>CM042686.1:477015895-482015895 GCA_023614405.1 Avena insularis | reverse complement strand
GTTCCTATGCAGGACTCAAGTTGTTGGCAATGAGGGCCATTTTAGCGGGATCCGATGGATGGACCTGCATCTTCTTTGTGTGCTCAGATGAGTCGAAGGAGAGATCAGGTGAGCTTGACCTACTCAGAGGGGGCAGACTGTTGTCTGTCGTTTCCTTCAATCGCGCGAGTTCCTCCTGCATGCCAAGGGAGGAGATTCTGTTGAATTCCTTGTCGAATCGCCGATCACCAAACTCCTGTTGATCGTGATGACGCCGTTGGGACCTGGCATTTTCATTTGTAGATAGACATAGTGAGGTACTGCCATGAACCTAGCGAACGCGACGCGCCCGAGGATGCAGTGGTATAGTGAGGGCCAGTTGACAACTTCAAAGTCGATGCGCTCGCCCCAGAAGTTCTTCGGCGTGCCAAATATGACGTCGAGGTGGATTTTTCCTAGGGGGTATACGCCTTTTCCTGGGACAATGCCGTGGAACATTGTGTCCGATGCCTCCAAGCAGGTTAGAGGGATCCTCATTGCTCGCAAGGTACTCGCGAATATGAGGTTGATACCGCTTCCGCCGTCCATGAAGACGCGACTCATGTCGAAGCCTCCAATTTGCGCCTCGAGTATGAGGGGGCAATGACCTGGGCGAGGTACTTGAGGCGGGTGGTCGCGTTTGTCGAAGGTAGTGCACGACTCACTACCACTGAGGTACTCAGTGGTGGATGGTGGCGAGTGCGTGGCCAAATTGACTTGGCGAGTGATGGCCTTCTGCACCCTTTTCGAGGGGCGTCCCTTTTGGATCATCATGGTGCCCATGGCTCGTGGGTATGGTTCGCCTCCGTGACGCTGGTCCGGTGCGGCTCCGTTCGGGGGTGGCCCAGGTGGTGGTGGTGGTGCGCCATGTGCCACTGCGCCTGGGGCGGTTCCGTAGCCTCTTTCGACCGCGTTGCGGTTCATCCGCACCAACCCCTCGTGTAGCTTGAGGAACTCGCGGCAGTCCTTGAGGAGGTGACTGGACTTTCTCTTGCCGTTATGCTTATCGATGTAGAAGTGTACCGTGCATGGTCCGGACAGTTTATCTTCGATGGTGGTCGCGGGTGCTTCATCGCGGGTGCGGTGTTTCCATACTTGCGTGGTTTTCCCAGAGTCGCGATATCCGCCGCTATGGTATCCGCTGTTGCGGTTGTCGTCGCGTCTATCGGCGTAACCGGCGGCGACCATGTTGACGTCATCGCGATCGTCGTAGACGCGCATACGACGTTTTCCCCGGCGGTCGCGTCTGAGTTCTGCTTCCTCGTTAGAGTGAGCGCGGTTCTTCAGCGAATCTTCTCCATCAGCCCATCGGTTCGCGATCTCCATCAGGTGGTCGATGGTCTTGGGCTTTGAGCGTCCTAGCTCCTCCCTGAGTTCTATGCGGCGGACACCATCGTTGAATGCATCAATCGCGCGGTCTTCCGAGATGTTCTCCGCGGAGTTCTTGATGATGGACCACCTTTGGATGTAAGAGCGCAGCGATTCGCGATTTTCTTGGCAGCATCTCGATGCCGATTGAAGCGGGGCGTTTGTATGTGCCCTTGAAGTTGCGCACGAAGCTGTAGACCAGCTCATCCCAGCTGCGAATGGATCCGCACGGGAGGTTATTGAGCCATGCCCGGGCGGCACCTTGCAGCTGTAGCTGCAAGCATTGCATGGCGGTACTCCGACTGCCCCCGTGCAACCTGACTGAGGAGATGTGATCTTCCAGCCAGATCTTGGGGTCCTATAGACCGTCAAATTTCGGGTTCTCTGATGGGAGTTTGAACCCTTTAGGCATTCGTTTCTGCCTGATGGGTCTACTGAAGCATCTGGCACCGCAGAGCTCTCCATCTTCTTCTTCCGAATCAGTCGACCGAGCACGTCGTGCCCTTGACTTGTTGATCTTGCGCTGCGTGAGCTCGTCGTGTGCATTGTAGTCGCGATCGTGCCGTCGCGAATGGCGGCGTCGAGACAGGTCGTGACTATCGTCGCTTGACGAGGACGAGGAATAGCGTTTTGCTAACGCCTTGCCCTTTTTTGGGTCGGGTACTGGTTCTTTGTCGAGGGCGGCCTCGATTAGTCCAAGGCCCGCGATCGTAGATTGGTGCATGGCCGTCCGGGGATCTCCAGCCGGTGGCTGGTTATTGAGAAGGTACATGGTGGCCGCCGTCACCGCGGCCTGCGGCGTCCTGGGAACCACGTTGCCTCTCGTGTCGACTGTCATGGAGCCGAAGTCGAGGATTTTCGCGGCATATATGCATTCTTGCTCGGTGAGGTGAGCCATCCACGATTGCCTCTTCTTGGCGAGGTGTTCGTTGCCTCTTGAGGAGGATCCTCCGTAGGAAGAGAGCCCAGCACGACGAAGGCTTGACTCGTCTACCGCCTTTTTATGCGCCTCAAGTTCCGCGATTGCTTGTTTGTGGCGCTTGAATTCCTCCTTTAGGAGCGAGTGGTAGCCCATCAGTAGTTCTTGCAGGGACCCGAAGGGTAGAGGTGTACCTCATAGGGCTTCGTGGCAGCATTCCCACTCTTGCTCGTTGAGCCTGATCACGACGCGTTTGCCGGTTTGCTCGTTGATTATGGTAGGGGGTTCGACTTCTCCTCCATTGCCACCTTTATTCGCCCGTTGGTGGCGTTGGCGGTCGATCTTTGTTACGCCGTTGGCGGAGGTGTCGCCCGCGTTGATGAAGGCGCACATGAAGTGATTTGGGAAGCTGTTGCTTCCACAACTTTCAGATCCAGAACCATAGGTTCCCTCTTCAGTGGCCAGATCGCTTAGATCGGAGTCGTGACTGCTGTCGCTTACCAGGTTCCCGATCGCCGCTGGAGCATTGAGCTCGCTGAGGGTACCGATCGATGGAGGGAACCATGAGGCCG
The DNA here is from genome assembly GCA_023614405.1 of Avena insularis. Classification (NCBI taxonomy): domain Eukaryota; kingdom Viridiplantae; phylum Streptophyta; class Magnoliopsida; order Poales; family Poaceae; genus Avena; species Avena insularis. The sequence goes on along the minus strand of CM042686.1, from coordinate 482,013,018 downwards.
GGGCAATCGCCGGTGTTGTTGGCTGATCAGGCATGCGAAGCGTGCTCATCTGACCAACTTGGAAGCGGAAACTCCCAATCGCCAGGCTGATTCCGTCACCCACGGACTCGAAGGCCAAGCGAGTAGCCGGCATGTGGACGGTGAAGTAGCCGGCGTGTGGACGGTGAAGTCGAAGAGCTGGCGAATCTCCGCTGTTGTAGAGTTGTAGATCGCGTTTGATGGGGCCGAAGAAGTCGCAACATCAGCACTCCCAGTTCCCACAGACGGCGCCAATTGACGAGGGTTTAACTCGTCAATGCCCATTGTTATGGACTTGGGTTTTGGAGAAGGAGGGAGCGCTGGAGACATCTATCGGCTAGCAAACAAGCACACAGGGGACAAAGGATTTACCCAGGTTCGGGCCTCGTAGAGGTCCCTACTCCTGCTTGTCTGCTCGTGGAATTATCGAGGGAGTCGAAAGTTACAATGATGCGCAGATGAAATCTGGCGAGGGTTGCGAAAACTAGGGTTGCGTGTGTCCTCCTCGCCGCCCCCTCCTAGCCTTTATATAGATAGGCTAGGTCTCGGGTAGCAGGTCGAGTCGGTTACAAGTTAGGGTTTTCCCCTTCAAACTTTCTATCTTTAGCTTCTTCTTGTCCTTCAAGCAATTGAGAGTCCATAGGTTACTTGAGTCCCTCCATCCGGGCCTTGGCGACACCATGGGCCTATACGTATTTGGGCCGTATATACCAAGTTCGAGTACCTGTAGGGTATACCCATGTTAGGTGGTTTAATAATTGGAGCACGAGATAAAGCATTTTTAAGTTTATCAAAGCCTTCAAGACACTTATCATCAAAATTAAATCCCATTCCCTTCTGCAAGAGGTTTGTCAAAGGTTTAGATATTCCAGAGAAATTTCTAATGAACCTTCTATAAAAACCCACATGACCAAGAAAACTTCTTATACTTTAACATCCCTAGGTGGTGGCATTCTCTCTATTGCTTCAACTTTAGCTCTATCAACTTCAATTCCCTTACCTGATACCTGGTGTCCAAGGAGTATACCTTCTTTGACCATAAAATGGCACCTCTCCCAGTTCAGAACGAGATTAGTTTCTTCACAATGCTGCAAAACTCTTTTGAGATTATCTAAACAACTAGTAAACGAAATTCCATAGACAGAAAAGTCATCCATGAATACTTCCATTATAAGTTCTATAAAATCAGCAAAAATAGCAGTCATGCATCTTTGAAAAGTAGCTGGCGCATTACATAAACCAAAGGGAATACGCCGGTAAAGATGTAAACCGTAAGGACTTATGAAAGTTGTTTTAAGTTGGTCATCCGGATGAACAGCTATTTGAGAGAAACCAGAGTATCCGTCCAAGCAACAAAAATGAGTATGGTTTGCTAACCTTTCTAAAGTTTGGCCTATGAACGGTAATGGATAGTGATCTTTCCTAGTTTCTTTGTTCAATTTCCTGAAGTCTATGCACATCATATGCCCAACAACAGTTCTAGTAGGTATCAATTCATTGTTTTCATTAGGAACAACAGTAAAACAACCTTTTTTAGGAACACAGTGAACATGACTTACCCATTCACTTTCTTTAACAGGATAGATTATACATGCGTCCAATAGGCGTACAATTTCTTTTCTTACCACTTCTTTCATTTTAGGCTTCAGTCTTTTATTGAATTCTGCAACTGGTTTAGCACCTTCTTCCATGAATATTCGATGGTCGGCTATCATGGGACTAATACCCTTCAAGTCATCCATTGAGTACCCAAAGGCCTCGCGATTCTCCTTAAGTATATTCATTAGTTCTTCTTCTTCTCCTAAAAGTTTAGCACTAATAATAACAGGGGATTTATTAGTATCATCTAAAAAACCTGTATTTAAGATTTTCTGGTAAAGTCTTCAACTCTCGGGGTGGTAATTCCTCGTTCCCTCTCTTCTCTGTCTCTTCAAAAGCCTCGTCAGTTGGAGGTCCCAAAATGGGTAGTGAATCGAATTCATTTTCTAGTTCTCCTAGGGACGCCGTCCATAATTATTTCTTCATAATTTAGACCTTCATCTATTTCCATTTCCTCAATAGTTCTCTCTTCCTCTTGTATTGGTGGAGGCCTGTCTTTAAATTTGGAGAAATGGAATTTGTTTTCCGTTCCCCCAAGCTTAAGAGACACAATCTCCTTCTTGAAGTTAACATAGGCACCTATATCACCCAAAAAGTTCCTTCCAAATATAATTGGGAAAAAGTGTCAGCTGGCATATCAAAAACTATAAAATCAATAGGAAAAGCTTTGTTGCCAATTGTGACAGTTGCATTGTCAACTACTCCCATTGGAATTCTAAGGTTTTTATTGGCTAACATAATTGTTATATCAGTATTCTCAATTGTAGCCGGTTCTATTTCTTCTTTTATTTATAAGTAGAAGTCATAAGAGATAACATTAACTTCGGTGCCAAAATCACATAAACCGTAATGAGAGGTTTCTTTAAATAAGAAGGGAAGAATAGGCTTACCCATATTGTTTACCTTTGTTTTACCTTGAACCAATACAGAAGTCTCTTCATCAAGTTCAACTATGTTACAGTGTGAGTACATAGCCATAATTGCTTCCTTGGTTACCTCTTCATCTTTGGTTTCTTCCAGATATTCCACGACTTCTGGCATGCTTTCCTCTTCCCTCTTTTCCTGTACTGCTTTGACCTGCTCATATTCAAGAATATGGTTTTGTGTAGTGTGAGGGAAAGGTACTTCATATATTGGTTCTACGGAGGCCAGTGTTGATTCATCTTCTCTTTTCTTTTCTATTTCAGGTGGTGGATCATACTTGACTAGACCCTCCTTTGGAGCTTTAATATGTTCTGTAAAGGCTTTAACAACTTGCAACACTAGATCTAAATCTAAATAAAGTTCTTTAGATAGTTCTTTAATATGGCCTTTTTATTATAGTCATGAATACAATCATGCTCTATTTCTATGCCTCCTTCACTTCCTAGACCAAAATTCCATGAAACCCTATGATCACGAATTCTATTAAGTAAAGCCCAAGCTTTAGGTATAGGAAGATTCATAAATTAAGGCTCCTTCTACGAAAGAGTCTAGTTCAATTTTATTAGGTTCAATTAAACCGCCATAAAAGATATGTAGTAAATACCATTCAGAAAAATCATGATGAGGACATAGTCATAGTAAATCTTTAAATCTAATATAAGCTCTTACTAGTCCTTCATTAGCACGATTCTTCCAAATCATTATAAGACGTCTGATTCCAAAAGATTTTGATAATGGATAATATTTTGATAGAAATTCATAAGCTTGATTATCCCAAGTAGTAGTGGCTTCAGGGAGTAGAGATCTATACCATGAGAGAGCTATACTTGTCAAAGTTTGACTAAAAAGTTTAACCCTTACCTCATCGGCAGTATATCCCGTCAATAGAAAAGTGCCATATATATCTTTAAAACATGCAATATGCTCATATGGATCAGGATCTTCTTCATCTCCAGGAAATTGCTTCTTATGTAGAATACTATGTAGTAGAGGATTTATTTCAAACCCCCTTGTCTCCTCATTGGAGTTGTCTCTTTTATAAATATCATAGGGCTTGCCAAAGTGGTTGAGTGGGTTAGCACTAGTCATATGCTCAAAATCCATCATGTTGGTGGATACTTGTAACTCAAAACAAAATTTAGCAAGACAAAAATAAATAAGCAAAAACTAAAAGACCTACAACGCTTAGCTCCCCGGCAACAGTGCCAGAAAATAGCTTGATGACTGCAAGAGCACAGATCGTTTCTAGCTAGTTTCGAAATAAATATATCGATCCCACAGGAAGCAGGAGTCTGAAGTCTAATAACTCTTGAAATAAATATTACGATAGAAATGTTAGATAAAGTTCTAAGTGACAAGATAAAATGTGAGTAATGTGTAAAAAGGAGTTTTTGGATTTTGGGTATAAGAGCAATAATAAAGTAAAGTAAAATAACTTAATATAGAAAGTAAGTATCGCGTATATAAGAGAGATTGGAACTGCAGTAGGGAAAAGCGTTCTCAAGGAGTAGCAGATACTCCACTAGTACTATAAAGATCTAAGATAAAGATTATCATCATGAACATTCTCAACTATGTATGTGTGGGAGGAACTCTGTATATGGATGATTAGCCAGCAACTGTTGCGCGCATCATCCTCATAACCACAACAGTCAGCAATCGACATCCATCGAATTACTATGCTATTAAGGGACATAATCCCGTAGGACGTATCCCATGGAATGGATAGTGTTCCGTGAGTTTCCTCGGTTTCCCAAGTTGATACGTAAGGGGTACCAACATCTTTATAGTCACTATAAGTGCTAGCACGTCTCCTTCTACCAACAAGTAGTTTCCTTCATCAAATCCCGCAAGGGGAAAATATTGAGACGTCGACTTCTCTCAACATCAAGATGTTGAAAATGTATGGTCACAGTGATGAATATCATAATAGACTTTATCTTATTCAATATCATACTAGGGTTTCTCCATCTTCCTAAGAACTAAAGATCTACTCAGATATGGAGGCAATCAACATCATGGCAATGGTAATGGAAATAATCATAGATGAATAGTACTTGTATAAATCCACAATGAGTATAGGAATTACAACAAGATGTAGATGGGATGGATGGAGATTGTGGTCATGCAGCGGTGGATGATGAAGATCGATGCCTTAGCCTCCCGGATATGCGCAGGGCAAAGATGGATCCCTTGGTGATGAGTTTCCCCTCCAGAAGCCTTCCGGAGGTGCGGTTTCTGCGATTTCTGGGTGTTCTGTATGTCGTCTCCTCGAACTAATTGCACGGGGTGAAACTATTTGATGAGACAGAGGCAGTGCTAGCTATACTGCTGGAGCTATACGACCGGAATATTTCTCCGCTCGTATAGTTGGTCGTTACGCTCTCTGCCTCCCTTGTTCGGTTCTGGTTTTCTTCTTATATTATTAATATTTCCCAAATAAGCGATTTACGTTGTTTTTTACTCCTTTTCTCCATAGTACAACTACTCCAAGAATTGTATCCATTGAATCCATCATCTATCCTGATCCTGGTGAAAACAGGTGAATTTCTTGCTCATTGCCCGCTGTAGTAAAGAATCGATCATCCTGCTATTACCATTTTATGGATTTCATCTGAATGGATTGATTCCATATACATCATTTCATAGTGACTATAGCACTGTCTGATTCTCCAAAGAAAACAACTATACGTGCTGCTCCTTCTCCATCCGCATTCTTCATCTCCGTTTCTGGATCCTGCATGCTTTACCGTAACCGTGGTGGCATTCGTTTTAAGAACTGCTTTCATCGTACGAGCCTACATCTACAATGCAAAATAATAATATAAAACATTTTGCAAATATGCACTCATCAGCTTGGTGCGGTCCAGCACATTCGAGATGATCGTCCCGAGCGAATTATACTTCGCCTCGCGGACGTCGTCCTCCTCCGTGACCGCGCTGTCGTCGTCCTCATCGTCGAAGTGGACGATGACGTGCACCACGCATGCAGAGAGGACGCACGCAAGCGCGATAGGCAGAGCTCGGACGGCAGGTTCTGCGCATGGTGTTGGGGATACACTTTCCAGGTATCTTCATTGTGCCTCATTGACCAGGGTGGCCCACTTCGGGTTAGAGTTTTGCTTCACGTGCGGTCCAGTCAGGGAGAATAGACGGAGTCCAGTCCAACTACGGGAAGGCCCAGAAGACTTACTGACATAGACACATAGTGTTACTTGTATTTCAAGATATACTCTGTAACCGACTCTTAGTCATAGCCGGATAGGTCTCTCCTATAAACCCTAGGCCGAATATCTATATAAGCCGTCCTAGGGAGAGCCTTTATGGCACCCCACAATAGTCTGCAATCTCAACTCGCATAGGCGAAACCCTTGTAACCCATATTCCGGCGATGCTGTATTATTGGATTGCTAGCAGGAGTAGGATCCGTCGAAAGCCGGCGGATTCGAACCTGGGTAAACTTGTGTGCTCACCGTCCTGGAATACCGTACGTATCACACCCCTCTCTTTCGCACGCCTCGAGGACCCCCTAATGGCGTACTTGTCGTCAATCCGACGACAGTTGGCACCCACTGTGGGGCATGTGAGCTTTGGATCTGCGTTTCGATCGAAATCTGCAAGAATCGGAATTGGTGAGACCATCGCCGTCGCTCTCATCATTCTCGATGAGACCTGGATTCTGGCTAGGGAGGCCGTGACTGCCTACACCATCATGTGTTTTGGTGAGATCGATGTTTATATCAGTTTCGCTGAACCTGCCCCACCCACCCCAGCGGTGATGATAGAGGCAGAAGAAGCTTCTAGGTCCACTTTGTCCGCAGAGGCAGGAGAGTTCCGGATCCCAGAAAACCCTAATTCCACCCAGCCCGTACCTAACACGGAGATAGTGGACAAAGCTGAGCCTAAAGCAGATCTTTCGATGAAGATCAGATCTATAGTGGATCTTACTAATGAGGTCGAATCCCAGATAGATCTTATCATTGAGGTCGTTGTTCAGGAGGAGCAAGACAGAAACTCTGTTTTCAGCTCTTCCAACGCCGGAACAGATCAACCTTTCCCGAGGCATACGCTGAGGCGCATGATGTGGCAAGGCGCAAACATGGACGAGGTTCTCGAGACCATTAAACTTTTCGAGGAAGCCCACGAAGAAATCTGCAACTACCTTAGGACACACACGTCGCACTTCGTCAGATATGTTGGATCCAGATCCGGCTCTACCGACACCGGAGACAACAAAGATTCGGTGCTAGAGGCGATCGGAACAAACACTGACTTACCGGCATCTTCGGATGATTCAATGACATCGGCAGATTTCCAAAAATTCTCCGAGGAGTATGAAGTGGAGTACAACTCCAAAGCTGCAGAAGAAGGAGAAGCCATGGATGAAGGATCCGGGGAAAACTCTCCCAAAGCGCTGGGTGATATGGATCTCGGAGTTAATCCCGACATCTAGATGTCCGAAAGTACTGATCAGAGCTTGACTCCAGGAAATAGACCCAAAGCCGTCTTTGCTACCGGCGCTGCCAAGAAGGCAAAGAAGAGGAACAAGAAGAACAATACTCCGGCAAAAGATCCTCTAGCAGAGGAAGTGGTTTCCGAAGACTACGAGGAAGACTCGGATGGAGATCTAATCCTAGATGAGCCGAAGGAAACTCCGGTTGATGGATACGTGATTATCACTGGTGCTCATAAACTCATCGAAGATGCATTAACAACGCCAATACCTACCGCTGCAGAACTTACACCTGAAGAGTTGGAAGAAAGGACCCAAGACCTAGAAGCGTGTCGCCAAGTACTCCTGGATGAAGCTAACAACATCAAGGAAGATAAAAATCGCATAGCTACTGCGGAGCAGTTCATCTCTCTACAACATCAGAAGACCCGGAAAGGCCACATGCAGGCCGGCAAATATTCGGAGGTCCATAAGATCCTCTTTGAGGGAGACCCAGGAGCACCTCGGCTCGACAACAAGGGAGATCTGGTGTATCCAACACCAGTACAGAACACTGCCACTGCTCGAGATATCCTGGCGAACAATCTAAACCTAGATCAAGTCCGGTTGGGCGTAAAGCTACTTACCAAGGGTCAGGTGAAGAAAATATGCCTTGAGAGGCAATAATAAAGTTGTTATTATATATTCCTTATAGCTCTGGGCCCTCTCGATGATATGTTGAGGCTCATGGATCAAGAGTGGAATTTGTCAATCCAGATGATGGATATATATACTCTGGGCCCTCTCGGTGATATCACATTAGGATAGCTTGCAAGCAAGTGATGTGATCACTAGAATGCTATATCACGGGAACGAGAAAAGAGTGCATGTCGGTAACAAGATCAAACTAGGTATGGAGATACCAATGATCGAATCTCGAACATGTAATATATCGAGAGACAAAAGGGATTTAGTTACAAGCGTTAAAGGTTCTCACGATCACAGGAGTCATCGTTGAATGTGTAGGAGTCAGTACGGATCATCAGGTCCCGCTACTGATTATTGATCGGAGAAGGGTCTCGATCATGTCTGCATTATTCGCGAACCGTAGGATGGCACACTTAAGAGTTACTGGACACCATTTTGGAACACATATGTTTCAGACGAAAGAATTGCAAAGCGCGGGAATTGTTTCAATAGAAACCAGAAATTGTTTCGGGTGAAATTGCAGAAGGTGGTTCTGCATGTGATATTGAAATATTGCAAGGGGCTATATGTGAATGTTTGTTAATTAAAGTAATTCAAAAAATTCTGAATAAATTTAATAAAAAGAGTTTTATTAAATGAGAGAGCATTAAATTTGGAGAAATTTAATGCATTTAAAGTGGAGACTTTAAAAGGGAATGTGAAGAGGCATTTTAATGTGGAGGGGTTACCACCACATGAATGGGGGAGGTGAGGGGTCACCCCCCCATGCGCCGGCCATGGAGAGAGAGGGCACCCTCCCCTCCTCCTATAAAAGGCCACCCATTCCCTCCTTCATCCTCACACCTCCTTGTGAAGGATCTCTCTCCCCCTCTAGAATTATTCCCCCATGGTCTCGGATTAGCGAGATACATGTTCCCGGTGGCATTTAAATGCTGAAGGAGTTATCGCTTCCTGGATCGCTGGAGCGAGGAGGTGGAGGTTGTCCGGTGGCTTGAACGTGTGTGCGAGTGCGGATGCGCTGCTGAGTTGCGGCGCTCGGACTTCCTCACGATCTTGAGATCGGCAAGTGTACGACTACATCAACCACGAGTTCCTACTCGTTAACGAAGCTCGTTGTCTACGAGGGTAAGTTCTCGTTAGATGTATGTCCACCCGTTGCTTTGTACCTAGTAGATAGATCTTGGCGTGTAGTTCACACCGTAGGAAAATTTTTGTTTTCTATGTTGCGGACCCAACAAAGGGTATCGAGCCTGATCTATGCGTAGGTGCTTAGCACGTAGTACACATATGGTTGATATGTGGATGATGATCATGTTATTGCATCTTCTATGTATTTTGGATATTGGTGGCATAGTGGGATGAAGCGGCCCGGACCAACCTTACATGTCATCGTACATGAGACCGGTTCCACGACTGACATGCAACTTGTGTTGCATAAGTGGCTGGTGGGTGTCTGTCTCTCCTACTATAGTCAATATCTGATTTACAACGAGTTTCTAATAACTTAGTTATCCTCGTTGTGGTTCATGTTCGTAGGTAAGAATGGTTCTATCTCCGAAAGCCCTAAGCCACGTAAAACTTGCAATTGATAAATTAGAGGCGTCTAGTTTAGATCGCTGCTGGGCTAGTGTGTTGATATGGTATTGTTGTAAGTAGATGTATGGTGGATACTCTTACAACACACTCAATGTGTAAGTTCCATAGACCTTGGCCTTACACACAAAGGAATGATAGAGATGATACCATGATGCAAGTGATAGAGATCAAATGCATGGACCATATCATCTCACTTTACACATTAGATGTTAGCATCTTATACTGCTAGTTTGGCGCGTTTGATAGCATTATAAGATGATCCCTCTTTTAGATATCAAGATAAAAATGTGTTCTTCCTTGAGTATGCACCGTTCTATGGATCGTGTTTCGAGACATCACGTGATGATCGGGTGTACTCGAATCTACGCTTTCATAGGAACGGGTGTAAGACAGTTTTACACACGCGAATACTAAGGTTCTTACTTGGTGAGCCTAGCATGTACAAACATGGCCTCGGAACACGGACCGAAAGGTTAAGCATGACTCATATGGTTGATATGATGCCCATATAGATGCTCGCCTTTGAAGCTATATCAACTCACGTGATGATCGGACTTGGTATATTGGATTTGGTTCATGTAATCACCAAAAGGACACGAGGGATGTCGTTTTTGAGTGGGAGTTCATTAGTAATTTGGATTAGTTGAACTCAATCTATCATAAACTTAGTCTAAATAAACTTTACAAATTCTGTAGATGGCACCACACCTTTTAATTTCAATGTGTTCATGGAGAAAGAGAAACTTCTGCGAATGGTAGCAACTTCACCAATCGGGCTATGAATTTGAGGATTCTCCTCACGCACAAAAGAAATATGTGCTAGATGCGCTAGGCCCCCCACTTGCTCGATGCCCTGACGAGGAAAAGAATGTCTATGTGACTCGTCAGAGGACCACAACTTAGTTCATTGCGGCATCTTGTATGGGCTAGAGCCGAACTTGAAAGCGTTTGAAAATGGCAATGCCTTTGATACCATGGGAGAATTGGAAATGATTTTCGATACCCATGCTGCCGTGAGAGTTATAATGCTACGTAAAAGTTCTTTAGCTGCATGATGGAGGAAAATAGCTCCGTTAGTGAGCACGCATCAAAATGTCTGGGTACGCCGATAAGCTTGTGTCCTTGGGAATAACGATTCCCATTGACTTAGGCATACATCGTGTTCTCCAATCTCTGCCACCTAGCTACAAGAGCTTCATGATGAACTATAATATGCAGGGCATGAAGAAGTCTCTTCCTGAGCTTCTGTCAATGCTTAAGACTGCAGAAGTGGAGATTAGGAAAGAACATCAAGTGTTGATGATCAATAGGACCACCGGTTTCAAGAAGGACAAGAAAGGCAAGCACAAGGGAAAGAAGGGTGGCAAGTCTATTGCCACGCCTGAAAAGAAACCCCCGGCTGGCCCTAATCGAGTCCGATAGTGCTACTATTGCAAGGGGATCGCCATTGAAGCACAATCGCCCTAAGTATTTGGCGGACAAAAAGTCCAAAGAGGCAAACAAAGGTATATGTGATATACATGTTATTAATGTGTACTTGACTAGTACTGCAGTAGCACTGGGTATTTGATACGGATCGGTTGCTAATATATGTAACTCGGTTCAGGGCTACGGAATGACAACTAGCAAGGGATGAGGTCGGAGGATCTTGGCAATGGATCAAGAGTTGATGTGATCGCCGTCGGGACGCTACCTCTCCATTTGCCATCGGGATTAGTTATAAACCTAAATAATTGTTATTTGGTGTCTGCACTAAGCATGAACATTGTATCTGGATCGTGTTTGATGCAAAGTGGTCATTCCTTTAAATCTGAGAACAATGGTTGTTCGATTTATAAGAATGATATCTTTTATGGTCATGCACCTATGTTGAATGGTTTATTTCTATTGGATCTCGATAGTAATATTACGCACATTCATAATATTAATGCTAAAAATATTAAACTTGATGACGATATGTCTACATATATGTGGCACTGCCGTCTAGGTCATATTGGCGTTAAACGCATGAAGAAACTCCATTCTGATGGACTTTTGGAATCACTTGATTGTGAATCATTTGATACATGTGAGCCATGCCTTATGGGCAAGATGACTAGAACGTCGTTTTCCAGTTCAATGGAACGGGCGACCAATCTGTTGGAGATCATACATACTGATGTGTGTGGACCAATGAGTGTGTCGGCGCGAGGTGAATATCGTTATTTTGTTACTTTCACGGATGATTTGAGTAGATACGGGTATATCTATTTGATGAAACACAAGTCTGAAACTTTTGAAAAGTTCAAGGAATTTCAGAATGAAGTGGAAAATCATCGTAATAGAAAGATCAAATTTCTATGGTCTGACCGTGGAGGAGAGTATCTAAGTTACGAGTTTAGCACACACATGAAAGAGTGTGGAATAGTTTCACAACTCACGCCTTCCGGAACACCATAACGTAATGGTGTGTCGGAACATCGTAATCGTACCTTATTGGATATGGTTCGATCTATGATGTCTCTGACTGACTTACCTTTGTCATTTTGGGGTTATGCACTAGAAACAGCTGCATTCACTTTAAATCGGGCACCATCTAAATCCGTTGAAATGACACCGTATGAATTATGGTTTGGAAACAAACCTAAGCTGTCATTTCTCAAGGTTTGGGGATGCGATGTTTATGTGAAGAAACTTCAACCGGATAAACTCGAACCCAAAGCAGAAAAATGTGTCTTCATAGGATACCCTAAGGAAACAATTGGGTATACCTTCTATCACAGATCCGAGGGCAAGGTTTTTGTTGCCAAGAATGAATCCTTTCTTGAGAAGGAGTTTCTCGCGAAAGGTGTGAGTAGTCGGAAGGTAGAACTCGAAGAGGTTATTGAACCTTCTCTTCATGGAATGGCGAGTGGCAAAGACCGGAAGTTGTTTGAGTTGACTTCACGATGAAGAGAGAGCTAATGATAATGATCATGAAACTCGAAGAGGACACTCGAACCTCGCAGGTCAAGCGTGACACGTCAGCTCTGACATCGGCAATCCTGTGAATTTCATGGTTGATGAAATGGATGACCGTGCGATGTATGAAGAAGCGATGATGAGCCCGGATTCCAACAAATGGCTAGAAGCCATGAAATCCGAGATGGAATCCATGTACGAGAACCAAGTTTGGAACTTGGTGGACTTATCTCACGACCGAAAGGCCGTTGAGAATAAATGGATTTTCAAAAGGAAAACTGATGCTGATGGTAACGTGACCATCTATAAGGCTCGACTTGTCGCAAAGGGGTTTCGACAAATTCAAGGAGTTGACTATGATGAGACATTCTCTCCCGTAGCGATGCTTAAATTGGTTAGGATTATGTTAGCAATTGCTGCATATTTCGATTATGAAATATGGCAGATGGATGTCAAAACTGCGTTCCTCAATGGTAAGATTGAAGAAGAGTTGTATATGATACAACCTAAGGGTTTTGTCGATCCTAAGGATGCTAATAAGGTGTGCAAACTTCAGCGATCCATCTATGGACTGAAGCAAGCATCACGAATTTGGAATCTCCGCTTTGATGAGGTGATCAAAGAGTTTGGATTTGTCCAAACTTATGGAGAGGCTTGTATTTACAAGAAAGTGAGTGGGAGCAATGTGGCATTTCTGATATTATATGTGGATGACATATTATTGATTGGAAATGATATAGATCTTTTAAACAGTGTTAAAAGTTATCTAAACAACAAATTTTCGATGAAAGACCTTGGTGAAGCGTCATATATATTAGGCATTAAAATCTATATAGATAGATCAAGGCGCCTAATTGGGCTATCATGAGTACATACCTTGATAAGATATTAAAGAAGTTTAATATGGACGAAAGTAAGAAGGGTTCTTACCTATGTTGCAAGGCAAGACATTGAGTAAGACTCAAAGTCCGGCTACGGCGGAAGAAAGAGAGATGATGGATAAGATCCCCTATGCCTCGGCCATAGGATCTATTATGTATGCCATGCTATGTACAAGACCGGATGTGGCACATGCTATTAGTTTGACTAGTAGGTACCAATCTGATCCAGGTTCGGAACACTGGATACCGGTAAAGAACATCCTCAAGTACTTGAGAAGAACTAAGGATATGTTTCTCATATACGGAGGTGAAGAAGAGCTAGTCGCTAAGTGTTATGTTGATGCTTGCTTTGACACCGATCCGGATGACTCTAAGTCTCAATCCGGATACGTATTTCTCTTGAGCAGCATGTTAGTTGGAGGAGTTCCAAATAACCTGTGGTGGCTGGATCAACAATGAGGCGGAATATGTTGTTGCTTGAAACGCGGCAGAGGCGCTTTGGATGAAAGAGTTCATTACAGAACTGGGTGTGGTTCCCAGTGCGTTGGACCCGATGGTGATCTATTGTGACAACAATGGAGCCATAGCCAACACAAAGGAACCAAGGTCTCACAAGAATTCCAAACATATTAAGCGCCGGTTTCACTCCATCCGCGAGCATGTCAAGGATGGAGATATAAAGATTTGTAAAGTACACACGGACCTAAATGTAGCAGATCCGTTGACTAAAGTTCTCCCTAGGGCAAAACATGGTCAACACCAAAACTCCATGGGTGTTAGATTTATCACTATGTGAACTAGATTATTGTCTCTAGTGCAAGTGGGAGACTGAAGGAAATATGCCCTGAGAGGCAATAATAAAGTTGTTATTATATATTCCTTATATATGATAGATGTTTATTTTACATGCTAGAAATGTATTGATTCGGAAACATCAATACATGTGTGTTTAATAAACAAAAATGGTTCCTAGTCATGCCTCTCTTATAGACTAGCTTGTTGATTAACAGGATGATCAAGGTTTCCTGATCATGGACATTGGATGTTGTTAATAACAAGGTCACACCATTGGTGGAATGATGTGATGAACATTCATCCGAAGTATAGCATTATGATCAAGTCATTATGTTTATATTGCTATAACATCATATGAAGTAATCTTTATCCTTAGACCATGAGATCATGTTAATTGCTAACACCGGAAGAGTATCTTGATAACATCAAACGTCACACCGTAATAGGGTGACTATAAAGATGGTTTCAGTACTACGAAGGTTTTATGTTGAGGCTCGTGGATCAAGAGTGGAATTTGTCAATCCAGATGACGGATAGATATACTCTGGGCCCTCTCGGTGATATCACATTAGGATAGCTTGCAAGCAAGTGATGTGATCACTAGAATGCTATATCACGGGAACGAGAAAAGAGTGCATGTCGGTAACGAGATCAAACTAGGTATGGAGATACCAATGATCGAATCTCGGACACGTAATATATCGAGAGACAAAGGGATTGAGTTACAAGCGTTAAAGGTTCTCACGATCACAGGAGTCATCGTTGAATGTGTAGGAGTCAGTACGGATCTCTAGGTCCCGCTGCTGATAATTGATCGGAGAAGGGTCTCGATCATGTCTGCATTATTCACGAACCGTAGGGTGGTACACTTAAGAGTTACCGGACACCATTTTGGAGCACATATGTTTCATACGAAATAATTGCAAAGCGCAGGAATTGTTTCAATAGAAACCGAAAATTGTTTCGGGTGAAATTGCAGAAGGTGGTTCTGCATGTGATATTGAAATATTGCAAGGGGCTATATGTGAATGTTTGTTAATTAAAGTAATTAACAAAATTCTGAATCAATTTAATAAAAAGAGTTTTATTAAATGAGAGAGCATTAAATTTGGAGAAATTTAATGCATTTAAAGTGGAGACTTTAAAAGGGAATGTGAAGAGGCATTTTAATGTGGAGGGGTTACCACCACATGAATGGGGGAGGTGAGGGGTCACCCCCCATGCGCCGGCCATCGAGAGAGGGGGCACCCCCTCCTCCTATAAAAGGCCCCCCATTCCCTCCTTCATCCTCACACCTCCTTGTGAAGGATTTCTCTCCCCCTCTAGAATTATTCCCCCATGGTCTCGGATTTGCGAGATACATGTTCCCGGTGGCATTTCGTCTGGAAGGAGTTGCTGCTTCCGCTGGATCGCTGGAGCGAGGAGGTGGAGGTTGTCTGGTGGCTTGAACGTGTGTGCGAGTGCGGGTGCGCTGCTGAGTTGCGGCGCTCGGACTTCCTCTTGAGATCGACAAGTGTACGACTACATCAACCACGAGTTCCTACTCGTTAACAAAGCTCGTTGTCTACGAGGGTAAGTTCTCGTTGGATGTATGTCCACCCGTTGCTTTGTACCTAGTAGATAGATCTTGGTGTGTAGTTCACACCGTAGGATTTTTTTGTTTTCTATGCTGTGGACCCAACATCAGGAGCAACAGAAGGTCGCGAAATCCAGAAGTGGAAAGCTGGTCTTTAAATCTGACCAATGTCGCATGGATCCAGCCTGGGAGGACATTAGGCCCCAACAGGAATCGGAACAACATCACGGTTCCGACTATCGGGAAGATAATTACTCAAGAACCGGATCTTCTGCGCAACAGCACAGAACCGCACGTGACTGGAGCAATGTTGCTCCATCCGCAGAGTGAGACGCAATTGTGGCACTAGTTCCGAGACACCCTCCCTGGCGAGAGTCGAATAATCATAGGGAAGACGACAAAGAACAACGTTGGGAGGGGAACGACAAAGGATGCCACCTCCTAGACACACAAGTTGTCCGACTGAACCTCATCGCAGTGGGGGAACGACGGACACCGTGCCGAGTCAAGCCGGCAGAGGGCTCGTCGTAATCAAGACCCTCCCCGGAATCAGAATAATGACGCTCCAGATGGAGGCCGACGATCAGCCGGAAACAATCCACCTGCACCACCCTCTCCACCAAAGCAGCCATCACAACGGCTCTCAAGGAGGCCAAGGAGGGCGTCGTGGCGGAGGAGGTGGTGGTAGAAGCAGAAGTCTGGCTCCAAGGTACCGCAGCCACATCGCACAACCAAGACGGCGTTCTTTGTCACCAAGTGATGCGAGGCACCGGATCAACTCTAACATAGAGGCGCGACGCTATGAGTCGGACAACGACTATGTGTGTCCAAAATGCTTCGGACCGTGCATTCGAGAAACAAGATTCCCGGAAGGATTCGCCATCTCAAGACACATTCAGCCCTACGGTGGTGTAGCTCGGCCAGATACTTGGCTCCAGGATTTCTTCTAGGCTTGCTGCATTGCCAAAGGCGGAAACAACCTAGTTGTGGCCCGATATCTCCCACTTATGCTGTGGAAGACGGCATGATCATGGCTCAATGAACTTCTAGAAAACACCACCCACAACTGGTATGACATGCAAAGCGCGTTCTTTCGGAATTTTGAAGGCACATATCGGAGGCCCTGTACGATAGGAGACCTACAGCGTTGCACCCAGAAGGCCGGAGAAACTTGTCGAGACTACCTCGGATGATGGATCTACATGAAGAACTCCTGTGAAGGAGTAAACGATCAAACTGCAATTGAAGCTTTCATTGTAGGACTCCCAATTGTTGTACTACATCATCGTTTGAAGTGCGACAAGGTCACTGATTTGGGAGAGATGATAGAAACAGCAAGTAAATATGTAGATGCCAACGACGATGCAGAAGGGCTACTGAACATCCTGGTTGTACCATAGTTGGTGACGAGGGTTTAACTCGTCAATGCCCATTGTTATGGACTTGGGTTTTGGAGAAGGAGGGAGCGCTGGAGACATCTATCGGCTAGCAAACAAGCACACAGGGGACAAAGGATTTACCCAGGTTCAGGCCTCGTAGAGGTCCCTACTCCTGCTTGTCTGCTCGTGGAATTATCGAAGGAGTCAAAAGTTACAATGGTGCGTAGATGAAATCTGGCGAGGGTTGTGGAAACTAGGGTTGCGTGTGTCCTCCTCGCCGCCCCCTCCTAGCCTTTATATAGATAGGCTAGGTCTCGGGTAGCAGGTCGAGGTTTTCCCCTTCAAACTTTCTATCTTTAGCTTCTTCTTGTCCTTCAAGCAATCGAGAGTCCGTAGGTTACTCGAGTCCCTCCATCCGGGCCTTGGCGACACCGTGGGCCTGTATGTATTTGGGCCGTATATACCAAGCTCGAGTACCGCAGGTATACCCATGTCAAGAGCCCCAGTGTCCAAAGTGGAATCGCAGATTATTTGGGGACTTTAGAAGCCTTCGAGTGCCTAAATGAGTACATTTCGATTGCTTTTATTTGTGTCATAGGGATTGTTGATATACGTGCCTGATATAACCGAAGTATCGGTATCAGTTAACCACCTTAGGGTGAAACAACGCAATCTACTCAAATTCGAGTCCCCGGACTCGAATCCGGAAAAGTGCTGGTGTAATTCGACTCAGGTCACGGAGGTCTTACAGGAGTCGAATTCCAGTTATATGGGTGTGAGCACTTCACGCGTCCGTCAAGGCATGTTCATCGTTCCTGTAGGCACGGATATGTTTCTGGTAGTGCGCAGTTAAATGCGTTGCCAGGCCTTATTCATGTCTTACCTTCACGCCGTAGGCGCGGCATCCGAATTTTATCATCGCGGAGACGATTCGGGTAACCCAGGAGACGCAGTCTCTTTGCAGGGAAAAATTATGAGGCGGTGTCGCCATGAGTTTCGAGTGTGGATGTTATCAAGATACAGTTTTTCTTGCACAAATAATCATAGGGTGCGCGGCCAGCGCTCCCTATGGGAGTAGCCCCCGAGTGCCTGGTTGAGTCGAAGACTCAGGCAGGGACTAAAGAACTTTTGCGACTGCTGTCGTCTTTTGCTTGCTTGTTCAGTCGATAACTCAGGCAGGTCTAAAACACTTTCGCGACTGCTGTCATCTTTTGCCTGCTTGTTTCCGGCGCTCCCTATGGGAGTAACACATGTCCATAATCGAACTGTGTTTCGACTGGTTGGATTTGCTTTTGTGATTGTCCATGTTCCTGCAACAAGAAAAAGAAAGTCATAGGGTGCACGGCCAGTGCTCCCTATGGGAGTAGCCCCCGAGTGCTTGGTGGAGTCGAAGACTCCAGCAAGGACTAAAAATAGTCAAAGTTTTCCACAGGATAGGCTTGGTGACGTCAGTGCTGACGCTTGTATGACCTTAGTTGCCCGCGTGAGCGGTTTTGACGGGACGTGACGAGCTGTGGGTCCCACTTTCTGACTTTGATTTGACTAGGCGTGCGTAATCTTATTTTTAACCGTGCCTCCTCGATTTCCGCGCATAATGGTAGAAGTGGGGGGACGGTTCGCGCTTCCTCTTCGCCACGTGTCCTACGCGATGCGTGCCACGCGTCCAATAGGGTTTTTGTCAGCCATTGGATTGCATCTCCCAGGGGTTAAGTAGCGATGCTGCGACGGTAATTTCCCATCTGTGCTCTTTCTTCCTTGCCGCCATCGCCATTGCCGTTTGCTTTTCTGCTCTCCTCTGCGCTCATCTTCCCCACGATGCTGGACCAGCTCCGTTCGTTCCCAAGCTATTTTCTTCGCTCTCATCGCCGCCGCGCAATGGGGAAGAAGGGAGGCGCTGCCGCTGATTCCGTGGCCACCCTCGCTGCAACGAGGAAGAAAGGTGGCTCCGCCGCTGCGGGCACCAGTGCCGCCGCTGTCGGGAAGAAGAAAGTCGTGGGCACCCGCGTGACCAATGGCGCATGGCGCCCCTCTATCATCAAGGCGTCAGTTCTCCGTCTTCTTCGCCAAGACGGAGTGATTTCTGCAGCAGTCGTCGATTCACGCGTCCCCAGCGGTGAGACCATTCCTGCTCCTCCCACTGGTTATCGAGTGATGTTCCTTGCATTCATCATTCGTCGTCTTTCCTTGCCTCTTCACCCCTTTCTTCGGGGTCTTCTTTGTTTCTATGGGCTCCAGCTCCATCAGCTGTCCCCAAATTCTCTCCTCCACATCACTTGTTTCATCACTCTCTGCGAGTGTTGGATCGGAATCGAGCCGCACTTTGGTCTTTTCAAACGCATCTTTAAATTGAAGCGTCAGTCCGCACGAGGGTTTAACTCGTCAATGCCCATTGTTATGGACTTGGGTTTTGGAGAAGGAGGGAGCGCTGGAGACATCTATCGTCTAGCAAACAAGCACACAGGGGACAAAGGATTTACCCAGGTTCAGGCCTCGTAGAGGTCCCTACTCTGCTTATGCCTTGTGGAATTATCGAAGGAGTCGAAAGTTACAATGGTGCGCAGATGAAATCTGGCGAGGGTTGTGGAAACTAGGGTTGCGTGTGTCCTCCTCGCTGCCCCCTCCTAGCCTTTATATAGATAGGCTAGGTCTCGGGTAGCAGGTCGAGTCGGTTACAAGTTAGGGTTTTCCCCTTCAAACTTTCTATCTTTAGCTTCTTCTTGTCCTTCAAGCAATCGAGAGTCCATAGGTTACTCGAGTCCCTCCATCCGGGCCTTGGCGACACCGTGGGCCTGTATGTATTTGGGCCGTATATACCAAGCTCGAGTACCTGCAGGGTATACCCATGTCAGTTGGCAATACAGCCGAAGCAATTGATGGCTCAGTGTTGATGTAGAGCTCGTTGGGGAACCCCAAGAGGAAGGTATGATGAGCACAGCAGCAAGTTTCCCTCAGTTATGAAACCAAGGTTTAATCGAACTAGTAGGAGCAAGGAAACACCCCAAAGGTGTTGCTAGCTGAGCCTTGGCAGGGCGCACTACCGGTGCTAGTAGCAACGGCGAGACCTACACAACACAACCACGGAACTTTGTCCCCAACTTGCGATGAGGTTATCAATCTCACCGGTTTTGCTGAAAACAAAGGATTAAACATATCGAATGGAAGGAAGAAATAGTTTGCAGAAAGTAAACACAAAGCAGTAAACAGTTTGTAGATTGTATGTAAAAGACAAGGACCGGGATCCATAGTTCGCTAGAGGTGGCTCTCCTTAAGATGGATAACATGCTGGGTGAACAAATTACAGCGGGGCAATTGACAAACACCGAGAAAGCAATACATGCATATGCTAATCATATTGACTCCTTTGAGACTTGATTGGGCATTACAACATTATACATAGACCGCCATCCAATTACATCTATGACTAATAATCCACCTTTAGGTTATCATCCGAACCCCCTCCAGTATTAAGTTGCAAGCAACAGATTATTGCTTTACAAATTGCGTGTAAAGTAAACAATACGATTGTTCTATGAACAAAGGATTGTTGTTTTCTCCCTAGTAGCAACAGCACATCTAGTACCTTAGATATTTCTGTCACTTCCCCAGATTACCAGAGGCATGAACCCACTATCGAGCATAAATACTAACTCTTAGAGTTGCTAGCATCTACTTGGACAAGATATCTACTAACAACGGAAAGCATGCAAGATCACAAATAACAAAGACATGATAGAATCAATAATCAATCTGAAATAGCATCTCAATATCCATCGGATCCCCGCAAACACAACATACAGAATTACAAATAGATGATCTTGATCATGAACGGAGCTCACAAGATCTAGACATGAAAGCACCAAGGAGGAGAACCAGCCATCTAGCTACTACATGGACCCGTAGTCCAAAGATGAACTACTCACGCATCACACCGGAGGCTTGCATGATGATGAAGAAAGACTGCAGGGTGAATTCCCCTCTCTAGCAGGGTGCCGGGAAGAGCTTCAGATCCCTCCCGATCTAGGGATGGAGATGACAGCGGCTACAGACTCTTTCGTGGATTTTTGATCGGGTACTTAGGGTTTTCGTCCCGAGGGCAATATATAGGCGGAAGGAGAGGCCGAGGGGGTGCTGGGGTCGGCCAGACCACCTGGCGGGCCAGCCTGGCCGCGCCAGGTGGTGTGGCCCCACCCCTTCTCCGCCTCAGATTCGCATCGATGACTTCCGGAAAAATAGGCACTTTTGCTTTTGTCCCGTCCAATTCCGAGAATATTCATTTTCTGACTTTCCTGGAAGCAAAAACAGCAGAAAACAGGCAGCTGGCACTGTGGCTCTTGTTAATAAGTTAGTCCAAGAAATCATATGAAAAGTACTCCAAAGTATGGACAAAACACAAGAAAGTGGATAAAACCAAGCATGGAATATCAAAAATTATAGATACATTTGCAATGTATCAACATCCCCAAGCTTAACTCCTGCTCGTCCTCGAGTAGGTAAGTGATAAAAAAAGAATAATTTTTGAGGTGTGGTTCCCAGGCAAGGAAAAAATGACGATATTTCATCCGAATTCGACTCAAATTCGGCTAAAATTTGGCCTAGTTCGAAATAGTTTGGCCTAATTCGGCATAGTTCGGTCTAGTCTGGCCTAGTTCGTCAAAATTTGTCTCAAATTCGCCCTACTTTGGCCTAGTTTGCCCAAATTCGGCCTAGTTCGGTCTAGTTTGGCCTAGTTCACACAAATTTGTTTTTAAATTCGCCCTAGTTTGGCCTAGTTTGCCCAAATTCGGCCTAGTTTGGCCTAGTTTGCCCAAATTTGTCTCAAATTCGCGCTATTTTGGCCTAGATCGCCAAATTGGCTTAAATTTGGCGTAGGTCGCCCAAATTTCTCTCAGATTCGCCCTACTTTGGCCTAGTCCGCCCAAATACGGCTAAAGTTTAGCCTAGTTCCCCAAATTTGTTTCAAATTCGCCCTATTTTAGCCCAGTCCACCCAAATTCGGCTAAAATTCGGCCTAGTTTGGCCTAGTTCGGCCTAGTTCACCCAAATTTGTCTCAAATTCGCCCTACTTTGTCCTAGTTCGCCCAAACTCGGCCTAGTTTGATCTACTTCGCCCAAATTCGACCTAGTTCGCCCAAATTTGGTCTAATTCGACATAGTGTAGCCTAGTTCGTCTAAATTCGGCTCAAAATTCGGCGTGGTGGGGTCTAGTTCGTCCAAAATAGCGGCGTCCGGCGTTTCCAGGCAGTTCCCAGCATCCTGGCTTCGGCCTGGAAACGCTAGACGTATTTTGGGTCAAATCCGGACGAAACCATTGTTCTGGAAACGCAGCTGGACGAAAAATCGTCGTCCGGACAAAAATACGCCCTGGAACGGTGTCCCTAGGAACCCGAGTGGAGATGCTCTTAGATGCGTTCCGGGGAACAATGTTGCGTGCCCATGTGTCAATTGCAATAGTAGCTCGCTCGAGTGATTCTAGTGGCGCGACATGCACGTGAACATTGGTTCATAGCCGGTACTACTATGCATGCCTGCAGCGGCACGCTAGTACACGGCCTGGTTTGTAGCCAGGCCCGTCGATGCACTGGTTCGAAGTGCTCGACTGAACAGGGCCCCTGATTTTGGAGGGCCCTCGATTTTGTGCAGCCTAGGCCCTATAATACTGTGCGTCCGTCGCGGCCTAGGCCCAGCACTCCAGCAGAAATCGCTGGCGATCGTTCCCTGCTGGCTGCTGCCTTCCTGGCGTGACTCGCGTGACCGCATCGTGTCGCTTGGCGTCCAACCCCGACCTCCCTTCGCCTTCCCCAGATCGCTGCTCGCTGCCCAGCCGCCGCCCAGCCGATCACCCATCACTGTGATCAGCTAATTCTACTAGTTCTATCGCCCAGCCTCACGCCCTTAGAGTCAGCTGAGCTACGCAGTACGGAGTACGCACGGACGGTACGGTAAGGATCTGGCCAATCTTTCTTAGGTATCGCCTGTAGAAAATCAGTGAACCTGCTAGCTATTGCCTGTAGAAAATCGATGAAGCAATGAACCTTTTAGCCATCGCATGTTGAAAATCAATTAATCAATGAACCTGCTAGCTTCGCATACAATACTCAATTACTCATCTATTACTCTCTCCGACCCAAATTAGTTGACTTATTTTTGTCTAGATTCGACTTGTTTTAGTCTAAAACAAGTCTAGATACATTCGAATCTAGACAAATATAAGTCAACTATTCAACTAATTTGGGTCGGACGGAGTATTAATTTTTAAATTTCTGAGACAGACAAATCATGAGAAGGACAAAGTGTCAATCGGGTTACGAGAAGAAGAAGAAAAAACAGAGATTAGAAGCAGTGGCTCAGTCTCAAAAGGACGCTCTACATAAATTTGTTGTGAAAGAGTCTCAAATAAATTCTGAAAATCAAACTCCAGATGCTGATGTTGATCATGGCCGTGGTGATAATGTTGTAGAAGTTGAGGCTTGTACTTTAGAATTTGATGGAGGCGACGATGGTAATATTGGTGATGAACATGATGATGCTAATACTGATAATAAAGGTAATGATGCTAGTACTGGTGATGAAGGTAATGATGCTACTGTTCACGGTGACACCAATAGCTCTTCTCATCCTGATATGTTTGATCCAAGATGTTGGGATGGTCTTGATCCTAAAATGATTGATATATTGCTGCAAAAGGGTCCTAAAAGAGACTTGTCTATTAAGCATGTTCCTAGAGACAAAAATACTAGAAGGTTTTCTGCATCAGCATACAATAGAGAGCTCCCAAATGGAGAAATATGTGATAGAGAATGGCTTGTGTACAGCAAAGAGCTTGACAAGATATTTTGTTTTTGTTGCAAGTTATTAAGAAAGGGGCATGTGAGAGGATTTTTAGCAAATGAGGGTTTCAGTGACTGGATACATCTTGGCATTAGGCTTCAGCAGCATGAAGCTAGTAGAGAACATGTCACAAACATGAGTGCATGGTATGATTTGCGTATGAGGTTGCAGAATAATCAAACAATCGATCATGTTGCTCAACGGGAAATTGAAAAAGAAAGGGAGCATTGGAGAAAAGTTTTGTACAAGATTCTTTTGATTGTACAGTTTCTTGGAGAACATAACATAGCATTGCGTGGTAGTAATTGCAAGTTGTACCAAGAAAACAATGGCAATTTGTTAGGATTGGTTCAGTTGTTGGCTAAATTCGACCCGGTTATGAAAGAGCATGTTGACCGAATTACGAATGACAGAACTCGTGATCATTATCTTGGTCCTTCCATCCAGAATGAGTTGATCGCTTTGCTAGCTACTGCAATCATATATGAAATTATTAAAAAGGTAAAAAAGGCAAAGTATTTCTCAGTAATACTTGATTATACTCCTGATGTAAGCCACCAAGAACAGATGTCCCTGATGATAAGGTATGTTGATACATCTTCAGGTTCTGCTTGTATCGAGGAATCTTTCTTAGGTTTTTTGGATGTGAATGATACCACTGGGAAAGGTTTATTTGATGTTTTAGAAGAGGAGCTAAAGAATCTTGATCTTGAGATAAACAATGTGAGAGGACACGGATATGATAATGGGTCAAATATGAAAGGAAAGCATCAAGGGGTACAAAGCAGATTTTTGAAAATAAATCCAAGAGCTTTTTATTCGGCTTGTGGTTGTCATAGTTTGAATTTGACACTTTGTGATATGGCAAATTCTTGTCGCAATGCAACTGATTTTTTTGAAATTATACAACGCATCTATACAACATTTGCTAATTCTACTAAGAGGTGGCAGATTCTTAAAGATAATATAACAGGATTGACTCTCAAGTCATTGTCAGCCACTCGTTGGGAGAGTCGTGTTGATAGTGTTAAGGCTATAAGGTTTCAAATGTAAGATATAAGGGAGGCTTTGCTACAAGTGGTTAAAACAGATAAGGATCCGTTGACAAGTAGTGTAGCAAAATCATTGGCAGAAAATGAACTTGGTGACTTTGAGTTTTTAGTATCTATAATCATCTGGTATGAGATATTATCTTCTATTAATTTGGTAAGCAAGAACCTACAGTCAAAAGATATGCTTATTGATATTGCAATTGAGTCTGTATAGGGGCTGATTTCCTTTTTCACAAAGTATAGACAAACTGGCTTTGCAAAAGCATTGGAAGCTGCTAAAGAAATTGCAATGGAGATGGATATTAATCCGGGGTTTCGCACCAAGCGTAAAATTACAAGAAAAAGACAATTTGACGAGGGGCCACCGATGCAATCGAATCACATTCTGCAGAGGAGTCATTTAGGATCAATAATTTTTTGCGTATTGTTGATCAAGCTATTGCTTCACTTAACACCAGATTTGAACAGTACAAAGAGTATGAAGATATATTTGGTTTCTTGTTTACTTCAGATAGGCTACGATCCATGGATGATGGCAGTTTGAAGGATTCTTGTCTCAAACTTGAGGTTGCGCTTAAACACGGAAAACATAGGGATATTGATGGAGAAGTATTATGGGGGGAGTTAATTTTTATTAAAGATTTACTTGAGAAATCTATGGGTCCTCTTGATATTCTGAAGTTTTTAGAGAAGCGTCCCTTTTTGGCTGTTGCTAATATTGTATACAGAATTTTATTGACCATTCCATAGCACTTGAGAGTGATATTTTGGAGAAGATCAACTATAATGCTATGATTGAAGATTTTATTTCAAGAAATACCCGACGGATGTTGCTTTTTGGTAGATCATGAGGTTCGTTTTATTTGTTTGATGCTATATTTATTATTTTTGAATGAATAGTTGATATTTTTTCGAACATTGTACGATTTAGCACATTCAGAAGTTATACAATATAAATTAAACATGTGATTTTGTTATACTAGTTTTTGATTGTGTATAAAAATTAAGACCTCATTTTTATAAGTCGCTCCGGGGGCTCAAATCTTGGAGACGGGCCTGTTTGTAGCCGTACGTGTCCTGTGGATTCGAGAAAGCCTCCCCGTTCGTCGGCAGCACCCCGGGCTACCCATCGGCGCTACTGCTCGTAGTCATGCCCATCCATTGCGCAAACATCGTAGCCCCTGTCGGGAGTCGGGACCATATGCATGATCGATCGACTCTGATGGAAGGAGCCAGGCGCAGAGGACGGAACGTGGAAAGAGTAACCGGTCTCGAACAAAAAAACATCGCATAAGATAGGACGGCACGGTCCTAACTCTCTCTCTACTTGGTTGTCGCCATCCTCGTGATTTCGTTTAATCGACTTGTTTTATTCGCCGCATCTCACTCCCCATAATTAATTAACTGCTCCTGCATCATCTGCCCTACCCGGCTAACCTGGGGCCATCTTTTGTTGTCTTGCGTTCGGCGTCAGGTCTCCGACCCACGTCTCCCGCGGTGTCGGCGTAAATGCGATGCGATGCGTCACGCGCCCGCCCTTGCCTACCGGTCAAAGGCTCAAAGCCAGGACCCAGGCCCGCCGCCCTCTTATCCGACTGCGGCTTCACGTCTTTCCCTGCTTTTCTTTATCATCGTCAACGGCGCCGGTGGTGGTGGTGGTCGGCCATGACCCGAATTGATGCTCCGATTTGATGCCGCCGTTTCGCCGCTGTTTAACACTTGCTCCAAGCTTTACCACACGCTCACTCGATCTTCTTTTGGAGATGAAAAAGGGACCTACCGTTGATCACTCTACAGACCACAGTTGCCCTCCCTCTGCAGTATGTTACATCTCAACCGGGCCGATCCAAACGAGTAACCAAACCGGTTCGTTTTTCTCCGTTTGGACCAGGCCGCGGTCGTTTTAGGGTTGCGGTCTAGCCTGTCTGGCTAGCCGCTTCATGTGGCGCGACCTATCTGTCCGTGTCTGGCCAATAGGACCACGTCTTTTTTTTAATTCAAACCGAGAACAGCAAAGTTCTTACGTATACAAAATATCACATTCAAAATATGAAAAAAGAAAAAAAACTGGCCCTAGCCCTAGCTACTGATCTCCCCTCTGCAGGCGCCGCCCCATCCATCTATGGATCGAGGTCGATGTACTCAGGCGGCGGCAGTCCCTGAGCTAGCGCCAGTGCGGGTGCGGGAGGCGCGGGCTGGTCGATCACCTGGCCAGGCCACGCTGGCCACGCATCCGTCTCCGCCGGCACGGGAGGAGCAACACACCCCCGTAGAGGCAGCGGTGGGACGGTGGCGGAGGCAGCGGCTGCCCCGCGTTCACCTGTGCCACTAGGCCGATGGCTGGACGGCCTCCTGATAGCCGTCCCACATGCGGCCCCCTCCCTCGCGCTAGCCGCGATGGCCTGCTCGAGGAAGCCATCCTTGTCGTAGCCCCGTGCCAGGACCCCTGGTACTACGGGGGCAGGTGTGCGGCGGTGGACGCGGTCTCCTCCTCCTCCTCTTCTTCCTTGGCAACGAAGAATAGATCATCATCGCCGAGGTCGGCGTCGGAGTGGTTGACGACGCCATTGTCGTCGGGCTCATAGGCGAGGAGGGTGCGGGATCCCCACAGATCGAACTTGCCCGGTAGGAGCTCGCACGTCGTGCCGTGTGCTCCGACTCGAGGAACCATTTCTAGAAGGTCCTATTCTAGTAGGCGCGGTCGTACCGGAAGGCCGGCGGGAGCTTGCGTATGCGGCGGACGATCTCCTCATCTAGGGCCTTGCCCTCCTTCGGCGCGGGCGGCATCAACACCCTCTCCCGATTAAGGTGCCAGCCCATGGGGAGGGAGACATCATGGTGGGCGATGCCTCTCCCTCCCTCCACCACCGCTTGCACTCCGCCACGCGGAAGTAGCGGCGGTCACGGACTGACCCCTCCTCCTCCTGGCGCACGGCGGGGACGCCGACGAAGGCCTGCGCCCGGGGCGACAGTGGCACGGCCCCCGAAGCAAGGCAGGCATGGTGCTCCCTTGGCGGCACCGACCGCTCAAGCCGGATCCACCGGCCTCATGGTCGTTCTTGCCCTTCTTGAACCACCCCGGCTTCTTCATCGCTGCTGATGGCGGTGGATGTGGTTTTGGCAGTGAGGTGCTGGGAGGTTCTAGCTCTGGCGATGGAGAAGGCGAGAGGAGGGAAGTGCGACACCGATGGTCGCAGTGGCCTGCTTAAGTAGCCCCTGTCGGTGGGAGCGCGCGTAGGTTCTCGCGTCTTCGCCATCAATGCTAGCGCGAGAACTCACGTGATGCCCCGTCCCATCGACATTTATAGCAAAGGCTGTCGCGGTTACATCTGACTCGGTGTCGCCGGTCATGATACCGTCCGCGCCTTTGAATCGGTGTTGCCTTTGCGTCTAAATCGGTGTCGCGGTTGCCTCTGAATCGCTATGGACGCTGACGGGTGGGCCAGTAGCACGCGCGGGGGACCCGCCCTCGACCCGCCCATGTCCAGAATGATGCATCGGTCACGCATATTTGGTGTGCCGATGGGTCAAGCCGGACAGGTCGATCCGGATGGGTCGTACCGCTGGGGAGACTGCGCATGTCCTGCACGTCTACGCGGACGCCTCCATCATGGGCCCGGACGGGTTGGGTCGTCCCGGTGGAGATGCCCTAACGTCTCTCATGGGTGTGTTTGCTTGCCTGTATCCCCGTTTATCGCACGTGGCGGAAAAAAATAAGAGCATTTGGTTGCTCACGGAGAAAAGATGTCCTGCACAGCACGAATCTTAAAGAAGAAAAAAGTTGGCCGTGGAGGAACACCGATTTTGGACGTTTCCAGGGAGCCAGGCTCATATCCATAAAAAGGAGAATGTCGCTGATCGTTGGGTGCAAGTCCATGGCCTGCTACGTGCAGACATATTCTTTAATCGCCTACTAATAATGTCCCCTCTTTGTGCTACATCCACCTTCCTCCCGCGGTGCGACGACGCGGTGCGGTTGCACATTTCCACCGGCACGCCTCACGACAGCAGCGAAGAGTCATCCGCAACGACTACGACTCTCACGGAGGAGTCTCGGGAGCATCTAAGGCTGGCGACGGCGGAGAAGGACTCGACCGACGAGGCTCGGGCGTAGGCGAGGCGGTAGACGGAGCTGGCCGAGTAGGAGCTAGCGGTCGCACGACGCGTGCGGGAGCCGGCGTCGCTGGATCTCGGCCGCGCACACGTGGTCCGCGACCACGCTGAAAGGATATTGATTTCTCCATGTATTTTGGTGTTGTTGACAACTTCATTTGTGGTTTAACCATGTGCCTAAGTTGCAGGTTTTATCTACGGACGGTTTAGTTGGTGGACTCTACTCTTGAAGGAGCTTGAAGACTGTGGCTATTATTTGCACTTTCTCTTCTCTTTGTTTTAGGAGACCGTACTATCAACAGGCGGTCCACCTAGGAAGGTTGTGGGATATCACACTTTCATGCACAGACCATATTAGCACATCCACAACCTTCCCATGTTTTCAGCGAGAGAGAGATCCCTTGAGGAGGATGAATGGTTTCTGTTGGATCCACAGCATAGAAAACAAAAAATTTCTTACGATGAGAACTATACGCCAAGATCTATCTACTAGGTACAGAGCAATGGGTGGACATACATCCATCGAGAACTTACCCTCGAAGACAACGAGTTTTGTTAACGAGTAGGAACTCGTGGTTTATGTAGTCGTACACTTGCCGATCTCAAGATCGTGATGAAATCCAGCAGGTCCGGCTCCAGCACGTCCATCAGATCCAGCTCCAGCACCACCAAGTCCAGCACCGCAAAGCAGCGGAGCATCCGTGATCGCCCACACGTCCGGTACCCCGACAACCTCTGTCCCTCGCTCCAGCAAAGCAGCGGAAGCAGCAACTCCTTTCAGATAAAGCCACCGGGAACATGTATCTCGCTAATCCGAGACCATGGGAGAATAATACTAGAGGGGAGAGAGATCCTTCACAAGGAGGTGTGAGGAAGAAGGGGGAAGAGGGTGGCCTTTTATAGGAGGAGGAGGGTGCCCCTCCTTCATGGCCGGCGCATGGGGGAGGTGCCTCTTCACCTTCTCCATTCATGTGGTGGTAACCCCTCCACATTAAAATGCCTCTTCACATTCCCCTTTAAAGTCTCCACTTTAAATGCATTAAAATTCTCCAAGTTTAATGCTCTCTCATTTAATAAAACTCTTTTATTAAATTTATTCAGAATTTTGTTAATTACTTTAATTAACAAACATTCACATATAACCCCCTGCAACATTTCAATATTACATGCAGAACCAATTTCAGCAATTTCACCCGAAACAGTTTCGGTGTCTATTGAAATAATTCCAGCGCTTTGTAATTCTTTATCTGAAACATATTTGCTCCAAATGGTGTCCGTGTCTCTTAAGTGTGTCATCCTACGGTTCGCGAATAATGCAGACATGATCAAGACCCCTCTCAGATCAATAATCAGAAGCGGGACCTAGAGATCCATACTGACTCCTACACATTCAACGATGACTTCTGTGATTGTGAGAACCTTTAACGCTAGTAACTAAATCCCTTTGTTTCGCGATATATTACATGTCCGAGATTCGATCATCGGTATCTCCATACCTAGTTTGATCTCGTTGCCGACATGCACTCTTTTCTCGTTCCCGTGATATAACATTCTAGTGATCACATCACTTGCTTGTAAGCTATCTTAATGTGATATCACCGAGAGGGCCCAAAGTATATCTATCCGTCATCGGGATTGACAAATTCCACTCTTGATCCATGAGCCTCAACATAACACCTTTGTAGCACTGAACCCACCTTTATAGTCACCCTGTTACGGTGTGACATTTGGTGTTATCAAGATACTCTTCTGGTGTTAGCAATTAACATGATCTCATGGTCTAAGGACTAAGATTACTTCGTATGATGTTATAGCAATATAAACATAATGACTTTGATCATAATGCTATACTTCGGATGAATGTTCATCACATCATTCCACCAATGTTGTGACCTCGTTATTAACAACATCCAATGTCCATGATCAGGAAACCTTGATCATCTTGTTAATCAACGAGCTAGTCTATAAGAGAGGCATAACTAGGAACCTTTTATTTGTTTATTAAGCACACATGTATTGACGTTTCCAATCAATACAGTTATAGCACGCAAAATAAACATTTATCATAAACATAGAATAAGATAATAACCACTTTATTATTGCCTCTCGGACATATTCCCTTCATTCTCCCACTTGCACTAGAGTCAATAATCTAGTTTGAAAAACTTTGCATATACGCGATTGCTAGTGGTTAACATAATCTCCGGATCTGACCGTTTCAGGTCCGTGTGTATTTGCATGTCTTTGCGTCTCTACGTATCACTCATTCTCAAATGAGATAGCATTGTATAAATTTGGTCCTTTGGTGAGACCTTTAGTTCGTTCGGGTTAAAATATATTGATATTATTGTCACACAATATATCTTCATAGTATTAACCCACTTTGAGCCACACCTAGTTTGATAACAAACTACTTAACACAAATGCCCTCCTTTGCTGCTACTATAACAGTTATATACTTAGCCTTTTGTTGTAGTATCCGTCACAATGTCTCAACTTTGTTGTAGTATCTTGTGACAAAACTAGTATCAATGTAACACTTTACAATGAACTACCTTTAACTATTTGTCACTTATACATGATATATTCTTAGTTCTTCCAAAGCTCATAAGAATATCTTTACTATTGTCCAATGATCATCTTATGAATCATTCTGGTATGTTCTCATAACATTTAGAGCATAGGACATTCTGGATATATACATATCATGGTATAATCGATCAAAATCTTCATGTGGTTTTACTCATCAAGTGTTGAAACACTTGAATCTTGATACAATCCTTTCCATGCAGCAAGAACCTTTCTTGTTGTTCCCATATTGAACCCTTTCAATATCTCATATGTACGTCTGGCACAACCATATTAGCGCCTCAATCTATCCATATAGATATTGATGCCAAATATTCCGGTTTTTGCCCAAGTCTTTCATCAAAATCTTATTTCAATGAAATTCTTAACTTGTGTCAATACAAGATACATCATTTCCAATCAACAATATGTCCTCTACATAATGTATTAGAATTATGTCTCAGCGCTCCCACTTAATTTCTTGCAAATTCAAGCATCTTCATCATCTCTGATGAATTTAAACTCTTTTAATAGTTTCATCATGTGACGCTTCCGTGTGAACTGATTTAGACGTGACATGTATTCCTTATTTGACATGCGTTTCTTCTCCACCTCGATGTTTTTGGCTTCATCGAGGAGTTGTTGACGATGCGCTTCTAGGGCTTGCGACCTTTCGTCCAGCTCATCTGCGGTAAGTTCTGCAGCTGTAGGGATAGGTGTGGTTAATGCGACATCGATGAGTTTACGCGCACCTTCTGTGATCACGTGTCCATCCACCGATGCTTCTTTTTTCGGCTCTTCTGGGATAAGTGCTCCATCCGAGTCTTCCTCGTATTCCTCGGCAATCACATCCTCTGTCAGAGGGTCTTTTGCCGGGGTCTTGTTTTTCTTGTTCTTCTTCTTTGCCTTCTTGGCAGCACCGGTAGCAAAGACGGCTTTGGGTCCGTTTCCCGGAGTCAAGCTCTGATCGGTACTTTCGGACATCTGGACTTCGGGATTGTCTCCAACGTCCATGTCATCCTGTGCTTTGGGAGAGTGTTCCTCGGATCCTTCATCCATGGCTTCTCCTTCTTCTGCAGCTTTGGAGTTGTACTCCTCTTCATATTCCGCGGAGAACTTTTGGAAATCTGCCGATGTCATAGATTCATCCGAGGATGCGGGAACGTCGGCGTTTGTTCCAATTGTCTCCAGCACCGAGTCGGTGTTTTCTCCAGCATCGGCAGAGCCGGATCCAGATCCCACGTATCCGACGAAGTGCGACGCGTGCTTCCTGAGGTACCTGCGGCTTTTGCGATCAGCCATATCAAAACTTTTGATGGTTTCGAGGATTGCATCTGTGCTTTCGCCTTGCAGTATCATACGTCGTAGTGTGTACCTTAGGAAAGGCTTGTCTGTCCCGGCATCGTCAGAGCCGGAATCAGTGTCGTTGATATGCTCCTCCTGGATTTCGACTTCCACAGGTGGGTCGATCTGGGATCCGGCTTCTCCAGGGCGATCCACTCCAGATTCGACTTGGTCCGCTAGGTCTTCTTCAGCTCGGGTTTTCCACTGTCTCCATGAATCGCGGGCTGGGTGGGATTAGGGTTTTCGAGATTCGAACTCGCCTCCACTTGGACAAGGGACCCAGAGAATTCTTCCGCTCTATCATCACCACTGGGTGGGTTAAGGTTCATAAACCGATGTAAACATCGATCTCACCAAAAGACATGATTGTGTAGGAAGTCACGGCCTCCCTTGCCGGAATCCAAGTCTCGTCGAGAACGATGAGAGGGACGTCGCTCCATAGAGGATGCGACCAACGGCGATAGTCTCGCTGATTCCGATTCTTGCAGATTCTACCTGGAACGCAGATCCGAAGCTCACTTGCCCCACGGTGGGCGCCAACTGTCGTTGGATTGAGGACAAGTACGCCATGAGGGGGTCCTCGAGGCGTGCGGAAGAGAGGGGTGTGAGACGTACGGTATTCCGGGACGGTGAGCACACAAGTTTACCCAGGTTCGAATCCGCCGGCTTTGGACAAATCCTACTCCTGTTAGCAATCCAGTAATATGGCAGAGCCGGAATATGGGTTATAAGGGTTTCGCGTGTGCGAGTTGAGGGTCTAAAGTATTGGGTGCCCTAAAGGCTCTCCCGAGGACGGCTTATATAGATATCCGGACTAGGGTTTACAGGAGAGATCTATCCGGCTATGTCTAAGAGTCGGTTACAGAGTACATCTTGAACTACAAGTAACATTATAGGCCTAAGTCGGTAAGTCTTCTAGGCCTTCCTGTAGCCGGATTGGACTCCGTCTTCTCTCCTTGACTGGGCCGCCCGTGAAGCAAAGCTCTAACCCGAAGTAGGCCACCCTGGTCAGTGAGGAACTGTGAGGATACCCGGAAAGTATATCCCCAACAGTGAAGATTCCAACTCCGCTTTGCTTACTTCAACTATTGAAGTTTGCATGCCCTTTTAGCACCCTTTGAATTAACAATACCCTTCGGACCGTGTCTTGTACATGTCCTAGGTAACCATTCTATTAGAAGAACATTGTTTTGTTTATTCAACTACCATATACCAAATTATATGTAGTGGTTGCTACATTAATCCGTCAAGACTAACTATCGCTATGAAAGATCAAATCTTGTCATAGTCAACTCCTTGAACATTGTTGTAAACTTATTTCCAACATGTCGACTATTTCATAGATGTTAAACATCCATGTCTTATTTCTTTATAGATCCAAATACGACCGATAGGCTTCATGCCTTTCCGGAGGGTCTTCCAAGTTCAGAAACTTGATTTCTCGTGTATGGATACTGTCACGGATTCTATGACTTCTAGTTATTTTATGGAGTCAGGGCCCATCATCGCTTCTTTGCATGTAGTCGGTTCATCATTGTCAAAACAATAATGACTTGCTTATCAAATAACACTATTTGATTCTTACCGACCCACACGGTTCAATATGAACTCTAATCTCCGAGATCACAACCTTTGTAATCACGGGAGCCATGAGCATTGTGGCCGCCACCGGGACACTTTCCGGCGCTGCGCTACTTAGCACATATAGCTAAGGTTCAACAACCTTATCCAAGTTCTATTGTCCTCCGACTTAACTTTTCGTGAAAAATTTCTTCTCAAGAAACTTAACGTTCCAAGTAACAAACTCTTTTGTCCTTAGTGTTATGGAGAAATTCCCAACAAATTCTTTGGGATAACCTACAAAGATGTGCTTATCCGACTTTGGTTGTAAACATTTTACTTATGCATAGCATACAAAAATTTAAGAAAAGACAATTCGGGTTTTATCCCAAATCATAACTTATATGGTGTCATTTCAACGGATCATGATGGTGCTCTTTTCAGTGTAAAAGTGGTAGTCTCTAAAGCTTCAATCCTTAAAACATAATGGCAGTTTTATAAATGACACCTTTGATCTTACCATGTCAAACATGGTTTGATTTCATCTCTCGAATATGCCATACTCCTATGGTTTATCGGGAAACACAAATCATGGAACAATTCATCAAATCTTA
This sequence comes from Avena insularis, assembly GCA_023614405.1. Taxonomy (NCBI): domain Eukaryota; kingdom Viridiplantae; phylum Streptophyta; class Magnoliopsida; order Poales; family Poaceae; genus Avena; species Avena insularis. Next base: position 481,978,091 of record CM042686.1, on the reverse strand, counting down.
AGTGTTTTGCTAAACATGTAACTCAAATATCTTCCTTTATGATCAAATCATAAACTCTTTTATTTTCTTGTTACAATGATTTTTCACTTCATCTTGAAAGACTCTGAACAATTTTCAAATGTTTCATACTTCTTCCTTATTAAGTAAATATATAGATATAATCACTTAAATTTCTGGAGAAAGCATATGAATCAAAAAGATCCATCGCATATGGCTACACATAATGGACTATGCACATCAACATGTACAATTTGCAATAAGCTAGTCATCCGTTCCTCTTTGGCCTATGAACGTAGTTTCAATTATCTCGAGGAAAGTTTCACGTGCGTCAATTGATCAAAATCAAAGACTCCAAAAATCCATCACATGGAGTTTCTTCATGTTTTCTTTCCAATATAATTTAAACAGTGATGTCACTTCATAAGTGATCTTTCAATCATTTGTCTTGCGACATTTTAGCAATAGTGTTTATGGATGTGATTTCTCCCACTAGACTTGTAAAAGTTCATCCATTCTTTATGAAATACGGTAATTATATGAACAACCATTGTTCTCGTAATACCGGAACAAAATAACAATTATTAAAACAAATCTTGAAGGCTAGGTTTGACGTCAACGAAAAACACAATAACACTTTATTTGTTTTCGATGAACATCATCACTTGTTCTCTTGCTAGTTACTTAGGCCATTGTAGTTCATGAATTGCGTTGTCCTGTATGACACTTCATACCAACCAATTCGGTATCCAATACCTCAGAACCACATTGTTTAACAATCAAGGAATACAACCATAACATGTATATCTTCTATATACCTAAGTTGGACATCTCCAACCTTTTCTTTTCTGCCAAATATTTTATAGATTCTCTTTCAACAATTCCTTTTCTTTTAAAAGAATCTATCAACATCAATAGTGGTGTCATTCACATGACACATAGTACAAAGCTTGTATATAGTCAAATACTAATACCTTTGGACTTGCACTTTGAAGTGGATCACCATCATCAAATGTTTGGCATTCTTTCAAAAATCCATTCTTTAGTAATCTCGTAGTGTAGATAAACATTTTACTTACATCTTCTATTCATCCTTATCATGACAACTTTCATGATCAAGCTACTATAGCCTATAAGAGAGAATGACGAGTATAATTTTAGTTCCCAAAACCTTTTGGGAGATTCGGATGCCTAGCATCTCCATCCTTCACAAATTCTCATACATTATGAGAACATGTATTTTGCTAAATTATACTCTATCATAATGCAACCAAAAACATTGTTTCAGATATCACAATATCTTTCACACATGATGGTTTCTGAAACAATTTTCAGCTCCAATATAATCTTGATATTAAAACAACTTTTGAATATCAATAATCATGGAGGCAAACATGATACTTTAGATACTAACATTGGCATTCTTACTCTTGATTTAATACTACTTATTAAACTTCATGGAGTAAATAGAGTTTGCTGAAAGTTTGCAATAGGACTTATAAACTTTAAATTGACATTCAAAACAATACGATACCAGTTCGTAAAGTAAATATCCAGAATTCTATAGTTCTATTATCTCAACTAAAACTAAGCATAAGGTAGTGAACATACGCCAATGACTACAACAAATTATGCAAATTCACTTTGATTTAGTTTATGACAAATTGAGTTTGACTAATCCAAATTAGAAATGAACTCCCACTCAAAAACGACATCCCTCGTGCCTTTTTGGTGATTACATGAACCAAATCCACTACACCAAGTCCGATCATCACGTCAGTCGGTGTAGCTTCAAAGGCGAGCATCAATATGGACATCATATCAACTATATGACTCATGCTCAGCCTTTCGGTCCGTGTTCCGAGGCCATGTTTGTACATGCTAGGCTCGCCAAGTAAGAACCTTAGTACTCGCGTGTGTAAAACTGTCTTACACCCGTTGTATGAAAGCGTAGAGTCGACTACACCTAATCATCACGTGATGTCTCGAAACACGATCCATAGAACGGTGCATACTTAAGGAAGAACACATTTTTATCTTGATATCTAAATGAGGGATCATCTTACAATGCTATAGAAAGCGCCAAACTTGCAGTATAAGATGCTAACATCTAATGTGTAAAGTGAGATGATATGGTTCATGCATTTGATCTCTATCATTTGCATCGTGGTATGATCTCTATCATTCCTTTGTGTGTAAGGCCATGGTCTATGGAACTTACACGTTGAGTTTGTTGTAAGAGTATCTATCATACATCTACTTACAACAATACCATATCAAGACACTAGCCCAACAACGATCTAAACTAGACGCCTCTAATTTATCAATTGCAAGTTTTACGTGGCTTAGGGCTTTCGGAGATAGAACCGTTCTTACCTACGAACATGAACCACAACGAGGATAACCAAGTTACTAGAACCTCGTTGTAAATTAGATATTGACTATAGTAGGAGAGACAGACACCCGCCAGCCACTTATGCAAAACAAGTTGCATGTCAGTCGTGGAACCGGTCTCATGTACGATGACATGTAAGGTTGGTCCAGGCCGCTTCATCCCACCATGCCACCAATATCCAAAATACATAAAAGATGCAATAATATGATCATCATCGCCCATATATAAACATATGTGTACTACCCGTGCAAAGCACCTACGCATAGATCAGGCTCTGATACCACTATTGGGTCCACGCATAGAAAACAAAAAATTCCTACGATGAGAACTATACGCCAAGATCTATCTACTAGGTACAGAGCAACGGGTGGACATACATCCATCGAGAACTTACCCTCAAAGACAACGAGTTTTGTTAACGAGTAGGAACTCGTGGTTGATATAGTCGTACACTTGCCGATCTCAAGATCATGATGAAGTCCAGCAGGTCCGGCTCCAGCACGTCCATCAGATCCAGCTCTAGCACCACCAAGTCCAGCACCGCAAAGCAGCGGTGCATCCGTGATCGCACACACGTCCGGTACCCCGACAACCTCCGTCCCTCGCTCCAGCAAAGCAGCAGAAGCAGCAACTCCTTTCTAGATAAAGCCATCGGGAACATGTATCTCGCTAATCCGAGACCATGGGGGAATAATACTATAGGAGGAGAGAGATCCTTCACAAGGAGGTGTGAGGAAGAAGGAGGAAGAGGGTGGCCTTTTATAGGAGGAGGGGGGTGCCCCTCCTTCATGGCCGGCGCATGGGGGAGGTGCCTCTTGACCTCCTCCATTCATGTGGTGGTAACCCCTCCACATTAAAATGCCTCTTCACATTCCCCTTTAAAGTCTCCACTTTAAATACATTAAAATTCTCCAAGTTTAATGCTCTCTCATTTAATAAAACTCTTTTATTAAATTTATTCAGAATTTTGTTAATTACTTTAATTAACAAACATTCACATATAACCCCTTGCAACATTTCAATATTACATGCAGAACCAATTTCAGCAATTTCATCCGAAACAGTTTCAGTGTCTATTGAAATAATTCTAGCGCTTTGCAATTCTTTATCTGAGACATATTTGCTCCAAATGGTGTCGGTATCCCTTAAGTGTGTCACCCTACGGTTCGCGAATAATGCAGACATGATCGAGACCCCTCTCAAATCAATAATCAGAAGCAGGACCCGGAGATCCATACTGACTCCTACACATTCAACGATGACTTCTGTGATCGTGAGAACCTTTAACGCTAGTAACTAAATCCCTTTGTCTCGCGATATACTACATGTCCGAGATTCGATCATCGGTATCTCCATACCTAGTTTGATCTCATTGCCGACATGCACTCTTTTCTCGTTCTCGTGATATAACATTCTAGTGATTACATCACTTGCTTGCAAGCTATCTTAATGTGATATTACCGAGAGGGCCCAGAGTATATCTATCCATCATCGGGATTGACAAATTCCACTCTTGATCCATGAGCCTCAACATAACACCTTTGTAGCACTGAACCCACCTTTATAGTCACCCTGTTACGGTGTGACGTTTGGTGTTATCAAGATACTCTTCTGGTGTTAGCAATTAACATGATCTCATGGTCTAAGGACTAAGATTCGTATGATGTTATAGCAATATAAACATAATGACTTTGATTGTAATGCTATACTTCGCATGAATGTTCATCACATTATTCCACCAATGTTGTGACCTCGTTATTAACAACATCTAATATCCATGATCAGGAAACCTTGATCATCTTGTTAATCAACGAGTTAGTCTATAAGAGAGGCATAACTAGGAACCTTTTATTTGTTTATTAAGCACACATGTATTGATGTTTCCAATCAATACAATTATAGCATGCAAAATAAATATTTATCATAAACATGGAATAAGATAATAACCACTTTATTATTGCCTCTCGGGCATATTCCCTTCAGTTTCTTTCCTGACTGGTAGTACCGGCCAGGCGCCGGTAGTACTGCCAAGAGGATTTCGAGAGTCGATCGAGCAATACTTCCGGCTATTGTTCCGGTCCTAATTCCGATAAAGAAAAATTCAGTTCAGATATACTTCTGTATCGAAGGGCTATATTTGCCGGAATTAGCGTCGGAACTATCATCGGTAGTACCGGCCAAAAGTTTGGTCTATTTGGACTGGAACTTCTGGCCAGCGCGGTCTAGCCCCAGCCTCGTTGAGCGGTAGTACCGATGTGGCCCGGTTGTACTAGTTAGTCCCTCGCGACCCGGTAGTTCTGACCCTTGTTCCGCTCTAGGTTCCGTTAAAGATGAAATCAATTCAGATACATCTCTGTATCGAAGCATTTTATTTAGTGGAATCTGGATCGGAACTTTGAGCGGTAGTTCCGGTCAGGTCGTGCGGCCCGTTGAGCTGTCTTTCCGACCGTTCCATGGAGCGCCTTCGGACCGTTGGGGCCTGCTCACCGGAACTTCCGGCCCGCCACTAGTAGTTCCGGTGGTGTCACGGGTGGACAAAAACGGCTCGATTTCAAGAGGCCTATTTGAGGCTCTCTTCTCCCTCCTCTCCATTTTATCTCTTTGTTTTCTCTCTCCTCCATTAATACAAGAGCTTCATCTGCCTAGATCTTTCTCCCTACCCACTCAAACCTCTTGATCTTTTGAGAATTGGGGGAGATGACCTAGATCTACACTTCCACCAAAGGAATCGTGATTTCCCCCACCCATCCTTCGTGGATCTTGTTCTCTTGGGTTCTTGAAACCCTAGACGGTGTAGGGCATCCTCGGAGCTGTGGCAATTATCGTGAAGCTTTGTGGTATCGTTGAGGGTCTCCAATTGAGTTGTGGAGTCTCCCCTCAACCTTGTTGTAAAGGTTTCGGTCGGCACCTTCAAGGTCACCGGTTAGTGTATTGTGAGGCCACCTTTGTGGCGGTGCTCACCGGAGAAGAAGGCGAGGCCTTTGTGGTGCTCGGGTGACCTTTTGTGGCCCCAACACCTCTCCAACGTAGACGTAGCTTCCTTTGAAGTGAACTATGGGAATTACATATATGTGTCCCCTTACCGATTTATCCGTTCCTTTCCTTTACTTTTACAATTACCGTCTTGTTTACTTGTTGTATCGCTTGTCATATAGGTTGTTTATCTAGTTGCATCTCTAGTGAACTTTACTTTGTGCAAAGCCTAAAATTGCAAGAAAAGAATAAAAATTGGTAGTTTCCTATTCACACCCTCTAGTCTACCAAAGTTGGGCCTTTCACACGCCATGCGCTAGATCAATGCCATGCTCATGGCAGAGCTAGCCGGCCATTATAGCCCCAGCAAGACCAGCTGTGTCCTCGCGCGATCAAAGTTCTTCCCAACAAATGCCTACTTTAAGTTGCAAATCTGCACTATTTCTCAACACGCGCTCGACTGCAAGTCTGCACTATTTTGCCCCTAGCCTCCGGCGACGGGTCTCGATCCGCTCTGTCAGAAGTTAGTCTCCTTAATAGAATTTAGATCATACTTCAACACTAACTTGTAGGTTATTTACCATGCCACGGCTACTCTCCACTTATGAACTACTACCTCTATTTGGGATTATTAGTCATAAGAGCCAAGTTGCTATTACCAAGACACTTCATAACTCCCTCTCTTTAATTTATACATGCACTGAATGAGAGGGGCTAATAAATGAGATAGCCCTTATAATCTCAAATAATATAAAAAATCTCTCTGACTTATAATCCCGAACAGAGGTAGTACTCTACAACGAGTGAACTTTCGAGGCTTATTTACGGACGGGTGTACGCGATTGAAGGATACGATGAGGGATATTTTCTCCCAACATGGATAGCCACGTGATCTACGGATCGATCCTCCATAGCTCTAGGCCTTTTACTAAAACAGTGTTTATTGTAATGTTGTCCTAGTTTCTTTGTTGTTATTTTTATGGTTGATCGGCTGTGTGCATCCTAATTATGCGGAGGCCGGGTGTGATCGTTAATTTAACAAGTAATAAAAGCGCTCATTTTCGAAAAAAGATTGTTGTATTGGATGGGAGTCGGTCTATGTTTCCATTCAGAAAGGAGTCGCTGCATGTTGCCATCATGGAACATGTCGGTGTTCGATTTTTATGGAGGAGACGACGCTGGAGAATGTCAGGTGGTCGAGGTCTGAGACTAGTGATAGTGGGTTGTGTTTTCGTGGAGATGAGGATTTTTCTTGGTGATTCTTAACTTGTAGAGTGACAATGGTAAGCGGAGGTAGCAGAACAGGAGTAGTATAAGATCTTATATTTCAATTTGAAAACTAAGGTTTAACCATAATTAGTTGTGCTAGCAATGACCTTGTTTGCAAGCATTGTTTTGAGAGGACGGACTTTGGTTCAGATCGAAAATCTAAGGTCTGGCGTTAATTGGTCGTGTCTGATAATAATCTTATCGAAAATATTGTTTTGTAAGACTCTATGTGCCATCTTGGTGGTGTTTTGTGTTGCAGCTACAATATCTTGATCACCGTAGTGGAATCTTTTCTCTTTTTTCTTCTTATTCTTTTTTAATAGGATGTGTGCATCATGTTTTACACGTCATTGTTATATAGATTGGATGTAATTAGTATCTAGACGATATTAATATATTTTTTTATCAAAAATAAAATTTTCAGAAACTTTGTACCTATTTAATTTGTGGATATCCCGTAGATTCTTTTGAAGGTAACAAAGAGACGGTGGCACATGCCACCGTACCAGTAGTGCTGCAGCATGGGTCCTTTTTCTCGCCTAGTACTCCGTCCGTTTAAAATCATGGGTTCGGTTGAAGACAGAGAACAAAAATGTTGCTAGCGCGTGAATCGAGACAATGCAGATGGAAGCAGAGTCACACCCAGTACTACAAAAGACGTGAAACACACTAGTACCATATTCAGCTGAAACGAAAGAAAGATTAACTAGCCCCTCAAAAAGAAAGATTAACTAGTACTCCCTCCGTTCGAAAATATAAGTCTTTTTACAATGAAGTGTATTTTACCACATCAGAAATAAATAGTTAAGATACAACCTCCATTGGTTTTTTAGTGGTGTCTCTATATTTAATGATTTAGAGGACATGCATGCATGCATGTGATTGGACTAACAATGTCTTTTGCCTATGGTTGCGTGCAAGAGGTGTTTCTTAGTTAAGATACAGCCTCAATTCTTTTTCCTCATTAACTATAGTGTCACATAAACAAATTGCATAGGATACGATGCTAAGAAATACCCATTGTGAAAGGCCTAAGACGTTTTAGCTTTGTGAAATGAGTATATCTAAGCACTTTTTAGTATATAGGTTTATTTTGAATCTTTATAAACCTATACACGAAAAGATATCTAGATACGTTTGATTCGATTCATGACCTAAAACGTCTTATATTCCCGAACGGAGGAGTACCTCCGTTCTGCTAAATGTAAGCCTCTCCAGGAGTATACACTACAGCTCATCCCCAGAATAACCAATTAATTTTACTCGGCTGACTGCTGTCCTTGTCTTCGTTCACTTGGCTCCGCCAATTCATTACTAAGTTGAACCAGAGAGGTCGGCAGGCATCATGGCCGCACAGGCACGCCCATAGGCTCAGGTTTCACACTAACCTTTGGTATTTACTGCACTGCAGCTGCTCTGGAACGTTGTTAAAAGAGCATTTTTAAATGAACAACAAATACTCAAGCTTTTCTTTAACGGGACAGAAAAGAGATGTTCATTGCGCGGGGATGCACCTAGACCTAGACGGATAGAGTGTAGGTACTTGTTTAAAGTGCGGGTGAGACTCAGAACCCTCTCACCTCCTCTCCCCTTTCCTCCCTCTTGAGAGTCGTCTCAGCTTTGCCGGGCCGATTCCGAGCGGTCTCCGGCGGTGTTGTCGGTCGGAGACGGCGGAGGAGAGGCGCCGGAGGTAGAGTTAGATTTAGATGTAGCTTTTCTGGCGTTATGCCGAGTAGTTGGAGTAGGGCATGGGGACCTTTGGGTCGATCCCTGTGCAGTTCGAGCTCTGCTCTCGTCGACGGCGCTCCGGTGGCCAGAGCCATCGCTGGCGGTAGCTTCCTCGAAGATCTCCGCAATAAGGCCCCTTTCTGCGACCTCCTGTTCGGGCTTGCTCGCCTGCTGTTCTCCTGTTTCGCCGGCGGGCGGTGGAAGGAGGTGCCCGCCGGCGCCCGTTTTTGGCGGTTTGCGAAGATCCTCCTACAGCTCTGCGCCTCGGTGTAGCGCCGACGGGAGTCCGCCTCTGTTCTTGCCCCCTCTTCCATGGCGGAAGCGGATGAGATCCCTGGCGGCGGATCTTCTCAATAAACACCTCTGCCTGCGCTTCATCAACTTCATCGCCCAGAGCATCGTCCTGGCCGGCCAAGGTGGCGAGGGGGACGTTGGTTTGGATGGTGGCCTTGCTGTTCCGCGCAGGTTGCTGCCGCATCGAGCTCATCGCCGGGTGGCAATGTCTGCCACAGGCATCTTCGGCCGCAAGAGCGGCGAGATAGCGCGCCTATGTGGCGTGTCTTCAACCTCCAGGATGGAGGCCCTCTTGGAGCCCTGCGCCGGTGCTCCTCATCTTCTTCTCGCCAAGTGGTGCGTCCCCGGCAGGAGCAAGATGGCCGGCGGCGAGGCTCCTTCGTCGGTGGTTTGGTCAAAGGACTTGATTGCTTTTTCCAGGCAAAAGTTAGGGTCTTTAGTGCTTACGTCCAGGGCTGCTCAGGGCTGCTTTCACTTTTATTTTCTTTTTAGGTCCTGTTTGTAAATGTAACCGACCGACAGTTATATAATGGCAGCATCGGGGTCCTTCGAAGCCCTTCCATGTTAAAAAACAAAACTTGTTTAAAGTGCGGCAATGGGCGATGGGCATCGTGCAGGAACTGGCTTGGTTGCCGTGCAAGACGCTGTAGCGAGCCATGCTGCTAACGCAGCTCAGCGTGCTCGACGTCACACGATTTTATATATCTACTGCTGACATGCAAACATCACATCTCGTCAGCCATAGGCAACCAAGAACGTGGGTACAAGATCACACTGCCAAACACCTTGATTACATGCAGCTAACAGAACAACTATTACTTCCATTTCCGCAGTGATCAATGGTTTTACAGTAACACAACAACACGAGCAATACATGACCCACGACACAACATGCTAGGGACGGGACGAAAACAAAGCTTGGAAAGACAAACTACTAGGGGGAGCCATCTGCAATATTATTGGATCTCTCCTCTGAGATTAGCCCTAGGTTGGCAGGAGGGGGGCACAACGCAGGAAGGATGAAAGGCGCCATGGCTCGTCTTGGCCAGCTCCCACAACTTCTCTTCTCGATCACATTCTGCAAAAACAAGTCATCGTGTATTTCTTGGTTAGCCATTGCTCGCTTAAGAAAGTCCATGCAGATGCAATGCGTAAAGTGGTGCTTTTACATACCTATGCTCCCAAGATGCTTAGTGGAAGTTCTTAGTGATGGTAGGGCGGCGGCGGGCTCGGAGTGGGAGGCTTGTACGCCGGAGGGGTGGGAGTCGGGGACTTGTATGGCGGGGGAGTCGGCTTGGGCGTCGGCGTGTGGGGTGGCGGCGACGGCTTCGGAGTCGGCGTGTGGGGTGGCGGCGACGGCGTGTAAGGTGGCGGCGAGGGCTTCGGGGTCGGAGTGTGGGGTGGCAGCGAGGGCTTGGGCGTCGGCGTGTAAGGTGGCGGCGACGGTTTGGGAGTCGGCGTGTGGGGTGGCGGCGACGGCGTGTAAGGTGGCGGCGAGGGCTTCGGGGTCGGAGTGTGGGGTGGCAGCGAGGGCTTGGGCGTCGGCGTGTAAGGTGGCGGCGACGGTTTGGGAGTCGGCGTGTGGGGTGGCGGCGACGGCTTGGGAGTCGGCGTGTAAGGTGGCGGCGAGGGCTTCGGGGTCGGAGTGTGGGGTGGCAGCGAGGGCTTGGGCGTCGGCGTGTATGGTGGCGGCGACGGCTTGGGGGTTGGAGTATGCGGTGGCGGCGAGGGCTTGGGAGTCGGCGTGTAGGGTGGCGGCGAAGGCTTGGGCATCGGAGTGGGCTTTGGGGCCGGCTTGGGCATCGGAGTGGGCTTCGGGGCGGGCTTGTACGTCGGAGTAGGCTTCGGCGCCGGCTTGTATGTCGGCGGGAAGGGCTTCGGCGCTGGCTTGTGCGTCGGCGGGAAGGGCTTCGGCACCGGCTTGTGCGTCGGCGGGAAGGGCTTCGGCGCCGGCTTGTGCGTCGGCGGGTAAGGCTTGGGCGACGGCTTAGGCTGGGTAGGTGGTTTGTACGTGGGAGGTGCGGGCTTGGGAGTGGGAGGCTTGGGAGAAGGCGTCGGGACCGGAGTGTAGGTGGGTGGCGGCGGCGGCGGCGTGTAGATGGGAGGAGAAAATCCGTACGGTGGCTTGTGGGCGGCGGTGGGTGGCTTGGCGTGGTGGTGGTGGTGAGGGGGCTTGTGCCCCTTGGGTGGTTTGTCGTGCTTGGGCGCTGGGGCAGCCGGCGTGGGGGTGGGGGTGTACCCGCCGGCGGCCTGGGTCTCGAGTACCAGGCTCACGGCCAGGAGGGCCACAAGGAGAGCGGCTCTGCCACCCATTCTCACTCTACTCTCTCTCACCGCTAGCTCTCTTGCTTGGCTGGCTCCGTGTGGTTCTGAGAAGGGTGCCCATGGCACTGTTTATATACACGGCGGATCAGTCTTGGATGCTTGTGATGGAGCCGCACCGTGGCGGTGGCGAGAGGATAGGCATGTGGGGGAGGGAGGGGTTTCACTGGTTCAACGTGTACGCGCGCGAACGGGAATCGAGCGTGTAGTTTACTAGGGCGGGGGCCCGGTGGAGCAGGCGATAATTTCCTTGCGCTAGAGCCATGTGATGAGCCTGTACCGCAGTGCATGTCTCGGTAACCGAGGCCATACGAATACAGTGGATGGGCAGAGAGATTGGCGAGACTGCCCCGATTGGCGAGAGCATATGCGCCCAACACTGTTACTTTTTTAAATTCTTATTAGTTTATGTCCTCCTTTCTATTTACACGTGGTTTTATGTTTGCTTTTTACAGCTTTGATGAAGAGAAAAATGGTCTCATGTTGGTAAAGTTCATCTTTCTTGTGGTAAAAAGAACGAAGACATCAAAAGAAAGATGCTCATGAAAGTTTAGATCCTTGCGGTGTGGTTACCCAAATCATACCAGGACAACATTAGCGTTCGATTACTAAATACCTTTGCTAATAACACCAAAGGTCAGTCTACAGAATGATATGCAATGTCTGATCATTGTAGGATCGTGCACACCCCGGTTGTCCGTCGGTTAAGGTTAAGCTGCTTGATCCACAAACCAACTTCATCGTGGCATCTCCCGCACCAGGCGCGTAGATATAACTTCAAACACCGATGAGCTCGGAACCGGCTTTATCAGCCCGATCCTCGTTGGTGAAACATTAGGGCAGCCACAGAGTGTGGCCAAAACTGGTTTCAAAACTGCTATTTGTTTTTTAGAACTAGTTCCACACATTATGGACGTAGTTCCAAAACAACCAAAACTAGGAACCTGAGCAGCAATATGTTCCGATGCCAAATTCTATACTGACAATAAAATAATATATCTCCTCATATTTATTCATGCCAACCGCTAGAGCTCTCAGATTCCATCCGTTGGACACTTCAGATTACATGAGTAAATTTCAGAACAATTGTACTTCAGCAAAATTATACACAAGTGATACACAATAACACATAGAGAAGCATGTATTAATCGCTCACAAAATTCACACATGCACATCTGCGGATATAGATTTGCAAACCTAAACTAGCTGAATTGAACTGGACAATCAGTAAAAAGATGAGAGCTTGGCTACAGTTTGACATGAGATTAGCTGCCTTGTTATGCAGGACGAGTGGAGGATGCGTACTACCAATCTTAAGAGCATATCCAACATTTTGCGAGTGCATGACTTTTTGGTTTTTAGGCGCCATTTTGGCTGTTTTAGTGGGTGCGGCAGGCTACAACATTTTTAGGCGCACTAAAATGCAACGCTATGCAGGCAGCAGCTTTCCAGCCGCACTAAAATAAGCCGCAATTGGCTTCCACTTGCCAAAATTAAACGCGTCTCAACTTGCCAAGATCAAACAAAAGTGATGAACATATAAATCTAATTCCCAACACACATATAAATTCTAGAACATGACTTGATCATCATAGCATAGATTAAATCCATGGCATAGTTTAAAATTATAGCATAATTCAACACAACCAAGTTCATCATAATTGAAGTTTAAATAAATACATAAAACATTAACATCAATGCCTACGACCATCATGCCTCGTTCTTTGCATGTGCATCTCCATCTTGTGCTTCATCATCATTGAAAACTTGAACGGTGTTGGTGTATTCTAGTAGCACGTGCCATCACCCATGTAAACTCCAAAACAACCACTCATGGGAGATATGGGAGATATCATGATAGTCATGAATGCATCCATTCTAGCTCCCATGTCACCCATTGTAGATCCCATGCCTCCAATGCTACCCGAAGGTGCTCCCATGTCGTTAATGCCACCCATTGTAGCTTCCATGGGTGCACCCATGCCTCGAATGCCTTCCATAGGTGCATCCATACCACCAATGCCTCCCAAATAGGTACACCCATGCCACCCAATGCCACCTGTAGGTGGTCCCATGCCGTCATTGCCTCCTATAGGTGCACTCCTTCCACTCATGTCTCCCTTAGGCGCTCCCATGCCTCCCATGTATCCTCACATGTTAGCACCTCCCATGTATCCATTTATGTAACTTCCCATCATTCTTTTTTGAGCCAAGACTTAATCACGACAAAGGTTGATGTATTCCTTTTTCCTTTCATCGAGGTTGGTTGTGTCCATAAAGAAGATATTTTTCTCATGCTCCATGAGACATATAGTTTCTTTGATAGTTTCTTCAACATTTGCCAATGTCACCGCCCACCTTTAACAATTCAATGAAACTGCAAATCAATAGGAACGAAAATATATATCCGTCCGCCCAATTCCACTTTGGTCCTATGTACTAAAGTAATCATTTTTCCTAACCCAATAAGTGTCTCTTGTTTGCTCCGTGCTTATGACCGAATCCATGCCCATATTACACCATGTGTTGCATAGTAAAATGCCTTACTCCATGGTGTAGTTGGCCGCCCGCCCCTTTAGTGCATCACCGAAACCCTCACCCTCACCATCATTCTCCATGTCAACTTCATCACCATGTTGTTCAGTTTCATATTCTTGAGACCAATAATCTTGTGAATGTGATGACCCAACATTCATAGTTGACATATATAGTTTCATCATCCATATTATATGCATGAAAGTTGACACACATCAAACTACATTAAATTTCATCATTTATATTCATCTATATAATTCAAAACAATAAAAAAGCAATTATTTGCCTTGTCGTCGTTGGGTTGAACATGTTGGGCGCAACAGACGAAGCTACCTCCTCCACAGTTGCTCGTGCTGGGGTGGCTGCAATAGAGGTTGCGGTGGCTAGACTTGGCTGGCCCCATGCCTTGCTACAGGTTTGTCGTGTGGATCCACGCCGATCTTGCCCTTCTTTTGGCCATGAATCGCAATATATGTCATCCACTTGGGCACGACATTCCTTGGCTTCAAGACGGACGGTGGACGACAACATGCGGATTCGTCGGTCGTGGTGGCGCAAACATCTAACCGCAGACGGTGCTGGCGTTAGGTCTGGGTGCAGCAGCGGCGATGGGGGATGCTACGAGCGGCGATGAAACTGCTGCGTCGACAGATGTGGGGCGGAGGATAAGGGGTTGGGGAGTGGCGGAATATCCCTCCATGGCCGGGATTTCACTGGCGGCGGGATGAAAGAGGCCGCACGCGGAAGTTCAGTTGGTGGTTGGGCAGCGCGAGCCAGCACACCAAATTTACAGCGAAGGATTAGGCTTTTTGTGTGCGTGCCCTAAATTGTTTTGTGCGCAGCCTATTTTTAGACGTCTGCTGGAGCACGAATTTGTCTGGATGCGCTCAATATTAGCCATTTTTATGCACTAACAGATTTTTGTGCGTCCAACAAATTGAAGATGCTCTAACTACGGTCGTTTGGTTTTTTCCCAGTCAGACCTTGGCTAATTACTTATTTTCTTTAAGCTGACCCTGTTTAATCTTTTTCTTCTCGGACCCACTAGCCATAGACACATACTTCCACATAGCTTGAGAATGCTTCCTTTTTACCAAACTTAAGTCTATAGTTAATGAGATCGGGTCTACCGATAGGCCCTCCTTTACGACTGATATGTGTTCATTCTTTTATTTTTTCAAGTTTTTTATCTGATAAATAGATATTTTGAATTGAATATTGCAACCCTTATGCATGGAACGATTGTTTTAAAAATAATACACTTTTTAATGAATTTGGAAAGTATTGCGCGGATTTGAAAAATTACAAATCTAGCACATACTCAGCTTCGGCCTGGCCGAGTGGTCCCGTCCTGCCCTGCCAGACTCAGCTCCACTCGGCGTGGACCTAGCCGATTGCTTGTGGGCGCGGGGGCCCACGATGGCCGAATGCCCCAATCGGCCACGGCCTCGCCGAATCAACCACTTGGTATCGAGCACGCCGAGTGCAACCGAGTCATTCTCGACAGCGCGGCATCCACCCACTTCTCTCCTTCTTACTCACATGCCTAGCTTCCTTCTCTCTCCCAGAGCGAGTCCTCTTATTTCCTGCACCTTTTTTCCCTGGATTTCCCTTGTTTTCCAGCAAATCGTCATTCTAAACCCATTAGAGACGTAGGGGTAGCCCGATCTACTGATGGATTAGCTCGAGATTCGATTTGGTGGTGGTTCTTTGGAGGAATGGTGGTGGTATGGTATTGGAGCAATGGCAATGATGGTGCTGCGGTGGAGCTTGGTGTTGGGGTAGTATGAGTTGCGCCGTGCTGCTGGTCAGGTGAATCGAGGCCGTTGTACCAGGTTGCTTCTCACACTTCAAGGGTAAGCTCAAATCTCTCGATAATCACAGTTACTGTATATGGTTATGGCTACTCGACTGTGGTTAGGAGGCTATTAGAATATTTGGCAAGTGGATTAGTGAGAAAATTTGTCTGGTGGTTTAGTGAGTATTTCCGGTCGTTGGTCAGTATATTTTATTAGAACATTTGTATTGCGCATAAGTGGGGAAATTTCTCCGGTGGTTTAGTGAGTATTTCTAGCCATTGGCTAGTACATTTTATTAGAACATTTGTATTGCGCATAAGTGAGAAAATTTGTCTAGTGGTTTAGTGAGTATTTCCGGCTGTTGATCAGTACATTTTATTTATATAGATAGATTGTTTTACATGTTTATATGCACCGTTGCTAATTTTTTGATTAGTTCAAAAATGTTTTTATGTCAGCAGAGATGTCCAATTTAGTGAAGTTCGTATTTTACTACGGTCAAGGTACTACCCGAACAAATGAGTATGGAGCTGATTTGAATGAGGTTGAGTATACGGTGTTGGATTTGACTGCCCCTCAAACATGGGGTGTTAGTCAACTCAAGAAATGGTTGACAACCTTGAAACCTACACCATTAGTGTACAAACATTATGGACAAAGTCAACAATGAACGTTTTCTGGATTCTGAGGCCTACAAATCGTAACAAGGACTGGTTGAAGTGGTTAAAAGGTTGCAAGGACAGGAACGTAAACCCTGTCGCTCTAGTGCTTCCCGTCCTGAAGGAGATCGATCTGTCTGGAGGTGATGGTGGATACGCTCATGGCCATAGTGCTGATCCAGTTACGGGATATACTCTATGTCAAATGCTGGAGGTGATGGTTATGAATCGGAGCAGAGCAGTCATGTAGGAGGAGGAGGTGGCGATTATGAACCAGGGTAGAGCAGTCAGTTAGGAGGTGGAGCATACGATAGTGGAGAGGAAGAGGACGAGGAAGGTGGACACATGTTGGACTTGATGGAAGAGGAGAATTACATGGATGGTGAAAGTGGCGATTCAGACGATTCAGATGATTCTGATGGAGAAGGCAATGGAGAGGACATGCTGATTCCTGCATCATGGAACCAACACATCTCGGATAGAATGACCGTTAACGACTGTCATGATTCTGCGTGGGAATATCACAAGAATAAAATTGCCTAGGGTGCCAGATATCGAGACAAGAAACATTTGCAAGATGCATTGATTTCTTGTTCATTGTCTACACAGAGAGTTTTTCAGTACAACGGTGTCCTCTAAGAAATACTTGACAATGGAATGCGTGGATATAAATTATCTAGTTAGGGTGCATGGATATCTCCCTAAGTACGACACAAATTGATTGGTGAGCGACTTAGTGATGCACAGATATGAGATTCCATCTATCCTTAGAGATCATCATAACCTCTCCTCCACGCTTCTGGATCGGTTGCTTTACACGAAGATAGTGGAGTGCAAAGCGATGGAAGTAAAGTCTATAGTGAAGAAAGTAAGGGTCAGGTTTAAGCACAACATTTCTTACGGCAAGGGTTGGAGGGCAAAGCAAATGGCTCTTGAGGACAAGTTTGGTTCGTTTAAAGACTTGTACGCCTCTGTAGTCCGACAACTCCAGACACTACAGGATAGGAACGCAGGAACCTATGTCGACATCCAAATTATATTATACTAGAGGACCCATCCGTGAAGGTGCGTCATCGAGTGTTCTTCTCTTTCACTGTATGCATCCAAACTTTCACTCATTGCTGACCAGTTATATGTGTAGATGACACTTTTCTCACTCGCAAGTATAAGGGTCGGATCCTAACTGCCATTGGTCAAGATGACAATAATCAAATTGTCCCACTCGCATTTGCTTTAGTGGAGGGCGAAAACACTAAAAGTTGGACATGGTTCTTCAGATATCTCAAGATAGCAGATGTGAAAGATAAGCCGAATGTGTGTATCATTCACGAAAGGCATGAAGGTATACTCAATGAGGTCAAGCTTTTGACACACCCAGGGTCTGAAGAACAAACACCTTGGCTTCACATGCAGAGCCGTTGGTGCACATGCGCCATTTGAGAGCTAATTTCTTCTCACAGTTCAGGAACAAGAACCTGATGAATCTATTCAAAAAACTGTGCAAGCAGAACTAGGAATGGAAGTATGATTTCATACATGCACATATCGATGATATCACTCAGAAACATGTCAGGGCGAGGAAAGCGGCGCAAACCGCAGCTATAGGAGCAATGCCTATGGAGGAAGACCCAACTCTACAGTGTTTTCTATACAATTTATTTGGCCATAGGGCGAGTCATTGTCCCACTTTCGGTATAGGCGTAGTACCTACGTGAGGATGGGGCACCCGAGCTCGAAGAGGTAGAGGACGCGGCCGAAACTAGGCACTGACCCAATATGTGAAGAGCTACGTTAGTATTTGTAACATGTGAACAACTATGTTTCAATTTGTAATATATGATGAACTATGTTAGTATTTGTATTATGTGATAAATTATGTTTCAATTTGTAATATGCGACGAACTATGTTAGTATTTGTAATATGTGACGAACTATGTTTCAATTTTTAGTATGTGATAAAATCTATTCCTATTTGTAATATGTGATGAACTATGTTTTAATTTTTAATATCTGACGAACTATGTTACTATTTGTAATATGTGATGAACTATATTTTAATTTTTAATATATACAGAAATAGCGAGAAGATACGGGTTTCTCAGTGCAGACATTGAAAATAAGGATCGTGCTAGAATTTTGGAGGATGATCCTAACTCCCTCGAGACCTTGGTCACTCAAACACCTAATGTAAACTAGAGGATATACCCAGCTTGAGTTTTTAGGTACGGTTTTTATTTAATCATGCATTACATGAGTATTTTTGGGACGTACTAAATGATTTGTCACTCTATTTAGATATGTAGGTTGAAGTGGGTCGGGTTTTTACCTTTTGCTCGTCTTATTGAGGACACTGGAGACTCGATACGCATGTTGTATGACCAGTTGTTGCTCACCTGCTTGGTTAACCACTGGAGGCCCGAGACCCACACTTTTCACGTTCGATGGGGAGAGATGGCTCATACTCTCGAGGATGTGTCGTACTTATTAGGACTTCCTTTGGCAGGTCAGCTTATCAGGCCGCTGCAGGCACCGGCAAATTGGAAATACGATATGGCACAATGTTTCGAGGGTATTAGTGCCTTATCTGGTCCCTTCGAGCACGATGATCATGGACCCAAGTTCGCTCGAATTTCAAGTGTGTTCGCTAACTTTTCTTTATTATGTTAGACAATTTCTCGTACCACACGTATGATTTTACTTATTGAACTATCTTTGATCTATGTAGATCTAAAGGTTAGACTATCCAGGGATCCAGTTGACTGAGCCCCAGATCACTCGGTGCTTGGAGGCATACATACTTTGGCAAGGTGATGTTCACCGAAAACCATGTCACCACTATCACCACTCACTACATCCTTATAGCATTGTAGATTGCTAATACAACTAGCATCGACATGATTACACAAAAAATTTGGGGTTCTGCGGTCTTAGCAGCTACATACTAAGGTATGTGCAGAAGTTGCCAGCGTAAGGCACCTAAGTCAGACTTGCTTGGATGCCCACTATTGTTGCAACTTTGGTCCTAGGAGCGGTTTCCTATCGGCCAATCGGACATTTGGGTTGACCAAGCTTACGCATCGCTTGAGTTGGGTGACCCTCAAATCGGGTTGTTCGACGCAGAGCGCGTCGACTTACCTGCTTTTGGTATAGTTTGGACATGTCACAAGGTATGTGCAAAGTTTTAATTTCATTAATTAGTTCACGTACAATATGACTGAAAATGACAAAGTTTTTTGGTCGAGACGCTTTTGTCACGGTCAGGTCAGGGCTTGCTACCCTGCATTGTCCGAGCAGTTTAACATGCTGCTCGCGAGTTCGATGATGTGGAAGCCTGATACATTGCAAATGTATCTATAATTTTGGATGTTCCATGCTTGGTTTTATCTACTTTCTTATGTTTTGGTCACACTTTGGAGTACTTTTCATATAATTTCTTGGACTAACCTATTAACAAGATGCCACAGTGCCACTTGCCTGTTTTCTGCTGTTTTTGGTTCTAGGAAGTCAGAAAATGAATATTCTCGGAATTGGACGGGACAAAAGCCAAAGTTACTATTTTCTTGGAAGACTCACGGAGCCAGAAGGAGAGCCAGAGAGGGGCCACAGGGTGGCCACACCCCCCTTGGCGCGGGCCATCCTAGGCCGCGCCAGGGCATGGTGTGGGCCCCCTGGCTGGCCACCGACCTTGCCTCCTTCGCCTATAAGAGCGTCCCGATACCAAAACCCTAGATCGTCAATCAGAAATCCATAAAAAGTTCCGCAGCGCCGCCGCCACCGAAGAGGAAATTTGGGGGATAGAATGTCTCTGTTCCGGCACCCTGCCGCGACGGGGAAGTGCCCCCGGAGTCATCTCTATCGATCTCCACCACCATCTCCATCACCGTTGCTGATTCCTATGATGAGGAGGGAGTAGTTCTCTCTCGAGGCTAAGGGTTCTACCGGTAGCTATGTGTTCATCTCGCTTTCTATGCATGATCATATTATGATCATGATCTTGTAATCTATAGATCTACCTTGCTAATCAAGTGCTTTAATAGATCTCTGCTCTCCCTATGTGTGTGAAAGTGACAGCGTGCACACCATGGTGGCACTTAGGCTAGAGATTACAAATACTTGTTATGAGTTATATTTAGAGTTAAATGTCTTTATCAAATTGTGGTGTTTGTTGGAACCATCTAGTGCTCAAGATGACAGTGTGGGGTTTTCTAGATGGGAAAGGCTTACTTTGAGGTGTGTTGTTATAGCCCTACCATAGATTAGAGTGTTCAACCGGAGAGTAGTTAAGAGTAGTATCATAAAGAGAATATATTTATATGAGAGTGTTCACTAGTGAAAGTATGATCCCTAGGCCTTGTTTCTAAGCATTGATACACCGTTTGTATTTAGATCTGTTACATGTTTGCTTGCTTACATCTTTATTTTAGTTTGCCTTTAGTCTCTTCCACGCCACCAAGCTATTCTCTATCACCGTTACCACTTATAATTATCCATACTACTTGTATTTCACTATCTCTTCGCCGAACTAGTGCACCTATACACCTGAAAAGTGTATTGGGTGTGTTGGGGACACAAGAGACTTATTGTATCTTGATTGCAGGGTTGCTTGAGAGGGGATACCTTTGACCACTTCCTCCCTGAGTTCGATAAACCTTGGGTGATCCACTTAAGGGAAAACTTGTTGTTGTCCTACTAACCTCTGCACTTGGAGGCCCAACAACTGTCTACAAGAATAGAAGTGCGTAGACATCAAGCTATTTTCTGGCGTCGTTGTCGGGGAGGTAAGGTAAAAGGTATTAACACCAGAGGATTAAAGAAGAAGAACCTCCCACGGCAAATGCCTATTTTCTGGCGCCGTTGCCGGGGAGGTAACGTAAATGTACTCACATCCTCCGGTGTGAGTGCTCGAAGTTATTTCCTTTAGATTCTGAAATTTTGTCATTTTGTTTCTTGTTTTCACTAGTTAGGCTTAATGGAAAACAACAAAAAAATTAGACAGCTTT
The DNA here is from genome assembly GCA_023614405.1 of Avena insularis. Taxonomy (NCBI): domain Eukaryota; kingdom Viridiplantae; phylum Streptophyta; class Magnoliopsida; order Poales; family Poaceae; genus Avena; species Avena insularis. The sequence continues at coordinate 481,957,120 of CM042686.1, read as the reverse complement.
ATAGTATTTATCTTGAGTCAGGACATGAAGTGTTTGAAGAAAAAATTAAAAAACTTATGAAACTTTATTTGCATGCTAATAGCAATGTTGTTAGTATGAATTCTTTGGACACCATTATTTCTAATGCTATGGAAAAGTCTAAGCTTGGGAAGCTAGTTCTTATGAAAATGATCTTTTTAGTTCCCTGGCTTTGGAAGATAGCTATTCTATTGCTTATGATGATACTATACCTCCAATATATGATGATTGCAATGATGAGTATGATATTTTCAGTCCACCTACTATTAAGAAGAAAATTAATTATGATTATAATATGCCTCCTATATTTGATGATTATGGTGATGAAAATAATAATGATAGCTATTTTGTTGAATTTGCTCCTACTACAATTAATAAGAATGACTATTCTTATAGGGAGAGTAATAATTGTTTTATGCATGTGGCTCATGATAAGAATGTTTTATGTGATAGTTATATTGTTAATTTTATTCATGATGCTACTGAAAGTTATTATGAGAGAGGGAAACATGGTTTTATGTATCTCAACAATAATAAGTTTCCCCTCTTTATGTTGAAAGTCTTGAAGTTGCATTTGTTTTGCTTTACTATAATTGTTGCTTTGTGCTTTCATGACTTGTTTCTTTACAAGATTCCTATGCATAGGAAGTGGGTTAGACTTAAATGTGCTTTGAATTTGCTTCTTGATGCTCTCTTTTACTTCAATTCATATTTCTTATGTGAGCATCTTTTCAAACTATCATGCCTAACTTAAAGGCGTTAAAGAAAAGTACTTATTGGGAGATAACCCAAAAGTTTTAGATGAGTCTTGGAACTTATTACTTCAGTAATAACTGCTCCTTGTCCTTTTTATTTGCTTTTTGTGCCAAGAATAACCTCTAATGAGAGAGAAGTAATGCTTGGGAAAGTTGTTGTCCCGAATTAGATTTTTATGCTTCATCGTAAAAATTCGTGTAAAATCTCTGTACGTCCTTTTGAGGCGTGAATTTTTGTGCTTCTGCCCCAGGTTGTTATCTAACTTTCGTTAGCTCAACACTTTTTGATTTGAGCAACAGAAGGTCTTCGAACAAATTCGTCTTTACCTGCTGGTCTGTTTTGACAGATTTCTGCCATTTTCTGCATTTGCTTCTTGTTGGTTCCTTTTTGAGTTATTTTGAGGAATTGAGATTTTTGAGGGAAGTTCTAAAGTAGCTAGTGTTCTAATGGAAATTTATTTGGTGTCAGAACTGAACCTTAAGACTTATTTATCTTGAGTGCACTAATGTTGCTAATAAAGATTGTGTGAAGTTTTGTATGAAGGAAAAATTTCAGGTGTATGGAAGGAATGAGTAATGAGATGAAGGATGGACTAAAGCTCAAGCTTGGGGATGCCACACATGTCACCCCAAGAAATATCCAAGAAGTACAAGCGTCAAAGCTTGGGGATGCCCAAGGCATCCCCTTCTTCATCAATAAAAATCCCAGGTTTCTTCCAAACGCTTCATTTTTTCATGCACTATTGTGTTGTTCTTGGAGTGTCTTCTTTTTTGTTTTCGTTTTGGTTTTTTGTTTGCTTGGTTTGTTTAGTTTTCTGAATAAATTGGTTGGAACCCCTCTTTCATACATTGGTTTTCAAATAGTTTGGTTTGGTTTGGAAAAGAGTAGGAAAGTTCATGCTTAAGTGGTAAAGAGAGCTTGTTTTTGACTATGGCCTATGCTTTCTCATGCCATGCTTGATATTTTTTTGGCTTTATGCTTAGTATTCTTTGTTGTAGCATGACTTGTTATAAACAATTGAGATTGTTTAATGTGCCTTGGATGAATCATGCGTTGTTTTAGCATATTAAAGCATAGTATAGTGGTATTCTCCTTTGATGCTTTATTTGGGTTGACTTGGCGCATGCTCACACCATGAATGACTATCCAAAGTCACGATAGCCTTTATGATCCTTTAGTTTTCGACTTATAATATCACTTTATGCTTTGATTAATGATGTTTTGTCGCTCTGCATGATTATGGCCATTATTGCTCTCTTAGTTTGTCGCTCCCAGTCTTTTGCTAGCCTCCGCAACCAAGTATGAGTTCCACTCATGCATCCAACTCCCTAAACCAAGTTACTCCAAAGAGTCCACCATACCTACCTACTAGCTTATGCTATTCCAAGTATATTCATGCTTTTGTTTACCTTCCGAATTAAACTTGTTATGAGAAAACTAGTGATTAAAGCTCTCACGAACTTGATGACACACTTTACTTTTCTTGCCCTTAATAAACTTGAACCATTATGTTGTCTATGTTGTATATGCTTGCACTTATTTGTTAGGAATTAGCAGAACCATGCTTTTATGGGGAACACTTTCAACATTGCACTTGGTACTTGTACCTAGTTGATATCATGATCTTTTGTATATGGATGTCGTCGGTGTGAAATGAAAGGGGAGCTTGTAAGTCCATGGAGTTATGTATATGTGTTAGAGAAACAACGAGCCGCTGGTCTAATCTATGCTGACATGGTGGAAACCTGTAGCGTAACCATAATGAGCTGTCTATGAAGCATTCTTCTTATAAAAAGAGTCCTATATTGAGAAAAAAAAGAGATTATGATCAGAGGAAAGAGAGAAAAAAGCACCATATTCCCATGGTAAATAAGAAGATTGCTGAGATGCTCGTTATCTGCTTGCCTTGTCATTTTGATATGGGGATTCTTCCGTATCATCAGGCAAGGGATACCCCGTTGGCGGTTCTCTATGATACACATGTACTTACGATGACAAGAACTTACTGGTAACTAAACTTGAGTAGCATGAGGAGCGACCCTCGTATTCAAGGGACATGAGATTTCCAACTTATACTTCGTCAAGCATGTACACCATAGTTTGTTCACTTTAACCTTAATGACTTCAAGATGCTTATGATAGGGGCAATGATAGCTGAAAGCTATAAGTACCATAATTTTTGGAAGCTCTTTATGAGACTTGAATCCCTACTTCCTTTTATAAAAAGGCCTTTCTTCCACCATTATATTGAGTCTCCATCTTCTACCTTTATGCACCTACTTTGAGAGCATATTGGCCATTCTTAGTTCTATGTGCATTGTCCCAAGACTAGTTGATTGATGCATATCTTGATATTGCTTGTTTTAAACTATTTGTATCTAGTCACTCTTATGAACTTTGAAGGTGTCCTATGCATTTATATTTGCTACTCTATTGAGGGACAAGCTGAATGCTATCATGCTATGTTTTCTTTATGTGAAACAAACAAACGTCTTGCAAAGCATTATTATTCATGAATCTTTTGTTTGTACCTTTTCATGTTGCATCATAGTTTCTTTGTCTTATTGCTAAAACTTTGTCTTTCATGTTATGATTGAAGTACTATGATCCCAGCTTTGAATGTTTTAAAAATACTTTGATCAAGTTTATGATGGTGCATGTCACCTCAAAAATTATTCTTTCTTTTTATCACTTACCTACTCGAGGACGAGCAGGAGTTAAGCTTGGGGATGTTGATACATTGCAAATGTATCTATAATTTTTGATGTTCCATGCTTGGTTTTATCTACTTTCTTATGTTTTTTCCACACTTTGGAGTACTTTTCATATGATTTCTTGGACTAACCTATTAAAAAGATGCCACAGTGCCAGTTGCCTGTTTTCTGCTGTTTTTGGTTTCGGGAAGTCAGAAAATGAATATTCTCGGAATTGGACGGGACAAAAGCCAAAGTTACTATTTTCCCGGAAGACTCACGGAGCCAGAAGGAGAGTCGGAGAGGGGCCACAGGGTGGCCACACCCCTGGCGGGCCTAGCGCACTGAGGCATGGTGTGGCCCCACAGCCACCGACCTTGCCTCCTTCGCCTATAAGAGCCTCCCGATACCAAAACCCTAGATCGTCAATCAGAAATCCATGAAAAGTTCCACAGCGCCGTGGCCACCGAAGGGGAAATTCGGGGGACAGAAAGTCTCTATTTCGGCACCCTGCCGGAACGGGGAAGCCCCGGAGCCATCTCCATCGATCTTCATCACCGTTGCTGATTCCCATGATGAGGAGGGAGTAGTTCTCTCTCGAGGCTAAGGATTCTACCGGTAGCTATGTGTTCATCTCTCTTTCTATGCATGATCATATTGTGATCATGAGCTTGTAATCTATAGATCTACCTTGCTACTCAAGTGCTTTAATAGATCTCTACTCTCCCCATGTGTGTGAAAGTGACAGCGTGCACACCATGGTGGAACTTAGGCTAGAGATTACAAATACTTGTTATGAGTTATATTTGGAGTTGGATGTCTTTATGAAATTGTGGTGTTTGTTGGAACCATCTAGTGCTCAAGGTGACAGTGTGGGGTTTTCTAGATGGGAAAGGCTTACTTTGAGGTGTGCTGTTATAACCCGACTATCGATTAGAGTGTTCAACCAGAGATAGTTAAGTGTAGTATCATAAAGAGGATATATTTATATGAGAGTGTTCACTAGTGAAAGTATGATCCCTAGGCCTTGTTTCTAAGCATTGATACACCGTTTGCATTTAGATCTGTTACATATTTGCTTGCTTACATCTTTATTTCAGTTTGCCTTTAGTCTCTTCCACGCCACCAAGATATTCTCTATCACCGTTACCACTTATAATTATCCATACCACTTGTATTTCACTATCTCTTCGCTGAACTAGTACACCTATACACCCGACAAGTGTATTGGGTGTGTTGGAGACACAAGAGACTTCTTGTATCTTGATTGCAGGGTTGCTTGAGAGGGGATACCTTTGACCACTTCCTTCCTGAGTTTGATAAACCTTGGGTGATCTACTTAAGGGAAAACTTGCTGGTGTCCTACAAACCTCTACACTTGGAGGCCCAACAACTGTCTACAAGAATAGAAGTGCGTAGACATCAGAGCCCTACATGGATGTAGCCATCGGTGCTAGATTCTGCAGGGACGGTGACTACATGGGCATTTCTACTCTCTGCACAAGATACGCGGCATATTGGCTTACAAAATCAAAGATCATCTTCGACATGCAGGCAGAGGAGGTGAGCCTACAAAGAGTAATGAGGTAGTTCAGTCTTTGCTATTTGGCCGATCCGCGTCCTACATAGAGTGACATACCTTCGGTCGTCCACGTTACTGGGCGCACGTGTTATATAGTCCATAAAGAAAACAGTACATCTCACCAAAAACCCACTCCTTTTCCTATATAATACACGGAGTCCTTAGTCCCAATTCTTTAAAATCCTCTCTCTGTACGGCGCCACACCCACTCTCTTCGCAAGGCAAACCCTAGATCTGAATATAGTCATTTCCAAAAAATATCCTAAGATCTCACCAACTTTCATCTCTACTACTGTCGACCCTCCCAAATGTGGCGATGCCTCGATCTCTACCAATCCGACCCAGCCTTCACGCTGGAGTCCTTCGAGCCTAAGGTTCTTTCTCAATCGATTTGATGTTGGATCTTATTCTTTCTCTAATCGATTTGATGTTGGATCTTATTCTTTCTCTAATCGATTTGTTGTTATCTTGGTCTTTCTCTAATTGATCTGTTGTTGCATCATATTCTTTTTGTAATTGATCTGTTGTTGTATCATGTTCTTTCTCTAATCGATCTGTTATCTTTTTCAGATCCATGACAACATGATCAGCGTAGCTCGTGCGAAGGATTAGGATATGGTGTTGTCACCATAGCTACCATGAAAGCATCATCGTTAGAGGATGGGGGCCATGTTGCTGCATTTGTCACAGTAGGATGTTAGGGTGTTAGCAGAATAGAGTGGTGCTCAAGATTAGCTTAGGTAATTCTCCACTTATCCTTAAGATAAGTGGAAAAATTATATTAGTTGTAGATAGGTTTTAGTTTTTTATTTTAATAATTTTCTTGTTAGAAGAATTAGTGGGGATAAACCCCTTTTTAGAGAAGGATTAGACCCTTGTAAGAAGGGGTTGCAGTCTAATGTGATGTAATAAATATTCCCTCAATAAAATTGAAATTTTGATTTGAATGTAATTAGCTTCCTAAATTAATGAATATAAATTACTTACTTTGTTTAATGGTACTGCAATTAAATATCTAGATCAGTGATGTTGTACAGACCACGACATTCGCAATACGTGACACAACAGTAAAGTTCCACCGTCTTCAGTAATATAACGAGGCACATCCACTGTAGTGCCGCGAAAGAGCTAGCTCAACGGATCATGTTGTGCCGCGCCAAAAAATCTGCCGCCGTTGCATAATCCCAAACGTAGTTATCCCTGGAAGATTTTTTTGTCGCGTCAGGGCGAGCGCAGCGACTAAGACTGTGTCTCGGCGTCTATAAGCTCCAGGGCCCGAGCTCCATGTTGTAGTGAGAGTTGAAGAATTAGTGTTCTAGATATACCATGGTACTCACAATAGGAATATATAGGAACAAGATAGTCAAGATTTAGTTATTAGATTACTTCTACTTTGATTATGTATTGGACTATGTATCAATGTGTTGTTGTAAGAAATACCATGATATGGTCTTTAGAAGATCCTTTTTAAATAATATGTTACTATAGTGTCTTATTCTATTTGATCTAAACAATAGATCAAATCCCCTGTAACCAAAATAAGGTGTCAACAAAGGTCACGTTGAAACTTATCACACTCAACTTGATGATCTACTTCATTTTCATCAAGTTAAGAGGAGCTTCAATCACTTTGACAAGTTTTAAACAAAAGCGCAAAAATTATCTAGATCTTTTATACATGAATGTAATGCACACACCTGATCTCCATCTATTTCTAACCTATAATGCTGGGATGTTACGGTCTCTCCCCCTTAAACTAAACTTCATCCTCGAAGTTCGAACTCTCTTATGTTTTGGAATGTATAAATGAGTTGTGTTGATCACGGCATTTCTTGCATTCCGCTGTGATCTCCAATTGGAATAATTGTGGTATCCCTTATCAAAACGTTTCCTTTCATTTTATTTATTCTTGACAATATCCAACTGTCATTTCCAATTAATCTCATGATCCTTTTACTACCATCTCCTCGTGAATATGTATTTTCTAAAAGTTCGTATGATCAAGACATCCCTTTTGGTTCAATAACCTTACTAGTTATTCTAATCAGACTTCCTCACTTAGTCATCGACCTTGTCCTTTTATAGTCTTTAGGGTCTAGGAAGTCTCACTAAGATAGGGTTTTGCTTCCATCTATCACCCATTCTAATAATAATACTATAATTTAGTTTACCATCACATAGCTAGTCTTGTGGTCCTTCCTGAGATTGGTTTTGGACTCATTTAGTCCAATCCAATCGGTGTTTCCTATTCCTCTATACCGATCTATTTCAACACACTAAATTCAATCTCGAGAACAATTTGAGGATTATTCCTTTAGAAATAGTCTATCTAGGGTCAAACTATTCTATGTTCTTTGATTTTTAGCCTTACCAAGCATTAATAGATCACTTGACATCTCCTTCATTACTTCTTCAACTTCCTTTTATTACTCATATTAAGGTCTAACCTCTACTATTTCGAGGTATAAGCTTCAATTTACATCCTAACATACTTTCGAGAGTACTATTACAGTGATTACTCTAGATAACCTTATGAAAATAACGCCTATCTTCAAGATAGTTTAGAACTTGTTCTCCAACCTTAACTCCTATTTTCACTGTGTACTCTCCCTCTTGGGAATTTCTAATGGTCTCCAAACTCCGTATCTAACAACGATTGTGTCCATAGTTAGGATATTGATTTTTGTCCAACTTGCATTATACTTATGTAAGTTATCACGAAGGAATTTCTGGTACACCTTATGAGATCCAAGCACATGGCTTAATAGGATTGATAGAATACTCATACCAACAAGTTGCAACTTCTTTTCTAGAAGCTCATCTGAAAAGAACTCTAAGGTTAAGCATGCTTGGCCTAGAAATTTGAGGATGAGTGACTGACTGGGAAGTGGGTACCTGGTGCGCACGAATGAGGAAAAAGTGCGCAGAAAAGACTAGTGTTGGTCTGTGGGTCCAGTCTAAAGATCCTAGCACTACTAGGAAACAGGCTGTTAGTGGCGCACCCGAAATGCTCATCCGTGGCACTAGCAAGCGATGCGCCACTGCCTTGCGCTGGCTATCTCAGCCGTGGCGCCGCCTAGTGCGCCATGGTTGTGTAGAGATAGGCGTGGCGCACCTCCTAGTTTGGGATGGTGCGCTACCCCTGGGATCTTCTGCGGCGCACTACCTAGTGCGCCACTAAACTTCCATAGTGCGCTTTAGGTGTAGTACGCCACAGAAGGTAGACCATGTGCGCCACAGATGTATTTTTTGTTTTTTTTAATTTCCGAGCCAGATTATATGCAATACAGATTATATACAATATTACAGCAGATATACACACACAGATACAAGATATATAATTATATATATAAATACTCAATATGAAAAACAAGATTGAAACAAATACATATAGATAAGTCTCATACATGAATACATAGTCTAAGTTACATTGTTTCGATCATGTTACAAAGTAGTAGTTGGTGACATGCTAATACATGTGTCGATCGAACAAGTTAGAGCTCGGAAGCTCGCCTAGACATCTAAACTAGCTAGCTAGACACAAACGCGGGATAAATAACCAAAGAAGATAAGCATGATCACCGCCGCGATGAAGGTGTAGGTCTTCATCCGGTTCCTTGTCCTAACTCCCGCTAGATAGCGCGTGTATCTAGCTTCCGCCCACCCTTTGTAGCTATTGCCGCTGAAACGGTGCACCTGTCTCCGACAGTCTTCCCAATCATCGTAGACTCCGGGAACCCGACCCTTGTACACGACGTACCACGTCATCTATAAGTTGACAATAATAATTAACCGACTATTAAAAAACATATATAATTAAAGTCGCATATGAAGATACACTTATAGAAAGTACTCCTATATAGTGTGCCACGACATTTCAATCATCGGCATTATTCTCGAAAAAGACCAAAGTAACTCAAAAAGCATGCCTCATATATATATACATAGGTCGTTGGACACAGGAATATGCTATGATGGAACCGTACGCCAAGTAGGATGCACAACACCTAGACTTGTGCATAGCACAAGGCGTACAATCCCATCGTAGCACATTCACATATATAGTGTGCCACGACATTTCAATCATCGGCATTATTCTCGAAAAAGACCAAAGTAGCTCGAAAAGAATGCCTCATATATAACTAGCTAGGTCGTTGGACACAGGAATATGCTATGACGGAACGGTTAGCCAAGTAGGATGCACAATTCTTGGACTTGTGCATATCACAAGGCTAACTATCCCGTCATAGCACATTCACATATATATTGTGCCACGACATTTCAATCATCGGCATATTCTCGAAAAAGACAAAAATAACTCGAAAAGAATGCCTCATATATATACATAGGTCGTTGGACACAGGAATATGCTACGATGGAACGGTGAGCCAAGTAGGATGCACAAGACCTGGACTTGTGCATATCACAAGGCTCATAGTCACATCGTAGCACATTCACATATATAGTGTGCCACGACTTTCAATCATCGGCATTATTCTCGAAAAAAGAGTAAGGAAAAAAATAAGGACCAAATTGAGCAAAGGACCAAAGAGTAAGCAAAAAAACCAAGCATTGATTGATATATAATAATAATAAGAAAAATAAGTTCACTTGTCGTCCACACACACAAAGGTCATCTATAGTTTGTAACTACAACTAGGCCAACATCAAGCCTTCTGGCTCGGCTTAGGGAACGGGAGGACGCCTTGTCTCGTCATGAACTTCCTATAGTCACCCTGCATCTCTAGGCGATCTTCTATGTCACGGTTATTCGGGATATTTCCTCCGTAGAAGATCCCTCCCGAAGTCATGACATCACGAAAGATGATTGCCCCAAACTGCTGCTGGATGCGATACATCTCTTGTCTAATATCCGAATCATTGATCTTGGCCTTTGCTTCGGCCCACTGTTTGAGATGATCTGGCAGCGTAGAATTCTGCTGGTCAAGTAGGAACGCCCTCATGTGATGGAGTGCGTAGTAGGCTTCCTTCTTACTGTTTTCCGGCTGCTTCACGCAGGGGAACTCCGTTACGTGGTTGAAGACGTGCCTGCCGAACTTGACCTTCTTACGCACGAAGCTGGTGCCTTCCGTCGAGGCAAAGCCAGTGAGAGCATCATCCAGAACTTCCTTGATCTTGTCGTAGTTTTTCTTCTTTTCTAGACTCCCCGAGTCGAAATACGTGGCGTGGGAATGCTTCGACGATAAGGAGATGAGCGTGCAATGTTCATCTCTGCGCCAAAAATTCAAATGGAATGTGTTGGAAAAAGAATGATGATGATCTAATAAAGCCAATCGATGGTGGCGAGTGAATAACGACTTACTCGGGAAAGTAAGGCACGAGAATGTATTCCTTTGTCTTGTTCGCCACGAGGATTCTTTTTAGGTACGAGGCCACAATACGTCGTTCGGCGGGGGAACCCAAGCAGCCGTCACACATGTAGTAGGGGTCCACTATAGCGATGCCCGGTGTGTTCTCTCTAATGATCTGCGTGGCCAGGCTGAGAGAAAAGAGACGGATCATTGTATAGTGCAGCGGGTATAGGTGGAACATATTGAAGATGTCCTCGAACCGCAGGAAGAACAGATCCGCGGGGGCAGTGTCGACGAAGCCCAAGCCTGGTGGCACCTTAACCACGAATACCGGGTGCGAGGGATCTTTCTCCGATAGAAGGCGTCTCTCTATCGTCAGCACGCCGTCATGCACACTCTGCAGTTCCGAACTGGCGAGCTTCCACAAATTCTTAGGTAGCATGGGCTCACCCGCCACATGAATCCTCCACATAATACCCTCGTGTCTTGGTGGCCTGTCCCGAAATCTGATCGGATTCGCAGTTGTTGACGCCACCGGCTGGCTCGAGCTGCTAGATTTTCTTTTCCTGCCCTTTTTTCCTATGTAGTGTGTCAGGGCTTAGAATAAAGGGCCGATTGGTTGTATCAGCTGGCTCTGTAAAGGCGCAAGCTGGAGGCGTCTCCTGAGAACCAAACAGACGCTTGGTGATAATGGCTTTCTCTGTGGGGCCACCAGCTAGGTCTTCTTCGTTGCCATACCGAAAGTCTTGAAGAAGTGATCATTCCAGTCTTCGTCGTCCTCGGCCGGATCCTGCGCCATGTGCATATCATCAACATGATCATCCGACCCACCGCATGGAGGTGACGGCGAGGGCGGTAAGGGGGCCTTGCCACCGCTTGTCGCTGGCACGACAGGTGTTGTCTGTGGCGTGATGGCCCCTGCCGTCCCCAAACGGATCATGCTCTTTGGCCATAGCAAGAATAAGCCGAAGCAACTTCTGAGGACAGACGGCTCTTCTTCATCCGCTCCTAGGGGTTGAATGGGAGGTTCCAGGTCGTCGCAGCCCCTTAGCACCCGACTAATTTTAACCCATGCACGCTTATCCGCATCGGCTTTGAGTGGAACATGCGCTGCAAGGGTTGAACGATGGTACCCTTGGCAACATCCTCATTTCGTTGTTCACGTAGCATAAGAGAGTGCAAGGAACATGCGTCTGCGGAAAACATGTACGGCGTCGTCAGAGCGAGATGTCATAAGAGTAATAGATGGCATGAAAGGCGGTAATTAAAGCAATTTGTTTACCGTGATGGCGTCGAGTTCGGCTAATGTCGACGCACTTGTCTGGCGACGGCGTGCAAGAGCGGAAGGGCTGCTTGATGGCGCGGTGCCGGCCGATGTATTCTCCCTACCGATGGGTGCTTGGAGCTCGGTGCGCGCGACGATGGCGAGGGGCACCAACATGTACTCGGCGCGCGGTGATGGCGGAGGAGTCACCAACACTGCGGCGCCCGCGGTGCTAAGCTGGCGGAGTCACGAACACGTGGTTCGCTGATTAAATCGGCCGCGTTGTTCGAGTGGCTGCGACCATGCTTGGAATCGGCACGGCCCTACTCGACCACCGCACTCTAGTTCGCTATTGACTCCACCAAGGTAGGCAGGAAGGACGTGAGGGTGATTGCCACGTTGTCTTGGACGATCTGCGGGATCCGCGCCACTTGTGCCTTAAGTTCTTGAACCTCTCGGTTTTCCTCCTCGCTCCTTCCCGACGGCGCCACATGCGTCCTCGGTGGACCAAAATGATCCACCCAATTCTTACCCCGAGGCGGCCGGACAGCCAAATACGGCGGCTTCTTCATAACCGGCTCTATTTTCTTGGCGGTTCGCCATCGCCTGTTAAAAGGTTATCCCACCGGGTGGCCGCCGTCGACCCCTGGGATGAGGAACCCTGGGATCCATGACTAGCAACAATTTCCTCCTCCTGTAGAAGAAGTAACAGTGAATCATTTAGATCATCGATTAGATTGCAATCGTGTTGATCCGCGGTAATTAGATTATACTTACCACAATTTCCTCGAATTCCTTCACCGCAGGATCCGCGGTGAGTTGTTTGGTTTTGGGTCCACATGGTAACGGGCCTGATGAAGTTTCGAACCTGCGGGTTGAATTTAGCAAAGGGTTTTCTATCCTTGGATCTATACTCTTCGTCCTCCTTATTCCCATTGGCCTCCGCGGTTCTGTATCCACCAGATCCGAGATGGTGATGACCTATATTCATCGCCTGCAGCACCTTTCCCCGATTACTATTGGCCAGGGCTCTTTCGGATTCACACCTCTCCTTGAACTCCGGAACTGATCTTGGTGATCTGCGGGTCAATCTTCGGATCTCCTCGAGACTTTTGCCTTCTTTATAGATCTTCTTCTTTATCCGGGTTCTCCGGTGGCCGGCGGTGCTCATCTTTGTGAGGGCAGATTTGTTTACTTGCCGTTCCCATGATAATTTGTGTTACGATACTTAGCGGGGAACTTGTATCTGGCTTCTCGAAGAGGAGTGTGCGCAAGTGGCCATTATCTTTATGCCGGAGATTCTCGGTGTTGATCGAGATGGTTGTCCGGGTGATCGCCGCCACTTGCCCACCGTACCCTTTGACGACAAGGGCGGGCTCCAAAGGAACCCCTGATGGGCTCACTTCGGTAATTTCCTCCCTGACCGTGCCGACCGTGTTCGGGCGCCGGTCCTTCGGCTTCTTCTTCTTCTTCTTCTTCTTAGGAGGATTGCTACCACTCCCTGTGCCCTCGCCGCCATCAGTGGTTTCATCGTCCGCCGTTCCTTCGGCTTCTGCCTCCGTGTCGTCCATCGCATCATCCTCGCTCTCCGAAGGATGGTATTCTTCATCGCCTTCTAGCCGGCGCCTCCCAGAATGTCAATTGTTTATTCGGAGGTCTGAGTTCTCCTTCAGCGCTGATGCGCTTAGAACATCCAGCCTCGTCGTTGTCACACATCTTTGCACTAATAAAAAACAAATAATTGGTTAAATGCACGGAAAAATCCGGCATGACCTTTGCTAATTTTCTTAAACTAGGAGTGCCCGATTTCTGCCAAAACGGAAGTTAATCAACATTCCGGCAAAAATCGGGACTCATTTCATACAAGAACCTGCATACACACATAATAAAGTGCTTCATATACAAGCACAAGCACAATTTCAAGGTGCTGTTGTCCCAGCACAGATAGTAGTAGAAGCACAGTAGCACCATAGATAGTAGTAGCCAGAGCAACACTAGGATGGATATAAGGAACAGATAGTAGTAGCAACACAGATAATAGAAGTAGTAGCAGCTCAAGTAGCATAGAAGTAGTAGTAGCACAAGTAGGGTGGACATATAATATGTGGATGTTCCAGACTAAGAAGAAGAGCAAGCACAACAATGACAACAGCAAGCAGAGCAAGCACAACACAGCAAGCATATTGCTGTCATTTGTACTATTTCAGTGGGAGAAAACAGTGGATTCACCAGGCTATTATTTGGATGAAATATGCAAAGATCATATTTCTATCAGTATTAGCTCAGTAATCTCAAAACATTATATACCAAACTTATGTTTTCTGAAAGAAAGAAATTGTAGAGCAACTGAATGTGTACATCAAACATATCTTAAGTACTGACTGCCCAATATGCTTTTTTTCTAGAAGCTGGTTTAGAAGTACTAACTTCCCAATATGCATTTTTTACAAAACACCAACTTTCGACAGAGTGCACAACATTAGTATGATTGATAAGCAGCTAGCATATGAGCCTGCTTGACCACACCATGACACTTCCTCTGCCTCCAGTGTTGTGTGATTATTTACAACAATGTTGATCCATGAAATTTAACAGAAAGATGGGCATTTAAGAAACAAGAGTTTAGTACTCAGATTTTTTACAACTTGATTCTTGCTACTTGCCTTAAGTATAAAAGTACTGAAGCAGCAGCAGCACCTAACACTACTTTCTAAACCTACTACTACCAATAACACACCATCCATTTCTAGCAAAGCTACTACTACGGACACCGTAATGTATGCGAAGCAGACCAACAGACCTCCTTTTTACTGTTTTTCATTAACTAACATGCTACCAGTTGGTGTATGCCACATGTGCATAATGTCCATCTTAGAAGCATCCACACGTGCAAGCATACAATCATGCAGAAATAAAATTCAGAATAATGTTCATCTCGAATAATTTATCTAGGGGCTAAGACAACTAGGAAAGGAAGTTGCTTGCAGTGTAATCCATGCAACCATGAACCATGAAGACAAAACCATTATGATTTCATACTACCTAAGAACATTTCCTAACTCAATCCTAACTCGAACCACTACTCAACAACCATAATGTCCATCTTAGAAGCATCCACACGAGCACAGGCATAACTACCTAAGAAATACTTACGCAAATGCTGGACATTCTTGTGTCAAAGACTAGCACATTCTTGTGTCCAATTTAACTTCAGAGGTACCGGTACTAGCACTAGCACTAGCAAAGTTTGTGTCTGAATTTAACTTCAGAGGTAAGCATCGGTACTAGCACTAGCACTAGCACTAGCACTAAGTACTAGTACTAGCACTAGCACTAGTCGAGACTAGCACTAGCACTAGCACTAGCACTCATTGGTACTAGCTATAGTTCCAGAGTTCAGGCAAGGTCAAGGAGGAATAACCAGCAGCTGAGACACTAGGGTAGCGAGCAACAACAACACAAGGCAACAGAACACAAGGTAAACCTCCAATCTTTTGATCCAACACTTGATCACATACATGTATATACAATAGTTGTTGGGAAATATCCTCAGTAATCATGCAAGAGACATGGTCTACACATCATAGGATCTTTAAGAAAAGGGGCAGTAAAATAGCACTTGTTCAAACTTCAGCCTAGGTCTCAGACTGTGCATCACTGACCCAAGTTGATACTTTATAGTTTTTAAACTAGATACCAGCCATTACAAAAAATAGTTTTCTATTGGGCACATCCCAAATTTTGGGTAGCACCTCACTAGAAATTAAGATAAAAATCATCTGTCTATCATTAATCCATCTTATAAAAGTCACCATAAGCCAAATACATTAGTCACTTTCCTAAAAAATTCATTTAGGAGCCAATTTTTCTCTCTCTAAGATCATTGCAGCAAATGCTCACAGAGTATTGCTTATATATTTCCAATTCTAGTTTTTGTGTACCATCAGGATAAAATCCTGAATGAAACTTCTTCCACATTTTCCCTTTACTCAAATTCTGTTATAGGAAAGGCAAACAGTCATGCTTGTTAATAATAATTTTGGTTATGCCATTTTATACACAAGCAAGCCCACACGAAATATATCAAGCAAACCTCTCCTATGAATACAGGGTATCGATCAACATGTCGCACAAGAAAACTTGCATAAAAAGCAGGGTATATATCCGGCACAAGAAAACAGGGTATATACAATCATTCGCACAATCAAACACTATGCAAATGGAGGCTTCATGAATCTTGACTGCTAACTAAATTCACGAATCTTGACTGCTAACTAAATTCACAAGCAAACACTATGCAAATGGACACTAATTATGATGTTTCAAGACCAACCGAGTATTGATTGCTAACTGAATCTTGAAGCAGAGAGGGAGAGAGGGAGAGAGGGAGAGACAGGGGAGGGAGAGGCTACTGAACCCTAACCATGGCCTGCAGAACCCTAACCATGGCCTGCAGAGAGAGGGGAGAGAGGGAGAGAGGGAGAGAGGGGAGAGGCGACGCTCACCTCTGACGGGCGGATGATGGGCGGACGGCCAGGCGGACGACGGCCAGGCGGACGGCGGCCTCCACCTCCTGAGACGCAGTGTCTGCTCCTCCTGGACACGGGCCTCCTCCCGAGACGCAGGCGTACCTCCTCCTCGGACACGTCTGGACCTCCTCCTCCTCGGGCGGGCAGGCCTCCTCCTCCTCGGGCCTTGGCCGGCGGATCGAGAGCGGCGGCGGTCCTTCGCTTGGCTGAGAGATGGAGAGATGGGGATGAGAGGGGTCGGCGCCACGTGTGGATAAAGCCACTTAGGCGTGGCGCCGAGCCATAGTGCGCTTACGGATATCATGTAGCACTCACGGGCTAGTGCGCCACGCCTATCGGCTTCTAACTACTGCATAAGAGAACTACAACCCACTAGCTAACAACTATACTAGCCTATCCCACTGGTTGCCACTACTCTATTCTAAACCCGAGAGCACCCAGTTCGAATCCACAGTGCCCCAATTTTTTGTTTTGATTTTAAAAATACTTTTAAATATTCCAAAAAATGCCCAAAAGTGGTGATATATGCCATAGAAGTTTTATTTTGATTTTAGCCAATCGACTTCCTAGAGATGACGTCGAAAAACTTGCATAGGACAAATAACGTTTCACGGACGTGCTCGTCCATTATCCCTCTTAGTGCGACCGGAAGTACCTGCGTCATTAGCACGGCAGTCGTGAGACTTCATGCCATCAACCTCTGCTTCGCCTCGTCTAGGTATCTGCTTATCTTGCCCAGCGTAGTCGTAAGGAAATTTGACTCCTAGAAGGTACTTGAAAAACTGTTTGATCTCATCGGCTTAGAGTGAAGCAAGAAGGAGGCGATAATATTCGTTCTTCTTGAACTTTTTACCCTTCCGACGACCTTGTGTCGCCTCCGACTCATGATCATCGTCATCTTCCCGATCATCGGAGTAGTCGTCCTCCGTGAAGCTCCTTCCGGATACCCAAGCATATCAGGTCGTGCCTTGCTTTGGACCATCTTCGTCCCTATCTGGCATGTTGATTATGGTGGCGACCAGACTCTCGCACACGTTTTTCGTGATATGCATGATGTCGAGGCTATGAGGCGTGCGGAGAAACTTCCAGTATGGCAACTCCCAGAAAACAGACCTTGTTTTCCATACCTTCATCAGCGGCTTGTCTTGTTGCTGCCTCTTTCGCTTCTTTCCTG
This sequence comes from Avena insularis, assembly GCA_023614405.1. NCBI lineage: Eukaryota > Viridiplantae > Streptophyta > Magnoliopsida > Poales > Poaceae > Avena > Avena insularis. The sequence goes on along the minus strand of CM042686.1, from coordinate 481,939,792 downwards.
GCTTAGGACAATCTTTCCAGTTTTTCAGCAACTCTTCCACTTCTTTGCTGCTCCTACGCTCTGGGATTCCTCGGGTCTCTGATTTGCCATCGAACAGGTCTTCACGTTTTCTCCATGGATCATTCTTACCGAGCCACCTCCGGTGCGCCATGAACACGGTTTTCGATGACCCTGGATCTTTCTCTAGTTGGAGATAGCTTGTGTTATCCATGCACCTAACGCATGCGCAGAATCCTTGGATAACCTGCCCCGAGATATACCCGCAACCTGGATAGTCTTGCACCGTAGTGACCAACGCGGCTCTCATAGTGAAATAATCTTGTGCGACGGCATCGTAAGTATTGGCTCCAGATTCCCATAACGTGGCTAGCTCCTCTTTCAACAGCCCGAGATACAGATTGATGTCGGTACCAGGTTGTTTCGGCCCTTGAATTAGCATACTCATTTGTATGTACTTCTTCTTCATGCACAATCATGGAGGGAGGTTGTACATCCATACAAACACGGGTCAAGTGATGTGCGTGCTGCTCTGGCTACCGAACGGATTGAGTCCATTGGTGCTCGCACCAAGCCTGATGTTCCTCGAATCTCCACCGAATTCTGGGAATTCAAGGTCCAATGCTTTCCACTGGCTAGCATCTGAAGGGTGCGTCAGCAGCTCATCCTTTTCGGGGTCATCATCATCTCCTGGCTTCTTCCTTTCCGCATGCCATCGCATGAGCTTCGCTTCCTTAGGGTCCGCGAAATAGCGCTGCAGACAAGGAGTGATAGGAAAGTACCATACCACTTTTCGAGGTGCTTTCTTCCCTTTCTTGTATCGACTCACGCCGCACACCGGACATGTGGTTTTCTCCGTGTCCTCGCCCCGATAAATGATGCAATCGTTGATGCATACGTGATATCTAACGTGCGGTAGATCGAGAGGACAGACGATTTTCTTGGCATCCTCGATACTAGTTGGACATGTGTTCCCCTCCGGGAGACGATCGTGCCAGAATGCCATCATATCGTCGAAGCTTGCGTCGCTCAATTTGTTGCCTTCATCTCCATAGCCTTGAGCGTTACATTCAACCGGGTATCATCGGGCCTGCATCCTTCATACAATGGAGTAACCGCGTCTTTCTCAAGTTGCGCAAGCTTGGCTTTCTCTCTAGCGGCAGCCGGCGTTACTCGCGCTGAGAAGCAGCTCTTGCACATAAGGGTCCTGCACCCAGCCTGACGTTGTTCCATCATCGTCGCTTCCTCCGCATCTAGATCATCATCATCCCGGCCGCTCGCACCTTCACCATCTCCAGAGACTCTTCATCATCTCGCCCGTTCGCCGTGATGATGATCATCGTCATGTTGGCCACCTTCTTCACCGTCTCCATCATCTACGCCATCGCTTATCCAACGAGTGTATCCATCCATGAAACCATGGCGGAGCAGGTGCGCCTGCAGATTCCCGGAATCTGGGTCGATCACCCAGTTGAGTTTGCATCTTCTGCACGGACAACTTATATCTGTCTTGTTATTTCGTATCATGTCGGTCGTCGCACATTTCAAAAATCTAGCCACAATGCCTTCGCTCATTATGCGGACCATTTTGCACGCACGATGTACACGGTACAATTTTGAAGTCTATTAGAACCACATAATGAATGCATGCATGCAATGGTCGATAGAAAATTTCGCATGACCTATCCTAAAATTAGGACCTTTATGAATGAAAGTCTTGCCAAAATGGAAATGAATCAACATTTTGGCAAAACAAATGGCAACTTGTTCACATACAAACACAAGAGAGAGAGAGAGAGAACGACCCATACACACATGAACATATCATTATCCTCTCCATACACACATGCATGAGCATCATCGATACTCTCCATATACACACACATATGACCATCGATCCTCTCCACATACACACATCATGAGCATCGATCATCTACATACATATGAGCACATCATCCATATACACATGAACACATCCTTACATGGTTACCGAGATGAGAGACCGACCGCGAGAAAGATGGAAAGGAGAGGTGCGCGCGTCGATCGGAGAAGGATAGATGAGAGACCGGAGACCTCCTCTATTACTTATGTAACATCCAAAGCAAGTTTTACATGCTAAAAATGGTGAATGTGTGGAGAAATTGAGGTGGGAAGGAGAAGATCCCGACTATATCTAAGGAGGAAGAAGAAGGGAAAAGTGAAGTGTGGGGTGGTGGATGTGGTCACACATGTGCACATAAAGTGCTGTCCTAAAGAAATCGACTATCTGGCGACACACGGCCCTAGTGCGCCATGTGAGTACAAACATCTGTGGCGCACTATGCCATGTGAGCCATAGATGCTCCTACTCCTGTGGCGCACTAGGCCAAGTTTGTGGCCGTTTCAGAGCAGAGGGGGGCATGCGCTTAGGCGTAGCGCACCAGCCCCATGTGCGCCACCGATGACCCTAACAACCGTGGAGCACATGACTATAGTGCGCTACAGATGTTTGGCGTGCGGCCAACAGGGCCCTGGCCCACACACATCTGTGGCGCACTATAGTCATGTGCGCCACAGTTGTTCTAGTTATTAGTAGGGCACTGCCCACAGGTGAGCCACGCCTGTTTTAGCCGTGGGGCACTTCAACCATGTGAGCCACGGATGTGCTGATTACCTATAGCCGTTTTCCTAGTAGTGTAGTAAGCTGCCACGAGTGACACCCCGGGGCCCAGTGGACGTGGTATTACAAAGTGGTATCAGAGCCAATTCTCGTGGTTACACGGGCGTATGTGGGTCAGTGGCGGAACATGTGGAGCATGGCGCATGTGGCCTAAAATGGACATGACATGGCACATGTGCCGGTACTGGACGCACAAACGTGTGCCAAGAGGGGACGTTCCTGGCCTATGCTTGATCGATGAGGGCATCAATTTTCTAAGGGTGGGTGCATGTGAGATCCAAGCACATGGCTTAATAGGATTGATAGGATACTCATACCAACAAGTTGCAACTTCTTTTCTGAAAGCTCATCTGAAAAGAACACTAACATTAAGCATGCTGGGCCTAGAGGAATCTGAGGATGGGTGACCAGGCGGAAAGTGGGTACCAGGTGCCCACGAGTGAGGACAAAGTACGCACTAGTGTTGGTCTGTACGACCAGTCTAGAGATCCTATTAAGCTACCAAGAGTGACATCCCCGAGGCCCAGTGGACGGAGTGTTACACACCTACACAATTGTGGATCTCCGGAATAAATCCTCTGAATAGCTATTTACCTATATAAGGGTTAGTTGTCTCTTTGGCGCTGGCTTATACGTGGGAGTGGGCTTCGGAGCCGGTTTGTACGTCAGCGGGAAGGGCTTTAGCACCGGCTTGTGTCTCGGCGGGTAGGGCTTGGGGGTGGGCTTAGGCTGGGCAGATGGTTTGTACGTGGGAGGTGCGGGCTTGGGAGTGTGTGGCTTGGGAGATGGCGTTCGGGTCGTAGTGTAGGTGGGTGGAGAAAAGCCATATGGTGGCTTGTGGGCGCTGGTGGATGTCTTGGCATGGTGGTGGTGATGAGCGGGCTTGTGCCCCTTGGGTGGCTTCTCGTGCTTGGGATCTGGGGCAGCCGTCGTCCGGTTGGGGGTGTACCCGTCGGCGGCCTAGGTCTCGAGGACGAGGCTCATGGCCAAGAGGGCCACAAGGAGAGCGGCTCTACCACCCATTCTCACTCTAGTCCCGCTCAATGCTAGCTCTATTGGGTGTGGATCCATGTTGTTCTATGAAGAACGGTGCCCGTGGCACAGTTTATATACACGATGGAGTCTTGGATGTTCATGGCCGCATGTGATGGAGTCGGCCGGTCCATAGATTTTGGGGTGCTCGGCCAACATGAAATCAAGGATCCGTTGTTTAAATTGTTAGAGCTTTCATAGGGTCAAGGGGGGCAATGGCCCCCCTACAGAAAACATATTAGAGATATATTTAGTATTTATTCTAAAACTTTAAATGTACTCAAAATTTATGTATGATTAGCATTTTTGGGCGTCTCAACTATGCATGTCAAGCTCCGCCACTTGTTCACTAGAAAAGATTTTAAAATATTAGTATTTCGTAAGGAAATATTACTGTAATGCAATAGAAAATCAAGTAATCTGTATATTTAACAGATCCATGATTTTTGAAATCGCGGTGAAGATATTCGAAACCACTTATTTCTATTGATCAAGCAAACTATATACCATCATACTTATTTTTACCAATTGCCGCTTGTGTAGATAGGCTTGTGCAAAAAATGAGTAGATGAGTAAACATATTAGGCACTGAATTAATAAAAAGATTAAAATAGTCTCTGAAACATGTATGACGGGGATAATTAGAATCATTGAGAATTAAAGAAGAGTTTCTTGCGGAATAGCATAGTTATGTGATTGCATCCTTAATCTCTACTAATAAATACTCACAACCTTTTAAAGGCACATGAGGGCCGGTGTTATTCTGCACATTTAGAGAGGTCATCGAAATTGTGGCATTGAAAAAAAATATTCGAAAATTATTAGTATTTTTTAAAGGCTAGAGTCACCATAGGTATAGCTTGAACCATTACATTGTTGGACATCAAAAGTGGTAGACTAATAAGGACCGAGCCCCCTAGACCATGGGGCCCGGGGCGAGCACCCCGCGACCCCACCCTATGGGCCGACCCTGGAGCTGCACCGCGGCGGTGGTGAGATGATAGGCATGTAGGGAGGGAGGGGTTTCACTGGTTCAATGTGTACGCACTTGATCAGGAATCAAGCGTGTAGATTACTAGGGCGGGCCCCGGTGGAGCTGGCGATAATTTCCTTACGCTAGGGCCATGTGAGAGCTTGGGCCCCATCGTGTCTCGTTGACCTTGGCCATATGAATAGTAATACTCTCTTCTTCTCAGTTTATTAGGTTTAATAGAAGTGGTGATGTGATTTAGGTAATTATATGGATTGACCGTATGCCAATCTCTAGAATGGTGGGAGCATTTTAGAAGGCCAGCTATTGGTTGCGTGGTATAGTGGGTATTAATTAGTGTTAGATATGAGCCTATTATTTTATTCTCTAGTAAACCCAATAAACCGAGAAGGAGGGAGTAGAGTGGATGGGCAGAGAGATGGCGTTTGCCCTGATTGGCGAGAGCATATGCGCCCAACACTGCTGCTTTTTATAAATCCTAGTTTATGTTTTACTTTCTATTTACACGTGGTCTTATGTTTGCCTTTTATAGCTTTGAGGAGAAAGCCGGTCTCATGTGGGTAAAGTCTAATCTTTCTTGAGGTAAAAAGAACGAAGGCATCAAAAGAAAGATGCTCATGAAAGCGGTGATCGACTTACGTATGCTTCTGTAGAGTGTGGTTACTCAAATCGTAACCACAGGACATCAGCGTGTGTATACGACTAGACTAAATATACCTTTGCTAATAACACTACAAGCCAGTCTTAAGTGTGAAAATGTCGACGTCTCGCAAGAGCTGGCTCTCATTGTAAGTATGATTGCCCACACACGCATCATGCATGCACACCCCGGTTAAGGTTACAAATTACGATCTCGGTTTTATGCTTGATCCACAACGAACTGAGGGACCAAGCCTAGGATGTTCATTTCCTTCCCTTCCTTCTCTCTCCTCTCTACAGTATCTGAGAGCTCCTTCAGGTGAACCGGGCCGAACCAAAGCCCTTCTCGCCGGCGGCGCCAGCGGGGAGGGGCGGAGGGGAGGTGACGGAGTAGATAGGGTAGCTAGTAGTAGTGGCGTTATGCCGGTAGTGGGCCTCTTGGCCAGTAGTTGGAGCGGAGCGCTGGATCCATCCGCCTGGATCTTGGTCGCTGTAGGGCTCCTTGTCTTCGTTCTTCTTCTCCAATGGCTGGAGGGGGATGCGAGAGAGAGCTGACGCTTCTCCGGCCGGCCGTGGTGGCGGGGGGGGGGGGGGGAGATGGGCCTACCTTCCAGCGACATTGTTGCGGAGCTCCTGTCCGGCCATGGAGGCAAGGGGGAGGGGGGCGCTGCTGCTTCAGGGCGAACTCGAGCTCGTCATGGGAGACTTATCCGCGCCCTAGCCACGGAGCCGTTGCTCTTATGCCCTTCTTCTCGGCAGGCCATGGTGGCGAGGGAGAAGAAGGTAGCGGCATTGTGGCTGCCGTTGACTGGTGGTGCAGGGGGTGTGCGAGGTTGTGCTCGGCATCCCGTCTGCTGCCAAATCAAAGAGCTTCTTGCTCGGTGGCCATGTCTGCCACCGACATCCTCGGCCAGGAAGGGCCTGGTGCATGCTAGGAGGGCGTGTTTTCAACCTCCAAGATGGAGGCCTCTATGGAGCGCGGCGTCGGCATCCTGCATCTCCATTCAGCCAAGTGGTTCGTCCCCGGCGGGCTGGAGGTGGCCGGTGGCCTGGGCTTGGTTGTGGTGGCGGGATCTAAGGACCGGATTGCATTTCCTGTAAACCTTTTAGGGTCCTCTCTGCTTATTCGCAGGTCCTCTTTGCTGCTCTGTAAAGGGCCTGCTTGTAAGTTGTTCCCACCGCGTGGAATTTAATGGCAGCTCCGAGACCTTTCTAGACCCCTTCATCGTTCAAAAAATACGAACTTCATCGTGGCATCTCCCGCACCACGCGCGTAGATATAACTTCAAACATCAATGAGCCCGGAACCGGCTTTATCTTTATCAGCTCGATCCTGATCTATGAGACACTAGATTCACGGAGAAGGCAAGACTGAAGAGCCACCGTACGCATCGTTTTAAAATTATCAGACGTTTAGAGAACAACGGCTAAAGACCAAAGTGACTAAACGTGGGGCCTATATGATTAAGCTTGGTGCTAGTTTACGTGGACTAGTCTGTGGTTTGCATGAATATCGCTTTTTTGCATCTTGCATGCTAGCTAGTTCGTGTCTACTGAACATTACCCTGTACTATCACGACATACTCAAAATCACCACTTCTGCCTCTAACATTTGTCCAGTGAACTATTAGGTCCGCTTTGCATTGTAGAATTTGAAGGAAGGCAATTCTATACCTATATATTACATTTGTCTTGTAGCCATTTCTGTTTCTTCAAACATGATAAGGAAAACTTGCAGTTTTTCATTAAATGAGCAAAGCTTGTTCTCAGCCGTCTAAGCATTAACATAAAATTGTGTGCACTCTTTCGATATCAGATAATAAAATGTGGCTTCTCCGAGTGATCGATAAGGGATCCTTTTTAATTTATCTCTTATTTTGCGGGGGAGTTTGATCTTTAATCTAGACTCCAAAGGTTCTAAGCCGTCTAGATATACTTGGAGTATAAGTTGTAAGTTCGAATCTCTCACAATCTCTATCCGCTGTTTATGTAACAATTTTAATAACCGACTATTGTTTGATCAACATAAACCCACATGCCACCGCAATGGGGTTATATGCTTCAACCAATCTTCTCTTGTTTCCTTTACATGGTATATGGGCTGAATTCTTCCTAGATTGTATCTACAATGTCGATAAACCTAGTGCTTTCCTCTTCCTTGGCGAGTTCTTCCTTGGGCAACCCATTCCAGAAAAATCTTACAAGAGATAATTTCATGTTGTGGCAAGCTCAGGTGTGCAACTACTTGGATATCTTCATGGATCAACATTGGTATCATCCAGATAGATTGAAGTGACAACGAATAGCATGTCACAAAAGGTGGTCAACCGAAATCACTCGTGCGTGTTTCACACATGATCGACAAGATCTAAATTAACAGTTGAAGGATCAAGATCGATAACTAGAGAGGGGGTGAATAGGTTTGTACAAATTTTACTCTTTTCTTTACAAGATTTAGGATCCTAAAATAAATAATATGATACTAATGCAACTATGTGAAACATTCTATATGATAATATATCAAACTCCAGACATGAATCACGAAGGTAAACACAAGTGGAATAGCTCGATTAGAAACATCCCAGGCACATGGAGACAAAGATGTATCCTGGTATGCACTTACTTGAGCAAAAATTAATCGTCATTGGAGAGTTTTGTGTTACCACGAAGGACTCCCGGATGCCATCCAAGGCTCACATGGTTCTGCGTGAGCCTCCACCACGGAGTACGATCTCATTCACTAGTCGACACCTTGGGAAGACCTCTAGTCCCTCACACACTTCTGGAGCAAACCACATCTTGAAATATTTCATCGACCCCTACCTCCTACAAGCCCTCAAACTCCAAGAATAACAAGCACTACAATGGAATCAAGGGTAATCAAAATTTGCTCAATGTGATCTATAGATCTAGATCTCCTCTTTTCTTTTCTCTCAAATAAATTGAGATTTGGTTTTGGGAATCGATATGAAACTAGCTTTCGAAGTTCACCATTGGAGAGGGGGGAGTAAATCTAGAACCTAATCCTCAATGTGGAAGAAGTGGTATTTATACAGGTGGATAAAAATGTCACACTTACCCATTTCTACTACATGTCCAAACAGTCCGATTGACCTTCTAGTCCGGTATTTGTGAGAATCGAGAGAGAAAAGTGCTTTGCCAGACTCTTGTCTAGGCAGCAAGTAGTAGGGCAGCAGGAGAGAGGAATATGTAGGATATTGACAATGTGGCTTTTTGATAAACTTAGAGTTGATTCTTTTGTATGTGGTATGAAAAAAGATGTAAAGTTGATTCCCATTAATGATCCAAAACAGTATACCTCTTAAGGGCGTGGTTTCTCTATGACTCAACGAAAAGTGAAAGGACATGGATGTCGCATAGAGGAGGGTGAATGTGAGATTTAAAACAATTAGGATTTTGATTCTAATAAATGCAGAATAAAACTACCATTTCATCTATCAAGCACAAAACCTAAATATGCTAGGCTAACCTATGTGCACCAACAATACAAGCAACTATGTGATATAAATATATCTAGATCTACATTTCCACCTATCAAAATCCCCACACCCCTCTTCTAAGTGAAGTTTGGCTTTTGGATCTTGATCTTGGAGATATTTGTTGTTCTCCTCCATTGTTCCTCTCCTCTACTTATCTCTTCATAGTATTTGTTACTTCCGATGAAATTTGTGAGTAAGAGGGATTTGAGCACTTGAGATCTTGCTTTGCATGTGTTGTATTGGTTTGAGCTCTATACATTGATTCAATCAAGTGAAAGTCCAAGAGCTTGTTACTCTTGGAAGCCACCGCTTCCTAGACGGTTTGGTGGTTGTTGGCTTAGTGACCTCTTCATGGAGATTGTGAAGAGGCCGAAGTGAGTTGTGAAGTGGGTTTGGAGCTTGCCATCTCTGGGGTGGAGGAAGAAGCTAACCATGGCTCTCGTTGGGTGTGGAGAGCTCAAGGGTTGGGTGTGGAGAGCTCAAGGGTTCTCGCTCGGTTTGGAGAGATCAAGGTAGAATAAGGTTAGATCCGGTGAGGGATCATGTGGGATTTGTTTGCCACGGCCTCTCCAACAGAGAGTAGGATATCAGTGGATATCCAAATTCCGGAAAATGCATCATTTGTCTATTGTCCCTTTACATTCCGCAATTCATACTTGCAATAATTGTTATATATCTTGTGTAAAGTTTGAATTGCTAGCTTCTCCTTGTAATTGCTATATCTTGTTGAGCTATATATTTTTGGTGGACATAGGTGAATCTAGTATATATAGGATTTGTGCTTGAAAAGTATCCGCTTAGTTTAATTCCGCATTAGGATAGAGCAAAATCCGAAACAGTTTTTAAGTCGCCTATTCACCCCCCCTCTAGATGCTATCTTCATTCCTTCACCAACCGGTCAGTGGTGACTATGGCAACGAGGGCGAGCGGGAGATTCTTCCCAAAGACAGCGCCCGATGACGAGCAATTAGGGTGTCAAGTGGGATCCCACCAGAATTCTACTTCTAGTTCATTTTTCAAAATCTAGTGTAAATTTTTGCTCAAAATTTGCACTAGATTTTAGTAAATGAACTAAAGGTGGGACTTTGGTGGGAACCCACTTGACACCCTACGAGCAATTGGAGTCATCGCCGCCGCATGGCAGGGACGCCAACCCTAGTGAGGAGATCCATGATGACACCGCAGATTACAAGGGCCTCCTCGCCTACATGGCAGCCATCAAGTAGCAGGAGGCCCCCTGCAGCCGCCGGATATGGACGGCGATGATGCCTAAAGGCTCACCCTTGAGCAGTCCGAGCTTGAGTAGATGGGATAGCTTCGCCGTATCCCTCCTGAAGTTAGTGTTGGAATAGGGCGGCCTGCCACGCCGTCGCTGACTCCACAACATTAGGTGAACCTGAGACCACCATGGGCGGACCTAGCGCTATCACCTCCTGCTCCTCCCTGGCATGAGTGGCAGGCGCCACAACAGGTGTCGTATTGGCCACCAGTGTCGTGGTTGTTGCCGCCCATCATCGACCTGATGAACAATGACAAGGCCGCGCAGGCGGCACCAGCCAGAATAGGCCACGATGGTGCAAACTCTAACTTAGATAGGGTTTTTAGTATTTACTTTTATTTTTTTCTTTGTTCAACCTATATGTAAATTACTTTTTACTAATGAATTGTTGAAAAAAATTGCCTCGCCTTGGGTGCACGACCACATTTGCTATCCGCTGGCCGACCCACGTTTGGTGTCCGAAGTGGGTCACATTGCTGGAGATGACCTAATATTATATGAAGAGAGTATGCTTTTGTTTTTGGCCTTGGCTTTGTACCAAGTATTGGTTTGTAAGACCTCTAAAAAGTTTTTCTAAAAGGCAAATCTTGTGTGTTGTTTAAAAAAAGCCAAATTCTTTCGTGTGGAAGGTGATATATTCGATAGAGTCATGTTCCAAATTCTCCTTGATGGCCACGCATTCCAGAAACTTCAATTCATACAGTGAAGTCTGATGCGTTCAAATTAGAGGTTTTTATGACATTGGCTTACAAATTCTGCATTTTCAAAACTTGATCGTACAAATTTAATTGTAACTACCATGTTTGGCCTCTGACTGTTATATCCACATTTTGCAAGGAATCTGCTGCTCAAAAATACATCGACAAGGAGACGTAGAATGCTAGTACCATACACATACACGGTAAAAGATCGATTTGGCTCTCCTCCCTCCTCCCCTCACCCCCCGGGTCCTTTCCACCGGACTAGCCGGTCGGAGTTGGGAAGGGGTGCCGGGGTAGCTATCTTTGTAGTTTGCTTGTAGTGGGCTCTTTGTCCGGTTGGGGAGTTCCAGATCATGGCGACCACATCTGGAGCCTAGGGTTCGCCAGGCCGGTGCTCGAGCTCCGCCGGTTGGAGCAGAGGACCTCAAAGGCGACCACTGCATCGTTAAATAAAGTCGTGTGCCCTCCTGTGGTGTGTGGACGTTGCGCTGCCCTGCTTCTCCTGGCCTTCCATGGTGGCGGGGAGAAGCGAAGCGACTTGCAGCATAAGGTGTTGGAGCCTCTCCTGGCCGACTGTGGTGGCAAGGAGGAGGGGTGTCGTGGCGTGTCGTCTTCCGCATCGACAACTTTGGTCTTCTCTAGCGCTGGTACCTGTAAGATGCACCCCTCCCTTCTCTTCCTCTAGACGGCCATGGTGGCGAGGGGAGAAGGGGTTGGGAGTTGGTGTTGGAACGGCTGTCTCGACGCCAGCATGACGCAATGAAGCTCAAGCTACGGCAGATCTCAAGCGACGGCGAGGTGCGTCGCCGCTATACTTGGCCAAGGGGGGGGGGCGCTCTGCACCTCGAGAGTGAATCCGTGAATTTTCTTCCTTCAGGCAATACTGCCGACACGGAGGTCTTTCGATCTCAACAGGGCGACCCATCCTGACGGCGAACCAAGTGGCATAGTCCTCGATGCCGCTGGCCGCCGTGTATCGAGATCCAGTCATCGAAGTGGTGGAAACGAAGGACCGGATTGCTTCTCAATTTTCCCATATAGGCTCCTTCTTGTAAAAGTAGAGGACATGCTTGTATTTCCTGTAACAGCTAAGGTCATGTTTGTAAATTTGCCCACCGAGTAATGGAGCTTCCGGAGCCTTCGGGCCTATTCCCGTTCAAATTTTTTTTTTGCACATGCGCGGTTCTGTGGAACGAAACACGGGCGATGCTTCCCACAATGCATGGCAGGTTAAACACGCGCGCGCTCGTCAGTATGAACGTCCCTGGAAAGGCTGAGAAAACATTGTCTTCTTTCGTTCATCCACCATGCTTGCTCGCAGAAAAACAGGGATAGTTGCTCTGCTTCAGAAATCGAGACTCTCGCTATTTTCGTCCTTAGTTTTGCTGCCACCGGAAACACTCGATAGTGGAATCGACGTTGCAATTGGTCGGCATACAAGAATATAATTTAGTCGCGCAAAACATTGGGAGGATGCGTGAACGCGTACAAGAGAATTAAACTGTTGATCATCTGCTCCTAGTTGTACACTTGTATGCTATATACAAAAACAAAGAGAAAACTGTAAGTTTTTCTTTTTTGAACAGGGAGAAAACTGTAAGTAACACCAGACTCTGGTGTCACAGTTGCACAGGACACAGAAATAAAAAACTTGTTGCAGCTAACTCAAACTTTTGGTGTAATCCGTTGCGCCTAGTCCATATAGAGTTCAAATAGAGATTATAGTGCCTTAAAAACGTAACTGATGTGTATACACGTATTTCTACATCGTACATCACTCATGTGGACTTGTATTTCTGTATATATATATATATATATATATATATATATATATATATATATATATATATATATATATATATATATACTTTCTGTGTACGGACCTTCCTGCCTCCCCATGTCGCCCTCGAGCTGCTCATCTCCGCCAAGCTTGCCGACGTGCTAAAGCCTGCGACAGTAGAGATAAAAAATAAGCGAGGGAAGCTTGAAGAGTGATCTCGACGTGTTGTATGGAAAAACATGCGGGTGTGGAACAACTTGCATCGGTTCGGGGGGTGTACTTTCCTATGGGGTTTTAGGATTAAGCTTGAGGGCGAGTGTGCTTGTTGTGTACTCTACATTCTATGCTGGAAGAAGATGGCGCAGGAGTGCTCATCGCAAGCTATTGGGATAAAGGATTTGGAGAGCTCTCATAGAAGATTTGTGTGGGGTGGGTGAGGGATCTTCCGCCCACGAATGGAACCCTGGCTGACAAGCTTGCTTGTAATGGGTGCCACCTTTAGCAAGACGTTTCTCTCCACCCAACTTTTCTGTGGCTGAAAAAAGACTCGTGGCACCTACCGCGAAGTTTCGTTGTGGTAAGGGGATTATGAACAGAACAAAAAGCACGCGCCAGTGCCAACTCCCATGTGAACAAACGGTGGAAGAAAGAGAAAAAGGCTGCCAACTTGCTATAGTGTTGTTATATGGTAAATTTAGAAAACGTGGCTTGACATGGTGATGTTTGTATATGGCAAATTAAGAAATTGTGGTTTGACGTGATGGTGTTGGTATATGCTAAAATATATAAATCGTGAATTGACATGGTGTTGTGGCTGGATGTGGTGGTGTTGGTATATGGCAAAATTTAAAATTATGGCTTGACGAACCGTTTCCCTTTCACTAGCCATCACACCGTGCAACGATATTGTAAAAGTGCGTGGAGACTACCGGCTTGGTTGTCAGGAGCACCTGCAAAAACCACGGCATTTTGCATGTGTTGACGCTGTAAATTAAAAAAACTAGCATTGGAAAAAATGCACCCGGCTTAACACCGTTAGTTGGGGGTGTGTTCCTGGGTTCATATCAGGTGCTACATATAGTTGATCCAACGGCTGCCTCGACGTGCGTAGCTAGCCGCCTGAGTATCCTATATATATATATATATATATATACACTCCTGTAGCGCCTACGCCTACACGTACACTAAAAAGACATGCGATTATGTATAGAAAAAATTCAGAAAAATAACCTTGATGTGGTTATCTATGCACGTTACAAGCATGCAAATTTTTAATGTGAAGTACCTTGTATTTTAGGCTCTGCAAAAAAGACAAATTAGATAAATTTTAGAAGATTTAAAAGTTATATCTTTTAGGCTATGCAAAAAAAGACAAATTGAATAAATTCTAGAAGATTTAAAAGTTATATCGCCATGCTCCCAAATCTGCACAAGAAGGTACTCCCTCCGTTTAGAAATATAAGATGTTTTAATTTTGTGAAAGGAGTGTATCTAGACATGTTTTAGTGTGTAGGTTCATCAAGGTTTGCAGTGAACCTACACACTAAAAGGAGTCTAGATACACTCCTTTCATAAAGCTAAAACATCTTATATTTCCGAACGGAGGGAGTAGAATAAATCATTAGCTATGTTCTAATATTCTGTTTGAATTTTTCAAAGCTAAAAATTTGATTTTTTTTTAAAATTCTAGAAAAAGAGCTCTATGGAGCTCATCTGTCAAATTGATGCTCTCGTATTTTCTACCTCTATGATGTCTATTCTTTTAATTTACATAAAATTGTGGTATATAGTATAGAAATACGTGCCCACGTGTTAGATATACCGTGTTAAGGTACTATATACTTGTTTTGGGCTAGCTGCAACTGATTAGACAACAAACAGGATCAGCTGTAACAAATGTTTTATTTCTGTGTTTTGTGCAACTTTAGCACCAAAGTCTGATGTTAGGTGCAATTTTCTAAAAAAAACAAAATGATCCATGATCTTAGAACGACACCATGCAATAAAAAATGGTATTGGAATGATGCGAGCCGATTAAGTGAGTTATCTCGGAACACATCAGGCCAGTTAGCTATGCAATAATAGTACTCCCTCGGACCCATATTAGTTGACTCGAATTTGTCTAGATTCAGATATATCTAGACATATTTTATTACTAATCTAGATAAATCCAAATCAACTTATGGGTCGGAGGGAGTACCTAGTGTAGGGAAATCTAAGCTAGGACTGTGGTAATGTTGCTTTTGGAGCAAACGCTTTGACCAGTTTTTGAATGACAAGATGCTGAACCGTAGTCAGAGCTGGCTAGTTACAGACAGATGAAGAGATGCTGAAGTACAGGTAATGTGAACAAGGTGTGGACACCATCGCCAGGACGCAATAATGGATGTGATGTTTACGTACAATTCACCGTTTTCTTGCGATTCACCACTGATCATCTAGCTTGCTTTCTCGGTCTGGAGTGCACTACTTGCTGCACACTGTCTGAAAATAATGATGCTGCTGCATGCAGTGTGTTTTGGCAAGAGTTGGTGGAACTGAATAACACCCACTTTCTCTTTATAAGTGTCTGTCATTGTGGGAATTTGGGTATTTGCTTATATTTTCAACAGTAATTGCATAGCAAACACTTTCCAGTACTAGTGAATTTTATTTTCTTTTAGCATTAGTGTCACACATTGGTAGTCCACTGATTATGTCGATTAAGGGAATACTAGACTGAAGTAGGCACGTTGCAAGATCTCTTAGCTTCAAATCTAGTAGTCGCGTGCTCAATGAGTGTGCGCCATAGTAGTGAACATTTCAATCCATCCCGTTCCTGGGTATGCACGCTCCATGTTCCTTCTCGGCTGTGGTGCGATTATTCATCCGGGTAGAAGAGATTCTCACATACTTCTAGAAAAAACTCGCGAGATGGTATGGTAGTCTCTCTTTCTAGGCCCTAGCTCCTCCGTGGAAAAAGTAATGGCCCTTTGCAGAGGAGTAGTATGTTAAAAAAAAAAGCTCTTCAGAGTCTGCTCATAGCGTCACAGCATGGCATATCCTATCCATCACTGTGCTGCATCATGCATGTCTAGGTGCATGGATGAGATGATAGGCGAGAATCTCTTCCTTTGCAGAGGACATACGAGCGCCATGATTTCCTGGATGCTTTTCAGGAACCACGCATGGGGGGAAATGGGATGATCTGTACGTTTTTTTTTCACCCAGCTTAACGAGTAATGATTCCACTGCTTTCGTTTATGGGACGAGCTCGTCCTTTTCCCGTTGACGAAAAGGGGCGGTTTTTAATGACGTTCACGTTGAATGAGATCTAGAGGAAGGAAGGCCCAGGCACGGCCGAATGACCGCAGCCAGTCCGGGAAGGACAACTGTGCTCCTTCGTGCGCTATTTTTTTTTAAATAATATGTTTATTTTCAGAATTTTCACTAATAATATGCGATCTGAGGATTATCAAATCTAGTGCGGCGTCGTTGTTTCAAACGGCGAAGGGAAGCTGTCGGCTGTTCAAATGCCGACCGGTCTGCGTTTCGAGAGCCAACGGGGCTGGTCAGCGTTTCAAGTGTCGATTACAGGCATATTGCCCCGAAGCTTGCATGGATCATGCACCGTGATCAGCGTGTTAGCCTAATGAATTTTTGTTTCCCGCGATTTATCTCCCGCCAGTGTTTCATGCCGTATTGCCCGCTAGTATTTCTCCCGCCACTCTTTCGCGCCGTTTTTTTTTCCACCAGTTGTTCCCGCCGTTTTCTCCCGCCAATTCCTCCCAGATGGCCCTATAAATCCTGGCACCGAGATGTTATCTCTTCACACTGTTCTTTCTCGTTCTCTCGCGATTCTTTCTCCTCTTCGTCATGAGTGTGCCATGTTCGGAGCCAGAGTATAGGCCTAGAAAGATAAAAGATGTCAGGTTGCCACAAGGGGTGACACACGAGCGTTGTTGGTGCGGCCATCTCGCCAAGGTCAAGGAGTCGATCGATTTTTTCACCTGCATGGGCATGAAGTTTTTCATGTGCCCAACTACGACGCAAGCCCGCCCCGGCAAGCAAGTTCGTCGTACGAGAGGCTTCCGGTATGTTCCGAAGCATGGTTAATATGAATGATTCACGTTATTATATGTTCTTTTAATCATTCCATTGATTTGCTTGGAGTCTCCTCCTCCAGTTTGCAAGTGGTACCATTGGACTGACACGGAGCAGCCAGCCTGGGCCGTGCAGGAGATTGTGGACAGGAGCCGGCATGCAAGGGAGAGCTTTCTTGATGAGGAACGTGATGAAAGAATAGCCGCGAACGAGAAGAAGGCTCGAGAGAGAGAGAAATGAAAGAATTTAGAGCGAAACAAGCTCGAAACCGCGAGCTGAACAGGAAGAGCGGCAGGAACATGTGCGCAAGGAGGCCCGAGATACGGAAAAGAAGTGATAAAGAGAAAGGGCTGCTAAGGCCCATGCGACAGAGGAATATGGTGACAAGACCGGAAAGTACCCGCGATGGACTCAGGGAAGGTAGACGTATGTCTCAGTACCGATGTATCTTCATTTTAGTTGTAGTGTCCCGATGTATCTTCATTTCAGTTATAGTGTCATGGTGTATCTTCATTTCAGTTGTAGTGTTCTGATGTATCTTAGTTTCAGCATATCTTTGTTATTGTCAGTTAATTTCGGAGATAATGTATCTTAGTCCTTCCCGCCAAAATGTTTTCCCGTCAAAATGTTTCCCGCCAATGAGTTCCCACCAATCAGTTTCCCCCCAAAATATCTCCCGCCAATAAATTCCCGCCAAAATATTTCCCGCCAATGAGTTCCCACCATTTTTGTTTGTTTACCCTATAAAACCCCTCCTCACATAGTTATGTAATCACATCATTCACATTTTTATCCAGGATGTTTTCTGGTTTTCCCTACGACCGCAGTTTTGAGAAAAACATGCCTGTCGACCTTTTTCATTTGTCCAGAAACTTTAGGGTAGACAATAATCCAGCCCCATTGGAGGAACTCATTGCTAGTGATTATCTTATCACTGAGCTAGGTGAGGGATTACGTAGAAAAGGGTGGCCGAAGAGGACCCCAGAGGAGATACAACAAGAGCTTCTTCGGATCAATGCTAGGTGGGGCAAGCAAAGATTCTTGAACGAATAGGCAAGGCAGAGGAAAGCCAAGCACCCTTGGCTTTGGATACTAGAGAGTGAATACTCCGACGATCTCTTCGTGTCGCCGGTCAGTGGTACCAGGGATCTAGCTTTTCATTGCTCTTCTTGGCATGCACCTTCTTCAAGGCATGCGCGCCTTGAAGAAGGTGCATGCCAAGAAGAGCAATGAAAAGCTAGAAGAGAGCGAAGATGATATATTCATGCCGCTTGCCGTTGTGTTGGGGGGTACCCCCGGGTAGGGTAATGCAGGGGTATAAAGGCCGAGTTAGCCGGGGTACGACGCGGTCAAAGCAAGTGCTGACCGGGTCACCTCAAGGCAGGCCAAACCACGGAGTGACCCGGCCCGTGGAGCGTCTCCTTAGCCGTAGACCGGCCGGCATAAAATATATGCCGGCCATGTTTGTCTATCTGTTTTGCAGGTACATTCGTAGCCGGATTAGCCACGTGCTAGCCGGACTATCATATGGCTTCCAATAGAAGGAAGGAATCTCCCGCTGGTCAAAAGGTGGCTTTATTAGCTGTAGCATGAGCGAAGCAAAGCAAAGAGGAGGACCAGTGGGCCAGAGGCGACCAAGATGACGCGTGCAATGTCAGCTGACGTGGTCCGTGTCTGGTGACGCTTAAAAACGAGGATTACGTTGCGGGTTATGTCCAAAGCCCGGACGAGCCGTTAAAGAGAATAAAGAAGCATCTAGCTTTAGTCGAGGGGTATATTCGGAGAATATGCCGCCACGTGTGCCCTAACTTTGTAACCCGGGCTCCCCTATATAAGGATCACCGAGGCCTCCATAGAAGGGGATCGATCATTTTCTCTGTCTTAGATAGAACTCTTGAGCTAGCTTATGGGGAGTAAGAGACATAGTCTCCTTCTTACCAAGAGCTTGAAGAATACTTGTAAACACCATTGATAGAGAGAATACAAGAACATCTGTGCGTGGAATCACCACGTTCTCCCTCCCTGGATTCCCCTAGCACACATTTGCCCCATCTTTAGCGTATCCATGGCATCTGCCGTGCCATCACCACGACAGTTGGCACCCACCGTGGGGCTAGCGGTGCTAGTAGGGGTGAAAATCCAGACGGGAAGCTTCTCCAGCACCGGCGAGCGCGTCGTCTCCGACCTGGTTCAGCGCTTTGGAGCGCTGGACTACGTCAGCGACAATGCAGGGAGCTTCGGAAGGAACCCTCCTCCGTGCAACGGCGTCTTCATCAAGCTTGATGCGCATAAGATCTACGTCGGCGTGGACGAGACCTGCGTTCATCCGCGGCACATCATCGAGGGAGTCGAACCACCTCTCAGCGTAGCCCGTGGTGTGCGTATCACTCGCCCCACCGACAGTGTTGAGGTCCTGATGACCGCGCCAGACGCGGAAGCAAACAAGGGCCCGACGCTAGAGCCGGAAGTCACGCCGAAGCAGACTAGGTCTAGGTTCCCCCCACTAGAGAGGCCGGAGAATGTGCTCCAGCAAGCAATAGATAGCCTAGCAACACCGATAGCAACTGTGGTATATCCGGCTCAAGCGTAAGCTGAGTTAGAAGAAACTAGGCGAAAAATGTTAGCTGGGGCAAAGAAGGTAGCAGAGCTACAGCAGTCCTTGAACATTACTTTGAGAGAATATGCAAAGGCAAACCGCATAGATGAAGTAAAGATCCGAGGTAGAAACCTGATTACTGAGATTGACAAGGAATACGAACCTAGGCCAGGTCAGATAGTCACGATAGTAACATGAGGGCTGGATAGGTACAGTACCCCGGCAAAGAACCTCAGGGCAGCAAATGCGGCCACGTCCGAGTTAAAAGGTTTAACCGGAGAGGCCCGGCAAGGCAATAAGAGAGGGTGAACCACTTGTTGAGAGTCGCTTGCCAGCCAAATGAAGAAATGAACAAGGCGAACCCGGTACCAGCGGGGGCATCACACGTGGTTCATTTTGTTGGGTTTGCAGCATAGAAAACAAAAAATTCCTAAGATGGGAACTATCGCCAAGATCTATCTATTAGATATAATCAACGGGTGGATATACATCCATAGAAAACTTACCCTCGAAGATAACAAAGCTTTGTGAACGAGATGGAACTCGTGGATGATGTAGTCGTACACTTGCCGATCTCAAGATCGTGATGAAGTCCAGCAGGTCCGGCTCCAACACGTCCATCAGATCCAGCTCCAGCAAGTCCAGCACCACCAAGTCCAGCACCGCAAAGCAGCGGTGCATCCATGATCGCACACACGTCCGGTACCCTGACAACCTCCGTCCCTCGCTCCAGCAAAGCAGCAGAAGCAACAACTCTTTTCCAGATAAAGCCACCGGAAACATGTATCTCGCTAATCCGAGACCATAGGGAATAACTAGAGGGGGAGAGAGATCCTTCACGGGGAGGTGTATGTTGTGAGGAGGAGAGGGGGGCTTTTGTAGGGAAGAGGGGGGTAGCCAAGGGCCATGGCGTGGCAGCCATGGTGGTTCCCCCACCTCTTCCATCATTCACGTGGTGGATGCTCCACTCACATAAATAAGCCTCCACTCACACTTCCACTCACATGCATTAAATTTCCACCAAATTTAATGCAAGCTCTCATTAAATAAAACTATTTTATTTATTTTATTCAGAATTTTGTTAATTACTTTAATTAACAAAAATTCATATAAAACCCCCTGCAACATTTCAATATCACATGCAGAACCAGTTTCTGCAATTTCACCCGAAACAATTTCGGTTTCCATCAAAATGATTCCAACACTTTCTTAAATCTTTATCTGGAACATATTTGCTCCAAATGGAGTCGGTATCCCTTAAGTGTGTCACCCTACGGTTCACAAATAATGCAGACATGATCGAGACCCCTCTCTGATCAATAATCAGCAGCGGGACCTGGAGATCCGTACTGACTCCCACATATTCAACGATGACTCTTGTGATCGTGTGAACCTTTAATGTCGTAACCAAATCCCTTTGTCTCGTGATATATTACATGTTTGAGATTCGATCATCGGTATCCCAATACCTAGTTTGATCTCGTTACTGACATGCACTCTTTTCTCGTTCCCGTGATATAACATTCTAGTGATCACATCACTTGCTTGCAAGCTATGTTAATGTGATATCACCGAGAGGGCCCAGAGTATATCTATCCGTCATCAGGATTAACAAATTCCACTCTTGATCCATGAGCCTCAAGATAACACATTCGGAGTATCTGAACCCACCTTTATAGTCACCCTTTTACGGTGTGACGTTTGATGTTATCAAGTTACTCTTCCAATGTTAGCAATTAACATGATCGCATGGTCTAAGGACTAAGATTACTTCATATGATGTTATAGAAATATAAACATAATGACTTTGATCGTAATGCTATACTTCGGATGAATGTTCATCACATCATTCCACCAATGCTGTGACCTCGTTATTAACAACATCCAATGTCCATGATCAGGAAACCTTGATCATCTTGTTAATCAACGAGCTAGTTTATATGAGAGGCATTACTAGGAACTTTGTATTTTGTTTATTAAACACACATGTATTAACGTTTCCAATTAATACAATTATAGCATGCAAAATAAACATTTATCATAAACAAGGAATAAGATAATAACCATTTTATTATTGCCTCTCGGGCATATTCCCTTCAGTCTCCCACTTGCACTAGAGTCAATAATCTAGTCTGAAAAACTTTGCGTATTGAACACCTATGGCTTTCCGGTGTTGCATATACACAATTGCTAGTGGTTAACATAATCTCTGGATCTGACAGTTTCAGATCTGTGTGTATTTGCATGTCTTTGCATCTCTATGCATCACTCATTCTCAAATGAGATGGCATTGTATAAATTTAGTCCTTTGGTGAGACCTTTAGTTTGTTCTGGTTAAAATATGTTGATATTATTGTCATACAATATATCTTCATAGTATTAGCCCACTTTGAACCACACGTAGTTTGCTAACAAACTACTTAACACAAATGCCCTCCTTTGCTGCTACTATAGCAGTCATATACTTAGCCTTTTGTTGTAGTATCCGTCACAATGTCTCAACTTTGGAACTCATCCAAATTCATAATGGAACATCCTTTCCATTACATTGTGCCACCCATAGTCTAAAATGAGATAAATTTAATTTGTATCTTGTGACAAAACTAGTATCAATGTAACACTTTACAATGAACTACCTTAATCCTTAAACATAATGGCCGTTTTATAAGCGATGGTGCTCTTTTCAGTGTAAAAGCGCTAGTCTCTAAAGCTTTAATCCTTAAACATAATGGCTGTTTTATAAATGACACCTTTGATCTTACCATGTCAAACAAGGTTTGATTTGATCTCTCAAACATACCATACTCCTGTGGTTTCTCGGGAAATGCAAATTCATGGAACAATTCCTGAAATCTTAGGTGTTTTGCTAAACCTCTAACTCAAATATCTTCCTTTATGATCAAATCATAAACTCTTCTATTTTCTTGTTACAATGATTTTTTCACTTCATCTTGAAAGTCTTTGAACAATTTTCAAATGTTTCATACTTCTTTCTTATTAAGTAAATATATAGATATATTCACTCAAATTTCTGGATAAAGCATATGAAGCAAAAAGATCCATCGCATATGGCTACACATATATACATCATCATGCATAATATCCAATAAGTTAGTCATCCATTCCTCTTTGGCCTATGGATGGAGTTTCAATTATCTCTAGGAAAGTTTCACAAGCGTTAATTGATCAAAATCAAAAGACTGAAAAAAACCATCAACATGGAGTTTCTTCATGTTTACTTTCCAATATAATTCAAACATTGATGTCACTTCATAAGTGATCTTCCAATCATTTGTCTTACGACATTTTAGCAATAATGTTTATGGATGTGATTTCTCCAACTAGACTTGTAAAAGTTCATCCATCCTTTATGGAATACGGTAATTATTTGAACAACCATTGTTCTCGTAATACCGGAACAAAATAACAATTATTAAAACAAATCTTGAAGGCTAGGTTTGACGACAACAAAAACGCAATAACACTTTATTTGTTTTCGATGAACATGATCACTTATTCTCTTGCCAGTTACTTAGGCCGTTGCAGTTCATGAATTGTGTTGTTCTGTATGACACTTTACACCAACCAATTTGGTATCCAATACCAGTATCCAATACCTCAGAACCACATTGTTTAACAAGCAAGGAATACAACCACAACATGTATATCTTCTATATACCTAAGTTGGACATCTCCAACCTTTTCTTTTCTGCCAAATATTTTATAGATTCTTTTTCAACAATTCCTTTTCTTTTAAAAGAATCTATCAACATCAATAGTGGTGTCATTCACATGACACATAGTACAAAGTGTATATAGTCAAATACTAATACCTTTGGAATTGCACTTTGAAGTGGATCACCATCATCAAATGTTTGGCTTTCTTTCAAAAATCCATTCTTAGTAATCTTTTAGTGTAGTAAACATTTTATTTACATATTCTATTCATCCTTATCATGACAACTTTCATGATCAAGTTACTATAGCCTATAAGGATGAATCGTGAGTATAATATCAGTTCCCAAAACCTTTTTGGTAGATTAGGATGCCTAGCATCTCCATCCTTCACAAATTCTCATACAATATGAGAACGTGTATTTTGTTAAATTATACTCTATCATATTGCAACCATAAACATTATTTCAGATATCACAATATCTTTCACACATGATGGTTTCTAAAACAATTATTTCAGCTCCTAGATAATCTTGATATTAAAACAACTTTTGAATATCAATAATCATGGAGGCAAACATGATACTTTATATACTAACATTGGAATTCTTACTCTTGATTTAATACTACTTATTAAACTTCATGGAGTAAATAGAGTTTCCTGAAAGTTTGCAACTTCTAAACTTTAAATTGACATTCAAAACAATACGATACCAGTTCGTAAAGTAAATATCCAGAATTCTATAGTTCTATTATCTCAATTAAAACTAAGCATAAGGTATTAAACAGATGCCAATGACTACAACAAATTATGCAAATGCACTTTGATTTAGTTTATGACAACTTGAGTTTGACTAATCCAAATTAGAAATGAACTCCCACTCAAAAACGACATCCCTCGTGCCTTTTTGGTGATTACATGAACCAAATCCACTACACCAGGTCTGATCATCACGTGAGTCGGTGTAGCTTCAAAGGCGAGCATCAATATGGGCATCACATCAACTATATGACTCATGCTCAGCCTTTCGATCCGTGTTCCGAGGCCATGTCTGTACATGCTAGGCTCGCCAAGTAAGAACCTTAGTATTCGCGTGTGTAAAACTGTCTTACACCCGTTGTATGAAAGCGTAGAGTCGAGCACACCCGATCATCACGTGATGTCTCGAAACATGATCCATAGAAAGGTGCATACTTAAGGAAGAACACATTTTATCTTGATATTTAAATGAGGGATCATCTTATAATGCTACTAAAACGCCAAACTAGAAATATAAGATGCAAACATCATATGTGTAAAGTGGAATGATATGGTCCATGCATTTGATCATCATCATATGCATCGTGGTATGATCTCTATCATTCCTTTGTGTGTAAGGCCAAGGTCTATGGAACTTACACGTTAAGTGTGTTGTAAGGGTATCTACCATACACCAACTTACAACATTACCATATCATGACACTATCTCAACAACAATCTAAACTAGACTCCTCTAATTTATCCATTGCAAGTTTTACGTGGCTTAGGGCTTTCGGAGATAGAACCGGTCTTACCTACGAACATGGAACCACAACGATTATAACTAAGTTATTAGCAACTCGTTGTAAATCAGATATTGACTATAGTAGGAGAGACAGACACCCGCTAGCCACTTATGCAAAACTAGTTGCATGTTAGTCGTGCAACCGGTCTCATGTGCGATGACATGTAAAGTTGGTCCAGCTGCTTCATCCCACTATGCCACCGATATCCAAAATACATAGAAGTTTCAATAACATGATCATCATCACCCACATATAAACATATGTGTACTACCCGTGCAAAGCACCTACGCATAGATCAGGCTCTGATACCACTATTGGATTCACAACATAGAAAACAAAAAAATTCCTATGATGGGAACTATCCCCATATCTATCTATTAGATACAAGCAACGTGTGGATATTGATCCATAGAGAACTTACCCTCGAAGACAACAAAGCTTTGTTAACGAGATGAAACTCGTGGATGATGTAGTCATACACTTGCTAATCTCAAGATCGTGATGAAGTCCAGCAGGTCCGGCTCCAGCACGTCCATCAGATCCAGCTCCAGCAAGTCCAGCACCACCAAGTCCAACACCGCAAAGCAGCAGTGCATCCGTGATCACACACACGTCCTGTACCCCGACAACCTCCGTCCCTCGCTCCAGCAAAGCAGTAGAAGCAGCAACTCCTTTCTAGATAAAGCCACCAGGAACATGTATCTCGCTAATCTGAGACCATGGGGAATAACTAGAGGGGGAGAGAGATTCTTCACGAGGAGGTGTATGTTGTGAGGAGGCGAGGGGGCCTTTTATAGGGAAGAGAGGGGCAACCAAGGACCATGGCATGGCAGCCATGGTGGTGCCCCCACCTCTTCCATCATTCATGTGGTGGATGCTCCACTCACATAAATATGCCTCCACTCACACTTCCACTCACATGCATTAAATTTCCACCAAATTTAATGCAAGCTATCATTAAATAAAACTATTTTATTTATTTTATTTAGAATTTTGTTAATTACTTTAATTAACAAACATTCACATAAAACCCCCTACAACATTTCAATATCACATGCAGAACCAGTTTCTGCAATTTCACCTGAAACAATTCCGGTTTCCATCGAAATGATTCCATCGCTTTCTTAAATCTTTATCTGAAATATATTTGCTCCAAATGGTGTCGTTATACCTTAAGTGTGTCACCCTACGGTTCACAAATAATGCAGACATGATCGAGACCTCTCTCTGATCAATAATCAGCAGCGGGACCTAGAGATCCGTACTGACTCCCACATATTGAACGATGAATATCATGATCATGTGAACCTTTAACGTTGTAACCAAATCCCTTTGTCTCGCGATATATTACATGTCCGAGATTCGATCATCGATATCCCAATACCTAGTTTGATCTCGTTACTAACATGCACTCTTTTCTCGTTCCCGTGATATAACATTCTAGTGATCACATCACTTGCTTGCAAGCTATCTTAATGTGATATCACCAAGAGGGCCTAGAGTATATCTATCCGTTATCGGGATTGACAAATTCCACTCTTGATCCATGAGCCTCAACATAACACCTTCGGAGTATCTGAACCCACCTTTATAGTCACCCTTTTACGGTGTGATGTTTGATGTTATCAAGTTACTCTTCCAATGTTAGCAATTAACATGATCTCATGGTCTAAGGACTATGATTACTTTGTATGATGTTATAGCAATATAAACATAATGACTTTGATCGTAATGCTATACTTCGGATGAATGTTCATCACATCATTCCACCAATGTTGTGACCTTGTTATTAACAACATCCAACGTCCATGATCAAGAAACCTTGATCATCTTGTTAATCAACAAGCTAGTTTATATAAGAGGCATTACTAGGAACTTTGTATTTTGTTTATTAAACACACATGTTTTAACGTTTCCAATTAATACAATTATAGCATGCAAAATAAACATTTATCATAAACAAGGAATAAGATAATAACCACTTTAATATTGCCTCTCGGGCATATTCCCTTCACATTCGGCTAGGAATAACCCGGCAAGATCTGGGGGAGCCGCATCATCTCCGGGTCATAATCCCAGGAGAGAGGAGGTGGTAAACTCCGGAAGAAGGGACAAACAGATGGTTCCCTATGATCCAGTGTGGGACGGAAAAGGCAAAGCAGTGCAAGTTGATGAAGATCGACACAGTACCAGCCGAGGTGTGGCTGGTCGAGGTAAGCGCGACCAAGGCAATGCCGGTTAGAGGAATGCTGCCAATGGCAATGCCAGACAGCGTGATCCCGTGGGAATGGGGCAAAACGTACCTCGGTAGCAGCAGCAGCGCACACCTCGGCAAGAGGGAAGTGCATGACAAGCAGCAAAACAACAAAATGCTTGTCCGGATCAGGAAAGATACAATAATGGTTATTCGGCTATGATCAACGACGGATATCCTAGATCGGATCACCACATAATTGGGTCAAGGCTAGGAAGCAGGAACTTGCAGCGAGATGATGCGAGGTTGAAACTGGATAGGATTTACAGGTCGGAGCTAATCAAAGTACAAGGTCCACCTAGTCCGGCATGCTTTGGGCCCCGGATCATGAAGGAGCCACCAGTGTCGAAGTTTCAGCTGGCCAGAGGAACCAGAACCTATGATGGTAGTACTAGGCCAGAGGATTGGCTGATTGATTACGCGACGACGGTCAAGATCGCAATTGGAAGTTTGAGATGGGCAGTGAGATATGTGCCACAAATGTTGGAAGGACCAGCGAGAGTTTGGCTGAACAATTTGCCACCAGGAAGTGTTAACTGTTGGCTAGATTTTGAGGAGTTGTTCGTTAGCAACTTTTTGAGCACCTACTAGAGGCCCAATAGGCCACCGACTCTGGCGCTATGCCGGCAAAGACCGAATGAGCCAGACCGGGATTTCTTGACTCGGTGGTGCAGCGTGCGTAACTCATGAGAGGGAGTAATTGAATCACAAGCTATTGTGTGGTTCGCCCAAGGATGCAGATATGGAAGTATGTTGTGGCAGAGGCTACAGCGAGATATTCTAACCACTTTGGCTGAGACAATCCGGATCGCAAATTCGTATGATTTGGGAGATCCAACGCAACCCCGGCTAATGTCAAGCGAGGCAAACGAGGAATATTACAACCAACATGACTCCGGGTTGTCGAGGAGAAATGATTTTCGAGGAAAGAGAAGGGACGCGCGTCTGAATTACATATATAACTCGCAGTAGGTGGCAGCGGTAGACCGGGACCAGCCCAATGCCTGCGCCAGCCAGCGCCAGAAAACTGGAGGGCAAAACTGGCAATAGAAAAACGAAGGGAAAAAGCCTTGGACCCCGGAGCAGAAAAAGCAATGGCAAGAGCGGAAAGATAGACCGAGGTATACGTTCGAGTCTATGTTGGATCAACCTTGCAAGTTCCATACACCAAGTCTAAATAGTCCGGCAAATCACACGACCCGGCAATGTGAGTGGATGAGGAAGTTAGAGCAGGGTAGTTCGGGGAATGCTCAGGCACCTCAGAACGAACCACCTAGGGATGAGGCACCACGGCAGCCACTACTAACAGGGGGAAATGGACAGCAACTAAAGTTGCCACCACCTCCGCCGAGGTACAAAAATCAAGAAAGGAGGGATGCGGTACATCAAGTAGACAATAACCAGCAAGAAGGTCAAGGTTACCACACGAATGAGGGACGAAACGAGTACATGGAGCATCATCAAAGTTACTGTGTGTTTACCACGGAAGAAAATGATCGGAAAATCTTGCAGCACCGACATATGGAGGTAAACGCAGTAATGCTGGCAGTAGTGAGATACATGCCCTGGGCGGATCAGGAGATCACGTGGAGTATTAAGGATCACCAAAAGATCATGCCTAGCCCTGGGACCTATGCATTGGTCCTGGATCCAACGTTCATTGGGCCGAATCTCAATGTGAGGTTTTCCAAAGTACCGATTGACAATGGCAGTAGTATCAACATTATGTACAAGGATACCATGCATAAGTTGGGAATAACAGAGAACATGCTGCAAGCAACCAGGACCACCTTTCATGGCATTGTGCCAGGTATTTCCTGTGAGCCGATTGGTAAGGTTCGGGTTGATGTGTTATTCGGCACGAGAGACAATTGCCGGACTAAAAATTTGGAGTTCGAAGTGGTGAATCAGGAGAGCGCTTATCACACATTACTCGGTAGGCCCACGCTGAACAAGTTCATGGCAAGTAATCACATCAGCTACCTTAAGATAAAACTGCCTGGACCAAGGGGTGTGATAACTGTATTAGAGGACTTCTGGCGTTCGATCGAGTGCGCCTCAGCCGGATCTAACTTAGCCGAGTCACTCGTGATAGCTCAAGAAAAAAGGAAGATACTAGAAGTAGCGACATTGGCTCAATCCGTGTAGCAGCATATGCTGGCTCTGACCAACCCGCACGGAAGCGTGTCATTCCTAGCGACCAAGGATACAAAGAAAGTGCCAATCGATGATCAGTTCCCAGAGCACACCGTAACCATTGGTGCCGGGTTAAGCAGCAAATAGGAAAGCGAGCTCATCAACTTATTGCATGAGAATCGGGATATCTTTGCTTGGTCCACTCAGGATCTGCAAGGTGTGTCGAGGGAGTTGGCCGAGCACTCATTGAACGTAAGACCCGGGGCTAAGCCGGTAAAACATCCTCTCCGGCATTTCGCCGAAGACAGAAGGAAGGTCATTGGGGATGAGATAGCTAGGCTCCTAGAAGCCGGGTTTATCATGGAAGTACTCTATCCGGATTGGCTCTCTAATCTGGTGCTTGTGGAAAAGAAGAAGGATGATCCGAACATGGCCGTGGTATGGCGCATGTGCATTGATTAAACGAACCTGAATAAGGCGTGTCCCAAAGATCGATTCCCACTCCCAAGAATAGATCAATTCATAGACTCAACAGCCGGATGTGAACTACTGTCATTCATTGATGCGTATTCTGGTTTCCACCAGATACCCCTGAATCCGGATGATCAAATAAAGACTGCATTTATTACCCCGTATGGGGCTTATTGCTATCGCACTATGCCGTTTGGGTTACGTAATGCAGGAGCAACGTACCAACGATGCATGCAAAAATGCTTACATGACCAAATAGGTCGGAACGTGCAAGTTTATGTGGATGATGTGGTGATAAAAACTAAGGAAAGCAATACGCTCCTTGATGACATCCGGCAGACATTCGCGAAACTTAAGAAGGTTCCGAATGAAGTTTAACCCGGAGAAGTGCACCTTTGGTGTGCCTGCAGGAAAGTTACTCGGTTTTCTAGTATCTAGCCGAGGTATCGAAGCTAACCAGACAAAAATCCGGGCTATAGAGAGAATGGAACTGCCAAAATGCCTTAACGATGTGCAGAAGTTCACTGGTTGCCTGGCATCGTTAAGCCGGTTCGTATGTCGGTGGGGAGAGAAGGCCTTGCCCCTCTACCAGTTAATGAAAAAGGCAGACAAATTCACATGGACACCACAGGCGGACATTGCGTTTCGGGAATTGAAAAAGATACTATCTACTGCGCCGATCCTAGCAGCACCACTACCCAAGGAGCCAATGTTGCTCTACGTAGCCGCGACCAACCGAGTCGTAAGTGCAGTAATTGTAGTGGAGCATGAGGAAGAAGTAAAGTCGGTGCAAAGACTGGTGTATTATCTGAGTGAAGTATTGTCGGCTTCAAAACAGAATTACCCTCACTGTCAAAAGATGGCGTATGGCATATATATGTCGGCCAAGAAACTCAAACATTATTTTGAGGAACATCCCATCAAAGTGATATGTGAGGCACCCATATCAGAGATTATGAGTAACAAAGATGCAAGTGGTCAGATAGCAAAATGGGCAATTGAGTTAGCCCCATATGCACCACAGTTTGATAGAAGAGATGCGATAAAATCGCAAGCTATGGCGGATTTCTTTGTGGACTGGGCTGAGATGCAATATGAGCCACCTCTGCTGGACTCCAATTATTGGCGAATGCACTTCGATGGATCAAAACTAAAATATGGGTTGGGCGCTGGGGTAGTACTTACCTCGCCCAAGAAAGATTAACTAAAATATGTCCTTCAAATCCACTTCAGTGTCTCGAATAATGTTGCGGAGTATGAAGCATTGGTACATGGTCTCAAGGTAGCGAAAGAAGTGGGGATACGTCGGATACAATGCTTTGGAGATTCAGATTTGGTGGTGCAACAGGTGTCTGGAAACTGGGATGCTCTAGATGCTAACATGGCCCTTTATAGATTCCATGTTCAAAAGATAAGTGGATTCTTCGAAGGGTGTGAATTCCATCACATACCTCGAATTGAAAACGAGGCGGCCGATACGCTGTCCAAGTTAGGCTCATCCCGGCAGCCAATCCCGCCAAATGTTGCTTTGGAGCACTTGAGAAAACCATCCATCACAGCGGGGTCCATAGTTCACTAGTGGTGGCTCTCCTTAAGATAGATGACATGTTGGGCGAACAAATTACAGCGGGGGAATTGACAAACATCGAGAAAGCAATATGCATATACTACTCATCTTGACACCCTTGAGATTCGATTGGGCATTACAACATTATACATAGACGGCCATCCAACTGCATCTATGACTAACAATTCACCTTCAGGTTATCATCCGAACCCCCTCTAGTATTAAGTTGCAAGCAACAGATAATTGCATTACGCATTGCGTGTAAAGTAAACAATATGATTGTTCTATGAACAAAAGATTATTGTTTTCTCCCTAGTAGCAACATCACATCTAGTACCTTAGAGATTTCTGTCACTTCCCCAGATTACTAGAGGCATGAACCCAATATCGAGCATAAATACTAACTCTTAGAGTTGCTAGCATCTACTTGGACAAGATAGCTACTAACAACGCAAAGCATGCAAGATCACAAATAACAAAGACATGATAGAATCAATAATCAATCTAAAATAGCATCTCAATATCCATCAGATCCCCGCAAACACAACATGTAGAATTACAAATAGATGATCTTGATCATGAACGGAGCTCACAAGATCTAAACATGATAGCACAAAGGAGGAGAACCAGCCATCTAGCTACTACATGGACCCGTAGTCCAGAGATGAACTACTCACGCATCACACCGGAGGCTTGCACGATGATGAAGAAGGCCTCCAGGGTGAATTCCCCTCTCTGGCAGGGTGCCGAGAAGAGCTTTAGATCCCTCCCGATCTAGGGATGGAGATGACGGCGGCTCCAGACTCTTTCGAGGAATTTTGATCGGGTACTTAGGGTTTCTGTATCGGAGGCATCTTATAGGCGGAAGGAGAGGCCGAAGGGATGCCTGGGCTAGCCACACCACCCCCTGGCGCGGGTCAGGCCTGGCCGCGTGGCTAGGTGGTGTGGCCGCCCTCTGGCCCCTCTTTGTCTCATATTCTGGCTCCGGGTGTCCCTCAGTGAAAAAATGACTTTGGCTTTTGTCCTGTCCAATTCCGAGAATATTCATTTTCTGACTTTCCTGGAACCAAAAACAGCAGAAAACAGGCAGCTGGCACAGTGGCTCTTGTTAATAGGTTAGTCCAAGAAAGTGTATAGAAAGTACTCCAAAGTTGGAACAAAACATAAGAAAGTAGATAAAACCAAGCATGGAACATCAAAAATTATGGATACGTTAGCAACGTATCAACATCCCCAAGCTTAACTCCTGCTCGTCCTCGAGTAGGTAAGTGATAAAAAGAAAGAATAATTTTTGAGGTGACATGCACCATCATAAACTTGATCAAAGTATTTGTAAAACATTGATAGCTGGGATCATAGTACTTCAATCAAAACATGAAAGACAAAGTTCTAGCAATAAGACAAAGCAACTAAGTTGCAACATGAAAAGGCATAAACAAAAGATTCATGAATAAAAATGCTTTGCAAGACGTTTGTTTGTTTCACATAAAGAAAACATAGCATAGTGGCATTCAGCTTGTCCCTCATAGAGTAGTAAACATAAATGCATAGGACACCTTCAAAGTTCATAAGAGTGACTAGATACAAATAGTTTAAAACAAGCAATATCAAAGCTATGTATCAATCAACAAGTCTTGGGGCAATGCACATAGAACTAAGAATGGCCACTATGCTCTCAAAGTAGGTGCATAAAGATAGAAGGTGGAGACTCAACATAAAATTAAATAAAGGCCTTCATAGAAGGAAGTAGGGATTCAAGTTTCATAAAGAGCTCCCAAAAATTATGGTACTTATTAGCTTCAGCTCTCATTGCCCCTACCATAAGCATCTTGAAGTGATTAAGGTTAAAGTGAACAAACTATGGTGTATATGCTTGATGAAGTATAAGTTGGAAATCTCATGTCCCTTGAATACCAGGGCCGCTCCTCATGCTACTCAAGTTTAGTTACCGGTAAGTTCTTGTCATAGTAAGTGCATGTGTGTCATAGAGAACTCATCAGCAGTACCTTGCCCGATGATACGGAAGAATCCCCATATCAAAATGACAAGGCAAGCAGACAACGAGCATCTCAGCAATCTTCTTATTTACCATGGGAATATGGTGCTTTTTTTTTTCTCTTTCCTCTTTTCTCATATTTTTTCTTTTTTCTCAATATCTGACTCTTTTTTATAAGAAGAATGCTTCATAGACAACTCATTATGGTTACGCTGCAGGTTTCCACCATGACAACATGGATTAGACCAGCAGCCCAGGCGTTTCTCTAACACATATACATAACTCCATGGACTTACAAGCTCCCCTTTCATTTCACACTGACGACATCCATGGACAAAAGAGCATGATATCAACTAGGTACAAAGTACAAGTGCAATGTTGAAAGCGTTCCCCATGACAGCATGGTTCTGCTAATCCCCAACAAATAAGTGCAAGCATATACAACATAGACGACACAATGGTTCAAGTTTATTAAGGACAAGAAAAGTAAAGTGTGCCATCAAGTTCGTGAGAGCTTTAATCACCAGTTTTCTCATAACAAGTTTAACTCGGAAGGTAGATAAAAATAAGAATATACTTGGAATAGCATAAGCTAATAGGTAGATATGGTGGACTCTTTGGAATAACTTGGTTTTAGGAGTTGGATGCATGAGTGGAACTCATACTTGGTTACGGAGGCTAGTAAAAGACTAGGAGCGACCAACTAAGAGAGCAATAATGACCATAATCATGCAGGGCGACAAAACATCATTAATCAAAGCATAAAGTGATACTACAAGTTGAAAACTAAAGGATCATCAAGGCTATGGTGACTTGGGATAGTCATAACATGGTGTGAGCATGCGCCAAGTCAACCCAAATAAAGCATCAAAGGAGAATACCACAATATTATGCTTTAATATGCTAAAACAACGCATGATTCTTCAAAGGCACATTAAGCAATCTAAATTTTTGATAACAAGGCATGCTACAACAAAGAATACTAAGCATAAAGCCAAAACAATATCAAGCATGGCATGACAAAGCATAGGCCACAGTCAAAAACAAGCTCTCTTTACCACTTAAGCATGGACTTTCCTACTCTTTTCCAATCCAAACCAAACTATTTGAAAACCAATGTATGAAAGAGGAGGTCCAACCAATTTATTCAGCAAACTAAGAAAACAAAGGAAAAGAAAAACCAAAACAAAAATGAAAAAGAAGACGCTCCAAGAACAACACAACTGTGCATTAAACAATAAAATGAAGCGTTTGGAAGAAACCTGGGATTTTTATTGATGAAGAAGGGGATGCCTTGGGCATCCCCAAGCTTTGACGCTTGTACTTCTTGGATATTTCTTGGGGTGACACGCGTGGCATCCCCAAGCTTGAGCTTTAGTCCATCCTTCATCTCATTACTCATTCCTTCTATACACCTGAAATTTTTCCTTCATACAAAACTTCACACAATCTTTATTAGCAACATTAGTGCACTCAAGATAATAGGTCTTTAGGTTCAGTTCCAACACCAATAAAACTTCCATTAAAACACAAGCTACTGTAGCACTTCTCTCAAAAATCTCAATTCCCCAAAGAGAACCCAAAAAGGAACAACCAAAAAGCAAATGCAAATAATGGCAGAAATCTGTCAAAACGGACCAGCAGGTAAAGACGAATGTTTTCGAAGACCTTATGTTGCTCAAATCAAAAAGTGTTGAACTAACGAAAGTGAGATAACATCCTGGGGCAGAAGCACAAAAATTCACGCCTCAAAAGGACATACAGAGATTTTAAACGAATTTTTATGCTGAAGCACAGAAATCTGTTTTGGGACAGCAACTTTCCCAATCATTACTTCGCTCTCATTAGAGGTTACTCTTGGCACCAAAAGAAAATAAAAAGGATAAGGAGTGGTTATTACTGAAGTAATAACTTCCAAGACTCATCTAAAACTTTTGGGTTATCTCCCAATAAGTACTTTTCTTTAACGCCTTTAAGTTAGGCATAAGAAGCAAGAAAAAGAATCAAGTGTTTGAATAAGCATTAAAACCAAATTTCTTGCCCTTACCTCTCTTACTTTTATTCTTAACCTTGGAGAACATATGAATTCTTGGTGGAGAAATAAAGTGCATGGTTCCCTTTTCCACATCTATTATTGCTCCAAGGAGTTTCAATAGGGATCTTCCAAGTGTAATTTGTTCTTTTCCTACACATTCAATAACAAGATAATCAGTAGAAACCATTTTCCCTAAGATCTTTGTAAATACTCCTTCAGCTATTCCAATGGGTAATATTGTGGCATTGTTAGAAAGAAATATTTCTTCTCCTCCTTCAGAAAACCCCCAAAGATTCAAAAATTCATAAATATCTTTGGGCATAAGACAAAATTCAGACATGATATCACAACGAGCAGGAAAAATTTCATTGTTTATAGCAATCTTTACTGTGGGAAGCCATTTTGAGGGTTCAGAATTTATTGGAACATAGTTATGATGCTCTCTAAGTGTATTATAGCAATCTTTCAAACTAGCAGTGCTGGTCTCAAGAGTATTCAATCTAGCAAATATGTTTATGAAGGAAGAATCAGATTTGCTAGGCAAGTTGTAAGTAAAGACCAACTTCTTTATGGCATTAACAGCATCATCCTCATTGCATTGTAGGAAATCTCCTCCCACTACAGCATCCAAAGCATATCTATAGCAAAGAGCAATTCCAAGGTAAAAATGCTAAGGAACAAGCTTTGAGTCATTTTAGGTTTAGTTTTTTCATGTAGATCAGAGATTGTAAACCAAGCTTCTTTGAAACTCTCTTCAATTCCTTGTTTAAAAGTGAAAATCATTTCCTCAAGTGACATAGTGATTGGAGCAATGCTAGACATAATGGAAACTTAAGATAGTATTTTTTGTTTTTAATAAAGAAAGCAAACTTGTAAAACTATTTTTTTGTGTGTTTTTGATAAAGAAACAAGCAAACAAAGCAAAAGTAAACTAAGCAAAACAAAAATAACAAAGTAAAGAGATTGGTTATGAGGGACTCCCCTTGTGAAGATGTCCTTGACTCCCTGACAATGGTGCCAAAAAAGAGCTTGATGGCCCAAAATATATCGAGCTCGTTGGGGAACCCCAAGAGGAAGGTATGATGAGCACATCAGCAAGTTTTCCCTCAGTTATGAAACCAAGGTTATCAATCCAGTAGGAGCAAGGAAACACCCCAAATGTGTTGCTAGCTGAACTTTGGTAGGGCGCACTACCGGTACCAGCAGCAACGTGGAGACCTGCATAACACAACCACAGAACTCTGCCCCCAACTTGCGATGAGGTTGTCAATCTCACCGGTTTTGCTGAAAACAAAGGATTAAATGTATCGAGTGGAAGAAAGTAATAGTTTGCAGAAAGTAAACACAAAGCAGTAAACAGTTGATTGTAGATTGATGGTAAAAGAAAGGACCGGGTCCATAGTTCACTAGTGGTGGCTCTCCTTAAGATAGATGACATGTTGGGTGAACAAATTACAGCGGGGCAATTGACAAACACCGAGAAACAAATATGCATATACTATTGATCTTGAATCCCTTGAGATTCGATTGGGCATTACAACATGATACATATACCGCCATCCAACTGCATCTATGACTAATAATCCATCTTCAGGTTATCATCCAAACCCCCTCCAGTATTAAGTTGCAAGCAATAGATTATTACATTACACATTGCGTGTAAAGTAAACAATACGTTTGTTCTATGAACAAAGGATTGTTGTTTTCTCCCTAGTAGCAATAGCACATCTAGTACCTTAGAGATTTCTGTCACTTCCCCATATTACTAGAGGCATGAACCTACTATCGAGCATAAATACTAACTCTTGGAGTTGCTAGCATCTACTTGGCCAAGAGAGCTACTAACAACGGAAAGCATGCAAGATCAGAAATAACAAAGACATGATAGAATCAATAATCAATCTGAAATAGCATCACAATATCCATCGGATCCCCACAAACCAACATGTAGAATTACAAATAGATGACCTTGATCATGAACGGAGCTCACAAGATCTAAACATGATAGCACAAAAGAGGAGAACCAGCCATCTAGCTACTACATGGACCCATAGTCCAGAGATGAAATACTCACGCATCACACCAGAGGCTTGCATGATGATGAAGAAGGCCTCTAGGGTGAATTCCCTCTCAAAGGCGGTGCGGGAAGAGCTTCAGATCCCTCCCGATCTAGGGATGGAGATGACGGTGGCTACAGACTCTTTCGTGGAATTTTGATCGGGTACTTAGCGTTTCTGTATCGGAGGCATCTTATAGGTGGAAGGAGAGGCCGAGGGGGTGCCTGGGCTTGCCACACCACCCCCTGGCGTGGGCCAGGCCTGGCCGCGCGGCCAGGTGGTGTGGTCGCACTCTGGCCCCTCTCTGTCTCGTATTCTGGCTCCAGGTGTCCCTCGATGAAAAACTGACTTTGGCTTTTATCCTGTCCAATTCCGAGAATATTCATTTTCTGACTTTCCTGGAACCAAAAACAGCAGAAAACTGGCAACTGGCACTATAGCTCTTGTTAATAGGTTAGTCCAAGA
Source organism: Avena insularis (assembly GCA_023614405.1). Classification (NCBI taxonomy): domain Eukaryota; kingdom Viridiplantae; phylum Streptophyta; class Magnoliopsida; order Poales; family Poaceae; genus Avena; species Avena insularis. The sequence continues at coordinate 481,902,334 of CM042686.1, read as the reverse complement.
AAGTGTATAGAAAGTACTCCAAAGTTGGAACAAAACATAAGAAAGTAGATAAAACCAAGCATGGAACATCAAATATTATGGATACGTTAGCAACGTATCAGTCACCCAATACACAGAAGCTGATGTGCGCGAAGCCCGGCAAAATGATGTTGATCTGCTGGAAGAAGCGAGAGAATTGTCCTTGTCTAGATCTGCCATATATCAGCAAAATCTCCGACGCTACCATAGCCGAAAAGTGAACCCCCGAGTCTTCCGGGAAGGTGACCTGGTACTCCGGTTGATACAACACTGCTGGCATACATAAGCTATCCCCTCCATGGGAAGGACCTTTCATTGTAAGAAAATCCTTGCACAATGATTCCTACTATCTTATTGATGCACAGCCCCAGGAAAAGAACAAGGCGGACATGTCCGGAAAGGAATCTAAGCGACCATGGAATGTAGCACTACTTCTTCCTTTTTACACCTGACAAAGAGGTGAATGTATCCAAGCTACTCATATGTCGGTATGTATGTCGGCAATGAGCTTATTAATGAAACTTTGGCACCCCATGCAGAGACTCGGGGACTGCCATACTAATTGTCTTTCTCATTTTCGTATTTTTTATGTCAGCTGGGTTAAGTCGCTTATATCTTAGTCGGATTAGTAATGTGTCAGCACCAAAAACCCAACTCTTCGACTTTGCTGTTGTCCAACAAGAATTGGCTTCATGGCAAGCAAGATAAGAAGTTTGGAATGGCAAAGCACATGAAAAACGACGTAGGAAAAGAACTTAAGCGGGCCGACATTGGTTATTTTGACTAACCCTTGGTTTACTGCATTTATCTAACGCCGGATCATTTTGAGCTAATCTCAAAGTTTCAAGTATTGTTAAGCCAATTTTTGAACCTCGGACTCGTAAGTCAAAAAACCGAATCAAGGTAGACGCGAGCTGAGTCAAAAATTCGGGGAACAAGAAAACAAAACTCGGGGACTTTGCCCATGATAATCCAGCATTAAGAACTTAGTTCAAAACAATAAGTTGTAGCACAACCAAACCAAAGTACTTAGATACATTTCCGCTTGGCATTCCGGGATCTAACAAATATGATCAAGTGTTTCTAAGGAGCAGGAGCAGCAGCCGAATCATCAGCCGAAGAAGGAGGTACTTCGGAATTTGAGGGAGGGGCGCTGGCCTCGGCTTCATCCTCAGGGTTGGCCTCGCCATCCTCCGGGTCTTCGGCCTCCTCGCCAAGCTCGGAGGCTTCACCCTCACTCCCTTCACCTTCTTCATCTTTAGAAGCAGCTTCCTCATCGAAAACGTCGAGGTAGCTCGGCCCATCATTCCAAGCATGGCAGAAGGAATACTGGATAAGTTTGTTAGCACTGGTTTTGTGGTGCGCAACCCACGCCGGATTTTTGTTCACTTGGATCCGGTGCGCATGCGGGTAAGCAACCCCAGGTCTATCCCTTTGTCCCATGAAAGGAGGAACTGCAAGGCAATGTCAGCCCCGGCCCATGCAGCTGATTCGCGCCACAGATTCAGCTGATGCTCGCGCTCCATCAGTTTGGCTATGAAATCCGTATGTCTTTTGGGAATGGGCTCAGTGGGCCAAAGGGAGCTGAACATCCGTGTTGCCGCCGGTATATTGTCTGCGCTGTAGTTCTTCACTAGCTCAAGGCGAGTGGAGAAGCTCGCCAGCAGATCCGACATATCATACGTGATTGGCTCGGCATTAGGACAGGTGGGGATACCACGCTGTTCGCGGGACCGGGTTACGGCAGCATCAGCAAGAGTATCGCCTTCTGGAAATTTGCCTATGAACAGAGAAGAGGAAATAGTGAACAAAAGCACCAAACCCGGAGGAATGAAAGTTAAGCAAGGGAAAAGAACTCACGGGCAATCTAGAAGAGGAGTCGCTGAAGCTCGGAGTGAACATTGGCACTGTGGGCCTGGAGTTTCTCGTATTCGGAGGTTACCGACGTAAGTTTTACGTCAGCTTCCTCCAATAGATGCTTATCCTTGGAAATTTGAGTCGTCAAACGCTCTTTTTCCTCGGCAAACTCCTAGTCCGCTTTGTCCAGCTCGGTTTTGTGGAGGTCTTTGAGCCTCTGAATTTCGGCATTCAGCCGATAATCTCTGAGTCCTGGAGCCGCAGCCGAGCTATCTCATTGTCCTTCTTCTTCAGTTCAGCCTGATGCTTCCCTGTTTGTTCGAGTAAATGGGTCACCATATCAGGCATGGGTACACTGTCTTCAAGAGAAACTGCAACAGTGGGTTAATCCGGCAGAGCTGGAGTATAAATATACACCAGATGAAGAAAAGAACGCACAATAATGGGGTGAACGAGATAAGATACCTTGGATCTCAGCCAGATTCTTCCGCATAATAATATTCTCAGCTTCAACCTTGGCTGCATAGTCTGGATAAACAAATTAATACGGATCACAGAAAACTCGAACAAATGACGATGGAAGAAGGAAAAGTCTAAGTCAAAAACATTACCCTTCTTCTGGTGCTCCTCCAGGAGTTTGCCATAACACGCGCGAATGTCTTTATAGGAGTCCAAAGACTGGAACTCAAGATCGGCGATTAGTGGTAATCTGAAATAAGCAAGGCAATGTCAAGATCAAAGGCAAAGTAAAAAAGTAATTTGAATTCTACAAGATCCGGGCCAAGTGGAACTTAACCCGGCTCTAGGTGTGTGGATATTCGAAGTCTACAAGATTCGGGCCAAGTGGAACTTAACCTGGCTCTAGGTGTGTGGATATTCGAAGTCTACAAGATCCGGGCCAAGTGGAACTTAACCTGGCTCTAGGTGTGTGGATATTTGAAGTCTACAAGATCTGGGCCAAGTGGAACTTAACCCGGCTCTAGGTGTGTAGATATTCGAAATCTACAAGATCCGGGCCAAGTGGAATTTAACCCGGCTCTAGATGTGTGGATATTTAAAGTCTACAAGATCCGGGCCAAGTGGAACTTAACCCGTTTCTAGGTATGTAGATATTCGAAGTCTACAAGATCCGGGCCAAGTGGAACTTAACCCGGCTCTAGGTGTGTGGATATTCGAAGTGTCCAAGATCTGGGCCAAGGGAACTTAACCCGGCTCTAACTTTGTTAAGATTTGAAATTGCTACGGACAGAAACCAAATTCTCTAGGAGCATCTGACCGAGTAACAAGTTGCTCCCTCGGAGGCTCGGGGACTAGGGGATATATCTACAAGTGCTCATCTATACAAAGTACTACAACAGAGGAAAAGAGTTACCTCCATCATCCGGCCAACCAAAGAGATGGCCTTGGTGGCGTAGTTCATCTGTGCGCTGAACTCGGCTGGGCCGAACTTCTCCAGCAGATCATCCTTTGGATCGATGAATTCAGCATTGTTCCAGTTCTTCACATACTCCAGGAGCAGTGGACTATAACTTTCACCGCTAGGAGAGTAGTTCGTCACAAGGCCTTTGACGTGGGCCTCTCGCCTTGCAGATTGAGCTGCAGCAGGGCTGGTATGCAGAACCAGTTGCCTGCTACCCTCTGATCCGGCAGCGGATGACCCAAAAGTGATACCCATAGCTGATCCGACAGCTCTCTTGAGCATGACGGATGACGAAGGACACGGCGGAAGATCTGAGGCTGCTGACCCGGAAGGAGCTTGGGAAGCTGGCGGAAAAATATCTGCAATAGACGCCGTTGATCCGGGGGCCACCGACGGAGCCTTCTTCTTTGGGGCCTTGGTCGATGCTGTTTCTGCTGGTGCTGGTGCTGATGATGTTGTTGTTGCTGCTGGCGATGTTGGTGATGTTGTTGGTGCTGCTTCTGCTGGTGCTGTTGGTGCTGGGGATGCTGGTGCTACTGGTCCCGAAGACACTTGAACGGGAGAGGAACTTGATTGGGGCAGTGCCGATGAAACTGGCACCTCAACACTTGGCGATGGGGCCAAAGAGGAACTGGGAAGATCCGGCATGACCGTATCCTGAGCTGCCCCACCACCCCCGCGCTGACGTTGCCCTCCTCATGGTGAGGTGGGCTCGGATCAGGCGCAGCCGTAGAGCCCTCTTAGATAGGGCTGAGTGGACGAGTGTCATCATCGCGAGGGGGAGAAGGGCTGCTCCGGATTGGAGATGCTATGTCAGAGCCGCTCTGGGGAATGACCTTGGGAGCTCTGATAAGCAGAAAAGCACCAAGTCAAAAAGAGTAAAAGAACCAATAAGAGACAAAAGCAAACACATAAATTAAAAAAACTCGAGGGGCAAATGCGAAGAGACTTACTCGTCTGAGGTTGTGGGAGCCTGAGGTTTGGGCATCCTCCGGACCGTGCTATTGGCAGCCGGCTTAGTCGAGGCTTTCACCCTGGACTTTTTCTGCCTCTTCTTGGGCGGCGGTGCCTCCGAAGCTGCGGCCGAGGCAGCCGCGCGCCTTTGGGAAGAAGCAGGGACCAGACCACCAGTGGCAAGGGGAGGAACCTCGTGGACCTGACCGGTCGGGTTAGCTGAAGATTCGGACATAACCAGATGTGCGTAAGAGTTGAGAACCGGGTCAAGTACCTCCAGGACCTCAACGTCCGAGTCATCGTCATCTGGCCAACCCCTTAGAGAAGAGGCCTTACCAGAGTTGCGTTTGACGACGTCTAGAGTAGGCAGGAAGGTCTCCGGATTAGGCTCCTCCTCATCCTCCTCGGCGCGGTCCGGTACCCATTTGCTCGCCAGCACCTCGCCATCTTCTAGTGGCTGCTGGAGGAATCACCGAGAACAAGACAACAATTGCTAAGTTATGAAAGTAATCTGACATACAGAGAAGATCCGGAAAACAGTAAGAAGGAAGTTTACCTTTGGAGGAGGGTTGTCCCGGGTGAATGGCTCGAGCCCTTGATACGTTGCTAACGTATCCATAATTTTTGATGTTCGATGCTTGGTTTTATCTACTTTCTTATGTTTTGTCCACACTTTGGAATACTTTTCATATGATTTCTTGGACTAACCTTTTAACAAGAGCCATAGTGCCAGCTGCCTGTTTTCTGCTATTTTTGGTTCCAGGAAAGTCAGAAAATGAATATTCTCGGAATTGGACGGGATAAAAGCCAAAGTCAGTTTTTCACCGAGGGACACCTGGAGCTAGAATACGAGACGGAGAGGGGTTGGGGCCCGGCCACACCACCTGGCTGCACAGCCCAGCCTGGCTCGCGCCAGGGGGTGGTCTGGCCGCCCCAAGCACCCCCTCAGCCTCTCCTTCCGCCTATAAGTTGCCTCCGATACAGAAACCCTAAGTACCCGATCAAAATTCCACGATAGAGTCTGTAGCCACCGTCATCTCCATCCCTAGAGCGGGAGGGATCTGAAGCTCTTCCTGGCACCCTGCCGGAGAGGGGAATTCACCCTGGAGGCCTTCTTTATCATCATGCAAGCCTCCGGTGTGATGCGTGAGTAGTTCATCTCTAGACTACGGGTCCATGTAGTAGCTAGATGGCTGGTTCTCCTCCTTTTTGCTATCATGTTTAGATCTTGTGAGCTCCGTTCATGATCAAGATCATCTATTTGTAATTCTGCATGTTGTGTTTGCGGGGATCCGATGGATATTGAGATGCTATTTCAGATTGATTATTGATTCTATCATGTCTTTGTTATTTGTGATCTTGCATGTTGTCCGTTGTTAGTAGCTATCTTGGCCAAGTAGATGCTAGCAACTCCAAGAGTTAGTATTTATGCTCGATAGTGGGTTCATGCCTCTAGTAATCTTGGGAAGTGACAGAAATCTCTAAGGTACTAGATGTGTTGTTGCTACTAGGGAGAAAACAACAATCCTTTGTTTATAGAACAATCATATTGTTTACTTTACACGCAATTCGTAATGCAATTATCCGTTGCTTGCAACTTAATACTGGAGGGGGTTCGGATGATAACCTGAAGGTGGATTATGAGTCACATAAGCAGTTGGATGGCGGTCTATGTATAATGTTGTAATGCCCAATCGAATCTCAAAGGAGTCAAGATGAGTAGTATATGCTTGTATGCTTTCTTGATGTTTGTCAATTGTCCTGCTATAATTTGTTCACCCAACATGTCATTTATCTTAAGGAAAGCCACCTCTAGTAAACTATGGACCCCGGTCCTTTCTTTTACTATCAATCTACAATCAACTGTTTACTGCTTTGTGTTTACTTTCTGCAAACTATTACTTTCTTCCACTCGATACGTTTAATCCTTTGTTTTCAGCAAAACCTATGAGATTGACAACCTCATAGCAAGTTGGAGACAAAGTTCGGTGGTTGTGTTGTGCAGGTCTCCACGTTGCTGCTGGCACCGGTAGTGCGCCATGCTAAAGTTTAGCTAGCTACACCTTTGGGGTGTTTCCTTGCTCCTACTGGATTGATAAACTTGGTTTCATAACTGAGGGAAACGTATTGTTGTGCTCATCATACCTTCCTCTTGGGGTTCTCCAACGAGCTCATTAATACACGAGTCAGCATCCCCCACTCCCAATCTTTGGAGAATTCCTTCTCCACATTGAAAATGGCCTTAACCCGGCGGTAAACTGCCGAGTTATCAAGCTCAAAAGATGAAGTCCGGTGGGGGTCGAGGGGGCCGCTCAAGTAGAAGATCTTGTGGGCACGCTTCTGAAGGGGGGAGACCCGGATGCTAACAGAAGTGATCATGATGTCCTCCCCCCGAAGCTTCTCCTTGAGCAGCTCCTTGATCGGTGCTCCACCTGATTCGCCAGGGCTATGGGTCGCTTGGGGATGCTCTCCCAAAGAGAGGTATCTGGAGGGCCGCGTTTGAAGGGGAGGAGCCGGATCAAATCTTCCCGGGTGGTGTTCCGGACATAGAAGAAAGTCCGGGCCTAGCCCTTGCAAGACTCGAGCCCGGTGACCCGGGGAAATACGGAGCCCTTGCAGGGAGATATGGAGGCAGCGCCGCACTGAGTCAGGTGCTTCTCCTCCGGAGTAAGCTCCTTGTCCAGAACCACATTCCTTCGGAGACCCACAGTTCCTTAGATGGCCAGAGGCCGATATATCCCTCAATGCCAGAGGCAAAAGAGGATAGAGAAGTGATGGCGTTGGCAGGGAGATGATGTGGTTGTAGTTGATACATAGAGATGAAATCAAAAAAGAAATCTAAGGTAGGAAGGCCAAAGCCGCGCTGGAAATGAGAAAGAAAAACAACGTACTCTCCAGGATTGGGAGTGGGGGAAACTTCGCCGGCGGCAAGGCGATAGGCAACGCCAGCAGGGATGCGGCGCGTGGCACGAAGCCAGTCTAGATCATCCTCGCAGACAAATGCGCCATCCCAGCCGCCGCGCTTGCGGCCTTCTCCTTCCTCCTCCTGCTGCGCCACCATGGCTACCTCCTCCTCAGTCATGGTGAACTCAAGGTCTTCGAGAAGGAAATCAGAATAGAAATAACCGCTGGAGGGGAACCGAGAAGCGCAAGGCCCCGTGGTGAAGCTCTTGAGCGGGAACGATGGCGCAGGTGCGAGGTGCTGCCTGAGCACGGTCGCGACGGCGCAGTTGCGATGAAGAAGTAGCGACGGCGGTGAGGATGCAGAGAGAGAGAGAGAAAGGAGGCTGGGAAGCGCGAAGGAAATGGGGAACTTCCCCAAAGATTGCCCCAGGCCCCCTACTTAACCGCGCAAGAGGACATGTAATGGGATCCTATGCGGTTGCCACGCCACACGCAATAGGCGTGTACGCAGCTGACTCAGCCAATCAGAACGTGGCCACAACAAGGACCATAGGGAGCAGAGGATCCCATGACACGATGTAATGTTATAGTTAACGAGGCGCTGCAGTGAAGGGACGCGCGCAATAGTTATTCCTGACATTACGACAGTAACTGGCGCATTAAATGCGCACTACGTGGGGAAGTGTACAAGAGAAGGAACGGTAACCCGGATAGGCAGGCAAAAGACCTGGCCAGCGAGGAGTAACTCGGAATGAGCCAAGGAATCGCCAGAGGAAAAGCCCTGGGTTACGGGGTAACTCGGCCAAAAAGGCAGAGATCTGGATATGGGAACCTGATGTGGCCTTAACAACTAAAAGTTGCTAAGACCGCACCAGCTTCGGGTACTAATGTTGGGGGATACCCCCAGGTAGGGTAATGCCGGGGTATAAAGGCCGAGTTATCCGAGGTACGGCACGGTCAAAGAAAGTGCTGACCGGGTCACCTCAAGGCAGGCCGAACCACAGAGTGACTCGGCCTGTGGAGCGTCTCCTTAGCCGTAGCCCGGCCGACATAAAATATATGCCGACCATGTTTGTCTGTCAGTTTTGCAGGTACATTCGTAGCTGGATTAGCCACGTGCTAGCCGGACTATCATATGGCTTCCAATAGAAGGAAGGAATCTCCCGCTGGTCAAAAGGTGGATTTATTAGCTGTAGCATGAGCGAAGTGATGTCTACACACTTCTATTCTTGTAGATAGTTGTGGGTCCTCCAAGTGCAGAGGTTTGTAAAACAACAGCAAAGTTTTCCCTTAAGTGGATCACCCACGGTTTCTCGAACTCAGGGAGGAAGTGGTCAAAGGTATTCCCTCTCAAGCATCCCTACAATCAAGATACAAGAAGTCTCTTGTGTCCCCAACACACCCAATACACTTGTCAGGTGTATAGGTGCACTAGTTCGGCGAAGAGATAGTGAAATACAAGTGGTATAGATAATTATAAGTGGTAACGGTGATAGAAAATAGCTTGATGGCGTGGAAAAGACTAAAGGAAAACTGAAATAAAGATAGAAGCAAGCAAACATGTAACAGATCGAATTGCAAACGGTGTTTCAATGCTTAAAAACAAGGCCTAGGGATCATACTTTCACTAGTGAACACTCTCGTATAAATATATTCTCTTCATGATATTACTCTTAACTACTCTCCGGTTGGACACTCTAATCCATGGTAGGGCTATAGTAGCACACCTCAAAGTAAGACTTTCCCATCTAGATAACCCCACACTATCACCTTGAGAACTAGATGGTTCCAACAAACACCACAATTTCATAAAGACATCCAACTCCAAATATAACTCATAACAAGTATTTGTAATCTCTAGCCTAAGTGCCACCATGGTGTGCACGCTGTCACTTTCACACACATGGGGAGAGCAGAGATCTATTAAAGCACTTGAGTAGCAAGGTATATCTACTTGATTACAAAGCTCATGATCACAATATATATAGAGAGAGATGAACACATAGCTACCGGTAGAACCCTTAGCCTCTAGAGAGAACTACTCCCTCCTCATCATGGGAATTAGCAATGGTGATGGAGATGGCGGTGGAGATCGATGGAGATGGCTTCGGGGGCACTTTCCCGTCCTGGCAGGGTGCTGAAACAGAGACTTTCTGTCCCCTGAATCTCCCCTTCGGTGGCGGCAGTGCTGCGGAACTTTTCATGGCTGGAGGCTTGACGATTTAGGGTTTTTGCATCGGGAGGCATCTTATAGGCGAAGAGGCAAGGTCGATGGGCAGCCAGGGGGCCCACACCACCTGGTGTTGCGGCCAGGGCTAGCTCGCGCCACCATATGGTGTGGCCACCCTGTGGCCGCTCTCTGTCTCGTCTTCTGGCTTCGTGAGTCTTCCGGTAAAATATCAACTTTGGCTTTTGTCCGGTCCAATTCGAAGAATATTGATTTTCTGACTTTCCTGGAACCAAAAACAGCACAAAACAGGCAACTGGCACTGTGGCACTTGTTAATAGGTTAGTACAAGAAATCATATGAAAAATACTCCAAAGTGTGGACAAAACATAAGAAAGTGGATAAAACCAAGCATGGAACATCAAAAATTATGTATACGTTAGCAACGTATCAACATCCCCAAGCTTAACTCTTGCTCGTCCTCGAGTAGGTAAGTGATAAAAAGAAAGAATAATATTTGAGGTGACATGCACCATCATAAACTTGATCAAAGTATTTGTAAAACATTGATAGCTAGGATCATAGTACTTCAATCAAAACATGAAAGACAAAATTCTAGCAATAAGACAAAGCAACTAAGTTGCAACATGAAAATGCATAAACAAAAGATTCATGAATAAAAATGCTTTGCAAGACGTTTGTTTGTTTCACATAAAGAAAACATAGCATAGTGGCATTCAGCTTGTCCCTCATAGAGTAGCAAACATAAATGCATAGGACACCTTCAAAGTTCATAAGAGTGACTAGATACAAATAGTTTAAAACAAGCAATATCAAAGCTATGCATCAATCAACAAGTCTTGGGACAATGCACATAGAACTAAGAATGGCCACTATGCTCTCAAAGTAGGTGCATAAAGATAGAAGGTGGAGACTCAACATAAAAGTAAAATAAAGGCCTTCATAGAAGGAAGCAGGGATTCAAGTTTCATAAAGAGCTTCCAAAAATTATGGTACTTATTAGCTTTCAGCTCTCATTGCCCCTCTCATAAGCATCTTGAGGTGATTAAGGTTAATTTGAACAAACTATGGAGTATATGCTTGACAAAGTATAAGCTGGAAATCTCATGTCCCTTGAATACGAGGGCCGCTCCTCATGCTACTCAAGTTTGGTTACCGGTAAGTTCTTGTCATAGTAAGTACATGTGTATCATAGAGAACCGCCAACGGGGTACCCCTTGCCCGATGATACGGAAGAATCCCCATATCAAAATGACAAGGCAAGCAAATAACGAGCATCTCAGTAATCTTCTTATTTACTATGGGAATATGGTGCTTTTTTCTCACTTTGCTCTTTTCTCACATCTCTCTTTTTCTCTTTTTCTAAATATCTGACTCTTTTTTATAAGAAGAACGCTTCATAGACAGCTCATTATGGTTACGCTGCAGGTTTCCACCATGACAACATGGATTAGACCAGCAGCCCAGGCGTTTCTCTAACACACATACATAACTCCATGGACTTACAATCTCCCCTTTCATTTCACACCGACGACATCCATAGACAAAAGAGCATGATATCAACTAGGTACAAAGTACAAGTGCAATGTTGACAGCGTTCCCCATGACAACATGGTTCTGCTAATCCCCAACATATAAGTGCAAGCATATACAACATAGACGACACAATGGTTCAAGTTTATTAAAGGAAAGAAAAGTAAAGTGTGCCATCAAGTTCGTGAGAGCTTTAATCACTAGTTTTCTCATCACAAGTTTAATTCGGAAGGTAGATAAAAACATGAATGTACTTGGAATAGCAAATGCTAATAGGTAGGCATGGTGGACTCTTTGGAATAACTTGGTTTTATTTGGAGTTGGATGCATGAGTGGAACTCATACTTGGTTATGGAGGCTAGCAAAAGACTAGGAGCGACCAACTAAGAGAGCAATAATAGCCATAATCATGTAGAGCGACAAAACATCATTGATCAAAGCATAAAGTTATACTACAAGTTGAAAACTAAAGGATCATAAAGGCTATGGTGACTTGGTATAGTCATAACATGGTGTGAGCATGTGCCAAGTCAACCCAAATAAAGCATCAAAGGAGAATACCACAATACTATGCTTTAATATGCTAAAACAACGCATGATCCTTCCAAGGCACATTAAGCAATCTCAATTGTTTATAACAAGTCATGCTACAGCAAAGAATACTAAGCATAAAGCCAAAACAATATCAAGCATGGCATGACAAAGCATGGGCCATAGTCAAAAACAAGCTCTCTTTACCACTTAAGCATGAACTTTTCCTACTCTTTTCCAATCCAAACCAAACTATTTGAAAATAAATGCATGAAAGAGGGGGTCCAACCAATTTATTCAGCAAACTAAGAAAACCAAGCAAACGAAAAACCAAAACAAAAATGAAAAAGAAGACGCTCCAAGAACAACACAACTGTGCATGAAACAATAAAGATGAAGTGTTCGGAAGAAACCTAGGATTTTTATTGATGAAGAGGGGGATGCCTTGGGCATCCCCAAGCTTTGACGCTTGTACTTTTTGGATATTTCTTGGGGTGACACTCGTGGCATCCCCAAGCTTGATCTTTAGTCCATTCTTCATCTCATTACTCATTCCTTCCATACACCTGAATTTTTTTCCTTCATACAAAACTTCACACAATCTTTATTAGCAACATTACCGTACTCAAGATAATAAGTCTTTGGGTTCAGTTTCAACACTAATAAAACTTCCATTAAAACATTATATACTGTAGAACTTCCCTCAAAAATCTCAATTCCCCAAAAGAACTCAAAAAGGAACCAACAAGAAGCAAATGCAAATAATGGCAGAAATCTGTCAAAACAGACCAGCAGGTAAAGACGATTTTTTTCGAAAACCTTCTGTTGCTCAAATCAAAAAGTATTGAACTAATTAAAGTTAGATAACAACCTGGGGCAGAAGCACAAAAATTAATGCCTAAAAAGGTCGTAGAGAGATTTTAAACGAATTTTTACGGTTAAGCACATAAATCTGTTTCGGGACAGCAACTTTCCCAATCATTACTTCTCTCTCATTAGAGGTTACTCTTGGCACAAAAAGCAAATAAAAAGGATAAGGAGCGGTTATTACAGAGGTTATAACTTCCAAGACTCATCTAAAACTTTTGGGTTATCTCCCAATAAGTACTTTTCTTTAACGCCTTTAAGTTAGGCATGATAGTTTGAAAATATGCTCACATAAGAAATATGAATTTAAGTAAAAGAGAGCATCAAGAAGCAAATTCCAAGCACATTTAAGTCTAACCCACTTCCTATGCATAGGAATCTTGTAAAGAAACAAGTCATGAAAGCACAAAGCAACAAGCATAGGAAAGCAAAACAAGTGCAACTTCAAAATTTTCAACGTAAAGAGGGGAAACTTAATGTTGTTGAGATACATAAAACCATGTTTCCCTCTCTCATAATAACTTTCATTAGCATCATGAATAAAATTAACAATATAACTATCACATAAAACATTCTTATCATGAGCCACATGCATATAATCATTATTACTTTCCACATAAGCATAGTTATTCTTATTAATTGTAGTGGGAGCAAATTCAACGAAATAGCTATCATTATTATTCTCATCACCATAATCATAAAATATAGGAGGCATATTGTAATCATTAATTTTCTCCTCAATAGTAGGTGGACTGAAAATATCATATTCATCATTGTAATCATCATATATTAGAGGTTTGGTATCATCATAAGCAATAGAATAGCTATCTTCCAAAGTTGGGGAACTAAAAAGATCATTTTCATAAAAACTAGCTTCCCCAAGCTTAGACTTTTCCATAGCATTAGAAATAATGGTGTCCAAAGAATTCACACTAGCAACATTGCTATTAGCATGCAAATAAAGTTCCATAGGTTTTTTAATTTTCTCTTCAAACACTTCATGTCCTAACGCAAGATAAATACTATAAAGCTCTCTAATTTTTTTGTTGTTTTCCATTAAGTCTAACTAGTGAAAACAAGAAACAAAAAGACAAAATTGCAGAATCTAAAGGAAATAACTTCGAGCACTCACACCAGAGGATGTGAGTACCTTTTACCTTACCTCCCTGGCAATGGCGCCAGAAAATAACTTGATGTCTACGCACTTCTATTCTTGTAGATAGTTGTTGGGCCTCCAAGTGCAGAGGTTTGTAGAACAGCAGCAAGTTTTCCCTTAAGTGGATCACCCAAGGTTTATCGAACTCAGGGAGGAAGTGGTCAAAGGTATTCCCTCTCAAGCAACCCTGCAATCAAGATACAAGAAGTCTCTTGTGTCCCCAACACACCCAATACACTTGTAAGGTGTATAGGTGCACTAGTTCAGCAAAGAGATAGTGAAATACAAGTGGTATAGATAATTATAAGTGGTAACAGTGATAGAAAATAGCGTGATGGCATGGAAAAGACTAAAGGCAAACTAAAATAAAGATAGAAGCAAGCAAACATGTAACAGATCGAATTGCAAATGGTGTTTCAATGCTTAGAAACAAGGCCTAGGGATCATACTTTCACTAGTGAACACTCTCATATAAATATATTCTCTTCATGATATTACTCTTAACTACTCTCTGGTTGGACACTCTAATCCATGGTAGGGCTATAACAGCTCACCTCAAAGTAAGACTTTCCCATCTAGATAACCCCACACTGTCACCTTGAGCACTAGATGGTTCCAACAAACACCACAATTTCATAAAGACATCCAACTCCAAATATAACTCATAACAAGTATTTGTAATCTCTAGCCTAAGTGCCACCATGGTGTGCACGCTGTCACTTTCACACACATAGGGAGCGCAGAGATCTATTAAAGTACTTGAGTAGTAAGGTAGATCTACTTGATTACAAAGCTCATGATCTCAACAAGATCATGCATAGAGAGAGAGATGAACACATAGCTACCGGTAGAACCCTTAGCCTCGAGAGAGAACTACTCCCTCCTCATCATGGGAATTAGCAATGGTGATGGAGATTGCTTCGGGGGCACTTCCCCGTCCTACCAGGGTGCGGGAACAAAGACTTTCTATCCCCCGAATCTCCCCTTCGGTGGCGGCGGCGGCACTGTGGAACTTTTCGTGGCTGGAGGCTTGACGATTTAGGGTTTTTGCATCAGGAGGCATCTTATAGGCGAAGAGGCAAGGTCGGTGGGCAGCCAGGGGGTCCACACCACCTGGAGGCATGACCAGGGATAGCCCGCGCCACCATATGGAGTGGCCACCCTGTGGCCCCTCCCCGTCTCGTCTTCTGGCTCCGTGAGTCTTCCGGTAAACTATCAACTTTGGCTTTTGTCTGGTCCAATTCTGAGAATATTGATTTTCTGACTTTCCTGGAACCAAAAACAGCACAAAACAGGCAACTGGCACTGTGGCACTTGTTAATAGGTTAGTCCAAGAAATCATATGAAAAGTACTCCAAAGTGTGGACAAAACATAAGAAAGTGGATAAAACCAATCATGGAACATCAAAAATTATGGATACGTTAGCAACATATCATGAAGCAAAGCAAAGAGGAGGACCAGTGGGTCAGGGGCGACCAAGATGACGCGGGCAATGTCGGCTGACGTAGCCCGTGTCTGGTGACGCTTAAAAACAAGGATTACGTTGCGGGTTACGTCCAAAGCCTAGACGAGCCGTTAAAGAGAATAAAGAAGCATCTAGCTTTAGTTGAGGGGCATATTCAGAGAATATGCCACCACATGTGCCTTATCTTTGTAACCCGGGCACCCCTATATAAGGAGCACCGGGGCCTCCATAGAAGGGGATTGATCCTTTTCTCTGCCTTAGATAGAACTCTTGAGCTAGCTTGTGGGGAGTAAGAGACATAGTCTCCTTCTTACCAAGAGCTTGAAGAATACTTGTAAACACCATTGGTAGAGAGAATACAAGAACATCTATGCGTGGAATCACCACGTTCTCCCTCCCTGGATTCCCCTAGCACACATTGGCCCCATCTTTTGCCTATCCATGGCATCTGCCGTGCCACCACCACGACACGTTGGGACTAAGTGGAGAGCTGAGTGGGACAAGAGACTGGCCATGAAGAAGGCACAGTCCATGAAGAGTAAGGGTGAGTCATCGTCAAGGGGAAAAGTCTCATCATCGTCGAAGGGCAAGGGTAAGGCATAGTCATAGGGATAGAGAGCGCTCTTATTTATGTACCGCATGTTATGTTGAACTATGTTGCAAGCTATGTTGAAGTGTTTGTCAAATAAAAAATATGAAATAATAGAAAGGTGTCTCATACATATATATAGATACAATTCTCATACATAGATAGATACAAGTCTCATACATAGATAGATATCACTAGCACCGGTCACAGGGTTGCCCTGACACCAGTCAACTCCATCCGTATATTCTAGGTGGCCCCATATTACGGGGAGGTAGAGTTAACCCATCACCCTGGGTCTGTGTTCCCTGTGTGGGGCAAGGTGGTGGAGTCTGCTGCTTCTGGTACTATCCAAACCAGTCAACCTGATCCTGCTAAGTCTGCTGATCCACCTCCTCATTAGTCGCCCACGAACCCATAGAGGACATGCTTGGGTCTCCATATCCTCCTGCCATGTAAAAATATTAAGTACTCAACGATTATATACTACATGCCACCCAGAATAGATAGGAAAATGCTTACCTCAGGACGATAGACCATGAAGGGGACGTGCGACTGCTGCTGCTGCCATTGGTCGAAAGTAACCTATGGCTGCTACTGCTGCCACTGGTCGAAAGTAAACTACGGCTATTGCTAGTGGTACTGGTCGAAAGTAAACTGCGGCTGCTGCTGCTGCAACGCTAAGCCTCCAGCCTGGTCTGGAGGTGGTGCTCTTGGTGTCTCCTGCTGTGAGATCCATGGACGAGGCCTGTGGTGTAGTGGTGCTCTCAGTGTCTCCTGCTACTGTCGCGTCGAGCCTCGGAGTAGTGCCTGGTCTAGAGAAGGGGTGCACTCCCGCGTGGAGTGACGCGGTGGCCGCTCCTGCATGGACTGATGCGATGGGCCCTCCTCCATGGAGTGACACGGTGGGCGCTGTGCTGCTCAGTGCTGAACGACGTTCAAAACGTTGGTGCACATGATGGTCGCATATATACTCTTTAGTCTTTCCTCGACATGCCTGACAAAGGACTGATCATGCCGACGTGGTACAAGAGGAGCGGACGAGAGCGAACGTCACCATTGATGCACTTCAATTTGTAGCTCCCATGACATATCGTCCTGCATTTGTATAGTAGATAAGTACACATTATGTAGGCTACTGATACGTTGCTAACGTATCTACAATTTTTGATGTTCCATGCTTGTTTTATATCTACTTTCTTATGTTTTGTCCACACTTTGGAGTATTTTTATACACTTTCTTGGACTAACCTATTAACAAGATGCCACAGTGACAGCTGCCTGTTTTCTGCTGTTTTTGGTTCTAGGAAAGTCAGAAAATGAATATTCTCAGAATTGGATGGGACAAAAGCCAAATTCAATATTTCACCAAGGGGGACATGGATCCGATCTGAGACAAAGAGGGGTTGAGGTCGGCCACACCACACAGCAGCTGCCGAGGCCTAGCCAGGGGTGGTGTGGCCACCTAGTGCACCCCCCGGACTCCCCTTTCGCCTATAAGATGCCTCTGATATAGAAACCCTAAGTACCTGATGAAGATTCCACGAAAGAGTCTGTAGCCGCCGTCATCTCCATCCCTAGATCGGGAGGGATCTGAAGCTCTTCCCGGCACCCTGCCGGAGGGGAGAATTCACCCTGGAGGCCTTCTTCATCACCATGCAAGCCTCCGGTGTGATGCGTGAGTAGTTCATCCTTGGACTATGGGTCCATGTAGTAGCTAGATGGTTGGTTCTTCTCCTTTGTGCTACCATGTCTAGATCTTGTGAGCTCCGTTCATGATCAAGATCATCTATTTGTAATCATACATGTTGTCTTTGCGGGGATCCGATGGATATTGAGATGCTATTTCAGATTGATTATTGATTCTATCACGTCTTTGTTATTTGTGATCTTGCATGCTCTCCATTGTTAGTAGATATCTTGGCCGAATAGATGCTAGCAACTCCAAGAGGGAGTATTTATGCTCGATAGTGGGTTCATGCCTCTAGGAATCTGGGGAAGTGACAGAAATCTCTAAGGTACTAGATGTGCTGTTGCTACTAGGGAGAAATCAGCAATCCTTTGTTCATAGAACAATCTTATTGTTTACTTTACACGCAATGCTTGATGCAATTATCTGTTGCTTGCAACTTAATACTGGAGGGGGTTCGGATGATAACCTGAAGGTGGATTATTAGTCATAGATGCAGTTGGATTACGGTCTATGTATGTTGTTGTAATGCCCAATAAAATCTCATAGGAGTCAAGATGATTAGTATATGCATGTATGCTTTCTCGATGTTTGTCAATTGCCCCGCTGTAATTTGTTCACCCAACATGTCATCTATCTTAAGGAGAATCACCACTAGTGAACTATGGACCCCGGTCCTTTCTTTTACCATCAATCTACAACTATTTACTATTTTCTGTTTACTTTCTGGAAGCTATTACTATCTTCCACACAATACGTTTAATCCTTTGTTTTTAGCAAAACCGGTGAGATTGACAACCTCACTGTAAGTTGGGGGCAAAGTTTTGTGGTTGTGTTGTGCAGGATTCCAAGTTGGAAACAACACACCTTGGAGGTGTTTCCTTGCTCCTACTGGTTCGATAACCTTGGTTTCATAACTGAGGGAAACCTTGCTGCTATGCGCATCATACCCTCCTCTTGGGGTTCCCCAACGAGCTCGATATATTTTGGACCATCAAGCTCTTTTTCTGGCACTATTGCCGAGGAGTCAAGGACATCTTCACAAGGGGAGTCCCTCATAACCAATCTCTTTACTTTGTTTTATTTCTTTTGCTTAGTTTATTTTTTCCTTGTTTGCTTGTTTCTTTATTAAAAACACAAAAAATTAGTTGTACTAGTTTGCTTCTTTATACTAAAAACACAAAAAAAATGACTACTCTTGAAAACACTAAGTTGTGTGATTTCACTAGCACCAACAACAATGATTTCATGTGCACACCTATTGCTCCACCTGTTCCTGAAGCTACTTTCTTTGAAATTAAACCTGCTTTACTCATTCTTGTTATGAGAGAACAATTTTCTGGTATTGGTACTGAAAATGCTGCTGCTCATCTTAATAACTTTGTTGAACTTTGTGAGATGCAAAAACGTAGGGATATAGATGGAGATATTATTAAGCTTAAATTGTTTCCTTTCTCTTTGAGCGGAAAAGCTAAAGAATGGTTGCAATACCTAACTAGAAATAGTATTGATTCTTGGACTAAATGCAAAGATGCTTTCATTGGAAAATACTAACCTCCTGCTAAGATTATATCTATGAGAAGTGAAATAATGAAATTTAAGCAATCTGATAATGAACATGTTGCTCAAGCTTGGGAAAGAATGAAATCTTTGGTAAAGAATTGTCCCACTCATGGACTGACTGCTTGGATGATTATCCAAACCTTTTATGCAGGACTAAATTATTCTTCAAGAAATCTACTAGATTCTGCTGCTGGAGGTACCTTTATGACCATTACTTTGGGTGCTGCAACAAAGCTTCTGGATAATATGATGGTTAACTATTTTGAATGGCATACCGAGAGAGCTCCACAAGGTAAGAAGGTAAATTCTGTAGAAGAAACCTCCTACTTGAGTGATAAAATTGATGTTATTATGTTTATGCTTGTTAATGGGAAAGCTCATATTGATGCAAATTATGTTCCCTTAGCCTCCTTGGTTGCTCAAGAAGAGCAAGTTGATGTGAACTTTATAAGAAATAATAATTTTAGCAACAATAGCTACAGGAATAATTTTGGTAACAACAATTATAGGCCATATCCTCACAATAATGGTAATGCTTATGGAAATTCCTACAACAATAATAGGAGTGCACCCTCTGAACCTGAAGGTATGCTTAAAGATTTTATTAGTAAACAAACTGTTTTCAATAAAACTATTGAGGAAAAACTCACTAATGCTGAAAGAAATATAGCATCATTGGCTGAAGCACAATCTTCTTTTAATAAAATGGCTGCTAAACCTGAAACTATTGAGAATCCTTTTGCTGCTGCTAATGCCATACAAGATAGAATTGATGAAAATGTTTGACTATTAGCTGAATTGCATGCTAAGTGGGAAAGATAAGATGAAATTGCTAGAAATATTAGTATTTCTACAATCACTACCACTAATGTTGAAGCTAGTAAACCCAATGGAACCTTTTCTAATAAAAATGCTGAAATTCTTCGGAATATGGGAAACAATAGATCTACTACTTTAGATGATAATTATGATTTTGATCTTGATGGTTGCAATATCTCTGAAGTAATTAAGTTCCTACAAAAGCTTGCTAAAAGTCCTAATGCTAGTGCTATGAATATGGCCTTTACAAAACACATTTCTGATGCTCTCATAAAAATTAAAGAAGAAAAGATGAAACATAAAGCTTCTATTCCTATGAATTTAGAAGATGGTTGGGAACCCATCATTAATATGAAAGTGAATGATTTCGATCTCAAAGCCTTATGTGATCTTGATAGTAGTGTTTCTATTATGCCTAGAAAGATTTATGAAATGCTTGATTTGCCACCATTGGAAGATTGTTATTTAAATATCCCACTTGATGATAATGCTAAAAAGAAACTTATGGGGAGTACTAATGATGTTCTTATTATGGTTAACAATGCCTATGTCCCCGTTGATTTCTATGTTTTGGATGTTGAATGCAATTCTTCTTGTCCTATTACTTTGGGAAGACCTTTTCTTAGAACTGTTGGTGTCATTATTGATATGAAAGAAGGCACCATTAAATATCAATTTCCACTCAAGAAAGGTATAGAACACTTCCCTAAGAAGAGAGAGAAGATTATTTTTGCCTCTCCTATGAAAACAAAATTTGCTCTTAATGCTTCTTCATTTGAGAATACTTGATCCTTTTTCTTGCTTCTTATGCCTAACTTAAAGGCGTTAAAGAAAAGTACTTCTTGGAAGATAACCCCATAGTTTTCTTTAGTATTGGAAGTTATTACTTCTGTAGTAACCTCTCCTTATCCTTTTTTATTTGATTTTTGTGCCAAGAATAACCTCTAATGAGAGGGAAGTGAGATTTGGGGAAGTGCTGTCCCGAAACAGATTTTTGCGCTTCACTGTAAATATTCATGAAAAATCTCTGTATGTCGGATTAAGCTGTAATTTTCTAAATAAATCCCCCAGGTTGTTAGCTAACTTCCGTTAGTTCAACACTTTACGATTTCAGCAACAGAAGGTGTTTGAAAAAATCGGTTTTCACCTGCCGGTCTGTTTTGACAGATTTTTGCCATTATTTGCATTTGCCTCTATCAATTTCTTTTTGGTTTCTTTTTGGTGAACTGAGATTTTTGAGGGAATTGCTACAGTAGCTTGTGTTTTTAATAAAACGTTTGATGTTTTAAAACTAAAACCCAAAGGTTTATTATCTTTTGAATGCACTAATGTTGCTAATAAAGATTGTGTGAAGGAAATTTTGAGGTGTAGGGAACGAATGATGTAATGAGATGAAGAATGGAAAAAAGCTCAAGCTTGGGGATGCCACCCCGTGTCACCCCAAGAAATATTCAGGAGGTGAAAGCGTCAAAGCTTGGGGATGCCTTGGGCATCCCCTTCTTCATCAATAAAACTCTCAGGTCTTTCTAGACACTTCGTTTTTATTGTTTCATGCACTGTTTAGTTGTTTTTGGAGCGTCTTCATTTTCGTTTTTAGTTTTGTTTACTTAGTTTGCTTGAATAAATTGGTTGGACCCCCTCATTCATACATTAGTTTTCAAATAGGTTGATTTGGATTGGAAAAGAGTAGGAAAAGTTCATGCTTAAGTGGTAAAAAGAGCTTGTTTTTGACCGTGGCCTATGCTTTGTCATGTCATGCTTGATATTGTTTTGGATTTATGATTAGTGACTTTTGCTATAGCATGACATGTTATAAACAATTGAGATTGCTTAATGTGCCTTGAAAGAATCATGTGTTGTTTTAGCATATTAAAGCATAGTATTGTGGTATTCTCCTTTGATGCTATATTTGGGTTGACTTGGCGCATGGTCACACCATGTTATGACTATCCCAAGTCACCATAGCCTCGATGATCCTTTAGTTTTCGACTTGTTTATGCTTTAATTAATGATGTTTTGTCGCTTTGCATGATTATGTCCATTATTGCTCTCTTAGTTGGTCGCTCCCAGTATTTTGCTAGCCTCCATAACCAAGTATGAGTTCCACTCATGCATCCAACTCCAAATAAAACCAAGTTATTCCAAAGAGTCCACCATACCTACCTATTAGCATTTGCTGTTCCAACTATATTCATGTTTTTATCTACCTTCCAAATTAAACTTGTTATGAAAAAAATAGTGATTAAAGCTCTCACGAACTTGATGGCACACTTTACTTTTCTTGCCCCTAATAAACTTGAACCATTGTGTCATCTATGTTGTATATGCTTGCACTTGTATGTTGGGGATTAACAGAACCATGTTATCACGGGGAACACTTTCAACATTGCACTTGTACATTGTACCTAGTTGATATCATGCTCTTTTGTCTATGGATGTCGTCGATGTGAAATGAAAGGGGAGCTTGTAAGTCCATGGAGTTATGTATGTGTGTTAGAGAAACGCCTGGGCTGCTGGTATAATCCATGCCTAATCATGGTGGAAACCTGAAGTGTAACCATAATGAGCAATCTATGAAGCATTCTTCTTTAAAAAAGAGATAGAGATTGAGAAAAAGACAAAAAGAAAAAAAAGATGAGAAAAGAGAGAAAAAGCACCATTTTCGCATGGTAAATAAGAAGATTGCTCAGATGCTCGTTGTCTGCTTACCTTGTCATTTTGATATGGGGATTCTTCTGTATCATCGGGAAAGGGGTACCCCGTTGGCGGTTCTCTATGATACATATGTACTTACTATGACAAGAACTTACCGGTAACTAAACTTGAGTAGCATGAGGAGCGGCCCTCGTATTCAAGGGACATGAGATTCCCAACTTATACTTTGTCAAGCATATACTCCATAGTTTGTTCACTTTAACCTTAATCACTTCAAGATGCTTATGATAGGGGCAATGAGAGCTGAAAGCTAATAAGTACCATAATTTTTAGAAGCTCTTTATGAGACTTGAATCCCTGCTTCCTTCCATGAAGGCCTTTCTTTTACTCTTATGTTGAGTCTCTATCTTCTATCTTTATGCACCTATTGAGAGAGCATAGTGGACATTCTTTGACGAGGGTTTAACTCGTCAATGCCCATTGTTATGTACTTGGGTTTTGGAGAAGGAGGGAGTGCTTAAGGCATCAATAGGCTAGCAAACAAGAACAGAGGGACGCAAGATTTACCCAGGTTTAGGCCTCGTAGAGGTCCCTACTCCTGCTTGTCTGCTCTTGGAATTAACGAAGGAATCGAAGATTACAGGGGCGCGCAGATGCAATCTAGTGAGAGTTGTGGAAACTAGGGTTGTGGTTGTCCTCCTCGCCGCCCTCCTAGCCTTTATGTAGATAGGCTAGGTCTCAGGTAGCAGGTCGAGTCGGTTACAGATTAGGGTTTTCCCTTTGAACTTTTTATCTTAAGCTTCTTCTTGTCTCGCAAGCAATCGAGATTCCGTGGGCCACTCGAATTCTTCATTGGGACTTGGCAACGCCGTGGGATTCTGCCGTATCTAGACCATATATACCAAACTCGAGTACATGTAGGGTATACCCATGTCAGTAGCCCCCGAGTGTCCAGTGGAATCACAAATTCGACTAGGGACTTTATGAAGTCTTTCGAGTGCATGACCGAGCATTTTTTCGAGTGTTCTGTTTTGTGTCATAGGGATTGTTGATATACGTGCCTGATTTAGCCGATGTATCGGTATTAGTTAACTGCCTTAGGGCAAAACAATGCAATCTACTCAAACTTGAGTCCCCAGACTCGAATTCGAAAAAGTGCTGGCGTAATTCGACTCAGGCTACGGAGGTCTTACAAGAGTTGAATTCCAGTGTATAAGTGTGAGAACTCGACGCGTCCATCAAGGCATGTTCATAGTACCTGAAGGCACGGATATGTTTCTGGTAGGGTGCAGCAGATGTGTTGCCAGGCCTTATTCAGGTCTTATCTTCACGCCGTCAGCGCGGCATCCGAATTTTTTGTCATCGCGAAGATGAATCGGGTGACCCAGGAGACGCAGTCTCTTTGTAGGGAAAATATGAGGCGGAGTCGCCATAGCATTCGAGTGTGGATGTTATCAACAGATAGTACGATGTTCAAGGAGAAATAATCATAGGGTGCGCGGCCAGCGCTCCCTATGGGAGTAGCCCCCGAGTGCCTATTCGAGTCGTAGACTCGAGTGGGGACTAAAAACATTTGCGAGTGCTGTCATCTGTTGTTGCTTGTTTCAGTCAAATGTGCTTTCAGTGCTCCCTATGGGAGTAACCCGCAGTTCCCAGTCGAATCGATGATTCGAGTTGAGGGTTTGTCAAGAATGTTTATATACCTGCATAAAAATTCTTTTGGGTGCAAGGCCAGCGCTCCTGTTAGGAGTAGCCCCCGAGTGTTTGGTTGAGTCAAAGACTCGATCAAGGACTAAAGTAGTCAAAATCTTGTGCTGCTGGAATCGATGATGTCAGTGTTGACGATGTGATGACCTTGGTTGTCTGTGTGAGCGGCTTTGATGGGACGTGACAAGCGGTGGGCCCCACTTTCTAGCATCGATTTTGACCGGGCGTGCGTAATCTTATGTTTTAACTGCGTCTCCTCTATTTCTGCGCATAATGGGAGTAGTGGGGGACGGTTCGTGCTTCAGCTTCGGCACGTGTCGATGGCGATGTGCGTCATGCGTCCAGTAGGGTTTCCGCTGGCCATTGGATGGCATCCGCGTGGTGTTTAAGTAGCAGCGCAGCTGCGGTAATTTTCCCGTCTCTCTTCTTTGCTCGTGCCTGCGTCGCCATTGCTGCTACTCTCTGCTTCCTTGCGCACTTGCTCGTCGTGGCACTGGACCAGCTCCGTGTCTTCCCCAGTTACTTTCTCCGCTCCCACCGCCATCCGAAGATGGGCAAGAAGAAGGGAGGTGCCGCCGCTGGATCCGTGGCCACCATTGTCGCTGCCAAGAAGAAGGGCGGTACCACCTCCGTGGGCACCAACGCCGTTAGCGCTGGGAATAAGAAGGGTGCGGGCACCCGCGTCACCAACGGCGCCTGGCGCGCGTCCATCATCAAGCCCGCCGAGCTGCATCTTCATCGTCGAGATGGAGTTCTTCCACCCGCGGAAGACGACTCACGAGTCCCTGGTGAGGAGGTAATCCCTTGTCCTTCTCCAGGTTTCTGGGTGATGTTCCTTGCATTCATCATCCGAGGTCTTTCTCTCCCCCTACATCCTTTCTTCAGGGGTCTCCTTTGCTTCTATGGGCTCCAGCTGCATCAGCTGTCCCTAAATTCTATTCTCCACATCTCCTACTTCATTACGCTTTGCGAGTGCTGGCTCGGAATCGAGCCACACTTTGGCCTCTTCAAGAGGATTTTTAAGCTGAAACGCCAGTCGGTGTTTGGTTTGGTAGTCTACGACGTAGGAGGCTGTGGGATCCACGTCGACTCTTCTGTCACCTACTTTGCCATCAATCTCACTGCATCCGTCCAAGGGTGGAGAGACAAGTGGTTTTACATCCACGACCAGAAGGCCAACGGAGACCACTACGGACTTGCGCCCTTCAATCCTGCAGCATCTTGCAAGAGGAGGCGCTCCTGGAAGAACATCGTGATGCCTGGCGAGTCCGAGAAAACGGAGGTGCTGTACAAGCATGTCTACGACCTCGAAAGCCACATAGGTAAAGAAGATGGTGGCGCCGCTCTCATTCGCACGTGGTTGCGCCGCCACGTCCAGTCTCTACAGGCCAGAGTGCACCCTATGTACTATTGGACCGGCGCTGACGATGTCACTCGCGTGTCTACCGAGGGCATTTCTGTGGGTGAGGTGGATAGGAGGGTGCGATTGGTGACCAAGTATACCGCCAAGGAGGCTCTCCTAGGCGAACCAGTCGTGCCTCCTTTCGATGCCTCTAACCCTCCTCCTGAGGTAGAACTATACTACGAAGTAGTTTCTTTTGTCGAGTGCCAACAAGCGCTTGATATATAATGATGTATCTTTTGAATGCAGGACTAGAAGGTGTCTTCTAATTTGCCCCCTCGTCCTGAAGGGGTTATCCCTCACGAAGTGGATGAAGAGGATGAGTCGGAATCGACCGTCCCAATTGAAGAGGAGGAGAGAGCCCCCGAGTCCAGCGACCAGGACACTCACAAGCGTTCTCGCAGCGAGGATTCTGACGCTACTTCCCCAACAACGCCGGAAGGTCCTTCTGCTGTGGCAGAGGAGCCAATCCCCACCGTTCCTGTGTGCGCCATGGCTCCTCCTACCCGGAAGAAGCTGCGACTATCGAAGGAGTCGTCAGAGTCAGAGGAGCAATCCTTTGACCTTGATAAATTTAGCTGGTGAGTTCTGCATTTGCGACCTTGTTTTGGTTTCTTTTTGGAGTTTCTTTTTCCCTAAAGTTTTTGCCTGATGTGTTTTGTAGTCGAGCGGCATCGTCGTCTTTTGACAATGTCCAATTTGTGAAGGAGTCCGGAGTCACAGACTCCAAGGCCAAGGAAGTGGCCGAACGGTCTCCTTCTCCTCCATTGGCGGCCCACTCCGGGAAAAATTCGTTGAGTTCCCCACATGCTCGGGAACAACAGATGGTTGCTCGGACGACTGTGCGGCAGTCATCTTCGGAGTCTCTGGAGGATCACGTAAGCGTCCTTTTGTTGTTTTGGTAGTCGAATTTATACTTGGTGTTGTTTGCTGATCCTTTGTTTTCTTCTAAGGCAGCTCGTCGTGAAGGAAGTTGCTCGCCTGGCGGAGCAAGTCCTTGTCATGGGTCGACAGCATGCACTGCTGGATAATCGCCATCGCGTTGTCGAAGGTTAGTTTTGGCTTCGTCTTTGTCTTCATAAAATTTATGAATTTGATTGATGATACACCTTGTGCATTGTAGTGGAGCACAATGAACTACTTCGTCGCGCTGCTGCACTCGAGAAGACGCTTGCCGCGGGGACGAAGAATCGCGACGAAGCAATCGCAGCTCTGGAGGAGTCGCGAAATCGAGAAGAGGATCTCCATGCTTCCACTGCTGAGAGGGAGAAGTTGTTCGAGAAGCAACTTTTCTCCATTGCCAAGTCCCTCTCAGGTATTCTTTCAGCTGAATTTTCATTGCTCTTTGCTTTGACATCGTGTTATTGTGCTAACACTTTTGTGTATGCAGATGCCAGCGGCCTGAGCTTTGACGCCCAGTCTCTGCGTCGCGCTGATGCATTGGCAGGCGCCATCACAGCAGTCGAGACCGTAGTGTTTCCCTCCAGGAGACGCTGGGGAAGGCCAAGGATGTGCTCAGTCGCATCCGCGAGGATTTAACTCCCAAGGCCGGGCTGATCGACAACCTTGAAGACCTAGTGGAATCCCTCGCTAGAGGTATTCCCATGGATTTCAAGAACTCGTAGCGGTCCGTCGGCGCCACCATGGCACTCGCGATGGTGCAAGCCCATTGCATGGAGATGGATCCCGCCGCTATTTCCGAGGCGATGCCTGTCGACGCCGGAGGCCAGCAGGTAGTGTTTGCTCCCTTCGCTGGTAGCTGCGCAAAATATGGTCCTCAACTTATCGAGATAGTCGCCAAACATTCCGAGGAGCGGTGACGAGTGAAGGCGGCAAAGGCCATGGCGTCTGGGGCTACCACCGGCAAGTCCGTGGCATCGGAGACTGCCACGGATGCAATGAAGCCCCCGAAGCCAAAGTCTAAGTCGAAGAAGCAAAATGCTCCTTAGTCTACATGTGTAATAGTTGTAGTTGCCTTTTGTTGAGACTATGCTTTTGTGGGAGTGTCCCTGCCGAGACTTTCCTGTGCTTGAATGCATTCATGCCTTTTATCAATGTATTCTTGGTCCCTCATTTGCTCTTGCTTGATTTGTGATAGGGTACGTCGAGTGGTCCTTCGAGTGGTCCTCGTGATCCTCCGTCCACTGATGAAACCTTGGCGCGACCACGCTCAAAGGTGGAGGAGTTGTCGTTGCTTTCGCGACTGCACGATCGCATTAAGCAATTGTAGCGTGAGTTACCCATCCTCCACGGTAGCGCAGATGTATGGAAGTCGAAAGCGGAGAAGGTCACCGCCCGTGAGAAGTATCTCTTGGAGGAAGTGGCGCTGTTGAATGAGCAATTCAAATGTTAGCTTTCTGCTAACTTATCTTTTCTTTTAGTTAGTCGCGGCGATGCCTTATCTTCACACTTCGCCATTTTACTTGGTGTAGTTGTCAGTGCTCGTCATCCGCAGGATGAGAAGGGCCAGGTTGCCATTCGAATGAATGACCTGACCCAGGAGCAACTTCAGGCGAGTGGGTACTTTTGGGTGGACCACGACTGTGCGATCGTGCTTGCGACCCTGCAGGATCGTTCTTCTCGAGTACTTCATTATTTGATGAAGGCGTAGTCGTGCCTTAGGCATATTTATCAAACAATGTTCCCGTTGGACGCCGTCCCTTCAAGCCTGATGGCCCTCCTAGCGAAGTTTCAAGATTTGAGTGCGGTTCGCGAGTGCGTGCGGCAACAGTTAGTAGTTGTTGCTAAGGCTAAGTTGTCGCTGGTTGATACATTGCAAATGTATCTATAATTTTTGATGTTCCATGCTTGGTTTTATCCACTTTCTTGTGTTTTGTCCACAGTTTGGAGTACTTTTCATATGATTTCTTGGACTAACCTATTAACAAGAGCCACAGTGCCAGCTGCCCGTTTTCTGTTGTTTTTGGTTCCAGGAAAGTCAGAAAATGAATATTCTCAGAATTGGACGGGAAAAAAGCCAAAGTGCCTATTTTTCCGGAAGGGATCAAGTGCCAGAATACGAGACGGAGAAGGGCCAGAGGCCGACACACCACCTGGCCGCGCGGCTAGGCTGGGCCCGCGCCAGGGGGTGGTGTGGTGGCCCCTGGCACCCCCTCGGCCTCCCCTTCTGACTATAAGATGCCCTCAGGACGTAAACCCTAAGTACCCGATCAAAAATCCACGAAAGAGTCTGTAGCCGCCATCATCTCCATCCCTAGATCGAGAGGGATCTGAAGCTCTTCCCGACACCCTGCTGGAGAGGGTAATTCACCCTGGAGGCCTTCTTCATCACCATGCAAGCCTCCAGTGTGATGCGTGAGTAGTTCATCCTTGGACAATGGATCCATATAGTAGCTAGATGGCTGGTTCTCCTCCTTTGTGCTTTCATGTTTAGATCTTGTGAGCTCCGTTCATGATCAAGATCATCTATTTGTAATTCTGCATGTTGTATTTGCGTGGATCCAATGGATATTGAGATGCTATTTTAGATTGATTATTGATTCTATCATGTCTTTGTTATTTGTGATCTTGCATGATTTCCGTTGTTAGTAGCTATCTTGGCCAAGTAGATGCTAGCAACTCCAAGAGTTAGTATTTATGCTCGATAGTGGGTTCATGCCTCTAGTAATCTGGGGAAGTGACAGAAATCTCTAAGGTACTAGATGTGGTGTTGCTACTAGGGAGAAAACAACAATCCTTTGTTCGTAGAACAATCGTATTGTTTAATTTACACGCAGTTCGTAAAGCAATAATCTGTTGCTTGCAACTTAATACGGGAGGGGGTTCGAATGATAACCTGAAGGTGGATTATTAGTCATAAATGCAGTTGGATGGCGGTCTATGTATAATGTTGTAATGCCCAATCAAGTCTCAAAGGAGTCAAGATGATTAGTATATGCATGTATTGCTTTCTCGGTGTTTGTCAATTGCCCCGCTGTAATTTGTTCACCCAGCATGTTATCTATCTTAAGGAGAGCCACCTATAGTGAACTATGGATCCCGGTCCTTATCTTTTACATACAATCTACAAACTGTTTATTTCTTTGTGTTTACTTTCTGCAACCTTTTAATTCTATCCATTCTATACGTTTAATCCTTTGTTTTCCGCAAAACACGGTGAGATTGACAACCTCATCGCAAGTTGGGGACAAAGTTTTGTGGTTGTGTTGTGTAGGTCTCCACGTTGCTACTAGCACCGGTAGTGTGCCCTGCCAAAGCTCATCTAGTAACACCTTTGGGGTGTTTCCTTGCTACTACTAGTCCGATTAAACCTTGGTTTCATACTGAGGGAAACTTGTTGCTGTGCTCATCATACCTTCCTCTTGGGGTTCCCAACGAGCTCTACATGAACCATGCACCAGCACTTTTCTGGGTGCCGTGCATTGAGCCATCAAGCATTTTTCTGGCGCCATTGCCGGGGAGTCAAGGACATCTTCACAAGGGGAGTCCCTTATAACCAATCTCTTTACTTTGTTGTTTTTGTTTTGCTTAGTTTCTTTTTGCTTTGTTTGCTTGCTTTGTTATTCAAAAACACAAAAAATTAGTTTTACTAGTTTGCTTTCTTTACCAAAAACACAAAAAAATTAAGTCTCCTTTAGTTGTAACCTCTTCCTTAGATCACCATGTTGATCCCTAAATTCACCTTAAAAGACCTTTCAATTGGTAGTGGTTCTATAATTGGGAAAGATAATATTGAAGAATTCTTTAATAATGTTATACTAAGGAATCCCTTGCAGAATTTGCTCCAAACTATGAGATTGCTGCAGCTTCTTTAATTCACATGTTGGAAGCTAGGTTTGTTAACCTCAACCCCTTAATACAAGTAATGTTTCTTAAGCTTAAAGAAATTGAGGACCCTGAAAAGAGGGATTTTATTCTAGAAACTTTGTTTAAGGAGTTCTATGATGTTGCCAAGGAAGATAGGAAAGTCTTTGAATGTTTCAATATGCTAGGCTCATGTGTAGATGTTGTTGGTACGCGAGAAAATATGAACAAAACCGAACCTAATGGGGAGGAACCTAAGATACCAATACCCTTCAAATTAGTAGCAATACATGATGCCATAGAAAAGAATATTGATTGGATTGTTCCTGC
This sequence comes from Avena insularis, assembly GCA_023614405.1. NCBI lineage: Eukaryota > Viridiplantae > Streptophyta > Magnoliopsida > Poales > Poaceae > Avena > Avena insularis. The sequence continues at coordinate 481,871,924 of CM042686.1, read as the reverse complement.
AAACCCTTTTGATGAGAATAGTGAACCTAAGAGCATTGAGAGAGGATCCTCTAGAACTTATTTGGATGATATACCTTGCCTTGTTGAAAATATTTCTGGTATTGATCTTAATGCTTCTTCATTTGAGAACACTTGATTCTTTCTTGCTTCTTATGCCTAACTTAAAGGCGTTAAAGAAAAGTACTTATTGGGAGATAACCCAAAAGTTTTAGATGAGTCTTGGAAGTTATTACTTCTGTAATAACCTCTCCTTATCCTTTTTATTTGCTTTTTGTGCCAAGAGTAACCTCTAATGAGAGAGAAGTAATGATTGGGAAAGTTGCTGTCCCGAAACAGATTTCTGTGATTCACCGTAAAAATTCGTGTAAAATCTCTGAACGTCTTTTTGAGGCGTGAATTTTTGTGATTCTGCCCCATGTTGTTATATAACTTTCGTTAGTTCAACACTTTTTAATTTGAGCAACATAAGGTCTTCGAAAAAATTCGTCTTTACCTTCTGGTCTGTTTTGACAGATTTCTGCATTTGCTTCTTGTTGGTTCCTTTTTGAGTTCTTTTGGGGAACTGAGCTTTTTGAGGAAAGTGCTACAGTAGTTAGTGTTCTAATGGAAGTTTATTTGGTGTTAGAACTGAACCTTAAGACTTATTTATCTTGAGTGCACTAATATTGCTAATAAAGATTGTGTGAAGTTTTGTATGAAGGAAAAATTCTAGGTGTATGGAAGGAATGAGTAATGAGATGAAGGATGGACTAAAGCTCAAGCTTGGGGATGCCACGCGTGTCACCCCAAGAAATATCCAAGAAGTACAAGCGTCAAAGCTTGGGGATGCCCAAGGCATCCCCTTCTTCATCAATAAAAATCCCAGGTTTCTTCCAAACGCATTATTTTTATTGTTTCATGCACAGTTGTGTTGTTCTTGGAGCGTCTTATTTTTCGTTTTCGTTTTGGTTTTTCATTTGCTTGGTTTGCTTAGTTTGCTGAATAAATTGGTTGGACCCCCTCTTTCATACATTGGTTTGCAAATAGTTTGATTTGGTTTGGAAAAGAGTAGGAAAGTTCATGATTATGTGGTAAAAAGAGCTCGTTTTTTACTATGGCCTATGCTTTGTCATGCCATGCTTGATATTGTTTTGGCTTTATGCTTAGTATTCTTTGCTATAGCATGACTTGTTATAAACAATTGAGATTACTTAATATGCCTTGGATGAATCATGCGTTGTTTTAGCATATTAAAGCATAGTATAGTGGTATTCTCCTTTGATGCTTTATTTGGGTTGACTTGGCACATACTCACACCATGTTATGACTATCCCAAGTCACCATAGCCTTTATTATCCTTTAGTTTTCAACTTGTAGTATCACTTTATGCTTTGACCAATGATGTTTTGTCGCTCTGCATGATTATGGCCATTATTGCTCTCTTAATTTGTCGCTCCCAGTCTTTTGCTAGCCTCCACAACCAAGTATGAGTTCCACTCATGCATCCAACTCCTTAAACCAAGTTATTCGAAAGAGTCCACCATACCTACCTACTAGCTTATGCTAATCTAAGTATATTCATGCTTTTGTTTACCTTCCAAATTAAACTTGTTATGAGAAAACTAGTGATTAAAGCTCTCACAAACTTGATGGCACACTTTACTTTTCTTGCCCTTAATAAACTTGAACCATTGTGTCTTCTATGTTGTATATGCTTGCACTTATTTGTTGGGAATTAGTAGAACCATGCTTTCGTGGGGAACGCTTTCAACATTGCACTTGGTACTTGTACCTAGTTGATATCATGCTCTTTTGTCTATGGATGTCGTCGGTGTGAAATGAAAGGGGAGCTTGTAAGTCCATGGAGTTATGTATATGTGTTAGAGAAACGCCTGGGCCGCTGGTCTAATCCATGCTGACATGGTGGAAACCTGCAGCGTAACCATAATGAGCTGTCTATGAAGCATTCTTCTAATAAAAAAAAGAGTCCTATATTGAAAAAAAGAGAAAAAGAAAAAAAAAGATTATGAAAAGAGGAATGAGAGAAAAAAGCACCATATTCCCATGGTAAATAAGAAGATTGCTGAGATGCTCGTTGTATGCTTGCCTTGTCATTTTGAAATGGGGATTCTTCCATATCATCGAGCAAGGGGTACCCCGTTGGCGGTTCTCTATGATACACATATACTTACAATGACAAGAACTTACCGGTGACTAAACTTGATTAGCATGAGGAGCGACCCTCGTATACAAGGGACATGAGATTTCTAACTTATACTTCGTCAAGCATGTACACCATAGTTTGTTCACTTTAACCTTAATCACTTCAAGAATCTTATGATAGGGGCAATGAGAGCTGAAAGCTATAAGTACCATAATTTTTGGAAGCTCTTTATGAGACTTGAATCCCTACTTCCTTCTGTGAAGGCCTTTCTTTCACCATTATATTGAGTCTCCACCTTCTACCTTTATGCACCAACTTTGAGAGCATAGTGGCCATTCTTAGTTCTATGTGCATTGTCCCAAGACTAGTTAATTGATGCATAACTTGATATTGCTTGTTTTAAACTATTGTATCTTGTCACTCTTTTGAACTTTGAAGGTGTCCTATGCATTTATATTTGCTACTCTATGAGGGACAAGCTGAATACTATTATGCTATGTTTTCTTTATGTGAAACAAACAAACGTCTTGCAAAGCATTATTATTCATGAATCTTTTGTTTGTGCCTTTTCATGTTGCATCATAGTTTATTTTCTTATTGCTAGAACTTTGTCTTTCATGTTATGATTGAAGTACTATGATCCCATCTTTGAATGTTTTACAAATACTTTGATCAAGTCTTTGATGGTGCATGTCACCTCAAAAATTATTCTTTCTTTTATCACTTACCTACTCGAGGACGAGCAGGAGTTAAGCTTGGGGATGTTGATACATTGCAAATGTATCTATAATTTTTGATGTTCCATGCTTGGTTTTATCCATTTTCTTGTGTTTTGTCCACACTTTGGAGTACTTTTCATATGATTTCTTGGACTAACCTATTAACAAGAGCCACAGTGCCAGCTGCCTGTTTTCTACTGTTTTTGGTTCCAGGAAAGTCAGAAAATGAATATTCTCGGAATTGGACGGGACAAAAGCCAAAGTGCCTATTTTTCGGAAGTCATCAAGTGCCAGAATACGAGATGGAGAAGGGCCAGAGGCCGGCCACACCACCTGGACGCGCGGCCAGGCTGGGCCCACGCCAGGGGTGGTGTGGTGGCCCCTGGCACCCCCTCGGCCTCCCCTTCCGACTATAAGATGCCATCGGGACGTAAACCCTAAGTACCCGATCAAGAATCCACGAAAGAGTCTGTAGCCGCTGTCATCTCCATCCCTAGATCGGGAGGGATCTGAAGCTCTTCCCGGCACCACAAGAGAATTCACCACGAGGCCTTCTTCATCACCATGCAAGCCTCCGGTGTGATGTGTGAGTAGTTCATCCTTGGACTACGGATCCATGTAGTAGCTAGATAGCTGGTTCTCCTCCTTTGTGCTTTCATGTTTAGATCTTGTGAGCTCCGTTCATGATCAAGATCATCAAGTTGTAATTCTGCATGTTGTGTTTGCGGGGATCCGATGGATATTGAGATGCTATTTCAGATTGATTATTGATTCTATCATGTCTTTGTTATTTGTGATCTTGCATGCTTTCTGTTGTTAGTAGCTATCTTGGCCAAGTAGATACTAGCAACTCCAAGAGTTAGTATTTATGCTCGATAGTGGGTTCATGCCTCTAGTAATCTGGGGAAGTGACAGAAATCTGTAAGGTACTAGATGTGATGTTGCTACTAGGGAGAAAACAACAATCCTTTGTTCATAGAACAATCGTATTGTTTACTTTACATGCAGTTCGTAAAGCAATAATCTGTTGCTTGAAACTTAATACTGGAGGGGGTTCGGATGATAACCTAAAGGTGGATTATTAGTCATAGATGTAGTTGGATGGCGGTCTATGTATAATGTTGTAATGCCCAATCAAGTCTCAAAGGAGTCAATATGATTAGCATATGCATGTATTGCTTTCTCGGTGTTTGTCAATTGCCCCGCTGTAATTTGTTCACCCAGCATGTTATCCATCTTAAGGAGAGCCACCTCTAGCGAACTATGGATCCCGGTCCTTGTCTTTTACATACAATCTACAAACTGTTTACTTCTTTGTGTTTACTTTCTGCAACCTTTTACTACTTTCCATTCGATACATTTAATCCTTTGTTTTCCGCAAAACACGGTGAGATTGACAACCTCATCGCAAGTTGGGGACAAAGTTCTGTGGTTGTGTTGTGCAGGTCTCCATGTTGCTACTAGCACCGGTAGTGCGCCCTGCCAAAGCTCAGCTAGTAACACCTTTGGGGTGTTTCCTTGCTCCTACTGGTTCGATTAAACCTTGGTTTCATACTGAGGGAAACTTGTTGCTGTGCTCATCATACCTTCCTCTTGGGGTTCGCAACGAGCTCTACATCAACCACGCACCTGCACTTTTCTGGGCATCGTGCATTGAGCCATCACTGGTGCGACTTCATAGGCCAGATGTAGATGTTGCGTATGTTGCAGCTGGACCGCCGCCTCCACCAGAAGGTATGACCTAAGACATGGTTCTGCACTATCAAGCGGTTAATCGGCCAGCAGAGGACATTGTCGATTTCTTCGAGGAGCAGACGAACGTTCTTCTTTTGCAGCAGTAGCATGTTTTGTATCCTGCACATAATTGTACAAGTGTTGTAAAGTTTGGATGAATATGTTGGATGTAATTAATACCCATTGATATGTGAAGAGCTTGCTAGCTTTTATATTTTGTGAGTGTGTTGTACTCTGCAGTTCCTTTTCGTTAGCCTGACTTGTGTCTATCTCAGCACCTTGCCAACCTATCACGTGCGTTGCAACTGGGTTGGTGTTTATGAAGGGTTCGATTGATGTTGTGTCAGCTACTCAGGATACTGCAATTTGTTCGTAGAATGAAAGTGCAAAGGGTGGCGCAGCCCCCGAGTGATAAAATTGCAAGAAAAATAAGGAAAACACAGAGTTTTGGGGCACTTAGCTTTATTTATTCGCGGAATAGTACGAGGTACAATGTGTGGCTAAGTAGCCTGGCTGAATAGCCTTATTTGTAAATGTAAAAAACAACTAGGGGTAGAAGAGACGCAGCTGCGCGACGTTCCAGGGATTGGAGTATGCGACTCCTATCTCGAAATTTTTAAGACGATAGGCGCCACCTGGGATTACTTATGTAATCACGTAATGCCCTCCCAAGGGGACTCGAGCTTGAGATGCCCTTGTTGCTTTAGTCACAGGACCAGGTCTCCTTCGGCGAAGGATCTGGGGCATAGCCTTCTGCTGTGGAAGTTGCAGAGGCTTTGCTGGTAGATCGTTGATCTCTCCGCTGTGATTTCTCATGCCTCGTCAAGGAGGCCGACGGAGTCTTCGACTGCAAGAGTTGACTCATGTTCGCTGTAAGCAACCACCCGTGGGGCTTTGTAGCGTACTTCTGCGGGTAGCACCGCTTTAGCACCGTGCACCATGAAGAACGGGGTGTATCCCGTGGCGCTGTTTGGAGTTTTGCGCAGGCTCCATAGTACGGATTGCAGCTCGTCTGGCCAGCATCCAGCGGCTTGTTCGAGTGGTCGGAGGATTCATTTCTTGATTCCAACGCAGTCAAGGTTGTTGGCCTTTTCGACTTGACCGTTGGTCCGTGGATGAGCAACTGAGGCACAGCTTATGTTGATTCCTAGGTTTTCGCAGAATTCCTGGAACTCCTTGGAGGTGAAGTTCGTCCCATTGTCCATGATGGTGTTGCGTGGCTCTCCAAAGTGGTAGACGATGGACTTGAAGAACTTGACAGCGCTGGCCCCTGATTGATTTGTCACCGGCATGGCCTCGATCCACTTGGTGAATTTGTCAACTACGACCAAGAGGTAGGCGTAACCTCCTAGCGAGGATTTCGGGAGCTTGCCGACCATGTTGAGTACCCATTGCGCGAAGGGCCAAGCCAATGGTATTGGTCGGAGTTCCGCGCCAGGTGGTTGAGGTTTGTCCGTGAATCGCTGGCAAGCGTTGCAGCGCTGGACGATGTCCTTGGCGTCACGCATGGCTGTGGGCCAGTAGAATCTAGCTCATAGAGTTTTGGCAACGAGGTCGCAACTGCCAGCATGGTGCCCGCAGGTGCCTTCGTGGGTGTCGAGGAGTATGGCCCTTCTATCCCCGTTGGAGACGCACCATTGGAGTACTCCTATGATGCTGCGCTTCTATAGTTCGCCGTTAATGAGGGCGAATGCCTTGGATCGTCGCGCTATCTACTGTGCATCGGCTCGTTGGGTGACAGCCTCTTGCTGAGTAGATACATGATGTAGGGTTGTGCCCAAGATGGCTCGATCATCATGAAGCTCATTGGTCCTTTGAGTCCTGTATCAAGATCCAGGTCGTCGAGTGTCATTGGCTCGTTGGGTGGCATAGCCCCCGAGTCCGTTGACGAGCTTTCCTTCTTCTCTAGAGCCTTTGGGTTGATGGAGCATTCGCAGATGCGCTCGAGAAATACCCCAGGTGGTATGGGGGCGCAGGTGGAGCCAATATTGGCGAGGAGATCCGCCTCTTTATTGCTTTCATGACCGGCATGTCGCAGCTCACAACCGTCATAGTCTCTTGCGAGTGTGTCGTCAGGTTGCGATAGGCGATCATGTTATCGCTCAGTGTGTCGCACTCGTGCATCGTTTGGTTGACCACCAGTTTGGAGTCGCCATAGATGATGAGCCTTTTGGCACCGCAAGCTTTCACCATCCGCATCCCATGGATTAGAGCTTCGAACTCAGCTTCATTATTGGAGGCGGTGAACTGCATTCGCAGAATGTATTCATCTTGTCTCCTTGGGGCGATGTCAGTATGACACCTGCGCCGGCTCCGTCCTTTCGCTTAGACCCGTCGAAATGCATTGTCCAGAGGTAGGACATATCTGGTTTGTCGGGGAGTTGATTCTCCATCCAGTGCACGAGAAAGTCTAGGAGAACTTGCGATTTGATCGCGTCACACTTCTCGTATGTTATGTCTCGTGGAGACAGTTGGATTCCCTAGAGCACGACTCGTCTGGTGGCATCAGGATTATTGAGTATGTGCCTAAGCGGGGCATCGTTTACCACCACGATTGGGTGCTCCTGGAAGTAGTGGCGCAGTCGCCTGGCTGTCATGAAGACGCCATACGCCAGCTTCTGGTAGTGTGGGTACTGCTGTTTTGTTGCCGTTAGCACCTCGCTGAGGTAGTAGACTGGGCGCTGGACCCCGTGGACTTTACTTTCTTCGGCTCGTTCCACCACGAGCATCGTGCTGACCACCTGGTTGGTGGCAGAGATGTAGAGCAGTAGTGGTTCCTTTTCGCGAGGGGTTACTAGCACTGGCGAGGTGGATAGTAGGCGCTTGAGATCTTCGAATGCTTCTTGCGCCTCGTCTGTCCACTCGAACTTGTCCGCTTTGCGGAGAAGTTGGTAGAAGGGCAGTGCCTTTTCGCCCATTTGACTATCGATTCGCCCAACCAGCTGCTGGACGCCTTTTACGTTCTTCGGCTTCTCCATGGCCAGTATGGTCTTTATTTTCTTTGGGTTTGCTTCAATCCCTCTCGTAGAGATGAGATACCCGAGTAACTGCCCAGATGGCATGCCGAAGGCGCATTTGTCCGGATTGAGCTTGATTCGGTAGCGGTCGAGGTTGGCAAAGGTCTCACGTAGATCATCGATTAGCGAGGCTTCCTCTTTGGTTTTGATGACGATGTCGTCAACATAGACTTGGATGTTGCGACCAAGTTGGTTCTTGAGGCAAGCCTGCATGCACTGCTGATAGGTGGCTCCTGTGTTTTTTAGCCCGAAGGGCATCGTGTTGTAGCAGAACACACCAAAGGGCGTCATAAACACCGTTTTCTCCTGATCCTCCTCCTTCATTCGAATCTGATTGTAGCCTGAGTGGGCGTCGAGGAAGCAGAGACGCTCACATCCCGCAGTAGAGTCGATGATTTGGTCGATTCGCGGCAACGGGAAGTGATCCTTTGGGCAGTGCTTATTCAAGGAGGTGAAGTCCACGCACATCTGCAGGATATCCGTGTCTTTTTTAGGCACAAGCACTGTGTTAGCGAGCCAAGTACTTTCCTTGATCTCGCATATGAATTTTGTGTCGAGGAGTCTGTTGATCTCCATTCCGACTGCTTTTGCTCTTGGTTCAGATAGTCGCCGAATTGTCTGCTTGACTGGCCTGGCATCTGGATTCACGTTGAGTGAGTGCTCGGCGAATTCCCTGGGAACCCCTGGCATGTCCGCTGGACACCAGATGAAGATCTCCCAGTGCTCAGGGAGGAATTTGACGAGTGCGAGTTCCTATACGGAACTCAAGTTGTTGGCGATGAGGGTCGTCTTGGTCGGGTCCGTTGGGTGGACCTGGACTTTCTTCGTGTGCACCGATGAGTCGAAGGATAGGTCGGGTGAACTTGGCCTACTCAGGGGAGGCAGACTGTTGTCTGTCGACTCGTTTAATCTTGTGAGTTCCTCCTGCATGCCGAAGGACTAGGAGATTTTGTTGAATTCCCTATCGCAGCTGTCGGACCTCTCGAAGTTCCCATTGATTGTGATTACACCGTTTGGACCTGGCCTTTTCATCTGCAGGTAGGCGTAGTGCGACATTGCCATGAACCTTGCGAACGCGACACGCCCGAGGATGCATTGGTACTATCAAGGCTAATCGACGACTTCAAAGTCGATGCGCTCTCGCCAAAAGTTTTGCAGCGTGCCGAAGATGACGTCGAGGTTGATTTTGCCCAGGGGATATATGCCCTTTCCTAGGATGATGCCGTGGAACGTCCTGTCTGAAACTTCCAGACAAGTCAGAGGGATCCTCATCACACGCAAGGTACTCGCGAACATGAGGTTAATGCCGCTGCCGCCGTCCATGAAGATGTGACTCATATCGAAACCCCCGATCTGTGCCTCGAGTACGAGGGGACAGTGGCTTGGATGAGGAACTTGGCGTGGGTGGTCATGCCTATCAAAGGTGATGCACGAGTCGCTTCCACTGAGGTACTCAGTGGTGGAAGGTGGAGAGTTTATCGCCAAATTGACTTGGCGAGTGATGGCCTTCTGCACTTGATTTGAGAGACACCCTTTTTGGATCATCCCCATGTTTCCCACGACTCGTGGGTATGGCTCGCCTCTGTGATGCTGGACCGGCACGGCCGCGGGTGGTGGTGGAGGAGCTCCATGTGCCACAGCGCTTGGGGCGGCTCCATAGCCCCTGTTGACCGCGTCGCGATTCATCCGGGCCAGGCCCTCGTGAAGTTTGAGGAACTCACGGCAGTCCTTGAGAAGGTGGCTGGATTTCTTCTTGCCATCGTGCTTGTCGATATAGAAGTGCATGTTGCATGGCCCGGACAGTTTTTCCTCGATAGATGTTGCGGGTGCCTCTTCGCAAGTGCGGTGTTGCCACACCTGCGTGGTTTTTTTGCTGTCGCGGTATCCACCACTGTGATATCCACTGTTGCGGTTGTCGTCGCGTTTGTCGGCGTAGCCGGCTGTGACCATATTGTCCTCGTCGCAGTCATCGTAGACGCGCATACGACGTTTGCCCTAGCGGTCGCGTCTGCGCCTGAGGTCGTCGTCGTCATCAGAGTAGGTACAGTTTTTCACCGAGTCTTCTCCATCAGCCCACCGATTCGTGATTTCCATCAGGTGGTCGATTGTTTTGGGCTTCGAGCGGCCCATCTCCTCCCTGAGTTCTATACGGCGAACGCCGCCGTTGAACGCGTCGATTGCGCAGTCCTCCGAGATGTTTTCTGTGGAGTTCTTGATGATGGACCACCTCTGGATGTACAAGCGTAGCGATTTGCCGGATCTTTGCTGGCAGCTTCTCAGTTCTTCGATTGGTGCGGGCCTTTTGTAAGTGCCCTTGAAATTGCGCATGAAGCTGTAGACCAGCTCGTCCCAGCTGCGAATGGATCCGCACGGGAGGTTGTTGAGCCATGCGCGAGCGACGCCCTGCAGCTGCAGGCATTGCATGGTCGTACTTCAACTCCCGCCGTGTAGCCTAACGGAGGAGATGTGGTCCTCCAACCAGATTTTCGAGTCCTGCAGGCCGTCAAATTTTGGATTCTCCGACGGGAGCTTGAACCCCTTAGGCATTTGCTTCTGCCTGATGGCCCTGCTGAAGCATCTGGCGCCGCAGAGCTCAGTCTCGTCTTCTTCTGAGTCAGTCGAACAAGCGTGTCTTGCCCGCATCTTGTCGACTTTGCGCTGCGTGAGGTCATCGTGTGCATCATAATCGCGGTCCTTCTAGACTGTGACATAATCGCGCGCATCATAATCGCCATGAGCGACGTCGCTGTGACAGATCGTGACTATCGTCACTGGAGGAGTACGAGTAGTACTTTTCTAGAGCCTTGATTTTCTTCGGCTCTGGTGTTGGTTCCTTGTTGAGGGGGGTGTCGATTAGCCCCAGGCCCACGATCGTAGATCCGTGCATGGCAGCTCATGGATCTCTAGCCGGAAGCTGGTTGTTGAGGAGGTACATGGTAGCCGCCGTCACCGCGGCTTGCAGCGTTTTTGGGAGTATGTTGCCCCGCGTATCCACCGTCATAGAGCTGAAGTCGAGGACTTTCGCAGCCTCTACGCATTCTTACTCGGTGAGGTGGGCCAGTCGAGATCGCCTCTTATTGGCAACGTACTCGTTGCCTTTGGAGGAGGATCCTCCATGGGAGGAGAGCCCAGCTCGTTGAAGACTCGACTCATCTGCCGCATTTCTGCGCGCTTTGAGTTGCACGATCACCTGTTGTTGGTCCTTGAATTCCTCGTTTAACAGCCAATGGTATCCCATTAGCATGTCCTGCGGTGTATTGGGGGGTAGAGGATTGCCCCGTAGAGCTTCGCGACAGCGGGCCCACTTATTGTCGTTGAGCTTGATCAGCATGCGCTCGCCAGTGTTCTCATTCATCGTGAGTGCCGGTTCAACCCTGTCCCGTTGTTGATGGGCGCGCCGTTACCACCGTTAGTGGGGCCGCCGTTCGCGACTGGTATGCCACCATTAGGCGTACTGCCGTTGGGTGGTCCGGTGCCAGATCCGGTGCTGGTGTTTTCACAATTGGTGGTATCGCCCGCGTTTATGACGGTGCACATGAAGTGGTTGGGGAAGCTGTTGCTCCCGCAACTTTCAGATCCGGAGCCGTAGGCTCCATCTTCTGTGGCTAGGTCACCCAGATCGGATCCGCAACTGTTGTCGTTGTACGTACTCCCAACTGCTGCTGAGGTGTTGAGCTTGCTGAGGGTGCCGATTGGTGGCGGGTACCACGATGCTGGAGCAATCGTGGGTGCCGTTGGCTAGCCAGGCATGCAAAGCGTGCCCAGTTGACCAACCTAGAAGCGGAAGCTCCCAATCGCTAGGCTGATTCCATTGCCCACAGACTCGAAAGCCGGGCGAGTGGCCGGCGTGTGGACAGTGAAGTCGAACGCACCGAAGAGCTGGCGAATCTCCGCTGTTGCAGAGTTGTAGATCGCGGTTGATGGGGCCGAAGAAGTCGCGACATCATCACTCCCAATTCCCACAGATGGAGCCAATTGACAAGGGTTTAACTCGTCAATGCCCATTGTTAGGGACTTGGGTTTTGGAGAAGGAAGGAGCATTGGAGGCATCAATCGGCTAGCAAACAAGCACACAGGGACGCAAGATTTACCTAGGTTCCGGCTTTGTAGAGGTCCCTACTCCTGATTGTCTACTCTTGGAATTAACAAAGGAATCAAAGATTACAGGGGCGCGCAGATGCAATCTAGGGAGAGTTGTAGAAACTAGGTTGTAGTTGTCCTCCTCGCCGCCCCCTCCTACCCTTTATATAGATAGGCTAGGTCTCGGGTAGCAGGTCGAGTCGGTTACAGATTAGGGTTTTCCCTTTGAACTTTCTATCTTAAGCTTCTTCTTGTCTCGCAAGCAATCGAGAGTCTGTGGGCCACTCGAATTCTTCATCGGGCCTTGGCAACGTCGTGGGCTTCTGCCGTATCTGGACCGTATATACCAAACTCGAGTACCTATAGGGTATACCCATGTCATTATTAGTTTAATGTGCGTTGTCCCAAGACTTGTTGATTGATGCATAACTTTGATATTGCTTGTTCTTAAACTAATTGTATCTTGTTGGGGGGATACCCCCGGGTAGGGTCACGCCGGGGTATAAAGGCCGAGTTAACCGAGGTATGACAAGGTCAAAGTGAATGCTGGCCGAGTTACCTCAAGGCAGGCCAAATCTCGGGGTAACCCGGACCAGGGGATGACCGCCTAACTAAGTCTCATCCGACTTAAGCCGTAAGCCGGATAGATGAATCTAACTTGTATGCAGGAACATGTGTGACCGGATCAACTACGATCTGGGTCATACCAAGCTTCTAGGAGAAGGAAGGTATCTCGCTGGTCAAAAGTCACCCCGGTACGCACAACATGAGCGAAGCGGACAGGGGCAGGACCACCGAGGCGTGGCCGAGAAAGGTGACGACGCCGATGTCGGCTGACGCAGGCGCCGCAAAGGCTCACGTAGCCTCTGCATGGATGACGCGGGGGAAAAGCGACCCGGTCGGCTTGCTATTTTGGGAGGAGGCATATTCCCTGGAATATGCCTCCACGTATGCCCTAAGTGGAGAACTAGCCACTCCTATATAAGGGGGGCTAGGGCCTCTGTAGAAGGGGTTGGTCTCAATTGGGTAGAGCTTACTGTATTGATCTCTATAGACTAGTTTTTACTTGGTTCCTGAGGGCTAGCTAGCGGGGAGAGTAAGAGAGCACCTTCTTCCTCCTCTCTCCAATACAGCTCGAGGAGCCCTTGTAATCTGTGAAGTGAATCAAATACAAACCTTCTGTGTGAGGAATCACCTCACTATCCCTCCCTGGATTCCCCTAGTGCTATTAGTCCCCACCTTTAGCCTATCCATGGCATCTGCCGTGACACCACCACGACAGTTGGCGCCTACCGTGGAGAGAGCGGCGCTAGCAGGGGTCAAGATCCGGACGGGAAACCTCATCTGCACCGGCGAACGCATCGTCTCCGGGCTCGTTCAGCACTTTGGAGCGTTGGACTTTGTCAGCGATAACGCTGGCTGCTTCGGCATGCGCCCACTTCCGCGCAATAGCCTCTTCGTCAAGCTCGGTGCGCACAAGGTCTACGTTGCTATCCATGTGTCATGCGTTCATCCGCGACACGGCATCGAGGCAGGGGAGCCACCCCTTAGCGTGGTTCACGGGGTGCGTATCACTCGCTCCCCGGACCGTGCTGAGGTGACGATGACTACGCCTGGTGCAGGCGCAAGCAATGATCCGGCACCAGATCCAGAGGTAACACCTAAGGCACCAAGGAAAAGTAGAGGTCCTCCACTAGAGAGGCCTGAGAATATACTGAGAGAAGCTATGGATAGCTTGGCAAACCTGGTAGCAGCAGTGGTAGATCCGGCTCAGGCACAGGCCGAGCTAGAGGAAACTAGGCAAAAAATTCTAGAGGGAGCGAAAAAGATAGCTGCGGCTCAGCAGTCGTTGAACATGACGCTGCGTGAGTACGCAAAGGCAAATAAAGTAGATGCTGTAAAAGTGAAGGGGAGAAATCTCATGAGTGAAATTAACAAAGAGGGTGATACTAGGATTGAGGAGTCAGAGAACTGTTTGTCCGTGGGGCTGCCGAAGAATAGTACCCTGGCAAAAAACCTCAGAGCAGCGGATGCAGCTGCGTCCGAGTTAGTGGGTCTAACGGGTGAAGCCCGACAGAGACAACAAGATAGGGTCAATGAGTTGGTTCGGATCACGAACAGGCAAAATGAGGAATTGCTCAGGGCTAACCCGGAGAGAGATGGGGCCTCCAAGATCGTTCATTCGGCGGTGGGTAACCCGGAGAAATCTGCTGGAGCCGTATCGTCTCCTCATGGTGGTCCTAGGAGATAAGAGGTAGTAACCTCGTCCAGGAGAAACAAACAGATCGTTCCGTATGACCCGACAAGGGCAGGAAGAGCAAAAGAAGTACAGAGAAACGATGATCGATGAAGCGTGAGCCGAGGTGATGCTGGTCGAGGTAACCGCGACCAAGGCAATGCCGGTCAAGGAAACGCTATAAATGGCAATGCCGGACAGCGCAACTCAGTAGGACAACCACAGTAGCGGAATATACCAAGGCAAGAGCAAAGTGCCGGCCGAGGTATGCAACAGAGAGGTGCACCACAAGAGCAACACCGGTATAACGATGCAGATTCGGAAATGGTGAATACAGGATACCCAAGGCCGGACTATCCTGTGATAGGGTCGAGATTGGGAAGCAGGGATCTGATGCCTGATGACGCTAGGTTGAAACTGGATTGACTGTATAGGTGGGAGCAGATTGAAAGTCAGGGTCCTCCGGGTCCTGCGTGTTTTGGACCCTGGATCATGAAGGAGCCACCGGTACCTAACTTCCAGTTACCCAGAGGCACAAAGATGTATGACGGAAGTACTAAGCCGGAGGATTGGTTGATAAACTATGCTATAGTTGTGAAAATTGCTACAGGCAACTTGCGATGGGCTATGAGATACGTACCCCAGATGTTGGAGGGGCCAGCAAGGGTATGGTTAAACAATTTGCCGACCGGAAGTATTAACTGCTGGATCGATTTTGAGGAAATGTTTATCAAAAACTCGTGTGAGGGTGTGATAGAGTCGCAGGACATAGCATGGTTTGTGCAGGGGTGCAGGTATGCAAGCGAGCTGTGGCAGAAGTTGCAAAGGAAAATGCCAACCACTTTGGCAGAGATGATCCGGATTGCTGATTCGTATGCTTTGGGTGATCCGACTCAACCTAGGCTCGTGTCAAACGAGTCGAATGAGGAGTAATACCAGAGAGATGGAGCCGGATCATCCCGGAGGAATGATTACAGAGGTAAAATAAGAGATGACAGACCGGATCACCGGTACAGTTTGCAACAAGTTACAGCTGTGAATCAAGATCAGCCCGGAGCAGGGAGCAATCAACGTCAGAAAACTGGAGGGCAACAATGGACACCAAGAAATGATGGCAAGAAAACTTGGACGCCAGAGCAGAAGAAACAGTGGCAAGAAAAGAAGGATTGTCCGAGGTACACTTATGAGTCGATGTTGGATCAGACATGTAAATTTCACACGCCGAATCCGAGCAACCCAGTGAGTCATACAACAAGGCAATGTGAGTGGATGCGTAAGATAGAACAAGGTGGCTTGGGGAATGCTCAGGCACCCCAGAATGATCAACCTCGGCAGGAGTTACCCCGGCAGCAATTGCTCTCCGGAGCGAACACGCAACAACTAATGTTGCCTCCCCCTCTGCCGAGGTATGATAACCATGAGAGAAGAGATGCAGTGCATCAAGTAGAAAACCAGCATCATACGGATCAGAGGTACCCCAGAAATGAGGGGAGGAATGAGTACAGGGAGCATCATCAGAGTTACTGTATGTTTACCACTGAGGAAACCGATAGAAAGAGCTTGCAACGCCGACATATGGAGGTCAATGCGGTAATGCCAGCAGTGACGAGGTATATGCCTTGGTCGGACCAGGAAATTACCTGGAACATCAAAGATCATCCCAAGCTTATGCCGAGTCCTGGTTCGTATGCGTTAGTGCTGGATCCGACATTCATTGGGCCTAACATCAATGTGAGGTTCTCCAAGGTACTGATTGACAATGGCAGTAGCATTAACATCATGTATGCGGACACAATGCGCAAGTTGGGTATCTCGGAGAACATGCTCCAAGCTACAAGGACAACTTTCCATGGCATTGTGCTAGGCATCTCTTGTGAGCCCATAGGCAAGGTCCGGGTTGACGTATTGTTTGGCACAAGAGATAACTGCCGGACTGATAATTTGGAGTTTGAAGTGGTGAACTTGGAGAGTGCATATCACGCATTACTCGAAAGACCATCACTGAACAAGTTCATGGCAAGCTGCCACATCAGTTATCTGAAGATGAAGTTGCCCGGGCCAAACGGAGTGATTACCATTGCTGGGGATTTCCGACGTTCCACCGAGTGTGCATCGTCCAGGTCTAACCTAGCCGAGTCACTCGTGATTGCGCAAGAGAAAAGAAAAATCCAGGAGGTGGCGGCTTTGGCTCAGTCTGCGCAGGAGTATATGCCGGCACTGAGTACCCCGCATGGAAGTGTCTCATTCCAAGCCACGAAAGATACTAAGAAGGTGCCTGTTGATGATATGTTCCCGGAGCGCACCGTAACAATTGGTGCCGGGTTGAATGATAAATAGGAAAGCGAGCTCGTCAACTTCCTCCGTGAGAATCGGGATATTTTTTCTTGGTCCACACAGGACTTGCAAGGTGTTCCGAGGGAGTTGGCCGAGCACTCTTTGAACGTGAGACCCGGAGCAAGGCCGGTGAAGCAACCTCTCCGCCGCTTCGCCGAAGATAGGAGAAAAGTCATTGGAGATGAAATAGCTTGGTTACTAGCAGCAGGATTTATCATGGAAGTACTTTACCCGGATTGGCTATCTAATCCGGTGCTAATGGAGAAGAAGAAAAATGATCCGAACGTGGCAGTGGTTTGGCATATGTGTATCGATTACACGAACCTGAACAAGGCGTGTCCAAAAGATCCATTTCCACTGCCAAGGATAGATCAGGTCATAGACTCAACTGCTGGATGTGAACTATTGTCATTCATTGATGCATATTATGGTTTCCACCAGATACCTCTAAATCCGGATGATCAAATAAAGACTGCATTTATCACCCCGTATGGGGCTTATTGCTATCGCACCATGTCGTTTGGTTTACGTAATGCAGGGGCAACATATCAAAGATGTATGCAGAAATGTTTGCACGACCAAATAGGTCAAAATGTACAAGTCTATGTGGATGATGTGGTTATCAAGACCAAGGAAAGCAAAACGCTCCTTGACGACATCAGGCAGACATTCACGAACTTAAGAAGGTTCCGGATGAAGCTTAACCGGAAAAATTTACCTTCGGTATCCCGGCTGGAAAATTACCCGGATTTCTCGTATCCAGCCGAGGTATCGAAGTTAATCCAACTAAGATCCGGGCCATTGAGCGAATGGAACTGCCGAATTGTCTTAACGATGTCCAGAAGTTCACTGGTTGCCTGGCATCATTAAGTCGGTTTGTATGTCGGTTGGGAGAAAATGCGTTGCCTCTCTACCAACTAATGAAAAAGTCGGATAAGTTCGTTTGGGCCTTGTGAATATGAAGCCTTTGCCCACTTAAAGAAGATGTTAGCCACCGCACCAGTGTTAGCCTCTCCACTATCAAAGGAGCCAATGTTGCTCTACATAGCCGCAACCAACCGAGTTATAAGTGAAGTGATTGTGGTAGAGCGAGACGAAGAGGGTAGGTCGGTGCAAAGACCAGTGTATTATCTGAGCGAGGTATTATCTGCCTCAAAGCAGAATTACCCACACTATCAAAAGGTGGCCTATGGTGTCTATATGGCAGCTAAGAAGTTGAAGCATTACTTTGAGGAGCATCCCATCAAAGTAATATGTGAAGCTCCCATATCCGAGATAATGAGTAACAAGGATGCGAGTGGTAGGATTGCGAAATGGGCAATTGAACTAGCTCCCTATGCACCACAATATGACAGGAGAGAAGCAATCAAGTCTTAGGCTGTGGCCGACTTTTTTGTGGACTGGGTCGAGGTATAATACGAACCACTGCTACCAGATCCGAACTACTGGAGGATGCACTTTGACGGGTCAAAAAAAAAACCCAGGCTAGGTGCCGGAGTGGTACTTACCTCGCCAAAGAAGGACCAGCTGAAATATGTGCTGCAGATCCATTTCGTAGCATCGAACAATGTCGCTGAATATGAAGCACTTGTGCATGGGCTCAAAGTGGCAAAAGAAATTGGGATACGTCGGATCCAATGCTTTGGCGACTCGGATTTGGTAGTTCAGCAAGTGTCGGGGTTGTGGGACGCTCTTGATCCAAACATGGCATTATACAGATTCCATGTGCAGAAAATATCTGGTTATTTTGAGGGATGTGAATTTCGTCATGTACCCCGGGTGGAAAATGAGGCTGCTGACATGTTGTCGAAGCTCGGATCAACCCGACAAGCAATTCCACCGGGTGTAGCATTAGAGAACCTCAGAAAACCATCTATCAGACCGTCCCCAGAAACCGACTCAATCTACGTCCTGGAGGCTACAGAATCCGGAGCTGTGCCCATGGACGTTGACATGGGAGGTGGTGCGCGAAACCCGGGGACTGCCTCAGCGAACCCGGGGACTGCCTCGCTGGACCCGGGGACTACTCAGCATGATCCGGTTGAAGTTATGCCGGTGGATCAGATGGAAATTGATGAGGATGTGTTCCCTGTGCGAGCAATACCAGCTTGGGCACTGCCTATATTTCAATTCCTAGAAGATGGAACGTTACCCACTGAGGAGGTGTTATCCAGGCAAACTCAGAGGAGAGCAAAGGCATATACAATCATCAATTCCGAACTATACAAAAGGAGTGTGACCAATGTCCTCCAGCGATGCATTGACCCGGAAGAAGGGCTTGACATCCTCCGAGATATACATCAAGGGGAGTGTGGGCATCATGCATCGTCCCGAGCCTTGGTGGCAAAAGCTTTCCGGCATGGATTCTACTGGCCAAGTGCCTTAGAACAAGCAGAAGATCTGGTGAGAAAATGCAATGGTTGTCAGAGGTATGCTACCAAGACACATATGCCTATGTCGGAACTCAAGACCATACCAATCACATGGCCATTTGTCGTATGGTGTTTGGATATGGTTGGCCCGTTCAAACCAGCAAGGGGGAATATGACTCACATTTTGGTCATGGTGGATAAGTTTACAAAATGGATCGAAGTGAAGCCAATAAGAAAGTGTGATGGAGCTATGGCCGTAACATTTCTCAAAGACATCATCTTGAGATACGGTTATCCTCACAGTATCATAACTGATAATGGCACAAATTTTGCTGAAGGAGCATTTGCGCAATTCTACCGGGATAAGAAGATCCGGCTGGACGTTGCCTCGGTAGCTCATCCCGCATCAAATGGACAAGTGGAAAGATCCAACGGATTAGTACTATCCGGGATAAACCCCCGGCTCATTGAGCCACTGCAAAGATCAGTGGGGTGCTGGATAGAAGAACTACCAGTGGTACTGTGGAGTTTAAGAAGAACTCCGAATCGATCAACAGGCTATACGCCATTTTTTCTGGTATATGGGGCAGAAGCTATATTACCAGCCGACATAGAGCATGATTCTCCTAGGGTCACCCAATACACAGAAGCCGAAGTGCAAGAAGCCCGGCAAAATGATGTTGATCTGCTGGAAGAAGCAAGAGAATTGGCATTATCCAGATCCGCCATATATTAGCAAAATCTCCGACGCTATCATAGCCAGAAAGTAAGCCCCCGAGTTTTCCGGGAAGGCGATCTGGTGCTCCGGTTGGTACAACCTACTGCTGGCATGCATAAGTTATCCCCCCCATGGGAAGGGCCATTCATTGTGAGCAAAACACTGCACAATGATTCTTATTATCTTATCGATGCAAAACCACAGGAAAAGAATAAGGGGGACAGGTCCGGCGAGGAATCTAAGCGTCCATGGAATGTAGCTCTACTTCGTCCTTTCTACACTTAGCAGAGAAGTGTATGTATCCGAGTCTTCTCATATGTCGGTATGTATGCCGGCAATGAGCTTATCAATGAAATGTTGGCACCTCGAGCAGTAACTCAGGGA
Organism: Avena insularis; assembly: GCA_023614405.1. Lineage (NCBI taxonomy): Eukaryota > Viridiplantae > Streptophyta > Magnoliopsida > Poales > Poaceae > Avena > Avena insularis. Next base: position 481,852,187 of record CM042686.1, on the reverse strand, counting down.
ATGCCTTAATAATATTTGTTGTCTTGTATTATTTGTGCGTCGGCTGGAGTAAGTTGTTCTACTTAACTCGGATTAGTAGTGTGTGAGCACCTAAAACCCAACTCTTCGACTTGTTGCTGTCCAACAAGATTTGGCTTCATGGCAAGCAAGAGAACAAGTTTGGAATTTCCTAGCACATGAAAAACGACTAAGGAAAAGAACTTAATCGAGCCGACATTTGTTTTTTGGACTAACCTTGTATTTCCTTTCAAATAATTATGCTGAATTATTTTGAGCTAAGCCTAAAGTTTCCAAGTATTGTTAAGACAATTTTTGAAGCTCGGATTCGTAAGTCGTAAAACCGAATCAAGGTAGACACGAGTTGAGCGAGAAGATTGGACGAACGAGAAAATGAAACTCGGGGAATATGCCCAAGTTAATATGGCATTAAAAACTTAGTAGCAAAATATCACATGTGTACTGGATACAATTCCACCCGGCATACCGGGGATCTGATAAATTCTAAAGTGTTTTCACTCAAGGAGCAGCAGGAGGAGGAAGTTCGGCATCATCTTCGCTGTCGTCGATGTCGGAGGCATCACCCTCTTCATCCTCATCCGAGCCGTCTTCAAAATTCTCAGCATTTTCGTCACCAGCGGCTTCCAAGAAGCTCGGTCCCCCAGTCCATTCATGAATGGGAGCATATTCGATGAGGCTATGGGCGCAAGCCTAGCGCCGAGCTACCCACTCCGGGTCACTGGTCCATTTGGATCCGGTGCGCATGCGCGGTAAGAGGTTGAGTTCGATATTCTCGTACCACATGAGTACGTAATGGAGAATGGTCTCAGCTGCGACACGACCAGCGGACTCCCTCCAAAGGTCGAGCTGTGTCTCGATTTGCATCAACTTTTCAGCAAGAGCTGCAGTTCCCTCCGTAGTGTCTTCGGCAGGCCAGAACGTGTTGAAGATTCAGACTGCAACGTCAAGGAGATCCTTGCCATAATTCTTGATAATTTCCAAGCGAGATGACAGGCTGACCAACAAGTCCTCCATGTCATAAGGAATATCTTGACCGTCAGGAGCAACGGGAGTACCCCTCTCTCGGCGGAAATTAGCAACAACAAGGCCGCAATGGCGATTCTCCGAAATTTTCCTAAAAACGAGACAAGAGAAGCAGGTAATGAAAAGACATGTGAAGTAACCCGGAGAAATATGCCAGATAAGGGAAAGGAACTTACGTAAAATGTGGCTGTGGATCCGGGTCAATTCCTTGGTACAGTCATCACGTCTTTTGCAGAGTTGCACGAGTTCAGCATTCACCGACTCAAGCTTGACGTCGGCCTCCTAGAGAAGTTCTCGGTCCTTGGCAATTTGGAGATTAAGGCGCTCGCGCTCTTCAGTATAGTCCTGGCCAGCCTTTTCAAGCTCGGATTGGTGCTGCGCTTTCATTTTCTTCATCTCTGCTTTGAGCTTGGCGATCTCATCATCCTTGGTTCAGAGGAGGGCAAGCTCATCGTCTTTCTTCTTAAGCTCGGCCTGATGCTGCCCTGCTTGTTTGAGAAAATGCAGCATCATATCAGGCACGGGCACACTATCTTCTAGCGATACTGAAATAGTTTGTTAACCCGGGAAAGCCGAGGTATGAATGTTTGCCAAGCCAAGGAAGAAGGGAGATGGAAAGCATAGAAAGGTCGGACAAAAGTAATTTACCCTTAATCTGATCCACATTCTTCCTCATAAGCTTGTTCTCAGCCTCCACCCTATCTGCGAAAACCGAATGATGGATTAGTTCGGCAGAAAAAGATGAAGGAAAACAGAAAAATGTGAAGAAGAGAACTTACCCCTTTTCTCATGCTCAACGAGATGTGCATTATGCTTTGCGAGCAGCATTTTGTGAGTGTCCAGGAGACGCTAAAACTCAGCGCTCCGGCGGTTGGTGGTCACCTAAAAAGAGTACAAAAATATAGCTTAAGCCTTGTGCATATTCGAAGTGTACAAGATCTGGGCCAAGTGGAACTTAACCCGGCTCTAGGTGTGTGCATATTCGAAGTGTACAAAATCTGGGCCAAGTGGAACTTAACTTGGCTCTAGGTGTGTGCATATTCGAAGTGTACAAGATCCGGGCCAAGTGGAACTTAACTGGGCTCTAGGTGTGTGCATATTCTAAGTGTACAAGATCCGGGCCAAGTGGAACTTAACCCGGCTCTAGGTGTGTGCATATTCGAAGTGTACAAGATCCGGGCCAAGTGGAACTTAACCCGGCTCTAGGTGTGTGCATATTCAAAGTTATCAAGGAGCTACGTTAGTTTTCTAAGGAGCATCCGGCCGAGTAACAAGTTACTCCCCCGGAGGCTCGGGGACTAATGGTTATATCACTAATATATACAACATGCTAAGGAAAAGGTGAAGTAACGTACGTCCATCATCCGACCCACAAGGTTAATCGCCTTAGCGGCTGTGTTCATCTGAGCAAAAAACTCGGCGGGACCGAACTTCTCCGGGAGATCGTCGTTGTAGACGAACTCCGCCTTGTTCTAGTTGTTCATGAACTCAATCAAGGTCAGAGGATATCATTCACCGCTGAGCATGTGGGGCGCCACCAAGCCCTTGGCATGTGCTTCCCTCCTCTCAACCTGAGCAAGGGCCGGGATGGTGTGCAAACCAAGTTGCTGCACATTAGTTGGCTCGGCAGGGGCGTCCTTCGGTGCTGGAGGCTTCTAGGAAAGCATGGACACGAGAGTGCGCTGTCCAGACTCGACGGACGCTGCCCTGGTGGCGTCAGGGGCCTTTTTGCCTTTGGGCTGCTGAGAGGAGGAAGTTGTTGCAGCAGATTTACCCTTGGGAGCTGCCTGGGTGCTTTCTCGCCGAGACTGAGAAGACTCGGACAAGGAGGAGGGGCTTGGCGCTGCTGCTTTTGCTGCTGGTGCTGGAGTTAGTGCTGGTGCTGGTGCTGTTTTCTTCTTCGCAGGAGATACTGAAGTAGACTCGGTAGTAGCTGGTTGCGGCGGAGCCGAAGTGGTGGATGCCGCTGCCTCGGCTAGGTCAGTCTCCCCCGCTCCAAGGTTGCCCCCCTCTTGACGAGGTGGGCTGGAACCCGGAGCAGCCGCTGAACCCTCCGGAATAGGGCTCAGCGGGCGTGAATCGTCGCCACGAGGGGGAGAAGGGCTGAGTCGGAGCAGCGAAGCGATGCTAGATCCACTCTGGGGGACCTCCACTGCAGCCCTGCCGAATCAAATAATGTCAGATGAGAAACTATAACAATGCAAGAACAAGTAAATGGCAGATGGAAAAAGAGACTTACGGATCCGAGGTCAGCAGCTCCTTGGGATTCCGAGCCCTTCGTGCTGGGGCCTTGGTTGCAGGCTTGGAGGCAGTCTTATCCCTGGACTTATTTCGCCTTTTGGCTGGCTGAGAAGGTCCGGAGGATGAAGTGGATGTGGCTTCCCTTTTCTTCTTCGGCGCAACCAGAACAAGGTCACCCACGGCAAGGGGAGGGTCCTCATGTATCTGCCCACCGGGGTTAGCTGATGCCGGAAAAGCATAAGAAAGGGGGACAACATCAAATGCTTCCATCACCTCAATATCCGAGTCATCATCATTGTCGGGCCATCTCTAATGGAAGAGAGTTTACCAGTGGGTCGCTTGATCGCGTCGGCCATTGGGATGAACATCTCCTGATCCGGTTCTTCGTCAGCCGAGGTCTCCCGATCAGGCGCACATTTGAGGGTGGGATCGGTGCCATCCTCAATAGTTTGCTGAAGGAATTTCTAAAGGAAAGAAAAGGCGACAGAGTTAAAGATACAGCAGTGACCAACATAAGATCTGATTCGGAGAAAGTTTGCGGCACGAATCTTACCATGAGAGGAAGCCTATCCCGAAAATAGTGCTCGATTCCCCACGTCCACTCAGAGGAGAAGTCCTTGTGGGTGGTGAAGAGCGCCTTGACCCGGCGATAGATTTCTGTGTTGCTTAGCTCGAAAGACGAAGTCTGGTTGGGATCGTGGCCCCAGCTCATGTGGCACACCTTGTGAGTGCGTTTCTGGAGAGGGGAGATCCGGTTGCGGACGAATGTGATCATGGTGTCCTCGTTGCGCAACCCGAGCTCCTTCAGCTCCGCAAACCTTTTGTTGACCTGGTTGGCCAAGACTGTGAGCTTCTTGGGGACAATGTCCCACAACTCCGGGTTAGGAGGACCGAGCGAAGCAGCCGGATCAGGTATTCAGATGCGTCGTTCGAACATAAAAGAAGGTCCGCCCATCCTTTGCGAGTCTAGCCGGTGACCCGGGAAAGACGGAGAGCCTCCGGGGAGAAATGGGCGCAATAACTGCGTAAGTTGTTTGTCCTCCGACTCTAGATTGACATTCGGAATTACGTTACGACGAAGGCCAAAGAACCGGATCCATAGCTCCTTTGTGGGCCATAATCCGGCATAGCCTTCGATCGTGGAGGCGAAAGCAGAGAGAGATGTGATGGCATTGGCAGGAAGGTGGTGCGGCTAGAGTTCATAGGTGTTCAACCAATCATGGAAAAAATCGCTAACTGGCAAACCGAATCCCCGCTAGAAGTGTGACAAGAACATCACAAACTCACCCGGATTGGGTGAAGGCGAAGTTTACGAGGCGAGGCACGATGGCGCTGCGGGGATGCGCCTGGTGCGGTAGAGCCAATCCAGGTCATCTTGGCAGAACCAGGATCCAGCCCACGCGCCGTGGTCCGCCGTAGCAGCATCTTCCTCCATATCTTGCTCGGCTACGACGAGCTCTTCTTTTGTCATCTCGAGTTCGTTGCCCTCACTGGCGCTAGCGGCGGTGGGGGGCAGCGGCCTAGATTGACAGCGACCCATGGCGGAGGCGGTGCGCAGCAGCCGCGGCGACGCAGGTGCGTGTGGAAGCAGTGTGACGGTGGCGCTGCTACTCAGATGCGGTGGCGGCGGCACTGTCACGGGAGAAGACGAAGAAGAAGAACTAGAGGCAGAGGGGTGCGGAAGTGGGAAAAGACCCAAGGGGTGCATCCCTCCCCTACTTAACCACTCCATCGAGGAGGAAGTGGGGTCGCGTTATGCGGATATGCCACACGGTGTGGCCGTGTATAAACCAGATGGACCAATCAGCGAAGAGCCACACGGAGGACCACAGGGTGTAGCAGATCCCATGACGTGACGCATTGATGTAGTTAACGAGGAGGCAGGCCAGACATGACGTGCGCCACAGTGATAACTGACAATTACTGCAGCGGTTACTTTGGCTGGCCCTTAAAATGAGGCAACCTAATGATTAGCCTCCACGTGGGGAAGCGTACGAGAGAAGGAAAGATGACTCGGATGAGATTATGGTAACCCGGCCAGCAAGTGAAAACTTGAAATATGCCAAGGGAAAGTAAACCCATGAGATCCGAGATAAGAGGTAACTCGGAGAAGGAGCACAAAGCTCGGTGAAATTGAACCTGCTGTGGCCTTAGCGGCTAAGGAAACTAAGACCGCACCAGCTTCGGGGACTAATGTTGGGGGGATACCCCCGGGTAGGGTCACGCCGGGGTATAAAGGCCGAGTTAGCCGAGGTACGGCAAGGTCAAAGCGAATGCTGGCCGAGTTACCTCAAGGCAGGCCGAATCTCGGGGTAACCCGGACCAGGGGATGACCGCCTAACTGAGTCTCATCCGACTTAAGCCGTAAGCCGGATAGATGAACCTAACTTGTATGCAGGAACAGGTGTGACCGGATCAACTACGATCCGGGTTATAGCAAGCTTCTAGGAGAAGGAAGGTATCTTGCTGGTCAAAAGTAACCCCTGCACGCATACATGGCGAGCGGACAGCAGACCACCGAGGCATGGCCGACAAAGGTGATGACACCGATGTCGGCTGACGCAGGCGCCGCAGAGGCTCACGTAGCCTCTGCATGGATGACGCGGGGGAAAAGCAACCCGGTCGGCTTGCTATTTTAGGAGGAGGCATATTCCCTAGAATATGCCTCCACGTATGCCCTAAGTGAAGACCTAGCCACTCCTATATAAGGGGGGCTAGGGCCTCTGTAGAAGGGGTTGGTCTCAATTGGGTAGAGCTTACTATATTGATCTCTATAGACTAGTTTTTACTTGGTTCCTGAAGGCTAGCTTGCGGGGAGAGTAAGAGAGCACCTTCTTCCTCCTCTCTCCAATACAGCTCGAGGAGCCCTTGTAATCTGTGAAGTGAATCAAATACAAACCTTCTGTGTGAGGAATCACCTCACTATCCCTCCCTGGATTCCCCTAGTGCTATTAGTCCCCACCTTTAGCCTATCCATGGCATCTGCCGTGACACCACCACGACATATATAGTCACCCTTATGAACTTTGAAGGTGTCCTATGCATTTATGTTTTGCTACTCTATGAGGGACAAGCTGAATACCATTCTCATTATGTTTTCTTTATGTGAAACAAACAAACGTCTTGCAAAGCATTGTTATTCATGAATCTTTTGTTTGTGCCCTTTCATGTTACAACATAGTTGCTATGTCTTATTGTTAGAACTATATCTTTCATCCTATGTTAAAGTACTATGATCCTAGCTATCAATGTTTTACAAATACTTTGATCAAGTTTATGATGGTGCATGTCACCTCAAAAATTATTCTTTCTTTTTATCACTTACCTACTCGAGGACGAGCAGGAGTTAAGCTTGGGGATGTTGATACGTTGCTAACGTATCTACAATTTTTGATGTTCCATGCTTGTTTTATATCTACTTTCTTATGTTTTGTCCATGATACATCCAAAACGTATCTACTTTCCCAAACACTTTTGCTATTGTTTCTCCTCTAAACTTGTGTGATTTGGATGCAACTAACGTGGACTGACGTTGCTTTTAGCAGAATTGCCTTTGTGTCTACTTTTTGTGCAGAAAATCAACTATCAGGAAAAATCCCGGAAAATATGCCAAAAATCCTATTTCACCGAAGACTCCGAGCTGCGAGATGAGAAGAGCCGGGGTGGCCACACCACCGGTGGCCTTGAGCCAGCCAGCCGCGCAAGGGGTGGTGTGGGCCCCCCAGGAACCCCCTCGGTCTCCCTCTTCGCGTATAAGAAGCCTTCTGACCTAAAAACTCCGGGGGGTTTGACGTTTTTCCAGAAGGAGTTCCGCTCCGCTGCCACCACCAGATTCCACGAAACAGCACCAAAAACTCCGTTGTGGCACTCACGACGAGGAATTGGAGGAGATCATCGCCATCATCATCACCATCGCTTCTCCATCGACCATCCATGTTTCCCCCATCTATGAGTGAGTAATCCCCCGCTGTAGGCTATGGGGATGGTAGGGATTGGATGAGATCGTTCATGTAATGGCATCGGATTGTTAGGGCATGGTGCCTAGTATCTACTATTAGTGCTTTTTGACTTTGTTGCGACTTGTTATGCTTAATGCTTGTCACTAGGGCCCGAGTGCCATGATTTCAGATCTGAACATGTTATTGATTCATTATGATAGTATTGTTTATGGTCTTACCTGCAAGTTCTATACACACGTTGTTGTCTGGAACCAAAGGCCCTGAAGTGACAGAAATCGAGATAATCGGAGGGAATGGCTTTGATGTGAGGATCGCATGTGTTCACAGAGTGTTAATTCTTTGCTCCGGTGCTCTATTAAAAGGAGCACCTTAATTGCCAGTAGTTCCCTTGAGGCCCCGCTGCAAACGGGCTGACAGGACAAAAGATGTTGTGCAAGTTCTCACTGCGAGCACGTATGACTATATATGGAACACATGCCTAGGATTATCTAGTACTTGGATGCTTTATCTTATTTATCTGCAATTGCCCTATGTTCTGATTGCTATGTGAATTTTCTTGTCCATGCAACGCCCGTCCATCCATCCCTATGCCTACCTTTTCGAATCTCATTTCTTGCTATTATTCTTTTGTCTTTACTTTACTACTGCTGCTACTTTGTTATTCCTACTACAAAACTGTTGCTACTGATAAACTACTGTGAGCAAGATTGTTTCCAGGTGCAGCTGAATTGACAACTCAGTTGTTAAGGCTAATAAGTATTCTTTGTCTCCCTTGTGTCGAATCAATAAATTGGGTTTCACTTCCCTCGAAAATACTGCGATACACCCCCTATACTTGTGGGTCATCAAGACTATTTTCTGGCGCCGTTGCCGGGGAGCATAGCTTTATTTATCAAGTTCACTTGGATTCTCTATTGTTCACTGCTGTCCCTCCATCATGGGTAAGTCTCGTGATGGCAAGTTTCCTATTTTACCATCCACTACAAGAAGAGGTACAGTTCTGAACACCTCTTCTGCTCTTGATTCACCATCTGTTATAAGTAAGCTCGTTACACCACCACATACACATGCTACACACACTGCTACTACTGCTGAATCTGAAACTTCTGATGCTTATGATGCTGCTTCTACTGTGCTTGATAAGAGTGGTTCATTAGGTCCTTTCTTAGATGCTACGATTGCTAGAACTATAGCTGGAAATACCGAAACTCCTAATGAAGACACTACCATATCTGTTAGTTCAGCTGAGTCTAGCGAAAGTTATGATATTGAAGATGGTTATGTTGAGATGACTGATGAATTTATTAAAGAATGTAAAAACACCCATGATAGGAGAGCTGCTAAGAGTCTCCTTGAGAGGCGTACTATTAGACCCAAATTGTCTCCTATTGCTAAGTTTGTTGCTTCCCCCATAAACATTATAGATGAAGACTATGATTTCTCTCTTGATCTATCTTACATAGCTATTGTTGAGAAAGAACATTTTTGTGGGACTAAGAATGAAAGTGCGGTAGCACATATGAATGAACTTTCTACCATGAGTGGCTTGTTTTCTGATGATATTAAGATGCATACTTACATTGTTGCTAAGATTTTCCCCTATTCACTGAAAGGAGAAGCTAAAACTTGGTTTAGTAATGTACCTCCTGGATCTATTGATAGCCCTGAGTGCTTGATTAGTACCTTTCCTGCAGAAATATTTTCCTCCTAGTGCTAGACATGCTATTTTGCAGGAACTTTTTGATTTTAAACAGGGAGAAAAGGAGGTATTGCCTGAATCTTGGGCAAGGTTTTGTGCTTTGATTCATGCACAAGCTGGAAGTCCATTACCTAAGAATGAGCTTCTTGATATATTTATAATGGACTAACCGAAGAATCTAGGACATACCTAGATAGTTGTGCTGATTGTGTTTTCAGGAATAGGACTCCTAAGGAAGCTGAGGAATTAATGGCTAAAATAAGTAAGAATTATGAAGATTGGACTCCTCCTAAACAAGCTATACCTGAAGTAATTGTACCTGAACCTTCTATTCCGGTGCCTATTCCAACATCAAAGAAGAGGGGAGTTATTGAATTAAATGATGAAGTGATGAAGGAAGCTAAGAAATGTCTTAAGGAGAAGGGAATTAAAGCTGCAGATGTCAAGAATTTACCTCCTATTGAAGAGTTATGTAAGCATATTCCCTACTCATCCACTATCGAGGTACACTGTCTCCAACACTTTGATGAAGGTGATATCCCTTACTCTAAACCTCCTGATCAATGCTTAGAAGAATTCAATATCTTTATTGTTAAGCAAGATAATTTTAATAAAAGGGTGCAAAATCATCTAATGGAAAACAATAGAGTTATTATTGAGTTGAAAGATATTGTGGAAAGAACCTCTAATGATGTTAAAATGATTGTTAAACACTTTCAAATGGTTCAACCTCAAATAGATCAACTCGTTAAAGTGCAGAACAACTTACTAGTTAATGCTGCTAAAGAAAAAATATGCTTATGGAATTAGAACTAGAAGTGGTGCTGCTACCTAGGACCCTCTATATCCTGAGGGGCATCCCAAAAGAATTGAGCAGGATTCTCAACAAGCTGAAAATAGTGGTTCTACTCGTAAGAAAAGGAAAAAGAAACATAAAACTATGGTAGAACCCTCTAAACCTGTCCTAATAGTATATCTATCTCTGATGCTGAAATTGAAAATGGTAATGAAGAAAATGAAGCTCCTAATGAAGAGAAAGTTGTGGAAGAACCTGAAAACCACACTAAGAATACTAAATACACTAAAGAAGATTTTATTGCTAAGAAACATGGTAGTGAAAGAGAGCCTTGGGTCCAAAAACCTATGCCTTTCCCTGATAAGAAACAGAAGTCAAAGGAAGATGAACACTATAATAAGTTTTGTGATTGGATGAAACCTTTATTCTTACAAATTCCTTTGACTGATGCTATTAAATTGCCTCCTTACTCAAAGTATATGAAGGATATTGTCTCGAATAAAAGGAAGATCCCTAATGAAGAAATTTCTACTTTGCTTGCTAATTATTCCTTTAATGGTAAGGTTCCTAAGAAACTTGGAGACCCAGGGATTCCAACTATCCCTTGCTCTATTAAGAACAGTTATGTTAGAACTGCTTTGTGTGATTTGGGAGCTGGAGTTAGTGTTATGCCTTTCTCTCTCTATAAGAGGCTTCAACTAGAAAAATTAATACCAACTGATATATCTTTGCAAATGGCTGATAAATCTACCACTATTCCTGTTGGTATATGTGAGGATGTACCTGTTAAAGTGGCTCATAATTGCTTGATATTAACTGATTTTGTTGTGCTTGAAATGCCTGAAGATGATAATATGTCTATTATTCTTGGGAGACCTTTTCTTAATACTGCAGGAGCTGTTATTAATTGTAATCAAGGAAAGGTGACCTTTAATATTAATGACAAGGAACATACTGTCTATTTCCCCAAGAAGATTGAAAGGACTTATGGTTTGAATTCAATTGAACATGTTGAGGGAATTCAAGTTGGAGAAATATATTGTCCCATACCAAGAGAAAAAATTGAAACTATTATGATTGGAACAATTGCTATCAAGGTTGAGGTAACATAATCATTAGTGGAATAAAAAGTTTTGTCTCATATGAAATTGTTTTGGTAACAAGACCTGATCAACCTTGTTAACAAAAGGATTTTGTTGAACAAAACAATGTTTTCACTATGATTATATCCGTTTACTTCTATTCTATCCATTTTAGTTTTTGTTTTTGTTTTGTTTTCTTTGTTGTTAGTTGCTTGCATGTTAGAGTGTCTTAGAACTTCTGTAGTTCTAGCTTTGTTTTGTCCTTGCATCATGTTTCCAAAAAAATCTATCTGTCAGAAAATCATTCTTCTATACCTGAAAAATGCCAAAAAATAAAGTGTCTCGAAAAATTCCAAAAAATTCATATTAAATTTTTGCGTGAAAAAAGGGGCAGAGGAGTACCTGGGAGGTACCGGGGGACCCACCAGGCAGTCACACCACCTGGTGGCGCGGCCTGCCCTGGGTGGCGCCATGCCCTGGTGTGGGCCACCCGTGGACCCCACTAACTCTCTCACCTGCCACTTTCTTCTCTCTCCCGAGTAAGCTCCAGCTCATTGCTCAAAGTCGCGTTCTTGCTGTGCTTGCTCTCGATTTTTTCGATCTCCTTGCTCAGCCCATCTTTCTTGCTGAAATTTGGAGCATTTGTTCCCTGGTATGTGACTCCTCTCCTTGTCCAAGTAGATTTGTGTTTGGTGGATTATATCTTGAGTATTTTGCTGCTGTAGGTGACAGGTTATGAGAGCTTGTAAGCTTGCTTGATGCTTAGAGATATTGTTTTGATGCATGTTTAGGCCTCTTACAAGTCCCTATGAGTAGAATCCTTCATTATATTTACTTTGCAATCACTTGTTTAATAGGTGTTTAAATTTCAGAATAGAAGATGAATGAGCATCAACTAAACCAACATGAACTTTGGGTGCCTGAGGTCATGAAGGTCCACCGGGAGGAGGAAGTTTTTTCTTCCATTTATCCATGTTCTGAGTTCATGAGAGCTGCGAAAATTCTCCAAGATTTCCACACTTTGGTTTCTAATGCAGGGTTGGAGCACTTTTTGGAGGATGAACCTTGTCAATTTGTTAAGCTAACCATGTCCGTGTTGTAGGACTTCCAATTTAGTCACTCTTTGCCTAACCCCATGGTCCACTACAAAATTTACAATATTGCTGTCGACCTTTCTCTCGATGACTTTTGTGTAGCTATTAAGGTACCTCAATGGGGATCATGTAGAAGGATTAAGGAGCGACCTGAACCACTCATGTATTTATACGCAGAAATTTGCCAAGGGAGCAGCTTCTCGAAGGAGAGTGGAAAAATCCATAACATTCATCTTCCCTCCATTCGCTACTTTGCCTACTTTATTGCCAAGTGTGTTCTTGCTAGGAAAATTGCCAATAAGTTATCTTCATATGATCTAGCATTTTTCTCTGCTGCTCTTAAACGAGATAGGTCTTACAACTTAGGTGCTTTGATAGCTTTTCGTCTTGCTGCTAACCGTGAGAAAGGTGGAATTTGTGGAGGCCTCATTGCTTCTCGTTTACTAGCATTGCATGGTTTAGTGCCTCATCATATAGACCTATAGTTTCCCATAGAAAGGCTTGATCTTAATTCCATGATACACCATAAATTTGTTTCCTCGTGGGCTAGTGTGAGTGAGTTGTCTTATGAAATAACCTTTCTCAAAGCTGGGTGGAGAAAGAGCAAGTCCGAGCGTGTTGTTCTTTTGCCTGCACCTGTTTTGTTTAACCTTGATAATAGGTTAGGATGGTCCCTCACTGAGGAGGAGCTTGACACGTACTTGGGAGAGCTCTCCCAACAGAAGCAGGATACTAGAAGGGAGGTCACGGATGATTCGGTCCAGCCCTCGAATGAGGGGGAGTCTTCATATCAGCAGCCTGCTTATGATTGGGGAGCCTCTTCTTCTTCCCACGGGCCCAACTACGACCATTCTTATCATGATCCGCCAGCTTGGAACCTTTATTCGTACATGGATTGATACCCACTTAGGCCAAAAGCCTAAGCTTGGGGGGAGGTACATCGACACTGCACTCATCTCCATATCATTTTGCGTCGGTACTTTGTATATTCATGTTTCGTTCTCTTTTTAGTTTTCGTTCTTTCTTTGCTTTTGCTTTCTAAAAAAACACAAAAGACCAAAAATATTTCTGTTGTTTCTCTTTGGTTTGCTTCTTCTTTTTGCCTTGGTTTGTTTTTCCCTTTTTGCTTTGTTTGAACTATTCGAAAAACCCAAAAAGATTTTGCTTTGCTTGTTTTTCCCCTTTGGTTCTTGTTTTCAAAATTGAAAACACCAAAAATATTTGTCGTTCTTCTTTGGTTTTGTGAGTTTGCTACAGGGTTCATCAGTCCTCAGTGGATATTGGTTTTATATTATTATTCAAGCCACACAAGTGAAGAGCAATAATGAGGATTAATGACAACTTGAGGCGTGGTAAGAGGCTGGTAACGAACTCTATTTGTTTTCATTTTTGTACATATACTCATCACTGTGGGCATGCTTAGTCCGTTCATGTAGGGTGTATGTTATCTTTGGATGCTTAGTAGTTCTTGCTTTCGTATGATTAGTTCCAGCTTGCTAATAGTTTGCAGCATGTCTTATGAATGTTTGCTTGCATTACTCTATTCATAACTTGGTATGACACCGTGGTATCCTCCTCTGAATGTTTCATTTGAATTGACTTGGCACATGCTCACGCATGCACATGACTGTAGTAATCAGTTAAGCCTTGATGAATTATTTTGCCTTGAGGATCTTGAATCACTTTCATGCCATGATTAGTCATGTTTTGTTGCAAGCATGATTATGACAGCTATTGCTCTCTCGTTTGTCGCTCCCTTACTGTTGCTAGCCTTCACTTACACTGAGTTTTACTCAAGTTTCCAACTCCCTAAACCAAATATTTCCAAAGTGTCCACCATACCTACCCATTAGCATCTTTTGCTACTTTCGTGCATATCCAATATGCCTTGTTTTCTTCCGAATAAAATGTTTGCTTGTTATGAAAAAAGTTAGTTAGTAAAGCTCTCACGAACTTGATGGCACACTTTATTTTCCGCACTTAATAAACCTGAACCATTGTGATTCTCCATGAAAGTTATATGTTTGCAAATTATAGGCTGGGGATTAGCAGAACCGTGCTGTCACAGGGAACGCTTTCAACACTTGTAAATATATACCCAGTTGATACCTTGCTCTTTTGTTTGCGGATGTCGTTGGTGTGAAATAAAAGGGGAGCTTGTAAGTCCATGGAGTTATGTATGTGTGTTAGAGAAACGCCTGGGCCGCTGGTCTAATCCATGCTGACATGGTGGAAACCTGCAGCGTAACCATAATGATATCTTATGAAAAAAAAAGATAGCTATTGAGAAAAAAAAAGAGATTTATGAAAAGAGGAAAGAGAGAAATAAGCACCATTTTCCCATGGTAAATAAGAAGATTGCTGAGATACTCATTGTCTGCTTGCCTTGTCATTTTGATATGGGGATTCTTCCGTATCATCGGGCAAGGGGTACCCCGTTGGCGGTTCTCTATGATACGCACATATTTACGATGACAAGAACTTACCGGTAACTAAAGTTGAGTAGAATGAGGAGCGACCCTCGTACTCAAGGGACATGGGATTTTCAGTTTATAGTATGTCAAGCATATAACTCAGACTGGACCTCACTTTCACCTTAACCACATTAAAGATGCTTATGATAGGGGCAATGAGAGCTCAAAGCTAATGAGTAACATACTTTCAGCATTTGGAAGCGTTTCAAAATTATTCAAAACCTTTTCCTTTACTTGTTGAGTCTCCATATATTCCTTGAGCACCTTCTTGAGAGCATAGTTGTCATTCTTTGTGCTTGTCCCATTACTTGATTATTTGTGTTATTACTTTGATGCTTGTATCTTTGATATCTTTACTTCTAGTCATCGCTTGAACTTCAGAGGTGCCTTGGCATTCATAATCAAAGGCAAGCGAGATACCACTCTATCATACCTTTTTATGAGCATTGTAATGTTGCTTATGTTTATGGTTCATGCTACTTATTATTTTTGAGTTGGAATCTCTTCATAGCTTGCAATGCCTATTAAGTAAACTTAGTTGCATACTCTTTATTATGAACTACCTAAGTAGTTGATCACAGTGCTGAGAATATTTACATTATATGAAGCAATTCGTGAAAGTTCTTTCATCGCACTCAGTTTTCAACTGAATTGCTTGAGGACAAGCAATAAGCTAAGCTTGGGGGGAGTTGATACGTCCAAAACGTATCTACTTTCCCGAACACTTTTTCTATTGCTTCTCCTCTAAACTTGTGTGATTTGGATGCAACTAATGCGGACTGACGCTGTTTTCAGCAGAATTGCCTTGGTGTCTACTTTTTGTGCAAAAAATCAACTATCAGGAAAAATCCCGGAAAATATACCAAAAATCCTATTTCACCTGAAGACTCAGGAGCTGTACGAGACGGAGAAGAGACAGGGGTGGCCACACCACCGGTGGCTGGCCAGCCAGCCGCCAGGGGGTGGTGTGGGCCCCCAGGCACCCCCTCGGTCTCCCTCTTCGCCTATAAGAAGCCTACTAACCTAAAAACTCTGGGGGGTCGACGTTTTTCTAGAAGGAGTTCCGCTCCGCCGCCACCACCAGATTCCACGAAACAACACCAGAAACTCTGTTCTAGCACCCTGCCGGGACGGGGAATTGGAAGAGGTCAACGCCATCATCATCACCATCGCTTCTCCATCGACCATCCATGTTTCCCCCATCTATGAGTGATTAATCCCCCGTTGTAGGCTATGGGGATGGTAGGGATTGGATGAGATCGTTCATGTAATGGCATCAGATTGTTAGGGCATGGTGCCTAGTATCTTTTATTAGTGCTTTATGACTTTGTTGCGACTTGTTATGCTTAATGCTTGTCACTAGGGCCCGAGTGCCATGATTTCAGACTTGAACATGTTATTGATTCATTATGATAGTATTGTTTAAGGTCTTATCTGCAAGTTGTATACACACATTGTTGTCCGGAACCAATGGCCCCGAAGTGACAGAAATCGGGATAACCAGAGGGAATGGCTTTGATGTGAGGATCACATGTGTTCACAGAGTGTTAATGCTTTGCTCCAGTCCCCTATTAAAAGGAGCACCTTAATTGCTAGTAGTTCCCTTGAGGCCCCGTTGCAAATGGGCTGGCAGGACAAAAGATGTTGTACAAGTTCTCACTGCGAGCACGTATGACTATATATGGAAAACATGCCTAGGATTATCTAGTACTTGAATGCTTTATCTTATTTATCTACAATTGCCCTATGTTCTGATTGCTATGTGAATTGTCTTGTCCATGCAACGCCCGTCCATCCATGTAACACCCTCGAATCGGCCCTATGCAAGTTTTAGCCCTTTCCGCCAAACCCGCATAGAAACGATTCAAGGACGCCCACCAGGCACTTTCGTGCGGGTGGAAAACAAAGTAATACCATTACACAACAGTCCTCGATGGGACCCATAGAACATATATATATATATACAACAGCGACTCAACGAGTCAAGAATACAGATATACAATACAAAGATCCAAATCACCTTGAAAACGTTACAGCGTCCGAGTACGAACAAGATGCAAATGGGGCTAAGAGCTCTGAAGAATAACCAATGGCGTCCATAACCCTGCCCAGGCCAAGCCGGAAGGGTAACCCTGCTAACGACATTGATCTCAAACCCGCTAAAACAAAAGGGGTGCCGACAAAGGGCAAAGGAAAAGAGGCGTTAATCGAGGCCAGTACACGGCGAGGCTAGAATTCGGCGGCTCTCGCCTACATAGGTATGGTGGGCTGAAGTGGCAGCGTAGCAGCACTAAACAACCTATAGAGACACGGTATCACTGGCGGCTATTAGAGAGGGGTAAGGAAGACCTATTCGGATCCAACCTGATAGTAACACCAGTCATACCCATCCTGGTATTCCCCCTCGAGACCAAACGAGGAAGTCAAACCGAGGTACTCACACAGTTGGCAGTTTTATTCATTCAATTATAGTTGAAGCACTTACTAGTCAGATATATAGCATGAGTCATCCTGATAGCATAAGTAGTGGGCAGTTTTAATCACCATTCCGTTGTAGTTGGAACATTTACTAGTCGGATATAATTGTCCTGAGGAATCCCAAAACCCAGCAGTTGTTGGCACTTTTATCACATTCCATTGGAGTTACAATACTTACTAGGGAGATATAACAAGACACAAGGAACCCCAGCTCCACCAGTTGTTGGCATTTTTAATATCCATTCCGTTGTATTTGAATCTGATTACTAGTCACATATTAAGTCAAATTTATATCACTACTTTAATTATGCTTGTCTATGATCAAGGTACTGTGCTCCAAGTCGTCCATAACCGCGGACACGGCTTTCAGAAAGTTTTACCCTGCAGGGGTGCACAAATAGCAACACACACTCGATTAACCTCGGAAAAACCAACTCAAAACCCAACAAGGCTTTCACGACAAAGAAATCACAGGATTCATATATATTTCAGGGGGCCACCCCATTAAGCTACCCGCAACGAAGTTGGCCGGCTCCGAGACGGACCCAAGGTTTGCGCCAATGGTTGTAAATGACTGGGAATCCGAAAGTGTGACTGGGCTTGTCGATACCACGAAAACACTCCGCAATTCCTAAACAGTACAGGTGCTCCACGCACAATCATAATTAAAGCAGTAAAGCATGGCATAAGTACAGGATAGTAATAAAGCCCCAAACTAGTTTGTGGTCCTAAGAAATAGAAATGAATCAAGCTCTAGCTCAGGGGGTCGATAAGGCCTCCCGGATGTGGATAGTGCGAAAAATCAAGGAACAGGTATCAAGTACTCTGGGTCCTACAGGACACAAGTGAGCGTGGAAGAACCAAATAACATCTATTGCCCACCTATGCCTCTGCATTAGTTATATCTAGCATTTTAATAGTTGTATTTAAAGTCATGATCATCTCCACCAATAAGCATCTCCGCCATAAACATCTGCCGGCATACCAACAACTGTGGTACTCGACAACACGAGATCGCACCTGAGCAAGCAACTACGACTCGCAAGGCCAGCTATCTACCAAACACAGGTAATAGGAGGTGTCCAAGGCAATATAGAGGCTGCACGGGATATAACTGGTGCACGGAAACTAAAGCATCGCAACACGGATAGCAAGAGATCAACAGGAGGAAATAAAGACTATAAATGCAAAATAGGTAGAAAGGGGGAGAATGCTTGCCTGGGAAACACTGCCGAAGGTTCATATCCGGAGAAATTGTCGATACTCGCATCAACTCATTGGCCTAATCCGCGAAGAAGCAAACACTAGAAGAAACACCGGATGCAATATTTAATGCTACGGCAGAAGAATCAACATGTTCATGGTATGATGCATGGCATGGCAAAAGTGCGGTGCAATTAGGCAGTTTTAAGCGGAACCGGGGTCCCGACAATTAATTAGAGGGTTCATGTTGTTTAACTACCCCGCAATTTAAATGTTGTATTAATAGGGCAAAACATGGCATCGGTTCGCTACACAAATTTAAATGGAGTCCAGAATAAGACAAAGATATCCCACATTGTACTCCATATTTAATTTAGGTGAATCAACTATAATGCCCCCAAACCCACAGACAGGTACGCATGCATGAACAATTTAATATGCGACAGTTGATAATACCATATTATAAAAATAGGGGCTTACGGGCACACATCTGGGTTCGGAAGATCTTGGGTTCCGGGGGTTCGGGGTCGGGTCTGGATCTGGGGTTCGGATCGACGGGATCGTTCTCGGACAACGGAAGGAGAGCTTGGCGTTCTAGGAAGAAGGACTTGGTTTGGCGTCAGGGGCGCATCGGATTCGCCTGGTCGGTGCCGATCTTGTCGTCGCGAAGATCTTGTCGGGTCCGCGTGTCGGGTCGGTCTTGGCGTTCGGGAAGAAGAACTTGGCGTTCCGTGTCGGCAATCTTGGCGTCCGGGTTCTCGGCATCACATCCAAGAAGAAGGTCTTGGCATTCTGATGGATCGGTCCTCGGGGTCGAAGAACTTGGCGCGCCAGGGTTCGGTCTTTGGATCTGTGTCGGCACGCTCGAGGTCTCGGTCTTCGAGTCTTGTTCGGGGTCTTCGGTTTCATGAAGAAGATCTTGTCAGTGCCGACCGTGGTCACACAGGGGCAAACCCTCAGAACTCCAAACGCTCCGCTAGCTTGCAGAACACACACGGGCATACATAGGCATACACAGTTGCACGCACAAACGGGCAAGAGCACCTAAGCAGGACATCAGAGAATTCCAACACAGGGGCACGCGGCCTCTGTCTTCATCTCTAGCGGCAGGAAGGGGCAGACACGAGGGTGCCAAGACCAAGAGGAGGTCGAGGTCGCGTACGGTGTCAGGGCCTAGAGCTAGAACAAGAGCGGTGCCATGGGTGCCAATGCGCGGGCCAGAGGTGGACGATCGGGTCGCAGGGAAGAGCGCCGAGGATACGAAGCGGAGCCACTGGGGTCGTACGAGGCCGGTAGGAGAGTACCGGGCGGTGGAGCACGGAGAAGGCTCGGCCTGGCCGGAACACAGGCCCGAGGCGACCGCGGACAAGCTTGCAGGGCAGAGGAGGGTCGCGCGGCAGCGACTGCTTCCACGAGGGATTGACGGAAGGCAACGGGATGGCGCCAGGAAGGCGAGGAGGGGCGGCCGTGGTGATGATGGCCTGCAGAGGAGAGAGGCAGCAGCGAACGGAGGTGCGGGGTGGAGGGGAACGGGGCCCGGGGCGGCCGGCGACTGGGAAGGACGGCCGGAGAAGCGGTTGGAGGCGGGGTGAACGGTGCGGCTCACGCGGGTTGGTGGGGAACATGGGGCTGGGTCAGGGAGAGAGAGAGAGAGAGGGTTGGCGTGCGGGGTGTGAGGTGGGACGGGGCCAGGCTAGGACCGGGGCAGGTGGGGGTGCAGCGAAAACAAGGCAGGACGGGGGTTTGTCGGGAGCGGGCGGGAGGATGGGTTGGGGATCGATGCCAGGTGGAGTTGGTTTGCGTGCGGGTGGACGCGGTCGGGGCAGCAGGTGGTGGAGCGGGCGGGATTGGCGTAGGGGATGGGGATACGTGCCCAGGCGGCGGCGGGGTAGGTGTGGCGCGTGGAGAGCGGGGCTGGTGGGGTGGGGCCAGGGTGCAGGCGGTCACTGGGTGTGTGGCTCTGCTTGCGGCGTCGCACGCGAGTGTGTGTTGCAGCGGCGGCAGGGGGTATTGGAGAGGGGATCTGGGGTTGGTTTGGGTGATTAGGGTTAGGATATGTTTAGCTAGGGTTTAGTTGGAGGTGGTCGGCTGGGCTTTCGGGCCTGGCTGGCTGCCTCCCAAAAATAATATAAGTTTTAATTATGTATTTAGAAGACTATTGCAATTAGTTTTTAGACAAATAAAATATCCAGGAAGACCTGGGGTTTAGATTTGAAATAAAAGAGGGGGATATTTAGAAAACAAATATAGGCTTTTAGAAAATAGTTTTAGACGAACAGATGCATGATAATGACGATGCTCAAATGCAATGTGGCATGATGACATGAGCATGCGGTCATGATGATGCAATGCACAAAAACACAGTGATTTTCTAGTAGTGGTTTTAGCGGGATGCCACAATCCATCCCTATGCCTTCCGCACTCGAATCCCACTGTTACCTGCTATTGTTACTGCTGTCTTTACTTTACTACTGCTGCTACTTTGCTATTCCTACTACAAAACTGTTGCTACTGATAAACTACTGTGAGCAAGATTGTTTCCAGGTGCAGCTGAATTGACAACTCAGTTGTTAAGGTTTATAAATATTCTTTGTCTCCCCTTGTGTCGAATCAATAAATTGGGTTTCGCTTCCCTCGAAAATACTGCGATACACCCCCTATACTTCTGGGTAGTCAGTCCACACTTTGGAGTATTTTTATACACTTTCTTGGACTAACCTATTAACAAGATGCCACAGTGTCAACTGCCTATTTTCTGCTGTTTTTGGTTCTAGGAAAGTCAGAAAATGAATATTCTCGGAATTCGACGGGACAAAAGCCAAAGTCAATATTTCACTGACGGGGACAAAGAGCCAGAATACGAGACAGAGAGGGGCCAGAGGCCGGCCACACCACCTGGCCGCGTGGCCAGGCCTGGCCCGCGCCAAGGGATGGTGTGGCCACCTAGAGCACCCCCTCGGCCTCCCTTTTCGCCTATAAGATGCCTCCGATACAGAAACCCTAAGTACCCAATCAAAATTCCACGAAAGAGTCTACAGCCGCCATCATCTCCATCCCTAGATCGGGAGGGATCTGAAGCTCTTCCCGGCACCCTGCCGAAGGGGAGAATTCACCCTGGAGGCCTTCTTCATCACCATGCAATCCTCCGGTGTGATGCGTGAGTAGTTCATCCTTGGACTACGGGTCCATGTAGTAGCTAGATGGTTGGTTCTTCTCCTTTGTGCTACCATGTCCAGATCTTGTGAGCTCCGTTCATGATCAAGATCATCTATTTGTAATCATACATGTTGTGTTTGCGGGGATCCGATGGATATTGAGGTGCTATTTCAGATTGATTATTGATTCTATCATGTCTTTGTTATTTATGATCTTGCATGCTCTCCATTGTTAGTAGATATCTTGGCCGAATAGATGCTAGCAACTCCAAGAGGGAGTATTTATGCTCAATAGTGGGTTCATGCCTCTAGGAATCTGGGGAAGTGACAGAAATCTCTAAGGTACTAGATGTGATGTTGCTACTAGGGAGAAAACAGCAATCCTTTGTTCATAGAACAATCGTATTTTTTACTTTACACGCAATGCTTAATGCAATTATCTGTTGCTTGCAACTTAATACCGGAGGGGGTTCGGATGATAACCTGAAGGTGGATTATTAGTCATAGATGTAGTTGGATTATGGTCTATGTATAATGTTGTATTGACCAATCAAATCTCATAGGAGTCAAGATGATTAGTATATGCATGTATGCTTTCTCGATCTTTGTCAATTGCCCTGCTGTAATTTGTTCACCCAGCATGTCATCTATCTTAAGGAGAATCACCACTAGTGAACTATGGACCCTGGTCCTTACTTTTACCATCAATCTACAACTATTTACTATTTTCTGTTTACTTTCTGCAAGCTATTACTATCTTCCACACAATACGTTTAATCCTTTGATTTTAGCAAAACCGGTGAGATTGACAACCTCACTGTAAGTTGGGTGCAAAGTTCTATGGTTGTGTTGTGCAGGATTCCAGGTTGGAAACAACACCTTGGAGGTGTTTCCATGCTCCTACTGGTTCGATAATCTTGGTTTCATAACTGAGGGAAAATTTTCTACTATGCTCATCATACCTTCCTCTTGGGGTTCCCCAACGAGCTCGATATATTTTGGGCCATCAGCTACCAAGTCCAGTAACGAATAAAAGTGTATTTACCACTGATTGTCTGGGCTCCATAGTCAACTGGCTAGTGTATCTCTCATCATCATGCGCGTGGTGGACGGGACGCAACCGTGTCATGGTCATGTACATGTGTAAGTATGCACGGAATAGATCCATATCAAACACAGGAGCGAGCCACACGTCCGTTGTAGCATTCTGCCAACCCTGGATATAAATATTAACCCGTTGACGCCATTGAGGTACACTTTTATTAGTACCCTTCCAAGAGTATCTGTAATTACATTTTGTAAGTATACCATCGCTATGGAACAAAAGATAAGTAATATATTAACTTACATGTGCACGACTTCTAGAAGGGGGACCTCCGGACGTGGAGGATCTACCAGCTGGCGAAAACCGGATTGCCTCATGACCCTCTGTTGAGACATCCCCTCCACCCGACAATCAAAGATCATCTTTGATTTAGTCAGCCAGTAGTCCCCATCTCTAGTGCACATAATAGATAACCCGCTGGAATATCTTGCGGCTATCTCAGCTGTCATGTACGGCTCCGAAATGACCGAATCCTCCCTCAACGTGTCGAACTGCTCACTGAACGCCGGGTAGCAGCTCTTGCCTTGCTTTCCCGCGAAACGACACTGTTGGACAAAATAGTTGTTAGGCATGTCAATTCTCTGTTAGTCAAACAGCAATTAATTATACCTTTTAACTTACCTTGCAACGTGTCCAGTGTGTACCGAATGTAGGCATGTCAATTCTCTCTTGGTCAAATAGTAGATCAGATTAATAGACGACGGGTGGCTGGTTCTCATTGATAATTGCTTTATTCTTTGTTATCTTCGGGCGGCCGATAGGGAACCTCTCCCATGACCACAGCTGCAGCAACAGTGGGCATCCTAGTAAGGCAGAGTTATCCTTGGTTAGCGTACAGCCCATGCACATACCTCGGTACGTAGCTGCTAAGACAGCAGAACCCAAACTCCATTGTGTGATGTCGTTCAGGCACGCCGCATCTGCGATCTGTCTAGCAAAGTGGATGTAGCGCGCACTAATGGTCGAGACGTGGTTCTCGGTGAACATCACCTTCCCAAGAAGCCAAATTATGTATGCCTACAGGCTGCACGTGATTTGTTCCATTTGCTCACAGAAAATAAAAAACCTAACTATTCGTAGGGGATCCCGCGGCCTGCCTACTCCTAGCGGATCCCGCAGCCGGTCTACTGCGACATGCCTACTCGCAGCGGATTCCGCGGCCTGTCTACTACGGCCTTCCTGCTCGTAGCGGATCTCACGGCCGGGCCATAAGGTTGACCTGCTCGTAGCGGATCCCACGGCCGGGTCAGGCGGACGGCCTCCACGCAGCGGATCCGACGGCCGGGCCAGGCTGATGGCCACCTTGCAGCTGATCAGGTGGCCAAGCCAGGCAGATGGCCTCCACGCAGCGGATCCGGGGACTAGGCGGCCGGCCTCCTCACAACGACTTCTACTTGGAATCTTTGGGATTAGTATTGCACACACTAGCTTGGAGATATGGGATCTGGAGTTAGTACTGAACACTAGGTGGAGACTGGAGAGCGATGGGGATGGGATCTAGGGTTCGGACTAGAGAGAGGGAGTGCGGCAGCGTCTCGTTATAGCACATGTGTTCCCTGTATTATATAGGAAACTGCTAGGAGGGATAGGGTTTGCTCTATAGGCCCTTCAACAAGTGAGCTAGAACTCTGGGCCTTACTTGCTTCTAAGCCCATAAATCATAGAGACCCAGTGATACGTTGTAAACATATCTATAATTTTTGATGTTCCATGCTTGTTTTATATCTACTTTCTTATGTTTTGACCACACTTTGGAGTATTTTTACACATTTTCTGGAACTAACCTATTAACAATATGCCATAGTGTCAGTTGCCTGTTTTCTACTATTTTTGGTTTCAGAAATGCTAGAAAGGAAATATTCTCGGAATTGGACCGGACAAAAGCCAAAGTCAATATTTTACCCGAAGCAACACGGAGTCCGGAGGGGAGACGAAGTGGCGCACCAGGGTGGCCACACCTGGTGGCAGCGCGGCCTGGGGGCGCGCCACAGGGGGGTGTGGGCCCCATGTGCTCCACCGACCTTGCCATTTCGCCTATAAAAGCCTCCCGGGACAAAAACCCTAAGTACCTGATAAAAATTCCACGAAAGAGTGTAGCCGCCGCCATCTCGATCCCTATATCGGGAGGGATATGAAGCTCTTCCCGGCACCCTGCCGGAGGGGAGAGATCACCCTAGAGGCCTTCTTCCTCACGATGACTGCCTCCGATGTGATGCGTGAGTAGTTCATCCCTGGACTACGGGTTCATGTAGTAGCTAGATGGTTGGTTCTTCTCCATTGTGCTACCATGTTTAGATCTTGTGAGCTCCATTCATGATCAAGATCATCTATTTGTAATCCTACATGTTGTCTTTGCGGGGATCTGATGGATATTGAGATGCTATTTCAGATTTATTATTGATTCTATCATGTCTATGTTATTTGTGATCTTGCATGCTTTCCGTTGTTAGTAGCTATCTTGGCCAAGTAGATGCTAGCAACTCCAAGAGAGAGTATTTATGCTCGATAGTGGGTTCATGCCTCTATTAATCTAGGGAAGTGACAGAAATCTCTAAGGTACTAGATGTGTTGTTGCTACTAGGGAGAAAATAGCAATCCTTTGTCCATGGGGCAATCGTATTGTTTACTTTACACACTTTGCTTAATGCAATTATCTGTTGCTTGCAACTTAATACTGGAGGGGTTCGGATGATAACCTGAAGGTGGATTATTAGTCATAGATGCAGTTGGATTATGGTCTATGTATAATGTTGTAATGCCCAATCAAATCTCATAGGAGTCGAGATGATTAGTATATGCATGTATGCTTTATTGGTGTCTGTCAATTTCCCCGCTGTAATTTGTTCACCCAACATGTTGTCTATCTTAAGAGAATCACCTCTAGTGAACTATGGACACCGGTCCATTCTTTTACCATTGATAAACCATCTACTATTTACTCCTTACTGTTTACTTTCTGCAAGCAATTACTATCTTCCACTCAATATGTTTAATCCTTTGTTTTCAGCAAAACCGGTGAGATTGACAACCTCACTGTAAGTTAGGGGCAAACTTCTGTGGTTGTGTTGTGCATGATTCCAAGTTGGAAACAACACCTTGGAGGTGTTTCCTTGCTCCTACTGGTTCGATAACCTTGGTTTCATAACTGAGGCAAAACTTGTTATGGTGCTCATCTTACCTTCCTCTTGGGGTTCCCCAACGAGCTTGATATATTTTGAGCCATCAAGCCTTTTTCTAGCACTGTCGCCGGGGAGTCAAGGACATCTTCACAAGGGGAGTCCCTCATAACCAATTCCTTTACTTTGTTTTTTTGTTTTGCTTAGATTATTTCTTCTTTGCTTGCTTGTTCTTTTTATCAAAAATATAAAAACAATAGTTCCTACTATAATTGTTATTTTCATTGGTCTGTTATTGTCTTGCTTTATCATGCTTTCTATCAATGGTTGGTTTCTTTGAAACTGAATCTAATTGGCAAGGTGGGTTCACGGAAGAACAAAAATATTATTATAAGGAACACCGCTTGTCACAAAATGGGAAACACTTATGGGAACAAATTGATAAATTGTATACCATTGCTAGAAACATGTGTTCTACTTATAATGTTACTTATTGCTTTGATAAATCTTGTTGCTGTAAGAGGTATAAACACCTCCCTTTTCAATGTGAGTATAACGATGATGTTACCATATCTTCTTATGTTAAGGGAAATTATGACTTTTATGATGTGGAACAAATTGAAGAATTTATTACTTGGAAGGGTGCATTCAAACTTGCTTATTTGCTTGAAAATACTGATGATGCACCTTATAAATATGAGGTTTATGATATACGTAAATTTTTCTTTAATAATTACAAGGAAGAAAATGTCTATATCCTTGAATATCTTAATAGATACTCTCCACCAACGGAAGAGACTAATGCCTTGCAGGAGCCTATGGAAGAAGAAATTGTTGAGACTGGAAGCTCATTGGATGAAAAAGAGGAGGAGAGTGATGATCAAGAGGATTAAGAATGGATCTACCCATTCCTACTTTCTAATGAGAGTAACTCTTTACCCCTTACATTATTTGATTGTCCCCCATGCTTACCAAAGGAGGATGAATGTCATGTTCCTATGGATTCTTTTAAAAATGTTTATAATAAAGCTCTAGATGATGGTCATATATTGGTTGATAATATTAATTACATTACTATTGAAAATGAGATTGATCAGTCATCTTGTTATAAAATTGTTAAAAGTGGGTTTGAAGGTTTTAATGCCACTATTTTTGAGCTTGATAAAAATTATGTGTTTGTAGATCATGAAAAGCATGCTTTATGTGATAGTTATATTGTTTAGTTTATTCACGGGGCTACTAAAAATTATTATGAGAGAGGAAAATATGGTTGTAAAAAATTTCATGGTACTGAAACACCTCTCTATTTGCTGAAAGTTTTGAAGTTACTCTCGTTTTATCTTCCTATGCATGTCGCTTTGTTCTTTGTGAATTTATTTGCTTATAAGATTTCTATGCATAGGAAGTGGGTTAAACTTAAATATGTTTTGAATTTGCTTCTTGATGCTCTCTTTTAATTCAATTCATATTTCTTATGTGAGCATCATCAAAATTATCATGCCTATCTTAATGGCTATAAAGAAAGAACTATTGGGAGATAACCCAAATTTTTATTTTGCTGAGTCTTGGAAGTTACCGCCTCTGAAATAAACTCTCCTTATCCCTTTCGTATGGTTTTTGTGCCAAGAGTAACCTCTAATGAGATAGAAGTAAGACTTGGGAAAGTTGCTGTCCCGAAACAGATTTTTGTGCTTCGATGTAAAAATTCTTGAAAAATCTCTATATATCGGATTGAGCTGTAATTTTTTGTTCTTCTGCCCCAGGTTGTTATCTAACTTTCTTTAGTTTAACACTTTTCGATTTGAGCAATAGAAGGTCTTCGAAAAAATCGTTTTTTACCTGCTGGTCTGTTTTGACAGATTTCTACCATTGTTTGCATTTGCCTCTTAATCTATTTCTCTTTGAGTTCTTGCCAAATTATTGAACTTTTAAAAGGAATTGCTACAGTATCTTGTATTTTAATGGAAATTTTACTTGTGTTGAAACTGAACCTAAATATTTTTTATCTTAAGTACTCTAATGTTGCTAATGAAGATTGTGTGAAGTTTTGAAAAAAAGAAATTTTAAAGTGTAGGGAAGAACAATGTGATAAGACGAAGATGGACAAAATCTCAAGCTTGGGGATGCCACCCGTGTCACCCCAAGAAATATTCAAGAAGTACAAGCGTCAAAGCTTGGGGATGCCCAAGGCATCCCCTTCTTCATCAATAAAAATCTCAGGTTTCTTCCAAACACTTCATTTTTATTGTTTCATGCACAATTGTGTTGTTCTTGGAGCGTCTTCGTTTTTGTTTTTAGTTTTCGTTTCCTTAGTTTGCTGAATAAATTGTTTGGACCCCCGCATTCATACATAGTTTCAAATAGGTTGATTTGGATTGGAAAAGAGTAGGAAAGTTCATGCTTATAAGTGGTATAAAAGCAGCTTGTTTTTGACTATGACTTAGACTTTATCATGTCATGCTTGATATTGTTTTGACTTTATGCTTAGTGATTATTGTTGTAGCATGAATTGTTTCAAAAAATTGAGATTGCTTAATGTGCCTTGAAAGAATCATGCGTTGTTTTAGCATATAAAAGCATAATATTTTGGTATTCTCCTTTGATGCTTTATTTGGGTTGATTTGGCGCATGCTCATACCATGTTAAGACTATACCAAATCACCATAGCCTCTATGATCATTTAGTTTTCGACTTGTAATATCACTTTATGCTTTAATTAATAATGTTTTGTCGATCTGTATGATTATGGCCATTATTGCTCTTAGTTGGTCGCTCCCAGTCTTTTGCTAGCCTCCATATGTACCAAGTATGAGTTCCACTCATGCATCCAACTCCAAATAAAACCAAGTTATTCCAAAGAGTCCACCATACCTACCTATTAGCATTTGCTATTCCAAGTATATTCATGTTTTTATCTACCTTCCGAATTAAACTAGTTATGTGAAAATTAGTGACTAAAGCTCTCATGAACTTGATGCCACACTTTACTTTTCTTGCACTTAATAAACTTCAACCATTGTGCCCATCTATGTTGCGTATATGCTTGCGTTTTGTAAGTTGTGAATTAGCAGAACCATGTTACCACGGGGAACGCTTTCAACATTGCACTTTATTTAGTTGATATCATGTTCTTTTGCTTATGGATCCCGGTGGTGTGAAATGAAAGGGGAGCTTGTAAGGCTCAAGGAGTTCATATATGTGTTAGAGAAATGCCTGGGCGGCTAGTCTAAGCCATGCCTAATCATGGTGGAAACCTACAGCATAACCATAGTGAGCAATCTATGAAGCATCCTCTATAAAAAAACCTATGCAAATAGGAAAGAAAAAAGAGATTAAAAAAACCTATGCACATAGGAAATAAAAGGATCGCTGAGATGCTCATTGTCTGCTTGCCTTGTCATTTTGATTTGGGGAATCCTCTGTATCATCGGGCAAGGGGTACTCCATTGGTGGTTCTCTATGATACACATGTACTTACAATGACAAGAACTTACCTGTGACTAAAGTTGAGTAGCATGAGGAACGGTACTCGTAAGTAAGGGGCATGGGATTTTCAGCTTATAACTTTTCAAGCATATCCTCATATTTGTTCACTTTAACCTTAATCACCTAAAGATGCTTATGATAGGGGCAATGAGAGCTGAAAACTAATAAGTACCATAATTTTTTGAAGCTCTTTATGAGACTTGAATCCCTGCTTCCTTCTATGAAGGGCCTTTCTTTTACTTTTTATGTTGAGTCTCCATCTTCTATCTTTATGCACCTATTTAGAGAGCATAGTGGCCATTCTTACTTTAATGTGTATTGTCCCAAAACTTGTTGATTGATTCACAACCTTGATATTGCCTGCTCTTAAATTATTTGTATCTAGTCACCCTTATAAACTTTGAAGGTTCCCTATGCATTTATGTTTTGCTACACTGTGAGGGACAAACTGAATACCATTCTCATCATGTTTTCTATATGTGAAACAAATAAACGTCTTTCAAAGAATTGTTATTCATGAATCTTTTGTTTGTACCTTTTCATGTTATAACATAGTTGCTATGTCTTATTGTTAGAACTATATCTTTCATGCTATGTTAAAGTACTATGATCCCATCTATCAATGTTTTACAAATACTTTGATCAAGATTATGATGGTGCATGTCACCTCAAAAATTATTCTTTTTTATCACTTACCTACTCGAAGACGAGCAGGAGTTAAGCTTGGGGATGTTGATATGTTGTAGTATCAACATTTTCTGATGTTCCATGCTTGTTTTATATCTATTTTCTTATGTTTTTTCCACACTTTGGAGTATTTTTGCACATTTTCTGGAACTAACCTATTAACAAGATGCCATAGTGCCAGTTGCATGTTTTCTGCTGTTTTTGGTTTCAGAAAAGCTAGTAAGGAAATATTCTCGGAATTGGACCGGACAAAAGCCAAAGTCAATATTTTACCCGAAGAAACAAGGGAGACGAAGTGGCGCACCAGGGTGGCCACACTTGGTGGTGGCGCGGCCTAGGGGCGCGCCACCAGGGGGTGTGGCCCCTGGTGCTCCATCGACCTTGCCATTTCGCCTATAAAAGCCTCCCGGGACGAAAACCCTAAGTACCCGAAAAAATTTCCACGAAAGAGCCTATAGCCACCGCCATCTCCATCCCTAGATCGGGAGGGATCTGAAGCTCTTCCTGGCACCCTGCCGGAGAGGAGAGATCGCCCTGGAGGCCTTCTTCATCACCATGACTACCTCCGGTGTGATGCGTGAGTAGTTCATCCCTGGACTACGGGTTCATGTAGTAGCTAGATGGTTGGTTCTTCTCCTTTGTGCTACCATGTTTAGATCTTGTGAGCTCCTTTCATGATCAAGATCATCTATTTGTAATCCTACATGTTGTGTTTGCGGGGATCCAATGGATATTGAGATGCTATTTCAGATTGATTATTGATTCTATCATGTCTATGTTATTTGTGATCTTGCATGCTTTCCGTTGTTAGTAGCTATCTTGTCCAAGTAGATGCTAGCAACTCCAAGAGAGAGTATTTATGCTCGATAGTGGGTTCATGCCTCTAGTAATCTGGGGAAGTGACAGAAATCTCTAAGGTACTAGATGTGCTGTTGCTACTATGGAGAAAACAACAATCCTTTGTCCATGGGGCAATCGTATTGTTTACTTTACACACTTTTCTTAATGCAATTATCTGTTGCTTGCAACTTAATACTGGAGGGGGTTCAGATGATAACCTGAAGGTGGATAATTAGTCATAGATACAGTTGGAGTCAAGATGATTAGTATATGCATGTATGCTTTCTCGGTGTCTGTCAATTGCTCCGCTATAATTTGTTCACCCAACATGCCATCTATCTTAAGGAGAATCACCTCTAGTGAAATATGGACCCCGGTCCATTCTTTTACCATTGATAAACCATCTACTATTTACTGTTTACTTTCTGCAAGCAATTACTATCTTCCACACAATACGTTTAATCCTTTGATTTCAGCAAAACCGGTGAGATTGACAACCTCACTGTAAGTTGGGGGCAAAGTTCTATGGTTGTGTTGTGCAGGATTCCAAGTTGGAAACAACACCTTGGAGGTGTTTCCTTGCTCCTACTGGTTTGATAATCTTGGTTTCATAACTAAGGGAAAACTTGTTGTTGTGCTCATCATACCTTCCTCTTGGGGTTTCAAGGGGTTCCGCGCATGAAAACAATAAAATTTTACCCTATGCCCCTGAACCCCTGAAGCTGCCATGACCTATCCAAGGGGTTCCGTGCATGTAATACAGTAACGGGAGGGGCTTTTCGTGAACTTACCCTTGAAGACCGAAAAGCGTTGTCAACGCTCAGGAGAGCGTGGTTGATGTAGATGAGCCGAAGCCAACCTCAAGGTCGTGATGAAGTCCTTGCGCTCCCTTGGCTCCAACGACTTGAGTGCCTCAAGTGCGAAACCTCGCAGGGAGTTACAGACGTCCGGTGCCTGACGATGACTCCCGCTTCCCCGATCCAGCAGCAGTTGGGGAAGTAGAGCTCCCGGATCCGAATCCCGCAGCACGACGGCGGTCCACGGTGAAGATGTCTCTCGTTCGCACAGTCCAGACTTGGGACCACGATCACAAGAGAGAGAGAGGGGGGGAGAGAGAAAATATCAATTAGAGGTCCTCCCAAAAGTGAGAAGACCTTTATTGATTATTGGTGTATTTTATTTGGCCAAATACCCCCACTATATATAGGGGAGGGGAGGTACTACCTCCCTCAAAGTCCCGGGGTGGGACTAAAGGAGAGGAGGGGGAGGGGTGGCACCGCCGGCCACCCCCATGGGCCTCGCGCGGGGGGGGGGGGCTGGCCCACTAGGGTGCTGGCCACCCCCTTGGCCCCTTCTCCCTCTCTCCTTTCCCTAATGGGCCCTCTCCCCTCTGGGAATTGGCCCATTAAGCCTTTGACCATTTAAATTGATTTTTATATTTATTCAATAATTATGAATAAATGATTAAATCAATATTTAACATTCATTCACATATTATTCAACCTCCATGGTTGTGGAACAATTCCACCTCTTCTGATTTCTCTCTACTATTCTTCGGCGATTCTACCAATCCTATAAACACTCTCTAAGCATCATTCAGCCCTTAAGAATGATACCCCACGGCCCGGGAACACTCTAGACATGGTGGGGACACTCCCGCACCAATGATCGATAGAGGGACCTGGATGGCCATGTGACCCCTATGCGTTCCACGAAGATCTTTCGTCGTTTGAACCGGGACAGTCGTGTCTTATTCCCTTTGTCTCTCGATACTTGCATTGCCCAAGATCTGATCAATGAAATCACCATGTCGTGTTCAATCTCATTACTGAACAACGCTACTTGACTCGTTCCGACAAGTGATACCCCCGTGATCAAATCACACGCTGCGCAGCTGTTGGATATAACCTCTCCGAGTGGGCCCTTGAGTATCTTCCGGTCACATGGACGGACAAATCCCACTCTTGACATATATTGCCTCAACGGTTTCCTCCGAGTACCTGAACACACCTTTATAACCACTGTATTACCAGGTGGCGCTTGATGCTATCAAAGCACTCGCAGGAGACAGTGATTGATATAGCCTCACGGTCTAAGGAATAGTCTACGAGGATCCATTTCTAATCATCATAACTTGAACTTCGTGACATGATCGGGTCACGATGTTTAGGTTGGGTATTGGTTCATCATCTTATTCTCGAAATGAGATGACTTCATTTCCAACTGGCATAAATGCCACATGATCAGGAAACATGATCATATGTTGACCAATGAACCAGTGACTAAAGTTTCACTGGGAACCCCTGGTTGTTTGTATATCACACGTGTATTGATGTTTCCACTCAATACAGTTATAGCATGATATAAAACTTAATCATAAACTATATGAAATATGATAATAGTCCTTACTACTATTTTTCTCTAGGGCATATTTCCAATAGTCTCCCACTTGCACTAGAGTACAAATACACTAGCTGCATTTGTTCTCAATCATTGGCACCATATATCCGGTACTCTGAACATGCTCCCTCATGGAATAGGTTGAGTCTTGGGTCTGTACTTTACAGTCCCAAATCCTTTGCAACTTTACTAATGTCACCTTGATTGACATTAATACTTTATCATCACATGATAGCATCTGTGTGTATGCATCGTTGCTACGGCAACATAACGAGGCCTGATTCCAGGAGCCTACAGTGACTTTAGATCAACCTTGAGGGCTTTCTCATGGGCACTGTGCCCTGGGACACATCATTCTACGTTAAAAGTAAACTAGCCCCACCATAACATTATACAACACTTTAGATGGTACCCTTATCTATTATTATAAATATATTCATCGAAACACTAGTGCACTCTATGCAACTTTCGATGTTTTTGTTCACCTCGCTTCCTACTTGACTTTAATCGGTATTTACAGGAGTTTCCAACATATTCCCTTCAACATAACTCTTTATGTTTTAAGATATGTGATACATTGCAAATGTATCTATAATTTTTGATGTTCCATGCTTGGTTTTATCTACTTTCTTATGTTTTGTCCACACTTTGGAGTACTTTTCATTTGATTTCTTGGGCTAACCTATTAACAAGAGCCACAGTGCCAGCTGCCTATTTTTTGCTGTTTTTGGTTCCAGGAAAGTCAGAAAATGAATATTCTCGGATTTGGACGGGACAAAAGCCAAAGTTATTATTTTACCGGGGGACACCTAGAGCCAGAATACGAGACGGAGAAGGGCCAGAGGGTGGCCACACCACCTGGCCGCACGGCCAGGCTTGGCCCGTGCTAGGGGGTGGTGTGGCCAGCCCAGGCACCCCCTCGGCCTCTCCTTCTGCCCATATATTGCCTCTGATACGGAAACCCTAAGTACCCGATCAAAATTCCACGAAAGAGTCAGTAGCCGCTGTCATCTCCATCCCTAGATCGGGAGGGATCTGAAGCTCTTCCTGGCACCCTGCCGGAGAGGGGAATTCACCCTGGAGGCCTTCTTCATCATCATGCAAGCCTCCGGTGTGATGCGTGAATAGATCATCTTTGGACTACGGATCCATCTAGTAGCTAGATGGCTGGTTCTCCTCCTTTATGCTTTCATGTTTAGATCTTGTGAGCTCCGTTCATGATCAAGATCATCTATTTGTAATTCTGCATGTTGTGTTTGCGGGGATCCGGTGGATATTGAGATGCTATTTCAGATTGATTATTGATTCTATCATGTCTTTGTTATTTGTGATCTTGCATGCTTTCCGTTGTTAGTAGCTATCTTGGCCAAGTAGATGCTAGCAACTCCAAGAGTTAGTATTTATGCTCGATAGTCAGTTCATGCCTCTGGTAATCTAGGAAGTGACATAAATCTCTAAGGTACTAGATGTGCTGTTGCTACTAGGGAGAAAACAACAATCCTTTATTCATAGAAAAATCGTATTGTTTACATTACACGCAATTCGTAATGCAATTATCCGTTGCTTGCAACTTAATACTGGAGGGGGTTCGGATGATAACCTGAAGGTGGATTATTAGTCATAGATGTAGTTGGATGGCGGTCTATGTATAATGTTGTAATGCCCAATCGAATCTCAAAGGAGTCAAGATGAGTAGTATATGCTTGTATGCTTTCTCGATGTTTGTCAATTGCCCCGTGATACGTCCAAAACGTATCTACTTTCCTGAACACTTTTTCTATTGTTTCTCCTCTATACTTGTGTGATTTGGATGCAACTAATGCGAACTGACGCTGTTTTCAGCAGAATTGCCTTGGTGTCTACTTTTTGTGCAGAAAATCAACTATTAGGAAAAATCCCAGAAAATATGCCAAAAATCCTATTTCACGCGAACACTCCAGGAGCTAGAATACGAGGCGGAGAAGAGCCCTAGGGTGGCCACACCACCTGTTTGGCCAGGCCGTGCCAGCCGCCAGGTGGTGTGGCCCTGTGCACCCTCGACCTCTCTCTTCGCCTATAAGGAGCCTTCTAACCTAAAAACTTTGAGGGTTCGACGTTTTTCCAGAAGGAGTTCCGCTCCGCCGCCACCACCAGATTCCACAAAACAGCACCAGAAACTCCGTTCTGGCACCCTGCCGGGACGGGGAATTGGAGGAGATCATCGCCATCATCATCACCATCGCTTCTCCATCAACCATCCATGTTTCCCCCATCTATGAGTGAGTAATCCCCCGCTGTAGGCTATGAGGATGGTAGGGATTGGATGAGATCGTTCATGTAATGGATCAGATTGTTAGGGCATAGTGCCTAGTATCTCCATTAGTGCTTTATGACTTTGTTGCAACCTTGTTGTGCTTAATGCTTGTCACTAGGGCCCGAGTCCCATGATTTTAGATCTGAACTTATTATTAATTCATCATGATAGTATTGTTTTGGGTCTTATCTACAAGTTGTTTACACATGTCGTTGTCCGGAACCTATGGTCCCGAAGTGACAGAAATCGGGGTAGCCGGAAGAGAAAGGCTTTGATGTGAGGATCACGTGTGTTCATGGAGTGTTAATGCTTTGCTCCGGTGCTTTATTAAACGGAGCACCTTAATTGCCAGTAGTTCCCTAGAGGCCCCGCTGCAAACGGGCTGGCAGGACAAAAGATGTTGTGCAAGTTCTCATTGCGAGCACGTATGACTACATATGGAACACATGCCTAGGATTGTCTAGTACTTGGATGATTTATCTTATTTATCTGCAATTGCCCTATGTTCTGATTGCCATGTGAATTGTCTTGTCCATGCAACGCCCATCCATCCATCCCTATGCCTACCGCACTCGAATCCCATCATTCGCTTTCATATTTACTTTTGCTTTGCTACTGTTACTTTACTATTCCTACTACAAAACTATTGCTCTTGATAAACTACTGTGAGCAAGATTGTTTCAGTGCTGAATTGACAACTCAGTTGTTAAGGCTGATAAGTATTCTTTGGCTCCCCTTGTGTCGAATCAATAAATTGGGTTTCACTTCCCTTGAAAATACTGCGATACACCCCCTATACTTGTGGGTCATCAAGACTATTTTCTGGCGCCGTTGTCGGGGAGCATAGCTTTATTTATCAAGTTCACTTGGATTCTCTATTGTTCACTGCTTTCCATCCATCATGGGTAAGTCTCGTGATGGCAAGGTTCCTATTTTACCATCCACTACAAGAAGAGGTACGGTTCTGAAGACCTCTACTGCTCTTGATTCACCACCACATACACATGCTACACATACTGCTACTACTGCTGAATCTGAAACTCCTGATGCTTATGATGCTGCTTCTACTGTGCTTGATAAGAGCGGTTCATTAGGTCCTTTCCTAGATGCTACGATTGCTAGAACTATAGTTGAAAATACCAAAACTCCTAATGAACACACTGCTACACCTGTTAGCTCACCTGAGTCTAGTGAGAGTTATGATGCTGAAGAAGATTATGTTGAGATGACTGATGAGTTTATTGAAGAATGTAGGAACACCCATGATAGGAGAGCCGCTAAGAATCTCCTTGAGAGGCGTACTATTAGACCCAAATTATATCCTGCTGCTAAGTTTGCTGCTTCTCCCATAAACATTATAGATGAAGATTATGATTTCTCTCTCGATCTATCCTACATAGCTATTGTCGAGAAAGAACCTTATGGCAGAACTAAGAGTGAAAGTGCGGTAGCACATATGAAGAACTTTCTACCATGAGTGGCTTGTTTTCTGATGATATTAAAATGCGTACTTACTTTGTTGCTAAGATTTTTCCTTTTTCACTGAAAGGAGAAGCTAAAACTTGGTTTGGTAATTTACCTCCTGGATCAATTGATAGCCCTGAGTTCTTGTTTAATACTTTCCTGCAGAAATATTTTCCTCCTAGTGCTAGACATGCTGTTTTGCAGGAACTTTTTGATTTTAAACAGGGAGAAAAAGAGATATTGCCCGAATCTTGGGCAAGGTTTTGTGCTTTGATTCATGCATAGGCTGGAAGTCCATTACCTAAGAATGAACTACTTGATATATTTTATAATGGACTAACCGAAGAATCTAGGACATACCTAGATAGTTGTGCTGATTGTGTTTTCAGGAATAGGACTACCAAGGAAGCTGAGGAATTAATGGCTAAAATAAGCAAGATTTATGAAGATTGGACTCCTCCTAAACAAGCTATACCTGAAGGAATTGTACCTGAACCATCTATTCCGGTGCCTATTCCAACATCAAAGAAGAGGGGAGTTATTGAATTAAATGATGAAGTGATGAAGGAAGCTAAGAAATATCTTAAGGAGAAGGGAATTAAAGATGCAGATGTCAAGAATTTACCTCCTATAGAAGAATTATGTAAGCCTATTTCCTACTCATCCACTATCGAGGTACACTCTCTCCAACACTTTGATGAAGGTGATATCCCTTACTCTAAACCTCCTGATTAATGCTTAGAAGAATTTGATATCTTTATTGTTAAGCAAGATAACTTTAATAAAAGGGTGCAAAATCATCTAATGGAAAACACTAGAGCTATTGTTGAGTTAAAAGATATTGTGGAAAGAACCTCTAATGATGTTAAAATGATTGTTAAACACTTTCAAATGGTTCAAACTCAAATAGATCAACTCGTTAAAGTGCAAAACGACTTGCTAGTTAATGCTGCGAAAGAAAAACATGCTTATGAAATTATAACTAGAAGTGGTGCTGCTACCCAGGATCCTCTATATCCTGAGGGGCATCCCAAAAGAATTGAGCAGGATTCTCAACAAGCTGAAAATAGTGGTTCTACTCGTAAGAAAAGGAAAAAGAAACATAAAACGGTTGTAGAACCCTCTGAACCTGCTATAGATCCTAATAGTATATCTATCTCTGATGCTGAAACTGAAAGTGGTAATGAATAAAATGAAGTGCCTAGAAGAAAACGTAGAAGAAGACACTAAGAATACTAAATATACTAAAGAAGATTTTATTGCTAAGAAACATGGTAGTGAAAGAGAACCTTGGGTCCAAAAACCTATGCCCTTCCCTGATAAGAAACACAAGTCAAAGGAAGATGAACACTATAATAAGTTTTGTGAGTGGATGAAACCTTTATTCTTGCAAATTCCTTTGACTGATGCTATTAAATTGCCTCCTTACTCAAAGTATATGAAGGACATTGTCTCGAATAAAAGGAAGATCCCTAATGAAGAAATATCTACTTTGCTTGCTAATTATTCCTTCAATGGTAAGGTTCCTAAGAAACTTGGAGACCCAGGGATTCCAACTATCCCTTGCTCTATTAAGAACAGTTATGTTAGAACTGCTTTGTGTGATTTGGGAGCTGGAGTTAATGTTATGCCTTTCTCTCTCTATAAGAGGCTTCAGCTTGAAAAATTGATACCAACTGATATATCTTTGCAAATGGCTGATAAGTCTACCACTATTCCTATGGGTATATGTGAGGATGTACCTGTCCAGGTGGCTCATAATTGCTTGATATTAACTGATTTTGTTGTGCTTGAAATGCCTGAAGATGATAATATGTCTATTATTCTTGGGAGACCTTTTCTTAATACTGCAGGAGCTGTTATTAATTGTAATCAAAGAAAGGTGACCTTCAATGTTAATGACAAGGAACATACTGTCTATTTCCCCAAGAAGATTGAAAGGACTTATGGTTTAAATTCAATTGAACATGTTGAAGGCATTCAAGTTGGAGAAATATATTGTCCCATACCAAAAGAAAAATTTGAAACTATTATGATTGGGACCATTTCTATCAAGGTTGAGGTAACATAATCATTAGTGGAATACAAAGCTTTGTCTCATATGCAATTGTTTTGGTAGCAAGACTTGATCAACCTTGCTAACAAAAGGATTCCATTGAACAAAACAATGTTTTCATTATGATTATCCCTATTTATTTCTACCCTTTGCATTTTAGTTTTTGCTTTCATTTAGTTTTATTTGTGTTGTTAGTTGCTTGCATGCTAGAACTTCTGTAGTTCTAGCCTTGTTTTTGTCCTTGCATCATGTTTCCAAAAAGAAAAAAAATCGTCTGTCAGAAAAATCATTCTTCTATTTTTGAAAAATGCCCAAAAATAAAGTGTCTCAAAAAATTCTAGAAAATTCATATTAAATTTTTACGTGAAAAAAGGGGCAGAGGAGTACCTGGTAGGTACCAGGGGGGCCCACTAGGCAGGCACACCACATGGTGGCGCGGCCATACCTGGGTGGCGCCTTGCCCTGGTGTGGGCCACCCCTGGCCCCCCACTACCTTTCTCTCCTACCACTTTCTTCTCTCTCCCGAGTAAGATCCAGTTCATAGCTCGAAATCGTGTTCTCTCTGTGCTTGCCCTCGATTTCTTCGATCTCTTTGCTCAGCCCATCTTTCTTGCTGAAATTTGGAGCAATTGTTCCTTGGTATGTGACTCCTCTCCTTGTCCAAGTAGATTTGTGTTTAGTGGATTGTATGTTGAGTATTTTGCTGCTGTAGGTGACTGGTTTTGAGAGCTTGTAAGCTTGTTTGATGCCTAGAGATATAGTTTTGATGCATGTTTAGGCCTCTTGCTAGTCCCTATGAGTAGAATCCTTCATTATATTTACTTTGCAATCACTTGTTTAATAGGTGTTTAAATTTCAGAATACCAAGCATGAAGAACCACACTTTTGGAGAGATATTTGAGAGTGATGCACCTAGGAGGTCGAGGCCCTCAAGAACAGCCTCTCAAGCTAGGCCATCATACAATGAAGACCTCATTGCATCATGTATTGGTAGTGAAAGAGATAATGGAGATGCTCACCCATCCTCTTTCCCTTGTTTTACTTTCTTGCAAGCTGTAGGTATTCTTGATGATTTCTTGCTACTGATTGAGAGGGTTGGCTTGACCTCTTATATGCAAGATGAGAGTGCACAATACGCTATGCTCACCAAAACTTTTGTTGAGCGCTTCTCATTTTCTAACACATCCTATCATTCTACTGTCTCATTTAAGATCTATGATATGCCCTTCACCATGCCGTTGGAGAGATTTTGCAGTATTGTAGGTGTGCGTATGGTAGGGACCGTGAAGAAAATTCAAGGGTGACCCGCTGATTTGTTGGAGCTTTACCGAGGGGTGACCAATGATGATGACCGTGTGGTGCAGCGTGGAAAGATAAGAAATATCCAACTCCCTACTCTTAGATAATTTGCTTACTATCTTGCCACTAGTGTTTTGGGTAGGGAGAACACTAGTAATATCTCCAACTATCACTTAGCTTTCCTTGCTGCTGCGCTCAACAATGATACTCGGTACAATCTTGGCTCTCTTATTGCTCGCCGCCTAGCTGCTAGGGGGCCTATCTATGGGGGCATCATTGCTTCACGTATAGTTGATGCATTAGATCTTTCTGTGGCTCATGATGATGTTATGCTAGCACCACAGAGGCTCGACCTTGTTGCCATGAAAACTCGTCACTTTGTCACTGCTACCTCTGATTTGAACAATCTAGTATATAGGATGCTTTTCACTGACGGGGATGAAAGGGAGATCCTTTTGCCCCAGCCTGCTTTGTTCAGTGTTGACAGGAGACCGTGGTCGTGCTCCAAGGAGGAGGTGGGCGAGCAGCTTCGCTTGTTCGGTTTCCACGAGCAGCACTAGGAGGATGTGCCCTCCTATGATTATTCCGCACATTATGGAGGGATGTACTCTGG
Source organism: Avena insularis (assembly GCA_023614405.1). Lineage (NCBI taxonomy): Eukaryota > Viridiplantae > Streptophyta > Magnoliopsida > Poales > Poaceae > Avena > Avena insularis. The sequence continues at coordinate 481,811,606 of CM042686.1, read as the reverse complement.
CTCGCACCAGGATGAGGGTACCTCCTCGTTGTACCCCGGTGACACTTCATCTTGGCCAGCCTGGGATTGATACCCACTTAGGCCAAAAGCCTAAGCTTGGGGGGAGGTACGCCGACACCACACTCATCTCCATATCATGTTGCGTTGGTACTTTGTGTATTCATGTTTTCGTTCTCTTTTTAGTTTTCGTTCTTCTTTGCTTTTGCTTTCTAAAAACACAAAAAGACCAAAAATATTTTTGTTGTTTCTCTTTGGTTTGCTTCTTCTTTTTGCCTTGGTTTTCTTTTTCCTTTTTGCTTTGTTTGAACTATTCAAAAAACCCAAAAAGATTTTGCTTTGCTTGTTTTTCTCTTTTGGTTTTTGGTTAAAAAATCGAAAACACCAAAAATATTTGTCATTCTTCTTTGGTTTTTGCGAGTTGGCTACAGGGTTCGGCAGTTCTCAGTGGATTATTGGTTTCATATTATTATTCAAGCCACACAAGTGAAGAGCAATAATGAGGATTAATGACAACTTGAGGCGTGGTAAGAGGCTGGTAACGAACTCTATTTGTTTTCATTTTTGTACATATACTCATCACTATGAGATTGCTTAGTCCGTTCATGTAGGGTGTGCGTTATCTTTGGATATTTAGTAGTTCTTGCTTTCTTGTGATTAGCTCCAGCTCGCTAATAGTTTGTAGCATGTCTCATGAATGTTTGCTTGCATTACTCTATTCATAAATTGGTATGACACCGTGGTATCCTCCTCTGAATGTTTCATTTGATTGACTTGGCACATGCTCACACATGCACATGACTGTAATAATCAGTTAAGCCTCGATTAATTATTTTGCCTTGAGGATCTTGAATCATTTTCATGCCATGAGTAGTCTTGTTTTGTTGCAAGCATGATAATGACAGCTATTGCTCTCTCGTTTGTCGCTCCCTTACTATTGCTAGCCTACATTTCCACTGAGTGTCTTACTCATGTTTCCAACTCCCTAAACCAAATATTTCCAAATTGTCCACCATACCTACCTATTAGCATCATTTGCTACTTCCGTGCATATTCAATATGCCTTGTTTTCTTCCGAATAAAATGTTTGCTTGTTATGAGAAAGTTAGTTAGTAAAGCTCTCACGAACTTGATGGCACACTTTATTTTATTGCACTTAATAAACCTGAACCATTGCGTCCTTGTTTGTTGTGCATATGCTTGCGCTTTATGAGTTAGAGTTAGCAGAACCATGTATCATGGGGACCGCTTTCAACACTTCATAGGTACTTTGTACCTAGTTGATATCATGTTCTTTTGCTTATGGATCCCGGCGGTGTGAAATAAAAGTGGAACTTTTAAGATCATGGAGTTTGTATGTATGTTAGAGAAATGCCTAGGCTGCTAGCCTAAGCCATGCCTAATCATGGAGGAAACTTGCAGCATAACCATAATGAGCATTCTATGAAGCATCCTCAATAAAAATCTATGCACATAGTAAATAAAAAGATCGCCGAGATGCTCATTGTCTGCTTGCCTTGTATTTTGATTATGGGATAGCTCCCGTGTCATTTGCAAGGGGTACCCCGTTGGCGGTTCTCTATGATACGTATGTACTTACAATGACAAGAGCTTACTTGTGACTGAAGTTGAGTAGCATGAGGATCGGTCTTCGTAAGTAAGGGGCATGAGACTTCAATTTATAACTTGTCAAGCATATCCTCTTAGTTGTGTCACTTTCACCTTAACCACATTAAAGATGCTTATGATAGGGGCAATGAGAGCTCAAAGCTAATGAGTACCATACTTTCAGCATTTGGAAGCCTTTCAAAATTATTCAAAACCTTTTTCTTCTACTTGTTGAGTCTCCACATATTCTTTGAGCACCTTCTTGACAGCATTAGTTGTCATTTTTTGTGTTTGTTCCATTACTTGATTATTTGTGTTATGACTTTGATGCTTGTATCTTTGATATCTTTACTTCTAGTCATCACTTGAACTTCAGAGGTGCCTTGACATTCATAATCAAAGGCAAGCGAGATACCACTCTATCATATCTTTCTATGAGCACTGTAATGTAGCTTATGTTTGTGCTTCATGCTACTTATTATTCTTGAGTTGGAATCTCTTCATAGCTTGCAATGACTATTAAGTAGACTCAGTTGCATACTCTTTATTATGAATTGTCTAAGTAGTTGATCGCATTGCTGAGAATATTTACATCATATGAAGCAAATGTCTTCGTGAAAGTTCTTTTATCGCACTCAGTTTTCAATTGAATTGCTTGAGGACAAGCAATAAGCTAAGCTTGGGGGGAGTTGATACGTCCAAAACGTATCTACTTTCTCGAACACTTTTGCTATTGTTTCTCCTCTATACTTGTGTGATTTGGATGTAACTAATGCGAACTGACGCTGTTTTCAGCAGAACGGCCTTGGTGTCTACTTTTTGTGCAGAAAATCAACTATCAGGAAAAATCCCGGAAAATATGCCAAAAATCCTATTTCACCCGAAGACTCCAGGAGCCAGAATACGAGACGGAGAAGAGCCCTAGGGTGGCCACACCACCTACTGGCACGGGCCAGGCCAGGCCACGCCAAGGGGTGGTGTGGGCCCCCGAGGCACCCCCTCGGCCTCTCTCTTCACCTATAAGGAGCCTTCTGACCTAAAAACTTTGGGGGTTCGATGTTTTTCCAAAAGGAGTTCCGCTCCGCCGCCACCACCAGATTCCACGAAACAGCACCAGAAACTCCATTCTGGCACCCTGCCGGGACGGGGAATTGGAGGAGATCATCGCCATCATCATCACCATCACTTCTCCATCAACCATCCATGTTTCCTCCATCTATGAGTGAGTAATCCCCTGCTGTAGGCTATGGGGATGGTAGGGATTGGATGAGATTGTTCATGTAATGGCATCAGATTGTTATGGCATCAGATTGTTAGGGCATTATTGATTCATCATGATAGTATTGTTTTGGGTCTTATCTACAAGTTGTTTACACACGTCGTTGTCCAGAACCTATGGTCCCGAAGTAACAGAAATCGGGGTAGCCGGAAGGGAAAGGCTTTGATGTGAGGATCACGTGTGTTCATGGAGTGTTAATGCTTTGCTCCGGTGCTTTATTAAAAGGAGCACCTTAATTGCCGAGTTCCTAGAGGCCCCGCGCAAGCATTTGGCAGGACAAAATATGTTGTGCAAGTTCTCATTGTGAGCACGTATGACTATATATGGAACACATGCCTAGGATTGTCTAGTACTTGGATGCTTTATCTTATTTATCTGCAATTGCCCTATGTTCTGATTGCCATGTGAATTGTCTTGTCCATGCAACGCCCGTCCATCCATCCCTATGCCTACCGCACTTTTCGAATCCTTTATTCTTTTCGTTACTCTTGTCTTTGCTTTACTCTGTTACTTTACTATTCCTACTACAAAACTATTACTCTTGATAAACTCTGTGAGCAAGATTGTTTCAGTGCACTGAATTGACAACTCAGTTGTTAAGGCTGATAAGTATTCTTTGGCTCCCCTTGTATCGAATCAATAAATTGGGTTTCACTTCCCTCGAAAATACTGCGATACACCCCCTATACTTGTGGGTCATCACCCTGCTGTAATTTGTTCACCCAACATGTTATCTATCTTAAGGAGAGCCACCTCTAGTGAACTATGGACCCCGGTCCTTTCTTTTATATTCAATCTACAATCAACTGTTTACTGCTTTGTGTTTACTTTCTGCAAACTATTACTTTCTTCCATTCGATACGTTTAATCCTTTGTTTTCAGCAAAACCGATGAGATTGACAACCTCATCGCAAGTTGGGGCAAAGTTCTATGGTTGTGTTGTGCAGGTCTCCACGTTGCTACTAGCACCGATAGTGCGGCCTGCCAAGGCTCCGCTAGCAACACCTTTGGGGTGTTTCCTTGCTCCTACTGGATTGATAACCTTGGTTTCATACTGAGGGAAAACTTGCGGCTATGCTCATCATAACTTCCTCTTGGGGTTCCTCAACGAGCTCGGTATATTTTGGGCCATCAATATGTCATCCTTTATGGACTTGGAAAATATGTCTACAGTTCTCTATTAGACACTGCGGACAAACTTAGCTCAACGTTGCTTGATTCAAACTTAATCACTTTCAAACGTCCCTTCTTGGATCATATGTTAAGTTATCATCATGGTTTTCTAAGATAGAACCTATGTCTCAACATAGTGGATGATGATCATCCTTTTCTTTCTTTCAACCATTGATGTTAAACTTAATACTATTCCTAACTTGAGTTATTAAGGACTAGTTCCTTAATTAACTTCTATTCTGAAACCCTTTTCAGAATCCTTTATGGAATACTACATAATATCATAATATACACATTATCAACTTCTACATCTTATAAATCATTATTTATAAGTATTTGCGTTTTCATTCTTAACACAATTAAGAATTACTCCTATAAGCTCCCACTCAAAAATATGTCATTCACATATTGTTTTAGGAAGACTTCCATAGCTCCCACTCAATTTTATGCAAATTGCATATCCACTCACTATTTTGAATAACTTCAAAATCCTTTGATCAAACATCAAACTTGGAGTTTTACTACGAGATACTAGTACTATTACTAGTTTTAAATTCTCTAGACATTCAGCACACTTGGATCAAATTCATTTGAATTTGTCCAATACTTGACAAATTGTGCTTTTGTCATTCACCCCCTTTTCCACTACGGCTTTGCAGTCATTTGGGAAAATTCCAAGTAACCCCTTTTACTTGTGAGATTCAGCAATGAATTGCTTTCTAATCTCAAGTGAATTTTGTTTCAAGGATTTCTCAAAATTTAGTTTACCATTATTTCCTTAGTAGTTCATAGGCATGTCATATTCCAAGAATCATGACAAATGATTCACAAATGTCTCCATACAAGATATGGATTACATTTTGAATCCTACTTCATGTAGTGAAAACACTAGTGGGGAAAACACAATGATCAATATCATTGATTCTTTCCTTCGTGAAGAGAATAATGTATGGACCTTTTCCGTAGCGCTCCTCAACACTCTGATGCAGGGATTTGAATCCTCATCGTGTTTTTCACTATCTTCCAATTGCTCCATAATCGAGAAATATCACTAAAAGTGAGCTTTCTCAAGAATCCACCAAAATCCAAGCAATACAAGTTTTGCTTCTCTTTTGGTTTCAGCTATGGATTTCATATTCAAAGTTTCCAATGAATACTCTACAAGGAATTATTCGCTAGTGTTTTGGTTATATGGAATAACCCCAAAATTTTCACGAATTCAAATGGTTCACTATATATTCTAATTGAGTGCTAACTATTTCTTAAAGTCACATCCCAAGATTTTAGAAATTTGGGACTAGAAAAAAAATGCAATTGCATTGCATCATTTGCATTCATGAAAAATATTGGGTTGCAAAACACTAGTTTAAACCCTTATTTTGAATTGCTAAAATGCATCTACAAAAGGAATACACAGGGTTTTATGAAATCACTATTTTGAAGTAGTCAAATTATTGACAAAAATAATCCTATATTGATCTACTGAATTTTATAAAAAATTAGAAACAAGAATCATATCATTTGGAGTTCGTATGCAAAAGATATAAAGAAAATACCAAAATATAAAATTAAAAAAAAAAAAAAAGCAAATAAGCAGGCTACCGCAGCCGAACCACCAGCGCAGGGGGACAAAGGATCAATGCCCAGGTTGCATCAAAATTCGTGCGGAATCATTTTTCTCAAATCTATCTCTATTCAAACACCTCTCTACTTTAAGATCTGTCTTCCCACCATCCTAAAAGCCTATATAATCCCTCGGAGCCACAGCTATAACACTTTTCCTTCTCGAAATCCCGAATCTACACCCTAACGAATCGTATTTTGCTTCTAAACCCATCTAAACTTCGTCGGATGTGTTCGGCTTCAATATGAAAGTTGTAGATCTCGTTGAAATATTTCAATTCCGACAAACCTCACCTCTTTTCATCCACCACAACCGGAGAATTTCGCAACGCAATATTTCAGATCTGATGGCGTAATTCCAAGATTTTCTCACGCTCGTTTCTTGAAATCCAAATTCCTTTGGTGAAAAGGTAGATCTAATAATCCTCCACAACTTTCATGTTCAAAGTTTTTCAATTTAATCTACGGATTTGTCTCTCTAATACAGATCTATTTTTAATCCTTGGTGAGGCAAAATCGGGCCTATTTGGAGCCAACTTCTCTTCTAGCCACCGAATCTCATCCCGACGGTCGAGATTCAATCGTCCCGATCAGTTGCCTCGTCACCGCCATGTCATCGTCATGTCGACGTCTAGTCCCAGTCAGACTGCACGGTCAACCTGTCCAGTCAGCGGAATATTCCCAGGAATATTCCGTTCGAATTTAAAATTGCAGATTATAGATCTAACTTGTAAAATCCATAAAAAATGTATACTACGTCCAAAAATTGCAAATAATATACCGTTGGATTCACAATTTTGTGTAGAATATTAATATGTAATTGTATCAGACATTTACCGTAAGTAATTTTCGTGATTATTTAAATTGCATTAATACCTTTTTGGAGCAATTAATTCATAGAAAATAAAATACAACTCAGAAGAATATAAATGATATACCCCTGGATTCAAAAAAGTGTATAGAACATGATTCCGAAATCAAATTACAAGTTTATAGTACAGATAATGTTTCACACACTAAAAGGCTTTTTGTAGTATTTTAATTCTACAAAATGATCTGTAAATTATTTTGACCTGAATCCTTTTGCTACTGGCTCTAAATTGAAACCTCTATCCAGGAATATTTTACCAAGAATTTACCACACTGTTTACAACAGAGGTTGAATTAAATTGCATAAAGCCCATTAAATGGGTCTAATTAATGTAATGAATGGTTTTAATGCATTAAAAATCATTCCTTGCATGTCATCTGTAGTTTAATGATCAGAGAACATTAAATAGCTACCGAAACTTTTATTAAAGTGTCATGCATGCATTTGTTGCACTGGTTTGATCTCTATGTGTTGTTGTTTATTTGTTGCATTGCTTTCGTGTAGATTGTGAGGTTTGTGACCCTTGTGATTGCCCGGATTGTGTGTTTGACTCCGGCAACTACCAAGGCAAATGGAGCTTCATAAATTTCCTATTTACTTTCTATATGCATTATAGCTTGTTTTGTTTTACAAGTTTTATCTATTTCTATGCTATATCCTATTATGTCGTAGCTTTTCTCGTTAGATGAGCCGTCATAAGTAGTTGTGCTTAGTTGTGCTTATGTAGACGAGGGTGGGATAGACCATGATAAAGATTGTTTTGAAATAATGTGTTTGGAAAGTTTGAAAACAACTTAATTAATGAACTCTCTAGGTGGATTGGTAATTGCTTGGTTCGTGAATGTCGGGCCCATGTCTATGATTTACCCGAGTAGCTCACTTGTGGATGGCCACCCAGGTTTCTGAGAAATGATTAGTGTCTTGATTTGGTAGCTTTCGTGTGCAACCATATGCTAGTGAGTTATGGGTGGCTGGATGGACTTAGTAGGTCGTGGCGACCCGGGCTCTTCGTATCTAGAGATGTAGTGATTTGTGATAGGTTGGAACGGTGCGTGGATGGGCTTGGGGAGCTACTTCCCGAATTGTCTCTTCTTGGGCTTCTCCCTATCATGACTGAATATGCGTGTCATGGTACGAGCGGGTCGACCAGGTCATATGGGTAAAGTGTGCAACCCCTGCAGGGTATAAAACTAAGTGCTTAGTCGTGTCCCCGGTAATGGACGATTGAGTTGCTGAATTGTGGGTGCTATGACATGTTCTCATTCATTCTAACCTATAATTGCTAAAACTTGTGGTTGAAATATAATTGGGTTGTGTGATGAAGATCAAATGTTTTACAAATGATTTACAAAAGATAGGATAAAGTATTTTCCTGCTGCAACTAAGCCTGAACCCCACAAGCCAGATATGCATGTAGATATTAGTCTTGCTGCTTCTCTCATAGTTTCACTTGCAGTACATTCCAAGTATTGACCCTTCAGGGCTGTTATGTTTTATGTTGCAGGTTGTACCGATTCTGAGTGATCAAATAGGTCACGGTACTCCACTCAACAGTTGTTTGCCTGTGGCACAATTGAAGATGGAGCCTACTATCTGTTTATGCTTCCGTATGCTACTTGATTATTTGAACTAGCCTTTGAGCTAAGCACTACGTAATAATTGCATATTCTGGATCATTCGATGTAATAATGATGCACTGTTATATTCTTTGGTATTCATCTGTACTGTGTGTGCCAGTGAACCGATCCAGGGATTGGCACTATACACAGGAACTCAGCATTATTAGGCGGGGGTGTTACACTTAACTAATGGTCTCTACATCTACACTACAACGATTTATTTGGTGCCATCTATCAACCCACTTTGATATCTAATATCACATTGTGATGCTTTGCATTTTGACGTTTCAAAACGCTTTGCATTTCACAATTTCTCTGATGCCATTCTTATAAAGTCGAATTTCATTACTATTGATCAAATCATAGTAACTAGATTCTCTTTTATATTTATACCCTTTGTTGATGTAACACTTTGACCAAATCAAATAGTTTCATATTCATGTTTCCTTTGGTAAACTTCTTTAAACTTTTAAATAATCATAATGATAGTTACCATTTTGTTAAATCATAATACATCGAATATGTATTTACTTTTAACAATTCATCGAACACTTTGTATTCAAGTAGTACACTGTGTTCAAGTTATTTTGCCGAGCTTAGGCATGATTTATATGTGATAAGAAATCGAATGACTTTCACATACTATCATTATAACTTTGAATTTAAACAATGGTTTCATTCATTAATGAAATATCATTAAGTTGGGTATTTTAAAGGCATTTCAATATTTTACAGATGTTCACGCATTATCAATTAGTTTCAAACAACAAGGATAATTCACATATAATCAAACAAGATATGAACACAAATAGAAATCATTCATAAAAGAAGAACAAATGTTTGTTACAAACTCATATGAATAACCGTCTCACAAAGTCTGAGACACACTAAAGAAGTTCATAATATTTTGATTACAATAATCATCCTAAAGCATAAACTAAATGATAAATGTTGAGGGAGAGCATCGTTGGCCATCATCATCATACTCACCATCAACACGCAACGTCACCTCCTCTCTAGCAAGAACCTCTCATGCAGAAGGACCTGTTTTCAGCAAAGAAGAACAAGTATCAAATATACTTAACACTGCAAATGTGTTTGCAAGATTATAACATTTATAAAATTGTATATCAAATATATACCTTTTTCATTGATGACCTGAGCGACATCTGGTTCAACCAACACATTCCTGAGATGTGTCACGAACCGGTAGAACTCTATTGATTCCACGTCGCCCCTCATAATGCAAGTCCTGACTTGTGCTTGGTAGCTTGGTGGCAGCGACCGCAGCACAACGCCGTTTGCAAAAGAGCCCGTCATCCAGCTATCCAGGAAGTATGCAGGCCTCATGTACACATCATGCATGCGCTCCAAGTGGTCGTCTAGTGATGAGTTCTCCTCCATCTTAATGGAGAGGAAGTCTCTCATCAGCTCACGCTCCCATATGCGTGCTTCTTCCACGAAATGTGTCCTAAGCTGTAGCATCACTGAACGAGGGTTGCCATCACCCATGAAAGACCATAGCTCATCCACCATTTCGAAACGCATAGTAACTAAAATGAAGGAGGCCATCTCCCGACAGAGATAGCGGTCTTCCCGCTGCTCTGGGGTCTCTAGGTCAATGGGCTGATCCAAATCCATCCCGTCGAGTATATAGTCGACCACGTCATTCTCGCTAAGGAGAACGTGGAGACGCGCAACCTATATGGAGAAATTTGATCCATCTAATCTGAGTTTCTCTCCTTCTAACCAATCAATCATCAACAGGAAAGGTGGCATCTACATTTACAATTGCAAAAGGAATTTAGACTAAGTTTATAATTAAATGAGTTAATAATAACTCCACTCAGAAACACCTATCCCCAAAAGGGTTCCTAGTGATAACACGACCCCTATCAGCCACATCTCCCCCGATCGTCACGGCCATTGTCAACACCCGGATTTTTAATCCCAGATGCCCGTTATGCCATACCTCGCAATCCCAGGATTACCATTTTTGCGAGACATAACGGATTGGATATCACAATACATCATCCATTACAAACCATACATAAGGTCTTACACAAATAACGATCTCATGATCCAGTCTTTAATATAACAAGCAGCAGAAATAAAAGATAAGCGTAGCAGTGGGGTCCATCTTCAGGGGCACAGGCAATCTTGAAATGAGATAGTCCTAGTTATCATAGCCGTCCTGATGACCATCCTCTTGATAGTCTCCTTCATAGTATGGCCATGAGAATAGCCAGGGACAAAATCCATGAGTACTCTTTAAGTACTCGCAAACTACTATTAACAGGTACTATAGTTCTAAGTTAAAGTGCTAAATCTAAGTTTAACTATAAAGCTAAGTTTGAAACCTAAGCTGAGTTCTGAAGCAAAGAAAGATAAGGTAAAGTTCTAGAATCACTTAAGTTGGGAAGCTATGGTCATAAACACAACCCTGTTGTGGTCAAGTCAAAGTTCATCATTCATTTCAAGTTATTTGGAAAACATCTGACAATGAAACAGTATGGCCATTCCAACTGTCCATAACCGCGGACGCGGCTATTCGAATAGTTTGACACTCTGTATAGGTGGTACACTTTCACCACAAGATTCGATACATCTGTCAAGGATAACCCTAAATCATCATACTTAGTATGCAGATAATCAAACATAACCTTCCCTTTACACACCCTAGTATAAGCACCTCTCCTATGAGCATGGCCTCCCAACCATGACCATCGGTCATCTTGGGAACTGCATAGGTGGACATCATGAGAGGTAGCCTCAGCCCAAACCTCTCCCGCGAGGGAACTAATACTAATGCACATAAATTTCTAGCTAAGCCTTACCCAATTCAGGTAGTGTGGTTGTACGGTAAATTTGGAATGGTATCGCATCCGAATCCAACCATCAGTTTTATAAGAGGGTTAAGGCTCATGCCTCAACATTTTCATCATCAACCATTTGTGTTTCTCAACACATGTCAAAACATCTCAATAGAATGACTCATCATTCCAAGGTTTTCATAATTCATTTTCACCAAGTGTTCCCATCTAAAGTGACTCAAGTTTTGATCTACTCTAAACTACTAAGTTAAGAGTGTTCACTAAGGTGGAAGGATGGGATCAATCTCATGCCATAGAATGACATCTAAAGTTATCTAAATAGGTCAAGTTTTATACTTTTTATGCTACCTTCAGAACAAGTAAAGAACTTGGGGTAAACTAAGGGAGGTAAAAACTTGTAAACAAGACTTGAGGTAACTACTAGTAAAAAAGGGGTGTGACCAAAGCATGCTTAAGGCATCTTTGCTAAACCATCTATTTTGATCCTAGCTTTCTAGGCACTAAACTTGCAAGTGTTAGCTTGTACTGTTAATGGTGGCTTGCCTTGGTTGGTGCAGTGGTTGAAGTTTTCTTTATCTTCGTCTTGATAGCACTCCTCCTCCTCGTAAGCTTGGTCGGTACTATCTTCTATAAATACATACGGAGTACACAATCACCAAACAATACTTAACTAGGCTAGATAGCATTCTAAGACACACAACTGGTGATCTATTATCATCACAAGCATCACAAGTTTAATTCACTAGTTTCCTTCTTTTTAATTTAGAAAAGTAATTTCTACTCATTTAAAAATTAACTAAGATTTAATATTCACCACTTAAAATATGGGATCATGTGGGCACATGTCATCACCACATATTCTATCATGTGGGAATGAGATTTAAAGGTTGGATCATAATTACTTTGGTTTAAGTTTATTATTTAATGATTTAAAGTGACTAGAAATGCCTATATAGCATTATTTTGGTACTAGTCCAAAGTCACTGCATGTAAACCTTAATATTATTACATATTTAGATAGATATGATGAAATGTGATTTTTGAGAGTTGGAATCAACTGAAAAGCTAACTTGGTTGATTTTATAAAAATGTTGCAAGGTGCAAATGCTTCTATTTTGTTATTTTTATGAGGAGAGATCTATAACTCTAATTGAATTAAATCCAACGGGCTTGGATAGATTATTTCAATACCTTTCAGAAAAAATTGGTTTCATGCAATTTGGATTTATAAAACTCCCAGAATTGAATTTTAAACTAGTGGACAGAAACTAGATTCAACTAAAAAGAAAAATCCAGATTTGAACGGTTGGGCTAGCGCGGGAAAGAACTTGGGCCGGCCCAATGGCGCTCCGCGGCGCGGGGCTCAGCTGATAGGGGGGTCCCGCTTGTCAGTGGGTCTTAACACGCGAAATGGTACGCGTGCTGTGGGTCGTAGGATTAGAAAGGGGATCTACGGCTGAGGGTCGTCGTCGACGACGAACAGGTCACCGGCGAGCTCGAACCCTAGCGGCTCGGTGGGGGTCTACTAGGGACATACCAGGGCTACAGCGGGGTAGGCGGGGCGAGCAAACGAACTAGAAGACGACGGCGAGGCGAGGCACGGTTGCGGCGGAGCTTGGGGTGCCCTAAATCGCAGGCGCCCTTCTCCTCCCATCGCGGCCGCTCGCCCAATTCCGGCGAGCTCGCTTGTCTCCGGCGAGAGGTGGGTGAGGTTCAGTGAGAGGTGGAGGAGTGGGTGTGGAGAGAAGAGGCTGAGAGGCCGGTTTATAGGCCCGACGTGAGACCAGCGATGGGCAGGCGACGGTGGCGACATGGCTACGGCCGGCTAGAGCATGGCAGAGGGTGGCAATCGACAGGCGGTCTCCTGGCGGTGCTCTAGGAAGTGAATCTTGAGCGTAGGCGGTGGTATGGTCGGCGGTGGGCGCCGGCGAAGCGGCAATGTCCACGACGAGCGGTGGCTGTGGTGCGTTGGGTGGCGAACGGGGGTGTCTGGGGTGTTCCCTGGGTCGTGGCGGAGCAGTGGGCGCGGGTTGTGGTCGAGTGGCGGTTTGTGCACGCGTGCCGGGTGCGGTGCTCGGGCGCATGCTCGACATGGTGCGGTGGCACTGGGCGCAGGCTTTCCTCGGTGGTCCACGGCGAGGCTCGGCTCGGGCAGGGCACAGAGGGTGGCGGTGAGCTCCTGGCTACCTCCTAGACATGGCGAGGGAGGGGGGAGTGGTCTGCTGCAGAGGGGCAAGGTTTGGCCGGCGAGCATGTCCTCGGGTTGGCATGGCATGGTGGCTAGGGACAAGGGAGAGGGGTGCTAAGGGCCTGGTTAGACCAAGAGGGGACAGAGGGATTAAATGGAGATCAAATGGGGCAAAACCCTATTTGAGCTATGATTTAGAGTTTAAACCTGCCTGCCAAGTGTTTGATTAAATGGCCGCAAGAAATAAACTTTTGAATTTTGGTTTCAAATTTTTTGGGTGATCTACACTACTGCTAGGTAGTCTCTGGTTACAAGGGTTTTGAAAGTGGAGCTTGTTTGAAAGGTTTTTGAAAAAGTGGGATCTTCCCATATGAACTAGATTCAATTTTGAACTGTCATTTAAAATTAGCATTTGAAATATTTTTGCAGATCACAAGGTGGGCCTTGGTACCTCATTATGTGTACTAGCAAGGCGTGTAAAGATCCACACATGTTTCTGTTAAGTTTTGAGTACTAGGAATGGCCAAAGTAGGCATGAGAGTTAATTTGGCCAAAATGACCATTCACTTCAAATATTCATTTTGAGTTATTATTCTTTGGGAAAAGTTTGGGAATGACTTAGATGATGTTTATTTCACCTAGGAAACATTTTACAAGCATTGGATCACTTAAACAAGGCACTTCAATTCAACTCCTATTTTAAATGCACACACATATGAATGCTTTCATTTTTAATTTGGAAAAGTTTTTGTTAACCCTATTTTTAGATGATTTGATCTTGATAATCTTGGATTAAAGTTTTGGGATGTTACAGCCATCAATGTGGGTTCAAGGGTGGACGCTAAACGTCAGTCACATCATTCATGTGACTCGTGCTCGATCTTTCGACCATCCGCATTCCGAGGCCATGTCTGCACATGCTAGGCTCGCCAACTCAACCTTAGTGTATTCGCTGTGCAACATGGCTTACACCCACTGTATGCGAACGTAGATATGTCTGAAACCCATGCCTGTACCCTGGACCGCCTCATACCGAAGAACTTTCTTGGTGGTGCACACTAAGGGGGAACACAATCGTTGGTAATTTTAACAGGGATCATCTTATTAGGCTACCGTCGAGTATGTAATACTAGCACACAATAAGATATACAAACAATAACTTTGAATGTAAATGCGATATGATATGGTCCTTCACGTCGTGATCTCCATCCGTCGTCACCGAATTCCGGCGCCAGGGTTCCGGCGCCGTAGACACCAGGGTACCGGTGTCATTCCGGCGTGGTAGTCCGTCACCTCTGTGACTATCTACTACTACGTAACAAAAGGTAATCACTTTACCTTTGCCACAACCATATCACAAAGCAACGCCCCCTGCAAAACAAAGTTAGACGCCTCTACTTTATCTTTGCATGTTTTACGTGGCTGAGTGGGCTTTCGCACAAGAACCGTTCTTACCTACGAACTTCCAGCACAATGCTGATCAAGTAGTTGTCTCTACTACACCCCTTTCGGGGCCCTCCGTTGCAAATGGTATACCAACTAATGCGAGAGAGACAAACACCCCCTAAGCCACTTTATACGGTACAAGCCATATGTCAAGCATGGACCAATCTCGCGAATGAACGCGTAAAGTCGGTTGGGGGCCGCTTCATCAAGAATTATTGTGGTATACACAAGTACACGTGGGAGGGTAACAACTAAAAGATCTACACCCACACGCTACATCTCAGCATTACTACGCATAGATCTAGCTCTGATACCACTGAAGGGGTTCCGCGCATGAAAATAATTAAATTTTACCCCCTGAAGCTACCAGGACCTATCTATTAGTAATACAGTAACGGGAGGGGCTTTTCGCGAACTTACCCTTGAAGACCGAAAAGCGTTGTCAACGCTCGGAGAGCGTGGTTGATGTAGACGAGCCGAAGCCGACCTCAAGGTCGTGATGAATTCCTTGCTCTCCCTTGGCTCCAACGACTTGAGTGCCTCAAGTGCGACACCTCGCGGGGAGTTACACACGTCCAGTGCCTGACGATGACTCCTGCTTCCCCGATCCAGCAGCAGTTGCAGAAGTAGAGCTCCAGATCCAAATCCCGCAGCGCGACGACGCTCCACGGTGAAGATGTATCTCGTTCGCGTAGTCCAAACTTGGGACCACGGTCACGAGAGAGAGGGGGAGAGAGAAAATATCAATTAGAGGTCCTCCCAAAAGTGAGAAGACCTTTATTGATTATTGGTGTATTTTATTTGGCCAAATACCCCCACTATATATAGGGGGGGAGGTACTACCTCCCTCAAAGTCCCGAGGTGGGACTAAAGGAGAGGAGGGGGAGGGTGGCACCGCCGGCCACCCCCATGGGCCCCACGCGGGGGGGGAGGGGCTGGCCCACTAGGGTGCCGGCCACCCCCTTGGCCCCTTCTCCCTCTCTCCTTTCCCTAATGGGCCCTCTCTCCTCCGGGAATTGGCCCATTAAGCCTTTGACCATTTAAATTGATCTTTCTCTTTATTAAATAATTATGAATGAATGATTAAATCAATATTTAACATTCATTCACATATTATTCAACCTCCATGGTTGTGGAACACTTCCACCTCCACTCCAGACATCCTCCGGACTTACCGAAACTCTTCCGGTTTCTCTCTACTATTCTTCGGCGATTCTACCGATCCTATAAACACTCTCTAAGCATCATCAAGCCCTTAAGCGTGATAGCCCACGGTTCAGGAACACTCCAGATATGGTCGGGACACTCCCGCACCAATGATCGATAGAGGGACCTGGATGGCCATGTGACCCCTGTGCGTTCCACGAAGATCTTTCGTCGTTTGAACCGGGACAGTCGTGTCTTATTCCCTTTGTCTCTTGATACTTGCATTGCTCGAGATCTGATCAATGACATCACCATGTCGTGTTCAATCTCGTTACTGAACAACGCTACTTGACTCGTTCCAACAAGTGATACCCTCGTGATCAAATCACACGCTGTGCAGCTATTGGATATAACCTCTCCGAGTAGGCCCTTGAGTATCTTCCCGTCACATGGATGGACAAATCCCGCTCTTGACATATATTGCCTCAACGGTTTCCTCTGAGTACCTGAACACACCTTTATAACCACTGTATTACCAAGTGGCGCTCGATGCTATCAAAGCACTCTCGGGAGACAGTGATTGATATAGCCTCACGGTCTAAAAAATAGTCTACGAGAATCCATTTCTAATAATCGTAACTTGAACTTCGTGACATGATCGGGTCACGATGTTTAGGTTGGGTATTGGTTCATGATCTTATTCTCGGAATGAGATGATTTTATTTCCAACTGGCATAAATGCCACATGATCAGGAAACATGATCATATGTTAACCAATGAACCAGTGACTAGAGTTTCACTAGGAACCCCTGGTTATTTGTATATCACACATGTATTGATGTTTCCACTCAATACAGTTATAGCATGATATAAAACTTAATCATAAACTATATGAAATATGATAATAGTCTTTACTACTATTTGTCTCTAGGGTATATTTCCAACAGGGTTCCCCAACGAGCTTGATATATTTTGAGCCATCACCTAGTACTGTGCGTACATTCGGTGGGTCCAACAAGTCAGCCGCACTAGCCGATCGAGCTGCAATGCGCTAACACCAGCCAATGGGATGTGAGAACTAACGGCGCCTACGACGGATGTTGCACAAGGGTAGTGCCACTGCTGCCCAAGCACGGCATGTAATAGCGCCGCTCTTGCGTGCCACGTACCACGGCACCCAAATCTATTGGTATCATGTGTGCCATGGTGTCTAATTGGTCGCCGCGATAAAGTGGTGCCGTGAAAACCCATCCGCTGCGTAAATAACTTTTGATGGTTCTTTTTGCTTATGCTATCCCAAAAATCATCCCGGTATAGGGGTATTTTTGTAAGGTATTAATCTCTAGACCGACTTTTGACTAACAATGCGGTGTGGGTTGGGTTTGTGGTTTAACTAGTTTGAAACCAAACTATGAACTGGCTTGATAACTACCCTTACACTTGGTTATCACATTCTGAACAACCTACCGAAACCCTGTGACCTTTGCCCTAAAATTCTCAATTTTGTTGGTTTATTTGGCCCCTTTATCATTGGAAACCATCGGGGTGGGGGAGGTGGACAATTGCCCCCCCCCCCCCTATATCATTTGAAAATTCCCATGTAACTTTCATCAAACGAATCAACACATTTTGAATCTACCAAATCTTTGAAAACCGTAAATCCCTAGCTAGATCCCTGAATGGATCAACTCGGCGCGTCTCCACAGCATCCTTGGCATGCACATATCTAAGTAGCCTACCAACCCGAGTCAAGTGGGCAACCAACTGCTCCTACCTTCGGTGTTTCAAAGTGCTATTGGCTATAGATAGTTGATGTGTATCTCCTGCGCATTTGCTTGGAAATTTGGATAGTCACGGGGCGAAACAATGTTGATGTGTCAATTGTTATTTAATACCAGCAATTTATGTAGTTGGCTTAGCGGCTCACATGTGGTAGAGCAGTTTGTTTTCAAGGATCAATGATTGAACCGGCCGCGATAAGTTTTTAATACATGGGTTTAAGTTATGGGTTTAAGTTAGTTTAAATATGGTGTTGTTACGACACGGGGTTGCTTCTGCCTAATTACGTGCCCTCTCCCACCCAAGCTTTCTGGTCGTCTGCCTATTGCAAGATGTTCCGTATGTATTTTATATGAATACTAGTTGAATGTCCGTACGTTACTACGATAATAGAAGCACTTATGTATTATAATTCAAGGACGAAATTATATCTTTCTTATTAACCGAGAACAACTTCCTAGGGCGCTAAATATAAATTTTAGAATCAAATGATGCTTCTCCCTATGCACCTTCTCTCTAGAACTCAATTAATTACTGTTCATCCGACATCATTGTCTCAGGGCTATGTCTATTAATTTTTCTGTAGCGTGGACATAAACCATCCTGAAATAAATATTAAATTAAAATTTAGATATGATCATATGCGACCTGCATGCAAATAAATAATAAACTTGTAGCTCAAACCATAAATAAAATTATCTCAAACGGACGGATAGATGGTGCTCTTTCCACAATGTTGTACTGCTTGATAATGATTTCTTCCAAGTAAAATATGTTCGCAACTTCAAGTATGGTGACTGATCTATTACTTGTATCGGAGAGTTTAAACTTAGACGCGGCCATTTTTGTTCTCGGTTGTACCAGTTACTTATGAATGATGTCACCTTCCTGGTGGCCGAAGGGCATGGACACAACGTTGCAGCTATTGATGATGATTTCACCGATTGCTAGTGGAGGTTAAGAGCATCTCCACCGGGCGCTCCCCAAATCCTCGCGGGCAGCGTCACCGACAGCGAGTTATTGGGGCACGGGCAGTGCAATCCCAAATTGGGGGAGGTTGTTTTCCTAGCGGCACTCCCGATACTTCAATCCTCATACGAACAAATTTAAAACAAATTCATACTCAGGCGAAGGTTGGACAAACTTAGACAAAGTTAGGCAAATTTATACAAAACACACAAAAGAATTCCCTTATTTTCAGCTCGCCGCTGCCCTAGTCACCGCGGTAGAAGACGGGGAAGTGGAGGCCGCCCTAGTGGCCACGGTCGAACATGGAGAAGTCAAGGCCGCCGTCGTCGCCGTCCTCCTTGTCGCTCCTCCAGTCCTCCTCCTAGACGTCGTCTTCCTCGTCCTCCAGTTCCGGTTTCGGGGCGGCCGGTGGCGCCCACGCGGACGACACTGACCGTCAGGCTCGTTGTCGACATCGACCACGTCGCCGACTTCTTCCGCCGACCACCACTACGCGTACGCATCGGTGGCCGGCTGGACGGTGTTGAAGGACTCTGCCAGGAGCGACGCCTTCCTGGCTCGTCTTTGGGGTCGGCGGGGTCGGCGTGCTGAGCCTGGGCCTCGAGCTCGAGCTCCCACGATGCCTTCTCCTTCTTCAGAACTGGGGGAGCCAGAGAGCCGGGTCACCCATTGGCCAGCCGGGGTCATCGAGGTGGTCGGCGTCCAGATTCTGGCGCTGCTCCTTGATGTAGGCCGTGAGGTTGTCCCCCTCCAGGATGGGCGGCATGGTGTAGCCGACCGCGGAGATGTTCCAGCCATGCTGGAGCCGCCAGTCCGGCGGCACCAGTAGGTCATTCTTCTAGAGGACGAGCGCCTCCTCCTTGTTGAGGCTGCGGCCACACTCCTCGAATGGTTCCTTGTCGTGGTGGCGAGAGCTGCCGGCTTCGCCATCGTGCGCCATGATCGCCGGTGGAGATGCTGCGTGGGGGTGATCTAGGGTTTGCGGTGGCGGCGGGAGGGATTGGGAGGGAGTCGTGGGCGGTGTGATAGGCGGAGAGGGATTTTATGGGCACAAGCGAGGGCGGTGGAGACGTCCAGACGCCATTACTTCGGCGTCCAGGTTTGCGTCGGCACGCGTAGGAGACGATGGGACGCATCGGCGTCCATCCCTAACAAAAAAATTCGTGACACGGCTAGGCAGGACCTGCCGATGAATCCGACGTGGCGAGACGAGCCAGCGCTCCCACGCCGGTCCTTTGAAACATGGATTGGATTGGGCTTGTTGGTGATTATATTGGGCTTCGAAACCGCCGTCTACGTATTGGGCGCGCCGCTGTGGGCGAAATTTTGGGCCGGAGTCCAACATAGCTATTTAGGGCCGTTTAGAGAACGCCGGTGGAGATGCTCTAAGTAGAAGAATTTGGCCACTAGTTATTAACGTGAAACTCGTACTTAGAAAATCCAAACAGCATAAGCAGGAGTTCTAGCTAGCTCTACAATGCCATGCCACCATCTATGGGTAACATAACACGCACATGTTGACTTGATTGAACACAACATGTATCTAAGTCCAAGTGAATGTACAGATAAAGTGGCATGCAAAGCTCTATTCGCTGGTACCTCACTACACATAAGTCAACAAGATAAAAACCTCTTCACGTAATGGCTTCTGTTTGGTGCATCTGTCGATCGACGTGGCTAATAAATCCGGTGAGCGCTGCTAGCCTGCTACACAGATTGTAACTATCCACGGCCTGATACACCCTAATAACAGAAAATGCAAAAAAGGGCCGGGATTTCCCACCGACCAACCCAGCCGACGAGGCCCAGGTGAGAGGCCCAAACCACCGGACGCTCCCCTAGACCCGAACCCTACCTACCCCCGAGTCCCTCGATCGCTCCCAGCTCCTATCGGCCGCCTCCAGACGCAGCGCACACGCTCGCCCTCCCCCCCTTCCGCTCTCCCTCGCCACTCTCTGTTCCTCTCTCGTTCATCATCCTCCCCTGCGGCCCTGCCCAGCCCGTCCTCATCTAGCTCTAGAACTCCTTCCTTCCTAACCTTTCATCCAACCGTACCTGTCTCTCCCAAGTGAGGATCTACAGGATGGTGGGAGAATCGGGGAGAAACGACCGAACAACTTCTCTTTACCCCTTCGCCTACTCCGGCTCGAGCGCCGCCCATCCCTGAGCCAACAACGACCGCGCGCCTCTGTCGGATGGAAATCCTGCTGCGGCTGCTCCTGTCCCTATGCCCGGGAGCGATGGGGACATCTGCATTGTGCATCGTCTTCTACCGAGCCTTCTTGTCGCCAATACCTCGTCGTTCCCCGCCGCCAAGCGTGGCAGCCGGAGCGAGTCGCGACTCGCGAGGATGCCGGAGGAGATGCTGGCTTCGTCGCCCAGTTGGAGGGAGCGAAAGGCGGGCAGTAGAGGACGCGGGCGTCGTCTTAGAATTTTTTTTGTCTTTTTGAACTGCCCGGGGCTGGTGGGTAATTGTTTATCTGGCAGAAGTAATTTTTCCAGCCACGGCTTCTTAATTACACGTATGGATGTTATTTGTATAATATTCTAACTACAATAAACACTGATCGATATTATATTTTTATAAAAATGAAAACAAAATGATGTTTTTTATGGGGAGCCTAGCCAGCTAGGCCAGCCTACACCCCGCCACCCGCCAGGCGCAACCCAACCTTGTGCCCCGGCCGGCCAATTTCCAAGGCCTCCATCGAAACCCTAGGGAAGGAGCCCTAGATTCCTGGCATTTTTGCGTCTACAGCACCAGCCGCCACCACTTGTCGCGATCAACCCCCGGGCACCCACATAGACTTGAATAATTCTGAAAGGAAAAGGATAGGGATCCTCCGGGGGATGGCACGTTTGCATCCCCCGAGTCCTCTGGTGCTCGCCCACGCGCAGGTCATAGGTGGGGCCGTGAACCTTTATCTTTCCAGGAACCGCACATCCCTATTAAGCTGTTCACCATGCGCGTCTCCGCCGCTGCTACGCAGGCACCGCCGTGCCGCGCCTCCCTCACCTCGTGCGTCCACGGTGCCCAGCCCATCCTCCTTCCCTGCACGAGGGCTCCGGCCCGGCCGCCCTCCCCCAATTGTGCGCGGCCAGG
Source organism: Avena insularis (assembly GCA_023614405.1). Classification (NCBI taxonomy): domain Eukaryota; kingdom Viridiplantae; phylum Streptophyta; class Magnoliopsida; order Poales; family Poaceae; genus Avena; species Avena insularis. The sequence continues at coordinate 481,789,971 of CM042686.1, read as the reverse complement.
AGGCTAGCCTCGCCATCGCCGGACGCCGCCCTGCCACTCTCCTCTCTCTTCCACCTCCAGTGGAACCGAAGATTTTGCCGCCTCTCGTCTCGACCATCCGGTTGCCGGAGATGGAGGCCGCCGTGCACCAGCCCGATCCCCGTCGCTACTGGCCACAGCCTCCTCCGCGGGAGACACCTATATGCACCGACTATGCTCCTCTTGCCTGTATGCCGTCCGCTGGCAACCCAGCGACGAGGCCGATCACATTCAAATGGCCTATTGCTGCGATCGCGCCGTGATTTCCGGACATACATTATTTTTTGCTACATTATTGTTTTCGAAATGCTATTATAGCATGTTTTTCTGCTACGGTGTCTTCGGTGAGAGTCTCTGGCGAAGTCAACTTTTTCAAAATTGCTAAGTTTTTTTTTGCTACAATCGTTTTGTAGTTTTGCTGCAATATTAAAAAGTGTTTGTTACGAGGTCTCTGACGAGGTCTCCGCAAGTCTCGAGCGTAGTTGGCTTTTTGCTACATTAGCATAATTGCTATGCTACATATCTTTTCTGATTTTGCTATAGTAGCGCAACCTTCGAGGTCTCTGACGAAAGTCTCCGACGAGTCTCCGGTGAAGTCAGTTTTGCTACATCAACACAAATATTATGCTACATGATCTCCAGCGAAATTTCGATGAGGTCTCCGACGAGATCTGTCTTTTTAATTTTTTGTTACTTGTACGAACCCGTTTTCTACTACATGTAGAAAAATAGAGCTATTTGTAGCAAAAACGGGGTTTTTTAAGTAAAAGTGGGATGACACGATGGAAAGACAATCTGGTCATCCATCCGGACCGATCAGACAGCCGGGAACCCGGGAGATGGAATGTCCCCCATTCTGAAATACCATGCTTAACACAATTTGGAAGGTACTCCCTCCATTCAAAAATATAAGATATTCTAGCTTTGTGAAACGAATGTATCTAGACATCTTTTAATGTATAGATTTACTCCGAACCTCTACGAACCTATACACTAAAAGACGTCTAGATACATTTGATTCACAAAGCTAAAACGTCTAATATTTCCGAATGGAGGGAGTAGTAACTGTTAGACTACTTGACAAAAAAATTTCTCCTTCACAGTTCACACTTTGCTTTTTAACTCTCCGTTATAGCACTGACAGACGTGAGCACGAGTCCTTTCCTATCCGCACTCGTTTGCAACCTCTTAGCACACTCCTCTCTCTCCGTTCTTTTTCTCTTGCTTCTACGAACAAATCGGCGCTGCACTCTGGTTGAAAGGAAAAAGAGCTTAGAAGCGCTGGCGACATCAGGTTGGACGTACCCGACCTTCACGCCTCCTGCAGTAGGGATTGGGTTGTACGGCTCAGCTTGCTAGCAGATCGAATAACGACAACTGAGTACGATGCATGTTGCGGTGGTCGTTAGATTTATGGGAGCGGCTAGGTATCAGGAGCACCCTAGCAGAGGAAGAGAACAATAATTTGCCTGCCACGCCCGTTGCGGTCACCGCTGCCGCGCATATCGCGTCCTTTTCATCCTCTCTCTGTTCCATGTAATTCCTTCTCTTTGTCCGTTTTTCATCACTGTCTCATGTACATCACTTCGGCTATCTCGGAGATACACGCTCACACGTAGTCTAAAAACATACACTGGCATTATGGACCTACACGTAAAAGTTGTCGCTCCTCGTAAAAAGTTTTTTGTAGTTCAAAATGGAAATAAAATTAGCAACATTATGATTTATAAATTCCACAAAAAATAGGATGGTTTATTTGTTGAAACACTTTCACGTTAAAAAATAAAAGAAAACACCACATGTCTAGGAGAAAACGAAAAATGTTACAAATTTGGAGCTCAATTCCAATCAAGGTTACAAAGTTGTAACTTGATAGACACTCATTTGCCAGCAAAGTCACAACTGGCAAGTTACAAGCAATTTGTAAAAAAATGGCTCAATAAATGCTCAGTTGCAACTGGAATGTTAATCTGACTTAAGATACAAGCAAAAAATAGAAATGGCTTGATATAGGCTCTTTGATAAATACATGTATCTCGGTTTTGTTTTGCTTAAATTTTAAAATCTATGGCTCGGTTAAAATGAAGTTGGAAATGTCTTTACCCGAGTCTTGAGTTGCAATCAAGCTAGAAATGCTTCAGGAGGAGACTCGCAATCAAATTACAAAACGGCTTTAGGAGGCGGATCACTTGCAATCAAGTTGCACAAACAACTTCAGATAACGCTCAGTTGCAGTGAGGTTGCAACTGCCTTTCATGAGGAGGCTCAGTTGCAATCCTCTCAGTTGCAATCATCGGAGGAGGCTTTGTTACAATCAAGTTGTAACTAACTTCATGAGAAGGCTCAGTTGCAATCATCAAGGATGAGGCTCAGTTATAATCAAGTTGTAACTAGCTTCATGAGGAGGATGAATTTTAATCAAGTTGCAACTGGCTTCATAAGGAGCCTCAATTATAATCAAGTTGTAACTAACTTCGTGAGGAGGCTCAGTTGCAATCATCAGAGGAGGCTTAGTTACAATCAAGTTACAACTGGCTTCATGAGGAGGCTTAGTTGCAATCAAGTTGCAAATGGTTCCATGAGGAGGCTCAGTTGCAATCATCTTACGAGGCTTAGTTACAATCAAGTTGCAACTAGCTTCAAGAGGAGGCTCATTTATAATCAAGTTGCAGTGACTTTAGGAGGAGGCTAAGTTGCAATCATCGGAGGAGTCTATTACATTCAAGTTGCAACTGGCTTTAGGAGGAGGCTCAGTTCCAATCAAATTGCAACTGTATTTAGGAGGAGACTCAGTTGCAATCAAGTTGCAAATGGTTCCGTGAGGAGGCTCAGTTACAATCAAGTTGCAACTGGATTTGCAAATGGTTCCATGAGGAGGCTTAGTTACAATCATCGAAGGAGGCTCAGTTACAATCAAGTTGCAACTAGCTTTAGGAGGAGACTCAGTTACAACCAAGTTGCAACAGGATGTAGGAGGAGGCTCAGTTGCAATCAAATTGTAAGTGGGTTTAGGAGGAGGCTAAGTTGCACTCAAGTTGCAAATGGTTCCATGAGGAGGCTCAGTTGCAATCATCGGAGGATGCTCAGTTCCAATCATGAGGAGGCTCGCTTTCAATAAAAGTTGCAAAATGACTTTAGATGATTCTCGGTTGCAATCAAGTGGCAAAAATGGGTTCAGATACTCAGTTGCAATGAAGTTGCTACTGGCTTCATGGGGAGGCACAATCGCAACGAAGTTGCAACTGGCTTTAGACGGGACTTAGTTGCAACTGGCTTTAGACGGGACTCAGTTGCAACTGTTTTTAGGAGGAGGATCAGTTACATTCAAGTTGAAACAGGCTACTGAGGAGGTTCAGTTACAATAAAGTTGCAACTGGCTTCATGAGGAGGCTCATTTACGATCAAGTTGCAATTGGCTTCATGAGGAGGATGAGGCTCAATTGCAATCAAGTTGTAAAAATGGCTTTAGACGAGGCTCAGTTGTAATCAAGATGCAAAAACGGCTTCTGTTGGGGGGATACCCCCGGGTAGGGTCACTCCGGGGTATAAGGGCCGAGTTAGCCGAGGGTCGGCAAGGTCAAAGCGGATGCTGGCCGAGTCACCTCAAGGCAGGCCGGATCACGGAGTAACCCGGACTAGGGAAGGGGGGTCGCCTAACATTGTCTCGTCCGACTTAAGGAGTAAGTCGGAAATGCTTATCTGACTTATATGCAGGAACAGGTGTGGCCGGATCTACTGTGATCCGGATCCTCGCTTAGCTTCTAGGAGAAGGAAAGAATCTCTCTGGTCAAAAAACAAGGTCCGGTACCTACTGGATGAGCGAATAAAGCAAGGGCAGGACCACCGGATCGTGCTCGACAAGGATGACGACGCTCACGTCGGCTTACGTCGCTAAAGCAAGTGTGACGCGGGGGAAAAGCACCCCTGTCAGGTTACTACTTTGGGAGGGGGCATATTCTTAGGAATATGCCTCCACGTATGCCCTAGGCCAGGACCGAACCACCTCTATATAAGGGGGTTAGGGTTCTGGTAGAGGGGGTTGGCAGAATTCTAGTTGGTTGAGCACTAGTTGATCTAGGGTTCTTGGGCAAGATAGTAGGCTAGAGTAAGAGAGCGCCTTCTTCCTCCTCTCGCCAACACAGCTCAAGGAGCACTTGTAATCTTGTGGATATTGCAATACAAACTTCTGTGTAGAGAATCACTCTACTATCTCTCCCTGGATTCCCCTAGCGCATATTAGTCCCCACCTTTAGCCTATCCATGGCATCTGCCGTGACACCACCACGACGCTGGCGCCCACTGCTAGCGGCGCCAGCGGGTGAAGATCCGGACGGAAACTTCATCGGCACCGGCGGCGCGCATTGTCTCGAGCTCGCTCGCTCAGCGCTGGATTTCGTCACGATAACGCTGGCTGCCGCAGACGCTTCGCTCGCAAGACAGCCTCTTCGCTGCTCAAGCGCGCACAAGGTCTACGTTATCGTGGACGTTGCGCGCTCATCCGCGTCGCCGTCATGCGGGGAACCACCCTCACCGTGGCTCGGGCGCCAGACGCTCCCGGACCATGCGGAGGTGATGATGACCGCGCCAGGTGCAGGCGCAAGCAAAGACCTAGCGCCAGACCTGGAGGTAACACCTAAGGCACCGAGAAAAGGTAGAGGACCTCCACTGGAGAGGCCTGAGAACGTCTCGAGGGAAGCAATGGATAGCTTGGCTAACCCAAAGAGCGAGGTGATCGATCCGGCTCAGCATAGGCCGAGCTAGAGGAAACCCGACAAAAGATACCTGAGGGCGCAAAGAAAATAGCCGCGCTCAGCGATCCTCGAACATGACGCTGTGAGTACGCAAGGCAAACAAGGTTGATGCAGAGAGTAAAGGGAAAAATCTCATAAGTGAGATGAATAAAGAAGGTGATGATGGAGCGGGGTCGGAAAACTATACTTCGGGGTTGCCAAGTATAGCACACCGGGCGAAGAACCTCGAGCAGCAGATGCCGCGCATCCGAAGCTAGAGGGTCCGACGGTGAGGCCCAAAAGAAGAAGACCGGGTTAACGAGCTGGTTCGATCGCGAATGCAGTAACGAGGAGCTGCCGAGAGCTAACCCGGGAGAGCTGGGGCATATAGGATCGCCCACTCGGTGGTGGGTAACCCGAGAAATCCGGAGCGCATCATCGCCTCATGGCGGTCCGAGGAGAGAAGAGGTAACCTCGCCGACGGAACAACAGATTGTCCTGCACGACCCAAGGCGTCGGGAAAAGAAAAGAAACACGGAAGAATGATGATCGTGGTGTGAGCCGAGGTGAAGCTGGCCGAGGTAATCACGACCAAGGCAATGCTGGTCAAGGGAACGCCGCTAACGGCAATGCCGGACAGCGCAACTCCGCAGGAGCGTGACAACCAGATGCCGAATATACCGAGGCAAGAGCAAAGCGCCGGCCGAGGTATGCAGCAGAAAGACGTGCAACGAGAGCAAAACCGATACAATGACGGTGATTCGGAGATGGTGAACGCAGGGTACCCCAGACCGGACTATCATGTGATAGGATCTAGGTTGGGGAGCAGGGATTTGATGCCAGATGACGCCAAGTTAAAACTGGATCGCCTGTATAGGTCGGAACAGATCGAATGTCAAGGTCCTCCGGGTCCAGCATGCTTTGGACCCCGGATCATGAAGGAACCACCAGTACCCAACTTCCAATTACCCAGGGGCACGAAGACGTATGACGGCAGTACCAAGCCGGAGGATTGGTTGATAAACTATGCTACGGCGGTGAAAATTGCAACTGGCAACTTGAGGTGGGATGTGCGTTACGTGCCCCAGATGTTGGAAGGCCCGGCCAGAGTATGGCTGAATAACTTGCCGCCTGGAAGCATCAACTGCTGGATAGATTTTGAAGAAATGTTTATCAGCAACTTCTCGAGTACGTACCAGAGGCCGAATAGACCCAAGACCCTGGCAATGTGCAAGCAAAGACCCAACAAGACGGATCGTGAATTCTTAACCCGGTGGTGTACCGTAAGAAACTCATGTGAGGGTGTCATAGAGTCACAGGCCATAGCGTAAGGGTGCGTATACGAAGCGAGTGTGGATGAAATCAAGAAGGAAAATGCCGATTAATCGCGAAATGATCCAGATTGCTGATTCGTATGCTTTGGGCGATCCGACTCAACCTAGGCTCCCGTCAAATGACTCAAGCGAGGAATACTATCAGAGGGACGGAGCTGGGTCGTCCCGGAGGAATGATTACAGAGGAAAAAGGAGAGATGACAGACCGGACCATCGCTATGGCTCGCAACAAGTTGCGGCAGTGAATCAAGATCAACCCGGAGGAGGGAGTAATCAACGCCAGAGAACTGGAGGGCAATGGACCCCAAGAAATGATGGCAAGAAAACATGGACTCCAGAGCAGAAGAAGCAGTGGCAGGAAAAGAAAGACCGTCCGAGGTATACCTATGAGTCGATGCTGGACCAGCCGTGTAAGTTTCACACGCTAATCCGAATAGCCCGGCGGGTCACACGACGAGGCAATGTGAGTGGATGCGAAAGATAGAGCAAGGTGGCTCGAGGAATGCTCAGGCACCCCGGAACGATCAACCTCGGCAAGAGTTACCCCAGCAGCAATTGCTTTCCGGAGCGAACAGGCAGCAGCTAATGTTGCCTCCCCCTCCGCTGAGGTATGACAACAATGAAAGAAGGGATGCAGTGCATCAGGTGGAAAATCAGCAACAACCGGATCAGAGGTACCCCGGAAACGAGGGGAGGAATGAGTACAGGGAACATCACCAGAGTTATTGTGTGTTCACGACCGAGGAAACTGATAGGAAAAGCTTGTAGCGCCGACATATGGAGGTCAATGCGGTCATGCCAGCGGTGACAAGGTACATGCCTTGGTCGGACCAGGAAATCACCTGGAACATCAAAGATCATCCTAAACTTATGCCGAGCCTAGGTTCGTACGCGCTAGTGCTAGATCCGATATTCATTGGACCAAACATCAACGTGAGGTTCTCCAAGGTTTTGATTGATAATGGCAGTAGCATTAACATCATGTATGCGGATACGATGCGCAAGTTAGGCATCTCGGAGAACATGCTCCAGGCTACGAGAACAACTTTCCATGGCATAGTACCAGGCATTTCTTGTGAGCCCATAGGCAAAGTCCGGGTCGACGTGTTATTCGGCACGAGGGACAACTGCTGAACTGAAAATCTGGAGTTTGAAGTAGTGAACTTGGAAAGTGCATATCATGCGTTACTCGGAAGGCCAGCATTGAACAAATTCATGTCAAGCTGTCACATCAGTTATCTGAAGATGAAGTTGCCCGGGCCAAATGGAGCGATTACCATTGCTGGAGATTTCCGACGTTCCATGGAGTGTGCTTCAGCCGGGTCCAACCTAGCCGAGTCACTCGTGATTGCGCAAGAGAAAATAAAAATCCAAGAGGTGGCAGCATTAGCTCAGTCCGCACAGCAATATATGCCGGCATTAAGTAACCCGCATGGCAGCGTTTCGTTTCAAGCCGCAAAGGACACCAAGAAGATTCCAGTTGATAACATGTTTCCGGAGCGCACCGTGACAATTGGTGCCGGGTTAACTGACAAATAGGAAAGCGAGCTCGTCAACTTCCTCCGTGAGAATCGGGATATTTTTGCTTGGTCTACACAGGACTTGCAAGGTGTTCCGAGGGAGTTGGCCGAGCACTCTTTGAACGTAAGACCCGGAGCAAGGCCGGTGAAGCAACCTCTCCGCCGCTTCGCCGAGGATAGGAGAAAAGTCATTGGAGACGAGATAGCTCCATCGCAGCGGATTCATCATGGAGGTACTGTATCCGGATTGGCTCTCTAATCCGGTGCTAGTGGAAAAGAAGAAGGACGATCCGAACGTGGAAGTGGTCTGGCGTATGTGTATCGATTACACGAACCTGAACAAGGCGTGTCCAAAATATCCATTTCCACTGCCGAGGATAGATCAGGTCATAGACTCAACCGCAGGATGCGAACTGTTGTCATTCATTGATGCATATTCTGGCTTCCACCAGATACCTCTGAACCCGGATGATCAAATAAAAACGGCGTTTATTACCCCGTACGGGGCTTACTGCTATCACACTATGCCGTTCGGTTTACGTAATGCAGGTGCAACATACCAAAGATGTATGCAAAAATGTTTGCATGACCAAATAGGTCAAAACGTACAAGTATACATGGATGATGTGGTTATCAAGACCAAGGAAAGCGCAACGCTCCTTGACGACATAAGACAAACATTCGCGAACTTGAGAAGGTTCCGGATGAAGTTTAACCCGGAAAAATGTACCTTCGGTGTCCCGACTAGAAAGTTACTCGGATTTCTCGTCTCCAGCCGAGGTATCGAGGTTAATCCAACCAAGATCCGAGCCATCGAACGAATGGAGCTGCCGAAGTGTCTCAACAATGTCTAGAAGTTCACAGGATGCCTGGCGTCGTTGAGTCAGTTTGTATGTCGGTTGGGAGAAAAGGCATTGCCTCTCTACCAACTCATGAAAAAGTCAGATAAATTCGTTTGGACGCCATAGGCCGACGAAGCTTTTACCCACTTGAAAAAGATGTTGGCCACTGCCCCGGTGTTAGCCTCTCCACTATCAAAAGAACCAATGTTGCTCTACGTAGCCGCAACCAACCGAGTTATAAGTGCAGTGATCATAGTGGAACGCAATGAAGAGGGTAAGTCGGTGTAGAGGCCAGTGTATTACCTGAGCGAGGTATTATCTGCCTCAAAACAGAACTACCCACACTTTCAAAAGGTGGCATACGGTGTCTATATGGCGGCGAAGAAGTTAAAGCATTACTTTGAGGAGCACCCCATCAAAGTAATATGTGAAGCTCCCATATCCGAGATAATGGGTAACAAGGATGGGAGTGGCCGAATCGCGAAATGGGTAATTGAGCTAGCCCCTTATGCGCCCCAGTACGACAGAAGAGAAGCGATCAAATCTCAGGCTGTGGCGGACTTTTTCGTGGATTGGGCCGAGGTTCAGTACGAACCACCGCCACCAGATCCGAATTACTGGAGGATGCACTTTGACGGGTCGAAAACCAAAACCGGATTAGGCGCCGGGGTTGTGCTTACCTCGCAAAAGAAGGATCAGCTCAAGTACGTGTTGCAGATCCATTTCGCGGCATCGAACAATGTCGCTGAGTATGAGGCTCTTGTGCATGGGCTCAAAGTGGCAAAGGACATTGGCATACGTCGGATAATATGCTTTGGCGACTCGGATCTGGTGGTGCAGCAGGTGTCCGGAGTGTGGGACGCCCTGGATCCAAACATGGCACTATACAAATTTCATGTACAGAAGATATCTGGTTATTTCGAGGGGTGTGAATTTCACCATATACCCCGAGCGGAAAACGAGGCTGCCGACATGTTGTCGAAGCTCGGATCGACCAGACAGGCAATTCCACCGGGTGTAGCATTGGAACACCTCAGAAAACCATCTATCGGGCCGTCCCCAGGAACCGACTCGATCTATGTGCCGAAAAATACGGAATCCAGAGATGAGCCCATGGACATTGACATGGGAGGTGGTACACGAGACCGGGGGACTGCGTCAGCAAACCCGGGGACTACCTCGGCAAACCCGGGGACTACCTCGTTAGATCCGGGGACTGCTTAGCGTGATCCGGCTGAAGTTATGCCGGTGGATCAGATGGAAATTGATGAGGAGATATTCCCTCCACGAGCCATACCAGCTTGGGCACTGCCTATATTCCAATTCCTGAAAGATGGAACGCTACCCACTGAGGAGGTGCTAGCCAGGCAAACTCAGAGGAGAGCAAAAACATACACAATCATCAATTCCGAGTTATACAAACGCAGTGTAACTAATGTCCTCCAACGATGCGTTGACCCGGAAGAAGGGTTTGACATCCTCCGAGATATCCACCAAGGGGAATGTGGGCATCATGCCTCATCCCGAGCCTTGGTGGCAAAGGCGTTCCGACATGGATTCTACTGGCCAAGTGCCTTGGAACAAGCAGAAGATCTGGTGATAAAATGCAATGGTTGTTAGAGGTACGCCACCAAGACACATATGCCTATGTCGGAACTCAAGACCATACCGATTACGTGGCCATTTGCTGTATGGTGCTTGGATATGGTTGGCCCGTTCAAACCATACCGAAGTGCAAGAAGCCCGGCAAAATGATGTTGATCTGCTGGAAGAAGCGAGAGAACTGGCATTGTCCAGATTCGCCATATATCAGCAAAACCTCCGACGCTATCATAGCCAGAAAGTGTGCCCCCGAGTCTTCCGGGAAGGCGATCTGGTGCTCCGGTTGGTACAACGTACTACTGGCATGCATAAATTGTCCCCCCCATGGGAAGGGCCGTTCATTGTGAGCAAAGCATTGCACAATGATTCTTACTATCTCATAGATGCAAAGCCATAGGAAAAGAACAAGGCGGACAGGTCCGGAGAGGAGTCCAAGCGACCATGGAATGTAGCACTACTTCGTCCCTTCTACACTTAGCTAAGAAGTGTATGTATCCGAGTCGTCTCGTATGTCGGTATGTATGTTGGCAATGAGCTTATCAATAAAATAGCAAATACTCGAGCAAAGAACTCGGGACTGCCTTAATAATGTTTGTCGTAATTTCTTATGCGGTAGCTGGAATGAGTCTTTTTACTTAATCCGGATTAGTAATGTGTGAGCACCAAAAACCCAACCCTTCGACTTGCTGCTGTCCAACAAGAATTGGCTTCATGGTAAGCAAGGGAACAAATTTGGAATTGCGTAGCACATGAAAAACGGCTAAGGAAACGAATTTACTCGAGCTAACGTTTGCTTTTTCGGACTAACCCTGTATTTATTTTCAAGTTATTATGCTGAATTATTTTGAGCCAAGCCTCAAGGTTTCTAAGTATTGTTAAGACAATTTTTGAAGCTCGGATTCGTAAGTCGTAAAACCGAATCAAGGTAGACACGGACCGAGCCAAGGAATTGGACGAACAAGAAAATAAAACTCGGGGACTACGCCCAAGTTAATCCGGCATAAAAACATAGTAGCAAAATATTACATATCCAACATACAATTGCACCCGGCATACCGGGGATCTGATAAATTTTCAAGTTTTTTCAACTAAGGAGCGGCAGGAGGAGGAAGTTCGGCGTCATCATCACTGTCTTCAATATATGAAGCAGCATCTTCTCCATCCTCACCCGACCCATCCTCCACGTTCTCCATATGCTCGTCCCCACCGGACTCCAGAAAGCTCGGCCCCTCAACCCAGTCATGGATTGGAGAAAATTCGACGAGGTCAGAGGCGCAAGCTCGCCGAGCTACCCACTCCGGATCATCGGTCCATTTCGATCCGGTGCGCCGATGTGTGAGGAGGCTCAGGTCGATCTTCTCGTACCATGTAAGAATATGATGAAGGAGGGTATCTGCTGCGGCACGCCCGGCGGACTCCCTCCAGAGGTCAAGCTGAGTCTCAACTTCCAACAGCTTTTCAGCAAGGAGTGTGATCCTCTCCGGAGTGCTCTCGCTTGGCCAAAAGGTGTTGTAGATTCAGACCGCAACGTCGAGGAGATCTTTCCCATAGTTCTTGATGGTTTCCACGCGAACTGACACGCTGACCAATAGGTCCTTCATGTCTAAGGGGATGCTCTCACCATCAGGAGCGACGGGAGTACCCCTTTCTCGGCGGAATTTGGCAACAGCAAGATCAAGGCGATGGAGTACCCTCGGGAAAGTGATCTGGAAACAAGGAAAAGGAAGATGCTGAAGCAAACATATATGGGCTAACCCGGAAAACTATGTCGGATAAGGGAAAGAAACTTACGTGAGATATGGCGGTGGATCCGGGTCAACTCCTTGATGCAGTTGTCGCGTCTCTGGCGAAGTTGTTCAAGCTCAGTGAGCGCCGACCCAAGCTGGACCTCGGATTCTTTAAGCAGGTCCTAGTCCTTGGAGATTTGGAGAGTAAGGCGCTCACGCTCTTCGGTGAAGTTCTGGCCAACTTTTTGGAGCTCGGTTTTGTGTTGGGCCTTCATCTTCTCCATCTCGGCCTTGAGCTTGGCTATCTCGTCGTCCTTGGTCCGGAGGAGGGCAAGCTCATCATTTTTCTTCTTCAGCTCAGTTTGATGCTGTCCTGCTTGTTCGAGAAAATGCAGCATCATATCAGGCACGGGCACACTATCCTCAAGCGATGCCGAAATAGTGCGTTGACCCGGCAAAGCCAAGGAGTGAATGTTTGCCGAGCCAGGGAGAAGAAGAAATGGAAAACACAACAAGGTCGGGCAAAAGAGGAAATACCTCGGATTTCCTCCAAATTCTTCCGCATAATCTTGTTCTCAGCCTCCACCCCAGCTACAAAAAACCGAATGAGGAGATCAGTCCGGCGAAAACAAGTGAAGAAAAACGGAGAAGTGCTGAGGGAGAAAATTACCGCTCTTTTCATGCTCTGCGCCAAGTGCAACATGTTTCGCGCGCAGGATCTTGTGAGTATCAAGTGCGTTGAAATTGACGCCCACATTGGTAGTTACCTAAAAGGAGCACGTATGTGAAATTAACTTGATGAATATTCGAGTACAAGATCCGCCAAGTGGAACTTAACCCGGCTCTAGGTGTGCATATTCGAAGGTATAAGATCCGGCCAAGTGGAACTTAACCCGCTCTAGGTGTGTGCATATTCGGTATAAGATCCGCCAAGTGGAACTTAACCCGGCTCTAGGTGTGCATATTCGAGTGTATAAGATCCGGCCAAGTGGAACTTAACCCGCTCTAGGTGTGTGCATATTCGAGTAAGATCCGCCAAGTGGAACTTAACCCGCTCTAGGTGTGTCCATATTCGAAGTGTGCAAGATCCGCCAAGTGAAACTTAACCCGCTCTAGGTGTGTGCATATTCGAGGTAAGATCCGGCCAAGTGGAACTTAACCCGCTCTAGGTGTGTGCATATTCGAGTACAAGATCCGGCCAAGTGGAACTTAACCCGCTCTAGGTGTGTGCATATTCGAGGTAAGATCCGGGCCAAGTGGAACTTAACCCGGCTCTAGGTGTGTGCATATTTGAAGTTTACATGCAGCTATGTTAGTTTTGTAAGGAGCATCCGGCCGAGTAACGAGCTACTCCACCAGAGGCTCGGGGACTAATGGTTATTATCTACAGCATGTAAAGGAGAAACGACATACCTCCATCATTCACCCCGCGAGGTTAATTGCCTTGGCGGCAGTGTTCATCTGGGCAGAAAATTCTGCGGGGCCGAACTTTTCCGGGAGATCGTCGTAGTAGACGAACTCCGCCTTATTCCAGTTCATGACGAACTCGATAAGGCTCGGAGGGTACCGTTCGCCAGTGGTCATGTGGGGTGCCACCAAGCCCTTTGCATGAGCTTCCTTCCTCTCAATCAGGGCAAGAGCTGGGCTGGTGTGAAGGACCATCTGCTGCACATTGGTTGGCTCGGCAGGATGATCCGTCGCTGCTGGTGATTTCTTCGGAAGCATTGATGACAAGGTTTCGCTGCCCGGCCTCGACGGTTGTAGACTTGGCAGCATTCGGAGCTTTCTTGCCTTTAGCCTGCCGGGAAGAAGTAACCACGACTGATTTCCCTTTGGAAGCTGCTGGAATGGATCCTCGCCGGGGCTGAGATGACTCGGAAGAGGCAGAGGAACTTGGTACTAGAGCTGCTATGGGCTTCCTGGCTGCCGGATGATGCTGGTTCGAAGCTGGATCGGAGCCGGCCGGTGCTGGAGTTGCGGTAGACTTGGTGGTTGTTGGTTGCGGCAATGCCGAAGTGGCAGACACCGTTGCCTCGGCCGAACCAACCCCTCCCGATCCGAGGTCGCGTTCCTCTTGATGAGGTACTACGGAACCCGGAGCAGCCGCAAAGCCCTCCGGAATAGGGCTCAGCGGGCATGACTCGTCGTCACGAGGAGGGGAAGGACCGGACCGAAGGGGAGAAGAGATGCTCGATCCGCTCTGAGGGACCTCCATAGGAGGCATGCAAAAGAAAATGATGTCAGGAGTGAAATTACCCCGATGCAAGGAGAAGTGTGTTGCACAGTGAAAAAGGACTTACGCATCCGAGGTATCGGCTTCCTTGGGTTTCCGAGCCCTCCGTGGCGGGGCTTTGCCTGCCCGCTTGGAGGCAGTCTTGTCTCCGGCCTTCTTTTGCCTTTTGGTGGGCTGAGAAGGTTCGGAAGAAGAACTTGACGTGGATCCGCGCTTCTTCTTCGACGCCACCGGAACCGGCTCGCCCGTGGCAAGTGGAGGATCCTCGTGGATATGCCCACCGAGGTTAGCTGATGCCGGAAAGGCAAAAGAAAGAGGGACAGCCTCAACAGGTTCAATCACGTCGATATCCGAGTCATCCTCATCATCGGGCTAATCTCTAAGAGAAGAGAATTTACCGCTGGGACGTTTGGTGGCGTCGGTCATAGGGAGGAACATCTCCTGGTCCGGCTCCTCCTCATCCGGGATCTCTCGGTCCGGCTCCCACTTAAGGGTCGGATCCGTGCCATCCTCGAGTGTTTGCTGGAGAAATAGCTGAGAAAAAGCACAAAGAGCAGAGTCAGAAATATGACAAAAACCGACACATAATTGATCCGAAATAAGTTTACCCCGTGAAGCTTACCGCGGGAGGGAGCCTGTCACGACAGTAATGTTCGATTCCCCACGTCCATTCGGCGGAGAAATCTTTGTGAGTGGTGAACAGAGCCTTGACCCGGCGGAAGATCTCTATGTTGCTCAATTCGAAGGAGGAGGTTCGGTTGGGGTCACGACCGAAGCTCATGTGGCACAACTTCTGGGTGTGCCTCTGGAGGGGAGAGATTCGCTGCGCATTTAACGTGATCATAGCGCCCTCGCAGTAATCCGAGCTTCTTCAGCCCGCGAATCTTTTGTTGACTTGATTGGCCAGAGCTGTAGGTTTCTTGGCGACCTCCTCCCGTAAACTGTCGGGGGACCCGGAGCGAGGGCAAGAACCAATCAAGTCTTCGGTACCCTCGTTCCGGACGTAGAAGAAGGTCCGGGCCCATCCTTTGCAGGAGTCAAGCCCGGTGACCCGGGGAAAGATTGAAAATCTCCGGGGCGAGATGGAGGCAGCTCTAAACTGGGTGAGCTGCTTGTCCTCCGACTCGACGTGGATGTTGGGGACGACGTTGCGATGGAGACCGAAGAACCGGATCCACAGCTCCTTCATGGGCCATAGTCCGGTATAACCTTCGATCGTAGAGACAAAGGCGGACAGAGAGGTGATGGCATTCGCCGGGAGATGATGTGGTTGGAAGTGATAGGTCCGGACCCAGTCCCGGAAGAAATCGCTCACCAGAAGATCAAATCCCCGTTGGAAATGGGATAGGAAAACAACAAACTCACCCGGATTTGGTGAGGGGGCCAATTCTGAGGAGGGGAGACGAGCGGCGACGCCATGGAATACGCTGGTCCGTAGAGCTACCGATGTTGTCTTGGCAGACCCACGAACCGGCCCACACGTCGCGTTCCGTCGCGCCGGCGTCCTCCTCCATCTCCTGCTCAGCGACGATGAGCTCTTCCTCAGTCATCTCATATCCGTTGTCCTCGCTGGAGCCAGCGGCGGCGGGGGTCTGTGGTCTAGATTGACGAGGACCCATGGCTAAGCAGTTGCACAACGATGGCTGCGGTGCGGAGGCACGGAGAAGGTACGGCGGTGGCGCTGCTGCAACGGGTACTGGTGGCGGCGCGGTCGCGAAGAAGACGAAGGAGAAGAAGGGGAACGAGCAGAGGGGCGCAAAGGTGAAAAATGCTAAGGAACGCGCCTCCCTATTTAATCGCCTCAGATGGGTGAGTGGGATCGCTACAGCGCAGCAGGAGCCACACGATGTGGCCGTATTGCTTGCATCAGCCAATCATCAAGAGCCACAGGAGGCCACCGAGTAGATGAGATCCCATGACGTGACGCGGTCATGCGTAAACAAGGAGACAGTATGACGAACCCGCATATAGTAAAACTGACAATTATCGGGCGACATCGCAAGGTGCCCTTAAAATAAGACAAGGTAATGATTAGCCTCCACATGGGTTGGCGTATGAGAGAAGGAAACGGGGCCCGGATCGAACCATGATAACCATGGGATCTGAGCCAAAGTGGTGACCCGGCCGGAAGGTGAAAACTTGGAACGTACGAAGGGAATGTAAATCCATGTAATCCGAGATAAGGAGCTAGCCCAGAATTAAACGTCTGAGGCTCGGACATAAATGAACCTGATGTGGCCTTAGCGGCCGAGGCAGCCAAGACCGCACCAGCCGGGACTAATGTTAGGGATACCCCGGTAGGGTCACCCGGGTATAAGGGCGAGTTAGCCGAGGGTCGGCAAGGTCAAAGCGGATGCTGGCCGAAGTCACCTCAAGGCAGGCCGGATCACGGCAACCCGGACCAGGGAGGGTCGCTTAACGTTGTCTCGTCGACTTAAGGAGTAAGTCGGAAATGCTTATCGACTTATATGCAGGAACAGTGTGGCCGGATCTACCGTGATCCGGATCCTCGCTAGCTTCTAGGAGAAGGAAGGAATCTCTCGTCAAAAAGAAGGTCCCAGTACCCACGGATGAGCGAATAAAGCAAGGGCAGGACCACCGGATCGTTCCGACAAGGATGACGACGCCACGCCGGCTTACGCCGCTAAAGCAAGTGTGACGCTGGGAAAAGCACTCGGGTTACTACTTTGGGAGGGGGCATATTCTTAGGAATATGCCTCCACGTATGCCCTAGGCCAGGACCGAACCACCTCTATATAAGGGGGGTTAGGGTTCTGGTAGAGGGGGTTGGCAGAATTCTAGTTAGTTGAGCACTAGTTGATCTAGGGTTCTTGGGCAAGATAGTAGGCTAGAGTAAGAGAGCACCTTCTTCCTCCTCTCGCCAACATAGCTCAAGGAGCACTTGTAATCTTGTGGATATTGCAATACAAACTTCTGTGTAGAGAATCACTCTACTATCCCTCCCTGGATTCCCCTAGCGCATATTAGTCCCCACCTTTAGCCTATCCATGGCATCTGTCGTGACACCACCACGACAGCTTCAGACGATGCTCGAGTGCAATCAAGTTGCAACTGGCTTCATGAGTAGGCTGAGTTGCAATCAAGTTGCAATAGGATTCATAGAGAGGCTTAGTTGCAATCAAGTTGCAACTAGCTTCAGATGCAAAAAAACAACTTTGAGCGATGCTCAGTTACAGTCAAGTTGTAACTGGCTTCAAGAGGATGCTCGTTGCAAAATAGCTTTAGACGATGCCTAGTTGCAATTAAGTTTCAAAAATGGGTTCAGATGCTTAGTTGCAATGAAGTTGCAACTAACTTCATAGGGAGGCTCAATTGCAATGAAGGTGCAACTGGCTTCAGACGAGACTTGGTTGAAACTGTCTTTAGGAGGAGGCTCAGTTGCAACAGGCATCAGGAGGAGGCTCAATTATAATTAAATTGCAACTGGTTTTGGAGGAGTTTCAATTGCAGTCAAGTTGCAACTGCTTAGTACTGAACGAATTATGAGTATAAGTGGAACAAGAATTTTGGACCTAAGTGAAAAAAAAATTCTTGACCATAATTTTGAAGCACATGGAACAATATCACTGGTGCATGAGGACCAAAAATATAGACCGAACGGAACAAATTTTAGAAACACGAGGGAAAAATCACAATTGTTTGCGGAAATACAACTATTAAGCTAATCGGAAGAAAAACTTGTTAGATTTAAATTTATTTGCAAATAAATTGATAGATTTAATAGGAAAAACACTATTAAAAATCATGAAGAAAAATAACGTGACTTGAAATAAAAATAAAAAATAAAGTAATGAAAATGAAGAAAACAAGAAAATAAAAAAATAAAACGAAAAGAAAAAAGGAAATCGAAAGAAAAATTGAATGCAAACCATCCCGCTCGGTCTCTCTCTCCAGCCAAAGAACCTAAGCTAGCTGCAAAAATTCAAACAAAAAGAACTATCGTATGTATTTGTGTGCAGCCCAGGATAAGGGAGCCCAGCCCACAAGACAACCGGACAGCCCACAAAGAGAACAGACAACGTTACGAACGGAACAACCCACAGACAGAAACAAGCGCGAATCTTGGAACAAAATCTAACGGTGTGGGAGGTGATTGATACTTAACTAAATATCAAGCGCCTGATTTCTAGCAAATCTGTAGATTTATATGGATTGCGGCGCAGGTACGCAACCCATGTAGTCTAATAAAAGCTGAAATCTCAAGGTCCATCTACTATAGTAAGTTGGAAGCGGTGTGGGAGGTAAAGTTTAGTCCTACATTGCTAGTTAAGAGATAGTTGAATCAGGTTATAAGGTGAGCTGTTTCACTCCCACTAAGTGAGTGAGAAGAGGAGTCCACGTGCACTCCTCCTCCACCGCCGTCTGCCTTGCCCGCACGTCGCGTTTCGTGAATCGAGTTCGAGTTAGAAACTCGTTTTGTGAAAGACTAAATCTTTACATGGTGCACCAGTTGTTGGGTACGTGTTAACATTCGTGTGAATGTTTGACGCGTGTCCTTCTCTTTCACCGCGTGACGACTCGGTCGGCTCACCTCCCAGGCTATAGAGCGAGGGACAGACAGATCTAGTTGCATCATGTTCTTTCTCTGTCTCTCTCGGTGTGTTCCTCTTGCTGCGCTGCTCTCTAGGCTTCCCGACTCTGGCGGCTGCGTGCAAAACCCCGCCCATTGAGATCCTACACCGGGAGACGAGCGATAAGGTTTTTGGGGAGCGTCTCGGCGCGACTGGTCGCTTCCGTTCGTGTTGTTCTTCATCAACCGGCGATCTCAACAACACCATGGGCGACAACGACAAAGACCAAGGTGTTGCTGCAGTGGCGACCTTCCCGGTCAACATGTATGTGATATTCCTCTCTTTGTATGCACTAGTTATTGCTAGATTTTCAGATCCACTAGATGTGGTTGTTTGGCTGCATGTGTTTAGATCTGCTAGTGCCTACATAACCTTGATTTCGGTAATTAATCTCATGAGAAAATTGCCTAATATTTCAACAATCCAAAAATCTTACTTATTTATTTAGGCAATTTTCGTCATCTGACTTTGCTGCTTCGCTGAAACCGAGCCCTTTCACGGATGCTAATTTTAAGAGATGGCAAGGGAAAACCCTCTTGTGGCTCACTGCAATGGACATAGAAAAAGTTGCAGATGGCACTTCTAGAGGTCTGCTTACTCTCGATGAAGAGAGAGCGTTCAGGAAGGTCACTGTACTTTTTGTTGGCTCTATACTCAGTGTGCTTGGAGATAAGTTGGTTGATGCATATTTGCATATTCGTGATGCCAAAAAACTATGGGATGCGCTGGACGCTAAGTCCGGTGCTGCCGATGCCGGTGATAAACTGTATGCTATGGAGTAGTTCAATGACTACAAGATGGTTGAAAACCGATCTATAGTAGAACAGACTCATGAGCTAGAGATCATGGCAAAGGAACTCGAACTCCTCAAGTGTGTGCTTCTGGACAAGTTTGTCGTGGATGCATTGTTGCTAAGCTTCCCCCTTCGTGGAGGAACTTTGCCACTTCTCTGAAACATCAGAAGCATGAGCTCTCTGTTGAGTACCTCATTGGCTCTCTGGATGTTGAAGAGAAGGCGAGGGCAAAAGACAAACACACTAGTGGAACCGAGGGACATTTTGCTGCCAATATGGTGCAGAAAAATGCCCACAAGTCCAAGGGAAATAACAAAGTCTGCCAGACTACCAACTTCAAGAAGAAGAAGGGGCAGAACAAGGAAAAGAAAGAACCTTGTTGGGTGTGTGGCGATATTGGCCATTGGGCTCATCGTTGTCCAAAGAAGAAAGGCAAGAAGGGTCAGTCTGGATAGAGTTCTAAATCTGTCAACATGGTCATTGGCAATACTGATGTAGGAACTTCAGGTTCTAGGTATGGTAATTTATTACCTACTGTTCTTTCAGTATTTCAACCCACAGAATTGTGGGTTGATATGGGTGCCAATGTTCATGTGTGTGCTGACATTTCCATGTTCACCTCTTATCAGGCTCGAGATTTCTCAGTCATGATGGGGAATGGATTACATGCTACTATTCTTGGTGCTGGCATGGTAGATCTGAAGTTTACTTTGGGTAAGATCGTGCAATTGAAGAATATGCAGCATGTCCCTTCTATTAAGAAGAATCTCGTTAGTGGATCCCATCTTCTGAAAGATGGGTTTAAGTTGGTATTTGAGTACAATAAAGTTGTATTGTCTAAGTATGAAACCTTTGTTGGAAAAGTCTATGAAAGCGGAGGCATGTTCCGCTTTTCATTGATAGACTTTTGTGATGATGTAGTGAACCATGATTGCACTACTAGTAATGAAACTAATGTTTGGCATTCACGACTTTGTCATATTAATTTCGGTTGTATGTCGCGGCTTGCTGGTGTGAGTTTAATTCCGAAATTTACTATTGTCAAAGGCTCTAAGTGCCATGCTTGTGTGCAAGCAAAGCAGCCTCGCAAGCCTCACAAACCTACAGAGGAGAGAAACTTGGCACCTCTAGAGCTCATACATTCAGATCTATGTGAGATGAATGGTGTGTTGACAATTAGTGGAAAGAAATATTTCATGACATTGATTGATGATTCTACTAGGTACTGTTATGTATATCTCTTGAAAACTAAAGACGAGGCTTTATATTTCTTTAAGATCTATAAGGCAGAAGTTGAAAATCAACTTGAGAGAAAGATCAAAAGAATTCGGTCTGATTGTGGTGGAGAGTACTTTTCTAATGAGTTCAATTTATTTTGTTCGGAACATGGTATTATACATGAGAGGATGATGGCTCAATGCATGGCGCCCAGAAAAGTGCTGGTGCGTGGTTGATGTAGAGCTCGTTGGGAACCCCAAGAGGAAGGTATGATGAGCATAGCAGCAAGTTTTCCTCGGTTATGAAACCAAGGTTTAATCGAACCAGTAGGAGCAAGGAAACACCCCAAAGGTGTTGCTAGCTGAGCCTTGACAGGGCGCACTACCGGTGCTAGTAGCAACGTGGAGACCTGCACAACACAACCACATAACTTTGTCCCCAACTTGCGATGAGGTTGTCAATCCCCTCGGCCTGATGGTTTTAACAATGAATTTATCAAAAGCTGCTGGTCATTGATTGGAAATCATATCAAATTGCGGATCCATGACTTCTACAATGAGAAAGTCTCTCTTGAAAGCATCAACTCATCCTACATTACTCTCATTCCTAAAATTACATGCCCTTCTACCTCTGCTGATTTCATACCAATTTCCTTATTGAACCGTGTGTTCAAAATCATTACCAAACTTCTTGCAAACAGACTGCAATTTGTTATTCTGGAATTGGTGCATAAAAATCAATATGGTTTTATCAATAATAGATGTAACATCCCAAATTTTACAATTACAGATGTTACTAGAAGCATGCATCATATCATTGCATCATGGCAACACATATCAAAAACTGCATCAGGTATTTTTCAAAACCCCATAGTCATATAAAGGAATAAAAGGGTTAAACAATATCAATCCACCAAAACCCTTGCAAAAGTGTTATTTTATAATCCTACTCTAACCCCCTTCTTTTTACAAAATTTTAGAAACAAATTTCGTTTATTTCGGAGTCCGTTTGCAAAAGTTATTAATCAAATAGGAAAACAGAAAAGAATAAAAAGTATAAAAAAATGGAAACCTAACCTAACCGGGCCGGCCGAGCCAGCCCGGGGCCTACCTACCGCCCACCTGGCCGGCTGGGCGACACGCGGACGGCCGCCCCAGCCAGCCGCCACCGCCCGCCAGCCGCTAACAGACCGGACCCACCCGTCATCCCCTTCGTCCGAGTCTAGGACGAACACGACATCCATCGCGTCGGCGCCAACCGACTCCGGCCGATTCGGAGCGGATTCCATGACCCCCGCGCCAAGCAAAGCCACCTATAAATACCCCGGCACGCCTCCCTCGAAACCCTAGCCTTTTTTCCACCCCACCGCCACCGAGCCGCCGCGGATCTCTCGCTGGAACTCCGTCGGACTTCGCCGCCTCCAGCCTCCGCTCGCCGCCACCTCGGGAGGGAACATCCGACGTCGCCCCCTGGAACGCGACCACGGCGAGGAGCCGGTCGCCGTCGTCTATTTCGCTGGGCCGGAGGAGCACCACCGTGCCGCCGTCTACCGTCACTGACCGCCGTCGATGTTCCGCCGCCGTCCATCGTTGCCACCGCCGGTAAGCCCCTCTCCGACCGTCAGATTGAGATCCAACGGCTGCAATCGGTCAAACGGCCCCGGCCAATCGCATCGCGCCGCGTGGCAGCCGCCACGTCGTCGCCACGTCACCAGCGCTGCCACGCACGCCTCGGCTGGCCAATCCGAGCCGCTTGTCGCCCGCCAGAAGGCCACCTTTTTAGTTTTCTTTTTAATAGACAGAAAATACTTTAATCTTGTAAAATCCATAGTAATTCGAGTATTATTCCAAAAATTGCGTATAATATACCGTTGGTTTCATAATTTTGAGTAGAACACAGATCTACAATAATATTGTTGTTTTGCCACAGCAATCTTGTAGTAGGATTTAAAGTTTAGATTAGAGTATTTTAATTCCAGAAAATTATCCGTAGCTCCGTTTTAGTTGATTCTTGTTGCGTTGGCTTTGTATCGACGAGACCTTCTGTAGAAAATTGTCTCATCATGCTGAGGGTGTTCAGATCTGTCTCGATATAGATTGGAGTTGTAGATCTAGTTTTGAGCTTGGATATTTAGGGTTTAACCCAAAATACTTCAAATCTGTGGGGAATCGATTCTAATGACATCCCCAACTAAACAACACCCCTGATTAGAACCCTTGGTCGAAATCGAATCCATCCTTGCATATTACCATGTTGCATGCATGCATATTCAACTTCGTGACTTTGTTTTGTGCAAATTGTGATTGGATCCATGTTTGTTTCGTTAGATTGCCCGGAGTGCGCTTAGGAGTACTGTTGTGTAGATTGCTGCTCGGATCAAGGCAAGTTACATCACTTGTTCATGTTTATGTCCCAGTTTTGACTATGCATGTTTTACTCTTCAAATTCTAGTATGCATGTGTAGGATTTTGGTAGAATTTCTTAGTACTATTTTTGCAAGTGCGATTTTGTAGTATGCCCTGAGTAGCTCTATGCTTAGGATTTTCTATCCCCATAAGTTATCCTGTTTTTCTAAGTTATGCTTGCTATGCTATATACTTATCTATATCAAGTACCGTTGGGAGGGTTCGAAAGACGCAAAATTTTCTAAGTAAAAGAGCTCTCTCGAGCGAACCTTTTTCCTCTCAAAACCCCCTTCAAAATAAAAACTAAGTTTTCTTTTGGGGAATGGTTGTCGGGACAACGAGTCGGATTTTGGTGGAGGACGGCCGCCCAGGAATCAAAGAAGTCTGCCATGTTTCGGAATTCAGAAGCTTCCCGTGCAACCACAATACATATGGGCTCTGTCTTGGCTTAGTACTTAGTGGGAAACCTCACCGGGGTACCAACATTTGGAGGTTCTTGGCGCGGTTGGATCCAGCTGGTAGAGGGGCTACTAAGAGAAGGCTTCGCCATGGTCTTGTCTGTAAAAGGGCTTGATCGTGGATTGTGGGGAAAGTGCACAACCTCTCGAGAGTATTGCAAATTGATCGGTTAGCCGTGTTCACGGAAACAGAACAACATTGAGCATCTGAAGGATGGAGCCTCTGGAAGATCTTCCTCTCTCTTTTCCAAACCTAACGTTTTATAAACCCCAAGGCGTGAGTAATATCGCCATTGGGTGGGATTTTGGGAACTTGGTGCGTAATATCCAAGTGTTAGGTTGATTAGGCACATGGTGAGTAATATCCACGTGTTCCATTCGACCCTATACTATTTATCAAAGTTTACAAAATAGGGAAAACTTTCTTCCTCTTTTCTTCTTATATTAAGAAAATTGGCTTTACGCAAATAAACCCCAGAGCCTACTCTTAGCCTTGCATGTAGTGATAGTCTTACTCCTTCCTTGGTGTAAATTTGCCAATACATTCAAAGTATTGACCCAACTTGTTGGCTGCACGTCTTATGTGCAGAATCCGAAGATTGAAAGGTGCGTAGGGATCGCGGGTCTTCACGCAACTAGCCTGAGGCGTTGATGGACTCAAGTTTTACTTAGTTTCCGCTGTTTTATTTGAGCTAGCTATAAGCTATGCAAGTTGTAATAAATATACTCTGGATTATTCGTGTAATAATGACTTGTGTTTTACATGATATTCATCGACTGTGAAGTGCTAGCTATTGATCCAGGGACTAGCATATTAATCACAGGGACTTAGGATCTTTATCGGATCCTGGGTCACAACAGATGGTATCAGAGCACAAAGTTGCTTGTAGGACGTGACCCTAGGATTGGAAACCACCTTTACCATGTGTGTTTTTGCTTTCTATATTCTTCTAAGTTATTTGCACTCTTCTAGTATTTCTCTTCCTTATCACCCTGTGCCTAATTTTCTTTCTCCTAACCTAAAGATGACGGCCTTCTACTACGACACCGCTGAAGACATCAAGTGCCTGCGCTTCGGGGAATGCCTTCTGGACATCATCAAGACATTACAGTTACCCATGCCATCAATCAAGGGAAGCGAGTTGAGGAAGATGCACAAGGAAGGATGCTGGGAAATTGAAGTCATTCAACCAGGGCGCAGTCAGACAGAACCCAAGACAGAGGCCATTGTACTCAATGCCACTAGCGACTCTAAGGAGAAAGGACTTAGCATCAGCTTGCAGGAGCTCTATGGACGCCTTTGCGGACGCCACCATGAAGAGGTTGAAGGCCACTACATCAAACTCTTTGGAAGACGTGATGAGAAGGGAGTTCCAATCGAGTTAACCCTGGAGGAAAGGAAGACATGCAAGCGTCAAAGGATCCAATATCAAGACTTGGAGTTCCACATCAATGACCTTTAGAAGGGGAGCTGCCTTGAGATCGTGAGGAATGACGAACTTTGTGTCCACGTCGAGGAACTGGAAGAGAAGATCAAGTCCCTAGGAGGGGAGCTCACCGCCCAAGACAAGAGGTTTGCTAATCAAGAGAAGAGGGTGCAAGACAAGAACAAGAAGATTAGGGGGCAAAGTCTTGTTCTCGCAAAGAATGAGATGGAGTTCAAGAACTTTGCCACCATGTTGAAGGACCTGGGAGCAGCCAAGAGGAGCTTGGAGGAGAAGATCACGCCCGTGACTATGGGGTCAAGTTTGATCAAGAAGCTACAGAAGGAGAAGAAGGAACTCCAAGAGAAACTGGGAGCTGCTACCCAGGAGCTGCAGGAGGTAAAGGAACTTCAAGAAAGGCTCGAAGATGCTACACCGGAGCCACATGAGGTGAAGGAACTTCAGGAGAAGCTTGAAGCCACGACGAGGGACATGGAATTATACAAGTCTCTGCTGGAAAAGGAAGGCTTCATCATTGAGGATGAGGAAGTGGATGATGAGTAGAGTAGTTGGACCACCTTTAGTTCTATAGTCAAACGTTATTCGCGATTGTAATGAGTACCAAAAATTATATTGGTTAGTTAAGCTTGGTTGAGTGTGTGGAACTATGTTCCTTGTGTGCCTTGTTTTTCTCGTGTGTTTTTCTTCTCTTGTTTACATAAGGGTAGGAGTTTATTCCTTAGGATTTCTATCTATTTCTTAACTTGTCTCCCAAACACTCCAGATGGCGAGACGTGGAAACAACAATAACAACATGCCCCCAGAGATAGCACAACTTCTGAACTCCCAGAATCAGTTGATCGAACTCCTCACTCAAAACATGCAAAACAACAACAACAACAACAACAACAATCCGCCGCCTCCGCCACCTCCACCGCCCCAACAGGATCGCTTGACTCGGTTCTTGAGGTTGAACCCTCCAACTTTCTCAAGTATTTCTGAGCCAATTGTGGCAGATGACTGGCTCCGCACCACCAACAAGAAGTTAGACACCGTCCAAGTTGTTGGAGCTGATAGGGTGTGCTTTGCCGCGCACCAACTTGAGGGACCAGCCGCTGAATGGTGGGATAATTACCAGGTCACCCACCCTGACGTTGAAGCTATCACCTGGAACCAGTTCGAGACGGCCTTTCATACTCATCACGTAGCCGCGGGAGTCATGTCACTTAAGAGACGTGAGTTCCGCGACTTGAAACAACTGCACCGCTCTGTCTCCGAGTATGGGGACCTTTTCAACAAGCTGGCATGTTATGCACCTGATGATGTATCCACTGATGCCAAGAGACAGGAGGAGTTCTTGAGGGGACTTAATGATGAAATATCTATTCAGCTAGTGGCTCTGAAGTTTGATAACTACCAGGAACTCCTGGACAGGGCAGTGGTGGTTGAAGCAAAGCAAAGGAGTATAGAGAACCAAAAGAGAAAGTCCACCTCACACAAGCACAACTCTGCCCCATATCAGAAGCAACGCACTTCATCACCACCACCCCACAACCACAATGGCCACAACCACAATGGTCATCGCCATGGAGGACATAACCACAATGGTCATAAACACCGCAATGGAAATGGAAATGGGAAGGATCTGAGTGAAGTGACATGCTTCAAGTGTAACAAGACAGGGCATTATGCAACTACTTGCCCCGAAAGGATGAAGAATGGGAATGGTAATGGAAATGGCAACAGACACAACCATGGCAATGGTAATGGGAATGGGAAGAAGCCGAATCCGTTCGTCAAAGCCACGGTGAATCATGTCTCCGTGGAGGATGCTCGTGAGGCACCTGACTCCGTGATTGGTAAGTTCAAGCTTAACTCCACCCATGTAGTTGTTATTTTTGATACTGGTGCATCGCATTCATTCATATCAAGGGTATTTATGGATAGAGGCAAGATACCTACGGAGACTATTAGTACTCCCCTAAGGGTAAGTTCTCCTGGAGGAGAAATAGTGGCAAACTCTGGATGTCGTGGGTTAGAATTAAGGATTGGGGCACACACCTTTCCCACCAACCTAGTCGTTCTGGAATCACAAGGCTTAGACATAATTTTGGGCATGAACTGGATGACAGAATATGAGGGAGTCATAGATTGTGCCAAAAGGACTATCGCACTCACGACTCCGGATAAGAAAAGGATCCACTTTAAGTCAGATTTTGCACTCAAAGGAAGTATGGTGAATTCTCTTAAGGGGGTTATCTTGGAGGATGTGCCAATTGCGAAGGAGTACCCAGATGTGTTTCCGGAAGAATTACCAGGGATGCCTCCCGACCGAGACATCGAGTTTCTCATTGACTTGATGCCAGGTACTGGACCAATAGCAAAGAGACCGTACAAGATGGATGTGGATGAGTTGAAGGAACTTAAGAAACATCTTAGGGAGCAATTAGACAAAGGCTTCATTCAACCAAGTGCGTCATCTTGGGGAGCACCTGTCTTATTCGTGGAGAAGAAGGATAAAACCAAGAGACTAGTCGTGGACTATCGATCGTTAAATGAAGTAACAATCAAGAACAAGTACCCTCTACCCAATATTAACGACCTGTTCGATCAATTAAAGGGATCTAGTGTATTCTCTAAGATTGATCTCCGATCAGGATATTTCCAACTAAAGATCCGGGAACAGGATGTACCCAAGACAGCTTTCACCACGAGATACAGATTGTATGAATACACTGTGATGTCGTTTGGCTTAACCAACGCCCTAGCATACTTCATGACTATGATGCACAAGGTGTTCATGGAGTACTTGGATAAGTTTATCGTAGTATTCATTGATGACATACTCATATACTCCAAGGACGAGAAGGAACATGAGCGGCATCTGCGCCTGATTATGGAAAAGTTAAGGGAACACAAGTTGTATGCCAAGTTTAGCAAATGTGAGTTCTGGTTGAAAGAAGTGGGATTCCTTGGTCATATTGTGTCAGCTAAAGGTGTTTCCGTGGACCCAAGTAAGGTAGCCTCCGTGACAGAATGGGAGTCTCCTAAGAATGTGGGTGATATTAGGAGTTTCATGGGCCTTGCAGGATATTACCGAAGGTTCATTGAAAACTTTTCCAAGATAGCAAAGCCTATGACGGAATTGTTGAAGAAAGAGAAGAAGTTCCAATGGACCGAGGCATGTGAAGCAAGTTTTCAAGAGTTGAAGAAGCGCCTAGTAACAGCACCGGTTTTGTGTCTCCCTGACATCCAAAAGGACTTCCAAGTCTATTGCGACGCTTCTCGACAAGGACTTGGTAGTGTACTGATGCAAGATGGAAAAGTAGTGTCTTACGCCTCTCGGCAACTTAAGAACCATGAGAATAACTATCCCACGCACGATTTGGAACTAGCATCAGTTGTGCATGCGCTCAAGGTATGGAGACATTACCTAATGGGCAAACATTGTGATGTATTAACGGATCACAAAAGCCTTAAATACATCTTCACTCAAAAGGAATTAAACATGAGGCAAAGGAGATGGCTTGAACTCATCAAGGACTATGACTTGGACCTGCAGTACCATCCTGGAAAGGCCAACGTTGTGGCTGACGCCTTAAGTCGGAAAGTCTATGTAAATGGACTTACCGTGGGAGAACTCCCAAATGATTTGTGTGAACAATTCAAGGACCTCAGATTGGAAATAGTTCCAGAGGGATACTTAGCAACTATGGAGATAGTGCTAATGCTTCTGGACCAAATCAAAGAGGCCCAGAAGGGGGACAAAGAGTTGGAAGAGATAAGGGCTAATATAAGCAAGGGCAAAGCAAAAGGGTTTCATACGGATGAACAGGGGACGCTTTGGTATGAGAAGCGTCTGTGCGTTCCCGATGACCCTGATATCAGAAAGTTAATCCTTCAGGAAGCTCACGATTTGCCTTACACAATTCACCCCAGTAATACAAAGATGTACATGGATGGGAAAGGTAGGTTCTGGTGGAACAACATGAAAAGAGAAATTGCTGAATATATCTCCTTGTGTGACGTGTGCAACAGGGTCAAAGCCAAACATCAAAAGCCAGCCGGACTGCTGCAGCCATTACCTGTGCCCGATTGGAAGTGGGACAAGGTAGGCATGGATTTTATCATAGGACTACCGCGGACTCGTTCTGGGTATGACTCCATCTGGGTAGTGGTCGACCACTTCACAAAGGTGGCCCACTTTATTCCCGTAAAGACCACCTATACGAGTGCTAAACTTGCCAAGATTTATATGACAAGGATAGTAAGCCTTCATGGTGTACCCAAGGGGATTGTCTCTGATAGAGGTACCCAATTCACCTCTAAGTTTTGGCGACAGCTACATGAGTCTCTAGGGACACGACTGGAGTTTAGTACTGCCTTCCACCCACAAACAGATGGACAGACGGAAAGAGTTAATCAAATCTTGGAGGACATGTTAAGAGCCTATGCACTAGACTATGGGTCTAGTTGGGATGATAACTTACCATATGCGGAATTCGCATATAATAACAGCTACCAAACTAGTATCAAGATGGCTCCATTTGAAGTTCTATATGGCAGAAAGTGTAGAACTCCGCTGCTATGGAGTGGAGTTGGAGAACGGAGTTTATTTGGACCTAAACTGATCAAGGATGCCGAAGAAAAGGTGAGGCAGGTCCAAGACAGGCTAAAAATAGCCCAATCTAGACAAAAGAGTTATGCTGATTCCAAGCGCAGGGATGTGACCTATGAAGTGGGAGACCGTGCATATCTTCGAGTTTCGCCACTAAGAGGAGTTAGGAGATTCGGAATCAAGGGTAACTTAGCACCCCGATTTATAGGGCCCTACAAAATCTTGGGTCGAAGGGGGGAAGTTGCCTATCAGTTGGAATTACCCAAAGCATTAACAGTTCAAGATGTTTTCCATGTGTCGCAACTAAAGAAGTGTCACCTGGAAATGGCTGAAACCCCACTAAAGGATACGGTTCCGTTGGAAGAAGTTCAACTGGAAAACGATCTCACCTATGAAGAAAAACCCACCCGGATTTTGGAAATAGCCGAGAGAATTACTCGTACCAAGACCATCAGGTTTTGCAAAGTTTAATGGAATCACCATTCCGAGGAAGAGGCCACGTGGGAACGTGAAGAAGACCTGAAGAAAGAACACCCACACCTATTTGCTAACCATCCTAAATCTCGGGGACGAGATTCTTCTTAAGGGGGGTAGGTTTGTAACATCCCAAATTTTACAATTACAGATGTTACTAGAAGCATGCATCATATCATTGCATCATGGCAACACGTATCAAAAACTGCATCAGGTATTTTCCAAAACCCCATAGTCATATAAAGGACTAAAAGGGTTAAACAATATCAATCCACCAAAACTGTTGCAAAAGTGTTATTTTATAATCCTACTCTAACCCCCTTCTTTTTACAAAATTTTAGAAACAAATTTCATTTATTTTGGAGTCCGTTTGCAAAAGTTATTAATCAAATAGGAAAACAGAAAAGAATAAAAAGTATTAAAAAAATGGAAACCTAACCTAACCGGGCCGGCCGAGCCAACCCGGGGCCTACCTACCGCCCACCTGGCCGGGTGGGCGACGCGAAGACGGCTGCGTGGGCCGCCCAAAGCCACCCGCCTCCAGCAGCATTGAGACCGGACCCACCCGTCATCCTCTCCGTCCGAGTCCAGGACGAACACGGCGTCCACCGCGTCGGTGCCAACCGACTCCGGCCGATTCGGAGCGGATTCCATGACCCCCGCGCCAAGTAAATCTGCCTATAAGTACCCCGGCACACCTCCCGCGGATCCGTCGGACTTCGCCGCCTCCAGCCGCCGCTCGCCGCCACCTCGGGAGGGAACAGCCGACGTAGCCCCCGGAAACGCGACCACGGCGAGGAGCCGGTCGCCGTCGTCTATTTTGCCGGGCCGGAGGAGCACCACCGCGCCGCCGTCCACCGTCACTGACCGCCGTCGATGTTCCGCCGCCGTCCATCGTCGCCACCGCCGGTAAGCCCCTCTCCGACCGTCAGATCGAGATCCAACGGCTCCAATCGGTCAAACGGCCCCGGCCAATCGCATCGCGCCGCGTGGCAGCTGCCACATTGTCGCCGCGTCACCACCGCGTCGGCGTCACGCCCGCCCCGCTGGCCAATCCCGAGCCGCCACGCGGCCGCCAGCGTCGCCACCTTTTAGTTTTCTTTTTAATAGACAGAAAATACTTTAATCTTGTAAAATCCATAGTAATTCGAGTATTATTCCAAAAATTGCGTATAATATACCGTTGGTTTCATAATTTTGATCAGAACACAGATCTACAATAATATTGCTGTTTTTCCACAGCAATCTTGCAGTAGGATTTAAAGTTTAGATTAGAGTATTTTAATTCTAGAAAATTATCCGTAGCTCCGTTTTAGTTGATTCTTGTTGCGTTGTCTTTGTATCGACGAGACCTTCTGTAGAAAATTGTCTCATCATGCTTAGGATGTTCAGATATGTCTCGAGATAGATTGGAGTTGTAGATCTAGTTTTGAGCTTGGATATTTAGGGTTTAACCAATACTTCAAATCTGTGGGGAATCGATTCTAATGACATCCCCAACTCAACAACACCCCTGATTAGAACCCTTGGTCGAAATCGAATCCATCCTTGCATATTACCATGTTGCATGCATGCATATTCAACTTCGTGACTTTGTTTTGTGCAAATTGTGATTGGATCCATGTTTGTTTCGTTAGATTGCTCGGAGTGCGCTGAGGAGTACTATTGTGTAGATTGCTGCTCGGATCAAGGCAAGTTACACCACTTGTTCATGTTTATGTCCCAGTTTTGACTATGCATGTTTTACTCTTCAAATTCTAGTATGCATGTGTAGGATTTTGGTAGAATTTCTTAGTACTATTTTTGCAAGTGCGGTTTTATAGTATGCTCTGAGTAGCTCTATGCTTAGGATTTTCTATCCCCATAAGTTATCCTGTTTTTCTAAGTTATGCTTGCTATGCTATATACTTATCTATATCAAGTACCGTTGGGAGGGTTCGAAAGACTCAAAATTTTCTAAGTAAAAGAGCTCTCTCGAGCGAACCTTTTTCCTCTCAAAACCCCCTTCAAAATAAAAACTAAGTTTTCTTCTGGGCGGAATGGTTGTCGGGACAACGAGTGGGATTTTGGTGGAGGACGGCCGCCTAGGAATCAAAGAAGTCTGCCATGTTTTGGAATTCAGAAGCTTCCCGTGCAACCACAATACATATGAGCTCTGTCTTGGCTTAGTACTTAGTGGGAAACCTCACCGGGGTACCAACATTTGGAGGTTCTTGGCGCGGTTGGATTCAGCTGGTAGAGGGGCTACTAAGGGAAGGCTTCGCCATGGTCTTGTCTGTAAAAGGGCTTGATCGTGGATTGTGGGGAAAGTGCACAACCTCTCGAGAGTATTGCAAACTGATCGATCAGCCATGTTCACGGAAACAGAACAACATTGAGCATCAAAGGATGGAGCCTCTAGAAGATCTTTCTCTCTCTTTTCCAAACCTAACGTTTTATAAACCCCAAGGCGTGAGTAATATCGCCATTGGGTGGGATTTTGGGAACTTGGTGCGTAATATCCAAGTGTTAGGTTGATTGGGCACATGGTGAGTAATATCCACGTGTTCCATTCGACCCTATACTATTTATCAAAGTTTACAAAGTAGGGAAAACTTTCTTCCTCTTTTCTTCTTACATTAAGAAAATTGGCTTTACGCAAAAAAAACCCAGAGCCTACTCTTAGCCTTGCATGTAGTGATAGTCTTACTCCTTCCTTGGTGTAAATTTGCCAATACATTCAAAGTATTGACCCAACTTGTTCGATGCACGTCTTATGTGCAGAATCCGAAGATTGAAAGGTGCGTAGGGATCGCGGGTCTTCACGCAACTAGCCTGAGGCGTTGATGGACTCAAGTTTTACTTAGTTTCCGCTGTTTTATTTGAGCTAGCTATAAGCTATGCAAGTTGTAATAAATATACTCTGGATTATTCGTGTAATAATGACTTGTGTTTTACATGATATTCATCGACTGTGAAGTGCTAGCTATTGATCCAGGGACTAGCAGGTTAATCACAGGGACTTAGGATCTTTATCGGATCCTGGGTCACAACAATAGATCTATTCAGGATTGCCTTGGATGGGCATTTGAATACCTATTCCAATGCCACAAATCAAAGGAGGAAATCCTAATTCTAAAACTTGATTTTGAGAAGGCATTTGATACAATTGATCACTCTTCCATCATAAATTTCCTCAAAGCTAGAGGATTTGGCAGGAAATGGATCAAATGGATAGGAATGATTTTTTAATCTGGATCCTCTGAAATCCTTCTAAATGGGGTGCCTGGGTAAAAATTCTATTGCAGGAGAGGTGTGATACAAGGAGACCCCCTTTCACCACTACGTTTTGTTCTTGCTGCTGATCTTCTACAATCTGTCTTGAATAAGGCCATGCACATGAATCTTCTAACCCCCCAATAGATGGACCTCCCAACAGTGATTTCCCTGTAATTCAATATGGTGATGATACATTGGTGGTACTTAAGGCAGATGCTACTCAATTATTGTGCTTGAAAGCTCTTCTTCAAACATTTGCAAACTCCACTAGGCTCAAAGTCAACTACTTGAAGTCTAGCATGATGCCAATAAACTTATGTAATGATAGGTTGATGCATTTTGCTCAAACAATCAATTGTCAAACTGGCAGCCTCCCTTTCACCTACCTTGGATTGTCACTAAGCATTTCAAAACCATCCATGGAACACTTTTTGCCTATTGTTCAAAGAGTTGAAAGACGATTATGTGGTATAGTTGATTTCTTGAACTATGGAGGAAAACTGCAACTGGTAAAATCTGTACTGTCCTCACTCCCTCTATTTTTCATGAGCTGTTTGGAGGTACCAATTGCCATCAAGGATCAAATTATAAAATACATGAGACCTTGTCTTTGGAGAAAAAATACTGAAGATGTTCAAGCAAAAGGACAAGCACTGGTATCTCGGGATAAAATCGGTTGTCCTAAAAATCAGGGGGGTCTAGGAGTCCTAAATCTACAGATTCAAAATACTGCCCTCCTTCTAAAGAACCTGGACAAATTCTACAATCACCATGACATCCCTTGGGTTCACCCCATATGGGAAACTTACTACAAAAATGGAAAATTACCTGGAAGAAGCATGGAAGGATCATTCTGGTGGAAATCTCATATCAAGTTAATTGATAATTTTAAAGGCATGGCTAAGTGCAATCTGAATTCAGGAAAGTCTGCCTATTTTTGGTCTGACCTTTGGCAAGATGAGTGCTTTATGAATAAATTCCCATACCTTCTGTCCTATGCTAAGTCTTCAAATATCAGTGTACATGACTTCTTACATGCTGATTTCTTGGAGGATAATTTTCACCTACCACTTTCTCAACAAGCCTACTCTGAGTTTTTAATCATGGACGAAAGATGCCAGGAAATCATGCAAACCACTCATGGGGATATCCATGATAACTGGAGCTATATTTGGGGGTGAGATAAATTTGAAGTAAAAAAGGTTTACTCATCCATGATTGGCTACTCCCCTTCACCACCACACTTCTCTTGGGTATGGACATCCTCTTACCAAAATAAACACAAATTCTTCTTCTGGCTTTTGCTTCTGGACAGACTGAATACAAGGAATCTTCTGAAAAGAAAGCCTTCATCTGCTGACTACAATCGTAACTTCCAACTGTTACTTGGAAGAATCAGTTAACCATCTATTCTGGGAATGTTCTTTTGCAAACAAATGTTGGGACCATATTTACAAAAACAGAACTGCAAACTTATTAGGATTAGAAGCTATTTCAGACATCAAAGAAAAGTTACACCTGCCATTTGCAATGGAAATCATTGTCATGGCTACCTGGGGTATATGGATATGCAGAAATAAGAAGATATTTAATGACAAAAGACCCACACTTGAAAGATGGAAAGCAATCTTCTATCAAGAGATGAGATGGTTACAGTTCAGAATCAAAAGAAAATACAAGGAGAAATTCAAAACCTGGCTGAATCAACAATTAGATCAGGGATAGAGTAGATTTTACCCACTTTAGAGGTGGCTTTATCTTCTTGGTTTGATCTGCCTTAGATCAATACTATATGTATTTTATCTTTGTAACATACTCATACCTTATAATAAAAAAAATTGCAGTGGGGATTCTCCCTACTGTTTCACTTCAAAAAAAAAGGTTGTCAATCTCACCGTGTTTTGCTGAAAACAAAGAATTAAACGTATCGAATGGAAAGAAGTAAAAGGTTGCAGAAAGTAAACACAAAGAAGTAAACAATTTGTAGATTGTATGTAAAAGACAAGGACCGGGATCCATAGTTTACTATAGGTGGCTCTCCTTAAGATAGATAACATGCTGGGTGAACAAATTACAGCGGGGCAATTGACAAACACCGAGAAAGCAATACATGCATATACTAATCATCTTGACTCCTTTGAGACTTGATTGGGCATTACAACATTATACATAGACCGCCATCCAACTGAATCTATGACTAATAATCCATCTTCAGGTTATCATCCGAACCCCCTCTAGTATTAAGTTGCAAGCAATAGATTATTGCTTTACGAATTGCGTGTAAAGTAAACAATACGATTGTTCTATGAACAAAGGATTGTTGTTTTCTCCCTAGTAGCAACCGCACATCTAGTACCTTAGAGATTTCTGTCACTTCCCCAGATTACCAGAGGCATGAACCCACTATCGAGCATAAATACTAACTATTGGAGTTGCTAGAATCTACTTGGCCAAGATAGCTACTAACAACGGAAAGCATGCAAGATCACAAATAACAAAGACATGATAGAATCAATAATCAATCTGAAATAGCATCTCAATATCCATTGTATCCCCGCAAACACAACATGCAGAATTACAAATAGATGATCTTGATCATGAACGGAGCTCACAAGATCTAGACATGAAAGCACAAAGGAGGAGAACTAGCCATCTAGCTACTACATGGATTCGTAGTCCAAGGATGAACTACTCACGCATCACACTGGAGGCTTGCATGGTGATGAAGAAGGCCTCCAAGGTGAATTCCCCTCTCCGGCAGGGTGCCAAGAAGAGCTTCAGATCCCTCCCAATCTAGGGATGGAGATGACGGCGGCTACAGACTCTTTCGTGGATTTTTGATCGGGTACCTAGGGTTTAAGTCCCAAGGGCATCTTATAGTCGGAAGGGGAGACCGAGGGGGTGCCAGGGGCCACCACACCACCCCCTAGCGTGGGCCCAGCCTAGCCGTGCGGCCAGGTGGTGTGGCTGGCCTCTGGCCCTTCTCCGTCTCGTATTCTGGCACTTGATGACTTCCGAAAAATAGGCACTTTGGCTTTTGTCCTGTCCAATTCCAAGAATATTCATTTTCTGACTTTCCTGGAACCAAAAACAGTAGAAAACAGGCAGCTGGCACTATGGCTCTTGTTAATAGGTTAGTCCAAGAAATCATATGAAAAGTACTCCAAAGTGTGGACAAAACACAAGAAAGTGGATAAAACCAAGCATGGAACATCAAAAATTTTAGATACATTTGCAATGTATCAACATCCCCAAGCTTAACTCCTGCTCGTCCTCGAGTAGGTAAGTGATAAAAAGAAAGAATAATTTTTGAGGTGACATGCACCATCAAAGACTTGATCAAAGTATTTGTAAAACATTCAAGGCTAGGATCATAGTACTTCAATCATAACATGAAAGACAAAGTTCTAGCAATAAGCAAAGAAACTATGATGCAACATGAAAAGGCACAAACAAAAGATTCATGAATAACAATGCTTTCAAGACGTTTGTTTGTTTCACATAAAGAAAACATAGCATAATAGTATTCAGCTTGTCCCTCATAGAGTAGCAAATATAAATGCATAGGACACCTTCAAAGTTCAAAAGAGTGACTAGATACAATAGTTTAAAACAAGCAATATCAAGTTATGCATCAATCAACTAGTCTTGGGACAATGCACATAGAACTAAGAATGTCCACTATGCTCTCAAAGTAGGTGCATAAAGGTAGAAGGTGGAGACTCAATATAATGGTGGAAGAAAGGCCTTTTGTAAGAGGAAGTAGGGATTCAAGTCTCGTAAAGAGCTTCCAAAAATTATGGTACTTATAGCTTTCAGCTCTCATTGCCCCTATCATAAGCATCTTGAAGTGATTAAGGTTAAAGTGAACAAACTATGGTGTACATGCTTGACGAAGTATAAGTTAGAAATCTCATGTCCCTTGTATCTGAGGGCTCCTCATGCTACTCAAGTTTAGTCACCGGTAAGTTCTTGTCATCGTAAGTACATGTGTATCATAGAGAACCGCCAATGGGGTACCCCTTGCCCGATGATACGGAAGAATCCCCATATCAAAATGACAAGGCAAGCAGACAACGGGCATCTCAGCAGTCTTCTTATTTACCATGGGAATATGGTGCTTTTTTCTCTCTTTCCTCTTTTCATAATATCTCCTTTTTTTCCTTTTCTCTTTTTTCTAAACATAGGACTCTTTTTTTATAAGAAGAATGCTTCATAGACAGCTCATTATGGTTACGCTGCAGGTTTCCACCATGTCAGCATGGATTAGACCAGCGGCCCAGGCGTTTCTCTAACACATATACATAGCTCCATGGACTTACCAGCTCCCCTTTCATTTCACACCGACGACATCCATATACAAAAAGAGCATGATATCAACTAGGTACAAGTACAAAGTGCAATGTTGAAAGCGTTCCCCACGAAAGCATGGTTCTGCTAATTCCCAACAAATAAGTGCAAGCATATACAACATAGAAGACACAATGTTTCAAGTTTATTAAGGGCAAGAAAAGTAAAGTGTGCCATCAAGTTCGTGAGAGCTTTAATCACTAGTTTTCTCATAACAAGTTTAATTTGGAAGGTAAACAAAAGCATGAATATACTTGGAATAGCATAAGCTAGTAGGTAGGTATGGTGGACTCTTCGGAATAACTTGGTTTAGGGAGTTGGATGCATGAGTGGAACTCATACTTGGTTGTGGAGGCTAGCAAAAGACTGGGAGCGACAAACTAAGAGAGCAATAATGGCCATAATCATGCAGAGCGACAAAACATCATTGATCAAAGCATAAAGTGATACTACAAGTTGAAAACTAAAGGATCATAAAGGCTACGGTGACTTGAGATAGTCATAACATGGTGTAAGCATGCGCCAAGTCAACCCAAATAAAGCATCAAAGGAGAATACCACTATACTATGCTTTAATATGCTAAAACAACGCATGATTCATCCAAGGCACATTAAGCAATCTCAATTGTTAATAAGAAGTCATGCTACAACAAACAATACTAAGCATAAAGCCAAAACAATATCAAGCATGGCATGGCAAAGCATAGGCCACAGTCAAAAACGAGCTCTTTTTAACACTTAAGCATGAACTTTCCTACTCTTTTCCAAACCAAACCAAACTATTTGCAAACCAATGTATGTAAAGAGGGGGTCCAACCAATTTATTCATAAAACTAAGAAAACAGAAGAAAACGAAAAACCAAAACGAAAACGAAAAAGAAGACGCTCCAAGAAAAACACAACTGTGCATGAAACAATAAAAATGAAGCGTTTGGAAGAAACCTGGGATTTTTATTGATGAAGAAGGGGATGCCTTGGGCATCCCCAAGCTTTGACGCTTGAACTTCTTGGATATTTCTTGGGGTGACACGCGTGGCATCCCCAAGCTTGAGTTTTAGTCCATCCTTCATCTCATTACTCATTCCTTCCATACACCTGAAATTTTTCCTTCATACAGAACTTCACACAATCTTTATTAGCAATATTAGTGCACTCAAGATAAATAAGTCTTAAAATTCGGTTCTAACACCAAATAAACTTTCATTAGAACACTAGGTACTGTAGCACTTCCCTCAAAAAGCTCAATTCCCCAAAAGAACTCAAAAAGGAACCAACAAGAAGCAAATGCAGAAAATGGCAGAAATCTGTCAAAACAGACCAGCAGGTAAAGACGAATTTTTTCGAAGACCTTATGTTGCTCAAATAAAAAAGTGTTGAACTAACGAAAGTTAGATAACAACCTGGGGTAGAAGCACAAAATTCACGCCTCAAAAAGATGTTCAGAGATTTTACACGAATTTTTACGATGAAGCACAGAAATCTGTTTCGGGATAGCAACTTTCCCAATCATTACTTCTCTCTCATTAGAGGTTACTCTTGGCACAAAAAGCAAATAAAAAGGATAAGCAGTGGTTATTACTGAAGTAATAACTTCCAAGACTCATCTAAAACTTTTGGGTTATCTCCCAATAAGTACTTTTCTTTAACGCCTTTAAGTTAGGCATAAGAAGTAAAGAAAGAATCAAGTGTTCTCAAATGAAGAAGCATTAAGACCAAATTTTGTTTTCATAGGAGAAGCAAAAGAAATCTTTTCTCTCTTTTTAGGGAAGTGTCCTATTCCTTTCTTGAGTGGGAGTTGATATTTAATGGTGCATTCTTTCATATCAATGATGGCACCACCAGTTCTAAGAAAAGGTCTTCCCAAAGTAATAGGACAAGAAGTTTTGTATTCAACATCCAAAACATAGAAATCAACAGGGACATAGGCATTGTTAACCATAATAAGAACATCATTAAGACTCCCCATGAGTTTCTTTTTAGCATTATCATCAAGTGGGACATTCAAATAACAATCTTCAAGTGGAGGCAAATCAAGCATATCATAAATCCTTCTAGGCATAATAGAAACACTACTATCAAGATCACATAAAGCTTTGAAATCAAAGTCATGCACTTTCATATTAATGATGGGTTCCCAACCATCTTCTCTTCTTTAATAGGAATAGAAGCTTTATGTTTCATCTTTTCTTCTTTAATCTTTATGAGAGCATCAGTAATGTGTTTTGTAAAGGTCATGTTCATTGTACTAGCATTAGGACTTTTAGCAAGATTTTGTAGGAACTTAATAACTTCAGAGATATTGCAACCATCAAGATCAAAATCAAACTTATCATCTAGAGTAGTAGAACTATTACTAGCCTCAACACTAGTGGTGGTAATAGTAGAAACACTAATGTTTCTAGCAATTTCATCTTCTCTTTCCCACTTAGCATGTAGTTCAGCTAATAGTCTAACATTTTCATCAATTCTTACTTGTATAGCATTAGTAGCTGCAAAGGGATTACCATTAGATTCAGGTTTAGCAGCCATTTTATTCAAAGAAGATTGAGTTTCAGCTAAAGATGCTATATTTCTTTCAACATTAGAGAGTTTTTCCTCAATAGTTTTATTGAAAGCAGCTTGTTTACTAATAAACTCTTTAAGCATAACTTCAAGTTCAGAGGGAGCACTCCTATTATTGTTGTAGGAACTTCCATAAGCATTACCATTGTTGGGAGGATATGGCTTATAATTGTTGTTACCAAAATTGTTCCTATAAGCATTATTACCATAAGCATTGTTGCCAAAATTGTTATTTCTTATGAAGTTCACATCAACTTGCTCTTCTTGAGCAACTAAAGAAGCCAAAGGAACATTATTTGGATCAATATGGGCTTTCCCATTAACAAGCATAGACATAATAATATCAATCTTATCACTCAAGGAGGAGGTTTCCTCAACAGAATTTACCTTCCTACCTTGTGGAGCTCTCTCAGTATGCCATTCAGAATAATTAACCATCATATTGTCCAGAAGTTTTGTTACAACACCCAAAGTGATGATCATAAAGGTACCTCTAGCAGCAGAGTCCAATAGGTTCCTTGAAGAATAGTTCAATCCTGCATAAAAAGTTTGGATGATCATCCAAGCAGTCAGTCCATGAGTGGGACAATTCTTTACCAAAGATTTCATTCTTTCCCAAGCTTGAGCAACATGCTCATTATCAAGTTGTTTAAACTTCATTATTTCACTTCTCATGGATATAATCTTAGCAGGAGGATAGTATTTTCCAATAAAAGCATCTTTGCACTTAGTCCAAGAATCAATACTATTCCTAGTTAAGGAATTCAACCATTCTTTAGCTTTTCCTCTCAAAGAGAAAGGAAACAATTTCAGCTTAATAATATCACCATCTATATCCCTATGCTTTTGCATCTCACAAAGTTCAACGAAGTTATTTAGATGGGAAGCAGCATCTTCATTACCAATACCAGAAAATTGTTCTCTCATAACAAGATTGAGCAAAGCAGGTTTTATCTCAAAGAAAGTATCTTCAGGCACAGGTGGAGCAATAGGTGTGCTCATAAAATCATTGTTGTTGGTGCTAGTGAAGTCACACAACTTAGTGTTTTCAAGAGTAGTCATTTTTTTGTGTTTCAAATAAGAAAGCAAACTAGTAAAACTTTTTTTTTGTTTTTGAATAACAAAACAGGCAAACAAAGCAAAAAAAAACTAAGCAAAACAAAAATAACAAAGTAAAGAGATTGGTTATGAGGGACTCCCCTTGTGAAGATGTCCTTGACTCCCCGGCAACGGCGCCAGAAAAATGCTTGATGGCTTAATAATGCACGACGCCTAGAAAAGTGCTGGTGCGTGCTTGATGTAGAGCTCGTTGGGAACCCCAAGAGGAAGGTATGATGAGCACATCAGCAAGTTTCCCTTAGTTATGAAACCAAGGTTTAATCGAACCAGTAGGAGCAAGGAAACACCCTTAAGATAGATAACATGCTAGGTGAACAAATTACAGCGGGGCAATTGACAAACACCGAGAAAGCAATACATGCATATACTAATCATCTTGACTCCTTTGAGACTTGATTGGGCATTACAACATTATACATAGACCGCCATCCAACTACATCTATGACTAATAATCCACCTTCAGGTTATCATCCGAACCCTCCGATTATTAAGTTGCAAGCAACAGATTATTGCTTCTGAACTGCGTGTAAAGTAAACAATACGATTGTTCTATGAACAAAAGGATTGTTGTTTTCTCCCTAGTAACAGCACATCTAGTACCTTAGAGATTTACATCACTTCCCAGATTACGGAGGCATGAACCCACTATCGAGCATAAATACTAACTCTTGGAGTTGTTAGCATCTACTTGGCCAAGATAGCTACTAACAACGGAAAGCATGCAAGATCACAAATAACAAAGACATGATAGAATCAATAATCAATCTGAAATAGCATCTCAATATCTATCGGATCCCCGCAAACACAACATGCAGAATTACAAATAGATGATTTGGATCATGAACGGAGCTCACAAGATCTAGACATGAAAGCACAAAGGAGGAGAACCAGCCATCTAGCTACTACATGGATCCGTAGTCCAAGGATGAACTACTCACGCATCACACCGGAGGCTTGCATGGTGATGAAGAAGGCCTCCAGGGTGAATTCCCCTCTCTGGAAGGGTGCCGAGAAGAGCTTCAGATCCCTCCCGATCTAGGGATGGAGATGACGGCGGCTACAGACTCTTTCGTGGATTTTTGATCGGGTACCTAGGGTTTATGTCCCGAGGGCATCTTATAGTCGGAAGGGGAGACCGAGGGGGTTCCAGGGGCCACCACACCACCCCCTAGCACGGGCCCAGCCTGGCCGCGCGGCCAGGTGGTGTGGCCAGCCTCTCGCCCTTCTCTATCTCGTATTCTGGCACTTGATGACTTCCGGAAAAATGGGCACTTTGGCTTTTGTCCCGTCCAATTCTGAGAATATTCATTTTTTGACTTTCCTGGAACCAAAAACAACAGAAAACAGGCAGATGGCACTGTGGCTCTTGTTAATAGGTTAGTCCAAGAAATCATATGAAAAGTATTCCAAAGTGTGGACAAAACACAAGAAAGTGGATAAAACCAAGCATGGAACATCAAAAATTATAGATACATTTGCAATGTATCAGAGGACGCCTCCCAATTCCTCTCAATCCAATGGGATTGCTGAGAGAAAAATCGGACTCTAACAGATTTGTTTAATGCCATGATAGACACTGCCGGTTTATCCAAGGAATGGTGGGGGAGGCTATATTGACTTCATGTCATGTCCTAAACCATGTTCCAACTAAGAATAAAGAGATTACTCCATTTGAAGAATGGGAAAAGAAAAGGTTGATAATCTCCTACTTACGTACTTGGGGTAGTTTGGCAAAAGT
Source organism: Avena insularis (assembly GCA_023614405.1). Classification (NCBI taxonomy): domain Eukaryota; kingdom Viridiplantae; phylum Streptophyta; class Magnoliopsida; order Poales; family Poaceae; genus Avena; species Avena insularis. The sequence continues at coordinate 481,746,955 of CM042686.1, read as the reverse complement.
CAACGTGCCAATCAACAAGAAGCATAAGCTTGGACCGAAAACCGTAGATTGTATCTTTCTTGGATATGCTTCTCACAACATTGCTTATAGCTTTCTTGTGGTGAAATCTGAAGTAGATGACATGAATGTCGGTACCATTTTTGGATCAATAGATGCTACATTCTTTGAGGATATATTTCCTATGAGAGATATGCCTAGCAAATCTAATAAGGAATATGATCCAGTTTCTGAACCTGAAACTCCCACTAAGACTGATAAACAATTAGATGATGAGAGTTAAGATTCGGATGAGGATGACAATGGAGCTCCCACAAGGAGTAAGAGACAAAGGATCATGAGATCTTTTGATAATGATTTCATTGTGTACCTAGTGGATGATACTCCCACTACTATTTCAGAAGCTTTTGCATCTCTATATGCAGACTACTGGAAAGAAGCGGTTCAAAGCGAGATGGATTCCATCTTGGCTAATGGAACGTGGGAGATATCTAAACGTCCTTATGGGTGTAAACCTGTAGGATGTAAATGGGTATTTAAAAAGAAGCTTAGAGCTGATGGTACTATTGAAAAGTATAAAGCTCGGCTTGTAGCTAAAGGCTATACCCAAAAAGAAGGCGATGATTTCTTTGATACTTACTCACCTATGGCCAGATTGACCACAATTCGAGTACTACTATCACTGGCTGCCTCTCACAGTCTTCTCGTTCATCAAATGGACATTAAGACGGATTTTCTAAAAGGAGAGTTGGATGAGGAAATTTACATGGACAACTTGATGGTTTTGTACTAGAAGGTCAAGAAAGAAAGGTGTGTAAATTGAAGAAATCTTTGTATAGCCTCAAACAAGCTCCCAAGCAATGTCATTAGAAGTTTGAAAGAACTTTAACATCTGTGGGCTTTGTTGTAAATGAAGCCGACAAATGTGTGTACTACCGCCATGGTGGGGGCGAGGGAGTTGTCCTATGTCTCTATGTTGATGACATATTAATTTTTGGGAGAAGTCTCAAAGTGATTAATGAGGTCAATACCTTCTTGTCTCAATGTTTTGAGATGAAGGATCTTGGAGAAGCTTATGTTATCCTAAACATCAAGCTACTGAGAGATGAGAATAATGGGATTACACTTGTGCAATCACATTATGTGGAGAAGGTGTTGAGCAGATTTGGATGTGATGATTGCAAATCCTCTCCCACACCTTATGATCCTAGTGTTTTACTTTGAAATAATTAAAAGGCAGTTAGAGATCAATTGGGATACTCTCAGATTATTGGCTCACTTATGTATTTAGCTTGTGCTACGAGGCCTGACATCTCGTTTGTGAAGGAGATATGCCCTAGAGGCAAATAATAAATAGGTTTTTATTGTCATGTATCAATTAGTTTATAATAGTTTCATATTGTGCTATAACTGTACCAAGTAGAAACATTGGTACAGGTGTGGTTTGAAATAACCAAGTCCCTAGTAGCCTCTATTCATACTAGTTCGTTGGTCATGAGGATGATCTGGGTTTCAAGACCATGGGCATTTATGCCAATCAACAACGGGGTCATATCATTGGAGAATGATGTGATGGACATTCCTCGAAGGATTGCAACACGATCAAGTCATATAGTTCATTGTTGCAACAGCTAAATCTAGACTCATAATTCCTTAGACCGTGAGGCTATATCAATCATAGTCTCCCGAGAGTGACTTGATAGCATCAAGCTCCACTTGGTAATACAGTGGTTATAAAGGTGTGTTCAGGTACTCGGAGGAACCGTTGAGACAATATATGTCAAGAGCGGGATTTGTTCGCCCACAAGACGGGTAAAGATACATACGGCTGGCTTGGTGATATTACATCCATAAATTTTGCAACATGTGACTCGGTCACGGGGATGTAATATCACGGTAACAAGAAAACAGAACTTGTTCTGAACGAGATTGAATAAGGTATGTGATACCAATGATCGGGTCTCAGACAAGTCGTATCAAGAAACAAAAGGAATTGGATGCTACATTTACCGGTTCAAACGACATTGTCATCAGGAATGCATATGGGTCAGATGGATATCCCTGGTCCCTCTATTGATCATTGATACAGATCATGTCTAGAGCATTCCCAAGCCGTGAGAGGATACACTTAAGGGTACGATGAGAGAGATCATTTGTAAGACGGAATCATAGTAGAGAAAGATAAAGCCGGAATCGTTCCGCAGAGAAATCCGAAGCTATTCGGAGAAGGAATAAAGGACTGGAATCATTCCGAGAATTCTGAAGTTGTTCGGAGGATATAGAAAGGGGGACCGAAAGGTGTTTCGGGTTGAATCAGGTTTTGTAATATGTATTTACATATTAATTAGTGTAATTAATATTACATATAATATTAAAATATAATTTGAAGGGTTATTCTACTAATGGGCCAAACTTCCTAGTGAATAAGGGCCCATGAGGAAAAACTGAAAGAGGGAAGGGCTAAGGGCCAAGAGGGCCAAGGCCCAGCCGCCACAAGGGGGCCCACTCGTCCAGCCTAGGGCTGTGCGTGGGGTGGGGCCCACCCCTGGCCGGCTGGCCCATGAAGCCCTAAGGGCCCATGCGCCTCCCCTCCTCTCTTCCCCTTGTTTAGTCCCACATGGCTTAGCCTTTGAGAAAGGCACACCCCCTTAGCCTATATAAAGGGGTGCCCATGGGTGGGATTAGAACACACCAATATTTGGAGAAGTCCTTTGGTTGACTTCCTCCTTCCCTCTCTCTCTAACCCTTGTGACCATGGCCCCAAGTTTGGGCTATGCGAACGAGGCACACCTGCAGCACGCCGTTGCGCTGCAGGGATTCCTAGCCGGATATCAACTTCCACACTCCCGGCAGGATCGGGGAGCCGAAGGTCTCATCGTGCACCAGATGTGTACGAAGACACGAGGTGCAACACTTGGGGCGGTTAAATGTCGTGAGCCGGAGCTGCTGCACGATGAAGAAGGAGCAAGGGGTGACCTGCGAGGAGCTTCACGACCTTGAGGTTGGCTACGAGTACGAATACTTCAACCACCTTCCCCGCGGAACGTTAACCGTGTACGGTCTACAAGGGTATGTATTTTATACGCATTGGCTGTTACCGCATTACTACATAGATAGATCCTAGGTAGTTTTGGGGTTCCATCGTAGGAAGATTTTTGTTTTCTGCTACGGATCCTCTTCAGTGGTACCAGAGCCGATCTATGCGTAGGAGTGTTGTATGGCCAGTACGCACAAGTATTGTGCGAGCATTGATCCCTTAGTTGTTACTCTCTAACGTGTACTTGTTTATATCGTGGTATTGTTTGATGAAGCAGCCTGGACCGACCTTACGCGTATTCATACGCGAGACTGGTTCCACGCTCAACATACGGCTTGTACCGTATAAGTGGCTAGCGGGTGTCTGTCTCTCATTCGATAGTTGATATAGCATTTACAACGGAGGGCTCCGAAAGGGGTGTAGTATAGACAACTGTTGGATCCATGTTGTGGTTGGAAAGTTCATAGATTAGAAACGGTTCTATTGCGAAAGCCCTAACAACCACGTAAAACTTGCAATAGATAAAGTAGAGGCGTCTAACTTTATTTTGCAGGGGGGCATGTGATTATGATATGGCATTGGTCGTTGCGAAGGTAAAGTAGTTTACTTTTCTGTTACTAAGTAGTATAGTAATAGTCATCGTTCCGATGAACAACCTGGTAGAGGCGTCGTGGACTTGGCGTCAAACCAAGGGCAAGATGGAGATCATGCCGGAGTGCTCGATGGAGATCAAGGCGCAAGAAGGACCATATCATATCACAATATACATATGATGTTGATTTCTATTTTACATCTTATTGTGTGCTAGTATTTAGATACTCAACGGTAGCAAATAAGATAATCCCTATTGAATTCCAATGTTCCGTGTTCCCCTTGTGTGTGCACCACCAAGAAAGTTCTTCGGTATGAGGCGATCCCCGGTATAGGCGTGGGTGTCAAACATATCTACGTTCGCATACAGTCGGTGTAAGCCATGTTGCACAGCGAATACACACAAGTTAGATTTGGCGATCCTAGCATGTTACAGAGATATGGCCTCGGAACACAAGAGATTGAAAGATCAAGCATGAGTCACATGGATGATGTGATTGGCATTATTGAATGTCTACCTTTGATACTGCACTGATGGATGTGATGATCGGGGGAGGTGCAGAGGATATGGATCATGTGATCACTAAAATCGTCCAGGGGATGAAAATTTTAGTGGAGACCAATTATAAATTCATCTCTTATTATAAACTTAGTCTAGATGTCTGTTTGCAAATATCTTAGTAGATCTTGGCCTATCCCATTGAGGTCCTTTTGCGACCATGGGAATATATTGCTTAATGTGGTACTTAGCAAAAGGGTCCAACTTTATAGATTAATACCCACACCTGAGGGATATCCTCGTAAAAGTTGATCTTCTGTTCTTGATACAATAACCATTAGGAGATAATTCGATTACCCCGGAATGTTTTTGTTTTCTCCATAATCATCCAATAAGCCATTCTCCATTCGATGGAGAGTTGGGCTACATTTTGTATTCTACAGAATAAGGCACATAGAGTATGAGCCGTTGGATGGGTTTTCCTCCATCATGGATGAAAAGAGATTGTTTGGAAAAATCACTTGGTGATCTTGCATTAGAGTTGAGAACTCTTAGAAGGGCTTGATTGCAAAAGGAGGTCATGGATGAAAAGGTATATGTAAGATATACAAATTATAAATGTGGTTTTTGCAAAACTCGTTACAGTTTGCAAAGTATTTGATACTTGTCCTGTTTTGTGAAAAAAACAGGAGGATCTGCTTGATAATTGCTGGTGGTGAGGCAATGAGGCTTGATGACGTCAAGCAAAACAGTTGATGGCCGACATCACCTCTTCCCTCAAAGTTTTTCGTTTGGATTAGTGGACTTGAATATAATTTGTAATCCTTGTTTGCGTGTCTTGATTTTGGGGAGACGATTATTCATATGAACAAGTTACAAGCCAGTTTGTAATATTCTTATGAACAATACCGTTATGGTCACATTACGATTACAAACAAGTTATTCTCATCACTATGTTAATGATAATAGTTTAAACATTTATAAGAGGATTAGAATGCTAAAAGATATCCAAAGTTTAATAATGAAATGACACTATAGTTTAAGTCATTTTGGTTATTGCATGTTCTTAATGAAGATCGGGGTCCTAGATGCTTAATGTAGAGACTTTGCAAAACCATGCCTCGTTGGGCAGAATGACTAAAACTCCGCATTCTGGTAAAACGGTGATATGCGAAGAAATGTTGAATCTTATACATAGTGATGTATCGTATTTTCAACAAGTAGTGGAAATTATTTGTTAATTGTGGACTTAAGTGAATAAGCGTATTTACTTAATAAAACATGAGTTTGAAACAATTTGAATTGTTCAAATAAGTTCACAACAAAATGGGATATGGAATTAATTGAATTAACAAGTCTTTTCGATTTGATCGACATGACTAAAGTATTCAAGTTAAGTTTGGCATAAAAGGAACTTGTGAAAGATGTTTCACAAATTATGATAATTGGACGAGTTCAAATTATGTTGAAATGTCTAAACATCATAATCATTATGTATTAGATACATATGGTATAATATTATCTCTTATTGGGGTTATAGTTGTCGTTTAGAGTTAGAGATCAAAATAAGCAAACACTCATTTGAAATACAAAGGAACATCTAAAGATTCGTGGAAACAGCACCATAAGTGTTATGGCATGTTCGAGTTTCTAGAGATTTCGATAAGTCGAAGTCGTGGCGAATAAAACAAGTCTTTGTAGAGCATTCTTAGGAAGCTATGAATGGATCTTCCACAAAAGGGCAAAACTATTGTTGTCCAAAGTTGACGTGTCTTGATGAAGATACATGTGGAAGAAAGTAAAAGATCAAAACAAGGTATTAGACCTCACCTCTGGATTATTGAGTGGTGTAGAAGAATTTTTTTCGTGAAACCAAACTCTACAAATAGAGGAGAAAGCAATGATAATGATCATAAAGTCTCAGTGAATACTTTTACTAAAGAAAGTACAATTCAACTATATATTATACAAGTTTGTGGAATTATATTGTTGATTCACTTGTCATGTTTTGAACAAGACATACCTACAAATTACAAAGAAGCGTGATGGACCTGAGTGCGAGAAATGACTAGGAGTCATAAAATCCTATATTAAGTTACATTTAATATTGCAAAGTAACACGTTACTTGATCTTATTAAAGTAAAGAAGTTTGCTTGATATTTCTGAATGACTGCAAAGTCATAAGAAGGAAATGAAACTTAATGAATGACAAAAAGCTCGATTTGTCACAAGTTTGGACAAATTCAAGGAGTTGACTACAATAGTAGTGATGCTTAAGTCTTTTGGATTTACACTAGAAATATATATGGATATTGAAGTCTCGTAATTGGAATTCTAAAATTGATGATGATCAAAGAATTTTGGAATGTCCAAGATTATCGAGAGGACCTAGATTTGAGTGGGAGCAAATCAGCTTGGCTAATTCATAATATGTAGCTGACATATTTTGAGTGGGAGCTAAGTGGAATCCCTGGATCTCAAACATGAATGTCATATTTGAGTGGGAGCTAAGTGAAATCCCTAGATCTCAAACATGAATGTCATATTTGAGTGGGAGCGTGAAATCATTCTGGAACATGTGGACGACATATATGAATGATGTGATTGGTGTTAAAAACATTCAAATAGGTAAATAAGGATGAAGTTGAAGTTATTAAACAAGAAAATCTATCAATATAGATTAGTGAGTTTAATAAACACTGAATGTCGAATGCTTCCTGGACTTGATTCTGAAAGATGTTCAGAATGTCCTGATGGCTCAATGCACGGCGCCAGAAAAGTGCTGGTGCGTGGTTGATGTAGAGCTCGTTGGGAACCCCAAGAAGAAGGTATGATGAGCACAGCAGCAAGTTTCCCTCAGTATGAAACCAAGGTTTAATCGAACCAGTAGGAGCAAGGAAACACCCCAAAGGTGTTACTAGCTGAGCCTTGGCAGGGCGCACTACCGGTGCTACTAGCAACGTGGAGACCTGCACAACACAACCACAGAACTTTGTCCCCAACTTGCGATGAGGTTGTCAATCTCACCGTGTTTCGTGGAAAACAAAGGATTAAACATATCGAATGGAAGGAAGTAATAGTTTGCAGAAAGTAAACACAAAGCAGTAACAGTTTATAGATTGTATGTAAAAGAAAAGACAAGGACCAGGATCCATAGTTCACTAGAGGTGGCTCTCCTTAAGATAGATAACATGCTGGGTGAACAGATTACAGCGGGGCAATTGACAAACACCGAGAAAGCAATACATGCATATACTAATCATCTTGACTCCTTTCACACTTGATTGGGCATTACAACATTATAAATAGACCGCCATCCAACTGCATCTATGACTAATAATCCACCTTCAGGTTATCACCCGAACCCCCTCCAGTATTAAGTTGCAAGCAACAAATTATTGCTTTACGAACTTCATGTAAAGTAAACAATACAATTGTTCTATGAACAAAAGGATTGTTGTTTTCTCCCTAGTAGCAACAGCACATCTAGTACCTTAGAGATTTACATCACTTCCCAGTTACGAGGCATGAACCCACTATCGAGCATAAATACTAACTCTTGGAGTTGCTAGCATCTACTTGGCCAAGATAGCTACTAACAACGGAAAGCATGCAAGATCACAAATAACAAAGACATGATAGAATCAATAATCAATCTGAAATAGCATCTCAATATCCATCGGATCCCTGCAAACACAACATGCAGAATTACAAATAGATGATCTTGATCATGAACGGAGCCCACAAGATCTAATCATGAAAGCACAAAGGAGGAGAACTAGCCATGTAGCTACTACATGGATCCATAGTCCAAGGATGAACTACTCACGCATCACACCGGAGGCTTGCATGGTGATGAAGAAGGCCTCCAGGGTGAATTCCCCTCTCCAGGGGGTGCGGGAAGAGCTTGGATCCTCCCGATCTAGGGATGGAGATGACTCTGAGACTCTTTCGTGGATTTTTGATCGGGTACTTAGGGTTTACATCCCGAGGGCATCTTATAGGCGGAAGGGGAGGCCGAGGGGATGCCAGGGCTAGCCTCACCACCCCCTGGCGCGGGCCAGGCTGGGTCGCGCGGCCAGGTGGTGTGGTGGCCCCCTGGCCCCTTTTCATATCGTACTCTGGCATATGATGACTTCCGGAAAAATAGGCACTTTGGCTTTTGTCCCGTCCAATTCCGAGAATATTCATTTTCTGACTTTCGTGGAACCAAAAATAGCAGAAAACAGGCAGCTGGCACTGTGGCTCTTGTTAATAGGTTAGTCCAAGAAATCATATGAAAAGTACTCCAAAGTTGGAACAAGACACAAGAAAGTGGATAAAACCAAGCATGGAACATCAAAAATTATAGATACATTTGCAGTGTATCAACATCCCCAAGCTTAAATCATGCTCGTCCTCGAGTAGGTAAGTGATAAAAAGAAAGAATAATTTTTGAGGTGACATGCACCATCATAAACTTGATCAAAGTATTTGTAAAACATTCAAAGCTGGGATCATAGTACTTCAATCATAACATGAAAGACAAAGTTCTAGCACTAAGCAAAGAAACTATGATGCAACATGAAAAGGCACAAACAAAATATTCATGAATAACAATGCTTTGCAAGACGTTTGTTTGTTTCACATAAAGAAAGCATAGCATAATAGCATTCAGCTTGTCCCTCATAGAGTAGCAAATATAAATGCATAGGACACCTTCAAAGTTCATAAAAGTGACTAGATACAAATATTTTAAAACAAGCAATATCAAGTTATGCATCAATCAACTAGTCTTGGGACAATGCACATAGAACTAAGAATGGCCACTATGCTCTCAAAGTAGGTGCATAAAGATAGAAGGTGGAGACTTAATATTATGGTGGAAGAAAGGCCTTCATAGAAGGAAGCAGGGATTCAAGTGTCATAAAGAGCTTCCAAAAATTATGGTACTTATAGCTTTCAGCTCTCATTGCCCTTATCATAAGCATCTTGAAGTGATTAAGGTTAAAGTGAACAAACTATGGTGTACATGCTTGACGAAGTATAAGTTAGAAATCTCATGTCCCTTGTATACGAGGGCCGCTCCTCATGCTACTCATGTTTAGTCACCGGTAAGTTCTTGTCATCGTAAGTACATGTGTATCATAGAGAACCGCCAACGAGGTACCCCTTTCCCGATGATACGGAAGAATCCCCATATCAAAATGACAAGGCAAGCAGATAACGAGTATCTCAGCAATCTTCTTATTTACCATGGGAATATGGTGCTTTTTTCTCTCTTTCCTCTTTCCATAGTATCTCTTTTTTTCTCTTTTTTCTCAATATATGACTCTTTTTTATAAGAAGAATGCTTCATAGACAGCTCATTATGGTTACGCTGCAGGTTTCCACCATGTCAGCATGGATTAGACCATGCCCGTGCGTTTCTAACACACATACATAACTCCATGGACTTACAACCTCCCCTTTCATTTCACACCGACGACATCCATATACAAAAGAGCATGATATCAACTAGGTACAAGTACCAAGTGCAATGTTGAAAGCGTTCCCCATGAAAGCATGGTTCTGCTAATTCCCAACAAATAAGTGCAAGCATATACAACATAGACGACACAATGGTTCAAGTTTATTAAGGGCAAGAAAATTAAAGTGTGCCATCAAGTTCGTGAGAGCTTTAATCACTAGTTTTCTCATAACATGTTTAATTCGGAAGGTAAACAAAAGCATGAATATACTTAGAATAGCATAAGCTAGTAGGTAGGTATGGTGGACTCTTTGGAATAACTTGGTTTAGGGAGTTGGATGCATGAGTGGAACTCATACTTGGTTGTGGAGGCTAGCAAAAGACTAGGAGCGACAAACTAAGAGAGCAATAATCGCCATAATCATGTAGAGCGACAAAACATCATTGATCAAAGCATAAAGTGATACTACAAGTTGAAAACTAAAGGATCATAAAGGCTATGGTGACTTGAGATAGTCATAACATGGTGTGAGCATGCGCCAAGTCAACCCAAATAAAGCATCAAAGGAGAATACCACTATACTATGCTTTAATATGCTAAAACAACGCATGATTCATCCAAGGCACATTAAGCAATCTCAATTGTTTATAACAAGTCATCTATATCAAAGAATACTAAGCATAAAGCCAAAACAATATCAAGCATGACATGACAGAGCGTAGGCCACAGTCAAACACAAGCTTTTTTACCACATAAGCCTGAACTTTCCTACTCTTTTCCAATCCAAACCAAACTATTTGCAAACCAATGTATGAAAGAGGGGGTCCAACCAATTTATTCAGAAAACTAAGCAAACAAAAGCAAACGAAAAACCAAAACAAAAACGAAAAAGAAGACGCTCTAACAAAAACACAACTCTGCATGAAACAATAAAAATGAAGCGTTTGGAATAAACCTGGGATTTTTATTGATGAAGAAGGGGATGCCTTGGGCATCCCCAAGCTTTGACGCTTGTACTTCTTGGATATTTCTGAAGGAAATATGCCCTGAGAGGCAATAATAAAGTTGTTATTATGTATTCCTTGTATATGATAGATGTTTATTTTGCATGCTATAATTGTATTGATAGGAAACATCAATACATGTGTGTTTAATAAACAAAAAGGGTTCCTAGTCATGCCTCTCTTATAGACTAGCTTGTTGATTAACAACATGATCAAGGTTTCCTTATCATGGACATTGGATGTTGTTAATAACAAGATCACACCATTGGTGGAATGATGTGATGAACATTCATCCGAAGTATAGCATTACGATCAAGTCATTGTGTTTATATTGCTATAACATCATACGAAGTAATCTTTATCCTTAGACCATGAGATCATGTTAATTGCTAACACCGGAAGAGTATCTTGATAACATCAAACGTCACATCGTAATAGGGTGACTATAAAGATGGGTTCAGTGCTACGAAGGTGTTATGTTGAGGCTCATGGATCAAGAGTGTAATTTGTCAATCTAGATGACGGATAGATATACTATGGGCCCTCTCGGTGATATCACATTAGGATAGCTTGCAAGCAAGTGATGTGATCACTAGAATGTTATATCACGGGAACGAGAAAAGAGTGCATGTCGGTAACGAGATCAAACTAGGTATGGAGATACTGATGATCGAATCTCGGACATGTAATACATCGAGAGACAAAGGGATTTAGTTACAAGCGTTAAAGGTTCTCACGATCACAGGAGTCGTCGTTTAATGTGTAGGAGTCAGTACGGATCTTCAGGTCCCGCTGCTGATTATTGATCGAAGAAGGGTCTCGATCATATCTGCATTATTCGCGAACCGTAGGGTGGCACACTTAAGAGTTACCGGACACCATTTTGGAGCACATATGTTTGAAGATTTAAAGAATTGCAAAGCGAGGAATTATTTCAATAGAAACCGGAAATTGTTTAGGTGAAATTGCGAAGGTGGTTCTGCATGTGATATTGAAATATTGCAAGGGGCTATATGTGAATGTTTGTTAATTAAAGTAATTAACAAAATTCTGAATAAATTTAATAAAAGAGTTTTTATTAAATGAGAGAGCATTAAATTTGGAGAAACTTAATGCATTTAAAGTGGAGACTTTAAAAGGGAATGTGAAGAGGCATTTTAATGTGGAGGAGTTACCACCACATGAATGGGGAGGTGAGGTCACCCCCATGCGCCGGCCCTGGAGAGAGGGGGCACCCCCCCCCTCCTCCTATAAAAGGCCACCCATTCCTCCTTCATCCTTACACCTCCTTGTGAAGGATCTCTCTCCCCCTCTAGAATTATTCACCCATGGTCTCGGATTAGCGAGATACATGTTCCCGTGGCATTTAAATGCGGAAGGAGTTGCTTCTTCCATTTGGATCGCTGGAGCGAGGAGGTGGAGGTTATCCGGCTTGAACGTGTGCGAAAGCGGATGCTGCTGAGTTGCGGCGCTCGGACTTCCTCACGATCTTGAGATCGGCAAGTGTACGACTACATCAACCACGAGTTCCTACTCGTTAACAAAGCTCGTTGTCTTCGAGGGTAAGTTCTCTATGTATGTATGTCCACCCGTTTGCTTTGTACCTAGTAGATAGATCTTGGCGTGTAGTTCACACCGTAGGAATTTTTTTGTTTTCTATGCTGCGGACCCAACCGTGGTATCAGAGCCTGATCTATGCATAGGTGCATTGCACGGGTAGTACACATATGTTTATATGTGGGCGATGATGATCATGTTATTGCATCTTCTATGTACTTTGGATATCGGTGGCATAGTGGGATGAAGCGGCCCGGACCAACCTTACATGTCATCATACATGAGACCGGTTCCACGACTGACATGCAACTTGTTTTGCATAAGTGGCTGGCGGGTGTCTGTCTCTCCTACTATAGTCAATATCTGATTTACAATGAGTTGCTAATAACTTGGTTATCCTCGTTGTGGTTCATGTTCGTAGGTTAGACAGGTTCTATCTCTGAAAGCCCTAAGCCATGTAAAACTTGCAATTGATAAATTAGAGGCATCTAGTTTAGATCGTTGCTGGGCTAGTGTCTTGATATGGTATTGTCGTAAGTAGATGTATGATAGATACTCTTACAACTCACTTAACGTGTAAGGTCCATAGACCTTGGCCTTACACACAAAGGAATGATAGAGATCATACCACGATGCAAATGATAGAGATCAAATGCATGGACCATATCATCTCACTTCACACATTAGATGTTAGCATCTTATACTGCTAGTTTGGCGCGTTTGGTAGCATTATAAGATGATCCCTCATTTAGATATCAAGATAAAATGTGTTCTTCCTTAAGTATGCACTGTTTTGTGGATCGTGTTTTGAGGCATCACGTGATGATCGGGTGTTTTCAACTCTACGCTTTCATACAACGGGTGTAAGACAGTTTTACACACGCAAATACTAAGGTTCTTACTTGACGAGCCTAGCATGTACAGACATGGCCTCGGAACACGGACCGAAAGGTTAAGCATGAGTCATATAGTTGATATGATGCCCATATAGATGCTCGCCTTTGAAGCTACACCGACTCACGTGATGATCGGACTTGGTATAGTGGATTTGGTTCATGTAATCACCAAAAGGACATGAGGGATGTCGTTTTTGAGTGGGAGTTCATTAGTAATTTGGATTAGTTGAACTCAATCTATCATAAACTTAGTCTAAATATACTTTACAAATTCTGTTGTAGATGGCACCACCTGCTTTTAATTTCAGTGTGTTCATGGAGAAAGAGAAACTTGCTGCGAATGGTAGCAACTTCACCAACTAGGCTATGAATTTGAGGATTCTCCTCACTGCTGCACAAAAGCAATATGTGCTAGATGCGCCGCTAGCCCCCCCACCAGCTCCTGATGCCCCTGACAAGGAAAAGAACGTCTATATAACTCGTCGGGAGGACCACAACTTAGTTCATTGTGGCATATTGTATGGGCTAGAGCCAGAACTTCGAAAGCGTTTCGAAAATGGCAATGCCTTTGATACCATGGGAGAATTGAAAATAATTTTCGATACCCATGCTGCCGTAGAGAGTCATAATGCTACAGAAAAGTTCTTTAGCTGCATGATGGAGGAAAACAGCTCCGTTAGTGAGCACGTACTCAAAATGTCTGGGTACGCCAATAATCTTGTGTCCTTGGGAATAACGATTCCCATTGACTTAGGCATACATCGTGTTCTCCAATCTCTGCCACCTAGCTACAAGAGCTTCGTGATGAACTATAATATGCAGGGCATGAAGAAGTCTCTTCCCGAGCTTCTGTCAATGCTTAAGACTGCAGAAGTGGATATTAGGAAAGAACATCAAGTGTTGATGATCAATAGAACCACCAGTTTCAAGAAGGACAAGAAAGGCAAGCACAAGGGAAAGAAGGGCGGCAAGTCTGTTGCCACGCCTGAAAAGAAACCCCGAGCTGGCCCTAAGTTTGACACCGAGTGCTACTATTGCAAGGGGACTAGCCATTGGAAGCGCAACTGCCCCAAGTATTTGGCGGACAAGAAGTCCGGAAAGGCAAACAAAGGTATATGTGATATACATGTTATTGATGTGTACTTGACTAGTACTCGCAGTAGCACCTGGGTATTTGATACGGGATCGGTTGCTAATATATGTAACTCGGTTCAGGGGCTACGGAACAAGCGACAACTAGCAAGGGATGAGGTCAGGATGCGGGTCGGCAATGGATCAAGAGTTTATGTGATCGCCGTCGGGACGCTACCTCTCCATTTGCCATCGGGATTAGTTATAAACCTAAATAATTGTTATTTGGTGCCTGCACTGAGCATGAACATTGTATCTGGATCGTGTTTGATGCAAAGTGGTCATTCCTTTAAATCTGACAACAATGGTTGTTCGATTTATAAGAATGATATCTTTTATGGTCATGCACCTATGTTGAATGGTTTATTTCTATTGGATCTCGATAGTAATATTACGCACATTCATAATGTTAATGCTGAAAAGATTAAACTTGATGACGATATGTCTACATATATGTGGCACTGCCGTCTAGGTCATATTGGTGTTAAACGCATGAAGAAACTCCATTCTGATGGACTTTTGGAATCACTTGATTTTGAATCATTTGATACATGTGATCCATGCCTTATGGGCAAGATGACTAGAACGTTGTTTTCCGGTTCAATGGAACGGGCGACCAATCTGTTGGAGATCATACATACTGATGCGTGTGGACCAATGAGTGTGTCGGCGCGAGGTGGATATCGTTATTTTGTTACTTTCACGGATGATTTGAGTAGATACGGGTATATCTATTTGATGAAACACAAGTCTGAAACTTTTGAAAAGTTCAAGGAATTTCAGAATGAAGTGGAAAATCATCATAACAGAAAGATCAAATTTCTGCGGTCCGACCGTGGAGGAGAGTATCTTAGTTACGAGTTTAGCACACATATGAAAGACTGTGGAATAGTTTCACAACTCACGCCTGCCGGAACACCACAATGTAATGGTGTGTCAGAACGTCGTAATCGTACTTTATTGGATATGGTTCGATCTATGATGTCTCTGACTGACTTGCCACTGTCATTTTGGGGTTATGCACTGGAAATAGCTGCATTCACTTTAAATCGGGCACCATCTAAATCCGTTGAAAAGACATCGTATGAATTATGGTTTGGAAACAAACCTAAGCTGTCATTTCTTAAGGTTTGGGGATGCGATGTTTATGTGAAGAAACTTCAACCGTATAAACTCGAACCCAAAGCGGAAAAATGCGTCTTCATAGGATACCCTAAGGAAACGATTGGGTATACCTTCTATCACAGATCCGAGGGCAAGGTCTTTGTTCCCAAGAATGGATCCTTTCTTGAGAAGGAGTTTCTCGCGAAAGGTGTGAGTAGTCGGAAGGTAGAAGTCGAAGAGGTTATTGAACCTTCTCTTCATGAAATGGCGAGTAGCACAGCTCCAGAAGTTGTTTCAGAGTTGACTTCACCTAATGAAGAAAGAGCTAATGATATTGATCATGAAACTCCGAAAGAGGACACTACCAAACCTCACAGTCAAAGACACGCAGCGACTCACTGCATGCAGCAATCCTGTTATGAATTTCATGGTTGATGAAATGGATGACCTGCGGACGTATGAAGAAGCGATGATGAGCCCGATTCCAACAAATGGCTAGAAGCCATGAAATCCGAGATGGAATCCATGTCACGAGAACCAAGTTTGGAACTTGGTGGACTTACCTCACGACCAAAGGCCGTTAATAATAAATGGATTTTCAAAAGGAAAACTGTCGATGGTAATGTGACCATCTATAAGGCTCGACTTGTCGCAAAGGGGTTTCGACAAATTCAAGGAGTTGACTACGATGAGACATTCTCTCCCGTAGCGATGCTTAAGTCGGTTAGGATTATGTTAGCAATTGCTGCATATTTCGATTATGAAATATGGCAGATGGATGTCAAAACTGCGTTCCTCAATGGTAAGATTGAAGAAGAGTTGTATATGATACAACCTAAGGGTTTTGTCGATCCTAAGGATGCTAATAAGGTGTGCAAACTTCAGCGATCCATCTATGGACTGAAGCAAGCATCACGGTTGGAATCTCCGCTTTGATGAGGTGATCAAAGAGTTTGGATTTGTCCAAACTTATGGAGAGGCTTGTATTTACAAGAAAGTGAGTGGAGCAATGTGGCATTTATGGTATTATATGTGGATGACATATTATTGATTGAAATGATTTAGATCTTTTAAACAAGGTTAAAAGTTATCTAAACAGCAAATTTTCGATGAAGGACCTTGGTGAAGCTTCATATATATTAGGCATTAAAATCTATAGAGATAGATCAAGACTCCTAATTGGGCTATCGCAGAGTACATACCTTGATAAGATATTAAAGAAGTTTAATATGGACGGAAGTAAGAAGGGGTTCTTACCTATGTTGCAAGGCAAGACATTGAGTAAGACTCAAAGTCCGACTATGGAAGAAAGAGAGATAATGGATAAGATCCCTATGCCTCAGCCATAGGCTCTATAATGTATGCCATGCTATGTACAAGACCGATGTGGCACATGCTATTAGTTTGACTAGTAGGTACCAATCTGATCCAGTTCTAACACCGGATAGCGAAGAATATCCTTAAGTACTTGATAAGAACTAAGGATATGTTTCTTATATACGGAGGTGAAGAAGAGCTAGTCGCTAAGTGTTATGTCGATGCTAGCTTTGACACTGATCCGGATGACTCTAAGTCTCAATCCGGATACGTATTTCTCTTGAACGGAGCAGCAGTTAGTTGGAGGATCTCCAAACAACCTGTGGTGGCTGGATCAACAACGGAGGCGGAATATGTTACTGCTTCAGAAGCAGCGCAGGAAGCGGTTTGGATGAAGGAGTTCATAACGGAACTGGGTGTGCTTCCCAGTGCGTTGGACCCGATGGTGATCTATTGTGACAACAATGGAGCCATAGCCAACGCAAAGGAACCAAGGTCTCACAAGAATTCCAAGCATATTAAGCGCCGGTTTCACTCCATCCGCGAGCATGTTAAGGATGGAGATATAAAGATTTGTAAAGTGCACACGGACCTGAATGTAGCAGATCCGTTGACTAAAGTACTCCCTAGGGAAAAAAATGATCAACACCAGAACTCCATGGGTGTTAGATTTATCACTATGTGAACTAGATTATTGTCTCTAGTGCAAGTGGGAGACTGAAGGAAATATGCCCTAAGAGGCAATAATAAAGTTGTTATTATGTATTCCTTGTATATGATAGATGTTTATTTTGCATGCTATAATTGTATTGATAGGAAACATCAATACATGTGTGTTTAATAAACAAAAAGGGTTCCTAGTCATGCCTCTCTTATAGACTAGCTTGTTGATTAACAGCATGATCAAGGTTTCCTGATCATGGACATTGGATGTTGTTAATAACAAGGTCACACCATTGGTGGAATGATGTGATGAACATTCATCCGAAGTATAGCATTACGATCAAATTCATTATGTTTATATTGCTATAACATCATACAAAGTAATCTTTATCCTTAGACCATGAGATCATGTTAATTGCTAACACCGGAAGAGTATCTTGATAACATCAAACGTCACAATCGTGAGGTGACTATAAAGGTGGGTTCAGTGCTACAAAGGTGTTATGTTGAGGCTCATGGATCAAGAGTGGGATTTGTCCATCCCGATGACGGATAGATATACTCTGGGCCCTCTCGGTGATATCACATTGAAATAGCTTGCAAGCAAGTGATGTGATCACTAGAATGTTATATCACAGGAACGAGAAAAGAGTGCATGTCGGTAACGAGATCAAACTAGGTATGGAGATACCGATGATCGAATATCGGACATGTAATATATCGAGAGACAAAGGGATTTAGTTACAAGCGTTAAAGGTTCTCACGATCACAGGAGTCATCGTTGAATGTGTAGGAGTCAGTACGGATCTCCAGGTCCCGCTGCTGATTATTGATCGGAGAAGGGTCTCGATCATGTCTGCATTATTCGTGAACCGTAGGGTGGCACACTTAAGAGTTACCGGACACCATTTTGGAGCACATATGTTTCAGACGAAAGAATTGCAAAGCGCAGGAATTGTTTCAATAGAAATCGGAAATTGTTTCGGGTGAAATTGCAGAAGGTGGTTCTGCATGTGATATTGAAATATTGCAAGGGGCTATATGTGAATGTTTGTTAATTAAAATAATTAACAAAATTCTGAATAAATTTAATAAAAGAGTTTTATTAAATGAGAGAGCATTAAATTTGGAGAAACTTAATGCATTTAAAGTGGAGACTTTAAAAGGGAATGTGAAGAGGCATTTTAATGTGGAGGAGTTACCACCACATGAATGGGGAAGGTGAGGGGTCACCCCCCATGCGCCGGCCATGGAGAGAGGGGGCACCCCCCTCCTCCTATAAAAGGCCATCCATTCCCTCCTTCATCCTTACACCTTGTGAAGGATCTCTCTCCCCCTCTAGAATTATTCCCCCATGGTCTCGGATTAGCGAGATACATGTTCCCGGTGGCATTTCGTCTGGAAAGAGTTGCTGCTTCCACTGGATCGCTGCAGCGAGGAGGTGGAGGTTGTCCGGTGGCTTGAACGTGTGTGCGAGTGCGGATGCGCTGCTGAGTTGCGGCGCTCGGACTTCCTCACGATCTTGAGATCGGCAAGTGTACGACTACATCAACCACGAGTTCCTACTCGTTAACAAAGATCGTTGTCTTCGAGGGTAAGTTCTCTATGGATGTATGTCCACCCGTTTGCTTTGTACCTAGTAGATAGATCTTGGCGTGTAGTTCACACTGTAGGAAATTTTTTGTTTTCTATGCCGCGGACCCAACAATTTCTTGGGGTGACATGTGTGGCATCCCCAAGCTTGAGCTTTAGTCCATCCTTCATCTCATTACTCATTCCTTCCATACACCTGAAATTTTTCCTTCATACAAAACTTCACACAATCTTTATTAGCAACATTAGTGCACTTAAGATAAATAAGTCTTAAGGTTCAGTTCTAACACCAAATAAACTTCCATTAGAACACTAGCTACTGTAGCACTTCCCTCAAAAAGCTCAATTCCCCAAAAGAACTCAAAAAGGAACCAACAAGAAGCAAATGCAGAAAATGGCAGAAATCTTTCAAAACTGACTAGCAGGTAAAGACGAATTTTTTCGAAGACCTTCTGTTGCTCAAATCAAAAAGTGTTGAATGATACATTGCAAATGTATCTATAATTTTTGATGTTACATGCTTGGTTTTATCTCCTTTCTTGTGTTTTGTCCACACTTTGGAGTACTTTTCATATGATTTCTTGGACAAACCTATTAACAAGAGCCACGATTACATACTGCTTTTCTGCTGTTTTTGGTTCCAGGAAAGTCAGAAAATGAATATTCTCGGAATTGGACGGGACAAAAGCCAAAGTGCCTATTTTTCCAGAAAACTCTAGGAGCCAGAATACGAGACGGAGGAGGGCCAGGGGCTGGCAACACCACCCCTAGGCGCGGGATGGGCCTGGCCGCGCCAGGGCATGGTGTGGTGGCCCCAGGCACCCGCTCGGTCTCCCTCTTTGCCTATAAGAAGCCTTCTGACCTAAAAACTTCGAGGGGGTTCGACGTTTTTCTAGAAAAAGTTCCAAAGCACCACCACCACCGAAGGGGAGATTCGGGGGACAGAAAGTCTCTGTTCCGGCACGCTGCCGGGATGGGGAAGTGCCCCCGGAGCCATTTCCATCGATCTCCACCATCATCTCCATCGACCATCCATGTTTCCCCCATCTATGAGTGAGTAATCCCCCGCTGTAGGCTATCGGGATGGTAGGGATTGGATGAGATCGTTCATGTAATGGCATCAGATTGTTTTGGCATGGTGCCTAGTATCTTTTATTAGTGCTTTATGACTTTGTTGCGACTTGTTGTGCTTAATGCTTGTCACTAGGGCCCGAGTGCCATGATTTCAGATCTGAACATGTTATTGATTCATTATGATAGTATTGTTTTTGGTTTTATCTGCAAGTTGTATACACACGTTGTTGTCCAGAACCTATGGCCCCGAAGTGACAGAAATCGGGATAACCGGAAGGGAATGGCTTTGATGTGAGGATTGATATGTCCATTTTGCATCACTATTCTATGTCTTAA
The DNA here is from genome assembly GCA_023614405.1 of Avena insularis. Taxonomy (NCBI): domain Eukaryota; kingdom Viridiplantae; phylum Streptophyta; class Magnoliopsida; order Poales; family Poaceae; genus Avena; species Avena insularis. Next base: position 481,726,705 of record CM042686.1, on the reverse strand, counting down.
TTCACTATGATTCATTGATATATTTCATATTGATAGGTGATACTTATGTTATTTCATCTATTTTTGCATGGTTGATGACTTTTGGAGCATGGACCGCTGGAGTCAGGATTCTGATGGAAAAGGTGCTGTTTGGAGGCAAAAATCGCGAAGATCAGAAATTCCGGGAAAATATACGGAAAATCCTATTTTTCCAGAAGACTAAGGATGCCCGAAGATGGAGTGGAGATGGGCCATAGGGGTGCCCACACCACCCCACGGCGCGGGCAGGCCTAGGCCGCGCCAGGATGTGGTGTGGCCACCCTAGCCCACTCCAGCCTCTCCCCTCTGGCGTATATCAACCTCCCAAAACCCTAAGACTCGGGGAGCGACCACAGAAAGATTCCGCCGCCTCTACGGGGCAGAAAGCACCGAGAGAGAAAGATCTCTCCAACAGACAGATTTCTACCGGGGGAATTCCTTCCCGAAAAGGGGAGATCGTCGCCATCAACACCATCATCAAGCTGGACTTCATCGGGATCATCATCATCATCATCACCACCATCATCACCATCAGCACCCTCATCACCATCTCCATATTGTTGTAACAATTGGTTGAATCTTGCATAGTTCATAGGGGAAACTTTCCCGGTGTTGATTACTCTTTGTAGTTGATGCTATTGAGTGAACCATTGAATTATTGTTTATGTTCAGATTGTTATACATCATTATTCCATCTCTGATCATGATCCATATGATGTCTTGTGAGTAGTTCGTTTTGTTCTTGAGGACATGTGAGAAGTCTTGTTGTTAGTAGTGGAGTTGTGTTGAGAAAGATTCAAAAGATTGGTATTTAAGTTGTGGTGTACTTCTTCTAGTGGTGTCATGTGAACATAGACTACATGGCACTTCACCTATATGGGCCTAGGGGAATGCATTGTGTATTTGGCTACTAATCGTAGGGGTTGCCGGAGTGACAGAAACATGAACCCCCATTAGGAAACCATTGCACATGGGACGTAAGGGTCTTAGAGTTTAAAGCTGTGGTTAGGTTTCTACCTTAATTACTTTCATGTACTTACGGATATTTGCAAGGGGTATAATCACAAGTATGTATTAGTCTTGGATGGGGCGGTACATTAGCACAGGTTCACCCACACAACACTTAGCAAGCTAAAGAAGATTAATCAACTATATGAAGCGAAAGCACTTGATAGTCTTCCCATGTGTCCTCGAGAACGTTTGGTGATCTTAAGTAATACAACCGGCTTGTCCTTTGCTGCATAAAGGATTGGGCCACTTGCTGCATTTATTCCTACTGTCTTTTATTTACTTGTACTTTGTTTACTTGCTTTATCGAAAACCCCTAAAAATCCGTTTGCTAAGTATTTGCAGAGAATTCCTGATCCATACCACTAGCCAAAGACCTTCGCTCCTCGTTGGGTTCGACACTCTTACTTATCAAAATATCGCGATACACCCCTATACTTGTGGGTCATCAAGACTATTTTCCGGCACCGCTGTCAGAGTGAAGCGCTATTGGAGAGTGGAACTGGTAAAGGAAACTTCTACTGTGAGTATTGTTTACTTCTGTTAGTTGCTTTATTTTCGTTATGGATAATTCGCTGAGTTTCTTATTTGGTAATGCTACTACCACTGCTAAGGTAGTACATAAGCCACCACCTACTGAGAATGATGTTTTCAAAATACCTACAAGAATTATTGATCATGTTATGGATAACTACTATGTTGGGGATGGAACTGTCCATCTCGGTGATCATTTACTCTTTATACACAAATTATGCGGGTTGTTCAAGTGTGCAGGTATTACTACAGATCAAGTTAAGAAGAAGTTATTCTCATTGTCGCTGAAAGGAAGAGCTGAGGACTGGTATAAGTTGCTGAAGAATGGTCAAGCTTTGGAATGGGATGAAATAGTGCCTCTCTTTTATTCAAAGTTTTATCCTCCTAGTGAGATTCATAAAGATCGGAATCAAATATACAATTTTTGGCCTCTTGATGGAGAGAGTACAGCTCAAGCTTGGGGGAGATTGAAGTTACTAATGCTCAAATGTCCCATTCATGAGCTCCCCAACAATATTATTATCAATAACTTTTATGCAAGGCTCCCTCTACATGATAAAGATTTATTGGATGCTTCTTGTGCTGGATCATTCACTCGCATGGAAGAAGAAGCTAAATGGGATCTTCTGGACCGTATTCAAGATAATGCTGAAGCTTGGGAGAATGACAAAGGTAGAAAGTCAGGTATAAATTATGATTATGAATGCATTGAATCTTTTATGGGAACTGATGACTTTCAAAATATTAAAAATGCTTATGGTCTAGACTCTCAAGCTATTGCTTCTTATTTTAAGGCTTTTGCTTCTTACATTGAAGTGCCTAAAAAGAAGTGGAATAAGTATCATGAACCTTATAAATATATTGCTAAGAGTGTTCCTGCAAAAAATACTGAAGTTTATACTGCTAATCATGTTTTATCTGAACCTTATATTGAGAAAATGCCTTTTCCAGTTAAGGTAAAGGATCATTCTATGATAGCTAGTATGGTTAATGAAAGTACAAATAAAGCTATTGAACCTGATAAACAAATGGTTGATGAACCTATAATAGCAAATGTGAAAGACTTTGTTACTAAATATGAAAAAGAGGGACACCCTATCCTTTGTAAGGATGCCTCTAATATTGTTTCACATAGTAGTGTTATGAGAGCTAGTATTCATGTGTTTTCTGTTAGAATAAGTAATCATTGCTATGATGATTCTTGTGATAGTTATATTGTTAAGTTTATGCATGATACTGAAAGTTAATATGAGAGAGGGAAAAGTGTTCTTATTTATTTCAATAATATCAAGTTTCCCCGTTTTATGCTGGAAGTTTTTATGTTGCACTTCTTTTGCCTTCTTATGCGAGTTGCCTCTGGTTTCAATAACTTGTTTGTTTACAAAACTCCCTTCCATAGGAAGTGGGTTAGACTAAAATGCGTGTGTGTTTTTGCTTCTTAATGCTCTCTTTCACTTCAATTCATATCCCTATGAGAGCTTCTTCAAAATTATCATGCCCATCTTAAAGGCTATAAAGAAAGAGCTTTATGGGAGACAACCCAATTTGTTTTTTCTTTCAGTTTGTTTTTGTTTCTTTGAGTCTTGGAAGTTATTACTTCGGTAATAACCGCTCCTTATTCGTTTTGTTTGGTTTTTGTGTCAAGATCAACCTCTAATGAGAGAGAAGTAATATTTGGGGAAGTTGCTGTCCCGAAACAGATTTTTTGCGCTTCACCGTCAAAATTCGTGAGAGATCTCTGTATATCGGATTGAGCTGTAATTTTTTTTGCTTCTGTCCCAGGTTGTTATTTAACTTTCATTAGTTTTGCACTTTTTGATTTGAGCAAGAGAAGATTTTCGAAAAAATTGACCTTTACCTGCTGGTCTGTTTTGACAGATTTAGCCACTCTTGCATTTGCTTCTTTATTCGATCTCCTTTTTGAATTCTTTTTGGGTTTTTGGAAGGAGTTACTTCAGTAGCTTTTGTTTTGATGGTTTTCAGTTGAAGTTGGACTCAAAAGGTTTTATCACTTCATATATACTAATGTTGCTAATGAGAACTGTGTGGAGTTTTGTGTGAAAGAAATTTCCAGGAAGTGGAGATGATGGTGTAATAAGGAAGAGAAGGGTTTTATGACTCAAGTAATAAGTGTATGAAGATGAAGATATCAATGATATTCAAGAGATGACTCTGGAAGAATCTACTAGATACCAAATCCAGAGATCTGTAGAGTCTGTTTTCAAATAGGTAACAGTTCTGGTAAGAAAAGTTCCGCGAAAATACAACCCAACTATATTTTTGCAGTTTTCAGTCAATAAGGAAAGTTACGAAGCGAAAAAGGGACGGAAACAGAGCCGGGGTGGTCCACACCACCCCATGGCGCAGGCCCACCCCTGGTCGCGCCACCAGGTGGTGAGGCCACCCAGGACTCCGCCTCTGACTCGTTTTCTCCCAGTACCTTCCTTTTGATACGAAACTTCGTAATATATAACCCCCGGATCACCCGAGGTCCATATATCGTGTTTTCGTCGTGTTTTGTTTTGATCTGTTTCTGCCAGGGCATACTCTTTGAAGGCTTAGAAGCACAATGGTGTCTGCAAAGGATAAAGGGAAGGAGCCCATGGAGGAAGACCTCTAAGACCCCGGGAAGGAGAAGGAGATCAAGAGTGAAGGTGAAGAGGAGCAAGGCCAACATCCGCACACCAGCACTACTATTGCAAGCATTAGAAGGACGGCACAGATGCAGACTGGGGGGAAAGTTCCCCGTCACAGTTTGGCTCCAAGGTCACTTCCTCCACACACCAAGAATCCTTTCCATACCTTCATCCATAACCATGCAGGAAAAGAAGACTCCAAGAGGGAAGAACAGAAAAAGAATCACAAGAGCTGGGATCCACAAACTAAAATAATCATGAGCCGTATTGAGCACAACTCGGAGTTGATTCGTACTCTCACTTTCGAGATTGAGGACTTGGGGAAACTGATCAGAGAGCTCATCGAGAGGATACCACCACCACCGAAGGAGTAATTCGTCATTAGGTTTGGCATCCCCTTGGTTTGTTCCAAGCTTGGGGGAGTGTCGTGGTATCATACCACTATCTTCTATATTTTTACCTTTTTAGTAGAGTCATATCATGAATAGAGGAGTTATTATGTAGTATGGTTTGCATTATGGAAGTGTCCCCTCTCTCGTTAGATGTGTATACCTTGGTGTGAGTTGCCGTTATGGAATATTAATGAGAAGTTCTATCATTCACTCTTTTGCATAGCTTATATTAGTTTTCAATTCATGGTTATATGATTGATCTTGTTGTTAGTATTGGTATCACTCTGGGACCATTGAGTTAATTTAGTTGGTTTTGGCAAACCTGGCTCGATCAGTAGCAACACTATTTTTGAGAGTTGAATGAAAAAGATAGAGGTACTCTAAAGAAAAATAATTTCATCGTCTTTCTTTCTTGATTTGCTCATAAGTTTAGTATTCTCTAGTTAAGATCTTTTGTGCTTCCAAGGAAGATTGCATGTTTGTCTTTCTCACTTGTATGTTTGTTTGTTTCCTTCAACTCTTATACTTGCTACCCAGCCTTGCTAGCCAAAAACCTGTACTGAGAGGGTATTCTTCTCATGCATCCACCTCCTTTAAACCAAAACCTTTGCCATTTGTTTCCACCATACCTACCTATTAGCATTATTGCTATTCCAAGTAAATTCTTGTTTTATCTACCTCCCAAATTAAACTTGTTATGTGAAAATTAGTGATTAAAGCTCTCACGAACTTGATGGCACACTTTACTTTCTTGCACTTAATAAACTTGAACCATTGTGCTCACCTATGTTATGATATGCTTGCGCTTTGTAAGTTGTGAATTAGCAGAACCATGCTGTCATGGGGAACGCTTTCAACATTGCACTGGTACTTAGTACCAAGTTGATATCATGTTCTTTTGTCTATGGATGTCGTCGGTGTGAAATGAAAGGGGATCTTGTAAGTCCATGGAGTTATGCATGTGCGTTAGAGAAACGCCTAGGCCGCTGGTCTAATCCATGCTGACATGGTGGAAACCTGCAGCGTAACCATAACAAGTATCTATGAAGCATTCTTCTTATAAAAAAGAGATAGAGATTGAGAAAAAAGAGAAAAAGAAAAAAAAGAGATATTATGAAAAGAGGAAAGAGAGAAAAAGCACCATATTCCCATGGTAAATAAGAAGATTGATGAGATGCTTGTTGTCTGCTTGCCTTGTCATTTTGATATGGGGATTCTTCCGTATCATCGGGCAAGGGGTACCCTGTTGGCGGTTCTCTATGATACACATATGCTTACGATGACAAGAACTTACCGGTGACTAAACTTGAGTAGCATGAGGAGCGACCCTCGTATTCAAGGGACATGAGATTCTCAACTTACAACTTGTCAATGCATATCCTCATATTTGATCACTTTAACCTTAATCACCTAAAGATGCCTATGATAGGGGCAATGAGAGTTGAAAGCTAGTAAGTATCATAATTTTTGGGAGCTCTTTATGAGACTTGCAATCCCTGCTTCCCTCTTTGAAGGGCCTTTCTTTTACTTTGTAGTTGAGTCAGTAAACCTACTCCCTTCTATCTCAGCAAGTATTTCGAGTTGTTGTGTTTCATTCATTCATATGATGATTTATTCAATCATGTTTCTTATGTTCCTTGTTTTGCACATTGCTCTTATCTTGATGTTTACTACTTTGAAAGCTATCATTGAAAACCAGTTATTTGTGAACTCCAGCAAATTATCAACTATTCTTCGACCAAGAGCTAAGTTTGCCATTACCAATTATGATTCACTTTATGTATCTTTATTGTGTTTCCTTTACTTATTACAAGTTGAGTTATATAATAGTGAGTTGTCTTCTATTATGATATATGTATTTGATGAATGTGACGCTTCTTGTCTGTATTCTTTTATCGACTCTTCACTCCATAAACCTGAGGCCATGTTTATTGAGCTCAGTTTCGCTTGGGGACAAGCGAAGTCTAAGCTTGGGGGAGTTGATACGCCCATTTTGCATCACTATTCTACGTCTTAATTCACTATTATTCATTGATATATTTCATATTGAGAGGTGATACTTATGTTATTTCATCTATTTTGCATGGTTGATGACTTTTGGAGCATGGATCGCTGCAGTCAGGATTCTGATGGAAAAGGTGCTGTTTGGAGGCAAAATTCGTGAAGATCAGAAAATCCGGGAAAATATACGTAAAATCCTATTTTTCCAGAAGACTAAGGATGCCAGAAGATGGAGTGGAGATGGGCCACAGGGGGCCCACACCACCCCATGGCGCGGGCAGGCCTAGGCCGCGCCAGGAGGTGGTGTGGCCACCCTAGCCCACTCCAGCCTCTCTCCTCTGGCGTATATCAACCTCCCGAAACCCTAAGACTCGGGGAGCGACCACATAAAGATTCCGCCGCCTCTGCGGAGCGGAAAACACCGAGAGAGAAAGATCTCTCCCGCAGACAGATTTCTGCCGGGGGAATTCCTTCCCGGAGAGGGGAGATCGTCGCCATCAACACCATCATCAAGCTGGACTTCATCGGGATCATCATCACCACCATCATCACCATCAGCACCCTCATCACCATCTCCATATTGCTGTAACAATTGGTTGAATCTTGCATAGTTCATAGGGGAAACTTTCCCGGTGTTGATTACTCTTTGTAGTTGATGCTATTGACTGAACCATTGAATTATTGTTTATGTTCAGATTGTTATACATCATTATTCCATCTCTGATCATGATCCATATGATTTCTTGTGAGTAGTTCGTTTTGTTCTTGAGGACATGGGAGAAGTCTTGTTGTTAGTAGTGGAGTTGTGTTGAGAAAGATTCAATAGATTGTTATTTAAGTTGTGGTGTACTTCTTCTAGTGGTGTCATGTGAACGTCGACTACATGACACTTCACCCATATGGGCCTAGGGGAATGTATTGTGTATTTGGCTACTAATCGTAGGGGTTGCCGGAGTGACAGAAACCTGAACCCCCGTTAGGAAACCATTGCACAAGGGACATAAGGGTGTTAGAGTTTAAAGTTGTGGTTAGGATTCTACCTTAATTACTTTCTTGTACTTACGGATATTTGCAAGGGGTATAATCACAAGTATGTATTAGTCTTGGATGGGACGGTACATTAGCACAGGTTCACCCACACAACACTTAGCAAACTAAAGAAGATTAATCAACTATATGAAGCGAAAGCACTTGACAGTCTTCCCATGTGTCCTCGAGAACGTTTGGTCATCTTTAGTAATACAACCGGCTTGTCCTTTGCTGCATAAAGGATTGGGCCACTTGCTGCATTTATTCCTACTGTCTTTTATTTACTCGTACTTTGTTTACTTGCTTTATCGAAAACCCTTAAAAATCCGTTTGCTAAGTATTTGCAGACAATTCCTGATCCATACCACTAGCCAGCACCTTCTGCTCCTCATTGGGTTCGACACTCTTACTTATCAAAAATACTACGATACATCCCCTATACTTGTGGGTCATCAAGGATCACATGTGTTCACGGAGTGTTAATGCTTTGCTTCGGTGCTCTATTAAAAGGAGCACCTTAATTGCCAGTAGTTCCCTAGAGGCCCCGCTGCAAACGGGCTGGCAGGACAAAAGATGTTGTGCAAGTTCTCATTGCGAGCATGTATGACTATATATGGAACACATGCCTAGGATTGTCTAGTACTTGGATGCTTTATCTTATTTATCTGCAATTGCCCTATGTTTTGATTGTTATGTGAATTGTCTTGTCCATGAAACGCCCGTCCATCCATCCCTATGCCTACCGCACTCGAATCCCACTGTCATCGCTTTTGTTACTCATCTTTGTTTTACTATCAATACATTTTACTATTCCTACTACAAAACTGTTGCTACTGATAAACTGCTGTGAGCAAGATTGTTTCCAGGTGCAGCTGAATTGACAACTCAGTTGTTAAGGCTTATAAATATTCTTTGACTCCCCCTGTGTCGAATCAATAAATTGGGTTTCACTTCCCTCGAAAATACTGCGATACACCCCCTATACTTGTGGGTCATCAAGACTATTTTCTTGCGCCGTTGTCGAGGAGCATAACTTTATTTATCAAGTTCACCTGGATTCACTATTGTTCAAGCTATGTTTATTTTCGCCTTGTTTGCTTGTTTCTTTATCAAAAATACAAAAAAATTAGTTCCTACTCTAGTTGTTATTTTCGTTGGTCTGTTATTGTCTTGCCTTATCATGCTTGTTGTCAATGGTTGGTTTCTTTGAAACTGAAGCTTATTGGCAAGGTGGGTTCACGGAAGATCAAAAATATTATTATAAGGAACACCACTTGTCATAAAAAGGGAAACACTTATGGGAACAAATTGATAGATTGTATACCATTGCTAGAAACATGTGCTCTACTTATAATGTTACTTATTGCTGTGATGAATCTCGTTGCAGAAAGAGGTATAAACACCTCCCTTTTCAATGTGAGTATAATGATAATGATACCATATCTTCCTATGCAAAAGGAATTTATGACTTTTATGATGCGGAACAAATTGAAGAATTTATTGCTTGGAAGGGTGCTTTTGAACTTGCTAGTTTGCTTGAAAATATTGATGATTCACCTTACAAATATGAGGTTTATGGTATACTTCAATTTTGCTTTGATAATTACAAGGATGAAAATGGCTATACTCTTGAATATTTTAATAGATGCTTTCCACAAATGGAAGAGACTAATGCCTTGCAGGATCCTATGGAAGAAGAAATTGATGAACCTGAAATCTCATTAGATGAAAAAGAGGAGGAGAGTGATGAACAAAAGTAGGAAGAATGGATTAGCTACCCATGCCTACCTTCTAATGAGAGTAACTCTTTATCCCTTACATTATTTGATTGTCCTCCATGCTTACTAAAGGAGGATGAATGTTATGTTCCTGAGGATTCTTTTGAAAATGTTTATAATAAAGCTCTAGTGCTTGTAGATCATGAAAAGCATGCTTTATGTGATAGTTATATTGTTGAGTTTATTCATGAGGCTACTGAAAATTATTATGAGATAGGAAAATATGGTTATAGAAGTTTTCATGGTATTGAAACACCTCTCTATGTGCTGAAAGTTTTGAAGTTACTCTTGTTTTATCTTCCTATGTCTATCACTTTGTTCTTTGCGAATTTATTTGCATACACGATTCCTATGCATAGGAAGTGGGTTAGACTTAAATGTGTTTTGAATTTGCTTCTTGATGCTCCCTTTTACTTCAACTCTTATTTCTTATGTGAGCATCCTCTCAAACTATTATGCCTGAAGATGATAATATGTCTATTATTCTTGGGAGACCTTTGCTTAAATACTGCAGGAGCTATTATTAATTGTAATCAAGGGAAGGTGACTTTCAATGTGAATGATAAGGAACATAATATTTCCCCAAGAAGATTGAAAGGACTTATGGTTTAAATTCAATTGAACATGTTGAGGGCATTCAAGTTGGAGAAATATATTGTCCCATACCAAGAGAAAAATTTGAAACTATTATGATTGGGACCATTGCTATCAAGGTTGAGGTAACATAATCATTAGTGGAATACAAAGATTTGTCTCATATGAAATTGTTTTGGTAACAAGACCTGATCAACCTTGTTAACAAAAGGATTTCATTGAACAAAATAATGTTTTCACTGTGATTATCCCCGCTTACTTCTATTCTATCCAATTTAGATTTTGCTTATGCCTAACTTAAAGGCGTTAAAGAAAAGTACTTATTGGGAGATAACCCAAAAGTTTTAGATGAGTCTTGGAAGTTATTACTTCAGTAATAACCGCTCCTTATCCTTTTTATTTTATTTTTGTGCCAAGAGCAACCTCTAATGAGAGAGAAGTAATGATTGGGAAAGTTGCTGTCCCGAAACAGATTTCTGTGCTTCACCGTAAAAATCCATGTAAAATCTCTGAACGTCTTTTTGAGGTGTGAATTTTTTTGCTTCTGACCCAGGTTGTTATCTAACTTTCGTTAGTTCAACACTTTTTGATTTGAGCAACAGAAGGTCTTCGAAAAAATTCGTCTTTACCTGCTAGTCTGTTTTGACAGATTTCTGCCATTTTCTGTTTTTGCTTCTTGTTGGTTCCTTTTTGAGTTCTTTTGGGGAATTGAGCTTTTTGAGGGAAGTGCTTCAGTAGCTAGTGTTCTAGTGGAAGTTTATTTGGTGTTAGAACTGAACCTTAAGACCTATTATCTTGAATGCACTAATGTTGCTAATAAAGATTGTGTGAAGTTTTGTATGAAGGAAAAAATTTCAGGTGTATGGAAGGAATGAGTAATGAGATGAAGGATGGACTAAAGCTCAAGCTTGGAGATGCCACGCGTGTCACCCCAAGAAATATCCAAGAAGTACAAGCGTCAAAGCTTGGGGATGCCCAAGGCATCCCCTTCTTCATCAATAAAAATCCCAGGTTTCTTCCAAAGGCTTCATTTTAATTGTTTCATGCACAGTTGTGTTGTTCTTGGAGCGTCTTCTTTTTCGTTTTTGTTTTGGTTTTTCGTTTTCTTTGTTTTCTTAGTTTGCGGAATAAATTGGTTTGACCTCCTCTTTCATACATTGGTTTTCAAATAGTCTGGTTTGGATTGGAAAAGAGTAGGAAAGTTCATGCTTAAGTGGTAAAGAGAGCTTGTTTTTGACTGTGGCCTATGCTTTGTCATGCCATGCTTGATATTGTTTTGGCTTTATGCTTAGTATTCTTTGCTGTAGCATGACTTGTTATAAACAATTGAGATTGCTTAATGTGCCTTGGATGAATCATGTGTTTTTTTAGCATATTAAAGCATAGTATTGTGGTATTCTCCTTTGATGCTTTATTTGGGTTGATTTGGCACATGCTCACACCATGTTATGACTATCCCAAGTCACCATAAGCCTTTATGATCCTTTCGTTTTCAACTTGTAGTATCACTTTATGCTTTGATCAATGATGTTTTGTCGCTCTGCATGATTATGGCCATTATTTCTCTCTCGTTTGTCGCTCCCTTACTATTGCTAGCCTTCACTTCCACTGAGTGTTTTACTCATATTTCCAACTCCCGTAAACCAAATATTGCCAAAGTGTCCACCATACCTACCTATTAGCATCATTTTCTACTTCTATGCATATTCAATATGCCTTGTTTTCTTCCGAATAAAATGTTTGCTTGTTATGAGAAAGTTAGTTAGTAAATCTCTCACGAACTTGATGGCACACTTTATTTTCTTGCATTTAATAAACCTGAACCATTGCGTCCTTCTTTGTTGCGTATATGCTTGTGCTTTATAAGTTGAAGTTAGCAGAACCATGTTTCATGGGGAACGTTTTCAACATTTCATTGGTACTGAGTACCTCATTGATATCCTGTTCTTTTGCTTATGGATCCCGGCGGTGTGAAATAAAAGTGGAACTTGTAAGGTCATGGAGTTTGTATGTATGTTAGAGAAACGTCTGGGTCGCTAGCCTAAGCCATGCCTAATCATGGCGGAAACTTGCAGCATAACCGTAATGAGCATTCTATGAAGCATCCTCAATAAAAATCTATGCACATAGTAAATAAAAAGATCGTTGAGATGCTCATTGTCTGCTTGCCTTGTTATTTTGATTATGGGACAGATCCTGTGTCATGTGCAAGGGGTACCCCATTGGCGGTTCTCTACGATACGTATATACTTACAATGACAAGAGCTTACTTGTGACTGAAGTTGAGTAGCATGAGGATCGGTCTTCATAAGTAAGGGGCATGAGACTTCGATTTATAACTTGTCAAGCATATCCTCTTAGTTGTGTCACTTTAACCTTAACCATTTAAAGATGCTTATGATAGGGGCAATGAGAGCTCAAAGCTAATGAGTACCATACTTTCAGCATTTGGAAGCCTTTCAAACTTTTCAAAACCTGTTCATTTCTTTGTTGAGTCTCCACACATTCTATGAGCACTTTCTTGAGAGCATAGTGGCCATTCTTCGTTCTATGTGCATTGTCCCAAGACTTGTTGATTGATGCATACCTTGATATTGCTTGTTTTAAACTATTTGTATCTAGTCACTCTTGTAAACTTTGAAGGTGTCCTATGCATTTATGTTTGCTACTCTATGAGGGACAAGCTGAGTGCCACTATGCTATGTTTTCTTTATGTGAAACAAACAAACGTCTTGCAAAGCATTGTTATTCATGAGTCTTTTGTTTGTGCATTTTCATGTTGCATCATAGTTTCTTTGTTTTATTGCTAGAACTTTGTCTTTCATGTTATGATTGAAGTACTATGACCCCAGCTTTGAATGTTTTACAAGTACTTTGATCAAGTTTATGATGGTGCATGTCACCTCAAAAATTATTCTTTGTTTTTATCAGTTACCTACTCGAGGACGAGCAGGAGTTAAGCTTGGGGATATTGATACATTGCAAATGTATCTATAATTTTTGATGTTCCATGCTTGGTTTTATCTCCTTTATTGTGTTTTGTCCACACTTTGGAGTACTTTTCATATGATTTCTTGGACTAACCTATTAACAAGAGCCACAGTGCCAGCTGCTTGTTTTCTGCTATTTTTGGTTCCAGGAAAGTCAGAAAATGAATATTCTTGAAATTGGACGGGACAAAAGCCAAAGTGCCTATTTTTCCAGAAGACTCCAGGAGCCAGAATACGAGACGGAGGAGGGCCAGGGGCTGGCCACACCACCCTCAGGCGCGGGCTAGGCCTAGCCGCGCCAGGGCATGGTGTGGTGGCCCTAGGCACCACCTCAGTCTCCCTCTTCGCCTATAAGAAGCCTTCTGACCTAAAAACTTCGAGGGGGTTCGACGTTTTTCCAGAAAAAGTTCCACAGCGCCGCCACCAGCAAAGGGGGGATTCGGGGGACAGAAAGTCTCTGTTCCGGCACCCTGTCGGGACGGGGAAGTGCCCCCGGAGCCATCTCCATCGATCTCCACCATCATCTCCATCGACCATCCATGTTTTCCCCATCTATGAGTGAGTAATCGCCCGCTGTAGGCTATGGGGATGGTAGGGATTGGATGAGATCGTTCATGTAATGGCATCAGATTGTTAGGCATGGTGCCTAGTATCTTTTATTAGTGCTTTATGACTTTGTTGCGACTTGTTGTGCTTAATGCTTGTCACTAGGGCCCGGGTGCCATGATTTCAGATCTGAACATGTTATTGATTCATTATGATAGTATTGTTTTTGGTCTTATCTGCAAGTTGTATACACACGTTGTTGTCCGGAACCTATGGCCCCGGAGTGACAGAAATCGGGATAACCAGAAGGGAATGGCTTTGATGTGAGGATCACATGTGTTCACGGAGTGTTAATGCTTTGCTCCGGTGCTCTATTAAAAGGAGCACCTTAATTGCCAGTAGTTCCCTAGAGGCCCCGCTGCAAACGGGCTGGCAGGACAAAAGATGTTGTGCAAGTTCTCATTGCGAGCACGTATGACTATATATGGAACACATGCCTAGGATTGTCTAGTACTTGGATGCTTTATCTTATTTATCTGCAATTGCCCTATGTTCTGATTGTTATGTGAATTGTCTTGTCCATGCAAAGCCCGTCCATCCATCCCTATGCCTACCGCACTCGAATCCCACTGTTTACTACTTTTGTTACTACTATCTTTGCTTTACTACTGCTGTTACTTTACTATTCCTACTACAAAACTGTTGCTACTGATAAACTGCTGTGAGCAAGATTGTTTCCAGGTGCAGCTGAATTGATAACTCAGTTGTTAAGGCTTATAAATATTCTTTGGCTCCCCTTGTGTCGAATCAATAAATTGGGTTTCACTTCCCTCGAAAATACTGCGATACACCCCCTATACTTGTGGGTCATCATTGAACTAACAAAGTGAGATAACAACCTGGGGCAGAAGCACAAAAATTCACGCCCCAAAAAGACGTTTAGAGAATTTACACGAATTTTTACGGTGAAGCACAGAAATCTGTTTCGGGATAGCAACTTTCCCAATCATTACTTCTCTCTCATTAGAGGTTACTCTTGGCACAAAAAGAGAATAAAAAGGATAAGGAGCGGTTATTACTAAACTAATAACTTCCAAGACTCATCTAAAACTTTTGGGTTATCTCCCAATAAGTACTTTTCTTTAACGCCTTTAAGTTAGGCATAAGAAGCAAGAAAGAATCAAGTGTTCTCAAATGAAGAAGCACTAAGATCAATACCAGAATTATTTTCAACAAGGCAAGGTATATCATCCAAATAAGTTCTAGAGGATCCTCTCTCAATGCTCTTAGGTTCACTATTCTCATCAAAAGGGTTGCAGGAACAATCCAATCAAGATTCTTTTCTATGTCATCATGTATTGCTACTAGTTTGAAGGGTATTGGTATCTTAGGTTCCTCCCCATTAGGTTCAGTTTTGTTCATCTTTTCTCGCGTACCAACAACATCTACACATGAGCCTAGCATATTGAAACGTTCAAAGACTTTCCTAGCTTCCTTGGCAACTTCATAGAACTCCTTAAATAAAGTTTCTAGAATAAAATCCCTCTTTTCAGGGTCCTCAATTTCTTTAAGCTTAAGAAACATTACTTGCATTAAGGGGTTGAGGTTAACAAACCTAGCTTCCAACATGTGAATTAAAGAAGCTGCAGCAATCTCATAGTTTGGAGCAAGTTCTGCAAGGGATCTATCCTCACTATCCTCATGTTTACTAACATGATTAAAGAATTCTTCAATATTATCTTTCCCAATTATAGAACCACTACCAATTGAAAGGTCTTTCAAGGTGAATTTAGGGATCAACATGGTGAGCTAAGAAAGAGGTGACAACTAAAGGAGACTTAATTTTTTTGTGTTTTTGGTAAAGAAAGCAAACTAGTAAAACTAATTTTTTTGTGTTTTTGATAAAGAAACAAGCAAACAAAGCAAAAAGAAACTAAGCAAAACAAAAATAACAAAGTAAATAGATTGGTTATGAGGGACTCCCCTTGTGAAGATGTCCTTGACTCCCCGGCAACAGCGCCAGAAAAATTCTTGATGGCTCAATGCACGGCGCTAGAAAAGTGCTGGTGCGTGGTTGATGTAGAGCTCGTTGGGAACCCCAAGAGGAAGGTATGATGAGCACAGCAGCAAGTTTCCCTCAGTATGAAACCAAGGTTTAATCGAACCAGTAGGAGCAAGGAAACACCCCAAAGGTGTTACTAGCTGAGCCTTGGCAGGGCGCACTATCGGTGCTAGTAGCAACGTGGAGACCTGCACAACACAACCACAAAACTTTGTCCCCAACTTGCGATGAGGTTGCCAATCTCACCGTGTTTTGCGAAAAACAAAGGATTAAACATATCGAATGGAAGGAAGTAATAGTTTGTAGAAAGTAAACACAAAGCAGTAACAGTTTATAGATTGTATGTAAAAGAAAAGACAAGGACCGGGATCCATAGTTCACTAGAGGTGGCTCTCCTTAAGATAGATAACATGCTGGGTGAACAAATTACAGCGGGGCAATTGACAAACACCGAGAAAGCAATACATGCATATACTAATCATCTTGACTCCTTTGAGACTTGATTGGGCATTACAACATTATACATAGACCGCCATCCAACTGCATCTATGACTAATAATCCACCTTCAGGTTGTCATCCAAACCCCCTCCACTATTAAGTTGCAAGCAACAGATTATTGCTTTACGAACTGCGTGTAAAGTAAACAATACGATTGTTCTATGAACAAAGGATTGTTGTTTTCTCCCTAGTAGCAACAGCACATCTAGTACCTTAGAGATTTACATCACTTCCCAGTTACCAGAGGCATGAACCCACTATCGAGCATAAATACTAACTCTTGGAGTTGCTAGCATCTACTTGGCCAAGATAGCTACTAACAACGGAAAGCATGCAATATCACAAATAACAAAGACATGATAGAATCAATAATCAATCTGAAATAGCATCTCAATATCCATCGGATCCCCGCAAACACAACATGCAGAATTACAAATAGATGATCTTGATCATGAACGGAGCTCACAAGATCTAATCATGAAAACACAAAGGAGGAGAACCAGCCATCTAGCTACTACATGGATCCGTATCACACCAGAGGCTTGCATGGTGATGAAGAAGGCCTCCAGGGTGAATTCCCCTCTCTGGCAAGGTGCCGGGAAGAGCTTCAGATCCCTCCCGATCTAGGGATGGAGATGACGCTGACTCTGAGACTCTTTCGTGGATTTTTGATCGGGTACTTAGGGTTTACGTCCCGAGGGCATCTTATAGGCGGAAGGGGAGGCCGAGGGGGTGCCAGGGCTGGCCTCACCACCCCCTGGAACAGGCCAGGCTGGGCCGCGCGGCCAGGTAGTGTGGTGGCCCCCTGGCCCCTCTCCGTCTCGTACTCTGGCATATGATGACTTCCGAAAAAATAGGCACTTTGGCTTTTGTCCCGTCCAATTCTGAGAATATTCATTTTCTGAATTTCCTAGAACCAAAAACAGCAGAAAACAGGCAGCTGACACTATGGCTCTTGTTAATAGGTTAGTCCAAGAAATCATATGAAAAGTACTCCAAAGTTGGAACAAAACACAAGAAAGTGGATAAAACCAAGCATGGAACATCAAAAATTATAGATACATTTGCAATGTATCATGTCCTAAGCAAGATTTTGAAGAAGCTCAGAATGGAACAAGGTGAGAAAGAAGTTCTTACTATATGAAGCATTGAGTTAGTATTGCAACTATGGTTGAAAGAAAGAGATGTGTTACATCTCCTATGCCTTAGTCATAGGTTCTTCCACATAACCATGTTGTATACTCGACATAAAGTGACCCGAAGATCTGGTTGATAGGACAACGTCTTAACTGTAAGAACGTGTCTTTAAGTGATTCCCTGAGTTGATCACTGAACCAGAATTAAGTTTGTACTCAAATGGCAAGAAGCAATGTAAGTGGCATAGAAGCATTTCATGCACTATGATCTACATAGATATAGAAGTATAAAGGCTCCATCTGATATGATGTATAATGTTATGGTGGGGCTAGTTCGCTTTTAACGTAGAATGATGTGTCCCAGGGCCCAGTGCCCATGAGAAATCCCTCGAGGTTTATCTAAAGTCACTCTAAGCTCCTGGAATCCGGCCTCATTCTGCTACCATGACTACAGTATATGCACAAAGGATAACAAAGTGTGTTTCGAAGTTTAGATGACAATAGTGAAAACGACCGTCATTATAAACACCAGAAACAAAGTCTCACTTTATCGCCAAACAAGTACTTCGACCCATTATACGATAATGGTGTGAATGTCAAAATTAGGAAGACATTAACGATTTGCAAAAGACATAATGATCTGGTAAAACAGAACATGGACATGACGTTTCCCATGAGCATGCATGATCTGTAAACACATATGGTATATGGTTTATATGAGTAAAATTCGAGCTAGATTATTTGTACTCTAGTGCAAGAGGGAGACTGAAGGAGATATGCCCTAGAGGCAAATAATAAATAGGTTTCTATTGTCATGTCTCAATTAGTTTATAATAGTTTCATATTGTGCTATAATTGTAGCAAGTAGAAACATTGGTACAGGTGTGGTATGAAACAACCAAGTCCCTAGTAGCCTCGATTCATACTAGTTCATTGGTCATGAGGATGATCTGGGTTTCAAGATCATGGGCATTTATGCCAATTGACAACATGGTCATATCATTGGAGAATGATGTGATGGACATTCCTCGAAGGATTGCAACATGATCAAGTCATATAGTTCATTGTTGCAATAGCTAAATCTAGACTCCTAATTCCTTAGACTGTGAGGCTATATCAATCACAGTCTCCCAAGAGTGCTTTGATAGCATCAATCGCCCCTTGGTAATACAGTGGTTATAAAGGTGTGTTCAGGTACTCGGAGGAACCGTTGAGGTAATATATGTCAAGAGCGGGATTTGTTCGCCCACATGACGGGTAAAGATACATACGACCGGTTTGGTGAGATTAAATTCATAAATGTTGCAACATGTGACTCGGTCACGGGGATGTAATATCACATTAACAAGAAAACAAAACTTATTGTGAACGAGATTGAACAAGGTATGTGATACCAATGATCGGGTCTCGGACAAGTCGTATCAAGAAACAAAAGGAATTGGATGCTACATTTACCGGTTCAAACGACATTGTCATCAAGAATGCATATGGGTCACATGGATATCCCTAGTCCCTCTGTTGATCATTGATACAGATCATGTCAAGAGCATTCCTGAGTCGTGAGAGGATACACTTAAGGGTACGATGAGAGCGATCATTTGTAAGACGGAATCATAGTAGAGAAAGAGAAAGCTGGAATCATTCCGCAGAGAAATCCGAAGCTGTTCGGAGAAGGAATAAAGGACCGGAATCATTCTGGGAATTCCGAAGTTGTTCGGAGGATCTAGAAAGGGGAACCGAAAGGTGTTTCGGGTTGAATCAGGTTTTGTAATATGCATTTACATATTAATTAGTGTAATTAATATTAAATATAATATTAAACTCTAATTTGAAGGGTTATTCTACTAATGGGCCAAACTTCCTAGTGAATAAGGGCCCATGAGGGAAAACCAAAAGAGGGAAGGGCCAAGGGCCAAGAGGGCCAAGGCCCAACCGCCACAAGGGGCCCCACCCGGCTAGCCTAGGGCTGTGCGCGGGGTGGGGCCCACCCCTGTCCAGCTGGCCCATGAAGCCCTAAGGGCCCATGCGCCTCCCCCTCCTCTCTTCCCCTTGTTTAGTCCCACATGGCTTAGCCTTTGAGAAAGACACACCCCCTTAGCCTATATAAAGGGGTGCCCATGGGTGGGATTAGAACAAACCAATATTTGGAGAAGTCCTTTGGTTTTGACTTCCTCCTTCCCTCTCTCTTTAACCATTGTGACCATGGCCCCAAGTTTGGGTCAGGCGAGGGCACACTGCGAGACGTCGTTGCGCTTCTGAGGATTCCTAGCCGGATATCAACTTCCGCACTCCCGGCGGGATCGGGGAGCCAGAGGTCTCATCGTGCACCAGATGTGTACGAAGACACGAGGCGCAACACTTGGGGCCCTTAAATGTCGTGAGCCGGAGCTGCTGCATGATGAAGAAGGAGCAAGGGGTGACCTGCGAGGAGCTTCGCGACCTTGAGGTCAGCTACGAGTACGACTACTTCAACCACGTTCCCATGAACGTTAACATCTGATCTACAAGGGTATATATTCTATATGCATTGGCCGTTACTGCATTACTACATAGATAGATCCTAGGCAGTTTTGGGGTTCCATCGTAGGAAATTTTTTGTTTTCTACTGCGGATCCCCTTTAGTTTGTTGTGAGCAAACTTAGCCGGTTTGTGGCCAACCCGGGAGATGATCATTGGCATGCTCAATGCACTATCTAAAGGGAACAGTGAGCTATGGAATTTATTATACCAGGTATCCAAGAGTACTTAAAGGGCATAGTGATTCAAATTTGATATCAGATGCTGATGAGATAAAGGCCACAAGTGGATACATTTTCACTCTTGGTGGTGCCGCTGTTTCATAAAAGTCTTGCAAGCATACCATCTTAACGAGGTCAACTATGGAAGAAGAACTCACATCATTAGATACTGCGACTATCGAAGCAGAATGGCTTCATGAACTCTTAACAGATTTTCCTATGATTGAAAAACCAATACCGGCAATCCTTATGAACTGTGACAACCAAACTTTGATTGTCAAAGTGAACAGTTCTAAGGACAATATGAAGAGTTCAAGACATGTCAAGACAAGACCGAAGTCTGTCAGAAAGCTGAGAAACTCTAGAGTTATAGCATTGGATTATGTCCAAACGGCTAAGAATCTGGCAGATCCTTTTACAAAAGGACTATCAAGAAATTTGATAGAAAATACATCGAGGGAGATGGGTTTGAGACCCACGTGAGTTGTCAAGAGGGTAACCCAACCTATGTGATCGAAGATCCCGTGAATTAGGACCTGGGAAAACAAACCGAAACAACTGAGTTGAGAGAAACCTTTAAAACTCCCACTCTGCTGCAAATGCAATTCTCTCATGGTATACTGTTAGGAAGGTTGAGTACATCTTAATGTGTTATGTCTGTCTCCTTGGGAGCAAAGACGCTGTCATACAGAGTGATCTTGAAAGAACACACCTATATCAGCTACACTGCTAGTCACAATGTATGAGATTTGGGTGAATCTCTAGGAAGCTCATGAAAGGCCGAGGAGTATGACTTATAAGCTCCACCCGAGGGGTAGCCTATGGCAGCCAAGTACCGGTAACGGCAATGAGTGAAACTTGTTGCACAAGACTAACAATTCAAGGCATAGTCTATTGTTCAGTTGTAGTAAGCGTATCTCTTTGTCTAGGTGGAAGTTTAACTTAACAGTCACCACTGAACTGCAGGTATATTAAACAGTTATTGGAACTAATGTGCCATATGATGTGCCTCTGAGATCTGGTGAGGGGTTGTTAGATTTATGTGGACTGCGTCCCATGTAGTCTAATAAATCGCGAAATCTCAAGGCTCATCTACTATGGCAACTTGGGAGCTGTGTGGGAGACAATGTTTAGTCCCACATTGCTAGTTGAGAGAGAGTTGGACTAGCTTATAAGGTGAGCTGTTTCAGTGCCACTAAGTGAGTGAGAAGAGGAGTCCACGTGCACTCCTCCTCCTCTGTCGCCTGTCTCGTCTCATCTGCACGCACGTCGCGTTTCGTGAATCAAGTTCGAGTTAGAAACTCGTTTTATGAAAGACTAAATTTTTGCATGGTGCACCAGCTGTTGGGTATGTGTCAACATTCATATGCATGTTTGAAAATCACGGCTGGGAGTCGTACGCTCTCGGGTGTGTCCTGAGGTGAAGACGATCATGAGTTGATGGTGTTGAGCAGTGAACGTGGTGGAATGACGCTACTGTCAGAGTTGCTGCTGCATGGAGCTGACGGCGAGGGATTCAGTCATGTGTTGAGCAGTAACTGAAATGGATACACGATCAAATTTTACAATGATAATTATCATCAAGGTTGTTCGTTGGTGTATATGTGATCAAATTTCGGCGAAGTACATGACCGTGTTGTTGACATGCAGCTCCAGTTCTGTTTAAATTGGTTTTCTTGGAATAACAGTTGACACATTTCGGACTTCTCTAAAATTTTAGGGTTTTTTCCGTTCTCTTCATGTCTCTCGGGATGGTTTGGCTTGGGCAGATTTGGCTTGGTCAACAAGGATAGTTGGATCCAACAGAGGAGAGTGTTAAAAAGCTACTACGTTTTTTGTATTTTCTGTTTTCAAATAAAACACTCTTGAGTCAATCCCGCATCACTATCAATTATTTCCAGCACATCAAAATCATGTTTTGGATTTAAAAGAGTTTACGTCTCAAACTGATGTTTTATTAATGCGGTATGTCCGAAACACTCAGCTGCAGGTCGGGATAAAATGACATTCATCATCCTATTAAATAATAGTTGAGACTCTCTATTCATGTTCACCACGGTAAGTGACATCAAAGTAAATTAATTTTTCCTTCGGTTTACTCTGCTTTATATTGACTTAGTTCCTTCTTGACTTGTAGTTGTTGTCATGAATTTATTTTGTGTCGTCTAAATTTAACTGCATGAGCTGTGTTTTTTCACGATTTTGTTGAATTTGTTTATATGTTCCATCGTCCATAGCAACGCACGGGTATTGTGCTATGTTTGAATAGTTCGAGACAAAATTGTCTTTTGATGGCAGACGGAACAAACGATGACCGTCCTCAATCTTTTTAATAGTATAGATATGTTCAGAAATTCGGATTAACTCCCGGGTCTAGGTGCTCCCGCTGCATGGACCAACCAGAGCACAGCAGATGGAAGCTCGAACGCGTATTTTGTGTTGTATCGGTCTATGTATGCGAATTATTGAACAGTGGTACAGGGCTATGACCCACGACATTTAGTACGAATTAGCCGTTTCATTTCTTGGCGGTACTGACGGGGCCCAAGTTCTTGGACAAACGGTACTGAGAGCAAGTACAATAAGCCTATTCAGCTGGCTACAGGAGATGCCATGTCATTTAAAAGTCTAGATGGAAGAGAGAGAAACAAGGAGAGAGAGAAAAGCGAGTGCTTAATGTGTAGCCGGCTCTAGCACAGCGACCGAGAGAAAAAATCTTTGCAAGCAGTCTAGTCCCAATAGCATGTGTGCTTTAAATAAATAAATCTTAATTAAAGTCCATCTAATAGCCAACGTAATAGCTAGTCTATTATATGGATAGGCTTTTATGTTAGCTATCTATGACTTGGCATGGGTCTAGGGCAGCGGGCTATACTATTAACCTTGCTCTGACCGCTGCGTTGCGATGCCGGTCTCCACGCGTCGACTTCAATAGGGATGAGATGTCCAACGCCTGCATGCCTCGTCTCATTAAAAAGCAAGCACCGGACGCGGACAACAATCTACTCGCAGAGTAGAGGGTTCTTGACCAAATTCAGTGTAAGTTAACTCTTTTACGCTGTTGATTCCAATCCCTGCTCTTTCTCTCGACGTTTTTGCGAACACATCTACTTGCTCACAGCCGGCAATGGTGTTTCAGACCAGGCAGTGTAATTTCTTCCGATGGAGGGAAGGATACTATGAATTGCTTGAGGGGAATGGTGGGCAAGTTGGCGCGCCCCAGCTCATCAGTACCAAGATCTAGCGCGCGCAAATCTGCATGTCTGCATCACCAACACCATGGCTCTGCTCATCGTGCTTGCAGTCCTCATTGCCCTCCTGCTGGTTTTCGTGACCAAATGACGCATCGGCCTACTTTGAAGTATAATGTCCAAAGTGTTAGTTTGCAATCTATAATGTTGTTGAAGCTGTCTCTAGTGCAAGGTAGGTCGATAGTTAATGTTGGTCGCTCGTGTATGCTAAGTTTCATTAGGGGACTAGACTGCTTGGATCTGTAATGTAGCACGAACCACCGTTTCTCCAAGCTGAACTCACTTTTGGTAATGGAGGATTGCCGCCGCTGTCTGAGTGGCCTTGACAATGGGAGTCTCTTAGCACGACATTTTAGGTAAAATGCTTACGTGGCATGTCAATTAAGGAGGAGAGAGAGTGTTGTTGTATCTTAGCTAAGATACATCCCTTACACGTAATCATAGACAAAAAGAGTTGATTGTCCAATCAAATGCATGCATGAGAGAAAATAGTTGTATCTTAGCGCGACATCCTAGGTAAAATGCTTATGTGACATGTCAATTAAGAAGGAGAGAGGGTGTTGTTGTATCTTAGCTAAGATACACCCCTTGCACGTAATTATATGCAAAAATAGGCATGTCAATTAAGGAGGAGAGAGAGTGTTGTTGTATCTTAGCTAAGATACACCCCTTACACGTAATCATAGGTAAAAAGAGTTGATTGCCCAATCAAATGCATGCATGAGAGAAAATAGTTGTATCTTAGCGCGACATCCTAGGTAAAATGCTTATGTGACATGTCAATTAAGAAGGAGAGAGGGTGTTGTTGTATCTTAGCTAAGATACATCCCTTGCACGTAATTATATGCAAAAATAGTTGATTGTCCAATCAAATGCATGCACGAGAGAAAAACATTAAAATAAGATACAACCTCTAAGATACTCCCTCCATTCACAATTATCTCGCATCCTGAGTTTAGATAAAGTCAAATTTTATAAACTTTGACCATATATTTAGGAAAAAATATTAACATTAACAATGTAAAAACTATTGTATTAGAATTGTCATAAACCATATTTTCATATTATATGCATTTGGAATCATGGAGGTTGATGTTTTTTCTTATATTATTGGTCAAACTTTGCAAAATTTGACTTTGAGTTAATCCAGAACACGAGGTAATTGTGAACCGAGGGAGTACAATGCATTGGAGAGATTGTCTCTTAGGTATTTATAACTACTATAGTAACGTGCTAAGATACACCCCATTGTGAAAGGCCTTATTTCTCTATTTGATGTAGTACTAAATTGCAGTGAGACCGACCTTACCCCGTCGCACGCGCAAGTTGGTCTTTCTACTTTGAAAGGCCCCTTAACGAGAAGTAGTGGTGGGGGTTTTCCGTTGGCGCTCAGCTGGGGACTGTGTTCCCCGCCGGCATGCGTGACATGCGGAAGACGAACTTCGTCGCATGGAAGGCAGCATTACCTCACCGTTTGCCTGTGGCCTTTTGCTGACCCATTTCGCACTCCTGTGGACAAACTCCCTCACCGTTTAGATCCCCATTTCGTGCGCCACGGAACACCAAAGTCTGTTTCCTGGACAATAGATCAAAGATAAATTTGCAAAAAGTAATTGGAGGATCGGAGGAGAAACATACCGTAGATCACTTGTGTGCAAGGAAATCGAACGAAATTGAGTAGAGATGAAGATCTCTTGAGGTTTTGAGAGAGTTTGGAGGTAGAAGAGAGAAAAAAGATTAAAATTTTGGAGTTGGAGGTACCTTCCCGTGCGATTTTTTCATCGGACGCAACTGTACGAGCGCAAGTATACGACCGGAACAATGTGTTTCTGCCGTATAGTTGGCCTTCTGTCAAAATTTTAGGGTTTTCACCTGGCGGTGCAGCTATACGGCCAGAACTATACGGCCGGAACAATATGTTCCCGACATATAGTTGGTCGTTAAACCGTCTATACCTGGGAAAAGAAAATATACAAAAGCATCGATATCTATACGACCGGAACTATACGGTCGGAATTTTTATTCCCGCCGTATAGTTGATCGTTAAACTGTCAGTACATTAGAAAATAATTTGTGCGAACACACCAATATCTATACGACCGGAGCTATCCGGCCGGAATTTTTATTCCCGATGTATAGTTGATCGTTAAACTCTCAGTATATATAAAAGAAAAATTGTCGATGACAAAGATATTTATACGACCGAAGGTATACAGCTGGAATTTTTGTTCCCGCCATATAGTTGGTCGTTAAACTCTTAGTACATATTAAAGAAAAATTGTCGATAGCAAAGATATCTATACGACCAGAGCTATATGGCCAAATTTTTATTCTCGCCGTATAGTTGGTCGTTAAACTCTCTGTGTGCATAAAAAATTTCTATTTCTTCAAAAATTACTTCTTTTCTTTTAACTTAGTGATATACCTTTTTTGACAGAAAATTGATAGAAAATAATATCGACCAACAACAGCATGAATAAAGCAGGATTTTTAGTACTACCGAACTTCTTCTCCTCAATTGGAGTTTTCTAGCACTCTTTATTGAACATAAACTTAAATAAAAACTTAAAAACTTTACTCAAACCTTTATTTTACATGGGTTGCCTCCCATGAAGCACTCTTTTATGGTCCATAGTTTAACCTAAATGTTGCTCACTTAGGCCAGATGAGTGGAACACCCACTCCAAAGTAATTGGCCTTCAAAGTGATAGTGTCCTTTTGATCATGCTTGGCTTTCTTCTTCCTGGGAAAATGAATAATAAAATACCCCGCGAAGGCAATTGAAGCTTCATGTTCCCTTCATGTAGATTAATCAAAGCCTTAATAGTTTTTAATAAAGGATAGCCTAATATAATAGGAGCAGTAGCATATTCAGGCATGTCAACAATAACAAAATCAATGAGAGTAGGACAACCTTTAATATATACTAAAGTATTCTTATTCCTACAGCTTGTTTATAGGTAGAATCTGCTAGATGCAATTTTAACTCAGTGATTTCAGGGACGGCTCTTACCTGGGATTCCTTATCTTTTACGGCTAGTATGAGCTTATCCAACTTAGCATTGAGTTCTTCATTTTCGTGTGGTGATATGGAGTTCATCTTCTTCGTGTTCGATCTATCCACATGCCATTGGGCATGGTTGTCTTGCATATTGTCTAGCAGTTGCTTTGCTTCGGTAATATGTTTACATATAAATGTTCCTCCAGCTGCAGTATCAAGATAGACTTAGACATAGGGTTAAGAGCATTATAAAATAGATGGAGCATTAATCAGTCTTCCATCCCCTGACTAGGACAGTTTCTCATGCATTCTTTTATCTTTTCACATGCAAGCGCTAGTGGCTCACGCTCTTCCTGTCTAAAGCCAGTAATATTAGATCTGAATTGCATAGTCTTTGCAGGTGGGAAAAATTTAGTCATAAATAAATAAGTGCATTACACCCATGATGTAATAGTATTTTTAGGAAAAGATAGCAACCATTTTTTTTGCTCTTCCTCTATGAGAGAAAGGAAATAGACACAATTTGACCGCATCGGGGTCAACGCCTTTTATACGCATCATATCACATATTTTAGTGAAAGTATTCAAGTGCATACCTGCATCTTCAACAATAGAGCCTCCAAATTGATTCCGTTGAACCAAACTTAAATAATGGGACTTAATTTCATAGTCATCATCAGCGATTGCTGGTTGAGTAATAGGAGTACGCAAATAATTATTGTTGAGAGTAGAAAACTCCCCAAGCTTCTTTTTAACCATATTTCCTATATTTTTGGGTTTCTTAAACAGAGAATTATAATAATAAAAGCAAGAATTTAAAGGTTAACTAATTTTTTTGATTTTATCAAATAAAGACATAAAGCAAACTAACAAAATTAAAAACAAGAATTAAAACTAGCAAGGTTCCTGATAACCTCACCAGGGTAGCTATTGCTTCATCGGCAACGGCACCAGAAAAAGGGTTGATACCTTCGATTCGGATTACGGATGTAATGTAGCTTCTTTTTCCCTAGTAGACCTAGGTTATCGAATCATCGGAAAGCGAATGTGTAGTGAAGTTAATTTAATGGACCTTCGGGAGTTTTAGAATTCCTTTTGTGTTTTTACCGGACCAATAGTTTGTGTCTTTTTATTGTTGTCGATGATGGAGAGAGGGGGACTTGGGCGTTCGGTTTCACCTGTAGCTATGGAAAACATTTGATAGGAATAAAAGATAGAAATAAAGTATGCATGTACTTGTTAGAGCAAGATAAATTATACGTGGGTAGTGCATCCATAATTGCTATTGCCTCCACAACCGTTTATAGCAATAACCTACTAGTCTCATCCATAGAAGAAAGTGATCTAATGATATACATAGTGATTCCACCGTTAATCCCAAGTAAATCCCTCACATACATCCATACTACCCCTTATGTCACTAGGGTTCCTAACCTGCAGACCAGTCATTACTCATACTCCCTATACCTGGCTCAACCATCGGGGTCTTGGGTACCTCAAAAGTCCTTGGATTGAGGAAAGAGAGGATACAATAATCATCATGTCATACAAACTAATACATGATCCCATCTATGATAAATAACATAAACAAATGCTACATGGCTAGGCCGAAGCCCTTAGCCCAAGGAGAATTACTCACACATAGAGATGAGATCAACAATCATAAACATTGTAATGAAAATCATAAGATTAATAGCAATAGTATTACAATGTTGTGAATCGGAGAAGAGATATACTATTACAAGTGGTGGAATATGACTATGGAGATAGAGAAGGGTTTTGAGATCTGGAGACGGCTGGTGATCTGTGGCAGAGACTTTTGGCGAGGGTCCGGCTTCTAGCGAGGTCTAGCTTGTTTTTTCGTCACCCGAGGCTTCTTTATATAGGGGTCCCTTCACGAAAGTTGTTCTGTTTGACCTAACGGCGACAGTGCCAACTATACGACCGGAGCTATACGACCAGAATTTTGCTCGGGTCGTATAGTTGGTCGTTAAAGCGTCTGCCTCCGCTTCACGGCTCCTAATTTCTTCTAGTTGTTGGAAATCTCATACCTTTGACTTTAATGTAGTGATTCTCATGTTCAAACGACATTATCTACACAGAAAAAATATAAAAGAAAGGATTGCATACCCCTCTAAATATTAGGCATTAGTGGCAGGGTTTAGAGAGATATTTCATCAAAAATATGAATAATATCCAGTTTAAATGTGGACGTAGATGGCTATATTTCAGAGCCATCACTTTTTCAGTCAGCCTCCCCTCATACCGATATTCAGGAACACCAATCGGCTTCAGGTTAGGAAAAAAGTCAACACAAAACTCAGTAACCTCCTCTGTTCCATAGCCCTTAAAGATGCTTCCTTCTGGCCTAACATGGTTATGAACACATTTCTTTAAGACTCCCATAAACCTCTCGAAGGGGAACATATTGTGTAGAAACATAGGATCGAGAATTCTAATCTCTTCGACTAGGTGAACTAGGAGGTGCGTCATAATATTGAAGAAGGATGACGAGAACAACAACTCGAAGCAGACCAGACATTGGACCACATCAATTTGTAACCCTGATAGACTTTTTTGATCGATTACCTTCTGAGAAATTGCATTGAGGAATGCACATACCTTCATAATGGCTACTCGAACATTTTTTTGTAGAATTCCCCTCAATGCAACTGGAAGCAATTGCATCATAAGCACGTGGCAGTCATGAGACTTTAGGTTTTGAATTTTTTTCTCTTTCATATTTACTATTCCCTTTATATTCGATGAGAAGCCAGACGGGACCTTGATACTGAAAAGAATTTTAGAAAAGATTTCCTTCTCTTCTTTGGTAAGAGCATAGCTGGCAAGCCCTTAAAACTGACCTAGATGCTTGCCATCTCATCTTTTATGATGTTGCTGGTCCTCTCGTGCTGCTTAGATATCTTTTGACTTCACATACAGGCCTAGGAAGCCTAGAATATTTACGCAAAGATTCTTCGCCAGGTGCATCACGTCGATTGCAGAGCGGACCTCATGCACTTTCCAATAGGTTAACTTCCAAAATATAGATTTCTTCTTCCACATGGGTGCGTGTCCGTCGGCGTCTTTTGGAACAGGTTGTCCTCCAGGACCCTTTCCAAAGATTACATCTAAATCCTTAACCGTACCAAATACATCAGCACCAGTACGGGGGACATACTTCGTCCGAGTTTCTGCCTTGCCATTGAAATGCTTGCCTTTCTTTCTTAAGTGATGACTGGGCGGAAGAAAACAACGATTGTACGGGTACACATTCTTCCTACATTTATGCAGATATATACTTCCAGTCTCATCTAAATAGTGCGTGCATGTATTGTATCATTTGTTCGTCTGTCCTGAAATATCACTAAGAGCAGGACAATCATTGATGGTCATGAACAACAACGCTTATAGGTCAAATTCATGCTGTTTGTGCTCATCTCACACACGTACACCTAGTTTGGCTCACAACAGTTCATCAACTAATGGCCTTAGGTACACATCAATGTCGTTGCCAGGTTGCTTCGGGGCTTGGATGAACTCTGACATCATAATAAACTTCCGCTTCATGCACAACCAAGGATGAAGGTTGTAGATACATAAAGTCACGGGCCAGATACTGTGGTTATAGTTCTGCTCCCCAAAAGGATTCATACCATCGGTACTGAGACCAAACCATAAGTTTTTTTGCGTCACCAGCAAAATACGGGAAGTCTCTCTCGATTTTTCTCCACTGCCGACCATCAGCAGGGTGTGTTGCTACGGCTTCTTTGATTTATTTTCTCGCAGCACCCGTGCATTGCTAATGACTACATGTAAAATATATCGTGTTTACACTTAATTGTCTCTATCTCCATTTTCCTTTGCTTATGTCCTCCTCTATATTGTGATGTCACCCTCTTAATCGTCATTGTTCAAGTTTTGTTTGTATGAACTGTTGGAGTATAATGACCAGCATTCTCTTCTAGTTTGGTCGTGCAGTTCACATCCCTCTCGGAATACTCTGCTTTTGACTAATCTTGAATCTGAATAGAGACAACAGAAAGAAAGTTAGTGTTGATGCTAATGCAAATAGACGAAATATTAAAAAAGTCTTCCGCTTGTCAGTGTCTGGAAGCTGAAGGGCATCTACAAAACGTAATAACATGAAAACTGCATAGTCCCTGAAAACTGCATAGTCCCTCTAAAGTCTCAGTTAAGTAAAGAGATGTAAAGTGTGGAACTTTTTCCCTGCATCTTTGAGCACTAACTGAAGAAACTGTGAAAAAATGCTATTAGCGCACAAAACAGGGAGTTGGTGATGGAAAATAATTCTACGTGATCTGGTTCACAAAATGACCTCTGTGGACACGTGTTCAAGAGAGAGAAAAATCACAATATTTGAATGTCTATTTTTAGATCTAAATTACCACGAATGCCACGTGTCAATCACACGAAGTTGGTCCACCTGTTGGTGATGGGGACGCCGGTTCTGGCTTTGGAGGCCGGCGGGACCATGGCCAGGTTGATGTGGTTCTCCGTTCGAAAATACAATACCACACAGTGTTACGGGTCCCCGGCTTATCACAGACCCTCCATTCTGTG
Organism: Avena insularis; assembly: GCA_023614405.1. NCBI lineage: Eukaryota > Viridiplantae > Streptophyta > Magnoliopsida > Poales > Poaceae > Avena > Avena insularis. Next base: position 481,695,908 of record CM042686.1, on the reverse strand, counting down.
TTGTTTGATTCGAGATTGGTGTGGGCATTTTATAAAAACGTCCAGAGACTAAATCCAATTCGTATCTAGAGGCCCTTCAAAATTTGTAGCACACACCTCACATTCTTCACATACGAGATTCTTCAACTCTGTACGATCTGTGTTGCATGATTACACAAATTACAAGTCAAGAAAACGGATCCTTCAAAATCGATCAGGATCCTAGCATGAAAATAAATGGAAAACGGATCCAAATTTAGTGGTTCATGTTCTCCAGAAAAACAAATCGCGCCTTCAGATCTGAAGAGGCATGAACTTGTTTCTATCTTCACCGGATCCCGTTCTTGTTGGAGGCTGTAGATCGGCAACGGTCTGGGAGCTGTGCTCCAAGACTGCGGATCCGTGGAGGAGGATCCCTGGGCATGGGCGCCAGTGGCGGAGCAGTAGACCGGGGACGGCAAAGGGAGTGGCCGGCGAGAAGTGGTCATGGGGAACCGACAGAGGAAGGAGAGGATAAGGGTTAGGTTGAGACAGAGATGGGAAGGGAGAGAAGATGTACACGCACACTTCCGTGGCCATAGGGTGAAGAAGGTGTACACGGGCAGGTTGTTTGTGTCAAATAGTCCAGCACCAATCTTAGAACGAAGTAGTCCGTTGGATAAGACAGAGACGTCTAACCCGTGGTGGAATCGCCGCGTTCGTCACGAACTTGCTCGCCGCCTTCTCCAACAGCACGTTGGATACCGCATACGCCTGCAACAAAATGAATTCATTTTGTATTATGTTCCCCATCCCAGATTGGATATCCGCATGCGCGCCGCCGCCGCCCACAGCTCCGGCCGACGGAAGTAAGCCGCAGCCGCCACGCTCTATCCGCTTGCAAACCCGCCACCATGCTTCCACCCAGCCAGGCCGCCGCCGGCCATGTCAGCCACGTCCGCCTTCGGCCTCAGCCGCCAATCCGCCTCCCTCTCTGCCGACCTCACCCGGTTGCCCCGCTTGACCATCCCCGTGCGCCTCCTCACCTCAGGCCAAGGGCCGGTCGAGGCAACACATAGCAGCATTAGACCACAAATTGTTCTGAGTTATCTTTCCTGCATCCAAAGCGTATTCTAAACATGTTGAAGAATCAGTCAAACTTTCAGCAGATAAAACAACACAGAGCAGCACTAGACCAAAAATAAGCAAGCTCGCCATCGTGAGCGGGCGCCAGGAGCCCGCACGGGGTAGCTGCGCGCAGAAGACTTCCCTTCGAGGGTGAACGCGGTGTCGGCCAGAGTTTGGGTCTGCACGTGGACCAAGGATTTGGTTATCGGTCGGTAAATCCGGTTACCGGACGGTAACCGGATATGCCGAGCACCCCGGGAAACTGAATAACCGACCAAAAAAATTCGGGCTTTTTGAATTTTTTGAATTTAAATTCCGTAACCAGCTGTGGCGCAGTGGTTGAATAGCAGGCCTGCTTCTTCAGAGCCGTAAGATCCTAAGCCCGACCCTCCCTTTTGCCATTTTCTTTTTATTTGAAGATTATACAGATCTGCTTAATCCATGCAAAACCGAGTTAGATCAGCTTCTGTGTTCTAGTTGAGTTTAAAACGTATTACACAGCTCTGACAAAAATTTGAATTCAAAATTTAACTTTTAAATTTGTCCGGTAACCACTCAGGATTAACCGAGAGTCCCGAGCCCTCGGGAAATTTTTCTTTCCGGGAACCAAAATCTTGACGTGGACCAACCGGCAGCGGCATGGAGCTCTAGGACGCATCTGGCAGGGAGTACGGCGGTAGGGATCCAACGGGAATTGGATTTGGGGTCAGCGGAAGGCGTTTTCGGCATCCGCACTTGCTCCGTCGAGGAGACCCGGTCAGTGGCGGCGGCTTGGGAAGAAGGGCTCGGGGCGTGAGGAAGAAGGACGGCGTCCTATATGGCTACGTGAGGCAATGGGAAATACTCCCCCGGCGGGTCCTCATGTAGGGCCTAGGCGGCGGGTCGCGTGCTGCTCGACCGGATGTGGGGAAGGAGCGTAGGGCTGATGCGGTGGAGGAGAAACGACCCGTTTTGACTTTGTGGTGCAGCCTCGTAATACAATCGAACCACGAGGGGTAAAACCAGAACCAAAATCTGGTATGACGGACGAAAATCCCTGTATGACGAAAACCACCGTAGGACTTTTTATATAGTAGAGATATAGAGAGATATATACTCCCTTAGTCCCGTAAAAGATGTCGTAGCCCCAATTTTGTAAAAAAAAGGCCCTCTGAGTTTCTCCGACCAAACCTGTAGTCCATCTTCTCCTTCCCCATCTTTGTTGCCCGTGCCACCCCAACCACCACGCGCTCGCCCGCGGAGTTCAAGCTCCCTCGCCGGCCACCACGCACTCGCTCGTGCCGCCTGCTCCGCTTCCCTCGCCTGCTTCGCCTCGTTCTTCCTCGGCCGCACCACCAGAACCAACGCCGAGGAAGATCAAGAGGAAAGGATCCCCTTTTCCTACAAAGCACCGGACTTGGACTCTCCGGATGCAGAAGCTCCAAATCGGCCGACCATCGAGCTCCTAGTTGTTCGAATCAGTAGATCCTCTGTCAGCACCAACTCGGGAGCACTGCCCAGCTCTGGTCCTTTTGGATGCCGACCGACCGGAAGCGCCCTTGGTACCACCTCGGGAGCGCCTTCGGCTTGCAGTGTCGCCCTCACGGCTCATGCTGTTACACGCCCGGCGCCGCCAGCCCCAGTCACTCCGGTGTCATAGTCCGCCCTCGACATCATTGCAGGTGAACTTCTCTCTAACTACTACGGTGTTACAGTACTAAAAGTGTTCTGCAAATTGAGCAAGAGCATATGTATGATTAATTAGCCCTTAGTACTACTCCATCAATATCTGAATTCGTTTGTTGCTGAAGATATACTGCAGTCTTTGTTCCTTTCGAAATTATGCTGCCACCTGGGTGCACTCTTGAATATTATTTCCGTCTCAGTACCATTTCTATCCTTGGTTTGGTCTATTTGTAGCAATGTCAATTGAAAATATAGCTAACATGGTATGCAACTTTAGTGTAGCTTGACATGGTCTTTAGTGGACATGCTGTGAAGTACATCTGAGTTGTGCAGTGCACCAATTTGGTTTCCATTTCAGATGCTTAATAAAATTGTCTAGTGGCATTCCTAACTCAGAAAACAAGAGATCTTCTTGGCACTGTTAACCTACTGTTAGTATAGCTAGATGTGTATGTATGGACACTGCTAGTACAACATGTATATGCACTGCTAGTACAGCAAGTATGTGCATGTATTTGGGAACAACAAGGAGACAACAATTTATTTGTCACAGTTTTTCTATTGTTCTGAGTGGCTAGTGTTCACTTACGCCTATTTGGTTTAATTTTGGATATATTGGACAATTTTGGACAATATAGCAGTATATAGAGTACTTGATTGTCTAAATAATTTTTTTGTTACTTGACTGTCTATATAAAACTTTAAGTATATGAAGCATATCAGGTTATGCCTCTCTCATGGTATGATTATAAAACAACACCAAGATGTTGACAAGATATGGTTGTTACAGTCAATAGTACTGTTATTACTATTTTCTTTTTCCTAGTTTTGTCTCTGGATTAATTTTCTACTTCATCATCCAAGCAGTTATGGGTATTTCTCTAACTCCGTATTTCATCACCTGTATGTATATAGGGATCTGATTTGACAATACCATATATATACAAGATAGAAAGTAAGATACTCCAAGATGTTTTTATGTTGAAGTGGATACAGTGAGTTCTCTCAACAAAGCGAATGATTGTACCTGTACTCAGGCCGTGAGAAAGTTCATAATTGCACATTTACACACTTTCATGGTTCATAATCGCTGCTCATAATTATGCTCCACCTTATTTTTAGTCCTTATGGTCCATCTTATACAGTTGCCAGAGCCACAGCGGCGGGCTTCTTCTACGAGAGTGGTGGCGTCTAGGAGGTGGACAGGGGCAGCGTCGAGGAGGTGGCCATGTTAATCTATCAGGATTTTGTACACGTATTCAGCTTGATTACAACTGAAACTGTTAATGTTGTATTAGGCCTTTGCTCGTCTGTGTGCTGTGTCGTCGGATTGATGACAAGTATGCCATGAGGGGGTCCTCGAGGCATGTGGAAGAGAGGGGTGTGAGATGTACGGTGTTAAGACGGTGAAACACATAAGTTTACCAGTTCGAATCATGGCTTTGGACGGATCCTACTCCTGCTAGCAATCCAGTAATACGACAGAGCCGGAATATGGGTTACAAAGATTTCGCCAGTGCGAGTTGAGATTGTAGACTATTGTGGGGTGCCCTAAAGGCTCTTCCTAGGACGGCTTATATAGATATCCGGCCCAAGGTTTACAGGAGAGACCTATTCGGCTACGACTAAGAGTCGGTTACATCGTATATATTGAACTACAAGTAACACTATGGGCCTATGTCGGTAAATTATCTAGGCCTTCCCGTAGCCGGACTGGACTCCGTCTCTTCTCCCTGACTGGGCCGTCCGTGAAGCAAAGCTCTAACCCGAAGTGGGCCACCCTGGTCAGTGAGGCACAGTAAGGATAGCCGGAAAGTATATCCCCAACAGCAACCCCCGGAAGCCTCCAAGATCCAAAGTCGGATTTCATCATCGTCTAGCTTGATCCTCGGCTTGCAGAGTCTTGAAGGGTTCCTGAAACTTCAAAAGAAAGGATAGGATCCGGGTCTCAAATGAGTTGGACCTATGAATACATTATTCGGTTTTTCAGCTCGAAATTCAAACTAAGCCGGAACTTAGTCTCTGACGTAATTTGACACTAGTCATGGTCAAGTCACGTCACTAACAGACATTCCTGTCAGCACGACCATTGGTGGGTCCGCCTTTTGCAGAACCGATGCGTCGTTTTAATGCGTGCATGGAGATCGAGGCGGCGTAATCATCGCTTGGGGGTTACCCAGCTCCTTCCACGACGCGTGTCACGGTTATAATACACATTTGCATGAATCTTGGCGCAGCTGGAGGATATAAGTGGTTAGGATTCTCCTTCCCATCTTCTTCACCAGCACTTGCGCCGCTTCCTTCATCCCAACACTTCCCACGAACACAGAGCTCCTCTGTCTCCCCAGAATCCTCTAGCGCCGCCCATCCCAGGTCACCGGACCACGAGAAAATGGCTTCAACCTCATCTTCCAGCGCGGCAGCGATGACAACGACGACTTCGGCATCAGAGAAGGAGAGTAACCGCGGGGTCTGGATCCCGTGCGTCCTTGACGATGCCAACCTCCGCCTTGTGGAGAACAAAGGGCTCCTCCGCGCCGGCGATTGGCGGAGCGGCTATGGCCAAACCGTCCCTACTCCTCGTGTCGACGAGCGGGTGCACTTCGGCACCTACCTCGACAGAGGTTTGAGTTTCCCACCCTCAGATCTCTTTTCTAAGGTTATTGATCACTACGGAGTTCAACTCCATCATCTTCTCCCAAACTCTCTCTTAGAGATGAGCGCATATGCTTCATTGTGCGAGGGGTACCTCGGCATTAGGCCGAATCTCACTCTTTTCCGGTTTTATTTTCATATCCGGAGAAATTCTATCACTGCCGGTAATCCATACATTACCAGAAGCATTAGTTTTTCCGTTAGGAGAGAGCGCGTCTATCCTCGGATTAAGGCCAGTGAGTCGGTGAAACAGTGGCCATCCACGTTCTTTTATCATAAGGACAGACCGGCTCCTGGCAAAGCTACGGCTTTGCCGGTTTTTGCCGACGGCGCCGCCACGCCCCAAGAGTCCTGGGACGCGGATCCTCCGGCTCTCACGGACGATCTGTTTCTTGCAAAGAGGCGGATCGAATATCTGATGAAGAACAAGGATCTAAAAGGATCCGACTTAGTACACTGCTGGCTGGCGCGCCGGATCCAGCCTCTCCAGCACCACGGTGACCGGCTCATGCACACCATTACCAAGAGCAGGTCGGACTCTCTTCATATCTGCTCCACGCCATATACGGAAAAGGAATATCAGTCCCAAATCAAATGGCTGATCAAGGAGCGGGTCGAGAGGAAAATTCCTGACTTGTCTTTGGACGTGCACACAACTGACAATCTAGTGACACCAATAAGTTTTCCAGCAGTAACTCGAACTTATGTGTGCATCTTATACACTGTTTTGCAATATTGAGTTTCCATTTTCCTTTTTAGCTTGCTGACCTCCCCGAGTCGGAGCTTGCTCCTATCGAGGGATATCCTCCTGAGTTATCTCAGGACGATGGAGAGTTTGTTCCACTGCCGGACACAATTCCTCGTAAGCATAAGGCTCCGACAGTGTCTATCAGCACAAGGAAGTGCCCGTTGTGAAGAGGTAATCTTTCCTCACAAGGTCTTTATATTTTATGTCTTATTCTTTCTGAAGTGTAACGATTTTTGTTCTATTACCTCTTCAGAGCTAGACATCTCACCAAGGGAAAGGGGAAGGGAGCCTCGTCAAAGCCTCTGCGCCAGTCAAAACTTAATTTGACTTCTCCTGCCATGGCGCATCCGACTCCTTCCCCTCGGCCTTCTGCGGTGCCGGAGGTTACTCCATCTCCGACCATCGTAGAAGATCCGGCTCAACAAGCAGAGCCAGCGATCCTCGGATCGCAAACTGACGTAACCATGGGTGACTCAGGTTTTGATAAGGGTGAACCCTCTTCGGGTAATGATCCCTCGGCAGAGGTCTTCGCTGAAAACCTCCTCAACAATCCGGGTCTTGCCAAGCTTGGCATTACTCGGAAATATGTGGAGGAGATCCAACGGCTAGCCCAGCAATGCTTGGAAAGCCAGAATATTACTGCCAAGGAAGAGGCACAAGAAGCGGAGGACGTCAAGTACTCCGAACTTCTCGAGTAGATCCGTCTTCGTGACGAGGGGCTGAGAACCGGTGTGCTTCCGCCACCTCTAGTAATCCCGCCGACCCTCGCCGAGAAGGTTAGCACCGAGGTGTCCTTGAGCTTAAGCAAGCTCACCCATGAACATCATGTAAGTCTAATTTCAACTCACCTCTATTACTTTATTTCATATCATATCCTCTAGCCGCCAAGCATGAAGTTGGATAGACAATCCGGCTTTATGCTTCCTTAGGATGCCAAAGAATGAACTAGTGTAACCCCTAAGGCTCGTGCTGATATTAGTAAAAATATTAGCCCGAGTCTTTATTAGACTTCTGACTCTGGTTATTTTGACTTATAGAAAGTTAATTTATATAACCAGGAATTGTTGAAGAATATTTGCAACAAGCGGAGAGAAATCAGAGCCTCTCCGGCTGGAAAATGCTCAATTGAAAGTGTCTTTTATTTCATAGTTGAAAATGCTCAACAAGGGATGAGGCTGAAGGTAAACATTCCAGTACTCAAAACCTTGCCTTTTATTTCATAGTTGAATTTTTATTCAACTGTTGTTCTTTTGACTACATCACTGGTAAAGCAATCATGTGCTATGATTGAAGAAGCCGAGAATCTAAAGACCCTGGAGGTGGAAAACGCTAACTTACGCTGAGAGCTGAATAAGCTCAAAACGGATCATGAGAAGAGCATTGCTCAAGTTCTCGAATCCTCCTCCATGGCCACCGAATAGCGCGATCGTAAGATTGTGTTCCAAGATAAGAAAATCTCGGATCTCAGCAATGAACTGTTTAGAGAGAAGGACATTATCGAGGTACTCCGGGCTGAACTCCAGAGTCTTCGTGAAGAGAAGACCAAAGTTGACGATGTCATCTTCAGTATTTTTCCCCCTTTCTGAATTTCTACCTTTTCCGACTTATGGAATTCGGATATATTTGCTAACTTTTTGCATTACATGCGCAGGTCCTCTAAACTTACTAGACTCTACCTCCACCGACTCTCGCACTAGCCGGATTACCCTAGTCAGCGATTTACTTCATGATTTCCGCCAATCCTTTGAGGATATTAGCGAAGTTCTCAAGGTTCCGGACATGCATGGAATTTCCGGTTTTGAAGTGCGAGACAAGGCCAAAGAAATGCCTCAGCTCATCCAGGACTGGAACATGTCCTACACGCGGACCGTAGCGCAAAACGCTCTCACCATGGTTATGGACCACCATGGAAGCATGGAAATCTGGCAAGTAAGCAGAGGGTATTCGACTATGGATGAAGACGGTCAGGAGCAGGACATCAAAGCAATCATGGACTCCTGTGCTGGATATGGGTGCCACATAGCTGACTTGACCAGCTACGGTACTCCTTTCTTCACTCGCGTAGAGACGCCGCCTCCACCCGCCAAAGAAACTTGTGAAGTTTCTGACGATGAACAAACTATTTCGGATTTGAACGTCTCGGAAATATATTGAGGCGAGGCTTATGTCTCCAAGGAGCCGTCAGGTCCTACCTCTCCCCCTGCATCGTAGAGTATTAGAAAAAACAATGTGTTATTTTGAAAACAATTTGGGTTGTAAATAAGTAGTATAATACTTTTTGCTAGTGCTAAGTTTTACTATATCTATTTAGCACTTTTGGCTTTTATATTTATCGTGCCTGAAATGTTTACATAAGCACTTTATGTTTTTTTTGTCTGTACTTATCGTTTATCTGGCTTTCTGACTCGTTCCTTTCGTGAGCCGGCCAACCTTCAGCACGGAAACTTTGCCGAGCAACAGAGCTTAATTGCTAAACCAGTTTAAACTCGGAAACAAAGCTGGCTTCTAGTACCAACAATTCACTACTTGGAAAATGCCCACATCCGACAAACAGATAAATAACCAAAGTATAGACTAGAAAATTGAAAATTATATCCGAAGGTAGCAATTTTAGAATCGGAAATCTAAACCGGAACAAACATGAGCATAAAGTACTTTCAAGTATTCTAGGATTTTCGACTGTGACATGATCATTCGGAAATAAGATGGTAAAAAACTTCTCAGAATTTTTTTTAGGCATCTAATACTTTATTTCTCATTGAACATGTACACATATATAATTACAAAGAAAGATAAACTAAGAATAAATGGGACATAGCTGAGCAATATTCCATGGTCTGTCTAATTTTTCTGGGTATGTACTGCCTCCAGCTCTCTTTCTTTTCTTAATAGCAGGTCTTTCTTTGACTGGCCGCATATCAGTTAGATAGTAAGAACCATTGTGCAATACTCGGCTAGCTAAAAATGGCCCTTTCCATACTGGGGAAAGTTTGTGCTTTCTTTTCTGCACAAGCCGGATAACCAAATCGCCTTCATTGAAAGACCAGTTTCTGACTCTCTGGCTATGATACTTGCGTAACTTCTGCTGATAGGCTATTGATCTTATCGCAGCAATGATGCGAACTTCTTCGACTAAGTCAAGATCATTTTGTCGAGAAATTTTGGCATCCTCTTCAATATACGCGGCAACTCTAGGAGAAGTGTGAATCAAATCATTAGAAAGAACTGCTTTGGCACCATAGACCAAGAAGAAATGTGTGTATCCGGTTGACATGTTCGGAGTTGTTCGCAAGCTCCATATTACAGAGGGTAATTTCTCTGCCCAAGCCCCCGCAACTCGTCATAGTGGTGCTTCAAGTCTTGGTTTTAGGCCTCGTAGGATTAAACCATTTGCTCTTTCGACTTGTCCATTAGCCTGCAGATGTGCGACTGACGCAATGTTAAGTCGGATATTCTGTTCGTTGCAGAATTCGGCAAGATCTCCTATAGAGAAGTTACTCCCGTTGTCCGTGATAATGCTATGTGGATAACCGTATCGGACTATGACATTCTCGACAAATCTTCTGGTTGTTGCTCCATCACAACTAGTGATGGGTTTAGCCTCAATCCATTTTGTGAATTTATCCACCAGCACTAAGAGATGAGTAAATCCACCTGGAGTCTGTTTAAACGGTCCTACCATGTCAAGCCCCCATACCGCGAAAGTCCATGTTATAGGTATTGTTCGCAGCTGATCAACCGAAACGTGAGCTTGCTTGGCGTACTTTTGGCAGCTTTTGCACGTCTTGACCAGCCGTTCGGCATCTGCCTTGGTTGTAAGCCAGAAAAAACCGTGTCGGAAAGCTTTTGCCACTAGAGATTTGGCTGCAGCATAGTGATCACACTCGCCTTCGTGGATTTCTCGTAAGATTTCCACTCCTTCTTCCGGAGATACACAACACTGAAAGACCTTAGACGCACTCCGCTTACAGAGCTCACCACTAATTATAGTATAGGCTTTTGCTCGTCGGACGATCTGCCGGCTCAGAACTTTGTCTTTGGGTAATTTGCCATCTACCAAGTAATCAAGGTAGGATTGAGTTCAGCTGAGAATTATAGCCAGAACTGCTACTAAAGGTGAGTCAGATTTGGTCGGATATTCCTCGTCTGCTCCTTTTATAGAGGGAACTTTGAGGTGCTCTAAAAAAGCGCCATCCGAAACCTTTTTCCGCGCAGAGCCTATTCGAGATAATGCATCTGCTTCTTCATTTTCTATTCGAGGGATGTGTTGAACCTCATGTTGAGCAAGAAGATCCGAATCTCCATAACACATCAAAACATCGGATGCTGATATCCTTAGCAATTCGGATTCCATGCAGTAGTGCTTTATACTCGGCAATGTTATTCGTCACCGTGAAGTGGATCTGCAATACATGGAAAAGTTATCTCCCTGGGGTGATTTGAGCACCACGCTAGCCCCTGAGCCCCCGAGCGCCTTAGACTCGTCAAAATGTAAGGTCCAGTATTCTGACTCTGGTAGGGTCATATTTTCCGTTGTCTTTGTCCAATCAGCGACAAAGTCAACAAGGATTTGGGATTTGATTGCTATACGAGGTTTATACTCAATGTCGAAAGCTGAAAGCTCTATGCCCCATTTTGCGATGCGTCCTGTACCATCGTTGTTGTTGATTATATCTCTCATGGGAGCCATGCTTACCACGGTTATTAGATGTTCCTGAAAATAATGTCGTAACTTACGAGATGCAAAAAACACACCATAAGCCAGCTTTTGATAGTGCAGATACCGCTGCTTTGATTCTGTTAGGACCTCACTGAGATAATAAGTCGGAAGCTGCACCAGGTGTTCCTGATTTTCCTCCAGTCTCTCCACCACCATGACGACACTAACAACTCTGTTTGTCATAGCAAGATAGAGCAACATCGGTTCTCGTGGTTCCGGTGCTGCAAGGATAGGAGCAGATGAGAGTACTGCTTTCAGGTCTTGTAGTGCAGCTTCAACTTCGTTAGTCCAAACAAATTTTTTGGTCTTTTTCAGGAGCTTGTAGAGTGGTGTGGCTCTTTCTCCGAGTCGGCTTACAAACCGACTGACTGTAGCAATGCAACCAGTTAGTATTTGAACGTCCTTCAGGCGAGTCGGCCTGTAAATATTGAGTATAGCCTTAATCTTGTCTCGGTTCACCTCTATGCCTCTTTGAGACACGATGAAACCTAACAATTTTCCGGCTGGTATTCCAAAAAAACACTTCTTCGGGTTAAGCATTATGTTTTATTTTTGTAGATTGGCGAACGTTTCCTCCAAGTTGGAAATTAATGTTTCCTTCTTTTTGGACATCACCGCAATGTCGTCCACGTATGCATGTACATTGCGTCCAATTTGGTCGTGGAGGCAACGCTGTATAGTGTGCTGGTATGTAGCTTGTAGCATCCCAAAACTTTAATCCAAGTGATCAAGATCAAATCTACCCAATTTAGGGTTAACAAAAACTTTTCCATTTAAAAATCTTTAAGTATTCATATGTGTGTGCATTTAAATAGGAGTTGTTTTGAATTGCCATGATTGAGTGATCTATTGATTGTACAATGACTCTAAGGTGAATTACACATCATCTAGATCATCCCCAAGCAAATCCCAAAGAAAAAGAAATAAAAAAGGATTAAATAAGCAAGTGGTCACTTTTGCCATTTTAATCACATAACCCACTTTGGGTATTCCTAGCACTCTTTTTCAAATAGAGACAATTGTGGATATTTGCACCCCTTGCTAGTAGAAGTAGTGATGTACCAAGACCCACTTTGTGATCTCCCAAAAACCTTCAAACTCTAATTTTAAATGACAATTGAAAATTGAATCTGGTTCATATGTCTAGATACCACTTTCTCAAAAACCACTCAAATGAACTCCATTTCAAAATCCCAAGCAAACCTAGATGCCCAAGCATAAGATGACACTCTACCAAAAATCTTTCAAAAATTCAAAAGTTTCTCTCATGCGGCCATTATGTTGAACAGGTGGCAGGCAGAAAATTTCTGGCCTAATTAATACTGTTGCACATTGATCCCTTGTCCCCCAATTGACCCTCTCTGCACCCCCTGTCCCCCTAGCATCTACCCTAGCCCAGACCAGCACTCCCCCTTCCCCGCAGCGCCAGTGCCGCGCCGCCCAAGTATGGTCACCGCCGCCCGAACGCAGGCAACACGCCAGAGACCAAGCCACGCCATTCTAGCATGCCCGCTAGCACTGCCTAACCCTACCGCCTCTCCCTGTCCACCCCTTGATCGCTGCTAGCCCTGGACCACCCGAGAGCAGCGCCCGCTTTCTCTTCTATCGCCAGCGCATGCCAGATGCCAGCGCCCGCCCTTGACGCCGCCGACACCAGCATCGGCCGACACTAAATCAGACGCCGCCGACACCACACCCATTCGCTAGACGGCTGCACCCGCCGTGTGACCCATGATCGCCATGATCACGCCAGCATCGCCTCGTCTCCCGTGAGCGGAAGCCCCCGACCAAATGCCACCACCCCTAGCATCGCCATTACGCCATAGAGGACCGCCAATAGACCGCCCACCATCCGCCTACCTCGCCCACGCCGGTAGCCCTCTGTACCACCCTCGCCGGAGACGCCAGTCCACACCCGTCGATCCCCTCGTCGAACCTATATAAGGAGGCCAGCCCCAGCCTCATTCTGCACACCATCTCACTCCCTCTCTCCACTGACCGTTTCCCCTCTCTCGCTAGAGCCGCTCGAGCCGCACATCGCCGGAATTGCGCTGGAGGTAGCCGCTGCAGAGGAGGAGAAGTCCCCGTCGATTTCGTCCACCTCAGCCCCTGCTGCGACCTCGCCTGAGTCCGCTGTTGCCGTCCAGTTCGTTTGCCCGCCTCACCACACTAGCTGGAGCCCTGGTATGCCCTCACCATACCCCCACTGACCGCTCTAGGGTTCGGTCTCGCTGGCGACGAGTCTGTCATCGACGACGACCATGGACCGTTGATCCTTGTTCTAATCGTAGCGCCCAGATTGCCCCGTACCGCTTCGGGTTTTAAGTGCCGCTGACATGCCGGACCAGCCTTTCAGTCGCCCTCTGCGCCGCGGAGCGCCACTGGGCCGGCCCAATTAGTTTCCCACGCTGACCTAGTAATTCAAATTAGGATTTTTCTATTTTAGACTTAAATCAATTATGTCCCTTAGTTTAAAAATCAATTCAGGGAGTTTTACAAATCCAAATTGAGTGATTCCAATTTTATTGGAAAGCTACTGAAAATATATATCCAAGACCGTTGGATTTAAATCATTTAGAGTTAGAGATCTCTCCTAGTAAAAATAACAAAACAGAAGCTTTTGCACATTCAAACATTTTTATAAAATCAACCATAATAGCTTTTGAGTTGATTCCAACTCTCAAAAATCACATTTAACCATACCTATCTGAGTATGTAATAATATTAAGGTTTGCATGCAGTGACTTTGGACTAGTACCAAAACAATGCTATATAGGCATTTCTAGTCACTTTAAATCATTAATTATTAAACTTAAACTTATTAAAATGTGATCCAACCCTTAAATCACATTCCCATGTGTTAGAATATGTGGTGATGACATGTTTCCACATGATCCCATATTTTAATTGGAGAATATTAAATCTTAGTTAATTTCAATGAGTAGAAATTACTTTTCTCAAATAAAAAAATGAAACTAGTTCATTAAACCTTGTGATGCTTAATGACCCACAAGTATAGGAGGTGTATCGCAGTATTTTCGAGGGAAGTGAAACCCAATTTATTGATTTGACACAAGGAGAGCCAAAGAATATTTATAAGCCTTAACAACTGAGTTGTCAATTCAGCTGCACCTGGAAACAATCTTGCTCACAGCAGTTTATCAGTAGCAATAGTTTTGTAGTAGGAATAGTAAAGTAACAGCAATAGTAAAGCAAGGACAGTAGTAACAAAAGCAGTAAACAGTGGGATTCAACTGCGGTAGGCATAGGGATGGATGGACGGACGTTACATGGACAAGACAATTCACATAGCAATCAGAACATAGGGCAATTGCAGATAAATAAGATAAAGCATCCAAGTACTAGACAATCCTAGGCATGTGTTCCATATATAGTCATACGTGCTCGCAATGAGAACTTGCACAACATCTTTTGTCCTGCCAGCCCGTTTGCAGCGGGGCCTCTAGGGAACTACTGGCAATTAAGGTGCTCCTTTTAATAGAGCACCGGAGCAAAGCATTAACACTCCGTGAACACATGTGATCCTCACATCAAAGTCATTCCCTTCCGGTTATCCCGATTTCTGTCACTTCGGTGCCATAGGTTCCGGACAACAACGTGTGTATACAACTTGTAGATAAGACCAGAAACAATACTATCATAATGAATCAATAACATGTTCAGATCTGAAATCATGGCACTCGGGCCCTAGTGACAAGCATTAAGCACAACAAGTTGCAACAAAGTCATAAAGCACTAATAAAAGATACTAGGCAATATGCCCTAACAATCTGATGCCACTACATGAACGATCTCATCCAATCCCTACCATCCCCATAGCCTACAGCGGGGGATTACTCACTCATAGATGGGGGAAACATGGATGGTCGATGGAGATGATGGTGGAGATCGATGGAGATGGCTCCGGGGGCACTTCCCTGTGCCGGCAGGGTGCCGGAACAGAGACTTTCTGTCCCCTGAATCTCCCCTTCGATGGTGGCGGCGCTGCAGAACTTCTTCTGGAAAAACGTCGAACCCCCCGAAGTTTTTAGGTCAGAAGGCTTCTTATAGGCGAAGAGGGAGACCAAGGGGTGCCTTGGGCCACCACACCATGCCCTGGCGCGGCCAGGCCTAGCCCGTGCCTGGGAGGGGGGGGTGGCCAGCACTTCAATCATAATTTTTGAGGTGACATGGACCATCAAAGACTTGATCAAAATATTTGTAAAACATTCAAAGCTGGGATCATAGTACTTCCATCATAACATGAAAGACATAGTTCTAGCAATAAGACAAAGAGACTATGATGCAACATGAAAAGGCACAAACAAAAGAATCATGAATAACAATGCTTTGCAGGACGTTTGTTTGTTTCACATAAAGAAAACATAGCATAGTGGCACTCAGCTTGTCCCTCATAGAGTAGCAAACATAAATGCATAGGACACCTTCAAAGTTTACAAGAGTTACTAGATACAAATAGTTTAAAACAAGCAATATCAAGGTATGCATCAGCCAACAAGTCTTGGGACAATGCACATAGAACTAAGAATGGCAACTATGCTCTCAAGAAAGTGCTCATAGAATGTGTGGAGACTCAACAAGGAAATGAAAAGGTTTTGAAAAGTTTGAAAGTCTTCCAAATGCTGAAAGTATGATACTCGTTAGCTTTGAGCTCTCATTGCCCCTATCATAAGCATCTTTAAGTGGTTAAGGTTAAAGTGACACAACTAAGAGGATATGCTTGACAAGTTATAAATCGAAGTCTCATGCCCCTTACTTACGAAGACCGATCCTCATGCTACTCAACTTCAGTCACAAGTAAGATCTTGTCATTGTAAGTATATACGTATCATAGAGAACCGCCAACGGGGTACCCCTTGCACATGACACAGGAGCTATCCCATAATCAAAATGACAAGGCAAGCAGACAATGAGCATCTCAGCGATCTTTTTATTTACTATGTGCATAGATTTTTATTGAGGATGCTTCATAGAATGCTCATTATGGTTATGCTGCAAGTTTCCACCATGATTAGGCATGGCTTAGGCTAGCGGCCAAGGCGTTTCTCTAACATACATACAAACTCCATGATCTTACAAGTTCCACTTTTATTTCACACCGCCGGGATCCATAAGGTAAAGAACATGATATCAACGAGGTACTAAGTACAAATGCAATGTTGAAAGCGTTCCCCGTGATACATGGATCTGCTAACTTCAACTTATAAAGCGCAAGCATATACGCAACAAAGAAGGACACAATGGTTCAAGTTTTATTAAATGCAAGAAAATAAAGTGTGCCATCAAGTTTGTGAGAGCTTTACTAACTAACTTTCTCATAACAAGCAAACATTTTATTCGGAAGAAAACAAGGCATATTGAATATGCACGGAAGTAGCAAATGATGCTAATAGGTAGGTATGGTGGACACTTTGGAAATATTTGGTTTAGGGAGTTGGAAACTTGAGTAAAACATACTCAGTGTAGGTGAAGGCTAGCAATAGTAAGGGAGCGACAAACAAGAGAGCAATAATGGCCATAATCATGCAGAGCGACAAAACTTCATTGATCAAAGCATAAAGTGATACTACAAGTTGAAAACTAAAGGATCATAAAGGCTTATGATGACTTGGGATAGTCATAACATGGTGTGAGCATGTGCCAAGTCAACCCAAATAAAGCATCAAAGGAGAATACCACAATACTATGCTTTAATATGCTAAAACAACGCATGATTCATCCAAGGAACATTAAGAAATCTCAATTGTTTATAACAAGTCATGCTACAGCAAAGAATACTAAGCATAAAGCCAAAACAATATCAAGCTTGACATGACAAAGCATAGGCCACAGTCAAAAACAAGCTCTCTTTACCACTTAAGCATGAGCTTTCCTACTCTTTTCCAATCCAAACCAGACTATTTGAACACCAATGTATGAAAGAGGAGGTCCAACAAATTTATTCAGTAAACTAAGAAAACCACGCAAACTAAAAACCAAAACAAAAACGGAAAAGAAGACGCTCCAAGAACAACACAACTATGCATGAAACAATAAAAATGAAGTGTTTGGAAGAAACCTGGGATTTTTATTGATTAAGAGGGGGATGCCTTGGGCATCCCCAAGTTTTGACACTTGTACTTCTTGGATATTTATTGGGCTGACACGCGTGGCATCCCCAAGCTTGAGCTTTAGTCCATCCTTCATCTCATTACTCATTCCTTCCATACATCTGAAATTTTTCTTTCATACAAAACTTCACACAATCTTTATTAGCAACATTAGTGCACTCAAGATAAATAAGTCTTAAAGTTCAGTTCTAACACCAAATAAACTTACATTAGAACACTAGGTACTGTAGCACTTCCCTCAAAAATCTCAATTCCCCAAAAGAACTCAAAAAGGAACCAACAAGAAGCAAGTGCAAATAATGGCAGAAATCTGTCAAAACAGACCAGCAGGTAAAGATGAATTTTTTCGAAGACCTTCTGTTGCTCAAAGCAAAAAGTATTGAACTAACGAAAGTTATATAACAACCTGGGGCAGAAGCAAAAAAATTCACGCCTCAAAATGACGTACATATATTTTACACGAATTTTTACGGTGAAGCATAGAAATCTGTTTCGGGACAGCAACTTTCCTAATCATTACTTCTCTCTCATTAGAGGTTACTCTTGCCACAAAAAGCAAATAAAAAGGATAAGGAGCGGTTATTACAAAGGTAATAACTTACAAGACTCATCTAAAACTTTTGGATTATCTCCTAATAAGTACTTTTCTTTAACGCCTTTAAGTTAGGCATAAGCAAAAACTAAAATGGATAGAATAGAAGTAAGCGGAGATAATCATGGTGAAAACATTGTTTTTTTCAATGAAATCCTTTTGTTAACAAGGTTGATCAGGTCTTGTTACCAAAACAATTTCATATGAGACAAAACTTTGTATTCCACTAATGGTTATGTTACCTCAGCCTTCATAGCAATGGTCCCAATCATAATAGTTTCAAATTTTTCTCTTGGTATGGGACAATATATTTCTCCAACTTGAATGCCCTCAACATGTTCAATTGAATTCAAGCCATAAGTCCTTTCAATATTCTTGGGGAAATAGACAATATGTTCCTTGTCATTAACATTGAAGGTCACCTTTCCTTGATTATAATTAATAACAGCTCCTGCAGTATTTAAGAAAAGGTCTCCCAAGAATAATAGACATAATATCATCTTCAGGCATAAAAAGTTTGAGAGGATGCTCTCATAAGAAATATGAGTTGAAGTAAAACAGAGCATCAAGAAGCAAATTCAAAACACATTTAAGTCTAACCCACTTCCTATGCATAGGAATCATGTATGCAAATAAATTCGCAAAGAACAAAGTGACAGGCATAGGAAGATAAAACAAGAGTAACTTCAAAACTTTCAGCACATAGAGAGGTGTTTCAATACCATGAAAACTTCTACAACCATATTTTCCTCTCTCATAATAATTTTCAGTAGCCTCATGAATAAACTCAACAATATAACTATCACATAAAGCATGCTCTTCATTATCTACAAGCACTAGAGCTTTATCATAAAAATTTTCAAAAGAATCCTCAGGAACATAACATTCATCCTCCTTTAGTAAGCATGGAGGACAATCAAATAATGTAAGGGATAAAGAGTTACTCTCATTATAAGGTAGGCATGGGTAGCTAATCCATTCTTCCTCCTTTTGTTCATCACTCTCCTCCTCTTTTTCATCTAATGAGATTTCAGGTTCATCAATTTCTTCTTCCATAGGATCCTGCAAGGCATTTGTCTCTTCCATTTGTGGAAAGCATCTAAAATATTCAAGAATATAGCCATTTTAATCCTTATAATTATCAAAGCAAAATTTAAGTATACCATAAACCTCATATTTGTAAGGTGAATCATCAATATTTTCAAGCAAACTAGCAAGTTCAAAAGCACCCTTCCAAGCAATAAATTCTTCAATTTGCTCCGCATCATAAAAGTCATAAATTCCTTTAGCATAGGAAGATATAATATCATTATCATTATAATCACATTGAAAAGGGAGGTGTTTATACCTCTTTCTACAACAAGACTCATCACAGCAATAAGTAATATTATAAGTAGAGCACACGTTTCTAGCAATGGTATACAATCTATCAATTTGTTCCCATAAGTGTTTCCCTTTTTGTGACAAGCGGTGTTCCTTATAATAATATTTTTGATCTTCCGTGAACCCACCTTGCCAATAAGCTTCAGTTTCAAAGAAACCAACCATTGACAACAAGCATGACAAAGCAAGACAATAATAGACCAACGAAAATAACAACTAGAGTAGGAACTACTTTTTTTGTATTTTTGATAAAGAAACAAGCAAACAAGGAGAAAATAAACTTAGCTTGAACAATAGTGAATCCAAGTGGACTTGATAAATAAAGCAATGCTCCCCGGCAACGGCGCCAGAAAATAGTCTTGATGACCCACAAGTATAGGGGTGTATCGCAGTATTTTCGAGGGAAGTGAAACCCAATTTATTGATTCGACACAAGGGGAGCCAAAGAATATTTATAAGCCTTAAAAACTGAGTTGTCAATTCAGCTACACCTGGAAACAATCTTGCTCATAGCAGTTTATCAGTAGCAACAGTTTTGTAGTAGGAATAGTAAAGTAACAGCAGTAGTAAAGCAAGGACAGTGGTAACAAAAGCAGTAAACAGTGGGATTCGAGTGTGGTAGGCATAGGGATGGATGGACAGGCGTTGCATGGACAAGACAATTCACATAGCAATCAGAACATAGGGCAATTGTGGATAAATAAGATAAAGCATCCAAGTACTAGACAATCCTAGGCATGTGTTCCATATATAGTCATACGTGCTCACAATGAGAACTTGCACAACATCTTTTGTCCTACCAGCCCGTTTGCAACGGGGCCTCTAGGGAACTACTG
The DNA here is from genome assembly GCA_023614405.1 of Avena insularis. NCBI lineage: Eukaryota > Viridiplantae > Streptophyta > Magnoliopsida > Poales > Poaceae > Avena > Avena insularis. The sequence goes on along the minus strand of CM042686.1, from coordinate 481,676,092 downwards.
GCAATTGAGGTGCTCCTTTTAATAGAGCACCGGAGCAAAGCATTAACACTCTGTGAAAACATGTGATCCTCACATTAAAGCCATTCCCTTCCGGTTATCCCGATTTCTGTCACTTCGGGGCCATAGGTTCCGGACAACAACGTGTGTATACAACTTGCAGATAAGACCAAAAACAATACTATCATAATGAATCAATAACATGTTAAGATCTGAAATCATGGCACTCGGGCCCTAGTGACAAGCATTAAGCACAACAAGTCGCAACAAAGTCATAAAACACTAATAAAAGATACTAGGCACCATGCCAAAACAATCTGATGCCATTACATGAACGATCTCATCCAATCCCTACCATCCCCATAGCCTACAGCGGGGATTACTCACTCATAGATGGGGGAAACATGGATGGTCGATGGAGATGATGGTGGAGATCGATGGAGATGGCTCAGGCACTTCCCGTCCGGCGGTGCTAACAGAGACTTTCTGTCCCCCGAATCTCCCTTCGGTGGTGGCAGCGCTGCTGAACTTCTTCTGGAAAAACGTCGAACCCCCCGAAGTTTTTAGGTCAGAAGGCTTCTTATAGGCAAAGAGGGAGACCGAGGAGGTGCCTTGGGCCACCACACCATGCCCTGGCGTGGCCAGGCCTAGCCCGTGCCTGGGGGTGTGGCCAGCTTCTGGCCCTCCTCCGTCTCGTATTCTGCCTCCTGGAGTCTTCTGGAAAAAATAGGCACTTTGGCTTTTGTCCCGTCCAATGCCGAGAATATTCATTTTCTGACTTTCCTGGAACCAAAAACAGCAGAAACAGTAACAAATCGTGGCTCTTGTTAATAGGTTAGTCCAAGAAATCATATGAAAAGTACTCCAAAGTGTGGACAAAACACAAGAAAGGAGATAAAACAAAGCATGGAACATCAAAAATTATAGATACATTTCCAATGTATCAATGCTTGTGATGATAATAGATCGTCAAATATGTGCCTTAGTGTGCTAAGTAGACTAGTTAAGTATTGTTTGGTGATTGTGTATTCCGTATGTATTTATAGACGATAGTACCGACCAAGTCTACGAGGAGGAGGAGTTCTACCAAGAGGAGGAGGAAGAAAACTACAACCACTGTACTACCCAAGGCAAGCCATCATTAACAATGCAACCCTAGCACTTCAAGTAGATTGAGCAAGCTATTATCAGCAAGCTAGAATTAAGCTAGATAACCTAAGCAAAGGCATTAGGCATGCTTTGGTTATACCATTTTGACTTATACCTACTCCAAGTTTTATTTACAAGCTTTACCTTCTTTACTTGTTTAAAGGTAGCATAAAGAGTATAAAACTTGACCTATCTAGTTAGACTTAGATGTCATGCTATGGCATGAGATTGAGATTAGCATCCCACCTTAGTGAACACTCTTAACTTAGTAGTTGGAACAAAACCCAAAACTTGATTCACTTTAGATGGGATTACTTGGTGAAAATGACTTGTGAAAACCTTGGAGTGATGAGTCATTCTATTGAGATGTTTTGACACGTGTTGAGAAACACAAATGGTTTATGATGATGAAAACGTTGAGGCATGAGCCTTAGCCCTTTTGTAAAACTGATGGTTGGGTTCGGATGTGATACCATTCCAATTTTACCGTACAACCACAATACCTGAATTGGGTAAGGCTTAGCCGGAAGTTTATATGCATTAGTATTAGTTCCCTCACGGAAGAGGTTTGAGCTGAGGCTACCTCTCAATGTTGTCCACCTATGCAGTGCCCAAGATGATAGATGGTCATGGTTGGGAGGCCATGCTCATAGGAGAGGTGCTTATACTAGGGTGTGTAAAGGAAATGTTATGTTTGATTATCTGCATACTAAGTATGATGATTCAGGGTTATCCCTGAAAGATGTATCGAATCTTGTGGTGAAAGTGTACCACCTCTGCAGAGTGTCAAACTATTCAAATAGCCGCGTCCGTGGTTATGGATGCTTGAGTGGCATCGTTCCGTTGTCAGATGTTTTCAAAACAACTTATGAAATGAATTGTGACTTGACTTGACCACAACAGAGTTGTGACTATGACAATTAAGTTCCCACTTAAGCGTTTTCAAAATTCTTTTAACTTTCTTTATTTCTGAACTCAGCTTCGGTTTCAAACTTAACTTTACAATTAAACTTAGAGTTAGCATTTTCCTACTAGAACTATACTACTTGTTAGTGGTAGTTTGCGAGTACTTAAAGAGTACTCATGGCTTTTGTCCCTGGCTATTCCTATGGCCAGACTATGAAGGAGATTACCAAGATGAAGGACAGCAGGACGGCTATGATAACTAGGACTATCTCCCATCGTCAGCATTGCCTGTGACTCTGAAGATGGACCCCACCGCTACGCTATTTATTCTGCTACTTGATTGTACTAAGACTAGATCATGAGATCCCTATTTGTTGTAAGACCTTCTTATGGTTTGTAATGGATGATGTACTGTGATATCCAATCTGTTATGTCTCGCAACAATGGTAATCCTAGGATTGCGATGTATGGCATAACAGGCATCTGGGATTAAAAATCCGGATGTTGACATAGCTCCCGCGTTCTTGAGCCCAAAGGGCATCGTAACAAAACATAAGGTTCCAAAGGGGGTTATGAATGAAGTTTTGACTTTGTCTGACTCCTTCATCCGAATCTGGTGATAACCGGAATATGCATCGAGAAAACATAAGAGTTCCGAGCCTGCCGTAGAATCGATAACTTGATCAATTCTAGGCAGAGCGAACGTATCTTTGGGATAAGCCTTGTTCAAGGCAATATAATACATCCTTAAATAAGTGGTGTCCTCTTTAGGGACCATTACAGGGTTGGCCGACCAATCAGTATGGATGACCTCTTCTATGAATCCGGCTAACTCAAGCCGGGCTAGTTCCTTAGCTATTGCCTTACGCTTTTCATCACCGAAACGTCATAGGGACTGTTTGACGGGTTTAGCATTCGAGTGTACATTTAGAGAGTGCTCGGCAAGTTCCCTAGGTACTCCGGTCATATCAGATGGCTGCCATGCGAAGATATCTTGATTTGCTTGGAGGAACTTGACGAGCGCGCTTTCCTATGCGCTATCTAGGCCTACACATATCTGGGTCACCTTGGAGGGGTCATCATCCTTCAACGGCGTCTTATTCCTCTCTTCCGATGCCTTGAACTCTGGATTCGGCTTTGTCACCTCCTTCTTTGTTGTGGGCATCTCAGATGGATCAATGGTCATCTTGATCTCCTAGTACTCCTGGGCGTGCAGCACAGCTTCAGCAAAGGCGACATTTCCGTCCTTGTACTCTCGTGCCTTCTTCGGGTCTCCCCTGATTGTGATCATGCCTTTGGAACCTGGAATTTTCATCATATTGTAAATGTAACACGGACGAGCCATAAAAGCCTAGTAAGCCGGACGTCCGAATATAGCGTGATACGTGCTCTTGAACGGAACCACTTCAAAGGAAAGTGCCTCCGTCCGATAGTTCTTTGGAATTCCAAAGGTAACATCCAAAGTGATCTCTCCTAGGGAATTTGCTTGTCTTCCTGGGACAACTCCGTGAAAGATCATAGAGCTGTGATTCAGCTGGGTCTCCGAGATCCGCATCCGGCATAGCGTTTCGACATACAGGATATTAATGTTGTTGTCGCCGTCCATGAGAGTCTTGGAGAAACCATAGCCATCAATAAGTGGGTTGACGACTAAGGCGTATTTTCCTCGCCTGTGCAACTTAGGCGGATGATCAACACGGTCAAAGGTGATTGCCACTTCCGACCAATCCAGGAATTGTAGGACAGCCAGAACAGTTGTGTTGAGCTCATGCAGAACTACTTTCTTGACTTTAGCTGGTTGAGATCCGAGGAAGGTGACGCAAGTGTATTTCTTTGTTGAGAAGTTTTTCTTTCCCTCCGGCTTGGGATTTGAAGGGTCAGCTTCCTCCATGTTGGAATCTTCCTTGGTCTCTTTATCTTTTTCGGGATTCTTCTTTCCCTTCTTTCGCTTAGCCCTGTAACCAGCGGTATCGTCTTTCTTGATGTCGTCATTAAAACGTCACTCGGTGTTTGTGTGAGACGAGCCCCCACCGGCATCCAAGTGATGCACACATGGGTTATTGGCAATGTCGGCCCAGGAGTAGGTTTTTCCAGGTTGCTGGTCTCCTCTACCCTAGACTCTTGATGTCCCACGACCACGTCCGTGGCCACCGCCACATCTTCCTCGTCCTCTAGACTCGAAAGTAGCAGTGACCACTGCCATTTCCATGTTGGGTTTTTCTTCCGAGGTGTTCTTGCGCTTCTGAGCTTGCTGCTGATACGTTGCTAACGTATCCATAATTTTTGATGTTCCATGCTTGGTTTTATCTACTTTGTTATTTGTCCACACTTTGGAGTACTTTCTATACACTTTCTTGGACTAACCTATTAACAAGAGCCACAATGCCAACTGCCTATTTTCTGCTGTTTTTTGTTCCAGGAAAGTCAGAAAATGAATATTCTCAGAATTGGACGGGACAAAAGGCAAAGTCAGTTTTTCACCGAGGGACACATGGACCCAGAATACAAGACGGAGAGGGGCCAGGGGGGCGCCACACCACATGGCCGCGTGGCCAGGCCTGGCCCGCACCAGGGGGTGGTCTGGCCCCCTCGAGCACCCCCTTGGGCTCCCCTTTCGCCTATAAGATGCCTCCGATACAGAAACCCTAAGTACCTGATCAAAATTCCACGAAAGAGTCTGTAGCCGCCGTCATCTCCATCCCTAGATCGGGAGGGATCTGAAGCTCTTCCCGGCACCCTGCTGGAGGGGAGAATTCACCCTGGAGGCCTTCTTCATCACCATGCAAGCCTCCGGTGTGATGCGTGAGTAGTTCATCCTTGGACTACGGGTCCATGTAGTAGCTAGATGTCACATCCCAAGATTTTCCAAATCTTGTAATGTGAAAAATAAATAAACAAAATAAATTTTTGTTGAAAATCAGGGTGAAAAGAAACTTTTGTTTCTAAAAGGAAACTTAAAATCCCATCTTGAACAAACTTTGGTAAAAGTTTGAATTCAACAAAAGTCCAAATCAAGTGAAATGCATTCCTCAATGAATGTATCTGGAAATTTGAACATTTGGAAAATAAATCCAAAACCCTAAACCCTAATGGAATAAAAATCATTTTCCAAAGTATCTCCAAATCTATGGATTTGATCCATATCAAAATGGATCAACAAAATATTCACAAAGGATCAAGAAAGAAAAACAGAAATATTATAAGACCATAGAAATTGGTTTCACTTAAATTGGAACCATGGATAAAACCTTATGAATATAATAAGATAAGGAAATTGAATTTCCAAAGCTAATAAAGCCCTTACCAAAAACCCATACCAATTGGTGAGCAAATAATCCTAAAGGGATTTAAAAAGATAAACAATTAATAAAGAAAGTTTTTATAATTGGAATTACTATTTTGGATCTTTAAGTAAAGAGTTTTGGTTTTCAAAAGAGAAGGTGGATTTATAAATAAAGATTATATTTTAAAGAGCCAAATTAATTTTGGCCAAGCTTTTATAATAAAACATTTTGTTTTGATAAAATAATAAGGATTTGATATCCGAATTTTATTAAAGTAAAGGCTTTTCCCATTTTAAATAAAACACTAAAACTTATTTATTTATTTTAAATAAGTTTTCCAAAGGTTTTGGTTCTCAAAATAAAAAGAAATATTTTAAATAAAGATTATTTTATAAAGCCAAATTAAACCTTGGCCAAGACTTTGAAACAAAAGGTTTTGCTTTGATTAAAAATAGTAGAAGTTTATTTAAAATAAAATAAAAAGGATTTAAATATCCAAGTTTTATTAATAAAGGTTTTACTATTTCCAAAACATCAAAACTTATTTATTTATTTCAAATATAGTTTTAAAATAAATTAAACCCTATTTTGAATTAATAACTAAGGTCTATTTATTTAATTATTAATAGATCTTAAAAGAATAAAAATTATTTTGTTTTTGACTTTGGTTTTATATTCTCAAATAAACTTACTGAAGTGTTTGGATTTCAAATGGAGATTTTTTTTATTAATCAAATCAAACCCTATTTTATTAATAAACTAAAGATCCATTTTATTTAATTAAAGAATGGATCCTAAAAAGAATAAAAAAATTATTATTTTATTTTGGACTTTGGTTGATGTCTTAAACAGAACCAAGTTCAAAGTTGTGAAGTTTGGTGATTGTTTGATTGGATTTGAATATTGTTTGATTGTTTGAATTTCAAAACAGAAATTAGATTTAGAAAAAGAAAAATGTTTCGAAAAAAAAAATAGAACAGCCCACCCTCCGCCCAACTAGCCCAACAAAGAAATTTCACCTGTTCTCTTCCCCGAAGCATTATTTTCTCACTCAGAAACTTACCGCACAGAGAGTGACAACTGGACCCCACCCCCACTCCCTTTCTTTCACTGCCAAGCGGACCCACTCGCCTGTTCATCGTTTTCACCCTCGCCCCGAACCGTTTTTCTCCACCGCAAACCTAACCCACACCCTCACTGACGCGCGGACCCCATCTTCCCTGTCTCTCCTCACGACGAGACGACGACCCCACACCAACTCTCTTCTTCCTCACCCGCCACGACCACGCCTCTTTCCTCCTCATGTTGCAAGCGATTAAAGCCAGGTTTAATTTATGCTAACCACGCCGTTAATCGACCTGCTCGCTCACGCATACTTATTCGCCTTGCATCCCTCTCCTTTCCCCCAGACACCTCACCCTAGCGCGTGCCCCTCAGGCCGCCCAATTCTTCTCTCTGACCATTCCTCGTCCGACGATGCTCCGACGACGATTCCGGCAACCTCTCACCTCCCCTTGCCCCCTTCACCACTCAGGCATGTTCCCCAGGCCCCTGCGCGTCTCCCAGTAGCCTTGTCTTACCGGCGCTTGCACCCCAATGTCGGCTACGACCACGTCTGAGCAGCGCCACCGTCGGCCTCGACTCCGGCAAGCTTCCCTGGTGAGCACAGACTTCCCCTTGCCCCTTTTTGATGCTCCCTTGTTTGCCGCTCACGTACGAAGCTAACCTTGTATGCCGTTTGCTTCCTCGTGACCCGTAGCACCACCCGCGACGACGACAGAGCGTGGTCGTCGTCAGACGCAACTCCGACGAGGGATTCCGATCAACCCCGTGCGCCCCTTGCTTCCTCGAGAGTACCTTGAGCATCACCACGACCACGCGTACACGGTGAGACCCTCCCCTGTCCTCCTTGCTTCCTAGGAACACCGCGAGCACCTCGTCTGGCCGTCGCCGCCGTCCACTGCCGCGCAGCGCCGCCAGTTAGTGGTCAGAGTGATTGCACCCGTTAGATCTAGATCGTAAGGCTGTAATAGAAACTTAAACGAAGGGGTATCGCATGCCTCTACGCCACTCGATCTAAATGAGATCCTACGGTCTACGGCGCGCGATCCACCCGAACCGGTACCACCCAGTTAGAACGCGACGCGTGTCACCTTTTCCGTTTAAAAACAGATTTGAAAACAGAATTATTTGCAAACTTCAAACCCTTATAACTTTGGATCCACACGTCCAAAAATTACAAATTTTATGTCGTTGGATTCAGGAGAGCAAGCGCTAGCCAACCATGCCCTTAGTTTAGCAAATAGTATCTGTTAGTTTGCTTGTTTTTGCAGATTCTTTTGTGAGCTTGTTTAGGGTATAAAAATTGTTTAAAATTGTTTTTAGGGTTAAAACTTTTGCAAAATGGATTGTTGTGACCTTACTGACCCTAGGAACCAACCCATGTTTTGGAAAATGAATTTGGAAAAGTTTAGAATGGATTAATTGGTTTAGTTCATTTCTAGCTAAATAAAACTATTGATTTGTTTATGAAAATGGTTTTGAATAGAAAACTTTGGAGGAAATGTGTTGAACCAAACCTACTAACCACTTTGTGGATTCAAAAATGTTTTTGGTGAAACAAAATAATGACTCTTTGATTTAAAAACCATTTCTAGTCAAATGGAAATGTGGTTTATTTATTAAAAATGGTTTTGGAGGAAAATCTTTGGAAAATGTTTTGATTTAAACTCACTGACCCCAAACCCCAAGTTTTGTGATTTGAAAACATATTGGGTGAACCCTATAGGTTAATGCCTTAGTAAAAATATTTCTACACCACATAAAAATGATACTTTATTTTGAAAATGGTTTTGAAGTGAAACCTCTTTGCAAATGACTTTGCCACTTTATAAAATGACCATTAGGTGTTTTCAAAAGTTTATGACCCATTAGGAACTACTTTTTCAAACAAAACAAAGCTTGGCATGCTTGCATGCATTACTTTGATTTTATCATTTTATGTGATGAATTGCTTGAATGGTAGATTGAAATATTGTTTGCTTGATTGAATTGTAGTGATTTGAAGTGAGTGAACATTGCAAAGATCAAGGAGTGAACTTATACTCTCTATCAAAAAGGCAAGTGATGCTTCATACTTTGTCCCATTATTTTCACTATGCATTAGTGATATTTCTAAGTAAGACTTGCATGGAATTTTGCTAAGTGTAAACTATGCCATGGGAAATCCTAGTAGATGAAACCTCAGTAGAATTTCCTAAGTTAAGATTCATACTACTATCATGCTTATCTTAGCTAGTAGAAAACAAGGGTGGAATATATATTCACACTATGGAAAAATATTCTAAGTCTGAGGACTTATGTTTTGTTTAATAAAACAACTAAGTTAATGAATCACCTGGGTGGAATGGGACTTGCTTGGTGGTTTTTGGTTGAGTGGTTACACAAGGCCCATTTTTATGGTTTACCTTGTGTATCACACTTGTGGATTGCCACCCAGGAACAAAGAGATTTGAGTTGTCAAATGTTGAGAAGCTTCAAGTGCAACCACTTGGCAATATGGGCTCTGCCATGATCATATAGGTTGCTAGAACTTATTCTCTTGGACAGTTGGTGGTAGAGGGAATGATAGGTTGGAACGCGTCCATTTGACTAAGGAAAGGCTTCTGAAAGATCTTGTCTTGGGAAACCAAGTCTTGTGGGGAAAGTGCACCACCTCTGCAGAGTGTAAAACCTAAGTACTTAGCCATGTCCCTGGCAAAGGACAATTTGAGCATCAAGACATGGAAGCTATCAAGAATCTCCTCATCCCAATTTCTAAGTTAAAAACTTGTGGGTGAACAAGGGTTAAAGGATCACCAATTTCTATTGGGAGATACCTTGGGTGTTTTTGTCAAGCAAAAGCTTAGTGTTTTCAAATGATAAGGAAAAATCTATTTTGAGCAATGCAAGCCTAAGCTCCACTTAGCCAAATGCATATAGATGATAGACTCCACTATACTACCATAGTATCACTTGCCAATACAATTCAAATGTATTGACCCTTGTGGCTGTAACTTATTATGTTGCAGGTTTGTTTGATATTAGTAAGATGAGATGATTAGGATTATAAGTCTACAACCAACATGTCTGCCTGTGGCACTTTGAAGATGAAGGACCCCATGCTTATAGATATTCTGCTGCAATGTAATGTAATAGCCAAATGAGCTATGAAAGATGTAATAAACTATTTTATTCCTGGTTATAAAGTTGTATTATGACCTTTGTTTCTTGATATTACATCTTAACTGTGGATGCCAGCTATTGATCCAGGGATTAGCATTGTAAACACAGGGGACTCTACCCTATTGTAAGGTAGAGGACTCTACACTAGATGGCTGGTTCTTATCCTTTGTGTTATCATTTTTAGATCTTGTGAGCTCCGTTCATGATCAAGATCATCTATTTGTAACTCCTACATGTTGTGTTTGCGGGGATCCGATGGATATTGAGATGCTATTTCAGATTGATTATTGATTCTATCATGTCTTTGTTATTTGTGATCTTGCATGCTTTCCGTTGTTAGTAGCTATCTTGGCCAAGTAGATGCTAGCAACTCCAAGAGTTAGTATTTATGCTCGATAGTTGATTCATGCTCTAGTAATCTGGGAAGTGACAGAAATCTCTAAGGTACTAAATGTGTTGTTGCAACTAGGGAAAAACAGCAATCCTTTGTTCATAGAACAATCGTATTGTTTACTTTACACGCAATGCGTAATGAAATTATCTATTGCTTGCAACTTAATACTGGAGGGGGTTCAGATGATAGCCTGAAGGTGGATTATTAGTCATAGATGCAGTTGGATTACGGTCTATGTATAATGTTGTAATGCCCAATCAAATCTCAAAGGAGTCAAGATGAGTAGTATATGCATGATTGCTTTCTCGATGTTTGTCAATTGCCCCACTGTAATTTGTTCACCCAACATGTCATCTAACTTAAGGAGGGCCACCACTAGTGAACTATGGACCCCAGTCCTTTCTTTTATCATCAATCTACAACTGTTTACTATTTTATGTTTACTTTCTGCAAACTATTACTTTCTTCCACACAATACGTTTAATCCTTTGTTTTCAGGAAAACTGGTGAGATTGACAACCTCACTATAAGTTGGGGGCAGAGTTTTTTGGTTGTGTTGTGCAGGTTTCCACGTTGCTGCTGGTACCGGTAGTGCGGCCTGCCAATGTCCAGCTAGCAACACCTTGGAGGTGTTTCCTTGCTCCTACTGGATTGATAACCTTGGTTTCATAACTGAGGGAAAACTTGTAGATGTGCTCATCATACCTTCCTCTTGGGGTTCCCCAACGAGCTCGATATATTTTGGGCCATCAAGCTATTTTTCTGGCGCCGTTGCTGGGGAGTCAAGGACATCTTCACAAGGGGAGTCCCTCATAACCAATCTCTTTACTTTGTTATTTTTGTTTTGCTTAGTTTACTTTTTTCTTTGTTTGCTTGTTTCTTTATCAAAAACACACAAAAAATTAGTTTTACTAGTTTGCTTTCTTTATTAAAAACACAAAAAAAATTATTACTAGTTCCTAGTTTGCTTTCTTTATTAAAAACACAAAAAAAATTATTACTAGTTCCTACCTTAAGTTGCCTTTATGTCTAGCATTGCTCCAATCACTATGTCACCTGAGGAAATGATTTTCACTTTTAAACAAGGAATTGAAGAGAGTTTCAAAGAATCTTGGTCTAGAATCTCTAATCTACATGAAAAAACTGAACCTAAAATGACTCAAAGCTTGTTCCTTAGCAGTTTTTACCTTGGAATTGCTCTTTGCTATAGATATGCTCTGAATGCTATAGTGGGAGGAGATTTCCTCTAATGCAATGAGGATGATGTTTTTAATGCCATAAAGAAGTTGGCCTTTACTTTCAACTTTCCTAGAAAATCTGATTCTTCCTTCATAAACATATTTGCTAGATTGAATACTCTTGAGACCAGCACTGCTAGTTTGAAAGATTGCTATAATACACTTAGAGAGCATCATGACTATGTTCCAATAAATTTTGAACCCTTAAAATGGCTTCCCATAGTAAAGATTGCTATAAATAATGAAACTTTTCATGCTCGGTGTGATATCATGTCTGAATGTTGTCTTATGCCTAAAGATATCTATGAATCTTTGGGGACTTTCTGAAGGGGGAGAATAAATATTTCTTGCTAATAATGCCACAATTTCACCAATTGGAATAGTTGAAGGAGTGTTTACAAAGATCCTAGGGAAAATGGTTTCTACTGATTATCTTATTATTGAATGTGTAGGAAAAGGACAAATTACACTTGGAAGATCCCTATTGAAACTCCTTGGAGAAATAATAGATGTGGAAAAGGGCACCATGCACTTTGCTTCTTCATCAAACAATCATATGTTCCCCAAGGTTAAGAATAAAAGTAAGAGAGGTAAGGGCAAGAAATTTGGTCTTAATGCTTCTTCATTTGAGAACACTTGATTCTTTTTCTTGCTTCTTATGCCTAACTTAAAGGCGTTAAAGAAAAGTACTTATTGGAAGATAACCTGAAAGTGTTAGATGATTCTTGGAAGTAATAACCGCTCCTTATCCTTTTTATTTGCTTTTTCTGCCAAGAGTAACCTCTAATGAGAGGGAAGTAATGATTGGGAAAGTTGCTCTCCCAAAACAGATTTCTGTGCTTCACCATAAAAATTCGTGTAAAATCTTTGTATGTCATTTTGAGGCGTGAATATTTGTTCTTCTGCCCCAGGTTGTTATCTAACTTTCATTAGTTCAACACTTTTCGATTTGAGCAACAGAAGGTCTTCGAATAAATTGGTTTTTACCTACTGGTCTGTTTTGACAGATTTCTGCCATTATTTGCATTTGCTTCTTGTTGGTTCCTTTTTTAATTCTTTTGGGGAATTGAGCTTTTTGAGGGACGTGCTACAGTAGCTTGTATTTTAATGGAAGTTTTATTGGTGTTGAAACTGAACCCAAAGACTTATTATCATGAGTGCACTAATGTTGCTAATAAAGATTGTGTGAAGTTTTGTATGAAGGAAAAATTTTAGGTGTATGGAGAGAATGATGTAATGAGATGAAAAATGGACTAAGGCTCAAGCTTGGGGATGCCACCCGTGTCACCCCAAGAAATATTCAAGAGGTACAAGCGTCAAATCTTGGGGATTCCCAAGGCATCCCCTTCTTTATCAATAAAAATCCTAGGTTTCTTCCAAACACCTCATTTTTATTGTTTCATGCACAGTTGTGTTGTTCTTGGAGCGTCTTTGTTTTTGTTTTTGGTTTTCGTTTGCCTGGTTTTCTTAGTTTGCGGAATAAATTGGTTGGACCCCCTCTTTCATACATTGGTTTTCAAATAGTTTGGTTTGGATTGGAAAAGAGTAGGAAAAGTTCATGCTTAAGTGGTAAAGAGAGCTTGTTTTTAACTGTGGCCTATGCTTTGTCATGCCATGATTGATATTCTTTTGGCTTTATGCTTAGTGATCTTTGCTGTTGGATGACTTGTTATAAACAATTGAGATTGCTTAATGTGCCTTGGAAGAATCATGTGTTGTTTTAGCATATTAAAGCATAGTATTGTGGTATTCTCCTTTGATGCTTTATTTGGGTTGACTTGGCGCATGCTCACACCATGTTATGACTATCCAAAGTCACCATAGCCTTGATGATCCTTTAGTGTTCGACTTGTAATATCACTTTATGCTTCGATTAATGATGTTTTGTCGCTCTGCATGATTATGGCCATTATTGCTCTCTTAGTTGGTCACTCCCAGTCTTTTGCTAGCCTCCATAACCAAGTGTGAGTTCCAGTCATGCATCCAACTCCTAAAACCAAGGTATTCCAAAGAGTCCACCATACCTACTGATACGTCCATTTTGCATCACTATTCTATATCATAATTCACTATTATTCATTGATATAATTCATATTAAGTGATGATACTTATGTTATTTCATCTGTTTTTGCATGGTTGATGACTTTTGGAGCATGGACCGCTGTAGTCAGGATTCTGACGGAAAAGGTGCAGTTTGGAGGCAAAATCCGCGAAGATCAAAAAATCCGGGAAAATACATGGAAAATCCTATTTTTCCAGAAGACGAAGGAAGCCAGAAGGGGAGGCTGAGATAGTCCACAGGGGGACCACACCACCCCTGGCAAGGGCCAGCCTAGGCCGCGCCACTAGGTTGTGTGGCCGCCCTGATCCACCCTTGGCTCTCCCCTCTGGTGTATATTATCCTCCCGAAACCCTAAGACTCGGGGAGCAACCATAGAAAGATTCCGCCGCCTCTGTGGGGCGGAAAACACCGAGAGAGAAAGATCTCTCTAGCAGACAAAATTCTGTCAGGGGAATTCCTTCCCAGAGAGGGGAGATCATCGCCATCAACACCACCATCAAGCTGGACTTCATCGGGATCATCATCATCATCATCACCATCAGCACCCTCATCACCATCTCCATACCGCTATAACAATTAGGTTGAATCTTGCATAGTTCTTAGGGGAAACTTTCCCGGTGTTGATTACTCTTTGTAGTTGATGCTATTGAGTGGAACCATTGAATTATTGTTTATGTTCAGATTGTTATACATCATTATTCCATCTCTGATCATGATCCATATGATGTCTTGTGAGTAGTTCGTTTAGTTCTTGAGGACATGGGAGAAGTCATGTTGTTAGTAGTGGAATTGTGTTGAGAAAGATTCAATGGTTTGATATTTAAGTTGTGGTGTACTTCTTCTAGTGGTGTCATGTGAATGTCGACTACATGACACTTCACCTATATGGGACTAGGGGAATGCATTGTGTATTTGGCTACTAATCGTAGGGGTTGCCGGAGTGACAGAAACCTGAACCCCCGTTAGGAAACCATTACACAAGGGACATCAGGGTCTTAGAGTTTAAAACTGTGGTTAGGTTTTTACCTTAATTACTTTCTTGTACTTGCGGATGCTTGCAAGGGGTATAATCACAAGTATGTATTAGTCCTAGGAAGGTTAGTACATTAGCACAGTTTCACCCACACAACACTTAGCAAACTAAAGAAGATTAATCAACTATATGAAGCGAAAGCACTCGATGATATTCCCGTGTGTCCTCGAGAACGTTTGGTCATATTAAGTAATACAACCGGCTTGTCCTTTGCTAAATAAAGGATTGGGACACTTGTTGCATTTATTCTTCTTATCTTTTATTTACTCGTACCTTATTTACATGCATTATCAAAAACCCCTAAAAATCCGTTTGCTAAGTATTTGCAGAGAATTCCTGATCCATACCACTAGCCAGCACCTTCTGCTCCTCATTGGGTTTGACACTCTTACTTATCAAAAATACTACGATACACACCCTATACTTGTGGGTCATCACCTACCTATTAGCATTTGCTATTCCAAGTATATTCATATTTTTATCTACCATCCTAATTAAACTTGTTATGAGAAAATTCGCTGAGTTTCTTATTTCGTAATGCTACTACCACTACTAAGGTAGTAGATGAACCACCACCTGCCGAGGCATGGTATAGGCTGCTGAAGAATGGTCAAGCTCTTGAATGGGAGGAAATAGTACCTCTCTTTTATTCAAAGTTTTATCCTCCTAGTGAGATTCATAAAGATCGGAATCAAATATACAACTTTTGGCCTCTTGATGGAGAGAGTACAGCTCAAGCTTGGGGGAGATTGAAGTTACTAATGCACAAGTGTCCCATTCATGAGATCCCCAACAATATTATTATCAATAACTTTTATGCAAGGCTTTCTCTTCATAATAAGGATTTATTGGATGCTTCTTGTGCTGGATCATTCACTCGCATGGAAGAAGAAGCTAAATGGGATCTTCTGGACCGTATTCAAGATAATGCTGAAGCTTGGGAGAATGACAAAGGAAGAAAGTCATGTATAAATTATGATTATGAATGCATTGAATCTTTTATGGGAACTGATGACTTTCAAAATATAAAAAATGCCTATGGTCTAGACTCTCAAGCTATTGCAACTTATTTTAAGGCTTTTGCTTCCTACATTGAAGTGCCTAAAAAGAAGTGGAATAAGTATCATGAACCATATAAAGATATTGCTAAGAGTGTTCCTGCAAGAAATACTGAAGTTTATACTGCTAATCATGCTTTACCTGAACCTTACATTGAGAAAATGCCTTTCCCAATTAAGATAAAGGAACATTCTATGATAGCTAGTATGGTTAATGAAAGTACAAATAAAGTTGTTGAACCTGATAAACAAGTGAATGATGAACCTATAATAGCAAATGTGAAAGACTTTGTCACTAAATATGTAGAAGAGGGACACACTATCCTTTGTAAGGATACCTCTAATATTGTTTCACAAAGTAGTGTTATAATAACTAGTATTCCTGTGTTTTCTGTTAGAATAAGTGATCATTGTTACGATGGTTCTTGTGATAGTTACATTATTAAGTTTCTGCATGATACTGAAAGTTACTATGAGAGAGGGAAAAGTTTCTTATGTATTTCAATAATATCAAGTTTCCTCGTTTTATGCTGAAAGTTTTTATGTTGCACTTCTTTTGCCTTCCTATGCTAGTGGTTTCTGGTTTCAACAACTTGTTTGTTTACAAAATTCCCTTGCATAGGAAGTGGGTTAGACTTAAACGTGTGTACTTTTGCTTCTTAATGCTCTCTTTCACTTCAATTCATATTCATCTTTGAAATTATCATGCCCATATTAATGGCTATAAAGAAAGAGCTTTTTGGGAGATAACCCAATTTATTTTTGTTTTTGGTTTGTTTTTGTTTTTCTTTGAGTCTTGGAAGTTAGTACTTCGGTAATAACCTCCCCTTATCCTTTTTGTTTGGTTTTTGTGTCAAGATCAACCGCTAATGAGAGAGAAGTAATATTTGGGGAAGTTGCTTTCCCGAAACAGATTTTTGTGCTTCACTGTAAAATTTCATGAGAGATCTCTATCTGTCGGATTAAGATGTAATTTTTTGTGCTTCTACCCCAGGTTGTTATTTAACTTTCGTTAGTTTTGCACTTTTTGATTTGTGATATGTTGTTAACGTATCCATAATTTTTGATGTTCCATGCTTGGTTTTATCTACTTTCTTATGTTTTGTC
This sequence comes from Avena insularis, assembly GCA_023614405.1. NCBI lineage: Eukaryota > Viridiplantae > Streptophyta > Magnoliopsida > Poales > Poaceae > Avena > Avena insularis. Next base: position 481,659,640 of record CM042686.1, on the reverse strand, counting down.
CACACTTATGAGTACTTTTCATATGATTTCTTGGACAAACCTATTAACAAGAGCCATAGTGCCAGCTGCCTGTTTTCTACTGTTTTTGGTTCTAGGAGAGTCAGAAAATGAATATTCTCGAAATTGGACGGGACAAAAGCCAAAGTTATTATTTCACCGGGGGACATCTGGAGCCAGAATACGAGACAGAGAGGGGTTGGGGGCTGGACACACCACCTGGCCGCACGGCCAGGCCTGGCCCGCGCCAGGGGGTGGTCTGGCCGCCCAGGCACCCCCTCGGCCTCTCCTTCCGCCTATATATTGCCTCTGATATGGAAACCCTAAGTACCCAATCAAAAATCCACGAAAGAGTCTATAGCCGCCGTCATCTCCATCCCTAGATCAGGAGGGATCTCAAGCTCTTCCCAACACCATGTCGGAGAGGGGAATTCACCCTGGAGGCCTTCTTCATCATTATGCAAGCCTCTAGTGTGATGCGTGAGTAGTTCATCTCTGGACTATGTGTCCATGTAGTCGCTAGATGGCTAGTTCTCCTCCTTTGTGCTTTCATGTTTAGATCTTGTGAGCTCCGTTCATGATCAAGATCATCTATTTGTAATTCTGCATGTTGTGTTTGCGGGGATCCGATGGATATTGAGATGCTATTTCAGATTGATTATTGACTCTATCATGTGTTTGTTATTTGTGATCTTGCATGCTTTCCGTTGTTAGTAGCTATCTTGGCCAAGTAGATGCTAGCAACTCCAAGAGTTAGTATTTATGCTCGATAGTGGGTTCATGCCTCTGGTAATCTGGGGAAGTGACAGAAATATCTAAGGTACTAGATGTGCTATTGCTACTAGGGAGAAAACAACAATCCTTTGTTCATAGAACAATCATATTGTTTACTTTACACGCAATTTGTAATGTAATAATCTGTTGCTCGCAACTTAACACTGGAGGGGGTTCGGATGATAACCTGAAGGTGGATTATTAGTCATAGATGCAGTTGGATGGCAGTCTATGTATAATGTTGTAATGCCCAATTGAATCTCAAAGGAGTCAAGATGATTCGTATATGCTTGTATGCTTTCTCGATGTTTTTCAATTGCCCCGCTGTAATTTGTTCACCCAGCATGTTATCTATCTTAAGGAGAGCCACCTCTAGTGAACTATGGACCCTGGTCCTTTCTTTTACATTCAATCTACAAATTGTTTACTGCTTTGTGTTTACTTTCTGCAAACTATTACTTCCTTCCATTCGATACGTTTAATCCTTTGTTTTCAGCAAAACCGGTGAGATTGACAACCTCATCGCAAGTTGGGGACAGAGTTATGTGGTTGTGTTGTGTAGGTCTCCACGTTGCTACTAGCACCGGTAGTGCGCCCTACCAAGGCTCAGCTAGCAACACCTTTGGGGTGTTTCCTTGCTCCTACTGGATTGATAACCTTGGTTTCATACTGAGGGAAAACTTGCTGCTGTGCTCATCATACCTTCCTCTTGGGGTTCCCAAACGAGCTTGATATATTTTGGGACATCAAGCCTATTTTCTGGCGTCGTTGTCGGGGAGTCAAGGACATCTTCACAAGGGGAGTCCCTCATAACCAATCTCTTTACTTTGTTATTTTAGTTTTGCTTAGTTTACTTTTGTTTTGTTTGCTTGTTTCTTTATCAAAAACACACAAAAAAATAGTTTTACAAGTTTGCTTTCTTTACCGAAAACACAAAAAAATTACTACTCTTGAAAACACTAAGTTGTGTGACTTCACTAGCACCAACAACAATGATTTCATGAGCACACCTATTGCTCCACTTGTTCCTGAAGCTACTTTCTTTGAGATAAAACCTGCTTTACTCAATCTTGTTATGAGAGAACAATTTTCTGTTATTGGTAATGAAGATGCTGCTGCCCATCTAAATAACTTTGTTGAACTTTGTGAGATGCAAAAGCATAGGGATATAGATGGCGATATTATTAAGCTTAAATTGTTTCCTTTCTCCTTGAGAGGAAAAGCTAAAGAATGGTTTAATTCCTTAACTAGGAATAGTATTGATTCTTGGACTAAATGCAAAGATGCTTTTATTGGAAAATACTATCCTCCTGGTAAGATTATATCTATGAGAAGTGAAATAATGAAGTTTAAACAATCTGATAATGAACATGTTGCTCAAGCTTGGGAAAGAATGAAATCTTTGGTAAATAATTGTCCCACTCATGGACTGACTGCTTGGATGATCATCCAAACTTTTTATGCAGGATTGAACTATTCTTCAAGGAACCTATTGGATTCTGCTGCTGGAGGTACCTTTATGACCATTACTTTGGGTGCTACAACAAAGCTTCTGGATAATATGATGGTTAACTACTCCGAATGGCATACTGAAAGAGCTCCACAAGGTAAGAAGGTAAATTCTATTAAGGAAACCTCCTCCTTGAGTGATAAGATTGATGTTATTATGTATATGCTTGTTATTGCGAAAGCCCATATTGATCCAAATAATGTTCCCTTAGCCTCTTTGGTTGCTCAAGAAGAGCAAGTTGATGTGAACTTTATAAGAAATGGCAATTTTGGAAACAATGCTTATGGTAATAACAATTATAGGCCCTATCCTCCTAATAATACTTATGGTTATAATGGCAAACCTGGAGCACCTAGTGAGGGAATAATTTTAGAAGTTGAAAGAGCCACTAAAAACTTCATGCAAATGCAATATGAGCAAAATAAACTATTCACTAAAACTATGGAGGAACAATCTACCATTTTGAAGAACATTAGCCATCAACTTGAGAGTCTAAATAGGGAAATTCCTAGTCTACAATTGAAACTTTCTAATGCTGAAAGAAATATATCATCTTTGTCTGAAGCTCAATCCTCTTTGATTAATAAAATGGCTGCTAAACCTGAAACTAATGATAATCCCTTTGCAGCTACTAATGCCATACAAGTAAGAATTGATGAAAATGTTAGACTATTAGCTGAATTGCATGCTAAGTGGGAAAGAGAAGAAGAAATTGCTAGAAACATTAGTGTTTATACTATCACTACCACTAGTGTTGAGGCTAGTAATAGCTCTACTACTTTAGATGATAATTTTGATTTTGATCTTGATGCTTGCAACATTTCTGAAGTTATTAAGTTTCTACAAAAGCTTGCTAAAAGTCCTAATGCTAGTGCAATGAACATGACCTTTACAAAACACATTACTGATGCTCTCATAAAGATTAAAGAAGAAAATATGAAACATAAAGCTTCTATTCCTATTAAAGAAGAGAAGATGGTTGGGAAACCATCATTAATATGAAAGTGAATGACTTTGATTTCAAAGCTTTATGTGATCTTGATAGTAGTGTTTCTATTATGCCTAGAAGGATTTATGATATGCTTGATTTGCCACCACTTGAAGATTGTTATTTGAATGTCCCACTTGATGATAATTCTAAAAAGAAACTCATGGGGAGTATTAATGATGTTCTTATTATGGTTAACAATGCCTATGTCCCTATTGATTTCTATGTTTTGGATGTTGAATGCAATGCTTCTTGTGCTATTACTTTGGGAAGACCTTTTCTTAGAACTATTGGTTCCATTATTGATATGAAAGAAGGCACCATTAAATATCAACTCCCACTCAAGAAAGGTATAGAACACTTCCCTAAGAAGAGAGAGAAGATTTCTTTTGCCTCTCCTATGAAAACAAAATTTGCTCTTAATGCTTCTTCATTTGAGAACACTTGATTCTTCTTTTTGCTTCTTATGCCTAACTTAAAGGCATTAAAGAAAAGTACTATTTGGGAGATAACCCAAAAGTTTTAGATGAGTCTTGGAAGTTATTACTTCAGTAATAACCGCTCCTTATCCTTTTTATTTGCTTTTTGTGCCAAGAGTAATTTCTATGCTTCACCGTAAAAATTCGTGTAAAATCTCTGTATGTCCTTTTGAGGCGAGAATTTTTGTGCTTTCGCTCCAGGTTGTTATCTAACTTCGTTAGCTCAACAATTCTTTATTTGAGAAACCGAAGGTCTTCAAAAAAATTCGTCTTTACCTGCTGGTCTGTTTTGGCAGATTTTGTGCCATTTTCTGCATTTGCTTCTTGTTGGTTCCTTTTTGAGTTCTTTTGGGGAATTGAGCTTTTTGAGGGAAGTGCTTCAGTAGCTTGTGTTTAATTGGAAGTTTTATTGGTGTTAGAACTGAACCTAAAGACCTATTATCTTGAGTGCACTAATGTTGCTAATAAAGATTGTGTGAAGTTTTGTATGAAGGAAAATTTTCAGGTGTATGGAAGGAATGACTAATGAGATGAAGGATGGACTAAAGCTCAAGCTTGGGGATGCCACGTGTGTCACCCCAAGAACTATCCAAGAAGTACAAGCGTAAAAGCTTGGGGATGCCCAAGGCATCCCCTTCTTCATCAATAAAAATCCCAGGTTTCCTCCAAACGCTTCATTTTTATTGTTTCATGCACAGTTGTGTTGTTCTTGGAGCATCTTCTTTTTCATTTTCGTTTTGGTTTTTTCGTTTGCTTTGTTTGCTTTGTTTTCTGAATAAATTGATTGGACCCCCTCTTTCATACATTGGTTTTCAAATAGTTTGGTTTGGTTTGGAAAAGAGTAGGAAAGTTCATGCTTAAGTGGTAAAGAGAGCTTGTTTTTGACTAAGGCCTATGCTTTGTCATGCCATGCTTGATATTGTTTTGGCTTTATGCTTAGTATTATTTGTTGTAGCATGACTTGTTATAAACAATTGAGATTGCATAATGTGCCTTGGATGAATAATGCGTTGTTTTAGCATATTAAAGCATAGTATTGTGGTATTTTCCTTTGATGCTTTATTTGGGTTGACTTGGTGCATGCTCACACCATGTTATGACTATCCCAAGTCACCATATCCTTTATGATCCTTTACTTTTCAACTTGTAGTATCACTTTATGCTTTGATCATTGATGTTTTGTCGCTCTGCATGATTATGGCCATTATTGCTCTCTTAGTTTGTCTCTCCCATTCTTTTGCTAGCCTCTATAACCAAGTATGAGTTCCACTCATGCATCCAACTCCCTGAACCAAGTTATTCCAAAGAGTCCACCATACCTACCTACTAGCATATGCTATTCCAAGTATATTCATGTTTTTGTTTACCTTCCAAATTCAACTTGTTATGAGAAAACTAGTGATTAAAGCTCTCAGGAACTCGATGGCACACTTTACTTTTTTGGCCCTTAATAAACTTGAACCATTGTGTCGTCTATGTTGTATATGCTTGCACTTATTTGTTAGGGATTAGCAGAACCATGTTGTCATGGGGAACGATTTCAACATTGCACGGGTACTTTGTACCTAGTTGATATCATGCTCTTTTGTCTATGGATGTCGTCGGTGTGAAATTAAAGGGGAGCTTGTAAGTCCATGGAGTTATGTATATGTGTTAGAGAAACGCCTGGGCCGCTGGTCTAATCCATGCTGACATGGTGGAAACCTGCAGTGTAACCATAATGAGTTGTCTATGAAGCATTCTTCTTATAAAAAAAGAGTCCTATATTGATAAAAAAGAGAAAAAGAAAAAAAAAGATTATGAAAAGAGGAAAGAGAGAAAAAAGCACCATATTCCCATGGTAAATAAGAAGATTGCTGAGATGCTCGTTGTCTGCTTGCCTTGTCATTTTGATATGGGGATTCTTCCGTATGATCGGGCAAGGGGTACCCCGTTTGCGGTTCTCTATGATACACATGTACTTACGATGACAAGAACTTACCGGTGACTAAACTTGAGTAGCATGAGGAGCGGCCCTCGTATTCAAGGGACATGAAATTTCTAACTTATACTTCGTCACGCATGTACACCATAGTTTGTTCACTTTAACCTTAATCACTTCAAGATGCTTATGATAGGGGCAACAAGAGCTGAAAGCTATAAGTACCATAATTTTTGGAAGCTCTTTATGAGACTTGAATACCTACTTCCTTCTATGAAGGCCTTTCTTCCACTTATATATTGAGTCTCCACCTTCTACCTTTATGCACCTACTTTGAGAGCATAGTGGCCATTCTTAGTTCTATGTGCATTGTCCCAAGACTAGTTGATTGATGCATAACTTGGTATTGCTTGTTCTAAACTATTTGTATCTAGTCACTCTTATAAACTTTGAAGGTGTCCTATGCATTTATACTTGCTACTCTATGAGGGACAAGCTAAATGCCATTATGCTATGTTTTCTTTATGTGAAACAAACAAACGTCTTGCAAAGCATTGTTATTCATGAATCTTTTGTTTGTGCCTTTTCATGTTGCAACATAGTTTCTTTGTCTTATTTATAGAACTTTGTCTTTCAAGTTATGATTGAAGTACTATGATCCCAGCTTTGAATGTTTTACAAATACTTTGATCAAGTTTATGATGGTGCATGTCACCTCAAAAATTATTCTTTCTTTTTATCACTTACCTACTCAAGGACGAGCATGAGTTAAGCTTGGGGATGTTGATACGTTGCTAACGTATCCATAATTTTTGATGTTCCATGCTTGGTTTTATCTACTTTCTTATGTTTTGTCCACACTTTGGAGAAATTTTCATATGATTTCTTGGACTAACCTATTAACAAGAGCCACAGTGCCAGCTGCCTATTTTTCTGCTGTTTTTGGTTCCAGGAAAGTCAGAAAATGAATATTCTCGGAATTGGATGGGACAAAAGCCAAAGTTATTATTTCACCGGGGGACATCTGGAGCCAGAATACGAGACGGAGTGGGGCTGGGGCCTGGCCACACCACCTGGCCGTGCGGCCAGGCCCCGCCTGCAAGCTGGTGGTCCGCCGCCTGTGCACCCCTCAAGATCTCCTTCCACCTATATATTGCCTCGTCGGAAACCCTAAGTACGATCAAAATCCACGAAGAGTCTGTAGCGCCGTCATCTCCATACCTAGACTGGAGGATCTGAGCTCTTCCCGGCACCTTGCGGAGAGGGAATTCACCACGAGGCCTTCTTCATCATCATGCAAGCCTCCGGTGTGATGCGTGAGTAGTTCATCTCTGGACTACGGGTCCATGTAGTAGCTAGATGGCTGATTCTCCTCCTTTGTGCTTTCATGTTTAGATCTTGTGAGCTCCGTTCATGATCAATATCATCTATTTGTAATTCTGCATGTTGTGTTTGCGGGGATCCGATGGATATTGAGATGCTATTTTAGATTGATTATTGATCCTATCATGTGTTTGTTATTTGTGATCTTGCATGCTTTCCGTTGTTAGTAGCTATCTTGGCCAAGTAGATGCTAGCAACTCCAAGAGTTAGTATTTATGCTCGATAGTGGGTTCATGCCTCTGGTAATCTGGGAAGTGATGTAAATCTCTAAGGTACTAGATGTGTTGTTGCTACTAGGGAGAAAACAACAATCCTTTGTTCATAGAACAATCGTATTGTTTACTTTACACGCAATTCGTAATGCAATAATCTGTTGCTTGCAACTTAATACTGGAGGGGGTTCGTATGATAACCTGAAGGTGGATTATTAGTCATAGATGCAGTTGGATGGCGGTCTATGTATAATGTTGTAATGCCCAATCGAATCTCAAAGGAGTCAAGATGATTAGTATATGCTTGTATACTTTCTCGATGTTTGTCAATTGCCCCACTGTAATTTGTGCACCCAGCATGTTATCTATCTTAAGGAGAGCCACCTCTAGTGAACTATGGACCCCAGTCCTTTCTTTTACATTCAATCTACAAATTGTTTACTGCTTTGTGTTTACTTTCTGCAAACTATTACTTCCTTCCATTCGATACGTTTAATCCTTTGTTTTCAGCAAAAACGATGAGATTGACAACCTCATCGCAAGTTGGGGACAGAGTTCTGTGGTTGTGTTGTGCAGGTCTCCATGTTGCTACTAGCACCGGTAGCGCGCCCTGCCAAGGCTCTGCTAGCAACACCTTTGGGGTGTTTCCTTGCTCCTACTGGATTGATAACCTTGGTTTCGTACTGAGGGAAAACTTGCTGCTGTGCTCATCATACCTTCCTCTTGGGGTTCCCCAACGAGCTCGATATATTTTGGGCCATCAATTGGAGCAACAAAAGATTTTTGAAAAAATTAATCTTTACCTGCTGGTCTGTTCTGACAGATTTTGCCACTTTTGCATTTTCTTCTTTAATCGATTTCCTTTTTGAATTCTTTTTGGGTTTTCGGAAGGGGTTGCTACAGTAGCTTATGTTTTGATGGTTTTTAGTTGAAATTGGACTCAAAAGGTTTTATACTAATGTTGCTAATGAGAACTGTGTGAAGTTTTGTGTGAAAGAAATTTCCAGGTTAGTGGAGATAATGGTGTAATAAGGAAGTGAAAGGTTTCATGACTCAAGCAATATGTGTATGAAGATGAAGATATTGATATTATTCAAGTGGTGACTCTGGAAGAATCTACTAAATACCAAATTCAGAGACCTGCAGAGTCTGTTTTTGAATAGGTAACAGTTCTGGTAAGAAAAGTTCCGCAAAAGATCTGTCTAGTTATATTTTTGTAGTTTTTAGCCAACAAGGAAAGCTACGAAGCGAAAGAGGGACGGAAACGGATCCAGGGTGGCTTACACCACCCTATGGTGCGGGCCCACCCCTGGCCGCGCCACTAGGTGGTGTGGCCACCTCGGACACCGTCTCTGACCCGTTTTCTCCTAGTACCTTCCTTTTGTTGTGAAACTTCGTAATATATAATCCCCCGGATCCCCCGAGGTTCGTATATCTTGTTCTCGTCATGTTTTCGTTTCGATCTGTTTTTGACAGGTAAAGTCCCAGATTTGGAGCCACAATGTCTTCCTCTGGATCATCCAAGGAAGATTCTTCAGCGGATATCCTCAACCCATATATGAGAGAGTTGAAGATTCATCCCAAGGAGTTGTTGCTTGAATATGGGGAGATACGAATAAAAGAGGTTCAAGGCCCTAAAGGTGAAGGAAGTCTGGAGGACAGGATGGAAGCACTGGAGCAAGAAGTCTTTAGGTACAAGAAGATGGCGGAACACGAAGTGGATATAGTCCACAAGATTTGTTCCGAACTCATCGCCGAGCACCAAAAAGAGACTGCTGAGCTCAAGGATGAAGTCCTCTCACTCCGCCATACAACCAACCAACTGCAAGCATAGCTCTACGACATTCAAAATCAAAACTGTGAGTACGAGGTTAGGTTTAAACGCATAAGTGCTGCTGCAAGTTTCAGGATGCTGGAGACCACAATGTCCCTTTTGGATGGGGAGCCCTTACCCTGGAAGTCGGACGATGACGAGAGAATACCACCACCATCGAAGGAGTAATTCGTCATCAGGTTTTGGCATCCCCTTGGTTTGTTCCAAGCTTGGGGGAGTGCCGCGGTATCTCATCACTATCTTCTATCTTTTTACCTTTTCAGTAGAGTCATATCATGAATAGAGAAGTTATCATGTAGGATGGTTTGCATTATGGAAGTGTCCCCTCTCTCGTTAGATATGTATCCCTTGGTGTGAATTGCCGTTATGGAATATTAATGAGAAGTTCTATCATTTACACTTTTGCATATCTTATATTAGTTTTCAATTCGTGGTTATATGATTGATCTTGTTGTTAGTATTGGTAACACTTTGGGATCATTGAGTTAATTTAGTTGGTTTTGGCAAACCTGGCTCGGTCAGTAGCAACACTATTTTTGAGAATTGAATGAAAAAGATAGAAGTACTCTTAAAGAAATATAATTTCATCATCTTTCTTTCTTGATTTTCTCATAATTTTAGTATTCTCTAGTTAAGATCTTTTGTGCTTCCAAGGAAGATTACATGTTTGTTTTTATCGCTTGTATGTTTGTTTGTCTCCTTCAACTCTTATACTTGCTACCCAGCCTTGCTAGCCAAAAACCTGTACTGAGAGGGAATTCTTCTCGTGCATCCAATCCTTAAACCAAAACCTATGCCATTTGTGTCCACCATACCTACCTACTAGCACTATTGCTATTCCAAGTAAATTTTTGTTTTTATATACCTTCCAAATTAAACTTGTTATGTGAAAATTAGTGACTAAAGCTCTCACGAACTTGATGGCACACTTTACTTTCTTGCATTTAATAAACTTGAACCATTGTGCCCATCTATGTTGGGTATATGCTTGCGCTTTGTGAGTTGTGAATTAGCAGAACCATGATGTCATGCAAAACGCTTTCAACATTACACTGGTACCTTGTACCTAGTTTAATTCATGTTCTTTTGTCTATGGATGTCGTCGGTGTGAAATAAAAGGGGAGCTTGTAAGTCCATGGAGTTATGTATGTGTGTTAGAGAAACGTCTGGGCCGCCGGTCTAATCCATGCTGTCATGGTGGAACCTGCAGCGTAACCATAATGAGCATCTATGAAGCATTCTTCTTATAAAAAAAAGATAGAGATTGAGAAAAAGAGGAAAAGAAAAAAAGAGATGAGAAAAGAGGAAAGAGAGAAAAAAGCACCATATTCCCATGGTAAATAAGAAGATTGCTGAGATGCTTGTTGTCTGCTTGCCTTGTCATTTTGATATGGGGATTCTTCCGTATCATCGGGCAAGGGGTACCCCGTTGGCAGTTCTCCATGATACACATGTGCTTACTATGACAAGAACTTACCGGTGACTAAACTTGGGTAGCATGAGGAGCGGCCCTCGTATTCAAGGGACATGAGATTTTCAACTTACAACTTGTCAAGCATATCCTCATATTTGATCACTTTAACCTTAATCACCTAAAAGATGCCTATGATAGGGGCAATGAGAGCTGAAAACTAATAAGTACTATAATTTTTGGGAGCTCTTTATGAAACTTGAAATCTCTGCTTCCCTCTGCGAAGGGCCTTTCTTTTACTTTTTAGTTGAGTCAGTAAACCTATTCCCTTCTATCTCATCAAGTATTTTGAGTTGTTGTGTTTCATTCATTCATATGATGATTTATTCAATCATGTCTCTTATGTTCCTTGTTTTGCACATTGCTCTTATCTTGGTGTTTACTACTTTGAAAGATATCTTCGAAAACTAGTTATTTGTGAACTCTAGCAAATTGTCAACTATTCTTTGACCAAGAGCTAAGTTTGCCAATACCAATTATGATTCACTTTATGTGTCTTTATTGTGTTTCCCTTACTTATTGAAAGTTAAGTTATATAATAGTGAGTTGTCTTCTATTATGATCTATGTATTGATGAATGTGATGCTTCCTGTCCGTATTCTTTTATCGACTCTTCACTCCATAAACTTGAGGCCATGTTTATTGAGCTCAGTTTCATTTGGGGATAAGCGAAGCCTAAGCTTGGGGGAGTTGATACGTCCATTTTGCATCACTATTCTATATCATAATTCACTATTATTCATTGATATATTTCATATTAAGTGATGATACTTATGTTATTTCATATGTTTTTGCATGGTTGATGACTTTTGGAGCATGGACCGCTGCAGTTAGGATTTTGATGGAAAAGGTGCAGTTTGGAGGCAAAATTCGCGAAGATCAGAAAATCCGGGAAAATACATGCAAAATCCTATTTTCCGGAAAGGCGAAGGAAGCCAAGGGAGGCTGAGATGGAGATGGGCCACACCACCCCCTGGCGCAAGCCGGCCTAGGCCGCGCCACCAGGTGGTGTGGCCACCCTGGTCCACCCCTGGCTCTCCCCTCTGGCGTATATTATCCTCCTGAAACCCTAAGACTCGGGGAGCAATCACAGAAAGATTCCGCCGCCTCTGCGAGGTGGAAAACACCAAGAGAGAAAGATCTCTCTAGCAGACAGAATTCTGCCGGGGGAATTCCTTCTCAGAGAGGGGAGATCGTCGCCATCAACACCACCATCAAGCTAGACTTCATTAGGATCATCATCATCAGCAGCAGCATCAGCACCCTCATCACCATCTCCATACCGCTGTAACAATTGGGTTGAATCTTGCATAGTTCTTAGGGGAAACTTTCTCGGTGTTGATTACTCTTTGTAGTTGATGCTACTGAGTGGAACCATTGAATTATTGTTTATGTTCAGATTGTTATACGTCATTATTCCATCTCTGATCATTATCCATATGATGTCTTGTGAGTAGTTCGTTTAGTTCTTGAGGACATGGGAGAAGTCATGTTGTTAGTAGTGGAATTGTGTTGAGAAAGATTCAATGGTTTGATATTTAAGTTGTGGTGTACTTCTTCTAGTGGTGTCATGTGAATGTCGACTACATGACACTTCACCTATATGGGCCTAGGGGAATGCATTGTGTATTTGGCTACTAATCGTAGGGGTTGCCGGAGTGACAGAAACCTGAACCCCCGTTAGGAAACCATTGCACAAGGGACGTTAGGGTCTTAGAGTTTAAAGTTGTGGTTACGTTTTTACCTTAATTACTTTCTTGTACTTGCGGATGCTTGCAAGGGGTATAATCACAAGTATGTATTAGTCCTAGGAAGGTCGGTACATTAGCACAGGTTCACTCACACAACACTTAGCAAACTAAAGAAGATTAATCAACTATATGAAGCGAAAGCACTTGATGATATTCCCGTGTGTCCTCGAGAACGTTTGGTCATCTTAAGTAATACAACCGGCTTGTCCTTTGCTGAATAAAGGACTGGGCCACTTGCTGCATTTATTCTTCTTGTCTTTTATTTAATCGTACCTTATTTACATGCATTATCAAAAACCCCTAAAAATCCATTCGCTAAGTATTTGCAGAGAATTCCTGATCTATACCACTAGCCAGCACCTTCTACTCCTCGTTGGGTTCGACACTCTTACTTATCGAAAATACTGCGATACACCCCCTATACTTGTGGGTCATCACCTACCTATTAGCATTTGCTATTCCAAGTATATTCATGTTTTTATCCTTACGAATTAAACTTGTTATGAGAAAATTAGTGATTAAAGCTCTCAATAACTTGATGGCAAACTTTACTTTCTTGCACTTAATAAACATGAACCATTGCGTCCATGTTTGTTGCGTATATGCTTGTGCTTTATAAGTTGAAGTTAGCAGAACCATGTATCATGGGGAACGTTTTCAATATTGCACTTGTACTTTGTACCCCGTTGATATCATGTTCTTTTGCTTATGGATCCCGGCGGTGTGAAATAAAAGGGGAACTTGTAAGATCATGGAGTTTGTATTTGTGTTAGAGAAACGCCTGGGCCGCTAGCCTAAGCCATGCCTAATCATCGTGGAAACTTGCAGCATAACTATAATGAGCACTCTATGAAGCATCCTCAATAAAAACCTATGCAAATAGCAAATAAAAAGATCGCTGAGATGCTCATTGTCTGCTTGCCTTGTCATTTTGATTATGGGATAGCTCAGATCATGTGCAAGGGTACCCGTTTGGCGGTTCTCTATGATACATATGTACTTACAATGACAAGAGCTTACTTGTGACTAAAGTTGAGTAGCATGAGGTTCGGTCTTCGTAAGTAAGGGGCATGAGATTTCAGCTTATAACTTGTCAAGCATATCCTCTTAGTTGTGTCACTTAAACCTTAATCACCTAAAGATGCTTATGATAGGGGCAATGAGTGCTGAAAGCTAATAAGTACCATAATTTTTGGAAGCTCTTTATGAAACTTGAATCCCTACTTCCTTCTATGAATGCCCTTCTTTTACTTTTATGTTGAGTCTCCACCTTCTATCTTTATGCACCTACCTTGAGAGCATAGTGACCATTCTTAGTTCTATGTGCATTGTCCCAAGACTTGTTGATTGATGCACAATTTTGATATTGCTTGTTCCTAAACTATTTGTATCTAGTCACTCTTATGAACTTTGAAGGTGTCCTATGCATTTATGTTTGCTACTCTATGAGGGACAAGCTAAATGCCATTATGCTATGTTTTCTTTATGTGAAACAAACAAACGTCTTGCAAAGCATTTTTATTCAAGAATCTTTTGTTTCTGCCTTTTCATGTTGCAACATAGTTGCTTTGTATTATAGTTAGAACTTTATATTTCATGTTATGATTGAAGTACTATGATCCTAGCTATCAATGTTTACAAATACTTTGATCAAGTTTATGATGGTGCATGTCACCTAAAAAATTATTCTTTCTTTTTATCACTTACCTACTCGAGGACGAGCAGGAGTAAACCTTGGGGATGTTGATACGTTGCTAACATATCCATAATTTTTGATGTTCCATGCTTGGTTTTATTTACTTTCTTATGTTTTGTCCACACTTTGGAGTACTTTCTATATAATTTCTTGGACTAACCTATTAACAAGAGCCACAGTGCCAGCTGCCTATTTTCTGCTGTTTTTGGTTCCAAGAAAGTCAGAAAATGAATATTCTTGGAATTGGACGGGACAAAAGCTAAAGTCAGTTTTTCACCGAGGGACACACGGAGCCAGAAAACAAGACGGAGAGGGGCCAGTGGGCCGCCATACCACCTGGCCTCGCGGCCAGGCCTGGCCCATGCCAGGGGGTGGTCTAGCCACCTCGGGCACCCCCTCGGCCTCCCCTTTCGCCTATAAGATGCCTCCGATACAGAAACCCTAAGTACACGATCAAAATTCCACGAAAGAGTCTGTAGCCGCCGCAATCTCCATCCCTAGATCGGGAGGGATCTGAAGCTCTTCCCGGCACCCTGCAGGAGGGGAGAATTCACCTTGGAGGCCTTCTTCATCACCATGCAAGCCTCCGGTGTGTTGCGTGAGTAGTTCATCCTTGGACTACGGGTCTATGTAGTAGCTAGATGGCTGGTTCTTCTCCTTTGTGCTATCATGTTTAGATCTTGTGAGCTTCGTTCATGATCAAGATCATCTATTTGTAATTCCTACATGTTGTGTTTGCGGGGATCCAATGTATATCGAGATGCTATTTCAGATTGATTATTGATTCTATCATGTCTTTGTTATTTGTGATCTTGCATGCTTTCCGTTGTTAGTAGCTATCTTGGCCAAGTAGATGCTAGCAACTCCAAGAGTTAGTATTTATGCTCGATAGTGGGTTCATGCCTCTAGTAATCTGGGGAAGTGATAGAAATCTCTAAGGTATTAGATGTGATGTTGCTACTAGGGAGAAAACAGCAATCCTTTGTTCATAGAACAATCGTATTGTTTACTTTACACGCAGTGCGTAATGCAATTATCTGTTGCTTGCAACTTAATACTGGAGGGGGTTCGGATGATAACCTGAAGGTGGATTATTAGTCATAGATGCAGTTGGATTACGGTCTATGTATAATGTTGTAATGCCCAATCAAATCTCAAAGGAGTCAAGATGAGTAGTATATGCTTGTATGCTTTCTCGATGTTTGTTAATTGCCCCGCTGTAATTTGTTCACCCAACATGTCATCTATCTTAAGGAGAGCCACCACTAGTGAACTATGGACCCTGGTCCTTTCTTTTCTCATCAATCTACAACTGTTTACTATTTTCTGTTTACTTTCTGCAAACTATTACTTTCTTCCACACAATACGTTTAATCCTTTGCTTTCAGCAAAATCGGTGAGATTGACAACCTCACTGTAAGTTGGGGGCAGAATTTTGTGGTTGTGTTGTGCAGGTTTCCACGTTGCTACTGGTACCGGTAGTGCGCCCTGCCAAAGTCCAGCTAGCAACACCTTGGGGTTCCACAACAAGCTCGGTATATTTTGAGCCATCAGCTGCTTTGGTTGTTTTGCCGACTGTGGCACAACTAGGGCGTTCAGTAATCCCTCCGCGTATTTGTCAGCATCTGCATACTTGCTCGCTGTTTCTATCATCTCTCCCAGATCAGTGACTTTGTCACACTTCAAGCGATGACATAGTAAACCAATTGGGGGTCCTGCAATGAAAGCTTCAATTGCAGTTTGGTCATTTACTCCTTCACAGGAGTTCTTAGTGTCGATCCATCGTCCGAGGTAATCTCGGCAAGTTCCTTCGGCTTTCTGGGTGCAACCCTGTAGGTCTCCTACCATACAGGGCCTTCGATATGTGCCTTCGAAATTCCGATAAAACGTGCTTTGCATGTCATACCAGTTGTGGATGGTGTTCTCCGGAAGTTCATTGAGCCATGATCGTGCCGTCTTCCACAACATAAGTGGGAGATATCAGGTTGCGACCAAGCTGTTTCCGCCTTTGGCAATGCAGCAAGCCTGGAAAAAATCCTGGAGCCAGGTATGTGGCCGGGCTACACCATCGTAGGCTTGGATGTGTCTTGAGATAGCAAATCCTTCTGGGAAATGTGTTTGTCGAATCTGTGGTCCGAAGCATTTTGGTCCCACATATATATCATCGTTTTCATAGCGCCGCGCCTCTATGTTGGAGTTAATACGGTGTCTCGCATCACTTGGTGACAGGGAACGCCGTCTTGGTTGTTCTATATAGCTGTGGTGCCTTGGAGCCGGACTTCGGCTTCTGCCACCACCTCCTCCGCCACGGCGCCCTCCTTGGCCTCCTTGAGAGCCGTTGTGATCGCTACTTGGTGGAGAGGGTGGAGCAGCTGGATTGTTTCCAGCTTATCATCGGCCTCCGTCCGGAGCGTCATTATTCTGGTTCCGGGGAGGGTCTTCATTATGAAGAGCCTCATGCCGGCTTGACTCAGTGCGGTGTCCGTCGTTTCTTCGTCCGTCACTCCCACCGTGACGGGGTTCAGCCGAACGGCTTGTATGTCTAGGAGGTGACATTTTTTGATGGTCCTCCGCCCAACGTTTCTCTTTGTCTTCTTCCCTGTGATTGTTCGACTCTCGCCGGGGGGATTTCTCGGATACAGTGCAGCAATTGCCTCTTGCTCGGTGGCTGGAGCAACGTTGCGCCAGTCACGTGTAGTTCTGTGGTGCTGCCCTGAAGATCCGGTTCTTGAGTAGTTGTCTTCCCGACGGTCGGAACGGTGATGCTGTTCCGTAACCCGTTGGGGTCTTACGTCATTCCAGGCCGGATCCGTGTGACATTGGTCTGATCGAGAGACCAGTTTTCCGCTCCCAGACTTCGCGACCTTCTGCTGTTCCAGACCCTTGGTGAGTAGCTTAATGCCCAATCGAACCTGTTCTGGGCCAGGATTATTTGCCAAGATATATCGAGCTGCGGTAGTGTTTTGCACTGGTGTTGGGTACATCAGATCTCCATTACTGTGGTGCCGAGGCATCCTTGGATCTCCCTCAAAGAGAACCTTGCGTACTTTCGGAAATTTGTCGGCCCGTACGTGGCCTTTCCGGGTCTTTTGATGTTGCAGAGAGATGAGGTTTTTCACAGTAGCCATGTGCTTCTTCTCTTTCTCGATGTTTTTGGCTTCATCCAGGAGTACTTGGCGACGCGCTTCTAGGGCCTGGGCCCTTTCTTAAAATTCTGCGGCAGTGAGTTCTGCCGTAGTAGGGATAGGTGTGGTTAACGCAACATCGATGAGTTTACGGGCACCTGCAGTGACCACGTGTCCATCCACCGACTCCTCTTTGGCCTTGTCTGGGATAAGTGCTCTATCCGAGTCTTCCTCATATTCCTCGGCAATCACCTCCTCTACCGGAAGTTCTTTTGCCGGGGTCTTGTTCTTCTTGTTCTTCTTCTTTGCCTTCTTGGCAGCACCGATAGCAAAGACGGCTTTGGGTCCGTTTCCCGAAGTCAAGCTTTGAGCGATACTTTCAGACATCTCGACATCGGGATTATCTCCAAGATCCATGTCATCCTGCGCTTTGGGAGAGTTTTCTCCGGATCCTTCATCCATGGCTTCTCCTTCTTCTGCAGCTTTGGAGTTGAACTCCTCTTCATATTCCACGGAGAACTTTCGGAAATCCGCCAACATCATCGAGTCATCCGAAGATGTGGCTAAGTCGGTGTTTTTTCCGATTGCCTCCAGTACTGAGTCTTCGTTGTCTCCAGCATCGGCAGAGCCGGATCCAGATCCAACATATCTGACAAAGTGCGACGTGTGGGTCCTGAGGTAGTTGCGGCTTTCCTCGTGGGCTTCCTTGAAAATCCTGATGGTTTCGAGGACCTCGTCCACGTTTGCGCCTTGCAGCATCATGCGCCTCAACGTATGCCTCGGGAAAGGTTGGTCTGTTCCGGCGTTAGCAGAGCTGGAACCAAGGTTATCGTCCTACGCCTCCTGGATTTCGACCTCGGCGGGTAGATCGATCTAGGATTCGGCCTCGCTAGGGAGATCCACTCTAGATTCAACTTGAACCGCAAGATTTGCTTTAGGTTCGGCTTTATCCACTATCTCCACATTAGGTGCGGGATGGGTGGGATTAGGGTTTTCTAAGATCCGGAACTCTGCCGCCTCCGCGGACAAAATGGACCCAGAGTTTTCTTCTGCCTCTATCATTACCGCTGGGGTGAGTGGGACAGGTTCAGCGAAACCGATGTACACATCGATCTCGCCAAAGGACATGATGGTGTAAGAAGTCATGGCCTCCCTAGCCGGAATCCAGGTCTCGTCAAGAACAACGAGAGGTACGTCGCTGGCATAGAGGACGTGAACGATGGTGATAGTCTCGCCAATTCCGATTCTTGCAGATCCCGCTCGGAACGCAGATCCGAAGCTCACTTGCCCCACGGTGGGCGCCAACTGTCGTCGGATTGATGACGAGTATGCCATGAGGGGGTCCTCGAGGCATGTGGAAGAGAGGGGTGTGAGACGTACGGTGTTCCGGGACAGTGAGCACACAAGTTTACCCAGGTTCGAATCCACCGGCTTTGGACGGATCCTACTCCTGCTAGCAATCCAGTAATACGGCAGAGCTAGAATATGGGTTACAAGGGTTTCGCATGTGCAAGTTGAGATTGTAGACTATTGTGAGGGTGCCCTAAAGGCTCTCCCTAGGATGGCTTATATAGATATCCGGCCTAGGGTTTACATGATAGACCTATCCGACTACGACTAAGAGTTGGTTACAGAGTATATCTTGAACTACAAGTAACACTATGGGCCTATAGCGGTAAGTTATCTAGGCCTTCCCATAGCCAGACTGGACTCCGTCTCTTCTTCCTGACTGGGTTGCCCGTGAAGCAAAGCTCTAACCCGAAGTGGGCCACCCTGGTCAGTGAGACACAGTGATGATACCCAGAAAGTATATCCCCAACACGTTGTTTATGGTGGAACATATATGCTCAACAAACCAGGATGCAAGGTAACTGAATTTTGTTTTTAGACAGTTCATCACTCAACAATGCTCCAATGTTGGTTTCCAGATCTTCAGTCAAACATGGTTAGCTTCGGCAACTAATTGCAGGTTGAGTTTGATTAGACTAGTAAAGAAATTGGTGTGACTTCCAAAGGGGAGGCTGCGAAATGACCCCTCGTACTTGCCTAAAAAGGTATACATACCTTTGTTACTTGCAAGCACTAGATTTAAGATTTGTGGTAGTATACGAGCATGATATCTTCAAAACAACGAACATGTGAAGAAGGTCAGAAGGGTGGCGCCTCCGTTATGCATATTGAATCAACATGTTCTGTCAACTTTAATCCAAACTTGTAGTTTTATTCTAAACTTGTGATGTTCTGATCTGGTATGTTCAGAAACTTGGGGAGCAGCAGGAGCAAGCTCTACCGGCGGCAGGGAGAAGAAGCCAGCCTATGGGTGACATCGGAGTGGGGAAGCGGCGGCCGGAGTGGGAGGAGAAGGTGTCAATTCTATCGATCCACGGCTTCCCGACAAGCAGAGAATGAGGGTCGGGGACCTGGAAGAAGAGTATAGAGGGCGCGGAGGGTTGGGGACCTGTAATAGGAGGACGAAGAATGCGGCTGCCTGGCTGCGGAGCTTGGCCCTGGCCGCTAGCCGGCGGCGGCCAGTGCGGACGCTAGGGAGGAGAGGTGGAGCATGGTGTCCCCACATGGTACGCCGCGGCATTCAAGAGTCGCGAGGTGGGACTCGCGCGAGGCGGCGGCGACAAGGATGCGCTATGGGTGGGAGAGCCGTGCAAGGCCGGTGAGGATGGCGGAGGTCCTCGACGATGCGTGACGGGTTCAAGATCAATGCTTGAAACCCTCAAATTAGGCCTAATTTGAAGTGTTTTAAATGGATTATGGATTTTTTTGCAAAAACAAAAATGAACTAGCCCTCTGACATCTTTTATGGGACGGAGGGAGTAATAAAGATAGAGATCTATTATACTATAGCTTAAGCCTGAGGAAAAGCAAGCCACCTGAGGCAATCTGCTCGCGCGCGCTTTTCTGGCCGTCTGATTTTCACTTCGAGTCATCTCAACCGTGCAGTTTTAGGCGTTGATCGAAGTCTTACGAGTTGGTCCCTCCCCTCCCCGCCCCACCCCCACACCCATCTCGATCCCGTTCTCCTCCACCCGATCTCCCGCCCATCCTAGCCCCTCCTCCGTATCTCCCAGCAACTTGCATCGCCCCTCCGCTCCCGAGCTCTCCCTCTCACCTCCACTCCCTCCGCTTATCCACTCACAATGCCACCGCCTCCTGTCTATCTCCTACATCCAGTGTCGGCCACATCTGCTTTCCCGCCTTAAACCTTCCCAGTACCGATTCAACATCGCCCCTGACCTAGCGCACCCGTCCTCTGCCAGGTTTGTCGGTGGTAAGGAAGATAAGGAGGAGGTGAGCACGTGGGACGGTGGGGGAGAGAGAGAGGGGGCGGAGCGGATAGAGACGCTCCTATGAAGGACTATACAAAGATGTCGCATCATACTCACCGCTTTGACTGGAAAAATCAGGAACGGATGCTGGAAAAAAAGGAATTGAAAAGTAAAAGGCCCCTCCACTCCCAAGCTCTCTCTCTCTCACCTCTCCTCCCTCCGCCCCTCCACTCACGAGGCCACCACCTCCCATCCATCTCCCGCATCTAGCGTCGGCTGCATCTGCTTCCCCCTCCCTCTCGAACCTTTCCAGTAATGATTCAACATCTCCCCCAACCTCGCGCACCTGCCCGCTGCCATGCTTTGCCGGTGGTGAGGAATATAAGGAGGAGGTGAGCGCATGGGACAGCGGGGTGAGAGAGAGAGGGGGAGGCACAGGTAGAGATGCTCCTATGCGAGACTACGCGAAGATGTTGCATCAACCTCACCGCTTTGACTGAAAAAATCAGGGATGGATGGCAGAAAAAAAGGAATTGAAAACGAGAAGGCTCGTGAGACATACGATGACGCGGCGTAGAGAGATTGGCTAGAACCCGGAATCTATAGTAACTGATGGAAGAATCGCTGAACCGAAAGAGTGGAGCACTAACAAGGCGAGAAATGGCCGTGCCTTGCGAGAAACATTCACGTTTCATATCACTTCAACATTTAACATGTATGTATTTCTGAAACAAAGCAAAATAAGCTGATTTTGGCCGTCTCAGGCTCTGCAACCGAATTTTCTTTTGAATATATTAGCATATCTCGATAATACATGCGATGCTTGTGTAAATTGGTAGAGTTAACAACAATTCCAGTGCCCTTAACTTTGAGCATGTTCTATGATTAATGAATAAGCGAGTTCCATCGACTAAGTGGGTTTAAAAAAATGTCATAACTTTTATTTTTATTTTGATGTACAGAAATTATCAAACTTAATTACATATTAGGTCTTGTTTTTATGTAAAGATTCGTGCAATTTTCATCCATACCTTCTCTTTTAAATTTTATTGAACCAGTGAATAATTTAGAATATATCAAGTATAACACTTGCATAGAATTAATATAGATATAATTTGGTTGTCTATATTTACTAAACTAATTATTTAATAATCCACTCATTTATAAGTGTTGAATACAAAGTTGTGCCTTCCTTTGGAGCTCTGCAATTCAAATAGTTGCAAGCATCAATTTTGAGGCAGTCGAACAATGTTACTGTATGAGCTTCATAAGTTAGTTTGTTTTGACATCATTAGTTTTTTACCTTGATCATGTAACATGCCAATTTATTGTGGTACTAAATTTGGTCTACTGCTCGATGTGTTTTTCTTTGAAGTTTGCTCGATGTACCTTTTTCTTTGGTAAACACTACCTACCGTGGTCCGATACGAAAGGAAACTCCGGACTAGCATCTGGTCGTTTATTTGGAGAGACGCATCGAACGACTCATGACTTGGCTATATAATGATCCACACCCACCACATCATTGCGCGTTTCAACGAGCCCTAACGTCGCCGTCGGCCTGCTGGCACGCCGACAGGCGGCAGTATCGCTGATTCTTCCTCGTCTCTGCTTGACGCTGCCGCCCTATCCGGCCTTCCGCCGATGCCACTCGAGCTTCTGGCGGAGTTCGTCAATGTTGCATAGTCTGTGGCCTAGACCTCGAGCAGGGCCCCTCCAGGCCGATGATGGAGAGGAGCGACGCACCAGCAGCCGCATCAGCGCACGGCGGCGAAATAGGCCGGCGTGTGTCGCATCACGGCAAGGGTGCGCGGCCGGCGTGCTTCATGGCTCCCGTCCGCGAGATCTGGGCTTGCCATGCCTCCCCAGATGTTGCTCGAGCTTCTGGCCGAGCTCGTCCATGCTGCATGGTACTCCTTGGTCCAGACCTCGGCGAACTGACGCTGTCGTTGTGGTTCATGGTTTTCATCCGCGAGCTGATGAGGCTCATCGTCAAGTGCACGGACCCCGCCTTCTACGCCCAGATCGTCGTGTGGTCTGATACCAGCCATCGCCGCCTCTACGCACAATGCTTCCTACCCATACCCTTATTTTCTTCATTCATAAAGATGGGTCATAGCAGAAAATAGCAGTGCTTCTGACGTATCACCTCTATGCTTCTTACAACTCAGTAATGTGTTATGGAAAATCCAACATTGCTTCACTTCCCGGACCATGGATTCTACTAGCCTCAGATGTGCTTCCAACTTAAAACTTAATTGCTCCCAAAGCCAAAAATAGATCATTGCATCATCCAAAATTACAATGCTACCGATGAATTATAGCATGCTTCCTAGAATAAAAATTATGCTTCACACACTTCCCATGAAACTCAATCTCATGTGGTCATTTGTTCCTCTTCTAAAGAAGAAGTAAGCTTCCGTTTCTGAAGGACGAAGAAACGAAGGCAGGAGAGGTTGACTTGTATTACCGGAGTGGTTATTGGGTGCAGTTTCTAAAAGGAAGCATGAGCGTGCATTACGGGAGTAGTTATTAGGAACAGTTTTTAGAAAGCAAGCATACAATCAAATCCCTGTAATCACGGAAACAGCCGCGCGTGGGCCTATGTGAAAATCCTACGGTTAAGTTGCTTCTAATCCTACGGCTAAATGCTAGTCCGATGGGAGGAAAATATCGGGGGCCGATCCCCGATCCCTAGTGTTGCCCTTTTTCTTTACTTAAAAGAAACACTTGTACCTCTATGTTGTTTATGTGCTTTAATATGAAATAAGAGCCTACTTCTTGCATCCAAGATCAGATCTCTCAGTTTCAGGCATTTTTAACACGTAAATGATATATTCGTCTACTGATTAAAACACTCAACCTCGCACATACTCATATATTTAGATTATGATAACATAAACAAAACAAAATATGTTACCAACAGTGAGTATAATACACCTATCACACTATGTCGAATAGACTATAGACGGCACAGTGAAGTCCGCATGTCCACCTCGTATTATTAAATGTCTAGACGACCGTCGTACCTCCGTCGGGCGATCGTGGTACGTCAAAAAAAATCGGTCCTTCTTTCCGATCTGCCCTCGTATGTTACGTCAAAAAAACCGGCAACAATAAAACAGATTTGAGCGGGCCAAAAAAGACCAAGACACCATACGCACGTAAAAAAAAATCTGGAGTGTGCTTCGTAGTTGTCATGGACAAGTCAAGTCTCGATCTGGAGTCCGGATCGGTCGGCATGGCTCTACGTGCCCTATAGGTCCACGTGCAGCCATTTTGGTTAGTACTCCTACATGGTACTTCGATCCGATAATTTTATGGGCAGCACTATCCGTCTCCGGAGATAATTGTCCCGATCCCCCCGGTCTCCAGTGCGAGCCTGTGATCCCGCTTTTGCTGCAAACTGACCCGGTTTTGCTACAAATAGCCCGTTTTTGCTACATGTAGCAGAAAACAGTTCGGTCTAAAAAAAAGAACAGGTAAACTGGATCTCGCCGGAGAGTTCGTCGGAGACCTCGTCGGCGACCTTATAGCAAAAACTTGTGCTAATGTAGCAGATCTAACCTCGTCGGAGACTCGCCGGTAGACCTCGTCAGAGACCGTGTAGCAAAAACTCTACGCTATTGAAGAAAACCCGCAAAACAGCCGTAGCAAAATGTTTTTTCTAATATAGCAAAAAGGGACATCGCCTGAGAGTTCGTCTGAGAGTTCGTCGGAGACCTCGCCGACGACCTTGTAGCAAAAACTTGTGCTAATGTAGCAGATCTAACCTTGTCGGAAAAATATCACCAGAGATCTCGCCGAAGAAACCTCATAGCAAAAAATTTACACTATTGTAGCAAAACGATAAAACTGTGGTAGCAAAAAATTATACTAATGTAGCAAGCACGACTTCGCCGGAGTCAGTCGTCACGAGACATTGTAGCAAAATGTTTGCGCTATTATAGCAGACACCTAAAACTATGGTAGCAAACAAAAATATATACATATTTGTAGCAAGGAAAAGCCGCCGTCGCCGGAGAAGATGCCATTGCAGTGATACTTGTAGCAGCGGCATCTGCCTCTTCTAGCAACCTCCACCGCCGCGTGTAGCAACCACCGCCGTGGAGGATGGCTGGCGCGGGGTGTTCCAGAGCTCGCGTGCGGCCAGCGGTGACGGGCCAGAGGTGGCAGCGACGTGCCATGGGGACCTGCAAGCGACGAGGAGCGCGAGGCGACGCCTTGGAGAGGAGTAGCGGAGAGAAGCGGCGACGCGGGGCTGCAGCGGCAGAGGCAACAAGGCGGAGAGGAGCGGCGGCGCGGGAGAGAAAAGCAGCATGCGGGTCGCCCGGGGAATGACGGCCGTGCTTGAGGCGGAAGGAGTTGCTGAAGGCACAGGGACAACGCCAATAATAGGGAGGCGGAGCTCGTGGGGTAAGAAAGGAGGCAACGAGCTCTAAAAAAGAGGGAGGCGGCGAGCCCCGGTGGCGCGCGGCAATGGGAGGCAAGGAAGGAGCGCGGCGAGCTCCGTCGTGGAGGCTTCGGAGCAGAAGCCGAAGACGGCACGGGCAGGACTCTCAGAAGGAGATAAGGATGAGAAAGACAGGACGCGGGTGGGACCACTTGGCAACTGAGCCTGTTTCCTCTCGACACGGAACGCCACGCGTCACGCTAGGAAGGAGGACGGGAGGCGAGCGATCCCCCGGAGAGACGGTATCGTTTTCCTAATTTTATTTTGGTTAGTACTCCTACATGGTACTTCGATCCGATAATAAACTCACCATATCTCTGTGATCACCGGCTGGTCACTGGGACGTCGCTGCACCCCGTCTCACATGAAAAGGAGCACCTTCGTACACTGCCCTCCTCCATGAAGTTTTTTATTTCTCTTCGTTTCTGGACGCCTCCTGATTGCTGGGCATAGAGCAACTAAAAAACGGCCAAGGATTCACAAGCATAAGAAATATGTTGATTTATGCATGTTCTAATCAACTGCTACATTGAACTTCAATTAGTGAAAACGCTGGTTTTTTACAAAGAAATTAAAAAGGAAGAATAAAGGGTAGACGAACACTAGTAGAAACACAACCTTTTGTCCCGGTTTGTAAGGGGCTTTACAAAAGGTTCTGTTTCTACTAGTGTTCGTCTACCCTTTATTCTTCCTTTTTAATTTCTTTGTAAAAAACCACCCGGGACGGGACAATCGAGACTAAAGCCCAACCATTTAGTCCCAGTTGGTCTGCGAACCGGGACGAAAGGGCGGTTCACGTGGCCGCTGGCTGGTGCAAGGGGGAGGGGCATTCGTCCCGGTTCGTATCGTATGACGAACCGGGATCTAAGAGTCTCTGCCGCGGCAGCATTTTAGGTAATTTTTGTGCCGCGGCGGAGAATTCATTTTATATATTTACATTTATTTTGTTTTTTTTTATCTATTTCTTTTTTGTGTTTTGGACAGCATTTTGCGCAGCATTTATTTTGTGTTTTGCAGTGAGCAATGAAGGAACCATTATATTACAAAATATCTCCCGATTATATTACACAGCAAATATTGAATATATTACGTTCATGCATATATACAATATAAAGTCTTTTATGATCCCTATTACATTATCATAATCTTTCGATAGTATTCTTTTTTTGGATCTAGAACCTCTGCATCTAAGAATCCCTCAATTTCCTCTTGGATTGCTTGTATACGATCCTTTGGTAGAAGATGGTCCCGTGACCATTTGATCTAATTTAAAAGAAGGAGTTAACATATATGAATGAAACTAAACACACTTGATGGTAATAAAACAAAATTCTGAATATTGCTTACATACTTGAAGTTATTCTAAATTTCTACCCTTCTCACAGGTCGTCTGATGAATGAACTCGCAAACATAGTATCCACATAAGTTATTTCCGGTCTGCCTGCCTTAGACACTTTACGAGAACAAAGTTCAATCAAAATAATAATAATTAAGCATGATAATAGTATGAAAACTAGAATTAAAGAGATGCGCAGATCTAGTTAGTAGTACTTACATTTAGTGGTTTAAATGTAAGGTTCTCTTTCCAGGCACCCTTAGCCTTGTTGGTGAACCATTTCCAAGCGCTACCCGGCAAAGAAAATGAATGAAATAAGTTATTAATTACTTGATATAAGTAAATGAACGAAAGTTGCCGACATAGTGTCATAATGACTGAAATTACCGCTGGAGCATATCCTGCATAGGGGTCCAATCCTCAAGGGGTTTACGTTTAGAGTCCATGACTTGTACTACTTCATTGTCAGGTTGAATGATTAGCAGAAGTCCATGACTTGTACTACTTCATTGTCAGGTTGAATGATTAGCAGAATATAATGGAATGTGCACATGCATAACTCATCAATTATACATTTAACATCGAGTAAGCGAAATAGAATGTCTACAAGACAATAACACTCACTTGAAGTTGTAAGGTAATAATATTTCCCTTTTGGTTTCTTGAAACCTTAACGCCATTACAATTTTATCCTCTGTGTCCTTGGGACTTAATTTTACAGTAAGTTCATGAACCCAATATGGGTCAATGAACCCAATGCCATAGATTTGTCCTCTTCTGCATTCGAGAATCTTCAGTCTGCATAATATAGTGAGTATGATTATACATGCAATATAAACGAGGTGAGCTAACTAGAGACTTAATTATTAGAGAAATAATACTTATAGGCATGAGGCAATCGATTTGGCCGATTTGTCAAGGGCGTCTTGATTGAAAAACTGATGTAGTTCAGGAAATTCAATTAGTATCTGGGCATCTCCATACCCGTAATGCTCGTTCCGAACTCCGATCACTATCCAGTTTGCCCCTTCCTTTGTGGCTTTAATGTACCAACTATGCAATCTTCACATTTTTGTTGGTAGATACTTGACGTCCTCAGATCTGACGAGAGGTTTCCGTACTCGTATTTGTATGCTTCCTCAGCCACGGGGATATCTAACTGGTCTAAGTACTTAGCAATAGTCATACCTTGAGCAGCGGCCGCTTCTTCATACAGTGCAATAATTTCTGGATCATACTGCTTGTTCGCAACTTTGCTCGACTCCACCCTGGTATCGGAAATCACTTTGAGCGGGAGGGGGGGGGAGGGGGGCATCCCTTGTTTTTCTGTAAACCGAGCTGGGGAACTGAATTTCTGCTTGCACTAGTGCTCTTCGATCGCACCATTGACTGATGTGACTTGACAATAGAGTGGGCATAGTCTGATGACAGCCTTGGCTCGGGTTGATGAAGGGTCTTCAACATTTTTTTGCACTTTGGCTTCTTATTTAGTGCTGGGGAACTATGGCTCTTTCGGCCGCTTGAGGCTATCAAACCACTGTTGCATTTGGGCCTTTGCAATCACCACATTCTCCTCTTCAGTATAGTCGTAAGCTCTCTTGGGAGGAACCTGACATTGCAAATGTATCTATAATTTTTGATGCTCCATGCTTGGTTTTATCCACTTTCTTGTGTTTTGTCCACACTTTGGAGTACTTTTCATATGATTTCTTGGACTAACCTATTAACAAGAGCCACAGTGTCAGCTGCCTGTTTTCTGCTATTTTTGGTTCCAGGAAAGTCAGAAAATGAATATTCTCGGAATTAGACGGGACAAAAGCCAAAGTGCCTATTTTTCCAGAAGACTCCAGGAGCCAGAATATGAGACGGAGGAGGGCCAAGGGCTGGCCACACCACCCAGCGCTGGCTGGGCCCTGCCTTGGGCATGGTGTGGTGGCCCCAGGCACCCCTCGGTCTCCTCTTCGCCTATAAGAAGCCTTGACCTAAAAACTTGGAGGGTTCGGCGTTTTTCCGGAAGGAGTTCCTCACGCCACCACCAGATTCCACGAAATGCACTGTAAACTCCGTTCTGGCACCCTGCCGGGACGGGGAATTGGAGGAGATCATCGCCATCATCATCACCATCGCTTCTCCATCGACCATCCATGTTTCCCCCATATATGAGTGAGTAATCCCCCGTTGTAGGCTATGGGGATGGTAGAGATTGGATGAGATTGTTCATGTAATGGCATCAGATTGTTAGGGCATGGTGCCTAGTATCTTTTATTAGTGCTTTATGACTTTGTTGCAACTTGTTGTGCTTAATGCTTGTCACTAGGGCCCAGTGCCATGATTTCAGATCTGAACATGTTATTGATTCATTATGATAGTATTGTTTTGGGTCTTATCTGCAAGTTGTATACACACGTCGTTGTCCGGAACCTATGGCCCCGAAGTGACAGAAATCGGGATAACCGGAAGGGAAAGGCTTTGATGTGAGGATCACATGTGTTCACAGAGTGTTAATGCTTTGCTCCGGTGCTCTATTAAAAGGAGCACCTTAATTGCCAGTAGTTCCCTAGAGGCCCCGCTGCAAACGGGCAAGGGACAAAAGATGTTGTGCAAGTTCTCATTGCAAGCACGTATGACTATATATGGAACACATGCCTAGGATTGTCTAGTACTTGGATGCTTTATCTTATTTATCTGCAATTGCCCTATGTTCTGATTGCTATGTGAATTGTCTTGTCCATGCAACGCCCTTCCATCCATCCCTATGCCTACCACACTCGAATCCCACTGTTTACTGTTTTTGTTACTACTGCCTTTGCTTTACTACTGCTGCTACTTTACTATTCCTACTACAAAACTGTTGCTACTGATAAACTGCTGTGAGCAAGATTGTTTCTAGGTGCAGCTGAATTAACAACTCAGTTGTTAAGGCTTATAAATATTCTTTGGCTCTCCTTGTGTCGAATCAATAAATTGAGTTTCACTTCCCTCGAAAATACTGCGATACACCCCCTATACTTGTGGGTCATCAAGACTATTTTCTTGCGCCGTTGCCGGGGATCATAGCTTTATTTATCAAGTCCACTTGGATTCACAATTGTTCAAGCTAAGTTTATTTTCTCCTTGTTTGCTTGTTTCTTTATCAAAAATACAAAAAAAATTAGTTCCTACTCTAGTTGTTATTTTCGTTGGTCTATTATTGTCTTGCTTTCTCATGCTTGTTGTCAATGGGTGGTTTCTTTGAAACTGAATCTTATTGGCAAGGTGGGTTCACGGAAGATGAAAAATATTATTATAAGGAACACCGCTTGTCACAAAAAGGAAAACGCTTATGGGGACAAATTGATAGATTGTATACCATTGCTAGAAATGTGTGCTCTACTTATAATGTTACTTATTGCCTTGATAAATCTTGTTGCTGTAGGAGGTACAAACACCTCCCTTTTCAATGTGAGTATAATGATAATGTTACCATATCTTCCTATGTTAACGGAAATTATGACCTTTATGATGTGGAACAAATTGAGGAATTTATTGCTTGGAAGGGTGCATTTGAACTTGCTAGTTTGCTTGAAAATATTGATGATTCTCCTTATAAGTATGAGGTTTATGGTATACTTAAATTTTGCTTTGATAATTACAAGGATGAAAATGGCTATATTCTTGAATATTTTAATAGATGCTTTCCACAAATGGAAGAGACTAATGCCTTGCAGGATCCTATGAAAGAAGAAATTGATGAACCTGAAATCTCATTAGATGAAAAAGAGAAGGAGAGTGATGAACAAAAGGAGGAAGAATGGATTAGCTACCCATACCTACCTTCTAATGAGAGTAACTCTTTATCCCTTACATTATTTGATTGTCCCCCATGCTTACTAAAGAAGGATGATTGTTATGTTCATGAGGATTCTTTTAAAGATGTTTATGATAAAGCTCTAGTGCTTGTAGATCATGAAAAGCATGCTTTATGTGATAGTTATATTGTTGAGTTTATTCATGAGGCTACTAAACATTATTATGAGAGAGGAAAATATGGTTGTAGAAGTTTTCATGATATTGAAACACCTCTCTATGTGCTGAAAGTTTTGAAGTTACTCTTGTTTTATCTTCCTATGCCTGTCACTTTGTTATTTGCTTACACGATTCCTATGCATAGAAAGTGGGTTAGACTTAAATGTGTTTTGAATTTGCTTCTTGATACTCTCTTTTACTTCAATTCTTATTTCTTATGAGAGCATACTATTATGCCTGAAGATGATATTATGTCTATTATTCTTGGGAGACCTTTTCTTAAATACTGCAGGAGTTGTTATTAATTGTAATCAAGGAAAGGTGACCTTCAATGTTAATGACAAGGAACATACTGTCTATTTCCCTAAGAAGATTGAAAGGACTTATGGTTTGAATTCAATTGAACATGTTGAGGGCATTCAAGTTGGAGAAATATATTGTCCCATACCAAGAGAAAAATTTGAAACTATTATGATTGGGACCATTGCTATCAAGGTTGAGGTAACATAATCATTAGTGGAATACAAAGTTTTGTCTCATATGAAATTGTTTTGGTAACAAGACCTGATCAACCTTGTTAACAAAAGGATTTCATTGAACAAAACAATGTTTTCACCATGATTATCTCCGCTTACTTCTATTCTATCATTTTTTGTTTTTGCTTATGCCTAACTTAAAGGCGTTAAAGAAAAGTACTTATTGGGAGATAACCCAAAAGTTTTAGATGAAGTAATAACTGCTCCTTATCATTTTTATTTGCTTTTTGTGCCAAGAATAACCTCTAATGAGAGAGAAGTAATGATTGGGAAAGTTACTGTCCTGAAACAGATTTCTGTGCTTCACCGTAAAAATTCATGTAAAATCTCTGAACGTCTTTTTGAGCCATGAATTTTTTGCTTCTTCCCCAGGTTGTTATCTAACTTTCGTTAGTTCAACACTTTTTGATTTGAGCAACAGAAGGTCTTCGAAAAATTTGTCTTTACCTGCTGGTCTGTTTTGACAGATTTTTGCCATTTTCTGCATTTGCTTCTTGTTGGTTCCTTTTTGAGTTCTTTTGGGGAATTGAGCTTTTTGAGGGAAGTGCTATAGTATCTAGTGTTCTAATGGAAGTTTTATTGGTGTTAGAACTGAACCTAAAGACTTATTATCTTGAGTGCACTAATGTTGCTAATAAAGATTGTGTGAAGTTTTGTATGAAGGAAAAATTTCAGGTGTATGGAAGGAATGAGTAATGAGATGAAGGATGGACTAAAACTTAAGCTTGGGGATGCCACGCATGTCACCCCAAGAAATATCCAAGAAGTACAAGCGTCAAAGCTTGGGGATGCCTAAGGCACCCCCTTCTTCATCAATAAAAATCCCAGGTTTCTTCCAAACGCTTCATTTTTATTGTTTCATGCACAGTTGTGTTGTTCTTGGAGCGTCTTCTTTTTTGTTTGCGTTTTGTTTTTTAGTTTGATTAGTTTGCTGAATAAATTGGTTGGACCTCCTCTTTCATACATTGGCTTTCAAATAGTTTGGTTTGGATTGGAAAAGAGTAGGAAAAGTTCATGCTTGTGGTAAAGAGAGCTTGTTTTTTACCGTGGCCTATGTTTTGTCATGCCATGCTTGATATTGTTTTGGCTTTATTATTAGTATTATTTGTTGTAGCATGACTTGTTATAAACAATTGAGATTGCTTAATGTGCTTTGGATGAATCATGCGTTGTTTTAGCATATTAAAGCATAGTATAGTGGTATTCTCCTTTGATGCTTTATTTGGGTTGACTTGGCGCATGCTCACACCATGTTATGACTATCCCAAGTCGCCATAAGCCTTTATGATCCTTTAGTTTTCAACTTGTAGTATCACTTTATGCTTTGATCAATGATGTTTTGTCGCTCTGCATGATTATGGCCATTATTGCTCTCTCGTTTGTTGCTCCCTTACTATTTGCTAGCCTTCACTTTCACTGAGTATGTTGTACTCATGTTTCCAACTCCCTAAAACCAAATATTGCCAAAGTGTCCACCATACCTACCTATTAGCATCATTTTCTACTTCCGTGCATATTCAATATGCCTTGTTTTCTTCCGAATAAAATGTTTGCTTGTTATGAGAAAGTTAGTTAGTAAAGCTCTCACGAACTTGATGGCACACTTTATTTTCTTGCATTTAATAAACCTGAACCATTGCGTCCTTCTTTGTTGCGTATATGCTTGCGCTTTATAAGTTGAAGTTGGCAGAACCATGTATCATGGGGAACGCTTTCAACATTGCATTGGTACTTAGTACCTCGTTGATATCATGTTCTTTTGCTTATGGATCCCGGCGGTGTGAAATAAAAGTGGAACTTGTAAGATCATGGAGTTTGTATGTATGTTAGAGAAACGCCTGGGCCGCTAGCCTAAGCCATGCGTAATCATGGTGGAAACTTGCAGCATAACCATAATGAGCATTCTATGAAGCATCCTCAATAAAAATCTATGCACATAGTAAATAAAAAGATCGCCGAGATGCTCATTGTCTGCTTGCCTTGTTATTTTGATTATGGGATAGCTCCCGTGTCATGTGCAAGGGGTACCCCGTTAGCGGTTCTCTATGATACGTATATACTTACAATGCCAAGATCTTACTTGTGACTGAAGTTGAGTAGCATGAGGATCGGTCTTCGTAAGTAAGGGGCTTGAGACTTCGATTTATAACTTTTTAAGCATATCCTCTTAGTTGTGTCACTTTTACCTTAACCACATTAAAAATGCTTATGATAGGGGCAATGAGAGCTCAAAGCTAACGAGTACCATACTTTCAGCATTTGGAAGCCTTTCAAACTTTTCAAAACCTGTTCATTTCCTTGTTGAGTCTCCACACATTCTATGAGCACTTTCTTGAGAGCATAGTGGCCATTCTTAGTTCTATGTGCATTGTCCCATGACCGCCACCTTCATGGTTATGTTGACAACTTTCACATGCAGCTCATAATGTGTCATCTCCATGATATCATCCACCGGGTAGCAAAGAGAAGCCATCGCCGGTGCATCATCAGCATCATCACTGGGGAGCTCCGTGGAAGCCATGTTGCTTTTTCAATTAGTGGATGGGTCGGTAGCATCAAAGGCAGCTTCGTCTACCATGTGCCGCTGAGATGGGCCGGTAGCTTGCTGCCTAAGTTTGTCAAGTTGATTCTAATGCTGCTTTAATTGTTGTTCTATGTCGCGCATCTGGTCTGCCTGCTTCATTACTTCAATTTCCTCCCTTTCCTTTCTCCTTTGACAGCTTCTATCGGGATATTTTTTCCGGATGTCGGGAACCCAAGGTTCCATGGTTTGGAGCCTTCTGTGCCTCGTGTTCGTCCCTTGTGTTCCTTATTCCCAAGGGCAAGTGCGAGCTCGTTATTCTCTCTATCGGGAATGAACTCCCTATGTTCAACAACCTTTACTGCATTTCTAATGTCTTCGATGGGTATGGAAGTTTCTTTATGTCTTATGTTATATATGCACTTCCCTTCTGAGTCCAACGTGCCCCATGCCCGTAAAACCAATTCCTTACCCGCTCTATCCAATTGTATGGCTCTGGGGTGATCCCTTTAGCAAACAGGACGGACTCGAGTTTCTCCCACTTAGGCTTGCTAGCCTTGTAGCCACCTTGCCCCATAGTATGGTGATACTGCTTTTTAGCACCTTTTGCTTATTCGTTTCAGACCTTTTTTAGGTGGCTCCGATGTCTTGTACGCCACAAAATCAGCCAGTAGTCTTTTATATTCTCATACGCTCCAGTGAAATCCGAAGTCTTCTCTTTCATGACAAAGTCAAGATGCAATCTTTTCTTCTAGTTATTGAATTGCTGGGCCATCTTCTTAAGAGCCCACTCCTTGAATTTTTGCTCCATGTGTTTCTGTAGTTCCTACTGAGTTGGAATCTCCTCATCTGGATCCACCTCTAACGTTGGTAGGATGAAATTAACCTTGAGCTTTTTCCAAAGAGTATCTTTGACTAAGTCACTAACATATAGAGACTCCGGATCCTTTGACGACCTATTCCATTCTCTGACGGTGATCGGGATGTAGTCCCTAACAATAACTCCACATTGCCTTATAAATTTATTTGCAGCATCAATGGGAGCCTTCGGTTCGCCATCTAGAGCGACATCTTTGATC
The DNA here is from genome assembly GCA_023614405.1 of Avena insularis. Classification (NCBI taxonomy): domain Eukaryota; kingdom Viridiplantae; phylum Streptophyta; class Magnoliopsida; order Poales; family Poaceae; genus Avena; species Avena insularis. The sequence goes on along the minus strand of CM042686.1, from coordinate 481,625,287 downwards.
ATGTACCTTTCATGGTCTCCTACCTTTCTGGCTGGGCCTCGTTTACTCTTTGTAGAAGATTTGCTTGATCCGGAGGGCTAAAAGAAGAAAGAGCATTAATATATATGTATATAGACAACAAAGGCTTAATTAATATATATATATGCACCTTGCCGGCTTCTCCCTCGTTGGCTTCTTCCTCACCGGAGCCGTCTGCTCGGTCGAAACCCGGATCTCCCTCACTAGAGTTGTTCAGATATAGTGAGGTGACATCATTATCGATATTTCCTCCCTCGTTGATCATATCCTCAAGCGCCATTTCCTTTTCTTCGTCTCTGGGTTCTATATTTCTGCAAAAGGGGAAAAGCGGATGAGTCGAAGCGGCCAAGCGAGGAGGTTAGGTAGGTGTTGTTTGACGGGCTAGGAATATAAACCATAATTCGAAGAAACCCTAATATATGGCGCGTGTTGTCGCTCCTGTCCATCGTCCCTATATGGCGCGCGTTGCCGCACCCGTCCTTAACCTTAAACTCTGGCGGGATCATGTAACTCCAATGCTCATAAGAAATAATGACCATGTACAAACTCTTTTAAACATAGAAAACATTTTAGGACTAATAATACAACATAATTCTGTCCTGGAGCCAACCGGTGCTAGGAAGAAGTGACATCACTACTAATACTACTAATAATACTCTACAACTACCACTATAGTACTACTACTACCACTACTACTTAGGGATGGCAATGGGGCTCCGAAACCCGCAAACCCGACAGGTCCCCACCTTAAACGGGGAGGATTTGGTAAAAAGTTAGACCCGCCAAGTCTAACAGGGCAGGTTTGGGGGTCGCAAACCCGTACCCGCAGCCCCGCTTTAATCCCTAATCATATCCCTAATAATCCTATGCCTAACCACACGTCCCACGCGGCCACGCACACACACAACACATATCACATGCACCCGATGGAATATGGAGTCCTAGAGACAACACATGCATGCACGCGTCCATTTTCACCAACTAGATCCCAATATCCCATTGTTTTCTTTCCGCATGCGCTAGCGTCGCTCCCGTCTCACGCGCTGGAGGGTACCCGTTGGGGCCCCGAACCCGGCTAGGTCGCGGGTCTGGTAAAATATGAGACTCGACTAATTAAACAGGGTAGGTATGGGGGGCCAGACCTGGCCACGACCCCGGCGGGTGCCATCCCTAGCTACTACTACTAGTACTAACTAACCCTAATTCTGTAACTAATTACCCTAGCAAACCCTAATACTCTAACTAATTACCCTAGCTAATAACTAATTAAACTAAACTAATTACCCTAGCAAAACAGAGAGAAAGGTGGCGTCGTCTGGCGGCGAGCGCCGCCCATGGATGACGAGGGATGAGGGGCAGCGTGGCCAGAGAGCGGTGGCGTGGTGCGACGGGGGAGAGCGGCGGCGCATGACGGGGGCGGGGGGCGGAGAGCAGCGACACCGTGCGATGACGGTTGGCCGAGAAAGGGCGGCCTCCGGGAGAGAGCGGCGACGCCGGAGCTGGGGAAGACGCGGCGTTTCGGCCGACGTGCGTGGCGTGCGCGGAGGCGTGCGCGACGGAGCTGGAGGAGGATTTTTCAGAAAATCATGAGCATTAGATCATGTACCTATAGGTCAATCCGGACCCACTTCCTACCGATTCGGTAGATATTTGTCTTTTTCTCTAGAGGTGGACGGAAAGGTTTTAAAATCCCTAGTTGGGACATTGTTCATATAAGGTGGTCTAGTATTTTTGAAAAATGGGGTGGTACCATTTTTTTATTTCACGTTTGGTGTTGCTTCACAAAATGCCCCGATTTTGGCACTCGGAAAATAGAAAATAGCTTTTCCATGTGACGAAAAATAAAACTTCCTCCCGCAACATTGTTAGCCATCCCAAGATGCACATGTATGCACAATATGGGCACAGTATCACAAAATATGCCTCGATTATGCACATAACATTGGTCATTTGGACCGAAAGCCATGAAACCTCGAACATGATAGGTCACTTTGTGAAGGTTTTTTCGAGACATAATGAATATTCCAAGTTTGGTATTTTTCCTTCCAACTATGTCATATAATATGACACCACGCGAAGGATTTATATTATTCGGACCGTTTTTGAATTTCTTATGCCCGTTTATGGTCGCTTATGGTCGCTTCGGCTGTAACCATGGAGCATCTTCTTTGCTTAACGGGATGCTTGGGTCAGTTTTCACTGTGAAGGGCAGAATTTTATCAAACTTATTATAATCTTCTGAATGTCTATCTCGTCCTCGAGTCCCATGATATTTCTTTTTCCTGAAAGAACTATGTGATGCTTTGGCTCATCGTGTGATGTATTCGTTGCTTATTTTTTCTTTTTTCAGTATGGAGGACATGTCCTTCACATAGAAAATCTGTGCCACGTCATTGTCTAGGAAAAATGGTTCGTCTCTGTAACCAAGATTGTTGAGATCTACTGTTGTCATTCCATACAAATGGTCTACCTTTACCCCTTCTCCATTCAGGTTGATCCATTTGCACCGAAACCAAGGGACCTTAAAAGAAACTCCATAGTAAAGTTCCCATATCTCCTCTATGTAACCATAGTATGTGTCCTTTTTGCCATTCTCGTCAGTTGCATCAAAGCGGACACCACTGTTCTGGTTGGTGCTCTTTTTATCTTGGGAGATCATGTAAAATGTATTCCCATTTATCTCATACCCTTGGTAATTCAATATAGTAGAAGATGGTGACCCAGCCAACAAGTAGAGATGATCTCCAACAATGGTGTCATTCATTAGATGTGTTCGCAACCAACTGCCGCAAGTCTTCATATGTTCATCTCTAATCCAGGAGTCTGGCTTTCTCGGGTTGTTGGAGCGTACAATATTCTTGTGTTCCCCGATATACGGAGCTGCCAAGGTGGAATTCTGTAGAACTGTGTAGTGTGCTTGAGTGAAAGATTGTCCGTCCCTACATATCATTGCTTTCTTTCCCAGCGTGCCTTTTCCACTCAGTCTCCCCGCATCACGTGATTCAGGAACATCAATCGGCTTAAGGTCAGGAATAAAGTCAACACAGAACTCAATTACCTCCTCTATTCCATAGCCCTTAGAGATGCTTCCTTCTGGCCTAGCACGGTTATGAACATATTTCTTTAACACTCCCAAGAACCTCTCAAAGGGGAACATATTGTGTAGAAATACAGGACCGAGAATGGAAATCTCTTCGACTAGGTGAACCAGGAGATGCGTCATAATATTGAAGAAGGATGATGGGAACACCAACTCAAAACTAACAAGACATTGGACCACATCCTTCTGTAACCTTGTCAGAATATCTTGACTGATCACCTTCTGAGATATTGCATTGAGGAATACACATAGCTTCACAATGGGTACTCAAACATTTTTCGGTAGAAGCCCCCTCAATGCAATCGGAAGCAGATGCGTCATAATCACGTGACAGTCATGAGACTTCAGATTTTGGAATTTTTTCTCTGCCATATTTATTATCCCCTTTATGTTAGACGATTATTCAGACGACATCTTGATACTGTAAAGAACTTCAAAACAAAATTCCTTCTCTGCTTTCGTAAGAGCATAGCTGGCAGGACTTAAGTGACGCCCTTTATCCGTCTTGTTCTGTGGATGCATGTTTTGTGGGTCTTTCATACGTTGTTGGTCTCTCATGCTTCTGGTGTATCTTTTGTCTTCCCATACACGCACAGGAAGCCTAGAAGGTTCACACATAGATTCTTCGTCACGTGCATCACATCGATTGAAGAGCGGACACGTAGGACTTTCCAATAGGGTAGCTTCCAAAATATAGATTTTTCTTCCACATGGGCACGTGTCCGGTAGCCGCGTTGTTCGGAACAGGTTAACCGCCAGGACTCTTTCCAAAGATTACTTATATGTCTTTGACCGTACCAAATACATCATCACCAGCAGAGAGGTCAGGCCTTTTCCGGTAATCAGCCTCACCTTTGAAATGCTTCCCTTTCTTTCTAACTTGATGATTGGTCGGAAGAAATCGATGATTCGCCAGGTACACAACCTTCTTACATTTATGCAAATACTTAGCTTCAGTATCATCTAAACAGTGTGTGCATGCCTTGTATCCCTTGTTTGTCTGTCCTAAAAGATTACTAAGAGCAGGCCAATCATTGATGGTTACGAAAAGCAGCGCTCGTAGGTTAAATGGCTCCTCTTTGTGCTCATCACACACACGTACACCTAGTTTTCCCCACAACTGTAAGAGTTCTTTAACTAATGGCCTTAGGTACACATCAATGTCGTTGCCGGGTTGCTTCGGGCCTTGGATAAGCACTGGCATCATAATGAACTTACACTTCATGCACAACCAAGGAGGAAGATTGTAGATACATAGAGTCACATGCTAGGTGTTGTGACTGCAGCTCTGCTCCCCAAAAGGATTCATGTAATTTGTACTTAGACAAAACCATAAGTTTCTCGTGTCACCTACAAAGTCCGGGAACTCTCTCTCGATTTTTCTCCACTGCGACCCATCAGCGGGGTGTCTCAACTTCCCGTCTTTCTTACGGTCTTCATTGTGCCATCACAACAACCTGGCATGCTCTTTGTTTCTAAATAGACGTTCCAACCTTGGTATTATAGGAGCATACCACATAACCTTAGTAGGAACCCTCTTCCTGGGGGGCTCGTCATCGCCATCAACATCACCAGGGTGATACGTGCAAAACGTATCTATTTTCCCGAACACTTTTGCTATTGTTTCTCCTCTATACTTGTGTGATTTGGATGCAACAAATGCAAACTGACGCTGTTTTCAGCAGAATTGCTTTGCTGTCTACTTTTTATGCAGAAAATCAACTATTAGGAAAAATCCGGGAAAATATGCCAAAAATCCTATTTCACCCGAAGACTCTAGGAGCCAGAATACGAGATGGAGAAGAGCCAGGGGTGGCCACACCACCTGCTGGCCAGCCAGGCGCCGAGGTGGTGTGGGCCCCTGTGCACCCCCTCGGCCTCTCTCTTCGCCTATAAGGAGCCTTCTGACCTAAAAACTTCGAGGGGTTCGATGTTTTTCCAGAAGGAGTTTCGCTCCGCCGCCACCACCAGATTCCACGAAACAGCACCAGAAACTCCGTTCGGCACTCACGGACGGGAATTGGAGGAGATCATCGCCATCATCATCACCATCGCTTCTCCATGGACCATCCATGTTCCCCCATCTATGAGTGAGTAATCCCCCGCTGTAGGCTATGGGGATGGTAGGGATTGGATGAGATTGTTCATGTAATGGCATCAGATTGTTAGGGCATGGTGCCTAGTATCTTTTATTAGTGCTTTATGACTTTGTTGCAACTTGTTGTGCTTAATGCTTGTCACTAGGGCCTGAGTGCCATGATTTCAGATCTGAACATGTTATTGATTCATTATGATAGTATTGTCTGGGGTCTTATCTGCAAGTTGTATACACACGTCGTTGTCCGGAACCTATGACCCCCAAGTGATAGAAATCAGGATAATCGGAAGGGAAAGGCTTTGATGTGAGGATCACATGTGTTCACATAGTGTTATGCTTTGCTCCGGTGCTCTATTAAAAGGAGCACCTTAATTGCCAGTAGTTCCCTAGAGGCCCCGCTGCAAACAGGCTAGCAGGACAAAAGATGTTGTGCAAGTTCTCATTGCGAGCACGTATGACTATATATGGAACACATGCCTAGGATTGTCTAGTACTTGGATGCTTTATCTTATTTATCTGCAGTTGCCCTATGTTCTGATTGCTATGTGGATTGTCTTGTCCATGCAACGCCCGTCCATCCATCCCTATGCCTACCGCACTCGAATCCCACTGTTAGTGCTTGTGTTGCTACTGTCTTTGCTTTACTACTGCTATTACTTTACTATTCCTACTACAAAACTGTTGCTACTGATAAACTGTTGTGAGCAAGATTGTTTCCAGGTGCAGCTGAATTGACAACTCAGTTGTTAAGGCTGATAAATATTCTTTGGCTCCCCTTGTGTCGAATCAATAAATTGGGTTTCACTTCCCTCGAAAATACTGCGATACACCCCCTATGCTTGTGGGTCATCAAGACTATTTTCTGGCGCCGTTGCCGGGGAGCATAGCTTTATTTATCAAGTTCACTTGGGTTCTCTATTGTTCGCTGCTATCTATCCATCATGGGTAAGTCTCGTGATGGCAAGGTTCCTATTTTACCATCTACTACAAGAAGAGGTACGGTTCTGAACACCTCTACTGCTCTTGATTCACCGTCTGTTTTGAGTAAGTTCCTTACACCACCACATACACATGCTACACACACTGCTACTACTACTGAATTTGAAACTTCTGATACTTATGATGCTGCTTCTACTATGCTTGATAAGAGTGGTTCATTAGGTCCTTTCCTAGATGCTACGATTGCTAGAACTATAGTTGGAAATATCGAAACTCCTAATGAAGACACTACCACACCTGTTAGCTCACCTGAGTCTAGTAAGAGTTATGATGCTAAAGAATATTATGTTGAGATGACTGATGAGTTTACTGAAGAATGTAGGAACACCCATGATAGGAGCGCTGCTAAGAATCTCCTTGAGAGGCGTACTATTAGACCCAAATTATCTCCTGATGCTAAGTTTGCTGCTTCTCCCATAAACATTATAGATGAAGATTATGATTTCTCTCTCGATCTATCTTACGTAGCTATTGTCGAGAATGAAACTTTTTGTGGGACTAAGAATGAAAGTGCGGTAGCACATATGAATGAACTTTCTACCCTGAGTGGTTTGTTTTTTGATGATATTAAGATGCGTACTTACTTTGTTGCTAAGATTTTCCCCTTTTCGCTGCAAGGAGAAGCTAAAACTTGGTTTAGTAATTTACCTCCTAGATCTATTGATAGCCCTGACTGCTTAATTAGTACTTTCCTGCAGAAATATTTTCCTCCCAGTGCTAGACATGCTATTTTGCAAGAACTTTTTGATTTTAACCAGGGAGAAAAAGAGGTATTGCCTGAATCTTGGGCAAGGTTTTGTGCTTTGATTCATGCATAGGCTGGAAGTCCATTACCTAAGAATGAGCTTCTTGATATATTTTATAATGGACTAACCGAGGAATCTAGGACATACCTAGATAGTTGTGCTGATTGTGTTTTCAGGAATAGGACTCCTAAGGAAGCTGGGGAACTAATGGCTAAAATAAGCAAGAATTATGAAGATTGGACTCCTAAACAAGCTATACCTGAAGTAATTGTACCTGAACCATCTATTCTGGTGCCTATTCCAACATCAAAGATGAGGGGAATTATTGAATTAAATGATGAAGTGATGAAGGAAGCTAAGAAATGTCTTAAGGAGAATGGAATTAAAGCTGCAGATGTCAAGAATTTACCTCCTATAGAATAATTATGTAAGCATATTCCCTACTCACCCACTATTGAGGTACACTCTCTCCAACACTTTGATGAAGGTGATATCCCTTACTTGAAGCCTCCTGATCAATGCTTAGAAGAATTTGATATCTTCATTGTTAAGCAAGATAACTTTAATAAAAGGGTGCAAAATCATCTAATGGAAAACACTAGAGCTATTGTTGAGTTGAAAGATATTGTGGAAAGAACCTCTAATGATGTTAAAATGATTGTTAAACACTTTCAAATGGTTCAAACTCAAATAGATCAACTCGTTAAAGTGCAAAACGACTTGCTAGTTAATGCTGCTAAAGAAAAACATGCTTATGAAATTAGAACTAGAAGTGGAGCTGCTACCCAGGATCCTCTATATCCTGAGGGGCATCCCAAAAGAATTGAGTAGGATTCTCAACAAGCTGAAAATAGTGGTCCTACTCGTAAGAAAAGGAAAAAGAAACATAAAACTGTTGTAGAACCCTCTGAACCTGCTATAGATCCTAATAGTATATCTATCTCTGATGCTGAAACTGAAAGTGGTAGTGAAGAAAATGTTGTTCCTAATGAAGAAAAAGTTGAAGAAGAACCTGAAAACCACACTAAGAATACTAAATACACGAAAGAAGATTTTATTGCTAAGAAACATGGTAGTGAAAGAGAACCTTGGGTCCAAAAACCTATGCCTTTCCCTGATAAGAAACACAAGTCAAAGGAAGATGAACACTATAATAAGTGTTGTGAGTGGATGAAGCCTTTATTCTTGCAAATTCCTTTAACTGATGCTATTAAATTGCCTCCTTACTCAAAGTATATGAAGGACATTGTCTCGAATAAAAGGAAGATCCCTAATGAAGAAATCTCTACTTTGCTTGCTAATTATTATTTCAATGGTAAGGTTCCTAAGAAACTTGGAGACCTAGGGATTCCAACTATCCCTTGCTCTATTAAGAATAGTTATGTTAGAACTGCTTTGTGTGATTTGGGAGCTGGAGTTAGTGTTATGCCTTTTTCTCTCTATAAGAGGCTTCAGCTTGAAAAATTGATACGAACTGATATATCTTTGCAAATGGCTGATAAATCTACCACTATTCCTGTGGGGATATGTGAGGATGTACCTGTTCAGGTGGCTCACAATTGCTTGATATTAACTGATTTTGTTGTGCTTGAAATGCCTGAAGATGATAATATGTCTATTATTCTTGGGAGACCTTTTCTTAATCTGCAGGCTGTTATTAATTGTAATCAAGGAAAGGTGACCTTCAATGTTAATGACAAGGAACATACTGTCTATTTCCCCAAGAAGATTGAAAGGACTTATGGACTGAATTCAATTGAATACGTTGAAGGCATTCAAGTTGGAGAAATATATTGTCCCATACCAAGAGAAAAATTTGAAACTATAATGATTGGGACCATTGCTATCAAGGTTAAGGTAACATAATCATTAGTGGAGTACAAAGTTTTGTCTCATATGCAATTGTTTTGGTAGCAAGACTTGATCAACCTTGCTAACAAAAGGATTCCATTGAACAAAACAATGTTTTCATTATGATTATCTCCGTTTATTTCTATCCTTTGCATTTTAGTTTTTGCTTTCGTTTAGTTTTGTTTGTGTTGTTAGTTGCTTGCATGCTAGAACTTCTGTAGTTCTAGCCTTGTTTTGTCCTTGCATCATGTTTCAAAAAAAAGAAAAAAAATCTGTCTGTCAGAAAAATCATTCTTCTATTTCTGAAAATTGCCCAAAAATAAAGTGTCACGAAAAATTCCAAAAAATTCATATTAAATTTTTACATGAAAAAAGGGGCAGAGGAGTACCTGGTAGGTACCAGGGGGCCCACCAGGCAGGCACACCATGTGGTGGCGCGGCCAGCCCTGGGTGGCGCCATGCCCTGGTGTGGGCCACCCCTGGCCCCCCACTACTTCTCTCACCTTCCTCTTTCTGCTCTCTCCCGAGTGAGCTCCAGTTCATAGCTCAAAATCACGTTCTTTCTGTGGTTGCTCTCGATTTCTTCGATCTCTTTGCTCAGCCCATCTTTCTTGCTGAAATTTGGAGCAATTGTTCCTTGGTATGTGACTCCTCCCCTTATCCAAGTAGATTTGTGTTTAGTGGATTATATGTTGAGTATTTTGCTGCTATAGGTGACTGGTTATGAGAGCTTGTAAGCGTGTTTGATGCTTAGAGATGTAGTTTTGATGCATGTTTAGGCCTCTTGCAAGTCCCTATGAGTAGAATCCTTTATTAAATTTACGTTGCAATCACTTGTTTAATAGGTGTTTAAATTTCAGAATAGAAGATGAGTGAACACCACCTAAACCAACATGAGATTTGGGTGCCTGAGGTCATGAAGGTCCATCGGGAGGAGGAAGTTTTTCCCTCCAATTATCCATGCCCTGAGTTCATGAGAGTTGCAGGAATTTTACAAGATTTCCACACTTTGGTTTCTAATGCAGGGTTAGAGCGTTTCTTGGAAGATGAACCTTGTTAATTTGTGAAGATAACCATGTATGTGGTACAGGATTTCCAATTTAGTCACTCTTTGCCTAACCCCATGGTCCATTACAAAATTTATAATATTGCTGTCAATCTTTCTCTTGATGATTTTTGTGCAGCTATTAAGGTACCTCAATGGGGATCATGTAAGAAGATTAAAGAGAGACCGGGACCACTCATGGATTTATACGCATAAATTTGTCAAGGGAGTAGCTTTTCGAAGGAGAATGGAAAAATCCATAACATTCATCTTTCCTCCATTCGCTACTTTGCCTACTTTATTGCCAAGTGTGTTCTTGCTAGGAAGACTGCCAATAAGTTATCTTTGTTTGATCTAGCATTTATCTCTGCTGCCCTTAGACAAGATAGGTCTTACAACTTGGGTGCTTTGATAGCCTTCCGTCTTGCTGCTAACCGTGAGAAAGGTGGAATTTGTGGAGGCCTCATTGCTTCTCGTTTGCTAGCATTGCATGGTTTAGTGCCTCATCATCTAGACCTACAGTTCCCCATAGAGAGGCTTCATCTTAATTCCATGATACAGCATAAATTTATTTCCTCATGGGCTAGTTTGAGTGAGTTATCTTATGAAATAACCTTTCTCAAGGCTGGCTGGAGAAAGAGCAAGTCCGAGCGTGTTGTTCTTTTGCCTGCACCTATTTTGTTTAACCTTGATAACAGGGAAGGATGGTACCTCACTGAAGAGGAGTTTGACACGTACCTGAGAGAGCTTTCCCAGCAGGAGCAGGACACTAGAAGGGAGGTCACGGATGATTCGGTCCAGCCTTCGAATGAGGGAGAGTCCTCATATCAGCAGCCCACTTATGATTGGGGAGCTTCCTCTTCTTCTCATGGGCCCAGCTACGACCATTCTTACCAAGATCCGCCCGCTTGGAACCCTTATTCGTACATGGATTGATATCCACTTAGGCCAAAAGCCTAAGCTTGGGGGGAGGTACGCCAACACCGCACTCATCTCCATATCATGTTGCGTCGGTACTTTGTATATTCATGTTTTCGTTCTCTTTTTAGTTTTCGTTCTTCTTTGCTTTTGCTTTCTTAAAACACAAAAAGACCAAAAAAAAATTGTTGTTTCTCTTTGGCTTGCTTCTTCTTTTTGCCTTGGTTTGCTTTTTCCTTTTTGCTTTGTTTCAACTATTCGAAAAACCCAAAAAGAATTTGCTTTGCTTGTTTCTCTCTTTTGGTTCTTGTTTAAAAATCAAAAACACCAAAAATATTTGTCGTTCTTCTTTGGTTTTTGCGAGTTTGCTTCAGGGTTCGGCAGTTCTCAGTGGATTATTGGTTTCATATTATTATTTAAGCCATACAAGTGAGGAGCAATAATGAGGATTAATGACAACTTGAGGCGTGGTAAGAGGCTGGTAATGAACTCTATTTGTCTTCATTTTTGTACATATACAAATCATTGTGAGCTTGCTTAGTCCGTTCATGTAGGGTGCATGTTATCTTTGGATGCTTAGTAGTTCTTGCTTTCTTGTGATTAGCTCCATCCCGCTAATAGTTTGTAGCATGTCTCATGGATGTTTGCTTGCATTACTCTATTCATAAATTGGTATGACACCGTGGTATCCTCCTCTGAATGTTTCATTTGAATTGACTTGGCACATGCTCACGCATGCACATGATTGTAATAATCAGTTGAGCCTCGATGAATTATTTTGCCTTGAGGATCTTGAATCATTTTCATGGCATGAGTAGTCCTGTTTTGTTGCAAGCATGCTAATGACAGCTACTGCTCTCTCGTTTGTCGCTCCCTTACTTTTGCTAGCCTTCACTTCCACTGAGTGTTTTACTCATGTTTCCAACTCCCTAAACCAAATATTTCCAAAGTGTCCACCATACCTACCTATTAGCATCATTTGATATCTCCGTGCATATTCAATATGCCTTGTTTTCTTCCGAATAAAATGTTTGCTTGTTATGAGAAAGTTAGTTAGTAAAGCTCTCACGTACTTGATGGCACACTTTATTTTCTTGCACTTAATAAACCTGAACCATTGCGTCCTTCTTTGTTGCGCATATGCTTGCGCTTTATGAGTTGAAGTTAGAAGAACCATGTATCATGGGGACCGCTTTCAACGCTTCATAGGTACTTTGTACCTAGTTGATATCATGTTCTTTTGCTTATGGATCCTGACGGTGTGAAATGAAAGTGGAACTTGTAAGATCATGGAGTTTGTATGTATGTTAGAGAAACGCCTGGGCCGCTAGCCTAAGCCATGCCTAATCATGGTGGAAACTTGCAGCATAACCGTAATGAGCATTCTATGAAGCATCCTCAATAAAAATCTATGCACATAGTAAATAAAAGATCACGAGATGCTCATTGTGCCTTGCCTTGTCATTTTGATTATGGGATAACTCTCAGATCATATGCAAGGGGTACCCGTTAAGGTTCTCCATGATATGTATGTACTTACAATGACAAGAGCTTACTTGTGACTGAAGTTGAGTAGCATGAGGATCGGTCTTCGTAAGTAAGGGGCATGAGACTTTAATTTATAACTTGTCAAGCATGTCCTCTTAGTTGTGTCACTTTCACCTTAACCACATTAAAGATGCTTATGATAGGGGCAATGAGAGCTCAAAGCTAGCAAGTACCATACTTTCAACATTTGGAAGCCTTTCAAATTATTCAAAACCTTTTCTTCTACTTGTTGAGTCTCCACTTATTCTTTGAGCACCTTCTTGAGAGCATAGTTGTCATTCTTTGTGTTTGTCCCAATACTTGATTATTTGTGTTATGACTTTGATGCTTGTATCTTTGATATGTTTACTTCTAGTCATCACTTGAACTTCAGAGGTGCCTTGGCATTCATAATCAAAGGCAAGCGAGATACCACTGTATCATACCTTTCTATGAGCATAGTAATGTTGCTTATGGTTATGCTTCATGCTACTTATTATTCTTGAGTTGGAATCTCTTCATAGCTTGCATTGACTATTAAGTAGACTCAGTTGCATACTCTTTATTATGAATTGTATAAGTAGTTGATCACATTGCTGAGAATATTTACATCATATGAAGCAAATATGTTCGTGAAAGTTCTTTTATCGCACTCAGTTTTCAACTGAATTGCTTGAGGACAAGCAATAAGCTAAGCTTGGGGGGAGTTGATACGTCCAAAACGTATCTACTTTCCCAAACACTTTTGCTATTGTTTCTCCTCTATACTTGTGTGATTTGGATGCAACTAATGCGAACTGACGCTGTTTTCAGCAGAATTGCTTTGGTGTCTACTTTTTATGCAGAAAATCAACTATCAGGAAAAATCCGGGAAAATATGCCAAAAATCCTATTTCACCCGAAGACTCCAGGAGACAGAATACGAGACGGAGAAGAGTCAGGGGGTGGCCACACCACTAGCCTTGCTGCCAGCCAGCTGCGCCAGGGGGTGGTGTGGGCCCCCTAGGCACCCCCTCGGCCTCTCTCTTCGCCTATAAGGAGCCTTCTGACCTAAAAACTTCGGGGGGTTCGACGTTTTTCCAGAAGGAGTTTCGCTCCGCCGCCACCACCAGATTCCACGAAACAGCACCAGAAACTCCGTTCTGGCACCCTGCCGGGACAGGGAATTGGAGGAGATCATCGCCATCGCTTCTCCATCGACCATCCATGTTTCCCCCATCTATGAGTGAGTAATGCCCTGTTGTAGGCTATGGGAATGGTAGGTATTGGATGAGATTGTTCATGTAATGGCATCAGATTGTTAGGGCATGGTTCCTAGTATCTTTTATTAGTGCTTTATGACTTTGTTGCAACTTGTTGTGCTTAATGCTTGTCACTAGGGCCCGAGTGCCATGATTTCAGATCTGAACATGTTATTGATTCATTATGATAGTATTGTTTTGGGTCTTATCTGCAAGTTGTATACACACGTCGTTGTCCGGAACCTATGGCCCCGAAGTGACAGAAATCGGGATAACCGGAAGGGAAAGGCTTTGATGTGAGGATCACATGTGTTCACATAGTGTTAATGCTTTGCTCCGGTGCTCTATTAAAAGGAGCACCTTAATTGCCAGTAGTTCCCTAGAGGCCCCGCTGCAAACGGGCTGGCAGGACAAAAGATGTTGTGCAAGTTCTCATTGCGAGCACGTATGACTATATATGGAACACATGCCTAGGATTGTCTAGTACTTGGATGCTTTATCTCATTTATCTGCAATTGCCCTATGTTCTGATTGCTATGTGGATTGTCTTGTCCATGCAACGCCCGTCCATCCATCCCTATGCCTACTTTTCGAATCCCATCATTAGTGCTTGTGTTACTACCGTCTTTGCTTTACTACTGCTGTTACTTTACTATTCCTACTACAAAAGCGGTTACTCTTGATAAACTGTGTGAGCAAGATTGTTTCAGTGCGCTGAATTGATTTCAGTTGTTAAGGCTGATAAATATTCTTTGGCTCCCCTTGTGTCGAATCAATAAATTGGGTTTCACTTCCATCGAAAATACTGCGATACACCCTCTATACTTGTGGGTCATCACAAGGCCATCTCGTCTGATCTTATACCACAGTGCAGTGCATACCGGACATTTATCTAAATTCTCGTACTCCTCACCACGATAGAGGATGCAGTCATTAATGCATGCATGTATCTTCTGCACATCTAATCCTAGAGGACAGAGAATCTTCTTTGCTTCATAAGTACTCTCGGGCAATTCGTTATCCTTTGGAAGCTTCGACTTCATTATTTTCAGTAACTTCTCAAATCCCTGCCCGATAAACCAGTCTCTGCCTTCCATTTCAGCAATTCCAGTGTGGTACCGAGCTTTGTGCTGCCATCTTCGCAATTTGGGTACAACAATTTTTTGTGATCCTCTAACATTCCCTCCAACTTCAACTTCTCCTTCTCTGTTTCACAGTCTCGCTTTGTATCAGAAATGACTCGACCAAGATCATCAACAGGCTCATCTGATACCTGTTCTTCTGTTGGAGATATGCCCAAGAGGCAATAATAAAAGAGGTTATTATTATATCTTTGTGTTTATGATGAATGTTTACATCCCATGCTATAATTGTATTATTAGGAAACACTAATATTTGTGTGATTTGTAAATATAAAAGATTCCCTAGTAAGCCTCTTGTTAAACTAGCTTGTTGATTAATTGATGATCATGGTTTCCTGATCATGGACATTGGATGTGATTAATAACAAGGTTATATCATTAGGAGAATGATGTGATGGACACACACCCATAGTAAGCGTAGCATAAGATCAAGTCATTAAGTTCGTATTGCTGTAAGCTTTGAAATACATAGTAACCTAATCCTTCGACCATGAGGTTATGTTAATCACCATCACCGGATGGGTACTTTGATGACATCAAACGCCGCTTCGTAACTGGGCAGTTATAAAGGTGTCATTGGGTATTCTAAAAGTATGTGTTGAAGCGCATAGACCAAGATTGGGATTTGTCCATCCATATGACGGATAGATATACTCTGGGCCCTCTCAGTGGAATGTCATCTAGATAGCTTGCAAGCATGTGACTGGGTCACAAGGGATGACATAACATGGAACGAGTAAAGAGTACTTATCAGTAACGAGGAAGAACTAGGTATGAAGATACTTGGATCAAACCTCGGATAAGTAGAATGTCGCGAGACAAAGGGAATTGGTTTTGTATGTTAATTGGTTCAATCGATCACGAAGTAATCGTTGAGTATGTGGGAGCCGTTATGGATCTCTAGATCCCGCTGATCATCATGTCTGCATATTCACGAACCATAGGGTGACACACTTAAGGTTCGAAGTTGTTTAAAGTAGATATGGAATTTGCGTTGGAGACCGAATGTTGTTCGGAGTCTCGGAATGGATCCGGGACATCACGAGGAGATCTAGAATGGTCCGTAGAATGAGATTCATATATTGGGGATCATTTTCTAAGTTAGGAAATGTTCCGGAGTGTTTGTATGGAGATTCTAGAAGGTTTCGAAATGTTCTGGAAGGTTCTAGAGGATTTCTTGGAGTTTGCTTGAAAACCAAGAAGGGGATCAAAGAAACCAAGTGGGGAAAGACTCGGATTCGTGGGGGAGGAGGTTTCCTCCCCCCAACCCGCCGGCCCAAGGAGGAGGGAGTCCTACTAGGACTCCCCCTCCCCAGGCGCGCCTCCCTCCTTTAAATAGAAGGGAGGGGGCGCCCCCTCTTGCACCTTGTCTCATAACTCCCAATCTCAGCCGCCTCTCTCCTCCACGATTCATCTGCACAGGCATAGGCGAAGCCCTGCAGAATTCTCATCTCCACCACCACCACCACGCCGTCGTGCTGCTGGGATTCCGTGGAGAAGATCTACTACCTCCGCTGCTCGCTGGAACGGGGAGAGGAAGGTCTGCTTCGATTCCGCACGTGTGACCGTCTGCGGAAGTGCTGCCGGATCGCGGCGCCGGAAGGATCGTCCACACGATCTTGAGATCGGCAAGTGATCGACTACATCATCCACGAGATCTAATCTCATTAACGCTTTCGGTTCTACGAGGGTTAGTACCGATCTATCTCGTTGCTCATGTCTAGTAGATTAGATCTTGGCTTTTATCTAGAATGATGTGATGGACACACACCCATAGTAAGTGTAGCATAAGATCAAGTCATTAAGTTCGTATTGCTGTAAGCTTTGAAATACATAGTAACCTAATCCTTCGACCATGAGGTTATGTTAATCTGTTGGAATTATGCCCTAGAGGCAATAATAAAGATGTTATTATTATAATTCTTGTTCATGATAAAGTTTATATTCCATGCTGGAATTGTATTAAGCGGAAACATTAATACTTGTGTGGTTTGTGAACAACACTGTGTCCCTAGTACGCCTCTATGGACTAGCTCATTGATCAATGATGGTTAAGGTTTCCTAACCATAGACATGAGTTGTCGATTGATAATGAGATCATATCATTGGGAGAATGATATGGTGGACAGACCCAAACTAAGCGAAGCAATTAGATCGTATCATTGTGTTCATCTTTGCGAAGCTTTTCCTATGTCAAATATTGTATTCCTTGGACCATGAGATAATACAACTCCCTGGTATCGGAAGAAAGCTTTGAGGTCATCAAACGTCATCCTATGAGAGGGTGATCATAAAGGTGTCTCTCAGGTGATCGGAAAGTATCTGTTGGGTTGTATGTATCGAGATGGGATTTGTCCCTCCCAAGTCGGAGAGATATACTTCGGGCCCACTCGGTAATCGATATCAACACCGCTTGCAAGCATGTGGTTAAGGAGTTGATCACAAAGTGATATTGGATTACGGAACGAGTAAAGTACTTGCTGTGAACGAGATTGAACTAGGTATGACGATACCGACGATCGAATCTCGGGCAGGTAAAATATCGTGAGACGAAGGGAATATATATATGGGATTGATTGAATCCTGGCATCGTGGTTCATCCGATATGATCATCGATGAATGTGTGGGAGTCAATATGGGTGCCCAGACCCCGCTGTTGATTATTGATAGAAGATCATGTCTGCATATTCTCGAACCCGCAGGATAGATTGGATAATTGGTTTATGAGTTTTTGTTCGGAGACTCGGATGGGATCCGGGACATCACGAGAGGTTCCGGAGTGGTCCGGAGAATAAGATTCATATAAGGCAGTGCAGTTTTTGGAGTTCGGAATTGTTCCGGGTTAGTCGGTATTGTACCGGAAGCTTCTAGAACCTTCCGGAAGGGGACCAACGTGGCCCCACCTTCCGGGAGGGGGCATGGGCCTATGAGGGAGTGCCCTGGCCGCATTGGGCCAGGGGCACAAGGCCCCATAGGGCCCAGCCGGTCTAGAGAGGTTTAAACTCGAGATAGACCTTCTAGAAGGGGGGGTTTCCTTGCCCCCCACTCCTTATCCTTTGGGGCCGCCGGTTTGGGCTTGGGGGAGGGGCTAGGGCTGCGCCCCCCTCTATATAAAGAGGGGTGGGGGCGCACCAACCCCCCCACACCTTCCCCTCCAACCCTAGCCGCCCTGCTGCCCTCCTCTCTCCCTCCCGACTGCTTGTAGGCGAAGCCCTGCTGCAGAAATTCTCCACCAATTGCACCGCGCCGTCGCGTTGTAGATCCAACCCATATCTCCACCATACTTGCTGGACCAAGGAAGGAGGAGACGTCGAGGTGCTGCACGTGTGCATCTCACGGAGGCACCGCCACTTGTGGTGCTAGATCGGATCGGATCGCGAGGAGGAGAAGCGAGTACGACTACATCACCCACGTTCCGACGAACGTTCCGATGTGCAAATCTTCAAGGGTATGAAGATCTAATCCAATCTCTCTCGTTGTTTGCATCTCCTAGATTAGATCTTGGCTTTCCCTCTATTTGCATCCGTAGAAAATTTTGATTTACTATGCCACGAAACCCTTCAGTGGTATCAGAGCTAGATCTATGCGTAGATGTGTTTCACGAGTAGAACGCAACATGGTTGTTGCGGGCGTTGATGTTTTCTGTTGCAAGACTCTTGTTGGTGTTCTTCTTATGACGCGGGATAGTGAGATTGAAGCGGTCCAGGCCAACCTTACGCGACGTCGTTCACGAGACCGGCTCCGCACTTGACGTGTGGCTTGTTCCACACATGCGGCTGGTGGATGTCAGTTTCTCTCACTATAGTTGTCATGGGATTAACACCGGAGTTTGGCAACCATAATATCACCATTGTGGCTTACCGTAGGTAAGAATCGTTCTTAGCATCTACTCCCATAAGCCACGTAAAACATGCAACAACAAAGTAGAGGCGTCTAACTTGTTTTTGCAGGGAGTGTTTTCTGTGATATGGTATGGCCCAAGATGTGATGTGTATATTGTATGCGATGATCATGTTTTGTAATGTTTCACGACTTGCATGTCGATGAGTACACAACCGGCAGGAGCCATATGGTTGTCTTTATAATTGTGTATGACCTGCGAGTCAAACTTCTTATGCGCCATGTAATAGCTTTACTTTATCGCTAAGTAGTTAGCAATAGTTGTAGTTGCTATTCGTGGTGGAGACAATCACGGTGGAGTGATGGAGATCATGCCGGAACGCACAAGATGGAGATCATTGCGCGAAGATTGGCTATACCATGTCACATAAAGTTATATGCATGTGATGTTTATCCTTTTATGTATCTTATTATGCTTAGATCACGACGGTAGCATTATAAGATGATTCCTCACTTAAAGATCAAGATAAAACTGTGTTCTCCCCAAGTATGCACCGTTGCGAAAGTTCGTCGTGTCCAAGCATCACGTGATGATCGGGTGCTATAGACTCTACGCTCACATACAACGGGTGCAAGCCAGTTTTGCACACGCGGAAATACTTGGGTCTAACTTGACGAGCCTAGCATGTACAGACATGGCCTCGGAACACAAGAACCGAAAGGTTAAGCATGAGTCATATGAATGATATGATCGACACTTCGTTGTCCACCATTGAAACCACATCTCTTCTCGTGATGATCGGATTAGGTGTGGTGAATTTGGATCGTGTTCACTAAACAACTTGAGGGATGTTGAATTTAGTGGGAGTTCATCTAGTAATTTGATTAAGTTGAACTATTTATCATGAACATAGTCTAAATTGTACTTGCAAATACTGTAGATCACATGGCCAAGTCCAACTTCAACTTCAACGTTTTTGCTAAGAAGGAAAAGCTTAGAAACAATGGGTCTAACTTCACCAATTGGTTCCGCAATCTAAGAATCATTCTATCTGGCGGACAAAAGGACTATGTCCTTGGGAAAGCGTTAGGTGACCCCTATCAATGCGCATGGCCGATGAGAAAGCTGTCTATCATCGCAGAAAGATGATTATGGTGTGATTAAGAGCACCATGTTGTTTGCTATGGAACCGGAACTTCAAAATCATTTTGAAGACTATCCGGCCCTTTGAGATTCTCAAGAGTTGAAAACCATGTTTCAGACTCAGCCCGTCGAGAGATATGAGATCTCTGAGAAGTTCTTTAACTGCAAGATGGAGGAAGGGAGTTCCGTTAGTGAGCACGCCATTAAGATGACGGGCTACACTCAACGCCTTGAGCAACTGGAATGCACGATTCTAGAGGAGCTCAAGATTGACAGGGTTCTGCAATCACTCCCTCCCAGCTACAAAAGTTTTGTAGTGACTCACAATCAGATTGGTTCCATCGATACGATCACCGAGCTCTTCGCAGCTGAAGGCCCCGGAAGTGGACATCAAAAGGATAATCATGTGTTGATGGTCAACAAGCCCACCTTTAAAAAGGTAAGGAGCAAAGAAGCCCTTCAAGAAGGGCGTAAGCGCAATGCCCTCGCTGAGAAGAAGCTCAGTCTGGTCCCAAGCCGACATCGAGTGCTTCTATTGCAAGGACAAGGGTCCTTGGAAGCGCAATCGTCCGTGATTTAGCGGACAAGAAGGCTGGCACCATCAAAGGTATATTTGATATACATGTTATTGATGTTTTCCTCACTAGCCCTCATTGTAGTGCCAGGTATTTGATCTTGGTTCGTTGCTAATATTTGTAACTCAAACAGAGCTACGGAATAGACGGGCGACTGCGAGGGATGAGGTGACGATGGCGCTGGCAACGGATCAAGAGTTGATGTGATGGCAAGACGCTCTCCTTAGTTTTACCTTCGGGATTAGTTTTAAACCTTAATAAATGTTATTATGTGCGTTGAGCATGAACATTATTTCTGGATCGTGTTTATTGCAAGACGGTTATTCATTTAAATCGGAGAATAATGGTTGTTCTATTTATATGAGTAACATCTTTTATGGTCATGCACCTCTTGTGAATGGTTTATTTCTTCTAAATATCGAAAGGGATGAAACACATCCATAACATTGAGGCTAAGAGATGCAAAGTAGATAGTGATAATACTACTTATTTGTGGCAATCGCTGCGTCTAGGTCATATTGGTGTAAAGCGCATGAAGAAACTCCATTCGATGGACTTTTGCGTCTCTTGATTTTGAATCATTTGACACATGCGAACCATGCCTCATGGGCAAGATGATCAAAACCCGTTCTCCGGTATGATGGAGCGAGCAACGGACTTGTTGGAAATCATACATACCGATGTATGCGGACCGATGAGTGTTTCGACGCGCGGTGGATATCGCTATTTTCTCACTTTTACCGATGACTTGAGTAGATATGGGTATATCTATTTAATGAAACATAAATCTGAAACGTTTGAAAAGTTCAAAGAATTTCAGAATGAAGTGGAGAACCATCATAACAGAAAGATTAAGTTTCTACGATCCGATCGTGGGGGCGAATATTTGAGTTATGATTTTCTCACGCATCTCAAAGCAAGTGGAATCGTTTCGCAACTCACGCCACCCGGAACACCACAGCGCAATGGTGTGTCTGAACGCCGGAATCGAACCCTATTAGATATGGTCCGATTGATGATGTCTCTTACTGATTTGCCGTTATCATTTTGGGGTTATGCATTAGAAACCGCTGCATTCACTTTAAATAGGGCTCCATCTAAATCCGTTGAGACGACACCGTATGAACTATGGTTTGGTGCTAAACCTAAGTTGTCGTTTCTTAAAGTTTGGGGATGCGAAGCTTACGTCAAGAAGTTGATGCCGGACAAGCTCGAACCCAAAGCGGAGAAATGCTTCTTCATAGGATACCCTAAGGAAACTATTGGGTATGCCTTCTATCACAGAACCGAAGGCAAAGTGTTTGTCGCAAAGAACGGTTCCTTTCTTGAGAAGGAGTTTCTCTCGAAAGAAGTGAGTGGGAGGAAAGTAGAGCTAGACGAGGTTATTGAACCTTCTCTTGAATTGGAGAGTAGAGCACCTGAAATTGTTCCAAAGGCTGCACCAACAATAGAGGAAGCTAATGACAAGGATCATGAAGCTTCAGACGATGCTGCTACTGAACGTCGCAGGTCGACAAGGTCGCGTTCCCCTACTGAGTGGTACGGCAACCCTGTCTTGACTCTTGTTAGTAGAAGACAGAACCTACGAACTATGAGGAAGCGATGATGAGCCAAGACTGAGAAATGGCTAGAAGCCATGAAATCCAATTGGGATCCATGAGCGAAAACCAAGTATGGACTTTGGTGGACCCTCCTAGCGACGAAAGGCCGTTGAGTGCAAATGGATCTTCAAGAAGAAAACGGACGGATGGTAATGTTACCGCCTATAAAGCACGGCTTGTTGCGAAAGGTTTTCGACAAGTTCAAGGTGTTGACTACGATGAGACTTTCTCTCCGTAGCGATGTTTAAGTCCATTCGGATTTTATTAGCAATTGCTGCGTTTCATGATTATGAAATATGGCGATGGATGTCAAGACTGCTTTCCTCAATGGCAACATTGATGAAGAGTTGTATATGATGCAACCCAAGGTTTTGTCGATCCTAAGGATGCTGATAAAGTATGCAAACTTCACGTTCCATTTATGGGAAGCAAGCATCTCGGAGTTGGAACCTTCGTTTTGATCAAGTGATCAAGAGCTTTGGATTTGTTCCAAATTGCTACGAAGCTTGCATCTACAAGAAAGTGAGTGGGAGCTCGGTGACGTTTCTGGTACTATATGTGGATGACATATTGATTATTGGAAATGACATCGACATGCTTAACGATGTGAAGAGTTATTTGAACAAGTGTTTTTCAATGAAAGACCTAGGTGAAGCTGCTTATATATTGGGAATAAAAATCTATAGAGATAGACAAAGACGCCTGATAGATTTAAGCCAGAGTACATACCTAGACAAAGTTCTGAAAAGGTTCAGAATGGATAAGGCATTGAAAGGTTCAGTGCCTATGTTGTCAGGTAAGATATTGAGCAAGGCTCAGTGTCCAGCTACGGTAAATGATAGGGAAGCTATGAGCAAAGTGCCTTATGCCTCGGCCATAGGTTCCATCATGTATGCCATGCTGTGTACTAGACCGGATGTGTCCAATGCTCTTAGTTTGACGAGCAGATATCAAAGTGATCCAGGAGTGGAACACTGGACAACCGTGAAGAACATCCTAAAGTACCTAAATAGGACTAAAGAAATGTTCTTAGTCTATGGAGGTGATGAACAACTCGTCGTAAAGGGTTACGTCGATGCTAAATTTGATACCGACAAGGATGATTCTAAATCTCAGACAGGATACGTTTATATTTTGAATGGAGGAGCTGTGAGCTGGAGAAGCTGCAAGCAAAGCGTGATCGCGGGATCTACAGTAGAAGCGGAATACATGGCTGCTGCAGAAGCGTCAAGTGAAGGAGTTTGGATCAGAAACTTCATCACTGAGCTTGGCGTGGTTCCAAGTGCATTGGACCCACTGGAGATATTGTGTGACAACACTGGCGCCATAGCACTTGCTAAGGAACCAAGATATCATCCAAAGACCAAGCATATCAACCGCAAGTTTCATATAATCCGAGATTATATAGCAGATGGAGATCTGAAGATTAGCAAAGTACATACAGATCTGAATGTCGCAGATCCATTGACTAAACCTCTTCCACGAGTAAAACATGATCAGCACCTCAGTGCCATGGGTGTGAGATTGTTGCCAAATGTAAACTAGATTATTGACTCTAGTGCAAGTGGGAGACTGTTGGAATTATGCCCTAGAGGCAATAATAAAGATGTTATTATTATAATTCTTGTTCATGATAAAGTTTATATTCCATGCTGGAATTGTATTAAGCGGAAACATTAATACTTGTGTGGTTTGTGAACAACACCGTGTCCCTAGTATGCCTCTATGGACTAGCTCATTGATCAATGATGGTTAAGGTTTCCTAACCATAGACATGAGTTGTCGATTGATAATGAGATCATATCATTGGGAGAATGATATGGTGGACAGACCCAAACTAAGCGAAGCAATTAGATCGTATCATTGTGTTCATCTTTGCGAAGCTTTTCCTATGTCAAATATTGTATTCCTTGGACCATGAGATAATACAACTCCCTGGTATCGGAAGAAAGCTTTGAGGTCATCAAACGTCATCCTATGAGAGGGTGATCATAAAGGTGTCTCTCAGGTGATCGGAAAGTATCTGTTGGGTTGTATGTATCGAGATGGGATTTGTCCCTCCCAAGTCGGAGAGATATACTTCGGGCCCACTCGGTAATCGATATCAACACCGCTTGCAAGCATGTGGTTAAGGAGTTGATCACAAAGTGATATTGGATTACGAAACGAGTAAAGTACTTGCTGTGAACGAGATTGAACTAGGTATGACGATACCGACGATCGAATCTCGGGCAGGTAAAATATCGCGAGATGAAGGGAATCTATATATGGGATTGATTGAATCCTGGCATCGTGGTTCATCCGATATGATCATCGATGAATGTGTGGGAGTCAATATGGGTGCCTGCACCAGTTGATTATTGATAGAAGATCATGTATACGCATATTCTCGAACCCGCAGGTCACACTTAACGTGTCTCGACGCTAGGATAGATTGGATAATTGGTTTATGAGTTTTTGTTCGAGTCTCGGATGGGATCCGGGACATCACGAGGTTCCGAGTGGTCCGGATAATAAGATTCATATAAGGCAAAGGCAGTTTTGGAGTTCGGAATTGTTCCGTTAGTCGGTATTGTACCGAAAGCTTCTAGAACCTTCCGGAAGGGGACCAACGTGGCCCCACCTTCCGGGAGGGGGCATGGGCCTATGAGGGAGTGCCCTGGCCGCATTGGGCCAGGGGCACAAGGCCCCATAGGGCCCAGCCGGTCTAGAGAGGTTTAAACTCGAGATAGACCTTCTAGAAGGGGGTTTCTGCCCACTCCTTATCCTTTGGGGCCGCGGTTTGGGCTTGGGGAGGGGCTAGGCTGCGCCCCTCTATATAAAGAGGGTGGGGCGCCAACCCCCACACCTTCCCCTCCAACCCTAGCCGCCCTGCTGCCCTCCTCTCTCCCTCCCGACTGCTTGTAGGCGAAGCCCTGCTGCAGAAATTCTCCACCAATTGCACCGCGCCGTCGCGTTGTAGATCCAACCCATATCTCCACCATACTTGCTGGACCAAGGAAGGAGGAGACGTTGAGGTGCTGCACGTGTGCATCTCACGGAGGCACCGCCACTTGTGGTGCTAGATCGGATCGGATCGCGAGGAGGAGAAGCGAGTACGACTACATCACCCACGTTAGGCGACCGTTCCGCTATGCGAATCTTCAAGGGTATGAAGATCTAATCCAATCTCTCTCGTTGTTTGCATCTCCTAGATTAGATCTTGGCTTTCCCTCTGTTCGCATCCGTAGAAAATTTTGATTTACTATGCCGCGAAACCCTTCATAATCACCATCACCGGATGGGTACTTTGATGACATCAAACGCCGCTTCGTAACTGGGCGGTTATAAAGGTGTCATTGGGTATTCTAAAAGTATGTATTGAAGCGCATAGACCAAGATTGGGATTTTTCCATCCATATAACGGATAGATATACTCTGGGCCCTCTCGGTGGAATGTCATCTAGATAGCTTGCAAGCATGTGACTGGGTCACAAGGGATGACATAACATGGAACGAGTAAAGAGTACTTATCAGTAACGAGGAAGAACTAGGTATGAAGATACTGACGATCAAACCTCGGATAAGTAGAATGTCGCGAGACAAAGGGAATTGGTTTCATATGTTAATTGGTTCAATCGATCACGAAGTAATCGTTGAGTATGTGGGAGCCGTTATGGATCTCTAGATCCCGCTGATCATCATGTCTGCATATTCACGAACCATAGGGTGACACACTTAAGGTTCGAAGTTGTTTGAAGTAGATATGGAATTTGCGTTGGAGACCAAATGTTGTTCGGAGTCTCGGAATGGATCTGGGACATCACGAGGAGATCCAGAATGGTCCGGAGAATGAGATTCATATATTAGGGATCATTTTCTAAGTTAGGAAATGTTCCGGAGTGTTTGTATGGAGATTCTAGAAGGTTTCGGAATGTTCTGGAAGGTTCTAGAGGTTTTCTTGGAGTTTGCTTGAAAACCAAGAAAGGGATCAAAGAAACCAAGTGGGGCAAGACACGGATTCGTGGGGGAGGAGGTTTCCTCCCCCCAACCCGCCGGCCCAAGGAGGAGGGAGTCCTACTAGGACTCCTCCCTCAGCGCCTCCCTCCTTTAAATAGAAGGGAGGGCGCCTCTTGCACCTTGTCTCATAACTCCCAATCTCAGCCGCCTCTCTCCTCCACGATTCTTCTGCACAGGCATAGGCGAAGCCCTGCAGAATTCTCATCTCCACCACCACCACCACGCCGTCGTGCTTCTGGGATTCCGTGGAGAAGATCTACTACCTCCGCTGCTCGCTGGAACGGGGAGAGGAAGGTCTGCTTCGATTCCGCACGTGTGACCGTCTGCGGAAGTGCTGCCGGATCGCGGCGCCGGAAGGATCGTCCACACGATCTTGAGATCGGCAAGTGATCGACTACATCATCCATGAGATCTAATCTTGTTAACGCTTTCGGTTCTACGAGGGTTAGTACCGATCTATCTCGTTGCTCATGTCTAGTAGATTAGATCTTGGCTTTTATCTAGATTAGATCTGGGTTTTGTTTGTTCTTGCAGTAGAAATTTTTTGTTTTCCATGCTACGAACCCATCAGTGGTATCGAGCCTTGTCTATGCATAGATCTGCTGTTGCAGTAGAACACAACGAGGTTGTGGGCGTTGGTGCTCGTGCCTCTTTTGCTATATGTGTACTTTGCATCTTGCGTGGTTGGATGAAGCGGCTAACATTACATGTCATCGTACATGAGACTTGCTCCACGCTTGACGGCAACTCGTATTGCACAAGTGGCTTTATGGTGTCTGTCTCCCATCATAGTATAGATCAAATCTACACTTTGCACTTGATAGCACTTGTATCAACGTTGTGGTTCAGTTTCGTAGGTAAGATGCGTTCTTAGTCGAAAGCCCCAAGCCACGTAAAACTTGCAAAGAAAATTAGAGGCGTCTAACTTGTTTTTGCAGGGGTTTTGTGATGTGATATGGTCTACATGTGATTGTGATTGTATTTGATGTATGCAATGATCGTTGTTGTAATATGGCAACCGGCAGGAGCCTAATGGTTGTCTTTAATTCTGTTAAGACCTGCGTGTCTATTCATCTTGTAATAGCTTTATTCCAAGTAGTTATAATAGTTTCTAGTGAAGATGAACAACCATGAAGCGGCGCCACGGACCTTGACGCAATGCTGGTGATGATGGAGATCATGTCCGTGCTTTGGAGATGGAGATCGAAGGCATAAGTAGAAAGGGCCATATCATATCACACAAATTATGAATTGCCTGTGATGTTAATCCTTTATGCATCTTGTATTGCTTAGATCGCGACGGTAGCATTATAATATGATCCCTCTCACTAAATATCAAGTAATAAAGTGTTCGTCCTTAGTTGGCACCGTTGCTAAAACTCGTCGTTTCGAAGCATCTCGTGATGATCGGGTGTGATAGACTCTACGTGTGCATACAACGGGTGCAAGCCAGATTTGCACATGCGGAAACTAAGGTTAATCTTGACGAGCCTAGCATGTACAGACATGGTCTCGGAACACGGAATACCGAAAGGTAGAGCATGAGTCATATGATTGATATGATGAACATGAAGATTGTTCGCCGATGAAGCTACATCATCTCACGTGATGATCATACTTGGTGTAGTGGATTTCGTTCGTGTAATCACTAAAACAACTGCGAGGGATCTTGTTTTGAGTGGGAGTTCACCTAATTGATTTAAGAATTAAATTTGAACACTATTTATCATAAACTTAGTCTTAACTACTTGCAAATATGTTGTAGATAATGGCGAACATTTCCATCAATTTCAATGCGTTCCTAGAGAAAGAAAAGCTTAAGAACAATGGAAGCAATTTCACGGACTGGTTCCGTGGACTGAAGATCGTCCTCAGGGCTGGTCAGTTGACCTATGTGCTCGAAGCACCGCTAGGTGACCCACCTGCAGGAGATGCCACCGATGACGTAAAGAATGTTTATGCCACTCGGAAACATCACTACTCCACAGTTTAGTGTGCCATCCTGTATGGTTTAGAATCGGAGCTTCAAAAGCGTTTTGAGCACCATGACCCATTTGAAATCATTAAGGAGCTCAAACTCATCTTTGAGACTCGCGCGGCCATGGAAAGCTATGAAGCTTCCGAGAAGTTCTTTACCTGCAAGATGGAAGAGGGTAGCTCCGTTAGCGAGCACGTGCTCACCATGTCTGGGCATGCAAACAAACTCCGAGAGTTGGGGATACCGATTCCTAATGAATTGGGGATTCACCGTGTCCTCCAATCACTGCCACCAAGTTACAAGAACTTTGTGATGAACTACAATATGCACTGCATGAACAAGACGTTGCCTGAACTATCGTCCATGCTGAAAACTGCTGAAGTGGAGATCATGAAAGAACACCAAGTGTTGATGGTCAATAAGACCACCAATTTCAAGAAACGGGGCAAGCCTAAGAACAAGGGCAACTTCAAGAAGGACGGCAAGAAAGCTGCCGCACCTGCTAAGAAGCCCAAGGCTGGTCCTAAACCTGAAACTAAGTGCTTCTACTGCAAGGGTGCTGGTCACTGGAAGCGTAACTGCCCCAAATACCTGGCAGATCTGAAGAACGGCAACATCAAGAAGAAAGGTATATTCGATATACATGTTATAGATGTGTATATTACTAGTAATCGTAGTAGTGCCTGGGTATTTGATACTGGTTCGGTTGCTCATATTTGTAACTCGAAACAGGAGCTGTGGAATAAACGAAGACTGGCGAGAGACGAGGTGACGATGCGCGTTGGAAATGGCTCCAAGGTTGATGTGATCGCCGTCGGCACGCTCCCTCTACATCTACCATCGGGATTAGTTTTAAATTTAAATAATTGTTATTTGGTGCCTGCGTTAAGCATGAAGTTATTATATCTGGATCTTGTTTATTGCGAGACGGTTACTCTTTTAAGTCTAAGAATAAAGGTTGTTCGATTTATATGAGTAATATCTTTTATGGTTATGCACCTGAGATGAATGGTTTATTCTTATTGAATCTCGATAGTAATGACACACATGTTCACAACATAGATGCTAAACGAATAAAATTGAATGATAATTCTACATACATGTGGCGCTGTCGTCTTGGTCACATTGGAGTGAAGCGTATGAAGAAACTCCATTCTGATGGACTTCTTGAATCACTTGATTTTGAATCACTTGAAAGATGCGAAGCATGTCTAATGGGAAAAATGACTAAGACTCCATTCTCTGGAATAATGGAGCGAGCTACAGACTTATTGGAAATAATACATACCGATGTGTGTGGTCCAATGAGTGTAGCATCGCGTGGTGGATATCGTTATGTTCTCACTTTCACGGATGACTTGAGTAGATATGGGTATGTCTACTTTATGAAACATAAATCCCAAACTTTCGAGAAGTTTAAGGAATTTCAAAGTGAAGTGGAAAATCATCGTAACAAGAAGATTAAGTTTCTGCATTCTGACCGCGAAGGTGAATATCTGAGTTATGAGTTTGGCATACATTTAAAGAAATGTGGAATACTTTCACAGTTGACACCGCCAGGAACACCACAGCGTAATGGTGTGTCCGAACATCGTAATCGAACTCTCTTAGATATGGTTCGGTCTATGATGTCTCTTACAGATTTACCGTTATCATTTTGGGGCTATGCATTAGAGACAGCCGCATTCACTTTAAATAGGGCACCATCTAAATCCGTTGAAACGACACCGTATGAATTATGGTTTGGTAAGAAATCTAAGTTGTCGTTCCTTAAAGTTTGGGGCTGCGAAGCGTATGTAAAGAAGTTACAACCTGATAAGCTTGAACCCAAAGCGGAGAAATGCGTCTTCATAGGATACCCTAAAGAAACAATTGGGTATACCTTCTATCATAGATCTGAAGGCAAAGTTTTCGTTGCTAAGAATGGATCCTTTCTGGAGAAGGAATTTCTCTCGAAAGAAGTGACTAGAAGGAAAGTAGAACTCGACGAGGTTATTGAACCTTCTTTCGGAGTTGAGAGTAGCGCAGCACCGGAAGATGTTTCTGTGCCACCTGCACCAACTAGAGAGGAAGCTAATGATGATGATCATGAAACTTCGAACGAAGTTACTACTGAACCTCGCAGGTCAACAAGGGTCCGTACCACTCCTGAGTGGTATGACTCTGCCTTGAACGTCATGTTAGTGGACAACACTGATGACCCTGCGACATATGAAGAAGCTATGGTGAGCTCATATTCCGACAAATGGCTAGAATCCATGAAATCCGAAATGGGATCCATGTACGAAAACCAAGTATGGACTTTGATGGACTTACCGGATGGCCATAAGGCTGTCGAGAACAAATGGATTTTCAAAAGAAAAACAGATGTTGATGGTAATGTTACCGTCTATAAAGCTCAACTTGTCGCGAAAGGGTTCCGACAAATTTAAGGAGTTGACTACGATGAGACTTTCTCACCAGTAGCGAAGCTAAAATCTGTGAGGATTGTGTTAGCAATCGCTGCATATTTCGATTATGAAATTTGGCAGATGGATGTCAAAACGGCGTTCCTTAATGGTGACATTGAGGAAGAGTTGTATACGGTACAACCCAAGGGTTTTGTCGATCCTAGTGATGCTGATAAGGTATGCAAACTTCAGCGCTCCATTTATGGACTGAAGCAAGCATCCCGGAGTTGGAATCAACATTTTGATAAAGTAATCAAAAACTTTGGATTTATACAAACTTATGGAGAAGCTTGTATTTACAAGAAAGTGAGTGGGAGCTCTGTAGTATTCCTAGTACTATATGTAGATGACATATTGTTCATTGGGAATGATATAGAACTTCTTAATAGCGTCAAAATCTATTTGAATAATAGTTTTTCGATGAAGGATCTTGGCGAAGCGGCATATATTCTAGGCATCAAGATTTATAGAGATAGATCAAGACGCCTAATAGCGCTTTCACAAAGTACATACTTAGACAAAGTTCTAAAGAAGTTTAGAATGGAAGAGAGCAAGAAAGGGTTCGTGTCCATGTTGTCAGGTAAGACCTTGAGTAAAACTCAAAGTCCAGCTACGGCAGAAGATAGAGAAAAGATGAATAAAATTCCCTATGCCTCGGCCATAGGTTCTATTATGTATGCCATGCTGTGTACGAGACCGGATATAGCACATGCTGTTAGTTTGACTAGCAGATATCAAAGTGATCCTGGAATGGAACACTGGACAGCGGTCAAGAATATCCTAAAGTACCTGAATAGGACTAAGGATATGGTTCTTTCTTATGGAGGTGATGAACAGCTTGTTGTAAACAGTTATACTGATGCTAGTTGGAACACCGATCCAGATGACTCGAAGTCACAGTCTGGATACGTATTTATTTTGAATGGTGCTGCAATAAGCTGGAGGAGTGCCAAGCAGAGCGTTGTGGCGAAATCTTCAACTGAATCGGAATACATAGCTGCTTCGGAGGCTGCACAAGAAGGCATATGGATGAAGGAGTTCATTACTGAACTTGGCGTGGTTCCTAGTGCGTTAGACCCGATGGCCATCTACTGTGACAACACAGGTGCCATAGCTAATGCACAGGAACCAAGGTCACATAGCAAGCTGAAGCACATCAAGCTACGTTTTCATGCTATTCGCGAGTATGTCCAAGATGGTGACATAAAGATTTGCAAAGTACACACTGATCTGAATGTAGCAGATCAGTTGACTAAACCTCTCCCTAGAGCAAAGCATGACCAACACCAGAACGCCATGGGTGTTTGGTATATATTACCATGTAATCTAGATTATTGACTCTAGTGCAAGTGGGAGACTGTTGGAGATATGCCCAAGATGCAATAATAAAAGAGGTTATTATTATATCTTTATGTTTATGATGAATGTTTACATCCCATGCTATAGTTGTATTATTAGGAAACACTAATACTTGTGTGTTTTGTAAACATAAAAGAGTCCCTAGTAAGCCTCTTGTTAAACTAGCTTGTTGATTAATTGATGATCATGGTTTCCTGATCATGGACATTGGATGTGATTAATAACAAGGTTATATCATTAGGAGAATGCTGTGATGGACACACACCCATAGTAAGCGTAGCATAAGATCAAGTCATTAAGTTCGTATTGCTGTAAGCTTTGAAATACATAGTAACCTAATCCTTCGACCATGAGGTTATGTTAATCACCATCACCGGATGGGTACTTTGATGACATCAAACGCTCAGAATCGGGCGGTTATAAAGGTGTCATTGGGTATTCTGAAAGTATGTGTTGAAGCGCATAGACCAAGATTGGGATTTGTCCATCCATATGAGATAGATATACTGGCCCTCTCGGTGGAATGTCATCTAGATAGCTTGCAAGCATGTGACTGGGTCACAAGGGATGACATAACATGGAACGAGTAAAGAGTACTTATCAGTAACGAGGAAGAACTAGGTATGAAGATACTGACGATCAAACCTCGGATAAGTAGAATGTCGCGAGACAAAGGGAATTGGTTTCGTATGTTAATTGGTTCAATCGATCACGAAGTAATCGTTGAGTATGTGGGAGCCGTTATGGATCTCTAGATCCCGCTAATCATCATGTCTACATATTCACGAACCGTAGGGTGACACACTTAAGGTTCAAAGTTGTTTGAAGTAGATATGGAATTTGCGTTGGAGACCGAATGTTGTTCGGAGTCTCGGAATGGATCCGGGACATCACGAGGAGATCCAGAATGGTCCGGAGAATGAGATTCATATATTGGGGATCATTTTCTAAGTTAGGAAATATTCCGGAGTGTTTGTATGGAGATTCTAGAAGGTTTCGGAATGTTCTGGAAGGTTCTAGAGGATTTCTTGGAGTTTGCTTGAAAACCAAGAAAGGGATCAAAGAAACCAAGTGGGGCAAGACACGGATTCGTGGGGGAGGAGGTTTCCTCCCCCCAACCCGCCGGCCCAAGGAGGAGGGAGTCCTACTAGGACTCCTCCCAGCGCCTCCTCCTTTAAATAGAAGGGAGGGGGCGCCCCCTCTTGCACCTTGTCTCATAACTCCCAATCTCAGCCGCCTCTCTCCTCCACGATTCATCTGCACAGGCATAGGCGAAGCCCTGCAGAATTCTCATCTCCACCACCACCACGCCGTCGTGCTGCTGGGATTCCGTGGAGAAGATCTACTACCTCCGCTGCTCGCTGGAACAGGGAGAGGAAGGTCTGCTTCGACTCCGCACGTGTGACCGTCTGCGGAAGCGCTGCCGGATCGCGGCGCCGGAAGGATCGTCCACACGATCTTGAGATCGGCAAATGATCGACTACATCATCCACGAGATCTAATCTTGTTAACGCTTTCGGTTCTACGAGGGTTAGTACCGATCTATCTCGTTGCTCATGTCTAGTAGATTAGATCTTAGCTTTTATCTAGATTAGATCTGGGTATTGTTCGTTCTTGCGATAGAAATTTTTTGTTTTCCATGCTACGAACCCATCATCTTCACCTCCTTCTTCTTCATTCTCTTCCATTGTGGAAACGGGGAAGCATTCGGTTGGAACGCTAGAAATTAGGTGGTGCATCAAGATGGAGGTAATGCAGGGGACAAGAACTAGAGCGACACATTTGATAGCGAGCTCGACTGGATATTTTGTGTGCACTGAAAAAAATTTAAGTGGTGGGTATTTTACTAGTACTATTAATTTAACACACGCGACCGTGGTACTTGCGCCTTTCGTACATGTTCTGTCTGGCGTTTGTCCGGCGCGTGCTTGCTGCATCGCATCCGACCCTATCAGAAAAAAGAATTCGTGTCGTGTACATCAAACCAATGGCTTCCAAATTCTGATTGAGTTGCTGTATAGATCCGAGTCTGGCTCTTTTTGACTTCCCTCAGCCTTCAAATATGGGAGCAATCGACTGTCCTTGTCAAATCAATCCAAGCTGAGCGTGCTAGATATTCGGCAAAACAAATCAAGCAATTACCATGGAGATGACCACAGTGGATGGAAGCAAAATGGACGGGGTCATGGGCAAGTATAGAGACACGCTGGTTACCTTCCACGGCGAGC
Source organism: Avena insularis (assembly GCA_023614405.1). Classification (NCBI taxonomy): domain Eukaryota; kingdom Viridiplantae; phylum Streptophyta; class Magnoliopsida; order Poales; family Poaceae; genus Avena; species Avena insularis. Next base: position 481,591,428 of record CM042686.1, on the reverse strand, counting down.
GCTTTGACCTTTGAGGTCACGCGTCGATACGCTCAAGAAAAACGTAATGTTTTAGGAACTGGCTCAATCCTTTATGGAGTGGCCTATTTTATATATATATATATATATATATATATATAATATATTATATATATATGACATATTTATACTACACCCTGATGTAGTTATATCCACGTGTGTTTCACATTATTTAGGCAGTGTCTATCATACTGGAGACTATATATGGTTAGTATAAAGTATATACGAATATTTGGGTAGTATATATACTACTTTTTTGGTAGTATGTAATTTTTATTCACATATTCCTTTTGTACGTACAAATATGACGGTATTTTACATATATAGTGGATATATGTAAACTATGGGTGTATTTGTAATTTTTTTCACCTAACTTGTTTGGAAGTATCTTAGATATAGTATATGAACATACTCAAACAAATAAAGTATTACAAATACTTCCGTAAGGTAGTATATAAGACGTGGGTGTAGCTACAACCGGGAGTAAGAAGTATTTTTTTTATATATATATATATATACATTCTAAAATATATACATGTAACTATTCATATATATACAAAAATATATATTAGCAAAAAACAAAAATAATCCAATTCCATGCTTTCTACCTCCAAACAAGAATTATAATTGGATAGCACCCTATGTCGGAGGCACCCAAACAATAGAACTCGAATTGACAGTCATTTCCTTTCTAGGCAGGATTTGGAATTCACACCTAATTCATTTCCTGAGCCCAATTTGTTGTAGTTTTAATCTAGTGAAAAAGACAAAATACTTGCAAAAATGACTCTGGGATTTTCCCAAGGGCATTCTAGTAAATATTTTGAAGTAAATCCAATTCCTAATGAACCAACCCAAAGGCCCTCCTAACCCTATGAGGAAATAATGTTTGGACTTACAAATAATTTCTGGTGAAATATTCCCTAAAACAAGGGTTTATCTCACTAGAAATTTCATAATTAAATAAAGGAAATTGATAAAATATCGAAACCACTTTTTTTGGCTTTGTTAATTCAATATATATCTGTTGATATCATTTTTGTACATTGGTATCATACAGAACTTGACCTTGGTCCAAACTCCCTAAATGAAGTAGTATTTGACCTTTAATTCATAAGGAAAGTTCTACAAAGGCAACTAAGATAATTCCAATTGCTATGAACTCAACTTACCAAACCTACTGAAGTTAGTGATGGTAGTGTATGTTTGTATGTTGTATTGTATTGGTGCCTCTTGCATTGTATTGATTGTGGTCTCTTGCTTGTTTGCATGTATGCTCTATGACGATGATAGTTGCGATTGTGTTGACATTGAGACGAAGGGATCATTTTATTATTATCATTGGTTACCTAAGAAGAAGTACAGGGTTATATTGCTGATCCCAGGCAAGCCACCATTCTTAAATTTTGATACTTGTCCTACTTCTTTTTATTACATTTTTCGTAGCTCCTTTATAAACGACATCTTACCTGCATGTTTTGTTTTAGTACTACTGCGCTAATAACTTGGACCCTCCAAGTTATGCCATGGTGTCCGGTAGGACATTTCACCCGTGTTGACAACCTACCCTACCCCTCTAGATCGATAGTACGATGGTTAGCATCCTACCTTGTTGGAGACCCCGGATTTGATGAACAAAACTGTTTTGGGGATTACCCTAGTATAAAAAAGGTTAGGAAATGTTTTGTAAAACCTTTGGGAAGGGTATCATTTTCAAGAGGATGTTCTAAAGGAAGGAAAATGTGATGTTGAGAAGTAAATATGATGGATTTGAGAAAGAGAAGGGATATTCTACGCCTTTACCGGAACAACTTATTCGTGCAACCACATTACCCCAGGAGTTGGGACTTAACTCGTAGTTTGTTCTCTTTAGCATGATCAACCCCTACACGTCTATAGGGGATAAATCCCCCAAATTCCTGGCTTTCCCCTATAAAGGTCTACAGATATGGGGTTGGCGAATGTGTCCGACAAGGGCTGGTGCAACAATTGGGTCTCCCACAGACGCTATGACTTAGGAGTTAGGAAGGAAGTGGAACCACTCAATTATGGTATATCCCAAACTGGAGGTTTGTATATAGGCCTGTATGCAAGGGATGATTATGGCGCAAAGAGCCACATACGCGTTTACGGGGAGGACAAACCCAAAAGGGAATGGTGCCTTTGCTAGGGTTGACAAAGGAAAGGTTATGTTTGATTATGCGAACCCTCGTTTACCGTGTGTGGTGGGCCGTGGTTGAATCCCGACGGATGTATTGATTCTTGTGGGGAAAGTGCACAAATTCTGCAGAGTATAATCTATTTGAATAGCCGTGTCCAAGGTCAAGGACGGTTGGAAAGGTGATCGCTAGGAGGACCCAAGTGGGGTCTTAGAAAGATGGATGAAAGCATGGAGGTCATGAGAGGACCTGAGATTGAGGTTTTGTTGTCACCATGGATGGTCAAATATGTTTAAAAATGGTTTTCCTCTAAATTTTTTTGCAAAAAGGTTTTCAACAAGGATATGGAGATATCCAGATTTTAAAAAGGAGACATGTTTTCAAAAGTATTTTTAAATAAACATATAGAGATGCCATATCTACAAGAGAAACTAGGATTTTCAAAACAACTGTAGCTAGAGCCATCTCGCCACAACCAAACTGCATTATCTTGTTTACCTTATTTTGATGGTTTTAGATTACATTCAAAAGTACTCACTAGCGTTGTCCCTGGCTATTTACTTGGCCAGACTTTCAGAAACAAGAGGATTGATGGAGGCGCTAACGTCTATGTGAGCTAGGCCATCTTCCTAGTCAGTTGCCTGTAGGTTGAGGCATGGCATGGGCTCTATGACTCATGAAGTTCCGTTGCTGATGATATGTATAGACATAATGGCATCAATGTAAGTCTTGTTCTCGATATGTAATGGATGTTACAATGATATAGGTTGGTTATGTTCCACGACTGACTGATCATGGCAACATGGATACATGCATAACATGGATTCCCAAACTGTCAATCCAAGGGCCCCACATATTTGGTATCAGAGCCATCCTGACTGTAGGAGACCTTAGTTAGCATGGATGTTAGACATGAAGCACAACTATTTTGAAAATACGGGTTTTCGAAATCTATTTTATCAAAGCTTTTTGATAGATTCTACTTCCTAACCCCTCATATTTTAAGATATTTGGAAATGGTTCCTTCTATATCTTGTCCACTCTCAGACATACGGATTTCAAACAAATAGGACTTAGAACCTTGCGAAGATGATGACCCCAAGACCTCGGAGCAAGCAAACCAAAGGATCTACCAAGAGGAAAAAACACTACAAGATCACCTTGCCAACAAAATCCTCATTGCTAAAACAATCGAGTGTTGCGAAGCAGAGAAACCTCCAATTTCTACAACAATGGCTTCAGATGCAAGATAGAAGTCAAGATCACCCATAACATCGTACTTAGGATAAATAACCCCAAGATAGGATTCCCATTATATGGTGCGTAGTATATTCCATGGCACCTGTGGTACACCGAGTTTGCTTTCCGAAGTGCACATTATGTTGCTTGAGGTGTGATGTTTGTATCTCTCTGATTGTGGAGAATATTGTGATTTTATCGCTATATTCCCTTTTGTTTGTGTGTTATGGCCCTATCGGCCATAGTCAAATATGTTGTTTGGGATCGATACCATACCTAAGAAAACTTTTCTAAGATGCTATTATCTCTTCTCTATTATGGCCCCAACCTTCGCTTCGTTAGCAAGACCTCCTACTAACCTAGGGATTTGAACAAGTGACAACTAGGAAGAAAGCACTTCGAGACCCAGAAGTTTGATGTTGTGAAGATTGGAACTGCTTGAGTACCTATACTCATCAGGATGGCAACATAGGAGTACTACGTCAATTTCACTTCTCCAACTCGTCACTATCCCTCCATGCCGACTTCACCAGTCGATATCACCAAGGGTCCTGGTTGAAGTCTAAAGTCACCGACCGAAGGATCCATACAAGCAACCAAAAGTAGTCAACATGAAACGAATACCTAACCTCATTGACCTCTTTCTTATTAGGATCCCCGACCAGCACAAACAACTAACTACCTTAATTATCCTCATTGTCATTGGTAAGGAGAATTTTCTCAAAAGCAAGGCCAGTAGCGCCAAATCCTGGAAATATGAAGACTCAAAGACAACGAGTCTACTTCTCCACCAAGCTTAAGAAACCCTAAATATTATTACTAAGGACAATTCCTATGAAGTTGGATGTCTCTACCCCGACCTAAGGCAAGCCAAAAGTGCCATTAAACCCTCACCTACTTAGAGCTAACTTCTTGAAGCCTCATTAGGCAACAAATTCCATCAGGTGTTTGTAATAAGGCGTCATTGAAGAACTCAGCTCAAAATAGAAGGTATACGACACCCACCATTACCCTTAGTAAAGCTCTAAGGTGAGAAGACTGTATCTTCCCATTCAACTCAAATACACCCCTCAAGAGGATACCTCAGGAATATTCTGACCCTCAACCTGCTGACAGAAAGCTCTAACACTACCCATTGGAATAGACCCCTCCAAACGCTCTAGGAAGTTACATATTCCTTCTCGAAAGATAATTCAGGAGACCCCAACTTGCGCTTCTTCGTCAAGCATCTACTCTTGAGTCACCGACAACTAAAATAACCAAGACTTTGACCTCTTCAACAAATTCAGACCTCTACTCAACCCTCTCTATACCAAGAAGCTTAGAATCAAGAAGGCAAGGATAACTGAAGCCGACAACACTACCCCCAACTATTAGGAAGCGGTATAAAAGAGTCAATATTACAGAAGGTGTTGACGAAGCCACGCATCTACTATTCCAGCTAAATACCAACAAGGAAGGACGTGGACTCACTAGCGCTAATAGATTTAACTGGTTTGAAGCCCTGTTAGTCGACCACCCCAATAGACTACTTACGAATAGAAATTGTATCGGAACCTCTTAAGACCTATATTGCACAAAGCCATATGAAGGTTTCAACTACGGATGAAAAAATGCGAAATTCTTCCAACCTAATACTATACCTCTAAGAAAGAAGGTCTGCATCTTCTTAAAACAACCCTAGTGCCACCCTAAGGGGGAACACTACGTCTTTCCCACTCTATTAGAAAAAAACCCTTGATTGAAGACATCCTCTGAAACCTCAACTCGTCAAGATGAACAAGCTCCGGAAGGAAGAAAAGAAGTTCAACCTAAAGGAGATATGCCCTAGAGGAAAATAATAAAAGGGTATTATTGTCCTATCCCATTAGTTCATAATAGTTTTATATCATGCTATAACTATATCAAGCGGAAACATTGATACAGGTGTGGTATACAAACAAACCAGGTCCCTAGTAGCCTCTATTCAACTAGTTCATTGGGCAGATGATGATCAAGGTTTCCTTATCATGGGATAAACAAAAGTCACTGACAATGAAGTCATATCATCTGGAATGATGTGATGGAAATTTCCCATCAATGATTGTTTCAACACGATCATGTCACTTAGTTCACCTAGAATATTTACATCATATGAAGCAAATGTGTTCATGAAAGTTCTTTTATCGCACTCAGTTTTCAACTGAATTGCTTGAGGACAAGCAATAAGCTAAGCTTGGGGGGAGTTGATACGTCCAAAAAGTATCTACTTTCCCAAACATTTTTGCTATTGTTTCTTCTCTATACTTGTGTGTTTTGAATGCAACTAATGCGAACTGACGCTGTTTTCAGCAGAATTGCTTTGGTGTCTACTTTTTATGCAGAAAATCAACTATCAGGAAAAATCCGGGAAAATATGCCAAAAATCCTATTTCACCCGAAGACTCCTGTGAGCTGAATCGAGACGGAGAAGAGAGGGGTGGCCACCACCACGCTTGACGCCAGGCCAGGCTGTGCTGGGGTGTGTGGGCCCCTAGGCACCCTCGACCTCTCTCTTCGCCTATAAGGAGCCTTGACCTAAAAAACTTCGGGGTTCGGCGTTTTCCGGAAGGAGTTCCGCTCACCGCCACCACTAGATTCCACAACAGCACGTAAACTCCGTTCGGCACCTGCGAGACGGGAATTGGAGGAGATCATCGCCATCATCATCACCATCGCTTCTCCATCGACCATCCATGTTTCCCCCATCTATGAGTGAGTAATCCCCCGTTGTAGGCTATGGGGATGGTAGAGATTGGATGAGATTGTTCATGTAATGGCATCAGATTGTTAGGGCATGGTGCCTAGTATCTTTTATTAGTGCTTTATGACTTTGTTGCAACTTGTTGTGCTTAATGCTTGTCACTAGGGCCCAGTGCCATGATTTCAGATCTGAACATGTTATTGATTCATTATGATAGTATTGTTTTGGGTCTTATCTGCAAGTTGTATACACACGTCGTTGTCCGGAACCTATGGCCCCAGTGGAAATCGGGATAACCGGAAGGGAAAGGCTTTGATGTGAGGATCACATGTGTTCACAGAGTGTTAATGCTTTGCTCCGGTGCTCTATTAAAAGGAGCACCTTAATTGCCAGTAGTTCCCTAGAGGCCCCGCTGCAAACGGGCTGGCAGGACAAAAGATATTGTGCAAGTTCTCATTGCGAGCACGTATGACTATATATGGAACACATGCCTAGGATTGTCTAGTACTTGGATGCTTTATCTTATTTATCTGCAATTGCCCTATGTTCTGATTGCTATGTGGATTGTCTTGTCCATGCAACGCCCATCCATCCCTATGCCTACCGCACTTGAATCCCACTGTTACTGCTTATGTTACTACTGTCTTTGCTTTACTACCACTGTTACTTTACTATTCCTACTACAAAACTGTTGCTACTGATAAACTGCTGTGAGCAAGATTGTTTCCAGGTGCAGCTGAATTGACAACTCAGTTGTTAAGGCTGATAAATATTCTTTGGCTCCCCTTGTGTCGAATCAATAAATTAGGTTTCACTTCCCTCGAAAATACTGCGATACACCCCCTATACTTGTGGGTCATCACAGGGTCATCTCGTCTGATCTTATACCGCAGTGCAGTGCATACCGGACATTTATCTAAATTCTCGTACTTCTCACCGTGATAGAGGATGTATTCATTAATGCATGCATGTATCTTCTGCACATCTAATCCTAGAGGACAGAGAATCTTCTTTGCTTCATAAGTACTCTCGGGCAATTCGTTATCCTTTGGAAGCTTCGGCTTCATTATTTTCAGTAACTTCTCAAATCCCTTGCCCGATAAACCAGTCTCTGCCTTCCATTTCAGCAATTCCAGTGTGGTACCAAGATTTGTGCTGCCATCTTCGCAATTTGGGTACAACAATTTTTTTGATCCTCTAACATTTCCTCCAACTTCAACTTCTCCTTCTCTGTTTCACAGTCTCGCTTTGTATCAGAAATGACTCGACCAAGATCATCAACGGGCTCATCTGATGTCCGTTCTTCACCTCCTTCTTCTTCATTCTCTTCCATTGTAGTATCATCGTATTTAGGGAACATATGACAATAGTTGCCATCATCCTCTTCTTCTTTGTTGTCTTCCATCATAACCCTTCTTTTTCTGTGCTTGGTCCAACAATTATAGCTGGGCATGAAACCTCTCCGAACCAGGTGGCCGCGGATGATTTTCGAGGAAGAGTACTCCTTGATGTTCCGATATTCAACACATGGACAACACATAAATCCATTCTTTTTGTTTGCCTTAGCCACATCGATAAATTTATCCATGCCTTGAATGTACAGGGATTCACGTCGGTTATCGTACATCCATCCCCGCCGGTTCATCTGCATCATTACAGAACATCATGAATAGTGAGATAATCACTTTACGTCGACACATGCATTATTATATCAATGATAGATGAAGGATAAGGTTGGTAATTAACCTCGATCAAGAAGGAAAGAAAGAGTAGAAAGGCTTAAGTGTGGCTCGGGCACCTCATATAATTTTTATTTTGTGTAAAATCAAGCGGTATCATTCTCTCAGACATTCCGTCGAACAACTAATGTGCATAGGAAAAAAAACTAGCACACACACCTTACTCCTTCCACCAAGAGAAAAAACAGAGGGAGGGCAAGCTAGGCCGACGGATTTATAGGCGGACTATTCGTTCCGGTTCGTAATACGAACCGGGACTAAAGGTGTGCGGCAGACCACGTGTCTGGGGCCCGACCTTTAGTCCCGGTTCGTATTACAAACCGGGACGAATAGTCCCTTACGAACTGGGACGTATGCCCCCTGGCTTCCGTGCGTCGCTCGGACCCCTCGAATCGGGACAAATGTGACCATTAGTCCCGGTTGATGGAGGAATCGGGATAAAAGCTCTGGGAGACTGCGAACGAAGGCAGTTTTTCTACTAGTGGAAAGCGAAGTGAAGCTTGGTTTATGCTGGTTGATCGATTTTCTTGGAAATTTTGGTTCGCACCGGTGTTTTATACTGTCATGATCAGAGCGAAGCCACTTAGTAGTTGTGATATGATTTTGTCTCTTTCCTGTAGTAGGGCACGGGTGCAAGAATTCATCGATCGATCCTTGATCTAGAGATAGAGAGCAGTGGGTGGCTCTGTCCAAGCAGATGCTCGAGTGTACCGATTCTGGTCTCGCGTTCAAGGGCGCCATATACGCGCTCGACAAACAACAAAGGTCGTATATGTGCCATTCAACGGTTACCTCAAAACTGTGAGCGCGCTGGGGCTTGAGCAATTCTTCCAACAGAAGACACAAGTTACTTGGTTGCCGGCACGGGCAATTGGGCACCACCACCGTATGCATCCTACCGACCACAGGATAGGTCAGTAAACATGTTACTTTTCAACTGATTCTGTCAATTGTATTGTAAAGTTTTTTACTGGTGCCTTATGTGCTTTAGCAGCATTGTGTATTTGTGTTTCTGTCTAGGCCGATGGATGGATAACAGTGGGTGTCCCAAAAGTGCTTGTCATTGTATTGTAGTGGGTTCTTCAACTTGCAGACATATAATATCTCAGTTTTGCCCTTTACAACTATAAACATTCAGAACATGGTTATCTGTTGTACTATAGTCTAACAATGGATTGCATCATGAATTACTTCCACTCTAAAGACTTCTTGTTTTTTTGAGAATCATTATAAATATTTGAAACTGGGAAAATGCTTTGCTCCGGTGAGATGCACCAGCAAAAGAGATGCGGCTACAAGCAGTGGAAACTACAAAGGGCACGTCTTGTCAGTCTGCTACCATGACGATGATGGGAATACATGACAATGAGATAATCAATCTCACCCTTACATCATGCCTTCCATCGACCAAGTGTCGTGCTCAACGTCAAGGGGGTGGCTCCCCAGCACCGTGAAAACGGGGAAGCATTCGGTTGGAACGCTAGAAAATAGGTGGTGCATCAAGATGGAGGTAATGCAGGGGACAAGAACTAGAGCGACACATTTGATAGCGAGCTCGACTGGATATTTTGTGTGCACTGAAAAAAATTTAAGTGATCGTAGCAACGTACGGGTATTTTGCTAGTACTATTAATTTAACACACGCGACCGTGGTACGTGCGCCTTTCGTACATGTTCTGTCTGGCGTTTGTCCGGCGCGTGCTTGCTGCATCGCATCCGATCCTATCAGAAAAAAGAATTCGTGTCGTGTACATCAAACCAATGGCTTCCAAATTCTGATTGAGTTGCTGTATAGATCCGAGTCTGGCTCTTTTTGACTTCCCTCAGCCTTCAAATATGGGAGCAATCGACTGTCCTTGTCAAATCAATCCAAGCTAAGCGTGCTAGCTATTCGGCAAAACAAATCAAGTAATTACCATGGAGACGACCACAGTGGATGGAAGCAAAATCGACGGGGTCATGGGCAAGTATAGAGACACGCTGGTTACCTTCCACGGCGAGCGCTTTGACCTTTGAGGTCACGCGTCTCAAGAAAAACCTAATGTTTTAGGTAACTGGCTCAATCCTTTACAAATACTTTTATAAGGTAGTATATGAGACGTGGATATAGTTACACCGAGAAGTAAGAAGTATTTTTCCTATAGGTAAAATAACTAAGGCACCATGGTGCCCAGATAAAATATCACATATGGTGCCTAGGCACCATGGTGCCCCAGTTATTTTATCTCTTTCTCTCTCTCTATATATATACACGCGTGACTTACAGTTGGGCTACTATTAAAAGTCTAACAAGATCGAGGGTCATGCACCGCCGTGATATTTGTAGATTTCCAACATTTTCGAGCAGGTTCCCTTTGAGGCAGCCCCCACGCTCTATTGTACAGGTGCTTCCGACGCACACGGCGGCCATGGCGCCGGAGGAATGCGAGGTAGCCCTCCTGGTCGTGGTGCTGCAAGAGTGGGTGTCGCGGCTGCGCTCGGAGAGGCGGACATTAGAACTATCTGTCTAAGTGCCTATGACTACGAGGGTTACCTACAACTAATTTTAGAAATACGAATTTATGCATGTATTAGTCGACTTTCTAATAAGAAAGAAACCATATGCCATGCATGTTTAAAAAAATTCAGACTAAACTTGTGAGGCAGTGAGGGTATTATTTGGTTATATGTTAGTATTTTTGATTTTTTTTTCAAAAACGATACTTGCGGCGACAACGCATGATAGCGTGTTAGCTGCATAAGAGCATGTGCAGTGTGCTAAGGCTTGGGCATGAGCTAAGAAAATAATTAGACATGAGTCTAGTAAAATTAAAACTGCTCCACCGTTTAACCCTCTTGTGTGGGTTCTATGTAGCAGCTTTACCCATTATCTCTCCAAAACTACTAGTGCTCTGGCCAATGTAAAGACCTCAAAGTATTATATAAAATATTTTAATCAACTAGACACAGAGTCTTGTACTAGACACAAGTCCAAGAATATTTCTTCTAGACCTATCTTCTCCAACGTTTAGACATAGGTCTAAGAAATGAAAAGCTTTCCTAGCCACTCCAATTTGTACACGCTGCACATGCTCTAAGGTAACCACATCATACCGTGATAGCTCCACAATGAGTTCGGGCAGCGCCGCTATGGGCAATTTTTTCTACCTTATTGCAACACCGTAAAATTCTATTGTCTGATGTTTAAAAATTATGTTTTAGACTATTGCAGATTCCATCGATGAGAAGTAGTAGCGGTTGAGGCAAGTTTGAGGTACGGCTACTTTGATGGAAACATGGAGTCATACACAGCGCCGATCAATTATGCCGCGTGCGTGCAAGCAATTTTGGGTGCGAATCGATCAGTCGATCTAGGAAATAAATTTGGAGCTATGATCGTTTGATTTGTGGTTTGGCCAGGAAGCCGATACCCGCATAATAACTACATATATGAAAGTAGACCTTTTCAGCGATTGATTAGGGGTGCCAAATCAGCTTCGGTACTGTAGATGGAATCGCACTTCTACAGTAATCGGTGGAGCAGTTCAACGATCAGTTAGCCATGCCAAATTAGCTTCGGTCAGTATCGGTCACAGCGGTGGAGGTTGATCGGTTCTTTTCTGGAAGACTCCACGCGCCGCTTAGATCCCCCTCTCTCCCCCGCCTGGCCGCCTCCCTGCGGAACATCCGAGCGGCCGCCCCGCCTATAACCTCTTCTCCCTCATCTTCCTCTCCATTGCTGCCACCATCATCTTTACCCTAGGGCCGGCGTCCTTCCACGACGCCCTAGGCTTCTCCGCCATTACCCAGCACGTGAGCCGGCGACAGCCAGGGAGCCAGGGCGGAGAAGATGCCGGCGCGAAGACAGCGAGCCGCCGGCGAGGAGGAGGATGGTCTGTAGGCGGCGGACCTTTGAGGGAAGGCCAGGGGAGGCGGCGGACCATGATTTGATGAGGGCGGTGGGGCAAGGTGGAGGATGGAGAATTGGAGATGCCTGCACATACCACGACACCGGCAGATGCGCCCCGTCATCACCAAGCTCGGCCTCCCCAGCTCCAGCGGAGGAAGATGGCGAGCTCGAACCCGCACTTATCAACTCCGTCCCACGACGATAAGGTACTCCATGGTCTCACACATCTTCTCTTCCCTCTCCTTCCTGTGTCTTATTTTCTCCCATGCAAGAGCGGCATTTTTTGGCCTCCGATCATGAGGATTGAGCGGAGGAGGAGATGACAGCGTGTGGAGAAAAGAGAGGTCCTCTTGGACTCCTCCCTGCAGCTTCGGCCAGATTGGAGGCTGCATCCAGGCCGAGCAGCAGTAGCCGGCCATGGCCAAAGAGGGATAGCATGTCGGTGCCATAGTCTGAGTCATCTTCATCTCCCTTCTATGTTTCTTAATACTGCTAATTAATTCACTACATATTTTAACAAGACATAAGGTAACATCCTCCCTTCTAAGTTTTTTGGTCAAGCTAATTATCGTACTACATATATTAACCATATATAAGATTAGTATTTTTGGATTACTATTTATCTAAGTTCAGTATTTATCTAAGTTTTTTTTGGATCAAATAGACCGTATTTTGGGATTTTGATGAGAAATTAGCACTAAGAAATCAAGAGATTCAGAGACGCGCTATCACTTTTGGGAACTCGGCAAGGAACGGGCTGTTCGATCCACTTATTCTTTTGGAGAAACCTGTAACACATATGAGTAAATCACAGCAAATGATAAATTATACATGATCCAGGTCAGTTCCATTCATGTAAGAGGCCAACTTGATTTTTATTGATAGTTCGTGTCTGAATCCATTACTCCTTTGCTATTTTGTCAGGATGAGGTGCTGATTTTGACAACCCGGTAGGAAAAATTAAGGTTAGAGTATTGGTTTTTTGCCAACTACCAATGTTCTGGGATTCATCTAATCAACTTGCCTTTTTTTGTTTGCCATTGCGAATGAAAGAATGCTAATTTGTCATGGTCCGGCTCTTTGTTATTATACATGAATCTCATGTGGTCATGTTCTATATATGTTAATTTGTGAAGATTCTGCTCTCATTTGGTTTTGTTCTATAATGTTTTGTTTCACATACATGCGCATACTTTATCTTGGAGTTCTACTTAGTGTTGGCTGGTTTTCATGTACATTATATGACTATTGTCATTGTAAGCTTCCAATATTAGTTCCACGTATGTAACCTAGGTTGTGCCCTCTGGAGTAGGGCATAATTAGTGTCTACTCCGATGTTTACCGATTTCTTCTAAATTTTCCACTATTAATGGTGTCAAATCTGTTTGAATATTCTCTTTTAGTTAACATTGGTCTACAAAGCAGTCAACTTGCAGCTTGAAAGCAATTCTAATATTATTGCAAATGTTCATTCATACATAATTGTATGGTCCAGTTTATCACCAGCAAGTACATGTGGTTTAGTTTCTGTTGCCTACGCGATCCTGTGCTCAATTTATACAAATTGTGACCATCGATGTTATAGATTTGTTCTCTCTAATTTTGGACAACTGGGATCTCCTCAGATTCTTTTAAGTAGTATCTTGCAGAACAATTATCGCTTTTCCTATTGTTGCTGCTACATAAAGCCTGAAGTTTGTCCATGCTGCTCAGTTTTGCGATGGTCTATTTGGTGTCTACTTAGTCGCTAAGGAAAATGAAGTGATCATCACAGCTATTGTTGAATTCAGGTAGGAGGTGTGCTTCGGTCTCCCCCCTCCAAATTAAGTTTGCATGGGTCAGTTTTTTTTATATGGGTTTTGGGTGGGTTCGTACGGTCTTCGAAACGAATCAGTATCGTGTTTTTGTTGTCAAAGTTTGAAAAATTGTTCATGTAGATACACTGATTTCTCTACTATTTTTCTTCAAGTAAAAATGTAATTATGTAAATGATTTTCATTAGCTAGCTGAACGTATGCCAGGAGCGGACTATCATAATAGCTATTAACTAGAGAAAAATGCCATACCGTTCACTTAGTTGGCCTTATTTGATTCATAACTTTTTTTGGTGTGCTAGATTTTTTTAGCTAGAAGTCATATATTTGTTTCAGGTATGTCATCATGGATTCATATGATCAGTTTTTTACTTGAGAACACCGATAGCAACGCTTTCCACAACAATTATCATTCATATATCATAATTTTTTGTTTGAAGGATGTGATCATTAAATTGTTATGATGAGCTGATATTTCAGAATGCCCTGATCAACTAGCTGCCTACATCCTAATGTACATTTTGTTTTTGATTTGACAAGTTAGAGATGCAGATTTTATAATCCTTGGGAATATGAATGAACAAAATTGGCTGGTCGAAGTTAGTTTACTTTCAAGATCCCAATGACAGGGGTAAAAGCAACGAATATGCCCCTTCATTTCCTTGGCTTTCTGGAGAAGGAGATTTACTATTCCATCTGTGTGAACAAGGTTCGTCGATACTTTTCCACCAGGCAATCATTATGGTCCACAAAGTTCTGTTCTATAATCTCCTCCTTGGTAGTGTGCCGATTTACCTTATGTTCTTTCTTTTGTTCGTTCTTGCCATCACGTTTGTCCAGTTGCGTCTGGTTGTCTGTCGGGTGATCCTGTTGGTTGTAGCTCATGTCTTTTTTTGCTAGATGGGCTGGCGGCATGCACAACAGGTGGTCTATGCTTCTATTTTTGCCCTCTGTATTTTTTATTTTGGATTGCCTGACGGTGTATTCTTTTATATTTGTTTGTTATAGTTTGCTGACATTCCTTTTATTCCTCTTGATAGGGCTTACTTTTCAGTTTTGGGCTTCCTTATTTCGGCAAATTATTAGCGGAAATACTTAGCTGCTATGCATAGATTGTACGTCAATAAACGACATGCAGTTCATCTCTCATCTTATCATCTTATTATTAATACAGTATTGGAGATGGGAGTACATATTTGTTCATAAGTGTTATTGTACTGCGTGTCATCCGAGCCTAAATAATAACACCAGTTTTTATCCCTGTCATTTGCTATCCTGCAATACTAATATGGTCCATTCCGTAGGTTGTGGCTGAAAGTCAGAAGAAAAGGAACAGAATTTGGCCGTTGAATTCTGACAGTAAGGTACATAAATATTGCAACCTTCTTGTGGTACGACTGGATTTGGTTATAGTGCATTCTAAGTCCCATCTAAATTCATATGACTGAACTTGACAGTTGTATACAGGACATGTTAAAAAAACAATACCAAATCTGATTCTAGCTTTGAGTTTGTACCGAGGTTACTTGAAAGTTTTTATTTTATTGTGCTGGAGTTTGAAATCCAAACAGGATGCACAGTTCGATGTTTTGACATGCCTTTCCGGCCATAATTTTTAGGAAGTAGTTAGCCTTTGACACTAATTTTCTGACACAACTTTCGAAAATCATGTCGACGTTGAACCTAGACACATACACAACTGGACCAATGCCCGGGGGGCAGTATCATGTCGACGTCGAACCTAGACATGTATACAACTGGAGTAATACCGAGGGCGCGGCATGTTGCCGCGCCAAGAGTTCGCGCTTCATCTCCTCTAGCTATTCGTCTTCTTTGTCGCCTCCCCTTTCTCCTCCTACCTCTTTGCCGACCATGGCAACGACTGACTACGGCCGTTCCGCTCCGACTACTAAGATGGACACATGTTGCTGCAATTTTTTTTGGTTCAACGGCAGGTTGCCGGCAGCTGGTTTGCCAAGTAGAGCATGCTCTTGGTGGCCCATGATGTCTACTACGAGGATGGCCGATTTGAGAGTGGCTTGGAGCATCTCTCCGAGGGTCCAAGAGGTAGAACTTCTGCAGCTTTACCTCTGCTCTTTCCTCTCCCTTTTCTCCCTACATCATTTGATGGATTTGTCTACTTTTTTGCAGAGACCAGCACGGGGACAAGAGGATGCAGCAAAGGATACAAACCCAGACCCATGAGGAGGCCTCTGCAAGACGTCACCGTCCCTAGCCTCTAGGGGCGACGCCGGCGTGGCGAGCCGACGTACGCACCCACCGTCCGTCATCAACGCGTCCGGAGCCGACGTCGCCCTCCGGCTTGATTATATTGATGAATGCGTTCCCTCATCTCCAACCCAGCCGCCAGAGATCGTCCTTCAGGGTACGCCTACCTCACTAAATCCCCATCCGCCTCCTCCATCTCTCTGTTGCCAGCGGCAACAAACTGGAATCGGAGTTCCACGAGTAAGCACTAAGCATCACGGGGTCTGCTGTTCGATGCCATACCATGTCTCTGCGGTTTCTTCGATTCAATCTTGCTGATTTGGGGTGTTTGAGGCTGAATTTGAGAAGGAAGATGCAAGGCAGTAGTTTAGGAAGCTAACTATAATTATTTTTATGTAGCCCAATTTCCGTATTACTGGCGGCGAGGAGCTCATGGTGAGAGTGCCGCTGGTGGTCATGTAGGAGACACTGGGGAGCAACAAGGATCTGGGGACATGTACGAGCTGCATTCAAGGAGGTTATTAATTTAGGGGATAATTCCTACGAGATGTAGCTAAATATCCTATGTGTCTTCTTAATTTATTAATATTATTACTAAGCATCCGGTGTTAGTTTCCTAACTACCATGACATCTTATTTTCCTAATATTTATTGGGCGGACACGGATATGACATGCATATGCAACAAATATTACAAAATAAGAAGGAAATTGCCACTTTGATGCCAAATGGCCCAACATCTTGTGCTGAAGTAAGACAAATTTAGTCCCCAAATTTTCTCATCTTTGCCTATGCATATATATATATATATATATATATATATATATATATATATATATATAGGCTACAAGGTTTTCAATGAAAACCCAATTAGATTTACAGGGAAGGATTAATCTATGTACATATTTGAGGTAATTTTATTTTTTACTGAAGCTTATCCAACAAAAAATAGCAAGGTCACACAATTTGTTTAGCTATTTGTAAGTATGTACTCCCTTCGTTTGGAAATATAAGATGCTTTAGGTTTGCCGAAGGATATCAAACGGTTTCTGATTTGTATTATCATGGATGCTTATTTATTTCTCTAATATTCCATTTGCCAAGGAGGTGCATGCTCATTACTTATGCGTCTTCTCAATAGGTATGTTGCTGTATCTTCCTAATTTTATTAAGCTTTACCACAAGTGAACCTTACATGTAGTACCATTACGAGGTATATTCAGTACTAACTTCCTACTATGTATCATTAGTTCCTACTTATGAAAGACCAATTCATAAATCCATGGAGACTGTCCATACGCTTTAGGGAAATACATTGCAAATTTGGAAACTACTTGCTTTGTTTTACATTTGACAGTAAATACATGTTAATCCAATATTTAAAGTCTACACGGGTAGAGAGCATGTGCTACATGCAACTAGATAGGCAATGTGTAATATTCTCACTTCCAATCGAATGATATTGCTCTATATATTTAATTATAAATATTGTTTGAATCAAGTGGTCTACTGTTCTGTTTACCATTTAAACATTTATAGACACAAAATCTTTTGTTAGCCGCAAATACAAATCTGCTCTAGGTGTGATACAAATCTTACTTCCTCGGTTTTTTTTTTGTCAGCTTGACCTCACCGGTGCTTTTCTCACACAAGTGAGTCAAGACTCACAAGTATGGAACTGTGTGTTTGTACTACTGATTGTATTCATTTGGATTTAAGGTTTGAGTTTTTACACAGCTGAATCTACAAATAGAAGTTGGGGCCTGAAGCAAGCATCATATGTACAGATACGCACTATAATCTACAGTTTCATGTATATCTAATATATATGTGTTGTGTATCTAGCTAATTAATAACGTTTCTCAGGCTATATTTCTCACTGACGAATCAAAAGGTCCAGGTCATTCGTTTTGCTATGTACCTGTGGCTTACACTAAATAATGATAGTTAGTGTGTGGACTTATCAGTGGTATATGTTGGAAGCTAGCTCTGGAACATACGAGATATTATGTATTCTACATCGAAACCTTTTGTAGTGATATGTTTTGTCTGTGTAGATTTTCCAGTATGTGATGGGTACATTTTGCCATCTCCAGATGGCACAATCGATGGAGCTCTCTGAACGATGCAGTTTGCTTCCAGTTATTACATCTAAGATGCTCCATGTCCTGTTTTTGCTGGTAGTTCTGCATCTGATCTGATTACAGCCAAGGAAATCATTATTGTTTCCTTCGAGGATGGGAAAGACAAACCACTGATGACTCCAAAGCCAAAGAACATCAAACTAACCACTGAGCTTCAGTGAGCAAAAATGTGTCGTACCTTGCGCAGCAGAAAATCAATTATTTTCTTACATGAGCCAATCTCACAGCTAATCCTTCTTACATGAACCAATCTCACAAGCTGAGAAATAGATGTAAATAGACATCAATGCTACTAACTAACCAAACGTCTGTATGAATGTATCTTCTGGCTATTACTGGCATGCTGCCGCGCCTATTTTCCTAGTACTGCACTGAAAGTCCAGCTCCCAGTTCCCAGCGTGCAGCTGCTCGAATTGCTTGCAGAACTGGTGGAAGAGCCGGAGCGGGCGGCCGGCCGGCCGGCGGTCGTAGCTTGCTCTATACAAGACGTGTGTTGGTTTAGTCGACCGATCTAGGCGAGTTCAGTTTCCTTGCATGCACCAAGACGGGATGTGGGGCTGCCGCAGTAGCATAGGCAGAGACAATGATGATGGCAAATTGAATGTTCTAGAAGCTTCCTAGCGTCCTGGATGTAGGCGCCGCAGTTCAGCCTTGCGAGAGTTCCATTTGATACATCCGGGTGTAGTTACACCCACGTGTGTTTTACATTATTTAGGCAGTATTTATCATACTAGAGACTATATATGGGTAGTATGAAGTATATACGAATATTTGGGCAGTATATATACTACGTTTTTGGTAGTATGTAATTTTTATTCACATACTCTTTTTGTACGTACAAATATGACGGTATTTTACATATATAATGTAAACTATGGGTGTATTTGCAATTTTTTCATCTAACTTGTTTAGAAATATCTTAGATATAGTATATGAACATACTCAAACAGATAAAGTATTACAAATACTTCCGTAAGGTAGTATATAAGACGTGGGTGTAGTTACACCCAGGAGTAATAAGTATTTTTCCTATATATATATATACACATTCTAAAATATATACATGTGACTATTTATATATATACAAAAATATATATTAGCAAAAAATAAAAAAAATCCAATTCCATGCTTTCTACGTCCAAACAAGAATTATAATTGGATAGCACCCTATGTCGGAGGCACCCAAACAATAGAACTCGAATTGACAGTCATTTTCGTTCTAAGCAGGATTTGGAATTCACACCTAATTCATTTCCTGAGTCTAATTCTGTGCATCCAAGCAGAGTGTTGTAGTTTTAATCTAGTGAAAAAGACAAAATACTTGCAAAAATGACTCTGGGATTTTCTCAAGGGCATTCTAGTAAATATTTTGAAGTAAATCTAATTCCTAATGAACCAACCCAAAGGCCCTCCTAACCCTATGAGGAAATAATGTTTGGACTTACAAATAATTGGTGAAATATTCCCTAAAACAAGGGTTTATCTCACTAGAAATTTCATAATTAAATAAAGGAAATTGATAAAATATCGAAACCACTTTTTTTTGGCTTTGTTAATTCAATATATATCTGTTGATATTATTTTTGTATATTGGTATCATACAAAACTTGACCTTGGTCCAAACTCCCTAAATGAAGTAGTATTTGACCTTTAATTCATAAGGAAAGTTCTACAAAGGCAACTAAGATAATTCCAATTGCTATGAACTCAACTTACCAAACCTACTGAAGTTAGTGATGTAGTGTATGTTTGTATGTTGTATTGTATTGGTGCCTCTTGCATTGTATTGATTGTGGTCTCTTGTTTGTTTGCATGTATGCTCTATGACGATGATAGTTGCGATTGTGTTGACATTGAGACGAAGGGATCATTTTATTATTATCATTGGTTACCTAAGAAGAAGTACAGGGTCATATTGCTGATCGCAGGCAAGCCACCATTCTTAAATTTTGATACTTGTCCTACTTCTTTTTATTACATTTTTCGTAGCTCCTTTATAAACGACATCTTACCTGCATGTTTTGTTTTAGTACTACTGCGCTAATAACTTGGACCCTCCAAGTTATGCCATGGTGTCCGGTAGGACATTTCACCCGTGTTGACAACCTACCCTACCCCTCTAGATCGATAGTACGATGGTTAGCATCCTACCTTGTTGGAGACCTCGGATTTGACGAACAAAACTGTTTTGGGGATTACCCTAGTATAAAAAGGGTTAGGAAATGTTTTGTAAAACCCTTGGGAAGGGTATCATTTTCAAGAGGATGTTCTAAAGGAAGGAAAATGTGATGTTGAGAAGTAAATATGATGGATTTGAGAAAGAGAAGGGATGTGCTACACCTTTACCGGAACAACTTATCCGTGCAACCACATTACCCCAGGAGTTGGGACTTAACTCGTAGTTTGTTCTCTTTAGCATGATCAACCCCTACACGTCTATAGGGGATAAATCCCCCAAATTCCTGGCTTTCCCCTATAAAGGTCTACAGATATGGGGTTGGCGAATGTGTCCGACAAGGGCTGGTGCAACAATTGGGTCTCTCACAGACGCTATGACCTAGGAGTTAGGAAGGAAGTGGAACCACTCAATTATGGTATAT
This sequence comes from Avena insularis, assembly GCA_023614405.1. NCBI lineage: Eukaryota > Viridiplantae > Streptophyta > Magnoliopsida > Poales > Poaceae > Avena > Avena insularis. Next base: position 481,570,876 of record CM042686.1, on the reverse strand, counting down.
CCCAAACTGGAGGTTTGTATATAGGCCTGTACGGAAGGGATGATTATGGCGCAAAGAGCCACATACGCGTTTACGGGAAGGACAAACCCAAAAGGGAATGGTGCCTTTGCTAGGGTTGACAAAGGAAAGGTTATGTTTGATTATGCGAACCCTCGTTTACCGTGTGTGGCGGGCCGTGGTTGAATCCCGACGGATGTATTGATTCTTGTGGGGAAAGTGCACAAATTCTGCAGAGTATAATCTATTCGAATAGCCGTGTCCATGGTCAATGACGGTTGGAAAGGTGATCGCTAGGAGGACCCAAGTGGGGTCTTAGAAAGATGGATGAAAGCATGGAGGTCATGAGAGGACCTGAGATTGAGGTTTTGTTGTCACCATGGATGGTCAAATATGTTTAAAAATGGTTTTCCTCTAATTTTTTTTGCAAAAAGGTTTTCAACAAGGATATGGAGATATCCAGATTTTAAAAAGGAGACATGTTTTCAAAAGTATTTTTAAATAAACATATAGAGATGCCATATCTACAAGAGAAACTAGGATTTTCAAAACAACTGTAGCTAGAGCCATCTCGCCACAACCAAACTGCATTATCTTGTTTACCTTATCTTGGTGGTTTTAAATTTACTTTCAAAAGTACTCACTAGCGTTGTCCCTGCTATTTACTTGGCCAGACTTTCAGAAACAAGAGGATTGATGGAGGCGCTGACGTCTATGTGAGCTAGGCCATCTTCCTAGTCAGTTGCCTGTAGGTTGAGGCATGACATGGGCTCTATGACTCATGAAGTTCCGTTGCTGATGATATGTATAGACATAATGGCATCAATATAAGTCTTGTTCTCGATATGTAATGGATGTTACAATGATATAGTTTGGTTATGTTCCACGACTGACTGATCATTGCAACATGGATACATGCATAACATGGATTCCCAAACTGTCAATCCAAGGGCCCCACAGATTTGGTATCAAAGCCATCCTGACTGTAGGAGACCTTAGTTAGCATGGATGTTAGACATGAAGCACAACTATTTTGAAAATACGGGTTTTCGAAATCTATTTTATCAAAGATTTTTGAAAGATTTTACTTCCTAACCCCTCATATTTTAAGATATTTGGAAATGGTTCCTTCTATATCTTGTCCACTCTCAGACATACGGATTTCAAACAAATATGACTTAGAACCTTGCGAAGATGATGACCCCGAGACCTCGGAGCAAGCAAACCAAAGGATCTACCAAGAGGAAAAGACACTACAAGATCACCTTGCCAACAAAATCCTCATTGCGAAAATAATCGAGTGTTGCGAAGCAGAGAAACCTCCAATTTCTGCAACAATGGCTTCAGATGCAAGATAGAAGTCAAGATCACCCATAACATCGTACTTAGGATAAATAGCCCCAAGATAGGATTCCCATTATATGGTGCGTAGTATATTCCATGGCACCTGTGGTACACCGAGTTTGCTTTCCGAAGTGCACATTATGTTGCTTGAGGTGTGATGTTTGTATCTCTCTGATTGTGGAGAATATTGCGATTTTATCGCTCTATTCCCTTTTGTTTGTGTGTTATGGCCCTATCGGCCATAGTCAAATATGTTGTTTGGGATCGATACCATACCTAAGAATTTTTTTCTAAGATGCTATTACCTCTTCTCTATTATGGCCCCAACCTTCGCTTCGTTAGCAAGACCTCCTACTAACCTAGGGATTTGAACAAGTGACCACTAGGAAGAAAGCACCTCGAGACCCAGAAGTTTGATGTTGTGAAGATTGGAACTGCTTGAGTACCTATACTCATCAGGATGGCAACATAGGAGTACTACGTCAATTTCACTTCTCCAACTCGTCACTATCCCTCCATGCCGACTTCACCTGCCGATATCACCAAGGGTCCTGGTTGAAGTCTAAAGTCACCGACCGAAGGATCCATACAAGCAACCAAAAGTAGTCAACATGAAACGAATACCTAACCTCATTGACCTCTTTCTTATTAGGATCCTCGACCAGCACAAACAACTAACTACCTTAACTATCCTCATTGTCATTGGTAAGGAGAATTTTCTCAAAAGCAAGGCCAGTAGTGCCAAATCCTGGAAATATGAAGACTCAAAGACAACGAGTCTACTTCTCCACCAAGCTTAAGAAACCCTAAATATTATTACTAAGGATAATTCCTATGAAGCTGGATGTCTCTACCCCGACCTAAGGCAAGCCAAAAGTGCCATTAAACCCTCACCTACTTAGAGCTAACTTCTTGAAGCCTCATTAGGCAACGAATTCCATCAGGTGTTTGTAATAAGGCGTCATTGAAGAACTCAGCTCAAAATAGAAGGTATACGACACCCACCATTACCCTTAGTAAAGCTCTAAGGTGAGAAGACTGTATCTTCCCATTCAACTCAAATACACCCCTCAAGAGGATACCTCAGGAATATTCTGACCCTCAACCTGCTGACAGAAAGCTCTAACACTACCCATTGGAATAGACCCCTCCACTCTAGGAAGTTACATATTCCTTCTCGGAAGATAATTCAGGAGACCCCAACTTGCGCTTCTTCGTCAAGCATCTACTCTCGAGTCACCGACAACTAAAATAACCAAGACTTTGACCTCGTCAACAAATTCAGACCTCTACTCAACCCTCTCTATACCAAGAAGATTAGAATCAAGAAGGCAAGGATAACTGAAGCCGACAACACTACCCCCAACTATTAGGAAGCGGTATAAAAGAGTCAATATTACAGAAGGTGTTGACGAAGCCACGCATCTACTATTCCAGCTAAATACCAACAAGGAATTTTTCTCCTATGTGACGGGAAGATACAACTGGGCCCACTCGGTGAATTACATCTATATTGCGCAACACATTACTAGGTAATGGAGATGGTATTTCACGGGAATGAGTAAAACAGTACCTGTTGGAAACGAGATTGAACAAGGTATTGTGATACCGATGATCAAATATTGGACAAGTCTTGTATCACGAACAAGGGAATTGGATATATCGTTTAAGGTTCGATATGATGGAGATTCATGGAGTGCATATGGGTCAACATGGGCATCCCGGTCCGTCTATTGATCATTGATATGGATCATGTCTATAGGATTCCCAAACCATAGAGAAACACGCTTAAGGGAGATATGACACTTGGAGATCGTCTTGCTAGATGGAATCATGAAAGAGAGAGAAATCAAAATCGTTCTAGAGAGATCCAAAGTTGTTCGAAGAAAGAAGGAAAAGGCAGAAAGGTGTTTCGGATAAATGGCAATTTGTAATACATATTTATTATATGTTAATTTTGAATTAATATATTCTAAATAATATTTAAATTAAAATTTATAAATGTGACTTTCTTATTAGGCCTAATTCCCGGAGGGAATTAATCTAAAAAGAAACACTGCAGAAAAAAAGGGAAAACAGCCCAAGCCCACGTGGGCTGCAAATAAGTTGCCGCCGCAGGGGGAGGGCAGTAGCCACCAGCTGACGCTGCACGGGGAGGGAGCTGACAAGCCACAGGCGGGAGCAACCGGCCCACCCGGGCGATGCACAGAAGACCACCACCGTTTCTTGCAGGCCATGCGCGCGGGGCGAGCTGGGCTGCCGAGGCCGGCCCGTTCGGCCATCACCGCAGCAGGCTGCTAGCTGGACAGCGGGGCACGTATTCCCACGCGCCGCTGGTCACCTCTGCCAGCTGCTGCTGCTGCCAATGCTGGCTGGGCTGGCTCCGGCTGGCCCACCCGGCTAGGAGCTGGCCCAGCCGGCTGGTTTGCCTATTTTTCTAGTATTTCCTTGTCCTTTTAGTCCCATATGGCTTAGCCTTTAAGAAAGGCATACCCCCTTCTGCCTATAAATTGAAGTATTCCCTTTAGTTGGAATACTCTCCCCCTCTCTCTCCAGTTGCCTTCCCCGTGGAGCGGTCTCAAGTAAGGACTGTGCATGCAAAGTCAACGCATATGTGGCACGCCGTTGTGCCACAGGAATTCCGGCAGGAGGTCTACTTCCGCAACCCCAATAGGGATCAAGGAGTTCAGGAGTCATCGCATTACACCATATGCATGTGATAACTTGGTGGGGCTACTGAAGCTTCCATGCCATCGTACAAGGACCTGGACAAGGGGCGACATGCGAGGAGCTTCGTGACCTTGAGGTCGGACGGGTACGACTACATCATCCACGCTCCTGCATGAGAGTAACACTCTCTTGGTCTTCAAGGTTAAGTTACCGCTGTCTTCCTCCGTTACTGCATTACTAGATAGATCCTTGGGCATTCAAGGTGTTCCGAGTAGTAATTTTTTTGTTATTGCTGTGGAAACCCTACGGTGGTATCAGAGCCTAGGTATATGGTTAGTATGCTAGTACGGATAGACACATGCAAAGTGTGGGCACTAATACCTTAGTTGTTACCTTACCACATGTATTTGATTATATCGCGGTACTGTGAGATGAAGCGGCTCGGATCGACCTTACGCGTAATCCTACGCGAGACTGGTTCCACACTCGACATACGGCTTGTACCGTATAAGTGGCTAGCGGGTGTATGTCTCTCTCATAGTAGTTGATATAGCATCTACAACGGAAGGCCTGAAAGGGGTGTAGTAGCGAAAACTATTGTATCTATGTTGTGGTTGGAAGTTCATAGGTAGAAACAGTTCTATCCTGATAGCATTAACAACTACATAAAATCTGCAATAGATAGAGTAGAGGCGTCTAACTTTATGTTGCAGGGAAGGATTTGTGATGTGATATGGTTGCATGTCGTGAAAATGTAAGGTAGTTTACTTTTCCTATTGCTAACTTGTGTAGTAGTAATCATCGCGATGATGAACGACAAGACTGATGGCATTATGGACTTGGCGCAAGCCGAAGCACCTGATGCAGATCATGGAGCGGGAATACAACCATGTCACATCACATATGATTAGATATGATTTAGTCTTTGTTTGCATCTTGTTTGAGTGCTAGTATTAGATACACAACAGTAGCATTTAAATAGGATGATCCCTAATTAAATACCAATGAAAGTGTTCTCCCTTAGTGTGCACCACCAAGAAAGTTCTCCGTTATGAGGCAGGCCGTGACGATCGGGTGTCAGACATATCTGCATTCGCATACGGTGGGTGTAAGCCATGTTGCATAGTGAATACACTAAGGTTGAGTTGGCAAGCCTATGATATGTAGATATGGCCTCGGAACACAGTGATCAAAAGATTAAGCACGAGTCACATGGATGATGTGATCGACCAGTAAAGTCCACCCTAGCACCCACATCAAAGGCCATAATGATCGGGGATGATGTGGAGAAAAGGGATCATGTAATCACTAAAACTGTCTTTAGGGATGATAGTTAAGTGGGAGTTCATTTGAACTCCATATTATGAACTTAGTGTAAGTCCTTTTGCAAATGTCTTCTAGATTATGGCCACCCCTTAGTTCAGGACATATATAGTCCATTAATGAACTGGGAGAAACTTAAGCTAGATGGGTCGATTTTCATCGACTGATACCAATGCTTGAGTAGGATCCTCATAGAAAACCATCTCCTCTATATCCTTTGTGAACCCCTAGAAGATTTGCTTGATGAATCTGACAGTAGAGAAGATACGACTCTTTGTGACCGCCGTGATACCTTCGCCAAGGTCGAACCCAAAGTTGGGATCATCATCAATGGAAAGTGTATATGTGATATACAAGGAATGAACGTTTCCATGAAACGCTTATGCAGGTTTCAAGTATTGGATACTTTAATCTTGTTTTAATGAAGACAAGACCCTTTGCGCGAGAGTTACATAATGGAATGAGGTGCTGATGGTGTGATGGCGGCAAGCAAGCTAGTTCATGGCCGACAAAACTCCTTTCCTCGAAGTTTATCATTAGGATTAAAATATTTGAATAAAAGCTTTGTAATCTAGTTTGTGAAACTTATGAGTGTGTCTTGCTTATTGCGAGACGGCTATTCATATTAATAAGAAACAATTCAGTTGTTTTGTTTTTATGAGTGATCTCTTTTATGATTCACATTGGGATTATAATCAACTTTTTCTAGTGTTTATCAGTATGATAAAAGAACGTTTATGAGAATTACCAAAAGATATCCAAGATTAAATATTGAATAACACTATTGTTTAAGTCATTGTGGTTACTGCATGTTTTTCATGTTAATGAAGATCGGGGTCTTAGATATTTAATCTAGAGACTTTGCAGAACCATGCCTCGTCGGGTAGAATGACTAAAACTCCGCATTCTGTTAAAACGGGATATGCAAAGAAGTATTGAATTTTATACATACGATGTATTATACTTTCAATAGATAGTGGAAGTCATTATTTGGTAAATTTAGGTAAATATGAGTATTTACTTGATGAAACACAAGGTTGAAACCATTTGAATTGTTCAAAGGATTTCAAAATGAAGTGGATATAAGATTAACAGGAATTTCATAGTCTTTGAGATTTGATCCAAATGATTTTGAATTCAAGTTAATAGCAAAATTGGCATATAAGGGACTTGTGATTTTTTTCCACAAATTAAGGTGATTGGACTAATCAAATAGTATTGATATGTCTAAAACATCATAATAATAGTGTATAAGATACATATGGTCCAAATGATCTTCAATGGTTTAACGTTAGGAATTAGAGTTTAGAGATTGAATTAGTAAACACTCAAAAGTATTAGAACATCTAAATGATTCACGGAAACAACACCATATGAGATATGGCAAGCTCGAGTTTCTAGATACCTCGATAGTTTGAGATCGTTGCGAATAGTAAGTCTTTGTGGTACGTTCTTAGTAAGACTATGAACACAAATTCCAAACTAATGCCCAAAGAAGACAAAGTTTGTATTGTATCAGCGAGGTACTTCTTTTGAGAAAAGGTTCTCATAGAATCGTTAGTGGAAAGTCAAAAGTGTAAGCAAAAGGTTTTGACCTTACCTACGAATTGTCTAGAATGTAAAACGGTATATGTTCCAGAAACAAACTTTACAAATAGACGGAAACTAGAATGATATAATCATTAAGTGTTTTAGCTAATACGTTATAAAAGTAGGATTCAAGGACTTGTTCTACCAGTTGCAGAGTTGCATTCTTGATTCACTTGACTTATTATTGGAATAATACATACCTATGAACTACAAAGAAAGTTTGATGGACCTAAGTACAAGAAATGACTTAAAAGTCATGAAATCCTAAATTAAGTAACATTTGAGATTATGAAGTAAAAGTTACTTAATATCATTAGTGATGGAATTTACTTAATCCTTCTAGTAAACTTCAAAGTTGAAAGGATCAAAATGAAACTTAAAAGGAAGACATAAATCTTATTTTGTAAAAAAGTTCATTTAACAAATGCTTAATGTCTATTGGATTTAATCAGCAAATAATCCAATTTTGAAATTGGTAAAGGACTGTTCAAAACTGCAAAGTCTTCAAGAGTATGAAGAGAAAGGTTGTAACTACTACAATAGGAAGGTTTTGATCAATCAGGAATTACCGAAGGCTTGTAGTAGAAAATTCTCGATTTGATGTAAGATGAAAGAATTTTGGATTTGCTAGGATTATCGAGAGAAGTCTACAAGTTAAGTGGGAGCTAAGAGGTTTCCCTAATAGAATATGTGGATGACATATTTGAGTGGGAGATGAGTGGCATCCTAGAATATCAAATATTGATGCAATATTTGAGTGGGAACGTGACAATGTTCTTGAATATGTAATTGACATATTAGTGAATATTTGGTATTAGGAATGATTAAATCATTATATGGATGGAATTCAACTTGAATTATATATAGTGGATCTATGTGATTAGATAAGGATGTTTATTGTTAAAACAGGGGAAAGGGATGCCCTGCATCGACTTTGCCTTGGCCATAGTTTTTCCAAGGTGAAACCCATGTTGCTTGTAGTTGACTTAATGTCACCCGTGTTCTTAGTAGTAAAGAACACAAATTCTAGAGTGATTTCTAAATCACTGAATTAGAGTTATGTTTGAACAAAACGAAAGCGTGGCTGGACATCAAAGTGAAAGTGTTGCACTTTGATTGAAATTTACATAGATATAGAAGTATTAAAATATTTAAGTGTTAGCAAGTATAATTTTGGTCTAGAGAAAGTTCGACTTTCAACTAAGTGTGTTTATAGTTATACATGACATCTTGAAATTTCTATCAACTGATAGATGGTCATGATATATACTAGAAATCAGAAGTCTCACTTTGTCACCAAAATACTATAACACATTATATGATAATGGTGTGAATGTCAAACAGTTGACGTTAATGATTTGCAAAATAGGACCTTATGAATCTGGTGAAACAGATTTAGGATAGTAAGTCCTCCATGAGCAAGCATGATCAATAAAAACATATGAGATATGGTTTATGATTAGTAGAAATGCAACTGGATTATTTGTAATCTAGTGCAAGTGGGATACCAAGGAGATATGCCCTAGAGGTAAGTAATAAAAGGGTATTATTGTCATATCCAATTAGTTCATAATAGTTTTATATCATGCTATAAGTCTGTATCAAGCGGAAACATTGATATAGGTGTGGTATACTGATACATTGCAAATGTATCTATAATTTTTGATGTTCCATGCTTGGTTTTATCCACTTTCTTGTGTTTTGTTCGAACTTTGGAGTACTTTTCATATGATTTCTTAGACTAACCTATTAACAAGAGCCATAGTGTTAGCTGCCTGTTTTCTGCTGTTTTTGGTTCCAGGAAAGTCAGAAAATGAATATTCTCGGAATTGGACGGGACAAAAGCGAAAGTGCCTATTTTTTCCGGAAGTCATCAAGTGCCAGAATACGAGACGAAGAGGGGCCAGAGGGCGGCCACACCACCTGGCCGCGTGGCTAGGCCTGGCCCGCGCCAGGGGGTGGTGTGGCCAGCCCAGGCACCCCCTCGTCCTCTCCTTCCGACTATATATTGCCCTCGGGACGAAAACCCTAAGGACCCGATCAAAAATCCACAAAAGAGTCTGTAGCCACCATCATCTCCATCCCTAGATCGTGAGGGATCTGAAGCTCTTCCCGACACCCTGCCGGAGAGGGGAATTCACCCTGGAGGCCTTCTTCATCACCATGCAAGCCTCCGGTGTGATGCGTGAGTAGTTCATCCTTGGACTACAGATCCATGTAGTAGCTAGATGGCTGGTTGATGGCTCAATGCACGGCGCCCTGAAAAGTGCTGGTGCGTGGTTGATGTAGAGATCGTTGGGAACCCCAAGAGGAAGGTATGATGAGCACAGCAACAAGTTTTCCTCAGTTATGAAACCAAGGTTTAATCGAACCCGTAGGAGCAAGGAAACACCCCAAAGGTGTTACTAGCTGAGCTTTGGCATGGCGCACTACCGGTGCTAGTAGCAACGTGGAGACCTACACAACACAACCACAAAACTTTGTCCCCAACTTGCGATGAGGTTGTCAATCTCACCGTGTTTTGCGGAAAACAAAGGATTAAACGTATTATATGTTAATTGTGAATTAATATATTCTAAATAATATTTAGATTAAAATTTAAAAATGTGACTTTCTTATTAGGCCTAATTCCCGGAGGGAATTAATCTAAAAAGAAACACTGTAGAAAAAACAAAAAAGGGAAAACAGCCCAGCAGACCACCGCCGTTGCTTCCGGGCCACGCGGGCGGGGCGAGCTAGGCTGCCGAGGCCGGCCCTTTCGGGTGCGCTGGCTGCCGCCGCAGCAGGCTGCTAGCTGGGCTGCTTGGAACACCGGCCCATGCGCCGCTGGCCGCCTCTGCCGGCTAATGCTGCTGCCGATGTTGGCTGGGCTGGATTCGGTCGGCCCACCCGAGTACGAGCTAGCCCAGCCGGCTGGTTTGCCTATTTTTCCAGTATTTCCTTGTCCTTTTAGTCCCATATGGCTTATCTTTGAGAAAGGCACACCACCTTCCGCCTATACAAAGGGGTTCCTATGGGTGAACTAAAACACACAATAAATTGAAGTATTCCCTTTGGTTGGAGTACTCTCCCCTCTCTCCAGTTGCCTTCGCCGTGGCATGGTCCCAAGTAAGGACTATGCGCACAAAGTCAATGCCTCCAAATCAGCCAAGGAGTAGAAGTAACCAATCATAGCCCTGGTAATGACGTAATAGTATGCCGACAGTATCATATCCCCGGGTCACCACACACATAGTACTAACCCTAGCCTCAAATCCCCTAACCTTATCAAAGGTCTGTAACACCCCAACTCCAGCCACCTTTTTTAGTTATACAGAATGCAAAAAATTAGGGGGGAACAAAAACTTTTTCTTGTTTAGTGATGCAATGATTTTTTGCTTATTTGTGATTATGCATATAGATGTGCAGAAGACGATGGGCTCTAATAGCCGTGACATTCGACATATTTTTGATGGTTTTTATTAATGGTTTTCTTCTGGATTTGATCGTTTTCTAGCATTACCTAACGCTAATACTTCGGTAGCAAAGAAAACTTGGTTTTTAATGTGTGTTTTAGGTTCTGAACATCAACAGAAGGTTTAACAAGAGAAACACAATATTCAGGCGAAAACAAGCAAGTCTCTTTTTGGAAGCAATCAAGGGAGACATACAGAAGCTTTAATGAGCAACTATGGGACGGGAATATTTTTCCGGTGATACGTCCATTTCGCATTACTATTCTATATCATAATTTACTATTATTCATTGATATATTTCATATTAAGAGATGATACTTATGTTATTTCATCTGTGTTTGCATGGTTGATGACTTTTGGAGCATGGACCGCTGCAGTCAGGATTCTGATAGAAAAGGTGATGTTTGGAGGCAAAATTCGCGAAGATTACAAATCCGGGAAAATACATGGAAAATTCTATTTTTCCAGAAGACGAAGATTGCCAGAAGGGGAATTGGAGATGGGCCACAAGGGGCCCACACCACCCCATGGCGCGGGCCACCCTTGGTCGCGCCACCAGGTGGTGTGGCCGCACTGGCCCACTCCAGGCTCTCCCCTCTGGCGTATATTATCCTTCCGAAACCCTAAGACTCGGAGAGCAACCACAGAAAGATTCCGCCGTCTCTGCAGGGCGGAAAACACCGAGAGGGAAAGATCTCTCCGGCAGACAGAATTCTGCCAGGGGAATTCCTTCCCGCAGAGAGGAGATCATCGCCATCAACACCACCATCAAGCAGGACTTCATCGGGATCATCATCATGATCATCACCACCATCATCTCCACCAGCACCATCATCACCACTTCATACCGCTGTAACAATTGGGTTGAATCTTGCATAGTTCTTAGGGGAAACTTTCCCGATGTTGATTACTCCTTGTAGTTGATGCTATTGAGTGAACCATTGAATTATCGTTTATGTTCAGATTGTTACACATCATTATTTCATCTATGATCATGATCCGTATGATGTCTTTTGAGTAGTTAGTTTTGTTCTTGAGGACATGGGAGAAGTCATGATGTTAGTAGTGGAGTTGTGTTGAGAAAGATTCAATGGTTTGATATTTAAGTTGTGGTGTATTTCTTCTAGTGGTGTCATGTGAACATCGACTACATGACACTTCACCTATATGGGACTAGGGGAATGCATTGTGTATTTGGATACTAATCGTAGGGGTTGCCGGAGTGACAGAAACCTGACCCCCCGTTAGGAAACCTTTGCACAAGGGACATCAGGGTCTTAGAGTTTAAAGCTGTGGTTAGGTTTCTACCTTAATTACTTTCTTGTACTTGTGGATGCTTGCAAGGGGTATAATCACAAGTATGTCTTAGTCTTAGGAAGGTCGGTACATTAGCATAGGTTCACCCACACAACACTTAGCAAACTAAATAAGATTAATCAACTATATGAAGCGAAAGCACTTGACGATATTCCCATGTGTCCTCGAGAACGTTTGGTCGTCTTAAGTAATACAACCAGCTTGTCCTTTGCTAAAGAACGGATTGGGCCAGTTGCTGCATTTATTCTTATTGTCTTTTATTTACTCGTACTTTATTTACCTGCATTATCAAAAACCCCTAAAAATCCGTTTGCTAAGTATTTACAGAGAATTCCTGCTCCAAGCCATTCGCCACTCTTCGTTGGGTTCGACACTCTTACTTATCAAAAATACTGCGATACACCCCCTATACTTGTGGGTCATCAAGACTATTTTCTAGCGCCGTTGTCGGGGAGTGAAGTGCTATTGGAGAGTGGAACTAGTAAAGGAAACTTCTACTGTGAGTATTGTTTACTGCTGTTAGTTGCTTTATTTCAATATGGATAATTCACTGAGTTTCTTATTTCGTAATGCTACTACCACTGCTAAGGTAGTAGATGAACCACCACCTGCTGAGAGTGATGCTTTTAAAATACCTACAAGAATTATTGATCGTGTTATGGATAACTATTATGTTGGAGATGGAACTGTCCATCCCGGTGATCATTTGCTCTTTATACACGAATTATGCGGGTTGTTCAAGTGTGCAGGTATTACAACAGATCAAGTCAAGAAGAATTTATTCTCATTATCACTGAAAGGAAGAGCTGAGGAATGGTATAAGCTGATGAAGAATGGCCAATCTCTTGAATAGGAGGAAGTAGTGCCTCTCTTTTATTCTAAATTTTATCCTCCTCGTGAGTTTCATAAAGATCGGAATCAAATATACAACTTTTGGCCTCTTGATGGAGAGAGTACAACTCAAGCTTGGGGGAGATTGAAGTTACTAATGCTCAAATGTCCCATTCATGAGCTCCCCAACAATATTATTATCAATAATTTTTATGCAAGGCTTTCTCTTCATGATAAGGATTTATTGGATGCTTCTTGCGCTGGATCATTCACACGCATGGAAGAAGTAGCTAAATGGAATCTTCTAGACCGTATTCAAGACAATGCTGAAGCATGGGAGAATGACAATGGAAGAAAGTCAGGTATAAATTATGATTATGAATGCATCGAATCTTTTATGGGAACTGATGACTTTCAAAATATTAAAAATGCTTATGGTCTAGACTCTCAAGATATTGCAACTTATTTTAAGGCTTTTGCTTCCTATATTGAAGTCCCTAAAAAGAAATGCCATAAGTATCATGCACCTTATAAAGACAATGTAAGTGTGTTCCTGCAAGAAATACTGAAGTTTATACTGCTAATCATGTTTTACCTGAACCTTACATTGAGAAAATGCCTTTCCCAGTTAAGATAAAGGAACATTATATGATAGCTAGTGTGGTTAATGAAAGTACAAATAAAGCTGTTGAACCTGATAAACAAATGGATGATGAACCTATAATAGCAAATGTGAAAGATTTTGTCGCTAAATATGTAGAAGATGGACACACTATCCTCTGTAAGGATATCCCTAATATTGTTTCACAAAGTAGTGTTATGAGAGCTAGTGTTCCTGTGTTTTCTGTTAGGATAAGTGATAATTTCTACAATCGTTCTTGTGATAGTTATATCATTAAGTTTACACATGATACTGAAAGTTATTACGAGAGAGGGAAGACTGTTCTTATGCACCTCAATAATATCAAGTTTCCTCGTTTTATGCTTAAAGTCTTTATGTTGCACTTGTTTTGCCTTCCTATGCTTGTAGCCTCTGGTTTCAACAACTTGTTTGTTTACAAAATTCCCTTGCATAGGAAGTGGGTTAGACTTAAACATGTGTATGTTTGCTTCTTGATGCTCTCTTTTACTTCAATTCATATCTTATGTGAGCACCATTGAAATTATCATGCCCATCTTAATGGCTATAAAGAAAGAGCTTTTTGGGAGACAACCCAATATATTCTTGCTTTCAGTTTGTTTTTGTTTCTTCGAGTCTTGGAAGTTATTACTTCGGTAATAACCTCTCGCTATCCTTTTTGTTTGGTTTTTGTGTCAAGATCAACCTCTAATGAGAGAGAAGTAAGATTTGGGGAAGTTGTTGTCCCGAAGCAGATTTTGGTGCTTCACCGTAAAAATTTGTGAGAGATCTCTGTATGTCGGATTGAGCTGTAATTTTTGTTGCTTCTGCCCCAGGTTGTTATTTAACTTTCGTTAGTTTTGCACTTTTTTATTTGAGCAATAGAAGATTTTCTAAGAAATTGATCTTTACCTGCTGGTCTGTTTTGACAGATTTTGCCACTCTTGCATTTGCTTCTTTAAATCGATTTCCTTTTTGAATTCTTTTTTTGGGTTTTCAGAAGGAGTTGCTACAGTAGCTTATGATTTGATGGATTTCAGTTGAAATTGGACCTAAAAGGTTTATTACCTCGCTTATACTAATGTTGCTAATGAGAATTGTGTGAAGTTTTGTGTGAAAGAAATTTCCAGGTTATCAGAGAAAATGGTGTAATAAGAAAGAGAAATGTTTCATGACTCGAGCAATATGAGTATGAAGATAAAGATATTGATGTTATTCAAGTGGTGACTCCGGAAGAATCTACTAAATGCCAAATTCAGAGACCTGCAGAGTCCGTTTTCGAATAGGTAACAATTATGGTAAGAAAAGTTCCACGAAAATTATGTACAATTATATTTTTGGAATTTTTACCCAACAAGGAAAGCTACGAAGTGAAAGGGGGACAGAAACGCAGCCAGGGTGGCTCACACCACCCCCTGGCGCGGGCCCCCTGGCCGCGCCAGCAGGTGGTGTGGCCGCCCTGGACTCTGTCTCCGACCCGTTTTCTCCCAGTACCTTCCTTTTGTTGTAAAACTTCGTAATATATAATCCCTTGGATATTCCAAGGTTCGTATATCATGTTCTCGTCGTGTTTTCGTTTCGATCTGTTTCTGACAGGTAGAGTCCCAAATTTGGAGCCACAATGTCTTCCTCTGGATCAGCTAAGGAAGATTCCTCAGTCATCAACCCATACATGCGAGAGTTGAAGATTCATCCCAAGGAGTTGTTGCTTGAAGATGGGGATGTACAGATAAAAGAGGTTCAGGGCCCCAAAAGTGAAGGAAGTCTAGAGGACAGGATGGAAGCACTGGTGCAAGAAGTCTTTAGGTACAAGAAGATGGCGGAACACGAAGTGGATATCATCCATAATATTTGTTCTGAACTCATCACCGAGCACCAAAAGGAGACTGCTGATCTTAAGGATGAAATTCTCTCACTCCACCAAACAACCAACCAACTGCAAGCACAATTCTACGATGTTCAAAATCAAAACTGTGAGTACGAGGTTAGGTTTAAACACATAAGTGTTGCTGCATGTTTCAGGATGTTGGAGACCACGATGTCTTTTGTTGATGGGGAGCCCTTACCTTGGAAGTCGGACGATGACGAGAGAAGACCACCACCACCAAAGGAGTAATTCGTCATCAGGTTTTGGCATCCCCTTGGTTTGTTCCAAGCTTGGGGGAGTGCTGCAGTATCATATCACTATCTTCTATCTTTTTTACCTTTTTAGTAGAGTCATGTCATGAATAGAGAAGTTATCATCTAGGATGGTTTACATTATGGAAGTGTCCCCCCTCTCGTTAGATATCTATGTATCCCTTGGAGTGAGTTGCCATTATGGAATATTAATGAGAAGTTCTATCATTTATTCTTTTGCATATCTTATTTTAGTTTTCAATTCATGGTTATATGATTGATCTTGTCGTTAGTATTGGTATCACTTTGGGATCATTGAGTTAATTTAGTTGGTTTTGGCAAACCTGGCTCGGTCAGTAGCAACACTATTTTGAGAATTGAATGAAAAAGATAAAAGAACTCTTAAAGAAATATAATTTCATCATCTTTCTTTCTTGATTTGCTCATAAGTTTAGTATTCTCTAGTTAAGATCTTTTGTGCTTCCAAGGAAGATTGCATGTTTGTTTTTATCACTTGTATGTTTGTTTGTTTGTTTGTTTCCTTCAACTCTTATGCTTGCTACCCAGCCTTGCTAGCCAAAAACCTATACTGAGAGGGAATGCTTCTTGTGCATCCAATCCTTAAACCAAAACCTATGCCATTTGTGTCCACCATACCTACCCACTAGCACTATTGCTATTCCAAGTAAAATCATGTTTTTATCTACCTTCCAAATTAAACTTATTATGTGAAAATTAGTAATTAAAGCTCTCACGAACTTGATGGCACACTTTATTTTCCTGCACTTAATAAACTTGAACCATTGTTCCCATCTATGTTGCGTATATGCTTGCGCTTTGTAAGTTGTAAATTAGCAGAACCATGCTGTCATGGGGAACACTTTCAACATTGCACTGGTACTTTGTACCTAGTTGATATCATGCTCTTTTTCCTATGGATGTCATCAGTGTGAAATGAAAGGGGAGCTTGTAAGTCCATGGAGTTATGTATGTGTGTTAGAGAAACGCCTAGGCCGCCGGTCTAATCCATGCCTAATCATGGTGGAAACCTGCAGCGTAACCATAATGAGCATCTATGAAGCATTCTTCTTATAAAAAAAGACATAGAGATTGAGAAAAAGGAAAAAAAGGGATGAGAAAAGAGGAAAGAGAGAAAAAGCACCATATTCCCATGGTAAATAAGAAGATTGCTGAGATGCTTGTTGTCTTCTTGCCTTGTCATTTTGATATGGGGATTCATCCGTATCATCGGGCAAGGGGTACCCCGTTGGCGGTTCTCTATGATACACATGTACTTACTATGACAAGAACTTACCGGTAACTAAACTTGAGTAGCATGAGGAGCGACCCTCGTATTCAAGGGACATGAGATTTTCAATTTGCAACTTGTCAAGCATATCCTCATATTTGATCACTTTAACCTTAATCACCTAAAGATGCCAATGATAGGGGCAATGAGAGCTGAAAGCTAATAAGTATCATAATTTTTGGAAGCTCTTTATGAAACTTGAAATCCCTGCTTCCCTCTACGGAGGGCCTATCTTTTACTTTTTAGTTGAGTCAGTAAACCTATTCCCTTCTACCTCAGCAAGTATTTTGAGTTGTTGTGTTTCATTCATTCATATGATGATTTATTCAATCATGTTTCTTATGTTCCTTGTTTTGCATATTTGCTCTTATCTTAGTGTTTACTACTTTGAAAGATATCATTGAAAACCCTTTATGTGTGAACTCTTGCAAATTGTCAACTATTCTTCGACCAAGAGCTAAGTTTGCCATTACCAATTATGATTTACTTTATGTATCTTTATTGTGTTTCCTTTACTTATTGCAAGTTAAGTTATATAATAGTGAGTTGTCTTCTATTATGATTTATGTATTGATGAATGTGATGCTTCTTGTCCATATTCTTTTATCGACTCTTCACTCCATAAACCTGAGGTCATGTTTATTGAGCTCAGTTTTCGCTTGGGGACAAGCGAAGTCTAAGCTTGGGGGGGGGGGTTGATACGTCCATTTTGCATCACTATTCTATATCATATTTTACTATTATTCATTGATATATTTCATATTAAGAGATGATACTTATGTTATTTCATCTGCTTTTGCATGGTTGATGACTTTTGGAGCATGGACCGCTGCAGTCAGGATTCTGATGGAAAAGGTGCTGTTTGGAGGCAAAATTCGCGAAGATCAGAAAATCCAGGAAAATACATGGAAAATTCTATTTTTCCAGAAGACGAAGATTGCCAGAAGGGGAAGTGGAGATGGGCCATAGGAGGCCCACACCACCCCCTAGCACGGGCCACCCCTGGCCGTGCCACTAGGTGCTGTGGCTGCCCTGGCCCACTCCAGGCTCTCCCCTCTGGCGTATATTATCCTGCCGAAACCCTAAGACTCGGAGAGAGACCATAGAAAGATTCCACCGCCTCTGTAGGGCGGAAAACACCGAGAGAGAAAGATCTCTCCGGCAGACATAATTCTACCGGGGGAATTCCTTCCCGGAGAGGGGAGATCGTCACCATCAACACCACCATCAGGCTGGACTTCATCAGGATCATCATCATCACCACCATCATCTCCACCAGCACCATCATCACCACTTCATACCGCTGTAACAATTGGGTTGAATCTTGCATAGTTCTTAGGGGAAACTTTCCCGGTGTTGATTACTCCTTGTAGTTGATGCTATTGAGTGAACCATTGAATTATCGTTTATGTTCAGATTATTACACATTATTATTTCATCTCTGATCATGATCCGTATGATGTCTTGTGAGTAGTTCGTTTTGTTCTTGAGGACATGGGAGAAGTCATGTTGTTAGTAGTGGAGTTGTGTTGAGAAAGATTCAATGGTTTGATATTTAAGTTGTGGTGTATTTCTTCTAGTGGTGTCATGTGAACATCGACTACATGACACTTCATTTATATGGGCCTAGGGGAATGCATTGTGTATTTGGCTACTAATCGTAGGGGTTGCCGGAGTGATAGAAACCTAAACCCCCGTTAGGAAACCTTTGCACAAGGGACATCAGGGTCTTAGAGTTTAAAGTTGTGGTTAGGTTTCTACCTTAATTACTTTCTTGTACTTCCGGATGCTTGCAAGGGGTATAATCACAAGTATGTATTAGTCCTAGGAAGGTCGGTACATTAGCACAGGTTCACCCACACAACACTTAGCAAACTAAAGAAGATTAATCAACTATATGAAACGAAAGCACTTGACGATATTCCCATGTGTCCTCGAGAACGTTTGGTCATCTTAAGTAATACAACCGGCTTGTCCTTTGCTAAAGAAAGGATTCGGCCACTTGCTGCATTTATTCTTATTGTCTTTTATTTACTCGTACTTTATTTACCTGCATTATCAAAAACCCCTAAAAATCCGTTTGCTAAGTATTTACAGAGAATTCCTGCTCCAAGCCATTCGCCAACACCTTCTGCTCCTCGTTGGGTTCGATACTCTTACTTATCGAAAATACTGCGATACACCCCCTATACTTGTGGGTCATCATCCGGCCATATAGTTCCCGCCGTATAGCTGCCACCGCCTCCGTCTTGTCAAAAGGGATAACTTTCGTGAAGAGAAGCGACGCGAAATCAGAACAAAGCAGCCGCCATCCCATCCAAAAAGGAGAAAGAAGAGATCCGGAGAAGAGGGGGAAGATGTTTTTCATCTCGCTGCACGATCTTCGACCTCATAGCCATCACACCCTCATAGCCATTACTTGTACTTGAGAGAGAGAGATCTTCACTTTGCAAGATTAGGTTTTCATATTGTTTCTTCCTATCTCTAATTGTGTTGGATTACTTTTATATTATTATTGTGGATCTCCATGGTAATATCAAGAAGAACTCCCTTTATTTAAATTATGTCGATGATGCTTTCTTCCCTCATGTGTGAGTAAGTTCCTTGGGCATGGGAGATGTAAGGGATTGGTGAGATGTGATGTGCCTCCATATAATTAGTTTGTGATTGATTCTAATTACTATATTATATGTGCTTGACTATCTGTGGGATGCCTAATGCTTGTTGTCCAATTAAGGTCCTAGATAACATGATGCTTTGTTCTACATAGATATGATCTTGTTCTCTAGCAGGTCGACGACCGACGAGTGACACAGGGATATCAATGGGAAACTAGTTTTACTCGAGGATCACGAGGAGCCACTGTGCTTATTGCATTAGTCTGATCCAAGGAGCTTAATTGCTAGGCAACCAGAAGGATCTTAATCGTCTAGTGACTGACCATGGTTTTGGTAATAGACTAGTAGGATTATTGAAGTTGGGATGAAATCTACCAAGAGGAGTTCCAGCTAATTATGGGTTGCTAGCCTACACATATACTTATAAGATTATAATTGTTACACTTATCATTCTTCCATCTGGCACAATCACTATCACCATGAACTGTATCTCCCCGCGCCTTCTTTGTCATCTGCAAAAAACCACAAACAATTGAATCGTTCTTTACTTTTATGCTTTTTATTCCTGAAGTTTACATTTTAGTTTTATTTAAATACATCCAGTGTAATCCAAATTTCATTCTTATTTCCACACTTGCAGTCAATTCACTCGAAGACCTATGACAACTTTGAGTGTGACAGAGACTTCATTCATAAACACATACCTTTGGGCTCCCTATGGGATCGATATCTATACTTCAAAACTAGCTACAAACGATCTATGCACTTGCAGACATCAAGCTATTTTCTGGCGCTATTGCCGGGGAGATAAGCGCTAACTATTTGTGTCTTGACATTTCAGGTGTTACTACTACAAAATGGTATCCCTAGGAGACAAAGGGTCTACACGCTCTGGTAGGACCTATTTACCAGATTATATTGAGCGCGTGCTATTCAAAGGCGCGAGGAAATTATTGAAAAACTTTTAAGATCAAATAAGGTTGAAGTTGAAAACCTGAGTGATTTTGTGGAAATCATGTTCATTTACAGGACAACTCCCAGGAAACCTGAGAAAACTCTCATAGAATACAGTGCTCCAAATTCTTCTTTTCTTAAACAACCAATAAAATTTCCTAATGCTAGAGTTAGAGAATATCGATTTGATGGTGGGATTATTAAAATTTTACAGGAAAAAGCTTCCAGTCGAAGGGAAGATGAAGACCTAGGAAGAGATCTTAGAGAGTTTGACGATTTGATAACATCACTTGGACCAAAAGGTTTGCCAAGAGACTTCTCTCGTCTAAAATTATTTCGTTGGTCTCTTAAAGGTAAGGCTCTAGACTAGGTGTATTCTCTCCCTCATCATTACATTAAATGTTGGGAAAACTGTATTGTTAAATTCATAAACAGGTTTAATCCTTTTAAAAAGGTAACTAAAATTAGAAAGAATATATGCAACTTTAGTCAAAACGTGGGAGAAAACTACCCACAAGCCTGGGATAGATTATTTGGAATGATCAATAGTATTCCTAATCATGGCTATTCTAAATCAACTATTTGCCATTTATTTTACCATGGTCTTAATTCTCAATGCAGAAAGTTGCTTGACTTCTCAGCAGGAGGATCGATAAATACTTTAACTATTAAAGCATGTTTGGAATTGATGTGTACTAGGGCTAAGAATGATTCTTTATATAATCCTGATTTCGGCACTAAGCTAGAAAAAGGGATACTTCGTATAACTCCTGATCTTATGCCTGAAGTACACAAAACAATGAAAGAAGAAGGTATACCTCCCGAACTTTATAAGGAAAACAAAGTAGACTTGTTACAAGTTTTTACCGAAGAAGATGAAACTAGAATTTTTGTTCAAGAATTAAAACATCGACAAGCAAAATCTCATAATAACCTGCATAAGCAATTTCAAAGACATAAGAAGATTTTGGTGGAACTCACGGAAAATTATGACGAGATTGGGCAAAAAATAAAATTATTTCACAAGTACCTTAGTATGATTGAAACCCAATGTGAACAAATAGCATCTGGTTATCAAAATTTTCTTCAAGATGATATAGATATTCCTGTTTCTACTAATGTTGTTACAAGGGGAGGTGCAGTTGTTATAGGAACATTAGGACCACCAGAATATGAAGCTGAGAAAGATCGAAAGGAAAAAGCCTTGCTCAAAGCAAGCCAAGAAGATGATACACATCCTCAAGATGAAACTGCTCACGAAACATAAGATCAAACCATGGAGAAGCAAAATGATGCACAAGATGACCGTTATGCCTCTGATGCAGAGACAATTGATCCAAGAGAAGAAAAAGAATTATTTTGATGACTGCAGAAGGTTTAACGACCAACTATATGGCAGGAATAAAAATTCCAGCCGTATAGTTTGGCCATATAGACATCTTTGCCATCGATGAATTTTCTTTCTTAGGAATATAAGGTTTAACAACCAACTATATGGCGAGAATAAAAACTCCAGACGTATAGTTATCATTGCCTTTGTAAAATTTCTTTTCTACGGTCCTAAAGGTTTGACGACCAACTATACGGCAGGAATAAAAATACCGGCCGTATAGTTTGGCGTATAGTTATTGATGCATGTCTCAGAAAATTTATCTCGAGGTTCCAGACGGTTTGACAACCAACTATACAGCGGGACCATTTTGATCCGGCCGTATAGTTGCACCCGTATAGCTGTGATCTGGCATAAAGAAACCCTAATTATCGATGCCGCCACAACTATACGACGGGAACTACTTTTCCCGGCCGTATAGTTGCGGCCGTTTAATTCAGCGCGACCACTTAAACGCACCGGGACAACTATGGTTCTTCCTCCTCCTCACTTTTTCTCTCATATTCTCTCTCCAAACCCCTCAAAACCCACCTAGAACTCTTGATTCTTCGTGGATTTCGTTCGTTTGAGTTGGGGAATCAACATATCAGTATGTTTCTCTCCCTATCCATGCTTTATTTTCAGAATTCCATGGTTGAAACTCTCACATTGATCTAGTGGATGAACTCAAGCTTATTTTGTTTTTCCCTTTTAATTTCTCACGTTAGGATTAATTTTTTCCATGTAGAATTGTTCATATATCTTGTAGAAACTATATGCCTAAGGTTTCATGGTGAAAATTTTCAGTTCATCAAGATGAACAAAATTGGTAGCATTTTCGCAAGAGAAAGCGCCAACATGGAGAGAGCTCGGGGCTCCGGGCCGATCTCAATAGCAAGTTGGCCATGGTTTCATCAAGGAGGGTGATGCCCACACGTTGGGCCGATGATAGCTTTCTCCCCGCGGCAGGGTTAAGGGAGGACTGATACATTGCAAATGTATCTATAATTTTTGATGTTCCATGCTTGGTTTTATCTATTTTCTTATGTTTTGTCCACACTTTGGAGTACTTTTCATATGATTTCTTGGACTAACCTATTAACAAGATGCCACAATGCTAGTTGCTTGTTTTCTGCTGTTTTTGGTTCCAGGAAAGTCAGAAAATGAATATTCTTAGAATTGGACGGGACAAAAGCCAAAGTTCCTATTTTACCAGAAGACTCACAGAGCCAGAATACGAGACGGAGGAGGGCCAGGGCCTAGCCACACCCCCAGGCGCGGGTACCCCAGGCCGCGCCAGGGCATGGTGTGGGCCCCCTGGCTGGCCACCGACCTTACCTCCTTCGCCTATATATTCCTCCCGAGGCAGAAACCCTAGATGGTCAATCAGAAATCCACGAAAAGTTCTGCAGCACTGCCGCCACCGAAGGGGAGATTCGAGGGACAAAAAGTCTCTGTTCCGGCACCCTGCCGAGACGGGGAAGTGCCCCCGGAGCCATCTCCATCGATCTCCACCACCATCTCCATCACCGTTGCTGATTCCCATGATGAGGAGGGAGTAGTTCTCTCTCGAGGCTAATGGTTCTACCGGTAGCTATGTGTTCATCTCTCTCTCTCTCTATGCATGATCATATTGTGATCATGAGCTTGTAATCTATAGATCTACCTTGCTACTCAAGTGCTTTAATAGATCTCTGCTCTCCCCATGTGTGTGAAAGTGACAGCGTGCACACCATTGTGGCACTTAGGCTAGAGATTACAAATACTTGTTATGAGTTATATTTGGAGTTGGATGTCTTTATGAAATTGTGGTGTTTGTTGGAACCATCTAGTGCTCAAGTTGACAGTGTGGGGTTTTCTAGATGGGAAAGATTCTAGATGGGAAAGACTTACTTTGAGGTGTGCTATTATAGCCCTACCATGGATTAGAGTGTCCAACCGGAGAGTAGTAAGAGTAGTATCATGAAGAGAAGATATTTATATGAGAGTGTTCACTAGTGAAAGTATGATCCCTAGGCCTTGTTTCTTAGCATTGATACACCGTTTGCAATTAGATCTGTTACATGTTTGCTTACTTCCTTCTTTATTTCAGTTTGCCTTTAGTCTTTTCCCACATCAACCACACGCCAGCAAGCTATTTTCTAGCACCGTTACCACTTATAATTATCCATACCACTTGTATTTCACTATCTCTTCGCCGAACTAGTGCAACTATACACCTGATAAGTGTACTGGGTGTGTTGGGGACAAAAGAGACTTCTTGTATCGTGATTGCAGGCTTGCTTGAGAGGGGATACCTTTGACCACTTCCTCCCTGAGTTCGATAAACCTTGGATGATCCACTTAAGGGAAAACTTGCTGCTGTTCTACAAACCTCTACACTTGGAGGCCCAACAACTGTCTACAAGAATAGAAGTGCGTAGACATCAAGCTATTTTCTGGCGCCGTTGCCGGTGAGGTAAGGTAAAAGGTACTCACATCCTCCGGTGTGAGTGCTCGAAGTTATTTCCTTTAGATTCTGCAATTATATCTTTTTGTTTCTTCTTTTCACTAGTTAGGCTTAATGGAAAACAACAAAAAAATTAGAGAGCTTTATAGTATTTATCTTGAGTTAGGACATGATGTGTTTGAAGAGAAAATTAAAAAACCTATGGAACTTTATTTGCATGCTAATAGCAATGTTATTAGTATGAATTCTTTGAACACCATTATTGCTAACGCTATGGAAAAGTCTAAGCTTGGGGAAGCTGGTTTTGATGAAAATGATCTTTTTAGTCCCCCAAGCATGGAGTAGAAAATTTACTTTGATGATACAATGCCTCCAATATATGATGATTAGAATGATGAATATGATATTTTCAGTCCACCTAATATTGAGGAGAAAATTAATTATGATCACAATATGCCTCCTATATTTGATGATTATGGTGATGAGAATAATAATGATAGCTATTTTGTTGAATTTGCTCCCACTACAATTAATAAGAATGACTATGCTTATGTGGAGAGTAATAATTATTTTATGCATGTGGCTCATGATAAGAATTTTTTATGTGATAGTTATATTGTTAATTTTATTCATGATGCTACTGAAAGTTATTATGAGAGAGGGAAACATAGTTTTATGTGTCTCAACAATATTAAGTTTCCCCTCTTTATGTTGAAATTTTTGAAGTTGCACTTGTTTTGCTTTCCTATGCTTGTTGCTTTGTGCTTTCATGACTTGTTTCTTTACAAGATTCCTATGCATAGGAAGTGGGTTAGACTTAAATGTGCTTTGAATTTGCTTCTTGATGCTCTCTTTTACTTCAATTCATATGTCTTATGTGAGCATCTTCTCAAACTATCATGCCTAACTTAAAGGCGTTAAAGAAAAGTACTTATTGGGAGATAACCCAAAAGTTTTAGATGAGTCTTGGAAGTTATTACCTCTGTAATAACCGCTTCTTATCATTTTTATTTGCTTTTTGTGCCAAGAGTAACCTCTAATGGGAGAGAAGTAATGCTTGGGAAACTTGCTGTCCCGAAACAGATTTCTGTGCTTCACCGTAAAAATTTGTGTAAAATCTCTGTATGTCCTTTTGAGGCGTGAATTTTTGTTCTTCTGCCCCAGGTTGTTATATAAATTTCTTTACTTCAACACTTTTTTATTTGAGCAACAGAAGGTCTTCAAAAAAATTCGTATTTACCTCCTGGTCTGTTTTGACAGATTTCTGCCATTTTTTGCATTTGCTTCTTGTTGGTTCCTTTTTGAGTTCTTTTAGGGAATTGAGCTTTTTTAGGGAAGTGCTACAGTAGCTTGTGTCTTAATGGAAGTTTTATTGGTGTTAGAACTGAACCTAAAGAGTTATTATCTTGAGTGCACTAATGTTGCTAATAGAGATTGTGTGAAGTTTTGTATGAAGGAAAATTTTCAGGTGTATGGAAGGAATGAGTAATGAGATGAAGGATGGACTAAAGCTCAATCTTGGGGATGCCACGCGTGTCACCCCAAGAAATATCCAAGAAGTACAAGCGTCAAAGCTTGGGGATGCCCAAGGCATCCCCCTCTTCATCAATAAAAATCCCAGGTTTCATCCAAACACTTCATTTTTATTGTTTCATGCACAGTTGTGTTGTTCTTGGAGCGTCTTCTTTTTCTTTTTTGTTTTGGTTTTTCGTTTGTTTAGTTTGCTGAATAAATTGGTTGGACCCCCTCTTTCATACATTAGTTTTCAAATAGTTTGGTTTTTTTGGAAAAGAGTAGGAAAGTTCATGCTTAAGTGTTAAAGAGAGCTTGTTTTTGACTGTGGCATATGCTTTGTCATGCCATGCTCGATATTGTTTTGGATTTATGCTTAGTATTCTTTGTTGTAGCATGACTTGTTATAAACAATTGAGATTGCTTAATGTGCCTTTGAAGAATCATGCGTTGTTTTAGCATATTAAAGCATAATATTGTGGTATTCTCCTTTGATGCTTTATTTGGGTTGACTTCGCACATGCTCACACCATGTTATGACTATCCCAAGTCACCATAGCCTTTATGATCCTTTAGTTTTCAACTTGTAGTATCACTTTATGCTTTGATCAATGATGTTTTGCCGCTCTACATGATTATGGCCATTATTACTCTCTTAGTTCGTCGCTCCAAGTCTTTTGCTAGCCTCCACAACCAAGTATGAGTTCCACTCATGCATACAACTCCTAAAACCAAGTTATTCCAAAGAGTCCACCATACCTACCTATTAGCATATGCTATTCCAAGTATATTCATGTTTTTGTTTACCTTCCGAATTAAAATTTTTATGAGAAAACTAGTGATTAAAGCTCTCACGAACTTGAAGGCACACTTTACTTTTCTTGCCCTTAATAAACTTGAACCATTGTGTCGTCTATGTTGTATATGCTTGCACTTATTTTTTGGGAATTAGCAGAACCATGTTGTCATGGGGAACGCTTTCAACATTGCACGGGTACTTTGTACGTAGTTGGTATCATGCTCTTTTGTCTATGGATGTCGTCGGTGTGAAATGAAAGGGAGCTTGTAAGTCCATGGAGTTATGTATATGTGTTAGAGAAACGCCTAGGCCGCTGGTCTAATCCATGCTGACATGGTGGAAACCTGCAGCGTAACCATAATGAGCTGTCTATGAAGCATTCTTCTTATAAAAAAAGATTCCTATATTGAGAAAAAAGAAAAAAAAGAAAAAAGAGATATGAGAAAAGAGGAAAGAGAGAAAAAAGCACCATATTCCCATGGTAAATAAGAAGATTGTTGAGATGCTTGTTGTCTGCTTGCCTTGTCATTTTGATATGGGGATTCTTCCGTATCATAGGGCAAGGGGTACCCCATTGGCGGTTCTCTATGATACACATGTACTTACGATGACAAGCATTACCGGTGACTAAACTTGAGTAGCATGAGGAGCGGCCCTCGTATTCAAGGGACATGAGATTTCTAACTTATACTTTGTCAAGCATATACTTCATAGTTTGTTCACTTTAACCTTAATCACTTCAAGATGCTTATGATAGGGGCAATGAGAGCTGAAAGCTATTAAGTACTCCCTCCGACTCATATTACTTGACTTGGATTTGTCTAGATTCGGATGTATCTAGACATGTTTTAGTGCTAGATACATTCGAATCTAGACAAATCCAAGTCAACTAATATGGGTCGGAGGGAGTACCATAATTTTTGGAAGCTCTTTATGAAACTTGAATCCCTGCTTCCTTCTATGAAGGCCTTTCTTTTACTTTTATGTTGAGTCTCCACCTTCTATCTTTATGCACCTACTTTGAGAGCATAGTTGCCATTTAGTTCTATGTGCATTGTCCCAAGACTCATTGATTGATGCATAGCTTTGATATTGCTTGTTTTAAACTATTTGTATCTAGTCACTCTTATGAACTTTGAAGGTGTCCTATGCATTTATGTTTGCTACTTTATGAGGGACAAGCTGAATACCACTATGCTATGTTTTCTTGATGTGAAACAAACAAACGTCTTGCAAAGAATTGTTATTCATGAATCTTTTGTTTGTGCCTTTTTATGTTGCAACATAGTTTCTTTGCCTTATTGCTAGAACTTTGTCTTTCATGTTATGATTGAAGTACTATGATCCCAGCTCTGAATGTTTTACAAGTACTTTGATCAAGTTTATGATTGTGCATGTCACCTCAAAAATTATTCTTTCTTTTTATCACTTACCTACTCGAGGACGAGCAGGAGTTAAGCTTGGGGATGTTGATACATTGCAAATGTATCTATAATTTTTGATGTTCCATGCTAGGTTTTATCTACTTTCTTATGTTTTGTCCACACTTTGGAGTACTTTTCATATGATTTCTTGGACTAACCTATTAACAAGATGCCACGATGCCGGTTACTGTTTTTTCGCTGTTTTGGTTCGGGAAAGTCGAAAATGAATATTCTCGAATTGGACGGGACAAAAGCCAAAGTTCCTATTTTACCGAAGACTCACGGGCTGAATACAAGACGAGGAGGGCCAAGGCCTGGCCAACCCCCTGTGCACGGTACCCATGGCGCCAGGCATGGTGTGGGCCCCCTGGCTGGCCACCGACCTTACCTCCTTCGCCTATATATTCCTCCCGAGGCAGAAACCCTATATGGTCAATCAGAAATCCACGAAAAGTTCTACAGTGCCGCCGCCACTGAAGGGGAGATTCGGGGGACAGAAAGTCTCTGTTCCAAAGACCGCCGGACGTGAAGTGCCCGGAGCCATCTCCATCGATCTCCACCACCATCTCCATCACCGTTGCTGATTCCCATGATGAGGAGGGAGTAGTTCTCTCTCGAGGCTAAGGGTTCTACCGGTAGCTATGTGTTCATCTCTCTCTCTCTATGCATGATCATATTGTGATCATGAGCTTGTAATCTATAGATCTACCTTTCTACTCAAGTGCTTTAATAGATCTCTGCTCTCCCCATGTGTGTGAAAGTGACAGCGTGCACACCATGGTGGCACTTATGCTAGAGATTACAAATACTTGTCATGCGTTATATTTGGAGTTGGATGTATTTATGAAATTGTGGTGTTTGTTGGAACCATCTAGTGCTCAAGGTGACAGTGTGGGGTTTTTTAGATGGGAAAGACTTAATTTGAGGTGTGCTGTTATAGCCCTACCATGGATTAGAGTGTCCAACCGGAGAGTAGTTAATAGTAGTATCATGAAGAGAAGATATTTATATGAGAGTGTTCACTAGTGAAAGTATGATCCCTAGGCCTTATTTCTTAGCATTGATATACCGTTTGCAATCAGATCTGTTACATGTTTGCTTGCTTCCTTCTTTATTTCAGTTTGCCTTTAGTCTTTTCCCATGTCAACCACACGCCAGCAAGCTATTTTCTGGCACCATTACCACTTATAATTATCCATACCACTTGTATTTCACTATCTCTTCTCCGAACTAGTGCACCTATACACCTGACAAGTGTATTGGGTGTGTTGGGGACACAAGAGACTTCTTGTATCGTGATTGCAGGGTTGATTGAGAGGGGATACCTTTGACCACTTCCTCCCTGAGTTCGATAAACCTTGGGTGATCCACTTAAGGGAAAACTTGCTGCTGTTCTACAAACCTCTGCACTTGGAGGCCCAACATCTGTCTACAAGAATAGAAGTATGTAGACATCAAGGACTTCGACCTCATGTGTGAAAATGAAGGGCTTTCACTACTCTCCTATGTAGGCAACAATACCTACACTGAGCTCACCTATGAGTTCCTCGCCTCTTTCTACGATGACCACAAGGAGAAAGGTAATGCGTGCATGATAAGCTTCACCATAAACCAACAACAATATGAAATAACTTTCCAACGATTTTGTGATGCTTTTGGCCTCCCTCATGGTGGGGAGTCAACTGTTACAAATTTATATAGCGTCTCAAGTGGAGAAACTTGGGAGGTTATTTCATTAATCTGGCGTGGACTTCTACCAGAAGAAGATGTCCACCATTCAGAACCCAATAATTCGCTACTTCGCCTTGTTCCTCACCAATACACTGCTGGGAAGAGGAGATACCATGACCAATGCAGACATGGCCATGATTACCAAGACACTCTTCACCAATGCACCGCAAAGCCCCAATCCTGCGACTCTACTCCTCCAGCACCTTCGCCACCAGAGCAAAAAAAAGAAAGGTGACATTCGCATTGGTGGATTGGTTATCACCTTGTCCTAGCATTGGAAATTCCATTACCTGTTATGCAACCTGTTGACGGCTCCAAACTTATGGATGCCAAATATTTATCTGCTTGTGGTTTCCTCGGTGTTTACCTAGCTAACAAGAGGCTCCGAGCCTATCAGTTTGGTTATCTTGGTGATGCATAGGTTGAGCAGGTTCCGTTGCCCTGTCCACAAGCCTTCTCGATTATGGCGAAGGACAACTGGATCCTCACCAAGGATCAAGTGATGGAGATCATGGCTGAATTCCAGCCTGATCAAGAAGAAGATGAAGAAGGAGAGCAGTAGGATGAGCAGGAGCAAGAGCAGGAATACAACCCTGCTTGGCAGGGACAGTAGCAGCAACATGAGGGATCCTGGGACCCATGGCCCAATGAGCTGTAGCAGGGGTTCAGCAATGTTCCCTATCAAGATTTTCAGCAGCTCAACCAACGTGTTGGGGAGATTGACCACATGCTAGAAGGAGTGAATGAGGATGTTAGTGCCTTAACTCACAACTTCAGTCACTTCATGACCCACTTCCCCGACTACTACCAGCAGTATCTGCACCTGCTACCGAACGACGGAAATAACTGAGGCTGGCAACAACCTAAGCTTGGGGGAGGTTTGAAAACCTCCAAACCTTGGCTTCATATTTTTATTTCTTCTTTTTTTTACTTCTTCAAAATTGCATGTTTACTTGCAGTTCGCATTCCTAAACCAAAAACACAAATAATTTAGTTGTAACCTTTATTGCAAATTTGTTTCTTTGTTTCTCTTAGAGATTGCTCAACTTCAGGTGATTTGGCAATAGGGAAATATAGAGGGGGTTCGACTCAAGTACGAGAACGAAGCAAGCAAGAGGAGGTATCACATTCCTTTCATCACCTTTTCTGCAACTTTAAATTGACCCTACAATTATTTACTCATTTGCACTGGAGCCACTCCCCACTTAGCTTGTTATCCTATAAATTCTATTCCTTTGCCAATGTCTCCTTTTTAGCTTTGAAATAATGAGAAATGAACTTGGTTAAAAATATTTTTGACATTTTTACAACAAGAAAATGCACCCAAAAGATGACTTGAGTCCATGTTTAGCCCAAAGGATTTGATTTTAGAACTACTCAACCCCATTTGAGCTTAATGTAAATAGATTCGATAGCACTCTTGAATGAAATTGTCTGATAAAATGGATGCTTCGAAGTAGTAAAGATTATGCCACTGCTTTTTCTAATAATTACCATAAGATATTGCTTTAAGCGTGTCATTACAACACTGTCGTGCTCCATGGGGAACTATTAACTCCGTTGGCCAACGAACGATCTAAATGTGGGAAACCACTTGATTTCGGCTATTGAGTTATGTAAGCGTCTGTAGCTGCAATGCTATGACGGGTAACATTTTAGTCTCCTCGTGGTTTCATGTTCCAAGTGAAGTTGTAGTACTCCTCTGACCCACTATTGCTCAAAATTTATCTATCGGCATAGTCACGAGTGCGCAACACAGTCCCAATTAACATGTTAAAAACTCTGGCATGATTTCTTTATGAAAGGGCTGAAGTTTTGGAAAAACAAGGAAAGAAAAATGTGCTTTGAGAGTCTTGAAATTTTGAGATGAGAATAGATGAGTTGTTCTTAAATTGAATGTTTTTGGTGCCAACTTGAGACTCTTAATTGATTAAATAAACAAGAGCAAAAAGTTTTCATCTCTCAACAAAGAGAGACACCAAAGGAATTTGTTTCACTTTCTTAGCTAAACTTTTGGCACTTTCTCGGGCATATGATTTATTTTCTAGCAAGATATACGTGGTTAGGAAGTGGACTCAGTGCAATCTTGTGAATACTTGTATGATCATGTTTAAGATTGCAGGAATTGTGAAGAAAAGAATTTGACACCAATTCGAGCTTGTAAGTTCTTTTATTTCAGTCTCGAATCTCCGCTATTCTTCCTTATTTTCTTATCACTCGAGGGAGAGCAACATATAAGCTTGGGGGAGTTGATAGCTATGAGATTTGACATATTTTTGGTGGTTTTTATTGATGGTTGATACGTTGCTAACGTATCCATAATTTTTGATGTTCCATGCTTGGTTTTTATCTACTTTCTTATGTTTTGTCCACACTTTGGAGTACTTTTTATACACTTTCTTGGACTAACCTATTAACAAGATGCCACAGTACCAGTTGCCTATTTTCTGCTGTTTTTGGTTCTAGGAAAGTCAGAAAACGAATATTCTCGGAATTGGACGGGACAAAAGCCAACGTCAGTTTTTCACCGAGGGGGACACAGGGTCAGAATACGAGACGGAGAGGGGCCAGGGGCCGGCCACACCACCTGGCCGCGCGGCCAGGCCTGGCCCATGCCAGGGGTGGTCTGGCCGCCTAGGGCACCCCCTCGGCCTATATATCACCTCCGATACACAAACCCTAAGTACCCGATCAAAATTCCACGAAAGAGTCTATAGCCGCTGTCATCTCCATCCCTAGATCGGGAGGGATCTAAAGCTCTTCCCGGCACCCTGCCAAAGGGGAGAATTCACCCTGGAGGCCTTCTTCATCACCATGCAAGCCTCCAGTGTGATGCGTGAGTAGTTCATCCTTGGACTACGGGTCCATGTAGTAGCTAGATGGTTGGTTCTTCTTCTTTGTGCTACCATGTCTAGATCCTCTGAGCTCCTTTCATGATCAAGATCATCTATTTTTAATCCTACATGTTGTGTTTGCGAGGATCCGATGGATATTGAGATGCTATTTCAGATTGATTATTGATTCTATCATGTCTTTGCTATTTGTGATCTTTCATGCTTTCCGTTGTTAGTAGCTATCTTGGCCAAGTAGATGCTAGAAACTCCAAGAGTTAGTATTTATACTCGATAGTAGGTTCATGCCTCTAATAATCTGGGGAAGTGACAGAAATCTCTAAGGTACTAGATGTGCTGTTGCTACTAGGGAGAAAACAACAATCCTTTGTTCATAGAACAATCGTATTGTTTACTTTACATGCAATGCGTAATGCAATTATCTGTTACTTGCAACTTAATACTGGAGGGGATTCGGATAATAACCTGAAGGTGGATTATTAGTCATAGATGCAGTTGGATTACGGTCTATTTATAATGTTGTAATTCCCAATCAAATCTCAAAGGAGTCAAGACGAGTAGTATATGCTTGTATGATTTCTCGATGTTTGTCAATTACCCCACTGTAATTTGTTCACCCAACATGTCATCTATCTTAAGGAGAAACACCACTAGTGAACTATGGACCCCGGTCCTTTCTTTTATCATCAATCTACAACTGTTTACTACTTTCTGTTTACTTTCTACAAGCAATTACTTTCTTCACAGAATACGTTTAATCCTTTGTTTTCAGCAAAACCGGTGAGATTGACAAGCTCACTGTAAGTTGGGGGCAACGTTCTGTGGTTGTGTTGTGCAGGTTTCCACGTTGCTGCTAGCACCGGTAGTGCGCCCTGGCAAAGGCCAGCTAGCAACACCTTGGATGTGTTTCCTTGCTCCTACTAGTTCGATAACCTTGGTTTCATAACTGAGGGAAAACTTGCTGCTGTGCTTATCATACCTTCCTCTTGGGGTTCCCCAACGAGCTCGATATATTTTGGGCCATCAAGCTATTTTTCTAGCACCATTTCTGGGGAGTCAAGTACATATTCACAAGGGGAGTCCCTCATAACGAATCTCTTTACTTTGTTATTTTTGTTTTGCTTAGTTATTTCTGCTTTGTTTTCTTGTTTTTCTATCAAAAACACACAAAAAATTAGTTGTACTAGTTTGCTTTCTTTATTAAAAACACAAAAAATGTTAGTTCCCACTTCAAGTTGTTTTTATGTCTAGTTCTGCTCCAATCACTATTTCGTTATGGATAGCCCACTCAGTTTCCTATTTGGGAACACTACTATCACTGCTAAGGTAATAGATGAACCACCGCCTGCTAGAACCTCCATGGAAGATTTTATAAGGTATAGAGAATCTTATAAGGGTAAAGTCATGAGAGCCGTGTTAAAAAGGTTGGATCTAATTGCTAAAATTTTGCTTAAACGCCATGATATAAGTTGTTGCTCTGAACAGGATACTAAACATCTTAAATTCCAATGTGGCTTTAGTAAATAATTAGTAATTATGAACTATCATTGGAATAACTATATTCATCTTGGATTTGAAGAAGTAGAATAATTCGTTTTGTTTATGGAAACTTCTAAAATAGAATCCTTCATGTCTAAAAACTATGAAACCTGTGTTGCTTGTAAAGACCTTAAAGATATGGTCTCTTCTATCCTTAGTCATTGCATAGAAAATTCCAGGAGTAATTGTTATATCATAGATTATAAAGAGAGACTCAGTTATGCACAAGAATATGTGCACAATTTGCAGGAGCCTATGGAAGAAGAAATTGCTGAACCTAAAAGCTCATTAGATGAAAAAGAGGAGGAGAGTGATGGACAAAAGGAGGAAGAATGGATCTACCCATGCCTACCTTCTAATGAGAGTAACTTTTATCCCTTACATAATTTGATTGTCCCCCATGCTTACCAAAGGAGGATGAATGTTATGTTCATGTGGATTCTCTTGAAAAATCTACTATGGGTAAAACTCGTGATAATAATTATGCTCCTGTTATCTATGATAATCCTTTATTAGTGCCTAACTTCGAAATGCATTGTACTAAAGAGTTTTGCTTAGAAAATATTTATAATAAAGCTCTAGATGATGGTCCTATATTGAATGACCAGTCATCTTGTTATAGAATTGTTAAAAGTGGGTTTGAAGGTATTAATCCCACTATTTTTGTGCTTGATAAAAATTATGTGTTTGTAGATCATGAAAATCATACTTTATGTGATAGTTATATTGTTGAGTTTATTCATGAGGCTACTGAAAATTATTATGAGAGAGGAAAATATGGTTGTAGAAGTTTTCATGGTACTGAAACACCTCTCTATGTGCTGAAAGTTTTGAAGTTGCTCTTGTTTTATCTACCCATTATTGCTACTATGTTCTTATTTTATTTATTTTCTTACAAGATTCCTATGCATAGGAAGTGGGTTAGACTTAAATGTGTTTTGAATTTGCTTCTTGATGCTCTCTTTTAGTTCAATTCATATTTCTTATGTGAGCATCTTCTCAAACTATCATGCCTAACTTAAAGGCGTTAAAGAAAAGTACTTATTGGGAGATAACCCAAAAGTTTTAGATGAGTCTTGGAAGTTGTAATAACCGCTCCTTATCCTTTTGATTTTCTTTTTGTGCCAAGAGTAACCTCTAATGAGAGAGAAGTAATGATTGGGAAAGTTGCTGTCCCGAAACAGATTTTTGTTGTTCACCGTAAAAATTCGTGTAAAATCTCTGTACGACATTTTGAGGCATGAATTTTTGTGCTTCTGCCCCAGGTTGTTATCTAACTTTCGTTAGTTCAACACTTTTCGATTTGAGCAAAATAAGGTCTTCCAAAAAATTGGTTTTTACCTGCTGGTCTGTTTTGACAGATTTCTGCCATTATTTGCATTTGCTTCTTGTTGGTTCCTTTTTGAGTTCATTTGGGGAATTGAGCTTTTTGAGGGAAGTGCTACAGTATCTTGTGTTTTAATGGAAGTTTTATTGGTGTTGAAACTGAATCTAAAGACTTATCATCTTGAGTACACTAATGTTGCTAATAAAGATTGTGCGAAGTTTTGTATGAAGGAAAAATTTCAGGTGTATGGAGAGAATGATGTAATGAGATGAAGAATGGACTAAAGCTCAAGCTTGGGGATGCCACCCCGTGTCACCTCAAGAAATATCCAAGAGGTAAAAGCGTGAAAGCTTGGGGATGCCCAAGGCATCCTCTTCTTCATCAATAAAAATCCCAGGTTTCTTCCAAACACTTCACTTTTATTGTTTCATGCACAGTTGTGTTGTTCTTGGAGCGTCTTTTGTTTGTTTTTGGTTTTTGTTTGCTTGGTTTTCTTAGTTTGCTGAATAAATTGGTTGGACCCCCTCTTTCATGCATTGGTTTTCAAATAGTTTGGTTTGGATTGGAAAAGAGTAGGAAAAGTTCATGCTTAAGTGGTAAAGAGAGCTTGTTTTTGACTGTGGCCTATGCTTTGTAATGCCATGCTTGATATTGTTTTGGCTTTATGCTTAGTGATCTTTGCTGTAGCATGACATGTTATAAACAATTGAGATTGCTTAATGTGCCTTGGAATTATCATGCGTTGTTTTAGCATATTAAAGCATAGTATTGTGGTATTCTACTTTGATGCTTTATTTCGGTTGACTTGGCGCATGCTCACACCATGTTATGACTATGCCAAGTCACCATAGACTTTATGATCCTTTAGTTTTCGACTTGTAATATCACTTTATTCTTTGATTAATGATGTTTTGTTGCACTGCATGATTATGGCCATTATTGCTGTCTTAGTCGGTCGCTCCTAGTCTTTTGCTAGCCTCCATAACCAAGTATGAGTTCCACTCATGCATCCAACTCCTAAAACCAAGTTATTCCAAAGAGTCCACCATACCTACCTATTAGCATTTGCTATTCCAAGTATATTCATGTTTTTATCTACCTTCGAAATTAAACCTGTTATGAGAAAACTAGTGATTAAAGCTCTCATGAACTTGATGGCACACTTTACTTTTCTTGCCCTTAATAAACTTGAACCATTGTGTCGTCTATGTTGTATATACTTGCACTTATATGTTAGGGATTAGTAGAACCATGCTATCATGGGGAACGCTTTCAACATTGCACTTGTACTTTGTACCTAGTTGATATCATGCTCTTTTGTCTATGGATGTCGTCAGTGTGAAATGAAAGGGGAGCTTGTAATTCCATGGAGTTATGTATGTGTGTTATAGAAACGCCTGGGCCGCCGGTCTAATCCATGCCGTCATGGTGGAAACCTGCAGCATAACCATAATGAGTTGTCTATGAAGCATTCTTCTTATAAAAAAAGAGTCAGATATTGAGAAGAAGAGAAAAAAAGAGATATGAGAAAAGAGGAAAGAGAGAAAAAGCACCATTTTCCCATGGTAAATAAGAAGATTGCCGAGATGCTTGTTGTCTGCTTTCCTTGTCATTTTGATATGGGGATTCTTCCATATCATCAGGAAAGGGGTACCCCGTTGGCGGTTCTCTATGATACACATGTACGTACTATGACAAGAACTTAACGGTAACTAAACTTGAGTAGCATGAGGAGCGACCCTCGTATTCAAGGGACATGAGATTTCCAACTTATACTTTGTCAAGCATATACTCCATAGTTTGTTCACTTTAACCTTAATCACTTCAAGATGGTTATGATAGGGGAATGAGAGCTGAAAGCTAATAAGTACCATAATTTTTGGAAGCTCTTTATGAAACTTGAATCCCTACTTCCTTCTATGAAGGCCTTTCTTTTACTTTTATGTTGAGTCTCCACCTTATATCTTTATGCACCTATTTTGAGAGCATAGTGGCCATTCTTAGTTCTATGTGCATTGTCCCAAGACTTGTTGATTGATGCATAATTTTGATATTGCTTGTTCTTAAACTATTTGTATCTAGTCACTCTTATGAACTTTGAAGGTGTCCTATGCATTTATGTTTGCTACTCTATGAGGGACAAGCTAAATGCTACTATGCTATGTTTTCTTTATGTGAAACAAACAAACGTCTTACAAAGCATTGTTATTCATGAATCTTATGTTTGTGCCTTTTCATGTTGCAACATAGTTGCTATGTCCTATTGTTAGAACTTTATCTTTCATGCTATGTTGAAGTACTATGATCCCAGCTATCAATGTTTTACAAATACTTTGATCAAGTTTATGATGGTGCATGTCACCTCAAAAATTATTATTTCTTTTTATCACTTACCTACTCGACGACGATCAGGAGTTAAGCTTGGGGATGTTGATACGTTGCTAACGTATCCATAATTTTTGATGTTCCATGCTTGGTTTTTATCTACTTTCTTATGTTTTGTCCACACTTTGGAGTACTTTTTATACACTTTCTTGGACTAACCTATTAACAAGATGCAACAGTGCCAGTTGCCTATTTTTTGCTGTTTTTGGTTCTAGGAAAGTCAGAAAATGGATATTCTCAGAATTGGACGGAACAAAAGCCAAAGTCAGTTTTTCACCGAGGGGGACATGGAGCTAGAATACGATACGGAGAGGGGCCAGGGGCCGGCCACACCACCTGGATGCACGGCCAGGCCTGGCCCACGCCAGGGGGTGGTCTGGCCGCCTAGGGCACGCCCTCGTCCTCCCCTTTCGCCTATATATCGCCTCCGATATAGAAATCCTAAGTACCCGATCAAAATTCCACGAAAGAGTCTGTAGCCTCTGTCATCTCCATCCCTAGATCGGGAGGGATCCGAAGCTCTTCCCGGCACCCTGCCGAAGTGGATAATTCACCCTGGAGGCCTTCTTCATCACCATGCAAGCCTTCGGTGTGATG
Organism: Avena insularis; assembly: GCA_023614405.1. Classification (NCBI taxonomy): domain Eukaryota; kingdom Viridiplantae; phylum Streptophyta; class Magnoliopsida; order Poales; family Poaceae; genus Avena; species Avena insularis. Next base: position 481,532,747 of record CM042686.1, on the reverse strand, counting down.
CGTGAGTAGTTCATCCTTGGACTACGGGTCCATGTAGTGGCTAGATGGTTGGTTCTTCTCCTTTGTGCTACCATGTCTAGATCTTGTGAGCTCCGTTCATGACCAAGATCATCTATTGGTAATCCTACATGTTGTGTTTGCGAGGATCCGATGGATATTGAGATGCTATTTCAGATTGATTATTGATTCTATCATGTCTTTGCTATTTCTGATCTTGCATGCTTTCCGTTGTTAGTAGCTATCTTGGCCAGGTAGATACTAGCAACTCCAAGAGTTAGTATTTATGCTCGATAGTGGGTTCATGCCTCTAGTAATCTGGGGAAGTGACAGAAATCTCTAAGGTACTAGATGTGCTGTTGCTACTAGGGAGAAAACAGAAATCCTTTGTTCATAGAACAATCGTATTGTTTACTTTACATGCAATGCGTAATGCAATTATCTGTTGCTTGCAACTTAATACTGGAGGGGGTTCGGATGATAACCTGAAGGTGGATTAGTAGTCATAGATGTAGTTGGATTACGGTCTATGTATAATGTTGTAATGCCCAATCAAATCTCAAAGGAGTCAAGATGAGTAGTATATGCTTGTATGCTTTATCGATGTTTGTCAATTGCCCCGCTATAATTTGTTCACCCAACATGTCATCTATCTTAAGGAGAACCACCACTAGTGAACTATGGACCCCGGTCCTTTCTTTTATCATCAATCTACAACTATTTACTGCTTCCTGTTTACTTTCTGCAAGCAATTACTTTCTTCACAAAATACGTTTAATCCTTTGTTTTTAGCAAAACCGGTGAGATTGACAAGCTCACTGTAAGTTGGGGGCAAACTTCTGTGGTTGTGTTGTGCAGGTTTCCACGTTGCTGCTAGCACCAGTAGTGCGCCCTGCCAAAGGCCAGCTAGCAACACCTTGGAGGTGTTTCCTTGCTCCTACTAGTTCGATAACCTTCGTTCCATAACTGAGGGAAACCTTGCTGCTGTGCTCATCATACATTCCTCTTGGGGTTCCCCAACGAGCTCTATATAATTTTGGCCATCAATGGTTTTCTTCTGGATTTGATCGTTTTCTAGATTTACCTAACGCTAATACTTCGGCAGCAAAGAAAACTTGGTATTTAATGTGTGTTTCAGGTTCTGAACATCAACATAAGGGTTAACAAGAGAAACACAATATTCAAGCGAAAACAAGAAAGTCTCTTTTTGGAAGCAATCAAGGGAGGCATACAGAAGCTTTAACAAGCAACTATATGGAGGGAATATTTTTATGGCCGTATAGTTCCCGCTGTATAGCTGCCGCCGCCTCCATCTTGTCAAAAGGGACAACTTTCATGAAGAGAAGCGACGTGAAATCAAAACATAGCAGCCGCCATCCCATCTAGAAAGGAGAAGGAAGAGATCTGGAGAAGAGGGGGAAGACGTTCTTCATCTCGCTTGACGATCTTCGACCTCCTAGCCATCACACCCTCATAGCCATTACTTGTACTTGAGAGAGAGAGAGATCTTCACTTTGCAAGATTAGGGTTTGAGATTGTTTCTTCCTATCTTGAATTGTGTTGGATTACTTTTCTATTCTTATTGTGGATCTCCACGGTAATATCAAGAAGAACTCCCTTTATTTAAATTATATCGATGATGCTTTCTTCTCTCATGTGTGAGGAAGTTCCTTGGGTGTGGGAGATGTAAGGGATTGGTGAGATGTGATGTGCCTCCATATATTTTCCATTAGGTTGTGATTGATTATAATTACTATATTATATGTGCTTGACTATCTATGGGACGCCTAATTCTTGTTGTCCAATTAAGGGCCCATGCAACATGATGCTTTGTTCTACATAGATAGGATCTTGTTCGCTAGTAGACCGGCGACCCCGAGTGACATGGGGATATCAATGGGAAACTAGTTTGACTCGAGGATCAAGTGGAGCCACTGTGCTTATTTCATTAGTCCGATCCAAGGAGCTTAATTGCTAAGCAACCTGAAGGATCTTAATCGTCTAGTGACTAACCATGGTTTTGGTAACAGACTAGTAGGATTATTGAAGTCAGGATGAAATCTACCAAGAGGAGTTCCGACTAATTATGGGTTACTCGCCTACACATATACTTATAAGATTTTAATTGTTACACTTATCATTCGTCCACCTGGTACAATCACTATCATCCCGAACTGTATCTCCTGGCGCCTTCTTTGTCATCTACAGAAAACCACAAACAATCGAATCGTTCTTTACTTTTATGCTTTTTATTCCCGAAGTTTACATTTTAGTTTTATTTAAATACATGCAATTTCATCCAAATTTCATTCTTATTTCCACACTTGCTATCAATCACTCGAAGACCTGTGAAAACTTTGAGTGTGACAGATACTTCATTCATAAACACTTACCTTTGGGCTCCCTGTGGGATCGATATCTATACTTTGAAACTAGCTACAAATGATCCGTGCACTTGCAGACATCAGGCTCCTCTACCTTCCCCCCAATTGACAAAAGTTATTTAAGAAAAGAAATGTCTTGGTTTATCTTACATATTCTCAAATGTTCTAGCATTTTTTAAAAAGCCAATATGTTTTTTCCACCATAAATATTTTGGTAACTCCATTGACATAACTATGGAGATCTATAAGCTATCATATCCTTATATTTTCAAGATAGAATCTGCAAATGATCTTACCTCTAGTTTTTCCACACTTGTAGTCAATCACTCGAAGACCCGTGACAACTTTGAGTGTGACAGATACTTCATTCATAAACACTTACCTTTGGGCTCCCTGTGGGATCGATATCTATACTTTGAAACTAGCTACAAATGATTTGTGCACTTGCAGACATCAGGCTCCTCTACCTTCCCCCCAATTGACAAAAGTTATTTAAGAAAAGAAATTTCTTGGTTTATCTTACATATTCTCAAATATTCTAGCATTTTTAAAAAAGCCAATATGTTTTTTCCACCATAAATATTTTGGTAACTCTATTGACATAACTATGGAGATATATAAGCTATCATCTCCTTATATTTTCAAGATAGAATCTGCAAATGATCTTACCTCTAGTTTTTCCAAAACCTTTTATAAAACTTTGGTATTCCAATCTTGGTAGAAGTAACAAGGACTCTTAACTACTTCAAAACGAAACCTTTTCAAAATACCCATCTTTACCTAAAGCTAAGCTGGATGGTACCCCTAGTAGTAGACTTAAGATGTTTATAATATGAATTGCCTTGATCTGCTGGTTCACTTGCTTGAATAAGAAGTTTGGTGAGCTAACCATAGGTGCCCATAATTTGATAACGAACTAATCCCTTCAAAGCAACTCTAATCCCTTGAGAATAAATCATCAAACATAACAGGAAGATAACCCCTCTCCCTGACATTAGGATGACCTTTTGTAGCTTTCATAGTAGAAAGGACCAACTCAACTCATGGATCCTCTCTACATAACCCACTCTTCAACATCACCCACTTGGTGATGAGTTTTGGAACCTTGCATCCTCTCAAAAACATCACCTCTTGTATCCTAGTCAATAACCCCAAAACTGCCAAAATTTGACCAAGTCTAGAACTGTTGTCAACATCACTTCTTAGAGTCTCTCCCTTTTTCAAACCTTGTGCATTTTTGGAAATGCACTTGAACCATGTTGTAAACCATCCTAAATACTTTTAGATAACACTCTTTCCCTTGGATTAATCATCCTTGTACCCACTTGTTATTGTTGGTTTTGGAGGCAAGAAAATAAACTTTTCTGCAAATCTTATCAACTTACCTACTTTGAGAGAAGCTCCCATCTTCATGCCACCTTCTTTTGATCAACTCTTGGCATGTTTGTGCTCCCCTCAAATTGGTATTACAACCAATGCTTCACTTGTTTCCATTGGAGCCTTGTGATTCTTAAACCCACTTGTTTTTTTAGGCTAAATAACAATCTTTCTTGCGACCTTATTTTCAACAAACTCTAGCATCAATTCTAGGAAACCCCAGTCCTGGTCAACCTCAATCTTCTGAAACATGTTGATCTACATCACCTTGACTATCAAATCATTTGCCCCATGAGTCAAATGTATCTTTGGATCACCTTCCACAACTTGCCAATGATAGTATGAAAATATTAAAAACCCGAGATCCCAAATAAACCCCTCAAATCCAAATCTTCTCAATTTGAATTCCTCACAAAACCAACTAGGGGTCTTTATCACATCTCACTTACTATGAATCATGCCAACATCATTCCCTACCTATCCTCACCATTTTACCACATAAGTTCTTGATGATTAAATAAAAACCAAGGCTTTTATTCAATTAACACTTAACTAAAATACCACAACTCCTCACCAAAGCTAATGAAAGACCACCATAGAACCCTAACCTCTCCTCTAGTCGCAACAGTGTATCTCTACAGTACCTAGCTCCGTCCTCTTTGTCCACTAGTGTTTGGAGAGTGTAAGAGATGGAGAGACAAGCATATCTAGTAAATCTGGCACATTTAGTTGCTTGGTAGCAGCCACTCCTTTTCCCTCCATTCCTCTACATCAACCCACAAACCCATACGCAACCCAGGCCTGGCCCAGCTTGAGGCCTTTCACCTATCCCTAGAGCTACCCCCAATGAACATCAAGCTCTACACCTTAGCCACCTTGTCAAACACCACCCCACCTCCCCTCCTGCTCACTCTCGACCATGCTTAGAGGTGGAGAAGTTATCCAACACCTTCCCCACCCTCACACACCTTGCCTCTTGATACCTTCGATCCGGATTACGGATATAGTGTAGCCCTTTTTCCCTACTAGACCTAGGTTATCGAATCCTCGGGAAGTAGAAAGCGTAGTGAAGTTACTTTAACGGACCTTTGGGAGTTTTAGAACTCTTTTTGTGTCTTACCGGACCAAGAGTTTGCTATCTTTTGTTGTTGTTGTCGATGATGGAGAGAGAGGACCTAGGGCTTTCGGTTTCACCTGTAGGTGTGCAAAATATCTGATGGGAATAAAAGATAATAATAAAGTATGCATGTAATTGATAGAGCAAGATAATTATATGTGGGCAGTGCATCCATAATTGCTATTGCCTCCACAACCGCTTATAGCAATAACCTACTAGTATCATCCATAGAAGAAAGAGAACTAATGATATGCATAGTGACGTCACCGTTAATCCCAAGTAAATCCCTAACATACAGCCATACTACCCCTTATGTCACTAGGGTTCCCAACCTGTAGATTAGTTATTACTCATACTCCCTATACCTGGCTCAATCCTCGGGGTCTTGGTTACCTGACAAGTCCTTGGATTGAGGCAAGAGAGGATACAATAATCATCATGTCATACAAACTAATACATGATCCCATCTATGATAAATAACATGCACAAAAAGATACATGGCTAGGCCGAAGCCCTTAGCCCAAAGAGAATTACTCACGCATAGAGATGAAATCAACAATCATAAACATTGCAACGGAAATCATGAGATTGATAGAAAATATTCTTACAATGTCGCCAATCGAAGATGAGATCTACTATTACAAGTGGTGGAATATGGCTATGGTGGTGGAGAATGGTTTGAGATTAGATCTAAGTCTATTCCTCCGGTGGCTCTTCGGTGTTGTGGATGTAGGTTTCTAGGGTTCTGTCGGGGCTCTGTTTCTCATTGCCCGAAGCCTATTTATATAGGGGTCCCTTCATGATAGTTGTTCTGTTTGACCTAGCGGTGTTGATGGCAACTATACGGCCAGAATTTTATTCCCGCCGTATAGTTGGTCGTTAAAGCTTCTGTCTTCACTTCACGACCCCTGGTTTCTTTGGGTTGTTGGAAATCTCGTATCTTTGACTTTAATGTTGTGATTCCCATCATCAAACGTCATTATATGTGCAGCAAAAAATAGAAAGAAAGGATTGCATACCCCTTTGATCATTAGGCATTAGTGACAGGGTTTAGGGAGATATTTCATAAAAAAATATGAATAATATCCAGTTTAAATGTGGACGTAGATGGCTATATTTCACAGCCATCAACCTCCCCAAGCTTAAACTTGATCGTCCTCGAGCAAGAAAACCAAAATCGAAAAGGAACTCAGCATTTAAACTAAAATAACGAGATGATGATCTTACTCATGATTGGTAGTCTCATGTTTGCTCCACTTTATTAATCTGAAAACTTCAGCATAGATAGATTAATGGCAAGCATATCATACGGGTTTTTATGCATCGTTATAGGGCAGCAAAATTATTGTTAACATGGATGATTCAAATGATTAAACCTTATTCTATGTCATGTAATCAACTCATAGGCTGGCCTTTGAACAATAAAGTATAATCATGTAAAATTGAGAGTGTGAGAGTTTGTCATGAAAAACATATACACTAGAGTATCTCAATTCTCCCACATCAATAAGTCAAGACTTTTCAAGCACTACTTTTCTGTTCATTGTCCTTCAAGAATTTCAGTTCTTAAGTAACTGAGAGCATGCCAAAAAATTTAATTAGTTTATCAGGCTGTGATGGACACTCATGGTATCACCAAGGTTTTTGTTCCTTTTGCATAATGATTACTCATATCAGCTAGAGGAGTGATTCCATCATGAACACAGCTACCCAAGAATGCCAAGAATCTTACTTATTATAGCATTGCTGCTACATATGTTTAATCAACTCATAGCCGAAATCTAGGAGTTTCCTCTGTGAACACACATAAAGCTGTATCATTCTTATGATTCACAAGTCAAACTTTGGCATGCTCACAAAAACCGCTAAACATTAATTCAATCGAACAAATCCTTTTAAAGAGATCTATCAAGTCAATCATTATTTTCTGTGGTCTTGAGTGTCTCTATGAATAATCCTTCAAGACTAAACACTACAACACCCAAGCCTTCAATTGTGAGACTTTTTCTTATTACAATTGTTTAGCAAATTTTTAGGCAAGACTTGGTGAACTACAAGATCTGGAACAAAAAATACCCATGCAAACAAAATTTTACTACAATATAAAGACTCACTCTACCAATATAATATCTTAACATTTACTACTAACTAGCATGGGTTTCTCAAACTTCAAAACTGGGGAGTCTTAAGGCATACCTATCATGATGCGTTTCACTTCTCTCTTCCCTTTTAATTTGCTTCTTTGAAACTCGAAGTCGATCACTCTCCTGCAAATATGTGAAAGCCACAAGGAGAATATAAAGGAAGGAAGAGGGAAAATAAAGATAAATGGAAAAATCTTTTTATTGTTTTTAAGAGAGGGAATTAAAGAATAGAAAATTGGCGGCAAAGCTCGGCTAGAAAATCTCGAAAACAAAAGAAATAACTAAATATAAAGTGTTGGGGAAACCAACACGAGTGCTTATAATTAAAAACATAACCTCGAAATAAATAAAAGCAAATAAACGCCAAATAAAGATAATGAGGAAACTTCCCCAAGCTTAGGCTTTTTGCAAGCCCTTCAAATCATTGTGGTGGAGGGAAAAAGTCATAACTCTTGTTCACAAATTGAGTTGATAAACTACTAGTTGTTTCTTGGAGATTCAAGGAGAGGTTATGCATCCTCTCCACAGTTCCTCCAAGTTCTTGGAAGTCTGGGTATGTAGCGAACCGGGTTGGTGGCTGCTCCTCTTAATAAGGAACTTCTTGCTCCTCATCCTCATCCAGAATCTCCTCCTCGGGTTGGTGTTGCTCAACCCGTAAGTCATATAGCAAACGTCCTTCCTCGATAGAGAAAAGACCATTAGGCAAAGGAGCGGGGTAGAGACGCCCAGCTCTAGTAGTATGCAAGTAATAAACACCACCTATTGATGTCTAGGCACTTCTATTCTTGTAGACAATTGTTGGGCCTCCAAGTGCAGAGGTTTCTAGAACAATAACAAGTTTTCCTTAAGTGGATTACCCAAGGTTTATCGAACTCAGGGAGGAAGTGGTCAAAGGTATCCCCTCTCAAGCAACCCTGCAATCAAGATACAAGAAGTCTCTTGTGTCCCCAACACACCCAATACACTTGTCAGGTGTATAGGTGCACTAGTTAGGCGAAGAGATAGTGAAATACAAGTGGTATGGATATAAGACAACGGTGCCAGAAAATAGCTTGATGGGAGGAAAAGACTAAAGGCAAAAGGATGGAAGCAAGCAAACATGTAATAGATCTAGTTGCAAACGGTGTTTCAATATTTAGAAACAAGGTCTAGGGATCATACTTTCACTAGTGAACACTCTCATATAAATATCTTATCTTTATGATACTACTCTGAACTACTCTCCGGTTGGACACTTTAATCCATGGTAGGGCTATAACAGCACACCTCAAAGTAAGCCTTTCCCATCTGGATAACCCCACACTGTCACCTTGAGCACTAGATGGTTCCAACAAACACCAACATTTCATAAAGACATCCAACTCCAAATATAACTCATAAGAAGTATTTGTAATCTCTAGCCTAAGTGCCACAACGGTGTGCACGCTGTCACTTTCACACACATGGGGAGAGCAGATTATTAAAGCACTTGAGTAGCAAGGTAGATCTACTTGATTACAAAGCTACACATAGCTATCGGTAGAACCCTTAGCCTCGAGAGAGAACTACTCCCTCCTCATCATGGGAATCAGCAACGGTGATGGAGATGGTGGTGGAGATCGATGGAGATGGCTCCGGGCACTTCCGTCGGCAGGTGCCTAACAGAGACTTTCTGTCCCCCGAATCTCCTCTTCGGTGGCGGCGGTGCTGCGGAAGTTTTCATGGCTGGAGGCTGTTCGATTTAGGGTTTTTGCATCGGAGGCATCTTATAGGCGAAAGGGGAGGCCGAGGGGGTGCCCGAGGCGGCCATACCAACCCCTGGCGCGGGCCAGGATTGGCCGCGCGGCCAGGTGGTGTGGCGGCCCTCTGGCCCCTCTCCGTCTCGTATTCTGGCTCTGTGTGTCCCTCAGTGAAAAACTGACTTTGGCTTTTGTCCCGTCCAATTTTGAGAATATTCATTTTTTGACTTTCCTATAACCAAAAACAGCAGAAAAAAGGTAGCTGGCACTGTGGCTCTTGTTAATAGGTTAGTCCAAGAAAGTGTATATAAAGTACTCCAAAGTGTGGACAAAACATAAGAAAGTAGATAAAACCAAGCATGGACCATCAAAAATTATGGATACGTTTGCAACGTATCACCTATCCTAGTGAGCATTCCACAAGCTTTTAAAGTAGAGAAACTAACATGTCTCTCACCTAGCACTGGTTGCAACTCACCTAGGTCGATGCCTAGGGAAATATCAAGCAAGGTGATGACGCCTCCACCTGTGATTGGTCCTTGGCTTTGGGAGGATTAGTACTCCAGGTAGCGCACAAGAATTGCACCCAAGTTGAGTGACAAGTCAATGTTGTTGAAAGCATTTTTTGCAAGGACTAAGATGTCCTCCTCATTGAGTCTCGTGAACTCATTTCGTGCCTGCAAGGTGTTAGAAATAACATAGAACAAAGAGCGAATTGCAGGATGTTGAATATTCTTCCCCTTGCTTAATATAGAAGTGGAACTCATTCCATTATAATAAAGTTCCGGGGAGGGCTCTAAGCCAGTAAAGGATGCGCGTAAGGCATTAACATTATTGTTTGGAAAATTAAAACATTTGCACCATTCATCTAGTGATAAAGCATAATTGTTGTTCATAAGTCAAAAAGAAATCATGTCCTCTCCATGCCAAGCTTTAACAGTGATTTTCAAAGAACTTAGAAATTCAAGAGTTAACTATAAGTAGGCACATCATTGAATACAAAGTTTTGTAGGCCAACCCTATTGCAAAGTAAATTGAAGTCATTAGAAATACCGAGTTGATTAAATATAATGGGGCAATCCCACTTGGTTGTCTTCACTTCTCGGTTCTTGATCCAGTTGAAGCGATCATGTTGGAGCTCATCCCTGAACCGTATCCCCGTGCGTTCTTGAGCGGCAGCCTGAGAAGCACTAGCGGCAACACGAGCACGATTCTGGCTCCTTGTGTTCATCATCTATAATAATAAGGAAAGACAAAAAAATAGAACTTTTTGATCCAACAATAATAAGCATAACATATTCCTCATCTTAGCACACTAAGGAGTCCCCTGAAAATAATAATCTAGTCAAGAGAATCATAGCAATTAGTTCATAGTAGGTCTCACCCTAGATTAATAATAATAACATATCAAGAATGAATTTGCAAAAAGTAATTAGAGGATCGAGGAGAAACATATCGTAGATCACTTGTGTGCGAGGAAATGGAACGAAATTAAGTAGATATGAAGATCTCTTGAGGTTTTGAGAGAGTTTGGAGGCAGAAGAGAGAAAACGGATTGAAGTTTTGGTGTCGAGGGTACCTTCCCGTGGATATTTTGTGGTCGGATGTAACTATACGGCCAAACTATACGGCCGGAACAATTTGTTCCCTCCGTATAGTTAGTCTGATGTCAAAAATTTAGGGTTTACACCTTGTGGCTAATACATTGCAAATGTATCTATAATTTTTGATGCTCAATGCTTGGTTTTATCCACTTTCTTGTGTTTTGTCCACACTTTGGAGTACTTTTCATATGATTTCTTGGACTAACCTATTAACAAGAGCCACAGTGCCAGCTGCCTGTTTTCTGCTGTTTTTGGTTCCAGGAAAGTCAGAAAATGAATATTCTCGGAATTGGACGGGACAAAAGCCAAAGTGCCTATTTTTCCAGAAGACTCCAAGAGCCAGAATACGAGACGGAGGAGGGCCAGGGGCTGGCCACACCCCCTAGGTGCGGGCTGGGCCTGGCCGCGCCAGGGCATGGTGTGGTGGCCCCAGGCACCCCCTCGGTCTCCCTCTTCTCCTATAAGAAGCCTTCTGACCTAAAAACTTCAGGGGTTTCAATGTTTTTCCAGAAAAATTTCCGCAGCGCCACCACCACCGTAGGGGAGATTCGGGGACAAAGTCTGTTAAGCACCTGCCGGACGGGAAGTGCCCCCGGAGCTATCTCCATCGATCTCCACCATCGTCTCCATCGACCATCCATGTTTCACCCATCTATGAGTGAGTAATCCCCCGCTGTAGGCTATGGAGATGGTAGGGATTGGATGAGATCGTTCATGTAATGGCATCAGATTGTTAGGGCATGGTGCCTAGTATCTTTTATTAGTGCTTTATCAATTTGTTGCGACTTGTTGTGCTTAATGCTTGTCACTAGGGCCCGAGTGCCATGATTTCAGATCTGAACATGTTACTGATTCATTATGATAGTATTGTTCTTGGTCTTATCTACAAGTTGTATACACACGTTGTTGTCCGGAACCTATGGCCCCAAAGTGACAGAAATCGGGATAACCGGAAGGGAATGGCTTTGATGTGAGGATCACATGTGTTCACGAGTGTTAATGATTTTCTCCGGTGCTCTATTAAAAGGAGCACCTTAATTGCCAGTAGTTCCCTAGAGGCCCCACTGCAAACGGGCTGGCAGGACAAAAGATGTTGTGCAAGTTCTCATTGCGAACACGTATGACTATATATGGAACACATGCCTAGGATTGTCTAGTACTTGGATGCTTTATCTTATTTATCTGCAATTGCCCTATGTTCTGATTGCTATGAGAATTGTCTTGTCCATGCAACGCCCGTCCATCCATCCCTATGCCTACTGCACTCGAATCCCACTATTTACTCCTTTTGTTACTACTTTCTTTGCTTTACTACTGCTGTTACTTTACTATTCCTACTACAAAACTGTTGCTACTGATAAACTGCTGTGAGCAAGATTGTTTCAGTGTGACTGAATTGACAACTCAGTTGTTAAGTCTTATAAATATTCTTTGGATCCCCTTGTGTCGAATCAATAAATTGGGTTTCACTTCCCTCGAAAATACTGCGATACACCCCCTATACTTGTGGGTCATCAAGACTATTTTCTAGCGCCGTTGCCGGGGAGCATAGCTTTATTTATCAAGTTCACTTGGATTCTCTATTGTTCGCTGCTATCCATCCATCATGGGTAAGTCTCGTGATGGCGAGGTTCCTATTTTACCATCCACTACAAGAAGAGGTACGGTTCTGAACACCTCTGTTGCTCTTGATTCACCATCTGTTTTGAGTAAGTTCCTTACACCACCACATACACATGCTACACACACTTCTACTACTGCTGAATCTGAAACTTCTGATGCTTATGATGATGCTTCTACTGTGCTTGATAAGAGTGGTTCATTAGGTCCTTTCCTAGATGCTACGATTGCTAGAACTATAGCTGGAAATACCGAAACTCCTAATGAAGACACTACCACACCTGTTAGCTCACCTAAGTCTAGTGAGAGTTATGATATTGAAGATGGTTATGTTGAGATGACCGATGAGTTTATTAAAGAATGTAAGAACACCCATGATAGGAGCGTTGCTAAGAGTCTCCTTGAGAGGCGTACTATTAGACCCAAATTATCTCCTGTTGCTAAGTTTGCTGCTTCTCCCATAAACATTATAGATGAAGATTATGATTTCTCTCTCGATCTATCTTACATAGCTATTATCGAGAAAGAACCTTTTTGTGGGACTAAGAATGAAAGTGCGGTAGCACATATGAATGAACTTTCTACCATGAGTGGCTTGTTTTCTGAAGATATTAAGATGCGTACTTACTTTGTTGCTAAGATTTTCCCTTTTTCCCTGAAAGGAGAAGCTAAAACTTGGTTTAGTAATTTACCTCCTGGACCTATTGATAGCCCTGAGTGCTTGATTAGTACTTTCCCGCAGAAATATTTTCCTCCTAGTGCTAGACATGCTATTTTGCAGGAACTTTTTGATTTTAAACAGGGAGAAAAAGAGGTATTGCCCGAATCTTGGGCAAATTTTTGTCCTTTGATTCATGCACCGGCTGGAAGTCCATTACCTAAGAATGAGCTTCTTGATATATTTTATAATGGAATAACCGAGGAATCTAGGACATACCTAGATAGTTGTGCTGATTGTGTTTTCCGAAATAGGACTCCTAAGGAAGCTGAGGAATTAATGGCTAAAATAAGCAAGAATTATGAAGATTGGACGACTCCTAAACAAGCTATACCTTAAGTAATTGTACCTGAACCATCTATTCCCGTGCATATTCCAACATCAAAGAAGAGGGGAGTTATTGAATTAAATGATGAAGTGATGAAGGAAGCTAAGAAATGTCTTAAGGAGAAGGGAATTAAAGCTACAGATGTCAAGAATTTACCTCCTATAGAAGAATTATGTAAGCCTATTCCCTACCCACCCACTATTGAGGTACACTCTCTCCAACACTTTGATGAAGGTGATATCCCTTACTCTAAACCTCCTGATCAATGCTTAGAAGAATTTGATATCTTTATTGTTAAGCAAGATAACTTTAATAAAACGATGCAAAATCATCTAATGGAAAACACTAGAGCTATTATTGAGTTGAAAGATATTGTGGAAAGAACCTCTAATGATGTTAAAATGATTGTTAAACACTTTCAAATTGTTCAAACTCAAATAGATCAACTTGTTAAAGTGCAAAATTACTTGCTAGTTAATGCTGCTAAAGAAAAACATGCTTATGAAATTAGAACTAGAAGTGGTGCTGCTACCCAGGATCCTCTATATCCTGAGGGGCATCCCAAAAGAATTGAGCAGGATTCTCAACAAGCTGAAAATAGTGGTTCTACTCACAAGAAAAGGAAAAAGAAACATAAAACTGTTGTAGAACCCTCTGAACCTGCTATAGATCCTAATAGTATATCTATCTCTGATGCTGAAACTCAAAGTGGTAATGAAGAAAATGGTTTTCCTAATGAAGAAAAAGTTGAAGAAGAACCTGAAAACCACACTAAGAATACTAAATACCCCAAAGAAGATTTTATTGCTAAGAAACATGGTAGTGAAAGAGAACCTTGGGTCCAAAAACCTATGCCATTCCCTGATAAGAAACACAAGTCAAAGGAAGATGAACACTATAATAAGTTTTGTGAGTGGATGAAGCCTTTATTCTTGCAAATTCCTTTGACTGATGCTATTAAATTGTCTCCTTACTCAAAGTATATGAAGGACATTGTCTTGAATAAAAGGAAGATCCCTAATGAAGAAATTTCTACTTTGCTTAATTATTCCTTCAACGGTAAGGTTCCTAAGAAACCTGGAGACCCAGGGGTTCCAACTATCCCTTGCTCTATTAAGAATAGTTATGTTAGAACTGCTTTGTGTGATTTGGGAGCTGGAGTTAGCGTTATGCCTTTCTCTCTCTATAAGAGGCTTCAACTTGAAAAATTAATACCAACTGATATATCTTTGCAAATGGCTGATAAATCTACCACTAAACCTGTGGGTATATGTGAGGATGTACCTGTTTAGGTGGCTCACAATTGCTTGATATTAACTGATTTTGTTGTAGTTGAAATGCCCGAAGATGATAATATGTCTATTATTCTTGGGAGACCTTTTCTTAATACTGCAGGAGCTGTTATTAATTGTAATCAAGGAAAGGTGACCTTCAATGTTAATGACAAGGAACATACTTTCTATTTCCCCAAGAAGATTGAAAGGACCTATGGTTTGAATTCAATTGAACATGTTGAGGGCATTCAAGTTGGAGAGATATATTGTCCCATACCAAGAGAAAAATTTGAAACTATTATGATTGGGACCATTGCTATCAAGGTTGAGGTAACATAATTATTAGTGGAATACAAAGTTTTGTCTCATATGAAATTGTTTTGGTAACAAGACCTGATCAACCTTGTTAACAAAAGGATTTCATTGAACAAAACAATGTTTTCACCATGATTATCTCCGCTTACTTCTATTTTATCCATTTTTAGTTTTTGCTTTTGCCTAGCTTAAAGGCATTAAAGAAAAGTACTTATTGGGAGATAACCCAAAAGTTTGAGATGAGTCTTGGAAGTTATTACCTCAGTAATAACCTCTCGTTATCCTTTTTATTTTCTTTTTGTGCCAAGAGTAACCTCTCTAATGAGAGAGAAGTAATGATTGTGAAAGTTGCTGTCCCGAAACAGATTTCTGTGCTTCACCGTAAAAATTCGTGTAAAATCTCTGAACGTCTTTTTGAGGCGTGAATTTTTGTGCTTATTCCCAAGGTTGTTATCTAACTTTTGTTTGTTCAATTTTTTTTGATTTCAGCAACAGAAGGTCTTCGAAAAAATTCGTCTTTACCTGCTGGTCTGTTTTGACAGATTTCTGCCATTTTCTGCATTTGCTTCTTGTTGGTTCCTTTTTGAGTTCTTTTGGGGAATTGAGCTTTTTGAGGGAAGTGCTACAGTATCTAGTGTTCTAATGGAAGTTTATTTGGTGTTAGAACTGAACCTTATGACCTATTATCTTGAGTGCACTAATGTTGCTAATAAAGATTGTGTGAAGTTTTGTATGAAGGAAACATTTCAGGTATATGGAAGGAATGAGTAATGATATGAAGGATGGACTAAAGCTCAAGCTTGGGGATGCCACGCGTGTCACCCCAAGAAATATCCAAGAAGTACAAGTGTCAAAGCTTGGGTATGCCCAAGGCATCCCCTTCTTCATCAATAAAAATCCCAGGTTTCTTCCAAACACTTCTTTTTTATTGTTTCATGCACAGTTGTGTTGTTCTTGGAGCATCTTCTTTTTCATTTTCGTTTTGGTTTTTAGTTTGCGTGGTTTGCTTAGTTTGCTGAATAAATTGGTTGGACCTCCTCTTTCATACATTGGTGTTCAAATAGTTTGGTTTGGATTGGAAAAGAGTAGGAAGCTTAAGTGGTAAAGAGAGCTTGTTTTTGACTTTGGCCTATGCTTTGTCATGCCTTGCTTGATATTGTTTTGGCTTTATGCTTAGTATTCTTTGCTGTAGCTTGAATTGTTATAAACAATTTAGATTTCTTAATGTGCTTTGGAAGAATCATGCGTTGTTTTAGCATATTAAAGCATAGTATTGTGGTATTCTCCTTTGATGCTTTATTTGGGTTGACTTGGCACATACTCACACCATGTTACGACTATCTCAAGTCACCATAAGCCTTTATGATCCTTTAGTTTTCAACTTGTAATATCACCTTATGCTTTGATCAATGATGTTTTGTCGCTCTGCATGATTATGGCCATTATTGATCTCTCGTTTGTAGCTCCCTTACTATTGCTAGCCTTCACTTACACTGAGTGTTTTACTCATGTTTCCAACTCCCTTAAACCAAATATTGCCAAAGTGTCCACCATACCTACCTATTAGCATAATTTTCTACTTCCGTGCATATTCAATATGCCTTGTTTTCTTCCGAATAAAATGTTTGCTTGTTATGAGAAAGTTAGTTAGTAAAGCTCTCACGAAATTGATGGCACACTTTATTTCCTGCATTTAATAAACCAAAACCATTGCGTCCTTCTTTGTTGTGTATATGCTTGCGCTTTATGAGTTGAAGTTAGTAGAACCATGTATCATGGGGACCGCTTTCAACATTTCACTGGTACTTAGTACCTCGTTGATATCATGTTCTTTTGCTTATGGATCCCGGCGGTGCGAAATAAAAGTGGAACATGTAAGATCATGGAGTTTGTATGTATGTTAGAGAAACACATGGGCCGCTAGCCTAAGCCATGCCTAATCATGGTGGAAACTTGCAGCATAACCATAATGAGCATTCTATGAAGCATCCTCAATAAAAATCTATGCACATAGTAAATAAAAAGAACGTTGAGATGCTCATTGTCTGCTTGCCTTGTCATTTTGATTATGGGATAGCTACTGTATCATGTGCAAGGGGTACCCCGTTGGCTGTTCTCTATGATACGTATATACTTACAATGACAAGAGCTTACTTGTGACTGAAGTTGAGTAGCATGAGGATCGGTCTTCATAAGTAAGGGGCATGAGACTTCGATTTATAACTTGTCAAGCATATCCTCTTAGTTGTGTCACTTTAACCGTAACCATTTAAAGATGCTTATGACAGGGGCAATGAGAGCTCAAAGCTAATGAGTACCATACTTTCAGCATTTGGAAGCCTTTCAAACTTTTCAAAACCTTTTCATTTCCTTGTTGAGTCTCCACACATTCTATGAGCACTTTCTTGAGAGCATAGTGGCCACTCTTAGTTCTATGTGCATTGTCCCAAAACTTGTTGATTGATGCATACCTTGATATTGCTTGTTTTAAACTATTTGTATCTAGTAACTCTTGTAAACTTTGAAGGTGTCCTATGCATTTATGTTTGCTACTCTATGGGGGACAAGCTGAGTGCCACTATGCTATGTTTTCTTTATGTGAAACAAACAAACGTCTTGCAAAGCATTGTTATTCATGATTCTTTTGTTTGTGCCTTTTCATGTTGCATCATAGTCTCTTTGTCTTATTGCTAGAACTTTGTCTTTCATGTTATGATTGAAGTACTATGATCCCAGCTTTGAATGTTTTACAAATATTTTGATCAAGTCTTTGATGGTGCATGTCACCTCAAAAATTATTCTTTCTTTTTATCACTTACCTACTCGAGGACGAGCAAGAGTTAAGCTTGGGGATGTTGATACATTGCAAATGTATCTATAATTTTTGATTTTTTTATCCCTGCCGTATAGTTGGTCATGAAACCTTCTGTACCTGGAAAAGAAATTTTACAAGGCAACGATAACTATACGGCCGGAGCTATACAGTTGGAATTTTTATTCCCGTTGTATAGTTGGGTGTTAAACCTTCAGTACTTGCGAAAGAAAATTTGTCGATGGCAAAGATATATATACGGCTAGAATTTTTTATTCCCGCCGTATACTTGGTCGTTAAACCTTCTATATTCATCAAAAAATTTCTATTTCTTCGAGAATTCTTGATTATCCTGAAACTTAGCGAAACACCTTGTTTTTGACAAAAAATGTTAGTAAAATTGTCGACCAACATCAGCATGTATAAAGCAAGATTTTTAGTACTACCGAACTTCTTCTCCACAATTGGAGCTTTCTAGCACTCTTTATTAAACATAAAACTTAAACTAAAGCTTAAAATCTTTACTCAAACTATTAAGGCTTTGCCTCCCATGAAGCGCTCTTTTATTGTCAATAGCTTGACCTCGATGTTTCTCACTTAGGCCAGATGAGTGGAACACCCACTCCAAAATAGTTGGCCTTCAAAGTGATGTCCTCCTTTTCATCATGCTTGGCTTTATTTTTTCCTAGGAAAATGAATAACAAAAGGATCCTACGAAGGTAATTGAAGCTGCACATTCCCTTCATATAGATTAATTAAAGCCTTAATAGTTCTTAAGAATGGACAACCTAATATAATAGGAGCAGTAGCATCTTCAAGCAGGTCAACAATAACAAAATCAATAAGAGGAGGACAACCTTTAATGTATACTAAAGTATTTTCTTTAATCCCTACAGCTTGTTTGTAGGTAGAATCTGCTAGATGTAATTTTAACTCAATGATTTCAAAAGAGCCAAGATTTAACTTATTAAAAAGACTTTTTGGAATTGTTGAAATGCTTGCACCTAGATCACAAATTGTAGCTACCTCATTGGTCCCAATTTCAATCCTAATAGTAGGCTCAAATATATCGTCAAGCTTCACAGGTAATTTTTCAGCAATTTTCTTATATTCTTCCTCAAGCTCACGTACCTTTATTGCTACCTGATTAACGAAGTGTTGATACATAGCTTCCTCATTTCCTTCACTTACCGGAATCTTGATGATCCTTTTTTACAAGATCTTCAACGGTGTAATTTGGTGAAGGAGCATTACTATAATCAAGTTCTTCAGGATCCTCCCTTTAGATTCTCATCATCTTGAGGTCTTCAACAGGATTGGGCTCAGCTTTACCTGCAAATTTAGCTAGAATGAGAGTTTCACTCTCGGTTATCTTACCTAGCTGTGCCTCAACAATCCTTGTTCTTTCTTGGAGGGCCTAAAAATAATTCCTCAAACTTACAGCTTGGTTAGATAATTTACCAAGCATAGCATCATGATTCTCCGTTATTTTAACAAGGATATTGTTTTGCTCATTTTGTGAGTCCATAAAGGACTTAAGTGTTTCTTGGAGACTAACATTACTTGTTCCCATATTATTATTAGAGTTACCTGCAGGACTAGAATAATGTTTCTGAAAATTAGGATTATAATTCTTCTTCTAAGCAGGGTTATAATCATTACGAGCAATGAAGTCTATTTCTTCAATATTTGATTCTGGGATAGCTCTTACCTGGTTTCCTTACCTTTTACGGCTAATATGAGCTCATCCAGCTTAACATTGAGTTCTTCATTTTCTTGTGGTGAGACGGAGTTCACCTTCTTCATGTTTGATCTATCCACATGCCACTAGGCATGGTTGTCTTGCATATTGTCTAGCAGCTGCTTTGCTTCGGTAATATGTTTGCCCATAAATGTTCCTCCAGCTATAGTATCAAGCATAGACTTAGACACAAGGTTAAGAGTATTATAAAATAAATGGAGAATTAACCAATCTTCCATCCCATGACTGGGACAGTTTCTCATGCATTCTTTCATCCTCTCCATGCAAGCGCTAGTGGCTCACACTCTTCCTGTCTAAAACCAGTAATATTAGATCTTAGTTGCATAGTCTTTGCAAGTGGGAAAAATTTAGTCATAAATAAAGAAGTACACTCCACCCACGATGCAATAGTATTTCTAGGCAAATATAGAAACCATTATTTTGATCTTCCTCTAAGAGAGAAAGGAAATAAGCACAATTTGACTGCATCAGGGTCAACATATTTTATGCGCATCATACCACATATTTCAGTGAAAGTGTTCAAGTGCATACCTGCATCCTCAACAGTAGAGCCTCCAAATTGATTCTGTTGAACCAAACTTAAATAGTGGGGCTTAATTTCATAATCATCAGTAGTAATTGCTGGATGGGTAATATGAGTACGCAAATAATAATTGTTGGGAGTTGCAAACTCCCCAATCTTCTTTTCAACCATATTTACTATGTTTTTGGGTTTTCTTAAACAAAGACTTATGATAGTAAAAACAAGAATTTAAAGACTGACTTTTTTTGGTTTTTCAAATAAAGACTAAAAGCAAACTAACAAAATTAAAAACAAGAATTAAAACTAGCAAAGTTTCCTACTAACCTCACTAGGGTAGCTATTGCTTCTCCGGCAACGGCGTCATAATAAGGGTTGATACCTTCGATCCTGATTGTAGATGTAGTATAGCTCCTTTTCCCTAGTAGACCTAGGTTATCAAATCCTCGAGAAGCAGAAAGCATAGTGAAGTTACTTTAACGGACCTTCGGGAGTTTTAGAATTCTCTTTGTGTTTTACCGGACCAAGAGTTTGCTGTCTTTTGTTGTTGTCAATGATGGAGATAGAGGGCCTAGGGCTTTCGGTTTCACCTGTAGGTGTACAAAACATCTGATGGGAATAAAAAATAATAATAAAGTATGCATGTAATTGTTAGAGCAAGATAGTTATATGTGGGTAGTGTATCCATAATTGGTATTGCCTCCGCAACCGCTTATAGCAATAACCTACTAGTATCATCCATAAAAGAAAGAGAACTAATGATATGCATAGTAACGTCACTGTTAATCCCAAGTAAATCCCTCACATAAAGCCGTACTACCCCTTCTGTCACTGGGGTTCCAACCTGCAGATTACTCATTACTCATACTCCCTATACCTGGCTCAGTCCTCGGGGTCTTGGGTACTTGACCAGTCCTTGGATTGAGGAAAGAGTGGATACAATAATCATCATGTCATACAAACTAATACATGATCCCATCTATGATAAATAACATGCATGAAAAGCTACATGGCTAGGCCGAAGCCCTTAGCCCAAAGAGAATTACCCATGCATAGAGATGAAATCAACAATCATAATCATTGCAATGGAAATCATGAGATTGATAGAAAATAGTCTTACAATGTCGCCAATTTAAGATGAGATCTACTATTACAAGTGGTGGAATATGGCTATGGTGGTGGAGCAGGGTTTGGAGATTAGAGCTAAGTCTATTCCTCTGGCAGCTCTTTGGTGTTGTGGATGCAGGTTTCTCGGGTTCTGCCGGAGCTCTGTTTCTCGTCGCCCAAAGCCTCTTTATATAGGGGTCCCTTCACGAAAGTTGTTCTGTTTGACCTAGCGGTGTCGATGGCAACTATACGGCCGGGATTTTATTCCTGCCGTATAGTTGGTCATTAAAGCTTCTGCCTTCACTTCATGACCCCTGGTTTCTTTGGGTTGTTGGAAATCTCGTATCTTTGACTTTAATATTGTGATTCCCATCATCAAACGTCACTATCTATGCAGGGAAAAATAGAAAGAAAGTATTGCCTACTCCTTTGATCATTAGGCATTAGTGGAAGGGTTTAGAGAGATATTTCATAAAAAATATGAATAATATCTAGTTTAAATGTGGACGTAGATGGCTATATTTCACAGCCATCACCTCCCCCATGCTCTGACCCTCCCTGAGAAAAAACGGTGGGCTCGGCTTTACTTCGCAAGCTCGCAGGCGACGACACCACTCCCCGACCACCTCTGTCCAACTACTGCTGGACACACGTACGCGGCAAAAACACTTCGCCTACCCACGCAGCTACTCCTCCACCACCGTGCTCGCCCAATCACTGGACATACCCCTCTCCCTAACCCCGGGCATGCGCTCGATTCACCGTGGACCTGGTCACCTCTGATATAAGGCCACAAGTACCTCCTCCCTCCCACACCTTGCCATTTTGCATCCTCCTCCATCCATACTCACTCTAGAGAGCGAAGTCCAAGCTTACCATCCTGCCTCGCCGGAGAGAATCGGTTATCCTCCTCGGTGTTGGGAGTTTGCGGCTGAGGTTGCCCTTGTTGCCTGCATGCCATCCTCTCCCTCTCTGTATTATCTTCCTCTACTCTTCCAGGCCTCTCTAACCCCCCCTCTTTGTTCCAGGAAAATCATGGTGTCGCCATCGCCACCAAGCACCTGCCGTCAACCGCGACATTGCTGCGGGTCTGTATCCGTCAAACCAGGACGTCCCCGACACCGAGTCGAGCTCCAACATCATCCTCATTCTCCCGCCATCGCCTCGCAGTGCCCCTGGTGAGCTCCCATTGTACTTCTGGCCACTCTAGGGTTTCAGCCCCGACGAGCTCGTCGTGAGAAGGCCGACACGTCCTCTCCGTTGATCTTCGTCTAATCCAACATCCCAGAATAGTCGATACCATTTCATGCTGCTTTAGTCACTGATTGCGGGGACCCAGCCCGAGATTCAAATCTCGGCCTCTCGCGTCAGTCGTGGAGGCTCTAGGCCAGACCAGCGATGTGCTAGCCATGACCTAGTGAAGTTGTCCCATGCAGCCCTGCTGGATTTAAATCCAAATGAAAATGGAAATTGCAAGAATTTGCCAGACCTAAATTTTATCAGGTCCCCTAGTGTTTATTACAACATGCAGAACAAAAGTTTGACCCAAATATCTTCTAGGTTTATCATAGGAAATAAAATGCCAAGATGTACCCTTTTCACCGTATAAGTGTTCTAGGGAGTTTTTAGTATCCAAATTGTTTAAAACCAATTCCTCCTATGAGATATTAGGGGTACCTACCATGCCATTTTGACCTAACTCCAAAGGTCCATATGGGCTGGTTGTAGTAAAAATGACAAAAAAATTCAAATCTTCCTTTAGAAAATTCCCTAGGTCAAGATGTGACTTTTTTGACCTAATTCCAACTCTATACACATGCATCTCAAGACCTATCATATTCCAGTTGCTCATAATTATTTGAGCCTCTAGTGAATTTTAGTGATTTAAACCCATCTACATCTGGTTGTATCACTAGATAAATCATCCCAGTAGTTCCGAATCTTCAAAAATGGTGACTACAATTTATAAATAAATTTATTGGTAATACCTACCATGTGTCCTTGGTTTCACATCAAAAGCTCTTGTAGTTTTAATCTGGTGAAAAGGACAAAATTCCTGCAGAACTGACTTTGGTATTTTCCCAAGGGAATTCTTTTAAATATTTTGAAGTAAATCCAATTCCCAGTGAACCAGTACCCAAAAGCCATCCTAACCCTAAGAGTAAATAATTTTTGGACTTACAGATATTTTCTGGTGAAATATACCCTAAAACAAGGGTTTATCTCACTAGAAATTTCATAATTAAATAAAGGAAATTAATAAAATATCGAAACCACTTTTGTTGGCTTTGTTAATTCAATATCTATCTATTGATATCATTTTTATACATTGGTATCATATAGAACTATACCTTGGTCCAAAACCCCTAAATGAAGTAGTATTTGACCTTTAATTCATAAGGAAAGTTCTATAAAGGCAACTAAGCTAATACCAATTGCTATGAACTCAATTTACCAAAACCTACTGAAGTTAGTGATGTAGTGTATATTTTTATGTTCTATTGTATTGGTGCTTGTTGCCTTGTATTGATTGTGGTATCTTGCTTGTTTGCATGTATGCTCTATGACGACGCACTAATGGAATCTAGGCGGTTCATGACGATCTGATATCATCGTGGATGAGGGTCAAAACATCATAGATGGCCATACGCGACGAATTCTGCGACGAAAAATAGGTCATGGACCTCACGTCATAATTGAATTCATGATGTTTTTTCTGTCTGAAAACATCACGCCTGATCGCGACATTCCTATAATTTCATCGCGGCCAACTGGACCGGCCCAGCCCAGGCCCGATCGTTCATGACATTTTTATTTCGTCACGATCGAGGACACATGGCAGACGGCACCACGGGTGGCCGTCAGCGATGTTTGCCGATGTCATGTTTACCGTCTACGACGTCATCAAATTTTTGATGTTTTCTCTGTCACGGCCTGATTCCGTTGTATCCATATACATGACATCATCCAACCCATTCATGACACCATCCATCCCATTTATGATGTCACACGGGCCGTGATGAATTTTGTTCACCGCCACCTTTCGACGCTGTGTTGACATGTGGACGGTTGGTAGGGCCAAGCTTGCACCAATCAGACGAGGCCACGTGGGCAAGCCACAGAATGACATGTTGACAAATAAAATTGGGGCACGTATCACCTACCGATGATGAATTATGTGTGATGACATCATCATTGGCCATGACGTTTTTGTTTCGTCTAGATAGTTGGCCAATGAAAGGCGGCCATGTCGGTGTTTACCTATGACGGAAATGTTTCGTCAAGAACAACTGAGACGATTTCATTTTCATCACGGATGCGTGATGGCATCACCATGAGATCAGGGGGCCATTTGTGCACATAAATTTCTACTAGCCCTAATCGTTTGTGACCCATTTGACACCACATGCATCAAATAATATAATTTGACAATGAATTTCAGGACAAGTTTCCACTTAAATTTCCATAGCAGTTTTTGAGACAAAAGCCTCACAAGCTTCCACAGCCAAAAACTTTCCACAGCAGTTTATGAGCCAAAAGCCTCACAAGTTTCCCTGCCCAAAAGACTCACAAATTTCCACACTAGTAAACTTTCCTAGCCCAAAAACTCACAAGTGTCAACCACAAGTTCACTTACCTTGCGACAGCTGAAGCTACTGTTGCTGCTTCTACTGAGTCATCTGAGACAACACATGCTGAAGTAAGTCATTTTATATGGTTTTGTTTATCCTGCATATCTTCTTGCTTCTTCTGCATTTCTCTCATGTCTTTAGCATACTGCAGCCTCTCTGCTCCAGCTGCTTCTTTTGCTCTCTACAATCCCTCTATGGTACAACATAGTTTGTCACTCCCTGCTCTCTCAGCCAAAAGTTCCGCTTCAAGGCTAGACATGCTTCGTCTTGATGTACTTGTATGGAGGCCGATGTTCTTCAGGAACGTTGGCTTTTTGTTGTCCAACAAGAGTGCAAAGTGCAAAACCTTGGTGGAAGAAAGTGGTTCTTCCCCTGGACATCTAGAGCCATCTTCTTTTCCATGATTTCCTACAATATTAGGAATAGAAGAGAACATTAGGAAAATAGCAAGCAAACTACAATCATATCGTATGCAATTGAGAGATGAAGATAGCATTGAATTTTCTGAAGATGAAAAGTATTCAAGCAGACTTACAATTGCTTCCTTCACATTATGAGTGTAGCCATTTTTTGGGCTGCAATGCATCTTTTTGTAGAGTTCAAAGGCATCGTCCTCACCGATGCACACAACCTCATAGCTACGAGAACCTATGGCATTAGGGTACAAGAATTTTCTCCTGTTCTCCTTGTGTTTTAGACAAGTACTCTACACAGGAAAAAACCATACAATATAAGAGGTAGTTCCAATCAAACAATTCAAGCACATGTAGTAACAATAAAGAGTAAACGAAAAGTAACATCTTTCCTGGGGTCAGACCAAGTATCAACAAGCTTGCACCACTGCTTGTCACTCATGTGTTTCACTTCATCAAGACATTTCCTTGTAACTTGCTTCAGAGGGTAGGGATCAAAATACTTCTTCTTCAGAATATGACGTTGATTTGTTGCATGCCTCATAAACTGATTTGCGCAAGCATTCTACACATCAGGGTGATTTGTGTCCATGTCAAACTTTTGCTGAAATAAAACATGGAGCATCAGCATTTGCACGAGCACATAAATGGAAAGGTAAAGGGCAACTAAGTCATAGAACATACAGAAACTTTGCCTATGAAGTCTGCTTGGACATCAACCCTCTTCACTCTTTCTAGTGGGTTAAGATAGGCATGATAGTCCTTATTGTGACTACACACTCATTGGCAAACCTGGCAGCAACACCCGGCTCGTCTGGTCTAGTTCTTCCTGGAAGAACTTTAAGTGAAAGCCTCCCTCCTTTGGAAAACTTGCCAAGCCTCTTCCCCATGTTTTCCCACTCACCACCAGTGCTTGACCATTATGCAGAACTATATCTTCAGAATTCTTCATTTCGGTGTCTTCAGAACAAGGTGCATCAAAGTCTTGAGACATCTAGTAGCCATCATCATCTACAGGAATACAATGTGTTGATTTAGTGCTCCAAAGTAATATGATGGGATTAAATGGATTACTGTAGAGCAAGTAGTCGGTTTAATGCTATACCATGTTGAGACTAGTCACTCTAGTCTTGGCACAACACTTCATGACTAGGATCAAATTCCCCATATTCGGTAGCTGACTCATCATATTGGGCAGCTGACCCCTAACCCTCAAATTGGGTACCAGAGTCCTCCTGTCGGCAGCTGAACACAAATATTGGGTAACTAACGCAACTCCTTGGGTACCTAACACATCGGTTTGGGACGATGCACCGTCGCTTTGGGGAGGTGCCCGCAGACAGCTGGGAGGTGGCTTCTGGATTTGGAGAGGTGGCAAGTAACCTTTGGGGGATGGTCTTGGGCAGAGGGATGCATACTTCATCACTTGGGAATGTGGCATCTTGATTTATAGAGGTGGCAGGTTGGCTTTGGGAGGTGCCAGAAGACGGCAAGATGTGGGTTGGGGTTCCACACCATGGGTACGTGGCTGCTGGCTTTAGGGAGGTGGCGGCCGGCATACCAGCGGGTCGGAGGGAGTGGGCAGTTCACCTTGGGCAGAGTGCTGCTCATGTTGGATAGCTGCCAGCTCGCCTTGGGCAGCTGGTTGCTTGCCTTGTGCTACTGCCTTCTTGGCTTGGGTAGGTGGTAGATTGACGGCTGCTGGCTTCTCGCCTTGGTGGGCATCAGGAATTGCAGCTTTAGCCACTTGGCTGGTATCAGGAATGTAGCTTTGGCCACTTGGCTGGTATTAGGAACTGCAGCTTTGGCCACTTGGCCAGCATTAGGAACTGTAGGTTTAGCCACTTGGACGGCATCAGGAACTACAGATTTGGCCACTAGGTTTCCATCAGGAACTGCATCATTGGTCACCAGCGGGGGAAAATGAAGTTCAACTCTAGCCACCTCTAGGGCATTAGGAAGTGCAATATTGGTAGTTTTCCTGGCATCTAAAAGTGCGTCTTTGGTCATTTGCTGGGCATAAGGAAGTTCGCCTTTGGCAATCTTCTGGGTTGCACTCCAAGTTTCTTGTGAATGGGTCGGCAGGACTTGCCACTTTTGTTGTTCACCATGTGGAACCTGGAGGTGGAACTCCTGCTTTTAGCGTATTCACCTTGGACCTTGTGTGTCTCTCATTTTCCGTGTCTAGAGATAGTACTGATGCCACGACGTGCTTGCGAGATGATGCACCACTAGGAGCCATCGTTTGCTTGGGAGTTGTCTTCTTGAATTTTCTCTGCTTAAGCTACACATTTTACAAGTAACGGTCAATTAGGGAAAATAAAGAGGAACAAAACGTATGGCAAAAAGAGTAAGCAAACAATTCCACACAAGATGATTTTGCAGCACCTTAATTGTGGAGAAATCATGACAAGATGGTGAGCTACAAGGTAAGGGGACTACCTGCAGTCTAGTCTCCTCGGTGACTAGTGTTTCATCACCTGATAGGTCACCTTCACTGATACCCCCCCTCGAGATCATACCGAGGTCCATAGGGATCATGGTTGCTCTTTTTAGGGGAGAATACAGTTGGGGATGCAACAACACTGACTATGAACCTAATATCAAGTCGTTGCATCCATGGACTCTTTCTCATGATGGTTATCATCCAACTTTCTTCCATCGGTAGTATTTGTGGTTCTAACATGAATAAAGAATTCCAATTAATCTAGAAATATAAAACTGGGTGTGATACTAACCTATGTTATATAGTATATAGTACTCATCATTTTAACAGGTCACCGTGAGCAATTTAAACAAAAAGATCATAGGTTGCCAAACTAATGCAATACATGGGATAGTGTAACCTGGTCTAAAGCCTTCCTTTTTGCTACTTCTAGGGGGGTGAATACAGTTGGCGATGCAACAACGTATGCTAAGAACCTAAGAGCATGTACAATGCAAGACGCTTAGAGAAGTGCTTAGCGAAATAAACCGGTTTTTGGTTAAGCAATGGTGCTTATTTATAACAGGATGATGTCTAAATTGGCACCTCTTGAATACAAATAAGCACTGGTTCTTACAAAAATCTTGGATTATTTTTCTAAGCAACACCCCAAGCACATTCCACTGTACATCTGTGTTTCTAACGTGTATATGGAACTCCAAATACGGCTCAATATATAACATATGGGGTAGAACAGTCCGCTATGATCAATTCATTCTCTGATCATAAGATATACGACGAAACAACAAAACAAATGCAACATGGATTGTGTGATACACCTACTATGGGTAGCCTAGCTGGTATTATACACTAGTATCATACACGGAATACTAGTGTTTACAAACTTCCCACTATGAGCAACCTAAATGATGGTGTCTATGTTATATGACCTATGACACTGCTCACTATGGAGATAATATTAAGACCAGTCATAGTAGGGATTAATATAGCCTAGTAACATGCTATGTTACTCCCCACTATGACCAGACTTAGTATTATACAATGCAATAATAAGCAGGGCAGGACGATTAAACATAAGCAGTACAAGCATCTACCATGCAATTAAATAGGCAATTAAGCAAAATATAACCTATGGTGCTCATTGTCCTATAGTAACCATCATGTAAAACAGTAAACTATGAACTACTTATATGATGAACATAAGACATATCAGGAAGCAGCCAAAGTAATGCAACAAACAGGATAATGCAACCTTTATCACACGCAAATTGATCATAAGCCTAATAGTTTACAAGCTGGCTAATTCACCAATTGGTTGCAATAATAAGGAGGGAAGGACAATTAAACATGAGCAGTATATGCATCTATATCTTGCCACTAAATAGGCAAGTAACAAAATATAACAATGTTGTTGATTTTCTAATAGTAATCATAAGTGTAAAACAGTCAACTATGAACAATTTGTATTTATACTCTGATCATAAGACGTATTATGAAGCAGAAAAAATATTGCGACAAACAAGATAATGCAACCTTTATCTGCAACAAACAATATAACCAAACAACAGAAAAGCAAGGTAAGGGTTTCCTTGTCTTCAGACCGTGGGGCCTTTTTCTTACTGTTAATCCTAGCAGAACACTTAAATCAATGGCCCTTGGTAGCAGACTATGTGGATGAGGTGCACAGAAAGTACGTAGACCTTGTCGATGGTGAGGTGGGAGACCTTGTCGACTAGGTGGACGGCGAGGTGCATGGCGAGTAGGCGTACCTTGTAGTCGAGGTGCACATCGAGTGAGCAGACCTTGACCGCGAGTGGGCATACCTTGACGGTGACGTGCACAAATAGTGAGAAGACCTTGACGGCGAGGTGTCAGGAATTGTCGACAAGGTGCACGGCGAGGTGGTGTACCTTGCCGGCGATGTGCACGTCGAGTGAGCAGACCTTGACCGTAGGTGAGCTGACCTTGGTGTCCAGGGAGAAGACCTTGACGGAGAGGTGCACAGTGAGTTGGGAGATTTTGATGGAGAGGTGCACGTAGAGGTGGTCGATCTTGTGGGTGAGGTTAATGGCAAGGTTGCATACCTGTGAGCTTGATAGTTGGCACGACGTGGTGGAAAACCGCGAAGGTGACGATGGGTAGGGTTTGGGCTACGATGATGGCTAGTTGTCTACTAGAGGGAAGGACGGCAGCATGGTGAGGAGGGGCATAGGGCGGTGAGGGGCAGAGGGAAGGAGGGCGGCAAGTGGAGGAGGGACGAACGGTGGTGAGGGTGAGGGCGAGGGAGGAGGTAGAGGACGGCGAGGTGAGGAAACTTAGTCTCGTCCACTTTCAGCAAAGGAGGGGATAAGGAGGGTTTCTTTTAGATTACCTAAATGCCATCTACGGGAATGATGCGTGGAATTGTGCTGAAGGGTTGATCGGTCTATCCTAGGCACGGAATTTCTAGGCGCGAAATTTTAGCGGGCTATGTCGGTCAATTTTTTTGATGGCGTATCCTAGCCGTCTATTGCATGAAGAGTGGCTTAAACAAGGTACCTTTCGAGGAAATTAGCAATTACTAAACCAAAAAAATCAGGAAAACTCCATTATGCTGATTTTTGCCAAAATATTGGTATATGTGAGATCTAAAGTGTGGTATGAAAATGATCTAGAGACCTTGTCTAGCATTATTATATTGGAACATGTAACACAAACAAGCCAGAATCTCTTTACAGGTGAACCAGATGGGAAAACATGTGGAATCATCAGGGATCAACATTGGCCAATGCATGTTGCTACCTAAACTAACAAGAATAAGGGTAAAAGTATGGTCAGCTGTCGTTGTGGCAGGTCGAAAGGGGTAGGACCCCACATGTTTTAGGGGTCTCGTTGCTGGAAACCGAGAGCACCAGAATCCTTTTGAAATCTTGCATATGGCATTACCATATTTATTAAAGTGTGGTG
The DNA here is from genome assembly GCA_023614405.1 of Avena insularis. Classification (NCBI taxonomy): domain Eukaryota; kingdom Viridiplantae; phylum Streptophyta; class Magnoliopsida; order Poales; family Poaceae; genus Avena; species Avena insularis. The sequence continues at coordinate 481,502,513 of CM042686.1, read as the reverse complement.
GGATGTTGATATAGGAAGAACCCACCCCTGGGTGAGCCTGTTCTCACAAGCAACTTCTCCGTCATGGTAGTTGCATATTCCTATGTGTGTTTTGGCTTTTTACCAAAGGTTTGACATTGGAGTAATGTGTGTGGTCATGTAGATATATCAATGTGGTTTTGGAAAACAACACATGCAATGTGGTCATGTGGATCAATGAATCTAGTGGATATAAATGTGGTTTAGGAAAAGAACACATGCAACGACTCCATGTGTCAAACCATGGTGTACAGATACCAAAAACACATACGAAAGAAGCTTCCACGTTGCATGTTGCACCAGTGTGACATAAGTCACGGAATCCACTGGAGTGTGTGTAGATATCAATGTGGTTTTGACAAACAAAACAACATATGTGGTCATGTGGATCTCAATGACTAGTGGATATCAATGTGGTTTAGGAAATTAAAAGAACACATGCAATGACTAGTCTAGGGGATAGATCCATGTGTCAAACCATATGGTGTACAGAGACCAACACATAGGGAAAGTAGTTGCGTATTGCATATGTTACACCAGTATGACAGAAGTTGCATCACAGAATCCACTAGAGTGTGTGTGTGGTCATGTAGATATCAATGTGGGTTTGGAAAAGAATACATGCAATGTGGTCATGTGGATCAATTACTCTAGTGGAGATATCAATGTGTGGTTTAGGAAAAGAACACATGCAATCACTCGAGGGGATCTGTAACTACCTCGGTGAATTACGCTCTTAGTTACAAGCCTGGATGAGCGGAAATGGTTAAAATAGTACGGTGGGGCCAAATGCCACTCACAGGTAGACCTTTCGCCGTCTAACCATTTCCAAACATCGACAAGAACGAGCGTAATCGGCAGGCGAAGGGATCAACTACATACACAAATGAGTATGTATGCAAGCCACATACAACAGTCCTCAGAGCCATTCCATCTAAAAGAAATAGAAATATTGCAACGCCATACGGCAAGATCCAAATATCCTAGATAGATATAATAGTTTAGGATATCTCCTCATACATCAAACATCAGAGTATCAGGCGGAAGCGGAAGACAAGATCCGAGTACGGATAAGAAGCAAATCGGCATAAGATGCCCCATAAATAAACACATCCCGCCCACAGATCCCACGGATCCCCGTTCCCTGAATCTCTACACCGAGTGATCGTTGCCAACATCGTCCGTCTCCTCCACCCAGTATCCATCTTGCGAGTATACCTGTTCATCTGAATCAAACAATTTATCGTGTGAGACCCTAGGGGTACTCAGCAAGTCTTTATGCCTCTAAAGGGGACACAACCTGGGGTGACGCAATTGCAGCAAAAGATAATACCTAACAATTCTATAGATACTCGCTAACCATCCGCCTAACCAAAGATAGACGGATGTCCGTGAATTAATATCAACAGTTATAACAGTAATATTAATGATCCCAACGAGATCAGATTTAACAACCCCCATCCGCTGGCAGTTTTATTAACCATTCCATGAGTGTTGCACTATTTACTAGTCGTACTTAGTCAAATGAAAAGCGGTACTTTAGTTATACTTGTCTATGATCGAAACTGTGCTCAAGTCGTCCATAACGCGGACACGGCTTTCAGAAGATTTACCTAGGGTGCACAAATAGCAACACACACTCGATCAACCTCGGAAAAACCAAATCAAAACCAACGAGGCATTCATGACAAAGCGATCAGGATTCAGAAATGTTTGGGGCCACCCATTAAGCTACCATAGCAAAGTTGGCGGCTCAGACGGACCCAGGTTTGCGCCAATGGTCAAACGATCGGGAACCCGAAAGTGTGACTGGGCTTGTCGATACCGCGAAAACACTCCGCACTCCTAAATAGTACAGGTGCTCCTCGCACAATCTTAAATAAAGCAGTAAAACATGGCATAAGTACAGGATAGTAATAAAGCCCCAAACTACTTTGTGGCCCCAAGAAATAAGAATGAATCAAGCTCTGGCTCAGGGGGGGTCCATAAGGCCTCCCGGATGTGGATAGTGCGAATAGTCAAGGAACATGAATCAAGTACTCGGGGTCCTACGGGACACAAGTGAGCATGAAGAACCAAATAACAGATATTGCTCACCGGTGCCACTTTCATTAGTTATCCCATTACTACTCAGATTAAGTTGTTTAGGTACCTCATTATCCATCAGACTCTCACAAACCCTACACATGCTGTTCTACAACCCGCATGGCTCAAACAACTCCTGTGGTAATGGCTCATGGGATGGAGGAACAAGCTTCGGTGGAGTTTTAAAAGTAAAGGCTATGTAGTACTTGGGATTGAATTTAATGCAAACGCGACTCAATGATGCAAGAATAAGATAGAGGCGGTAGGTACTATATGTATGCAAGCATGTGGTAGTGCTTGCCTGGCAGCTCAGTTGAAGCGAGGGACGGATCTGGGTAGTGCTCCTGGGATTCCTGGTATATTCCCTGCTCGGCGTCTATTCGAAGAAGAACCAAACAAACAAGGGCCAACATAAATAGAGTGCACAAGCATATGAATTAAAATGCGACAAGCAAACAATCATGCCATGATGAATGGTGCACAATTTGCATGGCAATAATGTAGCATGGCATGGGTGAGGTGTGGGGTACAAGATCAAAGCATTTTATTAAGTTTTTAGCCCGGTTTGCTCTCATAACACTTGCTGTATACTTATTATTTATATGATGCATGCTACAATTCAGAACATGAAATGCATAGCTAGAACGGGCTCGTCGCGCTGATCGATTTAGACATATTATTTGTCAAATTTGGAGTTATAAAACAAAAGTTATTAATTAAATAAGATAAAGGGCATTTTATTGTAATTTTTATCATCTCGAAAATTTAAAGTGTGCAACCATTATTTTGAATAGCATATTTGAATTCCTCACATTTTTCTGATTCCAAAACATATATTACTTGTAATATTTGGATTTGTATTTTAAAAATTATTTAAATCTGATTTGAATTTGAATTTAAAACAAATTTGAAAAGTTCAAATCAAACTGCAAAGCAGAAAAACCAGATGTACTACTTGATCTAGCCCCTGCATACGACACCTAGGGGCTGACCTGGCGGGAAACGACGCAGAGAGGACTTTTCTCACCACCAGCGATACATACAGCTGCTGATGTGGGACCGGGTGCAGGGCTGGCGGCTCGCAAACCGGACACAGCCACGTGGCGCGGACGGGGAGCGCGGGTCGAGGGTTCACAAAAGCTGGGTGCCTTTCTCCAAAGTGTCACTACGGCTGACAGGTGGGGCTCAGGCGGTTATCGGGTTATCGAAAAGGTAGGGGGGTTATGCAAAAGGTTTTATGGCATCGTTGTTCTTCTTCTGACGATGTTTGACGCCGATCGGTGATCGATGTAGACGACACGCTGGTGAACGGTCGACTGGCCACCCGCTGCACCGGGCGCCGCGCAAGCTGCGGCTAGGTGGGATCGGTGCTAGGGGAGTGTTGCACGGCCAGACAAGGTTCCCGCGACGCGACGACACAGAGATAACACGCGCACGCCATGCACTGAGAGCGTTCGCCAAGAGGTCCGGCGAATACAGGTAACGACGGTGAGAAAGGGGATGTCCGGGAGAGTCAGCAGCTCACCGCGGTGGGGTTGATGGTGGTGGCACGTCTTGGGGTGCTGGGGATCGGTGGCGAGGCAGACGGTCGGAGAGCTAGGGTTTCCACGCCGCTGATCAAGGGCAGTGGGGACCTTCTCCTCCTCATTTGCGTCTGCAGGTGAAGCAGGGGAGCATCCTCGAGCGCCTCGACCACTCCCACGTCAACCACGACAGCAGGAGCTAGGAGTAGGCGACGGTGCAGACGGTGGCCAGCGAGAGAGGGGTAGGCATCGGGGAGAGGAAGGAGAGGAGAGGCAGGGGCTCTGGGGTGGATCTAGAGAGGCAGAGGAGCCATGCGGGGTGAGGTAAAGCGAGAGAGAGGGAGGTAGATGTCGTGCGGGAGTGGGTAGGGTTAAGGTTGCTTCGGCACCTTTTTCTCCACCTCCTCCTCGATCACGTGCACGGGTTGGGCAGGTAGGCACGGCAGGGTAGGGTGGTGGACTGCTGTGGGCTCATGTGGAGGGCAAGGCTTGGTGGGGCCTTGTAGCAGCGAGAGAAAAGAGAGAGGCCGAGAGAGAGAGAGAGGGGTCTCGGGCTAGGGTTTGAGGAGAAGGGATGGGGTGCACTTGGGCCAGGGAGAGAGGGTGGTCAGGTGGGGCCAACATGATAGAGAGAGGAGAGATGAGAGAGGTGTGGTAGGGGTTGGGGTTGATGCTTCGGCATGGAGGGGGTAGGTCATGGGGTAGGGTTTGGAGAGAGGGCTTAGGAGAGAGGATAGAGAGAGAGGGTGATGTGGTGGTAGTGTTTTTGACAAGATCAAGCAAGATCAAGCAAAGATCAAACAAGATCAAGCAAAAGGAGAAGAAGAGATAAAAGGTGGTGAGGGGTGTTGGTATGCATGATCAAGTGAGAGAAAATGATGGACATGGTGATGATCTTACAAGCTCATGCATGGCACTACTCAAGTGAGGTTGATGAGGTAGAGGTGAAGAGAGAAAAAGAGAAGATCTCCCAAGAGGAAGGTTCCACTCAAAACAAAGAAAAACAAAGAAAAGAAATGGTGTTGAAGATGGTTGCATGGCCCATGCAAGACATTAAATGCCATGTGTTACTCTTGTGTAAACCAAATAATGACATGACATTATTCTTGTGCATTCCATAATATGGGATAAGGCCAAGCAAGAGCAGATAGGATTGGATCCCTCCCATCTCCCATGAGCTAGATTAAATACCAAAAGAAAATAAATAAATGCCCATGGTGAATAGAATGGTGGAATTATAAGGTGGTGACAAGAAAAGTGGTGGAGTTGAAATAAAAGATATGCCCCCAACTCAACTTGGGCATCAAACAACATATCAATAACCAAATACAATATCAAGAGGCAAATACAATTAATAATGTATATGAGAGAAGAGCCAAAGAAACAGGGTTTTATATGATGCTCAAATGCAAGGTGGCATGATGACATGAGCATGACATAATTATGATGCAACAATTATATGTAGGAAGTAGCCATTATCTTACTAGACCAAGTAGCATTACAATTGTTAGACAATTGGGATGCTACAGGATCCATGTGCCAAACCATCATGGTCATAGAGACCAAAAACACATAGGAAAGCAGCTTCCACATTGCATGTTGCACTAGTGTGATAGAAGTTGCATCACAGAGTCCAGTGGAGTGTGTGTGGTCATGTAGATATCAATGTGGTTTTTGGAAAAGCACACAACATGCATTGTGTTCATGTGGATCTCAATGAATCTAGTGGAGATATCAATGTGATTTAGGAAATTAAAAGAACACATGCAATGACTACTATAGGGGATAAATCCATGTGTCAAACCATGGTGTACATACACCAACACATAGGAAAGCAGCTTCCACATTGCATGTTGCACCAGTGTGACAGAAGTTGCATCACAGAATTCACTGGAGTGTGTGTGGTCATGTATATATCAATGTGGTTTTGGAAAAGAACACAACATGCAATGTGGTCATGTGGATCACTCTAGTGGAGATATCAATGTGTGGTTTAGCAAAACAACACATGCAATCACTCTAGGGGATCCATGTGTCAAACCATCATGGTCACAGAGATCAAAAACACATAGGAATGAAGCTTCCACATTGCATGTTGCACCAGTGTGACAGAAGTTGCATCACAGAATCCACTGGAGTGTGTGTGGTCATGTAGATATCAATGTGGTGTTGGAAAATAACGCATGTAATGTGGTCATGTGGATGAATGACTAGTAGATATCAATGTACAATGACTCTAGGGGATCCATGTGTCAAACCATGGTGTACAAAGACCAAAAACACATAGGAAAGCTTTTTAGTCCGTGCATGCATGCATGCATGGAGTATCTAGAGTTGCATGTGTTCTTTTCCAAATCACATTGATCCACATGAGCACACACACTCCAATAATATGGATGCTTCTATTACACTAGTGCATCAATCATGCATGTTGGCAGTTGCATTCCACTGGATTTTTTGGCTTTCTGACCACATGCATGCATGCATGGAGTATCTAGAATCATTGCATGTATATATATAAAACGTTTGACCGAAATCATATATATATATGAAGAGTTTGATCTAGAGAAGTATACATTCCTAAAAATTATTTACTAAAAATTAGAAGAAATCGAGTGGGTTTTGCATTTTCCATTGACATGCCTAAAAATGATTAACTGCAAAAGAAATCGAGCTATGTACACCATTCTCACTCGTGTGTTTCGCATTGACACGTGCGTTGTAGACGTTTCCCACCCCGCGTGCACTCCCACTGCCCAACTGCCCCATCGTATCCCAGTCATTTAAAAGACATCAACCACATGGTTTCCCCCATTTCTCCACTCCATCCCACTCTTCCCTCTGCACTCGAAAGAACAGAAGGAAACCCTAGCAACATGTACAAGATCATTTTCATGAAGATGAAGAGATCAAGACCGGTGGTCGCCGAGGACACCAAGGTCATTATCGACGAGGAGGCAGCCAATGCCATCATCGAGAAGGAAGTAGATAACAAGGTCGAAGAGGAAGCAGTTGCAGATCCGGTGGTGCAGGTGGACTACAATTACTACGAGGACAGCAAGGATGAAGAACCTACGGATCCATTCGTTTTTGAGCAAGAGTCCAGCGACAGAGAACCTGAGATAATTAGATCTGAACTGTGAATGGGGTTTTCTGATTTTACTTTTCATATTTTAATTTATAGGGTTTTTTGATCTTTTAGATTTTGATTAATTAATTTGTTCTGCGCCTAGTAGTTCCATGCTCATATTTTGTTGGCCGTTTTGATCTACCCCTAGTCATTTCAGTCACACATTTTCTAGTTTGATTTGATCTGCTCCTAGTAGTTCTAGGCGGATATTTTGTAGTTTGATCGATCTAATGTACGTTCTAGTGATATAATTTCTTGTGGAGTTCATATCTGATCTAGGTTGTGTTCATGTTGTCCAATGTATAGTTTGATTTGTATGATAAAAGTCAGATATATAGTAATCATACGAGCTCCTGGTTACATTTACAGAAATTTGATATTCCGTAACTGAAAGCCAATGTTTAATTTATTGAAACCTTTTTAAAATTAACTCAACAAACTATTTAGTAAGTTCATCTCTATTATAGTAAGTTCTGTATTACATGTACATATGCATTAAAATGCAGATAAATATCCATCTCTGTTATATTTGGGGAAACAAATTGTTAAATTCCTAATTAACTGAGTATATTTAGGAAAATCAAATTCCTATTTACACCATGTTCTAGTCATAACTTCTTTTCGTTTTGCCAATTTACTGATAAGATGAGTCAAAATAATTACTCCACTTGTCCTAAAAAAGGATGTCTCGGTTTTCTTAAAATTTGGATGTATCTATATATATACTAAAACTTGTATAGATATTCATTCAAATTATTTGAAAGAACAATATAATTTTAACTTAAGTGGAGTTACGTATACATTAATGTATATGTTAAATACTAGATCCTGCATGTTATCCAATCTCTGTTATATTAAGTTTTATATTTATATGAATAGATGCATTAAAATGCTGATAAATTAAATTTCTCTGTGTAGTCTATCTATGTTATATGTTTAGGGAAATAAATTGTTAAATTCCTAATAAACTAAGTATATATTTAGGACAAACTAGTTCCTATTTATACAATGTTCAAACTAAATAAAACTAGCTAGTCATAACTTCTTTTTGTTTTACCAATTTACTGATAGGATAAATGGAAAAAATTACTCCATCTATACTAAAAAGGATGTCTCAGTTTTGCTAATTTTTGGATGCATCTTTATGTACTGAAACTTGTATATATTCATTCAAATTATTTGGAAGAACAATATAATTTTATATAACACTTATTTTCTCATATATGTATGCAAACAGGTATATGTTTGATGGACTAGTTTGTCCAAAATATGGTTCAACTTATGCGCACATGCTAAAATTAATCTCTCAACACAACCCTTTCCTAGTTTGATCTCATGATTTTGGGAGAGTAATTTTTTCATTCACTGACTACTTCTCTCTACTTGCTAATTCGCAGGAATGAGATAGCGATATCGGTGAAAGTATGTGGTCTAGGCACGCAAAAAGCCGCCACATCCTGAAGCAGATGAGGAAGGCAGGTTCCCCTTCCGCCGAGGTCCAAACAAGTAGAAGTGCCCCTTCTGCGTAAGAATGATTCCGGAAGATCTGAACATCATCATGCAACATGCTGGGGGCATTGACCGTGGAGGACAGCGGCATGCAAATCATACAAAGGCCAAGCATGCTACCTTTATCGTTTACCTGAGCAAGTATGCCAACCTCGGTCACATCGCTCTTTGGTCGTAACAGCTAGCTCCCGTTGCCTCTGCTGCCTCCTGCTGCATCTGATGTTGCCTCCTGTTACCTGTTGCCTACTGCCTCATGTTTATGTAATGGGTGTACTATTATAGTATATCGTTTGGGTTGTGTAATTAAGTACTACTAGTACTATATTATATGCAAGTAGTATGTGGTGGTTGTGATCAAACCTATTTAATTAGTACCTGTATATATTATCAGTATGTTTTAAGTTGTTTGTTATGATTGTTCCTGGTTTCACATATTTCCCACCTTTCAAAATATTTTTTTAGTGTGAATCTTTGAGAAACACATAGACGATTGTTCCTAGTTTTGCAACAATATATAAAATCCATGGTTATTGTTCCTGGTTGCACGTTGTTTGAAATCAACAAAAGATAAATACACATTACTTTTGCAACCATGATTTTTCCTAGTTGCAACAAGTTTGGTACAACAAGTTAAAGACATCTCATGAATACTGAAAACAACTGACTAGCTAGCTAGCTAACTAAACATCGAACAAAATATCATTCTTCGCAGTTACTCATGATTATTTCTTCTTAGAAGTTCTGATAGTGAGCATTAAACTCATTTCTCATACTAATTTCTAAAATGTCAAAACCAAGAGGAAGAATACATCCATAATTCAATACTTATTTCCACAATTGCCGACAACAAAAAGAAGAACACACCCTAAAGTCACTGCCACACTAAGCATCATCATGAACCAAACATGCTTGCATTCCATTTCTTTTCTCATTTTCTTCAACCTCGATTTAGATATCTGCAGATCTATGTCTCTATCTACCAGCCTCAGCTCAATCATCATCTTATCATCTGCCTTCTTACATAGCTGGGCAAGCATCCTCTGCATCTGTGTTGGCCATGGGTTGTCCATCCAGTACAAGTAACAACACACCTCATCTGGACAACCTAAAAAATTTCTACCAATATCTGCACCATAGGAGGCAACCTTCCTAGAAGTAACATGGTTGCACTGGCATCTCCAACTAGGATCGAGCTCCTTCCCACCAATCTCTTGATCTAGGATGGAAATTGGCAGCTCCCCACAGATTCCAACCCAACTCTGCAGAACAAGTCATGGAAAATCTTAAATTCCCCTAACTGCTTGTCGGGGGGATGACCTCCGGATACCCCAACCGGACAAGAAATATGGCAGTCGGATCGTGTCCGACTAGTCGAGCGCAGCCGGATAGGGCAGGACGAGCCGGCTACTGTGAGATAGCCGGAGCAGCAGGAGGCAGCCAGCTACAACAGCGTAGCCGGAACCAATCAAGGGGACAAGGCAACATGCGGAATAAAGGCAGTCGCCTGCATTTACGACAAGACTGGCAACTACTCGGCCATACCAAGACTTTGCGGGATGACGCGAACAAAGGGCGGCAGTCTGACGTAGGATCACACGACGCTCATCGTGCCCACGCATACCATACCGCTCACTCACGATGGGACATGGATGTACCGGATACTGTAGATGACCAGCCGGCTGGGGCCCACTTGTGGGGCCCGCCAGTCGGATTGGCCAGTGAGACCATTGCCTCTTTGCCTATATAATGAGAGGCAAGGCCTCAGTAGAGAGGGTTGGTCTTAGTGCATTTAAGATAGTAGCTAGAGAATACAGCTCGAGGAGCACTTGTAGCTCGTATATCCCTCATAGTCAGATCAGCAGGAGTAGGAGTTTTACCTCACCGCGAGGGCTCCGAACCTAGGTACTTCTTGCGCCCAGCTACGCTCGCTTGTATCCAATCCCGCCTGCAGACGCCGTCGATAGCTTCCCTGCTAGTCCCCACACCTCTATATAACTTTCTTAGGTACTGCCATTCCCAATACAACGACAGTTGGCGTCCACCGTGGGGCAGATGGCTTCGACCGGAGTCACGTTCCGCACGGGACCCCGCACTTCAGCCGGTGAGCGCGTGGCCTCCGGCCTGGTGCTCACGCTCGGCAAGTTCGACTGCGTCATCGACAACACTTCCTGCTTCGCCGGAACCACCTTCCTGGCGAACGGCTCCATCCTGCTTTTCGGCGACCTCCCCGTCTATGTCGCCACCATTCCAGAGCGTTTCCCCAGGGAGGTCGTCTCTGTCGTAGAGCTGCCACATCCAGGCAGCAGCGTCTCCGTCGCTTCCCCCGGCGTCGAGGTCATGATGGCCGGCTCCATCTCCCAGCCCTGCCAGCCGCGGGAGCAGGGCGCGGACGAGGGCGGAACCTCCGCGCCTCCGTAGCCTCGGAATCCGGTAGAGGAGGCCATTGATCGGCTCCTAACGCCGGTTAACCTCAGGGACAATCCGGAGGAGGCGGAAGCCAACTTTGCCATAGAGAGATAGATTCTCCTCCAGGAGGCCATGGAGCTGGTGGCAACCCGCAAGCAACTCGAGATCACCCGGTGCGAGTACGACCGCGTGCATGGCTTCACCTCAGCTACCACGGAGCCGAGCCGGCGCGGCCAGGTGCGGTGCCGGGGCGGCGAGCTAGGCGGAAGGATGGAAATGGATGGGGAGCCGGATCCCGCGCCTGCCTTCATCCGGCCCACCTACAGTACGCCGATCAAGAACCTACGCGCGGCGCTAGCCGCAGCAGAAGAGCTGCCCAACTTGGAGGGCGAGGAGCGAGCTCACCAGCACGCTCGGGTGCAGGAGCTCCTCCGGATCGCGGACGAGCAGGCCGACGCCAACCAGTAGATGCAGGAGGACCCCATCTACTCCAAGGGGAGCAGGCCACCCGCCAACAGCAAGGGCGCGCCTTGTGACACCCAATTGGCGTCGTCCCCTCAGCCGGCTAAGGCCTGCAGCAAGCTCCACAACTCTGGCAACAAGGGCCAGCCGTGCCAGGAGCAAACGGTGAACAGCAACCCGCTGCCTCCCCCTCCACCAACCGGAGCACCAAGACCCGCCGGTTCCCGTCTCTCGGGCCGGGTGGGAGCGCCCAACCCGGATCATCCGGATGCCTATGACCGCATCGAGATCCTCTCTCAAGCACGCGTCACGGAGGAAGAAGACTCCACCGGACCGGTTTGTTTCAGACCCTGCATTCGGAACGAGCCGTTTCCGGATAAGTTCACCCTGCCAAGGGACACCCCCAAGTTCGACAGCAGCATGAAGCCGGAAGATTGGCTGACCGACTATGCTGCGGCAGTCGGCATCGCCCATGGGAACAAGCGCACAGCTATGCGCTACGTCCCCCTTGTGCTAACCGGGTCTGCAAGGACATGGCTCAACAACCTTGCGCCCAACAACATCAACGTCTGGCCAGACTTCGAGAAGGTGTTCGTCTGCAACTTCAATGGCACGTACAAGCGTCCGGGACGCCCACGCGACCTGGCCTTGTGCATCCAGGGTGACCACGAGACCGACCGCGAGTACCTCCCCAAGTGGACGGAGCTGCGCAACACTTGCGAGGGCATCCTGGAGAGACAGGACATCAGCTTCTTCATCAAGGGATGCCGAGAAGGCACCATGCTTCGCCACCGGCTACTGTGTGACGAGCCGAAAACCATGGCGGAGCTCATGACGGCAGCGGACCAGTACACCATGGCGGATGACGCCATGAAGAAACCCCTCCGAGTAAATGCTGATGGGCGTCTGACTCCTACGGAGCCGGCTCGCGACCGTCCAAGCAATCCGGCCGGATAAGCCGAATCCTCCAGGCACCACGGCAAAGACAACCGGTTCCATGGGGACCGCCAGGCCGGACAGCAGAAGCCCCGCTACCACGCGCGGCATGTCAATGTCGTGGAGGGTGCGCCCGACGCACCGGCTAACGATGCAAGGAGGCAGAATCCGCGGCTCACCTTCGACCAGATGTTTGATGGTATATGCAAGTGGCATAGCGGTCCCTTCAAACCGGCTACGCACACCACCCGGAACTACAGCTGGACTCGCCAGCTAAAAGACCAGGGCAACCAGCAACGTCTTCCCCCGACCCCTCCTGGTGGACCACCACCACCGGCTAGGAGAGCCGGCAATGATGGTAACGGCCGCAACAACAACAATGGCTACCCCCAGCCGCACGCTGCCTACCACATCTTCGAGACGGAGCTGGACGACAAGCATAGCCACAGGCGACGCTCCAAGGAGGTTAACGCCATCGTCTCTCCGGTCCCCTAGTACCCGAACTGGTCGGAAACCCCCATCACCTGGAGCCGAGAAGACCAGCCGGAGCAGCTGCCGACTTCCGAGGGCTACGCCATGGTACTCGACCCCCTCATCGTCTCCAACGAGCGCACCTGCCATTTCTCTCGCGTCCTCATCGACGAAGGCAGCAACCTCAACCTCCTCTACCGGTCTTTGCTGGAGAAGCTGGGCATTCGCGAATGCGATCTGCGCCCGACTACCACAACGTTCCGCGGTGTACTGCCGGGACCGGCTTGCACCCCGCTGGGTAAAATCCAGCTGGACGTCATCCTCGGGACCGAGGAGAACTTCCGCCGCAAACCAATCTGGTTCGAGGTGGTAAACCTGATGAGCTCCTACCATGCTCTCCTCGGGCGCCCCGCCCTCGCCAAATTCATGGCCGTCCCCCACTACACGTACCTCAAGACGAAGATGCCAGGACCCAACAGCATGATCACCGTCGCCGGCTGCTTCAGGCGGTCAATGGAGTGCGCCTCATCCGGTTCCAAACTGGCAGAGGCCCTCATCATAGCCAAAGAGAAGCGCGTGATCATGCGCAACGTGGCCATGGACCAGCAAGACATACCGGCTAGCAGCAAGCCAGCTGGAGAAGGAGCTTTCCAGCCGGCAAAGGAGACAAAGAGGATGCTGCTCGACCCCTCTGACCCTACCAAGTTCATCACCATTGGTGCCAACTTGGACAGCAAATAGGAAGGTGCGCTCGTCGACTTCCTCCGTGAGAATCGGGACATCTTTGCATGGTCACCCAAGGACATGCCAGGTGTGCCGAGGGAGTTCGCCGAGCACCCACTTCATGTGCGTCTGGATGCCAAGCCGGTTAAGCAACCTCTGCGGCGGTTCGCAGAGGAGAAGAGGAAGATTATCGGTGACGAGATCACTCGGCTCCTTGCAGCCGGGTTCATCATGGAAGTGTACCACCCGTACTGGCTGGCGAACCCAGTCGTGGTGTTGAAGAAGAACAAGACCTAGCGCATGTGTATCGACTACACCAGCCTGAACAAGGCGTGCCCAAAAGATCCATTCACATTGCCCCGTATCGACCAAGTCATCGATTCCATGGCCGGCTTCGATCTGTTGTCTATTTTAGATTGCTATTCCGGTTACAATCAGATCTGGTTAAACCCGGCTGACCAGATTAAGACATCATTTATCACCCCGTACGGGGCTTTTTGCTACGTAACCATGCCTTTCGGTCTAAAGAATGCAGGCGCTACCTATCAGCACTGCATGCAGAAGTTCTTGCACTCGCAGATCGGCCGAAACGTGCACGCCTATGTGGACGATGTGGTCATCAATACCAAGGAGAAGGGTACCCTCCTCAAAGATCTGGGAGAGACATTTAGCAACCTCCGGCAGTACCAGATGAAGCTGAACCCGGAGAAATGCGTCTTTGGAGTCCCATCCGGCCAGCTACTCGGTTTCTCATATCGCAACAAGGGATCGAGGCGAATCCGGAGAAGATCATGGCCATCGAGAGGATGCAGCCACCCAGGAGCCTGCTTGGAGTCCAGAAATTCACCGGATGCCTGGCCTCCCTCAGTCGTTTTGTCAGCCGGCTGGGGGAGAAGGCACTCCCGTTGTACCAGCTGATGAAGAAGGCGCACAAGTTCTCCTGGACCTCGCAAGCTGACACCGCCTTTCATGACCTCAAGCGCATGCTGTCCATAGTGCCGGTTCTAGCCACACCGACTAGCAAGGAGCCGATGTTGCTCTATATAGCAGCCATCAGCTGGGTCGTCAGCGTCGTCCTGGTGGTGGAGTGCCCTGAGGAAGGCAAGGCTCAGCCGGTTCAGAGGCTCGTCTACTACCTCAGCGAGGTCCTCTCCCTCTCCAAGCAGAACTACCCCCACTACCAGAAGATGTGTTATAGCGTGTACCTAGCATGCAAGAAGCTCAAGCACTACTTCCAGGAGCATCCGATTAAGGTCGTGTGCACTGCACCCCTTTCGGAAATCATCGGCAACAAAGATGCCACTGGCCGAGTCGCCAAGTGGGCCATCGAGCTCGCTGCCTACTCCATCCAGTACGAGCCCCTGCTCACGATCAAGTCCCAGGCACTGGCGGACTTCCTCATTGACTGGGCCGAGACCCAGTACCTCCCACCGGTTCCGGATTCGGACCACTTGAGGATGCACTTTGACGGATCGAAGATGCTCGGGGGCTTGGGAGCCAGCATCCTGCTCACCTCGCCCAAAGGAGACCGGCTGGAGTATGTCCTGCAGATCCACTTCAAGGCCTCCAACAACGTAGCCGAATATGAGGCACTGACGCATGGCCTCCAGCTAGCCAGAGAAATTGGTGTCAACCGGATCCTCTGCTTCAGCGATTCGGATCTAGTGGTGCAGCAAGTATACAGAGATTGGGACGCCCGCAACGAAAACATGGGTCTCTACCGGTTCCACATACAGAAGCTCATCGCTTGCTTCGACGGGTGTGAATTCCATCACGTCCCTCGCTCCAACAACGAGGCAGCCGATTCGCTCGCACGAATCGGATCCACCAGGCAGGCGATCCCACCCGGGGTCTCCTTGGAGCACATGCGCAAGCCCTCCATCAACCCGTCCCCCGAGTCGGATTCCATTATATGGGCAGGGAGAGCTCTGGTTGACGGAGCGGCAGACGCAGAGCCGGCAGAACCTCCAAAGAAGAAGTCCCGTGCCAGCTCCAGCAAGTCCGTACCCTCCGGCTCGCAAGACCCCGGGGCTGCCGACTCATCAAGTGGCTTGGGGGCTGCCGTCCTGGGTACCCCATCCGGACGACCCCCTGACGTCCATCAACTGGAAAGCGGAAGCATCCTCATCATCCGGGAAATACTATCCTTTGCATAACCCTTCATGAATTACATCGCCAACGGGGAGCTTCCGGATGACGAGGTGGAGGCCAAGCAAATCTGGCGCCGCACGCACATGTACACCATCATCAACAAAGAGCTGTACAAGCGCAGCGTATCTGGCATCTTCCAAAGGTGTGTCGACATGGACATAGGCTACTGGATACTAAAAGATATCCACCAGGGCGAGTGCGGGCATCATGCTTCGTCAAGGGCGATAGTCGCCAAGGCGTTTCACCATGGTTTCTATTGGCCCACCGCCCTCGAGGATGCTAAACAGCTAGTCCGCGCGTGCAATGGATGCCAGCGCTTCGGCAGCTCAGGCATATGCCGGCTTCGGTGCTCAAGACCATACCGATCACCTGGCCCTTCGCTTTTTGGGGCCTCGACATGGTCGGTCCCTTCAAGCGTGCGCGCGCAGGCATGACCCATCTTCTGGTGGTGGTGGACAAATTTACAAAGTGGATCGAGGCCAAGCCCATCCGGATGCTGGACGGGGCGATAGTCGTCACCTTCTTCACCGACGTCATCAATCGGTTCGGCTACCCTAATAGCATCATTACCGACAACGGCATGAACTTCGCCAAGGGGGCCTTCGCCTGATTCTGTAGCAACAAGGGCATCCAGTTGGACCTCGCTTCCGTCGCGCACCCGCAGTCCAATGGGCAAGTCGAAAGGGCAAATGGCTTAGTGCTAGCCGGCATGAAACCACGCCTCATCGAGCCTTTGGAGCGGTCGCCCGGATGCTGGATCGAGGAGCTTCTGACTGTGCTATGGAGCCTCCGCACCACGCCGAACAGATCAACCGGCTACACCCCGTTCTTCCTGGTCTACGGATCAGAAGCCATCCTCTCCGCGGATATCGAGTTTGACTCTCCGCGCAAGCTCCTCTATGATGAAAAGGCGAACCAAGAGGCACGGGAAGACGGTGTGGACCTCCTCGAGGAGGCCTGCGAGTTGGCATTGTCCAGATCGGCCCTGTACCAGCAATGACTACGCCGCTACCATTCAGGCCGGATCCACCCAGTCGCGTTCTGTGAGGGTGATCTGGTCCTCCGGCTGGTACAGGACACGAAGGGCATGCATAAGTGATACATTGCAAATGTATCTATAATTTTTGATGTTCCATGATTGGTTTTATCTACTTTCTTGTGTTTTGTCCACACTTTGGAGTACTTTTCATATGATTTCTTGGACTAACGTATTAACAAGAGCCATAGTGCCAGCTGCCTGTTTTCTGATGTTTTTGGTTCCAGGAAAGTCAGAAAATGAATATTCTCGGAATTGGACGGGACAAAAGCCAAAAATCCTATTTCACCAGAAGACTCCGGGCGAATATATGAGGGAGTGGGGGGTGAGGCCTAGCCACACAGCGCCCATGGTGGGCTGTCCGCGCGCCAGGTGGTCCGCCCCAGACTTCCCCTCATTCTCCCTCTTCGCCTATAAGTTGCCTTCTGACCTAAAAACTCAAGGGGGTTCGACGTTTTTCCAGAAGGAGTTCCGCTCTACCGCCACCACCAGATTCCACGAAACAGCACCAGAAACTCCGTTCTGGTACCCTGCCGAGACGGGGAATTGGAGGAGATCAGCGCCATCATCATCACCATCGCTTCTCCATCGACCATCCATGTTTCCCCCATCTATGAGTGAGTAACCCCCCGCTGTAGGCTATGGGGATGGTAGGGATTGGATGAGATCGTTCATGTAATGGCATCAGATTGTTAGGGCATGGTGCCTAGTATCTTTTATTAGTGCTTTATGACTTTGTTGCAACTTGTTATGCTTAATGCTTGTCACTAGGGCCCGAGTGCCATGATTTCAGATCTGAACATGTTATTGATTCATTATGATAGTATTGTTTATGGTCTTATCTGCAAGTTGTATACACACGTTGTTGTCCAGAACCAATGGCCCCGAAGTGACAGAAATTGGGATAACCAGAGGGTATGGCTTTGATGTGAGGATCACATGTGTTCATGAAGTGTTAATGCTTTGTTCCGGTGCTCTATTAAAAGGAGCACCTTAATTGCCAGTAGTTCCTTTGAGGCCCCGCTGCAAATGGGCTGGCAGGACAAAAGATGTTGTGCAAGTTCTCATTGCGAGTACATATGACTATATATGGAACACATGCCTAGGATTATGTAGTACTTGGATGCTTTATCTTATTTATCTGCAATTGCCCTATGTTATGATTGCTATGTGGATTGTCTTGTCCATGCAACACCCGTCCATCCATCCCTATGCCTACCGTAGTCGAATCCTACTGTTTACTGCTATTGTTACTGATGTCTTTACTTTGCTACTGCTGCTACTTTGCTATTCCTAGTACAAATCTGTTGCTACTGATAAACTGCTATGAGCAAGATTATTTCCAAGTGCAGCTGAATTGACAACTCAGTTGTTAAGGCTTATAAATATTCTTTGGCTCCCCTTGTGTCGAATCAATAAATTGGGTTTCACTTCCCTCGAAAATACTGCGATACACCCCCTATACTTGTGGGTCATCAAGACTATTTTCTGGCGCCATTGCCGGGGATCATAGCTTTATTTATCAAGTTCACCTGGAATCACTATTGTTCAAGCTTAGTTTATTTCTGCCTTCTTTGCTTATTTATTTATCAAAAATACAAAAAAATTAGTTCCTACTCTAGTTGTTATTTTCGTTGGTCTGTTATTGTCTAGCTTTATCATGATTTCTATCAATGGTTGGTTTCTTTGAAACTGAATCTTATTGGCAAGGTGGGTTCATGGAAGAACAAAAATATTATTATAAGGAACACCGCTTGTCACAAAAAGGGAAACACTTATGGGAACAAATTAATAAATTGTATACCATTGCTATAAATGTGTGCTCTACTTATAATGTTACTTATTGCTTTGATAAATCTTGTTGCTGCAGGAGGTACAAACACCTCCCTTTTCAATGTGAGTATAATATGATGTTACCATATCTTCTTATGTTAAGGGAAATTATGACTTTTATGATGTGGAACAAATTGAGGAATTTATTGCTTGGAAGGGTGCATTTGAACTTGCTAGTTTGCTTGGAAACATTGATGATTCACCTTATAAATATGAGCTTTATGATATACTTAAATTTTTCTTTGATAATTACAAGGAAGAAAATGGCTATATTCTTGAATATATTAATAGATGCTTTCCACAAATGGAAGAGACTAATGCGTTGCAGGATCCTATGGAAGAAGAAATTGATGAACCTGAAAGCTCATTAGATGAAAAAGAGGAGGAGAGTGATGAACAAAAGGAGGAAGAATGGATTAGCTACCCATGCCTACCTTCTAATGAGAGTAACTCTTTATCCCTTACATTATTTGATTGCCCCCCATGCTTACCAAAGGAGGATGAATGTTATGCTCATGTTATCTATGATAATCATTTATTTGTGCCTAACTTCGAGATGCATGGTACTAAAAAGTTTTGCTTAGAAATTGTTTATGATAAAGATCTAGACAATGGTCCTATATTGAATGATCAAACATCATGTTATAGAATTGATAAAAGTGGGTTTGAAGGTTTTAACCCCACTATTTTTGATCTTGATAAAAATTATGTTTCTGTAGAACATGAAAAGCATGCTTTATGTGATAGTTATATTGTTGAGTTTATTCATGAGGCTACTGAAAATTATTATGAGAGAGGAAAATATGGTTGTAGAAGTTTTCATGGTATTGAAACACCTCTCTATGTGCTGAAAGTTTTGAAGTTACTCTTGTTTTATCTTCCTATGCCTGTCACTCTGTTCTCCGCAAATTTATTTGCATACAAGATTCCTATGAATAGGAAGTGGGTTAGAAGTAAATGTGTTTTAAATTTGCTTCTTGATGCTCTCTTTTACTTCAATTCATATTTCTTATGTGAGCATCCTCTCAAACTATCATGCCTAACTTAAAGGCGATAAAGAAAAGTACTTATTGGGAGATAACCCAAAAGTTTTAGATGAGTCTTGGAAGTTATTACTTCAGTAATAACCGGTCCTTATCCTTTTTATTTGCTTTTTGTGCCAAGAGTAACCTCTAATGAGAGAGAAGTAATGGTTGGGAAAGTTGCTGTCCCGAAACAGATTTCTGTGCTTCACCGTAAAAATTCATGTAAAATCTCTGTACGTCCGTTTGAGGCGTAAATGTTTGTGCTTCTTCCCCAGGTTGTTATCTAACTTTCATTAGTTCAACACTTTTTGATTTGAGCAACAGAAGTTTTTCGAAAAAATTCGTCTTTACCTGCTAGTCTGTTTTGACAGATTTCTGCCATTTTCTGCATTTGCTTCTTGTTGGTTCCTTTGGAGTTCTTTTGGGGAATTGAGATTTTTAAGGGAAGTGCTACAGTAGCTAGTGTTTTAATGGAAGTTTTATTGGTGTTGGAACTGAACCCAAAGACTTATTATCTTGAGTGCACTAATGTTGCTAATAAAGATTATGTGAAGTTTTGTATGAAGGAAAAATTTCAGGTGTATGGGAGGGATGAGTAATGAGATGAAGGATGGACTAAAGCTCAAGCTTGGGGATGCCACGCGTATTACCCCAAGAAAAATCAAATAAGTACAAGCGTCAAAGCTTGGGGATGCCCAGGGCATCCCCTTCTTCATCAATAAAAAATTCCAGGTTTCTTCCAAACACTTCATTTTTATTGTTTCATGCACAATTGTGTTGTTCTTCGAGCGTCTTCTTTTTCATTTTTGTTTTGGTTTTTGGTTTGCTTGGTTTTCTTAGTTTGCTTAATAAATTGGTTGGACCTCCTCTTTCATACATTGGTTTTCAAATAGTTTGGTCTGGATTGGAAAAGAGTAGGAAAGTTCATGCTTAAGTGGTAAAGAGAGCTTGTTTTTTGACTGTGGCCTATGCTTTGTAATGCCATGCTTGATATTGTTTTGGCTTTAGGCTTAGTATTCTTTGCTGTAGGATGACATGTTATAAACAATTGAGATTGCTTAATGTGCCTTGAAAGAATCATGCGTTGTTTTAGCATATTAAAGCATAGTATTGTGGTATTCTCCTTTGATGCTTTATTTGGGTTGACTTGGCGCATGCTCACACCATGTTATGACTATCCCAAGTCACCATAGACTTTATGATCCTTTAGTTTTCAACTTGTAGTATCATTTTATGCTTTGATCAATGATGTTTTGTCGCTCTACATGATTATGGCCATTATTGCTCTCTTAGTTTGTCGCTCCCAGTCTTTTGCTAGCCTCCACAACCAAGTATGAGTTCCACTCATACATCTAACTCCCTAAACCAAGTTATTCCAAAGAGTCCACCATACCTACCTACTAGCATATGCTATTCCAAGTATATTCATGTTTTTGTTTACCTTCCAAATTAAACTTGTTATGAGAAAACTAGTGGTTAAAGCTCTCACAAACTTGATGGCACACTTAACTTTTATTGCCCTTAATAAACTTGAACCATCGTGTCTTCTATGTTGTATATGCTTGCACTTATTTGTTGGGGATTAGCAGAACCATGCTGTCATGGGGAACGCTTTCAACATTGCACTGGTACTTTGTACCTGGTTGATATCATGCTCTTTTATTTATGGATGTCGTCGGTGTGAAATGAAAGGGGAGCTTGTAAGTCCATGGAGTTATGTATATGTGTTAGAGAAACGCCTTGGCCGCTGGTATAATCCATGCTGACATGGTGGAAAGCTGTAGCATAACCATAATGAGCTGTCTATGAAGCATTCTTCTTATAAAAAAAGAGTCCTATATTGAGAAAAAAAGAGAAAAAGAAAAAAAAGAGATTATGAAAAGAGGAAAGAGATAAAAAAGCACCATATTCCCATGGTAAATAAGAAGATTGCTGAGATGCTTGTTGTCTGCTTGCCTTGTCATTTTGATATGGGGATTCTTCCGTATCATCGGGCAATGGTACCCCGTTGGCGGTTCTCTATGATACACATGAACTTACGATGACAAGAACTTACCGGTGACTAAACTTGAGTAGCATGAGGAGCGGCCCTCGTATTCAAGGGACATGAGATTTCTAACTTATACTTCGTTAAGCATGTACACCATAGTTTGTTCACTTCAAGATGCTTATTATAGGGGCAATGAGAGCTAAAAGCTATTAAGTACCATAATTTTTGGAAGCTCTTTATGAAACTTGAATCCCTACTTTCTTCTATGAAGGCCTTTCTTCCACCATTATATTAAGTCTCCACCTTCTACCTTTATGCACGTACTTTGAGAGCATAGTGGTCATTCTTAGTTCTATGAGCATTGTCCCAAGACTAGTTGATTGATGCATAACTTGATATTGCTTGTTTTAAACTATTTGTATCTAGTCACTCTTATGAACTTTGAAGGTGTCCTATGCATTTATATTTGCTACTCTATGAGGGACAAGCTGCATGCCATTATGCTATGTTTTCTTTATATGAAACAAACAAACGTCTTGCAAAGCATTGTTATTCATGAATCTTTCATTTGTGCCTTTTCATGTTGCAACATAGTTTCTTTGTCTTATTTGTAGAACTTTGTCTTTCATGTTATGATTGAAGTACTATGATCCTAGCTTTGAATGTTTTACAAATACTTTGATCAAGTTTACGATGGTGCATGTCACCTCAAAAATTATTCTTTCTTTTTATCACTTACCTACTCGAGGACGAGCAGGAGTTAAGCTTGGGGATGTTAATACATTGAGAATGTATCTATAATTTTTGGTGTTCCATGCTTGGTTTTATCTACTTTCTTGTGTTTTGTCCATACTTGGAGTACTTTTCATATGATTTCTTGGTCTAACCTATTAACAAGAGCCATAGTGCCAGTTGCCTGTTTTCTGCTGTTTTTGGTTCTAGGAAAGTCAGAAAATGAATATTCTCAGAATTGGATGGGACAAAAGCCAAAAATCCTATTTCACCAGAAGTCTCCCGGAGCCATAATATGAGATGGAGTGGGGCTGGGGCCCAGCCACACCACATGGCCGCGCGGGCTGGGCCTGGCTACGCCAGGGGGTGGTTTGGCCGCCCGAGACTCCCCCTCGGTCTCCCTTTTCGCCTATAAGTTGCCTTCTGACCTAAAAACTCAAGGGGGTTCGACGTTTTTCCAGAAGGAGTTCCGCTCCGCCGCCACCACCAGATTCCACGAAACAGCACCAGAAACTCCGTTTTTGCACCCTGCTGGGATGGGGAATTGGAGGAGATCATCGCCATCATCATCACCATCGCTTCTCCATCGACCATCCATGTTTCCCCCATCTATGAGTGAGTAATCCCTCGTTGTAGGCTATGGGGATGGTAGGGATTGGATGAGATCGTTCATGTAATGGCATCGGATTGTTAGGGCATGGTGCCTAGTATCTTTTATTAGTGCTTTATTACTTTGTTGCAACTTGTTATGCTTAATGCTTGTCACTAGGGCCCAAGTGCCATGATTTCAGATCTGAACATGTTATTGATTCATTATTATTGTATTGTTTATGGTCTTCTCTGCAAGTCGTATAGACGCGTTGTTGTCCGGAACTAATGGCCCCGAAGTGACAGAAATCGGGATAACCGGAGGGAATGGCTTTGATGTGAGGATCACATGTGTTCACGGAGTCTTAATGCTTTGCTCTGGTGCTATATTAAAAGGAGCACCTTAATTTCCAATAGTTCCCTTGAGGCCCCGCTGCAAACGGGTTGGGAGGACAAAAGATGTTGTGCAAGTTCTCATTGCGAGCACGTATGACTATATATGGAACACATGCCTAGGATTATGTAGTACTTGGATGCTTTATCTTATTTATCTGCAATTGCCCTATGTTCTGATTGCTACGTGGATTGTCTTGTCCATGCAACGCCCGTCCATCCATCCCTATGCCTACCGCACTCGAATCCTACTGTTTACTGCTATTGTTACTGCTGTCTTTACTTTGCTACTGCTACTACTTTGCTATTCCTACTACAAAATTGTTGCTACTGATAAACTGCTGTGAGCAAGATTGTTTCCAGGTGTAGCTGAATTGACAACTCAGTTGTTAAGGCTTATAAATATTCTTTGGCTCCCCTTGTGTCGAATCAATAAATTGGGTTCACTTCCCTCAAAAATACTGCGATACACCCCCTATACTTGTGGGTCATCAATAAGCTGTCGCCACCCTGGGAGGGTCCCTTCATCATCAGCCGGGCGCTGCCCAATGACTCCTACTACCTCATCGACGCGCAGCAGCCGCACAAGAACAAGACAGACAAGTCGGACGAGGAGACCGAGCGTCCCTGGAACGCGGCCTTGTTGCGCCTGTTTTACACCTAGTCACCAGATAGTGTATGTATCCGCAAACCCTATGAATGAAAATGCAGACCCCTACGAGATGCTCGGGGGCTCCTTGCTAGAAATGTGTATGCATCTGTTTTCTGGTTCAGATTTTCCGGCTCCGACAACCCCTACCCGGGTGCTTGCCGGCTGGCCTGACCTGCTAAGTCAACAAATCGGCTGAGTAGTGTGCGATGATGTCAGAGGCCCACTCTTCGTCTCAGCTATAAACCGCAACCCGACTGTTCGGCTAGAAAGAGCAAAAGCCTGAGGCATCCCACATGAAAAACAGGGAGGAGATGCGACAGATCGGGCGTCCCGGCTTCGCAACTAGCTTAAGACAATCTGGCTGCTAAGCCGTTAGTACTGTGCACAATGTACTGTCAGCTCCCTTCGATTCCGGCTGTAGACCACAACCTGGCTGCCCGGCAAGGACGCAACGAAAACAACAGAGCACACGGGAAAACGACTAAGTGTCCAGAAAGGCACAAGCTAGCTTTCAAAAAACAAATCCGCCTTCTGGCTATAGTTTAGCAGACTAACCTATTAACGGGTGAGAATGTATGTGTACGTATATATTTCTGTACGACTACTTCGAGTCGGAATTCAGGAAGAAAAGAAGAAGAAGATTCAAAGTCCTTGCCTTCATCAAGCGCTCCGAATCTCGGGGGCTACACCCACTAGGTGCGCTCGCGCGCCCCCAGTGGAATCTTGTAGGTTCCCGACCGGCTAAGGGCGCTTAGTCGGATGTTTGGGGCCCAGGTGAGGGCAAGGGCAGGAGCAAGAGAAGAAAAAGATTCAAGTACTGCCACGCCACGCATCTCAATCTGGGTTATAACCAGTGGGTGTTGGCCGCCTCATCGAATGTTAGTTCCCCCGGCTGCAGGCGTTCAGCCAGCGGAAGCAACCAACTAAGATGTGTCTACTCGGATGAAGCTAGAGGACTCAAGAAAAGAAAGAAGATTCGAAGTACTGCCACGCCACCTCTCAATCTGAGTTACACCCGATGGAGTGCGACGTGCCCCCACTGGAATTGTAGTTCCCCCAGCTAAAGGCGTTTAGCCGAGTGAAGTCAGCCGGACAAAGACAGCCGACAAATACTGAAAGGACATAAAAACAACACAAGTTGAAAGCAAGCCAAATTCGTCCAGATTGACATTAAAAGGAAAGGGGAGACGAAGCTCCCATGAGTTTACCCGGCGCCAGAGGCAGCCGATGCAGACAGACAAGTTTTAAACAAGATAAAACAAAACAAATACACCCGGCATCCCGGGATGATACCTAAAAGGCGGGGCCCTTGTCGTGCGGAGCGCCCTGGCTGGCAGCAGTCTCAGGCGGCGGAGGAGGCGCAGCAGTCGAGCCGGTTCTGGCATCGCCATCGGCCGGCTGCGTCGAGGCTTCCGCATCCGGAGTATCAACAAACTCTGAGTCGGTGAGCACCTCGTCGGGATCCATGTAGTCCGTGATCTTGACGGCGGAGGCCCGGAACTCCGGATGGGCCTGGCGGATGGCGGCAAGATCGACACCGGCGCGGAAACCCCCGTCGATCTTCTCGACGCGGGCATCCTTGTACCATGAGAGCATGAGGGCCAGGGCCATCTCAGCCCCGGCTCGTTCCGCCAGGTCTCGTAGCCGGTCCATGGTGGCCGGCACCTCCCCCACCTTTGCGGCTAGCTGCGCCATCGTCTCCGGGACTGGAGCGTCCGGCCACAGAAAGGAGAAGATGGCTTGCACCGTCTGACGAAGCTTGGTGGCTTCCCCGCCAAGAAGGACGACGAGCTCCTGGGCCGTCGGCTGCGCTCCCGGCCAGTTCTCCTACAGCCGGTTGTACGCCAGCAGGTCTATGCCGGGATAAAATGCTGTCAGAAAAAAGATAGTCAGATCCGACTACCGGATCCGGAAAGACAAAGGAGGCTGAAAAGGGAGCTTACCCTTAGCCGTATGCCCGACTTGCATCAGCTCTTCCACCAGGGCCTTCTCCTTCGTCGCCAGCCGCTTGATTTCCTTCTCATAGTCCTTGTTCTGGGCCTCGACAAGGTTGAAGACGTCGATTCGGCTGGCGAGCGAGGTGTCGCGCTCCTAGACGGTGGCCTCCAGACCATCCACCTTTGCGTGCCAATCCCTATTCTGCAGCCGCAGCATGGAGTTGGACTTGCTCAGCCGGTCGTTCGCCTTCTCGATCTTGCGCTGAGCACACACATGGATAGCTGCAACAAAACCGGCTATCGTAAAAAAAGGATGATTCCGGATGAAGCAAACTTACTCTGGGAGGTTCCATTGGCAGCAGAAAGCTTCTGCTCCAAGGACCGATTCCCGCTGGCTGGGTCCTCGAGTAGCCAGATCTCCTTCACAACCAGTTCGAGGGTGGCAACGAGATCCGTCCGCGAGGCGGCGGAGGAGGCGTCGTCGTCCACGGCATTGGCGGCCAGGGACTCCTTCGTTGCGACCACCGCTCTCCTCCACTCCTCCCCCGACTCGTCCTCGGAGTTGTCGTCACTGACAACCACGAGCTCCTTGCCGGTCGCCACCCTCCACGTCCCCGTAGAAGAGCCGTCCCTGCCCTGCGAGGTGGCCTCAACCGTTTCCGGTTGGACCACCACATCCGGCTGAGGACCCCCCGCTCCGGCTGAGGCAGCCGGTTCAGCTCGAGGCGGCGGCGGAGGCGGTGCCTTGGATGAAGGAGGGGTGGAGGCAGACGTGGCCGGCGCGTGGGGTGGTGACCCAGTCAACGCTCATGCCGGGCTCGTGGTCCCAAAGGAGACTAGCATGCTGAAAAGACAGAAGGAGAGAAAAAGGAAAAGGAAGCAAATAAGCCAAAGGCAAAAAGGAGAAAACGAAAGAAACAGAAGACGGTAAAGGAACCCGGAGAAAGACATACCCATGTACCACCGGGGGCGGCCCTTTTTTCGGCCAAGGCGGCTCGGGGGAAGGGTGCTGGTCCAGCTCCTCTAGGGGGCCGGCTCCTCCGCGGCAGGCCGGCTAGCGCTGGAACGGCTGGAGCCACTCCCGCTAGCGCCAGACCGGCTAGAGTCGCCGTCCGTCATGAGGCGCCATGCCAGGTCGGGTGCCGGCGCAGCCTCTTCCTCCTCGTCAACCTCCGCGTGGGGATCGGCAGCCGACTCGTCGTTCCGGCTAGGGAAGGCGTCCCTATCCCCGTCCGACTCCTCGCCAGACCGCCGAGCGCGTGGCTCGGGCAAGTCTGTCGTAAACGTCTAAAGAGGGGCGTCGCCCTCCTCACGAAGGATGCAAGGGAAGATCTACCAATGCAAAAGATTAGTCGGATAAAATAAAAAAGAAGGGCAAGAAATGCAAAGGAAAATTCTGGCTAGAAGGACTTACCCGGGGCGCGCGGTTGTCTCGGCTATAAGGCGTCAGCCTGAAGGCCCAACATTCTGGCAGCCGCTCCTTGGTGATCGTCCACACCCACTCCTTCAGGTTGTGGTAGTGGGGGTCGCGGCGAGACAACCGGGTCGGGTCCAGCCGACCAGAATAGAAGCACATCTTGTGCGCTCGCCGCTGCAGCGACATCATCAACCTGGAAATCCAACTAAGGGTGATGTCTAGGCCAGTTAGGCCAGTAGTGATGAGGGCGCGCATGCGCTTCAGCATCTCGTCCGACTCTGCCTTCTCGCCGTAGATCTTCAGCTCCTAGTGCTACCGGCTAGACTCCACATCCTAGGACGCCGGAAGGTTGATCCGGTCCACATCGGCGAGGTTCCGGACATAGAAGTACGACTGCTGCCACAGTCGTACCATGTCGTGCAGCTGGAACATCGGGTAGCCGGTCTGCGCGTGAGAGTAGATGGAGGCGCTGCCGCAGATGACCAGTGGCCCCTTCGTAAACTGCACCTGCGGCCGGACTCGGAAGAGCTGACAAAAGAGCCCGATATCCGGTTGGATCCCGAGGTAGCTCTCGCAGAAAGCTGTGAAGTGTGCCAGCATGCCGATTGCGTTGGCGCCGAGATGGTGGAGGCGGAGGTCGAAGAAGGCAAGGAAGGTGAGGAAGAACGGGTGCACCGGCAGCGCGAACCCGTGCACCAGGTGCGAGAGGAAAATCACCCGTTCTCCCTCCACCGGATGCGGTGACTCCTCCCCCGCCAGCGCGAGCCGCACCTCCACTTCCTCCTCCGACGGAAGGACGCGGGTGGCGTGGTACTTTTGGATGTGGTCCTCCGTGACAGAGGAGCCACACCAGGATCCGCGCTCGGCAGCCATTTCCGGCTCGCAGGGAGACGCGGCGGTGGATGAGTGGCGGTGGCCCGTACCGCTGAGGACGACAAGCGGGCGGTGCGACGGGCTACAGCAGCAACAGCGATGAAGCTCGGAAGGTAGGAGCGCAGAGGAAGAAGGAAGGCAACTGGGAGCGGGGGAAGCGAAGGAGGGGAACTGCCCTCCCCCAGGCGCCCCTTTAAAGGCCTGGAAGGGCAACCGTCCGCGGCACCACACGGCACCCATCGAGGCGATTCCCACCCCAACCGCCGCCCCAGATCCCGTGTGCAGACGCAGGCGGCATAGAGGATCCTGGAGCGAGAACAGAAGCGTCAGGCGGCAGTTTCCCGAGGCGACGTGCGACGGGACGCGTCACTGCCCGCCGCAGAGCAATGATGGCTCATGTGCGCATGGCCGGCGTCAGCATTGACGTCACGAGTAGCACAACCGCTAGACGTAGCCGGCCAAAAATTCAAAACGAAGAAGGAGCAAGCGCACATTTCACCTGAGGGAAAAATCCACACACGCTCGGGGGCTAGTGTCGGGGGATGACCGCCGGATACCTCAACCGGACAAGAAATATGGAGTCGGATCGAGTCCGGATGGTCGAGCACAGCCGGACAGGGCAAGATGAGCCGGCTACTGTAAGGTAGCCGGAGCAACAGGAGGCAGCCGTCTACAGCAACGTAGTCGGAACCAATCAGACATGACATGCGAGCGCGGGCGATGACGCCTGCATTTACGACAAGACTAGCAACTACTCGGCCATACCGAAGACTTTGCGGGTGATGGCTCAATGCACGGCGCCCAGAAAAATGCTTGATGGCGGTGTTGATGTAGAGCTCGTTGGGAACCGCAAGAGGAAGGTATGATGAGCACATCAGCAAGTTTCCCTCAGTTATGAAACCAAGGTTTAATCGAACCAGTAGGAGCAAGGAAACACCTCAAAGGTGTTACTAGCTGAGCTTTGGCGCTTCTACCGGTGCTAGTAGCAACATGGAGACCTGCACAACACAACCACAGAACTTTGTCCCCAACTTGCGATGAGGTTGTCAATCTCACCGTGTTTTGCGGAAAATAAAGGATTAAACGTATCGAATGGAAAGAAGTAAAAGTTTGCAGAAAGTAAACACAAAAAGTAAACATTTTATAGATTGTATGTAAAGAAAAAGGACCAGGATCCATAGTTCGCTAGAGGTGGCTCTCCTTAGATAGATAACATGCTGGGTGAACAAATTACAGCGGGGCAATTGACAAACATCGAGAAAGCAATACATGCATATACTAATCATCTTGACTCCTTTGAGACTTGATTGGGAAATACAACATAATACATAGACCGCCATCCAACTGCATCTATGACTAATAATCCACCTTCGTTATCATCCAACCCCTCCAAAGATTAAGTTGCAAGCAACAGATTATGGCTTTACGAACTGCGTGTAAGGTAAACAATACGATTGCTCTATGAACAAAGGATTGTTGTTTTCTCCCTAGTAGCAACAACACATCTAGTACCTTAGAGATTTCTGTCACTTCCCCAGATTACCAGAGGCATGAACCCACTATCAAGCATAAATACTAACTCTTGGAGTTGCTAGCATCTACTTGGCCAAGATAGCTACTAACAACGGAAAGCATGCAAGATCTCAAATAACAAAGACATGATAGAATCAATAATCAATCTGAAATAGCATCTCAATATCCATCGGATCCCCGCAAACACAACATATATGAATTACAAATAGATGATCTTGATCATGAACGGAGCTCACAAGATCTAAACATGAAAGAACAAAGGAGGAGAAACCTGCCATCTAGCTACTACATGGATCCGTAGTCCAAGGATGAACTACTCACGCATCACACCGGAGGCTTGCATGGTGATGAAGAAGGCCTCCAGGGTGAATTCCCCTCTCTGGCAGGGTGCCGGGAAGAGCTTCAGATCCCTCCCGATCTAGGGATGGAGATGACGGCGGCTGCAGACTCTTTCATGGATTTTTGATCGGGGACTTAGGGTTTTCGTCCCGAGGGCAACTTATAGGCGGAAGGAGAGGCCGAGGGGGTGCTGGGGTCGGCCAGACCACCCCCTGGTGCGGGCCAGGCCTGGCCACGTGGCCAGGTGGTGTGGCCGTCCCCCAGCCCTTCTCCGTCTCGTATTCTGGCACTTCATCCCTTCCGGAAAAATAGGCACTTTGGCTTTTGTCCCGTCCAATTCCGAGAATATTCATTTTCTGACTTTTCTAGAACCAAAAACAACAGAAAACAGGCAGCTGGCACTGTGGCTCTTGTTAATAGGTTAGTCCAAGAAATCATAATAAAAGTACTCCAAAGTTGGAACAAAACACAAGAAAGTGGATAAAACCAAGCATGGAACATCAAAAATTATAGATACATTTGCAATGTATCAACAGGGATGACGCGGGAACAGTGGCCCGGTGCTGACAACAGGCTCGCACGGTGTCCACTGTGCCCATGACAGCCATAACGCTCGTACTCTGATGGGACATGGATGTACCGGATACTGTAGATGACCAACCGGCTGGGGCACACCTGTGGGGCCCGCCAGTCGGATTGGCCAGTGAGACCGTTGCCTCTCTGCCTATATAAGGAGAGGAAAGGCCTCAGTAGAGAGGGTTGGTCTCAGTGCATTTAAGACAGTAGCTAGAGAATATAGCTCGAGGAGCACTTGTAGCTCATATATCCCTCATAGTCAGATCGGCAGGAGTAGGAGTTTTACCTCACCGCGAGGGCTTCGAACCTGGGTACTTCTTGCATCTAGCTATGCTTGCTTGTATCCAATCCCGCCTGTGGACACCGTCGATAGCTTCCCTGCTAGTCCCCACACCTCTATCTAACCTTCTTAGGTACTGCCGTTCCCAATACAACGACACTGCTAGAACCCTAGCTAGAATAGATTTAGGGACGGAGGAAGACCTAATTTACCTGGTCCATAATGTCGCCCTCTCCTGCCGACTCGCACATCTCCATGCCAGCCGAGATGTGGCAGCGACGATGACGAAGATGTGACAACGATGTGTGGTGCGGTGCGATGCGGCACGGTGTGGTCTGGTGCGGTCCGGTCGGGGCAACGACTCGTTATGGGGCCACCTGTCAGCTCCAGCATGGGCCCCACCCGTCTTTGGGTATTACGGGTCCCTTCCACACTCGCCCAAATTCACTCACCTCCCAGTGCTGGGAAAACCCTCTCCGGTGATGGTTGAATCCCCTCCCTGACCCACGGACATATCCCTTCCCCTCCTTGTGATGGACAAAATCCCCTCTCGTACCCTCCCGGTGACGGCCAAATCCCCTCCCCTACCCTCCCCTACAACGGACAAATCACCTCCCCTCCCCTTCCCGGCAACGACCAACCACCCTCGCCTCCCCGGCGACGACGGCTGCAACATAAGTGCTCCTCCACCTACTTCCCTTCACCACGTCACCTCCTCTTTCTAGGTTCACCGCGTCAGTGATCCATCTAGATCACCAGCGATGGATCTTGGCCTTAGTGTCACCACCTCATTCTAGGGCAGAGCGGTGGTGTTGCTGTCTATGTCACTAGATGATCTTGAAGTAGTCACAAAATTAATACCCCAAATTGTTGTTTTTCATAACTATATGTTAGTGCTGATGGATAATCTTATGATATTAACTATTTACAACTGTCCAATGATGAATATGTGGCACACTTAGCAATCGGATGGGATGATCTCCATCTACTTAGTGTCTTTGTACAACCACTATGGCTCTACATCTCCTTGGTAGATACAGATTCATCTCATTGACTTGTGTGTGCTATCTTACTATGGAGCCCACATTATATATTGATGTAGGTCATTGTCTTCTTCACATGTATTTGGCCAATGATTAAAGTGTGGCCCTATCTATGTCAATGGGATAATGTGCATATAGCATGTGTTCTGTACAAACACATTTGTTGTGCATGCTTCTTGCTATATGTTCGATCATCTCATTGATTTATGTGTGCTTTGTTAGTATGAGGCCCAAATTGATGTTTTTCATAGCTATGTTAGTGCTAAGGGATAATCTTATGATTTTCACTATTTACGACTGGTCAATGATAAAAATCTGGCACTTTGACTGTTGATGGGATGATAGGAATCTACTTATTATCTTTGCATGGCCACTATGGTTGTACATGCTCCTTGGTATATACAGATTCATCTCACCGGATGATGCTTGTAGTTTTGACCAAACCATATGCTTTTAAATTTGATTTTTGTATTTTGCTAATTATTATTTGATTCTTCTAGTTCGCAAGTCTCTGAATGGCTGCACTGTCAAGGGAAGGATTAGAAAGAGGCGCCTACAGAAACTATGAATACTGCAAAATGGAAGGGATGATGCAGAAGGAGCCTACTATACAGCATAACAGTGAAATGCAGGTTTTAAAATTGTTGCTACTAACTCTAATATAGTAGTTAAACCTACTGTACAACATCAAAACAAAACATTCTAATTACTGCAATGTCCATTTAGGTTTATAAAACCAATGCTGGCTTAATCGATGTCACATCCGATGATGATGCTGATTATTATTATTATGTGGAGCAACTTGTAGTCAAGAGACCTAAGAAAGCAAGGTCCAGAGCATCTGATGATGATGTGAAGCAACATGTAGTCAAGATACCTAAGAAAGCGAGGTTCATAGCATCAGATGATGATGTGAAGCAACTAGTCAAGAAACCTAAGAAAGTGAGGTTCAGAGCACCTAATGTTGTTGTTAGAATCGCCAAAGCTAAGAAAGCTAGGATCCCAACTCAGGTGTTTAAATTATAATACGTTTAATGCATATATATAGTCTATTCCTTTTGGGAGTTTAGTTCCATATATCATTTAGACATTCCTAACAGGATCTGGTGTCGTGTCTAGTATGAAAGAGCAATTGAGAATCCAGGTTGTCATTGAGCATGTCCTTTTGTATCTACTTGTCAGAGTTAGAGGGGTTCTAGAACTTAGTGGTAAGTGGTAACTAGCAATTTTCTTTCAAACTACACTATAAGTTTGTAACCATTTGTTTAATGTCTGATTCTTTTGTTTTTGCTACACAGACTGTGCCATGCAATTCAAGGTTTATGTTCAATCTAGCACAACTAAATGTGAGAGTGTGCCCTTCAAGGTGCTTGGGCGTGCCTACAAGATTGACCTCGAGAATAGAAAGAACATGACTATCATGGGAGGTGAACGATTGAAGAAATTCATTACATAGAACGATCTTACTAGGGAAGAAATGTTATGTTTTTCTTTGACAGGACCTGTGCCGAGGATAACTATTCTCTATATCTGTGGTCTTGGTGGCAAGGAAGACGTATATGAATCTAAGGTTGTCGCCCAAATATTCCACCTTACCGATGATGAGATGGAACACCTCCTAGATACCCTATCGCCAATCAACACCTTCATCGGGGTTCCATTTGTGACCCGTTTGACAAGCACAAATCTTTTCGAACATAAGATGGTATGGAAACTACCTTTTGTTTGTTCCTTGTATGGCTCCATATATAACTTGTGGTGGTCGTCATCTGATATGATTACTTCTTCTTTTTAATCCACGACACGACATCACATAGATTACCTACGAAAGTGGTTTCCTCCAGGGGCATTCCTGATGATGGCATGTCTGGAGTACAGCTAGGAGATTTGACATCACCCCAATTGCATACAAGACTGACCCAGATGGTCGTTCCGTCTTCAGCAATCAGGGGTGGAAGAAATTCCACTAGAGTGAAGATGATCTAAAGGTTGGACAAGCCATGCTAATAACTAGAAGGAAAACCACAAAAGAGATGTTGGATGTGAAGTTTGTGTTCGAGACCATCTAGAGTGTAGTTGTGGTTGGGAACTCTTAAGTTTAACTAGTATGACATAGTTTGGAACAGTTAATTAGTCGTTTGAAACCTAGTGTATATATATAATATATTTGCCTATCTAGTCTACTTTTGGAAGATTTTGCCAGGTATGATTATGATTGTGTGAACTAGAAGCTACTACAAAGAATTATGGAAGCTACTAGTACAAAGAATTCTGAAAGATTTCTTGTCCACATGCATTCCGGTCATTTGGGCTGCTCGCGAGAGGGCCCCTCGTCGCGAGTTCGAGATCTTTCCATGAGATTCTAATCTCGGTTAGATTTTTTGAATTAGTAATTACAACTTGAGTGCTATGAGTAAAAGCTGAAATATAGTACTTCACATAATTCTGAAAGCTAACATAGAGAATTCTGAAATAAGCTACTAAAAACAAATACTTTGAATTCTAAAAGTACTAAAATTAAATACATTACAATTTTATCTGAAAGGTAATACGCATACTGCTGAACTAATATAAACACAATACAATTTTCTACTTCGAATAGACCTGAAAATGCTAGCAAATAACCTAGGATGAATATAGGATTCATTCTACCCTATATATTTCATTGGCGGCGGCTCCCAAGTGCTTCATCACATATTCAGAGAACTCTCTCCGTCTGCAGTGTGCTACCAGTATCTCGTCCAGAGGGTAAGGCCCCATCGTATGTTCCAGCTGATGAAGACCTAAGCCATGAAAAATCATTGTTGGTTCCTCTTCCCAGGCTTGATCATCATGATTGAACAATATGATATAATCTGTGTAGTATATACAACCAGGTTTTACTGTGGGGTGCAACCTGGTGTCGATGGAGACAGACCGATGGAAATCAACAAAGAGGGCACAACTTTGAATGTTACTAACGGCCTCGAGAGAGCGGTTCTCCGTATCCACCCGGTACAACACCGGTTCAACACAAGAAGCAGATCACCATGTGACTCCACTAGGTAAAATTTGTAGGTTCTGTGTATCTGTTCAAAGACTGGGGCTGAAATTATTTTTGCCATCGTGACAGTGCTCGCGTGCTGCTCTAACTAGATGTTGATCGACATGATGTCTCCACTCTCAAGTAATGCATATACTTCCCCTTGGAATGTCATCATGTAGACCAGAAGCACATCGGGTGGTGGTGAATACATTCCTTCTCCAAATGATTCATTGAATTGCCCTGTTGTGGTACTCTCATTAGCCCATGCAATAATCTTGGGATAATTTGTGCAAACGAACACCATCATTGGGGATTTCGTCATGACGACAGATAGCAGAATATGAGATGGTATCTGTGCTTGAAACTTAGTGTTGTACTTATGAGTGATTGGGTTCATAAGCCAAATCTTGTACGGCTCCACCCTCTTAGCAAGCACAATGACACCACGAGAAACACCGACGAAGTAGAATCTTTGGAAGAAGAGGACAATTAGCACTAAGATGTTTACAATGGGAAATACAAATAAATGAATGTTATATATATATCGGATGTGAATGTGAACCTGCGATGGACGTCCATTAGATTCGTCGTGAAGCAACAACCAGTGGCAAGGTTGAGGAAGGTGAAGTCGCCGACGTCTGAAAGTGTGTGATCTATCATGATCTAGTTGTTAAGATGGGATTCAGACTCTTTTAAAGTGCGGCGCCAATCGGTGCATACTTCTCGACAAGCAGCATAGGTGTCGACGTACTCCTGTTTCTCCAGCAAGTATTCGACGATCTTGCAAAGTGGGTCGGCCGGGAGATCGAACCAGTTCCTCTTCATCCGGCTGCTGGCCATGGCTTACGTGGGAATGGTTCCTATTGATCGAGAAAGAAAGAAGAACAAGGAGAGACAAGAAGAAGAGGATAAGAGACGATGGAGATGAAGCGAAACTGCCACTGCAAGTTTGGATCAACGTGCTTTTTTCGGAACTAGCGTGTGAACTAGCCATGCACTTCATGCAAGTTTAGATAAAATAGACTGACATGTGGGACCATCCTAAAAACCACCCCAGATTCCGTGAAGTGCTACCATGCATACTGCGCTGAAAGGTGGGGTTAGTTCACAGATGACGCGATCATGGGAAAAATGATTCAAACATGCGGTGCGATGATATACATGACGATTATATGCGAGAAGAATTGTCTAATTGGGCTTCAGGGCTGGGGACGAAATTCGCAACAATTTCACTGTGACGAAATTCAGAAACGTCATGAATGACTAGGCCGGAGGCCCTTCGAGCCCCTCCCGACGAAAAAAACTAGACCATCATGGATTCGTGACGTTTTTAGGTACCGTCATGAAAAAAATGTCAAGGATCATCCGGATTCTTGTATGACGATAGTTGCAATTGTGTTGACATCGAGAATAATGGATCATTTTATTATCATAATTAGTTACATGATGAGTCCAAAATTGAAGCATATTTACCTTTTGTTTTTCTAGAAATAGAATAGGGATTTTGGTTTCAATGCGTTTGTGTGCACCTTTTTGTCCTTGTTTCAACAGGATCCTGAATGACTAAGTCTCTTATGAACATATCAATTGGAACTATCATATTATGTTACAATATGATATTTTTAAGTGATAATAGTCATTTTTATTGATTTACCTTTGCACCTAGGAGGGTACCAAACATGGTGAAAGAATCTGCCTGGATAACGACCAGTGGTACGGGCCGAGCCCTCCCGTACCATCCGCCCGTACGACATGGCAGCGCGTCCGCCTCGTCAAATGCTTTCTCCTGGCGAAGACGGTGGAGAGATCTAACATACACAACAACCTAGAACCACGAAAAACCACACCAGAAATGGGTCTAAAGGAGGAACTTGGAGAGGAAAAATCCCTGCTGGTTCACGGATAATTGGAGGAGATCGCATCATCCCCTTCATCATCAACCGCTCCATCTCCATCACCATTACTACCCATCTCCCATCTATTAGAACTTGTTGTAATTCCAGATTCAATTGTGTTTGCACTAGATTTATCCCCGTACTTTTACCCATCCATCTGATTATGATGATGTCATTTATTGATTCCATGTGTGAGTAGTTTTCCCTCGTTCTTGGGGAGATGGAGAAACCCTAGCACTATTATGAAGTTGCAATAAAGATGATCTATTCTTGTGTCCATATGACTCGCCGCTCTATGATAGATTTATGATTTGTGTTTGATCTCTCTCATTAGATGGTATGTGTAGTCAGCCACATATCATATTCCTTCGGGACTAAGGTGAGGGAGAAATCCTTTGGACGTGTTTGGAAGTGTGCCCAGAGAGCTTCGTGACAGTTGGCGCCGCCTAGCAACCTACACGGTCAAAGGAGGATAAACAGAGACTTCCTAAGCTAATTACGATATCCACAAGGAGTCCCTTAATTGTGGTGGTCTATATGGGTGATTGATCTCAGACATCGTAGTGGTTATTTAGAGGTGACCTCATTCTTGGTTCAACAAAGTGGCTTCCAATGAGCCTTGTAGCGAACATCTTATTATGGAGCTCTCTCCACACATATCATGACACAAGAAGTTTGTTATCTTAATTATGAATAATAATATCATGCTAGTGGTGTATTCTACACCCCTGAGAACATTTTAGCCCTATTGAGTTCAACCACGTATTCACACAACCTTGTTACTTTGTTTCTTTTAC
The DNA here is from genome assembly GCA_023614405.1 of Avena insularis. NCBI lineage: Eukaryota > Viridiplantae > Streptophyta > Magnoliopsida > Poales > Poaceae > Avena > Avena insularis. The sequence continues at coordinate 481,465,135 of CM042686.1, read as the reverse complement.
TTGTTTTAAATACTTTTCTGAACTCAACCAAATACCTTTCAAACACCCTTTACTTGAGATCAAAGGCAGCTTATAAGTATCCTTTGGTGGAAAGTGACAAGGGGCATAAAGACCTTAACCAAATAGCTCTTTGTGGGTACGATACTCTTATGTCGAAACTAGCTACAATTGATCTGTGCAATTGCAGTCATCAAGCTATTTTTTGGCACAGTTGCCGGGGAGCTAAGCTTTTTTGTCTTTGTTCTTAGTTGCTTATTCTACTAATTGTTTTACTAAAGTTGTTTACTAGTTTCAGTTAAGCACCATGACTACACTTGGACTGATGAATCACCTCGATGCAACTAAACACCTCGGGAAGTTGAATAGAGTGGGAGCGAACCAGAATACAAGGTTAACCCTCACTTTATCGCTATTATTAAAGAGAAAAAATTTGTAGGTGATGATCCTGATGAGGATCCTTAAACTCATTTAATGCATTTTACCGAGTTATGTTGGACACTTAAATTGAGGGGCTATTCTGATGATGAACTGAAACTTAAATTGTTTAGCCAATCTCTAACCAACACTGATTTAGCTTGGTATAGAATTCGCCCTATAGAGAAAATAGATAATCTGGGAATAACTCAAAGGAGAATTCGTATTTCAATTCTTTCCTAGGTGAAGGCTTGGTAAGGGCCTTCAAAAGGTATAAGTCCCTACTTAATAAATGTCTACATCATGATTTACCTGAATGGTATGTTTTACATATTTTCTATGGGGGACTTAATCAAGAAATTAAACATGAGCTTGACACAAAATATGGAGGCTCTTTTATGGATCTAACTATAACTAAAGCTTAGGGACTTTTAGAACAAATTCACCATAATAGAGAAACATGGAGATTTGATTTAGGCGGCGAAGGAGGTATAGAAATTGAATATGATTGTCTCAATGCTTATAAAGAATCCGGTAAAGTGAAAGAAACTATCAATGAACTTCAACTTGATGATGATATTATTCTGCAAATCCTTCAGTCTTTTAAAGAAAATATTGAAGCCCCTAAGAAAGATTGGCTTCAATATACTCATCTGCCAGAGCTAGCTAAAGAAGATGATCCAATAGTCGCAGATCATGTTGAGCCATTAGGGGAGATACCCCCATATGTTGAACCCCTTCCTTTTACAAGGACGACAAGATAAAATATGATGGCACAGGAGCTCAAAGATCAACATGAATAAGAGAGGTTGTTCCTCAAGATGCTAGAAGAGGAGGCACAAATAAGAAAAACTGATGAAGTAAGTATACAGGAGACTGGGAACCAACGAAGGACGATATTTTAACCATGTTTGCACATTGTAACGTGATAGAGCTAGACACCGAAGCTTCATAGTTCGTTGAAGGAAAGGTAAAGGATAAAGAAGTTGGTAAACCTATTCTTCCTTGTACTTTCGGTGGAAGTCTTATTATGGCCTCTAATACATTGGAACAACTGTTAACGTAATCCCCTTTAATTTTTATTTGAAAATCCGAAATGAAGTAACCCGAGCTTAATTAGAGGATACTAACATGACTATAATGCTTTCAGATAAGATACTCAGAGTTCCTATGGGAATAATTAGAGATGTTCCAATCTATGTTGGACCATATAAATATCCCATTGATTTTGTGCTTATCGATATGCCTACTGATGTTTATTGTCAAACTATTTTTGGAAGAACCTTCTTAAACACCATAGGAGCAAACATAGATTGCAAGAGACAAACTTTATCTCTCAAGTTTGGTGAAGAGAAAATGGACTTTCACTTCTCTGAATTTGACCATAAGCCGGCTATCGAAGATTTGGACGATTATGAGTATGAACAAGAAGAGGAAGGTAATATCATTAGTCTAGCTAGAATAGTCATTGAGACGCCTGATGATGATTTAGCAAGGAGTTAGTCAATAACAACAACAATTTTCAAGAGGTAGAAAAAATGGAAATGGACGATTATCTTGACTCCACACTTGAGGTGGACCCCGAGATGAATCGAAAATATGAAGGACCTATAAGAAAAGGATATGAGGCACCTCCTCCTCCTACTCTTTTACCCAAGGAGTTAAAATATAGATATCTTGATGAAACTAATAATTTTCATGTTATTGTAAGTTCTAACCTTGCAGAAAAAAGGAGGAAAATTTAATGATGGTTCTCCGGATGCATCCGAATGCTCTTGGGTGTTTGATGAGTGACTGGAAAGGGATCTGTCCCTTGATAACCGCCCATAAAATATTTTTGGAAGATGGAGCCCAGCCATTTGTATACTTTCAGAGGCGACTTAAACCTCACATGAAAGAAGAGTTAAGGAAGGAACTAATATGTTTATTAGATGCAGGGATCATCTTTCATGTGGAGGAAAGTGAATGGGTAAGTCCTGTTCATGGTGTCCCTAAGAAAGGTGGATTTACTGTTGTTGAAAATGAACACAATGAGATGATACTTACTAGAACCATTGTTGTTCAAAGGATGTGTATTGACTATAGAAAACTTAATAAATAAACTTGAAAGGATCATTATCCTTTGTTGTTTATAGATCAAACTTTAGAAAGGCTTGTTATGCATTCTCACTTTTGCTACTTAGACGGTTATTCCGGCTTTTCTCAAATAGCTGTTCATCCTGATGACCAACTTAAAACAACCTTTATTTGCCCTTAAGGTCTATACGCCTATTGCCGTATGCCTTTTGGTCTTTGCAATGACCATGCCACCTTCGAAAGATGTATGACTTCTATATTTGTCGATTTTGTTGAAAGTATTATGGAAGTATTTATGGATGACTTCCTTTAATCATTGTGTCCATAACCTTCATAGAGTTTTGTAGAGATGTGAAGACACTAACCTAGTCTTGAATTAGGAAAATTTTCATTTTATGATTCAGGAAGGTATAGTGCTTGGTCATAAAATCTCAAGTAAGGATATATAAGTTGATAAAGCAAAGATTGAAGCAATAGAAAGGCTTCCCCCTCCTCGAGATGTAAAAGGTATAAGGAGTTTATTAGGCCATGCTGGATTTTATAGAAGATTCACTAAGAACTTACCAAAGACCGTGAGACCTTTAACTAACTTTCTTCTAAAGGATGTTGTTTTTAATTTTGATGAAAACTATCACCGCTTTCAATATATTAAAACAAGCCCTTCTTGAAGATCTCGTTATAAAACCACCTAATTGGAAGAAACCTTTTGATCTATTCTGTGAGGCTAGCCATGAGTATGTGGGAGGAATTCATTGCCACTATGATGATGATGACCTTAATATCATTCATCATGCTAGTCGCACCTTAAATGGCACCCAAAATAATTACCCTATAGAAAAAGAATTTTTCGTTGTGGTTTTCTCCCGTGACGAGTTTAGATCTTATATTATTGACTCTAGGGTAAGAGTGCATACTGATCGTGTTGGCTTAAAAGAGATTCTTGAAAGGACTGACGTTAAGCTAAGAATGATCCGTTGGAATTTACTTTTGCAAGCATTTGATTTATAGATTCTCTAAAGAAAAGAGGAACAGGAGGAGGCATCCAGGGACATTGAGGAGGTTGATCCACCTAGGGTATTATCATCCATTGATTTTGTGCTTATCGATATGCCTACTGATGTTTATTGTCCAATTATTTTCGGAAGAAACTTCTTAAACACCATAGGAGCAAACATTGATTGCAAGAGACAAACTGTATCTCCCAAGTTTGGTGAAGAGAAAATGGACTTTCACTTCTCTAAATTTGACCATAAGCCGGCTATTTAATATTTGGATGATTATGAGTATGAACAAGAAGAGGAAGGTAATATCATTAGTATAGCTTCAGTAGTCAGTGTGACAAGGGTTAGACTCATCAATGCCCATTGTTATGGACTTGGGTTCAGAGGAAGTAGGAGCGCTAGAGGCATCAATCGGCTAGCAAACAAGCACACATGTGACACGAGGTTTTACCTAGGTTCAGGCCATGTAGAGGACCCATCTCCTTCTTATCTGTTCTTGATTATGGGGGAGTCGAAAGTTACAAGGGTGCGCAGATGCAATCTGGCGAGGTGTATGTGGGATGTGTGTATCGGTCCTCCTCACCGCCCCCTCCTAGCCTTTATATAGAGAAGCAAGGTCTCGGGGTACCAGGTCGAGTCGGTTACAAGTTAGGGTTTCCCCTTTAAGTATCTATCTACACTTTGTCGTGTCCTCCAAGAAGTCGAACTCCAATGGGCCACCCAAATCTTTGCTGGGCTTCGATTATACCGTGAGCTCCTTCTTGGGCCAAACCATACAGGATAATCTTAGGTACCTGTAAGGTATACCCACGTTAGTATCCCCAGAGTGTCTAGCCGAATCGCAGATTCGGGTAGGGACTATAAGTCTTTTGAGTGCATGGGATACAAGATCATACGAAGTTAGTTCGGGTATTTCGTGTCATAGGGATTGTCGGTACACCAGCTTGATTCATCCGATTGATCGGGATCAATTAACTGCCATAGCGCAAAACAACGCTATCTACTCAAATTCGAGTTCCCAGACTCGAATTTGTAATAATGCTGGCGTAATTCGACTCTAGCCGTGGAGGTCTTACAAAGTTCGTATTCTAGTGTTCGGGTGTGGGCACTCGACGTGTCCGTCAAGGCATATCTCATCGTGCCTGCAGGCACGGCTTATATCCATAACGTATCTATAATTTTTGATGGTTTAATGCTAATAATATGCTTTTGACACTCCTTTTTGTATAAAGTTTATGATTTATTTGTACTAACCTACTAATAGTTGCAAAAGTGCACAATGTTCTTGTTTTACACTTTGATGCGTAGGAATTACCAAGAATACAAGTGGAAACCTTGTTGGAGTCAAATTGGGATTTTTCTAGAAATCTGTCTCAAAACTATTTTTGAAGATGGTCACGTTTCAGGTCGAAGATGGCGTCAAACGGAAAACTCTCACTAGCAGAAAACAGACCTTTGGTCCAGGGGTATTAGCCCCGGTTTTGCTACAAACCGAGACTAATGCCCCGGTCCAACGGCTAGAACTGACCCCAGGGGGGTGGCAGACACTAGCCCCGGTTCGAACGGGACCTTTAGCCCCGGGTCGTGTAACAACCCGAGGCTAAAGGGTTTCAGGCAGGCCAGGTCGGGCGCCAGACCCTTTAGTCCCGGTTTGTTATACGACCCGGAGCTAAAGGTGGACCTTTAGCCCCGGTTCTAGACACGAACCGGGGCTAAAAGTCTGGCTATATCTTCTTCCCCTGCCCGAGCCACCATTCAAGCTGGTGGCTCTCCTCTCTCTCTCTTTCTTGCTTCAAGATCGAGTTCATGCCCTTTTTTTCCTCAAGATTTGTCTATATTTTGTGGTGCCCCATCTATCCAAAGGTTCTAAAAGGTGAGCAACTTCATCCTTTGAACTCTCATTGCTATATTAGCTCATTTCATGCTCTACCTTATAGATGGATTTGTGGATTTAGTTTGGTAGTAATTTTTGCAATGCTAGCATGAGATCGATGTTTAGATTCTATCTATCTTGTATTAATGTAAGGAACTCTAAGGTAAATATCACAATATGTGGATTCTATCTATATATATCTTGTTTTGGCACATAGTCTCGAAATTTGATTTTAGAAGCAGACACATGCGTGAGTTCATCATTCTAACTAGCTAGCTGGGCAAAATATCCTTCTTCGTCTACCTGCATTCAACAAACTGAAAAAATTGTAACAAAGATAGGGTTAATTCATAAAAGCTGGATAAGAAGACATCACAATTCACATATTAGGGAGTGCCTCTATGGCGAGCTCCTCGAAGATGTTTGAGGACGGGATCCTAAGACATCTTCAAGAAGCTCTGCCGTAGTGGTGTCCCTGCTCTCCCACACCATCTTTCGGTTTATATCTTCTCTAGCTAAATCAGTATGCTGGTGGAGCTAACTAATTTCACATATTAGAGAGTGCCTCTACGGCGAGCTCCTCGAAGATGTCTGAGGACGAGGTCCTAAGACATCTTCGAGAATCTCCGCCGTAGTGGTGTCCCTGGTCTCGCACAGCATCTTGCAGTCCTTCACAAGAATGCATACATATTTATAGATTAAGCAGCACAACATAGTGTCGGGCACTGATGACATAATGTCGACACACTCACGCTGGCATAGTGCTGCCACCCACCCAAAAAGTGTCGGCATTTAATTTACTGGCTTAGTGCTGCCCACTGAGGACATAGTGTCGACATGTTGTCTCCACATCCACATTTAGTCCCGGTTGGTGCCTCCAACCGGGAATAAAGGTTCATCATATCTTTAGTCCCGGTTGCTGGTTTTAGATTAGTACTAATTAATTATGATTATGTTTGATGTACGTAATTAATTATATATTGCAGATGAGCCGGCAATGGATGTACGCTGACCGACTCTCAAACGAGATCATTAAAGGCATGCATTCTTTTCTTCTTGTGGCCGAGGCAAACAAGCGGAATGGTTTTATGTCTTGTCCATGTGGTGTCTATCGGAATCATAAAGAATACTCTTCCTCAAGAGTCCTTCACAGCCACCTGTTTCGGTCCGGTTTCATGACCGGTTATAATTGTTGGACCAAGCACGAAGAAAGAAGGGTTATGATGGAAGACAACGAAGAAGAAGAGAATGACAACGACTACCCTGAATACGATGGTACTACAATGGAAGACATTGATGAAGAAAAAGATGAAGAACGGGCATCAGATCTTCCCGATGATGATCTTAGTCAGGCCATTGCTGATGCCCAAGAAGAATGCATAACTGAAAGGGAGAGGTTAAAGTTCAAGAAGATGTTAGAGGATCACAAAAAATTGTTGTACCCAAATTGTGAAGATGGGCACAAAAAACTGGGTAGCACACTGGAATTGCTGCAATGGAAGGCAGAGAACGGTGTGACTAACAAAGGATTTGAAAAGTTGCTGAGAATAATGAAGAAGTTGCTTCCAAAGGATAACGAATCGCGCCAATTACCTCTGAAGCAAAGAAGGTTATGCGCCTCTAGGATTAGAGGTGCAGAAGATACATGCATGCATTAATGACTGCATCCTCTACCGCGACGAGTACGAGAATTTGGATGCATGCCCAGTATGCACTGCATTGCGGTATAAGATAAGACGAGACGACCCTGGTGATGTTGAGGGCGAGCGTCGCATGAAGAGGGTTCCTGCCAAGGTGACGTGGTATGCTCCTATAATACCACAGTTGAAACGTTTATTCAGGAACAAAGAGCATGCCAAGTTGTTGCGATGGCACATGGAAGACCGTAAGAAGGACGAGATGTTGAGACACCCCGCTGATGGGTCGCAGTGGAGAAAAATCGAGAGAGAGTTTCCGGGCTTTGCAGGTGATGCGAGGAACTTATGCTTTGGTCTAAGTACAGATGGCATGAATCCTTTTGGGGAGCAGAGCTGCAGTCATAGCACCTGCCATGTGCTATGTATCTATAACCTTCCTCCTTGGTTGTGCACGAAGTAGAAGTTTATTATGATGCCTGTGCTCATCCAAGGCCCGAAGCAACCCAGCAACAACATTGATGTGTACCTAAGGCCATTAGTTGAAGAACTCTTACAGTTGTGGCACAGACAAGGTGTACGTGTGTGGGATGAGAACAAGCAGGAGGAATTTGACCTACGAGCATTGTTGTTCATAACAATCAATGATTGGCCTGCTCTTAGTAACATTTCAGGACAGACAAACAAGGGATACAATGCATGCACACACTGTTTAAACGATACTGAAAGTATATATTTGGATAAATGTAAGAAGAATGTGTACCCGAGGAATCATTGTTTTCTTCCGCCATCGCACATCCTAAGAAAGAAAGGTAAGCATTTCAATGGTGAGGCAGACAGCCGGTGTAAGCCTATCCACCGTACTGGTGATGATGTATTTGACATGGTGAAGGATTTAAAAGTAATCTTTGGAAAGGGTCCTGGTAGACAATCTGTTCTGAAGGACGATGTCGGACACGCACCCATGTGGAAAAACAAATCTATATTTTGGGAGCTACCCTATTGGAAAGTCCTAGAGGTCCGCTCTGCAATTGACTTGATGCACCTGACGAAGAATCTTTGTGTGATGCTGCTAGGCTTCTTGGGCGTGTATGGGAAGAGCAAAGATACACCTGAAGCACGGCAGGACCAACAACTTATAAAAGACCGAGACGACATGCATCTAGAGCTGTTTGAAGGTATTGCTTGCTACGCTCTTACCAAAGAAGAGAAGGAAATCTTTTTTGAAGTCCTTTACAGTATCAAGGTCCCATCTGGTTTCTTGTCGAACATAAAGGGAATAATAAATATGGCAGAGAAAAAATTTCAAAACCTAAAGTCTCATGACTACCACATGCTTATGACCCAGCTGCTTCCGATTGCATTGAGGGGACTCCTGCCGGAAAATGTTCGAGTACCCATTATGAAGCTATGTGCGTTTCTCAATGCAATTTCTCAGAAGGTAATCAGTCTAGATAGTCTACTAAGGTTATAGAAAGATGTGGCCCAATGTCTTGTCAGCTTCGAGTTGGTGTTCCCACCATCCTTCTTCAATATTATGACTCACCTCCTAGTTCACCTAGTCGATGAGATTAACATTCTTGGTCCTGTATTTCTACACAATATGTTCCCCTTTGAGAGGTTCATGGGAGTGTTAAAGAAATATGTTCATAACCGTGCTAGGCCAGAAGGAAGCATCTCAAAGGGATATGGAACAGAGGAGGTCATTGAGTTTTGTGTTGACTTTATTCCTGACCTTAAGCCCATCGGTGTTCCTGAATCACGGCATGAGGGTAGAATTAGTGGAAAAGGCACGCTAGGAAAGAAAGCAAGGATATGTATGGACGGACATTCTCTCACTAAAGCACACTACACAGTTCTGCAAAGTTCCACCTTGGTGGCTCCGTATATCAAGGAACACAAGAATATTGTACACTCCAACAACCCGGGGAAGCCTGGCTCCTGGATTAGAGATGAACATATGAGGACTTTTGGCGGTTGGTTGCAGACACATCTCATGAATGACATAAATGTTGGAGAGCAGTTGTACTTGTTGGCCAGGTCACCATCTTCGACTATATTGACTTTCCAAGGGTACGAGATAAATGGGAATAAATTTTACACGATCGCTCAAGAAAAAAAGAGCACCAATCAAAACAGTGGTGTCCGATTTGATGCAACAGACGAGAATGGGCAAAAGGATACATATTATGGTTACATAGAGGAGATATGGGAACTTGACTATGGACCTTTTTTTAAGGTTCCTTTGTTTCGGTGCAAATGGGTCAAGCTGACAGGAGGCGGGGTTGAGGTAGACAAGAAATACGGAATGACAACAGTGGATCTCAACAACCTTGCGTATAGAGATGAACCATTTGTCCTAGCCAATGATGTCGCTCAGGTTTTTTATGTGAAGGACATGTCTACCAAACCGAGAAAAAGGAAAGATAAGCAAAAGAATACAACATCCGATGAGCCAAAGCGCCACATAGTTCTTTCAGGAAAAATAAACATCGTGGGGGTGGAGGATAAGACAGACATGTCAGACGATTATGATAAGTTTCATGAAATTCCGCCCTTCGCTGTGAAGGATGACCCAAGCATCCCGTTAAGTAAGGAAGATGCTCCATGGTTACGGATTAGAAGAAAACCCTAACATGTGTGGATGTTGGTGATGTACAATATTATTAAACCTTTATTTTTAATGATCTTCTTATATGTATATGGATATGAACTATCTCGATCTCAATAGGTAGTATTGCAACTTGTTGTGGCCAGACATTTATTAATATTAAAACGTAAAAATTAGTCATAATCATATCTAGCCCTGTAGTACACAGCTTCTGGGTCGTCTTCGGAATCGTCATCGTCATCGTCGTCGCTCGTAGCACGCGGATGGATCCTCAGCCCTTCCTCGTAGCACGTGGATGGATCCTCCGGCCTCGGATTCACGACGCGCGGGGGAGGGGGCTCCCGGATGATGACCCCGGTACGCCCTAGGCCTTCACCACCACCACCATTCTTGTGACTATGCTGCTAGTGAAAGTGCGGGTACCTCAGGCGAGGATGGTCTCCCATGGCGATGTAGTGCATCACACTGGCGATAGTACGGTTTTCCCACCACAGGCGGCGACCATCCTCGTTGTGGTTCACTGGGGGCGGGCCGTTACCCACGTACCTGGCGAGCTCCCTTTCCTGCCGGTTTGCGAAGAAGGCATTCCAGGTGTCGAGGTTGTCGGGATCCCAATGGGGATTCATCCGCTGCTCCGGCGTGAGCTCGAGGTAGAAGTGGTTCGTGATGGCTGCCGGGCGAACAACGAGACATAGGAGGCAGAACCCTCCAGGTAAGATCCAGCCCGGTGGCCGGTACCAAGGGCATGGGTAGCTGGAGGCGCACAGCGCCTCGGTCTCCTCGAGCGTCAGAAAAGCCCAGTAAGTGGTGTCCATTGTTGTGAGAGAGAAGGTGTGGATGTGTCGATGGAAATGGCGGTCGGCCTAGATATAGAGGGACATGGCGGGAAGCGGGGGAAATGGCGGGAGAAACATGGCGGGAAGCGGGGGAAATGGCGGGAGAAACATGGCGGGAAGCAGGGGAAATGGCGGGAGAACATGACGGGAAGCAGGGGAAATGGCGGGAGAACATGGCGAGAAGCGGGGGTAATGGCGGGAGAACATGGCGGGAAGCGGGGGAAATGGCGGGAGAACATTTCTACTATATTTTTGTGAATATTTTGGTATATTATATGTATTTTTCCATTTTTAAATAATAAACTATATTTTTATTATTTTTTGTAAACATTTCTACTAAATATAATACTTGTTAAATAACAGATAATTTCATTTAAGTTGTATAATAAAGTATGATAATAGATTTAAATTATAGATCTTCTTTTTCTGAAAATTTTGATATATAATACATAATTTTCTGAAAACTATAAACCATTTTTGGTTTTGGCGCCAAAAATAACCTTTAGATACAAACCGGGGCTAAAGGGTGACCTTTATTACAAACCGGGGCTAAAGGGTTGCGGCGTCATGAAGTGCGGGTCGAAACATTTAGCCCGGGTTGTATTTAACCGGGCTAAAGGGGGACCTTTAGCCCCAGTTCGTACTACAACCCGGGGCTAAAGGGGTGGTGGTATAAATACCCCACCCCCGCCCCGGGTCGTGGCACGACCCGGAGATCGCCGTTTTCCCTGCCCCACGCCCACGCCGTTCGCCGCACCGCCGCCCGCGCCCGTGAGAAGGAGCCCTCGCAGCCGCCTGCATCACGCGCCTGCCTGTCTCTCCGCCCGCGTCTCGCCGCCCACTACTAGGAAACAGGCTGTTAGTGGCGCACCCGAAATGCTCATCCGTGGGCGCACTAGCGCCACGCTTTGCGCCACGGGCTATCTCTCAGCTGCGCACGCCAAGTGCGCCATGGTTGGGTAGAGATAGGCGTAGCGCACCTCCTAGTGCGCCACAGAAGTTTGGGATGGTGCGCTACCCTCGATCATCTCAGGCGCACTACCTAGTGCGCCACTAAACTTCCATAGTGCGCTTTAGGTGTAGTCGCCACGTAAGGTAGACCATGCGCCACAGATGTATTTTTGTTTTTTAAATTTCCGAGCCAGATTATATGCAATACAGATTATATACAATATTACAGCAGATATACACACATAGATACAAGATATACAATTATATATATAAATAATCAATATTAAAAACAAGATTGAAACAAATACATATAGATAAGTCTCATACATGAATACATAGTCTAAGTTACATTGTTTGATCATGTTACAAAGTAGTAGTTGGTGACATGCTAATACATGTGTCGATCGAACAAGTTAGAGCTCGAAGCTCGCTTAGACATCTAAACTAGCTAGCTAGACACAAACGGGATAAATAACCAAAGAAGATAAGCATGATCACCGCCCGGACGAAGGTGTAGGTCTTCATCCGGTTCCTTGTCCTAACTCCCGCTAGATAGCGTGTATCTAGCTTCCGCCGCCATAGTGTTGTACCCTTTGTAGCTATTGCCGCTGAAACGTACACTGCTCTCGGCAGTCTTCCCAATCATCGTAGACTCGAACCCGTCCCTTGTACACGACGTACCACGTCATCTATAAGTTGACAATAATAATTAACCGACTATTGAAAAAAACATATATAATTAAAGTCGCATATGAAGATACACTTATAGAAAGTACTCCTATATAGTGTGCCACGACATTTCAATCATCGGCATTATTCTCGAAAAAGACCAAAGTAACTCAAAAAGCATGCCTCATATATATACATAGGTCGTTGGACACAGGAATATGCTACGATGGAACCGTACGCCAAGTAGGATGCACAACACCTAGACTTGTGCATAGCACAAGGCGTACAATCCCATCGTAGCACATTCACATATATAGTGTGCCACGACATTTCAATCATCGGCATTGTTCTCGAAAAAGACCAAAGTAGCTCGAAAAGAATGCCTCATATATAACTAGCTAGGTCATTGGACATAGGAATATGCTATGACGGAACGGTTAGCCAAGTAGGATGCACAATTCCTGGACTTGTGCATATCACAAGGCTAACTATCCCGTCATAGCACATTCACATATATATTGTGCCACGACATTTCAATCATCGGCATATTCTCGAAAAAGACAAAAATAACTCGAAAAGAATGCCTCATATATATACATAGGTCGTTGGACACAGGAATATGCTATGATGGAACGGTGAGCCAAGTAGGATGCACAAGACCTGGACTTGTGCATATCACAAGGCTCACAGTCCCATCGTAGCACATTCACATATATAGTTTTCAACGACTTTCAATCATCGGCATTATTCTCGAAAAAAGAGTAAGGAAAAAAAGAAGGACCAAATTGAGCAAAGGACCAAAGAGTAAGCAAAAAAACCAAGCATTGATTGATATATAATAATAAGCAAAATAAGTTCACTTGTCGTCCACACACACACACAAAGTTCATCTATAGTTTGTAACTACAACTAGGCCAACATCAAGCCTTCTGGCTCGGCTTAGGGAACGGGAGGACGCCTTGTCTCGTGATGAACTTCCTATAGTCACCCTGCATCTCTAGGCGATCTTCTATGTCACGGTTATTCGGGATATTTCCTCCATATAAGATCCCCCCCGAAGTCATGACATCACAAAAGATGATTGCCCCAAACTGCTGCTGGATGCGATACATCTCTTGTCTAATATCCGAATCATTGATCTTGGCCTTTGCTTCGGCCCACTGTTTGAGATGATCTGGCAACGAGAATTCTGCTGGTCAAGTAGGAACGCCTCATGTGATGGAGTGCGTAGTAGGCTTCCTTCTTCGTTTTCCGCTGCTTTCACGCAGGGAACTCCGTTACGTGGTTGAAGACGTGCCTGCCGAACTTGACCTTCTTACGCACGAAGCTGGTGCCTTCCATCGAGGCAAAGCCAGTGAGAGCATCATCCAGAATTTCCTTGATCTTGTCGTAGTTTTTCTTCTTTTCTAGACTCCCCGAGTCGAAATACGTGGCGTGGGAATGCTTCGGCGATAAGGAGATGAGCGTCAGGTTCATCTCTCAAGCAAAAAATCAAATGGAATGTGTTGGAAAAAGAATGATGATGATCTAATAAAGCCAATCGACGGTGGCGAGTGAATAACGACTTACTCGGGAAAGTAAGGCACGAGAATGTATTCCTTTGTCTTGTTCGCCACGAGGATTCTTTTTAGGTACGAGGCCACAATACGTCGTTCGGCGGGGGAACCCAAGCAGCCGTCACGCATGTAGTAGGGGTCCACTATAGCGATGCCCGGTGTGTTCTCTCTAATGATCTGCGTGGCCAGGCTGAGAGAAAAGAGACGGACCATGGTATAGTGCAGCGGGTATAGGTGGAACATATTGAAGATGTCCTCGAACCGCAGGAAGAACAGATCCGTGGGGGCAGTGTCGACGAAGCCCAAGCCTGGTGGCACCTTAACCACGAATACCGGGTGCGAGGGATCTTTCTCCGATAGAAGGCGTCTCTCTATCGTCGTCAGCACACCGTCATGCACACTCTGCGAAGCCTTCAGCAAATTCTTAGGTAGCATGGGCTCACCCGCCACATGAATCCTCCACATAATACCCTCGGGTCTTGGTGGCCCGTCCCAAAACCTGATCGGATTCACAGTTGTTGACGCCACCGGCTGGCTCGAGCTGCTAGATTTTCTTTTCCTGCCCTTTTTTCCTTTTGGAGAGCGGGCAGGCACCGCAATCTGAGCACTGGCCGCCCTATGTAGTGTGTCAGGGCTTAGAATAAAGGGCCGGTTGGTTGTATCAGCTGGCTCTGTAAAGGCGCAAGCTGGAGGCGTCTCCTGAGAACCAAACAGACGCTTGGTGATAGTGGCTTTCTCTGTGGGGCCACCAGCTAGGTCTTCTTCGTTGCCAAACTGAGTGCTGAAGAAGTGATCATTCCAGTCTTCGTCGTCCTCGGCCGGATCCTGCTCCATGTGCATATCATCAACATGATCATCCGACCCACCGCGTGGAGGTGACGGCGAGGGCGGTAAGGGGGCCTTGCCACCGCTTATCACTGGCACGACAGGCGGTGTTGTTGTCTATGGCGTGATGGCCCCCGCCGTCCCCAAACGGATCATGCTCTTTGGCCATAGCAAGAATAAGCCGAAGCAACTTCTGAGGACAGACGGCTCTTCTTCATCCGCTCCTGGGGGTTGAATGGGAGGTTCCAGGTCGTCGCAGCCCCTTAGCACCCGACTAATTTTAACCCTGTGCACGCTATCTGGCATCGGCTTTGAGTGGAACGTGCGCTGCAAGGGTTGAACGATGGTACCCTTGGCAACATCCCTCATCTCGTTGTTCACGTAGCATAAGAGAGTGCAAGGAACATCCGTCTGCGGAAAACATGTACGGCATCGTCAGAGCGAGATGCCATAAGAGTAATAGATGGCATGAAAGGCGTTAATTAAAGCAATTTGTTTACCGTGATGGCGTCGAGATCGGCTAATGTCGACGCACCACATACGGCGACGGGCGTGCAAGAGACGGAAGGGCTGCTTGATGGCGCGGTGCTGGCCGCCGGTGTATTCTCCCTACCGACGGGTGCTTGGAGCTCCGGTGCCGCCGCGACGATGGCAGGGGGGCACCAACATGTACTCCGGCGCCGCGGTGATGGCAGGGGGAGTCACCAACACTGTTAATTAGATTATACTTACCACAATTTCCTCGAATTCCTTCACCGCAGGATCCGCGGTGAGTTGTTTGGTTTTTGGGTCCACATGGTAACGGGCCCTGATGAAGTTTCGAACCTGCCCGGGTTCGAATTTGGCAAAGGGGTTTTCTATCCCCTTGGATCTATACTCTTCGTCCTCCTTATTCCATTTGGCCTCCGCGGTTCTGTATCCACCAGATCCGAGATGGTGATGACCTATATTCATCGGCTGCAGCACCTTTCCCCGATTACTATTGGCCAGGGCTCTTTCGGATTCACACCTCTCCTTGAACTCCCGGAACTGATCTTCGGTGATCTGCGGGTCAATCTTCTGGATCTCCTCGAGACATTTGCCTTCTTTATAGATCTTCTTCTTTATCCGGGTTCTCCACTGGCAGGCGGTGCTCATCTTTGTGAGGGCGGATTTGTTTACTTGCGTTCCCATGATAATTTGTGTTCGATACTTAGCGGGAACTTGTATCTTCGTGCAGCTTCTCAAGAGGAGTGTGCAAGTGGCCATTATCTTTATGCCGGAGATTCTCGGTGTTGATCGAGATGGTTGTCCGGGTGATCGCCGCCACTTGCCCACCATACCCTTTGACGACAAGGGCGGGCTCCAAAGGAACCCCTGATGGGCTCACTTCGGTAATTTCCTCCCTGACCGTGCCGACCATGTTCGGGCGCCGGTCCTTCGGCTTCTTCTTCTTCTTCTTAGGAGGGTTGCTACCACTCCCTGTGCCCTCGCCGCCATCAGTGGTTTCATCAAACATCTCTTAAGTACTGACTGCCCAATATGCTTTTTTTCTGGAAGCTGGTTTAGAAGTACTAACTTCCCAATATGCATTTTTTTTACAAAACACCAACTTTAAATGAGTGCACAACATTAGTATGATTGATAAGCAGCTAGCATATGACCCTGCTTGACCACACCATGACACTTCCTCTGCCTCCAGTGTTGTGTGATTATTTACAGCAATGTTGATCCATGAAATTTAACAGAATGATGGGTTTTATTAGCAGCAGAATAATTCCAAGTCATTAGAACAGAATGATGCAGCAAATTAAAAAAGACCACACTTAACAGAGTTTTCATCTACTTGTGCTCATGTAAGGTTCAATAAGCTAGCAGGTAATTCAAATGGCAACTCGAATGTCCAAAAGCAAGTCATATTATCTTATGTCCAAAAGGAAGTCATATTATATTACAACTTGCAAATGCAAAGACAACATGCAATAGGATCTGACGTCTAACAAAATAACAAAAACCCAACTATAGATTTTAATGTTTTAGTGCTTCTATTCTACTTCAGAAAGAGAAATTCACTAAACATTGACACATCTTGAAACTGCTCCATCCTTAAAACAATGATTTGCATGGCAGATAAAATTAAGCAAAATCAGC
The DNA here is from genome assembly GCA_023614405.1 of Avena insularis. Taxonomy (NCBI): domain Eukaryota; kingdom Viridiplantae; phylum Streptophyta; class Magnoliopsida; order Poales; family Poaceae; genus Avena; species Avena insularis. Next base: position 481,448,559 of record CM042686.1, on the reverse strand, counting down.
CCAATTTCAACTAGTCTTTGCACTTCAGAAAAATGAATAAACTCTGAACATTAGATCACAGAAGACATTGTTCCCAAGAAAATTTACAAACAAAGTTCAGATTTAAATAAGGCATTTGATGATACAAAGAGTGCTGATTGCCAAAAAAATGCAGAACTTATCTGGAACATTGACATGCTACAAAGTACTATAGAAATTAATTCAAGGGCATAACAACCTTGCCCTCATACCGGCTCAAATATGCACTCAGGATTATGTAAATATGACACAAATAACCAGAAAGAAAACGCAAAAATCATGTAGTTTGATACAAATCCCCACTACTTTTACATAAAAAGTGTCAATGTACCTTCCAATCTCTTATCAGAGACACTGCAACGTACCTGCAGCAACTAACCCAACAATCCCACAAAACCATAAATCCCAAAACAAAACCCTAGTTGTCCAAGATGAAACAACTCTCTAACACTCAAGTCCCCAGGTGGCTACTGATCTTATTCAGACTAAGATGACTCCAATGAATCGCAAGATGGAATCCTTTACATCATACAGCACACCAAAAGAACACAAAAACTTTAGTTTGGCATCAAACTACTCATGCGAATTGGGGAGGATTCCACCTCAGGTATGCTCAGAATACTACAAGAACAAAAATAAAAATGTATTTATCAGTACATGATGGGCTTTGAACCCTAACTTTGGACCCTTACTCTGAATCCTACTCTGAATCCCCTAAGTGAATGGATGCAACGAGAGGGGAGAGAGGGGGAGAGGGGAGAGGGTGATTCTCACCTCCGAGACAAGGACGACGACGAGCACGCAGACGATGAGGGCCTTCTCCTTCACGGACTGCGCGGCGACTGCGACCTCCTCCTCCACGAAATGAGTGCGACCCCCTCCTCTTGGCGTGGCGACTGCGACCTCCTCCTCCTGGGATGCGGTGGCGGCGGATTGGCAGCGGCACGGGCCTGCTCCTCCACGGTCTCCTCCTCGAGTGGCGCCAGCTGGCAGGGCTAGCGAGGCGGCGGATCGACAGTGTCGGCGGCGGCTGGGAGGAGATGGGTGGGCGTAGTTGAATGGGGATGAGGGACGTGTGTGCCTGCGTGCACGTGGATAAGACAAAGATAGGCGTAGCGCACTCTGGCATAGTGCGCTACGGATATCCGTAGCGCACTAGCCAGAGTGCGCTACGCCTATCTCCTCTAGCAACTGTATAAGAAAAGAGCCGTCCCACTATCTAACAGATTCACTATCCTATCACACTGGTTCTGCCCACTGCTCTTTTCTAAACTTCTGAGCACCTAGGTTCGAATCCTGGTGCCCCCCCTTTTTTTATTTTTATTTTATAAATATTTTTAAATGTTCCAAAAATGCCCAAAAGTGGTAATATATGCCATATTTTGTTTTGTTTTTATTTTATAAATACTTTTAAATGTTCCAAAAATGCCCAAAAGTGATAATATATGTCATAAAAGTGGTACAAATAATATGATTCAAAGTATAACTAAATTTTATAATAATTTGTCCATAATAATATGAATCGACACGGCCCTACTCGACCACCCGCACTTTACAATCTTTTTCGACCACGCGTTTTACAATATTTTTTGAGCTAGCGTTTTACAATCTTTTTTCCCTTCTTTGTCGCGGTTGAATAATTTAGCCCCGGCACTTTAATGTTTCTTCTTTCGAACGGGCTACCTTTTTTGGGTAGGGTTGTCCTTTTTCTTCTTGTGATGTATGTTGCTGCATCGTAGTCGTCGTCATCTTCAATCTTTGGATCGCCGTACTGGTCGAAGTCTTGCTCGTTGGCGACTCCATCCATTCCGATGATGTTTCTTTTTCCTCTCCTCACGACAACACGGCTAGGCTTTGTCGGGTCGGTAATGAAAAAACATTGGTCCACTTTGGTAGCCAGTACCCACGGTTCATTTTTCGCAGCCACGTTTGCACCGGCGGCCTTGGATTTGGCTGCTTCGGGTATAACCATGGTTGTGAAATACCGGTCTTCTCTTTCGAAGCTCTTTGCCCATCTGACACGGAACATCGGCACCTTTTCTCCACAGTAGTCGAGCTCCCAGATCTCCTCGATTCTTCTGTAGAATCTTTCCTTCACGTTGTCATCGGTGTAGAATTCCGACGTTACGCCTGAGTTCTGATAATCACACTTGTTGTCCTTTTCCTTCGTGTAGAATGTGTAGCCGTTGATATCATACGCCTGATAGGTCACCAGGTTTTGCATCGGTCCCTGCGACAAGGTGAATATGATCTTTTCCGTGTCAGAAGAATGCGAGCGCGGGGGATACAGATTGATGTCGGTACCAGGTTGTTTCGGCCCTTGAATTAGCATACTCATTTGTATGTACTTCTTCTTCATGCACAACCATGGAGGGAGGTTGTACATCCATACAAACACGGGCCAAGTGCTGTGCGTGCTGCTCTGGCTACCGAACGGATTGAGTCCATCGGTGCTCGCACCAAGCCTGATGTTCCTCGAATCTCCACCGAATTCTGGGAATTCAAGGTCCAATGCTTTCCACTGGCTAGCATCTGAAGGGTGCGTCAGCAGCTCATCCTTTTCGGGGTCATCATCATCTCCTGGCTTCTTCCTTTCCGCATGCCATCGCATGAGCTTCGCTTCCTTAGGGTCCGCGAAATAGCGCTGCAGACGAGGAGTGATAGGAAAGTACCATACCACTTTTCGAGGTGCTTTCTTCCCTTTCTTGTATCGACTCACGCCGCACACCGGACATGTGGTTTTCTCCGTCCTCGCCCGATAAATGATGCAATCGTTGATGCATACGTGATATCTAACGCGGTAGATCGAGAGGATAGACGATTTTCTTGGCATCCTCGATACTAGTTGGACATGTGTTCCTCCGTAGACGATCGTGCTGAATGCCATCATATCGTCAAGCTTGCGTCGCTCAATTTGTGCTTTGCCTTCATCTCCATAGCCTTGAGCATTACATTCAACCGGTATCATCGGGCCTGCATCCTTCATACAATGGAGTAACGCGTCTTTCTCAAGTTGCAAGCTTGGCTTTCTCTCTAGCGGCGCCACTGGCGTTACTCGTCGCTGAGAAGCAGCTCTTGCACATAAGGGTCCCGCCCACCGACGTTGTTCCATCATCGCTCCTCCGGCATCTAGATCATCATCATCCCGGTCTGCTTCCGCACCTTCACCATCTCCAGGAGACTCTTCATCATCTCGCCCGTTCTCGCCGTGATGATGATCATCGTCATGTTGGCCACCTTCTTCACCGTCTCCATCATCTACGTAATCGCTTATCCAACGAGTGTATCCATCCATGAAACCATGGCGGAGCAGGTGCGCCTGCAGATTCCCGGAATCTGGGTCGATCACCCAGTTGAGTTTGCATCTTCTGCACGGACATCTTATATCTGTCTTGTTATTTCGTATCATGTCGGCCGTCGCACATTTCAAAAATCTAGCCACAATGCCTTCGCTCATTATGCGGACCATTTTTGCCTGCACGATGTACACGGTACAATTTTGAAGTCTATTAGAACCACATAATGAATGCATGCATGCAATGGTCGATAGAAAATTTCGGCATGACCTATCCTAAAATTAGGACCTTTGCGAAATTCCAAAGTCTTGCAAAAATGGAAATGAATCAACATTTTGGCAAAACAAATGGCAACTTGTTCACATACAAACACAAGAGAGAGAGAGAGAGAGAGACCGATCCATACACACATGAACATATCATTATCCTCTCCATACACAGATGCATGAGCATCATCGATACTCTCCATATACACACACATATGACCATCGATCCTCTCCACATACACACATCATGAGCATCGATCATCTACATACATATGAGCACATCATCCATATACACATGAACACATCCTTACATGGTTACCGAGATGAGAGACCGATCGCGAGAAAGATGGAAAGGAGAGGTGCGCGCGTCGACCGGAGAAGGATAGATGAGAGACCGGAGACCTCCTCTATTACTTATGTAACATCCAAAGCAAGTTTTACATGCTAAAAATGGTGAATGTGTGGAGAAATTGAGGTGGGAAGGAGAAGATCCCGACTAGATCTAAGGAGGAAGAAGAAGGGGAAAGTGAAGTGTGGGGTGGTGGATGTGGTCACACATGTGCACATAAAGTGTTGTCCTAAAGAATGACACATCCGTGGCGCACAGCCCTAGTGCGCCACGGGAGTACAAACATCTGTGGCGCACTATGCCATGTGCGCCATGATGCTCCTACTCTGTGGCGCACTAGGCCGAAAAGCGCCACGTAAGTTTGTGGCCGTTTCAGAGCAGAGGGGGGCATGCGCTTAGGCGTAGCGCACCAGCCCCATGTGCGCCACAGATGACCCTAACAACCGTGGCGCACATGACTATAGTGCGCTACAGATGTTTGGCGTGCGGCCAACAGGGCCCTGGCCCACACACATCTGTGGCGCACTATAGTCATGTGCGCCATAGTTGTTCTAGTTATTAGTAGGGCACTGCCCACAGGTGAGCCACGCCTGTTTTAGCCGTGGGGCACTTCAACCATGTGAGCCACGGATGTGTTGATTACCTATAGCCGTTTTCCTAGTAGTGCCCGTCCCGTGCCGAGCGCCGCGCCGCCCCGCCCCAAGAGCCGCCGCCTCGCCGTCGTACGTCTCCGCCCGCGTCGTCTCCGCCCCGCCGCCGCCTCGCCGTCGTCTCCGCCTCAGGTTAGTGTTAGTGTTAATTTTGGTTATTAGTTAGGGTTAATTAGCTAGCTAGGGTTATTAGTTAGGGTAGTGTTAGGATTTTGGTTATTAGTTAGTAGTAGTGTTAGGATTTTGGTTAGTAGTATTAGGATTTTGGTTAATACTAGTATTAGGATTAGGATTAGGATTTTGGTTAGTAGTATTAGGATTTTGGTTAGTAGTATTAGGATTTTGGTTAATAGTAGTATTAGGATTAGGATTTTGGTTAGTGTTAGTTAGAAGTATTAGTATTTTAATTAGTTAGTGTTAGTGTTAGTGTTAATATTATTAGTATTTTGGTTAGTTAGTGTTATTAGTTAATTTTGGTTAGTGGTAGTGTTAGTGTTTGTAAATCAGTAGTATTAGTATTTGGTTAGTGTTAGTAAGTAGTATTAGTATTTTAGTTAGTGTGTTAGTGTTACTGTTAGTGTTATTAGTAGTATTAGTATTAGTGTTTTAGTTAGTGTGTTAGTGTTAGTGTTAGTGTTAGTGTTATTAGTACTTATCTAGGGTTAGTTAGAATACTTAGTTAATTTGGTTTAGTTTAGTTAGTGTTAGGTTTAGGGTTAGTGTTATTAGGGCAATACTTAGTGATTTAGTTTCTGTTTATGTTTTATGATTGTTTATTGCTATTATTTAGTTATGCCGCGTCCACCTCGTCCGAGCCTACTGGACTCCGTCGGGGATGTCCGAGTCTGGGCTCCGCCGGGTTGGCATTGGGAGGTGCTACCTCTCGGGACTCGTACCTTGGTGAGGAATCCGGGTATCATCATCAACCCGGAGCTTCTTTGGTGGCGTCCACGAGGTCCAGGAGCGGTGCACAGGGAGCCAGCCCCCGAGGAGGTGGTACGTCGTCGTATCAGGGAGGAGAACGAGCATGTACGACGATACATGTATCTTTTGGAGACTAGGTTCTCCAATATCTGGCAGGTTCACGGATCTCACCCGAGCTATTCTCCGGTGATGGTTCCTCTTCTGTGGCTGCAGAGCTCCCGTAGCACAGAACGTGGCAGCCGCGTTCGCTAGTTTGATATGTATTAATAATGTATTTTATCTTAATAATGTACTTTATCTTATACTTTATCCTATAATGCACCCGAGCTATTCTCCGGTGATGTATTAATAATGTACTTTATCTTATATTATTGTACTTTATCTTAATCACTAAGTACTATATCCGAGTTGTCGCAGTTGTAATATTCTTTTATTTAATGCAATATTCTTTTTCTGTATTAGTTAAGCTATGGACGGTAGAGAGAATGAAGAGGAGCTTCTCAACATGATAGATGAGGGTACTGGGGGTCTTATTATGATGGCTCTGAATATCTTAATTTGTCTGGAGGAGATGATGGTGGAGAAAATAGTGGAGGTGATGGTGATGACCATGGTGGAGACCATGGTGAAGACACCATAATAATGACAAACTCCGTCGAGGTATATAAAGCCTCTATTGATTGTTCACTAGTATAGATGCACTAATTGATTCGTATATATGTACTGACGAATGTTTCTTCTCTTAGACCTCCGCTTCCGGCCAATCTTCTACAAAGACAAGAGGCCCTACACACAAGTTGCCCGCTGATGTCTGTTTCAGCATTGACTTAGTCTCTCCGCAGGGTCAACCGCTGGAGCCCAAAGAAGCTGCGAATGCATTTACAAGTCAATGTGGAGTGATTGTTAGAGACAAAGTCCCGATCACCAGCGAAATTGGAACAAGCCAGGAAAGAAAAAGGATCCAGCTGGGGCTAGTTTTGTAGATGACAGAGCGAAAGATACGATGTGGAATTCTCTCATGACACATTTCACCCTACCAGTCTTGGAGACTGATGAGCTCACACAGCAAATGACGAGGAAAGTCAAGCACTTTGCTCTTAAGAAGATGGCCGAACTATTCAAGGAATGGAAAAAAAAGATTGTACCACAAGTATGTCTTGAAGAAAACAACTCCTCCATTCGTTGGCCCACTAGAGTTGCAGCAGGATAACTGGGCCGCATTTGTGGAATACAAGACCTCGGAACCAGCTAAGGCAATATCAGCAAAAAATAAGTTAAATGCAGCCAAAAAGAAATATCACCATCATATGGGCACAGGTGGCTACAGGAGTGCCATGCCTAAGTGGGATAAAGCTGAGGCTGACCTGGAGGCTAAAGGGGTCACTCCAGCTACGTCTAGTTGGCCCTTGAGGTCAATAAATTGGGTATTAGGGCATGGGGCATCATTAGACCCAGAAACAGGCGAGATTGTTGCAGCCAAAGAAATTTCTTCACCCAAGAAAGAACTTGTTAAAGTTATAAAAGAGGTTGAAGAGGGAACGTTTGTTCCCGACAGAGAGAACGATGAGCTGACAAAGGCTCTTGGGAATCCTGAAAAAGCTAGACGAACAAGAGGGTTCGGACCTTCTTATCCATGGGTTATCAGGTTTCCCGAGCACCGTGACACGTACAGAAGCCGATCGAGAAGAACAAAGCGGCAAAAAGAGGAGGATACGGAGCGGTTCGCGAGGTTTGAAGCCATGCTGCAGGAGCATCACCAGGAGCTTAATGAACTTAAAGGACCCCAACAGCAAGATCCTACACCGGACCGTACGGTCGGCCCATCCCAACGGAAAAGCAGCGTGGCTTCCACGGAGGGCCACGGTAATGATGCAACAATGGATGTGTACCCCGTGGATGCAATTAAGGAGAAGATTAGTTGTGAGCTGCATGTTGAACTGAAGAATATTTCCATGAAGGTGGCGGTCGGCTTTGCTTTACCTTCTGCACCGGGAGCGACCTACCATTGCAATCCGATTCCAGCTGGCTATGGTCGTGTCGGTGTGGATGAAATTCTACCTATGTGTCAGTCACTACAACTTGACATATCTGGAGGTGAAGGGGAGACGACACTAGGAGAAGTCACAAGTGGCTTCATTCTTTGTAAAAAATAATACATCAAGTTTCCAGGCTCGACAGCAAGGCCACCTTCTCCACCGATAAACAATCCATCACCTCCAAGGAAACCGTCTCCTCCCAGTGCACTGTCTCCTCCAAGTCCACCTCCAGGTGCACCGTCTCTTCCCAGTAATAGTCCAATCCATGACCCCAACATGAGTCCATCTCAATCTACGCAGCCGCCTCCACACACTAAGGGCCAAAAGCGGAAGAATACCACCGCTCCGTCGAACGATAACCAACGCCCGAAGCGACAGTTGTCGCCCCTCCCAAGAGTACCGCTGGTTCCTCCCAAGAGGGCTTACGACCTGACCGATGAGGAGACCGATGCGGTCATACGGGCCAAAGTGGATGCTCATTTTAAAAAGAAACAACCTGAGCCAGAGGTCCAAATAAAACCGGAAACCAAGGAGCACTTTAGGAAATTACTGATGCAGCCATCCCAAGCTCAGTTAAATGCGCTAGATGACTATACACGATGTCTTCAGAAGACACTGAAACAGAAGAGATCAAGCGGTAGAGGAAGCATCAAAAAAGAGGTTCCCCAGCAGGGGGAACAAGCAAAACAATCGAGTGGTAGCGGAAGCATCAGAACAGACGTCCCCCAGCTGGGGAAACAAGCAAAACAATCAAGTGGTAGCCAAAGAACCAAAAGAGATGTTCCCCAGCTGGGGAAACAAGCAAACCAATCACTCCCCCCACTCCAGGTGAACATACCCGAACCTCAACTATATGAGGAAGAACCTATGGATCCAGAAACGGCTAGGATATTGGCCGAGCAATGTGGTATGCCTATTCATGAAATTATTCACGGTGATATGCCCAAGGCTGAGGTAGCACCCAAATTTGTTAACATGGAGCCTCTGGTCAGTTCTGAGAGGCTTCGGGATATGCCAACACAAATGTGATGATTCCATGAATGGTAAATGAAAGCATCAAAAGAACAACGAAAATGGCTCATACTGAATGTTCAAAAATCGCATTACTTCATTGAAGACGAGGTCCCTATTGAATTTACAGAATTATTTCAGTTATTCAATCTAAAGGAACTCGACAAAACTATCCTTGGTTCGTATTGTCTGTAAGTGATTACTTTATTTATGTAATTAGGTCTCTATCTCAGCTTGTTCAATTCATTGCCGGTAAGTATACTCACTATATTCTTTTGTACGCTATATATAATGATGCAGAATGAAGATGCTCGATTGTAAAAGAAAGGCTATCAACGGATTTGGGTTCATTGACCCACATCGAGTTCATGGAGCTATACTAAAGGATAAACCACTGGAGACCGAGCACAACTTGTTGTGGTTTTTCACGAAACAACATTTCTGTAATGAAATACTATTTCCTTTCCATGACGGCAAGTGAGTTTTTGTACACATTAACTTTTTCTTACTCGATGTTCAGTGTAAATGATGAGTTACTGACGTATGTAAACCTTGCGTAGGTACCACTGTATTCTTCTAAGCATTTCACTTGACTTGGGAAGAGTTCACATCATGGACTCACTAAACAAAGATATTGAAAACTACCGCAGCATTATCGATGCGCTCCAGAGGTAATTTCAACCATTATCGCACTATATCGGTTTCTTTTGTTCATTTTCTGGGATATCAAGTAGTTATTAACTCATACATTAATTTTCTTTGTCGGGTAGGGTTTGGACACAGTTCAAGAAACATGTCCGTGGTCAATGGAGTGAGGAGCTATTTTTTAAATCACTCTCGATAAGTAGTACGAGCTAAGTCCACGCATCTATTTAATTCTATTTTATGTGCATTTATCATGCTAGCGTTATTATTTGATTGAATTCTATTCTTGTAAAGTGCGCGAGGCAGCCACAGGAAACTAATCTATGTGGATTCTACGTGTGCGAGTTCATTCGCATTAGTATTGAGAAGCCCTCGGAAAATGTTCGAGTAAGTAAACAATATATTCACCCTTTACTTTTATTACAAAAAGTTGTGTCGAGTCTAATTCATACGATCTCCTTTTTATATAGTTGGACGCGATGCAGGACAAGCTCCTACCAGAGGACCGCCTAATAGCAATCCAAGAGGAATTTACTACATTTTTTGTCGACGAGGTCATAGACCCACTCGGAGAATACTCTATACGTAGACCCTAAAGCATCCATGTAATGATCTCCATGTAATCAAATAGACATGCTCTGGACCCGGTTGAGACTCCATATATGCTTGTAAGAGAAATTATATTATATATTGCTTCAATGTGTACAAGTACTGTGTAGTAGCGTTCTGTATGTATACGAAAACTTGTTTCTAATGAAAACACAGAATGAAAAATAATTGAACACAAAACACAAAATGAAAAGAAAAACACAAAACCCTAAACCCCATCCCCTGCCAAGGCGTAAATGGCCAAAATGCTGTCATGCGGGGAACCTTTAGTCCCGGTTCGTAACACGACCCGGGGCTAAATGTCCTGCCGCCCAGCGCGCCTAGCAGGCCATGTGGTTGGTCCTCTAGCCCTGGTTCATAACTGAACCGGGGCTAAATCTTGGACCTTTAGTCCCGCTTTCGCAGTCTCGGTTCGCAAACCGGGGCTAAAGGCCCTTACGAACCGGGGCAAATGGCCCGGTTTCTACTAGTGTCTTCAACTACAAAGTTGTTGGAAATTTCACAACAAACATTCTGGACATAAAATTTAGTTGATTCCGAGTCCGGACAGGCCTTTTATGCCCGATTTACTGCAGCCCAAGATGGGGTGACGGGAATCCGAGAAGCTATATAAAGGGAGGAAACCTAATTCGCCCATCTCCACCCACGAATTTGTAGCCACCAAAGCCACGTTTTTGCCTCCCCCATGGATACCGTCTCCATGGGGGAGGGCTCCCATGAAGTCATGAAGGAAGGGGGCTAAGGGGCGGTGCTCCCCCATGATACCGGCAGCAGGGAAGGAGTCCCCCGCGCCGCCGCCGGCACCGCCGCCACCCTGTTCACCATCTTCACCATCTTCAGCGCCATCTCCATCACCTAATCCTCCTAGTATGCAGTGGTTCATCCTCCCACACATCTCTGTACCATCCTATGTAAACATGGTGTTTGATGCTATAAGTTATAATCCTATGATCTATGTCATGTTTGTGTAGTTTCTTTGTTCTTAGATTGAATGGTTGAACGTCTTTGGTTTATTAGAGTTGTATGTTGATATGCTACAGTCCTTTGGTGTCCATTATATTTGTGCATGCATGGATTAAACATCATAGAGTTTGTAGTATGTGTAAGAGGAAGGGGGGAAGTTCTGCCGGAGTGATGTGAAACACGAGGGCCGAACCTAACGTTGCGATGAGAGTAAGAGGACCATTAAACTTAAGGCTATGGTTGGGGAAACCTTAATGCATTGATTAGTACTTACAGATGTTTGCTAACAATCCAATCATATAGTACATGTAATTCTAAGTAGTGAAGCACATGTATATTTAGCCTCTCCCACATAGAAAACTGCATCGAAGACAATGAACCCGATCTATTCGCTATTTAAACTTGGACAAAGCCACCACCATTACCACCACTATTCCACACTCATGGTTCTGTTAGTTTAGTTTATTTTATTGCTGCAACAACTAGCTTTACTTTTCTTGTTATTTATTATCATGCAAAGCTTTCTCTATTACTCGTATTATTGCTCTAGTTTTATTTCCTAGATAATGCAAATGTTTAGTGTGCGTAGAGTTATATCAGTGGTTGATAGAACTTGAGAGAATATTTATCCTACCTTTAGCTCCTCATTGGGTTCGACACTCTTACTTATCGAAAAGGCTACACACGATCCCCTATACTTGTGGGTTATCAAGACCTTTTCTAGCGCCGTTGCCAGGGAGCAATAGCGTGTGGGTGAATATTCTTGTGTGCACTTGTTTGTTTTATCTCTAAGTAGTTTTTACTTTCAGTTTTAATTTGTTCTCTATCTTAGTATGGATAGGGAATGCGAATTACAAAAAAAATTAGTTGTACTTGTTACCTAAAAATGTTTTAAAAAAGGAAAGTGATTAGAAAGGTAAGTAATGGTTAAGTAGGGGTTGACCTTGAACACTTGTGTTCATGCCTATGAAATCAAAACAAATCTTTCCATGGAAGCTTTTCAGTTAATAACTTGTAGGAATGCATGAAGCCTTGAAAAAGAAAGATATTACTGGTGTTGATCTTAATGCTTATTCATTCGAAAATACTTGAATCTTGATCCTATGCCTAACTTAAAGGCATTAAAGAAAAGTACTTATTGGGAGATAACCCAAAAGTTTTAGATGAGTCTTGGAAGTTATTGCTTCAGTAATAACCTCTCCTTATCCTTTTATTTGCTTTTTGTGCCAAGAGTAACCTCTAATGAGAGAGAAGTAATGCTTGGGAAAGTTGCTGTCCCGAAACAGATTTTTTTGCTTCGCAGTAAAAAATAGTGTAAAATCTCTGTACGTCAGTTTGAGCTGTAATTTTTTGTTCTTCTGCCCCATGTTGTTATCCAACTTTTGTTAGTTCAACACTTTTCGATTTGAGCAACAGAAGGTCTTCGAAAACATTGGTTTCTATCTGCTGGTCTATTTTGACAGATTTCTGTCATTATTTGCATTCGCTTCTTGTTAATTCCTTTTTAGTTCTCTTTGGGGAATTGAGCTTTTTAAGGGAAGTGCTACAGTATCTTGTGTTTTAATGGAAGGTTTATTGATGTTGAAACTGAACCCAAAGACTTATTATCTTGAGTACACTAATGTTCCTAATGAAGATTATGTGAAGTTTTGTATGAAGAAAAAATTTCAGGTGTTAAGGAAAGAATGATGTAATGAGATGAAGAATAGACTAAAGCTCAAGCTTGGGGATGCCACCCCGTGTCACCCCAAGAAATATCCAAGAAGTACAAGTGTCAAAGCTTGGTGATGCCCAAGGCATCCCCTTGTAATATCACTTTATGCTTTAATTAACGATGTTTTGTCGCTTTGCATGATTATGGCCATTATTGCTCTTTTATTTGGTCGCTCCCAATCTTTTGCTAGCCTCCATAACCAAGTATGAGTTCCACTCATGCATCCAACTCAAAATAAAACCAAGTTATTCCAAAGAGTCCACCATACCTACCTATTAGCATTTGCTATTTCAAGTATATTCATGCTTTTATCTACCTTCTGAATTAAACTTGTTATGAGAAAACTAGTGATTAAAGATCTCACAAACTTGATGGCACACTTTACTTTTCTTGCCCCTAATAAACTTGAACCATTGTGTCATCTATGTTGTATATGCTTGCACTTATATGTTGGGGATTAGGAGAACCATGATGTCATGGGGAACACTTTCAACATTGCACTTGTACATTATACCTAGTTGATATCATGCTCTTTTGTGTATGGATGTCGTCGATGTGAAATGAAAGGGGAGCTTGTAAGTCCATGTAGTTATGTATGTGTGTTAGAGAAACTCCTGGGCCGCCGGTCTAATCCATGCCTAATCATGGTGGAAACCTGCAGCGTAACCATAATGAGCAATCTATGAAGCATTCTTCTTATAAAAAAAGAGATAGAGATTGAGAAAAAAGAAAAAAGGATGAGAAAACAGGAAAGAGAGAAAAAAGCACCATTTCCCATGGTAAATAAGAAGATTACTGAGATGCTCGTTGTTTGCTTGCCTTGTCATTTTGATATGGGGATTCTTCCGTATCATCGGGCAAGGGGTACCCCGTTGGCGGTTATCTATGATACACATGTACTTACTATGAAAAGAACTTACCGGTAACTAAACTTGAGTAGCATGAGGAGCGTCCCTCATATTCAAGGGACATGAGATTTCCAACTTATACTTTGTCAAGCATATACTCCATAGTTTGTTCACTTTAACCTTAATCACTTCAAGATGCTTATGATAGGGGCAATGAGAGCTGAAAGCTAATAAGTACCATAATTTCTGGAAGCTCTTTATGAGACTTGAATCCCTGCTTCCTTCTATGAAGGCCTTTCTTCCATGTTTATATTGAGTCTCCACCTTCTATCTTTTTGCACCAATTAAGAGAGCATAGTTGTCATTCTTAGTTCTATGTGCATTATCCCAAGACTTGTTGATTGATGCATAACGTTGATATTGCTTGTTCCTAAACTATTTGTATCTAGTCACGCTTATGAACTTTTAAGGTGTCATATGCATTTATGTTTTGCTACTCTATGAGGGACAAGCTGAATACCATTCTCATTATGCTTTCTTTATGTGAAACAAACAAACATCTTGCAAAGCATTGTTATTCATGAATCTTTTGTTTGTGCCTTTTCATGTTACAACATAGTTGCTATGTCTTATTTTTAGAACTCTATCTTTCATGATTCATGTTTAGAGTACCTTAATCCCAGCTATCAATACTTTTACACCAATGATGATAAAGATTGTGTTGTCTGCATGTCACCTCAAAAATTATATTATTTTGATCGTTTACCTACTCGCGGACGAGCAGGAACTAAGCTTGGGGATGTTGATACGTCCATAACGTATCTATAATTTTTGATGGTTTTATGCTAATAATATGCTTTTGACACTCCTTTTTGTATAAAGTTTATGATTTATTTGGACTAACCTACTAATAGTTGCAAAAGTGCATAATGTTCTTGTTTTACACTTTGATGTGTAGGAATTACCAAGAATACAAGTGGAAACCTTGTTGGAGTCAAATTGGGATTTTCCAGAAATCTATCTCAGAACTCTTTTTGAAGATGGTCACGTTTAGCTGTTCCGAGTCCGGACGGGCCTTTTAGGCCCGATTTACTATAGCCCAAGATGGGGTGACGGGAATCCGAGAAGCTATATAAAGGGAGGAAACCTAATTCGCCCAGGGCATCTCCACCCACGAATTTGCAGCCACCAAAGCCACGTTTTTGCCTCCCCATGGATCCAATCTCCATGGGGGAGGGCTCCCAAGAAGCCATGAAGGAAGGGGGCTAAGGGGCGGTGCTCCCCCATGATACCGGCGGCGGGGAAGGAGTCCCCCGCGCCGCCGCCGGCGCCACCGCCGCCCTCTTCACCATCTTCACCATCTTCACCGCCATCTCCGTCACCTAATCCTCCTAGTATGCAGTGGTTCATCCTCCCACACACCTCTGTACCGTCCTATGTAAACATGGTGTTTGATGCTATAAGTTATAATCCTATGATCTATGTCATGTTTGTGTAGTTTCTTTGTTCTTAGATTGAATGGTTGAAGGTTTTTGGTTCATTAGAGTTATATGTTGATATGGTACAGTCCTTTGGTGTCCATTATATTTGTGCGCGCATGGATTAAACATCATAGGGTTTGTAGTATGTGTAAGAGGAAGGGGGAAGTTAGGGAGTGAGAAACTTGAGGGCCTTGAACCGAGCGTTACGTATGAGAGTAAGAGGACCATTAAACTTAAGGCTATGGTTGGGGAAACCTTAATGCATTGATTAGTACTTACAGATGTTTGCTAACAATCCAATCATATAGTACATGTAATTCCAAGTAGTGAAGCGCATGTATATTTAGCCTCTCCCACATAGAAAACTGCATCAAAGACAATGAACCTGATCTATTCGCTATTTAAACTTGGACAAAGCCACCACAATTCCCACCACTATTCCACACTCATGGTTCTGTTAGTTTAGTGTATTTTATTGCTGCAGCAACTAGCTTTACTTTCTGTTTATTTATTATCATCCAAAGCTTTCTCTATTACTCGTATTGTTGCTCTAGTTTTATTTCCTAGATAATGCAAACGTTTAGTATGCGTAGATTTGTATCAGTGGTTCATAGAACTTGAGAGAATATGTATCCTACCTTTAGCTCCTCATTGGGTTCGACACTCTTACTTATCGAAAAGGCTACACACGATCCCCTATACTTGTGGGTTATCATAGAGCGCAGTAGATGCGATGCCAGGCCTTCTTCAGGTCTTACCTTCATGTTGTAAATGCGGCATCCGAATTTATAGTCACCACGGAGGTGATTTGGGTAACCTAGGAGATGAAGTATCTTTGCAGGGGGAAATGAGGCAAAGTCACCATTTCGGGTGTGGACGTAGTCGACACACTTTTTTGTGACTAAGTTTTTTATACAAATAATCATAGGGTGCGCGACCAGCGCTCCCTATGGGAGTAACCCCCGAGTGCCTATTTGAGTCATAGACTCGATTGGGTACTCTAAATATTTGTCGATTGCTATCGTTATATTTGGCTTTATCGATTGTGCGTCTAGCGCTCCCTATGGGAGTAGGCTCTGATTCCGCGATTGATTCGTTGAATCGAATAAGGGCTTCTATTCGTGGGGCTAGTTTTGTGCTGATGAATTCTTCGGGTGCGCAACCAGCGATCCTGGTAGGAGTAGCCCCCGAGTGCTTGGTTGACTTGTAGAGTCAAGCAAGGACTAAAGTAGTCGAGAAGATCTCTTGTTGTTTTAAAAATGATGTCATCACTAACGAGTAGGTGATCTCATTTTCCTGTTGAAGGGTTTTATTGGGATGTGACGAAAGTGGGGCCCTATCTCTGACTGGGATTTGACCAGACATGCGTAATCTCTGTTTTAACAGTGACTCCTTGATCTTCGCGCATAGTGGGGAAAGTGTGGCGACGGTTCGGTGTTTCCATCGCCACACGTCTGCATTGATGTGCGCCACGGGTCTGGTTGATGGTTCTCTGGCCATTGGATTGCATCTTCCCTGAGGTTAAGTAGGGGCTCCTATGTAGTAAATTTCCCCACAGTTCATCGTCTTCCTCTTTGGGCACTTCTTTCATTGCTTGCTGCCACTCTGCTGCTCGCGCCCACGCCGTTGTGCTGGACGGAATCAAAACCTTCCCCAGCTATTTCATTCGCTCCCATCTCTAGCGAAATATGGGGAAGAAGAAGGGTGCAGCCACATCTAGATCTGCTGCCACCAGTGTCGCGGCCAAGAAGAAGGGCGTTGTCGCCACCGGTTCCGGCACTGTTGCTACTGCCGAAAAGAAGAAAGGCGCGGGGATGCGCGTCACCAATGGCTCGTGGCGGCGCACCGCCATAAAGGAGCATGAGCTCCAACAACACCGCCAAGATGGTTTTCTTCCTGCCGATGAGAAAAACTACAAAATGCTAGGCCTGGAGGTAATCCCCGATCCCCCCGCTGGATATCGGGTGATGTTCCTTGCCTTTGTCCTATGGGGCCTTTCTCTCCCCTCCACAAGTTTGTGCGAAGGTTACTCTGCATTTATAGGATCCAACTGCATCAACTGACCTAGAATTTGATTTTGCACATTGCGTGCTACATCACCCTTTCCAAGCGCTGGCTTGGAATCGAGCCACATTCGGTCTTTTCAAAAAACTCTTCAAGCTAAAGTGGCATTCGGGTTCTGGATCAATGGTCTACGATATTGGAGGTTGCGATATCCATATGGACACGACTGTCCATTATTTCTCCCTTAGGATCTCCGATTCCATCCAAGGGTGGAGAGAGAAGTGGTTTTACATTCGCGATCAGAAAGTCGACGGTGAACTTTACGGGCTTTTTCCCTTTGACCCAAAGGCAGAGTTGAAGAAGAGAAGATCTTGGAAGAATGTTGTGAGGCCCGGGGAAGAAGAGGAGGTCGAGGATTTGTACAAGCATGTTTGTGATCTCCAACTCATTCGAGGTAAAGAGATTGACGGCCCAGACCTCATCCACACGTGGATGAGACGTCAGGTGCAGTCGCTGCAATCTAGTCCGCACCCGATGTATCTTTGGAGTGGAGCCGGCGATGTCACTCGTGTCTCTTAGGAGAATTTGTCCTCAGTCGAGGTGGACAAATGATTCAGGGGAGTGACCAAGTATACTCTGAAGGATGAGCTCCCTTGGGACTCAGTCGTGCTGCCATTCTGTACGAGTCACCCTCCACCTGAGGTAACTTTATTATTATATCTTCTATGGTTCTTTGATTTCCAGCAAGGCTTGTGTGATGCTATTGTGCCTATTTGTTAATTCCCCAACCGGAAAGGATAATTCCTCTCGAGGCGGGGGAGGAGGACAAATCCGTCTACACCATCCCTGTTGTTGAGGAGCATGAAGCCCCCGAGTCAAGCGGGGGCAGCACTGGCAACCACCCCCGAAGCGTGGAATCAGATGCCTCATCGCCGGAGACGCCGAAGGGTCCTTCAACGGAGGTGGACGCTTCGAGCCCTGCAGTGCCCATGCATGATGTAGCTCCTACCGCGCGGAAGAAGTTGAGGGAGTAGGAGGACGAGTCAGACGACTCATTTGACCTTGACAACTTCGATGGGTAAGGTTTTGTCTTTGCTATTTAATTTTGTTTCTTGAAGATATTTCTCCTGAAGTTAGTTGCGAATTTTGCTGCAACAAAACTGCGTCGTCATTATCCAATGATTGTCTCTTCGTGAAAGTGTTCGAAGTCGTAGACTCCAAAGGCAAGGATGTAGAGGAGCGTTCACGCTCTCCCTAGGTAGCGGCCAATTCCGGCGCTAGTTCTTCGAGTTTTGCCCATGCGGGGGACCACCAGATGGTTGCCTGGATGTCCACCCAGAAAGAGACTTCGGAGTCCCTGGATGACCATGTAAGTCCCTTGGCAAACAGATTGCATTACTGGGCTGGCAGCATGCCTGGCTAGATAATCGAACTCGCCAGCTCGAAGGTGAGCCTCTTTTTTATGTTTATTGTAGAAATCTACCTGAGTGATACGTCCATTTTGCATCACTATTCTATATCATAATTTATTGTTATTCATTGATATATTTCATATTAAGAGATGATATTTATGTTACTTCATGTGTTTTTGCATGGTTGATGACTTTTGGAGCATGGACCGATGCAGTCAGGATTCTGATGGAAAAGGTGCTGTTTGGAGGCAAAATTAGCGAATATCAGAAAATCCGGGAAAAATATACGGAAAATCCTATTTTTCCAGAAGACGAAGGAAGCCAGAAGGAGGAGTGGAGATGGGTGATGGCTCAATACACGACGCCCAGAAAAGTGCTTGGTGCGTGGTGTTGATGTAGAGCTCGTTGGGAACCCCAAGAGGAAAGGTATGCTGAGCACAGCAGCAAGTTTCCCTCAGTTATGAAACCAAGGTTTAATCGAACCAGTAGGAGCAAGGAAACACCTCAAAGGTGTTACTAGCTGAGCTTTGGCAGGGCGCACTACCGGTGCTAGTAGCAACGTGGAGACCTGCACAACTCAACCACAAAACTTTGTCCCCAACTTGCGATGAGGTTGTCAATCTCACCGTGTTTTGCGAAAAACAAAGGATTAAACGTATCGAATGGAAAGAAGTAAAAGTTTGCAGAAAGTAAACACAAAGCAGTAAAAGATTGTAAATTGTATGTAAAAGACAAGGACCGGGATCCATAGTTCACTAGAGGTGGCTCTCCTTAGATAGATAACATGCTGGGTGAACAAATTACAGTGGGGCAATTGACAAACACCGAGAAAGCAATACATGCATATACTAATCATCTTGACTCCTTTGAGACTTGATTGGGCATTACAACATTATACATAGACCGCCATCCAACTGCATCTATGACTAATAATCCACCATCAGGTTATCATCCGACCCCCCTCCAATATTAAGTTGCAAGCAACAGATTATTGCTTTACAAACTGCGTGTAAAGTAAACAATACGATTGTTCTATGAACAAAGGATTGTTGTTTTCTCCCTAGTAGCAACAGCACATCTAGTACCTTAGAGATTTCTGTCACTTCCCCAGATTACCAGAGGCATGAACCCACTTTCGAGCATAAATACTAACTCTTGGAGTTGCTAGCATCTACTTGGCCAAGATAGCTACTAACAACGGAAAGCATGCAAGATCTCAAATAACAAAGACATGATAGAATCAATAATCAATCTGAAATAGCATCTCAATATCCATCGGATCCCCGCAAACACAACATGTATGAATTACAAAAAGGTGATCTTGATCATGAACGGAGCTCACAAGATCTAAACATGAAAGCACAAAGGAGGAGAAACCAGCCATCTAGCTACTACATGGATCCGTAGTACAAGGATGAACTACTCACGCATCACATCGGAGGCTTGCATGGTGATGAAGAAGGCCTCCAGGGTGAATTCCCCTCTCTAGCAGGGTGCATGGAAGAGCTTCAGATCTCTCCCAATCTAGGGATGGAGATGACAGCGGCAACTTAGGGTTTTTGATCGGGTACTTAGGGTTTTCGTCTCGAGGGCAACTTATAGGCGGAAGGGGAGGTTGAGGGGGTGCTGGGATCAGCCAGACCACCCCTGGTGCGGGCCAAGCTTGGCTGCGCGGCCAGGTGGTGTGGCCGGCCCCTGGCCCCTCTCCGTCTCGTATTCTGGCACTTGATCCCTTCCGGAAAAATAGGCACTTGGGATTTTGTCCCGTCCAATTCCGAGAATATTCATTTTCTGACTTTTCTGGAACCAAAAACAACAGAAAACAGGCAGCTGACACTGTGGCTCTTGTTAATAGGTTAGTCCAAGAAATCATAATAAAAGTACTCCAAAGTTGGAACAAAACACAAGAAGGTGGATAAAACTAAGCATGGAACATCAGAAATTATAGATACATTTGCAATGTATCAACATCCCCAAGCTTAACTCCTGCTCGTCCTCGAGTAGGTAAGTGATAAAAAGAAATAATTTTTGAGGTGACATGCACCATCAAAGACTTGATCAAAGTATTCGCAAAACATTCAAAGATGGGATCATAGTACTTCAATCATAACATGAAAGACAAAGTTCTAGCAATAAGCAAAGAAACTATGATGCAACATGAAAAGGAACAAACAAAATATTCATGAATAATATGCTTTGCAAGATGTTTGTTTGTTTCACATAAAGAAAACATAGCATAATAGTATTCAGCTTGTCCCTCAATAGAGTAGCACATAAATGCATAGGACACCTTCAAAGTTCATAAGAGTGACTAGATACAATAGTTTCAAACAAGCAATAACTAGTCTTGGGACAATGCACATAGAACTAAGAATGGCCACTATGCTCTCAAAGTAGGTGCATAAAGTTAGAAGGTGGAGACTCAATATAATGGTGGAAGAAAGGCCTTTTGTAAAAAGGAAGTAGGGATTCAAGTCTCATAAAGAGCTTCCAAAAATTATGATACTTATAGCTTTCAGCTCTCATTGCCCCTATCATAAGCATCTTGAAGTGATTAAGATTAAAGTGAACAAACTATGGTGTACATGCTTGACGAAGTATAAGTTAGAAATCTCATGTCCCTTGTATACGAGGGCCGCTCCTCATGCTACTCAAGTTTAGTCACTGGTAAGTTCTTGTCATCGTAAGTACATGTGTATCATAGAGAACCGCCAACGGGGTACCCCTTGCCCGATGATACGGAAGAATCCCCATATCAAAATGACAAGGCAAGCAGACAACGAGCATCTCAGCATTCTTCTTATTTACCATGGGAATATGGTGCTTTTTTCTCTCTTTCCTCTTTTCATAGTATCTTTTTTTTATTTTCTCTTTTTTCTCAGTAGGACTCTTTTTTTATAAGAAGAATGCTTCATAGACAGCTCATTATGGTTATGTTGCAGGTTTCCACCATGTCAGCATGGATTAGACCAGCGGCCCAGGCGTTTCTCTAACACATATACATAACTCCATGGACTTACAAGCTCCCCTTTCATTTCACACCGACGACATCCATATACAAAAGACCATGATATCAACTAGGTACAAGTACCAAGTGCAATGTTGAAACGTTCCCCATGAAAGCATGGTTTTGCTAATTCCCAACAAATAAGTGCAAGCATATACAACATAGACGACACAATGGTTCAAGTTTATTAGAGGCAATAAAGTAAGGTGTGCCATCAAGTTCGTGAGAGCTTTAATCACTAGTTTTCTCATAACAAGTGGAAGGTAAACAAAAGCATGAATATACTTGGAATAGCATAAGCTAGTAGGTAGGTATGGTGGACTCTTTGGAATAACTTGGTTTAGGGAGTTGGATGCATGAGTGGAACTCATACTTTGTTGTGGAGGCTAGCAAAAAGGCGGGGCGACAAACTAAGAGAGCAATAATGGCCATAATCATGCAGAGCGACAAAACATCATTGATCAAAGCATAAAGTGATACTACAAGTTGAAAACTAAAGGATCATAAAGGCTATGGTGACTTGAGATAGTCATAACATGGTATGAGCATGCGCCAAGTCAACCCAAATAAAGCATCAAAGGAGAATACCACTATACTATGCTTTAATATGCTAAAACAACGCATGATTCATCCAAGGCACATTAAGAAATCTCAATTGTTTATGAAAAGTCATGCTACAGCAAAGAATACTAAGCATAAAGCCAAAACAATATCAAGCACGGCATGACAAAGCATAGCCACAGTCAAAAACGAGCTCTTTTTACCACATAAGCATGAACTTTCCTACTCTTTTCCAAACCAAACCAAACTATTTGCAAACCAAAGTGTGAAAGAGGGGGTCCAACCAACTTATTCAGAAAACTAAGAAAACCAAGCAAACTAAAAACCAAAACGAAAACGAAAAATAAGACGCTCCAAGAGAAACACAACTGTGCACGAAACAATAAAAATTAAGCGTTTGGAAGAAACCTGGAATTTTTATTGATGAAGGGGATGCCTTGGGCATCCCCAAACTTTGACGCTTGTACTTCTTGGATATTTCTTGGGGTGACACGTGTGGCATCCCCAATCTTGAGCTTTAGTCCATCCTTCATCTCATTACTCATTCCTTCCATACACCTGAAAATTTTCCTTCATACAAAACTTCACACAATCTCATTAGCAACATTAGTGCACTTAAGATAAATAAGTCTCAAGGTTCAGTTCTACCACCAAATAAACTTCCATTATAACACTAGCTACTGTAGCACTTCCCTCAAAAAGATCAATTACCCAAAGGAACTCAAGAAGGAACTAACAAGAAGCAAATGCAGAAAATGGCAGAAATCTGTCAAAACAGACCAGCAGGTAAAGACGAATTTTTTCGAAGACCTTCTGTTGCTCAAATCAAAAAGTGTTGAACTATCGAAAGTTAGATAACAACATGGGGCAGAAGAACACAAAATTACATCCCAATCCGACGTACAGAGCTCTCTCAGGAATTTTCACGGTGAAGCACAGAAATCTGTTTCGGGACAGCAACTTTCCCAATCATTATTTCACTCTCATTAGAGATTACTCTTGGCAAAAAAAGCAAATAAAAAGGATAAGGAGAGGTTATTACAGAGGTAATAACTTCCAAGACTCAACTAAAAGTCTTGGATTATCTCCCAACAAGTACTTTTCTTTAACGCCTTTAAGTTAGGCATAAGAACCAAAGAAAGAATCAAGTGTTCTCAAATGAAGAAGCATTAAGACCAAATTTTGTTTTCATAGGAGAAGCAAAAGAAATCTTTTCTATCCTTTTAGGGAAGTGTTCTATACCTTTCTTGAGTGGGAGTTGATATGTAATGATGCCTTCTTTCATATCAATGATGGCACCAACAGTTCTAAGAAAAGGTCTTCCCAAAGTAATAGGACAAGAAGCATTGTATTCAACATCCAAAACATAGAAATCAACGGGGACATAGGAATCATTAACCATAATAAGAACACCATTAAGACTCCCCATGAGTTTCTTTTTAGCATTAACATCAAGTGGGACATTCAAATAACAATCTTCAAAAGGAGGCAAATCAAGCATATCATAAATCCTTCTAGGCATAATAGAAACACTACTATCAAGATCACACAAAGCTTTGAAATCAAAGTCATTAACTTTCATATTAATGATGGGTTCCCAACCATCGTCTTGCTTTATAGGAATAGAAGCTTTATGTTTCATCTTTTCTTCTTTAATCTTTATGAGAGCATCAGTAATGTGTTTTGTAAAAGCCATGTTCATAGCACTAGCATTAGGACTTTTAGCAAGCTTTTGTAGGAACTTAATAACTTCAGAGATGTTGCAACCATCAAGATCAAAATCAAACTTATCATCTAAAGTAGTAGAACTATTACTAGCCTCAACACTAGTGGTGGTAATAGTAGAAACACTAATGTTTCTGGCAATTTCATCTTCTCTTTCCCACTTAGCATGTAATTCTTTCAGCATTAGAGAGTTTTTCCTCAATAGTTTTATTGAAAGCAGTTTGTTTACTAATAAACTCTTTAAGCATAACTTCAAGTTCAGAGGGAGCACTCTTATTATTGTTGTAAGAATTCCCATAAGCATTACCATTGTTGGGAGGATATGGCTTATAATTGTTGTTACCAAAATTGTTCCTATAAGGATTATTACCATAAGTATTGTTGCCAAAATTGTTATTTCTTATGAAGTTCACATCAACTTGCTCTTCTTGAGCAACCAAAGAGGCTAAAGGAACATTATTTGGATCAATATGGGCTTTCCCATTAACAAGCATGGACATAATAATATCAATTTAATCACTCAAGCAGGAAGTTTCTTCAACAGAATTTACTTCTTACCTTGTGGAGCTCTCTCAGTATGCCATTCAGAATAATTAACCATCATATTGTCCAAAAGTTTTGTTGCAGCACCTAAAGTGATGGTCATAAAGGTACTTCCAGCAGCTGAATCCAATAGGTTCCTTGAAGAATAGTTCAATCCTGCATAAAAAGTTTGGATGATCATCCAAGCAGTCAGTCCATGAGTGGGACAATTATTTACCAAAGATTTCATTCTTTCCCAAGCTTGAGCAACATGCTCATTATCAAGTTGTTTAATCTTCATTATTTCACTTCTCATGGATATAATCTTAGCAGGAGGATAGTATTTTCCAATAAAAGCATCTTTGCATTTAGTCCAAGAATCAATACTATTCCTAGTTAAGGAATTCAACCACTCTTTAGCTTTTCCTCTCAAAGAGAAAGGAAACAATTTCAGCTTAATAATATCACCATCTATATCCCTATGCTTTTGCATCTCACAAAGTTCAACAAAGTTATTTAGATGGGAAGCAGCATCTTCATTACCAATACCAGAAAATTGCTCTCTCATAACAAGATTGAACAAAGCAGGTTTTATCTCAAAAAAGGTATTTTCAGCCACAGGTGGAGCAATAGGTGTGCTCATAAAATCATTGTTGTTGGTGCTAGTGAAGTCACACAACTTAGTGTTCTCAAGAGTAGTCATTTTTTTGGGTTTTCAAATAAGAAAGCAAACTAGTAAAACTATTTTTTTTGATTTTGAAGAACAAAACAAGCAAACAAAGCAAAGCAAAAAGAAACTAAGAAAAACAAAAACAACAAAGTAAAGAGATTGGTTATGAGGGACTCCCCTTGTGAAGATGTCCTTGACTCCCCGGCAACGGCGCCAGAAAATCGCTTGATGGCTCAATACACGGCGACTAGAAAAGTGCT
Source organism: Avena insularis (assembly GCA_023614405.1). Taxonomy (NCBI): domain Eukaryota; kingdom Viridiplantae; phylum Streptophyta; class Magnoliopsida; order Poales; family Poaceae; genus Avena; species Avena insularis. The sequence continues at coordinate 481,423,588 of CM042686.1, read as the reverse complement.
TGGTGCGTGGTGTTGATGTAGAGATCGTTGGGAACCCCAAGAGGAAGGTATGCTGAGCACAACAGCAAGTTTCCCTCAGTTATGAAACCAAGGTTTAATCGAACCAGTAGGAGCAAGGAAACACCTCAAAGGTGTTACTAGCTGAGCTTTGGCAGGGCGCACTACCGGTGCTAGTAGCAACGTGGAGACCTGCACAACATAACCACAGAACTTTGTCCCCAACTTGCGATGAGGTTGTCAATCTCACCGTGTTTTGCAGAAAACAAAGGATTAAACGTATCGAATGGAAAGAAATAAAAGTTTGCAGAAAGTAAACACAAAGCAGTAAAAGATTGTAGATTGTATGTAAAAGACAAGGACCGGGATCCATAGTTCACTAGAGGTGGCTCTCCTTAGATAGATAACATGTTGGGTGAACAAATTACAGCGGGGCAAATGACAAACACCGAGAAAGCAATACATGCATATACTAATCATCTTGACTCCTTTGAGACTTGATTGGGCATTACAACATTATACATAGACCGCCATCCAACTGCATCTATGACTAATAATCCACCTTCAGGTTATCATTCGAACCCCCTCCAGTATTAAGTTGCAAGCAACAGATTATTGCTTTACGAACTACGTGTAAAGTAAACAATACGATTGTTCTATGAACAAAGGATTGCTATTTTCTCCCTAGTAGCAACAACACATCTAGTACCTTAGAGATTTACATCACTTCCCCGATTAGTTACGAGGCATGAACCCACTATCGATATAAATACTAACTCTTGGAGTTGCTAGCATCTACTTGGCCAATATAGCTACTAACAACGGAAAGCATGCAAGATCTCAAATAACAAAGACATGATAGAATCAATAATCAATCTAAAATAGCATCTCAATATCCATCGGATCCTCGCAAACACAACATGTATGAATTACAAAAAGATGATCTTGATCATGAACGGAGCTCACAAGATCTAAACATGAAAGCACAAAGGAGGATAAACCAGCCATCTAGCTACTACATGGATCCGTAGTCCAAGGATGAACTACTCACGCATCACCCCGGGGGCTTGCATGGTGATGAAGAAGGCCTCCAGGGTGAATTCCCCTCTCCGGCAGGGTGCCGGGAAGAGCTTCAGATCCCTCCTGATCTAGGGATGGAGATGACGGCGGCTACAGACTCTTTCGTGGATTTTTGATCGGGTACTTAGGGTTTTCATCCTGAGGGCAACTTATAGGCGGAAGGAGAGGTCGAGGTGGTGCTGGGGTTGGCCAGACCACCCCCTGGCATGGGCCAAGCCTGGCCGTGCGGCCAGGTGGTGTGGCCGGACCCTGGCCCCTCTCCGTCTCGTATTCGGGCACTTGATCCCTTCCGGAAAAATAGGCACTTGGGATTTTGTCCCGTCCAATTCCGAGAATATTCATTTTCTGAATTTTCTGGAACCAAAAACAACAGAAAACAGGCAGCTGGCACTGTGGCTCTTGTTAGTAGGTTAGTCCAAGAAATCATAATAAAAGTACTCCAAAGTTGGAACAAAACACAAGAAAGTGGATAAAACTAAGCATGGAACATCAAAAATTATAGATACATTTGCAATGTATCAATGGGCCTTAGGGGGCCCACACTACCCCCTGGCGCGGGCCACCCTAGGCCATGCCACCAGTTGGTGTGGCCGCCCTGGCCCACCTCTAGCTCTCCCCTCTGGCGTATATATTCCTCCCGAAACCCTAAGACTCGGGGAGCGACCACAGAAAGATTCCGCCGCCTCTGCGGGGCGGAAAGCACCGAGAGAGAAAGATCTCTCCGGCAGACAGATTTCTGCCGGGGGAATTCCTTCCGGGAGAGGGGAGATCGTCGCCGTCAACACCACCATCAAGCTGGACTTCATCGGGATCATCATCATCACCACCACCATCATCATCACCATCAGCACCCTCATCATCATCTCCATATTGCTATAACAATTGGGTTGAATCTTGCATATTTCTTAGGGGAAACTTTCCCGGTGTTGATTAATCTTTGTAGTTGGTGCTATTGAGTGGAACCATTGAATTATTGTTTATGTTCAGATTGTTATACATCATTATTCCATCTCTGATCATGATCCATATGATGTCTTCTGAGTAGTTCGTTTTGTTCTTGAGGACATGGGAGAAGTCATGTTGTTAGTAGTGGAATTGTGTTGAGAAAGATTCAATAGTTTGATATTTAAGTTGTGGTGTACTTCTTCTAGTGGTGTCATGTGAACGTCGACTACATGACACTTCACCTATATGGGACTAGGGGAATGCATTGTGTATTTGGCTACTAATCGTAGGGGTTGCCGGAGTGACAGAAACCTGAACCCCCGTTAGGAAACCATTGCACAAGGGACGTAAGGGTCTTAGAGTTTAAAGATGTGGTTAGGTTTCTACCTTAATTACTTTCTTGTACTTACGGATGTTCGCAAGGGGTATAATCACAAGTATGTATTAGTCCTAGGAAGGTCGGTACATTAGCACAGGTTCACCCACACAACACTTAGCAAGCTAAAGAAGATTAATGAAGCGAAAGCACTTGACAGTCTTCCCATGTGTCCTCGAGAAGGTTTGGTCATCTTAAGTAATACAACCGGCTTGTCCTTTGCTGCACAAAGGATTGGGCCACTTGCTGCATTTGTCCTACTGTATTTTATTTACTCGTACTTTATTTACTTGGTCTATTAAAAACCCTAAAAATCCGTTTGCTAAGTATTTGCAGAGAATTCCTGATCCATACCACTAGCCAACACCTTCTGCTCTGTGTTGGGTTCGAGACTCTTACTTATCAAAAATACTGTGATACACCCCCTATACTTGTGGGTCATCACGACTATTTTCTGGCGCCATTGCCGGGGAGTGAAGCGCTGTTGGAGAGTGGAACTGGTAAAGGAAACTTCTATTGTGAGTATTGTTTACTTTTGTTAGTTGCTTTATTTTCGTTATGGATAATTCACTGAGTTTCTTATTTGGTAATGCTACTACCACTGCTAAGGTAGTAGACGTACCACCACCTGCTGAGAATGATGCTTTTAAAATACCTACAAGAATTATTGATCGTGTTATGGATAACTACTATGTTGGGGGTGGAACTATCCATCCTGGTGATCATTTACTCTTTATACACGAATTATGCGGGTTGTTCAAGTGTGCAGGTATTACTACAGATCAAGTTAAGAAGAAGTTATTCTCATTGTCACTGAAAGGAAGAGCTGAGGAATGGTATATGCTGCTGAATAATGGTTAATCTCTTGAATGGGAGGAAATAGTACCTCTCTTTTATTCAAAGTTTTATCCTCCTAGTGAGATTCATAAAGATCAGAATCAAATATACAACTTTTGGCCTCTTGATGGAGAGAGTATAGCTCAAGCTTGGGGGAGATTGAAGTTACTAATGCTCAAATGTCCCATTCATGAGCTCCCCAACAATATTATTATCAATAACTTTTATGTAAGTCTTTCTCTTCATGATAAAGATTTATTGGATGCTTCTTGTGATGGATCATTCACTCGCATGGAAGAAGAAGCTAAATGGGATCTTTTGGACCGTATTCAAGATAATGCTGAAGCCTGGGAGAATGACGAAGGTAGAAAGTCAGGTATAAATTATTATTATGAGTGCATTGAATCTTTTATGGGAACTTATGACTTTCAAAATATTAAAAATGCTTATGGTCTAGACTCTCAAGCTATTGCTTCTTATTTTAAGGCTTTTGCTTCCTATATTGAAGTGCCTAAAAAGAAGTGGAATAAGTATCATGAACCTTATAAAGATGTTGCTAAGAGTGTTCCTGCAAGAAATACTGAAGTTTATACTGCTAATCATGTTTTACCTGAACCTTATATTGAGAAAATGCCTTTCCCAATTAAGATAAAGGAACATTCTATGATAGCTAGTATGATTTATGAAAGTATGAATGAAGCTGTTGAACCTGATAAACAAATGGTTGATGAACCTATAATAGCAAATGTGAAAGACTTTTTTACTAAATATGAAGAAAAGGGACACACTATCCTTTGTAAGGATACCTCTAATGTTGTTTCACAAAGTAGTGTTATGAGAGCTAGTATTCCTGTGTTTTATGTTAGAATAAGTGATCAGTGTTACGATGGTCCTTGTGATAGTTATATTGTTAAGTTTATGCATGATACTGAAAGTTACTATGAGAGAGGGAAAAGTGTTCTTATGCATCTCACTAATATTAAGTTTCCTCGTTTTATGCTGAAAGTTTTTATGTTGCACTTGTTTTGCCTTCCTATGCTAGTAGACTCTGGTTTCAACAACTTGTTTGTTTACAAAATTCCCTTGCATAGGAAGTGGGTTAGACTTAAACGTGTGTATTTTTTCTCCTTAATGCTCCCTTTCACCTCAATTCATATGCTTATGTGAGCATCTTTGAAATTTTCATGCCCATCTTAATGGCTATAAAGAAAGAGCTTTTTGGGAGACAACCCAGTTTATTTTTGCTTTCAGTTTGTTTGTGTTTCTTTGAGTCTTGGACGTTATTACTTTGGTAATAACCTCTCCTTATCCGTTTTTTTTGTGTCAAGATCAACCTCTAATGAGAGAGAAGTAATATTTGGGGAAGTTGCTATCCTGAAACAGATTTTTGTGCTTCACCGTAAAAAATCTTGAGAGATCTCTCTCTGTCAGATTGAGCTATAATTTTTTGTGCTTCTGCCCCAGGTTGTTATTTAACTTTCGTTACATTTGCACTTTTTGATTTCAGCAACAGAAGATTTTCGAAAAAAAATGATCTTTACCTGCTGGTCTGTTTTGACAGATTTTGCCACTCTTGCATTTGCTTCTTTATTCGATTTCCTTTTTGAATTCTTTTTGGGTCTTAGGAAGGAGTTGCTACAGTAGCTTATGTTTTGATGGTTTTCAGTTGAAGTTGGACTCAAGAGGTTTTATCACTTCACTTATACTAATGTTGCTAATGAGAACTGTGTGAAAGAAATTTCCAGATAGTGGAGATAATGGTGTAATAAGGAAGTGAAAGGTTTTATGACTCACAATAAGTGTATGAACATGAAGATGTTATTCAAGTGGTGACTCCGGAAGAATCTATCTAGGACCAAATTCAGAGACCTGCAGAGTTTGTTTTCAAATAGGTAACAGTTCTGGTAAGAAAAGTTCCACGAAAATACTATCCAACTATATTTTTGCAGTTTTTAGCCAATACGGAAATTTATGAAGCGAAAAAGGGACAGAAACGGAGCTAGGGTGGCTCACACCACCCTGTGGCGCGGGCCCACCCCTGGCCGCGCCACTAGGTGGTGTGGCCACCTTAGCATCCGTCTCCGACTCGTTTTCTCCCAGTACCTTCCTTTTGTTGTGAAACTTCGTAATATATAATCCCCCGGATCCCCCGAGGTTCGTAGATCATGTTTTCGTCGTGGTTTTGTTTCAATCTGTTTCTGCCAGGAACTATTCTTGAAAGCTTAGAAGAACAATGGTGTTCGCCAAGGATAAAGGAAAGGAGCCTATGGAGGAAGATCTCCAAGACCCTGGGAAGGAGAAGGAGATCAAGGGTGAAGACGAAGAGGAGGCAAAGCACACCGGCACTACCATTGCAAGCATTGGAGTGGTGGCAAACCCTGCCAGGACTATGTCAATTGGAGGGAAGCCTCCTCATCACGGTTCAGATCCCAGGTCTCTTCCCCCACGCGCCAAGAATCCTTTCCATACCCTTATCCATGAGTATCAATCCAGAATATGCCCAAGGAGAAATTACCCTCCAATTGGAATTTGACTCGTTCTAGCCATGCAGGAAAAAAAGACTTCAAGGAGGAAGAGTGGGGAAAGAATCATAAGAGATGGAATTCGCAACCCGACATGATCATGAGCCGCATTGAGCAAAACTCGCAGCTTATTCGCAATCTCACCTTTGAGATCGAGGACTTGGGGAAATTGATCAAAGAGCTCATCAAGAGAATACCACCACCATAGGAGTAATTCGTCATCAGGTGTGGCATCCCCTTGGTTTGTTCCAAGCTTGGGGGAGTGCCATGGTATCACATCACTATCTTCTATCTTTTTACCCTTTTAGTAGAGTCATAGCATGAATAGAGAATTTATCATGTAGGATGGTTTGCGTTATGGAAGTGTCCCCTCTCTTGTTAGATATGTATCCCTTGGTGTGAGTTGTTGTTATGGATTATTAATGAGAAGTTCTATCATTTACTCTTTTGCATATCTTATATTAGTTTTCAATTCGTGGTTATATGATTGATCTTGTTGTTAGTATTAGTATCACTTTGGGATCATTGTGTTAATTCAGTTGGTTTTGGCAAACCTGGCTCGGTCAATAGCAACACTATTTTTGAGAGTTGAATGAAAAGATAAAAGTACTCTAAAGAAATATAATTTCATCATCATTCTTTCTTGATTTGCTCATAAGTCTAGTATTCTCTAGTTAAGATCTTTTGTGCTTCCAAGGAAGATTGCATGTTTGTTTTTATCACTTGTATGTTTGTTTGTTTCCTTCAATTCTTATACTTGCTACCCAGCCTTGCTAGCCAAAAACCTGTACTGAGAGGGAATTCTTCTCGTGCATCCAATCCTTAAACCAAAACCTTTGCCATTTGTGTCCACCATACCTGCCTATTAGCATTATTGCTATTCCAAGTAAATTCTTGTTTTTATCTACCTTCCAAATTAAACTTGTTATGTGAAAATTAGTGATTAAAGCTTTCACGAACTTGATGGCACACTTTACTTTCTTGCATTTAATAAACTTGAACCATTGTGCTCATCTATGTTGCGTATATGCTTGCACTTTGTAAGTTGTGAATTAGCAGAACCATGCTGTCATGGGGAACACTTTCAACATTGCACTGGTACTTTGTACCTAGTTGATATCATGTTCTTTTGTCTATGGATGTCGTTGGTGTGAAATGAAAGGGGAGCTTGTAAGTCCATGGAGTTATGCATGTGTGTTAGAGAAATGCCTGGGCCGCTGGTCTAATCCATGCTGACATGGTGGAAACCTGCACCGTAACCATAATGAGCATCTATGAAGCATTCTTCTTATAAAAAAGGAGTTCGATATTGAGAAAAAAGAGAAAAAGAAAAAAAGGGGAGATTATGAAAAGAGGAAAGAGAGAAAAAAGCACCATATTCCCATGGTAAATAAGAAGATTGCTGAGATGTTCACTGTTTGCTTGTCTTGTCATTTTGATATGGGGATTCTTCCGTATCATCAGGCAAGGGGTACCCTATTGGCGGTTCTCTATGATACACATGTGCTTACGATGACAAGAACTTACCGGTGACTAAACTTGAGTATCATGAGGAGTGGCCCTCGTATTCAAGGGACATGAGATTCTCAATTTACAACTTGTCAAGCATATCCTCATATTTGATCACTTTAACCTTAATCACCTAAAGATGCTTGAGATTCTCAATTTACAACTTGGCAAGTATCATAATTTTTGGGAGCTCTTTATGAAACCTGAAATCCCTACTTCCCTCTGCGAAGGGCCTTTCTTTTACTTTTTAGTTGAGTCAGTAAACCTATTCCTTTCTATCTCAGCAAGTATTTTGAGTTGTTGTGTTTCATTCATTCATATGATGATTTATTCAATCATGTTTCTTATGTTCCTTGTTTTACACATTGCTCTTATCTTGGTGATTACTACTTTGAAAGCTATCATTGAAAACCAGTTATTTGTGAACTCCAGCCAATTATCAATTATTCTTTGACCAAGAGCTAAGTTTGCCATTACCAATTATGATTCACTTTATGTATCTTTATTGTGTTTCCTTTACTTATTTCAAGTTAAGTTATATAATAGTGAGTTGTCTTCTATTATGAGCTATGTATTGATGAATGTGATGCTTCTTGTCCGTATTCTTTTGTCGACTCTTCACTCCATAAATCTGAGGTCATGTTTATTGAGATCAGTTTTGCTTGGGGACAAGCGAAGTCTAAGCTTGGGGGGAGTTGATACGTCTATTTTGCATCACTATTCTATGTCATAATTTACTGTTATTCATTGATATATTTCATATTAAGAGATGATACTTATGCTATTTCATCTGTTTTTGCATGGTTGATGACTTTTGGAGCAGGGACCGCTGCAGTCAAGATTCTGATGGAAAAGGTGCTGTTTGGAGGCAAAATTCGAGAAGATCAGAAAATCCGGGAAAATATAAGGAAAATCCTATTTTTCTAGAAGACAAAGGAAGCGAGAAGGAGGAGTGGAGATGGGCCACAGGGGGCCCACACCACCCCTTGGCGCGGGCCACCCTAGGCCGCGCCACCAGATGGTGTGGCCGCCCTGGCCCACCTCTGGCTCTCCCCTCTGGCGTATATATTCCTCCCGAAAGCCTAAGACTCGAGGAGCAACCAAAGAAAGATTACGCTGCTTCTACGGGGCGGAAAACACCGAGAGAGAAAGATCTCTCCGGCAGACAGATTTATGCTGGGGGAATTCCTTCCCGGAGAGGGGAGATCGTCACCATCAACACCACCATCAAGCTGTACTTCATCGGGATCATCATCATCATCATCACCACCATCATCACCATCAGCATCCTCATCATCATCTCCATATTGCTGTAACAGTTGGGTTGAATCTTGCATAATTCTTAGGGGAAACTTTCCCAGTGTTGATTACTCTTTGTAGTTGATGCTATTGAGTGGAACCATTGAATTATTGTTTATGTTCAGATTGTTATACATCATTATTCCATCTCTGATCATGATCCATATGATGTCTTGTGAGTAGTTCGTTTTGTTCTTGAGGACATGGGAGAAGTCATGTTGTTAGTAGTGGAATTGTGTTGAGAAAGATTCAATAGTTTGATATTTAAGTTGTGGTGTACTTCTTCTAGTGGTGTCATGTGAACGTCGACTACATGACACTTCACCTATTTGGGCCTAGGGGAATGCATTGTGTATTTGGATACTAATCGTAGGGGTTGCCGCATTGACAGAAACCTGAACCCCCGTTAGGAAACCATTGCACAAGGGACGTAAGGGTCTTAGAGTTTAAAGCTATGGTTAGGTTTCTACCTTAATTACTTTCTTGTACTTACGGATGTTTGCAAGGGGTATAATCACAAGTATGTATTAGTCCTAGGAAGGTCGGTACATTAGCATAGGTTCACCCACACAACACTTAGCAAGCTAAAGAAGATTAATCAACTATATGAAGGGAGAGCACTTGACAGTCTTCCCATGTGTCCTCGAGAACGTTTGGTCATCTTAAGTAATACAACCGGCTTGTCCTTTGCTGCACAAAGGATTGGGCCACTTGCTGCATTTGTCCTACTATCTTTTATTTACTCGTACTTTATTTACTTGCTTTATCAAAAACCCCTAAAAATCTATTTGCTAAGTATTTGCAGAGAATTCCTGATCTATACCACTAGCCAGCACCTTCTGCTCCTCGTTGGGTTGGACACTCTTACTTGTCAAAAATACTGCGATACACCCCCTATACTTGTGGGTCATCACTGAGCTTGACTTTCCATCATCATTCTTGTAGCTGAGAACAACGATCTCCTCCGTCGTGTTACTACCCTCGAGAAGGGCCTTGACATTGCAGAGAAGAAGAAGGATGAGGCACTCGCAGCCCTCGTGCGCTCTAAATAGGAGTCGAAGAGGCGTGAAGATGACCTTGCGGCCGCTGTAGCTAACCTGGAGAAGATGTTCGCAGAACAACTTTGTTCCATTGCTAAAACGCTTTCAGGTATGCTTCTGTTGTAGTTATTGTGCCATGAACAATTTCCTTTTCCTCTCTTGTTCGGAATCTGAGGATTTTGATCATGGGTTTTCTACAGATGCTTCTAGGGTGAGTTTCAACCCCCAAGCTCTTGCGTGCGATGATGCATTGGCCAACGTCGTGGCTACAGTCGAAGACAGCAGCGTTAGCATCCAGGACTCACTCGGAAAGGCCAAGTGTGTACTTTGGCATCTTCGAGAGGAGATGGTTTCCAAGGCTGCACTTATCGAAGACCTGTATGGCCTGATTGACACTTTCACTGGCGGTGTCCCTACGGATTTCAAGAATACCCATAAAGGACTCAGTGCCTCCCTGGGTCTAGCAATGGCGCTGGCCCACGGTGTTAACCTGGATGCCAGCAAGGTCTCTTCGACAATGCTAGTGACCGTGGATGGCCAGCATGTAGTTTTCGCTCATTTTGCCAACCGTTGTAAAAAATATGGGCCTCGGCTCATAGAGACACTCGCGAGGTACTCGGAGGAGTGGAAGAGGTCGAAAACAGTGAAGGCCAGGGCGTCAGGGGCTGTAGCTGAGAAGGCCATAGCATCGGAGGCTGCCACTAAGTCGATGAAGCCCGCGAGTGCCAATGCATAGCTATAGGTTTGGTCATGTTGTCCTTTTGTAATCATGATGGCACTTGTATACTTTGTTTTGAATTATGGTTGTGGGGAGTGTCCCCTATCAAAATCTTGTTAAATTTGATGCTTGATTCTTCTATGCTTTGTTCCTTTCGAATGGTGGCTCTTATCCCTCTGTTCTTCTGCCTAGTCAGGGACCTTCGAGTGACTCACATGATATGCCCTCTGTTGAGCCTGGTTCATCCTCCCCTCGTGAACCTGTGGTGCAGCCACATTCGAAGGTGGAGGAACTATCACTGTTGTCTCGACTGTGCGACCGTGTGAAGAATTTAGAGCGAGAGATACCAATCATTCGTGGTATTGCTGATTTCTGGAAGTCGAAAGCTAAAAAATCCATCGACCGTGAGAAGTATCTTCTTGGCGAGGTGGACCAGCTTAATGAGCAATTGCAATGTGAGTTTTTCTAAGTCGTCTTCTCTATCTGCGTCGCTTAGAAATGGCGACTCACTCCTATGTTTTTTTGATTGCCTGTTGCAGTTTTGAGCCTTTATCTCCCGCAGGAAGAGAAGGACCGTATAAGTATACGACTGAATTCCCTAACCCAAGAACAATTGGAAGCTAGTGGGTACTTCTCGGTTGACCGGGATCATGCAGTCGCATAAGCAACGCTGCAAGATCGTGTGTCATAGTTGTTGCAGTACTTGAAGAAAGCGCAGTCATGCTTGAAGCATATCTTCTGGGTGATGTTTCCCTTGGATGCGGTGCCCTCGAGCCTGCTAGCCCTGATGAGGAAATTCCAAAGTGCCGGTGCGGTTCGCGAGTGTGTGCACCAACAGCTGGTTGCAGGCGCCAAGCCTGCGTTGGCTCTTGTGCGCCTGCATCGACCCGACCTGAACTTGGGTGTCATTGCTACAGGGACACCACCACCTCCAGAGGGGATGTCGTCGAACATGGTACCCCATTATCGAGCGGTCGATCAACCAGCCGAAGACATTATCGAGCTGTTTGACCAGCGTACCAACGTTCTCCTTCTTCGTCAATAGAGTAGTTTTCGACCTGCATAGAGATGTATATGTTTTGTAAAGTTCGCATAGTTTTTACTGGGTGTTTTGTTACCCGTATTGTATGTAAAGCTTGCTAGCTTCTATGTTTTTTGAGTAGCTTGTATTATGAAGTGCCTTTTCGTTAGCCTGGCGTGTACTTATCTCAGCACCTTGCCAACCTATCAGATGCGTTGCAGCTGGGTTGTGTTTTGTCAGGGGTTCGATTAGTATTGTGTCAGCTACTCGGGTTACTGCGTTGCTCGTGTAACGAGGTTAATAGGGTGGCGTAGCTCCTGAGTGCAGAAATAGCAATGTAAATGAAAGTTGGAGGCACTTAGCTTTATTTATTTGTAGAATATCAGGAGGTACAATGTTTGGCTAAGTAGCCAGGCTGAGTAGCCTTATTGCAAAGGTAAAAACATCTAAGAGTAGAAATGACGCAGCTGCGCGACGTTCCAAGGGTTGCAGTATGCGACTCTGCTTTCTACATCTTTCATGCGATAGGCGCCACATGGGATTACTTAGGATAGGGTCCCTCCCAGGGGGACTCGAGCTTGAGGTGTCCTTTCTGCTTCAGTCGCCGGACGACGTCTCCTTTGACGAAGGTGAAGGAGATATGCCCTAGAGGCAAATAATAAATAGGTTTTTATTGTCATATCTCAATTAGTTTATAATAGTTTCATATTGTGCTATAACTATGCCAAGTAGAAACATTGGTACAGGTGTGGTATGAAACAACCAAGTCCCTAGTAGCCTCTATTCATACTAGTTCGTTGGTCACGGAGATGATCTGGGTTTCAAGATCAGGGACATTTATGCCGACTGACAACGGGATCATATCATTGGAGAATGATATGATTGGACATTCCTTGAAGGATTGCAACACGATCAAGTCATATAGTTCATTGTTGCAACAGCTATACCTAGAATCCTTCTCCTTAGACCATGAGCTCATATTACTCACTGTTTCCCAAGGCTGCTTTGAATGCATCAAGTGCCACTTGGTAATATAGTGGTTATAAAGGTGTACGTTGGGTATTCCAAAGGAACAGTTGATGACAGGTGACTGCAAGACCAGGATTTGTTCACCCACATGACGGGTAAAGATAAGTACGGCCGGCTTGGTGAGATTACATCTATAAATGTTGCAACATGTGACTAGGTCACGGAGATGTAATATCACGATAAAAAGAAAACATAACTTGTTGTGAACGAGATTGAACAAAGGTATGGGATGCCAATGATCGGATCTCGGACAAGTTGTATCGAGAAAGAAAAGGAAGAGGATGCTACATTTAGACGGTTCAAACAACATTGTCATTAGGAATGCATAGGGGTCACATGGACATCCCTGGTCCCTCTGTTGATCACTGATACAGATCATGTCTAGAGCATTCCCGAGCCGTGAGAGGATACACTTAAGGGTACGATGAGAGCGATAATTCGTAAGACGGAATCATAGTAGAGAAAGAGAGAAAGCCGGAATCGTTCCGCGGAGAGATCCGAAGTTGTTCAGAGAAAGAATAAAGGAAAAGACCAGAAAAGTGTTTTCGGATAAATAGGAATTTAAATATATATTTATTATATGTTAATTGTGAATTAATATATTCTAAATAATATTTAGATTAAGATTTATAAAGGCAACTTTTATATTAGGCCAAATCCCAGAGGGAAAAGCTCTAAGTATAAATCTGCAGAAAAAGATAAAAGGAACAACCCACGTGGGCGGCAGATAAGTTGCCGCCGCACGGGGGCAGCAGCCTATACCCACCGCCGCTACCAGGCCGCCTGTGGGCGACGGATAAAACGCGCCGCACAGGGACGGGCGCCAGCTACCAGCCACGGGGCTGGCCTGGCTCGACCCCGGCCCATGCGGGCTCATGGGAGCCGCCAGCCACCGGCCGGTGGCAAAGTGCCCACCCGGCGATGAAGGGGTGGCTGAGTGATACATTGCAAATGTATCTATGATTTTTGATGTTCCATGCTTGGTTTTATCCACTTTCTTGTGTTTTATTCCAACTTTGGAATACTTTTCATATGATTTCTTGGACTAACCTATTAACAAGAGCCACAGTGCCAGATGCCTGTTTTCTGTTGTTTTTGGTTCCAGGAAAGTCAGAAAATGAATATTCTTGGAATTGGACAAGACAAAAGCCAAAGTGCCTATTTTTCTGGAAGGGATCAAGTGCCAGAATACGAGACGGAGAAGGGCCAGGGGCCGGCCACACCACCTGGCCGAGCGCGGCCAGGCAGCCGGGCCAGCGCAGTGGTGTGGTGGCTCCCGGCACCCCCTCGGCCTCTCCTTCCGCCTATATATTGCCCTCTGGATGAAAACCCTAAGTGCCCGATCAAAAATCCACGAAAGAGTCTGTAACCGCCGTCATCTCCATCCCTAAATCGGGAGGGATCTGAAGCTCTTCCCGGCACCCTGCCGGAGAGGGGATTTCATCCTGGAGGCCTTCTTCATCACCATGCAAGCCTCCGGTGTGATGCGTGAGTAGTTCATCCTTGGACTACGGATCCATGATAGTAGCTAGATGGCTGGTTCTCCTCCTTTGTGCTTTCATGTTTAGATCTTGTGAGCTCCGTTCATGATCAAGATCATCTATTTGTAATCATACATGTTGTATTTGCGGGGATCCGATGGATATTGAGATGCTACTTCAGATTGATTATTGATTCTATCATGTCTTTGTTATTTATGATCTTGCATGCTTTCCGTTGTTAGTAACTATCTTGGCCAAGTAGATGCTAGCAACTCCAAGAGTTAGTATTTATGCTCGATAGTGGGTTCATGCCTCTGGTAATCTGGGGAAGTGACAGAAATCTCAAAGGTACTAGATGTGCTGTTGCTACTAGGGAGAAACAACAATCCTTTGTTCATAGAACAATCATATTGTTTACTTTACACGCAGTTCGTAAAGCAATAATCTGTCGCTTGCAACTTAATACTGGAGGGGGTTCAGATGATAACCTAAAGGTGGATTATTAGTCATAGATGCACTTGGATGGCGGTCTATGTATTATGTTGTAATGCCGAATCAAGTCTCAAAGGAGTCAAGTTGATTAGTATATGCATGTATTGCTTTCTCGGTGTTTGTCAATTTCCCCACTATAATTTGTTCACCCAGCATGTTATCTATCTTAAGGAGAGCCACCTTTAGTGAACTATGGATCCTGGTCCTTATCTTTTACATACAATCTACAATCTTTTACTGCTTTGTGTTTACTTTCTGCAAACTTTTAGTTCTTTCCATTCGATACGTTTAATCCTTTGTTTTCTGCAAAACACGGTGAGATTTACAACCTCATCGCAAATTGGGGACAAAGTTCTGTGGTTGTGTTGTGCAGGTCTCCACGTTGCTACTAGCACCGGTAGTGCCCCCTGCCAAAGCTCAGCTAGTAACACCTTTGGGGTGTTTCCTTGCTCCTATTGGTTCGATTAAACCTTGGTTTCATAACCGAGGGAAAACTTGCTGCTGTGCTCATCATACCTTCCTCTTGGGGTTCCCAACGAGCTCTACGTCGAACGACGAGCACATCAAGATTTTCTGGCGCCGTTGTCAGGGAGTCAAGGACATCTTCACAAGGGGAGTCCCTCATAACCAATATCTTTACTTTGTTGTTTTTGTTTTGCTTAGTGTTCTTTTTTCTTTGTTTGCATGTTTTGTTATTCAAAAACACAAAAAAAATTAGTTTTACTAGTTTGCTTTCTTTATCAAAAACACAAAAAAATTAAGTCTCCTTTAGTTGTCACCTCTTTCTTAGCTCACCATGTTGATCCCTACATTCACCTTGAAAGACCTTTCAATTGGTAGTGGTTCTATAATTGGGAAAGATAATATTGAAGAATTCTTTAATCATGTTAGCAAACATGAATATACTAAGGATAGATCCCTTGTAGAACTTGCTCCAAATTATGATATTGCTGCAGCTTCTTTAATTCACATGTTAGAAGCTAGGTTTGTTAACCTCAACCCCTTAATGCAAGTAATGTTTCTTAAGCTTAAAGAAATTGAAGACCCTAAAAAGAGGGATTTTATTCTAGAAACTTTATTTAAGGAGTTCTATGATGTTGCCAAGGAAGCTAGAAAAGGTTTTGAACGTTTCAATATCCTAGGCTCATGTGTAGATGTTGTTGGTACATGAGAAAATATGAACAAAACCGAACCTAATGGGGAGGAACCTAAGATACCAATACCCTTTAAACTAGTAGCAATACATGATGCCATAGAAAAAAATCTTGATTGGATTGTTCCTGCAAACCCTTTTGATGAGAATAGTGAACCCAAGAGCATTGAGAAAGTATCCTCTAGAACTTACTTGGATGATATACCTTGTCTTGTTGAAAATATTTCTGGTATTGATCTTAATGCTTCTTCATTTGAGAATACTTGATCATTTTTCTTGCTTCTTATGCCTAACTTAAAGGCGTTAAAGAAAAGTACTTATTGGGAGATAACCTAAAAGTTTTAGGTGGGTCTTGGAAGTTATTACTTTAGTAATAACTGCTCCTTATCCTTTTTATTTACTTTTTGTGCCAAGAGTAACCTCTAATGAGAGTGAAGTAATGATTGGGAAAGTTGCTGTCCCGAAACAGATTTTTGTGCTTCACCGTAAATATTCGTGAGAGAGCTCTGTATGTCTAATTGAGATGTAATTTTTTGTGCTTCTTACCCAGGTGTTTATCTAACTTTTTTTAGTTCAACACTTTTTGATTTGAGCAACAGACGGTCTTCGAAAAAATTCGTCTTTACCTGCTGGTCTGTTTTGACAGATTTCTGTCATTTTCTGCATTTGCTTCTTGTGGGTTCCTTTTTGAGTTGTTTTGGGGAATTGAGCTTTTTGAGGGAAGTGCTACAGTATCTAGTGTTCTAATGGAACTTTATTTGGTGTTAAAACTGAACCTTAATACTTATTTATCTTAAGTATACTAATGTTGCTAATGAGATTGTGTGAAGTTTTGTATGAAGGAAAAATTTCAGGTGTATGGAAGGAATGAGTAATGAGATGAAGGATGGACTAAATCTCAAGCTTGGGGATGCCACGCGTGTCACCCCAAGAAATATCTAAAAAGTACAAGCGTCAAATCTTGGGGATGCCCAAGGCATCCCCTTCTTCATCAATAAAAATTCCAGGTTTCTTCCAAACGCTTCATTTTTATTGTTTCATGCACAGTTGTGTTTTTCTTGGAGCGTCTTCTTTTTCGTTTTCGTTTTGGTTTTTAGTTTGCTTGGTTTGCTTAGTTTTCTGAATAAATTGTTTGGACCCCCTCTTTCATACTTTGGTTTGCAAATAGTTTGGTTTGGTTTGGAAAAGAGTAGGAAAGTTCATACTTATGTGGTAAAAAGAGCTCGTTTTTGACTGTGACCTATGCTTTGTCATGCCATGCTTGATATTGTTTTGGCTTTATGCTTAGTATTATTTGCTGTAGAATGACTTGTTATAAACAATTGAGATTGCTTAATGTGCCTTGGATGAATCATGCGTTGTTTTAGCATATTAAAGCATAGTATAGTGGTATTCTCCTTTGATGCTTTATTTGGGTTGACTTGGCACATGCTCACACCATGTTATGACTATCTCAAATCATCATAGCCTTTATGATCCTTTAGTTTTCAACTTGTAGTATCACTTTATGCTTTGATCAATGATGTTTTGTCGCTCTGCATGATTATGGCCATTATTGCTCTCTTAGTTTGTCGCTCCCAGTCTTTTGCTAGCCTCCACAACAAAATATGAGTTCCACTCATGCATCCAACTCCCTAAACCAAGTTATTCCAAAGATTCCACCATACCTACCTACTAGCTTATGCTATTCCAAGTATATTCATGTTTTTATCTAACTTCCGAATTAAACTTGTTATGAGAAAACTAGTGATTAAAGCTCTCAGGAACTTGATGGCACACTTTACTTTTTTGCCTCTAATAAACTTGAACCATTGGGTCCTTCTTTGTTGCGTATATGCTTGCGCTTTATAAGTTGAAATTAGCAGAACCATGTACCATGGGGAACGCTTTCAACATTGCACTTGTACTTTGTACCCTGTTGATATCATGTTCTTTTGCTTACGGATCCCGGCGGTGTGAAATAAGAGTGGAACTTGTAAGATCATGGAGTTTGTATGTGTGTTAGAGAAACGCCTAGGCTGCTAGACTAAGCCATGCCTAATCATGGTGGAAACTTGCAGCATCACCATAATGAGCACTCTATGAAGCATCCTCAATAAAAACCTATGCAAATAGCAAATAAAAAGATCGCTGAGATGCTCATTGTCTGCTTGCCTTGTCATTTTGATTATGGGAAAGCTCCCGTATCATGTGCAAGGGGTACCCCATTGGCGGTTCTTAATGATACACATATACTTACAATGACAAGAGCTTACTCGTGACTGAAGTTGAGTAGCATGAGGATCGGTCTTCGTAAGTAAGGGGCATGAGATTTCGGTTTATAACTTGTCAAGCATATCCTCTTAGTTGTGTCACTTTAACCTTAATCAACTTCAAGATGCTTATGATAGGGGCAATGAGAGCTGAAAGCTACAAGTACCATAATTTTTGTAAGCTCTTTATGAGACTTGAATCCCTACTTCCTTTTACAAAAGGCCTTTCTTCCACCATTATATTGAGTCTCCACCTTCTATCTTTATGCACCTACTTTAAGAGCATAGTGGCCATTCTTAGTTCTATGTGCATTATCCCAAGACTAGTTGATTGATGCATAACTTGTTATTGCTTGTTTTAAACTATTGTATCTAGTCACTCTTATGAACTTTGAAGGTGTCCTATGCATTTATATTTTCTACTCTATTGAGGGACAAGCTGAATACTATTATGCTATGTTTTCTTTATGTGAAACAAACAAACGTCTTGCAAAGCATTGTTATTCATGAATCTTTTGTTTATGCCTTTTCATGTTGCATCATAGTTTCTTTTCTTATTGCTAGAACTTTGTCTTTCATGTTATGATTGAAGTACTATTATCCCAGCTTTGAATGTTTTGCAAATACTTTGATCAAGTCTTTGATGGTGCATGTCACCTCAAAAATTATTCTTTCTTTTTATCACTGACCTACTCGAGGACGAGCAGGAGTTAAGCTTGGGGATGTTGATACATTGCAAATGTATCTATAATTTTTGATGTTCCATGCTTGGTTTTATCCACTTTCTTGTGTTTTATTCCAACTTTGGAGTACTTTTCATATGATTTCTTGGACTAACCTATTAACAAGAGCCACAGTGCCAGCTGCCTGTTTTCTGCTGTTTTTGGTTCCAGGAAAGCCAGAAAATGAATATTCTCGGAATAGGACGGGACAAAAGCCAAAGTGCCTATTTTTCTGGAAGGGATCAAGTGCCAGAATACGAGACGGAGAAGGGCCAGGGGCCGGCCACACCACCTGGCCGCGCGGCTAGGCTGGGCCCACGCCAGGGGTGGTGTGGTGGCTCCCGGCACCCCCTTAGCCTCTCCTTCCGCCTATATATTGCCCTCGGGACGAAAACCCTAAGTGCCCGATCAAAAATCCACGAAAGAGTCTGTAGCCGCCGTCATCTCCACCCCTAGATCGGGAGGGATCTGAAGCTCTTCCCGGCACCCTGGCGGAGAGGGGAATTCACCCTGGAGGCCTTCTTCATCACCATGCAAGCCTCCGGTGTGATGTGTGAGTAGTTCATCCTTGGACTACGGATCCATGTAGTAGCTAGATGGCTGGTTCTCCTCCTTTGTGCTTTCATGTTTAGATCTTGTGAGCTCCGTTCATGATCAAGATCATCTATTTGTAATCATACATGTTGTGTTTGCGGGGATCCGATGGATATTGAGATGCTATTTCAGATTGATTATTGATTCTATCATGTCTTTGTTATTTGTGATCTTGCATGCTTTCTGTTGTTAGTAGCTATCTTGGCCAAGTAGATGCTAGCAACTCCAAGAGTTAGTATTTATGCTCGATAGTGGGTTCATGCCTCTGGTAATCTGGGGAAGTGACAGAAATCTCTAAGGTACTAGATGTGCTGTTGCTACTAGGGAGAAAACAACAATCCTTTGTTCATAGAATAATCATATTGTTTACTTTACACGCAGTTCACAAAGCAATAATCTGTTGCTTGCAACTTAATACTGGAGGGGGTTCGGATGATAACCTGAAGGTGGATTATTAGTCATAGATGTAGTTGGATGGCGGTCTTTGTATTATGTTGTAATGCCGAATCAAGTCTCAAAGGAGTCAAGATGATTAGTATATGCATGTATTGCTTTCTCGGTGTTTGTCAATTAATTTGTTCACCCAGCATGTTATCTATCTTAAGGAGAGCCACCTCTAGTGAACTATGGATCTCGGTCCTTGTCTTTTACAAACAATCTACAATATTTTACTGCTTTGTGTTTACTTTTTGCAAACTTTTACTTCTTTCCATTCGATACGTTTAATCCTTTGTTTTCCGCAAAACACGGTGAGATTGACAACCTCATCGCAAGTTGGGGACAAAGTTCTGTGGTTGTGTTGTGCAGGTCTCCACGTTGCTACTAGCATCGTAGTGCGCCCTGCCAAAGCTCAGCTAGTAACACCTTTGGGGTGTTTCCTTGCTCCTACTGGTTCGATTAAACCTTGGTTTTAATAACCGAGGGAAAACTTGCTGCTGTGCTCATCATACCTTCCTCTTGGGTTCCCAATGAGCTCTACGTCGAGCATATCAACTTGGGGCATTGCCCATAACACCCTCGAATCGGCCCTATGCAAGTTTTAGCCCTTTCCGCCAAACCCGCATAGAAACGATTCAAGGACGCCCACCAGGCACTTTCGTGCGGGTGGAAAACGAAGTAATAACATTACACAATTGTCCTTGATGGGACCCACATAACAGATATATATACAACAGTGACTCAACGAGTCAAGAATACAAATATCATATACAAAGATCCGAATCACCTTGAAAACGATAGAGCGTGCGACTAAGGACAAGATGCAAATGGGGCTAAGAGCCCTGAAGAATAACCAAAGGCGTCCATAACCCTGCCCAGGCCAAGCCGGAAGGGTAACCCTGCTAACGACGGTGATCTCAAACCTGCTAAAACAAAAGGGGTGCCGACAAAGGGCAAAGGGAAAAAGAGGAGCGTCAGTACTGAGGCCAGTACACGGCGAGGCTAGAATTCGGCGGCTCTCGCCTACATAGGTATGGTGGGCTGAAGCGGCAGCGCAGCGGCACTAAACAACCTATAGAGACTCGATACAACTGGCGTTTATCAGAGAGGGATAAGAAAGACCTATTTGGATCCAACCTGAAGCTAACATCAAACAAACCCATCCTGGTATTTCCCCCTCGAGACCAAACGAGGAAGTCGGACCAAGGAACTCGCACAGTTGGCAATTTTACGCATTCCGTTATAGTTGCAGCAATTACTAATCAGATATAGATAGCATGAGTCATCCTGATAGCATGAGTAGGGGGCAGTTTTAATCACCATTCCGTTGTAGTGGAAACATTTACTAGTCAGATGTAATTGTCCTGAGGAATCCCAAAACCCAGCATTTGTTGGCACTTTTATCACATTCCATTGGAGTTGCAATACTTACTAGGCATATATAACAAACAACCCAGAACCACTAGCTGTTGGCATTTTTAATATCCATTCTGTTATACTTGAGCTGATTACTAATCACATATTAAGTCAAATTTATAGCACTACTATAGTTATGCTTTTCTATGATCGAGATACTGTGCTCCAAGTCGTCCATAACCGCGGACACGGCTTTCATAAAGTTTTACCCTGCAGGGGTGCACAAATAGCAACACACACTCGATCAACCTCGGAAAAACCAACTCAAAACCCAACGAGGCATTCATGACAAAGCGATCACAGGATTCAGAAATATTTCAGGGGGCCACCCCACTAAGCTACCCGCAACGAAGTTGGCCGGCTCCGGAAAAGACCCAGGGTTTGCGACGATGGTTGTAAACGATTGGGAACCCGAAAGTGTGACTGTGCTTGTCGATACCGCGAAAATGTGGCGCGATCCAAAACAGTACAGGTGCTCCACGCACAATCTTAAATAAAACAGTAAAGCATGGCATAAGTACATGATAGTAATAAAGCCCCAAACTACTTTGTGGCCCCAAGAAATAAGAATGAATCAAGCCCTGGATCGGGGGGGTCCATAAGGCCTCCCGTATGTGGATAGTGCGAAAAATCAAGGAACAAGTATCAAGTACTCGGGGTCCTACGGGACACAAGTGAGCGTGGAAGAACCAAATAACATCTATTGCCCACCGATGCCTCTGCATTAGTTATATCTAGCATTTTATTAGTTGTATTTAAAATCATGATCATCTCCACCAATAAACATCTCCACCCATAAGCATCTGCCAACCTTCCAACAACTGTGGTACTTGACAACACGAGATCATACCTGAGCAAGCAACTACGACTCGCAAGGCCAGCTATCTACCAAACACAGGTAATAGGAGGTGTCCAAGGCAATATAGAGGCTGCACAGCTATGACTGGTGTTCGGAAACTAAAGCATCGCGACACGGATAGCAATAGATCAACAGGAGGAAGTAAAGACTATAAATGCAAAATAGGTAGAAGGGGAAGAGATGCTCGCCTGGGAAACATTGCCAAAGATACATTATCCGAGGGACTTGTCGATACTCGCATCAACTCATCGGTCTAATCCACGGAGAAGCAAACACTAGAAGAAACACCGGATGCACTATTTAATACTACGACAGAAGAAACGGCATGTTTATGGTATGATGCATGACATGACACAGATGCGGTGCAATTAGGCCATATTAAGTGGAACCGGGGTCCCGATAATTAATTATATAGTCTAGTTATTTAGATACCCCGCAATTTAAATATTGTCTTAACAGGGCAAAACATGGCATTGGTTCGCTACGCAATTTTAAATGGGGCCATTATCAGACTAGAAAAGTCCGCATATGGCCTCCATATTTAATTATTAGGTGAATTGTTGTTTAATCCAAACCCACAATATAATATGTATGCAAGCATGTAAGATTTAATATGCAAACACGATTTATGTCATTTATAAACAGGGTCCAGATGGAGATCTTACGGTTCAGATTGGAGAGCCGAAGAGATGATCTTCGCAAATATTATTGAATCGACCGAAGTACTCGAAGTAGCCGGAGGGAACGCCGGGAAGCAGAATCCGGGGACAAATCTCCTGTTGACATTTTGTCGAACATGTCAGGAACGAGGCGGCCACGCCCGAAACCAAGAGCTGATTTGCTACTTGGCTGTAGAAATCTAAGATGAAGTGAACTGGATTTGTACTGCCGTTGATACTCACCAGATGGAACAAGAGAGCGTACCTGCTTTACAAATTGTTTGTCCAGAACGAGTAGAGTTGGTCCTTGGAGACACTGAAGGGGCACGCGAGTGCGGCTGTCCGCAGGTGGAGTGGAGCGTCTCGGTTGACGCAGCCTCCTAGGCGACAAGCAGATCGGCGATCGGTCGGCATGCGGGCGCGCGCCTAGGAACCAGCGTGGCGCGGGAGGCTGCTTGTTGTGCGGCCGGGGACATGCGGTGGCGATCTGGTGGTGCGTTGCTTCTGTTGATGGATTAGATGGGAAGCGGACGAGGTCCTCCGGGGTCAGAGATCTGGCTGCCGTTGCACACGCGTTAAGGGCCAAGGCGGCGGCCACCCGATGCCTGCAGCGATGGAACCCGAAGAGCAGATGTGGTGTGTGACTGTGTGAGATGCTCAGCTAGATAATTATCAACCTCACGTGAGGATTTGCAAGGACAAGCTCAAATCGATGGCCAGCTGCTGCCGGTGCACATGGCAGAGAAAGGAGGAAACGACGGCGATCTTTGGAGTACTGCAGCAACAACACATGGGGAAAAAAGAGAGTTCACTAACGAACAAGATTTTAGACAAGAAGGAATCATAAAAGAAGATGATTTTTAGGAAGAGGTGATGGAAATTTTGGGGCACGATCTAGATCTCAGATTTGGGGCTAGGGTTTGGGGAGAAAGAGGAAGGGGAATAGACTATTTATATAGTCCAAAGTAGACTAGATGAGACTAGTTTTGGGCCAAAACTTTAGACGGGCTTTTTGCCTAGTTTTAGTTTTAGTAAAATAAGAAAACCTTTTATGGTCACGTAACAGACTGAAAAATATTTTTTTATTTTAAATAACAAAGAAAGATGACGGCTTAATATATATTAGACCGTACGGATATTTTAGAAAAACAAAATACGGTGTTTAATAAAAAAAATACTTTCACGATTGGAAAAATGCAAGAAAATATGCATGATGACATGACGATACTCAAATGCAATGCGGCATGATGACATGAGCATACGGTCATGATGATGCAATGCACAAACACACAGCGATTTTCTAGTAGTGGTTTTAGCGGGATGCCACACCCACCATGGCTGACTCGCCAGGCCACCCGCCGCAGGGAGAGCTAGGCGCGGGGTGGGCCGCGCCAAGGGCCCACCTGGCCATCCCCTGCTGTTCCCCTTTTTCCTTTTATTTGTTATTTTCTGTTTGCTATTTGGGCTGAGTACTTTTGGCCCATTTGGCTGAATGAAAATCTGCTGCCTTTTTCTTTTAGTATTAGTCCCACATGGCTTAGCCTTTGAGAAAGGCACACCCCCTCCGCCTATATAAAGGTGTGTCCATGGGTGGGATTAAACACACCAAACACTAATATTTGGAGAAGTCCTTTGGTTGACTTCCTCCTTCCCTCTCTCTCTCTATGCCTTGTGACCATGGCCCCAAGTTTGGGCTATGCGATCAAGACACACCTGTAGCACGCCGTTGCGCTGCAGGGATTCCTAGCCGGATATCAACTTCCGCACTCTCGGCGGGATCGGGGAGCCGGAGGTCTCATCGTGCACCGGATGTGTACGAAGACACGAGGCGCAACACTTGGGGCACTTAAATGTCGTGAGCCGGAGCTGTTGCACGATGAAGATGACGAAGGAGCAAGGGGTGACCTGCGAGGAGCTTCGCGACCTTGTGGTCGGCTACGAGTACAACTACTTCAACCACGTTCCCCGCGGAACGTTAACCACGTACGGTCTACAAGGGTATGTATTCTCTATGCTCCGGCCGTTACCACATTACTACATAGATAGATCCTAGGCAGTTCTGGGGTTACATCGTAGGAATTTTTTTGTTTTCCGCACGGATCCCCAACAGAAGGACCTTGTGCGCAGCCATCGGCTGTGGTAGTTGCGGAGGCTCTACTGATAGATCATGGATTGCTCCGCCACAATATCACGTGATTCGTCGAGGAGGTCGAAAGAGTCTTTGAGTGCGGCCATTGACTTAGCCTCGCCGTACGCGACGACCCTTGGGGCCTTATAGCGTACTTCCGTGGATAGTACTACCTCGGTGCCATGTACCATAAAAAAGGGGTGTAGCCTGTGGTGGTATTTGGAGTTGTGCGCAAGCTCCGTAGTACTGATGGTAGTTCCTCAGGCCAGCACCCGGCTGCTTGTTCGAGTAGTCTGAGTAGCCTTCTCTTGATGCTGTTGCAAACGAGGCTGTTGGCCTTCTCGACATGACCGTTGGTCTGGGGATGTGCTACCGAAGCTTAGCTGATGTTGATTCCCAGGTTTTCATAGAAATCCAAAAACTCATTCGAGGTGAAGTTCGTCCTGTTCTCGGTGATGATGCTGTGTGGCACCCCGAACCTGAAGACGATGGACTCGAAGAACTTGACAGCGGTGGCTCCTAACTAGTTCATCACCGGCATGGCCTCAATCCACTTCATGAATTTGTCGACTGAGACAAGGAGGTAGACGTATCCTCCATGTGAGGATTTTTGCAGTTTGCCGACCTTGTCGAGTCCCCATTATGCGAAATTCCAGGCCACAAGTATTGGGCTGAGTTCTGCGCCTGGCGTGTGCGGCTTATCCGCGAATCTTTGGCAAGCGTTGCACTTTTGGACGATGTCCTTTGCATCGCGCATTGCCGTTGGCCAGTAAAAACCAGCTCGTAGAGCTTTGGCGACGAGGGTGCGACTCTCGGCGTGATGGCCACATGTGCCTTCGTGAATTTCGAGGAGTATGGCTTTTCCATCACCATTGGGGACGCACCGCTGAAGGACTCCTGTAATGTTGTGCTTGTACAGTTCACGGTTAATGATGGTGAAGTCCTTGGAGCACCGCGCTATGTGTCGCGCATCAGTTGGTTCATCTGGTAGCCTACTGCTAACCAAGTATGTGATGTATGGTTGCGTCCAGGATGGCTCGATGAGCATGACCTCCATGGGGCCTTTGAGTCCTTTGGTTCCTTTCTCTTCATCATCTGGTTTTGCGAGTCTTTCGGGTAGCGCAGTGATGACTACAAGTGCACAGATCGTTTGTAGCTAGTTTCAAAATAAAGATATCAATCCCACAAGGAGCAGGAGTCTAAAGTCTAATAACTCTTGAAAGAAGTATTACGATAGAAATGCTACATAAAGTTCTAAGTGACAAGATAAAATGCGAGTATTGTGTAAAAAGGTGTTTTTGGGTTTTGTGTATAAGAGCAATAAAGTAAAG
Organism: Avena insularis; assembly: GCA_023614405.1. NCBI lineage: Eukaryota > Viridiplantae > Streptophyta > Magnoliopsida > Poales > Poaceae > Avena > Avena insularis. Next base: position 481,397,690 of record CM042686.1, on the reverse strand, counting down.
TAAAACAACTAAGTACAGAAAGTAAGTATCGCATATGTAAGAGAGATTGGAACTGCAATAGGGAAAAGGCGTTCCCAGGGAGTAGCGGATACACCACTAGTATTGTAAAGATTTAAGATATAGATTATCATCATGAACATTCTCAACTATGTATGTGTGGAAGGAACTCCGTATTTGGACAAATAGGCAACAACCGATGCTCACATCATCCTCATAACCACAACAGTCAGCAATCGACATCAATCGAATTACTGTGCTATTAAGGGACATAATCCTATAGGACGTATCCTATGGCATGGATAGTGTTCCGTGAGTTTCCTCGATTTCCCAAGTCGATACGTAAGGGGTGCCAACAGCTTTATAGGCACTTTAAGTGCTAGCTCACCTCTGTCTACCAACAAGTAGTTTCCTCCATCAAGTCCCCACAAGAGGCAAATATTGAGAGGTCGACTTCTCTCAACATCAAGATGTAGAAAATCTAACACATGGTTACAACGATGAATATCATAATAGACTTTATCTTATTTCAATCTCATACTAGAGTTTCTCCATCTCCCCAAGAACTAATGATCTACTCATACATGGAGGCAATCAACATCATGGCAATGGCAATGGAAACAATCATAGATGAATAGTACTTGTATAAATCCACAACGAGTATAGGAATTACAATAAGATCTAGACATGATGTAGATGGGATGGATGGAGATGGTGGTGATGCAATGGTGGATGATGAAGATCGATGCCTTAGCCTCCCGGATCTGCGCAGGGCGAAGATGGATCCCTTGTGGACGAGTTCCCCCTCCAGATGCCTTCCGGAGGTGAGGTTTCTGTGATTTCTGGGTGTTCTATATGTTGTCTCCTCGAACCAATTAAACAGGGTGAAACTATGTGACGAGTCGGAGGCGGCGCTGAATATACATCCGGAGCTATACGGTCGGAAAATTTGCTCCACCCGTATAGTTGGTCGTTGAACTCTCTGCCTCCCTTGTTCGCTTCTGGTTTTCTTCTGGTATTATTAATATTTCCCAAATAAGCGATTTACATTGTTTTTGACTCCTTTTCTCCACAGTACAACTGCTCCAAGAACTGTATCCTTTGGATCCATCATCTATCCTGATCCTGCTGAAAACAGACATAAAATGTGCACGTGAACACCGTAAAATACCAAGATCCTACATCTACAAAGCAACAGAATAATGTAAAACATGATGAAAATATGCATTCATCAACTTCCCCAATCTTAGACTCTTGCTCGTCCCGAGCAAGTTTTACCTTATGGATGTGATCCTCATATTTATGAAGCTAAGTCGATAAAATAAAGGAGGCAATTGCAGCATGTGTTTATCATGTACGATATATTGGAATAAGTTCATGAATAGTACCTTACTCGAACCATGTGAATATTATTAGCAGGCTTCCACACCTTAGTGATCAACAGTTCATAAAAGATGAATTGCAACCGAATGAGTTAGTGAGGTAGTCCCAAGTTTTTTTAGGATTCATGTATTCACTTGGGATTCAAAATCTCAAAGTTTTATCTTTGTCCTACTATAATACAGTGGTATATGCCTACTTGCTCTTTGCACACTCGCTCTTTTTCTTTTTCTCTCCTTTTTATATATGCTCACACTTTTGTTTAAGTGTTGTGCAAAGGAGCTAGAAATACATTCCACTTCATGTAGGAATCCAAAGTTTAACGATCTTAATTATTAAATTCCAAGTGTATATGAAGCATTCTTATGACTTGAAGATTCTACCTTGTCTTGTTCTCGCTCTATTTTGATAGCACTTTCATATTCCTTTGTTCAAAGTTTCTTTCTTAACTTAACTATATAGATAATTTTTCTTTGTAAATAAAATCGTAGACTTACAGCATATTGACTAAATTATCTTTAGGTGTTCCATTAATTGCCAATGGTGTGGAGGACTCATATTGCTATCATCAAGTGCAAGTAAAATTATACTCATGGCATTCATATATCAATAAAGCAAACATAAACTCAATATTGCTCCATATATAATAATAAACTCTGAATTTCATAAAATTGATCGACTATGCCTGAAGGGAATTCTAATGATGCAAACTTTATTTCTAGTTTGAACTAATGTGAAAATAGTAATAAAACTTATAAGATAGATTACAAGGTCTTAAAGATCTCCCCAATCTTGGAATCAAGCCGGGCGGGATCAAATAAGCCCTTGCGATTATTTGATACCGTGATTGTTGTAGATCATTGTGGCGCCATGACATGTAACACCGTGGTGCGTAGCTTCTTATTGGTCTCCTCCAAAGCAGTTATGCGGCTGTAGCACCTCCACAAATTAGACTGCAGAGTATCCACTCTATCTGTGAGCTTAGTCACCAATGGAAGGAGGTCTTCCTTCTCCTCCATCTCATCGAGACAGTGACGGACTTCAATGCAATGGAGTAGCTCCTGCTTCTGATATATCTCCAATACCCACATGCGCTCCTTGGTCCTGGGGATAGCTTCTTCTGAACAAAACAGGGAAAGAAATCACGGATTTGGAAGTGTCCTGCCGTGTAATGACCAACTATATGGCCGCGGCTCGTACAGCTCTGGCCATATAGTTGGTTCCGGGCAGATATTTCAAAATATCTCGAGTCCATGTCGATTAAATCACGACTCGAAACCGAAAATAACTTTTTTTAGATGAATAAATGAAAGATCAAACGAAAAAGTATTTGAGAGTTTAACGACCAACTATACAGCTGGAATTTTTGGTTTCGGTCGTATAGTTGCGACCGTATAGATACAGACATCAAAAATCAAAAGGTGTCTGAGAGTTTAACGACCAACTATAGGGCTAGAATTTTTGCTCCGGTCGTATAGTTGCGACCGTATAGATACAGACATTGAAAAGCAAAACCATCTGAGAGTTTAATGACCAACTATACGGCAGGAATTTTTGGCTCTGGTCGTATAGTTGCGACCGTATAGTCTCAGATAGCAAAAACAATTTTACGAAGATGATACCGAGAGTTTAACGACCAACTATATGGCGGGAGCTCCCTCTCCGATCGTATAGCTCCGCCTGTATAGTTGGTAAAACCTCTCTAAAACTTCAGAAAACACAAGGAATTCAAAGGAAGAATTTTCAGAAGTAAAATATGTGAAAACAAATCACTTATTTGGGTAATAACACTTACCTTGCACTTACCATTGTTTATTCGGGGATGAAAAGTTACTCCCATAGTAAAGACTTCTTCTCTTTTGGAGGAATTGACCTTAGTTCATTGAATAATTCTTGTAAACAAAAATCACCAGGACTAAAGTTATTCTCAATAAGATTGGTGTCTTGCAGGGCAATCATGGACACTGCATCCAACATTTTTATTTCTTGCCTCTGTATAATCTGCAACTCAAATTCTTGAAGTGAAAGAATCCAACAGATCAGTCTTGGCTTATGGTCTTTCCTTTCAAGGAGTTCTTTCAAGCCATCACGATCCGTGTGAACTCTTACCTTTGCATCAACTATATAGGAACAAGATTTATCACAAGAGAAAATACAGCAAAAAGTTCCTTTTCTTCCTTAGGGTAGTTCTTTTGGGCACCACTGAGAGTTATACTAGCATGATGTATAATATTAAATCTACATCCCATATGTTGTCCTAGAGATACTCCTACAACATCATTACTAGCTTCACATATTAAATCAAAGGTTGTGTCCCAGATAGGTGGTTTAATAATTGGAGCACGAGATAAAGCATTTTTGAGTTTATCAAAGGCTTCAAGACACTTATCATCAAAATTAAATCTCATTCCCATTTTCCACAGGTTTGTCAAAGGTTTAGATATTCCAGAGAAATTTCAAATGAACCTTCTATAAAAACCCACATGACCAAGAAAACTTCTTATACCTTTAATATCGCTAGGTGGTGGCATTCTCTATATTGCTTCAACCTTAGCTCTATCAACTTCAATTCCCTTACCTTATACCTGGTGTCCAAGGACTATACCTTCTTTGACCATAAAATGGCACTTATCCCAGTTTAGAACAAGATTAGTTTCTTCACAATGCTGCAAAACTCTTTTGAGATTATCCAAGCAACTAGTAAAAGAAGTTCCATAGACAGAAAAGTCATCCATAAACACTTCCATTACAAGTTCTATAAAATCAGCAAAAATAGAAGTCATGCATCTTTGAAAAGTAGCTGGAGCATTACATAAACCAAAAGGCATACGTCGGTAAGCATGTAAACCATAAGGAGTAATGAAAGTAGTTTTAAGTTGGTCATCAGGATGAACAGCTATTTGAGGGAAACCAGAGTATCCGTCCAAGTTGCAAAAATGAGTATGGTTTGCTAGCCTTTCTAAAGTTTGATCAATGAACGGGAATGGATAGTGATCTTTTCTAATCTCTTTATTTAATTTCCTAAAGTCTATGCACATCCTATGCCCAACAACAGTTCTAGTAGGTATTAATTCATTATTTTCATTAGGAACAATAGTAAAACCGCCCTTCTTAGGAACACAGTGAACAAGACTTACCCATTCACTTTCTTTAACAGGATAGATTATACCTGCATCTAATAGGCGTACAATTTCTTTTCTTACCACTTCTTTCATTTCAGGCTTCAGTCTTCTATTGAATTCTGCAACTGGTTTAGCACCTTCTTCCATGAATATTTGATGGACGGCTATCATGGGACTAATGCCCTTCAAGTCATCCATTGAGTACCCAAAGGCCTGGCGATGCTCCTTAAGTATCTTTGTGAGTTATTCTTCTTCTTCTCCTTCAAGTTTAGCACTAATAATAACAGGAAATTTATTTGTATCATCTAAAAACCTGTATTTAAGATTTTCTGGTAGAGTCTTCAATTCTAGGGTGGAAGTTCTTCGTCCCCTCTCTTTTCTAGCTCTTCAAAAGCCTCATCGGTAGGAGGTCCCAAAACGGGAAGTGAATCGAATTCATTTTCTAGTTCTCCTAGGGACTTGTCGCCCATAACTATTTCTTCATAATTTGGATCTTCATCCATTTCTTCTTCTTGGTTACTAACAAAAAGATCCGCCATTTCCTCAATAGTTCTCTCTTCTTCTTGTATTTGTGGAGGTTTGTCTTTAAATTTGGAAAAATGGAATTTATTTTCCATTCTCCAAGCTTAAGAGACACAATCTCCTTCTTGAAGTTAACATAGGCACCTATATCACCCAAAAGGTTCCTTCCAAATATAATTGGGCAAAGAGTGTCAGCTGGCATATCAACAACTAGAAAATTGATAGGAAAGTTTTTGTTGCCAATTGTGACAGTTGCATCTTCAACTATTCCTATTGGAATTCTCAAATTTTTATTGGCTTACATAATTGTCATATCAGTATTTTCAATTGTGGCTGGTTCTATTTCTTCCTTTATTTCTAAGTAGAAATCATAAGATATAACATTAACTTCAGTGCCAAGATCACATAAACCATAATGAGAGGTTTCTTTAAATATGCAGGGAAGAATAGGCTTAGCCACATCTTTTACCTTTGTTTTACCTTCAACCAATATGGAAGTCTCTTCATCAAGTTCAACTATGTTACAATGTGAGTACATAGCCATAATTGCTTCCTTGGTTACCTCTTCATCTTTGGTTTCTTCCAGGTGTTCCTTGACTCCTGGCATGCTTTCGTCTTCCCTCTTTTCATGTACTGCTTTGACCTGTTCATATTCAAAAATATGCTTTTGTGTAGTGTTAGGGAAAGGTACTTCATATATTGGTTCTACAGAGGCCAATGTTGCTTTGTCTTCTCCTTTCTTTTCTGGTTCGGGTGGTGGATCATAATATACTGGACCCTCCTTTGGAGCTTTAATATGTTCTATAAAAGCTTTAACAACTTGCAACACAAGATCTGAATCCAAATAAAGTTCTTTAGATAATTCTTTAACATGGCCTTTTTTATTATAGTCATGAATACAATCATGCTCTATTTCTACGCCTCCTTCACTTCCTTGACCAAAATTCCATGAAACTCTATGATCATGAATTCCATTAAGTAAAGCCCAAGCTTTAGGTATAGGAAGATTCATAAAGGATCCTTCCGCGAAAGAGTCTAGTTCAATTTTATTAGGTTCAATTAAACCGCCAGAAAAGATATGTAGTAAATACCATTCAGGCAAATCATGATGAGGACATAGTCGTAATAAATCTTTAAATCTAATATAAGCTCTCACTAGTCCTTCATTAGAACGATTCTTCCAAGTAATTATAAGACGCCTAATTCCAAAAGATTTTGATAATGGATAATATTTTGATAGAAATTCACAAGCTAGATTATCCCAAGTAGTAGTGGCTTCAGGGGGTAGAGATCTATACCATGAGAGAGCTGTACTTGTCAAAGTTTGACTAAAATTTTTAACCCTTACCTCATCAACGGTATATCCTGTCAAAAGAAAAGTGCCACATATATCCTTAAAATATGCAATATGCTCATATGGATCAGGATCTTCTTCATCTCCAGTAAATTGCTTCTTATGTAGAATACTAAGTAGTAGAGGATTTATTTCAAACCCTCTTGTCTTCTCATTGGAGTTGTCTCTTTTATAAATATCATAGGGCTTCCCAAAGTGGTTGAATGGGTTAGCATTAGTCATAGGCTCAAACTCCATCATGTTGGTGGAAACCTGTAACTCAAAACAAAATTTAGCAACACAAAAATAAATAAGCAAAAGCTAAAAGACCTATAGTGCTTAGATCCCCGGCAATGGTGCCAGAAAGTAGCTTGATGACTGCAAGTGCATAGATCGTTTGTAGCTAGTTTCGAAATAAAGATATCGATCCCACATGGAGCAGGAGTCTGAAGTCTAATAACTCTTGAAAGAAGTATTACGATAGAAATGCTAGATAAAGTTCTAAGTGACAAGATAAAATGTGAGTATTGTGTAAAAAGGTATTTTGGGGTTTTGTGTATAAGAGCAATAAATTAAAGTAAAACAACTGAGTATAGAAAGTAAGTATCGTGTACGTAAGAAAGACTGGAACTGCAGTAGGGAAAAGGCGTTCTCAGGGAGTAGCGGATACACCACTAGTATTGTAAAGATTTAAGATAAAGATTATCATCATGAACATTCTCAACTATGTATGTGTTGGAGGAACTCCGTATTTGGACGAATAGGGAACAACCGCTGCTCACATCATCCTCATAACCACAGCAGTCAGCAATCAACATCAATCGAATTACTGTGCTATTAAGGGACATAATCCCGTAGGACGTATCCCATGGCATGGATAGTGTTCCGTGAGTTTCCTCAGTTTCCCAAGTCGATACGTAAGGGGTGCCAACAACTTTATAGTCACTGTAAGTGCTAGCACAGCTCCATCTACCAACAAGTAGTTTCCTCCATCAAGTCCTCACAAGAGGCAAATTTTGAGAGGTCGACTTCTCTCAACATCAAGATGTAGAAAATCCAACACATGGTCACAACGATGAATATCATAATAGACTTTATCTTATTTCAATCTCATACTAGGGTTTCTCCATCTCCCCAAGAACTAATGATCTACTCAGACATGGAGGCAATCAACATCATGGCAATGGCAATGGAAACAATCATAGATGAATAGTACTTGTATAAATCCACAACGCGTATAGGAATTACAGCAATATCTGGACAAGATGTAGATGGGATGGATGGAGATGGTGGTGAAGCAGCGGTGGATGATGAAGATTGATGCCTTAGCTCCCGGATCTGCGTAGGGCGAAGATGGATCCCTTGTGGATGAGTTCCCCCTCCAGATGCCTTACGGAGGTGAGGTTTCTGCGATTTCTGGGTGTTATGTATGTCGTCTCCTCGAACCAATTGCACGGGGTGAAACTATTTGACGAGGCGGATGCGGCTCCAACTATACAGCCGGAAAATTTGCTCTACTCGTATAGTTGGTCGTTGAACTCTCTGCCTCCCTTGTTCGCTTCTGGTTGTCTTCTGGTATTATTAATATTTCCCAAATAAGCGATTTACGTTGTTTTTGACTCCTTTTCTCCACAGTACAACTGCTCCAAGAATTGTATCCTTTGGATCCATCATTTGTCCTGATCCTAGTGAAAATAGACATAAAATGTGCGCATGAACGCCGTAAAATACCAAGATCCTACATCTACAATGCAAACTAATAATGTAAAACATGATGCAAATATGCACTCATCACGCAGCCCCCGAGTCCTTTGATGTGGTAGCTGGTTTCTCTAGAGCCTTTGGCTTGATGGAGCGTTCATAGATCTGCTCCAAGAAGACTACAGATGGTACCAGAGCACAGGTGGATCCTACGTTCGCTAGTGTGTCGGCCTCCTCATTGCTTTCGCGGCCAATGTGCCGCAGTTTGCAGCCGTCGAAGTCTCCTTGGAGTGTGTCATAGAGGTTGCAGTAGGTGATCATGTTGTCACTTAGGGCAACACATTGGTTCATGGTTTGGTCTACCATGAGCTTGGAGTCACCGTAGATGACGAGTCGCGTTGAGCCACAGGCTTTGGCCATCCGCATCCCATGGAGCAGGGCCTCATATTCAGCTTCATTATTGGAGGCACAGAACTGCATTCGTGGAACATAACTCATCTTATCGCCCTGTGGCGACTTCAGGATGATGCCAGCACCAACTCCTTCTCGATGTTTTGATCCGTCAAGTGCATTGTCCATAGGCAGGACATGTCTGGTGTGTCAGGGAGCTGGTTCTCCATCTAGTGAACGAGGAAGTCCGGGAGAACTTGCGACTTGATCGTGTCTTGCTTCTCGTATGTAGTGTCTCGTGGAGACAGTTTGATTCCCCAAAGGGCGACTCATCCTGTGGCGTCGGGGTTATTGAGGATGTGATCTAGTGGAGCGTCATTTACCACAATGATGGGGTGCTCCTGGAAGTAGTGGCGTAGTCGCTGGGCCGTCATGAATATGTCGTATGCCAACTTCTGATAGTTTGGGTAATGCTGCTTTGTCGGCGTGAGCACCTCGCTGAAGTAATAGACTAGGTGTTGAACCTCGTGGACTTTGTTCTCTTTGGCTCGTTCCACCACCAGTATAGTACTAACCACCTGGTTGGTGGTAGACATGTATAACAACATTGGCTCCCTTTCTTTGGGCGTCACTAGCATGGGGGAGGTGGAGAGTAAGCGCTTGAGATCTTCGAATGCCTCTTGTGCTTCATCCGTCCACTCGAACTTCTCAGCCTTGAGGAGGAGCTAGTAGAACGGTAGCGCTTTCTCGCCCATTCGACTAATGAATCGACTAAGCGTCGCGATTTGCCTAGCCAGCTGCTGGACGCCTTTGACGTATGTTGGCTTCTCCATGAGCAGTATAGATTTTATCTTTTTCGAGTTTGCCTCGATTCCCCTTGTGGAAATGACGTATCCAAGCAGTTGCCTAGATGGTACGCCAAAGGCGCACTTCTCCGGATTTAGTTTGATCTGGTAGCGGTCGAGGTTGTCTAAGGTCTCGCAGAGATCGTCGAGTAGTGATGCCTCCTCTTTGGTTTTGATGACTATGTTGTCAACATAGACTTGTATGTTTCGACTGAGCTGGCTCTTGAGGCAGGCTTGCATACACCACTGGTAGGTGGCTCCTGCGTTCTTCAGCCCGAAGGTCATTATTGTGTAGAAGAAGGCGCCAAAGGGGGTGATGAAGGCCATTTTTTCTTGATCCTCTTCCTTCATTCGAATCTGGTGATAGCCTGAGTAGGCGTCGAGGAAACGAGGCGCTCGCATCCCACGGTGGAGTCGATTATTTGGTCAATCCGCGGTAATGGGAAGTGATCTTTAGGGCAATGCTTGTTCAGAGAGGTGAAGTCCATGCACAGCCGTAGGATATCCGTGTCCTTTTTAGGAACAAGCATGGGGTTTGCTACCCAGGTGCTCTCTTTAATTTCGCGTATGAAGTTGGCGTCGAGGAGTCTGTTGACTTCCATACCGACCGCTTTTGCCCTTGGTTCTGACAGTCTTCGTATCGGCTGCTTTACTGGTCTAGCTTCGGGGTTGACATTGAGTGAATGCTCAGAGAATTTCCTGGGAACTCCTGGCATGTCCGCAGGACACCAAGCGAAGATCTCCTAGCACTCACGGAGGAATTCGACCAGCGACTTCCTATGCGGAACTTAGGTTGTTGGCGATGAGGGCCGTCTTGGTCGGATCCTGTCGGGTGGACCTAGACCACCTTGGCCTGCACTGATGAGTGGAAGTACTGGTCAGGCGAGTTTGGCTTACTCAGAGGAGGTAAACTGTTGTCTACAGACTCCTTCAGCCTTACAAGCTCTTCCTGCATGCCGAAAGACTAGGAAATTCTGTTGAATTCCCTATCATAACTATCTGATCTCTCGAAGCTTCCGTTGATGGTGATAATGCCATTAGTGTCGTTGTATTGGGAACGACAGTACCTAAGGAGGTTAGATAGAGGTGTGGGGACTAGCAGGGAAGCTATCGACGGCGTCCGCAAGCAGGATTGGATACAAGCAAGTGTAGCTGGACGCAGGAAGTACCTAGGTTCGGAGTCCTCGTGATGAGGTAAAGCTCCTACTCCTCCCGGATCTGACTATGAGGGATATACGAACTACAAGTGCTCCTTGAGCTGTATTCTCTAGCTACTGCCTTAAATGCACTGAGACCAACCCTTTCTACTGAGGCCTTGCCTCTCCTTATATAGGCAAAGAGGAGACGGTCTCACTGGCCAGTCCGACTGGCGGGCCCCACATGCGGGCCCTAGCCGGCTGGTTATCTACAGTACCCGGTATGGTATGTCACATCGGAGTATGAGCGGTATGGCTGTCGTAGGCACGGTGGACACCGTGCGAGCCTGTCATCCGCATCGGGCCATTGTTCCTGCGTCATCCCCGCAAAGTCTTCGGTATGGCCGGGTGGTTGCCGGTCTTGTCATCGTACAGGACGTACCGTGCACTGATATGCATGTCGTCATGTCTCACTGGTTGGTTCCGGCTACGTCGCCGTAGCCGGCTGCATCTTGCCGATCCGGCTACCCTGCGATAGCCGGCTTGTCTTGCCTTGTCCGGGTGCATCTGGTCAGCTGGACGCGATCCGACTGCCCAGTTTCTTGTCCGGTTGGGGTATCTGGGGATCATCCCCCCGACACTAGCCCCCCCGAGCGCGTGTGGGTTCCGCCCTTAGGCAAAATGTGCGCGTGCTCCCTCTTGGTTTTGAATTTGTGTCCGGCTACGCCTGGCGGTTGTGCTACCCGTGACGTTAGTGCTGACGCCGGCCACGCGTGCACACGCCATCATTGCACTGCGGCGGACAACATAACGTCCCATCGCACGTCGCCTCGGGAAACTGCTGCCCGGCGCTTCGGTTCTCGCTCCCGGATCTTCTGCGCATCCTGCATCGGCGCACGGGATCTGGGCGGCGGTTGGGGTGAGGGTCGTCCGGATGCGCGCCACGTGGCGTTGTTGACGGTTGCGCTTCTGGTCCTTTAAAGGGACGCCGCAGGGGGAGCTGTTCCCCTCCTTTGCTCCCCCGCTCTAGTTTTCCTCTTCCCAGCGTGCTCTCTGCTACCGCTGTAGCCCGCTGCGCCGCCCGCTCTTCGTCGTCGGCGGTACGGGCCACCATCACTCCTCCACCGCCGCGCCTCCCTGTCAACCGGTAATGGCAGCCGACCGCGGAGGTTGGTGTGGCTCCTCCTTCACGGAGGACCACATCCAGAAGTACCGCGTGACTCGCGTCCTTCCGCCGGAGGAGGAAGTGGTGGTGCGGTTGGCACCGGCGGGAGATGTGTCGCCACACCCGGCGGAGCAGGAGCGCATCATCTTCCTCTCCCATCTGGCACGCGGGTTCGCCTTGCTGGTGCATCCCTTCTTCCTCACCTTCCTGGCGTTCTTCGATCTCCGCCTCCACCATCTCGGCGCCAACGCAATCGGGATGTTGGCGCACTTCATGGCCTTCTGCGAGAGCTACCTCGGGATCCAAAGATCTCGCTCTTCTCTGAGCTCTTCCGAGTCCGGCCGCAGGTGCAGTACACGAAGGGGCCGCTAGTCGTCTGCGGCGGCGCCTCCATCTACTCCTGCGCCCAATTCGGCTACCCCAAGTTCTTGCTCCATGACACGGTACAACTGTGGCATTAGTCGTACTTCTACGTCAAGAACGTCACTAACGTTGACCGGATCAATCTTCCGGCTTTCTAGGATGCGCTCCCTCGTCACCTGCCGGCTAACTGGCATGGACATTACCCTCAGCTGGATGTCCCAGCTGATGATGCCGTTGCAGCAGCGAGCGCACAAGATGTGCTACTACTCCGGCCGGCTGGACCCGACCCGGCTGTCGCGCCGTGATCCCCGCTACCACAACCTGAAGGAGTGGGTGTGGACGATCACCAAGGAGCAGCTGCTAGAGGGCTGGAAGTTCAGTCTGGCGCCCTACAGCCGGGAGAACCACGCGCCTGGAAGCTTCTTTTGTTCTTCTTGCATTTCTTTCATGTTTTGTCCAGCTAACTTCTTGTATTTGGCAGATCTTCGCTTGTATTCGTCGCGAGGAGGGTGAAGCTCCCCTTGAGGATTTCACGCCTGACATGCCCGAGCCGCATGCTCGGCGGTCCGGCGAAGAGTCGGACGGGGATGGTGATGCCTTCCCTAGCCGGAATGATGAGCCGGCTGCCGACCCCCACGCGGAGGTTCACGAGGAGGAGGAGGATGTGCTGACCACTGATCCGGCGACGCGCTCTGCGACGGATGGCGAAGCTGGCGGGAGCGGCTCCAGCCGTTCCAGCTCCCGCCGGCCTGCCGCGGAGGAGCCGGCCCCCAAGAGGAGCCGGACCAGTGTCCTGCCACTTAGCCGCCTTGGTCGGAATAAGGGGCCGCCTCCGGTTGTGCCGGGGTACGTCCCTCCTCCCTTTGCACTTATCATTTTCTGCCTATTTCTTTTCCTGCTTTTCTGCCCTTGGCTTACTTGCTTTTGTTTCCTTTCTCCCGTCTTCTATTTTCTTAGCACGCTAGTCTCCTTTGGAGCCGCGAGCCCGGCGTGAGCGTCAACCGGGTCGCCACCTCACGCTCCGACCTCGTCTTCCAGCGCCCCTCCTTCTCCCGCGGCGCCGCCTCCGCCACCACCTCGATCTGAACCGGCTGCCTCATCCAGAGCGGAGGGTCCGCAGCCAGACGTGGTGGTCCAGCCGGAGGCGGATCCTTAGCCGGGTGGCTCTTCCACAGGCGCGTGGGGGGCCGCTGCCAGCAAGGAGCTCTTCGTTGTCGGTGACGACAACCCCGACGACGAGCCCGGGGAGGAGTGGAGGACAGCGGTGGTTGCCGCGAAGGATTCCTTGGCTGCCAACGCCGTGGATGACGACACCTCCTGTGCCGCCTCGCTGACGGACCTCGCCGCTACCCTCGAACTGGCGGTGAAGGAGATCCGGCTGCTGGAGGCCGCAGCCGGCGGGAACCGGACCTTGGAGCAGAAGCTTGCTGCTGCCAACGGGACCTCCCATAGTAAGTTTGCTTCATCCGTCTCGTCCCTTTTTTTGCTGATAGGCGGTTTCATCATAGCTATCCTTGTGTGTGCTTAGCGCGAGATCGATCGCTTGTAGAAAGCGAACGACCGGCTGAGCAAGTCCAACTCTACTCTGCGGCTGCAAAATAAGGATTGGCACGTGAAGGTAGACGGCCTGGAGGCCACCATTAAGGAGCGCGACGCCTCGCTCGCCAGCCGGATCGAGGCCTTCAATCTTCTCGAGGCCCAGAACAAGGACCAATAGAAAGAGATCAATCAACTGGCGACGAAGGAGAAGGCTTTTGTGGAGGAGCTGATGCAGGTTGGCCACACGACTAAGGGTAAGTTCTTATTTTCTGCTTCCCTTTCTTTCCGGATCCGGTAGCCGGATCTGACTCACTTTTCTGACAGAGTTTTATCCCGGCATAGACCTGCTGGCATACAACCGGCTGTAGGAGAACTGGTCGGGAGCGCAGCTGACAACCCAGGAGCTCGTCGTACTTCTTGGCGAAGAAGCTGCCAAGCTTCGTCAAGCGGCGTGAGACATCTTCTCCTTCCTGTGTCCGGATGCGGAGGTTCCGGAGATGATGGCGCAGCTGGCTGCGAAGGTGGGGAGGTGCCGGCTGCGGTGGACCAGCTGCGGGACTTGGCGGTGCGAGCCGGAGCGGAGATGGCTCTGGCTCTTATGCTCTCCTGGTACAAGGACGCCCGCGTCGAGAAGATCGACGGTGGTTTCCGTGCCGGTGCCGACCTTACCGCCATTCGCCAGGCCCATCCGGAGCTCTAAGGATCCGCCATCAAGATCGCCGACTACGTGGACACCGACGAGGTGCTCACCGACTCGGAGTCCATCGGTTCTCCTGAAGTGGAAGCCCGGACGCAGCCGGCTGTGGATGCCGGAACGGGATCGAGCGCCGTGCGTCCTCCTCCGCCTGAAGCCTCTGCCGGCCAAGACGCTCCTTATGGCAAGGGTCCTGCCGCTTAGTCGTTGCCCCAGGATGCCGGGTGTATTTGTCTTGCTTTAGATCCGTTTGAAACTTGTCTGTCTGTACCGGATCTCTCTGACACTAGGTAAACTTATGGGAGCTTCGCCTCCCTTTCTTCTTTGCTTGCTAATATTGAACTTGCTTGAGTTTCCTTCAACTTGTGTGCTTCGAATTTACTTTCAACATTTTGCCGGTTGACCTTATCCGGCTTACTTCGTCCGGATACACACTTTAGCAGGGGCATCCCGGTGAGGCGGCTAAGCGCACTCCACTGGTGCAGCCCCCGAGATTCGTAGTAGCTGGCATAGCCAGGTGCTTCAAATCTTCCTTCTATTTCCCAAGTCTTCTAACTTTATCCGACTAGACTCGTCTTAGTCGGTTACTTTGCTGGCTGAACACCTTTAGCCGGGGGAACTAATATTCCAGTGGGGGCACGCGAGCGCACCCACTGGGTGTAGCCCCCGAGATTCAGAGTATCTATCTTAGCCAGGTGCTTCGAATATTTCTTGCCCTCTCTTGCTCCTGCCCTTGGCCCCACCTGGGCTCCGAACGACCAACTAAACACCTTTAGCTAGTCGGGAACTACAAGATTCCACTAGGGGCGCGCGAGCGCACCCAGTGGGTGTAGCCCCCGAGATTCTGAGCGCTTGATGAAGGCAAGGACTTCGAATCTTCTTCTCCTTTTCTTGCTCCTACCCTTGCTCTCACTTGGGCTCCGAACGGCCGACTAAACGCCCTTAGCCGGTCGGGAACTACAAGATTCCACTGGGGGCACGCGTGCACACCCAGTGGGTGTAGCCCCCGAGATTCGGAGCGCTTGATGAAGGCAAGGACTTTGAATCTTCTTCTCCTTTTCTTGCTAAATTCCGACTCAAGGTAGTCGGACAAGAATATACATACACATACATCCTCACCGGTTAATAGGTTAGTCTGCCAAATTGTAGCCGGAAAACGGGTTTGTTTTTTTCGAAAACTAGCTTCCGCCTCTCTGGAGACTTGGTCGCTTTCCCGTGTGCTCTGCTGTTTTCGCTGCGTCCTTGCCGGGCAGCCGGGTTGCGGTCTGCAGCCGGAATTGAAGGGAGATGACAATACATTGCGCACGGTACTAACGGCCCAGCAACCGGATTGGCTTAAGCTAGTTGCAAGGCCGGGACACCCGGTCTGTCGCGTCTCCTCCCTGTTTTTCGTGTGGGATGTCTCAGGCTTTTGCTCTTGCTAGCCGGACAGCCGGGTTGCGGTCTGTAGCTGAGACAAAGAGTGGGCCTCTGACATCGTCGCACACTAGTTAGTCGGTTTGTTGACTTAGCAGGCCGGACCAGCTGGCGAGCCCCCGGGTAGGGGTTACCGGAGCTGGAAAACCATAAGCGGAAAAACAGATGCGAAAACATATTTCTAGCAAGGAGCCCCCGGGTATCTCATAGGGGTCCACATTTTCATTCATAGGGTTTGTGTGATACATACACTGTCTGGGGACTAGGTGTAAAACAGGCGCAGCAAGGCCGCGTTCCTGGGATGCTCGGTCTCCTCGTCTGATTTGTCCATCTTGTTCTTGCACGACTGTTGCGCGTCAATGAGGTAGTAGGAGTCGTTGGGCAGCGCCCGACTGATGATGAAGGGGCCCTCCCAGGGTGGCGATAGCTTGTGCATGCCCTTTGTGTCTTGCACCAGCCGGAGGACCAGATCGCCCTCGCGGAACGCGACAGGGCGGATCCGGCCTGAATGGTAGCGGCGTAGTCGTTGCTGGTAGAGGGCTGATCTGGACAGAGCCAGCTCGCAGGCCTCTTCTAGGAGGTCCACTCCGTCCTCCCGCGCCTCGTGGTTGGCCTTTTCGTCGTATAGGAGCTTGCGCGGTGAGTCGAACTCGATGTCCGCGGAGAGGACAGCTTCCGATCCGTAGACCAGGAAGAACAGGGTGTAGCCGGTTGATCTATTCGGCGTGGTGCAGAGGCTCCATAACACAACCAGAAGTTCCTCGATCCAGCATCCGGGTGACTGCTCCAATGGCTCGATGAGACGCGGTTTGATGCCGGCTAGCACCAAGCCGTTTGCTCTTTCGACTTACCCGTTGGACTACGGGTGCACGACTGAGGCAAGGTCCAGCCGGATGCCCTTGTTGTTGCAGAATTGGGCGAAGGCCCCTTTGGCGAAGTTCGTGCCGTTGTCGGTGATGATGTTGTTGGGGTAGCCGAACCGGTTGATGATGTCGGTGAAGAAGGTGACGACTGTCGCCCCGTCCAACTTCCGGATAGGCTTGGCCTCGATCCACTCTGTGAATTTATCCACCACTACCAGTAGATGGGCCATACCCGCGCGTGCTCGCTTGAAGGGACCGGCCATGTCGAGGCCCCAAACCGCGAAGGTCCAGGTGATCGGTATGGTCTTGAGTACCGAAGTTGGCATGTGCCTGAGCTGCCCGAAGCGTTGGCACCCATTGCACGCGCGGACCAGCTGCTCAGCGTCCTCGAGGGCGGTGGGCCAATAGAAACCGTGGCGAAACGCCTTGGTGACTATCGCCCTTGACGAAGCGTGGTGCCCGCACTCGCCCTGGTGGATGTCCTTGAGTAGCCGGTAGCCCATGTCTACATCGACACATCTCTGGAAGATGCCGGATACACTGCGCTTGTACAGTTCGCCGTTGATGATGGTGTATGTGTGCGTGCGGCGCCGGATTTGCCTGGCCTCCACCTCGTCATCCGGAAGTTCTCCGTTGGCGATGTAGTTCATGAAGGGTTGTGCCCAGGATGGCACTTCCCGAATGGCGAGGATGCTCCCACTCTCCGGTTGATGGATGTCGGGGGGTCGTCCGGGTGATGTACCCGGGACGGTAGCCCCCGAGCTGCTTGGCGAACCGGCAGCCCCCGGGTCTTGCGAGCCGGAGGGCACTTCCTTGCCAGAGTTGGTGCGGGTCTTCTTTTTTGGAGGCTCCGCCTACCCCGCTTCTGCCGCTCCGTCAGCCGGAGCGCTTCCTGCCCAGATGATGGAGTCTGATTCTGGCGACGGGTTGATGGAGGGTTTGCGCAGGTGCTCCAAGGAAACCCCTGGTGGGATCGCCTGCCTAGTGGATCTGATTCAGGTGAGCGAATCGGCTGCCTCATTGTTGGCATGGGGGACGTGATGGAACTCGCATCCGTCGAAGGAGGCGCTGAGCTTCTGGATGTGGAACCGGTAGAGGGCCATGTTTACATCTCTGGCGTCCCATTCTGTGGACACTTGCTGCACCACCAGATCCGAATCACCGAAGCAAAGGATCCGGTTCACACTGATCTCCTTGGCCAGTCGGAGTCCGTGCGCCAGTGCCTCATATTCGGCTACGTTGTTGGAGGCCTTGAAGTGGATCTGCAGCATGTACTCCAGCCGGTCTCCCTTGGGCGAGGTGAGAATGATGCCGGCTCCCGAGCCCTCGAGCATCTTCGACCCGTTGAAGTGCATCTTCCAATGGTCCAAATCCGGAACCGGTGGGAGATACTGGGTCTCGGCCCAGTCGACAAGGAAGTCCGCCAGTGCCTGCCACCTGATCGTGAGCCGTGGCTCATACTGGATGGCGTAGGCGGCGAGCTCGATGGCCCACTTGGCGACTCGGCCGGTGGCGTCCTTGTTGCCGATGATGTCCGAAAGGGGTGCGGTGCACACGACCTTAATCGGATGCTCCTGGAAGTAGTGCTTGAGCTTCTTGCATGCCAGGTACACGCTGTAGCACATTTTCTGGTAGTGGGGGTAGTTCTGCTTGGAGAGGGAGAGAACCTCGCTGAGGTAGTAGACGGGCCTCTGAACCGGCTGAGCCTTGCCTCCCTCGGGGCGCTCCACCACGAGGACGACGCTGATGACCCGGCTGATGGCTGCTATATAGAGCAACATCGTCTCCTTGCTAGCCGGCGTGGCTAGAACCGGTGCTGTGGATAGCATGTGCTTGAGGTCATGAAATGCAGTGTCGGCTTGCGAAGTCCAGGAGAACTTGTCCGTCTTCTTCATCAGCTGGTACAACAGGAGTGCCTTCTCCCCCAGCCGGCTGACGAAACGGCTGAGAGAGGCCAGGCATCCGGTGAACTTTTGGACTCCAAGCAAGTTCCTGGGCGGCTACATCCTCTCGATGGCCGCGATCTTCTCCGGATTTTCCTCGATGCCTCGTTGTGATACGAGGAAACCGAGGAGCTGACCGGATGGTACTCCGAAGACGCACTTCTCCGGGTTCAGCTTCATCTGGTACTTGCAGAGGTTGCCAAATTTCTCTCCCAGATCTTCGAGGAGGGTGCGCTTCTCCTTGGTCTTGATGACCACATCGTCCACATAAGCATGCACGTTTCGGCCTATCTATGAGTGCAAGCACTTCTGCATGCAGCGCTGGTAGGTAGCGCTTGCATTCTTCAGATCAAAAGGCATGGTTACGTAGCAGAAAGCCCCGTAGGGGGTGATAAATGATGTCTTAATCTGATCAGCCGGGTTTAACCGGATCTGATTGTAACCGGAATAACAATCTAGAAAAGACAGCAAATCATAGCCGGCCGTGGAATCGATGACTTGATCGATACGGGGCAAGGCGAAAGGGTCTTTCAGGCATGCCTTGTTCAGGCTGGTGTAGTCGATACACATGCGCCAGGTCTTGTTCTTCTTCAGCACCAGGACTGGGTTCGCCAACCAGTCCAGGTGGTACACTTCCATGATGAACCCGGCTGCGAGGAGCCGGGTGATCTCGTCACCGATTATCTTCCTCTTCTCCTCTGCGAACCGGCACAGAGGTTGCTTGACCGGCCTGGCATCCGGCCGCACATGAAGTGAGTCCTTGGCGAACTCCCTCGGCACACCCGGCATATCCTTGGGAGACCATGCAAAGATGTCCTGATTCTCATGGAGGAAGTCGACGAGCGCGCCATCCTATTTGTTGTCCAAGCCGGCACCAATGGTGACGAACTTAGTCGGGTCAGAGGGGTCGAGCTGGATCCTCTTCGTCTCCTTTGCCGGCTAGAAAGCTCCTTCTCTAGCCGGTTTGCTGCTAGCCGGTATGTCCTGCTGGGCCATGGCCACATTGCGCATGATCACGCGCTTCTCCTCGGCTATGATGAGGGCCTCTGCCAGTTTGGAACCGACTGAGGCGCACTCCATCGACCGCCTGAAGCAGCCTGCAACGATGATCATGCCGTGGGGTCCCGGCATCTTTGTCTTGAGGTACGTGTAGTGGGGGACGGCCATGAACTTGGCGAGGGCGGGGAGCCCGAGGAGAGCATGGTAGGAGCTCGTCAGTTTTACCACCTCGATCCAGATTGGTTCACGGCGGAAGTTCTCCTCGGTCCCGAAGATGACGTCTAGCTGGATTTTTCCCGGTAGTAGCTAGCCCGGTGATCGCCAGAACGTCGTGGTAGTCGGGCGCAGGTCGCATTCGCGAATGCCCAGCTTCTCCAGCGAGGAATGGTATAGGAAGTTGAGGTTGCTGCCTCCGTCGATGAGGACACGCAAGAATCGGCAGGTACACGCGTTGGAGACGATGAGGGGGTCGAGCACCATGGCGTAGCCCCCGGGAGTCGGCAGCTGCTCCGGCTGGTCTGCACGGCTCCAGGTGATGGGGGTTTCCGACCAGTTCAGGTACTGGGGGACCGGAGAGACGATGGCATTGACCTCCTTTGAGCGTAGCCTACGGCTGTGCTTGTCGTCCAGCTCCGTCTCGAAGATGTGGTAGGCGGCGTGTGGCTGGGGGTAGCCGTTGTTGTTGTTGTTGCCGCCGTTGCCGCTGTTACCATCATTACCGGCTCCTCTAGACGGTGGTGGTGGTCCACTAGGAGGGGGCGGGGGGAGACGAGGCTGGTTACCCTGGTCTTTTAGCTGGCGGGCCAGCTACAATTCCGAGTGGTGTGCGTAGCCGGTTTGAAGGGACCGCTGTGCCACTTGCACGGGCCGTCAAACATCTGGTCAAAGGTGAGCCGTGGCTTCTGCCTCCTTGCATCGTTAGCCGGTGCGTCGGGCGCACCCTCCACAGCATTGACCTGCCGCGCGTGGTAGCGTGGCTTCTGCTGTCCGGCTTGGCGGTCCCCATGGAACCGGTTGTCGTTGCCGTGGCGCCTGGAGGATCCGGCTTCACCAGCCGGATTGCTCGGGCGATCGTGAGCCGGCTCCATAGGAGTCGGACGCCCGTCACCATTTACCCGGAGGGGCTTCTTCATGGCGGCATCCGCCGTGGTGTACTGGTCCGCAACCGTCATGAGTTCCGTCATGGTTTTCGGCTCATCACACAGTAGCCAGTGGCAAAGCATGGTGCCTTCTCGGCAACCCTCGATGAAGAAACTGATGGCCTGGCTCTCCAGAATGCCCTCGCAGGTGTTGCGTAGCTCCGTCCACTTGGCGAGGTACTCGTGGTCGGTCTCGCGGTCACCCTGGATGCACAAGGCCAGGTCGCGTGGACGCCCCGGATGCTTGTACGTACCGTTGAAGTTGCGGACGAATACCTTCTCGAAGTCTGGCCAGGCGTTGATGCTGTTGGGCGCAAGGCTGTTGAGCCACATCCTTGCGGATCCGGTTAGCATAAGGGGGACGTAGTGCACGGCAGTGCGTTTGTTCCCATGGGCGATGCCGACTGCCGTAGCATAGTCGGTCAGCCAATCTTCCGGCTTCATGCTGCGGTCGTACTTGGGGGTGTTCCTGGGCAGGGAGAACTTATCCGGAAACAGCTCGTTCTGGATGCGAGGTCTGAAACAAACCGGGCCGATAGAATCTTCTTCCTCCGTGACGCGCGCTTGAGCGAGGAGCTCGATGCGGTCACGAGCATCCGGAAAATCCGGGTTGGGCGCTCCCACCTGGCCCGAGAGACGGGAGCCGGCGGGTCTAGGCGCTCCGGTTGGGGGAGGGGGAGGCGGCAGGTTGCTGTTCACCGTCTGCTCCTAGCGCAGCTGGCCCTTATTGCCAGAGCTACGACGCCTGCTGCGGGCCTTAGCCGGCTAAGGGGAGGACGCCTGAGTGTCATGTGGCGCTCCCTGCTGGCAGGAGCTTGCTCCTCGAGTAGCTGGGTCCTCCTGACCGCCGAGTGGCGCTACCTGCTCGTCCGTGATGCGGAGGAGCTCCTGGACACGGGCGTGCTGGCGGGCTCGCTCCTCGCCCTCTAGCTTGGGCAGTTCCTCGGCTACGGCTCGCGCCGCGCGTAGGTTCTTGATGGGCATGCTATAGGTGGGCCGGATGAGGGCGGGCGCGGGATCCGGCTCCCCATCCTTTTTCATCCTACCGCCTAGCTCGCCACCCCGGTGCCGTACCTGGCCGCGTCGGCTCGGCTCCACTGTAGCTGGAGTAAAGCCGTGCGCGCGGTCGTACTCGCGTCGGGTGATCTTGAATTGCTTGCGGGTTGCCACCAGCTCCATAGCCTCCTGGAGGAGGATCTGTCTCTCAATGACGAAGTTGGCCTCTGCCTCCTCCGGGTTATCCCCGAGGTTAACCGGCGTCTGGAGCTGATCAATGGCATCCTCCACCGGGTTCCGAGGCTGCGAAGGGGCGGAAGTTCCAACCTCGTCCGCGCCCCGCTGCCGTGGCTGGCAGGGATGAGAGCTAGAGCCGGCCATCATGACCTCCACGCCACAGGACGCGGTGGAGGTGCTACCACCTGGACGCGGCAGCTCCACGACAGAGACGATTTCCCTAGGGAAATGCTCCGGGACGGTGGCGACATAGGCAGGGAGGTCGCCGAATAGCAGGACGGTGCTGCCGGCCGGAAAGAGGTTCCGTGAAGGCGAAGCATTGTCGATGACGTAGTCGAATTTGCCAAGCGTGAGCACCAGGCCGGAGGCCACGCGCTCACCGGTTGAAGTGCGGGGTGTAGGGGTTCGTAGCATGGAAAACAAAAATTTTCTATCGCATACAAACAAACAAGCCAAGATCTATCTACTAGATTGCAGCAACGAGTCGATGGAATAACTCACCCTCGAAGATTCCAAAGTGTTTAACGAGAGCAGATTCTCGTGGGTGATGTAGTCGTACTCTTTCCGATCTCAAGATCGCGTAGACGATCCTTCGGCGCCATCGTTAAAGCGGCGCTCCCATGATCGGTCCTGCGTTAGGTACTGACCGAAGACCTTCCTCTCCTTGTTCCAGCAGGCAGCGGAGGTTGTAGCACTCTCCTCGCGATTCCGGCTGACAACGTGGCAGGAAGTAGAGGGAAATCCCATGAGGCTTCGCCTTAAGCGGTGCAGTATGGTGGAGCTTATGAGAGAGGCTATTAGTGGTCTAGTAATTAGACACACCAATTAGAAGGCTCTAAACCAATTAGAAGGCTCTAAACCACTGGCTAAAGCAATTAGAAGCTCTAAACCAATTAGAAGGCTCTAAACCGCTGGCTAAAGCAATTAGAAGCTCTAAACCAAAACGGCTCTAAACCGGAGTTAGAAGATAGGAACTTGTGTGTGCTAGGAGGGAGCCCTGCCCCTCCTTATATAGGTGGGAGGCTGGCGGCCAGGGAGGAGTTCCTCCCAAGTCGGCCTTGGAGGTCTTGCCAAGGAGGAACTCCTCCAACTCGGCCTCCACCAATCCTCCTCCTTTCCCACTTCCCAAAATTGCCGTTTGACTTTCAAACTAGCCGTTTGACTTTTCAATTTAGGATTTAAATAAACCCTTTATTTTGGACAGCAAGAACACCTAGTACATGATACAATCATTCCAATATGTAATGACACATTCATGTACCCTTCCCTCCGAGTGCCGGACATTCGGGACCTTCTAGAATGTTCCCGATGAAAACACGGAACCATTCCCCAACTCCAAAGCAGGACTTTCCTTATATGAATCTTATTCTCCGGACCATTCCGGATCACCTCGTGATATCCGGATCCCATCGAGACTCCGAACAACATTCGGTCTCTTTCTCATAATACCATAACTACTCAAACAACGTCGAATCCTTAAGTGAGTCTCCCTACGGTTCGTGAATTATGCGGACATGAACGAGACAATTCTCCTAACAATAACCAAAAGAGTAATCTGTAAATACATATGTCTCCCACATATTTCTCGATTACTTTGCGATCGAATGAACCACTTACATACGATACCAATTTCCCTTTGTCTCACGATATGTTACTTATCCGAGGTTATGATCGCTTGTATCTCTGCATACCTAGTTCAACCTCGTTCTCGATAAGTACTCTTTTCTCGTTCCGTGATATGTGATCCCTTGTGAGCCAGTCCCTTGCTTGCAAGCTAATTGGATGACATTTCACCGAGAGGGCCCAGAGAATATCTATCCGTCATATGGATGGACAAATCCCACTCTTGATCCATGTGTTTCAACCAATACTTTCCGAAAACTCAATACCACCTTTATAGCCACCCTGTTACGGTGTGGTGTTTGATGACATCAAAGCATCCATCCAGTAAAGGTGATATGCATGATCTCATGGTCGAAGGAATTAGGTTACTATGTATCAGAAAGCATATAGCAATTGAACTATTGAAATGACTTGATCTTTATGCTACGCTTATCTATAGGAGTATGTCCACCATATCATTCTCCTAACGATATGATCTTGTTGTTGATAACATCTCAATGTTCATGATAGGGAAACCACAATCATCAATCAACCAACAAGCTAGTGAAGTATAGAGGCTATACTAGGGACTTCAAATTAAGTTTACAAATCACACAAGTATTAATGTTTCCTTGTTAATACTATTATAGCATGAATGTAAACATTTATCATAAACACAAAGATATATAATAATAACTACATTTATTATTGCCTCTAGGGCATATCTCCAACACGGGGTCCCGTGCGGAACATGACTCCGGTCGGAGCCATCTGCCCCACGGTGGGCGCCAACTGTCGTTGTATTGGAAACGGCAGTACCTAAGGAGGTTAGATAGAGGTGTGGGGACTATCAGGGAAGCTATCGACAGCATCCGCAGGCGGGATTGGATACAAGCAAGCATAGCTGGACATAGGAAGTACCCAGGTTGAGAGCCCTCGTGATGAGGTAAAGCTCCTACTCCTGCCGGATCTGACTATGAGGGATATACGAACTACAAGTGCTCCTTGAGCTATATTCTCTAGCTACTGCCTTAAATGCACTGAGACCAACCCTTTCTACTGAGGCCTTGCCTCTCCTTATATAGGCAAAGAGGCAACGGTCTCACTGCGGGCCGATCGGCGGGCCCCATATGCGGCCCCACCGCTGGTCATCTGATACCGGTATGGTATGTCACATCAGAGTATGAGCGGTATGGCTGTCGTAGGCACAGTGGACGCCGTGCGAGCCTGTCGTCAGCATCGGGCCACTGTTCCTGCGTCATCCCCGCAAAGTCTTCGGTATGGCCGGGTGGTTGCCGGTCTTGTCATCGTACAGGGCATACCGTGCACTGATACGCACGTCGTCCTGTCTCACTGATTGTTTCTGGCTACGTCGCCGTAGCCGGCTGCATCTTGCCGATCCGGCTACCCTACGATAGCCGGCCTGTCTTGCCTTGTCCGGCTGCATCTGGTCAGCGGATGCGCGATCGCCCAGCTTGTCCGGCTAGTATCTGGGAACATCCCCCGACAATTAGGGACTGGAATCTTCATCTGCAGGTAGGCGTAGTGTGGCACCGCCATGAACCTCGTGAATGCGACATGTCCAAGGATACAATGGTACTACGAGGGCCAGTTGACCACTTTGAATTCGAGGTGGTCTCACTGGAAGTTTGCCGACATGCTGAAGATGATACCCAAGCTGATTTTTCCTAAGGGGTATACACCCTTCCCTGGGAGGATGCCATGGAATGTCGTGTCAGAGGTTTCCAAGCACGAAAGGGGGATCCGTATGGCACACAAGGTGCTGGCGAACATGAGGTTGATGCCACTGCCGCCATCCATGAAGACGCGACTCATCTTGAAGCCTCCGATCTGTGCTTCAAGCACCAATGGAGAGTGTCCCGGGCGAGGTACTTGGTGCGGGTGATCACGCTTGTCGAAGGTGATGCAGGACTCTCACCCGCTGAGGTACTTAGTAGTTGAGGGTGGAGAGTTAAGCGCCAGGTTGATTTGGTGAGTGATTGATTTTTGCACTCGATTGGATGGTTGTCCTTTTTGGATCATGCCCATATTCCCCAGCGCTCGTGGGTATTGTTCACCTCCATTATTCTGGGCTGGTGTAGCCATAGGTGGTGGTGGTCCGGGTGGTGGTGGCGGTGCTCCGTGAGCCACAGCACCTGGGGCAGCTCCGTATCCCTGATTTATCACGTCGCTATTCATTTGGGCGAGGCCTTCGTGGAGTTTGAGGAACTCGCGCGTAGTCCTTTAGGAGGTGACTGGACATCTTCTTGTCGTCATGTTTGTCGATATAGAAGTGTATGTTGCAACGTCTACACAACTTATCCTGGATCGATGTTCCAGGAGCCTCATCGCGGGTACGGCGTTTCCATACCTGCATGGTCTTTCCACTGTCGCGGTATCCTCCGTTGCGATATCCGTTGTTGCGGTTGCCATTGTCGCGTCTATGGGCATAGCCAGCCACGACCATGTCGACCTCTTCACGGTCTTTGTAACCGCGCATTCGATGTTTTCCTCAATCATCGCGTCTGCGGCCGAAGTCATCGTCATCGTCTGAGTGGACACGGTTATTTTTCACCGAGTCCTCTCCATTAGCCCATCTGTTCGCAATTTCCATATGGTGGTTAATTGTTTTGGGCTTCAATCGTCCCAACTCTTCCCTGAGCTTTCTTCGGTGTATGCCGTCGTTGAACACGTGAATCGCGCGATCCTCGGACATGCCCTCTGCAGAGTTTTTGATGATGGACCACCTCTAGATGTAGGAGCGCATTGACTCGTCGGGCTTTTGGTAGCAGCCCTTTAGCTCTTCGATTGATGCGGGCCTTTTGTAAGTGCCCTTTAAATTTCACACGAAGCTATATACTAGCTCTTCCCAGCTGGGGAAGATGTTGCTCAGCCGGATCTGTGGGGGAGATTACTGAGCCACGCGGGAGCGAAGCCCTGCAGCTATAGCTAGAGGCACTGCATTGCTGTGATTTTTCTCCCGCCGTGTATTTTAATAGAGGAGATGTGGTCCTCCAACTAGATCTTCGGGTCCTGGAGGCCATCGAACTTTGGGTTCTCTAACGGAAGTTTGAACCCCTTAGGCATTCATGTTTTCCTTATGGCTCGGTTGAAGCAGCCAGCACCGCAGAGCTCTGTTCCTTTGTCCTCCGAGTCTGTCAGACGAGCGCGTCTTGCGTGCATCTTGTCTACTTTGCACTGTGTGATGTCATCACGCGTGTTGTAGTCACGATCATGTTGATGTGAGCAGCGTCGCTGCGATAGTTCGTGCTCATCATCCCTGGAGGAGAGTGAGTAGTACTTGACTAGAGCCTTGCTTTTCTTTGGCTTCGACTAGTGAGCGTGGCTTCGACTAGTCCCAGTCCAGCGATCGTAGATCGGTGCATGGCGGATCGTGGATCCCCAACTGGTGGCTAGTTGTTGAGCAGGTACATGGTGGCTGTTGTCAACGCTGCGTGTGGTGTCTTTGGGAGCACGTTGCCCCGTGAGTCCACCGTAATGGACGAGAAGTTGAGGACTCGAGTGGCCTCTTCTCGCTCCCTGTCGGTGAAGTGAGCCAGTCGAGAGCGCCTTTTAGCAGCTACATAATCATTGCCCTTGGAGGAGGATCCTCCGATGGAAGAGAGCGCAGCTCGTCGGAGGCTCGATTCATCGGCCCTCATTTTAAGCTCTTCGATTTGAGCGCTCACTTGTTGCTGGCGCCTGAACTCCTGCATGAGCAGCCAATGGTAACCCATCAACATCTTCTGCGATGAGTTTTGAGGTAAGGGGTTGCCCTGTAGGGCCTCCCTGTATCGTGTCCACTCGGTGTCGGTGAGCTCAATCAGCTGTTGTTTGTTGGCGCGTTCACCCGCAGGGAGATGCAGCTGATGATCTTCTTGGATGGGCCTATCGACAGGGGGTCAGTTTGTTGGTCCGTTGTTGGTGGGTCCACCATTGGCGTTCTCCCTTGAAGTGCTTCCATCGCTGGTGTTGATGATGGCGCACATGTAGTGGCTGGGGAAGATGTTGCTTCCGTAGCTCTTAGACCCGGAGTCACAGAGTCCATCTTGTGATGCCAGATCACCCAGATCGGACTCGCAACTACTGTTGTCATCCGTATTCTCAACTGGTGCTAAGGCGTTGAGTTTGCTTAGGGTGCTAATCAGCGGTGGGAACCATGACGCAGGAGCAATCGCGGGGATCTTCGGCTGATCAGGAAGGCGGAGCATTCCGAGCCCACCAACCTGAAAGCATAGGCTTTCGATTGCTAGGCCGATCCCGTCGCCCACGGACTCAAAATACGGGCGAGTCGCCGGCGCATGGACGGTGAAGTCGAGGGTGCCGAAGAGAAGGCGTGTCTCTGCTGCAGCAGAGCCGTAGGTCGCGGTTGATGGGGCCGAGGAAGCCGCAACATCAGCACTCCCGTTTCCCACAGACGGCGCTAGTTGACAAGGGTTAGACTCATCAATTCCCATTGTTATGGACTTGGGTTCATAGGAAGTAGGGAGCGTTGGAGGCATCAATCCGCTAGCAAACAAGCACACAGGTGACACGAGGTTTTACTAGGTTCAGGCCTCGTAGAGGACCCTACTCCTTCTTGTCTGCTCTTGATTATGGGGGAGTCGAAACTTACAAGGGTGCACAGATGCAATCTGGCGAGGAGTATGCAGGGTGTGCGTGTATCGGTCCTCCTCGTCACCCCCTCCTATCCTTTATATAGAGAAGCTAGGTCTCGGGGTAGCAGGTCGAGTCAGTTACAAGTTAGGGTTTCCCCTTTAAGTTTCTATCTACACTTTGTCATGTCCTCCAAGAAATCGAACTCCAATGTGCCACCCGAATCTTTGTTGGGCTTCGATTACACCGTGAGCTCCTTCTTGGGCCAAACCGTATAGGATAATCTTAGGTACCTGTAAGGTATACCCATGTCACATTGAGATGCCTGATGATTATTTATCAAGGAGTTTAGTCAATAACAATAGCATTCTTCAAGACATAGAAAAAATTGGAAATGGATGATCATCTTGAGTCCACACCTGGGGTGGATCCCAAGATGAATCAAAAATATGAACCTGTAAGAAAAGGAGATGAGGCACCTCCACCTCCTACTCTAAAAACTGTAGGGGTTCTGCGCATAAATACAATAAATTTTACTCTACGCCCCTGAACCCCTGAAGCTGCCAGGACCTATCTATTAGTAATACAGTAACGGGAGGGGCTTTTCGCGAACTTACCCTTGAAGACCGAAAAGCGTTGTCAATGCTCAGGAGAGTGTGGTTGATGTAGACGAGCCGAAGCCGACCTCAAGGTCGTGATGAAGTCCTTGCGCTCCTTCTGGCTCCAAAGACTTGAGTGCCTCAAGTGCGACACCTCGCGGGGAGTTACACACGTCCGGTGCCTGACGATGACTCCCGCTTCCCCGATCCAGCAGATTCTTGAAGTAGAGCTCCCGGATCCGAATCCTGCAGCGCGACGGCGCTCCACGGTGAAGATGTCTCTTGCTCGCGCAGTCTAGACTTGGGACCACAGTCACGAGAGAGAGGGGGAGAGAGAAAATATCAATTAGAGGTCCTCCCAAAAGTGGGGAGACCTTTATTGATTATTTGGGTGTATTTTCTAGGCCATATACCCCACTTTATATAGGGGGAGGGGAGGTACTACCTCCCCTCAAGTCCCGGGGTGGGACTAAAGGAGAGGAGGGGGGAGGAGGTGGCTGCCAGCCACTAGTGGGCCCCGCAGGGGGGGGGGCTAGGCCCAGCCGACCTCCCCCTTGCCCCTTCTCCCCTTTCTCCTTTTCCATAATGGGCCCTCTCCCTCCGGAATTGGCCCATTAAGCCTTTTGACCTTTTAATTGATTTTCTCTTTATTAAATAATTATGAATAAATGATTAAATCAATATTTAACATCCATTCACACATTATCTAATCTTTGTGGCCATGGAACATCTTCCACCTCCACTCCGGACATCCTCCGGACTTACCGAAACCCTTCCGGTTTTCTCCCTTCTCTTCTTTGGTGATTCTACCAATCCTATAAACACTCTCTAAGCATCATCAAGCCCTTAAGCCTGATACCCTACGGTTCGGGAACACTCCAGACATGGTCGGGACACTCCTGCACCAATGATCAATAGAGGGACCTGGATGTCCATGTGACCCCTGTGCGTTCCACGAAGATCTTTCGTCGTTTGAACCGGGACAGTCGTGTCTTATTCCCTTTGTCATTCGATACTTGCATTGCCCGAGATTTGATCAATGACATCACCATGTCGTGTTCAATCTCAAGCATCGAACAATGCTACTTAACTCGTTCCGACAAGTGATATCCCCGTGATCTAATCACACGCTACGCAGCTATTGGATATAACTTCTCTGAGTGGGCCCTAGAGTATCTTCCCGTTACATGGATGGACAAATCCCGCTCTTGACATATATTGCCTCTATGGTTTCCTCCGAATACCTGAACACACCTTTATAACCACCATTTTACCAGATGGCGTTTGATGCTATCTAAGCACTCTCGGGAGACAGTGATTGATATAGCCTCACGGTCTAAGGAATAGTCTACGAGGATCCATTTCTAATCATCGTAACTTGAACTCCGTGACATGATCGGGTCACGATATTTAGGTTGGGTATTGGTTCATCATCTCATTCTCCGAATGAGATGACCTCATTTCCAACTGGCATAAATGCCACATGATCAGGAAACATGATCATCTATTGACCAATGAACCAGTGACTAGAGTTTCACTGGGAACCCCTGGTTGTTTGTATATCACACGTGTATTGATGTTTCCACTCAACACAGCTATAGCATGATATAAAAGTTAATCATAAACTATATGAAATATGATAATAGACCTTACTACTATTTGTCTCTAGGGCATATTTCCAACAGTCTCCCACTTGCACTAGATCTAAGTACAAATACACTAGCTGCATTTGTTCTCAATTATTGGCACCAAGTATCCGGTACCCTGAACATGCTTGCTCATGGAAGAGGTTGACTCTTGGGTCTGTACTTTATAGTCCCAAATCCTTTGCAACTTACTAATGTCACCTTGATTGACATTAATACTCTATCATCACATGATAGCATCTGTGTGTATGCATCATCGCCATGGCAGCAGAACGAGGCCTGATTCCAGGAGCCTACAGTGACGTTAGATCAACCTCGAGGGCTTTCTCATGGGCACTATGCCCTAGGACACATCATTCAACGTTAAAAGCGAACTAGCCCCGCCATAACATTATACACCACTTTAGATGGTACCGTTATCTATTATTATAAATGTATTCCTCGAAACACTAGTGCACTCTGTGCAACTTTTGATGTTTTGTTCACCTTGCTTCCTACTTGACTTTTAATTGGTATCTACAGGAGTTTCCAACATATTCCCTTATAACATAACTCTTTATGCTTTAAGATATGTTATCCTTTATGGATTTGGAAAATGTGTCCACAGTTCTCAACTAGACACTGCAGACAAACTTACCTCAACGTTCTGTGATTCGAACTTAATCACTTTCAAACATTCTTTATTGGATCACATATTATGCTAAGTTATCATCATGGTTTCTAAGATAGAACCTATGTCTCAACATAGTGGATGACGATCATCCTTTTCTTTCTTTCAAAGATTGATGTTAAACTTAATGTTATTCCTAATTTGAGTTATTAAGGACTGGTTCCTTAATTAACTTCTATTCTAAACCCCTTTTTCAGAAACCCTTAAGGAACACTACATAATATCACAATACACCTATTATCAACTTCTACATCTTATAAATCATTATTTATAAGTATTTGTGCCTTTCATCCTTAACATACTTAAGAATTACTCTTATAAGCTCCCACTCAAAATATATTCCTATATATTTGAGTTTGAGACTCATATTGCTCCCACTTAAAAATATGTCAATCACATATTGTTTTAGGAAGACTTTCATAGCTCCCACTCAATTTTATGCAAATTGCATATCCACTCACTATTTTGAATAACTTCAAAATCTTTGATCAATTATCAAACTTGGAGATTTATTATGAGATACTAGTACTTTACTAGTTTTAAATCCACTAGACATTTAGCACACATGAATCAAATTAATTTGAATTTGTCCAATGCCTGACAAATTGTGCTTTTGTCATTCACCCCTTTTTCCTACTATGGCTTTGCAGTCATTTGGGAAAATTCAAGTAACTCCTTTTACTTGTGAGATTCAACAATGAATTTCTTTCTAATCTCAATGGAATTTTTCTTTTAGGATTTCTCATAATTTAGTTTACCATTATTTCCTTTGTAGTTCGTAGGTATGTCATATTCCAAAAATCATGACAAGTGATTCACAAATGTCTTCATATAAGATATGGATTTACATTTTGAATCCTACTTCATGTAGTGAAAAACAATAGTGGAGGGAAAAACACAATGATCAAAATCATTGATTCTTTCCTTCTGTGAAGAGAATCGTTCAGGAACATTGTCCGTTGCGCTTCTCAACACTCTGATGCAGGGTTTTGAATTGTCATCATGTTTTACACTAATTTCCATTTTCTCATAATTGAGAAACATCACTAGAGGTGAGCTTTCTCAAGAATGCACCAAAATCCAAGCAATACAAGTTTTGCTTTCCTTTTGGTTCGAGCTATGGGTTTCATATTCAAAGTTTCCAATGAATACTCTACAAAGACTTATTTGCTATTGTTTTGGTTATATCAAATAACCCCAAAACTTTCACAGATTCAAATGGTTTACTAATTCTAATTGAGTGCTAACTATTTCTAAACTAATGGTCTCTACATATACTCTACAATGATTTATTTGGTGCCTTCTATTCAACCCCGTTGATATCTAATATCACATTGTGATGCTTTGTATTTTGACGTTTCAAAACACTTTGCATTTCACAATTACTTTTATGCCATTCTTATAAAGTCGAACTTCATTACTATTGATCAAATCATAGTAATTGGATTCTCTTTTATACTTATACCCTTTTTGTTGATGAAACACTTTGATCAAATCAAATAGTTTTATATTCATGTTTCCTTTGGTAAACTTACTTTACACATTTAAACAATCATTTAATGATAATTACCATTTTCGTTAAAACACAATACATCGAATATGTATTCACTTTTAACAATTCATTAAACACTTTGTATCCAAGTAATACACGGTGTTCAAGTTATTCTGCCAAACTTAGGCATGATTTATATGTGAAAAGAAATTGAATGACTTTCACATATTATCAGATAACTTTGAATTCAAACAATGGCTTCATTCATTCATTAATGAACATATCATTAAATTGGGTATTTTTAAACAAGGCATTTTAATGTTTTACAAATGTTCATACATTATCAATTAGTTTCAAACAATAAGGACAATTCACAAGTAATCAAACAAGATATGAACACGAATAGAAATCATTCATAAAAGCAGAACAACTATTTGTTACAAACTCATATGAATAACTGTCTCACTAAGTGTGAGACAAACTAAAGAAGTTCACAATCTCTTGATTACATTAATCATCCTAAAACACAAACTAAGTGATAAATGTCGAGGGAGAGTGTCGTTGGCCGTCATCATCATGCTCGCCATCAACACGTGACGTCACCTCCTCTCTAGCAAGCACCTCTATGCAGAAGGACCTGTTTTCACCAAAACAGAACAAGTATCAGATATACTTAACACTGCAATGTGTTTGCAAGGTTATAACATTTATAAAACTGTATATCAAATATATACCTTTGTCGTGATTTACTCCAGTGACGTTAGTTCATCTATCACATTTCTGAAATGTGATATGAACTCAAGGAAATCCAGTGTTTCCGTGTCACCTCTCATAACGCAGATCCTGACTTGTGCTTGGAAGCTTGGAGAAAGCGACCGCAGCACAACTCCCATCGCAAATGAGCTTGAGTACCAGTTGTCCAGGTAGTATGCCAGACTCATGTATGCATCGTAGAGGCGCAATAAGTGCTAATCCAATGAGGAACCCTCCTCCATCTTTATGGAGAGGAAGTCCCCCATCAGCTCATACTCCCACATGCGCACTTGTTCCACGAAATGTGCTCTCAGATGTGCCATGACCATTTGGGGCTTGAGACTCCCCACCATTGGCCATATCCCATCCTCCATTCCGAGGCGCATGGTCACTGATATAAACGTGGCCATCACACGACGACGATAACGCAGATCTCGCTGCTCCTAGGTCTCATGAGAATAGGGTGGCTCCAAATACATCTCGCAGGTCATGTAGTTAGCTACATTGTTCTCCCCAAGGAGATCAAATAGGCGTATGACCCATGCAGAAAAGTTGGATCCATCTAACTTGAGCTTTTCTCCTTTTAACCAATCGTCGATAGGAAAGGTAATCTCAGGAAGAACCATTTTCTACATGTATAATTGCAAAAGGAATTTAGACTAAGTTTATAATTAAATGAGTTAATAATAACTCCACTCAGAAACACCTATCCCCAAAGAGGGTTCCTAGTGATAACATGACCCCTATCAGCCACATCTCCCCCGATCATCACGGCCATCAATGTGGGTTCAAGGGTGGACGCTAAACGTCGGTCACATCGTTCATGCGACTCGTGCTCGATCTTTCGACCATCTGCGTACCGAGGCCACACTTCTCTAGCGTGCTAGGCTTGCCAACTCAACCTTAGTGTTTTCGCTGTGCAACATGGCTTGCACCCACTGTATGCGAACGTAGATATGTCTGACACCCGATCATCACGGCCTGCCTCATACCAAAGAACTTTCTTGGTGGTGCACACTAAGGGGGAACACAATCGTTGGTTATTTTAACAGGGATCATCTTATTAGGCTACCGTCGAGTATCTAATACTAGCACACAATAAGACATACAAACAATAACATTGAATGTAAATGCTATGTGATATGGTCCTTCATGTCGTGATCTCCATCCACCGTCACTGGGTTCCGGCGCCAAGGTTCCGGTGCCGTAGACACCAGGGTACCAGTGTCATTCCGGCATGGTAGTTTGTAATTACCGTGACTATCTACTACTATGTAACAAAAGGTAATTACTTTACCTTTGCCACAACCATATCACAAAGCAACGCCCCCTTGCAAAACAAAGTTAGACGCCTCTACTTTATCTTTGCATGTTTTACGTGGCTGAATGGGCTTTCGCACAAGAATCGTTCTTACCTACAAACTTTCAGCACAACACTGATCAAGTAGTTGTCTATACTACACCCCTTTCAGGGCCCTCCGTTGCAAATGGTATACCAACTAATGCAAGAGAGACAGACACCCCCCTAAACCACTTTATACGGTACAAGCCGTATGTCAAGCGTGGACCAGTCTCGCAAATGAACGCGTAAAGTCATTTGGGGGCCGCTTCATCAAGCATTACTATGGTATACACAAGTACACGTGGGAGGGTAACAAGTAAAAGATCAACGCCCACACGCTACATCTCGTGTGTTCTACCCATACAAGCATTACTACGCATAGATCTAGCTCTGATACCACTATAGGGGTTCCACGCATAAAAACAATAAATTTCACTCTACGCCCCTGAACCCCTGAAGCTGCCATGACCTATCTATTAGTAATACAGTAACGGGAGGGGCTTTTTGTGAACTTACCCTTGAAGACCGAAAAGCGTTGTCAACGCTCAGGAGAGTGTGGTTGATGTAGACGAGCCGAAGCCGACCTCAAGGTCGTGATGAAGTCCTTGCGCTCCTTCTGGCTCAAACGACTTGAGTGCCTCAAGTGCGACACCTCGCGGGGAGTTACACACGTCCGGTGCCTGACGATGACTCCTGCTTCCCCGATCCAGCAGCAGTTGCGGAAGTTGAGCTCCCGGATCCGAATCCCGCAGCGCGACGGCGCTTGGTGGTGAAGATGTCTCTCGCTCGCACAGTCCAGACTTGGGACCACGGGCACGAGAGAGAGAGGGGGAGAGAGAAAATATCAATTATAGGTCCTCCCAAAAGTGGGGAGACCTTTATTGATTATTTGGGTGTATTTTCTAGGCCAAATACCCCACTTTATATAGGGGGAGGGGAGGTACTACCTCCCCTCAAGTCCCGGGGTGGGACTAAAGGAGAGGAGGAGGGGAGGAGGTGGCCGCCGGCCACTAGTGGGCCTCGTGGGGGGGGGGCTAGGCCCAGCCGGCCTCCCCCTTGCCCCTTCTCCCCTTTCTCCTTTTCCCTACTGGGCCCTCTCCCTCCTTGATTTTCTCTTTATTAAATAATTATGAATAAATGATTAAATCAATATTTAACATTCATTCACACATTATCTAATCTCTGTGGCCATGGAACACCTTCCACCTCCACTCCAGAGATCGTCCGGACTTACTGAAACCCTTCCGGTTTTCTCCCTTCTCTTCTTCGGTGATTCTACCGATCCTATAAACACTCTCTAAGCATCATCAAGCCCTAAAGCGTGATACCCTACGGTTCGGGAACACTCCATACATGGTCGAGACACTCCCGCACCAATGATCAACAGAGGGACCTGGATGGCCATGTGACTCCTGTGCGTTCCACGAAGATCTTTCGTCGTTTGAACCAGGACAGTCGTGTCTTATTCCCTTTGTCATTCGATACTTGCATTGCCCAAGATTCGATCAATGACATCACCATGTCGTGTTCAATCTCGTTACTGAACAATGCTACTTAACTCGTTCCGACAAGTGATATCCCCGTGATCTAATCACACGCTGCGCAGCTATTGGATATAACTTCTCCGAGTGGTCCCTAGAGTATCTTCCTGTCACATGGACGGACAAATCCCGCTCTTGACATATATT
Organism: Avena insularis; assembly: GCA_023614405.1. Lineage (NCBI taxonomy): Eukaryota > Viridiplantae > Streptophyta > Magnoliopsida > Poales > Poaceae > Avena > Avena insularis. Next base: position 481,361,522 of record CM042686.1, on the reverse strand, counting down.
GCCTCTACGGTTTCCTCCGAATACCTGAACACACCTTTATAACCACCATTTTACCAGATGGCGTTTGATGCTATCTAAGCACTATCGAGAGACAGTGATTGATATAGCCTCACAGTCTAAGGAATAGTCTACGAGGATCCATTTCTAATCATCATAACTTGAACTTCGTGACATGATCGGGTCACGATGTTTAGGTTGGGTATCGGTTCATCATCTCATTCTCCAAATGAGATGACCTCATTTCCAACTGGCATAAATGTCACATGATCAGGAAACATGATCATCTGTTGACCAATGAACCAGTGACTAGAGTTTCACTGGGAACCCCTGGTTGTTTGTATATCACACGTGTAATGATGTTTCCACTCAACACAGTTATAGTATGATATAAAACTTAACCATAAACTATATGAAATATGATAATAGTCCTTACTACTATTTGTCTCTAGGGCATATTTCCAACAAAAACTTTACCCAAGGAATTAAAATATAGGTTTCTTGATGAAATTAATAATTTCCCTATTGAAAGGGCATGTATGCCCCAGGTGTGGTTTTGGTAATTAATGACAATCCCTATGGACTAATATGCAAATTGAGTCTCACTTGTAGGTTTGTCCATTGGCATCGCTTGGACCATGTGTTGGTTTCAAGGATGAAAAATAAGAAGCATTGTCCAAGGGCTTTGTGCCTTTTGGAATCAAGTAGAAGAAGAAGAAGATCAAGTATGTCTTGAACAAGAAGAAGATGGAGTTCCTCATGGCTTTCTTCAAGACATCATCAATAAATGAAGTGCAAGCTCAATATGCATCCTCTCTATAATATCTCATGCTTGATGCTTGCCATCCTCGGCAATCATGGAATGATGAAGACAAGTTCGAAGAAGAGGCTTCCCCATGGAGTATGGGGAGCATGTATCAAAACTTCATCAAGCAAGTGCAAGCAAGTGCAATCAAGAAAGGTGTTCCATATTGAAGGTGACAAGATCAACTACATCAAGCTCAAGTGCGTTGCTCATGGCAAAGGTATGATCTTGATAGGGTTTCTATTTTACCGGTCTCTTGTAGTGTTGGGAGACCGGGCTTAGGGTAGATAGCCGTTCTATGAAGAGGGGCTCTCGAGTGGGTGACTCATTCATATCTTTCGGAGAGAGCTCAAACCTTTTCACACATAGCATCATCTTTCTTGGTTGTTGTTTTGTTCTTGTCCATGTGAGGATCTAGAGCTTGTGGTTATCTTCATAACAAGCTCTAGTTCATCAAAAACGGATTTCCCTTGCATATCTTATTGCGTTTTTGATCTTGCGGGTTTTTACGGCTCCACACCTTAGGAGGTATCTCACATATATATTCATGGTATTTTGTTGGACTCTACACGTCGTTATCTTTCCAACAAAATTGGTTTCATCTCGTTTGGACTTCGAATGCAAAAGTTGTGGCATTTCTGGTTCTGGAGTTTTTGCCTGGCCGGTAGTTCCGATGGGCCACCGGTAGTACCGCTAGGGCATTTTGCTGCCAGTAGTACCGATGTTAATTCCGGCCCAACTTCCGATAAACCCGTTTTTTGGTGCAGTACTCTCTCTGCCTGGTTTGCGCTATTTGACGGTACTTCAGCCGGTATTTCAGGCGGTAGTAATGCTAGGACATTCTTGCCGCCGGTAGTTTCGGAGAAGCGGCGGTAGTACCGGCCAGGCTCGTGTTTTTGTTCTTTCTCTCGATGTTTTCTGACTGTTGGCTAGGTGCCACCGGTAGTACCGGCCACCCACCAGTACTACCAGCCATGCGTGAATCTGTGAGTAACGGGCAGATCGGGGATCCCTTTAAAAGGAGCTCCCCTTTCCCCTTCGGCCCCAACTCTTGTTCTTCTCGGTTTTTGGCTTTCTGTCTCCTCCATTGTTGAGCTTGAAGAGCTTGCCCTCTCTCCTTCCCCCTTCTATGATTCTTGCATCTTTTTGAGGGATTTGAGAGAGGAGATCTAGATCTACAAGCCCCACCAAACCAAATCCCTTCTTTGTGAAGGAATCCTTGGGATCTAGATCTTGGAGAGTTTTGTGTTCTCCTCTTGTGTTCTTCCTCCCTTATTCCCCCAATAGCTTTTGTAGCTTTGGTGGAATTTGAGAGTGAAGGACTTGCCTCTTGCATTTGGTGCATAGGTTTGAGTTCTCCTCGGAGATTCAGCGAGTTCAAGCCTTGGGCTTGTTTCTCTTGGGTTCTTGGAACCCTAGATGGTTGTTTGGTTGGATTGTTGACCTTTTGTGGTCTTGTAGCCTTTTGTGGCCTTGTTGCCTTTTGTGGCTTTGTATCCTTTGTAGCATTGTTGTTGGGAGCCTCCAATTGAGTTGTGGAGATTACCCCAATCTTGTACGGGTTCGGTGACCGCCCTCAAGTGTTCCATAGTGGAACGTGAGTAGGCCTTTCTGGCGAGCTCACGGGAGAATAGGGTGATCCTTTTGTGGTGTCGGTAGGTTGCGTGCCTTCGCATCTTGGGGTGAGGCCTTGTGTGGCGTTGGGTGAGCATCGAGCCACCACACTTCGAGGTGAGCCACTTGTGGCGTTCGAAGTACATTGCGCCCCTGCACCTCTCCAACGGAAACATAGCTTCTTTGGAAGTGAACTTCGGGAAACAAATCATCATCTCCGCGTCCATCGGTTATCTCTCAACCGAGCCCTTTACTTATGCAATTTACATTATGATATCCATCATGCTTGAAGTATTATATCTTGCTATCACCTTGTTGTTTATTTGCTTAGAATAGGTTGTTGGCGCACTTAGTGAACCTAGTGGATATAGGTTTTGGCTTGATAAATTAAACGTTAAGTTTTATTCCGCATTTATTAGATTCTAAACCGTAATAATTTTAAAACGTCTATTCACCCTCCCTCTAGGCGACATCCATTTCTCTTTCACCTGTTATTATAAGTTCTAACCTTGTAGAAAAATAGGAGGAAAATTTAATGAAGGTTCTCTAGATGCATCGGAATGCTCTTGGGTATTCGATGAGTGACTTGAAAGGGATCAGTCCCTCGATAACCACCCATAGAATATTTATGGAAGAGGGAGCCCAGGCTGTTGTAGACTTTCAGAGGCGACTCAAACCTCAAATGAAAGAAGAGGTAAGGAAGGAACTAATTCATTTATTAGATGCAGGGATCATATTTCATGTGGAGGAAAGTGACTGGGTAAGTACTGTTCATTGTGTCCCTAATAAAGGTGGATTAACTGTTGTTGACAATTAACACAATGAGATGATACCTACTAGAACCATTGTTGGTAACATGATGTGTATTGACTATAGAAAACTTAATAAAGAAACTAGAAATGATCATTATACTTTGCCGTTTATAGATCGAACTTTAGAAAGTCTTGCTATCCATTCTCATTTTTGCCACTTAGAAGGTTATTCCGGCTTTTCTTAGATTGTTGTTCACCCTGCTGACCAACTTAAAACAACCTTTATTTGTCCTTATGGTCTATACGCCTATCGTCATATGCCTTTTGGTCTTTGCAATGCCCCTATCACCTTCGAAAGATGTATGACTGCTATATTTGCCGATTATGTTGAAAGTATTATAGAAGTATTCATGGATGACTTTTCTGTTTATGGAACTTCCTTTAATCATTGTCTCCATAACCTTCATAGAGTTTTGTAGAGATGTGAAGACACTGACCTAGTATTGAATTGGGAAAAATGTCATTTTATGATTCAAGAAGATATAGTGCTTGGTCACAAAATCTCAGGTAAGGGTATAGAAGTTGATAAAGCAAAGATTGAAGCAATAGAAAGGCTTCCCCCTCCTCGAGATGTAAAAGGTATAAGGAGTTTCTTAGGCCATGCTAGATTTTATAGAAGATTCATTAAGAACTTCTCAAAGACTACGAGACACTTAACTAACCTTGTTCAAAAGGATGTTGTTTTTAATTTTGATGAAAACTATCTCACCCATTTCAATATATTGAAACAAGCCCTTCTTGAAGCTCCCGTCATAAAACCATCTAAGTGGAAGAAACCTTTTGATCTATTCTGTAAGGCTAGCCACAAATCTCTAGGAGAAATTCTTTGCCACTATGACGGTGATGACCTTAATATAATTCATCATGCTAGTGGAACCTTAAACGACGCCCAAAAGAATTACCCTATGGAAGAAAAATAATTTTATGCCAGGGTTTTCTCCTGTGACAAGTTTAGATCTTATATTATTGACTCTAAGGTAAGAGTGCATATTGATCATGTTGGCTTAAAATATATTCTTGAAAGGACTGAAATTAAGCCAAGAATGATCCGTTGGACTTTACTTTTGCAAGAATTTGACAGATTCTCTAAAGAAAAGAAGAACAGGATGAGGCATCAATGGACATTGAGGAGGTTGATCCACATGGGGTAGTGTCATCCATCTTCATACCCTCAGGAACTACAACTTCTAAAAGGAAATTTTCGATTTCTCTTTGCAATGGTTTTATCATTTTTTTGCAACCAATCTTGTTCAAAGGGAAAAGAAAAGGTTGATCCGAGAATTAAAAGAAAGAGAAGGTACCAAAATAAACTCATTCTCCCTCGATGAACAAGATATTTGAAATCTTGAAAACATCTTTGTTCCGGATGGTTATATATCATTTCTTTTTGCATATTCGTTTTCCTTTTGTTTTTCTAAGTTCACTACCGGTCTTACGAGGTCGGTACGGGCGGACGGTACGACCGGACCCGACCGTACCGCTGGTCGTTAAGGTGGCAGTAATCTTTGATGCGATTTCCACATATCGGTACGATAGTGCACTATGGGTGCGTCCGCCCGTATGGTTGGTCGTTACCGACTCTATGTTTCCTCGTTTGTTTCTTATTTGTTTGATTTGTGTGATAAAAAAGAATAAGAAGTCGACGGGCAGTAAGGGCAGGACCCGTCTGTACCACATAGTCGGTTGATTATTCACTGACTTAAATCCGGTGAGTTATTGGTGAAGACTCTATATGGGCGTGCCATACGGGCGTCCGCCCGTACCAAGTGGTCGTAATGATCGTGATTTCATCTGTTTTCACATATTTATTTCCTAATTTGTTTGGATTCTTTTCTTGATCGACCCTTTTCCTTCCAGTACGAAATCTTCCATGTTTCTAACCACTTATAAGCCTTCCAAGAGGTTTATTTTCTTCTCTTGACAAACAGATCTTCCCTACGTTGCTCCTCCCTCTCAAAAAATTTCAGTTATGTCTTACCCATGGGACATCGTTCAAGCCAAGGAGGATTGCCATGGATCGTTCGCAAGGATCACAGACGAGGCCAAGGTGGTAGCCAGTGTGCAGAATAAAGAGGAGGAAGCAATATGTGATCAGTTATGAGCCGAGGATGGATTCAAGCTCATGGAGATGGTCAAGTATGGGTGTAAGGTTTTTAGCCTCAGTGTGGGTAAAGAAGGCGATTTCGAAGAGGTTTAACTCAATCTAGAGGAAGACGGAGAATCTTACTTGGAAAGGCTGAAGAAACAGGGGAAAACAACCAAGCTTCCCTAGATAAACTTGATCGTAGCATCAAGAAAATAGAGGTAATATCTCAAGGGTCTTCTAAACACATTGAACAGTTGTGTCCTTATCTGGACTAGATGGATCTGAAGATAATGAAGGGGCTAGAAGCCAACCTCGACATCAGCCCCCGGTCCATCAATGCATAGAAGCAGACGATTTAGATGTGAAAGGCACTTGTGGAGCAATTGGAGACAATTAGCGAGCAAGGCTGAATTCGCATCTTTATTCTAGAAGCAATAAACAAGATGCTTCGTGCAAGCCTTCGCAATTTCAGGACTTCTTCCACGAATTAAGGACGTACCATGGTATTGAATAATCGCACGGGATTATTTGATCCCAGCAGCTTGATTCCAAGCTTGGAGGGATATGTAAGGACCTTGTAATCTATCTTATAGTTTTGGCATGTTTACTTTCCTGCACGCATATTAGGTTTTAATTCAAGAATTTGCATTGGTTGCATCAACTTCAAGCTCCCTTTTGTTCAAGAGAAGATTTATATCCGTTGAGTTTCGAGACTTTATATGATTATTATATTAGATGATTGAAGTTATCTTGAAGTTTGAAGTTATCTTTTTATTCATGATTATTATATTAGATGATTGAATTAGGTTGAGTGTTATGATACTATACAGCTTTCATGATTTTAGGGACTTCCACACCAATAAAAGTATTGATTAAACTATGAGAAGAGGAATTTTGGTAGCATATTATAGTCACGGGTTTTAAAAGCCATAAAAGTAGTGAGCATGATCAAGTGGCCATACTAGAAAAAAAGAGAGAAGATAGAGAAAAGAATAGCTATCAAAAGAATCACAAGGCAAAAGAAATATACAAGAAAAATAATGATCTTAAATATACATTACTGAAATCAAGTACTCAATAAGTTTAACTCTATGATTATATAATATGTTGAATCACTAAAAGCTTCTTATAACTTCATTGATACTCAAAAAGGTGTGGAAGCCTCTAAGTCATGTGATGTGTAAGGGTATGATAATACCTCCAAAGTAAATTTACATCTGATATTGTATTCCTGTTTCAATATATGCCTCATTTATTGTAACAACTCTTGCCTCATGAACATGATGATCTTGTCCATAAGCCACCATCTTGCTCGGCAATGAGCAAGAGTCTAGCTTGGGGAGTTGATGAGTCCAAAGTTGAAGCATATTTACCTTTTGTTTTTGCATAGATAGATTAGGGATTTTGGTATTTCATTGCGTTTGCGCGCACCTTTTTGTCCTTGTTTCAACAGGATCCTCAATTACTAAGTCTCTTATGAACATATCATTTTGAACTGTCATATTATGTTATAATATGATATTTTTAAGTGATAAAAGTCATTTTATTGATTTACCTTCGCACCTAGGAGAATACCAAATGTGGGGAAAGCATCTGGCGCAATAACGACCAGTGGTACGGGCGGAGCCCATCAATACCGCCCGCCTGTACCACATGGCAGCACATCTTCCTCGTTAAATACTTTCTCCTGGCAAAGATGGTGGAGATATCTGACATACACAGCAACCTAGAACCACGAAAAACCACACCAGAAAGGGATCTAACGGAGAAACTTGTAAAAGGGAAAATCCCTGCTGCCTCACGGATCATTGGAGGACATCGCATCATCCCCTTCATCATCAATCGCTGCATCTCCATCACCATTACTAACCCCATCTCTCATCTATTAGATCTTGTTGCAATTCCAGATTCAATTGTGGTTTTCACTAGATTTATCCCCGTACTTTTACTCATCCATTTTATTATGATGATGTCGTTGATTGCTTCCATGTGTGAGTAGTTTTCCCTCGTTCTTGGGGAGATGGAGAAACCATAACACTATTATGAAGTTGCAATAAAGATGATCTATTTTGTGTCCATATGACTAGCCAGTCTATGATAGATTTATGATTTGTGTTTGATCTCTCTCTTTAGATGGTATGTGTAGTCAGCCACATATCATTTTCCTTTGGGACTAAGGTGAGGGAGAAATCCTTTGGACGTGTTTGGAGGTGTGCCTGGAGAGCATCGTGACAATTGGTGTCGCCTAGAAACCTACATGGTCAAAGGAGGATAAAGGGAGACTCCCTAAGCTAATTATGATATCAATGGGGAGACCCTTAATTGCGGTGGTCTGTATGGGTGATTGATCTTAGATACCGTGGTGGTTATTTAGAGGTGACCTCATTCTTGGCTCAACAAAGTGGCTTCCTACGATCCCTATAGTGAACATCTTAATATGGAGCTCTCTCCACACATATCATAATACAAGAAGTATGTTATCTTAATTATGAATAATAATATCATGCTAGTGGTGTATCCTACACCCCTGAGAATGTTTTAGCCATATTGAGTTCAACCACGTTTTCACACAACCTTGTTAATTGATTTCTTTTACTTGTTTTAATTACTTTTCTGCACTTAACCAAAAAACCTTTAAAACACCCTTTACTTGAGATCAAAAGAAGCTTATAAGTATCCTTTGGTGGAAACTGACGAGGGGCATAAAGATCTTAACCAAATAGCTCTTTGTGGGTACAATACACTTATTTTGAAACTATATATAATTGATTGGCGCACTTGCAGCCATCATTACATAAGGAGAAGTATAGTGACTTATTGTTGATCACAAGCAATCCACCATTCTTAAATTCTGATACTTGTCCTACTTCTTTTTATTACCAGTTTCATATCTCCTTTATAAATTGCATCTTACCTGCATGTTTTGTTTTACTACTAGTGCGCTAATAACTTGGCCCCTCCAAGTTATGGCATGGTGTCCAGTAGGATATTTCACCCATGTTGACAACCTACCCTACCCTATTAGATCGAGAGTACGATGGTTACCATCCTACCTCATTGGAGACCATAGATTTTACGAACAAAAATGTTTTGCGGATTACCCTACTATAAAAAGGGTTTGGAAATGTTTTGTAAAAACCTTGGGAAGGGCATCATTTCCAAGTGGATGTTTAAAGGAAGGAAAAAATATGACGGTGAGAAGTGAATATGATGGACTTGAGAAAGAGAAAGGATGTTCCATGCCTTTACCGGAACAACTTATCCATGTAACCACATTACCCCAGGAGTTGGGGATTAACTCGTAGTTTGTTCTCTTTAGCATGGGCAACCCATACACGTGCTATAGGGGAGAAATACCCCGAATTCCGGCCTTTCCCCCGTAAAAGTCTAAACATCTAGGGTTAGCGGATGTCTCTGACAAGGGCCGGTACAAAAATTGGGTCTCCCGTGGATGGTATGTCTTAGGAGTAAGGAAGGAAGTGGAATCACTCAATTATGGTATATCCCAAACTGGAGATTTGGATATAGGCATGTACGTAAGGGAGGATTATGGCACAAAGAGGCACATACGCGTTACCGGGGAGGATAAACCCAAAAGGGAATGATGCCTTTGCTAGGCTCGACAAATGAAAGGTTATGTTTGATTATCCGAACCCCCATTTACCATGTGTGGCGGGTCGTGATTGAATCCCGATAGATGTATTGATTCTTGTGGGGAAAGTGCATAGACATTGCAGAGTATAATCTATTCGAATAGCCGTGTCCACGGTCAACGATGGTTGGAAAGGTGATCTGTAGAACGACCGAAGTGGGATCTTGGAAAGATAAATGAAAGCATGGAGGTCATGAGAGGACCTCAGATTGAGGTTTTGTTTTGACCATGGATGGTCAAAGATGTTTAAAAAGGGTTTTCCTCTAAATTATTTTCAAAAAAGGTTTTCAACAAGGATATGTATATATTCAGATTTTAAAAAGGAGACATGTTTTCAAAAGTCTTTTTCAACAAAGATATAGAGATGCCATATCTACAGCAGAAACTAGGCTTTTCAAAACAACTATAGCTAGAGCCATCTCGCCACAGCCAAACTGCATTATCTTATTTACCTTATCTTGGTGGTTTACGAGTACATTCAATAGTACACACTAGTGTTGTCCTGGCTATTTACTTGGCCATACTTCCAGAAACAAGATGATTGATGGAGGCGCTGATGTCTATGCGAGTTAGGCCATCTTCCTAATCAGCTACATGTAGGTTGAGGCATGATGTGGGCTCTGCAACTGATGAAGTTCCGCTGTTTATGATTTGTATAGCCATAATGGCATCGATGTAAGTCTTGTTCTCTATATGTAATGGATGTTGCAATGATACTGGTCGGTTATGTTTCACGGCTCACTGATCATGGTAACATGGATACATGCATAATAGGAATTCCCGGACTATCAATCTGAGGGCCCCACAAAACAAAATATATCACATATAAAGATTCAAATAATCCCATTGCTAGCTTCCCAATTGCGCGGGCAACCCAGCTAGTTTAGACTATTTAAACTCTCACATGTGTCTAGGCATGACAACTGTTGGGTCAATGAGTAGCACAACAGGAGGCATGACAACTGGTTTGCCAATGAGTAGCACAATATGCATCATGTTATCATATTAGCCTAGGAGTGTTCTACATTGCATAACAACCAATGTATCTAGCTGCCGATTTATGCGTGGCCAGCTTAACTAGAGCCGATTGTTCCAATTAATCGGCCCGAGAAGAAGGAGTTGGATAAGAATGCAAGACCAATTAGAGAAATTCGATTATGGAGTACTTGCAAAATCAAACCAGCAAACATAAAGAACTATTCGGTCTCTAGTTTTGAAATATTGTCCAATCGATGATAATCTAAATCGCCGAACATTGGACAGTCTTCTTCTAAAGTTCTTGGACAGATATCAAGCTAGGATCGCTATAAGAGAGGTTCATGACGAATTATCCAGCACACATCAGTCGGCCCAGAAGATGAAGTGGATGATTAAAATGGATGGATTTTATTGGCCCACTATGATTCAAGAGTGCTTCAGGTACTACAAAGGGTGCGAGGCCTGCCTAAAATTTAGAGATTTACAATTGGTGTCAGCTTCCCTGATGCAACTGATTATAAACCATGGCCTTTTCGAGGATCAACGCTAAACTTTGTTGGTATGATTCATCCGACATCATCAAAAGGGCATCAGTTTGTGTTGGTTGGTACTGAATATTTCACCAAGTGTTCTTAAGTAATACATCTCAAGAATATGACTCATAGGGAGGTAATTCAATTTATCACTGAGCACATTGTACATAGATTTGGCATATCCTAGTCCCTCACGATAGATCAAGGTACATCTTTCATGGAAAAGGAGGTCAAATAGTTTGCGGAATCATTGGAGATCAAGATGCTAAATTCTTCTCCCTACCATGCTCAAGCAAATGGACAACCCAAATCTACTAACAAAATTCTAATAAATTTTATCAAGAAAAGATTCAGGACTATCCTAGGCGATGGCATGAAGTGTTGTCATAAAGCACTGCATGCTCATAGGATCTCAAAGCATGGTGCTACTAAAGTAACTCCTTTCGAGTTAACATATGGGCAAGAAGTCATTTTGCTTATAGAGCCTGATACGGCTACTTTAAGGTTTGCCAAATAGAACGAGTTGTTGGCAAAGGACTACTACAACTTGATGTTAGACAACCTTGATGAAGTGGTTCACAAACACCAAGAAGCACTCAGAGGCATTGAGCGACAAAAGTTAGAGCTATCCAAAGTCTACAACAAAAAGGTCTGGCTAAAGGATCTTGAAATCGGCGACTTGGTTTCGAAGGTTATACTACTAGTTGGATCCCATAGCCGTAGGTTTGGAAAAGGTTTGCCAAGTTGGGAAGGTCCTTACCGAGTCACGAGATTGGTTCTGGGTAACTCATATCTGGTGGAAATGATGGAAGGAATATCAACTTCCTCGAGATCTCAACGGACGAATTTGAAGAAATTCTACCCAACAGTTTGGCAATCCGTCTAAGCTCGCTACGAAGCGGTTGATGTCAGTATATCACCCTTATATAGAATGGTCGATGATTGCATCATCTTCCTTATACACAAGCTTTATTAGGAAATAAGGGCATCTATTAGCACTCGTTTTAGGCCGATTAAAATTACAATGGCTTGAATTTGAGGAGATGAGTCGTTGGTGGATGCATTTGCGCCGATTATCATAATCCAGCACAAAACTGCCGACTAAAGCTAAATATAGCAGGCGCAGAAGGAAGATCTGGAAGGCTATCCAGGAGTTGGCCAAAATAGTAGGCAAGTGGACATCTGCATGCCCAATGAAAAAAACCTACTTATGCCCAAAAGAAACCATGACGTAGGCGGAAAGGAGCTCGAAGACCATAGAGACTATGCCAACATGGAAGGAAAGTGATTCTACAAGGAGTTACCCGGATAATTGGAGACCGAATATGGTACGAAGTCGGCGTTAGTTGCCTAGTTTAGAGTTATTTTCCTACTAAGGGTATCCATATTTTACTCGTGTAATAGTCTCTTAGACTTGTACGGAAACACCAGCTGCCCTATATAAATTGTGAGGGGTGCCGACCGATTGAATCAAACACACAATCGACAACTTCAATATACTTTACTTTTTTGCCTACTTTTACACCATCAACCCTTGTCCCTTCTTCCATTTGTTCGGTCACTCTATTTTTCGAAGGATTGACAATCGAGTTAGGGAGATTAGGTGGACTAATTCAGCCAATAGCCACCAAAATCTTAGATGGGGTCCCTCCCGAGAAACTGGGGCTCTGTTATAAAAGTGTTGGCTTACTGTGTTGCGTATCGCGCTGTAAGATCAGCATCCTAAAAACACATTAAGGTGCATCACCCTTTCTCTTCCTAGTAACCTGAAGAAGACCTTATACATTAGTCGGTCAAACGTATTGGCGACTCCTCCATCTGATTAATCGAATCCGTCCTTGCGAGTGTCCGGCCCCTTTAAAATGCAACACAAGGTCCGCTAGAGACACTAACATCATGACCCCACAAGATTCAAAATACTAGGTGGCATCGATCACAGTCAAAATTGCATGAGGACCAAAAATCTGACATCTACCATGCACCTGCCGAGATTTTGCCATGTTTTTAACAATTTCGTGGCAGAAGAGAACCATAAAAACGAAAAAAGTTTTTCCATCTACCATAAGAAAACACTAAATCGTGGCAGAAGGCAGACCTTCTATAATGCTTGGTGGACCAAATTGTTGCAGATGGAAACTTATCTTATAGTGTGCGATTCGTTTTTCAACTCCAAATACTCCTCATAGCCATCCTCCCATTCATGTTACACTCACCAGTAAAGGGCTGAAGCCAATGAAAAACATTATGAGCTAAATATGAAAGAGCGTAGAAAAATCATAAATTGATAGAGAAATACGCATGATTTAGGAACTTCCATAAATGGCGGAGATAATTTTACTCTGTATTCTAAACTTAGTAGCACATCATTCAAACTTTGTAGTCCTTGCACATCACCATCGGGAATCATCGGCGCTTGTCCTCTAACAAGTTGCCTCAGATTCCATCAATGATGAAAAATGAAACAGTGTAAAAAAGGGTGTTCAAACTATACTCACATCACCGGTGGCCACTCTCATTTCTTCACCAATGAGCTCCAGCCGTCGCCGATGAGCTCCAGCAGTCGCCACTTGGTCACACCCTCACGCCTGTGGGAATTGCTCCATCTAGAGTTCACAATAGGGAATGCTCGATTAGAACGGTTAAGACCTTATGCGTTGAAGCGGTGTGAAAACCGAGAGCGTCGTTATGGGGCCACTACATTGCCATGTCAGTGGTATATGCTAGCCATTCGTACTTAGGGGTGCAGGTTGACATGCTAAGCAACTTCGAGGACTATACTAGTTGAAACTATATGTTCCAGAACTGTTTTAGACATAGCCGGTAAGTTATAGGATTGAAAATGTATCGCACTCCTGGACGCATCGAACATCCAAAGAAGAATGGTGTGCAAGGACAGCCTGAATGGCAGTGTAGCTAGGTTACGTACCTTTAGCGGGGAGATTGCTTCATATATGAGTGACAAAGTTTCTTCCTAATTTAAGTGAAAATATTTCACCCGAGGCTATGTAAATCTTTTTCGAGAGAACTGTGCACTTTATTGCTCACATAATCATAATGTCATTACAAAGCACCTCCTGGATGCAATCCGGAGAAACATTACGCCACACAGAACTAGAAACAGACTCACACTCTCTAGCTAGTTGATGTGCAGCAACATTGTACACATGGTAGACATGGTAGACATGCTGAAAAATACAAGAAGCAAAAGATTTGGCAAGAAGCTTCATGTCCTCAATCACTGATTGACGAGGGTTTAACTTGTCAATGCCCATTATTATAGACTTGGATTTTGGAGAAGGAGGGAGCACTGGAGGCATCAGTCGGCTAGCAAACAAGCACACAGGGACGCAAGTTTTACCCAGGTTCAGGCCTCGTAGAGGTCCCTACTTCTGCTTGTCTGCTCTTGGAATTAACGAAGGAATCGAAGATTACAGGGGCGTGCAGATGCAATCTGGCAAGAATTTATGGAAACTAGAGTTGCGTGTGTCCTCCTCGCTGCCCCCTCCTAGCCTTTATATAGATCGGCTAGGTCTCGGGTAGCAGGTCGAGTCGGTTATAGATTAGGATTTTCCCTTTGAACTTTCTATCTTAAACTTTTTCTTGTCTTTGCAAGCAATCGAGAGTCCATGGGCCACTCAAATTCTCCATTTGGGCCTTGGCAACGTCATGGGCTTCCGCCGTATCTGGACCGTATATACCAAATTCGAGTACCTGTAGGGTATACTCATGTCAGTAGCCCCCGAGTGTCCAGTGGAATCGCAGATTCGACTAGGGACTTTATGAAGTCTTTCGAGTGCATGACTAAACATTTTTCGAGTGTTTTGCTTATGTCATAGGGATTGTTGATATACGTGCCTAATTTATCCAATGTATCGGTGTCAATTAACTGCCTTAGGGAAAAACAACACAATGTACTCAAACTCGAGTCCCCGGACTCGAATTCGGAAAAGTGCTGGCGTAATTCGACTCAGGCCACGGAGGTCTTATAGGAGTCGAATTCCAGTTTATAAGTGTGAGCACTCGACGCGTCCGTCAAGGCATGTTCATCGTACCTACAGGCATGGATATGTTTCTGGTAGTGTGCAGCAGATGCGTTGCCAGGCCTTATTCAGGTCTTATCTTCACACTGTAAGCGTGGCATCCGAATTTTTGTCATCACGGAGGTGATTCGGGTGGCCCAGGAGACGTAATCTCTTTGTAGGGAAAATATGAGGCGGAGTCGCCATACCATTCGAGTGTGGATGTTATTAACACACAGTACGATGTACAAATAATCATAGGGTGCGTGACCAGCGCTCCCTATGGGAGTAGCCCCCGAGTGCCTAGTTGAGTCGAAGACTCAAGCGGGGACTAAAGACCTTTTCGACTACTGTCGTCTTTTGCTGCTTGTTTCAGTCAAATTTGCTTCCAGCGCTCCCTATGGGAGTTACCCATAGTCTTCAATCGAATCGTAGAGTCGAGTGGTCGGTATGTCCTGAATGTTCAAATACCTGCATAAAGATAATCATAGGGTGTGCGACCAGCACTCCCTATGGGAGTAGCCCCCGAGTGCTCGGTTGAGTCGATGACTCGAGCGAGGACTAAAGTAGTCGAAATCTTCTGCTGCTAAAATCAATGACGTCAGTGCTGACCATGTGATGACCTCGGTTGCCCATGTGAGCGGCTTTGACAGGACGTGACGAGTGGTGGGTCCCACTTTCTGGCTTCGATTTGACCGAGCATGCGTAATCTGCTGTTTTAACTGCGTCTCCTCGATTTCCGCGCGTAATGGGAATAGTGGGGGGACGGTTCGTGCTTCAGCTTCACCACATGTCGATGGCGATGTGCGCCATGCGTGTAGTAGGGTTTCTGCTGGCCGTTGGATGGTGTCTGCGATGAGATTAAGTAGCAGCACAGCTGCGGTAATTTCCCCATCTGTCTTCATTGTTCTTTCCTCCATTGCCATTGCTGCTGCTCTCTGCTTCCTTGCACACTTTCTCATTGCGGCGCTGGACCAGCTCCATATCTTTCCCAGCTACTTCCTCCGTTCTCACCGCCATCGGAAGATGGGCAAGAAGAAGGGAGGCGCCACCACTGGGGCTGCCGCCACCATTGCCGCCACCAAGAAGAAGGGTGGCTCCGCCACTATGGGCACTAGTGCCGCCGGTGCTAGGAAGAAGAACGGTGCAGGTACCCGCATCACCAATGGCGCTTGGCAAGCGTCTATCATCAAATCCTCCGAGCTTCATCTTCATCGTCAGGATGGAGTTCTTCAACCCGTGGAGGGCGATTCGCGAGTGCCCGGCGAGGAGGTAATCCCATGTCCTCCTCCTGGCTTCCGGGTGATGTTCCTTGCGTTCATCATCCGAGGTCTTTCTCTAACCCTGCATCCTTTCTTCAGGGGCCTCCTTTGCTTCTACGGGCTCTAGCTGCATCAGTTGTCCCCAAATTCTATTCTCCATATCTCATGCTTCATTACTCTTTGCGAGTGCTGGCTCAGAGTCGAGCCACACTTTGGCCTCTTTAAGAGGATTTTTAAGCTGAAACGCTAGTCGGCATCCGGTTTCATAGTCTACGACGTTGGAGGCTGCGGAATCCACGTCGACTCCTCTGTCACATGTTTTTCCATCAAGCTCACCGTGTCCGTGCAAGGGTGGAGGTACAAGTGGTTTTATATCCGCGACCAGAAGGCCGACGGAGACCACTACGGACTCGCGCCCTTTGATCCCGCAGCAACTTGCAAGAGGAGGCGCTCCTGGAAGAACATAGTGATGCCTAGCGAGTCCAAGGAAACGGAGGTGATGTACAAGCGCATCTGCGACCTTGAAAGTCACATACGTAAAGAAGAGGGTGGCGCCGCCCTCATTCGCACGTGGTTGCACCGCCGTGTCCAGCCTCTGCAGGCCAGAGTGCACCCGATGTACTACTGGACTGGTGCTGACGATGTCACTCGCGTGGCTGCCGAGGGCATTTCTGCGGGTGAGGTGGATAAGAGGGTGCGACTGGTGACCAAATACATCGCCAAGGAGGTTCTCCCAGGCGAACCAGTCGTGCCTCCTTTTGACGCTTCTAACCCTCCTCCTGAGGTAGAATTATTCTGCGAAGTAATTATTCTATAATGTTTTGATATATAATGTTGTATCTTTTGAATGTAGGACTGGAAGGTGTCTCCCAACTTGCCCCCTCAACCTGAAGGGATTATCCCACAGGAAGTGGATGAAGAGGACGAGTTGGAGTCGACCGTCCCAATCGAAGAGGAGGAGGGAGCCCCCGAGTCAGCGGCCAGGACACTCGCAAGCGGTCCCGCAGTGAGGACTCAGATGCCTCGTCGCCATCAATGCCAGAAGGCCCTTCTACTGTTGCAGACAAGCCAATCCCCACTGTTCCTGTGCGCTCTGTGGCTCCTCCTACCCGGAAGAAGCTACGACTGCCAAAGGGATCGTCGGAGTCGGAGGAGCAATCCTTCGACCTTGATAAATTTAGCTGGTAAGTTCTGTGTTCATAGCCTTGTTGTGATTTCTTCTTGGACTTGCTTTTTCCCTAAAGTTTTTGTTTGATGTGTTTTTTAGCCGAGCGGCATCGTCGTCTTCTGACGATGTCCAGTTTGTGAAGGAGTCCGGAGGCGCAGACTCCAAGGCCAAATAGGTGGCCGAACGGTCTTCTTATCCTCCATTGGCGGCCCACTCTAGGCACAATTCATCGAGTTCCCCGCATGTTGGGGAACACCAGATTGTTACTCGGACGACTGCGCGGCAGTCATCTTTGGAGTCTCCGGAGGACCACGTAAGCGCCCTTTTGTTTGTTTTGGCAGTCGAATTTACACTTGGTGTTGTTTGCCGATCTTTTGTTTTCTTCTATGGCAGCTCATTGTGAAGGAAGCTGCTCGTCTGGCAGAGCAAGTCCTTGCCATGGGTCGGCAGCATGCCCTGTTGGACAATCGCCACCGTGTCGTCGAAGGTGAGTTTTTGACTTTGCCTTTGTCTTTGTGAATTGTATGAATTCGATTGATGATACGCTCCGCATGTTGCAGTTGAACAAAATGAATTACTTCGCCGTGCCACTGCACTCGAGAATATGCTTGCTGCGGTGACAAAGAGTCGCGACGAGGCAATCGTAGCCCTAGAGAGTCGCGAAAGCAGGAAGAGAATCTTCGTGCCTCCACTGCCGAGAGGGAGAAGTTGTTCGAAGAGCAACTTTTCTCAATTGCCAAGTCCCTCTCAGGTATTCTTTCAGCTGGATGCTGCATTGTTCTTTCTTCTTTTACGTGTGGTAGTTGTACTAACACTTGTGAGTATATAGATGCCAGCGGCCTGAGCATTGACGCCCAGTCTCTCTGTCGCATGGATGCGTTGGCAGGTGCGATCGCTGCAGTCGAAGACCGCAGTTTTTCCCTCCAGGAGACGCTGGGGAAGGCCAAGGATGTGCTCAGTCGCATTTGCAAGGATTTTACTCCCAAGGCTGGGCTGATCAACAACTTTGCAGACCTAGTGGAATCCCTTGCTAGAGGTATTCCCGCAGACTTCAAGAACTCGCAGTGCTCCGTCGGTGCCACCATGGCACTTGCGATGGTGCAAGCCCATGGCGTGGATATGGACCATGCCGCTATTTCTGAGACGATGCCTGTCGATGCCGGAGGCCAGCAGGTAGCGTTTGGTTCCTTCGCTGGTAGCTGCGCTAAATATGGTCCTCAACTCATCAAGACACTCGCCAAGTATTCTGAGGAGCAGCGGCGAGTGAAGGCGGCGAAGGCTGTGGCATCTAGGGGTGGCGCCGGCAAGTCCATGGCATCGGAGACTGCCACGGATGCGATGAAGCCCCCGAAGCCAAAGTCGAAGTCAAAGAAACACGCTGCTCCTTAGTCTGTATATGTAATAGCTGCAGTGTTTAGCTTTTGTGTTGGAACAATGCTTTTGTGGAATTGTCCTAGTCGAGACTTTTGTTGTGCTTCAACGCATCTATGCCTTTTTGTCAATGTATTCTTGGTCTCTTATTTGCTTTTGCATGGTTCATGATAGGGTACGTCGAGTGGTCCTCCGAGTGGTCCTCATGATCCTCCATCCACCGATGAAACCTTGGCACAGCCATGCTCAAAGGTGGAGGAGTTGTCTTTGCTTTCGCGTTGCACGATCGCATTACGCAATTGGAGCGTGAATTGCCCATCCTCCGTGGTAGCGCAGATGTATGGAAGTCGAAGGGGGAGAAGGCCACCGCCCACGAGAAGTATCTCTTGGAGGAGGTGGCGCAACTGAGTGAGCAATTCAAATGTTAGCTTTCTGCCCTCTTATCTTTTCTTTTAGTCAGTCGCGGCAACACCTTGTCTTCATACTTTGCCCTTTTTTGCTTGGTGTAGTTGTCAGTGCTCGTCATCCGCGGGATGAGAAAGACCAGATTGCCATTCGAATGAATGACCTGACCTAGGAACAATTGTAGGCGAGTGAGTACTTTTGGGTAGACCATGATCATGCGATCGCACTTGCGACCCTGCAGGATTGTGCTTCTCGAGTACTTCACATTTTGAAGAAGGCGCAGTCGTGCCTTAGGCATATCTATCAAACCATGTTTCCGCTGAACGCCGTCCCTTCAAGCCTGTTGGTTCTTCTTGCAAAGTTCCAAGATCTGGTGAAGTTCGTGAGTGTGTGCGGCAATAGTTAGTGGCTGGTGCTAAGGCTGCTTTGTCGCTGGTGCGACTGCATAGGCTAGATGTGGACATTGCAGCTGTTGCTGCTCGGCCGCCAAACCCGCCGGAAGGTATAACCTGGAACATGGTTCTGCATTACTAGGCAGTTGATCGCCCAGCAGAAGAAATCGTCGACTTCTTCGAGGAGCAAACGAACGTTCTTCTGTTGCAGCAGTAGCATTGACTTGTATCCTACGCATAATTGTACAAGTGTTGTAAAGTTCGTATGGATATGTTGGATGTAATTAATTCCTATTGATATGTGAAGAGCTTGCTAGCTGATATATTTTGTGAGTGTATTTGTACTCTGCAGTTCCTTTTCGTTAGCCTGACTTGTGTTATCTCAGCGCCATGCCAACCTGTCAGGTGCGTTGCAACTGGGTTGGTGTTTATTAAGGGTTCGATTAATGTTGTGTTAGCTACTCGGGATACTATGATTTGTTCGTAGAACGAGGATGTAAAGGGTGGCGCAGCCCCCGAGTGATAAGATTGTCGGAAAAATAAGGGAAAACAAAGGGTTTCGGGGCACTTAGCTTTATTTATTCGTAGAATAGTACGAGGTACAATGTGTGGCTAAGTAGCCTGGCTAAATAGCCTTATTTGTAGTGTAAAAAACGACTAGGGGTAGAAACAACGCATCTGTGCGACGTTCCAGGGGTTGGAGTATGCGACTCCTGTCTTGAAATCTTTAAGGCGATAGGCGCCACCTAGGATTACTTCTGTGATCACATAAGGTCCCTCCCAGGGAGACTCGAGCTTGAGATGTCCTTTTTGCTTGAGTCGCAGGACCAGGTCTCCTTCGACGAAGGATCTTGGGTGTAGCCTTCTGCTGTGGTAGTTGCGGAGGCTCTGCTGGTAGATTGTTGATCTTTCCGTTGCGATTTCTTGCGCCTCATCAAGGAGGTCGACGGAGTCTTCGAGTGCAAGAGTTGACTCCTGCTCGCTGTAGGCGACCACCCGCGGGGCTTTGTAGCGTACTTCTGCGGGTAGCACTGCTTCAGCACCATGCACCATGAAGAACGGGGTATATCCCATGGCGCTGTTTGGAGTTACGCGCAAGCTCCAAAGTACGGATTGCAGCTCGTCCGGTCAGCATTCGGCGGCTTGTTCGAGTGGCCGGAGGAGTCGCTTCTTGATTCCGCCACAGACGAGGCCGTTGGCCTTTTTGACTTGACTGTTGGTCTGCGGGTGAGCCATGGAGGCGTAGCTAATGTAGATTCCCAGGTTTTCGCAAAATTCCTGGAACTCCTTGGAGGTGAAGTTCGTCCCGTTGTTCGTGATGATGCTGTGTGGCACCCCGAAGCGGTAGACAATGGACTCGAAGAACTTGATGGTGCTGGCTCCTGATTGGTTTGTCACCGGCATGGCCTCGATCCACTTGGTGATTTTTTCGACTGCGACTAAGAGGTAGACGTAACCTCCTCGCGAGGATTTCGGGAGCTTGCCAACCATGTCGAGTCCCCATTGCACGAAGGGCCAAGCCAATGGTATTGGCCGGAGTTCCATGCCAGGTGCGTGCGGTTTGTCCGCGAATCGCTGGCAAGCGTTACAGTGCTGGACAATGTCCTTGGCATCGCGCATGGCCGTGGGCCAGTAGAATCCAGCGCGTAGAGCTTTGGCGACGAGGGCGCGACTGCCAGCATGGTGCCCACAGGTCCCTTCATGGATGTCGAGGAGGACGGCCCTTCCGTCCTGTTGCAGACGCACCGTTGAAGTATTCCTGTGATGCTGTGCTTCTATAGTTCGCCGTTGATGACGGCGAATGCCTTGGATCGTCGCTTAATGTGCCACTGATGGCTCAGTGCACGGCGCCCAGAAAAGTGTTGGTGCGTGGTTGATGTAGAGCTTGTTGGGAACCCTAAGAGCAAGGTATGATGAGCACAACGGCAAGTTTCCCTCAGTTATGAAACCAAGGTTTAATCGAACCAGTAGGAGAAAGGAAACACCCCAAAAGTGTTACTAGCTGAGCTTTGGCAGGGCACATTACCGGTGCTAGTAGCAACGTGGAGACCTGCACAACACAACCACAGAACTTTGTCCCCAACTTACGATGAGGTTGTCAATCTCACCATGTTTTGCGGAAAACAAAGGATTAAACGTATCGAATGGAAAGAAGTAAAAGTTTGCAGAAAGTAAACACAAAGAAGAAACAGTTTATAGATTGTATGTAAAAGACAAGGACCGGGATCCATAGTTCACTAGAGATGGCTCTCCTTAGATAAATAACATGTTGGGTGAACAAATTACAACGGGGCAATTAACAAACACCGAGAAAGCAATACATGCATATACTAATCATCTTGACTCCTTTGAGACTTGATTGGGCATTACAACATAATACATAGACCGCAATCCAACTGCATCTATGACTAATAATCCACCTTCAGGTTATCATCCGAACCCCTCCAAAGATAAGTTGCAAGCAACAGATTATTGCTTTACGAACTGCATGTAAAGTAAACAATACGATTGTTCTATGAACAAAGGATTGTTGTTTTCTCCCTAGTACAAACAACACATCTAGTACCTTAGAGATTTCTGTCACTTCCCCAGATTACCAGAGGCATGAACCCACTATCGAGCAAAAATACTAACTCTTGGAGTTGCTAGCATCTACTTGTCCAAGATAGCCACTAACAACGGAAAGCATGCAAGATCACAGATAACAAAGACATGATAGAATAAATAATCAATCTGAAATATCATCTCAATATCCATCGGATCCCCGCAAACACAACATGTACGGATACAAATAGATGATCTTGATCATGAATGGAGCTCACAAGATCTAAACATGAAAGCACAAAGGAGGAGAACCAGCCATCTAGCTACTACATGGATCCGTAGTCCAAGGATGAACTACTCACGCATCACACCGGAGGCTTGCATGGTGATGAAGAAGGCCTCCAGGGTGAATTCCCCTCTCCGGCAGGGTGCTGGGAAGAGAGCTTCAGATCCCTCCCGATCTAGGGATGGAGATGACGGCGACTACAAACTCTTTCGTGGATTTTTGATCTGGTCCTTAGGGTTTTCGTCCTGAGGGAATCTTATAGGCGGAAGGAGAGGCCGAGGGGGTGCCGGAGCGCCAAACCACCAGTGCGGGCTGCAGCCTGGCCGCTGCCGTGGTGTGGTGGATCCTGCCCTTCTCCGCCTCAGATTCTGCACTTGATCCCTTCCAGAAAAATAGGCACTTTGGCTTTTGTCCCATCCAATTCCGAGAATATTCATTTTCTGACTTTCCTAGAACCAAAAACAGCAAAAAACAGGCAGCTGACACTGTGGCTCTTGTTAATAGGTTAGTCCAAGAAATCATATGAAAAGTACTCCAAAGTTGGAACCAAACACAAGAAAGTGGATAAAACCAAGCATGGAACATCAAAAATTATAGATACATTTGCAATGTATCAACATCCCCAAGCTTAACTCCTGCTCGCCCCTCGGTAGGTAAGTGATAAAAAGAAAGAATAATTTTTGAGGTGACATGCACCATCAAAGACTTGATCAAAGTATTTGCAAAACATTCAAAGCTGGGATCATAGTACTTCAATCATAACATGAAAGAAAAAGTTCTAGCAATAAGCAAAGAAACTATGATGCAACATGAAAAGGCACAAACAAAAGATTCATGGATAACAATGCTTTGCAAGACGTTTGTTTGTTTCACATAAAGAAAAAATAGCATAATAGTATTCAGCTTGTCCCTCAATAGAGTAGCAAATATAAATGCATAGGACACCTTCAAAGTTCATAAGAGTGACTAGATACAATAGTTTAAAACAAGCAATATCAAGTTATGCATCAATCAAATAGTCTTGGGACAATGCACATAGAACTAAGAATGGCCACTATGCTCTCAAAGTAGGTGCATAAAGATAGAAGGTGGAGACTCAATATAATGGTGGAAGAAAGGCCTTTGTAAAAGGAAGTAGGGATTCCAGTCTCATAAAGAGCTTCCAAAAATTATGGTACTTATAGCTTTCAACTCTCATTGCCCCTATCATAAGCATATTGAAGTAATTAAGGTTAAAGTGAACAAACTATGGTATACATGCTTGATGAAGTATAAGTCAAAAATCTCATGTCCCTTGTATACGAGGGCCGCTCCTCATGCTACTCAAGTTTAGTCACCGGTAAGTTCTTGTCATTGTAAGTACATGTGTATCATTGAGAACCGCCAATGGGGTACCCCTTGCCCGATGATACGGAAGAATCCCCATATCAAAATGACAAGGCAAGCAGACAACGAGCATCTCATCATTCTTCTTATTTACCATGGGAATATGGTGCTTTTTCTCTCCTCTTTTCATAGTATCTCTTTTTTCTTTTCTTTTTCTCAATATAGGACTCTTTTTATAAGAAGAATGCTTCATAGACAACTCATTATGGTTACGCTGCAGGTTTCCACCATGTCAGCATGGATTGAACCAGCTGCCCATGCTTTCTAACACATATACATAACTCCATGGACTTACAAGCTCCCCTTTCATTTCACCCTGACGACATCCATATACAAAAGAGCATGATATCAACTAGGTACAAGTACCCGTGCAATGTTGAAAGTGTTCCCCATGACAGCATGGTTCTGCTAATTCCCAACAAATAAGTGCAATAATATACAACATAGACGACACAATGGTTCAAGTTTATTAAGGGCAAGTAAAGTAAAGTGTGCCATCAAGTTCGTGAGAGCTTTAATCACTAGTTTTCTCATAACAAGTTTAATTTGGAAGGTAAACAAAAGCATGAATATACTTGGAATAGCATAAGCTAGTAGGTAGGTATGGTGGACTCTTTGGAATAACTTGGTTTAGGGACTTGGATGCATGAGTGGAACTCGGAGGCTAGCGCGACAAACTAAGAGAGCAATAATGGCCATAATCATGCAGAGCAACAAAACATCATAGATCAAAGCATAAAGTGATACTACAAGTTGAAAACTAAAGGATCATAAAGCCTATGGTGACTTGAGACAGTCATAACATGGTGTGAGCATGCGCCAAGTCAACCCAAATAAAGCATCAAAGGAGAATACCACTATACTATGCTTTAATATGCTAACACAACGCATGATTCATCCAAGGCACATTAAGCAATCTCAATTGTTTATAACAAGTCATGCTACAGAAAAGAATACTAAGCATAAAGCCATAACAATATCAAGCATGGCATGTCAAAGCATAGGCCACAGTCAAAAACAAGCTCTTTTTATCACATAAGCATGAACTTTCATACTCTTTTCCAAACCAAACTAAACCATTTGCAAACCAATGTATGAAAGAGGGGTGTCCAACCAATTTATTCAGAAAACTAAGAAAACCAAGCAAACTAAAAATCAAAAAGAAAACGAAAAATAAGACGCTCCAAGAACAACACAATTGTGCATGAAACAATAAAAATGAAGCGTTTGGAAGAAACCTGGAATTTTTATTGATGAAGAAGGGGATGCCTTGGGCATCCCCAAGCTTTAACGCTTGTACTTCTTGGATATTTCTTGGGGTGACACGCGTGGCATCCCCAAGCTTGAGCTTTAGTCCATCCTTCATCTCATTGCTCATTCCTTCCATACACCTGAAAATTTTCCTTCATACAAAACTTCACACAATCTCATTAGCAACATTAGTGCACTTAAGATAAATAAGTCTTAAGGTTTAGTTATAACACCAAATAAACTTCCAATAGAACACTAGATACTGTAGAACTTCCTTCAAAAAGCTCAATTGCCCAAAAGAACTCAAAAAGGAACCCACAAGAAGCAAATGCAGAAAATGGCAGAAATCTGTCAAAACAGACCAGCAGGTAAATACCAATTTTTTAGAAGACCTTCTGTTGCTCAAATCAACAAGTGTTGAACTAACGAAAGTTATATAACAACCTGGGGCAGAAGCACAAAAAATTACAGCTCAATCCGACATACAGAGCTCTCTCACGAATTTTTACGGTGAAGCACAAAAATCTGTTTTGGGACAGCAACTTTCCCAATCATTACTTCACTCTCAATAGAGGTTACTCTTGGCACAAAAAGCAAATAAAAAGGATAAGGAGAGGTTATTACAGAAGTAATAAATTCCAATATCATCTAAAACTTTTGGGTTATCTCCCAATAAGTACTTTTCTTTAACGCCTTTAAGTTAGGCATAAGAAGCAAAGAAAGAATCAAGTGTTCTCAAATGAAGAAGCATTAAGATCAATACCAGAAATATTTTCAACAAGGCAAGGTATATCATCCAAATAAGTTCTATAGGATCCTCTCTCAATGCTCTTGGGTTCACTATCCTCATCAAAAGGGTTTGCCGGAACAATCCAATCAAGATTCTTTTCTATGACATCATGTATTGCTACTAGTTTAAAGGGTATTGGTATCTTAGGTTCCTCCCCATTAGGTTTGGTTTTGTTCATCTTTTCTCGTGTACCAACAACATCTACACATGAGCCTAGCATATTGAAACGTTCGAAAACTTTTCTAGCTTCCTTAGCAACATCATAGAACTCCTTAAACAAAGTTTCTAGTATAAAATCCCTCTTTTCAGGGTCTTCAATTTCCTTAAGCTTAAGAAACATTACTTGTATTAAGGGGTTGAGATTAACAAACCTAGCTTCTAACATGTGAATTAAAGAAGCTGCAGCAATCTCATAGTTTGGAGCAAGTTCTACAAGGGATCTATCCTCAGTATCTTCATGCTTACTAACATGATTAAAGAATTCTTCAATGTTATCTTTCCCAATTATAGAACCACTACTGATACATTGCAAATGTATCTATAATTTTTTATGTTCCATGCTTGGTTTTATCCACTTTCTTGTGTTTTGTTCCAACTTTGGAGTACTTTTGTTATGATTTCTTGGACTAACCTATTAACAAGAGCCACAGTGTCAGCTGCCTGTTTTCTGTTGTTTTTGGTTCCAGAAAAGTCAGAAAATGAATATTCTCGGAATTGGACGGGACAAAAGCCAAAGTGCCTATTTTTTCGGAAGGGATCAAGTGCTAGAATACGAGACGGAGAAGAGCTGGGGGCCGGCCACACCACCTGGCTGCGCGGCCAGGCCTGGCCCATGCCAGGGGGTGGTCTAGCCGCCCCTAGCACCCCCTCGGCCTCTCCTTCTGCCTATAAGTTGCCCTCGGGACGAAAACCCTAAGTAACTGACCAAAAATCCACGAAAGAGTCTGTAGCTGCCGTCATCTCCATCCCTAGAACGGGAGGGATCTGGTCTTCCAAGACCCACGGAGAGGGAAATTCACCCTGGAGGCCTTCTTCATCACCATGCAAGCCTCCCGTGTGATGCGTGAGTAGTTCATCCTTGGACTACGGATCCATGTAGTAGCTAGATGGCTGGTTTCTCCTCTTTTGTGCTTTCATGTTTAGATCTTGTGAGCTCCGTTCATGATCAAGATCATCTATTTGTAATTCATAAATGTTGTGTTTGCGGGGATCCGATGGATATTGAGATGCTATTTCAGATTGATTATTGATTCTATCATGTCTTTGTTATTTGAGATCTTGCATGCTTTCCGTTGTTAGTAGCTATCTTGGCCAAGTAGATGCTAGCAACTCCAAGAGTTAGCATTTATGCTCGATAGTGGGTTCATGCCTCTGGTAATATGGGGAAGTGACAGAAATCTCTAAGGTACTAGATGTGCTATTGCTACTAGGGAGAAAACAATGATCCTTTGTTCATAGAACAATTGTATTGTTTACTTTACACGCAGTTCATAAAGCAATAATCTGTTGCTTGCAACTTAATACTGGAGGGGGTTCGGATGATAACCTGAAGGTGGATTATTAGTCATAGATGCAGTTGGATGGTGGTCTATGTATTATGTTGTAATGCCCAATCAAGTCTCAAAGGAGTCAAGATGATTAGTATATGCATGTATTGCTTTCTCGGTGTTTGTCAATTGCCCCGCTGTAATTTGTTCATCCAGCATGTTATCTATCTAAGGAGAACCACCTCTAGTGAACTATGGATCCCGGTCCTTTACTTTACATACAATCTAAATCGTTTCTGCTTTGTGTTTACTTTCTGCAAACTTTTACTTCTTTCCATTCGATACGTTTAATCCTTTGTTTTCCGCAAAACACGGTGAGATTGACAACCTCATCGCAAGTTGGGGACAAAGTTTTGTGGTTGTGTTGTGCAGGTCTCCATGTTGCTACTAGCACCGTAGTGCCGCCAAAGCTCAGCTAATAACACCTTTGAGGTGTTTCCTTGTTCTACTGGTTCGATTAAACCTTGGTTTCATAACTGAAGGAAACTTGTCAGCTCTCATCATACCTTCCTCTTGGGGTTCCCAACGAGCTCTACATCAACACCACCATCAAGCATTTTTCTGGGCGCCGTGCATTGAGCCATCAAGCATTTTCTGGCGCCGTTGCCGGGGAGTCAAGGACATCTTCACAAGGGGAGTCCCTCATAACGAATCTCTTTAATTTGTTGTTTTTGTTTTGCTTAGCTTCTTTTTGCTTTGTTTGCTTGTTTTGTTCTTCAAAAAAACACGAAAAAAATTAGTTTTACTTGTTTGCTTTCTTATTTGAAAATTCAAAAAAATTAAGTCTCCTTTAGTTGTCATCTTTTCCTTAGCTCACCATGTTGATCCCCAAGTTCACCCTGAAAGACCTTCCAATTGGTAGTGGTTCTATAATTGGGAAAGATAACATTGAAGAATTATTTAATCATGTTAGCAAACATGAAGATACTGAGGATAGATCCCTTGTAGAACTTGCTCCAAATTATGAGATTGCTGCTGCTTCTTTAATTCACATGTTAGAAGCTAGGTTTGTTAACCTCAACCCCTTAATGCAAGTAATGTTTTTTAAGCTTAAAGAAATTGAGGATCCTGAAAAGAGGGATTTTATTCTAAAAACTTTGTTTAAGGAATTCTATGATGTTGCCAAGGAAGCTAGAAAAGTTTTTGAACGTTTCAATATGCTAAGCTCATGTGTAGATGTTGTTGGTACACGAGAAAAAATGAACAAAACCAAACCTAATGGGGAGGAACCTAAGATACCAATACCCTTTAAACTAGTAGCAATACATGATGCCATAGAAAAGAATCTTAATTGGATTGTTCCTGCAAACCCTTTTGATGAGAATAGTGAACCCAAGAGCATTGAGAGCGGATCCTCTAGAACTTATTTGGATGATATACCTTGCCTTGTTGAAAATATTTCTGGTATTGATCTTAATGCTTCTTCATTTGAGAACACTTGATTCTTTCTTTGGTTCTTATGCCTAACTTAAAGGCGTTACAGAAAAGTACTTATTGGGAGATAACCCAAGAGTTTTAGTTGAGTCTTGGAAGTTATTACCTCTGTAATAATCTCTTCTTATCCTTTTTATTTGCTTTTTGTGCCAAGAGTAACCTCTAATGAGAGTGAAGTAATGATTGGGAAAGTTGCTGTCCCGAAACAGATTTCTATGCTTCACCGGAAAAATTCCTGAGAGAGTTGTGTACGTCGGAATAAGCTGTAATTTTTTGTGCTTCTGCCCCAGGTAGTTATCTAACTTTCGTTAGTTCAACCCTTTTTGATTTGAGCAACAGAAGGTCTTAGAAAAAATTCATCTTTACCTGCTGGTCTGTTTTCACAGATTTCTGCCATTTTCTGCATTTGCTTCTTGTTAGTTCCTTCTTGAGTTCTTTTGGGGAATTGAGATTTTTGAGGGAAGTGCTACAGTAGCTAGTGTTCTAATGGAAGTTTATTTGTTGTTAGAACTGAACCTTGAGACTTATTTATCTTAAGTGCACTAATGTTGCTAATGAGATTGTGTGAAGTTTTGTATGAAGGAAAAATTTCAGGTGTATGGAAGGAATGAGTAACGAGATGAAGGATGGACTAAAGCTAAAGCTTGGGGATGCCACGCGTGTCACCCCAAGAAATATCCAAGAAGTACAAGCGTCAAAGCTTGGGGATGCCCAAGGCATCCCCTTCTTCATCAATAAAAATTCTAGGTTTCTTCCAAACGCTTCATCTTTATTGTTTCATGCACAGTTGTGTTTCTCTTGGAGCGTTTTTTTTTTGTTTTCATTTTGTTTTTTAGTTTGCTTGGTTTGCTTAGTTTTCTGAATAAATTTTTT
Organism: Avena insularis; assembly: GCA_023614405.1. NCBI lineage: Eukaryota > Viridiplantae > Streptophyta > Magnoliopsida > Poales > Poaceae > Avena > Avena insularis. The sequence continues at coordinate 481,332,317 of CM042686.1, read as the reverse complement.
GTACCCCCTCTTTCACACTTTGGTTTGCAAATAGTTTGGTTTGGTTTGGAAAAGAGTAGGAAAGTTCATGCTTATGTGGTAAAAAGAGCTCGTTTTTGACTGTGGCTATGCTTCGTCATGCCATGCTTGATATTGTTTTGGATTTATGCTTAGTATTCTTTGCTGTAGCATGACTTGTTATAAACAATTGAGATTGCTTAATGTGCCTTGGATGAATCATGCATTGTTTTAGCATCTTAAAGCATAGTATAGTGGTATTCTCCTTTGATGCTTTGTTTGGGTTGACTTGGCACATGCTCACACCATGTTATGACTATCTCAAGTCACCATAGCCTTTATGATCCTTTAGTTTTCAACTTGTAGTATCACTTTATGATTTGATCAATGATGTTTTGTCGATCTGCATGATTATGGCCATTATTGCTCTCTTAGTTTGTCGCTCCCAGTCTTTTGCTAGCCTCCACAACCAAGTATGAGTTCCACTCATGCATACAACTCCCTAAACCAAGTTTTTCCAAAGAGTCCACCATACCTACCTACTAGCTTATGCTATTCCAATTATATTCATGCTTTTTTTTACCCTCCACTTGTTATGAGAAAACTAGTGATTGAAGCTCTCACGAACTTGATGGCACACTTTAGTTTATTGCCTCTAATAAACTTGAACCATTGGGTCCTTCTTTGTTGCGTATGTGCTTGCGCTTTATAAGTTGAAATTAGCAGAACCATGTACCATGGGGAACGCTTTCAACATTTCACTTGTACTTTGTACCCCGTTGATATTATGTTCTTTTGCTTACGGATCCCGGCGGTGTGAAATAAAAGTGGAACTTGTGAGATCATGGAGTTTGTATATGTGTTAGAGAAACGCCTGGGCCGCTAGCCTAAGCCATGCCTAATCATGGTGGAAACTTGCAGCATTACTATAATAAGCACTCTATGAAGCATCCTCAATAAAAACCTATGCAAATAGCAAATAAAAAGATCGCTGAGATGCTCATTGTCTGCTAGCCTTGTCATTTTGATTATGGGAAAGCTCCCGTATCATGTGCAAGGGGTACCCCATTGGCGGTTCTTAATGATACACATATACTTAGAATGACAAGAGCTTACTCGTGACTGAAGTTGAGTAGCATGAGGATCGGTCTTCGTAAGTAAGGGGCATGAGATTTCGGTTTATAACTTGTCAAGCATATCCTCTTAGTTGTGTCACTTTAACCTTAATCACCTTCAAGATGCTTATGATAGGGGCAATGAGAGCTGAAAGCTATAAGTACCATAATTTTTGGAAGCTCTTTATGAGACTTGAATCCCTACTTCCTTTTACAAAAGGCTTTTCTTCCACCATTACATTGAGTCTCCACCTTCTATCTTTATGCACTTACTTTGAGAGCATAGTGGCCATTCTTAGTTCTATGTGCATTGTACCAAGACTAGTTGATTGATGCATAACTTGTTGCTGCTTGTTTGAAACTATTGTATCTAGTCACTCTTATGAACTTTGAAGGTGTCCCATGCATTTATATTTGCTACTCTATTGAGGGACAAGCTGAATACTTTTATGCTATGTTTTCTTTATGTGAAACAAACAAACGTCTTGCAAAGCATTGTTATTCATGATTCTTTTGTTTGTGCTTTTCATGTTGTATATTAGTTTCTTTGCTTATTGCTAGAACTTTGTATTTCATGTTATGATGGAAGTACTTTGATCCCAGCTTTGATGTTTTGCAAATACTTTGATAAAGTCTTTGATGGTGCATGTCACCTCAAAAATTATTTCTTTTTATCACTTACCTACTCGAGGATGAGCAGGAGATAAGCTTGGGGATGTTGATACATTGCAAATGTATCTATAATTTTTGATGTTCCATGCTTGCTTTATCCACTTTCTTGTGTATTGTTCCAACTTTGGAGTACTTTTATTATGATTTCTTGGACTAACCTATTAACAAGAGCCATAGTGCCACCGCCTGCTTTCTACTTGTTTTTGGTTCCGAAAAGTCGAGAAAAATGATATTCTCGAATTGGACAAACGCAAAGTGCCTATTTTTCCCGGAAGGGATCAAGTACTGTATTTAGACGAGAAGGCGCCACACCACCTGGCCCGCGCCAGGTGGTCTGCCTCACCCCCTCGGCCTCTCTTTCCTCCTTCCTGCCCTGACAAAAACCTTAAGTACCCAATTAAAATCCACGAAAGAGTCTCACCGCATCATCTCCATCCCTAGATCGAGGATCTGGCTCTTCCCGGCACCCCGCGGAGAGGGAATTCACCTCGAGGCCTTCTTCATCACCATGCAAGCCTCCTGATGTGTAGTTCATCCTTGGACTACGGATCCATGTAGTAGCTAGATGGCTGGTTTCTCCTCTTTTGTGCTTTCATGTTTAGATCTTGTGAGATCCGTTCATGATCAAGATCATCTATTTGTAATTCATACATGTTGTGTTTGCGGGGATTCAATGGATATTGAGATGCTATTTTAGGTTGATTATTGATTCTATCATGTCTTTGTTATTTTGAGATCTTGCATGCTTTCCGTTGTTAGTAGCTATCTTGGCCAAGTAGATGCTAGCAACTCCAAGAGTTAGCATTTATGCTCGATAGTGGGTTCATGAAGTGTAAATCTCTAAGGTACTATATGTGCTGTTGCTACTAGGGAGAAAACAACGATCCTTTGTTCATAGAACAATTGTATTGTTTACTTTACACGCAGTTCGTAAAGCAATAATCTGTTGCTTGCAACTTAATACTAGAAGGGGTTCAGATGATAACCTGAAGGTGGATTATTAGTCATAGATGTTGTTGGATGGCGGTCTATGTATTATGTTGTAATGCCCAATCAAGTCTCAAAGGAGTCAAGATGATTAGTATATGCATGTATTGCTTTCTCGGTGTTTGTCAATTGCCCCGCTGTAATTTTTTCACCCAGCATGTTATCTATCTAAGGAGAGCCACCTGTAGTGAACTATGGATCCCGGTCCTTTACTTTACATACAATCTAAACTGTTTCTGCAAACTTTTACTTCTTTCCATTCGATACGTTTAATCCTTTGTTTTCCGCAAAACACGGTGAGATTGACAACCTCATCGCAAGTTGGGGACAAAGTTCTGTGGTTGTGTTGTGTAGGTCTCCACGTTGCTACTAGCACCGGTAGTGCGCCCTGCCAAAGCTCAGCTAGTAACACCTTTGAGGTGTTTCCTTGCTCCTACTGGTTTGATTAAACCTTGGTTTCATAACTGAGGGAAACTTGCTGTTGTGCTCATCATACCTTCCTCTTGGGGTTCCCAACGAGCTCTACATCAACACCGCCATCAAGCATTTTTTTTGGGCGCCGTGCATTGAGCCATCAACTACCAATTGGAAGGTCTTTCAGGGTGAATGTAGGGATCAACATGATGAGCTAAGGAAGAGGTGACAACTAAAGGAGACTTAATTTTTTTGTGTTTTTGATAAAGAAAGCAAACTAGTAAAACTAATTTTTTTTGTGTTTTTGAAGAACAAAACAAGCAAACAAAGAAAAAAGAAAACTAAGCAAAACAAAAACAACAAAGTAAAGAGATTGGTTATGAGGGACTCCCCTTGTGAAGATGTCCTTGACTCCCCGGCAACGGCGCCAAAAAATGCTTGATGGCTCAGTGCATGGCGCCCAGAAAAGTGCTGGTGCGTGGTTGATGAAGAGCTCGTTGGGAACCCCAAGAGGAAGGTATGATGAGCACAGTAGCAAGTTTCCCTCAGTTATGAAACCAAGGTTTAATCGAACCAGTAGGAGCAAGGAAACACCCCGAAGGTGTTACTAGCTGAGCTTTGGCAGGGCGCACTACCGGTGCTAGTAGCAATGTGGAGACCTGCACAACACAACCACAGAACTTTGTCCCCAACTTGCGATGAGATTGTCAATCTCACCGTGTTTTGCGGAAAACAAAGGATTAAACGTATCGAATGGAAAGAAGTAAAAGTTTGCAGAAAGTAAACACAAAGAAGAAACAGTTTATAGATTGTATGTAAAAGACAAGGACCGGGATCCATAGTTCACTAGAGATGGCTCTCCTTAGATAAATAACATGCTGGGTGAACAAATTATAGCGGGGCAATTGACAAACCCCGAGAAAGCAATACATGCATATACTAATCATCTTGACTCCTTTGAGACTTGATTGGGCATTACAACATAATACATAGACCGCCATCCAACTGCATCTCTGACTAATAATCCTCCTTCAGGTTATCATCCAAACCCCCTCCAGTATTAAGTTGCAAGCAACAGATTATTGCTTTATGAACTGCGTGTAAAGTAAACAATACGATTGTTCCATGAACAAAGGATTGTTGTTTTCTCCCTAGTAGCAATAGCACATCTAGTACCTTAGAGATTTCTGTCACTTCCCCAGATTACCAGAGGCATGAACCCACTATCGAGCATAAATACTAACTCTTGGAGTTGCTAGCATCTACTTGGCCAAGATAGCCACTAACAACGGAAAGCATGCAAGATCACAGATAACAAAGACATGATAGAATCAATAATCAATCTGAAATAGCATCTCAATATCCATCGGATCCCTGCAAACACAACATGTATGGATACAAATAGATGATCTTGATCATGAACGGAGCTCACAAGATCTAAACATGAAAGCACAAAGGAGGAGAACCAACCATCTAGCTACTACATGGATCCGTAGTCCAAGGATGAACTACTCACACATCACACCGGAGGCTTGCATGGTGATGAAGAAGGCCTCCAGGGTGAATTCCCCTCTCCGGCAGGGTGCCGGGAAGAGCTTCAGGTCCCGCCCGATCTAGGGATGGATATGACGATAGCTACAGACTCTTTCGTGGATTTTTGATCGGGTCCTTAGGGTTTTCGTCCCGAGGGCATGTTATAGGTGGAAGGAGAGGCCGAGGGGGTGCCAGGAGTGGCCACACCACTCCCTAGCCCTTCTCCGTCTCGTATTCTGGCACTTGATCCCTCCTGGAAAAATAGGCACTTTGCTATTTGCCCCGTCCAATTCCGAGAATATTCATTTTTTGACTTTCCTGGAACCAAAAACAGCAGAAAACAGGCAGTTGGCACTATGGCTCTTGTTAATAGGTTAGTCCAAGAAATCATATGAAAAGTACTCCAAAGTTGGAACCAAACACAAGAAAGTGGATAAAACCAAGCATGGAACATCAAAAATTATAGATACTTTTGCAATGTATCAGCCGCGCGTCAGTCGGATCATCTGTCAGCCTCTTGCTTAGTAGATATGTGATGTAGGGTTGTGTCCAGGATGGCTCGATCATCATGACGCCCATTGGCCCTTCGAGTCCTGTGTCCATCTCCAGGTCGTCGAGTGCCATTGGCTCATTGGGTGGCGTAGCCCCCGAGTCCGTTGATGCGCTTGCTTTCTTCTCTGAAGCCTTTGGCTTGATGGAGCATTCGCAGATGCGCTCGAGAAATACCCTAGGTGGTATGGGGGTGCAGGTGGAGCCAATGTTGGCGAGTGTGTCCGCCTCTTCGTTGCTTTCGCGACCTACGTGTCGCAGCTCACAGCCGTCGAAGTCCCCTTCGAGTGTGTCGTAGAGGTCGCGATAGGCGATCATGTTATCGCTCAGTGCGTCGGACTTGTGCATCATTTGGTTGACCACCATCTTGGAGTCGCCGTAGATGATGAGCCTCTTGGCGCCGCAGGCTTTCGCCATCCGCATCCCGTGGGTTAGAGCCTCGTACTCAGCTTCATTGTTGGAGGCAGTGAAGTGCATCCGCAAAATGTATTTCAGCTTGTCTCCCTGGGGCGATGTCAGTATGACACCTGCGCCAGCTCCGTCCTTTCGTTTGGATCCATCGAAGTGCATTGTCCAAAGATAGGACATATCTGGCTTTTCGGGGAGATGGTTCTCCATCCAGTGCACGAGGAAATGAGGGAGGACTTGCAACTTGATCGCGTCGCGCTTTTCATATGTGATGTCTCATGGAGACAGTTCGATTCCCCAAAGCACGACTCTCCCAGTGGCATCAGGGTTATTCAGGATGTGTCCGAGCGGGGCATCGTTGACCACCACAATTGGGTACTCTTGGAAGTAGTGGCGCAGTCGCCTGGCTATCATGAAGACGTTGTACGCCAGCTTCTGGTAGTGCGGGTACCGCTATTTTGTTGGCGTGAGCACCTTGCTGAGGTAGTAGACTGGGCGCTGGACCCCGTGGACCTTGTTTTCTTCGGCTCGTTCCACCACAAGTACCGTGCTGACCACCTGGTTGGTGGCGGAGATGTAGAGCAACAGCGGCTCTTTTTCGCGTGGAGTCACTAGTACTGGTGAGGTGGATATATAGTAGATGTTTGAGATCTTCGAATGGTTCTTGCGCCTCGTGTGTCCAGTCGAACTTGTCAGTTTTGCGGAGAAGTTGGTAGAAGGGTAGTGCCTTTTCGCCCATTTGATTGATGAATCGACTGAGCACCACGATTCGCCCGGCCAGCTACTGGACGCCTCTTACGTTCTTCGGCTTCTCCATGGATAGTATGGCCTTTATTTTCTTCGGGTTTGCTTCGATCCCTCTTGCGGAGATGAGATACCCGAGTAGTTGCCTAGATGGTATGCCAAAGGCGCATTTGTCCAGATTGAGCTTGATCCGATAGCGGTCGAGGTTGGCGAAGGTCTCGCGTAGATCGTCGATTAGCGAGGCTTCCTCTTTTGTTTTCATGATGATGTCATCAACGTAGAATTGGATGTTGCGACCAAGTTGATTCTTGAGGCAGGCTTGCATGCATCGCTGATAGGTGGCTCCTGCGTTTTTTAGCCCGAAGGGCATCGTGTTGTAGCAGAACACGCCAAAGGGCATTGTAAACGTTGTTTTCTCTTGGTCTTCCTCCTTCATTCGAATCTGATTGTAGCCTGAGTAGACATCGAGGAAGCAGAGATGCTCACATCCCGTGGTGGAGTCGATGATCTGGTCAATTTGCGGCAACGGGAAGTGGTCCTTTGGGCAGTGCTTGTTCAAGGAAGTAAAGTCCACACACATCGGCATGATATCTGTGTCTTTTTTAGGCACAAGCACGGTGTTGGCAAGCCAAGTGCTTTCCTTGATCTCGCGTATGAATTTGGCGTCGAGGATTCTGTTGATCTCCATTCCGACTGCCTTTGCTCTTGGTTCGTGAAATATCTGATCGCCTTGCGTCTGGATTTACGTTGAGTGAGTGCTCGGCGAATTCTCTGGGAACTCCTGGCATGTCTGCTGGACACCAGGCGAAGATCTCCCAGTGCTGACGGAGGAATTCGACGAGCGCGAGTTCCTATGTGGAACTCAAGTTGTTGGCGATGAGGGCCATCTTGGTCGGGTCCGTTGGATGGACCTGAACTTTTTTCGTGTGCATCGATGAGTCGAAGGACAGGTCGGGTGAACTTGGCCTGCTCAGGGGAGGCAGACTGTTATCTGTTGACTCCTTCAGTCTTGTGAGTTCCTCCTGCATGCCGAAGGACTGGGAGATTCTGTTGAATTCCCTGTCGCAGTTGTCGGACCTCTTGAACTTGCTATTGATTGTGATTATGCCGTTTGGACCTGGCATCTTCATCTGTAGGTAGGCGTAGTGTGGCACTACCATGAACCTTGCAAACGCGACACGTCCGAGGATGCAGTGATATTGTAAAGGCCAGTTGACGACCTCAAAGTCGATGCGCTCTCGCCGAAAGTTTTGCGGCGTGCTGAAGATGACGTCGAGGTTGATTTTTCCCAGGGGATATATGCCTTTCCCTAGGATGATGCCGTGGAACGTCGTGTCTGAAACTTCCAGACACGTCAGAGGGATCCTGATCGCCCGCAAGGTGCTCGTGAACATGAGGTTAATGCTGCTGTCGCCATCCATAAAGACGCGACTCATGTCGAAACCCCCAATCTGCGCCTCGAGTACGAGGGAACAGTGGCCTAGACGAGGAACTTGGTGTGGGTGGTCACGCCTGTCGAAGGTGATGCAGGAGTCGCTTCCACTAAGGTACTCAGTGGTTGGAGGTGGAGAATTTATCGCCAAGTTGACTTGGCGAGTGATGGCCTTCTGCACTCGATTTGAGGGACGCCCTTTTTGGATCATCCCCATGTTGCCCACGGCTCGTGGGTATGGTTCGCCTCCGTGATGCTGGAATGGTGCGACCACGGGCGATGGTGGTCCGGGCGATGGTGGAGGATCTCCATGTGCCACAGCGCTTGGGGCGGCTCCATAGCCCGTATTGATTGCGTCGCGATTCATTCGGGCCAGGCCTTCGTGGAGTTTGAGGAACTCGTGGTAGTCCTTGAGAAGGTGGCTGGATTTCTTCTTTCCATCGTGCTTGTCGATGTAGAAGTGAACGTTGTAGGGCCCAGACAGTTTGTTCTCGATAGATGTTGCGGGTGCCTCTTAGCCAGTGCAGCGTTGCCACACCTGCGTGGTTTTTCTGTTGTCGTGGTATCCACCAATGCGGTATCCGCTGTTGCGGTTGTCGGCGTAGCCGGCTGGGACCATGTTGACTTTGTCGCGGTCATCGTAGACACGCATTCGACATTTGCTTCGGCGATCGCGTTTGCGCCCAAGGTCGTTGTCGTCGTCGTTTGCACCCAAGGTCGTGGTCGATCGTTTTGGGCTTCGAGCGGCCCAACTCCTCCCTGAGCTCTATGCGGCGAATTCCGCCATTGAACGCGTTGATTGCGTGGTGCTCCGAGGTGTTTTCTGCGGAGTTCTTGTTGATGGACCATCTCTGGATGTACGAGCGTAGCGATTCGCCCGATCATTGCTGGCAGCTTCTCAGCTCTTCGATTGATGCAGGCCTTTTGTAGGTGCCCTTGAAATTGCGCATGAAGCTATAGAACAGCTCTTCCCAGCTGCGAATGGATCCGCGCGGGAGATTGTTGAGCCATGCGCGGGCGGTGCCCTACAGCTATAGCTGTAGGCATTGCATGGCCGTGCTTCGACTCCCGCTGTGTAGTCTGACGGAGGAGATGTGGTCCTCGAACCAGATTTTCGGGTCCTATAGACCATCAAATTTTGGGTTCTCTAACGTTAGTTTGAACCCTTTAGGCATTCGCTTCTGCCTGATGGCCCTGCTGAAGCATCTGGCGCCGCATAGCGTAGTCTCATCCTCTTCTGAGTCAGTCGAACGAGCACGTCTTGCCCTTGATTTGTCGATTTTGTGATGCGTGAGGTCATCGTGCGCATCGTAGTCGCGATCGTGCCACCATGAGCGGCGACGCCGAGACATATCGTGGCTATCATCGCTGGACGAAGGCGAAGAGTAATGTTTTGCCAGATCCTTGCTTTTCTTTGGGTTCGGTGCAGGCTCTTTGTCGACGGCTGCCTTGACTAGCCCCAAGCCCATGATCGTAGATCGGTGCATGGCAGCTCGTGGATCTCCAACTGGCGGCTGGTTGTTGAGGAGGTACATGGTGGCCACCGTTACTGCGGCTTGCGGTATCTTCGGGAGCACGTTGACCCGTGTATCCACCATCATGGAGCCGAAGTCGAGGACTTTCGCAGCCTCCACGCGCTCCTCCTTGGTGAGGTGCGCCAGTCGAGATCTTCTCTTGTTGGCCAGGTACTCGTTGCCTTTGGAGGAGGATCCTCCGTGGGAGGAGACCCCGGCTCACCGAAGGCTTGATTCGTCCGCTGCCTTTTTACGCGCCTCGAGTTGCACGATTGCATGTAGCTGGCATCTGTATTCCTCCTTCAGTAGCCAATGGTAGCCCATCAGCATGTCTTGTGGGGAGTTGAGGGGCAGAGGATTGCCTCGTAGAGCCTCTCGACAGCAGGCCCACTTGTTGTCATTGAGCTTGATCACCACGCGCTCTCTAGTGTGTTCATTCACTATGGTCGGCGGTTCTCCTGCCGCTCTGATACGTCCATTTTGCATCACTATTCTATGTCATAATTCACTGTTATTCATTGATATATTTCGTATTGAGAGGTGATACTTATGTTATTTCATCTGTTTTTGCATGGTTGATGACTTTTGGAGCATGGACCACTGCAGTCAGGATTCTAATGGAAAAGGTGCTGTTTGGAGGCAAAACTCGCGAAGATCAGAAAATCCGGGAAAATATACGGAAAACCCTATTTTTCCAGAAGACGAAGGAAGCCAGAAGGGGGCTGGAGATGGGCCACAGGGGGCCCACACCACCTGGCGCCCTACCTAGGTTGCCAGCAGGTGGTGTGGACGCCCTGGCCCACTCCAGGCACTCCCCTCTGGCGTATATTATCCTCCCGAAACCCTAAGACTCGGGGAGCGACCACAGAAAGATTCTGCCGCCACTGCGCGGCGGAAAACACCGAGAGAGAAAGATCTCTCCGGCAGACAGATTTCTGCCAGGGGAATTCCTTCCCGGAGAGGGGAGATCATCGCCATCAACACCACCATCAAGTGGACTTCATCAGGATCATCATCATCATCACCACCATCAGCACCCTCATCACCATCTCCATATTGCTGTAACAATTGCGTTGAATCTTGCATAGTTCATAGGGGAAACTTTCCCGGTGTTGATTACTCTTTGTAGTTGATGCTATTGAGTGAACCATTGAATTATTGTTTATGTTCAGATTGTTATATATCATTATTCCATCTCTGATAATGATCCATATGATGTCTTGTGAGTAGTTCATTTTGTTCTTGAGGACATGGGAGAAGTCATGTTGTTAGTAGTGGAATTGTGTTGAGAAAGCTTCAATAGTTTGATATTTAAGTTTTGATGTAGTTCTTCTAGTGGTGTCATGTGAACGTCGACTACATGATACTTCACCTATATGGGCCTAGGGGAATGCATTGTGTATTTGGCTACTAATCGTAGGGGTTGCTGGAGTGACAGAAACCTGAACCCTCGTTTGGAGAACATTGCACAAGGGACGTAAGGGTCTCAGAGTTTAAAGTTGTGGTTAGGTTTCTACCTTAATTACTTTCTTGTACTTACGGATGTTTGCAAGGGGTATAATCACAAGTATGTATTAGTCCTAGGAAGGTCGGTACATTAGCACAGGTTCACCCACATAACACTTAGCAAGCTAAAGAAGATTAATCAACTATATGAAGCGAAAGCACTTGACAGTCTTCCCATGTGTCCTCAAGAACATTTGATCATCTTAAGTAATACAACCGGCTTGTCCTTTGCTGCATAAAGGATTGGGCCACTTGCTGCATTTATTCCTACAGTCTTTTATTTACTCGTACTTTGTTTACTTGCTTTATCAAAAAAACCCTAAAAATCCGTTTGCTAAGTATTTGCAGAGAATTCCTGATCCATACCACTAGCCAGCACCTTCTGCTCCTCGTTGGGTTCGACACTCTTACTTATCAAAATATCGCGATACACCCCTATACTTGTGGGTCATCAAGACTATTTTCCGGCGCTGCTGTGGAGTGAAGCGCTATTGGAGAGTGGAACTGGTAAAGGAAACTTCTACTGTGAGTATTGTTTACTTCTGCTACTTGCTTTATTTTTGTTATGGATAATTCGCTGAGTTTCTTATTTCGTAATGCTACTACCACTGCTAAGGTAGTAGATAAACCACCACCTGCTGAGAATGATGTTTTTAAAATACCTACAAGAATTATTGATCGTGTTATGGATAACTACTACGTTGGGGATGGAACTGTCCATCCTGGTGATCATTTACTTGTTGGGGGGATACCCCCGGGTAGGGTCATGCCGGGGTATAAAGGCCGAGTTAGCCGAGGTACGACAAGGTCAAAGCAGGTGCTGGCCGAGTCACCTCAAGGCAGGCCGAATCACGGGGTAACCCGGACCAGAGGATGTCCACCTAACTGGGTCTCAACCGACTTATGTCGTATGTCGGTAAGATGAATCTAACTTATATGGAGGTACAGGTGTGGCCGGATCAACTAGGTACAATCCGGGTTATATCAAGCTTGTAAGAGAAGGAAGGTATCTCGCTGGTCAAAGGGTGACCACTATACGCATAGCGTGAGCAAAGCGGACAGAGACCGGGACCACCGAGGCATGGCCGACAAAGGTGAAGATGCCTGTATCGAATGACGCGGGCGCCGCAGAGGATCACGTAGCCTCTGCATGGATGACGTTGGGCAAAAGTGACCCGGTCAGCTTACTATTTTGGGAGGAGGCATATTCCTTGGAATATGCCTCCACGTATGCCCTAATTAGAGACCTAGCCACCCCTATATAAGGAGGGCTAGGGCCTCTGTAGAAGGGGTTGGTCTTTGACTGGTTGATCTCGAGAGGGTTGTGTTTTACTAGTGTGTTCCTGAGAGCTAGCCAGTGGTGAGAGTAAGAGAGTCCCTTCTTCCTCCTCTCCCCAATACAGCTCGAGGAGCACTTGTAATCTGTGGAAGTGAATCAAATACAAAGCTACTGTGTGTGGAATCACCACACTATCCCTCCCTGGATTCCCCTAGTGCATTTAGTCCCCACCTTTAGCCTATTCATGGCATCTGCCGTGACACCACCACGACATTACTCTTTATACACGAATTATGCGGGTTGTTCAAGTGTGCAGGTATTACTATAGATCAAGTTAAGAAGAAGTTATTCTCATTATCACTGAAAGGAAGACCTGAGGAATGGTATAAGCTACTGATGAATGGTCAAGCTCTGGAATGGGAGGAAATAGTGCCTCTCTTTTATTCAAAGTTTTATCCTCCTAGTGAGATTCATAAAGATCGGAATCAAATATACAACTTTTGGCCTCTTGATGGAGAGAGTACAGCTCAAGCTTGGGGGAGATTGAAGTTACTAATGCTCAAATGTCCCATTCATGAGCTCCCCAACAATATTATTATCAATAACTTTTATGCAAGACTCCCTCTACATGAGAAGGATTTATTGGATGCTTCTTGTGCTGGATCATTTACTCGCATGGAAGAAGAAGCTAAATGGGATCTTCTGCACCATATTCAAGATAATGCTGAAGCATGGGAGAATGACAAAGGTAGAAAGTCAGGTATAAATAATGATTATGAATGCATTGAATCTTTTATGGGAACTGATGACTTTCAAAATATTAAAAATTCTTATGGTCTAGACTCTCAAGCTATTGCTTCTTATTTTAAGGCTTTTGCTTCCTACATTGAAGTACCTAAAAAGTAGTGGAATAAGTATCATGAACCTTATAAAGATGTTGCTAAGAGTGTTCCTGCAAGAAATACTGAAGTTTATACTACTAATCATGTCTTACCTAAACCTTACATTGAGAAAATCCCTTTCCCAGTTAAGATAAGGAAACATTCTATGATGGCTAGTATGGTAGATGAAAGTATGAATAAAGCTGTTGAACCTGATAAACAAAAGGTTGGTGAACCTATAATAGCAAATGTGAAAGAATTGGTTACTAAATATGAGAAAGAGGGACACACTATCCTTTGTAAGGATACCTCTAATAGTGTCTCACATAGTAGTGGTATGAGAGCTAGTATTCATGTGTTTGCTGTTAGAATAAGTGATCATTGCTATGATGGTCCTTGTGATAGCTATATTGTTAAGTTTATGCATGATACTGAAAGTTACTATGAGAGAGGGAAAAGTGTTCTTATGTATATCAATAATATCAAGTTTCCTCGTTTTATGCTAAAAGTTTTTATGTTGCACTTGTTTTTCCTTCCTATGCTTGCAGCCTCTAGTTTCAACAACTTGTTTGTTTACAAAATCCCCATGCATAGGAAGTGGGTTAGACTTAAATGTGTGTGTATATTTGCTTCTTAATGCTCTCTTTCGCTTCAATTCATATTCCTGAGTGAGCATCTTCAAAATTATCATGTCCATCTTAATGGCTATAAAGAAAGAGCTTTATGGGAGACAACCCAATTTGTTTTTGCTTTCAGTTTGTTTTTGTTTCTTTAAGTCTTGGAAGTTATTACTTCGGTAATAACCTCTCCTTATCCTTTTTGTTTGGTTTTTGTGTCAAGATCAACCTCTAATGACAGAGAAGTAAGATTTGGGGAGGTTGCTGTCCCGAAACAGATTTTTGTGCTTCACCGTAAAAATTCGTGAGAGATCTCTGTATGTCGGATTGAGCTGTAATTTTTTGTGCTTCTGCCCCAGGTTTTTATTTGACTTTCGTTAGTTTTGCACTTTTTGATTTGAGCAACAGAAGATTTTCGAAAAAATTGATCTTTACCTGCTGGTCTGTTTTGACAGATTTTGCCACTCTTGCATTTGCTTCTTTAATCAATTTCCTTTTTGAATTCTTTTTGGGTTTTCGGAAGGAGTTGCTACAGTAGCTTATGTTTTGATGGTTTTCAGTTGAAGTTGGACTCCAAAGGTTTTATCACTTCATATATACTAATGTTGCTAATGAGAACTGTGTGAAGTTTTGTGTGAAAGAAATTTCCAGGAAGTGGAGATAGTGGTGTAATAAGGAAGACAAGGGTTTTATGACTCAAGTAATAAGTGTATGAAGATGAAGATATCGATGATATTCAAGTGGTGACTCCGGAAGAATCTACTAGATACCAAATTCAGAGACCTGCAGAGTCTGTTTTCAAATAGGTAACAGTTCTGGTAAGAAGAGTTCCGCGAAAATACTATCCAACTATATTTTAGCAGTTTTTAGTAAATAAGGAAAGCTACGAAGCGAAAAAGGGACAGAAATGGAGCCAGGGTGGCTCACACCACCATGTGGGATGGGCCCACCCCTGGCCGCGCCACCAGGTGGTGAGTCCACCCCGGACTCCGCCTCCGACTCGTTTCGTCCCAATACCTTCCTTTTGATATGAAACTTCATAATATATAACCCCCTAGATCTCCCGAGGTTCGTATATCGTGTTTTCGTCGTGTTTTTGCTTCGATCTGTTTCTGCCAGGACATACTCTTTGAAAGCTTAGAAGCACAATGGTGTCCGCCAAGGATAAAGGGAAGGAGCCTATGGAGGAAGACCTCCAAAACCCCGGGAAGGAGAAGGAGATCAAGAGTGAAGATGAAGAGGAGGCAAAGCACACCGGCACCACCATTGTAAGCATTGGAGTGGTGGCAAACCCTGCCAGGGCTATGTCAATTGGAGGGAAGCCTCCTCATCACCGTTCAGATCCCTAGTCACTTCCTCCACGCACCAAGAATCCTTTCCATACTCTTATCCATGAGCATCAATACCAGAATATGCCCAAGGGGAAATTACCCTCCAATTGGGATTTGCCTCGTTCTAGCCATGCAGGAAAAGAAGACTTCAAGGAGGAAAAGTGGGGAAAGAATAGCAAGAGCTGGAATTCTCAACCCGACATGATCATCAGCCGCATCGAGCATAACTCAGAGTTGATTCGTACCCTCACCTTCGAGATTGAGGACTTGGGGAAATTGGTCAAAGAGCTCATCGAGAGGATACCACCACCACCAAAGGAGTAATTCGTCATCAGGTTTGGCATCCCCTTGGTTTGTTCCGAGCTTGGGGGAGTGCCACGGTATCACATCACTATCTTCTATCTTTTTACCTTTTTAGTAGAGTCATATCATGAATAGAGAAGTTATTATGTAGGATGGTTTGCATTATGGAAGTGTCCCCTCTCTCGTTAGATATGTATCCCTTGGTGTCAGTTGCCGTTATGTAATATTAATGAGAAGTTCTATCATTCACACTTTTGCATAGCTTATATTAGTTTTCAATTCATGGTTATATGATTGATCTTGTTATTAGTATTGGTATCACTTTGGGATCATTGAGTTAATTTAGTTGGTTTTGGCAAACCTAGATCGGTCAGTAGCACACTATTTTTGAGAGTTGAAAGAAAAGATAAAAGTACCTCTAAAGAAAAAATAATTTCATCATCTTTCTTTCTTGATTTGCTCATAAGTTCAGTATTCTCTAGTTAAGATCTTTTGTGCTTCCAAGGAAGACTGCATGTTTGTTTTTATCACTTGTATGTTTGGTTGTTTCCTTCAACTCTTATACTTGCTACCCAGCCATGCTAGCCAAAAACATGTATTGAGAGGGAATTCTTCTCGTGCATCCACTCCTTTAAACCAAAACCTTTGCCATCTGTGTCCACCATACCTACCTAGTAGCATTATTGCTATTCCAAGTAAATTCTTGTTTTGTCTACTGTCCAAATTAAACTTGTTATGTGAAAATTAGTGATTAAAGCTCTCACGAACTTGATGGAACACTTTACTTTCTTGCACTTAATAAACTTGAACCATTGTGCCCACCTATGTTACGTATATGCTTGCGCTTTGTAAGTTGTGAATTAGCAGAACCATGCTGTCATGGGGAACGCTTTCAACATTGTACTGGTACTTTGTACCTAGTTGATACCATGTTCTTTTGTCGATGGATGTCGTCGGTGTGAAATGAAAGGGGAGCTTGTAAGTCCATGGAGTTATGCATGTGTGTTAGAGAAACGCCTGGGCCGCTGGTCTAATCCATGCTGACATGGTGGAAACCTGCAGCGTAACCATAACGAGCATCTATGAAGCATTCTTCTTATAAAAAAAGAGATATATATTGAGAAAAAAAGAGAAAAAGAAAAAAAAGATTATGAAAAGAGGAAAGAGAGAAAAAAGCACCATATTCCCATGGTAAATAAGAAGATTGCTGAGATGCTTGTTGTCTGCTTGCCTTGTCATTTTGATATGGGGATTCTTCCGTATCATCGGGCAAGGGTACCTGCTATGTTCTCTATGATACACATATTCTTACGATGATAAGAACTTACCGGTGACTAAACTTGAGTAGCATGAGGAGCGCCCCTCGTATTCAAGGGACATGAGATTCTCAATTTACAACTTGTTAATGCATATCCTCATATTTGATCACTTTAAACTTAATCACCTAAATATGCCTATGATAGGGGCAATGAGAGCTGAAAGCTAGTAAGTATCATAATTTTTGGGAGCTCTTTATGAGACTTGCAATCCCTGCTTACCTCTGCGAAGGGCCTTTCTTTTACTTTGTAGTTGAGTCAGTAAACCTATTCCCTTCTATCTCAGCAAGTATTTTGAGTTGTTGTGTTTCATTCATTTATATGATGATTTATTCAATCATGTTTCTTATGTTCCTTGTTTTGCACATTGCTCTTATCTTGATGTTTACTACTTTGAAAAATATCATTGAAAAACCAGTTATTTGTGAACTCCAGCAAATTATCAACTATTGTTCGACCAAGAGCTAAGTTTGCCATTACCAATTATGATTTACTTTATGTATCTTTATTGTGTTTCCTTTACTCATTGCAAGTTGGGTTATATAATAGTGAGTTGTCTTCTATTATGATCTATGTATTTTATGAATGTGATGCTTCTTGTCCATATTCTTTTATCGACTCTTCACTCCATAAACCTAAGGCCATGTTTATTGAGCTCAGTTTCGCTTGGGGACAAGCAAAGTCTAAGATTGGGGGGAGTTGATACGTCCATTTTGCATCACTATTCTATGTCATAATTCACTGTTATTCATTGATATATTTCGTATTGAGAGGTGATACTTATGTTATTTCATCTGTTTTTGCATGGTTGATGACTTTTGGAGCATGGATCGCTGCAGTCAGGATTCTGATGGAAAAGGTGCTGTTTGGAGACAAAATTCGCGAAGATCGGAAAATCCGGGAAAATATACGGAAAATCCTATTTTTCCAGAAGACGAAGATAGCCAGAAGGGGGGCTGGAGATGGGCCACAGGGGGCCCACAACACCTGGCGGCAAATTGCGCCAAGCCAGTGGTGTGGCCGCCTGGCCCACCTGCACTCCCTCTAGCGTATATTATCCTCCCGAAACCCTAAGACTCGGGGAGCGATCATAGAAAGATTCCGCCGCCTCTGCGGGGCGGAAAACACCAAGAGAGAAAGATCTCTCCGGCAGACAGATTTCTGCCAGGGGAATTCCTTCCCAAAGAGGGGAGATCATCACCATCAACACCACAATCAAGATGGACTTCATCGGGATCATCATCATCATCACCACCATCATCACCCTCATCACCATCTCCATATTGCTGTAACAATTGCGTTGAATCTTGCATAGTTCATAGGGGAAACTTTCCCGGTGTTGATTACTCTTTGTAGTTGATGCTATTGAGTGAACCATTGAATTATTGTTTATGTTCAGATTGTTATACATCATTATTCCATCTCTGATCATGATCCATATGATGTCTTGTGAGTAGTTCGTTTTGTTTTTGAGGACATGGGAGGAGTCATGTTGTTAGTAGTGGAATTGTGTTGAGAAAGATTCAATAGTTTGATATTTAAGTTATGGTGTACTTCTTCTAGTGGTGTCATGTGAACGTCGACTACATGATACTTCACCTATATAGGCCTAGGGGAATGCATTGTGTATTTGGCTATTAATCGTAGGGGTTGCCGGAGTGACAGAAACCTGAACCCCCGTTAGGAAACCATTGCACAAGGGACGTAAGGGTCTTAGAGTTTAAAGTTGTGGTTAGGTTTATACCTTAATTACTTTCTTGTACTTACGGATGTTTGCAAGGGGTATAATCACAAGTATGTATTAGTCCTAGGAAGGTCGGTACATTAGCACAGGTTCACCCACACAACACTTAGCAAGCTAAAGAAGATTAATCAACTATATGAAGCGAAAGCACTTGACAGTCTTCCCATGTGTCCTCGAGAACGTTTGGTCATCTTAAGTAATACAACCGGCTTGTTCTTTGCTGCATAAAGGATTGGGCCACTTGCTGCATTTATTCCTACTGTCTTTTATTTACTCGTACTTTGTTTACTTGCTTTATCAAAAAACCCTAAAAATCCGTTTGCTAAGTATTTGCAGAGAATTCATGATCCATACCACTAGCCAGCACCTTCTGCTCCTCGTTGGGTTCAACACTCTTACTTATCGAAAATACTGCGATACACCCCATATAGTTGTGGGTCATCACGCTCCATTGTTGACGGGCCCGCTGTTGCCACCGTTGGTGGGGCTGCCGTTGGGCATACTGCCGTTGGATGGCCCAGTGCCGTTGGGCATGCTGCCATTGGGCGGTCTGGTGCCAGATCTAGTGCCAACGTTTTCACGATTGGCAGTAGTGTCGCCTGCATTGATGACTGCGCACATGAAGTCGTTGGGGAAGTTGTTGCTCCCGCAACTTTCAGATCCAGAGCCGTAGGCTCCGTCTTCAGTGATCAGGTCACCCAGATCGGATCCGCGACTGTTGTCGCTGTCTGTGCTCCCAGCTGTTGCTGAGGCGTTAAGCTCGCTGAGGTTGCCGATTGGTGGTGGAAACCACGATGCTGGAGAAATCGCGGGTACCATCGGCTGGTCAGGCATACAAAGCGTGCCCATCTAACCAACCTAGAAGCGGAAGCTCCCAATCGCCAGACTGATTCCATCACCCATGGACTCGAAAGCCGGGCAAGTGGTCGACGTGTGGACGGTGAAGTCAAACATGTCGAAGAGCTAGCGAATCTCCGCTGTTGCGGAGTTGTAGATCACGGTTGATGGGGACGAAGAAGCCGCGACATCAGCACTCCCAATTCCCACAGACGGCGCCAATTGACGAGGGTTTAACTCGTCAATACCCATTGTTATGGACTTGGGTTTTGGAGAAGGAGGGAGCACTGGAGGCATCAGTCGGCTAGCAAACAAGCACACATGACGCAAGTTTTACCCAGGTTCAGGCCTCGTAGAGGTCCCTACTCCTGCTTGTCTGCTCTTGGAATTAACGAAGGAATCGAAGATTACAGGGGCGCGTAGATGTAATCTGGCAAGAATTTGTGGAAACTAGGGTTGCATGTGTCCTCCTCGCCGCCCCCTCCTAGCCTTTATATAGATAGGCTAGGTCTCGGGTAGCAGATCGAGTCGGTTACAGATTAAGGTTTTCCCTTTGAACTTTCTATCTTAAGCTTCTTCTTGTCTCGCAAGCAATCGAGAGTCCGTGGGCCACTCGAATTCTCCATTTGGGCCTTGGCAACATCGTGGGCTTCCGCCGTATCTGGACCGTATATACCAAATTCGATTACCTGTAGGTGATGGATCAAAATATATCAAGCTTGTTGGGGAATCCCAAGGGGAAGGTATGATGAGCACAACAGTATGTTTTCCCTCAGTTATGAAACCAAGGTTATCAATCCAGTAGGAGCAAGGAAACACCTCCAAGGTGTTGCTAGCTGGACTTTGGCAGGGCGCACTACCAGCGCCAGTAGCAACGTGGAAACCTTCACAACACAACCATAGAACTTTGCCCCCAACTTACAGTGAGGTTGCCAATCTCACTGGTTTTGCTGAAAACAAAGGATTAAACGTATTGTGTGGAAGAAAGTAATAGTTTGCAGAAACTAAATAGAAAGTAGTAAACAGTTGTAGATTGATGGTAAAAGAAAGGACCGGGGTCCATAGTTCACTAGTGGTGGCTCTCCTTAAGATAGATGACATGTTGGGTGAACAAATTACAGTGGGGCAATTGACAAACATCAAGAAAGCATACAAGCATATACTACTCGTCTTGACTCCTTTGAGATTTGATTGGGCATTACAACATTATACATAGACCGTAATCCAACTTCATCTATCACTAATAATCCACCTTCAGGTTATCATCCGAACCCCCTCCAGTATTAAGTTGCAAGCAACAGATAATTGCATTACGCATTGCGTGTAAAGTAAACAATACGATTGTTCTATGAACAAAGGATTGTTGTTCTCCCTAGTAGCAGCAGCACATCTAGTACCTTAGAGATTTCTGTCACTTCCCCAAATTACTAGAGGCATGAACCCACTATCGAGCATAAATACTAACTCTTGGAGTTGCTAGCATCTACTTGGCCAAGATAGCTACTAACAATGGAAAAAATGCAAGATCACAAATAACAAAGACATGATAGAATCAATAATCAATCTGAAATAGCATCTCAATATCCATCGGATCCCTGCAAACACAACATGTAGAATTACAAATAGATGATCTTGATCATGAACGGAGCTCACAAGATCTAAACATGATAGCACAAAGGAGAAGGACCAGCCATTTAGCTACTACATGGACCCGTAGTCCAAGGATGAACTACTCACGCATCACACCGGAGGCTTGAATGGTGATGAAGAAGGCCTCCAGGGTGAATTCTCCCCTCCGACAGGGTGCCGGGAAGAGCTTCAGATCCCTCCCGATCTAGGGATGGAGATGACGGCGGCTACAGACTCTTTCGTGGAATTTTGATTGGGTACCTAGGGGTTTCTGTATCAGAGGCATCTTATAGGCAAAAGGGGAGGCCGAGGGGGTGCCCTAGGCGGCCAGACCACCCCCTGGCGTGGGCCAGGCTTGGCCGCGCGGCCGAGTGGTGTGGCGGCCCCCTGGCCCATCTCCGTCTCGTACTCTGGCTCCGTGTCCCCCTCGGTAAAAAACTGACTTTAGCTTTTGTCCTGTCCAATTCCGAGAATATTCATTTTCTGACTTTCCTGGAACCAAAAACAGCAGAAAACAGGCAGCTGGCACTGTGGCTCTTATTAATAGGTTAGTCCAAGAAAGTAGATAAAACCAAGCATGGAACATCAAAAATTATGTATACGTTAGCAACGTATCAACATCCCCAAGCTTAACTCCTTCTCGTCCTTGAGTAGGTAAGTGATAAAAAGAAAGAATAATATTTGAGGTGACATGCACCATCATAAACTTGATCAAAGTATTTGTAAAACATTGATAGCTGGGATCATAGTACTTCAATCATAACATGAAAGGTAAAGTTCTAACAATAAGACAAAGCAACTATTGTTGCAACATGAAAATGCACAAACAAAAGATTCATGAATAACAATGCTTTGCAATACGTTTGTTTCTTTCACATAAAGAAAACATAGCATAGTGGCATTCAGCTTGTCCCTCATAGAGTAGCAAACATAAATGCATAGGACACCTTCAAAGTTCATAAGAGTGACTAGATACAAATAGTTTAAGAACAAGCAATATCAAAGTTATGCATCAATCAACAAGTCTTGGGACAATGCACATAGAACTAAGAATGGCCACTATGCTCTCAAAGTAGGTGCATAAAGATAGACGGTGGAGACTCAACATAAAAGTAAAAGAAATGGCCTTCATAGAAGGAAGTAGGGATGCAAGTTTCATAAAGAGCTTCCAAATATTATGGTACTTATTAGCTTTCAGCTCTCATTGCCCCTTTCATAAGCATCTTTAGGTGATTAAGGTTAAAGTGACACAACTAAGAGGATATGCTTGACAAGTTATAAGCCAAAATCTCATGCCCCTTACTTACGAAGACCGAACCTCGTGCTACTCAACTTTAGTCACAAGTAAGCTCTTGTCATTGTAAGTACATATGTATCATAGAGAACCGCCAACAGGGTAACCCTTGCACATGATACAGGAGCTATCCCATAATCAAAATGACAAGGCAAGCAAACAATGAGCATCTCAGCGATCTTTTTATTTGCTATTTGCATAGGTTTTTATTGAGGATGCTTCATAGAGTGCTCATTATGGTTATAATGCAAGTTTCTACCATGAGTAGGCATGGCTTAGTTTAGTGGCCCATGCGTTTCTCTAACACAAATACAAACTCCATGATCTTACAAGTTCCCCTTTTATTTCACACCGCCGGGATCCATAAGCGAAAGAACATGATATCAACTAGGTACAATGTACAAGTGCAATGTTGAAAGCGTTCCCCATGATACATGGTTCTGCTAACTTCAACTTATAAAGCGCAAGCATATACGCAACAAAGATGGATGCAATGATTTAAGTTTATTAAATGCAAGAAAGTAAAGTGTGCCATCAAGTTCGTGAGAGCTTTAATCACTAATTTTCACATAACAAGTTTAATTCGGAAGGTAGATAAAAACATGAATATACTTGGAATAGCAAATGCTAATAGGTTCGTATGGTGGACTCTTTGGAATAACTTGGTTTTAGGAGTTGGATGCATGAGTGGAAATCATACTTGGTTATGGAGGCCAACTAAGAGAGCAATAGTGGCCATAATCATGCAGAGCGACAAAACATCATTAATCAAAGCATAAAGTGATATTACAAGTCGAAAACTAAAGGATCATAAAGGCTTTGGTGACTTGGGATAGTCATAACATGGTGTGAGCATGTGCCAAGTCAACCCAAATAAAGCATCAAAGGAGAATACCACAATTCTATGCTTTAATATGCTAAAACAACGCATGATTCTTCAAAGGCACATTAAGCAATCTCAATTGTTTATAACATGTCATGCTACAACAAATATCACTAAGAATAAAGCCAAAACAATATCAAGCATGGCATGACAAAGCATGGGCCACAGTAAATAATAAGCTCCTTTTACCAGTTAAGCATGAACTTTTCCTACTCTTTTCCAATCCTAACCAAACTATTTGAAAACCAATGAATGAAAGAGGGGGTCCAACCAATTTATTCAGCAAACTAATAAAACCAAGCAAACGAAGACCAAAAACAAAAAAAACAAAGACGCTCCAAGAACAACACAACTTGTGCATGAAACAATAAAAATGAAGTGTTTGGAAGAAACCTGGGATTTTTATTGATGAAGAAGGGGATGCCTTGGGCATCCCCAAGCTTTGGCGCTTGTACCTCTTAGATAATTCTTGGGGTGACACGGGGTGGCATCCCCAAGCTTGAGCTTTAGTCCATTCTTCATCTCATTACATCATTCTCTCCATACACCTGAAATTTTTCCTTCATACAAAACTTCACACAATCTTTATTAGCAACATTAGTGCACTCAAGATAATAAGTCTTTGGGTTCAGTTTCAATACCAATAAAACTTCCATTAAAACACAAGCTACTGTAGCACTTCCCTCAAAAGGCTCACTTCCCCAAAAGAACTCAAAAAGGAACCAACAAGAAGCAAACGCAAATAATGGCAAAAATCTGTCAAAACAGACCAGCAGGTAAAAACCAATTTTTTCGAAGACCTTCTATTCCTTAAATAAAAAAGTGTTGAACTAACGAAAGTTAGATAACAACCTGGGGCAGAAGCACAAAAGTTCATGCCTCAAAACGACGTACAGAGATTTTACTCGAATTTTTACGGTGAAGCACAGAAATCTGTTTCGAGACAGCAACTTTCCCAATCATTACCTCTCTCTCATTAGAGGTTACTCTTGGCACAAAAAGAAAATAAAAAGGATAAGGAGCGGTTATTACTGAAGTAATAACTTCTAAGACTCATCTAAAACTTTTGGGTTATCTCCCAATAAGTACTTTTCTTTAACGCCTTTAAGTTAGGCATAAGAAGCAAGAAAAAGAATGAAGTGTTCTCAAATGAAGAAGCATTAAGAGCAAATTTTGTTTTCATAGGAGAGGCAAAATAAATCTTCTCTCTCTTCTTAGGGAAGTGTTCTATACCTTTCTTTAGTGGGAGTTGATATTTAATGGTGCCTTCTTTCATATCAATAATGGCACCAACAGTTCTAAGAAAAGGTCTTCCCAAAGTAATAGGACAAGAAGCATTGCATTCAACATCCAAAACATAGAAATCAACGGGGACATAAGCATTGTTAACCATAATAAGAACATCATTAATACTCCCCATGAGTTTCTTTTTAACATTATCATCAAGTGGGACATTTAAATAACAACCTTACAATGGTGGCAAATCAAGCATATCATAAATCCTTCTAGGCATAATAGAAACACTACTATCAAGATCACATAGAGCTTTGAAATAAAAATCATTCACTTTCGTATTAATGATGGGTTCCCAACCATCTTCTTGTTTTATAGGAATGGAAGCTTTATGTTTCATCTTTTCTTCTTTAATCTTTATGAGAGCATTAGTAATGTGTTTTGTAAAGTCCATAATCATAGCACTAGCATTAGGACTTTTAGCAAGCTTTTGTAGGAACTTAATAACTTCAGAGATGTTGCAAGCATCAAGATCAAATTCATAATTATCATCTAAAGTAGTAGAGCTATTACTAGCCTCAACACTAGTGGTAGTGATAATAGAAACACTAATGTTTCTAGCAATTTCCTCTTCTCTTTCCCACTTAGCATGCAATTCAGCTAATAGTCTAACATTTTCATCAATTCTAACTTGTATGGCATTAGTAGCAGCAAAGGGATCAATAGTTTCAGGTTTAGCGGCCATTTTATTAATCAAAGAAGATTGTGCTTCAGACAAAGATGATATATTTCTTTCAACATTAGAAAGTTTCAACTGCAAACTAGGAATTTCCCTATTTAAACTCTCAAGTTGATGACTAATATTCTTCAGAATGGTAGATTGTTCCTCCATAGTTTTAGTAAATAGTTTATTTTGTTCATATTGCATTTGCATGAAGTTTTTAGTTGCTCTTTCAACTTCTAAAATTCTTCCTTCACTAGGTTTTCCAGGTTTGCCATTATAAGCATAAGTATCATTAGGAGGGTATGGCCTATAATTGTTGTTACCAAAAGCATTGTTGCTAAAATTATTATTTCCTATAAAGTTCACATCAACTTGCTCTTCTTGAGCAACCAAAGAGGCTTAGGGAACATGATTTGGATCAATATGAGCCTTCCCATTAACAAGCATGGACATAATAACATCAATTTTATCACTCAAGGAGGAGGTTTCCTCAACAGAATTTACCTTCTTACCTTGTGGAGCTCTTTCAGTATGCCATTCATAATAGTTAACCATCATATT
Organism: Avena insularis; assembly: GCA_023614405.1. Classification (NCBI taxonomy): domain Eukaryota; kingdom Viridiplantae; phylum Streptophyta; class Magnoliopsida; order Poales; family Poaceae; genus Avena; species Avena insularis. The sequence goes on along the minus strand of CM042686.1, from coordinate 481,306,814 downwards.
ATCCAGAAGCTTTGTTGCAGCGCCTAGAGTAATGGTCATAAAGGTACCTCCAGCAGCAGAATCCAGTAGATTTCTTGAAGAATAATTCAGTCCTGCATAAAAGGTTTGGATAATCATCCAAGCAGTCAGTCCATGAGTGGGACAATTCTTTACTAAAGATTTCATTCTTTCCCAAGCTTGAGCAACATGTTCATTATCAGATTGTTGAAATTTCATTATTTCACTTCTCATAGATATAATCTTAGCAGGAGGATAGTATTTTCCAATGAAAGCATCTTTGCATTTAGTCCAAGAATCAGTACTATTCCTAGTTAAGGAATTCAACCATTCTTTAGCTTTTCCTCTCAAGGAGAAAGGAAACAATTTAAGCTTAATAATATCCCCATCTATATCCCTATGCTTTTGCATCTCACAAAGTTCAACAAAGTTATTTAGATGAGTAGTAGCATCTTCAGTACCAATACCAGAAAATTGTTCTCTCATAATAAGATTGAGTAAAGCAGGTTTAATTTCAAAGAAAGTAGCTTCAGGAACAGGTGGAGCAATAGGTGTGCACATGAAATCATTGTTGTTGGTGCTAGTGAAGTCACACAACTTAGTGTTTTCAAGAGTAGTAATTTTTGTGTGTTTTTAATAAAGAAAGCTAACTAGTAAAACTAATTTTTTGTGTGTTTTTGATAAAGAAACAAGCAAACAAAGCAAAAACTAAACTAAGCAAAACAAAAATAAAAAATTAAAGAGATTGGTTATGAGAGACTCCCCTTGTGAAGATGTCCTTGACTCCCCGGCAACGGCGCCAGAAAAAGTCCTTGATGGCTCAAAATATATCAAGCTCGTTGGGTAACCCCAAGAGGAAGGTATGATGAGCACAGCAGTAAGTTTTCCCTCAGTTATGAAACCAAGGTTATCAATCTAGTAGGAGCAACGAAACACCTCCAAGGTGTTGCTAGCTGGACTTTGGCAGGGCACACTACCGGCGCCAGTAGCAACGTGGAAACCTTCACAACACAACCACCGAACTTTGCCCCCAACTTACAGTGAGGTTTGCCAATCTCACCGGTTTTGCTAAAAACAAAGGATAAAACGTATTGTGTGGAAGAAAGTAATAGTTTGCAGAAAGTAAACAGAAAGCAGTAAACAGTTGTAGATTGATGGTAAAAGAAAGGACCAGTGTCCATAGTTCACTAGTGGTGGCTCTTCTTAAGATAGATGACATGTTGGGTGAACAAATTACAGTGGGGCAATTGACAAACATCAAGAAAGCATACAAGCATATACTACTCATCTTGACTCCTTTGAGATTTGATTGGGCATTACAACATTATACATAGACCGTAATCCAACTGCATCTATGACTAATAATCCACCTTCAGGTAATCATTCGAACCCCCTCCAGTATTAAGTTGCAAGCAACAGATAATTGTATTATGCATTGCATGTAAAGTAAACAATACGATTGTTCTATGAACAAAGGATTGTTGTTTTCTCCCTAGTAGCAACAGCACATCTATTACCTTAGAGATTTCTATCACTTTCCCAGATTACTAGAGGCATGAACCCACTATCGAGCATAAATACTAACTCTTGGAGTTGCTAGCATCTACTTGGCCAAGATAGCTACTAACAACGGAAAAAATGCAAGATCACAAATAACAAAGACATGATAGAATCAATAATCAATCTGAAATAGCATCTCAATATCCATCATATCCCCACAAACACAACATGTAGAATTACAAATAGATGATCTTGATCATGAACGGAGCTCACAAGATCTAAACATGATAGCACAAAGGAGAAGAACCAGCCATCTAGCTACTACATGGACCCGTAGTCCAAGGATGAACTACTCACACATCACACCAGAGGCTTGCATGGTGATGAAGAAGGCCTCTAGGGTGAATTTTCCCCTCTGGCAGGGTGCCGGGAAGAGCTTCAGATCCCTCCCGATCTAGGGATGGAGATGACGGTGGCTACAGACTCTTTCGTGTAATTTTGTCGGGTACCTAGGGTTTTTGTATCAGAGGCATCTTATAGGAAAAAAGGGAGGCCGAGGGGGTGCCCTAGGCGGCCAGACCACCCCCTGGCGTGGGCCAGGCTTGGCCGCGTGGCCAGGTGGTGTGGCGGCCCCCTGGCCCCTCTCCGTCTCGTACTCTGGCTCCGTGTCCCCCTCGGTGAAAAACTGATTTTGGCTTTTGTCCCGTCCAATTCCGAGAATATTCATTTTCTAACTTTCCTGGAACCAAAAACAGCAGAAAACAGGCAGCTGGCACTGTGGCTCTTGTTAATAGGTTAGTCCAAGAAAGTGTATAGAAAATACTCCAAAGTATGGACAAAACATAAGAAAGTAGATAAAACCAAGCATGGAACATCAAAAATTATGGATACGTTAGCAACGTATCAATAGGATATACCCATGTCACTGATCCACAGAAGGACCGATCGAGTAGGGTCGAGTTTAGGCGCTGGATCACAGAAAGACAGTCAGAGCCAACAATGATCATTTGGAAACCTTCCTCAAGGGCAAAACTCACAACACGTCGAGCAGCCAACGCCTCCGCCATTTTTGGTAACACCACCTCATCGTACCTCTTACTGCAAGCAGCTAAACACGTACCAGAATGGTCACAAATGACGACGCCAACACCCATTTGCCGAGAAGATTCAAAGATGGCTGCATCAATGTTAACAAGCACAGTTCTTTTTGGCGGCGGAGTCCATTTTGGTGTTGAAGACGAAGACTGACGTCTTTGGACAGCAACCGGCTTGTAGAGTGTAGATAAAATTAGCTCAATGTAGGCCTCGATTTTAGCAGCAAGAGTACTAGGATGGATCATGCCTTCACCTTCACGTGCTTTATTTCTTATGTCCCAGATGTGCCACATGGTCACCATGAGACACATAATCTCAGTATCAGAGCACCGGTCTAGAAAATCCAACATCCAAGTCCTTGGATAAGTGAAGCCACGACGTTGGAGATGAATCACATATTCAGACTTAAGGTCTTGCCAAACTTCATTGGCAAACTGGCAAAACAGAAGGGCATGTTCGACAGTCTCGAGCTAATGACAGAAAATACATGCAGTCGAAGCGGGAATATTACGAATATGCAGCTGCTGACCAGATGGCAGACAAATATGCGCAAATCTCCATAAGGTAATTTTCATTTTCCCGGTGCCTTGCTCGCCCAAAGTTTCTTCCACTATTTAGAATTATCTAGTTGTGCAGAAGATGATCCTTGTCCAGGTCTGCTCCGAAAGGCTATGTAAATATTAACCCTGTATTTTGCACTGCAAATCATATATTTTTCTTAACACTTGGTTATTAGAGTTATATTTAATCACCATTCCATCCAAAAAAAGAGAGATTTTTTAGGCATAGTAATGTAGCGTTTCATGTTATTGCAGTTCACAAAAGTACCAATATCAGCCCTCTGCCCCTAATATTTATGTCAAGATCATTAAGTCACACTAGGTCTTGTGGATAAGTTCATGCACAGTTTGTGCAAGTTCAGGCTCACTACGGATACCGCCAATCCATCTCATACTTATGAGCACATCATTGAGGTTTCTTTTTAGCACAGTCTGAAACGTCGGATCTTTATAGTTCGTAAAGAACTTGGAGATCTCTTCTGCCTTATCATTGGAGGTGAACTGCACAAAAATCAATGGTGCACATTAGAAGTGGCATATTGCAGACATTACCTAAGAAATTGAATAATTACAATACGAAATTTGCCAAATTAGTGGATGACTGAGAAACTGAGTCATAACAATACGAAATTTGCCAAATCAGTGGATGAGAAGTTCACGTGACTGTACCAATGGAACAATGTTGTTGACAATACACCATAATAGGTCACTCTGAGGAACTACCTCCAAGACACAATCCCAATTTTCCTGCGAATAGAACGAGACCAAAATAATGATTTAGGCATACTGTTTTGAAATATCTAATGGCTTATGAACATTAGCATGAAGCATTTTCCACATCCCGGGGAGTTATAGCATTTACTAAATATCTAAATAAAGTCTTAAACATACTTGTTATAAGCCAAGATCACACTTTAGTTAATAGTACGGGATATAAATTATAAATGGAGATTCAAAATATGGTTGAGCACTTTAGTAAGGAATATTTCCCGTGGTGCACCTCATGAGTACCGGTGTTTTGATTTCTAAAAGTGATATACACTCGTCTAAATGGTAACTGGCCACTTACCTTGCAGATTAAGTGAACGAAGGGCATTTACCTATCATTTCGTGAATCAATATAAACTAACAAGTAGTCATATACAGTAATCTAAACATTTGGTCATTGGCACACACAACTTGAGGACGATTAAGGGTTGCACTTATAAAAGTAAGGTGCCTAATGATACGCTATCGTAAACACAATTTACAATAAAATATATGTTTTTAAGGTGTGACTTGACTAGTGCGTGTGGGTTTCATGCTAATATGTATACTGATTAGGTTATAACACAAATAATTTCAATTTAATAATGGCTACATTTAAACTCCCACATCATCTAAATCGTCAAAATGGAGTACTAGAATTGAGCCTAGTTAAGACAATACCATTTTAGATGAGTCCTTTTGAAGTACATGAGATAAACTAGGTGTGTATTTAATTATGTAAAATATCATGTAGAATCAAAAATTTCCAACATATGATCAAAAGTCTCATCATTCTAAATAATACGATCCCCATTCACATTACACAACAACGTACCTTCAACCAGTTCCATGTAGTTTCACGTGCATCTATGCTAGTAAATTCAAGAATATGAACTGCGTCTTGATTAGGGATCTGCAAGAAGGAAAGATAGGTGACTCCTAAATGCAACTGAAATTGCATTTTTAATTTGAACTTGTATTGTAAGCGAGGGACAAGGAAACAATTTTAGAGGGTACCTCATTGGTTAAAATTAAATTCAATGACTCTACAGGACAAGAAGAATATCCTTATCTCTACAGGACAACAATACACCTAGAATAAAGTAGAAAATGATTTGAGAACAACCATAAAAATCACCAAGAAGATTTGTTAACATACAAAAGGGAAATAGCCATACACACACCTAAGACACATAACTTTTCCTCCCTGTCAGTTGAATTCTTGTAGACTTCTCGAAGTGCATCGTAACCAGATCTACTTGTAGTATTAACTATTTGCATCACTGAGAGGTATGCAGCCTGTAGTACAATGCATGTCACAAAATGGAAAAAAAACAAGCATAGGATCACAACATGAAGTAAGGGGAAGTATTATACCCTTCTAGTATGTGGAGAAAGGATTGAAGTGTTGTGATCATGGATTAAGGCATAAAATCGTCGAACACCTTCAGTAATACTCTTATTATGTCCAAGTTCAACAAGAGAAACCAAAAGCATTTCTCTAAGACTGGCACCATTGTCATCCTCACCATTAATTGGATCCCAACCTAACTTTGTGGATAAGTATAACATATAAAAATGTTAAAGCAATAATATAGTAATAATGAGAAAACTTCATCTATGATTGTTATCATATTTAACCAAAAACATGATAGTAAACATAAATAGTTAAAATGTGACATGGCATACACAGTAGGCGACCGAAGAACTTTGATGAGAAGTTGTTTTATTTCACCAGCCAAGTTAGGGGAAGCGTCGATCGACACTTTGACAACAACTGAAATTATCTGTAAAGACAAAGCAAATGCACGTAGAAAATTATTTTCCAAATAAAAACTGAGTATAATCAAGCTAATTGGACAACCAAGATGTACATACATCATTTAAATGTTTCAGAACAATGTAGTTAGCTTCTTCACGATAAGAATACAACATATATAGCAATGAGGAAAGTGTATCTTTGCGGGCCACGGAAATCTTAAGTGCGTTCTCCATGATGCCTGAAAATCTAATGTTATAGTACATTTAAAAAAAATCAAAGACTTTTGTAGTGAAAGATATTTTGGTTACCAATTTTTTCCGCTAAAGAAAACATGTTGGTCTCTACTGCATTTTGGAGTTTAGCTGCAATTTCTTTATCATACTTCACACGATAAAAGCCCGTTTCATTTATGTTCAACTTAATCAGAAATTTTCCATCCTTCTCTTGTTTACCACATGAGTCTAGTTTATAATACTTCTGTTTCAAAATAAACTTTTTTCTGGATGAATCACAACTTAAAGTTATTGGCACATCCCATAAGCCAGATCGAGAGGATCCATCTAATGAAAACGGTTCCTGCAACAAAAATAAATAGTACATACATGAAGCAAAATAAAATATTAATAATATTAGTCAGTTGGTTAAAGTAAGCATTGTAACATTTCCATTTACCTTATTTTCTACCAAAGTAAAAGGAGCATAAACCATATATCTAACATTTCCCTGATACAAACTATCCTACAAAAAGGAATGTGTCCAAACACTGGAAATGCATATCATTCAAAAAATTCTCCGTGATAGATGGCAGAATTACTTGGTTGCCCCATGACAGTTTTTCACGAGACTTGTGAATGATATGTTAGAAGTGGGTTTTGGTGGTAACAATACCACACTGACTGAAGAAATGGGTAAATACCAACTTATAATGGTGAGCATGGGATCAACCATAAGGCTAGTCATTTTATGGAGAGCAGCCAAAACCACTTATTATTCTATTGTTCCCATATGATTGGTTAATTGTATATATAGGAAACTAGTATATAGGATACACATAACATAATTGAGGGAAAATGGCTTAGCTTTCCCAAGTTTGCACAGCAAGATTTCCTATATATTTTATTCCCAATTATTGTACGTTTGGATATATTCATATAGGCATTGGTCGATATTTCCATTTTTACATGTATGAGCGGATCATTTCTTTAGATTTTTTACAAAGGATCATAATATAATTGAAGCAAGCAAAAATCCACTTTTCGTAATAAGAGGTGTGTATACTAATAGAGTATTTCTAAAGACACACCCAAACTACACAATAATACATAAAAACTAAAATAGGGAGAGAGAAACAAGCCATGCATGTAGGTACTCTTGGTCAGCATTTGGACAAATGAACAACGTAATACATATGAAGGATAAATTACCTGTTCAAGGAGGATGCCTTTCCCTTCACGTTTTACATTAATAACAGGATATCCCGGTTGCTTGGTCCAAGCACTCATGTAATCCTTGAATGGTTCACCAGTTTCCGCTTCAAGCACAGCCCATAGGTCCTCCGTATTTGCATTAGTGTAGGCATACTTTTTAATATATATAGCCAATGCTTTCTGAAATAATTTCACATTTTCAGTACGATATGATGCACTAGGTGAATGTTTTGTAGATCTAGACAACATGAAGGGGCGTGAGATATAGAATATTATGCAACAACCAACGTTTAATAAGTAGTACCATACTTAAGTCATGTGCAAGGGAAACATTACACATTGTCAAGTATCCATAGTTGCTAACAAAATGCATAACATGAACCAACACTTCTCATATTCTACATCAATATGTTCGTTTATAACATTGTTCACCTTTAATCTATGAGATTTATGGACTATAACTACTATTATACAATGGCGTGTGAATTAACATGTCTTATATAAACTTTTATTATTTCCACTAAATGAATAAAATAAAAAATGACAATAGAATGCCATGGTCCACACTAAGAAGGAATCGGTTAAGACTGGTTACATGCACTTTCAAGTGTAATATATCAACAATGACAATAGGAAACTCGTGACCTATAAACGCTCTGTCCCAAGGTAACTTTGTAGCATGCGCAAAATAGTACCACCTTTATTATATATGATGTCATCAAAAATCCCATCAATTTCACTGGTATGGTGAATTTCAACCTTGTCATACATATGAGCAAATAGTCAAATTCCAAATAAAATCATAACTCAGTATTTTACCAAATATGATGATGAAAAATTCGATGAACATGAAAGTACGTAGATACTCCCACTGATCCATAATAAGTGCCATAGATTTAGTACAACATGTTACTAAATATGTGATACTCATTATGGATCGGAGTGATTACTATATTTCATATATTAAATTTCACAACAATACACAAAGAAAGGATGACATGTATCACCAAAGTGAACTATACTATGATTTTAGAAATCACATACCAAGCAACAAAATTAAACTCACCCATCACCTCGTGCCAGGTTGGATGCTTCTATTAGGATATTCTCACCCCTACCAACATATGTGTTTCACTTGTACGGACAACAACATCCTAGACTGCATGTTTCTGATGTCTTAAAGATCCTACTTTGATACAATTAGTTGGGAAGGTATCTTCTAATAAAATACATTCCTCGTGAGCACTTTAAGAACCATCAGGTACACTAAAGATGGATGTTTAAACTCTTCCCATTGCATCAAATATAAATTGTCCAAAATAAATTTTCCTTATTACCCTTCATGCCCTTTTGTGCAACTATCTCTCTTGGAAAACTGACAACCCACTAGCCACCACATTATTCCACAATACCATAACCTTTATTCCCTCCAACTCCCCTAATTCTATAGGATCAAGTGAACCCTTGTGTGGTGTTCCTATGAATGCTCTTACTAGAGAAGTCTTGCTAAATAATAAATCTCCATTGGTAAATTTATGAACAACACATTTTTAGTGTTGACACGTTTTTATCCTTTTGTCCAATCAATTGGACAAGAGAAGAAGCGAGATAAAACAATATATAGACTATCACCAAGTGTATGATATTGTTCTCATGGAATTCAATGTATAATGAATTGTAACTCATTGCCACTGGGCCTGCACAGAAACAATATTGAAGATTCTAGGAGATCGATCCCTAAGATCTTTGAGAAGAACTAATAGGTTCAATACGAATTATTTTAAGAATAATAAAGGAAAACTAATGGTCTACTCATACAAACATTGGACTACAGTTTGTGTGATGCGAGGACTTCAACATAATTGGAAGGAATCCACCAACCTAAGCTATAAAATACTACATAGAGAAAACTTAGTTGGATCTCAAGAAGACCAATCAAAGATCTCTACGATTGCATGCCATCGTCATCTTCATCTTCCTCAAGTAAACAAGATGATCAAAACTGTAAAGCGCTGTCGTCTAGGTCATATTGGTGTAAAGCGCATGAAGAAACTCCATTCTGATGGACTTTTGGAGTCTCTTGATTTTGAATCATTTGACACATGCGAACCATGCCTCATGGGCAAGATCATCAAAACCCCGTTCTCCGGTATGATGGAGCGAGCAACGGACTTGTTGGAAATCATACATACCGATGTATGCGGACCGATGAGTGTTTCGACGCGCGGTGGATATCGCTATTTTCTCACTTTTACCGATGACTTAAGTAGATATGGGTATATCTATTTAATGAAACATAAATCTGAAATGTTTGAAAAGTTCAAAGAATTTCAGAATGAAGTGGAGAACCATCGTAACAGAAAGATTAAGTTTCTACGATCCGATCGTGGGGGCGAATATTTGATTTATGATTTTCTCACGCATCTCAAAGCAAGTGGAATCGTTTCACAACTCACGCCACCCGGAACACCACAGCGCAATGGTGTGTCTGAACGCCTGAATCGAACCCTATTAGATATGGTCCGATCGATGATGTCTCTTACTGATTTGCCGTTATCATTTTGGGGTTATGCATTAGAAACCGCTGCATTCACTTTAAATAGGGCTCCATCTAAATCCGTTGAGACGACACCGTATGAACTGTGGTTGGGTGCTAAACCTAAGTTGTCGTTTCTTAAAGTTTGGGGATGCGAAGCTTACGCCAAGAAGTTGATGGACAAGCTCGAACCCAAAGCGGAGAAATGCGTCTTCATAGGATACCCTAAGGAATCTATTGGGTATACCTTCTATCACGTAACCGAAGGCAAAGTGTTTGTCGAAGAACGGTTCCTTTCTTGAGAAGGAGTTTCTCTCAAAGAGGTGAGTGGGAGGAAAGTAGAGCTAGACGAGGTTATTGAACCTTCTCTTGAATTGGAGAGTAGCGCAGCACCTGAAATTGTTCCAAAGGTTACCGCACGAACAATAGAGGAAGCTAATGACAAGGATCATGAAGCTTGGACGATGCTCATCGAGCGTCGCAGGTCGACAAGGTCGCGTGCCCCTCCCGAGTGGTACGGCAACCTGCTTGACAGTCTTGTTAGTAGAAGACGGTGAACCCACGAACTATGAGGAAGCGATGATGAGCCCGGACTCGAGAAATGGCTAGAAGCCATGAAATCCGAATTGGGATCCATGAGCGAAAACCAAGTATGGACTTTGGTGGACCCTCCTAGCGACCGAAAGGCCGTTGAGTGCAAATGGATCTTCAAGAAGAAAACGGACGCGGATGGTAATGTTACCGTCTATAAAGCACGGCTTGTTGCGAAAGGTTTTCGACAAGTTCAAGGTGTTGACTACGATGAGACTTTCTCTCCTGTAGCGATTTTTAAGTCCCTTGGGATATTATTAGCAATTGCTGCGTTTCATGATTATGTAATATGGCAGATGGTTGTCAAGATGCTTTCCTCAATGGCAACATTGATGAAGAGTTGTATATGATGCAACCCGGTTTTGTCGATCCTAAGGATGCCGATAAAGTATGCAAACTTCAGCTCCATTTATGGATCAAGCAAGCATCTCGGAGTTGGAACCTTCATTTTGATCAAGTGATCAAGAGCTTTGGATTTGTTCCAAATTGCTCTGAAGCTTGCATCTACAAGAAAGTGAGTGGGAGCTCGGTGACGCTTTCGGTACTATATGTGGATGACATATTGATTATTGGAAATGACATCAACATGCTTAACGATGTGAAGAGTTATTTGAACAAGTGTTTTTCAATGAAAGACCTAGGTGAAGCTGCTTATATATTGGGCATCAAAATCTATAGAGATAGACAAAGACGCCTGATAGCTTTAAGCCAGAGTACATACCTAGACAAAGTTCTGAAAAGGTTCAGAATGGATAAGGCATTGAAAGGTTCAGGCCTATGTTGTCGTAAGATATTGAGCAAGGCTCGTGTCCATCTACGGTAAATGATAGGGAAGCTATGAGCAAAGTGCCTTATGCCTCGGCCATAGGTTCCATCATGTATGCCATGCTGTGTACTAGACCGGATGTGTCCAATGCTCTTAGTTTGACAAGCAGATATCAAAGTGATCCAGGAGTGGAACACTCGACGGCCGTAAAGAACATCCTAAGATACCTAAATAGGACTAAAGAAATGTTCTTAGTCTATGGGGGTGATGAACAGCGTCAGAAAAGGTTACGTCGATGCTAGTTTCGACACCGACAAGGATGATTCTAAATCTCAGACGGGATACGTGTATATTTTGAATGGAGGAGCTGGAGTGGAGAAGCTGCAAACAAAGCGTGATCGCGGGATCTACAGAGAAGCGGAATACATGGCTCCGCAGAAGCGTCAAGTGAAGGAGTTTGGATCGAAACTTCATCATCGAGCTTGGCGTGGTTCCAAGTGCATTGGACCCACTGGAGATATTGTGTGACAACACTGGCGCCATAGCACTCGCTAAGGAACCAAGATATCATCCAAAGACCAAGCATATCAACCGCAAGTTTCATATAATCCGAGATTATATAGCAGATGGAGATCTGAAGATCAGCAAAGTACATACAGATCTGAATGTCGCAGATCCATTGACTAAACCTCTTCCACGTGTAAAACATGATCAGCACCTCAGTGCCATGGGTGTAAGATTGTTGCCAAATGTAAAACTAGATTATTGACTCTAGTGCAAGTGGGAGACTGTTGGAATTATGCCCTAGAGGCAATAATAAAGATGTTATTATTATAATTCTTGTTCATGATAAAGTTTATATTCCATGCTAGAATTGTATTGAGCGGAAACATTAATACTTGTGTGGTTTGTGAACAACACCGTGTCCCTAGTACGCCTCTATGGACTAGCTCATTGATCAATGATGGTTAAGGTTTCCTAACCATAGACATGAGTTGTCAATTGATAATGAGATCATATCATTGGGAGAATGATATGATGGACAGACCCAAACTAAGTGAAGCAATTAGATCGTGTCATTGTGTTCATCTTTGCGAAGCTTTTCCTATGTCAAATATTGTATTCCTTAGACCATGAGATAATACAAATCCCTGGTATCGGAAGAAAGCTTTGAGGCCATCAAACGTCATCCTATGAGAGGGTGATCATAAAGGTGTCTCTCAGGTGATCGGAAAGTATCTGTTGGGTTGTATGTATCGAGATGGGATTTGTCCCTCCCAAGTCGGAGAGATATACTTCGGGCCCACTCGGTAATCGATATCAACACCGCTTGCAAGCATGTGGTTAAGGAGTTAATCACAAAGTGATATTGGATTACGGAACGAGTAAAGTACTTGCTGTGAACGAGATTGAACTAGGTATGACGGTACCGACGATCGAATCTCGGGCAAGTAAAATATCGCGAGACAAAGGGAATATGTATATGGGATTGATTGAATCCTGGCATCGTGGTTCATCCGATATGATCATCAATGAATGTGTAGGAGTCAATATGGGTGCCCAGACCCCACTGTTGATTATTGATAGAAGATCATGTCTGCATATTCTCGAACCCGCAGGGTCACACACTTAACGTGTCTCGACGCTAGGATAGATTGGATACTTGGTTTATGAATTTTTGTTCGGAGTCTCGGATGGGATCCGGGACATCACGACAGGTTCCGGAGTGGTCCAAAGAATAAGATTCATATAAGGCAGTGCAGTTTTTGGAGTTCGGAATTGTTCCGGGTTAATCGGTATTGTACCGGAAGCTTCTAGAACCTTCCGGAAGGGGGCCAACGTGGTCCCACCTTCTGGGAGGGGGCATGGGCCTATGAGGGAGTGTCCTAGACGCATTGGGCCAGGGGAACAAGGCCCCATAGGGCCCAGCCGATCCTAGAGAGTTTAAATCGTTTAAACTAGAGATAGGGTTTCTAGAAGAGGGGAGAGTCCTCACCCCCCCACTCCTTATCCCTTGGCCGCCGGCCCAAGGCTTGGAGGAGGGGCATGGTCTGGCCGCCCCCCCTCTATATAGAGAGGGCTGGTGCACCCCCTTCCACACACACCTTCCTCCAAACCCTAGTTGCCCTGCTGCCCTCCTCTCTCCCTCCCGACTGTTTGTAGGCGAAGCCCTGCTGCAGAAATTCTCCACCATATACACCACGCCGTGTTGTAGATCCAATCTATCTCCACCCTACTTGCTGGTCCGAGGAAGGAGACGCCGAGGTGCTTCACGTGTGCATCTCACGGAGGCACCGCCACTTGTGGTGCTAGATCGGATCGGATCGCGAGGAGGAGAAGCGTACGACTACATCACCCACGCTCCGGATTTAACGCTCCGCTTGAATCTTCAAGGGTATGAAGATCTAATCCAATCTCTCTCGTTGTTTGCATCTCCTAGATTAGATCTTGGCTTTCCTCTGTTAAGCTTCGTAGAAAATTTTGATTTACTATGCTGAAACCCATCGGGTATCGAGCTAGATCTATGCGTAGATGTGTTTCACGAGTAACGCAACATGGTTGTTGAGCGTTGATGTTTTCTGTTGCAAGCCTCTTGTTTGTGTTCTTCTTATGGCGCGGGATAGTGAGATTGAAGCGTCCAGGCCAACCTTACTGACGTCGTCATGAGACCGCCCGCACTTGACGTGTGGCTTGTTCCACACATGCGGCTGGTGGATGTCGTTCTCTCACTATAGTTGTCATGGGATTAACACCGAGTTTGGCAACCATAATATCACCGTTGTGGCTTTCCGTAGGTAAGAATCGTTCTTAGCATCTACTCCCATAAGCCACGTAAAACATGCAACAACAAAGTAGAGGCGTCTAACTTGTTTTTGCAGGAGTGTTTTCGTGATATGGTATGGCCCAAGATGTGATGTGTATATTGTATGCGATGATCATGTTTTGTAATGTTTCACGACTTGCATGTCGATGAGTACACAATCGCAGGAGCCATATGGTTGTCTTTATAATTGTGTATGACCTCATGAGTCAACTTCTTATACGCCATGTAATAGCTTTACTTTATCGCTAAGTAGTTAGCAATAGTTGTAGTTGCTATTCGTGGTGGAGGCAATCATGGTGAAGTGATGGAGATCATGCGAACGCACAAGATGGAGATCATTGCGAAGATTGGCTATACCATGTCACATAAAGTTATATGCATGTGATGTTTATCCTTTTATGTATCTTATTATGCTTAGATCATGACGGTAGCATTATAAGATGATTCCTCACTTAAAGATCAAGATAAAACTGTGTTCTCCCGAGTATGCACTGCTACGAAAGTTCGTCGTGTCCAAGCATCACGTGATGATCGGGTGCTATAGACTCACGCTCACATACAACGGGTGCAAGCCAGTTTTGCCCACGCCGAAATACTTGGGTCTAACTTGACGAGCCTAGCATGTATGCACATGGCCTCGAACACATGAACCGAAAGGTTAAGCACGAGTCATATGAATGATATGATCGACACTTTGTTGTCCACCATTGAAACCACATCTCTTCGTGAAGATCGGATTAGGTGTGGTGAATTTGGATCGTGTTCACTAAACAACTTGAGGGATGTTGAATTTAGTGGGAGTTCATCTAGTAATTTGATTAAGTTGAACTATTTATCATGAACATAGTCTAATTTGTACTTGCAAATATTGTAGATCAAATGGCTAAGTCCAACTTCAACTTCAACGTTTTTGCTGAGAAAGAAAAGCTTAAGAACAATGGGTCTAACTTCACCAATTGGTTCCGCAATCTGAGAATCATTCTGTCTGGAGGACAAAAGGACTATGTCCTTGAGAAAGCGTTAGGTAACCCCTCACGCAATCACGGCTGATGAGAAAGCTGTCTATCAGTCGCGCAAAGATGATTATGGTGTGATTAAGAGCACCATGTTGTTTGCTATGGAACCCGAACTTCAAAATCGTTTTGAAAACTATCCCGGCCCTTTGAGATTCTCAAGAGTTGAAAACCATGTTTCGACTCAGCCCGCTCGAGAGATATGAGATCTCCGAGAAGTTCTTTAATCGCAAGATGGAGGAAGGGAGTTCCGTTAGTGAGCACGCCATTAAGATGTCGGGCTACACTCAACGCCTGTGAGCAACTGGATCGCAAGATTCGAGAGGATCTCAAGATTGACAGGTTCGCAATCACTCCCAGCTACAAAAGTTTTGTAGTTACTCATAATCAGATTGGTTCCACTGATACGATCACCGAGCTCTTCGCAAAGCTGAAGGCTGCGGAGGTGGACATCAAGAAGGATAATCATGTGTTGATGGTCAACAAGCCCTCCTTTAAGAAAGGTAAGGGAGCAAAGAAGCCCTTCAAGAAGGGCGGCGGCAAGCGCCTCGCTGAGAAGAAGCTCAAGTCTGGTCCTAAGCGGACATCGAGTGCTTCTATTGCAAGGACAAGGGTCACCGAAGCGCATCGTCCAAGTACTTAGCGGACAAGAAGGCTGGCACCATCAAAGGTATATTTGATATACATGTTATTGATGTTTTCCTTACTAGCCCTCGTTGTAGTGCCTGGATATTTGATACTGGTTCAGTTGCTAATATTTGTAACTCGAAACAGGAGCTACGGAATAGACGACGACTTGCGAGGGATGAGGTGACGATGCGTGTTGGCAACAGATCAAGAGTTGATGTGATGGCCGTCGGCACGCTCTCCTTAGTTTTACCTTCGGGATTAGTTTTAAACCTTAATAAGTGTTATTATGTGCCTGTGTTGAGCATGAACATTATTTCTGGATCATGTTTATTGCAAGACAGTTATTCATTTAAATCAGAGAATAATGGTTGTTCTATTTATATGAGTAACATCTTTTATGGTTATGCACCTATTGTGAATGGTTTATTTCATCTAAATCTCGAAAGGGATGAAACACACATCCATAACATTGAGGCTAAGAGATGCAAAGTAGATAGTGATAATACTACTTATTTGTGGCACTGTCGTCTAGGTCATATTGGTGTAAAGCGCATGAAGAAACTCCATTCTGATGGACTTTTGGAGTCTCTTGATTTTGAATCATTTGACACATGCGAACCATGCCTCATGGGCAAGATCATCAAAACCCCGTTCTCCGGTATGATGGAGCGAGCAACGGACTTGTTGGAAATCATACATACCGATGTATGCGGACCGATGAGTGTTTCGACGCGCGGTGGATATCGCTATTTTCTCACTTTTACCGATGACTTAAGTAGATATGGGTATATCTATTTAATGAAACATAAATCTGAAATGTTTGAAAAGTTCAAAGAATTTCAGAATGAAGTGGAGAACCATCGTAACAGAAAGATTAAGTTTCTACGATCCGATCGTGGGGGCGAATATTTGATTTATGATTTTCTCACGCATCTCAAAGCAAGTGGAATCGTTTCACAACTCACGCCACCCGGAACACCACAGCGCAATGGTGTGTCTGAATACGGAATCGAACCCTATTAGATATGGTCCGATCGATGATGTCTCTTACTGATTTGCCGTTATCATTTTGGGGTTATGCATTAGAAACCGCTGCATTCACTTTAAATAGGGCTCCATCTAAATCCGTTGAGACGACACCGTATGAACTGTGGTTTGGTGCTAAACCTAAGTTGTCGTTTCTTAAAGTTTGGGGATGCAAGCTTACGTCAAGAAGTTGATGCCGGACAAGCTCGAACCCAAAGCGGAGAAATGCGTCTTCATAGGATACCCTAAGGAAACTATTGGGTATACCTTCTATCATAGAACCGAAGGCAAAGTGTTTGTCGCAAAGAACAGTTCCTTTCTTGAGAAGGAGTTTCTCTCGAAAGAGGTGAGTGGGAGGAAAGTAGAGCTAGACGAGGTTATTGAACCTTCTCTTGAATTGGAGAGTAGCGCAGCACCTGAAATTGTTCCAGTGCCGCCTGCACGAACAATAGAGGAAGCTAATGACAAGGATCATGAAGCTTCGGACGATGTCGCATCGAGCGTCGCAGGTCGACAAGGTCGCGTGCCCCTCCTGAGTGGTACGGCAACCCTGTCTTGACAGTCTTGTTAGTAGAAGACAGTGAACCTACGAACTATGAGGAAGCGATGATGAGCCCAGACTCTGAGAAATGGCTAGAAGCCATGAAATCCGAATTGGGATCCATGAGCGAAAACCAAGTATGGACTTTGGTGGACCCTCCTAGCGACCGAAAGGCCGTTGAGTGCAAATGGATCTTCAAGAAGAAAACGGCTTGTTGCGAAAGGTTTTCGACAAGTTCAAGGTGTTGACTACGATGAGACTTTCTCTCTCGTAGCGATGTTTAAGTCCATTCGGATTTTATTAGCAATTGCTGCGTTTCATGATTATGAAATATGGCAAATGGATGTCAAGACTGCTTTCCTCAATGGCAACATTGATGAAGAGTTGTATATGATGCAACCTAAAGGTTTTGTCGATCCTAAGGATGCTGATAAAGTATGCAAACTTCAGCGTTCCATTTTTGGATCAAGCAAGCATCTCGGAGTTGGAACCTTCATTTTGATCAAGTGATCAAGAGCTTTGGATTTGTTCCAAATTGCTCTGAAGCTTGCATCTACAAGAAAGTGAGTGGGAGCTCGGACGCTTCTGGTACTATATGTGGATGACATATTGATTATTGGAAATGACATCAACATGCTTAACGATGTGAAGAGTTATTTGAACAAGTGTTTTTCAATGAAAGACCTAGGTGAAGCTGCTTATATATTGGGCATCAAAATCTATAGAGATAGACAAAGACGCCTGATAGCTTTAAGCCAGAGTACATACCTAGACAAAGTTCTGAAAAGGTTCGGAATGGATAAGGCATTGAAAGGTTCAGTGCCTATGTTGTCAGGTAAGATATTGAGCAAGGCTCAGTGTCCAGCTACGGTAAATGATAGGGAAGCTATGAGCAAAGTGCCTTATGCCTCGGCCATAGGTTCCATCATGTATGCCATGCTGTGTACTAGACCGGATGTGTCCAATGCTCTTAGTTTGACAAGCAGATATCAAAGTGATCCAGGAGTGGAACACTGGACAGCCGTAAAGAACATACTAAGATACCTAAATAGGACTAAAGAAATGTTCTTAGTCTATGGGGGTGATGAACAGCTCGTCGTAAAAGGTTACGTCGATGCTAGTTTCGACACCGACAAGGATGATTCTAAATCTCAGACAGGATACGTGTATATTTTGAATGGAGGAGCTGTGAGCTGGAGAAGCTGCAAACAAAGCGTGATCGCGGGATCTACGATGAAGCGGAATACATGGCTGCAGAAGCGTCAAGTGAAGGAGTTTGGATCGAAACTTCATCACCGAGCTTGGCGTGGTTCCAAGTGCATTGGACCCACTGGAGATATTGTGTGACAACACCGCGCCATAGCACTCGCTAAGGAACCAAGATATCATCCAAAGACCAAGCATATCAACCATAAGTTTCATATAATCCGAGATTATATAGCGTATGGAGATCTGAAGATCAGCAAAGTACATACAGATCTGAATGTCGCAGATCCATTGACTAAACCTCTTCCACGTGTAAAACATGATCAGCACCTCAGTGCCATGGGTGTAAGATTGTTGCCAAATGTAAAACTAGATTATTGACTCTAGTGCAAGTGGGAGACTGTTGGAATTATGCCCTAGAGGCAATAATAAAGATGTTATTATTATAATTCTTGTTCATGATAAAGTTTATATTCCATGCTAGAATTGTATTGAGCGGAAACATTAATACTTGTGTGGTTTGTGAACAACACCGTGTCCCTAGTACGCCTCTATGGACTAGCTCATTGATCAATGATGGTTAAGGTTTCCTAACCATAGACATGAGTTGTCAATTGATAATGAGATCATATCATTGGGAGAATGATATGATGGATGTAATTCAAACTAAGTTAAGCAATTAGATCGTGTCATTGTGTTCATCTTTGCGAAGCTTTTCCTATGTCAAATATTGTATTCCTTAGACCATGAGATAATACAAATCCCTGGTATCGGAAGAAAGCTTTGAGGCCATCAAACGTCATCCTATGAGAGGGTGATCATAAAGGTGTCTCTCAGGTGATCGGAAAGTATCTGTTGGGTTGTATGTATCGAGATGGGATTTGTCCCTCCCAAGTCGGAGAGATATACTTCGGGCCCACTCGGTAATCGATATCAACACCGCTTGCAAGCATGTGGTTAAGGAGTTAATCACAAAGTGATATTGGATTACGGAACGAGTAAAGTACTTGCTGTGAACGAGATTGAACTAGGTATGACGGTACCGACGATCGAATCTCGGGCAAGTAAAATATCGCGAGACAAAGGGAATATGTATATGGGATTGATTGAATCCTGGCATCGTGGTTCATCCGATATGATCATCAATGAATGTGTAGGAGTCAATATGGGTGCCCAGACCCCACTGTTGATTATTGATAGAAGATCATGTCTGCATATTCTCGAACCCGCAGGGTCACACACTTAACGTGTCTCGACGCTAGGATAGATTGGATACTTGGTTTATGAATTTTTGTTCGGAGTCTCGGATGGGATCCGGGACATCACGACAGGTTCCGGAGTGGTCCGAAGAATAAGATTCATATAAGGCAGTGCAGTTTTTGGAGTTCGGAATTGTTCCGGGTTAATCGGTATTGTACCGGAAGCTTCTAGAACCTTCCGGAAGGGGGCCAACGTGGTCCCACCTTCTGGGAGGGGGCATGGGCCTATGAGGGAGTGTCCTAGACGCATTGGGCCAGGGGAACAAGTCCCCATAGGGCCCAGCCGATCCTAGAGAGTTTAAATCGTTTAAACTAGAGATAGGGTTTCTAGAAGAGGGGAGAGTCCTCACCCCCCCACTCCTTATCCCTTGGCCGCCGGCCCAAGGCTTGGAGGAGGGGCATGGTCTGGCCGCCCCCCCTCTATATAGAGAGGGCTGGTGCGCCCCCTTCCACACACACCTTCCTCCAAACCCTAGTTGCCCTGCTGCCCTCCTCTCTCCCTCCCGACTGTTTGTAGGCGAAGCCCTGCTGCAGAAATTCTCCACCATATACACCACGCCGTCGTGTTGTAGATCCAATCTATCTCTCCACCCTACTTGCTGGTCCGAGGAAGGAGGAGACGTCGAGGTGCTTCACGTGTGCATCTCACGGAGGCACCGCCACTTGTGGTGCTAGATCGGATCGGATCGCGAGGAGGAGAAGCGAGTACGACTACATCACCCACGCCCGTTTAACGTTCATTGCGAATCTTCAAGGGTATGAAGATCTAATCCAATCTCTCGTTGTTTGCATCTCCTAGATTAGATCTTGGCTTTCCTCTGCTCGCTCAGAGAAAATTTTGATTTACTATGCCAAACCCATCAGTGGTATCGAGCTAGATCTATGCGTAGATGTGTTTCACGAGTAGAACGCAACATGGTTGTTGCGGCGTTGATGTTTTCGCTGCAAGCCTCTTGTTTGTGTTCTTCTTATGGCGCGGGATAGTGAGATTGAAGCGGTCCAGCCAACCTTACGCGACGTCGTTACAGACCGCTCCGCACTTGACGTGTGGCTTGTTCCACATGCGGCTGGTGGATGTCTTTCTCACTATAGTTGTCATGGGATTAACACCGGAGTTTGGCAACCATAATATCACCGTTGTGGCTTTCCGTAGGTAAGAATCGTTCTTAGCATCTACTCCCATAAGCCACGTAAAACATGCAACAACAAAGTAGAGGCGTCTAACTTGTTTTTGCAGGGAGTGTTTTCTGTGATATGGTATGGCCCAAGATGTGATGTGTATATTGTATGCGATGATCATGTTTTGTAATGTTTCACGACTTGCATGTCGATGAGTACACAACCGGCGAGAATATATGGTTGTCTTTATAATTGTGTATGACCCATGAGTCAACTTCTTATACGCCATGTAATAGCTTTACTTTATCGCTAAGTAGTTAGCAATAGTTGTAGTTGCTATTCGTGGTGGAGGCAATCATGGTGAAGTGATGGAGATCATGCGGAACGCACAAGATGGAGATCATTCTTGAAGATTGGCTATACCATGTCACATAAAGTTATATGCATGTGATGTTTATCCTTTTATGTATCTTATTATGCTTAGATCGCGACGGTAGCATTATAAGATGATTCCTCACTTAAAGATCAAGATAAAACTGTGTTCTCCCCGAGTATGCACCGTTGCGAAAGTTAAATGTGTCCAAGCATCACGTGATGATCGGGTGCTATAGACTCTCACGCTCACATACAACGGGTGCAAGCCAGTTTTGCACGCGGAAATACTTGGGTCTAACTTGACGAGCCTAGCATGTACGGACATGGCCTCGGAACACATGAACCGAAAGGTTAAGCACGAGTCATATGAATGATATGATCGACTTTGTTGTCCACCATTGAAACCACATCTCTTCTCGTGAAGATCGGATTAGGTGTGGTGAATTTGGATCGTGTTCACTAAACAACTTGAGGGATGTTGAATTTAGTGGGAGTTCATCTAGTAATTTGATTAAGTTGAACTATTTATCATGAACATAGTCTAATTTGTACTTGCAAATATTGTAGATCAAATGGCTAAGTCCAACTTCAACTTCAACGTTTTTGCTGAGAAAGAAAAGCTTAAGAACAATGGGTCTAACTTCACCAATTGGTTCCATAATCGAGAATCATTACATGCGGAGGACAAAAGGACTATGTCCTTGAGAAAGCGTTAGGTAACCCCCTGCAAGCTAGCGGTGATGAGAAAGCTGTCTATCGATCGGCGCAAAGATGATTATGGTGTGATTAAGAGCACCATGTTGTTTGCTATGGAACCCGAACTTCAAAATCGTTTTGAAAACTATCCCGGGCCCTTTGAGATTCTCGAAGAGTTGAAAACCATGTTTCAGACTCAGGCCCGTTCTGAGAGATATGAGATCTCCGAGAAGTTCTTTAACTGCAAGATGGAGGAAGGGAGTTCCGTTAGTGAGCACGCCATTAAGATGTCGGGCTACACTCAACGCCTTGAGCAACTGGACTGCAAGATTCCAGAGGATCTCAAGATTGACAGGGTTCTGCAATCACTCCCTCCCAGCTACAAAAGTTTTGTAGTTACTCATAATCAGATTGGTTCCACTGATACGATCACCGAGCTCTTCGCAAAGCTGAAGGCTGCGGAGGTGGACATCAAGAAGGATAATCATGTGTTGATGGTCAACAAGCCCTCCTTTAAGAAAGGTAAGGGAGCAAAGAAGCCCTTCAAGAAGGGCGGCGGCAAGCGCACTGCCCCTGCTGAGAAGAAGCTCAAGTCTGGTCCTAAGCCGGACACTGAGTGCTTCTATTGCAAGGACAAGGGTCACTGGAAGCGCAACTGTCCGAAGTACTTAGCGGACAAGAAGGCTGGCACCATCAAAGGTATATTTGATATACATGTTATTGATGTTTTCCTTACTAGCCCTCGTTGTAGTGCCTGGATATTTGATACTGGTTCAGTTGCTAATATTTGTAACTCGAAACAGGAGCTACGGAATAGACGACTTGCGAGGGATGAGGTGACGATGCGCGTTGGCAACAGATCAAGAGTTGATGTGATGGCCGTCGGCACGCTCTCCTTAGTTTTACCTTCGGGATTAGTTTTAAACCTTAATAAGTGTTATTATGTGCCTGCGTTGAGCATGAACATTATTTCTGGATCATGTTTATTGCAAGACGGTTATTCATTTAAATCAGAGAATAATGGTTGTTCTATTTATATGAGTAACATCTTTTATGGTCATGCACCTATTGTGAATGGTTTATTTCTTCTAAATCTCGAAAGGGATGAAACACACATCCATAACATTGAGGCTAAGAGATGCAAAGTAGATAGTGATAATACTACTTATTTGTGGCAATCGCTGCCTAGGTCATATTGGTGTAAAGCGCATGAAGAAACTCCATTCTGATGGACTTTTGGAGTCTCTTGATTTTGAATCATTTGACACATGCGAACCATGCCTCATGGGCAAGATGATCAAAACCCCGTTCTCCGGTATGATGGAGCGAGCAACGGACTTGTTGGAAATCATACATACCGATGTATGCGGACCGATGAGTGTTTCGACGCGCGGTGGATATCGCTATTTTCTCACTTTTACCGATGACTTAAGTAGATATGGGTATATCTATTTAATGAAACATAAATCTGAAATGTTTGAAAAGTTCAAAGAATTTCAGAATGAAGTGGAGAACCATCGTAACAGAAAGATTAAGTTTCTACGATCCGATCGTGGGGCGAATATTTGAGTTATGATTTTCTCACGCATCTCAAAGCAAGTGGAATCGTTTCACAACTCACGCCACCCGAACACCACAGCAATGGTGTGTCTGAGCATGAATCGAACCCTATTAGATATGGTCCGATCGATGATGTCTCTTCTGATTTGCCGTTATCATTTTGGGGTTATGCATTAGAAACCGCTGCATTCACTTTAAATAGGGCTCCATCTAAATCCGTTGAGACGACACCGTATGAACTGTGGTTTGGTGCTAAACCTAAGTTGTCGTTTTTTTAAAGTTTGGGGATGCGAAGCTTACGTCAAGAAGTTGATGCCGGACAAGCTCGAACCCAAAGCGGAGAAATGCGTCTTCATAGGATACCCTAAGGAAACTATTGGGTATACCTTCTATCATAGAACCGAAGGCAAAGTGTTTATCAGAAGAACAGTTCCTTTCTTGAGAAGGAGTTTCTCTCGAAAGAGGTGAGTGGGAGGAAAGTAGAGCTAGACGAGGTTATTGAACCTTCTCTTGAATTGGAGAGTAGCGCAGCACCTGAAATTGTTCCAAGGTTACCAAGCACGAACAATAGAGGAAGCTAATGACAAGGATCATGAAGCTTGGACGATGTCGCATCTTGAACGTCGGTCGACAAGGTCGCGTGCCCCTCCTGAGTGGTACGGCAACCCTGTCTTGACAGTCTTGTTAGTAGAAGACAGTGAACCTACGAACTATGAGGAAGCGATGATGAGCCCAGACTCTGAGAAATGGCTAGAAGCCATGAAATCCGAATTGGGATCCATGAGCGAAAACCAAGTATGGACTTTGGTGGACCCTCCTAGCGACCGAAAGGCCGTTGAGTGCAAATGGATCTTCAAGAAGAAAACGGACGCGGATGGTAATGTTACCGTCTATAAAGCACGGCTTGTTGCGAAAGGTTTTCGACAAGTTCAAGGTGTTGACTACGATGAGACTTTCTCTCCCGTAGCGATGTTTAAGTCCATTCGGATTTTATTAGCAATTGCTGCGTTTCATGATTATGAAATATGGCAAATGGATGTCAAGACTGCTTTCCTCAATGGCAACATTGATGAAGAGTTGTATATGATGCAACCCGAAGGTTTTGTCGATCCTAAGGATGCTGATAAAGTATGCAAACTTCAGCGTTCCATTTATGGACTGAAGCAAGCATCTCGGAGTTGGAACCTTCGTTTTGATCAAGTGATCAAGAGCTTTGGATTTGTTCCAAATTGCTACGAAGCTTGCATCTACAAGAAAGTGAGTGGGAGCTCGGTGACGTTTCTGGTACTATATGTGGATGACATATTGATTATTGGAAATGACATCAACATGCTTAACGATGTGAAGAGTTATTTGAACAAGTGTTTTCAATGAAAGACCTAGGTGAAGCTGCTTATATATTGGGCATCAAAATCTATAGAGATAGACAAAGACGCTTGATAGCTTTAAGCCAGAGTACATACCTAGACAAAGTTCTGAAAGGTTCAGAATGGATAAGGCATTGAAAGGTTCAGTGCCTATGTTGTCAGGTAAGATATTGAGCAAGGCTCAGTGTCCAGCTACGGTAAATGATAGGGAAGCTATGAGCAAAGTGCCTTATGCCTCGGCCATAGGTTCCATCATGTATGCCATGCTGTGTACTAGACCGGATGTGTCCAATGCTCTTAGTTTGACAAGCAGATATCAAAGTGATCCAGGAGTGGAACACTGGACAGCCGTAAAGAACATACTAAGATACCTAAATAGGACTAAAGAAATGTTCTTAGTCTATGGGGGTGATGAACAGCTCGTCGTAAAAGGTTACGTCGATGCTAGTTTCAACACCGACAAGGATGATTCTAAATCTCAGACAGGATACGTGTATATTTTGAATGGAGGAGCTGTGAGCTGGAGAAGCTGCAAACAAAGCGTGATCGCGGGATCTACAGTAGAAGCGGAATACATGGCTGCTGCAGAAGCGTCAAGTGAAGGAGTTTGGATCAGAAACTTCATCACTGAGCTTGGCGTGGTTCCAAGTGCATTGGACCCACTGGAGATATTGTGTGACAACACTGGCGCCATAGCACTCGCTAAGGAACCAAGATATCATCCAAAGACCAAGCATATCAACCGCAAGTTTCATATAATCCGAGATTATATAGCAGATGGAGATCTGAAGATCAGCAAAGTACATACAGATCTGAATGTCGCAGATCCATTGACTAAACCTCTTCCACGTGTAAAACATGATCAACACCTCAGTGCCATGGGTGTAAGATTGTTGCCAAATGTAAAACTAGATTATTGACTCTAGTGCAAGTGGGAGACTATTGGAATTATGCCCTAGAGGCAATAATAAAGATGTTATTATTATAATTCTTGTTCATGATAAAGTTTATATTCCATGCTAGAATTGTATTGAGCGGAAACATTAATACTTGTGTGGTTTGTGAACAACACCGTGTCCCTAGTACGCCTCTATGGACAAGCTCATTGATCAATGATGGTTAAGGTTTCCTAACCATAGACATGAGTTGTCAATTGATAATGAGATCATATCATTGGGAGAATGATATGATGGACAGACCCAAACTAAGCGAAGCAATTAGATCGTGTCATTGTGTTCATCTTTGCGAAGCTTTTCCTATGTCAAATATTGTATTCCTTAGACCATGAGATAATACAACTCCCTGGTATCGGAAGAAAGCTTTGAGGCCATCAAACGTCATCCTATGAGAGGGTGATCATAAAGGTGTCTCTCAGGTGATCGGAAAGTATCTGTTGGGTTGTATGTATCGAGATGGGATTTGTCCCTCCCAAGTCGGAGAGATATACTTCGGGCCCACTCGGTAATCGATATCAACACCGCTTGCAAGCATGTGGTTAAGGAGTTAATCACAAAGTGATATTGGATTACGGAACGAGTAAAGTACTTGCTGTGAACGAGATTGAACTAGGTATGACGGTACCGACGATCGAATCTCGGGCAAGTAAAATATCGCGAGATGAAGGGAATATGTATATGGGATTGATTGAATCCTGGCATCGTGGTTCATCCGATATGATCATTGATGAATGTGTAGGAGTCAATATGGGTGCCCAGACCCCGCTGTTGATTATTGATAGAAGATCATGTCTGCATATTATCGAACCCGCAGGGTCACACACTTAACGTGTCTCGACGCTAGGATAGATTGGATACTTGGTTTATGAATTTTTGTTCGGAGTCTCGGATTGGATCCGGGACATCACGATAGGTTCCGGAGTGGTCCGGAGAATAAGATTCATATAAGGCAGTGCAGTTTTTGGAGTTCGGAATTGTTCCGGGTTAATCGGTATTGTACCGGAAGCTTCTAGAACCTTCCGGAAGGGGGCCAACGTGGTCCCACCTTCCGGGAGGGGGCATGGGCCTATGAGGGACTGTCCTGGCCGCATTGGGCCCAGCCGATCCTAGAGAGTTTAAATCGTTTAAACTAGAGATAGGGTTTCTAGAAGAGGGGAGAGTCCTCACCCCCCCACTCCTTATCCCTTGGCCGCCGGCCCAAGGCTTGGAGGAGGGGCAAGGGCTGGCCGCCCCCCTCTATATATAGAGGGCTGGTGCGCCCCCTTCCACACACACCTTCCTCCAAACCCTAGTTGCCTTGCTGCCCTCCTCTCTCCCTCCCGACTGTTTGTAGGCGAAGCCCTGCTGCAGAAATTCTCCACCATATACACCACGCCATCGTGTTGTAGATCCAATCTATCTCTCCACCCTACTTGCTGGTCCGAGGAAGGAGGAGACGTCGAGGTGCTGCAGTATCTCACGGAGGCACCGCCACTTGTGGTGCTAGATCGGATCGGATCGCGAGGAGGAGAAGCGAGTACGACTACATCACCCACGCTCGATTTAACGCTCACTGCGAATCTTCAAGGGTATGAAGATCTAATCCAATCTCTCGTTGTTTGCATCTCCTAGATTAGATCTTGGCTTTCCCTCTGTTCGCTTCCGTAGAAAATTTTGATTTACTATGCTGCGAAACCCATCAGTCAGTACGGATCTCCAGGTCCCGCTGCTGATTATTGATCGGAGAAGGGTCTCGATCATGTCTGCATTATTCGCGAACCGTAGGGTGGCACACTTAAGAGTTACCGGACACCATTTTGGAGCACATATGTTTCAGACGAAAGAATTGCAAAGCGCAGGAATTGTTTCAATAGAAACCGGAAATTGTTTCGGGTGAAATTGCAGAAGGTGGTTCTGCATGTCATATTGAAATATTGCAAGGGGCTATATGTGAATGTTTGTTAATTAAATTAATTAACAAAATTATGAATAAATTTAATAAAAAGAGTTTTATTAAATGAGAGAGCATTAAATTTGGAGAAATTTAATGCATTTAAAGTGGAGACTTTAAAAGGGAATGTGAAGAGGCATTTTAATGTGTAGGGGTTACCGCCACATGAATGGGGGAGGTGAGGGGTCACCCCCCATGCGGCGTCCATGGAGAGAGGGGGCACCCCCCTCCTCCTATAAAAGGCCACCCATTCCCTCCTTCATCCTCACACCTCCTTGTGAAGGATCTCTCTCTCCCTCTAGAATTATTCCCCCATGGTCTCGGATTAGCGAGATACATGTTCCCGGTGGCATTTTGTCTGGAAGGAGTTGCTCCTTCCGCTGGATCGCTGGAGCGAGGAGGTGGAGGTTGTCCGGTGGCTTGAACGTGTGTGCGAGTGTGGATGCGCTGCTGAGTTGCGGCGCTCGGACTTCCTCACGATCTTGAGATCGACAAGTGTACGACTACATCAACCACGAGTTCCTACTCGTTAACAAATCTCGTTTTCTATGAGGGTAAGTTCTCGTTGGATGTATGTCCACCCGTTGCTTTGTACCTAGTAGATAGATCTTGGCGTGTAGTTCACACCGTAGATTTTTTTTTGTTTTCTATGTTGCGGACCCAACAGTGGTATCAGAGCCTGATCTATGCGTAGGTGCTTAGCACGGGTAGTACACATATGGTTGATATGTGGGCGATGATGATCATGTTATTGCATCTTCTATGTATTTTGGATATTGGTGGCATAGTGGGATGAAGCCCGACCAACCTTACATGTCATCGTACATGAGACCGGTTCCACGACTGACATGCAACTTGTTTTGCATAAGTGGCTGGCGGGTGTCTGTCTCTCCTACTATAGTCAATATCTGATTTACAACGAGTTTCTAATAACTTAGTTATCCTCATTGTGGTTCATGTTCGTAGGTAAGAACGGTTCTATCTTCGAAAGCCCTAAGCCACGTAAAACTTGCAATTGATAAATTAGAGGCGTCTAGTTTAGATCGTTGCTAGGCTAGTGTGTTGATATGGTATTGTTATAAGTAGATGTATGGTGGATACTCTTACAACACACTCAACGTGTAAGTTCCATAGACCTTGGCCTTACACACAAAGGAATGATAGAGATCATACCACGATGCAAGTGATAGAGATCAAATGCATGGACCATATCATCTCACTTTACACATTAGATGTTAGCATCTTATACTGCTAGTTTGGCGCGTTTGATAGCATTATAATATGATCCCTCTTTTAGATATCAAGATAAAAAATGTGTACTTCCTTGAGTATGCACCGTTCTATGGATCGTGTTTCGAGACATCACGTGATGATCGGGTGTACTTGAATCTACGCTTTCATAGGAACGGGTGTAACACAGTTTTACACACGCGAATACTAAGGTTCTTACTTGGCGAGCCTAGCATGTACAGACATGGCCTCGGAACACGGACCTAAAGGTTAAGAATGAGTCATATGGTTGATATGATGCCCATATAGATGCTCGCCTTTGAAGCTATATCAACTCACGTGATGATCGGACTTGGTATAGTGGATTTGGTTCATGTAATCACCAAAAGGACACGAGGGATGTCGTTTTTGAGTGGGAGTTCATTAGTAATTTGGATTAGTTGAACTCAATCTATCATAAACTTAGTCTAAATAAACTTTACAAATTCTGTTGTAGATGGAACCACCTGCTTTTAATTTCAATGTGTTCATGGAGAAAGAGAAACTTGCTGCGAATGGTAGCAACTTCACCAACTGGGCTATGAATTTGAGGATTCTCCTCACTGCTGCACAAAAGCAATATGTGCTAGATGCGCCGCTAGGCCCCCCACCAGCTCCTGATGCCCCTGACGAGGAAAAGAATGTCTATGTGACTCATCAAGAGGACCAGAACTTAGTTCATTGCGGCATACTGTATGGGCTAGAGCCAGAACTTCGAAAGCGTTTTGAAAATGGCAATGCCTTTGATACCATGGGAGAACTGAAAATGATTTTCGATACCCATGCTGCCGTAGAGAGTTATAATGCTACAGAAAAGTTCTTTAGCTGCATGATGGAGGAAAATAGCTCCATTAGTGAGCACGTACTCAAAATGTCTGGGTACGCCGATAAGCTTGTGTCCTTGGGAATAACGATTCCCATTGACTTAGGCATACATCGTGTTCTCCAATCTCTGCCACCTAGCTACAAGAGCTTCGTGATGAACTATAATATGCAGGGCATGAAGAAGTCTCTTCCCGAGCTTCTGTCAATGCTTAAGACTGTAGAAGTGGAGATTAGGAAAGAACATCAAGTGTTGATGATCAATAGGACCACCGGTTTCAAGAAGGACAAAAAAGGCAAGCACAAGGGAAAGAAGGGTGGCAAGTCTGTTGCCACGCCTGAAAAGAAACCCCGGGCTGGCCCTAAGTCTGACACCGAGTGCTACTATTGCAAGGGGACTGGCCATTGGAAGCGCAACTGCCCCAAGTATTTGGCGGACAAGAAGTCTAGCAAGGCAAACAAAGGTATATGTGATATACATGTTATTGATGTGTACTTGACTAGTACTCGCAGTAGCACCTAGGTATTTGATACCGGATCGGTTGCTAATATATGTAACTCGGTTCAGGGGCTACGGAACAAGCGACAACTAGCAAGGTATGAGGTCAGGATGCGGGTCGGCAATGGATATGGAGTTGATGTGATCGCCGTCGGGACGCTACCTCTCCATTTGCCATCGGGATTAGTTATAAACCTAAATAATTGTTATTTGGTGCCTGCACTGAGCATGAACATTGTATCTAGATCGTGTTTGATGCAAAGTGGTCATTACTTTAAATCTGAAAACAATGGTTGTTCGATTTATAAGAATGATATCTTTTATGGTCATGCACCTATGTTGAATGATTTATTTCTATTGGATCTCGATAGTAATATTACGCACATTCATAATGTTAATGCTAAAAAGATTAAACTTGATGATGATATGTCTACATATATGTGGCACTGCCGTCTAGGTCATATTGGCGTTAAACACATGAAGAAACTCCATTCTGATGGACTTTTGGAATCACTTGATTTTGAATCATTTGATACATGTGAGCCATGCCTTATGGGCAAGATGACTAGAACGCCGTTTTCCGGTTCAATGGAACGGGGGACAAAACTGTTGGAGATCATACATACTGATGTGTGTGGACCAATGAGTGTGTCGGCGCGAGGTGGATATCGTTATTTTGTTACTTTCACGGATGATTTGAGTAGATACGGGTATATCTATTTGATGAAACACAAGTCTGAAACTTTTGAAAAGTTCAAGGAATTTCAGAATGAAGTGGAAAATCATCGTAATAAAAGGATCAAGTTTCTACGGTCTGACCGTGCAGGAGAGTATCTAAGTTACGAGTTTAGCACACACATGAAAGAGTGTGGAATAGTCACAACTCACGCCTGCCGGAACACCACAACGTAATGGTGTGTCGAAACGTCGTAATCGTACCTTATTGGATATGGTTCGATCTATGATGTCTCTGACTGACTTACTCTGTCATTTTGGGGTTATGCACTGGAAATAGATGCATTCACTTTAAATCGGGCACCATCTAAATCCGTTGAAACGACACTGTATGAATTATGGTTTGGAAACAAACCTAAGCTGTCATTTCTTAAGGTTTGGGGATGCGATGTTTATGTGAAGAAACTTCAACCGGATAAACTCGAACCCAAAGCGGAAAAATGCGTCTTCATAGGATACCCTAAGGAAACAATTGGGTATACCTTCTATCACAGATCCGAGGGCAAGGTTTTTATTGCCAAGAATGGATCCTTTCTTGAGCAGGAGTTTCTCGCGAAAGTTGTGAGTAGTCGGAAGGTAGAACTCGAAGAGGTTATTGAACCTTCTCTTCATGGAATGGCGAGTGGTGCAGCACCGGAATTTGTTTCGGAGTTGAGTTCACCTGATGAAGAGAGAGCTAATGATAATGATCATGAAACTCCGAAAGAGGACACTACCGAACCTCGCAGGTCAAGCAGGACACATGCAGCTCCTGAACTGTACGGCAATCCTGTTGTGAATTTCATGGTTGATGAAATGGATGACCCTGCGACGTATGAAGAAGCGATGATGAGCCCCGAATTCCAACAAATGGCTAGAACCCATGAAATCCGAGACGGAATCCATGTACGAGAACCAAGTTTGGAACTTGGTGGACTTACCTCACGACCAAAAGGCCATTGAGAATAAATGGATTTTCAAAAGAAAAACTGATGCTGATGGTAACGTGACCATCTATAAGGCTCGACTTGTCGCAAAGGGGTTTCGACAAATTCAAGGAGTTGACTACGATGAGACATTCTCTCCCGTAGCGATGCTTAAATCGGTTAGGATTATGTTAGCAATTGCTGCATATTTCGATTATGAAATATGGCCGATGGATGTCAAAACTGCGTTCCTCAATGGTAAGATTGAAGAAGAGTTGTATATGATACAACCTAAGGGTTTTGTCGATCCTAAGGATGCTAATAAGGTGTGCAAACTTCAGCGATCTATCTATGGACTGAAGCAAGCATCACG
Organism: Avena insularis; assembly: GCA_023614405.1. Classification (NCBI taxonomy): domain Eukaryota; kingdom Viridiplantae; phylum Streptophyta; class Magnoliopsida; order Poales; family Poaceae; genus Avena; species Avena insularis. The sequence continues at coordinate 481,274,728 of CM042686.1, read as the reverse complement.
AAGTTGGAATCTCCGCTTTGATGAGGTGATCAAAGAGTTTGGATTTGTCCAAACTTATGGAGAGACATGTATTTACAAGAAAGTGAGTGGGAGCAATGTGGCATTTCTAATATTATATGTGGATGACATATTATTGATTGGAAATGATATAGATCTTTTAAACAGTGTTAAAAGTTATCTAAACAGCAAATTTTCGATGAAAGACCTTGGTTAAGCGTCATATATATTAGGCACTAAAATCTATAGAGATAGATCAAGGCGCCTAATTGGGCTATCGCAGAGTACATACCTTGATAAGATATTAAAGAAGTTTAATATGGACGAAAGTAAGAAGGGGTTCTTACCTATGTTGCAAGGCAAGACATTGAGTAAGACTCAAAGTCCAGCTATGGCGGAAGAAAGAGAGATGATGGATAAGATCCCCTATGCCTCGGCCATAGGCTCTATTATGTATGCCATGCTATGTACAAGACCGGATGTGGCACATGCTATTAGTTTGACTAGTAGGTACCAATCTGATCCAGGTTTGGAACACTGGATAACGGTAAAGAACATCCTCAAGTACTTGAGAAGAACTAAGGATATGTTTCTCATATACGGAGGTGAAGAAGAGTTAGTCGCTAAGTCTTATGTCGATTCTAGCTTTGACACCGATCCGGATGACTCTAAGTCTCAATCCGGATACGTATTTCTCTTGAATGGAGCAGCAGTTAGTTGGAGGAGCTCCAAACAACCTGTGGTGGCTGGATCAACAACGGAGGCGGAATATGTTGCTGCTTCAGAAGCGGCGCAGGAGGCAGTTTGGATGAAAGAGTTCATTACGGAACTGGGTGTGGTTCCTAGTGCGTTGGACCCGATGGTGATCTATTGTGACAACAATGGAGCCATAGCCAACACAAAGGAACCAAGGTCTCACAAGAATTCCAAACATATTAAGCGCCGGTTTCACTCCATCCGCGAGCATGTCAAGGATGGAGATATAAAGATTTGTAAAGTACACACGGACCTGAATGTAGCAGATCCGTTGACTAAAGTTCTCCCTAGGGCAAAACATGATCAACACCAGAACTCCATGGGTGTTAGATTTATCACTATGTGAACTAGATTATTGTCTCTAGTGCAAGTGGGAGACTGAAGGAAATATGCCCTAAGAGGCAATAATAAAGTTGTTATTATATATTCCTTATACATGATAGATGTTTATTTTACATGCTAGAAATGTATTGATTCGGAAACATGAATACATGTGTGTTTAATAAACAAAAAGGGTTCCTAGTCATGCCTCTCTTATAGACTAGCTTGTTGATTAACAGGATGATCAAGGTTTCCTGATCATGGACATTGGATGTTGTTAATAACAAGGTCACACCATTGGTGGAATGATGTGATGAACATTCATCCGAAGTATAGCATTACGATCAAGTCATTATGTTTATATTGCTATAACATCATACGAAGTAATCTTTACCGTTAGACCATGAGATCATGTTAATTGCTAACATCGGAAGAGTATCTTGATAACATCAAACGTCACACCGTAACAGGGTGACTATAAAGATGGGTTCAGTGCTACGAAGGTGTTATGTTGAGGCTCATGGATCAAAAGTGGAATTTGTCAATCTAGATGATGGATAGATATACTCTAGGCCCTCTCGGTGATATCACATTAGGATAGCTTGCAAGCAAGTGATGTGATCACTAGAATGTTATATCACGGGAACGAGAAAAGAGTGCATGTCGGTAACGAGATCAAACTAGGTATGGAGATACGATGATCGAATCTCGGACATGTAATATATCGAGAGACAAAGGGATTTAGTTACAAGCGTTAAAGGTTCTCACGATCACAGGAGTCATCGTTGATTGTGTAGGAGTCGACGGATCTCCGTGTCCCGGCCGCTGATTATTGATCGGAGAAGGGTCTCGATCATGTCTGCATTATTCGCGAACCGTAGGGTGGCACACTTAAGAGTTACCGGACACCATTTTGGAGCACATATGTTTCAGACGAAAGAATTGCAAAGCGCAGGAATTGTTTCAATAGAAACCGGAAATTGTTTCGGGTGAAATTGCAGAAGGTGTTTCTGCATGTGATATTGAAATATTGCAAGGGGCTATATGTGAACGTTTGTTAATTAAAGTAATTAACAAAATTCTGAATAAATTTAATAAAAGAGTTTTATTAAATGAGAGAGCATTAAATTTGGAGAAACTTAATGCATTTAAAGTGGAGACTTTAAAAGAGAATGTGAAGAGGCATTTTAATGTGGAGGAGTTACCACCACATGAATGGGGGAGGTGAGGGGTCACCCCCCATGTGCCGGCCATGGAGAGAGGGGGCACCCCCCTCCTCCTATAAAAGGCCACCCATTCCCTCCTTCATCCTCACACCTCCTTGTGAAGGATCTCTCTCCCCCTCTAGAATTATTCCCCCATGGTCTCGGATTAGCGAGATACATGTGCCCGGTGGCATTTCGTCTGGAAGGAGTTGCTGCTTCCGCTGGATCGCTAGAGCAAGAAGCTGGAGGTTGTCCGGTGGCTTGAACGTGTGTGCGAGTGCGGATGTGCTGCTGAGTTGCGGCGCTCGGACTTCCTCACGATCTTGATATCGGCAAGTCTACGACTACATCAACCACGAGTTCCTACTCGTTAACAAAGCTCGTTGTCTATGAGGGTAAGTTCTTGTTGGATGTATGTCCACCTGTTGCTTTGTACCTAGTAGATAGATCTTGGCGTGTAGTTCACACCGTAAGAAATTTTTTGTTTTCTATGCTGCGGACCCAACATTGGAGGTACTATACATATGCCCCCCTCCTCTCCCGACGCACTCCTCGCCCTCCTCCAGCGACCAGGGGAAAACCTAGATCGTCGCCGCCACACCCTCCCCTCCTCTCTCCCTCCTAGCCACTCCTGGAGGTTGCCTTCGGTGAAGCCTTGCTGTCGATAAAGAGAGTGGTGAGGTCCCTGTTCAACCGACCTAAGGCCCTTCCATGGCACATGAGCGGAGGCGATGGGTGCTGCGTGGGGGTCGATAGCTATGGAACAATGTTTGTGGAGGATGGTCCTTGGCCGGCGCGCCAGGACCTTCTCCTCACCAGCTCCGGTCTCTTCTCCAGGTAGTTCGAAGGTGGTTGGTGCGGCGGTGGCCTCCCTCTCCTGGTTCTTGGTTATGGTTGGCGGGTGGGTTGGGGGTGAGGCGATGGGGATGGTCGCTGAGAGCCAAACTCTGGTGTGGAGACGATGAAGGCGGTGTCTTCCGGTGTCGTTACCTTGATGAAGGTCTCGTTGCTACGAATCTTGCCTCATGCCTAAGGCTCCGGGGGAACTCTAGATCTGAGTACTCCCGGATTGGATGATGACAACACTTTGGTGTCGTTCACCCTCTTGAGGGCATTGTTTTGGAGCTCGAGATTCCTGGAGGGGGTCAGTTGGTGGAGTGGTGTTCCATCTACCGCGTCGCCAACAGTGGGTCTTGGCGGCATGGTGCAGCGGGTCTCGTCAACGCGTGGGATGATGGCCTCGCGCAGGGCGGGGGCACTGTTTGGCATTGTGATGGCGGCATTGATAGGATTGGTGAATTTTATGCTAATCTTAACCATGAAGATTGTTTGGTGGTTCGACCGCGGTGACGGCTTCTTTGGCATGTACATGAGGTATTCGCTAAGAGTCTGCTAAACCGGATGTGCGTTCTCGTTTTGCCTATAGGACGTCTCAGGGTATGCGATTGTCCCCAGTTCGTAGCTGGTGGAGGGATTTCTTTATTTTCCTAGCATAAGGCCATGTTGACATGATTTTCACTCATTATCGGGTTTGTATGTAGGTGTTGTGTGGTGGCTTCAGGTTTTTGATATATATTCTTTGTCCATCCATGTTGAATAAATCAATAAAACAAGATGTATGCATCTTTTCGATACAGAGGCCGGGGGTCTATCCTCCATTTCGTAAAAAAAAAATAGATATCGGTTATTCCAACAAATGAGCATTTTTTTAAGAAAGATCATGTGAAGGGATGAGAAAGACATTCTTATAGTATACCAGGCCTATCACAAGATGGTATTTTTACCGTGACGCCATCTCTTGAAAGAGAGATCTCCTATGTTTTCTTTCAGTTCAGGAAAAAATACAACCAAACGTTGCTAATCAAAATCCCTCAGAAAAAATAAGAACAACACCCAATTGGACCTTGCCTTTTTTTTATGTTCGAACTTCCTATCGGTGTATACAATAATTTAAATTCGGACTTGTTTTGTGTAATGTTGATTAAAAACAATCTTTCTCATCCGATATATGTTTTAGAGCTATCTCTTAAATGGTCAGAATGAGGATGCGCATGCAAAAAATAAACACGAGAAAGACATATACCCTAATCAGTATGTAAGTGTGATTTTCCGCAGTCATAGTAGTGTTCGGGGAGTTGATAAGTTAATTCCTGTGGATGTCTACTTGCCGGGCTGTCCACCTAAACCGGAAGCAGTTATAGATGCCCTAACAAAACTTCGTAAGAAGATATCGCGAGAAATAGTTTTCCCATACGGTTTGATAACCGTTTAGAAAAGCTACCTATCATATCGACCTCCGGATTCAGTAATTATTTTTTTGTTGGAAAGGTAAAGTAAAGACATATCCTAGAAAATACCGAACAAAATACTTAAAGGAGCCAGGTTTCCTTGTCATTCTTTCTGATTCCATATGATTGTCCAAAATGATTTATATGACCAGTGCTCTGAACTTCCGATATTAATAGCGCGATCTTTTGTTGTGTTTTTTTCAAAATAGTGATTCTCCAAAATGATTTATATGACCAGTGCTTAGTGTGGCCTTTGGGTTTTTATAGTGAAGTACTATATTCAATTAGTGGATAAATTTGTAAGTAAAAAGCAATTTCTGTTGTTCCGTATAATGGGTTGTTACATTTTTCATGTAAAATAGATACTATTCTAAGTCGCATGAATTTACTTTTTCCTCTGATTTTTAGGCTTCCCAACAATTTTTTCTGGCAACCATGTACCCCGAGGGCGACTCCTAGGCTCCCTGCCTGACTAACGTCTGCTCCTCCTCAGCATGGCACCACGGAGGCGACGTGTCGCACCCATGGCAACTCGAGCCGTGCATGTGCTCTCATGGCGGTCGTCCTTCTAGGTGGTGGCCTCATGTCGTTCGTTCACCTGCATGTGTCCACGCGTCGTTGCCTATGCCCGTGTGTTGGTTATCGGTGCTACGTGTTGGTTCGCTCGTGCCTATATATGTTCCTGCTCGCTCGCGTGGTCCTGGCCGCCCCTCGTTGTCGTTGTGACATCGCTATGCTCCTGGACCTGGCCCGTTTAGGAGGGCAAAGATGTTCCGACCGTGGCCCCCGGGGGAAACGCTCGAACAACATGAGCGATGGTGACTGGTTCCGGTGTTCTTGTTTCAGCAGCGGGAATGATAGTTGTATTCATGTGTCAATGAGGGGTGGTGATTGGTTCTAGCGTTCTTGCTCCGGCATCCTAGGTGGTGGTAAGTGGTTTCGGCGTTCTTATTCTGGCGGCAGGAACGGCATTTATTATTCCTACGCCGTGGCCAGTGGCGGTTAGTTCCGGTATTTCTGCAGCACGGGCATCATTTTTATTCCCGTGGCGTGAGTGGTGGCGATTGGCTATGTTTTCGGTTTAGTCAGCGGGAGCTCCGGTGATCCGTTGTGCCGATGCACCGCTTTTCTATCTAGACCAGGGATGGGGACGACGATGATGGACGTCGGCAAGGTCGTGAGGAAGGTTTCCGTCCTAGAAACCAAATTTACCACCAGGTTATATCATGTTCTCGTTGTAGAGGTTAGAACATCTCCACTCGCATTCCCAGGTGGGCGTTCCCAGGGTGATTTTTACATCCGGACGGCGAAATTTCGCCCACTCGTGTTCCCAGGACGCCGAATTAGTCCGGATTTGGCCCAACTTTTATCCCGCGTTCCCAGGACGAACCCAGGGCGCTAGGAATGCCGGACGCAGCGAAAATACGTGCGGGCCAGCCCTGTCAGCGACAGAAGGCCGAGTTCCTGCCTTTCTTCTCCCCTCTCGTCTTTTTTCTCCACACCACGCCACATCTCCCGCCAGTTCGCCGAGCTCCACGCCCACCATGCCGCCCAAGGGTTTCGTGAAACCCCGATCCGCCGTCGATGTCCCAAAGTGAAGGGAATATGCCCGAGAGGCAATAATAAAGTGGTTATTATCGTATTCCATGTTTATGATAAATGTTTATTTTACATGCTATAATTGTATTAATTGGAAACGTTAATACATGTGTGTTTAATAAAAAAATACAAAGTTCCTAGTAATTCCTCTCATATAAACTAGCTCGTTGATTAACAAGATGATCAGGGTTTCCTGATCATGTACATTGGATGTTGTTAATAACGAGGTCACAACATTGGTGGAATGATGTGATGAATATTTATCCGAAGTATAGTATTACGATCAAAGTCATTATGTTTATATTGATATAACATCATACGAAGTAATCCTAGTCCTTAGACCATGAGATCATGTTAATCACTAACACCGGAATAGTATCTTGATAACATCAAACGTCATACCGTAACATGGTGACTATAAAGGAGGGTTTAGTGCTACGAAGGTATTATGTAGAGGCTCATGGATCAAGAGTGGGATTTATCCATCCCGATAAAGGATAGATATACTCAGTGCCCTCTCAGTGATATCACAATGAAATAGCTTGCAAGCAAGCGATGTGATCACTAGAATGTTATATCATGGGAACAAGAAAAGAGCGCATGTTGGTAACGAGATCAAAATAGGTATTAAGATACCGATGATCGAATCTCGGACATGTAATATATCGCGAGACAAATGGATTTAGTTATGACGTTAAAGGTTCACACGATCACAAGAGTCATCGTTGAATGTGTGGGAGTTAGTACGGATCTCTGGGTCCCGCTGTTGATTATTGATCGGAGAGGGGTCTCGATCATGTCTGCATTATTCGCAAACCGTAGGGTGACACACTTAAGGGATACCGACACCATTTAGAGCAAATATGTTTCAGATAAAGATTTAAGAAAGCGCTAGAATCATTTCGATGGAATCCGATATTGTTTCGGGTGAAATTGCATAAACTGGTTCTGCATGTGATATTGAAATATTGCAGGGGTTTTATATGAATGTTTGTTAATTAAAGTAATTAACAAAATTCTGAATAAATAAATAAAAGAAATTTTATTTAATGAGAGATTGCATTAAATTTGGTGGAAATTTAATGGCTTTTGAGTGGAGGAAATGGAGAGCCATTTGTGTGAGTGGGAGCTCCACTCACATGAATGGAGGAAGAGGTGGGGCCACCCTCTTTGGCCGCCGGCCATGGCCCTTGGCTGCCCCCCTCCTCCTATAAAAGGAGCCCCTCCTCTCACTTGTCACTCACACCTCCTCGTGAAGGATCTCTCTCCCCCTCTAGTTATTCCCCATGGTCTCGGATTAGCGAGATACATATTCCCGGTGGCTTTATCTGGAAAGGAGTTGTTGCTTCCGCTGCTTTGCTGGACCGAGGGACGGAGGTTGTCGGGGTACCAGATGTGTGTGCGATCATGGATGCATCGTTGCTTTCCGGTGCTGGACTTGGTGGTGCTGGACTAGCTGGAGCTGGATCTGATGGACGTGCTGGAGCTGGATCTGATGGACGTGCTGGAGCTGGATCACGATCTTGAGATCAGCAAGTGTACGACTACATCATCCACGAGTTCCAACTCGTTAACAAAGCTTTGTTGTCTTCAAGGGTAAGTTCTCTATGGATGCATATCCACCCATTGCTTGTATATAGTAGATAGATCTTGGCGTATAGTTCTCATCGTAGAATTTTTTTTGTTTTCTATGCTGCAAACCCAACACAAAGGAGAAGAAGCCAAGACAGCCGAAGAAGCCGGTGCCGAGGCCGGAAGGCTGGATAGAAGCCGAGTGGGCGAAGGCATGCAGGTGGAAGAAGATCGAGACAGATAGCCGAAAGGAACGGACGACGAGGGAGGCGATGAGGAAAAAGCAGGAGGCATCGGAGCGCGCCTCGCGCATGGCACCGATGCCAATGTACCGCCCGACTCTAGTGCCAGCGTCACAGTACGCCGCCCACTAGGGGAGCCAGCCAAGTGTCGGGTCTCCGGCCGGTTTCTTGCCGATCTCTCCCGCCATGTTCCAGGAGAGCCAGGCGAACCCACGGCAGAGGTTCTCATCATCCCACAAGTTCAACGGCGGGTTTAACCCGAACGTGCTCTTCCCCTGCCCCGCGCCTTGCCCTCTGTCCTTCAACGTCCCCTACGCCAGCTCTCCGGCGTACGGCTCATCGTCATCCATGCGCCGAGGCCCGCTTCCGTTCGCCAGAGGGAACTCCTCGCCTAGCAACTTGGGCGAATAAGACGCCCACAACATGTTCGGCGGAATTCCCGAGGAGACCTTCATGTCGGGCTTGATCGCATATGGTTCCGCAGCGACCATCTTCTTCAGCGAAGAGCAGTCACGGACCGCCGAACATGGCTCGAGTCCTAGGACTTCGGCGAAGAGGACGGAGCCGGCCAGACGCAGGTCGAAGTCGGCACCGACCATACGTAGGCCAAAGATGACGTCTTGGCTACGACAAATTGCAAGGGCAAGAAGAAAGCGAAGATAGCGGAGCCCCGCGTAAAGTGGACGACGCTCGAGGATCTTTGCCTCACCGAGGCATGGATGTCGGTGAGCATGGACCCCATCACAGGTGCAAACCAAAAATCGGATAATTACTAGAAGCGTGTGAAGTTGGTGTTCGACGAGCGCAGTCTCAATGACCCAGAGTTCATCAAGATCCATATGGAGCACGGTGAGAAGTCCATGACCAATCACTAGGTACTGATACAGCAGGCTTGCAACAAGTGGCACGGTATTATGGAAGATACCATGTGTTCACCAATCAGCGGTGAAAGTATGGACAGCAAGGTAGGTAACCAACTTCAAGCTTGTTGACATGATGCCTGTCCTGACACATTTCATGTTCTCCATGCAGCTCCTCTGTGCGCTCAGCATGTACAGGGATGACACCGGGACGGAGTTCAAATTCCACCATGTGTTTGACAAGATTCAAACCTTCCCGAAATAGGCAAACACTCGCGTGAGCCTGGACAAGAACAAGGACGGCGTGTACAACCCGAAGGCTCCCCCTAGCTGCCAGCGAAGGGAGGCCGGAGATACTGAAAGCTCCAGGACCTCCCGCCGAATGCCTCCACGCATCGATCGAGAAGTGCATCGCCGACTCCATGGCTCATGCCGTGAAGAGGGAAGAGAAGGCCGAGGAGAGGTGGACGCAGCTGCTGCAGAACCAAGACAGGAAGCTCGACCTCCTCAAGGCGAACTTCGCCGCAAAGAAGAGGAACACAGACCTCTAGTTCCTCTTGGGCAGCGAAGACTCCTCGGCGACAGTGAGCCCCTAGGTCAAGGCCTGGTACATGGAGCGTCGCACTACCATTCTCGACGAGGACATCACTGCCAGCATGCCGAGACCTGCGCCTACCATTTTGGCCACAACACCTTCGCCGAGCTCTGCCTCCACCTCCTCCAACCCGTCGGCTGCCCCTGTACTGATCGAGGAGCCCATACCTATCGCACCTGACACGCTGGAGGAGGTCATCCCCATCGACGTCTGATCGCCATCCATCGTTTCTGTTTTATAATAAATTTGTCGCCGAAACATTTTGGGCGTACATCTATCGAACACCTTTGAGCGAGATTTCGCTGGTGAGAACAAAAAATATTCAGCGTCAATTTTGCGTCGTCTCGGGAACGCGAGTGGAAAAAAGGCCATTCCCTGACCAAATGTTTCATCTGTCCGGCGCTAAATAGTGTCGGATTTCGGCCTGGGTTTCCCTTCTCAAGGCCGGGCACGCATGTCTGCAGAAGGCCATTGGCCAGGGAGACGTATCACAGAGATCATGAACAAGTTTGTCGTTTTCGTGGTCAGGGACACCGCCTTTTCCTCTAGCTAGCGACCCCGGAGCGGAAGGTAGATCTTGCCTCCTTGAGGCTGGGAGTGCAGACGCACCTTTTTTGCGGATGAGCTCGGTTGTTGGCTATCTTCCATTTTGTTATCGTTGCATCTTGTAATAGATTGCATTGTTTCTACATTCGCGTGTTTGTTATCCGAGTTGTTCGCATCTCCTTTCTTCTATGTCTGGTTCCTGCTATGTGGGTTTGTTTCTGCTGGATGTTCAGCGCATTATTTTTGCTTTATTCTATACTTTCTACACTCTAGTGTCTGTCTGCGTGTCTATCGGCCCCTCCGGTTTATTTTCGCCTGCTGAGTGATCTCGTCCTCTATTGATCCACTCTCGGGAAATGCTTTTTTCTCATGGAGTTTTTACTTATCTGGGTGTGCTACTTAGTCTGCCGATTAGCTCTCGGTAAGTGCTCTTGTTCGTTTCCAGAAAATGTTCGTCGGGACTAATAATAGCGCTAAATATTTCGGCCTAAACTGCTATTCACATCGTTTCGATTTTTTCGTCATAGGATGGACGTCGGAAAGGGCATGCGGCGCCATCGCAACAGAGCCCTACTCTTCCTGGAGGCGGGCCTGTTGCTACCGCAGACGAGTGTCGTGTGCACCGTCATACCCTGCATGCCGTTAGCATACGCGGGCAGGACCGTTCTCTGTGAGAGGCGTTGTCGGTGCGACACGCCTTCGCACCTATCGGGTGGCAGGGCCGCCGTGAGCCCATGTCACCTGCGGACTCTCGCGGCCATGGGTCCTGCCCAGAGCCGACGTGGGAGCGTAGACCGAAGCTGGCCGCGTATTCCCGCGAACGTGGGGTCCATCCAGATCCGACATGATGATGTGTGCTCTCTCTGAACATATGTTTTCGTGGACATGGGACCTGACCATAATCAAAATGGCTCCTTAAGATCTTGTCGAACGCGGCTTCTCGCAGACGTGGGACCCATCGAGAGTCGACGTGGCTACATAAACCCGTAACGTCCATCAGCATAGACCGTAGACGACGCGGGTAATCGCGGGTGGACAGCAGAGTTGGCACGTAGACCGTAGACGTCCATGGGGTCTCGCGGCGAGGTTGTGCAGGGGGACCCACACAAGAACGAGCTGGCAGTGCAATCCCTCACCTGAACGATGCCGTGCATTGGGACTCACCCAGTGTCGAGCTGGCGGTTCTATCTCTCGCCGGACGCGAGTTGTCGCGGTCGATAGCCGAGTTGGCAGTGGAACCCCTCACTATTCTGACACGCCCACACGTGACGTGTTTCTTCGCACCATGCCTTGCATGTCTCTTCTTTCGAGTTTTTGCGTCGGAGTTTGCAGTATAAAACGCGCATCGCGGGCGGCTGTCAGATATAGCCCTTCTCTTCTCTCACCTTTGCCTCTTTTAGCTCGCTTCCTTTGTCGGTCACATGCGTCCGTCCGGTGAACACACATGGTGACGGCAATGCGACTGCTGACGGCTGGAGAGTAAGAGAAGGCATGCTTGGTAGAGGAGAGTGTGTGCTAAAGAGTGGAACATGCGACGAGCACCTGGCTCCTACACTCTGGTGTGGTCATTGTAGTGTAGGTCTCGATCTCGCGAATTTCGTACCGTTTAACTTCATGTCGGTGGTGGTCGAGTTGTTGACTAGGACGTGTTTTGGGGTGCTCCAATAGTTGACGACTTCCACCGTTGGCCATGCCGCTGGTGTTAGGTATGTATCAACTTCCATTTGATTTTCCTTCCTCCGCCTTTTCGTTTTTTGTTCTGTCGTTTTTGCATTTATTATTCTTCCTTTTTCTTCTACCTATTTTATTTCGCCTTCTTTTGCCTTTTATTTTTTCTTTCTCCTTTTGCCTTTCATTGTTCTGCCTCCGTTACATCTTTTTCCCCTTGCACGTTGAATAGCTAAATCATTGAATGAGATACCGTTGATTACGACTATATTGGATGCCGTTTCATACGAAAAAGACCAAAAGTGAATCATGTTGAGAACATATATGTGTGCATACATGTAAGTCTAGATGTGGCATGTAAGAGGTACTAATCTACGTCCTTCCTTCCACGCCGTTATGCACATTAAATTGTTTGCTCTGCAACTTTGTGTGTGCTTCTGTTACAGTCCCAATCCCGCTATTACCGCAATCGGCTTCTCAGAAACATCCTCTTTCACATGTCTACCGCCGACCAGGCCGGGACCGACTCCTATGTCCTGTCAGACACCTCCAACGTCGACAACATCAAGGCTGGTGCTCTCAGCCACATCAAGATCGATGGCCTCGAGAAGGCATGGGCCAGCTCTTCCAACAACGTCGACGCCGGATTCAGTGACAATGTTGGCGCCGACTACTCCATCGAGCACGCCGACAACGTCGACTGTAGCGACATCACCGACACCGACACGCCGACAACACCGACTATAGCGAGAGCACCAACACGATGGTGCGGCGCATGTGTGCGATGAGTCGTCCTCTCCTGTAGATCTTGAGGTACAGTATATGCTTGCATGTTGCGTGTGACCTTGTTGGAGGAACGGCTGTTTTTCCTTTTTTGCTGACCATTTTTTTTGTTATCTTAGTTCCAGAATACGTCGGGGTTGCTGATACGCGCAACTGCAGATTCCAGGAAGCCGAGTTGTCGCGTTGACGTAGAAAGTGCAGTGTCAGATGTGGCCCCCATACCCACACCCGACCATCCTTCCACCCCCGTGATCCGCCCCCAAGCCCGTGTGGGGTCCATATTCCCACCAGACCTAACACCCGTAGGTACCCGGGACCCGACGGGTACCCCCGTATCATAAATGGGACCATGTCCCAGGTCCCGGGGTCCCTGATGCCCAAGGGCCTGCACGAGCACAAGCGGCATCGTTGGGGCATGTACGAGCATGAGAGGCGGTGGTGCCGGGGCATGCTTGACCACGAGAGAGGGCGTTGTGAGGCGGCAGCACGCGATGCAGTAGGAGCAGGGGCGACACGCAGGAGAGAGCGGGTGGCACCACGACGTTGCAGGAGAGAGGGCCGTTATGGAAACACGGTGGTGCAAGATGGGACAAGGAAGGGGTACGAGGATAAGGAGGTGGGGAATTTTGGGATTCCTGGCATTGGCACCTATTTGTGGTCGTGGGGCGGGGCTATGTCTGACCACTTAGCCAGTTATGGTGTGTGGCTAGGAATGAGTTAAAAGACATGTGGGCCATCAGATAATATAAACAGGTCTGCGGGTTAAAGGGTATGTGTATGCTACCCCCGTAGTCACCTCCGCCAGACCCGACAGGTCTGGATATTTACCGATACGTAGAGCCACGGGTCAATTTCTCGACCAAACCCTCACTGGTTTGATGTGGGTACCCGTCTGATTTCCGGGATCGGGTACCCATTGCTATTTGGAATAGTATCAGGAGAAACGGGCAGACAATTTTCCTACACACCTTCTTGAGGTACTAGAGCATCGTATGGATTTTTCTTGTTTCCTTGTGACCCTCCTGTAGTTGACCCTTTGCCTTTTCTTATACAGTGTTTCGTCAAACGATGCTCGCGGTTAGTCGTATGCGTGGATGTCTGAGCCGAGACGGTGCTGCAATTTTTGTAGGTGGTTTTTCTATATTGTGATACGTGGTGTTTTAGATCTACAGTGCCTCTGTATTCGGGTACATTGGGAGTGGGACTAGATCGGGTCAGTGGTGTTAAAAAGATCTGCCGTGTTCGAGATAATGGGTTTAAAAAAGGAGTATACGCGGTATTTGTTGCTAGTATGTTCCTATGCCCAGGATTGTTCCGTATGATGGACACGGTGGAGATAGACCATGCGTGGTAAAAGGGTGTACGTACCTTGTTTGGACGTGCGTTGGCCACATGAAGCAGCCACGGAGGAGGACGAGCGAGATGCGTGCTAGCCGGTATTTCTGGTGGCGCCTCTGAGCTTTGGAAGTTTGGTTCACTGGGACGCCAAAACGGTTGCGGCCGCAGGGAAGGCATCGGTTGGTTTCCTAGAATGGATTTCCTTTGTAAGTTGTCTATCTCCGGGTCTGCGGAGAGGCGGGTGTCGATGAGTATAAGGTGGAACAGAAGAGTGAGACTGGGCATGGCATCATCGGTCCCTATTTATATAGAATAGAAGGCTTGATAGGGTCGTGTATGTTGGGCCTTTACGAGCTACTCTCTCCGTTTCACAAACATATTATATTTTAAAACAGAGGAGTAGATAATGACACACACTCTGCAGTGGAGCGCCACCCTTGCGAGCCACGTACCATGGGATGTTGTGCGGTTGGGACCCTCTTGTATCTTACTGGTTCATTTCTACATATGAGGTTTGGTAGGGTCGCCTGTAAACGAGATATGTCGGTTGAAGTGTCTGCTAATTTCGTGGAGGGATCAGGGGTCGTTGTTGCGCGGCTTGCCGCGTGATCGTTTGTCGAGTAGCCAGTCTATACCGTTCGTGGAGTGAACCTTGCTCCGCGGTTTCCTGAGAGTGTTTCCTAAGGCCATGTTCGGTTAATCCACTCTACAAGTGGATTGGAGTGGATTTGAAGGGATTAGTGAGGATTTTGACTTAGATGGGATTTAATCCCTCCCAATCCATGTTGATCCACTTCAATCCCTTGCAAAACGAACAAGCCCTAAAGCATGTATTATTAGGTGCCGCCCTTGCTTGACACGTACTACCGGACGGCGTGGGGTGGGATCGGCTTTGACCTTGTTGGGTCGGCTATAGTTGAAGATATGTGTGTTGGGGTGGTTCGTGCTTATTTCGTGGAGGACTTAGGGGTCCGCTGCGTGGCTTGCTGCGTGATCCTTTGCCGGGTAGCCAATTTGTATAGTACGGGCGGGAGAACCTTGCTTCTTGGTGCACGTTGTTTCGTGTAGTGGGATGATAACCGGAGGTCGACCGGATGTGTTGGGTCTAGGTCAAGAATGGCTATGCCAACTTTACCCACATAGGTGCGTTAGTCTGAGGTGGTGCGCTGATCTCTCGAGTGGTTTGGTGGCTTCCCAATGGAGGCACCAGTCTATGACATCGGTGTCTGCAGGAAGGGCCAATTTGTGCTTGGTGGGCCCTCTCGCTAGAGTGGCTGGTTCTCGAGAGGCGGTGAGTGCCCACTGTATAATTGCCAGCAGGAGGGATGTTTGTTGCCTTCTGCACCCCTTGTTGTGTTGAGCCACGTTTTCATTTTTCTTGAAATGATGGGCAATATACCAATTTTGGTCCTGCGTCTTGGGTCTGTTGTGAGCTACCTTGTTTGCTAATAAGCATATGAGTGATTTAGGTTGAGTTACTGTGCTTGCTATTCCTGAACAAAAAGCCTTTTTAGGATGGAAATTGTATCTTTTATTAAATTGTAGTGTGTATGTTTTCAGGTTCTCTTGCCGGAGTACTGGGCACGGGGCGTCAACGGGCACGGCGTGGGCTGCGCAGCTCATGCTAGCTAACTTTTATCATGTTTTCATATTGTGAACTCTCAAATTTATTAGAGCGAACTTAGTGCTGTTTTGTAGTGAAATGTGGTAGTTAAAGCTTTGTGGATTTTTAGAACGAAAAGAGAACTCCCTCATCATACGAAATTTAACATCCCATGCCAACAAGGAGAATTTTTACCAAAACAATTTGTAAAATTGTGCGAACGAATTGAGCCCTCGTTCCACCAATATATTAAATTCCTATGTGGGATGAAGTGAACTATTCGATCAAAAAAAATGTTCATATTATGCGCATTTTATATTGGTTCAACCATAAAGAAATATTTTCAATTACGCGTTTATCAAATAAAAATATAAAAATAATGAAAAGGCACCAACAAATTTAGCACCTAGAAACAATCATTCTGAATCAAACATGAAAATCAGCAATGTGATGAATCTCAAGCCGCTGCAAACAAACAAGAACTTAGCCTCTTTTAGGAGACTTGGACATGGCAGCAACAAGGTGGAGTTGTGGCACCGCCAAGATGTAGGGAACTCTGGCGACGGTGCGTAGAAGGAGTGGAGAGTAGCGACCCACCATTAAGCTAGGAGGGAAGCACATGGCGTGGGCCCTGTGTTGTTGTCATATAGAAAGTTGGTGAGTGAGACACATCTTGCAGGTATGTTCGCCGTGTGTGAGCTTTGCGGACAGTGTGGAGAGGGATGAAATAGCAACAGCAGATACTCATGATGTTGGTAATGGTGGCTTGTCGGTAATGCCTAAAGGTTAGGGGCAAGAGCTTGTTCTAAAGTAGGCGAGGGATGAGCGCCGGAGGCTGGGCAGGCTAGAGATGCGCCGACATCGGTGGACGCAAGGGAAGTAGATGTTGTTTTCAGGTGAATTTTTGTGATTATTTTTTGGTTGGGTTGGGTAGTGGTTTTGTGCTAGTGTCGTTTTTGCGAACCATTCTTAACCGCTCTTCTGAAGGAGTTATATTGGAAGTTAAAAATTCTAACAAAATATAGACATAATGAATTATGTGACGTAGCATACATATATCTATGTTTTTCGGTTTAAACTCGTATCTCGCATTTCTTATGCCGAATTGTTTTTTGTGGCGGCCAACATATACTTGCACGAAACATAATTTCTTATGTAACTACATAATAAAATCTTTGATGCAGAATTATGTGAGATATATTTTTTACAATGGATAGAAATAGGTTATTCTACTCTCAAGTTAAATAACACTGGCCTATGAAAAATAGTTAGAGCAATAAAAATGGTAAGGATGTCTTACTACTTTTTCTAAATTAATTCCTAGTTTTCTAAAATTCTTACTATTGTATCACATGCCTAGTTTATATCTCCTATGTGTAAAATTGATGTTCTCCTCATAGGAGTAAAATATGACTGCAAACAACTCACTATAGTTTCCTGCCAAGAGAGTGATTCATTTTGATTAGAGTGTAGTCGTGTTGCTTGATACTTTTAATATCATTTGGTACGTATTGTATCTTCAGTGCATGCATGATTCAAATAACATTAAAATATAAAAAATATAAATGCAAGAAATAATACCTCCTATAAAATCCCCTCATGTCATCATTTAGCGTACCGTTGAACTGCATACGAAGCACACCCTCACCTAGTTGAAGCTCTTTACCAAACCCTATCATCATAATTTGGTCATCCTTGAAGAACACCACCTCGTTAGGTGCTTGATCCTGTAATATCAAGCACCATGACACCGATCAAGATGAGGTTTCTTATGTGTTGTGAGGAAGGATGCAATGGTTGATGCTTATCTTCTCTTTACAGGTCGATGCAACATTGCATACCTTGAAGTGGATGGAAGCATGGTCGATGGTGAGGTTCACAACATTGAACACAAGGAAATGGGTGTGATCTAAGATCTCGACAGTGATTTCCACCACCCCAGAGAAGGTACTAGAGCTGAGGTTCGGATGTAGATGGATCTCATAGTGTCTTGGCTTAGCAAACTGTGGGAGTCGAAGTTTTCTACGGAACTGGTCTGTTGAGTTGGTTGTTTTTGTTTGCTTGGGCTTGAACACGTGAGATCTTTTGAGAATTCCTCCCTGCATACACGAGGGTACAACAAAAAGGCAAGGAGGGTAAGCAACATAATCATATACTAAATAGTTGTGTCAGCAAGGCATTCAATATTACGCAACAATTCAAATCAAAAGAGTAGTTTAGGCTTCCAAATTGTAGTGAACAACTTATTTCTTCTCTTTGCAAAGAAGTTTACAATTTCTTGGGTCAATATATACCGGGACTTTAATAGTTACAATACTTTTAATACATGCAATTCTTGGCTACTTTATTTTTTTTGAGAGACCATGTTTGGGACCACCGGTTCTATAAAATTGTATGGAGTTTCTAGACCACACTTGAGAGAAAAAGGCTTAATTCTTAAATGATAACAGACATATCTCAATAGGCATTGAAATTTCCTACTATTTATTTTCCAACCTATCAATAGGCAGGCCCACTATACTTATAACGTAAGAATGGCGCTATGAAAAACTTATATGGAAGTGTTGAGTATTGAACAAACTTTTGAGTAAATTGCACCATATGTACTAAAGCATATAAACTAGGAGCAAAAAGAACCATACACCTGTAAACTAGAACATGTGAAAGAAACCTTGTACCTGTGCTTTAGATAGGTCCCATGATGAACTAACCAATTTAATTTTAGATCTAAATAGTTTTGTCATGATTGGAATTAATAACAAATATCCGACTCTAGGCATAACTATTATCCTATGATTTTGATACTTTTGGTAGAATTTTATAAATCCAAACTAGGAAATGCATTTGTGTCTTAACAAAATGAACAAACTGACTAGCACAAATCAAATGATAGGTTTATTCTAGACTATTTGTATTAATTCGAACTATTATTTTCTCATTTGAATCCAAATAATAAGAATTCTCCAGCTATAATTTTATCTTGCGATTAATGCACCCATAGTTTACTAAATTTTTGTGAGATACCTTGTTTTCTTTGTGACTTATTAGTGGTCCCATACAAATTTCATGTCAAGAATGTGTTCATGTATTGACTTTTGGGGGGTGACTATGAAATTAGGCGCGGCGATATGCCGCACCCGTGGTGTTAATTTTTCCTTAGAGTGTATAGTAGTGGCAGAGTCTAGTTTTCTCTTATAGGCTGCCATCGATTTGAATGTTTGGTATTTAATTTATTAATTAGAAGTATCGGGTAATAACGGAAGGAAAGATATAGCTGTAGCATATATATTTACATTGGATTAAACAGCGGAGGTCAACTGGCACCAACATTTTTTTTCAACTGGGCAGGGCCGTTTCATGTGGAGGAGTCTAGACAACGCCAATTCCGTCTCTTTACTGAACGTATGCAGTGGTCATCTTGACAAAGCTAAGAAGACCTCATGTTGGCCAAGCCTGAAGTGTTGCAAAATGTCACTACGTTCTTAAAATTAATGTGATGTAACAACAACAAAATGTACTTCTATTGACATTTGTACTTGCATATTTTCTAACATTTTTTGGAGATCCGCAATAATCCAAGCATTGGCGGCATTTTAATTATCATTTTCAGTGCTGAAGTGATGACAGCGGGCCAACAACTGATGGTAAATTTGTAGTTCTTCAATGCGTTCCAATGAAAGCATCACTATATTGATAGCTGAAAAAATTCAGATAATTTCACATCAGAGCCGCTCGAAGGACACAGAACATTAATATTAATCTTGACTAAGAGATACATATGTCTTTATTTGAATACATCAATGGCCCCTACCTATGCTTAGGTAGTATCAACGCGGAATGGTTCCCAACATTTTTCTCTTTAGATTTTATATAATCTTGAGAATATATATATTATAACAGGAACAACTCAACAATGATAGCCATCGGTGCTTCTAGTAGGAGACTATTTAGTTATTCATGACATGCCACAGAGGCAAGAAATTTGCTAATTGAACATGAATGAAATATAACCTGTCATATTGTCCAGCCTCCAAAAGGTTGAGGGCAACTCTTCTGTGATGTTATCTGCAGCTGCAAGAAAATAAATTGATAATAATTCAAGAAATTTCAGAAACTCCAGATATTAGTCTCTCAAAATAAATATTGCATCAGTACCTCTGGGGAGTAAAAAAAAGGACTTCTAAAGAAGCTACAAAACACGTCGCCTTGATCATATTGACTGTAGTGTTGTGAGAGTACTAACACATCAATGGTGCTACAAACATATTGCCACTTGCTACGGGCTGACTGTTTCGTCCACATATGACCAATAATGCACGACTTATGTTCAGGACAAACAATTTAGCATCGCCCATCAAATGGTATAAAATAACAACAAAAACAACACCTACTGACTAAATGAAGGGATCAACATCAGGGAAAGGAAAACAACACAGTCTCATACAAATTAGATGATACCTTGTGCTCTGAAAAACTAAAGGTCAAGAACTGTCACCCAATTATTTTCAGAAGTCATCTTCTTGAAGCACTAACTGGGCTGAGGAACATCAACTAAACCTCCTGCAATTTATACGTAGTTGTACATTAGAATAGCGGAAGCACCACTGATTATCCTCCAAAATTTATAGGTAACTATAAAACATATAATCATACATCAAGTGGATGTAACCTAGCAAATATAAGGTATGTATGTAGGAGTCGTTATTTATTTGATGGCACTTCCCGTTGTCAGAGTATCACATACATACATCCCAGGGATCCTTTCATTTGTAGCAGAAAATAAATCAAGGTAAGGTTTATACAATTCTGAATTGTTCAATACCAGTAATTATTGCACAAATGATAATCATACAACATGTAGAAAGGAAGCACAAAAAATTGAAGGAGTGAACCGATTAACAATAATCATACACATTCGGTAGGCTCTATATTGTCCATCGGTAAGTACCGTTTTCATATACTGTATGGTCTAATTAGAGAATAGTGGAATGACATGGAATGTGAAATCACTTCTCTCGATATGCCCACTAAAGCAAGGAATCGTCTACATCTGTCCCAAGTGCTTTAATTAAGACTATGCTATACTACTTTTTGCAGGAGAGTAGATACATGGTAGCAGCTATATCGATGAGGTGAAGCGCTCTATCGATACAAAGCACGTAGATAGCCCAATGAGGTACTGAATAGGAGTTCTTATATTTGGGTCAAGACTTAGGGTGGCGAAGGCATCAGACAATTGCCTCTTTCCAGAAAATTAGTAGACTCATATTAAGATTTTTAGTCTTGTTGCCCCTTCTTGTAAGAGTTTCCTAATTGTGGCACTTCACATGGTTTTACAAACAACTCCATGTTATCTTAATAAAAGGATAGATCATAAGTTTGTGGTGACAATTGGAGGAAATCTGAAACGAACAACATCATGTCTATATCTATATTTTATCATCAGGATAAATTTTTGACAGATTCAATATCAGAAACAATAACCGAGAATAATCATTTAACTGGACCTATAATATAACTATTGCGAAATTTTCCCTCCATTCTACCATTAGAAAGCCATTTGACAGAAGTATATAGTGGTATAACATGGCAAGTAAACAGAATGTAAAATTGTGTTAAAAAGGCCAGAAGACAATGACAATTGTATGTGTGCTGAAACATTCTTTTATTCCACGCTCAAAACCTCCCTAACAATATTCTCTCGTTGTTTCCATGTGGATTCAGATAACCAGCATGTAAAATGTACAGGGGTAAGGTATAGAAAAATCAAAGGAAATATTTTTTTTCAAACGGTGTGTCAACTAAGGAATTCAAATTCCAGAGCTTAGCCCAATTCATGATTCTGTTGCATCTTAACACATTATATTGGAAACAACCATTATGCAATATAATATTATTTGTAGGATCTAGTGCAGAAGATAACTATAAACATGAGGTTTAGGGGCAAAGTTTCAGGAGGAGGTCTACATAATGTAAATGAGGGCCTCTACAGTACACACAATGCAATTAAAATTATAATGTAAAGAAGAATTAAACTGTCTGGAACTTTCATTACCTACTGAAATTTAGCCTTACTAGCTGAATGTCCGTGCGTTGCCACGATCTTTTAAATTTTTGTTCCCTCTGCTTATTCAAATATAACATACCAAAAAACATCAGCTCGCTCAAAAGATTCATCGGAATTTACTAAATAAATCCTCTTGTTTTTACAGTGGAAAGATGACGATTTCCAACAACATAATGAAAACCAAATAGGGTTTTGTGTTTAGAATAAAAGAGGACATGGAGCACCACATAAGTAACAATGATAATTGTACGTGAAAAATGAAACCTATATATGTATGCTTACATTCATGCATTCAAATAATGTCAACAATTTAGCACAATCCTTATGATCTAAGTACCAAGGTGCCCCTCTGGCGGCAATGGTGTCGGATGTACAGGCATCCATGGTTGCAACTCACAGCCATGAAAGTTTCATGAGCTATGGAAACATCATGAACATGTCAGATAAAAACAGAGTGGCAAACGGACAATTGGCTTGCCATCAAGAGAGCAGAAAGCGAGCAAGACGCCTTGGGCGCAATAGAGAGGCGAGGCGTGGGCAGCGTGAGAGACGGTTACGATGACACGCAAAGTATACTTAGATCATCTCATCGATGAGGCTCATGATAGGAAAATCTCAGTTTGGAAGGCCGACAGTAGAATTCGCAGGAGACGTGATGAAGACACGACGGTCGTTGGAAGCAGCTGAATCATTGAAGGAGGCACTAACAGAAAATTAAAAGAACAAATCCCCCCTCCACCCTGCATGTCTTGCTGCTCGCAGGTAGCCGCCACGCCCTACAGGTTTGACCAAAGCAGCACGAGCACGCTCGATAGAGCATCACACACGTCTAAAAATGACAATGTACTCTGACGGGCAGCAAATTAGATAGCATCCAATGTCCCCTCTTGGCTGCTAGCTGCCCTTTCTACTGTACCTAATAATCACACACGCGCATGGCCGCATGCTCCTTACTTCTCTCCACCCAAATGTACGTGCTTGGTAACTCTCTTCCTCGCATCCTGGGCCACCACCGCTGATCCTCTCTCGACCCTGCCTGCAGCTATTGATCGAGTCCTCTCCCCCATGCCCTTCTGCTCTTCTTCTCCATGCCTCTCGCCCGCATTGCCCCTCTTTCGATCTTCTATTGCAGTGGCCCCTACGATCTGATCGTGATCCTGATTAGCCCCGACGGCTGTATAGATTAAGCGGGGGATGAGCTAGCTAGGACGCGACCTTGCGCCGGCGTGAACCCGGCCGTATGCTTCTGTAGTCACCGCGTACGTGCTGTCGGGGGGAATATCGCATTGTCTAGGGGCCTCGCCACGAAGGCCGTTCTGGCGAGGCGGTTTGACGCGCCCGTCTTGTAGAAATGAGATCGAGCAGACAGCTTTGTCCATTGTCGCGCACCGAGAACCATATCGATCGAGACCTAATTGATCGATCTTTTATCAGATGCGCGCGCTATAAGCTAATCAGAGACAACCGTGAGGAACTGCCAGCCGGACAGGGAGACGGGAGACTGGTGGGCGGTACTGGGTAGGAGTTTCGGTCTTCCCTGGTTTGTTCCTTGGCTATATATTGGGTGGAACGGAGGAGTCCGTTTCGATCTCCTCGCGTGGAGGAAGGATCTGGTCACGATAGGAACCGAACAAAGCGACGGTGACGGACGAAAATATGGCCACGACGAAAACCACCTCTAGCAAAATTATATAGTAGAGATTGTGGGCTTGAGGTTGATCTTGTGTTGTGTCCATTGGCTTAGGATCCACCTCCAACTGAATATAACTTGCAGGGTAAGCAGAAACGGGTATTTCAATTGATCCATTATTTGTGCTTGTTAGGCCTTGTCAATTGATCTTGTTTACCACAATAGCGCCCCAGCAAAACAGAGACGCAAGAGCATAATCATGCATATTATGAGGAAAATCCGTATCTATAGAAAACCACCCGCCCAAAAGAACAGGCCCATACACATGAGAAGAAACGAATCGACGGAAACCACCTGTGAAGACCTGCAAGACGCAAAGAAATCAGAGGGAACAAAAAAACAAAAGGTAGGCAAATCTACGTAGCACGACTGATAATGGTCCAATACAAACAGAAAATCAGAAACATATGCAAAGAAAACCAAACCAGAGAGCAAGATTGCCGGTCAACACGGAGACGGGTCGGCGGGCAAACGCCGCTACTGTCGCTTGCCATGCAGTCGGTAAAGACATCCTGCAAAAGAAGAGAGGAGAGGCTTGCTGCTAACAGAAGATTAATTGATCGCGTTGCGGACGCAGAAGATTGGATCAGACCCTCTTAGCTGGCATGTTGGTGCCTTCATCTATGGGACAGTGCTGGAGGTCGTGTAGTGGGGCACGAAGGTGCTGCCCGACGTCGAGTGGAAGCGGAGGCCGGTACAGGCAGGGGACATCTCCAGACGGCGACCTCCATGTCTGCGAGCTCGAAAACGGCGCTGGTCCGAGAGCACCAGCATGGAGACCATGACCTCGTTGAAGGAGGCACGCGTACACCGCGGGGAGGCAGGAACCACGGCGGCGAGGCCCGTCGACGTCGACCACGCGCACATCCTCTCCTCCACTTAAATCCGTCGGAGAAAACACAGAAAAGGAGAGGGGACCGGCTCCGCCTCCGTTTGCCCCACCTGCCTGAACTGTTATGGCTCTGGTCCTCCATTCTCCCACGGCTGTCTCGGCTCGGAGGAAGAGGGAAGATGAGGGGCGGTGGTGATTGGGAGAGGAGTGAGGAGAAGTGGGTGGGGACGTAACTGCCTAGGCGTGTTTTTTCCATCCAATCGAAGGCAGAAGCGGTGGAGCTGTCGACCGTGGCACAAAGGAACCGGAAAACGTGGCGAGACGGGAGGAAAAGAAATGGCACACACGACCGCTAAGCTGTTGGAGATATGTCCAAGAGGCAATAATAAAAGAGATTATTATTATATCTTTGTCTTTATGATGAATGTTTACATCCTATGCTATAATTGTATTATTAGGAAACAGTAATACTTGTGTGTTTTGTAAACATAAAAGAGTCCCTGGTAAGCCTCTTGTTAAACTAGCTTGTTGATTGATTGATGATCATGGTTTCCTGATCATGGACATTGGATGTGATTAATAACAAGGTTATATCATTAGGAGAATGATGTGATGGGCCTTTACCCATAGTAAGCGTAGCATAAGATCAAGTCATTAAGTTAAATCTTTGTAAGCTTTGAAATACATAGTAACCTAATCCTTCGACCATGAGGTTATGTTAATCACCATCACCGGATGGGTACTTTGATGACATCAAACGCCGCTTCGTAACTGGACGGTTATAAAGGTGTCATTGGGTATTCTGAAAGTATGTGTTGAAACGCATAGACCAAGATTGGGATTTTTCCATCCATATGACAGATAGATATACTCTGGGCCCTCTCGGTGGAATGTCATCTAGATAGCTTGCAAGCATGTGACTAGGTCACAAGGGATGACATAACATGGAACGAGTAAAGAGTACTTATCGATGTGAGGAAGAACTAGGTATGAAGATACTGACGATCAAACCTCGGATAAGTAGAATGTCGCGAGACAAAGGGAATTGGTTTCGTATGTTAATTGGTTCAATCGATCACGAAGTAATCGTTGAGTATGTGGGAGCCGTTATGGATCTCCAGATCCCGCTGATGGTTATTGATGGGAGAGGTGTCTTCATCATGTCTGCATATTCACGAACCGTAGGGTGACACACTTAAGGTTCGAAGTTGTTTGAAGTAGATATGGAATTTGCGTTGGAGACCGAATGTTGTTCGGAGTCTCGGAATGGATTTGGGACATCACGAGGAGATCCGGAATGGTCCGGAGAATGAGATCATATATTGGGGATCATTTTCTAAGTTAGGAAATGTTTCGGAGTGTTTGTATGGAGATTCTAGAAGGTTTCAGAATCTTCTGGAAGGTTCTAGAGGATTTCTTGGAGTTTGCTTGAAAACCAAGAAAGGGATCAAAGAAACCAAGTGGGGCAAGACACGGATTCGTGGGGGAGGAGGATTCCTCCCCCCAACCCGCCGGCCCAAGGAGGAGGGAGTCCTACTAGGACTCCCCCTCCCCAGGCGCGCCTCCCTCCTTTAAATAGAAGGGAGGGGGCGCCCCCTCTTGCACCTTGTCTCATAACTCCCAATCTCAGCCGCCTCTCTCCTCCACGTTTCTTCTGCACAGGCATAGGCGAAGCCCTGCAGAATTCTCATCTCCACCACCACCACGCCGTCGTGCTGCTGGGATTCCGTGGAGAAGATCTACTACCTCCACGCTTTCATGGAACGGGAGAGGAAGGTGCCTTCGACTCCGCACGTGTGATCGCTCTGTAGCGCCTAACGCTGGCGCCGGAAGGATCGTCCACACGATCTTGAGATCGGCAAGTGATCGACTACATCATCCATGAGATCTAATCTCGTTGACGCTTTCGGTTCTACGAGGGTTAGTACCAATCTATCTCGTTGCTCATATCTAGTAGATTAGATCTTGGCTTTTATCTAGATTAGATCTGGGTTTTGTTCGTTCTTGCGGTAGAAATTTTTTCTTTTCCATGCTACGAACCCATCAGTGGTATCAGAGCCTTGTCTATGCGTAGATCTATTGCACGAGTAGAACACAATGAGGTTGTGGGCGTTGGTGCTCGTGCCGTCTTTTGCTATATGTGTACTTTGCATCTTGCGGTATGGTGGGATGAAGCGGCTCGGGCTAACATTACATGTCATCGTACATGAGACTTGCTCCACGCTTGACGTGCAACTCGTATTGCACAAGTGGCTTTGCAGGTGCCTGTCTCTCCCATCATAGTATAGATCAAATCTACACTTTGCACTTGATAGCACTTGTATCAACATTGTGGTTCAGTTTTGTAGGTAAGATGCGTTCTTAGTCGAAATCCCCAAGCCACGTAAAACTTGCAAAGAAAATTAGAGGCGTCTAACTTGTTTTTGCAGGGGTTTTGTGATGTGATATGGCCTACATGTGATTGTGATTGTATTTGATGTATGCAATGATCCTTGTTGTAATATGGCAACTGGCAGGAGCATAATGGTTGTCTTTAATTCTGTTAAGACCTGCGTGTCTATTCATCTTGTAATAGCTTTTTTCCAAGTAGTTGTAATAGTTGCTAGTGAAGATGGACAACCATGAAGCGGCGCCACGGACCTTGACGCAATGCTGGTGATGATGGAGATCATGTCCGTGCTTTGGAGATAGAGATCGAAGGCATAAGAAGAAAGGGCCATATCATATCACACAAATTATGAATTGCCTGTGATGTTAATCCTTTATGCATCTTGTATTGCTTAGATCGTGACGGTAGCATTATAAGATGATCCCTCTCACTAAATATCAAGTAATAAAGTGTTCGTCCTTAGTTGGCACCGTTGCTAAGACTAAATCGTTTGAAGCATCTCGTGATGATCGGGTGTGATAGACTCTACGTGTGCATACAACGGGTGCAAGCCAGATTTGCACATGCGGAAACTAAGGTTAATCTTGACGAGCCTAGCATGTACAGACATGGTCTCGGAACACGGAATACCGAAAGGTAGAGCATGAGTCATATGATTGATATGATGAACATGAAGATTGTTCGCCGATGAAGCTACATCATCTCACGTGATGATCGGACTTGGTGTAGTGGATTTGGTTCGTGTAATCACTAAAACAACTGCGAGGGATGTTGTTTTGAGTGGGAGTTCACCTAGTTGATTTAAGAATTAAATTTGAACACTATTTGTCATAAACTTAGTCTTAACTACTTGCAAATATGTTGTAGATAATGGCGAACGTTTCCATCAATTTCAATGCGTTCCTAGAGAAAGAAAAGCTTAAGAACAATGGAAGCAATTTCACGGACTGGTTCCGTGGACTGAAGATCGTCCTCATGGCTGGTCAGTTGACCTATGTGCTCGAAGCACCGCTAGGTGACCCACCTGCAGAAGATGCCACCGATGACGTAAAGAATGTTTATGCCACTCGGAAACATCACTACTCCACAGTTCAGTGTGCCATCCTGTACGGTTTAGAATCGGAGCTTCAAAAGCGTTTTGAGCACCATGACCCATTTGAAATCATTAAGGAGCTCAAACTCATATTTGAGACTCGCGCGGCCATGGAAAGCTATGAAGCTTCCGAGAAGTTCTTTACCTGCAAGATGGAAGAGGGTAGCTCCGTTAGCGAGCACGTGCTCACCATGTCTGGGCACGCAAACAAACTCCGAGAGTTGGGGATACCGATTCCTAATGAATTGGGGATTCACCGTGTCCTCCAATCACTGCCACCAAGTTACAAGAACTTTGTGATGAACTACAATATGCACTGCATGAACAAGACGTTGCCTGAACTATCGTCCATGCTGAAAACTGCTGAAGTGGAGATCATGAAAGAACACCAAGTGTTGATGGTCAATAAGACCACCAATTTCAAGAAACGGGGCAAGCCTAAGAACAAGGGCAACTTCAAGAAGGATGGCAAGAAAGCTGCCGCACCTGCTAAGAAGCCGAAGGCTGGTCCTAAACCTGAAACTGAGTGCTTCTACTTCAAGGGTGCTGGTCCTTTGGGCGTAAGCGCCCCAAATACCTGGTGGATCTGAAGAACGGCAACATCAAGAAGAAAGGTATATTCGATATACATGTTATAGATGTGTATCTTACTAGTAATCGTAGTAGTGCCTGGGTATTTGATACTGGTTCGGTTGCTCATATTTGTAACTCGAAACAGGAGCTGCGGAATAAACGAAGACTGGCAAGAGACGAGGTGACGATGCGCATTGGAAATGGCTCCAAGGTTGATGTGATCGCCGTCGGCATGCTCCCTCTACATCTACCATCGGGATTAGTTTTAAATTTAAATAATTGTTATTTGGTGCCTACGTTAAGCATGAACATTATATCTAGATCTTGTTTATTGTGAGACGGTTACTCTTTTAAGTCTGAGAATAAAGGTTGTTCAATTTATATGAGTAATATCTTTTATGGTTATGCACCTGAGATGAATGGTTTATTCTTATTAAATCTCGATAGTAGTGATACACATGTTCACAACATAGATGCTAAACGAATAAAATTGAATGATAATTCTACATACATGTGGCACTGTCGTCTTGGTCACATTGGAGTGAAGCGTATGAAGAAACTCCATTCTGATGGACTTCTTGAATCACTTGATTTTGAATCACTTGAAAGATGCGAAGCATGTCTAATGGGAAAAATGACTAAGACTCCATTCTCTGAAATAATGGAGCGAGCTATAGACTTATTGGAAATAATACATACCGATGTGTGTGGTCCAATGAGTGTAGCATCGCGTGGTGGATATCGTTATGTTCTCACTTTCACGGATGACTTGAGTAGATATGGGTATGTCTACTTTATGAAACATAAATCCAAAACTTTCGATAAGTTTAAGGAATTTCAAAGTGAAGTGGAAAATCATCGTAACAAGAAGATTAAGTTTCTGCGTTCTGACCGCGGAGGTGAATATCTGAGTTATGAGTTTGGCATGCATTTAAAGAAATGTGGAATACTTTCACAGTTGACACCGCCGGGAACACCACAGCGTAATGGTGTGTCCGAACGTAATCGAACTCTCTTAGATATGGTTCGGTCTATGATGTCTCTTACAGATTTACCGTTATCATTTTGGGGCTATGCATTAGAGACAGCCGCATTCACTTTAAATAGGGCACCATCTAAATCCGTTGAAACGACACCGTATGAATTATGGTTTGGTAAGAAACCTAAGTTGTCGTTCCTTAAAGTTTGGGGATGCGAAGCTATGTAAAGAAGTTACAACCTGATAAGCTTGAACCCAAAGCGGAGAAATGCGTCTTCATAGGATACCCTAAAGAAACAATTGGGTATACCTTCTATCATAGATCCGAAGGCAAAGTTTTCGTTGCTAAGAATGGATCCTTTCTGGAGAAGGAATTTCTCTCGAAAGAAGTGACTGGAAGGAAAGTAGAACTCGACGAGGTTATTGAACTTTCTTTCGGAGTTGAGAGTAGCGCAGCACCGGAAGATGTTTCTGTGCCGCCTGCACCAACTGGAGAGGAAGCTAATGATGATGATCATGAAACTTCGAACGAAGTTACTACTGAACCTCGCAGGTCAACAAGGGTTCGTACTACTCCTGAGTGGTATGACTCTTCCTTGAACGTCATGTTGGTGGACAACACTGATGACCCTGCGATGTATGAAGAAGCTATGGTGAGCCCAGATTCCGACAAATGGCTAGAAACCATGAAATCCGAAATGGGATCCATGTACGAAAACCAAGTATGGACTTTGGTGGACTTACCGGATGACCGTAAGGCTGTCGAGAACAAATGGATTTTCAAAAGAAAAACAGATGTTGATGATAATGTTACCGTCTATAAAGCTCGACTTGTCGCAAAAGGGTTCCGAAAAATTTAAGGAGTTGACTACGATGAGACTTTCTCACCAGTAGCAAAGCTAAAGTCTGTGAGGATTATGTTAGCAACCGCTGCATATTTCGATTATGAAATTTGGCAGATGGATGTCAAAACGGCGTTCCTTAATGGTGACATTGAGGAAGAGTTGTATATGGTACAACCCAAGGGTTTTGTCGATCCTAAAGATGCTGACAAGGTATGCAAACTTCAAGCGCTCCATTTATGGACTGAAGCAAGCATCCCGGAGTTGGAATCAACGTTTTGATAAAGTAATCAAAAACTTTGGATTTATACAAACTTATGGAGAAGCTTGTATTTACAAGAAAGTGAGTGGGAGCTCTGTAGTATTTCTAGTACTATATGTAGATGACATATTGTTGATTGGGAATGATATAGAACTTCTTAATAGCGTCAAAACCTATTTGAATAATAGTTTTTCGATGAAGGATCTTGGCGAAGCGGCATATATTCTAGGCATCAAGATTTATAGAGATAGATCAAGACGCCTAATAGCGCTTTCACAAAGTACATACTTAGACAAAGTTCTAAAGAAGTTTAGAATGGAAGAGAGCAAGAAAGGGTTCATGCCCATGTTGTCAGGTAAGACCTTGAGTAAAACTCAAAGTCCAGCTATGGCAGAAGATAGAGAAAAGATGAATAAAATTTCCTATGCCTCGGCCATAGGTTCTATCATGTATGCCATGCTGTGTACGAGACCGGATATAGCACATGTTGTTAGTTTGACTAGCAGATATCAAAGTGATCCTGGAATGGAACACTGGACAGCGGTCAAGAATATCCTAAAGTACCTGAATAGGACTAAGGATATGGTTCTTTCTTATGGAGGTGATGAATAGCTTGTTGTAAACGATTACACTTATGCTAGTTGGAACACCGATCCAGATGACTCGAAGTCACAGTCTGGATACGTATTTATTTTGAATGGTGCTGCAATAAGCTGGAGGAGTGCCAAGCAGAGCGTTGTGGCGAAATCTTCAACTAAATCGGAATACATAGCTGCTTCGGAGGCTGCACAAGAAGGCATATGGATGAAGGAGTTCATTACTGAACTTGGCGTGGTTCCCAGTGCGTTAGACCCGATGGCCATCTACTGTGACAACACAGGTGCCATAGCTAATGCACAGGAGCCAAGGTCACATAGCAAGCTGAAGCACATCAAGCTACGTTTTCATGCTATTCGCGAGTATGTCCAAGATGGTGACATAAAGATTTGCAAAGTACACACTGATCTGAATGTAGCAGATCCGTTGACTAAACCTCTCCCTAGAGCAAAGCATGACCAACACCAGAACGCCATGGGTGTTCGGTATATTACCATGTAATCTAGATTATTGACTCTAGTGCAAGTGGGAGACTGTTGGAGATATGCCCAAGAGGCAATAATAAAAGATATTATTATTATATCTTTGTGTTTATGATGAATGTTTACATCCCATGCTATAATTATATTATTAGGAAACACTAATACGTGTGTGTTTTGTAAACACAAAAGAGTCCCTGGTAAGCCTCTTGTTAAACTAGCTTGTTGATTGATTGATGATCATGGTTTCCTGATCATGGACATTGGATGTGATTAATAACAAGGTTATATCATTAGGAGAATGATGTGATGGACACACACCCATAGTAAGCGTAGCATAAGATCAAGTCATTAAGTTTGTATTGTTGTAAGCTTTAAAATACATAGTAACCTAATCCTTCGACCATGAGGTTATGTTAATCACCATCACCGGATGGGTACTTTGATGACATCAAACGCCGCTTCGTAACTGGGCGGTTATAAAGGTGTCATTGGGTATTCTGAAAGTATGTGTTGAAGCGCATAGACCAAGATTGGGATTTGTCCATCCA
Organism: Avena insularis; assembly: GCA_023614405.1. NCBI lineage: Eukaryota > Viridiplantae > Streptophyta > Magnoliopsida > Poales > Poaceae > Avena > Avena insularis. The sequence continues at coordinate 481,243,001 of CM042686.1, read as the reverse complement.
TATGACGGATAGATATACTCTGGGCCCTCTCGGTGGAATGTCATCTAGATAGCTTGCAAGCATGTGACTAGGTCACAAGGGATGACATAACATGGAACGAGTAAAGAGTACTTATCAGTAACGAGGAAGAACTAGGTATGAAGATACTGACGATCAAACCTCGAATAAGTATAATGTCGCGAGACAAAGAGAATTGGTTTCGTATGTTAATTGGTTCAATTGATCACGAAGTAATCGTTGAGCATGTGGGAGCCGTTATGGATCTCCAGATCCTGCTGATGGTTATTGATTGGAGAGGTGTCTTCATCATGTCTGCATATTCACGAACCGTAGGGTGACACACTTAAGGTTCGAAGTTGTTTGAAGTAGATATGGAATTTGCGTTGGAGACCGAATGTTGTTCGGAGTCTCGGAATGGATCTGGGACATCACGAGGAGATCCGGAATGGTCCGGAGAATGAGATTCATATATTGGGGATCATTTTCTAAGTTAGGAAATGTTCCGGAGTGTTTGTATGGAGATTTTAGAAGGTTTCGGAATGTTCTGGAAGGTTCTAGAGGATTTCTTGGAGTTTGCTTGAAAACCAAGAAAAGGATCAAAGAAACCAAGTGGGGCAAGACACGGATTCGTGGGGGAGGAGGATTCCTCCCCCCAACCCGCCGGCCCAAGGAGGAGGGAGTCCTACTAGGACTCCCCCTCCCCAGGCGCGCCTCCCTCCTTTAAATAGAAGGGAGGGGGCGCCCCCTCTTGCACCTTGTCTCATAACTCCCAATCTCAGCCGCCTCTCTCCTCCACGTTTCTTCTGCACAGGCATAGGCGAAGCCCTGCAGAATTCTCATCTCCCCCACCACCACCACACCGTTGTGCTGCTGGGATTCCGTGGAGAAGATCTACTACCTCCGCTTCATTTGGAACGGGAGAGGAAGGTCTGCCGACTCAAGCGTGTGACCGTCTGCGGAAGCGCTGCCGGAACGCGGCGCCGGAAGGATCGTCCACACGATCTTGAGATCGGCAAGTGATCGACTACATCATCCACGAGATCTAATCTCGTTAACGCTTTCGGTTCTATGAGGGTTAGTACCGATCTATCTCGTTGCTCATGTCTAGTAGATTAGATCTTGACTTTTATCTAGATTAGATCTGGGTTTTGTTCGTTCTTGCGGTAGAAATTTTTTGTTTTCCATGCTACGAACCCATCATAAGCGACCCATACGTGGCAGCGTCTCATCGTGGTGACTGGATAACCGGGCAGAGCCGAGCGCAACAGCGCCCCAACCGGGAAACACCGGCAAAACAGGGAAAGAATACTGGATAGAAGCCGGTTAAAGAGAATAGTAAACAGGAAAAAAGGCACGGAGCGAGCGCAAAACAATCACCGAACACGCGAACTATAGAAGTCCCGATTTCGTGCCTCTACAGTACGACGAGATGACGTGGACGTCCGCTACGATCGGTGAAGTGCTCCACTTTCATATATGTAGTTATGAATGGTGACTAGAACCATAGATGTAGAAAATGTTGGCATTTCAATAGTGAAGAATCTATGTATACATTTTAATTATGAGATGTTTACTTGAGAGACATAATTATACTGCACTTATTTAACTTGGTAATTAACACGAATTTGGGTACTATTTTCAATTTTTCTATCCATATTCAAACAAATACTAAGAGTGATATTTTAAAGTATTTTATTCTAGTCTAAGAAACTATACTCGGCCATGTTAAAATATTTTTGTTTTAAGAGATTGATTGAAATCTTGTTGTTCTTTATTGACACAATAGACATGTCAATGAATTTAACTTATATATACACTGCAGACTGTGTCATGTCACACACCACATCATTACTTTGGCATCAAACTGTATTGTTTGAGTCTTCTTTGTTTGTTGACACAATTGGGATATGCAAAATATAAGTTTACCCACAATTGATTAAATTGCACAACATAAAGAATGTTGGGACATTAGTGACAAGAACCAACCTCTTAGGTGAAAAACACTTAACACCTAATTTTATGTTGGTTGTATAGTTGTGCCTGAAACATCCATATTTTCACTAGCATTTGGAATTGTAGTTAAAAAGTAAGCACCAACTGGTGCTTGCTTAAAATTTACCTAAGTCATGCTTGAGGTGGAGACTTTGGCCAAACTAAAAGAAGGTGAGGATCTAGTTCTTACTTTGCATAGCACAAATGGGGAGAAACTAATGGTTTATTTAATTCAGTGAAAATAACCCATAAGAAATGGTTAAATGTTGCTAACACCAGAAGTTGTGTTTTGTTGATTAAAATTCTCAAATATTTTACTTACTCGCTACCATTGGAACTATGCCAAAAAAAATCCAAATCTTGGTTGGTGATAACCAACTAGGGCCGATGAATGAAATCCTAAAGAAGCATAGACTGAAAAAAACTTGTACATTATAATTACTATAAATATGAAATATTTCATCACCATGATGCAAGGCATGCAGGACAATGCATATATAATAAAATTACCACATTATTACGAGATTTTTTGGGTTCAAGATATGAAATTCGCCATCTCATAAAAGTTGGTTACATTTAAGGGTATACATATCCTATCCGCAAATTGGTGATACCGTTCGTGAATTGAGATAGTATGGATTTTGCTTTCATAATACAAACAAAATACAATTTGGAGATAAGGAAAATATAGAAGCTAGATGACCCAGCCCATGACAGCCCACTATCTTATGTTACCAAGAGCGAACATGATCATCAATTTGTTCCCAAATAAAAGATAGAAGATGTACTTGCCCATGCGCCAACCAAACTCGTGACACGGACACCATGTTACCTCCTACTTAGGCAATACCATCTCATATCTTCACCATCCTAGATCCTACATCACGGTGGATAGTATCTATCTTCCTATTCTCTCCATGGAAAAGATAACTTCATCTACTAGAGTGCCATCGAGTCTAGTACTACTTGATGATAGTAGTATGGTACTAGAGTACTTATCAGGATTAAATGACTGCCCCTTGTGAACGACTTGATTCCTTTATCTTGATTTACCATGTTCCATGTGGTTTCCACTTTTGTGCTCGCTAAACTTCTATGAATCAAAAAAATAAACCAGGTCTATTGTAGGAAATTCAAACCCAGACATCTATCTTTTGATCTGGATCTGGATTCTATCCTTACTATAGACAATTTGGTAAATATGAAATATAAGACGGACATCAAATGTTGAATTAGTAGATCTATGGAATAGCAAACCTGTTCGCGAGAAACAAACTGCCGCCCGACGTTGTGGGTGGTTGCCGATGTGATGCTGATATGAATGAAGAGAAGAAACTTCAATATCACCATCCTTGTGACCCTAGCCGTCGAAGCCATGGATGGATGAAATGATAGTATGAACTTCTCACCAAACTTAGATGTATGCCTTACTGCTCGAGGCAAGGAGTTCGATATGGCATATATATTGCGGGTCTAAAGGTTGTTCATGGCGCTAGGGAGCGTATAGTAAGACAAATGACACCTCAACTAATAATTATTACAGATCATACTAAGAAGAAAAAATGGGCATTGGACAAAGGGCCTCTAATTTGTATTTGTTCTTACCTTTATGAGGTAGCGCCTAAATGGGAAAACCTACATGCAGTGGTCCCAACCACATTTATTTTCTTTCTTCACTATTTATTGGCTTACCCCTTATTAATAGTGGTCCATTAATTACTCTCTTTCTCTCATTTCACATGTTGGGCCCCACAACACTCTTTCCCCCCTTTCCTTTTTCAAATTTCCCGTCGGAGCATTTATTTCCTTCCTTTACTATTTATTGGCTTAACCCTTAGCTACAACTGTCCATTAGTTACTCCCTTTTCTCCCATTTGACATGTTGGGCCCCACAAGAACACCCTTTCACCACTTTTCTTTTCAAATTTTCTGTTGGGAAGCTTGCATCCCTAGAAAATGCAGTTGTTTTCTAGCCATAGATTCCAACTCAGCGAAAGTGCACTAAAACTTCAAATTAAAATTATCATGCTCAATTAGTTTACCTATCTACTAAGAAATTTACAACTTCCAACAACAAGTAGTTTTTATAGATTGCAATGCTAGTTGGATATGAAATCACATTGAGTTTGAACTACCAAATAATAGATGATTTCATAAATCTTCCGGATCTAGCTAGAGGTAACAAGAAGAAAAATCATCATACAAGTCTCTTACCACTATATTAATTGCTTCAGTTGTTCCAAGATAAACAATGAGCTATGATTTGGCTGGTTGATATGTCCAAAGTGTATCATAGTTTCTTCCTAATTTTCTTGTTTCCCAGTTTCATTATTTTCATCCTTTCACACTACACCAGAGAATTATATTGCAATATAGTCCCGCTGTTTACAAATAACTGAACTTCAAGATTTTGTTTAAGTCGGACTTTATAAAATTTGACCAACTTTGTAGATAATGTAGCAACATATATAACATCAAATCAATATATTATGAAACTAAATTTCAAAATGGATCTAGTCACTACAACAAAATTTGGTGATACATAACCCCCTATATTGGTTATTGAAAGGTCATAGTTTTCGATCTATGACCTCTGTGACCAAATAGAGTTGGTCCAAAATTGAGTATCACTAGTTAAACATCATGACCTTTTTCCTGAATTGGTGATAGATGTTTATGACTAAAATGGATGGTCATAAATTTTGATCATAAGCTATCTGCTCGGTCCATGTTAGATCCTACGTGGCAAATCTATGACCGATTTAAAAGGTCGTAGATCGAAATCAACTGGTCCAGTTCAGTGCTTTACATGGGCAAAACCCAACAATTTTTGCTTTTTTCTTCTCTAGGCCTTAGCCTTTTACACTGCAATTCTTTTTGGGCCATGGCCTTTGAGGGTTCATATCATTCTTTGGCCGTGGCCTTGATAGGGTACATATTTTTATTTTCAACCAATTTGGTCTTGTTTTTTAAATACATAATGTACAGTACGATACTATTGTTTGGATTGTGACCTCTTTTAGATCCAGTAGAGGCCTTTCAAACAGGAGGCTCGAACCAAAATGGCCCAGCAACATTTCTAACAAGATAATTTAAAAACCACAAGTGTAAACTCCAGCATTTCAACTCAACCATCACGACAGTAGCACACCACATGATATCAGATAAATTCAAAATAGCGACATTCTATCATGATAGTATCACACCACATGAAACCACACTTAAACTCACATTATCAAAATTCGACAGGAAAATTCAAAATAGCGACACAACAGATTACTCTATAAAAATACCCTTGTTCCAGGCACTTTTTTGGGGCGGCACAAACAAAAGGTTCTCGAAAAGTGCTTACTCGGCATGTTTATTCATGGTGTTAAATTACGCCGCGCTGGTTGTCTAGTAGTATCGGCTCATATAAGTCTCGATACAAGAACCGGGGCAGTATTAATACCGCCGTGGAAAAAACTAGACGTTGACTATGCATCCGACATGCATGACTTGTCAAGCTTCTCTCACTTACCGGTGAGACCCACTGAAGCCTAGCGGTTCCATACCCCCACGACTGTACTTTCGCACATGTCTCCCACTTCATCTTTCTTCAACCTCCATTTTTCTCTCTCCACGAAACATCTGCGGGCGGCGGCGGGAATCAGACGAGGATCCAGGAGGCCGAGCGCTATCCGTAATTTAGTCTTGCGGTGTCGGTACGTGTAATCGTTTGTTTTTTCGATTTAATTGGAATTCTATTTCGTATTTTGGGGTTTTTCTGTAACTGTTTTCCCCAACAATTTCTTGATTTCTCGATCTCACACCCTGCACATTGCTGTTTTTCTTTCAAGTTCGGCGTTCATGGAGTACTGCAACATATCCGTGACCTGCAGTGGGATGGGGAACACGACTAGTTCATCTTCTGTCAATGCCTAGGGAACCCGTAGCATATCGATTCATGTCCTAAGACAAGGAGTTCACAGAGCACACCAGGCGCAAAATTCTTGCGTGCCATCGTGATGGACAATTTTCACGTTGTTGGTTCAAGTGGGCTGAGCCAGAGCACGCACTGCACATCCAGCAAGTGGTGTGCGAGCTTTGGTGTGGTGAGATGGAAGACCGCGAGTGAGAGAGGAAGGCAGCGTACAACCAACAGATGGAAGCGATGAGGGAGCAGTGTGTTAGATTGGTAATTTGGGTGTAGGAGCTTAAAGATAGGATGGAGAGGCTTACTGCTAGATGTATCTAGTTTGTACTACTTAATACAGTAGTAGATTACAGTAATATGTAGTGTCGTTTTGGTGGTTCTTCAGTTTTGGAGATCAGTGTAATGCCACGATAGATCGTGCACAAGTACATGTGTATTGATATCTCCATATGTATATGGTATTACTGATATACTTATTTCGTGTGTTCTTTTGGTGGCTTACTAATAAATACTAATTTTAGTCAAACAAAATGTTGAGGAATATGTGACACGTTTGACTTGCCAAAAATTCGATCACCGCGAGCTGGCATGCTTGCTTGCTGTGCGCCACACAGCTGACATGCTTGCTGTGCGCCACAACAGGGGCAGCAGGTGCGCGGATGACCACCGCCCGTGATGGGCGGCGCGGCGGGCCGCGGGGCCTGCTGAGGTGTGGGTGCCGGCTTGCCACCAGCCAGTGATAGCTTCTAGGGTTTACCGCGAGCTGCGGCATTGGCGGAGGAGAAGTTCAGGGAGGCATGGCACGCCTTGACATGCTGTTCGCGATCGACGAGGCGCGAGTAGAGCTCACGAGGCTGAGGCGGAGTGTCGCGACCATTGACGTTCTCCACGAGATTATCATAGTCGTCGAGGCCGTTCAGCATGTAGGTGGTGAAGTCCTCGGGGCAAAGCGGCTGGCCAATGGAGGCCAATGTGTCGGAGAGGCCAGTCATATTTTTGAAGTAGTTTGTGATGCTGAGGTCATGATCTTGGTCTTGCCTAGCTCAGTGCAAATAGCATGAGCACGCGCCTGAGGCTGAGAGGCGAAGCTGGTGTGAAGAGCCGGCTATGCATCCCGAAACGTAGCAGCGAAGAGGACCAGCGACGAGACACTCGACATTAGAGAAGACTGGTAGCAGAGAGGATGGCCTGATCCTGGGCTACCCACGTGTGATGTCGGGGGGATGACCCCCGGGTAGGCCAAGCCAGGCTCAACTGGCCGGCTCCAGGGAGATCTGGTCGGATGGCCGCAAGACAAAGGACCACAACCGGGTGGACCGCTCCAGCCGGTCTGCCCTCAAGACCCCGGCTGGCCCGTCTAGCCGGATGACCAGAAGAGCCGGCTGGGTGGCCACCTCTACCCGGCCGCCTTGGATCTATTGGCCAAAGGTCCGGGGGATGACGCTCCTTGCTGAGCGAACCCCTGACTAGACATGCTGGTGCACCGCCCGGACGGTGCTACAAGACGAGGGCACCAAAGCGCCAGGGCTGGAAGTTGACGAGTAAAGCGTCAGCTGACAAGTAAAGATCCGGCGACAGATAAAGCGTCAAGATGATGAGTAAAGCGTCGGCTGACGCCTGATGACTGCAAGTGCACAGATCGTTTGTAGCTAGTTTCGAAATAAGATATCGATCCCACAGGGAGCAGGAGTCTGAAGGCTAATGATTCTTGAAATAAATATTACGATAGAAATGCTAGATAAAGTTCTAAGTGACAAGATAAAATGCGAGTGTTGTGTAAAAATGTATTTTTGGGTTTTAGGTATAGGAGCAACAATAAAGTAAAATAACTAAATATAGAAGATAAGTATCGCATATGTAAGAGAGATTGGAACTGCAGTAAGGGAAAAACATTCTCAGGGAGTAGCGGATACACCACTAATATTGTAAGGAGCTAAGATAAAGATTATCATCATTAACATTCTTAACTATATATGTGTGGGAGGAACTCCGTATTTGGACGAATAAGCAGCAACCGCTGCTCACATCATCCTCATAACCATAACAGTCAGCAATCGACATCAATCGAATTTCTGCGCTATTAAGGGACGTAATCCCGTAGGACGTATCCCATGGCATGGATAGTGTTTCGTGAGTTTTCTCAGTTTCCCAAGTTGATACGTAAGGGGTGCTAACACCTTTATAGTCACTGTAAGTGCTAGCACACCTCCGAGTACCAACAAGTAGTTTCCTCCATAAAGTCCCCATGAGAGGAAAATATTGAGAGGTTGACTTCTCTCAACATCAAGATGTAGAAAATCTAACACATGGTCACAGTGATGAATATCATAATAGACTTTATCTTATTTCAATCACATGCTAGGGTTTCTCCATCTCCCCAAGAACTAATGATCTACTCAGACATGGAGACAATCAACATCATGGCAATAACAATGGAATCTATCATAGATGAATAGTACTTATATAAATCCACAATGAGTACGGAAATTACAACAAGATCTAGACAAGATGTAGATGGAGATGCTGGTGATGCAGCGGTGGATGATGAAGATCGATGTCTTAGCCTCCCGAATCTGCGCAGGGCGAAGATGGATCCTTGGTGGATGAGTTCCCCCTCCAGATGCATTCTGGAGGTGAGGTTTCTCCGATTTCTGGATGTTCTGTATGTCGTCTCCCCAAACCAGTTGCACGGGGTGAAACTATTTGAGGAGGCGGAGGCGGCGCCAACTATACGGCCGAAGCTATACGGCCAGAAACTTTGCTCCGGTTGTATAGTTGGTCGTTGAACTCTCTGCCTCCCTTGTTCGCTTCTGGTTTTCTTATAGTTTTATTAGTATTTCCCAAATAAGCGATTTATGTTGTTTTTGACTCGTTTTCTCCTCAGTACAACTGCTCCAAGAATTGTATCATTGGATCCATCATCGGTCCTGATCCTAGTGAAAATAGACATAAAATGTGCGCACGAGCGCCATAAAATACCAAGATCCTACATCTACAATGCAAAATAATAATGTAAAACATGATGCAAATATGCACTCATCAACTTCCCCAAGCTTAGACTCTTGCTCGTCCCAAGCAAGTTTAGCTTAATGGATGTGATCCTCATATTCATGAAGCTGAGTCGATAAAATAAATGAGGCAGTTGCAGCATGTGTTTATCATATACGATACATGGGAATAAGTTCATGAATAGTACCTTACTCAAACTATCTGAATAGTATTAGCAGGCTTCCACACCTTAGTGATCAATAGTTCATAAAAGATGAATCTCAACATAATGTAAAAGTATCCAATTCAACCGAATGAGTTAGCGAGGTAGTCCCAAGTGTTTTTAGGATCACCATATTCACTTGGGATTCAAAATCTCAAAAGCGTCTCTTTGTCATACTACAATATAGTGGTATATGCCTACTTGCTCTTTGCACACTCGCCCTTTTTCTTCTTTCTTTTCTTTTCTTTCGAATACATATGCTCGCACTTTTGTTTAAGTGTTGTGCAAAGAAGCTATCCATACATTCCACTTCGTGTAGGAATTCAAAGTTTAACAATCTGAATTATCAAATTCCAATTGTATATGAAGCATTCTTATGACATGAAGATTCTACCTCGACCTTTTCTCACTCTTATTTTGATAGCACTTTGATTCTCCTTTGTTCAAGGTTTCTTTTTCAACTTAACTGAATAGATAATTTTCTTTGTAAATCAAACCGTAGACTTACAGCATATTGACCAAATTATCTTTAGGTGTTCCATTAATACCTATGGTGTGGAAGACTCCTATTGCTATCATCAAGTGCAAGTAAAATTATACTCAAGCCATTCATATATCAATAAAGCAACCACAAACTCAATATTGCTCCATATATAATAATAAAATCAGACTTTCATAAAAGGGATCGACTATTCCTGAAGGGAATTATAATGATGCAAACTTTATTGCTAGTTTAAACTAATGCAAAATTAGTAATAATAAGAACTTATAGGATAGATTACAAGGTCTTAAAGATCTCCCCAAGCTTGGAATCAAGCCAGGCGGGATCAAATAATCCCTTGCTATTATTTGATACTGTGATTGTTATAGATCACTGTGGCGCCATGGCACGTGGTATCTTCTCCTCATGGTCCAGCCTGGGGCGGAGGGATTGATTGGTAGCTTCTAATTCTTTAACATGTAGCTTGTAGAAAAGATTGTTCCTCTCCAGCACCTTCACTTGTTCTTTAATGAACTCGTTGTTATCCTGAAGTGTTTGTAACACCTTAAGACTCATAGAAAAACCTACTTCGGTTGTCCGCTTGATAGCTTCATCGATTTTATCAAGATAAATTCGCATAAATCGAAGGTACTTGGGTGTTGATGACCCACAAGTATAGGGGGTGTATCGTAGTATTTTCGAGGGAAGTGAAACCCAATTTATTGATTCGACACTAGGGGGGCCAAAGAATATCTATAAGCCTTAACAACTGAGTTGTCAATTCAGCTGCACCTGGAAACAATCTTGCTCACAGCAGTTTATCAGTAGCAACAGTTTTATAGTAGGAATAGTAAAGTAATAGAAGTAGTAAAGGTAAAAGATAGCAGTAACAATAGCAGTAAACAGTAGGATTCGAGTGCGGTAGGCATAGGGATGGATGGACGGGCGTTGCATGGACAAGACAATTCACATGGCAATCAGAACATAGGGCAATTGCAGATAAATAAGATAAAGCATCCAAGTACTAGATAATCCTAGGCATGTGTTCCATATATAGTCATACGTGCTCGCAATGAGAACTTGCACAACATCTTTTGTCCTGCCAGCCCGTTTGCAGTGGGGCCTCAAGGGAACTACTGGCAATTAAGGTGCTCCTTTTAATAGAGCACCAGACAAAAGCATTAACACTCCATGAACACATGTGATCCTCACATCAAAGCCATTCCCTCCGGTTATCCCAATTTCTGTCACTTCGGGGCCTTTGGTTCCGGACAACAATATGTGTATACAACTTGCAGATAAGACCATAAATAATACTATCATAATGAATCAATAACATGTTTAGATCTGAAATCATGGCACTCGGGCCCTAGTGACAAGCATTAAGCATAACAAGTCACAACAAAGTCATAAAGAACTAATAGAAGATACTAGGCACCATGCCCTAACAATCTGATGCCATTACATGAACGATCTCATCCAATCCCTACCATCCCCATAGCCTACAGGGGGTGATTACTCACTCATAGATGGGGGAAACATGGATGGTCGATGGAGAAGCGATGGTGATGATGATGGCGATGATCTCCTCCAATTCCTCGTCCCGGCAGGGTGCCAAAACGGAGTTTCTGGTGCTGTTTCATGGAATCTGGTGGTGGCGGCGGAGCGGAACTCCTTTTGGAAAAACGTCGAACCCCCCAGAGTTTTTAGGTCAGAAGGCTTCTTATAGGCGAAGAGGGAGACCGAGGGGTGCCTAGGGCAGCCAGACCACCCCCTGGCGGGGCCTGGGCTAGCCCACGCAGCCAGGTGGTGTGGCCTAGGCCCAGCTCTCCTCCGTCTCGTATTCTCGCTCTGGGAGTCTTCTGGTGAAATGGGATTTTTGGCATATTTTCCGGGATTTTTCCTGATAGTTGATTTTCTGCACAAAAAGTAGACACCAAGGCAATTCTGTTGAAAACAGCGTCAGTCCGTGTTAGTTGTATCCAAATCACACAAGTTTAGAGGAGAAACAATATCAAAAGTGTTCGGGAAAATAGATATGTTTTGGACGTATCAACTCCCCTCCCCCCAAGCTTAGCTTATTGCTTGTCCTCAAGCATTTCAGTTGAAAACTAAGTGCGATAAAAGAACTTTCATGACACATTTGCTTCATATGATGTATATATTCTCAGCATGTGATCAACTACGTAGATAATTCATCATAAAGAGTATGCAACTAAGTTTACTTAATAGGCATTGCAGGCTATGAAGAGATTCCAACTTAAAAATAATAAGTTGCAATAAACATAAATATAAGCAACATTACAATGCACATAACAAGGTATGATAAAGTGGAATCTCGCTTGCCTTTGATTATGAATGCCAAGGCACCTCTGAAGTTCAGGTGAAGACTAGAAGTAAAGATATCAAAGATACAAGCATCTAAGTCATAACACAAATAATCAAGTAATTGGACAGGCACAAAAGATGACAACTATGCTCTCAAGGAAGTGCTCATAGAATAAGTGGAGACTCAACAAGGAAATGAAAAGGTTTTGAATAGTTTGAAAGGCTTCCAAATGCTGAAAGTATGGTACTCATTAGCTTTGAGCTCTCATTGCCCCTATCATAAGCATCTTTAATGTGGTTAAGGTGAAAGTGAGGTCCAGTCTGAGTTATATGCTTGACATACTATAAACTGAAAATCCCATGTCCCTTGAGTACGAGGGCCGCTCCTCATTCTACTCAACTTTAGTTACCGGTAAGTTCTTGTCATCGTAAATACGTGCGTATCATAGAGAACTGCCAACGGGGTACCCCTTGCCCGATGATACGGAAGAATCCCCATATCAAAATGACAAGGCAAGCAGACAATGAGTATCTCAGCAATCTTCTTATTTACCATGGGAAAATGGTGCTTTTTTCTCTCTTTCCTCTTTTCTCAAATCTCTTTTTTTCTTTTCTCTTTTCTCAATAGCTATCTCTCTCTTTTTTTTATAAGAAGAATGCTTCATAGATATCATTATGGTTACGCTGCAGGTTTCCACCATGACAGCATGGGTTAGACCAGCGGTCCAAGCGTTTCTCTAACACACATACATAACTCCATGGACTTACAAGCTCCCCTTTTATTTCACACCAACGACATCCGCAATCAAAAGAGCATGGTATCAAATGGGTATATATTTACAGGTGTTGAAAGCGTTCCTCGTGACAGCGCGGTTCTTCTAATCCCCAGCCTATAATTAGCAAGCATATAACTTTCATGCACGGTTCAGGTTTATTAAGTGCAGAAAATAAAGTGTGCCATCAAGTTCGTGAGAGCTTTACTAACTAACTTTCTCATAACAAGCAAACATTTTATTCGGAAGAAAACAAGGCATATTGAATATGAACGGAAATAGCAAATGATGCTAATAGATAGGTATGGTGGACACTTTGGCAATATTTGGTTTTAGGCAATTGGAAACATGAGTAAAACATACTCAGTGAAAGTGAAGGCTAGCAATAGTAAGGGAGCGATAAACGAGAGAGCAATAGCTGTCATAATCATGCTTGCAACAAAATAGGACTAAACATGGCATGAAAGTGATTCAAGACCCTCAAGGCAAAATAATTCATCGAGGCTTAACTGATTATTTCAGTCATATGCATGCGTGAGTATGTGCCAAGTCAATTCAGATGAAACATTCAGAGGAGGATACCACGGTGTCATACCAAGTTATGAATAGAGTAATGCAGGCAAACATTCATAGGACATGCTACAAACTATTAGCAAGCTGGAACTAATCATATGAAAGCAAGAACTACTAAGCATTCATAAATAACATACACCCTACATGAACAGACTAAGCATGCCCACAATGATGAGTATATGTACAAAAATGAAAACAAATAGAGTTCATTACCAGCCTCTTACCACACCTCAAGTTGTCATTAATCCTCATTATTGCCCTTCACTTGTGTGGCTTGAATAATAATGTGAAACCAAATCCCACTAAGGACTGCTGAACTCTGCAACAAACTCACAAAACCAAAGAAGAACAGCAAATATTTTTGGTGTTTTCGATTTTTAAACAAGAACCAAATAGGAAGAACAAGCAAAGCAAAATCTTTTTAGGTTTTTAGAATAGTTCAAACAAAACAAAAAGGAAAAAGCAAACCAAGGCAAAAAGAAGAAGAAAACAGAGAGAAACAACAGAAATATTTTTGGTCTTTTTGTGTTTTAGAAAGCGAAAGCAAAGAAAGAACAAAAACTAAAAGGAGAATGAAACATGAATATACAAAGTACCGACGCAACATGATAGGGAGATGAGTGCGATGTCGGTGTACCTCCCCCCAAGCTTAGGCTTTTGGCCTAAGTGGGTATCAATCCATGTACGAATAAGGGTTCCAAGCAGGCGGGTCATGATAAGAATGATCATAGTTGGGCCCGTGGGAAGAAGAAGAAGGTCCCCAATCATAAGCAGGCTGTTGATATGAAGACTCCCCCTCATTCGAGGGCTAGACCGAATCATCCGTGACCTCCCTTCTAGTATCCTGCTCCTGCTAGGAGAGCTCTCCCAAATACGTATCAAATTCCTCCTCCATGAGAGACCATCCTACCATGTTATCAAGGTTAAACAAAGCAGGTGCAGGCCAAAGAACAACACGCTCGGACTTGCTCCTTCTCCAACCAGCTTTGAGAAAGGTTATTTCATAAGATAACTCACTCAAATTAGCCCAAGGAGAAACAAATTTATGTTGTATCATGGAATTAAGATCAAGCCTTTCTATGGGAAACTGTAGGTGTAGATGATGGGGCACTAAACCATGCAATGCTAGTAAACGAGAAGCAATGAGGCCCCCACAAATTCCACCTTTCTCGCGGTGAGCAGCAAGACGGAAAGCTATGAAAGCACCCAAGTTGTAAGACCTATCTCGTTTAAGAGCAGCAGAGATGAATGCTAGATCATATGAAGATAACTTATTGGCAATTTTCTTAGCAAGAACACACTTGGCAATAAAGTAAGCAAAGTAGCGAATGGAGGGGAGATGAATGTTATGGATTTTCCCACTCTCCTTCGAGAAGCTGCTCCCTTGGCAAATTTCTGCGTATAAATCCATGAGTGGCGCAGGTCACTCTTTAATCCTTCCACGTGATCCCCACTGAGGTACCTTAATAGCTGCACAAAAGTCATCGAGAGAAAGGTCGACAACAATATTGTAAATTTTGTAGTGGACCAAGGGGTTAGGCAAAGAGTAACTAAATTGAAAGTCCTACACCATAGACATGGTTAGCTTCACAAATTGACAAGGTTCATCTTCCAAAAAGTGCTCCAATCCTGCATCAGAAACCAAAGTGTGGAAATCTTGGAGAATTCCTGCAGCTCTCATGAACTCAAAGCATGGATAAATGGAAGGAAAAACCTCCTCCCGGTGGACCTTCATAACCTCAGGCACCCATAGTTCATGTTGGTTTAGTTGATGCTCATTCATCTTCTATTCTGAAATTTAAACACCTATTAAACAAGTGATTGCAAAGTGAATATAATGAAGGGTACTACTCATAGGGACTTGTAAGAGGCCTAAACATGCATCAAAACTATATCTCTAAGCATCAAACAAGCTTACAAGCTCTCATAACCTGTCACCTACAGCAGCAAAATACTCAAGATATAATCCACTAAACACAAATCTACTTGGACAAGCGGAGGAGTCACATACCGGAGAACAAATGCTCCAAATTTCAGCAACAAAGATGGGCTGAGCAAGGAGATTGAAAAATCGAGAGCAAGCACAGCAAGAACGCGATTTTGAGCAATGAACTGGAGCTTACTCGGGAGAGAGAAGAAAGTGGAAAGTGAGAGAGTGAGTGGAGGGCCAGGGGTGGCCCACACCATGGCATGGCGCCACCCAGGGCACGCCGCGCCACCAGGTGGTGTGCCTGCCTGGTGGGTCCCCCTGGTACCTTCTAGGCACTCCTCTACCCCTTTTTTCACGTAAAAATTTAATATGAATTTTCTGGAATTTTTTGAGACACTTTATTTTTGGGCATTTTTCAGGTATAGATGAATGATTGTCTGACAGAAAATGATTTTTTTGGAAATGATGCAATGCAAAACAAAACAAAAGCTACAGAAGTTCTAAGACACTCTAAAATACAAGCAACTAGCACAAGAAAGGTAAACTAAATGAAAGCAAAAAAAACTAAAATGGATAGAATAGAAGTAAGCGGAGATAATCATAGTGAAAACATTGTTTTGTTCAATGAAATCCTTTTGTTAGCAAGGTTGATCAGGTCTTGTTACCAAAACAATTTCATATGAGACAAAACTTTGTATTCCACTAATGATTATTTTACCTCAACTTTGATAGCAATGGTCCCAATCATAATAGTTTCAAATTTTTCTCTTGGTATGGGACAATATATTTCTCCAACTTGAATGCCCTCAACATGTTCAATTGAATTCAAACCATAAGTCCTATCAATCTTCTTAGGGAAATAGACAGTATGTTCCTTGTCATTAACATTGAAGGTCACCTTTCCTTGATTACAATTAATAACAGCTCCTGCATTATTAAGAAAAGGTCTCCCAAGAATAATAGACATATTATCATCTTCAGGCATTTCAAGCACAACAAAATCAGTTAATATCAAGCAATTATGAGCCACTTGAATAGGTACATCCTCACATATACCAACAGGAGTAGTGGTAGATTTATCAGCCATTTGCAAAGATATATCAGGCATAACACTAACTCCAGCTCCCAAATCACACAAAGCAGTTCTAACATAACTATTCTTAATAGAGCAAGGGATAGTTGGAATCAATGGGTCTCCAAGTTTCTTAGGAACCTTACCATTAAAGGAGTAATTGGCAAGCAAATTACAAATTTCTTCATTAGGGATCTTCATTTTATTCAAGACAATATCCTTCATATACTTTGAGTAAGGAGGCAATTTAATAGCATCAGTCAAAGGAATTTGCAAGAATAAAGGTTTCATCCACTCACAAAACTTATTATAGTGTTCATCTTCCT
This sequence comes from Avena insularis, assembly GCA_023614405.1. Taxonomy (NCBI): domain Eukaryota; kingdom Viridiplantae; phylum Streptophyta; class Magnoliopsida; order Poales; family Poaceae; genus Avena; species Avena insularis. The sequence goes on along the minus strand of CM042686.1, from coordinate 481,226,399 downwards.
TTGACGTCTTATAAGGGAAAGACATAGGTTTTTGGACCCAAGGCTCTCTTTCACTACCGTGTTTCTTAGCAATAAAATCTTCTTTAGTGTATTTAGTACTCTTAGTGTTCTTTTCAGGTTCTTCTTCAACTTTTTCTTCATTAGGAACATCATTTTCTTCATTACCACTTTCAGTTTCACCATCAAAGACAGATATACTATTGGGATCTATAGTAGGTTCAGAGGGTTCTACAACAGTTTTATGTTTCTTTTTCCTTTTCTAAAGAGTAGAACCACTATTTTCAGCTTGTTGAGAATCCTGCTCAATTCTTTTGAGATGCCCCTCAGGATATAGAGGATCCTGGGTAGCATCACCACTTCTAGTTCTAATTTCATAAGCATGTTTTTCTTTAGTAGCATTAATTAGCAAGTATTTTTGCACTTTAATGAGTTGATGTATTTGAGTTTGAACCATTTGAAAGTGTTTGACAATCATTTTAACATCATTAGAGGTTCTTTCCACAATATCTTTTAACTCGACAATAGCTCTAGAATTTTCCATTAGATGATTTTGCACCCTTTTATTAAAATTATCTTGCTTAACAATAAAGATATCGAATTCTTCTAAGCATTGATCAGGAGGTTTAGAGTAAGGGATATCACCTTCATCAAAGTGTTGGAGAGAGTGTACCTCAATAGTGGATGAGTGGGGGATAGGCTTACATAGTTCCTCTATAGGAGGTAAGTTCTTGACATCTGCAGCTTTAATTCCCTTCTCCTTAAGACATTTCTTAGCTTCCTTCATCACTTCATCATTTAATTCAATAACTCCCCTCTTCTTTGACATTGGAATAGGCATAGGAATAGTTGGTGCAGGTATAATTACTTCAGGTATAGCTGGTTCAGGAGGAGTCCAATCTTCATAGTTCTTGCTTATTTTAGACATTAATTCCTCAGCTTCCTTCGGAGTCCTATTCCTGAAAACACAATCAGCACAACTATCTAGGTATGTCCTAGATTCTTCAGTTATTCCATTATAAAATATATCAATAACCTCATTCTTAGGTAATGGACTTCTAGCCTGTGCATGAATCAAAGCACAAAACCTTGCCCATGATTCAGACAATATCTCTTTTTCTCCCTGTTTAAAATCAAAAAGTTACTGCAAAATAGCATGTCTAGCACTAGGAGGAAAATATTTCTCCAGGAAAGTACTAATCAAGCAATCAGGACTATCAATAGATCCAGGAGGTAAATTACTAAACCAAGTTTTAGCTTCTCCTTTCACTGAAAAAGGGAAAATCTTAGCAAAAAAGTAAGTACACATCTTAATATCATCAGAAAACAAGCCACTCATGGTAGAAAGTTCATTCATATGTGCTACCGCACTTTCATTCTTAGTCCCACAAAAAGGTTCTTTCTCAACAATAGCTATGTAAGATAGATCAAGAGAGAAATCATAATCTTTATCTTTAATGTTTATGGGATAAGCAACAAACTTAGCAATAGGAGACAATTTGGGTCTAATAGTACGCCTCTCAAGGAGACTCTTAGCAGCGCTCCTATCATGGGTATTATTACATTCTTTAATAAATTCATTGGTCATCTCAACATAACCATCTTCAATATCATAACTCTCACTAGACTCAGGTGAACTAACAGGTGTAGTAGTTTCTTCATTAAGAGTTTCAGAATTTCCAGCTATAGTTCTAGCAGTCATAGCATCTAGGAAAGGACCTAATGAACCACTCTTATCAAGCACAGTAGAAGCAGCATCATAAGTGTTAGAAGTTTCAGATTCAGCAGTAGTAGTAGTGTGTGTAGCATGTGTATGTGGTGGTGTAACGAGCTTACTCATAAAAGATGGTGAATCAAGAGCAACAGAGGTGTTCAGAACCGTATCTCTTCTTGTAGTGGATGGTAAAATAGGAACCTTGCCATCACAAGACTTACCCATGATGGATGGATAGAAGCGAACAATAGAGAATCCAAGTGAACTTGATAAATAAAGCTATGCTCCCCGGCAGCGGCACCAAAAAATAGTCTTGATGACCCACAAGTTTAGGGGGTGTATTGCAGTATTTTCGAGGGAAGTTAAACCCAATTTATTGATTCGACACAAGGGGAGCCAAAGAATATTTATAAGCCTTAACAACTGAGTTGTCAATACAGCTACACCTAGAAACAATCTTGCCAATAGCAGTTTATCAGTAGCAACAGTTTTGTAGTAGGAATAGTAAAATAATAGCAGTAGTAAAGGTAAAAGATACCAGTAACAATAGCTTTAAACAGTAGGATTCGAGTGTGGTAGGCATAAGGATGGATGGACGGGCGTTGCATGGACAAGACAATTCACATGGTAATCAGAATATAGGGCAATTGCAGATAAATAAGATAAAGCATCCAAGTACTAGATAATCCTAGGCATGTGTTCCATATATAGTCATACATGCTCGCAATGAGAACTTGCACAACATCTTTTGTCCTGCTAGCCCGTTTGTAGCGGGGCCTCAAGGGAACTACTGGCAATTAAGGTGCTCCTTTTAATAGAGCACCGGAGCAAAGCATTAACACTCTGTGAACACATGTGATCCTCACATCAAAGCCATTCCCTCCGGTTATCCTAATTTCTGTCACTTCGGGGCCTTTGGTTCCGGACAACAATATGTGTATACAACTTGCAGATAAGACCATAAACAATACTATCATAATGAATCAATAACATGTTCAGATCTGAAATCTTGGCACTCAGGCCCTAGTGACAAGCATTAAGCATAACAAGTCGTAACAAAGTCATAAAGCACTAATAGAAGTTACTAGGCACCATGCCCTAACAATCTGATGCCATTACATGAACGATCTCATCCAATCCCTACCATCCCCATATCCTACAGCGGGGGATTACTCACTCATAGATGGGGGAAACATGGATGGTCGATGGAGAAGCGATGGTGATGATGATGGCGATGATCTCCTCCAATTCCCCATCTCGGTAGGGTGCCAGAACGGAGTTTCTGGTGCTATTTCGTGGAATCTGGTGGTGGCGGCGGAGCGGAACTCCTTTTGGAAAAACGTCGAACCCCCTAGAGTTTTTAGGTCAGAAGGCTTCTTATAGGCGAAGGGGGAGACCGAGGGGGTGCCTGAGGCGGCCAAACCACCCCCTGGTGCGGCCTGGGCTAGCCCTCGCGGCCAGGTGTGTGTCCTAGGCCTAGCCCTCCTCCGTCTCGTATTCTAGCTCCGGGAGTCTTCTGGTGAAATCGGATTTTTGGCATATTTTCCAAGAGTTTTCCTGATAGTTGATTTTCTGCAAAAATAAAGTAGACACCAAGGCAATTCTGCTGAAAACAGCGTCAGTCCGTGTTAGTTGTATCCAAATCACACAAGTTTAGAGGAGAAACAATAGCAAACGTGTTCAGGAAAGTAGATACGTTTTGGACGTATGAGGTGTTCCTGGATTTTCCTTGTCCAAATCTTCAATTTTCAGCTCTAGAGCCTTCAAATCCCTCTTTTGGCACCCATGGTCGGCTTCGAGGAACTCTATAGGGATGGCCTTGGTCTCCTTGCCTTCCTTGCTATTTCTCCCGATCTCCATAGGAGCCTTTCTTCTTGGCTATCCCTTTGTTGAGAGCCCTCACGTGTGAACAAGAGGTAGATTGGTTTCTGGAGATTACGATTAGAGAGAGAGAGACAATGACAGTACATAAGGGGGGTCAGAGGTTGGTAAAACTCACGAGAAACACCAAATTGTCGTCCAAGAAAAGAATCTTAACAAAACAGGGAAAGAAATCACGGATTTGGAAGCGTCCTGCCACGTCACGACCAACTATACGGGCGTGGTTTGTATAGTTCCGGCCGTATAGTTGGTTCCGGGCAGATATTTCCAAATATCTCGTGTCCAGGTCGATTAAATCATGACTCGGAACCGACAATAATGTTTTTTATAAACGAAAATATGAACGAAAAGTGTCCGAGAGATTAACGACCAACTATATAGCCGGAATTTTTTGGTTCTGGTCATATAGTTGCGACCGTACAGATACATACACCAAAAGCAAAACTATCTAAGAGTTTAACGACCAATTATACGGTTGGAATATTTGGCTCCGGTCGTATAGTTGCGACCGTATAGGCTCAGATATCGAAAACAATTTCACAAAGATGATACAGAGAGTTTAACAACCAACTATACGGCGGGAGCTCCCTCTCCGATCGTATAGTTCCACCCGTATAGTAGGTAAAACCCCTCTAAAACTTCAGAAAAACACAATGAATTCAAAGGCAGAATTTTCAAAAGTAAAAATTGTGAAAGCAAATCACTTATTTGGGTAAGAACACTTACCTTGCATTTACCATTTGTTTATTCAGGAGTAAATAACTTCTCCAACAACAAAGACTTCTTCTCTCTTGGAGGAATTGACCTTAGTTCATTGAATAATTCTCGTAAATGAAAATCACCAGGACTAAAGTTCCTCTCAATAAGATTGGTGTCTTGCTAGGCAAACAAGGATACTGCATCTAACGTCTTTATTCCTTGCCTTTGCATGATCTGCAACTCAAATTCTTGGAGTGAAAGAATCCAACGGATCAGTCTTGGCTTATGGTCTTTCCTCTCAAGGAGTTCTTTTAAGCCATCACGATCCGTGTGAACTCTTACCTTTGCATCAACTAAATAGGAACGAAATTTATCACAAGAGAAAAATACAGCAAAAAGTTCCTTTTCTTCCTTAGGGTAATTCTTTTGAGCAACATTAAGAGTTCTACTAGCATGATGCATAATATTAAATCTACGACCAATATGTTGTCCTAGAATTACTCCTACGCCATCATCACTAGCTTCACATATTAAGTCAAAGGTTGTATCCTAGATAGGTGGTTTAATGATGGGAGCACGAGATAAAGAATTTTTGAGTTTATCAAAGGCTTCAAGACACTTATCATCAAAATTAAATCTTACTCCCTTTTGCAGGAGGTTAGTCAAAGGTTTAGATATTCCAGAGAAATTTCTAATGAACCTTCTATAAAAACCCACATGACCAAGGAAACTTCTTATACCGTTAATATCCCTAGGTTGTGGCATTATCTCTATTGCCTCAGCCTTAGCTCTATCAACTTCAATTCCCTTACCTGATACCTTGTGTCCAAGGACTATATCTTATTTGACCATAAAATGGCATTTATCCCAGTTTAGAACAAGATTAGTTTCTTCACAGCGCTACAAAACTCTTTTGAGATTATCCAAGCAACTAGTAAACGAAATTCCATAGAAAGAAAAGTCATCCATAAATACTTCCATTATAAGTTCTATAAAATCCGCAAAAATAGCAGTCATGCATCTTTAAAAAGTAGCTGGAGCATTACATAAACCAAAAGGCATACGTTGGTAAGCATGTAAACCATAAGGACTAATGAAACTTGTTTTAAGTTGGTCATCAGGATGAACAGCTATTTGAGAAAAACCAGAGTATCCGTCCAAGTAACAAAAATGAGTATGGTTTGCTAACCTTTCTAAAGTTTGATCTATGAACGGTAATGGATAGTGATCTTTCCTAGTCTCTTTATTTAATATCCTGAAGTCTATGCACATCCTATGCCAAACAATAGTTCTACTAGGTATCAATTCATTGTTTTCATTAGGAATAATAGTAAAACCGCCCTTATTAGGGACACAATGAACATGACTTACCCATTCACTTTCTTTAACATGATAGATTATACCTGCGTCCAGTAGGCGTACAATTTCTTTTTTTACCACTTCTTTCATTTTATGCTTCAATCTTCTATTAAATTCCGCAACTGGTTTAGCACCTTCTTCCATGAATATTCGATGGACGGCTATCATGGGATTGATGCCCTTCAGGTCATCCATTGAGTACCCAAAGGCCTTGTGATGCTCCTTAAGTATGTTCATAAGTTCTTCTTCTTCTCTTGAAAGTTTAGCACTAATAATAACAGGAAATTTATTTGTATTATCTAAAAACCTGTATTTAAGATTTTCTAGTAGAGTCTTCAACTCTGGGGGTGGTAGTTCCTCGTCCCCTCTCTTTTCTGGCTCTTCAAAAGCCTCATCGGTTGGAGGTCCCATAATGGGAAGTGGATCGAATTCATCTTCTAGTTCTTCCAGGGATTTGTCCTCCATAACTATTTCTTCATAATTTGGATATTCATTTATTTCTTCTCCTTGATTACTAAAGAAAAGAGCCACCATTTCCTCAATAGTTCGATCTTCCTCTTCTTCTTGTATTTGTGGAGATTTATCTTTAAATTTGGAAAAATGGAATTTATTCTCCGTTCCCCAAGCTTAAGAGACACAACCTCCTTGAAAGTAACATAGGCACCTATATCACCCAAAAAGTTTCTTCCAAATATAATTGGGCAAAGAGTGTCAGTTGGCATATCAACAACTACAAAATCGATAGGAAAGTTTTTATTGCCAATTGTGACAGTTCCATCTTTAACTACTCCCATTGGAATTCTTAGATTTTTATTGGCTAACATAATTGTCATATCAGTATTTTCAATTGTAGGCGGTTCTATTTCTTATTTTATTTCTAAGTAGAAGTCATAAGATATAACATTTACTTCGGTGCCAAGATCACATAAACCATAATGTGAGGTTTCTTTAAATATGCAGGGAAGGATAGGCTTACCCACATCTTTTACCTTTGTTTTACCTTCAACTAATATGGAAGTATCTTCATCAAGTTCAACTATGTTACAATGTGAGTACATAGCCATAATTGCTTCCTTGGTTACCTCTTCATCTTTAGTTTATTCCAGATGTTCCACGACTTCTGGCATGCTTTCCTCTTCCTTCTTCTGCTGTACTGCTTTGACCTGTTCATACTCAAGAATATGCTTTTCTGAAGTGTTAGGGAAAGGCATTTCATTTATTGGTTCTAGGAAGGCCAGTGCTGCTTTATCTTCTCTTTTCTTCTCAGGTTCGGGTGGTGGATCATACTTGACCGGACCCTCCTTTGGAGCTTTGATATGTTCTATAAAAGCTTTAACAACTTGCATCACAAGATCTGAATCCAAGTAAAGTTCTTTAGATAATTCTTTAACATGGCCTTTTTTATTATAGTCATGAATACAATCATGTTCTATTTCTATGCCTCCTTCACTTCCTAGACCAAAATTCCATGAAACTCTATGACTACGAATTCTATTAAGTAAAGCCCAGGCTTTAGGTATAGGAAGATTCATAAAGGCTCCTTCTGTGAAAGAGTCTAGTTCAATTTTATTAGGTTCAATTAAACCGCCATAAAAGATATGTAGTAAATACCAATCAGGCAAATCATGATGAGGACATAGACATAGTAAATCTTTAAGTCTAATATAAGCTCTTACTACTCCTTCATTAGAACGATTATTCCAAGTCATTATAAGACGCCTGATTCCAAAAGATTTTCATAATGGATAATATTTTGCTAGAAATTCACAAGCTAGATTATCCCAAGTAGTAGTGGCTTCAGGTGGTAGAGATCTATACCATGAGAGAGATGTACTAGTCAAAGTCTGACTAAAAAGTTTAACCCTTACCTCATCAACGGTATATCCTATCAATAGAAAAGTGCCACATATATCTTTGAAACATGCAATACACTCATATGGATCAGGATCTTCTTCATCTCTAGTAAATTGATTCTTATGTAGAATACCAAGTAGTAGAGGATTTATTTCAAAACCCCCTTGTCTTCTCATTGGAGTTGTCTCTTTTATAAATATCATATGGCTTCCCAAAGTGGTTGAGTGGGCTAGCACTAGTCATATGCTCAAACTCCATCATGTTGGTGGAAACCTGTAACTCAAAACAAAATTTAGCAAGACAAAAATAAATAAGCAAAAACTAAAAGACCTACAGCACTTAGCTCCCCGGCAACAGCGCCAGAAAATAGCTTGATGACTACAAGTGCACAGATCGTTTGTAGCTAGTTTTGAAATAAAGATATTGATACCACAGGGAGCAGGAGTCTGAAGGCTAATGATTCTTGAAATAATACTACAATAGAAATGCTAGATAAAGTTCTAAGTTACAAGATAAAATGCGAGTATTGTGTAAAAAGGTGTTTTTGGGTTTTAGGTATAAGAGTAGCAATAAAGTAAAATAACTGAATACAGAAAATAAGTATCACATATGTAAGAGAGGTTGGAACTACAGTAAGGGAAAAACGTTCTCAGGGAGTAGCGGATACACCTCTAGTATTGTAAGGAGCTAAGATAAAGATTATCATCATGAACATTCTTAACTATGTATGTGTGGGAGGAACTCCGTATTTGGACGAATAGGCAGCAACCGCTGCTCACATCATCCTCATAACCACAACAGTCAGCAATCGACATCAATCGAATTTCTGCGCTATTAAGGGACGTAATCCCGTAGGACGTATCTCATGGCATGGATAGTGTTTCGTGAGTTTTCTCAGTTTCCCAAGTTGATACGTAAGGGGTGCTAACACCTTTATAGTCATTGTAAGTGCTAGCACACCTCCGACTACCAACAAGTAGTTTCCTCCATAAAGTCCCCATGAGAGGAAAATATTGAGAGGTCGACTTCTCTCAACAGCAAGATGTAGAAAATCTAACACATGGTCACAACGATGAATACCATAATAGAATTTATCTTATTTGAATCTCATGTTAGGGTTTCTCCATCTCCCCAAGAACTAATGATCTACTCAGACATGGAGGCAATCAACATCATGGCAATAACAATGGAATCTATCATAGATGAATAGTACTTGTATAAATCCATAACAAGTACGGAAATGACAACAAGATCTAGACAAGATGTAGATGAGATGGATGGAGATGGTGGTGATGCGGCGGTGGATGATGAAGATCGATGCCTTAGCCTCCCGGATCTACGTAGGGCGAAGATGTATCCTTGGTGGATGAGTTCCCCCTCCAGATGCCTTCCGGAGGTGAGGTTTCTGTGATTTCTGGGTGTTCTGTATGTCATCTCACCGAACCAGTTGCACGGGTTGAAACTATTTGAGGAGGCGGAGGCGGCGCTAACTATACAGCTGGAGCTATACGGCCGGAAATTTTGCTCTAGTCGTATAGTTGGTCGTTGAACTCTCTGTCTCCCTTGTTCGCTTCTGGTTTTCTTCTGGTATTATTAATATTTCCCAAATAAGCGATTTACATTGTTTTTGACTCCTTTTATCCTCAGTACAACTGCTCCAAGAATTGTATCCATTGGATCCATCATCTGTCCTGATCCATCATCTGTCCTGATCTAGGTAGAGGATCACAAGTTAGAAGTTAGATAGAATCGCTAAGTTGAGTAGTTAATCTTCCTCTAGCTCTCGATAGCAGCTAGGGAAACAGCTCAAGGAGCACCTGTATTGAGCACTAGCTCCCCATATAGTAGATCCTTGCAGGAGTAGGAGTATTACCTCGACAAGAGGGCTCCGAACTTGGGTACATTGCTGTGTCTGCAATGTCCTTGCCCAACCCATTGCGAGTAGCCACCGATAGCATCCTGATTGTCCCCTCTCATGCCATCCCCGATGGCACTTCCGTGTTCCACACCACGATAGTTGGCACCCACCGTGGGGCACAGTGCTTCAGCTGGGGTCATCTTTCGCATGGAACTTCCGCTCATCGCCGGTGAGCGAGTCACCTCTAGCCTCGTCCTCACCTTTGTCTCCTTAAACTACATCCTCAACAACACATCCTGATTCAACAGGGAAACCTTACCAAGTGACGGCTCCATCGTGCACTTCGGCGAGCACTGCATTTACGTCGCCACCATCGCCAATGAGTTTCCTCGCGGAGTCACCACTGTCTCTGGCGTGCCACCTGGGTTCTCCACCCCGCGCCTCGCTAGTGGCAGCTTCGAGGCCATGATGGCCGGTTCAGGCGAAGGACGACACCCACCTCTGGAGCGCAGCGCTGGGCCGGCAATGCCGCTCCTCGCGAACAAGACACAGATATGCTGGCGGACTCCATCCAGAACCTTCGCATCCCCATCGCTCCTGAGGTGGACCAGGTGACGGCCGCAGCCGCACTGGAGGCCACGCACCAAAACCTCCTGGAGGAGGCCGGCAAGGTCGCCGCCCGTCAATGCCGCCTGGATGCGACCATGCACTAGTACAAAACCGTGCACGGCTTCACCCGCTTGCCCGGTGCCAACCGGCAAATTCCGCCCTTGGGACATAACTTTGGCTCGGAGCTGGACCGTGCAGCTGATTCCCGCGTCCACGCAGCTCAGCCGGTCTACAATACCCGGCCAAGAACATGAGGGCCACAGAAGCAGCTGGCGTGGAGCTGAGCCACCTGGAGGGTGACGAGCTGCACCGCCAGCAAGCACGCGTTCAGATGCTCGTCGCAACGGCCAAAAAGCAACAAGCTGAGGCGGGAACAAGCCTCGGGGGAAACAGCAAGAGCCAGCAGCCTCGCCAGATGGCGGATCCAGCGGCTGGGGCAGCAAGGCCTCCTCTCCAAACGGGACGAGGCAAAACATCCACCCACGTGGAGGCTCAGCCGGCCATGGGCATCGCAACCCTGACATAGCGTCACTAGCAGAAACCGCACTCTGACTGGCGGAGCTGGATAGGGGCCACGCCGCCAGCCGGTTGACATGGGCGAAAGAAGCCTCGTGCCCGCCAAGTCCCGCCTGATGGGGCAACTGAAGGATTTATTCCCAAGAGGCAAATAATAAAGTGTATTATTTGATATATCTCCTATATGTTCATAATACATTTCATATCGTGCTATAACTGTGTTAATACGAAACGTTAATACACGTGTGGTATGTAAACAAACTGTGTCTCTAGTTACCTCTAGCGAACTAGTTCATTGGTCATGAGGAAGATATGGGTTTCAAGATCATGGGCATTTATGCCAATTGACAATGAGGTCATGTCATTAGTTTAATGACATGATAGACATACATCCGACCATTATATCTTAATGAGATCTAGTTACAAAGTTCACCATTGATGATAAAACACAGAGAACCTCGTAGCCTGATCCTTTGACTATGAGGTAATCCAAATCACTGTTCTGGAGGAAGATTAGATGGTTATCAAGTATCATCTCGTAAAAGGGTGATCAAAAAGGTGTCACTCAGGTTTTCCAAAGGGACGCATATAGGAGTACATATCAAGACCAGGATTTGTCTAATCCATGTAACGCATAGATACATGTGGCCATCTCGATGACGTTGCATTAATGAAGCTTGCAAGCATGTGACTTGGTCACGGAATGCAACGCCATGAGAATGAGTAAACACGTTCATTGGTAATGAGACCTAACTAAGGTATGGGGATACCGAAGATCAAGTCTCTGATGAATTAGGTATCAAATGACAAAGGGAACAGGAAACGACTATCTCATGGTTCGAGCGATTATATTCGTGAAACGCACGGGGGTCACATGGCCATCCAAGTCCCTCTGTTGATCATTGATGTGAGAGTAGTCTCGATCATGTCTGGAGTTTTTTCAAACCGAAGGATGTCACGCTTAAGGGTGGGGACACTTACGGTAGATGAGGTATCATAGGAGAAATAGAGATAGAGAAACCGGAATAGTTCCGGGTAACATCCGATGAAGATCAGAAGGGGTCCGGAAGGTGTTCCGGAGTGAAGGAATAAGATAGTATGAGTATTTGAATGTTAATTGGAGAATTAATATTAAATAAATATTTTATTTTATTATTAAAGGCAACCCAATGCTAATGGGCCTCACCCGTAGGGGAGGCCCAAGAGGCAAGGCGCCTAGGGAGAGGGGCCTAGCTGGCCTGGGCTCAGTGGGCCGCCCAGTGGAGCCCACCTAGGGCTAGCGGCTGCCCCTAGGTGGCTGGCGGGTGTGGGGATTAGTCCCACACCGCCTGGCCCCTAGGTGGTGCGCCACCCCTCCCACTATATATAGGGGTCTCCCCTGCCCCTTTGGAATCATCCTATTCCCTCTCATTCTCTCTCTCATCCATTGAGGACTTCTCCGGAATATTGGAGAGGACCTCGTGGATCGTGAGTTCTCCACTTTCACACTACCGTCATGTGATTAGCGATTCGACATCTACTTCTTCCGCTGCTCGGCTGGATCGGAGTCTGGTTGACGTCACCTACACCGGACGTGTGACGAACTTCGGAGGCACCACACTTGAGGTGTTGCTCGTCTTCATTAATATACGTCTTCCTGCGTAAGGTGTGCCTCGGTCTTCAAAGGTATGAATACCATCTTTCTCTTCCGTTACTTATGTCTACAATAGTATAGATCCTGGTATTATCGTTCGTGTAGATAGAATTTTTTTGTTTTCTGGTACGGAACCCTTCAGTGGTATCAGAGCGGGTCTATGGGTAGACATGTCATACGGATAGAACACATAGCAATATGTGGGAGTTGATTCTCTAGTTTCTACCCTCTTTTATGTTCTTGTTCATATCGCGACATTGTTTGATGAACCGACCCCCAACCAACCTCACGTGGTGATTCACGAGACTGGTCCATGAATCAAAGTGGATTAGGGGGTGACTGTCTCTCTACCATAGTTTATATGGCATCAACATTGGAGGGCCCTGAAAACGGAAGAAGAACGGCAATCATTGAATCCATGTTGTGGCTCCACGTTCGTAGGTGGGAAGGGGACTGCTACCCTGCGGTACCAAAGTTCACGGGTGAGTGCACCGCGGTACATAAGTTGCCTGAAATTGCCGCGTTTCGAAATGTTGGGTCGCCAACTACCGAGAGGGGCCATTTCGATGCAAACTCATCTCACCCCTACAAATCCAAACATTCCGTGAAACTGCCCCGTGAAGTAGACGGTCGGGACCCTCATGTCAGTAATATTTCCGTGACGTCAGCGCCAACACAGCAACCATGTAGGCGGAACGAGAGACTAAAGGAGCATGGTGCATTGACCAAATTCACAAATTCACTCTCTCCCTCCTTTCGCATGTACCCTAGCACCGACAGTGTCGAAATACTCTCTCCAACCAGAATGATCTCTTAGGGCATTTTACTTCCGGTGCCAAGTTGCTGCGCCTACTCGCTGCTACCAAGCTCTAATGCCGAATGCCGTGCCAGTCGTTGCAACGATCTAGCCCGCCTCTACCGCCGACGAGCTGAGCAGCGCAAAGGATGGCAGATCCATTTGCCGAGGAAGAAGTACTTCTGGCTAATTGCGGGTGAGCTACTCTTCTCTTTGCTATTCGCACTACCTATAACTTCTAGCTGGCTATTGGCATTACAGATATATATCGAACATAGAATTGTTTGCTAGCACGACGCTGACAAACAATTCTTATCTTTTGTCTCCAATTTTCTGTCAAGTAGGATCTCCGCTGAACCCATATACACAGTTCTGGTCACCATCTGCGGCTACCACATTAAATTAGCAGATGGGAAGAGCACGTGGAAACAAGCTCAGAATCTGAAGATGGAAGTAGTTATACATCCATTTTGCATCACTATTCTATATCATAATTCACTGTTATTCATTGATATATTTCATATTAAGAGATGGTACTTATGTTATTTCATCTGTTTTTGCATGGTTGATGACTTTTGGAGCATGGATCGCTGCAGTCAGGATTCTGATGGAAAATGTGTTGTTTGGAGGCAAAATTCGCGAAGATCAGAAAATCCAGGAAAATATACGGAAAATCCTATTTTTCTAGAATACGAAGGAAGCCAGAAGGAGGAGTGGAGATGGGCCACAGGGGTCCCACACCACCCCCTGGCACGGGCCACGCTATGCCGCGCCACCAGGTGGTGTGGCCGTCCTGGCCCACCTCTGGCTCTCCCATCTGGCGTGTATATTCCTCCCGAAACCCTAAGACTTGGGGAGGGACCATAGAAAGATTCCACCGCCTCTGCGGGGTGGAAAACACCGAGAGAGAAAGATCTCTCCGGTAGACAGATTTTTGCCGGGGGAATTCCTTCCCGGAGAGGGGAGATCGTCGCCATCAACACCACCATCAAGCTGGACTTCATTGGGATCATCATCATCATCACCACCATCATCATCATCATCACCACCCTCATCACCATCTCCATATGTTGTAACAATTGGGTTGAATCTTGCAAAGTTCTTAGGGGAAACTTTCCCGGTGTTGATTACTCTTTGTAGTTGATGCTATTGAGTGAACCATTGAATTATTGTTTATGTTCAGATTGTTATACATCATTAGTCCATCTCTGATCATGATCCATATGATGTCTTGTGAGTAGTTCGTTTTGTTCTTGAGGACATGGGAGAAGTCATGTTGTTAGTAGTGGAGTTGTGTTGAGAAAGATTCAATAGTTTGATATTTAAGTTGTGGTGTACTTCTTCTAGTGGTGTCATGTGAACGTCGACTACATGACACTTCACCTATATGGGCCTAGGGGAATGCATTTTGTATTTGGCTACTAATCGTAGGGGTTGCCGGAGTGACAGAAACCTGAACCCCCGTTAGGAAACCATTACACAAGGGACGTCAGGGTCTTAGAGTTTAAGGCTGTGGTTAGGTTTCTACCTTAATTACTTTCTTGTACTTATGGATGTTTGCAAGGGGTATAAACACAAGTATGTATTAGTCCTAGGAAGGTCGGTACATTAGCACAGGTTCACCCACACAACACGTAGCAAGCTAAAGAAGATTAATCAACTATATGAAGCGAAAGCACTTGACCTATATGTGTCCTCGACAACGTTTGGTCATCTTAAGTAATACAATCGGCTTGTCCTTTGCTGCATAAAGGATTGGGCTACTTGATGCATTTATTCTTATTGTCTTTTGTTTACTCGTACTTTATTTACTTGCTTTATCAAAAACTGCTAAAAATCCGTTTTCTAAGTATTTCCAGAGAATTCCTGATCCATATCACTAGCCAGCACCTTCTGCTCCTCGTTGGGTTCGACACTCTTACTTATCGTAAATACTACGATACACCCCCTATACTTGTGGGTCATCAAGACTATTTTCTGGCGCCGTTGCCGGGGAGTGAAGCGCTATTGGAGACTGGAACTGGTAAAGGAAACTTCTACTGTGAGTATTGTTTACTTCTGATAGTTGCTTTATTTTCATTATGGATAATTCGCTGAGTTTCTTATTTGGTAATGCTACTACCATTGCTAAGGTAGTAGATGAATCACCACCTGCTAAGAATGATGCTTTTGAAATACCTACAAGAATTATTGATCGTGTTATGGATAACTACTATGTTGGGGATGGAACTGTCCATCCCGGTGATCATTTACTCTTTATACACGAATTATGCGGGTTGTTCAAGTGTGCAGGTATCACTACAGATCAAGTTAAGAAGAAGTTATTCTCATTATCACTGAAAGGAAGAGCTGAGGAATGGTATAAGCTGCTGAAAAATGGTCAAGCTCTGGAATGGGAGGAAATAGTACCTCTCTTTTATTCAAAGTTTTATCCTCCTAGTGAGATTCATAAAGATCGGAATCAAATATACAACTTTTGGCCTCTTGATGGAGAGAGTACAGCTCAAGCCTGGGGGAGATTGAAGTTACTAATGCTCAAATGTCCCATTCATGAGCTCCCCAACAATATTATTATCAATAACTTTTATGCAAGGCTTTCTCTTCATGATAAGGATTTATTGGATGCCTCTTGTGCTGGATCATTCACTCACATGGAAGAAGAAGCTAAATGGGATCTTCTGGACCGTATTCAAGACAATGCTGAAGCATGGGAGAATGACAAAGGTAGAAAGTCAGGTATAAATTATGATTATGAATGCATTGAATCTTTTATGGGAACTGATGACTTTCAAAATATTAAAAATGCTTATGGTCTGGACTCTCAAGCTATTGCTTCTTATTTTAAGGCTTTTGCTTCCTATATTGAAGTGCCTAAAAAGAAGTGGAATAAGTATCATGAACCTTATAAAGATGTTGCTAAGAGTGTTCCTGCAAGAAATACTGAAGTTTATACTACTAATCATGTCTTACCTGAACCTTACATTGAGAAAATGCCTTTCCTAGTTAAGATAAAGGAACATTCTATGATAGCTAGTATGTTTAATGAAAGTACAAATAAAGCTGTTGAACCTGATAAACAAATGGTTGATGAACCTATTATAGCAAATGTAAAAGACTTTGTTACTAAATATGAAGAAGAGGGACACACTATCCTTTGTGAGGATACCTCTAATATTGTTTCACAAAGTAGTGTTATGAGAGCTACTATTCCTGTGTTTTCTGTTAGAATAAGTGATCATTGCTATGATGGTCCTTGTGATAGTTATATTGTTAAGTTTATGCATGATACTAAAAGTTACTATGAGAGAGGGAAAAGTGTTCTTATGTATCTCAATAATTTCAAGTTTCCTCGTTTTATGCTAAAAGTTTTTATGTTACACTTCTTCTGCCTTCCTATGCTAGTAGCCTCTGGTTTCAACAACTTGTTTGTTTACAAAATTCCCTTGCATAGGAAGTGGGTTAGACTTAAATGTGTGTATTTTTGCTTCTTAATGCTCTCTTTCACCTCAATTCATATTCTTATGTGAGCATCTTCAATATTATCATGCCCATCTTAATGGCTATAAAGAAATAGCTGTTTGGGAGACAACCCAATTTATTTGTGTTTTCAGTTTGTTTTTGTTTTTCTTTGAGTCTTGGAAGTTATTAATTTGGTAATAACCTCTCATTATCCTTTTGTTTGGTTTTTGTGTCAAGATCAACCTCTAATGAGAGAGAAGTAAGATTTGGGGAAGTTGCTGTCCCGAAACAGATTTTTGTGCTTCACCGTAAAAATTTGTGAGAGATCTCTGTATGTCGGTTTGAGCTGTAATTTTTTGTGCTTCTGCCTCAGGTTGTTATTTAACTTTCTTTAGTTTTGCACTTTTTTATTTGAGCAACATAAGATTTTCGAAAAATTGATTTTTACCTGCTGGTCTGTTTTGACAGATTTGGCCACTCTTGCATTTGCTTCTTTATTCGATTTCCTTTTTGAATTCTTTTTGGGTCTTCGGAAGGAGTTGCTACAATAGCTTAGGATTTGATGGTTTTCATTTGAAATTGGACTCAAAAGGTTTTATCACTTCACTTATACTAATGTTGCTAATGAGAAGTGTGTGAAGTTTTGTGTGAAAGAAGTTTCAGGGTTAGTGGAGATAATGGTGTAATAAGGAAGTGAAAGGTTTTATGAATCAAGCAATAAGTGTATCAAGATGAAGATATTGATGTTATTCAAGTGGTGACTCCGAAAGAATCTACTAGATACCAAATTCAGAGACCTGCAGAGTCCGTTTTCAAATAGGTAACAGTTCTGGTAAGAAAAGTTCCGCGAAAATACTATCCAACTATATTTTTGCAGTTTTTAGACAATAAGGAAAGCTACGAAGCAAAAGAGGTACGGAAATGGAGCCAGGGTGGATCACACCACCCTATGGCGCAGGCCCACCCCTGGCGACGCCACCAGGTGGTGTGGCCACTCCGGACTCCGCCTCCGACCCGTTTTCTCCCAGTACCTTCCTTTTGTTATGAAACTTCATAATATATAACCCTGGATCCCCCAAGGTTCGTATATCATGTTCTTGTCGTGTTTTTGTTTTGATCTGTTTCCGCCAGCAACTATTTTTGAAAGCTTAGAAGCACAATGGTGTCCGCCAAGGCTAAGGGAAAGGAGCCTATGGAGGAAGATCTCAAAGACCCCGGGCAGGAGAAGGAGATCAAGAGTGAAGGTGAAGAGGAGGCAAAGCACACCGGCACTACCATTGCAAGCATTGGAGTGGTGGTAAACCCTGCCAGGACTATGTCAATGGGAGGGAAGCCTCCTCATCACCGTCAGATCCCTGGTCACTTCCCCCACACGCCAAGAATCATTTCCATACCCTTATCCATGAGCATCAATACCAGAATATGCCCAAGGAGAAATTACCCTCCAATTGGGATTTGCCTCATTCTAGACATGCAGGAAAAGAAGAAGACTTCAAGGAGGAAGAGTGGGTAAAGAATCCCAAGAGCTGGAATTCGCAACCCGACATGATCATGAGCCGCATTGAGCAAAACTCGCAGCTTATTCGCAATCTCACCTTTGAGATCAAGGACTTGGGGAAACTGATCAAGGAGCTCATCAAGAGGATACCACCACCACCACTAAAGGAGTAATTCGTCATCAGTTTTGGCATCCCCTTGGTTTGTTCCAAGCTTGGGGGAGTGCCACGGTATCATATCACTATCTTCTATCTTTTTACCTTTTTAGTAGAGTCATATCATGAATAGAGAAGTTATTATGTAGGATGGTTTGCATTATGGAAGTGTCCCCTCTCTCGTTAGATATGTATCCCTTGGTGTGAGTTGCCGTTATGGAATATTAATGAGAAGTTCTATCATTTACTCTTTTGCATAGCTTATATTAGTTTTCAATTCGTGGTTATATGATTGATCTTGTTGTTAGTATTGGTATCACTTTGGGATAATTGAGTTAATTTAGTTGGTTTTGGCAAACCTGGCTCGGTCAGTAGCAACACTATTTTTGAGAGTTGAATGAAAAGATAAAAGTACTCTAAAGAAATATAATTTCATCATCTTTCTTTCTTGATTTGCTCATAAGTCTAGTATTCTCTGGTTAAGATCTTTTGTGCTTCCAAGGAAGATTGCATGTTTGTTTTTATCACTTGTATGTTTGTTTGTTTCCTTCAATTCTTATACTTGCTACCCAGCCTTGCTAGCCAAAAACCTGTACTGAGAGGGAATTCTTCTCGTGCATCCAATCGTCAAAACCAAAAACTTTGCCATTTGTGTCCACCATACCTACCTATTAGCATTATTGCTATTCCAAGTAGATTCATGTTTTTATCTACCTTCCAAATTAAACTTGTTATGTGAAAATTAGTGATTAAAGCTCTCATGAACTTGATGGCACACTTTACTTTCTTGCATCTAATAAACTTGAACCATTGTACCCATCTATGTTGCGTATATGCTTGCGCTTTGTATGTTGTGGATTATCAGAACCATGTTGTCATGGGGAACACTTTCAACATTGCACTGGTACTTAGTACCTAGTTGATATCACGTTCTTTTGTCTATGGATGTCGTCGGTGTGAAATGAATGTGGAGCTTGTAAGTCCATGGAGTTATGTATATGTGTTAGAGAAATGCCTGGGCCGCTGGTCTAATCCATGCTGACATGGTGGAAACCTGCAGCGTAACCATAATGAGCATCTATGAAGCATTATTCTTATAAAAAAAGAGTCCGATATTGAGAAAAAAGAGAAAAAGAAAAAAAGAGATTATGAAAAGGGGAAAGAGAGAAAAAACACCATATTCCCATGGTAAATAAGAAGATTGCTGAGATGTTTGTTGTCTGCTTGCCTTGTCATTTTGATATGGGGATTCTTCCGTATCCTCGGGCAAGAGGTACCCCGTTGGCGGTTCTATATGATACACATGTGCTTACAATGACAAGAACTTACCGGTGACTAAACTTGAGTAGCATGAGGAGCGGCCCTCGTATTCAAGGGACATGAGATTCTCAATTTACAACTTGTCAATGCATATCCTCATATTTAATCACTTTAACCTTAATCACCTAAAGATGCCTATGATAGGGGCAATGAGAGCTGAGAGCTAATAAGTATCATAATTTTTGGGAGCCCTTTATGAAACTTGCAATCCCTGCTTCCCTCTACGAAGGGCCTTTCTTTTACCTTTTTAGTTGAGTCAGTAAACCTATTCCCTTCTATCTCAGCAAGTATTTTGAGGAGTTGTTTTTCATTCATTCATATGATGATTTATTCGATCATGTTTCTTATGTTCCTTGTTTTGCACATTGCTCATATCTTGGTGATTACTACTTTGAAAGCTATCATTGAAAAACTAGTTATTTGTGAACTCCAGCAAATTATCAACTATTCTTCGACCAAGAGCTAAGTTTGCCATTACCAATTATGATTTACTTCATATATCTTTATTGTGTTTCTGTTGCTTATTGCAAGTTAAGTTATATAATAGCGAGCTGTCTTCTATTATGATCTATGTATTGATGAATGTGATGCTTCTTGTCCGTATTCTTTTTATCGACTCTTCACTCCATAAACCTGAGGCCATGTTTATTGAGCTCAGTTTTGCTTGGGGACAAGCGAAGTCTAAGCTTGGGGGAGTTGATACGTCCATTTTGCATCACTATTCTATATCATAATTCACTGTTATTCATTGATATATTTCATATTAAGAGATGATACTTATGTTATTTCATCTGTTTTTGCATGGTTGATGACTTTTGGAGCATGGACCGCTGTAGTCAGGATTCTGATGGAAAAGGTGCTGTTTGGAGGCAAAATTCGCGAAGATCAGAAAATCCAGGAAAATATACGGAAAATCCTATTTTTCTAGAAGACGAAGGAAGCCAGAAGGAGGAGTGGAGATGGGCCACGGGGGGCCCACACCACCCCCTGGCACGGGCCACCCTAGGCCGCGCCACCAGGTGGTGTGGCCGCCCTGGCCCACCTCTAGCTCTCCCCTCTGGCGTATATATTCCTCCTGAAACCCTAAGACTCGGGGAGGGACCACAAAAAGATTCCGCCGCCTCTGTAGGGCGGAAAACACCGAGAGAGAAAGATCTCTCCTGTAGATAGATTTCTGCCGAGGGAATTCCTTCCCGGAGAGGGGAGATCGTCGCCATCAACACCACCATCAAGATGGACTTCATCGAGATCATCATCATCATCACCACCATCATCATCATCAGCACCCTCATCACCATCTCCATATTGCTATAACAATTGGGTTGAATCTTGCATAGTTCTTAGGGGAAACTTTCTCCGTGTTGATTACTCTTTGTACTTGATGCTATTGAGTGAACCCTTGAATTATTATTTATGTTCAAATTGTTATACATCATTATTCCATCTCTTATCATGATCCATATGATGTCTTGTGAGTAGTTCGTTTTGTTCTTGAGGACATGGGAGAAGTCAAGTTGTTAGTAGTGGAGTTGTGTTGAGAAAGATTCAATAGTTTGATATTTAAGTTGTGGTGTACTTCTTCTAGTGGTGTCATGTGAACGTCTACTACATGACACTTCACCTATATGGGCCTAGGAGAATGCATTGTGTATTTGGATACTAATCGTAGGGGTTGCCGGAGTGACAGAAACCTGAACCCCCGTTAGGAAACCATTGCACAAGGGATGTTAGGGTCTTAGAGTTTAAAGTTGTGGTTAGGTTTCTACCTTAATTACTTTCTTGTACTTACGGATGTTTGCAAGGGGTATAACCACAAGTATGTATTAGTCCTAGGAAGGTCGGTACATTAGCACAGGTTCACCCACACAACACTTAGCAAGCTAAAGAAGATTAATCAACTATATGAAGCGAAAGAACTTGACAGTCTTCCCATGTGTCCTCGAGAACGTTTGGTCATCTTAAGTAATACAACCGGCTTGTCCTTTGCTGCATAAAGGATTGGGCCACTTGCTGCATTTATTCTTATTGTCTTTTGTTTACTCGTACTTTATTTACTTGCTTTATCAAAAACCCCTAAAAATCCGTTTGCTAAGTATTTGCAGAGAATTCCTGATCCATATCACTTGCCAGCACCTTCTGCTCCTCGTTGGGTTCGACACTCTTACTTATCGAAAATACTGAGATACACACCCTATACTTGTGGGTCATCAAGTAGCACTTGTGCAGTTATGCACTATCCCTGGTTTGGTTGCTACTGTGCGTGAACTTGCTGAAATGATTCCAGGGCAGACTGCACGATTCAGCATCATTGATGAACGAGGCTTCAAGGTTCCTATAGCGTGTGACAGTTAGCTAATTGGGTTGATGAAACAGCATGCTGGGCTTCGCGTGGTTATGCTGATGTGTAACATACTGGATGAGGAAGCTCCTGCTACTGGGAGTCGCCCAACTATTATTGGACAGGGATTTCTGACTCGAACCCCTACTATTGTTGAGCAAAATGTGGTTCCTCGTCCGTGACATGCTTCTGTCAGGCAACCTCCTCGTAGGAGTCCCCGTATTGCTGTTGTGGAAAACTCTGCTCTGGAATCTGCTTGTACTGGTCGTCCCCATCCTCGTGCCCATGTTGCTGCGGCTGCTGCTCACCCAATCCATGCCACTGTTGAGAAAACTAAGGCTTTTGGAGGCTGCCCCGCTGTTGTTGCCAAGACCGCCGCCTTGTGTGCTGCTCCTCCTCGAAACCGTCCTCAAGTTGTGTGAACCCGTGCTTTGGAATCTGCTGGTCTGGTCGTCCTCGTGTTGTTGTTGATCTGGCCGATGTTTACCCAATCCCTGCCGCTATTGAGCAAACTAAGGCTTTCGAAGGCTGCCCCACTGTTGTTGCAAAGACTAATGCCTTGTGTCCTCCTCGAACCCATGCTCAGGTTCAGCGAGCTGCTGGTCTAGAGCCAGCTCATGGTCTGGACTCTGCCGGCACTCGAAACACTGTTGTTGTGGGAACTGCTCCTAATCATCGATGTGGCAGGGCAATAGCTGATCCTATTGTGGCCGCCGTTAGAAGGGGCCCTGCCTGTCCACCATGTAATGTAGCTCCCGCTGCTAAGGACCCTCACCTTGCTCCTGGTCCCGGTACTTTCACCGAGGTTGATCTAGCTAACAATGACGATGGTGATGGCAACGGTGGCATTGGGGCTGGGTTTGATGGTGCCGCTCCACTTCTCGAACCTCTCGGAGGTTTTTATCCTGAAGAACCCGATGATGGCAAAGTAATCATTCGTATCGGTTTCATGGATTATACTGCAAAATTAGATGATGGCACAGAAAAATTCTATGACGAGTTTGATGTAATCCTTGGCAGATACGATCCTAAAGTGGTAGAGTTATGTGACCTGATGGCATCGTTACGTGTGAAGGTGCTGTGGGGGTCCTCCCAGGAAGCACGTTTGTTATATTTTGGTTACAGGAGCAAAAATGCTATCGAAGTGAAAGATACCAGGGATTTAGTCGTACCGTTTACAAGGGAACATTATAGAGGTGAAGTGTACTTCCACTTGATAGTGTAAATGGTTGGAGAGGAATTGGAACTCTACAATAGAGATGATGGAATTTTAGAAGGCATGTGTGACCTGATTCATGGCATCACTGGGGCTGGTGCGACTAAGGGTAGCTTCGAACAGAGGAGAGTCTTACAGAGGAGTGTCATAAAGAGGAGCAGGAAGAGCATTCCCAGAAAGGGCACCCCGAATAAGAACGTCACCAAGGAGACCACGCCAGATAAGAGGACACCCAAGAGTCACACAAAAAAGGCACCACGTCGTAGAGTACACCCCTGAGATCCAGTCAAAATGCCACACCGAACGGTAGAAGCAAAAATGCTAAGACGGCTAGAACGGTCGTGAACACTCCTAGGAGTGGTAGCAAAGAGGCGAAGATGGCCAGCATGGTGGCTACCACACCCAGTGGGAGCAGAAAAAATACTAATTTGGAGCGGAACACGCCGCTATCAGGGAATAATGCCAGCACGAAGGAGAACATGCCCAATAGTAGCAGCAAAACGGCTAATTTGGAGCAGAACACGCTGCTGAGGTCAGGCAATAATGCCAGCTCGAAGGATAACATGCCCAATAGTAGCAGCAAAAGCGCTAATTCGAAGAAGAACACGTCGCCGAGGTCAGGAAATAATGCCATCACCCTAGAGCCAACATCCGTGAGGGGAGTCAGGAAGGATATCACACCCAAGAGCGGCAGCAAAAAGCCTAGTTTGATGGGGAATGGAACGCAAATGTCAAGCCCTACTGATACCATCAGGAAAGATTACATCAGGAAGGAGGATGTACATAGGAAGAGCAAGAGGGTTCTGTATAGTTAAGATGAAATTGATTATGACTGTTGTTTGTCCACTGAAGTACCTGGGATGCGTGCAAACGTAGGACCACCCCATGTGGTTGCAGCAGAACCAACCGAGTGTCTTCGAGAAAACAGAGTTGCCGGTGAGGTGGATTGGGGCAATGTTCCGGTCCATCCGGGTGGAGACGATGGTGCAGCCCCACCCATGGGAGTCAATATGATGTGTGCAGTACTAGGAATTAGAGACGATGGCCAGGATTCTGAATCAGATGAAGAAGAAGGCACTATAGAGGATCAAGAATCTGGTGATGATGAAATAGACGAGGAACTTAATGATGAGGCTAGTATTCTAGTCGATGATTTGGGTTTTGAAGTAGAAGAAATGAAACATGACCACGAGTATCCTATAATTTCGGTTGGCACCAAGTTTAGTAGCATGCATGAGTTCAGGATGTCGTTCCGGCATTTTTGTATCAAGGGGGAGTTCGATGTTTATCGACTGAAGAACACTGCCTAGAGGTATGAGACCGTTTGCAAGTTAACGTGGATGAATGGACGGGCCGAGGTACATTGTCCATGGAGGATCACAGCAAGAGCCTTACCTGCGTCAAAGGCAATTAGGGTACTGGGGCAATGAATGCAGCAAACCATTAGAACTTTCTCTCTTTTCACTCTATAACCACAATGGCTATGTGATATCTTTCTGGCAACTAGTCGACTCCGCTTATCTTTTAAATGAATCTGTGTGGCAGGTGAACAAAATGGGCCCTCCACACATGTGTCCGACAGGCAGCAAACTGAAATCCTCAATGGCTGATATGGAGTGGGTGCCTATGCAATCTATGTCCATACTAAAGGATAACCCCAAGGAGACCGCGAAGAAAATTCAGACTAGCCTCGGTTCTAAATACAACATTGTCCTACCGTATTACACGGTTTGGAAAGGTAAACAGAAAGCTCTAGGGGTCTTGCACGGGGATTGGACCAATAGCTTCAGGATGTTGTACAACTTCAAGGCGGAGGTACAAGCTAGGTGTCCGGGGAGTGTTGTGGAGATTGACACCGAATCAGTACGTGGTAAAATATATTTCAAAAGATTTTTCATGGCGCTTAAACCTTGCATCCAGGGATTCAAGGACGTATGTAGGCCGTATCTGAGTGTAGACAACACTGTCCTAACTAGAAATGGAAAGGCTGTCTGCCATCTGCCACATCACTTGATGGTCACAACTGGATGTTCCTAGTGGCATTCGTCCTGTTTGAAACAGGAACGGAGGAAAACTGGGTCTGGTTTATGAGGTAGCTCAGGAGATCAATAGGCCACATGGATCCATTGGCTATATCCACGGATGCATGCAAAGAGCTGACGAATGCAGTGAAGGAGGTGTTCCCGCAAGCTGAAGGTAGAGAATGCCATGCCCATATGATGCTCAACTTGTACTCAAACTACGCAAGCAGCATATTTCGTTACATGTTTCCTGCTGCTAGAGTTTACAAACCTAGTAGCAGCGAATATTTCATGAGCAAGATTTTTGCGGAAGCCCCTAAACTTCTAGAGTACTTAGCTGTAACATCCCAAAACTTCAATCCAAGCTTATCAAGATCAAATCATCCAAAAATAGGATTAACAAAAAACTTTTCCAAATTAAATATGAAAGCATTCATATGTGTGTGCATTTAAAATAGGAGTTGTTTTGAATTGCCATGATTGTGTGATACTTTGCTTCTAAAATGTTTCTTAGGTGATTTAAACATCAGCTACATCATTCCCAAACTTTTCCTAAAGAAAATAAAACCAAAAATAATTAAAAAGAGGAATGGTCATTTTGGCCATTTTAATCCACTACACTACTTTGAGTGTTCCTAGCACTCATTTCTTAACAGAAACAATTCTTGATCTTTGTACCCCTTGCTAGTACACATAATGAGGTACCAAGGCCCACCTTTTGATCTGCTAAAAACATTATCTTAACTATTTTAATTGGCATTTGAAAATTGAATCTAATGCATATGCATAGATCACCCCTATTTCAAAAACCATCGTTTTGAGGTCCACTTTCAAAACCCTTGCAACCAGAGACTACCTAGCACTAGTGAAGAACACCCAACAATTTTGAAACCAAAATTCCATAGTTTATTTCTTGCGGCCATTTCATCAAACACTTGGCAGACGGATTTCAAACAAAACAAAATTCACTATTTTAAATAGTGTTCTGGCCAAACTTGTCTCCCATTTGGCCCCTTTTTACTCCCTTTGTCTCTAGATGATCTAGCAAAGCCTTTAAAACCCACTCCCCTAGACCCTAGTGCCATTGCCATGCCATGCCGAGCCACCCCTCATCGGCCAACCTTGCCCTCATCGCAGCAGACCATCTCCCTCCCTCTCACCATGTCTAGGAGGTAGCCAGCACCTCACCGCCACCCTCTGTCCCCTGCCCAAGCCGAGCCTCGCCATGGACCACCGAGGAAACCACGCACCCAGTTCCACCGCACCATGCCGATGCCGCCCGCAGAGCACGCTCTGTCCCCGTGTGCACAGACCGCCGCTCGACCGCAGCCCGCGCCCACCGCTCAGCCGTGACCTAGGGAACACCCCAAACACCCCCGTTCACCACCAAACGCACCACAGCCACCACTCGTCGTGGACACCGCGGCCTCTGCCGCTCAGAGCGCCACCTCGCCCAGACCGCATACCACCGCCCCTACGGCCGCATTCACTTCCTAGAGCACCGCCAGGAGACCGCCTGTCGATCGCCACCCTCCACCATGCCTCTAGCCGGCCGTAGCCCTGTCGCCACCGTCGCCTGCCCATCCCGCTCGGTCTCACCGTCGGGCCTATAAAAGGAGGCCTCCCCAGTCTCTTCTCTCGACACCACTCCACTCCCCTCACCTCACTGAACCTCACCCACCTCTAGCCGGAGCAAGGGGAGCAGCAGCTCACTGGAATTGGAGCCAGAGCCGCCGCCTCTAGAGGAGAAGGGCGTCGCTGATTGCGACCACCCCAAGCTCCGCCAAGAACTCGCCGCCGCCTTCCAGTTCGTTGCCCTCCTCGCCGACCTTGCTGGAGCCTGCACGTACGTCCCAGAGACCCCACCGAGCCGCTTAGGGTTCGAGGCTCACGACCTGTTCGTCTTGACGACCTCACCGTAGATCCCCTTCTAATCCTACGCCCACAACGCTGCATCAAGCTTCGTGTTAAAACCCACCGATAAGCAGGACCCCCTGTCACTGAGCCTCGGAGCGCCACTGGGCCGGCCCAAGTTCTTTCCCGCGCTAGCCCACCCGTTCAAATCTGGATTTTTCTTTTTAGTTAAATCTAGTTTCTGTTCACTAGTTTAAAATTCAATTTAGAGAGTTTTATAAATCCAAATTTCATGAAACCAATTTTGTCTGAAAGGTATTGAGATGATCTATCGAAGCCCATTGGATTTAATTCAATTAGAGTTATCGATCTCTCCTAATAAAAATAACAAAACAGAAGCATTTGCACCTTGCAACATTTTTATAAATTCAACCAAGATTGGTTTTGCGTTGATTCAAAACTCTCAAAAATCACATTTCATCATATATATCAAATATGTAATAATATTAAGGTTTACATGCAGTGAATTTGGACTAGTACCCAAATAATGCTATATAGGCATTTCTGGTCACTTTAAATCATTAAATAATGAACATAAACCAAAGTAATATTGATCCAACCCTTAAATCTCATTCCCACATGTTAGAATATGTGGTGATGACATGTGTCCACATGATCCCATATTTTAAGTGGTGAATATTAAATCTTAGTTAAATTTTCAATGAGTAGAAATTACTTTTCTAAATTAAAAAGAATGAAACTATTGAAATAAAATTGTGATGCTTGTGATGATAATAGATCATCAATTGTGTGTATTAGAATGCTACTTAGCCTAGTTAAGTATTGTTTGATGATTGTGTACTCCATATGTATTCTTATAGACGATAGTACCGACCAAGTCTACGAAGAGGAGGAGTGCTATCAAGACGAAGAAGAAGAAAACTTCAACCACTACACCAACCAAGGCAAGCTAGCACTATCCAAGATTAACCCTTGCAAGTTATACTTGCAAGCCACCATTAACAATGCAAGCTAACCCTTGCAAGTTTAGTTCTTAGCAAACTAGAATCAAACTAGATGGTTTAGCAAAGATGCCTTAAGCATGCTTTGAGCACCCCTTGTTGACTATTAGTATCTCAAGTCTTATTGACAAGTTTCACCTCCCTTAGTTTACACAAAGTCCCTTACTTATGTTGAAGGTAGCATAAAAAGTATAAAACTTGACCTATTTAGAAACCTTTAGATGTCATTCTATGGCATGAGATTGAACCCATCACTTCCACCTTAGTGAACACTCTTAGCTTAGTAGTTTAGAGTAGATCAAAAACTTGAGTCACTTTAGATGGGAACCCTTGGTGAAAATGAATTATGAAAACCTTGGAATGATGAGTCATTCTATTGAGATGTTTGGACATGTGTTGAGAAACACAAATGGTGGATGATGAAAATGTTGAGGCATGAGCCTTAACCCTTTTATAAAACTGATGGTTGGATTCGGATGCGATACCATTCCAAATTTACTGTACAACCACACTACTTGAATTGGGTAAGGCTTAGCTGGAAATTTATATGCATTAGTATTAGTTCCCTCATGGGAGAGGTCTGAGCTGAGGCTACCTCTCATGATGTCCACCTATGCAGTGCCAAGATGACTGATGGTCATGGTTGGGAGGCCATGCTCATAGGAGAGGTTCTTGTACTAGGGTGTGTAAAGGGAAGGTTATGTTTGATTATCTGCATACTAAGTATGATGATTCAGGGTTATCCCCGATGATGTATCGAATCTTGTGGTGAAAGTGTACCACCTCTGCAGAGTGTCAAACTATTGAATAGCCGTCATGATGCTATGGACAGTTGGAATGGCCATACTGTTTCGTTGTCAGATGTTTTCAAAATGAATGATGAATCTTGACTTGACCACAACAGGGTTGTGTTTATGATACTAGCTTCCCAACTTAAGTGATTCTAGAGCTTTATCTTATCTTTCTTTGCTTCTGAACTCAGCTTAGGTTTCAAACTTAACTTTATAGTTAAACTTAGATTTAGCACTTTAACTTAGAATTATAATACTTGTTAGTGGTAGTTGCGAGTACTTAAAGAGTACTCATGGCTTTTGTCCCTGGCTATTCTCATGGCCAGACTATGAAGGAGATTATCAAGATGATGGTCAGTAGGACGGCTACGATAACTAGGACTATCTCACAAGATTGCATGTGCCCCTGAAGATGGACCCCACCGCTACGCTTATCTTTTATTTCCGCTACTTGTTGTATTAAAGACTGGATCATGAGATCCTTATTTGTGTAAGACCTTATGTATGGTTTGTAATGGATGATGTACTGTGATATCCAATCCATTATGTCTCGCAAAAATGGTAATCCTCGGATTGCGAGGTATGGCATAACGGGCATCTGGGATTCAAAATCCGGGTGTTGACAAGTTGGTATCAGAGCCATCCTGACCATAGGAGACCCTAGTTAGAATGGACGTCCAAACCAAAAACTTAGCTTCAAAACCAAAGTGAGTATTTATGAAAAACTATTTCCTCTCTTACCCTTGTGAACTCATGCTTTCTCAAAAATTCATGTTCCTCAAAATTCTTACATTGCTACTTAAATTTTGACACACTTGATCACTTCACTAACTTCCTCATCCTTAATTCTTGTAGATGGAGACTCAGTTCAGCAAGTTCTACCAGTTGGGAAACGGAGGTCAGCTGATCTTTGAGAGGGATCTGGATTCACTGTCGGAGTTACTAGGACGCCCACATCCAGAGTTTCTTGGATCTCAACTTCCAGGACCCCCAGGAGGAGACCTACAGTGGCTAGTCACCGCACATCTTAGAGGAAGCATCGAAGCACCAACTTCCGGGAGAATTCAGTTCTCTGTGAGAGAGAACAACTGGCTAGATGGATTAGCCAAGGAAATGCATGAAGCTCTCGCATGTCTATGTGCCCTTAGCGTCAACAAGATCCAAGGAACCCGTTTTGCCCACTATGCAAGACGTGACTTCATGGGAATGCCGATGGAGATGCCAAGTCACCCAGAGTTGAGGCGTCAAGTGGAGAATCTTGACTTCTTGCTACATGACTGACAGCAGGAACTGGTCAATGCCAGGGAGTTAGCCAACCAGAACCATGCCATCGTCGACCAGAAGGCCCGGACTTTCGTACTGCTCGTCCAAGATCGCCAGTCTCTTCACCGTCAGCGTGCAAAGAAGGATCGCACCATCGCCCATCTTTGCAAGAAGGTGGCTGACGTCGAGAAGACAGTCAAGGAGCAGGAAGCTCAGCTTGCCGCCAAGGAAGAAGAAGATGAGGGTGAAGACATCCAGGGAGACATGGATTCTTACCTCAGCAACGATGATGACTTTCTGGAGGAGGATTATGTGGACTTCTACACTGATGATGAGGACTCCGACTTCATTGACGATGAGTAGATGCACGAGAGCACTGTCGTAGCATGAGTTGTATCGGTCCCATCAGATCAGAAGGCGTAATGGTTCTTCAAACCATCTGCTTTCCTTTGTTGTTGTGGTGTGTTGTATCGTGTGCTTGCTTGCATAAATGAAAATGAAGTTAGTTGAAAAACCTAAGTCTAACTCAAAGTTTTAGCTTTGAAAACCCAAAACCATGAACCTTAGAATTTCCCTCTTACCCCTATATCTATCTCAATCTTCAGATGACTCGTGGAAACCAAGGAGGGAGCAGCTCGTCGTAGGACCCAATGCTGCAGATCTTGCAGAATCTCATCGCAGACCGTGAAGCAAGCAGGGCGAGCGCCAAGCCAACTTAGCAACATTGCAGCAGATCGCCCAAATGGCTCTCAACAACCAAGGATAGGGAAATCAGGATCACCATGGATCCAAACTCAAAAAAATTCAGAATACCAATCCCCCAATCTTCAACCAATCTAAGAACCCATTAGATGTTGATGACTGGTTACAGACCATGGAAAACAACCTCGAAGTTGCAGGAGTTGATGAAAATGAGAAAGTTCTCTTCACCACCCACTATCTAGCGGGAGATGCCAGAGCTTGGTGGAATAGCGTCCGCAATATGAACCATGGCCAGGTTATGACATGGGAAGCATTCAAAGTCAAGTTCAGCGCACCCACGTGCCGCAAGGTCTTGTCAACAGGATGAGAGATGAATTCCACGAATTGAAGCAAGGAAGAATGACTGTGGTGGAGTACCGTGACAGATTCTTGTCACTTGCCAGGTATGCACCTAATGAGATCAACACAGAGGCCAAGAAGAAGGAGAGATTCTTGAACGGACTGCATGATGAGATGCAGACTGTCCTCGTCAACATCCGTTTTCAGGATCTCGAAGAGCTAGTCGACTCTGCCATTCAGATGGAAGGGAAGATTAACCAGGCAAACGACAACCGCAAGCGTCGTATGATGCAGCAGTCTGGATCCAGTAGTCACCAGAAGTACCGTCCCAACCCTTCACCAGGATATGCACCAAGGAACAACCGACCCCCAAATTCTCGCCCAAGCTACCCCAATCAGAAGCGGAGGCAATGTGAAGTCCGGAGGAAACAATCACAACTCCGTAATGCCAACAATTTCAACCGTGCCTCCAAGAGCAACAACAACAACACCGCACCCAGAATCGGCAGCAATGATGTGCTGTCATCAAGGACAAGTCCCGGATCACTTGTTTCGAAAGGAGTGAAGGGTCACTACTCCAATGAGTGTCCCAAGAAGATCGCCGCCAATGCCCCTATGAATGCCCCACTCAGCAAAGCGGCGTGTTCAACCAGGAAGGAGATTTTCCACAGGAACCCTCACAACCAAGAACGGTCGTCTCTTCCACATGAACGCAGAAGAAGCCCGAGCGCCAGATGTAGTGCTGGGTATGTTTTCTGTCAACTCAGTTTTAGCAAGAGTATTGTTTGATTCTGGAGCATCGCATTCATTTGTCACCGAAGAATTTGCATGCACTAGTAAGATTCACCCAACCAACCTAAAGCATGTCATGATAGTTCAAATCCCCGGTTCAACTACAAAGGCTAGAAAAATTTGCAAAGCTGTGCCTATCAGAATACATGGAATAGATTTTTATGCCAACCTAATTGTACTTGGAACCAAAGGATTGGAAGTAGTACTAGGTATGGACTGGATGTCAAGACATAAAGGATTGATAGACTGTGCTAAGAAAGCCATCACGATGACCAGTAGTTCTGGAGTAACAGTAGATCATATCTCTGAAACCTTGCCTCTTCAATTCAAGTGCAAGAAGAGTGTAGCCCTGCCCACCATAGACCAAGTCAGAGTAGTCTATGAATACCCCGTCGTATTCCCAGATGAATTGCGAGGTATGCCCCCGGATAGGGATATTGAGTTCATTATCGAACTAATCCCCGGAACCGGACCTATAGCCCAGAGACCCTATAGCATGAACCCCTCAGAGTTAGTGGAACTGAAGATGCAGTTGGATGCCATGTTAGAGAAAGGCTTGATTCAGCCAAGCGCATCGCCATGGAGATCACCAGTGTTATTCGTCGACAAGAAAGATGGATGCAACCGTCTGTGTACAGATTACAGAAAGTTGAATGACATCACCATCAAGAACAAGTACCCTTGCCAAAGATAGAGGATCTATTTGATCAGTTGACTGGAGCTCAGGTATTCTCAAAGATTGATCTTAGGACTGGTTATCACCAACTTAAGATTCGTGCAACGGATATTCCGAAGACCGCCTTTACTACTCGCTATGGTTTATACGAGTATACAGTTATGTCTTTTGGATTAACCAATGCCCCTGCTTATTTCATGAATCTCATGAATAAGATCTTTATGAATTTCCTAGATAAGTTTGTAGTTGTGTTCATCGACGACATCCTTATCTACTCCAAGTCAGAAGAAGAACATGAGCAACATCTGAGAATCATCCTAGAAACCCTGAGAGAGCATCAGTTATATGCCAAGTTCAGCAAGTGTGAGTTTTGGCTGAAAGAAGTAGGATTCCTAGGACATATTGTGTCTTCCGGAGGAATCTCTATTGATCCCGCCAAGATCAAAGATGTCGAAGAATGGGAAGCCCCAACCACTCAAACCCAAGTCCGTGCATTTCTCGGATTAGCGGGATATTACCGCAAGTTCATAGAAGGATTCTCGATCATAGCCCGACCAATGACCCAATTGTTGAAGAAGGACAAGAAGTTTGAATGGACAGACAACTGTGAAGCCAGTTTCCAAGAGCTGAAGAAGAGATTGATATCAGCCCCAATTTTGGTCATGCCAGACATCAAGAAGCCATTTGATGTGTATTGTGACGCGTCCAAGATTGGTCTAGGATGTGTATTGATGCAAGAAGGCAAAATTATCGCGTATATGTCTCGACAACTGAAGCAGCATGAGCAGAACTATCCGACCCATGATCTTGAGCTAGCAGCTGTGGTTCTAGCATTGAAGACATGGCGTCATTATTTGATGGGTGAGATTTACTCAGATCATAAGAGCTTGAAATATATCTTCACTCAGAAGGAGCTGAATATGAGACAAAGGAGATGGATAGAGTTAATCAAGGATTATGACCTTGACATTCACTATCACCCCGGAAAAGCCAACGTGGTAGCGGATGCTCTTAGCAGATTGCCGTGTAGGCTTAACACCATGATCAAGGAGAAGCAACCAAGTTTGTATGAGGAATTAGAGCAGTTCAGGACTGAATTAGTTAGCAAAGGATTCCTAGCTAGCATTGAACTTCAACCCACGTTGATTAGCCAAATGAAGAAAGCCCAGAAGGGGAATGAAAGTATCGACGGAAGCAAACAACGTATTGGTACAGGAAAGGTACCTGGATTCACGGAAGACGAAGAAGGAGTATTGTGGTACAAAGGACGTATCTGTGTGCCAGCAGATTCGGAGCTGAAGGAAATTATCATGAAGGAAGCTCATGATACTCTTTATTCTATCAACCCCGGAGGAATGAAGATGTATCAGGATTTGAAAGAGCAACTTTGGTGGCACGAGATGAAGAGAGAGATCGGAAGCTACATCGCCAAATGTGACATCTGTCAGAGACTCAAACAAGAGCATCAGAGACCTGCAGGATTGTTGCAACCATTGCAGATTCCGGAATGGAAATGGGATTCCGTTGGAATGGACTTTATCACTGGTTTGCCTACCTCTAGTAGGGGAAATGACTCAATCTGGGTCATCGTTGATAGACTGTCCAAGGTAGCCCACTTCATACCTGTCAAGACAACCTACCAGAGCGCGAAGTTAGCAGAACTATACATTGCTAGGATTGTTAGTCTGCATGGAACCCCCAAGACCATCATGTCAGATCGAGGAACCCAGTTTACTTCAAGATTTTGGCAGAAAGTTCAGGAAGGTTTAGGAACCAAGTTGAACTTTAGTACCGCTTATCACCCGCAAACAGATGGACAGACTGAGAGAGTCAACCAGATCCTAGAGGATATGCTTAGAGCTTGTGTGTTGGAATACAGATCAAAATGGGAAGACTGCCTGCCTTTCACAGAATTCTCATATAACAACAGCTATCAAGCTAGTTTGCAGATGGCACCATTTGAATTACTATACGGAAGAAAGTGTCGTACCCCTTTAAATTGGCCGCAAGTAGGAGAGAGTCAGATCTTTGGACCCGACATTCTCCGTGAAGCAGAAGAGAAAGTTCACAAAGTCCGTGAGCACCTCAAGACCGCTCAATCCAGACAGAAGAGTTATGCTGACAAGAGAAGGAGAGACCTGACTTTCAATGTCGGAGATTTTGTATATCTCAAGGTTTCACCATTGAAGGGAACTCAACGCTTTAGTCTGAAGGGAAAGTTAGCCCCTAGATATATCGGACCTTTCAAAATTCTGAACCATCGAGGAGAAGTATCGTATTAGCTGGAACTGCCTGAAGAGATGTCAGCCATCCATAATGTGTTCCACATCTCGTTACTTCGCAAATGCTTGGAAGTGCCTGAGAAGACTGAAGTTTTCAAGAACATCGATCACCGAGCTGTGGAGATCAACAATGACCTGACCTATCGGGAAGTACCCATCCGTATCTTAGAAGAAGCCTACAGAACCACCAGGACCAGGAGCATCAAGTTTCTTAAGATTCAGTGGAGCAACCATACCGAGGAGGAAGCTACTTGGGAGCGCGAAGATTACATTAGGACAGAGTTCCCAGATCTCTTTAGTTACTAGTTTTCTTTGTAAATCTCGGGACGAGATTTTGTTTAAGGGGGGAAGGTTTGTAACATCCCAAAACTTCAATCCAAGATTATCAAGATCAAATCATCCAAAAATAGGGTTAACAAAAAACTTTTCCAAATTAAATATGAAAGCATTCATATGTGTGTGCATTTAAAATAGGAGTTGTTTTGAATTGCCATGATTGTGTGATCCTTTTCTTCTAAAATGTTTCTTAGGTGATTTAAACATCATCTACATCATTCCCAAACTTTTCCTAAAGAAAATCAAACCAAAAAGAATTAAAAAGGAGGAATGGTCATTTTGGCCATTTTAATCCACTACACTACTTTAGCACTCATTTCTTAACAGAAACAATTCTTGATCTTTGTACCCCTTGCTAGTACACATAATAAGGTACCAAGGCCCACCTTTTGATCTGCTAAAAACATTCTGTTAACTATTTTAATTGGCATTTGAAAATTGAATCTAATGCATATGCATAGATCACCCCTATTTCAAAAACCATCTTTTTGAGCTCCACTTTCAAAACCCTTGCAACCAGAGACTATCTAGCACTAGTGGAGAACACCCAAAAATTTTGAAACCAAAATTCCAAAGTTTATTTCTTGCGGCCATTTCATCAAATACTTGGCAGACAGATTTCAAACAAAACAAATTTCACTATTTTAAATAGTGTTCTGGCCAAACTTGTCTCCCATTTGGCCCCTTTTTACTCCCTTTGTCTCTAGATGATCTAGCAAAGCCTTTAAAACCCACTCCCCTAGCCCCTAGTGGCATTGCCATGCCATGCCAAGCCACCCCTCGCCGGCCAACCTTGCCCTCACCGCAGCAGACCATCTCCCTCCCTCTCACCATGTCTAGGAGGTAGCCAGCAACTCACTGCCACCCTCCGTCCCCTGCCCGAGCCTCGCCATGGACCACCAAGGAAACCACGTGCCTAGTGCCACCGTACCATGCCGATGCCGCCCGCAGAGCAGGCTCTGTCCCCGCATGCATAGACCGCCGCTCGACCGCAGCCCGCGCCCACCGCTCCGCCACGACCTAGGGAACACCCCAGACACCCCGTTCGCTGCCCAACGCACCACAACCACCGCTCGCCGTGGACACCGCCGCCTCTGCCGCTCAGAGCGCCACCTTGCCCAGACCACATACCACCGCCCCTACGGCCGCATTCACTTCCTAGAGCACCACCAGGAGACCGCTTGTCGATCGCCACCCTCCGCCATGCCTCTAGCCGGCCGTAGCCCTGTCGCCACCATCGCCTGCCCATCCCGCTCGGTCTCACCGTCGGGCCTATAAAAGGAGGCCTCCCCAGCCTCTTCTCTCCACACCACTCCACTCCCCTCACCTCACTAAACCTCACCCACCTCTAGCCGGAGCAGCAGCTCGCCGGAATTGGAGCTGGAGCCGCCGCCTCTGGAGGAGAAGGGCGCCGCTGATTGCGACCACCCCAAGCTCTGCCGCAACCACGCCTCGCCTCGCCGTCGTCTTCTAGTTTGTTTGCCCGTCTCGCCGAGCTTGCTGGAGCCCTGGTACGTCCCCAGCAGACCCCCAGCGAGCTGCTAGGGTTCGAGCTCGTCGGCGACTTGTTCGTCGTCGACGACGACCCTCAGCCGTAGATCCCCCTTCTAATCCTACGACCCACAGCGCGCGTACCGTTTCGCGTGTTAAAACCCACTGACAAGCGGGACCCCCCTGTCAGCTGAGCCCCGTGCCGCGGAGCGCCACTAGGCCGGCCCAAGTTCTTTCCCGCGCTAGCCCACCCTTCCAAATCTAGATTTTTCTTTTTAGTTAAATCTAGTTTCTGTCCACTAGTTTAAAATTCAATTTAGAGAGTTTTATAAATCCAAATTGCATGAAACCAATTTTGTTTGAAAGGTATTGAGATGATCTATCCAAGCCCGTTGGATTTAATTCAATTAGACTCATAGATCTCTGCTAATAAAAATAACAAAACAAAAGTATTTGCACCTTGCAACATTTTTATAAAATCAACCAAGATAGGTTTTGAGTTGATTCCAACTCTCAAAAATCACATTTCATCATATCTATCTAAATATGTAATAATATTAAGGTTTACATGCAGTGACTTTGGACTAGTACCAAAATAATGCTATATGGGAATTTCTAGTCACTTTAAATCATTAAATAATGAACATAAACCAAAGTAATATTGATCCAACCCTTAAATCTCATTCCCACATGTTAGAATATGTGGTGATGACATGTGTCCACATGATCCCATATTTTAAGTGGTGAATATTAAATCTTAGTTAAATTTTCAATGAGTAGAAATTACTTCTCTAAATTAAAAAGAATGAAACTATTGAATTAAACTTGTGATGCTTGTGATGATAATAGATCATCAATTATGTGTCTTAGAATGCTACTTAGCCTAGTTAAGTATTGTTTGATGATTGTGTACTCCATATGTATTCTTATAGACGATAGTACCGACCAAGTCTATGAAGGGGAGGAGTGCTATCAAGACGAAGAAGAAGAAAACTTCAACCACTACACCAACCAAGGCAAGCTAGCACTATCCAAGATTAACCCTTGAAAGTTATACTTGCAAGCCACCATTAACAATGCAAGCTAACCCTTGCAAGTTTAGTGCTTAGCAAACTAGAATCAAACTAGATGGTTTAGCAAAGATGCCTTAAGCATGCTTTGAGCACCCCTTGTTGACTATTAGTATCTCAAGTCTTATTGACAAGTTTCACCTCCCTTAGTTTACACAAAGTCCCTTACTTGTGTTGAAGGTAGCATAAAAAGTATAAAACTTGACCTATTTAGAAACCTTTAGATGTCATTCTATGGCATGAGATTAAACCCATCACTTCCACCTTAGTTAACACTCTTAGCTTAGTAGTTTAGAGTAGATCAAAAACTTGAGTCACTTTAGATGGGAAACCTTGGTGAAAATGAATTATGAAAACCTTGGAATGATGAGTCATTCTATTGAGATGTTTGGACATGTGTTGAGAAACACAAATGGTGGATGATGAAAATGTTGAGGCATGAGCCTTAACCCTTTTATAAAACTGATGGTTGGATTCAGATGCGATACCATTCCAAATTTACCGTACAACCACACTACCTGAATTGGGTAAGTCTTAGCTGGTAATTTATATGCATTAGTATTAGTTCCCTCACGGGAGAGGTCTGAGCTGAGGCTACCTCTCATGATGTCCACCTATGCAGTGCCCAAGATGACTGATGGTCATGGTTGGGAGGCCATGCTCATAGGAGAGGTTCTTGTACTAGGGTGTGTAAAGGGAAGGTTATGTTTGATTATCTGCATACTAAGTATGATGATTCAGGGTTATCCCTGACAGATGTATTGAATCTTGTGGTGAAAGTGTACCACCTCTGCAGAGTGTCAAACTATTCGAATAGCCGTGTCCGCGGTTATGGACAGTTGGAATGGCCATACTGTTTCGTTGTCAGATGTTTTCAAAATGGCTTATGAAATGAATGATGAATCTTGACTTGACCATAACAGGGTTGTGTTTATGATACTAGCTTCCCAACTTAAGTGATTCTAGAGCTTTATCTTATCTTTCTTTGCTTCTGAACTCAGCTTAGGCTTCAAACTTAACTTTATAGTTAAACTTAGATTTAGCACTTTAACTTAGAATTATAATACTTGTTAGTGATAGTTGCGAGTACTTAAAGAGTACTCATGGATTTTGTCCCTGGCTATTCTCATGGCCAGACTATGAAGGAGATTATCAAGATGATGGTCGGAGAATGACTCGATAACTAGGATTATCTCGCCTTCGTCAAGATTACTGTGCACCTGAAGATGGACCCCACCGCTACGCTTATCTTTTATTTCCGCTGCTTGTTGTATTAAAGACTGGATCATGAGATCCTTATTTGTGTAAGACCTTATGTATGATTTGTAATGGATGATGTACTGTGATATCCAATCCGTTATGTCTCGCAAAAATGGTAATCCTGGGATTGCGAGGTATGGCATAACGGGTATCTCGGATTAAAAATCCGGGTGTTGACATTAGCCATCCATCATTCGCAGCTATGGAAGAGGATTTAATTCAACCCTGACATCAAAGTTGATTACATAAACAACAACCTTGCAGAATACCTGAATAACTGGGTGAAGGACATAAAAGTGCGTCATGTTCATATCTTGATGGACAGCATACGTGGTATGATCATGAAGCTGTTAAATATAAGGAGAGAGATCGGCGGGAGACTTAGAGGACATATGCTATCGCTAGTTGTACAGCAACTGCATAAGAGAACCCGAGGACTTGCTCATCTTAAGGTTCTCCCGTCAACCAGCAGCAGCTGTGAGGTGGTCGATATGTCCAAGAGTGGCAAAAGGAATGTTGTGAACATCCAGCTGCGAGAATGCACCTACTTAGAGTGGCGGCATACCGGGAAACCATGCGACCACGCCTTGGCCTTCTTGGTGAAGAAAAGAACTCTACCACATTTGGATCAGTATTTGTCAGACTACTACTCTATGGATAAGTTCAGAGCTGCATACGCTGGATCCGTCGAGCCATGTATAGACCCATCTCAGTGGCCTCAAGTACAACTGTCTTTCGAGCTTTGCCAGCCAGTTACAAAAAGGGGCAGAGGAAGACCTCAGGTGAATAGGTTTAAGAATTTTCTCGAGAAGAAGGGTTCGACTTTCTATGCAACCAAGAAGGGCAAAACCAGATGCAAGACCTGCCATCTTATAGGCTATAGAGCAGTAGGATGTCCCCTTAATGCTCCCAAACCTAGGTATGAGATGGTACATTCACAAAAAAATTATTTATAGTCGGTAGATATAAGGTAGTAATCCATGTACTGGTTTTTTTTATAGGAAGCGCAAGGTAAGAAACAAGACAGCCGAGTCAGTGATTTTGCTACGAGAAGAAAACCAAAACGAGTGGAGCGATGATGCTGGACAAGATTCTGGTGCTAATTGGCCTGACTTCCCTCGACCCGGAGATGCAGGGTACATGAAGGTAAGAAAATTGGCACCCAGGAAGAGGAAGAAGGCAGGAGATGAAGAAGCCAGTGGACGTGAAGGCAAGAGGATGAAAGTTGGCACCCAAGTAGAGAAAGAAGGCTAGCAGTGTAGAAGCCTAATGATGTATTGAACTTGAACCTATATATGTAGTTCGGTTAAACTCTTGAGCTGTGTGCGTGGAACTTGCCAGGCAAAACAATCTGCCTCCTGTACTCGGAGTAAAATGTATCGCGACTTTAGGATTGGATACGGCCGAGGCCACTAGTTGAATCCGAAATTGTGACTGTGCCACTAATATCTGAACAATTGCGATAGCTGAGCGGTTAAGGGGTCTCCAAAATCGATGGGTGTTAGTGCCACAGACATGAATTATTTATAGGCGCTTAATAAATCCCTGCTATTGGCATTACACTTATGATAATTTTCTGGGCTAAAAAACAAGTTCTAAGCTGGCTGCTACACTCCACGAAGCAGCAACTTATTTCAGCTGCTGACAATGACATGGCAACACAAACTACAAATGCAACAGAGAATGCCTAGATAATGAGGAAATTGTTTCCACTATCTGGCCTAATCTTGAGCCCGTCTGTCTCACCACCTCCCTGCCCCTGCCTCCCCTGCACCTGGTGAAGCTCCCGGATCTCTCGCTCCATTGCACGAATCTACATCGTCTCTCCGGTCCCCCAGTACCCGAACTGGTCAGAAACCCCATCACCTGGAGCCGTGCAGACCAGCCGGAGCTGATGCCGACTCCCGAGGGCTACGCCATGGTTCTCGACCCCCTCATCATCTCCAACGCGCGTACCTGCCATTTCTCGCGCGTCCTCATCGACAGAGGCAGCAGCCTCAACCTCCTCTACCAGTCCACGCTGGAAAAGCTGGGCATTCGCGAATGCGACCTGCACCCGGCTACCACAACGTTCCAGGGCGTACTGCCGGGGCCAGCCTGCACCCCGCTGGCTAAAATCTAGCTGGACGTCATCTTCGGGACCGAGGAGAACTTCCACCGCGAGCCAACCTGGTTTGAGGTGGTAAACCTGACGAGCTCCTATCATGCTCTCCTCGGGCGCCCCACCCTCGCGAAGTTCATGGCCGTCCCCCACTATGCATACCTGAAGACAAAGATGCCGGGACCCAACGGTGTGATCACCGTCGCCGACTGCTTCAAGCGGTCGATGGAGTGCTCCTCGGCCAGTTCCAAACTGGCAGAGGCCCTCATCATAGCTGAGGAGAAGCGCGTGATCATGCGAATGTGGCCATGGCCTAGCAGGACATACCGGCTAGCAGCAAACCGGCTGGAGAAGGAGCTTTCCAGCCGGCAAAGGAGACGAAGAGGATCCTGCTTGACCCCTCCGATCCGACCAAGTTCGTCACCATTGGTGCCAACTTGGACAGCAAATAGGAAGGCGTGCTCGTCGACTTCCTCCGTGAGAATTGGGACATCTTTGCATGGTCCCCCAAGGACATGCCAGGTGTGCCGAGGGAGTTCGTCGAGCACTCACTTCATGTGCGGTCGGATGCCAGGCCGGTCAAGCAACCTCTGCGCTGGTTCGCAGAGGAGAAGAGGAAGATAATCAGTGATGAGATCACCCGGCTCCTTGTAGCCGGGTTCATCATGGAAGTATACCACCCGGATTGGCTGACAAACCCAGTCCTGCTGCTGAAGAAGAACAAGACCTGGCGCATGTGTATCGACTACACCAGCCTGAACAAGGCGTGTCCGAAAGACCCCTTCGCCTTGCCCCATATCGATCAAGTCATCGATTCCACGACCGGCTATGATTTGTTGTCTTTTCTAGATTGCTATTCCGGTTACAATCAGATCCGGTTAAACCCGGCTGATCAGATTAAGACATTGTTCATCACCCCCACGGGGCTTTCTGCTACGTAACCATGCCTTTCAGTCTGAAGAATGCAGGTGCTACCCATCAACGCTGCATGCAGAAGTGCTTCACTCGCAGATAGACCGAAACATACATGCTTACATGGACGATGTGGTCATCAAGACCAAGGAGAAGCGCACCCTCCTCGGAGATCTAGGAGAGACGTTTGGCAACCTCCGCCAGTACCAGATGAAGCTGAACCCGGAGAAGTGCGTCTTCGGAGTGCCATCCGGTCAGCTCCTCGGTTTCCTCGTATCACAACGAGGCATCGAGGCAAATCCGAAGAAGATCATGGCCATCGAGAGGATGCAGCCGCCCAGGAGCCTGCTTGGAGTCCAAAAGTTCACCGGATGCCTGGCCTCCCTCAGCCGTTTTGTCAGTCGGCTGGGGGAGAAGGCACTCCCGTTGTACCAGCTGATGAAGAAGACGGACAAGTTCTCCTGGACTTCGCAAGCCGACACCGCATTCCATGACCTCAAGCGCATGCTGTCCACAGCGCCGGTTCTAGCCACGCCGGCTAGCAAGGAGCCGATGTTGCTCTATATAGCAGCCATCAGCCGGGTTGTCAGCGTCGTCCTGGTGGTGGAGCGCCCCGAGGAAGGCAAGGCTCAGCTGGTTCAGAGGCCCGTCTACTACCTCAGTGAGGTCCTCTCCCTCTCCAAGCAGAACTACCCCCACTACCAGAAGATGTGCTATGGCGTGTACCTGGCATGCAAGAAGCTCAAGCACTACTTCCAGGAGCATCCGATTAAGGTCGTGTGCACCACACCCCTTTCGCTCGCCTGAATCGGATCCACCAGGCAGGCGATCCCACCCGGGGCCTCCTTGGAACATCTACGCAAACCCTCCATCAACCCATCGCCGGAGTCGGACTCCATCATCTGGGCAGGGAGCTCCGGCTGACAGAGCAGCAGAAGCAGAGCAGGAAGAACCCCCAAAGAAGAAGACCGGCACCAACTCTGGCAAGGCAGTGCCCTCCGGCTCGCAAGACCTAGGGGATGCCGTCTCGTCAAGCGGCTCGGGGGCTGCCGTCTCGGGTATTTCACCCGGACGAGCCCCCAACAACCATCAACCGGAGAGCGGGAGCGTCCTTGTCATTCGGGAAGTGCCATCCTGGGCGCAGCCCTTCATGAACTACATCACCAACGGGGAACTTCCGGATGACGAGGTGGAAGCCAGGCAAATCCGGCGCCGCGCGCACACGTACACCATCATCAACGGCGAACTATACAAGCGCAGCGTATCCCGACATTTTCCAAAGGTGTGTCGATGTGGACACGGGCTACCGGCTACTCAAGGACATCCATCAGGGCGAGTGCAGGCACCACGCTTCGTCAAGGGCGATAGTCGCCAAGGCGTTTCGCCATGGCTTCTATTGGCCCACCGCCCTCGAGGACGCTGAGCAGCTAGTCTGCGCGTGCAATGGGTGCCAGCGCTTCGGGCAGCTCAGGCACATGCCGACTTCGGTACTCAAGACCATACCGATTACCTGGCCATTCGCGGTTTGGGGCCTCGACATGGTCGGTCCCTTCAAGAGAGCGCGCGCGGGCATGACCCATCTGCTGGTGGCGATGGACAAATTCACGAAGTTGATCGAGGCCAAGCCCATCCGGAAGCTGGACGGGACGATAGTCGTCACCTTCTTCACCGACATCATCAATCGGTTCGTCTACCCCAACAGCATCATCACCGACTACGGCACGAACTTCGCCAAGGGGGCCTTCGCCCGATTCTGCAGCAATAAGGGCATCCGGCTGGACCTTGCCTCCGTCGCGCACCCGCAGTCTAACGGGCAAGTCAAAAGAGCAAACGGCTTGGTGCTAGCCGGCATCAAGCCACGCCTCATCGAGCCGTTAGAGCGGTCACCTGGATGCTGGATCGAGGAGCTTCCGGTTGTGCTATGGATCCTCCGCACCATGCCGAATAGATCAACCGGCTACACCCCGTTCTTCCTGGTCTACGGAACGGAAG
Source organism: Avena insularis (assembly GCA_023614405.1). Taxonomy (NCBI): domain Eukaryota; kingdom Viridiplantae; phylum Streptophyta; class Magnoliopsida; order Poales; family Poaceae; genus Avena; species Avena insularis. Next base: position 481,182,594 of record CM042686.1, on the reverse strand, counting down.
CCGTCCTCTCCGCGGATATCGAGTTCTACTCCCCGCGCAAACTCCTATACGACGAGAAGGCCAACCAGGAGGCACGGGAGGACGGTGTGGACCTCCTTCGAGATGGCCTTGTCCAGGTCGGCCCTATACCAGCAACGGCTACGCCGCTACCATTCAAGCCGGATCCGCCCAGTCGCATTCGCGAGGGCGACCTGGTTCTCCGGCTGGTGCAAGACACGAAGGACATGCACAAGCTATCGCCACCTTGGGAGGGCCCCTTCATCATCAGCCGGGCACTGCCCAACGACTCCTACTACCTCATCGACGTGCAGCAGCCGCGCAAGAACATGGTGGACAAATCAGATGAGGAGACCAAGTGTCCCTGGAACGCGGCCTTACTGCGCCTGTTTTACACCTAGTCGTCAGACAGTGTATGTATCCCGCAAACCCTATGAATGAAAATGCGGACCCCTACGAGATGCTCGGGGGCTCCTTGCTAGAAATATGTTTGTACATATTTTCCGGTTATGATTTTCCGGCTCCGGCAACCCCTACCCGGTGGCTTGTCGGCTGGCCCGGCCTGCTAAGTTAACAAACCGGCTGAGTAGTGTGCGATGATGTGAGAGGCCCACTTTTCGTCTTAGCTACAGACCGCAACCCGGCTGTCCGGCTAGCAAGAGCAAAAGCCCGAGGCATCCCACACGAAAGATGGGGAGGAGACGCGACAGAACGGGCATCCCGTCCCTACAACTAGCTTAAGACAATCCGGTTACTTAGCCATTAGTACCGCACGCGATGTACTGTCAGCTCCCTTCGATTCCGGCTGCAGACCGCAACCCGGCTGCCCGGCAAGGACGCAGCGAAAACAACAGAGCACACGAGAAAGCGACCAAGTGCCCAGAAAGGTGCAAGCTAGCTTTCGAAAAAACAAATCCGCTTTCCGGCTACAATTTGGCAGACTAACCTATTAACATGTGAGAATGTATGTGTATGTATGTTATTGTACGACTACCTTGAGTTGGAATTCAGGAAGAAAGGTGAAGAAGATTCGAAGTCCTTGCCTTCATCAAGCACTCCGAATCTCGGGGGCTACACCCACTGGGTGCGCTCGTGCGCCCCCAGTGGAATCTTGTAGTTCTCGACCGGCTAAAGGCGTTTAGCCGGCCGTTCAGAGCCCAGGTGAGGGCAAGGGCAGGAGCAAGAGAAGACAAAGAAGATTCGAAGTCCTTGCCTTCATCAAGCACTCCGAATCTCGGGGGCTACACCCAGTGGAGTGGCCGCCCCCATCGAATATTGATTCCCCGGTGAAGGTGTTCAGCCAGCGAAAGTACCCGACTAAGACGAGTCTAGTCGGATAAAGTTAGAAGATTTGGGGAAAAGAGGGAAGATTCGAAGCACCTGGCTACGCCAGCTACTACGAATCTCGGGGGCTACACCCAGTGGGTGCGCTAGCACACCCCCACTGGACATGCAGTTCTCCCGGCTAAAGGCGTGTAGCTGGACAAAGTAAGCCGGATAAAGTCAATCGGCGAAATGTTGAAAGAAAATGCAAAATGCACAAGTTGAAAGAAAGTCAAGCCAGTTCAAAATTAACAAACAAAGGAAAAGGGAGGCGATGCTCCCATAAGTTTACCCGGCGCCAGAGGCAGCCGGTACAGACAGACAAGTTCCAAAGTAATACTAAACAAGACAAATACACCTGGCATCCTGGGGCGGTGACTAGACGGCAGGACCCTTGCCATGCGGAGCATCTTGACCGGTGGAAGCTTCAGGCGGAGCAGGAGGCGCAGCGCTCGATCCAGTTCCGGCACCTGCAGCCGGCTGCGTCGGGGCTTCCACATCTGGAGTACCGACAGACTCCGAGTCGGTGAGCACCTCGTCGGGGTCCACATAGTCGGCGATCTTGATGGCGGAGCCTCGGAGCTCTGGATGGGCCTGGCGGATGGCGGCAAGGTCGGCACCAGCGCGGAAGCCTCCGTCGATCTTCTCGACGCGGGCGTCCTTGTACCTGGAGAGCATGAGGGCCAGAGCCATCTCCGCTCCGGCTCGCGCCGCCAAGTCCCACAGCCGGTCCACCGCAGCTGGCACCTCCCCAACCTTCACAGCCAGCTGCTCCATTGTCTCCAGAACCGGAGCATCCGGCCACAGGAAGGAGAATATGTCCCGCGCCGCTTGACGAAGCTTGGCAGCTTCCTCACCGAGAAGGACGACGAGCTCCTGGGCCGTCGGCTGCGCTCCCGGCCAGTTCTCCTGCAGCCGGTTGTATGCCAGCAGGTCTATGCCGGGATAAAATGCTGTCAGAAAAAGAGAGTCAGATCCGGCTTACCGGATCCGGAATGAAGGGGAGACGGAAAAGAGGAACTTACCCTTAGCCATGTGGCCAACCTGCATCAGCTCCTCCACCAGAGCCTTTTCCTTCATCGCCAGCCGTTTGATCTCCTTCTCTTGGTCCTTGTTCTGGGCCTCGAGAAGGTTGAAGGCTTCGGTCCGGCTGGCGAGCGAGGTGTCGCGCTCCTTGATGGTGGCCTCTAGACCGTCTACCTTCGCGTGCCAATCCTTGTTCTGCAGCCGTAGAGTGGAGTTGGACTTGCTCAGCCAGTCGTTCGCTTTCTTCAAGCGATCGATCTTGCGCTGAGCCACACGAGGATAGCTACGACGAAACCGGCTATCTACAAAAAAAAGGGGCAAGCCGGATGAAGCAACTTACGCTAGGAGGTTCCGTTGGCAGCAGCAAGCTTCTGCTCCAAGGACCGGTTCCCGCCGGCTGCGGCCTCTAGTAGCCAGATCTCCTTCACCGCCAGTTCGAGGGTGGCGGCAAGGTCCGTCAGCGAGGCGGCGGAGGACGCGTCGTCGTCCACGACATTGATGGCCAAGGACTCCTTCGCGGCAACCACCGCTGTCCTCCACTCCTCCCCCGGCTCGTCGTCGGAGTTGTCGTCACAGACAACCACGAGTTCCTTGCCGGCTGCGACTCCCCACGCACCTGCGGAAGAGCCACCCGACTGAGAACCCTCCGCTTCCGGCTAGGCCACCACGTCCGGCTGCAGACCCTCCGCTCCGGCTGGGGCAGCCGGTTCAGCTCGAGGTGGTTGCGGAGGCAGCGCCGCGGAAGAAGGAGGGGCGCTGGCAGACATGGTCGGAGCGCGGGGTAGAGACCCGGTTGGCGCTCGCGCCGGGCTCGCGGCTCCAAAGGAGACCAGCGTGCTAAGAAGGCAGAAACGAGAAGAAGGAAAGAAAAGCAAATAAGCCAAGGGAAGAAGGGCAGAAAAAGAAACAAGCAGAAGGTGGTGGAAGAGGAGAAGGAAGGATGTACCCCTGCACAACCGGAGGCTGACCCTTCTTCCGGCCCAGGCGACTCGGCGGAAGGGCGCTGGTCCGGCTCCTCTTAGGGGCCGGCTCCTCCGTGGCAGGCTGGCTGGAGCCGCTCCCGCCAAGCCACGTCCGTCAGGTGTCGCGGATCGGATCGAGCCAGCGACCTCCTCCTCCTCTTCAACCTCCGCGTGGGGGTCGGCAGCCGGTTCATCGTTCCGGCTGGGGAAGGTATCGCCATCCCCGTCTGACTCCTCGCGAGACTGCCGAGCATGTGGCTCGGGCAAGTCAGGCGTAAACGCCTCGAGGGGGGCTTCACCCTCCTCGCGAAGGATGCAAGGGAAGATCTGCTGAATGCAAGAAGTTAGTCGGATAAAGCAAGAAATACAAAAGAAGGTTTCGGCTAAAAGGACCTACCCGGGGTGTGTGGTTTTCCCGGTTGTAGGGCGCTAGGCTGAAGGTCCAGCCCTCCGGTAGCCGCTCCTTCGTGATCGTCCACACCCACTCCTTCAGGTTGTGGTAGCAGGGATCACGGCGCGACAGCCGGGTCGGGTCCAGCCGGCCGGAGTAGAAGCAATTTTGTGCGCTCGCTGCTGCAGCGGCATCATCAGCCGGCACATCCAACTGAGGATGATGTCCAGGCCGGTTAGCCGACAGGTGACGAGGGAGTGCATGCACTGCAGCATCGCGTCCAACTCCGCCTTGTCGCCATAAATCTTCAGCTCCCAGTGCTGCCGGCTGGACTCGACATCCTGGAAAGCTGGAAGGTTGATCCGGTCGACATTGGTGACGTTCTTGACGTAGAAGTACGACTGCTACCACAGTCGTACCATGTCATGCAGCAAGAACTTCGGGTAGCCAGATTGCGTGCGGGGGTAGATGGAGGCGCCACCATAGACGACTAGCGGCCCCTTCGTGTACTTCACCTGCGGCGGACTCGGAAGAGCCGGCAGAAGAGCCCGAGATCTGGCTAGATCCCGAGATAGCTCTCGCAGAAGGCCATGAAGTGCACCAGCGTTCCGATTGCATTGGCGTCGAGATGGTGGAGACGGAGATCGAAGAAGGCTAAGAAGGTGAGGAAGAAGGGGTGCACCAGCAACGTGAACCCCTGCGCCAGATGCGAGAGGAAGATGACCCGCTCTCCCTCCGCCGGGTGCGGCGACACCTCTATCGACGGCGCCAGCCGCACCGCTACTTCCTCCTCCGACGGAAGGACGCGGGCAGTGCGGTACTTCTGGATATGGTCCTCCGTGACGGAGGAGCCACACCAGCATCCGCGTTTAGCTGCCATCTCCGGTTGACAAGGAGGCACGCCGGCGGAGGAGTGGCGGTGGCCCGTACCGCCGCCGACGAAGAACGAGCGGCGCAGCGGGCTATAGCGGCAGCAGAGGAAGGGTGCAGAGGGCAGGAGCGCGGGAGGTCAGAAGGAAACTGGAGCGGGGGAGCGAAGGAAGGGAACTGCTCCCCCCGCGGCGTCCCTTTAAAGGACCGGAAGTGCAACCGTCCACGACGTCACGTGGCGTGCATCCTGGCGACCTTCTCCCCAACCGCCGCCCAGATCCCGTGTGCCGACGCGAGATGCGCAGAAGATTCGGGAACCAGTGGCGTGTGGCCGGCGTCAGCACTGATGTCACGGGTAGCGCAACCGCCAGGCGTAGCGGACACAAATTCAAAACTAGGAGGGAGCGCATGCACATTTCGCCTAAGGGCGGAATCCACACGCGCTCGGGGGCTAGTGTCGGGGGGATGATCCCCAGATACCCCAACCGGACAAGCGAAATCGGATCGCGTCCGGTGACGGTCTGGCGGACAAGGCAAGACAGGCTGGCTATCGCATGGTAGCCGGATCGGCAAGAAGCAGCCGTCTATGGCGATGTAGCCGGAACCAATCAGTGAAACAGGACGACGTGCGTATCAGTGCACGGTACGCCCTGTACGATGACAAGACCGGCAACTACCCGCCCATACCGAAGACTTTGCGGGGATGACGCAAGAACAGTGGCCCGATGCTGACGACAGGCTCACACGGCGTCCACTGTGCCTATGATAGCCATACCGCTCATACTCCGATGGGACACACCGTCTGGGACCACCGTAGATGACCGGTCGGTGGGACCCATTGTGGTGCCCCCGCCGGATGATTGGTGAGACCGTTGCCTCTCTGCCTATATAAGGAGAGGCAAGGCCTCAGTAGTAAGGGTTGGTCTCAGTGCATTTAAGGCAGTAGCTAGAGAATACAGCTCAAGGAGCACTTGTAGCTCATATATCCCACAAAGTCAGATCTGGCTGGAGTAGGAGCTTTACCTCATCACGAGGGCCCCCGAACTTGGGTACTTCCTGCATCCAGCTATGCTTGCTTGTATCCAATCCCGACTGCGGACGCCGTCAATAGTTTCTCTGCTAGTCCCCACACTTCTATCTAACCTTCTTAGGTACTGTCGTTCCCAATACAACGACAAACACACATGCAATAACCACTGGTTGATCCATGTGTGGTTCATGACAAAAACACACATACAATGAACACTAGTGGATCCATATGTGGTTCTTGACAGGAACACACATGCAATGACATTGGTTGATCTATGTGTGGTTCATGACAGGAAAACACATGCAATGACATTGGTTGATCCATATGTGGTTTGTGGAAAGAACACACATGCATTGACACTGGTTGATCCATATATGGTTTGTGGAAAGAACACACATGCAATGACTCTAGTGGATCCATGTGTGGTTTGTGGAAAGAACACACATGCAATGCCACATCCAATGACTCTAGTGGGTCCATATGTGGTTTGTGAAAAGAACACACATGCAATGCCTCTAGTCGATCCATATGTGGTTTGTGGTAAGAACATACATGCAATGACTCAGGTTGATCCATATGTGGTTTGCGAAAAGAACACACATGCAATGACACTGGTTGATCCATGTGTGGTTTTTTGAAAGAACACACATGCAATGACTCTGGTGGATCCATATGTGGTTTGTGGAAAGAACAGACATGCAATGACAGTAGTGGATCCATATGTGGTTTGTGAAAAGAACACACATGCAATGCCATTGGTTGATCCATGTGGTTTGTGGAAAAGAACACGCATGCAATGACATTGGTGGATCCATACGTGGTTTGTGGAAAGAACGCACATACAATGACTCTAGTGCTAGTTTTAGTATAAGAACACACATGCAATGACTCTTGTGGGTCCATATGTGGTTTGTGAAAAGAACACACATGCAATGACTCTAGTGGATCCATATGTGATTTGTGGAAAAGAACACACATGCAATGAACACTGGTGGATCCATAAATGGTTTTTGGAAACAACACACATGCAGTGAACATTGGTTGATCCATATGTGGTTTGTGGAAAGAACACACATGCAATGACACTGGTTGATCCATATGTGGTTTGTGAAAAGAACACACATGCAATGACTCTAGTGGATCCATATGTGCTTTGTGGAAAGAACACACATGTAATTACCACTAGTGGATCCATGTGTGGTTCATGATAGGAACACACATGCAATGACATTGGTTGATCCATATGTGGTTTGTCACAATAACACACATGCAATGACTCTAGTGCTAGTTTTAGTATAAGAACACACATGCAATGACTCTAGTGGGTCCATATGTGGTTTGTGAAAAGAACACACATGCAATGACTCTAGTGGATCCATATGTGCTTTGTGAAAAGAACACACATGCAATGCCATTGGTTGATCCATATGTGGTTTCTGAAAAGAACACACATGCAATGAGTCTAGTGGATCCATATATGGTTTGTGGAAAGAACACACATGCAATGACTCTAGTGTGGTCCATATGTGGTTCATGTCAGGAACACATATGCAATGACATTTTTTGATCCATATGTGGTTTGTGACAATAACACACATGCAATGCCATTGGTTAATCCATGTGTGATTTGTGGAAAGAACACACATGCAATAACTCTAGTGGGTCCATATGTGCTTTGTGAAAAGAACACACATGCAATGACTCTAGTGGATCCATATGTGGTTTGTGGAAAAGAACACACATGAAATGAACACTGGTGGATCCATAAGTGGTTTGTGGAAAGAACACACATGAAGTGAACACTGGTGGATCCATATGTGATTTGTGAAAAGAACACACATGCAATGCCATTGGTTGATCCATATGTGGTTCGTGAAAACAACACACATGCAATGACTCTAGTGGATCCATATGTGGTTTGTGGAAAGAACACACATGCAATGACTCTAGTGGGTCCATATGTGGTTCATGTCAGGAACACAGATGCAATGGCATTGGTTGATCCATATGTGGTTTGTGACAATAACACACATGCAATGCCATTGGTTAATCCATGCGTGGCTTGTGGAAAGAACACACATGCAATGCCTCTAGTGGGTCCATATGTGGTTTGTGAAAAGAACACACATGCAATGACTCTAGTGGATCCATATGTGGTTTGTGGAAAAGAACACACATGCAATGAACACTGGTGGATCCATAAGTGGTTTGTGGAAAGAACACACATGCAATGACACTGGTTGATCCATATGTGGTTTGTGAAAAGAACACACATGCAATGACTCTAGTGCTGGGTTTAGTATAAGAACACACATGCAATGACTCTAGTGGGTACATATGTGGTTTGTGAAAAGAACACACGTGCAATGACTCTAGTGGATCCATATGTGGTCTGTGGAAAGAACACACATGCAATAACCACTGGTTGATCCATGTGTGGTTCATGACAGGAACACACATGCAATGAACACTGGTGGATCCATATGTGCTTCTTGACAGGAACACACATGCAATGACATTGGTTGATCCATGTGTGGTTCATGACAGGAACACACATGCAATGACATTGGTTGATCCATATGTGGATTATGGAAACAACACACATGCAATGACACTGGTTCATCCATATGTGGTTTGTGGAAAGAACACACATGCAATGACTCTGTTGGATCCATGTGTGGTTTGTGGAAAGAACACACATGCAATGCCATTGGTTGATCCAAGTGTGGTTTGTGAAAAGAATACACATGCAATGCCATTGTTTGATCGATGTGTGGTTTGTGGAAAGAACACACATGCAATGCCATTAGTTTATCCATATGTGGTTTGTGGAAAGAACACACATGCAATGAAACTGATTGATCCATATGTGGTTTGTGGAAAGAACACACATGCAATGATTCTGGTGGATCCATGTGTGGTTTGTGAAAAGAACACACATGCAATGACTCTAGTGGGTCCATATGTGGTTTGTGAAAAGAACACACATGCAATGACTCTAGTGGATTCATATGTGGTTTGTGGAAAGAACACACATGTAATGACCACTTGTTGATTAATATGTGGTTTGTGGAAAGAACACACATGCAATGACACTGGTGGATCCATATGTGGTTTGTGAAAAGAACACACATGCAGTGACTCTAGTGCTAGTTTTAGTATAAGAACACACATACAATGACTCTAGTGGGTACATATGTGGTTTGTGAAAAGAACACACGTGCAATGACTCTAGGGGATCCATATGTGGTCTGTGGAAAGAACACATGCAATAACCACTGGTTGATCCATGTGTGGTTCATGACAGGAACACACATGCAATGACATTGGTTGATCCATGTGTGGTTCATGACAGGAACACACATGCAATGACATTGGTTGATCCATATGTGGTTTGTGGAAAGAACACACATGCAATGAGACTGGTTGATCCATATGTGGTTTGTGGAAAGAACACACATGCAATGACTCTGGTGGATCCATGTGTGGTTTGTGGGAAGAACACACATGCAATGCCATTGGTTGATCCATGTGTGGTTTGTGAAAAGAATACACTGTGCAATGCCATTGGTTGATCCATGTGTGGTTTGTGGAAAGAACACACATGCAATTCCATTGGTTTATCCATATGTTGTTTGTGGAAAGAACACACATGCAATGACTCTAGTGGGTCCATATGTGGTTTGTGGAAAGAACGCACGTGCAATGACTCTGGTGGATCCATGTGTGGTTTGTGAAAAGCACACACATGCAATGACTCAAGTGGGTCCATATGTGGTTTGTGAAATGAACACACATGCAATGACTCTAGTGGATCCATATGTGGTCTGTGGAAAGAACACATGCAATAACCACTGGTTGATCCATGTGTGGTTCATGACAGGAACACACATGCAATGACATTGGTTGATCCATGTGTGGTTCATGACAGGAACACACATGCAATGACATTGGTTGATCCATATGTGGTTTGTGGAAAGAACACACATGCAATGACACTGGTTGATCCATATGTGGTTTGTGGAAAGAACACACATGCAATATCTCTGGTGGATCCATGTGTGGTTTGTGGGAAGAACACACATGCAATGCCATTGGTTGATCCATGTGTGGTTTGTGAAAAGAATACACTGTGCAATGCCATTGGTTGATCCATGTGTGGTTTGTGGAAAGAACACACATGCAATGACTCTAGTGGGTCCATATGTGGTTTGTGGAAAGAACACACGTGCAATGAATCTGGTGGATCCATGTGTGGTTTGTGAAAAGCACACACATGCAATGACTCTAGTGGGTCCATATGTGGTTTGTGAAATGAACACACATGCAATGACTCTAGTGGATCCATATGTGGTTTGTGGAAAGAACACACATGCAATGACCACTGGTTGGTTGATGACCCACAAGTATAGGGGGTGTATCGTAGTATTTTCGAGGGAAGTGAAACCCAATTTATTGATTAGACACAAAGGGAGCCAAAGAATACTTATCAGCCTTAACAACTGAGTTGTCAATTCAGTTGCACCTAGAAACAATCTTGCTCACAGTAGTTTATTAGTAGCAACAGTTTTGTAGTAGGAATAGTAAAATACTGTGTAGTAACAAAAAGTAAAATAGCAAGGATTAGCGGTAGGCATAGGGATGGATGGACGGGCGTTGCATGGACAAGACAATTCACATAGCAAACAGAACATAGGACAATTGCAGATAAAGAAGATAAAGCATCCAAGTACTAGATAATCCTAGGCATGTGTTCCATATATAGTCATACGTCCTCGCAATGAGTACTTGCACAACATCTTTTGTCCTGCCAGCCCGTTTGCAGCGGGGCCTCTAGGGAACTACTGGCAATTAAGGTGCTCCTTTTAATAAAGCACCGGAGCAAAGCATTAACACTCCGTAAACACATGTGATCCTCACATCAAAGCCTTTCCCTTCCACCCCGATTTACTTCGCCGACCATAGGTTCCGGACAACGACGTGTGTATACAACTTGTAGGTAATACCAAGAACAACACTATCATAATGAATCAATAATAAGTTCAGATCTGAGATCATGGCACACGGGCCCTAGTGACAAGCATTAAGCACAACAAGTCGCAACAAAGTCATAAAGCACTAATAAGAGATACTAGGCACTATGCTCTAACAATCTGATGCCATTACATGAATGTTCTCATCCAATTCCTACCATCCCCATAGCCTACAGCGGGGGATTACTCACTCATAGATGGAGGAAACATGGATGGTTGATGAAGATGATGGTGGAGATCGATGGAGATGGCTCCGGGGGCACTTCCCCGTCCCGGCAGGGTGCCGGAACAGAGACTTTCTGTCCCCTGAATCTCCCCTTCGGTGGTGGCAGCGTAGCGGAACTTGTCATGGAAAAACGTCGACCCCCCCCGGAGTTTTTAGGTCAGAAGGCTTCTTATAGGCGAAGAGGGAGACCGAGGGGGTGCCTGGGGCCACCACACCATGCCCTGGCGCAGCCAGGCCCAGCCCGCGCCTAGGGGGTGTGGCTAGCCCTGGCCCTCCTCCGTCTCATATTATAGCTCCTGGAGTCTTCTGGAAAAATAGGCACTTTGTCTTTTGTCCCGTCCAATTCCGAGAATATTCATTTTCTGACTTTCATGGAACCAAAAACAGCAGAAAACAGGCAGCTGGCAGTGTGTCTCTTGTTAATAGGTTAGTCCAAGAAATCATATGAAAAGTACTCCAAAGTGTGGACAAAACACAAGAAAGTGGATAAAACCAAGCATGGAGCATCAAAAATTATAGATACATTTGCAATGTATCAACATCCCCAAGATTAACTCCTACTCGTCCTCGAGTAGGTAAGTGATAAAAAGAAAGAATAATTTTTGAGGTGACATGCACCATCAAATACTTGATCAAAGTATTTGTAAAACATTCAAAGCTGGTATCATAGTACTTTAATCATAACATGAAAGACAAAGTTCTAGCAATAATACAAAGAAACTATGATGCAACATAAAAAAGGCACAAACAAAAGATTCATGAATAACAATGCCTTGCAAGACGTTTGTTTGTTTCACATAAAGAAAACATAGCATAGTGGCACTCAGCTTGTCCCTCATAGAGTAGCAAACATAAATGCATAGGACACCTTCAAAGTTTACAAGAGTGACTAGATAAAAATAGTTTAAAACAAGCAATATCAAGGTATGCATCAATCAACAAGTCTTGGGACAATGCACATAGAACTAAGAATGGTCACTATGCTCTCAAGAAAGTGCTCATAGAATGTGTGGAGACTCAACAAGGAAATGAAAAGGTTTTGAAAAGTTTGAAAGGCTTCCAAATGCTGAAAGTATAGTACTCATTAGCTTTGAGCTCTCATTGCCCCTGTCATAAGCATCTTTAATGTGGTTAAGGTGAAATTGAGGTCCAATCTGAGTTATATGCTTGATAGACTATAAACTGAAAATCCCAAGTCCCTTGAGTACGAGGGCCGCTCCTCATGCTACTCAACTTTAGTTACCGGTAAGTTCTTGTCATCGTAAGTATGTGTGTATCATAGAGAACCGCCAACGGGGTACCCCTTGCCCGATGATACGGAAGAGCAGACAATGAGTATCTCGGCAATCTTCTTATTTACCATGGGAAAATGGTGTTTTTTTCTCTCTTTCCTCTTTTCAAGTCTCTTTTTTTTATTTTTCTCAATAGCTATCTCTCTTTTTTTATAAGAAGAATGCTTCATAGATATCATTATGGTTACGCTGCAGGTTTCCACCATGTCAGCATGGGTTGAACCAATGACCCAGCGCTCTCTAACACACATACATAACTCCATGGACTTACAAGCTCCCCTTTTATTTCACACCAACGACATCCGCAAACAAAAGAGCAAGGTATCAACTGGGTATATATTTACAAGTGTTGAAAGCGTTCCCCATGACAGCACGGTTCTGCTAATCCCCAGCCTATAATTAGCAAGCATATAACTTTCATGGAGAGTTCACAATGGTTCAGGTTTATTAAGTGCAGGAAATAAAGTGTGCCATCAAGTTCGTGAGAGCTTTACTAACTAACTTTCTCATAACAAGCAAACATTTTATTCGGAATAAAACAAGGCATATTGAATATGCACGGAAGTAGCAAATGATGCTAATAGGTAGGTATGGTGGACACTTTGGCAATATTTGGTTGATGGGAGTTGGAAACATGAGTAAAACACTCAGTGTAAGTGAAGGCTAGCAATAGTAAGGGAGTGACAAACGAGAGAGCAATAATGGCCATAATCATGCAAAGCAACAAAACATCATTGATCAAAGCATAAATTGATACTACAAGTTGAAAACTAAAGGATCATAAAGGCTTATGGTGACTTGGGATAGTCATAACATGGTGTGAGCATGTGCCAAGTCAACCCAAATAAAGCATCAAAGGAGAATACCACTATACTATGCTTTAATATGCTAAAACAACGCATAATTCATCCAAGGCACATTAAGCAATCTCAATTGTTTATAACAAGTCATGCTACAGCAAAGAATACTAAGCATAAAGCCAAAACAATATCAAGCATGGCATGACAAAGCATAGGCCACAGTCAAAAACAAGCTCTCTTTACCACTTAAGCATGAGCTTTCCTACTCTTTTTTCCAAACCAAACCAAACTATTTGAACACCAATGCATGAAAGAGGAGGTCCAACCAATTTATTCAGCAAACTAAGCAAACCAAGCAAACTAAAAACCAAAACTAAAACGAAAAAGAAGACGCTCCAAGAACAACACAACTATGCATGAAACAATAAAAATGAAGCGTTTGGAAGAAACCTGGGATTTTTATTGATGAAGAAGGGGATGCCTTGGGCATCCCCAAGCTTTGACGCTTGTACTTCTTGGATATTTCTTGGGGTGACACGCGTGGCATCCCCAAGCTTGAGCTTTAGTCCATCCTTCATCTCATTACTCATTCCTTCCATACACCTGAAATTTTTCCTTCATACAAAACTTCAAACAATCTTTATTAGCAACATTAGTGCACTCAAGATAAATAAGTCTTAAGGTTCAGTTCTAAAACCAAATAAACTTCCATTAGAACACTAGCTACTGTATTACTTCCCTCAAAAAGCTCAATTCCCCAAAAGAACTCAAAAAGGAACCAACAAGAAGCAAATGCAGAAAATGGCAGAAATTTGTCAAAACAGACCAGGAGGTAAAGACAAATTTTTTAGAAGACCTTCTGTTGCTCAAATCATAAAGTGTTGAACTAACGAAAGTTAGATAACAACCTGGGGCATGAGCAAAAAAATTCACACCTCAAAAAGATGTTCAGAGATTTTACACGAATTTTTACGGTGAAGCACAGAAATCTGTTTCGGGACAACAACTTTCCCAATCATTACTTCTCTCTCATTAGAGGTTACTCTTGGCACAAAAAGCAAATAAAAAGGATAAGGAGCAGTTATTACTGAAGTAATAACTTCCAAGACTCATCTAAAACTTTTGGGTTATCCCCCAATAAGTACTTTTCTTTAATGCCTTTAAGTTAGACATAAGCAAAAACTAAAATGGATAGAATAGAAGTAAGCGGAGATAATCATGGTGAAAACATTGTTTTGTTCAATGAAATCCTTTTGTTAACAAGGTTGATCAGGTCTTGTTACCAAAACAATTTCATATGATACAAAACTTTGTATTCCACTAATGATTATGTTACCTCAACCTTGATAGCAATAGTCCCAATCATAATAGTTTCAAATTTTTCTCTTGGTATGGGACAATATATTTCTCCAACTTGAATGCCCTCATCATGTTCAATTGAATTAAAAACCATAAGTCCTTTCAATCTTCTTGGGGAAATAGATAGTATGTTCCTTGTCATTAACATTGAAGGTCACCTTCCCTTGATTATAATTAATAACAGCTCCTGCAGTATTTAAGAAAAGGTCTCCCAAGAATAATAGACATATTGTCATCTTTAGGCATAAAAGTTTGAGAGGATGCTCTCATAAGAAATATGGGTTGAAGTAAAAGAGAGCATCAAAAAGCAAATTCAAAACACATTTAAGTCTAACCCACTTCCTATGCATAGGAATCGTGTATGCAAATCAATATGCAAAGAACAAAGTGACAGGCATAGGAAGATAAAACAAGAGTAACTTAAAAACTTTCAGCACATAGAGAGGTGTTTCAATACCATGAAAACTTCTGCAACCATATTTTCCTCTCTCATAATAATTTTCAGTAGCCTCATGAAGAAACTCAACAATATAACTATCACATAAAGCATGCTTTGATGATCTACAGGCACTAGAGCTTTATTATAAACACTTTCAAAAGAATCCTCAGGAACATAACATTCATCCTTCTCTAGTAAGCATGGGGGACAATCAAATAATGTAAGGGAGAAAGAGTTACTCTCATTAGAAGGTAGGTATGGGTAGCTAATCCATGCTTCCTCCTTTTCTTCATCACTCTCCTTCTCTTTTTCATCTAATGAGATTTCAGGTTCATCAATTTCTTCTTCCATAGGATCCTGCAAGGTATTAGTCTCTTCCATTTGTGGAAAGCATCTATTAAAATATTCAAGAATATAGCCATTTTCATCCTTGTAATTATCAAAGCAAAATTTAAGTATACCATAAACCTCATACTTATAAGGTGAATCATCAATATTTTCAAGCAAACTAGCAAGTTCAAAAGCACCCTTCCAAGCAATAAATTCCTCAATTTGTTCCACATCATAAAGGTCATAATTTCCCTTAACATAGGAAGATATGGTAACATTATCATTATACACACATTGAAAAGGGAGGTGTTTGTACCTCCTACAGCAACAAGATTTATCATGGCAATAAGTAACATTATAAGTAGAGCACACATTTCTAGCAATGGTATACAATCTATCAATTTGTCCCCATAAGTGTTTCCCTTTTTGTGACAAGCGGTGTTCCTTATAATAATATTTTTCATCTTCCGTGAACCCACCTTGCCAATAAGATTTAGTTTCAAAGAAACCAACCATTGACAACAAGCATGATAAAGCAAGACAATAACATACCAACGAAAATAACAACTAGAGTAGGAACCAATTTTTTTGTATTTTTGATAAAGAAACAAGCAAACTAGGAGAAAATAAACTTAGCTTGAACAATAGTGAATCCAAGTGGACTTGATAAATAAAGCTATGCTCCCCGGCAACGGTGCCAGAAAATAGTCTTGATGACCCACAAGTATAGGGGGTGTATCGCAGTATTTTCGAGGGAAGTGAAACCCAATTTATTGATTCGACACAAGGGGAGCCAAAGAATACTTATCAGCGTTAACAACTGAGTTGTCAATTCAGCTGCACCTGGAAACAATCTTGCTCACAGCAGTTTATCAGTAGCAACAGTTTTGTAGTAGGAATAGTAAAGTAACAGCAGTAGTAACAAAAGCAGTACCAGTGGGATTCGAGTGCGGTAGGCATAGGGATGGATGGATGGGCGTTGCATGGACAAGACAATTCACATAGCAAACAGAACATAGGGCAATTGCATATAAAGAAGATAAAGTATACAAGTACTAGATAATCCTAGGCATGTGTTCCATATATAGTCATACGTGCTCGCAATGAGAACTTGTACAACATCTTTTGTCCTGCCAGCCCGTTTGCAGCGGGGCCTCTAGGGAACTACTGGAAATTAAGGTGCTCCTTTTAATAAAGCATCGGAGCAAAGCATTAACACTCCATAAACACATGTGATCCTCACACCAAAGCCTTTCCCTTCTGGCTACCCCGATTTCTGTCACTTCGGGACCATAGGTTCCAGACAACGACGTGTTTATACAACTTGTAGGTAAGACCAAGAACAATACTATCATAATGAATCAATAATAAGTTCAGATCTGAGATCATGGCACTCGGGCCCTAGTGACAAGCATTAAGCACAACAAGTCGCAACAAAGTCATAAAGCACTAATAAGAGATACTAAGCACTATGCCCTAACAATCTGATGTCATTACATGAACGATCTCATCCAATCATTACCATCCCCATAGCCTACAGCGTGGAATTACTCACTCATAGATGGAGGATGTTGGGTCCGCAGCATAGAAAACAAAAAATTTCCTACGGTGTGAACTACACGCCAAGATCTATCTACTAGGTACAAAGCAACGGGTGGACATACATCCAACGAGAAATTACCCTCATAGACAAAGAGCTTTGTTAACGAGTAGGAACTCGTGGTTGATGTAGTCGTACACTTGCCGATATCAAGATCATGATGAAGTCCAGCAGATCCGGCTCCAGCACGTCCATCAGATCCAGCTCCAGCACCACCAAGTCCAGCACCGCAAAGCAGCGGTGCATCCGTGATCGCACACACGTCCGGTACCCCGACAACCTCCGTCCCTCGCTCTAGCAAAGCAGCAGAAGTAGCAACTCCTTTCCAGATAAAGCCACCAGGAACATGTATCTCACTAATCCAAGACCATAGGGAAATAATACTAGAGGGGGAGAGAGATCCTTCACAAGGAGGTGTGAGTGAGAAGTGAGGAGGGGGTGGCCTTTTATAGGAGGAGGGGGTGCCCCTCCATGGCCGGCGCATGGAGGGGGTGACCCTTCACCTCCTCCATTCATGTGGTGGTAACCCCTCCACATTAAAACGCCCCTTCACATTCTCTTTTAAAGTCTCCACTTTAAATGCATTAAATTTCTCCAAATTTAATGCTCTCTCATTTAATAAAACTCTTTTATTATTTTTATTCAGAATTTTGTTAATTACTTTAATTAACAAACATTCACATAAAAACCCCTACAACATTTCAATATTACATGCAGAACCAATTTCAGGATTTTCACCCGAAACAGTCTCGGTGTCTATTGAAATAATTCCAGCGCTTTCTTAAATCTTTATCTAAAACATATTTGCTCCAAATGGTGTCGGTATCCCTTAAGTGTGTCACCCTACGGTTCGCGAATAATGCAGACATGATCGAGACCCCTCTCCGATCAATAATCAGCAGCGGGACCTGGAGATCCATACTGACTCCTACACATTCAACGATGACTTCTGTGATCGTGAGAACCTTTAATGCTAGTAACTAAATCCCTTTGTCCCGCGATATATTACATGTCCAAGATTCGATCATCGGTATCTCCATACCTAGTTTGATCTCGTTACCGACATGCACTCTTTTCTCGTTCCCGTGATATAACATTCTAGTGATCACATCACTTGCTTGCAAGCTATTTCAATGTGATATCACCGAGAGGGCCCAGAGTATATCTATCCGTCATCGGGATGGACAAATCCCACTCTTGATCCATGAGCCTCAACATAACACCTTCGTAGTAATCGAACCCACCTTTATAGTCACCCTGTTACGGTGTGACGTTTGGTGTTATCAAGATACTCTTCCGGTGTTAGCAATTAACATGATCTCATGGTCTAAGGATAAAGATTACTTCGTATGATATTATAGCAATATAAATGTAATGACTTTGATCGTAATGCTATACTTCGGATGAATGTTCATCACATCATTCCACCAATGGTGTGACCTTGTTATTAACAACATCCAATGTCCATGATCAGGAAACCTTGATCATCTTGTTAATCAACAACCTAGTCTATAAGAGAGGCATAACTAGGAACCCTTTTTGTTTATTAAACACACATGTATTGATGTTTCCAATCAATACAATTCTAGCATGTAAAATAAACATTTATCATAAACATGGAATAAGATAATAACCACTTTATTATTGCCTCTCGGGCATATTCCCTTCAGTCCCCCACTTGCACTAGAGTCAATAATCTAGTTTGAAAAACTTTGCGTATTGAACACCTATGGCTTTCTGGTGTTGCATATATGCTATTGCTAGTGGTTAACATAATCTCTGGATCTGACAGTTTCAGGTCCATGTGTATTTGCATGTCTCTGCGTCTCTACGCATCACTCATTCTCAAATGGGATGGCATTGTATAGATTGGTCCTTTGGTGTGACCTTTAGTTCGTTCGGCTCAAAATATGTTGATATTATTGTCACACAATATATATTCATAGTATTAGCCCACATTGAACCACACCTAGTTTGATAACAAACTACTTAACACAAATGCCCTCCTTTGCTGCTACTATAGCAGTCATATACTTAGCCTTTTGTTGTAGTATCCGTCACAATGTCTCAACTTTGGAACTCATCCAAATCCATCATGGAACATCCTTTCCATTACATTGTGCCACCCATAGTCTAAATTGAGATAAATTTAATTTGTATCTTGTGACAAAACTAGTATCAATGTAACACTTTACAATGAACTACCTTTAACTATTTGTTACTTATACATTATATATTCTTAGTTCTTCCAAAGCTCATAAGAATATCTTTACTATTGTCCAATGATCATCTTATGAATCATTCTGGTATATGCTCATAACATTTAGAGCATAGGACATTCTGGATATATACATATCATGGTATAATCGATCAAAATCTTCATGTGATTTTACTCACCAAGTGTTGAAACACTTGAATTTTGATACAATCCTTTCCATGCAGCAAGAACCTTTCTTGTTGTTTCCATATTGAACCCTTTCAATATCCCATATATGTATGTCTGGCACAACCATATTAGCGCCTTAATCTATCCATATAGATATTGATGCCTAATATTCCGGGTTTGCCCAAGTCTTTCATCGAAATCTTATTTTAATGAAATTCTTAACTTGTGTCAATACAAGATACATCATTTCCAACCAACAATATGTCCTCTACATAATGTATTAGAAATATGTCTCAGCGCTCCCACTTAATTTCTTGCAAATGCAAGCATCTTCATCATCTCCGATGAATTTAAACTCTTTTAACAGTTTCATCATGGTGAAGATTCCAACTCCGCTATGCTTACTTCAACTATTGAAGTTTACATGCCCTTTTAGCACCCTTTGAATTAACAAAACCCTTCGGACCATGTCATGTACATGTCCTAGGTTACCGTTCTATTAGAAGAACCTTGTTTTGTTTATTCAACTACCATATACCAAATTATATGTAGTGGTTGCTACATTGATCCGTCAAGACTATATATCGCTATGAAAGATCAAATCTTGTCATAGTCAACTCCTTGAACATTGTTGTAAACTTCTTTCCGACATGTCGACTATTTCATAGATGTTAAAAATCCATGTCTTATTTCTTTATAGATCCAAACACGACCGATAGGCTTCACGCCTTTCCGGAGGGTCTTCCAAGTTCAGAAACTTGTTTTCTCGTGTATGGATACTATCACGGATTCTATGACTTCTAGTCATTTTATGGAGTCAGGGCCCATCATCGCTTCTTTGCATGTAGTCGGTTCATCATTGTCAAAACAATAACGACTTGCTTATCAAATCTTACTATTTGATTCTTACCAACCCACACGGTTCTATGGGAACTCTAATCTCCGAGATCACACCTTTTGTAATCACGAGAGCCATGAGCATTGTGGACGCCACCGGGACACTTTCCGGCGCTGCGCTACTTAGCACATATAGCTAAGATTCAACAACCTTATCGAAGTTCTATTGTCCTCCCACTTAACTTTTCACGAAAAATTCCTTCTCAAGAAACTTGACGTTCCAAGTAACAAACTCTTTTGTCCTCGGTGTTATGGAGAAATTCCCAACAAATTCTTTGGGATAACCTACAAAGACGTGCTTATCCGACTTTGGTTGTAAACATTTTACTTATGCATAGCATACCACAATTTAAGAAAAGACAATTCGGGTTTTATCCCAAACCATAACTCATATGGTGTCATTTCAATGGATCACGATGGTGCTCTTTTTAGTGTAAAAGCGGTAGTCTCTAAAGCTTCAATCCTTAAAACATAATGGCAGTTTTATAAGTGACACCCTTGATCTTACCATGTCAAACATGGTTTGATTTTATCTCTCGAATATGCCATACTCCTATGGTTTATCGGGAAACACAAATCATGGAACAATTCCTCAAGTCTTAGGTGTTTTTGCTAAACATGTAACTCAAATATCTTCCTTTATGATCGAATCATAAACTCTTTATTTTCTTGTTACAATGATTTTCCACTTCATCTTGAAAGTCTTTGAACAATTTTCAAATGTTTCATACTTCTTCCTTATTAAGTAAATATACAGATATATTCACTCAAATTTTTGGAGAAAGCATATGAAGCAAAAAGATCCATTGCATATGGCTACACATAATGGACTATGCACATCAGCATGCACAATTTCCAATAAGCTAGTCATCCGTTCCTCTCTGGCCTATGGACGGAGTTTCAATTATCTCGAGGAAAGTCTCACATGCATCAATTGATCAAAATCAAAGGCTCCAAAAATCCATCAACATGGAGTTTCTTCATGTTTTCTTTCAAATATAATTTAAACAACGATGTCACTTCATAAGTGATCTTTCAATCATTTGTCTTGCGACATTTTAGCAATAGTGTTTATGGATGTGATTTCTCCAACTATACTTGTAAAAGTCCATCCATCCTTTCTGGAATACGGTAATTATTTCAACCGCCATTGTTTTCATGATACGGGAACAAAATAACAATTATTTAAACAAATCTTGAAGGCTTGGTTTGATGACAACGAAAAACACAATAACACTTTATTTGTTTTCGATGAACATCATCACTCATTCTCTTGCTGGTTACTTAGGCCATTGTAGTTCATGAATTGCGTTGTCCTGTATGACACTTCATACCAACCAATTCGGTATCCAATACCTAAGAACCACATTGTTTAACAAGCAAGGAATATAGCCATAACATGTATATCTTCTATATACCTAAGTTGGACATCTCCAACCTTTTATTTTCTGCCAAATATTTTATAGATTCTCTTTCAGCAATTCCTTTTCTTTTAAAAGAATCTATTAACATCAATAGTGGTGTCATCAACATGACACATGGTACAAAGCGTATATAGTCAAATACTAATACCTTTGGACTTGCACTTTGAAGTGGATCACCATCATCAAATGTTTCGTGTTCTTTCAAAAATCCATTCTTTAGTAATCTATTAGTGTAGTAAACATTTTACTTACATCTTCTATTCATCCTTATCATGACAACTTTCATGATCAAGCTACTATAGCCTATAAGGAAGAATCGCGAGTATAATATCAGTTCCCAAAACCTTTTTGGTAGATTCGGATGCCTAGCATCTCCATCCTTCACAAATTCTCATACAATATGAGAACATGTATTTTGCTAAATTATACTCTATCATAATGTAACCAAAAACATTGTTTCAGATATCACAATATCTTTCACACATGATGGTTTCTGAAATAATTTCCAGCTCCAATATAATCTTGATATTAAAACAACTTTTTTGAATATCAATAATCATGGAGGCAAACATGATACTTTAGGTACTAACATTGGAATTCTTACTCTTGATTTAATACTACTTATTAAACTTCATGGAGTAAATAGAGTTTGCTGAAAGTTTGCAATAGGACTTATAAACTTTAAATTGACATTCAAAACAATACGATACCAACAGAAAGTAAATATCCAGAATTCTATAGTTCTATTATCTCAAATGAAAACTAAGCATAAGGTAGAAAACGAATGCCAATGACTACAACAAACTATGCAAATTCACTTTGATTTAATTTATGACAAATTTGGTTCGACTAATCCAAATTAGAAATGAACTCCCACTCAAAAACGACATCCCTCGTGCCTTTTTGGTGATTACATGAACCAAATCCACTACACCAAGTCCGATCATCACGTGAGTTGATGTAGCTTCAAAGGGGAGCATCTATATGGGCATCATATCAACTATATGACTCATGCTTAACCTTTCGGTCTGTGTTCTAAGGCCATGTCTGTACATGCCAGGCTCGCCAAGTAAGAACCTTAGTACTCGCATGTGTAAAACTGTCTTACACCCGTTTGTATGAAAGCGTAGAGTCAAGTACACCCGATCATCACGTGATGTCACGAAATACGATCCACAAAACAGTGCATACTTAAGGAAGAACACATTTTTATCTTGATATCTAAAAGAGGGATCATCTTACAATGCTACAGAAAGCGCCAAACTAGCAGTATAAGATGCTAACATCTAATGTGTAAAGTGAGATGATATGGTCCATGCATTTGATCTCTATCACTTGCATCGTGGTATGATATCTATCATTCCTTTGTGTGTAAGGCCAAGGTCTATGGAACTTACACATTGAGTGTGTTGTAAGAGTATCTATCATACATCTACTTACAACAATACCATATCAATACACTAGCCCAACAACGATCTAAACTAGACGCCTCTTATTTATCAATTGCAAGTTTTACGTGGCTTAGGGCTTTCGGAGATAGAACCATTCTTACCTACGAACATGAACCACAACGAGGATAACTAAGTTATTAGCAACTCGTTGTAAATCTGATATTGACTATAGTAGGAGAGATGACACACGCCACCACTTATGCAAAACAAGTTGCATGTCAGTCGTGGAACCGGTCTCATGTACGATGACATGTAAGGTTGGTCTAGGCTGCTTCATCCCACTATGCCACCAATATCCAAAATACATAGAAGATGCAATAACATGATCATCATCGCCCACATATCAACATATGTGTACTAACCATGCTAAGCACCTACAAATAGATCAGGCTCTGATACCACTGTTGGGTCCATAGCATAGAAAACAAAAAAATTCCTACGGTGTGAACTACACGCCAAGATCTATCTACTAGGTACAAAGCAACGGGTGGACATACATCCAACGAGAACTTACCCTCGTAGACAACGAGCTTTGTTAACGAGTAGGAACTCGTGGTTGATGTAGTCGTACACTTGCCGATCTCAAGATCGTGATGAAGTCCAGCAGGTCCGGCTCCAGCACGTCCATCAGATCCAGCTCCAGCACCACCAAGTCCAGCACCGCAAAGCAGCAGTGCATCCGTGATCGCACACACGTCCGGTACCCCGACAACCTCCGTCCCTCGCTCCAGCAAAGCAGCGGAAGTAGCAACTCCTTTCCAAATAAAGCCACCTGGAACATGTATCTCACTAATCCGAGACCATGGGGAAATAATACTAGAGGGGGAGAGAGATCCTTCACAAGGAGGTGTGAGTGAGAAGTGAGGAGGGGGTGGCCTTTTATAGGAGGAGGGGGTGCCCCTCCATGGCCGGTGCATGGAGGGGGTGACCCTTCACCTCCTCCATTCATGTGGTGGTAACCCCTCCACATTAAAATGCCCCTTCACATTCTCTTTTAAAGTCTCCACTTTAAATGCATTAAATTTCTCCAAATTTAATGCTCTCTCATTTAATAAAAATCTTTTATTATTTTTATTCAGAATTTTGTTAATTACTTTAATTAACAAACATTCACATAAAACCCCTGCAACATTTCAATATTACATGCAGAACCAATTTCAGCATTTTCACCCGAAACAGTTTCGGTGTCTATTGAAATAATTCCAGCGCTTTCTTAAATCTTTATCTGAAACATATTTGCTCCAAATGGTGTCGGTATCCCTTAAGTGTGTCACCCTATGGTTCGCAAATAATGCAGACATGATCGAGACCCCTCTCTGATCAATAATCAGCACCGGGACCTGGAGATCCATACTGACTCCTACACATTCAACGATGACTTATGTGATCGTGAGAACCTTTAATGCTAGTAACTAAATCCCTTTGTCCCGTGATATATTACATGTTCGAGATTCGATCATCGGTATCTCCATACCTAGTTTGATATCGTTACCGACATGCACTCTTTTCTCATTCCCGTGATATAACATTCTAGTGAGCACATCACTTGCTTGCAAGCTATTTCAATGTGATATCACCGAGAGGGCCCAGAGTATATCTATCCGTCATCGGGATCGACAAATCCCACTCTTGATCCATGCGCCTCAACATAACACCTTCGTAGCACTGAACCCACCTTTATAGTCACCCTGTTACGGTGTGACGTTTAATGTTATCAAGATACTCTTCCGGTGTTAGCAATTAACATGATCTCATGGTCTAAGGATAAAGATTACTTCGTATGATATTATAGAAATATAAACATAATGACTTTGATCTCAATGCTATACTTCGGATGAATGTTCATCACATCATTCCACCAATGGTGTGACCTTGTTATGAACAACATCCAATGTCCATGATCAGGAAACCTTGATCATCTTGTTAATCAACAAGCTAGTCTATAAGAGAGGCATAACTAGGAACCCTTTTTGTTTATTAAACACACATGTATTGATGTTTCTGATCAATACAATTCTAGCATGTAAAATAAACATTTATCATAAATATGGAATAAGAAAATAACCACTTTATTATTGCCTCTCGGGCATATTACCTTCAGAGGAAACATGGATGGTCGATGAAGATGATGGTGGAGATCGATGGAGATGGCTCAAGGGCTTCCGTCCCCCGGTGGTGTCGAACAGACTTTCTATCCCCCTTATCTCCCCTTCGGTGGCGGCAGCGTAGCGGAACTTTTCATGGAAAAACGTCGAACCCCCCGAAGTTTTTAGGTCAGAAGGCTTCTTATAGGCGAAGAGGGAGACCGAGGGGGTGCCTGGGGCCACCACACCATGCCCTGGCACAGCCAGGCCCAGCCCGCGCCTGGGGGTGGTGTGGCCAGCCCCTGGCCCTCCTCCGTCTCATATTCTGGCTCCTGGAGTCTTCTGGAAAAATAGGCACTTTGGCTTTTGTCCCGTCCAATTCCGAGAATATTCATTTTCTGACTTTCCTGGAACCAAAAACAGCAGAAAATAGGCAGCTGGCACTATGGCTCTTGTTAATAGGTTAGTCCAAGAAATCATATGAAAAGTACTCCAAAGTGTGGACAAAACACAAGAAAGTGGATAAAACCAAGCATGGAGCATCAAAAGTTATAGATACATTTGCAATATATCATTGATCCATATGTGGTTTGTGGAAAGAACACACATGCAATGACACTGGTTGATCCGTGTGTGGTTTGTGGAAAGAACACACATGCAATAACTCTAGTGCTTGTTTTAGTATAAGAACACACATGCAATGACTCTAGTGGGTCCATATGTGGTTTGTGAAAAGAACACACATCCAATGACACTGGTGGATCCATATGTGGTTTGTGGAAAAGAAAACACATGCAATGAACACTGGTGGATCCATAAGTGGTTTGTGGAAAGAACACACATGTAGTGAACACTAGTGGATCCATATGTGATTTGTTAAAAGAACACACATGCAATGCCATTGGTTGATCCATATGTGGTTTGTGAAAAGAACACACATGCAATGACTCTAGTGGATACATATGTGGTTTGTGGAAAGAACACACATGCAATGACTCTAGTGGGTCCATATGTGGTTTGTGGAAAGAACACACATGCAATGACTCTAGTGGGTCCATATGTGGTTTGTGAAAAGAACACACATGCAATGACTCTAGTGGATCCATATGTGGTTTGTGAAAAAAAAACACATGCAATGAACACTAGTGGATCCATAAGTGGTTTATGGAAAAAATAACACACATGTAGTGCACATTGGTTGATCCATATGTGGTTTGTGGAAAGACCACACATGCAATGACACTAGTTGATCCATATGTGGTTTGTGAAAAGGACACACATGCCATGACTCTAGGGGATCCATATGTGGTTTGTGGAAAGAACACACACGCAATGCCATTGGTTGATCCATATGTGGTTTGTGAAAAGAACACACATGCAATGACTCTAGTGGATCCATATGTGGTTTGTGGAAAGAACACACATGCAATGACTCTAGTGGGTCCATATGTGGTTCATGTCAGGAACACACATGCAATGACATTGGTTGATCCATATGTGGTTTGTGACAATAACACTCATGCAATGCCATTGGTTAATCCATGTGTGGTTTATGGAAAGAACACACATGCAATGACTCTAGTGGGTCCATATGTGGTTTGTGAAAAGAACACACATGCAATGACTCTAGTGGATCCATATGTGGTTTGTGGAAAAGAACACACATGCAATGAACACTAGTGGATCCATAAGTGGTTTGTGGAAAGAACACACATGCAATGACACTAGTGGATCCATATGTGGTTTGTGAAAAGAACACACATGCAATGACTCTAGTGCTAGTTTTAGTATAAGAACACACATGCAATAACTCTAGTGGGTCCATATTTGGTTTGTGAAAAAAACACATGCAATGACTCTAGTGGATCCATATGTGGTCTGTGGAAAGAACACACATGCAATAACCACTGGTTGATCCATGTGTGGTTCATGACAGGAACACACATGCAATGAACACTGGTGGATCCATATGTGGTTCTTGACAGGAACACACATGCAATGATATTGGTTGATCCATGTGTGGTTCATGACAGGAACACACATGCAATGACATTTGTTGATGCATATGTGGTTTGTGGAAAGAACACACATGCAATGACACTGGTTGATCCATATGTGGTTTATGGAAAGAACACACATGCAATGACTCTGGTGGATCCATGTGTGGTTTGTGGAAAGAACACACATGCAATGCCATTGGTTGATCCATGTGTGGTTTGTGAAAAGAATACACATGCAATGACTCTAGTGGGTCCATATGTGGTTTTTGAAAAGAACACACATGCCATGACTCTAGTGGATCCATATGTGGTTTGTGGAAAGAACACACATGCAATGACTCAGGTTGATCCATATGTGGTTTGTGAAAATAACACACATGCAATGACACTGGTTGATCCATGTGTGGTTTGTGGAAAGAACGCACATGCAATGACTCTGGTGGATCCATATGTGGTTTGTGGAAAGAACACACATGCAATGACACTGGTGGATCCATATGTGGTTTGTGGAAAGAACACACATGAAATGACTCTGCTGCTGGTTTTAGTATAAGAACACACATGCAATGACTCTAGTGGGTCCATCTGTGGTTTGTGAAAAGAACAAACATGCAATGACTCTAGTGGATCCATATGTGGTTTGTGGAAAAGAACAAACATGCAAGGAACACTGTTGGATCAATAAGTGGTTTGTGGAAAGAACAGACATGCAATGACTCTAGTGGATCCATATGTGGTTTGTGGAAAGAACACACATGCAATGACCACTGGTTGATCCGTGTGTGGTTCATGTCAGGAACACACATGCAATGACATTGGTTGATCCATATGTGGTTTGTGACGATAACACACATGCAATGACTCAAGTGGGTTTATATGTGGTTTGTGAAAAGAACACACATGCAATGACTCAGCGGGATCCATGTGTGGTTTGTGGAAACAACACTCATGCAATGAACACTGGTGGATCCATATGTGGTTTGTGGAAAGAACACACATGCAATGACACTGGTGGATCCATATGTGGTTTGTGAAAAGAACACACATGCAATGACTCTAGTGGATCCATATGTGGTTTGTGGAAAGAACACACATGCAATGACTCTAGTGGGTCCATATGTGGTTTGTGAAAAGAACACACATGCAATGACTCAGGGGGATCCATGTGTGGTTTGTGGAAAGAACACACATGCAATGAACACAGGTGGATCCATATCTGGTTTGTGTAAAGAACAACCATGCAATAACACTGGTGGATCCATATGTGGTTTGTGAAAAGAACACACGTGCAATGACTCTAGTGCTGGTTTAGTATAAGAACACACATGCAATGACTCTAGTGGGTCCACATGTGGTTTGTGAAAAGAACACACATGCAATGACTCTAGTGGATCCATATGTGGTTTGTGGAAAAGAACACACATGCAATGAACACTGGTGGATCCATGAGTGGTTTGTGGAAAGAACACACATGCAATGACACTGGTGGATCCATATGTGGTTTGTGAAAAGAACACACATGCAATGACTCTAGTGCTGGTTTTAGTATAAGAACACACATGCAATGACTCTAGTGGTCCATATGTGGTTTGTGAAAAAAACACATGTGCAATGACTCTAGTGGATCCATATGTGGTCTGTGGAAAGAACACACATGCGATAACCACTGGTTGATCCATGTGTGGTTCATGACAGGAACACACATGCAATGACATTAGTTGATCGATGTGTGGTTCATGACAGCAACACACATGCAATGACATTGGTTGATCCATATGTGGTTTGTGGAAAGAACACACATGCAATGACACTGGTTGATCCATATGTTGTCTGTGGAAAGAACACACATGCAATGACTCTGGTGGATCCATGTGTGGTTTGTGGAAAGAACACACATGCAATGCCATTGGTTGATCCATGTGTGGTTTGTGAAAACAATACACGTGTAATGCCATTGTTTGATCCATGTGTGGTTTGTGGAAAGAACACACATGCAATTCCATTAGTTTATCCATATGTGGTTTGTGGAAAGAACACGCATGCAATGACACTGGTTGATCCATATGTGGTTTGTGGAAAGAACACACATGCAATGACACTGGTTGATCCATATGTGGTTTGTGGAAAGAACACACATGCAATGACTCTGGTGGATCCATGTGTGGTTTGTGAAAAGAACACACATGCAATGACTCTAGTGGGTCCATATGTGGTTTGTGAAAAGAACACACATGCAATGACCCTAGTGGATCCATATGTGGTTTGTGGAAAGAACACACATGCAATGACCACTGGTTGATCCATATGTGGTTTGTGGAAAGAACACACATGCACTGACATTGATTGATCCATGTGTGGTTTGTGGAAAGAACACACATGCAATGACTCTAGTGCTTGTTTTAGTATAAGAACACACATGCAATGACTCTAGTGGGTCCATATGTGGTTTGTGAAAAGAACACACATCCAATAACACTGGTGGATCCATATGTGGTTTGTGGAAAAGAACACACATGTAATGACTCTTGTGGATCCATGTGTGGTTTGTGAAAGGAACACACATGCAATGACTCTAGTGGGTCCATATGTGGTTTGTGAAAAGAACACACATGCAATGACTCTAGTGGATCCATATGTGGTTTGTGGGAAGAACACACATGCAATGACCACTTGTTGATCCATGTGTGGTTCATGACAGGAACACACATGCAATGACATTGGTTGATCCATATGTGGTTTGTGACAATAACACACATGCAATGACTCAAGTGGGTCCATATGTGGTTCGTCAAAAGAACACACATGCAATGACTCTAGTGGATCCATATATGGTTTGTGGAAAGAACACACATGCAATGACACTGTGGATCCATATGTGGTTTGTGAAAAGAAAACACATGCAATGACTCTAGTGCTAGTTTTAGTATAAGAACACACATGGAATAACTCTAGTGGGTCCATATGTGGTTTGTGAAAAGAACACACGTGCAATGACTCTAGTGGATCCATATGTGGTCTGTGGAAAGAACACACATGCAATACCCACTGGTTGATCCATGTGTGGTTCATGACAGGAACACACATGCAATGACATTGGTTGATCGATGTGTGGTTCATGACAGCAACACACATGCAATGACATTGGTTGATCCATATGTGGTTTGTGGAAAGAACACACATGCAATGACACTGGTTGATCCATATGTTGTCTGTGGAAAGAACACACATGCAATGACTCTGGTGGATCCATGTGTGGTTTGTGGAAAGAACACACATGCAATGCCATTGGTTGATCCATGTGTGGTTTGTGAAAACAATACACGTGTAATGCCATTGGTTGATCCATTTGTGGTTTGTGGAAAGAACACACATGCAATTCCATTAGTTTATCCATATGTGGTTTGTGGAAAGAACACACATGTAATGACACTGGTTGTTCCATATGTGGTTTGTGGAAAGAACACACATGCAATGACTCTGGTGGATCCATGTGTGGTTTGTGAAAAGAACACACATGCAATGACTCTAGTGGGTCCATATGTGGTTTGTGAAAAGAACACACATGCAATGACCCTAGTGGATCCATATGTGGTTTGTGGAAAGAACACACATGCAATGACCACTGGTTGATCCATATGTCGTTTGTCGAAAGAACACACATGCACTGACATTGATTGATCCATGTGTGGTTTGTGGAAAAAACACACATGCAATGACTCTAGTGCTTGTTTTAGTATAAGAACACACATGCAATGACTCTAGTGGGTCCATATGTGGTTTGTGAAAAGAACACAAATCCAATGACACTGGTGGATCCATATGTGGTTTGTGGAAAAGAACACACATTTAATGACTCTTGTGGATCCATGTGTGGTTTGTGAAAGGAACACACATGTAATGACTCTACTGGGTCCATATGTGGTTTGTGAAAAGAACACACACGCAATGACTCTAGTGGATCCATATGTGGTTTGTGGGAAGAACACACATGCAATGACCACTTGTTGATCCATATGTGGTTCATGACAGGAACACACATGCAATGACATTGGTTGATCCATATGTGGTTTGTGACAATAACACACATGCAATGACTCAAGTGGGTCCATATGTGGTTCGTCAAAAGAACACACATGTAATGACTCAGGGGGATCCATGTGTGGTTTGTGGAAAGAACACACATGCAATGAACACTGGTGGATCCATATGTGGTTTGCGGAAAGAACACACATGCAATGACACTAGTGGATCCATATGTGGTTTGTGAAAAGAACACACATGCAATGACTCTAGTGCTGGTTTTAGTATAAGAACACACATGCAATAACTCTAGTGGGTCCATATGTGGTTTGTGAAAAGAACACACGTGCAATGACTCTAGTGGATCCATATGTGGTCTGTGGAAAGAACACACATGCAATACCCACTGGTTGATCCATGTGTGGTTCATGACAGGAACACACATGCAATGACATTGGTTGATCCATATGTGGTTTGTGACAATAACACACATGCAATGACTCAAGCGGGTCCATATGTGGTTCGTCAAAAGAACAGACATGCAATGACTCAGGGGGATCCATGTGTGGTTTGTGGAAAGAACACACATGCAATAAACACTGGTGGATCCATATGTGGTTTGTGGAAAGAACACACATGCAATGACACTGGTGGATCCATATGCGGTTTGTGAAAAGAACACACATGCAATGACTCTAGTGTTGGTTTTAGTATAAGAACACACATGCAATGACTCTAGTGGGTCCATATGTGGTTTGTGAAAAGAACACACATCCAATGACTCTAGTGGATCTATATATGGTTTGTGGAAAAGAACACACATGCAATGTACACCGGTGGATCCATAAGTGGTTTATGGAAAGAACACACATGCAATGACTCTAGTGGATCCATATATGATTTGTGAAAAGACCACACATGCAATGCCATTAGTTGACCCATATGTGGTTTGTGAAAAGAACACACATGCAATGACTCTAATGGATCCATATGTGGTTTGTGGAAAGAACACACATGCAATGACTCTAGTGTGTTCATATGTGGTTTGTGAAAAGAACACACATGCAATGACTCAGGGGGATCCATGTGTTGTTTGTGGAAAGAACACACATGCAATAAACACTGGTGGATCCATATGTGGTTTGTGAAAAGAACACACATGCAATGACTCTAGTGCTGGTTTTAGTATAAGAACACACATGCAATGACTCTAGTGGGTCCATATGCGGTTTCTAAAAAGAACACACATGCAATGACTCTAGTGGATCCATATGTGGTTTGTGAAAAGAACACACATGCAATGACTCTAGTGCTGGTTTTAGTATAAGAACACACATGCAATGACTCTAGTGTATCCATATGTGGTTTGTGGAAAAGAACACACATGCAATGAACACTAGTGTATCCATAAGTGGTTTGTGGAAAGAACACACATGCAATGACTCTAGTGGATCCATATGTGATTTGTGAAAAGAACACAGATGCAATGCCATTGGTTGATCCATATGTGGTTTGTGAAAAGAACACACATGCAATGACTCTAGTGGATCCATATGTGGTTTGTGGAAAGAACACACATGCAATGACTCTAGTGGGTCCATATGTGGTTCATGTCATGAACACACATGCAATGACATTGGTTGATCCATATGTGGTTGTTAGACCCCTCCTTTGTAAAGGAAAAGGATCCCTGTGATTGCAATGCTAGTCCCTGGATCAATGCTAGCATCCACAGTTTAAGATGAAGTACACAGATACAAAGGTCGTTTATTACATTCATTCCAGAGATAAAACATAGTCTTTTACAACTCAGGGCCATAGGCCCAATATAAGAGTTTAAGGAATAAGTAAATAAACATAAGTCTTCATCTTCATGTGCCACAGGCAAGCATGTTGAGTGTAGACTCATGACTCCTATTCAACATCAGAGTAACCTGCAACATCACAAGTTACAGCCACAGAGGGTCAATACTTTGGAATAGTATTGGCAAGTGATACCTTAGTATATTTTAAGTGGACTATACTACTATATGCATTTTGGCTAGGTGTAGCTTGGCTTGCTTTGCTCAAAATAGGTTTTTCCTATTAGTAGAAATCATTAAGTTTTTCTTTGTCAAAAACTTCCCAAGAAACCACCAATAGACATTGGGGTCCCTCACCCTTGTTCACCCACAAGTTTTATTTAGAAGTTGGAGTGATGAGATTCTTGTAGCTTCCATGTCTTGATGCTCAAATTGTCCTTTACCAGGGACATGGCTAAGTACTTAGGTTTTACACTCTGTAGAGGTGGTGCACTTTCCCCACAAGACTTGGTTTCCCAAGACAAGATCTTTCAGAAGCCTTTCCTTAGTCAAATGGACGCGTTCCAACCTATCATTCCCTCTACCACCAACTGTCCAAGAGACTAAGTTCTAGCTACCTATATGATCAAGCGAGCCCATTTTGCCAAGTGGTTGCACTTGAAGCTTCTCAACATTTGACAACTCAAATCTCTTTGTTCTGGGTGGCAATCCACAAGTGTGATACACAAGGTAAACCATAAAAATGGGCCTTGTGTAACCACTCAACCAAAAACCACCAAGCAAGTCCCATTCCACCCAGGTGATTCATTGACTTAGTTGTTTTATTAAACAAAACACAAGTCCTCAGACTTAGAATATTTTTTTTCCATAGTGTGAATATATATTCCACCCATGTTTTCTATTAGCTAGGCTAAGCATGGCATGGCAACTTAACTTTAGGGAAAATTTCCTAGCAACTCTACCATTCTAACTACATAGGATTTCCCATCATATCATTTGACAAAAGTAGCATGCTTGTCTTAGCAAAATATCTAATGCTAGTATAAAATATAGGAATGGAATATTCATGAAACTATCACTTGCCTTGGTAATGGGGAGAGTAGCACTCTTCACAGTCACAATCACTAGCAAAATCTACACAAAATTGTAGCATACAATTACACACAATTCATATACAATCAAAAATAATATGAATGCATGCATGCATGAATTTACTAAGTGGTGATTTTGAAAACTCTACCAAGCATGTGCAGGTTACTGAAACATAACAAGACACAAAAATTGCCAAAACAAATTTATTTGGTACTTAAACAAATTGCTAAACTAAAACCATACTCACAATAGCCTTAAACATGTTTCTACAAACAAAGTCATTTTAATGGTTACTATTTGTTAAACACTTTGCATAAACAGAAAGGCCTTGATTCACTGAATCCAACGGTATAAAGTTTGCAAAATTCCAACGTGGCAATCAAAAGTTATAGGCATTTGAAATTTGGATCAAATTCTGATTTGAAATCTGTTTTTAGATCTAACCCTAGCCACGCGTCGCATTGTGATTGGCGCGTACCGGTTCGCCCGGATCGAGCTCTGCAGACCGCACGGTCTAAATGAGATCTGGCGGCTCGTGGCAGCAGCGTACCTTTTCGTCCTCCTTCTAATCCACGCCACAGGATCTAGATCCAACGTTCCTAATCAACCTGAGCAAACTCGGGCGGCGCTAGCAGCGTTGACCGGTGGCGGCGCGTCTGACTACGGCGGTGCCGACGTTCTAGATCGCCCCAGGAAGCAAGAAGGTGCTTACCAGATCCGCAAGGGCGTGCTGAAGCTCGACGTAGTACTGGCTTGCAGAGGGGCGCGCTGACACGGTGATGATTGCTCGTCGGAGTAGAGACAGGCGTCGGCATGGTCAGTGGTTGACGTTGGCGAGGTTCCTCGTCGCGCTAAGCCAAAATAGGGGCACCGTTAGATGCGCAAGTCGATGAGGATTCTAGGCGTATCAGTCAGAGAGCAAGGGGCGGTGTCTACTTACGGAGGGAGGTCGCCAGAGTTCGTGCAGAAGACGGTGGCGGCCAGTCGTCGACGCTGTTGGAGCTACGGGTCATGCGAAGGTAAACGGAGTCTGTCAGAAGATGCTCAGAGATTTACAGAACAAGATAGCATGAATGAGAGACAGAGGGGAACATGAGGCTCGCCTGAATTTGCCGGCACAGTCGTCGGAACAGCGGCGAAGTCGTGCGAGTCGTGGGCGTCCTGGTGGCGTGAATGCAAAATTGACTGGGGGAAAATGGTCGTGGGGAGGTGGGGATCTTATAGTTAGAGGCTCGACAGGAAACGCTCGTCGCATCAATGCTAATTAAGCTCGGGGTATCACTGCTGCAACGGCCGGCGGCGGAGATCATGCGCAGATTCAGGGGGAAGACGAAGACGTCGTGGACGGGGCCATGGCCGTCAGTAATAAGCAAAGGGGGTGTGGGGTATGTCTATCAGCGGCTGAGTGAGTGCGCTCACGCGTGAGAGAAGAAAAGAAATGCCCCGGGTGGGCTTGTTGGGCTTGATTCGCTGCTGGGCTAAATTGGTGGCGCGCGGCCCTTTTCATTTGTTTGCTTCTTTTCTTTTTCTATTTCTATTTTCTTAATAGGTTTTCAAAAGATTTCAAGTTTCATTTGAATTCAAATTTTTCCTGAGGTTTTGTAGTGGTGAATTGGTCTCAGAAATATGTCAAAACCCATGGGGTTGCTTTGCAAGGGCTTGGTCAAGCTTGGGCTTAATGCAATCAGAGACTTTGCCTCTGGTTTGCAAATGTTGATAAATAGGGTTTTGAATTTATTTCTAAGTTGAAAACTTTGGTCAAACTTTTACACCTAAACTTTCCAACAATGGAGGCAAGCAAACAAGTTCCTAAACATTCAAGTTTCAAAGGGTGATGGCCATTTGAGTTAAATCTGCTCACATGAAATCATAGCACCATGTTTCTGTTTTTCTGAAATGAGTTTGAAAATGAACTAAACCTGTATCCATGCATGAGTGATAGGCAAACTTTGAAACTTATGATTTTAGGGATGTTACAAATCTAACCCCCTTATGGTGAATCTCGCCCTCGAGATTCGGATTGGCTAGCAAATAGGTGTGGGTGGTCTTTCCGAAGATCATCTTCTCTTTCCCATGTTGCTTCCTCTTCGGAATGATGATTCCATTGCACTTTGCAAAACTTGATAGTTTTTGTCCTTGTGACTCTTTCTGCGGTCTCAAGAATCTTGACAGGCTTTTCTTCATAGGTGAGATCACTTTCTAGTTGAACTTCTTCCAAAGGTATGGTATCCTTCAAAGAAGATTCTTCCATTTCTGGGTGACATTTCTTAAGCTGACTCACATGAAAAACATTATGGACTGCTAATAAAGATGCTGCAGTTCGATTTCATATGCAACTTCTCCCTTGCGACTTAGAATGTTGAATGGCCCAATATATCTTGGTGCCAACTTTCCTTTGACTCCAAATCTTTTTACTCCACGAAGTGGTGATACTCTAAGATAAGCTCTATCCCCAACTTCGTAGGTGACTTCTCTATGCTTAGAATCCGCGTAGCTTTTCTGTCGAGACTGTGCTATCTTCAACCTGTCCTTAACCAATTTGACCTTTTCTTCGGCGTCTTTGATAAGATCTGGTCCAAACAAACTTCTTTCTCCCACACCATTCCATAGCAATGGGGTGGTACACTTCCTTCCGTAGAGAAGCTCAAATGGTGCCATCCCAATACTAGATTGATAACTGTTATTGTAAGAGAACTCTGCGTAAGGCAGACTTTCATCCCAACTTGCTCCATAGTCTAGGGAACATGCCCTCAACATGTCTTTCTGTTTGTCCATCAGTTTGAGGATGAAAAGCAGTGTTGAATTCCAACCTCGTTCCTAAAGATTCATGAAGTTGTCTCCAAAAGTGAGAAGTAAACTGAGTTCCTCTATCAGACACAATACTCTTAGGCACACCGTGAAGGCATACAATTCTGCTCATGTAGATTTTGGCTAACTTGGCACTTGTATAAGTTGTCTTCACGGGTATAAAATGAGCCACTTTAGTTAGGCGATCCACTACTACCCATATGGAATCATACCCTGACCTGGTCCTTGGTAATCCGGTAATGAAATCCATACCAATATTTTCCCACTTCCATTCAGGAATAGGCAGTGGTTGAAGCAAACCTGCTGGTTTCTGATGCTCCGCTTTCACTCTACTACACACATCACACAAAGCAATGTGTTCGGCAATGTCCCTTTTGAGATTGTTCCACCAAAATCTTTCTTTCATATCCATGTACATTTTGGTGTTTCCCGGGTGAATAGAATATGGAGAGTTATGGGCTTCTTGTAGAATCAGTTTTCGTAACTCCGGATCTTGTGCAACACAAATACGTTTCCCGTGCCATAAAGTACCTTGTCCGTCTATATGGAAACTTTTAGCTTTCCCTTGGCTAATCCTTTCCTTAATCTCTTCGATTTCTTTATCCGTCTTTTGGGCTTCTTTAATCTTATCCAACAAAGTGGGTTGAACATCCAAAGACATGAGATGTCCTTCTGGCACAATATCCAATCTGAGTTCTTTGAACTGCTTACACAAGTCATCTGGCAATTCACCTTTGGTAAGGCCATTTACAAACGCCTTACGACTTAGAGCATCTGCTACTACATTTGCTTTACCGGGGTGGTATTGCAAACTCAAGTCGTAATCCTTGATAAGTTCTAGCCATCTCCTTTGTCTCATATTGATTTCCTTCTGGGTGAAGATATATTTTAGACTCTTGTGATCCGTGAATACTTCACAACGCTTTCCCAAAAGGTAGTGTCTCCATGTTTTGAGTGCATGGACAACAGCAGCTAACTCTAAATCATGAGTAGGATAATTTACTTCATGAGTTTTGAGTTGTCTCGAGGCATAAGCCACAACTTTTCCGCCTTGCATAAGTACGGCACCTAATCCTTGATGAGAAGCATCACAATACACTTGGAAATCCTTTTCCAAGTCTGGTAAGAACAGAACTGGTGCTGACACAAGCCTCTTCTTCAATTCTTGAAAGCTGAGTTCACAACTTTTAGACCAAGCAAATTTCTTATCTTTCTTTAACAATTCTGTCATTGGTTTAGCAACCTTTGAAAAAATTTCAATGAATCTTCTGTAGTAACCTGCTAAACCAAGGAAACTACGAACCTCTTTTACGTTATTAGGAGATTCCCATTCTGTCACAGCTGAAACTTTAGCAGGATGAACTGCTACACCATCCTTTGTCATAACGTGACCAAGAAATCCAACTTCCTCTAACCAAAACTCACACTTGCTGAATTTGGCATAAAGCTTATGTTCCCTTAGTTTCTCAAGTATCAAGCGTAGATGTCTTTCATGCTCTTCCTTGCTCTTGGAGTAGACTAAGATGTCATCGATGAAAACGACAACGAACTTGTCGAGAAATTCCATGAACACTTTGTTCATCATATTCATGAAGTATGCTGGAGCGTTGGTTAAACCAAAAGGCATCACAGTGTACTCATACAATCCATACCTTGTGGTGAATGCTGTTTTAGGTATGTCTTGCTCTCTTATCTTGAGTTGAAAATAGCCTTACCGAAGATCAATCTTCGAGAACACACATGCTCCTTCTGGCTGATCAAACAAGTCGTTGATTCTTGGCAAAGGATATTTGTTCTTGATGGTTACCTCGTTGAGAGAACGGTAATCTATGCATAATCTTTGAGTTCTATCTTTCTTTTCTACGAACAAAACTGGAGCTCCCCAAGATGAAGAACTTGGCTGGATGAATCCTTTCTGCAATTGTTCTCCTAGTTGCTTCTTGAGCTCTTTCAGTTCATCAACTGACATTTTGTACGGTCTTTTTGCTATTGGTCCAGAACCTGGTACCAAATCTATCAGAAACTCCACATCTCTATCTGGTGGCATTCCTGGCAACTCTTCCGGAAACACATCCGGATACTCACACACAATTGGCACACTGTCCATGCTAACCCCCTTAAGAGAATTCAGCTTACTTCCTTTAGATTCAAAATTGGACTTGAATTTTATCGTCTTACCTTTAGGGGTTGTGAGTGCAACTGTACGATTGGCACAATCTAGTACTCCCTCATACTTAGCCATCCAATCCATTCCCAAAATCACATCCAATCCTTGGGAATTCAGGATTATTAGGTTCACTGGAAACTTATGTTTTCCAAACTCTATGACTAAGTCATGACATCCTGAGTTTACTAACATTTCTCCGCCAGGAGAACTTACTCTTATAGGAAACCCAATGGTTTCTACCGGTAGTTCATTTCTTTCGACAAATGTTTTTGATATGAATGAATGAGATGCACCGGTATCAAAGAGTACAAATGCTGGAATTGAATTTAGTCTGAACTTACCAAAGAATAAAGATCGGGCTCTTCATAGACATCTTCCACATTGATGTGGTTAACACATCCTTTCCGAAAAGGATTGGGCTTGTTAGGTCCTTCAACTTTCTTTTGTGGCACTCATTAGCATAATGCCCCAGCTTCTTGCATTTGAAGCATTCAACCTGACTGATGTCCCTTTTAGGCTGGTTTCCACTTCCACTTCCACTGTGGTGGCTCTTATGTCCACTCTTGTGATTCTTGTACTTATCATTGTCATGACTGCGATGATGCTTGTTGTCATGACGGTTGTGGTTGTGGTGCTTGTTAAATTTCCCATGCTTGTGGGATCCTGAGCTGACACTATCATCATAGTGAGATCGTTTATGAGACGATCCCGAGCTGTGCTTGTCGGAGTGTTTCCTCTTCCTACTCTCGACTTGCTTCATTTTACTTTCCACAATAACAGCCTTGTCACACAGCGACTGATAAATTGGAACATATGCCACAGACAGCTGCAGATTCAGCTCATCATTCAAGCCTTCCAGAAACTTTTCCTTTCTTTTGGCATCTATGTCAACCTCATCCGGTGCATAGCGCGCCAGATTGTTGAACTCCTCGATATATTCAGCCACGTTGTGGTGGCGCTGCTTCAGGTTGTGAAACTCCTTCTTTTTCAGGCTCATCATTCCTGGTGAGATATGAGTAGTGCGAAAGCCATCTTCAAAGATAGCCCAAGTCACCTCATCAATAGGAGTGGTGATCTGGAAGTTGTCCCACCATGTGGCGGCTGGTCCTTCCAACAGATGTGCTGCGAACCTGACTTTTTCAGCATCCGTGCAGCCCACGGTCACTATGTCTTTGTTCATAGAACGTAGCCAATCATTGGCCACCATGGGATCAGTCGTTCCCGAAAACTTAGCTGGCCTCAGACGCAGAAATCTGGTGAGCATATCAAAACCCGGAGGGTTGCTGTTGTTGGGGTTGTTGTTGTTATTGGGGTTGCTGTTGTTCTGGTTTTGGATGAATGTCGTCATCATTTGCATAAGCTGTGACTGCGCATTCATCATCTGTTGCATTTCCGGGGTAATGTTGTTGGGGTTGGGGTTTGCGCGACGGGGAGGCATCTGTGGTTTATTCAAGAAAGAATGAGATACCCATAGATGTTTATGCACAATACATCACGTAAGCAAACACATAGCATGCAACATAAGGTCAAAAGCTCAACAAACAAGGTAACAAGTTCTCAACATAAAAACACACAAGGGGCAAGCCATCCACATGTCGGATGGTCCAATAATAAGTTCACAAATAACAAGTACGGTAAATAGAGATAACTGAGTAGTCAAGTCTACTCAAAGATCAATCTCCTCCTCGACAAAGGTAAGACCTGCGTTCTCCATTGCGGTATTGTTCTCCTCAATGGTAGTGGTCAAGGAGTCGATCTTGGCCTTGAGAGCCCTCTTCTGGGAACGAAGTCTCTCAATCACCATCTGTTGCTGCTCTAACTCGAAGTCCTTGGACTGCAGTTCCTCGGTCATGTCCCGAATCTTCTTATTCCTATCCTGGACACGTTTCTCTTGATTCTTGAACTTACGGTCCTGGGTCTCGAACTTCGCCTCCATCTCCTTGACAATCTCGCCCTGCTGCGCGAAGAGCTTGTCCCTCTCGCGAAGCTGCACCTGGAGCTCGTCATTACTGAGCATGACATTGGTCCCACAAGATCCACGTGCCTAATAAGAGTCTCTAAGTCCTGGAGGTACAGGCGTATCGGCTCTGCTGCGGCCCTCGAGTCGTCCTCAAAGTCGATGGACTCTCCGTCAACATCACGCCTTCCGAAGGCGTGGAAGTGAGTGCCTCTAACCTGTCGGGAGTGACGACCAACAAATCGTCCTATCAGTCCTGCATGACAACCTCCATGCCTCTCTCCTGTCATCGTGCATAAGCTTGAAGACGATGGCCTCCGTAGTAGGCTCATGCAAGGCCCCGGCTGGTTCACCTTGAAGCCCCAGGTCCTTCCTCTCAAACTTGGTGAGTGGGTGCACCGTAATGGTGGGAAGAGGGAGATCGAGCAAGGTAGTAAGCTCTACGACGAGGACCAAAACGGTAACTGAACTCCTCAACATCTTGATGGTAATAGGCATCTATTTATAAGATTGAAAAAGTTAGAACAACACAAGTTAAAACAAGACAAACACTCATACATATCCTTGGAACACAAAATCACACAAGTCATGCATACATGAATCCATTACATCAACCAAGGTTCAAACTTATTTAATGTATCATTTGGAAAATAAGGTGATAGGTGGTGGTCCAACTAACGAAGTGCGTTTACAAACCTATCTCACTGGATCTGATGGCTAACACAATGTTCCTAGAGGCAATCAGCCTATCTTGTTCACATGATTCCATCACTAAGTCTATAATATCTCCCCTTAAGGTTTGGTTGGTGGCTTCCAACTCTTGGGTATGTTACTTTTCTTTCTTTAAGTCTTTTTGGAGGTTGAGCATCCTGCACTTGACTCTAGCACTTAGTTCTTTGATGGTCCTCCAAGCTGCATCTCTGGCTGACTCAAAGAATGTGGTGTGCATCACAGTGTTGGTGTACATGCAGAAGCCTCTTTCTTTGTGGTTGTCTTCCTTGTTTTTGTACAAGTGAAGTTGCACCACCAATACTCCACTCCTTCCTCCATCACTAGAAAGCCCTTGTACACAGCTGCACCATGTGCTTCCATTGCCTCCATGAGGTCCTTGAGAATCTTGGGAAACTCAGTCTCACACTCCAAGGTCATGGTCATGAGTGGTCCTTTCTTCACGGCTTCGTTGATGGAGTTCATCTACAAATAGAGATGAGAATGAGAAGATTAGAAAAGTTTACGAGAAGAATAGACAAGTGTAGAAGTTAAAAAAAATTCCTTAGTGGTTTCCAATCCTAGGGTCATAATCCTACAGGAAACACAGAGATCTGATACCATCTATTAGACCCCTCCTTTGTAAAGGAAAAGGATCCCTGTGATTGCAATGCTAGTCCCTGGATCAATGCTAGCATCCACAGTTTAAGATGAAGTACACATATACAAAGGTCGTTTATTACATTCATTCCAGAGATATAACATAGTCTTTTACAACTCAGGGCCATAGGCCCAATACAAGAGTTTAAGGAATAAGTAAATAAACATAAGTCTTCATCTTCATGTGCCATAGGCAAGCATGTTGAGTGTAGACTCATGACTCCTATTCAGCATCGGAGTAACCTGCAACATCACAAGTTACAGCCACAGAGGGTCAATACTTTGGAATAGTATTGGCAAGTGATACCTTAGTATATTTTAAGTGGACTATACTACTATATGCATTTTGGCTAGGTGTAGCTTGGCTTGCTTTGCTCAAAATAGGTTTTTCCTATTAGTAGAAATCATTAAGTTTTTCTTTGTCAAAAACTTCCCAAGAAACCACCAATAGACATTGGGGTCCCTCACCCTTGTTCACCCACAAGTTTTATTTAGAAGTTGGAGTGATGAGATTCTTGTAGCTTCCATGTCTTGATGCTCAAATTGTCCTTTACCAGGGACATGGCTAAGTACTTAGGTTTTACACTCTGTAGAGGTGGTGCACTTTCCCCACAAGACTTGGTTTCCCAAGACAAGATCTTTCAGAAGCCTTTCCTTAGTCAAATGGACGCGTTCCAACCTATCATTCCCTCTACCACCAACTGTCCAAGAGACTAAGTTCTAGCTACCTATATGATCAAGGCAGAGCCCATTTTGCCAAGTGGTTGCACTTGAAGCTTCTCAACATTTGACAACTCAAATCTCTTTGTTCCTGGGTGGCAATCCACAAGTGTGATACACAAGGTAAACCATAAAAATGGGCCTTGTGTAACCACTCAACCAAAAACCACCAAGCAAGTCCCATTCCACCCAGGTGATTCATTGACTTAGTTGTTTTATTAAACAAAACACAAGTCCTCAGACTTAGAATATTTTTTTTCCATAGTGTGAATATATATTCCACCCATGTTTTCTATTAGCTAGGCTAAGCATGGCATGGCAACTTAACTTTAGGGAAAATTTCCTAGCAACTCTACCATTCTAACTACATAGGATTTCCCATCATATCATTTGACAAAAGTAGCATGCTTGTCTTAGCAAAATATCTAATGCTAGTATAAAATATAGGAATGGAATATTCATGAAACTATCACTTGCCTTGGTAATGGGGAGAGTAGCACTCTTCACAGTCACAATCACTAGCAAAATCTACACAAAATTGTAGCATACAATTACACACAATTCATATACAATCAAAAATAATATGAATGCATGCATGCATGAATTTACTAAGTGGTGATTTTGAAAACTCTACCAAGCATGTGCAGGTTACTGAAACATAACAAGACACAAAAATTGCCAAAACAAATTTATTTGGTACTTAAACAAATTGCTAAACTAAAACCATACTCACAATATCCTTAAACATGTTTCTACAAACAAAGTCATTTTAATGGTTACTATTTGTTAAACACTTTGCATAAACAGAAAGGCCTTGATTCACTGAATCCAACGGTATAAAGTTTGCAAAATTCCAACGTGGCAATCAAAAGTTATAGGCATTTGAAATTTGGATCAAATTCTGATTTGAAATCTGTTTTTAGATCTAACCCTAGCCACGCGTCGCGTTGTGATTAAGCGCCAGTTGGTTCGGATCGAGCTCTGCAGACCGCACGGTCTAAATGAGATCTGGCGGCTCAGACGCGCGCGTACCTTTTCGTCCTCCTTCTAATCCACGCCACAGGATCTAGATCCAACGTTCCTAATCAACCTGACCAAACTCGGGCGGCGCTAGCG
Organism: Avena insularis; assembly: GCA_023614405.1. Taxonomy (NCBI): domain Eukaryota; kingdom Viridiplantae; phylum Streptophyta; class Magnoliopsida; order Poales; family Poaceae; genus Avena; species Avena insularis. Next base: position 481,138,624 of record CM042686.1, on the reverse strand, counting down.
GCGTTGACCGGTGGCGGCGCATCTGACTACGGCGGTGCCGGCGTTCTAGATCGCCCCAGGAAGCAAGAAGGTGCTTACCAGATCCGCAAGGGCGTGCTGAAGCTCGACGTAGTACTGGCTTGCAGAGGGGCGCGCTGACACGGCAATGATTGCTCGTCGGAGTAGAGACAGGCGTCGGCACGGTCAGTGGTTGACGTTGGCGAGGTTCCTCGTCGCCCTAAGCCAAAATAGGGGCACCGTTAGATGCGCAAGTCGATGAGGATTCTAGGCGTATCAGTCAGAGAGCAAGGGGCGGTGTCTACTTACGGAGGGAGGTCGCCGGAGTTCGTGCAGAAGACGGTGGCGGCCAGTCGTCGACGCTGTTGGAGCTACGGGTCATGCGAAGGTAAACGGAGTGTGTCAGAAGATGCGAAGAGATTTACTGAACAAGATAGCATGAATGAGAGACAGAGGGGAACATGAGGCTCACCGGAATTTGCCGGCGCAGTCGTCGGAACAGCGGCGAAGTCGTGCGAGTCGTGGGCGGCCTGGTGGCGTGAATGCAAAATTGACTGGGGGAAAATGGTCGTGGGGAGGTGGGGATCTTATAGTTAGACTCGACAGGAAACGCTCGTCGCATCAATGCTAATTAAGCTCGGGGTATCACTGCTGCAACGACCGGCGGCGGAGATCATGCGCGGATTCTAGGGGAAGACGACGACGTGACGGAGGCCCGGTCACGTAATAAACAAAGGGGGTGTGGGGTATGTCTGTCAGCGGCTGAGTGAGTGCTCTCACGCGTGAGAGAAGAAAAGAAATGCCCCGGGTGGGCTTGTTGGGCTTGATTCGCTGCTGGGCTGAATTGGTGGCGCGCGGCCCTTTTCATTTGTTTGCTTCTTTTCTTTTTCTATTTCTATTTTCTGAATAGGTTTTCAAAAGATTCCAAGTTTCATTTGAATTCAAATTTTTCCTGAGGTTTTGTAGTGGTGAATTGGTCTCAGAAATATGTCAAAACCCATGGGGTTGCTTTGCAAGGGCTTGGTCAAGCTTGGGCTTAATGCAATCAGAGACTTTGCCTCTGGTTTGCAAATGTTGATAAATAGGGTTTTGAATTTATTTCTAAGTTGAAAACTTTGGTCAAACTTTTACACCTAAACTTTCCAACAATGGAGGCAAGCAAAAAAATTCCTAAACATTCAAGTTTCAAAGGGTGATGGCCATTTGAGTTAAATCTGCTCACATGAAATCATAGCACCATGCTTCTGTTTTTCTGAAATGAGTTTGAAAATGAACTAAACCTGTATGCATGCATGAGTGATATGCAAACTTTGAAACTTATGATTTTAGGGATGTTACAGTGGTTTGTGACAATAACACACATGCAATGCCATTCGTTAATCCATGTGTGGTTTGTGGAAAGAACACACATGCAATGACTCTAGTGGGTCCATATGTGGTTTGTGAAAAGAACACACATGCAATGACTCTATTGGATCCATATGTGGTTTGTGGAAAAGAACACACATGCAATGAACACTAGTGGATCCATAAGTGGTTTGCGAAAAGAACACACATGCAGTGAACACTGGTGGATCCATATGTGATTTGTGAAAAGAACACACATGCAATGCCATTGGTTGATCCATATGTGGTTTGTGAAAAGAACACACATGCAATGACTCTAGTGGATCCATATGTGGTTTGTGGAAAGAACACACATGCAATGACTCTAGTGGGTCGATATGTGGTACATGTCAGGAACACACATGCAATGACATTGGTTGATCCATATGTGGTTTGTGACAATAACACACATGCAATGCCATTGGTTAATCCATGTGTGGTTTGTGGAAAGAACAGACATGCAATGACTCTAGTGGGTCCATATGTGCTTTGTGAAAAGAACACACATGCAATGAATCTAGTGGATCCATATGTGGTTTGTGGAAAATAATACACATGCAATGAACACTGGTGGATCCATTAGTGGTTTGTGGAAAGAACACACGTGCAATGACTCTAGTGCTGGGTTTAGTATGAGAACACACATGCAATAACTCTAGTGGGTCCATATGTGGTTTGTGAAAAGAACACACGTGCAATGACTCTAGTGGATCCATATGTGGTCTGTGAAAAGAACACACATGCAATAACCACTGGTTGATCCATGTGTGGTTCATGACAGGAACACACATGCAATGAACACTGGTGGATCCATATGTGGTTCTTGACAGGAACACACATGCAATGACATTGGTTGATCCATGTGTGGTTCATGACAGGAACACACATGCAATGACATTGGTTGATCCATATGTGGATTGTGGAAATAACACACATGCAATGACACTTGTTAATCCATATGTGGTTTGTGGAAAGAACACACATGCAATGACTCTGGTAGATCCATGTGTGGTTTGTGGAAAGAACACACATGCAATGCCATTGGTTGATCCATGTGTGGTTTGTGAAAAGAATACACATGCAATGCCATTGGTTGATCCATGTGTGGTTTGTGGAAAGAATACACATGCAATGCCATTGGTTTATCCATATGTGGTTTGTAGAAAGAACACACATGCAATGACACTAATTGATCCATATGTGGTTTGTGGAAAGAACACACATGAAATGACTCTGGTGGATCCATGTGTGGTTTGTGAAAAGAACACACATGCAATGACTCTAGTGAGTCCATATGTGGTTTGTGAAAAGAACACACATGCAATGACCCTAGTGGATCCATATGTGGTTTGTGGAAAGAACACACATGCAATGACCACTGGTTGATCCATATGTGGTTTGTGGAAAGAACACACATGCACTGACATTGATTGATCCATGTGTGGTTTGTGGAAAGAACACACATGCAATGACTCTAGTGCTTGTTTTAGTATAAGAACACACATGCAATGACTCTAGTGGGTCCATATGTGGTTTGTGAAAAGAACACACATCCAATGACACTGGTGGATCCATATGTGGTTTGTGGAAAAGAACACACATGTAATGACTCTTGTGGATCCATGTGTGGTTTGTGAAAGGAACACACATGCAATGACTCTAGTGGGTCCATATGTGGTTTGTGAAAAGAACACACATGCAATGACTCTAGTGGATCCATATGTGGTTTGTGGGAAGAACACACATGCAATGACCACTTGTTGATCCATGTGTGGTTCATGACAGGAACACACATGCAATGACATTGGTTGATCCATATGTGGTTTGTGATAATAACACACATGCAATGACTCAAGTGGGTCCATATGTGGTTCGTCAAAAGAACACACATGTAATGACTCAGGGGGATCCATGTGTGGTTTGTGGAAAGAACACACATGCAATGAACACTGGTGGATCCATATGTGATTTGTGGAAAGAACACACATGCAATGACACTAGTGGATCCATATGTGGTTTGTGAAAAGAACACACATGCAATGACTCTAGTGCTGGTTTTAGTATAAGAACACACATGCAATACCCACTGGTTGATCCATGTGTGGTTCATGATAGGAACACACATGCAATGACATTGGTTGATCCATATGTGGTTTGTGACAATAACACACATGCAATGACTCAAGCGGGTCCATATGTGGTTCGTCAAAAGAACAGACATGCAATGACTCAGAGGGATCCATGTGTGGTTTGTGGAAAGAACACACATGCAATAAACACTAGTGGATCCATATGTGGTTTGTGGAAAGAACACACATGCAATGACACTGGTGGATCCATATGTGGTTTGTGAAAAGAACACACATGCAATGACTCTAGTGTTGGTTTTAGTATAAGAACACACATGCAATGACTCTAGTGGGTCCATATGTGGTTTGTGAAAAGAACACACATCCAATGACTCTAGTGGATCTATATATGGTTTGTGGAAAAGAACACACATGCAATGTACACCGGTGGATCCATAAGTGGTTTATGGAAAGAACACACATGCAATGACTCTAGTGGATCCATATATGATTTGTGAAAAGAACACACATGCAATGCCATTAGTTGACCCATATGTGGTTTGTGAAAAGAACACACATGCAATGACTCTAATGGATCCATATGTGGTTTGTGGAAAGAACACACATGCAATGACTCTAGTGGGTTCATATGTGGTTTGTGAAAAGAACACACATGCAATGACTCAGGGGGATCCATGTGTTGTTTGTGGAAAGAACACACATGCAATAAACACTGGTGGATCCATATGTGGTTTGTGAAAAGAACACACATGCAATGACTCTAGTGCTGGTTTTAGTATAAGAACACACATGCAATGACTCTAGTGGGTCCATATGTGGTTTCTAAAAAGAACACACATGCAATAAACACTAGTGGATCCATATGTGGTTTGTGAAAAGAACACACATGCAATGACTCTAGTGCTGGTTTTAGTATAAGAACATACATGCAATGACTCTAGTGTATCCATATGTGGTTTGTGGAAAAGAACACACATGCAATGAACACTAGTGTATCCATAAGTGGTTTGTGGAAAGAACACACATGCAATGACTCTAGTGGATCCATATGTGATTTGTGAAAAGAACACAGATGCAATGCCATTGGTTGATCCATATGTGGTTTGTGAAAAGAACACACATGCAATGACTCTAGTGGATCCATATGTGGTTTGTGGAAAGAACACACATGCAATGACTCTAGTGGGTCCATATGTGGTTCATGTCATGAACACACATGCAATGACATTGGTTGATCCATATGTGGTTTATGACAATAACACACATGCAATGCCATTCGTTAATCCATGTGTGGTTTGTGGAAAGAACACACATGCAATGACTCTAGTGGGTCCATATGTGGTTTGTGAAAAGAACACACATGCAATGACTCTATTGGATCCATATGTGGTTTGTGGAAAAGAACACACATGCAATGAACACTAGTGGATCCATAAGTGGTTTGCGAAAAGAACACACATGCAGCGAACACTGGTGGATCCATATGTGATTTGTGAAAAGAACACACATGCAATGCCATTGGTTGATCCATATGTGGTTTGTGAAAAGAACACATATGCAATGACTCTAGTGGATCCATATGTGGTTTGTGGAAAGAACACACATGCAATGACTCTAGTGGGTCGATATGTGGTTCATGTCAGGAACACACATGCAATGACATTGGTTGATCCATATGTGGTTTGTGACAATAACACACATGCAATGCCATTGGTTAATCCATGTGTGGTTTGTGGAAAGAACAGACATGCAATGACTCTAGTGGGTCCATATGTGCTTTGTGAAAAGAACACACATGTAATGAATCTAGTGGATCCATATGTGGTTTGTGGAAAAGAACACACATGCAATGAACACTGGTGGATCCATTAGTGGTTTGTGGAGTCCTTGTTTTATTATATAAAATCACAAGTCCTTTTCTCAACTTCATAAAATCTCAACATTTATCTCTTTTCAAAATATAGCATGGCTAAGCATGTAACAACTACAATATTTTCACTAAGGAGTGTATAGGGAATCCTATTAGGATTTAGCATAGCATAAGTATAGAAATTATTTTCATGCATGTTTTCAAAATCCACTAAGTATAATGAAAATAGTAGGACTTTTGTATGATAGTGTAACTTGCCTTTTTGGTAGGGAATGGTGGTTCACTCCTTGATCTTGCTATTCTCACACTTTGTTAAATTCACTACAAGTCAATCAAGCAAACACAAAATCAACTAACATTCCAAACCAAAGTCAAACAAACAATTTTTCACACACAAAGTAATGGAATCTAAGTCATGCATGTAAGCATGCAAAGGATGGTTCTATTGCAAGGATGGTCTCCACTAGGCTTCTAAACTTTGTAAGGTCCAAATTGGTCATTTACCAAAATGGCAAAGTCATTAGTTAGAGGGTTTTGCCCAAAAACTATTTTAAAATCCATTCAACATTTTATGTGGTGAAAAATGTTTTTATCAAAACAAAACTTTTAAGTTTTTCACCAAATGAGTTGCTAGTTTGCAAAACTTGGTGTTTTGGGTCAGTAGGTTTGATCCAAAGCACTTTCCCAAAGTTTTTACTCAAAATCATTTTCATAAACAAATCAATAGTTTTATTTAGCTAGAAATGGACTAAACCAATTAATCCATTCTAAACTTTTCCAAATCCATTTTCCAAATCATGGGTTGGTTCCTAGGGTCAGTAAGGTCACAACAAACCATTTTGCAAAAGTTTTAACCCTAAAATCATTTTTAAACAATTTTTCTACTCTAAACAAGCTCACAAAAGAATCTGCAAAAACAAGCAAACTAACAGATACTATTTGCTAAATTAAGGGCATGTCTGGCTAGGTCTTGCTCTCCTGAATCCAACGACATAAAATTTGTAATTTTTGGACGTGTGGATTCAAAGTTACAAGGGTTTGAAATTTGTAAACAAATCTGTTTTCAATTTCTGTTTTAAACTAGAGCTGGCCACGCGTCATGCTTTCATTGGACGGTCCCGCTTCGCGCGGATCGCGCTCTGTAGGCCGTAGGATCTCATTTAGATCGAGCGGCACAGGGACATTCGATACCTCTTCGTTTATGTTCTATTACAGCCTTACGATCTAGATCTAACGGATGCAATCAATCAGATCACTAACTGGCGGCGCTGTGCGGCGGTGGACGGCGGCAACGGCTAGACGAGGAGATCATGGCGGAGCTGTGTGCATGAACGAGAAAAAGAGGGGCGGCCTGGTTTTCCTGGATGACGTCGTCGGAGAGGTTGCAGACGGCGGCGTCGTTCGGAGCTTGTCGTAGCCGACGCTCTGGGGCGCCCGCGGTCGAACTAAAAGTGCTGCGAGGTGCGTCTGGGAGTGGGGAAGCTGCTAGGGTGCTCAGGGAGGCACGGGGTGGTGTGTACTGGCCTGAATTGGTCGGAGACGGTGGTCGGAGCAGAGGGAGTACTAGATCGATTAGTGGCAGCCTCGGGGCATAGAGGAAGAGGCGGAGGAGGGGAAAGGCGGAGAAGATGCTGGCGTTTAATAGCGTGCAGTCGCGGCGAGGTTTAAGGCGCGGCATCAATGCGAATTGATCGCGGCTTTCAAAGGCAGCAACGGCAGGCGTCGTTAACGCGAGGAGGAAGAAGGGGTCGCGCGGGTGTGAGAGAAGAACAGGAGGAGTGGGGTCCAGTCGTCAGCGGGAAAAGAAAGGAGGGGGAGGTCCACCGGTCATACTCAGTGCGGGTTAGGAACGAGGTACGAATCATTTTTCTCTGGGGAGGGAACTGGGCTGGTTATTGGGCCTATTGGGCTGCTGGGTTGGATTGCCCTCTTTCTTATTTTTTTTCTGTTTCTGAAACTTTTTCTTTTTCTAAATCTAATTTCTGTTTTTGAAATTCAAACAATCAAACAACATTCAAACATTCAAACAATCACCAAACTTGCAATTAAGTTTTTTTGGTTCTGTTTATCAACATAAACCAAATTCCAAAATAAAATAATATTTTTTATTCATTTTAGGATCTATTTAATATTTAAATAAAATAGACCATAGTTATTTAATCAAAATAGGGTTGATTTATTTAATAAAAACTCCATTTGAAAACCAAATATTTTCAAAACCAAATCAGTAGGTTTTATTTGAAAATAAAGAATACTTGGAAAACTTGTTTAAAACAAATAACCTTTTATTTTTAGGGTCCATTAATAAATAAATAAAATGGACCTTAGTTATAATCCATATAGGATTTGATTTATTAAATCTTTATTTTGAAAATCTTAGAATAAAACCAAAACACTTCAGTAGGTTTTATTTGAGAATATAAAACCAAAGTCAAAAACAAAATAATTTTTATCCTTTTTAGGATCTATTAATAATGAAATAAAAAGACTTTAGTCTTTATTTTCAAAATAGGGTTTAATTTATTTTTAAAACTCTATTTGAAATATAAACCAAACCAAAACCTTTTCAGTAGGTTTTATTCAAAAACCTTTGGAAAACTTATTAAAATAAAATAATAAGTTTTAGTGTTTATTTAAAAAGCCTTTACTTTAATAAAATTGGATATATAAATCCTTATTATTTTATTTAAATAAACCTTTACTCATTTTATCAAAACAAAATATTTTATTATGAAAGCTTGGCCAAAATTAATTTGGCTCTTTAAAATATAATCTTTATTTATAAATCCACCCAAAATAGTAATATCAAAATATTTTATTTTCCTTTATTAAATGTTTTAACTTTTTAAATCCCTTTAGGTTTTATTTGATCCAAATTGGTTTGAAGGTTTCCAATTGGATTCAAAAGTTTCTTCTGGCTCTGAAAATCAAACAAAGTTTTATTTTATTCATTTATTTTTCACATTACAAGATTTGGAAAATCTTGGGATGTGACAGGCTACCACCCTTAAAATAAATCTCGTCCCGAGATTTGGGAAGGCTAGGGTTACAAGCAGGCTCAAAACAACTAGGGTACTACCACCCTTAAAATTTTTCCAACTAATCTAGATCTTGGCTTGCTTGGGATCTTATTGAAATCTCTCTGGGCAAACATTTGCATAGTGTCCTTTGTTTCCACACTTGAAACATGTGACTAGGCTAAGATCCTTCATAGGCTTGTTTATCTTGTGCTTCATCTTTTCTGGACAATTGCTTGCATAATGTCCTGGTTCTTTGCAATTGTTGCACCATACTTGGCTAATATCTTTCTTTTCCTTTGATATCATTGCCTCTTGTTTGTTTCTTTGGTTCTTCTTCTTTTCTGGACAATCACTGGCATAGTGTCCCTTCTCTTTGCAATTGTAACATTGCACTTGAGTAATATCCCTCTTCTTCTTCTTGGGTCTCTCCAAAGCTAGGAGTTCTTCTAATTCATGCTCTTCAAAGGTGGAAAATCTTTCTCTTTTCTTGGGGCAGTTACTAGAGATATGACTTTCTTTACCATTAGGGTATTGATCTTCATGCTCCTTGGATGCATGATCCTTGTCTTCACAAATATTGCTAGCTTGGGTTCCTTCTAGAATAACATCTTTTCCATCCTTTTTGATCATTTGAGTAACCAATCCTTGCATCAATTGGGACTGAAGTCTCAAAATACTTTGTATGGCTGGGTCTAGTCCATTGTTGTTGGCTAAAAGCTGATTTGTCTCTTGGCTCAACTGGTTTTGGGTTGCTATAAGTTCCCTCATATTGTCCTCTTGGTTGTTGTTGTCACCATACTTGATGTTGGAGTCTCTTGGAGAAGTCATCTGTTTGGGTTGTTTTGAGATTAGGAAGGCAAAAGAGTTCTAAGGAATTAATTCTAATCACACACATCACAATTCACACAAGCAATGTGCAAGCAACCACAAACAAACATTCCACTCAAACAACAAGTTTCAAGAATATTTTTAGGCAACCAAAAATATTTTTGTTACACCACATAAGTTGGTGGGTTTGACTTAAACTAAATATGGTGGTCCATCTTATGGTTCACTTGTGATCTTTCCATCCTTCTTGGTTGATTCTTCTTGAATGAGATCTTTGTATCCTTGGAGAATTCTTGTGTCTTGGTCACAAATCTTCAAAGGTGATGATGGCTCCTTCTAAGTTGTGTTTCCTTAGTCTTCAAATCTTGAGCAAGATTTCTTGTCTCACTTGTAGTCTTTAGTGATATCCAAGTTGGAAGTCCTTGGTGAATATGCTGAAGATGTTGAAGTCATTAGAGTTGAAGAAGTTGAAGATGTCCTTTGCACATGGTGAAGTCTTTGGTCATGGAAAGGCTTTGTCCATCAAGTTTGGAATAGAGGAGATGTAGAGTTAAAACCAAAATGGTTGAGGAAAGTGTTTACAAGTGTTTTTGTAAATAAGTTTTTGGAACAAATGCAACTCCTATTTTCTAAGGGTTTTTGTCCAATCCTAGGTTTACAAATCCTACAGGCAACACAATGCTCTGATACCATCTTATAGAGTTCCCAACCTTTAATAAGGTAGAGATCCCTGTGTTTACAATGCTAGTCCCTGGATCAATAGCTAGCATCCACAGTTTAAGATGTAATATCAAGAAACAAAGGTCATAATATAACTTTATAACCAGGAATAACATAATTTTATTACATCTTACATAGCTCATTTGGCTATTACATTACATTGCAGCGGAATAACTATAAGTATGGGTCCTTCATCTTCAAAGTGCCACAGGCAGATGTTGGTTGTAGACTTTGTAATCCTAATCAATCAATCTTCACTAAAAACAATCAAACCTGCAACATACAAGTTACAGCCACAAAGGGTCAATACATTTGAATTGTATTGGCAAGTTTCACTACTATGTATAATATAAGTGGATCCTATCATTACATGCAAATTTGGCTAAGTAGAGTTTTAGGCTCATTTGCATAAAGCAATGTTTTATCCTATCTTTTCAAAATGGTTTTGGTCCTTTGTCAAATCTCCTTTCAAAATCCCTTGAACTCCTTGGTAAAAACTCAAGTGTTCAAGTCCTTGTCAAAATCTCTTGAGCACCTTGGTAACTCCAAGTGCATCAAGTTTTAAAAGTTTTCTTTTAGAAATTAGAGTGTCGAGATCTTCCATAGCTTCAGGCCTTAGTTGCTCAGTATTGTCCATAACCGGGGACACGGCTAAGTACTTAGAATTTGATTATCTTCTGCAGAAGTTGTACACTTTACCCACATGACACAATCTCGTCTTGACGCCACCAGTGGCCGCTGGATAAGTACTCACCAAAATGGAGTACCGGCAGATCGAGAATGTGACGAAGTATTTCCAAAGGGTCCTCCCATACATCATTGCTAGCTTGTCATCAGTAACAATGTAGGATTCCAGGTCCCCATTTTTCTGTAGCCTGAAGACAATGCATGGGTCTTCCCAATGTAGTTGACTAAGCCAGAGCCATAATAGCATGTGGTTGCACACGAAAGCCACTGTACGAGAAACATGTTCAATCTCTAAGTTTCCTGGGTGGTTTTCCTTTGGAGCACAACACAAAGAGATTTGCCATAGACAAGGTTCCTTTTGTTGCCACCTTCTCCAAAACTCAAAGTATCCTTGGCCACCCAGGTGGTTCATTGAGTCCTTGTTTTATTATATAAAATCACAAGTCCTTTTATCAACTTCATAAAATCTCAACATGTATCTCTTTTCAAAATATAGCATGGCTAAGCATGTAACAACTACAATATTTTCACTAAGGAGTGTATAGGGAATCCTATTAGGATTTAGCATAGCATAAGTATAGAAATTATTTTCATGCATGTTTTCAAAATCCACTAAGTATAATGAAAATAGTAGGACTTTTGTATGATAGTGTAACTTGCCTTTTTGGTAGGGAATGGTGGTTCACTCCTTGATCTTGCTAGTCTCACACTTTGTTAAATTCACTACAAGTAAATCAAGCAAACACAAAATCAACTAACATTCCAAACCAAAGTCAAACAAACAATTTTTCACACACAAAGTAATGGAATCTAAGTCATGCATGTAAGCATGCAAAGGATGGTTCTATTGCAAGGATGGTCTCCACTAGGCTTCTAAACTTTGTAAGGTCCAAATTGGCCATTTACCAAAATGGCAAAGTCATTAGTTAGAGGGTTTTGCCCAAAAACTATTTTAAAATCCATTCAACATTTTATGTGGTGAAAAATGTTATTATCAAAACAAAACTTTTAAGTTTTTCACCAAATGAGTTGCTAGTTTGCAAAACTTGGTGTTTTGGGTCAGTAGGTTTGATCCAAAGCACTTTCCCAAAGTTTTTACTCAAAATCATTTTCATAAACAAATCAATAGTTTTATTTAGCTAGAAATGGACTAAACCAATTAATCCATTCTAAACTTTTCCAAATCCATTTTCCAAATCATGGGTTGGTTCCTAGGGTCAGTAAGGTCACAACAAACCATTTTGCAAAAGTTTTAACCCTAAAATCATTTTTAAACAATTTTTCTACTCTAAACAAGCTCACAAAAGAATCTGCAAAAACAAGCAAACTAATAGATACTATTTGCTAAATTAAGGGCATGTCTGGCTAGGTCTTGCTCTCCTGAATCCAACGACATAAAATTTGTAATTTTTGGACGTGTGGATTCAAAGTTACAAGGGTTTGAAATTTGCAAACAAATCTGTTTTCAATTTCTGTTTTAAACTAGAGCTGGCCACGCGTCATGCTTTCATTGGACGGTACCGCTTCGCGCGGATCGCGCTCTGTAGGCCGTAGGATCTCATTTAGATCGAGCGGCACAGGGGCATTCGATACCTCTTCGTTTATGTTCTATTACAGCCTTACGATCTAGATCTAACGGATGCAATCAATCAGATCACTAACTGGCGGCGCTGTGCGGCGGTGGACGGCGGCAACGGCTAGACGAGGAGATCATGGCGGAGCTGTGTGCATGAATGAGAAAAAGAGGGGCGGCCTGGTTTACCTGGAAGACGTCGTCGGAGAGGTTGCAGACGGCGGCGTCGTTCGGAGCTTGTCGTAGCCGACGCTCTAGGGCGCCCGCGGTCGAACTAAAAGTGATGGGAGGTGCGTCTGGGAGTGGGGAAGCTTCTAGGGTGCTCAGGGAGGCACGGGGTGGTGTGTACTGGCCTGAATTGGTCGGAGACGGTGGTCGGAGCAGAGGGAGTACTAGATCGATTAGTGGCAGCCTCGGGGCAGAGAGGGAAAGGCGACAGAGGGGAAAGGCGGAGAAGATGCTGGCGTTTAATAGCGTGCAGTCGCGGCGAGGTTTAAGGCACGGCATCAATGCAAATTGATCGCGTCTTTCAAAGGAAGCAATGGCAGGCGTCGTTAACGCGAGGAGGAAGAAGGGGTCGCGCGGGTGTGAGAGAAGAACAGGAGGAGTGGGGTCCAGTCGTCAGCGGGAAAAGAAAGGAGGGGGAGGTCCACCGGTCATACTCAGTGCGGGTTAGGTACGAGGTACGAATCGTTTTTCTCTGGGGAGGGAACTGGGCTGGTTATTGGGCCTATTGGGCTGCTGGGTTGGATTGCCCTCTTTCTTATTTATTTTTCTGTTTCTGAAACTTTTTATTTTTCTAAATCTAATTTCTGTTTTTGAAATTCAAACAATCAAACAACATTCAAACATTCAAACAATCACCAAACTTGCAATTAAGTTTTTTTGGTTCTGTTTATCAACATAAACCAAATTCCAAAATAAAATAATATTTTTTATTCATTTTAGGATCTATTTAATATTTAAATAAAATAGACCATAGTTATTTAATCAAAATAGGGTTGATTTATTTTATAAAAACTCCATTTGAAAACCAAATATTTTCAAAACCAAATCAGTAGGTTTTATTTGAAAATAAAGAATACTTGGAAAACTTGTTTAAAACAAATAACCTTTTATTTTTAGGGTCCATTAATAAATAAATAAAATGGACCTTAGTTATAATCCATATAGGATTTGATTTATTAAATCTTTATTTTGAAAATCTTAGAATAAAACCAAAACACTTCAGTAGGTTTTATTTGAGAATATAAAACCAAAGTCAAAAACAAAATAATTTTTATCCTTTTTAGGATCTATTAATAATTAAATAAAAAGACTTTAGTCTTTATTTTCAAAATAGGGTTTAATTTATTTTTAAAACTCTATTTGAAATATAAACCAAACCAAAACCTTTTCAGTAGGTTTTATTCAAAAACCTTTGGAAAACTTATTAAAATAAAATAATAAGTTTTAGTGTTTATTCAAAAAGCCTTTACTTTAATAAAATTGGATATATAAATCCTTATTATTTTATTTAAATAAACCTTTACTCATTTTATCAAAACAAAATATTTTATTATAAAAGCTTGGCCAAAATTAATTTGGCTCTTTAAAATATAATCTTTATTTATAAATCCACCCAAAATAGTAATATCAAAATATTTTATTTTCCTTTATTAAATGTTTTAACTTTTTTAAATCCCTTTAGGTTTTATTTGATCCAAATTGGTTTGAAGGTTTCCAATTGGATTCAAAAGTTTCTTCTGGCTCTGAAAATCAAACAAAGTTTTATTTTATTCATTTATTTTTCACATTACAAGATTTGGAAAATCTTGGGATGTGACAATGACATTGGTTGATCCATATGTGGATTGTGGAAATAACACACATGCAATGACACTGGTTGATCCATATGTGGTTTGTGGAAAGAACACACATGCAATGACTCTGGTAGATCCATGTGTGGTTTGTGGAAAGAACACACATGCAATGCCATTGGTTGATCCATGTGTGGTTTGTGAAAAGAATACACATGCAATGCCATTGGTTGATCCATGTGTGGTTTGTGGAAAGAATACACATGCAATGCCATTGGTATATCCATATGTGGTTTGTAGAAAGAACACACATGCAATGACACTAATTGATCCATATGTGGTTTGTGGAAAGAACACACATGAAATGAGTCTGGTGGATCCATGTGTGGTTTGTGAAAAGAACACACATGCAATGACTCTAGTGGGTCCATATGTGGTTTGTGAAAAGAACACACATGCAATGACTCTAGTGGATCCATATGTGGTTTGTGGAAAGAACACACATGCAATGACCACTGGTTGATCCATATGTGGTTTGTGGAAAGAACACACATGCAATGACACTAGTGGATCCATATGTGGTTTGTGAAAACAACACACATGCAATGACTCTAGTGCTGGTTTTAGTATAGGAACACACATGCAATGACTCTAGTGGGTCCATATGTGGTCTGTGAAAAGAACACACATGCACTGACTCTAGTGGATCCATATGTGGTTTGTGAAAAGAACACACATGCAATACCCACTGGTTGATCCATGTGTGGTTCATGACAGGAACACACATGCAATGACATTGGTTGATCGATGTGTGGTTCATGACAGCAACACACATGCAATGACATTGGTTGATCCATATGTGGATTGTGGAAATAACACACATGCAATGACACTGGTTGATCCATATGTGGTTTGTGGAAAGAACACACATGCAATGACTCTGGTAGATCCATGTGTGGTTTGTGGAAAGAACACACATGCAATGCCATTGGTTGATCCATGTGTGGTTTGTGAAAAGAATACACATGCAATGCCATTGGTTGATCCATGTGTGGTTTGTGGAAAGAATACACATGCAATGCCATTGGTTTATCCATATGTGCTTTGTATAAAGAACACACATGCAATGACACTAATTGATCCATATGTGGTTTGTGGAAAGAACACACATGAAATGACTCTGGTGGATCCATGTGTGGTTTGTGAAAAGAAGACACATGCAATGACTCTAGTGGGTCCATATGTGGTTTGTGAAAAGAACACACATGCAATGACTCTAGTGGATCCATATATGGTTTGTGGAAAGAACACACATGCAATGACCACTGGTTGATCCATATGTGGTTTGTGGAAAGAACACACATGCAATGACACTGGTGGATCCATATGTGGTTTGTGAAAAGAACACACATGGAATGACTCTAGTGCTGGTTTTAGTATAGGAACACACATGCAATGACTCTAGAGGGTCCATATGTGGATTGTGAAAAGAACACACGTGCAATGACTCTAGTGGATCCATATGTGGTTTGTGGAAACAACACACATGCAATACCCACTGGTTGATACATGTGTGATTCATGACAGGAACACACATGCAATGACATTGGTTGATCGATGTGTGGTTCATGACAGCAACACACATGCAATGACATTGGTTGATCCATATGTGGTTTCTGGAAAGAACACACATGCAATGACACTGGTTGATCCATATGTTGTCTATGGAAAGAACAGACATGCAATGACTCTGGTGGATCCATGTGTGGTTTGTGGAAAGAAGACACATGCAATGCCAATGGTTGATCCATGTGTGGTTTGTGAAAACAATGCACGTGTAATGCCATTGGTTGATCCATGTGTGGTTTGTGGAAAGAACACACATGCAATTCCATTGGTGTATCCATATGTGGTTTGTGGAAAGAACACACATGCATTGACACTGGTTGATCCATATGTGGTTTGTGGAAAGAACACATATGAAATGACTCTTGTGGATCCATGTGTGGTTTGTGAAAAGAACACACATGCAATGACTCTAGTGGGTCCATATGTGGTTTTGAAAAGAAAACACATGCAATGACTCTAGTGGATCCATATGTGGTTTGTGGAAAGAACACACATGCAATGACCATTGGTTGATCCATATGTGGTTTGTGGAAAGAACACACATGCACTGACACTGGTTGATCCGTGTGTGTTTTGCGGAAAGAACACACATGAAATGAGTCTAGTGCTTGTTTTAGTATAAGAACACACATGCAATAACTCTAGTGGGTCCATATGTGGTTTGTGAAAAGAACACACATCCAATGACACTGTTGGATCCATATGTGGTTTGTGGAAAAGAACACACATGCAATGAACACTGGTGGATCCATAAGTGGTTTGTGAAAGAACACACATGCAGTGAACACTGGTGGATCCATATGTGGTTTGTGAAAAGAACACACATGCAATGCCTTTGGTTGATCCATATGTGGTTTCTGAAAAGAACACACATGCAATTACTCTAGTGGATCCATATGTGGTTTGTGGAAAGAACACACATGCAATGACTCTAGTGGGTCCATATGTGGTTTGTGAAAAGAACACACATGCGATGACTGTAGTGGATCCATATGTGGTTTGCGGAAAAGAACACACATGCAATGAACACTGGTGGATCCATAAGTATTTTGTGGAAAGAACACACATGTAGTGAACAATGGTTGATCCATATGTGGTTTGTGGATAGAACACACATGCAATGACACTGGTTGATCCATATGTGGTTTGTGAAAAGAACACACATGCAATGACTCTAGTGGATCCATATGTGGTTTGTGGAAATAACAGAGATGCAATGCCATTGGTTGATCCATATGTGGTTTGTGAAAAGAACACACATGCAATGAACACTACTGGATCCATAAGTGGTTTGTGGAAAGAACACATATACAATAAATCTAGTGGATCCATATGTGATTTTTCAAAAGAACACACATGCAATGACTCAAGTGGGTCCATATGTCGTTCGTCAAAAGAACACACATGCACTAACTCAGGGGGATCCATGTGTGGTTTGTGGAAAGAACACACATGCAATGAACACTGGTGGATCCATGTGTGGTTTGTGGAAAGAACACACATGCAATGACCACTGGTTGATCCATATGTGGTTTGTGGAAAGAACACACATGCAATGACTCTAGTGCTGGTTTTAGTATAAGAACACACATGCAATGACTCTAGTGGGTCCATATGTGGTTTGTGAAAAGAACGCACATCCAATGACTCTAGTGGATCTATATATGGTTTGTGGAAAAGAACACACATGCAATGTACACCGGTGGATCCATAAGTGGTTTATGGAAAGAACACACATGCAATGACTCTAGTGGATCCATATATGATTTGTGAAAAGAACACACATGCAATTCCATTAGTTGACCCATATGTGGTTTGTGAAAAGAACACACATGCAATGACTCTAATGGATCCATATGTGGTTTGTGGAACGAACACACATGCAATGACTCTAGTTGGTTCATATGTGGTTTGTGAAAAGAACACACATGCAATGACTCAGGGGGATCCATGTGTGGTTTGTGGAAAGAACACACATGCAATAAACACTAGTGGATCCATATGTGGTTTGTGAAAAGAACACACATGCAATGACTCTAGTGCTGGTTTTAGTATAAGAACACACATGCAATGACTCTAGTGGGTCCATATGTGGTTTCTAAAAAGAACACACATGCAATAAACACTGGTGGATCCATATGTGGTTTGTGAAAAGAACACACATGCAATGACTCTAGTGCTGTTTTAGTATAAGAACACACATGCAATGACTGTAGTGTATCCATATGTGGTTTGTGGAAAAGAACACACTTGCAATGAACACTAGTGTATCCATAAGTGGTTTGTGGAAAGAACACACATGCAATGACTCTAGTGGATCCATATGTGATTTGTGAAAAGAACACACATGCAATGCCATTGGTTGATCCATGTGTGGTTTGTGGAAAGAATACACATGCAATTCCATTGGTTTATCCATATGTGGTTTGTAGAAAGAACACACATGCAATGACACTAATTGATCCATATGTGGTTTGTGGAAAGAACACACATGAAATGACTCTGGTGGATCCATGTGTGGTTTGTGAAAAGAACACACATGCAATGACTCTAGTGGGTCCATATGTGGTTTGTGAAAAGAACACACATGCAATGACTCTAGTGGATCCATATGTGGTTTGTGGAAAGAACACACATGCAATGACCACTGGTTGATCCATATGTGGTTTGTGGAAAGAACACGCATGCAATGACACTGGTGGATCCATATGTGGTTTGTGAAAAGAACACACATGGAATGACTCTAGTGCTGGTTTTAGTATAGGAACACACATGCAATGACTCTAGTGGGTCCATATGTGGTCTGTGAAAAGAACACACGTGCAATGACTCTAGTGGATCCATATGTGGTTTGTCGAAAGAACACACATGCAATACCCACTGGTTGATCCATGTGTGGTTCATGACAGGAACACACATGCAATGACATTGGTTGATCGATGTGTGGATCATGACAGCAACACACATGCAATGACATTGGTTGATCCATATGTGGATTGTGGAAATAACACACATGCAATGACACTGGTTGATCCATATGTGGTTTGTGGAAAGAACACACATGCAATGACTCTGGTGATTCCATGTGTGGTTTGTGGAAAGAACACACATGCAATGCCATTGGTTCATCCATGTGTGGTTTGTGAAAAGAATACACATGCAATGCCATTGGTTGATCCATGTGTGGTTTGTGGAAAGAATACACATGCAATGCCATTGGTTTATCCATATGTGCTTTGTAGAAAGAACACACATGCAATGACACTAATTGATCCATCCGTGGTTTGTGGAAAGAACACACATGAAATGACTCTGGTGGATCCATGTGTGGTTTGTGAAAAGAACACACATGCAATGACTCTAGTGGGTCCATATGTGGTTTCTAAAAAGAACACACATGCAATGACCCTAGTGGATCCATATGTGGTTTGTGGAAAGAACACACATGCAATGACCACTGGTTGATCTATATGTGGTTTGTGGAAAGAACACACATGCACTGACATTGATTGATCCATGTGTGATTTGTGTAAAGAACACACATGCAATGACTCTAGTGCTTGTTTTAGTATAGGAACACACATGCAATGACTCTAGAGGGTCCATATGTGGTTTGTGAAAAGAACACACATCCAATGACACTGGTGGATCCATATGTGGTTTGTGGAAAAGAACACACATGTAATGACTCTTGTGGATCCATGTGTGGTTTGTGAAAAGAACACACATGCAATGACTCTAGTGGGTCCATATGTGGTTTGTGAAAAGAACACACATGCAATGACTCTAGTGGATCCATATGTGGTTTGTGGAAAGAACACACATGCAATGACCACTTGTTGATCCATGTGTGGTTCATGACAGGAACCCAATTGCAATGACATTGGTTGATCCATATGTGGTTTGTGACAATAACACACATGCAATGACTCAAGTGGGTCCATATGTGGTTCGTCAAAAGAACACACATGCAATGACTGAGGGGGATCCATGTGTGGTTTGTGGAAAAAACACATATGCAATGAACACTGGTGGATCCATATATGGTTTGTGGAAAGAACACACATGCAATGACAATAGTGGATCCATATGTGGTTTGTGAAAAGAACACACATGCAATGACTCTAGTGTTGGTTTTAGTATAAGAACACACATGCAATAACTCTAGTGGGTCCATATGTGGTTTGTGAAAAGAACACACGTGCAATGACTCTAGTGGATCCATATGTGGTGTGTGGACAGAACACACATGCAATACCCACTGGTTGATCCATGTGTGGTTCATGACAGGAACACACATGCAATGACAATGGTTGATCCATATGTGGTTCGTGACAATAACACACATGCAATGACTCAAGCGGGTCCATATGTGGTTCAAAAGAATGTACATGCAATTACTCAGGGGGATCCATGTTTGGTTTGTGGAAAGAACACACATGCAATAAACACTGGTGGATCCATATGTGGTTTGTGGAAAGAACACACATGCAATGACACTGGTGGATCCATATGTGGTTTGTGAAAAGAACACACATGCAATGACTCTAGTGCTGGTTTTAGTATAAGAACACACATGCAATGACTCTAGTGGGTCCATATGTGGTTTGTGAAAGAACACACATCCAATGACTCTAGTGGATCTATATATGGTTTGTGGAAAAGAACACACATGCAATGTACACCGGTGGATCCATAAGTGGTTTATGGAAAGAACACACATGCAATGACTCTAGTGGATCCATATATGATTTGTGAAAAGAACACACATGCAATGCCATTAGTTGACCCATATGTGGTTTGTGAAAAGAACACACATGCAATGACTCTAATGGATCCATATGTGGTTTGTGGAAAGAACACACATGCAATGACTCTAGTGGGTTCATATGTGGTTTGTGAAAAGAACACACATGCAATGACTCAGGGGGATCCATGTGTTGTTTGTGGAAAGAACACACATGCAATAAACACTGGTGGATCCATATGTGGTTTGTGAAAAGAACACACATGCAATGACTCTAGTGCTGGTTTTAGTATAAGAACACACATGCAATGACTCTAGTGGGTCCATATGTGGTTTCTAAAAAGAACACACATGCAATAAACACTAGTGGATCCATATGTGGTTTGTGAAAAGAACACACATGCAATGACTCTAGTGCTGGTTTTTGTATAAGAACACACATGCAATGACTCTAGTGTATCCATATGTGGTTTGTGGAAAAGAACACACATGCAATGAACACTAGTTTATCCATAAGTGGTTTGTGGAAAGAACACACATGCAATGACTCTAGTGGATCCATATGTGATTTGTGAAAAGAACACAGATGCAATGCCATTGGTTGATCCATATGTGGTTTGTGAAAAGAACACACATGCAATGACTCTAGTGGATCCATATGTGGTTTGTGGAAAGAACACACATGCAATGACTCTAGTGGGTCCATATGTGGTTCATGTCATGAACACACATGCAATGACATTGGTTGATCCATATGTGGTTTGTGACAATAACACACATGCAATGCCATTGGTTAATCCATGTGTGGTTTGTGGGAAGAACACACATGCAATGACTCTAGTGGGTCCATATGTGGTTTGTGAAAAGAACACACATGCAATGACTCTAGTGAATCCATATGTGGTTTGTGAAAAGAACACACATGCGATGACTGTAGTGGATCCATATGTGGTTTGTGGAAAAGAACACACATGCAATGAACACTGGTGGATCCATGAGTATTTTGTGGAAAGAACACACATGTAGTGAACAATGGTTGATCCATATGTGGTTTGTGGATAGAACACACATGCAATGACACTGTTTGATCCATATGTGGTTTGTGAAAAGAACACACATGCAATGACTCTAGTGGATCCATATGTGGTTTGTGGAAATAACAGAGATGCAATGCCATTGGTTGATCCATATGTGGTTTGTGAAAAGAACACACATGCAATGAACACTACTGGATCCATAAGTGGTTTGTGGAAAGAACACATATACAATAAATCTAGTGGATCCATATGTGATTTTTCAAAAGAACACACATGCAATGACTCAAGTGGGTCCATATGTCGTTCGTCAAAAGAACACACATGCACTAACTCAGGGGGATCCATGTGTGGTTTGTGGAAAGAACACACATGCAATGAACACTGGTGGATCCATGTGTGGTTTGTGGAAAGAACACACATGCAATGACCACTGGTTGATCCATATGTGGTTTGTGGAAAGAACACACATGCAATGACTCTAGTGCTGGTTTTAGTATAAGAACACACATGCAATGACTCTAGTGGGTCCATATGTGGTTTGTGAAAAGAACGCACATCCAATGACTCTAGTGGATCTATATATGGTTTGTGGAAAAGAACACACATGCAATGTACACCGGTGGATCCATAAGTGGTTTATGGAAAGAACACACATGCAATGACTCTAGTGGATCCATATATGATTTGTGAAAAGAACACACATGCAATTCCATTAGTTGACCCATATGTGGTTTGTGAAAAGAACACACATGCAATGACTCTAATGGATCCATATGTGGTTTGTGGAACGAACACACATGCAATGACTCTAGTTGGTTCATATGTGGTTTGTGAAAAGAACACACATGCAATGACTCAGGGGGATCCATGTGTGGTTTGTGGAAAGAACACACATGCAATAAACACTAGTGGATCCATATGTGGTTTGTGAAAAGAACACACATGCAATGACTCTAGTGCTGGTTTTAGTATAAGAACACACATGCAATGACTCTAGTGGGTCCATATGTGGTTTCTAAAAAGAACACACATGCAATAAACACTGGTGGATCCATATGTGGTTTGTGAAAAGAACACACATGCAATGACTCTAGTGCTGTTTTAGTATAAGAACACACATGCAATGACTGTAGTGTATCCATATGTGGTTTGTGGAAAAGAACACACTTGCAATGAACACTAGTGTATCCATAAGTGGTTTGTGGAAAGAACACACATGCAATGACTCTAGTGGATCCATATGTGATTTGTGAAAAGAACACACATGCAATGCCATTGGTTGATCCATGTGGTTTGTGGAAAGAATACACATGCAATTCCATTGGTTTATCCATATGTGGTTTGTGGAAAGAACACACATGAAATGACACTGGTTGATCCATATGTGGTTTGTGGAAAGAACCACATGAACCATGTGTGGTTTGTGGAAAGAACACACATGCAATGACTCTAGTGGGTCCATATGTGGTTTATGGAAAGAACACACATGCAATGACTCTAGTGGGTCCATATGTGGTTTGTGGAAAGAACACACATGCAATGACCACTGGTTGATCCATATGTGGTTTGTGGAAAGAACACGCATGCAATGACACTGGTGGATCCATATGTGGTTTGTGAAAAGAACACACATGGAATGACTCTAGTGCTGGTTTTAGTATAGGAACACACATGCAATGACTCTAGTGGGTCCATATGTGGTCTGTGAAAAGAACACACGTGCAATGACTCTAGTGGATCCATATGTGGTTTGTCGAAAGAACACACATGCAATACCCACTGGTTGATCCATGTGTGGTTCATGACAGGAACACACATGCAATGACATTGGTTGATCGATGTGTGGATCATGACAGCAACACACATGCAATGACATTGGTTGATCCATATGTGGATTGTGGAAATAACACACATGCAATGACACTGGTTGATCCATATGTGGTTTGTGGAAAGAACACACATGCAATGACTCGTGATTCCATGTGTGGTTTGTGGAAAGAACACACATGCAATGCCATTGGTTCATCCATGTGTGGTTTGTGAAAAGAATACACATGCAATGCCATTGGTTGATCCATGTGTGGTTTGTGGAAAGAATACACATGCAATGCCATTGGTTTATCCATATGTGCTTTGTAGAAAGAACACACATGCAATGACACTAATTGATCCATCCGTGGTTTGTGGAAAGAACACACATGAAATGACTCTGGTGGATCCATGTGTGGTTTGTGAAAAGAACACACATGCAATGACTCTAGTGGGTCCATATGTGGTTTCTAAAAAGAACACACATGCAATGACCCTAGTGGATCCATATGTGGTTTGTGGAAAGAACACACATGCAATGACCACTGGTTGATCTATATGTGGTTTGTGGAAAGAACACACATGCACTGACATTGATTGATCCATGTGTGATTTGTGTAAAGAACACACATGCAATGACTCTAGTGCTTGTTTTAGTATAGGAACACACATGCAATGACTCTAGAGGGTCCATATGTGGTTTGTGAAAAGAACACACATCCAATGACACTGGTGGATCCATATGTGGTTTGTGGAAAAGAACACACATGTAATGACTCTTGTGGATCCATGTGTGGTTTGTGAAAAGAACACACATGCAATGACTCTAGTGGGTCCATATGTGGTTTGTGAAAAGAACACACATGCAATGACTCTAGTGGATCCATATGTGGTTTGTGGAAAGAACACACATGCAATGACCACTTGTTGATCCATGTGTGGTTCATGACAGGAACCCAATTGCAATGACATTGGTTGATCCATATGTGGTTTGTGACAATAACACACATGCAATGACTCAAGTGGGTCCATATGTGGTTCGTCAAAAGAACACACATGCAATGACTGAGGGGGATCCATGTGTGGTTTGTGGAAAAAACACATATGCAATGAACACTGGTGGATCCATATATGGTTTGTGGAAAGAACACACATGCAATGACAATAGTGGATCCATATGTGGTTTGTGAAAAGAACACACATGCAATGACTCTAGTGTTGGTTTTAGTATAAGAACACACATGCAATAACTCTAGTGGGTCCATATGTGGTTTGTGAAAAGAACACACGTGCAATGACTCTAGTGGATCCATATGTGGTGTGTGGACAGAACACACATGCAATACCCACTGGTTGATCCATGTGTGGTTCATGACAGGAACACACATGCAATGACAATGGTTGATCCATATGTGGTTCGTGACAATAACACACATGCAATGACTCAAGCGGGTCCATATGTGGTTCGTCAAAAGAACAGACATGCAATGACTCAGGGGGATCCATGTGTGGTTTGTGGAAAGAACACACATGCAATAAACACTGGTGGATCCATATGTGGTTTGTGGAAAGAACACACATGCAATGACACTGGTGGATCCATATGTGGTTTGTGAAAAGAACACACATGCAATGACTCTAGTGCTGGTTTTAGTATAAGAACACACATGCAATGACTCTAGTGGGTCCATATGTGGTTTGTGAAAAGAACACACATCCAATGACTCTAGTGGATCTATATATGGTTTGTGGAAAAGAACACACATGCAATGTACACGGGATCCATAAGTGGTTTATGGAAAGAACACACATGCAATGACTCTAGTGGATCCATATATGATTTGTGAAAAGAACACACATGCAATGCCATTAGTTGACCCATATGTGGTTTGTGAAAAGAACACACATGCAATGACTCTAATGGATCCATATGTGGTTTGTGGAAAGAACACACATGCAATGACTCTAGTGGGTTCATATGTGGTTTGTGAAAAGAACACACATGCAATGACTCAGGGGGATCCATGTGTTGTTTGTGGAAAGAACACACATGCAATAAACACTGGTGGATCCATATGTGGTTTGTGAAAAGAACACACATGCAATGACTCTAGTGCTGGTTTTAGTATAAGAACACACATGCAATGACTCTAGTGGGTCCATATGTTGTTTCTTTAAAGAACACACATGCAATAAACACTAGTGGATCCATATGTGGTTTGTGAAAAGAACACACATGCAATGACTCTAGTGCTGGTTTTTGTATAAGAACACACATGCAATGACTCTAGTGTATCCATATGTGGTTTGTGGAAAAGAACACACATGCAATGAACACTAGTTTATCCATAAGTGGTTTGTGGAAAGA
The DNA here is from genome assembly GCA_023614405.1 of Avena insularis. Taxonomy (NCBI): domain Eukaryota; kingdom Viridiplantae; phylum Streptophyta; class Magnoliopsida; order Poales; family Poaceae; genus Avena; species Avena insularis. The sequence goes on along the minus strand of CM042686.1, from coordinate 481,113,064 downwards.
ACACACATGCAATGACTCTAGTGGATCCATATGTGATTTGTGAAAAGAACACAGATGCAATGCCATTGGTTGATCCATATGTGGTTTGTGAAAAGAACACACATGCAATGACTCTAGTGGATCCATATGTGGTTTGTGGAAAGAACACACATGCAATGACTCTAGTGGGTCCATATGTGGTTCATGTCATGAACACACATGCAATGACATTGGTTGATCCATATGTGGTTTGTGACAATAACACACATGCAATGCCATTGGTTAATCCATGTGTGGTTTGTGGGAAGAACACACATGCAATGACTCTAGTGGGTCCATATGTGGTTTGTGAAAAGAACACACATGCAATGACTCTAGTGAATCCATATGTGGTTTGTGGAAAATAAAACACATGCAATGAACACTAGTGGATCCATAAGTGGTTTGCGAAAAGAACACACATGCAGTGAACACTGGTGGATCCATATGTGATTTGTGAAAAGAACACACATGCAATGCCATTGGTTGATCCATATGTGGTTTGTCAAAAGAACACACATGCAATGACTCTAGTGGATCCATATGTGGTTTGTGGAAAGAACACACATGCAATGACTCTAGTGGGTCGATATGTGGTTCATGTCAGGAACACACATGCAATGACATTGGTTGATCCATATGTGGTTTGTGAAAATAACACACATGCAATGCCATTGGTTAATCCATGTGTGGTTTGTGGAAAGAACAGACATGCAATGACTCTAGTGGGTCCATATGTGCTTTGTGAAAAGAACACACATGTAATGAATCTAGTGGATCCATATGTGGTTTGTGGAAAAGAACACACATGCAATGAACACTGGTGGATCCATTAGTGGTTTGTGGAAAGAACACACGTGCAATGACTCTAGTGCTGGGTTTAGTATGAGAACACACATGCAATAACTCTAGTGGGTCCATATGTGGTTTGTGAAAAGAACACACGTGCAATGACTCTAGTGGATCCATATGTGGTCTGTGAAAAGAACACACATGCAATAACCAGTGGTTGATCCATGTGTGGTTCATGAGAGGAACACACATGCAATGAACACTGGTGGATCCATATGTGGTTCTTGACAGGAACACACATGCAATGACATTGGTTGATCCATGTGTGGTTCATGACAGGAACACGCATGCAATGACATTGGTTGATCCATATGTGGATTGTGGAAATAACAAACATGCAATGACACTGGTTGATCCATATGTGGTTTGTGGAAAGAACACACATGCAATGACTCTGGTAGATCCATGTGTGGTTTGTGGAAAGAACACACATGCAATGCCATTGGTTGATCCATGTGTGGTTTGTGAAAAGAATACACATGCAATGCCATTGGTTGATCCATGTGTGGTTGTAGAAAGAATACACATGCAATGCCATTGGTTTATCCATATGTGGTTTGTAGAAAGAACACACATGCAATGACACTAATTGATCCATATGTGGTTTGTGGAAAGAACACGCATGCAATGACACTGGTGGATCCATATGTGGTTTGTGAAAAGAACACACATGGAATGACTCTAGTGCTGGTTTTAGTATAGGAACACACATGCAATGACTCTAGTGGGTCCATATGTGGTCTGTGAAAAGAACACACGTGCAATGACTCTAGTGGATCCATATGTGGTTTGTCGAAAGAACACACATGCAATACCCACTGGTTGATCCATGTGTGGTTCATGACAGGAACACACATGCAATGACATTGGTTGATCGATGTGTGGATCATGACAGCAACACACATGCAATGACATTGGTTGATCCATATGTGGATTGTGGAAATAACACACATGCAATGACACTGGTTGATCCATATGTGGTTTGTGGAAAGAACACACATGCAATGACTCTGGTGATTCCATGTGTGGTTTGTGGAAAGAACACACATGCAATGCCATTGGTTCATCCATGTGTGGTTTGTGAAAAGAATACACATGCAATGCCATTGGTTGATCCATGTGTGGTTTGTGGAAAGAATACACATGCAATGCCATTGGTTTATCCATATGTGCTTTGTAGAAAGAACACACATGCAATGACACTAATTGATCCATCCGTGGTTTGTGGAAAGAACACACATGAAATGACTCTGGTGGATCCATGTGTGGTTTGTGAAAAGAACACACATGCAATGACTCTAGTGGGTCCATATGTGGTTTCTAAAAAGAACACACATGCAATGACCCTAGTGGATCCATATGTGGTTTGTGGAAAGAACACACATGCAATGACCACTGGTTGATCTATATGTGGTTTGTGGAAAGAACACACATGCACTGACATTGATTGATCCATGTGTGATTTGTGTAAAGAACACACATGCAATGACTCTAGTGCTTGTTTTAGTATAGGAACACACATGCAATGACTCTAGAGGGTCCATATGTGGTTTGTGAAAAGAACACACATCCAATGACACTGGTGGATCCATATGTGGTTTGTGGAAAAGAACACACATGTAATGACTCTTGTGGATCCATGTGTGGTTTGTGAAAAGAACACACATGCAATGACTCTAGTGGGTCCATATGTGGTTTGTGAAAAGAACACACATGCAATGACTCTAGTGGATCCATATGTGGTTTGTGGAAAGAACACACATGCAATGACCACTTGTTGATCCATGTGTGGTTCATGACAGGAACCCAATTGCAATGACATTGGTTGATCCATATGTGGTTTGTGACAATAACACACATGCAATGACTCAAGTGGGTCCATATGTGGTTCGTCAAAAGAACACACATGCAATGACTGAGGGGGATCCATGTGTGGTTTGTGGAAAAAACACATATGCAATGAACACTGGTGGATCCATATATGGTTTGTGGAAAGAACACACATGCAATGACAATAGTGGATCCATATGTGGTTTGTGAAAAGAACACACATGCAATGACTCTAGTGTTGGTTTTAGTATAAGAACACACATGCAATAACTCTAGTGGGTCCATATGTGGTTTGTGAAAAGAACACACGTGCAATGACTCTAGTGGATCCATATGTGGTGTGTGGACAGAACACACATGCAATACCCACTGGTTGATCCATGTGTGGTTCATGACAGGAACACACATGCAATGACAATGGTTGATCCATATGTGGTTCGTGACAATAACACACATGCAATGACTCAAGCGGGTCCATATGTGGTTCGTCAAAAGAACAGACATGCAATGACTCAGGGGGATCCATGTGTGGTTTGTGGAACGAACACACATGCAATAAACACTGGTGGATCCATATGTGGTTTGTGGAAAGAACACACATGCAATGACACTGGTGGATCCATATGTGGTTTGTGAAAAGAACACACATGCAATGACTCTAGTGCTGGTTTTAGTATAAGAACACACATGCAATGACTCTAGTGGGTCCATATGTGGTTTGTGAAAAGAACACACATCCAATGACTCTAGTGGATCTATATATGGTTTGTGGAAAAGAACACACATGCAATGTACACCGGTGGATCCATAAGTGGTTTATGGAAAGAACACACATGCAATGACTCTAGTGGATCCATATATGATTTGTGAAAAGAACACACATGCAATGCCATTAGTTGACCCATATGTGGTTTGTGAAAAGAACACACATGCAATGACTCTAATGGATCCATATGTGGTTTGTGGAAAGAACACACATGCAATGACTCTAGTGGGTTCATATGTGGTTTGTGAAAAGAACACACATGCAATGACTCAGGGGGATCCATGTGTGGTTTGTGGAAAGAACACACATGCAATAAACACTGGTGGATCCATATGTGGTTTGTGAAAAGAACACACATGCAATGACTCTAGTGCTGGTTTTAGTATAAGAACACACATGCAATGACTCTAGTGGGTCCATATGTGGTTTCTAAAAAGAACACACATGCAATAAACACTAGTGGATCCATATGTGGTTTGTGAAAAGAACACACATGCAATGACTCTAGTGCTGGTTTTTGTATAAGAACACACATGCAATGACTCTAGTGTATCCATATGTGGTTTGTGGAAAAGAACACACATGCAATGAACACTAGTTTATCCATAAGTGGTTTGTGGAAAGAACACACATGCAATGACTCTAGTGGATCCATATGTGATTTGTGAAAAGAACACAGATGCAATGCCATTGGTTGATCCATATGTGGTTTGTGAAAAGAACACACATGCAATGACTCTAGTGGATCCATATGTGGTTTGTGGAAAGAACACACATGCAATGACTCTAGTGGGTCCATATGTGGTTCATGTCATGAACACACATGCAATGACATTGGTTGATCCATATGTGGTTTGTGACAATAACACACATGCAATGCCATTGGTTAATCCATGTGTGGTTTGTGGAAAGAACACACATGCAATGACTCTAGTGGGTCCATATGTGGTTTGTGAAAAGAACACACATGCAATGACTCTAGTGGATCCATATGTGGTTTGTGGAAAATAAAACACATGCAATGAACACTAGTGGATCCATAAGTGGTTTGCGAAAAGAACACACATGTAGTGAACACTGGTGGATCCATATGTGATTTGTGAAAAGAACACACATGCAATGCCATTGGTTGATCCATATGTGGTTTGTCAAAAGAACACACATGCAATGACTCTAGTGGATCCATATGTGGTTTGTGGAAAGAACACACATGCAATGACTCTAGTGGGTCGATATGTGGTTCATGTCAGGAACACACATGCAATGACATTGGTTGATCCATATGTGGTTTGTGAAAATAACACACATGCAATGCCATTGGTTAATCCATGTGTGGTTTGTGGAAAGAACAGACATGCAATGACTCTAGTGGGTCCATATGTGCTTTGTGAAAAGAACACACATGTAATGAATCTAGTGGATCCATATGTGGTTTGTGGAAAAGAACACACATGCAATGAACACTGGTGGATCCATTAGTGGTTTGTGGAAAGAACACACGTGCAATGACTCTAGTGCTGGGTTTAGTATGAGAACACACATGCAATAACTCTAGTGGGTCCATATGTGGTTTGTGAAAAGAACACACGTGCAATGACTCTAGTGGATCCATATGTGGTCTGTGAAAAGAACACACATGCAATAACCAGTGGTTGATCCATGTGTGGTTCATGAGAGGAACACACATGCAATGAACACTGGTGGATCCATATGTGGTTCTTGACAGGAACACACATGCAATGACATTGGTTGATCCATGTGTGGTTCATGACAGGAACACGCATGCAATGACATTGGTTGATCCATATGTGGATTGTGGAAATAACAAACATGCAATGACACTGGTTGATCCATATGTGGTTTGTGGAAAGAACACACATGCAATGACTCTGGTAGATCCATGTGTGGTTTGTGGAAAGAACACACATGCAATGCCATTGGTTGATCCATGTGTGGTTTGTGAAAAGAATACACATGCAATGCCATTGGTTGATCCATGTGTGGTTGTAGAAAGAATACACATGCAATGCCATTGGTTTATCCATATGTGGTTTGTAGAAAGAACACACATGCAATGACACTAATTGATCCATATGTGGTTTGTGGAAAGAACACACATGAAATGACTTTGGTGGATCCATGTGTGGTTTGTGAAAAGAACACACATGCAATGACTCTAGTGGGTCCATATGTGGTTTGTGAAAAGAACACACATGAAATGACTCTAGTGGATCCATATGTGGTTTGTGGAAAGAACACACATGCAATGACTCTAGTGTATCCATATGTGATTTGTGAAAAGAACACACATGCAATGCCACTAGTTGATCCATATGTGGTTTTTAAAAAGAACACACATGCAATGACTCTAGTGGGTCCATATGTGGTTTGTGAAAAGAACACACGTGTAATGACTCTAGTGGGTCCATATGTGGTCTGTGAAAAGAACACACGTGTAATGACTCTAGTGGATCCATATGTGGTTTGTGGAAAGAACACACATGCAATATCCACTGGTTGATCCATGTGTGGTTCATGACAGGAACACAGATGCAATGACATTGGTTGATCCATATGTGGATTGTGGAAATAACACACATGCAATGACACTGGTTGATCCATATGTGGGTTGTGGAAAGAACACACATGCAATGAACACTGGTGGATCCATAAGTGGTTTGTGAAAGAACACACATGCAGTGCCATTGGTTGATCCATGTGTGGTTTGTGAAAAGAATACACATGCAATGCCATTGGTTGATCCATGTGTGGTTTGTGGAAAGAATACACATGCAATGCCATTGGTTTATCCATATGTGCTTTGTAGAAAGAACACACATGCAATGACACTAATTGATCCATCTGTGGTTTGTTGAAAGAACACACATGAAATGACTCTTGTGGATCCATGTGTGGTTTGTGAAAAGAACACACATGCAATGACTCTAGTGGGTCCATATGTGGTTTGTGAAAAGAACACACATGTAATGACTCTAGTGGATCCATATATGGTTTGTGGAAAGAACACACATGCAATGACCACTGGTTGATCCATATGTGGTTTGTGGAAAGAACACACATGCAATGACACTGGTGGATCCATATGTGGTTTGTGAAAAGAACACACATGCAATGACTCTAGTGCTGGTTTTAGTATAGGAACACACATGCAATGACTCTAGAGGGTCCACATGTGGTTTGTGAAAAGAACACACGTGCAATGACTCTAGTGGATCCATATGTGGTTTGTGGAAAGAACACACATGCAATACCCACTGGTTGATCAATGTGTGGTTCATGACAGGAACACACATGCAATGGCATTGGTTGATCGATGTTTGGTTCATGACAGCAACACACATGCAATGACATTGGTTGATCCATATGTGGTTTCTGGAAAGAACACACATGCAATGACACTGGTTGATCCATATGTTGTCTGTGGAAAGAACACACATGCATTGACTCTGGTGGATCCATATGTGGTTTGTGGAAAGAAGACACATGCAATGCCATTGGTTGATCCATGTGTGGTTTGTGAAAACAATACACGTGTAATGCCATTGGTTGATCCATGTGTGGTTTGTGGAAAGAACACACATGCAATTCCATTGGTTTATCCATATGTGGTTTGTGGAAAGAACACACATGAATTGAAACTGGTTGATCCATATGTGGTTTGTGGAAAGAACACACATGCAATGACTCTGGTAGATCCATGTGTGGTTTGTGGAAAGAACACACATGCAATGCCATTGGTTCATCCATGTGTGGTTTGTGAAAAGAATACACATGCAATGCCATTGGTTGATCCATGTGTGGTTTGTGGAAAGAATACACATGCAATGCCATTGGTTTATCCATATGTGCTTTGTAGAAAGAACACACATGCAATGACACTAATTGATCCATCTGTGGTTTGTTGAAAGAACACACATGAAATGACTCTTGTGGATCCATGTGTGGTTTGTGAAAAGAACACACATGCAATGACTCTAGTGGGTCCATATGTGGTTTGTGAAAAGAACACACATGCAATGACTCTAGTGGATCCATATATGGTTTGTGGAAAGAACACACATGCAATGACCACTGGTTGATCCATATGTGGTTTGTGGAAAGAACACACATGCAATGACACTGGTGGATCCATATGTGGTTTGTGAAAAGAACACACATGCAATGACTCTAGTGCTGGTTTTAGTATAGGAACACACATGCAATGACTCTAGATGGTCCACATGTGGTTTGTGAAAAGAACACACGTGCAATGACTCTAGTGGATCCATATGTGGTTTGTGGAAAGAACACACATGCAATACCCACTGGTTGATCAATGTGTGGTTCATGACAGGAACACACATGCAATGACATTGGTTGATCGATGTTTGGTTCATGACAGCAACACACATGCAATGACATTGGTTGATCCATATGTGGTTTCTGGAAAGAACACACATGCAATGACACTGGTTGATCCATATGTTGTTCAGGAAAGAACACACATGCATTGACTCTGGTGGATCCATGTGTGGTTTGTGGAAAGAAGACACATGCAATGCCATTGGTTGATCCATGTGTGGTTTGTGAAAACAATACACGTGTAATGCCATTGGTTGATCCATGTGTGGTTTGTGGAAAGAACACACATGCAATTCCATTGGTTTATCCATATGTGGTTTGTGGAAAGAACACACATGAATTGACACTGGTTGATCCATATGTGGTTTGTGGAAATAACACACATGCAATGACTCTAGTAGATCCATGTGTGGTTTGTGGAAAGAACACACATGCAATGCCATTGGTTCATCCATGTGTGGTTTGTGAAAAGAATACACATGCAATGCCATTGGTTGATCCATGTGTGGTTTGTGGAAAGAATACACATGCAATGCCATTGGTTTATCCATATGTGCTTTGTAGAAAGAACACACATGCAATGACACTAATTGATCCATCTGTGGTTTGTTGAAAGAACACACATGAAATGACTCTTGTGGATCCATGTGTGGTTTGTGAAAAGAACACACATGCAATGACTCTAGTGGGTCCATATGTGGTTTGTGAAAAGAACACACATGCAATGACTCTAGTGGATCCATATATGGTTTGTGGAAAGAACACACATGCAATGACCACTGGTTGATCCATATGTGGTTTGTGGAAAGAACACACATGCAATGACACTGGTGGATCCATATGTGGTTTGTGAAAAGAACACACATGCAATGACTCTAGTGCTGGTTTTAGTATAGGAACACACATGCAATGACTCTAGAGGGTCCACATGTGGTTTGTGAAAAGAACACACGTGCAATGACTCTAGTGGATCCATATGTGGTTTGTGGAAAGAACACACATGCAATACCCACTGGTTGATCAATGTGTGGTTCATGACAGGAACACACATGCAATGACATTGGTTGATCGATGTTTGGTTCATGACAGCAACACACATGCAATGACATTGGTTGATCCATATGTGGTTTCTGGAAAGAACACACATGCAATGACACTAGTTGATCCATATGTTGTCTGTGGAAAGAACACACATGCATTGACTCTGGTGGATCCATGTGTGGTTTGTGGAAAGAAGACACATGCAATGCCATTGGTTGATCCATGTGTGGTTTGTGAAAACAATACACGTGTAATGCCATTGGTTGATCCATGTGTGGTTTGTGGAAAGAACACACATGCAATTCCATTGGTTTATCCATATGTGGTTTGTGGAAAGAACACACATGAATTGACACTGGTTGATCCATGTGTGGTTTGTGGAAAGAACATACATGCAATGACACTGGTGGATCCATGTGTGGTTTGTGAAAAGAACACACGTGCAATGACTCTAGTGGGTCCATATGTGGTTTGTGAAAAGAACGCACATGCAATGACTCTAGTGGATACATATGTGGTTTGTGGAAAGAACACACATGCAATACCCACTGGTTGATCAATGTGTGGTTCATGACAGGAACACACATGCAATGACATTGGTTGATCGATGTTTGGTTCATGACAGCAACACACATGCAATGACATTGGTTGATCCATATGTGGTTTCTGGAAAGAACACACATGCAATGACACTGGTTGATCCATATGTTGTCTGTGGAAAGAACACACATGCATTGACTCTGGTGGATCCATGTGTGGTTTGTGGAAAGAAGACACATGCAATGCCATTGGTTGATCCATGTGTGGTTTGTGAAAACAATACACGTGTAATGCCATTGGTTGATCCATGTGTGGTTTGTGGAAAGAACACACATGCAATTCCATTGGTTTATCCATATGTGGTTTGTGGAAAGAACACACATGAATTGACACTGGTTGATCCATATGTGGTTTGTGGAAATAACACACATGCAATGACTCTGGTAGATCCATGTGTGGTTTGTGGAAAGAACACACATGAAATGCCATTGGTTCATCCATGTGTGGTTTGTGAAAAGAATACACATGCAATGCCATTGGTTGATCCATGTGTGGTTTGTGGAAAGAATACACATGCAATGCCATTGGTTTATCCATATGTGCTTTGTAGAAAGAACACACATGCAATGACACTAATTGATCCATCTGTGGTTTGTTGAAAGAACACACATGAAATGACTCTTGTGGATCCATGTGTGGTTTGTGAAAAGAACACACATGCAATGACTCTAGTGGGTCCATATGTGGTTTGTGAAAAGAACACACATGCAATGACTCTAGTGGATCCATATATGGTTTGTGGAAAGAACACACATGCAATGACCACTGGTTGATCCATATGTGGTTTGTGGAAAGAACACACATGCAATGACACTGGTGGATCCATATGTGGTTTGTGAAAAGAACACACATGCAATGACTCTAGTGCTGGTTTTAGTATAGGAACACACATGCAATGACTCTAGAGGGTCCACATGTGGTTTGTGAAAAGAACACACGTGCAATGACTCTAGTGGATCCATATGTGGTTTGTGGAAAGAACACACATGCAATACCCACTGGTTGATCAATGTGTGGTTCATGACAGGAACACACATGCAATGACATTGGTTGATCGATGTTTGGTTCATGACAGCAACACACATGCAATGACATTGGTTGATCCATATGTGGTTTCTGGAAAGAACACACATGCAATGACACTGGTTGATCCATATGTTGTCTGTGGAAAGAACACACATGCATTGACTCTGGTGGATCCATGTGTGGTTTGTGGAAAGAAGACACATGCAATGCCATTGGTTGATCCATGTGTGGTTTGTGAAAACAATACACGTGTAATGCCATTGGTTGATCCATGTGTGGTTTGTGGAAAGAACACACATGCAATTCCATTGGTTTATCCATATGTGGTTTGTGGAAAGAACACACATGAATTGACACTGGTTGATCCATATGTGGTTTATGGAAAGAACACACATGCAATGACTCTTGTGGATCCATGTGTGGTTTGTGAAAAGAACACACGTGCAATGACTCTAGTGGGTCCATATGTGGTTTGTGAAAAGAAAACACATGCAATGACTCTAGTGGATCCATATGTGGTTTGTGGAAAGAACACACATGCAATGACCATTGGTTGATCCATATGTGTTTTGTGGAAAGAACACACATGCACTGACACTGGTTGATCCGTGTGTGGTTTGCGGAAAGAACACACATGCAATGAGTCTAGTGCTTGTTTTAGTATAAGAACACACATGCAATGACTCTAGTGGGTCCATATGTGGTTTGTGAAAAGAACACACATCCAATGACACTGTTGGATCCATATGTGGTTTGTGGAAAAGAACACACATGCAATGAACACTGGTGGATCCATAAGTGGTTTGTGAAAGAACACACATGCAGTGAACACTGGTGGATCCATATGTGATTTGTGAAAACAACACACATGCAATGCCTTTGGTTGATCCATATGTGGTTTGTGAAAAGAACACACATGCAATTACTCTAGTGGATCCATATGTGGTTTGTGGAAAGAACACACATGCAATGACTCTAGTGGGTCAATATGTGGTTTGTGCAAAGAACACACATGCGATGACTGTAGTGGATCCATATGTGGTTTGCGGAAAAGAACACAGATGCAATGCCATTGGTTGATCCATATGTGGTTTGTGAAAAGAACACACATGCAATGAACACTGGTGGATCCATAAGTGGTTTGTGGAAAGAACACACATACAATGACTCTAGTGGATCCATATGTGATTTTTCAAAAGAACACACATGCAATGCCATTGGTTGATCCATATGTGGTTTGTGGAAAGAATACACATGCAATGAACACTGGTGGATCCATTAGTGGTTTGTGGAAAGACACACATGCAATGACACTCGTGGATCCATATGTGGTTTGTGGAAAGAACACACATGCAATACCCACTGGTTGATCAATGTGTGGTTCATGACAGGAACACACATGCAATGACATTGGTTGATCGATGTTTGGTTCATGACAGCAACACACATGCAATGACATTGGTTGATCCATATGTGGTTTCTGGAAAGAACACACATGCAATATCCACTGGTTGATCCATGTGTGGTTCATGACAGGAACACAGATGCAATGACATTGGTTGATCCATATGTGGATTGTGGAAATAACACACATGAATTGACACTGGTTGATCCATATGTGGTTTGTGGAAAGAACACACATGCAATGACTCTGGTAGATCCATGTGTGGTTTGTGGAAAGAACACACATGCAATGCCATTGGTTGATCCATGTGTGGTTTGTGAAAAGAATACACATGCAATGCCATTGGTTGATCCATGTGTGGTTTGTGGAAAGAATACACATGCAATGCCATTGGTTTATCCATATGTGCTTTGTAGAAAGAACACACATGCAATGACACTAATTGATCCATCTGTGGTTTGTTGAAAGAACACACATGAAATGACTCTTGTGGATCCATGTGTGGTTTGTGAAAAGAACACACATGCAATGACTCTAGTGGGTCCATATGTGGTTTGTGAAAAGAACACACATGCAATGACTCTAGTGGATCCATATATGGTTTGTGGAAAGAACACACATGCAATGACCACTGGTTGATCCATATGTGGTTTGTGGAAAGAACACACATGCAATGACACTGGTGGATCCATATGTGGTTTGTGAAAAGAACACACATGCAATGACTCTAGTGCTGGTTTTAGTATAGGAACACACATGCAATGACTCTAGAGGGTCCACATGTGGTTTGTGAAAAGAACACACGTGCAATGACTCTAGTGGATCCATATGTGGTTTGTGGAAAGAACACACATGCAATACCCACTGGTTGATCAATGTGTGGTTCATGACAGGAACACACATGCAATGACATTGGTTGATCCATGTTTGGTTCATGACAACACACATGCAATGACATTGGTTGATCCATATGTGGTTTCTGGAAAGAACACACATGCAATGACACTGTTGATCCATATGTTGTTTGTAAAGAACACACATGCAATGACTGGTGGATCCATGTGTGGTTTGTGGAAAGAAGACACATGCAATGCCATTGGTTGATCCATGTGTGGTTTGTGAAAACAATACACGTGTAATGCCATTGGTTGATCCATGTGTGGTTTGTGGAAAGAACACACATGCAATTCCATTGGTTTATCCATATGTGGTTTGTGGAAAGAACACACATGAATTGACACTGGTTGATCCATATGTGGTTTGTGGAAAGAACACACATGCAATGACTCTGGTAGATCCATGTGTGGTTTGTGGAAAGAACACACATGCAATGCCATTGGTTCATCCATGTGTGGTTTGTGAAAAGAATACACATGCAATGCCATTGGTTGATCCATGTGTGGTTTGTGGAAAGAATACACATGCAATGCCATTGGTTTATCCATATGTGCTTTGTAGAAAGAACACACATGCAATGACACTGGTTGATCCATCTGTGGTTTGTTGAAAGAACACACATGAAATGACTCTTGTGGATCCATGTGTGGTTTGTGAAAAGAACACACATGCAATGACTCTAGTGGGTCCATATGTGGTTTGTGAAAAGAACACCTATGCAATGACTCTAGTGGATCCATATATGGTTTGTGGAAAGAACACACATGCAATGACCACTGGTTGATCCATATGTGGTTTGTGGAAAGAACACACATGCAATGACATTGGTGGATCCATATGTGGTTTGTGAAAATAACACACATGCAATGACTCTAGTGGGTCCTGGTTTTAGTATAGGAACACACATGCAATGACTCTAGAGGGTCCACATGTGGTTTGTGCAAAGAACACACATGCAATGACTCTAGTGGCTCCATCTGTGGTTTGTGGAAAGAACACACATGCAATACCCACTGGTGGATCCATGTGTGGTTTGTGACAGAACACACATGCAATGACATTGGTTGATCGATGTTTGGTTCATGACAGAACACACATGCAATGACATTGGTTGATCTATATGTGGTTTGTGGAAAGAACACACATGCAATGACACTAGTGGATCCATATGTGGTTTGTGGAAAGAACACACATGCATTGACTCTGGTGGATCCATGTGGTTTGTGGAAAGAAGACACATGCAATGCCATTGGTTGATCCATGTGTGGTTTGTGAAAACAATACACGTGTAATGCCATTGGTTGATCCATGTGTGGTTTGTGGAAAGAACACACATGCAATTCCATTGGTTTATCCATATGTGGATTGTGGAAAGAACACACATGAATTGACACTGGTTGATCCATATGTGGTTTATGGAAAGAACACACATGCAATGACTCTTGTGGATCCATGTGTGGTTTGTGGAAAGAACACACATGCAATAACACTGGTGGATCCATATGTGGTTTGTGAAAAGAACACACATGCAATGACTCTAGTGGATACATATGTGGTTTGTGGAAAGAACACACATGCAATGACCATTGGTTGATCCATATGTGGTTTGTGGAAAGAAAACACATGCACTGACACTGGTTGATCCGTGTGTGGTTTGCGGAAAGAACACACATGCAATGAGTCTAGTGCTTGTTTTAGTATAAGAACACACATGCAATGACTCTAGTGGGTCCATATGTGGTTTGTGAAAAGAACACACATCCAATGACACTGTTGGATCCATATGTGGTTTGTGGAAAAGAACACACATGCAATGAACACTGGTGGATCCATAAGTGGTTTGTGAAAGAACACACATGTAGTGAACACTGGTGGATCCATATGTGATTTGTGAAAACAACACACATGCAATGCCTTTGGTTGATCCATATGTGGTTTGTGAAAAGAACACACATGCAATTACTCTAGTGGATCCATATGTGGTTTGTGGAAAGAACACACATGCAATGACTCTAGTGGGTCAATATGTGGTTTGTGCAAAGAACACACATGCGATGACTGTAGTGGATCCATATGTGGTTTGCGGAAAAGAACACAGATGCAATGCCATTGGTTGATCCATATGTGGTTTGTGAAAAGAACACACATGCAATGAACACTGGTGGATCCATAAGTGGTTTGTGGAAAGAACACACATACAATGACTCTAGTGGATCCATATGTGATTTTTCAAAAGAACACATATGCAATGCCATTGGTTGATCCATATGTGGTTTGTGGAAAGAATACACATGCAATGAACACTGGTGGATCCATTAGTGGTTTGTGGAAAGACACACATGCAATGACACTCGTGGATCCATATGTGGTTTGTGAAAAGAACACACATGCAATGACTATAATGCTGGGGTTAGTATAAGAACACACATGCAATGACTCTAGTGGGTCCATTTGTGGTTTGTGAAAAGAACACACGTGCAACGACTCTAGTGGATCCATATGTGGTTTGTGAAAAGAACACACCTGCAATGACTCGGGGGGATCCATGTGTGGTTTGCGGAAAGAACACACATGCAATAACACTGGTTGATCCATATGTGGTTTGTGCAAAGAACACACATGCAATGACACTGGTAGATCCATGTGTGGTTTGTGGAAAGAACACACATGCAATGCCATTGGTTGATCCATGTGTGGTTTGTGAAAAGAATACACATGCAATGCCATTGGTTGATCCATGTGTGGTTTGTGGAAAGAACACACATGCAATGCCATTGGTTTATCCATATGTGGTTTGTAGAAAGAACACACATGCAATGACACTGATTGATCCATATGTGTATCGTGGAAAGAACACACATGCAATGACTATGGTGGATCTGTCGTGGTGGTGGCACGGCAGATGCCATGGGTAGGCTAAAGATTGGGGCCAATGGATGCTAGTGGGATCTGGGGAGGGAAGATGCAGTGGATTCTACACTCAGAAAGCTAACTCAAAGATCTGTATTTCTTCTTTCTTGGGCTACAAGTGCTCCTCGAGCTGCATACAAGGGAAAAGAAGGAATTTTTACCAGCCTAACGGTACCAAGAATGAGTCCATCCCCTCCTCAGGGTCCAAGCCTGCCCTTATAAAGGAGAGCCTTGGGTTCCCTTAGGGCTTATGCGGCAAGCATATTCGAGGAATATGCTTGCCCCAATATAGTAGTTCGGCGCCCCCCTTTCCCTGTCGCTCTCCTACTGACGGCAAGGTTCCAGAGGGGCCCTCCTGTGTGCCTCGGGCTTCAGGACTGTCACCTCCGTGACCTCCTTCTGTCTCTCTGTCGCTCTGCACCTTTGTCCCTTGTGCTTGGCTTCGCTCTGATTCTCCCTAGCCTGCTACTAGAGTTTGACTTTAGGCTTCTCCTTCTCCTGCAAGCTTCGTATCATTCGGCCCTGCCTCGTGTAACTTCGGCTTGTCCTTCACCTGTATCAAGATTACTTGGGCTAACCCGGCCGACTTACGCTGTAGCTCGGCCGGGTAATGCCTTGCCCTTACTTCAAGGGTCCCGTCCTTTCCCATCTCGGCCGACCTCTACAGGATTCGGCCGACTCAGAGTGTGACTCGGAAACTGGACGGGGAAAACCTCTCATCTTTCCCCGTCTTTACCCTATCCGGGGTTACCTCCCCAACATTAGTCCCCGAAGCTGGTACGTTCCCGCCGATAACCTCGGCCGGGTCGTATCAGTTTCACGACGCTCGTTATGTATTGTTTCCGAGTTATATTGTCGTGGTGATAGAACCGTACCTAGTAGCGCATGCTTCGTCCCGCGTGTCATTCTCATCATTATTTCTCTAGTTTTTTGTTCCTCTCTCTGACGTTCTTTCGACAAGCTACGATTCGTCGCCGCTGCTGTCTGCGATGCCTCGTGCGCCGTTCTTGTTGGGGATCGTGGGTTCCCTGGTCAATCGTGTGGCCTTCGGTGTGGTTCCGCTCAGCGACGTGTGGTCGTGCCGTGCACACGATCCGCGCCGCCAACTGCCACACCCACGATCCCACTACCTTGCCTGCGGCTTGGTTATAAAGGGGGCGTGGCGCCTGGGAGTTTCTTTTACCTTCGCCGCTTGCACCTTCTTCTTCCTTGCGTTTTTTCGCTTGTTCGTGGTTCCGCTGCCGCGCGCTCAACTGGCTCTGTGAAGAGGGGGACTCCTCCGCGCTGCTCCACCTGCCTCGTCGCCGTTTACCTGTTCTGGCATCGTCGCCGGTGAGTTCTTTTTGGTCGTGCCGCCTAGACTTCCCTCTAGATCTCTTCGTTTCCTCTTTGTTTGTGCTGCGGTTACTTCGTTCGCCGCGCTTTTACGAGAACTGCGACGGGGCCTCGTAGCTCTAAGTGTTCCTCCACCGCGAGATGTTCCTCCGGCGATATTTCTGGCGAAATCATGTCTAGTTCCTTTAGTGGTGCATTGGTTGAGGATGATGATGCTGGCTCTGGGCCCGAGCGGGGCTCGTGGCAGGGCTCCTCCGCTACCCGACGGGAGATCGAGTGGCTCATCCGAACCCGGAGGATTCCCGCCGAGGTCTCTTGTCGTTTACCCGGCAATGAGTTATCTCCAGAACTCAGGGAGGGTGAGTATGTAGTTTTTATGTCACATTTCTCGCGTGGCTTCGGTCTCCCTCTTAGCGATTTCAAGAGAGTTTCGACTACTTCGCCTTCACAAGATCATCTTCCTGCGAATGCCATCGCTTCTCTTTCTGCATTCATCTCCGCCTCGGAGGGATATTTTGGCCTATGGCCGTCCGTTCATGTCTAGGCGAAGTTCTTCCAAATTCGTTCTAATGTGGTCCCCGACAAGTCTCTGCACCCTTCCGAGAAACTACTTACCGTCGAGGGCGGCATCCATCACACCTCGGGAAGTATGTATTTCCTCGTGTCACCGGGTTAGAATCATGCAAGAAGTGGCACAAATCTTTCTTTACGTCAAGAACAGAGGAAGAAGACAAGATTCGGCTGCCTTCTCCATCGGTCCACCTTCCAAGGTAAACTGGACTTACAATCCGAGGAGGAGCCACGTCTTGGCCGAGCTTTTTGAGACTCGGCTCAAAGAGTTGATCCGGGCCGGGTTACGCGGCGAGGACTTGATGGCTACCTTCATCAGTAGCCGAATTTGCCCATTCCAGAAAAGGACGCACAAACTTTGCTACATGAGTGGTCCACTTGATCCCAACCGAGTCTCGACCGTCGAGTTGGACAATTACCTTGTCTTCAAGCGCGTCCGAGCTATATTTAAGACGGAGATGCTCAAGATTGGACACAGGGATTGAAACCGCTACCCGTGAGCGTCCTCCTCCCGCAGTAAGTTTTAACCCTCAATGCTTTGATTCTCTATTGTTTTCATAAATGTTTTCCCTAACCTTCCTTCTCTTTCGCTTCATAGAGGTTCGCGGAGCAAAAGGACGAGGACGCCGAGGTTTTGTCGCTTCCGTGGACTGCGGATCGGAATACCCCGGACGTTGGGGAACCGGACTCCGAAGAATTCGTCCCTAAGTCGGATCCTGCTACGGCTCGCGCTCGTGGCAAAACTTCGGTCCATGAGGAGGAAGGTGATTCGGACGAGGTCCAAGCTCTTGAGGTAGTTGCCGCAATGCCTATTTCTTATGCATTTCCGGCTTCTATTTTCCCAGCTAACCCGGCCGGTCAGGTCCACGACGCCGAGCCTATTGCATCCCGGCCCCGATTTCGGGAAACACGGGCTCTGCTAGTGCTTGAGGCGCCCCAAGAAACGAATGAAGAAGTTCTGCTCAACCCTCCCAGCGCAAGACCATGCACGGGTCGCAGGGTAAGTCTGCTTTGCTTGTATTTCTTGTTTCCTATTTCCGTTTTCATCCCGACACCCTTTTTTTCTTTCTTATTTTCGCGGCGCTCGCTTTCCATTAAGCCCGCGGTCCGAGCATGACTAGTCGCCCGATTCGGGCACCGTCTCCTCCTCCGCCTGTTGAAGATACCAGGATTCCTAGTCCTGCTCGTGCTACATCTCCTCCAGCTCCGCATATGTCACCCCCTTGTCACGATGCGCCTGATATTCGCGCCTCCGAGATTTCTACTGAACCCGTTGCCCCTCCCCTGAATCCGAGCATATCCACCGAGCCTCTTTTTACCTTAGTAGCTCAGAATCTCACCTTGGCAGCCGTGGTCGATAATACCCAGCGCTCTCGGCCTATAATCCCTCCCGCTTCTAAGGTCATTGCTCCCATTGCTGAGGTATCGTCACGGTGCCTCCACGATGAAAAACTGTTGCCACTAAAACTTCTACTTCCCAAAGGTCTTGCCGGCTCTTCTCAGCCGAGTATTGCCGACGTCTTGCAAAGGGCTGCTACTACAAAGCCTCTGTTACCTCTGCGCCAACACCCAGCTTGCTCTTCATACAAGCCCTGCTGGCGCAGTGGTTACACAACATGTCCGAGGTAAAGTCTTAACCCGGACGGCTAGTGGGAACAACTCGCTACCTGGTGAATATGCTCATAATCGAATGATCAGCTTGAGGGCAATCGAAATAGTCACCGTTTCAACTCTACGACATCGGCAAACGTTTGGATCAAGCTGCCAAGATCATTCGGATAGCAACAAGATGAGCGAGGTAATTGCTACTTCTCGGTTTAGATCGATTCTCCATATGCTATTATATATACATTAGTCCCCGAAACTTGCAAACGAGTAACTTGTTATTCGCTTGGAAGTTTTTATAGTGCTATACTTAGTTCTACTTAATTTATGGCTCGAGCCTATATCCGAGTAGATCTATCTTAAACTTTTGCTTAAATTTTCCCTAGCTGTTCTTTGAATGTCTAGCCACATAGGTCTGGGTTAAGCTTTCGCCTGACTCGAATCTACTTTTGGCTTTGAATATTCAGCCACCTAGATCTGGGTTAAGTTTTCGCTTAATTCGGATCTGGTTTAGCTTCGAATATCCAGCCACCTAGATCCGGGTTAAGTTTTCGCTTAACTCGGATCTGGTTTAGCTTCGAATATCCAGCCACCTAGATCCGGGTTAAGTTCTCGCTTAGCTCGGATCTGTTTTGGCTTCGAATATCCAGCCACCTAGATCTGGGTTAAGTTTTCACTTAGCTCGGATCTATTTTGGCTTCGAATATCCAGCCACCTAGATCTGGGTTAAGTTTTCGCTTAACTCGGATCTGCTTTAGCTTCGAATATCCAGCCACCTAGATCTGGGTTAAGTTTTCACTTAGCTCGGATCTATTTTGGCTTCGAATATCCAGCCACCTAGATCCGGGTTAAGTTTTCACTTAGCTCGGATCTATTTTGGCTTCGAATATCCAGCCACCTAGATGCAGGTTAAGTTTTCGCTAACTCGGATCTGGTTTAGCTTCGAATATCCATTCATTGTTTGTTCCATTGCTCAAGTTGCATGACCGCGGTGCTGAATTTCAAAGACCGCTTTCTCGCAAGAAGTTGGAAGAAAAATATGAAAAAGTTATTCCTGTGGTGAAAAAAGCAGGTATGCCCGATCATTTTCCTTGTCATCTCTAATATTGTCATTGTTTTGTCTGCGGGATGCCGGCTTACTTTGTGGGTTAACAGGTAACATCAATAATCTCAACATTCGTCTTGAGAAGAAAGTCAAGAGCTTGGAAGGTTAGTTTTCCATCTACCTCGTACTTTTCCCTTTCTAAGACGTGCACTAAGTTTCTTTTACTTTGTTTGGCTTTGAGAAGGCCGAGATATGAACCTTTGCATCATCTCACCAAAATTGTACGCCCATGCCTGATGTAATGCTGCATTTGTTAGAACAAGGCGCCACCCATTAGTGTGACTAAAAAGAAAAGGACGACGAGATAGCTCCACGCTACCGAGGTGAAGGCCGTTAAGCTTTCTCAGAAATCCGAGCTAGAGAAGGTCGATCAGGAGTTCTCCGAGGAGAAGAACCGGCTGGCTTTGGAATTGCAAAAGAATAAAGAGCTCTTAGAGGCTGCCGAGCTGAAAACTCGAGGAATGAGCGAGGAAATTGCTCGCTTTGAGAAGAACAAGATTGACTGGGCGAAGGACCTTCAGCTGATGATGAGTTTCATTCATCGTGAGCATCTTAGCACAGCCGGATTATATTTCTTCCTTCTGCTACCCTCTGACGCCTCCCTTTTTTGCGCAGGTCATTTTCCTGAGGCTAAACCCGTGAGCTCTAAAGCGGTCCTTGCTGCTCGTGCGCGCCGAGGTCTCCCTGTTGACGTGAACTTTGAATATTCAATAGAAGATTTCTTGGTTTCTGTCGGCGCTGCCCTTGGTCCGGTGAAAATCATGGGCAGGGACTTGGTGCTGGCAGCTATTCGAGCCCACCGTGCTCTCTGGCCGAATACCTCTGGAACTCCTAACATCAGCGAGATCGAATTGCTGGTGACTAGATTGAATGCCACTGAAAAGCAACTAAGTCTTTGGAGGGAATCTGCTGGGCGAGCTGGCGCGGATATGGCCCTCACCGTTATCATGTCATGGTACGAAGACATTTCTCTTGATATCCTGAGAATTTTCGAATTTTCCCGTTGGGTTGAGGATCCCATCTTTGTTGCTCTTCGGCAAGCTCGCGCCTTTCAACTCGTCGAGTATGCCGACGTGCACACCTGGAATGAAGGGCCGAGTTTCCTTTCAAACCCGGACGAGGAGGTCGTCGTCGAGGATGCATCAGATGACTCACCGAAAGGTGGGGGAGATGAAGATGACTCCGCCACCGTGGCTCCAGCTCGAGCTCGGATGACAATGACGACGCACGATCCTCCTCCAAGGGTACCGGGCATTCCACTGCGCAGATTGATGCTCCTCAGCAGCCTCAGGTTTCGGCCGAGGTTGCACCTAGGTCTGCGGAGGGCGAGGTAACCTCGGCCAAAGTTCCTCCTACCTCGAGTCCCCGCCCCGACCAGGTTGCGTCTCTCCGATGAAAACGTTTAAGTCATTTTCATCCTGGTATGCGGGCGTCGATGTCCTTGGAATACTCATCTATTTCTGTATGACTTTGAATCTCCTTTGCCGTACATTCTTTGCGACATATAAGTTTGCGCTATTATAACTTTGCTTAAGTTGGTTCCCATCCAATTTCTGCTTTGATATCCTGCATATTCGGTGTTAGGATTTATCTTTGTCTTTGTTTTCTTATGCTTTAGTCGACTAATCAGATGTGAGCTTTGAACATCATACGGGTTGATCTGTTCTTATCCTGAGTCAAGTGTGATACCCTTTTCCGTATCAAAGATTGATCGCCACTTTGGAACAATTCACGGCGATCCCGAAAGTGATTGCCTCTGCTCTGAGTTCTAGTGTGCAAACTAACTTTCGGAAAATACAAGACCACCACCTAGGGATGCTCAGGCGTCAAGTTTTGGTGCTCAACATAGCTCACAGGCGGTATATGGTAGTCTTCTAGCTGCTTTGACGCCGAGGTTTTAATACATAACCTGAAATTGAGATAACATATGGCGCCCCGAGTCATTGCTCTGGATGCCGAGGTTCAATGCATAACATGAAATTGAAGTAACACATGGCAGTCCCCGAGTCACTGCTCTGGATGCCGAGGTTCAATGCATAACATGAAATTGAAGTAACATATGGCAGTCCCCGAGTCACTGCTCCGGATGTCGAGGTTCAATACATAACATGAAATTGAAATAATATATGGCAGTCCCCGAGTCACTGCTCTGGATGCCGAGGTTTAATACATAACATGAAATTGAAATAACCTATGGCAGTCCCCGAGTCACTGCTCTAGATGCCGAGATTTAATACATAACATGAAATTGAAATAACATATGGCAGTCCCCGAGTTACTGCTCATGATGCCTAGGTTTAATACTTGATTGGTCTTTGACCTTGAAATACTATGCTATGAGTAAAATGGACGAAGCAGGGCCACGTTCCATGGCCGCTTGCTTTTCGCCACTTTTGTTCCGCCTTGTCCTTTCCGGGGATTGAGCATCAATTAGATAATAGGCATCGTTATGTAATGCCTTGCTCACGATGAATGGTCCTCCCATGGAGGTGACAGCTTGTGCATCTTGGCCGTCGCGTTGTACCATCTAAGGACTAAATCTCCTTCTTTGAATACCCTGATTCACCTTTTTGCTGTGATATAAATGCGTAGGTTCTGCTGGTAAATAGCTGATCGTGATAGTGCCGCCTTCCGCTTCTTCTAGCAGGTCTCTGATTCTTGCCGAGCTATTTCGTTCTCTTCAGAGGTTGTATAATGAGTAACTCTTGGCGAGTCATGTATTATGTCGGAAGCACGGCCTCTCGCCCATATACTAGAAAGAATGGTGTGTACCTGTTGACCTATTTGGAGTAGTTCGAGGCTCCATAATACGGTGAGTTCCTCAATCCAACATCCCGCCGACCTTTGCAAAGGGTCCAACAAGTCGTGGTTTTATTCCACAATACTAGTCCATTAGACCTTCCACTTGCCCATTAGATGTTGGGTGAGCCACAGAGGCAATATCTAACCTTATGTATTTTTCTCTACAAAATCTGGCAAAGGCTCCTTCTGCAAAATTTGTGCCATTATCCGTAATGATACTGTGTGGGTACCCATATCTTAAAATAATATCTTTGAGAAATCTCACTGCTGTGGGCCCATCGCATTTTCTTATTGGTTTCACTTCAATCCATTTTGTGAACTTGTCCACCATAACCAATATGTGGGTCATTCCCCCTCGGGCCGGCTTAAATGGCCCCACCATATCTAAGCCCCATACAGCAAATGGCCAAGTGATGGGTATTGTTTTTAACTCGGCCGATGGCATATGTATTTTGGTTGCGTATCTCTGGCAACCATTGCATTTTTCCACCAACTCTTTGGCTTCCTTCAACACCGTAGGCCAATAAAATCCATGCCTGAATGCTTTGGCTACCAATGCACGAGATGAGGCATGATGTCCACACTCTCCTTGATGTATATCTAGGAGGATTTTGTGGCATTCTGTCGTACTCTCACAATTCTGCAATTCGCTTGTGACACTTCTTTTATATAGCTCATTGTTTATGATCGTGTAATCTTTCGCTCTCCTTACAGTTTATCTTGCTAACACTTCATTGCTTGGTAATATCGCGTCTTTAAGGTAAGATAATATGGGTTGCGCCCATGGCGGTGTGATTTTTTCTGGTGTGGTCTCACTGTCTATTTCTATATTTTCTGCCGACATAATTGTGCTTATTTCTGCTGTCCTCTTCTTGGGGGATTCCGAGTTATATTGCTGGTCGACCTCCATCGGCACATTGTCTGCCGTTGAATTAGCCGGGATAAAGATAGATTCGGATTCTGGTGAAGGGATTATTGACGGTTTTCGAGGTGTTCGAGGCAATACCGGTGGAATTGACTGCCGGGTTGAACCGAGCTTTGACAATGTGTCTGCGGCGTCATTCTCTGCCCGAGGTATGTGGTGAAACTCACATCCTTCAAAGTATCCACTGATCTTTTGCACATGAAATCTGTATAAGGCCATATTAGCATCTAGTGCATCCCAATTGCCAGAGACTTGCTGTACTACTAGGTCCAAGTCCCCATAGCATAAGATTCGGCGTATGCCAATCTCTTTTGCTACTTTCAATCCATGGACCAGTGCTTCATATTCGGCTATGTTGTTGGATGCAAGAAATGTATCTCAGAGCACATATTTTAGCTGATCTTTTTAGGCGAGTTAATACTATTCCTGCCCCAAACCATTTCTTAGTTTGGAACCATCGAAATGCATCGTCCAATAATTTGTATCTGTAATGGTGGCTCATATTGTACTTTGGCCCAATTCCACGAAGAAGTCGGCGAACGCTTGAGATTTGATTGCATCTCTCCTATCAAATTGTGGAGCGTGTGGCGACAATTCTATTGCCCATTTTGCTATTCGCCACTTGCATCTTTGTTGCTCAATATGTATCGGCTATGGGCGCCTACGATCACTGACGGGATGCTCTTCAAGTAATGTTTAAGCTTTTTGCCGACATATACACCCCATAAGCCATCTTCCGATAATGCGGTAATTCTGTTTTGAAGTGGACAACACCTCACTTAAATAATATACCGCCTCTGCATCCGACTTATTATTTTCGAGTCGTTTCTACTATGACCACAAGACTCACTACTCTATTTGTGGCGCTATGTAGAGTAACATTGGCTCTTTTGATAATGGAGAAGCCAAGATAGGTGCTGTGACCAACATTTTTCAGCTCATGAAACGTCTTTGTCTGGCTTGTGGATTCCAAACGAATTTATCTCGATTTCTTCATCACCTGATATAGTGGCAAGGTTTTTCTCCCAGCCGACATACAAACCGGCCGAGCGAGGCTAGACAACCCGTGAACTTTTGTACATCATTTAAGCATTTCGGCAATTCCATTCTTTCCATCGCTTTTATCTTTGTTGGGTTTGCTTCTATACCTCGGCTAGATACAAGAAAACCGAGCAATTTTCCGCCAAAGACGCCCGAACGTGCACTTTTCCGGATTAAGTTTCATTCGAATCTTCTCAAGTTTACAAAGTTTGCCGATATCCTCCGAAGAAGGTTTTGCTTTCCTTGGTTTTGATGACCACGCCATCTACATATACTTGTACATTTTTTCCTATTTGATCGTGTAGACATTTTTGCATGCATCTCGATATGTTGCTCCTGCATTTCGCAGTCAATGGCATTGTGCGATAGCAATAAGCCCCGTATGGGGTAATAAATGCGCCTTTATTTGATCGTCGGATTTAACGGTATCTCGTGGAAACCAGAGTACGCTTCACAAATGATAATAACTCACAACCAGCGGTCGAGTCAATGACTTGGTCTATTCTAGGTAATGGAAAAGGATCTTTTGGACACGCCTTGTTCAGGTTCGTAATCGATACACATTCGCCATACAATGGCTACATTGGGATCATCCTTCTTCTTTCTACCAGACCGGATTTGACAACCAATCCGGTACAAGACTCCATGATGAACCCGGCCGCGAGGAGCCGAGCTATTTCATCCCCTATTATTTTTCTCCTGTCTTCGAGCGGCGGAGAGGTTGCTTCACCGGCCTTGCTCCGTGCCTTACATTCAAAGCGTGCTCACCAACTCCCTAACACCTTGCGATCCTGAGTTGACCACGCAAATATGTCCCGATTCTCACGGAGGAAGTTGGTGAGCTCGCTTTCCTATTTAGCGTCCAAGCCTGCACCAATAGTAACAGTACGCTCTAGGAATTGCTCATCTATTTGAAACTTCTTTGTTTCTTTAGTCGGCTGAAAAGAAACACTGCCATGCGGGTTGGCTAGTGCTTCGGCATGTTCACCGCCGATCGAGCGAGGGCGCTACCTCCTGAATCCTTCTTTTTCTCTTGCTATAACCAATGACTCGCCAAACTTGACCCGCTGAAGCACACCCATTGACTTCTTGTAATCCCCTGCAATCGTTATCACTCCTTGTGGTCCGGTAGCTTCATCTTCAGATAACTTACATGACAAATGCCCATGAATTTGGCCAACGCTGGTCAGTCCGAGTAAAGCATGATAACAACTCTCTAGATCCACCACCTCAAACTCTAAGTTTTCGCTCTGCTATCTCTCGTGCCGAATAAGACATCGACTGACCTTACCAATGGGTTCACATGAAAGCCCCGCACTATCCCATGGAAAGTGGTCCTTGTGGACGCAACATGTTCGCGATATTCCAAGTTTATGCATGGTATCTTTGTACATGATGTTGATACTACTCCGTTGTCAATGAGTACCTTTGAGAATTTCACATTGATGCTTGGTCCGACAAATGCCGGATCCAACACGAGTGCATATGACCCAGATTCGCATTATTTTGGGATGATCCTTTATGCTCCAAGTTACTTCCTGATCGTACCAAGGCACATATCTCGATCGCCGCATAACTGCATTTACTTCCATATGCCGGCCTAACTGTTTGTCTTGTCTTGTTCCGCCAGAACACGCAATAAGACCGATGATGTTCTCGTAATCATTACGCCCCGTATTTGCGGGTTTGTTCTTCCATCCGGACTTGGTTCATCACTTGATGCACCGCGTCTCTCGATCCGAGTTATCATACCGGGAGGGGCGGTAACATTAGTTGTGCATTTGCTCCGATTAATCGTGGTTGACGCTGCCGATGTACTTGATGGTGTGCCCGAACCGCCGCGGGTTACCCATTGCATTTTTCATCCATGCACACCGGGCGGTTGTATGGTTAGCTGGTCCGGATGGGTTTGACGGTGAAATTTACACGCTGATCTAACATGGACTCGAACGGTACTTCGCCTCTCGCCATCGCTTTTTTGTTCGGGTCCATTGCCTTTTCCTTCATTCCTTGGTGTCCACCGCTGAGGACCATTCTTTGCCGCTGAGCCGCCTCCGTGATTCGGATCTTGCCCTCATCGCTGCTACTTGGGCCGAATTATATCTATAATCCGTCTTTCCTCTTCTTCTTCCTCTCGAAATCACCGCTACCGATGACCCAATAAATCTCTTGCATAATGATCCTGTTGCTCGCGGTGATCTGCCGACATTAATTCTGGTTGCGAGATCTCCTAATGCGAGGAGTCCGCTATTCGATAGTTTCGCCAGTGTGGTCGGCATATCTCTCTGCAAACGTTGCCATAATATGCTGCCATAACGGCATCCTTGCGCGAACCACGCTATTGCTTGTGATTCTATGACTCCTTCACATGAGTTTCTCAGGTTGCACCACCGAGTTAAAAATTCTCTATCTGTTTATTCGCTTCGCTGCACATGGCTAATCACAGGCCTGTTTGGCCTCTTGTATGTTGGTAAAGTTGTCGACAAACATTTCTCAAAATCCAGCCAACAGTTGATACTGCAGTCGGTAGATTATTCAGCCAAACTCTAGCTGGTCCTTCCAAAGATCGTGGTACATATCGTACTGCCCATTGTAAGTTTCCACACGCTATTTTTACAGCAGTGGCATAGTCAATCAACCAGTCTTGTGGTTTGGTACTTCCATTGTATGTTTTCGTGCCCCTTGCCAGCTGAAAGTTCGGCACAGGAGGTTCGCTCATGATCCGTGGTCCAAAGCATGCTGGCCCTGGTGGACCCTGTTCTTCCAACAACTCGGACCTGTATAGCCGGTCCAGCTTCACCCTTGCATCATTTGATGGCAAATCTCTGTACAGAACTCTGTCCTGTATTCCATAATGATTGTTTCCGCCACGGATTGCATATTCCATTTCGGAATAACCATCATTGTATCTCTCATTAATTTGATTGTGGCGAGATGGCCTTGTTTCTCTTTCCTGTCGGGGTTCATGCCTCGTTATGGGTTGAGGGCCGCTCTTCCTTACTTCGACCGGGTGTTGTTCTCATGATTGCCTCGCGGCTCTCTCTTCTGCCGAGGTCTCGCTGTTCGGCTTCCGCCGTCTTTCTCCACACGGTCGTGGTTCCTCTCCCCACTATTACCTCGGCTTGCATTGCCTCTGTTTATTCGCCTTTCCGCCATTGCCGGATCATACGACCATCTGCTTGTTCCTCTTCCCGAGGTTACCGCTTTGTCTCTTCGAGCATTATTTCCGGTGAAGATGCTGCCACGCATAAGGCTGGTGCTGCTCGCCGAATGAACCATTCATGAGGCCTTCGCCCGCTGGTTTGCTCGAGCATTTCGCTTTGCTGGTTCGCGCGCGCACTACCGCTTACTCTTTCTTGTTGTTTCACTGGCCTCACCGTTAACCCTCTAACTCTAATGTCGCGGCATTTGCCGCTCTTAGGTTTCTTGCCGGGTATCGCACTCGCAAGCCCAAATCCTCCGATTCTGCTTTATGAGCTTCATGCTCTTTGTTAATGTCATCCATGAGGTTCTTCCTCTCAATCTTAGTTCGTCCACCCGTTCGGTGCGACGCTGCTTATTTGCTTTGGCATATTCTCGCAGGTCCTGCTTAAGGACTCCCGCAAGGCCGACCCTTTTTGCCTCTATCGCACCTTTTGCCTGGTTTCCTCTAACTCGCTCGAGCATTTGCCGGATTAAGTATCGGCGCTACAGGTGTAGTCAAGCTTTCTATGGTCGCTCAAGAACATTCTCCGCCTTTCCAGGGGGCCTCTTACCCTTGGTGCCTTTGGGGTGGTGTCTTGCACCTGGTCGGTCGGGTTGCGGTGGGATTACCTCGGTGGGCATTGGTGCCGCCCGCCTGCGGCGCGCTCGACACCGGTGGCGGTTCTCTTCCCGATCCGGCAGCCGCTACTCCGCTTGCACCTCGCCACGACCATTACCTCGACGCTACCTGCAGGAAGTGCTCCAGGCGGATGACCTGCAGCGTTAAGAGGTGGATCTCCTGCAACAACAACTTGGCGAGGATAAACACCGGAGATGTCGACGCCGACGTAAATCTGGTGCTCGCCCAGGTTGATGAAAGCACCATTACGCGGGGGAGTCTTTCCCCTGAAGCTCCCTGCATTGTCGCTGACATAATCACATAGACCAAATCTCTGGACTAAGCCAGAAACAACGCGCTCGCCAGTCTTGATGAAGTTTCCCGTCCGGATCATAACTCCAGCTAGCACCACTGCTGGCCCCAAGGTGGGCGCCAACTGTCGTGGTGGTGGCACGGCAGATGCCATGGGTAGGCTAAAGATTGGGGCCAATGGATGCTAGTGGGATCTGGGGAGGGAAGATGCAGTGGATTCTACACTCAGAAAGCTAACTCAAAGATCTGTATTTCTTCTTTCTTGGGCTACAAGTGCTCCTCGAGCTGCATACAAGGGAAAAGAAGGAATTTTTACCAGCCTAACGGTACCAAGAATGAGTCGATCCCTCCTCGTGGTCCAAGCCTGCCCTTATAAAGGAGAGCCTTGGGTTCCCTTTAGAATGATGCGGCAAGCATATTCGAGGAATATGCTTGCCCCAATATAGTAGTTCGCGCCCCTTTCCCTGCCGCTCTCCCATCGACGGCAAGGTTCCGTAGGGGCCTCCTGTGCCTCGGGCCAGACTGCCACCTCCGTGACCTCCTTCTGCCTCTCTGCCTCGCACCTTTGTCCCTTGTGCTTGGCTTCGCCTGATTCTCCCTAGCCTGCTACTAGAGTTTGACTTTAGGCTTCTCCTTCTCCGCAAGCCAGATTATTCGCCTCGTGTAACTCGGCTTGTCCTTCACCAGTATCAAGATTATTAGCTAACCCGGCCGACTTACAGTAGCTCGCCGGTAATGCCTTGCCCTTACTTCAAGGGTCCCGTCCTTTCCCATCTCGGCTGACCTCTACAGGATTCGGCCGACTCAGAGTGTGACTCGGAAACTGGACGGGGAAAACCTCTCATCTTTCCCCGTCTTTACCCTATCCGGGGTTACCTCCCCAACAGGATCCATGTGTGGTTTGTGAAAAGAACACACATACAATGACTCTAGTGGGTCCATATGTGGTTTGTGAAATGAACACACATGCAATGACTCTAGTGGATCCATATGTGGTTTGTGGAAAGAACACACATGCAATGACCAGTGGTTGATCCATGTGTGGTTCATGACAGGAACACACATGCAATGACATTGGTTGATCCATATGTGGTTTTTGACAATAACACACATGCAATGACTCAAGTGGGTCCATATGTGATTCGTGAAAAGAACACAGATGCAATGACTCAGGGGGATCCATGTGTGGTTTGTGGAAAGAACACACATGCAATGAACACTAGTGGATCCATATGTGGTTTGTGGAAAGAACACACATGCAATGACACTGGTGGATCCATATGTGGTTTGTGAAAAGAACACACATGCAATGACTCTAGTGCTGGTTTTAGTATAAGAACACACATGCAATGACTCTAGTGGGTCCATATTTGGTTTGTGAAAAGAACACACATCCAATGACTCTAGTGGATCTATATATGGTTTGTGGAAAAGAACACACATGCAATGTACACTAGTGGATCCATAAGTGGTTTATGGAAAGAACACACATGCAATGACTCTAGTGGATCCATATATGATTTGTGAAAAGAACACACATGGAATGCCATTAGTTGATCCATATGTGGTTTATGAAAAGAACACACATGCAATGACTCTAATGGATCCATATGTGGTTTGTGGAAAGAACACACATGCAATGACTCTAGTGGGTCCTTATGTGGTTTGTGAAAAGAACACACATGCAATGACTCAGGGGATCCATGTGTGGTTTGTGGAATGAACACACATGCAATAAACACTGGTGGATCCATATGTGGTTTGTGGAAAGAACACACATGCAATAACACTGGTGGATCCATATGTGGTTTGTGAAACGAACACACATGCAATGACTCTAGTGCTGGTTTTAGTATAAGAACACACATGCAATGACTCTAGTGGGTCCATATGTGGTTTCTGAAAAGAACACACATGCAATGACTCTAGTGTATGCATATGTGGTTTGTGGAAAAGAACACTAGTGTATCCATAAGTGATTTGTGGAAAGAACACACATGCAATGACTCTAGTGGATCCATATGTGATTTGTGAAAAGAACACACATGCAATGCCATTGGTTGATCCATATGTGGTTTGTGAAAAGAACACACATGCAATGACTCTAGTGGATCCATATGTGGTTTGTGGAAAAAACACACATGCAATGACTCTAGTGGGTCCATATGTGGTTCATGTCACGAACACACATGCAATGACATTGGTTGATCCATATGTGGTTTGTGACAATAACACACATGCAATGCCATTGGTTAATCCATGTGTGGTTTGTGGAAAGAACACACATGCAATGACTCTAGTGGGTCCATATGTGGGTTGTGAAAAGAACACACATGCAATGACTCTAGTGGATCCATATGTGGTTTGTGGAAAAGAACACACATGCAATGAACACTAGTGGATCCATAAGTGGTTTGCGGAAAGAACACACATGCAGTGAACCATTGTGGATCCATATGTGATTTGTGAAAAGAACACACATGCAATGCCATTGGTTGATCCATATGTGGTTTGTGAAAAGAACACACATGCAATGACTCTAGTGGATCCATATGTGGTTTGTGGAAAGAACACACATGCAATGACTCTAGTGGGTCGATATGTGGTTCATGTCAAGAACACACATGCAATGACATTGGTTGATCCATATGTGGTTTGTGACAATAACACACATGCAATGCCATTGGTTAATCCATGTGTGGTTTGTGGAAAGAACAGGCATGCAATGACTCTAGTGGGTCCATATGTGGTTTGTGAAAAGAACACACATGCAATGAATCTAGTGGATCCATATGTGGTTTGTGGAAAAGAACACACATGCAATGAACACTGGTGGATCCATTAGTGGTTTGTGGAAAGAACACACATGCAATGACTCTAGTGCTGGGTTTAGTATAAGAACACACATGCAATGACTCTAGTGGGTCCATATGTGGTTTGTGAAAAGAACACACGTGCAATGACTCTAGTGGATCCATATGTGGTCTGTGGAAAGAACACACATGCAATAACCACTGGTTGATCCATGTGTGGTTCATGACAGGAACACACATGCAATGAACACTGGTGGATCCATATGTGGTTCTTGATAGGAACACAAATGCAATGACATTGGTTGATCCATGTGTGGTTCATGACAGGGACACACATGCAATGACATTGGTTGATCCATATGTGGATTGTGGAAATAACACACATGCAATGACACTGGTTGATCCATATGTGGTTTGTGGAAAGAACACACATGCAATGATTCTTGTAGATCCATGTGTGGTTTGTGGAAAGAACACACATGCAATGCCATTGGTTGATCCATGTGTGGTTTGTGAAAAGAATACACATGCAATGCCATTGGTTGATCCATGTGTGGTTTGTGGAAAGAATACACATGCAATGCCATTGGTTTACCCATATGTGGTTTATAGCAAGAACACACATGCAATGACACTAATTGATCAATATGTTGTTTGTGGAAAGAACACACATGCAATGACCACTTGTTGATCCATGTGTGGTTTGTGGAAAGAACACACATCCAATGACACTGGTGGATCCATATGTGGTTTGTGAAAAGAACACACATGCAATGACTCTAGTTCTAGTTTTAGTATAGGAACACACATGCAATGACTCTAGTGGGTCCATATGTGGTTTGTGAAAAGAACACACGTGCAATGACTCTAGTGGATCCATATGTGGTCTGTGGATAGAACACACATGCAATACCCACTGGTTGATCCATGTGTGGTTCATGACAGGAACACACATGCAATGACATTGGTTGATCGATGTGTGGTTCATGATAGCAACACACATGCAATGACATTGGTTGATCCATATGTGGTTTGTGGAAAGAACACACATGCAATGACACTGGTTGATCCATATGTTGTCTATGGAAAGAATACACATGCAATGACTCTGGTGGATCCATGTGTGGTTTGTGGAAAGAACACACATGCAATGCCATTGGTTTATCCATGTGTGGTTTGTGAAAACAATACACGTGTAATGCCATTGGTTGATCCATGTGTGGTTTGTGGAAAGAACACACATGCAATTCCATTGGTTTATCCATATGTGGTTTGTGGAAAGAACACACATGCAATGACACTGGTTGATCCATATGTGGTTTGTGGAAAGAACACACATGCAATGACTCTTGTGGATCCATGCGTGGTTTGTGAAAAGAACACACATGCAATGTCTCTAGTGGGTCCATATGTGGTTTGTGAAAAGAACACACATGCAATGACTCTAGTGGATCCATATGTGGTTTGTGGAAAGAACAAACATGCAATGCCATTGGTTGATCCATATGTGGTTTGTGGAAAGAACAGACATGCAATGACTCTAGTGGGTCCATATGTGGTTTGTGAAAAGAACACACATGCAATGACTCAAGGGGATCAATGTGTGGTTTGTGGAAAGAACACGCATGCAATATACACTGGTCGATCCATATGTGGTTTGTGGAAAGAACACACATGCAATAACACTAGTGGATCCATGTGTGGTTTGTGAAAAGAACACACATGCAATGACTCTAGTGCTGGTTTTAGTATAAGAACACACATGCAATGACTCTAGTGGGTCCATATGTTTGTTTCTGAAAAGAACACACATGCAATGACTCTAGTGTATCCATATGTGGTTTGTGGAAAAGAACACACATGCAATGAACACTAGTGTATCCATAAGTGGTTTGTGGAAAGAACACACATGCAATGACTCTAGTGGATCCATATGTGATTTGTGATAAGAACACACATGCAATGCCATTGGTTGATCCATATGTGGTTTGTGAAAAGAACACACATGCAATGACTCTAGTGGATCCATATGTGGTTTGTGGAAAGAACACACATGCAATGACTCTAGTGGGTCCATATGTGGTTCATGTCAGGAACACACATGCAATGACATTGGTTGATCCATATGTGGTTTGTGACAATAACACACATGCAATGCCATTGGTTAATCCATGTGTGGCTTGTGGATAGAACACACATGCAATGACTCTAGTGGGTCCAGATGTGGTTTGTGAATAGAACACACATGCAATGACTCTAGTGGATCCATATGTGGTTTTTGGAAAAGAACACACATGCAATGAACACTAGTGGATCCATAAGTGGTTTGCGGAAAGAACAAACATGATGTGAATACTGGTGGATCCATATGTGATTTGTGAAAAGAACACACATGCAATGCCATTGGTTGATCCATATGTGGTTTGTGAAAAGAACACACATGCAATGACTCTAATGGATCCATATGTGGTTTGTGGAAAGAACACACATGCAATGACTCTAGTGGGTCCATATGTGGTTTGTGAAAAGAACACACATGCAATGACTCAGGGGGATCCATGTGTGGTTTGTGGAAAGAACACACATGCAATAAACACTGGTGGATCCATATGTGGTTTGTGGAAAGAACACACATGCAATAAAACTGGTGGATACATATGTGGTTTGTGAGAAGAACACACATGCAATGACTCTAGTGCTGGTTTTAGTATAAGAACACACATGCAATGACTCTAGTGGGTCCATATGTGGTTTCTGAAAAGAACACACAT
Organism: Avena insularis; assembly: GCA_023614405.1. Classification (NCBI taxonomy): domain Eukaryota; kingdom Viridiplantae; phylum Streptophyta; class Magnoliopsida; order Poales; family Poaceae; genus Avena; species Avena insularis. Next base: position 481,078,276 of record CM042686.1, on the reverse strand, counting down.
GCAATGACTCTAGTGTATCCATACATGGTTTGTGGAAAAGAACACACATGCAATGAACACTAGTGTATCCATAAGTGGTTTGTGGAAAGAACACACATGCAATGACTCTAGTGGATCCATATGTGATTTGTGAAAAGAACACACATGCAATGCCATTGGTTGATCCATATGTGGTTTGTGAAAAGAACACACATGAAATGACTCTAGTGGATCCATATGTGGTTTGTGGAAAGAACACACATGCAATGACTCTAGTGGGTCCATATGTGGTTTGTGAAAAGAACACACATGCAATGACATTGATTGATCCATATGTGGTTTGTGACACCTGAAAGAACACACATGCAATGACTCTAGTGGATCCATATGTGGTTTTTGCAATGAACACACATGCAATGACTCTTGTTGCTCCATTTGTGGTTTGTGAAAAGAACACACATGCAATGCCATTGGTTGATCCATATGTGGTTTGTGAAAAGAACACACATGCAATGACTCTAATGGATCCATATGTGGTTTGTGGAAAGAACACACATGCAATGACTCTAGTGGGTCCATATGTGGTTTGTGAAAAGAACACACATGCAATGACTCAGGGGGATCCATGTGTGGTTTGTGGAAAGAACACACATGCAATATACACTGGTCGATCCATATGTGGTTTGTGGAAAGAACACACATGCAATAACACTGGTGGATCCATATGTGGTTTGTGAAAAGAACACACATGCAATGACTCTAGTGCTGGTTTTAGTATAAGAACACACATGCAATGACTCTAGTGGGTCCATATGTGGTTTCTGAAAAGAACACACATGCAATGACTCTAGTGTATCCATATGTGGTTTGTGCAAAAGAACACACATGCAATGAACACTAGTGTATCCATAAGTGGTTTGTGGAAAGAACACACATGCAATGACTCTAGTGGATCCATATGTGATTTGTGAAAAGAACACACATGCAATGACTCTAGTGCTGGTTTTAGTATAAGAACACACATGCAATGACTCTAGTGGGTCCATATGTGGTTTCTGAAAAGAACACACATGCAATGACTCTAGTGTATCCATACATGGTTTGTGGAAAATAACACACATGCAATGAACACTAGTGTATCCATAAGTGGTTTGTGGAAAGAACACACATGCAATGACTCTAGAGGATCCATATGTGATTTGTGAAAAGAACACACATGCAATGCCATTGGTTGATCCATACGTGGTTTGTGAAAAGAAAACACATGAAATGACTCTAGTGGATCCATATGTGGTTTGTGGAAAGAACACACATGCAATGACTCTAGTGGGTCCATATGTGGTTCATGTCAGGAACACACATGCAATGACATTGGTTGATCCATATGTGGTTTGTGACAATAACACACATGCAATGCCATTGGTTAATCCATGTGTGGTTTGTGGAAAGAACACACATGCAATGACTCTAGTGGGTCCATATGTGGTTTGTGAAAAGAACACACATGCAATGACTCTAGTGGATCCATATGTGGTTTGTGGAAAAGAACACACATGCAATGAACACTAGTGGATCCTAAGTGGTTTGTGGAAAGAACACACATGCAATGACTCTAGTGGATCCATATGTGATTTGTGAAAAGAACACACATGCAATGCCATTGGTTGATCCATATGTGGTTTGTGAAAAGAACACACATGCAATGACTCTAGTGGATCCCTATGTGGTTTGTGGAAAGAACACACATGCAATGACTCTAGTGGGTCCATATGTGGTTTGTGAAAAGAACACACATGCAATGACTCAGGGGGATCCATGTGTGGTTTGTGGAAAGAACACGCATGCAATATACACTGGTGGATCCATATGTGGTTTGAGGAAAGAACACACATGCAATAACACTGGTGGATCCATATGTGGTTTGTGAAAAGAACACACATGCAATGACTCTAGTGCTGGTTTTAGTATAAGAACACACATGCAATGACTCTAGTGGGTCCATATGTGGTCTCTGAAAAGAACACACATGCAATGACTCTAGTGTATCCATACGTGGTTTGTGGAAAAGAACACACATGCAATGAACACTAGTGTATCCATAAGTGGTTTGTGGAAAGAACACACATGCAATGACTCTAGTGGATCCATATGTGATTTGTGAAAAGAACACACATGCAATGCCATTGGTTGATCCATATGTGGTTTGTGAAAAGAACACACATGAAATGACTCTAGTGGATCCATATGTGGTTTGTGGAAAGAACACACATGCAATGACTCTAGTGGGTCCATATGTGGTTCATGTCAGGAACACACATGCAATGACATTGGTTGATCCATATGTGGTTTGTGACAATAACACACATGCAATGCCATTGGTTAATCCATGTGTGGATTCTGGAAAGAACACACATGTAATGACTCTAGTGGGTCCATATGTGGTTTGTGAAAAGAACACACATGCAATGACTCTAGTGGATCCATATGTGGTTTGTGGAAAAAACACACATGCAATGAACACTAGTGGATCCATAAGTGGTTTGCGGAAAGAACACACATGAGTGAACACTGGTGGATCCATATGTGATTTGTGAAAAGAACACACATGCAATGCCATTGGTTGATCCATATGTGGTTTGTGAAAAGAACACACATGCAATGACTCTAATGGATCCATATGTGGTTTGTGGAAAGAACACACATGCAATGACTCTAGTGGGTCCATATGTGGTTTGTGAAAAGAACACACATGCAATGACTAGTGGATCCATATGTGGTTTGTGGTAAAGAACACACATGCAATATACACTGGTCGATCCATATGTGGTTTGTGGAAAGAACACACATGCAATGACACTGGTGGATCCATAAGGGGTTTGTGAAAAGAACACACATGCAATGACTCTAGTGGGTCCATATGTGGTTTTAGTATAAGAACACACATGCAATGACTCTAGTGGGTCCATATGTGGTTTCTGAAAAGAACACACATGCAATGACTCTAGTGTATCCATATGTGGTTTGTGCAAAAGAACACACATGCAATGAACACTAGTGTATCCATAAGTGGTTTGTGGAAAGAACACACATGCAATGACTCTAGTGGATCCATATGTGATTTGTGAAAAGAACACACATGCAATGACTCTAGTGCTGGTTTTAGTATAAGAACACACATGCAATGACTCTAGTGGGTCCATATGTGGTTTCTGAAAAGAACACACATGCAATGACTCTAGTGTATCCATACGTGGTTTGTGGAAAATAACACACATGCAATGAACACTAGTGTATCCATAAGTGGTTTGTGGAAAGAACACACATGCAATGACTCTAGTGGATCCATATGTGATTTGTGAAAAGAACACACATGCAATGCCATTGGTTGATCCATACGTGGTTTGTGAAAAGAACACACATGAAATGACTCTAGTGGATCCATATGTGGTATGTGGAAAGAACACACATGCAATGACTCTAGTGGGTCCATATGTGGTTCATGTCAGGAACACACATGCAATGACATTGGTTGATCCATATGTGGTTTGTGACAATAACACACATGCAATGCCATTGGTTAATCCATGTGTGGTTTGTGGAAAGAACACACATGCAATGACTCTAGTGGGTCCATATGTGGTTTGTGAAAAGAACACACATGCAATGACTCTAGTGGATCCATATGTGGTTTGTGGAAAAGAACACACATGCAATGAACACTAGTGGATCCTAAGTGGTTTGTGGAAAGAACACACATGCAATGACTCTAGTGAATCCATATGTGATTTGTGAAAAGAACACACATGCAATGCCATTGGTTGATCCATATGTGGTTTGTGAAAAGAACACACATGCAATGACTCTAGTGGATCCCTATGTGGTTTGTGGAAAGAACACACATGCAATGACTCTAGTGGGTCCATATGTGGTTCATGTCAGGAACACACATGCAATGACATTGGTTGATCCATATGTGGTTTGTGACAATAACACACATGCCAATGCCATTGGTTAATCCATGTGTGGCTTGTGGAAAGAACACACATGCAATGACTCTAGTGGGTCCATATATGGTTTGTGAAAAGACACACATGCAATGACTCTAGTGGATCCATATGTTGTGTGTGGAAAAGAACACACTTGCAATGAACACTAGTGGATCCATAAGTGGTTTGCAGAAAGAACACACATGCAGTGAACACTGGTGGATCCATATGTGATTTGTGAAAAGAACACACGTGCAATGCCACTGGTTGATCCATATGTGGTTTGTGAAAAGAACACACATGCAATGACTCTAATGGATCCATATGTGGTTTGTGGAAAGAACACACATGCAATGACTCTAGTGGGTCCATATGTGGTTTGTGAAAAGAACACACCTGCAATGACTCAGGGGGGTCCATGTGTGGTTTGTGGAAAGTACACGCATGCAATATACACTGGTAGATCCATATGTGGTTTGTGGAAAGAACACACATGCAATAACATTGGTGGATCCATATGTGGTTTGTGAAAAGAACACACATGCAATGACTCTAGTGCTGGTTTTAGTATAAGAACACACATGCAATGACTCTAGTGGGTCCATATGTGGTTTCTTAAAAGAACACACATGCAATGACTCTAGTGTATCCATATGTGGTTTGTGGAAAAGAACACACATGCAATGAACACTAGTGTATCCATAAGTGGTTTGTGGAAAGAACACACATGCAATGACTCTAGTGGATCCATATGTGATTTGTGAAAAGAACACACATGCAATGCCATTGGTTGATCCATATGTGGTTTGTGAAAAGAACACACATGCAATGACTCTAGTGGATCAATATGTGGTTTGTGGAAAGAACACACATGCAATGACTCTAGTGGGTCCATATGTGGTTCATGTCAGGAACACACATGCAATGACATTGCTTGATCCATATGTGGTTCGTGACAATAACACACATGCAATGCCATTGGTTAATCCATGTGTGGCTTGTGGAAAGAACATACAAGCAATGACTCTAGTGGGTCCATATGTGGTTTGTGAAAATAACACACATGCAATGACTCTAGTGGATCCATATGTGGTTTGTGGAAAAGAACACACATGCAATGAACACTAGTGGATCCATAAGTGGTTTGCGGAAAGAACACACATGCAGTGAACACTGGTGGATCCATATGTGATTTGTGAAAAGAACACACATGCAGTGCCATTGGTTGATCCATATGTGGTTTGTGAAAAGAACACACATGCAATGACTCCAATGGATCCATATGTGGTTTGTGGAAAGAACACACATGCAATGACTCTAGTGGGTCCATATGTGGTTTGTGAAAAGAACATACATGCAATGACTCAGGGGGATCCATGTGTGGTTTGTGGAAAGAACACGCATGCAATAAAGACTGGTGGATCCATATGTGGTTTGTGGAAAGAACACACATGCAATAACACTGGTGGATCCACATGTGGTTTGTGAAAAGAACACACATGCAATGACTCTAGTGCTGGTTTTAGTATAAGAACACACATGCAATGACTCTAGTGGGTCCATATGTGGTTTTTGAAAAGAACACACATGCAATGACTCAGGGGGATCCATATGTGGTTTGTGGAAAAGAACACACATGCAATGAACACTAGTGTATCCATAAGTGGTTTGCGGAAAGAACACACATGCAATGACTCTAGTGGATCCATATGTGATTTGTGAAAAGAACACACATGCAATGCCATTGGTTGATCCATATGTGGTTTGTGAAAAGAACACACATGCAATGACTCTAGTGGATCAATATGTGGTTTGTGGAAAGAACACACATGCAATGACTCTAGTGGGTCCATATGTGGTTCATGTCAGGAACACACATGCAATGACATTGGTTGATCCATATGTGGTTTGTGACAATAACACACATGCCAATGCCATTGGTTAATCCATGTGTGGTTTGTGGAAAGAACACACATGCAATGACTCTAGTGGGTCCATATGTGGTTTGTGGAAAGAACACACATGCAATGACTCTAGTGGATCCATATGTGGTTTGTGGAAAGAACACACATGCAATGACTCTAGTGGGTCCATATGTGGTTCATGTCAGGAACACCCATACAATGACATTGGTTGATCCATATGTGGTTTCGGACAATAACACACATGCAATGCCATTGGTTAATCCATGTGTGGTTTGTGGAAAGAACAGACATGCAATGACTCTAGTGGGTCCATATGTGGTTTGTGAAAAGAACACACGTGCAATGACTCTAGTGGATCCATATGTGGTCTGTGGAAAGAACACACATGCAATAACCACTGGTTGATCCATGTGTGGTTCATGACAGGAACACACATGCAGTGAACAGTGGTGGATCCATATGTGGTTCTTGACAGGAACACACATGCAATGACATTGGTTGATCCATGTGTGGTTCATGACAGGAACACACATGCAATGACATTGGTTGATCCATATATGGATGGTGGAAATAACACACATGCAATGACACTGGTTGATCCATATGTGGTTTGTGGAAAGAACACACATGCAATGACTCTGCTAGATCCATGTGTGGTTTGTGGAAAGAACACACATGCAATGCCATTGGTTGATCCATGTGTGGTTTGTGAAAAGAATACACATGCAATGCCATTGGTTGATCCATGTGTGGTTTGTGGAAAGAATACACATGAAATGCCATTGGTTTATCCATATGTGGTTTGTCGAAAGAGCACACATGCAATGACACTAATTGATCCATATGTGGTTTGTGGAAAGAACACACATGAAATGACTCTGGTGGATCCATGTGTGGTTTGTGAAAAGAACACACATGCAATGACTCTAGTGGGTCCATATGTGGTTTGTGAAAAGAACATACATGCAGTGACTCTAGTGGATCCATATGTGGTTTGTGGAAAGAACACAGATGCAATGACCACTGGTTGATCCATATGTGGTTTGTGGAAAGAACACATTTGCAATGACACTGCTAGATCCATATGTGGTTTGTGAAAAGAACACACATGCAATGACTCTAGTGCTGGTGTTAGTATAGGAACACACATGCAATGACTCTAGTGGGTCCATATGTGGTTTGTGAAAAGAACACACGTGCAATGACTCTAGTGGATCCATATGTGGTCTGTGGAAAGAACACACATGCAATAACCACTAGTTGATCCATGTGTGGTTCATGACAGGAACACACATGCAATGACATTGGTTTATCGATGTGTGGTTCATGACAGGAACACACATGCAATGACATTGGTTCATCCATATGTGGTTTGTGGAAAGAACACACATGCAATGACACTGGTTGATCCATATGTTGTTTGTGGAAAGAACACACATGCAATGACTCTGGTGGATCCATGTGTGGTTTTTGGAAAGGAAACACATGCAATGCCATTGTTTGATCCATGTTTGGTTTGTGAAAAGAATACACATGCAATGCCATTGGTTGATCCATGTGTGGTTTGTGGAAGTAACACGCATGCAATTCCATTGGTTTATCCATATGTGGTTTGTGGAAAGAACACACATGCAATGACACTGGTTGATCCATATGTGGTTTGTGGAGAGAACACACATGCAATGACTCTGGTGGATCCATGTGTGGTTTGTGAAAAGAACACACATGCAATGACTTTAGTGGGTCCATATGTGGTTTGTGAAAAGAACACACATGCAATGACTCTAGTGGATCCATATGTGGTTTGTGGAAAGAACACACATGCAATGACCACTGGTTGATCCATATGTGGTTTGTGGAAAGAACACACATGCAATGACACTGGTTGATCCGTGTGTGCTTTGTGGAAAGAACACACATCTAGTGACTCTAGTGCTGGTTTTAGTATAAGAACACACATGCAATGACTCTAGTGGGTCCATATGTGGTTTGTGAAAAGAACACACATCCAATGACACTGGTGGATTTATATGTGGTTTGTGGAAAAGAACACACATGCAATGAACACTGGTGGATCCATAAGTGGTTTGTGGAAAGAACACACATGCACTGAACACTGGTGGATCCATATGTGATTTGTGAAAAGAACACAGATGCAATGCCATTGGTTGATCCATATGTGGTTTGTGAAAAGAACACACATGCAATTACTCTAGTGGATCCATATGTGGTTTGTGGAAAGAACACACATGCAATGACTCTAGTGGGTCCATATGTGGTTTGTGAAAAGAACACCCATGCGATGACTCTAGTGGATCCATATGTGGTTTCTGGAAAATAACACACATGCAATGAACCATTAGTGGATCCATAAGTGGTTTCTTGAAAGAACACACATGCAATGACATTGGTTGATCCATATGTGGTTTGTGGAAAGAACACACATGCAATGACTCTAGTGGATCCATATGTGGTTTGTGAAAAGAACACACATGCAATGAACACTGGTGGATCCATAAGTGGTTTGTGGAAAGAACACACATGCAATGACTCTAGTGGATCCATATGTGATTTGTCAAAAGAACACACATGCAATGCCATTGGTTGATCCATATGCGGTTTGTGGAAAGAACACACATGCAATGAACACTGGTCGATCCATTAGTGGTTTGTGGAAAGACACACATGCAATGACACTGGTGGATCCATATGTGGTTTGTGAAAAGAACACACATGCAATGACATAGTGATGGGTTTAGTATAAGAACACACATGCAATGACTCTAGTGGGTCCATATGTGGTTTGTGAAAAGAACACACATGCAATGACTCTAGTGGATCCATATGTGGTTTGTGGAAAGAACACACATGCAATAACCACTGGTTGATCCATGTGTGGTTCATGACAGGAACACACATGCAATGAACACTGGTGGATCCATATGTGGTTCTTGGCAGGAACACGCATGCAATGACATTGGTTGATCCATATGTGTATTGTGGAAAGAACACACATGCAATGACACTAGTTGATCCATATGTGGTTTGTGGAAAGAACACACATGCAATGACTCTAGTGGATCCATATGTGGTTTGTGGAAAGAACACACATGCAATGCCATTGGTTGATCCATGTGTGGTTTGTGAAAAGAATCCACATGCAATGCCATTGGTTGATCCATGTGTGGTTTGTGGAAAGAACACACATGCAATGCCATTGGTTTATCCATATGTGGTTTGTGGAAAGAACACACATGCAATGACTCTAGTGCTGGGTTTAGTATAAGAACACACATGCAATGACTCTAGTGGGTCCATATGTGGTTTATGAAAAGAACACACATGCAATGACTCTAGTGGATCCATGTGTGGTTTGTGGAAAGAACACACATGCAATTACCACTAGGTTGATCCATGTGTGGTTCATGACAGAACACACATGCAATGACACTAGTGGATCCATATGTGGTTCTTAACAGGAACACACATGCAATGAAATTGGTTGATCCATGTGGTTCATGAACACACACATGCAATGACATTGGTTGATCCATATGTGGTTTGTAGAAAGAACACACGTGCAATGACACTATTGATCCATAAGTGGTTTTTGGAAAGAACACACATGCAATGACTCTAGTGGATCCATTTGGTTTGTGAAAAGAACACACATGGAATGACTCTAGTGGGTCCATATGTGGTTTGTGAAAAGAACACAAATGCAATGACTCTAGTGTATCCATATGTGGTTTGTGGAAAGAACACACATGCAATGACCACTGGTTGATCCATATGTGGTTTGTGGAAAGAACACACATGCAATGACACTGGTGGATCCATATGTGGTTTGTGAAAAGAACACACATGCAATGACTCTAGTGCTGGTTTTAGTATAAGAACACATGCAATGACTCTAGTGGGTCCCTATGTGGTTTTTGAAAAGAACACACGTGCAACGACTCTAGTGGATCCATATGTGGGATGTGGAAAGAACACACATGCAGTAATCACAGGTTGATCCTTGTGTGGTTCATGTGAGGAACACACATTGAATAACCACTGGTTGATCCATGTGTGGTTCTTGACAGGAACACACATGCAATGACATTGGTTGATCCATATGTGGTTTGCGGAAAGAACACACATGCCATGCCACTGGTTGATCCATAGGTGGTTTGTGGAAATAACACACATGCAATGACTGGTGGATCCATATGTGGTTTGTGGAAAGAACACACATGCAATGCCTTGCTTGATCCATGTGTGGTTTGTGAAAAGAATACACATGCAATGCCATTGGTGGATCCATGTGTGGTTTGTGGAAAGAACACACATGCAATTCCATTGTTGTATCGATATGTGGTTTCTAAAAAGAACACATATGCAATGACACTGGTTGATCCATATGTGGTTTGTGGAAAGAACACACATGCAATGATTCTGGTGGATCCATGTGTGGTTTGTGGAAAGAACACACATGCAATGACTCTAGTGGATCCATATGTGGTTTGTGGAAAGAACACACATGCAATGACTCTAGTGGATCCATATGTGGTTTGTGGAAAGGAAACACATGTAATGACCACTGGTTGATCCAAATGTGGTTTGTGGAAAGAACACACATGCAATGACACTGGTGGATCCATATGTGGTTTGTGAAAAGAACACACATGCAATGACTCTAGTGCTGGTTTTAGTATAAGAACAGACATGCAATGACTCTAGTGGGTCCGTATGTGGCTTGTGAAAAGAACACACGTTCAATGACTCTAGTGGATCCATATGTGGTCTGTGGAAAGAACACACATGCAATAACCATAGGTTGATCCATGTGTGGTTCATGACAGGAAGACACATGCAATGACATTGGTTGATCCATATGTGGTTTGTGGAAAGAACACACATGCAATGACACTGGTTGATCCGTGTGTTGGTTGTGGAAAGAACACACATGCAATGCCATTGGTTGATCCATAGGTGGTTTGTGGAAATAACACACATGCAATGACTCTGGTGGATCCATGTGTGGTTTGTGGAAATAACACACATGCAATGCCATTGCTTGATCCATGTGTGGTTTGTGAAAAGAATACACATGCAATGCCATTGGTTGATCCATGTGTGGTTTGTGGAAAGAACACACATGCAATGCCATTGTCTTATCCATATGTGGTTTGTGAAAAGAAGACACATGCAATGACACTGGTTGATCCATATGTGGTTTGTGGAAATAACACACATGCAATGACTCTGGTGGATACATGTGTGGTTTGTGGAAAGAACACACATGCAATGACTCTAGTGGATCTATATGTGGTTTGTGGAAAGAACACACATGCAATGACCACTTGTTGATCCATATGTGGTTTTTGGAAAGAACACACATGCAATGACCTTTGGTTGATCCATATGTGGTTTGTGGACAGAACACACATGCAATTTCTCTAGTGCAAGTTTTAGTATAAGAAAACACATGCAATGACTCACCTGGGTCCATATGTGGTTTCTGCAAAGAACACACATGCAATGACTCTTGTGGATCCATATGTGGTTTGTGTAAAGAACACACATGCAATGACTCTAGTGGATCCATATGTGGTTTGTGGAAAAGAACACACATGCAATGAACACTAGTGTATCCATAAGTGGTTGTGGAAAGAACACACATGCAATGACATTGGTTGATCCATATGTGTATTGTGGAAAGAACACACATGCAATGACATACGGTTGTTCCATGTGGTTTGTGGAAAGGACACACATGCAATGACTCTAGTGGATCCATATGTGGTTTGTGGAAAGAACACACATGCAATGCCATTTGTTGAAGCATGTGTGGTTTGTGAAAGAATCCACATGCAATGCCATTGGTTGATCCATGTGTGGTTTGTGGAAAGAACACACATGCAATGCCATTGGTTTATCCATATGTGGTTTGTGGAAAGAACACACATGCAATGACTCTAGTGGGTCCATATGGGTTTAGTATAAGAACACACATGCAATGACTCTAGTGGGTTCATATGTGGTTTATGAAAAGAACACACATGCAATGACTCTAGTGGATCCATATGTGGTTTGTGGAAAGAACACACATGCAATAACCACTTGGTTGATCCATGTGTGGTTCATGAAAGAACACACATGCAATGAACACTGTTGGATCCATATGTGGTTCTTAACAGGAACACACATGCAATGAAATTGGTTGATCCATGTGTGGTTCATGACAGGAACACACATGCAATGGCATTGGTTGATCCATGTGGTTTGTAGAAAGAACAAACGTGCAATGACACCCATTGATCCATAAGTGGTTTGGAAAGAACACACATGCAATGCCTCTGGTTTATCCATGTGTGGTTTGTGAAAAGAACACACATGGAATGACTCTAGTGGGTCCATATGGTTTGTGGAAATAACACATGCAATGACTCTAGTGGGTCCATATGTGGTTTGTGAAAAGAACACACATGCATTGACTAGGGGATCCATGTGGTTTGTGGAAAGAACACGCATGCAATATACACTGGTGGATCCATATGTGGTTTGTGGAAAGAACACACATGCAATAACACTGGTGGATCCATATGTGGTTTGTGAAAAGAACACACATGCAATGACTCTAATGGATCCATATGTGGTTTTAGTATAAGAACACACATGCAATGACTCTAGTGGGTCCATATGTGGTTTCTGAAAAGAACACACATGCAATGACTCTAGTGTATCCATTTGTGGTTTGTGGAAAAGAACACACATGCAATGAACACTAGTTTATCCATAAGTGGTTTGTGGAAAGAACACACATGCAATGACTCTAGTGGATCCATATGTGATTTGTGAAAAGAACACACATGCAATGACTCTAGTGCTGGTTTTAGTATAAGAACACACATGCAATGACTCTAGTGGGTCCATATGTGGTTTCTAAAAGAACACACATGCAATGACTCTAGTGTATCCATATGTGGTTTGTGGAAAAGAACACACATGCAACGAACACTAGTGTATCCATAAGTGGTTTGTGGAAAGAACACACATGCAATGACTCTAGTGGATCCATATGTGATTTGTGAAAAGAACACACATGCAATGCCATTGGTTGATCCATATGTGGTTTGTGAATAGAACACACATGCAATGACTCTAGTGGATCCATATGTGGTTTGTGGAAAGAACACACATGCAATGACTCTAGTGGGTCCATATGTGGTTCATGTCAGGAACACACATGCAATGGCATTGGTTGATCCATATGTGGTTTGTGACAATAACACACATGCAATGCCATTGGTTAATCCATGTGTGGCTTGTGGAAAGAACACACATGCAATGACTCTAGTGGGTCCAGATGTGGTTTGTGAAAAGAACACACATGCAATGACTCTAGTGGATCCATATGTGGTTTGTGGAAAAGAACACACATGCAATGAACACTAGTGGATCCATAAGTGGTTTGCGGAAAGAACACACATGCAGTGAACACTGGTGGATCCATATGTGATTTGTGAAAAGAACACACATGCAATGCCATTGGTTGATCCATATGTGGTTTGTGAAAACAACACACATGCAATGACTCTAATGGATCCATATGTGGTTTGTGGAAAGAAAACACATGCAATGACTCTAGTGGGTCCATATGTGGTTTGTGAAAAGAACACACATGCAATGACTCAGGGGGATCCATGTGTGGTTTGTGGAAAGAACACACATGCAATAAACACTGGTGGATCCATATGTGGTTTGTGGAAAGAACACACATGCAATAACACTGGTGGATCCATATGTGGTTTGTGAGAAGAACACAGATGCAATGCCATTGGTTGATCCATATGTGGTTTGTGAAAAGAACACACATGCAATTACTCTAGTGGATCCATATGTGGTTTGTGGAAAGAACACACATGCAATGACTCTAGTGGGTCCATATGTGGTTTGTGAAAAGAACACCCATGCGATGACTCTAGTGGATCCATATGTGGTTTCTGGAAAATAACACACATGCAATGAACACTGGTGGATCCATAAGTGGTTTCTGGAAAGAACACACATGCAGTGAACATTGGTTGATCCATATGTGGTTTGTGGAAAGAACACACATGCAATGACTCTAGTGGATCCATATGTGATTTGTGAAAAGAACACACATGCAATGCCATTGGTTGATCCATATGTGGTTTGTGAAAAGAACACACATGCAATGAGTCTAGTGCTGGTTTTAGTATAAGAACCCACATGCAATGACTCTAGTGGGTCCATATGTGGTTTGTGAAAAGAACACACATGCAATGAACACTGGTGGATCCATAAGTGGTTTGTGGAAAGAACACACATGCAATGACTCTAGTGGATCCATATGTGATTTGTCAAAAGAACACACATGCAATGCCATTGGTTGATCCATATGCGGTTTGTGGAAAGAACACACATGCAATGAACACTGGTCGATCCATTAGTGGTTTGTGGAAAGACACACATGCAATGACACTGGTGGATCCATATGTGGTTTGTGAAAAGAACACACATGCAATGACATAGTGATGGGTTTAGTATAAGAACACACATGCAATGACTCTAGTGGGTCCATATGTGGTTTGTGAAAAGAACACACGTGCAATGACTCTAGTGGATCCATATCTGGTCTGTGGAAAGAACACACATGCAATAACCACTGGTTGATCCATGTGTGGTTCATGACAGGAACACACATGCAATGAACACTGGTGGATCCATATGTGGTTCTTGGCAGGAACACGCATGCAATGACATTGGTTGATCCATATGTGTATTGTGGAAAGAACACACATGCAATGACACTGGTTGATCCATATGTGGTTTGTGGAAAGAACACACATGCAATGACTCTGGTGGATCCATGTGTGGTTTGTGGAAAGAACACACATGCAATGCCATTGGTTGATCCATGTGTGGTTTGTGAAAAGAATCCACATGCAATGCCATTGGTTGATCCATGTGTGGTTTGTGGAAAGAACACACATGCAATGCCATTGGTTTATCCATATGTGGTTTGTGGAAAGAACACACATGCAATGACTCTAGTCTATGTGGTTTAGTATAAGAACACACATGCAATGACTCTTGTTGTTCCATATGTGGTTTGTGAAAAGAACACACATGCAATGACTCTAGTGGATCCATATGTGGTTTGTGGAAAGAACACACATGCAATAACCACTGGTTGATCCATGTGTGGTTCATGGAAAGAACGCACATGCAATGACCACTAGTTGATCCATATGTGCTTGTTGTAAAGAACACACATGCAATGACATTGGTTGATCCATATGTGGTTCATGACAGGAACAGACATGCAATGACATTGGTTGATCCATATGTGGTGTGTTGAAAGAACACATGCAATGACACTGGTTGATACATATGTGGTTTGTGGAAAGAACACACATGCAATGACTCAGGGGGATCCATGTGTGGTTTGTGGAAAGAACACACATGGAATGACTCTAGTGGGTCCATATGTGGTTTGTGAAAAGAACACACATGCAATGACTCTAGTGGATCCATATGTGGTTTGTGGAAAAGAACACACATGCAATGACCATTGGTTGATCCATATGTGGTTTGTAGAAAAGAACACACATGCAATGACACTGGTGGATCCATATGTGGTTTGTGAAAAGAACACACATGCAATGACTCTAGTGCTGGTTTTAGTATAAGAACACACATGCAATGACTCTAGTGGGTCCATGTGTGGTTTGTGAAAAGAACACACATGCAATGACTCTAGTGGATCCATATGTGGGATGTGGAAAGAACACATGCAATAATCACAGGTTGATCCATGTGTGGTTCATGGAAAGAACACACATGCAATAACCTGGTTGATCCATGTGTGGTTCATGACAGAACACACATGCAATGACATTGGTTGATCCATATGTGGTTTGTGGAAAGAACACACATGCCATGCCATTGGTTGATCCATAGGTGGTTTGTGGAAATAACACACATGCAATGACTCAGGTGGATCCATTTGTGGTTTGTGGAAAGAACACACATGCAATGACCTTGCTTGATACATATGTGGTTTGTGGAAAGAACACACATGCAATGCCATTGGTGGATCCATGTGTGGTTTGTGGAAAGAACACACATGCAGTGACTCTAGTGCTGGTTTTAGTATAAGAACACACATGCAATGACTCTAGTGGGTCCATATGTGGTTTGTGAAAAGAACACACATGCAATGACTCTAGTGGATCCATATGTGGTTTGTGGAAAGAACACAAATGCAATGAACATAGGTTGATCCATGTGTGGTTCATGAAAGAACACACATGCAATGACATTGGTTGATCCATATGTGGTTTGTGGAAAGAACACACATGCAATGACACTGGTGGATCCATATGTTGGTTGTGGAAAGAACACACATGCAATGACATTGGTTGATCCATATGTGGTTTGTTAAAAGAACACACATGCAATGACTCTAGTGGATCCATATGTGGTTTGTGGAAATAACACACATGCAATGCCATTGGTTGATCCATGTGTGGTTGGTGAAAAGAATACACATGCAATGCCATTGGTTGATCCATGTGTGGTTTGTGGAAAGAACACACATGCAATGCCATTGTCTTATCCATATGTGGTTTGTGAAAATAAGACACATGCAATGACACTGGTTGATCCATGTGTGGTTTGTGAAAAGAACACACATGCAATGACTCTAGTGGATCCATGTGTGGTTTGTGGAAAGAACACACATGCAATGACTCTAGTGGATCCATATGTGGTTTGTGGAAAAGAACACACATGCAATGACCACTGGTTGATCCATATGTGGTTTGTGGAAACGACACACATGCAATGACACTGGTGGATCCATATGTGGTTTGTGAAAAGAACACACATGCAATGACTCTAGTGCTGGTTTTAGTATAACAACACACATGCAATGACTCTAGTGGGTCCATATGTGGTTTGTGAAAAGAACACACATGCAATGATTCTAGTCGATCCATCTGTGGTTTGTGAAAAGAACACACATGCAATGACTCTAGTTGATCCATGTGTGGTTTGTGGAAAGAACACACATGCAATGAACACTGGTGGATCCATATGTGGTTCTTGGCAGGAACACGCATGCAATGACATTGGTTGATCCATATGTGTATTGTGGAAAGAACACACATGCAATGACACTAGTTGATCCATATGTGGTTTGTGGAAAGAACACACATGCAATGACTCTGGTGGATCCATGTGTGGTTTGTGGAAAGAACACACATGCAATGCCATTGGTTGATCCATGTGTGGTTTGTGAAAAGAATCCACATGCAATGCCATTGGTTGATCCATGTGTGGTTTGTGGAAAGAACACACATGCAATGCCATTGGTTTATCCATATGTGGTTTGTGGAAAGAACACACATGCAATGACTCTAGTGCTGGGTTTAGTATAAGAACACACATGCAATGACTCTAGTGGGTCCATATGTGGTTTATGAAAAGAACACACGTGCAACGACTCTAGTGGATCCATATGTGGTCCGTGGAAAGAACACACACGCAATAACCACTGGTTGATCCATGTGTGGTTCATGACAGGAACGCACATGCAATGAACACTATTGGATCCATATGTGGTTCTTAACAGGAACACACATGCAATGAAATTGGTTGATCCATGTGTGGTTCATGACAGGAACACACATGCAATGACATTGGTTGATCCATATGTGGTTTGTAGAAAGAACACACGTGCAATGACACTGATTGATCCATAAGTGGTTTGTGGAAAGAACACACATGCAATGACTCTAGTGGATCCATTTGTGGTTTGTGAAAAGAACACACATGGAATGACTCTAGTGGGTCCATATGTGGTTTGTGAAAAGAACACAAATGCAATGACTCTAGTGTATCCATATGTGGTTTGTGGAAAGAACACACATGCAATGACCACTGGTTGATCCATATGTGGTTTGTGGAAAGAACACACATGCAATGACACTGGTGGATCCATATGTGGTTTGTGAAAAGAACACACATGCAATGACTCTAGTGCTGGTTTTAGTATAAGAACAGACATGCAATGACTCTAGTGGGTCCGTATGTGGTTTGTGAAAAGAACACACGTTCAATGACTCTAGTGGATCCATATGTGGGATGTGGAAAGAACACACATGCAGTAATCACAGGTTGATCCATGTGTGGTTCATGACAGGAACACACATGCAATAACCACAGGTTGATCCATGTGTGGTTCATGACAGGAACACACATGCAATGACATTGGTTGATCCATATGTGGTTTGTGGAAAGAACACACATGCCATGCCACTGGTTGATCCATAGGTGGTTTGTGGAAATAACACACATGCAATGACTCTGGTGGATCCATGTGTGGTTTGTGGAAAGAACACACATGCAATGCCTTGCTTGATCCATGTGTGGTTTGTGAAAAGAATACACATGCAATGCCATTGGTGGATCCATGTGTGGTTTGTGGAAAGAACACACATGCAATTCCATTGTTGTATCGATATGTGGTTTCTAAAAAGAACACATATGCAATGACACTGGTTGATCCATATGTGGTTTGTGGAAAGAACACACATGCAATGATTCTGGTGGATCCATGTGTGGTTTGTGGAAAGAACACACATGCAATGACTCTAGTGGATCCATATGTGGTTTGTGGAAAGAACACACATGCAATGACTCTAGTGGATCCATATGTGGTTTGTGGAAAGGAAACACATGTAATGACCACTGGTTGATCCAAATGTGGTTTGTGGAAAGAACACACATGCAATGACATGTGGATCCATATGTGGTTTGTGAAAAGAACACACATGCAATGACTCTAGTGCTGGTTTTAGTATAAGAACAGACATGCAATGACTCTAGTGGGTCCGTATGTGGCTTGTGAAAAGAACACACGTTCAATGACTCTAGTGGATCCATATGTGGTGCAGGAAAGAACACACATGCAATAACCATAGGTTGATCCATGTGTGGTTCATGACAGGAAGACACATGCAATGACATTGGTTGATCCATATGTGGTTTGTGGAAAGAACACACATGCAATGACACTGGTTGATCCGTGTGTTGGTTGTGGAAAGAACACACATGCAATGCCATTGGTTGATCCATAGGTGGTTTGTGGAAATAACACACATGCAATGACTCTGGTGGATCCATGTGTGGTTTGTGGAAATAACACACATGCAATGCCATTGCTTGATCCATGTGTGGTTTGTGAAAAGAATACACATGCAATGCCATTGGTTGATCCATGTGTGGTTTGTGGAAAGAACACACATGCAATGCCATTGTCTTATCCATATGTGGTTTGTGAAAAGAAGACACATGCAATGACACTGGTTGATCCATATGTGGTTTGTGGAAATAACACACATGCAATGACTCTGGTGGATACATGTGTGGTTTGTGGAAAGAACACACATGCAATGACTCTAGTGGATCTATATG
Organism: Avena insularis; assembly: GCA_023614405.1. NCBI lineage: Eukaryota > Viridiplantae > Streptophyta > Magnoliopsida > Poales > Poaceae > Avena > Avena insularis. The sequence goes on along the minus strand of CM042686.1, from coordinate 481,058,892 downwards.
TGGTTTGTGGAAAGAACACACATGCAATGACCACTTGTTGATCCATATGTGGTTTTTGGAAAGAACACACAGGCAATGACACTGGTTGATCCGTGTGTGGTTTGTGGACAGGACACACATGCAATTTCTCTAGTGCAAGTTTTAGTATAAGAACACACATGCAATGACTCTATTGGGTCCATATGTGGTTTGTGAAAAGAACACACATGCAATGACTCTAGTGGATCCATATGTGGTTTGTGAAAAGAACACACATGCAATGACTCTAGTGGATCCATATGTGGTTTGTGGAAAAGAACACACATGCAATGAACACTAGTGTATCCATAAGTGGTTGTGGAAAGAACACACATGCAATGACATTGGTTGATCCATATGTGTATTGTGGAAAGAACACACATGCAATGACACTGGTTGATCCATATGTGGTTTGTGGAAAGAACACACATGCAATGACTCTGGTGGATCCATGTGTGGTTTGTGGAAAGAACACACATGCAATGCCATTGGTTGATCCATGTGTGGTTTGTGAAAAGAATCCACATGCAATGCCATTGGTTGATCCATGTGTGGTTTGTGGAAAGAACACACATGCAATGCCATTGGTTTATCCATATGTGGTTTGTGGAAAGAACACACATGCAATGACTCTAGTGCTGGGTTTAGTATAAGAACACACATGCAATGACTCTAGTGGGTCCATATGTGGTTTATGAAAAGAACACACGTGCAACGACTCTAGTGGATCCATATGTGGTCTGTGGAAAGAACACACACGCAATAACCACTGGTTGATCCATGTGTGGTTCATGACAGGAACGCACATGCAATGAACACTGTTGGATCCATATGTGGTTCTTAACAGGAACACACATGCAATGAAATTGGTTGATCCATGTGTGGTTCATGACAGGAACACACATGCAATGGCATTGGTTGATCCATGTGTGGTTTGTAGAAAGAACAAACGTGCAATGACACTGATTGATCCATAAGTGGTTTGTGGAAAGAACACACATGCAATGACTCTAGTGGATCCATGTGTGGTTTGTGAAAAGAACACACATGGAATGACTCTAGTGGGTCCATATGTGGTTTGTGGAAATAACACACATGCAATGACTCTAGTGGGTCCATATGTGGTTTGTGAAAAGAACACACATGCATTGACTCAGGGGGATCCATGTGTGGTTTGTGGAAAGAACACGCATGCAATATACACTGGTGGATCCATATGTGGTTTGTGGAAAGAACACACATGCAATAACACTGGTGGATCCATATGTGGTTTGTGAAAAGAACACACATGCAATGACTCTAGTGCTGGTTTTAGTATAAGAACACACATGCAATGACTCTAGTGGGTCCATATGTGGTTTCTGAAAAGAACACACATGCAATGACTCTAGTGTATCCATTTGTGGTTTGTGGAAAAGAACACACATGCAATGAACACTAGTTTATCCATAAGTGGTTTGTGGAAAGAACACACATGGAATGACTCTAGTGGATCCATATGTGATTTGTGAAAAGAACACACATGCAATGACTCTAGTGCTGGTTTTAGTATAAGAACACACATGCAATGACTCTAGTGGGTCCATATTTGGTTTCTGAAAAGAACACACATGCAATGACTCTAGTGTATCCATATGTGGTTTGTGGAAAAGAACACACATGCAACGAACACTAGTGCATCCATAAGTGGTTTGTGGAAAGAACACACATGCAATGACTCTAGTGGATCCATATGTGATTTGTGAAAAGAACACACATGCAATGCCATTGGTTGATCCATATGTGGTTTGTGAAAAGAACACACATGCAATGACTCTAGTGGATCCATATGTGGTTTGTGGAAAGAACACACATGCAATGACTCTAGTGGGTCCATATGTGGTTCATGTCAGGAACACACATGCAATGACATTGGTTGATCCATATGTGGTTTGTGACAATAACACACATGCAATGCCATTGGTTAATCCATGTGTGGCTTGTGGAAAGAACACACATGCAATGACTCTAGTGGGTCCATATGTGGTTTGTGAAAAGAACACACATGCAATGACTCTAGTGGATCCATATGTGGTTTGTGGAAAAGAACACACATGCAATGAACACTAGTGGATCCATAAGTGGTTTGCGGAAAGAACACACATGCAGTGAACACTGGAGGATCCATATGTGATTTGTGAAAAGAACACACATGCAATGCCATTGGTTGATCCATATGTGGTTTGTGAAAAGAACACACAGGCAATGACTCTAATGGATCCATATGTGGTTCGTGGAAAGAAAACACATGCAATGACTCTAGTGGGTCCATATGTGGTTTGTGAAAAGAACACACATGCAATGACTCAGGGGGATCCATGTGTGGTTTGTGGAAAAGAACACACATGCAATGAACACTGGTGGATCCATATGTGGTTTGTGGAAAGAACACACATGCAATAACACTGGTGGATCCATATGTGGTTTGTGAGAAGAACACAGATGCAATGCCATTGGTTGATCCATATGTGGTTTGTGAAAAGAACACACATGCAATTACTCTAGTGGATCCATATGTGGTTTATGGAAAGAACACACATGCAATGACTCTAGTGGGTCCATATGTGGTTTGTGAAAAGAACACCCATGCGATGACTCTAGTGGATCCATATGTGGTTTCTGGAAAATAACACACATGCAATGAAAACTGGTGGATCCATAAGTGGTTTCTGGAAAGAACACACATGCAGTGAACATTGGTTGATCCATATGTGGTTTGTGGAAACAACACACATGCAATGACTCTAGTGGATCCATATGTGATTTGTGAAAAGAACACACATGCAATGCCATTGGTTCATCCATATGTGGTTTGTGAAAAGAACACACATGCAATGAGTCTAGTGCTGGTTTTAGTATAACAACCCACATGCAATGACTCTAATGGGTCCATATGTGGTTTGTGAAAAGAACACACATGCAATGAACACTGGTGGATCCATAAGTGGTTTGTGGAAAGAACACACATGCAATGACTCTAGTGGATCCATATGTGATTTGTCAAAAGAACACACATGCAATGCCATTGGTTGATCCATATACGGTTTGTGGAAAGAACACACATGCAATGAACACTGGTCGATCCATTAGTGGTTTGTGGAAAGACACACATGCAATGACACTGGTGGATCCATATGTGGTTTGTGAAAAGAACACACATGCAATGACATAGTGATGGGTTTAGTATAAGAACACACATGCAATGACTCTAGTGGGTCCATATGTGGTTTGTGAAAAGAACACACGTGCAATGACTCTAGTGGATCCATATCTGGTGTGTGGAAAGAACACACATGCAATAACCACTGGTTGATCCATGTGTGGTTCATGACAGGAACACACATGCAATGAACACTGGTGGATCCATATGTGGTTCTTGACAGGAACACGCATGCAATGACATTGGTTGATCCATATGTGTATTGTGGAAAGAACACACATGCAATGACACTGGTTGATCCATATGTGGTTTGTGGAAAGAACACACATGCAATGACTCTGGTGGATCCATGTGTGGTTTGTGGAAAGAACACACATGCAATGCCATTGGTTGATCCATGTGTGGTTTGTGAAAAGAATCCACATGCAATGCCATTGGTTGATCCATGTGTGGTTTGTGGAAAGAACACACATGCAATGCCATTGGTTTATCCATATGTGGTTTGTGGAAAGAACACACATGCAATGACTCTAGTGCGGGGTTTAGTATAAGAACACACATGCAATGACTCTAGTGGGTCCATATGTGGTTTATGAAAAGAACACACGTGCAACGACTCTAGTGGATCCATATGTGGTCCGTGGAAAGAACACACACGCAATAACCACTGGTTGATCCATGTGTGGTTCATGACAGGAACGCACATGCAATGAACACTATTGGATCCTTATGTGGTTCTTAACAGGAACACACATGCAATGAAATTGGTTGATCCATGTGTGGTTCATGACAGGAACACACATGCAATGACATTGGTTGATCCATATGTGGTTTGTAGAAAGAACACACGTGTAATGACACTGATTGATCCATAAGTGGTTTGTGGAAAGAACACACATGCAATGACTCTAGTGGATCCATGTGTGGTTTGTGAAAAGAACACACATGGAATGACTCTAGTGGGTCCATATGTGGTTTGTGAAAAGAACACAAATGCAATGACTCTAGTGGATCCATATGTGGTTTGTCGAAAGAACACACATGCAATGACCACTGGTTGATCCATATGTGGTTTGTAGAAAGAACACACATGCAATGACACTGGTGGATCCATATGTGGTTTGTGAAAAGAACACACATGCAATGACTCTAGTGCTGGTTTTAGTATAAGAACAGACATGCAATGACTCTAGTGGGTCCGTATGTGGTTTGTGAAAAGAACACACGTTCAATGACTCTAGTGGATCCATATGTGGGATGTGGAAAGAACACACATGCAGTAATCACAGGTTGATCCATGTGTGGTTCATGACAGGAACACACATGCAATAACCACAGGTTGATCCATGTGTGGTTCATGACAGGAACACACATGCAATGACATTGGTTGATCCATATGTGGTTTGTGGAAAGAACACACATGCCATGCCATTGGTTGATCCATAGGTGGTTTGTGGAAATAACACACATGCAATGACTCTGGTGGATCCATGTGTGGTTTGTGGAAAGAACACACATGCAATGCCTTGCTTGATCCATGTGTGGTTTGTGAAAAGAATACACATGCAATGCCATTGGTGGATCCATGTGTGGTTTGTGGAAAGAACACACATGCAATGACTCTAGTGCTGGTTTTAGTATAAGAACAGACATGCAATGACTCTAGTGGGTCCGTATGTGGCTTGTGAAAAGAACACACGTTCAATGACTCTAGTGGATCCATATGTGGTCTGTGGAAAGAACACACATGCAATAACCATAGGTTGATCCATGTGTGGTTCATGACAGGAAGACACATGCAATGACATTGGTTGATCCATATGTGGTTTGTGGAAAGAACACACATGCAATGACACTGGTTGATCCGTGTGTTGGTTGTGGAAAGAACACACATGCAATGCCATTGGTTGATCCATAGATGGTTTGTGGAAATAACACACATGCAATGACTCTGGTGGATCCATGTGTGGTTTGTGGAAATAACACACATGCAATGCCATTGGTTGATCCATGTGTGGTTTGTGAAAAGAATACACATGCAATGCCATTGGTTGATCCATGTGTGGTTTGTGGAAAGAACACACATGCAATGCCATTGTCTTATCCATATGTGGTTTGTGAAAAGAAGACACATGTAATGACACTGGTTGATCCATATGTGGTTTGTGGAAATAACACACATGCAATGACTCTGGTGGATACATGTGTGGTTTGTGGAAAGAACACACATGCAATGACTCTAGTGGATCCATATGTGGTTTGTGGAAAGAACACACATGCAATGACCACTTGTTGATCCATATGTGGTTTGTGGAAAGAACACACAGGCAATGACACTGGTTGATCCGTGTGTGGTTTGTGGACAGGACACACATGCAATTTCTCTAGTGCAAGTTTTAGTATAAGAACACACATGCAATGACTCTATTGGGTCCATATGTGGTTTGTGAAAAGAACACACATGCAATGACTCTAGTGGATCCATATGTGGTTTGTGAAAAGAACACACATGCAATGACTCTAGTGGATCCATATGTGGTTTGTGGAAAAGAACACACATGCAATGAACACTGGTGGATCCATATGTGGTTCTTGACAGGAACACGCATGCAATGACATTGGTTGATCCATATGTGTATTGTGGAAAGAACACACATGCAATGACACTGGTTGATACATATGTGGTTTGTGGAAAGAACACACATGCAATGACTCTGGTGGATCCATGTGTGGTTTGTGGAAAGAACACACATGCAATGCCATTGGTTGATCCATGTGTGGTTTGTGAAAAGAATCCACATGCAATGCCATTGGTTGATCCATGTGTGGTTTGTGGAAAGAACACACATGCAATGCCATTGGTTTATCCATATGTGGTTTGTGGAAAGAACACACATGCAATGACTCTAGTGCTGGGTTTAGTATAAGAACACACATGCAATGACTCTAGTGGGTCCATATGTGGTTTATGAAAAGAACACACGTGCAACGACTCTAGTGGATCCATATGTGGTCCGTGGAAAGAACACACACGCAATAACCACTGGTTGATCCATGTGTGGTTCATGACAGGAACGCACATGCAATGAACACTGTTGGATCCATATGTGGTTCTTAACAGGAACACACATGCAATGGAATTGGTTGATCCATGTGTGGTTCATGACAGGAACACACATGCAATGACATTGGTTGATCCATGTGTGGTTTGTAGAAAGAACACACGTGCAATGACACTGATTGATCCATAAGTGGTTTGTGGAAAGAACACACATGCAATGACTCTAGTGGATCCATGTGTGGTTTGTGAAAAGAACACACATGGAATGACTCTAGTGGGTCCATATGTGGTTTGTGAAAAGAACACAAATGCAATGACTCTAGTGGATCCATATGTGGTTTGTGGAAAGAACACACATGCAATGACCACTGGTTGATCCATATGTGGTTTGTGGAAAGAACACACATGCAATGACACTGGTGGATCCATATGTGGTTTGTGAAAAGAACACACATGCAATGACTCTAGTGCTGGTTTTAGTATAAGAACAGACATGCAATGACTCTAGTGGGTCCGTATGTGGTTTGTGAAAAGAACACACGTTCAATGACTCTAGTGGATCCATATGTGGGCTGTGGAAAGAACACACATGCAATAATCACAGGTTGATCCATGTGTGGTTCATGACAGGAACACACATGCAATAACCACAGGTTGATCCATGTGTGGTTCATGACAGGAACATACATGCAATGACATTAGTTGATCCATATGTGGTTTGTGGAAAGAACACACATGCCATGCCATTGGTTGATCCATAGGTGGTTTGTGGAAATAACACACATGCAATGACTCTGGTGGATCCATGTGTGGTTTGTGGAAAGAACACACATGCAATGCCTTGCTTGATCCATGTGTGGTTTGTGAAAAGAATACACATGCAATGCCATTGGTGGATCCATGTGTGGTTTGTGAAAAGAACACACATGCAATGCCATTGTTTTATCGATATGTGGTTTCTAAAAAGAACACATATGCAATGACACTGGTTGATCCATATGTGGTTTGTGGAAAGAACACACATGCAATGATTCTGGTGGATCCATGTGTGGTTTGTGGAAAGAACACACATGCAATGACTCTAGTGGATCCATATGTGGTTTGTGGAAAGAACACACATGCAATGACTCTAGTGGATCCATATGTGGTTTGTGGAAAGGAAACACATGTAATGACCACTGGTTGATCCAAATGTGGTTTGTGGAAATAACACACATGCAATGACACTGGTGGATCCATATGTGGTTTGTGAAAAGAACACACATGCAATGACTCTAGTGCTGGTTTTAGTATAAGAACAGACATGCAATGACTCTAGTGGGTCCGTATGTGGCTTGTGAAAAGAACACACGTTCAATGACTCTAGTGGATCCATATGTGGTCTGTGGAAAGAACACACATGCAATAACCATAGGTTGATCCATGTGTGGTTCATGACAGGAAGACACATGCAATGGCATTGGTTGATCCATATGTGGTTTGTGGAAAGAACACACATGCAATGACACTGGTTGATCCGTGTGTTGGTTGTGGAAAGAACACACATGCAATGCCATTGGTTGATCCATAGATGGTTTGTGGAAATAACACACATGCAATGACTCTGGTGGATCCATGTGTGGTTTGTGGAAATAACACACATGCAATGCCATTGGTTGATCCATGTGTGGTTTGTGAAAAGAATACACATGCAATGCCATTGGTTGATCCATGTGTGGTTTGTGGAAAGAACACACATGCAATGCCATTGTCTTATCCATATGTGGTTTGTGAAAAGAAGACACATGTAATGACACTGGTTGATCCATATGTGGTTTGTGGAAATAACACACATGCAATGACTCTGGTGGATACATGTGTGGTTTGTGGAAAGAACACACATGCAATGACTCTAGTGGATCCATATGTGGTTTGTGGAAAGAACACACATGCAATGACCACTTGTTGATCCATATGTGGTTTGTGGAAAGAACACACAGGCAATGACACTGGTTGATCCGTGTGTGGTTTGTGGGACACACACATGCAATTTCTCTAGTGCAAGTTTTAGTATAAGAACACACATGCAATGACTCTATTGGGTCCATATGTGGTTTGTGAAAAGAACACACATGCAATGACTCTAGTGGATACATATGTGGTTTGTGAAAAGAACACACATGCAATGACTCTAGTGGATCCATATGTGGTTTGTGGAAAAGAACACACATGCAATGAACACTGGTGGATCCATATGTGGTTCTTGACAGGAACACGCATGCAATGACATTGGTTGATCCATATGTGTATTGTGGAAAGAACACACATGCAATGACACTGGTTGATCCATATGTGGTTTGTGGAAAGAACACACATGCAATGACTCTGGTGGATCCATGTGTGGTTTGTGGAAAGAACACACATGCAATGCCATTGGTTGATCCATGTGTGGTTTGTGAAAAGAATCCACATGCAATGCCATTGGTTGATCCATGTGTGGTTTGTGGAAAGAACACACATGCAATGCCATTGGTTTATCCATATGTGGTTTGTGGAAAGAACACACATGCAATGACTCTAGTGCTGGGTTTAGTATAAGAACACACATGCAATGACTCTAGTGGGTCCATATGTGGTTTATGAAAAGAACACACGTGCAACGACTCTAGTGGATCCATATGTGGTCCGTGGAAAGAACACACACGCAATAACCACTGGTTGATCCATGTGTGGTTCATGACAGGAACACACATGCAATGAACACTGTTGGATCCATATGTGGTTCTTAACAGGAACACACATGCAATGGAATTGGTTGATCCATGTGTGGTTCATGACAGGAACACACATGCAATGACATTGGTTGATCCATGTGTGGTTTGTAGAAAGAACACACGTGCAATGACACTGATTGATCCATAAGTGGTTTGTGGAAAGAACACACATGCAATGACTCTAGTGGATCCATGTGTGGTTTGTGAAAAGAACACACATGGAATGACTCTAGTGGGTCCATATGTGGTTTGTGAAAAGAACACAAATGCAATGACTCTAGTGGATCCATATGTGGTTTGTGGAAAGAACACACATGCAATGACCACTGGTTGATCCATATGTGGTTTGTGGAAAGAACACACATGCAATGACACTGGTGGATCCATATGTGGTTTGTGAAAAGAACACACATGCAATGACTCTAGTGCTGGTTTTAGTATAAGAACAGACATGCAATGACTCTAGTGGGTCCGTATGTGGTTTGTGAAAAGAACACACGTTCAATGACTCTAGTGGATCCATATGTGGGCTGTGGAAAGAACACACATGCAATAATCACAGGTTGATCCATGTGTGGTTCATGACAGAACACACATGCAATAACCACAGGTTGATCCATGTGTGGTTCATGACAGGAACATACATGCAATGACATTAGTTGATCCATATGTGGTTTGTGGAAAGAACACACATGCCATGCCATTGGTTGATCCATAGGTGGTTTGTGGAAATAACACACATGCAATGACTCTGGTGGATCCATGTGTGGTTTGTGGAAAGAACACACATGCAATGCCTTGCTTGATCCATGTGTGGTTTGTGAAAAGAATACACATGCAATGCCATTGGTGGATCCATGTGTGGTTTGTGAAAAGAACACACATGCAATGCCATTGTTTTATCGATATGTGGTTTCTAAAAAGAACACATATGCAATGACACTGGTTGATCCATATGTGGTTTGTGGAAAGAACACACATGCAATGATTCTGGTGGATCCATGTGTGGTTTGTGGAAAGAACACACATGCAATGACTCTAGTGGATCCATATGTGGTTTGTGGAAAGAACACACATGCAATGACTCTAGTGGATCCATATGTGGTTTGGAAAGAAACACATGTAATGACCACTGGTTGATCCAAATGTGGTTTGTGGAAAGAACACACATGCAATGACACTGGTGGATCCATATGTGGTTTGTGAAAAGAACACACATGCAATGACTCTAGTGCTGGTTTTAGTATAAGAACAGACATGCAATGACTCTAGTGGGTCCGTATGTGGCTTGTGAAAAGAACACACGTTCAATGACTCTAGTGGATCCATATGTGGTCTGTGGAAAGAACACACATGCAATAACCATAGGTTGATCCATGTGTGGTTCATGATAGGAAGACACATGCAATGACATTGGTTGATCCATATGTGGTTTGTGGAAAGAACACACATGCAATGACACTGGTTGATCCGTGTGTTGGTTGTGGAAAGAACACACATGCAATGCCATTGGTTGATCCATAGGTGGTTTGTGGAAATAACACACATGCAATGACTCTGGTGGATCCATGTGTGGTTTGTGGAAAGAACACACATGCAATGACCACTTGTTGATCCATATGTGGTTTGTGGAAAGAACACATAGGCAATGACACTGGTTGATCCGTGTGTTGTTTGTGGACAGGACACACATGCAATTTCTCTAGTGCAAGTTTTAGTATAAGAACACACATGCAATGAATCTATTGGGTCCATATGTGGTTTGTGAAAAGAACACACATGCAATGACTCTAGTGGATCCATATGTGGTTTCTAGAAAAGAACACACATGCAATGAACACTGGTGGATCCATAAGTGGTTTGTGGAAAGAACACACATGCAGTGAACACTGGTTGATCCATATGTGATTTGTGAAAAGAACACACATGCAATTCCACTAGTTGATCCATATGTGGTTTGTAAAAAGAACACACATGCAATGACTCTAGTGGATCCATATGTGGTTTGTGGAAAGAACACACATGCATTGACCCCTAGTAGATCCATGTGTGGTTTGTGAAAAGAACACACATGTAATGACTCTCGTGGATCCATATGTGGTTTGTGGAAAGAACACACATGCAATGACTCTAGTGGGTCCATATGTGGTTCATGTCAGGAACACACATGCAATGACATTGGTTGATCCATATGTGGTTTGTGACAATAACACACATGCAATGCCATTGGTTAATCCATGTGTGGTTTGTGGAAAGAACACACATGCAATGACTCTAGTGGGTCCATATGTGGTTTGTGAAAAGAACACACGTTCAATGACTCTAGTGGATCCATATGTGGTCTATGGAAAGAACACACATGCAATAACCACAGGTTGATCCATGTGTGGTTCATGACAGGAACACACATGCAATAACCACAGGTTGATCCATGTGTGGTTCATGACAGGAACACACATGCAATGAAATTGGTTAATCCATATGTGGTTTGTGGAAAGAACACACATGCAATGACACTGGTTGATCCGTGTGTTGGTTGTGGAAAGAACACACATGCAATGCCATTGGTTGATCCATAGGTGGTTTGTGAAAATAACACACATGCAATGACTCTGGTGGATCCATGTGTGGTTTGTGGAAAGAACACACATGCAATGCCATTGCTTGATCCATGTGTGGTTTGTGAAAAGAATACACATGCAATGCCATTGGTTGATCCATGTGTGGTTTGTGAAAAGAACACACATGCAATGCCATTGTTTTATCCATATGTGTTTTGTGAAAAGAACACACATGCAATGACACTGGTTGATCCATATCTGGTTTGTGGAAAGAACACACATGCAATGACTCTGGTGGATCCATGTGTGGTTTGTGGAAAGAACACACATGCAATGACTCTAGTGGATCCATATGTGGTTTGTGGAAAGAACACACATGCAATGACTCTAGTGGATCCATATGTGGTTTGTGGAAAGAACACACATGTAATGACCACTGGTTGATCCATATGTGGTTTGTGGAAAGAACACACATGCAATGACACTGGTGGATCCATATGTGGTTTTTTAAAAGAACACACATGCAATGACTCTAGTGCTAGTTTTAGTATAAGAACAGACATGCAATGACTCTAGTGGGTCCGTATGTGGTTTGTGAAAAGAACACACGTTCAGTGACTCTAGTGGATCCATATGTGGTATGTGGAAAGAACACACATGCAATAACCACAGGTTGATCCATGTGTGGTTCATGATAGGAACACACATGCAATAACCATAGGTTGATCCATGTGTGGTTCATGACAGGAACACACATGTAATGACATTGGTTGATCCATATGTGGTTTGTGGAAAGAACACACATGAAATGACACTGGTTGATTCGTGTGTTGGTTGTGGAAAGAACACACATGCAATGCCATTGGTTGATCCATAGGTGGTTTGTGGAAATAACACACATGCAATGACTCTGGTGGATCTATGTGTGGTTTGTGGAAAGAACACACATGCAATGCCATTGCTTGATCCATGTGTGGTTTGTGAAAAGAATACACATGCAATGCCATTGGTTGATCCATGTGTGGTTTGTGGAAAGAACACACATGCAATGACATTGTTTTATCCATATGTGGTTTGTGAAAAGAACACACATGCAATGACACTGGTTGATCCATATGTGGTTTGTGGAAAGAACACACATGCAATGACTCTGGTGGATCCATGGGTGGTTTGTGGAAAGAACACACATGCAATGACTCTAGTGGATCCACATGTGGTTTCTGGAAAGAACACACATGCAATGACCACTTGTTGATCCTTATGTGGTTTGTGGAAAGAACACACATGCAATGACACTGGTTGATCCGTGTGTGGTTTGTGGAAAGGACACACATGTAATGACTCTAGTGCTGGTTTTAGTATAAGAACAAACATGCAATGACTCTATTGGGTCCATATGTGGTTTGTGAAAAGAACACACATGCAATGACTCTAGTGGATCCATATGTGGTTTCTGGAAAAGAACACACATGCAATGAACACTGGTGGATCCAAAAGTGGTTTGTGGAAAGAACACACATGCAGTGAACACTGGTTGATCCATATGTGATTTGTGAAAAGAACACACATGAAATGCCACTGGTTGATCCATATGTGGTTTGTAAAAAGAACACAGATGCAATGACTCTAGTGGATCCATATGTGGTTTGTGGAAAGAACACACATCCGATGACCCCTGGTTGATCTATGTGTGGTTTGTGAAAAGAACACACATGCAATGACTCTAGTGGATCCATATGTGGTTTGTGGAAAGAACACACATGCAATGACTCTAGTGGGTCCATATGTGGTTCATGTCAGGAACACACATGCAATGACATTGGTTGATCCATATGTGGTTTGTCACAATAACACACATGCAATGCCATTGGTTAATTCATGTGTGGTTTGTGGAAAGTGAAGGAAATATGCCCTGAGAGGCAATAATAAAGTTGTTATTATGTATTCCTTGTATATGATAGATGTTTATTTTGCATGCTATAATTGTATTGATAGGAAACATCAATACATGTGTGTTTAATAAAAAAAAGGGTTCCTAGTCATGCCTCTCTTATAGACTAGCTTGTTGATTAACAGGATGATCAAGGTTTCCTGATCATGGACATTGGGTGTTGTTAATAACAAGGTCACACCATTGGTGGAATGATGTGATGAACATTCATCCGAAGTATAGCATTACGATCAAGTCATTATGTTTATATTGCTATAACATCATACGAAGTAATCTTTATCCTTAGACCATGAGATCATGTTAATTGCTAACACTGGAAGAGTATCTTGATAACATCAAACGTCACATCGTAACAGGGTGACTATAAAGATGGGTTCAGTGCTACGAAGGTGTTATGTTGAGGCTCATGGATAAAGAGTGGAATTTGTCAATCCAGATGACGGATAGATATACTCTGGGCCCTCTCGGTGATATCACATTAGGATAGCTTGCAAGCAAGTGATGTGATCACTAGAATGTTATATCACGGGAACGAGAAAAGAGTGCATGTCGGTAACGAGATCAAACTAGGTATGGAGATATCGATGATCGAATCTCGGACATGTAATATATCGAGAGACAAAGGGATTTAGTTATAAGCGTTAAAGGTTCTCACGATCACAGGAGTCATCGTTGAATGTGTAGGAGTCAGTACGGATCTCCAGGTCCCGCTGCTGATTATTGATCGGAGAAGGGTCTCGATCATGTCTGCATTATTCACGAACCGTAGGGTGGCACACTTAAGAGTTACCGAACACCATTTTGGAGCACATATGTTTCATACGAAAGAATTGCAAAGCGCAGGAATTGTTTCAATAGAAACCGGAAATTGTTTCGGGTGAAATTGCAGAAAGTGGTTCTGCATGTGATATTGAAATATTGCAAGGTGCTATATGTGAATGTTTGTTAATTAAAGTAATTAACAAAATTCTGATTAAATTTAATAAAAGAGTTCTATTAAATGAGAGAGCATTAAATTTGGAGAAACTTAATGCATTTAAAGTGGAGACTTTAAAAGGGAATGTGAAGAGGCATTTTAATGTGGAGGAGTTACCATCACATGAATGGGGGAGGTGAGGGGTCACCCCCCCATGCGCCGGCCATGGAGAGAGGGGGCACCCCCCCTCCTCCTATAAAAGGCCACCCATTCTCTCCTTCATCCACACACCTCCTTGTGAAGGATCTCTCTCCCCCTCTAGAATTATTCCCCCATGGTCTCGGATTAGCGAGATACATGTTCTCGGTGGCATTTCGTCTGGAAGGAGTTGCTGCTTCCACTAGATCGCTGGAGCGAGGAGGTGGAGGTTGTCCGGTGGCTTGAATGTGTGTGCGAGTGCGGATGCGCTGCTGAGTTGCGGCCCTCGGACTTCCTCACGATCTTAAGATCGGCAAGTGTACGACTACATCAACCACGAGTTCCTACTCGTTAACAAAGCTCGTTGTCTTCGAGGGTAAGTTCTCTATGGATGTATGTCCACCCGTTTGCTTTGTACCTAGTAGATAGATCTTGGCGTGTAGTTCACACCGTAGGAATTTTTTTGTTTTCTATGTTGCGGACCCAATAGTGGTATCGGAGCCTGATCTATGCGTAGGTGCTTTGCACGGGTAGTACACATATGTTTATATGTGGGCGATGATGATCAAGTTGTTGCATCTTCTATGTACTTTGGATATTGGTGGCATAGTGGGATGAAGCGGCCCGGACCAACCTTACATGTCATCGTACATGAGACCGGTTCCACGACTGACATGCAACTTGTTTTGCATAAGTGGTCAAGTGTCATCTTTCCTACTATAGTCAATATCTGATTTACAATGAGTTGCTAATAACTTGGTTATCCTCGTTAGGTTCATGTTCGTAGGTTAGACAGGTTCTATCTCAGAAAGCCCTAAGCCACGTAAAACTTGCAATTGATAAATTAGAGGCGTCTAGTTTAGATCGTTGCTGGGCTAGTGTTTTGATATGGTATTGTTGTAAGTAGATGTATAATAGATACTCTTACAACTCACTTAACGTGTAAGTTCCATAGACCTTGGCCTTACACACAAAGGAATGATAGAGACCATACCATGATGCAAATGATAGAGATCAAATGCATGGACCATATCACCTCACTTCACACATTAGATGTTAGCATCTTATATTGCTAGTTTGGCGCGTTTGGTAGCATTATAAGATGATCCCTCATTTAGATATCAAGATAAAATGTGTTCTTCCTTAAGTATGCACTGTTTTGTGGATCTTGTTTTGAGGCATCACGTGATGATCGGGTGTTTTCAACTCTACGCTTTCATACAACGGGTGTAAGACAGTTTTACACACGCAAATACTAAGGTTCTTACTTGACGAGCCTAGCATGTACAGACATGGCCTCGGAACACGGACCGAAAGGTTAAGCATGAGTCATATAGTTGATATGATGCCCATATAGATGCTCGCCTTTGAAGCTACACCGACTCACGTGATGATCGGACTTGGTGTAGTGGATTTGGTTCATGTAATCACCAAAAGGACACGAGGGATGTCGTTTTTGAGTGGGAGTTCATTAGTAATTTGGATTAGTTGAACTCAATCTATCATAAACTTAGTCTAAATATACTTTACAAATTCTATTGTAGATGGCACCACCTGCTTTTAATTTCAATGTGTTCATGGAGAAAGAGAAACTTGCTGTGAATGGTAGCAACTTCACAAACTGGGCTATGAATTTGAGGATTCTCCTCACTGCTGCACAAAAGCAATATGTGCTAGATGCGCCGCTAGCCCCCCACCAGCTCCTGATGCCCCTGACGAGGAAAAGAACGTCTATATAACTCGTCAGGAGGACCACAACTTAGTTCATTGCGGCATACTGTACGGGCTAGAGCCAGAACTTCGAAAGCTTTTCGAAAATGGCAATGTCTTTGATACCATGGGAGAATTGAAAATGATTTTCGATACCCATGCTGCCATAGAGAGTTATAATGCTACAGAAAAGTTCTTTAGCTACATGATGGAGGAAAACAGCTCCGTTAGTGAGCACGTACTCAAAATGTCTGGGTACGCCGATAAGCTTGTGTCCTTGGGAATAACGATTCCCATTGACCTAGGCATACATCGTGTTCTCCAATCTCTGCCACCTAGCTACAAGAGCTTCGTGATGAACTATAATATGCAGGGCATGAAGAAGTCTCTTCCCGAGCTTCTGTCAATGCTTAAGACTGCAGAAGTGGAGATTAGGAAAGAACATCAAGTGTTGATGATCAATAGGACCACCGGTTTCAAGAAGGACAAGAAAGGCAAGCACAAGGGAAAGAAGGGTGGCAAGTCTGTTGCCACGCCTGAAAAGAAACCCCGGGCTGGCCCTAAGTCTGACACCGAGTGCTACTATTGCAAGGGATCGTCATTGAATAATCGCCCCAAGTATCGGCGGACAAGAAGTCCGCAAGGCAAACAAAGGTATATGTGATATACATGTTATTGATGTGTACTTGACTAGTACTCGCAGTAGCACCTGGGTATTTGATACGGGATCGGTTGCTAATATATGTAACTCGGTTCAGGGGCTGTGGAACAAGCGACAACTAGCAAGGGATGAGGTCTCGATGTGGGTCGACAATGGATCAAGAGTTGATGTGATCGCCATCGGAACGCTGCCTCTCCATATGCCATCGGGATTAGTTATAAACCTAAATAATTGTTATTTGGTGCCCGTGACCGAGCATGAACATTGTATCCGGATCGTGTTTGATGCAAAGTGGTTATTCATTTAAGTCTGAAAACAATGGTTGTTCGATTTATATGAATAATATCTTTATGGTCATGCACCTATGTTGAATGGTTTATTTCTGGATCTCGATAGTAGTATTACATATTCATAATGTTGATGCTAAAAGGATTAAAATTTATAATTATATATCTAAATATATGTGGCAATTGCCGTCTAGGTCATATTGGCGTTAAACGCATGAAGAAACTCCATTCTGATGGACTTTTGGAATCACTTGATTTTGAATCATTTGATACATGTGAGCCATGCCTTATGGGCAAGATGACTAGAACGCCGTTTTCTGATTCAATGGAACGGGCGACAGATCTATTGGAATTCATACATACTGATGTGTGTGGACCAATGAGTGTGTCGGCGCGAGGTGGATATCGTTATTTTGTAACTTTCACGGATGATTTGAGTAGATACGGGTATATCTATTTGATGAAACACAAGTCTAAAACTTTTGAAAAGTTCAAGGAATTTTAGAATGAAGTGGAAAATCATCGTAACAGAAAGATCAAATTTCTACGGTCCGACCGTGGAGGAGAGTATCTTAGTTACGAGTTTAGCACACATATGAAAGACCGTGGAATAGTTTCACAACTCACGCCTGCCGGAACACCACAATGTAATGGTGTGTCAGAACATCGTAATCGTACTTTATTGGATATGGTTCGATCTATGATGTCTCTGACTGACTTGCCACTGTCATTTTGGGTTATGCACTGGAAACCGCTACATTCACTTTAAATAGGGCACCATATAAATCCGTTGAAAAGACACCGTATGAATTATGGTTTGGAAACAAACCTAAGCTGTCATTTCTTAAAGTTTGGGGATGCGATGTTTATGTGAAGAAACTTCAACCGGATAAACTCGAACCCAAAGCGGAAAAATGCGTCTTCATAGGATACCCTAAGGAAACGATTGGGTATACCTTCTATCACAGATCCGAGGACAAGGTCTTTGTTGCCAAGAATGGATCCTTTCTTGAGAAGGAGTTTCTCGCGAAAGGTGTGAGTAGTCAGAAGGTAGAACTCGAAGAGGTTATTGAACCTTCTCTTCATGAAATGGCGAGTAGCGCAGCTCCAGAAATTGTTTCGGAGTTGACTTCACCTAATGAAGAGAGAGCTAACGATATTGATCATCAAACTCCGAAAGAGGACACTACCGAATCTCGCAGGTCAAGCAGGACACGTGCAGCTCCTGAACTGTACGACAATCCTGTGAAGAATTTCATGATTGATGAAATGGATGACCCTGCGACATATGAAGAAGCGATGATGAGCCCGTATTCCAACAAATGATTAGAAGCCATGAAATCCGAGATGGAATCCATGTACGAGAACCAAGTTTGGAACTTGGTGGACTTACCTCACGACCGAAAGGCCGTTGAGAATAAATGGATTTTCAAAAGAAAAACTGATGCTGATGGTAATGTGACCATCTATAAGGCTCGACTTGTCGCAAAGGGGTTTCGACAAATTCAAGGAGTTGACTACGATGAGACATTCTCTCCCGTAGCGATGCTTAAGTCGGTTAGGATTATGTTAGCAATTGCTGCATATTTCGATTATGAAATATGGCAGATGGATGTCAAAACTGCGTTCCTCAATGGTAAGATTGAAGAAGAGTTGTATATGATACAACCTAAGGGTTTTGTCGATCCTAAGGATGCTAATAAGGTGTGCAAACTTCAGCGATCCATCTATGGACTGAAGCAAGCATCACGGAGTTGGAATCTTCGCTTTGATGAGGTGATCAAAGAGTTTGGATTTGTCCAAACTTATGGAGAGGCTTGTATTTACAAGAAAGTGAGTGGGAGCAATGTGGCATTTCTGATATTATATGTGGATGACATATTATTGATTGGAAATGATTTAGATCTTTTAAACAGTGTTAAAAGTTATCTAAACAAAGAAATTTTCGATGAAGGACCTTGGTGAAGCTTCATATATATTAGGCATTAAAATCTATAGAGATAGATCAAGACGCCTAATTGGGCTATCGCAGAGTACATACCTTGATAAGATATTAAAGAAGTTTAATATGGACAGAAGTCAGAAGGGGTTCTTACCTATGTTGCAAGGCAAGACATTGAGTAAGACTCAAAGTCCGGCTACGGCGGAAGAAAGAGAGATAATGGATAAGATCCCCTATGCCTCAGCCATAGGCTCTATAATGTATGCCATGCTATGTACAAGACCGGATGTGGCACATGCTATTAGTTTGACTAGTAGGTACCAATCTGATCCAGGTTCGGAACACTGGATAGCGGTCAAGAATATTCTTAAGTACTTGAGAATAACTAAGGATATGTTTCTTGTATACGGAGGTGAAGAAGAGCTAGTCGCTAAGTGTTATGTCGATGCTAGCTTTGACACTGATCCGGATGACTCTAAGTCTCAATCCAGATATGTATTTCTCTTGAACGGAGCAGCAGTTAGTTGGAGGAGCTCCAAACAACCTGTGGTGGCTGGATCAACAACGGAGGCGGAATATGTTGCTGCTTCAGAAGCAGCGCAGGAAGCGTTTTGGATGAAGGAGTTCATAACGGAACTGGGTGTGGTTCCCAGTGCGTTGGACCCGATGGTGATCTATTATGACAACAATGGAGCCATAGCCAACGCAAAGGAACCAAGGTCTCACAAGAATTCCAAGCATATTAAGCGCCGGTTTCACTCCATCCGCGAACATGTCAAGGATGGAGATATAAAGATTTGTAAAGTGCACACGGACCTGAATGTAGTAGATCCGTTGACTAAAGTACTCCCTAGGGCAAAACATGATCAACACCAGAACTCCATGGGTGTTAGATTTATCACTATGTGAACTAGATTATTGTCTCTAGTGCAAGTGGGAGACTGAAGGAAATATGCCCTGAGAGGCAATAATAAAGTTGTTATTATGTATTCCTTGTATATGATAGATGTTTATTTTGCATGCTATAATTGTATTGATAGGAAACAATAATACATGTGTGTTTAATAAACAAAAAGGGTTCCTAGTCATGCCTCTCTTATAGACTAGCTTGTTGATTAACATGATGATCAAGGTTTCCTGATCATGGACATTGGATGTTGTTAATAACAAGGTCACACCATTGGTGGAATGATGTGATGAACATTCATCCGAAGTATAGCATTACGATCAAGTCATTATGTTTATATTGCTATAACATCATACGAAGTAATCTTTACCCTTAGACCATGAGATCATGTTAATTGCTAACCTAAGAGTATCTTGATAACATCAAACGTCACACCGTAACAGGGTGACTATAAAGATGGGTTCAGTGCTACGAAGGTGTTATGTTGAGGCTCATGGATCAAGAGTGGAATTTTTCAATCTAGATGACGGATAGATATACTCTAGGCCCTCTCGGTGATATCACATTAGGATAGCTTGCAAGCAAGTGATGTGATCACTAGAATGTTATATCACGGGAACGAGAAAAGAGTGCATGTCGGTAACGAGATCAAACTAGGTATGGAGATACCGATGATCGAATCTCGGACATGTAATATATCGAGAGACAAAGGGATTTAGTTACAAGCGTTAAAGGTTCTCACGATCACAGGAGTCATTGTTGAATGTGTAGGAGTCGAGACGGATCTCCGTGTCCTCAGCTGATTATTGATCGGAGAAGGGTCTCGATCATGTCTGCATTATTCGTGAACCATAGGGTGGCACACTTAAGAGTTACCAGACACCATTTTGGAGCACATATTTTTTAGACGAAAGAACTACAAAGCGCAGGAATTGTTTCAATAGAAACCGGAAATTGTTTCGGGTGAAATTGCAGAAAGTGGTTCTGCATGTGATATTGAAATATTGCAAGGTGCTATATGTGAATGTTTGTTAATTAAACTAATTAACAAAATTCTGATTAAATTTAATAAAATAGTTTTATTAAATGAGAGAGCATTAAATTTGGAGAAACTTAATGTATTTAAAGTGGAGACTTTAAAAGGGAATGTGAAGAGGCATTTTAATGTGGAGGAGTTACCACCACATGAATGGGGGAGGTGAGGGGTCACCCCCCCCATGCGCCGGCCATGGAGAGAGGGGGCACCCCCCTCCTCCTATAAAAGGCCACCCATTCCCTCCTTCATCCTCACACCTCCTTGTGAAGGATCTCTCTCCCCCTCTAGAATTATTCCCCCATGGTCTCGGATTAGCGAGATACATGTTCCCGGTGGCATTTCGTTTGGAAGAAGTTGCTGCTTCCGCTGGATCGCTGGGGCGAGGAGGTGGAGGTTTTCCGATGGCTTGAACATGTGTGCGAGTGCGGATGCGCTGCTGAGTTGCGGCGCTCGGACATCCTCATGATCTTGAGATCGGCAAGTGTACGACTACATCAACCACGAGTTCCTACTCGTTAACAAAGCTCGTTGTCTTCGAGGGTAAGTTCTCTATGGATGTATATCCACCCGTTTGCTTTGTACCTAGTAGATAGATCTTGGCGTGTAGTTCACACCGTAGGAAATTTTTTGTTTTCTATGCTGCGGACCCAACAGAAAGAACACACATGCAATGACTCAAGTGGGTCCATATGTGGTTTGTGAAAAGAACACACATGCAATGACTCTAATGGATCCATATGTGGTTTGTGGAAAAGAACACACATGCAATGAACACTGGTGGATCCATAAGTGGTTTGTGGAAAGAACACACATGCAATGACACTGGTGGATCCATATGTGGTTTGTGAAAAGAACACACATGCAATGACTCTAGTGCTGGGTTTAGTATAGGAACACACATACAATGACTCTCGTGGGTCCATATGTGGTTTATGAAAAGAACACACGTGCAATGACTCTAGTGGATCCATATGTGGTCTGTGGAAAGAACACACATGCAATAACCACCGGTTGATCCATGTGTGGTTCATGACAGGAACACACATGCAATGAACACTGGTGGATCCATATGTGATTCTTGACAGGAACACACATGCAATGACATTGGTTGATCCATGTGTGGTTCATGATAGGAACACACATGCAATGACATTGGTTGATCCATATGTGGTTTGTGGAAAGAACACGCATGCAATGACACTGGTTGATCTGTATGTGATTTGTGGAAAGAACACACATGCAATGAATCTGGTGGATCCATGTGTGGTTTCTGGAAAGAACACACATGCAATGCCTTTCGTGTATCGATGTGTGGTTTGTGAAAAGAATACACATGCAATGCCATTGGTTGATCCATGTGTGGTTTGTGGAAAGAACACACATGCAATGCCATTGGTTTATCCATGTGTGGTTTGTGGAAAGAACACACATGCAATGACACTGGTTGATCCATATGTGGTTTGTGGAAAGAACACAAATGCAATGACTCTGGTGGATCCATGTGTGGTTTGTGAAAAGAACACACATGCAATGACTCTAGTGGATCCATATGTGGTTTGTGAAAAGAACACACATGCAATGACTCTAGTGGATCCATATGTGGTTTGTCGAAAGACACATGCAATGACCACTAGTTGATCCATATGTGCTTTGTGGAAAGAACACACATGCAATGACACTGGTTGATCCGTGTGTGGTTTGTGGAAAGAACACACATGCAATGACTCTAGTGCTGGTTCTAGTATAACAACACACATGCAATGACTCTAGTGGGTCCATATGTGGTTTGTGAAAAGAACACACATGCAATGACTCTAGTGGATCCATATGTGGTTTATGGAAAGAACACACATGCATTGACCACTGGTTGATCCATAAGTGGTTTGTGGAAAGAACACACATGCAGTGAACACTTGTTGATCTATATGTGATTTGTGAAAAGAACACACATGCAATGACACTGGTGGATCCATATGTGGTTTGTCAAAATAACACACATGCAATGACTCTAGTGCTGGTTTTAGTATAAGAACAGACATGCAATGACTCTAGTGGGTCCATATGTGGTTTGTGAAAAGAACACCTGTGCAATGACTCTAGTGGATCCATATGTGGTCCGTGGAAAGAACACACATACAATAACCACAGGTTGATCCATGTGTGGTTCATGACAGGAACACACATGCAATGACATTGGTTGATCCATATGTGGTTCATGACAGGAACAGACATGCAATGACATTGGTTGATCCATATGTGGTTTGTGGAAAGAACACACATGCAATGACACTGGTTGATCCATATGTGGTTTGTGGAAAGAACACACATGCAATGACTCTGGTGGATCCTTGTGTGGTTTGTGGAAAGAACACACATGCAATGCCATTGCTTGATCCATGCGTGGTTTGTGAAAAGAATACACATGCAATGCCATTGGTTGATACATGTGTGGTTTGTGGAAAGAACACACATGTAATGCCATTGTTATATCCATATGTGGTTTGTGGAAAGAACACACATGCAATGAACACTAGTGTATCCATAAGTGGTTTGTGGAAAGATCACACATGCAATGACTCTGGTGGATCCATGTGTGGTTTGTGGAAAGAACACACATGCAATGACTCTAGTGGATCCATATGTGGTTTGTGGAAAGAACACACATGCAATGACCACTTGTTGATCCATATGTGGTTTGTGGAAAGAACACACATGCAATGACTCTAGTGGGTCCATATGTGGTTCATGTCAGGAACACACATGCAATGACATTGGTTGATACATATGTGGTTTGTGACAATAACACACAAGCAATGTCATTGGTTAATCCATGTGTTGTTTGTGGAAACAACACACATGCAATGACTCTAGTGGGTCCATATGTGGTTTGTGAAAAGAACACACATGCAATGACTCTAGTGGATCCATATGTGGTTTGTGGAAAAGAACACACATGCAATGAACACTGGTGGATCCATAAGTGGTTTGTGGAAAGAACAGACATGCAATGATACTGGTGGATCCATATGTGGTTTGTGAAAAGAACACACATGCAATGACTCTAGTAATGGGTTTAGTATAAGAACACACATGCAATGACTCTAGTGGGTCCATATGTGGTTTATGAAAAGAACACACGTGCAATGACTCTAGTGGATCCATATGTGGTCTGTGGAAAGAACACACATGCAATAACCACTGGTTGATCCATGTGTGGTTCATGACAGGAAATATGTGGTTCTTGACAGGAACACACATGCAATGACATTGGTTGATCCATGTGTGGTTCATGACAGGAACACACATGCAATGGCATTGTATGATCCATATGTGGTTTGTGGAAAGAACACACATGCAATGACACTGGTTGATCCATTTGTCGTTTGTGGAAAGAACACACATGCAATGACACTGGTTGATCCATTTGTCGTCTGTGGAAAGAACACACATGCAATGCCTTTGGTTGATCCATGTGTGGTTTGTGAAAAGAATACACATGCAATGCCATTGGTTGATCCATGTGTGGTTTTTGGAAAGAACACACATGCAATGACTCTAGTTTTGGGTTTAGTATAAGAACGCACATGCAATGACTCTAGTGGGTCCATATGTGGTTTGTGAAAAGAACACACATGCAATGACTCTAGTGGATCCATATGTGGTTTGTGGAAAGAACACACATGCATTGAACACTGGTTGATCCATAAGTGGTTTGTGGAAAGAACACACATGCAGTGAACATTGGTTGATCCATAAGTGATTTTTGAAAAGAACACACATGCAATGACACTGGTGGATCCATATGTGGTTTGTCAAAAGAACACACATGCAATGACTCTAGTGCTGGTTTTAGTATAAGAACAGACATGCAATGACTCTAGTGGGTCCATATGTGGTTTGTGAAAAGAACACCCGTGCAATGACTCTAGTTGATCCATATGTGGTCCGTGGAAAAAACACACATGCAATAACCACAGGTTGATCCATGTGTGGTTCATGACAGGAACACACATGCAATGACATTGGTTGATCCATGTGTGGTTCATGACAGGAACACACATGCAATGACATTGGTTGATCCATATGTGGTTTGTGGAAAGAACACACATGCAATGACACTGGTTGATCTATATGTGGTTTGTGGAAAGAACACACATGCAATGACTCTGGTGGATCCCTGTGTGGTTTGTGGAAAGAACACACATGCAATGCCATTGCTTGATCCATGCGTGGTTTGTGAAAAGAATACACATGCAATGCCATTGGTTGATCCATGTTTGGTTTGTGGAAAGAACACACATGTAATGCCATTGTTATATCCATATGTGGTTTGTGGAAAGAACACACATGCAATGACACTGGTTGATCCATATGTGGTTTGTGGAAAGAACACACATGCAATGACTCTGGTGGATCCATGTGTGGTTTGTGGAAAGAACACACATGCAATGACTCTAGTGGATCCATATGTGGTTTGTGGAAAGAACACACATGCAATGACCACTTGTTGATCCATATGTGGTTTGTGGAAAGAACACACATGCAATGACACTGGTTGATCCGTGTGTGGTTTGTGGAAAGAACACACATGCAATGCCACTAGTTGATTCATATGTGGTTTTTAAAAAGAACACACATGCAATGACTCTAGTGGATCCATATGTGGTTTGTGGAAAGAACACACATGCAATGACCATTGGTTGATCCATGTGTGGTTTGTGAAAAGAACACACATGTAATGACTTATGGATCCATATGTGGTTTGTGGAAAGAACACACATGCAATGACTCTAGTGGGTCCATATGTGGTTCATGTCTGGAACACACATGCAATGACATTGGTTGATACATATGTGGTTTGTGACAATAACACACAAGCAATGTCATTGGTTAATCCATGTGTTGTTTGTGGAAAGAACACACATGCAATGACTCTAGTGGGTCCATATGTGGTTTGTGAAAAGAACACACATGCAATGACTCTAGTGGATCCATATGTGGTTTGTGGAAAAGAACACACATGCAATGAACACTGGTGGATCCATAAGTGGTTTGTGGAAAGAACAGACATGCAATGATACTGGTGGATCCATATGTGGTTTGTGAAAAGAACACACATGCAATGACTCTAGTAATGGGTTTAGTATAAGAACACACATGCAATGACTCTAGTGGGTCCATATGTGGTTTATGAAAAGAACACACGTGCAATGACTCTAGTGGATCCATATGTGGTCTGTGGAAAGAACACACATGCAATAACCACTGGTTGATCCATGTGTGGTTCATGACAGGAAATATGTGGTTCTTGACAGGAACACACATGCAATGACATTGGTTGATCCATGTGTGGTTCATGATAGGAACACACATGCAATGGCATTGTATGATCCATATGTGGTTTGTGGAAAGAACACACATGCAATGACACTGGTTGATCCATTTGTCGTTTGTGGAAAGAACACACATGCAATGCCTTTGGTTGATCCATGTGTGGTTTGTGAAAAGAATACACATGCAATGCCATTGGTTGATCCATGTGTGGTTTTTGGAAAGAACACACATGCAATGACTCTAGTGATGGGTTTAGTATAAGAACGCACATGCAATGACTCTAGTGGGTCCATATATGGTTAGTGAAAAGAACACACATGAATGACTCTAGTGGATCCATATGTGGTTTGTGAAATAAACACACATGCATTGAACACTGGTTGATCAATAAGTGGTTTGTGGAAAGAACACACATGAAGTGAACACTAGTTGATCCATATGTGATTTGTGAAAAGAACACGCATGTAGTGAACATTGGTTGATCCATATATGATTTTTGAAAAGAACACACATGCAATGCCATTGGTTGATCCATATGTGGTTTGTGGAAAGAACACACATGCAATGAACACTGGTGGATCCATTAGTGGTTTGTGGAAAGACACACATGCAATGACACTGGTGGATCCATATGTGGTTTGTGAAAAAACACACATGCAATGACTATAGTGATGGGTTTAGTATAAGAACACACATGCAATGACTCTAGTGATGGGTTTAGTATAAGAACCCACATGCAATGACTCTAGTGGGTCCATATGTGGTTTGTGAAAACAACACACATGCAATGACTCTAGTGGATCCATATGTGGTTTGTGGAAAGAACACACATGCATTGAACACTGGTTGATCCATAAGTGGTTTGTGGAAAGAACACACATGCAGTGATCACTGGTTGATCCATATGTGATTTTTGAAAAGAACACACATGCAATGACACTGGTGGATCCATATGTGGTTTGTCAAAAGAACACACATGCAATGACTCTAGTGCTGGTTTTAGTATAAGAACAGACATGCAATGACTCTAGTGGGTCCATATGTGGTTTGTGAAAAGAACACCCGTGCAATGACTCTAGTGGATCCATATGTGGTCCGTGGAAAGAACACACATGCAATAACCACAGGTTGATCCATGTGTGGTTCATGACAGGAACACACATGCAATGACATTGGTTGATCCATGTGTGGTTCATGACAGGAACACACATGCAATGACATTGGTTGATCCATATGTGGTTTGTGGAAAGAACACACATGCAATGACACTGGTTGATCCATATGTGGTTTGTGGAAAGAACACACATGCAATGACTCTGGTGGATCCCTGTGTGGTTTGTGGAAAGAACACACATGCAATGCCATTGCTTGATCCATGCGTGGTTTGTGAAAAGAATACACATGCAATACCATTGGTTGATCCATGTGTGGTTTGTGGAAAGAACACACATGTAATGCCATTGTTATATCCATATGTGGTTTGTGTAAAGAACACACATGCAATGACACTGGTTGATCCATATGTGGTTTGTGGAAAGAACACACATGCAATGACTATGGTGGATCCATGTGTGGTTTGTGGAAAGAACACACATGCAATGACTCTAGTGGATCCATATGTGGTTTGTGGAAAGAACACACATGCAATGACCACTTGTTGATCCATATGTGGTTTGTGGAAAGAACACACATGCAATGACACTGGTTGATCCGTGTGTGGTTTGTGGAAAGAACACACATGCAATGACTCTAGTGCTAGTTTTAGTATAAGAGCACACATGCAATGACTCTAGTGGGTCTATATGTGGTTTGTGAAAATAACACACATGCAATGACTCTAGTGGATCCATATGTGGTTTGTGGAAAAGAACACAAATGAAATGAATACTGGTGGATCCATAAGTGGT
Organism: Avena insularis; assembly: GCA_023614405.1. Classification (NCBI taxonomy): domain Eukaryota; kingdom Viridiplantae; phylum Streptophyta; class Magnoliopsida; order Poales; family Poaceae; genus Avena; species Avena insularis. Next base: position 481,030,451 of record CM042686.1, on the reverse strand, counting down.
TTGTGGGAAGAACACACATGCAGTGAACACTGGTTGATCCATATGTGATTTGTGAAAAGAACACACATGCAATGCCACTAGTTGATCCATATGTGGTTTTTAAAAAGAACACACATGCAATGACTCTAGTGGATCCATATGTGGTTTGTGGAAAGAACACACATGCAATGACCATTGGTTGATCCATGTGTGGTTTGTGAAAAGAACACACATGTAATGACTTGTGGATCCATATGTGGTTTGTGGAAAGAACACACATGCAAAGTGGGTCCATATGTGGTTCATGTCAGGAACACACATGCAATGACATTGGTTGATACATATGTGGTTTGTGACAATAACACACAAGCAATGTCATTGGTTAATCCATGTGTTGTTTGTGGAAAGAACACACATGCAATGACTCTAGTGGGTCCATATGTGGTTTGTGAAAAGAACACACATGCAATGACTCTAGTGGATCCATATGTGGTTTGTGGAAAAGAACACACATGCAATGAACACTGGTGGATCCATAAGTGGTTTGTTGAAAGAACAGACATGCAATGATACTGGTGGATCCATATGTGGTTTGTGAAAAGAACACACATGCAATGACTCTAGTAATGGGTTTAGTATAAGAACACACATGCAATGACTCTAGTGGGTCCATATGTGGTTTATGAAAAGAACACACGTGCAATGACTCTAGTGGATCCATATGTGCTCTGTGGAAAGAACACACATGCAATAACCACTGGTTGATCCATGTGTCGTTCATGACAGGAAATATGTGGTTCTTGACAGGAACACACATGCAATGACATTGGTTGATCCATGTGTGGTTCATGATAGGAACACACATGCAATGGCATTGTATGATCCATATGTGGTTTGTGGAAAGAACACACATGCAATGACACTGGTTGATCCATTTGTCGTTTGTGGAAAGAACACACATGCAATGACACTGGTTGATCCATTTGTCGTTTGTGGAAAGAACACACATGCAATGCCTTTGGTTGATCCATGTGTGGTTTGTGAAAAGAATACACATGCAATGCCATTGGTTGATCCATGTGTGGTTTTTGGAAAGAACACACATGCAATGACTCGTGATGGGTTTAGTATAAGAACGCACATGCAATGACTCTAGTGGGTCCATATATGGTTAGTGAAAAGAACACACATGCAATGACTCTAGTGGATCCATATGTGGTTTGTGAAATAAACACACATGCATTGAACACTGGTTGATCCATAAGTGGTTTGTGGAAAGAACACACATGCAGTGAACACTAGTTGATCCATATGTGATTTGTGAAAAGAACACGCATGTAGTGAACATTGGTTGATCCATATATGATTTTTGAAAAGAACACACATGCAATGCCATTGGTTGATCCATATGTGGTTTGTGGAAAGACACACATGCAATGACACTGGTGGATCCATATGTGGTTTGTGAAAAAACACACATGCCATGACTATAGTGATGGGTTTAGTATAAGAACACACATGCAATGACTCTAGTGGGTCCATATGTGGTTTGTGAAAAGAACACACGTGCAATGACTCTAGTGGATCCATATGTGGTCTGTGGAAAGAACACTATGCAATAACCACTGGTTGATCCATATGTTGTTCATGACAAGAACACACATGCAATGAATACTGGTGGATCCATATGTGGTTCTTGACAGGAACACGCATGCAATGACATTGGTTGATCCATGTGTGGTTCATGACAGGAACACACATGCAATGACATTGGTTGATCCATATGTGGATTGTGGAAAGAACACACATGCAATGACTCTGGTGGATCCATGTGTGGTTTGTGGAAAGAACACACATGCAATGCCATTGGTTGATCCATGTGTGGTTTGTGAAAAGAATACACATGCAATGTCATTGGTTGATCCATGTATGGTTTGTGGAAAGAACACACATGCAATGCCATTGGTTTATCCATATGTGGTTTGTAGAAAGAACACACATGCAATGACACTAATTGATCCATATGTGGTTTGTGGAAAGAACACACATGCAATGACTCTGGTGGATCCATGTGTGGTTTGTGAAAAGAACACACATGCAATGACTCTAGTGGGTCCATATGTGGTTTGTGAAAAGAACACAAATGCAATGACTGTAGTGGATCCATATGTGGTTTGTGGAAAGAACACACATGCAATGACCACTGGTTGATCCATATGTGGTTTGTGGAAAGGCCACACATGCAATGACACTGGTGGATCCATATGTGGTTTGTGAAAAGAACACACATGCAATGACTCTAGTGCTGGTTTTAGTATAAGAACAGACATGCAATGACTCTAGTGGGTCCATATGTAGTTTGTGAAAAGAACACACGTTCAATAACTCTAGTGGATCCATATGTGGTCTGTGGAAAGAACACACATGCAATAACCATTGGTTCATCCATGTGTGGTTCATGACAGGAACACACATGCAATAACCATAGGTTGATCCATGTGTGGTTCATGACAGGAACACACATGCAATGACATTGGTTGATCCATATGTGGTTTGTTGAAAGAACACACATGCAATGACACTGGTTGATCCGTGTGAGGTTTGTGAAAAGAACACACATGCAATGCCATTGGTTGATCCATAGGTGGTTTGTGGAAATAACACAGATGCAATGACTCTGGTGGATCCATGTGTGGTTTGTGGAAAGAACACACATGCAATGCCATTGCTTGATCAATGTGTGGTTTGTGAAAAGAATACACATGCATTGCCATTGGTTGATCCATGTGTAGTTTGTGGAAAGAACACACATGCAATGCCATTGTTTTATCCATGTGTAGTTTGCGAAAAGAACACACATGCAATGACACTAGTTGATCCATATGTGGTTTGTGGAAAGAACATACATGTAATGACTCTAGTGGATCCATATATGGTTTGTGGAAAGAACACAATGCAATGACCACTTGTTGATCCATATGTGGTTTGTGGAAAGAACAAACATGCAATGACACTGGTTGATCCGTGTGTGGTTTGTGGAAAGAACACACATGCAATTATTCTAGTGCTCGTTTTTGTATAAGAACACACATGCAATGACTCTGGTGGATCCATGTGTGGTTTGTGAAAAGAACACTCATGCAATGACTCTAGTGGATCCATCTGTGGTTTCTGGAAAATAACACACATGCAATGAACACTGGTGGATCCATAAGTGGTTTGTGGAAAGAACACACCTGCAGTGAACACTGGTTGATCCATATGTGATTTGTGAAAAGAACACACATGCAATGCCACTGGTTGATCCATATGTGGTTTGTAAAAAGAACACACATGCAATGACTCTAGTGGATCCATATGTGGTTTGTGGAAAGAACACACATGCAATGACCACTGGTTGATCCATGTGTGGTTTGTGAAAAGAACAGATGCAATGACTCTAGTGGATCCAGATGTGGTTTGTGGAAAGATCACACATGCAATGACTCTAGTGGGTCCATATGTGGTTCATGTCAGGAACACACATGCAATGACATTGGTTGATGCATATGTGGTTTGTGACAATAACACACATGCAATGCCATTGGTTAATCCATGTGTGGTTTGTGGAAAGAACACACATGCAATAACTCTAGTGGGTCCAGATGTGGTTTGTGAAAAGAACACACATGCAATGACTCTAATGGATCCATATGTGGTTTGTGGAAAATAACACACATGCAATGAACACTGGTGGATCCATAAGTGGTTTGTGGAAAGAACACACATGCAATGACACTGGTGGATCCATATGTGGTTTGTTAAAAGAACACACATGTAATGACTCTAGTGCTGGGGTTAGTATAAGAACACACATGCAATGACTCTAGTGGGTCCATATGTGGTTTATGAAAAGAACACACGTGCAACGAATCTAGTGGATCCATATGTGGTCTGTGGAAAGAACACACATGCAATGACCACTGGTTGATCCATGTGTGGTTCATGACAGGAACGCACATGCAATGAACACTGGTGGATCCATATGTGGTTCTTAACAGGAACACATATGCAATGAAATTGGTTGATCCATGTGTGGTTCATGAGAGGAACACACATGCAATGACATTGGTTGATCCATATGTGGTTTGTGGAAAGGACACGCATGCAATGACACTGGTTGATCCATATGTGGTTTGTGGAAAGAACACACATGCAATGACTCTGGTGGATCCATGTGTGGTTTGTGGAAAGAACACACATGCATTGCCTTTGGTTGATCCATGTGTGGTTTGTGAAAAGAATACACATGCAAAGCCATTGGTTGATCCATGTGTGGATTGTGGAAAGAACACACATGCAATGACATTGTTTTATCCATGCGTGGTTTGTGAAAAAAATACACATGCAATGCCATTGGTTGATCCATGTGTGGTTTGTGGAAAGAACACACATGTAATTCCATGGTTATATCCATATGTGGTTTGTGGAAAGAACACACATGCAATGACACTGGTTGATCCATATGTGGTTTGTGGAAAGAACACACATGCAATGACTCTGGTGGATCCATGTGTGGTTTATGGAAAGAACACACATGCAATGACTCTAGTGGATCCATATGTGGTTTGTGGAAAGAACACACATGCAATGACCACTTGTTGATCCATATGTGGTTTGTGGAAAGAACACACATGCAATGACACTGGTTGATCCGTGTGTGGTTTGTGGAAAGAACACAAATGCAATGACTCTAGTGCTAGTTTTAGTATAAGAACACACATGCAATGACTCTAGTGGGTCTATATGTGGTTTGTGAAAATAACACACATGCAATGACTCTAGTGGATCCATATGTGGTTTGTGGAAAAGAACACAAATGAAATGAATACTGGTGGATCCATAAGTGGTTTGTGGGAAGAACACACATGCAGTGAACACTGGTTGATCCATGTGTGGTTTGTGAAAAGAACACACATGTAATGACTTGTGGATCCATATGTGGTTTGTGGAAAGAACACACATGCAATGACTCTAGTGGGTCCATATGTGGTTCATGTCAGGAACACACATGCAATGACATTGGTTGATACATATGTGGTTTGTGACAATAACACACAAGCAATGTCATTGGTTAATCCATGTGTTGTTTGTGGAAAGAACACACATGCAATGACTCTAGTGGGTCCATATGTGGTTTGTGAAAAGAACACACATGCAATGACTCTAGTGGATCCATATGTGGTTTGTGGAAAAGAACACACATGCAATGAACACTGGTGGATCCATAAGTGGTTTGTGGAAAGAACAGACATGCAATGATACTGGTGGATCCATATGTGGTTTGTGAAAAGAACACACATGCAATGACTCTAGTAATGGGTTTAGTATAAGAACACACATGCAATGACTCTAGTGGGTCCATATGTGGTTTATGAAAAGAACACACGTGCAATGACTCTAGTGGATCCATATGTGGTCTGTGGAAAGAACACACATGCAATAACCACTGGTTGATCCATGTGTCGTTCATGACAGGAAATATGTTCTTGACAGGAACACACATGCAATGACATTGGTTGATCCATGTGTGGTTCATGACAGGAACACACATGCAATGGCATTGTATGATCCATATGTGGTTTGTGGAAACAACACACATGCAATGACACTGGTTGATCCATTTGTCGTTTGTGGAAAGAACACATGCAATGACACTGGTTGATCCATTTGTCATTTGTGGAAAGAACACACATGCAATGCCTTTGGTTGATCCATGTGTGGTTTGTGAAAAGAATACACATGCAATGCCATTGGTTGATCCATGTGTGGTTTTTAGAAAGAACACACATGCAATGACTCTAGTGATGGGTTTAGTATAAGAACGCACATGCAATGACTCTAGTGGGTCCATATATGGTTAGTGAAAAGAACACACATGCAATGACTCTAGTGGATCCATATGTCGTTTGTGAAATAAACACACATGCATTGAACACTGGTTGATCCATAAGTGGTTTGTGGAAAGAACACACATGCAGTGAACACTAGTTGATCCATATGTGATTTGTGAAAAGAACACGCATGTAGTGAACATTGGTTGATCCATATATGATTTTTGAAAAGAACACACATGCAATGCCATTGGTTAATCCATATGTGGTTTGTGGAAAGAACACACATGCAATGAACACTGGTGGATCCATTAGTGGTTTGTGGAAAGACACACATGCAATGACACTGGTGGATCCATATGTGGTTTGTGAAAAAACACACATGCAATGACTATAGTGATGGGTTTAGTATAAGAACACACATGCAATGACTCTAGTGGGTCCATATGTGGTTTGTGAAAAGAACACACGTGCAATGACTCTAGTGGATCCATATGTGGTCTGTGGAAAGAACACTATGCAATAACCACTGGTTGATCCATGTGTAGTTCATGACAAGAACACACATGCAATGAATACTGGTGGATCCATATGTGGTTCTTGACAGGAACACGCATGCAATGACATTGGTTGATCCATGTGTGGTTCATGACAGGAACACACATGCAATGACATTGGTTGATCCATATGTGGATTGTGGAAAGAACACACATGCAATGACTCTGGTGGATCCATGTGTGGTTTGTGGAAAGAACACACATGCAATGCGATTGGTTGATCCATGTGTGGTTTGTGAAAAGAATACACATGCAATGCCATTGGTTGATCCATGTATGGTTTATGGAAACAACACACATGCAATGCCATTGGTTTATCCATATGTGGTTTGTAGAAAGAACACACATGCAATGACACTAATTGATCCACATGTGGTTTGTGGAAAGAACACACATGCAATGACTCTGGTGGATCCATGTGTGGTTTGTGAAAAGAACACACATGCAATGACTCTAGTGGGTCCATATGTGGTTTGTGAAAAGAACACAAATGCAATGACTGTAGTGGATCCATATGTGGTTTGTGGAAAGAACACACATGCAATGACCACTGGTTGATCCATATGTGGTTTGTGGAAAGAACACACATGCAATGGCACTGGTGGATCCATATGTGGTTTGTGAAAAGAACACACATGCAATGACTCTAGTGCTGGTTTTAGTATAAGAATAGACATGCAATGACTCTAGTGGGTCCATATGTAGTTTGTGAAAAGAACACACGTTCAATGACTCTAGTGGATCCATATGTGGTCTGTGGAAAGAACACACATGCAATAACCATTGGTTCATCCATGTGTGGTTCATGACAGGAACACACATGCAATAACCATAGGTTGATCCATGTGTGGTTCATGACAGGAACACACATGCAATGACATTGGTTGATCCATATGTGGTTTGTGGAAAGAACACACATGCAATGACACTGGTTAATCCGTGTGAGGTTTGTGAAAAGAACACACATGCAATGCCATTGGTTGATCCATAGGTGGTTTGTGGAAATAACACACATGCAATGACTCTGGTGGATCCATGTGTGGTTTGTGGAAAGAACACACATGCAATGCCATTGCTTGATCAATGTGTGGTTTGTGAAAAGAATACACATGCATTGCCATTGGTTGATCCATGTATAGTTTGTGGAAAGAACACACATGCAAAGCCATTGTTTTATCCATATGTAGTTTGCGAAAAGAACACACATGCAATGACACTAGTTGATCCATATGTGGTTTGTGGAAAGAACATACATGCAATGACTCTAGTGGATCCATATGTGGTTTGTGGAAAGAACACAATGCAATGACCACTTGTTGATCCATATGTGGTTTGTGGAAAGAACACACATGCAATGACACTGGTTGATCCGTGTGTGGTTTGTGGAAAGAACACACATGCAATTATTCTAGTGCTAGTTTTTGTATAAGAACACACATGCAATGACTGTGGTGGATCCATTTGTGGTTTGTGAAAAGAACACTCATGCAATGACTCTAGTGGATCCATCTGTGGTTTCTGGAAAAGAACACAAATGCAATGAACACTGGTGGATCCATAAGTGGTTTGTGGAAAGAACACACCTGAAGTGAACACTAGTTGATCCATATGTGATTTGCGAAAAGAACACACATGCAATGCCACTGGTTGATCCATATGTGGTTTGTAAAAAGAACACACATGCAATGACTCTAGTGGATCCATATTTGGTTTGTGGAAAGAACACACATGCAATGACCACTGGTTGATCCATGTGTGGTTTGTGAAAAGAAGAGATGCAATGACTCTAGTGGATCCATATGTGGTTTGTGGAAAGATCACACATGCAATGACTCTAGTGGGTCCATATGTGGTTCATGTCAGGAACACACATGCAATGACATTGGTTGATCCATATGTGGTTTGTGAAAATAACAAACATGCAATGCCATTGGTTAATCCATGTGTGGTTTGTGGAAAGAACACACATGCAATAACTCTAGTGGGTCCATATGTGGTTTGTGAAAAGAACACACATGCAATGACTCTAATGGATCCATATGTGGTTTGTGGAAAAGAACACACATGCAATGAACACTGGTGGATCCATAAGTGGTTTGTGGAAATAACACACATGCAATGACACTGGTGGATCCATATGTGGTTTGTTAAAAGAACACACATGTAATGACTCTAGTGCTGGGGTTAGTATAAGAACACACATGCAATGACTCTAGTGGGTCCATATGTGGTTTATGAAAAGAACACACGTGCAACGAATCTAGTGGATCCATATTTGGTCTGTGGAAAGAACACAAATGCAATGACCACTGGTTGATCCATGTGTGGTTCATGACAGGAATGCACATGCAATGAACACTGGTGGATCCATATGTGGTTCTTAACAGGAACACATATGCAATGAAATTGGTTGATCCATGCGTGGTTTGTGAAAAGAATACACATGCAATGACACTGGTTGATCCATATGTGGTTTGTGGAAAGAACACACATGCAATGACTCTGGTGGATCCATGTGTGGTTTGTGGAAAGAACACACATGCAATGACTCTAGTGGATCCATATGTGGTTTGTGGAAAGAACACACATGCAATGACCACTTGTTGATCCATATGTGGTTTGTGGAAAGAACACACATGCAATGACACTGGTTGATCCGTGTGTGGTTTGTGGAAAGAACACACATGCAATGACTCTAGTGCTAGTTTTAGTATAAGAACACACATGCAATGACTCTAGTGGGTCTATATGTGGTTTGTGAAAATAACACACATGCAATGACTCTAGTGGATCCATATGTGGTTTGTGGAAAAGAACACAAATGAAATGAATACTGGTGGATCCATAAGTGGTTTGTGGGAAGAACACACATGCAGTGAACACTGGTTGATCCATATGTGATTTGTGAAAAGAACACACATGCAATGCCACTAGTTGATCCATATGTGGTTTTTAAAAAGAACACACATGCAATGACTCTAGTGGATCCATATGTGGTTTGTGGAAAGAACACACATGCAATGACCATTGGTTGATCCATGTGTGGTTTGTGAAAAGAACACACATGTAATGACTTGTGGATCCATAGGTGGTTTGTGGAAAGAACACACATGCAATGACTCTAGTGGGTCCATATGTGGTTCATGTCAGGAACACACATGCAATGACATTGGTTGATACATATGTGGTTTGTGACAATAACACACAAGCAATGTCATTGGTTAATCCATGTGTTGTTTGTGGAAAGAACACACATGCAATGACTCTAGTGGGTCCATATGTGGTTTGTGAAAAGAACACACATGCAATGACTCTAGTGGATCCATATGTGGTTTGTGGAAATAACACACATGCAATGAACACTGGTGGATCCATAAGTGGTTTGTGGAAAGAAAAAACATGCAATGATACTGGTGGATCCATATGTGGTTTGTGAAAAGAACACACATGCAATGACTCTAGTAATGGGTTTAGTATAAGAACACACATGCAATGACTCTAGTGGGTCCATATGTGGTTTATGAAAAGAACACACGTGCAACGAATCTAGTGGATCCATATGTGGTCTATGGAAAGAACACACATGCAATGACCACTGGTTGATCCATGTGTGGTTCATGACAGGAACGCACATGCAATGAACACTGGTGGATCCATATGTGGTTCTTAACAGGAACACATATGCAATGAAATTGGTTGATCCATGCGTGGTTTGTGAAAAGAATACACATGCAATGACTCTGGTGGATCCATGTGTGGTTTGTGAAAAGAACACACATGCAATGACTCTAGTGGGTCCATATGTGGTTTGTGAAAAGAACACAAATGCAATGACTGTAGTGGATCCATATGTGGTTTGTGGAAAGAACACACATGCAATGACCACTGGTTGATCCATATGTGGTTTGTGGAAAGAACACACATGCAATGACACTGGTGGATCCATATGTGGTTTGTGAAAAGAACACACATGCAATGACTCTAGTGCTGGTTTTAGTATAAGAACAGACATGCAATGACTCTAGTGGGTCCATATGTAGTTTGTGAAAAGAACACACGTTCAATGACTCTAGTGGATCCATATGTGGTCTGTGGAAAGAACACACATGCAATAACCATTGGTTCATCCATGTGTGGTTCATGACAGGAACACACATGCAATAACCATAGGTTGATCCATGTGTGGTTCATGACAGGAACACACATGCAATGACATTGGTTGATCCATATGTGGTTTGTGGAAAGAACACACATGCAATGACACTGGTTGATCCGTGTGAGGTTTGTGAAAAGAACACACATGCAATGCCATTGGTTGATCCATAGGTGGTTTGTGGAAATAACACACATGCAATGACTCTGGTGGATCCATGTGTGGTTTGTGGAAAGAACACACATGCAATGCCATTGCTTGATCAATGTGTGGTTTGTGAAAAGAATACACATGCATTGCCATTGGTTGATCCATGTGTAGTTTGTGGAAAGAACACACATGCAATGCCATTGTTTTATCCATATGTAGTTTGCGAAAACAACACACATGCAATGACACTAGTTGATCCATATGTGGTTTGTGGAAAGAACACACATGCAATGACCATTGGTTGATCCATGTGTGGTTTGTGAAAAGAACACACATGTAATGACTTGTGGATCCATATGTGGTTTGTGGAAAGAACACACATGCAATGACTCTAGTGGGTCCATATGTGGTTCATGTCAGGAACACACATGCAATGACATTGGTTGATACATATGTGGTTTGTGACAATAACACACAAGCAATGTCATTGGTTAATCCATGTGTTGTTTGTGGAAAGAACACACATGCAATGACTCTAGTGGGTCCATATGTGGTTTGTGAAAAGAACACACATGCAATGACTCTAGTGGATCCATATGTGGTTTGTGGAAATAACACACATGCAATGAACACTGGTGGATCCATAAGTGGTTTGTGGAAAGAAAAAACATGCAATGATACTGGTGGATCCATATGTGGTTTGTGAAAAGAACACACATGCAATGACTCTAGTAATGGGTTTAGTATAAGAACACACATGCAATGACTCTAGTGGGTCCATATGTGGTTTATGAAAAGAACACACGTGCAACGAATCTAGTGGATCCATATGTGGTCTGTGGAAAGAACACACATGCAATGACCACTGGTTGATCCATGTGTGGTTCATGACAGGAACGCACATGCAATGAACACTGGTGGATCCATATGTGGTTCTTAACAGGAACACATATGCAATGAAATTGGTTGATCCATGCGTGGTTTGTGAAAATAATACACATGCAATGCCATTGGTTGATCCATGTGTGGTTTGTGGAAAGAACACACATGTAATGCCATTGTTATATCCATATGTGGTTTGTGGAAAGAACACACATGCAATGACACTGGTTGATCCATATGTGGTTTGTGGAAAGAACACACATGCAATGACTCTGGTGGATCCATGTGTGGTTTGTGGAAAGAACACACATGCAATGACTCTAGTGGATCCATATGTGGTTTGTGGAAAGAACACACATGCAATGACCACTTGTTGATCCATATGTTGTTTGTGGAAAGAACACACATGCAATGACACTGGTTGATCCGTGTGTGGTTTGTGGAAAGAACACACATGCAATGACTCTAGTGCTAGTTTTAGTATAAGAACACACATGCAATGACTCTAGTGGGTCTATATATGGTTTGTGAAAATAACACACATGCAATGACTCTAGTGGATCCATATGTGGTTTGTGGAAAAGAACACAAATGAAATGAATACTGGTGGATCCATAAGTGGTTTGTGGGAAGAACACACATGCAGTGAACACTGGTTGATCCATATGTGATTTGTGAAAAGAACACACATGCAATGCCACTAGTTGATCCATATGTGGATTTTAAAAAGAACACACATGCAATGACTCTAGTGGATCCATATGTGGTTTGTGGAAAGAACACACATGCAATGACCATTGGTTGATCCATGTGTGGTTTGTGAAAAGAACACACATGTAATGACTTGTGGATCCATATGTGGTTTGTGGAAAGAACACACATGCAATGACTCTAGTGGGTCCATATGTGGTTCATGTCAGGAACACACATGCAATGACATTGGTTGATACATATGTGGTTTGTGACAATAACACACAAGCAATGTCATTGGTTAATCCATGTGTTGTTTGTGGAAAGAACACACATGCAATGACTCTAGTGGGTCCATATGTGGTTTGTGAAAAGAACACACATGCAATGACTCTAGTGGATCCATATGTGGTTTGTGGAAATAACACACATGCAATGAACACTGGTGGATCCATAAGTGGTTTGTGGAAAGAAAAAACATGCAATGATACTGGTGGATCCATATGTGGTTTGTGAAAAGAACACACATGCAATGACTCTAGTAATGGGTTTAGTATAAGAACACACATGCAATGACTCTAGTGGGTCCATATGTGGTTTATGAAAAGAACACACGTGCAACGAATCTAGTGGATCCATATGTGGTCTATGGAAAGAACACACATGCAATGACCACTGGTTGATCCATGTGTGGTTCATGACAGGAACGCACATGCAATGAACACTGGTGGATCCATATGTGGTTCTTAACAGGAACACATATGCAATGAAATTGGTTGATCCATGCGTGGTTTGTGAAAAGAATACACATGCAATGACTCTGGTGGATCCATGTGTGGTTTGTGAAAAGAACACACATGCAATGACTCTAGTGGGTCCATATGTGGTTTGTGAAAAGAACACAAATGCAATGACTGTAGTGGATCCATATGTGGTTTGTGGAAAGAACACACATGCAATGACCACTGGTTGATCCATATGTGGTTTGTGGAAAGAACACACATGCAATGACACTAGTGGATCCATATGTAGTTTGTGAAAAGAACACACGTTCAATGACTCTAGTGGATCCATATGTGGTCTGTGGAAAGAACACACATGCAATAACCACTGGTTGATCCATGTGTGGTTCATGACAGGAAATATGTGGTTCTTGACAGGAACACACATGCAATGACATTGGTTGATCCATGTGTGGTTCATGACAGGAACACACATGCAATGGCATTGTATGATCCATATGTGGTTTGTGGAAAGATCACACATGCAATGACACTGGTTGATCCATTTGTCGTTTGTGGAAAGAACACACATGCAATGACATTGGTTGATCCATTTGTCGTTTGTGGAAAGAACACACATGCAATGCCTTTGGTTGATCCATGTGTGGTTTGTGAAAAGAATACACATGCAATGCCATTGGTTGATCCATGTGTGGTTTTTGGAAAGAACACACATGCAATGACTCTAGTGATGGGTTTAGTATAAGAACGCACATGCAATGACTCTAGTGGGTCCATATATGGTTAGTGAAAATAACACACATGCAATGACTCTAGTGGATCCATATGTGGTTTGTGAAATAAACACACATGCATTGAACACTGGTTGATCCATAAGTGGTTTGTGGAAAGAACACACATGGAGTGAACACTAGTTGATCCATATGTGATTTGTGAAAAGAACACGCATGTAGTGAACATTGGTTGATCCATATATGATTTTTGAAAAGAACACACATGCAATGCCATTGGTTGATCCATATGTGGTTTGTGGAAAGAACACACATGCAATGAACACTGGTGGATCCATTAGTGGTTTGTGGAAAGACACACATGCAATGACACTGGTGGATCCATATGTGGTTTGTGAAAAAACACACATGCAATGACTATAGTGATGTGTTTAGTATAAGAACACACATGCAATGACTCTAGTGGGTCCATATGTGGTTTGTGAAAAGAACACACGTGCAATGACTGTAGTGGATCCATATGTGGTCTATGGAAAGAACACTATGCAATAACCACTGGTTGATCCATGTGTAGTTCATGATAAGAACACACATGCAATGAATACTGGTGGATCCATATGTGGTTCTTGACAGGAACACGCATGCAATGACATTGGTTGATCCATGTGTGGTTCATGACAGGAACACACATGCAATGACATTGGTTGATCCATATGTGGATTGTGGAAAGAACACACATGCAATGCCATTGGTTTATCCATGTGTGGTTTGTGAAAAGAATACACATGCAATGCCATTGGTTGATCCATGTATGGTTTGTGGAAAGAACACACATGCAATGCCATTGGTTTATCCATATGTGGTTTGTAGAAAGAACACACATGCAATGACACTAATTGATCCATATGTGGTTTGTGGAAAGAACACACATGCAATGACTCTGGTGGATCCATGTGTGGTTTGTGAAAAGAACACACATGCAATGACTCTAGTGGGTCCATATGTGGTTTGTGAAAAGAACACAAATGCAATGACTGTAGTGGATCCATATGTGGTTTGTGGAAAGAACACACATGCAATGACCACTGGTTGATCCATATGTGGTTTGCGGAAAGAACACACATGCAATGACACTGGTGGATCCATATGTGGTTTGTGAAAAGAACACACATGCAATGACTCTAGTGCTGGTTTTAGTATAAGAACAGACATGCAATGACTCTAGTGGGTCCATATGTAGTTTCTGAAAAGAACACACGTTCAATGACTCTAGTGGATCCATATGTGGTCTGTGGAAAGAACACACATGCAATAACCATTGGTTCATCCATGTGTGGTTCATGACAGGAACACACATGCAATAACCATAGGTTGATCCATGTGTGGTTCATGACAGGAACACACATGCAATGACATTGGTTGATCCATATGTGGTTTGTGGAAAGAACACACATGCAATGACACTGGTTGATCCGTGTGAGGTTTGTGAAAAGAACACACATGCAATGCCATTGGTTGATCCATAGGTGGTTTGTGGAAATAACACACATGCAATGACTCTGGTGGATCCATGTGTGGTTTGTGGAAAGAACACACATGCAATGCCATTGCTTGATCAATGTGTGGTTTGTGAAAAGAATACACATGCATTGCCATTGGTTGATCCATGTGTAGTTTGTGGAAAGAACACACATGCAATGCCATTGTTTTATCCATATGTAGTTTGCGAAAAGAACACACATGCAATGACACTAGTTGATCCATATGTGGTTTGTGGAAAGAACATACATGCAATGACTCTAGTGGATCCATATGTGGTTTGTGGAAAGAACACAATGCAATGACCACTTGTTGATCCATATGTGGTTTGTGGAAAGAACACACATGCAATGACACTGGTTGATCTGTGTGTGGTTTGTGGAAAGAACACACATGCAATTATTCTAGTGCTAGTTTTTGTATAAGAACACACATGCAATGACTCTGGTGGATCCATGTGTGGTTCGTGAAAAGAACACTCATGAAATGACTCTAGTGGATCCATCTGTGGTTTCTGGAAAAGAACACACATGCGATGAACACTGGTGGATCCATAAGTGGTTTGTGGAAAGAACACACCTGCAGTGAACACTGGTTGATCCATATGTGATTTGCGAAAAGAACACACATGCAATGCCACTGGTTGATCCATATGTGGTTTGTAAAAAGAACACACATGCAATGACTCTAGTGGATCCATATGTGGTTTGTGGAAAGAACATGCATGCAATGACCACTGGTTGATCCATGTGTGGTTTGTGAAAAGAACAGATGCAATGACTCTAGTGGATCCATATGTGGTTTGTGGAAAGATCACACATGCAATGACTCTAGTGGGTCCATATGTGGTTCATGTCAGGAACACACATGCAATGACATTGGTTGATCCATATGTGGTTTGTGAAAATAACACACATGCAATGCCATTGGTTAATCCATGTGTGGTTTGTGGAAAGAACACACATGCAATAACTCTAGTGGGTCCATATGTGGTTTGTGAAAAGAACACACATGCAATGACTCTAATGGATCCATATGTGGTTTGTGGAAAAGAACACACATGCAATGAACACTGGTGGATCCATAAGTGGTTTGTGGAAAGAACACACATGCAATGACACTGGTGGATCCATATGTGGTTTGCTAAAAGAACACACATGTAATGACTCTAGTGCTGGGGTTAGTATAAGAACACACATGCAATGGCTCTAGTGGGTCCATATGTGGTTTATGAAAAGAACACACGTGCAACGAATCTAGTGGATCCATATGTGGTCTGTGGAAAGAACACACATGCAATGACCACTGGTTGATCCATGTGTGGTTCATGACAGGAACGCACATGCAATGAACACTGGTGGATCCATATGTGGTTCTTAACATGAACACATATGCAATGAAATTGGTTGATCCATGTGTGGTTCATGAGAGGAACACACATGCAATGACATTGGTTGATCCATATGTGGTTTGTGGAAAGAACACGCATGCAATGACACTGGTTGATCCATATGTGGTTTGTGGAAAGAACACACATGCAATGACTCTGGTGGATCCATGTGTGGTTTGTGGAAAGAACACACATGCATTGCCTTTGGTTGATCCATGTGTGGTTTGTCAAAAGAATACACATGCAATGCCATTGGTTGATCCATGTGTGGTTTTGTGGAAAGAACACACATGCAATGCCATTGGTTTATCCATATGTGGTTTGTGGAAAGAACACACATGCAATGACACTGGTTGATCCATATGTGGTTTGTGGAAAGAACACATATGCAATGACTCTGGTGGATCCATGTGTGGTTTGTGAAAAGAACACACATGCAATGACTCTAGTGGGTCCATATGTGCTTTTGAAAAGAACACACATTCAATGACTCTGGTGGATCGATATGTGGTTTGTCGAAAGAACACACATGCAATGACCACTAGTTGATCCATATGTGGTTTGTGGAAAGAACACACATGCAATGACACTGGTTGATCCGTGTGTGGTTTGTGGAAATAACACACATGCAATGACTCTAGTGCTGGTTTTAGTATAAGAACACACATGCAATGACTCTAGTGGGTCCATATGTGGTTTTTGAAAAGAAAAGACATGCAATGACTCTAGTGGATCCATATGTGCTTTGTGGAAAGAACACACATGCAGTGAACACTGGTTGATCCATAAGTGGTTTGTGAAAAGAACACACATGTAGTGAACACTGGTTCATCCATATGTGATTTGTGAAAAGAACACACATGCAATGACACTGGTGGATCCATATGTGGTTTGTCAAAAGAACAAACATGCAATGACTCTAGTGCTGGTTTTAGTATAAGAACAGACATGCAATGACTCTAGTGGGTCCATATGTGGTTTGTGAAAAGAACTCCCGTGCAATGACTCTAGTGGATCCATATGTGGTCTGTGGAAAGAACACACATGCAATAACCACAGGTTGATCCATGTGTGGTTCATGACAGGAACACACATGCAATGACATTGGTTGATCCATGTGTGGTTCATGACAGGAACACACATGCAATGACATTGGTTGATGCATATTTGGTTTGTGCAAAGAACACACATGCAATGACACTGGTTGATCCATATGTGGTTTGTGGAAAGAACACACATGCAATGACTCTGGTGGATCCATGTGTGGTTTGTGGAAAGAACACACATGCAATGGCATTGCTTGATCCATGTGTGGTTTGTGAAAAGAATACACATGTAATGCCATTGGTTGATCCATGTGTGGTTTGTGGAAAGAACACACATGCAATGCCATTGTTTTATCCATATGTGGTTTGTGGAAAGAACACACATGCAATGACACTGGTTGATCCATATGTGGTTTGTGGAAAGAACACACATGCAATGACTCTGGTGGATCCATGTGTGGTTTGTGGAAAGAACATGCATGCAATGACACTGGTTGATCCGTGTGTGGTTTGTGGAAAGAACACACATGCAATGACTCTAGTGCTAGTTTTAGTATAAGAACACACATGCAATGACTCTAGTGGGTCCATATGTGGTTTGTGAAAATAACACACATTCAATGACTCTAGTGGATCCATTTGTCGTTTGTGGAAAAGAACACACATGCAATGAACACTGGTGGATCCATAAGTGGTTTGTGGAAAGAACACACATGTAGTGAACACTGGTTGATCCATATGTGATTTGTGAAAAGAACACACATGCAATGCCACTGGTTGATCCATATGTGGTTTGTAAAAAGAACACACAGGTAATGACTCTAGTGGATCGATATGTGGTTTGTGGAAAGAACACACATGCAATGACCATTGGTTGATCCATGTGTGGTTTGTGAAAAGAATACACATGCAATGACTCTAGTGGATCCATATATGGTTTGTGGAAAGAACACACATGAAATGACTCTAGTGGGTCCATATGTGGTTCATGTCAGGAACACACATGCAAA
The DNA here is from genome assembly GCA_023614405.1 of Avena insularis. Taxonomy (NCBI): domain Eukaryota; kingdom Viridiplantae; phylum Streptophyta; class Magnoliopsida; order Poales; family Poaceae; genus Avena; species Avena insularis. Next base: position 481,011,708 of record CM042686.1, on the reverse strand, counting down.
GACATTGGTTGCTCCATATGTGGTTTGTGACAATAACACACATGCAATGTCATTGGTTAATCCATGTGTGGTTTGTGGAAAGAACACAGATGCAATGACTCTAGTGGGTCCATATGTGGTTTGTGCAAAGAACACACATGCAATGACTCTAGTGGATCCATATGTGGTTTGTGGAAAAGAAAACACATGCAATGAACACTGGTGGATCCATAAGTGGTTTGTGGAAAGAACAAACATGCAATGACACTGGTGGATCCATATGTGGTTTGTGAAAAGAACACACATGCAATGACTCTAGTAATGGGTTTAGTATAAGAACACACATGCAATGACTCTAGTGGGTCCATATGTGGTTTATGAAAAGAACACACGTGCAATGACTCTAGTGGATCCATATGTGGTATGTGGAAAGAACACACATGCAATAACCACTGGTTGATCCATATGTAGTTTATGAAAAGAACACACATGCAATGACTCTAGTGGATCCATGTGTGGTTTGTGGAAAGAACACACATGCAATGCCTTTGGTTGATCCATGTGTGGTTTGTGAAAAGAATACACATGCAATGCCATTGGTTGATCCATGTTTTGTTTGTGGAAAGAACACACATGCAATGACTCTAGTGCTGGGTTTAGTATAAGAACACACATGCAATGACTCTAGTGGGTCCATATGTGGTTTGTGAAAAGAACATACATGCAATGACTCTAGTGGATCCATATGTGGTTTGTGAAAAGAACACACATGCATTGAACACTGGTTGATCCATAAGTGGTTTGTGGAAAGAACACACATGTAGTGAACACTGGTTGATCCATATGTGATTTGTGAAAAGAACACGCATGCAGTGAACATTGGTTGATCCATATGTGATTTGTGAAAAAAAAACACATGCAATGACCCTAGTGGATCCATATGTGGTTTGATGAAAGAACACACATGCAATGACCACTGGTTGATCCATGTGTGGTTCATGAAAGGAACACACATGCAATGACATTGGTTGATCCATATGTGGTTTGTGACAATAACACACATGCAATGCCATTGGGTAATCCATGTGTGGTTTGTGGAAAGAACACACTTGCAATGACTCAAGTGGGTCCATATGTGGTTTGTGAAAAGAACACACATGCAATGAGTCAGGGGGATCCATGTGTGGTTTGTGGAAAGAACACACATGCAATGAACACTGGTGGATCCATATGTGGTTTGTTGAAAGAACACACATGCAATGACACTGGTGGATCCATATGTGGTTTGTGAAAAGAACACACATGCAATGACTCTAGTGCTGGTTTTAGTATAAGAACACACATGCAATGACATTGGTTGATCCATGTGTGGTCTGTGAAAAGAACACACATGCAATTACGCTAGTGGATACATATGTGGTTTGTGGAAAGAACACACATGCAATGAACACTAGTGGATCCAAATGTGATTCATGACAGGAACACACATGCAATGACTCTAGTGGATACATATGTGGTTTGTGGAAAGAACACTCATGCAATGAACTCTAGTGGATCTATCTTGGCATAATTTGATGTATGCCATGATGTATTTCATTTTAAAAGACACCCACTTTCTATTTTCATGCTACTCAGCTTTCCCCTTGTTTTTTGATACTACCCAGTTTTACCCCATCTCTCTCTTTCGTAAAAGCCCAAACATGTGCCCACTCTGCTGCTATGCCCTGATTGGTTGTCACAGTTGTCACGCGGATCGTGCGCACCAACCGTTGATCCTGTGTGATCCAACGAGGCTCGTTGCACACGTCGTGCCCTTCACAGGACAACGCGAGACAGCACGAACGTCTCCCTCAACGAGACTTCTACAAGAAGGAACACGATGTCGTCCATGGAAAAAGTCGTCGAGTGGTCATGTCATGTTTAATCTAGTCTGCAAAGGCTACAAGTCTGCTGCACGGCAACTGGTCATCCACGGCCCGTGCTATAGCATTTTACTACGCGTACTGCACTCTCACTTCCGATAGGCCCCCACCACACGAACCTTCCACGCAGAAGCCGTAGCCGGAAGAGCTGCCTACCGGGGCCCTCGAGGAGGCCTAAACGTCCCGCATTAAAAACCCAGCCTATCGGGTCCTCCATTCACACTCATCCACTACTCTCTCTTCCCTATCTAGCAAAACCCCACAATCTTGAACGTACTTGCACGAACCTTCTCCACGAAACCAGTGTGTGGGGGTGAGTGTCTGGGCATCGCCGCCGAAGTGGTGCTTCATGCGGAAAATCTGGAGGAGCATCACGCAGCACAAGGCGAGCAGGACGTGCAGTTCAACCCCTTGGGGGACCATGTGCTCGCCGGTGCTGATGACTTCGGAGGCGCCAATGAGGGTGTGGAGTTTGACGAACACGCTTCGCTCGTGTACCCGGAGGTACATCTATTTCTACATGTTTCATATTTTCTGCTCGAGCTTAATCTATCCTGGCGTCATAAAAAAATCTAGTCCTAATGATTAGATACAACGTACGAACCAGTACATGGAGAGATCTAGTCTGTTCTGAATGAATCCATATTATTTATTTATTAATAAGTTATCAAGAACACAAACCACATTAATTTAGGAGCGGGCCGGGGAGACGGCCGTAATGAACTGCTGAACCTGTATAGACATGTTATTGCATCAAAAGTAACTCGGAATGGTGGAAGGAATATATATTTATTATTTTGCTCATTTCAGTTTGTATTCCATACATTACAGGTGGATTCAAGTGAGATAGACTCTGACAAGGAGACCAGGGACAACAAGAGCCGCCATGTCATGAAGAAGCTCAAGAGCGGGATAATCCCTTCCCGCACTCGACTTGGGGAGCTCAGGTGCCCTTTCTGTAAGAAATGAGTCAACCCGAGGATTGCCAGCTTGATTCCGCATGCGTTTGGCATTGGTAAAATCCCGGCTAGTAAACACAAGTCGGCGACCAAGGCTAAGCACGCTGCTTATGGCAAATTCTTGAGGGAGTATGTCAAGACCGGCCTAGTGTTCCCTTACTTAGGAATCAGCAACTTCTAGCGGACCAACCCGTCACTGTGCTAGCCCGGCCACTAATAATATTTAGTTCTCTTACCGTATCTAGACCCTTAAACTATGGGGATTTCTATTTTTGTACCCTTCAAAATATATTCAAGTTCATCTGTTTATGGAGTTAAAGTTCTGGTGGCATACTCTAGTTTTGCATGGATAGAGGGGTGCCCCCGACAGATATAAGGGTTATCAAGTCCGCTAGATCACAGAGGATCAACGGTTGGTGGGCACGATCCGTGTGACAACTGTCTCGACCAATCAGAGCGTAGCAGCAAAGATGAGCACAGGTGCGAGAGATGGATACAAAGAGAGGGGAAAACCGAGTAGCACTTAAGAACCAAGGCAAAACCGAGTAGAACTTAAAAACCAAGGGCAAAACTGAGTAGAACTTAAAAACCAAGGGCAAGAGTGACAAAGGGATTCAAATAGAAAATAGAAAATGATTTAAAAATGGAACCAAACCGCCAGTGTTACGCTCGAGGGCAAAACTGAGTACAACTGAATCGCCAGGGTTAGACATGAGGGGAAAAACGTGACTCACGGTACACGTGTGCGGTGCACGGGGCGGTAGCAGACACGTGTGGCCGTGCACGGTGCATTAGCATACGCGGTGCATGGTAGTGCAACGAAACATCACTTCCCTTCTCCTTTAATAGAGGCCTCCCCACTCCCACTCATCACGCACTCGCTCACTCAACCGTCTCCATTGTCCCATCACCTTCTGCAAATGCCTTACAAAACTCCAACCATGCCGGCGATGGAGAAGAACGGCGTGGTGCCCATCGGCGCCTCCAAGGCCGCCGGCGAGGAGCCCCCGTCCCTGTCCCTGCATCCACCGTAGCCGCCGGCGAGGAGGCCCCCGCCGGTCTCGGACAGATCCCGCTCGGCTGGGACCCCTACGAGGAGGTTGTCTACATAAGGCCGGAGAACCCCTATGACACCAGCATCGCCGACCCATGGTCGGAGGTAACCAGGTTTTTCTCCCCTTCCCTTGTTCTTCCCCGTTCCCATCGTTGGATGCTAGATCGTATGTTATTAGGGCTCGGCTTTTCGTATTTTTACAGTAGCTAATCTTCTTGTGTTAGATCTCGATTTTCGATGAATCCCCATGTTCGTAGTTGGGATCAGTATTCGATTTGGTTTGAGATTTGGGGAATAATCAGGAGATCTCATTCGGTTAATTTATGCAAAAAATCAATCCCGATAATCAAAGTATCTCAATCATGTACTTATTTCACTCTACTGTTTTATTCCAACAGGAGGATAGCAGCGACCTCCATGAGACGGCAGTCAAGGACACCAAGACTTCGTCATGTCTTGAGGAGGCTAAAAGTCCGCCAGTACAACAACTTCTTCGTTGGCGACATATGCAGTGCCTTACGCCCACCAGGAGGCTCCGCGCCACGGACTTCAACTCCCTCGTGAAGCATGCCTAGGACGTGAGGACCTGCGGCGAGTCCGTGAACGTCCACGGCTTCATGGCCAAGCACCAGGCGCTCGGTCTTCACCTCCGCAACCTCCAGAAGGTGGCTATCAAGGAGGTTCGCATGCCCCCGATCAGACCCAAGCCGCCCAAGGTCAAGGGGCTGGGCAGTAAGAACTGGAGGAGGCGCTAGAGGGAGGAGGCGGATGCCCTCCTGGCAGAGGCCACGAGGGCCTTGATCATTCTTCTGTCAGCAGCTTCTTTTGTCTTGTATGTGTTGAACCTATCAGATGCTGCTGCTGAGCAGCCTAATTGCCGAACCTCATTATGTACCGTACTATATAACCTATATTAGCTGCTTTATCTACATCTGCTCTGTTTACTGAATTTATTTATGCTGTTGGATTGTTTTGCTGCTCTATATTTGCTACCAGATTGGAGAAAACAAGGGAAAAAGGAACAATGAGTGAAGAGAGAAGCCGCTCTAGATTCCCTACCTTTTTGGGCAAAAAACACAATGTTAGCGAGAGAGGGGAAAAGGCGCTCTTAAAAAGGCCAAATAACAAAAAAAAACTTCCAATTTAGGCGCAGGGTGCACGTAACAGCCAAGCCTTTGACCAGACGGCACCCCCCTCCGAGCGCATGTGAGGGCTTCGGAATATCGGGAGGGAAAAAGTGAGGACAAACGAGACACAATGTTGCTATAGCTAAATCTAACAAAAAGCTGAATTTGGCTTTACCATGCAATTTGGCTAGAGCTCCACAATGTAGCTATTCTAAATCCATAAACTATGTGGTGCGTAGAACCTAATGCTTTTCCACCGACACGTGTGTTGCAAAGTTGTTTGATCGTGCATGCTTACACAAGTGGCCTATAGAGAAACTTATAGAAGCATGGGCAAACGAGCTTCATTTTGGCAAATTCTGGACAAGCTTTGCGCAATCGGCAGGCCTGATCGGCTGGGCGGCTGCCCCTGGGTGCAGGGATGCTAGGTCCATGTCTATGCTTACACTTCTTAAACTTGTTAGGAATAATAGCTATATACTTCCTTCTGTCTGGTCATGTTACGTCGTGTCAGCACCGCACCCGCTGCGGATCGGCAACGGGACGGTGGTCTATGTGACTGGTCTCTACCATGCCAAAGCCACGTCGCACACCCGTCCCATCGCCTACCGGGACGGACGCCGAATTTAATCGCTAAGATTGGAAACCAATTGTGCTCGCCTGGTCAAACTTGCTTCCACATGGGTATGACTAGAATATTGGTAAACGCAATTTAAGCATCGCCTTCCGTCTCCTCAGCACATCACTGTGCAAAAATCCCCAACTCATTCCTTCCACCGCTGCCGCAGCCACCGCAAGATCCATCGACGCTGCCGCAGGAACCGCCTCCGCCGAGCCATACCACCGCAATAGATCACTCCATCGCCACGCCCAGTCCCAGCCACCGCTACCGACCCTAGGCCACCACCGCCGCATTAGTTGCTGCCATGGACGTAGAGTATGGCGTGTTCGGCGACGGGAGCGACTTCACTGACGAGTACATCGTCACCGCCCATGGCACCACCAAGCTGGCGGTCGTCCACACAAATGCGTTAGCGGAGGTTGCCAAGGTCATCGCAATGTACGAGCGGTGGCTACAGGAGCCGATGGACAGATACAAGATCGTCGGCCTTGACCTTGAGTATATCGGAGATAGGAAGAGGACGGCACGTTTGCAGCTATCCATGCGCAACCACTGCCTCCTATACCACGTATGTAGGGCCAAATCTATATGCCCAGAACTTCACGAGTTCCTACACAGGAGGGAGATCTACTTCGCCAGCATCAACATCAAGAACGACACTCCGAAGCTAGAGCGGGATCTCCTTGTTCATGTCGTTAATCACGTCGATCTCCAACGTTTGTGGAGGTACCTGGATGGCGGTACGGGGAAAGCCAACATGGCTAGACTCGCTGCCGACATCATCGACCGCGAGTACGCTGGCATGAAAGTCGAGTGGAGGCACCTGGATTATGATGCAATCAAGTATGCAGCCAGGGAAGCGTATGTCTGCTACGAGATGCTCAACATGATTTGGAGGGTGGGTGAGTGTGCTATTTACCACTACTAGTTTCGCATTTTGTTCCTAGTTTTATCTCGCCTATATTTTATCTCGCATGTATTTTCTAAGCATTCTATGTGTAAGAACCAAGATCGTATGATCCCTATGTTATTAGCTACTTAACCTGTATGAATTACATTCCCCCTTTTATATGCTCAACATTCATTCTTACAAATTCTGTTTGTGCCATTTGCATGCGGCAAAATCCAGGACTGACATGCATAATGTGTGATACAGTCATAAGTCATAACCAAACCCAGATTATAGCGAAGGATACAGTCATAACCAAACCCAGATTATAGTTTGACAAAGGTAATACACAGCAATTCGTAATTGCTCACATAGTGTACTTATGAAATAACATGTTTTCATAAACACAACAATCATGCACTAAAAGTCTACATCCCAGCCTGTTGGAGAAGGCAACCGATCCCAGGATGCCTTCGATAGCTTACCCCGGCTTGTAGATTCATCTACACTCCGGCATCTGGGGCAAACAACCTGCCTTAGTGGTGGTTCAATGATGCGATGTCTAGAACGAGATTTTACAATCTGGCGGTACAGCTTGTGGCTAACATACCCGTCAATTGCAGCGTACTTCAGATTAGGTTCAGAAAGTGGCTTATCCTCCCAGTAATCGTGCCCTAAACACCTCCACGAACATCTCGGCAATTTGCCCTTCATGTCAGCGTACCACGGGTCGATGAGTTCAGAGGCAAGAGAGGCCATCCCGGTCTTGCTGCCCTTTGTCCCTAGGATCTAGTAAATTTCCTGGATGTCCACTCTGCACTCCTTTGGGATTCTAATGTTGACAGTCGGGCTTTCAAGCAGTTTAGTGTCATTCGTGATGTCAACACTAGTAAATGTTATGTGCTGGTTCACTACAAAGTCATGAAACAGACCCCTAATGCTTTTGCCCCACCTGCATGAAAATGAATTCAGACAAATAATATAGCAATAACTTTTGCAAACAGACGGTTCAGGAACAAAAAGACAGCAAAGTCTACGGATCCGTCGGCCCCTTCTTCATAAAAAAGGCTGGTATACGAGGATGTGCCCCTTCATGGAGAGTTGCACCACGGTGATCCTACGGTGATCGCAGCTGTACTCGAGGTCGAGACCTATGAACCTGTTTTCTTCGAACTGCAGCCAACTCGTGTAATTATTCTGATTGTTCCTCACCGTCCGAGGGTTGGTGGTGTAGACTACATTGATCTTCTTCCCGCCATGTACTTCTATGTCGAAGTGTGCAGTTTCTTGCCTGCCGTCGTTTCAGACGTCCGGAGAGTCCATGACTACAGGCAAGATGGAAAGGATACGGAGGAAGAGGGTGATGTGGTGGTGGAGGAAATGGATGAGGCCGTGGAGGAGAAATACGATGAGGTCGTGGAGGAGGAAATGAGACGGAGAAGTGAAAGATTGGAACCGCCCTTACCAATATCAAGAATGGTGCACGACCGTTCGTAGTAGGGTGAAGGTGGAGAAAAATGGTGGTTTTACACGTCGACACTAGCACTTCCTAAAATTTGTTCTGTGCCACTTGCATGCGGTGGAATCAAGGTCTGCCATGCACGACCCAAGTCAAACGTAGGCACGTTTGCGCGTGCTGACCTTCACTCACTAATAGGCGGGCCGCACATTTATCTCTCTTACGATTTATTTTTTCACTTCCTCAAGACGGTTCCGGTGCCCGCCCTCAATAATTACGCCTCCATTAATCTACCGGATTCCAGAATCCATTTGCCACTATGGGTAGAGCTTGGGGTAGCAGCAGGCTGAAGCGAAAGGCATGCGACGACGACGCGGATGGCCAGGACGACCGCCACCACGAGGATTGGGGATGGTCGAACCTCAGTACCGCGAACGTGCACAGGATCGCCTCGGGGTTGGACATCATCTCTGCCGGCCGCCTCGCTCACTGCATCCCTGGCTACCGCTTCACGATGCGGGACATGGACGAACAACCGTTCGGCACGTCAGGCCTTCTTTACCCCGATAACAACAAATGGCCAAACGACCGCGATGGCCATGTAAGTTCTAGTATCTAGCTTATTCGTTCAGTCATACCGTTGATTCATATGTGCTGAACTCTCATCAGAATCCTATGTTCCTTCTGTCGAACGTGTTGTGTGCACACGCGGTTTGAACAAATCGAACCATTTAAGACTATTTTGTACAGCGGAAGCTCTGCTCGTACCTGATATTCTGGCATTTTCGTAGTGACACAGTATTACTTTAGGTGATAGACGAGTTATCAATTTTGATTTGCAATGGAATGCCTGCTAGGTGATATTCTGTTTCCTAAAATAAAAACAAACAGATTAGACGATTTAAGGCTGTTATGCCTCGAGCTGTTTATAATCATCGTCAGGAGTTTGTTCTGGGGGCTCTACTCCTACTCCATATATTGGGTATCTTCATAGTGACACAGGCACAATTTAGGCGATACCTGAGGAGACACTCGTATTTAGGCGATATTTTGTGTACTTTAATCTGAAGGTCCAGTTGTCGAATTGTATTTGCAATGGAATCCATGCTAGGTGATTGTACCAACTGACAACAAACTCTGCAGAATATTCATGCAAAACTGATGCTGCTGGATAAGTGGTCCGAATCAGTAGTGGTGAATATCAAGGAAGAAGAAGAGACGGAAATGGAAGATGACCAGAACTGGGTGGGTGGCAACAGCGAGTGGCTAGTCCTTTTATCACACGATGGGAGTACTTGGACTCTAAAAAATGGCTACAGATTATTGAGACTTACATTGCCATCTTTGGAGGGTGTCAGCATTACTGCATTCAACAACGGGTGGCCGCTGCCCATTTCCGAATTTGCTTACAGGTTCAACATGGCAGAACTTGACCTCCTGAAGGTACAGCTCCCACATAGACCGCGGGAGGGGGTGTGGAAGACCTAGGAATACGACCTCTTAGCGGTGTTCGATAAGGCAATCACATTCATTAGATGCCCAGAAGACAAGGAATGGACAGTCTTGCGCGACGACTTCCTGCGGCCGGAGAAGTATGTCGATGTCGTCTTCACCTACAGCTACTCTTCATACAAACTGCAACGCATTTATGCGGTCACTGAACCTAGCGGCGACGTGCGTGTTTGGGAGCCGTCCATTTGGGGTGAGTCATGGTGTCATATAGCATGTAAAATCCCATTCAAAATTCTGCTTACTGACTGTAAGTAACACGCAGGTACCCATACAACCCCGCGCATCATTCCAGCTCCGGTCATCGAAGATGCAGTAGCAGATGCGGAACTTGGGACACGACGCTGGTTCCTGGCACCTCTCAGAGGCGACACGGAACCGGATGATGAACTCATGTGGATTCATATCAGGGGAACACTAAACAGCGTTGGTGATACAATAGAACATATGGGGACACAACTTTCTTCATACCCATCGCTGCGGTGTCATGTTTTATCGAGGTCTGCATGCCCATCCAAAGACCAAGTAGAGCAAGTCTGGAGCAGAGTAGACAATGTGAAGGGACAATCTGTGTTTCTTGGGATCAACTACCCTTTCTTTGTCGGAGCCCCTGGAGCTGTTGAATGTGTAATTGCTCAGGTAGCCCTGGCTCCTAATGTTGCTGCTGCTGCTGGTGTTGGTGGCGGTGGAGCTGACGAAGAACTAGCTGTTGATGCTCCCGGTGAAGCTGACTAAATACTTGGTGATGCTGCTGCTGGTGAAGCTGACGAAATACTTGCTAATGCTGCTGCTGGTGAAGTTGACGAAATACCTGATGAGCCTGCTGTTGGTGAAGCTGACAAAATACCTGTTGAGGCTGCTGCCGGAGTCCAGGAAGAACATGCTGGTGTTGTTGCTGAGGTGCCAGCACTTCTAGTGTTTATAGTAGACTGTGTGTTTGCTCCACACTCACGCGTCTATCATGTTGACACTCTAGATCCGACCTAGAGCTGAATCCATGTCAAGGGGAGGGGGCCTACAATTGGCTCATCAGTGGGGTTGTACGATTTGATGGAGAATGCCAGACGGCCAAACGCAGCATATGGTTCGTTCCGACGATACCACCAGCTCCAGGGACCTAGTGCTCATACTGGAAGATCCGATGAACCATTTTTCCTTATCTTTATCATTAGTTACGCTTATTTGTGTAAAGACTAAGGTGTGCTTATTTGTGTAAGACTAAGTTAGGCCTAACTGCGTAATATTCAGTGAAGCTTAGCTTTTCTTTCCACGCCCATAACAACAGAATTGCAGCATAGAACATACAAAGGTAATGTGCATACTAGGCATTTTTGCTCAGGATAACAACCACTTCAAGCAAATCATACATGGTGTATGCATTTGAACGCATCACTAGAATGTGCCACCTATTGATGATTGATGACATGGATCTAGCTTTTCTGTGCGTATTTGCATTGAATCGCTCATTGATTTGTTCACATATTTTTTGGCAATAGCTGATGAACTCCACTCTCTTGGTAACTTGCTTCGTCAGCGAGCAATTTTTGATGCAATGCAAAGTACAGAACATGGTCATCATCATCATTTCATTTAGGTTCTCTATGTTTCGCCACCACGGAGCTACTAATTTCAAATGAAAATCTAGTAAACAACATATGTGTACATTTTTAGAGTATGCTACGGCCACGGTACATACATGTTTTTCTACAATCACAAGAAGAAAACTTTATGCATTTTCACCTTGTTCGCGTTGTGCCGAACTGGGTGGATGCGGCTTTGGGGTTCGGAGATGAAGGCGCCATGGCTGGTGCGTGTGCGACCATGGCGACGGCGAGCTCGGATTCTTGAGGAGGCCAACAGGACCGAGCATGGTCGGCATGGTGATAGATCTCACCCGGGAATGAATTCCCATCCCAGCATGCCATGGAGTGCGCCATGGTGTGTGACTCCGATTCGGGATGGGGAGGAGAACTAGGCCGAGCAGGTTCGTCCAAGTCCTAGCTCCGCGCCATGGCCATGACCATAGATTGCCGCCCGGGAGGAAGAAGACGCGTAAAGGATGCATGCCCCAACGCTGCAAGCCTACATGGCACCCACGACGGCAGCGACATAACGACGAAAGCTGACAGGGGGGCCCAACTTGACAGCCGTTAGCCTGATATTTTGTATTGAAACACAAAGTTTAATTCGTGCCCAAAAAGATCATCGGAGTATTTGGCACGCCAACTTTGGGAAACGCAGCTGATTGTAAGCAACTTGGGTACCGCGTTGCCTGGGCGCCCCAACTTTCGGGCCGCAAAATGATATTCTCCGACCTATGGTCTGTGGATGTAGAGATAGTGCATCATACACTCCTTTTTGGTGAACTTGCTGAGTAAGCTCGTACTCAACCGTACCTTCTTAACCCTTGCTAGGCTCTAAGTCCTTCAAGATGACGTCAACATCAATGTCTACTCAAGAAACCATCATCGGCAGCTCAAGTTCTTCAATGAAGTCAACATATACAACAACCGAAGTGAAGGCAAAGTCTCTGTTTAGATAGGAGTAGTACTCTAGCCATAAAACCTACTTCTATAGAGCATTGCACTAGCAACAATTGCAAGCCAATTAGTTTAAATGCTCGTCTTAGTAACTAGATAGTTATGAGTTATTATTTCTATTTCTTCTTTGTAAGATGTTCTTTCTCTCTCTTTAACCTAGAGTGTTCTCTGGATCTTATGTAAAGAGTCGAGTTGTATTCTATAGTCATGTCTTGGACCTACTATGTTTCTGTTGTACCACTCTAAGGGATGTAATACTAGTGAACGGTGTTTCATTGGTGTTATGTCAACGACTATAGTGTACTACATCATGCGATTGGTATCTTTGGGTCACAGCTTGGTATTAGAGCATATGCTTTGACCTTAGGATTAAAACCCTTTTAGGAAGATCTGTAGGTTGGATAGTGACTATAGGTGCCATCTTATCTAAACCAAGACTTGTGATGGTATCCACTTGAGGATAAACCTTGTCACACTTAAGTTGGATGTTCTTATCATCTTTCTTAAGGATTAGTTGTATGTCTTCTCTAGAGAATTGTCATTTTAGCGTAGCTCTAAATAGGTATAACACCACTAAGATATTTTTAAGTAAGTGGAAATATCAAAGAAGATTACGACTAAGTTTAGGATATAATGTGGAGTAGTATTAGTGATGGAGTCTATGTTTGGAATTTCCGTGAAGTAGCAGAATCTTATCACTAGTTGATACCACTATACCACTTCAGGTAGACCATTAGAGTATGTATAGATATAATTGGAGGTAAATCATGTGGCATTCACTTGAGAATTCCATGTGATGGAGTAGAATTTTGTTAAGAATCATTAATAGTAAGCTAAGAAAAAGAGTCGTCATGGTAAGATTAGCTCTTTAATCATGATGACTAGGTAAATCTTAACAAGTTCGTGGTGAGAATAGCTCCGAGACCATGATAGGTCGGTAATTAGGACAAGTAATTAGTAACAAATCTTGTAATAATAGTAAGTAAAGAACAGTGTAGGTCTATGATAGAAGTCATAGGTATTTTTAACATTACACTAATTTTAGGATTAAGATAATAACTACAATGTTGTTTGTAGTTTTGAGAGATCATGTGAGGATAATTTACGATAGAATGGGAAGTTGATAGTCTTTAGTAGTCCCGAAAGAAAGGTAAGAGGTTAGTCAAAACTAGAGTGAGACCACTTTGCTCAAGATTATCCTGTTGCACCTGAGCAATTTGGGTAGATATTGAGACAAAGAGTAGTTTAACCCTAAGTGCTAAGTACCACAAAGTAAACCTATACTAGGAGGTGTCATATACTACACAGCCAAGCCTAAATTCTAGAGGTATTATACTCAACTACTATATTCCGTGCTTAGAATAATGTGTGTTATATGTACCACATTTGTATTTCTTGGTTTTTCTTGCATCTTCTTGATTGACTAGATCTATGCATGAAGTTTGACTTGGTGTGCAAATGCAAGTTGTATCAGCAAGTTATTACTTGATGTTATAGACCTAGATAGAAAAGGGAAATCGTGTAAGGGAGTGACGAGTTCCAAAGGTCAAGATGAAAGTTGCATGAAGAAGGAAGCTAAATATAAGGTGTATCAACACTATTTTGAAGGATGGATTAATCCCAACTCATTATGAGCTAGCAAAAAGAAGGAATATTAGTGCAGAGAAGGTGTTGAGCAACATTAAAAGATGAATTAAAGTTTACTCAAAGTGGGTGGTATTGCTAAGAAGCTAATGAAGTAGTTGTACCTAGTTCATGGAAGTATCATGAACCAGTGCAAAGAAGAAGTCTTTGAATAAGGGTGGTATTCAAGCTCTGATAATTCAGAGAGAATGCCAATAAAAAGTCAAAAAACTTGTAGGGTAATCCATACACCTAGGAGGATTTGTAGCTGGTATCCTAGCGGTTTAGCTAATTAGATCATCTTGGTATGATTTAAAGAGAATAAAACTTGGCCTAAGTCAAGAAAGGCATAAAGAAGTATAAGATTTAAGTGAAATGTCTTTCGAGACGCTTCGTGAAATGGGGCCTACCAAATAGAAAATGTCTAGAAGGTTAAGAGTAAGTTAAGTAATGTCGGAAGATTCATTTCGGAGATCCCCAATTGTGGGGGTGTACCGCAAATTATTTCGTGAGACCTTATATAGGTAAGTATAAGCTAGATAGACACCAATATCCTTATTATTGAGCTAATGGGTATTATACATGTAGTTTATAGACCATTAGGAAACCCCAAGGGGGAGAGTAGACAATAAACACTGAAGTGTTGTTGTCTTACTTTTTGACTAAAGATTGGAGAAGAAGTATAAAGTTATGATGAGATTAAGCCTTATTATCATAAGGTTATAAGATGCCATCATTATAAAGTAATTCCGAGAGTATGTCCGGATAAAAGGTCGAAGGAGATATAACTACTTAACCCTAGTGGACTAGTTATAAAGGGGAAACAGCTGGTAAGTTGTCCTTAAGAAGGAGGAGAGCCTACTAAAATAGTCTAGTGTTAAGAAGAAGGAAATCCTGGTCGGAATGGATGAAATGTGTCCAAAACCAATCTTAAATAAGACTGTAAGGACATAATTCAAGGGATTATAGTAAAAGAAACTATAGGATAAATTAGAAGCGATAGTGGATATTGTCAAGTATGAAGAAAATTCAAGGAAAAAGATTTAGATACAGGATGCCACAATTATCCCCAAATGTGATCACAATGGAGTTGAGAAATGTTGTGCTCTATACAAGACAACACCTTATTCCGAAACATAAGAGAGTACGAACTTCGGGGACAAAGTTTATTTTAAGGGGGAGAGTCTGTAACACCCCAGCATAGAGCTTAGAAATAAGCGGAGATAAGGTGTGTGCATTGCATTCATGCATAGAAAATCTGAATAATTTTCGCGCAAAACTAAACAAGCTGTAGAGGGATCGATATCTCTCTTGTACTGATGGGAACATCAGAGAAAGTGTGATAGATTTCTACATGACCTTTGTGGTACATCGGTGTTTTGAGGGAAACAATTTGAATACAATTCAAATATGAATGATAATAATAATCTAGATGAGAATTTGAAATAGAATTGAAATTTAAAATAAGTCATATGAAGTAATATTGGATCATCACATTACCTTGGATTTAAATAATACCTTAGAATTATTACTCCAAAAAGAATAGATATATTCCATAATATTGAATAATAAAAGTACATGGGAATCCAATATTAAAATGCCAAGGAAAAGAAAATTGGACACGACCTTTTCTAATTTTGGTCATATATAACACAATTTATAATACCAATATGAATATATAGCAATGTATAAACGAGAATTCAATGTTGGGAATTGAACCTCCCAAGTAACCATACATTTTATATTAGTTATAATTCCAAAACAAGTAGAAATAAATATTACAAGTCCCATACATAATTTACAAGCTTGTATACCAATATTACAAGTAAGAATTGAATCTTACAATCTCAGAAAAGAATTCTACTTGAACCAATGAATAATTTACAACATTGATTAGGGATTACAAAGTTCAAAAGTAAAAGAAGATTACATCAGTCAAAAAGAAATAAAAAAGGAAATCAAATTTGTTCCTTCTATCTTGGTCTTGGTTTCTTTTCATTTGGTCCCTGCAAAAGAAATCAAGCCACAGATTAGTCTTTCATTCACTTACTATAGATAACAATAATTGACTCACTTGATAGTAATGAAAGAAGGGAAATAGAGCTAGTAGGATAAGAGCAAGATTCTAGCCGTGCATGCACTAGAAGGAGAAGAAAGAACACTTGGTGACTAGTACCAGACCAGGGCCACAAGCAAGCAGCTCTATCACCACATGCATAGCATGTGCTGTCATCTCCAAAGCAAAAGGTCTAGCAGTATAAAAATTCGTTGTGCCTTGCTAGCAACCACTCAGCACATACACACACCCAGTCGTAGCTCTTGTTCACCACATCAGTAGAGGAATATTTGTAGCTAATTTTGGAACCATTTACACTAGCTAGACCACCAGAAGATCATCTAGTAGATATATGTATCATCTACTAGCAAGATCTCACCAAAAACTAAGAGCACATCAAGAACAGCTACAAGGCTAGAGCTAGATCTTAGAAAGCAAATCAAGACACTAGGTGGTGGAGTAGTAGGAGCAGATCCAGCTACTAGGAGGACAAGGTTTACAAAGAAAACATCAGTATCCACCAGAAGTTGATCAAGTGATCCACAGGAAGCAGGATATCTACACCCAGAAGTCATTAGCTACTCTACACACAGCAGTCAAGTAGCAGGTTACTAAACTATGATCTAGCTAAACATCTATTCTTATAAATTCATTATATCTAGCATTACATATGTCCATCACACAAGCACAAATTTTCTCAAGATCATGCAGCCTCTATTCTTATCAGTTTGAGAGGAAAGGATAAGGAAGGGATCATGCAGAAATAAGTAGTGCTGCTGGACAGCAACCAGATCTGTCTAGGAGCAAGTAAATCAGTCATAGAGCACTCAAACAGTACCAAACCATCTAGAAAAGCATCTATTTGATCTGGAGCCAGCCTACATTGATCTAGGTGATCACGTGATCACTAAGAAACTCCAGAACACCCATCAAAATTAAATCACAACAAGTATGACAATAATAGATCATCTATTTGTTTACACTTGGTTAAGTTACTACTCTAGCACACTTGTGTGATGCTAACAAATGGTTACAGCATGCATTCCTTATATATTTGTACTGCAACATTTCATATACACTTGATCTATGGGATATATGTGGAATATATGCATCTTGGAAGGGATTCATTCAACCAGCTAACAACAGTGCTTATTTTGTTCTATCTTAATCATAAAAGCTACTAGAGCATGTAATCATATAAAAATTAATGTTTATTTAAAAGAACACAAAGAATGTAGCTCCAGTGAGTTAAGTAGAAGCATGGGTTGTGCTCCAACTTTGATACAAGGGAGCTTATTTGTAAGAAAACAATAGGAAGATTTAATCCTACAAAAGCCCAGGGGAAAGGCTAGGAGGGACACACCTGGGAAAACCAGGGGGTAATACCAAACAATCAAACCTATTGATTATTCCCAATCAGATCTCTCTAGAAGTCACAAACATACACTTCAACTAAAAATATGTTCTTTATGCATTGGTGAGATCATGTAATTACTAGGGGACCAAACCCAAGCTCATAAATCTAATTATAGCAAACAAGATCAATCAAGGACATTAAAGAACATGTTCCAGCAAAATAAATCATTGACACTCAAAGTAGCTGATCATGTATATGATTATTAGAAAAATGTCCTACATTTAGAAAAGTAGTTGAACATGTATAACTTTACTTGTCCACTTTTGTGCTCACCTTGTTTGAGAATTAATTGTGGGGTGGATACCTACACACTAGTGTATCTAATTATATTGCAGCAAAACAAACTCTCTTTGTGAACTATTACTTGTACTCATAGACCCTATTAGGAAAATTAAACAGATCATCGCCACTGCCTAGTACCAAGTTTCCATCACCATATACACCTGACCACCAGATAAAAACAACAAATCATAGTCCTTTACTAATGAAAGTGTGATGAACTGGAGATCACTACAACACCACCAGTCCTAAACAAATTTGTCAATCACCTAAACACACATCCAACCAGCATCACAACCTAGTTCATGTCCAGAAATTCACCCACACACCATAATCCTAAACCTAGAACAATTCATCGGCTTGAAGGCCGGTCACAGAAGGGTCATACCTGAGCCGTAGATGTAGCCGAGGTGGTTGTTGCAGATGTCATAGTCGAAGTAGAGGAGAGGGACAAGCCATAGCCTACAACTGTGCCCAAGTGTAGGAGGCCATGGCCAATCCTGGCCATGGGCATAGCAGCAGCCACACCATCAGAGAGGAAGCGGTCGAGGCAGATGGAGGAGAACCAACACGAGCTCATTGTGGAGGTCATGCCCGATGAGGAGGCGTTAGGGTGTCGGTGCCGATCCGGCTGCCGAGACCAAGGCATGGGCTAGGGTTTCAGCCGGGCATGCTTGAGCCTAATCAATGAAGGGGAAAGAAAGAGGGGAAGGTGGTGAGGCAGCAGCGGTGCCAGATATAGCAGATAATGGCTGGCGGTCGGCCATAGCAGTGCGGGCGGCGGTGGCACCACGAGAAGAAGGATGCGAGACGATATCGTGTTTGTGGTGTGCGTGGAGAGGATAAGAGAAAGAGCAGGGGAGGTTGGGCCCAAACCCAAACTAGGCCAGCCTGTTGGGCCAAATCGACTTGATTCAGTTGGACCAGGTGTGGTTTTAACCAACTAGGCCACAGCCCAACTATTTGCCCCCACGAAATCATTTTTTCTATTTAATAAACCCTATCAAATATTCCCAAACTAGAATAAAGCATAGTAAATTCATTAAAAAATCCTAAAAATATACATCATATATCAAAATGATCACAAAAATGATATATGCCTAGGAAAAATATAACTTTACTTATTTAAGCTAAGTAAAATGTGAATAAATATTAACACCCTTAAATCCTTAATAAAATCTCATAAATTAAGGAAAAGTCCTAAAATGAATAAAAATCATTTTTGCATATGAAAATAATATAACTATTTTACAAAAATATCAACTTAATTTGTTTGCAAATAAAACTTGAAGCAAATATTTAAAGATATATAATCCTTTGTGGAATTTTATAAAAATGAGGATAACACCTAAAATTAAATTAAATTCACTTCTACGATCTTAAGTAAGTATGTTTTCCTAGAAAAATACTAATTATATTATTCCAACACACTTTAAGGTTATTAAGAAATAAATCCTTATTTATTATCTAGTTGGTAAATTCTTTAAGAACATTCTTAAATAAGAAATAATCACAATTTTATATAAAACCCGAAATCCTGTATATTTAAATACTACTTCCAAAACCATAACTTAAGTCTATATTAATACTTAAAAGTAAACTATTAACATTTAGAAAACTCTTTAAAACCATAACTCCAAGATAAACCAATAATTTAAGTAAATTTTAATCACCATTCACTTATAACAAAAGTGAATATTACTTATATCTTAACTATTCATGATTTCAAACTTTAATAGATTACTAAAAATCATCTAAATTTACTTTCCTTAAAAGGTAAATTATATTCATAATAACAAGTCATATTTAAACTCATCATTCACTTAAACTGAAAGTAAATGATCTCATACCCTCAAACATGCTTATTACAAGGTTTAAGACTTATTACTACTTTTAAACACATCACACCCTAGGTCTACTTATGTTTTAAAGTTAAATTTGGTACACCAAATCATGCATAATGCCTAAAGAATATTTATGTTTTTATAGTTAACTTTTGCCGGTTCTAAATTAAATCATAAGGCATCTCAAACCCACGCTTATCGAATAAGAGCAAACGATATCGATCACATTCGATTAACCACAAATATTGTTTAAATCTTAACAAAGAAATCTTTTCCTAAAAAGTTATTCTTTTAAGAAACATTAAAAGTAATCCTTAAGCACTTCTTTAAAAGGCTCTAATTGATTAGTAATCTTGCTCAAGAATTTTTTTAGATACCATGCCCCATTTGAGTGCTTTAGTATTACATGCTACTTGTTGTATTTACATATTGTTTCACACACTCTCACAAGACTTAATAAGAAGCACAAGTGTGAAACTAAGATAAAAGTGAAACACATTTTAAAGAAACCATTCCCAGTTTCCGAACCCTAGATCAGATACCATAGTCCAAGGATTCGCGTTTATCAAACTGCATTACATTACTTATGCATAATTGCATCTTGCTTCTTTAAACATTAGTCCTTACCGGACCAATGATGCTATTTCTAGATTTTGGATCTAATATTGTCTTGAAGACCGTGAGTGCATAATCTTGCAATCACAAAAGGCAAGTTCACAACTTGCTCATGTCCTTTGATTATTTTCTATGCTTTTAACTCAACTACGTCATCACCTGCATTTCAAAAAGGTCGAAAACACTATTTTCATAATTAACTAGAAATATCGGTTATTGATCCATGGTGATTAGCTAATCTATCATAACTAGCAATGGAAACGCCATTGTACTGTAATGTATCATCTAGGACTTAATAACCAATGTCTCCAGTGATTCTAGCCCCGTATATTACGCGTCAACCATGAGATTTGGAATGGGACGGAGAAGTCAGTTGTATCTTCTTCCTTTCACATGGACGGATGACCTTATCGTGAGGTTGTTGATTTCTCGTGGAGTTCCAGAGAATCTAGCACATGGGTGGGACCCCTTAGTTCCTCACGAGCTAGGTGTCTAGATTATCTGTGCATAGCTATCTGGGTCGGAGTTCACCATAGCTGATGGTGACCGCCAGTCCGAGCTGCTTACAGAGTCTTCGGGAACTCATCTAGGTTGTAGCTTGCCCAAAAGGCGGCTTAACGGAGATGTAGTCAGCCCCGAAGGATCATGTCTTCATGCGGGGTCGCGGGGAGGGCAGTGATTGGCTTGGATCTTAGACTGGGCCCCACACCAAGGAAGTGTGGACGAGAATGCAACTCGGATGTGCAACAAAGCTAATGTCCCTTGTGGGAAAAGTGACGCACCTCTGCAGAGTGTATGAATTGTGACATGTTACTCCCTGTTCCGGGAAGGAGCTACGAACGCGGCAGGAAAGGAACCCCACGAAGGTTCTGGTCAACCTATGAAGGCTGTCGGACATAGTTTTCAGAATAAAAGCAACCTTTGAAGAAATGTTTATGAAAACCTGCATTGCCTATGACCTATGGTCTGTGGCTATAGAGATAGTGCACCATACACTCCTTTTTAGTGAACTTCCTGAGTACGCTCGTACTCAACCGTACCTTCTTAACCCTTGCTAGGTACTAAGCCATTGAAGACAACGTCAACATCAATTTCTGCTCAAGAAACCATCATTGCACTAGCAGCAATTGCAAGCAAATTAGTTTAGATGCTAGTCTTAGTAACTAGATCGTTATGAGTTATTATTTCTAGTTCTTCTTTGTAAGAAGTTCTTTCTCTCTCTTTAACCTAGAGTGTTCTCTGGATCTTATGTAAAGAGTCGAGTTGTAATCTATAGTCATGTCTTGGACCTGCTGTGTTTCTGTTGTACCACTCTGAGGGATGTAACAATAGTGAATGGTGTTTCATGGGTGTTATGTCAACGACTATAGTGTACTACATCATGCATTGGTATGCTGGGTCACCGCAGATAGTATGAGTATTTGAATGTTAAATGGAGAATTAATATTAAATACATATTTTATTTTATAGTTAAAGGCAGCCCAATGCTAATGGGCATCGCACGTAGGGGAGGCCCAAGAGGCAAGGCGCCTAGGGACAGGGGCCAGTCGGCCTGGGCTAAGGGGCCGTCCTAGTGGGGCCCACCTAGGGCCGGTGGCTTCCCCTAGGTGGCCAGCGGGTGTGGGGATTAGTCCAACACCGCCTAGCCCCTGGGTGGTGTGCCCCCCTACCACTATATATAGGGGTATCCCCTCCCCCTTTGGAATCATCACATTCCCTCTCATGCTCTCTCTCATCCATTGACGACTTCTCCAGAATACTGGAGAGGACCTCGTGGATCATGAGTTCTCCACTTTCACACTATCGTCGTGTGATTAGCGATCCGGTATCTACTTCTTCCGCTGCTCGGCTGGATCAGAGTCCGGTTGATGTCACCTACACCGGACATGTGACGAACTTCGAAGGCACCAAACTTGAGGTGCTGCTCATCTTCATCAATATACGCCTTCCTACGTAAGGTGTGCCTCGGTCTTCAAAGGTATGAATACCGTCTTTCTCTTCCATTGCTTATGTCTACATAGTATAGATCCTGGTATTAGCGTTAGTGTAGATAGAAATTTTTTGTTTTTTGCTACGGAACTGTCAACACCCGGATTTTTAATCCCAGATGCCTGTTATGCCATACATCGCAATCCTAGGATTACCATTTTTGTGAGACATAACAGATTGGATATCACGGTACATCATCCATTATAAACCATATAAGGTCTTACACAAATAAAGGATCTCATGATCCAGTCGTAGTACAAACAAGCAGTGGAATAAATAACATAGCGGTGGGCTCCATCTTCAGGGTCACAGGCAATGCTGATGATGGGAGATGATCCTAGTTGTCGTAGCCGTCCTGCTATCCTTCCTCCTGGTAGTCCTCCCCGTAGTCTAGCCACGGGAATAGCCAGGGACAAAGCCATGAGTACTCTTCAAGTACTCGCAAACTATCACTAACAAGTAAGGTAGTTCTAGTAGGAATGCTAAGTTCTAAGTTTATTTGTAAAGTTAAGTTTGAAACCTAAGCTGAGTTTAGAAACAAAGAAAGATAAAATAAAGTTCTAAATCACCTAAGTGGGAACTTAGTTGTCATAGTCACAACCATGTTGTGGTCAAGTCATGTCACAATTCATTTCATAAGTCATTTTGAAAACATCTGACAACGGAACAGTATGGCCACTCCAACTGTCCATAACCGCAGACGCGGCTATTCGAATAGTTTGACACTCTGTAGAGGTGGTACACTTTCACCACAAAATTCGATACATCTGTCAGGGATAACCCTGAATCGTCATACTTAGTATGCAGATAATCAAACATAACCTTTCCTTTACACACTCTAGTATAAGCACCTCTCCTATGAGCTTGGCCTCCCAGCCATGGCTATCTGCCATCCTGGGCACTGCATAGGTGGACAACATTGAGAGGTAGCCTCAGCTCAAACCTCTCCCGTGAGGGAACCAATACTAACGCATATAAACTTCCGGCTAAGCCTTACCCAATTCCGGTATTGTGGTTGTACGGTAAAATTGGAATGGTATCGCATCCGAACCCAACCATCAGTTTTTATAAAGGGATAAGGCTCATGCCTCAACATTTTCATCATCATAAACCATTTGTGTTTCTCTAAACACATGTCAAAACATCTCAATAGAATGACTCATCATTCCGAGGTTTTCATAAGCATTTTCACCAAGTATTCCCATCTAAAGTGATCAAGGTTTTGGTTTAGCTCTAAACTACTAAGTTAAGAGTGTTCACTAATGTGGGATGTTAATATCAATCTCATGCCATAGAATGACATCTAAGTCTAACTAGATAGGCCAAGTTTTATACTCTTTATGCTATCTATAAATAAGGTAAAGAACTATGGTAAAGTAAAGGAAAGTAAAGCTTGTAAGTAAAACTTGGGATAGGTATAAATCAAGGAGGTATAACCAAAGCATGCCTAATGCATCTTTCTTAGGTTATCTTGCTTAATTATAGCTTGCTAACAATAGCTTACCAATAATAGCTTGCCTTAATTGGTGCAGTGGTTGAAATTATCCTCGTCTTCTTCGGGGTAGAACTCCTCCTCCTCGTAGACTTGGTCGGTACTATCGTCTATAAATGTATACGGAATACACAATCACCAAACAATACTTAACTAGTCTATTTAGCACACTAAGGCACACACTTGATGATCTAGTATCATCACATTCATCACAAGATTTTTAATGAACTAGTTTCATTTATTTTATTTGAGGAAAGTAATTTCTACACATTGAAATTAACTAAGTTTTAATATTCTCCAATTAAAATATGGGATCATATGGACACATGTCATCACCACATATTCTAATACATGGAAATGTGATTTAAATTTCGGATCACATTTTATACAGTCTAAGATTAATATTTAAATGATTTAAAGTGACTAGAAATTCCTATATAGCATTATTTTGGTACTAGTCCAAAGTCACTGCATGGAAACCTAATTATTATTACATATTTAGATAAGTATTGTCAAATGTGATTTTTGAGAGTTGCGATCAACTCAATAGATATTATGGTTGAATTTTGAAAAATGTTTGAATGTAGAAAAGTCTCTGTTTTGTTATTTTTGCTATATGTGATCTATAACTCCAATTGATTTAAATCCAACGGGCTTGGATAGAGATTTTAATCACCTTTCTAACAAAATTTGAATCATTCAATTTGGTTCACTATAACTCTCTGAATTGATTTTTAAACTAGTGGACATAATTGAGTATAAGTCTAAATAGAAAAACCTATATTTGAATTTTAGGGCCAGCGCGAGAACACTAACGGGCCAGCCCAGTGACACTCCGCGACGCAGAAGCCAACTGATAGGGGGGTCCTACATGTCAGTGGCACAACTAAACATGAAGCGGTACAGGGCGATGTGGACCGTGTGATTAGAACCTAGATCAACGGCTCTGGTTTATCATCGACGACGGACAGGTCGTCGGCGAGATTGAACCCTAGCGGCTTGGTGGGGGTCGATTGGGGGCTTATCAGGGCTCCAGCTAACGTGGCAATGGGGGCGATCGAACAAGTGGTCGACGACGGACTCAGGTGAGGTCGCGGCGGCTCCTGGGGTGGTCGCAATCGACGGGCCCCTTTCTCCTCTGCTGCGGCGACTCCGGTGGAAATTCCGGTGAACAGTTGCTCGAGCGGCTCCGGTGAGAGGTGGGGAAGGATCAGTGGTGAGAGAGGAGTGTTGGAGTGTGGAGAATTGGTGCTAGGGATGTCTCCTTATATAGGGTCGATGAAGGGGCAGAGCGGCATGGGCGCGGCTCGTCGGAGACGATGTTACAGGGGGCTAATGGCATGGGCGAGGTAGGCGGACGGTGGCTTGCCTCCTAGCGGTCAGCTACGGTGCAATGGCACGGCTAGGGGCGGTGGTATGCAGTCGGGAAAGGTTGCCACTTTGCGCGGCAGAGGCGGTGCTCGACGCTGCATGTGGTGGCTGCTGGTCGCGCGGCGGGAAAAGGGCATGTCCTGGAGCATACTAGGGTTATGGCGGAGCAGCACGTGCAAGCTGAGGGCAAGGCGTGGCTTGTGTTGGCCTGTCGGGAATGGCGCTCTGGCGTGCTCCGTGCATGGCGCAGAGGCTCGGTGCGCGGGTGCTCCTCGGTGGTCCAAAGGTCTACCGCATCCGCTGTGATTAGGGTGGAGCCACCCAGTGAGAGGTGCTCTTGAAGAAAGCTAGGGGATGTGCTAGTTTGGTGTGGCGCTGTCTCTAGCACGTTGCCCACATTTGGCCGGTGACGTGGTACTACTGCTAGGGGCTAAATGGTAGCTCTTTGATGGCTTGGTTGGAACTAGGGAGACAGGGAAGAGCAGAGGGGATTGAATGGGGGACACAGAGTTGATTAGCAACGGTATTAGTTAGGCCAATTCTTCTCTGTCTGCCAATTGTTCGACAAAATGGCCACAAGAAAGTTTTGTTTGAATTTTGAAAAGATTTTTGGTGGATGTGTTAGTCACATGCTTAAGAATTTGTGGTTGCTGGGGAATGTCAAGGTGAACTCATTTGAGTGGTTTTTGAAAAAGTGGGATCGATGCATATGAAATGGATTCCATTTTCAAATGCCATTTAAAATTAGGGTTTAAATGTTTTTGTAAGATTTCAAAGTGGGCCTTGGTAGATCATTACTTGTACTAGCAAGGGGTGAAAAGAGTTAGAATTGTTTCTGTTAAGAATTGACTTCTAGGAACACCTAAAGTGACCTAGTGGATTAAAATGGCAAAAGTGACCATTTGCCTTTATTAATCTTATTTGATTTCTTTTTCTTTGGATTTTGCTTGGGAATGATCTAGATGATGTGGAATTCATCTTTGAATCATTTTACAACCATTAGAACAAACAAACATGGCAATTCCAAACAATTCTATTTTAAAGCAACACACATGCATTCATATTTGTTTTTAATAATAAAAAGTTTTTGTTAACCCTAAATTGGGTGATTTGGATCTTGATAACCTTAATTGAAGTTTTGGGATGTTACAAACCTTCCCCCCTTAAACAAAATCTCGTCCCGAGATTTAAGAAAGAAAACAAGGAACTAAAGAGATCTGGAAACTCAGTCCTAATGTAATCTTCTCGCTCCCAAGTGGCTTCTTCTTCGGTATGGTTGCTCCATTGGATCTTGAGAAATTTGATACTCTGGGTCCTGGTGGTTCTGTAAGCTTCCTCCAAGATATGGATGGGCACTTCACGATACGTCAGATCCTTGTTGATATCAACGGCTCGGTGATCGATGTTCTTGAAAACTTCGGTCTTCTCCGGCACTTCTAGGCATTTGCGAAATAACGAGATATGGAACACATTATGGATGGCAGACATCTCTTTTGGCAGTTCCAGTTGATATGATACTTCTCCTTGACGATTAAGAATCTTGAACGGTCCGATATATCTGGGGGCTAACTTTCCTTTTAGACTAAAACGTTGAGTTCCCTTCAATGGCGAAACTTTGAGATACACAAAATCTCCGACATTGAAAGGCAGGTCTCTATGTCTCTTGTCAGCATAACTCTTCTATCTGGATTGGGCGGTCTTAGGTGCTCATGGACTTTGTGAACCTTCTCTTCAGCTTCCCATAGGATGTCGGGTCCGAAAATCTGACACTCTCCTACTTGCGACCAATTCAAAGGGGTACGACACTTCCTTCCATATAGGAACTCAAATGGGGCCATTTGCAAACTGGCTTGATAACTGTTGGTGTATGAGAATTGTGCGAAAGGCAGACAATATTCCCATTTTGATCCGTACTCTAACACACAAGCTCTCAACATATCTTCCAAGATTTGGTTGACTCTTTCAGTCTGTCCATCGGTCTGAGGGTGATAAGCTATGCTGAAATTCAACTTGGTTCCTAATCCTTCTTGGACTTTCTGCCAAAATCTCGAGGTGAATTGTCTTCCTCGATCCGACACTATAGTCTTGGGGGTTCCATGCAGACTAACAATTCTGGCAATGTACAACTCTGCTAGCTTTGAACTCTGGTAGGTTGTCTTGACAGGTATAAAATGGGCTACCTTGTACAGTCTATCAACGATGACCCAAATAGAGTCATTTCCCCTACTAGAAGTAGGCAAACCGGTGATAAAGTTAATTCCGATGGAATCCCATTTCCATTCCGGAATCTGCAATGGTTGCAACAGTCATGCGGGCCTCTGATGTTCCGCTTTGACTCTTTGACAAATATCACACTTGGCGATGTAGCTTCCGATTTCTCTCTTCATCTTGTGCCACCAAAATTGCTCCTTCAAATCCTGATACATCTTCGTTCCTCTGGGGTGGATAGAATAAAGAGTATCATGAGCTTCTTGCATGATAACTTGCTTCAGCTCCGAATCTGCTGGCACACAGATACGTCCTTTGTACCACAGAACTCCTTCTTCGTCTTTGGTAAATCCAGGCACCTTTCCTGTACCAATATGACGCTTGATTCTATCGATACTTTCATTTCCCTTCTAGGATTCCTTGATTTGACTAATCAAAGTGGGTTGAAGTTCAATGCTAGCTAAAAATCCTTGGCTAACTAACTCAGTTCTAAACTTCTCCAACTCTTCATGCAAACTTGGTTGCTTCTCCTTGATCATGGTGTTTAACCTACACGGCAATCTGCTAAGAGCATCCGCTACCACATTGTCTTTGCCAGGGTGATAGTGAATGTCAAGGTCATAATCCTTGATTAACTATATCCATCTCCTTTGCCTCATATTCAGCTCCTTCTGAGTGAAAATATACTTCAAGCTCTTGTGATATGAATAAATCTCACAGCGATTACCCATAAGATAATGACACCATGTCTGCAAAGCTAAAACTACAGCTGCTAGCTCCAGATCATGGGTGGGGTAGTTTTGCTCATGCTGCTTCAGTTGTTGAGAAAGATATGCTATGACTTTGCCTTCTTGCATCAACACACATCCAAGACCAATCTTGGATGCATCATAATCCACATCAAACGACTTCTTGATATCTGGCATGATCAATATTGGGGCTAAAATCAATCTCTTCTTGAGCTCTTGGAAGCTTGCTTCACATTTGTCGGTCCAGTCAAACTTCTTGTCCTTCTTCATAAAATTGGGTCATGGGTCTTGCGATGCTCGAAAATCCTTCTACGAACTTGCGGTAATATCCCGCTAATCCGAGAAATGCACGGACTTGGGTTTGAGTGGTTGGGGCTTCCCATTCTTCAACATCTTTGATCTTGGCGGGATCAACAGCGACTCCTCCGGCAGACACAATATGTCCGAGGAATCCAACTTATTTCAGCCAAAACTCACATTTGCTGAACTTGGCATACAACTGATGCTCTCTCAGGGTTTCAAGGATGATCCTCAGATGTTTCTCATGGTCTTCTTCTAACTTGGAGTAGATAAGAATATCGTCGATAAACACCACGACAAACTTATCCAGCAAATTCATAAAGATCTTATTCATGAGATTCATGAAATAAGTGGGAGCATTGGTTAATCCAAAAGACATGACCGGATACTCATATAATCCATATCTAGTGGTAAAGGCGGTCTTTGGAATATCCATTGCACGAATCTTGAGTTGATGATAACCAGTCCTAAGATCAATCTTAGAGAACACTCTGGCACCAGTCAACTGATCAAATAGATACTCTATCTTGGGCAATGGGTACTTGTTCTTGATGGTGACATCATTCAGCTTCCGGTAATCTGTGCACAAACGATTGCCTCCATCTTTCTTGTCGACAAACAACACAGGCGATCTCCATGGCGATGTGCTTGGTTGAATCAAGCCTTTCTCCAGCATAGCATCCAGTTGCTTCTTCAACTCCACTAACTCTGATGGGTTCATGTTATAGGGTCTCTGAGCTATGGGTCCGGTTCCAGGGATTAGTTCAATAATGAACTCAATATCCCGATCCAGGGGCATACCAGGCAATTCATCTGGGAATACGTCGGGGTATTCACAGACTACTCTGACTTGGTCAATGGTGGGTAGGGCTAGACTCTTGTTGCATTTGAATTGATGGGGCAAGGTTTCAGATATATGCTCTACTGGTACTCCAGAGCTACTGGTCATGGTGATGGATTTCTTGGCACAATTGATCAATCCTTTATGCTTCGACATCCAATCCATTCCTAGTACTACTTCCAAACCTTTGGTTCCAAGTACTATTAGACTGGCATAAAAATCAATCACATGTATTCTGATAGGCACAGCTTTGCAAATTTTTCTAGATTTGGTGGTTGAACCAGGTATTTGAACTATCGTAACATGCTTCAAGTTGGTTGGGTGAATCTTACTAGTGCATGCAAATTCTTCGGTAACAAACGAGTGCGATGCTCCAGAATCAAACAACACTCTTGCTAAAACTGTGTTGATAGAAAACATACCTAGCACGACATCTGGCGCTTCTTGGGCTTCTTCGACGTTCATGTGGAAGAGACGGCCGTTGCGGTTGTGAAGGTTCCCTGGGGCGAATCTTCTACCGGGCTGAACACGGCGCTGCTGTTGAGCTGGGGCATTCACATTGGCAGTGGCGGCAATCTTCTTGGGACACTCATTGGAGTAGTGACCCTTCACTCCACACTCAAAACAAGTAATCTGAGACTTGTCGTTTGCTACAATAGGCACGGCATTGCTTCCAGTCCTTGGGGCAGTGTTGTTGTTGTGTTGTTGGACTTGGGCGGTGCACGGTTGAAGTTGTTGGAGTTGCCGAGGTGGTTGTTGTTGTTTCCTCTGGCCTTCACATTTCCTCCGCTACGGTTGGGGTAGCTTAGGCGAGACATTAGGGGTCTATTGTTCCGTAGGGCATATCCGGCAAACGGGTTGGGGTGATACTTCTAGGCATTGTGGGACCCAGCTTGGTGCACCATCCAACGTTTGTGGTTGTCGTTTGCTTGGTTGATCTTCCCTTCCATCTGGATGGCAGAGTCGACTAGTTCTTCGAGGTCCTCAAAACGAATGTTGACTAGCACCGTATGCATCTCACCATGTAGTCCGTTCAGGAATCTCTCCTTCTTCTTGGCCTCCGTGTTGATCTCATCAAGTGCATACCTGGTGAGGGACAAGAATCTGTCACGATACTCCACTACAGTCATTCTGCCTTGCTTTAGTTCTCTGAATTCATCTCTCATTCTGGTGACTAAACCCTGCGGCACATGGGTGCGGCTGAACTTGACTTTGAAGGCTTCCCACGTCATCACTTGACCGTGGTTCATCGTGCGGGTGTTGTTCCACCAAGCTCTTGCATCTCCTGCCAGATAGTGGGTGGCAAACAGAACTTTCTCATTGGCATCCACTCCTGCGACTTCTAAGTTATTCTCCATGGTATGTAACCAATCATCAGCATCCAGTGGGTCTTCAGACTTGCTAAAGATTGGGGATTGGTATTCTGGAAGTTTTTGAGTTTGGATCCATGATGATCCTAATTTCCATGGCCTTGATTGTTGTCGGCCATCTGGGCGATCTGCTGCAGGGTGGCTAGATTTGCTTGGCGCTCTACTCTACTAGCTTCGCGGTCCCCAATTAGTGTCTGGAGAATCTGCAGCATTGGGTCCTACGATGAGCTGCTCCCTCCTTGGTTTCCACGAGTGATCTAAAGATTGAGATAGATAATGGGGTAAGAGGGAAAGTTCTAAGGTTCATGGTTTTGTTTTCAAAGCTAAAACTTTGAGTTTGACTCAGGTTTTGCAACTAACTTCTTTTCCTTCATTCAAGCAAAGCACACGATACAAACACACACACCACAATAAAAGGAAAACAGATAGTTTTAAGAACCATTATGTAAGCTAAGATACAATGGGACCGATACTTCTCACTCCTACGATAGTGCTCTAGTGCATCTACTCATCATCGATGAAGTCGGAGTCATCATCATCGGTGTAGAAGTCCATGGCATCATCCTCCAGGTAGTCATCATCATTGCTGAGGTACGAGTGAATATCCCCCTAGATGTCTTCACCTTCTTCCTCTTCTTCTTTTGCTGCAAGCTGAGCTTCTTGCTCCTTGATGGTCTTCTCGAGGTCGGCCACCTTCTTGCGACGATGGTTGATGGTGCGATCCTTCTTTGCGTGTTGACGACGAAGTGATTGATGATCCTTGATGACCAGTGAGAAAGTCTGGGC
The DNA here is from genome assembly GCA_023614405.1 of Avena insularis. Classification (NCBI taxonomy): domain Eukaryota; kingdom Viridiplantae; phylum Streptophyta; class Magnoliopsida; order Poales; family Poaceae; genus Avena; species Avena insularis. The sequence goes on along the minus strand of CM042686.1, from coordinate 480,980,708 downwards.
CTTTGATACATTGCAAATGTATCTATAATTTTTGATGTTCCATGCTTGGTTTTATCCACTTTCTTGTGTTTTGTCCACACTTTGGAGTACTTTTCATATGATTTCTTGGACTAACCTATTAACAAGAGCCACAGTGCTAGCTGCCTGTCTTCTGCTGTTTTTGGTTCCAGGAAAATCAGAAAATGAATATTCTCGGAATTGGACAGGACAAAAGCCAAAGTGCCTATTTTTCCGGAAGTCATCAGATGCCATAATACGAGACGGAGAAGGGCTGGGGTCACCACACCACTGGCACGGCCAGCTTGGCCGCGCCAGGTGGTCTGGCCGCCCTAGCACCCCGCTCTCCTTCCGCCTATATATTGCCCTCGGGACAAAACCCTAAGTGCGATCAAAATCCACGAAGAGTTCAGAGTCGTCATCTCCATCCCTAGATCGGGAGGGATCTGAAGCTCTTCCTGGCACCCTGCCAGAGAGGGGAATTCACCCTGGAGGCCTTCTTAATCATCATGCAAGCCTCCGGTGTGACGCGTGAGTAGTTCTTCTCTGGACTACGGGTCCATGTAGTAGCTAGATGGCTGGTTCTCCTCCTTTGTACTTTCATGTTTAGATCTTGTGAGCTCCATTCATGATCAAGATCATCTATTTGTAATTCTGCATGTTTTGTTTGCGGGGATCCGATGGATATTGAGATTCTATTTCAGATTGATTATTGATTCTATCATGTCTTTGTTATTTGTGATCTTGCATGCTTTCCATTGTTAGTAGCTATCTTGGCCAAGTAGATGCTAGCAACTCCAAGAGTTAGTATTTATGCTCGATAGTGGGTTCATGCCTCGTAACTGGGAAGTGATGTAAATTCTAAGGTACTAGATGTGTTTGTTCTACTAGGAGAAAACAAAATCCTTTGTTCATAGAAAAATCGTATTGTTTACTTTACATGATTAAATAAAGCAATAATCTATTGCTTGCAACTTAATACTGGAGGGGGTTCGGATGATAACCTGAAGGTGGATTATTAGTCATAGATGCAGTTGGATGACGGTCTATGTATAATGTTGTAATGCCCAATCAAATCTCAAAGGAGTCAAGATGATTAGTGTATGCATGTATTGCTTTCTCGATGTTTGTCAATTTCCCTGCTGTAATTTGTTCACCCATCATGTTATCTATCTTAAGGAGAGCCACCTCTAGTGAACTATGGATCCCGATCCTTTCTTTTACATACAATCTACAAACGGTTTACTGCTTTGTGTTTACTTTCTGCAAACTATTACTTCCTTCCATTCGATACGTTTAATCCTTTGTTTTCAGCAAAACCGGTGAGATTGACAACCTCCTCGCTGAGGGAAAACTTGTTGTTGTGCTCATCATACCTTCCTCTTGGGGTTCCCCAACGAGCTTGTTAATACACGAGCCAACTAGCAAGACTTTTTTACGGCGCTGCTGTGAGTCAAGGACATCTTCACAAGGGGAGTCCCTCATAACCAATCTCTTTACTTTGTTATTTTTGTTTTGCTTAGTTTCTTTTTACTTTGTTTGCTTGTTTCTTTATCAAAAACACACAAAAATTAGTTTTACTAGTTTGCTTTCTTATTTGAAAACACAAAAAAATTAAGTCTCCCTTAGTTGTTGCCTCTTCCTTAGCTCACCCTGTTGATCCCTAAATTCACCCTGAAAGACCTTTCAATTGGTAGTGGTTCTATAATTGGGAAAGATAATATTGAAGAATTCTTTAATCATGTTAGTAAGCATGAAGATACTGAGGATAGATCCCTTGCAGAACTTGCTCTAAACTATGAGATTGCTGCAGCTTCTTTAATTCACATGTTAGAAGCTAGGTTTGTTAACCTCAACCCCTTAATGCAAGTAATGTTTCTTAAGCTTAAAGAAATCGAGGACCCTGAAAAGAGGGATTTTATTCTAGAAACTTTGTTTAAGGAATTCTATGATGTTGCCAAAGATGCTAGAAAAGCCTTTGAACGTTTCAATATGCTAGGCTCATGTGTAGATGTTGTTGGTACACGAGAAAAGATGAGTAAAACTGAACCTAATGGGGAGGAAATTAAGATACCAACACCTTTCAAACTAGTAGCAATGCATAAAGCCATAGAAAAGAATCTTGATTGGATCGTTATTGAAAACCCGTTTGATGAAAATAGTGAACCTAAGATCACTGAGAGAGGATCCTCTAGAACTTATTTGGATGAGATACCTTGTCTTGTTGAAGATATTTCTGGTATTGACCTTAATGCTTCTTCATTTGAGAACACTTGATTCTTTCTTGCTTCTTATGCCTAACTTAAAGGCGTTAAAGAAAAGTACTTATTGGGAGATAACCCAAAAGTTTTAGATGAGTCTTGGAAGTTATTAATTCAGTAATAACCGCTTCTTATCCTTTTTATTTGCTTTTTGTGCCAAGAGTAACCTCTAATGAGAGAGAAGTAATGATTGGAAAAGTTGCTGTCCCGAAACAGATTTCTGTGCTTCACCGTAAAAATTCTTGTAAAATCTCTGAAGGTCTTTTGGAGGCGTGAAGTTTTGTGCTTCTGCCCCAGGTTGTTATATAACTTTCATTAGTTTAACATTTTTTGATTTGAGCAACATAAGGTCTTCGAAAAAATTCGTCTTTACCTGCTGGTATGTTTTGACAGATTTCTGCCATTTTCTGCATTTGCTTCTTGTTGGTTCCTTTTTGAGTTCTTTTGGGGAATTGAGCTTTTTGAGGGAAGTACTTCAGTAGCTAGTGTTCTAATGGAAGTTTATTTGGTGTTAATACTGAACCTTAAGACTTATTATCTTGAGTGCACTAATGTTGCTAATAAAGATTGTGTGAAGTTTTGTATGAAGGAAAAAATTCAGGTGTATGGAAGGAATGAGTAATGAGATGAAGGATGGACTAAAGCTCAAGCTTGGGGATGCCACGCGTGTCACCCCAAGAAATGTCCAAGAAGTACAAGCGTCAAATCTTGGGGATGCCCAAGGCATCCCCCTCTTCATCAATAAAAATTCCAGGTTTCTTCCAAACGCTTCATTTTTATTATTTCATGCACAGTTGTGTTGTTCTTGGAGCGTCTTCTTTTTCATTTTTGTTTTGGTTTTCGTTTGCTTGGTTTTCTTAGTTTGCTGAATAAATTGTTTGGACCCCCTCTTTCATATATTGGTTTTCAAATAGTTTGGTTTGGTTTGGAAAAGAGTAGGAAAGTTCACGCTTATGTGGTAAAAAGAGCTCGTTTTTGACTGTGGCCTATGCTCTGTCATGCCATGCTTGATATTGTTTTGGATTTATGCTTAGTATTCTTTGCTGTAGCATGACTTTTTATAAACAATTGAGATTGCTTAATGTGCCTTGGATGAATCATGCGTTGTTTTAGCATCTTAAAGCATAGTATAGTGGTATTCTCCTTTGATGCTTTATTTGGGTTGACTTGCCGCATGCTCACACCATGTTATGACTATCTGAAGTCACCATAGCCTTTATGATCCTTTAGTTTTCAACTTGTAGTATCACTTTATGCTTTCTTCAATGATGTTTTGTCGCTCTGCATGATTATGGCCATTATTGCTCTCTTAGTTTGTCGCTCCAAGTCTTTTGCTAGCCTCCACAACCAAGTATGAGTTCCACTCATGCATCCAACTCCCTAAACCAAGTTATTCCAAAGTGTCCACCATACCTACCTACTAGCTTATGCTATTCCAAGTATATTCATGCTTTTGTTTAACTTCCGAATTAAACTTGTTATGAGAAAACTAGTGATTAAAGCTCTCACGAACTTGATGGCACACTTTACTTTTCTTTCCCTTAATAAACTTGAACCATTGTGTCGTCTATGTTGTATATGGTTGCACTTATTTGTTGGGAATTAGCAGAACCATGTTGTCATGGGGAACGCTTTCAACATTGCACTTGGTACTTGTACCTAGTTGATATCATGCTCTTTTGTCTATGGATGCCGTCGGTGTGAAATGAAAGGGGAGCTTGTAAGTCCATGGAGTTATGTATATGTGTTAGAGAAACGCCTGGGCCACTGGTCTAATCCATGCTGACATGGTGGAAACCTGCAGCGTAACCTTAATGAGCTGTCTATGAAGCATTCTTCTTATAAAAAAAGAGTCCTATATTGAGAAAAAAAGTGTAAAAGAAAAAAAAGAGATTATGAAAAGAGGAAAGAGAGAAAAAGCACCTTATTCCCATGGTAAATAAGAAGATTGCTGAGATGCTCGTTGTCTACTTGCCTTGTCATTTTGATATGGGGATTCTTCCGTATCATCGGGCAAGGGGTACCCCGTTGGCGGTTCTCTATGATACACATGTACTTATAATGACAAGAACTTACCGGTGACTAAACTTGAGTAGCATGAGGAGCGGCCCTCGTATTCAAGGGACATGAGATTTCTAACTTATACTTCATCAAGCATGTAGACCATAGTTTGTTCACTTTAACCCTAATCACTTCAAGATGCTTATGATAGGGGCAATGAGAGCTGAAAGCTATAAGTACAAAAAATTTGGAAGCTCTTTATGAGACTTGAATCTATACTTCCTTTTACAAAAGGCCTTTCTTCCACCATTATATTGAGTCTCCAGCTTCTACCTTTATGCACCTACTTTGAGAGCATAGTGGCCATTCTTAGTTCTATTTGCATTGTCCCAAGACTAGTTGATTGATGCATAACTTGATATTGCTTGTTTTAAACTATTTGTATCTAGTCACTCTTATGAACTTTGAAGGTGTCCTATGCATTTATATTTGCTACTCTATGAGGGACAAGCTGAATACTATTATGCTATGTTTTCTTTATGTGAAACAAACAAACGTCTTGCAAAGCATTGTTATTCATGAATCTTTTGTTTGTGCCTTTTCATGTTACATCATAGTTTCTTTGTTTTATTGCTAGAACTTTGTCTTTCATGTTATGATTGAAGTACTATGATCCCAGCTTTGAATGTTTTACAAATACTTTGATCAAGTCTTTCATGGTGCATGTCACCTCAAAAATTATTCTTTCTTTTTATCACTTACCTACTTGAGGACGAGCAGGAGTTAAGCTTGGGGATGTTGATACATTGCAAATGTATCTATAATTTTTGATGTTCCATGCTTGGTTTTATCCACTTTCTTGTGTTTTATCCACCTTTGGAGTACTTTTCATATGATTTCTTGGACTAACCTATTAACAAGAGCCACAGTTCTAGCTGCCTGTTTTCTGCTGTTTTTGGTTCCAGGAAAGTCAGAAAATGAATATTCTCGGAATTGGACGGGACAAAAGCCAAAGTGCCTATTTTTCCGGAAGTCATCAGATGCCAGAATACGAGACGGAGAAGGGCTGGGAGCCGGCCACACCACCTGGCCACGCGGCTAGGCCTGGCCCGCGCCAGAGGGTGGTCTACCAACCCTAGCACCCCCTCGACCTCTCCTTCCACCTATATATTGCCCTCGGGATAAAAACCCTAAGTGCCTGATCAAAAATCCACGAAAGAGTCTATAGCCACCGTCATCTCCATCCCTAGATCGGGAGGGATCTGAAGCTCTTCCCGGCACCCTACCGGAGAGGGGAATTCACCCTGGAGGCCTTCTTCATCATCATGCAAGCCTCCGATGTGATGCGTGAGTAGTTCATCTCTAGACTACGGGTCCATGTAGTAGCTAGATGGATGGTTCTCCTCCTGTGTACTTTCATGTTTAGATCTTGTTGAAGGAAATATGCCCTGAGAGGCAATAATAAAGTTGTTATTATGTGTTCCTTGTATATGATAGATGTTTATTTTGCATGCTATAATTGTATTGATAGGAAACGTCAATACATGTGTGTTTAATAAACAAAAAGGGTTCCTAGTTATGCCTCTCTTATAGACTAGCATATTGATTAACAAGATGATCAAGGTTTCCTGATCATGGACATTGGATGTTGTTAATAACAAGGTCACAGCATTTGTGAAATGATGTGATGAACATTCATTCGAAGTATAGCATTACGATCAAGTCATTATGTTTATATTGCTATAACATCATACGAAGTAGTCTTAGTCCTTATACCATGAGATCATGTTAATTGCTAACACCAGAAAAGTATCTTGATAACATCAAACGTCACACCGTAACAAGGTGACTATAAAGGTGGGTTCAGTGCTATGAAGGTGTTATGTTGAGGCTCATGGATCAAGAGTGGAATTTGTCAATCCCGATGACGGATAGATATACTCTGGGCCCTCTCGGTGATATCACATTAAGATAGCTTGCAAGCAAGTGATGTGATCACTAGAATGTTATATCACGGGAACGAGAAAAGAGTGCATGCCGATAACGAGATCAAACTAGGTATTTGGATACCGATGATCAAATCTCGGACATGTATTATATCATGAGACAAAGGGATTAAATTACTAGCATTAAAGGTTCTCACGATCACAGAAGTCATCGTTGAATGTGTAGGAGTCAGTATGGATCTCCAGGTCCCGCTTCTGATTATTGATCTGAGAGGAGTCTCAATCATGTATGCATTATTCGCGAACCGTAGGGTGACACACTTAAGGGTTGTCGGACACCATTTAGGAGCACATATGTTTCAAACAAAAGGTTTGCAAAGCACAGGAAATGTTTCGATAGAAATAGGAATTGTTTCGATAGAAACCGGAATTGTTTCGGGTGAAATTGCAGAAAGTGGTTCTGCATGTGATATTGAAATGCTGCAAGGGGTTTTATGTGAATGTTTGTTAACTAAAGTAATTAACAAAATTCTGAATAAAATAAATAAAATAGTTTTATTAAATTGAGAGTTGCATTTAATTTGGTGGAAATTAAATACATGTGAGTGGGATTTTGGGTGGAGGCCATGTTTATGTGAGTGGAGGTTCACCACATGAATGAAGGAGGGGAGGAGTCCCCCCCCCTCTTGCACCGGCTATGGGAGGGGAGGGGTATCCCTCCCTCCTATATAAAGCCCCCCTCTCCCCTCTCACAAACCACACCTCCTCATGAAGGATCTCTCTCCCCCTCTAGATATTCCCCCATGGTCTCGGATTAGCGAGATACATGTTCCCGGTGGCCTTGCGTCTGGAAGGAGTCGCTGCTTCCGCTGATCCGCTGGAGCGAGGAGGTGGAGGTTGTCCGGTAGCTTGAACGTGTGTGCGAGGACGGATGCACTGCTGATTTGCGACGCTCGGACTTCCACACGATCTTGAGATCGGCAAGCGTACGACTACATCAACCACGAGTTCCTACTCATTAACAAAACTCGTTGTCTTCGAGGGTAAGTTCTCCATGGATGTATGTCCACCCGTTCCTATGTATCTAGTAGATAGATCTTGGCGTATAGTTCTCATCGTAGGAATTTTTTTGTTTTCTATGATGCGGACCCAACAGTGGTATCAGAGCCTGATCTATGCGTAGGTGCTTTGCACGGGTAGTACACATATGTTTATATGTGGGCGATGATGATCATGTTATTGCATCTTCTATGTATTTTGGATATTGGTGGCATAGTGGGATGAAGCGGCTCGAACCAACCTTACATGTCCTCGTACATGAGACCGGTTCCACGACTGACATGCAACTAGTTTTGCATAAGTGGCTAGCGGGTGTCTGTCTCTCCTACTATAGTCAATATCTGATTTACAACAAGTTGCTAATAACTTGGTTATCCTCGTTGTGGTTCATGTTCGTAGGTAAGACCGGTTCTTTCTCCGAAAGCCCTAAGCCACTTAAAACTTGCAATTGATAAATTAAAGGCGTCTAGTTTAGATTGTTGCTGGGCTAGTGTCTTGATATGGTATTGTTGTAAGTAGATGTATGATAGATACTCTTACAACTCACTTAACGTGTAAGTTCCATAGACCTTGGCCTTACACACAAAGGAACGATAGAGATCATACCACGATGCAAATGATAGAGATCAAATGCATGGACCGTATCATCTCACTTCACACATTAGATGTTAGCATCTTATATTGCTAGTTTGGCGCTTTTGGTAGCATTATAAGATGATCCCTCATTTAGATATCAAGATAAAATGTGTTCTTCCTTAAGTATGCACCATTTTGTGGATCGTGTTTTGAGGCATCACGTGATGATCGGGTGTTTTCGACTCTACGCTTTCATACAATGGGTGTAAGACAGTTTTACACACGCGAATACTAAGGTTCTTACTTGGCAAGCCTAGCATGTACAGACATGGCCTCGGAACACAGACCAAAAGGTTAAGCATGAGTCATATAGTTGATATGATGCCCATATAGATGCTCACCTTTGAAGCTACACCGACTCACGTGATGATCGGACTTGGTGTAGTGGATTTGGTTCATGTAATCACCCAAAAGGACACGAGGGATGCCGTTTTTGAGTGGGAGTTCATTAGTAATTTGGATTAGTTGAACTCAAGCTATCATAAACTTAGTCTAAATATACTTTACAAATTCTGTTGTAGATGGCACCACCTGCTTTTAATTTCAATGTGTTCATGGAGAAAGAGAAGCTTGTTGCGAATGGTAGCAACTTCACCAACTGAGCTATGAATTTGAGGATTCTCCTCACTGTTGCACAAAAGCAATATGTGCTAGAGGCGCCGCTAGGCCCCCTACCAGCTCCTGATGCCCCTGACGAGGAAAAGAATGTCTATATAACTCGTCAGGAGGACCACAACTTAGTTCATTGCGGCATACTGTATGGGCTAGAGCCAGAACTTTGAAAACGTTTCGAAAATGGCAATGCCTTTGATACCATGGGAGAATTGAAAATGATTTTCGATACCCATGCTGCCGTAGAGAGTTATAATGCTTCTGAAAAGTTCTTTAGCTGTATGATGGAGGAGAACAGCTCCGTTAGTGAGCACGTACTCAAAATGTCTGGGTACGCCGATAAGCTTATGTCCTTGGGAATAACGATTCCCATTGATTTAGGCATACATCATGTTCTCCAATCTCTGCCACCTAGCTACAAGAGCTTCGTGATGAACTATAATATGCAGGGCATGAAGAAGTCTCTTCTCGACCTTCTGTCAATGCTTAAGACTGTAGAATTGGAGATTACGAAAGAACATCAAGTGTTGATGATCAATAAGACCACCGGTTTCAAGAAGGACAAGAAAGGCAAGCAGAAGGGAAAGAAGGGCGGCAAATCATTGCCTTTGAAAAGAAACCCCGAGCTGGCCCTAAGTCGACAAAGTGTTACTATTGCAAGGGATCGCCATTGGAAGAATCCCCCAAGTATTTGGCGGACAAGAAGGCCGGCAAGGCAAACAAAGGTATATGTGATATACATGTTATTGATGTGTACTTGACTAGTACTCGCATTAGCACCTGGGTATTTGATACGGAATCAGTTGCTAATATATGTAACTCGGTTCAGGGGCTGCGGAACAAGCGACAACTAGCAAGGGATGAGGTCACGATGCGGGTCGGCAATGGATCAAGAGTTGATGTGATTGCCGTTGGAACGTTGCCTCTCCATATGCCGTAGGGATTAGTTATAAACCTAATTAATTGTTATTTGGTGCCTACACTAAGCATGAACATTGTATCCGAATCATGTTTGATGCAAAGTGGTTATTCGTTTAAGTCTGAAAACAGTGGTTGTTCGACTTATATGAATAATATCTTTTATGGTCATGCACCTGTGTTGAATGGTTTATTTCTGTTGGATCTCGATAGTAGTATTACGCATATTCATAATGTTTATGCTAAAAGGATTAAACTTGATAATGATATATCTGCATATATGTGGCACTTCCGTCTAGGTCATATTAGCGTTAAACGCATGAAGAAACTCCATTCTGATGGACTTTTGGAATCACTTGATTTTGAATCATTTGATACATGTGAGCCATGCCTTATGGGCAAGATGACTAGAATGTCGTTTTCCGGTTCAATGGAACGGGCGACAGATTTATTGAAAATCATACATACTGATGTGTGTGGACTAATGAGTGTGTCGGCGCGAGGTGGATATTGTTATTTTGTTACTTTCACGGATGATTTGAGTAGATACGGGTATATCTATTTGATGAAACATAAGTCTGAAACCTTTGAAAAGTTCAAAGAATTTCAGAATGAAGTGAAAAATCATCGTAATAGAAAGTTCAAATTTCTGCGGTCCGACCGTGGAGGAGAGTATCTTAGTTATGAGTTTAGCACACATATGAAAGACTGTGGAATAGTTTCACAACTTACGCCTGCTGGAACACCACAACGTAATGGTGTGTCAGAATGTCGTAATCGTACTTTATTGGATATGGTTCGATCTATGATGTCTCTGACTGACTGCCACTGTCATTTTGGGGTTATGCACTGGAAACCGCTGCATTCACTTTAAATAGGGCACCATCTAAATCCGTTGAAAAGACACCATATGAATTATGGTTTGGAAACAAACCTAAGCATCATTCTTAAAGTTTGGGGATGCGATGTTTATGTGAAGAAACTTCAACCGGATAAACTTGAACCCAAAGCGGAAAAATGCGTCTTCATAGGATACCCTAAGGAAACGATTGGGTATACCTTCTATCACAGATCCGAGGGCAAGGTTTTTGTTGCCAAGAATGGATCCTTTCTTGAGAAGGTGTTTCTCGCAAAAGGTGTGAGTAGTCGGAAGGTAGAACTCGAAGAGGTTATTGAACCTTCTCTTCATGAAATGGCGAGTAGCACAGCACCGGAAGTTGTTTTGGAGTTGACTTCACCTAATGAAGAGAGAGCTAATGATATTGATCATGAAACTCCGAAAGAGGACACTACCGAACCTCGCAGGTCAAGCAGGACACGTGCAACTCCTGAACTGTACGGCAATCCTGTTATGAATTTCATGATTTATGAAATAGATGACCCTGCGACGTATGAAGAAGCGATGATGAGCCCTGATTCAAACAAATGGCTAGAAGCCATGAAATCCGAGATGGAATCCATGTACGAAAACAAGGTTTGGACTTTGGTAGACTTACCTCACGATCGAAAGGCCGTTGAGAATAAATGGATTTTCAAAAGAAAAACTGATGTTGATGGTAATGGTAATGTGACCATCTATAAGGCTCGACTTGTCGCAAAGGGGTTTCGACAAATTCAAGGAGTTGACTACGATGAGACATTCTCTCCTGTAGCGATGCTTAAGTCGGTTAGGGTTATGTTAGCAATTGCTGCATATTTTGATTATGAAATATGGCAGATGGATGTCAAAACTGCGTTCCTCAATGGTAATATTGAAGAAGAGTTGTATATGATACAACCTAAGGGTTTTGTTGATCCTAAGGATGTTGATAAGGTATGCAAGCTTCAGCGATCCATCTATGGACTCAAGCAAGCATCCCGGAGTTGGAATCTCCGCTTTGATGAGGTGATCAAAGAGTTTGGATTTGTCCAAACTTATGGAGAGGCTTGTATTTACAAGAAAGTGAGTGGGAGCAATGTGGCATTTCTAATATTATATGTGGATGACATATTATTGATTGGAAATGATATAGATCTTTTCAACAGTGTTAAAAGTTATCTAAACAGCAAATTTTCGATGAAAGACCTTGGTGAAGCTTCATATATATTAGGCATTAAAATTTGTAGAGATAGATCAAGACGCCTAATTGGGCTATCGTAGAGTACATACCTTGATAAGATATTAAAGAAGTTTAATATGGACGGAAGTAAGAAGAGGTTCTTACCTATGTTGCAAGGCAAGACATTGAGTAAGACTCAAAGTCCGGCTATGGCGAAAGAAAGAGAGATAATGGATAAGATCCCTTATGCCTCAGCCATAGGCTCTATAATGTATGCCATGCTATGTACAAGACAGGATGTGGCACATGCTATTAGTTTGACTAGTAGGTACCAATCTGATCCAGGTTCGGAACACTCGATAGCGGTCAAGAATATCCTTAAGTACTTGAGAAGAACTAAGGATATGTTTCTTGTATACGAAGATGAAGAAGAGCTAGTCGCTAAGTGTTATGTCGATGCTAGCTTTGGCACTGATCCGGATGACTCTAAGTCTCAATCCGGATACGTATTTCTCTTGAACGGAGCAGCAGTTAGCTGGAGGAGCTCCAAACAACCTGTGGTGGCTGGATCAACGATGGAGGCAGAATATGTTGCTGCTTCACAAGCGGCGCAGGAAGCGGTTTGGATGAAGGAGTTCATAATGGAACTAGGTGTGGTTCCTAGTGTGTTGGACCCAATGGTGATCTATTGTGACAACAATGGAGCCATAGACAATGCCAAGGAACAAAGGTCTCACAAGAATTCCAAGCATATTAAGCGTCAGTTTCACTCCATCCGCGAGCATGTCAAGGATGGAGATATAAAGATTTGTAAAGTGCACACGGACCTGAATGTAGCAGATATGTTGACTAAAGTACTCCCTAGGGAAAAACATGATCAACACCAGAACTCCATGGGTGTTAGATTTATCACTATGTAAACTAGATTATTGTCTCTAGTGCAAGTGGGAGACTGAAGGAAATATGCCCTGAGAGGCAATAATAAAGTTGTTATTATGTATTCCTTGTATATGATAGATGTTTATTTTGCATGCTATAATTGTATTGATAGAAAACGTCAATACATGTGTGTTTAATAAACAAAAGGGTTCCTAGTTATGCCTATCTTATACACTAGCTTATAGATTAACAAGATGATCAAGGTTTCCTGATCATGGACATTAGATGTTGTTAATAACAAGGTCACAGCATTTGTGAAATGATGTGATGAACATTCATCTGAAGTATAGCATTACGATCAAGTCATTATGTTTATATTTCTAGAACATCATAAGAAGTAGTCTTAGTCCTTAGACCATGAGATCATGTTAATTGCTAACACCAGAAAAGTATCTTGATAACATCAAACGTCACGCCGTAACAGGGTGACTATAAAGGTGGGTTCAGTGCTATGAAGGTGTTATGTTGAGGCTCATGGATCAAGAGTGGAATTTGTCAATCCCGTGACGGATAGATATACTTTGGGCCCTCTCGGTGATATCACATTAAGATAGCTTGCAAGCAAGTGATGTGATCACTAGAATGTTATATCACGGGAACGAGAAAAGAGTGCATGTCGGTAACGAGATCAAACTAGGTATTTTGATACCGATGATCGTATCTCGGACATGTATTATATCATGAGACAAAGGGATTAAATTACTAGCATTAAAGGTTCTCACGATCACAGAAGTCATCGTTGAATGTGCGAGAGTCAAGATGGATCTCGTGTCCGCTTCGATTATTGATCTGAGAGGAGTCTCAATCATGTCTGCATTCTTCGCGAACCATAGGGTGACACACTTAAGGGTTGCCAGATACCATTTAGGAGCACATATGTTTCAGACAAAAGGTTTGCAAAGCGCAGGAAATGTTTCGATAGAAATAGGAATTATTTCGATAGAAACCAGAATTGTTTCGGGTGAAATTGCAGAAAGTGGTTCTGCATGTGATATTGAAATGTTGCAAGGGGTTTTATGTGAATGTTTGTTAATTAAAGTAATTAACAAAATTCTGAATAAAATAAATAAAAGAGTTTTATTAAATTGAGAATTGCATTTAATTTGGTGGAAATTAAATACATGTGAGTGGGATTTTGGGTGGAGGCCATGTTTATGTGAGTGGAGGTTCACCACATGAATGAAGGAGGGGAGGAGTCCCCCCCTCATGCGCCGGCTATGGGAGGGGAGGGGTCTCCCTCTCTCCTATATAAAGCCCCCCTCTCCCCTCTCACAAACCACACCTCCTCGTGAAGGATCTCTCTCCCCCGCTAGATATTCCTCCATGTCTCGGATTATTGGGATACATGTTCCCGGTGGCCTTGCGTCTGGAAGGAGTTGCTGCGTCCGCTAATCCGCTGGAGTGAGGAGGTGGAAGTTGTCCGGTAGCTTGAACGTGTGTGCGAGGACGGATGCACTGCTGATTTGCGGCGCTCGGACTTCCACACGATCTTGAGATCGACAAGCGTACGACTACATCAACCACGAGTTCCTACTCGTTAACAAAACTCATTGTCTTCAAGGGTAAGTTCTCCATGGATGTATGTCCACCCGTTGCTCTGTATCTAGTAGATAGATGTGCTGTTGCTACTAGGGAGAAAACAACAATCCTTTGTTCATAGAATAATCGTATTGTTTACTTTACACGCAATTCGTAAAGCAATAATCTGTTGCTTGCAACTTAATACTGGAGGGTGTTCGGATGATAACCTGAAGGTGGATTATTAGTCATAGATGCAGTTGGATGACGCTCTATATATAATGTTGTAATGCCCAATCAAATCTCAAAGGAGTCAAGATGATTAGTATATGCATGTATTGCTTTCTCGATGTTTGTCAATTGCCCCGCTATAATTTGTTCACCCATCATGTTATGTATCTTAAGGAGAGCCACCTCTAGTGAACTATGGATCCCGGTCCTTTCTTTTACATACAATCTACAAACTGTTTACTGCTTTGTGTTTACTTTCTGCAAACTATTACTTCCTTTCATTCGATACGTTTAATCCTTTGTTTTCAGCAAAACCGGTGAGATTGACAACCTCATCGCAAGTTGGGGACACAGTTCTGTGGTTGTGTTGTGCAGGTCTCCACGTTGCTACTACCACCGGCAGTGCGCCCTGCCAAGGCTCAGCTAGCAACACCTTTCGGGTGTTTCCTTGCTCCTACTAGTTCGATTAAACCTTGGTTTCATAACTGAGGGAAAACTTGTTGTTGTGCTCATCATACCTTCCTCTTGGGGTTCCCCAACGAGCTTGTTAATACACGAGCCAACTAGCAGCCTTCTAGGCGGCAATGGCAACGTTGTGGTTGGCGTACTCTCGAGCATTGTCCAATTCCTTCTGTCTGTCATACAGTAGGACGTCAAGGTTCTCGACTTGGCGCTTCAACTCCGGGTGACTTGGCATCTCCAAAGGCATTCCCATCGAATCACGCCTTGCATAGTCAGCAAAGTGAGTTCCTTGGATCAAGTTGACATTCTGTGCACAAAGACGAGCGAGAGCTTCATGCATTGCCCTGGCTAATCCATCTAGCCAGTTGTTCTCTCTCATGGTGAATTGAATCTTATCGAAAAGTGGTGCTTCCATCTTGCCTCGAAGATCAGCAACTACTAGCCATTGTAAATCTCCTCCTGGGTGATCATTGAGTTGAGCTCCGAAGAATTCCGGATGCGGACGCTCAAGGTACTCAGACAGTGCATCAAGATCCCTCTCGAAGATCAGTTGGACTCTATTGCCCAACTGGTAGAACTTGCAGTACTGAACTTCCATCTATGATAATTTAGGATGAGAAAGTTAGTGAGGTGATCAAGTGTGTCAAATTCTATGTAGCAATGTAAGAGTTTTTGAGGACGTCCATTCTATGTAGGGTCTCCTATGGTCAGGATGGCTCTTATACCAACTTGTCAACACCCGGATTTTTAATCCTAGATGCCTGTTATGACATCCATCGCAATCCCAGGATTACCATTTTTGCGAGACATAACAGATTGGATATCACAGTACATCATCCATTACAAACCATATAAGGTCTTACACAAATAAAGGATCTCATGATCCAGTCGTAGTACAAACAAGCAACGGAATAAATAGCGTAGTGGTGGGCTCCATCTTCAGGCTCACAAGCAATGCTGACGATGGGAGATGATCATAGTTGTCATAGTTGTCCTGCTGTCCTTCCTCATGGTAGTCCTCCTCATAGTCTGGCCACGGGAATAGCCAGGTAGAAAGCCATGAGTACTCTTTAAGTACTCGCAAACTATCACTAACAAGTAAGGTAGTTCTAGTAGGAATGCTAAGTTCTAAGTTTATTTGTAAAGTTAAGTTTGAAACCTAAGTTGAGTTCAGAAACAAAGAAAGATAAAATAAAGTTCTAAATCACCTAAGTGGGAACTTAGTTGTTGTGGTCAAGTCATGTCACAATTCATTTCATAAGTCATTTTGAAAACATCTGACAACAGAACAGTATGGCCACTCCAACTGTCCATAACCGCGGACGCGGCTATTCGAATTGTTTGACACTCTGTAGAGGTGGTACACTTTCACCACAAAATTTGATACATCTGTCAGGGATAACCCTGAATCATCATACTTAGTATGCAGATAATCAAACATAACCTTTCCTTTACGCACTCTAGTATAAGCACCTCTCCTATGAGCTTGGCCTCCCAGCCATGGCTGTCTGCCATCCTGGGCACTGCATAGGTGTACAACATTGAGAGGTAGCCTCAGCTCAAACCTCTCCCGTGAGGGAACCAATACTAATGCATATAAACTTCTGGCTAAGCCTTACCCAATTCAGGTATTGTGGTTGTACGGTAAAATTGGAATGGTATCGCATACGAACCCAACCATCAGTTTTTATAAAGGGCTAAGGCTCATGCCTCAACATTTTCATCATCATAAACCATTTGTGTTTCTCTAAACACCTGTCAAAACATCTCAATAGAATGACTCATCATTCCGAGGTTTTCATAAGCATTTTCACCAAGTATTCCCATCTAAAGTGATCAAGGTTTTGGTTTAGCTCTAAACTACTAAGTTAAGAGTGTTCAGTAATGTGGGATGCTAATATCAATCTCATGCCATAGAATGACATCTAAGTCTAACTAGATAGGCCAAGTTTTATACTCTTTATGCTATCTATAAATAAGGTAAAGAACTATGGTAAAGTAAAGGAAAGTAAAGCTTGTAAGTAAAACTTGGGATAGGTATAAATCAAAGAGGTATAACCAAAGCATGCCTAATGCATCTTGCTTAGGTTATTTTGCTTAATTCTAGCTTGCTAACAATAGCTTGCCAATAATAGCTTGCCTTGATTGGTGCAGTGGTTGAAATTCTCCTCGTCTTATTCGGGATAGAACTCCTCCTCCTCGTAGACTTGGTCGGTACTATCGTCTATAAATGTATACGGAATACACAATCACCAAAAAATACTTAATTAGTCTATTTAGCACACTAAGGCACACACTTGATGATCTAGTATCATCACATTCATCACAAGATTTTTAATGAACTAGTTTCATTTATTTTATTTGAAGAAAGTAATTTCTACACATTGAAATTAACTAAGATTTAATATTTTCCAATTAAAATATGGGATCATATGGACACATGTCATCACCACATATTCTAATACATGGGAATGTGGTTTGAATGTTGGATCACATTTTATACAGTCTAAGATTAATATTTAAATGATTTAAAGTGACTAGAAATGCCTATATAGCATTATTTTGGTACTAGTCCAAAGTCACTACATGGAAACCTAATTATTATATATTTAGATAAGTATTGTCAAATGTGATTTTTGAGAGTTGCAATCAACTCAAAAGCTATTATGGTTGAATTTTGAAAAATGTTTGAATGTAGAAAAGTCTCTGTTTTGTTATTTTTGCTATATGTGATCTATAACTCCAATTGATTTAAATCCAACGGGCTTGGATAGAGATTTTAATCACCTTTCTAAAAAAAATTGAATCATTCAATTTGGTTTAGTATAACTCTCTGAATTGATTTTTAAACTAGTGGACAGAATTGAGTTTAAGTCTAAACAGAAAAACCTATATTTGAATTTTAGGGCCAGCGCGAGAACACTAACGGGCCAGCCCAGTGACACTCCGCGGCGCAGAAGGCAACTGACAGGGGGTCCCACATGTCAGCGGCACAACTAAACATGAAGCAGTACAGGGCGATGTGGACCGTGCGATTAGAACCTAGATCAACGGCTCTGGTTCATCGTCGACGACGGACAGGTCGCCGGCGAGACTGAACCCTAGCGGCTCAGTGGGGGTCGATTGGGGGTTTACCAGGGCTCCAGCTAACATGGAGATGGGGCGATCAAACAAGTGGTCGACGACGAGCTCAGGCAAGGTCGCGGCGGCTCCTGGGGTGGTCGCAATCGACGGGCCCCTTTCTCCTCTGTTGTGGCGACTCCGGTGGAAATTCCGGCGAACGGTTGCTCGAGCGGCTCCGGTGAGAGGTGGGGAGGGATTAGTGGTGAGAGTGGAGTGTTGGAGTGTGGAGAATTGGTGCTGGGGATGGCTCCTTATATAGGGTCGATGAAGGGGCAGAGCAGCATGGGCACGGCTCGTCGGAGACGATGTTACAGGGGCCTAATGGCATGGGCGAGGTAGGCGGACGGTGGCTTGCCTCCTGACGGTCAGCTACGGTGCAATGGCATGGCTAGGGGCGATGGTATGCGGTCAGGAAAGGTTGCCGCTCTGCGCGGCAGAGGCGATGCTCGACGCTGCGTGCGGTGGCTGCTAGTCACGCGACGGGAAAAGGGCATGTCCTGGAGCATACTGGGGTTATGGCGGAGCGGCGCGTGCAAGCTGAGGACAAGGTGTGGCTTGTGCTGGCCTGTCGGGGATGGCGCTCGGGTGTGCTCCGTGCATGGCACAGAGGCTCGGTGCACGGGCGCTCCTTGGTGGTCCAGTGCTCGGCTGCATCCGTGGGGTGGACAGGGGGTCGCGGTAGGGTTCGGCGGAGCTAGGGGATGTGCTGGTTTGGTGCGGCGCTGTCTCTGGCACGTTGCCCACGTTTGGCCGGCGGCGACCAAGAACGGGCGGCGTGGTACTACTGCTAGGGGCTAAATGGTAGCTCTTTGATGGCTTGGTTGGAACTAGGGGAGACAGGGAAGAGCAGAGGGGATCGAATGGGGGACAAAGAGTTGATTAGCAACGGTATTAGTTAGGCCAATTCTTCTCTGTCTACCAATTGTTCGACAAAATGGCCGCAAGAAAGTTTTGTCTGAATTTTGAAAAGATTTTTGGTGGATGTGTTAGTCACATGCTTAAGCATTTGTGGTTGCTGGGGAATGTCAAGGTGAACTCATTTGAGTGGTTTTTGAAAAAGTGGGATCGATGCATATGAAATGGATTCCATTTTCAAATGCCATTTAAAATTAGGGTTTAAATGTTTTTGTAAGATTTCAAAGTGGGCCTTGGTAGATCATTACTTGTACTAGCAAGGTGTGCAAAGAGTTAGAATTGTTTCAGTTAAGAATTGACTTCTAGGAACACCTAAAGTGACCTAGTGGATTAAAATGGCAAAAGTGACCATTTGCCTTTATTAATCTTATTTGATTTCTTTTTCTTTGGATTTTGCTTGGGAATGATCTAGCTGATGTGGAATTCATCTTTGAATCATTTTACAACCATTAGAACAAACAAACAAACATGGCAATTCCAAACAATTCTATTTTAATGCAACACACATGCATTCATATTTGTTTTTAATAATAAAAAGTTTTTGTTAACCCTAAATTGGGTGATTTGGATCTTGATAAGCTTAATTGAAGTTTTGGGATGTTACAGGAACCCTTCAGTGACTCGGTCCATGTGAGCCGGAAATGCAAGACTTGCGTGCGCACATCAACGTCTTGATGCAAGCACGCGCGCTAAAGGAGGAAAGCCTGGCTGGCCCAAGATGTTCCGGACCGCACATCCGGAACAAACCGTTCCTAAAGGGATTTTCGCTCCCAAGGGACACACCAAAGTACAATGGCACGGTCAAGTCGTAGGACTGGCTAGTGGACTACACCACCGCAATGGGCATCGCAAACAGAAACCACCGGATAGCCGTACGCTACGCCCCCATCATGCTCCTCGACTCGGCCAGAACGTGGCTCAATAGCCTCCCTGACAACAGCATCAACGCTTGGGTGGACTTCAAGCAGGAATTCATCCGCAACTTTACCGGCACCTACAAACTCCTAGGTTAACCCGGTGAGCTCGCCCTTCGCGTCTAGGGCAAGGACGAAACCGACCGCTCCTACATCACCCGGTGAAAAGCATGCACAACTCCTGTGAAGGGGTGTGCAAGCAGCAAGAAGTTGATTTCTTCATCAACGGCTGCAGAGACGACACCATGCTTAAGCATAAGCTTCGCCGGGTGGATCCCACCACCATGGAGCAGACCATGGAAACCGTGGACAAGTATGCACCGCTGACGTAGTAATGAAGAGATCCATCCAGCTAGACAACCAAGGGCAGATTGTTGTGGATGCTTCCACATATCGGTGCCAGCCGGACAGAAACAACAACCACTCCAGGCGGCATGACAATCTCCATGGCAAGAGGAAGGATGACCAGCCGGAAAACCAATACGATTCCAAGCAGGTGGCAGCCGTCCAGGAGGTCCTGGCTGTCGGCAATAGCCGGAGGCAAAAGCCCGACAACCATCCGCCTCAGCCCAAGTACACCATTGAATCGATGCTTGATGGCCCGTGTAAGTTCCACAGTGGTGGCCACAAGCCGGCTACACATACAACTCTCGAGTGCACCTAGATGAAGAAGATCCCCGAGGTTTGTGGGTTACCTGATGGGTTCGTAGCATGGAAAACAAAAAATTTCTACCGCAAGAACGAACAAAACCCAGATCTAATCTAGATAAAAGCCAAGATCTAATCTATTAGACATGTGCAACGAGATAGATCTATACTAACCCTTGTAGACCCGAAAGCGTTACGAGATCGGATCTCGTGGTTGATGTAGTCGATCACTTGCCGATCTCAAGATCGAGTAGACGATCCTTCCGTGTTCAGCGCTTCATGATCGATCACACGGAGTCGGCAGACCTTCCTCTCTGCTCCAAATGAAAGAGAGGTAGTAGATCTCTCCATAGAATCCCAGCAGCACGACGCCGTGGTGGTGGTGGTGGAGAAGAGAATTCTGCAGGGCTTCGCCAAAGCCAGAGCAGAGGGAAGGAGGAGGAGAGAGGCAACTTGAGATCTAGAGAATAGAAGGGGCTAGGGGGTTTGTGCCTCCACCCCTCTATTTAAAGGAGGGAGGCTCCATGGGGAGGTGGAGTCCTTGTAGGACTCCCCTCTCCCTTGGCCGGCGGATCAAGGAGGTGGGGGGAGAGTCCTACTCCCCCATGAATCCTTGTCTCACCCCACAAGGATTCCTTGATCCTTTCTTGGTTATCAAGTAAACTCCATGAAATCTTCTAGAACCTTCCGGAACATTCCGAAACCTTCTAGAATCCCCATACAAATACTCCGGAACATTTCCTAACTTAGAAAATGATCCCCAATATATGAATCTTATTCCCCGAACAATTCCGGATCTCCTCGTGATATCCCGGATCCAATCCGAGACTCCAAACAACATTTGGTCTCCAACGTACATTCCATATCTACTTAAAACAACTTCGAACCTTAAGTGTGTCACCCTACGGTTCGTGAATATGCAGACATGATGGAGACACATCTCCGATCAATAACCATTAGCGGGATCTGGAGATCCATAACGGCTCCCACATACTCAACGATGACTTCGTGATTGATAGAACCATTAACATACGAAACCAATTCCCTTTGTCACGCGATACTCTACTTATCCGAGGTTTGATCGTCGGTATCTCCATACCTCGTTCTACCTCGTTACTGATAAGTACTCTTTACTCGTTCCATGATATGTCATCCCTTGTGACCTAGTCACATGCTTGCAAGCTAACTAGATGACATCCCACCGAGAGGGCCCAGAGCATATCTATCCGTCATATGGATGGACAAATCCCAATCTTGGTCCATGCGCTTCAACACATACTTTCAGAATACCCAATGACACCTTTATAACCACCCGATTCTGAGCGGTGTTTGATGTCATCAAAGTATCCATCCGGTGATGGTGATTAACATAACCTCATGGTCGAAGGATTAGGTTACTATGCATTTGAAAGCTTGTAGCAAAACAAACTTAATGACTTGATCTTATGCTATGCTTACTATGGGTGTGTGTCCATCACATCATTCTCCTAATGATATGATCTTGTTATTAACGACATCCAATGTCCATGATCAGGAAACCATGATCATCCATTAATCAACAAGCTAGTTTAACAATAGGCTTACTAGGGACTCTTTTATGTTTACAAAACACACAAGTATTAATGTTTCCGGTTAATACAATTATAGCATGGGATGTAAACATTTATCATAAACATAAAGATATAATAATAACCACTTTATTATTGCCTCTTGGGCATATCTCCAATAGTCTCCCACTTGCACTAGAGTCAATAATCTAGTTAAAAATTTGTGCATTCAACACCTATGGCTTTCTGGTGTTGTATAGACACTATTGCTAGTGGTAAACATAATCTTCGGATTTGACACTTCCAAGTCTGTGTGTATTTGCATTTCCTTGCGTCTCTACGCATTACTCATTCTCCAATGAGATGGCATTGTATAAATTTGGTCCTTTGGTGAGACCTTTAGTTCCTTGGGATTAAATCATGTTGATACAATTGTCGTACAATGTATCTTCATAGTATTATCCCGCTATGAACCACACCTAGTTTGATAACAAACTACTTGACGCAAATGCCCTCATTTGCTGCTACAATAGTAGTCATATACTTAGCCTTTTGTTGTAGTATCTGTCACAATGTTTTAACTTTGGTACTCAACCAAATCCGTTATGGAACTTCCTTTCCATTACATTGTGCCACCCATAGTTTAAATTGAGATAAACTTAATTTCTGACAAAACTAGTATCAATGCAACAATTTACAATGAACTATTTGTCACCACTATATAAATAATATATTCTTAGTTCTTCCAAAGATCATAGGAATATCCCTACTATTGTCCAATGATCATCTTATGAGTCATTCTGGTATATGCTCATAACATTTAGAGCATAGGACATATCTGGATGTGTACATCTCAAAGAATGATTGATCAAAATATTCTTGTGATTTCACCAAGTGTCAAAACACTTGAATCTCGTGTCAACACACTTGAATCTTGATTCAGTCCTTTCCGTGCGTCAAGAACCTTTCTTGTTGTTTCCATATTGAACTCATTCAACATCTTATCTATGTACATTTGGCAAAACCATATTAGCGCCTCAATCTATCCATATAGACATTGATGCCTAATTCTTGGGTTATGCCTAAGTCTTTCATCGAAATGAAATTCTTAACCTGTGTCAATAAAGATACATCATTTCTAATCAACAATATGTCTTTCACATAATGTATTAGAAATATGTCTTAAGCTCCACTTAATTTCTTGCAAAATGCAAACATCTTCATCGTCTCTGATGAAATTAAACCTTTTAACGGTTTCATCACGGTGAAGATTCCAACTCCGCGATGCTCACTTCAACCATTGAAGTTTTGCATACTCTTTTAGCATCCTTTGAATTAACAAAACCCTTTGGATCGTGTCATGGACACATCCTAGGTAACCATTCTATTAGAAGAACTTGTTTTGTTTGTTCAACTACCATATACCAAAATATATGTAGTGGTTGCTACATTAATCCGTCCAGACTAAATATCGCTATGAAAGATCAAATCTTATCATAGTTAATTCCTTGAACATTGTCGTAAACTCTTTCTGACATGTCGACTATTTCATAGATGTGAAACATCCATGTCTATTTCTTTATAGATCCATATACGACTGTAAGGTCTTGCACCTTTCCAGAGGGTATTTCAAATTCAAAGCTTGATTTCTCGTGTATGGAATTATCACGAATTTTATGGCTTCAAGCCACTTAACGAAGTCAGGGCCCATCATTGATTATTTGCATGTAGTCGGTTCATCATTGTCAAACAACAATGATTTAACTCTCAAATCTTGGCATTTGATTACTTACCCGACCTACTTGGTTCAATAGGAACTTAGATCCCCATGACCACATCCTTTGAGGCACGTGAGCCATGAGCATTATTCTTTGCCTCCGGACACTTACCGACGCTTAACTCAGCACATATTAGCCAAGGTTCAACAACCTTGTCAAAGTTCTATTGTCCTCCCACTTAACTTTTCACCAAAAATTCCTTCTCAAGAAACTCGACATTCTAAGCGACAAACACATTTGTCTTCGGTGTTATGGAGGAATACCCAATGGTTATTCGAAATAACCTACAAAGACATGCTCATCCGACTTTGGTTGTAAAATTTTACTTATGCCTAGCATACCAAAAATTTAAGAAAGGACAACCTGGGTTTTATCCCAAACCATGACTTATATGGTGTCATTTCAACGGATCACGATGGATCTCTTTTCAGTGTAAAAGCGGTAGTCACTAAAGCTTTAATCTTTAAAATATAATGGCAGTTTTATAAATGACACCTTTGATCTTACCATGTCAAACAAGGTTTTATTACATATCTTGAACACTCCATACTCCTATGGTGTTTTGGGAAATGCAAATCCATGGAACGATTCCTCAAATATTAGGTGTTTTGCTAAACTTGTAACTCAAACATCTTTATGATCCAATCATAAACTTTTTTTATTTTCTTGTTACAATAATTTTCCACTTCATCTTGAAAGTCTTTGAACATTTTCAAATGTTTCATACTTCTTCCTTATTGAGTAGGTATATACATATACTCACTCAAATCTTCGGAGAAAGCATATGAAGTTGAAATCCATCAATACGACTACACATAATGGACTATATACATCAATATGTACAAATTCCAATCAGTTAGTCGTCCGTTCCTCTTTTGGCCTACGAACGGAGTTTTAATTATCTCTAGGAAAGTATCACAAGCGTCATTTGATCAAAATCAAAGACTCCAAAAATCCATCAACATGGAGTTTCTTCATGTATCCCTAATATAATTTAAACGGTGATGTCACTGCATAAGTGATCTTTCAATTTGTCTTGCGACATTTTAGCATTAGTTTTATGGTCGTTATTTCTCCAACCAGACTTGTATATCATCCATCTATTATGGAATACGGTAATTATTTGAACAACCTTTTGTCGTCATAATACCTGATCAAAATAACAATTATTGAAACAAATCTTGAAGGTAAGCTTTGATGTTAACGAGCAACACAACAACCCTTTGTTTGTTTTCGATGAACATCATCACATATTCTCTTGCTAGTTACTTAGGCCATTGCAGTTCATGAATTGTGTTGTCTGTATGACACATCATACCAACCAATTCGGTATCCAATACCGCAGAACCACATTGTTTAACAACCAAGGAATACAGCCATAACATGTATCTTCTATATACCTAAGTTGGATATCTCCAATCTTTTCTTTTCTGCCAAATATTTTATAGATTCTCTTTCAACAATTCCTTTTCTTTTAAAAGAATCTATCAACATCAATAGTGGTGTCATTCACATGACACATAGTACAAAGTGTGTATAGTCAAATACTAATACCTTTGGACTTGCACTTTGAAGTGGATCACCTTCATCAAATGTTTGGCATTCTTTTAAAATTCCATTCTTTAGTAATCTTTTAGTGTAGTAAACATTTTACTTACATCTTCTATTCATCCTTATCATGACAACTTTCATGATCAAGCTGCTATAGCTTATAAAGGTGAATTGCGAGTATAATGTTTCTTTTCCAAAACCTTTTGGAGGATTAGGACGACTAGCGTCTCCAACCTTCACAAATTCTCATCAAATATGAGGACATATACTCTATCATGTTGTAACCAACACATTGTTTTAGATATCGCAATACCTTTCACATATGATGGTTTCTGAAACATTGCTTTCAGCTCTTAGATAAACTTGATATTAAAAACAATCTTTTGAGTATCAAGAATCATGGAGGCAAACATGATACATTAGATACTAACACTGGAATTGTTACTCTTGATTTAATACTATTTATTAAACTTCATAGAGTAAACGGAGTTTGCTGAAGGTTTGCAACGGGACTTTTAAACTTTATATTGACACTCAAAACAATACGATACCAGTTCGTAAAGCAAATATCCAGAATTTCTATAGTTCCACTATCTCAACTATAACTAAACGTAAGGTGGTGAACGGATGCCAATGACTACAACAAACTATGCAAATTCACTTTGATTGTGTTTATGATAAATTGAGTTTGACTAATCCAAATTACAAATGAACTCCCACTCAAAACAACATCCCTCCAGTTGTTTTAGTGATTACACGAACCAAATTCACTACACCAAGTCCGATCATCACGTGAGATGATGTAGCTTTAAAGGCGAACAATCAACATGTTCATCATATCATCCATATGACTCATGCTTTAGCTTTCGGTATTCCGTGTTCTGAGACCATGTCTGTACATGCTAGGCTCGTCAAGGTTAACCTTAGTATCCGCATGTGCAAATCTGGCTTGCACCCGTCGTATGCACACGTAGAATCTATCACACCCGATCATCACGAGATGCTTCGAAACGACGAGTCTTAGCAACGGTGCCTACTAAGGATGAACACTTTATTACTTGATATTTAGTGAGAGGGGTCATCTTATAATGCTACCGTCGCGATCTAAGCAATATAAGATGCATAAAGGATTAACATCACAGGCAATTCATAATTAGTGTGATATGATATGGCCCTTTCTTCTTATGCCTTTGATCTCCATCTCTAAAGCACGGACATGATCTCCATCATCACCAGCATTGCGTCAAGGTCAGTGGTTTTGCTTCATGGTTGTCCATCATCACTAGTAACTATTACAACTACTTGGAATAAAGCTATTACAAGATGAATAGACACGCAGGTCTTAACAGAATTAAAGACAACCATTAGGCTCCTGCCGGTTGCCATATTACAACAAGGATCATTGCATACATCAAATATAATCACAATCACATGATGGCCATATCACATCACAAAACCCCTGCAAAAACAAGTTAGACGCCTCTAATTTTCTTTGCATGTTTTACGTGGTTTGGGGCTTTCGAATAAGAACGGATCTTACCTACGAAACTGAACCACAACGTTGATACAAGTGCTATCAAGTGCAAAGTGTAGATTGGATCTATACTATGATGGGAGAGACAGACACCCGCAAAGCCACTTGTGCAAAGCAAGTTACACGTCAAGCGTGGAGCAAGTCTCATGTGTGATGACATGTAAGGTTAGCCCGAGCCGCTTCATCCCACCATACCGCAAGATGCAAAGTACACAAAGCAAAAGACGGCACGAGCACCAACGCCCATAAAACCATTGTGTTCTACTCGTGCAACATATCTATGCATAGACACGGCTCTGATACCACTGATGGGTTCGTAGCATGGAAAACAAAAAAATTCTACCGCAAGAACAAACAAAACCCAGATCTAATCTAGATAAAAGCCAAGATCTAATCTATTAGGCACGTGCAACGAGATAGATCTGTACTAACCCTTGTAGACCCGAAAGCGTTACGAGATCGGATCTCGTGGTTGATGTAGTCGATCACTTGCCGATCTCAAGATCGAGTAGACGATCCTTCCGGTGCCGCGTTCGGCGCTTCCATGCGGTCACACGTCTTGGTCGGCACCTTCCTCTCCTCGTTCCAGCGAGCAGCAGAGGTAGTAGATCTCTCCACGGAATCCCTGCAGCACGACGGCGTGGTGGTGGTGGTGGAGAAGAGAACTATGCAGGGCTTCGCCTAAGCCAGAGCAGAGGGAAGGAGGAGGAGAGAGGCAACTTGAGATCTAGAGAATAGAAGGGGCTAGGGGGTTTGTGCCTCCACCCCTCTATTTAAAGGAGGGAGGCGCCATGGGGAGGTGGAGTCCTTGTAGGACTCCCCTCTCCCTTGGCCGGCGGATCAAGGAGGTGGGGGGAGAGTCCTACTCCCCCACGAATCCTTGTCTTACCCCACAAGGATTCCTTGATCCTTTCTTGGTTTCCAAGTAAACTCCAAGAAATCTGCTAGAACCTTCCGGAACATTCCGAAACCTTCTAGAATCCCCATACAAATACTCCGGAACATTTCCTAACTTAGAAAATGATCCCCAATATATGAATCTTATTCCTCGGACAATTCCAGATCTCCTCGTGATATCCCGGATCCAATCCGAGACTCCGAACAACATTCGGTCTCCAACGCACATTCCATATCTACTTAAAACAACTTCGAACCTTAAGTGTGTCACCCTACGGTTCGTGAATATGCAGACATGATGGAGACACATCTCCGATCAATAACCATTAGCGGGATCTGGAGATCCATAACGGCTCCCACATACTCAACAATGACTTCGTGATCGATAGAACCATTAACATACGAAACCAATTCCCTTTGTCACGCGATACTCTACTTATCCGAGGTTTGATCATCGGTATCTCCATACCTTGTTCTACCTCGTTACTGATAAGTACTCTTTACTCGTTCCATGATATGTCATCCCTTGTGACCTAGTCACATGCTTGCATGCTAACTAGATGACATCCCACCGAGTGGGCCCAGAGTATATCTATCCGTCATATGGATGGACAAATCCCAATCTTGGTCTATGCGCTTCAACACATACTTTCAAAATACCCAATGACACCTTTATAACCGCCCAGTTACGAAGCGGCGTTTGATGTCATCAAAGTACCCATCCGGTGATGGTGATTAACATAACCTCATGGTCGAAGGATTAGGTTACTATGTATTTTAAAGCTTACAACAATACAAACTTAATGACTTGATCTTATGCTACGCTTACTATGGGTGTGTGTCCATCACATCATTCTCCTAATGATATAACCTTGTTATTAATCACATCCAATGTCCATGATCAGGAAACCATGATCATCAATCAATCAACAAGCTAGTTTAACAAGAGGCTTACCAGGGACTCTTTTATGTTTACAAAACACACACGTATTAGTGTTTCCTAATAATACAATTATAGCATGGGATGTAAACATTTATCATAAACATAAAGATATAATAATAACCACTTTATTATTGCCTCTTGGGCATATCTCCAACATTACCGCCACCACCCCTACCTCCACTAGCTGGCGGCCAAAAGGACAACCGCGAGCGCCAGAACCGCTAGGACGAGGATGGAGGATACTACCTCACCGGGTGGGGAACTACCACATCTTCACCACCAAGCCGGAGACCAAGCATAGCAAGAGGCGTCGCGAGGCGGAGGTGAACGCAATCGTTCCCCCATCCCTCAGTACCTTAACTGGTCTGAGTAAGAGGTTACCTGGAGCCGGAAGGACCAGCCGGACGTGCTGCTGCACCCAGGCACATATGCCATGGTCCTGGACCCCATCATCATCTCCAAGAAGCACTCATGTAGCTTTTCTCGCGTCCTTGTTGATGGAGGCAGCAGCATCAACATCATGTACCGCAGCTCCCTGGACCGGCTTGGCATCAGTGAGTCCCAACAGGATCCAACGAGTACCTACTTCCACGAAGTCATTCCAGGCCCGTCGCACTCGCCCATCGGCAGGATCTGGCTAGACGTCATCTTTGGCATGGAAGACAACTTTCACTGCGAGCCCATCTTGTTCGAGGTGGTCAACCTCTACAGTGCATGAAACCGGTGGTCTTATTGATCATCAACACTTGATGTTCTTTCTTGATCTCCACTTCTGCAGTCTTAAGCATTGACAGAAGCTCAGGGAGAGACTTCTTCATGGCCTGCATGTTATAGTTCATCACGAAGCTCTTGTAGCTAGGTGGCAGAGATTGGAGAACACGATGTATGCCTAAGTCAATGGGAATTGTTATTCCCAAGGACACAAGCCTATTGGCGTACCCAGACATTTTGAGTACATGCTCACTAACGGAGTTGTTCTCTTCCATCATGCAGCTAAAGAACTTTTCAGAAGCATTATAACTCTCTACGACAGCATGGGTATCGAAAATCATTTTCAATTCACCCATGGTATCAAATGCATTTCCATTTTTAAAACGCTTTCGAAGTTCTGGCTCAAGCCCATATAGTATGCCACAATGAACTAAGTTGTGGTCCTCCTGACGAGTCAAATAGACGTTATTTTCCTCGTTAGGGGCATCAGTAGCTGGTGGGGGGCCTAGAGGCGCTTCTAGCACATATAGCTTGTGTGCAGCATTGAGGAGAATACTCAAATTCATGGCCCAGTCGGTAAAGTTGCTACCATTCATTGCAAGTTTCTCTTTCTCCATGAACACATTGAAATTAAAAGCAGGTGGTGCCATCTACAACAGAATTTGTAAAGTTTAGACTAAGTTTATGATAGATCGAGTTCAACTAATCCAAATTAAAAATGAACTCCCACTCAAAAACAACATCCCTCGTGTCTTTTTGGTGATTACATGAACCAAATCCACTACACCAAGTCCGATCATCACGTGAGTCAGCGTAGATTCAAAGGCGAGCATCTATATGGGCATCATGTCAAATATATGAATCATGCTTAACCTTTCGGTCCGTGTTCCGAGGCTATGTCTGTACATGCTAGGCTCGCCAAGTAAGAACCTTAGTACTTGCGTGTGTAAAACGGTCTTACACCCGTTATGCAAACGTGGATTCAAGTACACCCGATCATCACGTGATATCTTGAAGCGACGAAACATAAAATGGGTGCATACTTAAGGAAGAACACATTTTATCTTGATATCTCAATGAGGGATCATCTTATAATGCTACTAAAATGCCAAACAAGCAAAATAAGATGCAAACATCATATGTGTAAAGTGAAATGATATGGTCTTTGCATTTATCATGTGCATCCTGGTATGATCTTTGTCATTCCTTTATGTGTAAGGCCAAGATCTATGGAACTTACACGTTAGGTGTGTTGTAAGAGTATCAACTATACATCAACTTACAACATTACCATGTTATGTCACCAGCCCAGCAACAGTCTAAGCTAGACACTTCTAATTCATCCATTGCAAGTTTTACGTGGCTTAGCACTTTCGAAGATAGAACCAGTCTTACCTATGAACATGGAATCACAACAATGATAACTAAATTATTAATAACTCGTTGTAAATCATATATTGACTATAGTAGGAGATACAAACACCCGCTAGCCACTTATGCAAAACTAGTTGCATGTCAAGCGTGGAACTGGTATCAGGTGCGAGGACATGTAAAGTTAGTCTACGCCGCTTCATCCCACTATGCCACCAATATCCAAAATACATATAAGAAGCAATAACATGATCATCATCGCCCACATACTCATATGTGTACTACCCGTGCAAAGCATCTACACATAGATCAGGCTCTGATACCACTGTTGGGTTCGCATCCTAGAAAACAAACAATTTCCTACGATGGGAACTACTAAGCACCAAGATCTATCTACTAGATACAAGCTACGGGTGGATATACATCCATAGAGAACATACCCTTGTAGACCGACAAAGTGTAACCAGGTTGAACTCGTGGATGATGTAGTCGAACGCTTGCCGATCTCAGGATCGAGAAGAAGTCCAGCGCCGCAACTCAGCAGAGCATCCGTGATCGCACACACGTTCAGGCCACCGAACAACATCCACCTCCTCACTCTAGCGATGCACCGGAAGAAGCAACTCCTTCCAGACGAAAAGCCACCGGGAACATGTATCTCGCTAATCCGAGACCATGGGGGAATAATTCTAGAGGGGAGAGAGATCCTTCACGAGGAGGTGTAAGTGAGAAGGAGTGAGAGGGGGGCCTTTTTGGGGAGAGGGGGCAGCCCCTCCCCATGTCCGGCGCACCATGTGGGGTGCCCCCACCTCTTCCTCATTCATGTGGGCAAGCTCCACTCACATAAATTTGGCCCTCCATTTTCTCTACTCAAAATGCATTAAATTTCCACCAAATTTAATACAACTCTCATTTAATAAAACTATTTTATTTATTTTATTCAGAATTTTATTAATTACTTTAATTAATAAAAAATTACATAAAACCCCCTGCAATATTTCAATATCACATGGAGAACCAATTTCAGCAATTTCACCAGAAACAATTTCGGTGTCCATTGAAATAATTCCAGCGCTTGGCAATTCTTTCGTCTAGAACATATTTTCTCCAAATGGTGTTGGTATCCATTAAGTGTGTCACCCTACAGTTCGAGAATAATGCATACATGATCGAGACCCCTCTCAGATCAATAATCAGAAGCGGGACCTGGAGATCCATACTGACTCGCACACATTCAACGATGACTTCTGTGATCGTGAGAACCTTTAATGCTAGTAACTTAATACCTTTGTCTCATGATATATTACATGTTCGAGATTTGATCATTGGTATCTCTATACCTAGTTTGATCTCATTACCGACATGCACTCTTTTCTTGTTCCCGTGATATAACATTCTAGTGATCACATCACTTGCTTGCAAGTTATTCTTAATGTGATGTCACCGAGAGGGCTCAGAGTATATCTATCCGTCATCGGGATGGACAAATCCCACTCTTGATCCATGAGCCTCTACATAACACCTTCGTAGCACTGAACCCACCTTTATAGTCACCCTTTCACGGTATGACGTTTGATGTTATCAAGATACTCTTCCAGTGTTAGTGATTAACATGATCGCATGGTCTAAGGACTAGGATTACTTCGTACGATGTTATAGCAATATAAACACAATGACTTTGATCGTAATGCTATACTTCGGATGAATGTTCAACACATCATTCCACTAATGTTGTGACCTCATTATTAACAACATCCAATGTCCATGATCAGGAAACTTTGATCATCTTGTTAATCAACAAGCTAGTTTAGAAGAGAGGCATAACTAGGAACTTTCCATTTGTTTATTAAGCACACATGTATTAACGTTTCCAATCAATACAATTATAGCATGCAAAATAAACATCTATCATATACTTGGAATACATATAATAACAACTTTATTATTGTCTCTCAGGGCATATTCCCTTTAGCTTGAACCCCTTTGCAACCAAGCGTGCTTTGTATCGCTCTATTGTACCATCAGATTTTTGCTTGATTTTGAAGACCCACTTGTAGTCCATGATATTAACTCCAGGGCGAGGAGGAACTAATCGCCAAGTCTTGTTTACTTGAAGAGAAGATTATTTAGTCTCCATAGCAGTACGCCAGTGGGCATAACTAATAGCATCATGATGAGTGCGGGGCTCGTTATGAACAAGATCAATAGCACGAGATGTATTCTAGGCCACTATGCCATTTGTCCGCCTTTTTGGCTAACGAACACCACGCATTAGTCTGTTGGTAACACCGAGAGGAGATGATGGTGATGGCGATGGCGTCACAACAGACGGCGAGGCAGGCGACATGGAGGAAGCCGTTGTGCCGGGCGATCGCCCAGGCATGGACGGGTCGTCGAATGGCAGCCCAGCTGGAGGTGAGCCGGGCGAGGGTGGGCCGGCCTTGGGTGCATGGCCATCACCAGCGCCATGCATCCGATCGATGTGATCATGTGTCGCGTCGGCTGGATCTTCAGCATCCAGCAATTCGAGACGAGCTCCTCTTCCAACACCTGCACCATGGTTAGGAAAAAGAGAAGGTGTATATGCAGCATCAACAAATTGGTCAGGAGTTGGAGGAGTGGTAGCTATAGATGGTATGGTGGAGTTTTGTGATAAATGAGAGAAAGGAAAAACTATCTCGTCAAAAACAACGTCACGAGAGATGTACACTCGGTTTGTAGGAATATGTAGGCACTTGTAGCCTTTATGGATTGAACTATAACCAAGAAAGACACACTGCTTAGAACGGAACTCAAGTTTGCAGTGATTATAAGGACGGAGATGTGGCCAGCATGCACAACCGAAGACTTTGAGAAAGGTATAATCAGGCACCTCTCCAAGGAGGCACTCAAGAGGAGTCTCCATGTTAATGACACGACTAGGCAAGCGATTTATGAGAAAACACATTGTATAAAAAGCATCATCCCAAAAGCGGTAAGGCGTAGAGGCATGTGCAAGAAGAGTGAAACAAGTTTCAACAATATGTCTATGTTTGCGTTCAGCGGTGCCGTTTTGTTGGTGTGTATGAGAATAGGAAACTCGATGTGAAATACCAAGATCAGTAAAAAATTGTTTAGCCGATGGTATTCACCCCCCTCGCCCCAATCCGACTGGACATGAATAATTTTCTTATTTAAGAGTCATTCAACATGTTTTTGGAAGTCAATGAAGACATGGAAAACATCAGATTTTCATTTCAGCAAGTAGAGCCATGTAAAACGACTGTAAGCATCAACAAAAGTCACATAATACTCATGTCCATTGGTAGAAATAGGGCCAGGGCCCCAAAGATCAGAATATATAATCTCTAAAGGAGAAGTAGTAACACAAGTTGACAATGAAAATGGTAACTGATGACTCTTGCCTTGCTGATAGATGATACGTCCATTTTGCATCACTATTTTATGTCTTAATTCACTATTATTCATTGATATATTTCGTATTGAGAGGTGATACTTATGTTATTTCATCTATTTTTGCATGGTTGGTGACTTTTGGAGCATGGACCGCAATGTCGAGATTCGATGGAAAAGGTGCTGTTTGGAGGCAAAATTCGCGAAGATCGGAAAATCCGGAAAAATATACGCAAAATCCTATTTTTCCAGAAGACTAAGGATGCCAGAAGATGGAGTGGAGGTGGGCCACAGGGGCCCACACCATCCCATGGCGCGGGCAGGCCTAGGCCACGCCTGGAGGTGGTGTGGCCACCCTGGCCTACTCCAGCCTCTCCCCTCTGGCGTATATCAACCTCCCGAAACCCTAAGACTCGAGGAGCAACCACAAAAAGATTTCGCCGCCTCTACGGGGCGGAAAACACCGAGAGAGAAAGATCTCTCCAGTGAGATTTCACGGGAATTCCTTTCCGGAGAGGGGAGATCGTGGCCATCAACACCACCATCAAGCTGGACTTCATCGGTATCATCATCATCATCACCACCATCATCACCATCAGCACCCTCATCACCATCTCCATATTGCTGTAACAATTGCGTTGAATCTTGCATAGTTCATAGGGGAAACTTTCCCAGTGTTGATTACTCCTTGTAGTTGATGCTATTGAGTGAACCGTTGAATTATTGTTTATGTTCAGATTGTTATACATCATTATTCCATCTCTGATCATGATCCATATGATGTCTTGTGAGTAGTTCGTTTTGTTCTCGAGGACATGGGAGAAGTCTTGTTGTTAGTAGTGGAGTTGTGTTGAGAAAGATTCAATAGATTATTATTTAAGTTGTGGTGTACTTCTTCTAGTGGTGTCATGTGAACGTCGACTACATGACACTTCACCTATATGGGCCTAGGGGAATGCATTGTGTATTTGGCTACTAATCATAGGGGTTGCCGGAGTGACTGAAACCTGAACCCCCGTTAGGAAACCATTGCACAAGGGACGTAAGGGTATTAGAGTTTAAAGTTGTGGTTAGGTTTCTACCTTAATTACTTTCTTGTACTTACGGATGTTTGCAAGGGGTATAATCACAAGTATGTATTAGTCTTGGATGGGACGGTACATTAGCACAGGTTCACCCACACAACACTTAGCAAGCTAGAGAAGATTAATCAGCTATATGAAGCAAAAGCACTTGACAGTCTTCCCATGTGTCCTCGAGAAGGTTTGGTCATCGATAGAAATACAACCAGCTTGTCCTTTGCTGCATAAAGGATTGGGTCACTTGCTGCATTTATTCCTACTGTCTTTTATTTACTCGTACTTTGTTTACTTGTTTTATCAAAAACCCCTAAAAATCCGTTTGCTAAGTATTTGCAGAGAATTCTTGATCCATACCACTAGCCAGCACCTTCTGCTCCTCGTTGGGTTCGACACTCTTACTTATCAAAAATACTGCGATACACCCCCTATACTTGTAGGTCATCAATAGCAATCACACACTACAGCTTTATTGACTGACACTGAGGGAAGCTCATGACGATGAAGAACATGTTGAACTATGGGGTGGCTGGATTCCCTAAGCGTGAGTGCCATTGCTCACGAGAAACTTTAACACTGCTAAAACCTTGCTTGACAAACGTCTCATCAAGCCTGTAAAGCTCACCACGACAACCTCCTCTAAGAAGAATGTCTCTCAAAGCCCGATCCTTAACAAGAAAATACCAAGGATGAAATTCAAAGAAGGCATTATTATCACATGTAAATTTTTTGACGAGAGGAGATTGCGTGTGATGGAAGGAACATGAAGAATATTTTTAAGATGGAGTGGATGTGATGACGACGGAATAGTAGAATGACCAATATGTTTAATGTGCATACCTGAACTGTTCGCGATTTGCACTTGATCCTTGCCATTGTAGGGCTCGTGTATGGAGAGCTTGGCGAGATCGTTGGTGAAGTGATCGGTAGCCGCCGTGTTAGCGTACCAGGCGGGGTCGATCAGGTAGGATGGATTCGCCTCGTAGGAGGTGTTGTTGGCGCGGATGTTGGCGGCAGTGGCATTGGTGGAGCTGCTGGTGAAGTCAGCGAGCTGCCTGTCCTTGTAGCAGCCGTCATTCTCTGCGCCTTGGTAGGCGGGATCATACCGCTTGAAGCAGCAAGAGGCGACGTGTCTAATCTTGGTGCAAATATGGCACGTGGGACGGTTGCCACCGCCACCACCACCACTAGACGATGAGCCCCCTCCCCCTCCGCCACGGGAAGAACCACCACCATCGCCGTGCTGCTGTGGCGGTGGTGTCGACTGGTTGTAGAAGGGGGGCGAGGGAGGCGGCAGGAAGGTAGCACCATGCGCCCTAAAGTTGACGTTGGCCATGTGGACATCGGCGCCAAGTTCAACGTGACGCGCGTTCATACGATGTTCGGTAGCAAGTAGTTGTGCATAGATGTCGGACCGACATAGGATCACTAAGCGCCCTTGCCGAGACCATCTGAACGAGAGCATCATAATCACCATCTAGCCCCGCACACAAGTATCCAGTAAACTCGTCGGGATGTAGCGACTGGCCAATGGACGCCAGCACATCTGCCATTGACTTGATCTCGTTGAAGAACATGGAGGCAGTTTTGTCCAGCTTCTTGGCCTTGTTGAGTTTGTCGTGGATCTGCATCGCACGTGCCGTAGACTGCGAGGCAAAGCTGGCGGCTAGGGTTTCCCACGCCTCGTGGGACGTAGCCACCATCGTCATCATCCCGAGGACACTCTCGTGGAGGAAGCACATGATGGCGGAGAGGATGGCATAGTCCTGTTGATGCCAGGCAGCATATTGCGGGTTGGGGATGGTCGCTGACGCACCAGCGGTTGCATCGGCGGGGTTGGGAATCATCGCAGACGGACACGGGAGAGTGCCATCGACGAACCAAAAGAGCAGATTGCTCTTTAGCATGGGAACAACCTGGATCCTCCAGTAGATGTAGTTGTTGGAGTTGAGGCAGACGGTGATCTGCCCCGTCAGGTTGATCTGCAATGACGAGATGACTGAGGTCGCAGTGGTGGCGCCGGCCCTCGTCGAGCCGAAGAGGCCAGGGAAGGTGGCACTGAGGGAGCTCGAGGAGATAGCCGAGGTAGCGGTCGAGGTAGAGCTCGAGGTCATCATGATCGGCAGCGAGGTCGGGAGGTAGGCAGAAGCGAGGATCGGCGGCGGCGATTTAGGATTTGGCCGGTTTCGGCTCTGATACCATGTGAGAAATAATATTGGTAGGGGGTATTACACGGTACCACCAAAGGTCCGGCCTATCTCATTGTATATGGGGATAAAGTTATAATGCAGGTACAGGTATAAGTTAGATTAGAGTCCTATACAAATACCTCTATCGGCCATTAACGTTAACTGATTTGGTTTTTCTGGATTTAAATGTATCTAGACAAATCTAAATCAGTTATTTTTAGACAGAGGGAGTACTTTTTTATAGCTTGTTATTATATATGTTGGCTAATAAGTTGATTATAGATCACGTGATACCAGTGGCGGATCCAGGATTTTACGCTAGGGTGGGGCAACTAATTTTTTTCCCAGTATCACAAATATAACAAAGGACAATGTACATGTATTAAGCATACTATATATAAAGGCACGCCAAAAATAGATTTATAAAGTCTCACAAGTAGCATAAATTCAATGATTATATGTCAAATTTGCATATAGAAATATAACATACCATAGCTATTTTAAAGACCACTACAATACTACTATTTCTTCTTATTCTTCTCAGGATAACGTTTTCTCATGGCCATGAAAGTCTCAACTATATCATCATCGTTTATCTTGATAAAAGTATCCCGCTCAATGAATGTGACCAGACAATCATCCAGAAGACCATCACCCATCTTATTCCTCAACTTATGCTTCACTAAATTCATTGCAGAGAACACTCTTTCAACACTTGCCGTCGCCACCGGTAGAAGCAGTACCAATTTGAGAAGAGAGTAGACCAGATCGTGAACAATATGTCTCTTTGTTTCAACAAGTTTGACCGATAGCTCAACAAGATTCTTTAGACCTTTGAAGTTTTCATCTTTTCTCATGTCATCAATGTAGTTAACAAGTTGTGTCTCAAGTCTTATCAGATCAACCTTGAAAATATTAGTAGGATAAAATTCAGCAAGTCTGCGTACCTTTTTTGCATCAAAAGAAGCAAATGAGTTGACAGGATTTAAGGCTACCATACAACCAAGTAACTCCATGTTGACCTCATCAAATCGACTATCAAGCTCTTGACTAATTTTATCAATGACACCAATGTATACTTCTCTTCTGAAATGATCATCATTTGTTTGATCTGAAGAAAACCGTGTTGATCTCCCATAAGGAACATAATTACCATTCGGTGAAGGAACTTGGATGCCATGCTCATTACAAAATGAAATCACTTTTTCATAGAATGAATCCCAACCATCAGACCTCATCTCCTGCATTCTTCTCTTTGCCATACCAACAAGTGAGATAGCACTAACAATATCTTGCTCTCTCCTTTGTAAACACTCGGATAAATCATTTGTGTATCCAAGAATTACAACCATCAATTGTGCACTAAAAACAAAATCAAATGATTCAAACACTCCAAGCACAGCATGTATTTTCGGCCAATCACCCTTTTGCCCAGGATCTTCTCCAAGAATAATGAGCACATCTCGAATTGTGGCATACATACCAATGATGCGCATGATGGTTTTAAAATGAGAGCCCCATCGAGTCTCACCTGGCCTAGCTAACCCCATCTCTTGATTTAATCCGCTGCCAGTTTCTAGTTCACCCACTTCAAGAGATTTCAAGAGGTTAATAGCTCTAACATTCCGAAGCAAGTCATGGCGCTTACAAGAGACTCCCACAATACTCATCAAGAGAGAGACTTGAGCAAAAAACCAAGAACAATCTGTATTGTCCTTAGCAACAGCAACTAGGACTAGCTGGAGTTGATGTGCAAAGCAATGAACATAATAAGCAGAAGGTGAATCTTTCATGATCAAAGTTTTCAGTCCTTTAATCTCTCCTTTCATGTTACTAGCTCCGTCATAACCTTGTCCACGGATTTGAGTGGGAGTCAAATGGTGATGACTAAGTAAACCATAAATTGCATCCTTAAGTGACAAAGAAGTAGTATCACCTACATGAACAACTCCAAGAAAATGCTCCTTTGGCCTTCCCACTTTATCTACATAACGCAAGCAAATAGCTAGTTGTTCCTTATGCGATATATCACTACTCTCATCAGCAAGAATTGCATAATTATCATCACCAAGTTCTTCTATAATTTCCTTCCTCGTGTGTATGGCACAACATTCAATAATTTGCTTCTGTATCTCAGGGGAAGTCAAGGTACAATTACCTGGAGCATTTTTCAAAACCAATTTATTCACTTCTTCATTATTTGCTGCAATCCATTCCGAGCTCAAGAAAGTTCCCTCTATTGTGAGAATCATCCTTTTCATCATGTCCACGGAATGCCAATCCTTGACCCAGGAGAAATCTCAAGCATCTAAGAGAATAAAGCAACCTGAGCTTGTAAAGACGTAGTTCCTCGTGGTTTACCTTGACAATAAGATTATCAACTGCCGTATTGGGATTCACAAATAAGTTATATCTCTCCTGAGCATGATTGTGTACACTTGTTACACCACCCACATGTTTGTCAAGTGCATCATCCCTATTCCAATTTCTCCAACCACCATCAACAAAAACCCCGGTACCCTTTCCCTTGCTTTTTTTCTCTTTGAACAAGTAGCATACGAAGCAAAATGCAGCATCCTTCTTGATACTATATTCAAGCCAATTATACCTCTCAAACCAAAGAATACTAAAATGCCGATCTTTACCTCCAATATTCCTTGATTCAAACCGATGTGCATATGGTCGACATGGACCTTTAAGGATGTATGATCTCCGAACTGCATCCTGATCATTAACATTATAGCTTGCAATGGGTAATCTTTCTCCTGGATCATGTGGAAGACGATTAATATCATACACTTGTGGTGGTGGCGGCGGTGGCGGCGACGGTGGTGGTGGCGGCGGTGGCGGTGGTGGCGACGATGAGAGCGGTGGTGGCGATGTTGTATCTTTAGGTGGAACTACAATTTGCCGTTCGGCAGCCGTTGAGGCAGAAGATGCGATCTTCTTTGCTTCATGCTTCTGAAAAAGTGATGCAATGTCAGAGTTCCTCTTCTTCATGTTTCCGTCAGTCTGCAATGCAAAAAACACAGCTGATTTATCAATTCCCTAATTACAGTGAATCAATTTTCTGTATCACAATCAATATAGAACAGTTAGAGAAGAGAAGAGAAAGAGACAAATTTATTTTTCTACTAATGGATCGACACAGAATAAAAAATAAAAGCTGATTCAAAGTTATCGCTAATTTTACTCTTCTATTTTGAATAAACTATTCATTAATTAAATATTCTCCGATCCAAATTAGTTGACTTAGATTTGTCTAGATTCAAATGTATCTAGTCTTATTTTAGACTAGATACCTTCGAATCTAGACAAAACCAAGTCAACTAATTTAGATCGAAGGAAGTACAACTAGGGAAGAGAAAGAGGCATGTAGCTTAGCTAACAGGGTGAAACCTCACCTGATCGACCGATTGATTAGCAGATCGGAAATTGTTGAAGCTCCGGCTGCAGACTCTCTATGAACGGAATCAATAGTCTAACAATCAAACAGCTCTAGCAACAGATTTTATTTTAAGGAGGATTGAATCGAGATTGATCAGGACTCTGGACTCGGCTCGGGGAATCGTGAAACACAGTTTGTGCCGTCTACGGCTTAACAGAACTAGACGAATTGAGAAACGTGTGTCTGCTTTCCACGCCTGGGCCAGGCCTATCCCATTATGTTTAGACAATATCTATTAGGCTAACAGGCCAAATTTTAGGGTGGTCCACGCCCCACCCTTGCACCCTACTAGCTCCGCCCATGCGTGATACTACGTTATAGCTAGCTGCTGGCAATACTACACTTATTCTCTCAACTGCTGCCACTGTCGGACTGTCCGTATCTGGCTGGAGTGGAGCTAGTAAACAATTAACACGGCATTGACTCGGTGGCCCGACCGACCGATGGTGTCGGTCACGACTCGACGAACACGCACAGATAGGAAAACTTTGCCCAGCTAGCGCTAGTCTGCCCACCCGATCGCGCGTCTGGCCGAATTAGTGCAGTAGGGTTAAAGCGATGGAAAGGAGGAGGAAAAGGATGATAGCGCGTTCTGCTGCAAGCTGCGCCATTTGCTCCGCGTATGTGCATCAGTGGCAGCGCATGTCGATGGCCGGCCAACTTGGCAAGTAGTGCTGCCTGCCTCCCCGCGCGCTTTCTAGTTCGGTGCTCGACCGGCGCGGCAGCCCATCTCTCACTCTTTGCACAGCAAAAAAATTGTAAGGCGTTGTTTACTTCTCTCGTGTGTATTCGCGGGGATCAA
Organism: Avena insularis; assembly: GCA_023614405.1. NCBI lineage: Eukaryota > Viridiplantae > Streptophyta > Magnoliopsida > Poales > Poaceae > Avena > Avena insularis. The sequence continues at coordinate 480,939,246 of CM042686.1, read as the reverse complement.
AAAGATTATTCAATTCTCGCAAAATCCTTCACGTCAGGTTTGGTCTGGATAATCGCAGGATATTCTGGCAAATGCTTCATGTTTTTAACTTCATTCAAAACTCTCCTCCAAGGTAGAATTTTTATGGAGAAGAGTATTTTAGAGGATTGTATAGTACTGAGTGAATAACGAAGTCCCGCATATCTCTACAACTCTAATGGGTAAAAACTAGGAGAAAAGTAAACAAGGCATAAACAAGTTTCTGAGCATCTCGGGTCGCATCTTTAAACAATGTCGGGCGGAAGCGCTGGATCGGGCGTTTGGGAGATGATGTCGCGCTGTGCCGCGTTTGGGGCACGTGACGCGGCACGTCCGTTCCGAGTCAAGTGTCTCGAACAGGATGTTCAATAAATAAAAAATATATTAAAATTTAAAATTTAATTCAAACTTTGTTATATCTTAAAAGGTTCGAATGGAATTTAACTTGAAAAACAAAATTTAACTAATAAACTAATCTAACGATCCGTTGGGCAACGCCAACGGCTGCCGCAGTTGTACTCGTCGAAGATTCGGTAGTCTCCTAGTTGGGTCGGTCCTTGACGATACCACTGGGAAGAGTGCCAGCATCTCATGTGAGGTCGACGAGCTCCCGACCAGCCGAGCGGATGGACGCCTCGATCGTCCCCTGTGAGTCGTTGGTGATCATTCAGAACGTTCATCCACATTGTGTCATTGCCCGGCATGTGTTCACACGGTCGTCGGTGGTCGCCATGAGCCGCTGTTGCCGGAGGTACACGACCAGCGCAGACTCCTCTTCCTCCGGCTCCGACTTGGGGACGCGAGACTTGCCGATGGCGAGTGCCCGCATCGGGTTGCACCTCGCCGGAGGTGTGAACTCATGCACTCCCTTTGGGGAGTGGGGAGGGGAGGCACGTGAGGAGGACTGGCCGGAGGAGCGAGCGGGCCCGCCGGAAGATGACAAGCGCGAGGAGGATCCCGATGTTGTCGTCGAAGCCCTTCGAAGCCATTGGGCCACTCGTGGTGGTGGTCACGGTGACGACGGCATCTACAGGCTATGGCTTCCAATTCTGATGTGCTCAATGACGCCATCCAGGGTGCGGCCTGGCTCACCCAGACTCGGTTGCATCCCTCCGCGCTGAAGGAGTTCAGCGGCCCGATGAGTCCGTCGAGGTCCTTCATGCCCTCCGTCCACCGTGTTTGGAAGACGTCGAGCCACCATAAGGGGGACACACGCTCCTCCCGTGACAGCCTTCGTCGGTGCTCGCGGATGTGATCCCACCACACCTTGTTGTCGGGTCTGGGCATCGGCGGGATGCCGATGCCGTTCGGCACCATCCTCTGGCTGTTGCTTGGGAGGCGGTAGTCCTGCGAGCATGAGTACCATGCTCAGTACAATGCCCACACCTAGTCAACACTGAGGCTGCGCGGCACAAAGCCATTTGCGACGGCGCCTCCGGTGAGTTTGCTGGGTGTGGTGCTCGAGCAAAGGCTAGGGTTTTCGCGAGATAGAGGCGATGAGAGAGTGTGACGATGGACGATGCACGCGCCTTTTATCGCCGACAGGCGAACGAGCTGCGTCGGTGCTTCCCACAAGGACACGTGTGTCGCAGCGCATGCCCGCACGCTGATGACGGGACGAATCACTACGGATGATGCTTCCATTAAGTCACGCTGACCGGGCCGACGGGGAAGTTAGTGACGAAGACCAACCGCCATGTGAGGCCGGGATGTCCTCGGCGCGCTGGACACGATATTGGACCATGCGGAGCGAAAACGGATTAAGTAAAGGCTGCTGGACGCGTTTTTCTACCCAACATGCCCCATTGGTCTATGCCTGTCGCTTGGATGCTTTTACTCCCGAACTTTAGGTAATGAGCTGATGATTTCCTGAACATGCCATGCGAGTTGTTTCATCGGTGCACTGTCCGTTCAATCAAGCATACGAGACGTTTCTCCTCTCCTAGCCATCTAGCATGTGGGTGGAGTGAAGTAGACATGATCCTGGATGGGTCAAAATCGAACAGGGGCTTTACTCCTTTGGTCTAGTGCCAACATGGAGGTGTTTTGTTAGGCTTATCCTCTATAACGAGCACTTGTGTTGCTTTCAAGCTACGGGTGTGTGTAATCAGTAATGTATTCCAGGAGACGACAATCTTGAATCATTAGCATGATGGAGCTTGTTCCCTGATAGGCCCACTTCTGATAGTAGTACTAGGACTTGGAGTACAATTGAATAATTGCCCAGATTGAAATAGAAGTTCGTTCTCTTTTTTCGAAAATCTGAATTCGTTTCATATGTCCATCTGAAAATTCTGATAAGATTCATCAGAAGTGATATAGGAGAGGAGATGATAGAGTATGAATTCGGATATGCATGCTTGTTGCATGAAATAGGAAGATTATCAACCCAGAACTCTTGCGAGCTACTGCAATGATTTGGCAACACGATCGAATATATATTGATTTCGGTTAACAATCTCCATTTGCTTCTGTCAAAACTCTCTAACAATTTACAGATTATTTTTCTTTCTTCTCCTGCCCTGACGAATCAATTCTCTCTTTCTCTATCAACTTACATTTAAAAAACCAAAGAAAACTTGAAGAAAAGAAGGAATTATCCCTGTTCCGAGCTTGCAAGCCATTCGTTCAGCTCTGGTCAGAACGGCATGATGTGGGTGGTCTTGGAATCGTAGCCGGCCAGGCAACTCTTGGCGTTCACCCTGTAAATCTTGAGCAGCTCCAGCGCCATCTGCCTCGCCGCCGGCGAGCACCCGCTCTGCAGCAGCAGAAGCAGCCTCGTCAGCCCGCCCTCTGACGCTGCCGCGGCGTCCGAGGCTCTGCGGTCCTTGTACTTGTAGCACACCGCCCAGAGCACGGCCACCGCGGCCTCGGCGCCCTCGCGGCCAGACTTCATCATCTTGTCGAGCACGGCGGTGACGGTCACCTCCGCGTCCTTGCACAGCGCGGCGCGCCCCTCGGCACAGCCGACGGCGGACTCGAGGATCCGGAGAACTTTGGCCGACGAGCTAGGTTCCGTCGTGGCATGGAGCGCGCGCACCGCGGCCGGGACAGCGCCGAGGCGCACCATCTCGTCACGCGCCGCGCGCCGCGACCCTGTGATGGTGGCAAGACATGAGAGGCCGGTGTCCATGGCCTTCTTGTCAAGGCTGCCCTTCTCGTCGACGGGCCCGACGAGCCGTATCAGCTCAGCCACCAGCTCGGACGATTGGGCCACGGCCGCCTTCGTCTCGGCGGCGGCATTGGCGAGAAGGAACTCCACGAGCCTGGCCGCTTCAATTCTCGCCTCCAGACTGCTCCCGCCGCGCAGGACGCGGGCCAGTGACGCAGAGGAGGCCGCCGCGTCCACGGCGAGGCCGGTTGCCACCCGCTTCTTGTTCACTTCGTCGATGCCATCCAGCGAGATGATCGCGGCGAGAACACGCACGGCCGCCTCCATACCTTCGACGCTTATCTTCTCCCCTTTCCGTCTGAGCACGGACGCGACGGTCTCCGCCGCGCTGCCGGCGCCCACCAGCGCGTTCTTCTCGAACTCGTCGACGTCGTCGTCCGAGAGATAGGCCGCTAGCTCTCGGAGTGCGGCGGAGGGGTCAGAACCCGAGGAGGCGACCTTCCGGACGAGCGCCGCGGGGGAAGGACCCGCGAAAAACGTCGCGGATCCGGCAACGGGCGAGCAGGAGGCGGCGGAATTGGACCAGTGGGCGATGAGGCTGCGGAGGGTGAGGTTCGGCACGAGGTCCGTCGACGGTAGATGGAGCATGGTGGCCGGACAGGTGGTGTTGCCGGAGTCGAGCCACCTCTGTATGGAGGCGCGGTCGTACGTGACGCCGGTGCAGAGGCTCACCGGCGACCGCATGACGTCCAGAGAGATTGGGCAGCGGAAGAAGCTGGGGATCTTGACCTCCAGCCCCTGGTGCTGCGGAGGGAGCCTCATGCTGGTGGTGGTCTCCTTCCTCACCATGGCGAGCTGCTCTGCTCCTGGCGATCCGTGCGGAGAAGGGAATGCGGCAGAAAGGGGGAGAGGTTTGAGGGGAAGGTGGGGTGGTGCTATATGGAATGGAAACGGTGGTCGGGTGGTCTTTGCGCCGAGGTCCCTGATTTACGGTGCTCGTGCAAAACGCTCCCTGCCATCGCAAGTTTTTCAAGTGAAATTTTCGTTTGCATTCTTCATATTTTTTTAATTTAGGACAGATATACATACGAGGCATCCTTCACTTTCGTAATATTACCGTATCTATTTATTACAAGGTAAATGTAATACAATGTGTTTATACGAATAATTTTCTTCGTTGACTTGAGCACACAATCCATATTCACTGTTACTATCATGATGACAGAGAAGTTGTACGTTCTTGTAATACTATGTGTTCATACCAATAATTTTCTTAGCTGACTTGAACACACAATCCATACTCACCATTACTATCACGATGACAGAGAAGTCGTACGTTTTGTGACACGAATACTATTGCATTCTTGCATACTCAATACTAAAAATATTTATTCACACACATTGTAACCCTACAATGCTCAGACATGTTTCCTCGTGACCTAACCTCTTCGTTATCGTGATAGTAACGGTGAAAACACGAGGGTGGAGCAGTTTTCGTCGCCTCTTCGGCACTTTTTACGGAAGGTCATTGGTGTGTGTCTAAAGCATGTTGAGATGTGTGTGCACACATCGACAAGGATGCAGTGTTCTCGCCGGTGTTGCACGAACTTTTCTTGCAAAGTGCGAGAATCGTGGCTCACTATCTGTCGTTTTACGCTTTCTCGTGTGAGTGTTTTTAATACATCCATCCGGTTCCCGGCATGTCCTTGGCCGATAAGTTAGTAATATTAGTTTTCGACCAATTTTCACATATTTTTATTTATACATAGGTCCCATTTGTTGCCTAAAAGTGATGTCCAAAAACTCTAGGGATGTTTTCACTTGTGCTCCATCTTTTTGCTCGCATGCCATTTCAGCATTTGTTGGGTGCTTATTTGCATCACAGGGAGTGTGTGTGGAACAAAAGGAAAAGGAGAGGCATTCAAAGACATGGTGGGACGAGTCAAAGGAAGAAATGAGAGGTGACGTATAGCGCGGGGTGAGGGGTCGCTTTCTCCTTTTCTTTTCTAGCTCTCCCCCTCTCTGTGCTTCCGATGGAAAATGTTCGGAATGATTCTGGGCTAAGCTGCGGGATTTTGTTCGCTGGTCAATGGTCAAAGATGTCGTGGTCGTTCACAACAAACCGAAAATCGACCCACACAGGGCGGTGGTGGTGGTGTCGACCGCACGGTTTTTCGCTTCCATCCGTGCCCACCTCTCGCCCTCTCAGCCTTGTCGCTACCGGTGTGTGGCCGTGTGCAAAGCGCCGATGGCTCTTTTCTCGTATTCTTACAGTTAGCTGCGAATAAAAATGGTTGTAAATTCGGTGAACTGAAATGCGGCCAAAGCTTGGGTAAAAGCTAAGCTTTCGTCTTGGCCCTTGATGGTATTTTAGAAAATGTGCCATTAAATTTCTAATCTTGAAATATTATTACATACACATAAAATGATGTAGATCAGGTTAAATCCGCACATTATCTATTAAATATATTTTTAATGATAGGATCATTGCAAATCTAAAAATCTTTAACCACAATAATTATTGGCATCTCGGAAGGCTCGGGTAAAAGGCAAGATACAATGGATAATTAGCAACAACTATAGACTAGCATGTTGTCAAATTTCTATCTATATTCTCTAAAAAAAAAACGGTATATTAATAGACTTACTTGAAAATCATGCACGGTTATAAGCTTTTTTTTATTATCGTAGCTTTTTGGTATCAACAATATCCAAAGTGATTAACATTTAAATTATACAAACTATAGTTGTAAATGAAAATATAAGTGATTTATTTTCATGTTTCGGTTACATTGAGTGAAGGTGTTTTTGCATGTACAGACTTAATACCTAGTAAAAATAACTGCATAATCATGATAAAATGAGTGTCTTCTACTTTACTCCCATTCCAGTTCTACCACATGATTTAACATATTTTTTATTATCTTCTCGTGGGCGAACTAATATAATCTTAACACAAATGTGAAGGTATTAACACTAATTTAGTGATAATTGTGGTCAGATTTTATCCATGCTAACTTGCAAACTGAAATACTAGTTGAATCGGTGCTTCAAACATTTTTAAGTTAACTTATTTTGCGATATATTGTTTATAAGTTGTTTTAGGAGTTCAATTTGAACTCCAAGAGCATCTTCTATTTAAGAATTTTAAGATCTATTCATACACCATAAGAAATCAAAATGAGTAGGAGATCACTGAATCACTATAAGGAAATTAATTTGTAGAATTTAGAAATTTCCATTTAAAAAGTTTATTATCAAATTGCATCTTTTTGATACAAAACTGTTGAATTATAAAAAAAATCAACGGTACAAACAATTGTAAGTGTCGTGATGCTCTTGATCATGAATCCATTATGTAAGAAATGTTTTCTCATCTCCCCACCCCAAGGAGCAGCGGCATCTACCGTACAATCTCGACGAAAATTGTGTCGCTCATATCTAGAAGCTAAGAGACATCATTGATCTGAAAGCCAGTCAAAAGTATGTCTCTAGATATAAAGCCGGTCGTCTTTACCATGCAAGGAAGTATTCCTAATATTAAATGAATAATATATGGTTTAGTTATTTAATCTTGATGATTTTGTTCTAAATGTCTTTTTATCCGTTAGTATAATTTTACCTTTGTTGTTCTCACATGTTACCAATGCTATGTCCTGAGACCTACCGATATCTTTTAGCAGGAAATACAAAGCATTTTTGACTTGGATCGAGTTCCATCACCTTGGCCTAGCTTAACACATTTGAAAATTGACCTCTGCATTTTGACCGGTAATGGCATTTCTCTAGAGGGAACGGTAATTCCGGTTACCGGAGAATCTGGGCCAAGAAAAGACCCCTGCTGCAACCCTCTATGTCCGTGATAATTGATATGCATGAGACATGCACAGTGGCGGACCTAGAAACTTTTGAAAGTCTAGACAAACGAGTTTAAGATGTGATATTTTAGACAAAATGTCTATAAAAATCTATAAAACGTAAGCTTTGCGCCGTCCGCGATCCTGAGCAGCTGCCTGGGCTGGAGGAACGTTGGGTCCGCTCATGATCATACACACAATATATCATAGGCGACATACCGACATGGGGATTGGCAGGACCAGAACATTTGGAAACATATCATGCAAGAAGAGTAGGCTTGTTTCTTTTTCCAGACTCTCCAAGTGGACTTGCCAACATATTCCCAACGCAACATTCTACTCCCGCCGTCTAGAAATATATGACATTTTAGATTTATGAAATAAATGTATCTAGACAATTTTTGTGTATAGACTCGGAGTGAACCTATACACTAAAAGACATCTAGATACATTCGTTTCACAAAGCTAAAATATCTTATATTCGGGAGTATTTTGTTTTTTCTTGCAAAAGGTGCTATTATATCCCTAGCTCCCAACTAAATCTTAATAATTTTGCTGGCAATAATGGTCGTGCAAATCTGCGATCGTCTGGCTATTTGTTTAACTTTGCAAGTTTGCATCGAAGTGAAAAACGTATACTCTCTCGGATTTGTCTAAATCCGTACGTATCTAAACACGTTTTAGTATATAGAAAATGTGAATTTAGATAAACTCACGTCGCTTATTTTGAGGAGGAGGGAGTACATATAGAATGAATGGGAGTGTGAATGGCAAGTTGGCCACTTGGCAACGACTCGTAGTCAAGTACTACATATACTATCTTACAGCATCCCTATAAGCCGTGCAACGTGCTCCATGGGATCTCAGTGAAGATCTCCAACCAAGCTGGAGACTGAATTAATGACTAGTCAAAGCACGCCAGCGACATTAGGTTTACAATAATAGGAGAACGTATTCTTAGCGATGCCGGCGTAGAAAAGCAAGTACTCCTTTTATAGTTCCCACTTGACATGGAATTCCTTCTTTTGCCTTGTTTATTTTATGCAGTGTGACTGCCCTTTTAATTAGGGGACGGATTGTATACTTCCGTGTCAAGATCTCTGCAGCGTGTGAAGATCTATGCAGTGTGAAAACCAAGCGAAGGTTGACCGATAATTTCGACGTATAGTACTTAACTGTAATCCAGCGCCTTGAGGATAATTGTATACTTGCATCCTGCAATTGCTCTTGAAGCAAACACTTGCCTACTGCAATTAGTACGGAAGCAATTCGGGAGCCGAAATGATGATAGTTGCCCAACGGATAAAGCTCGGTTTACTTTACGACAAAGGCCAGAGTGTGTTAAGAGCGAAACGATTTTTCCGTTAAATGGATGATGGCAGGCCCGTCAGCACCATAAGAAATCCAAATAATCATCATCGCGTTTAACAGAATGACCGATGTGGATCTTGATTTCCATCATGCGAAAGATGCCCCTCGTCTCCTTAGCGGTGCCACAAACAGGTCTCCCCACGCATTTCTTGCTAAAACGTCAAGCATCAATGAGCCATCGTGCTAATATAATGTTTCTTTTTGTAATTTGAATAATCTCTGTCTACGAAAAGAGAGAGAAATGGAGATAGTGTTAATGCACTTTTTGGTTGAGGAGCTGCACCCAACGCTTTCGTCCAACTATGTTTTGTCCCCCCAGCAAACACCCCAGCTACGGCTCTAGCCAGGTCACGCTGATCTGCTCTGATGCGCACTTTGACCAGAAAGTCTGAAAGATCATCCAACCCAACACCAATCGCCACCAAAAGCTCTTTTAGTTCGTAAAGTTCACTCGCATATCTTTATGGACTTGACCAAAAGATCCTCATCTGTGCTCAATCTGATCTCACTATATGCTTAATTTCATTATTTTTCTTCGACGTAATCTCCTTTAATGTAATCTGAATACCGCAACTGCTGTTTGGAATTTGAAAAATACGTAGATTGATGACAGTGTACACTTTTATTTGCCACTAATGAAACATATCAACTATGTTCCCAAATTTTTCTTCGAAAGGGAGACTTAGCTCCAGCCTCTGCATCCAAGGATGCATACAGCTCTTTATTGATTTATTTAAAAAAAAGTCTTGCAATGAAGTATATCATGGGTCGCACAAGGTTGATACATGGATCAACCATCTAAAGAGAAAGGAAAACATGAAATGACTCTGCACTAACATGTCAACCTAAAATCAAAACGCCAGCTGCACTGGCTGTACAAATCCCGTGCAACCATATCCAGTCGACTGCACCCAACATCCACTTCCTTGCGCTTGTCCATAGGCTGAAGAAAAGACCACATACGGATCCAATGCGTAGCCAATGGTATAACCTGCATAAAGGAGAATTGTTTGGCATTGTTAAAAATATAATCATTACGAACATTCCAAATAGCCCAAAGTAAAGCACAAACACCCACTCGGATCTGTACTTTTTCTTGTTTCATCACTCCCATTAACCAGTTACCGAATAAGTTTGTTATACTTGTGGGAGGAGTAATATTGAAGGCTATATGGACAATACGCCATACAAGTTTTGCTAATGGACATATTATGAATAAATGTTGGATTGTCTCTTCTTGATCACAAAAACAACATTTTTTACTTCCTTGCCAATTTCTCTTTGCTAAATTATCCTTGGTCAGCAAAACCTTTTGATTTAGGAACCACATAAAGATTTTTATCTTGAGCGGTACTTTAATTTTCCAAATATATTTCCAAAGAAACTTGTATGGCCATTCATAAGATCAAGGTATAAAGATTTGACCGTGAACATGCTCGAGGTTGTTAACTTCCACACAAAAGTATCCGGCAGATTTGTAAGGCGAACATCAATCAAACGGTTACATAAATGCAGCCACCTTTCCCCTCTGGTACCAGCTAAAGCCCGACGAAAACCTATGTTTAGGGGCGTTTGAGACATAACATTAGCAACTGAAACTTGTTTTCTTTGCACTATGTTGTATAGAGAGGGGTATTGTTGGGAGAGAGGAGTGTTCCCTAGCCACGTATCCTCCCAGAATCGAGTTGTTTCGCCATTACCAATATTAAAAGTTTCACGGTCAAAAAAATCATTTTTAACTTTCAAGAGGCCTTTCCAAAAAGGTGAGTCTGTTGATTTTGACTTCACTTGAGTCAGTGAATGTGAGTGAAGATACTTATTTTGTATAAGCTCCTGCCAAACACCTTGTTCGGTCATTAGCTTAAATAACCATTTACTTAGCAAGCACTTGTTTTTAACCTCCAAAACTTCGACTCCTAGGCCCCCCTGGTCTTTAGGCCTACAAATGATGTTCCACTTAGTAAGTCTATACTTTCTCTTGTGGCCATCACTTTGCCAGAAAAACCTTGATCTAAAGAAATCCAATCTTTTCCGTACCCCTATGGGTACTTCAAAAAAGGAAAGCATAAACATTGGTAGGCTAGTTAATACTGAATTAATTAGCACCAATCTGTTGAGAGTAATTTTCCCACCCAACTAGCGAGTTTTCTCTCAAACCGATCCTCTATTGGCTTCCATTCACCATTTTTAAGTTTACGGTAATGAATTGGTATCCCCAAATATCTAAAAGGGAAAGACCCAGCCGCACAACCAAAGAGGTTAATGTATTGGTCCTGAACTTGTTGCGCCATACCAAAACAGAAAACTTTGCTCTTGTGGAAGTTAATTTTCAACCCCGAAAGTTGTTCAAAAATACATAAGATAAGTTTCATATTTAGCGCTTTTTGTAAATCGTGTTCCATGAAGATAATAGTGTCGTCTGCATATTGCAAAATGGATATACCTCCATCTACTAGATGAGGTATAAGTCCATTCACCTGACCATCTTCTTGAGCTCGAGCAATCAAAATTGCTAACATATCCGCAATTAAGTTAAAGAGAATAGGTGATAACGGATCCCCTTTTCTAAGTCCTTTGTGAGTACGAAAATAACGACCTACGTCATCATTCACCTTAATACCAACACTCCCTCGCGTGATAAAATTTTCTATCCATGAACACCATTTTGTGTCAAAACCTTTCATGCACATCACTTGCTGCAGAAATGGCCATTTGACTTTATCATAGGCTTTTTCGAAATCTAGTTTCAGAAGAATTCCATCCAATTTCTTCCTATGGAGCTCATGGATCGTTTCATGTAAAATTAACACACCTTCAAGTATGTGTCTCCCCGGCATAAAAGCAGTCTGGGTTGGTCTGATTACCGTGTGAGCTACCTTAGTAACACGATTGGTGCCAACCTTTGTGAAAACTTTAAAACTGACATTTAGTAAATATATTGGTCTGTATTGTTGAATTTGAATTGCGTTTTCTTTCTTGGACAACAAAATGATAGTACCATAGTTTAGATGGAAAAGTGGCAGCTCGCCACTTTGAAACTTTTGGAACATACACATCAAGTCATTTTTTAGCACGTCCCAAAAAGTCTGATAAAATTCTACGGGGAAACCGTCAGACCCTGGGGCCTTGTTTTTCTCCATTTGCATAATAGCATCATGCACCTCCTCCTCTGAGAAATCGGCAGTAAGTATACTATTTTCCTCTGCCGAAATTTGAGGTATATTCATCCTCTCTTCCTCTACCATTGAAAAATGGTTAACTATAGGACGGCCGAATAAATTTTTATAGAATTCAGTGACATAAGATTTGATATTATCTTGACCTATAATAACACCCTCATCTTGTTCAAGTTGGAATATCTTTTTTCGCCTATGTTTTCTATTGGCAATAAGATGAAAGTACTTCGTGTTATTTCCCCCCTCTTGGACGTGCTTAACTTATGCCCGTTGCGCCCTTTTGGATTCTTCATCCCATCGTAGCTTAGCCACCTGTTCAATGACGTCTTTCAGTAATTTCCTCTCTTCATCATGAAGAGGGACACTCTCTGCTTTGATATCCAAGTTATCAATAATATCGAGCAGCCGCTGCTTTTCTTTCTTATAAACACCACTTTGATTTTTTGCCCATCCTCTAAGGAAGTGACGTAGGTGTCTAATTTTGTTTTGCCATAGCTCCATCGGTGTACTACCATAGGATATGGATGCCCACCCTTGAGCTACCATATCATGAAAACCAGCTTGCCTCAGCCATGTTAGTTCAAAAGAGAAATGATTTTTATTTCCTCAGTGTGCTTGTTCACCCGAGTCAAGAAGTAATGGTGTGTGGTCAGATCCTGTCCTAGTAAGAGTCCGTACTGTGACCAGAGGAAATTTTTGCTCCCAAGAAATGCTTGCAAGAACCCTATCCAGTTTTTCATAGGTGGGCTTCTCTCTCCTATTCGCCCAAGTAAATTGTCTGCCTGAGAGAACTAATTCTTTTAGGTCAAGACTCTCAATTATCGCGTTAAAAATGAATGGCCATCTTGGATTAAGTTGTCGTTATTTTTTTCCTCTTGTCTCCGAATAATGTTAAAATCCCCTCCTACTAACATTGGCAAGGACTCATCATCACATATACGGACGAGCTCTGCCAAGAACTCACCCTTCTGAGCATCTTGAGCTGCGCCATATACAACAACTAGGTTCCATTCGAAATTATCAGTTTTAGAAGACAAATGAAACTTGACACATCGGTCTCCTGGAACAACATTCAGAACTTGTATGGATTGTGAGTTAAAACCCACCAACATGCCCCCCGATCTTCCTAAAGGAGGTAGGCAGTACCATATGTAATCAAAACCTGCGGCCAAATTTCTCAAAAAAGGCGCAGAGAAATTATCTCTTCATGTTTCTATGACAGCAAAGAAATCAAGTTTATTATCCCTGATAGTTTCATGCACTACTGCATGTTTTGCCGGGTCCCTAAATCCATCACTATTCCAAAAGCTTCCTCTCATTTAGAATATTTTTGTGTTGTTGTCAGCCTACTGGTCCTTCTAACAACCGTCCCCTTGACAGCTTTCTTTTTTTGTGTTCGTTTGAAACTAGCTATCGGTATATTAAGGTCCTCATGACCCTGAGAGCCTTGTTGCTCTTCTCCCATCAAATCAGAACTCAAACTAGTTGCTTTGTTCAAGGTTAAGTTGCTAACCGACACCTCCCCCATTTTAACCTTCTCTTCATTTCTTTTTAGCATAATTAAAGTTCTTTGTAAGTCTAAATCTTTAATTGACTTAACCGACTCAGACACTTGGCTAGGTGAAACTCCAAGCGAAACCCCTAACTTAGCTGCCCTAGCAACCACAACATCATTTGGAATAGAATCAATTGAAAACCTTGAAATAAAATATGTACCTTTAAAGTATGGAAGGTCACGCTGGTTAGCCAAGTCCTGAGCCCTCTCCATCTGCGTGGAGTCCGCATTAGGCCGTGCTCGAATGCGCGCACTTGATCGTGTTTAAGCAATATTTACTCCACCGAAATCTAGTAACTCAGCTTGAGAATATCTCCCTCCAAGGAACGCTCCCATACCTTTAGGAGTGATTGGCGAAGCACTGCGAACTATTTTCCCCTAAGGAGATCATGGCGTACGAACGGTAGGAGCAGGCTGTAGCTCCTTAGCAAAGTTATCACGAGACGGAGATGCAGGGGATGTCAAAAGGGCCATCGTCGTTTTCTGCAGCGATGGCGAACTATCACCTCCAAGTGTCGCCCTTCCTCCCACACGAGGTGGCGTAATGGCATATCCATTAGCTCCAGAAAACATGTCCTTGACTGCAGTATGGAACGCAATCATCTCAGTCCGTTCCTTGGAAACAACAACCCGCGATGGCACAACCTCTGCCTCTGTTTCTGCTGCGGCATCTGAAACGGTGCTTTGCTGTGTGGAATCCTGTGCTGCAGCATAGGGAGACGCGTGAGCTTCTGTCGTGGCAGTGAGCTAGACAGCTTTACAATTATCGATCAGCTCAGATGCAGGACCGAACTTCGGTGGTGCTGATGCAGCGAGCGAAAATATATCTTCCTCTTCCTCAACCCGGTCTCCCCAAAGTTGGCTCTTCTCTTGAATCTTGCTAGCAGACACAACCTTCGTTGGAGTATCATCATTAAACGTTGTCCCAAAACAAAAAAAGCACCCACTTGAATGCTAGCAGTTTGTTTGTCCATGCTTGAATTGTTTACTGGTGTTTCAACAGCAGTGGTACTAGAAGAAATAGAAACTCTCTTCTCCTTTTGTGCATCGGAGCTAGGCTATTTTTGATTGTCTCTCTTTGAAGCATCATCCTCATGATGATTTGCCTTAGTCATAATAGTATCTTTTGGTACTAGAGCCTCGTAACCTTCCACCTCAAAAGTTAGCCCGTAACCCTCACCATCGTACATATGATCAGTAGCGAGGGGTATATGCTCAATGCTAGTACACTGTACATGCAAATGAACAACACCATGCTTTCTTGTATATTCCATGTCAACTTTCGTTGTCATCCCAATAAGCGAACCCACCGCAAACAAAGCAAGATAGTCACACCGTTCTTTGTATGGACACCCAGCGATCCTCACCCATGCTTTCAGGCTAACCTCATGCGTTAGATTATGTGACATTGTGACATTTTTACGGGACTGACGGAGACCTGAGATCGATGGGCGACACGCCCGAATCCACGCCCATGCTCTCCCCGACGACCATCGCCGGTAAGTTCAAGGAGGAGGACGCCGGGGAGGACTCGCCTCGATCCTCCCCGATGTGTGCTACGACGCCTGCGGACCTCTGGAATCAATCGGCATCATCCACGTCGATCACCTCTCAATACAAAAGAGAGGCCAAGCGCTTGGAGAAGAGGAAGAATCAAAGGATGGCGGCTCTGGCATTGTTCACGTCGCCATCGCAGGTGAGATATCTGACTCTCTCGGCAAGATTCCACCGGCGAAGGATTTGAATCTACTAGTGCTACAACCAACCACTTTCTTGCTAGATGAGTATGTGGCCGCGGATTGGATTAAATTTCAGAGAAACAAAAACCGATAGCTGCGCCATATAGTTGGCCATTGTCGAAGAGCTCGTGTTCAGGTTTATCCACCGGCAGACCATAGAGGTCTCCGGCGATCACCGTTGTTCCGTCATGAGGGCGGCATCAGATGCAGATCTCGACAACACAGCTTTCAAAATTCTGGGCCTAACGGGCACAAGGCCCAAGGGTGCTCAGTTGTTTCGGTGGGCCACACGAAAAGCCATGAGGGCTTGATACATTGCAAATGTATCTATAATTTTTGATGTTCCATGCTTGGTTTTATCCACTTTCTTGTGTTTTGTCCACACTTTGGAGTACTTTTCATATGATTTCTTGGACTAACCTATAAACAAGATGCCACAGTGCCAGTTGCATGTTTTCTGCTGTTTTTGGTTCCAGGAAGTCAGAAAATGAATATTCTCGGAATTGGACAGGACAAAAGCCAAAGTTACTATTTTCCCGGAAGATTCACGGAGCCAGAAGGAGAGCCCGAGGGGGGCCACAGGGTAGCCACACCACCCCTAGGCGCGGGTCCACCTAGGCCGCGCCAGGGCATGGTGTGGGCCCCCTGGTCGCCCACCGACCTTGCCCTCTGGCCTATAAGAAGCCTCCCGATGCGTAAACCCTAAATAATCAAGCTCCAGCCACGAAAAGTTCCGCAGTGTCGCCGCCACCAAAGGGGAGATTTGGGGGACAGAAAGTCTCTGTTCTGGCATCCTGCCGGGACGGGGAAGTGCCCCCGAAGCCATCTCCATCGATCTCCACCACCATCTCCATCACCGTTGCTGATTCCCATGATGAGGAGGGAGTAGTTCTATCTTGAGGCTAAGGGTTCTACCGGTAGCTATGTGTTCATCTCTCTTTCTATGCATGATCATATTGTGATCATGAGCTTGTAATCTATAGATCTACCTTGCTACTCAAGTGCTTTAATAGATCTCCGCTCTCCCCATGTGTGTGAAGTTGACAGTGTGCACACCATGGTGGCACTTAGGCTAGAGTTCTCAAATACTTGTTATGAGTTATATTTGGAGTTGAATGTCTTTATAAAATTGTGGTGTTTGTTGGAACCATCTAGTGCTCAAGGTGACAGTGTGGGGTTTTCTAGATGGGAAAGACTTACTTTGAGGTGTGCTGTTATAGCCCTACCAACTATTAGAGTGTCCAACTGGAGAGTAGTTCAGTGTAGTATCATGAAGATGATATATTTATATGAGAGTGTTCACTAGTGAAAGTATGATCCCTAGGCCTTGTTTCTTAGCATTGATACACCGTTTGCAATTAGATCTATTATATGTTTGCTTGTTTCCTTCTTTATTTCAGTTTGCCTTTAGTATTTTCCGACGTCAACCACACGCCATCAAGCTATTTCCTATCACCGTTATCACTTATAATTATCCATACCACTTGTATTTCACTATCTCTTCACCGAACTAGTGCACCTATACACCTGACAAGTGTATTGGGTGTGTTGGGGACACAAGAGACTTCTTGTATATTGATTGCAGGGTTGCTTGAGAGGGGATACCTTTGACCACTTCCTCCCTGAGTTCGATAAACCTTGGGTGATCCACTTGTTGGAGATATGCCCTAGAGGCAATAATAAATATAGTTATTATTATATCTTTGTGTTTATGATAAATGTTTATATTCATGCTATAATAGTATTAACATGGAAACATTAATACTTGTGTGAATTGTAAACTTAATTTGAAGTCCCTAGTATAGCCTCTATACTTCACTAGCTTGTTGGTTGATTAAATGATTGTGGTTTCCATATCTTGAACATTGAGATGTTATCAACAACAAGATCATATCGTTAGGAGAATGATATGGTGGACATACTCCTATAGATAAGCGTAGCATAAAGATCAAGTCATTTCAATAGTTCAATTGCTATATGCTTTCTGATACATAGTAACCTAATTCCTTCGACCATGAGATCATGCATATCACCTTTACTGGATGGATGCTTGGATGTCATCAAACACCACACCGTAACAGGGTGGCTATAAAGGTGGTATTGAGTGTTCGGAAAGTATTGGTTGAAACACATGGATCAAGAGTGGGATTTGTCCATCCATATGACGGATAGATATTCTCTGGGCCCTCTCGGTGAAATGTCATCAATTAGCTTGCAAGCATGTGACTGGTCACAAGGGATCACATATCACGGAGCGAAAAGAGTACTTATCGATGTGAGGTTGAACTAGGTATGCGGAGATACAAGCGATCATAACCTCGGATAAGTGACATATCGTGAGATTTAGGGAAATTGGTATCGTATGTTTGTGGTTCATTCGATCGCAAAGTAATCGTGAGAAATATGTAGCCATATGAATTTCCAGATTCCTCTATTGGTTATTGTTCGGAGAAGTGTCTCGATCATGTCCGCATAATTCACGAACCGTAGGGAGACACATAAGGATTGACGTTGTTTGAGTAGTCATGGTATTATGAGAAAGAGACCGAATGTTGTTGAGTCTCGGATAGGATCCGGGATATCACGAGGTGATCCGGAATGGTCCGGAGAATAAGATTCATATAAGGAAAGTCCGTTTGAGTTGGGGAATGGTTAGGTGTTTTCATCGGGAACATTCTAGAAGGTCCCAGAATGTCCGCACTCCGGAAGGGAAGGGTACATGAATGTGTCATTGTAAGTTGGAATGATTGCATCATGTACTAGGTGTTCTTGCTGTCCAAAATAAAGGGTTTATTTAAATCCTAAATTGAAAAGTCAAGCAGCTAGTTTGAAAGTCAAGCAACAATTTTGGGAAGTGGGAAAAGAGGAGGTGGAGGCCGACTTGGGGAGGAGTCCCCTTGGCGGCGCGCCTCCCAAGGCCGACTTGGGAGGACTCCTCCCTTGGCCAGACCCTCCCACCTATAAAGGGAGGCAGGGCCTCCCTCCTAGCACACACAAGTTCCTATCTTCTACCTCCGGTTTAGAGCCGTTTTGGTTTAGAGCTTCTAATTGCTTTAGCCAGTTTAGAGCCTTCTAATTGGTTTAGAGCCTTCTAATTGGTGTGTCTAATTACTAGACCACTAATAGCCTCTCTCATAAGCTCCACCATACTTTTGGCTTAAGCGAAGCCTGCAGGATCTCCCTCTACTTAGGTACCACGCCGTTGTCTTTGCCGGAATCGCGAGGAGAGTGCTACAACCTCCGCTGCTGCTAGAACAAGGGAGAGGAAGGTCTTCGTCAGTACCGAGCGTGTGACCGACTACTGGGGAGCGTGGCGCGGAAGGATCGTCTGCGATCTTGAGATCGGAAGAATCGACTACATCACCCACGAGAATCTGCTCTCGTTAAACACTTTGGAATCTTCGAGGGTGAGTTATTCCATCGACTCGTTGCTACAATCTAGTAGATAGATCTTGGCTTGTTTGTTTGTATGCGATAGAAAATTTTTGTTTTCCATGCTCCGAAACCCTACATTGGTATCGAGCCGTGTCTATATGTAGATCTGTTGCAGAGTAGAACACAATGGTCATTGTGGGCATTGATGCTTTATTGTAGATTGCTTTTTGTGTACTTTGCATCTTGCGGTATGTTGGGATGAAGCGGCCGGGCTAACCTTACATGACATCGTTCATGAGACTTGCTCCACGCTTGACATGCAACTTGTATTGCATAAGTGGCTTTCGGTGCTGTTTCTCCTAGCATAGTAAAGATCCAATTTACAGGTGATCAACAATGCTAGTATCAATGTTGTGTTCTTGTTCGTAAGTTAGAGCGACACTTATTGAAAGCCCCAAACCACGTAAAATATGCAAAGAAAGTAGGCGTCTAACTTTGTTTTGCGGGGTGTCGATGATGTGATATGGCCATGATTGTGATTATATTTGATGTATGCAATGTTCCTTATTGTAAGTTTGCAGCCGGAGAATATATGGTTGTCTTTAATTTACATTAAGACCTGCGTGTCTATTCAATATAGTTGTAATAGTTGAAGCTGGTGGGACAACCATAAAGAAGCGTCATTGACCTTGATGCTATGCGGTGATGATGGAGATCATGTTAGGTGCTTGAAGATGGAGATCGGAAGCACAAAGAAGAAAACCATATCATATCACATATTATGAATTGCATGTGATGTTAATCCTTTATGCATCTTGTATTGCTTAGTAGGCACGGTAGCATTATAAGATGATCCCTCATGCACATAAATTTCAAGTTCTAAAGTGTTCACCCTTAGTATGCACCATTGCCAAAGCTTGCCTTGAAGCACCACGTGATGATCGGGTGTCTTTGATTCCGCGTGAATACAACGTAAGCAAGCCAGATTTGCTTATGCGGTAGCTAAGGTTTGATCTTGTGAGCCTAGCATGTATACGGACATGGCCTCGGGAACACGGATGGCGAAAGGTAAAGCATGAATCATATAGTAGATATGATGAACATGATGATTGTTAGCCATTGAAACTATATCAACTCTCGTGATGATCGGTGTTGATGTAGTGGATTTGGTTAGATGTGATCACTAAAACAATGTGAGGGATGTTGTTTTGGTGGGAGTTCACCTAGTTTAATTTCATTAATTAATTTGAACTCAATTTGTCATAAACTTAGTCTAAACTATTGCAAATATGTTGTAGATCAATGGCAGCCCTACCATCAATTTTAATGCGTTCCTAGAGAAAGAAAAGTTGAAAAACAATGGAAGCAACTTGGCGGATTGGTTCCGCAATTTGAGGATTGTCCTCACAGCTGGTAATTTGACCTATGTGCTGGATGCACTTAGGTGACCCACCTACTGATGCTACCGATGAAGTAAAGAATGTTTACCTCGCTCGGAAGAATCGGTACTCCATAGTTCGATGTGCTATCTTGTATGGTTTAGAATCGAGCTTGAGAAAAGGTTTGAAGAGTCGGACCCATATGATATTGTCGAGGATCTCAAATTAATTTTTGAGACTCATGCGGCAATTGAAAGTTATGAAGCTTCGAAAAGTTCTTTAAGCGCAAGATGGAAGAGGTAGCTCCGTCGGTGAGCATGTGCTTAAGATGTGCAGACGCAAATAAACTTCAAAGTTTGGGCATAGTGATTCCTAATACTTTGGGGTTTACGCATCCTCCAATCACTACCACCAAGTTACAAGAACTTTGTGATGAACTACAACATGCGTAACATGAACAAAGAGTTGCGAACTATTTGCTATGTTAAAATCTGCGAAGTGGAGATCAAGAAAGAGCACCAAGTGTTGATGGTCAATAAGACCACCAAATTCAAGAAAGGCAAGTCTAAGCGGAAGGGACACTTCAAGAAGGGTGGTAAGAAAGTTACCATACCGAAGCGAAGAAGACCAAGGCTGGACCCAAGCACGATCTTGAGTGCTTTTACCGCAAGGGAGAAGGTCATTTGGGCGGAATTGCCCAAAGTACTTGGCGGATTTGAAGAACGGCAACATCAAGAAGAAAGGTATATCGATATACATGTTATTGATGTGTATCTCACTAGTATTCGTAGTAGTGCACAGGTATTTGATCTTTGGTTCGGTTGCTCATATTTGTAACTCGAAGCAGGGGCTGCGAATAAGCGGAAGCTAGTGAAGAGCGAGGTGACGATGCGGCGTGGAAGCGGATCAAAGGTTGATGTGATCGCGATTGACGCTACCTCTTCATCTACCATCGGGATTAGTTTTATACTTAAATAATTGTTATTTGGTGCTGCGTTGAGCATGAACATTATATCGGGATCTTGTTTATTGCGAGGCGGTTACTTGTTTAAATCGAGAATAATGGTTGTTCGATTTAAATGAGTAATATGTTTTATGCACATGCACCTTTGATAGATGGTCTATTCTTGTTGAATCTCGATAGCGGAAATACACATATCAACAACATTGAGGCTAAGCGTTTTGAAATCAGCGATAATTCGACCTATATGTGGCCTTTGTCGTCTTGGTCACATTGGAGTGAAGCGCATGAAGAAACTCCATTCCGATGGACTTCTTGAATCACTTGATTTTGAATCAATTGAAAGATCTGAAGCATGTCGATGGGTAAAATGACTAAGACTCCATTTTACGGTATAATGGAGCGAGCTCGGACTTCTTGGAAATCATACATACCGATGTGTGTGGTCCAATGAGTGTAGCATCGCGGTGGTTATCGTTATGTTCTTACCTTCACGGATGACTTGAGTAGATATGGGTATATCTATTTCATGAAACATAATTCCGAAACTTTCGAGAAGTTTAAGGAGTTTCAAAGTGAGTTATAGAATCAAAGTAACAAGAAGATTAAATTTCTACGTTACGATCGTGGAGGTGAATATCTAAGATTCTGAGTTTGGCGAGCATTTGAAGAAATGTGGAATACTTTCACGATTGACACCGGGAACACCACAGCGTAATGGTGTGTACGAGCGTCGTGTCGAACTCTCTTAGATATGGTTCGTTCTATGATGTCACTTACAGATTTACCGCTATCATTTTGGGGTTATGCATTAGAAACCGCATTCACTTTAAATAGGGCACCATCTAAATCCGTTGAAGCGACACCGTATGAATTATGGTTTGGGAAGAAACCTAAATTGTCGTTCCTTAAAGTTTGGGGATCTGAAGCCTATGTAAAGAAGTTACAGCGGACAAGCTTGAACCCAAAGCGGAAAATGAGTCTACATAGGATACACGAAGTAAACTATTGGGTATTCCTTCTATCATAGATCCGAAGTCTAAATATTCGTTGCCAAGAATGGATCCTTTCTAGAGAATTAATTTCTCTCGAAAGAAGTGACTGGAAGGAAAGTAGAACTCGACGAGGTTGTTGAACCTTCTCTCGAACTTGCGAGTAGCGCAGCACGGAAGAAGTTCTGTGGTACCTGCACCAATAAGAGGAAGCTAATGATGGTGATCATGAAACTTGGTTGAAGTTGCTCTGAGCCTCGGAGGTCAACGCGAAATCGTACCACTCCAGTTGGTATGATTCCGTTATGAATGTCATGTTGGTGGACAACACCGATGACCCGAGACATATGAGGAAGCAATGATGAGCCCAGATTCCAATAAATGGCAAGAAGCCATGAAATCCGAGATTGGATCCATGTCGAAAACCAAGTATGGACTTTGGTGGACTTACCGGATGGCGGAAGGCATCGAGAACAAATGGATTTTCAAGAAGAAAAGCAGATCTGATGGTAATATGTTCGTCTATAAAGCTCGACTTGTCGCAAAAGGGTTTCGACAAATTCAAGGAGTTGACTACGATGAGACTTTCTCACCGTAGCGAAGCTAAAGTCTGTGAGGATTATGTTAGCAATCGCTGCATATTATGATTATGAGATGTGGCAGATGGATGTCAAAACAGCATTCCTCAATGGAGACATTGATGAAGAGTTGTATATGATGCAACCCAAAGGTTTTGTCGATCCTAAAGATGCTAACAAGGTATGCAAGCTTCAACGGTCCATCTATGGATTGAAGCAAGCATCCGAAGTTGGAATCAACGTTTGATAAGGTAATCAAAAGTTTTGGTTTTATACAAACTTATGGAGAAGCTTGTATTTACAAGAAAGTGAGTGGGAGCTCTGTAGCATTCTTAATACTGTATGTGGATGACATATTGTTGATTGGGAATGATGTAGACCTTCTTAATAGTGTCAAGAGTATTTGAATAATAGTTTTCAATGAAGGATCTTGGCGAAGCAGCTTACATATTAGGCATAAAGATTTATAGAGATAGATCGAAGCATAAATATCATTGTCACAAAGTACATATTTGGACAAAGTTCTAAAGAGGTTTGGAATGGAAGATAGCAAGAAAGGGTTCTTGCCCATGTTGCTCAATCGACCTTGAGTAAAACTCAAAGTCCGACATCGGCGAAGATAGAGAAAGGATGAGTAAGACTCCTATGCCTCAGCCATAGGATCTCTAATGTATGCCATGCTATGTACTAGACCCGACATCGCATATGTCTTTGTTAGTCTAACTAGCAGATATCAAAGTGATCCAGAGTGGATCATTGGACAATGATCAAAAACATCCTTAAGTACTTGAGAAGAACTAAGGATATGGTTCTTTCTTATGGAGGTGATGAGCATTTCGTTGTTAATGGTTACACCGATGCTAGTTGGAACACCGATCCGGATGATTCTAAATCACAATCTGGATCGTATTTATTTTGAATGGTGCAGCAGTTAGCTGGAGGAGTGCAAAGCAAAGCGTTGTGGCGAGATCTTCAACTGAATCGGAATACATGGCTGCTTCGGAGGCTTCACAAGAAGCGATATGGATGAAAGAGTTCATTCCGAGCTGGGTGTGGTTCCAAGTGCGCTGGACCCAATGTCTATCTACTGTGATAACATGGGCGCCATAGCCAATGCGCAAGAACCAAGGTCACACAAGAAGCTGAAGCATATCAAGCTGCGTTTCCGCTATTCGAGAACATATCCGGGATGGGGATATAAAGATTTGCAAAGTACACACAGATCTGAATGTGGCGGATCCGTTGACTAAACCTCTCCCGAGGGCAAAACATGACCAACACCAAACTGCCATGGGTGTTCGGTATATTACCATGTAATCTAGATTAGATGACTCTAGTGCAAGTGGGAGACTGTTGGAGATATGCCCTAGAGGCAATAATAAATATAGTTATTATTATATCTTTGTGTTTATGATAAATGTTTATATTCATGCTATAATAGTATTAACATGGAAACATTAATACTTGTGTGAATTGTAAACTTAATTTGAAGTCCCTAGTATAGCCTCTATACTTCACTAGCTTGTTGGTTGATTAAATGATTGTGGTTTCCATATCTTGAACATTGAGATGTTATCAACAACAAGATCATATCGTTAGGAGAATGATATGGTGGACATACTCCTATAGATAAGCGTAGCATAAAGATCAAGTCATTTCAATAGTTCAATTGCTATATGCTTTCTGATACATAGTAACCTAATTCCTTCGACCATGAGATCATGCATATCACCTTTACTGGATGGATGCTTTGATGTCATCAAACACCACACCGTAACAGGGTGGCTATAAAGGTGGTATTGAGTGTTCGGAAAGTATTGGTTGAAACACATGGATCAAGAGTGGGATTTGTCCATCCATATGACGGATAGATATTCTCTGGGCCCTCTCGGTGAAATGTCATCCAATTAGCTTGCAAGCATGTGGTAGGTCACAAGGGATCACATATCACGGGAACGAGAAAAGAGTACTTATCGTGAGGTTGAACTAGGTATGCGAGATACAAGCGATCATAACCTCGGATAAGTGACATATCGTGAGATAAAGGGAAATTGGTATATGTAAGTGGTTCATTCGATGCAAAGTAATCGTAGAAATATGTAGAGCCATATGAATTTCCAGATTCCTCTATTGGTTATTGTTCGGAGAAGTGTCTCGATCATGTCCGCATAATTCACGAACCGTAGGGAGACACACTTAAGGATTCGACGTTGTTTGAGTAGTCATGGTATTATGAGAAAGAGACCGAATGTTGTTTGGAGTCTTGGATAGGATCCGGGATATCACGAGGTGATCCGGAATGGTCCGGAGAATAAGATTCATATAAGGAAAGTCCGTTTGAGTTGGGGAATGATTCCGTGTTTTCGGGAACATTCTAGAAGGTCCGGAATGTCGGCACTCGGAGGGAAGGGTACATGAATGTGTCATTGTAAGTTGGAATGATTGCATCATGTACTAGGTGTTCTTCTGTCCAAAATAAAGGGTTTATTTAAATCCTAAATTGAAAAGTCAAACGGCTAGTTTGAAAGTCAAACAATTTTGGGAAGTGGGAAAAGAGGAGGAGGTGGAGGCCGACTTGGGGAGGAGTCCCCTTGGCGCCTCCCAAGGCCGACTTGGGGAGGGACTCCTCCCCTTGGCCGCCGGCCCTCCCACCTATAAAGGGAGGGGCAGGGCCTCCCCTCCTAGAACACACAAGTTCCTATCTTCTACCTCCGGTTTAGAGCCATTTTGGTTTAGAGCTTCTAATTGCTTTAGCCAGCGGTTTAGAGCCTTCTAATTGGTTTAGAGCCTTCTAATTGGTGTGTCTAATTACTAGACCACTAATAGCCTCTCTCATAAGCTCCACCATACTGCACTTGGCTTAAGCGAAGCCCTGGGATCTCCCTCTACTTAGGTACCACGTTGTCTTCTTGCCGGAATCGCGAGAGAGTGCTACAACCTCCATTTTCTTTGGAACAAGGAGAGGAAGGTCTTCGTCAGTCCGAACGTGTGACCCGACTACGGGGGCGCTATTTAACGTGGCCGGAAGGATCGCTCACGCGATCTTGAGATCGGAAAGAGTACGACTACATCACCCACGAGAATCTGCTCTCGTTAAACACTTTGGAATCTTCGAGGGTGAGTTATTCCATCGACTCGTTGCTACAATCTAGTAGATAGATCTTGGCTTGTTTGTTTGTATGCGATAGAAATTTTTTGTTTTCCATGCTACGAAACCCTACACCACTTAAGGGAAAACTTGCTGCTGTTCTACAAACCTCTGCACTTGGAGGCCCAACAACTATCTACAAGAATAGAAGTGCGTAGACATCAAGCTATTTTCTGGCGCCGTTGCCAGGGAGGTAAGGTAAAAGGTACTCACATCCTCCGGTGTGAGTGCTCGAAGTTATTTCCTTTAGATTCTGTAGTTTTGTCTTTTTGTTTCTTGTTTTTACTAGTTAGGCTTAATGGAAAACAACAACAAAAATAGAGAGCTTTTGAGTCTTTTTCCTAAGTTAGAACTCGAATTCTTTGAAAAGAAAATTAAAAAACCCTTGGAACCTTCCTTGCATGTTAATAGCAATGTTATTAGTATGAATCTTTTGAACACCTTTGTTACTAATGCTATGGAAACGTCTAAGCTTGGGGAAGTTGGTTTTTATGAAAATGATCTTTTTAGTTCCCCAGCTTTAAAGAAGAAAAATTCCTCTGATGATATTTTATCTCCCATATGTGGTAATTCGGATGATACTTGTGATATTTTAAATCCACATACTGAAAGCATCCCTTTTAAAATACCTATAAAAATTGTTGAACGTGTTATGAATAACTGCTATTTTGGAGATGGAACTGTCCATCCTAGTGATCATTTACTCTTTATATATGAATTATGCGAGTTGTTCAGGTGTGCAGGTATTTCAATGAACCAAGTTAAGAGGAAGCTATTCCCTATTTCACTTAAGGGCAAAGCAAGGGAGTGGTATGAGCTACTAGATGATCCTCATCATTTAGAGTGGAAAGAACTTGAATCTCTCTTTTACTCTAAATTTTATCCTCCTCATGAAATTCATAAAGATAGGAATTACATTTATAATTTTCATCCTCATGATGGAGAAAGTATTGCCCAAGCATGGGGGAGACTGAAGTCACTAATGCTCAAATGTCCCATTCATGAGCTCCCCAGGAATATTGTTATTAATAATTTCTATGCAAGGCTTTCAGGATATTACAAGGACTATCTAGATACTTGTTTAGAGGGATCCTTCACAAGTAAGGAGGTCAAAGCTAAGTGGGATCTTCTTAAAACAATTCAAAGCAATACCGAAGATTGAGATAACAACAAAGGTAAAGAACCAGGTATAAACTATGAGTATGATTGCATTAAGTCTTTTGCTGAAACTGCTGATTTTCAAGAGCTTATTGCTAAATATGGTCTTGATCCTCAAATTCTTATTGATTGTTTTAAAACCTTTGATTCTCATATTAATGCTCCTAAAGAAAAGTGGGACATGTATCATGAGCCTTTTAAAGACACTTGCATGGAAAATGAAATTGTTGTTAATGATAGCAATAAACATGCTCAAACCTCTAAAAGTACTATTTCTTATAAGCATGTTAATTTTTGTGGGATACATAGACCTTGTGAGAGTAATCAAGTTGAAGAAGAATATTGTATGACCCACAGGAATGCAAAAACTAGAATGTGGTATAGGGCTCTAAATGATCTTGGTAAAAAAGTTTGTGCCCTCTATCCTTTTATTTGTGAACTTTCCTTTGAAGTGGGTCATTTCAATTTCCAATGCTCAGGCCATAATAATAGCCCTTCTAATCCAATGAGTACTACAAGTTTGTATTGTGATGACATGATCACTCCTAATCAGCATGCTGAACTTACATTATTTTTGGGGTGTGAAGAGTTATCAAGAAAAACCTCTTTGGTGGATATGGGTGCTTTTGATATGAATAGTGTCCTACATGGTTGTCATCCTTATTGTGTTGATAATTGTCACACAAATACTTACATACAAAATATTATAGAAGATGAGATTTTACCAAAATATGATAGGACTAATATGTGTTTTGATCTTATTAATGAAAAGAAGGAATCCTCCAAAGTTTCTTCTATTGTCTCTAACAATGAACCAGGGTATATGGAGAAGCTTCCTTTCAAGCCTCTCCCTCCTAAAGAGAAGAAGATAAAGAAGAAAAGGAGGAGTAAAAGGAGGGAGGAAACGGTATTTTCCCCTAAGCATGTAGCTCCTATCATAGTTTTTGATGAGTCTGAACTCGATGATGTTCCTATGCCTATTACCTATAGTAGTGATCATGATTGGGAAAAGCACACTACTTTTGATATTGATAATCTCTTCGGTACCAATTCTGAAAATGGTGATATTAATAATTGCTATACTATTAGTGCTATCCATGATCTTTCCAATGATGATATGTTTACAAATGAACACACTTTGGAGGATAACTATTCTATTGCTTATGAAGATACTATACCTCCAATTTATGATGATTGCAATGATGAATATGATATTTTCAGTCCACCTAATATTGAGGAGGAAATTAATTATGATTATAATATGCCTCCTATATTTGATGATTATGGTGATGAAAATAATAATGATAGCTATTTTGTTGAATTTGCTCCCACTACAATTAACAAGAATGACTATGTTTATGTGGGAAGTATTAATTCTTTTATGCATGTGGCTCATGATAAGAATGTTTTATGTGATAGTTATATTGTTAATTTTATTCATGTTGCTACTGAAAGTTATTATGAGAGAGGGAAACATGGTTCTATGCATCTCAATAATATTAGGTTTCCCCTCTTTATGTTGAAAATTTTGAAGTTGCACTTGTTTTGCTTTTCTATGCTTGTTGCTTTGTGCTTTCATGACTTGTTCCTTTACAAGATTCCTATGCATAGGAAGTGGGTTAGACTTAAATGTGCTTTGAATTTGCTTCTTGATGCTCTCTTTTACTTCAATTCATATTTCTTATGTGAGCATCTTCTCAAACTATCATGCCTAACTTAAAGGCCCTAAAGAAAAGTACTTATTGGGAGACAACCCAAAAGTTTTAGATGAGTCTTGGAAGTTATTACCTCAGTAATAACCCCTCCTTATCCTTTTTATTTGCTTTTTGTGCCAAGAGTAATCTCTAATGAGAGAGAAGTAATGATTGGGAAAGTTGTTGTCCCGAAACAGATTTTTGTGCTTTACCGTAAACATTCATGTAAAATTTCTGGACGTCTTTTTGAGGCGTGAATATTTGTGCTTATGCCCCAGGTTGTTATATAACTTTTGTTAGCTCAACACTTTTCGATTTGAGCAACAGAAGGTCTTCAAAAAAATTCGTCTTTACCTGTTGGTCTGTTTTGACAAATTTCTGCCATTTTTTGCATTTGCTTCTTGTTGATTCCTTTTTGAGTTCTTTTGGGGAATTGAGCTTTTTGAGGGAAGTGATTCAGTAGCTAGTGTTTTAATGGAAGTTTTATTGGTGTTAGAACTGAACCTTAAGACTTATTTATCTTGAGTGCACTAATGTTGCTAATAAAGATTGTGTGAAGTTTTGTATGAAGGAAAAAATTCAGGTGTATGGAAGGAATGAGTAATGAGATGAAGGATGGACTAAAGCTCAAGCTTGGGGATGCCACGCGTGTCACCCCAAGAAATATCCAAGAATTACAAGCGTCAAAGCTTGGGGATGCCCAAGGCATCCCCTTCTTCATCAATAAAAATCTCAAGTTTCTTCCAAACGCTTCATTTTTATTGTTTCAAGCACTGTTGTGTTGTTCTTGGAGCGTCTTCTTTTTTGTTTTGGTTTTGGTTTTTTTCGTTTGCTTTGGTTTTCTTACTTTTCTGAATAAATTGGTTGGACCCCCTCTTTCATACATTGGTTTTCAAATAGTTTGGTTTGGTTTGGAAAAGAGTAGGCAAGTTCATGCTTATGTGGTAAAAAGAGCTTGTTTTTTACTGTGGCATATGCTTTATCATGCCATGCTTGATATTGTTTTGGCTTTATGCTTAGTATTCTTTGCTGTAGCATGACTTTTTATAAACAATTAGATTTCTTAATGTGCCTTGGATGAATCATGCGTTGTTTTAGCATATTAAAGCATAGTATTGTGGTATTCTCCTTTGATGCTTTATTTGGGTTGACTTGGCACATGCTCACACCATGTTATGACTATCCCAAGTCACCATATCCTTTATGATCCTTTAGTTTTCAACTTGTAGTATCACTTTATGCTTTGATCAATGATGTTTTGTCGCTCTGCATGATTATGGCCATTATTGCTCTCTTAGTTTGTCGCTCCTAGTCTTTTGCTAGCCTCCACAACCAAGTATGAGTTCCACTCATGCATCCAACTCCCTAAACCAAGTTATTCCAAAGAGTCCACCATATCTACCTACTAGCTTATGCTATTCCAAGTATATTCATGCTTTTGTTTACCTTCCAAATTAAACTTGTTTTGAGAAAACTAGTGATTAAAGCTCTCACGAACTTGATGACACACTTTACTTTTCTTGCCCTTAATAAACTTGAACCATTGTGTTGTCTATGTGGTATCTGCTTGCACTTATTTGTTGGGAATTAGCAGAACCATGCTTTCATGGGGAACGCTTTCAACATTGCACTTGGTACTTGTACCTAGTTGATATCATGCTCTTTTGTATATGGATGTCGTCGGTGTGAAATGAAAGGGGAGCTTGTAAGTCCATGGAGTTATGTATATGTGTTAGAAAGCGCACGGGCTGGTCTAATCCATGCTGACATGGTGGAAACCTGTAGCGTAACCATAATGAGCTGTCTATGAAGCATTCTTATTATAAAAAAAGAGTCCTACATTGAGAAAAAAGAGAAAAAAGGAGATACTATGAAAAGAGGAAAGAGAGAAAAAAGCACCATATTCCCATGGTAAATAAGAAGAATGCTGAGATGCTCATTATCTGCTTGCCTTGTCATTTTGATATGGGGATTCTTCCGTATCATCGGGCAAGGGGTACCCTGTTGGCGGTTCTCTATGATACACATGTACTTACAATGACAAGAACTTACCGGTGACTAAACTTGAGTAGCATGAGGAGCGGCCCTCGTATACAAGGGACATGAGATTTCTAACTTATACTTCGTCAAGCATGTACACCATAGTTTGTTCACTTTAACCTTAATCACTTCAAGATGCTTGTGATAGGGGCAATGAGAGCTGAAAGCTATAAGTACCATAATTTTTGGAAGCTCTTTATGAGACTTGAATCCCTACTTCCTTTTACAAAAGGCTTTTCTTCCACCATTATATTGAGTCTCCACCTTCTATCTTTATGCACCTTCTTTGAGAGCATAGTGGCCATTTTTAGTTTTATGTGCATTGTCCCAAGACTAGTTGATTGATGCATAACTTGATATTGCTTGTTTTAAACTATTGTATCTAGTCACTCTTATGAACTTTGAAGGTGTCCTATGCATTTATATTTGCTACTCTATTGAGAGACAAGCTGAATACTATTATGCTATGTTTTATTTATGTGAAACAAACAAACGTCTTGCAAAGCATTGTTATTCATGAGTCTTTTGTTTGTGCCTTTTCATGTTGCATCATAGTTTCTTTGCTTATTGCTAGAACTTTGTCTTTCATGTTATGATTGAAGTACTATGATCCCAGCTTTGAATGTTTTGCAAATACTTTGATCAAGTCTTTGATGGTGCATGTCACCTAAAAAATTATTCTTTCTTTTTATCACTTACCTACTCGAGGACGAGCAGGAGTTAAGCTTGGGGATGTTGATACATTGCAAATGTATCTATAATTTTTGATGTTCCATGCTTGGTTTTATCCACTTTCTTGTGTTTTGTCCACACTTTGGAGTACTTTTCATATGATTTCTTGGACTAACCAATAAACAAGATGCCATAGTGCCAGTTGCCTGTTTTCTGCTGTTTTTGGTTCCAGGAAGTCAGAAAATGAATATTCTCAGAATTGGACGGGACAAAAGCCAAAGTTACTATTTTCCCGGAAGATTCACAGAGCCAGAAGGAGAGCCGGAGGGGCGCCACAGGGTAGCCACACCACCCCTAGGCGTGGGTCCACCTAGGCCGAGCCAGGGCATGGTGTGGGCCCCTGGTCGCCCACCGACCTTGCCCTCTGGCCTATAAGAAGCCTCCCGATGCGTAAACCCTAAATAATCAAGCCTCCAGCCACGAAAAGTTCCACAGCGTCGCCGCCACCAAAGGGGAGATTTGGGGGACAGAAAGTCTCTGTTCTGGCACCCTGCCGGGACGGGGAAGTGCCCCCGAAACCATCTCCATCGATCTCCACCACCATCTCCATCACCGTTGCTGATTCCCATGATGAGGAGGGAGTAGTTCTATCTCGAGGCTAAGGGTTCTACCGGTAGCTATGTGTTCATCTCTCTTTCTATGCATGATCATATTGTGATCATGAGCTTGTAATATATAGATCTATCTTGCTACTCAAGTGCTTTAATAGATCTCTGCTCTCCCCATGTGTGTGAAGTTGACAGTGTGCACACCATGGTGGCACTTAGGCTAGAGTTCTCAAATACTTGTTATGAGTTATATTTGGAGTTGAATGTCTTTATGAAATTGTGGTGTTTGTTGGAACCATCTAGTGCTCAAGGTGACAGTGTGGGGTTTTCTAGATGGGAAAGACTTACTTTGAGGTGTGCTATTATAGCCCTACCAACGATTAGAGTGTCCAACCGGAGAGTAGTTCAGCGTAGTATCATGAAGATGATATATTTATATGAGAGTGTTCACTAGTGAAAGTATGATCCCTAGGCCTTGTTTCTTAGCATTGATACACCGTTTGCAATTAGATCTGTTACATGTTTGCTTGTTTCCTTCTTTATTTCAGTTTGCCTTTAGTATTTTCCCACGTCAACCACACGCCATCAAGCTATTTTCTATCACCGTTATCACTTATAATTATCCATACCACTTGTATTTCACTATCTCTTCGCCGAACTAGTGCACCTATACACCTGACAAGTGTATTGGGTGTGTTGGGGACGCAAGAGACTTCTTGTATATTGATTGCAGGGTTGCTTGAGAGGGGATACCTTTGACCACTTCCTCCCTGAGTTCGATAAACCTTGGGTGATCCACTTAAGGGAAAACTTGCTGCTATTCTACAAATCTCTGCACTTGGAGGCCCAACAACTGTCTACAAGAATAGAAGTGCATAGACATCAGGGCTTAGGGGGGTGAACACGAAAATATCATTACGAGAAGGTTTACGTATGATGCGCCCAACCCTAGGGTTGCCTGCTGCACCAATTCGTTCTCGTTTCGTGCTCGTTTCGCCTAGAGGCGGCTGCTCATCGTCATCGACCATAGCGGACAGGGAGGACCATTTCCCTCCCAGAGGAGGACCATCGGGACAACCTTTGCGCGGGGCACACCCACCAAGGTACCCACCAAGGCAGGGCTACAATGGTGCTCAAGGTGCTGGAGTGAGTGGCAATGGCTTCCATGGTAGGAACACACAGGGTTATCCGCCCCAGAACTTCAACAACTCCAGGTTTGAAGCAGGATCCGCCTCGAATCAGCCAGGCTTCAACTCTTGGGGTGATAACCAGCAATTCCATAACAGAGGCTTTGGAGGTGATTTTGGTAACTTTGATGAGGGGTACTACGAGGGCGGCCAGGGTTCGAACCAAGGTACCAACAGTTCTCGTCGCATGTTTAGGCCTCAGTTCAATGGCAATCGCAACCCTAGTGGCTACAGGGGTCGCGGGAGGATTGTTAGGCCAAGGCCTCCTCTAGTCGAGACTGAGCAACCTGGGGCATCCACTGCTCAAAACACCGCCATCCTAAGGAAATCTAATGTCACTACGATGGCTCCTTCAACTCAGTAGATCCGTACTGCCGAGAATGATGGTGCATCCTCTGATGGAGGTTCAGAGAGGACTGCTAAAAAAGCTGAAAAAATAATTTGCTTCAGATGTGGTGAGAGTGGCCACATGGCTGATGCTTGCGAGGCTGTTTTGTGTATTTACTGCAAGAGGGCTACGCATGAGGCGAAAGACTGCCATCTCCTATCGATGCCAAAGCCAACAACGACGGTGTTTGGGGTGTGTCGCAGCGAACTAATGATCTATCAAGTTGCTGCGTCGGATGAGCTGAAATTTAAGCACGATAGTGGTAAAGTTGGGAGGATTAAGGTTGATGGAGGTTCACTTTCGGCCCAACAAGTGGTTGCCGAGCTAGGGTGGATTGTTCCTGGTCATCATCAATGGAACCTAATTAGTACTGAATAAAATGTCTATCAGGCCGTGTTCCCAACTAAGGCCGATTTGGCCAGATTGGTGAAGATTTCTACTATTCCTATTGACCCTGAGAAAAAAGTCTTCCTAGTTTTTGAGGAGTGGATGACAACTCCAGTGGATAAACTATGTTCCCAAATACCAGCTATTAAATTTCATACTCCCTCCGACCCAAATTAGTTGACTTAGTTTTGTCTAGATTCGGATGTATCTAAGTCAACTAATTTGGGTCGGAGGGAGTATTTGATTTCTCCTTTCGATTCAGGCCTTAGAGACGGGGTGTGAGCCCTTTGATCAACCACACTTAATATGGTGATATACAAGTGATGTAGAGGAGATACACATCGTTTAAAATATAAATAATTCAAGATTGTCAAAGAAAATATTAAGTTTCTATTTCAGGAGTATGAAAGTTATGTACAATCGTACCATAAGGAAAATAGTCTGATTTCTCATTGGACATCGATTGTCGGTGTACCATCATATGTGTAATTGCATATAGTTTTACATGTGTTATTGGAAACAAGGTAATTGTTGTGATGCCATTTCTAAGAGATGAATCACGTTCTTTCCGAAAAATGGCCAAACTACCCTCATGTATGGTGGGAATATGAAAAACACACTCACATGATTCTTGAAAAAAATGAAAAATAAATCTTATGTATAGATGTTGGGATGAGTTGTGGACTTACACTTTAGGCATCGAAAAATACTAATATTATGCAATGACAAGAACGTCGAGTCGAAAGCAATCCATACATTTTGCAAGTTTATTATTCGTATGATTATATACACTTGGGGGTTTTCTTTTCCAACGGATGGAGGTCTAGAATTCATGAGAACACATCATTTTCTTGTGCATACGATATGATCATTTGATAATGGTCAAACTAGCTGAACCTTAGTCGGACTATCAATGCAACCAGTCAACAAAGCCACATTTCCAAAGAAGTGGTCCTAATTCAATTGGTTAGGGAAGTGGATGTACAATCCAGCCACCTAGATTCAAGTCCTCATGGAATGGAAATTTTGGTTCTTATTATTAGAAACACGTAGCATGGGCTTCCATTACTGCATTCTTTTTTTAAAGAAATCCACTTGTCCTATTTTTTGACAAAAAATTCAGGATGCATCCTCGTAGTGTTGTCTCTATTGCATTGTAGATATTTAGATAAGATATGACTACCATAATGCATTATATCATGCATAAATATTTATTATAATGGATCACACTCCTTATTAAGATATTGGGTCTAGTTGGACGATTGTATTATGATCTATATATTGGATTGCACATCAAGATGGTATTTTTTTATAAATGGTAATATATTAATATCCAGAAGATACCAATTGCACGTGGCATTTGCAACAACATGGTAACATGGGTTACTAAAAACATGGAGGACACACACAACAAAATTATTGCAATGGAGAAAAGAAAAGGATCAAGGGTGATGTACGATGAGCAACAACACCGGTCATCCCTTGACAATAGACGGACTGCCAGAATTCTCCTCCAAAGGCAATATGCCAAGGACTGCACGAATGTTTCATTGTTGCCGAGTCAATTCACTTAATGCCATACCATGTATTCTTACGCCAGAGATCAAGTTCGAGCAAACTTTAAACAATGCATGCGAAAACACCACATTGGCAAGTATAAATAATTAAGGTTGGACCTAGGATTTCTACCCAGAGCTTAGGACCGGGTACTCTAGAAATCACCACCAAAATGAGGTCACATGTGAATCCGCCACCACTTGCTAACCCAACAAAGCTCCCGCGGATGCACACAATTATTGGGGAACGCGCTACTAAAACATAATTTTACCTACACACATAACCAATATCACCATGTGGTGCAAGAAACAAGATCATACCCTTGAAGCGAGTCACGTGAAGGAAGTTGATGACGTTGTCAAGGTGGCCATAATTCTATTCCTGCATCTAGTCGATTAGCCGCAAGAAGAAACTCCTCGTTTAGCTCCATATGATCAAGCATCAAAGTAGATAATGCCTCCAAGATGTCCACACGTACAAGTGTAGTGTCAGCGCATCTCTGTGCGATCAAGTCCATGGACTAACGGAGAAGTAAGTCGATGAAGATCTGGTGCTCCGTGATCTCTGTCTAGATTAGATCTAAACGGAGCAAATGATACAATAATACTCCCGCGAGGGAGAAGAGAGGATAACCTAGGACTTGGACGCAGGTTAACAACGATGTGGAAGAAGTGACACGAGGGACACGGCATCGACGACTTGGGTGGCGGTGCGACAAGGGCACGATGGCTAGGGTTTTGACGCCTGATGCATGTAAAATGCATACATGAACTTTGTAGTTCATTCTCACATGATATAACATATTTGCATCATACTACATGATTTCGAAGGTTTTCTAAACAATCCCCTTTATTTTGATTCTAACTCTATCTGATAGAAAAAATCTCTATAAGTATTTTTAACTTTTAGGTATATACGAAACTCCAAAAAGAGCAAGGTCAACAGGAGTTATTAGATAATTTCTATATGAACAAAACAAGCTAAAGTACAGCTCGAGGGGCTCAACGAGCTGCAGATGGCAAGACCAACAACTGGGACCATGCCACTAGGTCAATTTGGAGCGTCGGAACTCCGTTTGCGTTGATTCCACCTCATATCTCTTTGTTTTGACCTAAAACCTTCTATAAAAGGTTCCCTGAAGCGTTCTCGCGGCGGACAAAGGCGGAAATTGAAAACAACGAAATAGAGAGTCCGATGTCCACCACCGAAGGAAGATTGGAAGGGAAATGTTGTCAGAATCACCTCTGGCCGCCTCTCCTCCTTCACCAACGCCTCCTCATCGCTCTCCACCATGCTAGAGGAGTAGTCCACCCCTGGACTATGTATTTGTGGTGGTAACATGATCCAATCTCTCTATGTGTGATCATTGTTGAAGTCCATATGATGTGCCTTGCATTATTATGGAACTATCTATATAATTCCTATGGTGGATATTGTGGTACTAGATTATACTTGTTATGCATTTACCGTTGTATTGAGACTTTATGGTTTGTCATACTTTGGAATACCTTTATGATACATATGTTTATAAATCATTGCACTAGTACGTAGGATATGTTTTCCTTTAAGAGTATGATGTATGTGGATAATGGGTGGCTGAGTGCCAAACATCATAAGCATCGAGTGACAGCGGTGTTGAAAAACATCCTTTATCCGAGGGTAAAAAGGGGGAGGTATGACATGGTGGAGTGATAGGCCACATGCCGACCATAACGGGGGGGGGGGGGACACAACAACACATATATACACTTGTTTCAACTACGTGTTCAAGGACAAGTAGTCGGTACAAAGTTACCATTAAATATGACAATTGTGTGTACTTTTATTATCTATAACTGGATCATCACCATAGACAGAGAGAGAGAGAGGGGATTGAGTGATCCCATGAACCTAGGTCCATTTTTCCCATAAGAGATAAACATTTATCCCATGTCATGAGGTGTTTGATAATGCCAAATGTACACATATATTTATAAATCATTGCACTAGTACTTAGGATATGTTTTCCTTGAGTATGGCGTATGTGGGTAATGGGTGGGCGAGTGCCAAGCAACATAAGCATC
The DNA here is from genome assembly GCA_023614405.1 of Avena insularis. Taxonomy (NCBI): domain Eukaryota; kingdom Viridiplantae; phylum Streptophyta; class Magnoliopsida; order Poales; family Poaceae; genus Avena; species Avena insularis. Next base: position 480,902,231 of record CM042686.1, on the reverse strand, counting down.
GAGTGACATCGGTGTTGAAAAGCATCCTTTATTCGAGGGTAAAAAGGGGGAGGTATGACGTGGTGGAGTGACAGACCACACGCCCGGCCTTAACCGGGGGGGGGGGACACAACAACACATAATGTACACTTGTTTCAACTATGTGTTCGAGGACATGTAGTCGGTACAAAGTTACCATTAAAGTATGATAATCGTGTGTACTTTTATTATCTATAACTAGATCATCACCATAGACAGAGAGAGAGGATTGAGTGGTCTGATGAACCCAGGTCCATTGTTCCCATAAGAGATAAACATTTATCTTGTCCTCTTGCATTTAGAGAATTGGGACGCTTTCACATTTATTGTTTTGTTGCTTTTTAATTCCTTGCATTAAATCAATCTCTATTAATCCTTCAATTTGTTTAGTGCATAAACAACTATAATTGTGACACTCTAGTTGGAGAAAGTAATTGCTTTTCCTTCTTGCTCCTGCAGATCGATAACCCTTTTTCCACACTAAGAGGTACTATAGTGATCACCTGCTCTTGGGGGTTATCAACACCAGGTGGAGGCCCTACAAGGTGGAACTTTGGGATGCGACTTGAGTGGCCACTAGGCCACCCCTTGGCAGACTCCCACGGAGGCACAAAGAAGCGCTAGGTGAAGAGAGGGTCAACAAGAACAAACCGAGGGTTCCCCATGGAGTCGCATGCAGGCTAGAAGAGTGCGGCTATACCTGGGCATATATCAGGCCTAGACGGGCTTTAGGCCATGCCGAGAAAAACCAATGCTAAAAACTTAGGCCCAAAGCCTATCAAAACATTGGAAATGCCCGAAAAGCTTCGGTCCTTGGGCCGGGCCAACACTATAGGCCCTACATATGTAAAGCCCAGTCCGACCCATACACGTTTGGGCTAAATAAGCAGGCTTGGGCTTGACTCGATGGCATGGCCTGGCCTAGCCCGGGATTTTTAGGTTAGGTTGGGTCCGGTCGTCTAGGCCAGGCTGCCCATGGCCACATATAAGTGTGGCGCAACTAACAATCTGATTTCCAAGCAATTAGGTAAAGAGACATTTTCATTCTTTCTCTTCGTCCACTTTGCACCACATAGAACATCCTTCAAAACAAATGCACCACATAGAACAAATCTGATGTGGAGTGATAAGAAACGACACAAATCTGAAGCATTGGAACAGAGGTCTAAACAATCATGAATAATGGAGTACGACATGGAAACTTCATAGGCCTCCCAACAAGCAAGGGAAGTGAAAGAAGATAAGAACCGTTTAGGGCGTGTTTGGTTGCTCGGGCCATAATTTCCTATTTTTGTCACTTGGCCCGCTGGGTACTGCATGGGGGGAGATTGCCCTCGGGCCAAGATAGGCTGTTTATTTAATTGCCTGTATTTTCGTTTCCCCACTAGGAGAGTCTATATGGTCACTTTGTTTGGTTTTTCAGATTGGGTCTGTTGGTGCAAAGTTGCACGTTTGGGAGCCCGCATCCGGTCCGATGTGCTTACCTCGCATGGCAAAATGGTGAGCTTACGAACTAGCCATCAGGGTTTAAGATCTTACATGATCGATCAACCTGAATCAGAACAACTGGTAGTAGATAATCCACGTGATTAGGCTGACGATGATGATGTCTTTGATCATACTTGCACCCGGTATAGGTGGAACCTGCTCCTGTGGATGAACTTGTTGACGAACTGATGGCGGTGGAGTAAAATTGATCTTCATTTGTACTGACGGTTGTTCCTTCTGGGGACGCTCTACTAAGAACTGAGAGTAGGCTTTTTGTGCTTGCTCTAGAGTCTTAAACCCCTTATGGAGGTCGCGCTGGTAACCCGTCACTTGGTGGCTGCACTCCTCCCATGTCTTGTAGATTCATAGCTTCTTGTCATAGTACACCATGTACCAGTTGTATTTATGTGAGACATAACACATATGCAATATATTAAGGATCACAACTAAGGCAGACATATCAAGTTCACAAACACATCGTCGGCCTCCTCCCCTAGCAGCGACCTCTTCCTATTCTTTCAAGGATCGAAGCCACCTGCAACGTAGGCATTTGTGCTGCTACCTTGACCAACGTCGGCAGCAGGAGAACCTGCAGCAGCATTGGTCTCGGCATCCTCATCAAGTACCACTGTCTCTGACTCCTGGATTTGTATGTATTCAGGGCATGGTTCACCAAGAGGCTCATTGGAGCCCATTGCAAACTTGCCAGTGGCAAGGCCGAAGGAGAAGATGGCCTCCATCTGCCTATAGTTGGCGACTGGCTTGTTTAGATACTCGGCATCCTTGGGATGATCCAGAGACAAGGAATTGCTGCGAGGTTAGCGAGGTTAGTGAGTCTAGTGTTCGAAATAAAAGGAAATGTTACTAAAATTAGTTAATACCGAGATGTGTCCCCTGTAGTGGGCGTCCTCCAAAATGATGGTGCAAGTCTCCTCGTCCCAGCTAGCTCCGCTAAGGTCTCTGAGCTTGGAGATATGGATCCACCCGGTCCTCCACTTACGCAGGTTGTTGTACACCTGCTGGGAGGACACCTCGATGCCACAGAACTCAAAGACCTTACGGGCAACAGTATTCGGGTGCACTTCTTTGAACCCCTTCTCCGTCCTGACGCCACTCTTGATGATCTCGCACATCTGGTTGAGCACGAACGCCGAGAGAAACGGTTCCCACTTCATGGTGCCCTTAACCCCCTTCCACTGGCCTGTGATGTGGGCTTTGCCAGTCTTGCCAGTCTTGGCATCTTGCTCTGCAATCTGCTTCGCTGTGTACCCGGTCATCAGAGGCACAGACAAGATCTCCGTGCGCTGAGGATAGGTGAGCCTCAGAGGCGGTAGCTGGGATTGGGTCTCAGCGACAAAGGTCTCCTGAGAATCCAGGAGGGCCTGGCTGAACTCATCGTTGGTCATGTCCTACAGATTTCACGATCGCACGTATCAGGACCTAGACTACACACATGAACACAAGCCTAAACATGCAATGAGTCCAGGAAAACACCAATCTATGACTATACCTAGCAGTTCCTTAGGCTTACTAACCCAGATCTACCGCAAACTACGATCAGATCTAGGAGGTGCTAACAGACCGAAGCTACTAGACCTGGGGTTTGATGGAACTCACCGGCATCGGAGGAGCGAAGCACGTCGAGGATGAAGATCTTGGAGAAGAACGCCTGCACCAGCCGGTCTACAACCGCCACCACCGCTCCCGCCGCTTACCTGTTGGACGATGCAGAACCTCGTCGGCTTGAGAGCTCGAAGAATGGGAAAAATGGTGGCGATAACGTTGGTGTGACGGGTGGTGCTTTATACCGGCGCGCGTCAGCAGGCGGTGATGAAATTTCTCTCGCCACCTTTTGGGGGAAACCCGCGGCTCGTGCCATCGCCGGGCTCGCATGGGCGGCACAACTTCCCCACTTTTGCACGAGCGGGGCCTGTCCCCGCGGAAACGTCCAAAATCAGCATTCCTAGCGGGCCAACTTTTGGATTGCTTTGAAGTTCGTGCGATACAAGAAACACATGGGACCCAATACACCAAACACCCTTATTTTTTCTCGGTCCATGTAAGAAACGGGAAAACGGGCAACCAAACACGCCCTTAATCCGAGCTGAACCGGACGACCACACCACATGACAAGATACTCACGTTGCTTCGAATTACGTGGATATATAGGTGCAAGAATTGAGCAAATGCAAAGAAGTTACGTGCGTGCCGATGAAACAAGAGGGAACCGTAAAGATCACCACGCACCACGCACCAGCCTCACTAAAACAGTACTCGAATTGGCACAACTGCACAGTTGGTACCAGCAGCTCAGCAGTCAGCACCAGTACCACCCCGTGGTCCAATCAGTCTACTCCCGCATAGCATAGTACAGTCCAGGCTTCAGGCTTCAGAGTCGAAACTGCCGATGCGGATTAGCCGAGTCCTAGACGTACACACGCGACCTAGGCCCCCTTCTTTTCAGCCCTCCCTGTAGTGAGTGCTGCGTGGAGTGAAGGAACGTGACGCCTTTTGCGCGCACGAGCGCGTGCCGGCGACGCAAGTGCGTGTGGCCCGACAATGAGTCCAAGCTAAGACCGGGGTTTATTAGGCCTAATCCGGTCGAAAGAGTAGAGTTAGCACCGCTATGCATGGTGAGAGCAACTCTAACATACTACTACCACCATACCAAGGCTTAAGCCTTATATTTTTTAATCAAGTTTGAACAAGTTTTTATCAAAAATCATTAACATGCAAAATACAAAATCAATATCATTCGATAGACAATGAAATATATTTTTATATGGTATCTACAGAATATCATACTTGTTGATAGATTTTTCTAAAAATTTGGACAAACTTTACTTGGTTTGACTTTTCGAAAAAATATAGTTCTTAAGACTTGGGATGGAGGTACTATCACGTATAATAGACCCATAAAAAACGTGTATAAATGATGATTTAAAACGTGTTTACGGTGCCTTGCAAGCTCGCGCCGAACAGATACTGCAAATTGTTGCGGTTCCCATTTGCGGGATCTATTTGGCGTGCAACACCGCGTCGTACTGTAAACTTACATTTTCCAGCATTTCATCACTTCACCGTTTCACATATATATATATATATATATATATATATATATATATATGAATAAATGTAAATATGACAACAATATAAACTAAATTATAAATGTCTCAAACATCATACTACAATACCACAATTATCCTCATAGCAACAATAGTTCAAATCAAATAATTAAATAAATAAATGATGGTTCAGGATGCAAATAGTAGTTCAAACACACAAGAATGGAATGGCCATCAAATAAATAAGAAATGGGAACTACTGCCCGTGGAATCGCTAATGGTACTCAACGAGGTCATCATGAAGCTGAGTATGAGCGACAATGTCTTCAATCTGCCGGTAGATTTCAAGAAAGGTTTGGATGCGATCAGAATTTCTTGTTGGTTTCACATGACTACTAACATTGTCGTAGACCAACTCCAAATCCAAATCCCTTTCATCCTTCATGATTAGGTTGTGGAGAATCATACATGCTTTCGTGAGCTCTCTCAATGTCCTTTGGGCATGCTTCTTGTGTCTTGACAAAGTCAACATGCTTCCTTATTGCCGGATTTTGACATGATCTTTGCAAACATAGACCAAGAAGGATAAATGTCACCGGCAATAATATAGTCCATTGTGTAGGTATGATCATTGACCGTGTAGTTGCAAGCCGATGCATCTCCACTCGCTAGCCTAGCAAAAATATAAGACCTCCGCAAGATATTGATGTTATTGAGAGAGCCAGGATACCAAAGAAACAACGTTAAATCCATAAATCTTTCGAAACCACTACTTCAAGAACAATGGTTAAAACCATAAAATAGCAGTTATTATATGGTTTTGGTCATTATACGGGATATGTTAGAGTTGCTCTTTGAAGGTGCACGTTGTGCCAAGTGCCAAAGGTTTTGCTACAAAAGCTCTTCCGATTCGAAATTAATTGATGTTCTAGATTTTTTAAGTCAAACTTCACTAAGTTTGACCGGACTTGAAGACAGATGTGTCTATATGTTTTAATAATCTGTTTTTTTTTATTGCTTGAATTTTACTTGTAAGCCTTGGGACGTAATATTTGAGAGTAGCTTTTGTCGATATAAGGTGCCAAAACAGAGCTCGCTCCTAGCTCACCCCCCGCGGGCGACGGGGGAAACCCTAGCCCCGCTTCTCCCGCCTCCTCCCTCACCTCCTTCCTCCTACCGCCGCCGGCGAGAGCCACCGGCCAAAGGCCATGTGGTGCTAGCGGTGGCGGGATTTCCACTACCCGCTCACTGGGGTGGCTGCACGGGGCTGCCCAACCGGCGGAGGTGCACCAGGTGTCCGCAGAGATCGGTCCGGCGATGACTTCTAGGCGTGGCGGTGGTGGCCTCTGCCAGTGAAGATGATAGACGAGGCGGCGCATGGTCCCATGGACAACGGTGGTGGGTCGACTACGGGCGTCATGACCCGGTTTGGGGCCAAGCGAACCTCGGTGGGGGTGTGCCAGTGAGTTCCTGCAGCTCCTCCACGGCACAGCGCAACTCCATGGTGGATGGGCCAGTGGCCCTCGATCTAGCGGCCCCTCTTGCAGGCGCCCTGATCCCATGTTGCCCCTCAAATCCTAGATCCGGGAGGGTTGTTGCTATTAGGCTTAGTGTCGGGAAGAGGCGAGTCCGTGGATACCGAGAAAGATTCGAGCTTGACCGGCGATTGGCCGTCCTAGGACATCGTGGTGCTGGTGCTCCTTTGCAGCGGTGTGCGGTCTCGGCTGGGGACGACTTGCGGGGAGTGAGGCAGCAGGGACACTGCTCATGGCAGTAGACCAGGACGTAGCGGGTTTGGTCGGTGGGGCAAGGGACGTACTGACATGGCAACGGTGTCCTAGGTATAGCAGCACGGCGGCAGGGTTAATTGGGTCTGGTCGAGGCTTGGCAGGCGGCCGAGCCTGATCTAGGACTACTCGGCCCTGCTACTATGTCCGTACGGTGAACACCTCAGGTGGTGGAGGGCGGTTTCCCTCCCTTCGGCGGCCATGTGACCTGGCGCTGCCCTGCCTTTTACAATCCGCCGACTTCGTGGTGTGTTGGTTAAGTCATGGGCTTGAGTTTGTGTATGTCGGGGTGGCGGCCCCGGAAGGTGGACTGCACGGGCGACTCTACGGCGAGCGACGTGGCGGTGGTGGTGGTTTGCCTCTTCGGTAATGTGGATGACGTGGAGCGGATGATGGGGGATCATGAAGTTGGTGGCATTGGCAGGCTGGCAGCTCCTAGATCGCGTTTCGGAGTACTAACTCGGGGACAATGGGCGGCTGAGTTCTCGGGAGCGGTGCAAGAATTTTTCCGGATGAAAGCCCTGCGCCAACGACGGCGACGCATGCGGGTGTCGTAACACTCTTGGGGGCATCGTTGTGGTTATCCTCCCCGTTGTACGGCTTCGGTGAAAACCCTAGACCGTCGCAGTCTTGACAACGGCGGCGCAGTGCGTCGTTATCCTCTTAGGGACGTCGTCGTGGAACCCCGATTCCACTCGGTCTTGTCTCAATGTCTTCAGTGGCAAGTTTTGGTTTTTCGTGCGTTTCTTTTTTGTTTTTTCTTTGGTCTGCTTTGTAAATCCACTCGGTCTCGTCTCAATGTCTTCAGTGGAAAGTTTTGGTTTTCCATGTGTTTTGTTTTTTGTTTTTCTTTTGTCTGCTTTGTAAAAGGTTCTCTTCACCACCTTGTGTTAGTTCGGCCGTTATGGCTTTATTTATAAAGGAGGGCGAAAACCTGATTCGAGCTTTTGCCGATAGGTTCCCTTTTCGTGTCCAGGGAGGGGTAACTTGTCCATGACTATTGCAATTTGTATCTTGGTGATGAAGTGGAGTCATCCGATAGCTACTGATCAGATAGGTCCTTGTTCTCAGAATCTCAGGAGGACTTAAACTGACAGTACATATCGACCTCCTTGAACTGTCTAATCATGGCTAGTAGATTCGCTGTGCCCCGCAGACGCAAATCTTTGCTTATGGATTGGTCGAAATTAGAGAATATATACTTACTGTGTTCCTCGCGAGAAAGAGAGAATATGCTGAGCTAGTTTATTACAGATTCAGGCCACGGTGCCTCAAGACGGAAGTGGGATTCGGTGGTTGTCGAGTATAATTTGCCGATCCAGCATTCGACATTCTGAATACTAATTTCACAGGAAAAAGCCCAACACTCTCTTGAATCTTGACGGCCCTATGGATGGGCCTTAATTGGGCTTTACGAACATCCAAGCCGAACTTTCCCTGCTAACAATTAATGTTGATCAAGTTTTCTGCTAATTTGAAGCCCTAGCGGTTTCGTGGAATTTAGGAGAAAACTCTGGATATTGAGGCATTCCATGAATTTTGCACGGATCTATATGAATTTCACAGAAATTCTAGCATGGGTTTGAATCTCGTGAAACAGTTTGTTCTCTCTCTTTAAATTTCCTGTAAACCTCTGACTATGAAGCAAAGAGGAAGTTTGCAATCCAATGCATTCTTGTGTAGTGCTAATTGTAACGTTTGGCGTGGTTATCATCGGTGTCTATTGTATTTTGGTCCTGCCAAATAGACTATTCCCTTCGTCTTAAAATAGATGTCGCAGGTTTATTAAAATTTGAATAATATTTAGTGCCTAAATTTATCTAAATTTTAACAAATCTAAGACATCTATTTTGAGACGGTAGGAGTATTTCCGATCCGACGGATTGTCACTGGACACATAGGCCATACCTAGCCATGACGTTGACGGCCGTGATGTTTAGTTTATTTTTGGTTATGATTTTTCCATTTCACTCTTTTATGCTCTTAGGCTCCCCACTGACATCAAAATATGAAGCAGTGGTTCAATGGCCTAGCTTGCAAGAGGCTTAGTCCCCTGCCACAATGCGTTTAGGCTGGTCATAGTGTAAAAAATAACTTAGACTAGTAACATGCATAGTGGAAAAGAGGAAAATAACTTATGTATGGTAATATGCAATGTCATATTAATTAGGTTGTATACTCACTTTGTCTTGATATGTGTGATGTTACAGTAACATAGCTAGTTACTTTATTTATAGCAAGTACAATAAAGCCTAGTCAACAGATTATACAATTTAAAATAGTATATTTATTCTTAGTTGGATGAGAGAAAAGAGGAGAGAGAAGATGAGTGGGCTCTTGGTTAAGAGCCAGCTGCAACACGTGCTCTAGACAATATGTGAGAGTGTAAAGTGATCATAGATTAGTAAAATAGTATATTTCTATCTTTACCTATTGTACATGTGTCTATTAGATTAGCTCTAGCTGACATGGACATGGCTTATAGCCAGTTGTTGGCTTTACTATTACGCTTCCTCTTTTCTCTTTTCATTAACTCATTTTCACATAAATAAAAGTGCTGATTTGGACGCTTAGTTATTAGTGAAGTTATCCCAGACCAATCTTAACAAGAATAGGTGATCAACTGACGTTAATCCATCTGGCGCATGCTTGGTCTTCTGTTATTTCTCCGACCAAATCATGGAAGAATGACAAGATGCATACGAAGGTTGAAGTCATAGGCGACAACTTTGAAGGATCTTGTTTTCGGTGTTTCATGAGGGCTTTTTGCCTTTCAATTTCAGTCTAAAGTATATAGTGTTTAATATCCAGTAAAATCATACTTTAAGGATAGTGATGTCACTTTAGGTTTTATAAGCGCCATTTATTGAAATACAATTGCCAGAAATATTGGTTAATAAAGAAAACTAGAGAATATCGTAATACAAAAGACACGGCTACAAAACAACGACTTCCAAAGAACTTGATGCAACTTTCAATTTTATCTGGAACCGTTGTTCTTTGTGTTTGATTCATAGTTCGATCTGCTCAGTTAATTGTAATTTCGGAATGTTTGCTAAAAACTTTTGAAATTTATGTTTCGGCATTACGTTAAAGTCATAGTATCAATATGTGTAGTGCTAAAGCTATTCCTTCAGCTCCATAATAAGCTAAATGTCGTTATTTCAGTACAAAGTTGTAAGTCAGTGACAGTTATTGTAGATGCAGAGGGACTATTAGACCAGCCACACTGTGTCGCCGGTTCCAAGCAAAAAGGCAAAATTTTATGAACCGATGCATGTATGCTGTAGTGTATAGAATCGTTTTGTGAATGCTACTGGCCCCACAATTTGCGGTTCCTTTTCTTCTCTCTCCAGACTTCTCTCTCACAAATCTGTCACAGGGACCCACAAATGCATGCAAGAAGCGAACCTCAAACTTGAATCGCTTTATTTTGTCAGATCAATTGAACCGATGCCAATGAATACTCTACACTGTATGGAACCGATTCCAACTCATCTAAAAACCGCTTTTACACCACGGTGTGCCTGGTCTTATCACTTTCAGCTTACAAATGGTCAACTCTTTTGTACATCCTAAAATAAAATAAATCAGACAAGAGAGAGTGACGCACTGGCAGTCTCGTATTAGTACACAACACTGTTGTGCACGTAGCACTGTACTACTGCTGTCTACTGACTACTTGGCTCCCATTCTGTCTTAGAACATCACCCATCAATGATACTCCGTACGACCGTACGTAGAGCACTAGCACAAAGTTTCCCCTGTGATATCGCGTCCGTGCCGATCGGATCCACGCATCGCACTGTAGCACCGGCCGCCGTGCGCGTCGAAGGTCGCGGTGTTTGGTCTGAAAAGAAAGGGGCACGACGACGTAGGGCGTTCTCGTGATCTACTACTACTACTAGTACAAGGAGTCCAAAACCTTTTCCGAATCTTATCTCTCAGCTCAGCTGCCGGTGCTAAAAGTTTAGTCCCCAAATGCACTTACCATCTTGGTACACAGTACTCTCATCCTGGACGACGAGTAGTAGTATAACACACTGATTGCTTAATGCTTCGGCATGTGATGTGCCACGTCCATCAGGTGATTGGCTACGTTGCTTCATCCTGGATTCAGGAGCTCAATATAATGCATGATATATTTAGAGGTAGCTTGCATTTTTATTTCATCCAGAAAAACAGAAATATGGCTGTTTAGTTGTTTGCATGCATCTATGAACACAAGCAAACAATGCGTTTGGTTGCCTACAACGTTGCTGATAGGGTCACCACTTTTGGAGAGAGTGAGCATACCATTAAAAACAATCACAAAGACAAATATTGATCAATACAATTCATGATAGCGCACGAAAAAGTTCTAATTCATCGGCCACACACACAAATCAGAACTAATTCATCTAGACAGAAGTCACAGCTGCTCCACGATCCTCCTGAAAACTTCAGGGTGCTCAGGGCACCTCTTTACAACCTCGGCTTGAGTGTAGTCCTAGATGACCACCTTGTAAACCTATGGGTACATCTTCTTGAAGGTCAGCAAGTAATAGATCTTCAAGTCATGAGCTACTACAAAAGGTGCACAACCTTGATCAAAGCAATCTTTACCATTGACATCTGAGATCGTGATGTCCCATTGGCAGGCTTTTGTTGGCTTCAGAGTGACCGTGTCAGGGACAGTGTCCAAATATGGCCTGAATGCGTCTGGATAGGAAGCAATCCCAGTGCAGGTGCTATAAACACCTTGCAGGACTGGGTAGGGGTCACCGCCTCATCCCAGGTGCCAACATTGGGAGGCATCCCTGATTTTTTGGCCCTCTTGTTCGAGTCATCGGCATGATCCTTTCCCGGCCACCGATCTTGACAGCCTGTAATGACTCACAAAGATAAGCAATGAACACAAAACAAAGCAATCTACACAAACCAAAGCAATCAACACAAGGCAAATCAATGAACACGAAGCAAACCAATGAGTTAGAAATTTGTTGCCTCCTAACCCTCCTCCTCCTCCTGGTGGCGGCGCCGCGCCACCCGGGGGATTCTACCGCCGCCCTTCTCTCAGCCTTCCTGCCCTCCTCCCCTCCTCTCCACCGCTGCCGGAGGGGTTGTCGGGCAAAACCCACGTGGCCCGGCGGCGGCGAGGCCTCAGCTGGGCGTGATCTCGCGTGAAGACGGCGGCACTCCGGTCTTTTCCCGGATCACGGTGGATCGTGGCAGCGTCAGACAGAGCGGCTAGGCGTGGCGGAGTCTACGTCGATCTTCCACTTGTACGATGACCTTCTCCCCACGTGCCACATGGGAGCCGGGATGGCGGTTCCGGGCATGGCGGCGGAAGCCTCCTCGCAGGAGGTGCGGACGGGATGGGGCTGGTGTGGTGAATCTTGGGATCCCACATCAATCCTCATGGTGACGTGTGTGTGGCCATGGCGTCGGCCGCACAGCGATGCGGCCTGCTCCAACTTTGGTTGCTCGTCGGTCCAAAGATCTTGTCAGGTGGGTGCTGCCTCACGGCGACTTCTCGGCGACGAATCAAGTTGAGGAGGGGAGGGTGAACAAACTGCTGAAGCGGGTGAGGATGCCAACATTGACGGCGGTGCTCGAGGGTGTCGTTTTCCTCGTTGGACGCGAAGGTGGGGGCATCCCTCGCTCCATTGTTTCTGGGGGAAACCTCGGATCTAGGGGCGCTATCATTGACGACAGTGCCCGTGGGCGTCGTAGCCCTCGTTGGAGGCGTTGTGGGGGCCTCCTAGATCATATGATGGCGACATCTTCGTCGTCACCCCCGTGGGGCCATCATCTTTGGAGACATTCAGCGGCTCGACGGACATGTGGGCAGCTTGGTGGCTAGCCGCGTGTTTCTCATGTGGGGACCAAGTGGAGCGGCTTTGTCTTGCACGGAGCTTCGGCGGCGAAGTCAAGTCATGCCTGACCAACAGGTGCTACGCTAAGCCATGCATGTTCGGCAGGTGCTAAGCACGATAGATCCTCCGGAGACTTCAAGCTATGTTTGCTGGTGATACTTGGTGGCATGGTGATGCGGGGTACTGGTGGCGACCGTGATGTGCTTTAGAGATAGTGCGCAGGGAGGTGATGCTATTTGGCACTGCGGTGGTACCGGTGGCTGGTGTGGCAACAGTCAGCACATCTATCTACATGATGAAGATGGTTTTGCGGATGTAACATCCCAAAACTTTAATCCAAGCTTATCAAGATCAAATCATCCAAAAATAGGGCTAACAAAAACTTTTCCAAATTTAAAATGAAAGCATTCATATATGTGTGCATTTAAAATAGGAGTTGTTTGAATTGCCATGATTGATTGATCCAATGCTTGTAAAATGTTTCTTAGGTGATTTAAACATCATCTACATCATTCCCAAACTTTTCCTAAAGAAAATCAAATAAAAAAGAATTAAAATGAAGGAATGGTCATTTTGGCAAATTTAACTCTCATGCCTACTTTGGCTATTCCTAGTACTTAATTATTAACAAAAACAATTCTTGATCTTTGCACCCCTTGCTAGTACACATAATGAGGTACCAAGGCCCACCTTTTGATCTGCTAAAAACATTCTGTTAGCTATTTTAAATGACAGTTTAAAATTGAATCTAATGCATATGCATAGATCACCCCTATTTCAAAAACCATCTATTTGAGCTCCATTTTCAAAACCCTTGCAACCAGAGACTACCTATCACTAGTGGAGATCACTCAAAAAATTTGAACTCAAAATTCAAAACTTTTTCTCTTGCGGCCATTTCATCAAACACTTGGCATGCTTAATCCCACCTCTAATCCTAGCTCACTATTCTGCACAGGGTTTTGCCTCCATTTGATCTCCATTTAACCTCTCTGTCCCCTCTTGGTCTAACCAGGCCTTTAGCACCTCTGTCCCTTGTCCCTTGTCCCTAACCCCCAGGCCATGCCAAACCGAGGACATGCTCGCCGGCCAAACCTTGCCCCGCTGCAGCAGACCACTCCCCCTTCCCTCGCCATGTCTAGGAGGTAGCCAACACCTCACCGCCCCTCTCTGTCCCTTGCCCGAGCCAAGTGCTGCCGTGGACCACCGAGGAGAACCCGCCATGCCACGCACCATGCCGATGCAGCCTGCAGAGCACGCTCTGTCCTCAGCGTGCACAAGCCGCCGCCGACAGCCGCGCCGCCGCCCACCTCGACTGAGAACACCCCTGACATCCCGTCACGCCTAAAGCCCCACAGCCACCGCCCGTGGACACCGCCGCCTCCCAGAGCGCCACCTCGCCGACCGCATACCACCGCCCCACGTCCAAGATTTAAGTCCTAGAGCACCGCCAGAGACCGCCCATCGATCGCCATCCCCAGCCATGCCGCTTAGCTCGCCAGAGCATGTCGCCACCGCCACCGCCCATCCTGCTCGGTCTCCAATGCCCTGTGAATGCCCCACCAGACAACGTTGTGTTCAACCAGGAAGGAGATTCGCCCTGTGGAACCCAAGACAATCAAGAACGGTCGTCTCGTCCACATGAATGCCGAAGAAGCCCAGGAAGCGCCAGATGTAGTGCTGGGTATGTTTTCTGTCAACTCAGTTTTAGCAAGAGTATTGTTTGATTCTGGAGCATCGCATTCATTTGTCATCAAGAATTTGTATGCACTAGTAAGATTCGCCAACCAACTGAAGCATGTCATGATAGTTCAAATCGGTTCAACAACAAAAGCTAGAAAAATTGCAAAGTCGTACCTATCGTAATACATGGGATAGATTTTATGCCAACCTAATTGTACTTGGAACCAAAGGTTTGGAAGTAGTACTAGGTATGGACTAGATGTCAAGGCATAAAGGACTGATAGACTGCTAAGAAAGCCATCACCATGACCAGTAGTTCGAGTAACAGAGATCATATCTCGAACCTTACCTCAATTCAGATGCAACAAGAGTGTAGCCCACCTACCATTGACCAAGTCAGTAGTCCGTGAATACCCGACGTATTCCGCATGAATTGCCATTATGCCCCGGATAGGGATATTGAGTTCATTATCGAACTAATCCCGAACCGGACCTATAGCCCGAGACCCTATACCATGAACCCCTCGAGTTAGTAGAATCAAGAAGCGGTTGGATGCCATGTTAGCAACAGTTTGATTCAGCCAAGCGCATCGCCATGGAGATCACCGGTGTTATTCGTCGACAAGAAAGATGGAGGCAACCGTCTCAGGTACGTACTACGTAAAGTTGAATGACGTCACCATCAAGAACAAGTACCTTGCCGAAGATAGAGGATCTATTTGATCTTGACCGGAGCTCGTGTATTCTCAAAGATTGATCTTAGGACTGGTTATCACCAACTTAAGATTCGCAACGGATATTCAAGACAGCCTTTACTACTCACTATGGTTTATACGAGTATACGGTTATGTCTTTTGGATTAACCAATGCCCCTGCTTATTTCATGAATCTCATGAATAAGATCTTTATGAATTTCCTAGATAAGTTTGTAGTTGTGTTTATCGACGACATCCTTATCTACTCCAAGTCAGAAGAAGAGCATGAACAACATCTGAGAATCATCCTAGAAACCCCGAGAGAGCATCAGTTATATGCCAAGTTCAGCAAGTGTGAGTTTTGGCTGAAAGAAGTAGGATTCCTAGGACATATTGTGTCTGCCGGAGGAGTCTCTGTTGATCCCACCAAGATCAAAGATGTTGAAGAATGGGAAGCCCCAACCAATCAAACCCAAGTTCGTTCATTTCTTGGATTAGCGGGATATTACCGCAAGTTCAGAGAAGGATTCTCGAGCATAGCCCGACCAATGACCCAATTGTTGAAGAGGGACAAGAAGTTTGAATGGATGCATAAGTGTGAAGCCGCCTCAAGAGCTGAAGAAGAGATTGATATCAGCCCCAATTTTGATCATGCCACATCAAGAAGCCGCTTGATGTGTATTGTGATGCATCCAAGATTGGCCTAGGATGTGTATTGATGCAAGAAGGCAAAGTCATCACAGACCGTCTCGACAACCCAAGCAAGATGAGCAGAACTATCCGACCCATGATCTTGAGCTAGCAGCCCGTGGTTTTAGCATTGAAGACATGGCGTCATTATTTGATGGGTAATCGCTAGAGATTTACTCGATCATAAGAGCTTGAAGTATATCTTCACCCGTAGGAGCTGAATATGATGCAAAGAAGATCGATAGAGTTAATCAAGGATTAAGACCAAGACATAAACTATCACCCCTGCAAAGACAAAGTGGTAGCGGATGCTCTTAGCAGATTGCCGTAGGCTTAACACCATGATCAAGGAGAAGCAACCCGCTTGTATGAGGAGTTGGAGCAGTTCGGACTGAAGTTAGCAAAGGATTCCTAGCTAGCATTGAACTTCAACCCACTTTGTTTAGCCAAATCAAGGAAGCCCAAGGGAAATGAGAGTATCGACGAATCAAACGTCAGACAGGCAGAAAGGTACCGGATTCACCGAAGACGAAGAAGGTGTACTGTGGTACAAAGGATGTATCTGTGCCCGCAGATTCGAGTCAAGGAGGTTATCATGAAGGAAGCTCATGATACTCTTTATTCTATCCACCCCGGAGGAACAAAGATGTATCAGGATTTGAAAGAGCAATTTTGGTGGCACAAGATTAAAAGAGAGATTGGAAGCTACATCGCCAAATGTGACATCTGTCAAAGAGTCAAAGCAGAGCATCAGAGACCTGCAGGACTATTGCAACCAGTGCAGATTCCGGAATGGAAATGGGATTCCGTCGGAATGGACTTTATCACCGGTTTACCCACTTCTAGTAGGGGAAATGACTCAATCTGGGTCATAGTTGATAGACTGTCCAAGGTAGCCCACTTCATACCTATCAAGACAACCTACCAGAGTGCAAAACTAGCCGAGCTGTACATTGCCAGAATTGTTAGTCTGCATGGAACCACCAAGACCATCGTATCAGATCGAGGAACCCAGTTTACTTCAAGATTTTGGCAGAAAGTCCAGGAAGGTTTAGGAACCAAGTTGAATTTCAGCACCACTTATCACCCGCAAACAGATGGACAGACTGAGAGAGTCAACCAGATCCTAGAGGATATGCTTAGAGCTTGTGTGTTGGAATACGGATCAAAATGGGAAGACTGCCTGCCTTTCGCAGAGTTCTCATATAACAACAGTTATCAGACTAGTTTGCAGATGGCACCATTTGAATTCCTATACGGAAGAAAGTGTCGTACCCCGTTGAATTGGTCGCAAGTAGGAGAGAGTCAGATCTTTGGACCCGACATTCGCCGAGAAGCAGAAGAGAAAGTTCACAAAGTCCGTGAGCACCTCAAGACCGCCCAATCCGCATGTAAGAGCTATCGACAAGAGAAGGAGAGACCTGACTTTCAATGTCGGAGATTTCAGATATCTCAAGGTTTCACCATTGAAGGAACTCAACGCTTTAGTCAAGGGAAAGTTAGCCCCAGATATATCGGACCTTTCAAGATTCGAACCGCCGAGGAGAAGTATCGTATCAACTGAACTGCTCAAGAGATGTCAACCATCCACAATGTGTTCCATATCTCGTTACTTCGCAAATGATTGGAATAGCATGATAATATGGAAGTTTTCAAGAACATCGATCACAGAGCTGTGGAAATCAACAATGACCTGACCTATCGGGAAGTACCCATCCGTATCTTAGAAGAAGCCTACAGAACCACCAGGACCAGGAGTATCAAGTTTCTCAAGATTCAGTGGAGCAACCATACCGAGGAGGAAGCTACTTGGGAGCGCGAAGATTACATTAGGACAGAGTTCCCAGATCTCTTTAGTTCCTAGTTTTCTTTGTAAATCTCGGGACGAGATTTTGTTTAAGGGGGAAGGTTTGTAACATCCCAAAACTTTAATCCAAGCTTATCAAGATCAAATCATCCAAAAATAGGGCTAACAAAAACTTTTCCAAATTTAAAATGAAAGCATTCATATATGTGTGCATTTAAAATAGGAGTTGTTTGAATTGCCATGATTGATTGATCCAATGCTTGTAAAATGTTTCTTAGGTGATTTAAACATCATCTACATCATTCCCAAACTTTTCCTAAAGAAAATCAAATAAAAAAGAATTAAAATGAAGGAATGGTCATTTTGCCAAATTTAACTCTCATGCCTAATTTGGCTATTCCTAGTACTCAATTATTAACAGAAACAATTCTTGATCTTTGCACCCCTTTCTAGTACACATAATGAGGTACCAAGGCCCACCTTTTGATCTGCTAAAAACATTCTGTTAGCTATTTTAAATGACAGTTTAAAATTGAATCTAAAGCATATGCATAGATCACCCCTATTTCTAAAACCATCTATTTGAGCTCCATTTTAAAAACCCTTGCAACCAGAGACTACCTATCACAAGTGGAGATCACTCAAAAAATTTGAACTCAAAATTCAAAACCTTTTCTCTTGCGGCCATTTCATCAAACACTTGGCATGCTTAATCCCACCTCTAATCCTAGCTCACTATTCTGCACAGGGTTTTGCCCCCATTTGATCTCCATTTAACCTCTCTGTCTGTTGAGATATGCCCAAGAGGCAATAATAAAAGTGGTTATTATTATATCTTTGTGTTTATGATGAATGTTTACATCCCATGCTATAATTGTATTATAAGGAAACACTGTGTGTTTTGTAAACATAAAAGAGTCCCTAGTAAGCCTCTTGTGGAACTAGCTTGTTGATTAAATGATGATCATGGTTTCCTGATCATGGACATTGGATGTCATTAATAACAAGGTTATATCATTAGGAGAATGATGTGATGGACACACACCCATAGTAAGCGTAGCATAAGATCAAGTAATTAAGTTCAGATTCAGTAAGCTTTCAAATGCATAGTAACCTAATCCTTCGACCATGAGGTTATGTTAATCACCATCACCGGATGGGTACTTTGATGACATCAAACACCGCTCAGAATCGGGTGGTTATAAAGGTGTCATTGGGTATTCTAAAAGTATGTGTTGAAGCGCATGGACCAAGATTGGGATTTGTCCATCCATATGACGGATATATATGCTCGGCCCTCTTGGAATGTCATCTAGTTAGCTTGCAAGCATGTGACTAGGTCAAGGGATGACATAACATGGAACGAGTAAAGAGTACTTATCAAGAACGAGGTAGAACTAGGTATGGAGATACCGACGATCAAACCTCGGATAAGTAGAATATCGCATTGACAAAGGGAATTGGTTTCAGTGTTAATGGTTCTATCGATCACGAAGTCATCGTTGAATATGTGGGAGCCATTATGGATCTCTAGATCCCGCCGATGGTTATTGATCGGAGGTGTCTCCATCATGTTCGCATATTCACGAACCGTAGGGTGACACACTTAAGGTTCAAGTTGTTTTAAGTAGATATGGAATGTGCATTGAAACCGAATGTTGTTCGAGTCTCGATTGGATCCGGGACATCACGAGGAGATCCGGAATTGTCCGAGAATGAGATTCATATATTGGGGATCATTTTCTAAGTTAGGAAATGTTCCGAGTATTTGTATGAAGATTCTAGAAGGTTTCGAATGTTCGAAGGTTCTAGGAGATTTCTTGGAGTTTGCTTGAAAACCAAGAAAGGATCAAGGAGTCCTTGTGGGGCAAGACAAGGAGTCGTGGGGGGGGGGACTCCTCCCTCTCCTAATCCGGCTGCCAGGAGGGAGGGGAGTCCTACTAGGACTCCTCCCATGGCGCCTCCCTCCTTTCAATAGAGGGAGGTGCCACCCCAGACCTCTCCCATAACAAACCCTAGCCGCCTCTCCTCCTCCTTCGCTTCGCCTCGCTTAGGCGAAGCTCTGCAGAAATCTCTACTCCACCACCACCACCACACCGTCAGGTTGCTGGGATTCCGTGGAGAAGATCTACTACCTCCGCTCATTGAACGGGAGAGGAAGGTCTGCTCGACCGCACGGTGACCGATCATGGAAGCGCCGCTTAACGCTGCACCTAAGGATCGCCCACATGATCTTGAGATCGGCAAGTGATCGACTACATCAACCCCGAGATCTAATCTCGTAACGCTTTCTATTTAGGGTTAGTACAGATCTATCTCGCTGCACATGTCTAATAGATTAGATATTGGCTTTTATCTAGATTAGATCTGGATTTTGTTCGTTCTTGCGGTAGAAATTTTTGTTTTCCATGCTATGAACCCATCGTGGTATCGAGCCTTGTCTATCGTAGATCTGTTGCACGAGTAGAACACAATGGTTTTGTGGGCGTTGGTGCTCGTGCTGCCTTTTGCTTTGTGTACTTTGCATCTTGCGGTATGGTGGGATGAAGCGGCTCGCTAACCTTACATGTCATCACACATGAGACTTGCTCCACGCTTGACGTGTAACTTGCTTTGCACAAGTGGCTTTGCGGGTGTCTGTCTCTCCCATCATAGTATAGATCCAATCTACACTTTGCACTCGATAGCACTTGTATCAACGTTGTGGTTCAGTTTCGTAGGTAAGATCCGTTCTTATTCAAAAGCCCCAAACCACGTAAAACATGCAAAGAAAATTAGAGGCGTCTAACTTGTTTTTGCAGGGGTTTTGTGATGTGATATGGCCATCATGTGATTGTGATTATATTTGATGTATGCAATGATCCTTGTTGTAATATGGCAACCGGCAGGAGCCTAATGGTTGTCTTTAATTCTGTTAAGACCTGCGTGTCTATTCATCTTGTAATAGCTTTATTCTAAGTAGTTGTAATAGTTGCTGGTGATGATGGACAACCATGAAGCGGCTCCACTAACCTTGACGCAATGCTGGTGATGATGGAGATCATGTCCGTGCTTTGGAGATGGAGATCAAAGGCATAAGAGAAAGGGCCATATCATATCACACTAATTATGAATTGCCTGTGATGTTAATCCTTTATGCATCTTGTATTGCTTAGATCGCGACGGTAGCATTATAAGATGATCCCTCTCACTAAATTTCAAGTAATAAAGTGTTCGTCCTTAGTTGGCACCGTTGCTAAGAATCGTCGTCTCGAAGCATCTTGTGATGATCGGATGTGATAGATTCTACGTGTGCATACAATGGGTGCAAGCCAGATTTGCACATGCGGAAACTAAGGTTAATCTTGACGAGCCTAGCATGTACAGACATGGTCTCGGAACACGGAATACCGAAAGGTAGAGCACGAGTCATATAAGTGATATGATGAACATGAAGATTGTTCGCCAATGAAACTACATCCTCTCTTGTGAAGATCGGACTTGGTGTAGTGGACTTGGTTCGTGTAATCACTAAGACAATGTGAGGGATTTTGTTTTGAGTGGGAGTTCACCTAGTTAATTTAAGAATGAAAGTAGAACTCAATTTATCATAAACTTAGTATAAACTACTTGCAAATTTGTTGTAGATTATGGCGAATCTCTCCATCAATTTCAATGCGTTCCTAGAGAAAGAAAAGCTTAAGAACAATGGAAGCAACTTCACGGACTGGCTCCGTGGTCTGAAGATTGTCCTCGGGGCTGGTCAGATGACCTATGTGCTCGGAGCACCGCTAGGTGACCCACCTGCAGATGATGCCACCGATGACGTAAAGAATGTTTACGCCACTCAAAAAAATCATTACTCCACAGTTCAGTGTGCCATCCTGTATGGTTTAGAAACGGAGCTCCAAAAGCGTTTTGAGCACCACGACCCGTTCGAGATCATTAAGGAGCTCAAGCTCATTTTTGAGACTCACGCGGCCGTGGAGAGCTATGAGGCCTCTGAAAAGTTCTTTACCTGCAAGATGGAAGAGGGAAGCTCCATTAGCGAGCACGTGCTCACCATGTCTGGGCACGCAAACAAGCTCCAAGAGTTGGGGATAACGATTCCTAATGAGTTAGGGATTCACCGTGTCCTCCAATCACTGCCACCGAGTTATAAGAACTTCGTGATGAACTACAATATGCACTTCATGAACAAGTCGTTGCCTGAACTATCGTCCATGCTAAAAACTTCTGAAGTGGAGATCAAAAAGGAGCACCAAGTGTTGATGGTCAATAAGACCACCAATTTCAAGAAACAGGGCAAGCCTAAGAAAAAGGGCAACTTCAAGAAGGACGGCAAGAAAGCTGCCGCACCTGCTAAGAAGCCCAAGGCTGGTCCTAAACCTGAAACTGAATGCTTCAACTGCAAGGATGCTAGTCACTAGAAGCGTAACTGCCCCAAGTACCTGGCAGATCTGAAGAACGGCAACATCAAGAAGAAAGGTATATTCGATATACATGTTATTGATGTGTATCTTACTAGTAGTCGTAGTAGTGCCTGGGTATTTGATACTGGTTCGGTTGTATTTGTAACTCGAAATAGGAGCTGTGGAATAAACGAAGACTAGCAAGAGACAAGGTGACGATGCGCGTTGGAAATGGCTCCAAGGTTGATGTGATCGCCGTCGGCACGCTCCCTCTACATCTACCTTCGGGATTAGTTTTAAATTTGAATAATTGTTATTTGGTGCCTGCGTTAAGCATGAACATTATATCTGGATCTTGTTTATTGCGAGACGGTTACTCTTTTAAGTCTGAGAAGAAAGGTTGTTCGATTTCTATGAGTAATATCTTGTATGTTAATGCACATGAGATGAATGGTTTATTCTTATTGAATCTCGATATTAGTGATACACATGTTCACAACATAGATGCTAAACGAATAAAATTGAATGATAATTCTACATACATGTGGCAATCGCTGTCGGTCACATTGGAGTGAAGCGTATGAAGAAACTCCATTCTGATGGACTTCTTGAATCACTTGATTTTGAATCACTTGAAAGATGCGAAGCATGTCTAATGGGGAAAATGACTAAGACTCCATTCTCTGGAATAATGGAGCGAGCTACAGACTTATTGGAAATAATACATACCGATGTGTGCGGTCCAATGAGTGTAGCATCGCGTGGTGGATATCGTTATGTTCTCACTTTCACGGATGACTTAAGTAGATATGGGTATGTCTACTTTATGAAACATAAGTCCGAAACTTTCAGAAGTTTAAGGAATTTCAAAGTGAAGTGGAAAATCATCGTAACAAGAAGATTAAGTTTCGCTCGACCGCTGGAGGTGAATATCTGAGTTATGAGTTTGGCATGCATTTAAAGAAATGTGGAATACTTTCGCTTGACACCGCCAGAACACCACAACAGAATGGTGTGTCCGAACGTCGAATCGAACTCTCTTAGATATGGTTCGTTTATGATGTCTCTTACAGATTTACCGCTATCGCTTTTGGGGCTATGCATTAGAGACACAGATTCACTTTAAATAGGGCACCATCTAAACTGCTGAAACGACACCGTATGAATTGTGGTTTGGTAAGAAACCTAAGTTGTCGCTCCTTAAAGTTTGGGGTTGCGTAATGTAAAGAAGTTACAATTGATAAGCTTGAACCCAAAGCGAGAAATGCGTCTTCATAGGATACCCTAAAGAAACAATTGGGTATACCTTCTATCATAGATCCGAAGGCAAAGTTTTTGTTGCCAAGAATGGATCCTTTCTTGAGAAGGAGTTTCTCTCGAAAGAAGTGACTGGAAGGAAAGTAGAACTCGATGAGGTTATTGAACCTTCACTCGGAATTGAGAGTAGCGCAGCACCGGAAGATGTTTTTGTGCCACCTGCACCAATTGGAGAGGAAGCTAATGATGGTGATCATGAAACTTCGAACGAAGTTACTGCAGAACCTCGCAGGTCAACGAGGGTTCGTACCACTCCTGATTGGTATGACTCTGCCTTGAACGTCATGTTGGTGGACAACACTGATGACCCTGCGACGTATGAAGAAGCTATGGTGAGCCCAGATTCCGACAAATGGCTAGAAGCCATGAAATCCGAGATGGGGTCCATGTACGAAAACCAAGTGTGGACTTTGGTGGACTTACCGGATGGCCGTAAGGCTGTCGAGAACAAATGGATTTTCAAAAGAAAAACAGATGCTGATGGTAATGTTACCGTCTATAAAGCTCGACTTGTCGTGAAAGGGTTCCGACAAATTCAAGGAGTTGACTACAATGAGACTTTCTCACCAGTAGCAAAGATAAAGTCTGTGAGGATTTTGTTAGCAATCGCTGCATATTTCGATTATGAAATTTGGCAGATGGATGTCAAAACGGCGTTCCTTAATGGTGACATTGAGGAAGAGTTGTATATGGTACAACCCAAGGGTTTTGTCGATCCTAGTGATGCTGACAAGGTATGCAAACTTCAGCGCTCCATTTATGGATCAAGCAAGCATCCCGAGTTGGAATCAACGCTTTGATAAAGTAATCAAAACTTTGGATTTATACAAACTTATGGAGAAGCTTGTATTTACAAGAAAGTGAGTGGAGCTCAGAGCATTCCTAGTACTATATGTAGATGACATATTGTTGATTGGGAATGATATAGAACTTCTTAATAGCCAAACCTATTTGAATAATAGTTTTTCAATGAAGGATCTTGGCGAAGCGGCATATATTCTAGGCATCAAGATTTATAGAGATAGATCAAGACGCCTAATAGCGCTTTCACAAAGTACATACTTAGACAAAGTTCTAAAGAAGTTTAGAATGGAAGAGAGCAAGAAAGGGTTCGTGCCCATGTTGTCGTGTAAGACCTTGAGTAAGACTCAAAATCCGCCACGGCAGAAGATAGAGAAAAGATGAATAATATTCCTATGCCTCGCCATAGGTTCTTTCATGTATGCCATGTCGTACAAGACCGGATATAGCACATGCGTTAGTTTGACTAGCGTATATCAAAGTGATCCCGAATGGAGCACTGGACAACGGTCAAGAATATCCTAAAGTACCTGAATAGGACTAAGGATATGGTTCTTTCTTATGGAGGTGATGAACAGCTTGTTGTAAACAGTTATACTGATGCTAGTTGGAACACCGATCCAGATGACTCAAGTCATAGTGCGGATAATGATTTATTTTGAATGGTGCTGCAGTCAGCTGGAGGAGTGCCAAGCAAAGCGTTGTGGCGAAATCTTCAACCGAATCCGAATACATAGCTGCTTCGGAGGCTGCACAAGAAGCCATATGGATGAAGGAGTTCATTACTAAACTTGGCGTGGTTCCCAGTGCGTTGGACCCGATGGCTATCTCATCGTGACAACACAAAGGTGCCATAGCTAATGCACAGGAGCCAAGGTCACATAGCAAGCTGGAGCACATCAAGCTACGTTTCCATGCTATTCGCGAGTATGTCCGAGATGGTGACATAAAGATTTGCAAAGTACACACTGATCGGAATGTGGCAGATCCGTTGACTAAACCTCTCCCTAGAGCAAAGCATGACCAACACCAGAACGCCATGGGTGTTAGGTATATTACCATGTAATCTAGATTATTGACTCTAGTGCAAGTGGGAGACTGTTGGAGATATGCCCAAGAGGCAATAATAAAAGTGGTTATTATTATATCTTTGTGTTTATGATGAATGTTTACATCCCATGCTATAATTGTATTATAAGGAAACACTAATACATGTGTGTTTTGTAAACATAAAAGAGTCCCTAGTAAGCCTCTTGTGGAACTAGCTTGTTGATTAAATGATGATCATGGTTTCCTGATCATGGACATTGGATGTCATTAATAACAAGGTTATATCATTAGGAGAATGATGTGATGGACACACACCCATAGTAAGCATAGCATAAGATCAAGTCATTAAGTTCATATTGCTGTAAGCTTTCAATTGCATAGTAACCTAATCCTTCGACCATGAGGTTATGTTAATCACCATCACCGGATGGGTACTTTGATGACATCAAACACCGCTTCATAACTGGGTGGTTATAAAGGCGTCATTGGGTATTCTGAAAGTATGTGTTGAAGCGCATGGACCAAGATTGGGATTTGTCCATCCATATGACGGATAGATATGCTCTGGGCCCTCTCGGTGGAATGTCATCTAGTTAGCTTGCAAGCATGTGACTAGGTCACAAGGGATGACATAACATGGAACGAGTAAAGAGTACTTATCAGTAACGAGGTAGAACTAGGTATGGATATACCGACGATCAAACCTCGGATAAGTAGAATATCGCGTGACAAAGGGAATTGGTTTCGTATGTTAATGGTTCTATCGATCACGAAGTCATCGTTGAGTATGTGGGAGCCGTTATGGATATCCAGATCCTGCTGATGGTTATTGATCGGAGAGGTGTCTCCATCATGTCTGCATATTCATGAACCATAGGGTGACACACTTAAGGTTCGAAGTTGTTTTAAGTAGATATGGAATATGCGTTGGAGACCGAATGTTGTTCGGAGTCTCGGATTGGATTCAGGACATCACGAGGAGATCCGGAATTGTCCGGAGAATAAGATTCATATATTGGGGATCATTTTCTAAAGTTAGGAAATGTTCCAGAGTGTTTGTATGGAGATTCTAGAAGGTTTTGGAATGTTCTGGAAGGTTCTAGAAGATTTCTTGGAATTTGCTTGAAAACCAAGAAAGGATCAAGGAGTCTTTGAGAGGCAAGACACGGATTCGTGGGGGAGGAGGATTCCTCCCCCCCTCCCAATCCGCCGGCCAAGGAAGGGAGGGGAGTCCTACTAGGACTCCCCCTCCCATGGCGCCTCCCTCCTTTAAATAGAGGGGAGGGGGCGCCACCCCCTAGACCTCTCCCATAACAAACCCTAGCCACCGCCTCTCTCCTCCTCCTTCGCTCTGCTCCGGCTTAGGCGAAGCCCTGCAGAAATCTCTACTCCACCACCACCACCACATCGTCGTGCTGCTGGGATTCCGTGGAGAAGATCTACTACCTCCGCTTCATTTGGAACGGGAGAGGAAGGTCTGCCGACCGCACGCAGGACCGATCATGAAGCGCCGAACGCTACCGCCGAAGGATCGTCCACACGATCTTGAGATCGGCAAGTGATCGACTACATCAACCCCGAGATCTAATCTCGTAACGCTTTCGGTTCTACGAGGGTTAGTACAGATCTATCTCGTTGCACATGTCTAATAGATTAGATCTTGGCTTTTATCTAGATTAGATCTGGGTTTTGTTCGTTCTTGCGGTAGAAATTTTTTGTTTTCCATGCTACGAACCCATCACTGTCCCCTCTTGGTCTAACCAGGCCTTTAGCACCTCTGTCCCTTGTCCCTAACCCCCAGGCCATGCCAAACCGAGGACATGCTTGCCGGCCAAACCTTGCCGCGCTGCAGCAGACCATTCCCCCTTCACTCGCCATGTCTAGGAGGTAGCCAACACCTCACCGCCCCTCTCTGTCCCTTGCCCGAGCCAAGTGCTACCGTGGACCACCGAGGAAAACCCGCGCCCGGTGTCACCGCACCATGCCGATGCCGCCCGCAGAGCACGCCTCGTGCTGGCACAAGCCGCCGCCGACCGCAGCCAGCTCACGCTCCACCTCGACCTGAGAACACCCCTGGACATCCCCTGTCACGCCCAAAGCCCCACAGCCACCGCTCGCCGTGGACACCGCCGCCTCTGCCTCCCAGAGCGCCACCTCGCCCCGACCGCATACCACCGCCCCTACGTCCGCATTTAAGTCCTAGAGCACCGCCAGGAGACCGCCCATCGATCGCCATCCCCAGCCATGCCGCTAGCTCGCCGTAGCCATGTCGCCACCGTCGATCGCCCATCCCGCTTGGTCTCACCGTCGGGCCTATAAAAGGAGCCCTCCCCAGCCATTCTTCTCCACACCATTCCACTCCCCTCACCTCTCTGAACCTCACCCACCTCTCGCCGGAGCAAGTGGAGCAGCACTTGAATTGGAACCGAGCCGCCTAGAGGAGAAGGACGCCGCTGATTTCGATCGCCCAAGCTCAGCCACACCACGCCTTGCCTCCGCTGCCTTCCACTTCGTTTGCCTCACGACTCTCACTGGAGCCCTGGTACGCCTCAAGAGACCCCACCGAGCCGCTTAGGGTTCGAGTCATTGGCTGACTGCTAATCGCCGACAAGCGGGACTTCTGTTGGCCGAGTGCCATGGCGGAGCGCCACTGGGCCGGCCCATTCCTTTTCCCGTGCTAGCCCATCGATTCAAATCTGGATTTTTCTTTTTAGTTTGAATCTAATTTCTGTCCACTAGTTTGAAAATCAATTCAGAGAGTTTTAGAAATCCAAATTGCATGAAACCAATTTTGTCTAAAAGGTATTAAAATGATCTATACAAGCCTGTTGGATTTAATTCAATTAGAGTTATAGATCTCTCCTAATAAAAACAACAAGACAGAAGCTTTTGCAACTTGCAATATTTTTATAAAATCAACCAAGTTAGCTTTTGAGTTGATTCCAACTCTCAAAAATCACATTTCATCATATCTATCTAAATATGTAATAATATTAAGGTTTACATGCAGTGACTTTGGACTAGTACCAAAATAATGCTATATAGGCATTTCTAGTCACTTTAAATCATTAAATAATAAACTTAAACCAAAGTAATATTGATCCAACCTTTAAATCTCATTCCCACGTGTTAGAATATGTGGTGAGGACATGTGTCCACATGATCCCATATTTTGGTGGTGAATATTAAATTTTAGTTAATATTTCAATGAGTAGAAATTACTTTTCTAAAAATAAAAAGGATGAAACTATTGAAATTAAACTTGTGATGCTTGTGATGATAATAGATCATCAATTGTGTGTTTTTAGAATGCTACTTAGCCTACTTAAGTATTGTTTGGTTATTGTCTACTCCCTATGTATTTATAGACGCTAGTACCGACCAAGCTTTCAAGGAGGAGGAGTTCTACCAAGAAGAAGAAGAAGAAGAAAACTTCAACCACTGCACCAACCAAGGCAAGCTATTAGTGGCAAGCTAACCCTTGCAAAACATACTTTAGCAAGCTATTGTTAGCAAGCTAGAATAAAACTAGATGGTTTAGCAAAGATGCCTTAAGCATGCATTGATCACACCCCTTTAACTATTAGTACCCCAAGTCTTATTGACAAGTTTTACCTACCTTAGTTTACACAAAGTTCTTTACTTAATTTTGAAGGTAGCATAAAGAGTATAAAACTTGACCTACTTAGAAACCTTTAGATGTCATTCTATGGCATGAGATTGATCCCATCTTTCCACTTTAGTGAACACTCTTAACTTAGTACCTTAGTATAGATCAAAAACTTGAGTCACTTTAGATGGGAACACTTGGTGAAAATGAATTATGAAAACCTTGGAATGATGAGTCATTCTATTGAGATGTTTTGACATGTGTTGAGAAACACAACTGGTTTATGATGATGAAAATGACGAGGCATGAGCCTTAACCCTTTATAAACTGATGATTGGATTCGATGATACCATTCCAAATTTACCGTACAACCACATTACCTGAATTGGGTAAGGCTTAGCTGGAAATTTATATGCATTAGTATTAGTTCCCTCACGAGAGAGGTTTGAGCCGAGGCTACCTCTCAATGTTGACCACCTATGCAGTGCCCAAGATGACTAATGGTCATGGTTGAGCGGCCATGCTCATAGGAGAGGTGCTTGTACTAGGGTGTGTAAAGGGAATGTTATATTTGATTATCTGCATACTAAGTATGATGATTCAGGGTTATCCCTGACAGATGTATCGAATCTTGTGGTGAAAGTGTACCACCTCTGCAGAGTGTCAAACTATTCGAATAGTCAGCGTCATGATTATGGACAGTTGGAATGGCCATACTGTTTCGTTGTTAGATGTTTTCTAAATAACTTGAAATGAATGATGAACTTTGACTTGACCACAACAGGGTTGTGTTGATGAAAATAGCTTCCCAACTTAAGTGATTCTAGAACTTTACTTTATCTTTCTTTGCTTCTAAACTCAGCTTAGGTTTCAAACTTAATTTGATAGTTAAACTTAGATTTAGCACTTTGACTTAGAAAAATTACTCCTTGCTAGTAGTAGTTTGCGGGTACTTAAAGAGTACTCATGGCTTTTGTCCCTGGCTATTATCATGGCCAGACTAGGAAGGAAATTGTCAAGATGATGGTCAGCAGGACGGCTATGATAACTAGGACTATCTGCCTTCGTCAGCATTGCCTGTGCCCCTGAAGATGGACCCCACCACTACGCTATCGTTGATTTCCGCTGCTTGTTGTATTAAAGACTGGATCATGAGATCCTTATTTGTGTAAAACCTTATGTATGGTTTGTAATGGATGATGTACTGTGATATCCAATCCGTTATGTCTCGCAAAAATGGTAATCCTGGGATTGCGAGGTATGGCATAACGGGCATCTGGGATTAAAAATCCGAGTGTTGACAGCGGAAGATAGTGGAGGCAGCGAGATTCGTAGCGAGTGCGTGGGCACCGTTTCGTGGATATGTTAGGCGGATTTGGGCTCCTGGCTTGCATGAGGCAGTTGCGTGTTTGCTAGGTCTCGTCAGGAAGCTGGCGATATGGTTATCGTTATGCACAGTGTTTTGTTTTGGCAGTCTTTATTGTATGATCTTTATAATGGCTTTTGCCAGACTTTTGTTGTTCAAATAATGAATAAAGGTTGTGTGCATGGCTTGATGTAGAGGCCAGGGCTTCGCTCCCCATTTCGAAAAAATAATTTGTTGCCTCATATTTGCCAATGTTGCACACACAATGTGGCAAATGCATGTCATCTTTAGGGATGGCGCGAGCGAACCAAATCTGATGCATAAATACAGGGTTTATACATACAAAAAGCTTCTATTAGACATCCCTTAAGTTACATTGTGTAACAATTATAATCATCGGCATAGCAAACATAGTAGGGAGATAAAATCACAACAATCAAACATGTCTCCATAGATGATCCCTTAGTACCAAGGATCATGCAAAATTTCCTCTTTGGACAAAAATACTAGGTACTAAAGCACATCTATAGAAACTTGATGCATGTGGAACTATCCTAATCATGGTAGTTTGTGAAGCTGGAAACATTGCCTCATATAGCGCATTTTTGTAGATTCAGTTTCTTACTACATGTGGTACTTGACACACTGCATTTTTAGAGATGGAGTGAGCGAACCTAGTCGAATGCTCAAGCAATGAACACACCACTTGGTTCGATAACTCCATCCCGAAAGTGCACTTGGTCAGTCTAATCATCTGCAAATGGTCATCCACGAACCGCTGTCAGATCTACCTTACTTGATACACACATCAATGGTCCATACTACCGAAGAAAGGAAGCACAAATCACACGAACCCGTCTTGATAATGGTGTAACAGTAAACTTCCAAATCAAAAAAAAAACCTAGACCAGGGGATATCGGTGCAGATCTACAACGCATGGCATCTAGAACCCCAACCATGACCTTCTACGTGCAGATCTACCGTCTAGATGGCTCGGGCCGGGGAAAAGAGGGAAGAGCTTACCACCATGGTTTGGGTCGTCGCTGGAGTCTGGTACTAAGACGACAGCCGCCGATGGTGAGCGAGAGACTGGACGGTGGAGTCTCCCTCTAAGCCCTTGACTGCCGGCGATGATGGTGTGCGACCGATTCGTCGCTAGGAACGACGCCATCGAGTGAGGGGGGAGACTGGCCGCAGCGCGCAAAGGAGAGTGAGCGAGAAGGGTGGGCGGTGAGGGGATTTATGGCGGTTGGACTAGAAGCGATGAGGCGTCTCCCTCCCCCTTCCCACCAGTGCACCGCTTCGGCTCTTTTTCGCTGGCCCGAGCCAGGCTCCAGAAAATGGGCCGATTCGAGCGTTGTCACCGAGTCTGGCTCTGGCCTGCTTTAAGACGCGTGCGGGCCACAACGTGGGAGCTCTAGGCAACCAATCAACCCGTTTTTATCGCTAGCGGGCCTGCCCGGGTGTATGCAGGCTACCAAACGTGCCTTTAATCCGTAGACCTCTCTCATGAGTATTGCATAGTTAAAGTTTTGAAGCTAGCGTGGCGCTGTAGAGAGTTGGAGGCTTCAGGTTGATGTCGGGACAACGTGTCTAGGTGAAGCTAAAACATCTAGGCTTGATTCGAGGTTCGTGTATTGAGTCTTGGTTACACCACACTGGCAAACTGCCAAAAGCCCAGGTAGGACGTTAAGCAGAGTGGGCCAAATTTTCCGTTGGATGCACCGGCGTTTAGGAGACCGTAAGCCTGGATTGCTGGCATAAGCCACCGCGTCTCTCCCCATTGAGGGAGCAACCTTTTTGTTCTGTCTCCTGGATTTGTTAGTTTTATGGTAGTACTAGCAAGTGTTTATATGCTTGGTTTAGGGGGCATTACGTCGCCTTTATAACAGGATGTCTTGTCGCTTCTTTCGTTTGATATATTTGCATCGACCGTTGTTCCTTTAGGCTGTTTGTCTGTAGCACATAACTACAATTTTTTATGACACCCTATGGGGGATTTTCTTTTTTGGCTTTTAGGAAGGTTTTGCCCGAAAGCTACCCTCTCTCAGCTTTCTCTTAGAAGTTTGTCACCCAAATTTGTTTAGATTTCTAAATTAATATTGGGATACTAATTTAGAAGTATAAATACATTTAGAAAAACGAGCACTAGTGTTCATCAGGAGAAGCCAAAAAGAAGTCCCCTTACTCCCTTTGAAGCAAATCATTACATAGTTGGTTGCTTGCAGGAGTAGAGCTTGCCCTGCCCCAATACTGAGAGAGTCGCTGTTGTTCATCAGTAACAACTGAAGATCGCAGCAGCGCTGCTCTTCACCGACAAAGTGTGTCGCAGCCTTCTGATCTCAGAAAGCGTAAATGCGCATCCATAGTGAACACTGCATCAAATTTATTCCAGACTCCACGCAACACCTGCTCTCCTGCCTGCGGTAGTATGCTATTGTTGACTCGTCAGCTGAAACATGCTGCGCTTGATGCTTCTTTTTCCAGACACACCACTGTACGCGTATAAATTCGAACGAGTGCGATATGCTGCAAAGCGTCGAGTATTTACATGCACTGTACGCACGCATACTATTATGACGTGAGCAGTGTTAACCACAGCCCAAATAACGACCATGCTCTTACTCCCTCTATTTCAAAATATAAGATGTTTTAACTTTATGAAAAGAGCGTATCTAGACGTCTCTAGTGTCCAGGTTCACTCCAAACCTAGATAAAACTAGACACTAAAAGAAGACTAGATACACTTTATTTAAAAAGCTAAAACATCTTATATTTTAAAACGGAGGGAGTAGATCTTAACTGCATTTGATGTCTCTATCATCAACCTCTACGTCTGCAAGCAGATGCTTCTTAAGCCGGCCATTGAATTCGGTGTGGGCCAGGTTGCGCTCGCGCGCACCTACTCAGAGGAGACGAGACAGTGGCCACCTTTCCTTCCTCATGGCCATGAACCTTCTCTGCTCCCTGCCTTGTCCTTTTCCTTTGCATATCTCTCTCTTCCATTTCCTTTTCTCGGTACACAGACGGGAGTGCCATCTCCAGCTTATTAATGCTCTACTACGCTCCAACCCCAACATGCTCAGCCCCACCGTGCACCCCCGCACCGTCCATGTCCATCACCGATTCAAGTGTATCCTAGGCCACGGTGGAGTGCTAGAGGTCGATGTGTGCACATTTATTCTCGACCTCTCTGCGCCAACTCGAGCTATTTGTAGCCTACATATGGGTGCGCGCGCACATGTAGGTGAGCCATAAAATCAGCAACCTAGAATTAGTGTTCATTTAATTATAATCTCCCCCTTTGAACTTGCACTATCGTTTGTTTATAGAATCAACACCGACTTTCAAGACCCCCATCAGTTCTGTCCAAACGGCAAACATCTAAGAGTCAGGCCGTAAGCATGGATTCTTTTGCGAAAGAATGCTAATATTATTCTGAGTACTCTCACACCTTAGAGAATTTGCAAGAGCATAGCCATACGTATTTAGCTTGGATACCGTAAAACTGAAGATCAATATTTTGGCCAAAAGGCATCTCCAACAACGTACCCGAAAGTGTCACGTACCCATACTCTTTTGGCTACCTAGCCATATATATTTCTCTTCCCAAATGACAGATATGGCTACCAAAGTGGCGGATACCTACATCCCAAATGCACGTGTGGGACACGCCAACTGCACACACTACAAATTTTCACTCGACCTAAACTTCGGCAGTCTGAATCTACCGCCTTCTCCTCCGTCGTGACCCCTAGCCTGCCGAGACTTGCCCGGTCCGCAACGCCGTCTCTCATTCGCCCTCATCTGCCTTGGTCGTGCTCGAGTTCCCCTCTCGTCCCGCCGT
Source organism: Avena insularis (assembly GCA_023614405.1). Classification (NCBI taxonomy): domain Eukaryota; kingdom Viridiplantae; phylum Streptophyta; class Magnoliopsida; order Poales; family Poaceae; genus Avena; species Avena insularis. Next base: position 480,868,757 of record CM042686.1, on the reverse strand, counting down.
TGTGTGCCTTACACAATTGGAAGGAATGACTAGTGTCGTGGCCATTCCTACCTCGACGAGCTCATCGATGTCATCATCGATGGCCAACAGAACCGGTTGTCGTCCCTACGTCGATCCCCATCGCCCTTGCCCCTTTCGATACACTCCGAGCTAATGTTGTAAAATAGCGCAATATGACAAATAGAGACAACCCACCAAAAACAGCAATAGAGGAGCTAAACAAGGCTATAGCGGAAAATTGTACGTAATTTCATTTAGCAACAACATCCTAAATAAGGCATAGCCTGCTATTTAAACTATGTTCCGAGCTCCTCGTCGCCATAAATCTGCGGGAGGAAGAAGAGGACTATCGTGTGGCTAACAGGTTGGCCCCGGGCGTCATTGTCACGTACACAAAATTTGGGTATCTTGTTCTTGGTATATAGTGCAAAAGCCAAAAATAATAATATTTGAACACATGGCATCCGGGGAGAATGACATCATGCATGTGGGGATGCATATTTTTCTTCCCCTCCTTTGCCGTGAACAAGTCCATGACAGGGAAGTCATCTGCTTAGCTAGGGAGAGCTGGTATATAAATTTGATGACTCCTCAGTGTCCGCAGTCCGCAAGCACATTCTCCCCGAGGCCGAAGCGCATACATACCACCATCGCCTCCTTCCCCCAAACCTCCCCGCGCCATTTCCACCCACCAAAACCTTCATCAGTTCATCGCGTACGGCTCGAAACCACAAACCCTCCACCGTACCCACAGCGGGCGCCACCAGCTCTCTCTCCATGGGGCTCTGCTGCTGCTGGCGAACGAGAAGCAGGAGGAGGATGGCTCTTCCGACGCCGCGGCAGCTCCGGTGGTTCGTCGTCCTTCTCTCCTTCCTCCTCCTCGCGCTGGCGCCGACGAGCTGCGACGCTTCAAGGGGCATGCAGCCCTTCAGGGCGAGGCCGCTGGCGGGAGGGGCGAGCAACCATTTCTTGGGGTTCCTGCCGAGGGGCCCCATCCCGCCTTCCGGCCCGTCGAAGCAGCACAACGCCGTCGGCCTCGACAGCCAGCTGGAGAAGCCGTGACCTATGTGCAAAGAGGTTTTGCTGTTGCCGGCCGGATAGAAAGTATAGACATAGATCATGCATAGATACGTATACTGTTGGTTGGTTTGTTGGTTAATCGTAGATTAATCTGCACGTAGTGTGGAGAAGTGGTTACTACTAGCTATAGCTTGGAAAGAGATGGGCAGTGAGGAGGAGTAGGTTTGGCGTGTGTAACAACTATTCTTGGAGGAGAGTTCTTTCGTTTCTTACCTTTGGAGCCGAGTTGCTCTTGATGCTTGCTTCTTTTGCAAAGGTGATCTCTCTTGTGTTCTTTAGTAAAGCTAAAGGATGATTGATATATACTGCTACAGCATTATATTTCCCCCAATCTCTCTCTCTCTCTCTAGAGCCGTCCGCTAATGGCTTTCCTGCGGGGCAATCTTCCTGTTGTGAGCAGAAATGCTGGGCCAGTGTTGACAAAATGCTGGCCATGGCCCATGGCCAACAACCAGCCGGTGACTTTCCTGTGACTAATCCATCTTCTTTGACGAACATAAGTTCCCTTGTTCTAATCGAGTATGTACATCGTGTTCATCTATCCGATGATTCGTACTCCAGGGTACGTGTAATTGGCGCATGTACTAGACGACGTACGGTGATTAACTATTTGTGTTAGGATGTCATGTCGTGGATAAGCAGCCTCCTGTGCAGACGAGAGGGAGTTGTTGGTTTCAGCGCTTTTGCCTGTGACATTTCGTGAAAGATGGATGGAAAGACGGGCGCAGGTGTGGATGAGAAGGGGGAGGAGTCGTGACATGACGCTTCGGGTCATGCTAGCTATAGTAGCTTTGCCTTTTTCCTGACCATATCCTGAGCGTAGACTTCTGATCGTCGCTTCCAAATCTTTGACGTGCTCGCCGGTGCTGCTAGAGCTAGCGACGCATGGGATGGGTACACGCCAAGCGGCGACATCTAAACCAACAAACACGGTTGGACCGCTTCATCACGGGAGATAAATTAAAGATAGAACCAAACGAACTGCATGCACACATCATCATGTACGGAAACGGGTAATTGCTACTCCAGTAGGGATCAAACGGGTGAAACCCAGTGGTGTCACATTTATTTTCATATATTTTTTGCGGAAGCGAAAACGAATACAGAAATTTTGGAAACAAAACAGAATCATATACTATCGGAAACAGATAAATATGTTGCAGACATGGAACGATGCTTATGTGATCCGAGTATGCAGAAAATCTCGAGCGTTCAAGCAAACCAACAAAATTGTTTCATAATTCTAGCACGGTGTCGGTGCTCGGTTTATAAGGGAATAAGGAAAAAAAAGATCAATTCGTGGAAGCTTCCTCCTATTCATGAAGGGATTATGTGGTCGTTAGTTTTGAGATGAGCCGCGAAGCTTGGCCTGACAAGGTCATGCAATGGGACCAACTGGATTTGGCTAAGCACATCAAACCTAAACGGAAATTCCATATTAGCCAAAAAAAATGCTATTCTGTTTTTAGGTAAAGATCAACTCATGGAAGCTTCCTCCAATGCATGAAGACATTACGTGGTCGTCGGTTTTGAGATGAGCTGCTTTAGAAGTTTGGCCAGACAAGGTCATGCAATGAGGTGGCTGGATTTGGTAAGGCACATCATCCCTAAGACGGAAATTCCATATTAGCCAAAAAAGGCTATTCTGTTTTTGTTTTCGTTTCCGCTAAAAAATCTGTTTTTATTTTCGCTTTGAAAACTTACATTTCTATTTCTATATTTTCATTATGTTTCTGTTTTTCGTTGTAAAAATCACACTGTTTTCGTTCTTGCGCGGAAAAGCCGGAAATTTTTCGCTCCATTGCTTTGTGCGGTGACTTGGTAGCGAAATTCCACAAGTGTAACGGTCAAGTAAAAGTAAGGATTCGCCGCCACTGATCTTAATGGTAGTACCTGCTCTTTTTTTTTTGATCGAAATGGTAGTACCTGGTCGGTACATGACGGTGTGGTGTAAAGCAAGTGGGCGTGGGATGTTGCTTGCTCTTCGCCGGTTGCTTTGTGCCGGGACGTGGTAGCAAAATTCAACAGGTGTAGCAGTCAACCAAAAAGTAGCAAGGATTCCCTTCCTTTCCGCTACCCCTCGATATATCTTTGTCTCGGTTGAACTTCCATCCACTGATCCACTTGTAGATGCCGAAGCGGACCAAGATGCATGTCCGCACGACGTCTACAGATGCATGCATACAATATAGAAAAAAAATGACTGCGGCCTGCGGAGAAAATGTAGCATCCTCCGTCGTCGGGGACTTTCATGACCGTCCGGAAGCAAAATGGCAAGAGACGCCTGTAGGAGAACAGCAACGTTGATTCGGTCCTCGCTGCTGCGGAGACCGGCCGGGCGACCTGCGACATGTATACGTGCGTGCAGCTAGCGCTGTTGCAAACTGAGAGCCGCTACAGCGGCCAGCCGGCACTCGGAAGCAGAGAGGGAGAGGACCACCACAGCAGCAATGCGCCGTGCAGGGTTCATGCCACACGGTGCGTCGCAACAGTTGCACTGACACGCGCGCGCGGTGAACGGGACGACTCGACCTGCCATGACATTGCATCGTGCGGGCAAACGGCCGGGCGACCAATAAATGCGAGCGAACGGCGTGCAGAGGGGGGGGGGGGGGGACCCGGCAGTGGCCGGCCGCTGCACGGTCGAGCGCAGCCATCGTGCCGCACCGCACGCAACCGCCCTACGCGTCCCGCCAAGGCCTCCCCGCGCGCACGGCCGCACGCACGTACCGCGGTTCGCCGATTTCAATCCAGCCGTCTCGCCGCGTCAACGAGGCGGAACACCGGACGGCCGGGGCGGTGGCACGGAATTCTCGTCCACCATGTGGCCGCCTTGACGGAAGAGGTCCGTAGGCCGACGTCGACCACTGCTGACTATTCGTGGGGAACGGAACGAGGGAGACGCGCTGCCGCATGCCCGCGCACCGTCGGCGCCGCGTGTAGTCGGATCGATCGGGACGCTCACGCACGCGCACGCGCCTTCCTTTCCGGGGCTTATTTTTTACGTCCGGACTGCAAAATTGTTCTGAGGACGTGGAATTTCGATGAACTTGGTCCAACTTTTATCTGCCATTTCCGGTCCGAATCCAGGCGCTGGGAAGAACCGTCAGACGCAGCGAAAAACAGGTGGTCCAACCCTCTCGGCGAGACAATCCTATTCCCCACCACGACTCGGCTCTCCCGCGGCAGAGAGCTTTCCCGCCGCCATGTCATCGCCGTCGAAGTCCCACCACGCCAAGCCTATAGATAGGTCCGCCGCATCCTTCCCCTCCGCCTAGGCCTCGTTTCGTCGTACCGCCTTCGCCGCAGCTCGGCTTCATTCTCCGAGCTCCCGCCACCTCGTCCGCGAAGTGTTCGACATTTTGCCCGTTCGACCATGGACTCCGACGACGAGGATATGTTCGTCCTATTGCTGGAGGAAGAGACCGCCGCAACCGCCGAAGATGAAGAGCACATGCAGATACTCGCCTCCTTGACCCAGTTGTACACATAGACTGCAGCGCTGAAGCATGTAGGCTCAGCGAAGGATCGCTGGAAGTGCAAAGCAAGGCAGCGAGTGGAGGGCTACTACATGTTGTACGCCGACTACTTCGCCGAAGAGCCGCTGCACGAAGCGGCCGTGTTTCAGCGCTGTTTCAGGATGAGCCGGAAACTCTTCCTCAATATCGTGCATGCCATCCGAAAGTTCGACCCCTATTTCATATGCAAGAAGGACTGCATCGGCATGGTAGGGTTTTCCTCACTGCATACGTTCACAGTGGCGATGAGGTTGGTTGCATATGGAGCTCCGGGTGACAGTGCCGATGACTATCTCCGCATGGCCAAGTCCACCGCCATTGATTGCTTGTACATATTCTGCAAGGCAGTGATTACAGTGTTTGAGACACAATACTTGAGAACACCCAATGCAGACACTGCTTGGATCCTCGCAGTCAATGAAAGTAGACAAATTTCTGGAATGCTTGGAAGCATCGACTACAGGCATTGGCACTGGAAGAATTATTTATTTGCTTGGCAAGGAATGTACAAAGGCCACAAAAGAGGTTACACTATGATACTCGAGGCAGTTGCTACACATGATCTTTGAATTTGGCATGGCATGATCGAACAACGACATCAACGTCCTCTAGTCCTTAAATTTATTTGCCAAGCTTGTTGAGGGTCATGCTCCTCCTGTGTACTTTGAGATCAATGGACACACTACAACAAGGGATACTATCTTGTAAACAGCATCTATCCAAGATGGCCAACATTTGTGAAGACTATCTCAAGTCCGATGCTCCCTAAGCATTCTCAGTTTGCCAAGGAACAAGAAGCTTGCAGGAAAAACGTGGAGCGGACATTTGGTGTGCTTCAACAAAGGTTTGCAGTTGTCCGATTTTCTGCTATGATCTGGTTAAAAGATCAGATGTGGGAATTGATGAATTGTCGTGTGACCTTACACAGTATGATCATTGAGGATAAGAGAAAGGATCCAGTGGATTTGGTCGAGCAGGACGAGTCATACTATAGCAGGGGCCCCTTGTAGAGCTTGATCACCAGGTGCCGCCATCGTGGGCTGCATTTATCGCCATGCGTCAGGAGATCCGAGACCCGGTAGTGCATCAACAGCTGCAGGATGATCTGGTTGAGCATAGATGGATACGAAGGGCAACATGCGGAGCATGATCTAGCCGAACTAGGTTGTATTTCAGTCTGTGTTGAACTGTGTTTAATTTCATGCCAAACTATATTTAATTTAATACCGAACATTGCTATGTATTCATATTTATGTCAAACTATGTCAAGCTCTGTTTGAATTCGAAGCCGAATTTGGACGAAAACTCGCCGCTATTGCGTTGCCTAGGAACACGAGTGGAAAAACCGAAAGCCCGTCCGGCCAGCACTAAATAGCACCGGATTTTGGTCTAGGAAGGTCTAACGAGTAGAGTGCTCTTATTCATTCTGGGTTTCATTCTCGACCTTCCGCCCACATACCGGGCAAACTTTCACGTAAACGCTGGACTAAAAACTACGGCCTGTTTCCTTGCAAACTCAGTTATGACAACCTTTTTCACATGACTGGAGCCAGAACTCGATAGGTGCCCATGGGTGAATGTATTTACAATCTTGGCTAGCACAAACAGTTTCATCTTCACCCATTATCCAGAGAAAACAAATCCAGGAGTAAAACAAAATTACAGCTGCAACATGTCGCACCCACAAGGGAGAACAAAGTACCAATTTCAAAGGGGTCGAATGCGCCGAAACTCATTGTGCTACAACTGGACGGAGGCAACATGTCGCAAGCACACCGTAACGTAACGCATCCAGGAGTAGAACAAAATTAACACGAACAAGCAATGAGTTATTATTACAGCAGTCTGGCCCACCTAGAGCCAATGGAAGAGTGCACGTACGTCTCATGATTCCGTCGTTATTGCCATGCTATGCTAGCTACACAGGAAATAAAAATAATACGGAACACCTGCTTCTGATATGCAGATTTGCTTTTAGCCCATCGATGATGTTCTGCCATGGTTCTTACTTGCAGACTTCCTTCATGCCCTGAGCTCAACGTAGGACCCAGAGATCCCCGAGGTGCCAATCAGGGTGATCTGCAAGTAAAATCACCACGTCGGGAGTAAGGCGTTCTGAATAAAAGTGTACTTATTTAACAACTTCAGCCCAGGAAAAAAATAAAGGTCAATCAGCATTACTGCACAGGCATAACATCATTCTGCTGCACATGTTCTAAGGTTGAGCAGGATATTAAAAAAAGTCAGCACAAGACCATAACAATACAAATCGTAAAAATGGTCATTCCTGTTGCAACAATGACACTGCACACTCGCTGCATCGACATGGTTTGAGAAACCATACATACATATTACTAGCCAAGCTTCATGTAATGGCCAGTTTCTAGAGATAATGGGAAAATGGGATACATAGAAAAACATGCAGGAGGAATCTGGCCAGTTTCTAGAGGTAATGTGATACATAGAACAACATGTAGGAGGAATCTGGCCAGGAATGAGCAAGAAAATGGTTATGTTTTGTTTAGCTTATGGTAAAACATGCGGAAAGGAGACATGTTGTTGTTGGGTTGTCTATGTACTGGATATGTGTGCGTCGGCCCATAGGCCCCCATGTGTGTGTACATGTTCAGTAGCAACTAGCAAGTGATGAATCTAGAATTTACCCCCCAAAGGTCGCATGTTTCGGATTGAACATCACTACAGGGTTTGCATTAACGGTTCCTTGGTGGTAACCCAAAAGCTGATTTTATTTATGCAATGTTACCTCATTTCAGTTAAAGGAAACCTTCTTGATAAAATATCACATGAAATCAGGGCAATATTCAATTCAAATTCCAGAAGAACAAATAAAAGCCCTGTAGGATAAAATAATTATAAACACATTAATATATTGTTGTGAAGCGTAACTTGTAGCAAACTTGGCAAATGAACTTACACGATTAGTGGAATTTTATTTATTTATTCGAATCAAATGAAACGGTAACGAAGTTGATGGTCATATTTGAAAGGTATGATTTGGTTAGACAAAGTTGAAGTGTTTAGTAACTATAAAAGTTACCACTTTTCAAATATTAACAGTAAATTGTCCTCTTATACGACCAATTTGGTTCAACGAAACAAACAAAAATCAGAGGAACTCCAACATACTGTTTCATGACACAAACTCAGCTAAAAAATCATTAGAAGTATGTGAATACTATATACCATCAGCTGCTTAGTAGAAAGCATCAGCTAAACATCATCTTAAATGAAACTAAAAGATTCTCCATCAACTTTACAACAAAATCTGCTATGGAAGTGGTACAAAAGTAAACCATACTGGCAAGAAGTAACATTTAAGATAAACATACCTTTCCCCACTCGGACCCTATGCCACTGCATCTCATTTTAAGGTGAATCATTTTTGTCCCCAACTCAGTCTCCACCTTCTTTTGCAGATAATGTTCATCAGGGCCAAAGGATTGCAGATATGTCATGTATCAACTATATGTGGATTTAACAGCATCTTCAACATAACCTGGTAAGGGTCCCACGTTCTGCAAGAGTTTGGCTCGGTAAGAGTCCAAACGTAGCGAACTACATGAACGAGGGGATAGAGACAATTAATTACCAACCTCGCCCGTTAGGCCACAAAGATCATCAAGGGCCATTCTTAGGGTAACTAAAACTCCACCAAATTCTTCACATGCCTCAGCTGCACGAAATACATTTTTCAAAGCCTCTTGACCCGCTGCATCATCAGTAGCTTTGGATACTGCTTTCTTAGCTTCTTCTACAAGAGATTGTGGAAGTTCATTCCAGCTAGCAGCCATCAAATCCTTGAAAGCAGATTCAATTTCTGGGTCAGACATTGCAGGCAGATGCTTTTCATTTGAACTGAACAAGCGTCTGAAGTTCCATGAGAAAGCATTGTTGGCACCTTTACAGAATGCAAAAGTTAATCAATAATGAGCACATGGAAAATATATAGTTTGACTAAGGTACAATATTTGCATTGCAGCGACATGAAGACTGATAAGAATACGCATTACTGACACATTTAACATTTATACAAGTGTTACGGATATATTTTAAGTTATCAGTGCTAGTTTTTGCAATACCATATTATTGACCAAGCCTATTGGTTTTCCATCTCGTTGCTTCAGTAACAAATGTAAAACCTCACATGCCAAAAAAAAAACACAGTAATTCTTGCTTGAAGCAACAACAGAAACATGCATCGGTTTTTCTAATTAAGTGCTAACTTTTTTAGAGGAAAAGGGCCTCGCCCCGGTTCCCATTACTGAAACCACGCAAGTCTTACATCAGTGTTTACAGCATTCAGGCATTTTGCAGCGTGCAAAAACCAGATCACACATTGAAGCTACAGCCTCAAAACCCATCACACATTAAGTGCTAAATTCAATATTTGATGCAACGGTAGCCGCAAAAAACACTTCAGGGCCACACATCTGAACTACCAGCTGGCATGCTATACCTGCTGCAAACTGTAAACACGTTCTAAACACTGTCTAGCATAGTACTGCAAACCCCTGTATAAGGACTGCTAAAATTTATCAGTTAACAATAGCCCCCCAGTCCTCTCCGCTCCAAACATCAAAGTACTAGCGTGTCCCAATTGCATCCTTCAGCATAGTTTCAAAATATATCTGTACCACTTAAATCCTACCACAATTACAAATCTATGAACAGGATGAACAAACGAGCGGACCGCACGGAATTCTAAGTAGATATTGGCGCAAATCCATACACAAACATGTGGGACTCTCGACTAACAACCAACAAGATGCGATGCGAGGACGACCTGAGATGGCGGCGATCGAGCGCGAGAACGGCGCCACCGCGGAAGGGCGTGACGCGGAAGGCCGCGTTGACAGGGCGGCCTGGGATATGCGGAGGGCGCGCCGCACGACGGCGGCGGAAGAGGAGCGGAGGGCGGCGGCCATCGCCGGTGTCGGTACTCGGTGGAGATTGCAGCGAGACTGCGAGACGAAGGGGACGATCGTGCTGTATCGTCTAAAGGCCGTAATGTATGTTGCTTTCGTGGGCCTTAGTGCAGAGACTGGATTAAATGGGCTGAAATGGGCTGGTGATATGGTATATGGCCCATGTAGAAACGTTTGAACAAAAAGCATTCAGAACTTGAATTCTGCTAAGGAAAGTAAACAAAACAAAACCTCCTGTAAATGTATAGAACAAAGTACGATTTGGAAAGGGCTTAAGCACAACGTCTGACTTGTTTGTCGTGGGTGTCATTCTCAACCAGTCGACCGTCTTCTGCGCAAATACACGAGGATGCTGCCCCAGGCATTTGGCTGTTTTTATATAGAAATATAAAACAGAACAGCGTACTTCATGGGTCTCGTACATGAACACCAGTTCAGGATTTGTAGGTTGTAGACGCAGGGATACAAGACAGGAATGAGTACAGTCTCAGAGTCGAAAGAACCCAACTAATGCTAAATGACCAGAAGCAACAAGTTTCTCATCCAGGAGTAGAACACAATTAACATGAACCAGCGACCTAGAGTTTATTACAGCAGTCTGCCTGGTGCACCTAGAGTTTAATTAATGGAAGTGCGCGCGCACGTCTGATGATTTCATTGTTATTTGGCGGCATGCTAGCTGCACAGTAAAAGAAAACAATACCCAACACCTGCTTCTGATAGCTGCACAGTAAAAGAAAACAATACCCAACACCTGCTTCTGATATGCAGCTTTGCTTCAGCCCGTGGATGTTCTGCCACGGCCCTTATCTGCCGACTTTCCTGACGTCCTCAACTAGCTCGTGGCACGCCAATCAGGTTGTACTGCGAGCAAAATAATCACATCAGGAGGAAGTAGTATACCGGATAAAAGTAAAGTGAACCGTCTACAGTCCAGGAAATACAAATCAATCAGCACAACTGTACAGGCAAAAACATCATTCTGCTGCGCATGTTCTGAGGTTAAGCAGGATACATAGGGGGGGGGGGGGGGAATCAATACGAGACCAAACCAATGAAAAGTGTATTGATTCTTCTCGTGCATTGACGTGGTTTCAAAATCCATGCATACATAGTACTACGAGCTAAGGTACATGTAATGGCCAGTTTCTAGAGGTAACGGGATACGCAGAAACACGTGTAGGGTGGAAGACAACAACTGGCCAGGAATCAGCCTGAAAATGGCTGTGTTTCATTTAGCTTATAGTGAAACATGCGGAAGGGAGACATTTTAGTTCTTCCGAATTTAACATGACTCTACAGATTAGCCCTGACCAGTATAATTCGGTCCAACGCATTAGCCAGGGTTTGCATCACTGTTGCATGGTGGTAACCAAGAGCTGGTTTTGTTTATGTATTGCTACCGTATCACACGAAATCAGGGCAATGTCTACATGCCAAGTGTTCAGTTGGAAGTGTACATGAACAAATAGAAGTCCTGTAGGATAAACTGATGAAACACATCAACATATTTCTGAGAAGCATAACTTGTACCAAACTTGGCAAAAGAACTTATGAGTAGTTCGAAATTTATATATATTTTATTTGCTTTACAAAACAAATGAAGATGACGATCATAGTTGAAAGATATGTGTTTGTTAGCCAAGGTTGAAGTGTTTAGTCATTACAAACTATCTTGTGTTTCTTTGAAAAGGTAACACTTACACGACCAATTTGGTTCACCCAAACAAACAGAAAACATAACCAACTCAATTATACTGTTTCATGAGAATAGAAGAAATTGCCTAAACTGCTGCCGCCAAAATTCTTTAGAAGTATAGGATTACTATTATGCACCAACAGCTTAGTACAAAGCAATAGCTTCTTAAATGAAACTAAAAGATACCCCATCATAGCACATACAAGGGCCGAGAAAACCATGGATGTATTAAATACAAGTTCGACAACTGAAGATGGTGTGGAAGCAAACCATACTGGTGGTACAAGTAATATTCGAGACAAACATACCATTAACCCCTCGCGCCTTATGAAACTGCATCTCATTCTAAGGTGAATCACTTTTTTCCTCAACTCAGTCTCCACCTTCCTTGCTAGATAAATTTCATCAGGGCGAAATGATTTCAGATATGTCATGTATCGATCCGATGTAGATCTAACAGCATCTTCTACATAACCAGGCAAGGGTCCACGGATCTGCAAAAGTAATGCTTGGTAAGAGTTCAAACTCACCATAAAGTACAGGAAGAATTAAGTGCTTACTATGCCTGTTAGACCGCAATAACGATCAAGAGCCTCTCTTAGAGTAACTAAAACTCCACCAAATTCTTTGCATGCCTCAGCTGCACGAAATACATTTTTAAAAGCCTCTTGACCCGCAACATCATCAGTAGCTTTGGATACCGCTTTCTTTGCTTCTTCTACAAGAGAATGTGGAAGTTCATTCCAGCTAGCAGCCATCAAATCCTTAAGAGCAGTTTCAATTTCTGGGTCAGAAATTGCAGGCAGAGGCAGATGTATCTTATGTGAACCGAGCAATTCCAAATCCCTCAAGTCCTGGAGAAAAGCTTCAGTGTTTGAGGCAGACACTGCAGGTAGCTTATTTGAACCGAGCAAGCGTCTTTTATTCTTTGAACTGAGAAAGCGTCTGAAGCTCCACGAGTAAGAATTGTTGGCACCTGTACAACATGCAAAGGTTAATCAACGATGAGCGCGGTGATATGAAGACATGGGTAAAGTGTATGTTTGACTACAGTATTAGCATTGCAGCGCTATGAAGATTGGTAAGGATAAGCATTATTGACACTTCAAGATTTGTATACAAGTGTTAAGGATATATGAGCACACGATAGTTTACCGGAGCTAGTTTTTGCAAGATAATATTCTAGGCAAAGGATAGAGATTTTGCATCTTTTCTGCTTCAGAACCAAATGCAAAATCTCACAAGACAAAAAAAAAACAGTATTCTAGCTTGAAGCAACATCAGAAACATACATCGGTTTTGTCCAATCAAGTGGTATATTCAACATTTTGTTGCATCAGTAGCAGTAAAAACACTTCAGGACGACACTCTGAATTGCCAGCTGGCATGTTATACCTGCTCCAAACTGTAAACACCGTCTACCTTACTAGTGTAAACCCCTGTGTACAGACTGCTAATATTTTCTAGTGATGCTATAACCCTGATATTATGGGCCTCGCCAATCTTCTAGCCCTCCACCTCACGCACACACGCCTCCACTCCACACAGCAGAGCACAAGTGTATCCCAATTGCATCCTTAGCAATAGGTTTCAAATTACTGTCCCACTTAAATCCTGCCATAATTAGAAATTAATGAGCATGCTAAACAAGCGAGCGAGCCGCACGGAATGCCAAGTAGAGACTGGCGTAAATCCAGACACAAGTTGGTAAAGTGTATGTTCGACTAGAAACCAACAAGATGCGATGCGAGGACGACCTGAGATGGAGGGGACCGAGCGCGAGAACGGCGCCACCGTGGGAGGGCGTGTAGCCGACGGAAGCGCTGACAAGGTGGCATGGGATATGCGGAGGGCGCGCCGCACGTCGGCGGCGGAAGAGGAGCGGAGGGCGGCGGCCATCGCCGGTGTCGGGCCTCGGTGGAGATTGCAGCGAGACGAGGGGAAGATCGTTCTCCACTGTACTGTAATATTACTTTTGTGGGCCTTAAGACAGTGACCGGAATAACTGGGCTGAATTGTGCTGGCCATATGGAACATGGCCCGTGTAGAAACGTATGAACAAAAGCATACAAATCAAAGTTCCGCCATGAAAAAGTACATACTGAACAAAATCTCCTATAAATGTAGTAGTATTTTTTTTTTAAAGTAGTAGTATTTTTTTTTAATCAGGTTGACTTCCTGAAACGCTGCTGGGCGAAAAAGGCTCTCGCAACCAGCCGCCCCCGCGCGGGCGACCGGCTGAGCCTCCGGCCCCCTCCGCCCGAGCCGCCCTCCTCCTCCTCCTCCTCCCCCTGCCATAGTCGGCCGCCTGCACCGGCGGTGGTGGCCCCGAGCCTCTCCCCTCTTGTTTTTAGGCTAGTGCGGGGCGGCGGGGCGGCATGGCGGCGGGAGGTGATCTAAGGCCGCCGACGCTCCGGCGTAGCTCGGTTGGCGGCGGTGGCAACGGCGTGGCCCCATGACGGTGCAGGTAGCTTGGCCCTGGCCATGGCCGACGGTGCTCTGGTCTTGGCCGGTGGATTCCAGTAAGCCTAGGTCTCGGCCCGTTTAGGCCCGATCTGGGTTTGGGCGGGCCAGCTCTGGCCCGGGCTGCCTCCGGTTGGATTGCATGCGATGCATCACAGGGATGGTGGTGTTGCTGGTGCGCCTGCTGCAGCGTGGCAGTGGGAACTTCACGAGCGCATTTGGATCCGATCGGGCTTATGGCGCCGATGTCGAGGGTGGCGGTAGTAGCCTATGTGCAGCAGTGTGGTGGCGGGGACTTTATGGGCCCTCAGACGACCGTCTGGGCTTGCCAGGTCTGGTGTGTCCCTGTTGCCGTGTCTGGTCGGCACCCATCGTTGGCGGTGGAGGACGTACTCCAGGTGGTTGTTCTGCTGCCACCCTCCAGCTCCAGTGGCCCAATGTGTTCTTGCATCCGCGTCCGGTCGATTGTGTTTTTTGCGGTGGAAGTTGTTCCCTCCCGTGTGGCTATGGACCTACATCCCCTTGTCTACGACTGTCTCATCTCGGTCTGGTCGGCGTCGCATTGTTTGTCATGATAAGACGACGATGATGAATCCTAGACCGTGTTGGCGCATGTTGGTGGGCGGCAAGTTCGGTGTAATATAGCGGGTTGAAGCTTTTTTTGAGAGATAAATGTATTTTGTACAGTAAATAAAATATCTTATAAATGTATGTATAGAACATAGTACGATTTGGAAACATCTAAAAAACGTAACCATTTGGAAAGGAGCGAAGCAACGTGCACACCGTTGCTAAGGAAACATGTTCACACAGCTTAGAATAATAAAATACACAATGTTCAGACATCAATACTCCCTTCGTGACCTTTTAGATATTTCAAAATGAAGCAGATACACTTGAAAATGAGTGAAAAACGCTAAAACACATCAACATATATGTGTTTTACAAAAAGACTAGGGAATGGAGGGAATAGCAGTTAAGAATTTCCCAATATTCGGGTTATCAGAACGGACCTTGGACCCTCTCTCTCCCGCTACAGTACCTGAGAGAGGCGATTTCTGAAAAAGCCCGTTCGAGCCACCTCGCCGGCGGCGATCCGCAGGTTTCCCCTCCCTCCGCCGGTCGCTCCGGTGGCGGGAGGGTGGGGGATCCCCGAATCCCGTCGTGTACATAGCGTAGGTTCGAGTAGGCATGCTGCCGACGGTGTTGTGGAGATGGCGACGCGACTGGGTCAGCGTTTTGTGGCGGCGGTTGACCTCTTCAGTGGTGGTGCTCGGAGGAGCTTCGCCGCGGATCTGCTGCCTTGTCCACGCTCGCAGCTCCGTGGAGCTGTGATGCGTGTCTTCCCCTCGCGGGAGTCCGTGGAGCGGCGGATCTGGGTGGTAAAATCTGAAGGTAATGGTGGTGTGAAGCAAGGCGATGGCGACGACGGTGCATGATGGAGGATTCCAGGAGCTGAGCTTCATCGACTTCCCGGCCGCGGAGGGGCTCCTTCTAGTCCAAGGCTTCAGCGAAGGAGTGGCGGCGGCACGCCGACGATACGTGTTGTTCATCGTCCTCGACATCGGGATCCAGAGGGCCTGAGTTGTAATTTCCTGTTTTTTCTTGATCTATCTAGAAGGACCTTGTGGTAATTTCATCTAAACTTTCTCGCAAAAAAAAGAATTTCCCAATATTCTGTCATGGTCCATGTTTCCTAATTGCTATTTTTTTAAATAATATATTTTTAAATCAATTCCACGAATATTACGCGAAAAAGGAAAATTACAAATCTAACGTGGTCTCTTTTTTGAAAAAACGACCAGACCCCATCGTTTTTTGAACAGCCGACGGGCGTGTCAGAGGGCTGTCAGCCAGCTAGTCGTTTTTTCAAAAACCGACAGGCCGTGTTATTTTTTCAACAGCCGACGAGACAGGGTCGGCTTTTTAAAAATCGATGGGAGATGTCATTTATTGAAACGCTGACGGCTGTATGGATCATGCGTCGTGTTAGGCTAATCCAGCCGTTCAGCGTTTATCACCTGCCGATAGAATTCCACCACTATTTCGTGTTGTTCTTTTCCCCGCTAGTATTTCTCCCGCCACTCTTTCACGCCGTTTATCTCCCGCCACTTCTTTCCGCTGTTTTCTCCCGCCAATTCCTACTAGTTGCCCCTATAAATAGTGGCACCGAGATGCTATCTCTCCACCCTGTTCTTCCTCTTTTTCTCGCATTTCCTTCCCCTCCCCATCATAAGTGTGCCCTGTTCGGACCCAGAGTATAGGCCTATAAAGATGAAAGATGACAGGTTGCCGCAAAGGGTGACACACGGACGTTGTTGGTGCGGCCATCTCGCGAAGGTCAAGGAGTCGATCAATTTCTCCACTTGCATGGGCATGAAGTTTTTCATTTGTCCCAACTACGACGCAAGCCCGCCCTGGCAAGCAAGTTCGTCGTACGAGAGGCCTCCGGTATATTCCCAGATCATGGTTAATATGAACCATTCATGTTATCATGTGTTCTTTTATTTATTTCATTGATTTGCGTGTAGTCTCCTCCTCCACTTTGCAAGTGGTACCATTGGATTGACATGGAGCAGCCAGCCTGGGCCGTGCAGGAGATTGCGCACAGGAGCCGACGTGCAAGGGAGAGCTTTCTTGATGAGAAACATGCTGAAAGGAAGGCCACGAACGGGAAGAAGGAACGGGAAAGAGAAATGAAAGAATTCCGAACAGAGCAAGCTCGAAACCACGAGCTGAACGGGAAGAGAAGGGAGGAAGAGGAGCAGAAGGAACATGTGCGCAAGGAGGCCCGCGAGGCGGAAAGGAAGAGATTAAGAGAAAGAGCTGCCGAGACGCGAGCGACAGAGGAACGTTGGGACAAGACCGGGAAGTACATGCGCTGGACTCAGGAAAGGTAGACGTATGCTCAGTAGCGATGTATCTTAATTTCGGTTGTAGTGTATTTATGTAACTTTATTTCAGTTTTAGTGTCCCGATGTATCTTAATTTCAGTTGTAGTGTCTTGATGTATCTTAATTTCAGTTATAGTGTCTTGGTGTAACTTTATTTCAGTTATAGTGTCATGATGTATCTTCATTTCAGTTATAGTGTTGTGATGTATCTTAAATTCAACATGTGAGTTAATTTTAGAGACAATGTTCTAAAATGTTTTCTGCCGAAATGCTTCCCGTCAAAAAACATACCCGCCAAAATATTTCCCGCTAAAATATCTCCCGCCAAAATGCTTCCTGCCAAAATGTTTTCCGCCCGAATGTTTCCCGCCATTTTTTTGTTTACCCTATAAAACCCCTCCCCACGCAGTTGTTTAAGCAAAGCCACCCCGTTTTTAGCCAGTATGTTTCCCGGTTTTCCCTACGATCGTAGTATCGATACAAACATGTCCGTCGACCTTTTTCATTTGGCTAGAAACTTTACGATAGACAACAATCCAATCCCATTGGAGGAACTCATTGCTAGTGATTGTCTCCTCACTCAGCTGGGTGAGGGATTGCGTAGAAAAGGGTGGCCGAAGAGGACTCCCGAGGAGATACGGCAAGAGCTACTTCAGATCAATGCTAGGTGGGGAAAGCAAAGGTTCTTTAACGAAGAGGCAAGGCAGCAGAATGTCATGTTCCCTTGGATTTGGATAGAAGAGAGTGAAGACTTCGACAATCTCTTCATGCCGTCGGTCGGTGGTACCAGGGATAGAGCAGAGCGTGACAAGGCCGAGGCCTTGAACAGGGCACATGCCAAGAAGAGCAATGACAAACTAGAAGAGAGTGAAGATGAAGATGAAGATGATATATTCATGACGCCTGCCGCTGGGACTAAGTGGAGAGCTGAGTGGGACGAAAGGCTGGCTAAGAAGAAGGGTAAAGGCGAGGCATCGTCGAAGGGTAAGGGCAAATCGGTCGAGGCATCGTCGAAGGGTAAGGGCAAGAAGAGCAGGCCATGAAGAAGGCATCGTCGAAGGATAAGGGCATAGTCGTAGGGATAGAGAGCGCTCTTATTTATGTACCGCAAGTTATGTTGAACTGTGTTGCAAGCTATGTTGAAGTGTTTGTCGAATAAAAAATATTTATCGAAAGGTATGTCATACATAGATAGATACAAGATACAAGTCTCATACATAGATAGATATCACTACCACCGGTCACGAGATTGCCCTGGCATCGGTGAACTCCATCCGTACCTTCTAGGAGGCCCCACATTACAGGGAGGTAGAGTTGACCCGTCACCCTGGGTCTGTGTATCCTGTGTGGGGAAAGGTGGTGGAGTCTGCTGTGTCTGGTACAGTCCAAACCAGTCAACCTGATCCTGCTAAGTCTGCTGATCCTCCTTATTAGTCTGCTGCGTCTGGTACTATCCAAACCAGTCAACTTGATCCTGCTGAGTCAACTTGATCCTCCTCATTAGTCGCCCATGAACTCATTAGTCAAGATCTGGCCCCTGTACTTGCCAGTGAGAAATGCACCATCCACACAAATGACTGGTCAACAGTGAGTGAAAGCTTCTATGCATATAGCAAAGGAGAACACTCAATGCAGCACCCTCAAATTGGGTTCTTGAGGCAACGTAAAGTGTTGGATGTCGACGTATGTGCCTGGATTCCTAGCCTGCAGTGTCTGTAGCATTCGAACAACACAGTCGCATCCATCTCGAAACGAACCAAATCTTGTCTCCAGTGCCCTCTACTTAGTCCTCCAAGCCTTTCCGTAAGAAATATTGTAGCAAAATCTGACAGCAACTTTGTTGATGATAGCTTTCACCACCATGACTTTGGTCTCCACTATCTCAGTGTATAACATTCTAGCTAGGAGGATTGACGTGAGATTATGATGGTCTTGAAGGACATTGTCAAGTTGTCATGTGTGCTGCACAACATCGCTAACCTTTCAGTTGGTGTCATACCGAGGACGATGGACATGGACCCTGGCCGGACATCCGGCTACCTAGCAAACCAAAGTCAAATATTGTTGGGATGACACCTTCGTTTTGAAAACCCGTTGCGTGGACAATGCCACTCAACGATTGCTTCCTGCAGATGCCTCTTGCTAGGATATAATGCACCTATGGAGATGTTGTTCGCGTGATAATGTCATGAGGAATCATGCCAATTGTTCACATTCATTGCTGCTGTGTGGTCTTCATTCCATGATGCCAGAATAGGTTGGTCTTCTTGATTAGACTCAGCGAAATCATAAGAGCTATCACTGTAGCCTTCTGAATCTTCGGCTTCCATCTGATCTTGCAACCAACCTTCGTGTATCTCGTCTTCATCGACCTCATCACTGAAAATATCTTCTCCTGTCCCGTGACTACGTTCAGCTGATTCATGTCCCCCATCCTCGGTGTGTGCAAAACTACTCTGACTATGTTCATAACTACTACCATCGGTGTGTGCATAACTACTCTGACCAGGTTCATAACCACCACTGCCATCTTGGCCTTGACTGCTCTGGTCATGATAGTAGCCACCACCACCTTCGTCTTCGGCTTGACTGCTCTGCTCATGATCATAACCGCCACCAGCATGGTGTGTCTGACTACTCTGGCCCTGATCATAAACAGGCTCTTTCACCACAGGAAGCACTAAGACAGTGGGGCTAACTACCCTATGCAGACATGCTTTCACCCATTTGACCCATTTAGCTTGCTCTTCTATCGGTCTAAAAAAATCAGGTTTAATCCTTGACTTAGTCTAGAATACATGCACACCGATAATATGGGTCGAAGGGAGCCCTAAACGAGCAGATAACCAATCCTTCAACTTAATAATGGATATTGTTTTAGGATCCTGGAGCACTTCATCAATACAATAAAAATCGCTCAAATCAACTCCATGCTGGTTTCTTTTGACGACACCGTCACCATAGTAGAACCTAAGCACTACATTATTGGACATAACTTCCGACCTAAAAAAATACCACAATTTTTCAAATGCCCGTAAAATGGCAGATTTTAGCCCACAAATATACTAATAATCCTATAGCCGAATAATCTTGCATAGCCCGCAAATATACTTATAATCCTATAGCCGAATAATTTGGCAGCTAACATACCACATCCAGAACTACCGATAAAATAAACATACACAAATGACCGCAATTAGCAAGAAATTAGGGTTTATCCTTGAAGCATGCGAAATCCTGCCGTGCAACTGCCTCCACTCAACGGATCGGCAACCCCCACTCAAGAACAGCTGCCTCCACTCAAGCTGCACCCCAGTCTCCACCATAGCCATTGCTCCTCAAGAACTCCACCAAATCCCTCTAAAAAATACCTCAAATCACTTCACCAGACTATCCCATTAGTAGATCGGGACTCCACTAACTGTCTAATGTGTTTCAGCAGCAGCTATTGGTAGAAAACGGTGCAAAACTGAGCTCCAAATCGGTGCAGCTCGCGTAGGCAGAAGAACAGCAAGAATGCAAGGACACGAGAGAGAGAGAGAGAGAGAGAGAGAGAGAGCGAAGGAGGAAGAATGCCACTGTCGGGGCGGGGCTGGGCTGGGCGCGGGGATATGAAGGCACCTCGTCTGCGCCTCAAAAGACGACGCCCCCTGTCAGCTTTTCAGAAACCGACGCGCCTCGTCGGTCGGCTTTTCAAAACACGATGCAACCTGTCGCTTTTTCGAGCTACGATGTGGAGTAGTGTCTATTTGCAGCCCGACCGGGTGGGGCCCGTCGCGCTCCTTTCGACGCCTCAAAAGATGGCCCGGGCTTGTCGGCTGTTCAAACAACGACAGAGTCTGGTCTTTTTTCAAAAAAGGAGACCGTGTTAGATTTGTAATTTCCTTTTTTCGTGTAATATTCGTGGAATTGAATAAAAAAATATTATTTAAAAAATTTAGCTTCCTAATTAGTAGTACCATTAATTAGATAGCCTGCAGACCGCAGTGAAAGTTGTTAGGAAAAGATTTAAGCTAATTACGTTTGTAGTCCCACAATTTGTCCACGACGTACAAATTAGTTCCACAACTCGCAACACATGAATCCACGATAAAACAACTTGAAGGGAGCAAACAAGTTCAAACTCTTTCTAGAGCTGACACGTAGTGTGATAACTTTTGTAAAATGATACCTTCGTAATTTTCGCTCGCACATACGACCTCGTCCGGCCTGACAGGCAGGTCTCACCTGCCAGTGAACGGTACAATAATTAAAATCAAAATACGGTAGATGGATTCGACGAACTCGTTATCTTCGTAAAGCAGCTCACCCCGCATGCCACTTATTAAGAGTAACGGTGCAATTTGTTTTTTTTAAGGTCATAAAGTTATTACACCATTATAATACATAGAGCGCGTGCCTCTAGCTCACCGATTAACTGATCGACGACATCTAAACCATAGGCTCCGCCGCCGCTGCCGCCATGCATGCTGTGCAGGTAAAGTGTTCGCGTCGATGAGCGTGACGTGTCCTACTCCCTACACACCGCCTTCAAGCCGGAGCTCGTGCAGCTCCTAGGGTGTGGTATGCACTCCCGCGAGTGTTTGTCGACGGCTGGTACTTTGCCTTCGCCGAGGACGTGCAGTCGCACCACGAGGCCGGCGAGCTCGCGCGCACTGGAGGGGTGTGCAACGCATCGTCCGTGCTCAAGTTCTAGTGCATGGAGGCATGCGCGGCCTGCGACGACGTACGGTTCAGCCCCTACAAGACGTGCTACGTCAACTGCAAGATCTTTGTCGACGATGGACAGCGATGAGAATCGGCCTTGTCTGTGCAGCTGCTGATGTTTTCCTGACCAAAATATTTTCATGCCGGCCACGAAAATTGCGCCCGCGAGACCCACATTTAGTCCGGGTTAACATCTCCAACCGGAAATAAATGTCTATCTCGCCGACCGGGACTAAACGGATTTAACCGGCCGCAGCTGCCGCAACCCTTTAGTTCCGGTTGGTATATCAAACCGGGACTAAAGGTCTCATTTGACCAGAGACTAAAGCTGGTTGTGTCCGTGCGGCATCCTAGCCATTGAAACTGGGACTAATGCTCGCACATTAGTCCCGGACCCAACACGCACGAGACTAAAGCTCCGGACGGAAGGACTATTTTCTACTAGTGGTTGTGCATTTTTTTTACGGTTTGTTGTTTGGTACCTGGGGTCATATCGTTTGCAACGCAGGTATCACTTTAATTGGTCGGCTGCATCCAGTTTGGTGCCCATCAACAACCACATTAATCCAAGGCTAAACACACTTATCTCACACCACCACAACTAGCAGCCATGGACGATGACGCGACCTTCGGGAAGTAGAACGCCGGTGGGGAGAGGGGTCATGTGTGGGTGCCACTGTGAGAGCACGGCACAACGATGGTGCTCTGGTTACTGGTGTGGGCACCGACGCACATACATGAACTTCACAGTATAGTCCAACACTTCTGCTCTGGTGCTCCACCCCTGGCTTTGATTCTGAAAAGAACGGAGGAGGGACGGTGGAGATTGTCCAATACCGGTTCATTACCGGTGACAAGATCGTAAATACTTAACTTCGGAGAGATACGTAGAGCCTGTTCAAGCCCATACAGGCCGTGGTAGTTTGTACCTTTTTTTGTACGCGTATTTTGTACAGTAGACGTCACGTGTGGAAACGAATCGACACAGCGCCGGTGATGTCAGCGGAAACGAATCGACTCGGTGCCGGTGACATCAGCGGAAACGAATCGACGGGACGTATAAGAGCCCTCTCGGCCGCTCCGCCTCGCTAGATCCCACCATTTCCCCCCTCCCTTTTGCCTCACCTGATACGGAAAGGACTGAGGAGTGAGAAACCCTACCTCATGTCGTCGTCTCCTCCGCTTCCAGCCTGAGTGTCATCCTCCTCCGCGCGATTTCGACTCTGGCGATGGCGGGAGTGGGCTCCGGAGCCGATGCGGGCGGTTCTGCTAGGGTGGGGATGGGAGTCGTGACCCGCTCAGATGCGATCGAGGTTGTCGAGGGCCATGGCGGTGGCGGTGGTGGTACGACCGCTTTGGCCACTTTGGCCGATGCGGCTCTAGGAGAGGTGGAGATGGTGGATGCGGAGGTCAGCGAGGCGGAGCGGCTGGATCTGAACGTGGCGGTCGGCACCGTGGAAAATCTGGCGCCAGTGCAACCTCAAGTGGTTGCTCCGATGCAGGTAAGAGTTTTTTCTGCTAATTTCCTATTTTCCCCTTTAGATTGTTTGGATGGAAGCTCAGTTCTGTAGATTTAGCTATATCAGTATTAGGGATTGATATAATTTAGGGATTATTTGTGGATGGAAGCTTGGTTCTATAGATTCCTGGTGTAGATTGTGTTTAGGAATTGACATATTTGAATGACAGTTATTTATTGCAGCATGAGTCTAGCCATAGGAAATAGTTCGGTGCATCGGATTATTCGGGATATTTAACTATGAAATTACACAATGTTGCCTGCATATTTTTGTTGTAGTTTTTTTTCGAACTTGTATGATCATATGTAAGCTAGAGTAGTTCTGTTAAATGAATAGAGTGATATACCTGCATAAATATTCTTTCATCTTGCTAGTACTACAATTGCATGTATAGAGTGATGTTCCTAAGATATGATATTCAGTGTAGTTTAATTAGTGGGTATATTGAAATATCAGCTTATCATTTTCCTTGATTTTGCACGGTGATAAATGGTAAATAGCTGCATGCCCTAAACTGTATTAGCATACTAGAGTAGATCTTTGCGGCTGTATTTTGACACTTGAACTGGAGAGTTGTACTAAAAGTTGAGTATTCTGATCATCTTCATGATCTGTTAATGAACACGCTGGTGGTAATGAATACAAAAAACTTAGCCTTTTAGCGTATCTTGTTTCTATGGCTGCAAAAAAACTTAGCCTTCTAGCGTATCTTGTTTCTGTGGCTGCAAATAAACTTAGCCTTTTAGCATACCTTGTTTAAATACTTGTTGACTATTGTGAGCTGTTATCACAGCTTTATGAAAGCCTCTTAAATTTTGCAATTCTTTCAACTGATCCTGACTATCTAAGGTAACAACATGTATGGACATCACATTTAGTATAGGAAAATTTGATTATATGTTTGATAGAACAAAAGTTGCATAATTACTATACAATTATGTACATGCAACATAATTGCATAATCCTTGTAATTTAATGACATGTAGCTTAAGTAGCTTTTATTGTCAAGTTAATCAATGTTAGTTTAGTGATCTGATTTGTGAATCATAATTTGTTATGCTATCAATTTTTGCTATTATTGTTCAATGACTTATATTGAATGCTTTCAGTAATTAATGTTGTAAAAAATTTGGCAGGCTCCAAACCCTGGTGCTGGCTATGATATACTCTTCCCGGTCCCCTATGAGAAGGTTTGTTCTTCCATCTGTTCAAGTGCATTTAGATATGCACAAATATAGTACTTGTTGTACCTAATTAAAAGTACTAACTCTTGATTTCTTTTTTTGATTGTGTAGTACTTTTCTGGTTCTGGTTCAGATAATGATGTTGAGCAATGGACCTACAAGTCCTTTGTGAAGAAAGAGGAGAAGAAACTCAGGCTTCAGGAGATTTCTGTGTACCTGCCATTCACTATTGAGTTCTACAAGTGCCCATTCCACCACTTCAAGCCCCGTGGGGGCCTGAGGGTGGGTCTTGTCCAGCATGTCCGTGAGGTTTCCACTCGAGGACGTCTGGGTGAGGACTACTTTCAGGGTGACCTGCGTGATCGTGGCAGGCACGAAGCTCTCCTCAGGGTCCTCGAGCCATATGAGTTTGTCTTCAGCGACTCCGAGACTGAAGAGGAGTGAATGTTGATCAGCTGCTAGTATGTATGGTCACATCATCATTATAGCGATGATGTTTATGTATATATGGTTAATATGTTGAGCTGGTTAACTAGGTAGAAGTGGTTGAGAACTATATTCTTTTGGTACTGTGGTGAAGTTCTCGTAAGACTAATATGTTATTATGCTGCTAGTAAGGTTATGGTTATATGCTGTTAATTGCTTGTTTCTTATATATGTATCTGTGATGTGGCATGATAGCTGTGCTGCCAGTTAGTAATATGTATTTCATTGTGCCAATTCTAAATTGGAAGGTTTTGATAGGTGTAGCAAATTGTAGTAGTGTTTCAAAATTTGAAATGGTGAGAGTCATTAAAGTGCAGAGATAGTGCTGTATATGCATTATGCCATGTAAATTTGTATTAAAAATTTATGAATTTATGTTAAAATATAGGAGAACAAAGATCAAATAAAGCAAAAAAATGCCACCCACTGGCAGGATATTCCTCAAGGGAATCACGGCCTGTATACGACTAGAAACCAAATGAATGGCCAGGATGCAGGTCCGTGACCTGCTAGTAGGCCCAATAGGCCAAAGTAGGATTCGTGACTGATCACAAGTAAGATAGAACAGAGAGGCTGTTGATAGCAGCCGAACGCGCGGCTATTTAAGCTGGTCGGAATCCTCTCCAGTTGGCGAGGTGGGACTAAACTCTCAGCCGTCCGACCCGACTGACGTCGTGCGGCGTTGGGGACATAATGGGCTAAAAGAGGTCCAGTTCGGTCGTAGGTAGCTTGTCCGGGCAGAAGGCCTGGCTGGGCTGTGTCCCTTTTTTAAAAAAATTGTTATTATTTTAATATTACTTGTAAGTTGTAATATAGCTTGTAATAAAGATTGGATAACTGTATGTAAAATAATTGTAATATTTTTATGTACATAGGTTTTTTATCTGTTTTTATCATTTTTAAAGTTTTTGCAGATTCCGAATAGTTTTGACAATTTTTTGATAAAAATTCAGATTTAAATTTGACGAGCTGTGTTTGTCTGAATTACATGAGGGTTTCACCAATGTTTGAAGGACTGTAGGGGCCACATTATTTATTTGTAGAGTTTTTTCAGATTCAAAACTTGGTGCATGTAGAAATTTGAAAATTCAGTTAAACACATCAAATAGGTGGTTTTGACATGAATTTTCAGAAAAATTCAGATTTGGATTTGAGGAGCTGTGTTTATCTGAATTGCATGAGGTTTTCACCATTGTTTGAAGGAATGTAGGGGCTACATTATTCATTTGTAGAGTTTTTTCAGATTCAAAACTTGGTGCATGTAGAAATTTGAAAATTCAGTTAAACACAACAAATAGGTGGTTTTGACATGAATTTTAGAAAAATTCAGATTTGGATTTCAGGAGCTGTGTTTATCTGAATTACATGAGGTTTTCAGCATTGTTTGAAGGAATGTAGGGGCCACATTATTCATTTGTAGAGTTTTTTCTGATTCAAAACTTGCTGCATGTAGAAATTTGAAACTACTAAATCATCTCCAAATCAAATTTGAATTTTGAGCAAGTTAACTTTTAAATTTTGGTAACATATTTTCATATGTTGTTAACATGCAGGTAGTTCAAAAATACAATTTTCCATTTTAATAGTTCAAATTTAAACACATTTTGTAAAGGTAGTTCAAAAATTTGAATAAAATTTGTATTTCACCAACATGGTATGGTATTTGGGGTCATTTAGTTGGAATGTGACCACTTTGTTCATTGTCAAATGATTGTTTGCTCAAATTTTACCTCAAGTCAAACTTTGGTCAATATGGTCAAAACATTAAAATATTGATCTACATCTACATCATTGCAACCTAATTTTTTTTTAAAAAAATCATTTTTAGGTCCACAAGATGTGGTTTAATCATGGATATATTGTTAGGTCAGCTTGGTTCATACATATGCGTCCTCTGCGTTCGATGCGATGTTGACCTAAAAATTCAGATTTGGATTTTAGGAGGTATGTATATGTGAATTCCATGGGGTTTTCACCATTGTTTGAAGGACTCTAAGGGACACATTTTTTATTTGTAGAGTTTTTTCAGATTCAAAACTTGATGCATGTAGAAATTTGAAAATACTAAATCACCTCCAAATCAAATTTGAATTTTGAGCAAGTTAACTTTTAAATTTTGATACCATATTTTTATATGTTGTTAATATGGAGGTATAGCATGCGGTTTGTATATTGGTAGAACTTTGAAAGAGAGATTTCACATCATAAGGCATTATATTTGTTCGAATGTCTTAGATTATTTGACCTAAATTTGACCAGGGCAATAGAAATTTAAAAAAATTTAAAAAAATGTAAAACCTTGCCCATGTGTCTTAGATTGGTTGTGTCACCATGTGTAAAAAATATTAGAAAATTTAATGAAGGTCGAAAAAATCACATGCTTAGAAAAGATGGTTCAAGTTAGACGAAACGACTTGTTTCTAAGTTGTCATATTTTCCAACCTTCTATAAATTTTTTCAAACTTTGTATACATGTTACATGTCAAGCACTGATGTGAAATATATAGTTATTTTCCTATAGTTCGAAATTTAATCATTTTGTAAAATTTATATCGAAAAAGATAACAAAAACTTGGTTTGTGAAAAAAACTTCATGACCCTTGATATAGCGCAGGCCCCGTTTCATGTAATATGTCAGACGGGATGAGTCCAGAGGCCTTTATTGGCCCAAGAAGGACCGGCCAAGTGGAAATATTTCTGACCAAACCGAATATTCAACCCCATGATCGCTTCCTCCCGCTAACCCTAAACGTCGTCATAGTCCGCTAGTCGACTCGCAGCCCCTTTGACCTCGTGTGCACCTAATTCCGCGACGCAGCTTCGACGGCCTTGTTCCTCCACAGTGGTCGTTCCTCCTCTATAGAGGTCGTTCAGGTAAACCTCTGATCCTGCGCATCAGTAGTTTTATTTTAGGTACATCTTCCTCTGATCCTCGAAAGTGGTAGGCTAGTCGGTTCATGACTTAGAGCTCTAAGATCCGATACTACTTTCTCTTACATTTATGTTTAATTGTATCCTTGTTCGGTTGTAGTGATTTCTCGTTTTCAAATACTATTAAATCGCGCGGAAATTCTGTCCATTGTTGTTTGTCGTTTATGGTAGAGTGGACGCTTGCCGGTCAAGACACAAGCCAACTAGGACGACTGTTATCAATATTTTTAGGCCATCTAGATCCACTAGTTCATTTAGATATGACCAGACATGTTTATATAAAATAGTATCGTCATTTTATGTGTGTAGTGAGTAACTCATATCGCATTCAGCAATACAGTCTATATATTACTGTCCCGCCAATATATTAATTGTGTTTTTTGTTTTTAGGATGGACGATCTTAAAGGGGATATTTGTTGCAACATCGAAAAATGGTGTAAGTTAGTGGCGGGTCTTTCCATCGCTCAACGGGCTAGACTAGCCCAAACGAATCTGCGTAGTATGATGATGATGCCATCTACGAAGATGCGCACAATCCTAATAAGGTACTAATGCATATATTTCTGTTCTACCATTGTACATATGTTTTTTCTCCTATATTCTGATTCATGGTAACTATTGTTGAAGGTTCATGCTCGAGGCTTTTGACCCTATAATAGGTACATTCGCCATAGAAGAGACAAATGGGGCAATCTCTATTGGGCCTATCGACGTAGAGTGTATCCTTGGCCTCGAGAATGAAGGTTTTTCAGCAGCGGACATACTTACTGAAGAAGGAGAGGACGTGAAGGATCGCGTCCCCACACACTTTCTGAGCAAATCTACTGGAAACATCGTAATTGATGATTTAATCGCTGACATCATTAAAAATAAACTTGCCGATGACGACTTTCTGTGAAAGGTGGTGCTAATGCTACTTGGCATAGTTATTGCGCCTATGGCGACAAAGGTTGTTCCGAAGCAGTACTATGCATTAGTTGATGATGTTAACAAAATATCCAAGATTAATTGGAATGCTTTAACGAGGAGGGTTCTAATGGACAACATCAGGATTGGGAGAAAAAGAAAAATAATCCGTCAATGGCCGAAAGGAAATCTTGGACTATTGCAGGTATTATTTTCGTACTCATTTGTTTTCGCATTTATACTCTATGATGTCTGTGCTATAGCGAATTTACTTATATTTCTTAAAATGTAGTACTTGTACTGGGAGAAAGTGCTGCCTCAGGAAGGCGAATGTGCATTTAATCCTAAAATGTCCATACGCCCCCTCATGAGGAATTGGAACGAAGCCGCTGCCGCAAAGAGAGACAATTTTGACTACGAGAATGGGCGTGGTCGTGGTAATGTCAAGGTAATTTTTTCTTGGCTTCCCTCGTATATTGCCTTTTTAGATTATGTCAACACCCGAATTTGTAATCCTAGATGCCCGTTATACCATACCTCGCAATCTCAGGATTACTATTTTTGCGAGACATAACAGATTGAATATCACAGTACATCATCCATTATAAACCATATATAAGGTCTTACACAAATAAGGATCTCATGATCCAGTCTTTAATACAACAAGCAGCGGAAATAAAAGATAAGCGTAGCGGTGGGGTCTATCTTCAGGGGCACAGGCAATGCTGACGAAGGCAGATAGTCCTAGTTATCATAGCCGTCCTGCTGGCCGTCATCTTGGTAGTCTCCTTTATAGTCTGGCCATGTGAATAGCCAGGGACAAAAGTCATGAGTACTCTTTAAGTACTCGCAAACTACCACTAACAAGTAAAATAGTTCTAAGTCAAAGTGCTAACTCTATGTTTAACTATAAGGTTAAGTTTGAAACCTAAGCTGAGTTCTGAAGCAAAGAAAGATAAAATAACGTTCTAGAATCACTTAAGTAGGGAAGCTATTGTCATAAACACAACCCTGTTGTGGTCAAGTCAAGATTCATCATTCATTTCATAAGTTGTTTGAAAAACCTCTGACAACGAAACAGTATGGCCATTCCAACTGTCCATAAATCATGACGTGGCTATTGAATAGTTTGACACTCTCTGAGAGGTGGTACACTTTCACCACAAGATTCGATACATACATCGGGGATAACCTTGAATCATCATACTTAGTATGCAGATAATCAAACATAACCTTCCCTTTACACACCCTAGTATAAGCACCTCTCCTATGAGCATGGCCTCCCAACCATGACCATCAGTCATCTTGTGCACTGCATAGGTGGACAACATTGAGAGGTAGCCTCAGCTCAAACCTCTCCCGCGAGGGAACTAATACTAATGCATATAAATTTCCAGCTAAGCCTTACCCAATTTAGGTAGTGTGGTTGTACGGTAATTTTGGAATGGTATCGCATCCGAATCCAACCATCAGTTTTGTAAAAGGGTTAAGGCCCATGCCTCAACATTTCACCATCACAAACCATTTGTGTTTCTCAACACATGTCAAAACATCTCAATAGAATGACTCATCATTCCAAGGTTTTCATAATTCATTTTCACCAATTGTTCCTGATACATTGCAAATGTATCTATAATTTTTGATGTTCCATGCTTGGTTTTATCCACTTTCTTGTGTTTTGTTCCAACTTTGGAGTACTTTTCATATGATTTCTTGGACTAACCTATTAACAAGAGCCACAGTGCAGCTGCACATTTCTGTTGTTTTTGGTTCCGAAAGTCGGAAAATGAATATTCTCGAATTGGGCCGGGACAAAAGCCAAAGTGCCTATTTTTCGAAGGATCAAGTGCGAGAATATGAGGCGGAGAAGGGCCGAGGAGCCACCACACCACCGGCAGCGGCCAGGCAGCCCACGCCAAGGTGGTGTGGCCGCTCGGCACCTCGGCCTCTCCTTCGCCTATATATTTCCCTCGGGACGAAACCCTAAGTACCGATCAAAAATCCACGAAAAGAGTCAGCAGCCGTCATCTCCATCCCTAGATCGGGAGGATATGAAGCTCTTCTGGCACCCCTAGAGGAATTCACCACGAGGCCGTCTTCATCACCATGCAAGACTCTGGTGTGATGCGTGAGTAGTTCATCCTTGGACTACGGATCCATGTAGTAGCTAGATGGCTGGTTCTCCTCCTTTGTGCTTTCATGTTTAGATCTTGTGAGCTCCGTTCATGATCAAGATCATCTATTTGTAATCATACATGTTGTGTTTGCGGGGATCCGATGGATATTGAGATGCTATTTCAGATTGATTATTGATTCTATCATCTCTTTGTTATTTGTGATCTTGCATGTTTTCCGTTGTTAGTAGCAATCTTGGCCAAGTAGATGCTAGCAACTCCAAGAGTTAGTATTAGATGTGATGTTGCTACTAGGGAGAAAACAACAATCCTTTGTTCATAAAACAATCGTATTGTTTACTTTACACGCAGTTCGTAAAGCAATAATCTATTGCTTGCAACTTAATACTGGAGGGGGTTCGGATGATAACCTGAAGGTGGATTATTAGTCATAGATGCAGTTGGATGGCGGTCTATGTATTATGTTGTAATGCCCAATCAAGTCTCAAAGGAGTCAAGATGATTAGTATATGCATGTATTGCTTTCTCGGTGTTTGTCAATTGCCCCGCTGTAATTTGTTCACCCAACATGTTATCTATCTAAGGAGAGCCACCTCTAGTGAACTATGGATCCTGGTCCTTTCTCTTTACATACAATCTACAACTGTTTTCTGCTTTATGTTTACTTTCTGCAAACTTTTACTTCTTTCCATTCGATATGTTTAATCCTTTGTTTTCCGCAAAAACACGGTGAGATTGACAACCTCATCGCAAGTTGGGGACAAAGTTCTATGGTTGTGTTGTGTAGGTCTCCATGTTGCTACTAGCACCGGTAGTGCGCCCTGCCAAAGCTTAGCTAGTAACACCTTTGGGGTGTTTCCTTGCTCCTACTGGTTCGATTAAACCTTGGTTTCATAACTGAGGGAAAACTTGCTGCTGTGCTCATCATACCTTCCTCTTGGGGTTCTCAACAACTTCTACGTCGAACGACGAGCACATCAGTTCCCATCTAAGTGACTCAAGTTTTTGATCTACTCTAAACTACTAAGTTAAGAGTGTTCACTAAGGTGGAAATGGTGGGATCAAATCTCATGCTATAGAATGACATCTAAAGGGTTCTATATAGGTCAAGTTTTATACTCTTTATGCTACCTTCAAAAACAATTAAGAACTTTGGGTAAAGTAAAGGAAGTAAAGCTTAAAAAAAATACTTGGTGTAACTAATAGTCAAAGTGGTATAATCAAAGCATGCCTAAAGCATCTTTGCTAAACCATCTAGTTTAATCCTAGCTTGCTAAGCATTAACTTGCAAGTGTTAGCTTGCCAATAGTAGCTTGCCTTGGTTGGTGCAGTCGTTGAAAATTTCTTCTTCTTCTTGGTAGAACTCCTCCTCTTGTAGACTCGGTCGGTACTATCGTCTATAACTACATACAGAGTACACAATCACCAAACAATACTTAACTAGTCTAATTAGCATTCTAAGACACACATTTGATGATCTATTATCATCTCAAGCATCACAAGTTTTGTTAACTAGTTTCATTCTTTTTAATTTAGAAAAGTAATTTCTACTCATTGAAAAATTAACTAAGATTTAATATTCACCACTTAAAATATGGGATCATGTGGACACATGTCATCACCACATATTCTAACATGTGGGAATGTGATTTATGTGTGGGATCATAATTACTTTGGTTTAAGTTCATTATTTAATTATTTAAGGTGACTAGAAATGCCTATATAGCATTATTTTGGTACTAGTCCAAATTCACTGCATGAAAACCTTAATATTATTACATATTCAGATAGGTATGGTGAAATGTGATTTTTGAGAGTTGGAATCATCTCAAAAGCTATCATGGTTGAATTTTGAAAAATGTTGGAAGGTGCAAATGCTTCTGTTTTTTTATTTTCACCAGGAGAGATCTATAACTCTAATTGAATTTAATCCAACGGGTTTGGATAGATCATTTCAATACCTTTCAGACAAAATTGGTTTCATGCAATTTGGAGTTGTAAATCTCTCTAAATTGATTTTCAAACTCAGAGACAGAACTAAGTTTAAACTAAATAGAAAAATCCTAATTCAAACTAACTGGGTCGCGCGGGAAACTCTAACGGGCCGGCCCAGTGTCACTCCGCAGCGCGGGGCTCAGCTAACAGAGGGGGTCCACCGGTCAGCGGCTCATAACGCACGAAGCGGTACGGGGCAATGTGGGATGTTGGATTAGAGTGGAGATCAACAGCTGTGGCTTGTCGTCGACGACGGACCTGTCGCCGGCGAGCTCGAACCCTAGCGGCTCGGTGGGGGTGCATAGGGGGCATACCAGGGCTCCAACAAGGTCGGCGAGGCTGGCAAACGGACTGGTGGTCGACGGCGAGCTCAGGGACGGTCGTGGCAGCTCCGGGGGTGCTCGCAATCAGCGGCGCCCTTCTCCTCCAGAGGCGGCCTGCTCCGGTGCAATTCCGACGAGCTGCTGCTCCCCTTGCTCCGGCTAGTGGTGTGGGATGATCAGTGAGGTGAGGGGAGTGGAGTGGTGTGCTTCAAATGGCTGGGGGTGCCCTCCTTTTATAGGCTCGATGGCGAGACCGAGAGGGATGGGCAGTCGACGGTGGCGACTTGGCTATGGGCGGCTAGCGGCATGGCTGAGGGTCACGATCGACGGGCGGTCTCCTGGTGGTGCTCTAGGAACTTAATGCTGGCTTAGGGGCGGTGGTATGCGGTCGGGGGCAGCTGGCGCTCTAAGCGGCAGAGGCGGCGGTGTCCACGGCGAGCGGTGGTTGTGGTGTGTTGGGCGGCGAACGGGCATGTCCGTCGTGCTCCCTGGGTCGTGGCGGAGCGGTGGGTGATCACCCACAAGTATAGGGGGCGTATCGCAGTATTTTCGATAAGTAAGAGTGTCGAACCCAACGAGGAGCAGAAGGTGCTGGCTAGTGGTATGGATCAGGAATTCTCTGCAAATACTTAGCAAACGGATTTTAGGGGTTTTCGATAGAGCAAGTAAACAAAGTACGAGTAAGTAAAAGACAGTAGGAATAAATGCAGCAAGTGGCCCAATCCTTTATGCAGCAAAGGACAAGCTGATTGTATTTCTATAGATGACCAAACGTTCTCGAGGACACATGGGAAGACTGTCAAGTGCTTTCGCTTCATATAGCTGATTAATCTTCTCTAGCTTGCTAAGTGTTGTGTGGGTGAACCTGTGCTAATGTACCGCCCCATCCAATACTAATACATACTTGTGATTAAACCCCTTGCAAACATCCGTAAGTACAAGAAAGTAATTAAGGTAGAAACCTAACCACAACTTTAAACTCTAAGACCCTTACATCCCTTGTGCAATGGTTTCCTAACGGGGGTTCAGGTTTCTGTCACTCCGGCAACCCCTACGATTAGTAGACAAATACACAATGCATTCCCCTAGGCCCATATAGGTGAAGTGTCATGTAGTCGATGTTCACATGACACCACTAGAAGAAGTACACCACAACTTAAATAACAATCTATTGAATCTTTCTCAACACAACTCCACTACTAACAACAAGACTTCTCCCATGTCCTCAAGAACAAAACGAACTACTCACAAGACATCATATGGATCATGATCAGAGATGTAATAATGATGTATAACAATCTGAACATAAACAATAATTCAACGGTTCACTCAATAGCATCAACTACAAAGAGTAATCAACACCGGGAAAGTTTCCCCTATGAACTACGCAAGATTCAACTCAATTGTTACAGCAATATGGAGATGGTGATGAGGGTGCTGATGGGGATGATGGTGGTGGTGATGATGATGATCCCGATGAAGTCCAGCTTGATGATGGTGTTGATGGCGACGATCTCCCCTCTCTAGGAAGGAATTCCCCCGGCAGAAATCTGTCTACCGGAGAGATCTTTCTCTCTCGGTGTTTTCCGCCCCGCAGAGGTGGCGGAATCTTTCCGTGGTCGCTCCCCGAGTCTTAGGGTTTCGGGAGGTTGATATACGCCAGAGGGGAGAGGCTGGAGTGGGCCAGGGCGGCCACACCACTCCCAGGCGCGGCCTAGGCCTGCCCGCGCCATGGGGTGGTGTGGGCCCCTTGTGGCCCACCTCCACTCCATCTTTTGGCATCCTGAGTCTTCTAGAAAAATAGGATTTTCCGTATATTTTCCCGGATTTTCTGATCTTCGCGAATTTTGCCTCCAAACAACACCTTTTCCATCAGAATCCTAACTGCAGCGGTCCATGCTCCAAAAGTCATCAACCATGCAAAAATAGATGAAATAACATAAGTATCACCTCTCAATACGAAATATATCAATGAATAATAGTGAATTAAGACATAGAATAGTGATGCAAAATGGACGTATCAACTCCCCCCCAAGATTAGACTTCGCTTGTCCCCAAGCGAAACTGAGCTCAATAAACATGACCTCAGGTTTATGGAGTGAAGAGTCGATAAAGAATCTGCATAAGAAGCATCACATTCATCAAATACATAGATCATAATAGAAGACAACTCACTATTATATAACTCAACTTGCAATGAGTAAAGGAAACACAATAAAGATACATAAAGTGAATCATAATTGGTAATGGCAAACTTAGCTCTCGGTCGAAGAATAGTTGATAATTTGCTGGAGTTCACAAATAGCTGTCTTTTTCAATGATAGCTTTCAAAGTAGTAAACATCAAGATAAGAGCAATGTGCAAAGCAAGGAACATAAGACATGATTGAATAAATCATCATATGAATGAATGAAACACAACAACTCAAAATACTTGCTGAGATAGAAGGGAGTAGGTTTACTGACTCAACTGAAGTGTAAAAGAAAGGCCCTTCAAAGAGGGAAGCAGGGATTGCAAGTCTCATAAAGAGCTCCCAAAAATTATGATACTTACTAGCTTTCAGCTCTCATTGCCCCTATCATAGGCATCTTTAGGTGATTAAGGTTAAAGTGACACAACTAAGAGGATATGCTTGACAAGTTATAAGTTGAAATCTCATGCCCCTTACTTATGAGTACTGATCCTCATGCTAGTCAACTTCAGTCACGAGCAAGCTCTTGTCGTTGTAAATACATGTGTATCATTGAGAACCGCCAACGGGGTACCCCTTGCACATGACACAGGAGCTATCCCATAATCAAAATGACAAGGCAAGCAGACACTGAGCATCTCAACGATCTTTTTATTTGCTATTTTCATAGGTTTTTTATTGAGAATGCTTCATAGAATTCTCACTATAGTTATGCTGCAAGTTTCCACCATGATTAGGCATGGCTTAGGCTAGCGGCCCAGGCGTTTCTTAACACACATATAAACTCCATGATCTTACAAGTTCCACTTTTATTTCACACCGCCGGGATCCATAAGCAAAAGAACATGATATCAACTAGGTACAAGTACCAATGAAGTGTTGAAAGCGGTCCCCATGATACATGGTTCGGCTAACTTCAACTCATAAAGCGCAAGCATATACGCAACAAAGAAGGACCCAATGGTTCAAGTTTATTAAATGTAAGAAAGTAAAGTGTGTCATCAAGTTCGTGAGAGCTTTAATCACTAATTTTCACATAACAAGTTTAATTTGGGATATAGACAAAACAGGAATTTACTTGGAATAGCAATAATGCTACTAGGTAGGTATGGTGGACACAAATGGCAAAGGTTTTGGTTTAAAGGAGGTGGATGCATGAGAAGAATACCCTCTCAGTACAGGTTTTTGGCTAGCAAGGCTGGGTAGCAAGTATAAGAGTTGAGGGAAACAAACAAACATACAAGTGATAAAGACAAACGTGCAATCTTCCTTGGAAGCACAAAAAATCGTAACTAGAGAATACTAAACTTATGAGCAAATCAAGAAAGAAAGATGATGAAATTATTTTTCTTTAGAGTACTTCTATCCTTTTCTTTTCAACTCTCAAAAAGGTGTTGATACTAACCGAGCCAGGTTTGCCAAAACCAACTAAATTAACTCAATGATCCCAAAGTGATACCAATACTAACAACAAGATCAATCATATAACCACGAATTGAAAACTAATAAAAGCTATGCAAAAGAGTGAATGATAGAACTTCTCATTAATATTCCATAACGGAAACTCACACCAAGGGATACATATCTAACGAGAGAGGGGACACTTCCATAATGCAAACCATACTACAAAATAACTCCTCTATTCATGATTTGACTCTACTAATAAGGTAAAAAGATAGAAGATAGTGATATGATACCGTGGAACTCCCCCAAGGTTGGAACAAACCAAGGGGATGCCAAACCTGATGACGAATTACTACTTTGGTGGTGGTGGTATCCTCTCGATGAGCTCTTTGATTAGTTTCCCCAAGTCCTCAATCTTGAAGGTGATATTACGAATCAGCTGTGAGTTTTGCTCAATGCGGCTCATGATCATGTCGTGTTGAGAATTCCAGCTCTTGCTATTCTTTCCCCACTCTTCCTCCTTGAAGTCTTCTTTTCCTGCATAGCTAGAACGAGTCAAATCCCAATTTGAGGGTAATTTCCCTTTGGGCATATTCTGGTATTGATGCTCATGGATAAGGGTATGGAAAGGATTCTTGGTGCGTGGAGGAAGTGACCAGGGATCTAAACAGTGATGAGGAGGCTTCCCTCCAATTGACATAGTCCTGGCAGGGTTTGCCACCACTCCAATGCTTGCAATGGTAGTGTCGGTGTGCTTTGCCTCCTCTTCATCTTCACTCTTGATCTCCTTCTCCTTCCCGGGGTCTTGGTGGTCTTCCTCCATAGGCTCCTTTCCTTTATCCTTGGCGGACACCATTGTGCTTCTAAGCTTTCAAAGAGTATGTCCTGGCAGAAACAGATCGAAACGAAAACACGACGAAAACACAATATACGAACCTCGAGGGATCTGAGGGGATATATATTACGAAGTTTCATGTCAAAAGGAAGGTACTGGGAGAAAATGAGTCGGAGGCGGAGTCCTGGGTGGCCTCACCACCTGGTGGCGCGGCCAGGGGTGGGCCCGTGCCACAGGGTGGTGTGGGCTACCCCAGCTCCGGTTCCGTCCCTTTTTCCCTTCGTAGCTTTCCTTATCGACTAAAAACTGCAAAAATATAGTTGGATCGTATTTTCACGGAACTTTTCTTACCAGAACTGTTACCTAGTTGGAAACGGACTCTGCAGGTCTCTGAATTTGGTATTTAGTGGATCCTACTGGAGTCATCTCTTGAATATCAATATCTTCATCTTCATACAATTATTACTTGACTCATAAAGCCCTTCTCTTCCTTATTACACCATTATCTCCACTTCCTGGAAATTTCTTTCACACAAAACTTCACACAGTTCTTATTAGCAACATTAGTATGAGTGAAGTGATAAAACCTTTTGAGTCCAACTTCAACTGAAAACCATCAAAATAAAATCTACTGTAGCAACTCCTTCCGAAAACCCAAAAAAGAATTCAAGAAGGAAATCGAATAAAGAAGCAAATGCAAGATTGGCAAAATCTGTCAAAACAGACCAGCAAGTAAAGATCAATTTTTTCGAAAATCTTCTGTTGCTCAAATCAAAAAGTGCAAAACTAAAGAAAGTTAAATAACAACCTGGGTCAGAAGCACAAAAAATTACAGCTCAATCCAACATACAGAGATCTCTCACGAATTTTCACGGTGAAGCACAAAAATCTGTTTCGGGACAGCAACTTCCCCAAATCTTACTTCTCTCTCATTAGAGGTTGATCTTGACACAAAAACCAAACAAAACGGATAAGGAGCGGTTATTACAGAAGTAATAACTTCCAAGACTCAAAGAAACAAAAACAAACTGAAAGCCAAAACAAATTGGGTTGTCTCCCATAAAGCTCTTTCTTTATAGCCATTAAGATGGGCATGATAATTTTGAAGAAGCTCTCATAGGGATATGAATTAAAGTAAAAGAGAGCATTAAGAAGCAAAAACACACACATTTAAGTCTAACCCACTTCCTATGCAAGGGTATTTTGTAAACAAACAAGTTATTGAAACCAAAGGCAACTTGCATAAGAAGGCAAAAGAAGCGCAATATAAAAACTTTCAGCATAAAACGAGGAAACTTGATATTATTGAGATACATAAGAACACTTTTCCCTCTCTCATAGTAACTTTCAGTATCATGCATAAACTTAACAATATAGCTATCACAAGGACCATCATAGCAATGATCACTTATTCTAACAGAAAACACGGGAATATTAGCTCTCATAACACTACTTTGTGAAACAATATTAGAGGTATCCTTACAAAGGATAGTGTGTCCCTCTTTTTCATACTTAGTGACAAAGTCTTTCACATTTGCTACTATAGGTTTATCAACCATTTGTTTATCAGGTTCAACAGCTTTACTAGTACTTTCATTAACCATACTAGCTATCATAGAATGTTCCTTTACCTTAACTGGAAAAGGCATTTTCTCAATATAAGGTTCAGGTAAAACATGATTAGCAGTATAAACTTCAGTATTTCTTGAAGGAACACTCTTAGCAATATCTTTATAAGGCTCATGATACTTATTCCACTTCTTTTTAGGCACTTCAATATAGGAAGCAAAAGCCTTAAAATAAGAAGCAATAGCTTGAGAGTCTAGACCATAAGCATTTTTAATATTTTGAAAGTCATCAGTTCACATAAAAGATTCAATGCATTCATAATCATAATTTATACCTGACTTTCTACCTTTGTCATTCTCCCAAGCTTCAGCATTGTCTTGAATACGATCTAGAAGGTCCCATTTAGCTTTTTCTTCCATACGAGTGAATGATCCAGCACAAGAAGCATCCAATAAATCTTTGTCATGTAGAGGGAGCCTTGCATAAAAGTTATTGATAATAATATTGTTGGGGAGCTCATGAATGGGACATTTGAGCATTAGTAACTTCAATCTCCCCCAAGCTTGAGCTGTACTCTCTCCATCAAGAGGCCAAAAGTTGTATATTTGATTCCGATCTTTATGAATCTCACTAGGAGGATAAAACTTTGAATAAAAGAGAGGCACTATTTCCTCCCATTCCAGAGCTTGACCATTCTTCAGCAGCTTATACCATTCCTCAGCTCTTCCTTTCAGCGATAATAAGAATAAATTCTTCTTAACTTGATCTGTAGTAATACCTGCACACTTGAACAACCCGCATAATTCGTGTATAAAGAGCAAATGATCACCAGGATGGACAGTTCCATCCCCAACATAGTAGTTATCCATAACACGATCAATAATTCTTGTAGGTATTTTGAAAACATCTTTCTCAGCAGGTGGTGGCTTATCTACTACCTTAGCAGTGGTAGTAGCATTACCAAATAAGAAACTCAGAGAATTATCCATAACGAAAATAAAGCAACTAGCAGAAGTAAACAATACTCACGGTAGAAGTTTCCTTTACCAGTTCCACTCTCCAATAGCGCTTCACTCCCCGGCAACGGTGCCATAAAATAGTCTTGATGACCCACAATTATAGGAGGTGTATCGTAGTATTTTCGACAAGTAAGAGTGTCGAACCCAACGAGGAGCAGAAGGTGCTGGCTAGTGGTATGGATCAGGAATTCTCTGCAAATACTTAGCAAACGGATTTTTAGGGGTTTTTGATAGAGCAAGTAAACAAAGTACGAGTAAGTAAAAGACAGTAGGAATAAATGCAGCAAGTGGCCCAATCCTTTATGCAGCAAAGGACAAGCCGGTTTTATTTCTATAGATGACCAAACATTGTCGAGGACACATGGGAAGACTGTCAAGTGCTTTCGCTTCATATAGCTGATTAATCTTCTCTAGCTTGCTAAGTGTTGTGTGGGTGAACCTATGCTAATGTATCGCCCCATCCAAGACTAATACATACTTGTGATTAAACCCCTTGCAAACATCCGTAAGTACAAGAAAGTAATTAAGGTAGAAACCTAACCACAACTTTAAACTCTAAGACCCTTACGTCCCTTGTGCAATGGTTTCCTAACGGGGATTCAGGTTTCTATCACTCCGGCAACCCCTACGATTACTAGCCAAATACACAATGCATTCCCCTAGGCCCATATAGGTGAAGTGTCATGTAGTCGACGTTCACATGACACCACTAGAAGAAGTACACCACAACTTAAATAACAATCTATTGAATCTTTCTCAACACAACTCCACTACTAACAACAAGACTTCTCCCATGTCCTCAAGAACAAAACGAACTACTCACAAGACATCATATGGATCATGATCAGAGATGTAATAATGATGTATAACAATCTGAACATAAACAATAATTCAACGGTTCACTCAATAGCATCAACTACAAAGAGTAATCAACACCGGGAAAGTTTCCCCTATGAACTATGCAAGATTCAACTCAATTGTTACAGGAATATGGAGATGGTGATGAGGGTGCTGATGGTGATGATGGTGGTGATGATGATCCCGATGAAGTCTAGCTTGATGATGGTGTTGATGGCGACGATCTCCCCTCTCCAGGAAGGAATTCCCCCGGCAGAAATCTGTCTGCCAGAGAGATCTTTCTCTCTCAGTATTTTACGCCCCGCAGAGGCGGTGGAATCTTTCTGTGGCCGCTCCCCGAGTCTTAGGGTTTCAGGAGGTTGATATACGCCAGAGGGGAGATGCTGGAGTGGGCCAGGGTGGCCACACCACTCCCAGGCGTGGCCTAGGCCTACCCGTGCCATGGGGTGGTGTGGGCCCCCTGTGGCCCACCTCCACTCCATCTTTTGGCATCCTGAGTCTTCTAGAAAAATAGGATTTTC
The DNA here is from genome assembly GCA_023614405.1 of Avena insularis. Lineage (NCBI taxonomy): Eukaryota > Viridiplantae > Streptophyta > Magnoliopsida > Poales > Poaceae > Avena > Avena insularis. The sequence goes on along the minus strand of CM042686.1, from coordinate 480,827,572 downwards.
CGTATATTTTCCCGGATTTTCTGATCTTCGCGAATTTTGCCTCCAAACAGCACCTTTTCCATCGTAATCCTCGACTACAAATTCCATGCTCCAAAAGTCATCAACCATGCAAAAATAGATGAAATAACATAAGTATCACCTCTCAATATGAAATATATCAATGAATAATAGTGAATTAAGACATAGAATAGTGATGCAAAATGGACGTATAAACTCCCCCAAGCTTAGACTTCGCTTGTCCCCAAGCGGAACTGAGCTCAATAAACATGACCTCAGGTTTATGGAGTGAAGAGTCGATAAAACAATACGGACAAGAAGCATCACATTCATCAAATACATAGATCATAATAGAATACAACTCACTATTATATAACTCAACTTGCAATGAGTAAAGGAAACACAATAAAGATACATAAAGTGAATCATAATTGGTAATGGCAAACTTAGCTCTCGGTCGAAGAATAGTTGATAATTTGCTGGAGTTCACAAATAGATGTCTTTTTCAATGATAGCTTTCAAAGTATTAAACATCAAGATAAGAGCAATGTGCAAAGCAAGGAACATAAGACATGATTGAATAAATCATCATATGAATGAATGAAACACAACAACTTGCTGAGATAGAAGGGAGTAGGTTTACTGACTCAACTACAAAGTAAAAGAAAGGCTTCAAATGGTTGGGGGGTGCCCTCCTTTTATAGGCTCGACGGTGAGACCGAGAGGGATGGGCAGGCGACGGTGGCGACATGGCTACAGGCGGCTAGCAGCATGGCTGAGGGTGGCGATCGACGAGCGGTCTCCTGGCAGTTCTCTAGGAACTTAATGCTGGCTTAGGGGCAGTGGTATGTGGTCAGGGGCAGCTGGCGCTCTAAGCGGCAGAGGCGGCGGTGTCCATGGCGAGCGGTGGCTGTGGTGCATTGGGCGGCGAACGGGCATGTCCATCGTGTTCTCTAGGTCGTGGCAGAGCAAGCATGGGCGTGGCTACGATCGAAGCACGGTGTGCGCATGCATGCGTGCTTTCGGCATGGCGCGGTGGCACTGGGCGTGTGGTTTCCTCGGTGGTCCATGGCTGGGCCTGGCTCAGGGAGGGGACAGTGGGTGGCAGTGAGGTTCTGGCTACCTCTCAGAAATGGCGAGAGAGGGGGAGGTGGTCTGCTCTAGTGGGGCAAGGTGTGGCCGGCGAGTTGGTGCTCGGCATGGCCTTGCACTGCCACTAGGGTGGTAGGAGAGGGGGTTTAAAAGCTGTGGTTAGATCATTTGGGGACAGAGGGAGGGTTTTGAGGGAATTTGGGTGCAAAACCCTGTTGCAAATGGTGAGCTAGGTTTAGAGTTTAACCCTGCCTGCCAAGTGTTTGATTAAATGGCCGCAAGAAATAACTTTTGAATTTTGAAAAGATTTTTGGTGGGTTTGCTAGGCATAAGCTTGAGACTCTGTGGTTGCTTGGGTTTTGAAAATTGAGCTTGTTTGAGTGGTTTTTGAAATAGTGGGATCTTCCCATATGAAATAGATTCAATTTTAAACTGTCATTTAAAATTAGCATTTGAAAGTTTTTAGTAGATCAAAAAATGGGCCTTGGTACCTCATTATGTGTACTAGCAAGGGGTGTAAAGATCCACAAATGTTTCTGTTAAGTTTTGAGTACTAGGAATAGCCAAAGTAGGCATGATAGTTAATTTGGCCAAAATGACCATTCACTTCAATTATTCATTTTGAGTTGTTTTTCTTTGGGAAAAGTTTGGGAATGGTTTAGATGATGTTTATTTCACCTAAGAAACATTTTACAAGCAATGAATCACATAACCATGGCAATTCAAATCAACTCCTAATTTAAATGCACATACACATGAATGCTTTCATAGTTTGAAATGGAAAAGTTTTTGTTAACCCTAATTTTGAGGATTTGGATCTTGATTATCTTGGATTAAAGTTTTGGGATGTTACAAACCTTCCTCCCTTAAAAAAAATCTCGTCCCGAGATTTACAAACAAAACTAGGAACTAAAGAGATCTGGGAACTCTGTCCTAATGTAATCTTCGTGCTCCCAAGTGGCTTCCTCTTCGGTATGGTTGCTCCACTGAATCTTGAGAAACTTGATACTCCCAGTCCTGGTGGTTCTGTAGGCTTCTTCTAAGATATGGATGGGCACTTCCCGATGAGTCAGGTCATTGTTGATCTCTACATCTCTGTGATCGATGTTCTTGAAAACATCAGTCTTCTCGGGCACTTCCAAGCATTTGCAAAGTAATGAGATATGGAACACATTGTGGATGGCTGACATCTCTTCAGGCAGTTCCAATTGAAACGATACTTCTCCCCGATGGTTTAGAATCTTGAAGGGTCCGATATATCTGGGGGCTAACTTTCCTTTCAGACTAAAGCGTTGAGTTCCCTTCAATGGTGAAACCTTGAGATACACAAAATCTCTGGCATTGAAAGTCAGGTCTCTCCTTCTCTTGTCAGCATAACTCTTTTGTCTGGATTGGGCAGTCTTGAGGTGCTCATGGACTTTGTGAACCTTCTCTTTCGCTTCTCGGAGAATGTCGGGTCCAAAGATCTGACTCTCTCCTACTTGCGACCAATTCAAAGGGGTACGACACTTTCTTCCGTATAGGAATTCAAAGGGTGCCATCTACAAACTAGCTTGATAACTATTATTATATGAGAACTCTGCGAAAGGTAGGCAGTCTTCCCATTTTGATCCGTATTCCAACACATAAGCTCTAAGCATATCCTCTAGTATCTAGTTGACTCTCTCAGTCTGTCCATCAGTTTGCGGGTGATAAGCGGTACTGAAGTTCAACTTGGTTCCTAATCCTTCTTGGACTTTCTGCCAAAATCTCGAGGTAAACTGAGTTCCTCGATCTGATACGATGGTCTTCGGGGTTCCATGTAGACTAACAATCCTAGCAATATACAACTCTGCTAGCTTCGCACTCCAGTAGGTAGTCTTGACAGGTATAAAGTGGGCTACCTTGGACAGTCTATCAACTATGACCCAGATTGAGTCATTTCCCCTACTAGAAGTAGGCAAACCGGTGATAAAGTCTATTCCGACGGAATCCCATTTCCATTCCGGAATCTGCAATGGTTGCAATAGTCCTGCAGGCCTCTGATGCTCTGCCTTCACTCTTTGACAGATGTCACACTTGGCGATGTAGCTTCCGATTTCTCTCTTCATCTCGTGCCACCAAAATTGCTCTTTCAAATCCTGATACATCTTGGTTCCTCCGGGGTGGATAGAATAAAGAGTATCATGAGCTTCCTTCATGATAACTTGCTTTAGCTCCGAATCTGCTGGCACACAGATACGTCCTTTGTACCACAACACTCCTTCTTCGTCTTCGGTGAATCCAGGTACCTTTCTTGTACCAATACGACGTTTGATTTTGTTGATACTTTCATTCCCCTTATGGGCTTCCTTGATTTGGCTAATCAAAGTGGGTTGAAGTTCAATGCTAGATAGGAATCCTTTGCTAACTAATTCAGTCCTGAACTGCTCCAACTCTTCATACAAACTTGGTTGCTTCTCCTTGATCATGGTATTTAGCCTACACGGCAATCTACTAAGAGCATCCGCTACCACATTGGCTTTGCCGGGGTGATAGTGAATGTCAAGGTCATAATCCTTGATTAACTCTATCCATCTCCTTTGCCTCATATTCAGCTCCTTCTGAGTGAAGATATACTTTAAGCTCTTGTGATCTGATTAAATCTCATAGCGATTACCCATCAAATAATGACGCCATGTCTTCAACGCTAGAACCACAGCTGCTAGCTCAAGATCATGGGTCGGATAGTTCTGCTCATGCTGTTTCAGTTGTCGAGACAGATACACGATGACTTTGCCTTCTTGCATCAATACACATCCTAGACCAATCTTGGATGCATCACAATACACATGAAATGGCTTCTTGATGTCTGGCATGATCAATATTGGGGCTGATATCAATCTCTTCTTCAGCTCACAGGCGGCTTCACATTTGTCAGTCCATTCAAACTTCTTGTCCTTCTTCAGCAATTGGGTCATGGGTCTGGCGATGCTTGAGAATCCTTCTTCGAACTTGCGGTAGTATCCCGCTAATCGGAGAAATGCACGGACTTGGGTTTGAGTGGTTGGAGCTTCCCATTCTTCAACATCTTTAATCTTGGCAGGATCAACAGAGACTCCTCCGATAGACACAATATGTCCTAGGAATCCTACTTCTTTCAGCCAAAACTCACACTTGCTGAACTTGGCATATAACTGATGCTCTCTCAAGGTTTCTAGGATGATTCTTAGATGTTGCTCGTGTTCTTCTTCTAACTTGGAGTAGATAAGGATGTCGTCGATAAACACAACTACAAACTTATCTAGGAAATTCATAAAGATCTTATTCATGAGATTCATGAAATAAGCAGGGGCATTGGTTAATCCAAAAGACATAACCGTATACTCGTATAAACCATAGCGAGTAGTAAAGGCGGTCTTTGGAATATCCATTGCACGAACCTTAAGTTGGTGATAACCAGTCCTAAGATAAATCTTTGAGAATACCTGTGCTCCAGTCAATTGATCAAATATATCCTCTATCTTTGGCAAGGGGTACTTGTTCTTGATGGTAACGTCATTCAACTTTCTATAATCTATACACAGACGGTTGCCTCCATATTTCTTGTCGACGAATAATACTGGAGATCTCCATGGCGATGCGCTTGGTTGAATCAAGCCTTTCTCTAACATGGCATCCAACTGCTTCTTCAGTTCCACTAACTCTGAGGGGTTCATGCTATAGGGTCTCTAGGCTATGGGTCTGGTTTCGGGGATTAGTTCGATAATGAACTCGATATCCCTATCCGGGGGCATACCTAGCAATTCATCTGGGAATGCGTCGGGGTATTCACATACTACTCTGACTTGGTCTATGGTGGGCAGGGCTACACTCTTGTTGCACTTGAATTGACGGGGTAAGGTTTCAGAGATATGCTCTAATGTTACTCCAGAACTACTGGTCATGGTGATGGCTTTCTTAGCACAGTCTACCAGTCCTTTATGCCTTGACATCTAGTCCATACCTAGTACTACTTCCAATCCTTTGGTTCCAAGTACAATTAGGTTGGCATAAAAATCTATCCCATGTATTCTGATAGGCACAGCTTTGCAAATTTTTCTAGCTTTTGTAGCTGAACCGAGGATTTGAACTATCATGACATGCTTCAAGTTGGTTGGGTGAATCTTACTAGATCATGCAAATTCTTCGGTGACAAATGAATGTGATGCTCCCAAATCAAACAATACTCTTGCTAAAACTGAGTTGACAGAAAACATACCCAACACTACATCTGGCGCTTCCTGGGCTTCTTCTGCGTTCATGTGGAAGAGACGGCCGTTGCGGTTGTGAGGGTTCCCTGGGGCAAATCTTCTTCCTGGTTGAACACGACGCTGCTGCTGAGCTGGGGCATGCACATTGGCATTGGCTGCAGTCTTCTTGGGACACTCATTGGAATAGTGACCCTTTACTCCACACTCGAAACAAGTGATCTGGGACTTGTCCTTGACTACGACAGGCACAACATTGCTGCCAATTCTGGGTGCAGTGTTGTTGTTGTTGTTGTTCTTGGGAGGTGCACGGTTGAAATTGTTGGCATTGCCGGAGTTGTGATTGTTTCCTCCGGACTTCCCATTGCCTCCGCTACGGTTGAGGTAGCTTGGGCGCGACGTTGGGGGTCGGTTGTTCCTTGGTGCATATCCTGGTGAGGGGTTGGGACAGTACTTCTGGTGACTGCTGGTTCCAGATTGCTGCATCATACGATGCTTGCGGTTGTCGTTTGCCTGGTTAATCTTCCCTTCCATCTGAATGGCAGAGTCGACTAGTTCTTCGAGATCCTCGAAACGGATGTTGACGAGGACAGTCTGCATCTCATCATGCAGTCGTTCAGAATCTCTCCTTCTTCTTGGCCTCCGTGTTGATCTCATCAGTGCATATCGGCAAGTGATGTGAATCTATCACGGTACTCCACCACGATCATTCTTCCTTGCTTCAATTCATGGAATTCATCTCTCATCTGCTGACTAGACCTTGCGGCACGTGGGTGCGATTGAACTTGACTTTGAATGCTTCCCATGTCATCTCTTGACCATGGTTCATATTATGATACTATTCCAAGCTCTTGCATCTCCGCCGGATAGTGGGTGGCGAGAGAACTGTCTCATTTTCATAAAATCTTGAAACTTCTAAGTTGTTTTCAATCGTCTGTAACTATTCATAAGCATCTAACGGGTTTTAAGATTGGTGAAGATTGGGGATTGGTGTTCTGAATTTTTGAGTTTGGATCCTGGTGATCCTGATTTCCATGCCCTTGGTTGTTGAGAGCCATCTGCAATCTGCAATGTTGCTAAGTTGGCTTGGCGCTCTCGCTTGCTTCACGGTCTCGATGAGATTCGCAAGATCTGCAGATTGGGTCTTCTGACGAGCTGCTCCCTCCTTGGTTCCCACGAGTCATCTGAAGATTGAGATAGATATAGGGGTAAGAGGGAAATTCTAAGGTTCATGGTTTTGGTTTCAACTCTAAAACTTCGAGTTAGACTCAGGTTTTTCAACTAACTTCATTTTCATTCATGCAAACAAGCACATGATACAACACACACCACAACAATCAAAGGGAAAACACATGGTTTGAAGAACCATTCTGTAAGCTACGATACAGTGGGACCGATACATCTCATGCTACGACAGTTCTCTAGTGCATCTACTCATCGTCGATGAAGCCGGAGTCCTCATCATCAGTGTAGAAGTCCACGGCATCCTCCTCCAGAAAGTCATCATCATTGCTGAGGTAAGAGTCCATGTCTCCTTGGATGTCTTCACCCTCATCTTCTTCTTCCTTGGCGGCAAGCTGAGCTTCCTGCTCCTTGATGGTCTTCTCGAGGTCGACCACCTTCTTGTGAAGGCGGGCGATGGTGCGATCTTTCTTTGCACGCTGGCGGCAAAGAGACTGGCGATCTTGGACGAGCAGTGCGAAAGTCTAGGCCTTCTGGTCGGCAATGGCACGGTTCTGGTTGGCTAACTCCCTAGCATTGTCTAGTTCCTATTGTCTGTCGTGCAGCAAGAAGTCAAGATTCTCCACTTGACGCCTCAACTCTGGGTGACTTGGCATCTCCATCGGCATTCCCATGAAGTCACGTCTGGCATAGTGGGCAAAACGGGTTCCTTGGATTTTGTTAACGCTAAGGGCACATAGACGTGCGAGAGCTTCATGCATTGCCCTGGCTAATCCATCTAGCCAGTTGTTCTCTCTCACGGAGACCTGAATTCTCCCGGAAGTTGGTGCTTCGATGCTTCCTCTAAGATCTGTGGTGACTAGCCACTGTAAGTCTCCTCCTGGGGGTCCTGGAAGTTGAGCTCCAAGAAACTCCGGATGTGGACGTCCCAGTAACTCCGAAAGTGAATCCAGATCCCTCTCGAAGATCAGCCGGCCTCCGTTTCCCAACTGGTAAAACTTGCTGAACCGAGTCTCCATCTACAAGAATTAAGGATGAGGAAGTTAGTGAAGTGATCAAGTGTGTCAAATTTTAAGTATTAATGTAAGAATTTTGAGGAACATGAATTTTTGAGAAAGAATGAATCCACAAGGATAAGAGAGGAGATAGTTTTTTCATAAATACTCACTTTGGTTTTGAAACTAAGTTTTTGTTTGAACCTCCATTCTAACTAGGGTCTCCTATGGTCAGGATGGCTCTGGTACCAACTTGTCAACACCCGGATTTTTAATCCTAGATGCCCGTTATGCCATACCTCGCAATCCCAGGATTACCATTTTTGCGAGACATAACGGATTGGATATCACAGTACATCATCCATTACAAACCATACATAAGGTCTTACACAAATAAGGATCTCATGATCCAGTCTTTAATACAACAAGCAGCGGAAATAAAAGATAAGCGTAGCGGTGGGGTCCATCTTCAGGGGCACAGGCAATGCTGACGAAGGAAGATAGTCCTAGTTATCATAGCCGTCCTGCTGGCCGTCATCTTGATAGTCTCCTTTATAGTCTGGCCATGTGAATAGCCAGGGACAAAAGCCATGAGTACTCTTTAAGTACTCGCAAACTACCACTAACAAGTAAAATAGTTCTAAGTCAAAGTGCTAACTCTATGTTTAACTATAAGGTTAAGTTTGAAACCTAAGCTGAGTTCTGAAGCAAAGAAAGATAAAATAATGTTCTAGAATCACTTAAGTGGGGAAGCTATTGTCATAAACACAACCCTGTTGTGGTCAAGTCAAGATTCATCATTCATTTCATAAGTTGTTTGAAAAACCTCTGACAACGAAACAATATGGCCATTCCAACTGTCCATAACCGTGGGCGTGGCTATTCGAATAGTTTGACACTCTACAGAGGTGGTACACTTTCACCACAAGATTCGATACATCTGTTAGGGATAACCCTGAATCATCATACTTAGTATGCAGATAATCAAACATAACCTTCCCTTTACACACCCTAGTATAAGCACCTCTCCTATGAGCATGGCCTCCCAACCATGACCATCAGTCATCTTGGGCACTGCATAGGTGGACAACATTGAGAGGTAGCCTCAGCTCAAACCTCTCCCGTGAGGGAACTAATACTAATGCATATAAATTTCCAGCTAAGCCTTACCCAATTCAGGTAGTGTGGTTGTATGGTAATTTTGGAATGGTATCGCATCCGAATCCAACCATCAGTTTTGTAAAAGGGTTAAGGCCCATGCTTCAACATTTCACCATCACAAACCATTTGTGTTTCTCAACACATGTCAAAACATCTCAATAGAATGACTCATCATTCCAAGGTTTTCATAATTCATTTTCACCAATTGTTCCCATCTAAGTGACTCAAGTTTTTGATCTACTCTAAACTACTAAGTTAAGAGTGTTCACTAAGGTGGAAATGGTGGGATCAAATCTCATGCCATAGAATGGCATCTAAAGGGTTCTAAATAGGTCAAGTTTTATACTCTTTATGCTACCTTCAAAAACAATTAAAGAACTTTGGGTAAAGTAAAGGAAGTAAATCTTAAAAAAAATACTTGGGGTAACTAATAGTCAAAGTGGTATAATCAAAGCATGCCTAAAGCATCTTTGCTAAACCATCTAGTTTAATCCTAGCTTGCTAAGTATTAACTTGCAAGTGTTAGCTTGCCTTGGTTGGTGCAGTGGTTGAAGTTTTCTTCTTCTTCTTCTTGGTAGAACTCCTCCTCCTCGTAGACTTGGTCGGTACTATCGTCTATAAATACATACGGAGTACACAATCACCAAACAATACTTAACTAGTCTAATTAGCATTCTAAGACACACATTTGATGATCTATTATCATCTCAAGCATCACAAGTTTTATTAACTAGTTTCATTCTTTTTAATTTAGAATAGTAATTTCTACTCATTGAAAAATTAATTAAGATTTAATATTCACCACTTAAAATATGGGATCATGTGGACACATGTCATCACCACATATTCTAACATGTGGGAATGTGATTTAAGGGTGGGATCATAATTACTTTGGTTTAAGTTCATTATTTAATGATTTAAGGTGACTAGAAATGCCTATATAGCATTATTTTGGTACTAGTCCAAAGTCACTGCATGCAAACCTTAATATTATTACATATTCAGATAGGTATGGTGAAATGTGATTTTTGAGAGTTGGAATCATCTCAAAAGCTATCATGGTTGAATTTTGAAAAATGTTGCAAGGTGCAAATGCTTCTGTTTTATTATTTTCACTAGGAGAGATCTATAACTCTAATTGAATTTAATCCAACGGGCTTGGATAGATCATTTCAATTCCTTTCAGAAAAAATTGGTTTCATGCAATTTGGAGTTGTAAATCTCTGTGAATTGATTTTCAAACTTAGAGACAGAACTAAGTTTAAACTAAATAGAAAAATCCTAATTCATATTAACTGGGTCGCGCGGGAAACTCTAACGGGCCGACCCAGTGTCACTCCGTAGCGCGGGGCTCAGCTGACAGGTGGGTCCATCAGTCAGCGGCTCATAACGCGCAAAGCGGTACGGGGCAATGTGGGACTTTGGATTAGAGTGGGGATCAACGACTGTGGCTTGTCATCAACGACGAACCTATCACCGGCGAGCTCGAACCCTAGCGGCTCGGTGGGGGTGCATAGGGGGCGTACCAGGGCTCCAGCAAGGTCGGCGAGGCGGGCAAACGGACTGGTGGTCGACGGTGAGCTCAGGGACGGTCGAGGCGGCTCCGGGGGTGGTCGCAATCAGCGGCGCCCTTCTCCTCTAGAGGCGGCCTTCTCCGGTGCAATTCCGGCGAGCCGCTGCTCCCCTTGCTCCGGCTAGTGGTGTGGGATGATCAGTGAGGTGAGGGGAGTGGAGTGTTGTGCTTCAAATGGTTGGGGGTGCCCTCCTTTTATAGGATCGATGGCGAGACCGAGAGGGATGGGCAGGCGACGGTGGTGACATGGCTACGGGCGGCTAGCGCCATGGCTGAGGGTGGTGATCGACGGGCGGTCTCCTGGCAGTTCTCTAGGAACTTAATGCTGGCTTAGGGGCAGTGGTATGCGGTTGGGGGCAGCTGTGATGGGTTCATAGCATGGAAAACAAAAAATTTCTACCACAAGAACGAACAAAACCCAGATCTAATCTGGATAAAAGCCAAGATCTAATCTATTAGACATGTGCAACGAGATAGATCGGTACTAACCCTCGTAGAACCGAAAGCATTACGAGATTGGATCTCGTGGTTGATGTAGTCGATCACTTGCCAATCTCAAGATCGTGTGGACGATCCTTCCGGCGCTGCGTTCCGGCAGCGCTTAAGCAGTCGGTCACACGTGCGGAGTCGAAGCAAACCTTCCTCTCCCCGTTCCAGCGAGCAGCGGAGGTAGTAGATCTTCTCCACGGAATCCCAGCAGCACGACGGTGTGGTGGTGGTGGTGGAGTAGAGAATTCTGCAGGGCTTCGCCTAAGCCGGAGCAGAGCGAAGGAGGAGGAGAGAGGCGGCGGCTAGGGTTTGTTATGGGAGAGCTCTAGGGTGTGGCGCCCCCTCCCCTCTATTTAAAGGAGGGAGGCGCCATGGGAGGGGGAGTCCTAGTAGGACTCCCCTCCCTCCTTGGCCGGCGGATTGGGAGGGGGGGAGGAATCGTCCTCCCCCATGAATCCGTGTCTTGCCCCACAAAGACTCCTTGATCCTTTCTTGGTTTTCAAGCAAACTCCAAGAAATCTTCTAGAACCTTCCAGAACATTCCGAAACCTTCTAGAATCTCCATATTAAACACTTGAACATTTCCTAACTTAGAAAATGATCCCCAATATATGAATCTTATTCTCCTGACAATTCCGGATCTCCTCGTGATGTCCCGGATCCAATCCGAGACTCAACAACATTCGCCTCCAACGCACATTCCATATCTACTTAAAACAACTTCAACCTTAAGTGTGTCACCCTACGGTTCGTGAATATGCGAACATGATGAAGGCACACCTCCGATCAATAACCATCAGCGGATCCGAGATCCATAATGGCTCCCACATATTCAACGATGACTTCGTGATCGATAGAACCATTAACATACGAAACCAATTCCCTTTGTCACGCGATATTCTACTTATCCGAGGTTTGATCGTCGGTATCTCCATTCCTAGTTCTACCTCGTTACTGATAAGTACTCTTTACTCGTTCCGTGATATGTCATCCCTTGTGACCTAGTCACATGCTTGCAAGCTAACTAGATGAAATTCCACCGAGAGGGCCCAGAGCATATCTATCCGTCATATGGATGGACAAATCCCAATCTTGGTCCATGCGCTTCAACACATACTTTCAGAATACCCAATGACACCTTTATAACCACCCAGTTACGAAGCGGTGTTTGATGTCATCAAAGTACCCATCTGGTGATGGTGATTAACATAACCTCATGGTCGAAGGATTGGGGTTACTATGCATTTGAAAGCTTATAGCAATACGAACTTAATGACTTGATCTTATGCTACGCTTACTATGGGTGTGTGTCCATCACATCATTCTCCTAATGATATAACCTTGTTATTAATGACATCCAATGTCCATGATCAGGAAACCATGATCATCATTTAATCAACAAGCTAGTTTAACAAGAGGCTTACTAGGGACTCTTTTATGTTTACAAAACACACAAGTATTAATGTTTCCTGTTAATACAATTATAGCATGGGATGTAAACATTTATCATAAACATAAAGATCTAATAATAACCACTTTATTATTGCCTCTTGGGCATATCTCCAACAGTCTCCCACTTGCACTAGAGTCAATAATCTAGTTAAAACTTGTGCATTCAACACCTATGGCTTTCTGGTGTTGTATAGACACTATTGCTAGTGGTAAACATAATCTTCGGATCGACACTTCCGTGTCCGTGTGTATTTGCATGTCCTTGCGTCTCTACGCATTTACTCATTCTCTAATGAGATGGCATTGTATAAATTTGGTCCTTTGGTGAGACCTTTAGTTCCTTGGGATTAAATCATGTTGATACAATTGTCATACAATGTATCTTCATAGTATTATCCCGCTATGAACCACACCTAGTTTGATAACAAACTACTTGACGCAAATGCCCTCATTTGCTGCTACAATAGCAGTCATATACTTAGCCTTTTGTTGTAGTATCTGTCACAATGTTTTAACTTTGGTACTCAACCAAATCCGTTATGGAACTTCCTTTCCATTACATTGTGCCACCCATAGTTTAAATTGAGATAAACTTAATTTGTGACAAAACTAGTATCAATGTGACAATTTACAATGAACTATTTGTCATCACTATATAAATAATATATTCTTAGTTCTTCCAAAGATCATAGGAATATCCCTACTATTGTCCAATGATCATCTTATGAGTCATTCTGGTATATGCTCATAACATTTAGAGCATAGGACATATCTGGATGTGTACATCTCAAAGATTGATCAAAATATTCTTGTGATTTCACCAAGTGTCAAAACACTTGAATCTCGTGTCAACACACTTGAATCTTGATTCAGTCCTTTCCGTGCGTCAAGAACCTTTCTTGTTGTTTCCATATTGAACTCATTCAACATCTTATCTATGTACATTTTGCAAAACCATATTAGCGCCTCAATCTATCCATATAGACATTGATGCCTAATTCTTGGGTTATGCCTAAGTCTTTCATCGAAATGAAATTCTTAACCTGTGTCAATAAAAGATACATCATTTCTAATCAACAATATGTCTTTCACATAATGTATTAGAAATATGTCTTAGCGCTCCCACTTAATTTCTTGCAAAATGCAAACATCTTCATCGTCTCTGATGAAATTAAACCTTTTAACAATTTCATCACGGTGAAGATTCCAACTCCGCGATGCTTACTTCAACCATTGAAGTTTTGCATACTCTTTTAGCATCCTTTGAATCAACAAAACCCTTTGGATCGTGTCATGTACACATCCTAGGTAACCATTCTATTAGAAGAACTTGTTTTGTTTGTTCAACTACCATATACCAAAATATATGTAGTGGTTGCTACATTAATCCGTCCAGACTAAATATCGCTATGAAAGATCAAATCTTATCATAGTCAATTTCTTGAACATTGTCGTAAACTTTTTCCGACATGTCGACTATTTCATAGATGTAAAACATCCATGTCTATTTCTTTATAGATCCATATACGACTGTAAGGTCTTGCACCTTTCCAGAGGGTCTTTCAAATTCAAACTTGATTTCTCGTGTATGGAATTATCACGGATTTTATGGCTTCAAGACACTTAACGAAGTCAGGGCCCATCATTGATTATTTGCATGTAGTCGGTTCATCATTGTCAAACAACAATGATTTAACTCTCAAATCTTGGCATTTGATTACTTACCCGACCTACTTGGTTCAGTAGGAACTTAGATCTCCGTGACCACAACTTTTGAGGCACGTGAGCCATGAGCATTGTTGCTGCCTCCGGGACACTTACCGACGCTGCGCAACTCAGCACATATTAGCCAAGGTTCAACAACCTTGTCAAAGTTCTATTGTCCTCCTACTTGATTTTTCACCAAAAATTCCTTCTCAAGAAACTCGACACTCTAAGCGACAAATACTTTTGTCTTTGGTGTTATGGAGGAATACCCAATGGTTATTCGAAATAATATACAAAGACATGCTCATCCGACTTTGGTTGTAAATATTTTACTTATGCCTAGCATACCAAAAATTTAAGAAAGGACAACCTGGGTTTTATCCCAAACCATGACTTATATGGTGTCATTTCAACGGATCACGATGGAGCTCTTTTCAGTGTAAAAGCGGTAGTCACTAAAGCTTTAATCTTTAAAATATAATGGCAGTTTTATAAACGACACTTTTGATCTTACCATGTCAAACAAGGTTTCATTACATATCTTGAACACTCCATACTCCTATGGTGTTTTGGGAAATGCAAATCCATGGAATGATTCCTCAAATCTTAGGTGTTTTGCTAAACTTGTAACTCAAAACATCTTTCTTTATGATCCAATCATAAACTTTTTATTTTCTTGTTATAATAATTTTCCACTTCATCTTGAAAGTCTTTGAACATTTTCAAATGTTTCATACTTCTTCCTTATTGAGTAAGTATATATACATATATTCACTCAAATCTTTGGAGAAAGCATATGAAGTTGAAATCCATCGCCCACGACTACACATAATGGACTATATACATCAATATGTACAGATTCCAATCAGTTAGTTGTCCGTTCCTCTTTTGGCCTACGAACGGAGTTTTAATTATCTCCAGGAAAGTATCACAAGCGTCATTTGATCAAAATCAAAGACTCCAAAAATCCATCAACATGGAGTTTCTTCATGTATCCCTTTCAATATAATTTAAACGGCGATGTCACTTCGCAAGTGATCTTTCAATCATTTGTCTTGCGACATTTTAGCATTAGTTTTATGGTCGTTATTTCTCCAACCAGACTTGTATATCATCCATCTATTATGGAATACGACAATTATTTGAACAACCTTTTGTCGTCATAATACCTGATCAAAATAACAATTATTGAAATAAATCTTGAAGGTAAGCTTTGATGTTAACGAGCAACACAACAACCCTTTGTTTGTTTTCGATGAACATCATCACATATTCTCTTGCTAGTTACTTAGGCCATTGCAGTTCATGAATTGTGTTGTCCTGTATGACACTTCATACCAACCAATTCGGTATCCAATGCCGCAGAACCACATTGTTTAACAACCAAGGAATACAACCATAACATGTATCTTCTATATACCTAAGTTGGATATCTCCAATCTTTTCTTTTCTGCCAAATATTTTGTAGATTCTCTTTCAACAATTCCTTTTCTTTTAAAAGAATATATCAACATCAATAGTGCTGTCATTCACATGACACATAGTACAAAGTGTGTATAGTCAAATACTAATACCTTTGGACTTGCACTTTGAAGTGGATCACCTTCATCAAATGTTTGGCATTCTTTCAAAATTCCATTCTTTAGTAATCTTTTTGTGTAGTAAACATTTTACTTATATCTTCTATTCATCCTTATCATGACAACTTTCATGATCAAGCTGCTATAGCTTATAAAGGTGAATTGTGAGTATAATGTTTCTTTTCCAAAACCTTTTGGAGGATTAGGACGACTAGCATCTCCAACCTTCACAAATTCTCATCAAATATGAGGACATATACTCTATCATGTTGTAACTAACACATTGTTTTAGATATCGCAATACCTTTCACATATGATGGTTTCTGAAACATTGCTTTCAGCTCTTAGATAAACTTGATATTAAAAACAATCTTTTGAGTATCAAGAATCATGGAGGCAAACATGATACGTTAGATACTAACACTGGAATTGTTACTCTTGATTTAATACTGTTTATTAAACTTCACAGAGTAAACGGAGTTTGCTAAAAGTTTGCAATATGACTTTTAAACTTTAGATTGACACTCAAAATAATACGATACTAGTTCGTAAAGCAAATATCCAGAATTATAGTTCTACTATCTCAACTATAACTAAGCGTAAGGTGGTGAACGGATGCCAATAACTACAACAAACTATGCAAATTCACTTTGATTGTGTTTATGATAGATTGAGTTCGACTAATCCAAATTACAAATGAACTCCCACTCAAAACAACATCCCTCGAGTTGTTTTAGTGATTACACGAACCAAATCCACTACACCAAGTCCGATCATCACGTGAGATGATGTAGCTTTAAAGGCGAACAATCAACATGTTCATCATATCATCCATATGACTCATGCTTTACCTTTCGGTATTCTGTGTTCCAAGACCATGTTTGTACATGCTAGGCTCATCAAGGTTAACCTTAGTTTCCGCATGTGCAAATCTGGCTTGCACCCGTTGTATGCACACGTAGAATCTATCACACCCGATCATCACGAGATGCTTCGAAACGACGAGTCTTAGCAACGGTGCCAACTAAGGACGAACACTTTATTACTTGATATTTAGTGAGAGGGATCATCTTATAATGCTACCGTCGTGATCTAAGCAATACAAGATGCATAAAGGATTAACATCACAGGCAATTCATAATTAGTGTGATATGATATGGCCCTTTCTTCTTATGCCTTTGATCTCCATCTCCAAAGCACGGACATGATCTCCATCATCACCAGCATTGCGTCAAGGTCGATTAAGGCCCGCTTCATGGTTGTCCATCATCACTAGCAACTATTACAACTACTTGGAATAAAGCTATTACAAGATGTATAGACACGCAGGTCTTAACATAATTAAAGACAACCATTAGGCTCCTGCCGGTTGCCATATTACAACAAGGATCATTGCATACATCAAATATAATCACACTCACATGATGGCCATATCACATCACAAAACCCCTGCAAAAACAAGTTAGACGCCTCTAATTTACTTTGCATGTTTTACGTGGTTTGGGGCTTTCGAATAAGAACGGATCTTACCTACGAAACTGAACCACAACGTTGATACAAGTGCTATCAAGTGAAAAGTGTAGATTGGATCTATACTATGATGGGAGAGACAGACGCCCGCAAATCCACTTGTGCAATACGAGTTGCACGTCAATTGTGGAGCAAGTCTCATGTACGATGACATGTAATGTTAGCCCGAGCCGCTTCATCCCACCATACCGCAAGATGCAAAGTACACACATAGCAAAAGACGGCACAAGCACCAACGCCCACAACATCATTGTGTTCTACTCGTGCAACAGATCTACGCATAGACAAGGCTCTGATACCACTGATGGGTTCGTAGCATGGAAAACAAAAATTTTTTACCGCAAGAACGGACAAAACCCAGATCTAATCTAGATAAAAGCCAAGATCTAATCTATTAGACATGTGCAACGAGATAGATCGGTACTAACCGTCGTAGAACAGAAAGCGTTACGAGATTGGATCTCGTGGTTGATGTAGTCGATCACTTGCCGATCCAAGATCGTGTGGACGATCCTTCCAGCGTCGTGTTCTGGCAGCGCTTCCGTAGTCGGTCACACGTGTGGAGTCGAAGCAGACCTTCCTCTCCCTGTTCCAGCGAGCAGCGAAGGTAGTAGATCTTCTCCACGGAATCCCAGCAGCACGACGGTGTGGTGGTGGTGGTGGAGTAGAGAATTATGCAGGGCTTCGCCTAAGCCGGAGCAGAGCGAAGGAGGAGGAGAGGCGGCGACTAGGGTTTGTTATGGGAGAGCTCTAGGGGGTGGCGCCCCCTCCCCTCTATTTAAAGGAGGGAGGCGCCATGGGAGGGGGAGTCCTAGTAGGACTCCCTCCCTCCTTGGCCGGCGGATTGGTAGGGGGGGGGGAATCCTCCTCCCCCACGAATCCGTGTCTTGCCCCACAAAGACTCCTTGATCCTTTCTTGGTTTTCAAGCAAACTCCAAGAACTCTTCTAGAACCTTCCAGAACATTCCGAAACCTTCTAGAATCTCCATACAAACACTTCGGAACATTTCCTAACTTAGAAAATGATCCCCAATATATGAATCTTATTCTCCGGACAATTCCGGATCTCCTCGTGATGTCCCGGATCCAATCCGAGACTCCGAACAACATTCGGCCTCCAACGCACATTCCGTATCTACTTAAAACAACTTCGAACCTTAAGTGTGTCACCCTGCGGTTCGTGAATATGCAGACATGATGAAGACACCTCTCCGATCAATAACCATCAGCGGGATCTAGAGATCCATAATGGCTCCCACATATTCAACGATGACTTCGTGATCGATAAAACCATTAACATACGAAACCAATTCCCTTTGTCACGCGATATTCTACTTATCTGAGGTTTGATCATCGGTATCTCCATACCTAGTTCTACCTCGTTACTGATAAGTACTCTTTACTAGTTCCGTGATATGTCATCCCTTGTGACCTAGTCACATGCTTGCAAGATAACTAGTTGACATTCCACCGAGAGGGCCCAGAGCATATCTATCCGTCATATGGATGGACAAATCCCAATCTTGGTCCATGCGCTTCAACACATACTTTCAGAATACCCAATGACACCTTTATAACCACCCAGTTACGAAGCGGTGTTTGATGTCATCAAAGTACCCATCTGGTGATGGTGATTAACATAACCTCATGGTCGAAGGATTGGGTTACTATGCATTTGAAAGCTTATAGCAATACGAACTTAATGACTTGATCTTATGCTACGCTTACAATGGGTGTGTGTTCATCACATCATTCTCCTAATGATATAACCTTGTTATTAATGACATCCAATGTCCATGATCATCATTTAATCAACAAGCTAGTTTAACAAGAGGCTTACTAGCGACTCTTTTATGTTTACAAAACACACAAGTATTAATGTTTCCTGTTAATACAATTATAGCATGGGATGTAAACATTTATCATAAACATAAAGATATAATAATAACCACTTTATTATTGCCTCTTGGGCATATCTCCAACAAGCTGGCGCTCTGAGCGTAGGCGATGGTCCAGCAAACGGTGGTTGTGGTCAGTTAGGCGGCGTACGGGCATGTCCGCTGTGGTCCCCTGGGTCATGTGAGCGGCGGTGGGTGCGAGTGAAGTCGGCGGCTTGTGCACGCGTGCCGGGTGCGGCGCTCTAGCGCGTGCTTGGCATGGCGCGGTGGCACTGGGCGCGTGGTTTCCTCGGTGGTCCACGGCTGGGCCTGACTCAGGGAGGGGACAGTGGGTGGCGGTGAGGTTCTGGCTACCTCCTAGACATGGCGAGAGAGGGGGAGGTGGTCTGGTGCAGTGGGGCAAGGTGTGGCTGGTGAGTTGGTGCTTGGCATGGCCTTGCACTGCCACTAGGATGGTAGGAGAGGGGGTTTAAAAGCTGTGGTTAGATCATTTGGGGACAGAGGGAGGGTTTTGAGGGAATTTTGGTGCAAAACCCTGTTGCAAATGGTGAGCTAGGTTTAGAGTTTAACCCTGCCTGCCAAGTGTTTGATTAAATGACCGCAAGAAATAACTTTTGAATTTTGAAAAGATTTTTGGTGGGTTTGCTAGGCATAAGCTTGAGACTCTGTGGTTGCTTGGGTTTTGAAAATTGAGCTTGTTTGAGTGGTTTTTGAAATAGTGGGATCTTCCCATATGAAATAGATTCAATTTTAAATTGTCATTTAAAATTAGCATTTGAAAGTTTTTAGCAGATCACAAAGTGGGCCTTGGTACCTCATTATGTGTACTAGCAAGGGGTGTAAAGATCCACACATGTTTCTGTTAAGTTTTGAGTACTAGGAATAGCCAAAGTAGGCATGATAGTTAATTTGGCCAAAATGACCATTCACTTCAATTATTCATTTTGAGTTGTTTTTCTTTGGGAAAAGTTTGGGAATGATTTAGATGATGTTTATTTCACCTAAGAAACATTTTACAAGCAATGAATCATAGAACCATGGCAATTCAAATCAACTCCTAATTTAAATGCACATACACATGAATGCTTTCATAGTTTGAAATGGAAAAGTTTTTGTTAACCCTAATTTTGAGGATTTGGATCTTGATTAGCTTGGATTAAAGTTTTGGGATGTTACAAACCTTCCCCCCTTAAAAAAAATCTTGTCCCGAGATTTACAAACAAAACTAGGAACTAAAGAGATCCGAACTCATCCTAATGTAATCTTCGCGCTCCCAAGTGGCTTCCTCCTCGGTATGGTTGCTCCACTGAATCTTAAGAAACTTGATACTCCTGGTCCTGGTGGTTCTGTAGGCTTCTTATAAGATACGGATGGGCACTTCCCGATAGGTCAGGTCATTGTTGATCTCTATAGCTCTGTGATCGATGTTCTTGAAAACTTCAGTCTTCTCGGGCACTTCCAAGCATTTGCGAAGTAATGATATATGGAACACATTGTGGATGGCTGACATCTCTTCAGGCAGTTCCAGTTGATACAATACTTCTCCCCGATGGTTTAGAATCTTGAAGGGTCCGATATATCTGGGGGCTAACTTTTCTTTCAGACTAAAGCGTTGAGTTCCCTTCAATGGTGAAACCTTGAGATACACAAAATCTCCGACATTGAAAGTCAGGTCTCTCCTTCTCTTTTCAGCATAACTCTTCTCTCTGGATTGGGCGGTCTTGAGGTGCTCACGGACTTTGTGAACCTTCTCTTTCGCTTCTCGGAGAATGTCGGGTCCAAAGATCTGACTCTCTCCTACTTGCGACCAATTCAAAGGGGTACGACACTTTCTTCCGTATAGGAATTCAAAGGGTGCCATCTGCAAACTAGCTTGATAACTGTTGTTATATGAGAACTCTGCGAAAGGCAGGCAGTCTTCCCATTTTGATCCGTATTCCAACACACAAGCTCTAAGCATATCCTCTAGGATCTGGTTGACTCTCTCAGTATGTCCATCAGTTTGCGGGTGATAAGCGGTACTGAAGTTCAACTTGGTTCCTAATCCTTCTTGGACTTTCTGCCAAAATCTCGAGGTAAACTGAGTTCCTCGATCTGATATGATGGTCTTGGTGGTTCCATGCAGACTGACAATAATCCTAGCAATATACAGCTCTGCTAGCTTCACACTCTGGTAGGTAGTCTTGACAGGTATAAAGTGGGCTACCTTGGAAAGTCTATCAACTATGACCCAGATTGAGTCATTTCCCCTACTGGAAGTAGGCAAACCGGTGATAAAGTCCATTCCAACGGAATCTCATTTCCATTCCGGAATCTGCAATGGTTGCAACAGTCCTGCATGCCTCTGATGCTCTGCCTTCACTCTTTGACAGATGTCACACTTGGCGATGTAGCTTCCGATTTCTCTCTTCATCTTGTGCCACCAAAATTGCTCTTTCAAATCCTGATACATCTTGGTTCCTCCGGGGTGGATAGAATAAAGAGTATCATGAGCTTCCTTCATGATAACTTGCTTCAGCTCCGAATCTGCTGGCACACACATACGTCCTTTGTACCACAACACTCCTTCTTCGTCTTCGGTGAATCTAGGTACCTTTCCTGTACCAATACGACATTTGATTCCGTCAATACGACGTTGGAGCTTTTGTTTAAGCGGGTGACAGATCACTTGGACACATAGTTGCATAAAATGTTGACTCCTATAGCTGATTTATGTGCTCAGGTGAGATACTAAACTACATAGTTAAGGTCATTATAGATGAACATTTGGCTGTGCTCTTACATTTCCATGTCTTGTAGAGAACATTGGAACTGTTCAACAAGGAAGGCGTGACGTATAAACCTATGGATGTAGCGGCTTCAGCAGAAATGGAAGAGGAAGAAGATGCTGGTCCTTTTCAGAATGGACCTCGTAAAAAAAAAGAGTTCGTGTACAAGAAAGATAGCGATTCCGAAGAAGAGGTCGAGTGCATTGGTGCGACAGCGCCTGGTGAAGTTCCCTACCATGGCACACATGAGAAGGCGCATGCACAGAATGGCGTAAATGGCCATACACCACTTAGCAAGACGAATGGTGTGAATGATCGTATACCGGACAAGAGGATTGGTGCACTTGGCAGCACATCGGATAACCCTTTTATTATTGATAATGCAGAACCTGTAAAAGAAGAATCTGATATTGGTATTTCTGCTGTTTCTGTTAATAAGTTTATGTCTATGGCACAATTAAATAAAGGTGTAGCAAATGACTGTCAAGCAGCTGATAGCCGAAAGGAAGATGAGTTAACTGGGAAGCGGAAGCGTACAGTCCCAAAAAAGTTTCAGTCTCCTTATGCTCTTGACAAACCCATCAAGCGTTTAGTCCGCGGATCTACTCCAAAAGGTAAATTTCATATTTGAATTGTTTAATAAAACTCGTAAACATGTCTTGCATTTAAATATACTAATTCAGTTTTTCATTTATATATGCAGTTCTCGATTTCGATGATAAACTTGGCCCAGATGCAAATTGCAGCACTGATTCATGTACTAATTTTGACTCCACAACAAATAAATGCTGCTGTCATATTTCTTGAGTTCGTATCTCGGTCAGATCAGCACAAGAAAAAAAGCTTATACAAGAACTCCCGTGGAGATGAAGTTAGTGCAGAAAGACTACGTGTCGTTCTAGACCATAAATGGTTGTCTGATGATGTAAGTGATAATTGCACTTACTGGCAATACTTTAATATTATGCCAATACATTAAATTTATGTTTTGTGTGTTGCAAACACTTAATTCAATGATGTATGTTGCAGGTAATAGATGGGTACATTGGACATTTAGCCCTCCGGGTTGGGCATGACCTTTTTTATGTCCAGCATGGAGATCTAAATTTCTAGTAGACTGTGCAATTGCTGGAGACAAAGTAGAAGAGTCCACCATGAACATGGATAATGAGATGCAAAAATCTAGAACAGTTGGTAGAGTGTTGGAAGAAAATACAGTTCGTAAAAAGGTATGTTATATTATGTTTGCGATCAATTATTATATGTTATGATTCAACATCTAAAAATCCATCGGATATTTAATAATATGAGTTTTTTGTAGACTTATTTTCCCTTGAATATCGGTAATACACACTGGATGACGGTGGTCATGCACATGCCAAAGCAAGAGTTCCAAGTTCTGGACTCGCTATATCCTCTGGACTTAACTTTGGAGACTGTCGAGGCACTAGTATGTGGAGAATATATTGTCCTTATTTTTTTGTCAAAATGTGTTGCGCATTTAACCATGATCTTTTTACAGCGTCGCCAAATTGGACAAGACATGCAAGTGGCAAATGCAACTACAGATGGTCAATATCCGGATGTTTTAAAGTGGCCAATTAAAGAGTATGAGATGCCGCAGCAGCGGGATGGGTGAGTAAATGTTACATCATATTCTGTACGACGGAATGAACATGAGCACTGTATTAATCTTTCTACTCTTATACCTTTACAACAGAAACTCTTGTGGATTATTTGTCATTAAATGCATGGAGCATTGGGATGGTGAACGGATGACAGGAGAATTTTCCCAGGTATGATTACCAACTAAACGTTCCATCTTAACTAAATTTCAACTCACCGCGATTTCTACTAATTTGTAGGCCACGGTTAACCGCAAGGAGGAGACGTGTCGTCGTAGAAATGATGTTGTCGCCGTCCAACAAATTAGATGTCGTGAAAAAGAAAGTTCACGAGATCGCTTCAAAGATGAACAAGTTATGAAAGCATAGATGATTAGAATTTTCAAGTTAGAGTGGTTAGGTTTTAGTCCTGAAGAATGTTTCCTAGCCATTATAACTTATTTTGTCGATCAACTATGTAACATAATGACCTCAACTATTTTGTTTTATTATATGCACTTAAGGCTACTCATATATTGTTATATGATGAATTTATTAATCAGAAGTTCATGTTTTGTACAATGTTTATACAAATCGAGTTATACTAACGGCGTGACGAAAAAGACACAGCTGGTACGAAATGCGTCACTTGTTTATTATTAGAGTGTAAAAAAACTCCTCTTTTGTAACAACTTGCTACTTTGCATCTTGCCACTTGTACATGATGGCTACTAAAAGTCCAAACATTGCAACACACATTGTCGCAAGGAAACAAATAATATTGTCCTTATATTTTAATAGTTTATTTTGCATTTTCAAATGTGTCTTCAGTTTTTTCTCAGCCTCTTCTTTTGCTATCAGTATCTTGTTATTCTTTTCGGCTAGTTGCCCAATCACATATCTTTCTCTTCCTTTCCATTCATCTTCTACCCATTCGACATGTCCGCACTTATGTAATCCCTGAAATAATAATAAAAGTTATATTTTTTGTGTGATATCTTAATATATTGTCAATGATGTACATAACACAAGGATATAGGGTAAAACCTCATATGGACAACCCAGAAACCGTCTACCAACATCACAACCATCTTTGCAGACACGACGAGCAGGTAACACCGAGTGGCCGCACCTATTTTTGGTTTTGCGCTCAATACCATTGTACGCATGATCATACTCATATTGCGGCAAAGCATCAACAAAGTGGGGCAACAGAACCTCATTAACATCCTAAATTGCAAAATATCAGATACTGCGTAAATTGCGTAGAAATGAAACAGAAAGAAAGATTTTGAAGAACTAATCGTCTCATCTAGGGTTGGCGGTGCGCCTTTCTTGATCTTCCCGCAGTCGTAATGGACAACAGATGTAAGCTTCGCCCACCCCTCAGCACCGTCCGTCGGATCCATCCCAGCCGATGAGTTTGCGCGTGCCTGCAGCCGCCGATCAGTCACACGGCGAGACGACATAGCCCAGACGAACCCTAGATGAGACTGAGGGTATGCACATCTATATAGTAAAATTTTGCAAACCCTAGGCTCGGCTACCAGGACCATGACTAGTCCATGGGCCGGGTAGCATTATAGCCCAAATTAACGGGGAAATAATCAACTACTTCGTGGGCCTGCCCGGATAAAAATCGTTGCAATTTTATGCAAACATCTAGATTTTCAGCGTTATTCTTTTTATTTTTTTACATCATAAAACTTTTTACATCGGGTCAAACTTGAAATATATTCATATCATCATCACAAAATTGACATGGCACACATTTCATCATAAACCAAAATAAATGGTAAGACAATGACACGGTACAACACAACAACGACGTAACCAAAATAATAATGTACGTCAAAACCGTATTACAACTTTAAATACTATGCCACCAAATATGTAGATTTTCTAACAATATTAACTCAAATATGTCCTCTAGTGATGTTCCTATACCACCTTCCTGCACATGAAAACACAAAATTTCAATAAGTTTGACAAGCTCATTATTTATATATTCAATGTAGTTTGGTAACACTTACTTCTGGTTAAGTTTGCAATGCTTGCTGCATTTGCTGTGTCCTCGTTCCTTGCAAGCGCCGCACTTGATTCTATGTTCGTCAAATGATAATGGTCTCCCATTTTTAGAATTTGGACGATAATCGTATTCCTCATCTTTCGAGCTATGCTTTTGTGCACCTTTGCTCGATACTTTCAAAGGATCCTGAACCTTAAAAATGTTTACTTCATGATCCTCTACGTGTTCAACCGCTAACGAGCTTATACAAATAGGAACAATTGCCAACTCCTCCTTCTGATCATACTCAATAGCCTTAGATATCACAGCCTTCAAACTTTCCTGCAACTGATCCCAAAGGGAGGAGTGTTTGCATGCCGCATGCATAGCTTCTGAAGCTAGCACACTGACCTGGCTATATTTCAATCTTTCCCTAGCCCCTGACCATCCTACTCTGAATAAATCACTAGTGCGCCTTGCAGGAAGACCGTGCCTTGCGTCTTTTGTCAACCGACGAAGAACACAACAATCTGGAATTTTATATATGCAATTCGTTCAGAACGTGGAATATATGCTTACACGGTAGACCTTTTATAATCATTCTTCTCCAGCTGCACTTTATAGATTCTTTTGGATTTTTCGGTGTATATTCCACGGTGAACTGCGTCTTTCGGTTATCATGCCATCCGACGACAAATATTTCTGATCCAGATCCTAGCTTTTTTTCAATAGTCACTATGCCACCAACTTTCTTCAGATCATCCCGCAACATATAGAAGTTAGCCGGGGTGAACTTGTGCGAAGCAGCTACCCCCAATTCCCTACATCTAGTTATGGGCACCGGTATAGTCTGTGAGGCCGTGCAGTCATCTCGCGCCTCGTTCTCACGGATACGGTTGATGCAATTCTCAAATGCAATATCATATCCACTAAAGTCATCTCTCCATCAAGGTGCAGGTGAAGGCAGGAATTTAGACTTTCACTTTGCTGGTTGCTTTTCATACCAAACCAAAAACCATCAGCCAGATACGCTGCAGCCCACATGCCCCTCTTCCTATACATCCTTCTCAACCAAGTTTTGGTTTTCTCCGACTGCCATTTCCTTAAGAACGCTTGCCATCTCTGCTCAAATACGGCTTTCGACGTAGTGTAGTACAACATAGAGCGAAACTCTCCTAAGAACTTACTACTAAGATGAACCTTCATATTTTTCCCAATATGCCAAGTACATATTCGGTGCCAGACATCTGAAAATACTTTGCGAATTGTCCTAATCATCGCCGAGTCAGCATCCGTGATTACACTCCGAGGCATCTTCTGACACATTGTCTTGAGAAATGTTTGCAATAGCCACACATATGTTTCTTCTGTCTCATCCAAAACTATGGCACAACCAAAAACAGTAGTCCTATGGTGATTGTTCAAACCGATAAAAGGTATGAGTGGCATACCATATCGATTCATCTTGTACGTGCTGTCAAACACAAGGACATCCCCATAGTCCTCATAGTCCTGTATAGACTGGGAATCACACCAGAATATTCTTTTCAGCCGTCCTTCTTCATCTAAGTCATAGTCAAAATAAAAGCTGGGGTCCCTCTCCTTTCTGCTAGCCATAATGCCAATGGTCGTGGCAGCATCACCTTTCGCCAGTGGTTTTCTCTTCTCCTTGCTGCAAAGGTTGTACATATCCCTCCTGACGTACCCAACACCACCGTACCATCCACTTTTGCTGATCATGGAGTCCATTATGATGTGCTTTCTAATTCCTTCGGCTCCCATAGCTAATATCTCAGCCTTCTGGTACTCTTTTATTTTTCTATGCGACCAAAGAAAAGGTACTTCATCCGGTCTTGCTAACACATGACTGTGATTGGGCTCAAAACTTTAAACGTACCATACGCCAAGTTTTGATTAAGCTTCACTGTCAGGTGAGCCCCACACTTGCATCGGGACAAAGCTCTGAGCCTTCGACTTCGTCCCTCCCTGGTCATCAACCTCTTATCACGCTCACTTTCCCTCGAACACAAATAACATCTGTAAACCAAATGTTTCGTACGCTTCTTGCTATATCCGACCTTGTCCTTTCTGATGCTAAATCCATTATCTTTAGCGTAGCTGTTGTAGAATACAAAAGCAGCTGCTTCGCAAGGAAAAGTCATCTCCTTTATCTTCATCAACATGTCCATCTTATCCTCAGCCTTGCAAACATCATTGACATTCCAGCTCCCATCATCAACCGGGGCCTGCACATGCAGAGAAAAGCAATGAAAACCTACATATATTTTATTCACCAGACACTTTGTTTTTCACAACAAATATATCCATAAATCTTACCTCCATAATGTTCACCTCCTTTGACTCCCCAGAATATGTTCCATCAAAAATATCACTCTCCATGTCCGACTCACCATAGTAGTCGTACATGTTTTGAAGACCAGCTATTTCCTACACAAAATAATAACACAATTACTCATCCACTAATGGTCATTTACTTCGTTGCTTCACAAATAATTAGTACACTCTATGTACCTCATTAATGTATTCCTCGATCAGAGACTCGGAATTGCTTTCCTCCTTATCATTGTCTATGTCCATCTACATAAATTGGTATCATGAATAATGTTATAATTTTAACATTAACATAATTATTTTGCTATCCCTAATAATTGAATCAAATAAAATAACTTACATTATTTTGCCATCCCTATGCCTACCGCACCGAATCCCACTGTTTACTGCTTTTGTTACTACTGTCTTTGCTTTACTACTTTGTTACTTTACTATTCCTACTACAAAACTGTTGCTACTGATAAACTGCTGTGAGCAAGATTGTTTCCAGGTGTAGCTGAATTGAAAACTCAGTTGTTAAGGCTATAAATATTCTTTGGCTCCCCTTGTGTCGAATCAATAAATTGGGTTTCACTTCCCTCGAAAATACTGCGATACACCCCCTCTACTTGTGGGTCATCAAGACTATTTTCTGGCGCCGTTGCCGGGGAGCATAGCTTTATTTATCAAGTTCACTTGGATTCTCTATTGTTCACTGCTATCCATCCATCATGGGTAAGTCTCGTGATGGCAAGGTTCCTATTTTACCATCCACTACAAGAAGAGGTACGGTTCTAAACACCTCTGTTGCTCTTGATTCACCGTCTGTTCTGAGTAAGTTCCTTACACTACCACATACACATGCTACACACACTGCTACTACTGCTGAATCTGAAACTTCTGATGCTTATGATGCTGCTTCTACTGTGCTTGATAAGAGTGGTTCATTAGGTCCTTTCCTAGATGCTACGATTGCTAGAACTATAGCTAGAAATACCAAAACTCCTAATGAAGACACTACCACACCTGTTAGCTCACCTGAGTCTAGTGAGAGTTATGATATTGAAGATGGTTATGTTGAGATGACCGATGAGTTTATTAAAGAATGTAAAACACCCATGATAGGAGCGCTGCTAAGAGTCTCCTTGAGAGGCGTACTATTAGACCCAAATTGTCTCCTGATGCTAAGTTTGCTGCTTCTCCCATAAACATTATAGATGAAGATTATGATTTCTCTCTCGATCTATCTTACATAGCTATTATCGAGAAAGAACCTTTTTGTGGGACTAAGAATGAAAGTGCGGTAGCACATATGAATGAACTTTCTACCATGAGTGGCTTGTTTTCTGATGATATTAAGATGCGTACTTACTTTGTTGCTAATATTTTTCCCTTTTCACTGAAAGGAGAAGCTAAAACTTGGTTTAGTAATTTACCTCCTGGATCTATTGATAGACCTGAGTGCTTGATTAGTACTTTCCTGCAGAAATATTTTCCTCCCAGTGCTAGACATGCTATTTTGCAGGAACTTTTTGATTTTAAACAGGGAGAAAAAGAGGTATTGCCTGAATCTTGGGCAAGGTTTTGTGCTTTGATTCATGCACAGGCTGGAAGTCCATTACCTAAGAATGAGCTTCTTGATATATTTTATAATGGACTAACCGAAGAATCTAGGACATACCTAGATAGTTGTGCTGATTGTGTTTTCAGGAATAGGACTCCTAAGGAAGCTAAGGAATTAATGGCTAAAATAAGCAAGAATTATGAAGATTGGACTCCTCCTAAACAAGCTATACCTGAAGGAATTGTACCTGAACCATCTATTCCTGTGCCTATTCCAACATCAAAGAAGAGGGGAGTTATTGGATTAAATGATGAAGTGATGAAGGAAGCTAAGAAATGTCTTAAGGAGAAGGGAATTAAAGCTGCAGATGTCAAGAATTTACCTCCTATAGAAGAATTATGTAAGCCTATTCCCTACTCATCCACTATTGAGGTACACTCTCTCCAACACTTTGATGAAGGTGATATCCCTTACTCTAAACCTCTTGATCAATGCTTAGAAGAATTCGATATCTTTATTGTTAAGCAAGATAACTTTAATAAAAGGGTGCAAAATCATCTAATGGAAAACACTAGAGCTATTGTGGAGTTGAAAGATATTGTGGAAAGAACCTCTAATGATGTTAAAATGATTGTTAAACACTTTCAAATGGTTCAAACTCAAATAGATCAACTCGTTAAAGTGCAAAACGACTTGCTAGTTAATGCCGCTAAAGAAAAACATGCTTATGAAATTAGAACTAGAAGTGGAGCTGCTACCCAGGATCCTCTATATCCTGAGGGGCATACAAAAAGAATCGAGCAGGATTCTCAACAAGCTGAAAATAGTGGTTCTACTCATAAGAACAGGAAAAAGAAACATAAAACTGTTGTAGAACCCTCTGAACCTGCTATAGATCCTAATAGTATATCTATCTCTGATGCTGAAACTGAAAGTGGTAATGAAGAAAATGTTGTTCCCAATGAAGAAAAAGTTGAAGAAGAACCTGAAAACCACACTAAGAATACTAAATACACCAAAGAAGATTTTATTGCTAAGAAACATGGTAGTGAAAGAGAACCTTGGGTCCAAAAACCTATGCCTTTCCTTGATAAGAAACACAAGTCAAAGGAAGATGAACACTATAATAAGTTTTGTGAGTGGATGAAGCCTTTATTCTTGCAAATTCCTTTGACTGATGCTATTAAATTGCCTCCTTACTCAAAGTATATGAAGGACATTGTCTTGAATAAAAGGAAGATCCCTAATGAAGAAATTTCTACTTTGCTTGCTAATTATTCCTTCAATGGTAAGGTTCCTAAGAAACTTGGAGACCCAGGGATTCCAACTATCCCTTGCTCTATTAAGAACAGTTATGTTAGAACTGCTTTGTGTGATTTGGGAGCTGGAGTTAGTGTTATGCCTTTCTCTCTCTATAAGAGGCTTCAACTTGAAAAATTAATACCAACTGATATATCTTTGCAAATGGCTGATAAATCTACCACTATTCCTGTGGGTATATGTGAGGATGTACCTGTTCAGGTGGCTCACAATTACTTGATATTGACTGATTTTGTTGTGCTTGAAATGCCTGAAGACGATAATATGTCTATTATTCTTGGGAGACCTTTTCTTAATATCGCAGGCTGTTATTAATTGTAATCAAGGAAAGGTGACCTTCAATGTTAATGACAAGGAACATACTGTCTATTTCCCCAAGAAGATTGAAAGGACTTATGGTTTGAATTCAATTGAACATGTTGAAGGCATTCAAGTTGGAGAAATATATTGTCCCATACCAAGAGAAAAATTTGAAACTATTATGATTGGGACCATTGCTATCAAGGTTGAGGTAACATAATCATTAGTGGAGTACAAAGTTTTGTCTCATATGCAATTGTTTTGGTAGCAAGACTTTATCAACCTTGTTAACAAAAGGATTCCATTGAACAAAACAATGTTTTCATTATGATTATCTCCATTTATTTCTATCCTTTGCATTTTAGTTTTTGCTTTTGTTTAGTTTTCTTTTTGTTGTTAGTTGCTTGCATGTTAGAACTTCTGTAGTTCTAGCCTTGTTTTGTCCTTACATCATGTTTCAAAAAAAAGGGAAAAAAATCTATCTGTCAGAAAAATCATTCTTCTATTTCTGAAAAATGCCCAAAAATAAAGTGTCTCGAAAAATTCGAAAAAATTCATATTAAATTTTTACATGAAAAAAGGGCAGAGGAGTACCTGGGAGGTACCAGGGGGGCCCACCAGGCAGGCACACCACATGGTGGCATGGCCAGCCTTGGGTGGCGCCATGCCCTGGTGTGGGCCACCCCTGGCCCCCCACTACCTCTCTCACCTGCCACTTTTCTCTCTCTCCCGAGTAAGCTCCAGTTCATAGCTCAAAATCGCGTTCTTGCTGTGCTTGCTCTCGATTTTTTCGATCTCCTTGCTCAGCACATCCTTCTTACTGAAATTTGGAGCATTTGTTCCCAGGTATGTGACTCCTCCCCTTGTCCAAGTAGATTTGTGTTTAGTGGATTATATGTTGAGTATTTTGCTGCTGTAGGTGACTGGTTATGAGGGCTTGTAAGCTTGTTTGATGCTTAGAGATATAGTTTTGATGCATGTTTAGGCCTCTTGCAAGTCCCAATGAGTAGAATCCTTTGTTATATTTACTTTGCAATCACTTGTTTAATATGTATTTAAATTTCAGAATAGAAGATGAGTGCATCACCCAAACCAACATGAGCTTTGGGTACCTGAGGTCATGAAGGTCCACCGGGAGGAGGAAGTTTTTCCCTCCATTTATCCATGCTCTGAGTTCATGAGAGCTGTAGGAATTCTACAAGATTTCCACACTTTGGTTTCTAATGCAGGGTTAGAGCACTTTTTGGAAGATGAACCTTGTCAATTTGTGAAGCTAACCATGTGTGGTGCAGGATTTCCAATTTAGTCACTCTTTGCCTAACCCCATGGTCCATTACAAAATTTACAATATTGTTGTCAACCTTTCTCTTGATGATTTTTGTGCAGCTATTAAGGTACCTCAATGGGGATCATGTAGGAAGATTAAAGAGAGACCTGAACCACTCATGGATTTATATGCAGAAATTTGCCAAGGGAGTAGCTTCTCGAAGGAGAGTGGAAAAATCCGTAACATTCATCTTCCCTCCGTTCGCTACTTTGCCTACTTTATTGCCAAGTGTATTCTTGCTAGGAAAACTGCCAATAAGTTATCTTCGTTTGATCTAGCATTTATCTCTGCTGCTCTTAGACGAGATAGGTCTTACAACTTGGGTGCTTTGATAGCTTTTCGTCTTGCTGCTAACCGTGAGAAAGGTGGAATTTGTGGAGGCCTCATTGCTTCTCGTTTACTAGCATTGCATGGTTTAGTGCCTCATCATCTAGACCTACAGTTTACCATAGAGAGACTTGATTTTAATTCCATGATACAACATAAATTTATTTCCTCGTGGGCTAGTTTGAGTGAGTTGTCTTATAAAATAACCTTTCTCAAAGCTGGTTGGAGAAAGAGCAAGTCCGAGCATGTTGTTCTTTTGCCTGCACCTGTTTTGTTTAACCTTGATAATAGGGAAGGATGGTCCCTCACTGAGGAGGAGCTTGATACGTACTTGGGAGAGCTCTCCCAACAGGAGCAGGACACTAGAAGGGAGGTCACGGATCATTCGGTCCAGCCCTCGAATGAGGGAGAGTCTTCATATCAGCAGCCCGCTTATGATTGGGGAGCTTCCTCTTCTTCTCATGGGCCCATCTATTACCAAGATCCGCTCGCTTGGAACCCCTATTCGTACATGGATTGATACCCACTTAGGCCAAAAGCCTAAGCTTGGGGGGAGGTACGCTGACACCGCACTCATCTCCATATCATGTTGCGTTGGTACTTTGTATATTCATGTTTTTGTTCTCTTTTTAGTTTTCATTCTTCTTTGCTTTTGCTTTTTAAAAACACAAAAAATAACAAAAAAAATTCTGTTGTTTCTCTTTGGTTTGCTTCTTCTTTTTGCCTTGGTTTGCTTTTCCCTTTTTGCTTTGTTTGAACTATTCGAAAAACCCAAAAAGATTTTGCTTTGTTTGCTTTTCCCTTTTGGTTCTTGTTTAAAAATCAGAAACACCAAAAATATTTGTCGTTCTTCTTTGGTTTTTGCGAGTTTGCTACAGGGTTCAACAGTCCTCAGTGGATATTGGTTTCATATTATTATTCAAGCCACACAAGTGAAGAGCAATAATGAGGATCAATGACAACTTGAGGCGTGGTAAGAGGCTAGAAACGAACTCTATTTGTTTTCATTGTTGTACATATACTCATCATTGTGAGCTTGCTTAGTCCGTTCAAGTAGGGTGTATGTTATCTTTGGATGCTTAGTAGTTCTTGCTTTCTTACGATTAGCTCCAGCTCGCTAATAGTTTGTAGCATGTCTTACGAATGTTTGCTTGCATTGCTCTATTCATAAATTGGTATGACACCGTGGTATCCTCCTCTGAATGTTTCATTTGAATTGACTTGGCACATGCTCAAGCATGCACACGACTGTGATAATCAGTTAAGTCTTGATGAATTATTTTGCCTTGAGGATCTTGAATCACTTTCATGCCATGAGCAGTCCTATTTTGTTGCAAGCATGATAATGACAGCTATTGCTCTCTCGTTTGTCGCTCCCTTACTATTGCTAGCCTTCACTTTTTTTGAGTATATTTTACTCAAGTTTCCAACTCCCTAAACCAAATATTTCCAAAGTGTCCACCATACCTACCCTTTAGCATCATTCGCTACCTCCGTGCATATTCAATATGCCTTGTTTTCTTCCTAATAAAATGTTTGCTTGTTATGAGAAAGTTAGTTAGTAAAGCTCTCACGAACTTGATGGCACACTTTATTTTCTTTCACTTAATAAACCTGAACCATTGCGTCCTTCTTTGTTGTGCATATGCTTGCGCTTTATGAGTTGAAGTTAGCAGAACCATGTATCATGGGGAGCGCTTTCAACGCTTCATAGGTACTTTGTACCTAGTTGATATCATGTTCTTTTGCTTATGGACCCCGGCGGTGTGAAATAAAAGTGGAACTTGTAAGATCATGGAGTTTGTATGTATGTTAGAGAAACGTCTGGGCCGCTAGCCTAAGCCATGCCTAATCATGGTGGAAACTTGCAGCATAACCATAATGAGAATTCTATGAAGCATCCTCAATAAAAATCTATGCACATAGTAAATAAAAAGATCGCCGAGATGCTCATTGTCTGCTTGCCTTGTATTTTGATTATGGGATAGCTCCCGTGTCATGTGCAAGGGGTACCCCGTTGGCGGTTCTCTATGATACGTATATACTTACAATGACAAGAGCTTACTTGTGACGTAAGTTGAGTAGCATGAGGATCGGTCTTCGTAAGTAAGGGGCATGAGACTTCGATTTATAACTTGTCAAGCATATCCTCTTAGTTGTGTCACTTTCACCTTAACCACATTAAAGATGCTTATGATAGGGGCAATGAGAGCTCAAAGCTAACGAGTACCATACTTTCAGCATTTGGAATCCTTTCAAAATTATTCAAAACCTTTTCTTCTACTTGTTGAGTCTCCACATATTCTTTGAGCACCTTCTTGATCATTCTTTATGTTTGTTCCATTACTTGATTATTTGTGTTATGACTTTGATGCTTGTATTCTTGATATCTTTACTTCTAGTCACCACTTGAACTTTAGAGGTGCCTTGGCATTCATAATCAAAGGCAAGCGAGATACCACTCTATCATACCTTTCTATGAGCATTGTAATGTTGCTTATGTTTGTGCCTCATGCTACTTATTATTCTTGAGTTGGAATCTCTTCATAGCTTATAAAGACTATTAAGTAGACTTGGTTGCATACTCTTTATTATGAATTGTCCAAGTAGTTGATCACATTGCTGAGAATATTTACATCATATGAAGCAAATGTGTTTGTGAAAGTTCTTTTATCGCACTCAGTTTTCAACTGAATTGCTTGAGGACAAGCAATAAGCTAAGCTTGGGGGAGTTGATACGTCCAAAACGTATCTACTTTCCCGAACACTTTTGCTATTGTTTCTCCTCTAAACTTGTGTGATTTGGATACAACTAATGCGGACTGATGCTGTTTTCAGCAGAATTGCCTTGGTGTCTACTTTTGTGCGTAAAATCAACTATCGTGAAAAATCCGGAAAATATGCCAAAATCCTATTTCACCCGAAGACTCCAGAGCTGAATGCGAGACGGAGAAGAGCCAGGTGGCTACACCACCACCGCCGGCACGGCCAAAGCCGCGCCAGGTGGTGTGGGCCCCAGCACCCCTTGGCCTCTCTCTTCGCTTATAAGGAGCCTTCTGACCTAAAAACTTTGGAGGTTCGACGTTTTCTAGAAGGAGTTCGCTCACGCCACCACCAGATTCCACGAACAGCACCAAAACTCATATGGCACCTCCGGATGGGGAATTGGAGGAGATCATCGCCATCATCATCACCATCACTTCTCCATCGACCATCCATGTTTCCCCCATCTAATCCCCCGCTGTAGGCTATGGGGATGGTAGGGATTGGATGAGATCGTTCATGTAATGGCATCAGATTGTTAGGGCATGGTGCCTAGTATCTTTTATTAGTGCTTTATGACTTTGTTGCGACTTGTTGTGCTTAATGCTTGTCACTAGGGCCCGAGTGCCATGATTTCAGATCTGAACATGTTATTGATTCATTATGATAGTATTATTTCTGGTCTTATCTACAAGTTGTATACACACGTTGTTGTCCGGAACCTATGGCCCCAAAGTGACAGAAATCGGGATAATCGGAAGGGAATGACTTTGATGTGAGGATCACATGTGTTCACGGAGTGTTAATGCTTTGCTCCAGTGCTCTATTAAAAGGAGCACCTTAATTGCCAGTAGTTCCCTAGAGGCCCCGCTGCAAACGGGCTGGCAGGACAAAAGATGTTGTGCAAGTTCTCATTGCGAGCACGTATGACTATATATGGAACACATGCCTAGGATTGTCTAGTACTTGGATGCTTTATCTTATTTACCTGCAATTGCCCTATGTTCTGATTGCTATGTGAATTGTCTTGTCCATGCAACGCCCGTCCATCCATCCCTATGCCTACCACACTCGAATCACACTGTTTACTGCTTTTGTTACTACTGTCTTTGTTTTACTACTGCTGTTACTTTACTATTCCTACTACAAAACTGTTGCTACTGATAAACTGCTGTGAGCAAGATTGTTTCCAGGTGCAGCTGAATTGACAACTCAGTTGTTAAGGCTTATAAATATTCTTTGGCTCCCCTTGTGTCGAATCAATAAATTGGGTTTCACTTCCCTCGAAACTACTGCGATACACCCCCTATACTTGTGGGTCATCAAAGATGCAATAACATAATCATCATCGCCCACATATAAACATATGTGTACTACCCATGCAAAGCACCTATGCATAGATCAGGCTCTGATACCACTGTTGGGTTTGCAACATAGAAAATAAAAAATTTCCTACGATGGGAACTATACGCCAAGATCTATCTACTAGATAGAAGCAACGGGTGGATATACATCCATAGAGAACTTACCCTCAAAGACAACAAAGCTTTGTTAACAAGTTGGAACTCGTGGATGATGTGGTCGTACACTTTCCGATTTCAAGATCGTGATGAAGTCAAGTAGGTCCGGCTCCAGCACGTCCATCAGATCCAGCTCCAGCAAGTCCAGCACCACCAAGTCCAGCACCGCAAAGCAGCGGTGCATCCGTGATCACACACACGTCCAGTACCCCGACAACCTCCATCCCTCGCTCCAGCAAAGCAGCGGAAGCAGCAATTCCTTTCCAGATAAAGCCACCGGGAACATGTATCTTGCTAATCCGAGACCATGGGAAATAACTAGAGGGAGAGAGAGATCCTTCACGAGGAGGAGTGAGGAAGAAGGGGTGTGAGGGGGGCCTTTTATAGGAAGAGGGGGTGCCCCTCCCCATGGCCGGCGCCTAAGGGGTGACCCCTCACCTCCTCATTCATGTGGTGGTAACTCCCTCCACATAAATTTGCCCCTGCACATTCTCTTTTAAAGTCCCCACTTTAAATGCATTAAATTTCTCCAAATTTAATGCTCTCTCATTTAATAAAACTCTTTTATTGATTTTTTTCAGAATTTTGTTAATTACTTTAATTAACAAACATTCACATAAAACCCCCTGCAACATTTCAATATTACACGTAGAACCAATTTCAGCAATTTCACCCGAAACAGTTTCGGTGTCTATTGAAATAATTCCAGCGCTTTCTTTAAATCTTTATCTGAAACATATTTGCTTCAAATGGTGTCAGTATCCCTTAAGTGTGTCACCCTATGGTTCACGAATAATGCAAACATGATCGAGACCCCTCTTAGATCATTAATCAGAAGCGGGACATGGAGATCCATACTGACGCCTACACATTCAACAATGACTTCTGTGATCGTGAGAACCTTTAACGCTAGTAACTAAATCCCTTTGTCTCATGATATAATACATGTCCAAGATTCGATCATCGGTATCCAAATACCTAGTTTGATCTCATTACCGACATGCACTCTTTTCTCGTTCCCGTGATATAACATTCTAGTGATCACATCACTTGCTTGCAAGCTATCTTAATGTGATATCACCGAGAGGGCCCAGAGTATATCTATCCGTCATCGGGATGGAAAAATCTCACTCTTGATCCATGAGCCTCAACATAACACCTTTGTAGCACTAAACCCACCTTTATAGTCACCCTGTTACGGTGTGACATTTGATGTTATCAAGATACTCTTCCGGTGTTAGCAATTAACATGATCTCATGGTCTAAGGACTAAGATTACTTCGTATGATGTTATAGCAATATAAACATAATGACTTTGATCGTAATGCTATACTTCGGATGAATGTTCATCACATCATTCCACCAATGTTGTGACCTTGTTATTAACAACATCCAATGTCCATGATCAGGAAACCTTAATCATCTTGTTAATCAACAAGCTAGTTTATATGAGAGGCAGTACTAGGAACTTTGTATTTTGTTTATTAAACACACATGTATTAACGTTTCCAATTAATAAAATTATAGCATGCAAAATAAACATTTATCATAAACATGGAATAAGATAATAACCACTTTATTATTGCCTCTCGGGCATATTCCCTTCAGATTGGCTCAATCAGCGATAGCCAGACCGAGTGGAGCACTCGGCGACAGCCTGGCCGAATGGCCCATTCGGCGACACCGTGGACGGAAGGATCCAAAGAAAACCACCGCCACGCGAGCGCGTCCCGCACCCAGTCTTCTTCCTCACGTCGTCTCGCTGCCTCCTCTCTCTCTAGCGACGAACTCCACCGTTTTTCACCAGTTTTCTCAGATTCAGCCCAAATTAGCCAGCAAATCTTCCTTGTAAAACCACTATAGAGATAGGGGAACCCCGATCTACTGATGGGTTAGCTCAGAACTCGATTTGGTGGATTTTTGGAGGAATGGTGGTGGTGCTGGGGTGGAGCAATGGCAATGGTGGTGCTGCGGTGGAGCTTGGAGCTGGGGCATTTTTGAGCTGCACCGTACTGCTTCTTTGGTGAACTGAGCCTGCTGTACCGAGTGGCTTCTCACGCTTCAAGGGTAAACTCCAATCCCTCGTTAATCACAGTTATTGTATATGGTTATAAGGCTACTCGGGCTGTGGTTAGGAGGCTATTAGAATAATTAGGAGGGTTTTAATATATTATTTAAAATATTTGCGGATAGTTGTACATAGTTTTATTTAGAATAGGTGGATTTGTACAAAGAATTGGTAGGTGGATTTGTAGGAATATTATCCAGACTATTATTTAGAATATTCGTGGATAGTTGTACATAGTTTTATTTAGAATGGGTGGATTTGTAGAATGATTTGGTAGGTGGATTTGTAGGAATATTATCCAAACTATTAGTATATTATTTAGAGTATTTATGCACCATCGATAATTAATTATTTAGATTGATTTTTTTATGTCAGCAGAGATGTCGAATGTAGTGAAGTTCGTGTTTTACTATGGTCTTGGTAATATCCAATACTATGAATATGGAGCAGATTTGCGTGAGTTTCATTTTATGGAGTTGGATTTGACTGCCCCTCAAACCTGAAGTGTTAGTCAGTTGAAGGAATGGTTGACGGATTGTTTAGGATATAATCTCGAAACATACACCATCAGTGTCCAAGCATTGTGGACAAAGTCTACCAAGAAAATTTTCTGGATTTTGAAGGATGTAGATCATAACAGAGATTGGTTTAAATAGTTAAAAGGTTGTCAGGACAGGCAGATACACCCTGTTGCACTAGTGCTTCCTGTCTTGAAGGAGATCAATCCGCAAGCATCGGAAGGTGGACACGGTCCTGGCCATAGTGTTGAATCTAGTGGTGGGACGTACTCTATGTCCAATGCTGGAGGTGGTGGTTATGAATCAGAGCAGAGCAGTCAGATAGGAGGAGGTGGTGGTGGTTACGAACCAGGGCAGAGCAGTCATGATATAGGTGGAGGATACGAAAGTGGAGAGGTAGATGGGGACGAGGAAGGTGGGCACATGCAAGACATGATGGAGGATGATAATTACATGGATGGTGAAAGTGGTGATTCTGATGATTCAGATAATTCTGATGAAGAAGGCAATGGAGAGGACGTGCCGATTCCTGCATCCTGGAATCAAGACATCTCCGGTGTCATGACCGTTAACGACTGTCATGACTCTGCCTGGGAATATCACAAAAATAAAATTGCACAGGGCGCCAGATATCTAGACAAGAAACATTTGTAAGATGCAGTCATTTCTTGGGCATTGTCTACATAGAGGGTTCTCAGTACAACCATGTCAAATAAGAGATACTTGACAATGGAATGCGTGGATATAAATTG
This sequence comes from Avena insularis, assembly GCA_023614405.1. NCBI lineage: Eukaryota > Viridiplantae > Streptophyta > Magnoliopsida > Poales > Poaceae > Avena > Avena insularis. Next base: position 480,787,538 of record CM042686.1, on the reverse strand, counting down.
TCCAGCTAGGGTGCATGGATATCTTCCTAAATATGACACAAGTTGGTTGGTGAGTGACATGGTTATGCACACGTGTCAGCTTTCTATCCCTACAGATCATCGTAACCTCATGTCCATGCTTCTGGCTCGGTTGTTTTACATGGAAATAGTGGAGAGCAAAGCGGTGGAAGTGAAGGCTATAATAAATAAAGTAAGGGTCAGGTTTAATTACAACATTTTGTACGGCAAGGCTTGGAGGGCAAAGCAAAGGGCTGTTGAGGACAGGTTTGGTTCTTTCAGAGACGCGTATGACTCTGTAGTGAGACAACTCCTTACACTGCAGGCAAGGAACCCAGACACCTATGTCGACATCCAACACTATGTGATACCTAAGGATCCATCCATAAAGGTGCTTCATCGAGTCTTCTTCTCTTTCTCTGTGTGCATCCAAGCTTTCATTTATTGCCGACCAGCTATATGTGTGGACGACATGTTTCTCACTAGAAAGTATAAGGGACGGATCCTTACCGCCATTGGTCAAGACGGCAACAATCGAATTGTTCCACTCACCTTTGCTTTTGTTGAGGGAGAAAACACTGAAAGCTGGACATGGTTCTTCAGGCAGCTCAAGATAGCAGTTGTGAAATATAAGTCCAATGTGTGCATCATTCATGATAGGCATGCAGGTATACTAAATGCGGTTAAACGTTTGACATAGCCTGGTCCTGAAGAACAAACACCTTGGCTCGACATGCAGAGCCGCTGGTGCATGCGCCATTTGGGAGCTAATTTTTTCTCACAGTTCAGGAACAAGAATCTGATGAATCTTTTGAAAAAACTGTGCAAGAAGAACCAAGAATGGAAGTATGATTTCATACATGCACATCTCGATGACTTCACTCAGAAATATGTCAGGGCGAGGAAAGCAGCCCAAACTGCAGCTATAGCTGCACATCAAGCAGCAGTTGCTGCCCAGGCTGCTACTGGAGAAGCGCAGCTGGAAGAAGAGCCTGTAGGGCTTTGTGACTTGACTGGATTTGATCCGCCTGGTACTAGGAGAAGGCCCGGGAGACAGATTAAAAAATTTCAACAGTGGATAGAGCACGAGCCTTTGGAGAGATGGTCTTTGCTACACGACACCCATGGAGCTAGGTATGGTGTCATGACTACAAACCTAGCTGAGTCATAGAACTTTGTCCTCAGAGGTGGCAAGGCTCTGCCACTTACAGCCATTGTTGAGGGTATTTTGTATGGCACGATCAAATATTTTAGAGACAGACGACAGAGAGCTCAATTGCATATATTCAACAATCCGAACACATGCTTCTGTGAAAAAATTATGGAGTACATGGATAAAAAGATGGCAAAAGCTCGGACACACACTGTCGTGGACATCGGTAATACAGAGAGAAGGTTTGAGGTGCGGTTACCTACCGATAAGTTTGGGTGTGGTAATGAGCTAAGGACGCATGAGGTGAAGATTGGAAATGAGCAATGGCCAACCTGTGAGTGCACATGCAACAAACCAAAATTGCTTCATCTCCTTTGCTCGCATGTGCTTGCTGCATGTGGGCAGCTTGGGTTGGACGCAATCTCGTTCGTGTCTCCGTACTATCTAAAAGAATCTGTGATTAATACCTGGACAGGTGAGATGTCAGGATTTTGAGTAGTTGGTAATTTCAACACGGTAAACGCTGATGAAAGGCAGTACATCCCCCACCCTGCTCTAATGCAAACAAGCAGAGAAAGACGCCAGTGTAGGCGCATCTGGAATGACATGGATGAATCAGAAGATGGAGGCCCAACGCGATAGTGTTTTCTATGCAATGATTTTGGCCATAGGAAAAGGTATTGTCCCAAGTTTGGAACAGGCGTAGTACCTACGGGAGGCCGTGGTACCCGAGATCGAAGAGGTAGAGGTCGCGGGCGAACTTAGGTTCCGACGAACTATGTTCCATGTGTAATATGTGATGAACTATGTTCCATGTGTAATATGTGATGAACTATGTTCCATGTGTAATATGTGATGAACTATGTTTTAATTTGTAATATGTGATGAACTATGTTTTAATTTGTAATTTGTGAGGAACTAAGTTCTAATTTATAATATGTGAGGAACTATGGTTTAATTTGTAATATGTGATGAACTATGTTTTAATTTGTAATATGTGATGAACTATGTTTTAATTTGTAATATGTGATGAACTATGTTTTAATTTGTAATATGTGATGAACTATGTTTTAATTTGTAATTTATGATGAACTATGTTTTAATTTGTAATTTGTGATGAACTATGTTTTAATTTGTAATATGTGCAGAAATAGCGAGAAGATACAGTTTGCTCAGTGAAGATATTGAGAAGAAACATCGTGCTAGAATCTTGGAGGATGAACCTAACTCCCTCGAGCCCTTGGTCACTCGCACTCCCAACGTAAACTGGAGGATACACCCGGCTTGGGTTTCTAGGTACGATTTTATTGTAATCGTGCATTACAACAATTATGATTGGACGCACTAAGTCTTTTGTCACTCCATTTCTATATGCAGGTTGAAGTGGGCTGGACTTTTACCTTTCACTTGTCTGGTTGAGGACACTGGAGACTCTACACGTCTATTATATGACCAGTCGTTGCTCAGCTGCTTGGTTGACCGCTGGAGGCCCGAGACACACACTTTTCACTTCCGCTGGGGAGAAATGGCTCCTACTCTCCAGGATGTGTCTTACCTGTTGGGACTTCCTTTGGCAGGCCAGCCCATTGGGCCGCTAGATGCACCAGCCAGTTGGCAAGCCAATATGGCCCAATGTTTCGAGGGTATTAGTGTCGTATCTGGTCCATTTGACCACGATGATCACGGGCCCAAGTTCGACTGGGTACTAGGATTTCAGGTGTGTTCGCTAACTTGTTAGTCCAATTCTCTTTACGCATCGCACCATTCTATGTTTTTTGGTACTAAGCTATCTTTGCATTAATGCAGATTCAACGGTTAGGCTATCCAGAGATCCAGTTAACTGAGCCACAGATCACTCGATGCTTGGAGGCATACTTACTTTGGCTTCTCGGGAAGGTGATGTTCACCGAGAATCATGTCACCACTATCACCGCTCGCTACATCCCTATTGTATTGGAGATTGCTAATGCAACAAGCACCGACATGATTACACAAAGGAGTTGGGGTTCTGCGGTCTTGTCAGCTACGTACAGAGGTATGTGCAGCGGTTGCCAACGTAAAGCTCCTAGGTCAGGCTTGCTTGGATGCCCATTACTATTGCAGCTTTGGTCCTGGGAGCGGTTTCCTATTGGACGATCGGACGTAGTTGTTGAGACGGCATACCCATCGCATGCATTGGGTGACCCTCCGATAGGACTGTTCGACGCAGACCGCATCGACTTATCGACTTTCGGTACATTTTGGACACGTCACAAGGTATGTGCAAAGTTTTAATTAGTTCATGTACTATATGACTAGAAATGACATGTGTTCTTTGCCAGAGACGCTTTTCTCATGCTCAGGTGAGGGGTTGCTACCCCGCTTTCTCCGAGCAGTTTGACGTGCTGCTCGCGAGCTCGGTGATGTGGGAGCCCTACACGGATGCAACCGTTGGTGCTAGATTCCGCAAGGATGGGGACGACGTGGGAGCCCTCACACCGATTTCTACTCTCTGTACCAGAGACACGATGTATTGGCTTACAAAATCGAAGATCATCTTCGACATGCAGGTAGAGGAGATGAGCCTACAGAGAGTAATGAGGCAGTTCGGCCTTCACCAGTTGGCCGACCCTCGTCCTACTGAGAGTGCCATACCTTCGGTCGTCCACACGTAAGTTTATTGACTAATCTAGTTTATTGACTTATCGCAATCACTCTGCAATTGTAGGTTGTCAAGGAAGGGAAGCAACAAGACCGTCACAGGCTGGCTCCATAGAGTTGAGACATACGTAGAGGAGTGGGACAGCGCAACAACACGAGTCTGGGACTCGGATGGCCCGTTTGATATGGAAGAATTCAACCACTATCCGCGAAGCTACATGAGCGCCACACGTCTATGCATCGCACAGCAGAGTGACCCAGAGGCGATGCCGGGCACGACTACTTGGGATAGTTATCCGAGCCAGTCTACTACGGGCAGCAGACAGCACGTGGTAACACATTGTCTTCATCTAATGCACCTACTTGCTACATAGTTTCTATTCCATTTTCACCCTAGTGGTTCAAATTGCAGGCACAGTTGCTAGTCGATCTTGAGACGGAGAGTGCTGATTACAGAGGGTCCCTTTCGTCCGGACCTCTGCTTATACCACGTCAGGAGCAGCAGACCTGGCTGAGTCGCCTAGAAGAGAAGCTCTGACGTATCCACGGAGTTATCACGTGCACCCGCTCTTCGGACGTTGCTCACCAGCCGGGACCACAGCGGCCTCCGCATCACTTGATGCACTAGAGGCAGCACCAGCAGCAGCCACGTCCACCTTCGCCAGTACGACAGTCTCCACGTCCACGACTTACACCACAGGTAACACGGAGGCCTCCCCCTCCAGACCAGCCTGGAGGTTCGTTGTGGCAGCAACCGAGTTCTTTCGACTGGTGGCAGCAGCAGCCACCTTTTCAGGGTGGAGGTTCGTCGTGGCAGCCTCATCAGCAGCAGCCACCTTTTCAGGGTGGAGGTTCCTCGTGGCAGCCTCAACAGTAGCAGGATCCTTTTGGCCACTCTCCCACACCGAACTACGTCTTTCGTCCACAGCCGCAGCCACAGTGTATGCGTCTTACACAATACCGAGACTAGCTTCATATCAATTTCTTATATACTTCGGTATTCATATGTAGGAGCCTTTGGAGTGCATGGGTCTATGCCTGACTATCAGGGATCTTTTTCTGGATCGGCGTGGACGAGTGATCATGAGGTGGAGCACAACACTCAGGACTTCTTGACACAGAGCAGTTGTATCAACATTTTTTAGACCCCCACACAGGAGACTCAGTACGACAAGGACGGCTTAGTGATTCCTCCTCGAAACATTCGAGCGTCCATTAGGTACAGCTGGACACCACTAGAGCAACCAGAGCAACCACGTGAGCGTCAAGGTAGATGACGACGCTGATACCTCTCTCAGCCAGATATGTACTAGTTCTCTATCTATCTATCTATCTATCTATGTATGAGACATATGTCTATCTATGTGTTAGACATGCACCTTTCTATGTTTGAGATATTTCGCAAGGTTATTCATTTCTTGGTCGAGATCGCTAACAAACGACTACAACATATAATTAGGATACAAACGAGATAATTAAGATACACACACGAGCTACAAGGGAGATTTGTTCTATCCCCCACGATGATGCCTTCTTCATGGCCTGCTCTTCTTGCCCTTACCCTTCGACGATGCCTCGCCCAATGATGGCTTGCCCTTACCCTTCGACGATGCCTCGACCGATGATGCCTTGCCTTTACCCTTCTTCTTGGCCAGCCTTTCGTCCCACTCATCTCTCCACTTAGTCCCAACGGCAGGCGTCATGAATATATCATCTTCATCTTCATTCTCTTCTAGCTTGTCATTGCTCTTCTTGTCATGCGCCTTGTTCAAGGTCTCGGCATTGTAACGCTTTGCTCTATCCCTGGTACCACCGACCGGCAGCATGAGGAGATCGTTGGATTCTTCACTCTCTTCTATCCAAATCCAAGGGAGCGTGATGTTCTGCTGCCTTGCCCCTTCATTAGAGAATATTTTCTTGCTCCACCTAGCATTGATCCAAAGTGGCCCTTGCCATATCTCCTCTGGAGTCCTCTTAGGCCACCCTTTTCTACGCAATCCCTCACCCAGCTCAGTGAGGAGACAATCACTACCAATTAGTTCCTCCAATGGGGTTGGATTGTTGTCTATCCTAAAGTTCCTAGCCAAATGGATCAACCAATGTCATTGAAATGTTTGTTCTTTTCACAAACCACATATGGATCCACCAGTGTCATTGCATATGGATCTACAAGAGTTCATTGCATGTGTGTTCTTTTCACAATCCACCTATGGTTCCACTAGTGGCATTGCATGTGTGTTCTTTTCATTAACCATAGCTAGAGTCATTGCATGTCTGCTCTTTTCGAAAACCACATATGGAACCACCATTGTCATTGAAATGTGTATTCTTTCATTGACCACATCTAGAGTCATTTCACGTCTGTTCTTTTCACAGACCACATATGGATCCACCAGTGTTATTGCATGTATGTTCTTTTCACAAACCACATGGATCCACCAGTGTCATTGCATGTGTGTTCTTTTCACAGACCACATATGGATCCACCAGTGTCATTGCATGTGTGTACTTTTCACAAACCACATATGGATCCACCATTTTCATTGCATGTGTGTTCTTTTCACATACCACATATAGATCCACCAGTGTCATTGCATGTGTGTTCTTTTCACAAACCACATATGGATCCACCAGTGTCATTGCATGTGTGTTCTTTTCATTAAGTCATTGCATGTGTGTTATTTTCACAGACTACATATTGATCCACCAGTGTCATTGCATGTGTGTTATTTTCACAAACCACATATGGATCAACCAGTTTCATTGCATCTGTGTTCTTTGCACATACCACATATATATCCACTAGTGTCATTCCATGTGTGTTCTTTTCACAAACCACATATGGATCCACCAGTGTCATTGCATGTGTGTTTTTTCATTAACCACAGCTAGAGTCATGCATGTGTGTGTTTTTCACAAACCACATATGGATCCACCAGTGTCATTGCATGTGTGTTCTTTTTACAAACCACATATGGATCCACCATTTTCATTGCATGTGTGTTCTTTTCATTAACCACAGCTAGAGTCATTGCATATGTGTTCTTTTCACAGACCACATATGGATCCACCGGTGTCATTGAAATGTGTGTGTTTTTCACAGACCACACATGGATCCACCAGTGTCATTGCATATGGATCCACCAGAGTTCACTGGATGTGTGTTCTTTTCACAAACCACAAATGGATCCACCAGAGTTCCTTGCATGTGTGTTCTCTTCAGAAACCACATATGGATCCACCATTTTCATTGCATGTGTGTTCTTTTCACAGACCACATATAGATCCACCAGTGTCATTACATGTGTCTTCTTTTCACATACCACATATAGACCCACCAGTGTCATTGCATGTGTGTTCTTTTCACAAACCACATATGCATCCACCAGTGTCATTGCATGTGTGTTCTTTTCATTAACCACAGCTAGAGTCATTGCATGTGTGTTCTCTTCACAGACCATATATGGATCCACCAGTGTCATTGCATGTGTGTTCTTTCCAAAGACCACATATGGATCAACCAGTGTCATTGTATGTGTGTTCTTTTCACAGACCACATATGGATCCACCAGAGTTCATTGCATGTGTGTTCTTTTCACAAACCATATATGGATCCACCAGTGTCATTGAAATGTGTGTTCTTTTCACAAACAACATATGGATCCACCGGTGTCATTGCATATGGATCCACCAGATTTCATTGCATGTGTGTTCTTTTCACAATCCACCTATGGATCCACTAGTGTCATTCCATGTGTGTTCTTTTCAAACCACAGCTAGAGTCATTGCATGTGTGTTCTTTTCACAGACAACCTATGGATCCACCAGTGTCATTGCATGTGTGTTCTTTTCATAGACCACAGATAGAGTCATTGCATGTGTGTTCTTTTCACAGACCACATATGGATCCACAAGTGTCATTGAAATGTGTGTTCTTTTCACAAACCATATATGGATCCACCAGTTTCATTGCATGTGTTTTTTTTCACATACCACATATGGATACAGCAGTGTCATTGCATGTGTGTTCTTTTCATAGACCACATATGGATCCACCAGTGTCATTGCATGTGTGTTCTTTTCATATACCACATATGGATCCACCTGAGGTCATTGCATGTGTGTTCTTTTCACAAACCATATATGGATCCATCAGATTCATTGAAATGTGTGTTCTTTTCACAAACTACCTATGGATCCAACAACGTCATTGCATATGGATCCATCAGAGTTCATCGCATGTTTGTTCTTTTCACAATCCACCTATGGATCCATCATAGTTCATTGCATGTGTGTTCTTTTCACAATCCACCTATAGAACCACCATTGTCATTGAAATGTGTATTCTTTCATTAACCACATCTAGAGTCATTGCATGTGTGTTCTTTTCACAGACCACATATGGATCCACCAGTGTCATTGCATGTGTGTTCTTTTCACAGACCACATATGGATCCACCAGTGTCATTGCATGTGTGTTCTTTTCACAAACCACATTGATCCACCAGTGTCATTGCATGTGTGTTCTTTTCACAGACCACATGGATCCACCAGTGTTATTGTATGTGTGTTCTTTTCACAAACCACATATGTATACATCTAGAGTCATTGCATGTGTGTTCTTTTCACAAACCATATATGGATCCACCAATGTCATTGAAATGTGTGTTCTTATCACAGACCACATGTGGACCAACTAGTGTCATTGAAATGTGTGTTCTTTTCACAGACCACATATGGATCCACCAGTGTCATTGCATATGGATCCACCAGAGTTCATTGCATGTGTGTTCTTCTCACAATCCACCTATGGATCCACAAGTGTCATTGCATGTGCGTTCTTTTCATTAGCCACAGCTAGAGTCATTGCATGTCTATTCTTTTAACAAACCACATATGGAACCACCATTGTCATTGAAATGTGTATTCTTTCATTAACCACATCTAGAGTCATTGCATGTGTGTTCTTTTCACAGACCACATATGGATCTACTAGTTTCATTACATGTGTGTGCTTTTCATAGACCACCTATGGATCCACCAGTGTCATTGCATGTGTGTTCTTTTCATAGACCACATATGGATCCACCGGTGTCATTGCATGTGTGTTCTTTTCACAGACCACATATGGATCAATATGTGTCATTGCATGTGTGTTCTTTTCACAAACCATATATGGATCCACTAGTGTCATTGCATGTGTGTTCTTTTCACAGACCACATATGGATCTGCCAGTGTCATTGCATGTGTGTTCTTTTCACAAACCACATATGGATCCACCAGTATCATTGCATGTGTGTTCTTTTCATTAACCTCATCTAGAGTCATTGCATGTTTGTTCTTTTCACAAACCACATATGGAATCACCATTGTCATTGAAATGTGTATTCTTTCATTAACCACATCTAGAGTCATTGCATGTGTGTTCTTTTCACAGACCACATATGGATCCACCATTGTCATTGAAATGTGTGTTCTTTTCGCAGACCACATATGGATCCACTGGTGTCATTGCATGTGTGTTATTTTCACAGACCACATATGGATCCACTAGATTTCATTGCATGTGTGTTCTTTTCACAATCCACCTATGGATCCAATAGTTTCATTGCATGTGTGTTCTTTTCACAGACCACATATGGATCGACCAGTGTCATTGCATATGTGTTCTTTTCACAGACCACCTATGGATTCACTAGTGTCATTGCATATGGATCCACCAGAGTTCATTGCATGTGTGTTCTTTTCACAATCCACCTATGGATCCACTAGTGTCATTGCATGTGTGTTCTTTTCACAATCCACCAGTGTCATTGCATATGGATCCACCAGAGTTCATTAAATGTGTGTTCTTTTCACAATCCACCTATGGATCCACTAGTGTCATTGCATGTGTGTTCTTTTCATTAACCACAGCTAGAGTCATTGCATGTCTGTTCTTTTCACAAACCACATAGGGAACCACCATTGTCATTGAAATGTGTATTCTTTGGTTAACCACATCTAGAGTCATTTCATGTCTGTTCTTTTCACAGACCACATATGGATGCACCAGTGTCATTGCATGTGTGTTCTTTTCACAGACCACATATGAATCCACCCGTGTCATTGCATGTGTGTTCTTTTCACAAACCACATATGAGATCATGTTAATTGCTAACACCGGAAGAGTATCTTGATAACATCAAACGTCACACCGTAACAGGGTGACTATAAAGGTGGGTTCAGTGCTACGAAGGTGTTATGTTGAGGCTTATGGATCAAGAGTGGAATTTGTCAATCCCGATGATGGATAGATATACTCTGGGCCCTCTCGGTGATATCACATTAAGATAGCTTGCAAGCAAGTGATGTGATCACTAGAATGTTATATCACAGGAACGAGAAAAGAGTGCATATGGACCCACCAGTGTCATTGGAACGTGTGTTCTTTTCACAGACCACATATGGATCCACCAGTGTCATTGCATATGGATCCGCCAGAGTTCATTGCATGTGTGTTCTTTTCACAATCCACCTATGGATCCACTAGTGTCATTGCATGTGTGTTCTTTTCATTAACCACAGCTAGAGTCATTGCATGTCTGTTCTTTTCACAAACCACATATGGAACCACCATTGTCATTGAAATGTGTATTCTTTCATTAACCACATCTAGAGTCATTGCATGTGTGTTCTTTTCACAGATCACATATGGATCTACCAGTGTCATTGCATGTGTGTGCTTTTCACAGACCACCTATGGATCCACCAGTGTCATTGCATATGTGTTCTTTTCATAGACCGCATATGGATCCACCATTGCCATTGCATGTGTGTTCTTTTCACAGACCAGATATGGATCCACCAGTGTCATTGCATGTGTGTTCTTTTCACAAACCACATTGATCCACCAGTGTCATTGCATGTGTGTTCTTTTCACAGACCACATGGATCCACCAGTGTTATTGTATGTGTGTTCTTTTCACAAACCACATATGTATACATCTAGAGTCATTGCATGTGTGTTCTTTTCACAAACCATATATGGATCCACCAATGTCATTGAAATGTGTGTTCTTATCACAGACCACATGTGGACCAACTAGTGTCATTGAAATGTGTGTTCTTTTCACAGACCACATATGGATCCACCAGTGTCATTGCATATGGATCCACCAGAGTTCATTGCATGTGTGTTCTTCTCACAATCCACCTATGGATCCACAAGTGTCATTGCATGTGCGTTCTTTTCATTAGCCACAGCTAGAGTCATTGCATGTCTATTCTTTTAACAAACCACATATGGAACCACCATTGTCATTGAAATGTGTATTCTTTCATTAACCACATCTAGAGTCATTGCATGTGTGTTCTTTTCACAGACCACATATGGATCTACTAGTTTCATTACATGTGTGTGCTTTTCATAGACCACCTATGGATCCACCAGTGTCATTGCATGTGTGTTCTTTTCATAGACCACATATGGATCCACCGGTGTCATTGCATGTGTGTTCTTTTCACAGACCACATATGGATCAATATGTGTCATTGCATGTGTGTTCTTTTCACAAACCATATATGGATCCACTAGTGTCATTGCATGTGTGTTCTTTTCACAGACCACATATGGATCTGCCAGTGTCATTGCATGTGTGTTCTTTTCACAAACCACATATGGATCCACCAGTATCATTGCATGTGTGTTCTTTTCATTAACCTCATCTAGAGTCATTGCATGTTTGTTCTTTTCACAAACCACATATGGAATCACCATTGTCATTGAAATGTGTATTCTTTCATTAACCACATCTAGAGTCATTGCATGTGTGTTCTTTTCACAGACCACATATGGATCCACCATTGTCATTGAAATGTGTGTTCTTTTCGCAGACCACATATGGATCCACTGGTGTCATTGCATGTGTGTTATTTTCACAGACCACATATGGATCCACTAGATTTCATTGCATGTGTGTTCTTTTCACAATCCACCTATGGATCCAATAGTTTCATTGCATGTGTGTTCTTTTCACAGACCACATATGGATCGACCAGTGTCATTGCATATGTGTTCTTTTCACAGACCACCTATGGATTCACTAGTGTCATTGCATATGGATCCACCAGAGTTCATTGCATGTGTGTTCTTTTCACAATCCACCTATGGATCCACTAGTGTCATTGCATGTGTGTTCTTTTCACAATCCACCAGTGTCATTGCATATGGATCCACCAGAGTTCATTAAATGTGTGTTCTTTTCACAATCCACCTATGGATCCACTAGTGTCATTGCATGTGTGTTCTTTTCATTAACCACAGCTAGAGTCATTGCATGTCTGTTCTTTTCACAAACCACATAGGGAACCACCATTGTCATTGAAATGTGTATTCTTTGGTTAACCACATCTAGAGTCATTTCATGTCATTCTTTCACATGACCACATCTGGATGAACCAGTGTCATTGCATGTGTGTTCTTTTCACAGACCACATATGAATCCACCCGTGTCATTGCATGTGTGTTCTTTTCACAAACCACATATGAGATCATGTTAATTGCTAACACCGGAAGAGTATCTTGATAACATCAAAGCGTCACCGTAGCAGGTGACTATAAAGGTGGGTTCGATTACTACGAAGGTGTTATGTTGAGGCTTATGGATCAAGAGTGGAATTTGTCAATCCCGATGATGGATAGATATACTCTGGGCCCTCTCGGTGATATCACATTAAGATAGCTTGCAAGCAAGTGATGTGATCAGTAGAATGTTATATCACAGGAACGAGAAAAGAGTGCATATGGACCCACCAGTGTCATTGAAATGTGTGTTCTTTTCATAGACCACCTATGGATCCACCAGTGTCATTGCATATGGATCCATCAGAGTTCATTGCATGTGTGTTCTTTTCACAATCCACCTATGGATCCACTAGTGTCATTGCATGTGTGTTCTTTTCATTAACCACAGCTAGAGTCATTTCATGTCTGTTCTTTTCACAAACCAAATATGGAACCACCATTGTCATTGAAATGTGTATTCTTTCATTATCCACATCTAGAGTCATTGCATGTGTGTTCTTTTCAGATCACATATGGATCTACCAGTGTCATTGCATGTGTGTGCTTTTCACGCACCACCTATGGATCCACCAAAGTGTCATTGCATATGTGTTCTTTTCATAGACCGCATATGGATCCACCATTGCCATTGCATGTGTGTTCTTTTCACAGACCAGATATGGATCCACCAGTGTCATTGCATGTGTGTTCTTTTCACAAACCACATTGATCCACCAGTGTCATTGCATGTGTGTTCTTTTCACAGACCACATGGATCCACCAGTGTTATTGTATGTGTGTTCTTTTCACAAACCACATATGTATACATCTAGAGTCATTGCATGTGTGTTCTTTTCACAAACCATATATGGATCCACCAATGTCATTGAAATGTGTGTTCTTATCACAGACCACATGTGGACCAACTAGTGTCATTGAAATGTGTGTTCTTTTCACAGACCACATATGGATCCACCAGTGTCATTGCATATGGATCCACCAGAGTTCATTGCATGTGTGTTCTTCTCACAATCCACCTATGGATCCACAAGTGTCATTGCATGTGCGTTCTTTTCATTAGCCACAGCTAGAGTCATTGCATGTCTATTCTTTTAACAAACCACATATGGAACCACCATTGTCATTGAAATGTGTATTCTTTCATTAACCACATCTAGAGTCATTGCATGTGTGTTCTTTTCACAGACCACATATGGATCTACTAGTTTCATTACATGTGTGTGCTTTTCATAGACCACCTATGGATCCACCAGTGTCATTGCATGTGTGTTCTTTTCATAGACCACATATGGATCCACCGGTGTCATTGCATGTGTGTTCTTTTCACAGACCACATATGGATCAATATGTGTCATTGCATGTGTGTTCTTTTCACAAACCATATATGGATCCACTAGTGTCATTGCATGTGTGTTCTTTTCACAGACCACATATGGATCTGCCAGTGTCATTGCATGTGTGTTCTTTTCACAAACCACATATGGATCCACCAGTATCATTGCATGTGTGTTCTTTTCATTAACCTCATCTAGAGTCATTGCATGTTTGTTCTTTTCACAAACCACATATGGAATCACCATTGTCATTGAAATGTGTATTCTTTCATTAACCACATCTAGAGTCATTGCATGTGTGTTCTTTTCACAGACCACATATGGATCCACCATTGTCATTGAAATGTGTGTTCTTTTCGCAGACCACATATGGATCCACTGGTGTCATTGCATGTGTGTTATTTTCACAGACCACATATGGATCCACTAGATTTCATTGCATGTGTGTTCTTTTCACAATCCACCTATGGATCCAATAGTTTCATTGCATGTGTGTTCTTTTCACAGACCACATATGGATCGACCAGTGTCATTGCATATGTGTTCTTTTCACAGACCACCTATGGATTCACTAGTGTCATTGCATATGGATCCACCAGAGTTCATTGCATGTGTGTTCTTTTCACAATCCACCTATGGATCCACTAGTGTCATTGCATGTGTGTTCTTTTCACAATCCACCAGTGTCATTGCATATGGATCCACCAGAGTTCATTAAATGTGTGTTCTTTTCACAATCCACCTATGGATCCACTAGTGTCATTGCATGTGTGTTCTTTTCATTAACCACAGCTAGAGTCATTGCATGTCTGTTCTTTTCACAAACCACATAGGGAACCACCATTGTCATTGAAATGTGTATTCTTTGGTTAACCACATCTAGAGTCATTTCATGTCTGTTCTTTTCACAGACCACATATGGATGCACCAGTGTCATTGCATGTGTGTTCTTTTCACGCACTACATATGAATCCACCCGTGTCATTGCATGTGTGTTATTTTCACAAACCACATATGAGATCATGTTAATTGCTAACACCTGAAGAGGATCTTTATAACATCAAACGTCACACCGAAACAGGGTGAATATAAACGTGGGTTCGATTACTGAAGGTGTTATGTTGAGGCTTATGGATCAAGAGTGGAATTTGTCAATCCCGATGATGGATAGATATACTCTGGGCCCTCTCGGTGATATCACATTAAGATAGCTTGCAAGCAAGTGATGTGATCACTAGAATGTTATATCACAGGAACGAGAAAAGAGTGCATATGGACCCACCAGTGTCATTGGAACGTGTGTTCTTTTCACAGACCACATATGGATCCACCAGTGTCATTGCATATGGATCCGCCAGAGTTCATTGCATGTGTGTTCTTTTCACAATCCACCTATGGATCCACTAGTGTCATTGCATGTGTGTTCTTTTCATTAACCACAGCTAGAGTCATTGCATGTCTGTTCTTTTCACAAACCACATATGCAACCACCATTGTCATTGAAATGTGTATTCTTTCATTAACCACATCTAGAGTCATTGCATGTGTGTTCTTTTCACAGATCACATATGGATCTACCAATGTCATTGCATGTGTGTGCTTTTCACAGACCACCTATGGATCCACCAGTGTCATTGCATATGTGTTCTTTTCATAGACCGCATATGGATCCACCATTGCCATTGCATGTGTGTTCTTTTCACAGACCAGATATGGATCCACCAGTGTCATTGCATGTGTGTTCTTTTCACAAACCATATATGGATCCACCAGTGTCATTGCATGTGTGTTCTTTTCACAGACTACATATACATCCACTAGTGTCATTGCATGTGTGTTCTTTTCACAAACCACATATGGATCCACCAGTATCATTGCATGTGTGTTCCTTTCATTAACCACAACTAGAGTCATTGCATGTGTGTTCTTTTCACATACCACATATGGATCGACCATTGTCATTGAAATGTGTGTTCTTTTCACAGACCACATATGGATCCACTGGTGTCATTGCATGTGTGTTCTTTTCACAGACCACATATGGATCCACCAGATTTCATTGCATGTGTGTTCTTTTCACAATCCACCTATGGATCCACTAGTGTCATTGCGTGTGTGTTCTTTTCACAGACCACATATGGATCGACCAGTGTCATTGCATGTGTGTTATTTTTGAAGGAAATATGCCCTGAGAGGCAATAATAAAGTTGTTATTATGTATTGCTCGTATATGATAGATGTTTATTTTGCATGGTATAATTGTATTGATCAAAAACATCAATACAAGTGTGTTTAATAAAAAAAGGGTTCCTAGTTATGCCTCTCTTATAGACTAGCTTGTTGATTAACAAGATGATCAAGGTTTCCTGATCATGGACATTGGATGTTGTTAATAACAAGGTCACATCATTTGTGGAATGATGTGATGAACATTCATCCGAAGTATAGCATTACGATCAAGTCATTATGTTTATATTGCTATAACATCATACGAAGTAATCTGTATCTAGTAGATAGATCTTGGCGTATAGTTCTCATCGTAGGAATTTTTTTGTTTTCTATGCTGCGGACCCAACAGTGGTATTAGAGCCTGATCTATGCGTAGGTGCTTTGCACGGGTAGTACACATATGTTTATATGTGGGCTATGATGATCATGTTATTGCATCTTCTATGTATTTTGGATATTGGTGGCATAGTGGGATGAAGCGGCCCGGACCAACCTTACATGTCATCGTACATGAGACCAGTTCCACGACTGACATGCAACTAGTTTTGCATAAGTGGATGGCGGGTGTCTGTCTCTCCTACTATAGTCAATATCTGATTTACAACGAATTGCTAATAACTTGGTTATCCTCGTTGTGGTTCATGTTCATAGGTAAGACCGGTTCTATCTTCAAAAGCCCTAAGCCACGTAAAACTTGCAATTGATAAATTAGAGGCGTCTAGTTTAGATCGTTGTTGGGCTAGTGTCTTGATATGGTATTGTTGTAAGTAGATGTATGATAGATATTCTTACAACACAATCAACGTGTAAGTTCCATAGACCTTGGCCTTACACACAAAGGAATGATAGAGATCATACCACGATGCAAATGATAGAGATCAAATGCATGGACCACATCATCTCACTTTACACATTAGATGTTAGCATCTTATACTGCTAGTTTGGCGCTTTTGGTAGCATTGTAAGATGATGCCTCATTTAGATATCAAGATAAAATGTGTTCTTCCTTAAGTATGCACCATTCTATGGATCGTGTTTCGAGACATCACGTGATGATCGGGTGTACTCGACTCTACGCTTTCATACAATGGGTGTAAAACAGTTTTACACACGCGAGTACTTAGGTTCCTACTTGGCAAGCCTAGCATGTACAGACATGGCCTCGGAACACGGACCGAAAGGTTAAGCATGAGTCATATAGTTGATATGATGCCCATATAGATGCTCGCCTTTGAAGCTATGATACGTCCATTTTGCATCACTATTCTATGTCATAATTCACCGTTATTCATTGATATATTTCATATTAAGAGATGATACTTATGTTATTTCATTTGTTTTTGCATGGTTGATGACTTTTGGAGCATGGACTGCTGCATTCAGGATTCTGATGGAAAAGGTGCAGTTTGGAGGCAAAATTCGCGAAGATCAGAAAATCCGGGAAAATATACGGAAAATCCTATTTTTCCAGAAGACGAAGGCTGCCAGAAGAGGGAGTGGAGATGGGCCACAAGGGGCCCACACCACCCCCTGGCGCGGGCCACCCTAGGCCGCGCCACCAGGTGGTGTGGCCGCCCTGGCCCACCTCTGGCTCTCCCCTCTGGCGTATATTATCCTCCCGAAACCCTAAGACTCGGGGAGCGACCACAGAAAGATTCCGCCGCCTCTGCGGGGCAGAAAACACCGAGAGAGAAAGATCTCTCCGGCAGACAGATTTCTGCCGGGGAATTCCTTCCCGGAGAGGGGAGATCGTCGCCATCAACACCGCCTTCAAGCTGGACTTCTTCGGGATCATCATCATCATCACCACCACCATCACCACCATCACCACCATCATCACCATCAGCACCATCATCACCATCTCCATATTGCTGTAACAATTGGTTGAATCTTGCATTAGTTCATAGGGGAAACTTTCCCGGTGTTGATTACTCTTTGTAGTTGATGCTATTGAGTGAACCATTGAATTATTGTTTATGTTCAGATTGTTATACATCATTATTCCATCTCTGATCAAGATCCATATGATGTCTTGTGAGTAGTTCCTTTTGTTCTTGCGGACATGGGAGAAGTCATGTTGTTAGTAGTGGAATTGTGTTGAGAAAGATTCAATGGTTTGATATTTAAGTTGTGGTGTACTTCTTCTAGTGGTGTCATGTGAACGTCGACTACATGACACTTCACCTATATGGGCCTAGGGGAATGCATTGTGTATTTGGCTACTAATCGTAGGGGTTGCCGGAGTGACAGAAACCTGAACCTCCGTTAGGAAACCATTGCACAAGGGACGTAAGGGTCTTAGAGTTTAAAGTTGTGGTTAGGTTTCTACCTTAATTACTTTCTTGTACTTACGGATGTTTGCAAGGGGTATAATCACAAGTATGTATTAGTCCTAGGAAGGTCAGTACATTAGCATAGGTTCACCCACACAACACTTAGCAAGCTAAAGAAGATTAATCAACTATATGAAGCGAAAGCACTTGACAGTCTTTCCATGTGTCCTCGAGAACGTTTGGTCATCTTAAGTAATACAACCGGCTTGTCCTTTGCTTCATAAAAGATTGGGCCACTTGATGCATTTATTCCTACTGTCTTTTATTTACTCGTACTTTGTTTATTTGCTTTATCAAAAACCCCTAAAAATCCGTTTGCTAAGTATTTGCAGAGAATTCCTGATCCATACTGATACATTGCAAATGTATATATAATTTTTTATGTACCATGCTTGGTTGTATCCACTTTCTTGTGTTTCGTTCCAACTTTGGAGTACTTTTCATATGATTTCTTGGACTAACCTATTAACAAGAGCCACGCGCGCTTGCCTATTTCTCGCTGTTTTGGTTCCAGAAGTCGAAAATGAATATTCTCGAATTGGACGAGACAAAAGCCAAAGTTACTATTTTCCCGGAAGACTCACGGGCGGAAGGAGAATCGGAGAGGGGCACAGGTGGCCACACCCCCTGGCGGGCCAGCCTGTGCGCGCCAGGCATGGTGGGCCTCTGGCCACCGACCTTGCCTGCTTCGCCTATAAGAGCCTCCCAATACCAAAACCCTAAATAGCCAATCAGAAATCCACGAAAAGTTCCGCAGCACCGCTGCCACCGAAGGGGAGATTCGGGAGACAGAAAGTCTCTGTTCTGGCACCCTGCCGGGACGGGGAAGTGCCCCCGGAGCCATCTCCATCGATCTCCACCACCATCTCCATCGTCGTTGTTGATTCCCATGATGAGGAGGGAGTAGTTCTCTCTCGAGGCTAAGGGTTCTACCGGTAGCTATGTGTTCATCTCTCTCTATGCATGATCTTATTGAGATCATGAGCTTGTAATCTATAGATCTACCTTGCTACTCAAGTGCTTTAATAGATCTCTGCTCTCCCCATGTGTGTGAAAGTGACAGCGTGCACACCATGGTGGCACTTAGGCTAGAGATTACAAATACTTGTTATGAGTTATATTTGGAGTTGGATGTCTTTATGAAATTGTGGTGTTTGTTGGACCTATCTAGAGCTCAAGGTGACAGTGTGGGGTTATCTAGATGGGAAAGGCTTACTTTGAGGTGTGCTGTTATAGCCCTACCATGGATTAGAGTGTTCAACCGGAGAGTAGTTAAGAGTAGTATCATGAAGATAATATATTTATATGAGTGTGTTCACTAGTGAAAGTATGATCCCTAGGCCTTGTTGCTAAGCATTGAAACACTGTTTGCTACTAGATCTGTTACATGTTTGCTTGCTTCCATCTTTATTTCAGTTTGCCTTTAGTATTTTCCACGCCATCAAGCTATTTTCTATCACTGTTACCACTTATAATTATCCATACCACTTGTATTTCACTATCTCTTCGCTGAACTAGTGCACCTATACACCTGACAAGTGTATTGGGTGTGTTGGGGACACAAGAGACTTCTTGTATCTTGATTGCAGGGTTGCTTGAGAGGGAATACCTTTGACCACCTCCTCCCTGAGTTCGATAAACCTTGGGTGATCCACTTAAGGGAAAACTTGTTGCTATTATACAAACCTCTGCACTTGGAGGCCCAACAACTGTCTACAAGAATAGAAGTGCATAGACATCAAGCTATTTTCTGGCGCTGTTGCCAGGGAGGAAAGGTAAAAGGTATTCACACCGGAGGATTAAAGAAGAAGAACCTCCCACGGCAAACGCCTATTTTCTCGCGCCGTTGCCGGGGAGGTAAGGTAAAAGGTACTCACATCCTCAAGTGTGAGTGCTTGAAGTTATTTCCTTTAGATTCTGCAATTGTGTCTTTTTGTTTCTTGCTTTGACTAGTTAGGCTTAATGGAAAACAACAACAAAATTAGAGAGCTTTATAGTATTTATCTTGAGTTAGGACATTAAATGTTTGAAGAGAAAAATAAAAAACCTATGGAACTTTATTTGCATGCTAATAGAAATGTTGTTAGCATGAACTCTTTGGACACCATTATTGCTAATTCTATGGAAAAGTCTAATCTTGGGGAAACTAGTTTTTATGAAAATGATCTTTTTGGTTCCCCAGCTTTGGAAGATAGCTATTCTATTGCTTATGATGATACAAAGCCTCCAATATATGATGATTACAATGATGAGGATGATATTTTCAGTCCACCTACTACCGAGGAGAAAATTAATTATGATTACAATATGCCTCCTATATTTGATGATTATGGTGATGAGAATAATAATGATAGCTATTTTGTTGAATTTGATCCCACTACAATTAATAAGAATGATTATTCTTACGTGGAGAGTAATAATTATTATATGCATGTGGCTTATGATAAGAATATTTTATGTGATAGTTATATTGTTACTTTTATTCATGATGCTACTAAAATTTATTATGAGAGAGGGAAACATGGTTTTATGTGTCTCAACAATATTAAGTTTCCCCTCTTCATGTTGAAAGTCTTGAAGTTGCACTTGTTTTGCTTTACTATGCTTGTTGCTTTGTGCTTTCATGACTTGTTTCATTACAAGATTCCTATGCATAGGAAGTGGGTTATACTTAAATGTGCTTTCAATTTACTTCTTGATGCTCTCTTTTACTTCAATTCATATTTCTTATATGAGCATCTTCTCAAACTATCAAGCCTAACTTAAAGGCATTAAAGAAAAGTACTTATTGGAAGATAACCCAAAAGTTTTAGATGAGTCTTGGTAGTTATTACTTTAGTAATAACCTCTCCTTATCCTTTTTATTCGCTTTTTGTGCCAAGAGTAGCCTCTAATGAGAGAGAAGTAATGATTGGGAAAGTTGCTGTCCTGAAACAGATTTCTGTGCTTCACCGCAAAAATTCGTGTAAAATCTCTGTACGTCCTTTTGAGGCGTCAATTTTTGTGCTTCTGACCCAGGTTGTTATCTAACTTTCGTTAGTTCAACACTTTTCGATTTGAGCAACAGAAGGTCTTCAAAAAAATTCGTCTTTACCTGCTGGTCTGTTTTGACAGATTTCTGCCTTTTTCTGCATTTGCTTCTTGTTGGTTCCTTCTTGAGTTCTTTTAGGGAATTGAGCTTTTTGAGGGAAGTGCTACAGTATATAGTGTTCCAATGGAAGTTTATTGGTGTTATAACTGAACCTAAACACTTATTATATTGAGTGCACTAATGTTGCAAATAAAGATTGTGTGCAGTTTTGTATGAAGGAAAAATTTCAGGTGTATGGAAGGAATGAGTAATGAGATGAAGGATGGACTAAAGCTCAAGCTTGGGGATGCCACGCGTGTCACCCCCAAGAAATATCCAAGAAGTACAAGCGTCAAAGCTTGGGGATGCCCAAGGCATCCCCTTCTTCATCAATAAAAATCCCAGGTTTCTTCCAAACACTTTATTTTTATTGTTTCATGCACAGTTGTGTTGTTCTTGGAGCATCTTCTTTTTCGTTTTTGTTTTGTTTTTAGTTTGCTTGGTTTGCTTAGTTTTCTGAATAAATTGTTTGGACCCCCTCTTTCATACATTGGTTTTCAAATAGTTTGGTTTGGATTGGAAAAGAGTAGGAAAGTTCATGCTTAAGTGGTAAAGAGAGCTTGTTTTTGACTGTGGCCTATGCTTTGTCATGCCATGCTTGATATTGTTTTAGCTTTATGCTTAGTATTCTTTGCTGTAGCATGACTTGTTATAAACAATTGAGATTGCTTAATGTGCCTTGGATGAATCATGTGTTGTTTTAGCATATTAAAGCATAGTATTGTGGTATTCTCCTTTGATGTTTTATTTGGGTTGACTTGGCGCATGCTCACACCATGTTATGACTATCTCAAGTCACCATAAGCCTTTATGATCCTTTAGTTTTCAACTTGTAGTATTACTTTATGCTTTGGTCAATGATGTTTTGTTGCTCTGCATGATTATGGCCATTATTGCTCTCTTAGTTTGTCACTCCCAGTCTTTTGCTAGCCTCCACAACCAAGTATGAGTTCCACTCATGCATCCAACTCCTTAAACCAAGTTATTCCAAAGAGTCCACCATACCTACCTATTAGCTTATGCTATTCCAATTATATTCATGCTTTTGTTTACCTTCCGAATTAAACTTGTTATGAGAAAACTAGTGATTAAAGCTCTCATGAACTTGATGGCACACTTTACTTTACTTGCCCTTAATAAACTTGAACCATTGTGTCTTCTATGTTGTATATGCTTGCACTTATTTGTCGAGAATTAGCAGAACCATGCTTTCATGGGGAACGCTTTCAACATTGCACTTGGTACTTGTACCTAGTTGATATCATGCTCTGTTGTATATGGATGTCGTCGGTGTGAAATGAAAGGGGAGCTTGTAAGTCCATGGAGTTATGTATATGTGTTAGAGAAACGCCTGGGCCGCTGGTCTAATCCATGCTGACATGGTGGAAACCTGCAGCGTAACCATAATGAGCTATCTATGAAGCATTCTTCTTATAAAAAAGAGACCTATCTTGAGAAAAAAAAAGAGAAATGAGAAGAAAAGAGATACTATGAAAAGAGGAAAGAGAGAAAAAAGCACCATATTCCCATGGTAAATAAGAAGAATGCTGAGATGCTGGTTGTCTGCTTGCCTTGTCATTTTGATATGGGGATTCTTCCGTATCATCGGGCAAGGGGTACCCCGTTGGCGGTTCTCTATGATACACATATACTTACAATGACAAGAACTTACCGGTGACTAAACTTGAGTAGCATGAGGAGCGACCCTCGTATACAAGGGACATGAGATTCTAACTTATACTTCATCAAGCATGTACACCATAGTTTGTTCACTTTAACCTTAATCACTTCAAGATGCTTATGATAGGGGCAATGAGAGCTGAAAGCTATTAAGTACCATAATTTTTGGAAGCTCTTTATGAAACTTGAATCCCTACTTCCTTCTATGAAGGCCTTTCTTCCACCATTATATTGAGTCTCCACCTTCTACCTTTATGCACCTACTTTGAGAGCATAGTGTCCATTCTTAGTTCTATGTGCATTGTCCCAAGACTAGTTGATTGATGCATATCTTGATATTGCTTGTTTTAAACTATTGTATCTAGTCACTCTTATGAACTTTGAAGGTGTCCTCTGCATTTATATTTGCTACTCTATTGAGGGACAAGCTGAATACTATTATGCTATGTTTTATTTATGTGAAACAAACAAACGTCTTGCAAAGCATTGTTATTCATGAATCTTTTGTTTTTGCCTTTTTATGTTGCATCATAGTTTCTTTGTCTTATTGCTAGAACTTTGTTTTTCATGTTATGATTGAAGTACTATGATCCCAGCTTTGAATGTTTTGCAAATGCTTTGATCAAGTCTTTGATGGTGCATGTCACCTCAAAAATTATTCTTTCTTTTTATCACTTACCCACTCGAGGACGAGCAGGAGTTAAGCTTGGGGATGTTGATACATTGCAAATGTATCTATAATTTTTTATGTACCATGCTTGGTTGTATCCACTTTCTTGTGTTTCGTTCCAACTTTGGAGTACTTTTCATATGATTTCTTCGACTAACCTATTAACAAGAGCCACAGTGCCAGATTCCTATTTCTGCTGTTTTTGGTTCCAGGAAGTCAGAAAATGAATATTCTCGGAATTGGACGAGACAAAAGCCAAAGTTACTATTTTCCCGGAAGACTCACGGAGCCAGAAGGAGAGTCAGAGAGGGGCCACAGGGTGGCCACACCCCCTTGGCGCGGGACAGCCCAGGTCGCGCCAGGGCATGGTGTGGGCCCCCTGGACGGCCACCGACCTTGCCTGCTTCGCCTATAAGAGCCTCCCGATACCAAAACCCTAAATAGTCAATCAGAAATCCACGAAAAGTTCCGCAGCGCCACCGCCACCGAAGGGGAGATTCGGGAGACAGAAAGTCTCTGTTCTGGCACCCTGCCGGGATGGGGAAGTGCCCCCGAAGCCATCTCCATCGATCTCCACCACCATCTCCATCGTCGTTGCTGATTCCCATGATGAGGAGGGAGTAGTTCTCTCTTGAGGCTAAGGGTTCTACCGGTAGCTATGTGTTCATCTCTCTCTCTCTATGCATGATCTTATTGAGATCATGAGCTTGTAATCTATAGATCTACCTTGCTACTCAAGTGCTTTAATAGATCTCTGCTCTCCCCATGTGTGTGAAAGTGACAGCGTGCACACCATGGTGGCACTTAGGCTAGAGATTACAAATACTTGTTATGAGTTATATTTGGAGTTGGATGTCTTTATGAAATTGTGGTGTTTGTTGGACCTATCTAGAGCTCAAGGTGACAGTGTGGGGTTATCTAGATGGGAAAGTCTTACTTTGAGGTGTGCTGTTATAGCCCTACCATGGATTAGAGTGTTCAACCGGAGAGTAGTTAAGAGTAGTATCATGAAGATAATATATTTATATGAGTGTGTTCACTAGTGAAAGTATGATCCCTAGGCCTTGTTGCTAAGCATTGAAACACCGTTTGCTACTAGATCTGTTACATGTTTGCTTGCTTCCATCTTTATTTTAGTTTGCCTTTAGTATTTTCCACGCCATCAAGCTATTTCTATCACCGTTACCACTTATAATTATCCATACCACTTGTATTTCACTATCTCTTCGCCAATCTAGTGCACCTATACACCTGACAAGTGTATTGGGTGTGTTGGGGACACACCAGACTTCTTGTATCTTGATTGCAGGGTTGCTTGAGAGGGAATACCTTTGACCACTTCCTCCCTGAGTTCGATAAACCTTGGGTGATCCACTTAAGGGAAAACTTGCTGCTGTTCTACAAACCTCTGCACTTGGAGGCCCAACAACTGTCTACAAGAATAGAAGTGCGTAGACATCACATACCACTAGCCAGCACCTTCTGCTCCTCGTTTGGTTCGACACTCTTACTTATCGAAAATACTACGATACACCCCCTACACTTGTGGGTCATCAAGCTACACCGACTCACGTGATGATCGGACTTGGTGTAGTGGATTTGGTTCAGACACGAGGGATGTCGTTTTTGAGTGGGAGTTCATTAGTAATTTGGATTAGTTGAGCTCAATCTATCATAAACTTAGTCTAAACAAACTTTACAAATTCTGTTGTAGATGGCACCACCTTCTTTTAATTTCAATGAGTTCATGGAGAAAGAGAAACTTGCTGCGAATGGTA
Organism: Avena insularis; assembly: GCA_023614405.1. Classification (NCBI taxonomy): domain Eukaryota; kingdom Viridiplantae; phylum Streptophyta; class Magnoliopsida; order Poales; family Poaceae; genus Avena; species Avena insularis. The sequence goes on along the minus strand of CM042686.1, from coordinate 480,762,027 downwards.
GCAACTTCATCAACTGGGCTATGAATTTGAGGATTCTCCTCACTGCTGCACAAAAGCAATATGTGCTAGAGGCGCCGCTAGGCCCCCCACCATCTCCTGATCCCCCTGACGAGGAAAAGAATGTCTATATAACTCGTCAGGAGGACCACAACTTAGTTCATTGCGGCATATTGTATGGGCTAGAGCCAGAACTTCGAAAGCGTTTCGAAAATGGAAATGCCTTTGATACCATGGGAGAATTGAAAATGATTTTCGATACCCATGCTGCCGTAGAGAGTTATAATGCTTCTGAAAAGTTCGTTAGCTGCATGATGGAGGAGAACAGCTCCGTTAGTGAGCACATACTCAAAATGTCTGGGTACGCCGATAAGCTTGTGTCCTTGGGAATAATGATTCCCATTGACTTAGGCATACATCGTGTCTCCAATCTATGCCACCTAGCTACAAGAGCTTCGTGATGAACTATAACATGCAGGGCATGAAGAAGTCTCTTCCCGAGCTTCTATCAATGCTTAAGACTGCAGAAGTGGAGATTAGGAAAGAACATCAAGTGTTGATGATCAATAAGACCACCTGTTTCAAGAAGGACAAGAAAGGCAAGCAGAAGGGAAATAAGGGAGCAAATCTGTTGCCGCACCTGAAAAGAAATCCCGAGCTAGCCCTAAGTCTGATACCGAGTGCTACTATTGCAAGGAGACTGGCCATTGGAAGTGCAACTGCCCCAAGTATTTGGCGGACAAGAAGGCCGGCAAGTTAAACAAAGGTATATGTGATATACATGTTATTGATGTATACTTGACTAGTACTCACAGTAGCACCTGGGTATTTGATACGGGATCGGTTGCTAATATATGTAACTCGATTCAGGGGCTGCAGAACAAGCGACGGCTAGCAAGGGATGAGGTCACGACGCGGGTCGGCAATTGATCAAGAGTTGATGTGATCACCGTCAGAATGCTGCCTCTCCATATGCCATCGGGATTAGTTATAAATCTGAATAATTGTTATTTGGTGCCTGCACTGAGCATGAAAATTGTATTCGGATCATGTTTGATGCAAAGTGGTTATTCGTTTAAGTCTGAAAACAATGGTTGTTCGATTTATATGGATAATATCTTTTATGGTCATGCACCTGTGTTGAATGGTTTATTTCTGTTGGATCTCGATGGTAGTATTACGCATATTCATAATGTTGATGCTAAAAAGATTAAACTTGATGATGATATATCTGCATATATGTGGCACTGCCGTCTAGGTCATATTGGCGTTAAACGCATGAAGAAACTCCATTCTGATGGACTTTTGGAATCACTTGATTTTGAATCATTTGATACATGTGAGCCATGCCTTATGGGCAAGATGACTAGAACATCGTTTTCCGGTTCAATGGAACGGGCGACAGATTTATTGGAAATCATACATACTGATGTGTATGGACCAATGAGTGTGTCGGCACAAGGTGGATATCGTTATTTTGTTACTTTCACGGATGATTTGAGTAGATACGGGTATATCTATTTGATGAAACATAAATATGAAACCTTTGAAAAGTTCAAGGAATTTCAGAATGAAGTGGAAAATCATCGTAACAGAAAGATCAAATTTCTGTGGTCTGACCATGGAGGAGAGTATCTTAGTTACGAGTTTAGCACACATATGAAAGACTGTGGAATAGTTTCAGAACTCATGCCTGCCGAAACACCACAACGTAATGGTGTGTCAGAACGTCATAATCATACTTTATTGGATATGGTTCGATCTATGATGTCTCTGACTAACTTGCCACTATCATTTTGGAGTTATGCACTGGAAACCGCTGCATTCACTTTAAATCGGGCACCATCTAAGGAAACGATTGGGTATACCTTCTATCACAAATCCGAGGGCAAGGTTTTTGTTGCCAAGAATGGATCCTTTCTTGAGAAGGAGTTTCTCGCGAAAGGTGTGAGTAGTTGGAAGGTAGAACTCGAAGAGGTTATTGAACCTTCTCTTCATGAATTAGCGAGTGGCGCAACACCGAAAGTTGTTTCAGAGTTGACTTCACCTGATGAAGATAGAGCAAATGGTAATGATCATGAAACTCCGAAAGAGGATACTGCCAAACCTCGCAGGTCAAGCATGGCACGTGCAACTCCTAAACTGTACGGCAATCCTGTTATGAATTTCATGATTGATGAAATAGATGACCCTGTGACGTATGAATAAGCGATGATGAGCCTAGATTCCAACAAATGGCTAGAAGCCATGAAATCCGAGATGGAATCCATGTACGAAAACCAGGTTTGGACCTTGGTGGACTTACCTCACGACCGAAACGCTGTTGAGAATAAATGGATTTTCAAAAGAAAAACTGATGCTGATGGTAATGTGACCATCTATAAAACTCGACTTGTCGCAAAGGGGTTTCGAAAAATTCAAGGAGTTGACTACTATGAGACATTCTCTCCCGTAGCGATGCTAAAGTCGGTTAGGATTATGTTAGCAATTGCTGCATATTTTGATTATGAAATATGGCAGATGGATGTCAAAACTGCATTCCTCAATGGTAATATTGAATAAGAGTTGTATATGATACAACCTAAGGGTTTTGTCGATCCTAAGGATGCTGATAAGGTATGCAAACTTCAGCGATCCATCTATGGACTGAAGCAAGCATCCCGGAGTTGGAATCTCCGCTTTGATGAAGTGATCAAAGAGTTTGGATTTGTCCAAACTTATGGAGAGGCTTGTATTTACAAGAAAGTGAGTGGGAGCAATGTGGAATTTCTAATATTATATGTGGATGACATATTATTGATTGGAAATGATATAGATCTTTTAAACAGTGTTAAAAGTTATCTAAACAGCAAATTTTCGATGGAAGACCTTGGTGAAGCATCATATATATTAGGCATTAAAATCTATAGAGATAGATCAAGGCGCCTAATTGGACTATCACAGAGTACATACCTTGATAAGATATTAAAGAAGTTTAATATGGACGGAAGTAAGAAGGGTTTCTTACCGATGTTGCAAGGCCAGACATTGAGTAAGACTCAAACTCCGGCTACGGCGGAAGAAAGAGAGATAATGGATAAGGTCCCCTATGCCTCAGCCATAGGCTCTATAATGTATGCCATGCTATGTACAAGACCGGATGTGGCACATGCTATTAGTTTGACTAGTAGGCACCAATCTGATCCAGGTTCGGAACACTGGATAGTGGTCAAGAATATCCTTAAGTACTTGAGAAGAACTAGGTATATGTTTCTTGTATACAGAGGTGAAGAAGAGCTGGTCGCTAAGTGTTATGTCGATGCTAGTTTTGACACCGATCCGGATGACTCTAAGTCTCAATCCGGATATGTATTTCTCTTGAACGGAGCAGCAATTAGTTGGAGGAGTTCCAAACAACCTGTGGTGGCTGGATCAACGATGGAGGCGGAATATGTTGCTCCTTCAGAAGCGGCGCAGGAAGCGGTTTGGATGAAGGAGTTCATAACGGAACTACGTGTGGTTCCTAGTGCATTGGACCCAATGGTGATCTATTGTGACAACAATGGAGCCATAGCCAACGCCAAGGAACCAAGGTCTCACAAGAATTCCAAGCATATTAAACGCTGGTTTAACTCCATCCGCGAGCATGTCAAGGATGGAGATATAAAGATTTGTAAAGTACACACAGACCTAAATGTAGCAGATCCGTTGACTAAAGTTCTCCTAAGGGCAAAACATGATCAACACCAGAACTCCATGGGTGTTAGATTTATCACTATGTAAACTAGATTATTGTCTCTAGTGCAAGTGGGAGACTGAAGTAAATATGCCCTGAGAGGCAATAATAAAGTTGTTATTATGTATTCCTCGTATATGATAGATGTTTATTTTGCATGTTATAATTGTATTGATCGGAAACGTTACTACATGTGTGTTTAATAAACAAAAAGGGTTCCTAGTTATGCCTCTCTTATAGACTAGCTTGTTGATTAACAAGATGATCAAGGTTTCCTGATCATGGACATTGGATGTTGTTAATAACAAGGTCACAGCATTTGTGAAATGATGTGATGAACATTCATCCAAAGTATAGCATTATGATCAAGTCATTATGTTTATATTGCTATAACATCATACGAAGTAATCTTTATCCATAGACCATGAGATCATGTTAATTGCTAACACCGGAAGAGTATCTTGATAACATCAAACGTCACACCGTAACAGGGTGACTATAAAGGTGGGTTCAGTGCTACGAAGGTGTTATGTTGAGGCTTATGGATCAAGAGTGGAATTTGTCAATCCCGATGATGGATAGATATACTCTGGGCCCTCTCGGTGATATCACATTAAGATAGCTTGCAAGCAAGTGATGTGATCAGTAGAATGTTATATCACAGGAACGAGAAAAGAGTGCATATGGACCCACCAGTGTCATTGGAACGTGTGTTCTTTTCACAGACCACATATGGATCCACTAGTGTCATTGCATATGGATCCGCCAGAGTTCATTGCATGTGTGTTCTTTTCACAATCCACCTATGGATCCACTAGTGTCATTGCATATGTGTTCTTTTCATTAACCACATCTAGAGTCATTGCATGTCTGTTCTTTTCACAAACCACATATGGAATCACCATTGTCATTGAAATGTGTATTCTTTGATTAACCACATCAAGAGTCATTGCATGTGTGTTCTTTTCACTGACCACATATGGATCCACCAGTGTCATTGCATGTGTGTTCTTTTCACAGACCACCTATGGATCCACCAGTGTCATTGCATGTGTGTTCTTTTCATAGACCACATATGGATCCATCGGTGTCATTGCATGTGTGTTCTTTTCACAGACCACATATGGATCCACCAGTGTCATTGCATGTGTGTTCTTTTCACAGACCACATATGGATCCACCAGAGTTCATTGCATGTGTGTTCTTTTCGCAAACCATATATAGATCCACCAGTGTCATTGAAATGTGTGTTCTTTTCATAGACCACCTATGGATCCACCAGTGTCATTGCATATGGATCCATCAGAGTTCATTGCATGTGTGTTCTTTTCACAATCCACCTATAGAACCACCATTGTCATTGAAATGTGTATTCTTTCATTAACCACATCTAGAGTCATTGCATGTGTGTTCTTTTCACAGACCACATTTGGATCCACTAGTGTCATTGCATGTGTGTTCTTTTCACAGACCACATATGGATCCACCAGTGTCATTGCATGTGTGTTCTTTTCACAGACCATATCTGGATCCACCAGTGTCATTGCATGTGTGTTCTTTTCACAAACCACATGGATCCACCAGTGTCATTGTATTTGTGTTCTTTTCACAAACCACATATGGATACAACTAGAGTTATCGCATGTGTGTTCTTTTCACAAACCATATATGGATCCACCAATGTCATTGAAATGTTTGTTCTTTTCACAGACCACATATGGACCCACAAGTGTCATTGAAATGTGTGTTCTTTTCACAGACCACGTATGGATCCACCAGTGTCATTGCATATGGATCCACCAGAGTTCATTGCAAGTGTGTTCTTTTCATAATGCACCTATGGATCCACTAGTGTCATTGCGTGTGTGTTCTTTTCATTAACCACAACTAGAGTCATTGCATGCCTATTCTTTTCACAAACCACATACGGAACCACCATTGTCATTGAAATGTGTATTCTTTCATTAACCACATCTAGAGTCATTTCATGTCTGTACTTTTCACAGACCACATATGGATCCACTAGTGTTATTGCATGTGTGTTCTTTTCACAGACCACATATGGATCTACCAGTGTCATTGCATGTGTGTTCTTTTCACAGACCACATATGGATCTACCAGAGTTCATTGCATGTGTGTTCTTTTCACAAACCATATATGGATCCACCAGTGTCATTGAAATGTGTGTTCTTTTCACAGACCACCTATGGATCCACCAGTGTCATTGCATATGGATCTATCAGAGTTCATTGCATGTGTGTTCTTCTCACAATCCACCTATGGATCCATCAGAGTTCATTGCATGTGTGTTCTTTGCACATACCACATATGGATCCACCAGAGTTCACTAGATGTGTGTTGTTTTCACAAACCATATATCGATCTACCAGAGTTCATTGCATTTGTGTTCTCTTCAGAAACCACATATGGATCCACCATTTTCATTGAAATGTGTATTCTTTCATTAGCCACATCTATTGTCATTGCATGTGTGTTCTTTTCACAGACCACATATGGATCCACCAATGTCATTGCATGTGTGTTCTTTTCACAAACCACATTGATCCACCAGTGTCATTGCATGTGTGTTCTTTTCACAGACCACATGGATCCACCAGTGTCGTTGTATGTGTGTTCTTATCACAAACCACATATGGATACAGCTAGAGTCATTGCATGTGTGTTTTTTCACAAACCATATATGGATCCACTAGTGTCATTGAACTGTGTGTTCTTTTCACGGACCACATATGGACCCACCAGTGTCATTGAAATGTGTGTTCTTTCCACAGACCACATATGGACCACCAGAGTTCATTGCATGTGTGTTCCTTTCACAATCCACCTATGGACCCACTAGTGTCATTAGATGTGTGTTCTTTTCATTAACCACGGCTAGAGTCATTGCATGTCTGTTCTTTTCAGAAACCACATATGGACTCACCATTGTCATTGAAATGTGTATTCTTTCATTAAACACATCTAGAGTCATTGCATGTGTGTTCTTTTCACAGACCACATATGGATCCACTAGTGTCATTGCATGTGTGTTCTTTTCACATACCACCTACAGATCCACCAGTGTCATTGCATGTGTGTTCTTTTCATAGACCACATATGGATCCACCGGTGTCATTGCATGTGTGCTCTTTCACAAACCACATATGGATCCATTAGTGTCAGTGCATGTGTGTTCTTTTCACAGACCATATATGGATCCACTAGAGTTCATTGCATGTGTGTTCTTTTCACATACCACAAGGATCCACCAGTGTCATTGTATGTGTGTTCTTTTCACAAACCACATATGGATATAGCTAGAGTCATTGCATGTGTGTTCTTTTCACAAACCATATATGGACCTACCAGTGTCATTTCATGTGTGTTCTTTTCATTAACCACAACTAGAGTCACTGGATGTCTGTTCTTTTCACAAACCACATATTGATCCACCGGTGTCATTGAAATGTGTGTTCTTTGCACAGACCACATATGGATGCACCAGTGTCATTGCATATGGATCCACCAGACTTTGTTGCATGTCTGTTATTTTCACAAACCACATATGGATCCACCATTGTCATTGAAATGTGTATTATTTTCAATGACTGTCGTTGGCCACAAACAATCGGGACGTTGAACTAACCAGCAACCGCTCCGTGCTTCTAGATGACCCGATCCTTGATTGTTAGGCGTCGTTGGATCAGGGTGCGTGGACGATAAAGATGTCCTTCGTGAGGGTAATCCGCGAGAAGTCTGTTCTGCGAACTGATTGGCAGTGGAAACCACGACCGAGCCTACGTCCTTGCCCTTATCTCCTTAACCTCGGGGCTGAAGCTCAAATCATGTTCCTTCATCACCATGGAGAGGGAGAGGCCCAAACTCAGCTTGCACGAGGCTCAGATGTTCGCACACTACGACATACTCGCGCCGATGTTCGCGAGGCTTCCGACCGGCTTCGAGCTTAGCTACGCCAGTGTTCCTGTCGCACCGCTCTTGTGCGACAACGTGTTGGCGAGGCAGGTCGAGGAGCGCCGCCGCGAGCTGCCGGAGCAGAAGAGGGAAATGGCACGATACTCGCGCACGAGCGCGTACTGGCGAAAGTAGTTTAAGAAGGAGCAGGTTGTGTTGATTGAGCTGTGCGGAACCCACCGGTGGGAGATCCACCCGGATCTGTGCAACCTCGAAGGGAGGCAACGCTTCTGGGCAGTGCCTGGGCGTACAACATCCACCGTTATCGATGCGGCACGCCGTGAAGAATCCATGAGGAGGAGGAACGCTGCCGGGAATGTCGGCATCGATTCCGACGTGGAGGAGGCTGACGGCGACACGGACAACGTCGTCGATGATGGAGACTGCGGGAGCGTCATAGTCGATTAGGGCCACTTAAGCATAAACTAAATCTATGTACGGTATCTTAATGCCCTCTTTGGATCTGGGTCACTTGAGTCATAGTTGATTATCGTCATAATCTATATATGTTGGCCATGTTTTAGTTGTCTTTATCTTTGAAACTAGTCGAAACTCGTCCAATCCTGAAAATAAAGTCTGCGTGTTCCTGGCATAGATGGGACAATACGCTGACTCTGCTCCCAGCACTTGATGGTACAACCATAATTTGGAGTGCGCTAGAGGAGAAGGGGTCGAGCGTGTTGTAATAGTGTACTACTTCTTTCCAGATGTAACTGTCTTAGCTTTTTTTTTAGATATTTAAATGTATCTATACCCAAAACATGTCTAGATACATACGAATCTGCACAAATTCAAGTCACTTAGTTCTAGACGGAGAGAGTAATAATATTTTTTGAGGAATAGTTTCTGATGGCATATATTGGCCATGTTTTAGAGTTCTCTGTCTTTCAAACTAATCAAAAGTCATCAAATTCTAAACAAACAAAGTCATTGCGTTCACATCTGATGGGACAATATGCTGACTCTGCTACTTGATGGCACAGCCATAATTCTAGAGTGCGCCAGAGGAGATGGGAATCCAAGGGAGATGGGAACTAGTAGCTGCGTCCATATACATGTAAAAAATTAATGTAATAATATTTAAAAAATTGTAATCTAGTCCACATGACCCCATCATAGACACTTGCACGCGCCAGATATAAATAAAGACGACACGACTAGTTTAGTTTCAATAATATAATTCAATATACGACGTTACTGTGCCCACATCTTTCTGCTCCTCTTATTAGTCTGCTAGCCCACGCTGCATTAAGCAGTAGTTGATGAGGATTAAAAAATGATAAATGGCAAATAAAACAATTTTTAAGCTTACCTTTCATCTGGAGAATCATACAAAGATGAAATTGTCAGGGATTTATTATTTCTCCTGCAGTTAGCCGAAAGATCCGCAAGAACATCCTCAATCACCCCTGCAACTTCTTCATATTCTAGTTCACCTCCATTATTTGCCCTTTCCTCCCTGTTCCGGTTACCCTTTTGTTTCTTTTCACACCCTTTTCTCGTCGGCACCTCCACTTCTTCATAAATTGGCTACTTAAGTACGTTTTCCTTCGAGTGCTCATCACCGTTTTCCTCCACCTGCTGCACTTCCTCAAGTTCTTTGTCTTTGCACTACTCTTCCTCCAGTTCTGGCTGAGAAGCCTCATTTTCTGCCACCGGGGTGTGAACAGGGACAATAGCATGTGTAACTGGGTTTTTGCACAACCTCTTGATATGGCCGAATCCGCCACAACGTCCGCATTTCCTTTTCCTAGCACCAAGCCTTGGAACTTTATCGGTGGAGGCTACGATCCTTAGCTTTCTAGGCCTCCCAGGTGGCCTCCTAAGAACTAGTGGTTGAAGTTTGAACCCTGGATCGACAATCTCCCAATTATTTTCATCGGTCATAGGTGGTACGTTTTCTGCATAAGTTGCAGCAAACTTGTCCACGAAGAAATAGTTGTCGACATAGTTCTCTATTTCAGCTTCGTTACCTCTAAGCTTTAAGATGAAGTAAATCGCATGGTGACATGGCAGACCAGTAATCTGCCACTGCCTGCATGAACAAGTCTTGTTTCCAATGTCTACAGTGTACCTCTGTTCACTTCCATGCTTGTATTCTGCATAAACCTCAGCCAATGTTCTGGAACTTCTGACCATCCTCATCTTTATCGTTCTCATTTCCCTGGTTCTTGCATTCAGTAACATAACCACCTTTGGAACTATTTTATGGCCTAAAAATTTTCTTGCACAAATTATTTGCCTTAAATCTATCTTCACCATTATGCACTGTCTTATTGCATCCAACAAAATAACAATTCCAAGTGTCTTCATGCCTAAAATCTTATCATTGAAACTCTCTGCCAAATTATTGCAAACAAAATCCACCTTGCTTAACTCACCAAACTTGCTTCTGTCCCATAGCTTGGTGTGATGTTCTTCAAGGTATTTTTTTCACCTTTGGCACTACATACATGTTCTACAAGTAAGTAGCATGCGTGCTTGGGGTGTATGTGTATGCTGATCTCCACAAGTCCTCTTCAAGGATCTTTCCTTTGAACTTCTTCGTGAAGTTAGTAGAGAGGTTCCGCATGCATTCCCTATGCTCAACCCCAGGAAACACAACATCAACAACATTCTCAAGACCCTTGCATGCACCAGTGTGTATCACCAAGCCTTCAGGGTGACCAATTACTGCCCGTAGTCTCTGCATGAATCATGTCCATCTTTCATTTGATTCACCCTCAAGAACAGCATAAGCTACGGGTAGATGCCAATTATGCGCGTCCAAAGCACAAGCATAAGCAATATGTCCCTTGAACTTCCCTGTTAAAGAAGTTGCGCCTATTGCCAAGTATGGCCTGCAGCCGTCTAGGAACCCCTTCCAGCATGCCTTCAGGCAGACAAAACATCTCCTGAAGCATTTCTTATCTGCCTGCTTATACCTGACCCCCCTCATGACCTTTTCTCTTCCTTTCACAACCTCGTAATCGATGTCAACAACACTACCAGGTGATGTTTTCTCTACCTGAGCTTTCAAACTATACAACATGTGAAATCTGTCATTCCACTTGCCTTGAATGAAGTCTAGAGCCATCTCCTCCCCATCAAAGACTCTGTGGTAAGGAATCAGAATGTTAAACTTTTTGCTAATCTTTGCTCTGAGTTCATCAGGTCCAATGTTATGATCCTGCCTCACCTAGTCAAGTACAGTAGTAGCAATCCACTTGGTAGTCGCCGGTCTAATTTTATCACTTAAAGAAGTATTAGGGCAGTTGTGTTTCTTCGTGTTTACTTTGATCTGCATTCGATAAGAATCCAAATAATTCAGAGCTAATTATCAGCAGAATAAATATGAGAAAGACTGAAACAAAATGTAGCTATTACAACCTGAAATGGGTGTCCACCCCACATTGGAGATGCATGTAATCTCCATTTACACACATTACTTTCCCTACAATGCACCCTAAATCTCTTCTGGTCGCTCTTTTCAATGATAAATTCGAACCCAACTCTGATTGCATAGGTTGCAACTGCATATCTGTAGTCCTCCACATTCTCAAAGACAGCCCCCTCATCAATTGTAGGATTGTCCCTGTCAAAGTGTATCACTGGCCTGTCCTCGTCTTCGTCGTCATATCTATATCCCATTTCCACATCTTCACATTCCTCTTCCTCATAAGTCCCATAGTCAGGCTCAAAGTTCGAATCAACCAAATATTCCCTACTCTCCATCCTACCAGGGTCAGCAGCCACGTCTGGATATGCTTTCTCATCATCATCCACACCGCCACACATTTCAGTGTCTTCATGCTCACTTGACAAAGCATCATGCTCAAGGATAAGCTATACAGACGTCATGCGGTTACCAACACATATCCTTGCCATCACCACTGGACTAGAAACGCTAATTAGGGTATACAAAAAAGGAATCACCGTTCTTACCCTTCAATGTGGACGCACGACACCTTCTCCGGGCTCCATACCTCCAAAGCTCTGCACCCTGCTTCCTCTTCCCCTATTTCATTCTCCTCTGTGCTCTCCAGACTTGAAGGATATTCTGTGCTCTCCGACCGTGCAGGACCCATCTCCGTGTTCTCAAGCCTTGCAGGATCCATCTCCGAGCGGGATCCGGATCACCAGCGTTGTTGGGTGCCTAACCCAACGGCCGACTCTTGATTTTCGTTTCCAGACGCGCTTGGGCGGTGGACGGCAGCAAGGAGACATGGCAGGGAGGGGAGTGGAGGGGACGTGAGGGGATGGCAGGGAGGGGAGGGCGGGAGGACGACAGCCCAAGGGAAGGACGAGAGCGGTGCAAGACTGAATGGAGTGGCGGCGGAAGGAGCAGAGGTGCGGTGTGGAGCGGAGCGGAGCTGGTTGCGACAAAACATGGAAAAATGCACAATAATATGTTGGTGGGCAGCACCAGCCCTCGAACCTGGGATGCACGCCATCGAAGGTGGAGGAGGCAGACCCGCTAGTAAGAAAACATGCACGTTGTCATCCCCTATTTCTGATGCCCTTTAAAAAAACACGCCACACCGTCATCCCCTGTTTCTGATGGTGTTGCTACAATTCGACGGTACATAGTGGCATAGAAATAATATCGTATAACCATAAGGGCACAGTCGTCAACATTTCTAAAATGAAACCTGGTGTCCTACCTGTCCTAGTACATTGCCCGATGAGATGGATAGCCACGACCGATCTTTTTAATACCTTCACACTCTTATGCCGAGAAGGGAAATACAGATTAAGCGATTAATGCAACGAGTGTCGAATTATTACCCTCTAAGGAAATGGGAGATGATTATTTCCACGCGTGCCTGTAGTCCAAATCTACTGTCAGTCTGTCACTCCCCTTCTCCGACAAACCACAGTTCACCTTCCGCAACTCCTCTGTGTCGCACCACCTAGGGTAACATGGCCCCGCCTAAGCAGCAGCCGCCGCTGCTGCCGTTACAGCCGCTGAAACTAGGGTATTTAGCCCTCTAAGGTAGGCCATGAAGCTCTACTTCAAGGCCGGTCTTCCATTGCCCTGCTAGATGGATGATTTCGCCGAATGCACCGAATCCGCCACGGAGGCGACGCCGGTGTCGTCGGTGCCGAATGCGGCAAGCAGGGCCAAGAGAGCGATGTGGAGAAATCACGCAGCGAAATTACGGCATTCTCTAGGCAGTGAGAACAAGGTACGTATCACATCGTTCATGAGAGCACGCCGCCGAGGGTACACACCCTCGAATAGGGCAGCGCCAAGGTCTAGGAATTCTCGCATCCACGGTTCGGCGCGGGCTATCTTACCATAGTGGGGCAGGCTGGGAACATGCCGTCTGCAGCAAAGACGCTCCATCCAACGCACCATCGGAGGCCATACCGTGGCGGCGACCAAGCGTCTACACTCAACATGTTGGATTGTTCGACAGCCGGAGCCGGCGGCGGGCATCAGCTCAGCGCCGGAATTCATGTTCCAGTTCACACGGACCTACGATCCCAAGAAGATGCCGAATTTTAGTTTCGAAGAAATCGTTGCGGCGGCGCAGATGGTCCAACTAAAGCTGGACTGGCGCATGCAAAGCGGTCGTGCATGAACGATGTAAATTTCTTATAGTTTGGCGGGAAGGCAATAGATCAGTTTGAGGTTAAATGATCAAAGAACTTACGTCCTCTCAAGGCAATTGGCCAGCCAACTTTTCTGGTGGAGATCTGCAGTTTCTTCGGTGTAGAATAGTTAAGTTCAGACTGAAGAATAGTTTTTGTAGATGAAATGCTGACAAATTGTTCTATAAACTAGTAGGAAGTTTGGCCCACTTTTGTGCAGGTATAAGACCCTTTTGTATGGAAGTACTACTGTTGTAAGCAAATACTATCAAGTATCTATTTCCTTCAATTACTTGTCGTGGTTAAATCCAGTTAACTGGCATTTTTTATCCCAGACTATAGATTTTGCGTCGGATGTCTGTGTTGTAAACCATTTTTCCTTTGTCTTATGTTGTCTGCAAAATGGTCTTGTAGTTCAACGTGTTACAAATATAGCTACCTTGTACTTGAAGAGGAGATGAACTACATTTTCCTGACATCCACAGAATTAACATTGCTCATTGTCAGACCACGCTTTTTTCATGAGGTTGTCCTTGGTTATTCACAGAAATTATAAAGCACGGTGTTTAACTACATCGATTCAAACTATTACACACACTATATCAAATTAATTACCCACACATACTATATCGATTCAAACTATTACACACACATACTACTTCAAATTCATTACCCACACGTACTACATCGATTCAAACTATTACATATTTTTAGTCAATGCTAAGTTTCTGCTACGCTCTCCATACTACAAATTCATTAGCCACACATACCACGGCAATTCACTAGAGCTCTGTCTTCACTCAAGGGAAATTAGAACCACTAGCTTGTCCAAGCCCAGTTCCCCCACCGAAACTGTGTGCGCCGTCGCGAAACGGTGGCGGTCCTGTGCTATCGATCCTTCTAGACCAACACTGCAGGCGACAAGGACGCTTTTTGGCAGCCTCTTCGGGGACCTGAATTCCATGTAACGATTCCAAAACCTCCCCCAGGTGGATGATGACCGGGTGCTTCCAGCAAAGCTGTCGCCCTGCCCTGCTTGGAATCTGCACCTCGTACATCTTAGAAACAGCGTCAGGATCTTTCAGCCACACCTTTAACTCGATGACCCATCTGTCGCTCGGTGGCACGATTTTCACCAGCTCGCCGCCAAGGCTACTGACGACCTGCTTGAGGGCCTCTGGCTCCCAAGCATCCAATGAGAGGCCGTCAAAGCCGAGTTTGGAGAAGAAACGAAGCTGCCCCAAGCAATCGTCCCACCCACAAACACGATGTCAACGCATGGAGCTCATTTTCTCCCTACAGCACTGGTAAGAATGGGAAGAATGCAGAACGCGCTTGGTGTCTGAGCTGTGCTCGAACCGGACAAAAAAATCGAATGGCGACACGCATATCTCAATCTTGACCTCATTTCGTCTGATCCCAAAACGAGACCTGAAAGCCGACAACAACTCTGCCGGCGACACGGCAGGACGGACGCCCAACACGGTGGCCATGAGAGCGTGGTCGTCGAACTGTTGTGCCAGGGCTAGCATGCCTAAGGTGCACGGCAGCACGCAACTGCCCGAGGCCGGTCGCCGGCCAGGATCGCCCGACGGGACGCGCTCTGCCATGCGAGAAGGACTAGCCAAATGCGAGATATTAGTCTGGGGACGTGAAGCTCCGATACGGCGGACGATGCGACGATGACGACTGCGAGCTTCAATTAGAGGCGTGAGCGGTTGACCAGACATGGCGGGGAGCAAATTAGAGCAAGTGGGAGCTCCGATCTAAGACGAGCAGCCGAATCTGAGCAAAGGTTATGGGAAGGGGAGCAGGGGAGAAGAGCAGAGCAGAGTAAAGAAATAGATCTGGTCCACTCAGGG
Organism: Avena insularis; assembly: GCA_023614405.1. Taxonomy (NCBI): domain Eukaryota; kingdom Viridiplantae; phylum Streptophyta; class Magnoliopsida; order Poales; family Poaceae; genus Avena; species Avena insularis. Next base: position 480,746,903 of record CM042686.1, on the reverse strand, counting down.
ATCTCGTACACGCAGGGGTAAACTAGTCCACGACCGCAAAATATAACAGGAAATACTGACAGGACGAGCCAAAAAGAGTTGACCTAACGGCGGTATTTGAGTTTAAATGTTTTTCGTCTGGTTCAAGCGACTGTTTGGCCGTTAGATTTGTATTCACCCCTCATTTTGTCCTTCTGGACAATTGGCGATTCTATTACGGCTCCTCCGCGAGATTGATGACAACTCGGGTACCGAGATGCACTCGTTCGGAAAGTTTGGTACCGCAAACCAACGATCCTTGTGCGTGGGTGCCGCTGCGGATGGTGCTCTGTTACTGGTGTGGGCATCAACGCACGTACGTGAACCTCACAGTGGAGCAGTATGCGGCGGTGGAGGTTAAACAGGAGGAGGTGGAGGTGATGGCGGCCATCATGCTGTCGGGTCTCTCTAAGGAAGAGGCCTTCGTCCTCGCCCTACGCTAGTCGGAGGAGACATCGCTCATGGATGAGTCAGCGATAGCGGCCCAAAATTTAAAAATTTCACTTGGATTACCGTTTCTAATCCGTGCCAACCATTCTTAAATTGAAAAACGTGAGTTCAATGCCTGTACTAACGGTTTTCAGTTCACGTGTTTACGATATCGAGTAGAGCTGCTCTTACATTGACTCGTAGACGAAACTGAGATATCTGATTCCGGTTTTCTAATTTAGGAACCAAAACAATTATTGTAGAGAGTATTAGAGTATCTTCACTCGGGTTCTTAGCAAGCCGTTTCCAGGGTTTTTTTTCGTCTGAACGGTGATTTTTTGCCCAGTCATGTTCTCGGGACGCCGGTTTCGTCCGAATTTAGCCCAAAATACTTTCAGAGATCCCAGCCTATTCCCGACGCGACGGGAACGCCCTGATAACGCCGGACGAAGCAAATTCGGCGCGAAAAAAACGCCTCAGCGCGTGGACCCGCCCAGTCAGCGACCGAAATCGCCTCGTCGTCATCCTTCCGCCTCGGCTCCCGCGAAGGTCCGCCGGGCAATTGATGGCGCGTCTCGTCGACCACACGTCGCCGTAATGGCGCGACACCGTCGCCTCGGCTTCCCGCCGATTCCTCTTTCCCGCTGAAGCATCTACACCTCTACCGCCTTCGCCGCCCACTTCGGCCTATAAAAGCCGGCCACAGCACAGGTCATGGCTCACACTCTCTCCAACCCCTCTCCAACTTCGGCGAATAGTAGACCTTGGCGAAACACCCATGGTGGAAAGGTACCCAGGCGACCCCGCGGCGGCCAACGGCTTCGGCCGGCGCACTCTGCAGCCGTGGGAGGCGCGGATGCTCTACGACATCGGGTACATGGCGCCGCCGGATTTCCGCTGCCTGCCCGGCTGAAGCTCAGCGCTGGCGGCATACCGATATCGCCGGTGCCGGAGGGCGACCAAATGGTCGAGGCGATCTAGGAGGCCATCGCGGCGATGGAGGACCCTGAGCGCACCGAAGACCCCGGCAATCTGGTCCACTAGGAGCAGTTTTTCGCCGAGCGGCGGCTGCACGAGCTCGCCGCCCATGAGGGGCCGCCCGACACGCCGCCGAAGCGCAACAACTCGGCGGGACGTCGTCGGTGGTGGAGTGCGCCGGAACGCACGCTGGTCGCCATCCTCGAACACATCCACGCCGGCAACAACCCCCGCCTCGGCGTCCCGCGCTCTCCGGTGCCAGCACCTCACCGCAGGAGCCGACCTCCAGCGAATTGGCTGCCCAGGAGGATGGGCCGCCCTACCTCCTCCTCCTCCGCCGCGTCACGCTCGTCCGGGACGGCGCCTGTGCAGTCGCCGCCGAGCAGCGGTGAGTTCTTTCGGCCTCCCAAACGCGAGGCCGACACGCTCAGGAACTCGCCGCCGAGGACACACGCACGAGGCATCATCATCAACGAGCCCCGCACGGCTCCGCCGCCGATAGGCCGGCTCCGCCTGCGATAGCCAAAGCCGGAGCCCGCGGACTGGGGCGTGGCTGTCGACGAGGACTCATTCGCCATGAAAATGGCAATCGAACGTTCTCTGCATGACGCCGTGCCACCATCGCTGATCCCGGAGCTGAACATCCTCGCCTGGTCCAGGGCGGACTGGGAGTAGGAGGAGGCACGACACGTCCAGCGCTTGCAGGAGGCGGCCGAGCGCCAGGCCAGAGCGCGCCGCGAGCCTGCCTACCAGGGTGCGCCTCTCGTCCTCCTCGACGACGATGACGACGTCGGCCCATCCTACGAGTCGTGGAGTTACGGCGCAGGCTAGGGCAGCTCGCGCCCCCCCGCAGACGTCGAGCGACGACGGCGATGACGACGACGACAATGCGAACCCGGACTACACCAGTTTCTACCGCAACTTCGGCATGAAGACGGCGTCCACCGGCATCATCAGCATCAGCATCAGCCTCGGCATCGGCATAGTCTTCAACATCGTCTTTTCTAGTTCTTTTTTTAGTTTTTCTAGCCTAAGTGAAATTAGAATTCGGGTGCCCGCCCGAATGCGATGTAATATTTACGAACGGCCCATCTATCGATGAAATCCGCCTATATTCGCCCAAATTTCGCCGAATTTTTTAAAATTTGTCCAAAACTGGGAGCTCGGTCTGGGAACGCGACTAGAAAACCGGCCGTTTTCAGACCGAAAACTTTCTTCATCCGGCGCTATTTAGTAGTATCCGTCCCCACCGTTTGAATAAGCACGCACAGTGTTACAAATGGTCTGACGCTAGTGCTGGCTGAATTGCGAAGGAATTCAGAGGCTTTGGCAAAAACCTGCATTGCTTTGAGATGCTTGCGTGAACTTAAGGCATAATCGGGGCTCAGTTAACATACTAGTACAACTGTTTAAGGGAGACAGGAAGCTGAAAAACAAAGACGATGTGGGAATGGGATAAGCCCAGGCCACATTACGAACAACACCAGCAGTAGCATGCGATGCACAATGCAATGGAACACCAACACCTACATACAGATAACATGCATGTCAAAAAAAAAAAATACAGATAACATGCATGTCAAAAAAAAAAAATACAGATAACATGCAACGGCTGCTGATCCGCTGGATAGCGGATTTGAGCTCCAGATCTGAACTACTCGCCCGCGCGGTTGCCATCAGACATCAATGGAGGTGCTTCTTCGACGGCTCCTGGCCGTCGGCTCTGTAGGGTTGATGACGCACTATATCCTTGGCGCTCCAGAAGGACACGACAAGCTGAAACACGGCGATGACCGCCACGACAACGGCGGGCTTGACGAAGTAGCAGCAGATGCCGGACATGGCGGCGTGGAAGATCCGGACCGAATTCTTCACCGTGACGATGACCATGAGGAGAGCGAAGAAGGGGAGCACCCGTCTCCACCACCCCGTGAAAATCACAGCCAGCAGCAGCACCGCTGCTCACCGGCCATCCGTCACCCTTGAGAAAAGAAATAGTAGTACAAGTTCAGTTCCATAAAAAGAAGGGGATGTTGCAGATTTTCCGCACAAGAAAGTGGTAGTAGTAGCGAGCTAGATTGTTCCCGCACCTGGGAGCTGCGATGGTGTTCATGCACCACAATCTGGGCAGCCAGATTTACGGCGCTCATGAATCCATGGAGACAAACAAACGTCGCCAGCAGCGATTTCGTCCCTGCGCGCAGACAAAGAAGATGATCGATGAGCCACTGACCAGGTTTATCTTTGATCGGGAGACAAACAAGAAGCTCGCACCAGTGACGACCGGCACGTCCTCCCCCTTCCGTTCCTCTACTCCCTTGGTCGCCATCTCTCTCGCTAGCTCTCTATCTGTTCTGGTGCTGCTTGCTGCTAGCTTGGCTGGGGCTGGGGTGTGAGTGACAGAGAAAGGTGTCCGCGAAGAGACGAGAGGAACGAAATGGCTACCACAGTCCTCACAGTCCACAGAGTGGTGCTAATACAGTGTGTCCAACATGCCTCGGTCCACTGTACAATACACATACCTCGAGCTGGAAAAAGGGTTGGTGAAGGTACACGGCGTCTGTCGTCGGTACATACTACTGATGATGCAACTCATCGCGGGGTGAATACACATGGCTCTGTTGGTTCTGCCACGACTTTTAAGACGGTGAACTGAAAAGACTTAACGCGCTACTCGCTTCACTTTAACTTTACTGTGGGTGCCGCTCCCCACTTCCGCTTGGCTGTCCTGGTATCGTGTCGATCGTGTGGAGAGTCTCAAGGGGTGTATGGCTCGCAAAAAATAAAGCTTTTCGCTCATTCGTAGAAAATGAAGTTCTTTATAGTACTTTCAGCAAGCGACTACCCGGTCGGTCCATGGAGTTACTACTGCACCCGAGGGGGAAACCCGAGGCATCTAGTAGGTTCAGTAAAGTTAGGAAAGAGCTGCATGCCGAGGCATCTAGTAGGTTCAGTAAAGTTAAAGTGCAAAACTGGCCGCCAATGTTACACGTAGTATGATTGTATGAGAGGTTTAGGCGATTGGAGGGGGTTGCTGCTGTATTAATATAGGATATTTACGATACATTACCATACATATACAAATACAAGTTACAAATAGATACACATTGTAGTATATAACCCCCGTCAATCTCTACTGGTCTAAGGTTGAAATTGCGCACACAAGCTTGAAATAATAGTGAAAGAGGCTTAGTGAATATATTTGCTATCTGATCCGTGGAGGACCAACAAACTGAAAGTCAACTTTAACGTGCTTGGTACGAGCATAAAAAACCGAATTGGACGAAAGAAAAGTAGCTCCAGTATTATCACACTAGAAAGCAGGTGGACTAGTCTACGAAACTCGAAGTTCAGCAAGAAAAGTTTGTACCCAAATAAGTTCAGTAGTCCCATTTGGCTTGTGCTTTATATTCAGACTCTGTACTGAAACGTGATATTGTAACCTATTTACGAGCACTCCAAGCAATCAAGTTACCACCATAAAATATGGCATAGCCCTCCTCCCTCCCGAATCGACAGTCATCAACACAACTAGCTCAATCAGCATCAAAGAATACAGACAGAAGATGAGGTGATCTAGTAGCAGGGCGTAGATAGTGACCATGAGATATAGTAGCCTTAACATAATGTAAAATCCTCTTAACAATAGTTGAGTGCACCTCGAAGCATGTAAGGACCAACAAGGACAGTACTAAGACGTACATGGCATGCACGTGGTGCCTGTTTCAGACCGTAGAGAGCTTTATCAAGGTGACATAAATAATCTGGCTGACTAGAGTCCTCAAATCCATGAGGCTGACGCGTAAAAACCTCTTCTTCGACAACTCCATGAAAGAAGGCATTCAGAATATCGAGCCATCAAAGATGCCAGACATGAGTGAGAGCCATGGATAATAGTGACCGAATAGTAGTAGCCTTAACCACAAGACTGAAGGTATGTTCATAGTCAAGACCATAGCATTGTTTGAACCCTTTATCCACATAGAGTGTGCTTTGTTTTTTTCAATAAACCAATCAGATTTTAGCTTGATTTGGAAGACCCAGTCAGAGTCAATAATGTTCACTTGAAGACTCACTTGTGTTTCTTTAGTACAAACACAGAGGTTGAGGAAAGGGCGCACGTAGAGGAGTGTGAGATCATGAACATTATAACAAAATCTTTGAATGGTAAGTATTTGAATCTAGTGTTTGTTTCTCCATTTGATGGATAAAGTGATTGCAAGAACAAAAGGATGGCATGAATAAGTGTTGAGTAAGGGAGGTAAGAAAGAGTGTGGACAAATGTAGCCCGAGTTGCATGCAAGGAGCCCTATATTTAGAAAAACGTATTTACATTTTTCAAAAAATATAGCTTGAGGACGTGCAAAACATTTCTCTATCTAGTGAATGATGCATCCTACAAGCATGCAAAATATTAATAGTCTCTCCGACCCATATTACTTGACTTGGATTTATCTAAATTCGGATGTATCTAGTATTGAAACATGTCTAGATATATTCAAACCTAGCCAAATTCGGGTCAACTAATATGGGTCGGACGGGGTATAAAAATACAGTCCACAGAGTGTCCAACATGCCTCGAGTCTCGACCTCGATCCACTGTACAATACACATACCTCGAACTGGAAAAGGGGTTGGTGAAGGTACACGGCGTATGTCGGTCCATACAGTACTACTGGTGATGCAACTCATCGCGCATTGCACACACATGGCTCTGTTGGTTCTGCCACGACTTTTAGGACGGTGAACTGAAAAGACCTAACGCGCTCCTCGCTTCACTTTAACTTTACTGTGGGTGCCGCTCCCCACTTCCGCTTGGCTGCCCTGGTATCGTGTCGATCGTGTGGAGAGTCTCAAGGGTGTCTGGCTCGCAAAAAATAAAGCGTTTCGCTGATTCGTAAGAAATGAAGTTCTTTATAGTACTTTCAGCAAGCGACTACCCGGTCGGTCCATGGAGTGTCTATTGCACCCCTACACAGCTAGTAAATGCTACGGCCATTACTTAGGGAAGAGCTGCATGCCGAGCCATCTAGTAGGTTCAGTAAAGTTAAAGCGCAAAACTGGCCGCCAATGTTACACCTAGTGTGATTGCATGAGAGGTTTAGACTAGTCCCAATGGAGATATCATAGGTAGTATCATGTATAGCATGTTGGCAAAGTTCTAACGTGGCATGCTAATTAATAATGAAAGAGATTGTGTTGGTATCATAGATAGATACGGTATCATAGCACGTAGAACTAGAAAAACTAATCTCAAATGAATCTTGTATACAATTTTGCATTGAGATTCTACAAAACAATAAATATACTAAGACTATGATACTACTACATGATACTACCTCCGTCCCAAGGCTTAAGGCATATAATTTTTTGAAAAAGTCAAACTATGTAAAGTTTGACCAAGTTTTTATAAAAGAAATTTAACAATATGAAATACATATCCCTGGATACATCATGAAACATATTTTTATATGTATCTATATAATATCACAGTTCTTGATAGTTTTTTCAAAAAGATTAGTCAAACTTTCTGTAGCTTGACTTTTCAAAAAAATTATATGCCTTAAGCCTTGAGATGGAGGGAGTACTATGCATTGTAGAGATGGTATCATATACTAGTATCATATGCATGATACTACTATATGATACTCCCCATTGTGACTAGTCTTAGATAATTGGAGGGGGTTGGCGCTGTATCAATATAGGATATTTACAATACATTACCATACATTACCATACCGATACAAGTATAGACACACATTGTATTATATAACCCTCCGTCAATCTCTACTGGTCCAAGGTTGAGATTGCGCAGACAAGCTTGAAATAATAGTTGTGAAAGAGGCTTAGTGAATATATTTTCTATTTGATCCTTAGAGGACCAACAAAGTGAAAGTCAACTTTAACGTGCTTGGTACGAGCATGAAAACCAGATTGGACAAAAGAAAAGTAGCTCCAGTATTATCACAACAGAAAGCAGGTGGACTAGTCTAAGAAACTCCAAGTTCAGCAAGAAAAGTTTGTACCCAAATAAGTTCAGCAGTCCCATTGGCTTGTGCTTTGTATTCAGACTCTATACTAGAACAGGATATTGTAACTTATTTACGAGCACTCCAAGCAATCAAGTTACCACCATAAAATATGGCATAGCCCTCCTCCCTCCCGGATCGATAGTCATCAGCACAACTACCTCAATCAGCATCAAATAACGCAGATAGAAGATGAGGTGATCTATTAGCAGGGCGCAAATAGCGACCATGAGAATAGTAGCCTTAACATAACATAAAATCCTCTTAACAATAGTACCGTGTGTGTGATGGCGCGAGGTTGACGTGGGAGCTTCTTCTTCTTCAGTCCCCGGCAACGGCGCCAGAAAAGATCTTGATGCGCTCGACTTTCAACGTAGAGCTCGTTGAGAACCCCAAGAGGAAGGTATGATGAGCACATCAGTAAGTTTTCCCTTAGTTATGAAACCAAGTTTTAATCGAACCAGTAGGAGCAAGGAAACACCCCAAAGGTGTTACTAGCTGAGCTTTGGCAGAGCGCACTACCGGTGCTAGTAGCAACGTGGAGACCTGCACAACACAACCACAGAACTTTGTCCCCAACTTGCGATGAAGTTGTCAATCTCACCGTGTTTTGCGAAAAACAAAGGATTAAACGTATCGAATGGAAAGAAGTAAAAGTTTGCAGAAAGTAAACACAAAGCAGTAAACAGTTGTAGATTGTATGTAAAGAAAAAGGACCGGGATCCATAGTTCACTAGAGGTGGCTCACCTTAGATAGATAACATGCTGGGTGAACAAATTATAGCGGGGCAATTGACAAACACCAAGAAAGCAATACATGCATATACTAATCATCTTGACTCCTTTGAGACTTGATTGGGCATTACAACATAATACATAGACCGCCATCCAACTGCATCTATGACTAATAATCCACCTTCAGGTTATCATCCGAACCCTCTCCAGTATTAAGTTACAAGCAACAGATTATTGTTTTACGAATTGCGTGTAAAGTAAACAATACGATTGTTCTATGAACAAAGGTTTGTTGTTTTCTCCCTAGTAGCAACAGCACATCTAGTACCTTAGAGATTTCTGTCACTTCCCCAGATTACCAGAGGCATGAACCCACTATCGAGCATAAATACTAACTCTTGGAGTTGCTAGCATCTACTTGGCCAAGATAGCTACTAACAACGGAAAGCATGCAAGATCACAAATAACAAAGACATGATAGAATCAATAATCAATCTGAAATAGCATCTCAATATCCATCAGATCCCCGCAAACACAACATGTATGAATTATAAATAGATGATCTTGATCATGAACGGAGCTCACAAGATCTAAACATGAAAGCACAAAGGAGGAGAAACCAGCCATCTAGATAGTACATGGATCCGTAGTCCAAGGATGAACTACTCACGCATCACACCGGAGGCTTGCATGGTGATGAAGAAGGCCTGTGGTGAATTCCCTCTCCCAAGGGTGCCGGAAGAGCTTCAGATCCCTCCCGATCTAGGGATGGAGATGACGGCGCTCTGAGACTCTTTCGTGGATTTTTGATCGGGTCCTTAGGGTTTTCGTCCCGAGGGCAATATATAGGCGGAAGGAGGGACCGAGGGGGTCGGGCCAAGACACCTGGCGCGGGCCAGGCTGGCCGTCTTGACCAGGTGGTGTGGCCGGCCCCTGGCCCCTCTTCGTCTCGTATTCTGGCACTTGATCCCTTTCGGAAAAATAGGCACTTTGGCTTTTGTCCCGTCCAATTCCGAGAAAATTCATTTTCTGACTTTCCTGGAACCAAAAACAGCAGAAAAGAGGCAGCTAGCACTGTGGCTCTTGTTAATAGGTTAGTCCAAGTAATCATATGAAAAGTACTCCAAAGTTGGAACAAAACACAAGAAAGTGGATAAAACCAAGCATGGAACATCAAAAATTATAGATACATTTGCAATGTATCAACATCCCCAAGCTTAACTCCTGCTCGTCCTCGAGTAGGTAAGTGATAAAAAGAAAGAATTTTTGAGGTGACATGCACCATTAAAGACTTGATCAAAGTATTTGCAAAACATTCAAAGCTGGGATCATACTACTTCAATCATAACATGAAAGACAAAGTTCTAGCAATAAGCAAAGAAACTATGATGCAACATGAAAATGCACAAACATGCAAGACGTTTGTTTGTTTCATATAAAGAAAACATGGCATAATATTCAGCTTGTCCCTCAATAGAGTAGCAAATATAAATGCATAGGACACCTTCAAAGTTCATAAGTGTGACTAGATACAATAGTTTAAAACAAGCAATATCAAAGTATGCATCAATCAACTAGTCTTGGGACAATGCACATAGAACTAAGAATGGCCACTATGCTCTCAAAGTAGGTGCATAAAGATAGAATGTGGAGACTCAATATAATGATGGAAGAAATGCCTTTTGTAAAAGGAAGTAGGGATTCAAGTCTCATAAAGAGCTTCCAAAAATTATGGTACTTATAGCTTTCATCTCTCATTGCCCCTATCATAAGCATCTTGAAGTGATTAAGGTTAAAGTGAACAAACTATGGTGTACATGCTTGACGAAGTATAAGTCAGAAATCTCATGTCCCTTCTATACGAGGGCCGCTCCTCATACTACTCAAGTTTAGTCACCGGTAAGTCCTTGTCATTGTAAGTACATGTGTATCATTGAGAACCGCCAACGGGGTACCCCTTGCCTGATGATACGGAAGAATCCCCATATCAAAATAACAAGGCAAGCAGACAACGAGCATCTCAGCATTCTTCTTATTTACCATGGGAATATGGTGCTTTTTTTCTCTATTTCCTCTTTTCATAGTATCTCTTTTTTTTCTTTTCTTTTCTCTTTTTTTCAATATAGGACTCTTTTTTTATAAGAAGAATGCTTCATAGACAGCTCATTATGGTTACGCTGCAGGTTTCCATGTCAGCATGGATTAGACCAGCGGCCCAGGCGTTTCTCTAACACATATACATAACTCCATGGACTTACAAGCTCCCCTTTCATTTCACACCGACGACATCCATATACAAAAGAGCATGATATCAACTAGGTACAAGTACCAAGTGCAATGTTGAAACCATTCCCCATGAAAGCATGGTTCTGATAATTCCCAACAAATAAGTGCAAGCATATACAATATAGACGACACAATGGTTCAAGTTTATTAAGGGCAAGTAAAGTAAAGTGTGCCATCAAGTTCGTGAGAGCTTTAATCACTAGTTTTCTCATGACAAGTGGAAGGTAAACAAAAGCATGAATATACTTGGAATAGCATAAGCTAGTTGGTAGGTATGGTGGACTCTTTGGAATAACTTGGTTTAGGGAGTTGGATGCATGAGTGGAACTCATACTTTGTTGTGGAGGCTAGCAAAAGACTAGGAGCGACAGACTAAGAGAGTAATAATGGCCATAATCATGCAGAGCGACAAAACATCATTGATCAAAGCATAAAGTGATACTACAATTTGAAAACTAAAGGATCATCAAGGCTATGGTGACTTGTGACAGTCATAACATGGTGTGAGCATGCGCCAAGTCAACCCAAATAAAGCATCAAAGGAGAATACCACTATACTATGCTTTAATATTCTAAAACAACGCATGATTCATTCAAGGCATATTAAGAAATCTCAATTGTTTATAACAAGTCATGATACAGCAAAGAATACTAAGCATAAAGCCAAAACAATATCAAGCATGGCATGACAAAGCATAGCCACAGTCAAAAACGAGCTCTTTTTACCACATAAGCATGAACTTTCATACTCTTTTCCAAACCAAACCAAACTATTTGCAACCCAATGTAAGAAAGAGGGGGTCCAACCAATTTATTCAGAAAACTAAGCAAACCAAGCAAACAAAAACCAAAATGAAAACGAAAAAGAAGACGCTCCAAGAAAAACACAACTGTGCATGAAACAATAAAAATGAAGCGTTTGGAAGAAACCTGGAATTTTTATTGATGAAGAAGGGGATGCCTTGGGCATCCCCAAGCTTTGACGCTTGTACTTCTTGGATATTACTTGGGGTGACACGCGTGGCATCCCCAAGCTTGAGCTTTAGTCCATCCTTCATCTCATTACTCATTCCTTCCATACACTTGAATTTTTTTTTTCATACAAAACTTCACACAATCTCATTAGCAACATTAGTGCACTTAAGATAAATAAGTCTTAAGGTTCAGTTCCAACACCAAATAAACTTACATTAGAACACTAGATACTGTAGCACTTCCCTCAAAAATCTCAATTCCCCAAAAGAACTCAAAAAGGAACCCACAAGAAGCAAATGCAGAAAATGGCAGAAATCTGTCAAAACAGACCAGCAGGTAAATACGAATTTTTTCGAAGACCTTCTGTTGCTCAAATCAAAAATTATTGAACTAGCGAAAGTTAGATAATAACCTGGGGCAGAAGCACAAAAAATTACAGCACAATACGATATACAGAGCTCTCTCAGGAATTTTTACGGTGAAGCACAAAAATCTGTTTCGGGACAGCAACTTTTCCAAACATTACTTCTCTCTCATTAGAGGTTACTCTTGTCACAAAAAGAAAATAAAAAGGATAAAGAGAGGTTATAACAGAGGTAATAACTTCCAAGACTCATCTAAAACTCTTGGGTTATCTTTCAACAAGTACTTTTCTTTAACGCCTTTAAGTTAGGCATGAAAATTTGAGAAGATACTCTCATAGGAAATATGAATTGAAGTAAAAGAGAGCATCAATAAGAAAATTCAAAACACATTTAAGTCTAACCCACTTCCTATGCATAGGAATCTTGTATGCAAATAAATGCACAAAGAACAAAGTGACAGGCATAGGAAGATAAAACAAAAGTAACTTCAAAACTTTCAGCATATAGAGAGGTGTTTTATTACCATAAAAACTTCTACAATCATATTTTCCTCTCTCATAATAATTTTTAGTAGCCTCATTAATAAACTCAACAATATAACTATCACATAAGGCATGCTTTTCATGATCTACAAGCACTAGAGCTTTATTATAAACATTTTCAAAAGAATCCTCAGGAACATAACATTCACCCTCCTTTGATAAGCATGGGGGACAATCAAATAATGTAAGGGATAAATAGTTACTCTCATTAGAAGGTAGGCATGGGTAGATCCATTCTTACTCCTTTTGTACATCACTCTCCTCCTCTTTTTCATCTAATGAGCTTTCAGGTTCAGCAATTTCTTCTTCCATGGAGGTTCTAGCAGGCGGTGGTTCATCTATTACCTTAGCAGTCATAATATTGTTCCCAAATAGGAAACTGAGTGAGCTATCCATAATGAAATAGTGATTGGAGCAGATCTAGTCATAAAGTTAACTTAATAAAGGAACTATTTTTTTTGTGTTTTTAAAATAAGGAAGCAAACTAGTAAAACTAATTTTTTTTGTGTTTTTTGAAGAACAAAACAAGCAAACAAAGCAAAAAGACACTAAGCAAAACAAAAACAACAAAGTAAAGAGATTGGTTATGAGGGACTCCCCTTGTGAAGATGTCCTTGACTCCCTGGCAACGGTGCCAGAAAATACTTTGATGGCACGAGGTTGACGTGGGCGCATCTTCTTCTTCAGTCCCCGGCAACGGCGCCAGAAAAGATCTTGATGCGCTCGACTTTCAACGTAGAGCTCGTTGGGAACCCCAAGAGGAAGGTATGATGAGCACAGGAGTAAATTTTCCCTTAGTTATGAAACCAAGGTTTAATCGAACCAGTAGGAGCAAGAAAACACCCCAAAGGTGTTACTAGCTGAGCTTTGGCAGGGCACACTACCGGTGCTAGTAGCAACGTGGAGACCTGCACAACACAATCACAGAACTTTGTCCCCAACTTGCGATGAGGTTATCAATCTCACCGTGTTTTGCGGAAAAAAAGGATTAAACGTATCGAATGGAAAGAAGTAAAAGTTTCCAGAAAGTAAACACAAAGCAGTAAACAGTTGTAGATTGTATGTAAAGAAAAAGGACCGGGATCCATAGTTCACTAGAGGTGACTCTTCTTAGATAGATAACATGCTGGGTGAAAAATTACAGCGGGGCAATTGACAAACACCGAGAAAGCAATACATGCATATACTAATCATCTTGACTCCTTTGAGACTTGATTGGGCATTACAACATAATACATAGACCGCCATCCAACTGCATCTATGACTAATAATCCACCTTCAGGTTATCATCCAAACCCCCTCCAGTATTAAGTTACAAGCAACAGATTATTGCTTTATGAATTGCGTGTAAAGTAAACAATACGATTGTTCTATGAACAAAGGATTGTTGTTTCTCCCTAGTAGCAACAGCACATCTAGTACCTTAGAGATTTCTGTCACTTCCCCAGATTACCAGAGGCATGAACCCACTATCGAGCATAAATACTAACTCTTGGAGTTGCTAGCATCTACTTGCCCAAGATAGCTACTAACAACAGAAAGCATGCAAGATCTCAAATAACAAAGACATGATAGAATCAATAATCAATCTGAAATAGCATCTCAATATCCATCGGATCCCCGCAAACACAACATGTATGAATTACAAATAGATGATCTTGATCATGAACGGAGCTCACAAGATCTAAACATGAAAGCACAAAGGAGGAGAAACCAGCCATCTAGCTACTACATGGATCCGTAGTCCAAGGATGAACTACTCACGCATCACACCGGAGGCTTGCATGGTGATGAAGAAGGCCTCCAGGGTGAATTCCCCTCTCTGGCAGGGTGCCGGGAAGAGCCTCAGATCCCTCCCGATCTAGGGATGGAGATGACGGTGGCTACAAAACTCTTTTGTGGATTTTTGATCGGGTCCTTAGGGTTTTTGTCCCGAGGGAAATATATAGGCGGAAGGAGGGGCCGAGGGGGTGCCGGGAGCCACCACACCACCCCCTGGCATGGGCCAGGCCTGGCCACGCGTCCAGGTGGTGTGGCCGGCCCCTGGCCCCTCTCCGTCTCGTATTCTGGCACTTGATCCCTTCCAGAAAAATAGGCACTTTGACTTTTGTCCCGTCCAATTCCGAGAATATTCATTTTCTGACTTTCCTAGAACCAAAAACAGCAGAAAACAGGCAGCTGGCACTGTGGCTCTTGTTAATAGGTTAGTCCAAGAAATCATATGAAAAGTACTCCAAAGTTGGAACAAAACACAAGAAAGTGGATAAAACCAAGCATGAAACATCAAAAATTATAGATACATTTGCAATGTATCAGTGTGCACTGGAGCATGTAAGTATTGGCAAACCTTGTTGACCGCAAAAGCTAAATCAGGACGGATCATGGTGAGATAACCCTCCCACAACACTATGGTATCGAGTGGACTCTGCCGCATCAAGAGGAGTACCATCCAAAGAAGAGAGCTTAACTGATGAAGTCTTGGGTGTAGTTGTAGGAGTGCAGTTAAGAAGACTAGCACGCTGTAAAATCCCAGAAGCATACTTGCACTGATTCAAAAGAAGACTCCCACGACCCAAGCGGTTGTACCTCTACGCCGAGAAAATAATATAGAGAGTCAAGATCCTTGACTGCAAAAGACTCACGTAGATAATGAACAAGACGATCCGGAGCTGAGGCTGTGGAACTAACCACAATGATATCATCCATATAAACAAATATGTATACTACGAGATCTAAAAACCTAAAGATGAATAGCGATGTATCAATGGTAGATGGTGTAAAACCAGGACCAACAAGGACAGTAAGAGATGCACGTGGTGCGTGTTTCAGACCGTGGAGAGCCTTATCAAGGTGACATAAATAATTTGGCCGACTAGAGTCCTCAAATCCATGAGGCTGATGCGTAAAAACCTCTGCTTCGAGAACTCCATGAAAGAAGGCATTTAGAATATATCGAAGATGCTAGACATGAGTGAGAGCCATGGATAATAGTGACCGAATAGTAGTATCCATAACCACAAGACTAAGGCCTTACACTGAAGCTTCCTGGGGAAGCCGGTTCAAAAAATTTACAAGGCTTCCAAAGTGGTTAAGGCTAAACTAACTTGGAAGCCTCACAAAATTTTAGAACCGGCTTCCCCAGGAAGCTGGGGGTAGGGCGGCTTCTCGGAGAAGCCACCAAAAGAACTGGGCCTAAAGGTATGTTCATAGTCAAGACCACATCATTGTTTGAACCCTTTATCCACATGGAGTGTGCTTTTTTTGATAAACCCATCAGATTTTAGCTTGATTTTGAAGACCCACTCGGAGTCAATGATGTTCACTTGAAGACCCACTCGGAGTCAGTGATGTTCACTTGAAGACCCACTTGTGTTTCTTTAGTACAAACACAGAGATTGAGGAAAGGGCACACGTGGAGGAGTGTGATAGCATGAACATTATAACAAAATCTTTGAATGGTAAGTATTTGAATCTAGTGATTGTTTCTCCATTTGATGGATAAAGTTATTGCTAGAACAAAAGGATGGCATGAATAATTGTTGAGTAAGGGAGGTAATAAAGAGTGTGGACAAATGTAACCCAAGTTGCATGCAAGGAGCCCTATATTTAAAAAACCTATATTTACATTTTTCGAAAAAATACAGCTTGAGGACGTGCAAAACATTTCTCTATCTAGTGAATGATGCATCCTACAAGCATGCAAAATATTAATACGAAATTCTTTATATTCTAGACTACAATACATGAAAAAAAACTATAATATTTTATAGTTTTGAAACACGTGCCACCTTATACTATCCGGGTCGTCATGAGGCCCTTCCCATGCCACAATCCTGTTGGTGTGCCACAACAGACAATTGGGAGGGGAAAGCATAGTGGGCCGCTACGCGCTAGTTAATCTGCTAAGATTATCTGTCAAGCTGTCAAGTTGGCAGGGCTTATCGGATGAGACTGAGAATGGGAGCCATTGACGAGCGCCACCCCACTAGAGGTTGACTCCAAGTACGCCGACGATATGGATGCAACCATTCTTCAATCCAATGTGTATTAGGAATGAGAAAATATCACCCACCCAAGAGAGGAACTCGAAGATTCCATTCAAGCTTGTGAAAAGTTGATGGATGGGGACTCTAGTAAAGTGGAGGCTGTTGTAGAGCCATACCCACTGCCGCTAGCATATGTGCCAGTCTTCGTCAAAGGAGGAATGAAGAATCACATAGCCAGTATGATTTCACACGTCGTAACCTTGGGTAGGTGGGCTAGGAACCAATCCAAAGTGATTGATTCTAACTCGGAAGAGTTTGAGGTAGTGGTATCTGTCAAGCTTCCTACACCAGCCAACGCAAGAAAAAGTCCAAACTGACGAAAAGGACTAGGAAATCCACATATACACATCAACATCATCTCTCCCATCACTAGTAGAAAAATCCCCCTTTGGTCCCGGTTCATAAGGGCCATTGGTCCCGGATTTTGAACCGGGACCAATCACTCGGGACTAATGCTAGTCCCGATTCTGGCACGAACTGGGACCAATGGGTCTCCATGTGGCCCGTCGTCGCGTGCGCTTACAGTAGGACCTTTGGTCCCGGTTCGTGGCATGAACCGGGACCGAAGGTCTTTTTTTTTCAAAAAATAATTTTTTTTTCGAATTTTTTTTCAAATATTTTTTAATCTATGAATATTGGTCCTGGTTAATCTCTCACCCGAAGCCTCTCAATCACACTTAGTTTTTGGTCAAATTCCAATATTTGGTTAAACTTCCCGGTCGGTCATCCACCCTAACACTACTCCACTCCTAACACGCTTAACATCTTGGTTCCTTTCCATCCCCCTTTCTATGTACCACTTGTAACCTTATGTCTATACTATGCTATTAATGATATTAACCCATGCATCTTGTGAGTCATACATTCTTATAATTTGAGTTACAAACATGATTTTAATGTACAAAAATGACTAAGTAATACTAATATTGAATAAATATAGAAATAAAATATGTTTTATTATTATTTTTGCATTAATACATTTAATATGGCATAATTCATATCTTTAAATCCATAAATCAAAATTCCACAAATAATATATCCATTATTATCAGAAAAATGTGAGGAATCCAAATATATTATTTTTTTATTTTTTTGAATTTTTTTAAGAAAATTAAAAATCTGAATTTTGACTCTTTTGGAATTTCAAAAATCTAAAAAAATTGCAAACGGCCTAAGGCAGTTGCCATCGGTATCGTAATTTTTTGCCGATCATTTTGATATATTATACGTTTTTTTCCGGCATCGTATGCACAAATGGCGACCATCTGAAGTTTTTATAACGTTTTTTTTTGCAAAATAAGTCAAAATTCAAGTTTGTTAATTTTCATGACAAGTGTATCACTAAATACAACTAAAGTTGAAAGGATTTTATTTTTTGATTTTCTTATAATTTTCTGCGACATGTTTTTGAAACTAGAAGGCGATTCGGGGGGGGGGGGTTGTGGATTTTCTCTGCCGGCAGAATTTGAGTTTTTTTCTGCCAGGCGTAGCGAAGAATTTCAATTTTTTATCCCGGTTTATGTCCCGAACCGGGACTAAAAAGGGACCCTTTGGTCCCGGTTCATGGCATGAACCGGGACCAATGCTCCGCTGACCATTGGTTCCGGTTCATGCCATGAACCATGACCAATACCCCGAGATGAACTGGGACCGATGTCCTGGCGGCATGAACCGGGACCGATGTCTGGCATTGGTCCCGATTTGTTATTTGAACAGGGATGAATGACTTTAGGGGCTAGACCAAAGGCCCCTTTTTTACTAGTGCATGTGACACGGGAAATCAACATGTGAATAGACTCAGAGACATGGCTCGGTATGGCTCAAGACGCCTATATATGAACACAAAAGGGGAACACCAATTCTTGGATAGATGTGAAATAAAGAACTTGAACGCAAGACCTCACGACTCTACTACCATGTCAATCGTCATGCACTAGTCAACATAACCAAATGTCTGAAGCCACCAAATGGGCTAGCTAATCCACATATACACTTCAACAATATGTAGTAGGGCTAGTAATGTGTTTAACATACGTTTGAACTATATCATGTTCGAACACAGTGGTGTTTGAACTTTATGCTATGTGTACTATCTTGTCCGGGAGAATCCAAAAATAAAAATAAAAGGTCGAAAATGGGTACAAGAGACACATGTAAGGACATTTTAGGGGGTGCCATTGGGTTCCATGGTAGTCATGTGCCCAACACTCCTCAAGCGGACACTATGATGCTCTTGGAGATGCCCTTCGTGACACTGCCGGTGAGCTTTTCTACACTAATAATTGTCCAGACATGCGCTAAACAGACAAGTTCATAATTTTTGCAAAATATGCACACCTTCTGAAAAATATAAACCATCAAACCGGTCGCGGACCCTCTGGATTTTCTGTGACCAGCGTAGGAGTGTCAATTGGGCGTCACATCGGCATTAAACACGAAATCTGTTGTATATATAGGGAAGGTTGGGGAGCCCTAAATTTTTTAATTAAAAAATAGCTCCAAAATATTTAGATGGGAGTGGACTTCGACTCTATATATTTGGAGTGGTTTCTTTTAAAAATTGACTCTAATAAATTTATCGGGGTCAGATAATATATATCCCGACTCTAAATGCTTTGGAGTCAATTTTTCGTTTTAAGGATTGCAATTATATGTTACTGGAGTCATTTTTTTCTTTGAACAGTTTAGAGTCGGGTCAAAAAATTTCTGCCAAAACCTGCCCTATAAACCTTCTCTAACGCTCGATCTTGTTTACTACTGAAATAAGTATCCTCTAAAATTTCTGTAAGAAAGAATCAAACGAGACTTAGGGCATCCCCATAACGTGAAGAAATACAGCTTGAGAACGGCTTCAGAGTAGCTTGCAATGTTCTCTTTTAGGGCAGTGTATTATTATAGAGAAGAGAAACTAACATGTACTAGCACAAAGCGTTGGTGAGGTGACTAAAGACATCCTTGCACGCCTTGCCAATCTGGGCAGGCCAAGTCCTTGAGAGCTCATCAGGCTGTAGGCCACATCGATCACAAGCTTAAAGTATCGTGTCGTTGTGTGTGCATGTTTGCCTGGTCGCGTATACAAAGTGATGGATGAACTGTGTTGCGTGCCAATCGTTAAAGAAAAGCACTGTACGTGATGCCTGCACCATTTCTCAGCTGGGCAGCAGAAATGCACCTGACCTGTGACCGATTCCAGGAAAGTTTTCACAGAGAAGCTTTAGTTCCCTTCTTGGATCCAAACGCCTTTTATTAATTGTGACATTTCTGCTTTTATTTCACGGAATTACTACGTGCAGCCTCAGCACGTAATTAAGACACTGTTTTACACGAGCCAGCTAGATGGATCAGTGGCGCCTTCGCGCTTTGCAAGACTGTGAGTAGGGTTGCAAAGCTGTAACCGATCCACCCCACTTCGTAAACAAAATTTATTAGTCTAGTTTAATTTTTTAATAAAATTAGTCGAGTTTGAATTAAATTTTGCTTTCGTAGGATTATGCAGGTTGCCGCTTGCAACCTAGCTGTGAGATGCCCTTGTATTTTTTTTGTGGTATACTCAGTTTTTCCTTTTCTTACCTATCTCATCTCACTTAATATGGGTCCTGAGGGATGTTTCGAGACCGTTGTTTTCCTTTTTGTTGGCTTTAGGTTATGATGTGCTAAGGCCTCAGCGTACTTTGTTTTCTTTTTCTTTAAAGCACGCAACATTTGCTTTATTTATAAAACGGGGTGAAAGTCAGGCACCATGGGGCGGGTGCACTATTTTACATGAGCTAGCACCGTGGGTCCATGGCGCCACTGGCGCGTTTGCGTTCCGCGGAAGCCACGAGACGCCCTTGCAGTTTTCGGCTAAGTGATGTCGATCGAGGAGTGTTGAACCATCACATGCCTCTGCTTGCACTGTCAGCTTGCATGGCACCAGTCCGTACGTATTTGCACTCCTACTGGCATGTCCTGGCATATGTCCATTATCTCTTCTTAAAGACCAGGAGCTCACTTGTTCAGGTGGTCTTTCCTGGCAGCTTCTCCCACTCACACTCACACTGCAGCCCAAGCTAGGAGAAGCTAGACACAACGAGAGCGAGAGAGAGAGATGGCTACACGTACAGCGGGAGGAGGAGAGAAGCGGGAGCGGGAGCGGGAGATGGTGCGACTGGTTGCAGGCTTCGCCTTGGTTCAAGCGGCGGTAGCCCTCATCATGTTCCTTGTGCTGGAACAACACAATGACGAGCATTTCTGTCAGGTGAGCAAGCTAAATCTACCTAGGACATGTGTGATTCATGGCTTTGTAATGCATCTCATCCCGTACTGATCAGTGAAATTCCAGTACTGAATTTTACACAACTTTCTGTTGTTCCTCATGTATATATTCTTCTTCGGGTTCTTCCCCCAGATTTGGGAGCTTTGTAACTAAAATCAGCCAGATCTGAATTCTTCAGATTATCAACTTGTTCTCGAAAATCATTATGCAGTATTGTTGTGTGCCCTCATAGTTTTAAAATTTGCCATCTGGTTTCTTTGTTGCATTACCGCTATATGTTGGAAGATTGCCATGGATTGATGCTTGCAAATACAACCGAAGAAGTTTTTCTTTCTTTCTTTGT
Source organism: Avena insularis (assembly GCA_023614405.1). NCBI lineage: Eukaryota > Viridiplantae > Streptophyta > Magnoliopsida > Poales > Poaceae > Avena > Avena insularis. The sequence continues at coordinate 480,725,902 of CM042686.1, read as the reverse complement.
GAAACAGAGAACCAAACAAGTTTCGACTTACAACCATTCCGTGTACACTTTTCTTAGTGCTGATGAACTGAACCAGCTGCAACGACCTCTCTACTCGAAGATCTGATCACCATATGCGTGCACGTTCTAACGACTACCGTTTTGTTCTCGTGGCAGTGCATGGAGGCATGCTTCCTGCTCAGCATGGTGGAGGTAGGCAGCATCCTCTTCCACCACGTCGCCCACGTGACGATGACGCTCTGCAGCGTGGCCCAGATGCTGGTGGCGGCGCTGGCTCTCGCATCCACGGGGAGGCTTCGCTGGGAGGCCTCCTTCGTCGCCCTCTGCTTCACCGTGGCAACAGGAATGCTGTCGATTCGCCTTGTCTACACCGCCCTGTTCGGCACCCACTGCTGCTTCAGCGGCGGCGGCGTCCAGGTCGCTTTTGCCGTCGCCGACCTCTTCACTCAAGCGGCCATTACGTTCTGGGGCGGCGTGGTCTCCTTCCAGCTTAGGCGCGCCTTCTGCCGTGACCCGTGAGCACTAGTGTACGTAGTGCAGCTTCAGTGGTGATTAATGCTGCAGGTTATCTAATCAGTTATACTACTGTCGAGAATGAGATTGAAGAAGTAAGCTTAGTTGTAGCCATGACTGCAAATTCAGAAGTTTCTTAAGTGCAAGTAGTATCGCTGATTAGCTGGAGTACTGTTGAAATAGTATATTGCTGTCTGTTATTCGGTGCCTTCCTTCTCTGAACATTGTGAAAAAAAATTATAAGCTATGTGGACATGTTTTTGTATGATAATTGTGAACGTTGTGCTTAAGCCCTTTCGAAATCGTACTTTGTTCATTAATATGAGATTTTTTTCTGCATACTTCTTCTTTGCAGAATTTTGGTTTTTGCTTGAGAAGAAGTTAAAACGTTTCCACGTGGGCCATGTTCCACAAAGGCCATCCTTGCGCGGAAACATCAAATGAAGGTCGACCTCTAGACACCTATATATTTTCAAACAAAAATCATATTTTGAAGTTTCACACAAGATTCCCTCTGGTGCAACCGGAGCCGGGGATTCCATCTATATGTCAAGAACCTTCCGAAGTGTTGTCGCATATCTGTGAGGTGGGTCACACCCGGAACCTGGATATATTGGCTCTCTCAACCATTCAACGCTCCCATGCATGGTTTCCGGCGACCAATGGACTTTTATCTTTACTTTTGTTTGTTTGGGTAATAGGAACATGTAGAGGAAGCTTGGATCCCTAGTTCACAAAAGATTCCCTCCAGTGCAACTATAGCGGGGGATTCCAGCTATATGTCAAGAACCTTTCCTAAGTGTTATCACATGTATGTGAGGTGGGTCACACCCGGGACCTGGATATTGGCTCTCTCAACCTCCCATAATACCTACCAACCTTTATCAGGGCCACATGCGAGTTTTGGAGACATTTCAACACTCCAACACATGGTTTCCCGTGAAACCCTGACACTGGGAACCCGTCGGTCTACCCCCTTTGACTATCCCCGAACCACGGTTTTCCAATGGACATTTATTTATATTTTTGTTTGGTTAGGTCATAGGAACATGGAGTGGCAGTTGGAGACCTAATTCACAGAAAATTCTCTCCGGTGCAACCGAAACGGGGGATTCCGACTAGTTGAGAACCTTCCTAACTACTATCGCATGTCTATGAGATGGTTCACACCCGAGACCTGGATATTGCCTCTCTAAACCTCCCACAACACCTGCCTACATATATTAGAGCCAGATGCAAAGTTTGAGGCATTCCCTCTCCCACGTGTGGTTTCCCGCGAGACCCTAACCCGATGGCCCCGATGGTCTACTACCTTTGACTTTCTCCTAATCACGGTTGACCAATAGACTTTTTTATTTATTTTCGTTTGGTTAGGACATAGGAACATGTAGAGACATCTTGAAGCCCTAGTTTACAAATCTCCCTCCGGAACAATCGAAGCGGGGATTCCAACTATATGTCGAGAACCTTCCTAAGTGTCATCCCCTGTTTGTGAGGTGGGTCACACCTGGGAGCTAGACACATTGGCTCTTCAAACCTCTCACAATACCTGCCTACATATATTAGGACCATATGCAAGTTTTGGAGGCACTTTCGACGCTCCCACACGTGATTCCCCGCGAGATTCTAACCCGGCGCCCTGACGGTTTACTCCCTTTGACTTTCTCTGAATCATGATTGACCAATGAACTTTTTTCTTTATATTTGGTTGGTTAGTTCATAGGAACAAGTAGAGGCATCTTGGAGCCCTAGTTTATAAGTTGTCCTCCCGTGGAACCGAAGCGGGGGGCGATACAAATGTGTTGCAACTGTTGGATATAAGTGATCTGCAGGTTTTTACAGATCAAATAAGTCAAACTAATGTCAATTAAGGGTTGTTTATTTATAGCCATTGGATGCCCTGATCAGGGGCATCCTAACCGTCCATTTTAAGGGTGTTGGTTCCCCTAGTGCAGATGCTATAAAAGGGGCTCTAGGGTTCTGAATTGAGACATGGTGTCTCTCTCTCACACTCTCCCCTGCTCTCTGATCAAGCCTAGCACTAAAAGCACTAGGAAGAAATCTTCATAGTCAGATCAAGAACATCAGAAGAACCAGAAGGAAGTGGAGGCCAATGGCAGGACCTCCAAATCAAGGTACACACCCTGATCTCTAATCTAGTGGCTCAAATCTTGAGCTAGATGATCCTTAGGGACCCTAAGAGTGGTATCAGAGCTTCTAGCTGCAAGTTTGTGCCCTAATTATGCTAAGTTCTTATGTTCAAGACCTAGTTTTGTTGCTGGAATTCTGATTCTTGATCAAGTTCTTGCTCAAAACTGCTTTAAGTTGTTGTTTTAGCCCTAAATTTCACTAAATTTAAGCCCTAACTGATCAAGAACATGAGCTAGGGTTTATTTTTTTCTTTACTGATGTGGAGATTTGAGTTTTGGTGCAAACCCTTACCCTAAATCCCTAATTTCTGAGGAACCCTAACCCTAGTTCATCGAATCGACGAACCCTAACCCTAAAATCCCCAATTAGTGATGAACCCTAACCCTAATTCCTAAATTGAGGAACCCTAACCCCAATTCTGATGTTCTAAGAGGCAGTGGACACATACTTTATGGGCCTCATCGTCGTTGTTGGCCACGGTGGCGCCGGAGCCACCCTCTTAAGTCGACATACCTGCTCAGGCTCGTACCCCAGCAGTCTCGTCGTCCACTGCACTGGCTGGCTGCCGAGCCTCCTTGTGCGCTTGTCGCCGTGGAAGCTCGCCGCCGTGCCGGGTCAGGCGTCATGCCGTCATTGTCGTTGCGGGGACGCCCGCACGCTCGTGGCAGTGGCGCGAAGAACACCGGCGAGTACCGCTCGGCGGAGCCGTGCACTGCCCATCGCTGCATGCGGATCCGACGAGAGACACTTACCGGTGCTGTCGGCCTCCTCTGGCGCTCGCGGCGCTGCCGCTTCTCTCTCTCGCTTGCAGTGGGAGGCAGAAGGAAAGGGAGGGGGAAATGGGACTAGGGTTCGCGCAGGTGTCGTCACGGGTCGATTTTGTTCTGACCCGACGCATCCTCCACCGTTGGTTTTCGATCCAACGGCTTGCAGCGCTGGCTGCTTAACAGGACAGGTGGGCCGCTAAGGGGGAGGAAAAGGGGTGACGGGCTGGGCCAGTTTTGGCCCAGTCCGGAAGTATTGTTTTAAGTTTTCTAATTCCAATTAAAAAAGAGTGGTTAGGGTTTTTGGGCCAAATTTTCCTGTTTGAGCCCAGATTAAGAATAAAGATTTAACAATTAATGTTTTATAAGTTAGCGTTAATACAAATAAGTTTTGGGGCTAAACTTTTGGCATATTTTATTATGTCAATTATGGAACATAATTGTGTGACATTTTATTCCTTTGTCATGCAATTGTGTATCACACTTAAATAAGTTTGATGTGTTTTATTATGATAAGCTGATTCTTTTTTATGTCTTTATTATACTTAGTTGATTCTTTTGTGTTGTTTTTCAAATAAATTGTGGTAATAATGTTTTGCTGCAAAATCAAGTTGGTAAATCCTCAATTAAGCTTGTCTTATGTCTGTCATTCTGGCCAAAGCTGATTGACAGGCATTTTTGACAATGAAATTTTATTACTTCGGCTCACTTCTAGCCAAAGCTGTTGTGAACCGAGGTTGTTAAAAGTTCTTTATGGGTGAGGATTCAATTAAGCATGGCTTATGTCTATCATTCTGGCCAAAGCTGGTTGATGAACATCTTGATCATGAAATTTTATTGGTCTAGTTCACTTCTGGCCAAAGTTGATGTGTTCCAGATTGATGAAAGAATTTCTTAGATGAGAGGATTCAATTATGTGTGGCTTATACTTGTCATTCTAGCCAAAGCTGATTGACAAGTATTCTGACCGCAAAATTTTATTGATCATGTCTATTTCTGGCCAAAGCTGATGTGGACAAGATTGATAAAAGGAGTTCTAAATAATGATGCTTACTCAAAGCATGTTGTATTATTTTGCAGCATCTAATGCCTCTCAAATTGACATAATTATTAATGGCATAGAACAGTTGACTGGTAGCAACTTTGGTACATGGAAGGAGAAACTTGAGATCACTTTAGCTTTGCTGAATATTGATTATGCCCTCCTTAAGTATTACCCTAAAGAATCTATCGAAGGTGATGAAAATTATGTTGCCCTGAAAAGGGATTATGATAATGAGAAAACTTGGAGTTGTTCTAGACTCTCAGACTGCCAAGGGTTACCTTGGAAAGAATGAGGACCAGCAATGGATTATCCAAAATTTATGCAACAAGTCTCATTAGTATGCTTGTTGATAAAAAATTATGATCCAACTGGGAGTCTTAGAGAACATATTATGAGGAAGATTAACATGGCCACTAAACTTAAGACAATGGAAATGGAAATCTCTGAAGGTTTCCTTGTCCATTTTATTATGTCATCCTTGCCTACGGAGTTCTGTCTATTTACCATCAGTTTCAGTGTGATGGACTCTAAATGAGGCATGGATGAAATGATGGCCAGATGTGTCCAAGAGGAGGAAAGGCTTAAGGCTGGACGGGTTGACCATGTCAATCATTTCAAGCATTCTTATAAGGAGAAAAATCAAAAGTTTATAAAGCCTAAGCCTGCTCAATTTAAAGATAAAGGGCAATCCTCTAAGTTCTTTCAGCAAAAGAATCCTAATGGAACTCCTAATGTAGGTGGACCCCCTAATGCTGATGTAAAAATCCTAATGGATATCGCTTTTGCGGAAAAAGCAGGCACATTCAGAAGCATTGTATCGGGTTCATGAAGTGGCTCAATAAGAAAGGTACTAATGTTATAACGTTTATTAACGAATCCCTTTATGTGAATTATGCCACCAATACATGGTAGGTTGATTTAGGAGCAACAACTCACGTTGCAAACTCCTTAAAGGGATTCGATACGAAGAGGACCCTATAAGAGGGGAAAGAACCATTAGATTTGCTAGTGGTGTTGAGGCTATGGGAGAGTTCACACTTCTACTCCATAGCGGTTTTATGCTTTTTGAGATGTACTTTATGTACCCTCTATGAGACGAAACCCTATGTCCGTCTCATGCTTAGATGATGATGGTTATCACTATGACTTTGGGAACAAGAGATGTATAATTATGTTTGACAATAATGATGTTGGTCTTGCCCTTGACAAGACAAATGTTATATTGTTTCCCTAAGTGATTCCATGAATGATGTTGATCCTTCTTCTAATGTGAATGTTGGTACCGAACATAAACGTAATGATGATGAGACTTCTTCAAAATTATGGCACTCTCTTTTGGGCCATATTTCGAGGGGGCGTATTGCGCGTCTCATTAAGGAGCAAGTTCTTCATCCTTTAGTTTTCTCAGACCTTTAGTTTTCTCAGATGCGGATCTCGATCATTGTTTTGATTGCATCAAAGGGAAATATATTAAGAGAATCAAGAAAGGTGTGAATCAAAGCATGGGAGTTTTAGAGATTGTTCATATGGATATCTATGGTCCGCTTAATGTTAAATCTCTGATGACCTCTCCCGCTTTGTATTCATTTATCCAATTAAAGAAAGATCTGAGGCATTAGAAAAGTTCAAAATATTCAAAGTTAAAGTTGAGAATCAAGTTGGTCGAAAGATCAAAGTTTTAAGGTCTGGTCGTGGTGGTGAGCACTACGGAAGATACACTTCTTATGACCAAATTCCTGGATTTTTTGCTAAGTTCTTACAGGAAAATGGTATTATGGCCCGGTATTCAGCATCAGGCGAACCTCAGCAAAATGGAGTCGTTGAAAGGAGGAATCATACTCTTATGTATATGGTAAGAAGTATGTTAAGTCACTCCACTTTAGTTTATGGATAGAAGCTCTAAAGATAGCTGCACATGTTCTCAATAAGGTTCCTAGTAAATCGGTGCTAAAAACACCTTATGAATTATGGAAAAGGTAGACCCCAAGATAGTCATCTACCATTTCATTGGTTATTCTGAAAAATCTAAGGAATAATGTTTCTATTGTCCAAAGCAATTCACTAAGTTTGTTGAAACAAGACACATTGTGTTCTTGGAAAGTGAGATAACGAAGGGGAAGCATGACTCCTAGGGAAATAGCTTTGGAGGAAGAACGGGAATATGTCCCGCTCCCTATGATCCAAGAGCTAGTGTTCCCAGATTATGTTAAGGTTATGCCTCCAGCTAAGAGGACTGCTAATGCTAAACCTGCTGAGATAGTTGTGACTCCTTCAGAGTCCATACCTAATGATACTTCTACGGAAGATGCTCAGCAACCTGAAGTTATAGTTGATGTACCAAATTAATGAACCTCTTAGAAGGTCAAAGCGGGCTAGAAAGTCAGCTATTCTTTCTTATTATGTCACTCATTTGAGTGAGGATATGAATGAGTCGATGTTGGATGATGATCCTGCATCATTTAAGGAAGCCATACAAAGGGATCATTCATCAGAATGGCTTGATGCTATGAAAGATGAAATCAAGTCCATGAGCACTAATGATGTATGGGACTTAGTAGAAATCACTGAAGGAGCCAAAACTGTGGGCGCCAAATGGGTCTATAATACCAAACGTGACTCCAAAGGTGATATCGAAAGGTTCTAAGTAAGGCTTGTGGCTAAGGGCTTCACTTAAAGAGAAGGTATTGTTTATAATGAGACGTTTTCACATGTCTCTTCTAAGGACTCGTTCAGAATTATTATGGCACTTGTGGCTCATTCTAATCTGGAGTTGCATCAGATGGATGTCAAAACGGCATTTCTGAATGGTGACTTACATGAGGATGTTTACATGGCTCAACTAGAAGGTTTTGTTATGGAAGATAAACTTAGGATGTCGTCTTAAGAAATCCATTTATGGATTAAAGCAAGCCTCAAGGCAATGGTACTTCAAGTTTAATCAAGTGATAAAGAATTTTGGTTTCAAAGAGAATAAAGTGGACAATTGCATTTACGTGAAGTTCAGGGAAAGCAATTTTGACTTCTTGATACTGTATGTCAATGACATACTCTTAGCCAGTAACGATAAGAATATGATGCTGGAAACTAAAAGGTTTCTCTCTTCAAAGTTTGATATGAAAGATCTCAGTGAAGCCACTTATATCTTAGGCATTCAAATCCACCAAGATAGATCCAGAGGAATTTTGGGGCTATCTCAAAGAGCGTATAAGGATAAGGTACTCAAAAAGTACAATAAGCATAAGTGCTCAGCCTTGCCTGCTCCTATTGTTAAGGGCGATAAGTTTGGGACTTTCAGTGCCCAACTAATGATTCTGCATCTGCACAAATGAAGTCAGTTCCTTTTTAAGTTATTGGAAGTATAATGTATGCACAAGTGTGCACTCGCCCTGACTTAGCATAGCATTTAATCGGGATGTTTGTCAGATATCAGTCTAATCCAGGGTTGGATCACTGGAAGGCTGCTAAGAAAGTTTTGCGCTATTTGCAAGGCACTAAAGGCCTCATCCTCACATATAAGAGAACTAATAACCTCGAGGTGGTGGGTTATTCAGATGTTGTTTTTGATGGGTTCGTAGCATGGAAAACAAAAAATTTCTACCGCAAGAATGAACAAAACCCAGATCTAATCTAGATAAAAGCCAAGATCTAATCTATTAGACATGTGCAATGAGATAGATCTGTACTAACCCTCGTAGATCCGAAAGCGTTACGAGATTAGATCTCGGGGTTGATGTAGTCGATCTCTTGCCAATCTCAAGATCGTGTGGACGATCCTTCCGGCGCCGCGTTCTGGCAGCGCTTCCGTAGTCGGTCACACATGCGGAGTCGAAGCAGACCTTCCTCTCCTGTTCAATGAGCGTGGAGGTAGTAGATCTTCTCCACGGAATCCCAGCAGCACGACGGTGTGGTGGTGGTGGTGGAGTAGAGAATTCTGCAGGGCTTTGCCTAAGCCTGAGCAGAGCGAAGGAGGAGGAGAGAGGCGGCGGCTAGGGTTTGTTATGGGAGAGGTCTAGGGGGTGGCGCCCCCTCCCCTCTATTTAAAGGAGGGAGGCGCCATGGGAGGGGGAGTCCTAGTAGGACTCCCCTCCCTCCTTGGTCAGCGGATTGGGAGGGGGGAGGAATCCTCCTTCCCCACGAATCCGTGTCTTGCCCCACAAAGACTCCTTGATCCTTTCTTGGTTTTCAAGCAAACTCTAAGAAATCTTCTAGAACCTTCCGGAACATTCCGAAACCTTCTAGAATCCCCATACAAATACTCCGGAACATTTCCTAACTTAGAAAATGATCCCCAATATATGAATCTTATTCTCCGGACAATTCCAGATCTCCTCGTGATGTCCCGGATCCAATCCGAGACTCCGAACAATATTCGGTCTCCAATGCACATTCCATATCTACTTAAAACAACTTCGAACCTTAAGTGTGTCACCCTATGGTTCGTGAACATGTAGACATGATGGAGACACATCTCCGATCAGTAACCATTAGCGGGATCTGGAGATCCATAACATTCCCACATACTCAACGATGACTTCGTGATCGATAGAACCATTAACATACGAAACCAATTCCCTTTGTCACGCGATATTCTACTTATCCGAGGTTTGATCGTCGGTATCTCCATACCTAGTTCTACCTCGTTACTGATAAGTACTCTTTACTCGTTCCGTGATATGTCATCCCTTGTGACCTAGTCACATGCTTGCAAGCTAACTAGATGACATTCCACCGAGAGGGCCCAAAGCATATCTATCTGTCATATGGATGGACAAATCCCAATCTTGGTCCATGCGCTTTAACACATACTTTCAGAATACCCAATGACACCTTTATAACCACCTAGTTACGAAGCGGCATTTGATGTCATCAAAGTACCCATCCGATGATGGTGATTAACATAACCTCATGGTCGAAGGATTAGGTTACTATGCATTTGAAAGCTTGTAGCAAAACAAACTTAATGACTTGATCTTATGCTATGCTTACTATGGGTGTGTGTCCATCACATCATTCTCCTAATGATATGATCTTGTCATCAATGATATCCAATGTCCATGATCAGGAAACCATGATCATTCATTAATCAACAAGCTAGTTTAACAAGAGGCTTACTAGGGACTCTTTTATGTTTACAAAACACACAAGTATTAATGTTTCCGGTTAATACAATTATAGCATGGGATGTAAACATTCATCATAAACACAAAGATATAATAATAACCACTTTATTATTGCCTCTTGGGCATATCTCCAACAGTCTCCCACTCGCACTAGAGTCAATAATCTAGTTAAAAATTTGTGCATTCAACACCTATGGCTTTCTGGTGTTGTATAGACACTATTACTAGTGGTAAACATAATCTTCGGATCTGACACTTCCAGGTTCGTGTGTATTTGCATGTCCTTGCGTCTCTACGCATTACTCATTCTCCAATGAGATGGCATTGTATAAATTTGGTCCTTTGGTGAGACCTTTAGTTCCTTGGGATTAAATCATGTTGATACAATTATCGTACAATGTATCTTCATAGTATTATCCTGCTATGAACCACACCTAGTTTGATAACAAACTACTTGACACAAATGTCCTCATTTGCTGCTACAATAGCAGTCATATACTTAGCCTTTTGTTGTAGTATCTGTCACAATGTTTTAACTTTGGTACTCAACCAAATCCGTTATGGAACTTCCTTTCCATTACATTGTGCCACCCATAGTTTAAATTGAGATAAACTTAATTTGTGACAAAACTAGTATCAATGTAACAATTTACAATGAACTATTTGTCACCACTATATAAGTAATATATTCTTAGTTCTTCCAAAGATCATAGGAATATCCCTACTATTGTCCAATGATAATCTTATGAGTCATTCTGGTATATGCTCATAACATTTAGAGCATAGGACATATCTGGATGTGTACATCTCAAAGAATGATTGATCAAAATATTCTTGCGATTTCACCAAGTGTCAAAACACTTGAATCTCGTGTCAACACACTTGAATCTTGATTCAGTCCTTTCCGTGCGTCAAGAACCTTTCTTGTTGTTTCCATATTGAACTCATTCAACATCTTATTTATGTACATTTGGCAAAACCATATTAGCTCCTCAATCTATCCATATAGACATTCATGCCTAATTCTTGGGTTATGCCTAAGTCTTTCATCGAAATGAAATTCTTAACCTGTGTCAATAAAAGATATATCATTTCTAATCAACAATATGTCTTTCACATAATGTATTAGAAATATGTCTTAGCGCTCCCACTTAATTGCTTTCAAAATTCAAACATCTTCATTGTCTCTGATGAAATTAAACCTTTTAATGGTTTCATCACGGTGAAGATTCCAACTCCGCGATGCTCACTTCAACCATTGAAGTTTTTCATACTCTTTTAGCATCCTTTGAATTAACAAAACCCTTTGGATCGTGTCATGGACACATCCTAGGTAACCATTCTATTAGAAGAACTTGTTTTGTTTGTTCAACTACCATATACCAAAATATATGTAGTGGTTGCTACATTAATCCGTCCAGACTAAATATCGCTATGAAAGATCAAATCTTATCATAGTCAATTCCTTGAACATTGTCGTAAACTCTTTCCGACATGTCGACTATTTCATAGATGTGAAACATCCATGTCTATTTCTTTATAGATCCATATCATCGTAAGGTCTTGCACCTTTCCAGAGGGTCTTTCAAATTCAAAGCTTGATTTCTCGTGTATGGAATTATCATGGATTTTATGGCTTCAAGCCACTTAACGAAGTTAGGGCCCATCATTGATTATTTGCATGTAGTCGGTTCATCATTGTCAAACAACAATGATATAACTCTCAAATCTTGGCATTTGATTACTTACCCGACCTACTTGGTTCAATAGTAACTTAGATCTCCGTGACCACAACCTTTGAGGAACGTGAGCCATGAGCATTGTTGCTGCCTCCGGGACACTTACCGACGCTGCGCAACTCAGCACATATTAGCCAAGGTTCAACAACCTTGTCAAAGTTCTATTGTCCTCCCACTTGACTTTTCACCAAAAATTCCTTCTCAAGAAACTCGACATTCAAAGCGACAAATACTTTTGTCTTCGGTGTTATGGAGGAATACCCAATGGTTATTCGAAATAACCTACAAAGACATGCTCATCCGACTTTGGTTGTAAACATTTTACTTATGCCTAGCATACCAAAAATTTAAGAAAGGACAACCTGGGTTTTATCCCAAACCATGACTTATATGGTGTCATTTCAACGGATCACGATGGAGCTCTTTTCAGTGTAAAAGCGGTAGTCACTAAAGCTTTAATCTTTTAAAATATAATGGTTTTTATAAATGACACCTTTGATCTTACCATGTCAAACAAGGTTTCATTACATATCTTGAACACTCCATACTCCTATGGTGTTTTGGGAAATGCAAATCCATGGAACGATTCCTCAAATCTTAGGTGTTTTGCTAAACTTGTAACTCAAACATCTTTATGATCCAATCATAAATTTTTTATTTTCCTGTTACAATGATTTTCCACTTCATCTTGAAAGTCTTTGAACATTTTCAAATGTTTCATACTTCTTCCTTATTGAGTAAGTATATACATATACTCACTCAAATCTTCGGAGAAAGCATATGAAGTTGAAATCCATCGCCCACGACTACACATAATGAACTATATACATCAATATGTACAAATTCCAATCAGTTAGTCGTCTGTTCCTCTTTTGGCCTACGAACGGAGTTTTAATTATCTCCAGGAAAGTATCACAAGCGTCATTTGATCAAAATCAAAGACTCCAAAAATCCATCAACATGGAGTTTCTTCATGTATCCCTTTCAATATAATTTAAACGGCGATGTCACTTTGCAAGTGATCTTTCAATCATTTGTCTTGCGACATTTTAGCATTAGTTTTATGGTTGTTATTTCTCCAACCAGACTTGTATATCATCCATCTATTATGGAATGCGGTAATTATTTGAACAACCTTTTGTCGTCATAATACCTGATCAAAATAGCAGTTATGGAAACAAATCTTGAAGGCAAGCTTTGATGTTAACGAGCAACACAACAACCCTTTGTTTGTTTTCGATGAACATCATCACATATTCTCTTGCTAGTTACTTAGGCCATTGCAGTTCATGAATTGTGTTGTCCTGTATGACACTTCATACCAACCAATTCGGTATCCAATACCGCAGAACCACATTGTTTAACAACCAAGGAATATAGCCATAACATGTATCTTCTATATACCTAAGTTGGATATCTCCAATCTTTTCTTTTCTGCCAAATATTTTATAGATTCTCTTTCAACAATTCCTTAAAAGAATCTATCAACATCAATAGTGGTGTCATTCACATGACACATAGTACAAAGTGTGTATAGTCAAATACTAATACCTTTTGACTTGCACTTTGAAGTGGATCACCTTCATCAAATGTTTGGCATTCTTTCAAAATTCCATTCTTTAGTAATCTTTTAGTGTAGTAAACATTTTACTTACATCTTCTATTCATCCTTATCATGGCAACTTTCATGATCAAGATGTTATAGCTTATAAAGCTGAATTGCGAGTATAATGTTTCTTTTCCAAAACCTTTTTGGAGGATTAGGACGACTGGCGTCTCCAACCTTCACAAATTCTCATCAAATATGAGGACATATACTCTATCATGTTGTAACCAACACATTGTTTTAGATATCGCAATACCTTTCACATATGATGGTTTCTGAAACATTGCTTTCAGCTCTTAGATAAACTTGATATTAAAAACAATCTTTTGAGTATCAAGAATCATGGAGGCAAACATGATACATTAGATACTAACACTGGAATTGTTACTCTTGATTTAATACTGTTTATTAAACTTCACAGTAAACGGAGTTTGCTGAAAGTTTTGCAGGACTTTTAAACTTTAGATTGACACTCAAAACAATACGATACCAGTTCGTAAAGAAAATATCCAGAATTTCTATAGTTCTACTATCTCAACTATAACTAAGCGTAAGGTGGTGAACGGATGCCAATGACTACAACAAACTATGCAAATTCACTTTGATTGTGTTTATGATAAATTGAGTTCGACTAATCCAAATTATAAATGAACTCCCACTCAAAACAACATCCCTCAAGTTGTTTTAGTGATTACACGAACCAAATCCACTACACCAAGTCCGATCATCACGTGAGATGATGTAGCTTTAAAGGCGAACAATCAACATGTTCATCATATCATCCATATGACTCATGCTTTAACTTTCGGTATTTCGTGTTCCGAGACCATGTCTGTACATGCTAGGCTCGTCAAGGTTAACCTTAGTATCCGCATGTGCAAATCTGGTCTGCACCCGTCATATGCACACGTAGAATCTATCACACCCGATCATCACGAGATGCTTCGAAACGACGAGTCTTAGCAACGGTGCCTACTAAGGACGAACACTTTATTACTTGATATTTAGTGAGAGGGATCATCTTATAATGCTACCGTCGCGATCTAAGCAATACAAGATGCATAAAGGATTAACATCATAGGCAATTTATAATTAGTGTGATATGATATGGCCCTTTCTTCTTATGCCTTTGATCTCCATCTCCAAAGCACGGACATGATCTCCATCATCACTAGCATTGCGTCAAGGTCAGTGGCGCCGCTTCATGGTTGTCCATCATCACTAGCAACTATTACAACTACTTGGAATAAAGCCATTACAATTCGAATAGACACGCAGGTCTTAACAGAATTAAAGACAACCATTAGGCTCCTACCGGTTGTCATATTATAACAAGGATCATTGCATACATCAAATATAATCACAATCACATGATGGCCATATCACATCACGAAAACCCTGCAAAAACAAGTTAGACGGCTCTAATTTTCTTTGCATGTTTTACGTGGTTTGGGGCTTTCGAATAAGAACGGATCTTACCTACGAAACTGAACCACAACGTTGATACAAGTGCTATCAAGTGCAAAGTGTAGATTGGATCTATACTATGGTGAGAGAGACAGACACCCGCAAAGCCACTTGTGCAAAGCAAGTTACACGTCAAGCGTGGAGCAAGTCTCATGTGCGATGACATGTAAGGTTAGCCCGAGCCGCTTCATCCCACCATACCGCAAGATGCAAAGTACACAAAGCAAAAGATGGCACGAGCACCAACGCCCAAAAAACCATTGTGTTCTACTCGTGCAACAGATCTACGCATAGACACGGCTCTGATACCACTGATGGGTTTGTAGCATGGAAAACAAAAAATTTCTACCGCAAGAACGAACAAAACCCAGATCTAATCTAGATAAAAGCCAAGATCTAATCTATTAGACATGTGCAACGAGATAGATCTGTACTAACCCTCGTAGATCCGAAAGCGTTACAAGATTAGATCTCGGGGTTGATGTAGTCGATCACTTGCCGATCTCAAGATCGTGTGGACGATCCTTCCGGTAGCGTTACTGGCGCTTCCATGATCGGTCCTGCGTGCGAGTCAGCGGACCTTCCTCTCCCGTTCTAGCGAGCGGAGGTAGTAGATCTTCTCCACAGAATCCCAGCAGCTGACGGTGTGGTGGTGGTGGTGGAGTAGAGAACTCTGCAGGCTTCGCCTAAGCCTTGCAGAGCGAAGGAGGAGGAGAGGGCGGCTAGGGTTTGTTATGGGAGAGGTCTGGGGGTGGCGCCCCTCTATTTAAAGGAGGGAGGCGCCATGGGAGGGGGAGTCCTAGTAGGACTCCCCTCCCTCCTTGGCCGGCGGATTGGGAGGGGGGGAGGAATCCTCCTCCCCCACGAATCTGTGTCTTGCCCCACAAAGACTCCTTGATCCTTTCTTGGTTTTCAAGCAAACTCTAAGAAATCTTCTAGAACCTTCCGGAGCATTCCGAAACCTTCTAGAATCCCCATACAAATACTCCGGAACATTTCCTAACTTAGAAAATGATCCCCAATATATGAATCTTATTCTCCGAACAATTCCGGATCTCCTCGTGATGTCCCAGATCCAATTCGAGACTCCGAACAATATTCGGTCTCCAATGCACATTCCATATCTACTTAAAACAACTTCGAACCTTAAGTGTGTCACCCTACGGTTCGTGAACATGTAGACATGATGGAGACACATCTCCGATCAATAACCATTAGCGGGATCTGGAGATCCATAACAGCTCCCACATACTCAACGATGACTTCGTGATCGATAGAACCATTAACATACGAAACCAATTCCCTTTGTCATGCGATATTCTACTTATCCGAGGTTTGATCGTCGGTATCTCCATACCTAGTTCTACCTCGTTACTGATAAGTACTCTTTACTCGTTCCGTGATATGTCATCCCTTGTGACCTAGTCACATGCTTGCAAGCTAACTAGTTGACATTCCACCGAGAGGGACCAAAGCATATCTATCCGTCATATGGATGGACAAATCCCAATCTTGGTCCATGCGCTTCAACACATACTTTCAGAATACCCAATGACACATTTATAACCACCTAGTTATGAAGCGGCGTTTGATGTCATCAGAGTACCCATCTGGTGATGGTGATTAACATAACCTCATGGTCGAAGGATTAGGTTACTATGCATTTGAAAGCTTGTAGCAAAACGAACTTAATGACTTGATCTTATGCTATGCTTACTATGGGTGTGTGTCCATCACATAATTCTCCTAATGATATGATCTTGTCATCAATGATATCCAATGTCCATGATCAGGAAACCATGATCATCCATTAATCAACAAGCTAGTTTAACAAGAGGCTTACTAGGGAATCTTTTATGTTTACAAAACACACAAGTATTAATGTTTCCGGTTAATACAATTATAGCATGGGATGTAAACATTCATCATAAACACAAAGATATAATAATAACCACTTTATTATTGCCTCTTGGGCATATCTCCAACAGTTTTGTGGCATGCTATAAGGCAACCGGGCAGGCAGTGTGGCTAAAGATTTTCATTCCGAGTTTAAGAGTTATTGACAGTGTTTATGCGCCACTCACTCTTTACTATGATAATCAATCTGTAGTGATCTATTCGAGTAACAACAAGTTAAGCGGTACTGCCAAACACATTGAGATTAAGTATCTTGTTGTGAAAGATAGAATCCAGGATCATACAATAAGTATTAAGCATATAAGGGTTAACAAGATGTTAGCGGATCCACTTACGAAAATCCTGCCACCCAATGTGTTCAAATAACATGTTGCTAGCATGGGATTGGCAGAAGGCTTTTGATCCTGGAATTGGGACCGTTATGACACCATCTCCCCATAAGTCTAGAAGGGTTCTTCTCTTCGATGGAACGATGTATTGTAGTCAATTAGTTCAATGGTACTTAACTGACCATTGCAATTTATTGTCTCTGTATAAGTTTCAATAAAGAGTTGAACTCATAAGTTTGTAATAAGTATAAGTTTACGGAGCTCCTAAGTTAAAGAAGTTATGTTTTGAGATGAAGCGGTATATTGTAGTAACTGGGTTCTACGGTATTATATGACCGTTGTAATTCTGTTATCTCGTATGTCGTTTTGTTGAGAAATGGGATTATAAGTTTATCCTTACAATCAAGGGGGAGAATGTTGGATATAAGTGATCTGCAGGTTTTTACAGATCAAATAAGTCAAACTAATGTCAATTAAGGGGCTGTTTATTTACAGCCATTGGATGCCCTGATCAGGGGCATCCTAACCGTCCATTTTAAGGGTGTTGGTTCCCCCAGTGCAGATGCTATAAAAGGGGCTCTAGGGTTCTGAATTGAGACATGGTGTCTCTCTCTCACTCTCCCCTGCTCTCTGATCAAGCCTAGCACTAAAAGCACTAGGAAGAAACCTTCATAGTCAGATCAAGAACATCAGAAGAACCAGAAGGAAGTGGAGGCCAATGACAGGACCTCCAAATCAAGGTACACACCCTGATCTCTAATCTAGTGACTCAAATCTTGAGCTAGATGATCCTTAGGGACCCTAACAGCAACGTCAATGGATAAAGGAAGTAAAAAAAAAGGAAATATAAAATAAATTATGACCTAGAAAACATAAGTAATAAACAATATAAAATATCAATTTCCTTTCAAAAAAAATGAAAAAATAGTCTATGTCGAGCGTATTCCATACCTCACTTCTTGACCTCCGCTGTCAATGTCGTCTGCACGGCGACATGGCAGCCCTTGTTGCCGAGCAGGTTTGCTATGCCGAGCAGAACGCCCGGCATAGGTTCCACGTATGCCGAACGTTTGTTGTTGCCGAACATCGCATACCTTGTGCGGTCGGCATACAATATATATGTCGAGCGGGCTTGGTTGCCGAGCGCTTTGACAGGACCGTCAGCAACAGTCGTGTTTCCCGTAGTGCATATAACACATATTTTGTCTGTCGGTTTAATGAAATACGATGTTCTTCTCGGTCGATTTCCAATAAAGGAACCACTAGAATTGAAACAAAGTTCTTACAAACCATAAAAGAAAAGGTAAAAGGCAAGGCAAGGCTGCTAAAGTTTTCCAGTTTATTACACTTCTAGAATGTACAAATAGCATCTAAACAACATGTACAAGTAAACAAGAGTGAACCGTACCATTAACAGATTACTCCACTCTGTATCGTGTTGCGCGAACCGAAGGGTGTACATATTCAGAACGAAGCTTTCAAAGCATAGTGCAGCTAGAGGGGTCGGTCCATGCGTGGAGTGTGTACCCCCTCCATACACACAATAGGGCAACATTGGCCAGGAACTGCCAGGCAATAATGTTGAGCAGAGCGCAAGCGTGGCATAATGTTGCACGTAGTAACTCAGCAAAACAAACGAGGAATGGATTGGAAGTAGTAGTGCACGTTCAAGTACTGCAACGTGCTCCTGCGAAATTTCCTTGGAAATGTAAGAAATGCAGAAATGCATGGTGATTGCCAGAAATACAGAAATGTAAGACGTAAAAGCATATATATAGTGTAGCGGCCAGGCACCCCCAGTTCATATTTTTGGCGATTGCCAGATGACTGCCCGTCTGCAATGAGGCAATGAAGCGCATACAGTGAGACACATATTTAAGCTTTTTTCTGAATGACTTAGAACGGCAAGGGCGTAACTTACGCGTAAGGGTGTATTCACTTAACCTCACCACCATTTTGTGCAACGTGTTAGTTTCTCCTTTCTACAGTCTACAACTCGTAATCGGATAATCCTACACTACTCGTTAAAAGAGTGCAGAAATACCATGAAAATGGTGTGAACATTCTTGAGGCAAAAAGAGCGTGTCATTTGTGATGTTTGTTGTATCCCTAACAATATTTTTTTCCCAAGCGACCCAGGGTTCGAATTCCATTATTCAGAGAATAACGGAATACATGCAAGTCCATGCAAAAGCATCCATGTGCAGAAAAAAGAAAAAAAAAAGAGGTCCACTACAACAGAAACGGAACGCCGAGAGAACCAAGCCTGGCTTGGTGGCAAGACTTGCGAGTGTGCAGCCAGCCCACCCGGATTCGAGTCCTCATGGGGACCGAATTAAACGAGGTGTTATCCAAGCGCGTATAATCCGCTGCTGGAAGGTCTCATCTATCTAAAAAGAAAAGGAACGCCGCCTAATACTAGCGAGAGAGTTTAAACGACAGGATAAATGAGTCAGTTTCTTATTTAAGCCCACTCCCATCTAAATAATTGAAGACATTTTAAATTAAGAACTGACTTAGGGCTCCCCAACATGCCCTATATATACAACTGACTCTGTGTTTAATGCTGATGTGACAACCAATAAGTGACACTCTTACACTGGTCACAAAAAATGCAGATGGCCCGACTCCAGTCCGAGTGGTCTAGATTTTTCGGAAGGTGTGCATATTTTTCAAATTTTCCTAATTTTTCTGCCAAGGGCATGCCTAGACAATTGTCAGTTCAGAAAATCTTGCTCTGAGCAGTGTCCCTAGGGGGCATCTCCAAGAGCATACCCTAATAGTGTTCGCTTGAGTGGTGTCGGCACATGGGTACCATGGCACCCAAGGGCACCTCCTAAAGTGTCCTTCCATATGTCTCTTGTGTCCATTTTTTTAACCTTTTTTTTTCATTTTTTGGTTTCTCCCAAACAATTCACAACATAGATGCACATTTCAAATATTTATTATTAATAAAACAACATAGTCCAAATAGCACACGGTTCATTTATTAATAATAAAACAACATAGTAAAAATAGCACACGATTAAAACACCACATTGTTTAAACATGAGAGAGTTGAAACATATGTTAAACATATCACTAGCAATAGTACATATTGTTGAAGTGTATACGTGGATTGCCTAACCCTTTTGATATGTTCAGACATTTGTTGTGTTGACTAGTGTATGAAGCTTGACATGGTAGTAGAGCCGCATGGTCTTGGGTTCAAGTCCTTGCTTTCACATTTATCCAAAAATTATTGTTGCCCTATTTGTGTTCACTTATAGGCCTCTTGAGCCATACCTAGCCATACCTCTGAGTCTATTCACGTGTTGATTCCCTGTGTCATACATGAGATAATGTTGATGTGTATATGTGCACTGGCTAGTACTTTTCATCAGTTTGGACTTTTTCTTGCGTTGGTTAGTGCATGAAGGTTGACACATACCACTACCTCAGATACACTCTTTCTAGTCAGAATCGAACACTATGGATTTGTTCCTGTCCCACCTACCCAAGGTTCCGGCGTGTGAAATCGTATCGACTATGTGATTCTTCCTTCATCCTCGGCCGAAGACTGGCACATATGCCAAGCAATAGTGGGGATGGCTCGACGACGACCTTCTATTTACTAGAGTCCTCCTCGATCAACTTGTCACAAGCTCGAAGGGAATCTTCGAGTTCCTCTTGGGTGGGTGATATTTTATCATTTCCAAAACACATTGGATTAAAGCATGGCCGCATCAATGCCATCGAGGTACTTGGATTCAACCTCTAGTGGGATGGCGCTCGTCAACCCCTCCCCACTCAATCTCATGACCCGAGCCCCGCCAACTTGGCAGCATGATGGAGAACCCTAGCGGGTTAGCTAGGGTTAGTGGCCCTCCCACTATGCTTGCGCCTCCCAATTGCCGGTGGTGGCGCACCAAGAGGGTTGTGGCGTGGGCAACACCTAATGATGACAAGGATACGATGAGGTGGCACGTGCATATCTCAAAACTATAAAATATGTCATATTTTTTCATGCATTGTAGTCTATATACAAAGAATTTCATATTGAAATTTTGCACGCCTGTAGGATGCATCATTGCTAAATATAGAAATGTTTTCAGATTTTTTTCAAAAAATTTAAACATGATGATTTGAACTTTTTAAAATAAAGGGATCCTTGCATGCAACTTGGGATTTTACTTTTTCTTAACTCCCTTACTCAACAATTTTTTCCTGACATCCGCTTGTTCTAGCAATCACTCTATCCATCAAATGGAGAAAATAATCACTTTTATCAACACTTATCATCGCATGAAGATTCAAATATTTATCATTTAAAGACTTTGTTATAATGTTCATGATCTCACGCTCCTCCATTTGCGCACTTTCCTCAACGACTGTGTTTGTACTAAGAAAATGTTTGATTTTGCCTCACTTTTTTTATCCAAAGACTCTAACAATATTTATCCAAAATCTCCTTCATTTCAAATCATTTTTCTGTTTGCATGCAACAACATCAGTGAGTAGTTAGCAAATAAAAGATGAGAGACCATAGGTACCACTCATCAAAGACATGAGCCTCCCCTCTTATCATCTACCGTCGAGCTTGTGTGCCATTCGTCATGCTAGAGAGACCTTCTATGACCAACAAACATAAGCAGGGGGCAGAGAATCACACTGCGTAAATCCCCTCGAAGAAAAAATGACATTGTACTACCTCAACAAGAAATACATGTCAGAATCATATTCACCCGTATGTCCCTGCAAAACTCAACTTCAACATAATTTACTCTAGATAGGGGCATAGGGCCATTCAATTAGGTGATATACTTTGTGCATACCTAGTTTTACAGAACATATATCCCCTTCATGCCCATTTCCCCTTTTCAAAGCACATTATATGCCAGCACAATTTTTTTTCGCGAGAACGCAACGATTCATTGATAGATAAGAAGAACAAGTTTACAGGTCCAAGCGAGGACCGACACCCGCGCCATACAACTCAACCCATGCTATACTAAGGGAGTATCTGGCGCACCCCCGGGCCCCAGCTGCCGCCCATGACCTGGCCTCGGCCCTGATCGTATCAGCTAGGGAGGCTACCGAAGGGGTCTCGTTGTTGAAGACGATCGCGTTCCTATGCTTCCAAATCCACCACGCCGAGAGCGAGATCACAGACGAGGTTCCTTTGCGCAACGGACGTGGGGTGGACTGCACCACCATCTCCCACCACTCCGCGAAGGGGCCTTCAATAGCCGGGGGCCCAGCGGTAGATCTAATCCATGACAGGACCTCATGCCAGATGGTCCGAGAAAACGGACACCCGGTGAGGATGTGTGACATGGTCTCAGTAGCCTGGTCGCAGAGCGCGCATGACAGCCTATGGGGCAGCCCCCGACGCTCCAACCTCTCACCCGTCCAGCATCTGTCTTGGCATGCAAGCCAGAGGAAGAACTTCACCCTAGGTGGCGCCCAAGATTTCCAGATCAGCCTCCAAGGTCCTGAGACTATGGAACCCTGAAACAGAGCATAGTAACAGGATTTGGATGAGTACTAGCCATCCGTCGTCCACCGCCAGACAAGCCTGTCTGGCACCTCCCCCAGCTGCAAGCTCTGCAGCCTGGTCCATAGCTGGACGTACTGCCAGAGCGCAAGGGGGTTCAGCGCACCCGAGATATCGGAGATCCAAGTACGGTCAACGATCGCCTGCCGGATCGTCCGAGTTCTCCGGAGACGTCAGGGGACCAGCGCTATGAGGTCTGGCGCTAATTCCCCAATCGACTTCCCATCCACCCATCTATCCGTCCAGAACAGTGCGGCGGTCCCCTCGCCCACCACCATTGAAGTGGAGGCGAAGAAGACTTCACGCTCATCCTTGCTGAATTGCATATCCAGCCCACTCCAAGGCCGTAACGGGTCAGTATGCATCCGCCACATCCATCGAGTCCGGAGACTAGTGGCCGTGCGGGCCAGGTCCGGAATCCCCAGCCCCCCCCCCAAACAGAGGGTGATGGCTCAATGCACGGCGCCCAGAAAAGTGCTGGTGCGTGGTTGATGTAGAGCTCGTTGGGAACCCCAAGAGGAAGGTATGATGAGCAAAGCAGCAAGTTTCCCTCAGTATGAAACCAAGGTTTAATCGAACCAGTAGGAGCAAGGAAACACCCCAAAGGTGTTACTAGCTGAGCTTTGGCAGGACGCACTACCGGTGCTAGTAGCAACGTGGAGACCTGCACAACACAACCACAAAACTTTGTCCCCAACTTGCGATGAGGTTGTCAATCTCACCGTGTTTTGGGGAAAACAAAGGATTAAACGTATCGAATGGAAAGAAGTAAAAGTTTGCAGAAAGTAAACACAAAGCAGTAAACAATTGTAGATTATATGTAAAGAAAAAGGACCGGGATCCATAGTTCACTAGAGGTGGCTCTCCTTAGATAGATAACATGTTGGGTGAACAAATTATAGCGGGGCAATTGACAAACACCGAGAAAGCAATACATGCATGTACTAATCATCTTGACTCCTTTGAGACTTGATTGGGCATTACAACATTATACATAGACCGCCATCCAACTGCATCCATGACTAATAATCCACCTTCAGGTTATCATCCGAGCCCCCTCCAGTATTAAGTTGCAAGCAACAGATTATTGCTTTACGAATTGCGTGTAATGTAAACAATATGATTGTTCTATGAACAAAGCATTGTTGTTTTCTCCCTAATAGCAACAGCACATCTAGTACCTTAGATATTTCTGTCACTTCCCCAGATTACCAGAGGCATGAACCCACTATCGAGCATAAATACTAACTCTTGGAGTTGCTAGCATCTACTTGGCCAAGATAGCTACTAACAACGGAAAGCATGCAAGATCACAAATAACAAAGACATGATAGAATCAATAATCAATCTGAAATAGCATCTCAATATCCATCGGATCCCCGCAAACACAACATGCAGAATTACAAATAGATGATCTTGATCATGAACGGAGCTCACAAGATCTAAACATGAAAGCACAAAGGAGGAGAACCAGCCATCTAGCTACTACATGGATCCGTAGTCCAAGGATGAACTACTCACGCATCACACCGGAGGCTTGCATGGTGATGAAGAAGGCCTCCAGGGTGAATTCCCTCTCCGTGAGGTCTTTGGGAAGAGCTTCAGATCCCTCCCGATCTAGGGATGGAGATGGCGGCGGCTATAGACTCTTTCGTGGATTTTTGATCGGGCACTTAGGTTTTCGTCCCGAGGGCATCTTATAGGTGGAAGGGGAGACCGAGGGGGTACCAGGGCTGGCCTCACCACCCCTGGCGCAGGCCAGGCTGGTCCGCGTGGCCAGGTGGTGTGGTGGCCCCTGGCCCCTCTCCGTCTCGTATTCTGGCACTTGATGACTTCCGGAAAAATAGGCACTTTGGCTTTCGTCCCGGTCAATTCCAAGAATATTCATTTTCTGACTTTCCTGGAACCAAAAACAACAGAAAACAGGCAGCTGGCACTGTGGCTCTTGTTAATAGGTTAGTCCAAGAAATCATATGAAAAGTACTCCAAAGTGTGGACAAAACACAAGAAAGTGGATAAAACCAAGCATGGAACATCAAAAATTATAGATACATTTGCAATGTATCAACATCCCCAAGCTTAACTCCTGCTCGTCCTCGAGTAGGTAAGTGATAAAAAGAAAGAATAATTTTTGAGGTGACATGCACCATCAAAGACTTGATCAAAGTATTTGCAAAACATTCAAAGCTGGGATCATAGTACTTCAATCATAACATGAAAGACAAAGTTCTAGCAATAAGCAAAGAAACTATGATGCAACATGAAAAGGCACAAACAAAAGATTCATGAATAACAATGCTTTGCAAGACGTTTGTTTGTTTCACATAAAGAAAACATAGCATAATAGTATTCAGCTTGTCCCTCATAGAGTAGCAAATATAAATGCATAGGACACCTTCGAAGTTCAAAAGAGTGACTAGATACAATAGTTTAAAACAAGCAATATCAAGTTATGCATCAATCAACTAGTCTTGGAACAATGCACATAGAACTAAGAATGGCCACTATGCTCTCAAAGTAGGTGCATAAAGAAAGAATGTGGAGACTCAATATTATGGTGGAAGAAAGGCCTTTTGTAAAAGGAAGTAGGGATTCAAGTCTCATAAAGAGCTTCCAAAAATTATGGTACTTATAGCTTTCCGCTCTCATTGCCCCTATCATAAGCATCTTTAAGGTGATTAAGGTTAAAGTGACACGACTCAGAGGATATGCTTGACAAGTTATAAACCGAAATCTCATGCCCCTTACTTACGAAGACCGATCCTCATGCTACTCAACTTCAGTCACGAGTAAGCTCTTGTGATTGTAAGTACATGTGTATCATTAAGAACCGCCAACGGGGTACCCCTTGCACATGATACGGGAGCTTTCCCATAATCAAAATGACAAGGCAAGCAAACAATGAGCATCTCAGCGGTCTTTTTATTTGCTATTTGCATAGGTTTTTATTGAGGATGCTTCATAGAGTGCTCATTATGGTGATGCTGCAAGTTTCCACCATGATTAGGCATGGCTTAGGCTAGCGGCCCAGGCGTTTCTCTAACACACATACAAACTCCATGATCTTACAAGTTCCACTTTTATTTCACACCACCGGGATCCGTAAGCAAAAGAACATGATATCAACGGGGTACAAAGTACACGTGCAATGTTGAAAGTGTTCCCCATGAAACATGGTTCTGCTATTTTCAACTTATAAAGCGCAAGCATATATGGAACAAAGAAGGACCCAATGGTTCAAGTTTATTAGATGCAAGAAAAGTAAAGTGTGCCATCAAGTTCGTGAGAGCTTTAAACACTAGTTTTCTCATAACAAGTTTAATTTGGAAGGTAAACAAAAGCATGAATATACTTGGAATAGCATAAGGTATGGTAGACTCTTCGGAATAACTTGGTTTAGGGAGTTGGATGCATGAGTGGAACTCATACTTGGTTGTGGAGGCTAGCAAAAGACTGGGAGCGACAAACTAAGAGAGCAATAATGGCCATAATCATGCAGAGCGACAAAACATCATTGATCAAAGCATAAAGTGATACTACAAGTTGAAAAATAAAGGATCATAAAGGCTATGGTGACTTGAGATAGTCATAACATGGTGTGAGCATGTGCCAAGTCAACCCAAATAAAGCATCAAAGGAGAATACCACTATACTATGCTTTAATATGCTAAAACAACGCATGATTCATCCAAGGCATATTAAGCAATCTCAATTTTTTATAACAAGTCATGCTACAACAAATAATACTAAGCATAAAGCCAAAACAATATCAAGCATGGCATGACAAAGCATAGGCCAGAGTCAAAAACAAGCTCTTTTTACCACATAAGCATGAACTTTCCTACTCTTTTCCAAACCAAACCAAACTATTTGCAAACCAATGTATGAAAGAGGGGGTCCAACCAATTTATTCAGAAAACTAAGCAAACCAAGCAAACGAAAAACCAAAACGAAAACGAAAAAGAGGACGCTCCAAGAACAACACAACTGTGCATGAAACAATAAAAATGAAGCATTTGGAAGAAACCTGGGATTTTCATTGATGAAGAAGGGGATGCCTTGGGCATCCCCAAGCTTTGACGCTTGTACTTCTTGGATATTTCTTGGGGTGACACGCGTGGCATCCCCAAGCTTGAGCTTTAGTCCATCCTTTATCTCATTACTCATTCCTTCCATACACCTGAAATTTTCCTTCATACAAAACTTCACACAATCTTTATTAGCAACATAATGAAGACTGAGTTGTGTATCGCACAATCCCACAAGTATAGGGGGTGTATCGCAGTATTTTCGAGGGAAGTGAAACGCAATTTATTGATTCGACACAAGGGGAGCCAAAGAATATTTATAAGCCTTAACAACTGAGTTGTCAATTCAGCTGCACCTGGAAACAATCCTGCTCACACTAGTTTATCGATGCTTTGGCCTCGCGCCACCGGTGGTGTGGCCACCCCTAGCTCTTCTCTGTCAGTATTCGGCTCTGAGTCTTGGTGAAATAGGATTTTTGGCATATTTTCCGGGATTTTTCCTGATAGTTGATTTTCTGCACAAAAAGTAGACACCAAGGCAATTCTGCTGAAAACAGCGTCAGTCCGCATTAGTTGCATCCAAATCACACAAGTTTAGAGGAGAAGCAATAGAAAAAGTGTTCGGGAAAGTAGATACGTTTTGGACGTATCAACTCCCCCCAAGCTTAGCTTATTGCTTGTCCTCAAGAAATTCAGTTGAAAACTGAGTGCGATAAAAGAACTTTCACGAACACATTTGCTTCATATGATGTAAATATTCTCAGCAATGTGATCAACTACTTGGACAATTCATAATAAAGAGTATGCAACTGAGTCTACTTAATAGTCATTGCAAGCTATGAAGAGATTCCAACTCAAAAGTAATAAGTAGCACGAAGCACAAACGTAAGCAACATTACAATGCTCATAAAAAGGTATGATAGAGTGGTATCTCGCTTGCCTTTGATTATGAATGCCAAGGCACCTCTGAAGTTCAAGTGATGACTAGAAGTAAAGATATCAAAGATACAAGCATCAAAGTCATAATAGAAATAATCAAGTAATGGAACAAACACAAAGAATGACAACTATGCTCACAAGAAGGTGCTCAAAGAATATGTGGAGACTCAACAAGTAGAAGAAAAGGTTTTGAATAATTTTGAAAGGCTTCCAAATGCTGAAAGTATGGTGCTCGTTAGCTTTGAGCTCTCATTGCCCCTATCATAAGCATCTTTAATGTGGTTAAGGTGAAAGTGAAGTCCAATCTGAGATATATGCTTGACAGACTATAGACTGAAAATCCCAAGTCCCTTGAGTATGAGGGGAGCTCCTCATGCTACTCAACTTTAGTTACCGGTAAGTTCTTGTCATCGTAAGTATGTGCGTATCATTGAGAACCGCCAACGGGGTACCCCTTGCCCGATGATACGAAAGAATCCCCATATCAAAATGACAAGGCAAGCAGACAATGAGTATCTCAGCAATCTTCTTATTTACCATGGGAAAATGGTGCTTTTTCTCTCTTTCCTCTTTTCATAAATCTCTTTTTTTTTCTTTTTCTCAATAGCTATCTCTCTCTTTTTTATAAGAAGAATGCTTCATAGATATCATTATGGTTACGCTGCACGTTTCCACCATGTCAGCATGGATTACAGCGGCCCAGGCGTTTCTCTAACACACATACATAACTCCATGGACTTATAAGCTCCCCTTTTATTTCACAAGCGACATCCATGAAACAAAAGATCAAGGTATCAACTGGGTATATATTTACAAGTGTTGAAAGCGTTCCTCGTGACAGCACGGTTCTGCTAATCCCCAGCATATAATTTACAAGCATATAACTTTCATGGAGAGTTCACAATGGTTCAGGTTTATTAAGTGCAAGGAAATAAAGTGTGCCATCAAGTTTGTGAGAGCTTTACTAACTAATTTTCCCATAATAAGCAAACATTTTATTCGGAAGAAAACAAGGCATAATGAATATGCACGGGAGTAGCAAATGATGCTAATAGGTAGGTATGGTGGACACTTTGGAAATATTTGGTTTAGGGAGTTGGAAACATGAGTAAAACACTCAGTGGAAGTGAAGGCTAGCAAAAGTAAGGGAGCGACAAACGAGAGAGCAATAGCTATCAATATCATGCTTGCAACAAAACAGTACTACTCATGGCATGAAAATGATTCAAGATCCTCAAGGCAAAATAATTCATCAAGGCTTAACTGATTATTACAGTTTTGTGCATGTGTGAGCATGTGCCAAGTCAATTCAAATGAAACATTCAGAGGAGGATACCACGGTGTCATACCAATTTATGAATAGAGCAATGCAAGCAAACATTCATAAGACATGCTACAAACTATTAGCGAGCTGGAGCTAATCATAAGAAAGCAAGAACTACTAAGCATCCAAAGATGACATACACCCTACTTGAACGGACTAAGCAAGCCCACAGTGATGAGTATATGTACAAAAATGAAAACAAATAGAGTTCGTTACCAGCCTCTTACCGCGCCTCAAGTTGTCATTGATCCTCATTATTGCTCTTCACTTGTGTGGCTTGAATAATAATATGAAACCAATATCCACTGAGGACTGCCGAACCCTGTAGCAAACTCGCAAAAACCAAAGAAGAATGACAAATATTTTTGGTGTTTTCGATTTTTAAACAAGAACCAAAAGGGAAAAACAAACAAAGCAAAATCTTTTTGGGTTTTTCGAATAGTTCAAACAAAGCAAAAAGGGAAAAACAAACCAAGGCAAAAAGAAGAAGCAAACCAAAGAGAAACAACAAAGATATTTTTGGTCTTTTTGTGTTTTAGAAAGCAAAAGCAAATAAGAACGAAAACTAAAAAGAGAATGAAAACATGAATATACAAAGTACCGTCGCAACATGATATGGAGATGATATGGAGATGAGTGCGGTGTCGGCGTACCTCCCCCCAAGCTTAGGCTTTTGGCCTAAGTGGGTATCAATCCATGTACGAATAGGGGTTCCAAGCGGGCGGATCTTGGTAAGAATGGTCGTAGCTGGGCCCATGAGAAGAAGAAGAAGCTCCCTAATCATAAGTGGGCTGCTGGTATGAAGACTCTCCCTCATTCGAGGGCTGGACCGAATCATCCGTGACCTCCCTTCTAGTGTCCTGCTCCTATTGGGAGAGCTCTCCCAAGTACGTGTCAAGCTCCTCCTCAGTGAGGGACCATCCTTCCTTGTTATCAAGGTTAAACAAAACAGGTGCAGGCAAAAGAACAACACGCTCGGACTTGCTCTTTCTCCAACCAGCTTTGAGAAAGGTTATTTCATAACATAACTCACTCAAACTAGCCCACGAGGAAACAAATTTATGTTGTATCATGGAATTAAGATCAATCCTCTCTATGGGAAACTGTAGGTCTAGGTGATGAGGCACTAAACCATGCAATGCTAGTAGACGAGAAGCAATAAGGCCTCCACAAATTCCACCTTTCTCATAGTTAGCAGCAAGACGGAAAGCTATCAAAGCACCCAAGTTGTAAGACCTATCTCGTCTAAGAGCAGCAGAGATAAATGCTAGATCAAACGAAGATAACTTATTGGCAGTTTTCCTAGCAAGAACACACTTGGCAATAAAGTAGGCAAAGTAGCGAATGGAGGGAAGATGAATGTTACGGATTTTTCCACTCTCCTTCGAGAAGCTACTCCCTTGGCAAATTTCTGCATATAAATCCATGAGTGGTTCCGGTCTCTCTTTAATCTTCCTACATGATCCCCATTGAGGTACCTTAATAGCTGCACAAAAGTCATCAAGAGAAAGGTTGACAGCAATATTGTAAATTTTGTAATGGACCATGGGGTTAGGCAAAGAGTGACTAAATTGGAAGTCCTGCACCACAGACATGGTTAGCTTCACAAATTGACAAGGTTCATCTTCCAAAAAGTGCTCTAACCCTGCATTAGAAACCAAAGTGTGGAAATCTTGTAGAATTCCTGCAACTCTCATGAACTCAGAGCATGGATAAATGGAAGAAAAAACTTCCTCCTCCCGGTGGACCTTCATGACCTCAGGCACCCAAAGCTCATGTTGGTTTAGGTGGTGTTCACTCATCTTCTATTCTGAAATGTAAACACCTATTAAACAAGTGATTGCAAAGTAAACATAATGAAGGATTCTACTCATAGGGACTTGCAAGAGGCCTAAACATGCATCAAAACTATATCTCTAAGCATCAAACAAGCTTACAAGCTCTCATAACCAGTCACCTACAACAGCAAAATACTCAACATATAATCCACTAAACACAAATCTACTTGGACAAGGGGAGGAGTCACATATCAGGGAACAAATGCTCCAAATTTCAACAAGAAAGATGGGCTGAGCAAGGAGATCGAAAAAATCGAGAGCAAGCACAGCAAGAACGCGATTTTCATCTATGAACTGGAGCTTACTCGGGAGAGAGAAGAAAGTGGCAGGTGAGAGAGTTGGTGGGGGGCCAGGGGTGGCCCACACCAGGGCATGGCGCCACCCAACGCTGGACGCGCCACCATGTGGTGTGCCTGCCTGGTGGGTCCCCCTGGTACCTACCAGGTACTCCTCTGCCCATTTTTTCACGTAAAAATTTAATATGAATTTTCTGGAATTTTTCAAGACACTTTATTTTTGGGCCTTTTTCAGAAATAGAAGAATGATTTTTCTGACAGACAGATTTTTTCTTTCTTCTGGAAACATGATGCAAGGACAAAACAAGGCTAGAACTACAGAAGTTCTAGCATGCAAGCAAATAACAACAAAAAGAAAACTAAACGAAAGCAAAAACTAAAATGCAAAGTATAGAAATAAACGGAGATAATCATAATGAAAACATTGTTTTGTTCAATGGAATCCTTTTGTTAGCAAGGTTGATCAAGTCTTGCTACCAAAACAATTGCATATGAGACAAAACTTTGTACTCCACTAATGATTATGTTACCTTAACCTTGATAGCAATGGTCCCAATCATAATAGTTTCAATTTTTTCTCTTGGTATGGGACAATATATTTCTCCAACTTCAATGCCTTCAATATGTTCAATTGAATTCAAACCATAAGTCCTTTCAATCTTTTTGGGGAAATAGATAGTATTTCCTTGTCATTAACATTAAAGGTCACCTTTCCTTGATTACAATTAATAACAGCTCCTGCAGTATTAAGAAAAGGTCTCCCAAGAATAATAGACATATTATCATCTTCAGGCATTTCAAGCACAACAAAATCAGTTAATATCAAGCAATTGTGAGCCACCTGAATAGGTACATCCTCACATATACCCACAGGAATAGTGGTAGATTTATCAGCCATTTGCAAAGATATATCAGTTGGTATTAATTTTTCAAGTTGAAGCCTCTTATAGAGAGAGAAAGGCATAACACTAACTCCAGCTCCCAAATCACACAAAGCAGTTCTAACATAACTGTTCTTAATAGAGCAAGGGATAGTTGGAATCCCTGGGTCTCCAAGTTTCTTAGGAACCTTACCATTGAAGGAATAATTAGCAAGCAAAGTAGAAATTTCTTCATTAGGGATCTTCCTTTTATTCGAGACAATGTCCTTCATATACTTTGAGTAAAGAGGCAATTTAATAGCATCGGTCAAAGGAATTTGCAAGAATAAAGGCTTCATCCACTCACAAAACTTATTATAGTGTTCATCTTCCTTTGACTTGTGTTTCTTATCGGGGAAAGGCATAGGTTTTTGGACCCAAGGTTCTCTTTAACTACCATGTTTCTTAGCAATAAAATCTTCTTTGGTGTATTTAGTATTCTTAGTATGGTTTTCAGGTTCTTCTTCAACTTTTTCTTCATTAGGAACAACATTTTCTTCATTACCACTTTCAGTTTCAGCATCAGAGATAGATATACTATTAGGATCTATAGCAGGTTCAGAGGGTTCTACAACAGTTTTATGTTTCTTTTTCCTGTTCTTACGAGTAGAACCACTATTTTCAGCTTGTTGAGAATCTTGCTCAATTCTTTTGGGATGCCCCTCAGGATATAGAGGATCCTGGGTAGCAGCTCCACTTCTAGTTCTAATTTCATAAGCATGTTTTTCTTTAGCAGCATTAACTAGCAAGTATTTTTGCACTTTAACGAGTTGATCTATTTGAGTTTGAACCATTTGAAAGTGTTTAACAATCATTTTAACATCATTAGAGGTTCTTTCCACAATATCTTTCAACTCAACAATAGCTCTAGTGTTTTCCATTAGATGATTTTGCACCCTTTTATTAAAGTTATCTTGCTTAACAATAAAGATATCAAATTCTTCTAAGCATTGATCAGGAGGTTTAGAGTAAGGGATATCACCTTCATCAAAGTGTTGGAGAGAGTGTACCTCAATAGTGGATGAGTAGGGAATAGGCTTACATAATTCTTCTATAGGAGGTAAATTCTTGACATCTGCAGCTTTAATTCCCTTCTCCTTAAGACATTTCTTAGCTTCCTTCATCACTTCATCATTTAATTCAATAACTCCCCTCTTCTTTGATGTTGGAATAGGCACAGGAATAGATGGTTCAGGTACAATTACTTCAGGTATAGCTTGTTTAGGAGGAGTCCAATCTTCATAATTCTTGCTTATTTTAGCCATTAATTCCTCAGCTTCCTTAGGAGTCCTATTCCTGAAAACACAATCAGCACAACTATCTAGGTATGTCCTAGATTCTTCAGTTAGTCCATTATAAAATATATCAAGAAGCTCATTCTTAGGTAATGGACTTCTAGCCTGTGGATGAATCAAAGCACAAAACCTTGCCCAAGATTCGGGCAATACCTCTTTTTCACCTTGTTTAAAATCAAAAAGTTCCTGCAAAATAGCATGTCTAGCACTGGGAGGAAAATATTTCTGCAGGAAAGTACTAATCAAGCACTCAGGGCTATCAATAGATCTAGGAGGTAAATTACTAAACCAAGTTTTAGCTTCTCCTTTCAGCGAAAAGGGGAAAATCTTAGCAACAAAGTAAATGCATCTTAATATCATCGGAAAACAAGCCACTCATGGTAGAAAGTTCATTCATATGTGCTACCGCACTTTCATTCTTAGTCCCACAAAAGGTTCTTTCGACAATAGCTATGTAAGATAGATCGAGAGAGAAATCATAATCTTCATCTATAATGTTTATGGCGTAAAGAAACTTAGCGGCAGGAGATAATTTGGGTCTAATAGTACGCCTCTCAAGGAGACTCTTAGCAGCGCTCCTATCATGGGTGTTCTTACATTCTTTAATAAACTCATCGGTCATCTCAACATAACCATCTTCAATATCATAACTCCCACTACACTCAGGTGAGATAACAAGTGTGGTAGTGTCTTCATTAGGAGTTTCGGTATTTCCAGCTATAGTTCTAGCAATCGTAGCATCTAGGAAAGGACCTAATGAACCACTCTTATCAAGAACAGTAGAAGCAACATCATAAGCATCAGAAGTTTCAAATTCAGCAGTAGTAGCAGTGTGTGTAGCATGTGTATGTGGTGGTGTAAGGAACTTACTCAGAACAGACGGTAAATCAAGAGCAACAGAGGTGTTCAGAACCGTACCTCTTCTTGTAGTGGATGGTAAAATAGGAACCTTGCCATCACGAGACTTACCCATGATGGATGGATAGCAGCAAACAATAGAGAATCCAAGTGAACTTGATAAATACAGCTATGCTCCCTAGCAACGGCGCCAGAAAATAGTCTTGATGACCCACAAGTATAGGGGGTGTATCGCAGTATTTTCGAGGGAAGTGAAACCCAATTTATTGATTCGACACAAGGGGAGCAAAATAATATTCATAAGCCTTAACAACTGAGTTGTCAATTCAGCTGCACCTGGAAACAATCTTGCTCACAACAGTTTATCAGTAGCAACAGTTTTGTAGTAGGAATTGTAAAGCAGCAGCAGTAGTAAAGCAAAGACAGTAGTAACAAAAGAAGTAACAGTGGGATTCGAGTGCGGTAGGCATAGGGAGGATGGACGGGCATTGCATGGACAAGACAATTCACATAGCAATCAGAACATAGGGCAATTGCAGATAAATAAGATAAAGTATCCAAGTACTAGACAATCCTAGGCATGTGTTCCATATATAGTCATACGTGCTCGCAATGAGAACTTGCACCACATCTTTTGTCCTGCCAGCCCGTTTGCAGCGGGGCCTCTAGGGAACTACTGGCAATTAAGGTGCTCCTTTTAATAGAGCACCGGAGCAAAGCATTAACACTCCATGAACACATGTGATCCTTGATGCGCTCGACTTTCAATGTAGAGCTCGTTGGGAACCCCAAGAGGAAGGTACGACGAGCACAGCAGTAAGTTTTCCCTCAGTTATGAAACCAAGGTTTAATCGAACTAGTAGGAGCAAGGAAACATCCCCAAAGGTGTTACTAGCTGAGCTTTGGAAGGGCGCACTACCGGTGCTAGTAGCAACGTGGAGACCTGCACAACAGAACCACAGAACTTTGTCCCCAGCTTGCGATGAGGTTGTCAATCTCACTGCGTTTTGCGGAAAACAAAGGATTAAACGTATCGAATGGAAAGAAGTAAAAGTTTGCAGAAAGTAAACACAAAGCAGAAATAGTTTATAGATTGTATGTAAAGAAAAAGGACCGGGATCCATAGTTCACTAGAGG
The DNA here is from genome assembly GCA_023614405.1 of Avena insularis. Taxonomy (NCBI): domain Eukaryota; kingdom Viridiplantae; phylum Streptophyta; class Magnoliopsida; order Poales; family Poaceae; genus Avena; species Avena insularis. The sequence continues at coordinate 480,691,080 of CM042686.1, read as the reverse complement.
TGGCTCTCCTTAGATAGATAACATGCTGGGTAAACAAATTACAGCGGAGCAATTGACAAACAACGAGAAAGCAATACATGCATATACTAATCATCTTGACTCCTTTGAGACTTGATTGGGCATTACAACATAATACATAGACCGCCATCCAACTGCATCTATGACTAATAATCCACCTTCAGGTTATCATCCAACCCCTCCAGATTAAGTTGCGAACAGTTATTGCTTTTTAACTGCGTGTAAAGTAAACAATACGATACTTATATGAACAAAGGATTCTTGTTTTCTCCCTAGTAGCAGCACATCTAGTACCTTAGAGATTTCTGTCACTTCCCAGACAGAGGCATGAACCCACTATCGAGCATAAATACTAACTCTTGGAGTTGCTAGCATCTACTTGGCCAAGATAGCTACTAACAACGGAAAGCATGCAAGATCACAAATAACAAAGACATGATAGAATCAATAATCAATCTGAAATAGGATCTCAATATCCATCAGATCCCCGCAAACACAACATGTATGAATTATAAATAGATGATCTTGATCATGAACGGAGCTTACAAGATCTAAACATGAAAGCACAAAGGAGGAGTAACCAGCCATCTAGCTAGTACATGGATCCGTAGTCCAAGGATGAACTACTCACGCATCACACCGGAGGCTTGCATGGTGATGAAGAAGGCCTCCAGGGTGAATTCCCCTCTCCGTCAGGGTGCCGGGAAGAGCTTCAGATCCCTCCCGATCTAGGGATGGAGATGACGGCGGCTACAGACTCTTTCGTGGATTTTTTGATCGGGTACTTAGGGTTTTCGTCCCGAGGGCAACTTATAGGCGGAAAGAGAGGCCGAGGGGGTGCCGGGAGCCACCACACCACCTCGGCGCGGGCAGACCTAGCCCAGCGTCCGAGGCGGTGTGGCGGCTCTGGCCCTCTCGTATTCAGATCTGGCACTTGATCCCTTCCGGAAAAATAGGCACTTTGGCTTTTGTCCCGTCCAATTCCGAGAATATTCATTTTCTGACTTTCCTGGAACCAAAAACAGTAGAAAATAGGCAGCTGGCACTATGGCTATTGTTAATAGGTTAGTCCAAGAAATCATATGAAAAGTACTCCAAAGTTGGAACAAAACACAAGAAAGTGGATAAAACCAAGCATGGAACATCAAAAATTATAGATAGATTTGCAATGTATCAACATCCCCAAGCTTTACTCCTGCTCGTCCTCGAGTAGGTAAGTGATAAAAAGAAAGAATAATTTTTGAGTTGACATGCACCATCAAAGACTTGATCAAAGTATTTGCAAAACATTCAAAGCTGGGATCATAGTACTTCAATCATAACATGAAAGACAAAGTTCTAGCAATAAGCAAAGAAACTATGATGCAACATGAAAAGGCACAAATAAAAGATTCATGAATAACAATGCTTTGCAAGACGTTTGTTTGTTTCACATAAAGAAAACATAGCATAATAGTGTTCAGCTTGTCCCTCAATAGAGTAGCAAATATAAATGCAGAGGACACCTTCAAAGTTCATAAGAGTGACTAGATACAATAGTTTCAAACAAGCAATATCAAGTTATGCATCAATCAACTAGTCTTGGGACAATGCACATAGAACTAAGAATGGCCACTATGCTCTCAAAGTAGGTGCATAAAGATGGAAGGTGGAGACTCAATATAATGGTGGAAGAAAGGCCTTTTGTAAAAGGAAGTAGGGATTCAAGTCTCATAAAGAGCTTCCAAAAATTATGGTACTTATAGCTTTCAGCTCTCATTGCCCCTATCATAAGCATCTTTAAGGTGATTAAGGTTAAAGTGACACAACTAAGAGGATATGCTTGACAAGTTATAAACCGAAATCTCATGCCCCTTACTTACGAAGACCGATCCTCATGCTACTCAACTTCAGTCACGAGTAAGCTCTTGTCATTGTAAGCATATGTGTATCATTAAGAACATGTGAGGTACCCTTGCACATGATAAGAGCTTTCCCATAATCAAAATGACAAGGACATAATGAGCATCTCAGCGATCTTTTTATTTGCTATTTGCATAGGTTTTTATTGAGGATGCTTTATAGAGTGCTCATTATGGCGATGCTGCAAGTTTCCACCATGATTAGGCATGGCTTAGGCTAGCGGCCCAGGCATTTCTCTAACACACATACAAACTCCATGATCTTACAAGTTCCACTTTTATTTCACACCGCCGGGATCCGTAAGCAAAAGAACATGATATCAACGGGGTACAAAGTACAAGTGCAATGTTAAAAGCATTCCCCATGGTACATGGTTCTGCTAATTTCAACTTTTAAAGCGCAAGCATATACGCAACAAACAAGGACCCAATGGTTCAAGTTTATTAGAGGCAAAAAGTAAAGTGTGCCATCAAGTTCGTGAGAGCTTTAATCACTAGTTTTCTCATAACAAGTGGAAGGTAAACAAAAGCATGAATATACTTGGAATAGCATAAGCTAGTAGGTAGGTATGGTGGACTCTTTGGAATAACTTGGTTTAGGGAGTTGGATGCATGAGTGGAACTCATACTTGGTTGTGGACGCTAGCAAAAGACTGGGAGTGACAAACTAAGAGAGCAATAATGGCCATAATCATGCAGAGCGACAAAACATCATTGATCAAAGCATAAAGTGATACTACAAGTTGAAAACTAAAGGATCATACAGGCTATGGTGACTTGTGACAGTCATAACATGGTGTGAGCATGTGCCAAGTCAACCCAAATAAAGCATCAAAGGAGAATACCACTATTCTATGCTTTAATATGCTAAAACAACGCATGATTCATCCAAGGCACATTAAGCAATCTCAATTGTTTATAACAAGTCATTATACAACAAATAATACTAAGCATAAAGTCAAAACAATATCAATCATGGCATGACAAAGCATAGCCATAGTCAAGAACGAGCTCTTTTTACCACAAAGGCATGAACTTTCCTACTCTTTTCCAAACCAAACCAATGTATGAAAGAGGGGGTCCAACCAACTTATTAAGAAAACTAAGAAAACCAAGCAAACTAAAAACCAAAACGAAAACGAAAAGGAAGACGCTCCAAGAAAAACACAACTATGCATGAAACAATAAAAATGAAGCGTTTGGAAGAAACCTGGAATTTTTATTGATGAAGAAGGGGATGCCTTGGGCATCCCCAAGCTTTGACGCTTGTACTTCTTGGATATTTCTTGGGGTGACACGCGTGGCATCCCCAAGCTTGAGCTTTAGTCCATCCTTCATCTCATTACTCATTCCTTCCATACACCTGAAATTTTTCCTTCATACAAAACTTCACACAATCTCATTAGCAACATTAGTGCACTTAAGATAAATTAGTCTCAAGGTTCAGTTCTAACACCAAATAAACTTCTATTAGAACACTATCTACTATAGCACTTCCCTCAAAAAGCTCAATTCCCCAAAGGAACTAACAAGAAGCAAATGCAGAAAATGGCAGAAATCTGTCAAAACAGACCAGCAGGTAAAGACGAATTTTTTAGAAGACCTTCTGTTGCTCAAATCAAAAAGTGTTGAACTAACGCAAGTTAGATAACAACCTGGGTCAGAATCACAAAAAATTACAGCTCAATACGACATACATAGCTCTCTCACGAATTTTTACGGTGAAGCACAAAAATCTGTTTCGGGACAGCAACTTTTCCAATCATTACTTCACTCTCATTAGAGGTTACTCTTGGCACAAAAAGCAAATAAAAAGGATAAGGAGCAGTTATTAAAGAGGTAATAACTTCCAAGAATCATCTAAAACTTTTGGGTTATCTCCCAATAAGTACTTTTCTTTAACGCCTTTAAGTTAGGCATAAGAAGCAAGAAAAAGGATCAAGTATTCTCAAATGAAGAAGCATTAAGACCAAATTTTGTTTTCATAGGAGAAGCAAAAGAAATCTTTTCTCTCTTTTTAGGGAAGTGTTCTATAATTTTCTTGAGTGGGAGTTGATATTTAATGGTGCCTTCTTTCATATCAATGATGGCACCAACAGTTCTAAGAAAGGGTCTTCCCAAAGTAATAGGACAAGAAGCATTGTGTTCAACATCCAAAACATAGAAATCAACGGGGACATATGAATTGTTAACCATAATAAGAACATCATTAAGACTCCCCATGAGTTTCTTTTTAGCATTAGCATAGTGGGACATTCAAATAACAATCTTCAAGAGGAGGCAAATCAAGCATATCATAAATCCTTCTAGGCATAATAGAAACACTACTATCAAGATCACACAAAGCTTTGAAATCAAAGTCATTCACTTTCATATTAATGATGGGTTCCCAACCATCTTCTTGTTTTATGGGAATAGAAACTTTATGTTTCATCTTTTCTTATTTAATCTTTATGAGAGCATCGGTAATGTGTTTTGTAAAGGCCATGTTCATAGCACTAGCATTAGGACTTTTGCAAGCTTTTGTAGGAACTTAATAACTTCAGAGATATTGCAACCATCAAGATCAAAATCAAATTTATCATCTAAAGTAGTAGAACTATTAGTAGCCTGAACACTAGTGGTGGTGATAGTAGAAACACTAATGTTTCTAGCAATTTCATCTTATCTTTCCCACTTAGCATGTAATTCAGCTAATAGTCTAACATTTTCATCAATTCTTACTTGTATAGCATTAGTGGCTGCAAAGGGATTCTCATTAGTTTCAGGTTTAGCAGCCATTTTATTCAAAATAGTTTGAGCTTCAGCTAAAGATGCTATATTTCTTTCAACATTAGAGAGTTTTTCCTCAATAGTTTTATTGAAAGCAGTTTGTTTACTAATAAATTCTTTAAGCATAACTTCAAGTTCAGAGGGAGTACTCTTATTATTGTTGTAAGAATTCCCATAAGCATTACCATTGTTGGGAGGATATGGCTTATAATTGTTGTTACCAAAATTGTTCCTATAAGCATTGTTCCCAAAATTGTTATTTCTTATGAAGTTCACATCAAGTTGCTCTTCTTGAGCAACCAAAGAAGCTAGAGGAACATTATTTGGATCAATATGGGCTTTCCCATTAACAAGCATAGACATAATAATATCAATCTTATCACTCAAGGAGGAATTTTCCTCAACAGAATTTACCTTCTTACCTTGTGGAGCTCTCTCAGTATGCCATTCAGAATAATTAACCATCATATTGTCCAGAAGTTTTGTTGCAGTACCCAAAGTGATGGTCATAAAGGTACCTCCAGCTGTAGAATCCAATAGGTTCCTTGAAGAATAGTTCAATCCTGCATAAAAAAATTGGATGATCATCCAAGCAGTCAGTCCATGAGTGGGACAATTCTTTACCAAAGATTTCATTCTTTCCCAAGCTTGAGCAACATGCTCATTATCAAGTTGTTTAAACTTCATTATTTCACTCCTCATGGATATAATCTTAGCAGGACGATAGTATTTTCCAATAAAAGCATCTTTCCACTTAGTCCAAGAATCAATACTATTCCTAGTTAAGGAATTCAACCACTCTTTAGCTTTTCCTCTCAAAGAGAAAGGAAACAATTTCAGCTTAACAATATCACCATCTATATCCCTATGCTTTTGCATCTCACAAAGTTCAACAAAGTTATTTAGATGGGAAGCAGCATCTTCATTACCAATACCAGAAAATTGTTCTCTCATAACAAGATTGAGCAAAGCAGGTTTTATCTCAAAGAAAGTATTTTCAGCCACAGGTGGAGCAATAGGTGTGCTCATAAAATCATTGTTGTTGGTGCTAGTGAAGTCACACAACTTAGTGTTTTCAAGAGTAGTCATTTTTTTTGGGTTTTCAAATAACAAAGAAAACAAGTAAAACTAATTTTTTTTGTGTTTTTTGAAGAACAAAACAAGCAAACAAAGCAAAAAGAAACTAAGCAAAACAAAAACAACAAAGTAAAGAGATTGGTTATGAGGGACTCCCCTTGTGAAGATGTCCTTGACTCCCAGGCAAGGCGCCAGAAAATCTTGATGCGCTCGACTTTCAACGTAGAGCTCGTTGGGAAACCCCAAGAGGAAGGTACGATGAGCACAGCAGTAAGTTTTCCCTCAGTTATGAAACCAAGGTTTAATCGAACCAGTAGGAGCAAGGAAACACCCCAAAGGTGTTACTAGCTGAGCTTTGGCAGGGCGCACTACCGGTGCTAGTAGCAACGTGGAGACCTGCACAACACAACCACAGAACTTTGTCCCCCAGCTTGCGATGAGGTTGTCAATCTCACCATGTTTTGCGGAAAACAAAGGATTAAACGTATCGAATGGAAAGAAGTAAAAGTTTGCAGAAAGTAAACACAAAGCAGAAACAGTTTATAGATTGTATGTGAAGAAAAAGGACCGGGATCCATAGTTCACTAGAGGTGGCTCTCCTTAGATAGATAACATGCTAGGTAAACAAATTACAGCGGGGCAATTGACAAACACCGAGAAAGCAATACATGCATATACTAATCATCTTGACTCATTTGAGACTTGATTGGGCATTACAACATAATACATAGACCGCCATCCAACTGCATATATGACTAATAATCCACCTTCAGGTTATCATCCGAACCCCCTCCAGTATTAAGTTGCAAGCAACAGATTATTGCTTTACGAACTGCGTGTAAAGTAAACAATACGATTGTTCTATGAACAAAGGATTGTTGTTTTCTCCCTAGTAGCAACAGCACATCTAGTACCTTAGAGATTTTTGTCACTTCCCCAGATTACCAGAGGCATGAACCCACTATCGAGCATAAATACTAACTCTTGGAGTTGCTAGCATCTACTTGGCCAAGATAGCTACTACAACGGAAAGCATGCAAGATCACAAATAACAAAGACATGATAGAATCAATAATCAATCTGAAATAGCATCTCAATATCCATCGGATCCCCGCAAACACAGCATGTATGAATTACAAATAGATGATCTTGATCATGAATGGAGCTCACAATATCTAAACATGAAAGCACAAAGGAGGAGAAACCAGCCATCTAGCTAGTACATGGATCCGTAGTCCAAGGATGAACTACTCACGCATCACACCGGAGGCTTGCATGGTGATGAAGAAGGCCTCCAGGGTGAATTCCCCTCTCCGGTAGGGTGCCGGGAAGAGCTTCAGATCCCTCCCGATCTAGGGATGGAGATGACGGCGGCTATAGACTCTTTCGTGGATTTTTTGATCGGGTACTTAGGGTTTTCGTCCCGAGGGTAACTTATAGGCGGAAGGAGAGGCCGAGGGGGTGCCGAGAGCCACCACACCACCCCCTGGCGTGGGCCAGGCCTGGCCGCGCGGCCAGGTGGTGTGGCCGGCCCCTGGCCCCTCTCCGGCATTGATCCAGCTTGATCCCTTAGGAAAAATAGGCACTTTGGCTTTTATCCCGTCCAATTCGATAATATTCATTTTCTGACTTTCCTGGAACCAAAACAGCGAGAAAACAGTGCATCGTGGCTCTTATTAATAGGTTAGTCCAAGAAATCATATGAAAAGTACTCCAAAGTTGGAACAAAACACAAGAAAGTGGATAAAACCAAGCATGGAACATCAAAAATTATAGATACATTTGCAATCTATCAATCCTCACATCAAAGCCATTCCCTTCCAGTTATCCCGATTTCTGTCACTTTGGGGCCATAGGTTCCGGACAACAACGTGTGTATACAACTTGCAGATAAGACCAAGAACAATACTATCATAATGAATCAATAACATGTTCAGATCTGAGATCATGGCACTCGGGCCCTAGTGACAAGCATTAAGCACAACAAGTCGCAACAAAGTCATAAAGCACTAATAAAAGATACTAGGAACCATGCCCTAACAATCTGATGCCATTACATGAACGATCTCATCCAATCCCTACCATCCCCATAGTCTACAGCATGGGATTACTCACTCATAGATGGGGGAAACATGGATGGTCGATGGAGAAGCGATGGTGATGATGATGGCGATGATCTCCTCCAATTCCTCGTCCCGGCATGGTGCCAGAACGGAGTTTCTGGTGCTGTTTTGTGGAATCTGGTGGTGGCGGCGGAGCGGAACTCCTTCTGGAAAAACGTCGAACCCCCCAAAGTTTTTAGGTCATAAGGCTCCTTATAGGCGAAGAGAGAGAGGCCGAGGGGGTGCCTGGGGGGCCCACACCACCCCCTGGCGTGGCCTGGCCTGGCCCGCGCCACCAGGTGGTGTGGCCACCCCTGGCTCTTCTCCGTCTCGTATTCTGGCTCCTGGAGTCTTCGGGTGAAATAGGATTTTTGGCATATTTTTCGGGATTTTTCCTGATAGTTGATTTTCTGCACAAAAAGTAGACACCAAGGCAATTCTGCTGAAAACAGCGTCAGTCTGCATTAGTTGCATCCAAATCACACAAGTTTAGAGGAGAAGCAATAGCAAAAGTATTCAGGAAAGTAGATACGTTTTGGACGTATCACCTGCCTGGTGGGTCCCCCTGGTACCTACCAGGTACTCCTCTGCCCATTTTTTCACGTAAAAATTTAATATGAATTTTCTGGAATTTTTCGAGACACTTTATTTTTGGGCCTTTTTCAGAAATAGAAGAATGATTTTTCTGACAGACAGATTTTTTCTTTCTTCTGGAAACATGATGCAAGGACAAAACAAGGCTAGAACTACAGAAGTTCTAGCATGCAAGCAAATAACAACAAAAAGAAAACTAAACGAAAGCAAAAACTAAAATGCAAAGTATAGAAATAAACGGAGATAATCATAATGAAAACATTGTTTTGTTCAATGGAATCCTTTTGTTAGCAAGGTTGATCAAGTCCTGCTACCAAAACAATTGCATATGAGACAGAACTTTGTACTCCACTAATGATTATGTTACCTTAACCTTGATAGCAATGGTCCCAATCATAATAGTTTCAAATTTTTCTCTTGGTATGGGACAATATATTTCTCCAACTTGAATGCCTTCAATATGTTCAATTGAATTCAAACCATAAGTCCTTTCAATCTTCTTGGGAAAATAGACAGTATGTTCCTTGTCATTAACATTGAAGGTCACCTTTCCTTGATTACAATTAATAACAGCTCCTACAGTATTAAGAAAAGGTCTCCCAAGAATAATAGACATATTATCATCTTCAGTCATTTCAAGCACAACAAAATCAGTTAATATCAAGCAATTGTGAGCCACCTGAATAGGTACATCCTCACATATACCCACAGGAATAGTGGTAGATTTATCAGCCATTTGCAAAGATATATCAGTTGGTATTAATTTTTCAAGTTGAAGCCTCTTATAGAGAGAGAAAGGCATAACACTAACTCCAGCTCCCAAATCACACAAAGCAGTTCTAACATAACTGTTCTTAATAGAGCAAGGGATAGTTGGAATCCCTGGGTCTCCAAGTTTCTTAGGAACCTTACCATTGAAGGAATAATTAGCAAGCAAAGTAGAAATTTCTTCATTAGGGATCTTCCTTTTATTCGAGACAATGTCCTTCATATACTTTGAGTAAGGAGGCAATTTAATAGCATCGGTCAAAGGAATTTGCAAGAATAAAGGCTTCATCCACTCACAAAACTTATTATAGTGTTCATCTTCCTTTGACTTGTGTTTCTTATCGGGGAAAGGCATAGGTTTTTGGACCCAAGGTTCTCTTTCACTACCATGTTTCTTAGCAATAAAATCCTCTTTGGTGTATTTAGTATTCTTAGTGTGGTTTTTAGGTTCTTCTTCAACTTTTTCTTCATTAGGAACAACATTTTCTTCATTACCACTTTCAGTTTCAGCATCAGAGATAGATATACTATTAGGATCTATAGCAGGTTCAGAGGGTTCTACAACAGTTTTATGTTTCTTTTTCCTTTTCTTACGAGTAGAACCACTATTTTCAGCTTGTTGACAATCCTGCTCAATTCTTTTGGGATGCCCCTCAGGATATAGAGGATCCTAGGTAGCAGCTCCACTTCTAGTTCTAATTTCATAAGCATGTTTTTCTTTAGCAGCATTAACTAGCAAGTCCTTTTGCACTTTAACGAGTTGATCTATTTGAGTTTGAACCATTTGAAAGTGTTTAACAATCATTTTAACATCATTAGAGGTTCTTTCCACAATATCTTTCAACTCAACAATAGCTCTAGTGTTTTCCATTAGATGATTTTGCACCCTTTTATTAAAGTTATCTTGCTTAACAATAAAGATATCAAATTCTTCTAAGCATTGATCAGGAGGTTTAGAGTAAGGGATATCACCTTCATCAAAGTGTTGGAGAGAGTGTACCTCAATAGTGGATGAGTAGGGAATAGTCTTACATAATTCTTCTATAGGAGGTAAATTCTTGACATCTGCAGCTTTAATTCCCTTCTCCTTAAGACATTTCTTAGCTTCCTTCATCACTTCATCATTTAATTCAATAACTCCCCTCTTCTTTGATGTTGGAATAGGCACAGGAATAGATGGTTCAGGTACAATTACTTCAGGTATAGCTTGTTTAGGAGGAGTCCAATCTTCATAATTCTTGCTTATTTTAGCCAATAATTCCTCAGCTTCCTTAGGAGTCCTATTCCTGAAAACACAATCAGCACAACTATCTAGGTATGTCCTAGATTCTTCAGTTAGTCCATTATAAAATATATCAAGAAGCTCATTCTTAGGTAATGGACTTCCAGCCTGTGCATGAATCAAAGCACAAAACCTTGCCCAAGATTTGGGGAATACCTCTTTTTCTCCCTGTTTAAAATCAAAAAGTTCCTGCAAAATAGCATGTCTAGCACTGGGAGGAAAATATTTCTGCAGGAAAGTACTAATCAAGCACTCAGGGCTATCAATTGATCTAGGAGGTAAATTACTAAACCAAGTTTTAGCTTCTCCTTTCAGCGAAAAGGGGAAAATCTTAGCAACAAAGTAAGTACGCATCTTAATATCATCAGAAAACAAGCCACTCATGGTAGAAAGTTCATTCATATGCTACTTTCATTCTTAGTCCCACAAAAAGGTTCTTTCTCGACAATAGCTATGTAAGATAGATCGAGAGAGAAATGATAATCTTCATCTATAATGTTTATGGGAGAAGAAGCAAACTTAGCAGCAGGAGATAATTTGGGTCTAATAGTACGCCTCTTAAGGAGACTCTTAGCAGCGCTCCTATCATGGGTGTTCTTACATTCTTTAATAAACTCATCGGTCATCTCAACATAACCATCTTCAATATCATAACTCCCACTACACTCAGGTGAGATAACAAGTGTGGTAGTGTCTTCATTAGGAGTTTCGGTATTTCCAGCTATAGTTCTAGCAATCGTAGCATCTAGGAAAGGACCTAATGAACCACTCTTATTAAGCACAGTAGAAGCAACATCATAAGCATCAGAAGTTTCAAATTCAGCAGTAGTAGCAGTGTGTGTAGCATGTGTATGTGGTGGTGTAAGGAAATTACTCAGAACAGACGGTGAATCAAGAGCAACAGAGGTGTTTAGAACCGTACCTCTTCTTGTAGTGGATGGTAAAATAGGAACCTTGCCATCACGAGACTTACCCATGATGGATGGATAGCAGCAAACAATAGAGAATCCAAGTGAACTTGATAAATAAAGCTATGCTCCCTGGCAACGGTGCCAGAAAATAGTCTTGATGACCCACAAGTATAGGGGGTGTATCGCAGTATTTTCGAGGGAAGTGAAACCCAATTTATTGATTCGACACAAGGGGAGTCAAAGAATATTTATAAGCCTTAACAACTGAGTTATCAATTCAGCTGCACCTGGAAACAATCTTGCTCCACAAAGTTTATCGAGTAACAGTTTTGTAGTAGGAATAGTAAAGTAATAGCAGTAGCAAAGTAAAGACAGTAGTAACAAAAGTAGTAAACAGTGGGATTCGAGTGCGGTAGGCATAGGGATGGATGGACGGGTGTTGCATGGACAAGACAATTCACATAGCAATCAGAACATAGGGCAATTGCAGATAAATAAGATAAAGCATCCAAGTACTAGACAATCCTAGGCATGTGTTCCATATATAGTCATACGTGCTTGCAATGAGAACTTGCACAACATCTTTTGTCATGCCAGCCTGTTTGCAGCGGGGCCTCTAGGGAACTACTGGCAATTAAGGTGCTCCTTTTAATAGAGCACCGGAGCAAAGCATTAACACTCCATGAACACATGTGATCCTCACATCAAAGCCATTCCCTTCCGGTTATCCCGATTTCTATCACTTCGGGGACATAGGTTTCGGACAGCAACGTGTGTATACAACTTGTAGATAAGACCAAGAACAATACTATCATAATGAATCAATAGCATGTTCAGATCTGAGATCATGGCACTCGGGCCCTAGTGACAAGCATTAAGCACAACAAGTCGCAACAAAGTCATAAAGCACTAATAAAAGATACTAGGCACCATGCTCTAACAATCTGATGCCATTACATGAACGATCTTATCCAATCCCTGCCATCCCCATAGCCTACAGCGGGGGATTACTCACTCATAGATGGGGGAAACATGGATGGTCGATGGAGAAGCGATGGTGATGATGATGGCGATGATCTCCTCCAATTCCCCGTCCGGCAGGTGCGAACAGTGTTTACAGTCTGTTTCATGGAATCTGGTGGTGGCGGCGGAGCGGAACTCCTTCTGGAAAAACGTCGAACCCCCCCTGAGTTTTTAGGTCAGAAGGCATCTTATAGGCAAAGAGGGAGACCAAGGGGGTGCCTAGGGAGGCCAGACCACCCCCTGGCATGGCCAGGCCCAGCCCGCGTGGCCAGGTGGTCATATTCTGGCTCCGGGAGTCTTCTGGTGAAATAGGATTTTTGGCTTTTGTCCCATCCAATTCCGAGAATATTCATTTTCTGACTTTCCTGGAACCAAAAACAGCAGAAAACAGGCAGCTTGCACTCTTTCTCTTGTTAATAGGTTAGTCCAAGAAATCATATGAAAAGTACTCCAAAGTGTGGACAAAACACAAGAAAGTAGATAAAACCAAGCATGGAACATCAAAAATTATAGATACATTTGCAATGTATCAACATCCCCAAGCTTAACTCCTGCTCGTCCTCGAGTAGGTAAGTGATAAAAAGAAAGAATAATTTTTGAGGTGACATGCACCATCATAAACTTGATCAAAGTATTTGTAAAGCATTCAAAGTTCGGATCATAGTACTTCAATCATAACATGAAAGACAAAGTTCTAGCAATAAGCAAAGAAACTATGATGCAACATGAAAAGGCACAAATAAAAGATTCATAAATAACAATGCTTTGCAAGACGTTTGTTTGTTTCACATAAAGAAAACATAGCATAATAGTGTTCAGCTTGTCCCTCAATAGAGTAGCAAATATAAATGCATAGGACACCTTCAAAGTTCATAAGAGTGACTAGATACAAATAGTTTAGAACAAGCCATATCAAGGTATGCATCAATCAACAAGTCTTGGGACAGTGCACATAGAACTAAGAATGGCCACTACGCTCTCAAAGTAGGTGCATAAAGGTAGAAGGTGGAGACTCAATATACAAGTGGAAGAAAGGCCTTCATAGAAGGAAGTAGGGATTCAAGTCTCATAAAGAGCTTCCAAAAATTATGGTACTTAATAGCTTTCAGCTCTCATTGCCCCTATCATAAGCATCTTGAAGTGATTAAGGTTAAAGTGAACAAACTATGGTGTACATGCTTGATGAAGTATAAGTTAGAAATCTCATGTCCCTTGAATTCGAGGGCCGCTCCTCATGCTATTCAAGTTTAGTCACCGGTAAGTTCTTGTCATCGTAAGTACATGTGTATCATAGAGAACCGCCAACGGGGTACCCCTTGCCCGATGATACGGAAGAATCCCCATATCAAAATGACAAGACAAGCAGACAACGAGCATCTCAGTAATCTTCTTATTTACCATGGGAATATGGTGCTTTTTCTCTCTTTCCTCTTTTCATAATCTCTTTTTTTCTGTTTCTCTTTTTTTCTCAATATCGGACTCTTGTATGAAACAATAAAAATGAAGTGTTTGGAAGAAACCTAGGATTTTTATTGATGAAGAGAGGGATGCCTTGGGCATCCCCAAGCTTTGACGCTTGTACTTCTTGGATGTTCCTTGGGGTGACACGCGTGGCATCCCCAAGCTTGAGATTTAGTCCATCCTTCATCTCATTACTCATTTCTTCCGTACACCTGAAATTTTTCCTTCATACAAAACTTCACACAATCTTTATTAGCAACATTAGTGCACTCAAGATAATAGGTCTTTAGGTTCAGTTCTAACACTAATAAAACTTCCAATAAAACACAAGCTACTGTAGCACTTCCCTCAAAAAGCTCAATTCCACAAAAGAACTCAAAAAGGAACCAACAAGAAGCAAATGCAGAAAATGGCAGAAATCTGTCAAAACAGACCAGCAGGTAAAGACGATTTTTTTCGAAGACCTTCTGTTACTCAAATCAAAAAGTGTTGAACTAACTAAATTTAGATAACAACCTGGGGAAAAAGCACAAAACTTCACGCCTTAAAAGAACGTATAGAGATTGTACACGAATTTTTACGGTGAAGCATAGAAATCTGTTTCGGATAGCAACTTTCCCAATCATTACTTCTCTCTCATTAGAGGTTACTCTTGGCACAAAAAGCAAATAAAAAAGGATAAGGAGCGGTTATTACTGAAGTAATAACTTCCAAGACTCATCTAAAACTTTTGGGTTATCTCCCAATAAGTACTTTTCTTTAACGCCTTTAAGTTAGGCATGATAGTTTGAGAGGATGCTCACATAAGAAATATGAAGAAGTAAAAGAGAGCATCAAGAAGCAAATTCAAAACACATTTAAGTCTAACCCACTTCCTATGCATAGGAATCTTGTATTCAAATAAATTCACAAAGAACAAAGTGACAGGCATAGGAAGATAAAACAAGAGTAACTTCAAAACTTTCAGCACATAGAGAGGTGTTTCAATACCATGAAAACTTCTACAACCATATTTTCCTCTCTCATAATAATTTTCAGTAGCCTCATGAATGAACTCAACAATATAACTATCACATAAAGCATGCTTTTCATGTTCTACAAAAACATAATTTTTATCAAGCTCAAAAATAGTGGGATTAAAACCTTCAAACCCACTTTTAACAATTCTATAAAACTATGACTGGTCATTCAATATAGGACCATCTTCTAGAGCTTTATCATAAACAATTTCTAAGCAAAACTCTTTAGTACCATGCATCTCGAAGTTAGGCACAAATAAAGGATTATCACAGATAACCTGAGCATAACATTCATCCTCCTTTGGTAAGCATGGGGGACAATCAAATAATGTAAGGGATAAAGAGTTACTCTCATTAGAAGGTAGGCATGGGTAGCTAATCAATTCTTCCTCCTTTTGTTCATCACTCTCCTCCTCTTTTTCATCTAATGAGCTTTCAGGTTCATCAATTTCTTCTTCCATAGGATCCTGCAAGGCATTAGTCTCTTCCATTTGTGGAAAGCATCTATTAATGTATTCAAGAATATAGCCATTTTCTTCCTTGTAATTATCAAAGAAAAATTTAAGCATATCATAAACCTCATATTTATAAGGTGAATCATCAATATTTTCAAGCAAACTAGCAAGTTCAAATGCACCCTTTGAAGCAATAAATTCTTCAATTTGTTCCACATCATAAAAGTCATAATTTCCTTTAACATAAGAAGATATGGTAACATTATCATTATACTCACATTGAAAAGGGAGGTGCTTATACCTCTTACAGTAACAAGATTTATCAAAGCAATAAGTAACATTATAAGTAGAGCACACATTTATAGCAATGGTATACAATTTATCAATTTGTTCCCATAAGTGTTTCCCTTTTTGTGACAAGCGGTGTTCCTTATAATAATATTTTTGATCTTCCGTGAACCCACCTTGCCAATAAGATTCAGTTTCAAAGCAAACAACCATTGATAGAAAGCATGATAAAGCAAGACAAAAACAGACCAACGAAAATAACAACTAGAGTAGAAACTAATTTTTTTGTATTTTTGATAAAGAAACAAGCAAACAAGGCGGAAATAAACTAAGCATGAACAATAGTGATTCCAAGTGAACTTGATAAATAAAGCTATGCTCCCTGGCAACGGCGCCAGAAAATAGTCTTGATGACCCACAAGTATAGGGGGTGTATCGCAGTATTTTCGACGCAAGTGAAACCCAATTTATTGATTCGACATAAGGGGAGCCAAAGAATATTTATAAGCCTTAACAACTGAGTTGTCAATTCAGCTGCACCTGGAAACAATCTTGCTCACAGCAGTTTATCCGTAGAAACAGTTTTGTAGTAGGAGTAGTAAAGTAAAGACAGTGAGGATTCGAAAAGTCACGGTAGGCATAGGGATGGATGGACGGGCGTTGCATGGACAAGACAATTCACATAGCAATCAAAACATAGGGCAATTGTAGATAAATAAGATAAAGCATCCAAGTACTAGATAATCCTAGGCATGTGTTCCATATATAGTCATACGTGCTCGTAATAAGAACTTGGACAACATCTTTTGTCCTGCCAGCTCGTTTGCAGCGGGGCCTCAAGGGAACTACTGGCAATTAAGGTGCTCCTTTTAATAGAGCACCGGAGCAAAGCATTAACACTCTGTGAACACATGTGATCCTCACATCAAAGCCATTCCCTCCGATTATCTCAATTTCTGTCACTTCGGGGCCATTGGTTCCGGACAACAACGTGTGTATAGAACTTGCAAGTAAGACCATAAACAATACTATCATAATGAATCAATAATATGTCCAGATCTGAAATCATCGCACTCGGGCCCTATTAAGCATAACAAGTCGCAACAAAGTCATAAAGCACTAATAGAAGATAGTAGGCACCTTGCCCTAACAATTCGATGCCATTACATGAACGATCTCATCCAATCCCTACCATCCCCATAGCCTACAGCGGGGGATTACTCACTCATAGATGGGGGAAACATGGATGGTTGATGGAGAAGCGATGGTGATGATGATGGCAATGATCTCCTCTAATTCCCCGTCCCGGCAGGGTGCCAGAACGGAGTTTCTGGTGCTGTTTCGTGGAATATGGTGGTGGCGGCGGAGCGGAACTCCTAGAAAAATGTCGACCCCCCCTGAGTTTTTAGGTCAGAAGGCTTCTTATAGGCGAAGAGGGAGACCGAGGGGTGCTGGGCGGCAGACCACCCCAGCACGGCCAGGCCTGCCAGCGTGGCCAGGTGGTGTGGCTGGGCCCCAGCCCCACTCCGTCTCATATTCTGGCTCCGGGAGTCTTCTGGTGAAATAGGATTTTTGGCTTTTGTCCCGTCCAATTCCGAGAATATTCATTTTCTGACTTTCCTGGAACCAACAGCAGAAAACAGCCAGCTTGCACTGTGGCTCTTGTTAATAGGTTAGTCCAAGAAATCATATGAAAAGTACTCCAAAGTATGGACAAAACATAAGAAAGTAGATAAAACCAAGCATGGAACATCAAAAATTATAGATACATTTGCAATGTATCAACCTCCTTCTTCTACGCTGGCGCGCGCTAAGCGACGGGGCAACAACCACCACCCCCGACGTAAGCACCCTCTCCCCACCCATTCCTCTTTGACCGCCCACCGCGTGGCCAGCGGGCCCGCCTGCCAGCGAGGGGCCACCTGGAAGCCCATCCGGGGCCCCCGGCGTGTAGGGGTAGTGGCGGGTTGCCGGCCAGCCAGGAACCGGACCGTCGCCGCCGCGTCCATCCTCGGTGCCGGCCCCCGCCTGGCCCCGCTAGCAGAAGTCGACCGTCCTCACGACATGGACCAGGAGCGAGTGCACCATCATCGGAACCCGAGATGGAACCACCGCCGCCGTCAGTGCCGCCATGTCCTGAGCAGAGGGGGGATCGTTCGGCTCCACGATGTGGAGGTCCACCTCCCTGGCGATCACCGCAGGATCAAGGCACCAGGCCGTGAGCCGGAACGTGCCCATGTCCGCGCGACTGTGGATGAGGGGGTGAAGGCGCTCCACCCACGCCGCCGGCGACAAGACCACCTCCGCGCCGCTAGACTCCACGCGTGCGCCGGCATCCCCTCAATCTCGATCTCTGCATGAACGCACAAGCCACCCACAGAGGCACGAATCCGGCACGACCAGGGCCTGAGGAGGAGACGGAGGTGCGTCGATTCGAGATATTCCCTGTCCAACACCCTGTTCCACGTCTCCACTGTCGCGAAGAACATGAGGAATTGCTCGGGCCTGTGCCGATGCACCGAGAAGCTCCCCCTCGATAGACCGCCCAGCAGTGCTGCCTCAACCTCCTCCACTGTTACCTGTCTCCTCTCTCCGGTGATGATCCCCAGAAGCGCGCATCCAAGCTCCAGCTCCGCCGTGTCCACCTCCGGCGAGCGAGGGATGATACACGCCACACGAGCCGGGCGACGCGCAAGCTCACCCCCAATGGCCACCGCGCGTGGCTGCGCGCGGAGCTGCAGAGGCTGCACCTAGGCGTCCTCGGCACGGCGCGGCGCCGCCATCGACCGTCCCTGTGCTCGAGGAAGTACCGGAGCCACCGCCTTGTCATCGTTACGGACAACTGGCACCAGCGCGATAGCGCGCACCACCTGTGTCGGCAGCTCATCGCGGCGAGGCTCCTCTCCTGCAGAGTTGCCGAGGTGCGGGCGCGTCGCCCGCCCCTGGTGGGCTGGCAGTGGCTCGTGCGGCCTGGAGCTGCCCCCGCGCGAGACGCTGCCGTGGGCAGGCGCGTCTGTGGCGGCACATCCTGCGGCGCGCGCTGCCCGTGAGAGCGTGGCGATAACTCCCTGTCACGCGCTGCACGCGACTCTTGGACAGGCGCCACAGCGCGGTCCCGCTGGTCCGGCGACGGCCGCTGCTGGTGCGCACCACCCCCGCCACCCGACAGCCTCTTCCTCGCCGGCTCATCCCCCGAATCTGGGGGTGCGCGGGGGTGCGACCTCCATGGTTCAAGGCAGTCCCTTGACATGTGGCCCGGATTGCCGCAACGGATGCGGACCGGGCCGACAGTGCATTGAGCAGAGCGGTGGCCGGGCTTGGTGCAGAGCAGGCAGAGGCCGTCGAAATCTGCAAAGGCGCCGGGCGGGCGCGCCGCCCTCGCCGCCGCCTTCACCGCCACCTTCTTCCCCGCACGCCGTCCACGGGCCTTTTTTTGGCGACGTGACTAGGCTCCACCCAAGGCGCCTCAGGGGCAGCCGCAACCACCTCGACGGGCTCGTCATCCATCGGGTCGTCGGAGTCGTCGAGCGCGTCGAAGGCGACGGGCTCCTCCACGCAGACCACGGACCGCAGCTCCCGGCGACGCGAGCCCTCCCTGTCCTCATGCGTGACCGAGAGCTCGCCGTTGAGCGCCGTGAGGTACGAGCGCGGCGTCTCCTCCGAGTCGGATCCGCGGCCGCCCCTCCATCTGTCCTCACGGCCGCGCGGGGGGAGCCCATGCTCCCGATGGGAAATGGGGAGCGGCCAGGGGAGGGGGATGGGGAGCGGGACCGCGGTGGGTGGGCGCCGCTGCCGGAGTAGCGGGCGGCGGGGCTGGGGGCGCCACTGCCGGAGTGGCGGGCAGCAGGGTTGCGGGCGCCGGGGCCAGAGTGGCTGCCGGCGGGGGGCTGGGGGTAGGGCGCTCTCATCGCTCTCTCTCCGTCTCTCGCTCTCCGGTACAGTTGCACTTGATATTGCCGCTGCCATTGCCAGCACAATTTTGTTTGTTATCATACTCACGGAAAGAAACGTGCTCTAACGGTCACTTATATTCCATAACAAATAAATATTCAGCATGTTGGCTAACATCTTTGATATAACCCTATAGACAACATTATTACACGACTTACAAGAGTTGCATTAGTTATTGACCTTGATTAGTTATTGTATCCGTCCCCGTCTCTTAAATAAGGACACAATGTCGTTGCTCTCGATTGCATGGCTAAGGGAGACAAGCTGAAAAAACAAAGACGTTGTGGTAATGGGATAGGCCCAGGCCACAATACGAACAACACCAACAGTACGACGCGATACCTAACATGTAACATCTGCTGATCCAGATCTGAAGTACTCGCATGGTTGCCATCAGCCTTCAATGGAGGTAACGCTACGACCGCGACTGCGACTGCCAGTGGCCGTTGGCTCCATAGAGGTAACGCACGATCATTTCTTATAGTCTTCTCACATGTCTTAGCATCCCATTTGGCATTGACTTTATAGCCCTCTATGCCTTAAGCAGAAAATTTGTTCACCAACAATTTATGAACCAGTAATGTAAAATGGACAACATTCCTCTCTGTGCACTTGGCTATAATCATATCTACGTTTGTTTATGTGTAAAAATTGATTCATCTCGCCTGTGTTATACAGCACAGCTGCGCTAGGTTGATTTAGCTTGCTCACCTGACAGAAATAGGAACATGATGAGGGCTACCCCTACCACGCACCGCCACAGGAGTGTACAAGCTAGCAGATGCATGTGATGGCTCAACACTGCGGCCGTCCTCGATCGACATCACATAGCCAAAAACTGCAAGGGCGCGTCTCGTGGCTTCTGCGGAATGCAAACTCGCCACGGTGCTAGCACATCTATAATAACTACCCAAGTGATAAAAAGTGATCGGTGGCCAGTTTGCTTGATCGAGCCACCGGTTCCCGTCCGTCGGATCCAATTGGATCGAGTCAATCACGCACGGGGCACGGCTCTCCGTCTCGACAGCTTTCACCTGGCGCCCACCCCGCCCGTCTCGATCCCCTTTTCTCTCTCGCCTGAGATGTCGGTCCTCTCCCCATTCCAATTCCTTGGTTTGCTGCCCTTAGTGGCGGTGGTGAAATGCGGGCACGTGGCGGCGGCCGTCAACGCTCTGAGTGGAAGAGGCGGATAGAGGCCATCAATTAGGAGCACCCGATGTGGGAGGGGTGGATCGGCGTCTATCCACAGCAGCGACGGCCACACCGGAGGGTTGTGCTAAGGTGGAGCGGTACCTCGTCGGGGCGGCAACTGCCACAGGTATGAACGTTCCTGATGCTCGATTCAATGCTGGAACGGTGCAGCAGGCTTCCTCTGATTTTCTTTGATCTGTTCTCGACTTGAGGAGCTAGGGACCTGCTCGACGTGGTCAAGGTTGCCGCCATTGTGGGTGGTTGCTCTACGCGTCCTCGAATCCAGTTGATCAGGTGGTAGTGCTAGGATCTGGAAGGATGCCGTGATGTACTTTTTGGGCCCCGCATCCTCTCTTCCACCTAAATCTTGTTTAGGTAACACACTGGTACCCTCATATACCAGCTCCACTCCATAGTTTTGTCTTCCTAAATGCGTATAGAGCAATTTTGCTGAGGGGTTGCAGTTTATTTAAGTAGAAAGCTGGATAGCAGCAGAGCCATCATCGATTAAGCTTTTTGGGTTTGCTTTCCCACTAGTGTAATTTGCGAATCTGGACAATCTGACTTTTTTGGTTCCCCTTAAGCAATTTTCCCTTGTTAAGTTAGTGTTTGGGTTCGATTTTCCATTTGTGGTACCTTTGTTTAGGACTGACTAACTGGGTTACCCTTCTAGCGACTAATAAGTGCACAGAAAAAGAGTTCTCCAGTGGCAACAACAAAGTCTGAAAGTCTGCTTGCAGCAGCAGTTTAGGTAGCTCTAAAGCACTTGTGTTTCTTCTGTTGTTTTATAATTTATTTTTGGAATTAATGTTGCTTCATAGCGTGTTAACATGCCGTTGAGATACCAAGATAACATGTGAATTTCTCGGCATTTGGATTCAAGCCGTGGCGGGCTGGCGGTGAATCACGGTGTTGTCGGCCATCAGAACCCTGGGTGGCGGAGAGGCAAAGTAGGGTCGTCGGCCAGTAGCGTTTAATGCGGGTAGGTGCTGAGCGGCGTCCATCCGAGTCAACGAATTATTTTGGCGGCGGTGCAGCGTTTGTTCGCCATGGCGGCGTGTGGTATGGTTTTGTGCCTGATGCTAGAAAGTCATGTGGTGTAGCGTTTCCAGGTAGCTTAGCCTCCTCCCCCTGCTTTATTTTTTTGAGGAATCCTTCTGCTTATTTTGGTACGTCCTAGTGTATCCTACACTAATCTCTTTATACATGGGATAAGTTTTCAATTTAACCAGACACTTGGTTTCAACTCCAGCTACCAGATTGGATTCTACGTTTCAGTTTCACTTACCATATGATAGACAAGCATTAGTTGCATACTCGTAGTACTTTATTCAGTTGAGAAAAATGCAATACTACTTGATGATTCTTACAGTACCAAAGTATCAGTCAAATATTTTGTGATACTCTGCGTTTACACTTTGATTTAGTAAATAAACACTGATAGTAAAACACCATTTTAGGTTAAGGTAAGATGTGCATTGCGTAGTGGTCGACGAAGATGACGAGTTACCTTGGTGGATGGAACAGCTTCCACCCCACGAGTGATTCGTGGTGATACTGAGTCCACATGTATAAGCGTTTGAAAGGGAATGTGATGGTCTTCGCACTGAGCTTTGAAGATGAAGTTAAGTTATTATTCCATTCAGTTAATTTTGCTTGTAGCATTTAATTGAGTTCATTACTTGGATTAAATTTGCTTTGCAACATAACTAAATTGGTTTTTGGTAACATAGCTGAGTTGCTTGCAATACTTAATTAAGTTGAATAGGTAGATTAGTCTAAGTTGCACGGTGATTGTAAGGAGAGTTGGTTTGCTTCTGGAACTTCCTCTTTTCCACTTTTTTAGTTTGATTTTCCTCTATAGTTATTTTGTGCACCATTTTTTGGTTGAGTAGATTAGATAGATTACTTGCATAGTGGTTGCAACGAGAGATTGATTTGCGTTAATTCGCCTTCTCTTTTTTCCAATTAAGTTGTCATGTCACTTTAGTTAAGTTGATTTCAGCATATAACTGTGTTGATTAGCCAAATTAGCCTAAGTTGCATTCTGATGTTTTGTAGGTGAATCGTTTTGCTTCGATTTACCATGCAACTTATGATTTAGTTGTCTCGTCACCATAACTGAGTTGCTTTTTAGCAGAAAACTAAGTTGATTCACCAGATTAGCCTAAATTGCGTTATGATTTTCTTAGGGGGCAATATTTTGCTTTGATTTACCATACCCTTTTCCTGATTAAGTTGTCTTGTCACCGTAATTAAGTTGCTTTCACCATAGAACTAACTTAATTATCCTGATTAGGCTTAGTTGCATTCTATTTTTGTAGGGGGGTTGTTTTGCTTTAATTCACGGTCCCTTCTTCCCAATTTAAGTTGTTTTGCCACTGTAGTTAAGTAGCTTTCAACATAGAACTAAGTTGATGATCTAGATTAACTAAGTAGACAGAAATGATCCAATGTCAACACAGATAAGTTGCTTACACTATTAAGTTGAATCTCCTACGTGGTAAAGTACCATGTACCATGTAATTAAGTTGATTACACAACAACTCATCACCCTCCAACAAAAAAAACTCATGTATTATGATGGTTCTCCGCACAACCATGATTTGTAGTCTAAGTTGTATTTTCTGATCCAACTTTCATAATTAAGTTGATTTTATCGACATAGGTATGTAATTTACAAGTTGCAATTAAGTTGGTGGGCTATGATTTTATCAACATAGGTATGTTATTAGCAAATGTGATGCTTCAAGAATAAAAATGAGAAGATGAGAGTAGCAACAGGCTATAAATAGGTGACGCATACCAGCTTGTCTTGGCTTTCACTGAATTTCTTGTAAAGTTTATGTTTATTTGTGTGCGTCTAGCTCAGCTTCCATCATATCTCAACAACTTGATCCCATTTTGTTCGAGGTATTAATGATGCATGTCTATCATTGTGCGAGTTCATGTTGCCCTCTATCAGTAAACACTTTGGTTTGAAGTCTTCAAACTCTAGATTCTGTTAAACTATCGAGTGTATATAGGCTTGTTTGCCACAACATGTGCACTAAACCTGATGCTCTATTTTTATTGCATGACTTTCAGTAAGTTGCCTACTGCCTAGAATTAAGTATGCTTTACAAGCCTCTGAAATAACTAGATATTGTTAATTGCACCCCTCCAATTAAATTGCGTACTGACTGATGTTAAGTTGTCTACTGATTTATGTTAATTATCCTGATGGTACGATCTTCAGCAACTGTCATAAATTGCTTACGCCTACTCTCTATATACATTACCTTGCTTTTGAATATATTACTTTGTCATTTCGCACATGTGCTAAGTAGTTTAAACGTAATGTTGATTCATACAAAATGTTCATTTGATAAGTGTCTTCTGCATATAATACTTTGTTGCTTCATACATCCTCTAAGTTGCTTACACATGATGTTAAATGTTAATCATTTAAAATGTTCTTTTGACAAGTTTCTTTTGCATACAATACTTTTTTCTTCACACATGAGTTAAATTACTTGTGCCTAGCATGAGCTCCAACTGGTGGTGGCCCCGACCGGTTATACTTTTTTGCTAAGCAACCTCTTTGCTTATTAGTTGGTTTCTGGTTTAATTAAGTTGCTTTTTCATCATAGCTAAGTTGTCTTCTCGATCGAACTAAGTTGGTTTTTATGTAATCATGCTTTTACCTTAAAAAAATTGCTATTTTTATCAACCTCTTTGCTTATTAGTTGGTTTCTGATTTTGATTAAGTTGCTCTATCATTATACCTACGTTGTCTTCTTGATCTAACCAAGTTAGTTTTGTGTAATCATGCTCGTTTAGAATTTTTGCTATTTTGTCTAAGATGATGGCTAGGATGATGTAGTTAAGTTGCTCCCAACAGACAAACGCTAGTTTCCACCGTCTCCACCCTTAAATACTTAGATTTTCAATTATAGGATGTGCTTATTAAGTTGTTCTCCCGAGATTGTATTCACTGCAAACTTACTACTTTGGTACTCAATCTAACTTCCTAGTAAGGAGATAATGAACTAGCTTAAATATAAATGTGTAGATCCACATGTTTCTAGATTCAAGTTGCTTCAGTCAAGTTGTTAAGTTGTTTCCACTTTTCAATCAAGTTGGTTACCACCACTTGGTAAGTTGTGTTTATCCATTACGAACCACGTTTTTGTTTTCTGGTTGCCTGAATTTTTTCTGGTTACCAAGAGGGACTACCTGCATGTCGTCGTGGCTATGACAGCATTGGAGAGGCTCTCTCCCGAAGCTCATGCACTGGTACCTCCTGGGCTTCGTCCTCGTGGGGTAGCATCTTCGATCTGATCGCTCTGCTGATTAGTAGCATGGACTTCAGTTTCTCATGCATACTTATCCTCTTTTAACTTTGTATTTTTAACATATAGTTGTCTTTGTAATATTTACTTGAACCTGGGATTTCCCTAAGAAGTTCTTGCATGATCTAAGTTGCTGCTGGCTCTTGTTTTGTTACTTACTTTGGTTCTTGGGATTTTCCCTAACTAGTCTGGTCATGTTGCCAGGTATGTGTTGTACCCAAGTAGGTCCTTATTTTGGTTTCCGAGATTCTACTTATTATATATAGATATTGTTGTATGCAATTTTTTAGTCTTTGTTGTCCTAGGTATGTTAGCCCAGGCTACTAAGTTGCTGGAAAAGAATTTTCTTGATGAATTCGTCCGGTTTTACTATGTGGAAGAACTATGTTTGCTGGGCTACAAGTTTCAGGATTACTTTTGTTGTACCCTGTTCATGGAGAGGAGTTCCTGGAGAACGTGAGTCAGGAGATGCGAAAGTTGTAGCCTTGAGTCAGATCCTGTGAGGAAGAAGAAGAGTTGGGCGAGTACTTTTTACAAAACAAGCAGTTGTGGTGAGTGCGAGGACGAGAGTATTTGTTAGCGCGGGCTAGGAAGCCTTCGAGGGCTCGCTAGCCGCGCCCTACTTTTTTTCTATTGAAACTACTACACTCTTATTAAGTTGTGTCACTTAATCTTATGTTTTTTTACATGAATTAGTTGTTCTCCTTCACTAGATCTAACCAGAAACCTATTCATTTCACCTGTGGAAAGCCTGCTTGTTATGTACTAGCTTGTTTTTTGGAGGGGGCCGAGGAAAGGTACGCGAACCATCGTGATTTGGAGAAAAAAAGAGGAAGATGAGAAAGGGGATGGGGGCGTCAAGTGGCCTGGGGGAGAGGTCTCTTGGCGCCAGTGGTGGTTGGCACAAGGGGTCTCTCGGCGCGTGAGCGACCTGGGAAGCGCGCACTTGGGAGGTAACTTGGTCCGTGAGTCCGGTGACATAGGCTGTTGGTTATTTCCATTTCGAGGCTGGTGGATTTGGGAAACGTTTCCTGATCAGGCGGTGGCTGGTTTAGACTAACCAGCCACCGATTGCTGCCTAGATGCTCCCAATAACTAAATAGGTGATCCTCACTATCCTATTTTTCTAAACATGCAGGCTATCCACCTCAGCAATCCCGCCACATCACCCAACTCACGTCCATGTCATCTTATACGTCCCGCCACATCACCCAACTCACGTCCATGTCATCTTATACGTCAACCTATGCATGCAGTCGTCCGCTCATGTCATTAAATTTGTTTTGTTTCCAAGCCCGGGCTGGAGCGTGGTTGTTGGACGGCCGCATCGTCTTCTCCGTGGCATTTTCCTATTCGTCTCCTGATTCCACATATTTAAAACGCACCAACCTGAGGCTTAATCAAGGGAGATGATCAGGCGGGTGTCCCTTTATTCCCCTCCGTCTGCCTTGCAACTCCTCCTATAAACTGTCGTTGAACGAACGATCTATCCATATTACTATCCGAACAGTTCTTATCTTCTATTCCGTCAAGGAACCTCCCAAGAAGAGGCGGCTGTGTCAAACACCGCCATCGATCCATCGTCTAGGGAAACCAGCAGCAGTCCGAGGCGAGCACGGGGCAACACCGGCCGGACATGGGCACTGCGTGGTGGCACTATCAGTTATGCTTCCACCACCAGCTGGTCATCATCGTCGACACCCCCGCGTCCTAGTGTGTCATCTTCCTGGTGTTGGCATCTCCGTCAAGTTTGGGATGGCCGTCATCGTCGGTGCCGGGCGGCCAACTGGAGGTTGGTGTCGTCATCCGTTCATCACATCACCAAATTTCCTCGCTCAACACATCCCTTGTGCTTGCCTAGACATTCTTCCAATTCAGGGTTACATGTGAGATAACAACTGCCTGTTTTGGTTGGAATCAAATCGATTTATGTGGTTTGTTTTGCTTAGGTTGTCCTCCGGTCCCATGCGGTTAAAGGTTTACTTTTTTTTAGATTGTAGGAGGTGTAGCCCATCTCCATTACTCTACGTTTTACGTGCAACCTCCTGAGCAGAATAACATCTCCTTTCTCCTCGGCTAATCTCTGTTTCATCTTGTGGATGCAGCCAAACAGGTACCTGAAGGAAGACAAGGTCCTTGCAACTGAATATGATTTTTCTCTCCACTGTGCAAATCGTGCAGTTCCCAGGTTTGTGCAACACCTCTTTCTCTTTCATCTTCTGTATTCTTAATTCAAAATTATTATATGTGCATTACCCCAATTACATTTATTAGAATTAAAGTTCTATAATTTTTTCGGAATCAGTGGGACACTCACCCATAAGCAATTCACTCATTTTTTTCATTTCTTTATGTAGGCCCTTTTGTAACTCCACCAATCATTAGCTACAGAATAATCCCTATTTGTCACATAGAACTTCTGAAACCATTGTTCAACGAAGCTGTTCGCTTATTCATTTCATTGTGATTTTTTTATAGTTTGAACAGTGCCAAAATAGAGAGGAGGCAAGTGAGTTGCCCTAACTCTGGTTTGTATGGTCAATGGCAGCTTCAGAATATGAGATTCTGCAATATCAATAACGTTCACCCATGATTTATGTTATCCTCCAAACGTAATTGATTTCACCACCTCATTGGCAAAGTCTTTCAAGATCTTCATTGCCATCTGAAAGGGCAATCTTTTGGACTATAGACTGTACATGCCTATTTTATCACTGGTCGCAATATATTATATATATCAGGTATATTACTTCTTCCAAAAGTTTGTAGAAATTGTGGCTTATGCATCCTTAAGTATGTCGCAGATCTGCTGGAAATTGCTGTTGCCGTTCTTCTTGTATATATTATATCGAATATACCTTTCTTCTTGATGTTGCCGTTCTTCAGATCCGCCAGGTACTTGGGGCAGTTACGCTTCCAGTGACCGGCACCCTTGCAGTAGAAGCATTCAGTTTCAGGCTTAGGACCAGCTTTGGGCTTCTTAGCAGGTGCGGCAGCTTTCTTGCCGTCCTTCTTGAAGTTGCCCTTGTTCTTAGGCTTGCCCTGTTTCTTGAAATTGGTGGTCTTATTGACCATCAACACTTGGTGCTCCTTTTTGATCTCCACTTCAGCATTTTCAGCATGGACGATAGTTCAGGCAACGTCTTGTTCATGCAGTGCATATTGTAGTTCATCACAAAGTTCTTATAACTCGGTGACAGTGATTGGAGGACACGGTGAATCCCTAACTCATTAGGAATCGTTATCCCCAACTCTTGGAGCTTGTTTGCGTGCCTAGACATGGTGAGCACGTGCTCGCTAACGGAGCTACCCTCTTCCATCTTACAGTTAAAGAACTTTTCGGAGGCCTCATAGCTCTCCACGGCATGAGTCTCAAAAATGAGCTTGAGCTCCTTAATGATCTCGAACGGGTCGTGGTGCTCAAAGCGCTTCTGAAGCTCCGTTTCTAAACCGTACAGGATGGCACACTGAACTGTGGAGTAATGATTTTTCCGAGTGGCGTAAACATTCTTTACGTCATCGGTGGCATCTTCTGCAGGTGGGTCACCTAGCGGTGCTTCGAGCACATAGGTCAACTGACCAGCCCTGAGGACAATCTTCAGTCCATGGAGCCAGTCCGTGAAGTTGCTTCCATTGTTCTTAAGCTTTTCTTTCTCTAGGAACGCATTGAAATTGATGGAGAGGTTCGCCATAATCTACAACAAATTTGCAAGTAGTTTAGACTAAGTTTATGATAAATTGAGTTCAATTTTAATTCTTAAATTAACTAGGCGAACTCCCACTCAAAACAACATCCCTCACATTGCCTTAGTGATTACACGAACCAAGTCCACTACACCAAGTCCGATCTTCACGAGAGAAGATGTAGTTTTATCGGCGAACAATCTTCATGTTCATCATATCATTTATATGATTCATGCTCTACCTTTCGGTATTCCGTGTTCCGAGACCATGTCTGTACATGCTAGGCTCGTCAAGATTAACCTTAGTTTCCGCATGTGTAAATCTGGCTTGCACCCGTTGTATGCACGCGTAGAATCTATCACATCCGATCATCACGAGATGCTTCGAAACGACGAGTCTTAGCAACGGTGCCAACTAAGGACGAACACTTTATTACTTGATATTTAGTGAGAGGGATCATCTTATAATGCTACCGTCGCGATCTAAGCAATACAAGATGCATAAAGGATTAACATCACATGCAATTCATAATTAGTGTGATATGATATGGCCCTTTCTTCTTATGCCTTTGATCTCCATCTCCAAAGCACGGACATGGTCTCCATCATCACCAGCATTGCGTCAAGGTCAGTGGCGCCACTTCATGGTTGTCCATCATCACTAGCAACTATTACAACTACTTGGAATAAATCTATTACAAGATGAATAGAACCATGGTCTTAACAATTAAAGACAACCATTAGGCTCCTGCCGGTTGCCATATTACAACAAGGATCATTGCATACATCAAATATAATCGCAATCACATGATGGCCATATCACATCACAAAACCCCTGCAAAAACAAGTTAGATGCCTCTAATTTTCTTTGCATGTTTTACGTGGTTTAAGGCTTTCGAATAAGAACGGATCTTACCTACGAAACTAAACCACAACGTTGATACAAGTGCTATCAAGTACAAAGTGTAGATTGGATCTATACTATGGTGGGAGAGACAGACACCCGCAAAGCCACTTGTGCAAAGCAAGTTACACGTCAAGCGTGGAGCAAGTCTCATGTGCGATGACATGTAAGGTTAGCCGCTTCATCCCACCATACCGCAAGATGCAAAGTACACAAAGCAAAAGACGACACGAGCACCAACGCCCACAAAACCATTGTGTTCTACTCGTGCAACAGATCTATGCATAGACATGGCTCTGATACCACTGATGGGTTCGTAGCAAGGAAAACAAAAAATTTCTACCGCAAGAACAAATAAAACCTAGATCTAATCTGGATAAAAGCCAAGATCTAATCTATTAGACATGTGCAACGAGATAGATCTGTACTAATCCTTGTAGATCCGAAAGCCTTGTGCGAGATTGGATCTCGTGGTTGATGTAGACGATCACTTGCCGATCTCAAGATCGAGTAGACGATCCTTCCGACGCCGATCCTTAGGCGCAGCGTTCGTGGCGCTTCATGATCGGTCCACGTCTGAGTTGATGCAGACCTTCCTCTCCCCGTTCCAGCAAGCAGCAGAGGTAGTAGATCTCTCCACGGAATCCTAGTAGCACGACGGCGTGGTGGTGGTGGAGTAGAGAATTCTGCAAGGCTTCGCCTAAGCCTGAGCAGAAGGAAGGAGGAGGAGAGAGGCAGCTAGGGCAAGAGTGGAGGGGCAAGGGGTGGTGGCGCCTCCACCCCTCTATATATAGAGGGAGGGGTGCGGCCTAGGGTTCCCACCCCTAGGCCCACCTCCTAGGGCCGGCGCACAAGGGAGGCTTGGGGGGAGTTTCCTTCCCACCCAAGTTTCCCCTTTTCTTTCTTGGTTTTCAAGTAAACTCCATAGAAATTTCTAGAACCTTCCGGAACATTCCGAAACCTTCTAGAACCCCTATATAAACACTCCGGGACATTTCCGAACCTAGAAAATGATCTCCATTATATGAATCTTATTCTCCGGACAATTTCGGATCTCCTCGTGATGTCTCAGATCCAATCCGAGACTCCGAACAACATTCGGTCTCCAACGCACATTCCATATCTACCTAAACAGCATCGAACCTTAAGTGTGTCACCCTACGGTTCGTGAATATGCAGACATGATGGAGACACCTCTCCGATCAATAACCATCAGCGGGATATGGAGATCCATAACGGCTCCCACATACTCAATGATGACTTCGTGATCGATAGAACCATTAACATATGAAACTAATTCCCTTTGTCACGCGATATTCTACTTATCCGAGGTTTGATCGTCAGTATCTTCATACCTAGTTCTACCTCGTTACTGATAAGTACTCTTTACTCGTTCCATGTTATGTCATCCCTTGTGACCTAGTCACATGCTTGCAAGCTAACTAGATGACATTCCACCGAGAAGGCCCAGAGCATATCTATCCGTCATATGGATGGACAAATCCCAATCTTGGTCCATGCGCTTCAACACATACTTTCAGAATACCCAATGACACCTTTATAACCACCCAGTTACGAAGTGGTGTTTGATGTCATCAAAGTACCCATCTGGTGATGGTGATTAATACAACCTCATGGTCGAAGGATTAGGTTACTATGCATTTGAAAGCTTGTAGCAATACGAACTAAATGACTTGATCTTATGCTACACTTACTATGGGTATGTGTCCATCACATCATTCTCCTAATGATACAACCTTGTTATTAATGACATCCAATGTCCATGATCAGGAAACCATGAGCATCTATTAATTAACAAGCTAGTTCAACAAGAGGCTTACTAGGGACTCTTTTACGTTTATAAAACACACATGTATTAGTGTTTCCTTATAATACAATTATAGCATGGGATATAAACATTCATCATAAACACAAAGATATAATAATAACCACTTTTATTATTGCCTCTTGGCATATCTCCAATAATAATTTGGTAGCAGTTGGTAGGGTAATTAACATGTAAGAGTTTAATGTCTAGATTGACATTTTCCTAAGTGATGACATGCTAATTGCTAGCAAGATAATTAAATTGGATGTGTGTATGTCCAGATCACGGAAAGCTAGTGCAAATAATGGCAGTGTAGTGTCAATACTAGGCTACTATTATGACTGTTTGCATGTACGTGTTTTTAATTTGATAAACTACCATAGTTCGATAGTTGTTGCATGCGCACTCCTAGCAGCACAACTCCGCAAGTGAGCTTGCTTTAGGCCAGCGGGGCACGGGTTGTTGCCACTCGCTCGCTAGAGGACATGGGACAGGGGTTTGCACGCTCACTAGTGGCCAGCGGGAAGGGGTAAAAGCTGCTGCCGCACGAACCGATAAATATGCGGCGCCGCGCAGTAGCACTGTCCATTATTTTTACTTCAGAATACTTTTCTGTACACTAATAATTTTTATTTTGTTTTTTTTCTAATATATCAGCAGGGGCTTGATGTCATGGCTCGGAGGAAGTAACGGCAAAGGAATGCCATGATTGCTCGGCAAGGAAAAGGTGAAAGAAAGAGGCGTAATGTAAGTTGGATTTGTGGTAATAGGAACATATTTAATATCCTGGTAGTTGCACTTAGTTAATCTGGCATTTAATGCATTGGTATTCTGGTAATAGGAACCTATCTTGTTTCATCCATTTATTCTCTTTGTTTTGTTCATAGGTTTTCACCGAAGATCGGAATAGAGCCTCGCCAGCACCTATCTGAAAGTTGTGCAACAGTTTAACTGATGACCAACGCGCTGCCATACTAGACATGGGGCATGGTAGTTTTCTCAATATCAAGTGTGAGCAGTTGCACAATCCAGTCATTTACTGGTTTGCACAGTGTTACGATCCAGCTAGGCGATCTTTTGTAATCCCTCGCTGTGGAGTGATTCCGTTGACAGAGCAGTCTGTGCATGAGATGATTGGGCTCCCACACGGATAGTTAGCTGTGAAATACTATGCAGATTATGATTTGGAAGCTGAGATTGCAGCAAGGCTTTTTCCTGGTGAAAGTAGTAGGCCAAAAGTTTCTGAAATTGGCCTTAGGTTAGCTCAATATCAGGAGGCGGATAAAACATTCAGGGTGCTTTGGTTATTGTTCATTACTTCAACAGTTGTCGCTCCAACTACTGATACTAGAATGAGTAACAAATGTTATCCAATGCTGGTATGTGACTACATGTTACATTTTTGCAACTCCTCTTAATTTTCTTTTTTCAGTTTCATACACCTGTATATACATGTTAGTCTTTTCTAATCTGTTATGTTAATGTTTTTTCTTAGGGAGATGTAGATCAAGCTCAAGAAATGAATATGTGCAAGTTTATTGCTGATGAACTACACAAGCACCTATCAAATGGAAAATACACAAAGGGGTGTTTGTTGTATTGCATGGTGAGAGCTTCTTTCTTTTTTCTAAATTTTATTTTAGTTGTTTTGGGAGCTGTTTTTAATCTAGCATCTGTATGTATAATACCTGGTACACCCTACCATATTTTCATATCCGGCAGGCTTTTTTTTATTTTTCACCTGGCATCCAAGTGTACTTTTTGGTGGCAGCCATGTGTATTTTTTATGGCAGCCAAGGCATTTTTATCTGGGAGCTACCTGGCCTTTGTTACTTTTAAAAAACATTGCTTTATATTATATACATACTCATTATTTTTCACAAATGAGAATGTCTTTTGTTTTATATTATATACATACTCATTTTTTTTGTATTTCTTTTGATTTTTTTCAGCTGCGATACTTTTCTGCTCTCGACACTGACCATATTAATCTTGGTTTTGAGCATACTGAATTTCCTATTAATTGCTAGACTAAGGATGTTATTGATGTCCTTGGTGAAATAGATGCTCAGGAGTTTGATTCAAACATTTTTGGATCCATGAAGGTTAGGAATTCTTTTTTTTGTTTAGGAGTTTGCATTTTGTATATTCCACTTTCTGTGTATATTTTTTTTCACCCACATGTGTTTTTCATGTATTTTTTTGCAGCTAAAGGATGAGTTTAAAGATGATTTTTTAGGGAAATTGGTCTTTTTGGTGGGCCAGATGGTTTTGACGCTTGGATGAATCTTAACATTCATGCTACATGCAAGGGGAAGGTTTATTATTTTCTTTTCTTGGAAAAATCTACTTACATGTGTTGCATGTCTAGTCTTATTGTGTGGCATTAAAAGCGAGCCGTCTATCCGCACATTATGTCAGCTGTGTGTTGCCATGCGAGAGGCATCCCAAAAACAGTTTACATGGCAGTAATGGCAGTAGCAGTGTTGGAAACCTAGTAGTTATCACTTTTGAAGTATAGTTAATCTGGGCAGCCAAGATTAATTAATATGGCAATCAATATAATTTACCTAGTAGCCAAGTTTAATTAATATGGCAACCATGCTATCTAATTAGATTCATAGCAAGAAACTAGTTTTTGTTGTCTAACTTATTAGCTTATTATTTTTTGCAGCAAAAGATCAAAGAATTCAATATCATGCAGACTTTTGCATCTGGGCTTAATAGTCTTTTGAGCAACCTTATCCAAGGTTTGACCGAGTCAGATAAAACAGAATTAAATGAAGGAGGTGCACATGGTGATGCTCAAGGTGCAAATGGAGATGAAGACATGGGTTCTTTTTCATCAGAATCATATGAAGAAAATGAGAGAAATGAAGCTGATGCAGAACCTAGTCACCGTGCAAGCAGCACTAAAATCATTAATGTTGCACAATCAGTGCTACCAAGCAAATCCTAACCAGGTGCTAGCAAAAGTGCATCTCCTCCTGGCATGCATTCTCAAATCAAGGTTCCATCATTTAGTGACACTGATGCTTCCGATGGGAGTCAAGGTTTTGGTTATTTCGTTGCTGATTCCCCAGTGGATTGTACTCAACAAGTTGAAGAGAAATAAAGGGAGATGCAGCAAGTCTTGTAGAAAGACCAAGTTCCATGAAAAAGCAGCCAGTAAAACCGAGAGGCAGAGAATTGAAGTTGCATAACAGCATCAAGTGTATAGTTGAAAAAGAATTGGGGATCCTTATCAACAAGTGTTCTGAAGCAGTAGACCCAATGAGTGCAGACAATTCAAGTACTGAAAATGAAAAGGATGTTTCGAAGAATCTAGAAAGGAGGTAAGTTATAATATTCCTGGTTGTATCATTGGTAAAGTAGTGTAGTTTGCATGACAGTGATGTATAGGTAATCTGGCAAGTATGTCTTTTTATAGGTTTCTAACATTTTTGTGTACCAATGTATTTTTTCTGGCAGTAACCACTTGTTAACATGTATGGAAAATAAAATTTTTTACAATTCTTTTTTTTACAACTTCATGTTTGTTAAGACCTGGTAGTAAAGTATAAGTTCTTTGGTA
The DNA here is from genome assembly GCA_023614405.1 of Avena insularis. Taxonomy (NCBI): domain Eukaryota; kingdom Viridiplantae; phylum Streptophyta; class Magnoliopsida; order Poales; family Poaceae; genus Avena; species Avena insularis. The sequence goes on along the minus strand of CM042686.1, from coordinate 480,655,944 downwards.
ATTATTCATAATAAATCTAGTAACTAAAACTTCTTTTTTCATACACTACAGTCCTAATGCAGAGAAGATGCACGAGCGATCCGAGGTATATCTGCAATAGAATGAAAAAGAAATCTTGGTGGAAAATCCCACATGTCCGAGAGTGTGCGTACATATCAAAGGTGTTCTACTTTCGACTGTTATTTTTGTGTTTTTTGAAATCAACTTTTTTTGCATATAGTATGTAACATATATTTTTTTTGTCTAATTCCCTCCCCCTATTTTGCCTTTTTTGTGCGTGCAGAAAACGTCGGAGTTTGTCAAGCAGCACACCTACTAGGAAATCTCCAAGGCTTGCACAGATTCAAGGTGGCAGCAACGTCGGCACTGCCTATGTAAGTGATACCAAGGGCAAAAGTATCAGCTTCTCTCCAACCTTAGAGGATGGGAAGAGTTTAAATTCAGCTTTTTTGGTGTCCCCGACGGTTAACAACAATCAAAAAGATACCCCTGCTGCAATTATCGGTGATGGAAAGACAATAAGCACTACTATTAGAGTTTCCCCTACTGCTACAAAGATGCCATCATCTAGCGATGCTGCAAGAATTTCTTTTGGTAACCAAAAAAATAATTCAGATGATGGAAAAAACAAGGCCAATGCAATCCAAATATCACCCACTGTTGATAACTTGCAACCAAAAACAACAGCATCAATTGAGAACATGTGCAGAACCATGGTGGTCTCACAAGTAGCACAAGGGACATTTCCTAGGGGTAGCAGCAGCTATTACAGGCCATGGAAGTTATCTCCTTTTGTTGGTGCTATTTGGGAATTCCTGGTTTTCTGAGTGGGCAACCTGTTATAGTTCCACCAAAAATTCAAGAACTTGTTAGAGGGTTGTCTGAATCAGTAATTAAGAAAGGAGTGTTGCCTAGGGTTGACGAAGCACAGACAAGCACAACAGAAGGGACTTCTCGTAAAAGGAAACATATTGATTCAGCAGGCCCATCTACTAGCTCAAAGAGAGATAACCGACTTGGTATGTTTACACCACCACCTTTCAACCCGGGGTTTAGTTCACAGGAAGAATGTGTGGATGATTCTCCAATGGTTTGCACAATCGGTACCTAGGAAGATTTGATGCCTGCATTTGCGCAAAATGTTGCTCCAATAGCTTGGGCAGAACCACAAGGTAACTTTTTTGCTTATATCCTGCAGTTTTTTCATCTATGGATTTTTTGCTAGGATGCTAATAAACATGTATGTAGTTTAGTTAATATGGCAAGTTAGTTTAGTTAATCTGGAAGCCAAAATTATTTAATCAGGGGCATGAAGTTGTTTACACTTTTCTTCTTTGTCCAGGGGCATGAAGTTGTTTACACAGATATTTGTGACTAGATTATCTGATAGTTGCTATGGCTGCTTTATAAATAACTTGGTAATTATTTCTCGTAGATAACTTTATTATTGTGACTAATTTAGTTGGGTAGTGCTTTTTTGACATCATCTGATATGTTTATTACATGGTCACATATATATAAGGTTGTTGTGGTAGTCTAGTTCAAAATGGCAGTAGTGTAGTGCAAATAATAGGATTTTTTCTGGTGTCCATTTTTGCTGCTAAAGTTCAATATGTGCATTCCTTTTAAGTTTTGTGTGCATTTTTGCTACTAAAGTTCAATATGTGCATTTTTGCTGCTAAACATGTATTTGATATTTTTCTTTTGATTTTTCCGCAGCAGAATCAAGGAAACCTGTTGAAAAAACATGCACTGACTGTGATTTTGAAGAATTCAAAGTGTCAAAGGAGCTGGAAGACTATATTCTCAATAAAATCGATTTCCTTAGTGAAGAAGGTGTAGTAGAGCTTAATAGGTACGAGGATTATTGTAAAGCATTTTCAAAAAGGAAGAGAGAGTTGAAAGCTGCTGTAGCCCCCGCAACCACCATGGATGGCAACGCTATTCAAAGCACAACACCGAAGGTGCAAGCTCACAAAGTGGGGGTAAAAAATGCGTCTCGTTTTCTGGTGTCACCCTTTGATAGCTCAATAAAAGTCACTTCAGATCAAGAGAATGTATACCAGAAGATCATGCTGAGCAGCAAGCACTCAAGGCCAAGCAAATCCAATTTGAAAAGGTAAACATCATTTTTTATTCTGTTTGTCTGGTATTTGTTCTTACATAATCTGGTATTTGTTCAAATATATATGGTAGTTATTTAGATTTTATCTGGCAGTTATTCCATCTTCTCATACTTAGGTTTGTTTGTTTTTTGTTCATCTTTTTTTAACCTGGTAGGTGTTAAAACTTAATCTGGTAGTTGTTCCTTTTTAATGTGGTAGCTGTTGATTTTTTAATCTGATAGTTGTTGATTTTTATTATGCTATTGGTTGTTCATTAATCCTTTTCATTCCTTGTTTTAAACTAGGTATCAAATTGTAAAATACACGGACAGCTGGGTTGTAACGGGTGACTTGGCTGACTCTATACATATTAGGGGTAAATTGTCTAATCATTGTATGGAAGTTGGTATCGAGTACCTGCGTCGTACGAACAAAGTGGAGGGCAATATTATAATGCCATACCAGCTCTCCAACTTTTTGATAAGTGGACAGTTTGAGAAGAAGGTTGTTGTTTCGTATTTCAAAAGAAGATCAGATTACTCGCTCAGTGTAATGAAACAGGTTAGCAGCTGTCCACTTAGAACACTGTGAATGTAGTTTTTCATTTCAGTTATGTAATACCAGTAGGTTAATTACCGTATTAGCACTGATAAGTTGCCTTTTTAATTCAGAGTAGTTACCTGTTTTTTGTTGTCTGTGTTTTTATACAGATTTGTTTCCCAGTTCTGGAAGAGATCTGCAGAGGAAATAAGGAAGGCAACCACTAGTATTGCTTGTGTATGAACTTTCAAGCCGAAAGGTTCGAAGCACTTGACTCGATGCGTGGCGAAGAGAGTCAAAGTCTCGCTGATCACGAAAATGCACTAATCAGTAGGATCAAGGCTATATGGCAGATACATTATGCCACCTCGAAGGTCCAGATACAGGATTGGGAACTCACAATTGTTAATGTGCCAATGCAGGAAAACTTGTATGACATCTTTTTATATTTTTGTCTTTTTTTAACTTCAGAAAATGTGTTCTGTCTGTTTTATACTACAGTTTTTATTGATGCCTTTTTTCCCTCGCAGATTCAACTGTTGTTTTCATGTGCTCTACAACATCGAGAATTGGGATGGGCAGAACATCCCACAAATTGGCAAAGGTGATGCATATAAATTGAGGAGGATCATACCATACAAGTGGATAACCGCTAATTTTAATGAGGAAAAGGAGAACTGGAGGTCAAATTTAAACAACAATGTGATACGGTAATATTATAGTTGTTTGTTTCTTCATTTTTTCATGAAATTCTTGAGCATACATGAATATAGATAGAAATAAATAGGACATACATGGCACTGTCTTTACAACATGAAACAACGAAAAGTATGTATAACACTTAGTAATTGTTTTATGCGGTAATCTAGAGGGCTTTTTTAACTATGGTTTGGTAGCTGTGATCTTTGTGGGCATGTTCTCAAATCATGTTCTGTCGAACCACATTGCTTGCACACACGAACTTCTTTCCTGCCAATGTTCAACGCATTCTCAAATACATACTTTCTCTTCCTTCCTTTTGTGTTTGATTTGCGGGGATCACGTATGTGAGCATGGGATGTTTCCGAAGATGCTGCAGCAGTTGGTATAATCGGATCTGAACTTGTGAAGTTAGTGCTGTTACTTGGCCTAGGATCGGATGTAGGTGCTGATGTCTTTGGAGCAGCCTTCTTGCGTTTTGGTGGATGTGTTTCTGGCCCAGATTTTTGATGCTGGTCATCCATATTTGTAGGTGCATGTTGCTGATTTCTTTTGTTTGGAGTATGCTGTGAAGAATTTTTAGGGAGAGTAGAATCAACATCAACTTTTTTTGCTCTTTTCTCTGTCTCTCTCTTTAGTGAAGCCAAATCCTTCTTCATATTTTTTAGATGCATCCTTATTATCTTCTTCCCATCTTCTGTTTGATTACCGTATAGCGCCATGCTTTTGAACTCATTGCACATTGTTGCGAGTGACATCTTCTTCCTAGACTCCTCTGGCATCTCAGCCAGTTGTCCTGGAGTTTCTTCCACCAAATTCTCCTCTGCACTCCATGTCCATCTTTTAAGCACATATGCCGGTGGCATCACTATTAGTCCTAGGAAGAACATGGTATTCATTTTGGAAACACAAAAAAAATGAGATAGCATAGTTAGTATGTTTCTCAAAAGGAAAACATAATATGTCAAAACTAAAATAACTTTGCAATTATGGTCATTTATAATCTAGCAGTTTTTCATATACATTCCAATATACCATATAGTGACATTTTGTTTTTTGCTTTCCACATAAAGTAACTACATGACCTACTTTTTTTAACCTGGCAATCATATACTTTCCTAGTAGGTAACTACTGGCAGTTATTCTGGCAACTGATAACAAGTTTGCAAGTTACCTTTAGAATGTGACAGCACACCATGCCATCTCTCTCAAATTTGCAGCATTGACATTTGTACTGACTATTTTCACGGTCTGCATAAACTTGGTAGTTTCTATTGTGGTATGTGGGCACAAACTTTGTTATGCATTCAAGCGTGTAAATACGGTCAGCAGTATGTACTATGTTATAGAACATCGTGTACAGTATTTCTCTCTGAAAACGGTTGTATATGCCACGTGTGTATACTGTTGACATGTGTTGTTCGATTGGGTGCCAGCACCATGTCTTTGCTGTAGTTAGGGACGAGTCTGCTTCTTCTTTGTTCTGTGCTTTCATTATCTTTTCTTGGATATCAGCATATTGACAAACAAACTCGAGGACTGAGTTCGAAGGACTGATATATTGTTTCAGCACTGCATTAAATCCTTCACTGCGTTGGGTTGTCTGCAGGAATGGGTAGAAGGAGTTCATAAAGTATGCCGGGACCCAGTAACTTCTTTTCTCATATAGTGTCAAAAACTTAGGATGTCCATTCAAGCCAAACTTTTGTATCATGTCATTCCACCTCTCTTCAAATTCCTCCGGGGACAAGCTGCAATTTAGGCAATCGTATATTTCTTCTCGTAGGCCAGGAATCCTTACAACTAATGGCCCAACTTCTTCAGTTGCCTTGTCAACTATATACCAACGGCAGTTCCTATGCCTAGTGTTTGGGAACTTGTTATCTATTGCTGACCTCATTCCAAAATCTTGGTCTGTAATTATATTTATTGGAGCTAGACCATCCATGGCAATTAGAAAAGTCTCAAATAGCCATTCAAAACTAGAACTGAGCTTATTCCTTAAGAACCTACATCCAAGTTGGATAGACTGTCCATGGCTGTTTATTCCTATAAATGGAGCGAAAGGCATCTTATATTGATTGGTACAGTATGTTGTATCAAAAGATATGCAATCATTGAAGTGTTTGTATGCTCTTCTAGCAGCTCCATCTATCCAAAATAAGTTCTCAACTCTGTTTTCATCATCAAGCGTGAATCTGTAATAAAAATCTTTATCTTGTTGCTTCATTTTATCAAAGTACGTAAATATATCTTCCATGTCTTTGTACTTGTTCTCAGCTTCAATTGATGCTCTGAAGTTCGCCATGTCTTTAGGGGTATATGGAACTCCTTCAAGTGACTCATAGAGTGTAGCCATCACTTACATCATCCTGCTTGTTCCCATATTAACTGAATGGAGTATCTTGATGAAATCCTGGTCCTCCTGCGGGATTTTTCTGTGTGATCGTAGGAACCCGGTTAGTGACCATTTGTTAATGAGGGGGTGGTTATGCTGATCACAAAATTCTGTCACAACCCAGCTGCCATCCCTAAACTTCACCATCATTTGAGCTTGGCAGTTTGTTCTTGTGTTTGTACTCCTATTCCTCTCCGGCACAACAGGCTTAGGATTTTGAGTGTCTTCATTTTGTTTTTTCTGGTGGCCTCCCTTGTGACAAAGAAGTGCTGCCCTTATGTACCCTCCACTTACTTCCGACTTCTTCCTGTAGTTGTATCTAATGCCAAATCCTTTTCTCCATGCATACATCTTGTAGTGTCTTTCAGCTTCCTCCAATGTATCGAATCTCATGTGTGTACTTGGTGGCTGAGGTGTAGAAATTACTTCTGGGACCCCATCGTTACCACTGTTTTGTTCTGCCGGAGGGGTGTGAGCAGCACTTGACTGTGCGAGACTCATGCTAGGGCCAGCAAATCCGAGCGAACCACCTGCGGAGAGTGTTGCTTCATTGTTTCCACCCAAAAGTATCATATCTGCATATTTTTTAAACATTAGTATAAAACATATTAGATCTTTTTGTAGAAGTTGCTGTGACTAGGACTAGTAGGTAGGAAACATGGCCAACGTGTAATTATATTTTTGCATTTACTTTTTTTCTAGCAATTACTATGTTTTATCCTGGCAGTTAGTGGTGTAGCCAGGATTTTCACATTGGGTATTCGAAATAAAAAAAATTATAGCACACCAATATAATATGTAGGTTCACAATAGAAAGAACCAAACTACAAAGTTTTCATAGTAGTCATCGTCTCAAATAATTAAATTGCATTGTAAGAACATTGAAAAAATATTATTTAACTCTACGATCTCCCTTTTGAAAGCGAGCAGTGATATCATCATCCTTTACTTGCAAGAAGAATCGACGCTCAAGGAAAGTAACCAAACAATCATTCAAGAATTGCTCTCCCATTTTGTTTCTCAATTTATTCTTCACATAATTCATGGAAGAAAATACTCTCTCGACACTAGCAGTCGCCACCGGAAGAATTAGGACCAACTTGAGAAGCTTGTAAACCATGGAATGAGAGAGATTCTTTTTTGTCTCAACAAGCATAACAGAAAGCTCGGCAATATTTTTTATCTTTCTAAATCTTTCGTCCCTACGCATATCGGCCACAAATATATCCAACTGATAAGGAAGCTTTGATAACTCTAGCTTTGACAAATCCTTAGGATAGAAGTGAGCAAGTTTGACCAACTTCTCTTGATCATAAGTAGCAAATGAAGCAACAGGATTGAATGATGACATGCAAACAAGTAATTGAGTGTTTACCTCATCAAACCTGTTTTCGAGCTCTTGATATTGCCTATCAATAAGACCCAAAAATATATCAACACGGAACCGGTGGATATTGTTAACATTCTTGAAAAACTTTTTACATCTATGAACTGGCTTATAGCGTGCATCCATGTCAGGGACTTTGACCTTATGCTTCAAACAAAAAGCCTGAACTTTTTCAAGAAAATGTTTCCATCCACTATCTTCTCGCAGATTCAATAATTCTTGCTTACTGAGATCGAGCATATCAATAGCATTCATAATGTCTTGGTCCCTCCTTTGCAAAGCTTGAGTCAAGAGATCCGTGTGTCCGAATATTTCATCCAACAAGTGCAACATAAAAACAAATTCAAATGACTCAAATACTGTCAACATAGTTTGAGCTCCAATAGCCTCCGCACTATGATACTCTTTTCCAATCCTTTTGAGAACTTTCTAGATTGAAGGGTACAAAGAAAGCACATGTGACACAGTTTTGGAGTGGGACCCCCAACGGGTTTCACATGGCCTTCCCAAATCCATCTCTTGATTTAGCCCTGTGCCCGTTTCAATTTCTTCCAATTCCAATGCTTCAATGAGATAATCAGCTTGAGCTTCTCAAAACATTTGGATCTTTTTGCAAGACATACCAAGAACATTCAACAAATATGCAAGTTGTTGAAAGAACCAAAAGCAATCACCATTCTCTTTAGCAACAGCGACAAGCGTTAATTGGAGTTGATGGGCAAAGCAATGCACATAATAAGCACTAGGAGACTCATCCATAATAAGTTTTTTCAACCCATTAGCCTTACCTTTCATGTTACTAGCTCCATCGTAACCCTGTCCACGTACCATTGAGAAGCTCAAAGAATGATCCATCAATAGTTTTTCAATTGCCTTTTTTAGTGTCAAAGATGTAGTGTCCTCAACATGGACAATTCCAAGAAATCTCTCAACCACCTTTCCAGTTTTATCTACATACCGCAAGCAAAGAGCCAATTCTTCTTGTTGATACACATCACTAGATTCATCGGCAAGTATTGCAAAACATTCTTCACCAAGGTCTTCCAGAAGAAGACTAGTTGTTTCTTTGGCGCAACAATTGATGAGTTCTAATTGTATCTCAGGGCATGTCATTCTGCAATTCTTTGGAGCATTTTTCAAAACAACTTTGTCAACATCTTCAAACTTTTCTGCTAGATGATTCAAAAGCTCAAGAAAATTTCCGTTGTTAAATGAATTTTCACTTTCATCATGACCACGAAAAGCCAACCCTTGCTTTAAAAGAAATCTCAAGCAATAAATTGAATAACTCAACCGAGAGAGATATTGGGCCTTACTTTGTTTGAAATTTAAAGAAATAGACTCTCTGATTGATGCACTAGGTTGAATGAACAAATCATATTTTTCTTGAGCTTCACAATGAGCACTAGTGAGATCGCCACAATGTTTCTCGAATCTAGTTTTCATCATATTCCAATTTTTAAATCCCCCATTCACAAAAGAATCACCTCCCTTATGCTTAGTTTCATCCTTGAACAAGTAGCAAACAAAGCAAAACACTGCATCTAGTGCATCATCATCATCATTATGTTGTTCTCTGTCATCATTATTCTGTGTTTGCACTAGTGCCAACTGCAATTCATTGTAAGGAGGATTGCTCACATTGTCATCTTGATTTTGGCTTTCAACCTCAATAGATATCGGCGTCGACGTCGAAGCTATCTTTGGTTTCTTTGCAGCTTTATTCCATATACGTTTCAAATCAGTACACTTCTCTTGCTTTTGCTTGTTCTTCATTTTTCAAACCTATAATAATTGAAATTTTCAGAATCTCATTTGGAGAAAAACAGAACTGAAATTATAAGTGAAGTGAAGCGACTCTTATTCTTACCGTGAGTGATCTGTCGATCGATCGACACGTCTTATTCTGTATTATATTTCTAGATAGAATTGTCAACATCGATCTTATGATTCTTAACTTGAATTCAACATATACGATATCACTTTTTATTCCGAATTCAATGTAAAACAACATAAATTTTAATCAAGCGAACATGTCTTCTTTCACAGTATGAGAACTGCTAAGTGTCGACCATTTAACCGGATCGCTGCTCATCTCTTCTGCTGAACGCTGGCCTTGTGTTGTCCAGCGCCGTCATTGCCGTCACCGTTGTTATGGATACCAATCTTCTGCGGTTGTGCGGTCGGAGCCTGCGCAGCGGGCTGCGGTGTCGGCGTGAGGTGAGAGCGACGCCACGACGGGCAATTGATCAGGGCAACAAGACACCGCAAACCGGAGACCTTGGGAATTGCTTACCTTGACTGCTGCGACGCTGGATTGCCGCGAGAGGTAGGGAGCTTGCTTGAATATTGGCGGCGGCAGATGAGATCGATCGATCGATCGATCGAGTCGAAAGCATGAAAGAGGATGGTTCGCCTCCGTGACTCCGTCGATTGGATTTTTTTCTCTCGCTCTGAATACCCATTGTGGGTCGGTGACTCATGGGAGCCCAAGTAAAGCCCAAATTAGGAATTTGGCCCAGGTTAGAAAAGCGGGACTCAGTAGGGATCGGGAACCGCGATTTTAACGATTTTAACGACATAAACACGTAGAGAAGAACCCTAACATGTATACCTATGCATATGGGAGCTTATATACTAAAATAAATTTGCAAAAAATATTGGGTATTCATTGCATACCCATGAATAGTTCTAGCTCCGTCCATGCTGGCAGTTCAATCAAGTAGAACCTAGTAATTAATCATTAATAATCTGGCAATTTGAATATTTTTTAGCTTGTCCATCTAATAAACCTAACTTTGGTAGTTATGTATGTGTACCCTTGTAATCATTAAGAAATAATCTGGCAGCATGTATAACCTTTGGTAGCTCAGCATGTATAACAAAGCTAAGTTGGTAGGTCAGCATGTATAACCTTGTAACTATTAAAGAAGTAATCTGGCAGTTCTGAGTTTTTTGTTATTCAATGTGTAAAACCACACATATAATGGCAATTACTATGTTTTATCCTGGCAGTTCAATCAAGTAGAACCTAGTAATCAATCATTAATAATCTGGCAGTTTTGAATGTTTTTTATCTTGTCCATCTAATAAACCTAATTTTGATAGTTCTGTATGTGTACCCTTGTAACCATTAAGAAATAATCTAGCAGCATGTATAACCTTGGTAGCTCATCATGTATAACAAAGCTAAGTTGGTAGGTCAGCATGTATAATCTTGTAACCATTAAAGAAGTAATCTGGCAGTTCTGAGTTTTTTGTTATTCAATGTGTAAAACCACACATATACCTTCGTTATTCAGTGCTCCAGTTAATGACAAATCACCATTAGACTCGTCCATCGCCAAAAGATGATCAATATCCATATTTTTCTTTTGTATAACCTGCAGAGTCATTTGTTTTTGAATTTCATCAAATTCATCATGCTTACTCTTTTTTCAATGCAGGAATGAGAAGTGAACTTTCAACATGCATGCCAGATTTAAGTAGATGATGGGAAAGGTTCAAGTTGATCATGCACAGGGAACAATATGCAATTTTCTGTGTGCAAAAATTAAGTTACCAGATTCAAAATATTGGCTACACTACAAGCATGGAAGAATGTCCAGTCATAATGTTTTTTGGTCACCTAGTATATGTTTGGATACTTGTTTATATCTTGTACTTTTTTAAACTACTATTAGTAACCTCTTTTCGTGGGACAAGTATATTCTAGATGTTCTGTATGCTTATATAAAAAATTCTGTGAGAGATTGCATCTCTTTTCTGTGTTTTTTGCAAACTAGTTGAAATTTCCGAGACAAGATCTAGGAACAGGCTGTAGTGTTTTTACTCCAGTAGTTCTTTTTCCATGGCTTCAGATCTGATCTGGTTCAGATCTGGTATGGTTCCTTTTTTTTTCTTGAGGAAGAAGAAGATGGGAGGTGAGAGATGGTGGAGTTGTTGTAAAGGAGACGGAGTTTTTGCTGTGTTGTGTAGATAATAGGATGAGTTGGCAGTTATAGTTGTCCTAGGAGGCCCACTACTTTTTCTGAAACTGACGTTGCTTTCGGTGAGCTGGCAGCCGCTCGTCTTTTTCCTAGGAGTTTTTCCACTACTTTTTTTTTAGTCCAGCCGCTTATCCTTTTGCTGAAAGCGACGTTGCTTTTCGGTGATCTGGCAGCCGCCGCTCGATGGATTAGTACGCGGGGCGCCACGCGTTAGCACAGTCCATTATTTAAACCCGCTTACTTTCGTCGCACCGAAAATTCCGTCTGCCATTATTATTGACGGATTTGCCCCTGGAAGTTTCGTGAAATAATAGCTACTGCCACCGCCAAGTCAAAACAGTTCTACTCTCTCTCTGCCAGCGACCGCATAGATCGAAATCACACCGCTCCTCCATGCCCTTCTCGCCGCCGGCCCAGATCCTTAGGCAAGGATCAGGGTGGAGCTCGCCTGCTCCGATACGCCCTGTCCATTGTAGTGCCACCGCCTGCCTCGCGCCTCTCCGTCGTACCCGTCTGCCCATGCGCCACCACCTGCCTCGCGCCTCTCCGTCGTCCCCGCTGCCCATGCCAGCCGCCGCCGAATGCGACCGCTGTGTCCGCGCTGGCCGCCCCTTCTCCGACAGACGGACGCCGGCTGGATGATCCTCTGTCACGGAGATACTCTGGCCCAGCGAGAATGTTACTTGGCGACTGGCGGGACTGGATCCCGCGGGCGCCGCCTCCAATCCCCTACATCGAGCTTGCCCCTCCCCTGACTCGAGCTCAAACTGTAGTTCGGCACCAGGTAAGGTAACCACGTACCTGTGCTGCTGTGCATGACCAATGAAGACTGCGGCGAGTTCGCGGACATGCTCCTGTGCCGCAAGGTCAAAAAATTATTGCGTCTTTTGTTCCGTGTGCGCGTGAGTTTGCAACATGAGCTTGACAAAACCACCAATCAATCTGAATTTTTATTTTCCCGTGTAGAGCCTCATTCTCAATGACATGTGTATCAAATACCAACTTACGTTTAAAAGTATGCCTGCTATATGCCATATTACTGAAAACTTAGCCAAAAAATAAAATAGAATAACAAGACTACCTTTGATCTCTGTCCAATAAAGTGCAGCTATCTTCAGAATTATTAGCTATCTGGATTCTGGACCCTGGAGACATTCTCAAGGCTCTGCACATCCATTATTCTAAAGTTTGTATCCTATCCCTGATAAAGCAATATTACTTACTCCTGAAACCTTGATGCTAGACAAATTAAGTCTTAGATGTCTTCTTTTAAGTTCTGATAATCATGATACCATTGGATTTCCTCAATTTTCAAAGAATGTCATTTAAGTAGCTTGCGGTCAGATAATCTAAGCTAACTTTCTCATTGTCAATTTTCAGCTATGAAGGCAACATGCACCTCCAAATAGGGAAGCAAGAGAAACATCACTTAATGAGCATTATATATGGTCTGCTTGGACTATCACTGTTACTTGCAGATCCCCCTTTGTTGCTACGCCTTAACATGGAAAACCATCATAAAAATCTCACCAAAAGATCAAAGGCGAAGGAAGCCTCATCTATCTTGTTGTATTTTCTCAGTGTCTTCTATTTTTTTATGTGTGTGTGTGTTCTTAGCTCTTAATACCCTTCATTTTTTACACATGACCTGCATATAATGTTACATAAATCAAGCATGTTATCCTGAGAAATTTATAATGCTAGATTCATTAATATAAGCTTCACTGCTTGGTTTTTATAATTCTATAGGGAAAAGGTAATGAAGATGAAAGCTATGGTTGCATACACACATTGAAAGATCATGTCGTAGAGGTAAGTTTGCATACACATTTGCTTCTGGTGGATGGCTGCATTAATGAGCTCTGGTAGCTAAGGAAAGTTGTCAACAAAATGTTAGAGAGCCTCTCCATTTATTTGCAACACAATATTCAAGAATGACGCCGCCTCAGTGAGAAGATTGAGGAGCTGATCGGTTCGGCAAGCCAACTAACAAAGTTTCCCGAAGATAGACAATCAGGTGATCAACAGGATGTAGATCATCCTCACATGACACATTCAGGCTAAAGGTCTGGCTTGTTCAGTCGCTTACAAGATTAAGGGCAGGGCAACAGGTATACCACTAGGGAATGGTCGATGTGGATAATACTTTCGAGAACATGAAGCTGTCAATAAATCAGACGATGGAGCTCGTACTGGTGCTGAGCAGAGGGAGGCGGCCGTCGTTGCGTTGCTGAGCATGCTCGTGTGTGTGGACAAAGGAGGCTCAACTGTTCGTGCGTGTTGAGAAGATGGAGGTAACGGCGATATAACCAAATTTCCAGATTGGTGTTGGTGTGTGCGTTACCTGAAAACTCAATGTGTAGTTGCTGATAGCAGTTCTGACATCATTTACAATTGTCTAAGTGCTGCTGGCCTACTCCATTCATCCATTGTTTGTTTTGATAAAATTACCAACATGATAAATTTCAAGTTCTGAACTTAAATGAGCATTTATTTCTCTGCTAAATCTTAATTGCCGCCGTTCTTTGAAGCTTTCTGACGAGTCTCTACCGGATGCTCCTGTACTGAAGTACGATCTGAAGAACACTAATGCACATACTGAAAGTGAAGCTCCACATGAAGACGTTGATGAATGACGATCTGTTCACTGGACTGGTATTGAGATGGGAAACGGGTAAACCTTGTGTCAGAGGGAACTACTTCTTTTATCCTGCAATTCCTGTTTTGAGTTGGGCTTCTAGATCAAGCTTTTGTTTACTTCCATTTTTCGTTCAGTCTCTTTGCTAATTTTTAAATTTGTGTATTCATGGTTGAGTTGTGGATGAGTTCGTATTCAATTCAGTATACGTTTATTTACTGCTCTGTCTCATTTTTGACAGAGATTATCTTGGGGTTTGCTAGCAGATTTACGTTTTGATTGGTTTCGTCTGCCTGGATAATTGGGTTACAAACTCATAACTAAAAGAAGATTTTGAGTACAAATGAGGCAGTGTTGCAGCGGAGCTACTACTCCAAATTCCGTGTGAGGAGGACCAATGCTATGACTATTATAGCCAGGCAAAACAAGGGCAAAACATATTGTACTTTCTACAATCTGCAAGAGGCTAGGCAACCTAACTTTCTGACCATTTAAAACACGTGCAAAGATTATTTCACATTTAGGGGCAAAAGATATGATTTGTAAGCAGCTCAAGAGTACCAGACACTATTGTACCGTGAGTTCTGGCAATATTACTGATGGATTCAACAATATTATCTACCCCGTGCCTCATCCAAGTCATGACATTCTAATTCTATATTGTGTCGTATGCCTAAGTAAATTGTCAATTATCTCAAATATTTTTTACGATCCGTAGCGACGTACGGGTTCTTAGCTAGTGATCAGATAGTCCCGATCGAATAGCAGCAGGAAGACATGCACTCCTAACAATGATTACTTATTCTTGTACTTCGGCATGCACATCCATGAATATGCAGATAAGGTGCAACCGGTGCTGATCCGCTGGATAGCGGATTCGAGCTCCAGATCTGAACTACATCTCGCGCGGTTGCCATCAACCTACAATGGAGGTAACGCACTACTGCGACTGCGACTGCGACTGTGAGTGGCCGTTGGCTAAGTAGAGGTAACGCACGATAACCTTAGCGCCCCAGAAGGACAGGGCGAGCTAACCGACGACGACGACCACCACAGCAATGACGGCATTGGCGGTTTCGCCGCACAGGAGGACGTAGAGGAGCGGGACTGACAGCTTCACCGTGACGATGACCATGAGGAGCACGAAGAAGGATAGCAACCGGCAGCACCACCCAGTGAAACACGGAGGCAGCAACGCGGCGAGCTCCTCGACCATCATGCTTAGCGACGGCAACACCAAGATGAGGCACGCATCATCCTTGAGAAAAAAAGTTCAGCTAGAAGTTAGCATGCATTCATGGGCGTGTTAAAGGAGTCGCTGCGGATTTTCAGACAAGAAATTAGTACTCCCTTCGATCCAAATTATTGTCCTCAACTTTATCTAGATTTAGATGTATCTAGTTAAGGATTTAGACTAGATGCATTTATATCTAGACAAAATTGAGAACGTTAATATGGACCGGAGAGAGTAGCTAGATTGTTCCCGCACCTGGCAGAACTGATGGCTCTCCAGCACCAGAAGCAAGATAGTCAGCACTAGTGCACTCACGAACGCATGGAAACCAGCAAACCATGCCACAAGATATTCCATCCCTGCATGCAGACAAAGAAAATGATTGATGGATCCATCGTTCTTGGGGAGGCCAAGCAAGATAGTAGTAGGGGTTGATAGTCAACGAACCGATGGAGCAGCTCGCGCCGGTGATGACCGGCACCGGCACCGCATCCCCCTTCGTTCCTCTCCTCGCTTGGTCGCTATCTCTCTTGCTCTCTCCGTTCCGGAGTTACTTGCTGCTAGCTTGGACTGGGCTACAGGGCTGGGGCGTGGCACAGAAAGATGTATGGGAAGACACGCATTTAAGCTTGTGATGATAGCGTCGGTCTATCCTGGCGTGCAACCTGCTGAAGAGGTAGCCTGCTTAGAATGGGTAGGGCGCAAGGAGTATATTAGTTTCTCTTTTTTGTACAATCTAAAGACCGTGTGATTGGATAATACTACACTCCTAAGTAAAATAGAGAAGAAATACCACGGAAAATACGTGTGTTCTTTCTTGAGGAAAAAGGGCGTGTTATTTGTGATGTTGTGTTCATAAATAAAATCAACTTAAGTAAAGTAGTGATTCTATAGAAAAAAAAAGTGCGAGAGCAGATGACTAGCCAACAACTTGCAATCACTAGACTAAAGAGTACTCCCTAGTGATACATCTTATATTTTAAAACGGAGAGAGTAGTACATTATAGTTGTCATCGCACGTTTTGCTGAAACAAAGCCAGCACACATTACATATACTGTATACTAGTACCTCCGTTCCATAATGTAATCTTTTAGCAAACTAAGATAGCTTGCTAAAAAAGTTTATATTATGAAACGGAAGGAGTACTTAGTTTGTCCAATCTTAAGAAGAGTACACTTGGTGCTCACATCGACGTGAAGCCGTAAACAGGTCGGCCAAGCAAACGAATTAAACTTTGACCATAAATTTGACAAACAAAACCTGAATTATACAACTAAAAAACTTATTATGAGCATAAATTTATTGGCATTCGTATTTTGTTCGTCAATTTCATGAAAAAAAAATAAACAACAGGTTTTCCATTAAAAGAAAAACTAGCAGCTAAACAAAAAATAAGGAAAAGGGCAAGGCTCCTAGAGAAAGTTAAACTTTTCCATTTTATTTCTAGTCTAGAATGTAGAGATAGCAGCTAAACAAAATGTACATGTAAACAAAAGTGAAATATCAACTGCTATGGATTTAGTGACCTCCAAGTGGATGGAACTGATAGCCACCAGGGGTATCATTGATCCCATTGACGCGTAGCAGAGGGTTTCTGCTGGGTTGCGCCAATTTCTCAAAGACTGGGGGGAGGGCAATCTGGGGAAGGATGAACGTGATATAAATGAGGGGATTCTGGCCAAATCCAAGCGTTGGGCCTCCAGGCGGATATGTCTGGACTTGACGATGAGGGTTGGGCCTTACAATACCACCAAGAGTGCCAACTCACACTTCTTGCTAAGGTGAATAAGGAGTATTGGAGGCAAAGAAGCCTTCTCAACTGGCTTCTGAAGGGAGATGCCAACATGGCGTTCTTCCATGCCATTGCTAATGGCAGGAGAAGGAAATGTGCCATTTCTCGTCTGATCAGTATGGAGCAGGGGGGGGGGGGGTCATTTCGGACTCCAAGAGGACATTTGCGACTTCTACGGTAACCCAGTGGGACTAGAGGGAGAACCTAGGGTTTTAGGTTATCCCTACCCTCTGGGATGAGCAGGGATGAGTCTCAACGGAGGAGAACGATGATCTCACGCTTTCCTTCTCATAGGAAGAAATCAACGCGGTCCTTTCCATCATGAAGGCACATACTAGTTCTAGACCGGATGGCCAAACAGCAATCGCATCAATGGAGAGATAGGAAATTTCTTACGGAATGGTAGGGGTACGAGAAGGGAAACCCTCTCTCCTATTTTGATCTCGAGGGTGACTCCTCTCCTTATCCTAGGGGGTATCACATTTGCAGTATGCATATGATACTATGATAATGATACAACCTGCATATTTGTCCACTGCCAACCTCAAATTTATTCCCTTGTGTTTTGAGAACATATTGGGCCTCGGGAATAATTTCCATAAAAGCGAGGTTATGGTTTTGGGGACCTCTGATGAGCTGATCTAGCAGAGTGCTAACATGCTCAATTTCAAGCTGGGTTCTTTTCCTTTCACTTACCTAGGGTTACTGGTTAGTGATAGAGCTCTAACCACAGGGGATTGGAGTCCACTCTCGTCGAAGGTGGAGAAGCGAGCGGACTCTGGGTGGCACACGCCGTGTTCGGGGCCGCGTTTGGCTCTCCCATACCCGTACCCATCCCTCCCCACCGCCCCCACGACCTGGCCCCATACTCGTCGCCGGGTCTGATTTTTCCCCAGACCAGCGACCCGACCGGGTACAGGGATCCAATGGGTACCCGCCACTAGCGCAAATCGGCGCTCCGGCCACCTCCTGGGAGGTCGATGGTGAAGGGCGTTCGCGAGGATGAATCCAATCCACTTCCTCATGGCAGGATCTCCTCTCCAAGCAGCGGACCATCACCGGAATCGCTCTCCTTGTCGACCTTGGACAAGACGAAGGCGTGGGCGCTCGACGTGAGGGGCTGTAGCAATGATGCAAGGGGGGAGGGAGCAAGAGAGGAGAGATTTGTGGCTTGTGAGGAGGATACGAGGGAGAGGCCGGCGGTGTGGAAGAAGGCCAGCCACGGACGGTACACTCTAGGCGTACACGCGAGGAGGAAGCATATGCATCCAGGCGCGTGCGTGCGGTGTGTTGTGTGCTATGTGGGTGCAACGTGTGTGGCTAGCATTGCTAGTTCATGGAAGTGTGGGTACGTGCGTGGACGCGTGGTAGTTAGGGTTAGGTGTTAGAATTCCTAATAAAAGACCCACCTCTGCTAGATCCAGTGGGTCTGAATCTTTACCAAGAAGCATACCCACGGGTCTTTTTATCAACCAAGCTCTCCCCATTTAGAGCAGGTACCTATCCGGTTAGCGGTTTTTGTGTACCCATTTTCATTCGAAGAGTGGACCCATGGTTGGGAAAGTTCATGTTCTCGATGGTGAGACCCACGATCATTAATGTGTGTTTCTCGAACATACCCTTACATGCCATGAGGATGTGTATGTTGGGGGACAGGGTCCATCAGGGGACCAAATATCGGTCCCTTTTCTATTGGGAAGCAATGAACTAAAGAGGAAATACCACTAGGTCAGGTGGTCGACAATATGTAAGCTGGGAGCTTTGGGGGTGGAGGGCTCAACATCATTGACACAAAATTGATGAATGCTTGCCTGATGGTCAAATGGACGTGGAAGATCTAGATTGGGGAAGAATGCCTATTGGCAGACACTTACAAGAGAGAGAGACCTTTTAGTGAATGTTTATCAACCCAAATCTCAATTTTGGAATTCCATTGTGAAAATGAAAAACCTTTTTTGCTTGGGGAAAAGCACAAGGTCCACAGTGGAACCTCCACCTGTCTTTGGGTGGATTGGTGGTAGGGGTCGGGGCATCTTAAGGATAGATTCCCTAAATTCTTCACTAGTTATATCCGAACCAGGGGCGTCGGTTTCTCAAGCCGACAATGCCATGGAATGATGTATCCTAGATCGGAGAGAATTTGGATCGATTAAGCGTGCCAAATGGATCAGCCTCATGCAATAAATGGAGGGCGTGTGTCTCTCGACCAACAAACGACGATATCTGTCAGAGGAAGGGACCCTCCACGGGCCTCTCTATCTTTGTGGGGAGGTAGATGATACTAATCATTATCTATAGACTTAAGTCTGGTCACATGCAAGCATTTTTAGACTATCTACCCCTACCATGACACTTCCATGTGGACCCATTTTCCTACTCTTCACATTGACGTGTGGGCCCGTGTGGCACTCCTTTGTGCATGTGGTGGACGCGTGCAGGTATCTGCTTTACGCAACGCTATTTTCATTGCATCGCCTCTTACTCCCGTTGTGGCGCCGCCAACCGAATCTACTTTGCCTAAAAATAACAGTAGGTCTGAACATGTGTGGTCACCGTACCGACCGACACACCAACACCCTTTTGCATATATCGAAACACAATATTTTTACATTTACACATGCCAGTAGGACACAACAACAAAAAATACGGGGGTGATGTTTTGACTCATGGGTGCGAATGAACCTATTATAAATATATATAAAAATAAATTTTAAAATGTAAAAATATTAAGAAAGAAAATTTATGCGTGTATATCTGGACATTTGGTGTTCTTACACAACTTTTCGGGGAAAAAGACCATTTTATGTGACTTGTGTAAAAAGATAAAAAAAAATTATACAAGAATAATCATGTTGGAGCATCTGAAATTGTGTTTTTCACACATGACATAAATAATATTATTTTTCCCAAGATATGTGTGGAAAAATATAGAATCTCCAAATATACATACGGATATTGTTTCTAATTTCTTGACATTTCAAAATCTTTTTTTAAAACAATCGATTTGTTTGCACTCGTGAGCTGAATTGGATTTCCAGACTTATTGCGTCTATAGTTTCATAGTAGAACAAATAGCTACGGGTGTACCGCCTATAATATCATAGAACAAACCACTATGAGTGTACCGCATATGCCACGCATTGCCAAAGTGCCATGCAGGTGGTGCAGCGAAGCGCGTCCATTCATCTAGTATCTTTTATCGTGTACCCTTGCCAAATTAATGTGGAGCGCAGTTAGAAAATTGTTGGGTTGTTCCTAGAATCCCGCATGCTTTGCTGACATCTATAGGATCTTGCATGACCATGCAGGCCAAACTAAGCGACTCTTTTGGACATGTTGTGCCAAGATATTGTACAACCTTAGAAGCAAGTCCACAATTGAGGGAACTTTCCCAGCTCAAACTGATTGATGGTCTCTATAAAATATCTATGTATTTGTAGGCATGAAAGCCAATAGCTAGGAGACAAGAATGGAAAACGTTGGAGCTAGAGATCGGGAGGAGTCAGCTTCACGTGAATGTGTGTGATAGGCTGGAATAGCTGGCCTTTAGCTGGCTGGTTGCCCGTGTGGAAGTGTTGATGTGTTGTCCGCTCTTTATACCTTATCCTGCATGTATTTTGTGTTTTTCGTAGTTGTGTTTGGGTGTGAGATTACAGGGTGTATATTGGAGTGCTAACCTAGCATGTTCAGACATAGCAGGTGTGCTATTGTCTAGTGTGTGTTGTGAGACTTTTGATCCTTGGTTTGTATTCATGAATATTGTTTGTACACTTTTGGTTGTCACTAGTAGAAAAAGGCCTACCGTCGGCATACCATTTCTGCTTACCACTGGGGCATGGGGCCACGCCCGCGATGCTCACGCCGGAAGTATCCCATTAGTGTCGGCGCAAAGCCCTCAGTGATGGGGTAGTTCGAATACCTCCAGCGCACACCACCTTGGGACACATGTCGTAAGTGGCGTTTTTTTGGAAAAAAATTGCAATGTTTTTCGAAAATTTCAAAATATTTAAATTATTTGACTAGTTAATCGCATAGGGGAATCTTTATCTCTAAGGATGCTTAATATTAGGTCAAATTGCTCACTTTTGGTCACACTTCCTGGTCGGTTACCCATCCTCAAACTACTCCAGCTCTTCCAAGGGAGAAGTTATACATTGTTGATAATAGTATCCTAGCAATCCTATTAATCCTCGGGCCATGAAGTCACATGCCTTTATTTTTCAATTCCCAACAATTATTTAAGTAAACAAAAATGAATAAGTAATAATAAATATGAATTCGAATAACAATAATATGAATTTTACTTTTTTTGCCTTTTTTATTTAATATAAAATAATTCATATCTATAAATTTGTAAATCGGAATTCGATAAATAATATGTCTAAATTGATAAAAAACTGAGAGGAATGACATCGATATCGTCTTTTGAATCATGCATCATGTCTTTTTAATAGTATGCTGCAAGGTATTCCAATTAAAATTCATTTAATAGTGTCTAAATCTTCAAAAAAATCATATAAAAAACTCTTTTGAATTTGAGGAATCTAAAAAATCCCTTTTGAATATAACCTTTTGCGTAGATCAATTTTCATATAAAAAACTTTTCGATTCGATGTCGTATGCAAAAGTTATGGTTGTTTTACCCACACGTCTTTTTTTGCAAAATATGTCAAAATTCGTGTTTTTTCTAATAACTAAATCCCATAACATAACTACAGCTCGAAGGATTTTCAAATTTGAAGTCTTTAGCAATTTCTTTTATTTTTTCTAAAACTGAAAAAAGGTGATGGAGGGGGGGGGGGGGGAGGGCTTGAGGCCCCACTTACCGGTGGCGCCTCACTATTCCGGTGCGCCGGCGGTAGTGAGTCAAATTGTGCCGACGGGTGGGGTTAGGCACGCGTCGGCACCCCGACATGTGCGACCATAGGACGCTGGGGGTATCTACGGGCTGGGGGCTGGGTTGGTCCTGCGTTAGCGTCGGGAAGCGATATAAGGTGCGCGCCACTTGGGTAGCGTTGGCGCACGGAAGAAGTGGGGCACCGACGTGTAACATCCCAGAATTAGCATCTAGAAATAGTAAGTCCACATGTGTGTATGCATTGTATTCATGCATCAGAAAATCCGGAAAACTAAAAGAGATATAGAGTGATCAAGATCTCTCTTGTTTTAATGGAAATGTCAGGGCAGGTGCGATAGATTTCGACATGACCTCTACTAAATCTTTGTATTTTGAGGGGGAAATAATTTAAACTAGTATTTGAATTTTGAATTTGAAATCTGAAATAGTTAAAACTTATAAAAGGGTGGTATTTAGAATCTTTAATACAACTAGAATTAATATGATTTTAAATTAAGGATAAACAATAAGAATATACATTATAGTAATTACAAATAAGAAAATGAATACAATTGAATGAATATGAAAATGGAATGATAAATGGTAATTAAATTGCAATAAGAAATAAGAATTGAATTCTTATTTATGAATAAGATACAATATTTACAAGTCTTAAATTAAAAAGGAAATAAAAATTTAAACATTACAGTATTTTTGCAACCATCCAAAAGTAGAGGAATGAATTAAAGAAAATGTAACTTTATTACATAAACAATATTACACTGTTTTTCCAAATGTCTAAATAAAAATGAAAGATTACAATAATGAATAAAAGAAATATTACATAATAAAAATAAAAGGAAGTCCTAAACTACATTTCCTAAACTAAGTTTCTGTATCTTCTCATCTTCTTTTGTACCTGCCAAACAAACTCAAACAAAAAAAATAAAAGATAATAGGAAGTGTTAAGTAATATTGCTCTCAGTATTTAAAGTGAAGTGCGCTGTTACTTTTCATCACTGAGCTTAATTATAAAGGGGGAAATTTCACCAAATCATAGTATTTGTTCTTATCATCAAGTATGGTTTCAGACTTAGCATCATAAGCCAAGGGCAAGTTTCACCAAGGACCAATAAAAGAGGCACAGTCAAAACTCAAGAATTATCTCGATTTTACTTGATCTCATCGAATACATCACCCAGACACACATGCAGCTCACACACACTTTCATATGTGTGTATTATCGAGCCAACATATAAGTAAACAAAGTAGAAAAGGAAGCCACGACTACCACAGGAAGGTTTTCCCTGCACACATCCATTCTCTCCACAAACCAGTTCATAGAATACAAGAATACCACCAAGAGCACTATTGGTTCTTAGCAAATCATCACCAAAGCACCTCACCCACATCACCAGAACCCTGGTTGCTTGGCGAAGCCATCCAGGAGCACAAGGAGAAGACTAGGAACAAGATAAAGCAACTGGAGGGATAGGTAGCAACCATAGGAGGTGCATGCCAGTAATAGTAAGGAGGGGTTGGCTATCCACAAAGTACCATGAGAGAAAGCATCAGCAACAAGATAAAGTAGATCAAGTATTAAGCTAGGAATGATCAGTAGTTCAAGTACAAGAACTAGGATAGGAAGCTGAGCAACCACAAGCAAAACATCAACAAGATTCAGCAACATCCATAGTACCAGGTTAATATCCACCACACAGATCATGCAAATATCTGTTCTTATTATATTACACCATCAGAATCAAAGATAGTAATGGTTATACTACAAATCCATCCAAATCTATCTAGCTTTCCACTAAAGCTGTCTAGGAGGATTAGAATAAGGAGTTCTCCCAGTCTTGCATAGCGATCCTATGAAAAGCTCATCCTAGAGAATTAAAAAGCCACTAAGTATTATCTGTTCTTATCCAAACAAACACCTCAACCTATTGCACCATTGGTAAGTGCAAGAATAGTAGATCATGATACCATGGAATTCTATTGTGTACACTGATGGCTCAAAATATATAGAGCTCGTTGGAAAACCCCAAGAGGAAGGTATGATGAGCACAGCAGCAAGTTTTTCCTCAATTATGAAACCAAGGTTTAATCGAACCAGTAGGAGCAAGGAAACACCCCAAATGTGTAGCTAGCTGAACTTTGGCAAGGCGCACTACCGGTGCCAGCAGCAACATGGAGACCTGCACAACACAACCACAGAACTTTGCCCCCAACTTGCGATGAGGTTGTCAATCTCACCGGTTTTGCTGAAAACAAAGGATTAAACGTATCGAGTGGAAGAAAGTAATAGTTTGCAGATAGTAAACACAAAGCAGTAAACAGTTGATTGTAGATTGATAGTAAAAGAAAAGACCGGGTTCCATAGTTCACTAGAGGTGGCTCTCCTTAAGATAGATGACATGTTGGGTGAACAAATTACAGCGGGGAAATTGACAAACATCGAGAAAGCATACAAGCATATACTACTCATCATGACTCCTTTGATATTCGATTGGGCATTACAACATTATACATAGACCGCCATCCAACTGCATCTATGACTAATAATCCACCTTCAAGTTATCATCCGAACCTCCTCCAGTATTAAGTTGCAAGCAACGGATAATTGCATTATGAATTGTGTGTAAAGTAAACATTACGATTGTTCTATGAACAAAGGATTGCTGTTTTCTCCCTAGTAGCAACAGCACATCTAGTACCTTAGAGATTTCTGTCACTTCCCTAGATTACTAGAGGCATGAACCCACTATCGAGCATAAATACTAACTCTTGAAGTTGCTAGCATCTACTTGGCCAAGATAGCTACTAACAAGGGAAAGCATGCAAGATCACAAATAACAAAGACATGATAGAATCAATAATAAATCTGAAATAGCATCTCAATATCAATCGGATCCCCGCAAACACAACATGTAGAATTACAAATAGATGATCATGATCATGAACGGAGCTCACAAGATCTAGACATGATAGCACTAAGGAGGAGAACCAGCCATCTAGCTACTACATGGACCCGTAGTCTAGAGATGAACTACTCACGCATCACACCGGAGGCTTGCATGATGATGAAGAAGGCCTCCAGGGTGAATTCTCCCCTCCGGCAGGGTGCCGAGAAGAGCTTCAGATCCCTCCCGGTCTAGGGATGGAGATGTGATACATTGCAAATGTATCTATAATTTTTGATGTTCCATGCTTGGTTTTATCTACTTTCTTGTATTTTGTCCACACTTTGGAGTACTTTTCATATGATTTCTTGGACTAACCTATTAACAAGAGCCATAGTGCCAGCTGCCTGCTTTCTTATGTTTTTGGTTTCAGTAAGTCAGAAAATGAATATTCTCGGATTTGGACGGGACAAAAGCCAAAGTCACTATTTTACCGGGGAACACTTGGAGCCAGAATACGAGACGGAGAGGGGATGGGGCCTGGCCACACCACCTGGCCGTGCGACCAGGCTTGGCCTGCGCCAGGGGGTGGTCTGGCCGCCCTAGGCACCCCCTCGGCCTCTCCTTCTGCCTATATATTGCCTCCGATACCAAAACCCTAAGGACCCGATCAAAAAAATCCACGAAAGAGTCTGTAGCTGCCGTCATCTCCATCCCTAGATCGGGAGGGATCTGAAGCTCTTCCCGGCACCTCACGGAGAGGGAATTCACCACAGGCCTTCTTCATCATCATGCAAGCCTCCGGTGTGATGCGTGAGTAGTTCATCTCTGGACTACGGGTCCATGTAGTAGCTAGATGGCTGGTTCTCCTCCTTTGTGCTTTCATGTCTAGATCTTGTGATCTCCGTTCATGATCAAGATCATCTATTTGTAATTCTGCATGTTGTGTTTGCGGGGATCCGATGGATATTGAGATGCTATTTCAGATTGATTATTGATTCTATCATGTCTTTGTTATTTGTGATCTTGCATGCTTTCTGTTGTTAGTACCTATCTTGGCCAAGTAGATGCAAGCAACTCCAAGAGTTAGTATTTATGCTCGATAGTGGGTTCATGCCTCTGGTAATCTGGGGAAGTGACAGAAATCTCTAAGGTACTAGATGTGCTGTTGCTACTAGGGAGAAAACAACAATCCTTTGTTCATAGAACAATCATATTGTTTACTTTACACGCAATTCATAAAGCAATAATCTGTTGCTTGCAACTTAATACTGGAGGAGGTTCGGATGATAACCTAAAGGTGGATTATTAGTCATAGATGCAATTGGATGGCGGTCTATGTATAATGTTGTAATGCCCAATCGAATCGCAAAGGAGTCAAAATGATTAGTATATGCTTGTATGCTTTCTGGATGTTTGTCAATTGCCCCGCTGTAATTTGTTCACCCAGCATGTTATCTATCTTAAGGAGATCCACCTCTAGTGAACTATGGACCCCGGTCCTTTCTTTTACATACAATCTACAATCAACTGTTTACTATTTTGTGTTTACTTTCTGCAAACTATTACTTCCTTCCATTCGATACGTTTAATCCTTTGTTTTCAGCAAAACCGGTGAGATTGACAACCTCATCGTAAGTTGGGGGAGAAGTTTTGTAGTTGTGTTGTGCAGGTCTCCACGTTGCTACTAGCACCGGTAGTGCGCCCTGCCAAGGCTCAGCTAGCAACACCTTTGGGGTGTTTCCTTGCTCCTACTGGTTCGATTAAACCTTGGTTTCGTACTGAGGGAACACTTGCTGTTGTGCTCATCATACCTTCCTCTTGGGGTTCCCCAACGAACTCGATATATTTTGGGCCATCAAGATGACGGTGGCTACAGACTCTTTCGTGGAATTTTGATCGGGTACTTAGGGTTTCTGTATCGAGGCATCTTATAGGCGGAAGGAGAGGCCAAGGGGGTGCCTGGGCTGGCCACACCACCCCCTGGCGCGGGCCAGGCCTGGCCATGCGGCCAGGTGGTGTGGCCACCCTCCGCCCGCCTCCGCCTCAGATTCTGCTCCGGTGTCCTCGTGAAAACTGACTTTGGCTTTTGTCCCGTCCAATTCCGAGAATATTCATTTTCTTACTTTCCTGGAACCAAAAACAGCAGAAAATAGGTAGCTGGCACTATGGCTCTTGTTAATAGGTTAGTCCAAGAAATCATATGAAAAGTACTCCAAAGTGTGGACAAAACATAAGAAAGTAGATAAAACCAAGCATGGAACATCAAAAATTAAGGATACCTTAGCAACGTATCAACATCCCCAAGCTTAACTCTTGCTCGTCCTCGAGTAGATAAGTGATAAAAAGAAAGAATAATTTTTGAGGTGACATGCACCACCATAAACTTGATCAAAGTATTTGTAAAACATTTAAAGCTAGGATCATAGTACTTCAATCATAACATGAAAGACAATGTTCTAGCAATAAGACAAAGAATATGTTGCAACATGAAAAGCACAAACAAAAGATTAATGAATAACAATGCTCTGCAAGATGTTTGTTTGTTTCACATAAAGAAAACATAGCATAGTGGCATTCAGCTTGTCCCTCATAGAGTAGCAAACATAAATGCATAGGACACCTTCAAAGTTCATAAGAGTGACTAGATACAAATAGTTTAAAACAAGCAATATCAAAGATATGCATCAATCAACAAGTCTTGGGACAATGCACATAGAACTAAGAATGGCCACTATGCTCTCAAAGTAGGTGCATAAAGATAGAAGGTGGAGACTCAACATAAAGGTAAAAGAAAGGCCTTCATAGAAGGAAGTAGGGATTCAAGTTTCATAAAGAGCTTCCAAAAATTATGGTACTTTTTAGCTTTCAGCTCTCATTGCCCCTATCATAAGCATCTTGAAGTGATTAAGGTTAACGTGAACAAACTATGGAGTATATGCTTGACGAAGTATAAGTTGGAAATCTCATGTCCCTTGAATAAGAGGGCCGCTCCTCATGCTACTCAAGTTTAGTTACCGGTAAGTTCTTGTCATAGTAAGTACATGTGTATCATAGAGAACCGCCAACGGGGTACCCCTTGCCTGATGATACGGAAGAATCCCGATATCAAAATGACAAGGCAAGCAGACAACGAGCATCTCTGCAATCTTCTTATTTACCATGGGAATATGGTGCTTTTTTCTCTCTTTCCTCTTTTCTCATATCTCTTTTTTTTCCTTTTTCTCTTTTTTCTCAATATCTGACTCTCTTTTTTTATAAGAAGAATGCTGCATAGACAGCTCATTATGGTTACACTGCAGGTTTCCACCATGACAACATGGATTAGACCAGCGGCCCAGGCATTTCTCTAACACAAATACATAACTCCATGGACTTACAAGCTCCCCTTTCATTTCACACCGACGACATCCATAGACAAAAGAGCATGATATCAACTAGGTACAAAGTGAAATGATAGAGATGTCGCCTAGAGGGGTGGTGAATAGGCAATTTCAAAACTATTACGGTTTTGGCTTGATATAATGTGGAATTAAACTAACATTTATTTTACAAGCACAAAACCTAAATACACTAGGCTCAACTAAGCGCACCAACAACAAGTTAAGCTAAGCAAGATAACACAAGATAAATCTATCACAAGTGATAGGCAAGATATAAGTACTTCAAGCTAGATTGCTATCACAAGGAAAGTAAGATCGGGTATGGAGATAACCGAGGCACGCGGAGACGAAGATGTATTACCGTGTTCCCTTACAAGTAAGGTACGTCACGTTGGAGAGGTGTGGGATTGCACGAAGGATTTCCCAACGCCATGAAGTCTCACCTTCTTCTCCGAGTCTATCCCACGAAGAAATAGGCCCTTTCCTTATGGCTAGCTTTTCCTCCACTCCGGAGATGGCAAGCTCCACAACCACTTCACAAGCTCCATGAAGGAGAAGCCCGGGTCTCTTCACCATCTTCCACGAAGAGGACACCATGGCACCAACTGTCAAGCCAACTAGGAGGTCACCCTCCAAGAGCAAAAGGCTCACGGTCTCTCACTCAAACAAATCATAGTGGAGAGTGATCCGCTCGACTTTCAACGTAGAGCTCGTTGGGAACCCCAAGAGGAAGGTACGATGAATATAGCAGCAAGTTTTCCCTCAGTTATGAAACCAAGGTTTAATCGAACCAGTAGGAGCAAGGAAACACCCCAAAGGTGTTACTAGCTAAGCTTTGGCAGAGCGCACTACCGGTGCTAGTAGCAACGTGGAGACCTGCACAACACAACCACAGAACATTGTCCCCAACTTGCGATGAGGTTGTCAATCTCACCGTGTTTTGCGAAAAACAAAGGATTAAACGTATCGAATGGAAAGAAGTAAAAGTTTGCAGAAAGTAAACACAAAGCAGTAAACAGTTGTAGATTGTATGTAAAGAAAAAGGACCGGGATCCATAGTTCACTAGAGGTGGCTCTCCTTAGATAGATAACATGCTGGGTAAACAAATTACAGCGGGGCAATTGACAAACACCGAGAAAGCAATACATGATATACTAATCATCTTGAGTCCTCTAAGACTTGATTGGGCATTACAACATAATACATAGACCGCCATCCAACTTCATCTATGACTAATAATCCACCTTCAGGTTATCATCCGAACCCCCTCCAGTATTAAGTTGCAAGCAACAGATTAGCTTTACGAACTGCGTGTAAAGTAAACAATACGATTGTTCTATGAACAAAGGATTGTTGTTTTCTCCCTAGTAGCAACATCACATCTAGTACCATAGATATTTCTGTCACTTCCCCAGATTACCAGAGGCATGAACCCACTATCGAGCATAAATACTAACTCTTGGAGTTGCTAGCATCTACTTGGCCAAGATAGCTACTAACAACGGAAAGCATGCAAGATCTCAAATAACAAAGACATGATAGAATCAATAATCAATCTGAAATAGCATCTCAATATCCATCGGATCCCCGCAAACACAACATGTATGAATTACAAATAGATGATCTTGATCATGAACGGAGCTCACAAGATCTAAACATGAAAGCACAAAGGAGGAGCAACCAGCCATCTAGCTACTACATGGATCCGTAGTCCAAGGATGAACTACTCACGCATCACATCGGAGGCTTGCATGGTGATAAAGAAGGCCTCCAGGGTGAATTCCCCTCTTCGGCAGGGTGCCAGGAAGAGCTTCAGATCCCTCCCGATCTAGGGATGGAGATGAAGGCGGCTACAGACTCTTTCATGGATTTTTGATCGGGTACTTAGGGTTTTCGTCCCGAGGGCAACTTATAGGCGGAAGGAGAGGCCGAGGGGGTGCCGGGAGCGGCCACACCACCCCCTGGCGCGGGCCAGGCCTGGCCGCGCGGCTAGGTGGTGTGGTGGCTCCCTGGCCCTTCTCCGTCTCGTATTCTGGCACTTGATCCCTTCCGGAAAAATAGGCACTTTGGCTTTTGTCCCGTCCAATTCCGAGAATATTCATTTTCTGACTTTCCTGGAACCAAAAACAGCAGAAAACAGGCACTGCCTGTGGCTCTTGTTAATAGGTTAGTCCAAGAAATCATATGAAAAGTACTCCAAAGTTGGAACAAAACACAAGAAAGTGGATAAAACCAAGCATGGAACATCAAAAATTATAGATACATTTGCAATGTATTAGAGAGCTCAACACTTATGCAAGAATGCAAAGCAAGAACACCAAGGGCATTCAAATCCCTCACTCTCAAATCCCACCAAAGCAACAAGTGTTACGGAGGAATTAGAGAGGAAGAACAATGGTGGAAATCAACAAATGACTTAGTTTCTTTTTGCTTTGTTTGCTTGTTT
The DNA here is from genome assembly GCA_023614405.1 of Avena insularis. NCBI lineage: Eukaryota > Viridiplantae > Streptophyta > Magnoliopsida > Poales > Poaceae > Avena > Avena insularis. The sequence continues at coordinate 480,625,588 of CM042686.1, read as the reverse complement.
TGTTCTTCAAAAAACACAAAAATATTAGTTTTACTTGTTTGCTTTCTTATTTCAAAAACACAAAAAAATTTAGTTACTTTCTTAATTTGCCTTTATGACTAGCTCTGCTCCAATCACTATTTCATTATGGATAGCTCACTCAGTTTCCTATTTGGGAACAGTTTTATGACTGCTAAGGTAATAGATGAACCACCGCCTGCTAGAACCTCCACGGAAGAAGAAATTGCTGAACCTGAAAGCTCATTAGATGAAAAAGAGGAGGAGAGTGATGGACAAAAGGAGGAAGAATGGATCTACCCATGCCTACCTTCTAATGAGAGTAACTCTTTATCCCTTACATTATTTGATTGTCCCCCATGCTTATCAAAGGAGGGTGAATGTTATGTTCCTGAGGATTCTTAAATGTGGGTTAGACTTAAATGTGTTTTGAATTTGCTTCTTGATGCTCTCTTTTACTTCATCTCATATTTCCTATGAGAGCATCTTCTCAAATTTTTAAGCCTAACTTAAAGGCGTTAAAGAAAAGTACTTGTTGGGAGATAACCCAAGAGTTTTAGATGAGTCTTGGAAGTTATTACCTCTGTAATAACCTCTCCTTATCCTTTTTATTTGATTTTTGTTCCAAGAGTAACCTCTAATGAGAGTGAAGTAATGATTGGGAAAGTTGCTGTTCCGAAACAGATTTCTGTGCTTCACCGTAAAAATTCCTGAGAGAGTTCTGTACATCGTATTGAGCTGTAAGTTTTTGTGCTTCTGCCCCAAGTTGTTATCTAACTTTCGTTAGTTCAACACTTTTTGATTTGAGCAACAGAAGTCTTCGAAAAAATTCGTCTTTACCTGCTGGTCTGTTTTGACAGATTTCTGCCATTTTCTGCATTTGCTTCTTGTTAGTTCCTTCTTGAGTTCCTTTGAGGAATCGAGCTTTTTGAGGGAAGTGCTACAGTAGAAAGTGTTCTAATGAAAGTTTATTTGGTGTTAGAACTGAACCTTGAGAGTTATTTATCTTAAGTGCACTAATGTTGCTAATGAGATTGTGTGAAGTTTTGTATGAAGGAAAAATTTCAGGTGTATGGAAGGAATGAGTAATGAGATGAAGGATGGAATAAAGCTAAAGCTTGGGGATGTCACACATGTCACCCCAAGAAATATCCAAGAAGTACAAGCGTCAAAGCTTGGGGATTCCCAAGGCATCCCCTTCTTCATCAATAAAAATCCCAGGTTTCTTCCAAACGCTTCATTTCTATTGTTTCATACACGGTTGTGTTTTTCTTGGAGCGTCTTCTTTTTTGTTTTTGGTTTGGTTTTTAGTTTGCTTGGTTTGCTTAGTTTTCTGAATAAGTTGGTTGGACCCCCTCTTTCATATATTGGTTTGCAAATAGTTTGGTTTGGTTTGGAAAAGAGTAGGAAAGTTCATACTTATGTGGTAAAAAGAGCTTGTTTTTGATTGTGGCCTATGCGTTTCATGCCATGCTTGATATTGTTTTGGCTTTATTCTTAGTATTATTTGCTGTAGCATGACTTGTTATAAACAATTGAGATTGCTTAATGTGCCTTGGATGAATCATGCGTTGTTTTAGCATATTAAAGCATAGTATAGTGGTATTCTCCTTTGATGCTTTATTTGGGTTAACTTGGCACATGCTTACACCATGTTATGACTATATCAAGTCACCATAGCCTTTATGATCCTTTAGTTTTCAACTTGTAGTATCACTTTATGCTTTGATCAATGATGTTTTGTCGCTCTACATGATTATGGCCATTATTGCTCTCTTAGTTTGTCGCTCCCAGTCTTTTGCTAGCCTCCACAACAAAGTATGAGTTCCACTCATGCATCCAACTCCCTAAACCAAGTTATTCCAAAGAGTCCACCATACCTACCTACTAGCTTATGCTATTCCAAGTACATTCATGCTTTTGTTTACCTTCCACTTGTTATGAGAAAACTAGTGATTAAAGCTCTCACGAACTTGATGGCACACTTTACTTTATTGCCTCCAATAAACTTGAACCATTGGGTCCTTCTTTGTTGCATATATGCTTGCGCTTTATAAGTTGAAATTAGCAGAACCATGTTTCATGGGGAATGCTTTCGACATTGCACTTGTACTTTGTACCCCGTTGATATCATGTTCTTTTGCTTACGGATCCGTGATTGTGAAATAAAAGTGGAACTTGTAAGATCATGGAGTTTGTATGTGTGTTAGAGAAACGCCTGGGCCGCTAGCCTAAGCCATGCCTAATCATGGTGGAAACTTGCAGCATCACCATAACGAGCACTCTATGAAGCATCCTCAATAAAAACCTACGCAAATAGCAAATAAAAAGATCACTGAGATGCTTATTGTCTGCTTGCCTTGTCATTTTGATTATGGGAAAGCTCCCGTATCATGTGCAAGGGGTACCCCGTTGGCAGTTCTTAATGATACACATATACTTACAATGACAAGAGCTTACTCGTGACTGAAGTTGAGTAGCATGAGGATCGGTCTTCATAAGTAAGGGGCATGAGATTTCGGTTTATAACTTGTCAAGCATATCCTCTTAGTTGTGTCACTTTAACCTTAACCACTTCAAGATGCTTATGATAGGAGCAATGAGAGCTGAAAACTACAAGTACCATAATTTTTGGAAGCTCTTTATGAGACTTGAATCCCTACTTCCTTTTACAAAAGTCCTTTCTTCCACCATTATATTGAGTCTCCATCTTCTATCTTTATGCACCTACTTTGAGAGCATAGTGGCCATTCTTAGTTCTATGTGCATTATCGCAAGACTAGTTGATTGATGCATAACTTGATATTGCTTGTTTTAAACTATTGTATCTAGTCACTCTTATAAACTTTGAAGGTGTCCTATGCATTTATATTTGCTACTCTATTGAGGGACAAGCTGAATACTTTTATGCTATGTTTTCTTTATGTGAAACAAACAAACGTCTTGCAAAGCATTTTTATTCATGAATCTTTTGTTTGTGCCTTTTCATGTTGCATCATAGTCTCTTTGCTTATTGCTAGAACTTTGTCTTTCATGTTATGATTGAAGTACTTTGATCCCAGCTTTGATGTTTTGCAAATACTTTGATCAAGTCTTTGATGGTGCATGTCACGTCAAAAATTATTCTTTCTTTTTATCACTTACCTACTCGAGGACGAGCAGGAGTTAAGCTTGGGGATGTTGATACATTGCAAATATATCTATAATTTTTGATGTTCCATGCTTGGTTTTATCCACTTTCTTGTGTTTTGTTCCAACTTTGGAGTACTTTTCATATGATTTCTTGGACTAACCTATTAACAAGAGCCATAGTACCAAATTACTGCTTTTTACGCTGTTTTTGGTTCGGAAAGTCGAAATGAATATTCTCGAATTGGACGGGACAAAAGCCAAAGTGCCTATTTTTCCGGAAGGGATCAAGTGCCGATCTGAGACGGAGAGGGGGGGTCGGCCACACCAGCTGGCCATGCCAGCTTGGCCCACGCCAGGTGGTCAGCCGACCCAGACCTCGGCCCCTCCTTCCGCCTATAAGTTGCCCTCGACGAAAACCCTAGGTACCGATCAAAAATCCACGAAGAGTGCAGCCACCGTCATCTCCATACCTAGATCGGGAGGGATCTGAAGCTCTTCCCGGCACCTTGCCAGAGAGGGGAATTCACCCTGGAGGCCTTCTTCATCACCATGCAAGCCTCCGATGTGATGCGTGAGTGGTTCATCCTTGGACTACGGATCCATGTAGTAGCTAGATGGCTGGTTTCTCCTCCTTTGTGCTTTCATGTTTAGATCTTGTGAGCTCCGTTCATGATCAAGATCATCTATTTGTAATTCATACATGTTGTGTTTGCGGGGATCCGATGGATATTGAGATGCTATTTCAGATTGATTATTGATTCTATCATGTCTTTGTTATTTGAGATCTTGCATGCTTTCCGTTGTTAGTAGCTATCTTGGCCAAGTAGATGCTAACAACTCCAAGAGTTAGTATTTATGCTCGATAGTGGGTTCATGCCTCTGGTAATCTGGGAAGTGATGAAATCTCTAAGGTACTAGATGTCTGTTGCTACTAGGAGAAAACAACGATCCTTTGTTCATAGAACAATTGTATTGTTTACTTTACACGCAGTTCGTAAAGCAATAATCTGTTGCTTGCAACTTAATACTGGAGGGGGTTCGGATGATAACCTGAAGGTGGATTATTAGTCATAGATGCAATTGGATGGCGGTCTATGTATTATGTTGTAATGCCCAATCAAGTCTCAAAGGAGTCAAGATGATTATTATATGCATGCATTGCTTTCTCGGTGTTTGTCAATTGCCCCGCTGTAATTTGTTCACCCAGCATGTTATCTATCTAAGGAGAGCCACCTCTAGTGAACTATGGATCCCGGTCCTTTGTCTTTTATATACAATCTACAATCTTTTACTGCTTTGTGTTTACTTTCTGCAAACTATTACTTCTTTCCATTCGATACGTTTAATCCTTTGTTTTCCGCAAAACACAGTGAGATTGACAACCTCATCGCAAGTTGGGGACAAAGTTCTGTGGTTGTGTTGTGCAGGTCTCCACGTTGCTACTAGCACCGGTAGTGCGCCCTGCCAAAGCTCAGCTAGCAACACCTTTGGGGTGTTTCCTTGCTCCTACTGGTTCGATTAAACCTTGGTTTCATAACTGAGGGAAAACTTACTGTTGTGCTCATCATACCTTCCTTTTGGGGTTCCCAACAAGCTGTACGTTGAAAGTCGAGTGCATCACTCCCCCATACACCACTATGGGATAGCTTCATTAAGACACATCTTCATATGTCCATTATCACCAATATGGACGGCAAGCTTCAAGCAAATGATCTTCTCGAGATGCTTATCTTGAACTTGCCCTTCTCAAACTTTTATGACGATCACCACTTGATGTCATCCTCTCATGGGCTATATGAGATCTTCACTTTTGAAGCATGCCCATGGAAAGATACCTATCCCATATAGAAAACGCAAAGGCACATATATAATGGGTTAGTTCATGATGCATAAATGATAAGGCTTACCATACCACAAGATCCATGTGGTACATTCTTTATGCTTCATGTGTTGACCAACTTGAAATCACCCTTCACACTTTGTATTGGTCAACCAAGTATCTTCTCATGCTCTATCTCAATATATTGAGGTACATAAAGAATTCTTCATTTGATTACATGCTCTAAATCTTAATCAACCATAGCTCAACTAATGAGGCTATCATGACACTGACTTAGAGCCATATCTTGAATTCTTCTATTGAGATCACACTCTCAAGAACTTGAACATATCATATTCTTCTCTTCAATTCGATGATCTTGATGCCAAAACTCAAGGTATATCTTTATCTTCATGGCATCTATACTTGAATCCAACATATGGACTACAAGCATGACCGATGGAATATTCCTTCATATAAAACTCAATGAAAACATTAGTCCATAGGGATTGTCATTAATAACCAAAACCACACATAGGGGCAATTACCCTTTCAATCTCCCCCATTTTGGTAATTGATGACAATCACAACAAGAGGGTTTATATAATGAATATTAGAAACAAGTACGCAACTTATCCGAGAATAAGTTGTATACAAGAGGTTGTATTTGATATGGTTAAGTAACACAAAGATACTATCCCATATCAAAACCGATTCTACTCACACAACCTACAACTAATGCAAGAGATGTGAGTAGAACCAACATATATAGAGAAAACTCCCCCACAATATATGCATGTGTGATGAACTTGAATTTCATTGCCTACATTGTCAAGCATAACCTTTGGGAGAGTTTCCACTATATATTCAACCATGCAATACATAATACATATGAAATGCATGAAAGGCAAACACTTAAGAACAAATCAATCTTAAGTAGAAAACCATTTCCCTTAAAACCCTCTAAACTTCTCCCCCATTGACAACAAGTGCCAAAATGGATGACAAAGTTAGAAGGCCAATATAGTTAAAGTTCCTCCCAAGGTGTACATTTCTCATAATATGAGTGTAATCATATGCACATATCCAATGATGAATACTTGGAGGAAATCAACTATATTGAGGATCAAATATTGCTAAAAGGATAACAAGGTGAAGAAACTTCAACGGATGAAGCAAGGAATCAAAAGATCCAAATAATCAAATGGAAAAATAGTGCTCTAAATGAAATAAGGAAGCTCCCCAAGGTTTGTGCATAAATTAGTTGTTTCATTTGAATACAATATGCACAAACATGGAATCCTCACTCCCTCTATATCATTTAGAACACAACCAAGATACAAGGAGTATAGATATAAATCAATACACTTGTCAAGATAAGCTTAAGTCCAAAATAAACCAAATATGATATATGAGTGTGTGAAGATGCAATAAAAGTAGACCGAGCACTCACAAATCAAGACCTTACCAATACCATTAAAACCAAGAGGATAAGAGAGATGGTCGGCAAAGAGCGAGGATATCAAGGCAAGAGATTAACACTCCCGTATATATAAGCTTCTAAGTGGACAAAACATGAGAGTAATCCACAAGGAAACATCCACACATAAGAGGTTAATAAAATAAGAAAACATGATATCCAAGAGGAAGTCATAAGATATACCAAACATGATATTTTTGCTTAAGTGCATATATAGCCCATGGCACTATTTTCTTATTTTCTCTCATGGTATATCAAAGAACTTCACCAAAGAAAAACAAAAACCTCAAAAACATCAAAACTAACACTAAGGGAACTAATGCTATTTGGGATATGTTGAGAAAGGCAACAAGTATCAAAAGTAAGGATTTAATGCAACTTCAACAATATTGCACATGACAGTACCTTGAGGAATTTATATGCAATAAATTGCTAGAAGGCATATTTGGGATTGGTGAATCATGAGCATGATTTTATATACTCCCCATTATATGCATCATCTCAAATTACTCACATAAGCAATAAGGATAGAAAATTCTTTCAAAGATCCTTGCAAGAACCGCAATATTTACAAACAAATAAATTCATGCCAAGATGTAACCTACAAGAGATTGGATGGAGGAATAGTATGCATGAATAAGATACTTGTTACCGAGATAGCAATGGTATGATGTAGTAGATAAGAATTCTTCGATCATCCTAGCTTGGCTCCAATTATCATGTGGTGACAACACCTTCCTTATATATAAGACAAGCATCCATTGCATCTCCAATGTACCTAAAACAACATTCAAGTACATCTTGGTCCCCAAACTTATTGGGTCCAAAGTGGTTAGACCAATCACAACACATAGGACATACTCCATAAAAATATGTGCATATTTAGAGAGATGAAATTTGAATTTCATGCACATCATAGCTGTTTAAGGATTTGATGGAGTATACCCTAAATATTGGATCAAAGAAAACATAACATGATATAAGATATACATTTAGTAAACATGCATGCACAAGACATTCAAGAACCAATGAAGATATAATTTGGACAAAACACCAAAATATTAAAGAAGGCATACAAGGTATGACAAAAACACATTTGTTGTGCAAACTATATCAAAGAATCAAATCAACACAAGATTTGTTCAACAAAGTTCAACAAATGAACCAAGCAAAAACTATTGAGCATAAAAGATGAGATAAAAACACAAATGCCCAAAGATTTATCTCATTCAAGCAAATAACCTAGAGAAGAAATAATGAGATAACAAACTCCCAAAACAGCAAGGTTTCAACAAATAAACCAAACCCTTAACACTTTTCACAATGGCACAAGGTTTCTAGAAGAAAAAGTTTGTCTTCCACTAAAAACACATTTGATAATAATAAAAAACACCATCAAAGAGATGTTCAAAAGCCAAGGAAGACAATGGGAGCCACATCAATTTTTGGAAAGAAAAAAGGCAATAAGAGGTGAAATCCAAGGTGAAGATGATCCACAAATGCTACCACACCCAAGTATATCAATTGTCGAAGACAATGAGTGTATTGGAATTTATTTCCGGTGGTATATTGCATGGATATTAAAGATAAATCTTCACAATAAAAACATAGGATAGGAATAAAAAGATTAAGCACTATGCAAAGATAGAGATTCTTGATAGCTTCAACTAGTCACACAATCATGCAAAGCAATGATTAGAATAACTTGAAGCAAATGGTCTCCCAAATAAGATATAGAGATATGCATTTGAGGAAGGCCACACCAAGAATTTCTTACTCAAGCAAAGACCAAAAATACGAGCAATAAAAGCTTCTAACAAAAATTAGGACCTTGTTTGAGCTAACATACCACCTAGATACAAGATAATAAACAATATCAACACTAAGTGGCACCACCTCATATGTTCACATTTCCTAGGATTGTGATATGCAAAAGAAGAATATTACTCCCCCATAATGTGGTATTCAATTTTTTCTTAATAAGAGGAAAAACAACCTCAACTATAAATAATTAATGGACATTTAGAATTTGAATTTCTCATGAGTATGACACACCACATAGTGACTAGATAAGCTTGCAATATCAATACTAAGTGGTATTACTCATGTACACACATTTTAAGGCTTGAGAGATGCGCAAGGCATATCACTCCCTCCAAAATGGGATGTTCCATTAACCACTCGAAAAGAGCCAAAAAGATATCATCAAGATGCATTAGAGGCTCAAAGCAAAACACACAAGTAAATGATGTGCCAAACACATAGACATACTTGAATACACAAAATAATCAAGCATGAGGCACAACAAATACAAACACATACTTGGTATAAAACCAAAACATGTAAAGGGGCAAGTAACTTACAATATAAAAGAGTTGAGTTCGAGTTACCGCAAAGAGGCACATTGGGTATATGGTAGGGAGATGATAATCCTTATAACTTGGCTTTATAAAATATAATATATGAAGATCCCTTAATTCTTCATGAGTTAGCCAAGTTTCCAATGCCCTCCACAAACACCTATTGATCAAGTTTGTTCTTGTTGGTCCCCAACTAAGTTGGGTCCTAAGAGGTTAGTCACAATAGGCTTGGCAATCCAAATGGTTCTTTTCCTAACACCACTTTGAGTTCCAACAAACTTGGCAAACACATTGCCATCCTTATAGTTCCCAAGAGAATAATAATCATCAATAATGATAGGGTTAGATAAGGTACCATTGGAACATGAAGAGGCCAAGTGCCCCTTCTCACGACATATGTAGCAACAAGTGTTCCCCTTTCTATTCTTTATTGATATCTTGTCTTGGGGAGCCTTATCTTGATTTTTCTTGGGAAGTGGCCTAGCTTCAACTTGAGGTTGAGATTGGGCTTGACCTTGAACTTGTGGCCGCTTCCCTTGTTGCTTCTCATTCAATTGCTTTTTCTTCAATGGACAAGATCTTACATGGTGTCCTACAACCTTGCACTTGAAGCAAATAATCTTGGCCGAATCCTTGACTTGGTCTTGGCCCTTCTTCTTGTTGCTCTTGGACTTGTTCTTGTTATTGGAGTTGAATCCATGTACACTTTTATCATTGGGGTATTTTTGCACACTCAAAATATTATCGAGTGTGGATTTGCCTTCATGACTCTTTTTCAAGTCTTTCTTCAAAGAAGTGACTTGGGCCTTGAGCTCTTTGATTTGCTCTACATGGTTAGTAGAAATAGAGGTACTAGAGGAAGTAGAAGCTTCATTGTTAGAGCAACAAGGCAAAGAAAGTAATCGAACACAAGGTTTATCACTAGTATGACTAGAAGGATCAGTAGGACTAGCACATGGCAAAATAGCATTTTGATTAGAAGTTGTGCTAATGTCCAAAAGAGGCTCACAAGATGTTACCTTAGTGATACTTGCCTCACGAGCTAATTTTAGCCCACATAGGAGATTATAAGATCATTATGAGAGCCCAAGAGCATTTCATGAATCTCTTCCAATTTCCTATACTTGCTAGTTAGCAACTCAAGTTGAGACCTTAGCTCAACATTCTCCTTTAACATAGATGCTTCACAAAAATTAGAGTTAGTAGCACTAGCATCATTAATAGATTTTTCATTTTCAAGCTCATAAGATTCAATTTTTTGTGTGAGGAGACAATTAGTGTGCTTCTCCTCGGCAAGCTCTTGCTTAAGGAGATGGAATCTACGACTCCCATCATCAAGTTGGAAATCCAGCTCCTCTATGGTTTCCGTTTGTTTAGTTATGGTGTCCATAACATGTTTGAGACAAGCAACAGCCTTATTATTACCACGAAGAGAGGTACACAAAAAAGTCAACTCAAGCACAAGAGCACTTGTATCCTCATCAAGGTCGTCATCACTATCATCATTATCATTGCTATTATCTAGAGAAGATATGTTGGAATCCAAAGTAGGAGATACCTTTGATCCTCTTGCCATAAGGCACATTTGAGCACGTGAGGATGAAGATGAGGATATTGTTGAATCTCCATTCATGATTGTGTCTTGCTCCATAGAATGTTTGATTTCCTTTACATTGTTAGATACACAACTATAGGAAATAGAAGCATTTTGCACATGGGAACAAGATAAATCAAGCATATCATCTACATTAGTACTCAAATAGTTTCTAGACGATATGCAAGGACTAGCAACACAAGGGGATATAGAACTATTGTTGCAAGAAGTGTTTAAGTCCAAACTCTCTACACCATTATCATTTATAGAACAAGAATCATTGGTGTAAAGAGAAACACTACCATCACCACATATGATTTTATCACTCACCATGCCATTACCTTGTGACTTGTCACATGTAGGTGAAGTGGAGGGAATTGAAATCTCATCGCGGCCAGAGGTGGAAGCCACTTGGATCTCTTCATGATGTGAAGGAGAAGAGAGCAACTCGGAGATACCACCGACCCTATGAGAAATGGACCCACCAAATATTTCTTTAAGCTTGCTCCACATCTCATGAGATGACTTGCGCTTCACAATCATCAAGAACAAATTAACTATGGGGCTCAAGGAGAAAAAGAACTTCTTAGATACTTGAGCTTCGAGATGTAAATTTTTCTCATCCTCTAAAACTAGATTTTGAGGATCCATCGGAGGAGAAAAACCTACATCTAGAAATCGCTCAACATTTGGACACAAGGTCCGAAGATTACAACGCAAGCAATTTCTCCACAAAACATAATTTGTGCCATCAAAGATAATTGTGTCATTGTGCACTATACTACTAGACGACATCTTTACACTCTAGGCGGTGAAGCCTAAACAAGGAGAGACCTTGCTCTGATACCAATTGAAATGATAGAGAGGTCACCTAGAGGGGGGGTGAATAGGCAAATTTAAAACTATTACGGTTTTGGCTTGATATAATACGGAATTAAACTAACATTTATTTTACAAGCACAAAACCTAAATACACTAGGCTCAACTAAGTGCACCAACAACAAGTTAAGCTAAGCAAGATAACACAAGATAAATCTATCACAAGTGATAGGCAAGATATAAGTACTTCAAGCTAGATGGCTATCACAAGGAAAGTAAGCTTGGGTATAGAGATAACCGAGGCATGCGGAGACAAAGATGTATTCCCGTGTTCCCTTACAAGTAAGGTACGTCACATTGGAGAGGTGTGGGATTCCACGAAGGATTTCCCAATGCCACGAAGGCTCACCTTCTTCTCCGAGTCTATCCCACGAAGGAATAGGCCCTTTCCTTATGGCTAGATTTTCCTCCACTTCGGAGATGGCAAGCTCCACAACCACTTCACAAGCTCCACGAAGGAGAAGCCCGGGTCTCTTCACAATCTTCCACGAAGAGGACACCGTGGCACCAACCGTCAAGCCAACTAGGAGGTCACCCTCCAACAGCAAAAGACTCGCGGTCTCTCACTCGAACAAATCATAGTGGAGAGCTCAACACTTATGCAAGAATGCAAACCAAGAAACACCAAGGGCATTCAAATCCCTCACTCTCAAATCCCACCAAAGCAACAAGTGCTAGGGAGGAAATAGAGAGGAATAACAATGGTGGAAATCAACAAATGACTTGAAGATCTAGATCCAATGGGTTCCCCTCACTTAGAGGAGGAATTGATTGGTGGGGATTGTAGATCTAGATCTCCTCTTCCAAAGCCCTCAAAAAGATGCAAGAATCATAGGAGGGAAGGGAGAGGAAGCAAGCTCAAGAGGGTCAACAATGGAGGTCAATTTCGGGCTCAAGAACACCTAAAAATGTTGGGGGAAGAACCTCCTTTTATAGGGAAAAGTAAATATGGCCGTTGGAGAGTAAATAGCGAAAAGTCGGTTGGACCGGCCCCAGAACCGGGAAACTCGGTCCCCAGGCCGGAGGACTGGCCTACAAACAGGAATACCTATATTTGCCAACTCGGAATAGACTCAGTCGCAAAAACCGGAAAATCCGATTTCAGATCCGGTCCAACTGGCGCTGGCACCGGACCGTCTGATGTGAGACTCGGTTGAACCGGATCCACAGCCGGGATGAAACAGACTTAACAAAAACGCAATAACTTTTGCATCCGGACTCCGATTTTGATGATCTTGGGCTTGTTTTGACGAGGACAACAAGCTCTACAATATGGTGCATGAAAACATCATAGTCCAACAAAGTAGGATAGAACCAAATTAGGAAAGGTATGAAGCCTCCCTATAAGAAGAACCTGTAAAACCTTCAAACTCTAAAACGCCACAGAAGATGCATACAAATTCTATTTTCGATGAACTTGGACTTGTTGAAGATCTAGCAACAATATCAAGAACCTCACATGGAGAAACACCAAGAAGCAACAAAATAGAAAGATGCAAAGTATGCAAAGGATTGAGCTCCCTAAGACAATGTGATCAAGTTACCCAACTGAAAGCCCCTCTTGATAGTGCGGCTATCTATCCTATAACCGAGTCTCCCAACAACTACCTTGAGACCGGTAAAAGGAAAACCTAGCAAGGCCATACCTTTGCCTTGCTCATCCCGCTTGATCTTGATGACAACGCTTCAAGCTCCATCCAAGCCGGAATGCATCACTTGATCATTGTTGCTTCGTGAAGACTCATAATTTGCTCCCCATACACCACTATGGGATAGTTTCATTAAGACACATATTCACATGTCCATTATCACCAATATGGACGGCAAGCTTCAAGCAAATGATCTTCTCGAGATGCTTATCTTGAACTTGCCCTTCTCAAACTTTGATGACGATCAACACTTGATGTCATCCTCTCATGGGCTATATGAGATCTTCACTTTTGAAGCATGCCCATGGAAAGATACCTATCCCATATAGAAAACGCAAAGGCACATATATAATGGGTTAGTTCATGATGCATAAATGATAAGGCTTACCATACCACAAGATCCATGTGGTACATTCTTTATGCTTCATGTGTTGACCAACTTGAAATCACCCTTCACTCTTTGTATTGGTCAACCAAGTATCTTCTCATGCTCTATCTCAATATCTTGAGGTACATAAAGAATTCTTAATTTGATTACATGCTCTAAATCTTAGTCAACCATAGCTCAACTAATGAGGCTATCATGACATCGACTTAGAGCCATATCTTGAATTCTTCTATTGAGATCACACTCTAAAGAACTTGAACATATCATATTCTTCTCTTCAATTAGATGATCTTGATGCCAAAACTCAAGGTATATCTTTATCTTCATGGCATCTATACTTGAATCCAACATATGGACTACATGCATGACCTATGGAATATTCCTTCATATAAAACTCAATGAAAACATTAGTCCATAGGGATTGTCATCAATCACCAAAACCACACATAGGGGCAATTACCCTTTCACAAAGTACAAGTGCAATGTTGAAAGCGTTCACCATGACAGCATGGTTCTGCTAATCCCCAACATATAGGTGCAAGCATATACAACATAGACGACACAATGATTCAAGTTTATTAAGGGCAAGAAAAAGTAAAGTGTTCCATCAAGTTCGTGAGAGCTTTACTCACTAGTTTTCTCATAACAAGTTTAATTCAGAAGGTAGATAAAAACATGAATATACTTGGAATAGCATATGATAATAGCTAGGTATGGTGGACTCTTTGGAATAACTTGGTTTTAGGAGTTGGATGCATGAGTGGAACTCATACTTGGTTATGGAGGCTAGCAAAAGACTAGGAGCGACCAACTAAGAGAGCAACAATGGCCATAATCATGCAGAGCGACAAATCATCATTAATCAAAGCATAAAGTGATACTACAAGTTGAAAACTAAAGGATCATAAAGGCTATGGTGACTTGGGATAGTCATAACATGGTGTGAGCATGTGCCAAGTCAACCCAAATAAAGCATCAAAGGAGAATACCACAATACTATGCTTTAATATGCTAAACAACGCATGATTCTTCAAAGGCACATTAAGCAATCTCAATTGTTTATAACAAGTCATGCTACAACAAAGAATACTAAGCATAAAGCCAAAACAATATCAAGCATGGCATGACAAAGCATAGGCCACAGTAAAAAACAAGCTCTCTTTACCACTTAAGCATGAACTTTCCTACTCTTTTCCAACCCAAACCAAACTATTTGAAAACCAATGCATGAAAGAGGGGGTACAACCAATTTATTCAGCAAACTAAGAAAACAAAGCAAACAAAAAACCAAAACGAAAACAAAAAAGAAGACGCTCCAAGAACAACACAATTGTGCATGAAACAATAATAATGAAGTGTTTGGAAGAAACCTGGAATTTTTATTGATGAAGAAGGGGATGTCTTGGGCATCCCCAAGCTTTGACGCTTGTACTTTTTGGATATTTCTTGGGGTGACACACGTGGCATCCCCAAGCTTCAGCTTTAGTCCATCCTTCATCTCATTATATCATTCCTTCCATACACCTAAAATTTTTCCTTCATACAAAACTTCACACAATCTTTATTAGCAACATTAGTGCACTCAAGATAATAAGTCTTTAGGTTCAGTTCCAACACAAATAAAACTTCCATTAGAACACTAGCTACTGTAGAACTTCCCTCAAAAAGCTCAATTCCCCAAAGAACTCAAAAAGGAACCAACAAGAAGCAAATGCAAATAATGGCAGAAATCTGTCAAAGCAGACGAGCAGGTAAAGACGAATTTTTTCAAAGACGTTCTGTTGCTCAAATCGAAAAGTGTTGATCTAACGAAAGTTAGATAACAACCTGGGGCAGAAGCACAAAAATTCATGCCTCAAAAGGACGTACAGAGATTTTACACGAAATTTTACGGTGAAGCACAGAAATCTGTTTCGGGACAACAACTTTCCCAATCATTACTTCTCTCTCATTAGAGGTTACTCTTGGCACAAAAAGGAAATAAAAAGGATAAGGAGCAGTTATTACTGAAGTAATAACTTCCAAGACTCATCTAGAACTTTTGGGTTATCTCCCAATAAGTACTTTTCTTTAACGCCTTTAAGTTAGGCATAAGAAGCAAGAAAAAGAATCAAGTGTTCTCGAATGAAGAAGCATTAAAACTAAATTTCTTGCCCTTACCTATCTTACTTTTATTCTTATCCTTGGGGAACTTATGAATGTTTGGTGGAGAAACAAAGTGCATGATGCCCTTTTCCACATCTATTATTGCTCCAAGGAGTTTCAATAGGGGTCTTCCAAGTGTAATTTGTCCTTTTCCTACACATTCAATAACAAGATAATCAGTAGAAACCATTTTCCCTAGGATCTTTGTAAACACTCCTTCAGCTATTCCAATGAGTAATACTGTGGCATTATTAGCAAGAAAAATTTCTTCTCCTCCTTTAGAAAGCCCCCAAAGATTCAAAGATTCATAGATATCTTTGGGCATAAGACAAAATTCAGACATGATATCACAGTGAGCATGAAAAGTTTCATTATTTATAGCAATCTTTACTGTGGGAAGCCATTTGAGGGTTCAGAATTTATTGGAACATAGTCATGGTGCTCTCTAAGTGTATTATAGCAATATTTTAAACTAGCAGTGCTGGTCTCAAGAGTATTCAATCTAGCAAATATGTTTATGAAGGAAGAATCAGATTTGCTAGGAAAGTTGTAAGTAAAGACCAACTTCTTTATGGCATTAATAGCATCATCCTCATTGCATTGGAGGAAATCTCCTCCTACTACATCATCCAAAGCGTATCTATAGCAAAGAGCAATTCCAAGGTAAAAACTGCTAAGGAACAAACTTTGAGTCATTTTAGGTTCAGTTTTTTCATGTAGATCAGAGATTCTAGACCAAGCTTCTTTGAAACTTTCTTCAATTCCTTGTTTAAAAGTGAAAATCATTTCCTCAGGTGACATAGTAGCTGGAGAAATGCTAGACATAATGATAACTTAAGATAAGAACTAATTTTTTTTTTGTTTTTAATAAAGAAAGCAAACTTGTAAAACTAAATTTTTTGTGTTTTTGATAAAGAAACAAGCAAACAAAGCAAAAGTAAACTAAGCAAAACAAAAATAACAAAGTAAAGAGATTGGTTATGAGGGACTCCCCTTGTGAAGATGTCCTTGATTCCCCGACAACGGCACCAGAAAAATAGCTTGATGGCCCAAAATATATCGAGCTCGTTGGGGAACCCCAAGAGGAAGGTATGATGAGCACATCGGCAAGTTTTCCCTCAATTATGAAACCAAGGTTTAATCGAACCAGTAGGAGCAAGGAAACACCCCAAAGGTGTAGCTAGCTGAACTTTGGCAGGGAGCACTACCGGTGCCAGCAGCAACATGGAGACCTGCACAACACAACCATAGAACTTTTCCCCCAACTTGCGATGAGGTTGTCAATCTCACCGGTTTTGCTGAAAACAAAGGATTAAACGTATCGAGTGGAAGAAAGTAATAGTTTCCAGATAGTAAACACAAAGCAGTAAACAGTTGATTGTAGATTGATAGTAAAAGAAAAGACCGGGGTCCATAGTTCACTAGAGGTGGCTCTCCTTAAGATAGATGACATGTTGGGTGAACAAATTACAGCAGGGCAATTGACAAATATCGAGAAAGCATACAAGCATATACTACTCATCTTGACTCCTTTGAGATTCGATTGGGCATTACAACATTATGCATAGACCTCCATCCAACTGCATCTATGACTAATAATCCACCTTCAGGTTATCATCCGAACCCCCTCCATTATTAAGTTGCAAGCAACGGATAATTACATTACGAATTGCGTGTAAAGTAAACAGTACGATTATTCTATGAACAAAGGATTGTTGTTTTCTCCCTAGTAGCAATAGCACATCTAGTACCTTAGAGATTTCTATCACTTCCCCAGATTACTAGAGGCATGAACCCACTATCGAGCATCTACTTTGCCAAGATAGCTACTAACAACGGAAAGCATGCAAGATCACAAATAACAAAGACATGATAGAATCAATAATCAATCTGAAATAGCATCTCAATATCCATCGGATCCCCGCAAACACAACATGCAGAATTGCAAATAGATGATCTTGCTCATGAACGGAGCTCACAAGATCTAGACATGATAGCACAAAGGAGGAGAACCAGCCATCTAGCTACTACATGGACCCGTAGTCTAGAGATGAACTACTCACCCATCACACCGGAGGCTTGCATGATGATGAAGAAGGCCTCCATGGGTGAATTCTCCCCTCCGGCAGGGTACCAGGAAGATCTTCAGATCCCTCCCGATCTAGGGATGGAGATGACATCGGCTATAGACTCTTTCGTGGAATTTTGATCGGGGGCATCTCATAGGCGGAAGGAGAGGCCGAGGGGGTGCCTAGGTTGGCCACACCACCCCCTGGCGTGGGCCAGGCCTGGCCACGCGGCCAGGTGGTGTGGCCACCCTCTGGCCATTCTCCGTCTCGTATTCTGGCTCCGGGTGTCCCTCGGTGAAAAACTGACTTTGGCTTTTGTCCCGTCCAATTCCGAGAATATTCATTTTCTGACTTTCCTGGAACCAAAAACAGCAGAAAACAGGTAGCTGGCACTGTGGATCTTGTTAATAGGTTAGTCCAAAAATCATATGAAAAGTACTCCAAGTGTGGACAAAACATAAGAAAGTAGATAAAACCAAGCATGGAACATCAAAAATTAAGGATACGTTAGCAACGTATCACACACTCAACTGGGGCACCGATTCTAAGAAACAAAACCCCCTAAGACTTACACTAGTAACATCAATAGCAAGTCAACATACTTATATATCATCCATCATCCATCAAGCATTTTACCTCAGCCTTTGCATCCTTGGCAACTAATCATGATGCATAGCTAGTCAAGTAAGCAGTAGATCTTGCATATGATTTGTGCTACTATGCACACCTTCAGAAGGGTTCCACAAAAGCAAGATCAATTTAGTAGAAGCCACTATTTTATCTAACTACAACATATATATTGTTAACAAATAATATTCCTAATCTCTTTCTTTTAGGAATCATATATATGCATATCAAGTTGTTTAGTAAATCAAAATGATCCACTTTGCATATCCCAACTCATATTTAACCAAGATCATATCATCAAAAGCTCATTCAAAGCTAACTACAAGCAATTAAAGAATGATCGAATCAATTCCTTAACTATCTTAACTAGGAATCAATCCTAGTAAACTTCTATCTATCCACATGGATAGACAAGATTCAGCACAACAAATTCTTGAATATCAGATTATCTTTCTGAGCCATTCAGCTAAGAATCATTACCAAGTGTATCCTAATCCATTACTGAATCAAGAATCAGCAAGCTACTAGTTACTTTCCAAGCCTCAGTAAATCCAACAAAAGCACCACTACATCATAGTCTAGTGGGAATTCACCGAATTTGTCATTCAAGCACATAATAAATCCAAAACATGTTTACTGTACTTATTTCAGTAGAGAAACCATGTTAGAATGGGCACATTAGGGTACCAAGCCAAGCTAAACCACTAGCAGGAGATCAAGAATATTATATACAGCTTTGAAATTGAACCAAATTGAGCAAGACATGCTCAATATCAACATAGGAACTAGAGCAACCTTAATTGGTAGCAACAATGTACATAGAAATCATTGTGGGAGAATAGAATTGTAGTTACCACATACATTAGAGAGCTATTGCTAGAAGAAAAGAGGGGAAAACCATAATTAGGGTTTGATGCTGAGAGAAAGATGTGAGGAACAAAGATATCTTGAGATAATAGAGAGAGGGAGAGTAGGGAGTATACTTACTCATGATCCTCGCTTAAGCATGAGAAGAGGAAGAAGAGGTGGTCGGCAATGACAGCCACAACATAATAGTACAATGGACACCAGGGGCACCAACACCGCATCATGTCGCGTCAGAACCACTAAGGCAGCGTCACCACAGCGGGGTCACCTGGAGCAAGGGCGTCGGGGTTGTAGCTACGTTGTCATCCTGTTGGCGCTAGTGATGAAGAGGTAGAGGAACCCTAGCCAGAGAACTAGAGGGGGCAAACTCATTCAGACCTTAGAATCAAATCGAGTTGGATAGAGGGGTAGGCCAGAGTGTGGTGGTGTTGTGGCGACTGATGGCTGTGGCCGGAGAGGCCAGGCTAACCGGAATCGGGCGGCGCATCGAGCGTAACAGGGAGGAGAACCCGAGAATGTTTGGTTACCATGTGTGAGTGTGTGCATGAGATGAGGGAGTGTGTCGGTTGGGCTGAGATGGCCCGTGGGCCAGACTGGCTAAGGGACAAGCCTAGTTAACTAAAGAAAATAGAAAAGGAATAAAAGAAAAGAAAACTGAATTACTAAAATAACCGTATGAATTCAATAACCCCTAAAAAATATAGAAAAATCGTAAAAATACATATGCTATATCAAAATGCTCATAAAAATAATATCTACTTAGGAAAAATATAACATGGCTTGTTTAAGTTAAATAAAATACAACTAAATAATAAATGCACTAAAATCTTTAATGAAATATAAAAATATAAGAAAAAGTCCTAAAATCAATAAAAAAACATTTGTGTATATAGAAATAAATCTATTATTTTATAAAATGCCAATTATAAAATTCCAAGTAATTTTGGTAACTATCAAAAATAAGTGTTAGAATTGACTTTATAATCCTTTTCTTTTATTAGAATATAAGGGATATATTTTATCTTATCATGTATAAATCAATATTAGAATTAACTAACTACTTAAATTTATTTACAAAAATTAAATGTATTTTCATTTATCATCTATAAATTCAAATAAATTATTTTTAACTTTATTTAAATCTTTAGAATTTATTGCCTAGAATAATAAATACTCTTTCTTTAATAATTATAAATATGAAGTTTTAAAACTTTAAAAATTACATTTAGCTTTATAACTAGGGTAAAACATGTAAAGAAAACTAAATTATCCATTCCACTTAGATATTTATTTGTTTATATTACCAAGTAAAATGTATTATACCAAAGGAACCATATTGAATAAATTACAAATATAAACTCAAGCAATATATCTTTGAATCCTTGGCTATATCAATTTAATATCTAAGTTATTAAACTTGCTTATAAGCTAGTTCCCATAATTACCCATAAAAGGTATTCAATTAAAATATAAAATCTAGCACCCTTCCTACTAAATACAAATGATCTTGTAACATTGATTAGGCTTAATAAAAACCTAGACCTTGGTGATACCATAAAACATCATGCTTTAAAATTCACTTTAGTAGTTAAGTTTGGTCTAAAATCTCATAAACATTATATCTTAAGTTTATATCTTAACTTTGGTCTTTTATACAATCCACTAAAAGTATAATAACTCAACATTAATTGTACTCTATCAAAGACCATAGTTTTAACCTTAACAACCTTTTATATTGATGAATTTTACTTAAACAACCTTTTCTTTCAAAGTTATTCTTTTTGCCACTTCAAGTAAACACACTTTGCTATTTCTTTTAAGTCTTAACAACTTAACAATTGAGTTTTCATAAGAGTTTCATAATATAACCAACCACAATTATATGTTGTTATTGTACTTTACTTATATACTTTGCATGTTAAACTCTTAAGTGCTTTGTAGATATATTTACTTGTGAAGTAAACTTGAAGAATAACCAAATCTTAAAGGCATCACCTAAGTTTAAGTCATCCACGTTATTGGGGAATTATCTCGGGATTTTACAAAATGCATTACATTACTTATGTATCACAATATATTGCTTCTTTAAACATTAGTCCTTACCAGACCAATGGTACTGTTTTCAGATATTGGATCTTATAATATATCGAAGACCGTGATTGCATAATCTTGTAATCACAAAGGCAAGTTCACACTTGCTCATGTCCTTACAAATCAAATGTTGTCATCACCTGCATTTCAAAAAGGTCAGAAAATGATATTTTCATAATGATATGATTATGGTTTATTTACCAAGTGGTAATAACCTACTATGGAAGTTCCGGTGGTAAAGGAACATATTATTTAGGACTTAAACTACCAATATCACTAGTGATTCTTGCGCCGTACAATACGCGTTAACCATGAGTTTTGGAATGGGATGGAGAAGTCAGTTGGATCTCCTTCCTTTCGCATGTCAACAGATGACAAGGTCATGGCTGTAAATTTTCGTAAGAATTGGTAGCATATGGGTGGGATCCCTCAACGTCCCATGGCATCTAGTATCTACGAGGGTTGTACGCCTTAGGCTGCCATTGGAAACAGGTTTTATCCTAGGTTTGACGTGCAATCCGATGGGCATGCTGGGTTGCGAAGAAGGGTAGTGATTGGCTTGGATCTTAGGTTGGACCTCAAACCACGGAAATTTGAACGGGGTCATACTCCCGTCTGTACAACAAGGCTTAAGGCCTCTTATAGGAAAAGTGACGCACCTCTGCAGAGTATATAAAATTATGACATGTTACTCTCTATTCCGGGAAGGAGCTACGAACGCAGCAGGAAATGAACTCCACGAAGTTCTAGTAAACCTGTGAACCTTTAAAGAAATATTTATAAAAACCTGCATATCTTACGACATATAGTCTATGCTTATAGATAGTGCATCAAACACTCCTTTTTAGTAAACTTGTTGAGTACGCTCGTACTCAACCGTATCTTCTTATCCCTTGCTAGATTCTAAACCCAATAATGACGTCGTCAACACCAGTTGATGCTCAAAGGAATCATCATCAAAGGCTTAGGATCTTCAATGAAGTCAATGGAGACAGCACATACATCAACTAAAGTGAAGACGAAGTTGCTGATTAGATAGGAGTATAATGTCTAGCCATAGAACCTACTTATGTAAAGCAATGCAATAGCGTTATTTGCAAGCCAGATAGTTATATACTAGTGATTTTAGTATGATAGTTGTGAGTTTTTATTTCTGGTTTTTCTTTGTAATAAGTTGCTTTCTTCCTCCATAACCTAGAGTGTTTTCTAGATCTTTTGTAAAGAGTCGAGTTATAATCGATCTATAGTCATGTCTTGGACCTGCTATGTTTCTGTTGTACCACACTGAGGGATATAATACTGGTAGAACAATATTTTATTGGTGTTATGTCGATGACTATAATATACTACGTCATGCGGTGGTATGCTGGGTCACCACACAACGGTAGTTAGCGCCGGCGAACTCGAAATTTTATGCGCTGACCGTAATTTTTTCTTTAACCCTTTTCCTACTAGTGTTTTTAGATAACGGGTACCCGCGATGGTACCCGACTTTAAATTAAGAAAGCCCCATGGCCAAGACGGTAGCGATACAACCAAAAGAACGGCTGTTGGGATACCATCTTAAAAGTTTTACAACCAAAGGCCCGTAGGCAAACAAACTGAAGTAGAGTAGCACAAAAATACTAAAAACCTAGTGGTGGCCGAGGTGAGGCGGCAAAAGAAGTAGCAGGGGCGTCAGAAGTGCGGCCC
Organism: Avena insularis; assembly: GCA_023614405.1. Taxonomy (NCBI): domain Eukaryota; kingdom Viridiplantae; phylum Streptophyta; class Magnoliopsida; order Poales; family Poaceae; genus Avena; species Avena insularis. The sequence goes on along the minus strand of CM042686.1, from coordinate 480,602,799 downwards.
CAGGCTTGAGAAGGAGCATCCACTGCTTTTCCTAGCAGTGTGTAGCTTTATTAAGTTTAAATCAGACTTTGCTCGAGCTTACCATCTTAAACATCGCTTGACGGATTTTTTCGTCCTGTATTTTGTTGCGTCGACCGAAGACTGTATATATTCAGAACGATACTTACAAAGCATCATCGTGCAGCTACAATATATAGGGTAACATTTTCAAACATGCACGGAGACGCATGCGATGGCGCAATGCAAGCGCCATAACTGCAATAGCGTCTCGTAGTTCAACAAAGCACAAATGCGTCAAGTTTGCACGTATTAAAACAATTCAAAATTTCCACAGTAAAAGGCGTTTAGATCGGAGTAACTAGTACAGTACTAACACTGGACTAGGGCACCGTGTGCTTCTCTGCGGAACCATGGACGGAGCTAGAACTATTCATGGGTATGCAATGAATACTCAATATTTTTTGCAAATTTATTTTAGTATATAAGCTCCCATATGCATAGGTATACATGTTAGGGTTCTTCTGTACGTGTTTATGTCGTTAAAATCGTTAAAATCGCGGTTCCCGATCCCTACTGAGTCCCGCTTTTCTAACCTGGGCCAAATTCCTAATTTGGGCTTTACTTGGGCTCCCATGAGTCACCGACCCACAATGGGTATTCAGAGCGAGAGAAAAAAAATCCAATCGGGAGGAGTCACGGAGGCGAACCGCTCCTCTTTCTGTGCTCGACTCGATCAGTCGATCGATCGATCTCATCTGGCCGCCGGCCGCCGCCCGTATTCAAGCAAGCTCCCTACCTCTCGCCGGCAATCCGCGCAGTCGCAACAGCGAAGGTAAGCAATTCCCAAGGTCTCCAGCTTGCAGTGTCTTGTTGCCCGGCTGATCAATTGCCCGTCGTGGCGTCGCCTCTCACCTCACGCCTGACACCGCAGCCCGCTGCCCGCAGGCCGCTCCGGCACTGCACAACCGCAGAAGATTGGTATCCATAACAACGGTGATGGCAAACGGCGACGCTGGACAACACAAGGCCAGCGTTCAGCAGAGCAGTAGACAGCAGTTCAGTTTGTCGGTCGACACTTAACAGTTCTCATACAGTAAGAAGAAGACATGTTCTGCTTCAGTTAAAATTTATGTTGTTTTACCTTGAATTCGGAATAAAAAGTGATATCGTTTATGTTGAATTCAAGTTCAGAATCATAAGATCGTTGTTGCCAATTCTATCTAGAAATAGAATTCAGAATAAGACGTGCCAGATCAGACTGATCAGATCACTCACGGTAAGAATAAGAGTCGCTTCACTTCACTTATAATTTCAATTCTGTTTTTCTCCAAATGAGATTCTGAAAATTTCAATTATTATAGGTTTGAAAAATAAAGAACAAGCAAAAGCAAGAGAAGTGTACTGATTTGAAACGTACGTGGAATAAAGCTGCAAAGAAACCAAAGATAGCTTCGACGTCGACGCCGATATCTATTGAGGTTGAAAGCCAAAATCAAGATGACAATGTGAGCAATCCTCCTTACAATGAATTGCAGTTGGCACTAGTGCAAACACAGAATAATGATGACAGAGAACAATATAATGATGATGATGATCACTAGATGCAGTGTTTTGCTTTGTTTGCTACTTGTTCAAGGATGAAACTAAGCATAAGGGAGGTGATTCTTTTGTGAAAGGGGGATTTAAAAATTGGAATATGATGAAAAATAGATTCGAGAAATATTGTGGCGATCTCACTAGTGCTCATTGTGAAGCTCAAGAAAAATATGATTTGTTCATTCAACCTAGTGCATCAATCAGAGAGTCTATTTCTTCAAGTTCCAAACAAAGTAAGGCCCAATATCTCTCTCGGTTGAGTTATTCAATTTATTGCTTAAGATTTCTTTTAAAGCAAGGGTTGGCTTTTCGTGGTCATGATGAAAGTGAAGATTCATTTAACAAGGGAAATTTTCTTGAGCTTTTGAATCATCTAGCAGAAAAGTTTGAAGATGTTGACAAAGTTGTTTTGAAAAATGCTCCAAAGAATTGCAGAATGACATGCCCTGAGATACAATTAGAACTCATCAATTGTTGTGCCAAAGAAACAACTAGTCTTCTTCTGGAAGATCTTGGTGAAGAATATTTTGCAATATTTGCCGATGAATCTAGTGATGTGTATCAACAAGAAGAATTGGCTCTTTGCTTGCGGTATGTAGATAAAACTGGAAAGGTGGTTGAGAGATTTCTTGGAATTGTCCATGTTGATGACAGTACATCTTTGACACTAAAAAAGGCAATTGAAAAACTATTGATGGATCATTCTTTGAGCTTCTCAATGGTACGTGGACAGGGTTACGATGGAGCTAGTAACATGAAAGGTAAGGCTAATGGGTTGAAAAACTTATTATGGATGAGTCTCCTAGTGCTTATTATGTGCATTGCTTTGCCCATCAACTCCAATTAACGCTTGCTGTTGTTGCTAAAGAGAATGGTGATTGCTTTTGGTTCTTTCAACAACTTGCATATTTGTCGAATGTTCTTGGTATGTCTTGCAAAAAGATCCAAATGTTTTGAGAAGCTCAAGCTAAGTATCTCATTGAAGCATTGGAATTGGAAGAAATTAAAACGGGCACAGGGCTAAATCAAGAGATGGATTTGGGAAGGCCATGTGAAACCCGTTGGGGGTCCCACTCCAAAACCGTGTCACATGTGCTTTCTTTGTACCCTTCAATCCAGAAAGTTCTCAAAAGGATTGGAAAAGAGTATCATAGTGCGGAGGCTATTGGAGCTCAAACTATGTTGACAATATTTGAGTCATTTGAATTTGTTTTTATGTTGCACTTGTTGGATGAAATATTTGGACACACGGATCTCTTGACTCAAGCTTTGCAAAGGAGGGACCAAGACATTGTGAATGCTATTGATATGCTCGATCTCACTAAGCAAGAATTATTGAATCTGCGAGAAGATAGTGGATGGAAACATTTTCTTGAAAAAGTTCAGGCTTTTTGTTTGAAGCATAAGGTCAAAGTCCCTGACATGGATGCACGCTATAAGCCAGTTCATAGATGTAAAAAGTTTTTCAAGAATGTTAACAATATCCACCGGTTCCGTGTTGATATATTTTTGGGTCTTATTGATAGGCAATATCAAGAGCTCGAAAACAGGTTTGATGAGGTAAACACTCAATTACTTGTTTGCATGTCATCATTCAATCCCGTTGCTTCATTTGCTGCTTATGATCAAGAGAAGTTGGTCAAACTTGCTCACTTCTATCCTAAGAATTTCTCAAAGCTAGAGTTATCAAAGCTTCCTTATCAGTTGGATATGTTTGTGGCCGATATGCGTAGGGACGAAAGATTTAGAAAGGTAAAAAATATTGCCGAGCTTTCTGTTATGCTTGTTGAGACAAAAAAGAATCTCTCTCATTCCATGGTTTACAAGCTTCTCAAATTGGTCCTAATTCTTCCGGTGGCGACTGCTAGTGTCGAGAGAGTATTTTCTTCCACGAATTATGTGAAGAATAAATTGAGAAACAAAATGGGAGAGCAATTTTTGAATGATTGTTTGGTTACTTTCCTTGAACGTCGATTCTTCTTGCAAGTAAAGGATGATGATATCATTGCTCGTTTTCAAAAGGGAGATCGTAGAGTTAAATAATATTTTTTCAGTGTTTTTACAATGCAATTTAATTATTTGAGACGATGACTACTATGAAAACTTTGTAGTTTGGTTCTTGCTATTGTGAACCTACATATTATATTGGTGTGCTATAATTTTTTTATTTCGAATACCCAATGTGAAAATCCTGGCTACGCCACTGTGCGGAACCTTTTTCTTGGATCGGTCGCTGATACATTTTACCTGCCCAGTTTTACAAATGGCGAAATGGTAGTGCAGTACACCTGGCACCTGGCAGGCAAATATGCACAGACAGCGAGTCAGCCACAGCGCATTTAAGCTTCTGATATCGTCCGTCTATCCTGGCTACAGTCTGAACTCTGATGGCGTTGGCTGCCTAGAAGGGGAAGGGGTGCAGGGAAGACTTTATTCTCCAACCGACCACTGTTTTGTGCTATATATATACCAGTTTATCTTTTCTAGTACAATGTAAAGATCGTAAATGGGTAATACTACATTGCTCAGTAAAAGAGAGCCTAAATACCATGAAAAATACTTTTGTTTTTCTTGAGGCCATAAGGGCGTGTAATTTGTGATGATGTGATCATATAAACAACTAAGTAAAGTTGTGGTCTTGAGTAGGAAAAAAAGGGAGTATATGTTAGTTTATCTTTTCTAAAGTCTAATGATCGTAATCGGATAGTAATACTGTACTACAGTGCTCGGTAAAAGAGATAGCAAAAATACTGGGAAGAACGTGTGGGTTTTCTTGTTGAGGCCAAAAGGGCGTGTTATTTGTGATGTTTTCATAAAATCAACTTAGTAAGTTGTGATCTAAAAATCAGACTGACTAGTTAACAACTTGCAATCACTAGGCTAAAGAAACTTGCATTTGCCATCGCACATTTTCCTGAAACAAAGCCAGCACACATTACATACTTAGTTTGTCCAATCATAAGCTGACTACACTCAATCAATCGACTAGTTACTGAAGAAGGACCTCGACGCCGCGTGCTACATCAGGAGGTGCAGGGGCGTATGAGGAAGGAAAGTCAACCAATGGTGTGCGCATGCCAGGAGGGTATGTGACGGCGCCAGCGGTAGGCCGGACTCTGACTGATATTGCGGCTTTCGGCGGGATCATGGCTGCAGAGGCGAATGGAGTACGCTCCAGTGACCGTGTCCGTGCTCAGGTCAACGCCGACGACACGCAGATGGCCAGGGCGATGCTGCTCAAGGCTCAAAGCTTGCAAGGTAAAAATTTAAATCCAAAGTTCTCTATTTTATCTTTTAATACTGAAGATATTATTCATAGAGCTAGCAAAATGGGGGTTTCTTTGGGTAAATCACCGTCACAAGTTAACGTTTCGGTTAGTATTATTAGAGATTATGAAGTTGATAGGACTTTAACAATTCTAAGAAAAGATAATATGGTAGAAAATAAGAACGAAGCTGCTCACAGTTTAATAGTTTCAAAAGCATCTCACCTTGCGGCGGACTTGGTGAATGACAACGTACATGTCACAGATGATCAAATGGATCATCTAGCTGCCTTGGATGTTGTTCCTAAAGGTAAGAAAAAAAGGAAAAGAAACAGTTTGACGTCTCTAATGTGCGAAGGAGCACACGTTCCAAAATTAAAAAGTAGCTCTTATCATGCAAGGTTTAAAAGGTCTAATTTGGAATAGTAACGGGTTTCGGGATCCTGCTAAATATAATTTTGTTAGCGAATCGATTAGGGAACAAAAGTTAGACTTCATTGGCTTGTTGGAGACAGGAAGGTCTAATTTTTCGGTTCCGTTTTTGAAACACTTAGCTGCTGGAAAAGATTTTGCGTGGTTTTGTCTACCTCCTCATGGCCGCTCTGGTGGTATTTTAGTTGGGGTTAATACGCTATCACTTCAAGTCACGAAGGTTGACACTGGAGATTTTAGCGTTAAAATTCAAATGAAGTGTCGAAACGATGGCTTTGAGTGGGTTTTGATTCCGGTATATGGTGCCGCTCAGGACTCACATAAGCATCTTTTTCTCGCGGAATTGGTTCGTATGTGCGAGGCTGAAACACTACCTATGTTGGTAGGTGGCGATTTTAATATTATTAGAAGAAGAGAGGAGAAGAATAACGATAACTTCAATCCTCGATGGCCTTTTATGTTTAATGCCATCATTGAAAATCTGGATTTAAGAGAGATAGTTCTCTCTGGAAGACAATTCACATGGGAAAATCATAGAGATACCCCAACTTATGAGAAACTGGACCGCATTCTCACAAGTGTAGAATGCGAACAGAAATTTCCAATGGTGACGGTACGTGCGCTTACTCGTACCGGTTCGGATCACACGCCGTTACTAGTTGACACGGGCAATGGTGCTCATCTAGGAAATGTAGCCCGTTTCTCTTTTGAGTTATCGTGGCTTCGTCATGAGGATTTCCACGAGATGATAGCAACCGAATGGGCTGCTGTTCAACGTGTTAATTCACCAATTGAAACATGGCAAAATAAAATTAGACATCTCCATCGTTTTCTGAAGGGATGGACGAAGAATCTAAGTGGAAAATATAAAAAAGAAAAGGAGAAGTGGTTAGCTATCATTGAGACATTAGATCTCAAAGCCGAATCTGCACCACTTTGTGAGGCCGAAAGAGAGGCTTTAAGAGTCGCAGATGAGCAAGTGAATAAGCTTAGACGCGATGAGGAAATTAAATGGGCCCAACGCGCTAAAGTTAAACATGTTCAAGAAGAAGGTAATAATACGAAATATTTTCATTTGATTGCGAATAGGAAAAATAGAAAGAAAAAGATATTTCAACTCGAACAAGATGAAGGAACAATTGTAGGGGAACAAAATCTTCAGGTTTATATTCTGAATACTACAAGAAGTTATTTGGGGCACCGGAACCGAACAATTTCTCTTTGGTTGAAAATGAAACTATGGACATACCAAGATTGTCTTCAGAGGAGAACGCTATTTTAGTTGCTGACTTCTCTGAGAAGGAAGTACTAGAGGCGATTTCTCAAATGGAACGTAATAAAGCTTCTGGACCGGATGGGTTCCCAGCTGAGTTTTATCAGCAGTTTTGGGGTGTCATTAAAGATGATTTGATGACATTGTTTGTACAGTTACAAGCAGGAGAGTTACCATTGTTTAAGTTAAATTTTGGAGTTATAACTCTCTTACCCAAAAAAGAAAATGCAGTACAAATACAACAATACAGACCCATATGTCTTTTAAATGTGAGCTTCAAGATTTTTACAAAGGTGGCTACTAATAGAGTCACTGAAATTGCACATAAAGTTATTCGGCCATCTCAAATGGCGTTTATGCCCGGTAGACACATCCGGTGTTGTGGTTCTACATGAGACCATTCATGAACTTCATAGGAAGAAAATGGATGGAGTCCTTTTTAAAATAGATTTTGAAAAGGCTTACGATAAAGTCAAATGGCCTTTTTTGCAACAGGTCATGCGTATGAAGGGTTTTGATCCTAAATGGTGTGACTGGATTGCAAATTTTGTTCAAGGTGGTAGTGTCAGAATTAGAGTCAACGATGATATTGGCCACTATTTCCAAACTAAAAAGGGTATTAGGCAGGGGATCCGTTATCTCCGATGCTTTTTAACATCATTACAGATATGTTAGCCATTCTAATTGCAAGGGCAAAGGAGGTTGGCCAAGTAGGTGGATTAATCCCCCATCTGGTTGAGGGTGGTGTGTCAATTTTACAATATGTTGATGATACAATCCTTTTTATGGAACATGATTTTGATAAGGCTTTAAACATGAAGTTGATTCTTTGTATCTTTGAACAACTTTCTGGCTTGAAGATTAATTTCCATAAGAGTGATATATTTTGTTTTGGCAAAGCTAAGGAGGAAGAACATGTTTATAAAGGGATCTTTGGTTGTGAATCTGGGTCTCTTCCTATCAAGTACCTTGGGGTACCGGTACATCACCGTAAACTTAGGAATGTGGAGTGGAATCCAGTTGAATCCCGATTTGAAAGAAAATTGGGATGTTGGCAGATCAACTTACTATCCTATGGAGATAGATTGGTTCTGATAAATTCTGTTTTTACTAGTCTTCTTATGTTTATGCTATCATTTCTAGAGATACCCAAAGGGGTACGTAAACGTTTAGATTTTTATCGTTCTAGGTTTTTCTGGCAAAACGATGAACATAAAAAGAAATATAGACTCACTAAATGGAATATTCTGTGTAGACCAAAGGACCAGGGAGGGCTTGGTATAGAGGTACTAAGGCTCAAAAATATTTGTTTGCTCAGTAAATGGCTGTTCAAAATGTTAACTGAGGAAGGTATGTGGCAAGAGTTGCTACATAATAAATACCTTAAGAATAAAACCCCCGCTCAGGTTGAAATTAAACCTACAGATTCCCCTTTCTGGAAGGGCTTAATGAGAGTTAAAGATTGTTTCTTTCATAGAGGTTTTTTCAGTATTGGTAATGGTAGATGTACCAGATTTTGGGAAGATGTATGGTTAGGTGATTCATCTTTAGCTCATCAGTATCCATCTTTATATAACATTGTGCATCGCAAAAATGTTTTAGTTGCGGATGTTTTAGCTCATGTTCCACTCAATATTAGTTTCAGAAGGACTTTAACTGGTAATAATTGGACATCATGGATGCATTTATGCCAAAGACTGATGAATATAAACCTTAATGACGAACCCGATAGATTTATTTGGAAGCTCACACAGTCGGGTGTTTTCTCGGTTAAATCTATGTATGCAGACCTGATAAATGATTAGCAGGATTTCCCTAGAAAATACCTTTGGAAATTAAAGATTCCTCTGAAGATAAAGATATTCATGTGGTTCCTAAATAGAAAAGTATTACTAACAAAAGATAATCTTGCTAAAAGAAAATGGACGGGGAGTAAAAATTGTTGTTTTTGTGATTCAGAGGAAACCATTCAACATTTATTTATTTCCTGTCCTTTTGCGCAAATGGTTTGGCGTGTTATTCATTTCGCTTTTAATATCCCGCCACCAGCTAATGTTACCAATATGTTTGGAAATTGGTTGAATGGTATTGATAAGATTGTTAAGGCTCGAATTCAGATTGGAGTTTCAGCTTTATGTTGGTCTATTTGAAATTGCAGGAATAACATTATTTTTAACAAGGTTGAAGGAACAAATTTTTTGCAGGTTATACATATGGTTGTGCATTGGATTCAGCAGTGGTCGGTTCTACTACCTATGGAGCAGCGAGAACCTATGGCTACTGGTGGCAGCCGGCTCCTGATGGTTGCTCAGGATATCTACAACCGGGCTTCTTGGCGGCATATTAGTAGATTGGATAATGTTTAATATATGCTTGCTTGTCATTTTTATGTGGCGATTTTAAGTGACCCGTGAGTTTGTAATAACGAGATAGACAAACTCAGTAATAAAGCAGGCTGTGTGCATCTATTGATGCAGAGGCCGGGGTGTTTATCCCCCATTTCGGAAAAAAAAAAGTTACTGAAGAAGAACAAGAAAAAAGGTGAACCCACAAGTTCAGAAAACAAAGACGCAGGCGAAGTTCTGAACACACAGATGCAACTGTCGACACCACATTCCACAGTACCTACTCCTCTGATCAGATATCAGAGCCACGACTAGCAGGTAGCAGCAACACAGAAGTGATTACTAGCTAGCTTATTCTTGTTCTTGGGTACCTCCATGAGACGACAATGTCTACTAGTAACCGGGGAAGACGGCGAGGAAGCAGTGCAGGATGTTCATCCACATGGGCGCGAACAGGACGACGGAGCCAACGACGATGGCGGCCTTGCCCAGGACGCCGAAGCAGCTGAAGCGGCCCATGGTCTTGACGAAGAGGAAGCAGAGATACCAGCCAAAATGGTAGGCGATGACGACGTACAGTGCGAGGACCAGGAGGAAGAACTCCCGGCGGCAGAGGCGCCGCCACACCATGCCAACCGTCACCATGAGCTCAGTGGCCACGATGGAGAGCAGCAAGTAGATCGGGTAGGCGTGCAGGGAAGCGGCCTCCGCGGCTGTGGCACACTGATCCTGCTGCAAAACCGAACGGTCGTGTAAACGATCATATCCAGAGAGAAAGAAAATGGTAGGCTCTCCAAGAAGAAAGGGGAATCAGGAAAAGTTTTAGGTGTGACTCACCAGCTGTGCATGTGGCAGCAGGAAGATAGAAGTGATAACGATCTGGCCAACGCACGCGACGACAGCAGCGCGACGAGCGACTGAATCCACCAGCAGGGATGCCATCTCTGATTCTCTAAGATAGTCAGTTACAATCTAGTAAAATGAGCGGAAGAATTGAAGTGGCAGTATGTGCACTCACCAGTACCTGCAGTGGATGGATCTAATGGGCTTCGGTCCTTCAGCTAGCTATATGGAACGACGAACTGCTTGAAACCGGGGGCAGGCAGGTGCACACACTACCAGTCTAGCTGCTTCTCCGTTCTGCCACCAGGGAAGTGCTACAAATATATACCCAAGCTTGGATATGTACGACCACATGCGCGCAGGTAGGTTGGATGCCATAATGATGCACAGTAAAACTAGTAAAAAAAATGGCGTCTCTAAATTGGACTCTAAAATAATTGTCAAAATAATTTCTAACTCTAATGGACCAAGTTTGAAACCAGAGTAAAACAAATTGTTTTAAAGAAAAAATTCACCAAGTATCTTCAAGTTTCATCACATTTCAAAAGTTATCATAAATTATTCAATATTGGTCTCATTTTGAAGCTCCGTTCAGTAGAAAATCAAATATTCAAACGGTTCACAAATTAAACTTTTGGTTCAAAAGCTACATAGGTTTTTTAATCTAAAACAAGATGTGGAGGAAGAGGGAATCCAACTCAAATAAAATTAGTATATAAAAAGAAGGAGAGAAAAGGTGGACCATGGCAGAGTTGCATTTCTCATACAGGTGCCCAACATGCAGCTAGCTTGTACATGTCTCGAACTGGAAAAAGGCTTGGTGTAGGATATACCGCCGTATACGAGGTTTGTCGGTCCATAGTACTGATGCAGCTCACTGCGAAATGTACGCACACATGGCTCTGTTTGTTCTGCCACGACGTTGTAGACCGTAAACTGAAAAAAACTTAACGTGGCACTTGGTTCACTTCAACTTTCGTGTGGATTCGGTCCCCACTTCCGCTTGGCTGCCCTTGTATCGTGTCGTGTGGAGGGGACTCGTGAGTGTCTTGCTTGCAAAAAAAAAAAAAAAACGATTCACAAGAATAAAGTTCTTTACAGTTTCAGCAAGTAGCTACCCGGTCGGTTCATGGAGTGTCTACTCTATCCCCTACACAGCTCTATGCATGGTACAGCCCTTACTTAGCTTACAACCGCCGGGACATCCATTAAGGGCTAATAGTGCACCTAGTAAGGGCTAAATCGTTGTAATGAACTAATGATCCATTTCGATTAACTAGAATATTGTTTGTTTATGCAAATAGTATATCAGAGACTCCAATATTTTATTCATATGTATAATAGTCGTGTCTTTCTTTTGAAGATTTCGGGTATGAACATGCATGTGATATATGAAATTGCTCTCGCTTTCATCAACAGGCCGGGCCACGATCACAGACGTCCAATGTCCAGACAGATCGTGAATGGAATACTTGGACATGAAAACAACACAAAGACGATTACAAGACCGGCGTGATTTTGAAAGTTTAGTGCTCCGCCGGATGCCCTCGTACGTACCACTGCTGCGACCAACTTGCAAATAAAGCATACTTAATGCAATGTCCTCTGCGGAAATGTTCTTGTATATATGGTTGGTCGTAGTAGCTCACATGTCCATCTCAGTAGCCCATCTTAGAAACGCCGAAATGTGCCATAAGACCTGAGTAAAAGCTGGCAAGCAACAGGGTCATTTTTTGGGCGATTGAACTGGCAACACGGTATGTCCATGACTTTATACACGCGGTGAGGCAAAGATGCACAGACAGCGAGTCAGCTGAATGCATTTAAGCTACTGATAGCGTCCATCTATGCTGGCCAACAGACTCAAGAGTAAAGACGTGGCCTCCCTAGAATGGGGAAGGCGCAATGATGTCTTTATTGCAACGCACCACACTGTGCTACGTACTTTAAGTTGTCTTTTCTGTACCTTTTTTTTCTGTACTTAAAATTTTAAATAATAAAGGCGTCCTTCATTGAAAAATCTTTTCTGTACTACATTACTCAGTAAAAGAGAGTAGAAATACCACCAAAAAAATAGTTTTTTCGAGGCAGCAAATGCGCGTGTTATTTGTGATGTTGTGTTCATAAAATCAACTCAGTAAGTTGAGATCTAGGAAGGGAAAAGTGGGACAAATGAGTAGCTAACAGCTCCCAAAGTCGCAATCACTGGGCTAAAGAAAACATTGCGGTTGCCATCGCACGTTTTCCGGCCTGAAACAAAGCCAGCACACATTACATACTTAGTTTGTCTGATCTTGATGACTACACACGGTGGCAGTTAATCGTTGAAGTGAGTGTTGCTAGAAAGAACAGGAAGAAAAAGAAGAACAAGAATAAAGTTGAACTCACAAGTTTAGAAAACAAAAACCAAAGTGAACACACAGAAACAACTGCTCGCACCACAGCACCTACTCCTCTGATCAGAGTCCCGAGTAACAACAACGCAACAACGATTACATATTCTTGTTCTTTGGCACCTCCATGAAAATGTGGACTAGCTAGTAGGATATCAAATACCCGAGGAAGACGGTGACGAAGCAGTCCAGGAAGTTCACGCACCTACACCCGCACATGACCATGGAGCCAACAACGATGGCGGCCTTAGCATTGGAGGGGAAAAGAAATAGAGGAAGAAGGTGAGCCGTCGATGGGGGGGAAATGGTGCCTAGTTCAACCAAACCTAAGATTGTGTGATGGGCAAATCCAAGAGCACATCAAATTTTATTGAGTTGTAGACATATTTGATTCTATTTTCTTGAGTTTCTGCCGATTGTGCTCAAATTTGAACCTTAGATATCGTAGTTCTTGGTTGTAAATTTTGGCAATTTTTTTATTAAGGAGTCTAGCATGGTGCTATGTGGTATCCATGGATAAATTTCAAATTTTCTACACGCTAGTACGAATCCTCGTGCTAGTTGTTTTAATCCAGTTTTGAATTCAACAAAAAATTAAAAATGGAAAATCCCTGATGGGGTCCTTTATGTGACCTAGTTCCCTGGAAAATAACAAACATGCAGTATCGTCAGTTGAAGAAAAGAACACTTGAAAAATGCTAGTCCCTCCTTCCAAAAAAGTATGTCGCGGATTTATCTAGATTCTTATGTATCTAAACAGTAAAACGAGTCTAAATTCATGTAGTCATATCTACGACATCCTTTTTTTGGGATGGAGAGAGTACCATATATGACTTAACCTGGCTTTCCACGTAGATGACAACAGTTTTGGCAAATCCACGATGTAGTTCCATATAATCAGCGCAAACCATGTGGTGCATCTAGGTAGGACAAGCAACATTGCCAACTAGAGTTTTCAACATTTTTCACGAAACCTAGTTTTTTATTTATTTCATCTGTCCAAAAATGTTCAGAAGTGGGTTTTTTGTTAAGCATGTACCAAAAGTAAGTGACATATGGCACCATTGCAGTTTCACACAAACCTAAGATTGTGTGATGGGCAAATCCAAGAGCACATTGAATTTTCTCGAATTAGTTATGTGTCTGGTTTTATTTTTGAGTTTCTTCGGCCAGTTTTGCTCAATTTTGAATTGTAGGTATCATAGGTCTTGGTCCTAAATTTCGGACAAAAATGTTTGAAGGTTCCTAGAATGGTGCTATGTAGGATCCGTGGCCAAATTTAAAATTTCAACACCCTTCGCCTCATGCTGGTTGTTTTGATCCAGGAAAATAAAAAAACTACAAAACTTGTGTATGAGGTCCTTTTATGTGACCTAATTCGAAAAATAACAAAATTACAATATGGTGATTTAAAAATTTCACAGACAATGTTATAATGTACTCCCTCCGTTCCAAAATATATGATGTTTTATCTTTTGTGAAATGAATATATCAAGATGTCTTCTATGTGTAGATTCACTCCGAACCTACACACAAAAATATGTCTAGATACATTCGCTACACAAAACATCTTATATATTAGAACGGAGGGAGTATGACTTAGCTTGGCTTAACACAGAGATAACCATGGTTTTGGCAAAATACAAAGCATACTTCCTTATAACCTTCCCAAACTGTGCACATAGGTACATCTTGGCATGACAAGCAACATTCACAACTGAAGTTTGCAACTCTGTTTCAGAAAAAAAATGATGTTTCATTTCACTAGTGCAAAAAAGTCAAAAAAAGGTCGGTTTTTTAGTAATGCATGTATCAAAAGTAAGGTGCCATATAGCACCATTGCAATTTTCACAAAAACCTAAGACTGTGATAGGCTAATCCCAGTGCACGTCTATTTATCTCGAATTATAGCTATATCTGGTATTGTTTTTGAGTTTCGGACGATTTTGCTCAAACTTCAACTGTCTGTATCGTAGGTCTTGGTCCTAAATTTTGGCCAATTTTTTATAAGGTACCCTCGTTGGTTCTAAATTTCGTCCAACGGTCTGTTGAAAAGTTGCACCACCAGAATTATCAAAATATTGTAAGTAGTAGTGGGATGTCTAATTCAGAGATATGGTTGTTTCTTAGCTTTGTAGCTAAGTCTGGATTATTTTCAACTACCGGCATTCAGAAAGTTGTCCAAATATGAACTACAGCTATCATTAAGCTTGGTAATTTTTTTTTGGCAAAAATCATTTTAAGGTGACCTACAAGTCTTCTATGTAGTATCTGAAAGGAAATTTCAAAACTTTGAACCACTGCTATGAGTGGCCAAGCTGGAAGTTTTGACCTAGTTTTGAATTCAACCAACTAAAATTAAAAAATCAAATAAAGGGAAAACCAAATACTGAATACATCCCTATTACATGGAGGAAATTTAAATCTAGTAAAAATATATTCATTATTGCATTTGTACTGACTCCATGGTTAAAAAATCCATTTTGTTCTTCTAATATAAATGGAATTTTAAGTTATGTAATAAAGATTCATGGTTTCAATATAAATAAACATAAATGATTTTTCTGAACATCTTGATATATTACATACATTGTTCTAATCAATAGAGAATAATAAGTTATCAGTTTCTAGAGTTTAAACATTTTTATGAAATTACAGAAAATGCTGGAAATACTTTTTACACCGGTGCCTAGCCTTAATGAATGACAGTAGGGTCATACGATCAACTCAACACCCATTTAGGACAAGTTAGGATCGCGGTGGACTCCACTGATAACGAAATTACACTAGAGCTCGACCGACTATGCAAAATAAGTGTATCTAGAGCGACACGACTTGGGATACATATTGGTGGCAACACGGGCCCTAGGGTCGCCTGGGATAGGGATAATGAGCACCCGAGAGAAGCAACGCGGCATGCGGGCGATAACAAGTGGCTACAGAGCGTGCGTGGAGGAAAGTTAGGGTCCTAGATGACCAGCATCTCACCCGGGTGATGCACCGATGGCCATATAAGATGGAGAAGCACAAGAAAGAGCAAATCAATGGCATTTGATTATTTAGCCGGAGGTGAGAAAGACAAGATCAATGCTGTAAATTCGAAGCTCCCATCTTCAATACCTTCGTGGGCGAGGAGGAGTACGACGAGGTAGATCTCCTAGATGCATAGTACCGGGTTTGGGAGGTGTACAACGATGTCACGGAAGGCTTCGACGGTGGATGCCTCTACGCTTGCGTACGGGAGAAGAAGGGATGACCGATGATCAGAGGAGGGAGAGTGATGCAACCCATCATAAGGTGAACTCCTTCCATCTCTTATCCTTCTCTAGTCCTCACTTGAATGAGATCCTATTAGAACTATATGCCTATTGTATGACTAGGCCCATACTCATGATCATGATGCCAAGAGGAGATGCAAAGGATGCCACAGGAGACCCCCAAAAAAGAAGCATGAAAGATAAGACGCAAGAAGAAGCAGCTCTAGGATCGGAGTCTCCGCCCCTGGACCCTAGAGTCTCCTCCCTCTACACACGGAGTCTCCACCCCGCCCGGAAGCTCTGCCTCGAGGACTCTGATCCAGTCTTCGTCCCACACTTCCAGGAGCTTATGGAGCCACCCCGGAGTCTACCCCAAAGAATGCCTCGGAGTCTCTGTCCACCCCAAAATCTCCGGCCTCCCCACACCAGAGTCTTCAGCCTAAGCAGTGGGCATGTGTGCCAAGAGCTGGGCCTAGACCATGTAATGCCCCCAATTCGTGTAGAACTTCCTATTTATGCCTAGAATACCCCTGTTTAAGTGGATGGCCTATAAATATGCTACCACCTCCTCCTATAAATCCTAAAATGAATATTTAGTAGAATTGTCTTAGCCTCCATCTTCCCATAGGGACAACCTCTCTTGGATGTACATCAAGACCAAGGTTGTACAAGACCCTCGCCCTTTGAGCGCTCTTTGTATCTCGTGATCTCTATTGTGTTGATCTCTCTGTTTGGGTTTATATCGAGTGCAATATCTTCATGAATAGATTCTAGAGGCTCCAGATCCATCTTTCCATCATGGATCTCTACCTATTGGTCTCTTCCACGAGGATTCTACCGGGTTGGTGGTTCGGGCCAACGAGGACAACTGAAATCATGTGTGTTTGCGTGTGTTTATATTTTAATCTTGCCTTTGTGTTGACTTCATTATGTTCATCTCATTTTCCCTCACGTACTTCCCCCTCCCAAATCAGTGAAGACCGGGCCACCCTAAAGGTCAATTCCCAAGGAACCTGCAACACAGACTCCTAGCAGCGCTTGGGGCTCGGTCCGACATCTTCTGGTGGTGTGATGAGTGGGTGAGGGCATCTTCAGTGGAATGACCCATCTGGTCCGAGTTGATCCGAACCAATCTGTGCGTACATGAGGACAGTCGCGCACGTGGCGCGACCCAAATGAATCGGCGTGTCCAGTGCGACCCATCCGTCCACAAAATTTGGAGCACGAATAAATCGACATGGACACACCGCAAACCACGCGCGCTTCCCTTATCGCTCGCACTAGGCCCACCTTGAAGCAACTCAACAGCCTTTACGAGGCTGATGCATGCAGTGACTACAAGATTTTAGAAGGCTGGCAGGTGCTATAAACCATGGCCACCAATGCCGGTGCTGACCGCTTCAACACACATGAACTCTTGCGTCGACATTTATGCAAAAGCAGCTGGAGCTTGCGCCGATATTGATGGTCAGGGCTTCATATACTGGATCTATGGTCGTCTCTCCCCACACACCCTACATGTGTCAATGGTGCTTCTATCCAAGCCCTCCCCATCTCGCCCTAGCCAGCGCCATGAAGATGTCATCGTGGCTGAAGAAGACGACCAACAACCATGAGGTGGGCCCGTCCTTGGGATGTCGCCGCCCTCTATGGTCACCAATGATGCTGCCTCCACCATGCGAGAAAGTGGCTTCATGCAGACGCCACCGAATTATGCCGCCGCCTCCATGGGTGGAAGATTTCGTCGGTTCAGAGGCACCTGCGCCGCGGTGTGGCCCGAACGATGGGAGCACGACCGCCAATACATGCCGGTGTAGGACTGCATCTAGCGATGGGACAAGGGGGATCCATGCAATCACCATGAAGTCTCCCTTCCTAGCGACTGTCACCTCAACATCCACAGGGAGATGATGCCACCTCCACTGGCTAACAGGCCGGCGCTAGAAGTGGAGATGCATTGCCACATCGCTGCTCCTGCTGGTGCTACAGTACAACTGCAGTTACCACCGGAAGAACTTCTGGCGGAAGTTCCTCGCCTAGGAGAGTGCAGCGTGGTCGGCGTCCCCATACCGGGGCGAGTTCCAGATGGGGCAAGAGTACGGTAACCTCTCCACAAACTACGACGATGAGGACTCTGACGAGGAGGAGGAGGGAGGCAGCGACGATGACACAAGTGCCATCGTGAAGCAGGAAGTCGAGGCCGCTCTGTCGCTAGGTTACAACGAGGACGATGCGTACACACACGCCATTGAGTTCTCTCGCGTGGACAAGGAGAGCAAATGGACCTGGCAGGGGATAGCCGAGGCCATCCATCTCACTACGCGGGTGGAGGTGCACGAAGCGGAACTACCATCTCCATGATCGTTGCCACAACACGTGCGCCGCAGTCCGCATCGATTAGGCAGGTGGTTCTACCGCCACCGGCCTGGCCGCAGTAGGGCCCTTGGACACTGCCGCCGTACAACGACCTCTCGATGGACGACGACGAGTAGCTGGATCCATTGACGCCGGCAGCGCAGGCAGCGCCCATAACTAGGGTTTCGTTCTATTTTTTATTTTCCCTATGCAAATTATGTTTTCAAATTAATGAAAATGGTTGAGGAAAAGTCTAGTCGATGGACCATTTGGGTCTAGTCGCTAGGCGCATTGGCTTAGGCGATCGGACTTCGACCCATTTCCTGTCTGTGCCCCGACGCAACGTACCGAACTAACTGTTCGGGTGTCCTAAGGCCATGTACAACATGACCGCTTAAACATATGCTAGGAATAAAATCACAGTAGTTAGAGCATCTCCAACAGCCGTGCTATCCAGCGCCCATATGATGGCCCAAAATATATCGAGCTCATTGGGGAACCCCAAGAGGAAGGTATGATGAGCACAACAACAAGTTTTCTCTCAGTTATGAAACCAAGGTTTAATCGAACCAGTAGGATCAAGGAAACACCTCCAAGGTGTTGCTAGCTGAACTTTGGCAGGGCACACTACCGGCGCCAGCAGCAACATGGAATCCTGCACAACGAAACCATAGAAATTTGTCCCCAAATTACAGTGAGGTTGTCAATCTCACCGGTTTTGCTGAAAACAAAGGATTAAACGAATTGTGCGGAAGAAAGTAATAGTTTGTAGAAAGTAAACACAAAGCAATAAACAGTTGTAGATTGATGGTAAGAAAAAGGACCGGGGTCCATAGTTCACTAGTGGTGGCTCTCCTTAAGATAGATGACATGTTGGGTGAACAAATTACAGCGGGGCAATTAACAAACATCGAGAAAGCAATATGCATATACTACTCATCTTGACTCCTCTGAGACTTGATTGGGCATTACAACATTATACATAGACCGTAATCCAACTGCATCTATGACTAATAATCCACCTTCAGGTTATCATCCGAACCCCCTCCAGTATTAAGTTGCAAGCAACAGATAATTGCATTATGCATTGCGTGTAAAGTAAACAATACGATTGTTCTATGAACAAAGGATTGATGTTTTCTCCCTAGTAGCAACAGCACATCTAGTACCTTAGAGATTTCTGTCACTTTCCCAGATTACTAGAGGCATGAACTCACTATCGAGCATAAATACTAACTCTTGGAGTTGCTAGCATCTACTTGGCCAAGATAGCTACTAACCACAGAAAGCATGCAAGATCACAAATAAAAAAGACATGATAGAATCAATAATCAATCTGAAATAGCATCTCAATATCCATCGGATCCCCGCAAACACAACATGTAGGAATTACAAATAGATGATCTTGATCATGAATGGAGCTCACAAGATCTAAACATGATAGCACAAAGGAGAAGAACCAGCCATCTAGCTACTACATGGACCCGTAGTCCAAGGATGAACTACTCACGCATCACACCGGAGGCTTGCATGGTGATGAAGAAGACCTCCAGGGTGAATTCCCCTCTCCAGCAGGGTGTCGGGAAGAGCTTCAGATCCCTCCTGATCTAGGGATGGAGATGACGGCGGCTACAGACTCTTTCGTGGAATTTTGATCGGGTACTTATGGTTTCTATATTGGAGGCATCTTATAGGCGAAAGGGGAGGCCAAGGGGGTGCCTGGGGCAGCCAGACCACCCCTTGGCGCGGGCCACGCTGGGCCGTGTGGCCAGGTGGTGTGGCGGCCCCCTGGCCCCTCTCCATCTCGTATTCTGTCTCCTTGTGTCCCTCGGTGAAAAACTGACTTTGGCTTTTGTCCCGTCCAATTCCGAGAATATTCATTTTCTGACTTTTCTGGAACCAAAAACAGCAGAAAACAGGCAGCTGGCACTGTGGCTCTTGTTAATAGGTTAGTCCAAGAAAGTGTATAAAAAGTACTCCAAAGTGTGGACAAAACATAAGAAAGTAGATAAAACCAAGCATGGAATATCAAAAATTATGGATACGTTTGCAACGTATCAACATCCCCAAGCTTAACTCCTGCTCGTCCTGGAGTAGGTAAGTGATAAAAAAGAAAGAAATTTTGTTGAGGTGACATGCACCATCATAAACTTGATCAAAGTATTTGTAAAACATTCATAGCTGGGTTCATAGTACTTCAACATAGCATGAAAGATAAAGTTCTAACAATGAGGCATAGCAACTATGTTGCAACATGGAAAGGCACAAACAAAAGATTCATGAATAACAATGCTTTGCAGGACGTTTGTTTGTTTCACATAAATAAAACATAGCATAGTGGCATTCAGCTTGTCCCTCATAGAGTAGCAAACATAAATGCATAGGACACCTTCAAAGTTCATAAGAGTGACTAGATACAAATAGTTTAGAACAAGCAATATCAAAGATATGCATCAATCAACAAGTCTTGGGACAATGCACATAGAACTAAGAATGGCCACTATGCTCTCAAAGTAGGTGCATAAAGATAGAAGGTGGAGACTCAACATAAAAGTAAAAGAAGGGCCTTCATAGAAGGAAGTAGGGATTCAAGTTTCATAAAGAGCTTCCAAAAATTATGGTACTTATTAGCTTTCAGCTCTCATTGCCCCTATCATAAGCATCTTTAAGTGATTAAGGTTAAATTGACACAACTAAGAGGATATGCTTGACAAGTTATAAGCTGAAATCTCATGCCCCTTACTTACTAAGATCGAACCTCATGCTACTCAACTTTAGTCACAAGTAAGCTCTTGTCATTGTAAGTACATATGTATCATAGAGAACCGCCAACGGGGTACCCCTTGCACATGATACAGGAGCTATCCCATAATCAAAATGACAAGGCAAGCAAACAATGAGCATCTCAGCGATCTTTTTATTTGCTATTTGCATAGGTTTTTATTGAGGATGCTTCATAAGTGCTCATTATGGTTATGCTGCAAGTTTCCACCATGATTAGGCATGGCTTAGTATAGTGGCCCAGGCGTTTCTCTAACACAAATACAAACTCCATTATCTTACAAGTTCCCCTTTTATTTCACACCGCCGGGATCTATAAGCAAAAGAACATGATATCAACGGGGTACAAAGTACAAGTGCAATGTTGAAAGCGTTCCCCATGATACATGGTTTTGCTAACGTCAACTTGTAAAGCGCAAGCATACACGCAACAAAGATGGACGCAATGGTTCAAGTTTATTAAGTACAAGAAAAGTAAAGTGTGCCATCAAGTTCGTGAGAGCTTTAATCACTAGTTTTCTCATAACAAGTTTAATTCAGAAGGTAGATAAAAACATGAATATACTTGGAATAGCATATGCTAATAGGTAGGTATGGTGGACTCTTTGGAATAACTTGGTTTTAGGAGTTGGATGCATGAGTGTAACTCATACTTGGTTATGGAGGCTAGCAAAAGACTGGGAGCGACCAACTAAGAGAGAAATAATGGCCATAATCATGCAGAGAGACAAAACATTATTAATCAAAGCATAAAGTGATATTACAAGTTGAAAACTAAAGGATCATAAATTCTATGGTGACTTGGGATAGTCATAACATGGTGTGAGCATGTGCCAAGTCAACCCAAATAAAGCATCAAAGGAGAATACCACAATACTATGCTTTAATATGCTAAAACAACGCATGATTCTTCCAAGGCACATTAAGCAATCTCAATTGTTTATAACATGTCATGCTACAGAAAAGAATACTAAGCATAAAGCCAAAACAATATCAAACATGGCATGACAAAGCATAGGCCACAGTCAAAAACAAGCTCTTTTTACCACTTAAGCATGAACTTTTCCTACTCTTTTCCAATCCAAACCAAACTATTTGAAAACCAATGCATGAAGAGGGGGTCCAACCAATTTATTCAGCAAACTAAGCAAACCAAGCAAACGAAAAACTAAAATAAAAACGAAAAACAAGACGCTCCAAGAACAACACAACTGCGCATGAAACAATAAAAATGAAGTGTTTGAAAGAAACCTGAAATTTTTATTGATGAAGAAGGGGATGCCTTGGGCATCCCCAAGCTTTGACGCTTGTACCTCTTGAATATTTCTTGGGGTGACACGGGGTGGCATCCCCAAGCTTGAGCTTTAGTCCATTCTTCATCTCATTACATCATTCCTTCCATACACCTGAAATTTTTCCTTCATACAAAACTTCACATAATCTTTATTAGCAACATTAGTATACTCAAGATAATAAGTCTTTTATGTTCAGTTTCAACACCATTAAAACTTCCATTAAAACACAAGATACTGTAGCACTTTCCTAAAAAGCTCAGTTCCCCAAAAGAACTCAAAAAGGAACCAACAAGAAGCAAATGCAAATAATGGCAGAAATCTGTCAAAACAGACCAGAAGGTAAAGACGGATTTTTTAGAAGACCTTCTGTTGCTCAAATCAAAAAGTGTTGAACTAACAAAGTTAGATAAAAACCTGGGGCAGAAGCACAAAAATTCACGCCTTAAAAGGACGTACAGATATTTTACACGAATTTTTATGGTGAAGCACATAAATCTGTTTCGGCACAGCAACTTTCCCAATCATTACTTCTGTCTCATTAGAGGTTACTCTTGGCACAAAAATCAAATAAAAAGGATAAGGAGCGGTTATTACTGAAGTAATAACTTCCAAGACTCATCTAAAACTTTTGGTTATCTTTCAATAAGTACTTTTCTTTAACGCCTTTAAGTTAGGCATAAGAAGCAAGAAAAAGAATCAAGTGTTCTCAAATGAAGAAGCATTAAGATTGATACCAGAAATATCTTCAACAAGGCAAGGTATCTCATCCAAATAAGTTCTAGAGGATCCTCTCTCAATACTCTTGGGTTCACTATTTTCATCAAACGGGTTTTCAGAACAATCCAATCAAGATTATTTTCCATGGCTTCATGCATTGCTACAAGTTTGAAAGGTATTGATATCTTAATTTCCTCCCTATTAGGTTCGGTTTTATTCATCTTTTCTCGTGTACCAACAACATCTACACATGAGCCTACCATATTAAAACATTCAAAGACTTTTCTAGATTCCTTGGCAACATTATAGAATTCCTTAAGAAAAGTTTCCAGAATAAAATATCTCTTTTCAGGGTCATCGGTTTTTTAAGTTTAAGAAACATTACTTGCATTAAGGGGTTAAGGTTAACAAACCTAGCTTCCAACATGTGAACTAAAGAAGCTGCAGCAATTTCATAATTTGGAGCAAGTTCTGCAAGGAATCTATCCTCAATATACTCATGTTTACTAACATGATTAAAGAATTCTTCAATATTATATTTTCCAATTATAGAGCCACTACCTATTGAAAGGTCTTTCAAAGTGAATTTAGGGATCAACATGGTGAGCTAAGAAAGAGGTAACAACTATAGAAAGACTTAATTTTTTTATGTTTTTAATAAAGAAAGCAAACTAGTAAAACTAATTTTTTTGTGTTTTTGATAAAGAAACAAGCAAACAAAGCAAAAATAAACTAAGCAAAACAAAAATAACAAAGTAAAGAGATTGGTTATGAGGAACTCCCCTTGTGAAGATGTCCTTGGCTCCCCGGCAACGACGCTAGAAAAAAGCTTGATGGCCCAAAATATATCGAGCTCGTTGGGGAACCCCAAGAGGAAGGTATGATGAGCACAGCAGCAAGTTTTCCCTCAGTTATGAAACCAAGGTTTAATCGAACCAGTAGAAGCAAGGAAACACCTCCAAGGTGTTGCTAGCTGAACTTTGGCAGGGCACACTACCGGCGCCAGCAGCAACGTGGAATCCTGCACAACATAACAACATAACTTTTTCCCCAAGTTATAGTGAGGTTGTCAATCTCACCGGTTTTGCTGAAAACAAAGGATTAAACGAATTGTGTGGAAGAAAGTAATAGTTTGTAGAAAGTAAACACAAAGCAGTAAACAGTTGTAGATTGATGGTAAAAGAAAGGACCGGGGTCTATAGTTCACTAGTGGTGGCTCTCCTTAAGATAGATGACGTGTTGGGTGAACAAATTACAGTGAGGAAATTGACAAACATCGAGAAAGCAATATGCATATACTACTCATCTTGACTCCTTTGAGACTTGATTGGGCATTACAACATTATACATAGACCGTAATCCAACTGCATCTATGACTAATAATCCATCTTTAGGTTATCATCCGAACCCCCTCTAGTATTAAGTTGCAAGCAACAGATAATTGCATTACGCATTGTGTGTAAAGTAAACAATATGATTGTTCTATGAACAAAGGATTGTTGTTTTCTCCCTAGTAGCAACAGCACATCTAGTACCTTAGAGATTTCTGTGACTTTCCCAGATTACTAGAGGCATGAACCCACTATCGAGTATAAATACTAACTCTTGGAGTTGCTAGCATCTACTTGGCCAAGATAGCTACTAACAACGGAAACATGCAAGATCACAAATAACAAAGACATGATAGAATCAATAATCAATCTGAAATAGCATCTCAATATCTATCGGATCCCTGCAAACACAACATGTAGGAATTACAAATAGATGATCTTGATCATGAACGGAGCTCACAAGATCTAAACATGATAGCACAAAGGAGAAGAACCAGCCATCTAGCTACTACATGGACCCGTAGTCCAAGGACGAACTACTCACGCATCACACCGGAGGCTTGCATGGTGATGAAGAAGACCTCCAGGGTGAATTCCCCTCTCCGGCAGGGTGCTGGGAAGAGCTTCAGATCCTCTCGATCTAGGGATGGAGGTGACGGCGGCTACAGACTTTTTCGTGGAATTTTGATCGGGTACTTATGGTTTCTGTATCGGAGGCATCTTATAGGCGAAAGGGGAGGCCGAGGGGGTGTCTGGGGCAGCCAGACCACCCCCTGGTGCGGGCCAGGTTGGGTCGCGCGGCCAGGTGGTGTGGCGGCCCTCTGGTCCCTCTCCGTCTCGTATTCTATCTCCTTGTGTCCCTCGATGAAAAACTGACTTTGGCTTTTGTCCCGTCCAATTCCGAGAATATTCATTTTCTAACTTTCCTGAAACCAAAAGCAGCAGAAAACAGGCAGCTGGCACTATGGCTCTTGTTAATAGGTTAGTCTAAGAAAGTGTATAAAAAGTACTCCAAAGTGTAGACAAAACATAAGAAAGTAGATAAAACCAAGCATGAAACATCAAAAATTATGGATACGTTTGCAACGTATCACCATACAGCGCCATGCTCGCGAACGCGCGCTCCAACAGTTGTTGTAAATTAGCGCGTGCTACAAACGAGATAGTGCACGCGGCATTTTTCCCTTTCCGGCATCCCAAATTTCGTTGGTGTTTTCGGATGAGCATCAATTTGTTCAAGCACATCGCGGAAGAGGTGAAAAAATTGATTTGCTTTTTGAGCAACATAGGAATGTCGCGGGAGAACTTGGCCGTAGCACCTACCAGAAGGTCACCGTCGTCTTGCGTATCTTGCATATGGTATTCCGGCGGATCTAGTGAATGACCATTTGGCTATGGGTGAAAGCCAAGCTATCAAGTATGTGAAGCGCTTTGCAGTATCCATTGTGCGCGTGTTCGGCCCCATATACTTGAGATCCCCTAATATTGAAGACACGGCTAGACTTTTGGAGGTGAACGAGGCACGAGGGTTTTCAGGTATGCTTGGATCAATTGACTGTATGCATTAGAGTTGGGAGAACTGTCCTGCAGGATGGCATGGACAGTTCAAATGCCACAAAAAGGATTCCACTTTATTCCTTGAAGTCGTTGCTGACAATCAAATTTGTTGTATTGGTGATGGACAAGTTATTGTATTTGTAACAATCAAACTAGAATATTTGTGGTTGATTTATTTAGTGTGTTATATATGTGTGTTGAAGTCTGTTTGTGGCGCTAGCATCGCGTTGGAATATATAGCGTCTGGTGGATCGCTTCTTTTTCGCGTTTGCAGCGCGCTGTATGTGCAAAAGTGGCATTGCAAACGATTTTACGGCCTGCAAATCGCGACTGTCGGAGATACTCTTGCGGTAGATTCCTGATCGATCCAGCGATTTCAGATTGCGTCGACGCTAAAACTTGCGTCGAGCGCTAAGACTATTTTTCTGTCCCAGAAGTCTATCGCTAGCGTCCTAGATGAGCACTGAGCGTTGCATGGTACAGGAGCTTATGTTTATAATTAATAGTAATCATAAAATTTTAGCTTCTTAAGTGCCTATGTTAGAGGTTGGCGTTGTATATGTCCTAAATGGGTCTTGCCACCAGAGATGCCCCGAGGCCACGAGAGAGGGGTGGGCTAGGAGGAGGGAGTTGATTGGCTTAGCTCG
The DNA here is from genome assembly GCA_023614405.1 of Avena insularis. Lineage (NCBI taxonomy): Eukaryota > Viridiplantae > Streptophyta > Magnoliopsida > Poales > Poaceae > Avena > Avena insularis. The sequence continues at coordinate 480,576,711 of CM042686.1, read as the reverse complement.
GTTGACTTGACTCAACTCCTCAAAAACCTAGCCCATAAGGGCTCACAAAAAAATTATTTGACAATGTTTGCATCAAAAAAACTTCTACTCTCTCCGGCCCAAATTAGTTGACTTAAATTTGTGAAGATACATATGTATCTAATATAAATCATGTCTAGATATAATCGAATCTAGACAAATATAAGTCAACTAATTTAGGTCAGAGGAGGTATTATTAATTGGCTAGGTATTTGCTATTACACTCAATTGTATGCCCATATGGGTGTTTGGCAACAAAAACTTGAGGAGAAAAGGTGAGGGAAAGACATAATCAATCATTCGGTTGCCACTGAATCCATTTCTCTACCGCTTCGTTATTAGGGCCCACAAGCCACATCCATCTTCTTCGTTTCTCCTTTCTAACCCGTACAATTTGGACACTCATATTCATAGGAGCTGGTGATGCACACTATATACATAAGATTTGGTGCCCCCAAAGTTTTGGGCCTCTTGCAGGGATGGAGCCAGGATTTCACCATAAGAGGGGCGAAGGTGATAATTGTCGTAAGCGAGTTTTTTTTCCTGGAGGGCCAACTAAATGCATATTACTTTTGTATTGGAAGAAAATTTGTGCAGATAGAACATCACGACACTACAACATTTCTATCAAAACATAGCAATATCGTTTGGCAAAACAAAACAAAAGATCAATTTCTAAATTAGCTCTCTGGCTATGATGATTATCGAATAAGTAGCCAATCAAAAAATTCTTAATTGATCACCTTTTGTAGAAGCAAATCGAGGATCACCTAATTTAATTTATAAAATGTTCTGGTTCTCTTCCTCTTCGTGTCCAAACAAGCACAAGTTGGCAATCAAAAAATTCCTAATTCCTTTTTAAGGCTTAAATTAGTCTGATGTTGAGGGATGATCAAATGACTAACAAGAAATTAGGGAGACTAGTAAACTACCTTGCTTCGCCGCCCATGGTGAACGGCGTGGCCGGCCGGCCGTGTGCGCGACCGTGCAGCCAGCTATGGATTGCCGGCGTTACGATCGATTGATTTAGACTGGAGCCCTAGATGGAAGCCGTCAGGTAGGAACCCTACTCATCAAGAGAAAAGAAACGTCCAAAGGCGATCTGGACCCTCCGCGCGTGATACTAGTTCCTGACCCTCTTCCAGCTGGACTCTGTAGACGTCATGTCTGGGCCTGGCTGTAGGGTGGGCTCATAGCAGATACGTTTGAAGGGCCTCGGAGAGCTATGGTTACCTACGTTACACACGGACAGGGGGCGAACATAGTCGTGAGAGGCAGAGATTACGGAACTCCCTGATCGCTATTAAGAAAATATCATATCGTCAGGGGGGGTCTCGCCCCCGCTCGTCCCCCTGGCTCCGCCCCTGGCTCCGTCCCTGGCTCCGTCCCTGGGCTCTTGTATGGTCGCCCATCTCGCATGCCCCCATCGATGGCCCTCCTGGGCAGAGGTAGTCACTAGTAGAAACCGGGCAATTTGCCTCGGTTCGTAAGGGCCTTTAACCCCGGATTTCGAACCGGGGCTGCGAAAGCGGGACTAAAAGTCCAAGCTCTAGCTCCAGTTCAGTTACGAACCGGGGCTAGAGGTCCAACCACGTGGCCTGTTAGGCGCGCTGGGCGGCAGGACATTTAGTCCCGGGTCGTGTTACGACCCAGGACTAAAGGTTCCCTGCCGCGGCAGCATTTTGTGTCATTTGGCTGCCGCGGCAGTTCTAGCCGTTGGACCGGAGCATTAGTCCCGGTTTGTAGCAAAACCGAGGCTAATACCCCTGGACCAAAGGTCTGTTTTCTACTAGTGAGTGAAAAACTAATCAGGATGCACTGCTCATGGCTAACCTAAAATTGCAAACAAATTCAAGCCACATTGGTGAACTAATTGGTGTCTACAGGGGGTGCACACACTTGCAGGGTTAATTTTTCTACCGGTCTACATGTGCACCATCGTAACTTCAAGTAGCTACGCCATTAATTGGTTGATAGTGCATTTGATAAGAATGTAGTTGAGAGTGATGCAGCTGGCAAGGATATAGGTGAGAGAGGTGCAATTGAGAATGATACAATTGAGAGTGCCTCTAATAACTAAGGCGAAGTTTTGTGTGGTGCAATGGAGAAAAATGCATGCAATTGAAAACAGTGATGTGGACAAAGATGCAATTGAAAAGAATGCAGTGGACAAAGATGCGATTGAAAAGAATGTAGTCGAATTTTTTTTCAGTCGACAAGGTGCGGTTGAACGCGGCGTAGTTGACAAGAATGCAATTGAGAACAAGTTTCAACTGCATTGCGCGTCCCAGCACCATGCATACGTCTCTAAGCTGCAACACATTCACTCATGAAAGTGTGTTTATCGGCCAAGGAAACGATAAATGTTTATTCCAAAGTTAAGAAAATGCTAAAGAGTGTCTAGGGCCCTAGGTTTATTATGCATGGATGCGTTTCTAGATCACCAATTTGAGTAACAAAATACGTACTATATACTACATAAAATATAAAATTGGAGACTACTTGAATTCGAAAGAAAATTTTAATGTCATACTTTTTATGACCTATATATAAATCATATTTGGTTGGTCAACCTAATGATGAATAGGCATGTGCCTAGTAATCAAAAAAAAATTGACTAGAATTTCTTGCCAACTCTACTTGCTCTCCGTGTTAGCACCTCCTTTCTGATATATATGGCCCGCTCTCATTTTGAGACTAACCTAGATCATGTTTGACTAACATGACATCAACTATAAGAGTGGAACTTGTTTTGAACATAATGGTATCCTTTATGTGGCATATGGTGCAAATTTTGTATGTCAATTTCATGAAATAAATTGACAATGGGCTTTTAGGTCGATTCCAATAAAGAAACAGCCAGAATTGAAACAAAGTTCCTACAAACCATAAAGAAAAGGCAAAAGGGAAGGCTGCTAGCTGGAGTACTCCAGTTTATTACGGTTCAAGAATGTAAAGCTAGCAGCTAAGCAAGGAGTTTGCTTTGAAGGACCTTGGTGATCTTCACTTCTTTCTAGGGATTGAAGTTCAGAAAGTTAGTGACGGATTTGTATTAAGCCAAGCTAAGTATGCTCCAGATGTTCTTGCTCGTGTTGGTATGACAAACTGTAAAGGTTCATCTACACCTTTGTCATCCTCAGAAAAAATTACAGCACAAGGAGAATTATTAGGCCCTGATGATAGCACCAGTTACAGGAGTATGGTAGGTTCCTTACAATATTTAACTCTCACAAGACCAGACATTTCCTATGCAGTTAATAAAGTTTGCCAATACTTGCATGCTCCCACGGCTATGCATTGGACAGCAACTAAACCATCATGAGATACGTCAAGGAGACAATTAGTGTTGGACTCACATTTATGCCATATGAGTCTACACTGGTCAGTGCCTTCTCAGATGCAGACTGGGCAGGATGTGTTGATGATCGTCGATCAACAGGAGGGTTTGCTGTTTTCTTTGGTCCAAATCTTATCTCATGGAGTGCTAAAAAGCAAGCAACAGTTTCTAGATCAAGTACAGAAGCGGAATATAAATCTGTGGCCAATGCAACAGCTGAAATAATTTGGATACAATCGTTACTTGTCGAACTTGGAGTCAAGACAAGACAAATACCGTGTCTATGGTGTGATAATTTGGGAGCAACGTATCTATCGGCCAATCCAGTCTTTCATGCACGAGCAAAACACATTGAGATCGATTTTCATTTTGTTAGAGAGAGAGTTCTGAACAAGCAACTTGAAATTCGGTTTATTCCGTCGAAAGATCAAGTCGCCGATGGCTTCACGAAGCCTCTACCAGTTCGGAGTTTAGAGGAGTTCAAACATAATCTCAACTTGTCGAAGTTGTGATTAAGGGAGGATGTTAGCGATAATAGTTGAGATGGATTGTACACGTTTTTGTATCAACGTCGGATGTACCTGTACGTACCTGTCCTGTTACGTACTAGACATAATCTCCCTATCCTGTTACGTACTAGAGATAATATCTCCGACTCTCCCTTGTATTGCTTGCACCGCAAAGTGCCCATATATATATATATATATATATATATATATATATATATATATATGTGTGTGTGTGAAATCTGGGATTCGGTTGTATCCGAGTAGTCCCGAACTACCTGATCGTAAATCTTTTAGTTTCACCGGCATTGCGTGTCCCAGCTGTATCATCCGTACCATGCATACGTCTCTAAGCTGCAACACATTCACTCATGAAAGTGTGTTTATCGGCCAAGGAAACGATAAATGTTTATTCCAAAGTTAAGAAAATGCTAAAGAGTGTCTAGGGCCCTAGGTTTATTATGCATGGATACGTTTCTAGATCACCAATTTGAGTAACAAAATACGTACTATATATACTACATAAAATATAAAATTGGAGACTACTTGAATTCGAAAGAAAATTTTAATGTCATACTTTTTATGACCTATATATAAATCATATTTGGTTGGTCAACCTAATGATGAATAGGCATGTGCCTAGTAATCAAAACAATTGACTAGAATTTCTTGCCAACTCTACTTGTTCTCCGTATTAGCGCACCTCCTTTCTGATATATATGGCCCGCTCTCATTTTGAGACTAACCTAGATCATGTTTGACTAACATGACATCAACTATAAGAGTGGAACTTGTTTTGAACATAATGGTATCCTTTATGTGGCATATGGTGCAAATTTTGTATGTCAATTTCATGAAATAAATTGACAATGGGCTTTTAGGTCGATTCCAATAGAGAAACAGCCAGAATTGAAACAAAGTTCGATTCTTACAAACCATAAAGAAAAGGCAAAAGGGAAGGCTGGTAGCTGGAGTATTCCAGTTTATTACGGTTCAAGAATATAAAGCTAGCAGCTAAGCAACATGTTCAAGTAAACAAGAGTGAACCATTGACAGATTATTCCAGGACTACAGCCAACTCTGAATGACTACAATGGCAAAGGGTGCAATTGTGTCTTTAGTTAACCTCACAGCCGTTTTCTGCAATGTGTTAGTTTCTCTTTTCTATGGTCTACATACAGCTCGTAATCGAGTAACCCTACGCTGCTCGCTAAAAGAGTGCAGAAATACCACGAAAATGGTGTGAACTTTCTTGAGGCAAAAAGGGCGTGTCATTTCATTTGTGATGGTTGTTTGTGTCCATAACAATAATATCAACGTACTCAGTAAATTGTGATCTAGAAAACAAAAAGAGCAAGTAAAGAAAACATTAATTAATTGCAGTTTCCATCGCATGTTTTCTTCAAACAAAGCCAACACACGTTATCACATACATAGTCTGTGTGATCTTAAGATGAGTAGACTCAGTTGCAATCGATGGACGAAGTGTTGCATGCAGGAAAGAAGAAGAACACGAAGAACTCACAGGTTCAGAATTAAACAAAGACTAAAGTTGGCATCACAAACACCTACTCCTCTGATCAGAGTCCCGATCAAGTAGCAGCAATTAAGGCAACATTGATTACTTTATTCTTGTCCTTGGGCACCACCATGAAAATGTGTACTACTAGTAGCAGCAATCAGAGTAGTAGTAGCTAGTAGGATCTGATCTACTCGCGCGCGGTTGCCATCAGACTTGAGAGGAGGCGGACTGCGAGTTGCCGCCGGATTTGCAGGGGCCTACGACAGCCTTGGCGCCCCAGAACGGCAACGCGAGCTGGCCGAGGACGACGACGGAGATGGGAGCGGCGGCCTTGAGGGCGTCGCCGATGAAGCAGCAGTCTCTGCCGAACAGGGCGAAGTAGAGGAGCCGGGCCGACAGCCACACCGTGATGAGGACCCTGACGATCGCGAAGAAGGCGAGCACCTCGCTCCACATCCCGTTGCGAAGCAGCGCCAGCACGTTGGGAAATAACAGAACGTTAGGCCAGCACGTTAGGAAATAACAGAACGTTAGGCCAGCACGTTAGGAAGCAGCGCCAGCACGTTATCTGAAGAAATAAACAGACTAAGTAAGACTCCCTAACGTGCATAGGATTATTTCCTAACAATCACTCCCTAATCCTGAGCACGGATTTATTTTCTATCATGCCAATCCTCGATCGGAGCTCCAAGAACCTGACTCGACCCAGAGGCTTCGTCAGTATGTGTGCTAACTGATCTTCAGTCTTGACATGCTTCACCTCCACTTTGCCTTGCTCGGCGCACTCCCTAATGAAATGATACCGAAGTTCTATATGCTTACTTCGATCATGTAAAACAGGGTTCTTGCTGAGGGAGATGGCAGACTTGTTGTCGATGTAGAGCTCGAACTTCCTTGCTTCCTCATCTTTCAGATCACCAAGGAGCCGAGACAGCCATATGCCTTGACAGACAGCGCTCGTGCCTGCAACATATTCAGCCTCACACGATGATAGTGTGACAATCTTCTGTTTTTGTGACTGCCAACTGATCGGGCTTTTCCCAAGAAAATAGAAAGCACCCGAAGTGCTCTTCCGACCGTCTTGATCCCTAGCATGATCACTATCAGAATATCCAATCAAATGGGCTTCTTCAGTGCGCTTTTGGAAAACACACCCAAAGTTCATAGCTGACAGGAAAAGTGATATCTGGTCGTGAGTGGATCAAGTACCTTAGACTGCCGACAATGCTCCTGAATTCTGTGGCGTCAACAGGGTCTGCAGTGCTGTCTTTGCTGAGCTTCAGTCGATGTTCAGTGGGTGTCGAGCACGGGTTACAGCCTGACATGCCGCTCTTCTCCAGAATGCGTTGAGCAAACGCCGTCTGTGTCACGGTGATGCCCGTATTCTTTTGCTGAACCTCTAGCCCGAGGTAGAAGCTTAGCTTGCCCAGATCGCTCATCTGGAAGGTTTTCTTCATCTCCTCCTTGAAGACCGAGATGACAGATTCACTACTGCCAGCAATAATCAGATCGTCCACATATATGCCGAGGAGAATCCGATCACTCCCCTTTCCTCGCATGTATATGGCATGCTCAGAGGGGCTCTTGGTGAAACCAAGCTGCTGCAGAACACTATCCAGCTTTGCGTTCCACGCCCGGGGGGCTGTTTCAGCCCATACAGCGCTTTGCGCAGGCGCAGGACTTTGCCGTCAGAATCAGGTGCCTCGAAACCCGGTGGCTGCGAGACATATACCTCCTCGTCGAGGTCGCCGTTGAGAAACGCCGTCTTCACGTCCATGTGGTGAACTGGCCATCCTGCGTGGCCAGCGAGTGCGAGGAGGAGCCGCACGGACTCTAGGCGAGCAACTGGTGCATACACCTCGTCATAGTCGATGACGTGGCGCTGCACAAACCCCTTGGCGACCAAGCGGGCTTTGTGTTTCAGCACATCGCCATTTTCGTTGCGCTTAACCTTGTAAATCCACTTGAGGCCGATGGGCCGGTGACCAGTGGGTAGGTTGGCGAGCTCCCAGGTGTGGTTCGCAGTGATCGAGTCCATCTCGTCCCGCATCGCCTTCCTCTAGCAAGCTTCCTCGTCCGCGGCACGAAACGACGTGGGTTCGTCCGCGGTGGTGATGTGCAGCTCTTCCTCTACAGCCGAGTCGTGATCGCCGTCGAAAGCGTCCTGCACGCTGTGCACACCGTGCGCGGGGCCGGCGTTCAGGATGTTCTCCATGGTCCTGAAACGACGAGGATTCTCACCAGTGTCTGCAGCGTCCAACGCGGAGGAGAAACTTGTTGGTGGTGAAGCAAATTCCACTTGCGCTGGTCGAGGTGGTTCCGAGGGGGTGGCGGGTGTCGCCACGGTCATGGACACGGGAGACGGCCCGTGCGTCGGCGTGCGCGACACACTCCCCTGTTCCGTGGGAGGAACAGAAAGTGACATGTACTCCACTGTGAAAGAAGTGTCACCACACGCTCCAGGTTCTCGCTCGGCTTCCCACCCCCACTTGGCCTTCTCGTCGAACACGACGTCCCGAGTGACATGTACGCGCTTGTCGACATGATCGTAGCAGCGCCATGCCTTGCTCCCCTGTTCGTAGCCGATGAACACCATGGGTCGGCTTCGGTCTTCCAGTTTTTTGAGATGCGGCCGCACATCCTTGACGTGGGCCACACACCCAAACGTGCGCAGGTGGGAGACATCCGGGCGCGAACCGTGCCATGCCTCGTATGGGGTCATGCCGGAGACGCTCTGCGTGGGCGCCCGGTTCAGCAGGTAGACCGCGGTGACCACCGCTTCGCCCCAGAACATGCCCGGCATACTCTTTGCCTTGAGGAGGCTCCGTGCCATGCCAACGATGGTTTGATTCCGTCGCTCCACGACCCCATTCTATTGAGGAGAATAGGGGGCCGTGAGATGCCGCACGATGCCGTTGTCCATGCAGTAGTCGACGAAGTGCGCGGAGATGAACTCGCCGCCCCGATTCGTGCGGAGCGTGCGCAGCCGTTGACCAGACTCCAGTTTGGCGCGTGCGTGGAAGCGTTTGATGGCCTCCGCGGCTTCGTCCTTACTCCAAAGGAGGGTGATCCACATGTGGCGGCTGTGGTCGTCGACGAGCAGCAGGAACAGCTTCTTCCCGCTCGGGGTTGCCGGCGCGATGGGACCGCAGAGGTCGTCATGCACCAGCTCGAGCAGCTTCTCTACGCGGAACTTGGCGGTGTGAGGGAACGGAGCACGCCGGTGCTTCCCGGCGAGGCAGCTGTCGCACAGTTCTTCGGGATGTTTCAGATGTGGTAGACCACGTACCATCCCGTCACGTCCCAGCTTGCCAAGAGAGTCAAAATTGAGGTGCCCATAGCGGCCATGCCAGAGCCACGGGTCCTCTCTGGTGCGCGTGGCGAGGCACACCGGCTGCGCCATCTTGAAGTCCGCGATGTAGAGGCGGCTCCGTCCGCGCTTCACTTTTGCGAAGAGACGCCGCCTCTTGTCACGGACGTAGCATGTCCCGCCCTCGATCTTCACCTGGCAGCCAAACTCATCGAGTTGGCCCAGGCTACGATGTTGTTCTTTAGCCTGGGGATGTAGTACACTCTGTCGAGCGCGCGGTGGTCACCATCCTTGCAGCGGAAGAGGATGGTGCCGCGTCCTTCGATTGACACGACAGAGCCGTCACCAAGTTTGACGGTGCCGCGAACCGTCGTGTCCAGCTCGGAGAACGCCGCGCGCCAACCAGTCATGTGGTTGCTGGCGCCGATGTCCAAGTACCAGCCTGGCTCGATGTCCTCGACGTGCCCGAGATTCACGTGCGCGCGCTCCTCGACAAGGTGAACGCCGCGCGTCGGCTCCGTGGGCACGATCGTGGCAGCGGGAGCGGGCGCGGTCACGGAGGTGTCGCCTAGAAGTTTCGTGTCGTCGACGGTTGCAGACACCTGCATCATCATGAGGGCCGCCTCTTCGTCGTCGTCGACCTGCTGGACAAGGCTAGCCTCCTCGTCCCTCTTCTTTTTCCGGCAGTCGCGGGCCTAGTGCCCTTTCTTGCCACAGTAACGACATTTGTCGTCCCTGGAGGCGCCGCCGGCGCGCGCGCCGTCCTTGTTGCCGCTAGGACGAGCCTTTTGCTTCTTGTCGGAACTCGAGCCACCGCCACCTTCAGAGTCGTGGCGTTTGGAGCGCGCACGCCACTCCTCTTCGGTGAGCAGCAGGTTCCCGACGCCTTCGGTGGCGTCGTCGAGGTCGTAGCCCTCCTCAGCGGTGATCAAACGCCCACAGAGGTCCTCAATCGTGAGGATCTTGAGATTGACCGTTTGTTCAATGGCCATGACCACCGGGCGGTATTTCTTGGGCACGGTGCGGAGGAATTTCAGCACCGCCTTGTGCTCATCAACGGGATCACCTAGCAGCTCAAGGTCGCTAACAAGTGCAGTCAGCCGGATCGCAAATGACTCAAGCGACTCACCAGCCTTGAACTTCAGGTCCTCGAACTCGCGACGGCGGGTTTGCGCCTTGGCCTCGCAGATCGATTCGCTGCCGAGGCGCATCGTCTTCAGCGTCTCCCACGCGGTGTGCGCGTAGTCCTTCCCCGCCAGCGTCCTGACGAGCTCTAGAGGAACGGCGCGCAGGAGCGCCGCCAACGCCGCCCGATCATCCTCCGGATCGTCGGCGCCGTGCTCGATCACAGACCAGAGGTGCTGCGCCTGGAGCTGGACGCGCATCACCATTGCCCACTTCGCGTAGTAGGTGCGCGTGAGAGTGGGGTACTGCGCAGAGCCGGTGCTCTCCCGCACGACGCGCTCCCGCCGCCACCGCCACCACGTCGCGACGGGCTCCGGCCATGGCGCCTGAGAGGGGAAGCTGACACCCGTCGCTTGGGCGGCTTCGACCCGCTCGACTCGGGTGGCTTCGACACCCCTGAGATGGCCGCCGTGCCATCGTCCTTCTGGGTATTGGACATGGCCTTCCTGTCGCTCTGATACCAAATGTTCTCCCCAAACCCTTCTCCCACCTCGCGATCGTCAGAGACAGAGACAGAGAAGGTAGTTTCAGAGAGAGAGATTTGTGCTACTAAAAGCGTGCAGCTTTTCTGTCTTGCTTTCTTCCTTTTATTCCATCGAACTGAAACAGAAAAGAGCGAGAAGTTCAGGGTTCAATCCAATACAGCCGTGCCATCCCACGACTAACGAAATCGATCCGGTCTCAACGTCCACTACGCCTACGACCTGGACACAACTCTTCGACAGAGTTTGATCCGCACACTACGGCATGGCTCGCACACAAATCGTAGGCTCATGCGACATTTACTTGAAACTTATCTGAAGAAATAAACAGATTAAGTAATACTCCACGAAGAAATAAACTGAAGAAATAAACTTCTTGGAGGAGCTCTTCTTGGAGAGGATGAGGACAAATTACCCTAAACAAAAGAGGATGAGGAAATTAAGAGAGATGGTCCACGAACCGTTGATCGGCACGGGCGCCGGCGCCGGCACCGGCACCGCGTTCCCCGTCCGCTGCTCTCCTCCCTCAGTCGCCATCTCTCTCGCTAGCGCGCTCTCTCTCTCTCTCTGTTCTGGTGTTACTTGCTGGTAGCCTTGGGCTAGCTAGGGCGTGCGTGAGAAAAGAGACGAGAGAAATAGCTAGCCCATCTTAAAGAACGAAATGCATGGCTACCGCAGGCTCTCTCTAAAAAAAGAAAAAAACTTGGTGCAAACACGGAGTGACCAACACATGAAGCCAGCTGACTGTACATGTCTTCAAATGGGAAAAGGCGCACGAGTCACGACGGTGTCAGTCCAAGCAAATCATTGTGCATATATATGGTACTAGTACACACACATGCCTCTGTTGGTTCTGCCATGCTTAATAGACGTAAATTCACAAAAACTGAACGTGACACTTCGTTCACTTCATCAACTTTCCTATGCATGCATGGATCCAAGGTCTTCATGCATGCATCTCTTTTTCGCTTGGAACCCGCTGCCCGTTTTACTAACTAGTGGATGTTTACCTCGTAATGAACACTCCGTTTTAAAATATAAGATGGTTTAGCTTTATAAAAGAAGTGTATTTAGACTATTTTTAGTGTGTAGGTTCACTTTAAAACTAAATGAACCTACACACTAAAAGAGGTCTAGATACATTCTATTCATAAAGCTAAAACATCTTATATTTTGAAACGGAGGGAGTAGTTGAGTGAGTAATCTGGGGGTTCTTGTGTGCATTGGACAAGAATGTACTCGACAAGGATACACTCCTTTAAAAAAACAAAAACATCTTATATTTTAAAACGGAGAGAGTAGTTAAGAGTGTTGTCGTTGATACGTATCTACTAGTTGAGATCTGTGAGACAATGACACGGTTGAGAGTGACGCGCTTAAGAGTGGTGTAGTTATAGTTAAGAGATAAGAGTGCTGTACTACGTTACAGTTAAGAGATGTGCGTGGTGTACCGTGTATAGATGTGCAATCGATAAGGATACAACTGAGAGCGGTGTCGATGCAGGTTGATTGACAATAATGCGATGGACATCGTACTAGTGAAAACAGGGTCTCTTGTCTTGGTCTCTTGTCTCGGTTTGTAAGGGGTTTTAATTCTGGTTGTCTAATCGGGACGGGGCAATCAGTACTAAAGCCCTAATCCTTTAGTTCTGATTAGGCTGCGAACCGGAACGTAAGGGTATCCACGTGGCCGCTGGCTGCAGAGAGGGGGGAGGGACATTACGAACCGGGATCTATGTGTTTCTGTCGTGGTAGCATTTTTGACACTTTTTGTGCTGCGGCAGAGAATTCATTTTCTATATTTTCATTTATTTATTTTCCTTTTATCTTTTTCCTTTTTATTTTGTGTTTTGCACTCAGTAATGAGAAACCATTATATTACACAACATCTCCCGATTATGTTACACAGCAAGTATCAAACATATTACATACGGTACACGAGTTTCATGCATATATACAATATAAAGTCTTTTACAATCCCTATTACATTATCATCATCTTCCGACACTATTCTCCTTTTGAATCTAGAACATCTGCATCTAAGAATCCCACAATTTTCTCTTGGATTGCTTATACGCAATTCTTTGATAGAAGATCGGCCCGCAATCTTTTGATCTAATTTAAAAAAAGAGCCAACATATATGAATGAAACTAAATACAATTGATGGTAATAAAATAAAATTGTGAATATTGTTTACATACTCGAAGTTGTTTTAAATTTCTGCACGTCTCATAGGTCGTCTGACGAATGAACTCGCAGACATAGTATCCACATAAATTATTTCCGTCTTCCTGCCTCAGGCACTTTACGAGAACAGAGTTCAATTAAAATAATAATAATCAAGCATGATAATAATATCGAAACTAGAATCAAAGAGATGCGTGGATCTAGCTAGTAGTACTTACATCTAGTGGTTTAAATGTAAGCTCCTCTTTCCAGACACTCTTAGCCTTGTTAGTGAACCATTTTCAAGCGTTGCCCGGCTAAGAAAATGAATAAAAGAAGTTATTAATTACTTGATATCAGTAAATGAAAAATGAACGATAGTTGCCGATATAGTGTCATAATGACTGAAATTACCGGTAGAGCATTTCCTGCATGTTCGCTCACTTCGCAAGGGGTTTACGTCTCAAGACCATGATGTGTACTACTCCATTGTCATTAGCGGAATAAAGTGGAAGCTGTGCAGTATAACTCATTAATTATACACTTAATGTCGAGTAAGCGAAATAGAATGTGTACAAGACAATAACACTCACTCGAAGTTGTAAGCAAATAGTATTTCCCTTTTGGTTTCTTGAAACCTTAACACCATTACAACTTTATCCATTGTTTCCTTGGGATTAAATTTCAGAGTAAGTTCAGGAACCCAATATGGGTCAATGAACCCAATGTCATAGATCCATCCTATTTTGCATTCGAGAATCTTCAGTCTGCATAATATAGTGAGTATGATTATACATGCAATAAACTATGTGAGCTAACTAGAGACTTAATTACAGAAATAATACTTACAGATAATAGGCACCGACGATCGATTTATCGATGGTGTTTTGATTGTAAAACTGAAATAGTTCAAAAAATTCAATCAGTATTTGGGCATCTCCATACCCGTAATTCTCGTTTCTAACTCCCAACACTATCCAGTTTGCCCATTCCTTTGTGGCTTGCATGTACCAATTATGCAATCTTCGTAGGAGCATCTCCGAGTCAGCAGCTAACCCGAGGGAATTTCCTTATGTGGAAGACGTTGGTTCTCCCTGCCTTTCACGGAGCCAATGTCATGGGGCTCCTTGATGGCTCAGATCGTGCACCGCTGAAAACCATCAAAGCTGAAGACTCTGACAAGAATAAGATCCAAGTGGAGAACCTGCGTATGTTGCCTGGATTACTTGTGATCAGCAAGTGCTGCGTTTCCTTCTGAATTCATTGTCCCTAGATATTCTCTCTCATGTCCTCGGAGTGGACTCCACGGCGGGTGCATGGACTACCATCAACTCCATGTTCCAAACCGCCTCTCGCACCAAGGCACAACACCATATTGGTGAACTCAATGATACCAAAAACCTCTCCATGACAACTGATCAATACTACACCACGATGAAAGGGTTCACTTCTGAACTCTGTTCCCTTGGCAAGCCCATTAAGATGATGAGATCCTTGCTATTTGCTGCACGGCCTAGACAAAGTTGAGTACAACTCTCTCATCACCTTGGTGAATGGTAATCACGGCACCACCCTTGATGATTTCTACAATCAGTTGTGCTCATATGACATGCGCAATGGTGTTGAGGAGAATGGCACCTTCACATCTTCAGCAAACTTGGCGCGTTGTGACTTTGATCGCGAATCGCGCCCTCGTGGCCGCACGCCTCCTCCTCGTGGATGCACTCCTCCTCCACATGGTCGCAGCCCTGACCGTGGCTCCTATTGTGGAGGTGGATATGGTGGTGACTACCGTGAGCGCCGTGATGATGATCGCGGAAACTGGTTTCATGGTGATCGCCGCGATGATGATAAGCGTGACCATCATGACAGACGTCACGATGATGGTGGTGGTGATCGCTACCATCACTCTGATGGCGGTGGTAGACATCGAGATCGTGCCCCCACTCCCTACGTCAATATTGATTGTCAAATATGCAAGATACATGGTCATCCTGCGAGTGATTGCTCTTTATTTTCTCTCAGATAGGCCCTCTTTTTTCATTCGAATGTACATCTTTTGGCTGCGTTACTCAGATGACAAGAAGGATGATGGTGATCATGGTGAGAAGGGTGCAAACCTTGCATCATATGGCATTGACACGAACTGGTACACCGACACAGGAGCCACAAATCACATCACTAGTGAGCTGAACAAGCTCCTCATAGCCAACAAGTACAATGGGCAAGATCGGATCCACACTGCTGAAGGCACATGTATGCACATTAGTCATATTGTTCATTCAATTTTGCGCACCCCTCATGGTTCCTTTGATCTCAATGATATACTTCATGTTCCTAGTGCATCAAAAATATCCTATCTATTCATAAATTTACACTTGATAATCATGTCTTTATTGAGTTTCATCCTTTCTTCTTTTTAATCAAGGACCAAGAAACATGAAGAGTTCTGTTTAGCGGGCCTTGCTATGGTGGCCTCTATCCTTTGGTGCCCATGTTTCATGAGACCTCCAAGCATGCTTTCATCACAATAAAGTCGTCATCCTCTATATGGCATCACCGCTTATGACATCCTTCTTTATTTGTGGTTCAACAAGTTTTTAGGAGAAATAAAATATCTTACACCCTAGAAAGTACCCCATATGTTTGTGACTCTTGTCAGTTGGCCAAGAGCCACCAGTTACCATACCCCATATCCACAAGTGTATCTACTACTCCTTTGGAGGAAGTATCCTCTGATGTATGGGGTCCTACTCCTCTTTCTATGGAAAAATATGCATACTATGTAAGCTTTATTGATGATTATAGTAAATTCACATGGATCTATTTTCTTAAAAGCGTGCTGATGTTTATCAAGCTTTTCTTAATTATCAGCAATATGTTGAGCGCAAGTTTGATAGGAAAATTGTTACTATGCAAACTGATTGGGTGGTGAGTATGAGAAACTCCATGGTTTCTTTCAAAAGGTTGGCATCACACATCATGTTTCTTGTCCCATGCCAACCAACAAAATAGTTCAGTAGAAAGAAAACATTGTCATATAGTTGAAGTTGGTCTTGCTTTGCAAATGCATCCATGCCTCTAAAATTCTGCGATGAAGCTTTTATCACTGCCACATTTCTTATAAATTTGCTTCACAGCAAGGTTCTTAACTTTGAAACTCCCACTAGATGTCTCCTTCATATCACACCTAATTATGATGATCTTAGAACCTTTGGTCGTGCTTGTTGGCCTAACCTTCGCCCTTACAACAAATGAAAACTTGCCTTCCGCTCCAAACAGTGTGTATTTCTTAGATATAGCCCTATTCACAAAGGAGTAAAATGTTTAGATGTATCCACTAGCCGCATATATATCTCTCGTGATGTAGTTTTCAATGAGAACGTCTTCCCTTTTACCTCCTTACACCCTAATACCGTGCTCTCCTTAAAAAAAGACATTCTACTTCTTTTAGCATCTATATCTAATTCTCATGAGGGTGCACATAACATTGATGATCATATGTCTCCTATTGTGCCCATTAAAGCAGGAAGAGGAAGCTCCAGAAGAAAATTCTGGTACAAACAGTGCTCACAACAGTTCAGAAATTGAAGTTCAAAATGGACCAGAAAATGACGAAACAAGTGCCGAACCCGAAGTTGATTCGCCTAGACATTATCTATCCTAGTCGAATCCCGATGCACGTTCTCCTGAGGTGGATTTTCCCTCCTCCAGCCGTACATCGACAGTGCCCATGGACAACGACCGCACTACCTCCATGTCGCTGTCGCATGTAGATGACGATGACCTTGCCTCGTGTCGTCGTCCCCTTGTCACGCTGCTCGAGGAAGTGTGTGTCCAGCACACTCCTGACAAACCGCGCCCTACACCCACCACTGTGCGGTCTCCACCTGCCACGCCTGCAGAGGAGCTGATCACGCCAGGCTCCTGATCTCCCATGTCGACGTCACTGTCTACGGGCAAATCTTCCCCTGGAGGATCCTCTGCGACTGGAGTACATGGGGGCAGGTTGCAAACTCTAGCTCGCAAGAAGAAAATGCAGAGAATTCCGAAAATGCAGAAAATTCTGACACCTCGACATAACAGTCCTTGGTGGTAGAACCTGATGTGGTGCAGACGGTTGTACCTCCAGCACATGCTCGTACTGGTCTTCAAAAAGGTATACGTAATCTAAAGCAGTACACTGATGGCATTGTTAGGTATGACATGCTTTCTTCTATAGGAGAACCATATACACCCACAAAGGATCTTAGTGATCCTAACTGGCGCCAAGCAATGGAAGAAGATACAATGCATTGATTCAGAACAAGACTTGGTACCTGGTTCCTCCAAGTAGTAACAAGAATTTGATTGATTGCAAATGGGTATATCTTATAAAGAAATATCGGATGGCTCTATTGATGCATATAAAGAACGACTAGTTGTAAAAGGATTCAAGCAAAGGTATGGCATTGATTATGAAGATACTTTAGGTCATGTGGTTAAAATTGCTACTATTAGGACCGTCCTAACTATTTATGTTTCTCGTGGATGGAAATTACAACATCTAGATGTCAAGAACGTGTTTCTTTATGGTGTGCTAGAAGAGGAGGTTTACATGAGCCAACCTCCAGGTTTTGAAAATCCTCACGCTCCACTCCATATTTGCAAACTTGATAAGACTCTTTATGGATTAAAACAAGCACCTCGTGAAGGGAATATGCCCTGAGAGGCAATAATAAAGTTGTTATTATACATATTCCAAGTATATGATAGATTTTTATTTTGCATGCTATAATTGTATTAATTTGGAAACTTTAATACAGGTGTGTTTAATAAACAAAAGTAAAGTTCCTAGTTATGACTCTATATTAAACTAGCTCGTTGATTAACAAGATGATCAAGGTTTCCTGATCATGGACATTGAATGTTGTTAATAACAAGGTTAGATCATTAGTGGAATGATGTGATGAACATTCATCCGAAGTATAACATTACGATCAAAGTCATTGTGTTTATATTACTATAACATATAACAAAGTAATCCTAGTCCTTAGACCATGAGATCATGTTAATCACTAACACTGGAAGAGTATCTTGATAACATCAAACGTCACACTGTGAAAGGGTGATTATAAAGGTGGGTTCAGTGCTACAAAAGTGTTATGTAGAAGCTCATGGATCAAGAGTGGGATTTGTCCATCTTGATGACGGATAGATATTCTCTGGGCCTCTCAGTGATATCACATTGGTTAGCTTGCAAGCAAGTGATGAGATCACTAGAATGTTATATCACGGGAACAAGAAAAGAGTACATGTCGGTAACGAGATCAAACTATGTATGGAGATACCGATGATCGAATCTCGGACATGTAACATATCGCGAGACAAAGGGATTTAGTTACTAATGTTAAAGGTTCTCACGATCATAGAAGTCATCGTAGAATGTGTAGGAATCAGTATGGATCTCCAGGTCCCGCTTCTGATTATTGATCTGAGAGGGGTCTCGATCATGTCTGCATTATTTACGAACCGTAGGGTGACACACTTAAGGGACATGAACGCCATTTGGAGCAAATGTGTTTCATACGAATGAATTACAAAGCGCTGGAATTATTTCAATAGACACCGAAACTGTTTCGGGTGAAATTGCTGAAATTGGTTCCCGCATGTAATATTGAAATGTTGCAGGGGTTTTATGTGAATATTTGTTAATTAAAGTAATTAAAAAAATTCTGAATAAATTTAATAAAAGAGTTTTATTAAATGAGAGAGCATTAAATTTGGAGAAATTTAATGCATTTAAAGTAAAGACTTTAAAGAGGAATGTTAATGGACACTTTTATGTGGAGGGGGTTACCACCACATGAATGGGGGAGGTGAGGGGTCACCTCCATGGGGCGCCAGCCATGGGAGGGGTACCCCCCCTCCTCCTATAAAAGGCCACCCCTCTCACCCTTCTTCCTCACACCTCCTCGTGAAGGATCTCTCCCCCTCTACAATTATTCCCCCATGGTCTCGGATTAGCGAGATACATGTTCCCGGTGGCATTTCATCTGGAAGGAGTTGCTGCTTTTGCTGCATCGCTGGAGCGAGGAGGCGGAGGTTTTTCGGTGGCCTGAACATGTGTGCGAGGGCGGATGCGCTGCTGGTTTGCGGCGCTAGGTCTTCCACATGATCTTGAGATCGGCAAGCATATGACTACATCATCCACGAGTTCCTACTCGTTAACAAAACTTTGTTGTCTTCGAGGGTAAGTTCTCCATGGATGTATATCTACCCGTTGCTTGTATCTAGTAGATAGATCTTGGCGTATAGTTCGCATCGTAGGAATTTTTTTTTCTAGGCTGCGAACCCTTCAGTGGTATCAGAGCCTGATCTATGTGTAGGTGCTTTGCACGGGTAGAACACATAAGAGTATGTGGGCGGTGATGATCATGTTATTGCTTCTTATATGTACTTTGGATATTGGTGGCATAGTGGGATGAAGCGGCCCGGACCAACCTTACATGTCATCGCACATGAGACCGGTTCCACGACTGACATGCAACTAGTTTTGCATAAGTGGCTGGAGGGTGTCTGTCTCTTCTACTATAGTCAATATCTGATTTACAACGAGTTGCTAATAATTTGGTTATCATCGTTGTGGTTCCATGTTCGTAGGTAAGAACGGTTCTATCTTCGAAATCCTAAGCCACGTAAAACTTGCAATTGATAAATTAGAGGCGTCTAATTTAGATCGTTGCTGGGCTTGTGTCATGATATGGTATTGTTGTGAGTTGATATATAGTTGATACACTTACAACACACTTAACATGCAAGTTCCATAGACCTTGGCCTTACACACAAAGGAATGATAGAGATTATACCACGATGCATATGATAGTGATCAAATGCAAGAACCATATCATTTCACTTTACACATATGATGTTCCCATCTTATATTGCTAGTTGGCATTTTAGTAGCGTTATAAGATGAACCCTCATTTAAATATCAAGATAAAAATGTGTTCTTCCTTAAGTATGCACCGTTTATGTTTCGCCGCTTCAACACATCACGTGATGATCGGGTGTACTTGAATCCACGATCATATTTCGGGTGTAAGACAATTTTACACACGCGAGTACTAAGGTTCTTACTTGGCGAGCCTAGCATGTATATACATGGCCTCGGAACACAGACTGAAAGGTTAAGCATGAGTCATATAGTTGATATGATGCCCATATAGATGCTCGCCTTTGAAGCTACACCAACTCACGTGATGATCGGACTTGGTGTAGTGGATTTGGTTCATGTAATCACCAAAAAGACACGAGGGATGTTGTTTTTGAGTGGGACTTTAGTTGAACTCAATATATCATAAACTTAGTCTAAATAAACTTTATAAATTCTATTGTAGATGGCACCACCTGCTTTTAATTTCAATGTGTTCATGGAGAAAGAGAAACTTGCTGCGAATGGTAGCAACTTCACCAACTGGGCTATTTGCACAAAAGCAATATGTGCTAGAAGCGCCGCTAGGCCCCCCACCATCTCCTGATGCCCCTGACAAGGAAAAAAATGTCTATGTGACTCGTCAGGAGGACCACAACTTAGTTCATTGCGGCATACTGTATGGGCTAGAGCCAGAACTTCGAAAGCATTTCGAAAATGGCAATGCCTTTGATACCATGGGTGAATTGAAAATGATTTTCGATACCCATGCTGCCGTAGAGAGTTATAATTCTTCAAAAAAGTTCTTTAGTTGCATGATGGAAGAGAACAGCTCCGTAAGTGAGCACGTACTCAAAATGTCTAGGTACGCCGATAATCTTGTGTCCTTGGGAGTAACAATTCCCATTTATTTAGGCATACATTGTGTTCTCCAATATCTGCCACCTAGCTACAGGATCTTCGTGATGAACTATAACATGCAGGGCATGAAGAAGACTCTCCCCGAGCTTTTGTCAATGCTTAAGACTGCAGAAGTGGACATTAGGAAAAAACAACAAGTGTTGATGGTCAATAGGACCACCGGTTTAAAGAAAGACAAGAATGGTAAACAGAAGGGTAAGAAGGGCGGCAAATCTGTTGCTGCGCCTCAAAAGAAATCCCGGGCTGGCCCTAAGTCTGATACCGAGTGCTATTGTAAGGGGACTGGTCATTGGAAGTGCAACTGCCCCAAGTTTTTGGCGGACAAGAAAGCCGGCAAGGCAAACAAAGCTATATATGATATACATGTTATTGATGTGTACTTGACTAGTACTCGCAGTAGCACCTAGGTATTTGATACCAGATCGGTTCCTAACATATGTAACTCGAATCAGGGGCTGCGGAACAAGCGACCGCTAGCAAGGGGTGAGGTCAAGATGCGTGTCGGCAATGGATCAAGAGTTGATCTGATCGCCGTCGGAACGCTGCCTCTCCACCTACCATCGAGATTAGTTATAAACCTAAATAATTTTTATTTGGTGCCTGCACTGAGCATGAACATTGTATTTGGATCTTGTTTGATGCGATGTGGTTATTCGTTTAAATCCAAAAATAATGGTTGTTCGATTTATATGGATAATATCTTTTATGGTCATGCACCCGAGATGAATGGTTTATTTCTGTTGAATCTCGATAATACTCATACGCACATCCATAATGTTGATGCTAAAAGAATTAAACTTAATAATGATATATCTGCATATATGTGGCACTGCCGTCTAGGTCATATTGGTGTTAAACGCATGAAGAAACTCCATTCTGATGGACTTTTGGAATCATTTGATTTTGAATCATTTGATACATGTGAGCCATGCCTTATGGGCAAGATGACTAGAACGCCGTTTTCTAGTTCAATGGAACAGGCGACAGATTTATTGGAAATCATACATACTGATGTATGCAGTCTAATGAGTGTGTCGGTGCGAGGTGGATATCGTTATTTTGTTACTTTCACGGATGAATTGAGTAGATACGGGTATATCTATTTGATGAAACATAAGTCTGAAACCTTTGAAAAGTTCAAGGAATTTCAGAATGAAGTGGAAAATCATCATAATAGAAAGATCAAATTTCTGCGGTCCGACCGTGGAGGTGAGTGTCTAAGTTACGAGTTTAGCACACACATAAAAGAGTGTGGAATAGTTTCACAACTCACGCCTACCGGAACACCACAACATAATGGTGTATCAGAACGTCGTAATCGTACTCTATTGGATATGGTTCAATCTATGATGTCTCTGACTGACTTGCCACTGTCATTTTGGGGTTATGCACTAGAAACCGCTGCATTCAATTTAAATCGGGCACCGTCTAAATCCGTTGAAACGACCCCGCATGAATTATGGTTTGGAAACAAACCTAAGCTGTCATTTCTTAAAGTTTGGGGGTGCGAAGTTTATGTGAAGAAACTTCAACCGGATAAACTCGAACCCAAAGCGGAAAAATGCGTCTTCATAGGATACCCTAAAGAAACAATTGGGTATTCCTTCTATCACAGATCTGAGGGCAAGGTTTTCGTTGCCAAGAATGGATCCTTTCTAGAGAAAGAGTTTCTTGCAAAAGGTGTGAGTAGTCGAAAGGTGGAACTCGAAGAGGTTATTGAACCTTTTCTTCATGAAATGACGAGTGGTGCAGCACCGGAAGTTGTTCCAGAGTTGACTTCACCAAATTAAGAAGGAACTAATGATAATGATCATGAAACTCCGAAACAGGACACTACTGAACCTTGCAGGTCAAGCAAGACACGTGCAGCTCCTGAACTATACAGGAATCCTATTGTAAATTTCATGGTTGATGAAATAGATGACCTTGCGACGTATGAAGAAGCGATGATGAGCCCGTATTCCAACAAATGGCTAGAAGCCATGAAATCCGACATGGAATCCATGTACGAAAACTAGGTTTCGACCTTGTTGGACTTACCTCATGACCGAAAGGCCATTGAGAATAAATGGATTTTCAAAAGCAAAACTGATGTTGATGGTAATGTAACCGTCTATAAAGCTCGACTTGTCGCAAAAGGGTTTCGACAAACTCAAGGAGTTGACTACGATGAGACATTCTCTCCCGTAGCGATGCTAAAATCAGTTAGGATTATGTTAGAAATTGCTGCATATTTCGATTATGAAATTTGGCAGATGGATGTTAAAACTGCGTTCCTCAATGGTAACATTGAAGAAGCATTGTATATGATACAACCAAAGGGTTTTGTCGATCCTAAGGATGCTAACAAGGTGTGCAAGCTTCAGTGATCCATCTATGGACTGAAGCAAGCATCACGGAGTTGGAATCTCCGCTTTGATGAGGTGATCAAAGAGTTTGGATTTTTCCAAACTTATGGAGAGGCTTGTATTTACAAGAAAGTGAGTGGGAGCAATGTGGCATTTCTGATATTATATGTGGATGACATATTATTGATTGGAAATGATATAGATCTTTTAAACAGTGTTAAAAGTTATCTAAACAACAAATTTTCTATGAAAGACCTTGGTGAAGCGTCATATATATTAGGCATAAAGATCTATAGAGATAGATGAAGACGCCTAATAGGGCTATCACAAAGTACATACCTTGATAAGATTTTAAAGAAGTTTAAAATGGATGAAAGTAAGAAGGGGTTCTTACCTATGTTACAAGGCAAGACATTGAGTAAGACTCAAAGTCCGGCTACGGCGGAAGAAAGAGAGATAATGGATAAGATCCCCTATGCTTCAGCCATAGGCTCTATAATGTACGCCATGCTATGTACAAGACCGGATGTGGTACATGCTATTAGTTTGACTAGTAGATACCAATCTGATCCAGGTTTGGAACACTGGATAGCAGTCAAGAATATCCTTAAGTACTTGAGAAGAACTAAGGAAATGTTTCTTGTATACGGAGGTGAAGAAGAGCTGGTCGCTAATCGTTATATTGACGCTAGCTTTGGCACTAATCCGTACGACTCTAAGTCTCAATCTGGATACGTATTTCTCATGAACGGAGCAACAGTTAGTTGGAGGAGCTCCAAACAACCCGTGGTAACAAGGTCAACAACAAAGGCGGAATATATTGCTGCTTCAGAAGCAGCACAGGAAGCGGTTTGGATGAAGGAGTTCATTACCGAACTGGGTGTGGTTCCTAGTGTGTTGGATCCAATGGTGATCTATTGTGACAACAATGGAGCCATAGCCAACACAAAGGAACCAAGGTCTCACAAGAATTCCAAACATATTAAGCGTCGGTTTCACTCCATCCGTGAGCATGTCAAGGATGGAGATATAAAGATTTGTAAAGTACATAGGGATCTCAATGTAGCAGATCCATTCACTAAAACTCTCCCTAGAGCAAAACATGATCAACACCAGAACTCCATGGGTGTTAGATTTATCACCATGTAACTAGATTATTGTCTCTAGTGCAAGTGGGAGACTGAAGGGAA
The DNA here is from genome assembly GCA_023614405.1 of Avena insularis. Taxonomy (NCBI): domain Eukaryota; kingdom Viridiplantae; phylum Streptophyta; class Magnoliopsida; order Poales; family Poaceae; genus Avena; species Avena insularis. The sequence goes on along the minus strand of CM042686.1, from coordinate 480,552,812 downwards.
TATGCCCTGAGAGGCAATAATAAAGTTGTTATTATACATATTCCAAGTATATGATAGATGTTTATTTTGCATGCTATAATTGTATTAATTTGGAAATGTTAATACATGTGTGTTTAATAAACAAAAGGAAAGTTCCTAGTTATGCCTCTCTTATAAACTAGCTCGTTGATTAACAAGATGATCAAGGTTTCCTAATCATGGATATTGGATGTTGTTAATAACAAGGTCAGATCATTAGTGGAATGATGTGATGAACATTCATCCGAAGTATAGCATTACGATCAAAGTCATTGTGTTTACATTGCTATAACATCTAAAAAAGTAATCCTAGTCCTTAGACCATGAGATCATGTTAATCACTAACACTGGAAGAGTATCTTGATAACATCAAACGTCACACCGTGAAAGGGTGATTATAAAGGTGGGTTCAGTGCTACAAAAGTGTTATGTAGAAGCTCATGGATCAAGAGTGGGATTTGTCAATCTTGATGATGGATAGATATTCTCTAGGCCCACTCGGTGATATCACATTGGTTAGCTTGCAAGCAAGTGATGAGATCACTAGAATGTTATATTACGAGAACGAGAAAAGAGTACATGTCGGTAATGAGATCAAACTAGGTATGGAGATACCGATAATCGAATCTCGGACATGTAATATATCACGAGACAAAGGGATTTAGTTACTAATGTTAAAGGTTCTCACGATCACAGAAGTCATCGTAGAATGTGTAGGAATCAGTATGGATCTCTAGGTCTCGCTTCTGATTATTGATCTGAGAGGGGTCTCGATCATGTCTGCATTATTCACGAACCATAGGGTGACACACTTAAGGGACACCACACCATTTGGAGCAAATGTGTTTCAGACAAATGAATTGCAAAGTGCTAGAATTATTTCAATAGACATCGAAACTGTTTCGGCTGAAATTGGTTCTGCATGTAATATTGAAATGTTGCAGGGGGTTTATGTGAATATTTGTTAATTAAAGTAATTAACAAAATTATGAATAAATTTAATAAAAGAGTGTTATTAAATGAGAGAGCGTTAAATTTGGAGAAATTTAATGCATTTAAAGTAAAGACTTTAAAGAGGAATGTTAAGGGACACTTTTATGTGGAGGGGGTTACCACCACATGAATGGGGGAGGTGAGGGGTCACCTCCATGGGGAGCCGGCCATGGGAGGGGTACCCCCTCCTCCTATAAAAGGCCACCCCTCTCACCCTTCTTCCTCACACCTCCTCGTGAAGGATCTCTCTCCCCCTCTAGAATTATTCCCCCGTGGTCTCGGATTAGCGAGATACATGTTCCCGGTGGCATTTTGTCTGGAAGGAGTTGCTGCTTCTGCTGCATCGCTGGAGTGAGGAGGCAGAGGTTGTTCGGTGGCCTGAACGTGTGTGCGAGGGCGGATGTGCTGCTGGTTTGCGGCGCTAGGTCTTCCACACGATCATGAGATCGGCAAGCGTACGACTACATCATTAACAAAACTTTGTTGTCTTTAAGGGTAAGTTCTCCATGGATGTATATCCACTCATTGCTTGTATCTAGTAGATAGATCTTGGCATATAGTTCTCATTGTAGGAAATATTTTGTTTTCTATGCTGTGAACCCTTCACCTCGAGCATGCTATTCTAGGTTGAGCTCCAAGCTGTGTGATCTTGGGTTTACATCCTTGAAAGCTGATACTTCACTGTTTCTCTACAACATGTCAGGTATCACTATATATGTGTTGATTTATGTTGATGACATCATAGTGAAAAGCTCTTCTGATCATGATATTACCATCCTCCTTCGAGATTGAAATGAGAACTTTGCTATTAAGGATTTAGGTGATTTACACTTCTTTCTTGGTATTGAAGTTAAAAAGGCGAACAATGGTTTGATACTAACACAAGAAAAATATCCACTAAACTACCTGATAGAGTTGGCATGCGTGGCTGCAAATCAGCACCCACACCTCTATCCTCAATCGAACAGCTATCTCTTTCTAATGGTACACCTCTGGGTCCTAAAGATAGTACCGAATATCATAGCATTGTTGGAGCTCTACAATACCTGACTTTGACACGTCCAGACCTGTCTTATTCATTCAATAAGGTTTGTCACTATCTTCATGCTCCAACTAAAGAACATTGGACAGCTGCTAAGCATATAATCATATGTGTGCAAGATACTTTGAAAGTTGGGATTACTTTTACAAAATCTTCCTCTACACTCCTTAGTGCTTTTTCCGATGTAGATTCGACAGGCTCCCTTGATGACAAGCGGTCCACTGGTGGCTTTGCCATATTTGTAGGATCAAACTTGGTCTCCTGGAGTGCCAGAAAACAAGCCACAGTATCCAGATCAAGTACTGAGGCTGAATATAAATCCTTGGCAAATACTATAGCTAAGTTGATTTGGGTTGAAGCTCTCCTTGGGCGAACTTGGACTAAAGTTAAAGGAAAAAACCATGTCTTTGGTGTGACAACTTGGGTGCTACCTATTTGTCTGCCAATCCAGTATTCCATGCACGCACTAAACACATTGAGATAGTTTTCCATTTTGTTAGCGAAAGAGTTGCTAAAAACCTACTAGATATCAAATTTATTTCAAGCAAAAATCAAGTTGCAGATGATTACAAAGTCACTTCTAGTTAAGAAGTTAGATGAGTTTAAGCATAATCTAAACCTTTAGATTAAGGGGGAGTGTTAAATGTAATATTGTGTAGACTGTATGTGTTTGTGTATGGATACACCACCATGGATTATAACCGGTCTTCTCCCCTATATCAAAACGAAACTGGTGTGAGTCCAAGCACCGTTTCCTGCCAGATTAATTCATAAACGGTATATACCGGATTGTGACATCAGCGATGCCATCAGCATGACGTCGCCCATGTGCTGGCCAAATTTTTGAAATTCTATGAAACAAAAATGAAACTTGACTGAAACTTATGAAACATTTTGTACTGTTCAAAGACTGTTTCACAAAAGTTCCAATGTTTCAGTTAAGTTTCAGTTCGGTTTCAATTCTTTTTTAGTTAGTGATGTCATCATGACGTCACCCATCTGCTGACCGAAAAAAGGACTAACTAGCGCATCAATCTCAAAACAAAACTAGACGATGGATAAGACATCAACACGTATAGCAAACTATAAAAAAATAGTTTTCGGCAGCTACACACAATAGGGGGTCATTTTAGAGCATGCAAAGCTCATCTGGTGGCCAGTGGCGGAGCTAGGGGACGTGGCCAGTGGCGGAGCTAGGGGACCAGCAGGGCCCTAGCCCCTCCCCCTCCCAAAATGACATGGTATAGCAGGAGGAAAGTAACTTTATCGGCCCCTGCTGATTGAGAATTAGCATGAGCGGCTCCTCTTATCCTTTAATCCTAACTCCACCACCGCCAGTGTCTCAATTATACATCCATTACTTCCGAAGAACTGCTAGGGCATCTTGTAGGTTCAGTAAAGCTAAAGCCCAAACACGTCAATGATGCATCGTAGTAACTTAGTAAAACAAAACAGAAATACCACAATTAATAAAAGTAGAAGTGCACGTTCTAGTACAAGGTGCTCCTCCACGGAAATTTCCTTGGACGATCGGCCACAAGCCGTGCTTAGCTTAGAGATCCAACATAGTAGGACTTTTTTTAAAATGGGGGATATAACATCCCGGCCTCTACATCAATAGATGCTAATTTTCAAAAAATATTTCTGATTTTACTGATGGGGATAGTGGCCCCTCTAATTTGGTTCTTTCAGAAGTATCAAATTTATGTGAAGATCTGATTACGGATGAGGAGGTTGAGGTTGTTTTGGATGATATATTATATCATCCAATCCTAAACGCTCACCCTAAACAAACTCGGCCAAGAAAGGTTTATGATGACTCAAATGTACGAAGGAGTACGAGGAAAAGAACCAAAAAAACATGTACATAATGCAGAATTTGAAAGGCATGACTTGGTACATTAAGGGGTTTAAAGACCCAGCAAAACATTTGTTTGTAAAAGAGTCTATTAGGGAACACCGGTTAGACTTTATTGTCTTATTAGAGACAGGAAGGTCTAATTTCACAGTTCCTTTTTTAAATCAACTTGCAACTGGGTTGAATTTTGCTTGGTTTTGCCTACCACCTCAGTGAAGAACTGGGGGTATTCTGGTTGGCATTAATAGCGATACTATCCAAGTTCTCAAGGTAAGTACAGGAGATTATTGTGTCAAGTTGCATATTAAATGTAAGAGAGATGGTTTTCAGTGGGTTTGTGTGCCTGTATATGGTGCCTCTCAGGAGGCACATAAAGCGGATTTCCTTGCAGAAATGGTTTGTATGTGTGAGTCGGAACCTCTACCAATGTTGGTTGGTGGAGACTTTAACATTATATGCTCCAGAGTGGAAAAGAATAATAATTACTTCAAAACACATTGGTTGTTTGTCTTTAATGCGATTATTGAGAGTCTAGACCTTAGAGAAATTGTGCTCTCAGGTCGGCAGTTCACTTGGGCTAATCACAGAGACAAGCCCACCTATGAAAAACTAGACCGCATTTTAGCTAGCGTTGAATGGGAAGAGAAATTCCCCCTTGTTACGGTCCGGGCTCTTACTAGGGCTCGGTCAGACCACACACCACTTCTTATTGACTCCGGTGTGAAAGCACACTTAGGGAATACTCCACGATTTTCCTTCGAGTTGTATTGGTTACGACATGAAGGATTTTATGAGATGATAGCAAAAGAATGGTCATCTATAAATGGGTGAAGTGATCCTATGAAAAAATGGCTAAATAAGATTCGACATCTAAGGCATTTTCTTAAAGGTTGGGAGAAAAACTTAAGTGGAAAATACAAAAAGGAAAAAGAAAAATTACTTTCAATAATTGATGATCTTGATGTGAAGGGGGAACAAGGACCCTTGACGGTTGGCGAGCGTGATATTTTAAAGAATGCTAATGAGCACATCACCAATCTTAGGAGAGATGAAGAGACCAAATGGGCTCAACAAGCTAAAGTTATACATGTTTAGGAAGGGGGTAACAATACAAAATATTTCCATTTGATTGCAAATGGTAAACATAGGAAAAAAGATATTTCAGTTGGAGTAGGATGAGGGGACCATTGTTGGTGAAGATAACCTAAAAATTTATATTACTGAATATTATGAAAAGTTGTTTGGATCGCCATCACGCACAAATATTTCGATGAGGGAGGAATTAACTCAGGACATACCGCAGTTATCAGATGTGGAGAATATGATTCTAACATCTCCTTTTACTGAAAAGGAAGTGTATGAAGCTATCTCTCAAATGGAGCATAATAAAGCACCTGGTTCAGATGGATTTCTGGTTGAGTTTTTCCAAAAGTTTTGGGAAGTGATTAAAAGTGATCTTATGGCACTATTTAGTTACCTTTATTCTGGGAATTTCCCCTCTTTAAATTGAATTTTGGTGTTATCATTTTACTATCCAAAAAATAAAATGCGGTACAAATACAACAATATAGACCCATATGCTTATTGAATGTTAGTTTCAAATATTTTCTAAAGTGGGAACTAATCGTATCACGGGGATTGCTCCAAAGGTAATTAGACCTACTCAATCCGCTTTTATTCCGGGACGACATATCCTTGAAGGAGTGGTTGTTCCTCATGGGACCATCCATGAGCTTCACCGGAAGAAAATGGATGGAGTTTTGTTTAAAATTGACTTTGAAAAGGCATATGACAAGGTCAAATGGTCTTTCCTACAACAAACATTGCGTATGAAAGGTTTTTCACCTAGGTGGTGTAAACTGATTGAGCAATTTTTTCAGGGAGAGAGTGTTGGAATAAGGATTAATGATGATATTGGACATAACTTTCAAACTAGAAAGTGGTTACGGCAAGGAGACCCATTGTACCTGATGTTATTCAATATCGTTAATTGCAAGGGCAAAGGAAGATGGTCAAGTGGGAGGCCTCATTCCACATCATGGAGGGGTTTCAATTCTACAATATGCGGATGCTACTATTCTTTTCATGGAACACGATCTACAGAAGGCCGTGAACATGAAACTAATACTATGCATTTTCGAACAACTATCAGGACTGAAGATAAATTTCCATAAAAGCGAGATTTTATGTTTTGGTAAAGCAAAAGAAGAGGAGTAGCAATACAAACAAATATTTGGTTGTGAGGCTATAGCTCTACCTTTTAGATACCTGGGTGTGCCTATTCATTATAGAAAACTTAAAAATTCAGATTGGTATCCAGTAGAAACTAGATGTGAAGGAAAATTAGGTTGCTGGAAGGATAAACTATTATCTTATGGTGATCTCCTAGTCTTGATAAACTCTGTATTAACAAGTTTACCTATGTTTATGTTGCCGTTTCTAGAAATACCTAAGGGGGTAAGGAAACGATTGGATTTTTATAGGTCTCGCTTTTTTTGGCAAAGTGATGAGAATAAAAAGAAGTATAGGCTCAAAAATGGAATATAATTTGTAGACCAAAAGATCATGGTGGTTTAGGTATTGAGGTATTGAAAATTAAGAGTAGATGTTTTCTAAGTAAATGGCTTTTCAAATTAATGAATGAAGAAGGTGTATGGCAAGAACTGCTTAATAATAAATATCTATGTCAGAAAACTTTGTCTGGAGTCCAAGCAAAGCCGACGGATTCTCCATTTTGGAACGGACTTATGCGGGTAAAGACTAAGTTCTTTGCTAGAGGTCATTTCAAGGTAGGGTACGGTGTAAACACTAGGTTTTGGGAGGATACATGGTTGGAAGGTACAACGTTAGCGCAGAAATATCCATCATTATATAATATTGTGCATCAGAATAATGTTACCATTGCACAAGTTTTAGCTCAAGTTCCGTTGAACATTGGTTTTAGGAGAGTACTTACTCGTAATAAGTGGAATGATTGGCTTCATTTATGCCAAAAACTTATGATGGTTCAGCTGTCTTCGGATGAAAAAGGTAAGTTTGTATGGAACTTAACTTCGTTTGGGGTGTTCTTAGTTAAATCCATGTATGAGGATCTTATGAACGATCATATGGTTTTCCTTCAGAAATATCGTTGGAAATTAAATATCCCACTTAAGTTTAAAAAATTTATGTAGTTCCTTCACAACAATGTGCTTCTTACTAAGGATAATCTGGCTAAAATGAATTGGGTAGGTGATAGTTGCAAACGTATCTATAATTTTTTGATGTTCCATGCTTGTTTTATATATACTTTCTTATGTTTTGTCCATACTTTGGAGTACTTTTACACATTTTCTGAAACTAACCTATTAACAAGATGCCACTATGCCAGTTGCCTGTTTTCTTCTATTTTTTGGTTCCAGAAAAGCCAGAAAATGAATATTCTCGGAATTGGACAGGACAAAAGCCAAAGTCAATATTTTACCGAAAGACACATGGAGTCCGAAGGAGAGACGAAGGGGGGCCAGAGGGCGGCCACACCACCCCTTGGTGCGGGCAGCCCTAGGCCGCACCAGGGCATGGTGTGGGCCCCCTGGCCGGCCACCGACCTCGCCTCTTCGCCTACAAGAAGCCTCCCGATCCAGAAACCCTAGAAAATCCAGCCTCCGGCCATGAAAAGTTCCGCAGCACCACCGCCACCGAAGGGGAGATTCGGGGGACAGAAAGTCTCTGCTCAAGACCGCCAGACGGGAAGTGCTCCCGGAGCCATCTCCATCGATCTCCACCACCAACTCCATCACCGTTGCTGATTCCCATGATGATGAGGGAGTAGTTCTTCCTCGAGGCTAAGGGTTCTACCGGTAGCTATGTGTTCATCTCTCTCTCTATGCATGATCATATTGTGATCATGAGCTTTGTAATCAAGTAGATCTACTTTTCTACTCAAGTGCTTTAATAGATCTCTAGCTCTCCCCATGTGTGTGAAAGTGACAGCGTGCACACCATGGTGGCAGTTAGGCTAGAGATTACAAGTACTTGTTATGAGTTATATTTGGAGTTGGATATCTCTATGAAATTGTGGTATTTGTTGGAACCATCTAGCGCTCAAGGTGACAGTGTGGGGTTATCTAGATGGGGAAAGCGAACTTTGAGGTGTGTTGTTATATCCCTACCATGGATTAGAGTGTCCAACCGGAGAGTAGTTAAGAGTAGTATCATAAAGAGATGATATTTATATGAGAGTGTTCACTAGTGAAAGTATGATCCCTAGGCCTTGTTTCTAAGCATTGAAACACCGTTTCCAACTAGATCTGTTACATGTTTACTTGTTGCCATCTTTATTTCAGTTTGCCTTTAGTCTCTTCCACGCCATCAAGCTATTTTTTGGCACCGTTGTCTTATATCCATACCACTTGTATTTCACTATCTCTTCGCCGAACTAGTGCACCTATACACCTGAAAAGTGTATTGGGTGTGTTGGGGACACAAGAGACTTCTTGTATCTTGATTACATGGTTGCTTGAGAGGGGATACCTTTGACCACTTCCTCCCTAAGTTCGATAAACCTTGGGTGATCCACTTAAGGGAAAACTTGCTGCTGTTCTACAAACCTCTACACTTGGAGACCCAACAAGTATCTACAAGAGTAGAAGTGCGTAGACATCAAGCTATTTGCTGGCGCTGTTGCCAGGGAGGTAAGGTAAAAGGTACTCACATCCTCCGGTGTGAGTGCTCAAAGTTATTTCCTTTAGATTCTGCAATATATCTTTTTGTTTCTTGTTTTTATTTTCACTAGTTAGGCTTAATGGAAAACAACAACAAAATTAGAGAGCTTTATAGTATTTATCTTGAGTTAGGACATGAAGTGTTTGAAGAGAAAATTAAAAAACCTATGAAACTTTATTTGCATGCTAATAGCAATATTATTAGTATGAATTCTTTGAACACCATTATTGCTAATGCTATGGAAAAGTCTACGCGTGGGGAAGCTAGTTTTTATGACAATGATCTTTTTAGTCCCCCAAGCACGGAGGAGAAAATTTACTTTGATGATACTATGCCTCCAATATATGCTGATTACAATGATGAATATGATATTTTCAGTCCACCTACTATTGAGGAGAAAATTAATTATGATTATAATATGCCTCCTATATTTGATGATTATGGTGATGAGAATAATAATGATAGCTATTTTGTTGAATTTGCTCCCACCATAATTAATAAGAATGACTATGCTTATGTGGAGAGTATTAATTCTTTTATGTAGGTGGCTCATGATAAGAATGTTTTATGTGATAGTTATATTGTTAATTTTATTCATGATGCTACTGAAAGTTATTATGAGAGGGGGAAACATGGTTTTATGTATCTCAATAATATTAAGTTTCCCCTCTTTATGTTGAAAGTCTTGAAGTTGCACTTGTTTTGCTTTCCTATGCTTGTTGCTTTATGCTTGCATGACTTGTTTCTTTACAAGATTATTTTCCATAGGAAGTGGGTTAGACTGAAATGTGCTTTGAATTTGCTTCTTGATGCTCTCTTTTACTTCAATTCATATTTCTTATGAGAGCATCTTCTCAAACTATCATGCCTAACTTAAAGGCGTTAAAGAAAAGTACTTATTGGGAGATAACCCAAAAAATTTAGTTGAGTCTTGGAAGTTATTGCTTTAGTAATAACCTCTCCTTGTCCTTTTTATTTCCTTTTTGTGCCAATAGTAACCTCTAGTGAGAGAAAAGTAATGCTTGGGAAAGTTGTTGTCCCGAAACAGATTTTTGTGCTTCACTATAAAAATCGTGAAAATCTCTGTATATCGGATTGAGCTGTAATTTTCTGAATAAATCCCCCAGGTTGTTAGCTAACTTTATTTAATTCAACACTTTTCGATTTGAGTAACAGAAGGTCTTCGAACAAATCGGTTTTCACCTTCTGGTCTGTTTTGACAGATTTCTGCCATTATTTGCATTTGATTCTTAATCTCTTTCTCTTTGAGTTCTCTTTGATCATTTGAACTTTTTAAAGGAAGTGCTACAGTAGCTTTTGTTTTAATGGAAGTTTTATTTGTGCTGGAACTGAACCAAAAGACTTATTATCTTGAGTACACTAATGTTGCTAATGAAGATTGTGTGAAGTTTTGTATGAAGGAAAATGTTAAAGTGTAGGGAAGAGTAATGTGATAAGATGAAGTATGGACTAAAGCTCAATCTTGGGGATGCCACGCGTGTCACCCCAAGAAATATCCAAGAAGTACAAGCGCCAAAGCTTGGTGATGCCCAAGGCATCCCCTTCTTCATCAATAAAAATCTCAGGTTTCTTCCAAACACTTCATTTTTATTGTTTCATGCACAGTTGTGTTGTTCTTGGAGCGTCTTCATTTTTGTTTTTGGTTTTTCGTTTGCTTTGTTTGCTTAGTTTACTTGAATAAATTGGTTGGACCCCCTCTTTCATACATTAGTTTTCAATTGGTTTCGTTTGGATTGGAAAAGAGTAGGAAAAGTTCATGCTTAAGTGGTAAAAGGAGCTTGTTTTTGACTGTGGCTTAGACTTTATCATGCCATGATTGATATTTTTTTGGATTTATGCTTTGTGATTTTTGTTGTAGCATGACATGTTATACACAATTGAGATTGCTTAATGTGCCTTGAAACAATCATGCGTTGTTTTAGCATATAAAAGCATAATATTGTGGTATTACCCTTTAATTCTTTATTTGGGTTGACTTGGCGCATGCTCACACCATGTTAAGACTATACCAAGTCACCATAGCCTCTATGATCATTTAGTTTTTGACTTGTAATATCACTTGGAATGAGTAATGAGATGTTTTATCGCTTTGCATGATTATGCTGTAATATCACTTGGAATGAGTAATGAGATGAAGGATGGACTAAAGCTCAAGCTTGGGGATGCCACGCGTGTCACCGCAAGAAATATCCAAGAAGTACAAGCGTCAAAGCTTGGGGATGCCCAAGGCATCCCCTTCTTCATCAATAAAAATCTCAGGTTTCTTCCAAATGCTTCATTTTTATTGTTTCATGCACAGTTGTGTTGTTCTTGGAGCGTCTTCTTTTTCGTTTTTGTTTTGGTTTTTAGTTTTCTTGGTTTGCTTAGTTTTCTGAATAAATTGGTTGGACCCCCTCTTTCATACATTGGTTTGCAATTGGTTTGGTTTGGTTTGGAAAAGAGTAGGAAAGTTCATACTTATGTGGTAAAAAGAGCTTGTTCTTGACTGTGGCATGTAATTTGTCACGCCATGCTTGATATTGTTTTGGCTTTATGCTTAGTATTCTTTGTTATAGCATGACTTGTTATAAACAATTGAGATTGCTTAATGTGCCTTGGATGAATCATGCGTTGTTTTAGCATATTAAAGCATAGTATAGTGGTATTCTCCTTTGATGCTTTATTTGGGATGACTTGGCGCATGCTCACACCATGTTATGATTATCTCAAGTCACCATAGCCTTTATGATCCTTTAGTTTTCAACTTGTAGTATCACTTTATGCTTTGATCAATGATGTTTTGTCGCTCTACATGATTATGGCCATTATTGCTCTCTTAGTTTGTCGCTCCCAATCTTTTGCTAGCCTCCACAACCAAGTATGAGTTCCACTCATGCATCCAACTCCCTAAACCAAGTTATTCCAAAGAGTACACCATACCTACCTACTAGCTTATGCTATTCCAAGTATATTCATGCTTTTGTTTACCTTCCAAACTAAACTTGTTATGAGAAAACTAGTGATTAAAGCTCTCACGAACTTGATGGCACACTTTACTTTACTTTCCCTTAATAAACTTGAACCATTGTGTCGTCTATGTTGTATATGCTTGCACTTATTTGTTGGGAATTAGCAGAACCATGCTTTCATGGGGAACGCTTTCAACATTGCACTTGGTACTTGTACCTAGTTGATATCATGCTCTTTTGTATATGGATGTCGCTTGTGAAATGAAAGGGAGCTTGTAAGTCCATGGAGTTATGTATATGTGTTAGAGAAAGCCTGGGCACTGGTCTAATCCATGCCGACATGGTGGAAACCTGCAGTAACCATAATGAGCTGTCTATGAAGCATTCTTCTTATAAAAGAGTCCTATATTGAGAAAAAAGAAAAAAAGAGATACTATGAAAAGAGGAAAGAGAGAAAAAAAAGCACCATATTCCCATGGTAAATAAGAAGAATGCTGAGATGCTCGTTGTCTGCTTGCCTTGTCATTTTGATATGGGGATTCTTTCGTATCATCGGGCAAGGGGTACCCCGTTGGCGGTTCTCAATGATACACATGTACTTACAATGACAAGAACTTACCGGTGAGTAAACTTGAGTAGCATGAGGAGCGGCCCTCGTATACAAGGGACATGAGATTTCTGACTTATACTTCGCCAAGCATGTACACCATAGTTTGTTCACTTTAACCTTAATCACTTCAAGATGCTTATGATAGGGGCAATGAGAGCTGAAATCTATAAGTACCATAATTTTTGGAAGCTCTTTATGAGACTTGAATCCCTACTTCCTTTTACAAAGTCCTTTCTTCCACCATTATATTGAGTCCCCACCTTCTACCTTTATGCACCTACTTTGAGAGCATAGTGGCCATTCTTAGTTCTATGTGCATTGTCCCAGGACTAGTTGATTGATGCATAACTTGATATTGCTTGTTTTAAACTATTGTATCTAGTCACTCTTATGAACTTTGAAGGTGTCATATGCATTTATATTTGCTACTCTATTGAGGGACAAGCTGAATACTATTATGCTATGTTTTCTTTATGTGAAACAAACAAACGTCTTGCAAAGCATTGTTATTCATGAATCTTTTGTTTGTTCCTTTTCATGTTGCATCATAGTTTCTTTGCTTATTGCTAGAACTTTGTCTTTCATGTTATGATTGAAGTTCTATGATCCCATCTTTGAATGTTTTGCAAATACTTTGATCAAGTCTTTGATGGTGCATGTCACCTCAAAAATTATTCTTATTTTTATCACTTACCTACTCGAGGACGAGCAGGAGTTAAGCTTGGGGATGTTGATACATTGCAAATGTATCTATAATTTTTGATGTTCCATGCTTGGTTTTATCCACTTTCTTGTGTTTTGTTCCAACTTTGGAGTACTTTTCATAAGATTTCTTGGACTAACCTATTAACAAGAGCCACAGTGCCAGCTGCCTGTTTTCTGCTGTTTTTGGTTCCAGGAAAATCAGAAAATGAATATTCTCGGAATTGGATGGGACAAAAGCCAAAGTGCCTATTTTTTCGGAAGGGATCAAGTGCCAGAATACAAGACAAGGAAGGGCCAGGGAGCCACCACACCACCTGGCCGCGCGGCCAGGCCTAGCCCACGCCAGGGGGTGGTGTGGCCGCTCCTGGCCCCCCCTCGGCCTCTCCTTCCGCCTATATATTGCCCTCGGGACGAAAACCCTAAGTGTCTGATCAAAAATCCACGAAAGAGTTTGTAGCCGATGTCATCTCCATCCCTAGATCGGGAGGGATCTGAAGCTCTTCCTGGCACCCTGCCGGAGAGGGGAATTCACCCTGGAGGCCTTCTTCATCACCATGCAAGCCTCCGGTGTGATGCGTGAGTATTTCATCCTTGGACTACGAATCCATGTAGTAGCTAGATGGCTGGTTCTCCTCCTTTGTGCTTTCATGTCTAGATCTTGTGAGCTCCGTTCATGATCAAGATCATCTATTTGTAATTCTACATGTTGTGTTTGCGGGGATCCAATGGATATTGAGATGCTATTTCAGATTGATTATTGATTCTATCATGTCTTTGTTATTTGTGATCTTGCATGCTTTCCGTTGTTAGTAGCTATCTTGGCCAAGTAGATGCTAGCAACTCCAAGAGTTAGTATTTATGCTCGATAGTGGGTTCATGCCTCTGGTAATCTGGGGAAGTGATAGAAATCTCTAAGGTACTAGATGTGCTGTTTCTACTAGGGAGAACACAACAATCCTTTGTTCATAGAACAATCGTATTGTTTACTTTACACACAGTTCGTAAAGCAATAATCTGTTGCTTGCAACTTAATACTGGAGGGGGTTCGGATGATAACCTGAAGGTGGATTATTAGTCATAGATGCAGTTGGATGGCGGTCTATGTATTATGTTGTAATGCCCAATCAAGTCTCAAAGGAGTCAATATGATTAGTATATGCATGTATTGCTTTCTCGGTGTTTGTCAATTGCCCCGCTGTAATTTGTTCAGCCAGCATGTTATCTATCTAAGGAGAGGCACCTCTAGTGAACTATGGATCCCGATCCTTTCTCTTTACATACAATCTACAATCTTTTACTGCTTTGTGTTTACTTTCTACAAACTTTTACTTCTTTCCATTCGATACGTTTAATCCTTTGTTTTCCGCAAAACACGGTGAGATTGACAACCTCATCGCAAGTTGGGGACAAAGTTCTATGGTTGTGTTGTGCAGGTCTCCACGTTGCTACTAGCACCAGTAGTGCGCCCTACCAAAGCTCAGCTAGTAACACCTTTGGGGTGTTTCCTTGCTCCTACTGGTTCGATTAAACCTTGGTTTCATAACTGAGGGAAAACTTGCTGTTGTGCTCATCATACCTTCCTCTTGGGGTTCCCAACGAGCTCTACATCGAACGACGAGCACATCAAGGTTCTTTCCACAATATCTTTCAACTCAACAATAGCTCTAGTGTTTTCCATTAGATGATTTTGCACCCTTTTATTAAAGTTATCTTGCTTAACAATAAAGATATCAAATTCTTCTAAGCATTGATCAGGAGATTTAGAGTAAGGGATATCACCTTCATCAAAGTGTTGGAGAGAGTGTACCTCAATAGTGGATGAGTAGGGAATAGGATTACATAATTCTTCTATAGGAGGTAAATTCTTGACATCTGCAGCTTTAATTCCCTTCTCCTTAAGACATTTCTTAGCTTCCTTCATCACTTCATCATTTAACTCAATAACTCCCCTCTTCTTTGATGTTGGAATAGGCATCGGAATAGATGGTTCAGGTACAATTACTTCAGGTATAGCTTGTTTAGGAGGAGTCCAATCTTCATAGTTCTTACTTATTTTAGCCATTAATTCCTCAGCTTCCTTAGGAGTCCTATTCCTGAAAACACAATCAGCACAACTATCTAGGTATGTCCTAGATTCTTCTGTTAGTCCATTATAAAATATATCAAGAAGCTCATTCTTAGGTAATGGACTTCCACCTGCATGAATCAAAGCACAAAACCTTGCCCAAGATTCGCAATACCACTTTTCTCCCTGTTTAAAATCAATAAGTTCTGCAAAATAGCATGTCTAGCACTAGGAGGAAAATATTTCTGCGGAAAGTACTAATCAAGCACTCAGGGCTATCAATAGATCCAGGAGGTAAATTACTAAACCAAGTTTTAGCTTCTCCTTTCGGTGAAAAGGGAAAATCTTAGCAACAAAGTAAATGCATCTTAATATCATCGAAAACAAGCCACTCATGGTAGAAAGTTCATTCATATGTGCTACCTCACTTTCATTCTTAGTCCCACAAAAGGTTCTTTCTCGACAATAGCTATGTAAGATAGATCGAGAGAAATCATAATCTTCATCTATAATGTTTATGGGAGAAGCAAGAACTTAGCATCGAGGAGACAATTTGGGTCTAATAATGCCTCTCAAGGAGACTCTTAGCAGACTCCTATCATGGGTGTTTTTACATTCTTTAATAAATTCATCGGTCATCTCAACATAACCATCTTCAATATCATAACTCTCACTGGACTCAGGTGAGCTAACAGTTGTGGTAGTGTCTTCATTAGGAGTTTCGGTATTTCCAGCTATAGTTCTAGCGATCGTAGCATCTAGGAAAGGACCTAATGAACCACTCTTATCAAGCACATGAAGCAAGCATCATAAGCATCAAGTTTCAGATTCAGTAGTAGCAAAGTGTGTGTGTAGCATGTGTATGTGGTGGTGTAAGGAACTTACTCATAACAGACGGTGAATCAAGAGCAACAAAGGTGTTTAGAACCGTACCTCTTCTTGTAGTGGATGGTAAAATAGGAACCTTGCCATCACGAGACTTACCCATGATGGATGGATAACAGCGAACAATAGAGAATCCAAGTGAACTTGATAAATAAAGCTATGCTCCCGGCAGCGCCGGAAAAATAGTCTTGATGACCCATAAGTATAGGGGTGTATCACAAGATTTTCAAGGAAGTGACACCCAATTTATTGATTCGACACAAGGAAGCCAAAGAATATTTATCAGCCTTAACAACTGAGTTGTCAATTCAGCACCTAGAAACAATTTTGCTCACAGTTTATCAAGAGCAGTTTTGTAGTAGGAATAGCAAAGTAATAGCAGTAGTAAAGCAAAGACAAGAGTAACAAAAGCGAAATAAAGTGGGATTCGAAAAGGTAGGCATAGGGATGGATGGACGGGCGTTGCATGGACAAGACAATTCACATAACAATCAGAACATAGGGCAATTGTAGATAAATAAGATAAAACATCCAAGTACTAGACAATCCTAGGCATGTGTTCCATATATAGTCATACGTGCTCGCAATGAGAACTTGCACAACATCTTTTGGCATTCCAGCCCGTTTGTAGCGGGGCCTCTAGGGAACTACTGGCAATTAAGGTGATCCTTTTAATAGAGCACCGGAGCAAAGCATTAACACTCCGTGAACACATGTGATCCTCACATCAAAGCCATTCCGTTCCAGTTATCCCGATTTCTGTCACTTCGGGGTCATAGGTTCCGAACAACAACGTGTGTATACAACTTGTAGATAAGACCAAAAACAATACTATCATAATGAATCAATAACATGTTCAGATCTGAAATCATGGCACTCGGGCCCTAGTGACAAGCATTAAGCACAACAAGTCACAACAAAGTCATAAAGCACTAATAAAAGATACCAGGAACCATGCCCTAACAATCTGATGCCATTACATGAACGATCTCATCCAATCCCTACCATACCCATAGCCTACAGTGGGGGATTACTCACTCATAGATGGGGGAAACATGGATGGTCGATGGAGACGATGGTGGAGATCGATGGAGATGGCTCCGAGGGCACTTCCCCGTCCCGGTAGGGTGCCGGAACAGAGACTTCCTGTCCCCCGAATCTCCCCTTTGGTGGTGGCGGCGTTGCGGAACTTCTTCTGGAAAAACATCGAACCCCCTGGAGTTTTTAGGTCAGAAGGCTTCTTATAGGCGAAGAGGGAGACCGAGGGGGTGCCTGGGGCCACCACACCTGCCTGGCATGGCAGGCCAGCCAGCCCACAGGGGTGTGGCCAGCCCCTGGCCCTCCTCCGTCTCGTATTCTGGCTCCTGGAGTCTTCTGGAAAAATAGGCACTTTGGCTTTTGTCCCGTCCAATTCCGAGAATATTCATTTTCTGACTTTCCTGGAACCAAAACAGCAGAAAAGCAGGCGGTGGCACTGTGGCTCTTGTTAATAGGTTAGTCCAAGAAATCATATGAAAAGTACTCCAAAGTGTGGAAAAAACACAAGAAAGTGGATAAAACCAAGCATGGAGCATCAAAAATTATAGATACATTTGGAATGTATCACGTAACCATAATGAGCAATCTATGAAGCATTCTTCTTATAAAAAAAGAGATAGAGATTGAGAAAAAAAAAGAAAAAAGATGAGAAAAGAGGAAAGAGAGAAAAAAGCACCATTTTCCCATTGTAAATAAGAAGATTGCTGAGATGCTCGTTGTCTGCTTGCCTTGTCATTTTGATATGGGGATTCTTCCGTATCATCGTGCAAGGGGTACCCCGCTGGCGGTTCTCTATGATACACACGTACTTACTATGACAAGAACTTACCGGTAAGTAAACTTGAGTAGCATGAGGAGCGTCCCTCGTATTCAAGGGACATGAGATTGCCAACTTATACTTTGTCAAGCATATACTCCATGGTTTGTTCAATTTAACCTTAATCACTTCAAGATACTTATGATAGGGCAATGAGAGCTGAAAGCTAATAAGTACCATAATTTTTGGAAGCTCTTTATGAGACTTGAATCCCTGCTTCCTTCTATGAAGGCCTTTCTTTTATTTTTATGTTGAGTCTCCATCTTCTATATTGATGCACCTATTGAGAGAGCATAGTGGCCATTCTTAGTCTAATGTGCATTGTCCCAAGACTTGTGGATTGATTCATAATGTTGATATTGCTTGTTCTTGAACTATTTGTATCTAGTCACCCTTATGAACTTTGAAGGTGTCATATGTATTTATGTTTTGCTACTCCATGAGGGACAAGCTGAATGCCACTATGATATGTTTTCTTTATGTGAAACAAACAAACATATTTCAAAGCATTGTTATTCATGAATCTTTTGTTTGTACCTTTTCATGTTATAACATAGTTGATATGTCTTATTGTTAGAACTTCATCTTTCATGCTCATGTTTAGAGTACTTTGATCCCAGCTTTCAATGCTTGCAAATGGTTGATCTTGATTGTGATGGTGCATGTCACCTCAAAAATTATTCTTTTTATAACTTACCTACTTGAGGACGAGCAGGAGTTAAGCTTGGGGATGTTGATACGTTGCAAACGTATCTATAATTTTTGATGTTCCATGCTTGTTTTATATCTACTTTCTTATGTTTTGTCCACACTTTGGAGTACTTTTACACATTTTCCAAAACTAACCTATTAACAAGATGCCACAGTGCCAGTTGCCTGTTTTCTTCTGGTTTTGGTTCCAGAAAAGCTAGAAAATGAATATTCTCGGAATTGGACGGGACAAAAGCCAAAGTCAATATTTTACCGGAAGACACATGGAGTCCGAAGGAGAGACAAAGGGGGGCCACAGGGCGGCCACACCACCCCTTGGTGCGGGCAGCCCTAGGCCGCGCCAGGGCATGGTGTGGGCCCCCTAGCCGGCCACCGACCTCTCCTATAAGAAGCCTCCTGATCCAGAAACCCTAGAAAATCCATCCTCTAGCCACGAAAAGTTCCGCAGCGTCGCCGCCACCGAAGGGGAGATTTGGAGGACAGAAAGTCTCTGTTCCGGCACCCTGCCGGGATGGGGAAGTGCCCCCGGAGCCATATCCATCGATCTCCATCACCATCTCCATCGTCGTTGCTGATTCCCATGATGATGAGGGAGTAGTTCTTACTCGAGGCTAAGGGTTCTACCGGTAGCTATGTGTTCATCTCTCTCTATGCATGATCATAATGTGATCATGAGCTTTGTAATCAAGTAGATCTACTTTGCTACTCAAGTGCTTTAATAGATATCTAGCTCTCCCCATGTGTGTGAAAGTGACAACGTGCACACCATGGTGGCACTTAGGCTAGAGATTATAAATACTTGTTATGAGTTATATTTGGAGTTGGATATCTCTATGAAATTGTGGTGTTTGTTGGAACCATCTAGTGCTCAAGGTGACAGTGTGGGGTTATCTAGATGGGGAAAAGCAAACTTTGAGGTGTGTTGTTATAGCCCTACCATGGATTAGAGTGTCCAACTGGAGAGTAGTTAAGAGTAGTATCATAAAGAGATGATATTTATATGAGAGTATTCACTAGTGAAAGTATGATCCCTAGTCCTTGTTTCTAAGCATTGAAACACCATTTGCAACTAGATCTGTTACATGTTTGCTTGCTTCCATCTTTATTTCAGTTTGCCTTTAGTCTCTACCACGCCATCAAGCTATTTTCTGGCACCGTTGTCTTATATCCATACCACTTGTATTTCACTATCTCTTCGCCGAACTAGTGCACCTATACACCTGACAAGTGTATTGGATGTGTTGGGGACACAAGAGACTTCTTGTATCTTGATTGGAGGGTTGCTTGAGAGGGGATACCTTTGGCCACTTCCTCCCTGAGTTCCATAAACCTTGGGTGATCCACTTAAGGGAAAACTTGCTGCTGTTCTATAAACCTCTGCACTTGGAGGCCCAACAACTGTCTACAAGAATAGAAGTGCGTAGACATCAGTAGGATATACCAAGTGTTCTTTTTGTGGGGCGCAGGAAACCATAGAACATTTTGCTTATGATCAATATCATGTCCTTCTGCTCGTCTATTGTGGCTTATTGTCAATTTTGCTTATGATCTACCCCTCCAACTGATATAACGCACATGTTTGGAAATTGATTGAATGGAGTTGACAAAACATCTAAGGCTAGAATTCGGATTGGTGTTTCTACCTTATGTTGGTCTATATGAAGATGGATTAATCACATTATCTTTAACAAAAAAAATCTTTTAATTTTTTGCAGGTTATCCATATGATGGCACATTGGGTGCAGCTTTGGGCATTTCTACTCTCCCAAGACCAGTGGGATATTATGGCTACTTGTGCAGCCATTTGCTGATGGTTGCGCACTATATATTCAGCCAATCGTACTGGCAAAAGCTTAAAACCATACAAGATGTGTGATGCTTTTTTCTGCTTGTGTTTCGTTGGTTGATCCATGTATCAACTTTAAGTGACCCATGAATTGTAACTGCTATAGAATGATGAATGTTGGATTATGTTTAATAAAGGTTGTGTGCATCAACCGATGTAGAGGCCAGGATTTTATTCCCCTTTTTTGAAAAAAATAAAAAAATAATAAATAGATGCACACAACCTCATTTATCATTTGGTTCAACGATCTCCGGAATATAAATTCACGGGTCACGCAATGTTGCCACGTGTATCAACCACATAAAAATGACAAGAAAACCTAAATTAAACATTATTTAATTTACTAGAATACCGCCACGAAATCTGGCTGAAAATATCCTGAGCGACCATAAGGAGCCGGCTACCACCAGTAGCCATAGGTTCCCACTACTCCATAGGTAGTAGAAGCAACCACTGCTGAATCCAATGCACAACCATGTGGATAACCTGCAAAAAAAATATGCATCCAACTTTGTTAAAAATAATATTATTTCTGTAGTTCCAAATAGACCAATATAAGGCTGAAACTCCAATACGAATTCTAGCCTTAATGATCCTATCAATACCATTCAACCAATTTCTAAACATATTGGTTACATTAGCTAGTGGTGGAATATTAAAAGTAAAATAAATGATGTGCCATATAGTTTGTGCAAAAGGACAGGAGATAACTAAATGTTGAATGATTTCCTCTTAATCACAAAAACAACATTTCCTACTTCCTAGCCAATTCCTTTTAGGGAGGTTATTTTTGGTAAGTAAAATTTTCCTATGAAGGAACCACATGAATATATTTATTTTAAGTGGAATCTCTAATTTCCAAAGATATTTTCTAGGAAAATCCTGCTGATAATTCATTAGATCTGCATACATTGATTTAACGGAGAAGATATCTGAGGAAGTGAGCTACCAAACAAAACTATCACATCATCAGAGAGATTTATATCCATCGGTCGTTGGCAAAAATGAATCCATAGTATCCAATTATTACCAGATAAAGTCCTTCTAAAACTAATATTCAGTGTAACCTGAGCTAAAACATATGCAACTAAAACATTTTTTCGATGTACAATGTTATACAAGCATGGATATTGATAAGCTAAAGAAGAATCACCTAACCATACATCTCCCGGAATCTTGTACATCTACCATTTTCCACATTGAAATGACCTGTATATTAAAGAACATATCTTCTATCGTTCTATATTTTTTTGGCAAAATGATGAACATAAGAAGAAGTATAGACTCACCAACTAGAATATTCTTGTTGGGGTTCCGCGTATAAAAACAATAAATTTTACTCTACACCCCTGAACCCCTAAAGCTACCAGGACCTATCTATTAGTAATACAGTAATAGGAGGGGCTTTTCGCAAACTTACCCTTAAAGACCGAAAAGCGTTGTCAACGCTCAGGAGAGCGTGGTTGATGTAGACGAGCCAAAGCTGACCTCAAGGTCGTGATGAAGTTCTTGCGCTCCTCTGACTCCAACGACTTGAGTGCCTCAAGTGCGACACCTCGCGGGGAGTTACACATGTCCGGTGCCTGACGATGACTCCCGGTTCCCCGATCCAGCAGCAGTTGCGGAAGTAGAGCTCCCGAATCCGAATCCCGCAGCGCGACGGCGCTCTGCGGTGAAGATGTCTCTCGCTCACGCAGTACAGACTTGGGACCACGATCACGAGAGAGAGAGGGGGAGGGAGAAAATATCAATTAGAGGTCCTCCCAAAAGTGAGAAGACCTTTATTGATTATTGTGTATTTAATTTGGCCAAATACCCCTACTATATATAGGAGGAGGGGAGGTGCTACCTCCATCAAAGTCCCGGGGTGGGACTAAAGGAGAGGAGGAGGGGTGGGTGGAAACGCAGAGGGGCTAGGCCCAGCCGGCCAGCCCCTTGCCCCTTCTCCCTCTCTCCTTTCCCTAATGGGCCCTCTCCCTCCGGAAATTGGCCCATTAAGCCTTTGACCATTTAAATTGATTTTCTCTTTATTAAATAATTATGAATAAATGATTAAATCAACATTTAACATTCATTCACACATTATTCAATCTTCGTGGCTATGGAACACCTTCCACCTCCACTCCGGACATCCTCCGGACTTACCGAAACCCTTCCGGTTTTCTCTCTACTATTCTTTAGTGATTCTACCGATCCTATAACCAATCTCTAAGCATCATCAAGCCCTTAAGCGTGATACCCCATGGTTCGGGAACACTCTAGACATGGTCGGGCCACTCCCGCACCAATGATCAACAAAGGGACCTGGATGGCCATGTGACCCTTGTGTGTTCCACGAAGATCTTTTGTCGTTTGAACCGGGACAGTCGTGTCTTATTCCCTTTGTCTCTCGATACTTGCATTGCCCGAGATCTGATCAATGACATCACCATGTCGTGTTCAATCTCGTTACTGAACAACGCTACTTGACTCGTTCCGACAGATGATATCCCCGTGATCAAATCATACGATGCGCAGCTATTGGATATAACCTCTCCGAGTGGGCCCTTCGAGTATATTCCCATCACATGGACAGACAAATCCCTCTCTTGACATATATTGCCTCAACGGTTTCCTCCGAGTACCTGAACACACCTTTATAACCACTGTATTACCAAGTGGCGCTTGATGCTATCAAAGCACTCTCGAGAGACAGTGATTGATATAGCCTCACGGTCTAAGGAATAGTCTACGAGGATCCATTTCTAATCATCGTAACTTGAACTTCGTGACATGATCGGGTCACGATGTTTATGTTGGGTATTGGTTCATCATCTCATTTTCGGAATGAGATGACTTCATTTCCAACTAGCATAAATGCCACATGATCAGGAAACATGATCATCTGTTGACCAATGAACTAGTGACTAGAGTTTCACTGGGAACCCCTGGTTGTTTGTATATCACACGTGTATTGATGTTTCCACTAAATATAGTTATAGCATGATATAAAACTTTAATCATAAACTATATGAAATATGATAATAGTCCTTATAACTATTTATCTCTAGGGCATATTTCCAACAGTCTCCCACTTGCACTAGAGTACAAATACACTAGCTGCATTTGTTCTCAATCATTGGCACCATATATCCGGTACCCTGAACATGCTTGCTCATGGAAGAGGTTGAGTCTTGGGTTTGTACTTTACAGTCCCAAATCCTTTGCAACTTACTAATGTCACCTTGATTGACATTAATACTTCATCATCACATGATAGCATCTATGTGTATGTATTGTCGCTATGGTAGCAGAACGACGCCTGATTCCAGGAGCCTACGATGACTTTAGATTAACCTCGAGGGCTTTCTCATGGGCACTATTCCCTGGGACACATCATTCTACGTTAAAAGTGAACTAGCCCCGCCATAACATTATACAACACTTTAGATGGTACCCTTATCTATTATTATAAATGTATTCATTGAAGCACCAGTGCACTCTGTGCAACTTTCGATGTCTTTGTTCACCTCACTTCCTACTTGACTTTAATCGGTATTTACAAGAGTTTCCAACATATTACCTTATAGCATAACCCTTTATGCTTTAAGATATTGCATCCTTTATGGATTTGGAAAACATGTCCGCAGTTCTCTATTAGACACTGCGGACAAACTTAGCTCAACGTTCTGTGATTCGAACTTAATCACTTTTAAACGTTCCTTATTTGGATCACATATTATGCTAAGTTATCATCATGGTTTACTAAGACAGAACCTATGTCTCAACATAGTGGATGACGATCATCCTTTTCTTTCTTTCAACCATTGATGTTAAACTTAATACTATTTCTAATTTGAGTTATTAAGGACCAGTTCCTTAATTAACTTCTATTCTGAAACCCCTTTCAGAATCCCTTAAGGAATACTACATAATATCATAATACTCCTATTATCAACTTCTACATCTTATAAATCAATATTTATAAGTATTTGCGCTTTCATTCTTAACATACTTAAGAATTACTCCTATAAGCTCCCACTCAAAATATGTTCCTACATATTTGAATTTGAGACTTATATTGCTCCCACTCAAAAATATGTCAATCACATATTGTTTCAGGAAGACTTTCATAGCTCCCACTCAATTTTATGCAAATTGCATATCCACTCACTATTTTGAATATCTTCAAAATCCTTTGATCAAATATCAAATTTGGAGATTTACTATGAGATACTAGTACTGTTACTAGTTTTAAATCCTCTAGACATTTATCACACATGAATCAAATTCATTTGTCCAAAACTTGACAAATTGTACATTTGTCATTCACCCCCTTTTCCACTATGGCTTTGCAGTCATTTGGGAAAATTCAAGTAACCCCTTTTACTTGTGAGATTCAGCAATGAATTGCTTTCTAATCTCAAGTGAATTTTGCTTTTAGGATTTCTCGTAATTTTAGTTTACCATTATTTCCTTAGTAGTTCGTAGGTATGTCATATTCCAATAATCATGAGAAATGATTCACAAATGTCTCCATACAAGATATGGATTACATTTTGAATCCTACTTCATGTAGTGAAAACACTAGTGGAGGAAAACACAATGATCAATATCATTGATTCTTTCCTTTTGTGAAGAGAATCGTTCAGGAACGTTGTCCGTTGCGCTTCTCAACACACTAATGCAGGGTTTTGAATCCTCATCGTGTTTTTCACTATTTTCCATATGCCCCATAATTGAGAAACATCACTAAAAGTGATCTTTCTCAAGAATGTACCAAAATCAAAGCAATACGAATCTTGCTTTCCTTTTGGTTTTAGCTATGGGTTTCATATTCAAAGTTTCTAATGAATACTCTACAAGGACTTATTCGCTATTGTTTTGGTTATATCGAATAACCCTAAAACTTTCACGAATTAAAATGGTTCACTACATTCTAATTGAGTGCTAACTATTATTTAACTAATGGTCTCTACATCTACACTACAATGATTTATTTGGCGCCTTCGATTCACCCACTTTGATATCTAATATCACATTGCGATGCTTTGCATTTTGACGTTTCAAAAATGCTTTGCATTCCACAATTTCTTTTATGCCATACTTATAAAGTTGAATTTCATTACTATTGATCAAATCATAGTAATTAGATTCCCTTTTATATTTATACCCTTTGATGATGAAACACTTTGATCAAATCAAATAGTTTCATATTCATGTTTCCTTTGGTAAACTTCTTTACACATTTAAACAATCATATAATTATAATTACCATTTTCGTTAAAACACAATACATCGAATATGTATTTACTTTTAACATTTCATTAAACACTTTGTATTCAAGTAATACATGGTGTTCAAGTTATTTTGCCGAACTTAGGCATGATTTATATGTGATAAGAAATCGAATGACTTTCACATATTATCACATAACTTTGAATTTAAACAACGGTTTTCATTCATTAATGAACATATCATTTAAGTTTGGGTATTTTAAACAAGGCACTTTAGTGTTTTACAAATGTTCATGCATTATCAATTAGTTTCAAACAACAAGGATAATTCACACATAATCAAACAAGATATGAACACGAATAGAAATTATTCATAAAAGTGGAACAACTGTTTGTTACAAACTGATATGAATAACCGTCTCACAAAGTGTGAGACACACTAAAGAAGTTCACAATCTCTTGATTATAATAATCATCCTAAAACATAAAATAAGTGATAAATATCGAGGGAGAGTGTCATCGGCCATCATCATCATGCTCGCCATCAACACGCAACGTCACGTCCTCTCTAGCAAGCACCTCTCATGCGTATGACCCGCTTTCAAAGAAATGTAACAAGTATCAGATATACTTAATACTGCAAATGTGTTTGCAAGATTATAACATTTATAAAATTGTATATCAAATATATACCTTTGTCATTGATGACTCCAGCAACATCGGGTTCATCCACCACATTTTTGAAATGTGATTTGAAATCGAGGAAATCCAGTGTTTCCGTGTCGCCTCTCATAATGCAGATCCTGACCTGTGCTTGGAAGCTTGGTGGTAGAAACCGCAGCACAACTCCCATCGCAAAAGAGCTTGAGAACCAGTTGTCCAGGTAGTATGCTAGACTCATGTATGCATCGTAGATGCTCAATAAGTGCTCGTCTAGTGAGGAGCCCTCCTCCATCTTTATGGAGAGGAAGTCCCCCATCAGCTCATACTCTCACATGCGCACTTGTTCCATGAAATGTGTCCTAAGCTGTAGCATCACCGAATGAGGGTTGACATCACCCACGAAAGGCCACAGCTCGTCCACCATTCTGAAACACATGGTAACTGAAATGAAGGAGGCCATCTCATGATGGAGATAGCGGTCTTTCCTCTGCTCTGGGGTCTCTAGGTTAGTGGGCTGATCCAAATCCATCCCGTCGAGTATGTAGTCGACCACATCATTCTCGCTAAGGAGAACGTGGAGACGCGCAACCCATATGGAGAAGTTCGATCCATCTAATATGAGCTTCTCTCCTTCTAACCAATCAATCGTCAACAGGAAAGGTGCCATCTATATTTATAATTGCAAAAGGAATTTAGACTAAGTTTATAATTAAATGAGTTATTAATAACTCCACTCAGAAACACCTATCCCCATAAGGGTTCCTAGTGATAACACGACCTCTATCAGCCACATCTCCCCCGATTGACACGGCCATCGATGTGGATTCAATGGTGGACGCTAAACGTCGGTCACATCATTCATGCGACTCGTGCTCGATCTTTTGACCATCCGTGTTCCGAGGCCACGCTTCTATGGCGTGCTAGGCTTGCCAACTCAACCTTAGTGTATTCACTGTGCAACATGGCTTACACCCACTGTATGTGAACGTAGATATGTCTGATACCCAGGCCTGTACCCTGGATCGCCTCATACCGAAGAACTTTCTTGGTGGTGCACACTAAGGGGGAACACAATCGTTGGTAATTTTAACAGGGATCATCTTATTAGGCTACCGTCGAGTATCTAATACTAGCACACAATAATATATACAAACAATAACATTGAATATAAATGCGATGTGATATGGTCCTTCACGTCGTGATCTCCATCCGTCGTCACTGGATTCTGGCGCCAGGGTTCCGGCGCCGTAGACACCAAGGTACCGGTGTCATTCCGGCGTGGTAGTTCATCACCTCCATGACTATCTACTACTACGTAACAAAAGGTAATCACTTTACCTTTGCCACAACCATATCACAAAGCAACGCCCTCCTGCAAAACAAAGTTAGACGCCTCTACTTTATCTTTGCATGTTTTACATGGCTGAATGGGCTTTTGCACAAGAACCATTTTTACCTACGAACTTTCAGCACAACGCTGATCAAATAGTTGTCTCTACTACAGCCCTTTCGGGGCCCTCTGTTGCAAATGGTATACCAACTAATGCGAGAGAGACAGACACCCCCTAATCCACTTTATACGGTACAAGCCGTATGTCAAGCGTGGACCTCGCCGAATGAACGCAGAAGTCGGTTGGGGGCCGCTTCATCAAGCATTACTGCGGTATACACAAGTACACGTGGGAGGGTAACAACTAGAAGATCAATACCCACACGCTACATCTCGTGTGTTCTACCCGTACTAGCATTACTACGCATAGATCTAGCTCTGATACCACTATTGGGGTTCCGCATATAAAAACAATAAATTTTACTCTACGCCCCTGAACCCCTGAAGCTGCCAGGACCTATCTATTAGTAATACAGTAACAGAAGGGGCTTTTCGCAAACTTACCCTTGAAGGCCGAAAAGCGTTGTCAACGCTCAGGAGAGCATGGTTAATGTAGACGAGCCGAAGCCCACCTCAAGGTCGTGATGAAGTCCTTGCGCTCCTCTAGCTCCAACGACTTGAGTGCCTCAAGTGCGACACCTCACGGGGAGTTACACACGTCCGGTGCCTGACGATGACTCCCGCTTCTCTGATCCAGCAGCAGTTGTGGAAGTAGAGCTCCCAGATACGAATCCTGCAGCCCGGCGCCCATGATGAAGATGTCTCGTCATGAGCCCAGACTTGGAACCACGGTCACGAGAGAGAGAGAGAGAGGGGAAGGAGAAAATATCAATTAGAGGTCCTCCCAAAAGTGAGAAGACCTTTATTGATTATTGGTGTATTTAATTTGGCCAAATACCCCCACTATATATAGGGGGAGGGGAGGTGCTACCTCCCTCAAAGTCCCGGGGTGGGACTAAAGGAGAGGAGGGGGAGGGGTGGCCGCCGACCACCCTAGTGGGCCCCGCGCGGGGGGGCTAGGCCCAGCCGGCCAGCCCCCTTGCCCCTTCTCCCTCTCTCCTTTCCCTAATGGGCCCTCTCCCTCCGAAAATTGGCCCATTAAGCCTTTGACCATTTAAATTGATTTTCTCTTTATTAAATAATTATAAATAAATGATTAAATCAACATTTAACATTCATTCACACATTATTCAATCTCCGTGGCTATGGAACACCTTCCACCTCCACTCCGGACATCCTCCGGACATATTGAAACCCTTCCGGTTTTCTCTCTACTATTCTTCGCCGATTCTACCGATCCTATAAACACTCTCTAAGCATCATCAAGCCCTTAAGCATGATACCCCATGGTTTGGGAACACTCCATACATGGTCGGGACACTCCCGCACCAATGATCAACAGAGGGACCTGGATGGCCATGTGACCCCTGTGCGTTCCACGAAGATCTTTTGTCGTTCGAACCGGGACAGTCGTGTCTTATTCCCTTTGTCTCTCGATACTTGCATTGCCTGATATCTGATCAATGACATCACCATGTCGTGTTCAATCTCGTTACTGAACAACGCTACTTGACTCGTTCCGACAGATGATATCCCCGTGATCAAATCACACGCTACGCAGCTATTGGATATAACCTCTCCGAGTGGGCCCTTCGAGTATCTTCCCATCACATGGACGGACAAATCCCGCTCTTGACATATATTGTCTCAACGGTTTCCTCCGAGTACCTGAACACACCTTTATAACCACTGTATTACCAAGTGACGCTTGATGCTATCAAAGCACTCTCGGGAGACAGTGATTGATATAGCCTCACGGTCTAAGGAATAGTCTACGAGGATCCATTTCTAATCATCGTAACTTGAACTTCGTGACATGATCGGGTCACGATGTTTATGTTGGGTATTGGTTCATCATCTCATTCTCGGAATGAGATGACTTCATTTCCAACTAGCATAAATGCCACATGATCAGGAAACATGATCATCTGTTGACCAATGAACCAGTGACTGGAGTTTCACTAGGAACCCCTGGTTGTTTGTATATCACACGTGTATTAATGTTTCCACTCAACACAGTTATAGCATGATATAAAACTTTAATCATAAACTATATGAAATATGATAATAGTCCTTATAACTATTTGTCTCTAGGGCATATTTCCAACAATTCTTTGTAGACCGAAAGATCAAGGGGGAGGCGAGGTATTAAGACTTAAAAACATTTGTTTGCTCAGCAAATGGTTGTTCAAACTTTTAACAGAGGATGGAATGTGTCAGGAATTGCTATGGAATAAATACCTCATCAACAAAATATTAGGCTACCATAGTGAGAGTATCATAAAGAGTAGTACCTCCATCCAAAGGCTTAAGACTTATTTTTTTTGAAAAGTCAAACTATGCAAAGTTTGATCAAGTTTGTAAAAAATATATTAATATTTACAATATGAAATAAATACCCTTTGATACATCATGAAACATATATTCACATGGTATTTGTATAATATCATAGTTCTTGATAGTTTTTTCTACAAGTTTGGTTAAGCTTTTCGTAGCTTGACTTTTAAAAAAAAGCCTTAAACTTTGGGACAGAGTGAGTATCGTTCATGCCATGTTGGTAAAAATCTGATGTGACACAATAATTAATGAAGAAAGAAATGATTAAAATATCATAGGTAGATACCGTATCATAGCACGTAAAACTAAAAATCGTAGTGACAAGTTAACCTTGTATAAAGTTTTACATTGAGATTATACAAATCAATAAATATACTACGACTATAATACTACCACATGATAAAATGCACTATAGACATAATATCAACACTAGTATCATATGCATAATACTAGTAATATGATACTCCCATTATAACCAGCATTAGCTTAAGTTGAAGCTAAAACTACTAATTCTCCTTTTTGGAAGGTGTCGTAGGACGTAAAAGCATAGTACGTGCAGCTGGCACGCAACACACGATGAGGCAAATATGAACAGGCAGCGAGTCAGCGACATGCATTTAAGCTTGTGATGATAGCGTCAATCTATCGTGGCCTACAACCTGCATGCTGAAGAGGTAACCTGCCTAGAATTGGAAGGGCGCAAGGAGTATGTTAGTTTCTCTTTTATGTACAATCTAAAGACCGTAATCAGATTAATACTACACTGCTAAGTAAAAGGGAGAAGAAATACCATGAAATACACGCGTGTTTTTTTCTTGAGGCAGAAAGAGAGAGAGAGTTATTATACATTGGTTATTTGTGATGCTGTGTTCATAATATCAACTAAAGGTAAGTACTAGTGATCTAGAAGAAAAAAGAGCAAGAGCAGGTGACTAATCAACAACATTGCAGTTGCCATCGCACTTTTTCTTGAAACAAAGCCAGCACATCGTTACATATTTAGGTTGTCCAATCTTAAGAGATGAGTACACTCGGTCGTAATCGATCGGCTAAAATGTTGCTGAAAAGAACAAGAAAAAAGGCGAACCCACAAGTTCAGGAAATAAAGACGCAGGTGAAGTTGTGAACCCAAGATACAACTGTCCACACCACAGTACCTAGCTACTCCTCTGATCAGACATCAGAGACCCGACTATCAGCAACGCAGAAGTGATTTCTAGTTGTTATTGATCTTGGGTACCTCCATGGACGAAAATGTCTACTGGTACCCGGCGAAGACAGTGAGGAAGCACTGCAGGATGTTCACCCATACCGCCGCGAACATGACGACGGAGCCAACGACGATGGCGGCCTTGCCCAGGACGCCGAAGCAGCTGAAGCGGCCCATGGTCTTGACGAAGAGGAGGGAGAGATACCAGCCAAAATGGTAGGCGATGAGGACGGGACCAGGAGGAAGAACTCCCGGCGGCAGAGGCGCCGCCACACCATGCCAACCGTCACCATGAGCTCGGTGGCCAAGATGGAGATCAGCAAGTAGATTGGGTAGAACACCTCTAAGGCTGGACGTACGGGCTGACTTTTTGGCTCGGCCCGAGCTTTTGCCGACTCGGCCCGAGTTGAGCTCGGGCCGCAGGAGAGGGAGACCGAGACGAGCCCATTTAGTTGGACCTTTTCGGGCGTTTGGCTCGCCAGGATCGGCTCGGTCCAGCTCGGTGGATCGACTTTTTTTTTGCACACCATCTCACCGTCACATTTGTTGGGCTGGAGCTGGCCTGTTAGCATTTGGTCCTCTGTCTGAGCGAGGGAGTAGGGCACGCATGCACGGAAGAGCTCGCTCGTCTGCCTCCTTCTCGCACGCGCCGCCGCCACCCCCCACAGCTCAAGGATGTCGCTGCCGCCGCAGCTTAGCCGCAGGGGCTAGCACCAGCTGCCCGCTCCCCTGCCCCTGCTGGTTGCACGCTGTCCCTGCCGATGCGCTGCCCCTTCCCCTGCCCAGTTCCACCTCTCGCGTGCGGCCTCTTTGTTGCGCACGGCGAGTTGTAACTGCCCAGCTCCACCATGGATCCGAAGGAGAAGCCACTGTCCTCTCTTTATAGAGACCCAACACCGGCCAAGAAGAAGAAGGCCGCGCGTGACAGTTCCAGCAACGAGGATAACCCCAGCATCGCATCGCTGAAGCGACACCCTCCTCCACCTCGACGTCTACCTGCCCACATAGCCTCTGGTGGCCGCGCGGCTGGTCGAGTCGCGTCCTCACCGAGTCGCAAGGCTATTTCAAGAGAATCGTCACCAGTGGTGAGTGATGTAGTGCAGTTTATGCAAACTGTCTATGCAAATGTAGTGAATTTTATGCAAATGGTCTATGCAAATGTAATGATGCTTACATTTGGATAATTGGATGCATGCTTATATTTATGTATGCTTATTTGGATGCAAAATTATATTTGTGTATGCTTATTTGGATGCATAATTATATTTGTGTATGCGTATGTAGGAAGAGGAGATTGATGATGAGGAAGAGAATCTTGAAGATTATGAGGAGGATCAAGAAGAAATATATGTGCCCAATGATGAAGATGAATGTCAGAACCAGAGGGAGTAGGGGAGAGAGGTTTTGTGCAACAGGCTTCGTATTGATCATTGAGAGTTACAGATATATAGCTGTACACAAGAGATCCCAACTAACTCCACTAAACTAGCTAGACTACGTCCTAGTACATGTTTCAGATATACACACGTTACAGGGACGGTTACACATGAACACACACGTTCACTAACACCCGGCCGCAGTCTTGGCGTCGTCGCATGGCAAGACACATAGACTGGACCTGAAAGTCTGAAAGGCAGAAGTTGGCGAACCTTTGGTCATGATATCTGCTAGTTGCTGGGTAGTAGGGACATGTACAACACGAAGCTCGCCGAGGGCCACTTTCTCGCGGACAAAGTGGATATCCAACTCAATGTGTTTAGTCCGGCGATGATGTACGGGATTTGTGGACATGTACACATCTGAGATATTGTCACAAAACACGACTGTAGCCTTCGGTGGAGTACTGCCAAGCTCACCAAGAAGTTGTCGAAGCCAAACACAATCAGCTACTGCATTTGCCACTGCTCGATACTCCGCCTCTGCGCTGGAGCGTGAGACGGTGGCCTGGCGCTTCGATGACCAACTGACAAGAGCCCCACCGAGATAAACACAATATCCGGATGTCGAACGACGCGTATCCGGGCAGCCGGCCTAGTCCGCATCAGAATACGCCACGATGTCAGTTGTTGGCGAAGCCGGAAGGAGAAGACCGGAGGTGGTGGTGCCACGGATATACCGCAAAATCCTTTTGAGGAGAGCAAGATGGCAGTCCCAGGGATCATGCATATGCAAGCATGCTTGCTGGACGGCATAGGCCAAATCCGGGCGAGTCACGGTGAGGTATTGGAGGCCTCCCGCAAGACTGCGGTACTCAGACGGATCGGACACGGGGCAGCCAGCGTCGGCGGCAACTTTGGGCGATGTGTCAATAGGGGTGGACACCGGGTGGCATTGAGACATGCCTGCACGTTGAAGAAGGTCCTCCGCGTACTGGGCTTGGTTGAGGTAGAAGCCCCATGATGTACGGTGAACCCGTATGCCAAGGAAGTAGTGGACGGCTCCCATGTCCTTCATCGCAAACTCACTTTGGAGCCTGCCGACGATGTCGCGAAGAAGTGTCATGGATGAAGCAGTCAACACAATGTCATCAACCTACAATAGTAGGTAGACAGTGTCGCTGCCCCGACGCAAGATGAACAGCGAGGCGTCGGAGCGGGACGCAGTGAACCCGATGGTGGCGGCGAAGTTGGTGAAGCGCTGGAACCATGCCCTCGGGGCCTGCTTGAGGCCATACATCGACTTGGAGAGGCGGCATACGTGGTCGCGCTTGGTGTCGTCGACGAACCCGGCCGGCTGGTAGCAGTACACCTGCTCCTCCAAGACGCCATGGAGGAAGGCGTTTTTCACGTCGAGCTGGTGCACTGGCCAGCTGCGGGAGCACGCCAAGGTGAGAACGGTCCTGATCGTCGCCGGCTTGACCACGGGGGAGAAAGTCTCTCCGAAGTCGATGCCCGGGCGTTGAGCGAACCCTCGGACGACCCACCGTGCTTTGTAGCGCTCCAGAGATCCGTCGGCTCTCATTTTGTGCCTGAAAACCCACTTACCAGTGACCACATTAGTGCTTGGAGGGCGGGGAACGAGAGACCATGTGGAATTCGCCATGAGAGCGTCGAACTCCTCTTTCATCGCCGCACGCCAGTTTGGATCGCGAAGGGCGGCACGGACAGAGGATGGGAGCGGGGAGATGGCGGTTTCTGCCAGATTTGCGTAGCGCGGATTTGGCAGAAAAATTCCGTGACTTGCGCGTGTAGCCATGGGATGCCGAGGAGGAGCGAATGCGGAGGCCCTGCAGCAGGGGGGGTTGGGAGTGGGCGTGTTGCAACCTGACGTCCGAAGTCCTCATCGGAGGAGGAGTCGCCGGCCGAGGAGTTGGAGGAGGAGGAGCTCATGGTTGGAGAAGGGGAGGGGCAGCGGAAGCTTTGGATCTAGAAGGAGTCTGATACCATGTCAGAACCAGAGCGAGTAGGGGAGAGAGGTTTTGTGCAACAGGCTTCGTATTGATCATTGAGAGTTACAGATATATAGCTGTACACGAGAGATCCCAACTAACTCCACTAAACTAGCTAGACTACGTCCTAGTACACGTTTCAGATATACACACGTTACAGGGACGGTTACACATGAACACACACGTTCACTAACAATGAAGACAACTCTTATGACCATAGAGATGACATGTCCGAGGATGATCTTCATGGTTCTGCTCCAAACAATGAAGTAGAGAAAGCAAGTATTGATATTAGTTCGAGAGAAGATGAAGGAAGAGTGAGAGGGAAGAAGAAAATAAACAAGGAGACCAGTTGTGCCGAGAATTCACAAGCTTGGAAGCATTTTGAGAAGGTGTGGGTGGATGATGAAGATAATCCGGACGGGCCTAAGTTGTTGAAGTAACTACCGTATTTTCGGCACAATCATATCCCACAACAAACATTTTCTACCGCCACATTGTGAGTATCAAGATTGCATTGACAAAAGCCATGGCCCATAGGGATCAAACATACAGAGTTATGGGAAAAGCAATGATGGATAAGTTCAACAAGTATTGGAAGGAAAAGAATAATGTTATGGTGCTTGCTACTATCCTAGATCCAAGGTACAAGTTGTTCTATATAGATTGGGCCTTCAAACAACTATATGATGAGCATGTGGCTTTGGATGAATTGGCCGAGGTGCATGTGGAGTTGGAAGAGTTATTTGACAAGTTTGATACTACAAAGAAACAAGCCGACAAATCTGCCCATCATCATCCAAGGTTTGCATTACAAGTAGCTCAATGCCCGCGTCGGATAGTGACTTCCAAACCCACCGATTAAACACAACAACAAAATCATCAAAGAGTGAACTAAGGAACTACCTAGAAGACCTGCTTGAGGAACCAAATCCTAAATTCAACTTGCTACAATGGTGGATGGTGAATTCACTTAGGTACCCGGTGTTGGCAAAGATGGCAAAGCGGTTCTTGACTATCCCGGCTAGTTCCGTCTCTTCGGAATCAACCTTTAGCACCGGTGGGAGGGTTTTGGATGACTATAGGAGTTCTCTAAAACCGACAATGGTGGAGGCATTGGTGTGTGGTGCAAGTTACATTAAGGGTGCTCATAGTGACTTGAATGTGGTGGTATAATTTCTATGTCCTTCCCAATATGTGTTGTCATGTGGTATGATACTATGATGTAAAGCTTGTGGCTAACTTTTAAAATGTAGGAGGAGGAAGATGAGGAGGAAAATGTGGAGTCCATCAAGTTGCCTAGGAGTGAGATGAATAACAACAATTGGTAAGCATATAAAGATTATTACATGTTTACTTGTCATGAGGAAATATCAACTAAAATATTCTTACTTGTAGACTATCATGTCATGTGGATGTTGCTACTTTGGTTCATGAAGATGGATGATGATCTTACTACAAGTGAATGTTACTTATTTCATTCGTGTTGAGTTGGACCTTCGAAACCTTGCAAGTGGATGTTTATTTTGATTTGTGTTGAAACTTTGAACCTAAGTTGTAACCGTGCCGATGTCGACAGGTTGTTAATTTGTGATTGTGGATTACCTATCAAACTATTATGCACTTGTTTCTAAATTTCGAAAATCGTGCTATTACATGTTCCGTTTCCTACCCTAAGCATGCACTACGTGCTACTTGCTGATTTTTGATATTCTTAATTGTTGGTTATTTTGCATGAAATGGATCCATCCCTAGTTGAATTGCTAAACCGTTAAGTTTCATGCAAAAAACTTGAATATTTGCTTGCTCAAATTGGTTGGACAAAAATTTACTGGGGATGAGTCGATGGATTTGTGATGTTGGGCTCGCGAGCCAGCTCGAGCTGGACCGAGTTTGAGGCCAGCTCGGGCCGAGCCCATTTTATCGGACCGACGGTCCAACGAGCCAGCCCGAGCCGAGCCTGTTTACCACGGGCTGAAAAGCAGCTCGGACCGAGCCCAGCCTGAGCTGGCTTGTGTCCAGGCTTAAACACCTCCGTGACTGTGGGACATTTATCCTGCTGCAAACCAAACAATCGTGTAAACGATCATATCCGGTGATCATGGGAAGGAAAACTCTCCCAAAAAAAGGGAAAACAGGAAAAAAAATGGAGGTCTGACTCACCACCTGTGCGTGTGACATCATGAAGAATTGAAGATCCAACTGAGAACGATCTGCCTGATGAACTCGACGACAGCAGCGCGACGAGCGACTGAATCCACCAGCAGGGATGCCATCTCTGATTCTCTACATGCGCCCACAAGAGAAGTAGAGAGGATCAGGTAGAGATAATTTCCTCCAAGATAGATTACTCTACAATCTATCATTGAATGAATAATAGCAAAATATGAGCGGAAGAATTTAAGTACTCCCTCCGGTCCAAATTAGTGTTCGCGCGCTTTGTAGAAATAGGATTTTATAAAAAAAAACCAGATATGTTCAAAACGTTACAAATTGAGGTAGATTCAAGATCCAAATTTGAAAATCACGTTACAAATTGAGGTAGATTCAAGATCCAAATTTGAAAATCCCAGCTCCACTCGTGACCCCAGCGGTGGGCGCGATCCCCGGCGCGAGGTGGACGCGATCCCAGCGGCTGCGCGGGCGGAAGCGATCCCAGGCGCCCGCGCGCGATCCCCCATGGCTGCGCCATCCCCGGAGGCCACGCGATCCCCGGTGAGAGGCGGACGCGATCCCCGGCGGCCGCGCTCCCTGGAAGGCACGGCACGAACCCCGGCGGAAGGTGGAGGCGATCCCCGGGGCCGCGCTCCTTGGAAGGCACGGCACGAACCTCGGCGGAAGGTGGAGGCGATCCCCGGCGCCCTCGATCCTCGGCGGCTGCGCTCCCAGGCAGGCATGGCACGATCCCGGCGCGAGGCAGGCACGATCCTCAGCAGGCCTCGATCTTTTCTGGTTAGAGCCCTCGATCCCCAGCAGCGATGATCCCTGTGCCAGTCCTCGCGGGAGGCGAAGGCCGGTCGAGCTCCAGCTCTCCATCGTCGTCCTCAGGGGAGGAGGAGCGGTGCGCTGTCGTCTTCGGGGGAGACAGCTCCAGCGTTGTTGTCCTCGGGAGAGGCAGAGGCCAAACGTGGGGAACAACGCAACGTTTGTAGGACTGCTTCTCATTCTCCCACGAGTAATGTTCAACCTGTTTCAAACAACATATGGTTAATTTGGGAAGATTAACGAGCAAGTTAATTTAGTCAAACGTTCATATCTATTATATACTAAAGTACATAACGGTCTACTAGAAAAAGAGAAATAGTTTAGATATTCTCACAAAAATTGACCATCAATTTAACCGAGTAGCTGATGGTAGTCGACGGATCTTATAAATAATCTATTGACATGTAACTTCAAGAAAATTACCCACCGATAATTTACATAAGTTTTCATGCACCCCTTCATTATTTGAACTACCAAATAGATGAGATCGATCTTCCCGTCAAGAAGGAAAAATGAGATCCATAAACCTCACTCCTTGCTTCGTCCTTGCAGCTGATGCACGCGCGCATGGCGTGCAGTCTCAAGTTGATTTTTTTTCCCATTAACTTCACAGGATAAGCGGGCTTAGAATCCAATTTGATTGGAAAGCCGACAAATGCGGAAGGGAGCTCGTGGAGTGCAGGTCGGTGAATTTAATCAGAAAGCTTTTCCAATTTGTTTCAGCTAGCTAACTAGGTGCACCTAGGATTGTATCAGGATTTTAACAATTACATATACTTGTGCCTGGACTACCGATCAATATTTGTCTCGTGGTGTGACAGCCCAGATCTACCTCGGGTCAAAGATTTGCGCAATCCAGACTATATAGATGGGATAAATGATTTGGGCATCGAGACTTCCCATAGCTAGGCACATACTGCACATGATATGTATATTTTGTTTGACAGCTCTACATTTATGTCTAGAGTACAACATACAATCTGTAGAAGTTTTTCACCATGCATCGACATAACAATTTAAAAAGAGTCAGTGCATCTCATGGTTATGAGTATGTGCCTACGTTTTTTTTTTTTTTTGAAACGAGGTGCCTACGAAATAAATAAGCACCATGTAATTTTAGAATCAAAATTTGTTGCTTCCCTCTCCTAGAGATAATTACTCAATCATGGTGTCACTGATTATCTTCGATAATAAAGCAATTCACTATAGCAGCGTATACCATCTATCTATGTCTTCGATTGCTCAGTGGTATGGGCTTACTTCTAGCATGCTCCGTCAACAGGTTGTAAAACAAAGTGAGAAATCAAGATCAATGTCTTTAAGCAACGGTGACCGACATGCGGAACAGACAGAGTTTTTCGTTCGTTACAAGATTGGTTGGAAAGCATTAATTTATAGTTGAGGTATGTTCTTATCGCTAACCTATTCAAGGATATGCCCTGCTTCCTCTTGAGGTTACATATCATATTTTCTGCAAAAACAAAGGTTACATATCACATTGACATCTCAATTAGCTGATCATCAATATTGTCGTTTACTCCCTCTGTTTGGGTTTATTAGACCGGAGGACCAATTTGTTGAGACCAAGGTGAACATGTGTTGGCTATAGATTTGCCTGGCGTTTGTTAATATCGGTTTCAATTCCCTTAACTGAACGCCTAGATTCCCTCGTTCCTGTTATCATCCAATGAGGTGCCCATCTAAACAACATGCACTGGTCGCGTGACGTGCGAGGAGTCAGGAGAGAGAAATAGGGAAGGTCTCAACACATTTACTTAAGTCTAATAACTACCTCCGGTCTAATATTCTTGAAAAACCTGGTTTTGGCCTCCGGACTAATAATCCCGTACAGAGGGAGTATGTTCTTACATTCAGTTTCAGCTGGGAGAGAATTTCGACAACAGGCTTGGTGACCATTGCTGCATTACAAAATATAATCACCTGAAAAATTGCATGGGTATTGTCATTGCCACACCAGAAAATACCTAAGATGTAAGTTGGCACATCTGTGAGGGGAATCCTAACAATAGCCAAAAAACACTTGCGACACAACTTACTTTGTATTTTGCATCTTCAGCGACATGCTTCTTTAGTACACCATAGAATATAGGGAAGTGCAAGTCTAATGATGCAACCACGTACTATACATAAGCTACCTGATACATAAGCAATAACGGGAGGTACTTGTGAGCTAGCTGCCAAGCTTTACTTAAAAATTGTAGCTTAACAACTCATGGAAATGACAAATCTAAACCTGAGCATGTGTCTCCTCATCACCCTCTTGAACAGTTGCATTGCTAAATGAGATATTTGATGGACCTAACAGTAAACATTCAGCATATCAGATTGTTTCTGGTACAAAGAGGTGGGATGAGAAAAGCAAATACCTCTGCTGGGACAATAGCAGAAAATAGCAGTGTTTGACGTTCTTTAGGAATAAAGGAAATTATTTTCTCAATATCTCTTTTGAATCCCATATCCAATAGGCAATCATCTGCATCAAGAACCTTGGCACCGCTAATCCGGTAGAAAAAACAGGTGTATTCTCAAGATGATCTGTGAGCCTTCCAGGTATATACCTATTGTGTGCCTTTTTCAGTGATGAATCAAAATAGAGAAATAGGCTCTCCTGCATAGTCTGGAAAAACCCAAAGAGAAATATATCACACCTTTGTCAATGATTTATAGTTCCACAAAAGATAGTGTAGTTTTAGTCCATATGGCTAATCTCGAAAAAACTGATTATATGTTTTATAAATTTGGACATGTTGCAAGTTATTTGAATATATCTCTTCTGCCTGAAGAGACAAGCAGAGGAGCATCCCCATTGGACTAAAAGAAAGAAGGCTGGAAGTTTCGAGAGAATTTAAGCATGGCATAGCTGTGAGGTTTATTATTATCTATTCTATATTCTATGTAGTGAATGGTCTGATTGAATATCTCTGCTTGCAAGTAAAAGTATAGAATTTTACATTTGACTAACATCATGAAAAGTATGTACCAAAACTGTTTGTCCTCTGGCCAACAATAAATCCTCGCTCTCGGCTTCACTATCTATTTTCTTTATTTTGGAGTTGGTTGGTTCAAGAATCTGGCATACATGATTTGTAGTTGTGTGGGAGAAAATGTACATATTTTGAGAATAATAATGTCACCAACAGAATCAGCGTGGCCATTTCTTCTAAAAACGATAGAAGATCATATTCTATTGTGCTTTTGTACGACAATCATCAAAACCTGGGGGGCATCTCTACATAAGGTAGGACTATATCTATACTATTAAAAGGCTTATGGTCTTGATGGTAGGTCTTTTGTTTGGACTCTTTTACCCTGCGAGTTTGGTCATATTACAGGGAGTGCCACCGCTGAATAAAAAACGCTTCAAAATAAATATTTCCGTATGCGGGCTGATCGATTGGTTTTCCGGGTGTGCACAACCAGACACGTGCAGGCCGAGTCGAGCTGTAAACAAGTCATGCATGCCGAGTTTATTTGGACCGCGATCGGTTGGCAGGTGATGTATCGTTGGCTACGGGCGGGAATTACGGCAACATTGTTAGCAGAGGTTCGAGTTGCGTCACGCGCGTGGGACACAAAAGATCGTGGAGGAGGGAGGACGTGTGGTGTCTGCTTAGGCCTATGCGACTGGACTCCATGATTAGCGGCGGAGAAAACACAGTGTCTGCTTAAGCATGGGAAGATGGTAGTTTCAAAAAACATGGGAAGATGGGCAACGTCATTGGAGCAGAAAAATCAGTCGGATATAAGAGGATGGATGGCTGGGATTTAATGTTCCTGCCATACGTCGTGCCTTTATGAGTAGTTTAAAGGATATAAAAGGATAACAATGTTATTCTTTTAAATGGAGACCAATGTTATTTGCAGTAGTTACTACTCCCTTTGTCCTAAAATAAGTGATTTGGGTTTGTCTATATTTGTATA
This sequence comes from Avena insularis, assembly GCA_023614405.1. NCBI lineage: Eukaryota > Viridiplantae > Streptophyta > Magnoliopsida > Poales > Poaceae > Avena > Avena insularis. The sequence continues at coordinate 480,511,360 of CM042686.1, read as the reverse complement.
TATCTAGACACGTTTTACTATATAAGAGCATCTGTAGCAGACATCTCATCGGACCCCCCATCGCATAATAACCACCGTTTTTTGCGGTGGATAAAAAAAGGGCCAGTCCAGACACCGCATCGGACCCACATATCAAAAAAAAAAACCGTGCCATCCAGTTTCGCTCCGCGGAAACCCCAAGCTCCCGGGTTGACGAGGTTGTACGAGCACGACTCCCATCTCTTTCCCCGCGTTGGCGTGAAGGAACATTCAGCTACTCCTCTTTCCCCCTTACCCCACCTCCCGCCGCCGCCAACGCGCGCCGATGCAGATCCCGGCCTACGCGGGTCGTCCCCTCCGATTCTGCCCGGCAGAAATACTCGCGCCGCCCCGCCGCGTCTGTTCCACCCGCCGGAGCGCCGCATCACCAACACATCCGCCAGAATCGGTCGCGAATTCGCCATCGCCGCAGATGCCTCACCGCCGGCAAGGTATGGCACTATCCCAACTCCTCGTAGCCACAGATTCGCCGCCGCCGAGCTCTTAACTTCTTGAAACATACTGTCTGATTGAGAATGATAAGTCATCCACACAGCTTCAACAAGATCTCATTCAACACCATTGGCAGAGGTATAGAAACTAGGATTTATTGTTATTTCCAATCATTCGTTATTTGTTGAATTGTTGTTGTATCATTTGATTCATATTGACTCAAAAACATTTGTTGTAATTCGTGTTATTGTTTGTATTGTATGACAATAAACATTTGTTGTAATAATTCGGATTATTGTTCTATTGTATGACACTAAAACATTTGTTGTATCAATTGATTGATTGTTCTATTTGCAAAACTCTGCGTTACAGTTTTGTTTTGCGGACAAAAAAAGGTCACGCAGCCCAGACGCGCCAAGCGCGGCCTGCATAACAACATATTTGAGACGCACCAGCGCGACCTTTTTCAGCCTGCAAAACACGTTTGGGGTGGCCTGGAAACGCCTATTTGAGGTTTGGGGTTTGGGATGTCTCCTAGAGATGCTCTAAATACATGTGAATCTACATAAAATTAAGTTACTTATTTTGGGACGGATGGAGTACTACTTTCTTAGTTCATTGCTTAATTGTTTAGTTACACAGGGTTACATTATCCCGTAGCAACGCACGGGCACTCTGCTAGTCTATCTTAATAAGTTCTCAAACACGGACAAATATACATACAATTTTCAGTTGTCACAAGAATGGATGGGCCATGGATAATGGTCAATGACAAGGATAGCATAGATGAAGATCTATAAATATATTTTTTCTAAAGGTATGATAAAAGGACACCTTTTTATATACTACTTATTCCACTTGATGATGCTACTAACCTTAAAAAAAATGAATACTAATATTTTTTAGTTTGTGCGATATTTTCAAATTAAATAAATGATTTATTTATGATTACACGGTTGTTATGCATTATATGGAAGGATGAATATGGTATATAACTTTAAAACTATATCAGAAACATGCATCACAATTTGATGTAATTAGTTACAATAATTTTGCCAACATGTTTAAACATGACTACTCCTATGATGAAGCTAGAATTCGATATGCTTGTGGTTTATTATGATGATATCTATACAAAATCGAGGTTTGAGCACTTATTATTATTCTAAAACTTTGATAGCCTATATTATAAAAAAATATCCATCACACCTAAACGATAAAAAATTGAACCTTCAAGCATTTTTATGGGAATATGGTTAAATATTTATGTAGCAGCTATAACATCGGAATGATAAAAAAATAAACCTAATAACAATTAGAGTTAACACTTCTTAATTTTGTTAGATATGCATGGGTGTTAGGGTACCTAATACCGCCAATGTGGGCCACAATCCCCCAAAAAAGTAAACACAAACCATCCATTTATCGAGTTATTAATAATCATGGTGCAAAAAATATAATAAAATAAAAGATTAAAGATAACTAATGTGAAAATGCCATTTTAAAAAAATTATGTACGATTGTTTCCTTTTTATGGATTATAAAAGAACTTTAATAGATCATTATGAACTCTCCTGCGCAGGTGCGCGGGCCACTATCCTAGTTCATGTATAACAATGTAGAACAGAGAAATTTACTTATGTTTGCCAATCTATCGGATCTAGGATCTAGTCTCTGTGAGAATTTAAAGATCAACTTGTTTATCGGTTCTATGGTAGCTGCATCTACCTGAAATTGCGATTGTTTTCTCCTATAGGAAGTCTTAGCCATGGTGCTTGGTAAAGAGTCTTGTTTGCTTGGCAAAGAGACCTCCACATGTTAATTGTTTTTTCGGCGGATGCATGATAAAGCAGCTTAGTTTTGGTGTGTGTCATTTTGTAGAATACAAAAAGGAATAAGGTCAAGTTTTGCAAAACAAATTCTTGGGAGACTGAAACAAATTCTTAGAAGTGCAGATTTTAAATAGTCATATACTAAGAAATGTAATCCTGAGACATTTATTCACTAAGAAAATTGAGATCTTGACGCTTGATCAACGGTGACATGATTATACTGTACACACGCCAAGATGATTAGTAACCAGAATTATGGTACTTGGGTACATTTGAAATGTGGGGCGCCTGATGATGAAATTCATGCTTGGTTTTGTTCTTGGAATTCTTTCCTAAGCATTTTTTAGGCATGTTGTACTCGGCTAAATTAAAGAACAGCTTTACCATGTCCAAAGCAATTGATAAATAGGAAGGCACTTGAATTTGACTGCTAATGCTAATTTACCATTTCAAGTTTATTCAGTCATTTTGTACTAATCTGCAAGTTACCAGAGGTAAGTTAACCAGTGGATATGCTACTACATGGTCATTTAGCACTCACAGGAACATTGATGTTGTAGTTTGTTCATTAATTTGTGAAGGGAGGTTCTAGCAATACATGTGCAGTTCTCTTTAGTAGTAGCACTAGCATGTTGGATAATGATAGAAACATCAACCAACTATCATTGTTGATAGTTATATCATTGTTGCCTACTATCTTCTAAAATTATACTGAAATTATAGCTTTATACTGAAATTATATGTTGCCTACTATCACTGTTTCCTACTATCTTCTAAAAAAATGTTGCTCATTGATGTTGGTGCATAAGGCGGGAAGATCCTTGAGCCTTCAAAGAGTAAGAGGATGGACCTGGATCTCAACGTCGGACTAGAAGAGGAAGATGACGTGGATGTCAACGTGAGACTAGTAGAGGAGGGGGTTGGAAGGATGGACGTGGATCTCAACATCAGACTAGAAGAGGAAGATGACATGGATATCGACGTGTGACCAGTAGAGGAGGAGGTTGTAAGGATGGACCTGGATCTCAACGTCAGACTAGAAGAAGAAGAAATTGTTGCACAGCCAGAGCATATACCCAAAGAAGGAACTGTTTCCTAGCGGCAACATATAGATATGCCAGAGAAGGACAAATTCGCGGCATATATTGCATTGAAAGCACTTGGTAAACATAGACAAGTTGAGGAGGCCGATAAAGAACTTGTGTAACACCCTGATGACCCACAAGTATAGGGGGTGTATCGCAGTATTTTCGATAAGTAAGAGTGTCGAACCCAACGAGGAGCAGAAAGTGCTGGCTAGTGGTATGGATCAGGAATTCTCTACAAATACTTAGCAAACAAATTTTAGGGGTTTTCGATAAAGCAAGTAAACAAAGTACGAGTAAATAAAAGAAAGTAGGAATAAATGCAGCCAGTGGCCCAATCCTTTATGCAGCAAAGAACAAGCCGGTTGTATTACTTAAGATGACCAAACGTTCTCGAGGACACATGGGAAGACTGTCAAGTGCTTTCGCTTCATATAGTTGATTAATCTTCTTTAGCTTGCTAAGTGTTGTGTGGGTGAACCTGTGCTAATATACCGACCTTCCTAGGACTAATACATACTTGTGATTATACCCCTTGCAAACATTCGTAAGTACAAGAAAGTAATTAAGATAGAAACCTAACCACAACTTTAAACTCTAAGACCCTTACGTCCCTTGTGCAATGGTTTCCTAACGGGGGTTCAGGTTTCTGTCACTCCGGCAACCCCTACGATTAGTAGCCAAATACACAATGCATTCCCCTAGGCCCATATAGGTGAAGTGTCATGTAGTCGACGTTCACATGACACCACTAGAAGAAGTACACCACAACTTAAATATCAAACTATTGAAACTTTCTCAACACAATTCCACTACTAACAACATGACTTCTCCCATGTCCTCAAGAACAAAACGAACTACTCACAAGACATCATATGGATCATGATCAGAGATGGAATAATGATGTATAACAATCTGAACATAAACAATAATTCAATGGTTCACTCAATAGCATCAACTACAAAGAGTAATCAACACCGAGAAAGTTTCCCCTATGAACTAATGCAAGATTCAACCCAATTGTTACAGCAATATGGAGATGGTGATGAGGGTGCTGCTGATGATGATGGTGGTGATGATGATGATCCCGATGAAGTCCTGCTTGATGGTGGTGTTGATGGCGACGATCTCCCCTCTCCGGGAAGGAATTCCCCCAACAGAAATCTGTCTGCCGGAGAGATCTTTCTCTCTCGGTGTTTTCCGCCCCACAGAGGCGGCGAAATCTTTCTGTGGTCGCCCCTCGAGTCTTAGGGTTTCGGGAAGATAATATACGCCAGAGGGGAGTGCCAGGGGTGGACCAGGGCAACCACACCACCTGGTGGCGCGGCCTAGGCTGGCCCGCGCCAGGGGGTGGTGTGGGCCCTCTGTGGCCCATCTCCAGCCCCCCTTATGGCTTCCTTCGTCTTCTAGAAAAATAGGATTTTCCGTATATTTTCTCGGATTTTCTGATCTTCGCGAATTTTGCCTCCAAACAGCACCTTTTCCATCAGAATCCTGACTGCAGTGGTCCATGCTCCAAAAGTCATCAACCATGCAAAAACAGATGAAATAACATAAGTATCACCTCTCAATATGAAATATATCAATGAATAACAGTGAATTATGACATAGAATAGTGATGCAAAATGGACGTATCAACTCCCCCCAAGCTTAGACTTCGCCTGTCCCTAAGCGAAACTGAGCTCAATAAACATGGCCTCAGGTTTATGGAGTTAAGAGTCGATAAAATAATACAGACAAGAAGCATCACATTCATCAAATACATAGGTCATAATAGAAGACAACTCACTATTATATAACTCAACTTGTAATGGGTAAAGGAAACACAGTAAAGATACATGAAGTAAATCATAATTGGTAATGGCAAACTTAGCTCTTGGTCGAAAAATAGTTGATAATTTGCTGGAGTTCACAAATAACTGGTTTTCAATGATAGCTTTCAAAGTAGTAAACATCAAGATAAGAGCAATGTGTAAAACAAGGAACGTAAGAAACATGATTGAATAAATCATCATATGAATGAATGAAACACAACAACTCAAAATACTTGCTGAGATAGAAGGGAATAGGTTTACTGACTCAACTACAAAGTAAAAGAAAGGCCCTTCGCAGAGGGAAGCAGGGATTGCAAGTCTCATAAAGAGCTCCCAAAAATTATGATACTTACTAGCTTTCAGCTCTCATTGCCCCTATCATAGGCATCTTTAGGTGATTAAGGTTAAAGTGATGCAACTAAGAGGATATGCTTGACAAGTTATAAATTGAAGTCCCATGCCCCTTACTTATGAGTACCAAACCTCATGCTACTCAACTTCAGTCACGAGCAAGCTCTTGTCATTGTAAATACATGCGTATCATTGAGAACCGCCAACGGGATACCCCTTACACATGACACAGGAGATATCCCCTAATCAAAATGACAAGGCAAGCAGACAGTGAGCATCTCAGCGATCTTTTTATTTGCTATTTGCATAGGTTTTATTGAGGATGCTTCATAGAATTCTCACTATAGTTATGCTGCAAGTTTCCACCATGATTAGGCATGGCTTAGGCTAGCGTCCCAGACGTTTCTCTAACACACATATAAACTCCATGATCTTACAAGTTCCACTTTTATTTCACACTGCCGGGATCCATAAGCAAAAGAACATGATATCAACTAGGTACAAAGTACCAAATGAAGTGTTGAAAGCGGTCCCCATGATACATGGTTCTTCTAACTTCAACTCATAAAGCACAAGCATATACGCAACAAAGAAGGACCCAATGGTCTAGGTTATTAAATGCAAGAAAAGTAAGGTGTGCCATCAAGTTCGTGAGAGCTTTAATCACTAATTTTAACATAACAAGTTTAATTTGGAAGGTAGACAAAACAAGAATTTACTTGGAATAGCAATAATGCTACTAGGTAGGTATGGTGGACACAAATGGCATGGGTTTGGTTTAAAGGAGGTGGATGCACGAGAAGAATTCCCTCTCAGTAAATGTTTTTTGGCTAGCAAGGCTGGGTAGCAAGTATAAGAGTTGAAGGAAACAACCAAACATACAAGTGATAAAAACAAACATGCAATCTTCCTTGGAAGCACAAAAGTTCTTAACTAGAGAATACTAGACTTATGAGCAAATCAAGAAAGAAACATGATGAAATTATTTTTCTTTAGAGTACTTCTATCTTTTTCATTCAACTCCCAAAAATAGTGTTGCTATTGACCGAGCCAGGTTTGCCAAAACCAACTAGATTAACTCAATGACCCCAAAGTGATACCAATACTAACAACAAGATCAATCATATAACCATGAATTGAAAACCAATATAAGCTATGCAAAAGAGTAAATGATAGAACTTCTCATTAATAAACCATAACGGCAACTCACACCAAGGGATACATATCTAACGAGAGAGGGGACACTTCCATAATGCAAACCATCCTACATAATAACTTCTCTATTCATGATATGACTCTACTAAAAAGGTAAAAAGATAGAATATAGTGATGTGATACCGCGGCACTCCCCCAAGCTTGGAACAAACCAAGGGGATGCCAAACCTGATGACGAATTACTCCTTTGGTGGTGGTGGTATCCTCTCGATGAGCTCTCTGATGAGTTTCCCCAAGTCCTCAATCTCGAAGGTGAGATTACGAATCAGCTGTGAGTTTTGCTCAATGCGGCTCATGATCATGTTGGGTTGAGAATTCCAGCTCTTGCTATTCTTTCCCCACTCTTCCTCCTTGAAGTCTTCTTTTCCTGCATGGCTAGAACGAGGCAAATCCCAATTGGAGGGTAATTTCCCCTTGGGCATATTCTGGTATTGATGCTCATGGATAAGGGTATGGAAAGGATTCTTGGTGCATGGAGGAAGTGACCGTAGAGCCAAGTAGTGACGAGGAGCTTTCCCCCCAGTCTGCATCCGTGCAGTCCTTCTAACCCTGGTAGGTTTTGTCACCACTCCAATGCTTGCAATGGTAGTGCCGGTGTGCGGATGTTGGCCTTGCTCCTCTTCACCTTCACTCTTGATCTCCTTCTCCTTCTCGGGGTCTTAGAGGTCTTCCTCCATAGGCTCCTTCCCTTTATCCTTGGTGGACACCATTGTGCTTCTAAAATTTCAAAGAGTATGTCCTGGCAGAAATAGATCGAAACAAGAACACGACGAGAACACGATATACGAACCTTGGGGGATCTGGGGGGTTATATATTATGAAGTTTCATATCAAAAGGAAGGTACTGGGAAAAAACGAGTCGATTGGAGGCGGAGTCCGGGGTGGACTCACCACCTGGTGGCACGGCCGGGGGAGGGCCCGCGCCACAGGGTGGTGTGATCCACCCTGGCTCCGTTTCCGTCCCTCTTTCGCTTCGTATCTTTCCTTATTGACTGAAAACTGCAAAAATATAGTTGGATAGTATTTTCACGGAACTTTTCTTACCAGAACCGTTACCTATTTGAAAACAGACTCTGCAGGTCTCTGAATTGGGTATCTAGTAGATTCTTCCAGAGTCATCACTTGAATAACACCAATATCTTCATCTTCATACACTTATTACTTGAGTCATAAAACCCTTCTCTTCCTTATTACACCATTATCTCCACTACCTGGAAATTTCTTTCACACAGTTCTCATTAGCAACATTAGTATAAGTGAAGTGATAAAACATTTGAGTCCAACTTCAACTGAAAACCATAAAAACATAATCCACTGTAGCAACTCCTTCCAAAAACCCAAAAATAATTCAAAAAGGATATCGAATAAAGAAGCAAATGCAAGAGTGGCAAAATCTGTCAAAACGGACCAGCAGGTAAAGATCATTTTTTCGAAAATCTTCTGTTGCTCAAATAAAAAAGTGCAAAACTAATGAAAGTTAAATAACAACCTGGGGCAGAAGCACAAAAAATTACAGCTCAATCCGACATACAGAGATCTCTCACGATATTTTACGATGCAGCACAAAAATCTGTTTCGGGACAGCAACTTCCCCAAATATTACTTCTCTCTCATTAGAGGTTGATCTTGACACAAAAACCAAACAAACGGATAAGGAGAGGTTATTACCGAAGTAATAACTTCCAAGACTCAAAGAGACAAAAACAAACTGAAAGCAAAAACAAATTGGGTTGTCTCCCAGAAAGCTCTTTCTTTATAGCCATTAAGATGGGCATGATAATTTTGAAGACGCTCTCATAGGAATATGAATTGAAGCGAAAGAGAGCATTAAGAAGCAAAAATACACAAGTTTAAGTCTAACCCACTTCCTATGAAAGGGAATTTTGTAAACAAACAAGTTGTTGAAACCAGAGGCTACTAGCATAGGAAAGAAAAAGAAGTGCAACATAAAAACTTTCAGCATAAAACGAGGAAACTTGATATTATTGAGATACATAAGAACACTTTTACCTCTCTCATAGTAACTTTCAGTATCATGCATAAACTTAACAATATAACTATCACAAGGGCCATCATAGCAATGATCGCTTATTCTAATAGAAAACACAGGAATACTAGCTCTCATAACACTACTATGTGAAACAATATTAGAGGTATCCTTACAAAGGATAGTGTGTCCCTCTTCTACATATTTAGTGACAAAGTCTTTCACATTTGCTATTATAGGTTCATCAACCTTTTGTTTATCAGGTTCAACAGCTTTATTTGCACTTTCATTAACCATACTAGCTATCATAGAATGTTCCTTTATCTTAACTAGGAAAGGCATTTTCTCAATATAAGGTTCAGGTAAGACATGATTAGCAGTATAAACTCTAGTATTTCTTGTAGGAACACTCTTAGCAATATCTTTATAAGGTTCATGATACTTATTCCACTTCTTTTTAGGCACTTCAATGTAGGAAGCAAAAGGCTTAAAATAAGAAGCAATAGCTTGAGAGTCTAGACCATAAGCATTTTTAATATTTTGAAAGTCATCAGTTCCCATAAAAGATTCAATGCATTCATAATCATAATTTATACCTGACTTTCTACCTTTGTCATTCTCCCAAGCTTGAATACGGTCCAGAAGATCCCATTTTGCTTCTTCTTCCATGCGAGTGAATGATCCAGCACAAGAAGCATCCAATAAATCCTTATCATGTAGAGGGAGCCTTGCATAAAAGTTATTGATAATAATATTGTTGGGGAGACATTTGAGCATTAGTAACTTCAATCTCCCCCAAGCTTGAGCTATACTCTCTCCATCAAGAGGCCAAAAGTTGTATATTTGATTCCGATCTTTATGAATCTCACTAGGAGGATAAAATTTTGAGTAAAAGAGAGGCACTATTTCCTCCCATTCCAGAGCTTGACCATTCTTCAGCAGCTTATACCATTCCTCAGCTCTTCCTTTCAGCGATAATGAGAATAATTTCTTCTTAACTTGATCTGTAGTAATACCTGCACACTTGAACAACCCGCATAATTCGTGTATAAAGTGTAAATGATCACTGGGATGGACAGTTTCATCCCCAACATAATAGTTATCCATAACACGATCAATAATTCTTGTTGGTATTTTAAAAACATCATTTTCAGCAGGTGGTGGCTTATCTACTACCTTAGCAGTGGTAGTAGCATTACCAACTAAGAAACTCAGCGAATTATCCATAATGAAAATAAAGCAACTAGCAGTAGTAAACAATACTCACAGTAGAAGTTTCCTTTACCAGTTCCACTCTCCAATAGCGCTTCACTCCCCGGCAATGGTGCCAGAAAATAGTCTTGATGACCCACAAGTATAGGGGGTGTATCACAGTATTTTCGATAAGTAAGAGTGTCGAACCCAACGAGGAGCAGAAGGTGCTGGATAGTGGTATGGATCAGGAATTCTCTGCAATTACTTAGCAAACATATTTTTAGGGGTTTTCGATAAAGAAAGTAAACAAAGTACGAGTAAATAAAAGATAGTAGGAATAAATGCAGCCAGTGTCCCAATCCTTTATGCAGCAAAGGACAAGCCGGTTGTATTACTTAAGATGACCAAACATTCTCGTGGACACATGGGAAGACTGTCAAGTGCTTTCGCTTCATATAGTTGATTAATCTAATTTAGCTTGCTAAGTGTTATGTGGGTGAACCTATGCTAATGTACCGACCTTCCTAGAACTAATACATACTTGTGATTATACCCCTTGCAAACATCCGTAAGTACAAGAAAGTAATTAAGGTAGAAACCTAACCACAACTTTAAACTCTAAGACCCTTATGTCCCTTATGCAATGGTTTCCTAACGGGGGTTCAGGTTTCTATCACTCCGGCAACCCCTACGATTAGTAGACAAATACACAATGCATTCCCCTAGGCCCATATAGGTGAAGTGTCATGTAGTCGACGTTCACATGACACCACTAGAAGAAGTACACCATAACTTAAATATCAAACTATTGAATCTTTCTCAACACAATTCCACTACTAACAACATGACTTCTCCCATGTCCTCAAGAACAAAACGAACTACTCACAAGACACATATGGATCATGATTAGATATGGAATAATGATGTATAACAATCTGAACATAAACAATAATTCAATGGTTCACTCAATAGCATCAACTACAAAGAGTAATCAACACCGGGAAAGTTTCCCCTATGAACTAATGCAAGATTCAACCCAATTGTTACAGCAATATGGAGATGGTGATGAGGGTGCTGCTGCTGATGATGGTGGTGATGATGATGATGATCCCGATGAAGTCCAGCTTGATGGTGGTGTTGATGGCGACGATCTCCCCTCTCCGGGAAGGAATTCCCCGTAAATCTCACGGAGAGATCTTTATCTCGGTGTTTTCCCACGAGTGGCGGAATCTTTCTATGGTCTCCCCTCGAGTCTTAGGGTTTTGGGAAGATAATATCGCCAGGGGAGTGCTGAGGTGACAGTATGCACACCACCTGGTGGCGCGGCCTAGGCTGGCACGCGCCAAGGGGTGGTGTGGGCCCCCTGTGGCCCATCTCCAGCCCCCCTTCTGGCTTCCTCCGTCTTCTGGAAAAATAGGATTTTCCGTATATTTTCCCGGATTTTCTGATCTTCGCGAATTTTGCCTCCAAACAACACCTTTTCTATTAGAATCCTGACTGCATCGGTCCATGCTCTAAAAGTCATCAACCATGCAAAAACATATGAAATAACATAAGTATCACCTCTCAATACGAAATATATCAATGAATAACAGTGAATTATGACATAGAATAGTGATGCAAAATGGACATATCACACCCCAACATTAGAGCTTAGAAATAAGCTGAGATAAGGTGTGTACATTGCATTCATGCATAAAAAATCCGGATAATTTTTGCGCTTTTAAATAAAACTTGTCAAACTGATTGAAGCTTCTCTTAACTTGGTGGAACTGAAGTAGATCATCAAGTTGACTGCGATAAGTTTCAATATGATCTTTGCTAAAAACCTTATTTTGGATAATATAATTTGATCTAAGGGTAGATCAAATGTAATAAAACTAAGTCACAACACACTACTTAATAAGGAGTACTAGATCTCCTAGAGATCATGATATGGTATTCCATACAACAACTCAAGGATGAATACTTAATCTTCTAAAGATGATATCAAGGTATTATCTATCACAAACCTTGAATAGCAAGTTAAGTATATAACTTAGTAAAGAAACCACATAACCAAATCTTGAAACCTGCTTGTCATAGTTATTCCTACCATGGGTACCATGGTAGTTCTTAAATATTAACTCTTATCACAAAGGATTGATATCCTTTGTTATATATAGTGAGGATTGTAGTCTTGTAACCCTTGGAAGTAGTTGCAAGATGGATTTAAGGAAGTTAATAGATGGCGTTAGTAGTAGCTACATTGATAGGTGCATCAATGGTAGTTAATTAAGAGGAGTTATATACTAGGAGTAATGTTGAAGTGGCATGACCATGTCATCATATGTTGATGGATATGGTGGAGTCAGATGATTGACTTATTAAGGAAGATGTGGTTTTTGGGATTAAAAGAAGAGATGTTTATAGAGTATATTTAGGAAAGGAATTTCTTATCTAGAGATAACCTTAGTGAGGTATTAAGGTAAGGATTCTTTAGAAGCCTTAACCAAGATCATATCAAACCATGACAGAACCATGTCTACCTCATTATTCAAAACCTTAGAATCAAATGGATAGTGGAACCATTTACTATTTCTAGGTAAACATTGAACAATACCTCTTGGACAATTAAAGCCTCCAAGAGATAATTAGAGAACGATATGAGTGTTTATAGATGGAAGCCCTATCCACCTTATTGTCTTAAACCCTCATAGAAACCTAGACCCATGAATTAACAAGAGTACTCTAGGAAGTAATTCCAATATCTCACTCTAAGAGGGGATATCAACCTAATCATAGATGGAGATGCAGTATCTTTAAACCTAAAGCTTCATCTATAGACTTAATAATCATCCATATATCTAATTGAATATGAGTTATTAAATCCTCTCAGAACCCAGAATACCTATATTGGAATAAACATTGGCATTTCTCCACCAATGTTTATTATTGATCCATCATTACCTAACCAAAAGTGTTCTGCGGTAATTCTAAACTCTACAAACCAAGTAGAATTGGATTTGGCAAATCATCAAATATGGACGACCATGAAACTTATATCACCCTATTATGAACCACAAAGATTAATACCTTATTCATGTATATATATGATTCCTTTATGAGGTTAAGTATTAATAAGATTTTGAACACATAAATATCCATCTTAAACCATAACCATTACATTCTTTTAGTGGAAGTAAAAATCATTTTAAAAGATCTTCTTATAAAGAGTAAATCCCTAAAAACCCAAATTTATATTTACTTTAAAAAAATAAAAGAACCCTTCATATATTTATGAATATTTCATGTACAATAAGAAATAATGAGAAGAGGGTCATATTTTATTTATACAATAATATTCATGAGCTACAAATTCTCTGTATATTTGAATCCTTGAGGAAATTCATATTTGAAAAAGTTTTATAAAAATTGTAAAAAGAAATAGAAAAATAATAAGGAATTGGAATGCCAGCAAAACCAGGCCGTAGCCTAGCAGCCTTCACGCTATCTGTCGCTCGCATGCACTAGCCACCACACTTCGCTCGCTTCGTTGTAGCCCAATACCGGCCCTAGCCCAAATAACCCTTCGCTATTTCTTTTAGTTTTCTTCCTCCTCTCGCCAGAAGGACAGCGCCGAACAAGCAGCTCGCTGGCGCTTTGCTCGCTGTTTGTCGTCACCGGGATCCTCACCCGCGTTATGAGGAACGCTACCGACACCGACATCATCTATTTAAACCCCTCGACCACACTGACGAACCCTAGCTTCTTCTCTTCCCCATTTCCCCTCTCTGGCTGTAATCCCTAGCTCAGAGGTGTGTCGATGCCCGTCGATTCTGAGCTAACCTCAGTCAGCTAAGACCACTATGGTGGAGGTTGTGCTCTTCTCAATAGATTGCCCCCATCCGCGAGGGCCGAGGAGGCCCCAAGCGTCTAGATTGAGACCTCCTGCCCGAAGTCCGGTCACCGTCATCCCCGTCTACTCCGGTCACCATCTGCTTCACCGACCGCACCACCGCATTTCTGGTGAGTTCCTGAGTCTGATAGTGTCCTCCCCTTCCTTGATTGCTTCCTATACCGCCCTGCCGCCGTGGACCTTTGGTCACCGCCGTGGTTGCTCGCCGTGGGGGTGGATCCGGTTACTATTCCCGGGCGGCGCCACCACTATCTTGTCCGCCTTGACGCCCTCTTTCCAACGAACCCATCCAGAGCATCTCGTGCGCCCTTAATCGCCCTGTGCATCGATGATCTGGAGATCATCCTCAGCCGACGTCACAGTGACGTCATGCCGACGACATCAGTGCCACCTCAGTGTTGTTGATTGAGTCTTCGTCCCACGTGTCTATCAACGTGGCATGTGCCCCACCTGTCTATGAGATGGGCTAGGTTAGATATGTTGGGTCCGCAGCATAGAAAACAAAAAATTTCCTACGGTGTGAACTACACGCCAAGATCTATCTACTAGGTACAAAGCAAACGGGTGGACATACATCCATAGAGAACTTACCCTCGAAGACAATGAGCTTTGTTAACGAGTAGGAACTCGTGGTTGATGTAGTCGTACACTTGCCGATCTCAAGATCGTGAGGAAGTCCGAGCGCCGCAACTCAGCAGCGCATCCGCACTTGCACACACGTTCAAGCCACCGGACAACCTCCACCTCCTCGCTCCAGCGATCCAGCGGAAGCAGCAATTCCTTCCAGACAAAATGCCACCGGGAACATGTATCTCGCTAATCCGAGACCATGGGGGAATAATTCTAGAGGGGGAGAGAGATCCTTCATAAGGAGGTGTTTCAGATGAAGGAGGGAATGGGTGGCCTTTTATAGGAGGAGGGGGTGCCCCCTCTCTCCATGGCCGGCGCATGGGGGAGGGGTGACCCCTCACCTCCCCCATTCATGTGGTGGTAACTCCTCCACATTAAAATGCCTCTTCACATTCCCTTTTAAAGTCTCCACTTTAAATGCATTAAGTTTCTCCAAATTTAATGCTCTCTCATTTAATAAAACTCTTTTATTAAATTTATTCAGAATTTGGCTAATTACTTTAATTAACAAACATTCACATATATCCCCTTGCAATATTTCAATATCACATGCAGAACCACCTTCTGCAATTTCACCCGAAACAATTTCCGATTTCTATTGAAACAATTCATGCGCTTTGCAATTCTTTCATCTGAAACATATGTGCTCCAAAATGGTGTCCGGTAACTCTTAAGTGTGCCACCCTACGGTTCGCAAATAATGCAGACATGATCGAGACCCTTCTCCGATCAATAATCAGCAGCGGGACCTGGAGATCCGTACTGACTCCTACACATTCAACGATGACTCCTATGATCGTGAGAACCTTTAACGCTTGTAACTAAATCCCTTTGTCTCTCGATATATTACATGTCCGAGATTCGATCATCGTTATCTCCATACCTAGTTTGATCTCGTTACCGACATGCACTCTTTTCTCGTTCCCGTGATATAACATTCTAGTGATCACATCACTTGCTTGCAAGCTATCCTAATGTGTTATCACCGAGAGGGCCCAGATTATATCTATCCGTCATCTGGATTGACAAATTCCACTCTTGATCCATGAGCATCAACATAACACCTTCGTAGCACTGAACCCATCTTTATAGTCACCCTGTTACGGTTTGACGTTTGATGTTATCAAGATACTCTTCCGGTGTTAGCAATTAACATGATCTCATGGTCTAAGGATAAAGATTACTTCGTATGATGTTATAGCAATATAAACACAATGACTTGATCGTAATGCTATACTTCAGATGAATATTCATCACATCATTCCACCAATGGTGTGACCTTGTTATTAACAACATCCAATGTCCATGATCAGGAAACCTTGATCATCTTGTTAATCAACAAGCTAGTCTATAAGAGAGGCATGACTAGGAACCCTTTTTGTTTATTAAACACACATGTATTGATGTTTCCTATCAATACAATTATAGCATGCAAAATAAACATCTATCATATACAAGGAATACATAATAACAACTTTATTATTGCCTCTCAGGGCATATTTCCTTCAGTCTCCCACTTGCACTAGAGACAATAATCTAGTTCACATAGTGATAAATCTAACACCCATGGAGTTCTGGTGTTGATCATGTTTTGCCCTAGGGAGTACTTTAGTCAACGGATCTGCTACATTCAGGTCCGTGTGCACTTTACAAATCTTTATATCTCCATCCTTGACATGTTCGCGGATGGAGTGAAACTGGCGCTTAATATGCTTGGAATTCTTGTGAGACCTTGGTTCCTTGGCGTTGGCTATGGCTCCATTGTTGTCACAATAGATCACCATCGTGTCCAACGCACTGGGAACCACACACAGTTCCGTAATGAACTTTTTCATCCAAACTGCTTCCTGCGCCGCTTTTGAAGCAGCAACATATTCCGCCTCCGTTGTTAATCCAGCCACTACAGGTTGTTTGGAGCTCCTCCAACTAACTGCTGCTCCGTTCAAGATAAATACGTATCCGGATTGAGACTTAGAGTCATCCGGATCAGTGTCAAAGCTAGCATCGACATAACACTTAGCGACTAGCTCTTCTTCACCTCCGTATATAAGAAACATATCCTTAGTTCTTCTCAAGTACTTAAGGATATTCTTGACCTCTATCCAGGTTCAACTGGATCAGATTGGTACCTACTAGTCAAACTAATAGCATGTGCCACATCCGGTCTTGTACATAGCATGGCATACATTATAGAGCCTATGGATGAGGCATAGGGATCCTATCCATTATCTCTCTTTCTTCCGTGGCGGACTTTGAGTCTTACTCAATGTCTTGCCTTGCAACATAGGTAAGAACCCCTTCTTACTTCCGTCCATATTAAACTTCTTTAATATCTTATCAAGGTATGTACTCTGCGATAGCCCAATTAGGCGTCTTGATCTATCTCTATAGATTTTAATGCCTAATATATATGAAGCTTCACCAAGGTCCTTCATCGAAAATTTGCTGTTTAGATAACTTTTAACACTGTTTAAAAGATCTAAATCATTTCCAATCAACAATATGTCATCCACATATAATATCAGAAATGCCACACTGCTCCCACTCACTTTCTTGTAAATACAAGCCTCTCCATAAGTTTGGACAAATCCAAACTCTTTGATCACCTCATCAAAGCGGAGATTCCAACTTTATGCTTGCTTCACCATAGATGGATCGCTGAAGTTTGCACACCTTATTAGCATCCTTAGGATCGACAAAACCCTTAGGTTGTATCATATACAACTCTTCTTCAATATTACCATTGAGGAACGCAGTTTTGACATCCATCTGCCATATTTCATAATCGAAATATGCAGCAATTGCTAACATAATCCTAACCGACTTAAGCATCGCTACGGGAGAGAATGTCTCATCGTAGTCAACTCCTTGAATTTGTCGAAACCCCTTTGCGACAAGTCGAGCCTTATAGATGGTCACATTACCATCAGCATCAGTTTTCCTTTTGAAAATCCATTTATTCTCCACGGCCTTTCGGTCGTGAGGTAAGTCCACCAAGTTCCAAACTTACTTCTCGTACATGGATTCCATCTCGGATTTCATGGCTTCTAGCCATTTGTTGGAATCCGGGCTCATCATCGCTTCTTCATATGTCACAGGGTCATCCATTTCATCAATCATGAAATTCATAACAGGATTGCCGTACAGTTCAGGAGCTGCACGTGTCCTGCTTGACCTGCGAGGTTCAGTAGTGTCCTCTTTCGGAGTTTCATGATCAATATCATTAGCTCTCTCTTCATTAGGTGAAGTCAACTCCGAAACAACTTCTGGAGCTGCGCTACTCGCCATTTCATGAAGAGAAGGTTCAATAACCTCTTTGAGTTCTACCTTCCGACTACTCACACCTTTCGCGAGAAACTCCTTCTCAAGAAAGGATCCATTCTTGGCAACAAAGACCTTGCCCTCGGATCTGTGATAGAAGGTATACCCAATCGTTTCCTTAGGGTATCCTATGAAGACGCATTTTTCCGCTTTGGGTTCGAGTTTATCCGGTTGAAGTTTCTTCACATAAACATCGCATCCCCAAACTTTAAGAAATGACAGCTTAGGTTTGTTTCCAAACCATAATTCATACGGTGTCTTTTGAACGGATTTAGATGGTGCCCTATTTAAAGTGAATGTAGCAGTTTCCAGTGCATAACCCCAAAATGATAGTGGCAAGTCAGTCAGAGACATCATAGATCGAACCATATCCAATAAAGTATGATTACGACATTCTGACACACCATTACGTTGTGGTGTTCCGGCAGGCGTGAGTTGTGAAACTATTCCACAGTCTTTCATATGTGTGATAAACTCATAACTAAGATACTCTCCTCCACGGTCAGACCGCAGAAATTTGATCTTTCTGTTATGATGATTTTCCACTTCATTCTGAAATTCTTTGAACTTTTCAAAAGTTTCAGACTTGTGTTTCATCAAATAGATATACCCATATCTACTCAAATCATCCGTGAAAGTAACAAAATAACGATATCCACCTCAAGACACACTCATTGGTCCACACACATCAGTATGTATGATTTCCAATAGATCTGTCGCCCGTTCCATTGAACCGGAAAACGGCATTCTAGTCATCTTGCCCATAAGGCATGGCTCAAATGTATCAAATGATTCAAAATCAAGTGATTCCAAAAGTCCATCAGAATGGAGTTTCTTCATGCGTTTAACGCCAATGTGACCTAGACGGCAGTGCCACATGTATGTAGATATATCATTATCAAGTTTAATCCTTTTAGCATCAACATTATGAATATGCGTAATACTACTATCGAGATCCAACAGAAATAAACCATTCAACATAGGTGCATGACCATAAAAGATATTATTCATATAAATCAAACAACCATTGTTTTCATACTTAAATGAATAACCACTTTGCATCAAACACGATCTGGATACAATGTTCATGCTCAGTGCAGGCACCAAATAACAATTATTTAGGTTTATAACTAATCCCGATGGCATATGGAGAGGCAGCGTTCCGACGGCGATCACATCAACTCTTGATCCATTGCCGACCCACATCGTGACCTCATCCCTTGCTAGTTGTCACTTGTTCCGCATCCCCTGAACCGAGTTACATATATTAGCAACCGATCCCGTATCAAATACCTAGGTGCTACTGTGAATACTATTCAAGCACACATCAATAACATGTATATCACATATACCTTTGTTTGCCTTGCCGGACTTCTTGTCCGCCAAATACTTGGGGCAGTTGCGCTTCCAATGGCCAGTCCCCTTGCAATAGCACTTTCGAGTGGGACTTAGGGCCAACTCGGGTTTTTTTCAAAGTGGCAACAGACTTGCCACCCTTCTTTCCCTTGTGCTTGCCTTTCTTGTCCTTCTTGAAACCGGTGGTCCTATTGATCATCAACACTTGATGTTCTTTCCTAATCTCCACTTCTGCATTCTTAAGCATTGACAGAAGCTCGGGAAGAGACTTCTTCATGCCCTGCGTATTATAGTTCATCACGAAGCTCTTGTAGCTAGGTGGCAGAGATTAGAGAACACGATGTATGCCTAGGTCAATGGGAATCGTTATTCCCAAGGACACAAGCTTATCGGGCATCACATTTTGAGTATGTGCTCACTAACGGAGTTGTTTTCCTCCATCATGCAGCTAAAGAAATTTTCTGTAGCATTATAACTCTCTACAGCAGCATGGGTATCGAAAATCATTTTCAATTCTCCCATGGTATCAAAGGCATTGCCATTTTCGAAACGCTCAAGTTCGCTCTAGCCCATACAAGATGCCGCAATGAACTAAGTTATGGTCCTCTTGACGAGTTATATAGACGTTCTTTTCCTCGTCAGGCATCAGAGCTGGTGGGGGCCTAGCGCGCATCTAGCACATATTGCTTTTGCGCAGTGAGGAGAATCCTCAAATTCATAGCCCAGTTGGTGAAGTTGCTACCATTCGCAGCAAGTTTCTCTTTCTCCATGAACACATTGAAATTAAAAGCAGGTGGTGCCATCTACAATAGAATTTGTAAAGTATATTTAGACTAAGTTTATGATAGATTGAGTTTAACTAATCCAAATTACTAGTGAACTCCCACTCAAAAACGACATCCCTCGTGTCCTTTTGGTGATTACATGAACCAAATCCACTACACCAAGTCCGATCATCACGTGAGTCGGTGTAGCTTCAAAGGCGAGTATCTATATGGGCATCATATCAACTATATGACTCATGCTTAACCTTTCGGTCTGTGTTCCGAGGCCATGTATGTACATGCTAGGCTCGTCAAGTAAGAACCTTAGTATTTGCGTGTAAATCGTCTTACACCCGTTGTATGAAAGCGTAGAGTTGAAAACACCCGATCATCACGTGATGCCTCAAAACACGATCCACAAAACGGTGCATACTTAAGGAAGAACACATTTTATCTTGATATCTAAATGAGGGATCATCTTATAATGCTACCAAACGCGCCAAACTAGCAATATAAGATGCTAACATCTAATGTGTGAAGTGAGGTGATATGGTCCATGCATTTGATCTCTATCATTTGCATCGTGGTATGATCTCTATCATTCCTTTGTGTGTAAGGACAAGGTCTATGGAACTTACACGTTAAGTGAGTTGTAAGAGTATCTATTATACATCTACTTACAACAATACCATATCAAAACACTAGCCCAGCAACGATCTAAACTAGACTCCTCTAATTTATCAATTGCAAGTTTTACGTGGCTTAGGGCTTTCAGAGATAGAACCTGTCTAACCTACGAACATGAACCACAACGAGGATAACCAAGTTATTAGCAACTCGTTGTAAATCAGATATTGACTATAGTAGGAGAGACAGACACCCGCCAGCCACTTATGCAAAACAAGTTGCATGTCACGGAACCGGTCTCATGTACGATGACATGTAAGGTTGGTCCGGACCGCTTCATCCCACTATGCCACCAATATCCAAAGTACATAGAAGATGCAATAACATGATCATCATCGCCCACATATAAACATATGTGTACTACGCATGCAAAGCACCTACGCATAGATCAGGCTCTAGTACCACTGTTGGGTCCGCAGCATAGAAAACAAAAAATTTCCTACGGTGTGAACTACACGCCAAGATCTATCTACTAGGTACAAAGCAAACGGGTGGACATACATCCATAGAGAACTTACCCTCGAAGACAACGAGCTTTGTTAACGAGTAGGAACTCGTGGTTGATGTAGTCGTACACTTGCCGATCTCAAGATCGTGAGGAAGTCCGAGCGCCGCAACTCAGCAGCGCATCCGCACTTGCACACACGTTCAAGCCACCGGACAACCTCCACCTCCTTGCTCTAGCGATCCAGCGTAAGCAGCAACTCCTTCCAGACGAAATGCCACCAGGAACATGTATCTCGCTAATCCGAGACCATGGGGGAATAATTCTAGAGGGGGAGAGAGATCCTTCACAAGGAGGTGTTTCAGATGAAGGAGGGAATGGGTGGCCTTTTATAGGAGGAGGGGGTGCCCCCTCTCTCCATGGCCGGCGCATGGGAGGGTGACCCCTCACCTCCCCCATTCATGTGGTGGTAACTCCTCCACATTAAAATGCCTCTTCACATTCCCTTTTAAAGTCTCCACTTTAAATGCATTAAGTTTCTCCAAATTTAATGCTCTCTCATTTAATAAAACTCTTTTATTAAATTTATTCAGAATTTGGTTAATTACTTTAATTAACAAACATTCACATATAGCCCCTTGCAATATTTCAATATCACATGCAGAACCACCTTCTGCAATTTCACCCGAAACAATTTCCGGTTACTATTGAAACAATTCCTGCACTTTGCAATTCTTTCGTCTGAAACATATGTGCTCCAAAATGGTGTTGGGTAACTCTTAAGTGTGCCACCCTACGGTTCACGAATAATGCAGACATGATCGAGACCCTTCTCCGATCAATAATCAGCAGCGGGACCTGGAGATCCGTACTGACTCCTACACATTCAACGATGACTCCTGTGATCGTGAGAACCTTTAACGCTTGTAACTAAATCCCTTTGTCTCTCGATATATTACATGTCCGAGATCCGATCATCGGTATCTCCATACCTAGTTTGATCTCGTTACCGACATGCACTCTTTTCTCGTTCCCGTGATATAACATTCTAGTGATCACATCACTTGCTTGCAAGCTATCCTAATGTGTTATCACCGAGAGGGCCCAGAGTATATCTATCCGTCATATGGATTGACAAATTCCACTCTTGATCCATGAGCCTCAACATAACACCTTCAGAGTAATCGAACCCATCTTTATAGTCACCCTGTTACGGTGTGACGTTTGATGTTATCAAGATACTCTTCTGGTGTTAGCAATTAACATGATCTCATGGTCTAAGGATAAAGATTACTTCGTATGATTTTATAGCAATATAAACACAATGACTTGATCGTAATGCTATACTTCAGATGAATGTTCATCACATCATTCCACCAATGGTGTGACCTTGTTATTAACAACATCCAATGTCCATGATCAGGAAACCTTGATCATCTTGTTAATCAACAAGCTAGTCTATAAGAGAGGCATGACTAGGAACCCTTTTTGTTTATTAAACACACATGTATTGATGTTTCCTATCAATACAATTATAGCATGCAAAATAAACATCTATCATATACAAGGAATACATAATAACAACTTTATTATTGCCTCTCATGGCATATTTCCTTCAAGATAGGAGTGTAAAAAGGATTTTCTGTTTAAGTAATTAGATAAAACAATATAAGTTTAAATCTAAATAAATTTCAGGAATTTAATAAAATGATTAAATCTTAGAAATCAAATATATTTTGTTTTATAACTCAGAAAAATATGTTTAATATATGAAAATTTACAAAAAAATAAAATCTATAATTTAACTTTATTATCAAAAATTATTGTGTTAACTATTTAAATAATTATTATTTAATAAAGATTTTATAGGTAATAATACTTTGAAAATTCATATATTAATATTGGTAAATGAGAAAAATATAAATAATATACCAAAATTCTTAGAAAAACAAAATCTAAATTTAAAAAATTGTTTCATAGATTTTCGGTATCACTTAGAAAAATATTATAATTTATTAAGTATTTATAAAGTGATAAAACTTGTAAAAATCATATTTTATTATTTAAAAATCAAAAATACATATAGTATACCAAAATAATCACAAAAATAAATTCTACACATTAAAAATATCCTATTTCTTAATTTAAGTCAAATAAAAGGGAAAGGTCTAATAAATCTTATTTTAACTCTTTTCTTTTATTCTAATTCATTAAAAATATATAAATATTTACTATTGCCTTTAGCATTATTTGTTTAAAGTTTAAAAATATAATAACAAGTCAATTGATGTTTAAGTGAAGTTAACATAGGTCAAACCATTTTAAAATGTATCTACTAAAACTATCATCTCAAATTAAGGGTATCTTAATTTTCCTAAAAAGATTTTTACCAATTATAAAATCAACTAAAATAGTATATTGTTTATCACAAGAATCCTATGCACTTATAAAATCACCAAACTCTTATTTACTAATTCTTTTACCAGTTTAGGAATCCACCTAAAGAATTAAACTAAGTTTTTAAGTAATTTTAGCAATACCCCATCTATACTTATAAAATATAAGCATTAATAAGAAAGTAATTCTACTCACTTATAACTTTAATAAAAACACCACCTCATTCAAGTAATAATACTTAAATTATAACTTTGTGGAATGTTAAGAAGTCAACCATCTACAATGTGGTGCCTTGTTCAAAACATGTAAATCTCCACCACTTATGCTATAATTGTTTAATGTAGTAATGTTTTCCTCTTTAATAATCTTAGCTAATAAGAAAACCTTAAAGTGTTAGCTTTAAGTTTAAATACTTTTTACTTTGTAAAGTAATATTTTCCTCAGGAGTTATTCTTTTAAGAAACATTAAAAGTAAACCTTGAACACTTCTTTAAAAGCTCTAATTGATTCTTAATCTTGTTTAAGAAATATTTTAGATACCATGACCCATTTGAGTGCTTTAGTATTGCATACTATTTGTTGTATTTACATATTGTTTCACACGCTCTCACAAGCCTTAATAATAAGCACAAGTGTGAAACTGGTACGAAAGTGCAACACATTCCTAAAAACTCATCACAAACTCCAAACTCTAGATCAGATACGACTATTCCGGGGATTCACGTTTATCAAACAACATTACATTACTTATGCATAATTGCATCTTGCTTCTTTAAACATTAGTCCTTACCAGACCAATGGTGTTATTTACAGAATTAGGATCTTCTATTATCCCGAAGACCGTGAGTGCATAATATTGCAATCACAAAAGGCAAGTTCACAACTTGCTCAAGTCCTTTGATTATTTTCTATCAAATGCTTGTAACTCAAATGTTGTCATCACCTGCATTTTAAAAAGGTCGTCAACACTATTTTCATAATTAACTAGAAGTATCGGTTACTGATCCAGGGTGATCAGCTAATCTATCATAACTGGCAATGGAAACGCCATTGTACAGTAATGTATCATCTAGGACTTAACAACCAATGTCGCCAGTGATTCTAGGGTCGTATATTACGCGTCAACCATGAGATTTTGGAATGGATGAAGAAGTTAGCTGTATCTTCTTCCTCTTGCATGCATCTGGATGGCTAGGTCGTGGTTGTTATCCTCGTAGCATGCATTTATTGGTAATTCGTAGAGGATATGCAGCATATGGGTGGGAGCCCTCAACATCCCATGATAGATCTGGCATCTGACGGTCTGTACTAACCATTGTCATAATTCAGGATGTGGGCATGGCGTACACCAAGGGGACATAAGGGGTCACGAACGGGGTAGTGATTGGCTTGGATCTTAAGTTGGGCATCAAACCATGGAAGTTTGAATGGGGACATACTCCTGGCCGTGCAACAAAGCTTAAGGTCTCTTGTGGGAAAAGTGACGTACCTCTACAAAGTGTACGAATTGTGACATGTTACTCCCTATTCCGGGAAGGAGCTACGAACGCGGCAGGAAAGGAACCCCACGAAGGTTCCGTCAACTGTGAAGGTCAGCGGACATAGTTTTTAGAATAAAAGCAACCTTTGAAGAAATGTTTACGAAAAGCTACATTGCCTATGACCTATGGTCTGTGACTGTAGAGATAGTGCATCATACACTCCTCGTTAGTGAACTTGCTGAGTACGCTCGTACTCAGCCGTACCTTCTTAACAGTTGCTAGGTTCTAAGTCATTGAAGACGACGTCAACATCAATTTCTGCTCAAGAAACCTTCATCGGCAGCTCAAGTTCTTCAATAAAGTCTATGAAGTCAAAATATAGATCAGCTGAAGTGAAGACAAAGTCTCCATTTAGATAGGAGTAGATACTCTAGCCATAAAACCTACTTCTATAGAGCATTGCATTAGTAGCAATTGCAAGCCAAATAGTTTAGGTGCTAGTCCTAGTAACCAGATAGTTCTGAATTATTATTATTTTTGGTTTTTCTTTGTAAGAAGTTCTTTCTCTCTCTTTAACCGAGAGTGTTCTCTAGATCTTTTGTAAAGAGTCGAGTTGTAAACTATAGTCATGTCTTGGACCTGTTGTGTTTCTGTTGTACCACTTTGAGGGATGTAATACTAGTGAACGGTGTTTCATTGGTGTTATGTCAACAACTATAGTATACTACATCATGCAGTGGTATGCTGGGTCACCGTAGCTGGTATCAGAGCATATGCTTTGACCTTAGGATTAAAACCCTTTTACGAAGATCTGTAGGTTGGATAGTGACTATAGGAGCCATCTTATCTAAACCAAGACTTGTGATGGATATCCACTTGAGGATAAACCTTGTCACACTTAAGTTGGATGTTTTTGTCATCTTTCTTAAGGATTAGTTATATGTATTCTCTAGAGAAAGGTCATTTGAGTGTAGCTATAAATAGGTATAACACCACTAAGATATCTTAAGTAAGTTAAAATATCAAAGAAGATTATGATCAGGATTAATATATCATGCGGAGTAGTATTGATGATGGAGTCTATAGTTAGAATCCCTATGAAGCAGCCAAATCTTACCACTAGTTGATACCACTATACCACATAAGGTAGACCATTGGAGTATGTATAGATACAATTGGAAGTAAATCATGTGGCATTCACTTGAGAATTCCATGTGATGGAGTAGAATTTTGTTAAGAATCATTGATAGTAAGCTAAGAAGAAGAGTCGTCATGGTGAGATGAGCTCTTTAATCATGATGACTAGGTAAATATTAACAAGTTCGTGGTGAGAATAGCTCCGAGACCATGATAAGTTTGTAACTAGGACAAGTACTTAGTAAATAATCTTGTAACAACAATAAGTAAAGAACAGTGTAGGTATATGATAGAAGTCATAGGTGTCATAATATCACGATAATTTTCGGATTAAGGTAGTAACTACAATATTGTTAGTAGTTTCGAGAGATCATGTGAGGATAGTTTATGATAGAATGGAAAATTAGTAGTCTTTAGTAGTCCCGAAACAAAGGTAAGAGGTTAGTTAGAACCAAAGTGAGACCACTTGGCTCAAAACTATCCAGTTGCAACTGAGCAAATTGGGTAAATATTGAGACAAAGAGTAGTTTAACCCCTAAGTGCTAAGTATCACGAAGTGAACCTATATTAGGAGGTGTCATATATTACACAGCTAAGCCTGAATTCTAGAGATGTTTTACTCAACTACTATATTCTGTGCTTAGAATGATATGTGTTATATGTACCACATTTGGATTTTTTTGGTTTTTCTTGGACTTTCTTGATTGACTAGATCTATGCATGAAGTTTGATTTGATGTGCAAATGCATGTTGCATCATCAAGTTATTACTGGATGTTATAGACCTAGATAGAAAAGGGAATTCGTGTAAGGGAGTGACGAGTTCCGAAGAATCAAGATGAAGACTTGCACGAAGAAGGAAGCTAAATATAAGGTGTATTAACACTATTTTGAAGGCTGGATCAATCCCAACTCACTATGATCTGGCAATGAGAAGGAATATTAGTACATAAAAGGTGTGGAGCAACATGAAGGAATGAACTTACGTTCACTCAAAATAGGTGATGTTGCTCAGAAGCTAATGAAATAGTCGTCCCAAGTTCATGGAAGTAACATGAAAGGGTGCAAGGAATAAGTTTTGAAACAAACGGGGGTATTCAAGCTCTGACAACTCAGAGAGAATGCCTGTAGGAAGTCGAAAACTCGTAGGATAATTCATACACCTAGGAGGATCCGCAGCTGGTAGCCGTAGCTGGTTTCCTAGCGGTTTAGTTAATTAGGTCATTTTGGTATGCCATAAAGACCATAAAACTTGGCCTAAGTTAAGAAAGACATAAAGGAGTATAGAATTTAAGCGAACGGCTTTCGAGACGTTTTCGCGACATCGAATTTGCTGGTTAAAAGTACTATCCAACAGATTAAAAGTAAGACAAGTAAAATTGGAAGATTCATTTCGGAGATCCACAATTGTGTGGATGTACCGCAGATTCTTTCATGAGACCTTATAGAGGTAAAATATAAGCTGGACAGAGATCAATATCCTAACTATCGAGTTAATGGGTATTATACATGTAGATTAGAGACCATTAGGAAACCTCAAGGGGGAGAGTAGACAATAAACACTAAAGTGTGTTGTCTAACTTTCTGACTAAAGGTTGGAGAAGAAGTACAAAGTATGATGAGGTTAAGCCTTATTCTCATAAGGTTACAAGAAAACATCATTATAAAGTATTTCCGAGAGTATGTCCGGATGAAAGATCGAAGGAGATATAATAGATTAAACCTAGTGAACTAGTTTTTATAGAAACAACTCCTAAGTTGTTCTTAAAGAGGGAATAAAGTACTCCAATATAGGCCAGTATAGGGTAATAGGAAAGCCTGATCGAAATGGATTAAACGTGTCCAAAAATCAATCCTAAGTAGGATTATGAACATAAACCCAAGGGATTATAGTAGCAGGAGTTATGCTACAAATTAGAAATGATAGCTGGAAGTTGCCAACAATATAGAAGGTGCAATAAAAAGATCTGGATACGAGATACCACAATTATCCCCAATTATGATCACAATGGAGTTGACCAATGTCGTGATCAATACAAGTCATTACCTTATTCTGAAACATAAGAGAGTACGAACTTCGGGGACGGAGTTTATTTTAAGGGGGAGAGTCTGTAACACCCCAGCATTAGAGCTTAGAAATAAGCTGAGATAAGGTGTGTGCATTGCATTCATGCATAGAAAATCCGGATAATTTTCGCGCTTTTAAATAAATCTTGTCAAAGTAATTGAAGCTTCTCTTAACTTGGTGGAACTGAAGTAGATCATCAATTTGACTGCGATAAGTTTCAATATGATCTTTGCTAAAAACCTTATTTTGGATAATAATTTGATCTAAGGGTAGATCAAATGTAATAAACAAGTCACAACACACTACTTAATAAGGAGTACTAGATCTCCTAGAGATCATGATATGGTATTCCATACAACAACTCAAGGATGAATACTTAATATTCTAAAGATGATATCATGGTATTATCTATCACAAACCTTGAATAGCAAGTTAAGTATATAACTTAAGTAAAGAAACCCCATAACTAAATCTTGAAACCTGCTTGTCATAGTTATTCCTACCATGGGTACCATGGTAGTTTTTAAACATTAACTCTTATCACAAATAGAGTAGAAAGGGGAGTCAAGCCAAGACCATCCATCACATACCCTTAGTGTCATGTTAATAGATGACAATCCTATTTAACCAAGTCCTAGTGTCAACTGATCATCAATGTGAGTGATCAATTCTTGACCTAGCACTTGTTGACTCTTAGCTTTGACCTGTTATATTAACCTTCCAAAGACCTTAAGTAAATTAATAAGAAGGAGGACTTAGTTATAGTAGATTGTGCCACCCTCAATGGAATGTGATCCTTAGTGGTGATCAAACCATTTGATATTGGAGGAGTTAACTCACTCATGAGTTAACTATAAGCAGTACCTAAACCCAAGAGTTAAGCTAGTAATTATGAAGCTATGAGAAAGCTAGTAGTATTAGAGTATCCAATGATAATATTATTAAGCTAAGTAGATACAATTATGGAGTAAGCTTCCTTAATAAGATCAGCTTTATAGAGAGACTAGTACAAGTCTACTACTTAGTTGATTATAGATCTTGATCAGACAATTAGAAGCTTAAGCTTTGTATGATGAAAGGATGGTGGTCATTATTCTCAAGTCACTTGATAATAGATGACTAGGTGTTGAAAAAAGAGTTGTGAGTATACCAAGTTAGGCAAGCCCTAGTAAGATGAATCATCTATCTTGATCATGAGAAGTTAAGCTAGAGTTTGATGAAGTATATAATATGAATTGAATAGAGTAGTTGGAGGCATAGTACTTTAACCAGGCTAATACAAGAACAAACTTGTATTATGGAGAGTAGCACCATATATACTCCAGAGGATTGATATCCTTTGTTATATATAGTGAGGATTGTAGTCTTGCAACCCTTGGAAGTAGTTGCAAGATGGATTAAAGGATGTAATAGATCGAGTTAGTAGTAGCTACATTGATAGGTGCATCAATGGTAGTTAATTAAGAGGAGTTATATACTAGGAGTAATGTTGAAGTGGCATGACCATGTCATCATATGTTGATGGATATGGTGGAGTCAGATGATTGACTTATTCAGGAAGATGTGGTCTTTGTGATTAAAAGAAGAGAAGTTTATAGAGTATATTTAGGAAAGGAATTTCTTATCTAAAGATAACCTTAGTGAGGTATTAAGGTAAAGATTCTTTAGAAGCCTTAACCAAGATCATATCAAACCATGACAGAACCATGTCTACCTCATTATTCAAAACCCTAGAATCAAATGGATAGTGGAAATATTTACTATTCCTAGGTAAACATTGAACAATACCTCTTGGACAATTAAAGCCTCCAATAGATAATTAGAGAACCAGATGAGTGTTTATAGATGGAAGCCCTGTCCACCTTATTGTCTTAAACCCTCATAGAAACCTAGACCCATGAATTAACAAGAGTACTCTAGGAAGTAATTCCAATATCTCACTCTAAGAGGGGATATCAACCTAATCATAGATGGAGATGCAGTATCTTTAAACCTAAAGCGTCATATATAGCCTTAATAATCATCCATATCTCTAATTGAATTTGAGTTATCTCAGAACCCAGAATACCTATATTGGAATAAACATTGGCATTTCTCCACCAATGTTTATTATTGATTCATCATTACCTAACCAAAAGTGTACTGCGGTAATTCTAAACTCTACAAACCAAGTAGAATTGGATTTTGAAAATCATCAAATATGGAGGACCATGAAACTTATATCACCCTATTATGAACCACAAAGATCAATACCTTATTAATGTATATATATATGATTCCTTTATGAGGTTAAGTATTAATAAGATTGTGTACACATAAATATCCATCTTAAACCATAACCATTACATTATTTTAGTGGAAGTGAAAATCTTTTAAAAGATTTTCTTATAAAGAGTAAATCCCTAAAAACCCTAATTTATATTTACTTTACAAAATAAAAGAACCCTTCATACAGTTATGAATATTTCATGTACAATAAGAAATGATGAGAAGAGTGTCATATTTGATTTAGACAATAATATTCATGAGCTAAAAATTCTCTGTATATTTGAATCCTTGAGGAAATTCATATTTGAAAAGGTTTTATAAAAATAGTAAAAAGAAACAGAAAAATAATAAGGAATTGGACTGCTAGCAAAACCAGGGCGTAGCCTAGCAGCCTTCACGCTATCTGCCGCTCGCGTAGCCCAATACCGACCCAAGCCCAAATAACCCTTCGCCGTTTCTTTTAGTTTTCTTCCTTCTCTCACTGTAACGACAGCAGTCTTGGGACAAGCAGCTTCATTGTTTCATTGTTTGCCACGGATCCTCGCCCGCATTAAGATGAACGCTACCGATGCTGTCATCGTCTATTTAAGCCCCTCCTCCATACTGATGAACCCTAGCTTCTTCTCTTTCCCATTTCCCCCTATGGCTATAAACCCTAGCTCAGAGGTGTGCCGATGCCCGTTGATTCCGAGCTCGCCTCGGTCAGCTGAGACCACTATGGTGGCGGCTGTGCTCTTCTCAATCGATTGCCCCCATCCGCGAGGGCCGAGGAAGCCCCAAGCGTCTGGATTGAGCCTCCTGCCCGAAGTCCGGTCACCGTCATCCCCGTCTACTCTGGTCACCATCCGCTTCACCGACCGCACCACTGTATCTCCCGTGACCTCCTGAGTTCGATAGTGTCCTCCCCTTCCTTGATTGCTTCCTATACCACCATGCCGCCGTGGACCTTCGGTCATCGCCGCGGTTGCTCGCCGTGGGGGTGGATCCGGTTACCATTCCCGGGCGGCGCCACCACTATCTTGTCCGCCTTGACGCCCTCTTTCCAACGAACCCATCTAGAGGATCTCGTGTGCCCTTAATCGCCATGTGCATCGATGATCTGGAGATCATCCTCAGCTGACGTCACTGTGACGTCATGCCGACGACATCACTGCCACCTCAGCGTTGTTGACTGAGTCTTCGTCCCATGTGTCTATCAACGTGGCATGTGCCCCACCTGTCTATGAGATGGGCTAGGTTAGATAGCAGTGTAAAAAGGATTTTCTGTTTATGTAATCAGATAAAACAATATAAGTTTAAATCTAAATAAATTTCAGGAATTTAATAAAATGATTAAATCTTAGAAATTGAATATCTTTTGTTTCATAACTCAGAAAAATATGTTTAATATATGAAAATTTACAAAAAAATAAAATCTATAATTTAACTTTATTATCAAAAATTATTATGTTAACTATTTAAGTAACCATTATTTAATAAATATTTTATAGGTAATAGTACTTTGAAAATTCATATATTAATATTGGTAAATGAGAAAAATATAGATAATATACCAAAATTCTTAGAAAAACAAAATCTAAATTTACAAAATTGTTTCATAGATTTTTGGTATCACTTAGAAAACTATTATTATTTATTAAGTATTTATAAAGTGATAAAATTTGTAAAAATCATATTTTATTATTTAAAAATCACAAAAAACATATAATATACCAAAATGATCACAAAAATAAATTCTACACATTAAAAATATCCTCTTTCTTAATTGAAGTCAAATAAAAGGTAAAGGTCTAATAAATCTTATTTTAACTCTTTTCTTTTATTCTAATTCATTAAAAATATATAAATATTTACTATTGCCTTTAACATTATTTGTTTAAAGTTTAAAAATGTAATAACAGGTCAATTTATGTTTAAGTGAAGTTAACATAGGTCAAACCATTTTAAAATGTATCTACTAAAACTATCATCTCAAATTAAGGGTATCTTAATTTTCCTAAAAATATTTTTACCAATTATAAAATCAACTAAAATAGTATATTGTTTATCACAAGAATCCTATGACTTATAAAATCACCAAACTCTTATTTACTAATTCTTTTACCAGTTTAGGAATCCACCTAAAAAATTAAACGAAGTTTTTAAGTAATTTTTAGCAATACCCCATCTATGCTTATAAAATATAAGCATTAATAAGAAAGTAATTTTACTCACTTATAACTTTAATAAAAACACCACCCCATTCAAGTAATAATACTTAAATTCTAACTTTGTGGAATGTTAAGAAGTCAACCATCTACAATGTGGTGCCTTGTTCAAAACATGTAAATCTCCACCACTTATGATATGATTGTTTAAGTAGTAATGTTTTCCTCTTTAATAATCTTAGCTAATAAGAAAACCTTAATGTGTTAGCCTTAAGTTTAAATACTTTTTACTTTGTAAAGTAATATTTTCCTCAAGAGTTATTCTTTTAAGAAACATTAAAAGTAAACCTTGAACACTTCTTTAAAAGCTCTAATTGATTCTTAATCTTGTTTAAGAAATATTTTAGATACCATGACCCATTTGAGTGCTTTAGTATTGCATACTATTTGTTGTATTTACATATTGTTTCACACACTCTCACAGGCCTTAATAAGAAGCAAAAGTGTGAAATTGGTATAAAAGTGCAACACATTCCTAATAACTCATCACAAACTCCAAACCCTAGATCAAATACGACTATTCTGGGGATTCGCGTTTATCAAACCGCACTACATTACTTATGCATAATTGCATCTTGCTTCTTTAAACATTAGTCCTTACCGGACCAATGATGCTATTTACAGAATTAGGATCTTCTATTATCCCGAAGACCGTGAGTGCATAGTCTTGCAATCACAAAAGGCAAGTTCATAACTTGCTCATGTCCTTTGATTATTTTCTATCAAATGCTTGTAACTCAAATGTTGTCATTACCTGCATTTCAAAAAGGTCAAAAACACTATTTTCATAATTAACTAGAAATATCGGTTACTGATCCAGGGTGATCAGCTAATCTATCATAGCTGGCAATGGAAACACTATTGTACAGTAATGTATCATCTAGGACTTAACAACCAATGTCGCTAGTGATTCTAGCACCGCATATTACGCGCCAACCATGAGATTTGGAATGGGACGGAGAAGTCAGCTGCATCTTCTTCCTCTCGCATGCATCCGTATGGCCAGGTCGTGGCTGTTATCCTCATAGCATGCATTTATTGGTAATTCGTAGAGGATATGCAGCATATGGGTGGGAGCCCTCAATGTCCCACGGTAGTTCTGGCATCTGACGGTCTATACTAACCATTGACGTAATTCAAGATGTGGGCATGGCATACACCAAGGGGACATGCGGGGTCGCGAAGGGAGCAGTGATTGGCTTGGATCTTAAGTTGGGCGTCAAACCATGGAAGTTTGAATGGGGACATACTCCCGGCCGTGCAACAAAGCTTAAGGTCTCTTGTGGGAAAAGTGACGGACCTCTGTAGAGTGTAAGAATTATGACATGTTACTCCCTGTTCCGGGAAGGAGCTACAAACACGGCAGGAAAGGAACCCCACGAAGGTTCTGGTCAACCTGTGAAGGCTGTCGGACATAGTTTCCAGAATAAAAGCAACCTTTGAAGAAATGTTTACGAAAACCTGCATTGCCTATGACCTATGGTCTGTGGTTGTAGAGATAGTGCATCATACACTCCTCTTTAGTGAACTTGCTGAGTACGCTCGTACTCAACCGTACCTTCTTAACCCTTGCTAGGTTCTAAGCCGTTGAAGATGACGTCAACATTAATTTCTGCTCAAGAAACCATCATCGACAGCTCAAGTTCTTCAATAAAGTCTATGAAGTCAAAATATACATCAGTTGAAGTGAAGACAAAGTCTCTGTTTAGATAGGAGTAGATATTGTAGCCATAAAACCTACTTCTATAGAGCATTGCATTAGTAGCAATTGCAAGCCAAATAGTTTAGGTGCTAGTCTTAGTAACCAAATAGTTCTGAATTATTATTATTTCTGGTTTTTCTTTGTAAGAAGTTCTTTCTCTCTCTTTAACCTAGAGTGTTCTTTGGATCTTTTGTAAAGAGTCGAGTTGTAATCTATAGTTGTCTTGGAACTGATGTGTTTCTGTTGTACCACTCTGAGGGATGTTATACTAGTGAACGGTGTTTCATTGGTGTTATGTCAACGACTATAGTATACTACATCATGCAGTGGTATGCTGGGTCACCACAACTTGTTGCCCAACTTTTGAAAGCATGTCTTAGAACCATTGAAAAGATCTGGAAACAAGCACTAGAAATGGAGAAACATGAACAAGAAGTTAATTTTTCAAATAGAAGGAAAGGCAATTGTGGTCGAAAGAGGAAAGATCTCCATCTCTCAAAAAGGGTGCCTCAGGTTGACCTCAACAAAAGGGGTACACTAAGGGCATTGACAAGGTCTCTAGATGTTCCTTACAGTATGTCGTGGAAATGGCCACGGCAGTCGCTACCATTGGCAGCGATTGAGTATTTCGTGAGGAAGAGTTGGCGGCCATCTACGGTGCGAGATGGGGGCGGATGCACATGAGTTTCCCAGGTTCGGCCCCCCGGTGGGTAAAGACCTACTCCTGCTAGATTAGATTATTGGAGAGCGAGTTACAAGGGTGGCGAGCTCGGCGGCTAGGTAGCGAGTCGCTTGAGGGGGTGTATGATGGAACGTAACTCTCTAGGATACCCTAGGGACGTTTATATATGAGGCACCTCGCTAGGGTTTACAAGTTATCACCGAACAAGATAAGGATCCGGAGGCTTTGACCTAGTCCAATCAAGCCTTACATTACGCTCCTGGGCTTCCATGCGATCATTGGGCCTTTCCTTCCTTCGTAGTCCAGTCGCCGTCTTTCAGACGCACTCGCAGGCCCTTCGGCCCAATTGGAACGTCCTGCTGGGCATACCCCCTTCAACATATCCCCATCAGTAGTCCCCGAGGCCATCGTTGATGTAGGCGCAGGTGTCCTTTTGGCGTTCGGAGTAAGTGAGCCCAATTTGGGCGTCCAGTCGAGTCGGCGATGGACTCCATTAGAACCAAGGATAATTTCCCCATGTTTCCACTCGTCGTCTCAATGAATATTGTTGTCGCCCAGTCGTCGTCTTGGCGAATGGAAAGACTCGGCGGGTGGCGGGTGAAATAAGGGAGTTGGACCGTCAAATCTGGTCAAACTATTCGTTGGAATTTCTAATGGTAACTTCGGCGCAATTACCGTGAGTAACGGCTACCCCAATTTTGGCGGGTGGCGTTTACCATATAAGGGGAGTGATGGTTTAGCTCCGCAGACCTTCTTCGCATTCTTCATTCCTCCTCATTCGTTCTTCCTACCTCCACTTTTCCTGCCTACGTCCTTCCGACTTGTCCTTCCCGCATCGTGCGATTCCACATCCTACCCGATGGCGCCTCCCAAAGGCTCATGGGGGAAATCCAAATGTACCACGGCCGAGCTTAGATCTTTCGAGGACGCCGGAGTGCTTCGCAAGGGGAATTGGCGGGTTCCCCCCTCCTCCGAGACCGAGCCAAAGCCGCGACCCGACGAGTTCATCTGCTTCCCCAGTCATCTTGAAAGGGGTCTGGGATTCCCCACCTCACTCTTTTTCCGCTGCTTCTGCGCGTATTACACGATCAAGCCATCGGATCTTGGTCCGCATAGCATCGAGAAGCTGGCGATCTTCGTCGCCTTCTACGAATGTTACCTCGGTTGCAGGCCGTATTTCCCGCTATGGCTGGAGCTCTTCCACGGCCGGATCGGGCGCAAGGCGTCCAGCGGCTTGATGCTGGCCGCAGGTGGAGTCACATTTCAACTGAAGCCGAAGGCCAACTTCGTCAAGCTCCTCCTGCCGAAGAAGATTAACATGGGGTGGCTTGAGGCGCCACAAAGCAGTCTCAAGCCATTTCAGTTAATGGAAAACAAGATCAAATGGCTGAAATTTTGCATTTCAATGATTGATGAAACAACAATAACAAAAGCAATGCCTTCCTTTAAAAGTAACATCATTCATATCGATGAAAAATGGTTTGATATGACCAAAAGGAACAGAACGTATTACCTACTCCCAGAAGAAGAAGATCCCTTGCGTGTTGTTTAGAAGAAGAACAGTATCGACAAGGTCATGTTCTTAACTACGGTTGCGAAACCCAGATATGACGAGGAAAGGAATGTAACCTTCGATGTAAAGGTAGGAATATGGGCATTTGTCAAAGAGAGTGCTGCTAAATACAAATCCACGTAATCGGATAAAGGCACTATGGAACTAAAGACAATAATTGTTACTAGAGATGTCATGAGAGAGTATCTCTGTGAAGAAGTAGTTCCAGCTATAACAGAATTGTGGCCTGACGATGAGCATAAGGAACCAATCTTCATACAGCAAGACAATGCTAGAACGCATGTCCTACCGGATGATCCCGCTTTTACAGCGGCCGTCAAAACTACAGGACAAGATATCCGGCTGACTTACCAACCAACGAACTCAAGCGTATATGAGCGGAAGAATTTGAGTACTAGCAGTATATGTAGACAAAACAAAGCAAACTCACCTTGCAGTGGATGGATCTAGTGGGCATCGGTCCTTCAGCTATGGAACGACGAACTTCTTGAAACCAGGGGCAGGCAGGCAGTCACACTACTAGTCTGGGGTCTAGCTACCTATCCGCTCTGCCCCGAGGGAAGTGGTACACATATACTATGCCCTAGCTTGGATATGTACGACCATATGCGGGTAGGTTGTATGCCATTAGTTCTCAAGCTACATTTCTTCAAGTCATGGAGAAACATTTAAGTTGTATTTCTTTTTGAAGGTGTACATGGCGAGTTAAGGGTTCCTTCGTTTCCAACGAATTTTGGAGGATTCATGCTATTATGATATTTTTTGTTTAGGTCATTTCACTCAATCATCAGAATTTTTACCCAGGGATTCGTTTGCGTTCTAGTATTTTGGAGGAACATTCACTCACTCAAGTCTCTTGCTAAATTACTTAGTTTCTCAAGTGATTTGTCAAACACTCTTTGATGTCAATGCATGTATTTTTCCTATCCTATATATGCCAGGCCCATATCTTTGGGCTGGTGATGATCTTAACTAAGCTTGAATTTTCTATTCTATTTTATTTTTTCTTTCGATATATGGGCCTTTAGAAAATCGAGGGTGGGTCCATTCATACCCTAAGTCCATCTTTAAGAATGTATTTTTCATAAAGAACGCTTTTACTAAACTTAGAGTCACATCATGGCGCATCCGTCCTCTTCATATCTAGGACGCACAGAGACACAACACCGTGAAAAACATAGTCACACATGATTGATATAAAGCCGCAGGGGCTAGAGGGTCTTCGATCCGAAGACTACACTATCATTCATGCTAGGTAAATACGGTAGTGGTCATCCGCTCCAAACACGTACATACCACCATAAACTTGTGGTGTTCGTGTCGGTGAGGAAAAGGCCATGAATGGAGTCGGTGCTCCTGGAAGAATCGGCAGTGGGGCTCCCTTGAGTTCATCCAGTCCCGATGGCGCTAGCACCCGTGCAGCCGAACTCTGTCGCCTTTGAGGCCGCCTACCTCGCGCCCTTGGCTAGATCCCTTACTACGAGGCTTCTATCGATCTAGCTCCTCCGCCCAAGCGTCATCTGACATCCCTTCTGGTTGTATTGTCACCTTCTTCTTGCGCGGCTACTTGGGAGGTGTCATCATATTGATGACAAGTACGTCATGAGGAGGTTCTTGAGGCATGGAAAGAGAGGGGGTGTGAGTTGTGAAGAAGTTCGGGATGGAGAGCACACAAGTTAACCCAAGTTCTTATCCAACTGAGACAGTTGGATCCTACTCCTGCAATCAATCCACTATAATCGTCAAAGTCAAATGTTATAGACGGTTTGACTATGGTTCACATGTGCAATTTGATATTGGTTATTATGAATCGTGCCCGAAGGGCTGCCCGTATGTCGCATTATATAGTCATCCGGTATAGGGCTTATAGGGGAAAACCTATCCAACTACGGTACAGATTACAACATTATTAATTACTACTACATCTTGTACTCCAAGTCTTCTGGCATCATGCCCAAGTAGGTAAACCTTCTGGGCCTTCTCATAGACGGAAAGGGCCCGTATGTCTCATTGAATGGGCCACTCCTGGAGCCATAGGATCTAACCCAAGTGGGTCACCCTTGTCTCCGAGTATAAATGCTGGTCGTGGGTATACCTGGAAAGTATAACCCCGATAGTAGCCCCCGAAGCACTCCAAGATCCTTGAGTCTGATTCCATCTTTAGCTTCAGTGGTATTCGACATGGAGAACCTTGAAGGGTTCCAAAAACTATATCAATGGGATTTATCCAACTTTGATGAAGTCGAACAAACGCGTAGTTATTGATGTCTCCCAAGTGCAAGAGATCTATTGTAGTACATTTCAATATAGAAAACATTGTCGAACCCATGAAGAGCTCAAGATATTGGTTATCAAGTTCAATAAGTGAAACAATAAAAGATGCAAGGTTTTGTGTTTTTGAGGTTTAGAGTTTGCGGAAAAATAAATTGTTGTAAAGTAAATTGCAAATAATTAAATCCTGTTTTTAGAGAAAGCACAATCCTCTATGCAGCAAGAGGACAAGCTCAAGTATGTGTTCTTATATGTAACAAATGTTCCCGAGGGCGGCATTTATTTACTTAGCATAAAGATTTCTACAACAACATGATAAGCATTTTGTCAAGTTTAACTCTCATTGGTCAGAGCCTAAAATAGGTGCAGCCATGTACATGTGCAAATACACCTCTAATGATTGATCCTAAAGCTATTTATATGCGCAAACAAAGGATTCATTAATATATAAAAGTAAAACCCGTGCTTTTCATTCTAAGGTCCCTGATCAAGACCCCCCCTCGCTGCCCTAATGCAACTCAAAGTCTCAAGACATTGTTTCTGTCATTCTATCCCTTCCTACTCTCTTCATTACACTAAGGTGCGGCCCTGTGAGCCCATAAAGGTGAAGTAATATGCAGTCGACGTTCACATATTACCACCATAGAACCACATACAAGATTAAAACTTGACCAAATACGCATTGTATATTATATAGAAATCATAGTCAGTACATCCTATGCCCTCAGGAACATTGGGAACTACTCATAACGATGAAACATGATATTTATCAGTGGCATGTGGAATACAACACAATCTAAAAATATAACTTCACCACAAAATAATGATGATTTGCCAAGCACAATCATGCACACAACACTGGAACAACATCCAGGGTTCAACCTATCACAAATTATGATGGGAATGATGTCATATCGAGATGGAGATGGTGCTGATGTTGGGGATGATGAAGATGGTGATGGAGAGTATCACCCCCTATGCCAAGGAGAGTGGTGATGACGATGGCATCGATTTCCCTCTCTCCGTAGGCCTCATAGCAACAGGATGTTCCTCTCCCAGAGTAGGAGAAGACTTTCGCCTCCACCGCCACCTCTATAAGTATTGGGAAAATTATGGTGTAGGTTTTCTATCGAGATGGGGGCATGGTAAAAGGGGGCATCCAAGACGACGCTCAAGGCCCAAACGGGCCTAGGTGTCACGGTCCAGTCAGGTGGCGCGGACACCTGGGCTCGTTTGGCCCCCATGTCTCTCCTCGCGTGATTCAGGTGCCCCAGGTCCTTCACCCATTGAAAAACTTCCGTGATATTTTTTCTTGAATTACTTGGTGTCCACAAGGTTCAATCTATCACAAACTTCTTTACATCCAAGCCGTCTCATGGTCGTGCACCGTTGGAGACAAGCTTCTCGTGCCATGCGACGGCGAGCGAGAGTCCACTTCGGCTCGCACATCGACCAGGACTTTAGCTTCCCGCCATCGAA
This sequence comes from Avena insularis, assembly GCA_023614405.1. Lineage (NCBI taxonomy): Eukaryota > Viridiplantae > Streptophyta > Magnoliopsida > Poales > Poaceae > Avena > Avena insularis. The sequence continues at coordinate 480,471,046 of CM042686.1, read as the reverse complement.
GTTCTTCTCAGAGGTACTCACCCACTATGGAGTGAAACTCCACAATCTTCCTCCTAATATCATTTTAGAGCTTAGTTCCCATGTTGCTCTCTGCTAGGTCTATCTCGGTATTAGGCTGAGTCTTCTGCTATTTTGGTACTATTTGTGTACTCGAAAAAACTCCATGTATAGTGGAGGGTCTTTATACAATAGCGGCACCCTTAGCTTATTGCTTAGGAAAAACCAAGTGTATACTAGGATCTACCCTAGTTAGTCAGTAAAGAAGTGGGTCAGTGATGAGTGCAAATATGATGCATATTTAAGTATACAAATTATTCATATTATTTATATTGTCACTCATTACATGCTATATCTAGCGACAACTATGGGGCATGGCTAGCAAACGCGCGCGCTTGCGCTTGGGAACCAGCGCGCGGCCTCGCACGGTCACTCCTTGGACGCCACGTGGAAGAAGCACACAGTGTGCTTTCAAAAACCCGGCCGGGCGTGCGAGTACGCACGCAGGATTCTCCCTTGATCGAGCCAGCTTCCTGGATCGATTGGCCATGTTGCACTATACCGCACCCAAAATAAAAGAGAGAAAAAAGGGCAGGGCGCTTAGAAAAAAAGAATCACCGGAAAAAGCATGCACATCGTGCACTATTTTTTCTCTTTTTCGGTGCAACATAGTACAATAAGGCAGTGTTCTCTTTTTCGGTGCAACATAGTACAACAAGGCAATGCACGGGCGATGCACTGCCAAGACACCGCGCAGTGCAATGCGACCTAAGCGATGCGACAAAGGCGTACGGGTGGTGCAATCGCTAGAACACCACGCGGTGGATCGTCAAGCGGCATGCAACCGCGATACAACAAGGCAGTGCACATGCGGTGCACTGCCAACATCGTGCAGTGCACTGAGACCGAAGGAACTGCAATGAAGTACAACAAGGCAGTGCGGGGGAGGTGCACTGCTAGAACACCACGCAGTGCACTGCGCCCGAAGGTAGTGCAACACAGTACAACAAAGCAATGCGCGAGTGGTGCACTGCTAGAACACCGTACAGTGCACTGCGTCCGAAGGCAGTGCACGGGTGGTGCACAGCCAAGACACTGTGTAGTGCACTGCGACCGAAGGCAGTGCAACGCAGTACAACAAGACAGTGTACGGGTGGTTCACTTCCAGAACACCACACAGTGCACTGCGACTAAAGGCAGTACAATACAGTACAATAAGGATGTGCACGGGCGGTGCACTGCCAAGACACCGCGCAGTGCATTGTGACCGAAAGCAGTGCAATACAGTACAACAAGGCAGTGCGAAAAAAAGTTTATCAAAAACTATCAACATGGGATTTAGTTTTGTAGATCTTGACGCGACGAGTGCAGCGGTGAAAACAGATCGTGATTTTAACACTCAATTAGAAAGATATTTATTTTATAAATTCGAATCCAGAGGAGAAAAAGAAAAAGGATAACCGTGTCCTCTTCATGTGACTCTGCACGGGAACTACGGAAAAAAAGAAAACCATCACTCCTGGCTCGCCACGTGTCGTGCAAGGATGGATAGTGGAGACTAGGGCACACGAACGACCTCCACGTGCTGCCGGTAGCACGCCAGACCGCACGCGAGCTCCCGAAAGCGCGCCCTTTTTTTAGCAAAATTGATAACTATGCCTATTATGTACGATTAATAGTTCTCATTCATTTTCACATGGACTTTGCACAACTAGTAGTTTAGTATGATTTTATTACTTTTTCTTTGTCTTTGACTTGTGTGTAGGTGCTATGAACAATCATGGATAAAAAACCAGGAGGATTCAATATGAAAGAGTTGCAGGCACTAGACTTAGCTATTTGAGGGAAGGAAAAAGTGTATTTTTTGCATTAAATAAAAATGAATATCCAATGCTATGTTGTTTTATCCCTCGTCCATACGAATCCAACGAGCCAAAGAACACCTCAATTGGAGTCTGTATGAAGAAATGATGGTCAAAACACTACATCAATCAGAGGGTGTAACGACTAGCGGTACGAGCAGGGGCCCCCTGTACCGTACGGTCATACTACCCTCTGTCGGCTCTATTTCGTCAAACGGAACAACATTTGTGAAGGTCTAATGGGCATATTCAATCCCGAGCTCTGTTAGTTCGTGAAACTGTTCTCCAGAATGCCTATTTAAAGAGGGGAAACCCTAGCCGCTAGGAAAGAGAGTCCACACACGCCATATGGGCAGAGCCCTGCCTCTCCACCGCCTCCCATAAGATCTACACCACCATACCACTCAAGAGGAAGAGGATGCTTGCATCTTTAAGGGCTACAGATCGATCTTCATCATCATCTTCATCAACAACGTATCCAACTTCGATCCCCTTTATTTACTTTGTTGTAACCCAATTTCTATTGTGGATTTTCACTTGTATTCAATTGTACCTTCATATATCATCCATACTATTGCCATGGTGTTTATCCTCTTCATGTATGAGCAGTTTCCTTCTTCTTGGTGAGATATGGTGAAACCCTAGTATTATTATGCATTGAAATAAAGTTGATATATAACTTTGGTCTTTGATACATTGATCTATGATATTGTGTTTGATCTCTCTTTAGATGGTATGTGTAGGCAGACACATATCATTTGCCTTCGGGACTCAAGAGAGGGTGATACCCTTAGGACGTGTATGGGAGTATGTCAAGTGTTACTTTCATGACTACAAGAACTACCTATAACCTGCATGGTCAAAGGGGAATTAAGAGAGATTCACAAAGCTTATTACGATATCCATGGGGAAACCCTTAAGTTTGGTGGTCTGTATGAGTGGATGCTCTCAGGTATCAAAGTGGTTATTTAGAGATGACCTCATTACCTGATTCAAGAAAGCGGCTGCCCACGAGTCTTGTAGTAAACATCTTATTATTGAGCTTTTTCCACACGTATCATGACGAAAGACATAGATTATCCTAATCATTCGTAATTCTTCCATGCTAGTGGTGAATGCTACACTCCTTGAGAACCCCTCAATCGTATTACAGAACACTTCATAAACACTCTCTTTCTTTAGTTTACTTTTGTTATTTACTTTGTTACTTATTACTTTAATCCTCACTTGTTCATTGTCATTCTAGTAACCTATAGAGTAGACGATTTCCAAATGTCGTTTTGTATGTGAACATGTCCGCATTGACAACGTGGCTGAAGGGTTATGTTGTTGTCATTTGCAAAGCTTCCATGGGAAGAACTTTCTAATAATAGTAGTTGCTACAGGTACTGCAATTACCCTGTTGTTGATCGCAGGAACCCAAACATCAGTCAGTTATGCATGTAAAATGCATACATTGACTTTGTAGTTTATTGACACATATTCCCATATATCTACAACATTTATAATGCAATAACCATGTTTTATATTAATTTTTGCGATTTACCAATGATCCCCTTTATTTTGGTTATAACTCTGCAGGATAGGAATACCCTATTTTGTGTATTTTGATCTTTCACGGACCTAAACAAAGTCTAATGGAGATGACATTTCGGGAAAGCCAATATTTCGGAAAGAGAAGCATCTGGAGTGCTTCGACCTCACGAGGGAGGCCCGGAGGCCTAAAAGAGAGGTGGCGGTGTGGCCTACCCCCTACACGTGCCGACACACCTCTTTCCCTCCTTGGTCATCCGATTCGCTTCAATCTTGTGCCCACCAACTTGGTTTAACCTAAAAAATTCTATAAATAGGGTCCCTAGGTCATCCTTGAGGAGAGCGTGCAGAAACACAGAAATGCCAAAAAGGAGTCATAACCAGCGAAGATTGGAGGGGGGAACTCTGCCAGAGCTGCAGCCGAAGGGATCTCTACCTTCTCCAACATCTCCAACTTCATCACCATGATGAAGAGGGAGTAGTTCACCTATAGACTATGGGTTTGTGGCAGTAGATTGATCTATCTCTATCTTGTTCTTCATAGATCTAGTACGATATGAGCTTCCCTACATGATTTTGGTCATATATGTAATTCCTATGTGGTGGATCTCTATTCTATGATTTGGTATTTGAGATTGGAGTCTATCTATGTGTAAGATGTATTGATAGATGCATATGATGTATCTTGGTGTTAATTGCAAGTTTTGATCCAACTTTTATGCAAGAACATGTGTGGGGGTTAGTGTGTATTAGATGGAGTAACATGGTGGTGATTGAATAGTGACAACAAATTCAAGATCTACTATGGTTTTTACCTTTCTTTTGTTACCTTACTAGGGATTAAGTGAATTCATGTGCTATAATAATCTTGTGATAGCTTGATAATCTTGTTTGGTCAAGGTAGCATATTTGTTATTCAAACATCATGTCAAAGTACTTAAGGCTTGATGAGTCCATTTTTTAAGCATATTTACCTTATGATTTTGCATAAGTAGAGTAGAATTTTTAGTATTTTACTGCGCTCGCGCTCACCTTTTGTCCTTGCTTCAACAAGGATCCTGAATTATTAATTATTTTTTGAATATATCAATTGGGACTGTCATGTTATGCAATAATATGATATTTCTAAGTGATAAATGTCATTTAAATGATTTTCCACGCACCTGGGAGAAGAGAGGATGCAAATAAATGCTACTGAAGGTTTAACGACCACCGGTATGGGCGGAGATTTCCTGTACCATCTGCCTATACCACTTGTTAGGATGTCCGCGTCCTCAAATACTCTCACCACAAGAAGATGGATCTGAGATCCGACATTCACAGAAACTTCCAACCTCGAAACATCACACTAGAAAGGGATGTGGAGGAGGAACTTGGATAAGAGCAAATCCTTACTTCTTAACAAATCATCGGAGCACATCACATCATCCCCTTCATCATCAACCACTGCATCTCCATCCACACTATCATTCCCCTCTCTCATCCATTATCCAATACAATTGTGGTTTGTAATAGATTTACCTTTGCACTTTCAGTCCATCCATATGAATATGATGATGTTGTTGATTGCTTCCATGTGTGGGTATTTACCTTTGTTCTTGGGGAGATGGATAAACCCTAGCATTATTATGAAATGAAATAAATATGATCTATAACTTTGGTCCATGATCCATTGATCTATGATATTGTGTTAGATCTCTCTCTTTAGATGGTATGTGAAGTCGACCACATAGCATTTGCCCTCCGAGACTAAAGAGAGGGAGATATCCTTGGAACGTGTATGTGAGTATGTACACTGTTACTTTGTGACTACAAACATTGGCTTATAACCTACATGGTCAAAGGGGGAGTTAAGAGAGATTCAGTAAGCTTATTATGATATCCATGGGGAAACCCTTTATTGTGGTGGTCTATAGAAGTGGTTTTCTCGTAGGCATCGTAGTGGTTATTTAGAGAAGACCTCAATACTTGACTCATAGAAGCGGCTACTCACGAGACTTGTAGCGAACATCTTATTATAGAGCTCTCTCCAGACATGTCATGACAAAAGGAATAGAATATCCTAATCATGAATAATTTGCATATGCTAGCGGTGTATCCTACATCCCCGAGAACATTTTAGCCTTAATGAGTTCCAACACCATTTCCCAACGCTCTAGCTATTTGTTTACTTTACTTGTTTTCATTACTTTCTACACTCAAACACAACCTTCCAAACACCTTTTACTTGAGATCAAAGGAAGCTTACAAGTATCCTTTGGTAGATAGTGATGAGGGGCATAAAGAGCTTAACCAAATAGCTCTTTGTGGGTTCGATACTCTTATTTCAAAACTAGCTACAATCGGTATGTGCACTTGTAGTCATCAAGCTATTTTCTGGCACCGTTACCAGGGAGCTAAGCTCTTTTGGTCTTTGTTCGTAGTTGCAAATTCTACTAGTTGTTTTACTAAATTTGTTTACTAGTTTCAGGTCAACACCATGACTGCACTCGGGATGATGAATCATCTTGATGCAACTAGATACCTCTGGAAGTTTAATAGAGAATTCGTTAAGGAATTCCCGAATGGGAGCAAACCAGAATATGAGGTTCATCCTCGTTTTATCACTATTATTCATAAGAAGAAAAAATGTAGGAGATGATCTAGATGAGGATCCATATGCTCACCTAATGCATTTTATCGAGTTATGTTGGACACTTGAATTGAGAGGATATTCTTATGATCAATTAAAACTTAAATTGTTTAGCCAATCTCTAACCAACATTGCTTTACCTTGGTATAGAATTTGCCCTATAGAAAAGATCGATACTTGGGAAAATCTTAAAGGAGAATTTGTATTTCAATTCTTTCCCAAAGTGAAAATTGCTGAAGTAAGAAGGGCAATCACAAATTTCAAGAACCACCCAGGAGAAGGTTTGGTAAGATCCTTCAAAAGGTATAAATCTATTCTTAATAGATGTCCCCAGCATGATTTACCTGAATGATATGTTTTACATATTTTCTATAGGGGACTTAATCAAGAAATAAAGCGTGAATTTGACTCAAATTCCGGAGGTTCCTTTATGGACCTAACTATAACAAAAGCTTCGGAATTTTTAGAACGATTTCGTTGCAGTAGAGAAACTTGGGGATTTTATTTGGACGACGAAGGAGGAACAGAAATTGAATATGATTTTCTCAATGCTTACAAGGAATCTGGTAAGGTAAGGAAACTGCTAATGAACTCCAATTAGATCATGATATTATTTTGCAAATCCTTCAATCTTTTATAGAACACATTGAAGCTCCAAATAAATATTGACTTCAATATACTTCGCCACCTAAGCAAGTTGAAGACATGGTATGTTGAACCCCTTCCTTTCCCAAGGATAGAGAGAAAACATATGGTAGCCCAAAAACTTGAATAACAACTAGAAGAGGAGCGAATGGCCCACAAGAAGCTAGAGGAAGAGGCGAAAATAGAAGAAATTATTCAAGAAGGCATGCAGGCGATTGGTGAGACAACTAAAGAAGGTATATTGACCATGTTTGCGCATTGCAATGTGATGGAGCTAGACACTAAACATTCTCAATTTTTTGAACGGGAAGTAAAAGCTTAAAATGTTGGTAAACCTATTTTGAAGGGAATATGCTTGAGAGGCAATAATAAAGTGGTTATTATCTTATTCCATGTTTATGATAAAAGTTTATTTCTCATGCTATAATTGTGTTAATTGGAAACATTAATACATGTGTGTTTAATAAATAAATAAATAAATAAATAGTTTCTAGTTATGCCTCTTGTATAAACTATGTCATTGATTAACAAGATGATCAAGGTTTCCTGATCATGGATATTGGATGTTGTTAATAACGAGGTCACAATATTGGTGGAATGATGTGATACACATTCACCCAAAGTATAGTAATACGATCAAAGTCATTATGTTTACATTGCTATAACATCATGCGAAGTAACTTTAGTCCTTAGACCATGAGATCATATCAATCACTAACACCGGAAGATAACTTGATAACATCAAACGCCACACCGTGAAAGGGTGACAATAAAGGTGGGTTCAGATACTCCGAAAGTGTTATGTAGAGGCTCATGGATCAAGAGTGGGATTTGTCCATCCCGATGACAGAGAGATATACTCAGGGCCCTCTTGGTGATTCACATTGATATAGCTTGCAAGCAAGTGATAAGATCACCAAGAATGTTATATCACAGGAACGAGAAAAGAGTACTTGTCGGTAACGAGATCAAACTAGGAATGGGGATACCGATGATCGAATCTCTGGCATGTAAAAATGTTTGGAAGTCAGTACGGATCTCTAGGTCCCGATATTGATTATTGATTGGAGAGGAGTCTCAATTATGTTTGTATTATTTACGAACCGTAGGGTGACACACTTAAGGTATACCGACACCAAATGAAGCAGATATAATACCAGAAAAAGGATTTGAAAGACCTGGAATTATTTTGATGGACACCGGAATTGTTTCGGGTCAAATTGCTGAAAATTGTTTCAGATGTTATATCAAAGTTATGCAAGGGGTTTTATGTTGATGATTGATAATTAAATTAATTAAACAAATTCTGAATGAAATAAATAAAAATGTTTTATCTATTATATATTAAAAGTACATGACGGGCTAACCAGAAATTTATTATATATTAAAAGTACATGACGGACTAACCAGAAATTAGAGAAATAGACTAGAAATTCTCAGAAAAAACAGAAACATCTGACCATCAGTTTAGCGGATTAATCAACCACAACCGATTAATCAACCACAACCGATGGATCCTAGATGTAGCCTTTAGACATCTAGGTTTAGCAAAATTACCCACCAATACCCTTAATAAGTTGACATACTGTTTCGATATATATGTAGCTAAAAGAGAATGTTACCCTAGCGAGTCTGCACGTTCTGCCGCCGCCGCCATATTGTGATATCTGAGATGCCATCATGAACTCTGCCGCCGCCGTCGCCGTATTTGCGTCCATGTCATTTGCCGGCCCATTCTCCAGGTTCCAATCTTGCCCCATGCGTGATCCATGTAGCATGCAAAAGGTGGATGGGCGTGGCTAGCTTGTCTCATGTATGCGAGAAGAAATCCCTTATCAGAGAGCCGCCGAGCAGCCAACTTCCCAATGTCCAGCGTCGCCAACTCCGAATGTCCGGCGTTGCCTCCACGGTGTTTTTATCGTGTAGGCGCATGCATGCTGGCCGGATGAATGGCAGTGCCTCCTGCTGTCTCGCGGTTTCTACTGTGCGGCATGCTATCCTCAATCGCCGCGCCTCCACCAGACTTGCATCGGGATGATCGGCCAGGGCTTCTTGCTCAAGTTGCACGAACGTGTTCCTGCCTCCACCGGTCTTGATTACATGGACATGCTATGCAAATTCTTAAGCTCTTCACTACATCATCGTACTACAGTGGGATGCCGAGCACCTTTAAGCGTGGACCGACTGTACCTTTTTGGAAGCTTTTCGTAGCCAGCCAAGCCCCACCGGAAAATAGGATGGGAATGTACGAGCGATCAAACTCCGATGCTGACTTGCTGTATGTGTTTTGATACTGAAGAAGCAAGATGATCTAGCTAGAACAAGGCCGATATGGACCGTGCCGTAGTTGACGTATACCGACGCACTGAACTGCATTCATCTGTTTGTATGGGAGCGGCTTGCGACACAGTCGTTTTCGACGGCATTGGCCACCATGTCACCATAGCCGGTCTTCGGATCAACTTGGTCAGTCTTTCTTCACACTATGTCCATGCTAGGTTTGATAGTTAGTAAATGGTATTCTTGAAGCAACCGGCTTTACCAGACTGAAGTCCATTAGATTAATATGCGCACGTTCATGATTCATCTCTTAGAACTGAAATTCAGAGTGAGAGTATTAATCCACCGAAATTTGTATCCATAAAAGCGTTGGAATTATGTCAAGATCCTAGCCCTAGAACAGATGCGATCTCGGTAGAATATTTGTGGATTTTTTGGTTCTTTGCGCCGCTCTGAAACTCTCCCTGCGATGAACACACCAACAGCACAAGGGACAGGAGGTTTTTGCGACGCGTTTTTAGTTTTGCTTCTTTTCTGGTCTCTCTTTTATTCTATCGATCCACGTATCTCGGAACGTGACCGATCCTATCGCTACACCTCTCCACGATCCACAAGTTCCACCCACGGAAAGATCGAGAGAGGCTGACTACATCAGCTATGACTGAATTCTAGGCCTCTACGTGAACGTGCACGTATCGGGCTTCTTATTTTTCTCTAACTAAAGAAGAAAAGAAACTACTTGTGACACACGATGACAGTCCGTTATGTGCCACGATTAGAGGTAAATAAGAAACTAGCAGGAAAAGAGTGCAAAGAGAGTAACGTCTCACATTCTCTCCCTTAATCTTGTTGCTCTTTGTCCAGCATCTGCATCCCAATTTTCAGCTTCATCTTCTGGAATTTAACTCTCCCTAGAGACTTAGTCAGAATGTCGGCTAATTGATCTTCAGTCCTTACATGTTCTATCGTCACTTTTCCTGTCTCAACACATTCACGAATGAAATGATATCATATGTCTATGTGTTTGCTTCTTTCATGATACACAGGATTTTTGCTCAAAGCGATAGCTGACTGGTTATCCACTTTGAGTACCACTTGGACTGAAACATCATCGAGCAGATCACACAGTAGCCTCCCAAGTCATATGCCTTGACATGCTGCAGAGGTTACTACTATGTATTCGGCTTCACAAGAGGAAAGGGCAACTACCTTTTGCTTCTGAGAGACCCAGCTGATTGGATTAGACCCAAGATAGAAGATAACTCCAGAGGTACTCTTCCTGTCATCTACATCTCCGGCCATGTCACTATCACTGTACCCAACTAGCTTCAGCTGGCTGTTCTCTTCTCTCTTCTTGTAGTAGCATCCAAGGTTCAGAGTGCCACAGACATATCTCATCAGATGCTTTACTGCTGTCATGTGCTCTTCAGTTGGCTTTTCCATATATCTGTTGATGATCCCTACAGTGTAACATATGTCTGGGCGAGTATGCACAAGGTATCTTAGGCTCCCCACTATACTCCTGTACATGGTGGAGTCAACCGGTGGACTTGTGCTCACCTTGCTGAGTTTCAGTCTCTGTTCCATAGGAGTGTGCGTTGCATTGCAGTTTCGCATGCCACACTTCTCAAGGATCCTCGAGGCATAGGATGACTGACAGAGAGAAATGCCTTCCGAGGTTTGCCTGACCTCGATCCCAAGGTAATAACTGAGTAGTCCCAAGTCACTCATTCTGAATTTGTTCTTCATCTCATTCTTGAACATCTCAATTTCTTCCTTGCTACCACCAGTTATTATTAAGTCGTCCACATAGACTCCCACCAACAGACTTGTTTTTCCTTTCTGCCTCTTGTCAAATGCATGCTCAACTGGACACCTCGAGAAACCAAGACTAGTGAGAGTCTTATCTAGCTTGGCATTCCAGGCCCTGGGTGCCTGCCGTAGTTCATAAAGTGCTTTCTTCAATTTCAGCACCTTACTCCCCTTGCCCCTTTCAACAAAACCAGGTGGCTGCACCATATAGACCTCTTCTTCTAAATCTTCATTTAAGAAGGCTAACTTCACGTCCATGTGATGTATTTCCCATCCCATCTGGGCTACCAGGGCAACAAACAGTCTCACCGTTTCTAATCATGCAACAGGTGCAAATACTTCATCGAAGTCAACCCCTTCTCTTTGCACATACCCCTTTGCAACCAATTTTTCCTTGTGCTTGATCACATTCCCTGCTGAATCCTTTTTCAACTTATAAACCCACTTCAAACCAATCGGTTTATGACCTTTTGGTTGCTCACAGAGGGCCCAAGTTCCATTTTCTACAATGGAATCTATCTTCTCCTTCATTGCTCTCTGCCAACATATCGCTTTTTCAGCTTGTACAAACGAGCTTGGCTCCTCCATCCCGAACAGACACAAACCCGTATGTGCTGAATCAGACATTGTTGTCTCCACGTAGATCTCTGCGAAAGCACGCTTCCCTTAAGGTCCTTGTGATGGCTCAGTCCATGGGCTACTTTGCGCCGACGAGGCCTCCGGCGTGGGTGTGACGGGAGGGCTCAGATCTAGAGGCACGGTCGTGCCATCACCTACACGATGAGTTTTGCTCGCTGCCATGGGGGTTGCCGTGGCAGAGGAACTGGGCGTTTTCTCTACCGTGGCAGAGGAACTGGGCGTTTTCTCTACCGTGGCAGGGGAAGTTGGTGAAGTTTCTGCCGCAACAGCACTCTGCCGTGGACTCACATCTCCCTCCATGCTTTCAGTCTCCGTCTCCACGTCGTGTCCTGGATACTGCACACTGAACACATGCTCGATCACCCCTTCGATAACTGATTTGTCAGACCAGTCCCAACACCTATCTTCTTCGAACACCGCATCTCGGCTCACACATAGCTTTTTCTCAATCGGATCATACATGTGATAAGCCTTGGACTGCTCCTCATACCCGATGAACACCATGAGTGAGCTCCGATCTGCCAGCTTTGGAAGGTGCTTGCCCACCTTTTTTACATGTGTGACACAGCCAAATGTCCTCAGGTGCTCGACGTTCGGCTTTCTGGCATGCCATGCCTCGTAGGGGGTTTTCAAGTTAAGTGCCTTTGTGGCAGCTCTGTTGAGGAGATAGATCGCTGTCGCAACTGCCTCTCTCCCCAAAACTTGTCGGGTACTCCCATTGTTTTCAGGAGGTTCCTTGCCATATTCACCACTGTCTGATTCCTTCTTTCAACAACCCCATTCTACTGTGGGCTGTAAGGGGCTGTCAGATGGTGATTAATTCCGAGTTGAGCACAATATTCAGCAAACTGATTTGAGGTGAACTCCCCTCCACGATCAGTCCGCAACACCTTCATCTTGTGCTCTGACTCCAACTCAGCTGCGGCCTGAATTTCGTTTGGAGCACGGAACGCCTCGTCCTTATTTTTTAGAAATGCCACCCACATGTATCGTGACATGTCATCAACTAGTAGAAGGAAATACTTTATCCCTCCATGTGACGCTGGCGTTATGGGCCGACATAGATCACCATGGACAAGTTGCAGAGGTTCGGTAGCTCTCAAATTTGCATCCGTAGGCTCTTTTGCTTCCCGAGCATGCAGCCATCGCAGACAAGGTTCATCTGATCGATTTGTGGCATTCCATGCACCATCTCACTATTGCATAACTGTCGCAGTGCACGGAAATTCACGTGTCCGTATCGCTTGTGCCAGAGCCATGTCTTGTCACTGCTGTAGGCCATCAGACACACCGGTTTTGCCTAACTAATGTTCAGTAGGTACATTCTATTCTTAGTCCGTTTCACTTTGGCTAGCAGTCGTCTGTCCATGTCCTAAACTTTCATCACGCCATTCTCTGCAGTGTATTTGCAGCCAACCTCGTCCAACTGGCCGAGGCTGATGATATTGTTCCTGAGCTTGGGAATGAAGTACACATTAGACAGGACAAGGTGATCACCAGCATTCTCAACAGTGGATCCATCACCAAAGCTGACCTTGCCCTTCACACTGCGATCCAGTTCAGCAAACTTCCCAGCACACCCTATCATGTGGTTTCTTGCTCCGGTATCTAGATACCAGGTCTGATCTTGCGATCCAGTTAGCTTCGGCACCACTTTTCTCTCATGCAATAGTACCTGATCACCCTCCCCCTCGGCAACTTCACACACCTCAAGCGTTTCAGACAACAGCAACGCAGGGCCGTCCTCGTCTTCCTTCACGAGATTGACCTTCTCCCTCTTAGGCTCAGGACAGTCAGACTGAAAATGACCATATTCATTACAGTTGTAGCACCGTACCTTGAAAATATCAAATTTCCCTTTCTTGTCCTTTCCACGATCCTTCCTAGAGTTCTTGCTTGTTTTGTCATGTTCGGTTCGTCCTCCACCTCTCCTTCTAGTGGATTGACTTGAATTTTCGGCACTGTCGCTGCTCTTCCTTCCCTTTAGGAGCTGCTCAAGTGCTTTTGAGACAAGCATCAACTGCTCATCTTTCCCACCGCCGTTGCGACGGCAGCCACGCTGAACGTTCTCGAATGCAGCCAACCTCCCCATAGCCTCGAACACAGACATCGTGGAGAGATCTGATCAATGGTATTTACAACGTCCGCGAACCTGTCAGGCACGGCGTTGAACAGAACTTCAATCACAGTTTCATCATTGAGCTTCTCACCTAGGGAGCGGATCTCAGCGACGAGGGTTGTCAGCCTCTGCCCGAACGTGGCGATGGATTCCCCGTCATCCATCTGCAGATGATCGAGCTGCCTCTTCAGCTGCTTGACACGGGCTTTCTTGACGCGGTCCTCACCGACCCGCATCTGTCGGATCGCCTCCGCCGCGGTTTCGAACTCCGCGATCGCCATGACCATGGCGTCAGGGAGGGACTGCGAGAGCGCGGTGAACATGTCCTCGTCCCTGGCCTGGTCGTACTCTGTCTTCCCTTCGATCGCCGACCAGCAGCCAAGGGTGCGCATTATTAGGCGCATCTTCACAGCCCAGACGCCGTAATTCGCGTCGGTGAGATGAGGGTAGTGCACCGGCACTCCGCCTCGGGGCGAAGCTCTGACCACAAGGGCGCCGTCGCTTGCACTTGCGCCGGCACCCCCCTTCCCGAACTGCGGCGTCTCCTTTTTTCCACCGTCTCTCGGAGAGGTGTCGCCCATCGTCGGTTCACCCGCCGCCGCAACGCCGCCAACACCACCACCGTCAAATCGCCTCCGTGAACCCTTCGGCTCTGATACCAAATGTCAGATCCTAGCCCTAGAACACACGCGATCTCGGTAGAATATTTTTGGATTTTTTGGTTCTTTGCGCCGCTCTGAAACTCTCCCTGCGATGAACACACCAACAGCCACAGGGGACAGTAGGTTTTTGCGACGCGTTTTTAGTTTTGCGTCTTTTCTGGTCTCTCGTTTATTCTATCGATCCACGTATCTCGGAACGTGACCAATCCTATCGCTACACCTCTCCACGATCCACAAGTTCCGCGCCATCCCACGGAAAGATCGAGAGAGGCTGACTACATCAGCTATGACTGAATTATATGCCTCTACGTGAACGTGCACGTATGAGGCTTCTTATTTTTCTCTAACTGAAGAAGAAAAGATACTACTTGTGACACACGACGACAGTCTGTTATGTGCCACGATTAGAGGTGAATAAGAAACTAGCAGAGAAAGAGTGCAACGAGAATTATGTCTCACAAATTATACATCCAAACCCCAAACAAGTGAAATATTCTCACATCCTACATACATGTTTCTTATAACGCTAATTGCCAGACTGTCCACAACTAGAAGTAAGGTGTTCGATACTTTCATTCATAATTAAGAGTTTTACACTTCCTTATCATGTTAATTAAACCTTAATTATCTATTAACTTTCTTTTGTGTGGTGTTCCACTGTTTCAAAATAAATCTCACATGTACAATCATATCCATTAGACTATTTAGTGTGGTAAACATGTCTCAAAGTATGAATATGTGATAATTAGTGTGGCAAACACACCCAAAAGTACATGTATATCATACTTAGTGTAACAAAAAACACAAAAAAGGTGCCATCTCTCATATGAAAACATTTACAATGCATTTAGCACCCTTACTCAAGTCAATATCATAGATAAACTCCAGGACCCCTTGAAACCAAAATCCCACTCTCTTTATAATATATCATTTGCGGAGCTATAATGTTACCGAGGTTTGAGAGAGGTTTGTAGCAAGAAGAGGGATTGGAGACAACGCAAACATGGCAGGCGCCAATCTAGAAGTGAGTAGTAAAATGTTACAAGAAAGACCTAAGGGAACTATATTAATTAGGACATGGCAACACATAATAAGATGGATGTATATTCAGGAAATACATATATGTCGAAGGAAACTATACTAGAAAAGTAGCACGCATGACTATAAATTATATGATGATTTCAACATAGGCATACCTTTTATCAGAAAAGTAGAAATGTCTATAAAAAGAAGCACCAAACTAATATTACTGTCATACAAGATAAAAGGTTTGAGAAACGGAAAATTGCTTTGGCTCCCGTCCTCCCTGGAGTACTTTTTTTATTTCTTCAAAAAGCATCAAATATTTTCAAAAAAAAATATTCGTATAGACAACAATACGAAATACATGTATGCCAATTTTCAACGGGAAATATTATGTATTTTAGAGGCAGCAAAAAAAGACTAATATGATAAATTTTAGGAAAAGGGAGGCCCATTCAAATTTTCAATGTCATTATGAGATCTACAATTTTATTTTTTTATTGAGGCAAGAATACAAAGTTTTTTCACATGATATTGTGCACGCGTGTATTATAAATCATTATCTACATCCTAGTATTTTTTTGAATCTTTAAATGTGAATTTTTCCAAAAAAAATAACGTCCTCCATGGAGGACGGACTCCAAAACAACACTCTTAGAAGCGTTTGAGAAGTTAATTTGTAGAGCATTCCTATTAGCCTATACACACCTTTTTTTTTCAGTATTGTATGTATTCTTCAGTACATGTCATCACAAAAGTTGTGGAAGTAAATTTAATGTAACTTTAACCATTAGGATATTTTAAAGTATCCAAAGTGCTAAGATGAAATATAATTTTTACATTCATACTAAAATTTAAGAAGACTATACCGACATACACATTTGAAGTAATGATAAAATGTATATGCTAGATACCGTTCAATGTCTGAGTTATTTATGATAATACACAAATAAAATGCGTACAAATAAGAAAGGTCTCTACTAAATAAGAAATTGTATGATTGTCCTTTAACGATAATGGATCTAAACTCTTCCAGCATATCCTCATGTTCATGCATCACCCTATCGATGCAAATATAGAAGTTCATTATTAGAAAACTAGACTAATATCTCAAGTTCTTGAACAAGCATGAGTCATTATAATTTCTGAAAGTTATATAAAAAACTCAAGTAAAAATATTTTATACAAACACACAAAAACCATTAGATCAACCTGCATGCAACATCATAGACCACAAGAGTAATCATTTTTAAGAGCATAAAATATACAATGTCTATTGGAGTATTTATTTCCTATTGCATAATATGAATATCCATAAAGTAATTTATTTATTTCTTAGTTACTTTTGACATATTAAGACCATGCCCTCGCATTTGCGAGGGCCACCGTGCTAGTTTAGTGATAAAATTGCATTTAAATTAGTGGGTAATTAATGCAAAGTGAGTGGAGTTTGTGTTAATGGGAGTGGGCTTAGTGGAAGCTCCACTCACCATTATGGAGGGAAAGATGGGGGCACAACCATGGCCAATGGCCATACCCCTTGGGGCTTCCCCTTCCCTACAAAAGGAGGCCTCCTCCTCCTTTCCATTTGAACCACCTCCTCGTGAAGGTTCTCTTCTCCCTCTAGTAAATTTCCCATGGCTTCGGATTAACGAAGTACATGTTTTTGGTGATTTCTCTGGAAGGATATGCTGCTTCCGCTGCTTTGCTGAAGCGAGGACTCGGAGGTTGTTGGGGTGTTGAACGTGTGTGCGATCACAGATGCGCTACTACTTTGCGGTGCTAGACTTCAACTCGATCTTGAGATCGGTAAGTGTATGACTACATCATCCACGAAATCAGATTTCGTTAACAAAGCTTTTCGGTCTTCAAGGGTAAGATCTCTATGGATGTATATCCACCCGTTGCCTATATCTAGATAGATAGATCTTAGCGCTTAGTTGTTCATATCGTAGGAAATTTTTGTTTTCTATGTTGCGAACCCAACAGTGGTATCAGAGCCTGATCTATGCATAGATGCTTTGTACAGGTAGAACACATATGATTATGTGGGCGCCGATGATCATGTTATTGCATATTCTATGCATTTTGGATATTGGTGGCATAGTGGGATGAAGCGACCCAGACTAACTTTACATGTCCTAGCACATAAGACTTGTTCCACGCTTGACATGCAACTAGTTTTCCATAAGTGGCTAGCGGGTGTCTGTCTCTCCTACTATAGTCAATATCTGATTTACAATGAGTTGATAATAATTTGATTATCATTATTGTGGTTCCATGTTCGTAGGTAATAATGGTTCTATCTCTGAAATCCCTAAGCCACGTAAAAATATGCAAAGGATAAATTAGAAGCGTCTAGTTTAGTTGTTGCTAGGAAAGTGTTATGATATGATAATGTTATAATTTGAAGTATGGTTTGATAACTCTTGAAAATTATAACACACCAAAGTGTAAGTTCCATAGACCTTTTCCTTACACATATAGGAATGATAAAGATCATACCACGATGCACAAGATAGTGATCAAGTGCAAGAGCCATATAATATCATTTTTTTGCATATGATGTTTGTTTGCATCTTATATTGCTTGTATGGAGCTTTAGTAGCATTATAAGATGATCACTCATTTAAATATCAAGATAAAAATGTGTTCTTCCTTTAGTACGCACCATTAAGAAAGTTCGTCGTTTCGATACACGATGTGATGATTGGGTGTGATAGAATCTATGTTCGCATACAACAGGTGTAAGATAGTTTTATACACGCGGGCCCTAAGGTTCTTACTTGGCGAGCCTAACATGTACAAACATGGCCTCGGAACACGAACTCAAAGGTAAAGAATGAGTCATATAGTTGATATGATGTCCATATTGATGCTCGCCTTTGATTCTGCACTAATTCATGTGATGATCGGTCTTGATGTAGTGGATCTGGTTCATGTAATCACCAAAACGGCTCAAGGGATGTTGGTTTTGAGTGGGAGTTCATGTAGTAATATGATTAAAGTTGAACTCAATTTATCATAAACTAAATCAAAGTGAATTTGTATAATTTGCTGTAGTCATTGGCACTCGTTTACTACCTTATGCTTAGTTATAATTGAGATAATAGAACTATAGAATTCCGGGTATTTACGTAGGAACTGGTATCATATTGTTTTGAGTGTCAATCTAAAGTTTAGAAGTCCTATAGCAAACTTCATTTACTCCATGAAGTTTAATGAGTAGTATTAATCAAGAGTAACAATTCCAGCGTTAGTATCTAAAGTATCATGATTTCCTCCATGATCCTTGATATTCAAAAGATGTTTTATTATCAACCTTATCTAGGAGATGAAAGGATTGTTTCAGAAACCATCATGTGTGAAAGATATTGTGATATCTAAACCAATTTTTTGGTTGCAATATGATAGTATAATTTAGCAAAGTACATGTTCTCATATTGTATGAGAATTTGCGACAGTTGGGGACGCTTGGCGTCCCTAATCTTTCCAAAAGGTTTTGGGAACTGAGTTTATACTCGTGATTCGCCCTTATAGCCTTTAGTAGCTTGATCATGAAAGTTTTCATGGTAGGATGAATAAAAGGTGTAGGTAAAAATGTTTACTACACTAAAATATTACTAAAGAATGGTTTTTGAAAGAACGCCAAACATTTGATGATGGTGAGCTACTTCAAAAGTGCAAGTCCAAGATATTAGTATTTGACTAACAAGCTTTGAGACTATGTGTCATGTGTATGGTGCCACTATTAATGTTGATATATTCTTTTAAAAGAATAGGAAATGCTGAAAGAGAATCTATAAAATATTTGGCAGAAAAGAAAAGGCTGGAGATGTCTAGCTTAGGTATATAGATGATATACATGTTATGGTTGTATTCTTTGCTTGTTAAACAATATGGTTCTTGGGTATTGGATACCGAATTGTTTGGTGTGAAATTTCATACAGAACAACACAATTGCAAGAGAATATGTGATGATGTTCATCGAAAACAAATAAAGTCTTGTTGTGTTTTTGTTAACATCAAACATAATCTTCAAGATTTGTTTTAATAATTGTTATTTTGTTCCGGTATTATGAGAACAATGGTTGTTCAAATATTACCGTATTCCATAGAAGATGTTGGACATATGCCCTAGAGACAAATAATAATATAGATTATTGACATATTTCATTAAGTTCGTAATAGGTTTTATATCATGCTATAACTGTATTGATAGGAACATCAATACACGTGTGATATGTAAACCACCAAAGTCCCTAGTGATCCTCTAGACACTGGTTCATTGGTCAATCGATGATCGAGGTTTCCCGATCATGGAAATTTATGTCAATTGACAATGGGTTCATTTCATTAAGTGAATGAAAGTGATGGACATACCCAACACAGGAATTGTAACACAATCAAGTCGCAAAGTTCACCGTTACAATGACTGGAAACATAGTAACCAATTCCTTAGACCGTGAGACCATATCAATCACTGTCACCCGAGAATACTTAGATAGCATCAAACGTCACTTGGTAACACGGTGATCATAAAGGCGTGTTCAGGTATTCGGAGGGGTATGTAGAGGCATTATGTGTCCAAAATGGGATTTGTTCATCCACGTGACGGACAGATACTCTGGGCCCACTCGGAGACATGACATCCATAAATATGCAGCGTGTGACTAGGTCACAGGGATGTCATAGCTCAAAACGAGTAAAGTTATACTTGTCAGTAATGAAATTGAACACGGCAAGGCGATGTCGTTGATCAGGTATCTGATAAGTAAAGTATCGAAGTAACAAGGGAATTGGACACTATCTTTCACGGTTCGACGATGCAGATTCTCGCGGAATGCACAGGGGTCATCATAGCCATCCAGGTCCCTCTAATGATCATTGGTCCGAGAGAAATCTCGACCATGTCTGGAATATTCCCAAACCGTAGGGTAACACGCTTAAGGGTTTGACAATGCTCAGAGATCATTCTGGTATCATATGAATCACCGAAGGAGAGAAGGGAAAACTAGAAGGGTTCCGGGAAAGTCCGGAGGGTATCCGGAGTTGTCCGGAAGGAGTTCTGGTGCAACGGGGATTGAATAATATGTAAATGTATGTTTATTATTGAATTATACATGTATTTATATTTGTTTAATATTTAAATATGATTTAATGGGGCAGCCCACCTAATGGGCCAATTCCTAGAGGGGAAAAGGGCCCAAGAGGGGGCCGCGGCCCTAGGAGGGGACGGCTACCCTAGTGGGCCTGCTACCCACGTGGGGCCCATGGTGGGGCTGGCTGGTGCGCCTCCCCACCCCTCCTCTTGATTAGTCCCACCCCGGGACTTTGAGGGAGGGAGTACCCCCCCCCCCCTTTTCCCCTATATAAAGGAGGGCATATGGAGGGATTTAAACACACCAATAAATCCTAAGCTTGAGGCTTCTCCCTCCAAGTGCTCTCCTCTCCCTCTCTCTATTGTGAGTGAGGCCCTGCTGTAAGGGTTGCCTGAACAAGAGTGTTCTTCACGGCGGAGCACCGTCGCGCTGTGGGATTCGGATCCAGAAGCTCTACTTCCACAACTACTGCTAGATTGGAGGATCGGGAGTCATCTTCAGGCACCGGATGTGTGTAACTCCCTATGAGGTGCAACACTTGGGGCACTACAAGTCGTTCGATCCTTGGAGTTATTGGAGCTGGTGGAGCCATCCATGACCTTGAGGTCGGCGTCGGTATGACTACATCAACCATGTTATCCTGAACGTTGACAAGGCTTTTCGGTCTTCAAGGGTACGTTTCAAAAGGCCCCTCCCGTTACTGCATTACTAATAGATAGATCCTGGCATTAGGGTTGTTCATGTAGGATACTCGACGATAGCATTAATAGGATGATCCCTTAATATAATACCAAAATTGTGTTCTCCCTTAGTGTCCACCACCAAGAAAGTTCTTCGAGGCAGGCCATGACGATCGGGTGTCAGACATATCTGCATTCACATACGGTGGGTGTAAGCCATGTTGCATAGCGAATACATGTAAGGTTGAATTGGCGAGCCTAGCATGTGTAGACATGGCCTCGAAACACAGATGCTCGAAAGATCGAGCATGAGTCACAAGGTTGATGTGATTGACATTAGAGAATGTCTACCTTTGCAGCTATGTTGCTGGTCGTGACGATCGGGGGTGACATAGTGAATTGGGATCATGTAATCACTAAAACTTCTTTAGGGATGTTTGTTTTAGTGGAAGATCATCTAATATAATATGATTATAATCTGAACTCACAGATTATGAACTTAGTATAAATGTCTTTGCAAATACTTTTGTAGATCATGTCAAAACCCAAGTCTCTGTTTAGTTTTGAGGGATTCATCGAGAGTGAGATACTCAAAGTAGATGGGTCCAACTTCATATACTAGTACCAACGCCTAAGGAATCTCCTCATCTTCCAAGATCTCTTATCTGTGCTATGAGAACCACTAGGAGATTTTCCTATGGGCTTCACCGGACTGCGTGATGATCATGATTATCGTGCATGATGTGACACCTTCATGACAATTAAATATACTATGATTCATGTCATGGAGCCTGCTCTGGGAGCACGGTTTCATGAGATTGAGCCCTTCAGTTTGGCCGATGGACTTAAGATGCTATTTCCATCTCAAGTAAGAATCATGGAGTTGGAATACATCGATGAATTCCTCTCAAGCAAGATGAGGGAAAACACCAGCTTGGAAGACCACTTGGATATCATGGAAAGACTTCATGAGCGCCTTGTGGACATCATGGACTACTGGGTGACCGACAAATTTGCGATAGATGTTGTGTTGCGCTCTCTTCCCCACAGCTACAAAGATGTCGTCTTGAACTACCTCATGGAAGGGAAACAATTTACCTTTCTTGAGTTCATGGCTCATCTGAGAATCCGGAATGTAGTGCCTGCTCCAGGAGCTGTCCTCAATGGAAAGGTATATATTTGATATACAAAGTTATAAATGTTTAATTTCAAACACTTATAGAGTTTACGAAGTATTTGATACTTGTATTGTTTTGTGAAAACAGGACCCACTACTTGAGAAGTGATTGAAGGAGCGGGCGCAACAACGTGTGTTGCTGGCAAGCAAGATGCCAATGACGCTCTCCTTTGGAAGTTATCATTTGGATTAGAAGTTTTGAATAAATTTGTAATCGATGAGAGTGAACTACATTAGTGTGTGTCTTGCATTTGTAAGACAGTTATTCATATGAATCCGAGACAAATCAGTTGTTTTATTCATATGAGTAATATCTTTTATGTTCATGGTTTTGATTATGAATGGGTTATTCATATTTTTATCTTGATGATAGAAATTTAAATGTTTATAAATTATGCAAATGCCAAAGGATATTCAAAACTTAATAATGATATCATTTTTAATGATACTATTATGTTAAGTCATAATGGTACATATGAAAGGATTCATAAGTTATGAAACCAAGGTCTGAAAGATACTTGATCTTTTGACACATACAAACCATGCCCATGTTAGGAAAAATGACTATAAGTCCATGTTCTGGTAAAACAGGAGTGTGTGTTGAATTATAGGATATCATGCATGATGATATGTTGCATTCAATAAATGGTGGATATCATTATTTTTTTAAACATCATTATGAATCTAAGCAAATAATTGTATTCACTGAATGAGACACAAGTCTGAAAATGTTTGTTATGAACAAAGAATTTCAAAATGAAGAAGAATATTGAATTAACAAGAATATGAATCTTTATGATTTGATCAAAACGACAAGTATTTAAGTTGTGATTCAGGCATACAAGACTTGTGAAAAGTGTTTCACAAATTATAATGTCGAGGATACGTCAATATCTTGACATGTATAAAGAATTGTAATCATACCGAATTAGATATTGTATGGTCTAAAGTAATATCATATCGTGTTAGCATTAGCATATTTAGAGAAGATAGATTATAATAGCAAACACTTACTTATTGTATAAAGAATCATCAAGAATTTGTGGAAACAACACCATAAGTGTATGGCACAATGTGGTTTCTAGAAATTCTAGAGTTATGTGATAATTCAGAATTAGAACGAATAAATCTTTCTAGAATATTCCTAGGCAACTAAGCATACAGATTCCAAAACTAAAACCAAAGGATCAAAAACGTGTATTGCTCAAGGTGGTGATTTATTGAGAAGACTTTCTCAATAAAAGAGTTTATGGATAAAGGTGAAAGCTCAAATGAGGTTGAGAACCTTGCCTCCAAATATTAGAGTAGCACAATAGAATTGATTTCAGAACAAAACTCTACAAATAGAGGAGAAACTAATGATAAATGATCAAAAGTTTTAGTTGGAGCTTTTACTAAAAGAAAGTAGGATTCATGAATAAATTATGCCTCATTGCAGAATTGAGTTCGTGATTCACTTGTCATGTTAATGGAACAATGGAATACCTACGAAACAACAAAGAAGCGATGGTGCACCCAAGTACAAGAAATGAATTAGAGTCATGAAATGTTGTACATTAAGTTACATTTAAGATGGTAAAGCTAAATGTTACTTGATCTTATCAAAGTAAAGATGTTACTTGATCTTGCCAAAGGGATTACTGGAGTAAATGATCATTGGCCAAGGTCGAAAGTGTTCGTTCGTCCGTGCCCAAGTTCATAGATTCTGTAGAATAATCTCAAGGAAGAAATGAAACTTAAAGTAAGACATAAAGCTTGATTTGTGTCAAGAAATGTCTTGAACAAATTCAAATGGTTGACTACAATGTGTAGCAATGCTTAAGTCGGACAAATGGAATCTCGTAGCTGGAAGTCTCAATTTGATGAATGATCAAAGAATTTTGCAATTGTGCCTAGAATATTGAGAAGACTTGCATTTACAATAAACTGACTGGGGGCTAAGAGAGTTCCATACTCTTATATGTAACTAACATATTTGAGTGGGAGCTTAATGAAGCATTCATATATGTTATTGACATATGGTGAATTCTATTGTTGGTATTGGTAATTATTATACAATATTAAGTAGATGAAGTTGGGAAAATATTGAACATTGAAATCTATCAAAATAGATTGATATATTTAAAGGCATTAATTCAGAATGTTTTCCTAGATTAGATTCTAAAAGAGGTTCAGAATGGAACAAGTTAAGGAGATAGTTCTTACTTGTGTAACTAGGAGAAGGATTGAGATTGTCTCGGTACGAAGATGGTTAAAAGAAGGAAAAGATGTGTAACATCTACTATGCCTCATTCATAGGTTCCATCTTGTAAAACCATGTTGTATACTCGACATAATTGTTGGAGATATGCCCAAGAGGCAATAATAAAAGTGGTTATTATTATATCTTTGTGTTTATGATGAATGTTTACATCCCATGCTATAATTGTATTATAAGGAAACACTAATACATGTGTGTTTTGTAAACATAAAAGAGTCCCTAGTAAGCCTCTTGTGGAACTAGCTTGTTGATTAAATGATGATCATGGTTTCCTGATCATGGACATTGGATGTCATTGATAACAAGGTTATATCATTAGGAGAATGATGTGATGGACACACACCCATAGTAAGCGTAGCATAAGATCAAGTCATTAAGTTCAGTATATAAGCTTTCAAATGCATAGTAACCTAATCCTTCGACCATGAGGTTATGTTAATCACCATCACCGGATGGGTACTTTGATGACATCAAACACCACTTCAGAATCGGGTGGTTATAAAGGTGTCATTGGGTATTCTGAAAGTATGTGTTGAAGCGCATGGACCAAGATTGGGATTTGTCCATCCATATGACGGATAGATATGCTCTAGGCCCTCTCGGTGGAATGTCATCTAGTTAGCTTGCAAGCATGTGACTAGGTCACAAGGGATGACATAACATGGAACGAGTAAAGAGTACTTATCGGTAACGAGGTAGAACTAGGTATGGAGATACCGACGATCAAACCTCGGATAAGTAGAATATCGCGTGACAAAGGGAATTGGTTTCGTATGTTAATGGTTCTATCGATCACGAAGTCATCGTTGAGTATGTAGGAGCCGTTATGGATCTCCCGATCCCGCTGATGGTTATTGATAGGAGAGGTGTCTTCATCATGTCTGCATATTCACGAACCGTAGGGTGACACACTTAAGGTTCGAAGTTGTTTTAAGTAGATATGGAATATGCGTTGGAGACCGAATGTTGTTCGGAGTCTCGGATTGGATCCGGACATCACGAGGAGATCCTAATGGTCCGAGAATAAGATTCATATATTGGGGATCATTTTCTAAGTTAGGAAATGTTAGTATTTGTATGGAGATTCTAGAAGGTTTGGAATGTTACGAAGGTTCTAGAAGAGTTCTTGTGTTTGCTTGAAAACCAAGAAAGGGTCAAAGGAAACCTTGTGGGGCGAGACACGGATTCGTGGGGAGGAGGACTCCTCCCCGCCCAACCCGGCCGTCATAGGAGGGAGTCCTACTAGGACTCCCCCTCCCCAGGCGCGCCTCCCTCCTTTAAATAGAAGGGAGGGGGCGCCCCCTCCTAGCCCTCTCTCATAACAAGCTCTAGCCGCCGCCTCTCTCCTCTACCTTCGCTCGCTCGGCTTAGGCGAAGCCTCAGAATTCTCTCCTCCACCACCACCACCACACCGTCGTGGCCGGGATTCTGTGGAGAAGATCTACTACCTCGCTGCCGCTGGAATGGGGAGAGGAAGGTCTGTCGACTCGCGACGCAGGATCGATCATGGAAGCGTAGGAACGCTGCCGGAAGGATCGTCCACACGATCTTGAGATCGGCAAGTGATCGACTACATCAACCCCGAGATCTAATCTCGTAACGCTTTCGGTTCTACGAGGGTTAGTACAGATCTATCTCGTTGCTCATGTCTAATAGATTAGATCTTGGCTTTTATCTAGATTAGATCTAGGTTTTGTTCGTTCTTGCGGTAGAATTTTTTTGTTTTCCATGCTACGAACCCATCAGTGGTATCAGAGCCTTGTCTATGCGTAGATCCGTTGCACGAGTAGAACACATTGATGTTGTGGGCGTTGGTGCTCGTGTCGTCTTTTGCTATGTGTGTACTTTGCATCTTGCGGTATGGTGGGATGAAGCGGCTCGGGCTAACATTACATGTCATCGTACATGAGACCTGCTCCACGCTTGACGTGTAACTTGCTTTGCACAAGTGGCTTTGCGGGTGTCTGTCTCTCCCATCATAGTATAGATACAATCTACACTTTGCACTTGATAGCACTTGTATCAACGTTGTGGTTCAATTTTGTAGGTAAGATCCGTTCTTATTCGAAGCCCCAAACCACGTAAAACTTGCAAAGAAAATTAGAGGCGTCTAACTTGTTTTTGCAGGGGTTTTGTGATGTGATATGGCCATCATGTGATTGTGATTATATTTGATGTATGCAATGATCCTTGTTGTAATATGGCAACTGGCAGGAGCCTAATGGTTGTCTTTAATTCTGTTAAGACCTGCGTGTCTATTCATCTTGTAATAACTTTATTCCAAGTAATTGTAATAGTTGCTGGTGATGATGGACAACCATGAAGCGGCGCCACTGACCTTGACACAATGCTGGTGATGATGGAGATCATGTCCGTGCTTTGGAGATGGAGATCAAAGGCATAAGAAGAAAGGGCCATATCATATCACACTAATTATGAATTGCCTGTGATGTTAATCCTTTATGCATCTTGTATTGCTTAGATCGCGACGGTAGCATTATAAGATGATCCCTCTCACTAAATATCAAGTAATAAAGTGTTCGTCCTTAGTTGGCACCGTTGCTAAGACTCGTCGTCTCGAAGCATCTCGTGATGATCGGATGTGATAGATTCTATGTGTGCATACAACGGGTGAAAGCCAGATTTGCACATGCGGAAACTAAGGTTCATCTTGACGATCCTAGCATGTACAGACATGGTCTCGGAACACGGAATACCGAAAGGTAGAGCACGAGTCATATAAGTGATATGATGAACATGAAGATTGTTCGCCGATGAAACTACATCTTCTCTCGTGAAGATCGGACTTGGTGTAGTGGACTTGGTTCATGTAATCACTAAGACAATGTGAGGGATGTTGTTTTGAGTGGGAGTTCACCTAGTTAATTTAAGAATTAAAGTAGAACTCAATTTATCATAAACTTAGTCTAAACTACTTGCAAATATTGTTGTAGATTATGGCGAACCTCTCCATCAATTTCAATGCGTTCCTAGAGAAACAAAAACTTAAGAACAATGGAAGCAACTTCACGGACTGGCTCTGTGGTCTGAAGATTGTCCTCAGGGCTAGTCAGATGACCTATGTGCTCGAAGCACCACTAGGTGACCCACCTGCAGATGATGCCACCGATGATGTAAAGAATGTTTATGCCACTCGGAAAAATCATTACTCCACAGTTCAGTGTGCCATCCTGTACGGTTTAGAAACGGAGCTCCAGAAGCGTTTTGAGCACCACAACCCGTTCGAGATCATTAAGGAGCTCAAGCTCATTTTTGAGACTCACGCGGCCATGGAGAGCTATGAGGCCTCCGAGAAGTTCTTTAGCTGCCAGATGGAAGAGGGAAGCTCCATTAGCGAGCACGTGCTCACCATGTCTGGGCACGCAAACAAACTCCAAGAGTTGGGGATAACGATTCCTAATGAGTTAGGGATTCACTGTGTCCTCCAATCACTGCCACCGAGTTATAAGAACTTTGTGATGAACTACAATATGCACTGCATGAACAAGACGTTGCCTGGACTATCGTCCATGCTGAAAACTGCTGAAGTGGAGATCAAAAAGGAGCACCAAGTGTTGATGGTCAATAAGACCACCAATTTCAAGAAACAGGGCAAGCCTAAGAAAAAGGGCAACTTCAAGAAGGACGGCAAGAAAGCTGCCGCACCTACTAAGAAGCCCAAGGCTGGTCCTAAGCCTAAACTGAGTGCTTCTACTAAGGGTGCTGGTCATCGAAGCGAATCGCCCCAAGTACCGGGCAGATCTCAAGAACGGCAACATCAAGAAGAAAGGTATATTCGATATACATGTTATTGATGTGTATCTTACTAGTAGTCGTAGTAGTGCCCGGTATTTGATCTTTGGTTCGGTTGCATATATGTAAGTCGAAACAGAGCTGCGGAATAAACGAAGACCGGCAAGAGACGAGGTGACGATGCGCGTTGAAATGGCTCCAAGGTTGATGTGATCGCCACGGCATGCTCCCTCTACATCTACCTTCGGGATTAGTTTTAAATTTGAATAATTGTTATTTGGTGCTGCGTTAAGCATGAACATTATATCTAGATCTTGTTTATTAAGTAGACGGTTACTCTTTTAAGTCTGAGAATAAAGGTTGTTCGATTTATATGAGTAATATCTTTTATGGTAATGCACTGAGATGAATGGTTTATTCTTATTGAATCTCGATAGTAGTGATACACATGTTCACAACATAGATGCTAAACTAAAATTGAATGATAATTCTACATACATGTGGCACTGTCGTCTTGGTCACATTGGAGTGAAGCGTATGAAGAAACTCCATTCTGATGGACTTCTTGAATCACTTGAGTTTGAATCACTTGAAAGATGCGAAGCATGTCTAATGGGAAAATGACTAAGACTCCATTCTGGAATAATGGAGCTACGAACTTATTGGAAATAATACATACCGATGTAAGGTCCAATGAGTGTAGCATCGCGTGGTGGATATCGTTATGTTCTCACTTTCACAGATGACTTAAGTAGATATGGGTATGTCTACTTTATGAAACATAAGTCCGAAACTTTCGAGAAGTTTAAGGAA
Source organism: Avena insularis (assembly GCA_023614405.1). Classification (NCBI taxonomy): domain Eukaryota; kingdom Viridiplantae; phylum Streptophyta; class Magnoliopsida; order Poales; family Poaceae; genus Avena; species Avena insularis. The sequence continues at coordinate 480,442,057 of CM042686.1, read as the reverse complement.
TTTCAAAGTGAAGTGGAAAATCATCGTAACAAGAAGATTAAGTTTCTGTGTTCTAACCACGGAGGTGAATATCTGAGTTATGAGTTTGGCATGCATTTAAAGAAATGTGGAATACTTTCAGCGATTGACACACCGGAACACCACAGCGTAATGGTGTGTCTGAACGTTGTAATCGAACTCTCTTAGATATGGTTCGGTCTATGATGTCTCTTACAGATTTACCGCTATCATTTTGGGGTTATGCATTAGAGACAGCCGCATTCACTTTAAATAGGGCACCATCTAAATCCGTTGAAACGACACGCATTTAATTGTGGTTTGGAAAGAAACCTAAGTTGTTGTTCCTTAAAGTTTGGGGTTGCGAAGCATATGTAAAGAAGTTACAGCCCGATAAGCTTGAACCCAAAGCGGAGAAATGCGTCTTCATAGGATACCCGAAAGAAACAATTGGGTATACCTTCTATCATAGATCCGAAGACAAAGTTTTCGTTGCCAAGAATGGATCCTTTCTTGAGAAGGAATTTCTCTCGAAAGAAGTGACTGGAAGGAAAGTAGAACTCGACGAGGTTATTGAACCTTCTCTCGGAGTTGAGAGTAGCGCAGCACCGGAAGATGTTTTTGTGCCGCCTGCACCAACTGGAGAGGAAGCTAATGATGGTGATCATGAAGCTTCGAACGAAGTTACTGAACCTCGTAGGTCAACGAGGGTTCGTACCACTCCTGATTGGTATGACTCTGCCTTGAACGTCATGTTGGTGGACAACACTGATGACCCTGCGACGTATGAAGAAGCTATGGTGAGCCCAAATTCCGACAAATGGCAAGAAGCCATGAAATCCGAGATGGGATCCATGTACGAAAACCAAGTGTGGACCTTGGTGGACTTACCGGATGGCCGTAAGGCTGTCGAGAACAAATGGATTTTCAAAAGAAAAACAGATGTTGATGGTAATGTTACCGTCTATAAAGATTGACTTGTCGCGAAAGGGTTCCGACAAATTCAAGGAGTTGACTATGATGAGACTTTCTCACCAGTAGCGAAGCTAAAGTCTGTGAGGATTTTGTTAGCAATCTCTGCATATTTCGATTATGAAATCTGGCAGATGGATGTCAAAACGGCGTTCCTTAATGGTGACATTGAGGAAGAGTTGTATATGGTACAACCCAAGGGTTTTGTCGATCCTAGTGATGCTGACAAGGTATGCAAACTTCAACGCTCCATTTATGGACTGAAGCAAGCATCCCGGAGCTGGAATCAATGTTTTGATAAAGTAATCAAAAAATTTGGATTTATACAAACTTATGGAGAAGATTGTATTTACAAGAAAGTGAGTGGGAGCTCTGCGGCATTCCTAGTACTATATGTAGATGACATATTGTTGATTGGGAATGATATAGAACTTCTTAATAGCGTCAAAACCTATTTGAATAATAGTTTTTCAATGAAGGATCTTGGCGAAGCGGCATATATTCTAGGCATCAAGATTTATAGAGATAGATCAAGACGCCTAATAGCGCTTTCACAAAGTACATACTTAGACAAAGTTCTAAAGAAGTTTAGAATGGAAGAGAGCAAGAAAGGGTTCGTGCCCATGTTGTCAGGTAAGACCTTGAGTAAGACTCAAAGTCCGGCTACGGCAGAAGATAGAGAAAAGATGAATAAAATTCCCTATGCCTCGGCATAGGTTCTATCATGTATGCCATGTTGCGTACAAGACCGGATATAGCACATGCTGTTAGTTTGACTAGCAGATATCAAAGTGATCCTGGAATGGAGCACTGGACAGCGGTCAACAATATCCTAAAGTACCTGAATAGGACTAAGGATATGGTTCTTTCTTATGGAGGTGATGAACAGCTTGTTGTAAACGGTTACACTGATGCTAGTTGGAACACCGATCCAGATGACTCAAAGTCATAGTCTGGATACGTATTTGTTTTGAATGGTGCTGCAGTGAGCTGGAGGAGTGCCAAGCAAAGCGTTGTGGCGAAATCTTCAACTGAATTGGAATACATAGCTGCTTCGGAGGCTGCACAAGAATCCATATGGATGAAGGAGTTCATTACTGAACTTGGCATGGTTCCCAGTGCGTTGGACCCGATGGCCATCTACTGTGACAACACAGGTGCCATAGCTAATGCACGGGAGCCAAGGTCACATAGCAAGCTGAAGCACATCAAGCTACGTTTCCATGCTATTCGCGAGTATGTCTGAGATGGTGACATAAAGATTTGCAAAGTACACACTGATCTGAATGTGGCAGATCCGTTGACTAAACCTCTCCCTAGAGCAAAGCATGATCAACACCAGAACGCCATGGGTGTTAGGTATATTACCATGTAATCTAGATTATTGACTCTGGTGCAAGTGGGAGACTGTTGGAGATATGCCCAAGAGGCAATAATAAAAGTGGTTATTATTATATCTTTGTGTTTATGATGAATGTTTACATCCCATGCTATAATTGTATTATAAGGAAACACTAATACATGTGTGTTTTGTAAACATAAAAGAGTCCCTAGTAAGCCTCTTGTGGAACTAGCTTGTTGATTAAATGATGATCATGGTTTCCTGATCATGGACATTGGATGTCATTGATAACAAGGTTATATCATTAGGAGAATGATGTGATGGACACACACCCATAGTAAGCGTAGCATAAGATCAAGTCATTAAGTTCGTATTGCTATAAGCTTTCAAATACATAGTAACCTAATCCTTCGACCATGAGGTTATGTTAATCACCATCACTGGATGGGTACTTTAATGACATCAAACACCACTTCGTAACTGGGTGGTTATAAAGGTGTCATTGGGTATTCTGAAAGTATGTGTTGAAGCGCATGGACCAAGATTGGGATTTGTCCATCCATATGACGGATAGATATGCTCTGGGCCCTCTCGGTGGAATGTCATCTAGTTAGCTTGCAAGCATGTGACTAGGTCACAAGGGATGACATAACATGGAACGAGTAAAGAGTACTTATTGGTAACGAGGTAGAACTAGGTATGGAGATACCGACGATCAAACCTCGGATAAGTAGAATATCGCGTGACAAAGGGAATTGGTTTCGTATGTTAATGGTTCTATCGATCACGAAGTCATCGTTGAGTATGTAGGAGCCGTTATGGATCTCCAGATCCCGCTGATGGTTATTGATCGGAGAGGTATCTTCATCATGTCTGCATATTCACGAACCGTAGGGTGACACACTTAAGGTTCGAAGTTGTTTTAAGTAGATATGGAATATGCGTTGGAGACCGAATGTTGTTCGGAGACTCGGATTGGATCCAGGACATCACGAGGAGATCCGGAATGGTCCGGAGAATAAGATTCATATATTGGGGGTCATTTTCTAAGTTAGGAAATGTTCCGGAGTATTTGTATGGAGATTCTAGAAGGTTTCGGAATGTTCTGGAAGGTTCTAGAAGAGTTCTTGGTGTTTGCTTGAAAACCAAGAAAGGGTCAAAGGAAACCTTGTGGGGCGAGACACGGATTCGTGGGGGAGGAGGACTCCTCCCCCCTTCCCAACCCGCCGGCCATAGGAGGGGAGTCCTACTAGGACTCCCCCTCCCTAGGCGCGCCTCCCTCCTTTAAATAGAAGGGAGGGGGCGCCCCCTCCTAGCCCTCTCTCATAACAAGCTCTAGCCGCCGCCTCTCTCCTCTACCTTCGCTCTGCTCCGGCTTAGGCGAAGCCTGAGAATTCTCTCCTCCACCACCACCACCACAATCGTCGCTGCTGGGATTCCGTGGAGAAGATCTACTACCTCCACTTTCATGGAATGGGGAGACGGTCTGCTTCGACCAGACGCAGGACCGATCATGAAGCGCCGAACACGGCCTTAAGGATCGTCCACACGATCTTGAGATCGGCAAGTGATCGACTACATCAACCCCGAGATCTAATCTCGTAACGCTTTCGGTTCTACGAGGGTTAGTACAGATCTATCTCGTTGCTCATGTCTAATAGATTAGATCTTGGCTTTTATCTAGATTAGATCTAGGTTTTGTTCGTTCTTGCGGTAGAAATTTTTTGTTTTCCATGCTACGAACCCATCAATAATATGACCCAAGTTCTTAACCTGAAGAACATGTTCCGATGTGATGTCCGAGTGAATCACTAAACAAGGAGTTAAATATAGTATTTAGTGTCTAGAGAGAACTGAAGGTATACATCTGATTTGTAAATGATGATGAACTTATTCGTAAAAGGGTTACTCTAGGAAGTTCCACCCAACCTAGATGACTAGAGTTCTCACAACATTGAGTGCCTTAAAATAAGAGAAGCGTGGTTAGACATCGAAGTGGCATTTAGTGCACTACCGATTAGATTTACATTGACAAAGAAGTATATGAATACTTCAAAGTTAAAATATGTAATGTTGTGGCTAGGGAAGTCCATCTTCCCATAGGGTGTGTTCCCAATACTCATGACAATGAAAATGTTATCTTTTGCTTGACTAATCGGATGTCATAGCAGAAGGAACAAAAACAACACTCTGACGCTGAAACATAAATATTTATACCATAGGGTTATCATGTGATGATAAAGGGAAATGTCAAATTAGGTGACATTAACAAATTCACAAAGACACAAGGACCTGTATGGTACAGTCCATAGACAAAACCTCTTCCATGATGAAGCATGATCATAACACCAAAAGTTATGATGTAATGATTCGTTCAAATGCAACTAGTTTATTTATACTCTAGTGCAAGTGGGAGACTGTTGGAAATATGCCCTAGAGACAATTAATAATATAGATTATTGACATATTTCATTAGGTTCATAATAGGTTTTATATCATGTTATAACTGTATTTATAGGAATGTCAACACACATGTGATATGTAAACCACCAAATTCCCTAGTGATCCTCTAGACACTGGTTCATTGGTCAATCGATGATCGAGGTTTCCTGATCATGGACATTTATGTCAATTGACAATGCGGTCTTTCATTAAGTGAATGAAAGTGATGAACATACCCAACATAGGAATTGTAACACGGTCAAGTCACAAAGTTCACTGTTACAATGACTGGCAACGTAGTAACCAATTCCTTACACCGTGAGACCATATCAATCACTGTCACCCGAGAATACTTAGATAGCATCAAACGTCACTTGGTAAAGCGGTGATCATAAAGGTGCGTTCAGGTATTTGGAGGGGCATGTAGAGGCATTATGTGTCAAGATCTGGATCTGTTCATCCGCGTGACAGAAAGATACTCTGGGCCCACTCGGAGACATGACATCCATAAAGTTACAGCGTGTGACTAGGTCACGAGGATGGCATAGATCGGAACGAGTAAAGTTATACTTGTTGGTAAAAAGATTGAACACGGCGTGACGATGTCGTTGATCGGGTCTCAGACAAGTAAGGTATCGAAGTAACAAGGGAATTGGACACTAGCTTTCACGGTTCAACGATGCAGATTCTCGTGGAATGCACAGGGGTCATCATGGCCATCCAGGTCCCTCTAATGATCATTGGTCCGAGAGAGATCTCGACCATGTCTGGAGTATTCCCAAACCGTAGCGTAACATTATTCAGGGTTTGACAATGCTCGGAGATCATTCTGGTATCATAGGAATCACTGAAGAATAGAGAAGGGAAAACCGGAAGGGTTCCGGGAAAGTCCGAAGGGTGTCTGGAGTTGTCTGGAAGGAGTTCCGGTGCAACGAGGATTGAATAATATGTAAATATATGTTAATTATTGAATTATACATGTATTTATATTTATTTAATAGTTAAATATGATTTAATGGGGTAGCCCACCTAATGGGCCAATTCCTGGAGGGGAAAAGGGCCCAAGAGGGGACTGCCGCCCTAGGAGGGGCCTATGAGGGGCCGACTGACCTAGTGGGCTTTCTCCCCACGTGGGGACCATGGTGGGGTTGGTCAGCGTGCCTCCCCATCCCCTCCCCTTGATTAGTCCCACCCCGGGACTTTGAGGGAGGGAGTATCCCCCTTTTCCCCTATATAAAGGAGGGCATATGGAGGGATTTAAACACACCAATAAATCCTAAGCTTGAGGATTATCCCTCCAAGTGCTCTCCTCTCCCTATCTCTCTTGTGAGTGCGGCCCCGCTATAAGGGTTGCACGAATGAGAGTGTTATTCACGACGGAGCGCCATCGTGCTACAGGATTCGGATCCAGAAGCTCTACTTCTGCAACTGCTGCTGGATCGGAGGAGCAGGAGTCATCGTTAGGCACTGGACGTGTGTAACTCCCTACGAGGTGCAACACTTGGGGCACTACAAGTCTTTCGAGACATGGAGTCATTGGAGCTAGTGGAGGTGAAGCTGGTGGAGCCATCCATGACCTTGAGGTCGGCGTCGGTACAACTACATCAACCACGTTCTCCTGAACGTTGACAAGGCATTCGATCTTCAAGGGTAAGTTTCGAAAACCCCCTCCCGTTACTACATTACTAATAGATAGATCTTGCCATTAGGGTTGTTCGCGTAGGAAAAATTATTGTTTTCAGGCGCCAAACACCTTCAGAAATCACGTCCATAAAAACTAATGCTAAAATGCCGTAAGACAAATGATTAAAAGATCACTTATGAGTGACATCATCATTTAAGTTATATTGGAAATAAAACATGTAGAAACTCCATGTTGATTGAATTTTGGAGTCTTTGATTTTGATAAATTGACGCTTGTGAGACTTTGAAGGAGATAAATGAAACTCCGTTCATAGGCCAAAGAGTAACGGATGACTAACTTATTGGACATTGTGCATGTTGATGTATATAGTCCATTATGTGTAGCCATGTTCGGTGGATCTTTCAACATCATATACTTTTTCTAGAAATTTGAGTGAATATATGTGTATATTTACTTAATAAGGAAGAAGTATGAAACATTTGAAATTTTTGAAAGACTTTGAAGATGAAGTAAAAATTCATTGTAACGAGAAAATAAAGAATTTATGATTGGATCATAAAGGAATATATTTGATTGGATCAAATTTGTTATGCTAGACATAAGTAAAATGTTTATAACCAAAGTTGGATAAGCACGTCTTTGTAGGTTATCCCAAAGAAACAGTTGGGTATTCCTCCAGAACACTAAATACAAAAGAGTTTGTCACTTAGAACGTCAAGTTTCTTAAGAAGGAATTTTTAGCAAAAGTTAAGTGGGAGGACAATACAACTTCGATTGGGTTGATGAACGTAAGCAACATGTGCTAAGTAGCACAACACCGTAAAGTGTCCCGGAGGCATCGAAAATGCTCATGGCTCATGTGACTACAAAGGTTGTGACCTCAGATATTAGAGTTCCCATTGAACAGTGTGGGTCGAAAAACAATCAAATAGTGATATTTGATAAACAAGTCGTTATTGTTTTGACAATGATGAACCGATTGCATGCAAAGAATCGATGATGGGCCCTGACTCCATAAATTGAGTAGAAGTCATAAAATCTATGATAGTTTCCATACACAAAAAATTAAGTTTTTGAACTTGGAAGACCCTCTAGAAAGGCATAAAGCCTATTGGTCGTATTTGGATCTATAAAGAAATAGACATGGATATTTCACATCTATGAAATAGTCGACATGTCGGAAAAGGGTTTACGACAATGTTCAAGGAGTTTATTATGACAAGATTTGATCTTTCGTAGCGATATTTAGTCTAGACGGATTAATGTAGCAACCATTACATATGTCAATTTTGGTAGATGGTAGTTGGACAGACAAACCAAAGTTCTTCTAATAGAATGGTTACCTAGGACGTGTACATGGCACGGTCCAAAGGGTTTTGTTAATTCAGAGGGTGCTAAAAGGGCATGCATGCAAACTTCAATGGTTGAAGTAAGCATAGCAGAGTTGGAATCTTCACCATGATGAAACTATTAAAAGTTTTAATTTCATCAGAGGCAATGATGATGCTTGCATTTGCAAGAAATTAAGTGGGAGCACTGAGACATATTTATAATACATTATGTAAAAGACATGTTATTGATTGGAAATGATGTATCTTTTGTTGACACGGGTTAAGAATTTCATTAAAAATTCATTTCAATGAAAGACTTGGGCAAAACCATAATATTAGGCATCAATGTCTATATGTATAGATTGAGGCGCTAATATGGTTGTGCCAGACGTACATATATGAGATATTGAATGACTTCAATATGGAAATGACAAGAAAGGTTTTTGCCGCATGGAAAGGGTTGAATCAAGATTCAAGTGTATCGACACTTGGTAAGTGAAACTAGATTCAAGTGTTTTGACACTTGGTGAGTGAAATCACATGAATATTTTGATCACTAATGTGCACTATGATATGTACATAACCAGATATGTCCTATGCTCTAAATGTTATGTGCATATACCAGAATGATTCATAAGATGATCATTGGACGATAGTAGAGATATTCTTATGAGATTTGGAAGAACTAAGAATATGTTATCTATAGATGAAAAATAGTTACAAATATTTTAGTTTAAAGTGTTATATTGATACTAGTTTTGTCACAAGATACAAATTAAATTCATCTCAATTTAAACTATGGATGGCACAATGTAATGGAAAGGAGGTTCCATGATGGATTTGGATGAGTTCCAAAGTTAAGACATTGTGACGGATACTACAACAAAAGGCTAAGTATATTACTGCTATAGTAGCAGCAAAGGAGGGCATTTGTGTTAAGTAGTTTGTTATCAAACTAGGTGTGGTTCATAGTGGGCTATTACTATGAATATATATTGTATGACAATAATATCAACATGTTTTAACCCAAAGGAACTAAAGGTCTCACCAAAGGACTAAATTTATACAATGTCATATCATTTGAGAATGAGTGATGCGTAGAGAGGCAAAGACATGCAAATAACATGGACCTAAAAGTGTTAGATCCGAAGATTATGTTTACCACTAGCAAACGCATATATACAACACCAGAAATCCATAAGTTTTGAATGCACAAGTTTATAAACTAGATTATTAACTCTAGTGCAACTGGGACACTAAAGGGAATATGCCGGAGAGGCAATAATAAAGTGGTTATTATCTTATTCCATATTTATGATAAAAAATTATGTCTCGTGCTATAATTGTGTTAATTGGAAACTTTAATATATGTGTGTTTAATAAACAAATAAAGAGTTCCTAGTTATGCCTCTCATATAAACTAGCTCGTTGATTAAGAAGATGATCAAGGTTTCATGATCATGGACATTGGATGTTGTTAATAACGAGGTCACAACATTGGTGGATTGATGTGATGAACATTCACCCAAAGTATAGTAATACGATCAAAGTCATTATGTTTACATTGCTATAATATCATGCAAAGTAACTTTAGTCCTTAGACTATGAGATCATGTCAATCACTTACACCGGAAGAGTAACTTGATAACATCAAATTTCACACCGTAACAGGGTGACAATAAAGGTGGGTTCAGATAATCTGAAAGTGTTATATAGAGGCTCATGGATCAAGAGTGGGATTTGTCCATCCAGATGACGCAGAGATATACTCAGGGCCCTCTCGGTGATATCACATTGACATAGCTTGCAAGCAAGTGATAAGATCACTAAGAATGTTATATCGAGGGAACAAGAAAATAGTACTTGTCGGTAACGAGATCAAACTAGGTATAGGTATACCGATGATCGAATCTATGACATGTAATATATCGCAAGACAAAGGTATTTAGTTACGACATCAAAGGTTCTCATGATCACTAGAGTCATCGTTGAATGTGTGGGAGTCACTATGGATCTCTAGGTCCCGTTGTAGATTATTGATCAAAGAGGGGTCTCGATCATGTCTGCATTATTCACGAACCTTAGGGTGACACACTTAAAGTATACCGACACCAAATGGAGCAGATATAATACTAGAGAAAGTATTTGAAAGTGCTGGGCTTATTTCGATGGACACCAGAATTGTTTCGGTTCAAATTGCTGAAAATGGTTTCAGATGTAATATCGAAGTTCTGCAAGGGGTTTTATGTCGATGTTTGTTAATTAAAGTAATTAAAAAATTCTGAATAAAATAAAAAAAGTGTTTTATTTAAAGATAAAAATTCATTTAAATTAGTGGGTAATTAATGCAAAGTGAGTGCGGTTTGTGTTAATGGGAGTGGGCTTAGTGGAAGCTCCGCTCACCATTATGGAGGGAGAGGTCGGGGCACCACCATGGCTAGCGGCCATGCTGTGAGACCAGGCACATGGCTTAATAGGATTGATAGAATACCCATATCAACAAGTTGCAACTTCTTTTCCGGAAGCTCATTCGAAAAGAACTCTAAGGTTAAGCGTGCTTGGCCTAGAGCAATTCTAGGATGGGTGACCGACCGGGAAGTGGGTAAGCGCGCATTTAGTGAGGACAAAGTGCACAGAAAAGACTAGTGTTGGTTTGTGGGGCTAGTCTAGATATCCTATTAAGCTGCCAGGAGTGACACCCCCCGGGCCCAGGAGTGGACAGGGTGTTACAAAGTGGTATCAGAGCCGATCCTTGCGATTACACGGGTGTGTGCGGGTTAGTGGCGGGACATGTGGAGCATGGCGCGTGTGTCCCGGAGTGGACACGGCATGGCACATGTGCAAGACTAGACGCATGCACGCTGCGCCAAGAGGGAACGCTCTGGTGTGCTTGATTGATGAGGGCATCGATCTTCTAAAGGGTGGGTGTATGTGAGACCAGGCACATGGCTTAATAGGATTGATAGGATACCCATATCAACAAGTTACAACTTCTTTTCCGGAAGCTCATTCGAAAAGAACTCTAAGGTTAAGCATGCTTGGCCTAGAGCAATTCTAGGATGGGTGACCGACCGGGAAGTGGGTAACTGGGTGCGCACGAGTGAGGACAAAGTGCACAGAAAAGACTAGTGTTGGTCTGTGGGGCTAGTCTAGATATCCTATTAAGCTGCCAGGAGTGACACCCCCGGGCCCAGGAGTGGACGGGGTGTTACACATGCCCCTTGGGGCTGCCCCTCCCCTATAAAAGAAGGCCTCCTCCTTTTTATTTGCACCACCTTCTCGTGAAGGTTCTCTTCTCCCTCTAGTAAATTCACCATGGCTTCGGATTAACGAAGTACATGTTCTCGGTGGTTTCTCTGGAAGGATCTACTACTTCCGCTGCTTTGTTGGAGCAAGGACTTGAAGGTTGTCGGGGTGCTGAACGTGTGCGCGATCACGAATGCGCTGCTACTTTACGGCGCTGGACTTCAACGCGATCTTGAGATCGACAGGTGTACAGCTACGTCATCCAGGAAATTAGATTTTGTTAACAAATCTTCTTAGTCTTCAAAGGTAAGATATCTATGGATGTATATCCACCCGTTTCTTGTATCTAGATAGATAGATCTCGGCTCTTAGTTCATATCGTAGGAATTTATTTTGTTTTCTATGCTATGAACCCAACATATTCTTCCTTGCACCTTTGGTGAATCTTCTTACTATGGCCTCTACGATATTGGAACATGTGTTAATGTAATCCCATATAATTTTTACTTACAGATTCAAGATGAACTCAAACCAGCTGAATTAGAAGATCCTTATATGACAATCATGCTAGCGGATAAGACAATCAGAATTCCTATGGGTATAATTAGACATGTTCGAATTTGTATTGGACCTTACAAGCACCGCATTGATTTTGTACTTGTTGATATGCCTACTCACGTTTATTGTCCAATTATTTTTGGAAGAAATTTTCCGAATACCGCAGGAGCAAACATTGATTGCAAGAAGGAGACTGTGTCTCTCAAGTTTGGCGAGGATAAGATGAATTTCCATTTTTCTAAATTTCAACACAGGCCAACTTTGATGAGTTTGAAGAATATGAGCAAGAGAAAGAATAGGAAGGTAACATTACTAGTCTTGTCACTATGTGTTATGGGACTCCTAATGATAAGCTAGAAAGAAGCTTAGTTGAAAATGACAATATTCCCAAAAATATAGAGAAAATGGAAATTGATGAATATCTTAATTCAACCCCTATACTTGATCCTAAAATGAATCAAATCTATGAAACACCCATAAGAAAATGTGATAAGGAGCTTCCACCTCCTACACTTAAAACCCTTCCTAAATAACTGAAGTACAAGTTTCTTGATAGCACTAATAAATATCCTATTATTATAAGCTATAATCTTGTAGAAAGGGAATAGGAAAATTTCATGATGGTCTTAAGAATGCACCGAAAGGCTCTCGGTTATTCAATGGATGACTTAAAATGGATTATCCCTCGATAGCCACTCATAGATTATTTGTGGAAGAGGGAGAACATCCGGTTGCAGACTTTTAAAGACGACTCGAACCCCATATGAAAGAACAAGTCAGAAAGGAGGTAATTCTCCTTCTAGATGCAGTATAATCTTCTACGTGGAGGAAAGTGACTGGGTAAGTCTTGTTCATTGTGTTCCAAAGAAAGGTGGGTTCACTATAGTCCCAAACAAACATAATGAGTTAGTCCCTACTCGAACTATCATTGGTCATAGGATGTGCATTGATTATAGAAAACTTAATAAGGAAACTCTAAAGAATCACTACCCTTTGCCATTTATAGATCAAACCTTAGATATACTTGCTATGAACTCTCATTTTTGTTACTTAGATGACTCAGGTTTCTCTCAAATAGTTGTCCATCTAGATGATCAATTAAAAACAACATTCACATGTCCCTTCGGTTTATATGCTTATCATCGTATGCCTTTTGGCCTTTGTAATGCTCCTGCCACCTTTCAAAGGTGTATGACTGCTATATTTGTTGATTATGTTGAAAATATTATGGAAGTATTCATGGACGACTTCTTGGTCTATGGGATTTTGTTTAACCATTGCCTCCATAATCTCCATAAGGTTTTGTAGAGATGCAAAGATTCTAACATGGTCTTGAATTGGGAGAAGTGTCACATTATGGTTCAAGAAGGTATAGTATTTGGTCATAAGATCTCAGGTAAGGGCATAGAAGTTGATAAAGCAAAAATAGAAGAAATAGAAAGGCTCCCCCTCCTCGAGATGTAAAAGGTATAAGAAGTTTCTTAGGTCATGCAGGATTTTATAGAAGGTTCATTAAGAACTTATCTAAACTTGCAAGACCTTTAACTAACCTTTTAGAAAAGGATGCTACTTATAATTTTGATGAAAATGGTCTTACTGCTTTCACCATATTAAACTAAGCCCTTCTTAATGCTCCTATCATTAAACCATAAAACTGGAAACAACCTTTTGATTTATTTTGTGAGGCTAGTCATGAAGTAGTGGGAGATATTATTTGTCAGCATGATGGTGATGAACTTAAAATCATTCATCACGCTAGTCATACCTTGAATGGTGCTCAAAAGAACTACCCTATGGCAGAAAAAGAACTCTTTGTTGTTGTCTTATCTTGTGATAAATTTAGATCTTATATAATTGACTCAAAAGTAAGGGTGCATAGAGATCCTAATGGATTAAAGGAAATCCTTGAGAGAACTAACATTAAGCCAAGTATGATCTATTGGGCTTTACTTTTGCAAGAGTTTGACTTGCAGATCCTACAAAGAAGAGAAGAACAGGTTGACACACTGGTGGACATTGAAGAAATGAGACCACAAGGAGTGCTATCAATTGTATACCTCCAGGAACTATCCGCCCTGAAAGAAAATTTTATGTTTCTCTTTGTAATGGTTTTAGCTATTTCTTCCGACCAACCATATTCAAAGGGAAAAATAAGATAATCCAAAAGCTAAACGGAGGAAATGCATCAAAGAAAACTTCATTATCACCGGTTAAGTGAGGTAATCCCAACCTTGTTTTTCTATGTCTTAATTACTGTTTTGCTGTTTCCGTTTATATTTTTGAACTCCTTGAATTTTCATGAGCTTACTACTAGTTTTTCGACCCTGGTATGGGCAGACGGTACGGTCGCATTTTCCCGGTGCTCATTAAGCATACAGTACCTTTTCTCGTTTTTCGCTTTGTTTCTACAGAACGGTACGACTGAACCGTACAGTCTGCTCCTGCTGTACGATAGGTCATTAAACCCTCAATAACCTTTGTTTAGTTTTCGTTGTTAGCTTTGGTTCCAAAAAATAAAATTACCGTCTTAAGAAGGGTTAGCAACTGCTAGTATGGGCGGACCGTACGGTCCAATCCCTCCTATACCAATCACTTGGAAAATTTTGTACCGACTTCGGTCGGTCGAGTTTTTGGAAGTATATCGGGTACGGGCTCCGCCCATACCGTTGGTTGTTATCACCTAAAACTCTTCCTTTTTCTCTTATTTCTTTCCTAATTTGTTGGAATTCTTTTATTGGCTACCTCTTTTACTTCTAGTCCGAATTTTTCCCTTCTACTAACCCTTCATAAGCCTTCCCAAAGGTCTTTTTCCCTCTTATATCAACAAATCCAATCTCCTTGATGTGCTACCCAGTTCCAGGCAAAGGGAAACCTTTAGGTCTCATGGCTCCTTCGTGGGATAGTTTCCAGACTTCCTCCATTGAAGCCGATGATCGTAAAGCACAAGGCCTTAGTCTGAAGAACAAGGGGGTCTCCTACGACTCTGTTGAGGAGGAATTTGAGACCTTCATGGAGCAAACAGCTAGAGGTTGGAGGCAACTAGATTACCTCACTATGGTAAGACCTAAAGATGAAGAGGAGGCTAGGAAGCCACATGGGAAGGGATGCACGAAGTCTCTCAAGTTCATCGCCACCAACTATTCTTCCCAAGCGTAAGAAAGTTAACCGAGTTGATGCAGGAACTTATCAGGAAACCACGACACATGCATCCACAACAAAGAATATCACCGTGAACACCCGCATGAGTGGGAAGCCATAGGATGATTGGGGTATCAACCTCATCAATGTACCCGTTGCCTCGCAACTTTTCGGATACCGAGCAACGCCTTCACAAGATAGAGAAGTATCAGAAGGAAGAACTTCTCCATCGTGAAGTCCTACGAAAACGCCTCCTAGATTTGGAGGGCAAGAAGGAACTTAATGAGATGCTTGGTAAGGTCGCAGACACAATGTACTCCATGCGCCTGATATGCAGAAGTGACTTCACCCATATATCTGCTCTAGAGGAAACAAACAAAAAGCTTCATGCGGCTGTCTCCAATGCCATGCCTTCATCCTAGAGGACACCATGGTATCGAATAATCGCGAGGGATTATTTGATCCCGCTGACTTGATTCCAATCTTGGGGAGATCTATAACACCTTGTAATATATCTTTCAGTTTTCTCATGTTTACTTTCCTACACGCATGATAGGTTCTTAGGGCATATCCACCGGGCCAACCCAAGCGGCTGGCCGAAATGGTCCGTTTTTGTCCATTTGGGTTGGGCCGCGTTCACTTTTGGGTCGCGGTCCGGCCTGTCTGGCTAACCGCGTCCAGCGGCGCAACCCATCTGTCCGCACTTGGCAAAAGGCTCGTCACCGACACTGACGCTGGTGCATTTCCATTGTGTTCCCGCCACCCAGCTGAAGGAGATATGCCCTAGAGGCAAATAATAAATAGGTTTTTATTGTCATATCTCAATTAGTTTATAATAGTTTCATATTGTGCTATAACTGTGCCAAGTAGAAACATTGGTACAGGTGTGGTATGAAACAACCAAGTCCCTAGTAGCCTCTATTCATACTAGTTCATTGGTCATGAGGATGATCTGGGTTTCAAGATCATGGGCATTTATGCCAATTAACAACGGGGTCATATCATTGGAGAATGATGTGATGGACATTCCTCGAAGGATTGCAACACGATCAAGTCATATAGTTCGTTGTTGCAACAACTAAATCTAGACTCCTTTTCCTTAGACCGTGAGCTCATATTACTCACTGTTTCTCGAGGCTGCTTAGACTGCATCAACCGTCATCTGGTAATACGGTGGCCATAAAGGTGTACATTGGGTATTCCAAAGGAACAGTAGATGACATGTGACTGCAAGACCGGGATTTGTTCACCCACATGACGGGTAAATATACATACGACCGGCTTGGTAAGATTACATCCATAAATGTTGCAACATGTGACTCGGTCACGGGGATATAATATCACGGTAACAAGAAAACAGAACTTGTTGTTAACAAGATTTAACAAGGTATGGGATACCAATAATCGGATATCGGACAAGTTGTATCAAGAAACAAAAGTAAATTGGATGCTACATTTACCGGTTCAAACGACATTGTCATCAGTAATGCATATCGGTCAAATGGACATCCCTGGTCCCTCTGTTGATCATTGATATAGATCACGTCTAGAGCATTCCCGAGCCGTGAGAGGATACACTTAAGGGTACGATGAGAGCGATCATTCATAAGACGGAATCATAGTAGAGAAAGAGAAAGCCGGAGTTGTTCCTCGGAAAGATCCGAAGCTGTTCGGAGAAGGAATAAAGGACCGGAATCATTCCGGGAATTCCAAAGTTGTTCGGAGGATATAGAAAGGGGAACCAAAAGGTATTTCAGGTTGAATCAGGTTTTGTAATATGTATTTACATATTAATTAATGTAATTAATATTAAATATAATATTAAAATCTAATTTGAAGGGTTATTCTACTAATGGGCCAAACTTCCTAGTGAATAAGGGCCCATGAGGGAAAACCGCAAGAGGGAAGGGCCAAGGGCCAAGGGTGAATTCCCCTCTCTGGCAGGGTGCCGGGAAGAGCTTCAGATCCCTCCCGATCTAGGGATGGAGATGACGGCGGCTACAGACTCTTTCATGGATTTTTGATCGAGTACTTAGGGTTTCCGTATCAGAGGCAATATATAGGCGGAAGGAGAGGCCGAGGGGGTGCCTGGGCTAGCCACACCACCCCCTGGCACGGGCCAAGCCTAGCCGCACGACCAGGTGGTGTGGCTGCCCTCTGGCCCTTCTCCGTCTCGTATTCTGGCTCCAAGTGTCCCCCGGTAAAATAATAACTTTGGCTTTTGTCCCATCCAATTCCGAGAATATTCATTTTCTGACTTCCTGGAACCAAAAACAGTAGAAAACAGGTAGCTGGCACTATGGCTCTTGTTAATAGGTTAGTCCAAGAAATCATATGAAAAGTACTCCAAAGTGTGAACAAAACACAAGAAAGTAGATAAAACCAAGCATAGAACATCAAAAATTATAGATACATTTGCAATGTATCAGTGGGGCCCACCCCTGGCCAGCTGGCCCATGAAGTCCTAAGGGCCCATGCGCCTACCCCTCCTCTCTTCCCCTTGTTTAGTCCCACATGGCTTAGCCTTTGAGAAAGGCACACACCCCCCTTAGCCTATATAAAGGGGTGCCCATGGGTGGGATGAGACACACCAATAATTGGAGAAGTTCTTTGGTTGACTTCCTCCTTCTCTCTCTCTAGCCCTTGTGACCATGGCCCCAAGTCTGGGCTGTGCAAACAAGGCACACCTGCAGTACGCTGTTGCGCTGCAGGGATTCCTAGCTGAATATCAACTTCCGCACTCCCGGCGGGATCGGGGAACCGGAGGTCACATCGTGCACCGGATGTGTACGAAGACATGAGGCGCAACACTTGGGGCGCTTAAATATCGTGCGCCAGAGATGCCGCATGATGAAGAAGGAGCAAGGGGTGACCTGCGAGGAGCTTCGCGACCTTGAGGTCGGCTACGAGTACGACTACATCAACCATGTTCCCCTTAGAATGTTAACCGCGTACGGTCTATAAGGGTATGTATTCTCTATGCATTGGTCGTTACTGCATTACTACATAGATAGATCCTAGGCAGTTTTGGGGTTCTAACGTAGAATTTTTTTTGTTTTCTGTTGCAGATCCCCTTAAGTGGTATCAGAGCCAATCTATGCGTAGGAGTGTTGTACGGCTAGTACGCACAAGTTTTGTGCGGGCATTGATCCCTTAGTTGTTACCCTCTAACGTGTACTTGTTTATATCGCGTATTGTTTGATGAAGCGACCCGAACCAACCTTACGCGTATTCGTACGCGAGACTGGTTCCACGCTCAACATATGGCTTGTACCGTATAAGTGGCTAGCGAGTGTCTGTCTCTCATTCTATTGTTGATATAGCATTTACAACGGAGGGCCCCGAAAGGGGTGTAGTAGAGACAACTATCGGATCCATGTTGTGGTTGGAAAGTTCGTAGTTTAGAAACGGTTCTATTGCGAAAACCCTAATAACCACCTAAAACTTGCAATAGATAAAGTAGAGGCGTCTAACTTTATTTTGCAGGAGGGCATGTGATTATGATATGGCATTGGTCGTTATGAAGGTAAAGTAGATTACTTTTCTGTTACTAACTAGTATAGTAATAGTCATCGTTCCGATGGACGACCTGGTGGAGGCATTGTGGACTTGGCGTCAAACTGATGGCAGGATGGAGATCATGCCGGAGCGCTCGATCGAGATGAAGGCGCAAGAAGAAGGACCATACCATACCATATCACATTATACATATGATGTTGATACCTGTTTTACATCTTATTGTGTGCTAGTATTAGATACTCAATGGTAGCAAATAAGATAATCCCTATTTAATTCCAATGTTCAGTGTTCCTCTTGTGTGTGCACCACCAAGAAAGTTCTTCGTTATGAGGCCGACCGTGATGATCGGGGGTCAGACATATCTACGTTCGCATACAGTGGGTGTAAGCCATGTTACACAGCGAATACACAAGTTAGATTTGGCGAGCCTAGCATGTACAGACATGGCCTCGGAACACAAGATTAAAAGATCGAGCATGAGTCACATGGATGATGTGATTGGTATTAGGGAATGTCTACCTTTGAGGCTGCACTGATGGTCGTGATGATCGAGGGAGGTGCAGAGGATAGGGATCATGTGATCACTAAAATCGTCCAGGGGATGAAAATTTTAGTGGAGACCAATTATAAATTGATCTCTTATTATAAACTTAGTCTAGATGTCTATTTGCAAATATCTTATTAGATCATGGCCTATCACATTGAGTTCCTTTGCGACCATGAGAATATATTGCTTAATTTGGAACTTAGCAAAAGGGTCCAACTTCATAGATTAATACCCACGCCTGAGGGATATCCTTAATAATTTTGTTTGGTCAAGGTAGCATATTTGTTATTCAAACATCATGTCAGAGTACTTAAAGATATACTCTATTAATCAGAAACACTAGAAAAAGCGTGCGTGTTCCAGAGCTCGCCTCACAATCGCTGCTATCCCTGCACGTGGTGTCCTGGAAGTTTTTTGCACGCTGTCCCGGGCCTTTCCTGCGTTACACGTGGTGCCTGGGGAGAGGGGGGCGCGGTCCTTTTTCCCTTTCTCTTTTTGATTCAAATACGAAAAATGTGATATCTTTTAAACGAATTGGCCAAATCGAGATCTGTTGTCACGGTTGTACTAGTCATGTCGAGATCTACAAAACTAGATCCCATATTAATAGTTTTTGACGAAGTTTTTTTTTGTACTGCCTTTTGACCCTACGTTGCAATGCCTTCGGTTGTGGTGCATGACACGATGTCCTGGCGGTGCACGGTCGATGCACTGCCTTTTTATTCTGCATTGCACTGCCTTCGGCGTGTACGAAACAATGCCCTGGCAGTGCACTGTCTGTGTACTGCCTTTTGTATTACATTGCACTGCCTTCGGGCGCACTGCACAGTGAGGTATCCTAGTAGTGCACTACTCGTGCACTGCCTTTTTGTGTTGCGTTGCACTGCCTTCGGTCGCAGTGCACGAGACGATGTCCTGGTAGTGCATCGATTGTGCACTGCCTGTTTGTACTGTGTTGCACTGCCTTCAGGCGAGTGCATGACGAGGTACTGCCTTTTTCTGTTGTGTTGCACTGCCTTCCGTCGCAGTGCACGGGACAATGTCCTGGCAGTGCACGGTATACTATGTTGCACTGCCTTTGGGTGCAGTGCACGACGAGGTATCCTGGCAGGTACTACCGTACCGCCTTGTTAGGTTGTGTTGCACCGCCTTGATCGCGATGCGAGACGATGTTCTAGCGATAATCGTCGTGCACTATCTATTTATACTGTGTTGTACTACCTTCGATCGCAGTGCCCGGGACGATAAAGTGGTAGCTCACAATTTTTTCTCTTTCTCTTTTTTTCCACGGTGCACTGCACTTTTTTCTATACTACTCACCTATTTTTCGACGTGGATATTTTCTATACCACGTGCGCCCAATAGCAGAATACCAGTACAAGAGCAGAGTAGCAGCGTGATGACCCATAAGTATAGGGGGTGTATCGCAGTATTTTCGAGGGAAGTGAAACCCAATTTATTGATTCGACACAAGGGGAGACAAAGAATATTTATAAGCCTTAACAACTGAGTTGTCAATTCAGCTGCACCTAGAAACAATCTTGCTCACAGCAGTTTATCAGTAGCCGTTTTATAGTAGGAATACCAAAGTAGCAGCAGTAGTAAAGTAAAGACAGCAGTGACAATAGCAGTAAACAGTAGGATTCGAGTGCGGTAGGCATAGGGATGGATGGACGGGCGTTGCATAGACAAGACAATTCACATAGCAATCAGAACATAGGGCAATTGCAGATAAATAAGATAAAGCATCCAAGTACTAGATAATCCTAGGCATGTGTTCCATATATAGTCATACGTGCTCGCAATGAGAACTTGCACAACATCTTTTGTCCTGCCAACCCATTTGCAGCGGGGCCTCAAGGGAACTACTGGCAATTAAGATGCTCCTTTTAATAGAGCACCGGAGCAAAGCATTAACACCCCGTGAACACATGTGATCCTCACATCAAAGCCATTCCCTCCGGTTATCCCGAGTTCTATCACTTTGGGGCCATCGGTTCCGGACAACAACGTGTGTATACAACTTGCAGGTAAGACCATAAACAATACTATCATAATGAATC
This sequence comes from Avena insularis, assembly GCA_023614405.1. Lineage (NCBI taxonomy): Eukaryota > Viridiplantae > Streptophyta > Magnoliopsida > Poales > Poaceae > Avena > Avena insularis. The sequence continues at coordinate 480,421,257 of CM042686.1, read as the reverse complement.
AATAACATGTTCAGATCTGAAATCATGGCACTCGGGCCCTAGTGACAAGCATTAAGCACAACAAGTCGCAACAAAGTCATAAAGCACTAATAAAAGATACTAGGCACCATGCCCTAACAATCTGATGCCATTACATGAACGATCTTATCCAATCCCTACCATCCCCATAGCCTACAGCAGGGGGGATTACTCACTCATAGATGGGGGAAACATGGATGGTCGATGGAGAAGCGATGGTGATGATGATGGCGATGCTCTCCTCCAATTCCCCGTCTCGGCAGGGTGCCAGAACGGAGTTTCTGGTGCTGTTTCGTGGAATCTCGTGGTGGCGTCAGAGCGGAACTCCTTCTGGAAAAACGTCAAACCCTCCGGAGTTTTTAGGTCAGAAGGCTTCTTATAGGCGAAGAGGGAGACCGAGGATGCACTGGGCAGCAGACCATGCCTCTGGCGGCGGCCAGCCCCCGCGCTGGGAGGGTGGCCAGCCCTGGCCCTCCTCCGTCTCGTATCTTGGCTCGTGAGTCTTCCGAAAAATAGGCACTTTGGCTTTTGTCTCGTCAATTCGAGAATATTCATTTTCGACTTTTACGGAACCAAAACAGCAGAAACAGCAAATGGCATTGTGGCTCTTGTTAATAGGTTAGTCCAAGAAATCATATGAAAAGTACTCCAAAGTATGGACAAAACACAAGAAAGTGGATAAAACCAAGCATGGAGCATCAAAAATTATAGATACATTTGCAATGTATCAACATCCCCAAGCTTAACTCCTGCTCGTCCTCGAGTAGGTAAGTGATAAAAAGGAAGAATAATTTTTGAGGTGACATGCACCATCATAAACTTGATCAAAGTATTTGTAAAACATTCAAAGTTGGGATCATAGTACTTCAATCATAACATGAAAGACAAAGTTCTAGCAATAAGACAAAGAAACTATGATGCAACATGAAAAGGCACAAACAAAAGATTCATGAATAACAATGCTTTGCAAGACATTTGTTTGTTCCACATAAATAAGGCATAGCATAATAGTATTCAGCTTGTCCCTCAATAGAGTAGCAAACATAAATGCATAGGACACCTTCAAAGTTTACAAGAGTGACTAGATACAAATAGTTTAAAACAAGCAATATCAAGGTATGCATCAATCAACAAGTCTTGGGACAATGCACATAGAACTAAGAATGGCCACTATACTCTCAAAGTAGGTGCGTAAAGATAGAAGGTGGAGACTCAATATAATGGTGGAAGAAAAGCCTTTTTATAAAAGGAAGTAGGGATTCAAGTCTCATAAAGAGATTCCAAAAATTATGGTACTTATAGCTTTCAGCTCTCATTGCCCCTATCATAAGCATCTTGAAGTGATTAAGGTTAAAGTGAACAAACTATGGTGTACATGCTTGACGAAGTATAAGTTAGAAATCTCATGTCCCTTGTATACGAGGGCCGCTCCTCATGATGCTCAAGTTTAGTCACCGGTACGTTCTTGTCATCGTAAGTACATGTGTATCATAGAGAACCGCCAACAGGGTACCCCTTGCCCGATGATACGGAAGAATCCCCATATCAAAATGACAAGGCAAGCAGACAACGAGCATCTCAGCAAGCTTCTAATTTACCATGGGAATATGGTGCTTTTTTCTCTCTTTCCTCTTTTCATAATCTTTTTTTTTTCTCTTTTTTCTCAATATTGGACTTTTTTTTATAAGAAGAATGCTTCATAGACAGCTTATTATGGTTACGCTGCAGGTTTCCACCATGTCAGCATGGATTAGACCAGCGGCCCAGGCGTTTCTCTAACACATATACATAACTCCATGGACTTACAAGCTCCCCTTTCATTTCACACCGACGACATCCATAGACAAAAGAGCATGATATCAACTAGGTACAAGTACCAAGTGCAATGTTGAAAGCGTTCCCCATGAAAGCATGCTTCTGCTAATTCCTAACAAATAAGTGCAAGCATATACAACATAGACGACACAATGGTTCAAATTTATTAAGGGAAAGAAAAGTAAAGTGTGCCATCAAGTTCGTGAGAGCTTTAATCACTAGTTTTCTCATAACAAGTTTAATTTGGAAGGTAAACAAAAGCATGAATATACTTGGAATACCATAAGCTAATAGGTAGGTATGGTGGACTCTTTGGAATAACTTGGTTTAGGGAGTTGGATGCATGAGTGGAACTCATACTTGGTTGTTGAGGCTAGCAAAAGACTGGGAGTGACAAACTAAGAGAGCAATAATGGCCATAATCATGCAGAGCGACAAAACATCATTGATCAAAGCATAAAGTGATACTACAAGTTGAAAACTAAAGGATCATAAAGGCTATGGTGACTTGAGATAGTCATAACATGGTGTGAGCATGCGCCAAGTCAACCCAAATAAAGCATCAAAGGAGAATACCACTATACTATGCTTTAATATGCTAAAACAATGCATGATTCATCCAAGGCACATTAAGCAATCTCAATTGTTTATAACAACTCATGCTACAGCAAAGAATACTAAGCATAAAGTCAAAACAATATCAAGCATGGCATGATAGAGCATAGGCCACAGTCAAAAACAAGCTCTTTTTACCACATAAGCATGGACTTTCCTACTCTTTTCCAAACCAAACCAAACTATTTGCAAACCAATGTATGAAACAGGGGGTCCAACCAATTAATTCAGAAAACTAAGCAAACAAAAGCAAACGAAAACCAAAACAAAAACGAAAAAGAAGACGCTCCAAGAACAACACAACTGTGCATGAAACAATAAAAATGAAGCGTTTGGAAGAAACCTGGGATTTTTATTGATGAAGAAGGGGATGCCTTGGGCATCCTCAAGATTTGATGCTTGTACTTCTTGGATATTTTTTGGGGTGACATGCGTGGCATCCTCAAGCTTGAGCTTTAGTCCATCCTTCATCTCATTACTCATTCCTTCCATACACCTGAAATTTTTTCTTCATACAAAACTTCACACAATCTTTATGAGCAACATTAGTGCACTCACAATAAATAAGTCTTAAGGTTCAGTTCTAACACCAAATAAACTTCCATTAGAACACTATCTACTGTAGCACTTCCCTCTAAAAAGCTCAATTCCCCAAAAGAACTCAAAAAGGCACTAACAAGAAGCAAATGCAGAAAATGGCAGAAATCTGTCAAAACAGACCAGCGGGTAAATACGAATTTTTTTGAAGACCTTATGTTGCTCAAATCAAAAAGTGTTGAACGAACTAAAGTTATATAACAACCTGGGGCAGAAGCACAAAAATTCACGCCTCAAAAAGACATTCAGAGATTTTACACGAATTTTTACGGTGAAGCAGAGAAATCTGTTTCAGGACAGCAACTTTTCCAATCATTACTTCTCTCTCATTATAGGTTACTCTTGGCACAAAAAGAAAATAAAAAGGATAAGGAGAGGTTATTACAGAAGTAATAACTTCCAAGACTCATCTAAAACTTTTGGGTTATCTCCCAATAAGTACTTTTCTTTAACGCCTTTAAGTTAGGCATAAGCAAAAACTAAAATGGATAGAATAGAAGTAAGCGGACATAATCATGGTGAAAACATTGTTTTGTTCAATGAAATCCTTTTGTTAACAAGGTTGATCAGGTCTTGCTACCAAAACAATTTCATATGAGACAAAACTTTGTATTCCACTAATGATTATGTTATCTCAACCTTGATAGCAATGGCCCCAATCATAATAGTTTCAAATTTTTCTCTTGGTATGGGACAATATATTTCTCCAATTTGAATGCCCTCAACATGTTCAATTGAATTCAAAACCATAAGTCCTATCAATCTTCTTGGGGAAATAGACAGTATGTTCCTTATCATTAACATTGAAGGTCACCTTCCCTTGATTACAATTAATAATAGCTCTTGCAGTATTAAGAAAAGGTCTTCCAAGAATAATAGACATATTATCATCTTCAGGCATAATAGTTTGAGAGGATGCTCACATAAGAAATATGATTTGAAGTAAAAGAGAGCATCAAGAAGCAAATTCAAAACACTTTTAAGTCTAACCCACTTCCTATGCATAGGAATCGTGTATGCAAATAAATTCGCAAGGAACAAAGTGACAGGCATAGGAAGATAAAACAAGAGTGACTTCAAAACTTTCAGCACATAGAGAGGTGTTTCAATACCATGAAAGCTTCTACAACCATATTTTCCTCTCTCATAATAATTTTCAGTACCTCATGAATAAACTCAACAATATAACTATCACATAAAGCATGCTTTTTATGATCTACAAGCACTAGAGCTTTATTATAAACATCTTCAAAAGAATCCTCAGGAACATAACATTCATCCTTCTTTAGTAAGCATGGGGGACAATCAAATAATGTAAGGGATAAAGAGTTACTCTCATTAGAAGGTAGGCATGGGTAGCTAATCCATTCTTCCTCCTTTTGTTCATCACTCTCCTCCTCTTTTTCATCTAATGATATTTCAGGTTCATCAATTTCTTCTTCCATAGGATCCTGCAAGGCATTAGTCTCTTCCATTTGTGGAAAGCATCTATTAATATATTCAAGAATATAGCCATTTTCTTCCTTGTAATTATCAAAGCAAAATTTAAGTATACCATAAACCTCATATTTATAAGGTGAATCATCAATATTTTCAAGCAAACTAGCAAGTTCAAATGCACCCTTCCAAGCAATAAATTCTTCAATTTGTTCCACATCATAAAAGTCATAATTTCCTTTAACATAAGAAGATATGGTAACATTATCATTATACTCACATTGAAAAGGGAGGTGTTTATACCTCTTACAGCAACAAGATTTATCCAAGCAATAAGTAACATTATAAGTAGAGCACACGTTTATAGCAATGTGTATACAATTTATCAATTTGTTCCCATAAGTGTTTCCCTTTTTGTGACAAGCGGTGTTCCTTATAATAATCTTTTTGATCTTCCGTGAACCCACCTTGCCAATAAGATTCAGTTTCAAAGAAACCAACCATTGACAACAAGCATGATAAAGTAAGACAATAACCGACCAACGAAAATAACAACTAGAGTAGGAACTACTTTTTTTGTATTTTTGATAAAGAAACAAGAAAACAAGGCGAAAATAAACTTAGCTTCAACAATAGTGATTCCAAGTGGACTTGATAAATAAAGCTATGCTCCCCGGCAACAGCGCCAGAAAATAGTCTTGATGACCCACAAGTATAGGGGGTGTATCGCAGTATTTTCGAGGGAAGTTAAACCAAATTTATTGATTCGACACAAGGGGAGCTAAAGAATATTTATAAGCCCAACTGAGTTGTCAATTCAGTTGCACCTAGAAACAATCTTGCTCACAGCAGTTTATCAGTAGCAACCGTTTTATAGTAGGAATAGCAAAGTAGCAGCAGTAGTAAAGTAAAGACAACAGTGACAATAGCAGTAAACAGTAGGATTCGAGTGCGGTAGGCATAGGGATGGATGGACAGGCATTGCATGGACAAGACAATTCACATAGCAATCAGAACATAGGGCAATTGTAGATAAATAAGATAAAGCATCCAAGTACTAGATAATCCTAGGCATGTGTTCCATATATAGTCATACGTGCTCGCAATGAGAACTTGCACAACATCTTTTGTCCTGCCAGCCCGTTTGCAGCGGGACCTCAAGGGAACTACTGACAATTAAGGTGCTCCTTTTAATAGAGCACCGGAGCAAAGCATTAACACCCCGTGAACACATGTGATCCTCACATCAAAGCCATTCCCTCCGGTTATCCCGATTTCTATCACTTCGGGGCCATCGGTTCCGGACAACAACGTGTGTATACAACTTGCAGGTAAGACCATAAACAATACTATCATAATGAATCAATAACATGTTCAAATCTGAAATCATGGCACTCGGGCCCTAGTGACAAGCATTAAGCACAACAAGTCGCAACAAAGTCATAAAGCACTAATAAAAGATACTAGGCACCATGCCCTAACAATCTGATGCCATTACATGAACGATCTTATCCAATCCCTACCATCCCCATAGCCTACAGCGGGGGGATTACTCACTCATAGATGGGGGAAACATGGATGGTCGATGGAGAAGCGATGGTGATGATGATGGCGATGCTCTCCTCCAATTCCCCGTCCCGGCAGGGTGCCAGAACGGAGTTTCTGGTGCTGTTTCGTGGAATCTCGTGGTGGCGTCAGAGCGGAACTCCTTCTGGAAAAACGTCGAACCCCCCAGAGTTTTTAGGTCAGAAGGCTTCTTATAGGCGAAGAGGGAGACCGAGGGGATGCCTGGGCGGCCAGACCATGCCCTAGCGTGGCCAGGCCCAGCCTGCGCCTAGGGGGGTGGACAGCCCCTGGCCCTCCTCCGTCTCGTATTCTGGCTCCGTGAGTCTTCCGGAAAAATAGGCACTTTGGCTTTTGTCTCGTCCATTTCCGAGAATATTCATTTCTTGACTTTCTTGGAACCAAAAACAGCTTAAAACAGGCAGCTGGCACTATGGCTCTTGTTAATAGGTTAGGCCAAGAAATCATATGAAAAGTACTCCAAAGTATGGACAAAACACAAGAAAGTGGATAAAACCAAGCATGGAGCATCAAAAATTATAGATACATTTGCAATGTATCACAACGTGGCCACGTGGCAATCATGGAGAGCAAGAGGGGCCTGCTGTGCGCATGCGCAAGCAGCCACGCGTTGGCATCCTTTGCAGAGAGAGCGCGCGCGCTAGTCATCCTCCTCTATTAATTCTTAATTCTAGATTGCTTCGAGTTTTCCCTGTCTAGAGGAGTATAAGAGAGATGTGTTGCATCATCTCTATGTTAGGATGTGATGCTCATATGAATGCTTATAAAACACATAGTGATGTTCCACCAATATAATATTGATGATGAATTGTTTTATGTCCATTGCAATTAAAAAGAGAATAGACAAGTGAACCCATGAGCCCCAGTCCAACATTTATCATAATAAACAACCTTCAAACAATATTGTTATCATTTACCTTTGCTGCAACTTATTATCTAAAAGCACAAAAATACTTTATTTGACCTTTATTTATTGCATTTACTTTATTTGCATTTTATGTTTTTAGTGTTCTTAGTTTTTATTATTATTTCATATTACTAATACGAAACCTTGTACTTGACAACCACAAAGTGGAGTAGGGGACACAAGGAAAAAACTTTGCTTTGTAGGTTTCTTGAGAAGAGAAGAAAATGATACTCTTTTTCAATTTCTCGAGAGTTCGATATAAACCCTTGAGTCACCCTTGTGAGGAAAAGACGCTTGCTACAACACTCTACACTTGGAGTCTCAATGAGTTGGTACACATGGAGTTGTTGCCATCAGTCAGCAACTTCTTTTACCACAAGGATTTGCTGGCTCTAGAGCAGATGTGAGGTCTTGCTCCTTTCATCAACGACGCAGCAACCCTGAAAACGCAATGGGACGCCAAGCCGTACGAGCTTCTGGATATCCTCATCTATGCCACGAGGTGGATTGAGTTTTTTTAGGAAGAATAAGGGCTTGTGTGGCATCGACTTGGTGCACTGCTGGCTCGACCACCATATCTAGCCACTGCATCACCATGACCGCCTCATGTGCGCAATCACGAACTGCAAGATGAATGATCTTTGGGTCACTTTGACTCGGATTCCCTGGTTGGAGTACGTCAAGAGAATGAGGTTCTTGGTGAAGGAACACATTGATCGCAAGATCCCGGACGTTTCTTTGTCCATGTACACTGCTAGTAACAAAATCCCCAAGGTAATCCAAATTCCAGAGTCTTTTTGTTTTACGTCTCAACTCTTCTTCCAACCTGCACACTAAATATATTTTTTGACTTATATCTAGAGGATCCTCCTAAAGAGGAGCTATCCCCTTACTAGGGTTATCTAGAAGAAGCAGTGGAGGTGGAGGAAGAGTCAAAGGAGCAGAAGGTCGCGTGCCCAAGAAGAGCGCAAAGCTTCCACCATTTCTATCCTAGTTGGAGACAGCCTTGGAGCAACACCACCAAAGCTCCCCATAGTTAAGAAGATCTTGCCTTCCGCCTTTACTATTCGACATATTTATCAGCGTTTTTGTGCTAACTTTCTTATTTTTGAAGATCTAAACCTTTGAAAGGTACCAAGAGCAAAGTCCTTCTTCAAACAGTGTTGAACATGATGCCCCTATCATCGCTCCTCCCACCCCTGTGTCGCAACCTTTTGTGACACCAGTGGTGGGTATTTCTCCGACTGCCCCTGAGCTACTTAGCCAAACCGTCCCAAACAAAGAGACCACAACAGATTTGGAGGCAGCCGGTATTTCAGCTGGAGGTGTTGGCTTAGATCCGAATACTATTATGGTCAAAGCTTCGTCTAATGATCCCATGGTAAGTGATTCGGATTTTGGCAATCTATCCCCCATTCTAGAGGATATGGGCCTATTGGCGACTAGACCAATAGTCAATCAACATGCCAAAATTATGAAGTACCTCCTTTCTGGTCTCACCTAGAAGGAGCATAAAGAATAAGAAGAAGAAGAAGAAGAAGAAGAGCAAGAACAAGAAGAAGAAGAAGAAGAAGTCAAGCTAGAGAGCTTGCTAGAAGTAGTGAAGAAGAGGGATGCCGAAAAATTGCCAAGGCTGGTGCATATATTTTGCCTCCTGGCTTCAAGTGTCTAACTCTGATCGAGAAGGTCTATGTGTCGATTATCTCCGGCTTCCAGCGCATGCGCATCAAACTAATGGAAATATTCCCTAGAGGCATATTCCTAGCAATCACTGATGAGACAAATTCAAGGAATTGACTATAATAAGACATTCTCTCCCATAGCGATGCTTAAGTTTGTTTGGATACTTCTAGCAATCGCTGAATATTTTGATTATGAGATATGGCAGATGGACATCAAAACAACGTTCCTGAATGGGAAGCTAACTGAGGATGTGTACATGGTACAACCCGAGGGTTTTGTCGATCCAAAGGATGTTGGAAATGTGTGCAAACTTTAGCATTCAATCTATGGACTAAAGCAAGCATCACGAAGTTGGAATATCCATTTTGATGAAGTGGTCAAAGGATTTGGCTTTGTCAACAACGGTCAAGAAGCTTGTGTATAGAAGAAAGTGAGTGGTAGTGCAATATCATTTCTAATACTATATGTGGATGACATATTGTTGATTGGAAACGATAAAACATTTCTTAACACTATAAAGGACTCATCGGAGGAAAAAAAATTCAATGAAAGATTTGGGTAAAGCAGCTTATATATTGGGCATAAAGATCTATCACTACTACAAAAAGGCTTATAGCCTCCTGGTACTTAGTGACGGGCAAAACGTTGCCTGTCACTAGTATGCATTCCTAGTGATGGGTGCAGATAAGCCTGTCACTAGTACAAAATACTAGTGACAGGCGCATAAAATTAACTGTCACTAATACCTTTGTCGAAGGCAGGCCGAACCAAAAAATTACTTAGTGACGGGCGTGTATGAATGCCTGTCACTAAAAACGGTACGAGTAGTGACAGGCCCAAAAAAATGACTGTCACAAGTATTTTCCGAGCAGCAACTTCAAGGGGCAATTTCTTAGTGACAGGCAACGCTAAAGGTCTGTCAGTGATGTGATGGTGGCTATAAGCTATTTTTTACTGGTACGAAGTTAGATCAGATGTTTTGTCCAAAAGTATTTCTTAGACTGTATTCATAGTTAATAGCTCATTAAGGTAACCATGGTTATCTTAGACCACCACTGACACCTATTGAGGAGAGAAATGTGAAAGCCATAATTGCCAGAAAGGAGCCATGAGTATTAGCTAAACAGGCGGTACAATGTTTCTATATAACCGACCCACAAGCGTCAAACCGTATAGTCGTGAGAATTGGAAAAAGGAGTATCGTCGGGGTGGATGGTCTCGTTGATAAAGAGGATTATGACCAATTCAATAATCCAGATACAGATGAAGATGATGAAGCTACCCAAAACTCCGTACCTACTAGAAGGGATCAAACTACATTATCCATCACGTGTCCCTTCAAAAGATGCAGTTACTCCGAGGGTCTAACATATACGCGGAAGAAAATCAAGACTACTATTGAGAAGATTGTTGATGACAAAACGAAACCTAATTTGTTTCGATGCAAGATATTATGAACTATCCTATATTTTCGTGAAGTTTAGTTTTTTCTAAGTACTTCCTCTGTTTCATAATATAAGAAGTTTTAATTTTGTGAAGGTAGTGTATCTAGATATCTTTTAGTGTATAAGTTCGGAGAGACGAAGGGAGTATTATATAGATCTTATATGCACTTTGCATCATTTTTGGTGATTTTTTCATGTGTAATTACGTGAATCAGTACACTACACGAATGAGAAAAACCATCCGTAGGTCTAGGGTTATCGTACACGAATAGCCTTCCCCAACCACCGCCCCTTGCTCCTGTCCCCATTGATGACCCACAAGTATAGGGGGTGTATCGCAGTATTTTCGATAAGTAAGAGTGTTGAACCCAACGAGGAGCAGAAGGTGCTGGCTAGTGGTATGATTCAGGAATTCTCTGCAAATACTTAGCAAACGGATTTTTAGGGGTTTTCGATAAAGCAAGTAAACAAAGTACGAGTAAATGAAAGACAGTAAGAATGAATGCAACAAGTGGCCCAATCCTTTATGCAGCAAAGGACAAGCCGGTTGTATTTCTATAGATGACCAAACGTTCTTGAGGACACATGGGAAGACTGTCAAGTGCTTTCGCTTCATATAGTCGATTAATCTTCTTTAGCTTGCTAAGTGTTGTGTGGGTGAACCTATGCTAATGTACCGTCTCATCCAAGACTTAATACATACTTGTGATTAAACCCCCTTGCAAACATCCATAAGTACAAGAAAATAATTAAGGTAAAACCTAACCACGGCTTTAAACTCTAAGACCCTTACGTCCCTTGTGCAATGGTTTCCTAACGGGGGTTCAGGTTTCTGTCACTCCGGCAACCCCTACGATTAGTAGCCAAATACACAATGCATTCCCCTAGGCCCATATAGGTGAGGTGTCATGTAGTCGACATTCACATGACACCACTAAAAGAAGTACACCACAACTTAAATAACAATCTATTGAATCTTTCTCAACGCAACTCCATTACTAACAACAAGACTTCTCCCATGTCCTCAAGAACAAAACGAACTACTCACAAGACATCATATGGATCATGATCAGAGATGGAATAATGATGTATAACAATCTGAACATAAACAATAATTCAATGGTTCACTCAATAGCATCAACTACAAAGAGTAATCAACACCGGGAAAGTTTCCCCTATGAACTATAGCAAGATTCAACCAATTGTTACAGCAATATGGAGATGGTGATGAGGGTGATGGTGATGATGGTGGTGATGATGATGATGATCCGATGAAGTCCAGCTTGATGGTGGTGTTGATGGCGACGATCTCCCTCTCCGGAAGGAATTCCTCCCGAAATCACTGGAGAGATCTTTCTCTCGATGTTTTCCGCCTTGAGGCGGGAATCTTCTGTGGTCGCCCCTAGTCTTAGGGTTTGGGAGGAAGATATACGCCGAGAGGCTGGAGTGGGCGGGGTGGCCACACCACTCCGGTGCGTCCTAGGCTCGCCACGCCATGGGGTGGTGTGGGCCCCTCAGCCCACCTCCACTCCATCTTCGGCATCTTAAGTCTTCGAAAATAGAATTTCCCGTATATTTTCCCGGATTTTCTGATCTTCAATTTTGCCTCCAAAGCACCTTTTCCATCGAATCCCGATCGCATGGTCCATGCTCCAAAAGTCATCAACCATGCAAAAATAGATGAAATAACATAAGTATCACCTCTCAATACGAAATATATCAATGAATAATAGTGAATTAAGACATAGAATAGTGATGCAAAATGGACGTATCACCCATCGCCATCCCCGATTCCTAGTCCCCACCCGCCGCCACCCATCCAACGCCGCCATCACCTCCAACACCGTCGCACGCGGCGGCGCCTCCCCTCAACACGAGGATGCCACCCTCCAGCGCCGCCACCCTGCATCCAACGCCCCGCCGCGAGGACGCCGCCACCGGAGGACGCCGCTGCTCGATTGCGCTGCTTCCTCTCCTAAACCAGCAGGCCCACCACCGCCGACGCGTCCCAGGCCTCCCGCCGCTGACAACTGTGGGTGTTGGTATCAGAAGAACTCTGACTCTATGGACTATATTTGTGTGTTCTGCTCTGCTACCCTTGATCCCCTCCTTGCTCTATTTGTCCCCATGGCCGCCTAGGGTTCCCGGCACCTCCACCGCCGGCGCCTGCATCACTACGTCCGCCGCCCTGCACTACTACGTCCACCATCGACCATCAGCACAGCCCAGTGGTGCCCTTCCTCAGTCTCTATTTCTACCTCTGATATGGATACTGATAAAATCTACTAATCAACCTTTGTATGTTAGTTGGATATTTAATATCATGATATAGCTTGTTTATCCCCCGTTGATTATTTAGTCTTGTTTATAAAATCAAGTGAATTTGAATTGACTAAGAATTAGCTATGTGTAGACTTATATAAGGCATTTACTCTCGGCAATTCTGCAGTAGTGGTAAGATTGGAAGTGATCCTCTCTTGGATTCTTCCATTTTGAACCTCTTCAAAACCTTATATAGATATGTATCTTGGATAAGACCTATTAGGCATAGGGATCTATCCCTATACACTACTGCAGAATTGCCCATCAGTGACAGGCTCAATAAGCCTATCAGTGACAGGCAAAGCGCCTGTCACTGATAACTAGTCACTAATATAAGGTTACTAGTGATAGGCAAGTGCCTGTCACTAGTATGTGTGTACTAGTGACAAGCGTTTACAGGTGCCTGTCACCAGTAGGTGTGTACTAGTGACAGGTAAAAAATATGCATGTCACTGGTTGCGATCAACTGCTGCAAATCCCTCAGGTTTTTTAGTTTAGTGACAGGCCCTTTATCCGGCCTGTCACTGGTTTGAATTTCGATAATAAAAATATTAAATTCATTTTCCATAAGTATTCCTCATAGCATAAAGATATTATAAAAAATAAATGTATTTTCTACTAATATTTTAGATACCACAATAAGATGTACCAATGATACATTCAGATAACCGAATATGACATAATTTTTGCACATACAAGACACATCCGCACAATCTCTCTCACATCATATAACCCCCCCCAAACAACCAAAACAGTCTGCCTACATTAAACAAGACCGCTCAATCCACGTGTAGAAGACAAACAACAAGTACCTAGACCGACGTTGCGATACATGGATCAAGCATCTTGTTCACCACAAAGTATGCATTCCAAAAACCTGCAAGTTGTTAAAATTTATCAGTACCACCCTCTCTAGGAAAGAGAATGAACTACATTTTGATCTAGTGAAAGTGAACATTCAAATCCAGTCTTAGTTACTTTGCAGACTACTTCATGTATGGCAATAGAAGATAGTAAGACAGGATGTTAGTACTAAGGTTGTGGCATGAAGTTGTAATAATATTAAGCTCCAGTAGCATATGAAATTGCATTGATTATAAGGTAATCTCCACACTGATTGCACCACTCTGGAATTGTTACTTTATTCCTAGATGGCAATGAAATTGTAAGTTTTTGATTACTACTGTAGGTGCCCTACCTGTTACAATGATACGAGATTCTTTTTTATCAATACAACTGCTACTCTATTCAATTTGTTATGCTTAGATCTCAATCGAACCACTTATGAAACGACAAAAAATACTCGTAAAGCACAATAAGCTTAAATTAAACTCAAATGCACGACAACCGTAGTTAGCTTAGCTCGACCGTCATGTAATCATCTAGCTAATGAACCAAAAAGTGCATGTATTGACTCAGATGATTCATTTGGTACCAAAAATAAATAGTGATGTACAACGACAGTTCATCACTACTGTAATCATCTAGCTACTGAACCAGACAATTCAGATAAATGTTGTTAGTACAAAGGTATCCTAACTTGTGTTTCTTTTCATGATATTTACTTCCCTTCGTCCGTATTCATTTGAGAATGTTTTACTATCCACATTCAGAGTTGATCTTGTTTCAAAATAATTCCATTCTTAGATAGAAACTGATTCCTTTGAATATTCACAGATTGCCAAAGGCAATGAAACAACCAAAAATAAATTCAAAAAAAAGGGATAGATAAAGCTGGCAATGGTTGGGCAACTGAACCATGTCCAAACAGAACCCGCTTGACTAGTTTGAAAAAATCAAATCGAACTGACCCGCGACACTTGTATTAGCACCAAACCAAAACTAAATTGCATGATATATCCACCCAAACCGAACCAAACTAGCAGCGGGAACTGTGGTTTCAGATTATGGTTTGAGGTCAGTTAACCACCCGTGCACATTACAGCTTACCACGTGCTAGCTGAACATGCGGAGCTCGGGCTGCCGCTTCTTCTCACAGCCGATCGTTAATTCATGCAGGATCCCTCGGAGGCGACTAGAACCAATCTAAAAACAGCAGAGGAGATCTGCTTGCCCATGCAATTGTGCTCTATGGGAAAGGAGAGGAGAGTGGTTCTTGAATCTGTATCATTTTTTGGATGTGTATGGACCTAAGATTTCTTTGATTAGTAGTACCCGGAGAAAATATGAAAACAACAGAGTTCAATTGTTCTCAGGATATGTCTCGTGGGATACTCCTTGGAAGCCATTATGAAAAGAAGATGTGTTCGCATGTATTTCATATGGCAACTTACAAGTATATACAGTTAGTGGAGACACGGGGGATATTTGAACAACGAGCTCCTTGGCTAGTTGACCTCGCATTTATGCTTCAGTAGTACTACCATCTCTATTCATCTTCAAATTCAGCCCTATCTACCTAATACTACATGAGAATCTGAAGTCATTTTAGTCAAACGAATTCATAGTATGTTCCTTTTATGCTTCGGCCACTAATGTCAGTTAGAGTTTTACTCAGTTTATGTTATTATGATGTCATTGTATACTGCTAGTTGCATGTAGCCATGTTACATTTAAAGTGAAGTATCATGTGTCTATGCGGATGCATGCAGCTCCCTGCTGCTACTACTCTTAGCTCCATCAGCACCCAACATGAAGCAGAATGTTTTAAGAAATATATATACACAATTTTTTCCCCAATGAGAAACTCTACAATCTGCATGCAACCTGCCAGCAAATTAGTTGACAAATGTACAAGGGCAACTTATTGTTTCTCCTTGATAGATTAACTAGGAAAAAAATACATTTGTTTGAACGCTTGCTCTGAAACAATTATCGTGCACTTGATGAAGCTCCAATAGTATTGTGCTAATGTTCGCATTTCACAATCCAAATTTTAGTTATTATATGAACTGATCCAAATTTTAGTTATTATCTATGAACTGGCCGTAGCATTGTCTTCAGTTAAGAAAAGTGTGCAATCCAGTTTTCTATGTATCTTATCCTAGCATTCTATGTGAATCTCATTTATGAGATGCTGATGACTTGGACAAGCTACTAATTCCCAAAAAAACACAAGAAGCTAGGCAACCAAATCACTCAAATTAGCAAGGATTTCCAAGTGCTCATGGAATGTTGGTCAAATCAATAGAATTTCCACTGAAAAAATCACTCGAATCAGTTCAGCTGTCCTCTTATTTTATTTTCATGGAAGCATGTTTTGCCAATGTAAACCTAAGTCACCATGTCAGATTAATTTGGGGATCATTACAACTTTCATGAATCTATTTCGTGTAATCAGTTTGCACGTGCAAAGCAAAACAAAGTCTAAATGTAGTATTCTTTCGTGCAAAACTCAGTGTAAAGTGTGTGTCCTGCTCAGTGTAAAACTCAGTGTAAACAAAGTCTAAATGTCTAACCCACAATTAAAATAAACTCGTAGCAATGCACGAGCAAATGTGCTAGTCAACACTAATATTCAAAAGTTGTAGCAACAAGCAGCCATCAGTACTAGCGAAAAAACAGTCAGATAAACAATTTGCAGAGACGCAGAATAGCAACAGTGAGGAAGCATACCACCCAAAGCAAGAGGTGAACAAATATTCAGTTGAGCTAACAAAACTTCAGAGTCCACTTTCGAAGGAAGAAGGTCAGACAGCACTGGTCAATAGGATCGGGTGGGCTGGGCACATAGCCCACAATAATAAATGGCAACAAGGCTCAACAGAACTTATCGGTTGGCCTAAGCTTACTCGATTCTATTCTTTCCAATATCATATACGCCTAGTGAAATGCATCTATCTCCTTCTTTCTTTTTATCCATTTTATATACCTAGTCGCAAAGAATCAAAGAAAACAGAATAAAATGCCACACACCTCATTCTGGGATCATCAATGCTTGATCAATTGGGTTGCAACCACCTTTGTGCGTGAATCATGAACCTCCGGCGTGTCATCATCACCAACTTAAAACATTGACATGCTAAAAAAACAATTACTTCAATTGTTTTGTTCCTGCTGCCTGCTATACCCATGGTTCTTTGTGCCGAGTCTAGACCAAAATGTGATACTACATAATTCCATATGACTATATAATGTAAGCTACTAATTAAGTTGCGTGCAACAGATTGGAGACGAGATACCCAAGTAGAACCAAATAAGTTTCTGTAAGAAAAGTCCCTCTATGGCAGAATCAACCACTTATCTGAGTTAAGAAGTATCATCTATATGCAGTTAGTTCTATGCAGACGTTCTCAAAACCTTCTGAACAAACAGCGGCTAGGCCACACAATATAACTGGCATACAAGAGTTTGGACGGAGAATTACCCGTGTGTATGGAAAAGGTAGTTGCCGAAGCAGTTTCCTCTTTGACTATTAAATTAGATGTAGTTAAAAGAAAAACCAAATGCAGCTAAGGGATAGACACCACCAGGGAGCATGGGTAGGTATGAAAAATAGAATACAATACATTACTATTTAGTATTTAGTATTAAATTGAATAACACAACCACAATAAAATCTGACGGAAGAGCATACGTGCAGTGCAGCGCGGCATGTGTTTGACCTTCACAAGTGGATTTGCACTAGCTACCATTACATATTGAAGAAAGAAATGCCGAGAGTAAAAGCCTTATATAAGTCTACACATAGCTAATTCTCAGTCAATTCAAATTCACTTGATTTTATAAACAAGACTAAATAATCAGCGGGGGATAAACAAGCTATAGCATGATATTAAATATCCAACTGACATATAGAGGTTGATTAGTAGATTTTATCAGTATCCATATCAGAGGTAGAAATAGAGACTGAGGGAGGGCACCGCTGGGCTATGCTCATGGTCGATGGTGGACGTAGTAGTGCAGGGTGGCGGACGTAGTGATGCAGGCGCCGGCGATGGAGGTGCTGGGAACCCTAGGCGGCCATGGGGACAAATAGAGCAAGGAGGGGATCAAGGGTAGCAGAGCAGAACACACAAATACAGTCCATAGAGTCAGAGTTCTTCTGATACCAAGACCCACAGCTGTCGGCGGCGGGAGGCCTGGGACGCGTCGGCGGCAGTGGGCCTAGGAATCGGGGATGGCGATGGGGACGGGAGCAAGGGGCGGTGGTTGGGGAAGGCTATTCGTGTACGATAACCCTAGACCTACGGATGGTTTTTCTCATTCGTGTAGTGTATACACATGAAAAAATCACCAAAAATGATGCAAAGTGCATATAAGATCTATATAATACTCCCTCCGTCTCTTCGAACTTATACACTAAAAGACATCTAGATACACTACCTTCACAAAATTAAAACTTCTTATATTATGAAACGGAGGAAGTACTTAGAAAAAACTAAACTTCACGAAAATATAGGATAGTTCATAATATCTTGCATCGAAAAAAATTAGGTTTTGTTTTGTCATCAACAATCTTCTCATCAGTAGTCTTGATTTTCTTCCGCGTATATGTTAGACCCTCGGAGTGACTGCATCTTTTGAAGGGACACGCGATGGATAATGTAGTTTGATCCCTTCTAGTAGGTATGGAGTTTTGGGTAGCTTCATCATCTTCATCTGTATCTGAATTATTGAATTGGTCATAATCCTCTTTATC
Organism: Avena insularis; assembly: GCA_023614405.1. Classification (NCBI taxonomy): domain Eukaryota; kingdom Viridiplantae; phylum Streptophyta; class Magnoliopsida; order Poales; family Poaceae; genus Avena; species Avena insularis. Next base: position 480,403,232 of record CM042686.1, on the reverse strand, counting down.
AACGAGACCATCCACCCCGACGATACTCCTTTTTCCTCTTCTCACGACTATACGGTTTGACGCTTGTGGGTCGGTTATATAGAAACATTGTACCGCCTGTTTAGCTAATACTCATGACTCCTTTCTGGCGCTTATGGCTTTCACATTTCTCTCCTCAATAGGTGTCAGTGGCGGTCTAAGATAACCATGGTTACCTTAATGAGCTATTAACTATGAATACAGTCTAAGAAATACTTTTGGGCAAAACATCTGATCTAACTTCGTACCAGTAAAAAATAGCTTATAGCCACCATCACATCACTGACAGGCCTTTAGCGTTGCCTGTCACTAAGAAATTGCCCCTTGAAGTTGCTGCCCGGAAAATACTTGTGACAGTCATTTTTTTGGGCCTGTCACTACTGCATTGCTTTTAGTGACAGCATTCATACGCTCATCACTAAGTAATTTTTGGTTCTACTGCCTCTCACAGGTATTAGTGACAGTTAATTTTATGCGCCTGTCACTAGTGTTTTATACTAGTGACAGGCTTATCTGCACCCGTAAAACACTAGTGACAGGCTTATCTGCACCCGTCACTAGGAATGCATACTAGTGACAGGCAAAGTGTTGCCCGTCACTAAGTACCAGGAGGCTATAAGCCTTTTTGTAGTAGTATACATGTCAGACCATTGAGTAAGAAGCAATGTCCTATGATAGATGATAAGCGGAAATACATGAGTGATGTCCGATATGCATCAGCAATTGGGTTAATCATGTACGCCATGATATAAACAAGACCAGATGTATCCTATGCTCTAAGTGTTGCGAGCAGATACCAGAGTGATCCAGGAACATATCATTGGATAGTAGTGAAAACTCTTAAGTACTTGCGAAGGACTAAGGGTATCTTTCTCATATATGGAGGTGATAAAGAGCTCATTGCAATAGGTTACACTGATGCAAGAATTGTCACTGATCCTGATGATTTCAAGTCTCAATCCGGCTATGTGTTCACTATGAACGGGGGAGTGATAAGCTAGAAAATTTCTAAGCAAGATACAACTGAGAATTCTACAACAGAGGCGGAGTACATAATAGCGTCAGATACTACAAAGAAGGGTGTCTGGATGAAGAACTTCATTATAGAACATGATGTGGTTCCAAGTGTGTTAGAGCCTATGGAGATTCATTGTGATAATAATGCTGCCATCGATCAAGCAAAAGAACCAAAGTCTCACCAGAAGAACAAGCATGTACAACATTGATATCATCTCATGCGCCAGTTCGTGAGTTATGGTGACATCAAGATGTGCAAAGTTCATACGGATCTGAATGTGGTAGATACATTGACTAAGTTGCTCATGCTTGCAAAGATCAAGAAGCATCGGGAAGCCATAGGTGTTAGACTACTAAATGTAAACTAGATTGTTGACTCTAGTGCAAGTGGGAGACTGGTGGAAATATGCCCTAGAGGCAATAATAAATGTATTATTATTTATATTTATGTTTCATAATTAAGTTTATTGTTCTGTGCTATAACGGTATTAGTTCCATATAATATGTATTTGGAGGAAAACCCTAATACATGTGTGGAATAATAAACATCAATGAGATATCCCTAGTCTTGCCTCTAAGACCAGTTCATGTGTCAACGATAGTTTTGGTTTCCTAACTATGGGCAAAATAACAATATGTTGTGGAGTTGCCAATGATATATGAGATCGGAGTTGTCATGAGAATAACGATGATGGATAGATCCAACATGATATACCGTGAAACACATCTCAATATTTGCTATCGGTAGTTTCTCATAAACAATGTATTGCCTTTACCCAAGTTCGTTTGACTGCAAGACACATGTAAACTTGGGTACAATATGGATGTGGCAGGATTCTTCAAACATTTCTCTGAATAAGAGTAATCATAAAGTCGAACTTTGTTCTTGCCGGATGGTACGCTAATTACTCAATGGTGTGTTTGCAGGAATTGCTACTCCTGGCAATGGAGAGATATACTCTAGGCCCACTCATGTGCTATGATGTTTGTCATCGTCTGGCCGGACACGTGATCAAGTTGTTGATCACATGAACATCGATAGTATAGTATGAGTAAAGAGTGCATGCTGAGGAACGAGAACAACCTAATATTTCATCTCAGGCAATATAAATTATCGAGGAAAGCAATGCAATATGTATCAAACATAATATCACTACGTGCATCAAGGCTCTAATAGTAATCATTATCATGGAAGGAGTTTCGGACATGTCCGTAAATATCCGAACCCACAGGATCACACACACTTAAGACGTTTTCGACATTTATATCATGAGTGCAATTAAGATATTTGATTGAAGTAACCCCGAAAGGAAGTTTTACAGTGTCTTGGAATATTCTGGAGATGTCCGGGATATCATCGAGAATGGACGGAATTGTTCCGGACATGTTATGGAAGACATCGGAAATATTTTAGGAAGGTTCTGGAATTAATTCGAATGAGTTTGGGGTCATTTCAGAAGTATTTAGAATAAATATTTATAATTAAAAATAATTATCCCGGTGGTGGCACCATGGGCCGGAGGGACCGGGTGGACCCCATCGGGCCACGTGTGAGAAAGGGGGAACCCTAGCTGAGTCGTCCAGGACGGCCTCTCCTAGGATGGAGGGTGGAGGAGAGGTGGTGGGGGAGGGAGGAGTCCACCCGAGACTCGTACTCCCTCCCTAGGCGAGTTGGAGGAGGAGGGAGAGAAGGATTCCGTGTTGGAACCCAACTCCTCTCTCTCTCTCAATGTGTATGGAGGAAGGAAGAAGGAGTCCTTCTAGGACTCGTATTCCTACTCCTACTCCCTCTCTTGGATAGAGGGCTGGCCGCACATATATACGGGGTAGTGCCAAGGGCACAAGGACAAGTTTTTGGAGATCCAAAGCCCTAGCCCTGCCCATGCCACACCTCCATCAACCCGCCGCCACGTCATCCACTGCCGCCTCGGCGTCCTGGAGCTTGTATATTCCTCCTCCTCCTCGCGTTGACATCATCATCCGTGAATCTTGTATTCATAAACATATCGGAGTACTCGTCTTCTACCTCCGTCTAGATCCAATCTAGTCGGACGACGAAGTGCTGCCGGATCTTCATCGATACGTTCCTGCTTCGTCTGTGAGCTTGATCTCACTTCGACGCGGTGTCGTTCCCATTACACGTGTGGATACTGGTGGAGGTGCAACGCTTGGAGCACTCGATCGTTGGAGCCGTCCATGGGATAATACATCTCCTGGAGACTCTCTAAGGCTTGTTGTGGGGATTGACGCACGACCAACCTCATCATCGATAAACTTCCGCTAGTTTGATCTTCAAGGGTATGATCAATTACCTTCGCCTCGCATTGGATCTTGGTTATACACTAAAAACTTTTTGTTTTTCGTAGCATGTTTTCCAACACAAACATGTGGTAATTTTTTTTGACTTGTAAATATAGATTATCATATCCTCTAGCCCCCAAGCGGTGAGTCGGAAGTAGCTAGTCGGATTCCGGCTTGATGCTTAGATAAGTTGTAGAACAAGTAGTGTATCCCTCGAGGCTCATGCTGGAGTTTACTCAATAAAAAATAGCTCGAGTCTCTAGAGCTTTCTGATTCTGGTTATCATCCAATGTTTCTTGATTCAGAAAGTTACTAATTTAAACCAGAAATTGTTGCAAAAGGTCTGCAAGAAGAGATGCAAAGTGAAAGCTATGAAGGCGGAAAACGCCAAATTGCTGATTGCCAAGAAGGATGCCGAAGGTATAACATTTTCTTTTCATTTCTGATTCTTAAGCTATTTATTTTCCGACTTTACCTTTACTTATTCTCTTGATGATTTGTTGTGTGTAGATTTGCTTGCCAGATCTCACAAGGTGGTGGAAGATGCTCAAGCTTTTCGTAATATATTGTTGTGTGTGTGGTGAACCTGTTGATCGTTCGATCTATATATAACTTCACTTCGTCGAGGAGTATTTATTTTTGTGCTCACCACCATATTGGGAGAACAAACCGATGCTGATACTCTACTTCCTCTAGTAAAATCAAGATATAAAATATGCAACAAACACAACAACACATTTTTTTTCTTCTTTTAGGCGTGTTACGTTAGCAAATACTCCCTTCGTTAACAAATATAAGACATTTTAGCTTTGTGAAATGGATGTATCTAGACTCTTTTTAGTGTATGGGTTCACTCGAACCTCTACGAACCTATACACCAAAAGATATCTAGATACATTCGATTCACAAAGATAAACTTATATTTCCAAACGAGGGGAATATATATTATGTATCGCAGCATAATCATCTTTTTGGAGGCCATGTTTTTTTGTTGTATAGATCACCGTATGTCATACTCGACATTAGTGGAGTAGTATGTACTGTATATCTTTTTTGCATGGAAGAAGGCAACCGTTCAATTCTTGATTGTGCTTTACTCGACATTAATTGTTAATTACTATATTCATTTTTTTTTTGAATTAGATGTCACGGATTTTTCTATATTTTTATATATTTATACATTAAAATGCGTCTCAATACATGTGTATACGTAGAGATAGTAATATTAACTGGCCAAATTGATTTAGTACATATAAATGGGGTTATAGCTAAAATGTTAGAGCACTTAGGACCTCCACAGCGTTGCAAAACGGCGGTGCTCAAATCATTTTGGGCATCGCTGGCCGGTGCCCACACACTGTGAGACCAGTGCCCCGATCAAAAATTCAAGGCATCGGAGCAACTAATCGAACAACTAGGTGCTCTGGTTCCCAGTTTCAGTCGCCAATAAACAATGCATATCTTAACAATGAACAACGACTCCTCCTCAGCTGGAAACCAGGGTTAGCTATATAAGTGGGTCCTACATTTATTTTACAGGCATCGGTTACACTGTGAGGCCGGTGCCGATTTCTCTCACGCGCCATTGCTACTGACCTGGCAATTTTTTCACGTAGTGGGCATCGACCACGCTGTGGAGGGCCTTATCAGTGCTTGTAAGAGGAACACATGGGGATGAATACCTCCCATCTTTTTCTTTTTCATTTTTTGCCGTTTTTCTTTTTCATTCATTGCCGTTTTGCTTGTAAGATGGGCTGTTTCTTGGAGGCTATCTTTTTTTTTTTTGCCTTTTTTATTTTCTGCAGAAAATAGCCTCTCTTTTTTTTTAGAAGATTCTGCAGAAAATAGCCGGGAAGAAAACTATGCTGTGAGGCAAGATGGGCTACTTCTTGGATCTTTAATCGGCCTGGAAGGTGGAGGCAATCCACATTGGAAAAATCTGGATGGCAAACGACGACGACGACCTCTCCTTTTGCTTACGCGTTTCGTTGACTCAGGCCAGATCCCCTTGTATTCTCCCTCGTCCCGCGTAGCAGAGCACCGCGTCCGAGGTTCTCCCCGCCGGACGAGGTGCAGAGATCACGCCACTGCAACAACAGCGCAGCTACTTTGCGGCCGGCATGACGTCCTCCACGGGAGATCCATCCCGCCAGGTACGTACGGCCCCGCCCCCATCCCAGCTGCTGCGCTTCCATCTCCCGATGGTTATGTTCAGGCAGCGTAGTAATGGTTCGGTTTTCCTCTTTGCAGGTTCAGGTTTAGATCGGCGACGCTGACACATAAAATCCTGCACGGCTACCAGTGAAAAAAATTCCACTCTCCGCCGCTAATCCTGCACGGGGACCATGGCAGCAGCTCTGTTCACCGGGCGAGCTCCGAGTCTAGCTTCGCCGTAGGTACCACCCCATAATCCCATATCCTCCCACCACTCGTATGACGCCGCCATGTCGTATTGGCAGTGTAATAACACTTGGCCTTACTTCAGTTAATCCATCCTCTTTTCAGGGTGTAGGTTGACGACAGGAAATTTAGCTTCTTTTGGTGCATTCCACACAGACAGCGATGGAGGAGGCTCTGGTGACCGAGCAAGCTCCGAGTTGCTACCAGTGAAGAAGAATCCAGCTTCCCCGTAGGTACGACCCCATCTCCTCGAATGACGCTGTGTCATCGCATTGGCAATGTTATAATTATTGGCCTGACTTCCATTGATCCATCCTCGTTTCAAGTTGTAGGTTGACATACATCAAATTTAGCTGTTTTCAGTGCATCTAATTTCACGGCGGGTGATGGAGGCAGCGCTGGTGACTGTGGCGACCGGAGCCCTGAAACCTGTTCTGGGGAAGTTGGGCGCTCTGCTCGGCGATAAGTACAAGCGTTTCAAGCAGGTGAGCAAAGACATCAAGTCCCTCACCCACGAACTCGCTGCCATGGATGCCTTTCTCATGAAGATGTCCGAGGAGGAGGATCCTGATGTGCAGGATACCGCTTGGATGAATGAGGTGCGCGAGCTCTCATATGACATGGAGGACTGCATCGACGACTTCATGCAAAGCGTCGGTGACAAGGACCCTGAGCCAGATGGCTTTATAGAGAAGATTAAGCACTCACTAAGGAAGTTGGGGAAGGTCAAGGCTCGCCGTCGGATTGCCAACGAGATCCATGATCTGAAGAAACAAGTCACTGAGGTGGGTGAGAAGAATGCAAGGTACAAGACTGATGTGGGCAAGAGGAATGGGAGGCACAAGACTGTCGAAACCTTCTCGGAGACCATCAATGGAACCATTGACACTAGAGCTCTTGTTATTTTTGAGGATGTGTCAAAGATTGTTGGAATTGATGTATCGAAAGCTAAAGTTATCAATTTGTTGACTGAAGAGGACATGTGTGGGTCATCACGACAACTGAAGGTAGTATCTATCGTTGGGCCTAGAGGAATGGGCAAAACAACTCTTGCAAATCAAGTGTATAAAGAGCTCAGAAGAGGAAGAGGATTACACTGTCAAGCTTTCTTATCTGTGTCACGAAGCCCAAGCATTATGAACATTTTGAGAACCATATTCAGTGAAGTTAGCAACCAACCTTATGCTGGTACCGAAGAAGGGAGCGCGCAGCAACTTGCTATCAAAATATACGAGTTCCTGGAAGACAAAAGGTACGTACTTACGATCTCTATGCTTTTTTTGGATTCGCTAAAGTGAAATCCCTAGCTTTCTAGTTGAAACACAATCAATATTTCAGTCGTAGGTTTTGCACACTGCTCTCCTCAGGGGCCTCCCACTAGACCAATAAAACTTCTTGTGGTGTTGAGTGCTTGACTTAGGTTTTTTGTGGTGTTGAGTTCTTGACTTAGGTTTTTTGTGGTGTTGAGTGCTTGGCTTACACTTTTTTTTGTGCAACTAGAACATGGTACCCTCTTTACGCAAACATTGATGACACTTTGTTAAAGTATTCGGGTATACATTGATGTATGGGACCATGGTCGAGTTTTTCTTTAGGTAGAAGAATCCTCCTCCGTGAATTCCTCATGTGGTTTTTGTTGTTTGCAGTTCTCCACATGGTGGAACAAAACAAAATATGCTCGTTTTAGCGGATTAACCATTGAGATAATCATTTCATCAAAATTCAAAATGAATTGATATGTTTTCAACTTACCACATGCACTCCCCACCTCATGAAAATAGTTAGCCCATAAAACTAGTTTTATTAATCACCAAACGAATTAAACACTTGTCTAGGTCTCTAGGATACTAGGTGCACCATTGTAGTGTACCATACAAACAATGACACGCAAAGCTAATTAAGTTGGCAACATATGTTATTTCATCATTAGTACTATTAGGTTTGTTATTTATCTTTTCATGTTACCAGTGTGAGAAGCTGCATTTTTAATTAATGTGCCTATCTTGTTGTACATGCTTGATATTAAAGCCCTGCCAATATATCTCACAAATCCACATGTAGGTACTTTATCGTTGTTGATGATATATGGGATATGGATACATGGGATGTTATTAAGTGCGCATTCCCCATGACCAGGATGGGTAGTAGAATAATCACCACTACTCGGATAAACAGTGTAGCAGAAGCATGCAGTTCATCATTCAATGGCCATGTTTATGGTTTAAGGCCTCTTGATATTGTGCACTCTAAACAGTTATTCTGTAGAAGACTATTCGGCTCTGAAGAACATTGCCCTTATCACCTTCAAGAAGTTTCTGACCAAATCTTGCAAAAATGCGGTGGCTTGCCTTTGGCGATCATTGCAATTTCTGGTCTGCTGGCTAGCAAAAAGAAAACAACAGATATATGGAATGAAGTGAAAGATTCAATTGGCCGTGCACTTGAACGGAATCGTAGTGTTGAAAGTATGATGAAGATATTGTCACTTAGTTACTTTGATTTGTCTTCTCTTCTGAAAACTTGCCTCTTGTGCCTTGGTATATTTCCAGAAGATGCTATTATCGAGAAGAAAGGTCTTATAAGGAGATGGATTGCTGAAGGATTATTTCATAAAGAAGGAAGATATACAGTACATGAGTTGGGGGAGATGTGTTTCAATGAGCTTGTCAATAGGAGTTTGGTCCAACTAGTGATTGACGAACACCATAAGCTGAATACTTGTAGAGTTCATGACACAATTCTTGATTTCATCATATCGAAGTCCATTGAAGCTAACTTTGTTACTTTGGCTGGGGTTCCCTTTGTACTAGTTAATGTCGAAAGGAAAGTTCGTCGGCTCTCTCTCCAACTTGATACACATGGAAATTGTATCCTGCCAAAAAGAAGACTGGTATTGTCCCATGCCCGATCACTCAATGTTTTTGGAAATTCAAGGGAAATCTCTCGATTGGATGAGTTCAAGCATTTGCGTATTGTAGAATTTGGATGTTGGGGTTCCCCTTACAATGGAAACATCGAACATCGTATTAAAAATATAGGGAGGATGCTTCATCTAAGGTACCTGAACCTAAGAGGAACAAGAATATCTGAGCTCCCAGGAGAGATGTTAGATCTAAGAGACACCTTAATATGGGAACTGCCAGCAAGTATTGTAAATCTAGGGAAATTGGTGCATCTATTGACTGATTGCAAAGTTATGTTTCCTGATGGAGTTGGAAAGTTGCAAGCACTTGAGGTGTTGAAATGGGTCGACTTTTCATTGCAAAATCTTAACTACATGCAACAACTTGGACAGCTCAGGAATCTGAGGAAGTTGTTCATTGATGTGAATGAACGTGCCAGGAGACTTCCTGTTTCTTCATTTTGTGACTTTATCTTGCTGGACAAGCTTCGTAATCTGAAAATAAAAAATGGGAGCAAATTCTTACCATTGGGAACTTCGTGCCCTGTTGCGCTTAGCCTCCAGAAGCTCATCTTAATTGATTCGCCAGTCCGGCATGTTCCCGAATGGATGCGCTCACTTGTCAACCTTCAAGAGTTACGCATTGAAGTGAAGGGAATCACGCAGAGTGACCTCTGCATTCTTGGAAGCTTACCCGTTCTGCTCAAGCTGGAACTAGAAGCAAGATACCATAATTCTAAAGGTATAATGCTGACAGTCAGTGGTGAAGTTGGGTTCCCATACTTGACGAAGTTCCGATATTGTACAGACCTGCAAGAAGAAATATATCTGAAGTTCGCTGCAGGTTCCATGCCCAACCTAGAAATACTTGTGGTTGTGCTACCACTGCGTAGAAATGAGCCACTGGCTGATGGTTTTGATTTTGGGATAAAGAATCTGCCCAGACTCGTTACTGTCGATTGTACTGTACAACAAGACGACTGCATCAGTTTTGAGGATGCTTTGGAGAGTGCAGCAAGCACACATCCCAACCGCCCTACTGTACTCGTTCAGCAGCACATCGACAAGTATTAACATGTGGTTGGGTGCTTAGCATCTACGGCACAACCATAGTCAGGTAGTACGAGTGCTTTTCTTCCTCTTACACCCAACAAGAGATGCTAACATCTGATTTTGCCTTGTTAATTAATAAGTGAACATGTCACTTTGTAGCATGGACAACGGAAGGTCTCACATAGGAGAAAACATAAACGGTTTTGTATTAACCAAAAGTGTCGAATGGATTGTGTTCATTCAGATAAGGGTGTCAACCATGAATATTTATTTTTGGAAGTGTATTCAGTAATGAGAAAATAAATCTGTAAAGGCAATGGAAGCTAGCTACATTTTCAACAATAACCTATGAACCTACACTTAATAATATGAACTATGCACCTTTTTTTTAATGGTAAAATACAGGAAGATTGGATGATATGCAATGTGCCATACAAGAGCAGAACAAACACCCCAAGGCGACCATCCGAAGAAGCATGCACATTTCCTAGTGAGCTCCTGGACCTTCTGGCAGCTCTGCCGCTTGCGCCCCTCTTCAACTCCTACACTGTATACAACATCTGTTGTCCTGCTTCTCCAGCTTGCTATTACTACCGTTCAAGGCATTAGTGAGCTTTGGGACCTACTGTGCTGGGACAACCGTGAGAAGAAAGCAATCAGAACAGATCAGAGTAACATGTGGAGCAACATCGATTCAAGGTTGGAGTCTTAATGCATTCTCACAGATGTGGACACCCATCTGAATCTTGGTATGTGATTGAATAAACTCTTCATTAAATCGAGCAGATATAATTCCATCCCCAGTTCATCAGGCCACAAGGATGACTCAAAATTTAGGATAGATGGACATGTGCTGATGTGCACATGGTCAATGAAAAATGCAAGACGAATTGACAAAAGCCACAAGGAGGCGTAGTGCTACCTCAAAGGGGCTGCCGGAGTTGCCTGGGGGCGGCCCTATGACGACCAGTCAGTGCTCGAACTCGCACACGGTGGGACAGAAGAAGCAGCGAGATGGGGAGCGGTGGCGCACGTGCGGTGTCTGCAGCGTCAACTCACCTTGGTCGGGAGAGAGGATAGGATCTGGCGGTCCAAGGGAGGCTCTTCGGCGGGCGGCATGCGTGCTGTTAGGGCGTCGATCTAGGGATCTGGGAGTGAGCTCGGGAGAAAAGGTAGGCAGTCGAGCAGCGGGCTGTGCGATGGAGGAGGGTGGACTGTACCGCGCTAGGGAAGGAGGCCGGGCGGCGACCGGGAAGGATGAGGAGGACGACCGGCCGGCGTTGGTGCTCGGGATAGGACGGTGACAGGGATTGGGAAGGGATTGCCGGGCGGCAGTCGCGGTCAGGAACAGAACCGAACCGAACCATCTTGTTTGACCTAGGCAGGACGGACGACCCGCGCGTGGCCGGCTGGTTGTTTTTCACGTTCTCACTTACCAGTGGCATTGGGGTTAATTTCTGGTTGATGGAGGGGCAAACTAGTCCAGAAAAGTATTGGACCGGAAGAAACAATCCGTCATTTATTATTAGGTATAGATTAGGTAGGTATAGATATAGATTTTTGCAATGTGCATTGGCTCCACCTTTCAGGCCCATTAAAGCTCCAAGAACCAGCCCATCTATAGTCACGGCAGAGTCTTTCTTTTTTTTTCCTGCCATTTTCTGCAGAAAACAAAAAATCTAAAGAAATTGAAAAGGAACTGGAGATGGCGCTAATTTTTTTTAAATAATACATTTTTTTATTGAATTTCACAAATAATACACAAAACGGGAAAATTGCAGTTCTGCTCAATCGTCTGTCAATCTGACGATTTACGAGGAATTGTCGGTTGAAGCGGACGGCAATTGGTGTCGTCTGTTGAGAGACGACGCCCGAAGCTTCGGTTGTTCGCCAGACACATGTCGTTGCCGGTTGAGACGACGACACGTCATCGTCCGTTGAGGAGATGACGCCCCTGTGCTCCCTACTGCCGCTAAATAATCGTCCGCTCCTTGGCAATCCTTCCCGCCGATTTTTCTTGCCGGGATATCCCGCCAATTTTTCCCGCCGGTACTCTCCGCCAGTAATCCCCGCCCTTTGTTCCCGCCACTACTTCCCGCCCTTTTTTCCCGCCACGACTTCCCGCCCTTTTTTCCCGCCTATTCGGTTCGGTGCCTCTATAAATCCGGGCAACGGGATGTATCCTTTAACCCAGTTCATCTCTTTCTCCTCTTACTCTCTCATTTCCCTCTCCCCTTTTGCTCTCGCATTTTCCTCCACTCCTCTCCACTATGACCGAGGCGTCTCCCTGGCCTGTAGATATGTCCATTGGGCTTTTCTTCATAGCCAGAACTGTTGAGATAGGCGATAAACCAGCCGACTGGGATACGTTGGTATCGAACCATGATGCTCTCGTTATACTTGGTAAGTCACTTCATCGAAGAGGGTGGAAACTGAAGACCCCAAATCAGGTGACGAGCTTCTCGGGATCAAGGCAAGGTGGGACAAGCTCACCTTCAAGAGTGAAGCTTCGCATGATGGAGGTGGCTAATACACCTTGGTCCGGATAGAAGATAGCGAAGATGAGGATGATATCTTCATGCCGCCACCGTTGGAAGCAAGGCAAGAGCCGAGTGGGACAAGAGAGAGGAGAAGAAGAAAGAGCGAAGAAGAGTCAAGTGACATGACGGAGCGGGTTGTGGCACGTGGGGCTGGATAGAAGAGAGCGAAGATGAGGATGATATCTTCATGCCGCCACCGTTGGAAGCAAGGCAAGAGCCGAGTGGGACAAGAGGCGGAGAAGAAGAAATCACGTGCCAAGAAGAGCAAGTCGAGGATCGTCCAAGGGAAAGGCGAGGCATCATCGAAGGGAAAGGAAAGGCATCATGCTAGGGATAGATAGGACTCTTATTTATGTACCGCAAGTTATGTTGAACTATGTTGCAAGTTATGTTGAGTAGTTTGTCGAATAAAATCATGAAATAATAGAATGATGTCTCATACATAGATAGGTAAATGACCGATACATAAGTAGATATCACTTTGGTGTCGACGACGAGGTGGCGGAGGCCTCGGTGTACTCCATCCATATCTCGTGGGGTGGCATCACATCACGGCGAGGTGCGATTGACCCTTCACCTTGATCCTGTGTATCTGTGTGGGGATAGGTGGTGGAGTACCGGCGACATCGCCAAACCAGTCTACCTTTCGTCTTGTGTCTGCTGATCACGGTCGTCGATCTTGTCCCATGTAACGGAGTCTCCTGCTAGTGTATAAGAAATTAAGTACCGAACAATGTCTTACCATCTAACAATAGTAGGAAGGGACACGCTTACCATGAGGATGAGATTGTGGTCGATAAGCGAAGTCCATGTAGGGATCTGCCGCTGCGCCACCTTGAAAGTAATCTGGTTCTGCTGCCACGGGTCGATATTAAATGCGATTGCTGCCACGGGTCGAAGTAAACGTGATTGCTGCCACCCGAGCCTCCGGCCTGGTGCGGAGGTGGTGCTCGGCGGCGCTTTGTGAGAGTCGTGGACGAGGCCCGTGGCGGAGTGGTGGAGAAATATGCTCCTCGTGCCATCCCGAGCCTCCAGCATGGTCTGGAGAAGGTGGCTGCTCCATGGATCGACGTGGGGCGCTCCTCCACCGAGTGACGCGCGGCGCTGCTGCGTGGATCGGCGCGCTCCTCCACCGAGTGACGCGCGGGCGCGTTGCTTCTCGGTGTTGAACGACGCCGAGACGCTGGTGCACGTGATGGCCGCGTGATACGCCGCAGCTTCTCCTCGACCACGGGCAAAGGATCGAGCTGGCGACGGGCACAAGAGGAACGGTCGAAAGCGATCGTCCGTACTGAGCCACCTCAGTCTGTAGCTCCCACGTCATATCGGCCTGCATTTGTCTCATAGTTAGGTATGCACTACATAGGCACTCATGTTGATTATGCTCTAAATAAAGTACTTACCACGACCGTTGGTATCCGGACTCCGGGTATATCTCATCGTCATGTGCGTGTGGAATGGGGACGTAGTGTCATCGACATGTACCTCGTAGGTATCCGTGGAATAGCTCCATATCAAAGCGGCGTGCCACACTTGTGTTGGTGCATTACGCCACTCGTTGTAAATCCCACCCGTTAGAGCCATTGAGTGGCGGTCTTGCTACTTTTCGAGAGTACATCATTAGAATTTGTTAGACCATCATTAAAGAACATAGATGAAGTATAAGATGCATTCCTTATGTACATATATTTACTTACGCGTGCACGACATCTGGAAGGGGAACATCCGGACGCGGGGGATCTACCATCTGGCAAAGACCAAACTATCGCATGACCCTCTGTTGAGACATCTCCTCAACTTGGCAATCAAAGATGATCTTCGATGTAGTCAGCTAGTACTCTCGATCTCTAGTGCACATAATAGATAACCCGCCGGGATATCGTGCGTGTAAATGTCTGCGGTGTACGGCTCCCAAATCACGACATCCTCTTTCGGTGTGTCGAATCGTCATTGAACGATGGATAGCATCTAACGACTTGCTCTCCGCGAAACGACATCGCATGACAAAATAGTTGTTAGTAACTTTCATATTGTAGTACCGAAGTGCAATTTATTAAGACATTACATCGACCTTGCACGGGTCCAATGAGTGCCAAATGTAGGCAAATCAATTTGCTCTTCGTCGAGCAAGAGGTCGAGTGGTAGACAATTGTTTCATGTTCCCTGGTTGCCGACTATTTGGTTGACACTTACATCGGACGGCCGATAGGAACCTCTCCCGACCACTACGCTGGCAACAATGGGCATCCTAGCAAGGCGTAATCTTTGGTTAATCGCAAGCATTGCACATACCTCGATGCGTAGTCGCTAAGACAATGAACCCCAACTCCACTGTGCATTCTTCACCACGTCGCCTCGCGATCCCTCTAGCAAAAGGGATGTATCGCGCACTAATGGTCGACACGTGGTTCTCGATGAACATCACCTTCCCGAGCGCCACATAAGGTATGCCTCCGTGCTGCGTGTAATCTGTAAGGCGATCATCGAGTGGCCGGGAACCCAAACCTCTCAGATTCTGCATTGGCAAATAGAACAATTTTCAGTACATGATACTTCTCCAACAAAATAGAACAAATAAATGAAACACACGATCGCTCCAACCATCCAAATTTTGGCCCATGATTGTCATGGCCAAAGGCCAGAGCTCCATCACGGATGCCAAAGAATCGTTGGGCCATGTCTTCGGCCCAATTTGCCGATGGATCCACTGGGCCTATGGGCATGCCAGCCAACGGAAGTCCCAGCAAGTACGAGACGTCCTGAAGGGTAGGAGCCATCTCTCCAAATCAAAAATGGAAAGTGTGAGTCTCGGGCCTCCATCGATCCACCAAGCACGTGAGCAAAGACGAGTCGTACTGTAAGCGACTAGTCTGGAACCCAAGTTGTCGCCCTTCTATCTCCTCCATACGAGTGGCCTCAACCAAACGAACGAATGGTAAGAGCCCAGCCCACTTCAATCTACATAAGAAGAAAGCAGAACAGTTTAGTCACGTTGGCCCATAAATATCCCAACAGCAAGAGAAATAAATGTCACATGCCTCTGAAGCCAATCAGGATATATGCACCAGTTCGAAATAGGAGTGCGAGTCACTAGGTGCTTTAAGGACCCCGGGTTAGCATCCAGTACCGTCGATCGGTGCTTTCTATCTATGTCAGCATTCAGCAAAGATCCCGCCATCTGCACATTAGTTCCACACATATTGCAAATTTAAGACATAGTTCCACACATATTACAAATTTAAGACATAGTTCCACACATATTACAAATTTAAGACATAGTTCCACACATATTACAAATTTAAGACATAGTTCCACACATATTATAAATTTAAGACATAGTTCCACACATATTACAAATTTAAGACATAGTTCCACACATATTACAAATTTAAGACATAGTTCCACACGTCTAGTTTCTTCCTCTGCCTCTTCTTCCTCTGCCTCTTCTTCCTCGGCTGCCACGTCCACGAGGAGCAGCTCCACCAGTCCCGAAGATGTGGCAACTGGTGTCTATATGACCAAATTGATTACACATAAAACATTGCCTAGTAGGGCCTCCGGCTTCAGATTCATCCTCATCAGTACAGGATCTGGGATGTAAACCCTTTCACCTGGATTTACTTTATTGAAATTTCCCCATGCCCTATATCCCATCATCTCGCCTGTCCACGTATTGACCACCGCGTCCTTAAGGAAATAAGGAGACACAAACGAGATCGCATCCATACCCATCACCGCATGCGGCTAGTACATGAGAGCAAGGCGGATGCAACTTGGGTTTATTGCGTGCACTCACACGTTGGCGAGCCGTTGCCTATCCTCACCTCCCCGTGTCTTTACCTCTTCTCCTGTTCCAATCCGGTTGGAAGGAGGCGTACCTCGAACCTTCTTTCACGATTACCGATGGCGATGACATGCATGGACCGAGCCTTCTCCATCTTGGCATCCATGTAATGCATGATCTTTGAACAATACCTCGTGTTTGGGTTGTTCATGATATGCATCCTGAGCCATCTGAGTCCTCTCTGAAATACTTGAGTTCGGTGAAAATACACTCCACAATGGTCATTAATGGTAGAGCCCTACTTCCTCTCAAGACAAAGTTGTAAGCTTCACCAGATTTGTAGTCATGACGCCAAACCTAGCACCATGAGTGTCATGCGGCGAGACCACCTCTCTACAGGCTCGTATTGTATCCATTCCTGAAAATTTTTAATCCTTCTGCCAGGCCTTCTCCTAGTACCGGGTTGGTCAAATCCTGGCAAGTCACAAAGGGCAATGGGTTCTTCCTCTAGTGGTGTTGCTCCTGTTGTTGCTGTCAGGTGCTTAACGCCGCATGAGCCGCTGCTCACTCTAGCTGCTCTCCTCGAGTCACATGTTTTTAGTGAAGTCATCAAGATAGCCACGACACTTGATATACTTCCACTCTTGGTTCTGCTTGCAAAGCTTCTTGAATAGGTTCATAAGAGCCTTGTTCCTGAACTGTGAGAAAAAATTGGCCCCTAGATGCCGCATGCACCAACGACTCTGCATGTCCAGCCATGGAGTTACTTCATCAGGAGTGGGCTGTGAGCTTCTTTATCGCTTAGTATACCGGATGCCTATCATGAAGCACGCATACATTCGTGTATCTCTCACAATTGCTATCTTCACCCTGAAAAACCATACCCAACTCTCGGTGTTCTCGCTCTCCACGAAAGCAAAAGCAAGTGGAACCACTTGATTGTTTCCATCTTGGCCTATGGCAGTCAATATCTGACCCCTATACTTGCCAGTGAGAAATGTACCATCCACACAGATGACTGGTCGACAGTGAGTGAAAGCTTCTATGCATATAGCAAATGAGAAGAACACTCGATGAAGTACCCTCAAATTAGGTTCATGTGGCAATGTAAAGTGTTGGATGTCCACGTAGGTGCCTGGATTCCTAGCCTGCGATTATGCGGAGCATCCTAAAAACACAGTCATACCCGTCTCGAAACGAACCAAACCTTGCCTCCAGTGCCCTTTGCTTAGTCCTCCAAGCCTTCCCGTATGAAATATTGTAGCGGAATCTGACAGAAACTTTGTGAATGATAGCATTCACCCCCATGGCTTTGCCCTCCACTATCTCTGTGTACAACAGTCTAGCCAGGAGGGTTGACGTGAGGTTACGATGGTCCTGAAGGACACTTTCAAGTGTGCATGTGTGCATCACAACATCGGTGACCTTCCAGTTTGTGTCATACCTAGGGACATGGGCATGCACCCTTGCAGGACATCCAGCTTCCTCGCAAACCAATGTCAAATATTGTTGTGATGACACCTTCGTTTTCATGACCCGTTGCATGTACATTGACCACTCAACAATTGCTTCCTGCAGATGTCTCTTGCTAGGATATAATGCACCCAGAGAGATGTTGTTCGCGTGATAATGCCACGTCAAATCATGCCCATCGTTCACAGTCATTGCTGTTGTGTTGTCATTATTTCATGATGCCGGAATAGGTTGGCCGATCTCTTCTTGATCAGACTTGCCAGAATCATCAGCCGTATCACTGTTGCCTTAAGTCTTGACTTCCATTTGATGTTGCAACAAACCATCATATATCTCGTCCTCATCAGCTTCGCCACTGAATATGTCTTCCCCTAATCCTTCACCACCGTCCTCTGATACATAACCATCACCCCCGGTGTGTGCATAGCTACTGTGACCTGATTCATACCCGCCGCCACCCTCTTGGCCCTGACTACTCTGGCCATGATCATAACTACCTCCACCATGACCGGTCTGACTACTCTGGCCATGATCATAACTATCTCCAGCATGACCGGTCTGACTACTCTGGCCATGATCATACCCAGCCTCTTTCGCCACAGGTAACACTAAGAGACTAGGGTTAACTTCTCTTTTCTGGCAAGCTTGTACAAATTTGACCCATTTCTGTTGCGCTTCTATTGGCCTTAAATAAAAATTAGGGGTTTGCCTTGACTTAGTCCATAAAGCATGCACAAGCGGTATGGGTAGCGAGCCCTAAGCGAACACATAACCAATCCTTCAATCGAGTAGCAGGCTTTGATTCAAGCACTTCATCCATAAAACTAAACTCGCTCAAATCAACTCCGTTGGTTTATTACAGCGGAACCAGGACCATACAAGAACCTAAACACTACATTATTTGACATGATTTTCGACCTAAAAATACCAAAATAGTCAAAACAGTACATTGACACATAATACTCTACACATATCTTGCATCTAACAGACCCCATCAAAGGCTACCTATAAACATACACACATGACTGCAATTAGCAAGAACTTAGGGTTTACCCTTGAAGCGTCTGAGAATCTGCCGTCTGACCGCCTCAGTCACGGATCAGCACCTCCACCATGCACCTTCCTCAAGTCCCAAAGACCGGCCTCCACCATGGCCATTGCTCAACAAGAACACCACCAGATCCCTCCACCAAAACGACTCAAATCACTACACCAGGCTATCCTATTAGTAGATCGGGACTCTACTAGCTTGCTAATATGTTCCCGGGTGGCGAAAACATAGCACCACACTTCAAAATCGGTGCAGCAACTGGCGAAAACGAGAGTGAGCTAGTGAGAAAGAGGAGGAACCGAGAGAGAGGAGGGCTGGCTAGCGAGAGGAGTGGAGGGCGACGACGGGTCGGCGACTTATATGCTGGGTGGCGTCGGCCCTTCAACGGACGAACCTGCCTTCGTCCCTTGAACGGACGAAATACCCCTGTCGGTAAAACGTGATGCCCTGCTCTGCATTGAAAGAAAGAAGGCAACATGATCGTCTTTTCGGAAAAGAAGGCAAGGCTGTCGGTTTCAGAAAGTCGACCAACGGTCGTTACATTCAGCAGACGAACAGGTCCGTCGTCTGCTCAATCAGACGAGCCACGATCGGCCGAGGAGACCCACATATTTGCAATTTTCCCGTTTTGTGTATTATTTGTGAAATTCAATAAAAAAAATGTATTATTTAAAAAAATAGCGGAGATGGCAACCTCCAAGAGCCCGCGAAATCAAAATTTAGTTTCAATTAGAGAAATTTTGATGAAATTTTTGAACTAAACTAATAATTTTTGCCTATGCAGCGGGACGGATCGGGTGCCGCTTCGCAACCCTACCTATATGTAGCACCAAAGGCCGGAAAGAAATGATGACAAATCAACTTATGAGCAACATAAACATACCCACAGAGCAAACAGCCCAAGTTCGCATGGGATCAAGGGAAAAAGATAACTCACCTTCTAAGCTACTGGGCACGGTCCCCTTATCGACAACGATGGTTTTACCAACCTCAACATTATAACCGACCTTGACTTGATCGACCTGCTCATTGTCTCTTGAGCTTCGGATATCAACCTACAACACGATGCCCTAGAACTCCTCGCTAACGGGCATATCACCGCAAAAAACCTCGGTAAAGCCACCTCTTTGCCGACTGCCTTTTTTTTACCAAGGCCATCGGCAAAGAAAAAGCCCTTGCCAACGACTTTTTTCCCTGTAGTGTGAAGCCTTTGTTGTTTGTGTATAATCGTACAAATTGACAAATTGAGACCAAAAATAAATGTGGCCTAAAGGATTCATGAACTAATAGGGGTACAATATGTTATAACCATAACTTCTACCACTTTCGTTGTCGAAAAGAAGACTCCTAAATGATGTCCAAAAACAAGTTTTTTTATAGATCAAAAGGCTTTCGCCCCATTCCATTTTCAATGAAAACGAAATGCACATCTCAGCGTTTACAGTTCAGGTAAGAATCACCAAGCTAACCCCCCTCAAGTGACACTAGTGGAGAACGGTCCTTTAGTCCCGGCTCGTGAGAGGCTGGTACTGGGATTGAAGAGGCGGGACTAAAGGCCTACCCACTAGTCCCGGCCCGGTTACCAGTCGGGATCAATGGGCCTCCACGTGGTTTCTCCTACGCGCGCTGGCTGCCCCCCCATTAGTCCCAGTTCCTATTACGAACCGGGGAAAATGGTTCTCTGCCGCGGCAGCATTTTAGGCCCTTTCTCTGCCGCGGTAGAGAATTTATTTTGTAGCATTTTATTTATTTTTTTATTTCAAAATAGTTTTCTATGCTACCACATACCTTACATATTCGTGCATATATAAGATAACTTGTTTTAGGATCCAGCATACAAATATATACATGATAGTTACAATGGACATCACAATTACCGGGACTAGAGCCCGTCTATTCAACTACACGGTCGGGGATAATCGGTAGCGCATATTCACACTAAATTCTCTAGCGCATCTATCATCTCGTTCATCAAGAATTCTGCCAGTTCTTCAGCAATTCCTAGTACGCGTTGCTCTGGTAGGAGCTGATCCCGCATTCTCTCGAACTATATAAGACAGGAGATCAATATGAATACCAATTATGATAACAAAAAGTGACGATAATAAAAATAATGTTGTGAATGTACTTTTTATATCGACTCTATAATCTTTGTGCTCAGTGGTAAACGTGCGAATGAACTCGCAAACGTTGAATCCACATAGATTCGTCCTGGGTGGCTGCCTAGCGCACTTTACGAGAATAGAATTCAATCAAAATAATAATCTAGCATCATAATTGTATTGAAACTAGAAGTAAAGAGATGTGTGTACTACTCGTCCGCTTCTCACTAAAGTGACACGTAACTGCACTCTTGAACTGGTTCCGAACCCTGCTCGGTAAAGAAAATGGATGAGTTATTTATTACGTGATATCTCAGGAAATCAACGAAAGAGACCGATGTAGTGCGAAAATTACCTCTAGAGCATGTCCTGCATGTCCCTAAACTGTTCCAGGGGTCTCTTTAATGGATCCATGACTTCAACTCTTCCCTTATCATGTTGAATGTTTAGCAGAATCCAGTGCCCTCGAGAATGTTTGGTCATCTCAAGTAATACAACCGGCTTATCCTTTGCTAAACAAAAGGATTGAGCCACTTGCTGCATCTATTATTATTGTCTTTTATTTACTCGCACTTTATTTATCTGCATTATCAAAAACCCCTAAAAATCTGTTTGCTAAGTATTTATAGAGAATTTCTGCTCCAAACCACTCGTCAACACCTTCTGCTCCACGTTGGGTTCGACACTCTTACTTATCAAAAATACTGCGATACACCCCCTATACTTATGGGTCATCAAGACTATTTTCTGGTGCCGTTGTCGGGGAGTGAAGCGCTATTGGAGAGTGGAACTAGTAAAGGAAACTTCTACTGTGAGTGTTGTTTATTTCTGTTAGTTACTTTATTTCAATATGGATAATTCACTGAGTTTCTTATTTCGTAATGCTACTACCACTGCTAAGGTAGTAGATGAACCATCACCTACTGAGAATGATACTTTTAAAATACCTACAAGAATTATTGATCGTGTTATGGATAACTATTATGTTGGAGATGGAACTGTCCATCCCGGTGATCATTTGCTCTTTATACACGAATTATGCGGGTTGTTTAAGTGCGCAGGTATTATAACAGATCAAGTCAAGAAGAAGTTATCCTCATTATCACTGAAAGGAAGAGCTGAGGAATGGTATAAGCTGCTAAAGAATAGTCAAGCTCTTGAATGGGAGGAAGTAGTACCTCTCTTTTATTCTAAATTTTATCCTCCTAGTGAGATTCATAAAGATTGGAATCAAATATACAACTTTTGGCTTCTTGATGGAGAGAGTACAGCTCAAGCTTGGGGGAGATAGAAGTTACTAATGCTGAAATGTCCTATTCATGAGCTCCCCAACAATATTATTATCAATAACTTTTATGGAAGGCTTTCTCTTTATGATAAGGATTTATTGGATGCTTCTTATGCTGGATCATTTACACGCATGGAAGAAGGAGCTAAATGGGATCTTCTAGACCATATTCAAGACAATGCTGAAGCATAGGAGAATGATAAAGGAAGAAAGTCAGGTATAAATTATGATTATGAATGCATTGAATCTTTTATGGGAACTGATGACTTTCAAAATATAAAAATGCTTATGGTCTAGATTCTCAAGCTATTGCAAGTTATTTTAAGGCTTTTGCTTCCTATATTGAAGTTCCTAAAAAGAAGTGGAATAAGTATCATGAACCATATAAAGATATTGCTAATTGTGTTCCTGCAAGAAATACTGAAGTTTATACTGCTAATAATGTTTTATCTGAACCTTACATTGAAAAAATACATTTTCCAGTTAAAATAAAGGAACATTCTATGATAGCTAGTATGGTTAATAAAAGTACAAATAAAACTGTTGAACCTGATAAACAAATGGATGATGAACTTATAATAGAAAATGTGAAATACTTTGTCAGTAAATATGTAGAAGAGGGACACACTATCCTTTGTAAGGATAACCCTAATATTGTTTCACAAAGTAGTGTTATGAGAGCTAGTGTCCCTGTGTTTTCTATTAGAATAAGTGATCATTGCTACAATGGTTCTTGTGATAGTTATATCGTTAAATTTATGCATGATACCGAAAGTTATTATGAGAGAGGGGAAAGTGTTCTAATGCATCTCAATAATATTAAGTTTCCTCGCTTTATGCTGAAAGTCTTTGTGTTGCACTTGTTTTGCCTTCCTATGCTTACAGCTTCTGGTTTCAACAATTTATTTTCTTACAAAATTCCTTGCATAGGAAGTGGGTTAGACTTAAACATGTGTATTTGTGTTTCTTGATGCTCTCTTTCACTTCAATTCATATTCTTATGTGAGCATCATTGAAATTATCATGCCCATCTTAATGGCTATAAAGAAAGAGCTTTTTGGGAGACAACCCAATATATTTTTGCTTTCAGTTTGTTTTTGTTTATTTGAGTCTTGGAAGTTATTACTTCGGTAATAACCTCTCCTTATCCCTTTTGTTTGTCTTTTGTGTCAAGATCAACCTCTAATGAGAGAGAAGTAAGATTTGGGGAAGTTGCTGTCCCGAAACAGATTTTTGTGCTTCGTTGTAAAAATTCGTGAAAAAGCTCTGAATATCGGATTGAGCTGTAATTGTTTGTGCTTATGCCCCAGGTTGTTATGTAACTTTCGTTAGTTTTGCATGTTTTGATTTGAGCAACAGAAGATTTTCGAAAAAATTGATCTTTACCTGCTGGTCTGTTTTGACAGATTTGTGCCACTCCTGCATTTGCCTCTTAAATCGATTTCCTTTTTTTGAATTATTTTTGGATTTTCAGAAGGAGTTGCTACAATAGGTTATGTTTTGATGGATTTCATTCAAAATTGAACTTAAAAGGTTTATTACCTCGATTATACTATGTTGCTAATGAGAATTGTGTGAAAGAAATTTCTAGGTTAGTGGAGAAAATGGTGTAATAAGAAAGTGAAAGGTTTCACGACTCGAGCAATATGTGTATGAAGATCAAGATATTGATGTTATTCAAGCGGTGACTCCATAAGAATCTACTAAATGCCAAGTTCAGAGACCTGCAGAGTCCGTTTTTGAATAGGTAATAGTCCTGGTAAGAAAAGTTCCAAGAAAAATCTGTCCAATTATATTTTTGTAGTTTTTATCCAACAAGGAAAGCAACAAAGTGAAAGAGGGACGGAAACGAAGCCAGGGTGGCTCACACCACCCCCTGGCGTGGGCCCCCCTGGCCGCGCCAGCAGGTGGTGTGGCCACCTCGGACTCCGTCTCTGACCCGTTATCTCCCAGTACCTTCCTTATGTTGTAAAAATCCGTAATATATAATCTCCCGGATCCCCCGAGGTTTGTATATCGTGTTCTCGTCGTGTTTTCATTTCGATCTGTTTCTGCCAGGAACTATTATTAAAGTTTAGAAGCACAATGGTCTCCGCCAAGGGTAAAGGAAAAGAGCCTGCGGGGGAGGATCCCCAAGACCCTGGACAGGAGAAGGAGATCAAGAGTAAAGATGAAGAGGAGGCAAAGAAAAGCCAGCATCCGCACACCAGCACTACCATTGCAAGCATTGGAGTGTTGGCAAATCCTGCCAGGATCAAAAGGATTGCACGGATGTCAACTGGAGGGAAGCCTCCGCGTCACTGTTTGGCTCCACGGTCACCTTCTCCACGCACCAAGAATCCCTTCCATACCCTTATCCATGAGCATCAATTCCAGAATATGCCCAAGGAGAAACTACCCTCCAATTGGGATATGCCTCGTTCTAACCATGCAGGAAAAGAAAACTTCAAGGAGGAAGAGTGGGGAAAGAATCGTACGAGCTGGGATTCACAACCTGACATGATCATGCACCGCATCGAGCACAACCCGGAGTTGATTCGTACTCTCACCTTCGAGATTGAGGACTTGAGGAAATTGATCGAAAAGCTCATCGAGAGAACACCACCACCACCAAAGGAGTAATTCATCATCAGGTTTTGGCATCCCCTTGGTTTGTTCCAAGCTTGGGGGAGCTGTCGCGGTATCATATCACTATCTTCTATCTTTTTACCTTTTTAGTAGAGTCATATCATGAATAGAGAAGTTATCATGTAGGATGGTTTGCATTATGGAAGTGTCCCCCATCTCGTTAGATATCTATGTATCCCTTGGTGTGAGTTGTCGTTATGGAATATTAATGAGAAGTTATATCATTTACTCTTTTGCATATCTTATATTAGTTTTAAATATCTGTTATATGATTGATCTTGTTATTAGTATTGGTATCACTTTGGGATCATTGAGTTAATTTAGTTGGTTTTGGCAAACCTGGCTCGGTCAGTAGTAACACTATTATGAGAATTGGATAAAAAAAGATAAAAAGTACTCTTAAAGAAATATAATTTCATTGTCTTTCTTTCTTGATTTGCTCATAAGCTTAGTATTCTCTAGTTAAGATCTTTTGTGCTTCCAAGGAAGATTGCATGTGTGTTTTTATCACTTGTATGTTTGTTTGTTTCCTTCAACTCTTATGATTGCTACCCAGCCTTGCTAGCCAAAAATGTGTACTGAGAGGGAATGCTTCTCGTGCATCCAATCCTTAAACCAAAACCTATGCCATTTGTGTCCACCATACCTACCTACTAGCGCTATTGCTATTCCAAGTAAATTCATCTTTTTATCTACCTTCCGAATTAAACTTGTTATGAGAAAATTAGTGATTAAAGCTCTCATGAACTTGATGGCACACTTTACTTTCTTGCACTTAATAAACTTGAACCATTGTGCCCATCTATGTTGCATATATGCTTGCGCTTTGTAAGTTGTGAGTTAGCAGAACCATGTTGTCATGGGGAACGCTTTCAACATTGCACTTTATTTTAGTTGATATCATGCTCTTTTGTTTATGGATGTCGTCGGTGTGAAATGAAAGGGGAGCTTGTAAGTCCATGGAGTTATGTGTGTGTGTTAGAGAAAGCACTTTGCATTGGTCTAATCCATGCCTAATCATGGTGGAAACCTGCAGCGTAACCATAATGAGCAATATATAAAGCATTCTTCTTATAAAAAAAGAGATAGAGATTGAGAAAAATAGAAAAAAAGAGAGAGGAGAAAAGAGGAAAGAGAGAAAAAAAGCACCATTTTCCCATGGTAAATAAGAAGATTGTTGATATGCTTGTTGTCTGCTTGCCTTGTCATTTTGATAAGGGGGTTCTTCCGTATCATCGGGCAAGGGGTACCCCGTTGGCGGTTCTCTATGATACACATATACTTACTATGACAAGAACTTACCGGTAACTAAACTTGAGTAGCATGAGGAGCGGCCCTCGTATTCAAGGGACATGAGATTTTCAACTTACAACTTGTCAAGCATATCCTCATATTTGATCACTTTAACCTTAATCTCCTAAAGATGCCTATGATAGGGGCAATGAGAGCTAAAAGCTAATAAGTACCATAATTTTTGGAAGCTCTTTATGAAACTTGAAATCCCTACTTCTCTCTGCGAAGGGCCTATCTTTTACTTTTTAGTTGAGTTAGTAAACCTATTCCCTTCTATCTCAAGCAAGTATTTTGAGTTGTTGTGTTTCATTCATTGATATGATGATTTATTCAATCATGTTTCTTATGTTCCTAGTTTTGCACATTGCTCTTATCTTAGTGAATATTACTTTGAAAGCTATCATTGAAAACTAGTTATTTGTGAACTCCTGCAAATTGTAACTATTCTTTGACCAAGAGCTAAGTTTGCCATTACCAACTATTATTTACTTTATGTATCTTTATTGTGTTTCCTTTACTTATTGCAAGTTAAGTTATATAATAGTGAGTTGTCTTCTATTATGATTTATGTATTGATGAATGTGATGCTTCTTCTCCGTATTCTTTTATCGACTCTTCACTCCAGAAACCTAAGGTCATGTTTATTGAGCTCAGTTTTCGCTTGGGGACAAGCAAAGTCTAAGCTTGGAGGGAGTTGATACGTCCATTTGGCATCACTATTCTATATCATAATTTACTGTTATTCATTGATATATTTCATATTAAGAGATGATACTTATGTTATTTCATCTGTTTTTGCATGGTTGATGACTTTTGGAGCATGGACCACTACAGTCAGGATTCTGATCGAAAAGGAGTTGTTTGGAGGCAAAATTCACAAAGATCATAAAATCCGGGAAAATACATGGAAAATTCTATTTTTCCAAAAGACGGAGGATGCCAGAAGGGGGAGTGGAGATGGGCCACAGGGGGGCCACACCACCCCCTAGCGTGGGCTGGCATAGGCCATGCCACCAGGTGGTGTGGCCACCCTGGCCCACTCCTGGCTCTCCCCTTTGGCGTATATTATCCCCATGAAACCCTAATACCTCGGGGCGACTACGGAAAGATTTCGCCGCCTCTGTGGGGCAAAAAACTATAGAGAGAGAAAGATCTCTCCGACAGACAGAATTCTGTCGGGGGAATTCCTTCCCGGAGAGGGGAGATCGTTGCCATCAACACCACCATCAAGCTAGACTTCATCGGGATTATCATCATTATCTCCATCATCATCTCCACAAGCACCATCATCACCACTTCATACCGCTGTAACAATTGGGTTGAATCTTGGATAGTTCTTAGGGGAAACTTTCCCGGTGTTGATTACTTGTAGTAGTTGATGCTATTGGGTGAACCATTGAATTATTGTTATGTTCAGATTGTTTCTTGTCATTATATCATCTCTGATCTTGATCCATATGATGTCTTGTGAGTAGTTTGTTTAGTTCTTGAGGACATGGGAGAAGTCATGTTGTTAGTAGTGGAATTGTGTTGAGAAAGATTCAATAGTTTGTTATTTAAGTTGTCGTGTTATTCTTCTAGTGGTGTCATGTGAATGTCGACTACATGACACTTCACCTATATGGGCCTAGGGGAATGCATTGTGTATTTGGCTACTAATCGTAGGGGTTGCTGGAGTGACAGAAACCTGAACCCCCGTTAGGAAACCTTTGCACAAGGGATGTCAGGATCTTAGAGTTTAAAGTCGTGGTTAGATTTCTATCTTAATTACTTTCTTGTACTTGCGGATTCTTGTAAGGGGTATAATCACAAGTATGTTATTAGTCCTAGGAAGGTCGGTACATTAGCATAGGTTCACCCACACAACACTTGTCAAACCAAAGAAGATTAATCAACTATATAAAGCGAAACCACTTGACGATATTCCCATGTGTCCTCGAGAACGTTTGGTCATCTTAAGTAATACAACCGGCTTGTCCTTTGCTAAATAAAGGATTGGGCCACTTGCTGCATCTATTATTACTGTCTTTTATTTACTCGCACTTTATTTATCTACATTATCAAAAAACCCTAAAAATCCGTTTGCTATGTATTTACAGAGAATTCGTGCTCCAAGCCACTCGTCAACACCTTCTGCTCCTTGTTGGGTTCGACACTCTTACTTATCGAAAATACTGCGATACACCCCCTATACTTGTGGGTCATCAGCCGGCCCCCGAGGAGGTGGTACGGAGGCATGTCAGGGAGGAGGACAAGCACGTCTGCCGCTATATGTATGTGTTGGAGGTTAGGTTCTCCAATACCTGGCAGCTTCTTCAGGGACCTGCTCACCCGAGCTATGCTCCTGTGATGGTTCCTTCTCTTTGGGTAACCACCTTCCGTGGCTCAGAACCCGGTCGTCGACATCCAGTTTGATTGAGAAAGATGTATTACATGAAAGGGGGTCTTTATGTCTCAAATAAAAGGTTTAATACATTACATAGATTTATGTCTCAAATAAAAGGTTTAATGCATTATTACACATCACCAACATCTAGTGTTGTGGTTTTCTTCTGCACCATAGCCATGGAGAATCTTCATCATTTAACAGGATGCTTGGGTCAGTTTTCACTTTGAAGAGCGGAATTTCATGAAACTTATTGTAATCTTCTGACATGTATGTCTTGTCCTCCACTCCCATGATGTTTCTTTTCCCTGAAAGAACTATGTGGCGCTTTGGCTCATCATATTCTGTATTCTTTTGCTTATCTTTTCTTTTTCTCGGTTTGCTAGACATGTCCTTCACATAGAAAACCTGAGCCACATCGTTGGCTAGGACAAATGGTTCATCCATGTACACAAGATTGTTGAGATCCACTATTGTCATGCCGTACTTTTGGTCTACATGTACCCCGCCTCCTGTCAGCTTGACCCATTTGCACCGAAACAAAGGGACCTTAAAAGCAGGTCCATAGTCAAGTTCCCATATCTCCTCTATGTACCCATAATATGTGTCCTTCTGCCCATTGCCATCTGCTGTATCAAAGCAGACATCACTATTTTGGTTGGTGCTCTTTTTATCTTGGGCGATTGTGTAAAATGTATTCCCATTTATCTCGTACCCTTGGGAAGTACATATAGTCGAAGATGGTAACCTGGCCAACAAGTACAACTGATCTCCAACAATGGTGTTATTCATGAGATGTGTCTGCAACCAACTGCCGAAATTCTTCTCGTGTTCCCCTTTAATCAAGGAGTCAGGCTTCCCCGGGTTTTCAGAGCATAGAATATTCTTGTGTTTCTCGATATACAGAGCCACCACAGTGGAATTGTGTATAACTGTGTAGTGTGCTTGAGTGAAAGAATGCCCGTCCCTACATACCATTGATTTCCTTCCTAGTGTGCCTTTTCTAGTCAGCCTCCCCTCATACCGAGATTTATGAACACCAATCGGCTTAAGGTCAGGAAGAAAGTCAACACAAAACTCAATGACCTCCTCTGTTCCATAGACCTTGGAGATGCTTCCTTCTGGCCTAGCACAGTTATGAACATATTTCTTTAAGACTTCCATGAACCTCTCAAAGGGGAACATATTGTGTAGAAACACAGGACCGCAAATTCTAATCTCTTCGACTAGGTGAAGTAGGAGGTGCGTCATAATATTGAAGAAGGATGGCGGTAACAACAACTCGAAGCTGACCAGACATTGGACCACATCAATTTGTAACCCTAATAGACTTTCTTGATTGATTACCTTCTGGGAAATTGCATTGAGGAATGCACATACCTACACAATGGCTAGTCGGACATTTTTTGGTAGAATTCCCCTCAATGCAACCGGAAGCAATTGCGTCATAAGCACATGGCAGTCATGAGACTTTAGGTTTAAATTTTTTTATTTTTCATATTTACTATTCCCTTTATATTCGACGAGAAGCTAGACGGGACCTTGATACTGAAAAGGACTTCAAAAAAGATTTCCTTCTCTTCTTTGGTAAGAGCGTAGCTGGCAAGCCCTTGAAACTACCCTAGATGCTTGTCGTCTCGTCCTTTATGATGTTGCTGGTCCTCCCGTGCTTCTTGGGTATCTTTTGACTTCCCATACAAGCCCAGGAAGCCTAGAATATTTACGCAAAGATTCTTCATTAGGCGCATCACATCGATTCCAGAGCGGACCTCATGCACTTTCCAATAGGGTAGCTCCCAAAATATATATTTATTCTTCCACATGGGTGTGTGTCCATCGGTGTCTTTCGGAACAGGTTGTCCTCCAAGAACCTTTCCAAAGATTACATCTAAATCATTGGCCATACCAAATACATCAACACCAGTATGGGGGATAGGCTTCATCCGGTTTTCTGCCTTGCCATTGAAATGCTTGCCTTTCTTCCTTAAGGGATGACTGGGCGGAAGAAAACAACGATTGTACGGGTACACATTCTTCCTACATTTATCCAGATATATACTTTCAATCTCATCTAAACAGTGCATGTATGCATTGCATCATTTGTTCGTCTGTCCTGAAATCTTACTAAGAGCAGGCCAATCATTGATGGTTACTAACATCCACGCCTGTAGGTCAAATTCCTACTGTTTGTGATCATCACACACACGTACACCTGGTTTGTCCCACAAATGTAAAAGTTCATCAACTAATGGCATTAGTTACACATCAATGTCGTTGTCGGGTTGCTTCGGGCCTTGGATGAGCACTGGCATCATAATGAACTTCCGCTTCATGCACAACCAAGGAGGAAGGTTGTAGATACATAGAGTCACGGGTCAGGTGTTGTGACTGTAGTTCTGCTCCCCAAAAGGATTCATGCCATCGGTACTTAGACGAAACCATAAGTTCCTTGTATCACCAGCAAAGTCTGGGAAGTCTCTCTCAATTTTTCTCCACTGCCGACCATCAGCAGGGTGCCTCAACTTCCCGTCTTTCTTATGGTCTTCTATGTGCCATTGCAACAACTTGGCATACTCTTTGTTTCTGAACAAACGTTTCAACCGTGGTATTATAGGAGCATACCACATCACCTTGGCAGGAACCCTCTTCCTGGGTGGCTCGCCCTCAACATCACCGGGGTCATATTTTCTGATCTTATACCGCAATGCAGTGCATACTAGACATTTATCCATATTCTCGTACTTCTCGCCGCGGTAGAGGATGCAGTCATTAGGGCATGCATGTATCTTCTGCACGTCTAATCCTAGAGAACAGACAAGCTTTTTTGCTTCGTACGTACTGGAAGGTAATTCGTTATTTCTTGGAAGCAGCTTCTTCATTATTACCAACAACTTTTCAAATCCCGAGTCAGTCACACCGGTCTCTACCTTCCACTTCAGCAATTCAAGTGTGCTACCCAGCTTCTTCTGGCCATCTTCACAAGTTGGGTACAACAATTTGTTGTGTTCATGTAACATCTGCTCGAACTACAACCTCTCCTTTTCTATGTCGCAATCTCGCTTTGCATCAGAAATGACCTGACCAAGATCATCAGCAGGCTCATCTGGTTCCCGTTCTTCACCCCCTTCTTCTTCATTGTCTTCCATTGCGGTATCAGCGTATTCAGGGAACATAGATCAGTAGCTTTCATCATCGTTCTCTTCTTCATCGTCGTCTTCCATCATAACCCCTCTTTCTCCATGCTTGGTCCAAACATTATAGCCGGACATGAAACCGAACCGAAGATCGTGGCTCTGAATGACTCTTGAGGAAGTGTGAGCCTACTCATTCCGACATTAAACACATGGACAACACATAAAACCATCTCGTCGCTTGTTCGCCTCGGCCACAAGGCGAAAAGAACGCACGCCTTATCTATAAGCGTCGGACACCGTACATCCATGGATGGCTCATCTACATCATACAACCATATATATCAAATGGTGCTCAAATTAGTACCACGTGGTCTAAACGAGAAAATAGTTGCTAACCTTTTAGGACACTTTGAAACAAAGAGGAGAAACCTTAAGTTTGGCTCGGGCACCTCATATCATGTTTGTCTTGTGTGAACTCAAGTGGCATCACTGTGACAGGCATTTCATCGAGCACCTCTAGTGCATAAGAGAAAAAAACCTAGAACAAACTTTGCCACACATTCCCCCATGAAAAAATAGAGGAGAGCTGTGCCATATATATAGGGCCATCCCATTGGTACCGGTTTGAGATACAAACTGGACTAATGGGTGTGCCAGGACCGCGCAGCAGGCACCTGACCCTTTAGTCCCGGTTTGAGATATCTCAAACCGGGACTAAAGGTCTCTTACGGGCCGGGACAAGTGATTTCTAGGGATTCAGGTCGTCCGGTTCGGCCCATTAGTCCCGGCCCTAACCACGGACGGGACTAATGGCCCGAACCAAAGGCCCTTTTTCTACTAGTGTGAAAGGTAGTACTGGCAATAAAAGAATAGCTAAAGACCATCTAAAAGAAGTTATTACAGCTCCATGTGAGAGCATCAGGCATGTAGGCCCTTCGGCATCCACACATGTTCATATCTTTGTCACTCCATGAACACACTCCCAGTCATGCATCAGAAGTCAGGCGCTGCATCAGAGCTTCAGGAGTCTGAGGCGCAAACATCATCCTCCCATTCTTAAGTTTAGCAGCACTGGGACTTCCGACGCCTTCCGCTCCAGTTCCCTGATACAATAGAGAAAGTGATTTGCTTTTTTCCTCCGGGCACAGGGGAGGCCATTTCTTCAGCATTTTCACAATCCAAAGCCATAGTACCTGCATCCCAGACCAAGTACAACAACAAAATAACATGGCATTCATGTGTTTCCATGTTGACCACATAAGATCGGCATTCGTCATAATAACCACCATATTTTTATTATTGCTAACCCCATAACCTTGCCACACTTTCATAATCAACAACCAAGCTATGCCGCCCAGTAATAGTTGAGAGCTCAGCCCACATCATTTTCATAATATCACAAGAGAAAAATAGGTGATCATATTTAACAAAATAAATATCCCAAAACAGAACGGATAGACTAGTGCGACCAAACCATTGGTTCTCCCAGAATCTGATTTTGGCTCCATTCGCCAGCAGCCACTTCTACCCTAGTTTCACAACATTCGCTACCCACATGACTCCTTTCCAAAAAAGGAGAAATCTCCGTTGATCTATAGCAAAAGATATTAGGTCTCCTGGTTTCATATTTGAAATCAATAATCTATTTCCAAAGTTTGACATCATCAAGGTTGTACCTCTTAATCCAAGATGCTAAAAGGCACATATTCATCTCTCTAATATTTGGAATACCTAGGCCACCATATTCTTTTTTAAGGGTCACCAAGTCCCAGTTTGCGAAATGGTATTTGCTATGTAGCTCATAGTTATCCCAAAGACAATGGGCCATCTGTGAATTAATTATCTCAATGGCCCATGCTAGGAATTTGATAACAAACAACATATATATATATATCTACACTAGCTAAGCAGGATTTGATCAAGGTAATCCTAGCTGCATATGATAGTAATCTTCCCTCTAGCCTCCTTTCCTTTTAATGATTTGATCAATTACAGGTTGTTGATCAATTACAGGTTGTAGATCTTATTTTCAGAGCTTTTTTAATGCAATTGTATTCCAAGATACTTTAGAGGGAAAGATATCACTCTGCACCCAAATATTTGTGACAAGATGGTCACCTGATTCTTCGGGAACATTAATTGGCACCAAATCACATTTATCAAAATTTATTCTCATCCCTGACATTTGTTCAAACAAGGACAAAATCCATTTATGGTTCATGGATTTCTCCACATAATTTTCAAGGAAAAGCAAGGTATCGTTGGCATACTGCAAACTGATCACACCACCTGGCCTAAATCTAGTCAAGAGGCCAGAAATGAGCCCTTGCTTCGCTACTCTAGGGAGCAATTTAGAGAAAACACCCGCAATTAGATTAGAGAATGGGAGAATAGGATCCCCCCTTCTCAGGCCTTTACCAGTTAAGAAAGAATTGCTATTTGATCATTAATTCTGATCCCAACCGAACCACCATGTACTATCATATTAATTTTATCTATCCATTTTTGGCTAAAACCCCTTTGTCTGAGCATTTCCTCTAGAAAGGAAAGGTCAACTTTGTGGTATGCTTTCTCATAGTCAAGATTAAGAATCAATCCTTCCTCTTGATTACGATGGACCTCACGGATGATTTCGTGTGTTGTCAACATTTCCTAAAATATACCTCCCCCTAATGAAGGCTATCTTATTAGAAGAAATGAGCCTATTAGCACATTTTCCAAGCTTGCTAGTGCATGCTTTCGATAAGATTTTAAAACAACAATTCATTAAAGCTATCGGTCTAAACTTTTTCAGGGTTTTTTGCATCAGCTTCTTTTGGAATAAGAGTGAACAGACTAAAACGCAATCTGTACGGGGAGGATGGGTTATTGTAAAAATCTCTAGAGAGATTAATCAAATCTTTTTATAACTTTCAAAAATAATTGGTAGAAAAGAAAAGTAAAGCCATCAGGGCCTAGGGCATCCTCGACATAACACAACTTCTTTAATCTCCTTCTCAGGAAAAGGAGCATCAAGCATATAGTTTTCTTGTTCAGTGACTTTATCATCATGATCCAAAAAGAGTCCATACGAGAGATGTCATTTTTCTCGTTTTTCCTAAACATATTTTTATAATAATCTCTACTACTTAAAAAGGAGAAATTTTCTCTGTTTTTTCCGGTTACTGGTTTCGTCCAATATTTTCTTTAGACCGTTTTGCCCTCCTCGCCCGCACGCGCTAATTGGGCCAAGCCAACGAATCCACGTCGCACCCCCTCGGTCCCTCATCTCTCCTCCCGCACCCAGCCGCCCTCCTCTCTCTCCCCTTTGCTACACCTCGGCGATGCCCCTCTCCCCCGCATCCAACACCCATCACACCTCCTCTGCCAGCACCTCCTCACACCGGCTGCTGGATCCGGTCGTCAGTGCCTCCTCCTCACCCGTCACCGGCTCACCGCCCCCACCGCGGATCCGGCCATCACCACCTCTTCCTCGCCCATCACCACCTCTTCCTAGGCTGATCTGCGGGCACCTGGATCGAAAGAAGCCCCCTAGGAAGTGGTGCCCGAACCACAACAATGTCCTCCTCCTCCTAGCCGGAGCCGGGGAGACGCCGTCATGCCAAAGCACCTCTTCGATGGGACTAGAAGAAAGGATCGGCGACTCGATCCGGATCAACCTCACCTCACTGCCCCGTTTTGCCGCCACCGCCGGTGCCCATCATGGTCTGGCCCACCTGCTCGTGGAGGCCAAGGTCACCGGAGAGCTCGATCTGGCATCTGGAGCGAACATCACCGCCCTGCGGCGATGCGGGTGAGTCCATGTGAGGAGAGTGTCTCTAAATTTTTCGAGAAGATGTACATCATCTAAGGACTATGCTCTGTTCGATTTCTTCTAGGACCTTTGGAAAATTATGCAGTGTTCCGATCCCATGAGAAGGCAATGCACGTTTGATCTACTAGCTGCAGCAGCATGTTGCGAGTGATTGGGTTGGTGTTGATAATGCTGTTGTCTCTAGTTTTTCTTCTCTAATCAGCTATAGAGGGTGTATTTTTTAATGAAACCGAGAGCTTAGAAAAGTATTGACTCTGCCTTTTGTTCTTGCATACCGGATTTCGGTATCTCCGTTGCTATATATATTTTCGGTGAATCTGCTTGGTACCACGATTTCGAATAACTCCCCAAAACATATGTCTGCTAGCCTTCTTTGGTAGTTCAAAAAGCTCTAGGTTCAGATTATTTCTTATGATTAGATTTTTTCCTGAAACCTAGAACTTATAAAAATATTGACTCTGCCTTTGGTTCTTGCATACCGAATTCCAGTCACTCTGTTGCTTATATATTTTTTGGTGAATGTGATAGGTACTGCGAGTTTGACTAACTCCCCAAAACATATGCCTGCTAGCCTTCTTTGGTAGTTTAAGAAGCTCTAGGTTCAGATTATGACTTATGGATCATATGCTAGCTCTTCGTGTGTAGTACGTACCAGTGTGTGAGTTGATGGTGAAATATGAGTTAGTAATTCTACCATTTTTAGAGGCCATGTTCTGTTGTTAATGCATGGAAGCTCTACTCCTTTCAGTCTGCAAGTTGCTGACAATCAGCTTTCCGATGTAGGCACTTAAATTGCTCACTCTTCTTGGGGAATAAGAAAGCACTAATGGTGTTTTGCAAAATTTCAACATCTTTTTAAGTGTCTACAAAACAAATTTGAACGATGTTTGGAGCCCTCTAGAAAAAATGGAAGGTCATCTTATTGGTAAGTCTGAAATAATGTATTGTGAGCTTCTCAAAGTTTGTGTGACTAAATGTTTAATATGCCTATTTATGATATTCAGATTCGGAAGTTCATTTTCATATTTGGAGAAAAAAATATTTGTATACTTGACCTACCTGTTGTGGCTGCAGCTGTAAGGAGACATAACAATCCATGGTATAGTTGACCATTTGATACTTGTTATATGAATTAACTTTTGATTGTTTTTTTGCAATTTGTATATCCTTCTGGTCTTTGGGAACTTTTGCATGTTGATCTTAGTTTCTTGGTCACATCCTTTTCTCTTCTATATATTTCACGTCTAGGGCGTATCCTAAGATTTTTTTCTTCTGCTTTATGTTATGCTCTACCACATATATGTTACATGCTATGCTGATTGAAATATGATAACGTTTTCATCTGTACATGGTTTTAGATCGAATGTTGTGTGAGCTTTTTGATTTTTGCATCTTTCCAGTTGAAGATTTGGAGGAAAATTTATGTGCAGTTCATGATCTATGGAAGGACTTATGTGTTTATAGTCCAAGCATTATTACTCCGAGGAAACTCATTAAGGCTTTCTCTATACTAGGTGACATTCAATCTGAATATCATATGTTGCAGTGTATGTTTGTCCTTGCTGGAGAACGCACTGACCATCAGAGGGTGTCTTCTAATTGGAGATGCCAATCAACAAGATTAGACTTTACTATACCTACTTTAAATGAAGTGGAGGATCTCAAACTTGTATCAGACTATGATCTGCCATCGTCATTTCAAGGAAAGATGGGAACTAGAGAATATTTGGTTGATCCCATCCGGAGCTGTTCCAGATGGAAACTCGTTCATCAAAACATAAGCAATTGAAGAGTTATATGTCAGTTATTTCTACTGGTCTATTCTCACTCCATTTTCATAAGCCCGACGGTATATACTTGTAAACTCCGTTTTAATTATATTTATAGAACTTATTTGTCTTGTTCCAGGTGACAATCTTGGTGACAGTTCTGGACTAGATAATGGGAGGATGACAAAGACAGTGAGATTTGCACCAGTTGCAATAATGGAAGCCTTGCGATGGTCTTTCAATCATATTGTACATACGTGCGTGCAACATCAAAACTGTCAGTTGTCTGAGCAATTATTTCTTGAGGTAACAAATATGTATGGTTTTGTTAGCTTAAGTTATATTATGGTTTGTAGTCTTTCTACTAGGTTACGTCTTTACCTAAGAACTTCCCTTGTTACATTAGATTTCTGAACGTTTCTTTATGTTCTACGATCCCTCTTTCTTTGAAAGCTTGATCGAAATGCTTTCCGTTGATATTTGTTGAATCCGGTAGCTACCTAGATGTCGATTACTCCCTAGAAACATGTGAATTGGAGGTGAAATGTGAGATAGAAATTCTACCATTTCGCGCATGCCATGTTCTGATGTTATTTTGTGTGCGCGGCTATGAGTAGAACGTGAAGTAATCCTTCTATGTCAAGTTCTTGCGCCATTGCCGACAAGTCCGTCCGAGTCATTCTGCCGCTGGTGCCGACCTTAAGCTACTGCAGCCAACCCTCTATAGGTTCTCTGGTTTACCCTGTGAGGTCCATGAAATTTGTCCAGATCCATGATCATTGTAGGGTCATCGTATACACGTGAAGTTATAAAAACCAATTTGTTGATCATCTGGAAAGTACGACGTGAACTGCAGAGATTAGGGAAGGCTTATACAGAGGCGGTTTTATAGTCAAAACATGTACGTTCAGGCTTTCCACTTTATTCCTTTCTAAACTTTATAGTATTATTTACTTCATTGATGGTTTCTGAGGTCTGGAGTAGTCGGTTCTCAAGTGTGGTGCCAATGCAAAATAGAATCTCACATGTGCTATTCAATATTCAGAATGCTATTTTTATTGTGAGAGATAAAGTAAAACTAATGGATATACTATTGCTCTCATCAATTTGAAAATTAATCAATGTAGTATTGTTGATCTCATCATTTTTCTGTTCTTTGTGATAATCTTATGCACAATTTTTTATAACCTATTTTTATTTAAATATTCTCATTACATTTTAACAATCTGTCCTCTTCATCTAACTTCCATTGTCACTAAAAATATTAAATATACTAGGAGTAATATTTGAACTAATTTCATTATGATTCCAGTTGAAGGCGTGGAAGTATGGAGCACATTAGAGATGGGTGTGATTTTTTGGGAGTTAGATCGTATCAACTTTTACTATAAGGTTTCACTCGTGTATGTTGTAGAGGCGGTGTTTCAACTGACGGTGGAAAGAAATACTATTGCATGGAATCTTATGATTGCTGGTTATTTGCAGGATGTACAGATCAACAAGGCTCTTGTGAAATCCCGCAGTTTAGAGATGAGTGGAGGAGCTCATGGTTATAAAGTTACGAATAATCTTGAATCAGATAAAATGTGAAATATTTAATTTGGTCATTATCATGTTCTAACATAGCGGAATGTAACATTTGTACCATGTTTTAAGGATACACATTAGCACCATGCATATTCATAATTAATGATACTAAACCTGCCAACAAATAGGACATGTTTAAGAAAGCTTCATCAGTCTCTTCATAGTAATC
This sequence comes from Avena insularis, assembly GCA_023614405.1. Lineage (NCBI taxonomy): Eukaryota > Viridiplantae > Streptophyta > Magnoliopsida > Poales > Poaceae > Avena > Avena insularis. The sequence continues at coordinate 480,364,523 of CM042686.1, read as the reverse complement.
TTCTCTTATGGCGATATAGTACATGATGGTCGTATTATATGATGTTAATGTAAGATAACTGCGCACTTTATCATTGTGCCTAGCATCTTCTAATGTAAGGCCTGGAACCCGCCTATCCGGCTACCACCCATCCGAGATCACCCTTCATTCCTTACAAGTAGGATTGTGCTGGATATTTTTTCAATTTTTGTTTTTTAGTAACGGGAGCATTGGAGCTCAGGAGTGAAAAATATCCACTCGTATTTCCATTTTATGCTAAATCCTTTTCATATGGCAGACATTGTTTTTTTGGTAAAGACAATGGGGATGGATCACTACACACATTGGAAACTATCATGTATAAATGTTTGTATTGGCACAAGGGGCAAAGACAAAGTTGAAACAACAATGTTTTGTAAGACAGTTAAGAATGAGGCGAACAAAGCGGGTTTGGTATAGATCCAAAGGGAGAAATTGAGGGGAAAAGATACTACTCCTTCCTTCCCATAATATAAGATGTTATTACAACCAAGATATGAGTATAATGGATATAATATTTTTTCTATAGGACACAAATAGTAAATAATAAAAGATAATTAGATGGACTCTTACTTGAGATTCAACGACAATGAATTATACTACCTTTTATTAAGATGCACTTCAAGTGAAGTGAAATTATAATGTTTTTAGAAAAAAAATGCTATGTCACAAAAAAAAGGAAAAGAAAGAGTGTCCGAGTGTCCGTGACAACGCATAGGCATTTTACTAGTCTACTGTAAGTTTTAACATATCATCCGTTTGCACTACTTCATCGCCTAGAGATCCTTCCAAAACAGCTATTTTATTTTTTCTTCTTCTTTATTTAGCTACAGCATGGAAGTATGACGTGTTTCTGTTCCCTTCTAGAATTTCTCTCTCCCTCAACCTTTGTCAGGATTTTATTTCCTCGTTTACATAAATAGAATTCAGCTCATTTGTGATTTGTTTCATGCATTGAAATTCCTTAGGCAGGAGAGGTTGTGTCTCAGACATAATGTCAAGGCAGTCAAATTTAGCAGTAAGCTGCTTTTTTAACCCTTTTTTTGTGCAGATTTAATATTAGCATCCCATCCTTCCAGGCATTTTCTAAATTTTTTATGTTTTTCTTACCAGATGGTATAGCATTTTTTTTCTTTAAAGGGTTTGTTCCAAGAATGAGGACAATTTTCCTACATTCATCCTTTTCCCGCCACCACCACTAGTAGGAAAAACCTTATAGTAGTCATTTTTCTAGTGGCGTGTGGGATAATATGGATGCCACCGGGCAAAATAGTCATGGTGTTCAACAAACGCCGAACGCCGGTACTAACTAGTAGTTCTGACGTTTGAGGAAATGCGAACACCGACACTAAGTGGGGGCCAGGATGCGAGTCGTGACCAAAATATTCTGGACGTTCGGCGGAAGTGAACACCACTACTAGCAAAAAATATTAACGTCATTTGGAAATTTTCAACGCCATAACAACTTGTCAACTAGTAGCAGCGTTTGGCTGATGCCAAACACCACTATAATGGTAGGACCCATAATTAACTAATAGTCATCCATAGGTGTATCTAATATGAATATTTTTGCTTCTCGGTGTTACTATATGGCCTATCCAAACACAAAACAAGAGAAAACTCAATTGGTGGACCCCGTGTTCGATGTGATTTGAAGGGGGGAGATGAGGGGATTGATATTCGTCGGAGAAGGCGGTTTGAGCGTCGGAATCCATCCAAAACCTTGTTTTTGGTAAAACAAATTATTTTTTATAAACAAACCTAGTTCTATGCAAGGTTGAAAAAAAAAGAAAACAACATATAGATATGTTTTTAATTACAAATATTATTTATGTGAAAAACTTTAGTGGTGACGTCCCCTATGGTTTGAACACCTCAACTACAGTTTAATGGTGGCGTCCATTGTATATTGAACGCCTCAACTACTTTGTAGTGGTGGCGTCTTGGAAAGTTTAGACGCCCCCACTGTAACATCCAATAATTTAGAGGCATGGCCCGCCCCACGCGGTGTGGGTGGTTCCTGCTGCTCTCTTTTCATTCCTCATCCCGCACCACACTACTTCCTGCTTGTTCCCCCCGAAATCATCATTGCCCGTGCCGCCACGCCCTGGTCTAGCCCCGCCACCACGGACGAGCCCCGCCGCAACCCGCACCGGTCTGAGGCGACTCCTTCGTATCTTCTTCCTCTCCACCATGGATCCACCGGCCCCGTGGTATGAGATCGGCCCCCGCTGTCCTGCCGATGTCGGCTAAGCCCCGCCGCCGCCGACCAAGCCCTTCCTCGCCCTGGTAAAGCCCCGCCCCAGCCCAGCTCAGCCGTCACCATCCCCGCAGGTGAGCAAAGCCACCACTGCCACTTTAGTTATTGATGAACATTTGTGTGCTGCATGTGGATATTGGTTGATTTGCAAATGGTGGAAATTAAAAGTGGTGAATTTGTGAATTTGCAAATGGTGATATCTATGGATATGATATGGACCGAATATTCGGGTTTGCTCGATTGTGTGTGGATGAGGCAACCTTGGGGTTTGCTATATGTTTGTATTTGCAGGGAATATACTAGAGTTGCCATAATTTTAAACAAAATGTCGGTTAATTTCCATTTCGTAAATTTTGGCACTCAAATGTCCTATTTTTAGTAAAGGTCATAATGAAATTTTGTTTGAAAATTGTACATAGTTTTTTATCAATATATTGTACTATCTAACATTGTGATCTTGATTTTGTAATGTGAAGATATCCGGAAAAGGTGACCCTGCCATGTGCTCTGTATCCTCTCAGTAGACCCATGACGCGAGGAGGACACAAGAATAGAATAGAGAATCGTGGATATACACAGGACTTCTACACGGATGGGCAGGGTGAGGGTTTTCTAGAGATGGAGGGTGAGGGCTATGTAAGTGATAGTTCGAATGACGACAACGAGACGGACACCGGCGCCGAAGAAACCGGTGATCCTCTAGAACCCAGAAATGATGTTGAGCCGGTCGGTAAGACTAAGAGGGTAAGGGTGAAAAACAAGTTGGGCACCGAAACACTTTTGGTAACAAGAGTGGACTATAATTGTAACTACCTCGGTGAATTACGCTCCTAGTACAAGCCTGGATGATCAGAAATGGTTGAAATAGTACGGTGGGGCCCAAATGCCACTCACAGGTAGACCTTTCGGCCGTCCCAACCATTTCCAAACATCGACAAGAACGGTAGCGTAATCGGCGAAGGGATCAACTACATACACAAATGAGTATGTATGCAAGCCACCATACAAGAGTACATCGAGCCATTCCATCTAAAAAGAAAGGAAATATATAGCAACGCATACAAGATCCAAATATCCTAGATAGATATAATAGTTTAGGATATCTCCTCATACATCAATCAACAGTATCAAGCGGAAGCGAAGACAAAATCCGAGTACGGATAAGAAGCAAATCGGCATAAGATGCCCCATAAATAAGCACATCGCCCACAGATCTCACGGATCCCGTTCCGGAATCTCTACACCAATGATCGTTGCCACATCGTCTCTTCCACCCATTATCCATCTTATGGTGTTCCTGCTCATCCAACCAATAATTTATCGTGTGAGACCCTAGGGTACTCAAAGAAGTCTTTATGCCTCTAAAGGGGACACAACCTGGGGTGACGCAATTGCAGCAAAAGATAAACCCTAACAGTTCTATAGATACTCGCTAACCATCCGCCTAACCAGAGATAGACGGACGTCCGTGAATTAATAACAATAGTTATAACAGTTATAAAGGTAATCTTAACAGATCCATCCTCCTCCTCGCTTACCGACGAGGAAGCGGAATTTAACAACCCCATCCGCTGGCGCTTATTATCCATTCCATGAGTGTTGCACTATTTACTAGTCGTACCTAGTCTAGTCAAATTAAAACGGTACTTTAGTTATGCTTGTCTATGATCGAAACTGTGCTCCAAGTCGCCCATAACGCGGACACGGCTTTGAAAGTTTTACCTGCGGTGCACAAATAGCAACACACACTCGATATGCCTCGGAAAAACCAAATCAAAACCCAACGAGGGCCACGACAAAGCGATCACAGGATTCAGAAATATTTCAGGGGGCCACCCCATTAAGCTACCCGCAACGGAGTTAGCTGACTCCGAGACGGACTCAAGGTTTGCGCCAATGGCTGTGAACGACTGGGAACCCGAAAATGTGACTGGGCTTGTCGACACCGCGAAAACACTCCGCTTCCCTAAATAGTACAGTGTGCTCCTCGCACAATCTTAAATAAAGCAGTAAAGCATGGCATAAGTACAGGATAGTAGATAAAACCTCAAACTAGTTTGTGGCCCCAAGAAATAAGAATGAATCAAGCTCTGGCTCAAGGGGGTTCATAAGCCTCCCGGATGTGGATAGCGCGAATATTCTTGGAACAGGAATCAAGTACTCGGGGTCTTACGGGACACAAGTGAGCATAAAAACCAAATAACAGATATTGCTCACCGGTGCCACTTTCATTAGTTATCCCATTACTACTCAGGTTAAGTTGTTTAGGTACCTCGTTATCCATCAGACACTCACATACCCTACACATGCTGTTCTACGACTCGCATGGCTCAAACAACTCCTGTAGTAATGGCTCATGGGATGGGGGAACAAGCTTCAGTGGGGTTTAAAAGTAAAGGCTATGCAATACTTGGGATTCAGTTTAATGCAATCGCGACTCAATGATGCAAGAATAAGATAGGGGCAATAGGTACTATATGTATACAAGCATGTGGTAGTGCTTGCCTGGCAGCTCAGTTGAAGCAAAGGATGGATCTGGGTAGTGCTCCTGGTTCTCTTGATAAATCCCTCGTCAGCCTATTCGAAGAAGAACCAAACAAACAAGGGCCAACATAAATAAAGTGCACAAGCATATGAATAAAATGCGACAAGCAAACAATCATGCCATGATGAATGATGCACAATTTGCATGGCAAGGAAGTAGCATGGCATAGGTGAAGTGTGGAACACAAGAATAAACATTTTTATTGAGTTTTAGCCCCATTTTAATCTCATATCAGTTGCTGTATACTTTATATTTATATGATGCATGCCTCAAAACAAACCATGGAATGCATAAACAGAAAGGTCTCGTCGAGCTAATCATTTTAGACATATTATTTGTTAAATTTGGATTTATAAAACAAAAGTTATTAATTAAATAAGGAAAAGGGCATTTTATTTGTAATTTAAATAAACTTGGAAAATAAAGTGTTCAAAATATATTTTGAATGGAAGATTTGAAATCCTCACATTTTTCTGATTTGAAAACATATATTATATGTTTAAATTGGATTTATATTTTAAAAGTTAATTATAAACAGAATTATATTTGAGTTTGAATTAATTTGAAAAGATTTGATTTGAAAACAGGTTTCAGAAATACTTTAGTTACTCAGGTTTAGCCAGACGCAGACGCTGACGGGTGGGCCTCGCTGCTGACTGGGACACACGCGCGCAGAAGCTTTTCTCACCGCGAGCTAAACGAGCCGCAAAGAATCGACCAGGGCCCGACATGAGCGGTCCCACTCGCCAGTGGTGGGACGGGTCGGTGACACGCGGCGACCCCAGGGACTGCGGGTTGAGACATGAAAAGCCGGGGAGCCTTTTTATAAAATGCACAGCGGCAGACAAGTGGGGTCGGCAGGAGTGCAGGTTGAGGAAAACAAAACGGAAGGGGGTTTTCTGCAAAACGTCGCCGCGACACTGTTTTTCTTCCTCTCTCTCTGACGAAAAAGACAGCGGCAGCACGCACGGCACGGGGCTTCGATCTCGTGATCTAGGGCTCACATGAGGCGGATCACCGCGGTGGTCCTGGCTTGTTGCCCGGGAGGCGGACGGGGCCTAGATGGGGCTTACGCAACGCTATAGCGAGGGAAGACGATCGCGATGCCGGCGCACAGACGGCGTTCGACGGAAGTGTCGGCGGCTCTAGACGGCTACGGCGAGGCGAACCTTGTCAGGGCGACTGAGATGCTCACCGTGAGTCGCTTGACGTGGTCGGATCGGCCTGGGGCGCAGGAGATCGGCGGGAGGCAAAGGCCCGTGAGGATCTAGGGTTCCATGAGCGTCCGGGCGGTGTCCAGCTGCCCCGGCTTCTCCTTCCCGGCTCCAGGTGCTACGTGGGGAGCTGCGTGGTCTTCCTCGACACCTTGGAGCGTCACGCCACCGGCTGGATAAGGAGGGGGCGGTGGAGGCCGAGGGTGTTTCCGGCGATGGTGTAGCGGTGGTGAGGGACGGCAGGGGAAGAGGGGAGCGTCCTGGGTAGATCTGGGGGTGGTCTGGCGAGGCAGAGAGGTGGATAGGGACGGAGAGGAGAGGGGGTGCCGTGGTTGCCGTGTGGGAGCAGCTGGGTGATAAAGGTGGCCTCGGCCACCTTTTCTCCACCTCCTCACGTGCTCGGTTCGGCCAGCAGGCAAGGGGGGTTGCGGTGGGGTAGGGTGGTCCGGGAGGCAGGCCAGGCCCTGCTAGGGCCACAAGGCAGAGAGGGAGCACGAGAGGGAGAGGTGAGGGTAGCCTCAGGGTAGATCTAGGCTCGGGTTTGAGCTAGGTGGGGAGCTAGGGTTGGGGTGGTTCGGTGGGTGAGGGACTGTGGGGCCTGCATGGCGTGTAGAAGGGAGGGCCGAAAGAGTGGGGGAGATGGTTGCTTAGGGTTTAGGTCATGGTGGGGTTTAGGAGAGAGGGGGTTATGGTGATGATGATGGAGTAGGTTAGATGACTAGGGTTGGGGTTTAGGGTTAGAGTTAGATGAGGGCAAGGTAGATTAGGGTTTACTATGGACAAGGTCAAGCCAAGATCAACCAAGATCAAACCAAAACAAAACAAGAAAAGAGGGGGAGGTGGTTTAAGCATGATCAAATAAGATCAAGCCAAAAGAAAAGATAGAGGTAGAGAGGATCCACTCCAAGAACAAATAAAATCCAAATGACAAGCATAAGGTGGTGCTTGCATGGCCCATGCAATTATTTAATGCCATGATAATTCTTGTGAAAACAATATTCTTTCATGGCATTATTATTATGCAACCCAAAGTTGGAGTAAGGCCCAAGCAAAGGAATTTAGAAAAAATTCCAAGTGGAGTATATGGAGATGATCACATTGGATTATATTTGGGACTTGCTAGTGTGTATATGCCACTAGGTATTTAATAAGCCCACAAAATATCCCAACATGATGATAACCCCAAAAACACACATATGGAGGCTAGGAAAAAGGTTCCACCCACAAGGCATGCAAAGGTGGCCATGTGGCTCTCATATATCAATGAGGTGAAAACAACATGATGCCAAGATGAGAGCATGTGGAAAAGAATTGGATCCATCCCAACCCACATGAGCTAGAAGTAAAACCAGTAATGCCAAGCTCATATTTAGTTGGATGGTGGAATTATAAGGTGGTGAAAGAAAGGTGGTGGAGTTAAATAAAAGATATGCCCCCAACTCAACTTGGGCATTGAAACAACATATCAAGAACCAAATACAATATCAAGAGGCAAATACAATTAATAATGCATGTGAGAGAAGAACCAAGAAAGAGGGTTTTATATGATGCTCAAATGCAAGGTGGCATGATGACATGAGCATGATATATTGATGATGCAACAATTATATATTTGAAGTAGCATATATCTAGGCTAGGCTAGTAGCATTGCAATTGTTAGACAATTGGGATGCTACAACTCTCCCCCACTAAACAAGAATCTCGCCCCGAGATTCCTAGGAAAAAGAGAACAACACAAGAAGAGGCGGGTGTTCGGAACGAAGGTGACCCTCACGTTCCCAAGATGATGAAGAACTGAAAGGTGCGACCACTACACCTTGCAAAACTTGCTAGACTTGTTGCGAGTCTTGCGTTTTGCTTGAGAAACAATGGTCAAAAGAGTTGAAGGATTGGCGAGAGACAAGAAGGATAGGATGGGCATAGCTCCGGTTTTCTCGAGAAACATGATAAAAGAATAGAACCACTTGTGAAAGAAAGGACAAGATGATGTATCCTGGATAAAGAAAGACACCGTTAAGATTAAAGATTTACCGATACGAGAGAGGATGGATCTTTGTCTCGCCGGAAGAAAGAGCTAGATTGGAGAGGTTTTGAACCACTATGACAATAGCATCGTGTCCTCCCTCAGATTGAGATATGAAGTATGGAAACAATATTGCCTTCAAACAATAGAGTCCCTTGATATGAACAGAAAGATTTAGCTAGACATTGCCGGATTAGATTCTTGTTGCGCCGGTAATACTCCGAAGGATCACGCAATTGAGGTGCGCGGATATAACTTCCAGAGATGGATGTGAAGCCAGATTACCACAGAAAAGAATTGATGGAACCGAGAGAGAGATAGCTTCCTTTCATCTTGTTTGGGGATGTAGAGCTCCGGTAGAAAGACGAGGATAGAAAAGAGTTTGCGTTTGTTTCCACCAGATAACCGAGGATTTTGCTCCGTGTAGAAAGGACGAGATCACCAACAAGAGATTATTGATTACTTTCTTCGAGAGAGCACTCCGGAAAAACAAGGACGGAAGTAAAAGTATCAAGGGATAAAGGCCACTTCTAACTTCCGTGGAATGAGTGAAATCACATAAATTCCCCAATTCAATGTACAAGAGCGAATGATAAGAGTAGTGGTATGGTAGCTACTCCATCCCGCACTCAAAGCATTACTCCGCACATGAATAAGAAAACCATGCAACCCAACTACCGAAACAGACTGAAGGTATTGACAAGGATAACTCATGGAACTCCGTTAGCAAACCAGGATAGATGCAAACTATACGCCGGATCCAAGATAGATAAGGGTGATGATGTAGTCATCTTGTCGGAAGTACCAAGCCACCGGAAAGATATGAAGGGAGGTTACGGAGAACAACTGCAAGATTCAACAGCTACCGAAAAGATAGCACCAACTTGAACAGAGGAAACAAGATCTGGAAGGTCTTCATGGCTCCGGTTGATTGAGCATAGATGATAGAACGAGATGGTTTCAAGAGATCACTTAACGAGATAGAGGTAAAAGAATTCCATGTTGTTCTTGAAAAGATTGAGAGAGATTTAGCAGTCTTGAGGAAAAACTTTAGCGGAACGACGATGATAACTTGCCAACAAGGAACAACTCCGGATTTGATTGAAGATGGAGGATGGAATTAACAATGAACTTGCTGATTCCAGAATTGAAGAAGATGTACTGGAAGAATAGATTATCTGGTCCTTCGGAAGAAAAGAGATGTCACCTGGTTCACATTGTCGATCGGATCGCCGGTTACATAGATAAGGAGATCTTGGATAAGAACCGATGATATAGCTTTGCTTATGGTATGAGCTATCAGAGACGAAAAAGATGTGCAGATATGGAGTTGAAAAAGATGTGCAGCATGATGAACAGATGATAGACCGCCGTAGTGCTTTGAGAAACTCCGGATTTCCAAGGATGCTTGAATGAGCATAGATAGGATCACGGTTTACCCAAAATCACAGAAGATAACCTTATCCTCCAGATGGTGACGGTTGATAGCATTTTTCCATATTCCAATCGACACTTATCATGAGTGGAATATAGCTATGCCGAGAGCCAAATTACAATCATCAGCATCGGATCGACACATGTTATGTAATTAGCCCAAGAGAAAAGGAGATGAAAAGAAACTCTGGGATTAAGCGCCGGCGACAAGAGAATGAGTTAGCATGGACATGCTGATAAAAGGAAGATAGATAATGTTTCACACACGACTGAAAAGGAGTGTGGAAACACAGAGGTATCAAAGAAAAATTTTCCGCATTTTTGGCATTAAAATACCAATAGATGCGCAAAATCTCTTAGCATATAGAGATTAGCAACAGATGGTTACACAGAAAGAGGAGTTGCTAGAAGGAAGAACACCCTTTAAGAAGATGGCACCGGTTAACAAGGAGTCAGATATATCGCGCCGGTTTTCAAAAGCCTGTCAGTATGGAATGTACCAACAGTTGATAACCAAAAGGCAGATAAAGATAACATGTTGGATGCAACAGATAGACAAGGAATTACACACACACACACAAACACACAACCTATGGTACTACGGAAACCCAGAACACGTGAATCCTAGTTTGAAATTTTAAAGGAGAGGATTGAGAACGTTACACTTCCTTACCAGAAAAGGTGGTGGTTGGGTAAGAAGAAAAGTGGAAGCAGTCCTACTCTCACGTTTTGTTTTTCCCTAGTATACATAGCTATCAAAAATATTTGCTAGACAGACAACGACCATTTGGCTGAGACCCTGAAGGTCGGGATGGCTCTGATACCAATTGTAACTACCTCGGTGAATTACGCTCCTAGTACAAGCCTGGATGATCAGAAATGGTTGAAATAGTATGGTGGGGCCCAAATGCCACTCACAGGTAGACCTTTCGGCCGTCCCAACCATTTCCAAACATCGGGACAAGAACGGGCGGCGTAATCGGCAGGCAAAGGGATCAACTACATACACAAATGAGTATGTATGCAAGCCACCATACAAGAGTACATCAGAGCCATTCCATCTAAAAAGAAAGGAAATATAGCAACGCCATACGGCAAGATCCAAATATCCTAGATAGATATAATAGTTTAGGATATCTCCTCATACATCAATCAACAGAGTATCAAGCGGAAGCGGAAGACAAAATCCGAGTACGGATAAGAAGCAAATCGGCATAAGATGCCCCATAAATAAGCACATCCCGCCCACAGATCTCACGGATCCCCGTTCCCTAATCTCTAATCCGAATGATCGCTGCCCACATCGTCTGCTCTTCCACCCAGATCCATCTTGCGGGTGTTCCTGTTCATCTGAACCAATAATTTATCGTGTGAGACCCTAGGGTACTCAGCAAGTCTTTATGCCTCTAAAGGGACACAACACAGGGTGACGAATTGCAGCAAAAGATAAATCCTAACAGTTCTATAGATACTGCTAACCATCCGCCTAACCAGAGATAGAGCAGACGTCTGTGAATTAATAACAACAGCTTATAACGCTTATAAAGGTAATCTTAACAAATCCATCCTCCTCCTCGCCATCGACGAGGAAGCGGACGAACAACCCCCATCCGTTGGCGCTTTATTATCCATTCCATGAGTGTTGTACTATTTACTAGTCGTGTACCTAGTCTAGTCAAATTAAAAGCGGTACTTTAGTTATGCTTGTCTATGATCGAAACTGCTCCAAGTCGTCCATAACGCGGACACGGCTTTGAAAGTTTACCACTGAGGTGCACAAATAGCAACACACACTCGATATGCCTCGGAAAAACCAAATCAAAACCCAACGAGGCATCCACGACAAGCGATCACAAGATTCAGAAATATTTCAGGGCCACCCATTAAGCTACCCAACGGAGTTAGCTGACTCCGAGACGGACTCAAGGTTTGCGCCAATGGCTGTGAACGACTGGGAACCCGAAAATGTGACTGGGCTTGTCGACACCGCGAAAACACTCCGCTTCCCTAAACAGTACAGTGTGCTCCTCGCACAATCTTAAATAAAGCAGTAAAGCATGGCATAAGTACAGGATAGTAGATAAAACCTCAAACTAGTTTGTGGCCCCAAGAAATAAGAATGAATCAAGCTCGCTCAAGGGGTTCATAAGCCTCCCGGATGTGGATAGCGCGAATATTCTTGGAACAGGAATCAAGTACTCGGGGTCTTACGGGACACAAGTGAGCATAAAAACCAAATAACAGATATTGCTCACCGGTGCCACTTTCATTAGTTATCCCATTACTACTCAGGTTAAGTTGTTTAGGTACCTCGTTATCCATCAGACACTCACATACCCTACACATGCTGTTCTATGACTCGCATGGCTCAAACAACTCCTGTAGTAATGGCTCATGGGATGGGGGAACAAGCTTCGGTGGGGTTTAAAAGTAAAGGCTATGCAATACTTGGGATTCAGTTTAATGCAATCGCGACTCAATGATGCAAGAATAAGATAGGGGCAATAGGTACTATATGTATACAAGCATGTGGTAGTGCTTGCCTGGCAGCTCAGTTGAAGCAAAGGATGGATCTGGGTAGTGCTCCTGGTTCTCTTGATAAATCCCCTGCTCAGCGTCTATTCGAAGAAGAACCAAACAAACAAGGGCCAACATAAATAAAGTGCACAAGCATATGAATAAAATGCGACAAGCAAACAACCATGCCATGATGAATGATGCACAATTTGCATGGCAAGGAAGTAGCATGGCATAGGTGAAGTGTGGAACACAAGAATAAACATTTTTATTGAGTTTTAGCCCCATTTTAATCTCATATCAGTTGCTGTATACTTTATATTTATATGATGCATGCCTCAAAACAAACCATGGAATGCATAAACAGAAAGGTCTCGTCGAGCTAATCATTTTAGACATATTATTTGTTAAATTTGGATTTATAAAACAAAAGTTATTAATTAAATAAGGAAAAGGGCATTTTATTTGTAATTTAAATAAACTTGGAAAATAAAGTGTTCAAAATATATTTTGAATGGAAGATTTGAAATCCTCACATTTTTCTGATTTGAAAACATATATTATATGTTTAAATTGGATTTATATTTTAAAAGTTAATTATAAACAGAATTATATTTGAGTTTGAATTAATTTGAAAAGATTTGATTTGAAAACAGGTTTCAGAAATACTTTAGTTACTCAGGTTTAGCCAGACGCAGACGCTGACGGGTGGGCCTCGCTGCTGACTGGGACACACGCGCGCAGAAGCTTTTCTCACCGCGAGCTAAACGAGCCGCAACAACTGACCAATGCCCGACACATGGCGTCCCACTCGCCAGTGGTGGGACGGGTCGGTGACACGCGGCGACCCCAGGGACTGCGGGTTGAGACATGAAAAGCCGGGGAGCCTTTTTATAAAACACACAATGCATGTGGGCCGGGTGGAGTGCGGTTGAGGAAAACAAAAGCGGAAGGGTTTTTTCGCAAAACGTCGCCGCGACATCGCTTTTCTTCCTCTCTCGACGAAAAGACAGGCAAGGCGGCACGGGCTTCGATCTCGTGATCTAGGGCTCGCGCGCGGAGGCGGATCAGCTGCGGTGGTCTGGGCTTGCTGTCTGGGAGGCGGACGGGGCCTAGATGGGGCTTACGCAACGCTACAGCGAGGGAAGACGATCGCGATGCCGGCGCACAGACGACGTTCGACGGAAGTTTCGGCGGCTCTAGACGGATACGGCGAGGCGAACCTTGTCAGGGCGACTGAGATGCTCACCGTGAGTCGCTTGACGTGGTCGGATCGGCCTGGGGCGCAGGAGATCGGCGGGGAGGCAGGCGTCCAGAGGATCTAGGGTTCCGGCGGAGCGCGTCGGCGGTGTCCAGCGTCCTGGGCTTCTCCTTCCTGGCTCCGGGTACAGGGCTACGTAGGGGAGCTGCGTGGTCTTCCTCGACACCTTGGAGCGTCACGCCACCGGCTGGATAAGGAGGGGGCGGTGGAGGCCGAGGGTGTTTCCGGCGATGGTGTAGCGGTGGTGAGGGACGGCAGGGGAAGAGGGGAGCGTCCTGGGTAGATCTGGGGGTGGTCTGGCGAGGCAGAGAGGTGGATAGGGACGGAGAGGAGAGGGGGTGCCGTGGTTGCCGTGTGGGAGCAGCTGGGTGATAAAGGTGGCCTCGGCCACCTTTTCTCCACCTCCTCACGTGCTCTGGCCTGCCAGGGTAGGCAGGCAGGGGTTGCAGTGGGGTAGGGTGGTCCGGGAGGCGTGGCTGTGCTAGGGCCACAAGGCAGAGAGGGAGCACGAGAGGGAGAGGTGAGGGTAGCCTCGGGTAGGGTAGATCTAGGCTCGGGTTTGAGCTAGGTGGGGAGCTAGGGTTGGGGTGGTTCGGGCTGGGTGAGGGACCAGGTGGGGCCTGCATGGCAGGTAGAAGGGAGGGCCGAAAGAGAGGGGGAGATGGTAGCTTAGGGTTTAGGTCATGGTGGGGTTTAGGAGAGAGGGGGTTATGGTGATGATGATGGAGTAGGTTAGATGACTAGGGTTGGGGTTTAGGGTTAGAGTTAGATGAGGGCAAGGTAGATTAGGGTTTACTATGGACAAGGTCAAGCCAAGATCAACCAAGATCAAACCAAAACAAAACAAGAAAAGAGGGGGAGGTGGTTTAAGCATGATCAAATAAGATCAAGCCAAAAGAAAAGATAGAGGTAGAGAGGATCCACTCCAAGAACAAATAAAATCCAAATGACAAGCATAAGGTGGTGCTTGCATGGCCCATGCAAATTATTTAATGCCATGATAATTCTTGTGAAAACAATATTCTTTCATGGCATTATTATTATGCAACCCAAAGTTGGAGTAAGGCCCAAGCAAAGGAATTTAGAAAAAATTCCAAGTGGAGTATATGGAGATGATCACATTGGATTATATTTGGGACTTGCTAGTGTGTATATGCCACTAGGTATTTAATAAGCCCACAAAATATCCCAACATGATGATAACCCCAAAAACACACATATGGAGGCTAGGAAAAAGGTTCCACCCACAAGGCATGCAAAGGTGGCCATGTGGCTCTCATATATCAATGAGGTGAAAACAACATGATGCCAAGATGAGAGCATGTGGAAAAGAATTGGATCCATCCCAACCCACATGAGCTAGAAGTAAAACCAGTAATGCCAAGCTCATATTTAGTTGGATGGTGGAATTATAAGGTGGTGAAAGAAAGGTGGTGGAGTTAAATAAAATATATGCCCCCAACTCAACTTGGGCATTGAAACAACATATCAAGAACCAAATACAATATCAAGAGGCAAATACAATTAATAATGCATGTGAGAGAAGAACCAAGAAAGAGGGTTTTATATGATGCTCAAATGCAAGGTGGCATAATGACATGAGCATGATATATTGATGATGCAACAATTATATATTTGAAGTAGCATATATCTAGGCTAGGCTAGTAGCATTGCAATTGTTAGACAATTGGGATGCTACAAAGGGTGACCCTGCAAATCCGGAAAGCACTAGATACACCTATGGCAATGACATTGGTTGCATAGTCTGAGATACCATCAACATCAACACACACAACTTAAGGGCGAAGGTGAATCGGTGGATCCTTAATCTTCTCCTTATGGAGGTGCACGTAAGCCTTCCTTGATAATCCCAATGATAAGATGAAGAAGCTAGTTAATAGCAGGGTCATCCACAAGTGCAGCAAGGCCCTAAGCAACTGGAGATCAATGTTAAAAGAGAAATTTTCTAATAAAGTAGAATACTCCTAGATTGTTGTGAAATGGTCACAAATTAAGGAAAAAGATTGGGAACTTTTCAAGGATTTCGTTGGGACCGCTTCAGCCAAGGCATTTGCGGTCCGGGGAAATGAGAAGCAGGAGCAGCTCATAGGTGACCACAAACTTGGAAGCGGTGGCTATGAAGTGAAGCAGAAAATCTGGAAAAAGGAGGACGAAGAACTCCTAAAGGAGACTAATGGCAACAACCATTGGGATGTGTTCACCGACAAGCACGAACGTGACTTTGTCAGGGACCATTTCAAATATGATGAAGAGTTAAAGATATTTAAAACAGATGATAAGACGAAAAAACTCATTAAAGAACTGGTAAGAAGTTTAGTAGATTTCACATTTTATTTCTATAAACGTTCTTATCACATAATCCCTTTGTAGAAAAAGTAGAACTCTCTCGCATCTATTGAAAGCTCCAAGGGGTTGGAGTCGTTATACGGGCACGTGTGGGACACCCCTCTTAACTGGGAGATCAACATAACCATGGGGATGGACCCGCATGAGAAGCCGAAAACTGGCCGTGAGGTTGGCACTGTTGTAGGTGCAAAATGGAAGGTGCACTATCCTGACACTTTAACTAGAGATGAGAGTCGAGAGCGTAGGAAAGACGAGAAGTTGGGCATGGATTCGGCGAGGTATGAAAAGATGAAAGCCGAACTTAAGGCTAAATTGAAAGCACAAAATGCCCAATTCGATGCCAAGACCAGAGCCAGAGTAGAAAAAGCAGTATTACAAACAACCGATACCCTCATGGTTGTCTATGCGAAAGCAGTCCAAACTTGGGTAGACGAAGGCTGTGTAGGACCAATGCCACAATTTTCCCATAAGCATCTTCATGTGTCAAATGATAATTCTAGTGTCGATGGAGAGATTTCTCCTGGTCAAGCTCATCATAGCAGCCCATCCGTCTCTTTTGGCACTAGGGCATCGCCAAGGGCTGACCTAGACACCCTAACGGTAAGCGTCGCACATGCTCAACAAATTAATTGCGCCATTATTCTTTATTTGTTTGGATCTCTAATACCTTCGATCCGGATTCACGGATATAGTATAATAGCTTTTCCCTAGTAGACCTAGGTTTAATCAAACCTTGGAAAGCAATGCTAAAAGGAAATGAAAAGGACACATCTACAAGGCTTTGTTTCTTTGTTTTACCTTTGTTTACCGGACCAATCTAGTTTACTTTTATAGTGAGTTGATTCAATGGATGAAGATAGGCCAATGTTGAAGATCCACTTGCAGCTGCACAACATATGGGATATAAGATAATAATAAGTATAATCATGTGTAATGTATTAATAGAATAATCTCTTGTGGACAATACATCCTAATATACTAGAGCCCTAGTGATGCAACAAACATAGCAATAGTCTTTTAATTCAACCGAGTGCACCACGAAGCCATGGGCTACAAAATATTATTAAGTGTAAAACACAGATCAAAGCATTAAGTGGTGATATTTTTGTGATCCTGAATGAGTCGCTAAGCGAAGACCGTACTATCCTTTCTGTGACTCGGGTTCCTATGAGATCGCCGCTAGCCAAGTATATGACCTCAAGCCTATATCAATCTATGGTGTCTTGGATACCTACAAGTCAAAAGATCAAGACAAGATACTGATACGTCGTAAACGTATCTATAATTTTTGATGCTCCATACTTATTTTGTATCAACTATATTATATTTTGTCTACACTTTGAGGCATTTTTATATATTTTCTGGAACTAACCTATTGACAAGATGCCGCAGTGCCAGTTGTCTATTTTCTGCTTTTTTGGTTTCAAAAAAGCTAGTAAGGAAATATTCTCGGAATTGGACGAAACAAAAGCCGAAGTTCCTATTTTTCCTGACACAAGATGGAGTCCAAACCAGAGACGGAGGAGGGCACCGAGGCGACCACACCCTATGGTGGCGTGGGTGCCCCCTCCCTCACACGGCCACCATGTGGTGTGGGCCCCTCGGGACTCCATCGACCTTGCCCCTTCGCCTATATATTCCCCCAAGATGAAAACCCTAGATACCAGATCAGAATTCCATGAAAAGTTCCATGAAGGTGCCGCCACCGAAGAGGATATTGAGGATGAAGTCTCTGCCGCACCTGCCGAGATGGGGAATTGCCTCGGAGCCATCTCCATCGACTCCACCGCCATCTCCATCTCCGTTGCTGACTCCCATGATGAGGATGGAGTAGTTCTCTCTCGAGGCTAAGGGCTCTACAAGTAGCTATGTTTTCATCTCTCTCTATGCGTGATCTTATTGAGATCATGAGCTTTGTAATCTATAGATCTATTCTGCTACTCAAGTGCTTTAATTAATCTCTGCTTATCCCCACGTGTGTGAAGTTGACAGTGTGCACACCGTGTGACACTTTGGCTAAGGTTATAAAAATACTTATCATGAGTATAGTTTGAGTTAGATGTCTCTATGAGATTGTGGTGTTTGTTGGAACCATCTAGCGCTCAAGGTGACAGTGAGGGGTTATCTAGATGGGGAATGTGAACTTTAAGGTGTGCTGTTATATACCTACATCGTCCAACCGGAGAGTAGTTCGGGATAGAATAATGAAGAGAAGATATTTATATGAGAGTGTCCAGTAGTGAAAGTATGATCCCTAGGCCTTGTTTCTAAGCATTGAAACACCGTTTACACTCAGTCATGTTACATGTTTGCTTGCTGCCACTCTTATTTCAAATTGCAATTACCACTTATAATCATCCATATTACTTGTATTTCACTATCTCTTCGCCGAACTAGTGCACCTATACACCTGACAAGTGTATTGGGTGTGTTGGATACACAAGAGACTTCTTGTATCTTGATTGTAGGGTTGCTTGAGAGGGATACCTTTGACCACTTCTCCCTAAGTTCGATAAACCTTGAGTGATCCACTTAAGGGAAACTTGCTGCTATTCTACAAATCTCTACACTTGGAGGCCCAACACTGTCTACAAGATTAGAAGCGTGCATAGACATTAGAGACAAAGAAACAAAAGATACAAATCTCTCTTTCAAACAATACACACTGCTTCCATAGATTAGATGCACATAATCGCTGTGAGGTTTCTTCCTAACCCGCAACCCGTGAGGACTACTCACTCATAACAATAAGATCAAGGATAGAAAACATTGTGCAAAATACTTAGATTGAAATCAAATATTCTTACAATGGTCGCCGAATCACAAGGAGATCTCAAGTACAAAGTAATGGTTATGGCTAATGGAGGGGATGGAAGATGGAAGGGATGAACAATGGTGTGGATCTCCTTTGGGGGTTTTGTGATGCAATCTGAGAATGGCGGCCTTTTGCGCGGTGGCTGAGACCTCAAAATATATAGGTGTCTTCACGAAAGTTGTAGGGTTTGACGAAACAGAGCCACCGCCACATGGTACGGGCGGACGGTACGGGTGGGCCCTGCCCGTACTAGTGGTCGTTACGGCTGCTGTCGCCTAGAATTTGTTCCACAATTACTTGGTTGTGTGGACTTTCTCAAAAACCTTCATTGTGACTTCAGATTTCGCATTAAAAGGCTTGAGTTCCTGCACAACACAAATCAAAGGAATGATTTGCATATCTTTGCAATTATTAGTCATTAGTGGCAAGGACTGACAGTTTCTTGTCAATTACTTGACTAAAAACAATGTTTAAACACGGTGGAAGATGGCTATTTTTGGAGCCATCAACTTCCCCAAAGCTCAAACCTTGATCTCCCTCGAGCAAGAAGAAATAAAAGAACTATAAGGAATTTAGCGTTTAAACTTGAAACTGAAGGGTTCCGTATCAGAAAACAAAAAAAATCCTATGTTGGAACTCCCTAATGCCCAAGATCTATCTATGTAGTAATGCAGTAATGACCAGAGCGTATAGAATACATACCCTTGTAGACTGTACGCGGTTAACGTTGCAAGGGGAATGTGGTTGAAGCAGTTGAACTCGTAGCCGACCTCAAGGTCGCGAAGCTCCTCGCAGGTCACCCCTTACTCCTTCATCGTGCAGCAGCTCCGGCTCATGACATCCAAGGTGCCTCAAGTGAGGCCCCTCGTGGTTTCGTACACATATGGTGTATGATGACGACCTCCGACTCCTTGTCGGGAGTGCGGAAGTAGATCTCAGGCTTGGAATCCCTGCAGCGCAATGGCGTGCTACAAGTGCACCGTCTCTTGCGCGAATAGTTCTTTCTTGGGACCGTACAAACGCGTGGAGACAACTATATACAGAGAGAGGGACGAATTCTCTAAGGAAAATGCCTTAGAGAACATCTCAAATTGTGTGTCTAATCCCACCCATGGGCACCCTTTATATAGGGGGAGGGAGGTGTGCCCTCCCCTTTGGGTTTCCCATGTGGGACTAATCAAGGGAGAGAGGGGGGCGCCATGGGCCGTAAGGCTCCATGGGCTGGCCGGCCAGGGGTGGGCCCCACCCCGCACACAGCCCTAGGCTATCCAGGTGGGTCCCCCTTGTGACGGCTAGGCGTTGGCCCTTTGGCCCTTCCCTCCTACGGTTTTTCCTCATGGGCCCTTTTTCCCTAGGAAGTTTGGCCAATTAGTGGAATACCCCTTCAAATTAGATTTTAATATTATATTTAATATTAATTACATTAATTAACATGTAAATACATATTACAAAATCCGATTTGACCCAAAACACCTTTCGGTTCCCCTTCGATTTCCTCCGAATGACTTTGGAACTTTCCAGGAACGATTCCGGTTCTCTCACAGAACTTTTCCGGTTTACTTTTCTCTTTCATATGGTGATTCCAACTTACAAAGGATCTCTAGCTCATCGTACCCTTAAGTGTATTTCCCCAAGGCTCGGGAATGGCACAGACATGATCTCCATCAATGATCAATAGCAGGACCGGGATGCCCATAATGACCCCTATGCATTCCACAATGACAATGTCGTTTGAACCGTAAACAGTCGTTGTCCATTCCCTTTACTTGATACCTAGTTCACCCGAGATTTGATCTATGGTATCTCCATGCCTTCGTTTGATCTCGTTACCGATGAACTTGTTTTCTCGTTTCCGTGTCGTTGCATTCCGTGATTGAGTCACATGCTTGCAAGCTTCGTTAATGCAACGTCACCGAGATGGCCATAAATGTATATGTCCGTTACATGGGTGGGAAAATCATGGTCTTGATATGTACTCCTATACACACCCCTTTGGGAAACCTGAGTGGCACCTTTTCGATCACCCAGTCACGGTATGATACTTGATAACCATCTAAGCTCCCTCCAGAATGGTGATTTGCATTACCTCGCAGTCTAATGATCAGGTTGCGAGGTTTCCTTAGTTTATCATTAATGTGTGAACTTTGTAACTAGATCTCATTAAGATACAACTGGTTGGGTTGTTTTTCTATCACATCATTCAACTAATGATGTGACCTCATTGTCAATTGGCATAAATGCCCATGATCTCGAAATCCTAGATCATCCTCAGGACCAATGAACTAGTTCGCTAGAGATAACTAGATACTGGTTTGTTTACATACCACACGTGTATTAATTTTTTGTATTAATACAGTTATAGCACAGTATGAAACTATTATGACTAATTGAGATATGACAATAAAAACCTATTTATTATTTGCCTCTAGGGCATATCTCCTTCAGAAACAACGAGAATAAGAATTCACTTACGGTTGTAGTCATATGTGTCCAGCACTTCATTCATTTGAAAGCCTTATCAAAGTTAGAGAGATGATAAGAATACTATACAATCTTTAGTAAGTCAAGAAAATAAAAGTAGAGTTTAATATAAGCATAAATAACTAGAAGTGTAACAATCAATCAAATTCTTCTAGTTACCTCTCAGCTTGACAAGGAACACTAGGATGTTTTAATAGCATAATTGAGTAAGAGAGTTCATGTCCTAAGTATCTTAATAGTGAAGTGTCTTATTGACGCCCACATCAGTAAATCAAGGCTATCAAAACACTTCTAATCCAATCATTGTCTTATAAGAAAATTCATAAAGTAGTAACGAGACCATGCCAATGACTTTTTATGTGGATCTTCATATTTTTTTTCTTTCTTCTTGAAGCATCATTGAGTGTTTATTTTACAAGTTTGAAATGGATCGTATGGACACCTAGAGGGGGGGTGAATAGGTGCTACTCAAAACTTTAATACTTTTTCATATTTAGGCTCGACACAAAGGTAAATTCTCTAGATATGCAACTATGGAGAATTACCCTATATGTAAACCTAACTCCTAAGCGAGTAAAGACAAGTAAGAGTGAGGAGCGAGGAAACCATAGTGGAGCACGCAGAGACATAGGATTTGTTTTACCGTAGTTCCTTCCTTGTTAAGGGAAGTACATCTGCGTTGGAGGGGTGGGTGGTACTAAGACCATCATGCCACAATAGGTCTCACCCTGTTCTCTGATGGATCTCGCCACCAAAGGCTTGATCCACCTTTCTACTATTGGTACCCTTCGAGGCGGGAACCAGTGCCTTTACACAACTAGCGGGGCACACATCCACAACCGAATTGGAGGCTCCCATAATGACAACAAGCTTCCACAAGAACAAATATTATCAAAACCGGAACACAAGGTCTAGATATTAGCAAGTAATACTAGATCAAGAATACTCCAAGTGAATGGAGGGAAAGTGATGCGCTTGATCCGTGATGTCGATGATTGAAGTCTCCTCCTTCGATTCCCCAAAGATTGAAGCCTTCGGGTGGTTGAAGTGAGAGATCTCGATTAGGAGCTTGAAGAACAGGCCAGTACTTTTTTGAATGAATCAAGTAGTCTGACGGGAGGAGTGATTGGGGCATTTATACCCCCTGTCCAAACTTGGTCGTTGGAGAAGTTGGGGGCCGGATTATCCGGCTAGGGCAATCCTCCGCCCCAGAGTCAGATTTCCCGGGGGGAAATCTGCCCCCTTGATGTCTACGCACGCTTCTATTCTTATAGACAGTGTTGGGCCTCCAAGTGCAGAGGTTTGTAGAACATCAGCAAGTTTTCCCTTAAGTGGATCACCCAAGGTTTATCGAACTCAGGAAGGAAGTGGTCAAAGGTATCCCTCTCAAGCAACCCTACAATCAAGATACAAGAAGTATCTTGTGTCCCCAACACACCTAATACACTTGTCAGGTGTATAGGTGCACTAGTTCGGCGAAGAGATAGTGAAATACAAGTAATATGGATGATTATAAGTGGTAATTGCAATCTGAAATAAGAATGGCAGCAAGCAAACATGTAACAAAACTGATTGTAAACGGTGTTTCATTGCTTAGAAACAAGGCCTAGGGATCATACTTTCACTAGTGGACACTCTCATATAAATATCTTCTCTTCATTATTCTACCCTGTACTACTCTCCGGTTGGACGATGTAAGGCTATAACAACACAGCTTAAAGTTCATATTCCCCATCTAGATAACCCCTCACTATCACCTTGAGCGCTAGATGGTTCCAACAAACACCACAATCACATAGAGACATCCAACTCAAATTATACTCATGATAAGTATGTATGTAATCTTAGCCAAAGTGCCACACCGTGTGCACACTGTCAACTTCACACACATGGGGATAAGCATAGATTCATTAAAGCACTTGAGTAGCAGAATAGATCTATAGATTACAAAGCTCATGATCTCATAAGATCACGCATAGAGAGATGAACACATAGCTACCGGTAGAGCCCTTAGCCTCGAGAGAGAAATACTCCCTCCTCATCATGGGAATCAGCAATGGCGATGGAGATGATGGTGGAGTCGATGGAGATGGATCCGAGGGCACTTCCCTGTCCCGGTAGGGTGCCGGAACAGAGACTTCTGTCCCCCGAATCTCTGCTTCGGTGGTGGCGGCGCTGCGGAACTTTTCGTGGAAATCTGATCTGGTACTTAGGGTTTTCGTCCCGGGGGGAATATATAGGCGAAAGGGAGATGTCAGAGGATGGACCAGGGGCCCACACCACCTAGTGGCGTGGCCTGGGGTACCCGCACCACCATAGGGTGTGGATAGCCCCTTGCCCTCCTTTGGCTGCCCTTCAGACTCCATGTTCCTTCTGGTAAAATATTGACTTTGGCTTTTGTCCCGTCCAATTCCGAGAATATTTCCTTACTAGCTTTTGTGAAACCAAAAACAGCAGAAAACAGGCAACTGGCACTATGGCATCTTGTTAATAGGTTAGTTCCAGAAAATGTGTAAAAATACTCCAAAGTGTGGACAAAACATAAGAAGGTAGATATAAAACAAGCATGGAACATCAAAAATTATAGATACCTTTACAACGTATCACCCCTATACCGCACGACGCGCTTTGGCTCCCTTCACAAACTTTCCTGGGGGTGGATTATCCGGCCTGAGCAAAACCTCCAGCCCTGGCCGGACAATCTGAGAGAGACTTCGCCCCCCTTACCGCATGACACGCCTGGCCAGCCTTTGCAAAACTTCTTGGGAGCGGATTATCCGGCCCGGGCAAAAACTCCAGCCCTGACCGGACAATCCGAGAGATAATCCACCCCCTCCCCCCTACTGCATGACGTGCCTTTCCCACATTTGTCGATTGGGCTAGGCTGGATTATACGGCCCTTGGCAGGGCAGATAATCCGCCCCAACAACTAATTTTGGCTGCTTTTCATATGAACAATCATCTTCAGCACTTAGCACACATGATATGATCCATTGTATTGTTATCTAACACACAAAACACTAGAGATCATGAAATGTTCTTTCAATCTCCCCCTTTTTGGTGTTAGATGACAATACTAGGATTTGCAATAGAGATCTCCTAACAACATCATTTCAAGGATGAAAGAGACTCCCCCTAAATGTGTGCATAATTATAATATTTGCATTTGAATACAAATGCACCAAATAGGTACGGGGATATTTCATTGGAATGGAATCCACATAGAAATGACAAATTGGAACAAGAACATCATACCACCGTGAGAGAGAAGTCCTCAATATAATATAAGGATAGTTAACATGATAACCATTATTGAGGCCTTCCACCATGAGAAACATAACCAAAATTGATAGCCAGTATGATAGAAGATATAGCCAATATGATAGATGGATCCATAATCACCGAGAGATAAATCCATAAGATAAATCCAGTGCCACACACAAACATAGTCTCATACAAATCAACTCATGAATAAAAGTTCAATGCTAAATGGGCACAAGCAAGAATAAAACTGAAACGATAAAGTGCAAATGCTTGCACCCGACCCATGCATCCATGATAACCTAATAGAACTACTTCTCCCCCTTTGGCATCGAAATGCCAAAAAGGAAGAAGAGCGATGCTAGCACCCCGAGATATCACTCATAGTCCTCATCATCTTACTTGTCCCCGTCCTCATCATCATAATCCTCCTCTTCTTCCTCTTCCTCATCAGCTGGTGGAGTGGGCTCCCTCGCTGGGGCAAGAAACAGGTTGCGCTCGAACTATCCATAGTTGAGTCTAGAGATATTCCACTAAGCATACGGAGTGAGAGAAGCAGTGGCTAGGGGGTTGCCTAACACCCCATACACATGGTGAAGAATGAGCTGCTGGGTGTGAGCCATCTCGTGGCGCTGCTTGTACGCCTCATACTGCCCCTTGTGAGTATCCACCCCCATGCACAATATGTTCGCTGAAACCAATTCAATAGCTTCACCTCACGAGCA
This sequence comes from Avena insularis, assembly GCA_023614405.1. NCBI lineage: Eukaryota > Viridiplantae > Streptophyta > Magnoliopsida > Poales > Poaceae > Avena > Avena insularis. The sequence continues at coordinate 480,339,602 of CM042686.1, read as the reverse complement.
ATAGGAGGCACTGGGGGCCTACGAGCACTAGTACGAGCATCCCTCATAAGACCCTCTGGAGGAGAAGATGGATGAGCGGTCTTCCTTGATTTGTTGTAGATCTTCTTCACCTTATGGTCAACATCATAGTGGAATTCCTCATGGGGAAGCAAGTACTTGATTAGCATCATGATGTAAGGGGCATAAGGAATGGAGATCCTATTAAACATGGCATTAGTCAACTCATGATAGATGAATTCCATCTTGTCGTCAACAGTCTCATCCTCATAGGTGGCAATCTCATAAGAAAAAGCGAGCAGCTAAACCAAGTGGCCATGAATAATGTGATTGTTGCCCCCACTAGGCGTGATGGAGTCATGGAAAACACCAACCAACCGAGCATAAGAGTGGAGAGGCCTGCAAGCGTACCCACAATACCATCGGAAGCCGTGCAGGGAGAGAGAGCAGCATCCTTGTTGGGCTTGAGTTGAGTGATGATACGATGGCCACAAGGACGATCCTGGCCATTGAACGGATAGACAAGCACCCCAACGAAAGTCCGAAAGTCAGATTGCATCATAGTGTCACGGGTCATCCACTTCATAGTGTGGTTTTCAACGCCACAAATCACTAGAGTGGAGAAGAATTGCTTCACCACCTCGGAGTCATAGGAGCACTATAGGGCCATAAGAGTATGCAACCCCATCCGATCAGTCACAAGCATAGCATTAGCAAGTTGAGGCTTCTCCATAGCCTTAGCAATAACCATGGAACGCATAGGACGAATCTTCAGAGATGAATAGACGTCCTCATAGATGAACTTATGGTCAGCACACTAAAAGCGAGAATCCCCAAGATGTCCATCTCTCTTAGTTTCCTCATACAGATCACGATGACGAATAGAGGAATAAGTGACGGGATCCATTGCCTTATAGTTGACCCTTGGTGCCTTACCCTTCCTCTTGGCGACACCCCTCCTGGCCTTTTCTTTCCTTGCTTGTTTAGCCATTCGGTAAGCCTCTCTTTGCCATCTCTGTAATTCAACCTCGTCCATGAGACCACCTTCTCCATCGGGCCTAAAATAACGACCACGGGGATGACACTTGTATGTCTTAGGAGCATTGGAACCACCTGTGAAGAGAATAAGATGGATAGCAAGGAGATGAGTATACACACAAGTCCAGGAGGGATGTAGAAACAGTAGACCAACAATCCACAGCTCAAAAATACATTATGCAAAAAATCTGAGAAATTCTAAATCAGAGGTGAATCTGCCAGGCCGAATAATCCGGCCTTACCAGGGGCGGATAATCTGGCCCTGGCGAAAATTTTAGAATCGGCCCAGATTGAGTGCATCAAAGTAGACCGGGCACAATTATTGCAAGACTACGATTTCTAACCAGAATATGAACCACAAGGCGACTCCTAGTCCAAGTTCCACCAACAAGCAACACATCTATACAAAAGATGGGATAAAGGGAGTAACGCTCACTCATTGAAGGAAGAACACGGAGGAGAAGGTACCCGGATGCATGGGGAAGAAGATCCGAGGGAGGCCCAGAGAATCCGGTGGCCGGACTGGCTCTAGGGAGGGCTGGGGTGGTAGGCGATGGCTTGGAGAGGGAGAGGGAGAGGGGGAGAAGAACTGCTTTGTTTGAGCTCTTCCCCCCCCATCGCCCTGCCCTTAGTAGACAGAAACCACTAGGGGCGGATTATCCGGCCCCCACTTGGGGCGGATAATCCAGCCCATTTTTTGAAATTCCGTTGAATGCAGATTCAGGCCCGCGCACCCCTAGACAAACCCCCATAAGAGAAACAAAGGACTTGTGTGCAAGAATAGATGGCTCGAGGATAGAAAAAGCTTGGGTTTAGACCACCAAACTGAGATGGTACTTGATACATTGCAAATGTATCTATAATTTTTGATGTTCCATGCTTGGTTTTATCCACTTTATTGTGTTTTGTTCCAACTTTGGAGTACTTTTCATATGATTTCTTGGACTAACCTATTAACAAGAGCCATGGTGCCAGCTGCCTGTTTTCTGCTGTTTTTGGTTCCAGGAAAGTCAGAAAATGAATATTCTCGGAATTGGACAGGACAAAAGCCAAAGTGCCTATTTTTTGGAAGGGATCAAGTGCCAGAATACGAGACGGAGAGGGGCTAGGGGCCGGCCACACCACTTGGCCGCGCGGCCAGGCCTGACCCGCGCCAGGGGGTGGTGTGGTGGCTCCCGGCACCCCCTCGGCCTCTCCTTCCGCCTATATATTGCCCTCGGGACGAAAACCCTAAGTACCCGATCAAAAATCCAGGAAAGAGTCTGTAGCCGCCGTCATCTCCATCCCTAGATCGGGAGGGATCTAAAGCTCTTCCAGACCCACGGAGGGGAATTCACCCTGAAGGCCTTCTTCATCACCATGCAAGCCTCCGGTGTGATGCGTGAGTAGTTCATCCTTGGACTACAGATCCATGTAGTAGCTAGATGGCTGGTTTCTCCTCCTTTGTGCTTTCATGTTTAGATCTTGTGAGCTCCGTTCATGATCAAGATCATCTTTTTGTAATCCATACATGTTGTATTTGCGGGGATCCGATGGATATTGAGATGCTATTTCAGATTGATTATTGATTCTATCATGTCTTTGTTATTTGAGATCTTGCATGCTTTCCGTTGTTAGTAGCTATCTTGGCCAAGTAGATGCTAGCAACTCCAAGAGTTAGTATTTATGCTCGATAGTAGGTTCATGCCTCCGTAACTGGGAAGTGACAGAAATCTCTAAGGTACTAGATGTGCTGTTGCTACTAGGGAGAAAACAACAATCCTTTGTTCATAGAACAATCGTATTGTTTACTTTGCACGCAGTTCTTAAAGCAATAATCTATTGCTTGCAACTTAATACTGGAGGGGGTTCGGATGATAACCTGAAGGTGGATTATTAGTCATAGATGTAGTTGGATGGCGGTCTATGTATTATGTTGTAATGTCCAATCAAGTCTCAAAGGAGTCAAGATGATTAGTATATGCATGTATTGCTTTCTCGGTGTTTGTTAATTGCCCCGCTGTAATTTGTTCACCCAGCATGTTATCTATCTAAGGAGAGCCACCTCTAGTGAACTATGGATCCCGGTCCTTGTCTTTTACATACAATCTATAAACTGTTTACTGCTTTGTGTTTACTTTCTGCAAACTTTTACTTCTTTCCATTCGATATGTTTAATCCTTTGTTTTCCGCAAAACACGGTGAGATTGACAACCTCATCGCAAGTTGGGGATAAAGTTCTGTGGTTGTGTTGTGCAGGTCTCCACATTGCTACTAGCACCGGTAGTGCGCCCAGCCAAAGCTCAGCTAGTAACACCTTTGAGGTGTTTCCTTGCTCCTACTGGTTCGATTAAACCTTGGTTTCATAACTGAGGGAAACTTGCTGCTGTGCTCATCATACCTCCCTCTTGGGGTTCCCAACGAGCTCTACATCAACACCACGCACCAGCACTTTTCTGGGCGCCGTGCATTGAGCCATCAAGCATTTTTCTGGCACCGTTTCTGGGGATCGAAGAAGAAACTCCCACGTCAACGACACGCCATTAAAAGACATTTTTCTGGCGCCGTTGCCGGGGAGTCAAGGACATCTTCACAAGGGGAGTCCCTCATAACCAATCTCTTTACTTTGTTGTTTTTGTTTTGCTTAGTTTCTTTTTTCTTTGTTTGCTTGTTTTGTTCTTAAAAAAACACAAACAAATTAGTTCTACTAGTTTGCTTTCTTATTTTAAAAACACAAAAAAATTAGTTCCTATCTTGAGTTGCCACTATGTCTAGCCTTGCTCCAATCACTATGTCACCCGAGGAAATGATTTTCACTTTTAAACAAGGAATTGAGGAAAGTTTTAAGGAAGCTTGGTCTAGAATCTCTGATCTACATGAAAAAACTGAGCCTAAAATGACTCAAGGCTTGTTCCTTAGCAGTTTTTACCTTGGGATTGCTCTTTTCTATAGATATGCTTTAGATGCTATTGTGGGAGGAGATTTCCTCCAATGTAATGAGGATGATGCTATTAATGCTATAAAGAAATTGATCCTCACTTACAACATGCCTAGCCAAACTGATATTTCTTTCGCAAAAATATTTGCTAGGTTGAACACTGTTGAGGCTAGCACCACTAGCTTAGAAAGTTGCTATAATACGCTTAGGGAGCATCACAATTACGTTCCAATAAATTCTGAACCATCTAAGTGGCTCCCTACAGTAAATATTGAGATAAACACTGAAACTTTTCAAGCCCGCTGCGATATCATGTCTGAATTTTGTCTTATGCCCAAAGATATTTATGAATCTTTGAATCTTTGGGGGCTTACTGAAGGAGGAAAAGAAATATCTCTTGCTAATAATGCTACCTTATTTCCTATTGTAATAGCTGAAGGAGTGTTTACAAAGATCCTTGGGAAAATGATTTCTACTGATTATCTTGTTATTGAATGTGCAGGAAAAGGACAAATTACACTTGGAAGGTCCCTATTAGAACTCCTTGGAGCAATAATAGATGTGGGAAAGGGGACCATGCACCTTTCTTCTCCACCAAACAATCACATTTTCCCAAAGGTTAAGAATAAAAATAAGAGAGATAAGGGAAAGAAAGTTGGTTTTAATGCTTCTTCATTTGAGAACACTTGATTCTTTCTTTGCTTCTCATGCCTAACTTAAATGCGTTAAAGAAAAGTACTTGTTGGGAGATAACCCAAGAGTTTTAGATGAGTATTGGAAGTTATTACTTCAGTAATAACCACTCCTTATCCTTTTTATTTGCTTTTTGTGCCAAGAGTAACCTCTAATGAGAGTGAAGTAATGATTGGGAAAGTTGCTGTCCCGAAACAGATTTTTGTACTTCACCGTAAAAATTCCTGAGAGAGCTATGTATGTCGTATTGAGCTGTAATTTTTTGTGATTCTTCCCCAGGTTGTAATCTAACTTTATTTAGTTCAACACTTTTTGATTTGAGCAATAGAAGGTCTTCGAAAAACTTCGTCTTTACCTGCTGGTCTGTTTTGACAGATTTCTGCCATTTTCTGCATTTGCTTCTTGTTGGTTCCTTCTTGAGTTCTTTTGGGGAATTGAGCTTTTTGAGGGAAGTGCTACAGTATCTAGTCTTATAATAGAAGTTTATTTGGTGTTAGAACTGAACCTTGAGACTTATTTATCTTGAGTGCACTAATGTTGCTAATAAAGATTGTGTGAAGTTTTGTATGAAGGAAAAATTTTAGGTGTATGGAAGGAATGAGTAACGAGATGAAGGATGGACTAAAGCTCAAGATTGGGGATGCCACGTGTGTCACCCCATGAAATATCCAAGAAGTACAAGCGTCAAAGCTTGGGGATGGCCAAGGCATCCCCTTCTTCATCAATAAAAATCACAGGTTTCTTCCAAACGCTTCATTTTTATTGTTTCATGCACAGTTGTGTTTTTCTTGGAGCGTCTTCTTTTTCGTTTTTGTTTTGGTTTTTCGTTTGCTTTGGTTTGATTAGTTTTATGAATAAATTGGTTGTACCCCCTCTTTCATACATTGGTTTGCAAATAGTTTGGTTTGGTTTGGAAAAGAGTAGGAAAGTTCATGCTTATGTGGTAAAAAGAACTCGTTTTTGACTGTGGCCTATACTTTGCCGTGCCATGCTTGATATTGTTTTGGCTTTATGCTTAGTATTATTTGCTGTAGCATGACTTGTTATAAACAATTGAGATTGCTTAATGTGCCTTGGATGAATCATGCGTTGTTTTAGCATATTAAAGCATAGTATAGTGTTATTCTCCTTTGATGCTTTATTTGGGTTGACTTGGCGCATGCTCACACCATGTTATGACTATCTCAAGTCACCATAGCCTTTATGATCCTTTAGTTTTCAACTTGTAGTATCACTTTATGCTTGGATCAATGATGTTTTGTCGCTCTGCATGATTATGGCCATTATTGCTCTCTTAGTTTGTCGCTCCCAGTCTTTTGCTAGCCTCCACAATCAAGTATGAGTTCCACTCATGCATCCAACTCCTTAAACCAAGTTATTCCAAAGAGTCCACCATACCTACCTACTAGCTTATGCTATTCCAAGTATATTCATGCTTTTGTTTACCTCATGAAAATGGCCATAATCATCGGAAATGTTTGATGCTTCTTGGGGCTTCTTTGGCAACCGTGAAGTCACCGGATGAATTGCCGAGTAGATAGATCAGATCCGGACGCTGCAGTTGTTCCGCGGTGATACGGACTCGACCCGCTCCTACCCACCCTAGGGTATCATAGCATGTCGGGAATCGAGGGGGACATCTTGGACGAATTACTCCCGTCGGTTGGGGCTCGCCGCCTGCCTTCGATCGACATACGCTTGAGGAGGCCGATCATGAACGTGACAGGTGTGGGAGCGATCCTGGGAAGGCAAGGCTAAGACGGCGCCTTGCATATGGGTAGCAAGAGGGCACTTATGCCCCGACGGTGGGGCCTTATGGGGAAGGGCCATGATCATCCAGAGCGATAAAACATCATTGATAAAAGCATAAAGTGATACTACAAGTTGAAAACTAAAGGATCATAAAGGCTATGGTGACTTTGGATAGTCATAACATGGTGTGAGCATGTGCCAAGTCAACCCAAATAAAGCATCAAAGGAGAATACCACTATACTATGCTTTAATATGCTAAAACAACGCATGATTCATCCAAGGCACATTAAGAAATCTCAATTGTTTATAACAAGTCATGCTACAGCAAAGAATACTAAGCATGAATCCAAAACCATATCAAGCATGGCATGACAAAGCATAGCCACGGTCAAGAACAAGCTCTTTTTACCACATAAGCATGAACTTTCCTACTCTTTTCCAAACCAAACCAAACTATTTGCAAACCAATGTATGAAAGAGGGGGGTCCAACCAACTTATTCAGAAAACTAAGCAAACCAAGCAAACTAAAAACCAAAACGAAAACGAAAAAGAAGACGCTCCAAGAAAAACACAATTGTGCATGAAACAATAAAAATGAAGCGTTTGAAAGAAACCTGGGATTTTTATTGATGAAGAAGGGGATGCCTTGGGCATCCCCAAGTTTTGACGCTTGTACTTCTTGGATATTTCTTGGGGTGACACACGTGGCATCCCCAAGCTTGAGCTTTAGTCCATCCTTCACCTTGTTACTCATTCTTTCCATACACCTGAAATTTTTCCTTCATACAAAACTTCACACAATCTTTATTAGCAACATTAGTGCACTCAAGATAAATAAGTCTTAAGGTTCAGTTCTAACACCAAATAAACTTCCATTAGAACACTAGCTAATGTAGCACTTCCCTTAAAAATCTCAATTCCCCAAAAGAACTGAAAAAGGAACCAACAGGAAGGAAATGCAGAAAATGGCAGAAATCTGTCAAAACAGACCAGCAGGTAAAGACGAAGTTTTTGGAAGACCTTCTGTTGCTCAAATCAAAAAGTGTTGAACTAACGAAAGTTAGATAACAACCTGGGGCAGAAGCACAAAAATTTCACGCCTCAAAAACACGTTCAGAGATTTTACACGAATTTTTACGGTGAAACACAGAAATATGTTTCGGGACATCAACTTTCCCAATCATTACTTCTCTCTCATTAGAGGTTACTCTTGGCACAAAAAGCAAAGAAAAAGGATAAGGAGAGGTTATTATAGAGGTAATAACTTCCAAGACTCATCTAAAACTTTTGGGTTATCTCCAAATAAGTACTTTTATTTAACGCCTTTAAGTTAGGCATGATAGTTCGAGAAGATGCTCACATAAGGAATATGAATTGAAGTAAAAGAGAGCACCAAGAAGCAAATTCAAAACACATTTAAGTCTAACCCACTTCCTATGCATAGGAACCTTGTAATAAAATAAATCAAAGAAGCACATCGTAGCAAGAATGGGTAGATAAAACAAGAGCAACTTCAAAACTTTCAGCACATAGAGAGGTGTCTCAATACCATGAAAACTTCTACAACCACATTTTCCTCATAATAATTTTCAGTAGCCTCATGAATAAACTCAACAATATAACTATCACATAAAGCATGCTTTTCATGATCTATAAACACTAGAGCTTTATTATAAACATTTTCAAAAGAATCCTCAGGAACATGACATTCGTCCTCCTTTGGTAAGCATGGGGGACAATCAAATAATGTAAGGGGTAAAGAGTTACTCTCATTAGAAGGTAGGGATGGGTAGATCCATTCTTCCTCCTCTTGATCATCACTCTCCTCCTCTTTTTCATCTAATGAGCTTCCAGTTTCAGCAATTTCTTCTTCCATAGGCTCTTGCAAGGCATTAGTCTCTTCCGTTGGTGGAGAGCATCTATTAAGATATTCAAGAATATATCCATTCTCTACCTTGTAATTATCAAAGAAAAATTTAAGTATATCATAAACCTCATATTTATAAGGTGCATCATCAGTATTTTCAAGCAAATAAGCAAGTTCGAATGCAACCTTCCAAGCAATAAATTCTTCAATTTGTTCCACATCATAAAAGTCATAATTCCCTTTAACATAAGAAGATATGGTAACATTATCATTATACTCACATTGAAAAGGGAGGTGTTTATACCTCATACAACAACAAGATTTATCAAAGCAATAAGTAACATTATAAGTAGAGCACACGTTTCTAGCAATGGTATACAATTTATCAATTTGTTCCCATAAGTGTTTCCCTTTTTGTGACAAGCGGTGTTCCTTATAATAATATTTTTGTTCTTCCATGAACCCACCTTGCCAATGAGATTCATTTTCAAAGAAACCAACCATTGATAGAAAGCATGATAAAGCAAGACAATAACAGACCAACGAAAATACCAACTATAGTAGAAACTAATTTTTTTTGTGTTTTCAAATAAGAAAGCAAACTAGTAAAACTAATTTTTTGTGTGTTTTTTATAAAGAAGAAACCAAACAAAGAAAAAGAAACTAAGCAAAACAAAAATAACAAAGTAAAGAGATTGGTTATGAGGGACTCCCCTTGTGAAGATGTCCTTGACTCCCGACAATGCTTGAAAAAATGCTTGATGGCTCAATGCACAGCGCCAGAAAAGTGTTGGTGCGGTGTTGATGTAGAGCTTGTTGGGAACCCCAAGAGGAAGGTATGATGAGCACATCAGCAAGTTTCCCTCGGTTATAAAACCAAGGTTTAATCGAACCAGTAGGAGCAAGGAAACACCCGAAAGGTGTTGCTAGCTGAGCCTTGGCAGGGCGCACTACCGGTGCTAGTAGCAACGTGGAGACCTGCACAACACAACCACAGAACTTTGTCCCCAACTTGCGATGAGGTTGTCAATCTCACTGTGTTTTGCGGAAAACAAAGGATTAAATGTATCGAATGGAAGGTAGTAAAAGTTTGCAGAAAGTAAACACAAAGCAGTAAAAGATTGTAGATTGTATGTAAAGAAAAGGACCGGGATCCATAGTTCACTAGAGGTGGCTCTCCTTAGATAGATAACATGCTAGGTGAAGAAATTACAGCGGGGCAATTGACAAACATCGAGAAAGCAATACATGCATATACTAATCATCTTGACTCCTTTGAGACTTGATTGGGCATTACAACATAATACATAGACCGCCATCCAACTACATCTATGACTAATAATCCACCTTCAGGTTATCATCCGAACCCCCTCCAGTATTAAGTTGCAAGCAACAGATTATTGCTTTACGAACTGTGTGTAAAGTAAACAATACGATTGTTCTATGAACAAAGGATTGTTGTTTTCTCCCTAGTAGCAACAGCACATCTAGTATCTTAGAGATTTCTGTGACTTCCCCAGATTACCAGAGGCATGAACCCACTATCGAGCATAAATACTAACTCTTGGAGTTGCTAGCATCTACTTGGCCAAAATAGGTACTAACAACGGAAATCATGCAAGATCACAAATAACAAAGACATGATAGAATCAATAATCAATCTAAAATAGCATCTCAATATCCATCGGATCCCCGCAAACACAACATGCAGAATTACAAATAGATGATCTTGATCATGAACGGAGCTCACAAGATCTAGACATGAAAGCACAAAGGAGGAGAACCAGCCATCTAGCTACTACATGGATCCGTAGTCCAAGGATGAACTACTCATGCATCACACCGGAGGCTTGCGTGGTGATGAAGAAGGCCTCCATGGTGAAATCCCCTCTATGGCAGGGTGCCGAGAAGAGCTTCAGATCCCTCCCAATCTAGGGATGGAGATGACGGAGGCTATAGACTCTTTCGTGGATTTTTGATCGGGAACTTAGGGTTTTCGTCCCGAGGGCATCTTATAGGCGGAAGGAGAGGCCGAGGGGGTGCCAGAGGCCACCACACCACCCCCTGGCGCGGGCCAAGCCTGGCCACGCGGCCAGGTGGTGGCCGGCCTCTGGCCCCTCTCCATCTCGTATTCTGGCATTTGATGACTTCCGGAAAAATAGGCACTTTGGCTTTTGTCCCGTCCAATTCCGAGAATATTCATTTTCTGACTTTCCTGGAACCAAAAACAGCAGAAAACAGGCAACTGGCACTATGCCTCTTGTTAATAGGTTAGTCCAAGAAATCATATGAAAAGTACTCCAAAGTGTGGACAAAACACAAGAAAGTGGATAAAACCAAGCATGGAACATCAAAAATTATAGATACATTTGCAATGTATCAGTACTATAAACCAAAATTAGGGGAATGAATCAAATATCGGAAGAAGCTCTTGACCGCCACTAAGTGGCTTTGTTTAGGAGCTGCTTGATACCTTGCACACACACCTACACTCAACACAATATCGGGTCTAGATGCACAAAGGTAAAGGAGAGAGCCGATCATGGACCGGTATACCTTTTGGTACACATCTTTACCATTGGGATTGAGTTCAAGATGGCATTTAGTTTGCATCGGTGTGGCGACGCCATTAAGATCCGTCATCTTGAACCTCTTGAGCATGTCTTGGATGTACTTTGCTTAATTTATGAAGGTTCCTTCTCTAAGTTGTTTGATCTCAAATACAAGAAAGAACCATAATTCCCCCATCATAGACATCTCAAACCTGTCAGTCATAATCTTTGAAAATTCATCATTAAAAGCTTTATTAGTAGAGACAAAGATAATGTCGTCTACAAATAGTTGGCATACAAAGAGATACCCCTTAACCTTCTTAGTAAAAAGAGTGGGATCGATTTTCCCAACCTCGATGCCATGGTCTAGCAAAATCTCTTTAAGGTGCTCATACCACTCACGTGGGGCTTGTTTAAGGCCATAGAGCGCCTTATCGAGTTTCTAAACATGGTTCGGGAAGTTGGGATCCTCGAAACCCGGGGGTTGCTTTACATATACCAACTCATGTAGAGGACCATTAAGAAAAGCACTCTTAACATCCATTTGCTGTAATTTAAAATTATTATGAGCTGCATAGGCAAGGAGGATACAGATGGACTCAAGACGAGCCACTGGAGCATAAGTTTCACCGAAGTCGATGCCTTAAACTTGGGAAAAGCCTTGTGCCACGATTCTTGCCTTGTTCCTTACAACAATTCCATTCTCATCTTTCTTATTCTCGAAGATCCACTTTGTGCCAATAACATTACGGCAATCTTTGGGCTACTTCTCTACTAATTTCCAGACCTTGTTGTGCTCAAAATTATTTAACTCTCCATGCATAGCAACAACCTACTCTAGATCTTCAAGAGCTTCAAACATCTTGGGTTCCACCATGGATATGTGAGCTTGATGCTCACTGAAGCTTTCTAGCTCCCTTCTTGTGGACACCTCTGTCTGGGATCACCTATAACTTTATCAAGAGTGTGTCCTCTCAATTTGAGGTTTCTTTCTGTACGAGATTTGCGACGAAGTTCGATCAACTTGTTGTTTCTAGGAGGAATTTATTCATCATTTGAGTCTTTGTCGAGACCACTAGCTTTACCTTAATCAACAACTTATTCAGCAAGAATGGGAGATGAAGAACCTTGCCCTTGATTTTGATCAGCAGCCATAACAGGAGGTTGTTGCTGTTCTGGGTCTTTAGGGCCAGATAATCCGGCCGAGGGAGTGGCCGGATAATTCGTCCTGGGAGTTTTGGTCCTTCTTGATCATCCTGGATGCTTCTGGCACGAGTTGGAGAAGGGCCGGATAATCCGGTGTCACCTAGAAAATCTGGCCTAGGAGTTGCATCTTTTTGTTTGTTGTTCCGTTTGTTCTTGCATTTGATGTAGTATGAATAGATAATCTGGCTTCACCTAAAAAATCTGGCCTGGAACTTCTAGAAACTTCAGATGATGGATGGCTTTCAACAGGTTGAGGTGTTGGTGTAGTGGTTTCTCCAGCGAGTGGAGCTTGTTGAGCTTATGTCTATGAGGGATCTAATTGAGTAGAGCATTGTCCTTCCTGATCCGCCACAAGGGGTTTCTCAATGGGGCGGAAAAATCCTTATGGCATCTTGGGGTATTTCAACATCTGCATCACAAACATCAACTTGCCCCGCACGAGAGCCATCATTTTCCTCGAACACCATAATACAAGATTCTACAATAGTCCCGGAGAGCTTATTGTAGACTCTATAAGTGTGGGATTCGGCACCATAACCAACAAAAATTCCTTCTAAAGCCTTAGACTCAAATTTAGATAAACGAACTCCTTTGATAAGAAAGAAACACTTACAACCAAATACCCGGAAGTATGAAATGTTGGGCTTGTTACCAGTAAGTACATAAGGTGTCTTTTCCAAGATTTTGCGGAGGTAAAGCCGGTTGGATGAATGACATGCGGTGGAAATGGCTTCAGCCCAGAAGTTATATGGTGACTTGTATTCAGCCAACATAGACCTTGCCATATCCATTAAAGTCTGGTTCTTTCTCTCGGCTACACCATTTTGTTGAGGGGTATACGCAGCAGAATATTGGTGTCTTATCCCCTCTTCACTTAGGAATTCATTCAGAGTGCAGTTCTTGAACTCGGAGCCGTTATCGCTTCTAATTGCCAATGTAGGGACATTGTGTTGACGCTGGACATTGTTGGCAAAATCGATGAATGTTTGTTGATTCTCACTCTTCAGCTTGAAGAAGTAGACCCATGTATATCTTGAATAATCATCGACAATTACGAGGCAATATTTCTTCCCACCGAGGCTCGCATGAGACGGAGGACCAAAGAGGTCCACATGAAGCAACTCCAAAATCCTCTAATGAAATAATTGTATTCCTTCGATGGGGAGAGTCATGCATCTTCCCTTCAACACAAGCCCTGCAAACACGATCTTTGGCAAAGGAAACATTTTATTTTAGTCCAAGAATGTGGCCACCCTTGTGAAGACTTTGCAAAGTTCTCATGTTGACATGAGCTAGTCGGTGATGCCATAACCAGCCCGTGTTGGCCTTTCCGAATAGGCACATCAGACCCACCATGGTTTTCCTGGAAAAGTCCCCCATATATAGGTCATTTTCGACATACCCAACGAAAGCGACCTTTAGAAACTTGCTCCACAAGAGTACCACTAAATCACCATCAATAAATTGCAAAGCCCATCTTACCAAAGGCACGAACAAAAAGTAAATTGTAACCGAGGGTCTCAACAAGCATGACATCCACGAGTAAAATATCGTGGGTAACCACAACCTTGCCAAGACCCAATGCCTCAGATTTTGACTTATCACCATAGGAGATGGTTATTTGATCATGGTTTGGCCTCATCTCCGTGATGATCTCCTTGCTTCCGATCATATGACTTGTGCACCCGCTATCGAGCACCCATTTAGAACCACTGGAAGCATAGCCCTGCAAGATAATTACTTCTTGGTTTTAGGTACCCATTTTTCAATGGGTCCTCTCATGTTAGTAACTAGGGACTTTGGAACCCAAATAGACCAAGAAATATAATTATCAAATGGACCAACATAACTAGCATAGAAATTACCATAGTAATCACAAAATAATTCATAATTAGGATTATTAGACCCTGCAAAACCGATATAGTTAGTTTTGTCCTTTGTGACGGCGCTTGTCTTTGCTTGAGCAGTTTTGCTTTTCTTCTTGTTGTTCTTCTTCTTCTTGGTCTTGGGAACATAGCCAAGTCCCTCTTTTCCATTGCTTGGCCTTTGCTTACCAAGGACCTCATCTAGGATTTCCTTACCTTTGGGCTAGGATCCCTTGACAAGTTTATCTTTCAACCTAGCATTTTGTTCAATGACATCTTCATGTCCACATGATGGTGTAGAGGTGCTAGGCATATCATACTCGTCCAATCGAGTTTGGAGCTGATCACGAGACTCATTTAGAGTAGAGTGTTAACTCTCCAATGCCTTGTAGGCATTGTCAAGTTTCTCTAATTTCTCAGAGAGTAGCATGAGCAGCCCCAAAGTCAATGTTCTCCTTCTTTAATTTCTTTACCTTGGCAAGAGCACTATCACGTTCCTTTATGAGCTAGGCTACAACCTCGTCATGTGACTCCTCAATTGACTCAAGCCTCTCCTCTAGAGAGACCCGAGTCTCTTCTTCCTCTTCTAGAGCATTCTTAAAAGATGCAATCTCCATGGCATCCTCTCTTTCAATTCTGCCCTTTTCTTCGAGGAGCTCTGATACGTTGCAAACGTATCTATAATTTTTGATGTTCCATGCTTGGTTTTATCTACTTTCTTATGTTTTGTCCATACTTTGGAGTATTTTTATACACTTTATGGGACTAACCTATTAACAAGAGCCACAGTGCCAGTTGCCTGTTTTCTGCTATTTTTGGTTCCAGAAAGTCAGAAAATGAATATTCTCGGAATTGGACCGGACAAAAGCCAAAGGCATTATTTTCCCGAAAGATTCACGGAGCCAGAAGGAGAGACGAAGGGGAGGGGCACAGGGTGGCCGAACCACCCCTAGGCGTGGGACCCCCCAGGCCGCGCCAGGGCATGGTGTGGGCCCCCTGGCTGGCCACCGACCTTGCCCCTTTGCCTATATATTCCTCCCGATGCTAAAACCCTGAATAGTCAAGCCTCCAGCCACGAAAAGTTCCGCAACACCTCCACCACCGAAGGGGAGATTCGGGGGACCGAAAGTCTCTGTTCCGGCACCCTGCCGAGACGGGGAAGTGCCCCCCGGAACCATCTCCATCGATCTCCACCACCATCTCCATCGTCGTTGCTGATTCCCATGATGAGGAGGGAGTAGTTCTTCCTCAAGGCTAAGGGTTCTACCAGTAGCTATGTGTTCATCTCTGTCTCTATGCATGATCATATTGTGATCATGAGCTTCGTAATCAAGTAGATCTACTTCGCTACTCAAGTGCTTTAATAGATCTCTGCTCTCCCCATGTGTGTGAAAGTGAAAGCGTGCACACCATGGTGGCACTTAGGCTAGAGATTACAAATACTTGTTATGAGTTATATTTGGAGTTGGATGTTTCTATGAAATTGTGGTGTTTGTTGGAACCATCTAGAGCTCAAGGTGACAGTGTGGAGTTATCTAGATGGGGAAAGCGAACTTTGAGGTGTGTTGTTATAGCCCTACCATGGATTAGAGTGTCCAACCGAAGAGTAGTTCAGAGTAGTATCATGAAGAGAAGATATTTATATGAGAGTGTTCACTAGTGAAAGTATGATCCCTACGCCTTGTTTCTAAGCATTGAAACAACATTTGCAACTAGAGCTGTTACATGTTTACTTGCTGCCATCTTTATTTTAGTTTGCCTTTAGTCTCTTCCACTCCATCAAGCTATTTTCTGGTACCGTTGTCTTATATCCATACCACTCGTATTTCACTATATCTTCGCCGAACTAGTGCACCTATACACCTGACAAGTGTAGTGGGTGTTTTGGGGACACAAGAGACGTCTTGTATCTTGATTGCAAGGTTGCTTGAGAGGGGATACCTTTGACCACTTCCTCCCTGAGTTCGATAAACCTTGGGTAATCCACTTAAGGGAAAACTTGATGCTGTTCTACAAACCTCTGCACTTGGAGGCCCAAAAAATGTCTACAAGAATAGAAGTGCGTAGACATCAAGCTCTTCGGAGTGAGCAAGTTGGCTCATGAGAGCCTCAAAACATAGTTTGTGCTCATCTTGCAAGTTATTGATAAAATGGTCCAAATAAATAACTTCTTCCTTTACTCTAAGACTTGTATGTTCATCCATATCAACATTCATAGTAGTCTTAGGAAAAGAAGAGATAGAATGTGATACCTCAGAACCTCTTGCCATAAGGCAAGTGACGTCCTTGTTGATGATGTTTTCATTGGGAGAGTCGAAGAGCGATGTGGGGATAGATGTGGTGGCTATTGCAGCCACCTCTCTAGTGTTATCTTCATCCTCTTCATCTTCACTTGCGGATGAATACTCTTTTTGTGCCACCAAAACAATCTTAGGTTGCTTCTTGTAGGGAACATTTTTCTTGACGAATGGCTTCTTCCGAGGTGCCTTGGACTTTTCCTTGACGATGAGCATGCCCCCATTGTCTTCTCTACTTTGATAGGGACACTCAGACACAAAGTGCAAACGGTCTCCACAATTGTAGCAAGTTCTCAGTTTTGGGTTGTTTTCCTTTCGTCCACTTGACCCATTCCTGCGCTCAAGTTCAGATTTAGCCTTAGCTGGGTCATTCCAAAAGTTTCTTGCGTAGAAGGCCATGTACTCACCATGAGCACGCTTAACCTCCTCGGGACAGCTCATGGAGACAATGACAAACCCTATATCATCTTCATCTTGTTCAACAACATTAGCCTTTAATGCTACATTTACGGTTTTTTGCATCCTAATTGCCCGAGCATGAGCATCTTTGGCGTTCTTAGCTGCCACTTTAAAAGCCACCATTTCTTGCATGACCTCACTGGAAGTAATTTGGTGGTAGTTGTGTCTACCTTGCAAACTCTTCAAGTCCGTGGGCTCAAATGGCATGAGGGCACTCACATATTTTCTTTTGATCCAAGCATCATCAATATGAGTGGCACCATGCTTTCTAAATGTTGTTGCAATGCTCTTGAGCCTTCTATACATGTCTTCATGGTCCTCACCATCCAACATGTAGAATCTTTTAGCTTCATTTCTTAGAGCATCATACCTATTTCTTCTCATGCTTTCATTGCCGATGAACAAGTTGGTGAGAGCATCCCAAGCTTCCTTGGCGGTGTTGAGGTGTTCAATATGTGCATGTCCTTGGGACCCACACCTAGCTGAATCATGTGAAGAGCCATTGCATTGAGTTGACTGTCTACTACTTCTCTTCTTGTCAAGTTGGTGGAGTCTCCAATGTGGAGGCCATCTTCAATGATCCTCCAAAGCTTAATGGACGAACTGCACACATGAGATTTCATTAAGAATTGTCATTGATTAAATGAGGATGCAGTAAGCTTGGGTGGATCACTCCTATTGTTTATATGATGATGAGGGATTGTGGGTCAAGAGAATATATGTGAGAGACCTCAGTATAGTCCTCCTTGCTACTTTCCTTCTTGGAGGAGGAGCCATTATTTTTCTCATCATCCAACTCGTCTTCCTTGGAGTTAGCATTAGCTTTCTCCTTAGATAGCGGAGTGGTGGCCTTAGAGGTAGATGGAGGTGGGGCTGTAGATGAAGTGGGACGAGCAATCATTTGCTGCATCTCTTCCATTTTGGACTCAAAGGATTTCAACAAGGTTGTTTCCAACATCTTGAGATCATCCATTGTGACCTTATCCATAGCCTCACTCCCATCTCTCTTAGTACCCATACTACTCTTAGGCTGTTAAGCCCGAATATAGAGCCGAGGCTCTGATACCAATTGAGATGGATCGTATGGGCACCTAGAGGGGGATGAATAGGTGCTACTCCAAATTTTAATACTTTTTCAATTTTAGACTCGACACAAAGGTAAATTCTCTAGATATGCAACTACGGAGAATTTCCCTATATGTAAACCTAACTACTAAGCGAGCAAAGGCAAATAAGAGTGAGGAGCAAGGAAACCATAGTGGAGCATGCGGAGACACAAGATTTGTTTTACCGCAGTTCCTTACTTGTTAAGGGAAGTACGTATGTGATGTAGGAGTGGGTGGTACTAAGACCACCACGCCACAATAGGCCTCACCATCTTCTCCGATGGATCTCACCACCATAAGAGTAAGGAAGGATAATTCATTGGAATATACATTCTTTATGGACAAGTTCCACATACGTTATGATGATATCTTCAAGATGATGCACCTAAAGCCCCTAGATAGTAACTTTCTCCGCCTATGGGCGCTCCATATGGCCCGCGTCACTGTCACCACCGAGGACGACAAAAACGATGCGGTGGTGGAGCCCTACAGATTCAACAAGGACATCTTGAAGGAACTAGAGGGCCACCAAGCGGCAAGGAAGTACCTTTCAAATTTTCTCCTTGTCTATAAGAATAAGAACATAATTCTCCTTCCTTACTCTTCGCCGCAAGTTATTATATATATTTGTCAGCTAAGCTAATTAAGTTATGCTTTCGTCATATATATTTTCATTTATATGATTGCTTTGTTCAACTGTTTGTGTAGTGATCACCATGTTCTCATCGTTATGCACCCTCAAATTTGCTAAGCTTACATCCTGGATTCATCGAGAAGCAATAAGAAAGATTACATATTAATACACGAGGAAATGGATGAAGCTCTCTTTCACTTCCGCACCCATAGAGGACACATATTTAAGTTTAACAAATGGAAAGGTGGCGGCAACTTGCCAGGCTTCCGCATCAAAGAATCATTCCCTTACATGCAGCAACCGGATTATGATGCTTTCCATAGTGGTATTATGGACAGCTACTACGTCAAGCATTATATCAGCGCATATGTACGTGCGGCTAGCACCTTTGACTTGACCAAAGATATCGAGAAATGAAGCACATGACTGGAGAAGAAGGGAGGTGATGATCATATGGATGAGCTCAAACGCATCCAAGTCAGACTTGCAGATATCCTCAACAAAGACGTCATAGACGATCAAGGTGTGTTCCACGGAGGTTTAGAAGAAATGGAGGAGGTGACCGATCGCTTGGCTCGACAGCACGGTGGACAGACACCATCGTTCATAACCTATGACGACGTTCTTACATTTCATCCATTGAAGAAGTAGCTCTCGAGCATTGCATCAGAACTTTGTTGATCAGATATTGGGTGTGCCTTCATATATTGTAATAATTAAGGTTTCTAGATTGACATCCCATGTTACTTTGTAATCCGATGTGCGAACAGTTTTTGCAGACTTGCTTAATTAGTTATTTATCGACTTTCGGTCGTCTATTATTGATGTGTTCTTTAATTAATTATTTTATTATATACTTGCCTAAAACTCTACCACGACAGCATTTCGACGTATTTCGCTACCGCGGCAGCGAAATACATTGAAATGCTGCCGCGGCAGGGAAAATGAGCTGTTGGCGCTCTATCATAGGTGTTCAGACTAACTCGCTCCTAGTGTCTGAAGTGAACGCCATGACTAAGAGATATAATGGTGACATTGAACGCCACCGGTACGAGCCATAGTGGTGGCGTTCCACTGAGACGACACCATTAGGACCTACCAGCGGCACGAGGTTAGTGGCATGCGGGTTCAACGCCACTAACCTCTTTTTTCGAACATCGTCACTAGGCCTTTTCCTACTAGTGCACTTCTCAAACCGAAAGTTTTTTTTTGAAAGGTACCCATTTTATCTCCTAGATTCACTAACAGGGGTCTATGGTCACTCACGGTTCTGGCTACAACCTGAACATGGGCAAGTCCAAAGACAAGTTTGGCCAAGTTTATGAATTTATTCCATTTTTACCATATCAAAAGCGTAGATCAGCTAGAACTGATCTCCCTACTACAGCCAATCTAACGTAGCGTGCACTCCACGGATATTCCTTACCACATGAATCAATTAAGTATTTATGGTTATTGGTATCGCTAGGTCAAGAAAAAATTGGTCACTCCGCATGCTTTTGTAGTCACACCCTTATGTTTAAACGGTTGTATGCCTCCTTGCTTCTTTGCTTCTGGAGCACGGGTGGATGTAGTTCCAGCGAAGTAGGAAGATCGGCGACACGTTCGTGATGTCGGCAGCAAAGTAGGAAAGTGGGTGAATTGGCGAGACGAAGCCAATATCGACCATGGGCAAGATCGGTGAGATGTCGACAATGTCGGCAACGAAGTAGGAGAGTTTTTCTGCTTGATAGGACTAGAAGCAACATTCCTGCATGATACATTGCTCGGCTTAATTTTCTAGACATCATTATATGTATAAGCGTTAGAATTAGGCAGCTTTGTTCTATTATTGTTTTGGCAAGGCATGTAATTTCCTTGTAGTAATTATTCATGGTACAATAATGGTCGTACTTAGATGCTTGAATTTATTATAGCTAATTTCGGTCTGCTAAAGAATGTGTATCCAGTTTACATTGCAGGTTAACCAAATTTGATTCCTAACAGTGAGCAATAGGCCGTGGGAATGTCAAAACGTGTTGGTTTGTCATCTATCTCACATTCATGTACTTATTTCCTTCATTTCTTATTTGAAATATGCAATTGTCATCTCTTTGTTGTAATGATGAAATCGAGAATGTGTTAATTGTTGATTCGGTGGTTGGGTTTTTTTGCAGTATGTTTCCAAATTCTTCCTGGAAGGAGGTCATTAGTGTGACTCAAATTTCATGGTGAAGTTAATGTAACAATCTTTCTTATGAAACATGTCCACAAATCAAGGCCAGAGCACCTTGCAGATCAGAACATCTTGCAAAGTACAATCGGGCAAGAAGCTTACGGTCCTCATGTTTGCATGTCTTCATAATTTTGTAGATGGCTATTGTACAAAACTTTCTACCACTCACTTGTAGACAATCTATTGTGTATACTACTGCTATTATTCTCTTGCTCACGGGAGTTCAAATTCCATGCGCAAGTGGAGCCCTAACAGATGGGAGTTGAAGGAGATTCTTTGTTCATAAATATATATGAGTTTGTAACAAATGTGCAGGAGTTTGCTATATATAGTGCATTTGTATATAGTTCGAGGGAGACTCGGCATTCGAGGGAGATGATCCCTTGTAAGTATTTGCGAGGTGTCCCATATTGGATCAAACTAACTTCAAGCTTGGCCCCTTCCCATTTCGGGGTAATGTGGTTGCATGGTTTAGTTGTTAGGGCAAACTACATAGAACCAGGTGTGTTTTCGTAAATATTTTTCTTCTCTTCTGGTCAGTACCATTTGTAAAACAAAATCATTTCCTTTCCTCAAAACTCCTGTTGGTAGGCAATTCATACCAAGGTTTTACAGTAAAACCTTTTTGTAAAACTTTTCAGAACTGAAAGTGGGATGTTACAGACCTTCCCCCCTTAAAAGAATCTCGTCCCGAGATTCTAGAGGGTAGTGCTAGGGGAGTCTAGAGACTGGTTTAAGTTGAACTTTATCTTCGAGAGTGGTTGCCTTGTCAATAGTCGTAGTTTCGACTTCATGGATGCATGCTGAGTTGAGTATGCTTCAGACCTTATCACGAAGGCCGGTCTTACTTTTTATTTTAGGACTTGATAATTCGAGAGTTGTTGCTGGACGAACGACACCTGGTTGGGACCTTTCTAAAGTACTTTACCGAGGAGGAAACCTATAGCTATCTATCATTTCTTTAAGGGCCCATGACTCTTCCTTAAAGGATTATTGCATCCTAACCACAACTAGGGGTCGAGCTCGTGAGGTCTCTTCTGGCGGAGGGTTACTCTATTTTAGTGGGAAAGACACAGTCTTCCCCCTTAGCATGACACTAAGGGTGCTAGGAGATGACGCGGACCTTCTTTCTTGGAGTCAAAGGGTGATGTTAGAAGAATGTCACAAACGTTTCATCCAGAGTTGAAATCTTCATATGGCGTCGTGCAAGATATGTCTTAAGAAGTTCCTATGCTACTTCTATTCGTAAGTAGTCTATCGCAGTGGTTGACTACAGAACTTTAGGCAGGTTAAATCTAAGTGGGTTAGTGGGTCCAAAGTTTTCCTAGTAGGTCTTCAGATGAATGATTAGATTTGGGGCTTCGTGAAAACTTCTTCAATCTTGACTCTTTATGCTACTTCATACCAGTTAGAGAGTAGCCTTGTCAATTTCAAGTATTCTCTCCTTCCTGCTTCTACGTTTATTGGGTACCAGGAGGGTTGAGTAGACATCTGACTTTGTTGACGGGGTCAATCTTCCTTTTATTTTCGCAGCTGGGGACTCGAGAGTCGATGCTTGAGAGAGGAGGTTGATACGTCCAAAACGTATCTACTTTCCCGAACACTTTTGCTATTGTTTCTCCTCTAAACATGTGTGATTTGGATGCAACTAACGAGGACTGACGCTGTTTTCAGCAGAATTGCATTGGTGTCTACTTTTTGTGCAGAAAATCAACTATCAGGAAAAATCCCGGAAAATATGCCAAAAATCCCATTTCACCAGAAGACTCCCGGAGCCAGAATACGAGACAGAGGGGGGCTAGGCCCAGGCCACACCACCTGGCAACACGGGCAAGCCCAGGCCATGCCAGGGGGTGGTTTGGTCGCCCCAGACTGCCCCTCGGTCTCCCTCTTCACCTATAAGTTGCCTTCTGACCTAAAAACTCAGGAGAGGTCGATGTTTTTCCAGAAGGAGTTCCGCTCCGCTGCCACCACCAGATTCCACGAAACAGCACCAGAAACTCCGTTCTGGCACCCTGCTGGGACGGGGAATTGGAGGAGATCATCGCCATCATCATCACCATCGCTTCTCCATCGACCATCCATGTTTCCCCATCTATGAGTGAGTAATCCCCCGATGTAGGCTATGGGGATGGTAGGGATTGGATGAGATCGTTCATGTAATGGCATCAGATTGTTAGGGCATGGTGCCTAGTATCTTCTATTAGTGCTTTATGACTTTGTTGCGACTTGTTATGCTTAATGCTTGTCACTAGGGCCCGAGTGCCATGATTTCAGATCTGAACATGTTATTGATTCATTATGATAGTATTGTTTTTGGTCTTATCTGCAAGTTGTATACACACATTGTTGTCCGGAACCAATGGCCCCGGCGATGTAAATCGGGATAACCGGAGGGAATGGCTTTGATGTGAGGATCACATGTGTTCACGGAGTGTTAATGCTTTGCTCCGGTGCTCTATTAAAAGGAGCACCTTAATTGCCAGTAGTTCCCTTGAGGCCCCGCTGCAAACGGGCTGGCAGGACAAAAGATGTTGTGCAAGTTCTCATTGTGAGCACGTATGACTATATATGGAACACATGCCTAGGATTATCTAGTACTTGGATGCTTTATCTTATTTATCTGCAATTGCCCTATGTTATGATTGCTATGTGAATTGTATTGTCCATGCAACGCCCGTCTATCCATCCCTATGCCTACCGCACTCGAATTCCACTGTTTACTGCTATTGCAACTACCGTCTTTACTTTACTACTGCTGCTACTTTGCTATTCCTACTACAAAACTGTTGCTACTGATAAACTGCTGTGAGCAAGATTGTTTCCAGGTGCAGCTGAATTGACAACTCAGTTGTTAAGGCTTATAAATATTCTTTGGCTCCCCTTGTGTCGAATCAATAAATTGGGTTTCACTTCCCTCGAAAATACTGCGATACACCCCCTATACTTGTGGGTCACCAAGACTATTTTCTGGCGCCGTTGCCGAGGAGCATATCTTTATTTATCAATTTCACTTGGATTCTCTATTGCTCGCTGCTATCCATCCATCATGGGTAAGTCTCGTGATGGCAAGGTTCCTATTTTACCATCCACTATAAGAAGAGGTACGGTTCTGAACACCTCTATTGCTCTTGATTCACCATCTGTTATGAGTAAGCTCGTTACACCACCACATACACATGCTAACACACTGCTACTACTGCTGAATCTGAAACTTCTGATGCTTATGATGCTGCTTCTACTGTGCTTGATAAGAGTGGTTCATTAGGTCCTTTCCTAGATGCTACGATTGCTAGAACTATAGATGGAAATACTGAAACTCCTAATGAAGACACTACCACACCTGTTAGTTCTCCTGAGTCTAGTGAAAGTTATGATATTGAAGATGGTTATGTTGAGATGACTGATGAATTTATTAAAGAATGTAAAAACACCCATGATAGGAGCGCTGCTAAGAATCTCCTCGAGAGGCGTACTATTAGACCCAAATTGTCTCCTATTGCTAAGTTTGTTGCTTCTCCCATAAATATTATAGATGAAGATTATGATTTCTCTCTCGATCTATCTTACATAGCTATTGTTGAGAAAGAACCTTTTTGTGGGACTAAGAATGAAAGTGCAGTAGCTCAATATGAATGAACTTTCTACCATGAGTGGCTTGTTTTCTGATGATATTAAGATGTGTACTTACTTTGTTGCTAAGATTTTCCCCTTTTCACTGAAAGGAGAAGCTAAAACTTGGTTTAGTAATTTACCTCCTGGATCTATTGATAACCCTGATTGCTTGATTAGTACTTTCCTGCAGAAATATTTTCCTCCTAGTGCTAGACATGCTATTTTGCAGGAACTTTTTGATTTTAAACAGGGAGAAGAAGAGATATTGCCTGAATCTTGGGCAAGGTTTTATGCTTTGATTCATGCACAAGCTGGAAGTCAATTACCTAAGAATGAGCTTCTTGATATATTTTATAATGGACTAACCGAAGAATCTAGGACATACCTAGATAGTTGTGCTGATTGTGTTTTCAGGAATAGGACTCCAAAGGAAGCTGAGGAATTAATGGCTAAAATAAGTAAGGACTATGAAGATTGGACTCCTCCTAAACA
The DNA here is from genome assembly GCA_023614405.1 of Avena insularis. Taxonomy (NCBI): domain Eukaryota; kingdom Viridiplantae; phylum Streptophyta; class Magnoliopsida; order Poales; family Poaceae; genus Avena; species Avena insularis. The sequence goes on along the minus strand of CM042686.1, from coordinate 480,314,895 downwards.
AGCTATACCTGAAGTAATTGTACCTGAACCAACTATTCCGGTGCCTATTCCAACATCAAAGAAGAGGGGAGTTATTAAATTAAATGATGAAGTGATGAAGGAAGCTAAGAAATGTCTTAAGGAGAAGGGAATTAAAGCTGCAGATGTCAAGAATTTACCTCCTATAGAAGAATTATGTAAGCCTATTCCCTACTCATCCACTATCGAGGTACACTCTCTCCAACACTTTGATGAAGGTGATATCCCTTACTCTAAACCTCCTAATCAATGCTTAGAAGAATTCGATATCTTTATTGTTAAGTAAGATAATTTTAATAAAAGGGTGCAAAATCATCTAATGGAAAACACTAGAGCTATTGTTGAGTTGAAAGATATTGTGGAAAGAACCTCTAATGATGTTAAAATGGTTCAAACTCAAATAGATCAACTCATTAAAGTGCAAAAAGACTTGCTAGTTAATGCTGCTAAAGAAAAACATGCTTATGAAATTAGAACTAGAAGTGGTGCTGCTACCCATGATCCTCTTTATCCTGAGGGGCATCCCAAAAGAATTGAGCAGGATTCTCAACAAGCTGAAAATAGTGGCTCTACTCGTAAGAAAAGGAAAAAGAAACATAAAACTGTTGTAGAACCCTCAGAACCTGCTATAGATCCTAATAGTATATCTATCTCTGACGCTGAAACTGAAAGTGGTAATGAAGAAAATGTTGTTCCTAACAAAGAAAAAGTTGAGGAAGAACCTGAAAAGCACACTAAGAATACTAAATACACTGAAGAAGATTTTATTGCTAAGAAACATGGTAGTGAAAGAGAGCCTTGGGTCCAAAAACCTATGCCTTTCCCTGATAAGAAACACAAGTCAAAGGAAGATGAACACTATAATAAGTTTTGTGAGTGGATGAAACCTTTATTCCTACAAATTCCTTTAACTGATGCTATTAAATTGCCTCCTTACTCAAAGTATATGAAGGATATTGTCTCAAATAAAAGGAAGATCCCTAATGAAGAATTTTCTACTTTGCTTGCTAATTATTCCTTTAGTGGTAAGGTTCCTAAGAAACTTGGAGACCCTAGGATTCCAACTATCCCTTGCTCTATTAAGAATAGTTATGTTAGAACTGCTTTGTGTGATTTGGGAGCTAGAGTCAGTGTTATGCCTTTCTCTCTCTATAAGAGGCTTCAACTAGAAAAAATAATACCAACTGATATATCTTTGCAAATGGCTGATAAATCTACCAATTTTCCTATTGGTATATGTGAGGATGTACCTGTTCAAGTGGCTCATAATTGCTTGATATTAACTGATTTTGTTGTGCTTGACATGCCTGAAGATGATAATATGTCTATTATTCTTGGGAGACCTTTTCTTAATACTACAGGGGTTGTTATTAATTGTAATCATGGAAAGGTGACCTTTAATGTTAATGACAAGGAACATACTGTCTATTTCCCCAAGAAGATCGAAAGAACTTATGGTTTGAATTCAATTGAACATGTTGAGGGCATTCAAGTTGGAGAAATATATTGTCCCATACCAAGAGAAAATTTTGAAACTATTATGATTGGGACCATTGCTGTCAAGGTTGAGGTAACATAATCATTAGTGGAATAGAAAGTTTTGTCTCATATGGAATTGTTTTGGTAACAAGACCTGATCAACCTTGTTAACAAAAGGATTTCATTGAACAAAACAATGTTTTCACTATGATTATTTCCGTGTACTTCTATTCTATCCATTTTAGTTTTTGTTTTTGTTTAGTTTTCTTTTTGTTGCTAGTTGCTTGCTTGTTAGAGTGTCTTAGAACTTTTGTAGTTCTAGCCTTGTTTTGTCATTGCATCATTCCAAAAAAATCTGTCTGTCAGAAAATCATTCTTCTATACCTGAAAAATGCCCAAAAATAAAGTGTCTCGAAAAATTCCAGAAAATTCATATTAAATTTTTACGTGAAAAAAGGGGCAGAGGAGTGCCTGGGAGGTGCCAGGGGGACCCACCAGGCAGGCTCACCACCTAGTGGCGCGACCTGCCCTGGGTGGCGCCATGCCATGGTGTGGGCCACCCCTGGCTCTCCACTAACTCTCTCACCTGCCACTTTTTTCTCTCTCCCGAGTAAGCTCCAGTTCATTGCTAAAAATCACGTTCTTGCTGTGCTTGCTCTCGATTTTTTTGATCTCCTTGCTCAGCCCATGTTTCTTGCTGAAATTTGGAGCATTTGTTCCCTGGTATGTGGCTCCTCCCCTTGTCCAAGTAGATTTGTGTTTAGTGGATTATATATTGAGTATTTTGCTGCTGTAGGTGGGAGGTTATGAGAGCTTGTAAGCTTGTTTGATGCTTAGAAATATTTTTTTGATGCATGTTTAGGCCTCTTGCAAGTCCCTATGAGTAGAAACCTTCATTATATTCACTTTGCAATCACTTGTTTAATAGGTGTTTAAATTTCAGAATAGAAGATGAATGAGCATCAACTAAACCAACATGAACTATGGGTGCCTGAGGTCATGAAGGTCCACCGGGAGGAGGAAGTTTTTCCTTCCATTTATCCTTGCTCTAAGTTCATGAGAGCTGCAGGAATTCTCCAAGATTTCCACACTTTGGTTTCCAATGCAGGGTTGGAGCACTTTTTGGAAGATGAACCTTGTCAATTTGTGAAGCTAACCATGTCTGTGGTGCAGGACTTTCAATTTAGTCACTCTTTGCCTAACCCCATGGTCCACTACAAAATTTACAATATTGTTTTCGACCTTTCTCTCGATGACTTTTGTGCAGCTATTAAGGTACCTCAATGGGGATCATGTAGAAGGATTAAGGAGCGACCTAAACCACTCATGGATTTATACGCAGAAATTTGCCAAGGGAGCAGCTTCTCGAAGGAGAATGGAAAAATCTGTAACATTCATCTTCCCTCCATTCGTTACTTTGCCTACTTTGTTGCCAAGTGTGTTCTTGCTAGGAAAACTGCCAATAAGTTATCTTCATATGATCTAGCATTCATCTCTATCGCTCTTAAACGAGATAGGTCTTACAACTTAGGTGCTTTGATAGCCTTCCGTCTTGCTTCTAACCGTGAGAAAGGTGGAATTTGTGGAGGCCTCATTGCTTCTCGTTTACTAGCATTGCATGGTTTAGTGCCTCATCATCTAGACCTACAGTTCCCCATAGAAAGGCTTGATTTTAATTCCATGATACAACATAAATTTGTTTCCTCGTGGGCTAGTTTGAATGAGTTGTCTTATGAAATAACCTTTCTCAAAGCTGGCTGGAGAAAGAACAAGTCCGAGCGTGTTGTTCTTTTGCCTGCACCTGTTTTATTTAACCTTGATAACAGGGAAGGATGGTCCTTCACTGAGGAGGAGCTTGACACGTACTTGAGAGAGCTCTCCCAATAGGAGCAGGACACTAGAAGGGAGGTCACGGATGATTCGGTCCAGCCCTCGAATGAGGGAGAGTCTTCATATCAACAGCCTGCTTATGATTGGGGATCTTCTTCTTCCCACAGGCCCAACTACGACCACTCTTATCATGATCCTCCTGCTTGGAACCCTTACCCGTATCTGGATTGATACCCACTTAGGCCAAAAGCCTAAGCTTGGGGGGAGGTACGCCGACACCGCACTCATCTCCTTATCATGTTGTGTCGGTACTTTGTATATTCATGTTTCGTTCTCTTTTTAGCTTTCGTTCTTTCTTTGCTTTTGCCTTCTAAAACACAAAAAGACCAAAAATATTTCTGTTGTTTCTCTTTGGTTTGCTTCTTCATTTCGCCTTGGTTTGTTTTTCCTCTTTGCTTTGTTTGAACTATTCAAAAAACCCAAAAATATTTTTCTTTGCTTGTTTTTCCTTTTGGTTCTTGTTTTAAAAATCAAAAACAACAAAAATATTTGTCATTCTTCTTTGGTTTTGTGAGTTTGTTGCAGGGTTCATCAGTCCTCAGTGGATATCGGTTTCATATTATTATTCAAGCCACACAAGTGAAGGGCAATAATGAGGATTAATGACAACTTAAGGTGTGGTAAGAGGCTGGTAACGAACTCTATTTGTTTTCATTTTTGTACATATACTCATCACTGTGGGCGTGCTTAGTCCGTTCATGTAAGGTGTATGTTATCTTTGGATGCTTAGTAGTTCTTGCTTTCGTATGATTAGTTCCAGCTTGCTAATAGTTTGTAGCATGTCTTATGAATGTTTGCTTGCATTACTCTACTCATAATTTGGTATGACACCGTGGTATCCTCCTCTAAATGTTTCATTTGAATTGACTTGGCACATGGTCGCACATGCACATGACTGTAATAATCAGTTAAGCCTCGATGAATTATTTTGCCTTGAGGATCTTGAATCACTTTCATGCCATGATTAGTCCTGTTTTGTTGCAGGCATGATTATGACAGCTATTGCTCTCTCGTTTGTTGCTCCCTTACTATTGCTAGTCTTCACATTCACTAAGTATGTTTTACTCATGTTTCCAACTCCCCAAAACCGAATATTGCCAAAGTGTCCACCATACCTACCTATTAGCATCATTTGCTACTTCCGTGCATATTCAATATGCCTTGTTTTCTTCCCAAAAAAATGTTTGCTTGTTATGAGAAAGTTAGTTAGTAAAGCTCTCACGAACTTGATGGCACACTTTATTTTCTTGCATTTAATAAACCTGAACCATTGCGTCCTTCTTTGTTGCGTATATGCTTACGCTTTATAAGTTGAAGTTAGCAGAACCATGTATCATGGGGAACGTTTTCAACATTTCATTGGTACTTAGTACCTTGTTGATATCATGTTCTTTTGCTTATGGATCCTGGCGGTGTAAAATAAAAGTAGAACTTGTAAGATCATGGAGTTTGTATGTATGTTAGAGAAACGCCTGAGCCGCTAGCCTAAGCCATGCCTAATCATGGTGGAAACTTGCAGCATAACCATAATGAGCATTCTATGAAGCATCCTCAATAAAAATCTATGCACATAGTAAATAAAAAGATCGCTGAGATGCTCATTGTCTGCTTGCCTTGTCATTTTGATTATGGGATAGCTCCTGTGTCATGTGCAAGGGGTACCCCGTTGGCGGTTCTCTATGATATGTATATACTTACAATGACAAGAGCTTACTTGTGACTGAAGTTGAGTAGCATGAGGATCGGTCTTCGTAAGTAAGGGGCATGAGACTTCGATTTATAACTTGTCAAGCATATCCTCTTAGTTGTGTCACTTTAACCTTAACCATTTAAAGATGCTTATGATAGGGGCAATGAGAGCTCAAAGCTAATCAGTACCATACTTTCAGCATTTGGAAGCCTTTCAAACTATTCAAAACCTTTTCTTTCACTTGTTGAGTCTCCACATATTCTTTGAGCACCTTCTTGAGAGCATAGTTGTCATTCTTTGTGCTTGTCCCATTACTTGACTATTTGTGTTATGACTTTGATGCTTGTATCTTTGACATCTTTACTTCTAGTCTTCACCTGAACTTTAGAGGTGCCTTAGATCAAAGGCAAGCGAGATACCACTCTATCATACCTTTTTATGAGCATTGTAATGTTGCTTATGTTTATGCTTCATGCTACTTATTATTTTTGAGTTGGAATCTTTTCATAGCTTGCATTGCCTATTAAGTAAACTTAGTTGCATACTCCTTATTATGAATTGACTAAGTGGTTGATCACATGCTGAGAATATATACATCATATGAAGCAAATGTGTTTGTGAAAGTTCTTTTATCGCACTCAGTTTTCAACTGAATTGCTTGAGGACAAGCAATAAGCTAAGCTTGGGGGGAGTTGATACGTCCAAAACGTATCTACTTTCCCAAACACTTTTGCTATTGTTTCTCCTCTAAACTTGTGTGATTTGGATGCAACTAACGCGGACTGACGCTGTTTTCAGCAGAATTGCAATGGTGTCTACTTTTTGTGCAGAAAATCAACTATCGGGAAAAATCCGGAAACTATGCCAAAATTCCTATTTCACCAGAAGACTCCCGGAGAATCACGAGAGGCTGGGCCCAGCCACACCACTGGCCAGGCAAGCCCAGGCCACGCCAGGGTGGTCTGCCGCCTGCATCGCCTCGGTCTCCCTCTTCGCCTATAAGTTGCCTTCTGACCTAAAAACTCAGGGAGGGTTCGATGTTTTTCCAGAAGGAGTTCCGCTTCGCCGCCACCACCAGATTCCATGAAACAGCACCAGAAACTCTGTTCTGGCACCCTGCCGGGACAGGGAATTGGAAGAGATCATCGCCATCATCATCACCATCGCTTCTCCATCGACCATCCATGTTTCCCCCATCTATGAGTGAGTAATCCCCCGCTGTAGGCTATGGGGATGGTAGGGATTGGATGAGATCGTTCATGTAATGGCATCCGATTGTTAGGGCATGGTGCCTAGTATCTTCTATTAGTGCTTTATGACTTTGTTGCGACTTGTTATGCTTAATGCTTGTCACTAGGGCCCGAGTGCCATGATTTCAGATCTGAACATGTTATTGATTCATTATGATAGTATTGTTTTTGGTCTTATCTGCAAGTTGTATACACACGTTGTTGTACGAAACCAATGGCCCCGAAGTGACAGAAATCGGGATAACCGGAGGGAATGGCTTTGATGTGAGGATCACATGTGTTCATGGAGTGTTAATGCTTTGCTCCTGTGCTCTATTAAAAGGAGCACCTTAATTGCCAGTGGTTCCCTTGAGGCCCCGCCGCAAACGGGCTGGCAGGACAAAAGATGTTGTGCAAGTTCTCATTGCGAGCACGTATGACTATATATGGAACACATGCCTAGGATTATCTAGTACTTGGATGCTTTATCTTATTTATCTGCAATTGCCCTACGTTATGATTGCTATGTGAATTGTCGTGTCCATGCAACGCCCGTCTATCCATCCATATGCCTACCGAATCAATCCATTTCTTCGCTATTGCAACTACTGTCTTTACTTTACTACTGCTGCTACTTTGCTATTCCTACTACAAAACTATTGCTACTGATAAACTGCTGTGAACAAGATTGTTTCCAGGTGCAGCTGAATTGACAACTCAGTTGTTAAGGCTTATAAATATTCTTTGGCTCCCCTTGTGTCGAATCAATAAATTGGGTTTCACTTCCCTCGAAAATACTGCGATACACCCCCTATACTTGTGGGTCATCAAGACTATTTTCGGAGGTCGAGTTGGAATCTCCTGAAATATCTTCCAAGTAGTCATCGGTAATTGCCTAAGCTTCTAGAGGGGTCTATTCTGATGGGGCAACGTTATCGTTTTATGTCAGCGGTTTTAGGGGTTGCAAATTTACTAAGGTATCCTTCATAGAGAGTTTACTTGAATTGAATGGGAAGACGTAGTCTTCCCATCTTAGATCTTTATTAAGGTTAATGGCAGAGGTCGTATATCTTCCGTCTTGAAGGGATGTCTTGGTGATAGAGGAATATTGTAAATCCTTGGCCTTGTGTCGAGATCTTCAATGACGCCTTATTGCAAGCACCTTATGGGATTCGTTGCCTAATGAAGCTTCAGAAGGTTATCTCTAGGCAGGTTAGGAGTTAAAGATACTTCTTGCTAACCTTCAGTTGAGGTAGAGACATCTAGTTTAGAGGAAACCTCTTCTCTTGAGGTATTTGCATTGCGTAGGGGCGATTGAAGAGTAGACTCGTCGTCTTCAGGTCTTCATGTTGCCAGGATTTGGCGCTTATGGCTTTCTTTTGAGAAAATTCCCGTTTCTAAGGGTAAGGAGGACAGTTAAAGTAGTTAGTTGTTTGGGCTGGTCAGGGATCCTAATAAGCACGAAGTTAATGGGGTCAGATCTTTGTTTCCTATTGATTTCTTTTGGTTTTTGGTATGGATCCTTCGGTAGAGAACTTCATACTTCAACTAGGACTCTTGCTGCTGTTGGCAGGTGAAGTTGACATAGTACTCCTATGTTGTCATCCTGCTGAGGTGAGGTCTTCAGGAAGTTCTAATCTTCACGATGTCAAACTTCTAGGTCTTGAGGTGCTTTATCCCTAGTGGTCCCTTGTTCTATTCTCTAGGTTAGTAGGTGGTCTTGCTAACGACACTGAGGTCAGGTGCCATAATAGAGAAGAGGTAATAACATCTTGGAGAAGTTTTCCTAGATAGTGTATCGATCCCAAACAACATTCTTGAGTATGGTCGGTTGGGCAAGAACACACATACAAAGTGAATAGAGCGATGAGATCACAATATTCTCCACAAACAAAGAAATACAAACAACACACATCTAGCAACACAATGTGCACTTCATCTAGCAAACACGGTGTACCATAGGTACCATGGAGTAGACTACGCGCCGTATATGGGAATCCTATCTTGGGGCTATTGATCCTAAGTACCGGAGTTATGGGTGGTATTGACTTCGGTCTTTCATTTGGAAGACCTTGCTGTAGAATTTGGAGACTTCTCTGCTTCACAACACTCGATTTTTCTGGTATAAGGATTACATTGGTAGGGTGATCCTGTAGTATCTTTTGCTTTTGGTAGCTCCTCCGGTTTGTTTGCATCTATTTCTCTTCATATGGGGATCATTGTCTTCACAAGGTTCTAAGTCATGTTTGTTTTAAATCTATATTTTTGAAAGTGGGCACGAGATAGAATAGTACATTTTTGAATGACTTAAATTAAGAGAGGATACGTAAAATCTTTCAAAAAACTTTGAGATAATAGTTTTCGAAAGCCGGTGTTTCCAAAATAATCGTTTTCTTGTCTACCGACCATGCTAACTAAGGTTCCTACAGCCAAGATGGCTCGGATACCAAGTCTATGCCCCCCAGGCCAGCAGTCCAAGAATCCCTATTATGCATATTGCCATGATCACGTGATCACTCTGTCGTGGCACATAACCGACAAGTATCATTACAACATACGAAACATAACAAGCAAGATTTACAATAATGCCATTATGGCTATACCTTACAGGAGCCTCGTCAGGTTACTCCAATCATCATCAGCAGAACTTCATCAAGCGTAGATCCCAAGTCATGCCTTAACCTACAAGCAGCTGACTGGGAGAACGTTCTACCTCGCATAGTCGTCAACGTCTTTCCTTCTTCTTCTCTGTCCTTCTCGTAGTCTAACCAAGTAAATAGCCAGGAACAATGGCAGTTAGTACGTTTGAATGTACTCACAAACCACCTTAAGATAGTAATAATGACAAGGTATGAAATATGGTTGTGGTAATAGGATGGCTCCGACAGAGGTTCTTTTCTAAATCTAGTTTCTCTTGTAGATATGGCATCTCCATATCCTTGTTAAAAAGCTTTGTAAAATATTTTAAAAACATTTGAGAGTTTGGAAAACTACTAGGATGTTTACCCATTTTTCCTTCCTTCCGTTCATCCCATGACCAAAACTCTTTTCATTCTTTCAGTCATCCCATGACCAAAACACTTTCCTTCCTTTCTGATCAATTCCATGGTCAACCATTTCCAACAGCCTTTTCTTTTCAAAACTCTTTTAAAACCAAAACCACACCGCTAAGCACCAACCTTTCCAACCGTTCATGACTACGAACACGGCTATTCAAATAGATTTACACCCTGCAGAGGTTGTACACTTTACCCACAAGATTTGATACATCCGCCGTGAGCAACCACGGATTGTCATACACCAGTATGCGGGTCTCAGATGATCAAACTAAACCCTCGTGACATAGGTATGCAAAACAGGCACCCGACTACAGCCTACCTGGTGTGGCCCGATGGAAGGCCCACTTGATGACTTGCCAAGGTCCACGAAGCCCAAAATAGTTTGACTAATACGAAGCCCATATGGACACAGAATCCAAGCGTACAAGACACGGAAAGTGAAGACAAGAGTTTGAATCTAACTTGTAACCTACTCGATCACAATATCTGAGACCTAGACTCCCCATATATAAAGGCTAGGAGGGTCCGACGAGAAAGACATTGCCACAAGAGATAGAACACAACAAATATAGACAACACACTGTCAACACCCGGATTTTTAATCCTAGATGCCTGTTATGCCATACATCGCAATCCCAGGATTACCATTTTTGCGAGACATAATAGATTGGATATCATAGTACATCATCCATTACAAACCATAATAAGTCTTACAAATAAAGGATCTCATGATCCAGTCTTAATAAAAACAAGCAGCGGAATAATAAGCGTAGCAGTGGGCTCCATCTTCAGTGTCACAGGCAATGCTAACGACGGGAGATGATCCTAGTTGTTGTAGGCGTCTTGCTGTCCATCATCCTGATAGTCCTCCTCATAGTCTGGCCACAGGAATAGCCAGGGACAAAGCCATGAGTACTCTTTAAGTACTCACAAACTATCACTAACAAGTAAGGTAGTTCTAGTAGGAATCCTAAGCTCTAGGTTTATTTGCAAAAAGGCAGGTTTATCTAAACTGAGCTTAGAAGTAAAGAAAACTAAGTAAATGTTCTAAATCACTTTAAGTGGAAACCTAGTTTTCATATTCACAACCTTGTTGTGGTCAAGTCAAAATCATAGTTCACTTCACAAGTCATTTTGAAAACATCTGGCGACGGAACAGTATGGCCACTCCAACTGTCCATGACCACGGACACGGCTATTTGAATAGTTTGACACTCTGCACAGGTGGTACACTTTCGCCACAAAATTCGATACATCCGTCAGGGATAACCCTGAATCATCATACTTAGTATGCGGATAATCAATCATAACCTTTCAATTACACACTCTAGTATAGGCACCTCCCCTATGAGCTTGGCCTCCCAGCCATGGCCATCTGCCATCCTGGACATTGCATAGGTGGACAATTCACACTCACGAGGTAGCCTCAGCTCAAACCTCTTCCACGAGGGAACCCATACTAATGCATATAAACTTCCGGCTAAGCCTTACCCAATTCAGGTATTGTGGTTGTACGGTAAAATTGGAATGGTATCGCATCCGAACCCAACCATCCGTTTTTATAAAGGGCTAAGGCTCATGCCTCAACATTTTCATCATCAAATCCATTTGTGTTTCTCAACACATGTCAAAACATTTCAATAGAATGACTCATCATTCCAAGGTTTTCACAATCATTTTCACCAAGTATTTCCATCTAAACTGATCAAGTTTTATGCTTAGCACTAGCCACTAAGTTAAGAGTGTTCACTAATGAAGGTGCTAATCTTCAATCTCATGCCATAGAATGACATCTAGTATAGGCCTAGTTTTATACTCTTTATACCATCAGAGAAGCTTCATTGACCAATAGGGTAAATCAAGAAAACATCAGTAGCAGCTGCAACAGGAGCTGAGTATGCAACAGCAATCCAAGGACAGCTATCTATACTACTTTCCAATACTCACAAAGCACTAACTAAAAGTAAAGAACTTTGGTAAAGTAAAGGAGTAAATCTTGCAAGTAAAACTTGGGATGGGTATAAATCAAAGTGTATAACCAAGCATGCCTAATGCATCTTTCTTAGGTTAAAGCTTGCATGGTTAACTTGTATAATTCTATGTTGCCTTGATTGGTGCAGTGATTGAAGTTTTCCTCCTCTTCTTCGGGGTAGAACTCCTCCTCCTCGTAGCTTGGGTCGGTACAATCTTTTATAAATAAATACGGAATACACAATCACCAAACAATACTTAACTAATTCTATTTAGCACACTAAGGCTCACACTTGATGATCTAGCATCATCACAGTCATCACATGAATTAGAGAACTAGTTTTATTTAGTTTATTTGAGAAAAGTAATTTCTACTCATTGAAATTAATTAAATTAATAATCTCCAATTAAAATATGGGATCATGTTGACACATGTCATCACCACATATTATAATACATGGGAATGTGATTAAAAGGGTTGGTCACATTTTATAAAGTGTAAGATTATTATTTAATAGATTTAAGGTGACTAGAAATACCCTAATAGCATTCTTTTGGTACTAGTCCAATGTCACTGCAAGCAAACCTAAATATTTTTACATATTCAGATAGATATTGTCAAATGTGATTTTTGAGAGTTGGAATCAACTCAAAAGCTATTATGGTTGATTTTTGAAAAATGTTTGAAGTTGCAAAAGTCTCTGTCTTGTTATTTTACTAAACATTATCTCTAACTCCAAATTATTTAAATCCATAGGGCTTGGATAGATAATTTAAATACCTTTCTAGCAAAATTTGAATCATGCAATTTGGTTTAGTGAATCTCTCTGAATTGATTTTTGAATCTGTGGACAGAATAGGGTTTTAACTAAAAAGGAAAATTCAATATTTGAATTTCCAGACCAGCGCGGGAAGTTAAACGGGCCGGCCCAACTGCACTTTAGCGGGCTGCTGATGACAGAGGGTCCACTGTCAATGAGACTAACTTCTGGCCAGATATCACGAATTTGAGCCGTGTGATTAGAAGACAGATCAACGGCTGGGAGTCATCGTCGACGACGAACTACTCCGGCGAGGAATCAACCCTAACGCGGCGGTGGGGGTCTGGCTAGGCTCACCTGGGCTCCAGCTAGGGTCGGCGACTGGCGCGATCGACGTGGTAGACGACGGCGAGTCGAGGCGCGGTCATGGTAGGGCTTGGGGTGGTCGAAATCGACGGCGCCCTTCTCCTCCCGCAGCGGCGAGAGAGAGAGCTCGCCTTGCTCCGGGAAGAAGTGGGGAAGGATTAGTGAGAGGTGGTGAGTGGAATGGTGTGGACAAAAGGGGCAGGGGTGGCCTCCTTTTATACTGCGGCGAGGGGACCAAACGGTGCGGGCGCGAGCTCGTCGGTGACGACGCTACAGGTGGCTATCGGCGTGGCAGAGGCTAGTGGGCGGTGCGTGGTTCCCTGGCGGTTCTTACGGGTGTAATAGCGAGGCGTGGGGCGGTGTAGTTCGATCGAGAGCGTGCGGTGCTCCGCGCGGACGCAGTGGTGTTTGCGGCGGCGTGTGACAGCTGCGGGTCGCGCGGCGGCGAACAGGGTTGTCTGCGGGGTTGCTGTGATCATGGCGGGCGTGAGCGTCTTGTGGCGAAAACAAGTGCGCGTCTGAGCTGGTCGGTGCGGCGAATGGCGCTGGACATGGCACAGAGAGGTTGGGCGCGACATAGCTAGGGCGGTCCAGGGCTCGGCTAGGGTCGAGGCCTGGACAAAGGGGTGTGGCGAAGCGGTCGTGTCTGCGCGCGGCGATGGGCGACGTTGCCTCGGGGCGCGCTTGTCGGCCGGCTTGACCAAAAAGCAAGCGGCGCTCCACTGTGTATAACAGCCAAAGGAGGGGTGGTCTGGGTGCTGCACGACACCAGAGGGGACAAGGGAGTAAAGTAGAGACCAAATGGTCGAGGATCACTGTGCACAACAGTGAAGTTAGGCCAGAGGTTTATTTGTATAGTTAAGGTGTTTGATGATATGGCCGCAAGAATTTTACTTTGGAATTTTTGATTTAAATTTTTTGAGTGGTTTGATCTTAAACTTGAGTAACTATGTTTGCATGGCGAGGTCAAGGGGAATTGATTTGATAGATTTTTAAAAAAGTGTGATCTTAACATATGAACTAGATTTAATTTTCAACTGTCCATTAAATTGATTTGAAAGATGTGTTTGTAAGTTTGTAAAGTGGGCCTTGATACACTTTTACTTGATCTAGCAAGGGGTGAAAAGAATTAGAAATATTTATGTTAGAATTTCTCTTCTAGGAACACACAAAGTGGCCTAGTGGTTAACTTTTGTCAAAATGACCATTTGCTTTATTTATTCATATTTGATTTCTTTTTCTTTTGATTTTGTTTGTAATTGGCCTAGATGATGTAGCATTCATCTTTAAACCATTTCACATCATTGTCAACAATCAAGCATGGCATTTTCAAACAATCACACCTTAATGCAAAACTAACATGCCCTCATATTTATTTTCTTAATAAAAGTTTTTATTAACCCTATGGTGATTTGCACTTGATAATCTTGATTAGAAGTTTTGGTGTGTTACACACCCATAGCATACACATACGCCAGATCCAATCTGCGCATGCATCACCATCTCGACGACATTGTAATCCTTCGGATTTCCATCAATCAAGAATAGACAAGCAGGAGTAGGGTTTTCCCTTCGAGGCATGAACCTGGGTAAACCTCGTGTCCCCGTGTTGCTTGTTTGTTAGCCGATCAAGATCTCCAGTGCACACCTCTTTCTCAAACCCAAGTCCATAACAATGGGCATTGATGAGTTAACCCCTCGTCACCTCGGACAGCCTACTGCAACATGGGCCCTACCCTATGAGTTATCCTCTCAACGGCAGGATGTCGGGTACCGTAGACCAACCTGAGCGCATTTTTCACTCCTCTCGAGTGTGCACTTTCAATGAGAGGCTCATAGTATTGTCCAGGCGCCTGCAAGAACGGTTCACACCTCTCCTAGATCAGGGTTCCCAACCACTGACCCTTTAACTTGGAGAGACCTGGCATTCGAGGGAGATGATCCTTTATAAGTAGTTGCGATGTGCCCCATATCGGAGCAAACTAACTTTGAGATAGGCCCCTTCCCATTTCAGGGTAATATGGTTGCACGATTTAGTTGTTTGGGCAAACTACATAGAACTAGGTGTTTTCATAAATATTTTCCCTTCTCTTCTAGTCGGTACCATTTTTTAAACAAAATCCTTTCCTTTTCTCAAAACTCCTCTTGGTAGGCAATATGTACCAAGGTTTTACTGTGAAATCTTTTTGTAAAACTTTTTAGGGTAACTGAAAGTGGGATGTTAGAGGACACATAGAAGATTGAAAATAAGCCATGTCCTTTTCTTTCCCTTTTTCTTTTGAGAGGATTGCTGCATAGAGGATCCTACTCCACAAATTCGGCCTACAAGATGCAATTCTCGGGACTTACAAACTCTCGGATGCCAATGTGGGTTTGGATTCTATGGACGTTCCCAAACGCAATTTTTTTTGCATGGTTGATACTCCAAAATAGAGTTCGGACGGCGAATAGACTAGCACAAAGAGAAAGACAAAAATGTGAGCAATGTAGCCTTTGCAACCAACACCAAGAAACAACCGCACACCTCATCTACAAATGCCGCTTCACCATTAGGATATGGTCCACTTTGAAGAGTTGGCTTGGGTTCTATGATGTTGAGCCTTCTACTTGGCAAGATATTCACAACATCAAAGATTGGTGGGTTGACGTGGTGCACAAATGTGGACAATCAAGAAAAGCCGTAGCCTCCCTAGCAATGTTGATATTTTGAGAGATTTGGAAGGAAATAATAGTCTAGTATTCCGAAGCCAAGCGATAAACCTCCATCATGCTTGTGGACAAAATCAAGGATGAGGCGGCATCGTGGTGCTTTGCCGGGGCCAAGGTCCTAAGTAATGTAATGCCGGGAGAGTAATTCTTTTGGGTTGTTGGTTGTTTGTGCCTTGACCTTGCTTGTAATAAGATCTCTAAGAAACTTCTTCGTAATCAATGAAAATGGCAAACCTTTTGTCTAGTTTCAAAAAAAAAACAATCTAACATATTTTGAATGGTCTAAAACAAAATAAGCATGAAACCTAAGATCTTTGTATGGTACTAATCGTACTTTTTTCACAAAACGTACGCACATAAATCTTGTTTCTCTTTTGCAACGGAAGACGATTTTGCTACACATGTAAATTTTGAAAAACACTTGAGAAACTCGTAGCAAAGACACGTGCATTCAAGTGGTCACTACTCGTGAAAGGGCGTCCGGAAAGATAGTCGATGGAATACCTTGACGTGAAAAGAACCAAACCACGATTACAAAAGGAACCAGCGTGATTTTGACAGTTTTGATGCTCCGCCGCGTGCCTTGAGTACCACTACCGCGAGCCCACGACGAACTGGCAGATCATATACTGTATAAAAAAACTTAATCAACGCAATCGATATCTGGTTGAAACGATCCTGACAGCCAAACGTGATCCCCTCTCCCCCAATCGCACCGTATCCCAAATGCCGATACTCCCTCGTGCCAGATTAATCCAGGAGATTTTAAGCGGGGCGCATCATTGCCAATGCCACCCGGCCCCTGAAAGAGCATGCCCAACGTTTGGACATAGGCCTAAAAGCAATCTGATAAGGTCCAGGTCGGTATAGGAACTTAAAATAAGATATGTTGTGAGTTAGATGAGAGAAGAGGAGAGAGAAGAAGAGTGTGTGCTTAGTTAAGAGCCAGCTGCAGCACGTGTTCCTAGGCACTATGTGAGACTGAAAAGTGAGTCATACATTAATAAAGTAGTATATTTTGACATCTAACTATTATACATATTGGCTATTAGATTGACTCTAGATGACATGGACATGGCTTATAGCCAACAGCTGGCTCTACTATTGCCCTTGCTCTAAGAAAGTGTGTTAGAAAAGCCTGTTGTCAAGGGGTGGTACTCGCGGAGCTTTTTTTTTTTACAGCCAACTGACAAGAACTGACGAGCTGAAGAATAAAATTGTCACCTTTTTATGTGCATGCACTGTTATCAAAGAAAGAAATTAAAGGCTGACCATGGGCCCAGCCAACAATTCATTTTCTTAGACCTTGAGTCTTGTACTAGACTCACTCTCAAGAATCTTTTTGCTAGACACCCCTTTCGCGTTTAGACCCATGTCTAGTACTCAAAAGTCATCCTTAGACACCTCATTTTATCTACGCTGCACACGCTCAAAAGGCCGCGTCGCGCGTAGAACATGCTCTGTGATCGTGGCCATCTCGCCCGCCACATCCTCGTATCAATCCGGCCCTCGTAGGCCATGACCTCACACGATCGCACGTACCCAAAAAGCGATCGCTTGTCCAGCTCGAACATGAAACCATTGGCTGCGGCGGTCCACCATCCCGTCCCCCCATGTGCAACGGGCGCCGCGGTGGTCGTGGGCGACGTGTAAGTCAGAACGCGGCCCACTTGCTGCAAGCAGGGGCGGATTTACCGTCTGATCACCCTGGGCACGTGTCCGGGCTCGGCGCCGGCCTGAAACTGAACGCCGGCGAGCTGTAGTAGCAATTAGAAACGATTTTCTAGCGAGAAACCTCGTCGGAGCTGTAGAAAACGTATAATTCTTTAATTGGGCCTGGTAGGCCGCTTCCTAGCGGCTTGGGCCTCATTACCTAGCGACAGCCAGCTGGTTGATCTCCCGTTGAGGCACAAAAGGGCTAGCCCACCCGCTGATTAAGGTAGAAGCGGACTCTCTCAAAAAGGAAAGGAAAAATGATGGTAGAACCGGTGAGGCCGACTAGTTAAATCCTCTTTGCCGTATTTATTATTTTATCTCGTATTTTTACATCTATGATCTATGACATATTAGTCTTTACATTCACATGACGGTTATCAAAATATGATATAATTGTGATTTTTGATTGGAAAGTGTCTTGTCCACGTGGGCACCAATGCTCTTGTTTTTAAAATAATAAAAAATTATACTTTTGGGTCCTTAAAAATTCTGAAAATAAATATATAGCTACATCCATATATCCAGAATGTACGCCAGAATTTTTTTTAAAAAAAGTTTGTATTTTGGTCTATACAAAAAAGACAAATTTGTGACAAAACAAATGTGTATTTCTAGTCTTATTCACCGTGAGAAAATTGTTTTTCTCTTGTAGCCTAAAATAATAAGATTTTCTTACTGAAATTTCGGACAAATACAAGGCATGTATTCGCAAGATTTTCTTATACATTTTGAATTGTTTTAAAGTATGGGGAACGTGCCCATATGGACCAAATCTCCACTCGATTTTTGATATACCAAATTTGTACGTAAGTTTTTTTGTCCGGGTTTTGAAAAATCCCTAGGTCCGCCACTGGCTGCAAGCCCGTGCAAGTTGCGAGTAAGCAGCAGCAGCAGCGACGCAGGTACTCATGATGGTAAAAACAACGCATACTCGCCGCGGAACGTGCCCGTAAAGGTCGGTTGTGGCACATAATCTAACGTCCCATCACTTGCTAGCGTACATCCAGAATCATCGAGAGTAGACAGTAGAGAATGGACAATGGAGAGGTGCACATACGTCCAACTTCACAGTGGCCCGAATGTTAGGCATGCACCCGCAACATACTCCGCTTGGGCCTACGTGTCAGTGACCGCCCGATTCTTCGTGTGAGAGAGACCACCATGTTGCGTTGGGCGCAGCCGTACGTTCCGCGGCGAGTGACCCAACGCGACTATTTTTTTGCTTGTGCGGCGCATGCTACCCGCGTGGGTAGCACTTAAACCACAGCAGCACACGGCTGCTTAAAATTAAACAAAACATCCAGCGACCAGGAAACTTTTGGGAGTTATTGCGAGGGGGGATCCATGTCAAAGGTGCGGAATCGAATCTTCGTTCGCTGGGGTTTTATCTAAGCTTAAGCAAAGCCCGGTCAAGCCGAGAGCTACCACATGCTTATCTATCTCTGTGCTCGATCTCCCTGCTGTTTGGAGGGCAGCTTTTGACTTCACACACTAGAGAAAAGTTTTGGCATCGATGATCGCGGCTGCACGCTGCTAACAGTATAGTATACTTGTCTAGTGGTGTTTTGTTTCTTTCTCGCCTTCAGTCCTTAAGACACTGTACAAGTGGCTATATTAATATGCATGCGTGTTCTTCTTCCTTGTCTTAAACCGATCTTGCACGCCCCAGCCAAGCATTAGCATTACCCTGCCCTTCCTGAGCCTGAACACTGGTATCTGCAGCTGCATCGCTTCTTGCTCTTGGTACTCCCGAGGAATTCATCGACCAGCTGCCCTGCTACTCCTCCGGAAAAAAGCTTAGGTGCGTGCTCGTTCCCCCCATGACCAACGTGTATAGTGCAGAGCCATTACTTATTTCAGTGGGTATTTGAACAGAAATAACCGAAACAAATAATAAATTCATGAAATAAACTCGGGGCACAACAAATTCACGGAACTAACCCATTTTGCAACGCCGTGAACGACAACGCCGCACTCTGAAGCGCAACGCCATGACTGGTGGCGCCGCACGGCTGCCAGCGTGGCATCGCCGTGGTCTCGTGGGCCCCAGTTCCGTAAGTGTGGCGCCACACACTACGGCGCCGCACTGCTATAAGCAACGCCACGGGGCGTGGCGCCGCACTTTAGGTCTTGTACCGTGCGGCCGCCCCAGCCCGACTCTCACTTACCCAGCCTCCCACGAACAGAGAAGATAGCGGCGGCGGCGGCATTCGGCTTCTCCCTCAAATCCCTCCCTCCAAGAGGCCAAATTGGAAGCTTCTCTCTGTGGATTTCGATCCCCCCAAGTGCCTAGAGGCATTCTTCCCCTTTTTCTTTGTTTTCACCCATTAAATTCTTGGTTTGACCCATATCTTGGAAACCCTAGGTTGTTATGCAAGATGTATGGTAGATTTTGGCATAGGGTATTGTTGAATTGGCATAGAGATGGGTATTGTGTTAATGTTACCAATGAGTATGTATTGAGTATGTTGACCATGGTATTATTGTTGTGATTATTTTAGGAATGCCAAGAATTGTTCATGTTCACCATGTAGACAAGGATGCCTTTTTGAGAGGTAATATAGAACCGGACCCGGATGAGCTTGACTTGGTGTTTGAGCGTAGTCCCACCTACGCCGAGGTCTTGGACCAAGTTAGGATTGAATTGAAATGGATGGACCCAGATGATATTGTTGAGTTGGAGGGAAGGCATAATGTGGCTTTTGGAATACACATCCGTTGGAAGACCATGTGTATCTTCTCCGAGCCCCGTTGGGTTGCATACAAGGAGGTGGTGGCGGAGTCGCTAGACAAAGCTCTTGAACTATTTGCCACCAAGAAGTTTGATAATAACTTGCACTTGGATTTGAACTGTACTGCCTCCCCATTGGGTTCTAGGAGTCCTCCACCAATAAATCAAGAGGTATTGACTGAACCTCCATTTACCCAAACATTGAGCCCGATTTCGAAGAACAAAGATGAAGTGTTGGAAGAGCAAAATGATGATTACTGGCACGATGAGAATGAGGTTGAGCTCCACGACAACAATGTTGGAGATTTGGACAAATATATTACGCAAGAGAACATGGACCGTGACATCCCGTATACTCTATGCTATGCATCGGACTCGAATGATGATGGTCCCGAAGAAGAACTTGACGAGGAGGGGTTCAATGCTAGAGAGGCCGAAATCCACGAGAAAATATTGGGGCGGGACCACATGGTATCTTTGTTCCGTGATGTTAGTCTCGCGGATGAAGGCACGGTTGATGGCGGGAAGGGCATAGTGCTTGGACCAAGGTCAAGTTCTTTCCAGGATGGTAATCAAGAGAATAATGGCTTTTCTCATGGATCGAGGTTCAAGACCTTGTTGGAATTTAAGCAATGGATAAAGGACTTCTCGGGTAAGCATCATCACCCTGACACGGTGGTGCACTCAGACGTGAAGAAGCGTTACACGGTTAAATGCGAGGAGGATGGATGTCCTTGGATTGTGCGTGCAAGACCATTTAAAGAAGGTCCAAGTTGGCACATATCTAGTTGTGTATCAACTCACATGTGCCGAGGCCCGACGGTGGATGGCAAGGATGTGAAGCACGAGCACCGACAACTCACCTCCAAATTTATTGCTTATAGGCTTTCCAATAACATCAAGTCATTTCCAATAATGACCATCAAGATGGTCCAAGAGTTTGTGAAAGCCCTCTTTCACTACGAGGTGAAGTACGAGAAGGCATGGAAGGCGAAGCAATCCGCATTCAAGATGTTGTATGGTGATTGGGAGGAATCTTATAACCGAATCCCTCGGTTTTTGTTAGCGATGGCCAACGCTAACCCGGGCATGATTCATGTGATTGAACCTTATGGGAACAAGACAAGGATAATGAACGGAAGAACCGTTCGAGTATTTGGATGTGCATTTTGGGGTTTCGAGCAATGTGTTCGGGCTTTTGAACATTGTAGGCCTGTTATATCCGTTGATGGCACCTTCTTGACCGGATAATACAAGAGCACTATCTTGATTGCAATAGGAATTATGTGTCATCTCGGATCGTCATCAAGGAATTCTCAATGCGGTGATGCTTGACATTCCTGAACTTCTCCCATTGCACCATCGATGGTGCATGAGACATTTTGTTTCAAACTTCTATAGGGCATGCAAGAGCAAGGACTTGTTCGATGATCTACAAGACTGTTGTCTCGCTTTCACGGAGCATACTCGGCTTGTCGCCCTTCTCTGACTATCTTGTTGTATTCTTCAGTTGCAAGCTCATCGAATAGCAATGGCTCCTCCAAGATTTCTGAGCGGAATGCTCGTGGGTATATCTCCACCCGCGTGTTCTCAAGAAACCAGGTGATGTAGTTGTTGAAAGCATCCTGATTGAACGCTCTTTCCTGTGTTCCTTTTGCTTTCTTAGCCTCAATCACACACCTCTTGAATTTGTCAACGTACTTCCTATGAAGCTTGTCCCAATCCTTCTCCTTCCTCTGCTTCTTCCTGTCCAAGCTGCACAACAAGAAGTCATAAAGCGTTATTTCTCGAAAGATATTACATCATAGGTGAAGGCGGTTGATATCTTACCCATGGAGCCCTATGTCTGTGTCCTTCCACTCGGGAGGGTTCATGTCAACACCCGGATTTTTAATCCCAGATGCCCGTTATGCCATACCTTGCAATCCCAGGATTACCATTTTTGCGAGACATAACAGATTGGATATCATAGTACATCATCCATTACAAACCATACATAAGGTCTTATACAAATAAGGATCTCATGATCCAGTCTTAATACAACAAGCAGCAGAAATAAAAGATAAGCGTAGCGATGGGGTCCATCTTCAGGGGCACGGGCAATGCTGACGAAGGCAGATAATCCTAGTTATCATAGCCGTCCTGCTGGCCATCATCTTGATAGTCTCCTTCATACTCTGGCCATGAGAATAGCTAGGGACAAAAGCCATGAGTACTCTTTAAGTACTTGCAAACTACCACTAACAAGTAGTATAGTGCTAACTTAAAGTGCTAAATTAAGTTTAACCATAAAGTTAAGTTTGAAACCTAAGCTGAGTTCTGAAGCAAAGAAAGATAAAACAAAGTTCTAGAATCACTTAAGTTGGGAAGTTATTGTCATAAGCACAACCCTGTTGTGGTCAAGTCAAGATTCATCATTCATTTCATAAGTTGTTTTGAAAACATCTGACAACGAAACAGTATGGCTATTCCAACTGTCCATAACCGCGGACGCGGCTATTCGAATAGTTTGACACTCTGCAGAGGTGGTACACTTTCACCACAAGATTCGATACATCATCGAGGATAACCCTGAATCATCATACTTAGTATGCAGATAATCAAACATAACCTTTCCTTTACACACCCTAGTATAAGCACCTCTCCTATGAGCATGGCCTCCCAACCATGACCATCAGTCATCTTGGGCACTGCATAGGTGGACAACATTGAGATGTAGCCTCAGCTCAAACCTCTCCCGCAAGGGAAATAATACTAATCCATATAAATTTCCAGCTAAGCCTTACCCAATTCAGTTAGTGTGGTTGTACGGTAAATTTGGAATGGTATCGCATCCGAATCCAACCATCAGTTTTATCAAAGGGTTAAGGCTCATGCCTCATCATTTTCATCATCGTAAACCATTTGTGTTTCTCAACACATGTCAAAACATTTCAATAGAATGACTCATCATTCCAAGGTTTTCATAATTCATTTTCACCAATTGTTCCCATCTAAAGTGACTCAAGTTTTTATCTACTCTAAACTATTAAGTTAAGAGTGTTCACTAAGGTGGAAAATGATGGGTTCAATCTCATGCCATAGAATGACATCTGAAGGGTTCTAAATAAGTCAAGTTTTATACTCTTTATGCTACCTTCAAAAACAGGTAAAGAACTTTGGGTAAAGTAAAGGAAGTAAAGCTTGAACATAAAACTTGGGGTAACTAATAGTCAAAGTGATATGACTCAAGCATGCCTATAGCATCTTTGATCAAGTTATCTAGCTTAATTCTTCTTGGTAGAACTCCTCCTCCTCGTAGACTTGGTCGGTACTATCGTCTATAAATACATACGGAGTACACAATCACCAAACAATACTTAACTAGTCTAATTAGCATTCTAAGACACACATTTGATGATCTATTATCATCACAAGCATCACAAGTTTAATTCAATAGTTTCATCCTTTTTATTTTAGAAAAGTAATTTCTACTCATTGAGAAATTAACTAAGATTTAATATTCACCACTTAAAATATGGGATCATATGGACACATGTCATCACCACATATCCTAACATGTGGGAATGTGATTTAAGGGTTGGATCATAATTACTTTGGTTTAAGTTCATTACTTAATGATTTAAAGTGACTAGAAATGCCTATATAGCATTAATTTGGTACTAGTCTAAAGTCACTACATATAAACCTTACTATTATTACATATTCAGATAGGTATGGTGAAATGTGATTTTTGAGAGTTGGAATCATCTCAAAAGCTATCTTGGTTGATTTTATAAAAATGTTGCAAGGTGCAAATGCTTCTATTTTATTGTTTTTACTAGGAGAGATATATAACTCTAATTGAATTAAATCCAATGGGCTTGGGTAGATCTTTTCAGTAGCTTTCCAACAAAATTGGAATCACTTCATTTGGATTTGTAAATCTCTCTGAATTGATTTTCAAACTAGGGGACAGAACTAAGTTTAAACTAAAAAAATCCTAATTCAAACTAACTGGGTGGCAGGGAAGCTTCTTGGGCGGCCAGTTCACTCATGACGAGGCTCAGGTGACAAGGGTCCACCGGTCGGTGACTCAGCCTTGTAGCGATGCAGGGCAATGTGGGACGTTGGATTAGAGTAGGGATCAACGGCTAGAGATCATCGTCGACGACGAACCTATCGCCAGCAAGCTCTAACCCTAGTGGCTTGGTGGGGGTGCATAGGGGGCGTACCAGGGCTCCAGTGACGACGGCGAGGCAGGCAAACAGACTGGTGGTCGACGACGAGCTCAGGGACGGTCGAGGCAGCTCCGGGGGTGGTCGCAATCAGCGGCGCGCTTCTCCTCCAAAGGCGGCCTGCTCTGGCGCAATTCCGGCAAACTGCTAGTCCCCGTGCTCCGGCTAGAGGTGTGGGACGATCAGTGAGGTAAGGGGAGTAGGGTGGTGTGCTACAAATGGATGGGGGTGCCCTCCTTTTATAGGCTCGACGGCGAGACCGAGAGGGATGGGCAGGCGATGGTGGCGACATGGCTACGGGCTGCTAGCGGCATGGCTGAGGGTGGCGATCGATGCGCGGTCTCCTGGCAGTGCTCTAGGACTTTAATGCGGGCTTAGGGGCGGTGGTAAGCGGTCGGGCGGAGCTGGCGCTCTGAGCGGCAGAGGCGGCGGTTTCGACGGCGAGCAGTGGCTGTGAGGCATTGGACGGCGAATGGGGGTGTCTGGCGTGCTCCCTGGGTCATGGCGACACGGTGGGCGCGGGCTGCGGTCGAGCGACGGCTTGTGCACGTCTTGGTCTGCGGCCTTCTGCTCGGCATGGCGGCATGGCAACCTTTGGGTGCGGGGGTTTGGCGGTGGTCCACTGCTTGGCCTGGCTCGGGGAGGGGACAGTGGGCGGCGGTGAGGTGTTGGTTATCTCCTAGACATGGCGAGAGAGGGGGAGATGGTCTGCTGCAGCAGTGACCAAGTTGGCCGGCAAGGTAGGGCTCAGCTTGGCATGGCCATGTTGCTAGGGGGTAGGGGATGGGGTAGTTAGGTCCTGGTTAGATCATTAGGAGACAATGGGAGCAAATGGGGGTCAAATGGGAGATAAGTTTGGCCAGAACACTATTCAAAATAGTGAATTTGGTTTTGTTTGAATTCTGCCTGCCAAGTGTTTGATAAAATGGCCGCATGAACTTTACTTTTGAATTTTGAAAAGATTTTTGGTGGGTGTTCTAGTACTAAGCTTAAGACTTTGTGGGTGCTTGGGTTTTGAAAATTGAGCTTGTTTGAGTGGTTTTTGAAATAGTGGGATCTTCCCATACGAAATAGATTCAATTTTAAACTGTCATTTAAAATTAGTATTTGAATGTTTTTAGCAGATCGGAAAGTGGGCCTTGGTACCTCATTAGGTGTACTAGCAAGGGGTGTAAAGATCCACCTTTGTTTCTGTTAGGTTTTGAGTACTAGGAATAGCCAAAGTAGGCATGGTAGTTAATTTGGCCAAAATGACCATTCACTTCAATTATTCATTTTGAGTTGTTTTTCTTTGGGAAAAGTTTGGGAATGATTTAGATGATGTTTATTTCACCTAAGAATCATTTCACAAGCAATGGATCACAGAACCATGGCAATTCAAATCAATTCCTAAATTAAATGCACATACACATGAATGCTTTCATACTTTGAATTGGAAAAGTTTTTGTTGACCCTAATTTTGATGATTTGGTTCTTCATAAGCTTGGATTAAACTTTTGGGATGTTACAAACCTTCCCCCCTTAAACAAAATCTCATCCCGAGATTTACAAAGAAAACTAGGAACTAAAGAGATCCGGGAACTCTGTCCTAATGTAATCTTCGTGCTCCCAAGTGGCTTCCTCCTCGGTATGGTTGCTCCACTGAATCTTGAGAAACTTGATGCTCCTGGTCTTGGTGGTTCTGTAAGCTTCTTCTAAGATACGGATGGGCACTTCCCGATAGGTCAGGTCATTGTTGATTTCTACAGCTCTGTGATCGATGTTCTTGAAAACTTCAGTCTTCTTGGGCACTTCCAAGCATTTGCAAAGTAACGAGATATGGAACACATTGTGGATGGCTGACATCTCTTCAGGCAGTTCCAGTTGATACGATACTTCTCCTCGACGGTTCAGAATTTTGAAGGGCCCGATATATCTGGGGGCTAACTTTCCTTTTAGACTAAAGCGTTGGGTTCCTTTCAATGGTGAAACCTTGAGATATACAAAATCTCCGACATATAAGGTCAGGTCTCTCCTTCTCTTGTCAGCATAACTCTTCTGTCTAGACTGGGCGGTCTTGAGGTGCTCACGGACTTTGTGAACTTTCTCTACGGCTTCTCGGAGAATGTCGGGTCCAAAGTTCTGACTCTCTCCTACTTGAGACCAATTCAAAGGGGTACGGCACTTTCTTCCGTATAGGAATTCAAATGGTGCCATCTGCAAACTAGCTTGATAACTGTTGTTATATAAGAATTCTGCGAAAGGCAGGCAGTCTTCCCATTTTGATCCGTATTCCAACACACAAGCTCTAAGCATATCTTCTAAGATCTGGTTGACTCTCTTAGTTTGTCCATCAGTTTGCGGGTGATAAGCAGTACTGAAGTTCAACTTGGTTCCCAATCCTTCCTGGACTTTCTGCCAAAATCTTGAGGTAAACTGGGTTCCTCGATCTAATACTATGGTGTTGGGGGTCCCATGCAGACTAACAATCCTAGCAATATATAGCTCTGCTAGCTTCGCACTCTGGTAGGTAGTCTTGATAGGTATAAAGTGGGCTACCTTGGACAGTCTATCAACTATGACCCAGATTGAGTCATTTCCCCTACTAGAAGTAGGCAAACCGGTGATAAAGTCCATTCCTACGGAGTCCCATTTCCATTTCGGAATCTACAATGGTTGCAACAGTCCTGCGGGTCTCTGATGCTCTGCTTTCACTCTTTGACAGATGTCACATTTGGCGATGTAGCTTCCGATTTCTCTCTTCAGCTTGTGCCACCAAAATTGCTCTTTCAAATCCTGATACATCTTTGTTCCTCTAGGGTGGATAGAATAAATAGTATCATGAGCTTCCTTCATGATAACTTCCTTTAACTCCGAATCTGCTGGCACACAGATACGTCCTTTGTACCACAGTACTCCTTCTTCGTCTTCAGTGAATCCAGGTACCTTTCCTGTACCAATACGATGTTTGATTCCGTCGATACTTTCATTCCCCTTCTGGGCTTCCTTGATTTGGCTAATCAAAGTGGGTTGAAGTTTAATGCTAGGTAAGAATCCTTTGCTAACTAATTCAGTCCTGAACTGCTCCAACTCTTCATACAAACTTGGTTGCTTCTCCTTGATCATGGTGTTTAGCCTACACGGCAATCTGCTAAGAGCATTGATACATTGCAAATGTATCTATAATTTTTTATGTTCCATGCTTGGTTTTATCCACTTTCTTGTGTTTTGTTCCAACTTTGGATACTTTTCATATGATTTCTTGGACTAACCTATTAACAAGAGCCACGATGCCTGCATTTTTCTGCTGTTTTTGGTTCCAGGAAAGTCAGAAAATGAATATTCTCGGAATTGGACGGGACAAAAGCCAAAGTGCCTATTTTTCTGGAAGGGATCAAGTGCCAGAATACGAGACGGAGAGGGTCCAGGGGACGGCCACACCACCTGGCCGCGCGGCCAGGCCTGGCCCGCGCCAGGGGGTGGTCTGGCCGACCCCAGCACCCCCTCGGCCTCTCCTTCCGCCTATAAGTTGCCCTCGGGACGAAAACCCTAGGTACCCGATCAAAAATCTACGAAAGAGTCTGTAGCCGCCGTCATCTCCATCCCTAGATCGGGAGGGATCTGAAGTTCTTCTCGGCACCCCGCCGGAGAGGGGAATTCACCCTGGAGGCCTTCTTCATCACCATGCAAGCCTCCGGTGTGATGCGTGAGTAGTTCATCCCTGGACTACGGATCCATGTAGTAGCTAGATGGCTGGTTTCTCCTCCTTTGTGCTTTCATGTTTAGATCTTGTGAGCTCCGTTCATGATCAAGATCATGTATTTGTAATTCATACATGTTGTGTTTGCGGGGATCCGATGGATATTGAGATGCTATTTCAGATTTATTATTGATTCTATCATGTCTTTGTTATTTGAGATCTTGCATGCTTTCCGTTGTTAGTAGCTATCTTGGCCAAGTAGATGCTAGCAACTCCAAGAGTTAGTATTTATGCTCGATAGTGGGTTCATGCCTCTGGTAATCTGGGGAAGTGACAGAAATCTCTAAGGTACTAGATGTGTTGTTGCTACTAGGGAGAAAACAACGATCCTTTGTTCATAGAACAATTGTATTGTTTACCTTACACGCAGTTCATAAAGCAATAATCTGTTGCTTGCAACCTAATACTGGAGGGGGTTCGGATGATAACCTGAAGGTGGATTATTAGTCATAGATGCAGTTGGATGGCGGTCTATGTATTATGTTGTATTGCCCAATCAAGTCTCAAATGAGTCAAGATGATTAGTATATGCATGTATTGCTTTCTCGGTGTTTGTCAATTGCCCCGCTGTAATTTGTTCACCCAGCATGTTATCTATCTAAGGAGAGCCACCTCTAGTGAACTATGGATCCCGATCCTTGTCTTTTACATACAATCTATAAACTGTTTCTGCTTTGTGTTTACTTTCTGCAAACTTTTACTTCTTTCCATTCGATACGTTTAATCCTTTGTTTTCCGCAAAACACGGTGAGATTGACAACCTCATCGCAAGTTGGGGACAAAGTTCTGTGGTTGTGTTGTGCAGGTCTCCATGTTGCTACTAGCACCGTAGTGCGCCTCGCCAAAGCTCAGCTAGTAACACCTTTGGGGTGTTTCCGTGCTCCTCTGGGTTCGATTAAACCTTGGTTTCATAACTGAGGGAAACTTGCTGCTGTGCTCATCATACCTTCCTCTTGGGGTTCCCAACGAGCTCTACATCAACCACGAGCCATCAACACTTTTCTGGGCACCGTGCATTGAGCCATCAAGCGATTTTCTGGCGCCGTTGCCGGGAAGTCAAGGACATCTTCACAAGGGGAGTCCCTCATAACCAATCTCTTTACTTTGTTGTTTTTGTTTTGCTTAGCTTTATTTTTTGCTTTGTTTGCTTGTTTTGTTCTTCAAAAAAAACACAAAAAAATTAGTTTTACTTGTTTGCTTTCTTATTTGAAAAACACAAAAAAATTAGTTCCTATCTTGAGTTGCCACTATGTCTAGCCTTGATCCATTCACTATGTCACCCGAGGAAAGGATTTTCACTTTTAAACAAGGAATGGAGGAAAGTTTGAAGGAAGCTTGGTCTAGAATCTCTTATCTACATGAAAAGACTGAGCCTAAAATGATTCAAGGCTTGTTCCTTAGCGGTTTTTACCTTGGATTTGCTCTTTGCTATAGATATGCTTTAGATGCTATTGTGGGAGGAGATTTCCTCCAATGTAATGAGGATGATGCCATTAATGCTATAAAGAAATTGATCCTCACTTACAACATGCCTAGCCAAACTAATATTTCTTTCGCAAAAATATTTGCTAGGTTCAACACTCTTAAGGCTAGCACTACTAGCTTAGAAAGTTTCTATAATACGCTTAGGGAGCATCACAATTATGTTCCAATAAATTCTGAACCATCAAAGTGGCTCCCTACAGTAAAGATTGAGATAAACACTGAAACTTTTCAAGCCCGCTGCGATATCATGTCTGAATTTTGTCTGATGCCCAAATATATTTATGAATCTTTGAATCGTTGGGGGCTTACTGAAGGAGGAAAAGAAATATCTCTTGCTAATAATGCTACCTTATTTCCTATTGGAATAGCTGAAGGAGTGATTACAAAGATCCTTGAGAAAATGATTTCTACTGATTATCTTGTTATTGAATGTGCAGGAAAAGGACAAATTACACTTGGAAGATCCCTATTAGAACTCCTTGGAGCAATAATAGATGTGGGAAAGGGGACTATGCACTTTTCTTCTCCACCAAACAATCACATTTTCCCAAAGGATAAGAATAAGAATAAGAGAGGTAAGGGCAAGAAAGTGGGTTTTAATGCTTCTTCATTTGAGAACACTTGATTCTTTCTTTGATTCTTATGCCTAACTTAAAGGCGTTAAAGAAAAGTACTTGTTGGGAGATAACCCAAGAGTTTTAGATGAATCTTGAAAGTTATTACTTCAGTAATAACCGCTCCTTATTTTTTTTATTTTCTTTTTGTGCCAAGAGTAACCTCTAATGAGAGTGAAGTAATGATTGGGAAAGTTGCTGTCCCGAAATAGATTTATGTGCTTCACCGTAAAAATTACTGAGAGAGTTCTGTATGTCGGATTGAGCTGTAATTTTTTGTGCTTCTTCCCCAGGTTGTTATATAACTTTTTAGTTCAACACTTTTTAATTGGAGCAACAGAAGGTCTTCGAAAAAATTCGTCTTTACCTGCTGGTCTGTTTTGACAGATTTCTGCCATTTTCTGCATTTGCTTCTTGTGGGTTCCTTTTTGAGTTCTTTTGGGGAATTGAGATTTTTGAGGGAAGTGCTACAGTAGCTAGTGTTCTAATGGAAGTTTATTTGGTGTTAGAACTGAACCTTGAGACTTATTTATCTTAAGTGCACTAATGTTGCTAATGAGATTGTGTGAAGTTTTGTATGAAGGAAAATTTTCAGGTGTATGGAAGGAATGAGTAATGAGATGAAGGATGGACTAAAGCTCAAGCTTGGGGATTCCAGGCGTGTCACCCCAAGAAATATCCAAGAATTACAAGCGTCAAAGCTTGGAGATGCCCAAGGCATCCCCTTCTTCATCAATAAAAATCTCAGGTTTCTTCCAAACTCTTCATTTTTATTGTTTCATGCACAGTTGTGTTTTTCTTGGAGCGTCTTCTTTTTCGTTTTTGTTTTGGTTTTCGTTTGCTTTGGTTTGCTTAGTTTTCTAAATAAATTGATTGGACCCCCTCTTTCACACTTTGGTTTGCATTTAGTTTGGTTTGTTTTGGAAAAGAGTAGAAAAGATCATGCTTATGTGGTAAAAGAGCTCGTTTTTGACTGTGGCTATGCTTTGTCATGCCATGCTTGATATTGTTTTGGCTTTATGCTTAGTATTCTTTGATGTAGCATGACGTGTTATAAACAATTGATATTGCTTAATGTGCCTTGGATGAATCATGCGTTGTTTTAGCATATTAAAGCATAGTATAGTGGTATTCTCCTTTGATGCTTTATTTGGGTTGACTTGGCACATGCTCACACCATGTCATGACTTTCACAAGTCATCATAGCCTTTATGATCCTTTAGTTTTCAACTTGTAGTATCACTTTATGCTTTGATCAATGATGTTTTGTCGCTCTGCATGATTATGGCCATTATTGCTCTCTTAGTTTGTCGCTCCCAGTCTTTTGCTAGCCTCCACAACCAAGTATGAGTTCCACTCATGCATCCAACTCCCTAAACCAAGTTATTCCAAAGAGTCCACCATACCTACCTACTAGCTTATGCTATTCCAAGTATATTCTTGCTTTTGTTTACCTTCCACTTGTTATGAGAAAACTAGTGATTAAAGCTCTCACGAACTTGATGGCACACTTTACTTTATTTCCTCTAATAAACTTGAACCATTGGGTCCTTCTTTGTTGCCTATATGCTTGCGCTTTATAAGTTGAAATTAGTAGAACCATGTTTCATGGGGAACGCTTTCAACATTGCACTTGTACTTTGTACCCCGTTGATATTATGTTCTTTTGCTTACGGATCCCGACGGTGTGAAATAAAAGTGGAACTTGTAAGATCATGGAGTTTGTATGTGTGTTAGAGAAACGCCTGGGCCCCTAGCCTAAGCCATGCCTAATCATGGTGGAAACTTGCAGCATCACCATAATGAGCACTCTATGAAGCATCCTCAATAATAACCTATGCAAATAGCAAATAAAAAGATTGCTGAGATGCTCATTATCTGTTTGCCTTGTCATTTTGATTATTGGAAAGCTCCCGTATCATGTGCAAGGGGTACCCCGTTGGTGGTTCTTAATGATACACATATACTTACAATGACAAGAGCTTACTCGTGACTGAAGTTGAGTAGCATGAGGATCGGTCTTCGTAAGTAAGGGGCATGAGATTTCGGTTTATAACTTGTCAAGCATATCCTCTTAGTTGTGTCACTTTAACCTTAATCACCTTCAAGATGCTTATGATAGGGGCAATGAGAGCTGAAAGCTATAAGTAACATAATGTTTGGAAGCTCTTTATGAGACTTGAATCCCTACTTCCTTTTACAAAAGGTCTTTCTTCCACCATTATATTGAGTCTCCACCTTCTATCTTTATGCATCTACTTTGAGAGCATAGTGGCCATTCTTAGTTCTATGTGCATTGTCCCAAGACTAGTTGATTGATGCATAACTTGTTATTGCTTGTTCGAAACTATTGTATCTAGTCACTCTTATGAACTTTGAAGGTGTCCTATGCATTTATATTTGCTACTCTATTAAGGGACAAGCTGAATACTATTATGCTATGTTTTCTTTATGTGAAACAAACAAACGTCTTGCAAAGCATTGTTATTCATGAATCTTTTGTTTGTGCCTTTTCATGTTGCGTCATAGTTTCTTTTGCTTATTGCTAGAACTTTGTCTTTCATGTTATGATTGAAGTACTTTGATCCCAGCCTTGAATGTTTTGCAGATACTTTGATTAAGTCTTTGATGGTGCATGTCACCTCAAAAATTATTTCTTTTTATCACTTACCTACTCGAGGACGAGCAGGAGTTAAGCTTGGGGATGTTGATACATTGCAAATGTATCTATAATTTTTGATGTTCCATGCTTAGTTTTATCCACTTTCTTGTGTTTTGTTCCAACTTTGGATATTTTTCATATGATTTCTTGGACTAACCTATTAACAAGAGCCATAGTGCCAGCTGCCTGTTTTCTGCTGTTTTTGGTTCCAGGAAAGTCAGAAAATGAATATTCTCAGAATTGGACGGGACAAAAGCCAAAGTGCCTATTTTTCCGGAAGGGATCAAGTGCCAGAATACGAGACGGAGAGGGACCAGGGGCCGGCCACACCACCTGGCCACACGGCCAGGCCTGGCCCGCGCCAGGGGGTGGTATGGCCGACCCCAGCACCCCCTCGGCCTCTCCTTCCGCCTATAAGTTTCCCTCAGGACGAAAACCCTAGGTACCCGATCAAAAATCCACGAAAGAGTCTGTAGCCACCGTCATCTCCATCCCTAGATCGGGTGGGATCTGAAGCTCTTCCCAAGACCCTCCGGAGAGGGAATTCACCACGAGGCCTTCTTCATCACCATGCAAGCCTCCGGTGTGATGCGTGAGTAGTTCATCCTTGGTCTACGGATCCATGTAGTAGCTAGATGGCTGGTTTCTCCTCCTTTGTGCTTTCATGTTTAGATCTTGTGAGGTCTATTCATGATCAAGATCATCTATTTGTAATTCATACATGTTGTGTTTGCGGGGATCCAATGGATATTGAGATGCTATTTTAGATTGATTATTGATTCTATCATGTCTTTGTTATTTGAGATCTTGCATGCTTTCCGTTGTTAGTAGCTATCTTGGCCAAGTAGATGCTAGCAACTCCAAGAGTTAGTATTTATGCTCGATAGTGGGTTCATGCCTCGTAACTGGGGAAGTGACAGAAATCTCTAAGGTACTAGATGTGATGTTGCTACTAGGGAGAAAACAACGATCCTTTGTTCATAGAACAATTGTATTGTTTACCTTACACGCAGTTCGTAAAGCAATAATCTGTTGCTTGCAACCTAATACTGGAGGGGGTTCGGATGATAACCTGAAGGTGGATTATTAGTCATAGATGCAGTTGGATGGCGGTCTATGTATTATGTTGTATTGCCCAATCAAGTCTCAAATGAGTCAAGATGATTAGTATATGCATGTATTGCTTTCTCGGTGTTTGTCAATTGCCCCGCTGTAATTTGTTCACCCAGCATGTTATTTATCTAAGGAGAGCCACCTCTAGTGAACTATGGATCCCGGTCCTTGTCTTTTACATAAATCTATAAACTGTTTCTGCTTTGTGTTTACTTTCTGCAAACTTTTACTTCTTTCCATTCGATACGTTTAATCCTTTGTTTTCCGCAAAACACGGTGAGATTGACAACCTCATCGCAAGTTGGGGACAAAGTTCTGGTTGTGTTGTAGGTCTCCACGTTGCTACTAGCACCGGTAGTCATCGCCAAAGCTCAGCTAGTAACACCTTTGGGGTGTTTCCTTGCTCCTACTGGTTCGATTAAACCTTGGTTTCATAAATAAGGGAAACTTGCTGCTGTGCTCATCATACCTTCCTCTTGGGGTTCCCAACGAGCTCTACATCAACCACGAGCCATCAACACTTTTCTAGGCACCGTGCATTGAGCCATCAAGCATCCGCTACCACGTTGGCTTTGCCGGGGTTATAGTGAATGTCAAGGTCATAATCCTTGATTAACTCTATCCATCTCCTTTGCAGCTCCTTCTGAGTGAAGATATACTTTAAACTCTTGTGATCCGAGTAAATCTCACAGCGATTACCCATCAAATAATGATGCCATGTCTTTAATGCCAAAACTACGGCTGCTAATTCAAGATCATGGGTCGGATAGTTCTGCTCATGCTGCTTCAGTTGTCGAGACAGATACACGATGACTTTGCCTTCTTGCATCAACACACATCCTAGACCAATCTTGGATGCGTCACAATATACATCAAATGGCTTCTTGATGTCTGGCATGATCAATATTGGGGCTAATATCAATCTCTTCTTCAGCTCCTGGAAACTGGCTTCACATTTGTCAGTCCATTCAAACTTCTTGTCCTTCTTCAACAACTGGGTCATGGGTCGGGCTATTGTCAAGACCTGAACCCAATAAGATGCAGATCCCTGTGTTTATAGTGCTAGTCCCTGGATCGAATAGCTAGCACCCACAGTTTAAGATGTAATATCAAGAAACAAAGGTCATATTACATCGCATATCCAGGAATAAAAATAGTTCATTACAACTTACATAGCTCATATGGCTATCTCATTACAAAGCAGCAGATATAACTATAAAGCATGGAGTCCTTCATCTTCATGTGCCACAGGCAAACATGTTAGGTGCAGACTCGTAACCCCTACTCATCAAACTTCACTATCATCAAGTAATCCTGCAACATGATAAGTTACAGCCACAAGGGTTAATACATTTTGAATTGTATTGTCAAGTGAAACTTACACGATATATCACATACCGCTATAACACTAGTATTTCCCTAGTGTAGCTCCAACTTAACATAGCCACACTAGTACATCCCTAGTGTGCCTCTAACTCAATGGTAACACTAGTACATCCCTAGTGTACCGTTAATACAAAATGGCCACACTAGTACATCTCTAGTGTGCCTCTAACTCAATGGTAACACTAGTACATCTCTAGTGTACCGCTAATATAAAATGGCCACACTAGTACATCCCTAGTGTGCCTCTAACTCAATGGTACTACTAGTACATCCCTAATGTACCCTACACTGACATGGTCACACTAGTACTTCCCTAGTGTACCCTTCTAAATCCTTGCTCCAATACTACACACTCATTCATCGAGACAATCCATTTATAAAGCCATTTTCACCGTATCATGCATAATACAAAAATATCACTAACGCATAATAGAAACAATAAGAAATTTAATGAGACCAAAGTATCACTTTCCTTTTTTGGATATAAGAAGTCTAATAGTAACTCCTCAATAATTTATCCTCGAAGTATTATATATCCTCAAAGTCTACAACAATACAATCAAGCAAAAAGCACACTCTGAAAACTAGCATCACAAAACAACACATGAATACAACAAAATACATGCAAGCATACAACAAGATATTTTTATTGAACAAGTTTTTACAGCAAGGTCCTTTTATATAATTGAAATTCCAATTGGAACCATTTTAGTGCAATTTGGTTATTTAAAGTATTTTTCTTTTACTAGGATAAGGCTTATTCGATGTGATATTTGCTACTGCCATAAAATTATAAGTTTAATTTTTTTGTGTTTATGTTTATGGTTAGAGGGTTCAATACACAACCAATTGCAAAAGGTTTCACTCAAAAATAATTTTTAGAACATGTTTTATAGCCAAATTACTCCACAATTGGTTCTGTATAAAACATGATTTTAACTATCACAAAAGTACCGAATTGTTGCTCTAATGTGTTCTACTCATTTTTGTGAATCCATAGACATATTATTTGCTAAATTTGGATAAACAGAACTTAATCTATGAATTTTTAAAGTTTGTAGGTTCATATGTCTAAAAATCCGAAAATACAAGTAGACATGACACTTGGCAGATTTCTATTGGAGGATACCCCTTCGGTAAGTGATCTTTTGATGGCCCTTATATGAAGATCAAACGGACCAGGTTAGCTCACCGGAAAAGCTCGCCGGAAAGATCGCCGGAATAGCGGGCACGAGCTTGGCGTTGCCGTTCTCGTCGCTAGAAACGTATCCGGAGTTGAAGAAGACGTGGACGGCGTAGAGGATGTCGAGGCGGTGCTTGGAGACGTAATGAATAGCTCGTTCCTCTCCAGTGTTGGCGGACATCCATGGCTGAAGTGACGTACGATGTCGGGCGGTGCGGTCAACTGCAACAAGAAGGTGAACCATGATGTCCTGGAGGTAGGTAACGATGAGTAGAGTATTCCAGTTTAAGGAATTGATAAGATTCTCACCATGAACGACAAGATCTGACGATGAACTCGAATTTGAGGTTTAAGTTGACATCGTTGGTATGTGATCTACAGAGCTCCTCTGGAGAAAGTCCGAGAACGAAAATGATGGAGGAGAAAGAGGGGAAGATGATGCTCTCTTCGGTTTTCTCTAAGGTGGTCTATGGAGGGAGATCGGGGTACGTATGCCAACGGGTGGCATTCAGAGCACCGGTTTGATAGAGAGATTAAAGCACTAAAGTGAGAAACTAATGGCCTGAATGGAACCTCCACTTGATTATAAACGTTTTTCGTTTTGAAGTCGAAGAGAAACTGTCACTAGAATTGATAGGGGAAGGAGAGGAAGATCTATAGACATGAACGCGACTCTCTGTTGGTGTGTGTGAAGACGAAGGAGACGAACGAGGCGGGTAGCTCGATCCGTCTAAATGGGCCAGGTTGGGTCAGCCCACTGAGAAAGGAACAAAGAAAAAAACATATGAGAGAGAGGGATTGCTGGACTGGGCCAAAATAGATAAGGTATATGTCTCTTTTTTTTAACGTTTTTCTTTTTTTTCTTTTTCTGTTTTCTTCAATAACTTTTGATTTAGAGCTCTAAATAGATCCATTCAAAGTTTCAAAAAATTTTAAAATCAACAAGATCATTTTAGGATATTATCTATCTTATTTATTATCCAATTCAAAAAATATTATTTATAAATATTTACTTTGGTCTATATGGTTCTTTTTTTTTACTTAATTACTTTCCTTCATATCTTTTTATCTATGGCTCCAAATAGTGTGAAACCAATTCCTGTGATTTTGTAATTTTGTTATTTACCATTATAGATTATTTAGGAACGCTCTTGCTCAAATTTTATATAGGACAAAGCCATAGTATTGTATTGAACTTGATGGTGATTTCTCTTATTAGTGTTTAGGTTTCGGGTCTATCCTTTTTCTTCAGGGGTTGACAAGATACATGTCATGGATGATTGCATTTTATCTTTGGATAGTTTGTTTGTCTCTTCCTCATTCAAAATTCTTTTTGTTTAAGTAAGGTTCCAATAGAGGAACAAAAAGTTTCTTTTCCCCCTAAATTTCATCCTTTATTTCCTTTGTTTGTTTGATTTTTCACATTTCAAAATTTGGAAAATTTTGGGATGTGACAGCTATGCTCGAGAATCCTTCCACGAACTTGCGGTAGTATCCCGCTAATCCGAGAAATGCACGGACTTGGGTTTGAGTGGTTGGAACTTCCCATTCTTCGACATCTTTGATCTTGGCGGGATCAACAGAGACTCCTCCGGCAGACACAATATGTCCTAGGAATCCTACTTCTTTCAGCCAAAACTCACACTTGCTGAACTTGGCATATAACTGATGCTCTCTCAGGGTTTCTATGATGATTCTCAGATGTTGCTCATGTTCTTCTTCTGACTTGGAGTAGATAAGGATGTCGTCGATAAACACAACTACAAACTTATCTAGGAAATTCATAAAGATCTTATTCATGAGATTCATGAAATAAGCAGGGGCATTGGTTAATCCAAAAGACATAACCGTATACTCGTATAAACCATAGTGAGTAGTAAAGGCAGTCTTCGGAATATCCGTTGCACGAATCTTAAGTTGGTGATACCCAGTCCTAAGATCAATCTTTGAGAATACCTGGGCTCCAGTCAATTGATCAAATAGATCCTCTATCTTTGGCAAGTGGTACTTGTTCTTGATGGTGACGTCATTCAACTTTCTGTAATCTGTGCACAGACGATTGCCTCCATCTTTCTTCTCGATGAATAACACTGGTGATCTCCATGGAGAAGCGCTTGGTTGAATCAAGCCTTTCTCTAACATGGCATAGAACTGCTTCTTCAGTTCCACTAACTATGAGGGGTTCATGCTATAGGGTCTCTAGGCTATGGGTCCGGTTCCAGGGATTAGTTCGATAATGAACTCAATATCCCTATCCGGGGGCATACCTGGCAATTCATCTGGGAATACGTCGGGGTATTCACAGACTATTCTGACTTGGTCTATGGTGGGTAGGACTACGCTCTTGTTGCACTTGAATTGACGGGGTAAGGTTTCAGAGATATGCTCTAATGTTACTCTAGAGCTACTGGTCATGGTGATGGCTTTCTTAGCACAGTCTACCAGTCCTTTATGCTTTGGCATCCAGTCCATACCTAGTACTACTTCCAATCCTTTGGTTCCAAGTACAATTAGGTTGGCATAAAAATTTATCCCATGTATTCTGATAGGCACAACTTTGCAAATTTTTCTAGCTTTGGTTGTTGAACCGGGGATTTGAACTATCATGACATGCTTCAGGTTGGTTGGGTGAATCTTACTA
This sequence comes from Avena insularis, assembly GCA_023614405.1. Taxonomy (NCBI): domain Eukaryota; kingdom Viridiplantae; phylum Streptophyta; class Magnoliopsida; order Poales; family Poaceae; genus Avena; species Avena insularis. The sequence goes on along the minus strand of CM042686.1, from coordinate 480,276,236 downwards.
GTGCATGCAAATTCTTCGGTGACAAATGAATGCGATGATCCCGAATCAAACAATACTCTTGCTAAAACTGAGTTAACAGAAAACATACCCAGCACTACATCTGGCGCTTCCTGGGCTTCTTCTGCATTCATGTGGAAGAGACGGCCATTGCGGTTGTGAGGATTCCTTGGGGCAAATCTTCTTCCTGGTTGAACACGACGCTACTATTGAGCTGGGGCATTCACAGTGGCATTGGCGGCAGTCTTTTTGGGACACTCATTGGAATTGTGACCCTTTACTCCACACTCGAAACAAGTGATCTAGGACTTGTCCTTGACTGTGACAGGCACAACATTGCTGCCAGTTCTGGGTGTAGTGTTGTTATTGTTGTTGTTGCTCTTGGGAGGTGCACGGTTGAAATTGTTGGCATTGCCGGAGTGGTTGTTGTTTCCTCCGGACTTTACATTGCCTCCGCTATGGTTGGGGTAGCTTGGGCGAGACGTTGGGGGTCGGTTGTTCCTTGGTGCATATCCTGGTGAGGGGTTGGGACGATACTTCTGGTGACTGCTGGATCCAGATTGCTGCATCATACGACGCTTGCGGTTGTCATTTGCCTGGTTAATTTTCCCTTCCATCTGAATGGCAGAGTCGACTAGCTCTTCGAGATCCTCGAAACGGATGTTGACGAGGACAGTCTGCATCTCATCATGCAGTCCGTTCAAGAATCTCTCCTTCTTCTTTGCCTCCGTGTTGATCCCCTCAGGTGCATATCTGGCAAGTGACAGGAATCTATCACGGTACTCCACCACAGTCATTCTTCCTTGCTTCAACTCTCGGAACTCATCCCTCATTCGGGTGACTAGACCCTGCGGCACGTGGGTCCGGCTGAACTTAACTTTGAAAGCTTCCCATGTCATAATTTTACCATGGTTCATCAGGCGAATACTGTTCCACCATGCTCTTGCATCTCCCGCTGGATAGTGGGTGGCGAAGAGAACTTTCTCGTTGTCATCAACTCTGGCTACCTCCAAGTTATTCTCCATAAATGCGCAACCACCATCAGCATCTAATGGGTTTTCTGACGTGCTAAAGATTAGGGGATTTGTATTCTGGAAGTTCTTCAGCTTGGATCCTTGATGATCCTGATTTCCATGCCCTTGGTTATTGAGAGCCATCTGGGCGATCTGCTGCAGTGTTGCTAAGTTGGCTTGGCGCTCTGCCCTGCTTGCTTCACGGTCTGCGATGAGATTCTGCAAGATCTGCAGCATTGGGTCTTGCAACGAGCTGCTCCCTCCTTGGTTTCCACGAGTCATCTGAAGATTGAGATAGAGATAGGGGTAAGAGGGAAATTCTAAGGTTCATGGTTTTGGTTTCAACTCTAAAACTTTGAGTTAGACTCAGTTTTTCAACTAATTCCATTTCATTCATGCAAACAAGTACACGAGACAACACACACCACAACAATCAAAAGAAAATGCTCATCTCATGCTACGACAATGCTCTAGTGCATCTACTCATCGTCGATGAAGTCAGAGTCCTCATCATCAGTGTAGAAGTCCACAGCATCCTCGTCCAGAAAGTCATCATCGTTGCTGAGGTAAGAATCCATGTCTCCCTGGATGTCTTCACCCTCATCTTCTTCCTCCTTTGCTGCAAGCTGAGCTTCCTGCTCCTTGATGGTCTTCTCGAGGTCTGCCACCTTCTTGCGAAGATGGGCGATGGTGCGATCCTTCTTTGCACGCTGGCGGTGAAGAGACTGGCGATCCTGGATGAGCAGTGCGAAAGTCTGGGCCTTCTGGTCGGCAATGGCACGGTTCTGGTTGGCTAACTCTCTGGCATTGTCCAGTTCCTGCTGTCTGTCGTGTAGCACGAAGTCAAGATTATCCACTTGACGCCTCAACTCTGGGTGACTTGGCATCTCCATCGGCATTCCCATGAAGTCACGTCTTGCATAGTGAACAAAACGGGTTCCTTGGATTTTGTTGACGCTGAGGGCACATAGACGTGCGAGAGCTTCATGCATTGCCCTGGCTAATCCATCTAGCCAGTTGTTCTCTCTCACAGAGAACTGAATTCTCCCAGAAGTTGGTGCTTCGATTCTTCCTCTAAGATCAGCGGTGACTAGACACTGCAGGTCTCCTCCTGGGGGTCCTGGAAGTTGAGCTCCAAGAAACTCCGGATGTGGGCGTCCCAGTAACTCCGACAGTGAATCCAGATCCCTCTCGAAGATCAGTTGACCTCCGTTTCCCAACTGGTAAAACTTGCTGAACTGAGTCTCCATCTACAAGAATTTAGGATGAGGAAATTAGTGAAGTGATCAAGTGTGTCAAATTTTAAGTAATATAAGAATTTTGAGGAACATGAATGTAACACCCCGTCCACTCCTGGGCCCGGGGGGTGTCACTGTTGACACCTTAATAGGATATCTAGACTCGCCCCACAGACCAACACTAGTCTTTTCTGCGCACTTTGTCCTCACTCGTGCGCACCCGGTTACCCACTTCCCGGTCGGTCACCCATCCTAGAATTGCTTTGGGTCAAGCACGCTTAACCTTAGAGTTCTTTTCGAATGAGCTTTCGGAAAGGAAGTTGCAACTTGTTGGTATGAGTATTCTATCAATCATATTAAGCCATGTGCCTGGTCTCACATACACCCACTCTTTAGAAGATCGATGCCCTCATCGATCAAGCACACCCCAGGAACGTTCCCTCTTGGCACGTGTCTATGCGTCCAGTGTCGGCACATGTGCCATGCCGTGTCCACTCTGGGTCACACACGCCATGCGCCACATGTCCCGCCACTAACCCGCACACACCCGTTTAACCGCGAGGTCAGCTCTGATACCACTTGTAACACCCGTCCCTCCACAGGCTCGGGGTGTCACTCTGCAACAATAGGACATCTAGACTGGCCCCACAGACCAACACTAGTCTTTTCTACGCACTTTGTCCTCACTCGTGCGCATCCGGTTACCCACTTCCCGGTCGGTCACCCATTCTAGAATTGCTCTAGGCCAAGCACGCTTAACCTTAGAGTTCTTTTTGAATGAGCTTCCGGAAAGGAAGTTGCAACTTGTTGGTATGAGTATTCTATCAATCCTATTAAGCCATGTGCCTGGTCTCACAATGAATTTTTGAGAAAGAATGAGTTCACAAGGATAAGAGAGGAGATAGTTTTTCGTAAATACTCATTTTGGTTAAGTTTTTGTTCGGACGTCCATTCTAACTAGGGTCTCCTATGATCAGGATGGCTCTGATACCAACTTGTCAACACCCGGATTTTTCATCCCAGATGCCCGTTATGCCATACCTCGCAATCCCAGGATTACCATTTTTGCGAGACATAATGGATTGGATATCACAGTACATCATCCATTACAAACCATACATAAGGTCTTATACAAATAAGGATCTCATGATCTAGTCTTAATACAACAAGCAGCGGAAATAAAAGATAAGCGTAGCGGTGGGGTCCATCTTCAGGGGCACAGGCAATGCTGATAAAGGCAGATAATCCTAGTTATCATAGCCGTCCTGCTGGCCATCATCTTGATAGTCTCCTTCATAGTCTGGCCATGAGAATAGCCAGAGACAAAAGCCATGAGTACTCTTTAAGTACTCGCAAACTACCACTAACAAGTAGTATAGTGCTAACTTAAAGTGCTAAATCTAAGTTTAACCATAAAGTTAAGTTTGAAACCTAAGCTGAGTTCTGAAGCAAAGAAAGATAAAACAAAGTTCTAGAATCACTTAAGTTGGGAAGTTATTGTCATAAGCACAACCCTGTTGTGGTCAAGTCAAGATTCATCATTCATTTCATAAGTTGTTTTGAAAACATCTGACAACGAAACAGTATGGCCATTCCAATCGCCCATAATCATGACGCACTATTCAATAGTTTGACACTCTGCAGAGGTGGTACACTTTCACCACAAGATTCGATACATTTGTCAGGGATAACCCTGAATCATCATACTTAGTATGCAGATAATCAAACAATACCTTTCCTTTACACACCCTAGTATAAGCACCTCTCCTATGAGCATGGCCTCCCAACCATGACCATCAGTCATCTTGGGCACTGCATAGGTGGACAACATTGAGATGTAGCCTCAGCTCAAACCTCTCCCGCAAGGGAAATAATACTAATCCATATAAATTTCCAGCTAAGCCTTACCCAATTCAGTTAGTGTGGTTGTACGGTAAATTTGGAATGGTATCGCATCCGAATCCAACCATCAGTTTTATCAAAGGGTTAAGGCTCATGCCTCATCATTTTCATCATCGTAAACCATTTGTGTTTCTCAACACATGTCAAAACATTTCAATAGAATGACTCATCATTCCAAGGTTTTCATAATTCATTTTCACCAATTGTTCCCATATAAAGTGACTCAAGTTTTTATCTACTCTAAACTATTAAGTTAAGAGTGTTCACTAAGGTGGAAAATGATGGGTTCAATCTCATGCCATAGAATGACATCTGAAGGGTTCTAAATAGGTCAAGTTTTATACTCTTTATGCTACCTTCAAAAACAGGTAAAGAACTTTGGGTAAAGTAAAGGAAGTAAAGCTTGAACATAAAACTTGGGGTAACTAATAGTCAAAGTGATATGACTCAAGCATGCCTATAGCATCTTTGATCAAGTTATCTAGCTTAATTCTAGCTTGCTAACAATAGCTTGCCTTGGTTGGTGCAGTGGTTGAAGTTTTCTTCTTCTTCTTGGTAGAACTCCTCCTCCTCGTAGACTTGGCTTGCAGATTATCGTCTATAAATACATACGGAATACACAATCACCAAACAATACTTAACTAGTATAATTAGCATTCTAAGACACACATTTGATGATCTATTATCATCACAAGCATCACAAGTTTAATTTAATAGTTCCATCCTTTTTATTTTAGAAAAGTAATTTCTACTCATTGAGAAATTAACTAAGATTTAATATTCACCACTTAAAATATGGGATCATATGGACACATGTCATCACCACATATCCTAACATGTGGGAATGTGATTTAAGGGTTGGATCATAATTACTTTGGTTTAAGTTCATTACTTAATGATTTAAAGTGACTAGAAATGCCTATATAGCATTAATTTGAAACTAGTCTAAAGTCACTGCATATAAACCTTAATATTATTACATATTCAGATAGGTATGGTGAAATGTGATTTTTGAGAGTTGGAATCATCTCAAAATCTATCTTGGTTGATTTTATAAAAATGTTGCAAGGTGCAAATGCTTATGTTTTATTATTTTTACTAGGAGAGATCTATAACTCTAATTGAATTAAATCCAACGGGCTTGGGTAGATCTTTTCAGTAGTTTTCCAACAAAATTGGAATCACTTCATTTAGATTTGTAAATCTCTCTAAATTGATTTTCAAACTAGGGGACAGAACTAAGTTTAAACTAAAAAGAAAAATCCTAACTCAAACTAACTGGGTCGCGCGGGAAACGCTAACGGGCCGGCCTAGTTTCACTCCGCACTGTGAGGTCAGTGGGTCCACCAGCCGGCTCATGCTGTGTGATGGGCAATGGGGGGACGTTGGATTAGAGTGGGGATCAACGACTGGGGATCGTCGTCGGACAGCGGACTTTGCGTGAGCTCTAACCCTAGCGGCTCGGTGGGGTGCATAAAGGCGTGTGGCTCCAGGGCTCAGCGGCGGGAGGAAAGCGGACTGGTTGTCGACGGTGAGCTCGAGGGCGGTCGAGGCAGCTCCCGGGTGGTCAGATCAGCGGCGCCCTTCTCCTCTAGAGGCGGCCTGCTCGCTGCTCCCGTGACTGCTGCTCCCCGTGCTCCGGCTAGAGGTGTGGGACGATCAGTGAGGTGAGGGGAGTTGGGTGGTGTGCTGCAAATGGCTGGGGGTGCCCTCTTTTTATAGGCCCGACGGCGAGACCGAGAGGGATGGGCAGGCGACGGTGGCGACATGGCTACGGGCTGCTAGCGGCATGGCTGTGGGTGGCGATCGACGCGCGGTCCCCTGGTGGTGCTCTAGGACTTTAATATGGGCTTAGGGGCAGTGGTAAGCGGTCGGCAGAGCGGGCGCTCTGAGCGGCAGAGGCGGCGGCTTCGACGGCGAGCAGTGGTTGTGAGGTGTTGGACGGCGAATGGGGGTGTCTGGCATGCTCCCTGGGTTGTGGCGACGCGGTGGGTTTTGGAGATATGCCCAAGAGGCAATAATAAAGTGGTTATTATTATATCTTTATGTTTATGATAAATGTTTACATCCCATGCTATAATTGTATTAACAGGAAACATTAATACTTGTGTGTTTTGTAAACATAAAAGAGTCCCTAGTAAGCCTCTTGTTAAACTAGCTTGTTGATTAATGGATGATCATGGTTTCCTGATCATGGACATTGGATGTCGTTAATAACAAGATCATATCATTAGGAGAATGATGTGATGGACACACACCCATAGTAAGCGTAGCATAAGATCAAGTCATTAAGTTTGTATTCCTGTAAGCTTTCAAATGCATAGTAACCTAATCCTTCGACCATGAGGTTATGTTAATCACCATCACCGGATGGGTACTTTGATGACATCAAACACCGCTTCGTAACTGGGTGGTTATAAAGGTGTCATTGGGTATTCTGAAAGTATGTGTTGAAGCGCATGGACCAAGATTGGGATTTGTCCATCCATATGACGGATAGATATGCTTTGGGCCCTCTCGGTGGAATGTCATCTAGTTAGCTTGCAAGCATGTGACTAGGTCACAAGGGATGACATAACATGGAACGAGTAAAGAGTGCTTATCAGTAACGAGGTAGAACTAAGTATGGAGATACCGACGATCAAACCTCGGATAAGTAGAATATCACGTGATAAAGGGAATTGGTTTCGTATGTTAATGGTTCTATCGATCACGAAGTCATCGTTGAGTATGTGGGAGCCGTTATGGATCCCTAGATCCCGTTGATGGTTATTGATCGGAGAGATGTCTTCATCATGTCTGCATATTCACGAACCGTAGGGTGACACACTTAAGGTTCGAAGTTGTTTTAAGTAGATATGGAATATGCGTTGGAGACCGAATGTTGTTCGGAGTCTCGGATTGGATCCGGGACATCACGAGGAGATCTGGAATTGTCCAGAGAATAAGATTCATATATTGGGGATCATTTTCTAAGTTAGGAAATGTTCCGGAGTGTTTGTATGGAGATTCTAGAAGGTTTCGGAAGGTTCTGGAAGGTTCTAGAAGATTTCTTGGAGTTTGCTTGAAAACCAAGAAAGGATCAAGGAATCCTTGTAGGGCAAGACACGGATTCGTGGGGGAGGAGGATTCCTCCCCCCTCCCAATCCGCCGGTCAAGGAGGGAGGGGAGTCCTACTAGGACTCCCCCTCCCATGGCACCTCCCTCCTTTAAATAGAGGGGAGGGGGCGCCACCCCCTAGATCTCTCCCATAACAAACCTTAGCCGTTGCCTCTCTCCTCCTCCTTCGCTCTGCTCCGGCTTAGGCGAAGCCCTGCAGAATTCTCTACTCCACCACCACCACACCATCGTGCTGCTGGGATGCCGTGGAGAAGATCTACTACCTCCGTTGCTCGCTAGAACAAGGAGAGGAAGGTCTGCTTCGACTCTGCACGTGTGACCGACTGCGGAAGCGCTACCGGAATGCGGCGCCGGAAGGATCGTCCACACTATCTTGAGATTGGCAAGCGATCGACTACATCAACCCCGAGATCTAATCTCGTAACGCTTTCGGTTCTACGAGGGTTAGTACAGATCTATCTCGTTGCACATGTCTAATAGATTAGATCTTGGCTTTTATCTAGATTAGATCTGGGTTTTGTTCGTTCTTGCGGTAGAAATTTTTTGTTTTCCATGCTACGAACCCATCAGTGGTATCAGAGCCATGTCTATGCGTAGATCTGTTGCACGAGTAGAACACAATGGTTTTGTGGGCGTTGGTTCTCGTGCCGTCTTTTGCTTTGTGTACTTTGCATCTTGCGGTATGGTGGGATGAAGCGGCCCGGGCTAACCTTACATGTCATCGCACATGAGACTTGCTCCACACTTGACGTGTAACTTGCTTTGCACAAGTGGCTTTGCGGGTGTCTGTCTCTCCCATCATAGTATAGATCCAATCTACACTTTGCACTCGATAGCACTTGTATCAACATTGTGGTTCTGTTTCGTAGGTAAGATCCGTTCTTATTCGAAAGCCCCAAACCACGTAAAACATGCAAAGAAAATTAGAGGCGTCTAACTTGTTTTTGCAGGGGTTTTGTGATGTGATATGGCCATCATGTGACTGTGATTATATTTGATGTATGCAATGATCCTTGTTGTAATATGGCAACCGGTAGGAGCCTAATGGTTGTCTTTATTCTGTTAAGACCTGCGTGTCTATTCATCTAGTAATAGCTTTATTCCAAGTAGTTGTAATAGTTGCTGGTGATGATGGACAACCATGAAGCGGCGCCACTGACCTTGACGCAATGCTGGTGATGATGGAGATCATGTCTGTGCTTTGGAGATGGAGATCAAAGGCATAAGAAGAAAGGGCCATATCATATCACACTAATTATGAATTGCCTGTGATGTTAATCCTTTATGCATCTTGTATTGCTTAGATCGCGACGGTAGCATTATAAGATGATCCCTCTCACTAAATATCAAGTAATAAAGTGTTCGTCCTTAGTAGGCACCGTTGCTAAGACTCGTTGTTTCGAAGCATCTCGTGATGATCGGGTGTGATAGATTCTACGTGTGCATACAACAGGTGCAGGCCAGATTTGCACATGCGGATACTAAGGTTAACCTTGACGAGCCTAGCATGTACAGACATGGTCTTGGAACACGGAATACCGAAAGGTAAAGCATGAGTCATATGGATGATATGATGAACATGTTGATTGTTCGTCTTTAAAGCTACATCATCTCACGTGATGATCGGACTTGGTGTAGTGGATTTGGTTCGTGTAATCACTAAAACAACTCGAGGGATGTTGTTTTGAGTGGGAGTTTATTTGTAATTTGGATTAGTCGAACTCAATTTATCATAAACACAATCAAAGTGAATTTGCGTAGTTTGTTGTAGTCATTGGCATCCGTTCACCACCTTACGCTTAGTTATAGTTGAGATAGTGGAACTATAGAAATTCTGGACATTTTCTTTACGAACTGGTATCGTATATTTTTGAGTGTCAATCTAAAGTTTAAAAGTCATATTGCAAACTTTCAGCAAACTCCGTTTACTCTGTGAAGTTTAATAAACAGTATTAAATCAAGAGTAACAATTCCAGTGTTAGTATCTAATGTATCATGTTTGCCTCCATGATTCTTGATACTCAAAAGATTGTTTTTAATATCAAGTTTATCTAAGAGCTGAAAGCAATGTTTCAGAAACCATCATATGTGAAAGGTATTGCGATATCTAAAACAATGTGTTGGTTACAACATGATAGAGTATACGTCCTCATATTTGATGAGAATTTGTGAAGATTGGAGGCCATCGTCCTAATCCTCCAAAAGGTTTTGGAAAAGAAACATTATACTCGCAATTCACCTTTATAAGCTATAGCAGCTTGATCATGAAAATTGTCATGATAAGGATGAATAGAAGATGTAAGTAAAATGTTTACTACACTAAAATATTACTAAAGAATGGAATTTTGAAAGAATGCCAAACATTTGATGAAGGTGATCCACTTCAAAGTGCAAGTTCAAAGGTATTAGTATTTGACTATACACACTTTGTACTATTTGAATGACACCACTATTGATGTTGATAGATTCTTTTAAAAGAAAAGGAATTGTTGAAAGAGAATCTATAAAATATTTGGCAGAAAAGAAAAGATTGGAGATGTCCAACTTAGGTATATAGAAGATACATGTTATGGCTGTATTCCTTGGTTGTTAAACAATGTGGTTCTGCGGTATTGGATACCGAATTGGTTGGTATGAAGTGTCATACAGGACAACACAATTCATGAACTGCAATGGCCTAAGTAACTAGCAAGAGAAAATGTGATGATGTTCATCGAAAACAAACAAAGGGTTGTTGTGTTGCTCGTTAACATCAAAGCTTACCTTCAAGATTTGTTTTAATAATTGTTATTTTGATCAGGTATTATGACGACAAAAGGTTGTTCAAATAATTATCGTATTCCATAATAGATGGATGATATACAAGTCTGGTTGGAGAAATAACGACCATAAAACTAATGCTAAAATGTCGCAAGACAAATGATTGAAAGATCACTTGCGAAGTGACATCACCGTTTAAATTATATTAAGGATACATGAAGAAACTCCATGTTGATGGATTTTTGGAGTCTTTGATTTTGATCAAATGACGCTTGTGATACTTTCCTAGATATAATTAAAACTCCATTCGTAGGCCAAAAGAGGAACAGACGACTAACTGATTGTAATTTGTACATATTGATGTATATAGTCCATTATGTGTAGTCGTGGGCGATGGATTTCAACTTCATATGCTTTCTCCGAAGATTTGAGTGAGTATATGTATATACTTACTCAATAAGGAAGAAGTATGAAACATTTGAAAATGTTCAAAGACTTTCAAGATGAAGTGGAAAATTATTGTAACAAGAAAAAAAAAGTTTATGATTGGATCATAAAGAAAGATGTTTGAGTTACAAGTTTAGCAAAACACCTAAGATTTGAGGAATCGTTCCATGGATTTGCATTTCCCAAAACACCATAGGAGTATGGAGTGTTCAAGATATGTAATGAAACCTTGTTTGACATGGTAAGATCAAAGGTGTCATTTATAAAACTGCCATTATATTTTAAAGATTAAAGCTTTAGTGACTACCGCTTTTACACTGAAAAGAGCTCCATCGTGATCCGTTGAAATGACACCATATAAGTCATGGTTTGGGATAAAACCCAGGTTGTCTTTTCTTAATTTTTTGGTATGCTAGGCATAAGTAAAATGTTTACAACCAAAGTCGGATGAGCATGTCTTTGTAGGTTATTTCGAATAACTATTGGGTATTCCTCCATAACACCGAAGACAAAAGTGTTTGTCACTTAGAATGTCGAGTTTCTTGAGAAGAAATTTTTGGTGAAAAGTTAAGTGGGAGGACAATAGAACTTTGACAAGGTTGTTGAACCTTGGCTAATATGTGTTGAGTTGCGCAGCGTCGGTAAGTGTCCCGGAGGCAGCAACAATGCTCATGGCTCACGTGCCTCAAAGGTTGGTCACGGAGATCTAAGTTACTATTGAACCAAGTAGGTCGGGTAAGTAATCAAATGCCAAGATTTGAGAGTTAAATCATTGTTGTTTGACAATGATGAACCGACTACATGCAAATAATCAATGATGGGCCCTGACTTCGTTAAGTGGCTTGAAGCCATAAAATCCGTGATAATTCCATACACGAGAAATCAAGCTTTGAATTTGAAAGACCCTCTGGAAAGGTGCAAGACCTTACGATGTATATGGATCTATAAAGAAATAGACATGGATGTTTCACATCTATGAAATAGTCGACATGTCGGAAAGAGTTTATGACAATGTTCAAGGAATTGACTATGATAAGATTTGATCTTTCATAGCGATATTTAGTCTGGACGGATTAATGTAGCAACCACTATATATATTTTGGTATATGGTAGTTGAACAAACAAAACAAGTTCTTCTAATAGAATGGTTACCTAGGATGTGTCCATGACACGATCCAAAGGGTTTTGTTAATTCAAAGGATGCTAAAAGAGTATGCAAAACTTCAATTGTTGAAGTGAGCATCGCGGAGTTGGAATCTTCACCGTGATGAAACCGTTAAAAGGTTTAATTTCATCAGAGACGATGAAGATGTTTGCATTTTGCAAGAAATTAAGTGGGAGCGCTAAGACATATTTCTAATACATTATGTGAAAGACATATTGTTGATTAGAAATGATGTATCTTTTATTGACATAGGTTAAGAATTTCATTTCAATGAAAGACTTGGGCATAACCCAAGAATTAGGCATCAATGTCTATATGGATAGATTGAGGCGCTAATATGGTTTTGCCAAATGTACATAGATAAGATGTTGAATGAGTTCAATATGGAAACAACAAGAAAGGTTCTTGACGCACGGAAAGGACTGAATCAAGATTCAAGTATGTTGACACGAGATTCAAGTGTTTTGACACTTGGTGAAATCACAAGAATATTTTGATCAATCATTCTTTGAGATGTACACATCCAGATATGTCCTATGCTCTAAATGTTATGAGCATATACTAGAATGACTCATAAGATGATCATTGGACAATAGTAGGGATATTCCTATGATCTTTGGAAGAACTAAGAATATATTACTTATATAGTGGTAACAAATAGTTCATTGTAAATTGTTACATTGATACTAGTTTTGTCACAAATTAAGTTTATCTCAATTTAACCTATGGGTGGCACAATGTAATGGAAAGGAAGTTCCATAACGGATTTGGTTGAGTACCAAAGTTAAAACATTGTGACAGATACTACAACAAAAGGCTAAGTATATGACTGTTATTGTAGCAGCAAATGAGGGCATTTGCGTCAAGTAGTTTGTTATCAAACTAGGTGTGGTTCATAGCGGGATAATACTATGAAGATACATTGTATGACAATTGTATCAACATGATTTAATCCCAAGGAACTAAAGGTCTCACCAAAAGGACCAAATTTATACAATGCCATCTCATTGGAGAATGAGTAATGCGTAGAGACGCAAGGAAATGCAAATACACACGGACCTGGAAGTGTCAGATCCGAAGATTATGTTTACCACTAGCAATAGTGTCTATACAACACCAGAAATCCATAGGTGTTGAATGCACAAGTTTTTAACTAGATTATTGACTCTAGTGCAAGTGGGAGACTGTTGGAGATATGCCCAAGAGGCAATAATAAAGTGGTTATTATTATATCTTTATGTTTATGATAAATGTTTACATCCCATGCTATAATTGTATTAACAGGAAACATTAATACTTGTGTGTTTTGTAAACATAAAAGAGTCCCTAGTAAGTCTCTTGTTAAACTAGCTTGTTGATTAATGGATGATCATGGTTTCCTGATCATGGACATCGGATGTCGTTAATAACAAGATCATATCATTAGGAGAATGATGTGATGGACACACACCCATAGTAAGCGTAGCATAAGATCAAGTCATTAAGTTCGTATTGCTGTAAGCTTTCAAATGCATAGTAACCTAATCCTTCGACCATGAGGTTATGTTAATCACCATCACCGGATGGGTACTTTGATGACATCAAACACCGCTTAAATCGGGTGGTTATAAAGGTGTCATTGGGTATTCTGAAAGTATGTGTTGAAGCGCATGAACCAAGATTGAGATTTGTCCATCCATATGACGGATAGATATGCTCTGGGCCCTCTCGGTGGAATGTCATCTAGTTAGCTTACAAGAATGTGACTAGGTCACAAGGGATGACATAACATGGAACGAGTAAAGAGTGCTTATCAGTAACGAGGTAGAACTAAGTATGGAGATACCGACGATCAAACCTCGGATAAGTAGAATATCACGTGATAAAGGGAATTGGTTTCGTATGTTAATGGTTCTATCGATCACGAAGTCATCGTTGAGTATGTGGGAGCCGTTATGGATCTCCAGATCCTGCTGATGGTTATTGATCGGAGAGATGTCTTCATCATGTCTGCATATTCACGAACCGTAGGGTGACACACTTAAGGTTCGAAGTTGTTTCAAGTAGATATGGAATATGCGTTGGAGACCGAATGTTGTTCAGAGTTTCGGATTGGATCCGGGACATCACGAGGAGATCCGGAATTGTCCGGAGAATAAGATTCATATATTGGGGATCATTTTCTAAGTTAGGAAATGTTCCGGAGTGTTTATATGGAGATTCTAGAAGGTTTCGGAATGTTTTGGAAGGTTCTAGAAGATTTCTTGGAGTTTGCTTGAAAACCAAGAAAGGATCAAGGAATCCTTGTAGGGCAAGACATGGATTCGTGGGGGAGGAGGATTCCTCCCCCCTCCTAATCCGCCGTCCAAGGAGGGAGGGGAGTCCTACTAGGACTCCCCCTCCCATGGCGCCTCCCTCCTTTAAATAGAGGGGAGGGGGCGCCACCCCCTAGATCTCTCCCATAACAAACATTAGTCGTCGCCTCTCTCCTCCTCCTTCGCTCTGCTCCGGCTTAGGCGAAGCCCTGCAGAATTCTCTACTCCACCACCACCACCACACCGTCGTGCTGCTGGGATTCCATGGAGAAGATCTACTACCTCCACGTCATTGGAGCAGGAGAGGAAGGTTGAAGGGTTTGTGCATAGTAAATCAAAATTTTCTCTGGATGCGAATAGAGGAAAGCCAAGATCTAATCTAGGAGATGCAAACAACGAGAGAGATTGGATTAGATCTTCATACCCTTGAAGATTCGCAGTGAACGTTAAATCGGAACGTGGGTGATGTAGTCGTACTCGCTTCTCCTCCTCGCGATCCGATCCGATCTAGCACCACAAGTGGCGGTGCCTCCGTGAGATGCACACGTGCAGCACCTCGACGTCTCCTCCTTCCTCGGACCAGCAAGTAGGGTGGAGAGATAGATTGGATCTACAACACGGCGTGGTGTATATGGTGGAGAATTTCTGCAGGCTTCGCCTACAAACAATCGGGAGGGAGAGAGGAGGCGTGAGGCAACTAGGGTTTGGAGGAAGGTGTGTGGGGTGTGGGGAGGCGCACCAGCCCTCTATATAGAGGTGCGTGCGGCCCCTGCCCATCCTCCAAGCCTATCTCTAGTTTAAGCGATTTAAACTTATCCCTTATCTAGAAACCCTATCTCTAGTTTAAACGAGTTTAAACTTATCTAGGATCGACTGGGCCCTATGGGGCCTTGTACCCCTGGCCCAATGCGGCCAGGACACTCCCTCATAGGCCCATGCCCCCTCCCGGAAGGTGGGGCCACGTTGGTCCCCTTCCGAAGGTTCTAGAAGCTTCCGATAATACCGATTAACCGAACAATTCCGAACTCCAAAACTGCCTTTGCCTTATATGAATCTTATTCTCCGGACCACTCCGAACCTCGTGATGTCCCGGATCCCATCCGAGACTCAACAAAATTCATAAACCAAGTATCCAATCTATCCTAGCGTCGAGACACGTTATGTGTGACCTGCGGGTTCGAGAATATGCATACATGATCTTCTATCAATAATCAACAGCGAAGTGCAGGCACCCATATTGACTCCCACACATTCATCGATGATCATATCGGATGAACCACGATGCCAGGATTCAATCAATCCCATATATATATTCCCTTCGTCTCGCGATATTTTACTTGCCCGAGATTCGATCGTCGGTATCGACATACCTAGTTCAATCTCGTTCACAGCAAGTACTTTACTCGTTCCGTAATCCGATATCACTTTGTGATTAACTCCTTAACCACATGCTTGCAAGCGGTGTTGATATCGATTACCGAGTGGGCCCGAAGTATATCTCTCCGACTTGGGAGGGACAAATTCCATCTCGATACATACAACCCAATGATACTTTCCGATCACCTGAGAGACACCTTTATGATCACCCTCTCATAGGATGACGTTTGATGACCTCAAAGCTTTCTTCCGATACTAGGGAGTTGCATTATCTCATGGTCTAAGGAATACAATATTTGACATAAGAAAAGCTTCGCAAAGACGAACACGATGACATGATCTAATCGCTTCGCTTAGTTTGGGTCTGTCCACCATATCATTCTCCCAATGATATGATCTCATTATCAATTGACAACTCATGTCTATGGTTAGGAAACCTTAACCATCATTGATCAATGAGCTAGTCCATAGAGGCGTACTAGGGACACGGTGTTGTTCACAAACCACACAAGTATTAAAGTTTCCGCTTAATACAATTCTAGCATGGAATATAAACTTTATCATGAACAAGAATTATAATAATAACATCTTTATTATTGCCTCTAGGGCATAATTCCAATAGTCTCCCACTTGCACTAGAGTCAATAATCTAGTTTACATTTGGCAACAATCTCACACCCATGGCACTGAGGTGCTGATCATGTTTTACACGTGGAAGAGGTTTAGTCAATGGATCTGCGACATTCGGATCTGTATGTACTTTGCTGATCTTCGATCTCCATCGCTATATAATCTCGGATTATATGAAACTTGCAGTTGATATGCTTGGTCTTTGGATGATATCTTGGTTCCTTAGCGAGTGCTATGGCGCCGGTGTTGTCACACAATATCTCCGATGGGTCCAATGCACTTGGAACACGCCAAGCTCGATGATGAAGTTTCGATCCAAACTCCTTCACTTGACGCTTCAGCAGCCATGTATTCCGCTTCTCATGTAGATCCCGCGATCACGCTTTGTTTGCAGCTTCTCCGACTCACAGCTCCTCCATTCAAAATATACACGTATCACGCGAGATTTAGAATCATCCTTGTCGGTGTCGAAACTAGCATCGACGTAACCTTTTACGACGAGTTGTTCATCACCCCCATAGACTAAGAACATTTCTTTAGTCCTATTTAGGTATCTTAGGATGTTCTTTACGGCTGTCCAGTGTTCCACTCGTGGATCACTTTGATATCTGCTCGTCAAACTAAGAGCACTGGACACATCCGGTCTAGTACACAGCATGGCATATATGATGGAACCTATGGCCGAGGCATAAGGCACTTTGCTCATAGCTTCCCTATCATTTACCGTAGCTGGACACTGAGCCTTGCTCAATATCTTACCTGACAACATAGGCACTGAACCTTTCAATGCCTTATCCATTCTGAACCTTTTCAGAACTTTGTCTAGGTATGTACTCTGGCTTAAAGCTATTAGGCGTCTTTGTCTATCTCTATAGATTTTGATGCCCAATATATAAGCAGCTTCACCTAGGTCTTTCATTGAAAAACACTTGTTCAAATAACTCTTCACATCGTTAAGCATGTTGATGTCATTTCCAATAATCAATATGTCATCCACATATAGTACCAGAAACGTCACCGAGCTCCCACTCACTTTCTTGTAGATGCAAGCTTCGTAGAAATTTGGAACAAATCCAAAGCTCTTGATCACTTGATCAAAACGAAGGTTCCAACTCCGAGACGCTTGCTTCAGTCCATAAATGGAACGCTGAAGTTTACATACTTTATCATCATCCTTAGGATCGACAAAACCTTCGGGTTGCATCATATACAACTCTTCATCAATGTTGCCATTGAGGAAAGCAGTCTTGACATCCATTTGCCATATTTCATAATCATGAAACGCAGCAATTGCTAATAAAATCCGAATGGACTTAAACATCGCTACGGGAGAGAAAGTCTCATCGTAGTCAACACCTTGAACTTGTCGAAAACCTTTCGCAACAAGTCGTGCTTTATAGACGGTAACATTACCATCCGCGTCTGTTTTCTTCTTGAAGATCCATTTGCACTCAACGGCCTTTCGATCGCTAGGAGGGTCCACCAAAGTCCATACTTGGTTTTCGCTCATGGATCCCAATTCGGATTTCATGGCTTCTAGCCATTTCTCAAAGTCTGGGCTCATCATCGCTTCCTCATAGTTCGTAGGTTCACTGTCTTCTACTAACAAGACAAATAAGACAGGTTGCCGTACCACTCGGGAGGGGCACGCGACCTTGTCGACCTGTGACGCTCGAGCGACATCGTCCAAGCTTCATGATCCTTGTCATTAGCTTCCTCTATTAGTGCGGTGCCTTTGGAACAATTTCAGGTCTTGCGCTACTCTCCAATTCAAGAGAAAGTTCAATAACCTCGTCTAGCTCTACTTTCCTCCACTCACTTCTTTTCGAGAGAAACTCCTTCTCAAGAAAGGAACCGTTCTTCGACAAACACTTTGCCTTGTTACGTGATAGAAGGTATACCCAATAGTTTCCTTAGGGTATCCTATGAAGACGCATTTCTCGCTTTGGGTTCAAGCTTGTCGGCATCAACTTCTTGACGTAAGCTTGCATCCCCAAACTTTAAGAAACGACAACTTAGGTTTAGCACCAAACCACAGTTCATACGGTGTCGTCTCAGCAGTTCGATGGAGCCCTATTTAAAGTGAATGCAGCGGTTTCTAATGCATAACCCCAAAATGATAACGGCAAATCAGTAGAGACATCATCGATCGGACCATATCTAATAGGGTTCGATTCGGCGTTCAGACACACCATTCTTGTTGTGGTGTTCCGGGTGGCGTGAGTTGTGAAACGATTCCACTTGCTTTGAGATGCGTGAGAAAATCATAACTCAAATATTCGCCCCACGATCGGATCGTAGAAACTTAATCTTTACATTACGATGGTTCTCCACTTCATTCTGAAATTCTTTGAACTTTTCAAATGTTTCAGATTTATGTTTCATTAAATAGATATACCCATATCTACTTAAGTCATCGGTAAAAGTGAGAAAATAGCGATATCCACCGCGTCGAAACACTCATCGGTCGCATACATCGGTATGTATGATTTCCAACAAGTTCGTTGCTCGCTCCATCATACCGAGAACGGGTTTTGATCATCTTGCTCATGAGGCATGGTTCGCATGTGTCAAATGATTCAAAATCAAGAGACTCAAAGTCCGCCGAATGGAGTTTCTTCATCGCTTTACACCAATATGACCTAGACGACGATTGCCACAAATAAGTAGTATTATCACTATCTACTTTGCATCTCTTAGCCTCAATGTTATGGATGTGTGTTTCATCCCTTTCGAGATTTAGAAGAAATAAACCACTCACAAGAGGTGCATGACCATAAAAGATGTTACTCATATAAATAGAACAACCATTATTCTCCGATTTAAATGAATAACCGTCTTGCAATAAACACGATCCAGAAATAATGTTCATGCTCAACGCAGCACATAATAACATTTATTAAGGTTTAAAACTAATCCGAAGGTAAAACTAAGGAGGCGTCAAGACGGCCATCACATCAACTCTTGATCCGCTAACGCCAGCATCGTCACCTCATCCCTCGCAAGTCGCCGTCTATTCCGTAGCTCTGTTTGAGTTACAAATATTAGCAATCAACGGTATCAAATACCCGGGCACTACAACGAGGGCTAGTAAGGAAAACATCAATAACATGTATATCAAATATACCTTTGATGGTGCCAGCCTTCTTGTCCGCTAAGTACTTGGACGATTGCTTCCAGTGACCCTTGTCCTTGCAATAGAAGCACTCGAGGTCCCATTAGGACCAGACTTGAGCTTCTTCTCAGCGAGCGGTCGCTTGCCGCCCTTCTTGAAGGGCTTCTTTGCTCCTTACCTTTCTTAAAGGAGGGCTTGTTGACCATCAACACATGATTATCCTTCTTGATGTCCACCTCCGCAGCCTTGACTTTGCGAAGAGCTCGGTGATCGATCGATGGAACCAATCTGATTATGAGTCACTACAAAACTTTTGTAGCTGGGAGGAGTGATTGCAGAACCTGTCAATCTTGAGCTCCTCTGGAATCTTGCGATCCGCTTGCTCAAAGGCGTTGAGTGTAGCCCGACATCTTAATGGCGTGCTCACTAACGGAACTCCCTTCCTCCATCTTGCAGTTAAAGAACTTCTCGGAGATCTCATATCTCTCAGAGCGGGCCTGAGTCTGAAACATGGTTTTCAACTCTTCGAGAATCTCAAAGGGCCCGGGATAGTTTTCAAAACGATTTTGAAGTTCCGGTTCCATAGCAAACAACATGGTGCTCTTAATCACACCATAATCATCTTTGCACGGTGATAGACAGCTTTCTCATCAGCGGCCGCGATTGCAAGGGGTTACCTAACGCTTTCTCAAGGACATAGTCCTTTTGTCCTTGAACAGAATGATTCTTAGATTGCGTAACCAATTGGTGAAGTTAGACCCATTGTTCTTAAGCTTTTCTTTCTCAGCAAAAACGTTGAAGTTGAAGTTGGACTTAGCCATTTGATCTACAATATTTGCAAGTACAAATTAGACTATGTTCATGATAACTAGTTCAACTTTTAATCAAATTACTAGATGAACTCCCACTAAATTCAACATCCCTCAAGTTGTTTAGTGAACACGATCCAAATTCACCACACCTAATCCGATATTCACGAGAAGAGATGTGGTTTCAATGGTGGACAACAAAGTGTCGATCATATCATTCATATGACTCATGCTTAACCTTTCGGTTCTTGTGTTCCGAGGCCATGTCTGTACATGCTAGGCTCGTCAAGTTAGACCAAGTATTTCCGGGTGTGCAAAAATGGTTTGCAGCCTTTGTATGTGAACGTAGAGTCTATAGCACCCGATCATCACGTGATGCTTGGACACGACGAACTTTATAGCAGTGCATACTTGGGGAGAACACAGTTTTATCTTGATCTTTAAGTGAGGAATCATCTTATAATGCTACCGTCATGATCTAAGCATAATAAGATACATAAAAGGATAAACATCACATGCATATAACTTTATGTGACATGGTATAGCCAATCTTCGCAATGATCTCCATCTTGTGCGTTAAAGCATGATCTCCATCACTTCACCATGATTGCCTCCACCACGAATAGCAACTACAACTATTGCTAACTACTTAGCGATAAAGTAAAGCTATTACATGGCGTATAAGAAGTTGACTCGCAGGTCATACACAATTATAAAGACAACCATATGGCTCCTGCCGGTTGTGTACTCATCGACATGCAAGTCGTGAAACATTACAAAACATGATCATCGCATACAATATACACATCACATCTTGGGCCATACCATATCACAGAAAACACCCTGCAAAAACAAGTTAGACGCCTCTACTTTGTTGTTGCATGTTTTACGTGGCTTATGGGAGTAGATGCTAATACCTACGGAAAGCCACAACGGTGATATTATGGTTGCCAAACTCCGGTGTTAATCCCATGACAACTATAGTGAGAAAGCGGCATCCACCAGCCGCATGTATGGTACAAGCCACACGTCAAGTGCGGAGTCGGTCATGAACGACGTCGCGTAAGGTTGGCCGGGACGCTTCAATCTCACTATCGCGCCATAAGAAGAACACAAACAAGAGGCTTGCAGCAGAAAACATCAACGCCGCAACAACCATGTTGCGTTACTCGTGAAACACATCTACGCATAGATCTAGCTCGATACCTTTGAAGGGTTTCACGGCATAGTAAATCAAAATTTTCTACGGATGCGAACAGAGGGAAAGCCAAGATCTAATCTAGGAGATGCAAACAACGAGAGAGATTGGATTAGATCTTCATACCCTTGAAGATTCGCGCTGAACGCGTTAAATCGGGCGTGGGTGATGTAGTCGTACTGCTTCTCCTCCTCGCGATCCGATCCGATCTAGCACCACAAGTGGCGGTGCCTCCGTGAGATGCGTGCAGCACCTCGGCGTCTCCTCCTTCCTCGGACCAGCAAGTAGGGTGGAGAGATAGATTGGATCTACAACACGACGGCGTGGTGTATATGGTGGAGAATTTCTGCAGCAGGGCTTCGTCTACAAACAGTCGGGAGGGAGAGAGGAGGGCAGCAGGGCAACTAGGGTTTGGAGGAAGGTGTGTGGGGTGTGGGAGGCGCAGCCCTCTATATATAGAGGGGGTGCGGCCAGCCCTGCCATCCTCCAAGCCTATCTCTAGTTTAAACGATTTAAACTTATCCCTTATCTAGAAACCCTATCTCTAGTTTAAACGAGTTTAAACTTATCTAGAATCAGCTAGGCCCTATGGGGCCTTGTGCCCCTGGCCCAATGCCAGGACACTCCCTCATAGGCCCATGCCCCTCCCGGAAGGTGGGGCCACGTTGGTCCCCTTCCGGAAGGTTCTAGAAGCTTCCGTACAATACCGATTAACGGAACAATTCAACTCCAAAAACTGCCTTTGCCTTATATGAATCTTATTCTCCGGACCACTCCGAACCTCTCGTGATGTCCCGGATCCCATCCAAGACTCGAACAAAATTCATAAACCAAGTATCCAATCTATCCTAGCGTCGAGACACGTTAAGTGTGTGACCTGCGGGTTCGAGAATATGCGAACATGATCTTCTATCAATAATCAACAGCGGGTCCAGGCACCCATATTGACTCCACACATTCATCGATGATCATATCGGATGAACCACGATGCCAGGATTCAATCAATCCCATATATATATTCCCTTCGTCTCGCGATATTTTACTTGCGAGATTCGATCGTCGGTATCGCCATACCTAGTTCAATCTCGTTCACAGCAAGTACTTTACTTTCGTAATCCGATATCACTTTGTGATTAACTCCTTAACCACATGCTTGCAAGCGGTGTTGATATCGATTACCGAGTGGGCCCGAAGTATATCTCTCCGACTTGGGAGGGACAAATTCCATCTCGATACATACAACCCAACAGATACTTTCCGATCACCTGAGAGACACCTTTATGATCACCCTCTCATAGGATGACGTTTGATGACCTCAAAGCTTTCTTCCGATACCAGGGAGTTGCATTATCTCATGGTCTAAGGAATACAATATTTGACATAAGAAAAGCTTCGCAAAGACGAATACGATGACACGATCTAATTGCTTCGCTTAGTTTGGGTCTGTCCACCATATCATTCTCCCAATGATATGATCTCATTATCAATTGACAACTCATGTCTATGGTTAGGAAACCTTAACCATCATTGATCAATGAGCTAGTCCATAGAGGCGTACTAGGGACACGGTGTTGTTCACAAACCACACAAGTATTAAAGTTCCGCTTAATACAATTGTAGCATGGAATATAAACTTTATCATGAACAAGAATTATAATAATAACATATTTATTATTGCCTCTAGGGCATAATTCCAACAAAGGTCTGCTTCGACTCCGCACGTGTGACCGACTGCGGAAGCGCTGCCGGAACGCGGCTCCAGAAGGATCGTCCACACGATCTTGAGATCGGCAAGTGATCGACTACATCAACCCTGAGATCTAATCTCGTAACGCTTTCGGTTCTACGAGGGTTAGTACAGATCTATCTCGTTGCACATGTCTAATAGATTAGATCTTGGCTTTTATCTAGATTAGATCTGGGTTTTGTTCGTTCTTGCGGTAGAATTTTTTTGTTTTCCATGCTACGAACCCATCGATTGGGCGGCTGCGGCCGATCGGCGGCTTGTGCAGCGTCTTGGGTCTGGCCTTCTGTGGCGATGCTCGGCATGGCGCGGTGGCACTAGGCGCGGGGGTTTGGCGATGGTCCACTGCTTGGCCTGGCTCGGGGAGGGGACAGTGGGCAGCGGTGAGGTGCTGGCTATCTCCTAGACATGGCGAGAGTGGGGGAGATGGTCTACTGCGGCGGTGACCAAGTTGGCCGGCGAGGTGGGGCTCGGCTTGGCATAGCCATGTTGCTAGGGGGTAGGGGATGGGGTAGTTAGGTCCTGGTTTGATCATTAGGAGACAATGGGAGCAAATGGGGGTCAAATGGGAGACAAGTTTGGCCAGAACACTATTCAAAATAGTGAATTTGGTTTTGTTTGAATTCTGCCTAGCAAGTGTTTGATAAAATGGCCGCATGAACTTTACTTTTGAATTTTGAAAAGATTTTTGGTGGGTGTGCTAGTACTAAGCTTGAGACTCTGTGGGTGCTTGGGTTTTGAAAATTGAGCTTGTTTGAGTGGTTTTCGAAATAGTGGAATCTTCCCATATGAAATAGATTCAATTTTAAACTGTCATTTAAAATTAGTATTTGAATGTTTTTAGCAGATCACAAAGTGGGCCTTGGTACCTCATTAGGTGTACTAGCAAGGGGTGTAAAGATCCACCTTTGTTTCTGTTAGGTTTTGAGTACTAGGAATAGCCAAAGTAGGCATGGTAGTTAATTTGGCCAAAATGACCATTTACTTCAATTATTCATTTTGAGTTGTTTTTCTTTGAGAAAAGTTTGGGAATGATTTAGATGATGTTTATTTCACCTAAGAATCATTTTACAAGCAATGGATCACAGAACCATGGCAATTCAAATTAATTCCTAAATTAAATGCACATACACATGAATACTTTCATACTTTGAATTGGAAAAGTTTTTGTTGACCCTAATTTTGATGATTTGGTTCTTGATAAGCTTGGATTAAAGTTTTGGGATGTTACAGTTCACCTGAAATAACCCAAACTGGGTCATGACACGCTGTGGCTGGTGATGCTCAACCGCCCACATGCATACCATGGGGCAACGCATTAGCCACAGACGGGCTTCTTCCGTGCACTTCGGGTTAAGCACATAGTCATCCGGGACACCAAAGTTCCCCCTTGGACCGTATGGCTCCCAGGTCACCTGCAACATACCACACTCATGTCAAATTCAAAGATTACACATTAATAACATAGAATTGACCGCACGCTGGGAAATTACCTGATCCATGGTTATCGTGTCAAACTCGTTGGTGTACCACATCCCACTTGTAAGCCCATATGGGGAGCAGGAGGTTATTGCCGTCATCAACATAAGAGTTGTAGCTCAACAATCTCGGCCGTCCAACTGGAAAGCGTTCCCATCTCCACATCGAAAGAAGGAGCAAACAACCACCGATGCATCCGTCGGTTGCGCTCCTAAGACAGGAATCATCCAGCTGCACATGAAGTGATACACCGTTTAGTAAAACAGTATTTTTTGAGGTCATGCAAACATAGACAACTTTGTAAACAAGCGATTACCTGACGGTACAACCAAGCCAACGCCGTCGAACCCTAGCTGAAATCTGAGTTAAAAACTGTGAGCACCTTAAGCCAATGCCACTGAGCACGATCCCCACTGCTGTCAGGAAAGAGAGTCCTCGTGATGGTGTACCACACATACACACGTCGTACGTCATGACCGTGTCCTTGTCAGCATCCTCGCGGGCAGGTCTTGAAATCCTCGTCATCATTAACTCATTTAAATAATAAGTATCTCTTCCTTTTCAAAGATTTTGGGTAGGAACAAGTGTTTAGAATTTCCCCAAAAATATAGTGTTTAGAGTTGTACAAGGTTTGGAAGGTTTGTTTGTAAATTGTGGAGGTTGTATGAAAATGCTTCCTACCAAAATTTGGTCGTTCGGTCCATTGCGACAGGTTGGCCTGCCAACTTGTGGTCCGGCTCGGCCTGGCAACTTGACAGTCCGTCGGTTCCTCAGCTCACAATGCTGCCTTGCTGAGCTACTCAATTCGATCCAAAGATAAACAGTTGTCTACTCCGGCCCTAAACAGTCGTCCCCAACAACCTTTGGCCCCACGTGATACACGAAATCGCTCTCGCGATCAGCAGGGCCACGATCACGGACGTCCAGATTCTAGAAAGATCGTCGATGGAATATACTTACGTAGACGTGAAAACAAGCAACCACGATTACAAGACCAGCGTGATTTTGACAGTTTCGATGCTCCGCCCGCGTGATTCGGACAGTACCACTACTGCCGCGACGAACTGGCAGAGCATATACATACACTTAATCAACGCAATCCATATCTCGGTGAAACGATCCTGACAGCCAAACGTGATCCCTTTGTCCCCCAATCCCACCGTATCCCAATGCCGATACGCCCTCGTGCCAGATTAATCCAGGAGATTTAAGCGGGGCGCATCATTGCCAATGGCAATGACACCCCGGCCCCTGAAAAGGTCCATGCGCTGTGATCGTGGCCATCTCGCCAGCCACATCCTCGTAGCAATCCGGTCCTCGTAGGCCATGACCTCACACGATCGAACCACATATCACACGTACCCGAAAAGCGATCGCTTGTCCAGCTCGAACGATGAAACCATTGGCTGCGGCGGTCCACCATCCCGTCCCCCCATGTGCAACCGGGCGCCGCGGTGGCCGTGGACGTGTAAGCCGGAACGCGGCCCACTTGCTGCAAGCCCGTGCAAGTTGCGAGCAAGCAGCAGCAGCAGCGACGCAGGTAGGTAAAAACAACGCATACGTGCTCATGATGGCCTGCCCGTAAAGGTCGGTTGTGGCACATAATCTATGTCCCATCACTTGTAGCGTACATCCAGAATCATCGAGACTAGAGAATGGACAATGGAGAGGCTCACATACGTCCAAGTTCACAGTGGCCCAAAAGTTAGGCATGCACCCGTAACATACTCCCGCTCGCGCCTACGTGTCAGTGACCGCCCGATTCTTCGTGTCAGTCAGAGAGACCACCATGTTGTGTTGGGCGCAACCGTACGTTCCGTCGCAAGTGACCCAACTCGACATATATTTTGTGTGTGGTGCATGCGACGATAGTAGTAACCACGGCAGCACACGGCCGCTTAAACAAAACATCCATCGAACGGGAAACTTTTGGGAGTTATTGCGAGGGGATCCATGTCAAAGGCTGCGGAATCTTCGCTCGCTGGGGTTTTATCTAAGCTAAGCCCGGGATTGGATTAGACGGGTACGGTCAAGCCGAGCGCCACATGCTTTAAGCTCTGTGCCCGATCTCCCTGCTGTTTGGAGGGCAGCTTTTGACTTCACACAAGCAGAGAAAAGCTTTGGCATGCTTACCAAGCTACCAATACTCCCTCCGATCCATATTATTTAACTTGGATTTGTCTAGATTCAGATGTATCTAGCACTACATACATCCGAATCTAAACAAATTTGAGTCAACTAATATGGATCGGAGGGAGTATATTTGTCTAGTGGTTAGTATATTTTTCTAGTAGTGTTTTGTTTCTTTCTCGCTTTCAGTGATTCAGTCGCTACCCT
Organism: Avena insularis; assembly: GCA_023614405.1. Taxonomy (NCBI): domain Eukaryota; kingdom Viridiplantae; phylum Streptophyta; class Magnoliopsida; order Poales; family Poaceae; genus Avena; species Avena insularis. The sequence goes on along the minus strand of CM042686.1, from coordinate 480,249,611 downwards.
ACACGATAGTACTACTGTACAAGTGGTTATAATAAGGAGAGACATGCTCGTTATTCTTCCTTGTCTAAAGTCTAAACCGATCTGCAAGCCTCAGCCAAGCATTAGCTAAAAAAAATACAAATTATTTATTAAATTTCACGAATAATGCACAAATTTGAGAAATGTCAAATCTGCGTGGCCTCGGGGGATTAACTCCCAACCAGTACCTTTCGGTGGTTGAACTACCGACCTCCCGTAACTAGGCCTAGCTTTTCATTGCAAGATTCCAGTCGGGCACAACTGGTCGGGAGTTGAACTACCAACTGGACTGGTCGGTAGTTTAACTACCAAAAGGTACCGGTCGGAAGTTAATACCCCGAGGCCATGCTAGATTTCAAAATTACCAATTTCATGTATTATTCGTAAAATTGAGATAGAAAAACGTATTATTTTGAAAAAAATAGCCAAGCACTAGCCTGCCCTTCCTGAGTCTAAACCCATCTTCCTGAACACTGATACCTGTAGCTGCATCTTCATCGCTTTACCGCTCTTGAAACTCCCGAGCAATCCATCAACCAGTTGCTCTGCTCCTCCTCCGGAAAGAAAAAGCTTTAGGCCGCGCTTGGCAACTCCCGTTAATTTCTCGCCCCTGATTGTTTACGGTTCCATTTTCACGTGTACAAAGAATTACGGCCGGCAAATACGGATGTCCCCTGGTCCGTGAGTTTTTCCGCTCCGTATACGACCGAAAACGACCGAGTAGGGAAACCAAAACGGTAATCCAAGTGCCGATACTCGTCTGATCCGGATTTTTTTCGGAACCGATTAATACGATCGTTTTTTAGCTTCAATCCGACAAACCAAGCGGGGCCTTAGGTGCGTGCTCGTTCCCCCATGACCAACGTGTTGTATGGTGCATAGCCACAATTACTTATTTTCCGTTTCTTGTGCAAGCGCATTGCAAGTTTAGCTTCTTGTTTACTCTGATCTGTCAGCCTGTGCGACCCGTCGGATGCCTTCCTGGCGAGGAGGTCTGGAAACTATTCAGACCCTCGGTGGTACTTATCTTCTCAGAGCAGTTTGTTTCTGACCGCCTCCCGTTTTCGACCTGAGAGCTAGCTGCACGCCGTGCATAGCACAACTATCTGCCAATGCCTTTTCTTTTCTTTTTGTTGGAGCGTGCATTCTGACGCTCCCAGTAGAGAGACGACCGACCGACGCCTTCAATTGTGTGGCCAGAGCTTTGGCACCGCTTCCTTGTCAAGACTCGACAGCCAGCCAAAAGACTCGTATATACTTATTCTCCTTCGAAAAAGTCCCGCATCTGCCGCTTTTCTTGTCATCGTCGACTTTTCTTGTCCCAGCTCTAGTCATCAAAAAGGAAATACAAGTACCCAAGGAAGGACGTCCTTGAGCGAATACCCCAAAGCGGTACAGCCACATGGCAACCTGTAGCAAGAGTAGAAGAAGGTGTGTCCAGCACGGAGACAGACACAAGCTATAAACCATAGTAGTAGTAGTATATTACGATGCGAGCTGCTAACTTTGCCAGATTAGATCAGCTAACGCGTGTGCTGGAACAATCTTCTTTGCTATAAACCATTTTCTTATGAGCAGCACGAACGCAGGCCCTGCACGACCGTTGTTGCGCTAGCCGGACCCGTTCCAAGCACCACGTCCACATCACGGGCCAGCCATTTTCTTCCCCGTGAACTAGTAGCAGGACATGTTGTTCGTACTGTACTGTGCCCCAACATGTGAACGCACGCGCAGAGAGACCGGTAGCAGGAAGGAAGAGAGCGGTGCTTGAAAGTAAAGTGGATCTTGTTCTGAGATCAAAAGAAGGTCTAGAAGTCGAATCATCCATCGGTCCTTCCGTTAGAGAGAGGTGGTATGGTGGAGTGGGTTATCTGAAGGAAAGCCTCCAATTGGATAGAGGGTGAGAGGGGGATAGATGGATGCTGAATATAATCCAGGCCACTCGCTGTTAGCTTCATCCATTTCGCCCCCCAAGTCAAGTCACATGGATCACTGTCCCACTTCCCTTTATCCGTTGCGATATTGCACTTCTTGCGAATTAACAACTTTCGCAAAGACGCTAAACAAAGGTTTGCGGAGATAGATGCATGCGGAGGAAGAATTGCGAATGTGTTGTTAAAAGTCCTCTCTAGCAAATACCGCGAAATGGTCAGAGACTCTAAAAATTTACGGTTTTGAGCAAGGAAAAACACACAAAATAGATTCGCATAACGGTCTAATCACGTACTCCCTCCGATCCATATTACTCGTCGTGAAAATGGATATATCTAGACATATTTTAGTGTTAGATACATCCAATCCAGTGACAAGTAATATGGATCAGAGGGAGACATATATTTTGCGGGAAACCGTAAAAGGAGGCTCTGGTACCTCATATATGCGGTCCGTAGAGTCGATTTTAAGGGGAAGCTACAAACTTCTACGGGCAAATCTCAGAATAAAACGCCGACGAGGGCACTCATGCCGACGATCGGTTTCAAGGCGATGGAGGCTCAACTACGGCATCCAACTTCGGTTCCCTACGTCACTCCGCTATTCACAACATTGATTTTTTGATTTCGTAGTCGATTTGTGGTTCTCGCGCTCGTTGACTAGCCGGAGGAGTCGATGCGGCTGTCTAGAGGCATGCTAGAACTCGGCGACGTCCACGCCTCCACCTCATTGTCGTCGAGGTGAATCACGACAGGCATGCGAGATCTACTCTGTCCGAACGATTTTCATATCGCAAAAAATATATGCGCTAAACCACAAGACTGTTTTAGGGTATCTCCTAGAAATGCGCAAGGGTGATAATGAAAAGTATCGATTTCTTTGTGTTGTAATGTAGTGAGCACAAAATGAAGCTGTGTGTATGATGACCATCGGTAGTTAGTTATCTTGTTTGTCTTTGTACCTCTACCGAAGGCTCTCTCCTCTCGACCTTCTCTTCTCCTCTCTTTGAGAGTCTCGAGAGGCTTCCCAGCTCTTACCCTTCTCTTCCCCGGCGACCGCGCCGGCTGGATGGGATGGGGGGGGGGGATGGAAGAGGCCGACCTGTACAATGTGGTAGTCGTAGGTTTTTCGGGTCATCTTCGGCCTCGCTGCACTCGTGAGCCATGTTGGCCCGAGCTTCTTCTTCCTCTGCTCAGAGAGGATTGTTCTCTCCCTCTTCGTGGTGTTCATCGCTGCCTCTGGCCCAAGTGGTTACGTCCCCGGAGTCAGCTGCGGCGGCTGTGTTTGCATGCGAGTCTTCGGCGGTGTCCTGGGACTTGATCGCATGGGCGTAGTTCCTAGCAGGGTGTTGCATGCAAAACTTGAGGACCATGTTGTAATATTTTATGTTTTTAGTGTTCTCCGTGTAACTGTGTACCCACCGCTCAGTTGTTGCAGAATTTGGGTCCTTTTAGACCCATCCCAGTTTAAAAAATCTTGTTTGTCTTTGTAGATATTTCTGAATTTCTTTTCAACTATCAAGTACTCAGAAAATTTGGTACTACGTACAGGAAAGGCGGCTGGGAGACAAAAGAAAACCCATCTAGGGTTATGCACCTCTTGCCGGCGACATCGCCGGTCTGCTCCGCCTCCGGTGGTCCTAGGGTCTTGGAGGTGTGGCGGATCACGGTCTCTCGCCGGCGGGAGGTTTTTCGTTCTTTTTTGTCTTCTTTTTTAGTGTCTTTTTGGGATGTTGAGGCGAAGACTATGTCTTGGAGTCAGAATAAAGTCCTTCCCGCTCTATTCTCGTTCCGGTGGTGCATCTACCACTAACGGAGATAGCGTGGAGTCGTTTGTCCGGCGGATCTCCTCGGAATCTATCTGTTTTTGTGTTCGTCGGTTTGTTTTCAGGTCAGTCTATTCTGATCTATGGATCATTGGCGATGGTTGCTGCTCTAGTGTGCTGGTCAATTGTGGCCTTAGCACGGCGACTTTCCGTCTGCCTACTACAACAAGCTCTACTACGATAAACTTTGCCCGCCTCCAGTGATGGAGGGGTGAGGATGGCGACGCGCCTTCGGCCTACGCTAGTGCTTGTAGTTATCACTAGGTGGTTCAATAACCTATTTGTAATTTTTATTACTTTTAGGTCTCTTTATACTGTTGTTGATGATTATCAATGGATTGGTAGAATTTCGAAAAAAGAAAGTACTCAGGAAATTGAATGCTAATTACGACGACAAGTCAGACATTTCACTTTAGGCCTTTCACAATGGATGTTTCTTAGCGCAGTATCCTAGGTGCTTTGCCTATGTGGCATGCAGTTAATGAAGAAAGAGGTGTTGTTGTATCTTAGCTAAGCTACACCTCTTGCATGATATCATAGGAAAAAAAACTTGGCTAGACCAATCACACACATGCATTGAGACTAAAATCATTAAATACTACACCACGAAATATCATCTAAGAAACAATATATTGTCATTGTTATTTTTTACGTTTTAATTACTTCTATAAAAACATGCTAAGAAACGCCCCATTATGAAATGCCTTGCAAGAGTCTTGAACCAAATAAGCCAACGTTCCATGTCAGCGTTACCTACGTTGGGTCCACGTCATCCCATCGCAAGGGTCGTCCGCGAGCTTGAAAAAAAGTCGAGCGACCAAAAAACAACCGCACATCAATGCGGGAACATTCATAAACTGGTTTTGGAATGTTGCAATTCCACCGGTAATTCCGTACGTTTTCACGCGCAGCGGCAAATTAACAGTCCAAATTAGCAGAGGGGAAAAGACGACCCGGCCCTGAGAATGCGACTGACCGCGTCGGGATCGGCTCGATCGATTACAAGGGAGGAAACAACAAGGGCGCCTAGGAAACGAAGACCACAAGGTATACAAAGGAGGGAGCGAGCGAGTGGAAGACTCCAAGAACACCCCCCAATCCCGAGCTCCAACCGGACCGAGCCCTCCTCCATTCCCCTTGTCCCCCGCTCCCCTCGAACCCTCCGCCGGGCTCGGGATCCCCTGTCGCGCGCGCGCGGCTGGAGCTGGACCGCTTGTCTCGGGCGGCGGCCGGAGGAGGAGAAGCCGTGGAGAACCGATCCTTCTCGCCGGCCCCGTCCGTCCTCGCTCGCGCGGAGAAGGTGACGAGATTCCGATTCCCGTGCCTCCTTTCTTTCTTGTTTTTCCTTGGGGGGTCGATCCGTGCCTCCTCGGAGGGGGAATGGCACAGTGATTTGCCATTTCCGTTCATCGCCTCTGCGGGGTGTTCCTGTTTCAATGGAACAGTTCATGGGCGGCGCGACACGCCTCTTTTTTTCGGGGGTACCGCGCCCTGTTCTCTTCGATTTTTTTCTTTGGATTTTAGCACTCGTTTTGCTCGCGCTGCGGGAGATTCAACTGGAGATTTATCCCGTAGAAACCGTCCCTAGATCAAAGCACCGCCCGACGCCAAAAACTTTGCACGTTTATTCCCGAAAAGGCTAAAACAAATTTGTCATTTCTTTTTCTCATTTTGAAACGGAAGAGCGTTGCTCTTTTTCAGATGCTACTAGTATCGGTACCATTTGGCGATCAGATTGTTCCCTTGAATGGGCGCCGTGGAGCCGAGATCGCTGCCAGACGAACCGTTTACATTCACATCGCATTTACTATCCTTTCCAGATTTTAGTACTGCTCCTCCACTTCAATACCATCGGTACTGGAAGCGCTTGGAATCTGCGGAAGTAAAATCCCCCCGATTCCAGATCATTTTCGAGAAAAAGGCTGGAAAAAAAACTCTCCTTCGCTACAAATCTTTGCGAAATCTCTTGTTTCTGACCAGGTACAGTAGATCGCTCCTCCATCTTTCACCCTTCGATGATGGGCAGCATAAAGACGCGGCTTTAATGGCCAACCACGCGCCTACGCCTGAGCCTTTTGTCCTGCCGTCGGCGTAGAGGCACTACAACACCGCGTAGGAGTTAATAGGCTAGCCGGCGCTCGGCGGCGTAGCACGTCGCTGGGCCCGTGCTTTCTCCGCTCTCGCATAGCACGCGGCACCAGCCACAGTACGCGCTACGGGGCAGCCGTTTTTACGGTGCCGTCGTCCTACTAGTACTATGCAAGAGCAATTGAAACGAAAGTACCCATCTTTTACTTTTGTCTCTTTAGCCTTTCTGCGCTGTTCCTCGCTGTTTCCTCGGGATCTGCGCGGCTGCGCGCCATGCTGCCTTGTTGCTTCCGCCGGCTGCCCGTGTGGGTTGGTCGCCTGCTTCTTCTTCTGGCAGCCGGCGGGGCGCCCAACGTGGGGGTACTGTCTGGCGGCGCTGTGTTGGCGAGTTGTTGCCTTGTTGGTGAGCAGGATGCCTTGGGCCGTCAGACAGGTTTAGGAAGGAGCCTGGTGATTTTGGTTGGAGGAGGGAGAGATGAGAGAGACAGGGAGAGCTCTGTGCGGCTGTGGTTGTGTTCTCTTCTGTTTGGTCTTTCTTCCATCAGGCTTGTTTGTGGACCTGGTAAGCCGTTTCTTTCTTGATGGAAATGCTAGTTGACTGACTGCGATGGTCCTTGCTGATTGTTCAGTTCATTTATACAGAGTTCGTCTTGATGATCACATTTGATTTGCTTCTTACTGCCATTCTTGATGATCAAACTTGTTATCTTATGGTTTACTCATTTCTCTGTAAACAAAATCTGGGTGAGAATAGAAACTGATAAGGTTGGTCTTGAATCGAGTTGGATAGTCACTTGCCATATCGGGCACACGTTCCTTTCTCTTGCTTTCACCTCGTTTTAATTGTGCTTCTTCATGTTTTTTCCATGTTCTCGGAATCTCGGTTTTCTGCTGTAGTCCCTATATCATGAGCCTGACATTTGTGTTGTCAATTGCAGATGACATTTTGACAGCTACTCAGCCTTCGCCGTGGTTGAGAAGACCTCTCCGCCGATTGTTTATCTCAGTCTAGAAACAATATGCCAAGATCTGACTCGGATAGGGATGATATCTTCTTTGATGCATTTGATGATATCAGACCAGCCAGGGAGCCTTCATCCTCGGATGATTGTAGCACGAGTGGTGAAGGATTAGCTCAGAGGACATTCGAGTATGATGTTTGGGCTAGCGAGCTTACAAGTGTTCAAGAAAGGCGGCAAAGATTCCTGCAGGGAATGGGATTTGATGACTTGGGTGCTACCAAAGTGGATCTTTCTCAATGCCAAGAAGAAATAACAACCGTCAGTTCTTGTGCTGACTTGCAGGAAAGAACTGTCAGCAACATCTCTTCTTTGGATTCATCCATTCCCGAGAGTGATTTGGCATTTGATGCCGCCTGTTGCATAAGGGATCTGGATAGTGGGAAGAAATACCTAGTTCATAATGGTGGGCACGATGGACTAACTAGCTTTCTGAAGGAGGTTGCAACTGATAAGGTGTTATCTCTTCTGGAGTTTGAAAGCTTGGTCGGTGTTTCTCGATCTGTTCAGAAGTTACTACGAAGGGCATATTCTCAGAGTCCTGCAGGAGAGATAAAAAGTGCTATTGGCAGTAAGAAGAAGGATATCAAAACCTTGTGCAAAAACTTCATGAAGAAGAGGAGTTTTGGTGGAATATGCAAGTCTGATGTCCATGTGAAAAACTCCACAACAAGTGTACCATCCAGAACAAGAGTTCAGCACAGAAAGAAAAAGAACGCTGAATTCTCTGCTGTCTATATGGGTCAAGAAATCCGAGCCCACGATGGTTTAATTAGAGTGATGAAATTTAGTCCGTCTGGCTGGTATTTAGCAACTGGGGGTGAGGACTGTGTTGTTAGAATATGGAAGATTACAGAAGTGGATGCATATTCTAAAATGTATGGTGGAGAGAACCACTCTCATGAGTATGTAGAGAAAATTAAAATCCTTAAACCGAAGCAAGCAGAGGGTCAGAGCCATACACTTGCAGTAGTGCCCAATAAGGGCTTCCATATTACCGAGAGCCCATTACATGACTTTCATGGCCATACAGCTGGTGTCCTGGATATGACTTGGTCAAGATCAGATGTGAGTTTCTCTCTTGATTCTCTAAAGATGCCATACTTCTTTATTCATAATCATTCTACTCACCTGAATTCTCATGATAATCTATAAACATGTTTTCACGTATCATTACCATAACTAGATTCCTTTTTTTTGTTTCATCTGCTTACCTTCTTTGAATTTGTTTCACTGCAGTGTCTGTTGACTTCATCAAAAGACAAGACAGTCCGCTTGTGGAAAGTTGGCTCTGATGGTTGTCTCGGAGTATTCAGACACAAAGACTACGGTAAGCTGAAATTTTATGTGTCCTTTGATGCGATGCCCCACTGCCTTGCCCACAGTTGATTTCTTAATTATCCTCTTGGTCGTTTTTTAGTGGAAAATAGTATTTATAATATTGTTCAAACTTTGGGCCATTGCAATTTCAGTTTTTTTCTGGGACAAAGAACTTACTTTCCTTTGAAATTGTGTCAACAGTAACGTGTGTGCAGTTCAATCCTACTGACGAGAGATACTTCATCAGTGGTTCAATAGATGGTAAAGTCCGCATTTGGGATGTTTTAGGCAAGCGAGTAGTCAACTGGGCTGATACGCGGAATATCATTACTGCTGTTAGTTACCAATCAGATGGAAAGGTTTGGATCTGATCAAAATTTTATTACAGACTATTTTCCATCATTGGATGCTAATTCATGTTTTTGTAAATCAGGGTTTTGTTGTTGGCACGACTGCAGGAGTATGTCGCTTCTACGATCAATCAGGTACATAGAGTTCATGACTTACCATCCATGTGGTTCTCTTACTTTGAGGGTCACTAAATCTGTATTGTGTATTATTACTCTCTTAATTTAGCACCTTGTTTTTATAGGTGAAGACATCCAACTAGACAAAGAATTGTTTATGCAAGGGAAGAAAAAGTCCGCCTCCAGTCGGATCAAGAGTCTGCAGGTATGATTTCTACCTTGATAGTTTAGCGTATCTCTACTGATAATTTGGGAAACAGTTATGCTAATTTTTTTATGATTGCCAATCTGCAGTTATGTACAAGTGATTCTCCTAGATTTCTAGTTACATCAACAGATTCAAAGATTCGAGTTGCTGATGGTGTTGATATCGTCCAGAAGTTTAAAGGTATATATTTGCAAAAGTTCCTGTCTTTCATTTGCTTATAAAAGCTGCCATTTTCATCTTATATTCTGTGACTTGAGCAATGATAAGACCACCCTTTGTACCTTGCGATGCAGGTCCTTGGAAGTCAAAGGCTCTGTCATCACCATCTCTAACTTCAGATGGTAGATATCTAATATCTTCCGGCAAGGATTCCAATGTCTACATCTGGAATTTTGAATCAGCCAGAAAATTAGGGGAAAACGAAGCCAAATCGGTCCGTTCTTGCGAAATGTTCTTCTCCAAGGACGTGACAACAGCCGTACCGTGGCCAGGAGTGCGCCAAGACAGGCACACCAAGCCTTCCTGCTTGACCGAGAAGTCTGTTAGCACACCCAGTTTGCTGCGCCCCCACGGAGAAAGCCGTTCCCCTGGGGCATGGTTCTTCACCGATGGTATCAGGGGTTCTGTGACATGGCCAGAGGAGAAGCTCTCCTCTGCGAAGCCTGTGAATGGCCCCCGGCTGGCTGACTGTCTCTCCGCGATATCCGCGGCTTGGAACATGGTGATTGTGACAGCGAGCCACGGTGGAGTTATCCGGTCTTTCCACAACTACGGCCTGCCCGTGACGCTATGAATTGCATTCTTGGATCGGACTGCCTGCTGAAGAAGCTACTAAGAAGTGTAAGATTGGTTATTATTAGCTCTACTAACGACCTTGAAGTTTTTTTGTCAATAGTCTTAGGAGTGTGGTGGAAGAGGGGCTGGTATAGCACCAAGAAAAGTGGAAAATGTGTACCATGGGCGTTCTAAACTTCGATTAATCATTGCTGATGATTTATCTATAAGCTCTCAATTCTTTTTTCTTTTGAGAAGGCCTCTGGTTTTTTCTGTGACAGTCAATTGTGTATCTTTCATGGTTGCTTCCACAGAGGCCAAGACCATGTAGGTCCTCATGTTTTGGCTGCATTTTATTTAGTCGGTCAAGATGGTGAGGGGAACTCCCATCAGTTTCTTCTGGTCATTATCAGGTCCTTGTAACCTTCTTCCAATATGTGTGGTTCTGTCGCAATGGTGGCTATGTGCGATCGCTGTAGAAAGCGCTATTGGAACAGAGGGCGTCCAGGTCCAGCTTGGTAAGTTGGTGGCAGGAAATAACTCCGGCTCAACGCAGGAGAGCCCTTCGTTTCGATCTTGGTGGCGTCACACGCAGCCGTCACTTTGTGTCCCACCCACTTTACAGTTGCAAACTTGCACGTTCCTGACGTCGACGTTCACAAGATGCTCCTGCTAGGCTCCACACGTACACCGCGGGAGGACCAACAAGAAGTGAGGTGCGGTGCCCTGCGGGCTGTGTCGATGCTTGTGGGATATATTCCTCTCATATTTTCAACAAATTAAGGTGCTAATTCGCTGTTTGGTTGCGACCTGGGAACAGTATAAAAAATCACAACATGGGAACAAGTTGCAGAGAGTCAATGCTGCAAACCATTTGCACTTGCAATATAATACGAGCTGCTAACATATAGGCCAACATACCCGCGGAAAAAAGGCCAACGCAACAAAAGTACTCCCCCGTGCAGAAATAACTGAATTGAGTTTGTCTAGATTCGAATGTATCTATATAAATGTGTCAAGATATATTCGAATCTAAACAAACACATACAATTATTTCTGGACAGAGGGAGTATTATACGGCGCGATAGATCTATTACATGTACGGGACCTTATAAGAGCATCTCTAGCAGATACAACATCCGTTGTCGACCCGCATAATAACCATCACTTTAAAACATGGTCATTTTAGATACTGCAAAGTCTACCGCATCGGGTTTTTTTTGCGGTTCACCGCAAAATGCGCGCTTCCGTGATGCATATATACCGCATGGAGGGCTCGCGATGCGGTTCACTGCATCTCGACGCTTTGGTTGGCGGGAGGGAAATTTCCCCTTCCCACTTCCCGTACAGCCGTCGCCGGCCGTTTCCACCCTCACTCTCTCTCTCCTCCCCGCCGCCATGGCGAGACCCAATCTGAACTTCTACGAGGTCACGATGTTCACCGCTACGACGCCTCGCTACCAGGCGACGCTTCCACGGCTGGGAACTCAGCTATTAAGTGCCGGGCGCCAGTTTCGTGTGGTTCCAAGTTGGCTCGCCAGATCGAGGATTGTCGCCGCCAACTGCCAGAGTGGAAGCGGGCAATGGCCCGGTACGCGCCTACGAGCTCGTATTGGCAGAAGCGTTTCAAGAAGGAGCGTATGAAAGGGCATTTTGCCTCTTTATATGTTTTGATGTTTGTTGACAACACTAGGAAGGTTTAATCATGTGCTAAGTTTTTCGGGGCATTATAAACTTGTCAGCATACTGTTAGTGTGTTGCTCCCTCAAAGGGAAAAGAGGGTTCTAATTGAGTTGATGGATGAAGATCCCAGGAGTTTTAAGTGTGCAAACTATGATTTTCTAGACTGTCCGACAAGTGCTGACCGGAGTGTTTATTAGGGTCCTCTTGCTCTAGTGTTTATTAGGAAACCCTAGGTTGTATTTTCAGTTCTAACTTGCTTGTTGTCATTGTGGCAGCTGTCATTGTGGCAGCTATCCTTGTGGAAGTGTGCAAACTATGCTTTTCTTGGAAGCCTCCATTCCATTGTGGAAGTTTGCTCCAAGCTTTATGTAAAGGTGTCAGTTCCTGCCTCGAAGGGTACCGATAGTGGAAAAGTGGACCAGGCCATTTGTGGTGGAAGTTCACCAGAGAATAGGGTGAGGCCTTTGTGGCGTGGTCGTCTAAGTACCGCCCACCCGTCCAACGCAGACGTACTTCCCCTAAAAAGGAAGAAACTATGGTAAATCAAATCTCGTGTCCTTGCGTGCTTCACCCTCGGTTACCTCTTTCCTCTAAGTGCTCATTTGCTTGTTTGGTGCTAGTATCTAGGTTGTCATATAGGTGAATTCATCTTAGTTACATATCTAGAGAATTTACCTTTGTGTCAAGCCTAAATTGAAAAGGAAGTAAAATTTGGGGTAGCACCTATTCACCCCCTCTCTAGTGTCCATACGATCCATTTCAATTGGTATCAGAGCCTCGACTCTTAATTCGGGCTACCGCCTAAGAGAGTATGGGAAACCAAGATGGTGAGGCTAGTGACACGGTCACCATGGATGACTTCAATTTTTTTGGAATCATCCATGACTAAACAAATAAGTGAGTTGCATGATATGATGGCGCAATTCATGAAAGATAAATCGATTGTGCCCACTACTTCACCTGAGGATCCAAATTCGGGTTCTAAGGTGAGGTTCCACCTCCCGAGAATAAGAATTCGTGGGATGATCTACATGAAACCTTAAGTACCTCATCCAAAAAGAAAAGAGAGAAGGAAGGGTTCCATTCGGTCCCTTGGTACTCTCCCGACCCTCCTATCCCTCACCCTCATATAAACAATAGAGGTGATCCATCTATGCTTGCTGCATATTCTTTTGCTCAATGGCAAACTTTGATGAAATCTCATGTTCACAGCTCTTGCATCGAGTTATGGAGAATTATTGGAGAAGGACTCTCTATTAGTGATCCAACCAACTTGACAAGAAGAGAAGTTGTTGATAGTCAACTCAATGCCACCTCTTTGCACACGATTCAACTTGGTGTGGGGCCAAAGGATTTCCCTCACATTGAAAACTCAACACCGCCAAGGAATCTTGGGATGCTCTCACCTATTTGTTCGTTGGGAATGAGAGCATGAGGATAAACCAATATAATGCTTTGAGCAATCAAGCGGAAGGTTTCTTCATGACGGAAGGAGAGAATCACGAGGACATGTATCGAAGGCTCCAGTCTATTGCCACCGCATTTAGGAATCTTGGCGCCTCTCATGTAGATGATGCTTGGATCAAAAGAAAGTATGTAAGCTCTCTCATGCCATTTGAGTCCGCCGACTTGAAGAGTGTCCAAGGAAGACATAACTACCATCTCATGACATCCAATGAAGTTGTGCAAGAAATGCAAGCCTTCAAGGTTGCCACCAAGAATGTCGAAGATTCTCATGCTCGGGCCATAGGAATGCAAAAGGGTGTGAACCTTGCTTGAAAGGCACATGTGGTGGAACATGAGGATGAAGGAAGAAGTTATGAAATCAATGCAATGAGTTTTCCCAAGGAAGTCAAAAGTGCACATGGTGAGTATATGGCTTTCTATGCCAGAAACTTTTGGAAGAATCCCGCCAAGGCATGGTTGTAGATAGATCACAAGAACAACTCAAGTGGGAGAAAGGAAGGTGGTCCAAAATCTAGATCATGCTACAATTGTGGTGACCGATTTCATTTTGTTGTTGAGTGTCTGTATGAGAAGAGAGAAGATCATGGTGGAAGACTTATTCTCAAGCACAAGTCAAGGGCTCCTCCCCGCAAGAAGACCCCGCAAGAAGCCTTTCAACAAGAAGAATTCCACCTACAAAAAGTCTCTAGAGATTGTGTTGGTAAATCATGAGGAGTATTCATCTGGGAGTGAGGAAGAAGAAGAGTCTACAAGTGAAGTGGCGACCATTGCCACCACCTCTACTCCCACCTACTCCTTATTTGACTCCCCAAATAAGAATCTCCCCAACGAGAATGTCAATTGCCTTATGGAAAGGGCATCCGAGGTATCATATATCCCCTCCCTTCATATGACCTTGAATGATGATATGGATGACCTTGCTAGTCTTAAGGTTAAGGAGGAAATGGTTCCTTTGGATCATTATGTGACTAATTTGTAAGGTGAACACAAGAACACTTTGAGACCCTCATGGGTCAACTTGTTCATATGGAAGGGCTTCTTGAGGAGAAAGGTAAAATTTAAACAAAGGATGCTATTGAATTAGCATCCTTGAAAAATTCTCTTGAGGAATATGAAGACCTCCAAGATTCTATTGAAGAGAGGCTTGAAGGCATTGATGAGACACATAATTTATCTACCTCTAAACTCATTAAAGAGCGTGACCATGCTCTTGCTAAGGCCAAGGTTATTAATAGAGAAAAGGTTGAGTTTGGTTTTGTTCAAGCTAGACTAACCATTGATCAAGAGAAACTTGAAAAGTCTCACAAGGCCTTGGATAGTGAACACTCTATCCTCATCATGTCTCTTGAACAACTTCAAACCTGAATAACTAAATTTGATGCTCCTAGGACCTCTACTACTACATGTGATCATACAAATATCAATGAGGAAAATTCTAGGTTGAAGGATGAGCTTGCCAAGTCCTCCCTACCCGAATGTAATGGTGTTCCAGATGACCTTTTGAGTAATCAAAGGTCAAAAAATGGGAAGGAGGGTCTTGGCTATGTATCCAAGGCAAAGAAGAAGAACAACAACAAGAAGAAGAAGGCCAAGCCCGCTCAAGCAATAAAGAGCACCATTGTGGGTGGTGATGCCAAAGGAAAAACTGCTCATGATGATTTTGCGTGAATTGCTAACCCTCACTATGTTCTATTTTGTGATTATTGTGGTGATGTTTATGAAAAATATGCTGGACCTTAGGATGGTTTTGTTGTTTGGTCCATTTGGGTTCCAAAGATCATTGTTACTAAAAAAGAGGACCCATTGAAAATGGGTACCTAAAACCAAGTCTTGATTCTTTATAGGGTTATGCTTCCTATGGGTCAATATGGGTGATTAATAGTGGATGCACAAGTCATATGACCGGGATCAAAGCAATCATGACAGAGATGGGGCCAAATGTCAACAATATAACCGTCTCCTATGGTGATAAATCAAAATCTAAGGTATTGGGTCTTGGCAAGGTGGTAGTCGCAAAGGATATATCCCTTGTGAATGTCATGCTTGTTGAGACCCTTGGTTATAATTTACTTTCCGTTCATGCACTTGGAAGGTGGATTTTTTCGTCTTTATTGATGATGATATTGTGGTACTCTTATGGAGTAAGACTCTAAAGGTCGCTTTTGTTGGGTACGTTGATAATGACTTGTACGTGGTGGAATTTTTTCAGGGAAAACCACTACAAGCTAAATGTGCCTATCCGGGAAGGCCGATGTGGGTTGGTTATGGCATCGCCGACTAGTCCATGTCAATATGAGAACTTTGCAAAGTCTTCACAAGGATGGCAATATTGTTGGACTAAAAGAAGATGTTTGTTTTGCCAAAGATCGTGTTTGTAGGGTTTGTTTTGAAGGAAAGATGCATGACTCTCCCTATCGTAAGACTACCAACATCATGTCCAAGAGGATCCTAGAGCTCCTTCATGTGGATCTGTTTGGTCCTCCATCTCATCGAAGTCTTGGTGGGAAGAAATATTGCTTGGTAATTCTTGATGACAATTCAAGATATACATGGGTTTATTTCTTCAAATTGAAGAGTGAAACTCAAAAGACCGTCATTGACTCTGCCAACCTTGTTCAACGTCAACACCATGTTCCAATATTGGTAATAAGAAGTGACAATGGCCCCGAGTTCAAGAAATACAACTTGAATGAGTTTCTTAGGGAAGAAGGGATTCAACACAAATATTCCACCACGTACACCCCTCAACAAAATGGTGTTGCCGAGAGGAAGAACCAGACTTTGATGGATATGGCTAGGTCCATGTTGGTGGAGTTTAAGTATCCATACGACTTTTTAGCCAAAGCCATCTCTACCTCCGCAAGTTGTTGAACAAGACTCCATTTAAATTACTTATCGGTAACAAGCCCAATATCTCCTACTTCCAGGTGTTCAGTTGTAAGTGTTTATATCTCATAAAATGAGTTCATTTGTATAAATTTGAGTCCAAAGCAATTGAGGTATATTTTTTGGTTACGGTGCTGAATCCCACACTTATAGAGTCTATAACAAAACCATTCGGTGCGTTATAGAATCTTGTAGTGTGGTATTCAAAGAAAATGATGGCTCCCAAGTGGGGAAAGTTGATGTTTGTGATGTAGATGATGAAATACGTCAAGACGCTATAAGAAGAATGGGTGTGGGATTCTTCCGCCCCATTGAGGAATCCCTTGTGGCGGCTCAGGAAGAACTATGCTCTACTCAAGTAGATCCCTCATCTTCAAAAGATCAACAAGCTCCAACACATGAAGAAAATGATGCACCTAGCCAAGAACAAGATGGATACCCTCCTCGTGGTGATCAAGATGAAAATGCGGTTCAAGAACTATCAAGTGGAATCAGCCTTGATCATTACCAAGATCATCAAGAGTCTCATGTTGAAGAAGATACATCTGGTGGTGATCAAGGTCAAGTTGAAGGTTAGGACGGAGACCAAAATGATCATGATGATTAAGATCCTCCTCCAAGAAACAACAAGGAGATCGAGGCCCGTTGTGAAGCTAGAGCAGAAATAAATCTGAGATTAAGAAAACACACTCTAGACAAGGTCATTGGTGATCTAGAACATAGTTGGCAAGTTTTAGTGATCATCAAGATCACATCTCTTTAGTGGAACCTCAAAAATTATTTGAAGAACTTGAGGATCCGTGTTGGTTGAAATCCATGCATGAAGAACTCAACAACTTCAAGTGCAACAAGGTTTGGAAGTTAGTAGATAAGCCCAAAGAGTGCCGCAAATTTATAGGCACTAAATGTATATTCAAGAACAAGCAAGACGAGAATGGCATTGTTGTGAGGAACAAGGAAAAATTGGTAGCTCAAGGTTTCTCCCAAGTTGAAGGCATTGACTTTAGTGAAACCTATACTTCTATGGATCACCTGGAGTTCATCCATATCCTTCTTGCATATGCATCACATCATAATTTCAAGTTGAAACAAATGGATGTGAAAAGTGCTTTTCTTAATGGTCCTTTGCATGAGTTGGTTTATGTTAAGCAACCCCTGGGTTTAGAGGACCCCGACTTCCCTAACCATGTGTGTAAACTCGATAAGGCACTCTATGGACTTAAACAAGCACCTCGTGCATGGTATGAGCACCTTAGAGACTTGTTGCTAGACTGTGGGTTTGAAGTTGGGCAAATCGATCCCACTCTTTTTACTAAGAAGGTTAGTGGGGAGCTTTCCATTTGCCAACTTTATGTGGATGACATTATCTTTGGGTCTACTAAAAAAATCTTTTAATGATGATTTTTCAAAAAATATGACCGATAGGTTTGAGATGTCTATGATGGGAGAGACGGGGTTCTTTCTTGGTTTTGAGATCAAGCAATTAATTTGAGGAACCTTCATCAACCAAGCCAAATATATCCAAGACATGCTCAAGAGGTTCAAGATGAAGGATCTTAATGGGGTTTCTACACCTATGCAAACCAAATGTCATCTTGAGCTAAATCCCAATGGTAAAGATTTGGATCAAAAGGTATACTGGTCCATGATTGGTTCTTTGCTTTACCTTTATGCATCTAGACCCGATATTGTGTTGAGTGTAGGAGTGTGTGCAAGGTATCAAGCGGCTCCTAAAGAAAGCCACTTTGTGGCAGTCAAGAGAATATTTCAATATTTAGTTCATACCCCAAACTATGGTTTGTGGTATCCAAAAGGCTCAAGTTTCTCTCTTTGTGGATACATGGACTCGGATTGGGCTGGTGATAAGGATGATAGGAAATCAACCTCCGGGGCATACCAATTCCTTGGTAGGTCCTTGGTGTGTTGGTCTTCTAAGAAGCAAAACGGTGTATCTCTCTCCACCGCCGAAGCTGAGTACATGGCAGCCACAAGTGGATGCACTCAGTTATTATGGATGAGGCAAACTTTAAAGGAATACGGTGTCATTTATGACAAAGTGCCTATTTTGTGCGATAATGAAAGTGCTATCAAGATTTCCTACAACCCAATGCAACATACAAGAACCAAGCATATTGATATTCGGAATCACTTCATTAGAGATCATGTTGCCCGTGGATGAATGACACCGATGGAAGCCATCATCCGCAACATCAGTGCGACGTCGGTGGTGCCGACACCGGGGAGGCAGGCCGTGTCCGCGGATGGCACGTCGAGGTGCACTTCGACGGTGAAGGCCGGATGTACCTCGTGGCCAGATGGGAGCACTTTGCTCGTACTTCTTGGAGTACACATACGACAGAGAGGGCGGCTAGCTCACCGTCCACTTAAAATTGGGAAAAATTTGAGCCTAATTTGAACCAAAATTCTGTGACTTAAAATATATGTATGATTTTAATAAATTTGATATGTATTTGAGTCGTGAGACCGGTGGATATGCTCTAAATCTGATTCATAAGTAGTAGTACTTGCTTTGACAATCTCTGGTGGGCTTGTATAAATTTGATCGAAATATGTATGATTTGAATCAAAATTGATATGTATTTGAGCCGTGAGGACGGTGGATATGCTCTAAAGCTGATTCATAAGTAGTACTCCCTCTGACCCAAATTACATGATTTAGATTTGTCTAGATTCGATTGTATCTTGACGAATTTGAGTCAACTAACTTGGATTGACACTCTCAGCCACTAATTTGAAACGGGGAATGGATGCTTCCGCCAATGCTACAAGTCTACATGGCAGCCATGATGGCAGCGACAGAACGGTCAAAACTGATAGGGCACCAACTTGACCCTCTAGGCATTTGGCACGCCAACTATGGGCAGCTAGATCCAGTGTCAAGCAACTCGAGTCCCGCAATGCATTCTCTTGACAACTTTGGGGCAGCTAGATCCAATGGCAAGCAACTCGGGCCCCGCAATACATTCTCTCAACAACTTTGGTACCGCTAGATCCAATGGCAAGCAACTCGGGCCTCGCAATGCATTCTCTCGACAACTTTGGGACCGCAAAGTGACTAAATTAGCAGGAACTCACAACCATCCATTGAATAATAATTCTACTCTCTAAATTAGCTATCTATTCAACTAATCATTACACATGCCACCCTTCACCACAACCGCATACTATAACTGCTAGGACGGGGATGACAACTACTAAAACTACCCACATGAATCTACTATTCTCCTCCCCTTTCACTTGAAGTTCATGCTTTAGATTTTCTACCACTTGATCAGATATAGCAAGATCAGCCTCAAGTGTCAACTTCTCTTTGCAAATAAGCTCTGAATTCTTGTTTTCTTCCTCGACAGTACGCTTCAGCTCGAATATCAACAGATTTTTATGGGCCAATTCATCACCTAAATTGGCAACCATCTCCTCCAAATCCATCCTCTTGCTAGACCACTGGGTTGATTCATCTTGTATACAATGTACCATGGATCATCCGCCTGCATAACACACTATAACAATCCCAAAACAAACCCAATTGAAATCAGTCCGATAGGCCATGTAGGCGTTTCAAATTGAACGGTAGTACAAAGAGAAGGAGCTACATGCACTTCTGACGTGGTAGGAGAAGGAGAATGTGCCCACGACATGATTGATTCCCCACCCTCGCCGGTGTACCCGCTACAAACAGACATTAAGGACCAATTTGCACCTGCAATATTGAGGAAATTACGGAAACCGAATCGATTAGGGTGGGCGGAGGAGGAGCGAAGGTCTTACCAAGCACTACTAGCAATTGCTGCGACTGTTTGGCGAGCTATGACGACGAAACCAAATCTCGGTCGTCATGGGCCGCGGACCTGCCTGCGGTCGGTACTATCTCAACATACAATGCGTGCGGACGAAACAGGTGCTGGAGCCATGGTTGAGGTGCAGCGCGACAGTCCGTCCGATACCGCCGTAGGACGGATCCGGTGTTGCACCGATGATGGTTGCTCTGTCTGCCAGTGGGATAGGAGCTGCTCGGGGCTGGAGGCTGGGAGCGGATGAGAGAGAGAGAGAGAGAGCCGACGTGTCATACACGATCCCACCTGTCAATTTTTGCATATTTGCCAATTTTGCATATCTACCAAACTTTTTCTTTAAAATTTGCATATTTGCCACATGAGCACCACATGTCAGTGACACACAAAATGGCAAATATTCACGTTGCAAAGTAAAACATGGCAAATATCCAAATCCCCCTCTAGCCCCACATGATGGTCCCACCGGTCATTGGATACGGCGGCCCCACAGAACAACCCCACATAGCGGCCCCATTGTTCATTGGCTTCGACGGCTCCACAGAACGACCCTATTTGTTGGCTGCACCGGCCACACAATCAGGAAAAAAGGGACCCACAAGTCAACGAGAGATGGATGGCTGGTCTGCCGTGTATCCTGGCCCCACCCGTCAACATGTAACGGTCAAGGTGACATAACGTAACGCTCAACGCACGACCCGTCCCAACGCGGTCCCGCCGGTCAGCATGTAACGGTCAAGTCTTTGACCTGACGGCATCCCCCGTCCGAGCGCCTGTGAGGGTTTTAGAACAGAGAAAAGGAAAAAGTGAGGAAAAACTAAGCGGCTAGGGAAAAGTGAGTACAAGTAACGAATCAGGACACGAAAATAGAAATCCCATAAAAATAATAATACTCGTTAATATTTTAGCATGCTAAAATCATTTCTATAAAGTATAAATATTTAGTACAAAGCTCGATTATTTTAGTTCATCCCTAGGTCTAAGTTTTGCATGGACTAACCTAGGGTCATGATAGTTTAGCCGCTTCTAGGGCCACACCGACTTGATCATGCACTTCTCTTGTTCATCCTCATCATAACACATGTTTTACTCATCCCTCAAACTTGGTCAACTAGGTATGGGTTAGACAACTATGCTAAAAAAAATGTAAAGTCGACATGTTCTTTATATACACAACAAAGTTTTTATTCTTTTGAGAAGACCTTAGTTTTTTGTATGCAAGTTGTTATCCATTTGTATATTTCATCCTTGATTACACGAGGACTAGACCCATCCAGGTTTATATGTTTTGGATGCATCTTTAGTCTAGTTTAAGTCAGTCAAGATGGTGAGGGGAACTCTCGTCAGGTGCTCCCGGTCATGATCATGTCTCTATTTCACTGCACTTAACATGTGGTGTCTATGTGTGTTTGCTATGGAAATAAATACAAGAGTCTTCCGTGATGTTTCCTCACCCCATTTCTTAATCATTACAAGAATGAAAGAAGAATGGATGATGTGGTGCACCGCTGGGACAAAGCATTTGGGTCGCCACCATATTTCCTCGGTATTGGGGGCCTTTTAGTTTTGCGTAACGAACTCTTCTTTTATGTTAATGAAAGAGGCCGTAAATCTTTTGCCTTTGTTTAAAAATGCTTGGACAAAACCGAGGGACATGCTAGGCTTGGGCCAGGAACGGGAAAGCCCTCAATGGTACATTCGTGGTGGCGGAGACAGGACCATACTAGCAGGGGCCTGTCCCCCTATGATTTGATATTTCTACCTATGTTTTGTGCTAATAGATTTTTCCAGCCTCCGACAAGATACATCATGCCCGATTGTTGTTGCCTAATAATTTTGCATACCACGAAAAACAACTTTAATGTATGAACCGAACCTTGGCAACTGTTGCGGGAACTATAGCATCATCATGGCGTCCATGTGTAGTATGCAACAAAACATGCATGAACTACATACATGAGCTTGCAATGTGTCAATACAATCAATTTTCAAGGAAATAAAAATCTGAAACCAGCAAAGCTTTTTGCAGATGGGGTGGATGATGGAGAATGAGCGACGGGCAGGAACACGAACAACAGTGGAAGAAACACCGTGATAGTGGGGAGGGCGGACGGAGTGGTGCTGGCCAGGCGAGCAGAGGGTACGGGAGCAACTCCGGGACAAGCAGGGTAGACGCGAGCGCAGAGCGGCGCCGGGCAAGCAAAGCATATTGGAGCGAGTGAGCGAGCAGCGGCCGGCTTGAACCGGTGACCACAGAAATCTTTCCCCCTTTTCCTTCCGTAGACAACTGGCAAAGGTCTAGAGACCTCGAAGTAGTAGTACTGCTCAAATCAAGCCGGCTGTTGGTCCAAATATGAGCAACTGAATCGATTGGGGAATAAAGCGTGAGACACTGCTGCCGAGACAGCTCCACGTCCCCCCGTAAACCGAATCTTGCCAGGGCACGTGCGAGCGACGGGACGAAGCCTCCAATTCTCGCAAGCTCTCGCATCAAGCGCCTATATCCGTACCCATCGAGCGAGCCTTTCTTCCGCTCTCCTCTCGTCTTCTCCGCCGGAAAGAAAACTCCAACGGCGCAGCAACACCATCACTGACACGGTCAGTCCACACAAGGACATGGCTATTCGATCATCACGGCAGAAGAAAACAATTTTTTGATACAACACCAGATGCTGCCGTTCGCAGTTGAAAAGAAGAGAAGCCGAAAATAAAGACATTTCCAACGCCGCGACCCAAATGCAGAAGACAGCGATCCAAATGGTTCGAACCCATCCAATCTAATCCGCGAGGACAGCTGAACCACAGCCAAACGGTAGCGCTTCAAACGGACCAACTTGCGCGGGTCCTCCCCTTATCCACCCTGGGCCCTCCCTCCAGTGGGTACATAACCCACTCCTACCTCAAACCCTCGCCCACCATCTCCGTCGCCACCCTAGGGTGCATCGCCGTCTGCGCCGCACCACTTTCGAGTGGATCCTGCTGGCCGGAAGTCATGATCTCTTGCTGACTAGCTAGCCGACGCCGAAAGAGCTCGTTGTTTGTTATCGTCTTCGGTCGTCGTCGCATGTGTTTTTCCCATTAGCAATAGCACCACCTGAGCCTGTGCGCGTTGTCGAAGGTGAATGGCTTCTACGGCCGCATCCTGAGACCGGCCGTGATGCCTATATTCATCGTCCACACGCTCGGGCATATTGTTAGCCCATTCGCATTTGATGTGCATTCGCCACACATTTTGGACAACTAGACATAGACATTGACAGTACGGCCATAAACTGACCAGCGATTTCTGTATGCACATGGATAAGATGCAATCGAGTTTTTCTGCAAAAATATCATCGAATCATTGTCGGATGTCGGACGACAAGTCCGTTGGTGAAACCAATATTTTGTTGGCCGCTGCAAGCATGATGCACGAGCACAACTAGATGTCTGTGCGTAGGGGCTCATCGAATAGGCGTATAGAATGATCGTTGAGGACAAGTATCATGACAACCTCTATGACAAATGTTAGGAATTTGATGATACCATAGTTGAGTCAGAGGCGCACTTACTAGGCTGCTAGATAGTGACCCATTTTATGTCCAAACGACCATCTCACACATAGCCGTTAAAAACGGATAGTGTCGATGGAGATGACATGGTGCAAAGTCAGCATGACCTAACCAAGAATACCGAAGCAGTGTATACAGAATAAACAAAGGAGCTCTTGAACAGACAATCATTTCCTCAGGTTACACGAGAGATGTAAATCCAAAGAATACAAGAGTGTCCCGAGGCCGGATCCTTCTAGTAATTACCTACGCACTAGTGCTGACTAATAGCATTGCTTTCTCAATTCCTTCCTCCCACTTTCCTCACTGCCTAGTGGACTAGTGGTTGCCCAAGAACAATTAATAAAACCAAAAGGGATAGATCTCTCACTAATTAAGTTGTCATCAGTATGGGGGCCCACCACGCCGGGCGGCCCCTGCTCCAAAATTGAATGAGGAAGAAAAGGGAGAGAAAAATTGGGCCTCTTTGACGGAGGCGGCCGGACCGCCTAAAGATCCGGCAGGTTGCTCATGAGCTCCGCGAAGGTCCTAGGCGACGGCACGGTGGGCGTGGCAAGCAGGTTCCGGGGGCTGGGGACGAAGGGGTCGGAGTAGTAGGATTGCGGTGGCCTGGCGGCGCCGCTGCCGCCGCCCCCGCCACTGCCGGACGAGGCGGCGCCCGTGGAGGCTGTCCGGAGGATGGGGCTGAGCTCGTTGAGCCAGCTGATGCAGCTCGGGTCGAACGGGAGCGGGGAGAACTGGCCCGAGGCCGCGGCGGGCGGCAGCGAGGACGGCAGAGGGGAGAGGATGCCGGGCCGGGCCGAGCTGACGACCGCCGCGAGGCCGCCGTCGTCGAATCTGTAGTCGGAGAAGTCCATGTACTCGGGCGGCGTGGGCGCGGGCGTCGGCCGGACGGACCTCTCGATGGTTGCCAGCCTCGCGGCCGGCGACATCGCGGCGGACGGGGAGAGGAGGAACTCCGGGGGCAGGAACATGGACTGGCCCGGCAGCGCGTCCTCGTCGTCCATCTGGCAGTCCTGCTGGGTCTGGGCCGACTCGTAGGAGGAGGATTGGAGCGCGCCGGAGACGGAGCCGGGGCCCGTGAGCCGCTGCACGAGCGCCATGAACTCGCTGGGCTTGGTGTGGATGATCTTGGGCGACGCGTCGTAGATGATCACCGGCTCCCGCGGCTGCTGCTGCTGGCCTTGCTTGTCGTCCCGCCGGCCGTGGCCGTGGCCCTGCGGCTGAGGCTGCGCGGGCGGCTTCTTGATGGCGTGCGACTCGGGGCGCACGTTGAGGCGCGGCGGTCGCGGGCCCTGGAGCTGCAGCTGGCGGCGGGGCGTGGTGGGACTGGGCCGGCCCGAGGAGGAGGGCGGGTCCATCCGCGGGCGGGCCGTGAGCCTGGCCCGGGCGTGGTCGGAGGGCAGCGGCGGCGAGGGGCCCCCGGCGACGGCGCGGGAGAGGAGGCGGAGGAGGGGGGAAAGGGTGCCGTGACGGGGATGGGAATGGGGGTGGGGATGGTTCAACATGTGAGTGTGTGGGTGTGTGAGCTCAATTCGGGAGTGGAAAGTCAATCAACCGCGGCCTGCGCTGCGCTGTGCTGTGCCTGTGCGGGTTTCCTTGGGAAAACGGAGGTGGAATCTCTACGCGCGGTCCGGGGGTGGGGTTTGTAGGCAAGGCGATCGGCGCGTTGGTTTCTTTTGTTTACGCGCGCGGTGGATCTGTCATCTGTGTCGGGCAATTCGAAAAAAAAAAATCTGTGTCGGGCGGGCACGGGAGGAGACGGACTGGTTCGTTGCGGCAGGACGGCAGACGGCAGTGGACTCGGCTCGCTCGCTCCCGCCGTTCCGCGTCCCCTCCCCTCGCCGGTGATTGTTTTTTCGCTGCGGGATTGGTTGACGGTGACGTTGCCGGAATACGGGAGAGAGCGAGATGCACCCTAGGTTGAACGGGTCCGTCGGTGGCCGTGCACAACAAAGTACGGCAGGGGGTTTTGGCTGCCAGTACAGCCAGGATACCGTACATACTACCAGTACTACTTGGAAGAAGGAAGTTTGGTCGTTCTGATGGGCGATGGCCACGGAAAAGGCTTCATTTGTCCTGACAGCTGGGCCGGCGAAATATTTTTTGATTCTAAAGATCGGCTACTCCGTTCTCTGCTTTCAATCAACCACTGCGACGCCGCGTGTACGTATGCGTAGCTACTGCCGCAGAAATCGCACATGTGGCGGCCACCCCGACCTGCTGCCCATGCCATGCGCCACTATTCATGCGATGCGACGGACCACGTTGCACTGGGTCCTCCGCAAAAGTTCAATTATGTATGTGTATGTTCCGGGATCAACGGATGATCCGAGAGTATGAATGGATCTCAAATCGATATACTTCAAATTGTTTTTTACTACCTGACACATACTCCAAATTCTTACATCCTATTTCTTCCGAGGAAAAAATAAGCGGGCCGATGGCAAATGGTTCGGCCACGTTCAAACCTGTCCAACCGGACGGGCACACAACTGCAGCACGCCCAGCGGGGCGACCCAAACAGGCCATCTTCCTCGACGTTTTGCGAAGTCGGGTTTGCCAAAGTGTGAATGTCATGAAAATTGGAAGTAAGGCATAATGACGGAGGAGGCTTAGTGTTAGTTATTTTAAGGTCTCTTAGGTAAGGTAATTACCTTTAGAAGAGGAGACATAAAAAGTCTTCGGATATAAATAGAAGTTTGTAGAATCAACCTCGGATATCCACAATTGAGTGGATACACCGTTTATTTTTTCCGTGAAATCATATCGAGGTACAAATTCAAGGCATGTATAGAATCATATCCTAGTCATGAAAATCAAATGGTGGTATATACAGAGTAAGACATTATTAGAAAACCCTAAGGAGGAGAGTGACCAATGAAGTAAAAAAATCGAGGTTCAATATCTGGAGTAAGTTAAGGAGAAATCCTAAACTATGATGCTAAGGTTAATTGTGGTCACCCAATATTTGGACTCTTGAAAGCATGATAGCATGGAAATTGAAGTTTATACCTCAAGATAGTAAGAGTTAGATCTTCAGTTTGTACATAAAAGGAAGTTTTGTTAGGCTAAAGCTCAAAGAGGATAAAGTAGTTTAAATTTGGAAAACCAAAATAAAAGGTAACCAAGAATAGAGTTACTCCTAAGTTTGGATATAGAATACCAAAACAGACCTGTAGCGAGCAATAGGAAACTATGAGTGGTTTGGACTAAATGAGTCCAAAACATTCTTAATAAGTAAGCCATAAGGACTATGTATACCATAAATAGGTTAATATTAAAGGCAATGCTATAGTTGGCCGAAGTCTAAACCAATATCTTACCCTACTGAGACTTTCTAAAAACCTAGACATTTTTCAAAGAGATGTCCTAATCCGAAGACGCTCAAAAGAAACTGATCGGAGCAGGAGTGTTGGATTCAAAGAAATCATGATGTCGAAGGACCATTATCAAGTTAGAAGGGGATTCAAGGAAAAGATCTGAATTATAGATACCACAACTAATTCCAATGAAGATCGTCAAGGAGAATTTCCATCATCTACATAAGTCAGTTCTACAATGGAAACGTAAAAGAGTATGAAATTCAGGGACGAAGTTTATTTTAAGGGGGAGAGACAGTAACATCCCAAGGTTTTTGGTCAGAAAAGAAGATACCACAAGTGTGTGCATTGTATTCATGCATTAGAAAATCTGAAGAATTTTCGTGCAAAAGTATAAAACACAAAGTGATATAGGTTCCTCTTATCCCGATTATTGAAGTTTAGGTCATGAGGTGAGAGTTCTGAATTTTAACATGACCTTTGTTGATATTCTTGCTTTTGGAAAAATAATTTGAATTAAAAAATCAAATGTGAGTTCATATAATTCAAATATATTTTGAATCTTAAACCATTATTGAACAATTATATAAATACAATACAATATTGTATAAGAAATAATAATCCTTATTACATAAATGTGAATTCAAGAATTTATATGTTACAAATAATAAAGGAGATAATACAAGAAGCAAAATAATTAATAATGGAAAGGAATAATCTTTATCACTCATTAATAATAAATTACATGGTTTTACAATTATCCAAAAAGAAAAGAAAATTACATCAAAAATAATTTTTTGTTACACTAAGTATTAAACAAAGAGGATAATACAATAAGAAAATGAATTACAAGAATGTGGGTAAAGAAATAAATTAACTTTATTACATAAATATAAAAATAATGTCTTTACAATGTTTCAAAAAGAAAAGAATTACAACAAATGAAAATACAAACCCTAACTACTTATTTATCTTCGAGTCTTTAATTCTTCTTGTCCTTTGCTTTGTCTTGATCCCTGTAAAACAAAAATACACACCAAACAAAATAATGAAAGGGGTTAGTTGGCTAATGATGCTCTCTGATATCAACAGTGAAATGCACTGTTTTGTCTCATCATTGAGCATGGGGTAGGGGCGATCAGTAACTGTTCTTATCGATTAAGACTTCAGTGCATCATCAACAAGGGAAAAGCTTCACCATTAGTAGTAAAAGGAAATAATCAATGCAGTAAGTGACTTTTCTACTCAAGCTCATCCACAGCCAAAAATATCTCAGTAGTGGGACATGCCAGGAAATGGGCATGTAAGCAAGCTGCTTACAAGCAGCTTACACAACATGCAGGTGATGTGCTATCAACACAGTAACAACCCACGGAATCACATAACAGGGAAGATAGAGCCAGCTTAGCTGCTTACCATAGTTCCATAGTCACCCATATACATATTCACTATTTCCACACTACACTACATCCACATCACTACCAGATCCATTTCGATTTTCACCATCAAGAAACATTGTTTATTCTCATAGTTCACCAGCAGACTTTTCCCAACAAATTAACTAGCAACTACAGCTAACATGATCATTTAGCCAGTCACTAGAATAGATCAAAAAGCAGTCAATGGTGGCAACAGGGTTAGCATGCTGCATCTATAAGAGGTGCGTCTGGAGTACAAGAAGGAGCCAACAACAACTGATCAAGATCCACCACAAGAACAAGCTTTGGGAAGCCAAGTTTGACTAATAGAAACTTTGGAATAGAATCAATGTATACATATGTGTTCATATCAACATAAGAGTCCAAAGAAAGGAGTTTTAAGAGGAAGGTTCTTTCTCAGCTCTATAAAGAGTTGCTTTGCAAAATCATCACAGAAATTTTAAGGCCAACATAGTATATGTTCTTATCCATAAAGTGGCCTTAGCCTTTGCATCATAGGCCATGCCAAGTAATCAAGCACAAAAATATGTTCTTGTATAAATTTAAGCCTTAATTTATGCATCATGGGCTAATTAAGAAATCAAGCATACCATCTATAATCATCAGTTTCCATCAAGGATTTGTTTCAAAACATGTGACCATCATGTAGCTTTACAAAGATCTAGTAGCATAAACCAGCCTAATCCCCTTCAGCACTAAAGCTAGTTAGGTAAGTATACATATGTGCATCCTCCAAAGAAGTACCACAGAGTTTATCTTAATTTCTAACTAGTGATACATGAGTTACTAAGCTGGAAATCACCATCGTCTTTGATCTATTAATTTAAGCCATCGGTTTTATGTAATCAAATGTCCATGAGATAAACCTATACTTGAGTGTATATGGACAATTCTGTATTTCCAAACCTCTAGTTCATCATATATGAACTAATGGAGAGCACTAATAGCAATCTTTAGGAGATCACGAACCATTGTTGTATTCACAAACTCTTCTGCAAATAAACAGAGAGTGAATTTTGAATCATTTTCCTAGTAAAGAATCTAGGAATCATATCTTACTAGTTTTCTATTACCAAGATTGACAGAAACTAATTAAATCATGTCACTGCATTAAAAGTTCAGTAAACCAGGATATGGAATACCATCAAATACAGCCAAGCCCTAAGACATTAGTCCAAGTTTAAGGAAAACACAGAAACAAGTACACCATTACTCTAACTGTAAGAACTAGGCAACCACTTAAAATCATTTTTCTAGTTAGACAACAGAAATCATATAGTTTCCAGCAACTAAACTGCCAATACATGTTATAGATCATTATTGAATTTTAAATCCAGTACCACTAGGGCACTTGCTCATCCAAGTTGAGGAACCTTAGGTAGCAATAGATCAGTAGCAAACAATCATAGCAGAACCATGGATCATAACCATGAACATGAAGGCTGGTCACAAAGAATCGGAGCTCACCGTGGGTGTTGTCCACCTATAGTGTAGGAGTGATGAAGCCAATGAACAATACAAACATAGCACTAGAAGCAACATCACTAGGGGATGGTGATGCCAGGTTGCGTAGCCATAGCACCATTCTGCAGGAGTCAAAGTTGAAGTAGCCACCACCAGTGCACCACCAGAATACCACCATCGTGCAACAATGAATAGGGGACACCGAGGTTGCTGAGGCAAGTGTCGTCCCACCGGTGTCGAGGAGGCCAACATCTGGTGGAGGAGCAAGGGGAGATCATGGCGTGGTGGAGGAGTTGTAGTAGCCAGAGAAGTGATCGTGCTCGTCCACGGCCAATAGCCGGAGGCGCGGGAACGGGAGATCAGTGTCGGTGAGCCTAGGTCGTGGCTAGGGTTTTGCAGGGACACGCGTGCAGGTACGCGCAGGAGCATGGTATTAGGAGGTGATGGAAGGGTGTCTGATACGAATGGGGCAATGTCTAAGAATGGCCGGCAGCGCCAGAAACCACCGGTGGTGACCGGGTAAAATAAGCCGGAGCGGGGCTATGGTTTACGCTGGATATGCGAGAGGGTGCGAGTGAGTTGTGTACAAGAACATAAGCCAAAGGGAAACCAAGGTGGAGTTTGTTAGTGAGCGACGGTGCCGGAGTTGGCCGGCAACCGAGCAGGAGCAGCGGCGGTGGTGAATCGCATGCGTGGCTTGAAAGGGGAATGGGGAGATTGTGGCATCCCGCAAAAACCACTACTAGAAAATCGCGGTGTTTTTGTGCATTGCATCATCATGACTGCATGATCATGTCTTCATGCCACATTGCATTTGAGCATCGTCATGACATTATGCATGGTTTGTCTAAAACTATTTTCTAAAAGCCTAGTTTTGTTTCTAAATATCCTCCCGCCTTTATTTCAAATCAAAACCCCGGGCTGTTCGGAATATTTTGTTTCGTCTACAAACAGTTTTCAAACGCCCCGACTTAAACAAATAAAAATTTATATTATTTTTAGGCGGCAGCCCGCCAGGCCCAAACCGGCCCAGCCGGCCACCCCCCAAAATATCTAGCCAGCCCCACCACACCCAAAGCCAACCCCCTTTGTCCACCACCTCACCACCAGCCTCCCACCTCCTCCCTCACTCCACCCAATCCATGCTCGCCACCTCCCCACTTCTCGCCCACCCCTGGCCACACGCATACACACACGCACGCCGCTTGTAACCCACCCACGCGCTTTTCCCACCCACAGCTGCCGCCGCGTGGCCCCATCACTCGCCCCCACGCGACCCTGCTCTGCTCACCAACCGCCATCCCCGCGCCACGCTCCCGCTCGCCAAGTCGCCTGGCCCAATCCCGTCCACCGGCCCCACCTTACCCACGCTCCCGACAACCCCGCCTCGGGATTTCCGCCCCCCGTCCCTAGGCGCACCTCCCTCCTCTCTCCTGCCACCTACCCCGCCTAGTGCCCCACCTCTCGCCTCTCTCCCCGCACAGACCCTCGGCCGCCGCCGTGAGCGACCCGACCGCCGCGACCCCTCCTTCTCTGGCTTCGGCCATGCCTGCGCTGCCGTCCACTGCTCCGGCCTCACCCAGCGATGCCGGCCTCCTCTGCTTCAGCACCCCGCTCGGCAGAGCACCGCTGCCGCCAGCGGCTGCACATTCGTGCGTCCATCGCTGTTTCCGCGTTGGCCTCGCCGTCCTTGCCGTCGGGCCGCCTCCGCGACCAAGCTCCGCCGCTCCTCTCCCTCCCTCGTCGGCGCTACCGCAGCGCAAGCCTCTGCCGTCCCGAGCCCTCTGTCCGTCGGCCGTCACCTCCTCTTCTCCGCCCTCCGCCGCGCTCCGTCTGCTCCTCTATCTCCCGAGCCGTCGCCGCCCCCCTGCAGCACCCGCAGGCCGACCCCGTGCGCCGCGACCGTCTCCTCGACCATGTTCGTGCTCTTCCGTCGCTGCACCTCGCTGGACCCCGTGGCGCCTCGTCCTCCTCTGAGCCGCCGCCGGCCCTGCTCGCGTGCGACGCCTCACGCCTAGAGTCGTGCCTCTGGATGCCCTGCAGGTTGTCTGTTTCCCCTCGGTGGCAGGCAGCACCAAGTTTGATTCCATCTAGTGTTGTTTGACATGTTGGGCCTCGTCGTTGCTCTGTAGATGATGCGCCGTCCTGGCCTCGGTGTTTGCTTTGGCTAGTAGAAGTGTGTGAAGTTGTTCCTCGGGAACACCACAGGATTTTAGAGGCCCAAGACTACCTAATCGAGTTCTACGCCGACACCAAGCCAGGATAGGATCTCCGAGCGACTCAAGGACGATGCACTGAGGCGAACCGTAAACCTCACAAGTACATCGTGCCACCGCCAGAGTCTACCGATGAACCATCGGTGCCCATTCAATTTCGACATGAAGTCGGGTCTCCAAGCATGCCAACATGGGACCATAGATGTCGGTACGCCAAGACCTCGTTCCCGGAGGCGAAAACCGATTCCGTCAAGACCGATCCCCTGAACCTTCCAAGCACCAAGATCGCCAAACGCCAATGTGTGACCCCGATCCGAGCCCCTATTTTATAAATGCCATCTATATAAAACTGTCGCATATTAAATTGTTCATGCATGCATATCTGTTTGTGGGTTGGGGGCATTATGCCGATTCACCGCATAATTAAATATGGAGTCTATATGCGGGATATCTTTGTCTTATTCCGGACTCCATTTAAATTGGCGTAGCGAACCGATGGCATGTTTCGACTTGTTAATACAACATTTAAAATGCGGGGTAGATAAATAACTTGAACCATATAACCAAGTGTCGGGACCCCGGTTCCGCTTAATACTGCCTAATTGCACCGCATCTGCATCAGATCATAATCATGCCGGATCTTCTGTCATAGTATTAAATATTGCATCCAGTGTTTCTTCTAGTGTTTGCTTCTTCGCGGATTAGGCCGATGAGTTGATGCGAGTATCGACAAGTTCTCCGGATATGAGCCTTCAGCAGTGTTTTCCCAGGCGAGCATCTCTCCCCCTTCTACCTATTTCGCATTTATAGTCTTTATTTCCTCCTGTTGATCTATTGCTATCCGTGTCGCGATGCTTTAGTTTCCGAACACCAGTTATATCCCGTGCAGCCTCTATATTGCCTTGGACACCTCCTATTACCTGTGTTTGGTAGATAGCTGGCCTTGCGAGTCGTAGTTGCTTGCTTAGGTGCGATCTCGTGTTGTCAAGTACCACAGTTGTTGGAAGGTTGGCAGATGCTTAATGGTGGAGATGATCATGTCTTTAAATACAACTATTAAAATGCTAGATATAACTAATGCAGAGGCATCGGTGGGCAATAAATGTTATTTGGTTCTTCCACGCTCACTTGTGTCCCGTAGGACCCCGAGTACTTGATACCTGTTCCTTGATTTTTCGCACTATCCACATCCGGGAGGCCTTATGGACCCCCCTGAGGGAGAGCTTGATTCATTTCTATTTCTTGGGGCCACAAACTAGTTTGGGGTTTTATTACTATCATGTACTTATGCCATGCTACTGCTTTATTTACGATTGTGCGTGGAACACCTGTACTGTTTAGGATCATGACACGTTTTTGCTGTATCGACAAGCCTAGTCACACTTTCGGGTTCCCAGTCGTTTACAGTCGTCCACACAAACCCTGGGTCCGTTCCGGAGCCGGCCAACTTCGTTGCGGGTAGCTTAGTGGGGTGGCCCCCTGAAATATTTATGAATCCTGTGATTGCTTTGTCGTGAAAGCCTCGTTGGGTTTTGAGTTGGTTTTTCCGAGGTTGATCGAGTGTGTGTTGCTATTTGTGCACCCCTGCAGGGTAAACCTTTCTGAAAGCCGTGTCCGTGGTTATGGACGACTTGGAGCACAGTATCTCGATCATAGACAAGCATAACTAAAGTAGTGCTATAAACTTGACTTAATATATGACTAGTAAATGTCCCAACTATAACGGAATGGATATTAAAAATGCCAACCACTGCTGGATCTGGGATGTTTGTTATACCTGCCTAATAGGTATCGCAACTCCAATGGAATGTGATAAAAGTGCCAACAAATGCTGGGTTTTGGGATTCCTCAGGATAATTGTATCTGACTAGTAAGTACTACAACTACCACTGAATGTTAACTAAAACTGCCCACTACGTATGCCATCAGGATGACCCATGTTATCTATATCTGATTAGTAAGAGCTTCAACTATAATGGAACGAGTAAAACTGTCCACTGTGTGAGTTCCTCGGTTTGACTTCCTCGTTTGGTCTCGAGGGGGAAACGCCAGGACGGGTATGTTTGGTGTTAGTATCAGGTTGGATCTGGATAGGTCTTTCTTACCCCTCTCTGATAACCGCCAGTTGTATCGAGTCTATATAGGTTGTTTAGTGCATTGTACGCCGCTTCTCCACCATACCTATGTAGGCGAGAGCCTTAATTCTAGCCTTGCTGCATGGCCTCGATCGATGCTCCTCTTTTTCCTTTGCCCTTTGTCGGCACCCCTTTTGTTTTAGCAGGTTTAAGATCGATGTCGTTAGCAGGGTTACCCTTCCGGCTTGGCCTGGGAAGGGTTATGGACGCCATTGGTTATTCTTCAGGGCTCTTAGCCCCATTTGCATCTTATCCGTAGTCGGACGCTCTATCGTTTTCAAGGTGATTTGGATCTTTGTATATTATATCTATATTCTTGACTCATGGAGTCGTTGTTGTATATATATGTTCTGTGGGTTCCATCGTGGACTAATGTGTAATGGTATTACTTCGTTTTCCACCCGCACAAAAGTGCCTGGTGGGCGTCCTTGAATCATTTCTATGCGGGTTTGGCGGAAAAGGGCTAAAACTTGCATAGGGCCGATTCGAGGGTGTTACAGAGTGGTATCAGAGCTCAGCAGTTGCGATACCCCACTGGTCCAGCTTGTAGGATAACCTAGCTAACGGCCGAAGTAGAGTGTAAAAACTATTTTGGAAAATCGGTTGGATAGATCTGATTAGGTCTGCTTTTACTCCTTATCCTTCTGCTGTTCTCCTCGTACCTCTGCGTGTTTTGGATCTGTTCTCTTATCTTTTCTTCGAGTTTAGGAATTCTCGTGGTTGGGTTTTCTGTCGTACCTTCAGGGTTTCGCTTCCTTCTTTGGTAATGGTGCTTCTACATCCGGTCTTCGTGCTATCTGAGGAATCCTTCATCTGTTGGACTTCTCTTTGTTCCTTCTTGTGCATTCCGGTGTTTTTTGACGCGACGACATCATCTATGCCAGATCCGATGCAGAGTCTGCATCCCTCCTTGTTTCCGAACCTCGCTTGTCGAGATCTTCAGTCTAATTCTGAGAGTTGGTTGCATAATTCTCCTATTCATGTGCAGAGTAATGGTTTGGGTGCGTGATGGACTGATCACCATCCGACTACTCTTATCATTCGCTCTTGTACATCGAATCGGGGGATACAGCAATTTTACTCCGTCTACGAAAGCTAGAGGTGGCTTTATTTGTTGATACCTCTACCTTCGCCCTTTGTTCCCGGAGTGTTCTCTCGAT
The DNA here is from genome assembly GCA_023614405.1 of Avena insularis. Lineage (NCBI taxonomy): Eukaryota > Viridiplantae > Streptophyta > Magnoliopsida > Poales > Poaceae > Avena > Avena insularis. Next base: position 480,214,824 of record CM042686.1, on the reverse strand, counting down.
GATCACGGACAACGACACCTTGTTGGTGGTGTCGCCGATTTCAAGATGGATCAAGAATCTTTGTTAGTGGTGTCGCGAGGATCTACACGAAATGAGGAGATTCAGACTGCTGGCTTTCTTCCCCTGGACCATGAGGTGGATCTCGAGGGCGAGATCCATTGTTAGTGGTGTCGAATTGTGGCATCCCGCAAAAACCACTACTAGAAAATCGCGGTGTTTTTGTGCATTGCATCATCATGACCGCATGCTCATGTCTTCATGCCACATTGCATTTGAGCATCGTCATGACATTATGCATGGTTTGTCTAAAACTATTTTCTAAAAGCCTAGTTTTGTTTCTAAATATCCTCCCGCCTTTATTTCAAATCAAAACCCTGGGCTGTCCGGAATATTTTGTTTCGTCTACAAACAATTTTCAAACGTCCCGTTTTAAACAAATAAAAATTTATATTATTTTTAGGGGGCAGCCCGCCAGGCCCGAACCGGCCTAGCCGGCCACCCACCAAAATATCTAGCCAGCCCCACCACATCCAGTGCCACCAACCCCCGCCTGTCCACCTCACCACCCAGCCGCCACCTGCCTCACTCATCCACCTCACTCCACCCAATCCATGCTCGCCACCTCCCCACACTGCCACCACGCGGCCCCATCACTCGCCTCACGCGACCCTCCCGCTCACTAACCGCCATCCCCGCGCCACGCTCCCGCTCGCCAAGTCGCCTGGCCCAATCCCGTCCACCGGCCCCACCTTGCCCACGCTCCCGACAACCCCGCCTCGGGATTTCCGCCCCCGTCCCCAGGCGCACCTCCCTCCTCTCTCCTGCCACCTACCCCGCCCAGTGCCCCACCTCTCGCCTCTCTCCCCGCGTGGACCCTCGGCCGCCGCCGCGAGCGACCCGACCGCCACGGCCCCTCCTTCTCTGGCTCCGGCCGCGCCTGCGTCGCCTTCCACTGCTCCAGCCTCACCCAGCGACGTCGGCCTCCTCTGCTTCAGCACCCCGCTCGGCAGAGCACCGCTGCCGCCAGCGGCTCTCTGTACATGCGTCCATCGCCGTTTCCGTGTCGGCCTCGCCGTCCCCGCCGCCGGGCCTCCTCCGCGACCAAGCTCCACCGCTCCTCTCCCTCCCTCGTTGGCGCTACCGCAGCACAAGCCTCTGCCGTCCCGAGCCCTCTGTCCGTCGGGCGTCACCTCCTCTTCTCCCCCCTCCGCCGCACTCCGTCTGCTCCTCTATCTCCCGAGCCGTCACCGCCCCCCTCCAACACCCGCAGGCTGGCCCCGTGCGCCGTGACCGTCTCCTCGACCAGGTCCGCGCTCTTCCGTCGCTGCACCTCGCCGGACCCCGTGGCGCCGCGTCCTCCTCTGAGCCGCCGCCGGCCCTGCTCTCGTGCGACGCCTCACGCCTAGAGGCGCACCTCTGGATGCCCTGCAGGTTGTCTGTTTCCCCTCGGTGGCAGGCAACAACAAGTTTGATTCCATCTAGTGTTGTTTGACATGTTGGGCCTCGTCGTTGCTCTGCAGATGATGCGCCGTCCTGGCCTCGGTGTTTGCTTTGGCTAGTAGAAGTGTGTGAAGTTGTTCCTCGGGAACACCACAGGATTTTAGAGGCCCAAGACTACCTAATCGAGTTCTACGCCGACACCAAGCCAGGATAGGATCTCCGAGCGACTCAAGGACGATGCACTGAGGCGAACCGTAAACCTCACAAGTACATCGTGCCACCGCCAGAGTCTACCGATGAACCATCGGTGCCCATTCAATTTCGACATGAAGTCGGGTCTCCAAGCATGCCAACATGGGACCATAGATGTCGGTACGCCAAGACCTCGTTCCCGGAGGCGAAAACCGATTCCGTCAAGACCGATCCCCTGAACCTTCCAAGCACCAAGATCGCCAAACGCCAATGTGTGACCCCGATCCGAGCCCCTATTTTATAAATGCCATCTATATAAAACTGTCGCATATTAAATTGTTCATGCATGCATATCTGTTTGTGGGTTGGGGGCATTATGCCGATTCACCGCATAATTAAATATGGAGTCTATATGCGGGATATCTTTGTCTTATTCCGGACTCCATTTAAATTGGCGTAGCGAACCGATGGCATGTTTCGACTTGTTAATACAACATTTAAAATGCGGGGTAGATAAATAACTTGAACCATATAACCAAGTGTCGGGACCCCGGTTCCGCTTAATACTGCCTAATTGCACCGCATCTGCATCAGATCATAATCATGCCGGATCTTCTGTCATAGTATTAAATATTGCATCCGGTGTTTCTTCTAGTGTTTGTTTCTTCGCGGATTAGGCCGATGAGTTGATGCGAGTATCGACAAGTTCTCCGGATATGAGCCTTCAGCAGTGTTTTCCCAGGCGAGCATCTCTCCCCCTTCTACCTATTTCGCATTTATAGTCTTTATTTCCTCCTGTTGATCTATTGCTATCCGTGTCGCGATGCTTTAGTTTCCAACACCGCTTATATCCCGTGCAGCCTCTATATTGCCTTGGACACCTCCTATTACCTGTGTTTGGTAGATAGCTGGCCTTGCGAGTCGTAGTTGCTTGCTTAGGTGCGATCTCGTGTTGTCAAGTACCACAGTTGTTGGAAGGTTGGCAGATGCTTAATGGTGGAGATGATCATGTCTTTAAATACAACTATTAAAATGCTAGATATAACTAATGCAGAGGCATCGGTGGGCAATAAATGTTATTTGGTTCTTCCACGCTCACTTGTGTCCCGTAGGACCCCGAGTACTTGATACCTGTTCCTTGATTTTTCGCACTATCCACATCCGGGAGGCCTTATGGACCCCCCCTGAGGCAGAGCTTGATTCATTTCTATTTCTTGGGGCCACAAACTAGTTTGGGGTTTTATTACTATCCTGTACTTATGCCATGCTACTGCTTTATTTACGATTGTGCGTGGAGCACCTGTACTGTTTAGGATCGTGACACGTTTTTGCTGTATCGACAAGCCTAGTCACACTTTCGGGTTCCTAGTCGTTCCATACCGTCACACAAACCCCAGGTCCGTTCGAGCCGGGCCAACTTCGTTATGTAGCTTAGTGGGGTGGCCCCCTGAAATATTTATGAATCCTGTGATTGCTTTGTCGTGAAAGCCTCGTTGGGTTTTGAGTTGGTTTTTCCGAGGTTGGTCGAGTGTGTGTTGCTATTTGTGCACCCCTGCAGGGTAAAACTTTCTGAAAGCCGTATCCGCGGTTATGGACGACTTGGAGCATAGTATCTCGATCATAGACAAGCATAACTAAAGTAGTGCTATAAACTTGACTTAATATATGACTAGTAAATGTCCCAACTATAACGGAATTGATATTAAAAATGCCAACCACTGCTGGATCTGGGATGTTTGTTATACCCGCCTAGTAAGTATCGCAACTCCAATGGAATGTGATAAAAGTGCCAACAAATCCTGGGTTTTGGGATTCCTCAGGATAATTGTATCTGACTAGTAAGTACTACAACTACCACTGAATGTTAACTAAAACTACCCACTACTTATGCCATCAGGATGACCCATGTTATCTATATCTGATTAGTAAGAGCTTCAACTATAATGGAATGAGTAAAACTGTCCACTGTGTGAGTTCCTCGGTTTGACTTCCTCGTTTGGTCTCGAGGGGGAAACGCCAGGACGGGTATGTTTGGTGTTAGTATCAGGTTGGATCTAGCTAGGTCTTTCTTACCCCTCTCTGATAACCACCAGTTGTATCGAGTTCTATAGGTTGTTTAGTGCCGCTGCGCTGCCGCTTCAGTCCACCATACCTATGTAGGCGAGAGCCGCCGAATTCTAGCCTTGCTGTGTACTGGCCTCAATACTGACGCTCCTCTTTTTCCTTTGCCCTTTGTCGGCACCCCTTTTGTTTTAGCAGGTTTAAGATTGACGTCGTTAGCAGGGTTACCCTTCCGGCTTGGCCTGGGAAGGGTTATGGACGCCATTGGTTATTCTTCAGGGCTCTTAGACCCATTTGCATCTTGTCCGTAGTCGGACGCTCTATCGTTTTCAAGGTGATTTGGATCTTTGTATATTATATCTGTATTCTTGACTCATGGAGTCGTTGTTGTATATATATGTTCTGTGGGTTCCATCGTGGACTAATGTGTAATGGTATTACTTCGTTTTCCACCCGCACAAAAGTACCTGGTGGGCGTCCTTGAATCATTTCTATGCGGGTTTGGCGGAAAAGGGCTAAAACTTGCATAGGGCCGATTTGAGGGTGTTACAGAGTGGTATCAGAGCTCAGCAGTTGCGATACCCCACTGGTCCAGCCTGTAGGATAACCTAGCTAACAGCCGAAGTAGAGTGTAAAAACTATTTTGGAAAATCGGTTGGATAGATCTGATTAGGTCTGCTTTTACTCCTTATCCTTCTGCTGTTCTCCTCGTACCTCTGCGTGTTTTGGATCTGTTCTCTTATCTTTTCTTCGAGTCCAGGAATTCTCGTGGTTGGGTTTTCCGTCGTACCTTCAGGGTTTCGCTTCCTTCTTTGGTAATGGTGCTTCTACATCCGGTCTTCGTGCTATCTGAGGAATCCTTCATCTGTTGGACTTCTCTCTGTTCCTTCTTGTGCATTCCGGTGTTTTTCGACGCGACGACATCATCTATGCCAGATCCGATGCAGAGTCTGCATCCCTCCTTGTTTCCGAACCTCGCTTGTCGAGATCTTCAGTCTAATTCTGAGAGTTGGTTGCATAATTCTCCTATTCATGTGCAGAGTAATGGTTTGGGTGCGTGATGGACTGATCACCATCCGACTACTCTTATCATTCGCTCTTGTACATCAAATCGGGGGATACAACAATTTTACTCCGTCTACGGAAGCTAGAGGTGGCTTTATTTTTTGATACCTCTACCTTCGCCCTTTGTTCCTGGAGTGTTCTCTCGACGATCACGAACAACGACACCTTGTTGGTGGTGTCGCCGATTTCAAGATGGATCAAGAATCTTTGTTAGTGGTGTCGCGAGGATCTACATGAAATGAGAAGATTCAGACTGCCGGCTTTCTTATCCCGGACCATGAGGCGGATCTCGAGGGCGAGATCCATTGTTAGGGGTGTCGAATTGTGGCATCCCGCAAAAACCACTACTAGAAAATCACGGTGTTTTTGTGCATTGCATCATCATGACCGCATGCTCATGTCTTCATGCCACATTGCATTTGAGCACCGTCATGACATTATGCATGGTTTGTCTAAAACTATTTTCTAAAAGCCTAGTTTTGTTTCTAAATATCCTCCCGCCTTTATTTCAAATCAAAACCCTGGGCTGTCCGGAATATTTTGTTTCGTCTACAAACAATTTTCAAACGTCCCGTTTTAAACAAATAAAAATTTATATTATTTTTACGGGGCAGCCCGCCAGGCCCGAACCGGCCCAGCCGGCCACCCCCCAAAATATCTAGCCAGCCCCACCACACCCAGTGCCACCAACCCCCGCCTGTCCACCTCACCACCCAGCCGCCACCTGCCTCACTCCTCCACCTCACTCCACCCAATCCATGCTCGCCACCTCCCAACTTCCTGGCCCACCCGCCTGCCACGCACGCGCATACACCCATGCACACACGCATGCCGCAGCGAACCCACCCCACGCCTGCCTTTTCCTGCCCACACCTGCCGCCACGTGGCCCCATCACTCGCCCCCACGCGACCCCGCTCCGCTCACCAACCGCCATCCCCGCGCCACGCTCCCGCTCGCCAAGTCGCCTGGCCCAATCCCGTCCACCGGCCCCACCTTGCCCACACTCCCGACAACCCCGCCTCGGGATTTCCGCCCCCCGTCCCTAGGCGCACCTCCCTCCTCTCTCCTGCCACCTACCCCGCCCAGTGCCCCACCTCTCGCCTCTCTCCCGGCGTGGACCCTTGGCCGCCGCCACGAGCGACCCGACCACCACGGCTCCTGGCCTCCTCTGCTTCAGCACCCCGCTCGGCAGAGCACCGCTACCGCCAGCGGCTCTCTGTACGTGCGTCCATCGCCGTTTCCATGTCGGCCTCGCCGTCCCCGCCGCCGGGCCTCCTCCGTGACCAAACTCCGCCGCTCCTCTCCCTCCCTCGTCAGTGCTACCGCAGCGCAAGCCTCTACCGTCCCGAGCCCTCTGTCCGTCGGCCGTCACCTCCTATTCTCCGCCCTCCGCCACACTCCGTCTGCTCCTCTATCTCCCGAGCCGTTGCCGCCCCCCTGCAGCACCCGCAGGCTGGCCCCGTGCGCCGCGACCGTCTCCTCGACCAGGTCCGCGCTCTTCCGTTGCTGCACCTCGCTGGACCCCGTGGCGCCACGTCCTCCTCTGAGCCGCCGCCGGCCCTGCTCGCGTGCGACGCCTCACGCCTAGAGTCGCGCCTCTGGATGCCCTGCAGGTTATCTGTTTCTCCTCGGTGGCAGGCAACAACATGTTTGATTCCATCTAGTGTTGTTTGACATGTTGGGCCTCGTCGTTGCTCTACAGATGATGCGCCGTCCCGGCCTCGGTGTTTGATCTGGCTAGTAGAAGTGTGTGAAGTTGTTCCCCGGGAACACCACAGGATTTTAGAGGCCCAAGACTACCTAATCGAGTTCTACGCCGACACCAAGCCAGGACAGGATCTCCGAGACCAACTCAAGGACGATGCACTGAGGCGAACCGTAAACCTCACAAGTACATCGTGCCACCGCCAGAGTCTACCGATGAACCATCGGTGCCCATTCAAGTTCGACACGAAGTCGGGTCTCCAAGCATGCCAACATGGGACCATAGATGTCGGTACGCCAAGACCTCGTTCCCGGAGGCGAAAACCGATTCCGTCAAGGCCGATCCCCCGAACCTTCCAAGCACCAAGATCGCCAAACGCCAATGTGTGACCCCGATCCAAGCCCCTATTTTATAAATGCCATCTATATAAAACTGTCGCATATTAAATTGTTCATGCATGCATATCTGTTTGTGGGTTAGGGGCATTATGCCGATTCACCGCATAATTAAATATGGAGTCTATATGCGGGATATCTTTGTCTTATTCCGGACTCCATTTAAATTGATGCGAGTATCGACAAGTTCTCCGGATATGAGCCTTCAGCAGTGTTTTCCCAGGCGAGCATCTCTCCCCTTCTACCTATTTCGCATTTATAGTCTTTATTTCCTCCTGTTGATCTATTGCTATCTGTGTCGCGATGCTTTAGTTTCCGAACACCAGTTATTTCCCGTGCAGCCTCTATATTGCCTTGGACACCTCCTATTACCTGTGTTTGGTAGATAGCTGGCCTTGCGAGTCGTAGTTGCTTGCTTAGGTGTGATCTCGTGTTGTCAAGTACCATAGTTGTTGGAAGGTTGGCAGATGCTTAATGGTGGAGATGCTTAATGGTGGAGATGATCATGTCTTTAAATACAACTATTAAAATGCTAGATATAACTAATGCAGAGGCATCGGTGGGCAATAAATGTTATTTGGTTCTTCCATGCTCACTTGTGTCCCGTAGGACCCCGAGTACTTGATACCTGTTCCTTGATTTTTCGCACTATCCACATCCGGGAGGCCTTATGGACCCCCCTGAGTCAGAGCTTGATTCATTTCTATTTCTTGGGGCCACAAACTAGTTTGGGGTTTTATTACTATCCTGTACTTATGCCATGCTACTGCTTTATTTACGATTGTGCGTGGAGCACCTGTACTGTTTAGGATCGTGACACGTTTTTGCTGTATCGACAAGCCCAGTCACACTTTCGGGTTCCCAGTCGTTTACAGTCGTCCACACAAACCACAGGTCCGTTCGAGCGCCAACTTCGCTATGGTAGCTTAGTGGGGTGGCCCCCTGAAATATTTATGAATCCTGTGATTGCTTTGTCGTGAAAGCCTCGTTGGGTTTTGAGTTGGTTTTTCCGAGGTTGGTCGAGTGTGTGTTGCTATTTGTGCACCCCATGCAGGGTAAAACTTTCTGAAAGCCGTATCCGCGGTTATGGACGACTTGGAGCACAGTATCTCGATCATAGACAAGCATAACTAAAGTAGTGCTATAAACTTGACTTAATATATGACTAGTAAATGTCCCAACTATAACGGAATTGATATTAAAAATGCCAACCACTGCTGGATCTGGGATGTTTGTTATACCCGCCTAGTAAGTATCGCAACTCCAATAGAATGTGATAAAAGTGCCAACAAATGCTGGGTTTTGGGATTCCTCAGGATAATTGTATCTGCCTAGAAAGTACTGCAACTACCACGGAATGTTAACTAAAACTGCCCACTACTTATGCCATCAGGATGACCCATGTTATTTATATCTGATTAGTAAGAGCTTCAACTATAATGGAATGAGTAAAACTGTCCACTGTGTGAGTTCCTCGGTTTGCTTCCTCGTTTGGTCTCGAGGGGGAAATGCCAGGACGGGTATGTTTGGTGTTAGTATCAGGTTGGATATGGATAGGTCTTTCTTACCCCTCTCTGATAACTGCCAGTTGTATCGAGTCTCTATAGGTTGTTTAGTGCATTGCTGCCGCTTGATCCACCATACCTATGTGGCGAGAGCCAATTCTAACCTTGCCGTGTCTTGGCAATCTTGGCGCTCCTCTTTTTCCTTTGCCCTTTGTCGGCACCCCTTTTGTTTTAGCAGGTTTGAGATCGACGTCGTTAGCAGGGTTATCCTTCCGGCTTGGCCTGGGCAGGGTTATGGACGCCATTGGTTATTCTTCAGGGCTCTTATCCCCATTTGCATCTTGTCCATAGTCGGACGCTCTATCGTTTTCAAGGTGATTTGGATCTTTGTATATTATATCTGTATTCTTGACTCATGGAGTCGTTGTTGTATATATATGTTCTGTGGGTTCCATCGTGGACTAATATGTAATGGTATTACTTCGTTTTCCACCCGCACGAAAGTGCCTGGTGGGCGTCCTTGAATCGTTTCTATGCGGGTTTGGCGGAAAAGGGCTAAAACTTGCATAGGGCCGATTCGAGGGTGTTACAGAGATGCCGTATGTGCGTGCGTGTGGGGGGTTGGTGCGAGATGTGAGCGAGCGAGGAGGATATGGTTTGGCTCAACCCAGTTGGTCTGTGGTGGGCCAAGCTGGTCGGTGGGCCAAATTTAATTTTGCAGAATATGAAAAGAAATAAAATAAAAAAGAATAAATAAATTATCAATATGTCCCTAGGATTATTTTAGCTCGATAAAAATAGTGAAAAATCCTAAAATACATATAATATATCAAAATGATGACAAAAATCTCTACCTAGGTGACATTGCTATGCCCTACAGGCACCTACTGTTAGCCTACCTGGTGCGGCTCGACAGAAGGCCCACTCGACGAATTGCCAAGGTCCATGACGCCTATGACGGTTCGAGTGGTATGAAGCCCATATAAACACGGACTCCCAAACACACAAGACAAGGAAATGTCAATACTAGAGTTTGAATCTAACTTGTAACCAACTCGTATTGGTACCTGAGACCTAGCCTTCCCATATATAAAGTCTAGGAGGGTCCAACGAGAAGGCAATCGCGACCACAATACAAAATAGATCTACGACTCCCACAATAGACAATAGATCTAGACGCTGCAATAGACAATAGATAGATCTACGATCTCCCATACGCCAGATCCAATCTGTGCATCGACCGCCATCGGTGACATTGTAATCCTTCGGATCATTATCAATCAAGAGTAGAGAAGCAGGAGTAGGGTTCTCTACGAGACCTGAACCTGGGTAAAAATTGCGTCCCTGTGTGCTTGTTTGCTAGCCGACTGATGCCTACAGTGCTCCCATCCTCTCCAAACCCAAGTCCATAACAATGGGGATTGATGAGTTAAACCCTCATCAATTGGCACCGTCCGTGGGGAACTGGGAGCGCTGTTGTTGCGATCTCGACGGTCTTATCACCAGCGATCTATGATTCATCGTCCGTTGGAGGCTAGATCTAATTCGAATGTCTCATCATCAAACAGTGAGCGGATCACGTTCGGTCGATTCGTATGCATCAGCACGCTCATCATCGTCATCAACGAATCCTCCACGGCACATACCGCCTTCACTGCGAGCATGTAGCTGAGTCACCAGCAGTCATGTTCTAAAATCAACAAAGGCCGGTCCGTTCACGGAAAGGACAACAAGAACGAGTGCACCTCATGCAAGAAGAAGAACAAAGCAAAAAAAAGCGTCGATCAGATCAGTTTTCGCCGGAAAGAACAACCAAAGAAGATAAAGGAAGAAAGAAAAAACTCCAACGTCAGGACATCTTTCCGCTCGAGCTGAAACCGTACAGAGGCAAACATTGTCTAATTTGTACCAGGTATCAAGGAAAAAAATCAGGATAGCTGGATCAGGACAGCTGCACACGGAAAGTCATGAAAATCACAACTCCACACGTTTTCTTTGAAAGAAGTAAAAGATGAAAAAAGGGGCTTGTTACGTAAATGATTCAAAAAGGACAATTAACCAAATCATCTGAGGCAAGTACCCAGCAATCTGAGTGTAACTCCATGACCTCACATGGACATGCTAAAAAAGAATATTTATTGGATCAGTGCGATCGTACATGCATGGTTTTACGGCCGGCAATCGTTTGAGTCAACTCCATCTGCTGCGTCGACTCCCTTTCGTCGATGACTCACCGCTACTTCGACTCCGTCCTCCGCGCGAATATGCGCCCGGGGGATATACCAACCCGCAGATGCGTCAACTCGCTACCACCACCGGATCTGACGACCTGCCACGGTCTTCGGATGCGGCGACCCGATGCGTTCTTCGACTGCGGGGATCCACTGCCGCCATTGGCTCCGGCGACTCGGGGGCTTCCTCGGCATCGGTGACTCACTGCGGTCTTCGACTCTAGTGATACGCTATCGTCATCAACTACGGCAACTCGTTACCGCCATCGGCTTCGGTGACTCGCTGCCACGTCGACTCCGGTCTGCCGCATTGGCTCTCGGATGCCGCCTCGACTACATTGAACACATTGAATCTACACTCGGGGGCTCCGCCGACTCCGTCGACTCCACCGTGAGGCCCGTTCCGCCTTCGGCTACGGTGACTCACTGCGGTCTTCGACTCCGCCGACCTGCTGTGTCTTCGACTCCGGTACGCGACCCGCCGCCGTGTCGACTATGTTTGCGATTCCATCGACTTCGTCCACAACAACTACCAATAAAGCTAAGTTTTCCCTCTACTTAGAGCTAATTCTTTTTTAACTTGCACTTGAAATACTCGAGGGTTGCGCCCTCTTCGAGTAACTTAATGTGTTGTCGACTCCACGCACTCGAGCACCTCATACGAGACAGCCCGAGTAGCTGATTCTGCTTAATTGTCGAATCCTTGAACTCTGAGTACCTCGGCAAGGTATTAAGACTAAGGGTAATCAGGCTAACAAAAAGGCCTAGCATATAGTGCAAAAGTGTCGACTCGACTGGCACCAGAATTTTACTTTACAATCCAACATGCAACTATTCTTTACAAGATACAAGTACTTCACAATTCTTCATGTTTTATGCATCTTACAAGGATGTCGACTACGTCGAGATATTCTATCAGGTCCTCCAATAGGAGTCGACAAAACAACTGGCTGCAACATACACTCAAGACCCGAGTCGAGTCCATCCTCGGATGGTTGCATCGCTTGATGCTACAAAGACGCAACGCTGGCCGCGCGCCCGACAGAAGCGACTTCGTCCACTCCATCCACATCATCGACTCACTCGGCTAATCGCCGCATGACGCTGCTACGTCGACCCTGACTGCATCATCGATTCAAGATCCTTATACGTGATACGCTGACTCGGTGCACTTCTGGGTCAGTGGTTTCTCCTCGCATGATTTTCGACTGCGTCTGCAAGATATAATAATCGAATCTCTACCCGAGTCTACGACTCCGCTAGACACTCGGGGGCTACTCCAAACTAGTGTTGAATGTGCATATACAAGATCTTCAAGTGGCACGCTCTGAATCCTCACTCGAATCCACGATTCGACTAAGGACTCGGGGGCTACTCCCATAGGGAGCGCTGGCCGCGCACCCGATTTTTTTTGTGAAGATATCCAAGCATTATGAAAACCCTTCACTTGAATCTACGATTCGATTGTGGGCTTCGGGTTACTCCCATAGGGAGCAATGGAACCATATTCGATTGAAACAAGCAAAAAACGATAGCAATCGCAAAATACTTATAGTCCCTACTCGAGTCTACGACTCGAATAGGCACTCGGGGGCTACTCCTATAGGGAGCGCTGGTCGCGCACCCTATGATTATTTTTCCTTGTACATCATGTTGTGTGTCGATAACATCCACACTCGAATGCTATGACGACTCCGCCTCATATTTTTCCAACAAAGAGATTACGTCTCTTGGGCCACCCGAATCATCTTCGCGATGACAAAAAATTCGGATGTCGCGCTTACAGCATGAAGATAAGACCTGAATAAAGCCTGGCAACGCATCTGATGTGCTCTACCAGAAATAATCCGTACCTACAGGCACGATGAACATGCCTTGACAGACATGTCGAGTGCTCACACTTATATACTGGGATTCGACTCTATCAGACCTCCGTGGCCTGAGTCGAATTACACCAGCAATTTCCGAATTCGAGTTCGAGGACTCGAGTTTGAGTAGGTAGCATTGTTTTTTCCCTAGAGCAATTAACTGGTCCCGATCCGTCGAGCGCACCAGACACGTTTACCATCATCCCTATGAAGTATTATAAATTTGACTGACTCGATAAAGTTCCGGGTAAAGTGCTTCGCACTCGATACAATTGTCGACTCCGACATCCTAATGCAAAGATCAAGACTTCTAAATCTCCACCCGAATCTATGATTCGTATGGACACTCGGGGGCTACTGACATAGGTATGCCCTACAGGCACCTACTATTGGCCTACCTGGTGCGGCTCGACAGAAGGCCCACTCAACGAATTGCCAAGGTCCATGACACTTATGACGGTTCGAGTGGTATGAAACTCATATGGACACGGACTCCCAAACGCACAAGACAAAGAAATCTCAATACTAGAGTTTGAATCTAACTTGTAACCAACTCGTATTGGTACTTGAGACCTAGCCTCCTCATATATAAAGGCTAGGAGGGTCCAACGAGAAGGCAATCGCGACCATAATACAAAATAGATTTACAACTCCCACAATAGACAATAGATCTAGACGCTGCAATAGACAATAGACAGATCTACGATCTCCCATATGCCAGATCCAATCTGCTCATCCACCACTATCAGCGACATTGTAATCCTTCGGATCATCATCAATCAAGAGCAGACAAGCAGGAGTAGGGTCCTCTACGAGACCTGAACCTGGGTAAAACTTGCGTTCCTGTGTGCTTGTTTGCTAGCCGACTGATGCCTCTAGTGCTCCCATCTTCTCCAAAACCCAAGTCCATAACAATGGGCATTGATGAGTTAAACCCTCGTCACTAGGAAAGATATAACATGACTTGCTTGAGTTAAATAAAATACAACAAAATATTAAAACCACTAAAAATTCTCAATGAAATATAACAAAATAAGGAAAAGTCCTAACAACCAATAAAAATCATTTTTGTGTATAAAAATAAATCTATTATCTTATAAAACTGCTAATTATAAGATTCCAAGTCATTTTAGAATTTATAAAATAATAAGTGTTATAATTAACTTTATAAGTCATTTTCTTATATTAAAATAAAAGAATTATATTCTCTTTTGTCATTTGTAAATCAACATAAATCCTTGTTAGTATTAGTGAACTACTTAGGATTTATTGAAACAAAGAATGTAATTCTTTAAATCTAAAGCCAGTAGAACTTATATAAGTTATTTCTTTAAATAATAGAATTATTTCTTAAGTGTGTCTAAATTCTTCAAACCCTAACAAACTATTGAGATCATCTATTTATGATATCAGCAATAAGATAAAACTTTTATTTAGGATTATACTAGATAACCAAGTCTTAAACTCATCATTCACTTACATTGGAAGTGAATGATTTCACATCCTTGATCATGCTTAGGAAAAACCCTAGATCTAGGTAACGCTTTAAACACATTATGTCTTAATTCATTTATGCTTTTATAGTTAACTTTGGTATTTTAATCATTAACTCAAGATTGTTAGGGCGATTCGGATACCTATCGAGTGCATCAGAAAACAATGTGAAGTGTTTAACTTAGTATAATAAGGATTTTTCTCAAAAGTTATTCTTTTTCCACTGGAAACAAACACACTATGTTATTTTTTTAAGTCTTTGATACGTTGCTAATGTATCCATAATTTTTGATGTTCCATGCTTGGTTTTATCTACTTTCTTATGTTTTGTTACAACTTTGGAGTACTTTCTATACACTTTCTTGGACTAACCTATTAACAAGAGCCACAGTGCCAGCTGCCTATTTTCTGCTGTTTTTGGTTCCAGGAAAGTCAGAAAATGAATATTCTCGGAATTGGACGGGACAAAAGCCAAAGTCAGTTTTTCACCGAGGGACACAAGGAGCCAGAATACGAGATGGAGAGGGGCCAGGGGCTGCCACACCACTTGGCCATGCGGCCCAACCTGGCCCGCGCCAGGGGGTGGTCTGGCCGCCTCCGGCACCCCCTCGGCCTCCCCTTTTGCTTATAAGATGCCTCCGATACAGAAACCCTAAGGACCCGATCAAAAATGCACGAAAGAGTTTGTAGACACCGTCATCTCCATCCCTAGATCGGGAGGGATCTGAAGCTCTCCCGGCACTGGGAGGAGAATTCACCACAGGCCTTCTTCATCACCATGCAAGCCTCCGGTGTGATGCGTGAGTAGTTCATCCTTGGACTATGGGTCCATGTAGTAGCTAGATGGCTAGTTCTCCTCTTTTGTGCTATCATGTTTAGATCTTGTGAGCTCCATTCATGATCAAGATCATCTATTTGTAATCTTACATGTTGTGTTTGTGGGGATCCTATGGATATTGAGATGCTATTTTAGATTGATTATTGATTCTATCATGTCTTTGTTATTTGTGATCTTGCATGCTTTCCGTTGTTAGTAGCTATCTTGGTCAAGTAGATGCTAGCAACTCGAAGAGTTAGTATTTATGCTCGATAGTGGGTTCATGCCTCTAGTAATCTAGGGAAGTGACAGAAATCTCTAAGGTACTAGATGTGTTGTTGCTACTAGGGAGAAAACAACAATCCTTTATTCATAGAACAATCGTATTGTTTACTTTACACGCAATGCGTAATGCAATTATCTGTTGCTTGCAACTTAATACTGGAGGGGGTTCGGATGATAACCTAAAAGTGGATTATTAGTCATAGATGCAGTTGGATTACGGTTTATGTACAATGTTGTAATGCCCAATCAAGTCTCAAAGGAGTCAAGATGAGTAGTATATGCATGATTGCTTTCTCGATGTTTGTCAATTGCCCCGCTGTAATTTGTTCACCCAACATGTCATCTATCTTAAGGAGAGCCACCACTAGTGAACTATGGACCCAGGTCCTTTCTTTTACCATCAATCTACATTCAATTGTTTACTGCTTTCTGTTTACTTTCTGCAAACTGTTACTTTCCTCCACACAATACGTTTAATCCTTTGTTTTTAGCAAAACCGGTGAGATTGACAAACTCACTGTAAGTTGGGGACAGAGTTCTATGGTTGTGTTGTGCAGGTCTCCACGTTGCTGCTGGCACTAGTAGTGCGCCCTGCCAAAGTTCAGCTAGCAACACCTTTGTGGTGTTTCCTTGCTCCTACTGGTTCAATTAAACCTTGGTTTCATAACTGAGGGAAAACTTGCTGCTGTGCTCATCATACCTTCCTCATGGGGTTCCCCAACGAGCTCGAGATATCTTGGGCCATCAGTCTTAACAACTTAAAACATGTACTTTCATAATAGTTACATGGTACCAACCAACCTTAACCTTGTATTACTCTTGTGATTTAGCTTTTGTATCTGGTATGTTAGTCTTAAGTTCTTTGTAGACACATTTGCTTGTGAAGTAAACTTGAAGAAAAACAAAATCTGAAAGAAATCACCTAAGTTCAACTCATTCATAGTCTTGGGTATTACTTCGCGGGTTTTACAAAATTCATGGTATTACTTATGCATAATCGCATATTGCTTTTTTAAACATTAGTCCTTACCGGACCAATGAGATGCTGTTTTCAGATATTGGATCCTATATTGTATCAAAGACCGTGATTGCATAATCTTGTAATCACAAAGTCAAGTTCACACTTGCTCATGTCCTTTGGTTATTTTTTATCAAGTATTTGCAATCTACTATTGTTATCACCTGCATTTCGAAAAGGTCAGAAAACTCTATTTTCATAATGATATGATTATGGGTTATTTACCAAGTGGTAATAACCTACTGTGAATGTTCTAGTGGTAAAGGAACATAATATCTAAGATTTAACAATCAATATCGCCAGTGATTCTTGCACTGTACAATATGCGTTAACCATATGACTTGGAATGGGACGGGAAAGTCATCTGGATCTTCTTCCTTTGGTGTGCCACCAAACGACCTTATGGTGATCTGTAGATTCCTTGTGAGGATCCAGAACATGGGTGGGACCCCTTAATGTCCCATGATATTAGTGTCCAGATCATCTGTGAGGGGTTGTCAAAGGTATTTCTGCCACTTTAGTGGGGGTTGCCAGGGACATGATCTGCTTACAGAGTCATCACGGGATTGCTAGAGTTATATC
Source organism: Avena insularis (assembly GCA_023614405.1). NCBI lineage: Eukaryota > Viridiplantae > Streptophyta > Magnoliopsida > Poales > Poaceae > Avena > Avena insularis. The sequence goes on along the minus strand of CM042686.1, from coordinate 480,198,165 downwards.
TACCTATATGGGGGTTAACTGAGCTATTTCTGCTTGGGGGGGGGTGTTGTCATGTGGGGTCGTGGAGAAGGTCAACTAATGGCTTGGATCTTAGACTGGGCCACATACCAAGAAAGTGTGGATAAGCTCATTACTTGGATGTGCAACAAGACTAAGGTCTCTTATGGGTAAAGCAACACACCTCTATAGAGTGTAAGAATTATAACATGTTACTCCCTGTTTCGGGAAGAAGCTATGAATGACGCAGGAAAGGAACTCCACATAGTTCTAATTAACCTGTGAAGACTAACGAATATAGCTTTTCAGAATAAAAGCAACCTTTGAAGAAATGTTTACGAAAACCTGCATAACCTACAACCTTTGGTCTGTGGTTGTAGATAGTGCATCAAACAGTCATTTTTAGTGAACTTGCAGAGTATGCTTGTACTCAGTCGTACCTTTTTAACCCTTGCTAGATCTCAAAGTAATCAAATAGGAACTCGGGAGGAGAATTACTTGAAGAATTGAAGACATCCAGTGGGGATCAATGAAGCCGACGACTATATCAGTAACGATAAAAGAGAAGTTGAAGAGTAGTGTATAGATAAATCCATAGATATGAGAACCTACTTCTGTAGAGCATTGTTTTAACCATAATCGCAAGCCATAGATATATTTTAATAGTAGTGTTGATTTTAGGAGCAATTTACCCAAGATAAAAGCTAAATAAAACATGAATAGAATAACAGAAATTAAACTAATCATATGATTTAGTAGATACGAACTAAGGCAGATATCAAAGAGAATTGCAAAGCATACAACTTGAGATAATATCAGAGCTAGATCTGTAGCAACCCAAAAAGAAGAACATACTATCTGACTAAGATAAACAAGATTAAGTAAGAATATGTACATCATAGCGGAGGGACCACTAGAGGAACCGTTGAGGTTAGCGTTGGCACCGTCGTCAACCATGTCATCGAGGAAGAGGTTGATGATGTCGGGGAAGAAGTCCTTGTTGGGGAAGACGTCGTTGTCATAGTCGCTATCCGTGAAGGAGTTCGTGATAAAATCACCAGTAGTCGCGCCGACAACGCTCCCCAAAAACCTTATCGCCCTTATCCCGTACAGGACTCAAAGCAGCGGGGTCTCGGAGGCCTACTATCCCGGCAAGCTATGCACATCACGAGACGGGATGGAGAAGAATGGAGCAGCAGCACGATGCTTTGGAACTAGAGGCGAAGATTGTAACAGGAGAGGAGCGACCTCTCACTCTTATAGGCACAGACGAACGGGCAGCGCCAGGAGATGAAACAACCTCCATTAAGTCCGAATTAAACCTCAGAGGAAACGTCTGAATTAAACCGCAGAGCCGAATTAATTCTTAGAGGAAACATTCAGATTAAATCTCCACTTACACAGACTGTTCAGATAATTAATCCATTCATGCGTGGCAAAAAGAAACAGAAGCTCTCAGCTCGAGGCATTCCCGCAACCCGCAGCGCGCGCGCGTGGCGTGGCGAGGCAGGCGGCGGAGGAGGAGGAGCACGCGTGTACATCTATCTCCTTCTCATCCTTTTACCAAGTGGTGGAAGAACCCCCCTTATAAGGTGGTGAAATCTTCCTTCAACTAGCAATGTGGGACTAAACATTTGTCCCACCACTTGCCATGCATGAATGGGCCACATGGGACTCTAGGATTTTTTTAGGAATTATTAAAATGGAATATGGGATGGACCAATTAGGCAATAATTCCAACAAGTAGTACTATTTCTAGATCACACTTTGAGTTACTATTTTTGGATTCTTCTGTGTAATATTGTCCTCACTGTTTTGAAGAATGTTTTCTAGATCTTATGTAAAGATTTGAGTTGTAATGTATTGTCATGTCTTGGACCCGTAATATTTCTGTTGTACCACTCTAAGGGATGTAATACTAGTGGAACGTTGTTTTATTAGGGTTATGTTAATGACTATAGTCTACTATATCGTGAAGTGGTATACTGGGTCACCGCAGACGACGAAGGTGGTGGAGCACACCTGGCCGCATGCTCGTCGTCGTCCTCGAGCACATCAACGCGGGGAACAGCCCGCGCTTGGGCTATGCCCCACGCTTGCCACAACTGATCTCCCGGTGACGTGGAGCGAGCAGCTGGATGCCAAGGAGGATGAAGAGCAGGTCATCTAGCTCCGACCTGTGAAGCGGGAGGCGGCGTCCCACCATGCTCGCCACCGTGCACGCATTCACGCACTATCGTCATAAACGAATGTCGCGTGCTAATACATTGCAAATGTATCTATAATTTTTGATGTTCCATGCTTGGTTTTATCTACTTTCTTGTGTTTTGTCCACACTTTGGAGTACTTTTCATATGATTTCTTGGACTAACCTATTAACAAGAGCCATAGTGCCAGCTGCCTGTTTTCTGCTGTTTTTGGTTCCAAGAAAGTCAGAAAATGAATATTCTCGGAATTGGACGGGACAAAATCCAAAGTCATTATTTTACCGAGGGACACACGGAGCCGAATCTGAGACGGAGGGGCTGGGCCCAGCCACACCACCACTGGCTGGCGCCAGGCTGGCCCATGCTAGGGGTGGTGCCGCCTGTGCACCCCCTCGGCCTCTCCTTCCGCCTATATATTGCCTCTGATACGGAAACCCTAAGTACCCGATCAAAATTCCATGAAAGAGTCTGTAGCCGCTGTCATCTCCATCCCTAGATCGGGAGGGATCTGAAGCTCTTCCCGGCACCCTGCCGGAGAAGGGAATTCACCCTGAAGGCCTTCTTCATCATCATGCAAGCCTCCGGTGTGATGTGTGAGTAGTTCATCTCTAGACTATAGGTCCATGTAGTAGCTAGATGGCTGGTTCTCCTCCTTTGTGCTATCATGTTTAGATCTTGTGAGCTCCGTTCATGATTAAGATCATCTATTTGTAATTCTGCATGTTGTGTTTGCGGGGATCCGATGGATATTGAGATGCTATTTCAGATTGATTATTGATTCTATCATGTCTTTGTTATTTGTGATCTTGCATGCTTTCCGTTGTTAGTAGCTATCTTGGCCAAGTAGATGCTAGCAACTCCAAGAGTTAGTATTTATGCTCGATAGTGGGTTCATGCCTCTAGTAATCTGGGGAAGTGACAGAAATCTCTAAGGTACTAGATGTGATGTTTCTACTAGGGAGAAAACAAGAATCCTTTATTCATAGAACAATCATATTGTTTACTTCATACGCAATTCGTAATGCAATTATCCGTTGCTTGCAACTTAATACTAGAAGGGGTTCGAATGATAACCTGAAGGTGGATTATTAGTCATAGATGTAGTTGGATGGCGGTCTATGTATAATGTTGTAATGCCCAATCGAATCTCAAAGGAGTCAAGATGATTAGCATATGCTTGTATGCTTTCTCGATGTTTGTCAATTGCCCCGCTGTAATTTGTTCACCCAGCATGTTATCTATCTTAAGGAGATCCACCTCTAGTGAACTATGGACCCCGGTCCTTTCTTTTATCATCAATCTACAATCAACTGTTTACTGTTTGTGTTTACTTTCTACAAACTATTACTTTCTTCCACTCGATACGTTTAATCCTTTGTTTTCAGCAAAACCGGTGAGATTAACAACCTCATCGCAAGTTGGGGACAAAGTTCTATGGTTGTGTTGTGCAGGTCTCCACGTTGCTGCTGGCACTGGTAGTGCGCCCTACCATAATTCAGCTAGCAACACCTTTGGGGTGTTTCCTTGCTCCTACTGGTTCGATTAAACCTTGGTTTCATACTGAGAGAAAACTTGCTGTTGTGCTCATCATACCTTCCTCTTGGGGTTCCCCAACGAGCTCGATATATTTTGGGCCATCAAGCTATTTTTCTGGCGCCGTTGCCGGGGAGTCAAGGACATCTTCACAAGGGGAGTCCCTCATAACCAATCTCTTTACTTTGTTATTTTTGTTTTGCTTAGTTTACTTTTGTTTTTTTTGCTTGTTTCTTTATCAAAAAAAAAATAGTTTTACAAGTTTGCTTTCTTTATTAAAAATACAAAAAAATGACTACTCTTGAAAACACTAAGTTGTGTGACTTCACTAGCACCAACAACAATGATTTTATGAGCACACCTATTGCTCCACATGTTCCTGAAGCTACTTTCTTTGAGATAAAACCTGCTTTACTCAATCTTGTTATGAGAGAACAATTTTCTGGTATTGGTAATGAAGATGCTGCTGCCCATCTAAATAACTTTGTTTAACTTTGTGAGATGCAAAAACAAAAGGATATAGATGGAGATATTATTAAGCTGAAATTGTTTCCTTTCTCTTTGAGAGGAAAAGCTAAAGAATGGTTGAACTCCCTAACTAGGAATAGTATTGATTCTTGGACTAAATGCAAAGATGCTTTCATTGGAAAATACTATCCTTCTACTAAGATTATATCTATGAGAAGTGAAATAATGAAGTTTAAACAATCTGATAACGAACATGTTGCTCAAGCTTGGGAAAGAATAAAATCTTTGGTAAAGAATTGTCCCACTCATGGACTGACTGCTTGGATGATCATCCAAACTTTTTATGCAGGATTGAACTATTCTTCAAGGAACCTATTGAATTCAGCTGTTGGAGGTACCTTTATGACCATCACTTTGGGTGTTGCAACGAAGCTTCTGGATAATATGATGGTTAACTACTCCGAATGGCATACTGAGAGAGCTCCACAAGGTAAGAAGGTAAATTCTGTTGAGGAAACGTCCTCCTTGAGTGATAAGATTGATATTATTATGTCTATGCTTATTAATGGGAAATCCCATATTGATCAAAATAATGTTCCCTTAGCCTCTTTGGTTGCTCAAGAAGAGCAAGTTGATGTGAACTTTATAAGAAATAATAATTTTAGCAATAATGCCTACAGGAATAATTTTGGGAACAACAATTATAAGCCATATCCTCCCAACAATGGTAATGCTTATGGAAATTCTTATAACAACAATAGGAGTGCTCCCTCTGAACTTGAAGTTATGCTTAAAGATTTTATTAGTAAACAAACTGCTTTCAATAAAACTATTGAGGAAAAACTTTCTAATGCTGAAAGAAATATAGCATCTTTGGCTGAAGCTCAATCTTCTTTGAATAAAATGGCTGCTAAACCTGAAACTATTGATAATCCCTTTGCAGCTACTAATGCCATACAAGTAAGAATTGATGAAAATGTTAGGCTATTAGCTGAACTGCATGCTAAGTAGGAAAGAGAAGATGAAATTGCTAGAAACATTAGTGTTTCTACTATCACTACCACTAGGGTTGAAGCTAGTAATAGCTCTACTACTTTAGATGATAATGATTTTGATCTTGATGGTTGCAATATCTCTGAAGTTATTAAGTTCCTACAAAAGCTTGCTAAAAGTCCTAATGCTAGTGCTATGAATATGGCCTTTACAAAACACATTAGCGATGCTCTCATAAAGATTAAAGAAGAAAAGATGAGACATAAAGCTTCTATTCCTATAAAACAAGAAGATGGTTGGGAACCCATCATTAATATGAAAGTGAATGATTTTGATTTCAAAGCTTTATGTGATCTTGATAGTAGTGTTTCTATTATGCCTAGAAGGATTTATGATATGCTTGATTTGCCACCATTGGAAGATTGTTATTTGAATGTCCCACTTGATGATAATGCTAAAAAGAAACTCATGGGTAGTATTAATGATGTTCTTATTATGGTTAACAATGCCTATGTCCCCGTTGATTTCTATGTTTTGTATGTTGAATGCAATGCTTCTTGTCCTATTACTTTGGGAAGACCTTTTCTTAGAACTGTTGGTGCCATTATTGATATGAAAGAAGGCACCATTAAATATCAACTTCCACTCAAGAAAGGTATAGAACACTTCCCTAAGAAGAGAGAGAATATTTCTTTTGCCTCTCCTATGAAAACAAAATTTGCTCTTAATGCTTCTTCATTTGAGAACACTTGATTCTTTTTGTTGCTTCTTATGCCTAACTTAAAGGCGTTAAAGAAAAGTACTTATTGGGAGATAACCCAAAAGTTTTAAATGAGTCTTGGAAGTTATTACTTCAGTAATAACCGCTCCTTATCCTTTTTATTTGCTTTTTGTGCCAAGAGTAACCTCTAATGAGAGAGAAGTAATGATTGGGAAAGTTGCTATCCTAAAACAGATTTCTGTGCTTTACCATCAAAATTCATGTAAAATCTCTGTACGTCCTTTTGAGGCATGAATGTTTGTGCTTCTGCCCCAGGTTGTTATCTAACTTTCATTAGTTCAACACTTTTTTATTTGAGCAACAGAAGGTCTTCGAAAAAATTCGTCTTTACCTGCTGGTCTGTTTTGACAGATTTCTGCCATTTTCTGCATTTGCTTCTTATTGCTTCCTTTTTGAGTTCTTTTGGGGAATTGAGCTTTTTGAGGGAAGTGCTACAGTAGCTTGTGTTTTAATGGAAGTTTTATTGGTGTTATAACTGAACGTAAAGACCTATTATCTTAAGTGCACTAATGTTGCTAATAAAGATTGTGTGAAGTTTTGTATGAAGGAAAAATTTCAGGTGTATAGAAGGAATGAGTAATGAGATGAAGGATGGACTAAAGCTCAAGCTTGGGGACGCCACGCATGTCACCCCAAGAAATATCCAAGAAGTACAAGCGTCAAAGCTTGGGGATGCCCAAGGCATCCCCCTCTTCATCAATAAAAATCCCAGGTTTCTTCCAAACGCTTCATTTTTATTGTTTCATGCACAGTTGTGTTGTTCTTGGAGCGTCTTCTTTTTCGTTTTCGTTTTGGTTTTTCGTTTGCTTAGTTTGATGAATAAATTGGTTGGACCCCCTCTTTCATATATTGGTTTTCAAATAGTTTGGTTTGGATTGGAAAAAGAGTAGGAAAGTTCATGCTTAAGTGGTAAAGAGAGCTTGTTTTTGACTGTGGCCTATGCTTTGTCACGCCATGCTTGATATTGTTTTGGCTTTATGCTTAGTATTATTTTCTGTAGCATGACTTGTTATAAACAATTGAGATTTCTTAATGTGCCTTTGAAGAATCATGCGTTGTTTTAGCATATTAAAGCATAGTATTGTGGTATTCTCCTTTGATGCTTTATTTGGGTTGACTTGGCACATGCTCACACATGTTATGAATATCCCAAGTCACCATAAGCCTTTATGATCCTTTAGTTTTCAACTTGTAGTATCACTTTATGCTTTGATCAATGATGTTTTGTCGCTCTACATGATTATGGCCATTATTCCTCTCTTAGTTTGTCGCTCCCAGTCTTTTGCTAGCCTCCGCAACCAAGTATGAGTTCCACTCATGCATCAAACTCCCTAAACCAAGTTATTACAAATAGTCCACCATACCTACCTACTAGCATATGCTATTCCAAGTATATTCATGTTTTTATCTACCTTTCTAATTAAACTTGTTATGCGAAAACTAGTGATTAAAGCTCTCACGAACTTGATGGCACACTTTACTTTTATTGCCCTTAATAAACTTGAAATATTGTGTCATCTGTGTTGTATATGCTTGCACTTATTTGTTGGGGATTAGCAGAACCATGCTGTCATAGGGAACGCTTTCAACATTGCACTTGTACTTTGTACCTAGTTGATATCATGCTCTTTTGTCTATGGATGTCGTCGGTGTGAAATGAAAGGGGAGATTGTAAGTCCATGGAGTTATGTATATGTGTTAGAGAAACGCCTGGGCCGCTGGTCTAATCCATGCTGACATGGTGGAAACCTGAAGTGTAACCATAATGAGCTATCTATGAAGCATTCTTCTTATAAAATAAAGAGTCAGATATTGAGAAAAAAGAGAAAAAGAAAAAAAGAGATATATGAAAAGAGGAAAGAGAGAAAAAAGCACCATATTCCCATGGTAAATAAGAAGATTGCTGAGATGCTCATTGTCTGCTTGCCTTGTCATTTTGATATGGGGATTCTTCCGTATCATCGGCAAGGGGTACCTCGTTGGCAGTTCTCTACTTACGATGACAATAACTTACCGGTGACTAAACTTGAGTAGCATGAGGAGCGGCCCTCGTATTCAAGGGACATGAGATTTCCAACTTATACTTCGTCAAGCATATACACCATAGTTTGTTCACTTTAACCTTAATCACTTCAAGATGCTTATGATAGGGGCAATTAGAGCTGAAAGCTATTAAGTACCATAATTTTTGGAAGCTCTTTATGAAACTTGAATCCCTACTTCCTTCTATGAAGGCCTTTCTTTTACTTTTATGTTGAGTCTCCACCTTCTATCTTTATGCACTTACTTTGAGAGCATAGTGGCCATTCTTAGTTCTATGTGCATTGTCCCAAGACTTGTTGATTGATGCATACCTTGATATTGCTTGTTTTAAACTATTTGTATCTAGTCACTCCTATGAACTTTGAAGGTGTCATATGCATTTATGTCTGCTACTCTATGAGGGACAAGATGAATGCCACTATGCTATGTTTTCTTTATGTGAAACAAACAAACATCTTGCAAAGTATTGTTATTCATGAATCTTTTGTTTGTGCCTTTTCATATTGCAACATAGTTTCTTTGTCTTATTGCTAGAACTTTGTCTTTCATGTTATGATTGAAGTACTATGATCCCATCTTTGAATGTTTTACAAATACTTTGATCAAGTTTATGATGGTGCATGTCACCTAAAAAATTATTCTTTCTTTTTATCACTTACCTACTCGAGGACGAGCAGGAGTTAAGCTTGGGGATGTTGATACATTGCAAATGTATCTATAATTTTTGATGTTCCATGTTTGGTTTTATCTACTTTCTTGTGTTTTGTCCACACTTTGGAGTACTTTTCATATGTATTCTTGGAATAACCTATTAACAAGAGCCACAATGCCAGCTGCCTGTTTTCTGCTGTTTTTGGTTCTAGGAAAGTCAGAAAATGAATATTCTCGGAATTGGACGGGACAAAAGCCAAAGTCAGTATTTTCTAGGACACAGGGCAGCTGAATGGCGGAGAGGGATGGGGCCCGACCACACCACCTGGCCAGCGGCCCGGGCACAGCCCGCACCCAGGGGTGGTCTGCCGCCCAGCACCTCGGCCTCTCCTTCCGCCTATATATTACCTCGATCTGGAAACCCTAAGTACCCGATCAAAATTCCACGAAAGAGTGCAGAGTCATTGTCATCTCCATCCCTAGATCGGGAGGGATCTGAAGCTCTTCCCGGCACCCTGCCAGAGAGGGGAATTCACCCTGGAGGCCTTCTACATCATCATTCAAGCCTCCGGTGTGATGCGTGAGTAGTTCATCTTTGGACTACGGGTCCATGTAGTAGCTAGATGGCTGGTTATCCTCCTTTGTGCTATCATGTTTAGATCTTGTGAGCTCCGTTCATGATTAAGATCATCTAGTTGTAATTCTGCATGTTGTGTTTGCGGGGATCCGATGGATATTGAGATGCTATTTTAGATTGATTATTGATTCTATCATGTCTTTGTTATTTGTGATCTTGCATGCTTTCCGTTGTTAGTAGCTATCTTGGCCAAGTAGATGCTAGCAACTCCAAGAGTTAGTATTTATGCTCGATAGTGGGTTGATGCCTCTGGTAATCTGGGGAAGTGACAGAAATCTCTAAGGTACTAGATGTGTTGTTGCTACTAGGGAGTAAACAACAATCCTTTGTTCATAGAACAATCGTATTGTTTACTTTACATGCACTTCGTAATGCAATTATCCATTGCTTGCAACTTAATACTGGAGGGGGTTCCTTTGATGACCTGAAGGTGGATTATTAGTCATAGATGCAGTTGGACGGCGGTCTATGTATAATGTTATAATGCCCAATCGAATATCAAAGGATCCAAGATGATTAGTATATGCTTGTATGCTTTCTCGATGTTTGTCAATTGCCCCGCTGTAATTTGTTCACCCAACATGTTATCTATCTTAAGGAGAGCCACCTCTAGTGAACTATGGACCCCGGTCCTTTCTTTTATCATCAATCTACAATCAACTGTTTACTGCTTTGTGTTTACTTTCTACAAACTATTACTTTCTTCCACTCGATACATTTAATCCTTTGTTTTCAGCAAAACCGGTGAGATTGACAACCTCATCGCAAGTTGGGGACAGAGTTCTATGGTTGTGTTGTGCAGGTCTCCACGTTGCTGCTGGCATCGGTAGTGCGCCCTGTCAACGTTCAGCTAGCAACACATTTGGGGTGTTTCCTTGCTCCTACTGGTTCGATTAAACCTTGGTTTCATACTGAGGGAAAACTTGCTGATGTGCTCATCATACCTTCCTCTTGGGTTCCCCAACGAGATCGATATATTTTGGGCCATCACGTGCCATCGCCGCCGACCGACCACTTTGTCTAGCTAGGACGAAGCTACTCGCGCCTAAGAAGGGGCCAGCGGACTGGGAGGTGCCCGTCGACGAGGACGCATTACTCCTGAAGATGGCGATGGAGGCGTCGCTCAACGACATGCCACCGATATAGGCCCCCGACGCCTGCGCCTGGTCTAGGGCAGACCGGGAGCGGGAAGAGGCCGAGCACATCCAGCGACTCCACGAGCAGGCCGAGCGCCAGGCCGCACGCGGCGTCGCTTACAGAGCGCCTACCAGGGCGCGCTACGACGAAGATGAGGCCGGGCCCTCAGCGCAGCTGTGGCGTAGTGGCGACGCCGACCAGGGCAGCTCCCAGCCACCGCAGCCACCGAGCGACAAAGACGGGACCCAGGACGCCGACTACAACTCGTTCTACCTCCACTTCGGCATGTGACTGGCGCGTCGTCGTCGACATTGTCTACTTTATTTACTGTTTTCAGTTTTTTAAGTTTGTTTAGCCTACTGCACTCAAAATTCGGGTATATGTCCGAATTTAACATAATATGTATGAACTCACCTATATCTAATGCAATCGCTTGAAATCATCTAAAGTTTCACCGTGTTCTGTCAAAATTTGGCCGAAGCCAGGAATTCGGCCTGGGAACGCGATTAGGAAATTGGATATTTTTAGGCCGAAAGTTACATCCCTCCGCCGCTAAATAGCTCTAGATTTGGACATGAAAACACCGAACAAGTGGAGATGCTCTAGGCCGACTGAGAAGCATGCAAGGAGGCCGAACGGGTGAGCTGAGCTGGCTCGAGCAAGACGAGGAATGTATAGAGGAGGAGAATGAGATGAGAAATGGGAAATAAATATAGAGGGTGGTGCGATGGACGGACCAGGAAAGAGAAAGAAGAGAGGGAGAGGAAGAAATGGTTGAGAAGGAGAGAGATGCCAAGATGAATTCGGCTTAAATGCATGTGAATGATTTTTCTTTTACCTTCAAAAGGGTTTGAAGAGGGTTTTTTCTAGGGAAATAAGCAAAGACGAAAGATAGACTAACTATTACCTCTAAGTTGCCAAATCCAAATATAAAGTTAAATTTTAGTTTAATTGAAACAAAACCTAGATTTATGGAAAACAATCTCTTATGGAAAAATGTGAAAATAAGCTTATTTAATTGATTGAAAAGAACGATTTTCTGGAATGTATTGGATTGTCAATTCTTGTTTTGAGTTTGTTTCTTTGACTAAGAAAAGTTGGGTTGTTACACTTAAATCGAAGAGAAGTGGAAATTAGCTCCGTTGAGTGCGGTGAGAGAGCTAATTGTTGAAATTTGGTGAGTTTTAGGTCGTTGGCCTATTAGATAAATTCTGAAAAATAATTTGGCCTATTTATGCATGGGAGCATATGGATGTGCAAGTGGTGCTAAAGTTTAGTCCAACATTACTAGTTGAGTGAGAGTTACACCTCCTTATATACTAGGTTGTTCCACCACTCACTAAGGTATGAGAAGAAGAGCAGCTCTCGCGCACTCCTCCGTCGACGTCGCCTGATGGGGGAATACCAATCAGAGTATACCCATGAAGCGAATCGCCAGCTAGAGCGAGCCGACTGAAGCTTAACCCAAGGCGGATCGACTCGCCAAATACGGCGACTGGCGCATACTGGACCCAGACGACACGCCGACTGGACGCCCAAGACGGCGACTCCAATACAAAGCCCATTAGCACACTTGTAAACCCTAACTGGCTGCATATATAAAGCCACCAGGGGCACCCCTTGGGGAGACATCTCCCACATCATATTAGATCTAGTCTCCTCCTTCGCCTCCGACGGCTCCATGTAAACCAATCTATGATCATATACTGGATTGACAGCAGGACGTAGCGATCCTCCACCGAGGAGACGTGAACCTGGGTACTTCGTGTGTCAATCTCGTTTCCGGATTCTCCTACGTCGTCTTGCCCTTTCCTCTACGTAAGCTACCCTGTAACATCTGCCGTGGCCAATTCCACGACAGTTGACGCCTACCGTGGGACAAGCGATGCTTGGAGGTGATGATCCGGACAGGATTCCGCAACATCCTCACTGGCGCTCGAGCATAAGAATCAAGATTGGACCTAATTTATGCTGCCGCGCGGCAGTAGATCGGTCCAAATAGTTAACCACGCGCATGGCCGTGTGGTTCCCTTGGCGCAGCACGAGATCCAATCGGATCAAGAGGCAGCTGCCACACGATCTTGTCCTCAACAGCAAAGAAGCTCTATTATGCAAACGGCGTGAACTTGATCGCACGTGAACATGTCAAATAGGCTTTTTTATTTGATTCCTATCTTTCTTTGCATCGATTGCAATGCAAGTTATAGCTTCCTACTATTTTATTCAAATCTAGTTCTTTTGCATGTTTTTTGTGTGCATGCGCCCCCTCGCTCAATCGAGTCATAATCTCCTGAAGACAAGGTCTATCACCTGGATTGAAGCAAATTGGTACAGTCCGTTTGCCGCCTGGCGATTGAGCGACGATTGAGCGGCGATAAAATCCTGCAGTCTCGGCTACAGTTTATTTTGTATACCATCACAGCCAGCCAGGTCGACGACGATCACGGCCTGCACAGCTACAGCAGACCTATTTCGATGAGTATCCGTTTCAATCCCCTCTCTCCTTCATTATTATTTGATTATCTAACCTAGGTCTGATCCTTGCATGCATCGTATTGGCATGAAAGCTATCTGATCAATGGTAGCCGGATAGACATGCATCCTTCACGATAAGCTTTGGCGTAAGAAATGCACGCCGAGCGCATATGACCAGGACTGTAATCACATACGGTTTTCTTTACTCGTTATAATAATTATTATTTGATTTAATCATCAAGCGTTCATGATGTTTATTTGTATACGCATGACCTCTCGTTTGAAACAATGGAGTTGCAAGGGAACCAACTCAGTTGCTCGGCTATCCCAGCCCGTCCTCGTCTGTTGCGGACTCGTCATCCGGGGACTCACCCCTCGCGGATTCTCCACCATCGTCGGCTCGCCACACCCACGTCGACCCGCCATCCGGGGACTCACCCCTCGCGGATTCTCCACCTTCGCCGGCTCGCCACGCCCACGTCGACTCGCCATCCAGGGACTCACCCCTCGCGGATTCGCCACCATCGCTAACTCGTCACATTCGGCGAGTCCCAGTTCATGCAGTTCACGAGACGGACTGGATTGATCCAGATCAAAATTCAATTGGATTAAGGTTGTCGACTGCCGCGTGACCCTATCACGGCCGGATGCAAAATCACAAACGCCACGATCGTATGCGACATGGACTAATGAGTTTTTTCTATTTTGATCACGTCTCTCTCCCATGTATTGATTACTTTATTTTATTTGGATCTAATCACTTGTTTTACAATTCATTGCTCTTTTGACCGTGTCCTGATGGATCCGCCGAGGACGTGTTTACAAGATCAGCATCGGACAAAGCCAACATGTCTGAAGCACAAAGACCAACGCGCATGTTCAATTGCATGTGGCCATGATCGAGCCATGACTTAATGCTTTTTTCTATTCAATATCTCTCAAGTATTTAATTACTCTGCCAATTTATTAGATTCTATTTCAACATAATCTTTTCATATTTATTTTGCAATACATGCCATGAATCGGCAAATATGCTTTGTCTCGAAACCGGCCGTCCGAGCTTAGAGTCTTCTCTACAATCAGCTTAGTGTCCAGGGGCTATCGCCGGACTCGACGACTATCAAGACTACTGCATGTAGGTGGCCTACCGACAGGCATGTACATGGCTCTCCGACCGCGACGCCTCTGAGTCCAGCTAAACGAACATTAGGAGAACTGCACCGATAAACATGCGGGCTAGCAGCGCCAAACGTCGATAATTATTCTCTATCACAACTCCGTATCAGGTGCTATTTTTCCAATTATTTGCTCCATCTTGTAAATCGGTTTACAAATATATTTTCTCTGGTTTGTACTGCCGTTTTGGTGCAGATTTATCAACACGAGACATCTCAAAAAATCCGTTCGACAGCAATACAGAAAACAAGGAGGCGACTCTGTTCGGTGCGCCAACTCCGTCAACCACAGCGTGATGGCTACCGCCGCGTCCACTCCTTCTGGCTAAATGCCGCACTAGTCTGTCGGGACTCGCCTCGCCACCGCGACCTCGCCATCACGGAACCGCCCTCGCGGACTCGCCATCACGGGGTACCCCCTCGCGGACTCGCCACGCTCGGGGATTCTCCCTGCGCGGGGTCGCCCTCCCAGACTCTCCTTGCTCGGGGACTTGCCATCCTATCGGCTAATCGCCGCACGACTCCGCCATAGCGCGACCTACGTCCGCCGCGTCGACCCCGTGTTCACCGCGTCGACTTCGCCATAGCGCGATCTACGTCCACCGCGTCGACCCCGTGTCCGCTGCGTCGACTCCGCCAAAGCGCGACCTCCGTCCGCCGCGTCGACCCCGTGTCCGCCGCGTCGACTTCGCCATAGCGCGACCTCCGTCCGCCGCGTCGACGCCGTGTCCGCCGCGTTGACTTCGCCATAGCGCGACCTCCGTCCGCCGCGTCGACCCCGTGTCCGCGGTCTCGACTTCGCCAAAGCGTGACCATACTTCTGCCGCGTCAAATCTTTCCGGCTACGTCGAATGCGTATGTCGCGCCTACTAAGGGACCTTCATCGTCCGAGTCGCCAGAGAGGGTCGCATGCCACGCCGCATGGACTCACCACTGGGCGTCTCTTTCCCCCGGGAAAAATTGATTCGCCTTTGTCAACCTTTGAAAGAGCGACTCGCAACGGCTAAGTAGTTCGGACGAGGACTCGCAAATCGAGCATCGGATCGTCCACGAAAAACGCTAACCGAGAGCCATCATTGGGGTCGCCTTGCTCGACTGGCCTTCCGGGTCAAGACAAATGACAGTGCTACACATACAGCACCATGTCCTCCTCAACCTTAGATAGTGCGACTCGCATGGCTAAGTACTACGGACGCGGACTCACAAACCGAGCCTCGGATTGTCTAGGAAGAACGCCAAGCCGAGAGCTATATTTGGAGTCGCCAAGCGACTGGCCCCACGGGCCAAGACGAGAGACTCGCTAACAAAAACAGCGCAATCAACGTCATCACGGACTCGCCACACTCGGGGACTCTCCCCTCGCGGACTCGCAATCATCGCGGACTCGCCACACTCGAGGACTCTCCCCTTGCAGACTCGCAATCACCGCGGACTCGCCACACTCCGGGATTCTCCCCTCGTGGACTCACAATCATCACGGACTCGCCACACTTGGGGACTCTCCCCTCACGGACTCGCTCACCACGAACTCTCCCTACGTGGACTCACCATGTTCAGCAACAACCACTACTATTTTCAGAATATGCATCTCTAAAGAGCCTCAAGTCGCCTCTACAAGCCAACTCGAGCCTCCGGGACTACTCCTAGGCATGCTGCGTGTGCGCGTGATTCTACGACCGCGGCTCGACATGCTCGAGGACTCGCCGCCGCGGACTCGCCCTCGCGTACTCAACACGCTCGGGGAATCTCCACCACGGACTCACCCTCGCGTACTCGTCAGGCTCGGGGACTCGCCACCGCGGACTCGCCCTCGCGTACACTCCACCGTGGACTCGCCCTCGCGTACTCAACACGCTCGGGGACTCGCCACCGCGGACTCGCCCTCGCGTACTCAACAGGCTCGGGACTCGCCACCGCGGACTCGCCCTCGCGTACTCGCCACGCTCGGAGACTCGCCACCGCGGACTCGCCCTCGCATACTCAACATGCTCGGGGACTCACCATCACGGACTCGCCCTCGCATACTCAACACGCTCGGGGACTCGCCACCGCGGACTCTCCCTCGCATACTCAACACGCTCGGGGACTCACCACCGCGGACTCACCCTCGCGTACTCAACACACTCGGGGACTCGTCATCGCGGACTCGCCCTCGCGTACTTAACACGCTCTAGCACTCGCCCCTCGCGGACTCGTCTCGCGTGTTCCCCTGCACCGACTTGGCGACTTCACCATCAATGATTTGGTGGCCTCCACGTCCTCTACGACAGCAAGTTGACAAGGTGCCGACCAAACTTCTCCAAGGGGAGACTCCGTCCAATGACGACTCGCCCGACGCGTCGACTCGTCTTGGTGATTGGGCTACTTCATGAGCTATTTCTCTGTTTCAGGAGCTCGCCAATGACTCACCATCGACTCTGCCCTGGAATCACCTGCGCCGATTCGGCGGCTCGAAGTCATCGCCGAGTCCCTGACG
The DNA here is from genome assembly GCA_023614405.1 of Avena insularis. Classification (NCBI taxonomy): domain Eukaryota; kingdom Viridiplantae; phylum Streptophyta; class Magnoliopsida; order Poales; family Poaceae; genus Avena; species Avena insularis. Next base: position 480,181,592 of record CM042686.1, on the reverse strand, counting down.
TGCTCGGGGACTACTGATGGGGGAATACCAATCGGGGTATACCCATGAAGTGAGTCGCCAGCTGGAGCGAGCCGACTGAAGCTTAACCCAAGGCGGATCGACTCGCCAAATATGGCGACTGGCGCATACTGGACCCAGACGACACGCCGACTGGAGGCCCAAGACGGCGACTCCAATACAAAGCCCATTAGCACACTTGTAAACCCTAACTAGCTGCATATATAAAGCCACCAGGGGCACCCCCTTGGGGAGACATCTCCCACATCATATTAGATCTAGTCTCCCTCTTCGCCTCCGGCGTCTCCATGTAAACCAACCTATGATCATATACTGGATTGACAGCAGGACGTAGCGATGCTTCACCGAGGAGACGTGAACCTGGGTACATCGTGTGCCAATCTCGTTCCCGGATTCTCCTACGTCGTCTTGCCCTTTCCTCTACGTAAGCTAACCTATAACATCTGCCGTGGCCAATTCCATGACATCGCCCGCCTCGCCTCGTCACGCCACGCCTCGTCACGACGCGCGGGTTGTAGGAATCTCGCCGAACCGAGATTTATTTTTGCTAGTCGAGAAAATTAATCAAATAATAATTATGAGTCATTAACAGACGCGTCAATTAGTCAGCCGTTTCCAGTCTTTATGGGATGTGGGCTGAGTCCCATGATCACTATATAAGCCTCCGCGCTTAAGCCTTCTTGTGAACCTGTACGGGTGAGGGGCGATCAGGTTTTTGGGGAGCGCTTCCACGTGACTACTGACGCCATCACTGACGACTCTTTCCCCGACGAGGACTTCTTCCTGGACATCAGCAGCTTCTACAACGATGACATGGCCGACGATGCTGCTACCATTGCTGCTGCTGCTACCACCTTGGCTGCTGCTGTCGCCGCTTACCGTACGTAATCATGAACTTTCTTTTTTAGATTCTGCTAGAGTTCTTTATTCTAGCGATTAGTGTAGATGTGATAGGTTTATCTTATTTAGATGTAATCTGTTCATCTACTTTATTGATCTGCATGATTAGTTTTGTACTGTATGTATGATCATGCTTTATCAGTTTATTATTCGGATTAAATCATATGGATTATTGCTTATATTTTCAACAATCTAAAAACCTGATTATAGGCAACTGAATTCCACTGGTGTAGCCGCGGCAACTAGGCCTCCTTCATTTGATGCTATGCACTATAAGAGATGGCGCGCGAGAGCAATTCTATGGTTTAAAAACATAAACTGCTATAACGCCACTCTTGGCAAACCTGAAGGAGATCTTTCTGCTGAGCAGGAAGCGGCCTTTAAAAAAAGCCGATACCATGTTTATGGCGGCTCTGTTCAGTATTATTGGGGACAACATTGTTGACCCATATATTTCATTTGATAATGGTAAAGACGCATGGGATGCGCTCGAGGCCAAGTTTGGGGTCTCGGACGCTGGCTCTGAGTTGTATGTCATGGAGCAATTCTATGACTACAAGATGGTTGATGAGCGCTCCGTCGTTGAGCAAGCTCATGAGATTCAATCACTTGCCAAAGAATTTGAGCAGTTCAAGTGTACCTTACCGGACAAGTTTGTGGCCGGAGGCATTATTGCCAAGCTTCCTTCTTTGTGGAGGAGCTTTGCTACTTCTCTAAAACATAAGAGACAAGAGTTTTCCGTTACGAATCTCATTGGGTCTCTTCATGTGGAAGAGAAGGCGAGAGCAAAGAACACACGTGCTCGAGGATTTGAGGGAGCTTCTAGTGCCTAGTATAGAAGAAAAACTTCCAATCCCACAAGTTCAAGAATAAGAACAAATCTGATAGCAAAGGAAAGTTCGATGACAAGTTTAAGGCCATGCACTCAACCAACTTTAAGAAGAAAAATGATAAGAAGAAAGGCTCTTGCCACGTTTGTGGTGATCCTAATCATTGGGCTCCTAGATGCCCTAATCGCTTTGACAAGCGGCAACATGGGAACAACGGCAAGACCGCTAATGTTGTTATTAGCGATACTGAAATGAAGCACACTGGGTATGGTATTTTACCTACTATCCTTTCAGTATGTCATTCTCCTGAATGGTGGATAGACACAGGTGCTAATACACATGTATGTTCTGATATTTTCATGTTTTCTTCTTATCAGGTCTCAAGAACCTCTTCCGTGCTAATGGGAAACGGCTCACGTGCTTCTGTTTATAGTGTTGGTACGGTAAATCTGAAGTTTACTTCGGGGAAGACTGTACAACTGAAGAATGTGCAACACGTTCCCTCCATCAATAAGAATCTCGTCAGCGGATCGCTTTTATGTCGAGATGGTTTTAAGTTCGTGTTTGAGTCAAATAAAGTTGTAATTTCTAAGTATATATAATTTATTGAAAAGGGTTATGAGTGCGGAGGTCTGTTCTGCTTATCTTTATCAGACTCATGTACTAAAGTTATTAATCATGTTTGCAATCATAATGAGTCCAATATTTGGCATTCACGACTTTGTCATATTAACTTTGGTTGCATGACGCGGCTAGCCAATATGAGTTTAATTCTAAAATTTACCACTGTCAAAGGTTCTAAGTGCCAAGTTTATGTGCAAGCAAAGCAACCCCGCAAGTCTCATATGACTGTGGAACTGAGAAACTTAGCACCACTAGAACTTATACATTCAGATCTTTGTAAGATGAATGGTGTGTTGACAAGAGGTGGAAAAAGATACTTTATGACGTGGATTGATGATTCCACTAGATACTGCTATGTTTATCTTCTGAAATCTAAAGATGAAGCTTTGAATTACTTCAAAAACTATAAAGCTGAAGCAGAAAACCAACTTGATCTTAAAATCAAGTGGCTAAGGTCGGATCGTGGTGGAGAGTACTTTTCAAATGAATTTGACTTATTATGTACGAAACATGGTATTATACATGAGAGGACGCCTCCCTATTCACCTCAGTCAAATGGGGTGACCGAAAGAAAGAACCGCACTCTAACTGATTTGGTTAATGCCATGTTAGATACATCGGGTATTTCCGAGGAATGGTGGGGGGAGGCGCTAATGACTGTGTGTCATGTCCTAAACCGTGTTCCCGTAAAGGATAAAAACCATGACTCCATTTGAGGAATGGGAGAAGAAAAGGCTTAAACTCTCTTACTTACGAACCTGGGGATGTTTGGCGAAAGTCAATGTTCCAATACCCAAGAAGCAAAAGCTTGGACCAAAAATCGTGGATTGTGTTTTTCTAGGATATGCTTTTCATAGCATTGGCTATATATTTTTGATAGTAAAATATGAGGTATTCGACATGCAAGTTGGTACGATTATGGAGTCGAATGATGCGACTTTCTTTGAGGATATCTTTCCCATGAAAGGTATGTCTAGCTCATCAAATCAGGAGATGACTAGTTCATCTAGTCAGGAATTTGTTATAATTCCTAAACCCACTATGTCGATAGAACACCTATGATGATCCTGTGGAGGATGACAATGAAGCTCCTAAAACGAGAAAGAGACAAAGGACTGCAAATTCATTTGGTGATGATTTCATTGTGTACCTTGTGGATGATACTCCCACTTCTATTTCAGAAGCCTATGCATCTCAAGATGCTGACTACTGGAAAGAAGTTGTCCGTAGCGAGATGGATTCCATCTTAGCTAATGGAACTTGGGAGGTCAGTGATCGTCCTCATGGGTGCAAACCTGTAGGATGTAAGTGGGTGTTTAAAAAAAGCTTAGACCTAATGGTACTATTGAAAAGTACAAGACATGTCTTGTGGCCAAGGGTTATACCCAGAAAGAAGGTGAAGACTTCTTCGATACCTACTCACCTGTAGCCAGATTGACCACTATTCGAGTACTACTATCCTTGGCCGCCTCACATGGTCTTCTCGTTCATCAAATGGATGTTAAGACAACTTTTCTAAATGGAGAGCTAGATGAGGAAATTTATATGGAGCAGCCTGATGGATTTGTAGTAGATGGTTGATGGTTCAAAATATGTCGAGCTCGTTGGGAACCCCAAGAGGAAGGTATGATGAGCACAGCAGCAATTTTTCCCTCAGTTATGAAACCAAGGTTATCAAACCAGTAGGAGTAAGGAAACAACTCCAAGGTGTTGCTAGCAACTTGGAATCCTGCACAACACAACCACAGAACTTTGCCCCAACTTACAGTGAGGTTGTCAATCTCACTGGTTTTGCTGAAAACAAAGGATTAAATGTATAGTGTGGAAGATAGTAATTGCTTGCAGAAAGTAAACAACAAACGGTAAACAATAGATGGTATATCAATGGTAAAAGAATGGACTGGGGTCCATAGTTCACTAGAGGTGTTTCTCCTTAAGATAAATAGCACGTTGGGTGAACAAATTACAGCGGGGCAATTGACAGATTGAGAAAGCATAATAATGCATATATTAGACATCTTGACTCCTATGAGATTTGATTGGGCATTACAACATTATAAATAGACCGTAATCCAACTCCATCTATGACTAATAATCCACCTTCAGGTTATCATCCAAACCCCTTCCAGTATTAAGTTGCAAGCAACAGATAATTACATTAAGCAAAGTGTGTAAATTAAACAATACGATTTCCCCATGGACAAAGGATTGTTGGTTTCTCCCTAGTAGCAATAGCACATCTACAACCTTAGAGATTTTTGTCACTTCCCCAGATTACTAGAGGCATGGACCCACTATCGAGCATAAATACTCCCTCTTGGAGTTGTAAGCATCTACTTGGCCAAGATAGCTACTAACAACAAAGACCATGCAAGATCACAAATAACATAGACATGATAGAATCAATAATCAATCTGAAATAGTATCTCAATATCCATCGGATCCCCACAAACACAACATGTAAGATTACAAATAGATGATCTTGATCATGAACGAAGCTCACAAGATCTAAACATGATAACACAAAGGAGGAGAACCAACCATCTAGCTACTACATGGACCCGTAGTCCAAGGGTGAACTACTCACGCATCACTCCGGAGGCTTGCATGGTGATGAAGAAGACTTCTAGGGTGATCTCTCCCCTCCGGCAGGGTGTCGGGAACAGCTTCGGATCCCCCCTAGTCTAGGGATGGAGATGGCAGCGGCTATAGACTCTTTCATGGATTTCTGATCGGGTACTTAGGGTTTTCATCCCAGGAGGCTTTTATAGGCGAAGGGGCAAGGTCGGTGGAGCACCAGGAGCCCACACCCCCTGGTGGCGCGCCCTTGGCCGTGCGGCCACCAGGTGTGGTCGCCCTGGTGCGCCACTTTGTCTCCCCTTCGATCCTCCTATTGCTTCGGGTAAAATATTGACTTTGGCTTTTGTCCCGTCCAATTAAGAGAATATTTTTTACTAGCTTTTCTGAAACCAAAAACAGCAGAAAACAAGCAACTGGCACTGTGGCATCTTGTTAATAGGTTAGTTCAAGAAAATGTATAAAAATACCTCAAAGTGTGAACAAAACATAAGAAAGTAGATATAAAACAAGCATGGAACATCAAAAATTATAGATACGTTTATGACGTATTGATACGTCCATTTTGCATCACTATTCTATATCATAATTTACTGTTATTCATTGATATATTTCATATTAAGAGATGATACTTATGTTATTTCATCTATTTCGCATGGTTCATGACTTTTGGAGGATGGACCGCTGAAGTCAGGATTCTGATGGAAAAGGCGCTGTTTGAAGGCGAAATTCGCAAAGATCCTATTTTTCCAGAAGACGAAGGATACCAGAAGGGGGAGCGGAGTTAGGCCATAGGGGGCCCACACCACCCCCTGCACGGGCCACCCCTGGTCACGCCACCAGGTGGTGTGGCCACCCTGGCCCATTCCTGGCTCTCCCCTTTGGCGTATATTATCCCCATGAAACCCTAAGCCTGGGGGAGTGATACATTGCAAATGTATCCATAATTTTTAATGTTCCATGCTTGGTTTTATCTACTTTCTTGTGTTTTGTCCACACTTTGGAGTACTTTTCATATGATTTCTTGGACTAACCTATTAACAAGAGCCAAAGTGCCAGCTGCCTGTTTTCTGTTGTTTTTGGTTCCAAGAAAGTCAGAAAATGAATATTATCAGAATTGGACGGGACAAAAGACAAAGTCATTATTTTACCGAGGGACACCTGGAGCCAGAATTCGAGACGGAGAGGGGCTGGGGCCCGGCCACACCACCTGGCCGGCACCAGGGGGTGGTCTGGCCGCCCCAGGCACCCCCTCGGCCTCTCCTTCCGCCTATATATTTCCTATGATACGGAAACCCTAAGCACCCGATCAAAAATCCACGAAAGAGTCTGTAGCCGCCATCATCTCCATACCTAGATCGGGAGGATCAAGCTCTTCCGGCACCATTGGAGAGGGAATTCACCCTGGAGGCCTTCTTCATCATCATGAAAGCCTCCGGTGTGATGCATGCGTAGTTCATCTCTAGACTACGGGTCCATGTAGTAGCTAGATGGCTGGTTCTCCTCCTTTGTGCTTTAATGTTTAGATCTTGTGAGCTCCGTTCATGATCAAGATCATCTATTTGTAATTCTGCATGTTGTGTATATGGGGATCCGATGGATATTGAGATGCTATTTCAGATTGATTATTGATTCTATCATGTATTTGTTATTTGTGATCTTGCATGCTTTCCGTTGTTAGTCGCTATCTTGGCCAAGTAGATGCTAGCAACTCCAAGAGTTAGTATTTATGCTCGATAGTGGGTTCATGCCTGTGGTAATATGGGGAAGTGACAGAAATCTCTAAGGTACTAGATGTGCTGTTGCTACTAGGGAGAAAACAACAATCCTTTGTTCATAGAACAATCGTATTGTTTACATTACACGCAATTCGTAATGCAATTATCCGTTGCTTGCAACTTAATACTGGAGGGGGTTCGGATGATAACCTAAAGGTGGATTATTAGTCATACATGAAGCTGGATGGCGGTCTATGTATAATGTTGTAATGCCCAATCGAATCTCAAAGGAGTCAAGATGATTAGTATATGTTTGTATGCTTTCTTGATGTTTGTCAATTGCCCCGCTGTAATTTGTTCACCTAGCATGTTATCTATCTTAAGGAGAGCCACCTCTAGTGAACTATGGACCTCGGTCCTTTCACTTTACTTTCAATCTACAATCAACTGTTTACTGCTTTGTGTTTACTTTCTGCAAACTATTACTTTCTTCCACTCGATACGTTTAATCCTTTGTTTTCAGCAAAACCGGTGAGATTGACAACCTCATCGCAAGTTGGAGACAGAGTTCTGTGGTTGTGTTGTGCAGGTCTCTGATGTCTACGCACTTCTATTCTTGTAGACAGTTGTTGGGCCTCCAAGTGCAGAGGTTTGTAGAACAGCAGCAAGTTTTCCCTTAAGTGGATCACCTAAGGTATATCGAACTCAGGGAGGAAGTGGTGAAAGGTATCCCTCTCAAGCAACCCTGCAATCAAGATTCAAGAAGTCTCTTGTGTCCCCAACACACCCAATACACTTATCAGGTGTATAGGTGCACTAGTTCGGCGAAGAGATAGTGAAATACAAGTGGTATGGATAATTATAAGTGGTAACGGTGATAGAAAATAGCTTGATGGCGTGGAAAAGCCTAAAGTAAAACTGAAATAAAGATAGAAGCAAGCAAACATGTAATAGATCTAATAGCAAACTGTGTTTCAGTGCTTAGAAACAAGGCCTAGGGATCATACTTTCACTAGTGAACACTCTCATGTAAATATCTTCTCTTTGTGATACTACTCTTGACTACTCTCCGGTTAGACACTCTAATCGATGGTAGGGCTATAACAGCACACCTCAAAGTTCATCTTTCCCATCTAGAAAACCCCACACTATCACCTTGAGTACTAGATGGTTCAAACAAACACCACAATTTCATAAAGACATCCAACTCCAAATATAACTCATAACAAGTATTTGAAATCTCTAGCTTAAGTGCCACCATGGTGTGCACACTGTCAACTTCACACACATGGGGAGAGCAGAGATTTATTAAAGCACTTGAGTAGCAAGGTAGATCTATAGATTACAAGCTCATGGTCTCAATAAGATCATGCATAGAGAGAGATATGTACACATAGCTACAGGTAGAACCCTTAGCCTCGAGAGAGAACTACTCCCTCCTCATCATGGGAATCAGCAACGGTGATGGAGATGGTGGTGGAGATCGATGGAGATGGCTTCAGGGGCACTTCCTCGTCCCAGCAGGGTGCTGGAACAGAGACTTTCTGTCCCTCGAATCTCCCCTTCGGTGGCGGTGGCGCTGCGGAACTTTTCGTGGATTTCTGATTGACGACTTAGGGTTTATGCATCGGGAGGATTCTTATAGGCGAAGAGGCAAGGTCGGTGGGCGGCCAGGGGGCCACACCATGCCTTGGCGCGGCCTGGGCTGGCCCGCACCAAGGGGTGGTGTGGCCACCCTGTGTCCCCCCTCCATCTCGTCTTCTGGCTCCGTGAGTCTTCCAGAAAAATATGAACTTTGGCTTTTGTCCCATCCAATTCCGAGAATATTCATTTTCTGACTTTCCTAGAACCAAAAATAGCAGAAAACAGGCAGCTGGCACTATGGCTCTTGTTAATAGGTTAGTCCAATAAATCATATGAAAAGTACTCCAAAGTGTGAACAAAACATAAGAAAGCAGATAAAACCAAGCATGTAACATCAAAAATTATAGATACATTTGCAATGTATCAACATCCCCAAGCTTAACTCCTGCTCGTCCTCGAGTAGGTAAGTGATAAAAAGAAAGAATAATTTTTGAGGTGACATGCACCATCATAAACTTGATCAAAGCATTTGTAAAACATTGATAGCTAGGATCATAGTACTTTAACATAGCATGAAAGATAAAGTTCTAACAATAAGACATAGCAACTATGCATGCAACATGAAAGGGCACAAACAAAAGATTCATGAATAACAATGCTTTGCAAGACATTTGTTTGTTTCACATAAAGAAAACATAGCATAGTGGCATTCAACTTGTCCCTCATAGAGTAGCAAACATAAATGCATAGGACACCTTCAAAGTTCATAAGAGTGACTAGATACAAATAGTTTAAAACAAGCAATACCAAAGCAATGCATCAATCAACAAGTCTTGGGACAATGCACATAGAACTAAGAATGGCCACTATGCTCTCAAAGTAGGTGCATAAAGATAGAAGGTGGAGACTCAATATATAAGTGGAAGAAAGGCCTTCATAGAAGGAAGCAAAGATTCAAGTTTCATAAAGAGCTTCCAAAAATTATGGTACTTAATAGCTTTCAGCTCTCATTGCCCCTATCATAAGCATCTTGAAGTGATTAAGGTTAAAGTGAACAAACTATGGTGTATATTCTTGACGAAGTATAAGTTGGAAATCTCATGTCCCTTGAATACAAGGGCCACTCGTCATGCTACTCAAGTTTAGTCACCGGTAAGTTCTTGTCATCGTAAGTACATGTGTATCATAGAGAACCGCCAATGGGGTACCCCTTGCCCGATGATACGGAAGAATCCCCTTATCAAAATGACAAGGCAAGCAGAAAACGAGCATCTCAGCAATCTTATTATTTACCATGGGAATATGGTGCTTTTTTCTTTCTTTCCTCTTTTCATAATCTCTTTTTTTCCTTTTCTCTTTTTTCTCAATATCTGACTCTTTTTTTATAAGAAGAATGCTTCATAGACAGCTCATTATGGTTACGCTGCAGGTTTCCACCATGACAGCATGGATTAGACCAGCGGCCCAAGCGTTTCTCTAACACATATACATAACTCCATGGACTTACAAGCTCCCCTTTCATTTCATACCGACGACATCCATAGACAAAAGAACATGATATCAACTAGGTACAAAGTACAAGTGCAATGTTGAAAGCGTTCCCCATGACAACATGGTTCTGCTAATCCCCAACATATAAGTGCAAGCATATAAAACATAGATGACACAATGGTTCAAGTTTATTAGGGGCAAAAAAAGTAAAGTGTGCCATCAAGTTCGTGAGAGCTTTAATCACTAGTTTTCACATAACAAGTTTAATTCGGAAGGTAGATAAAAACATGAATATATTTGGAATAGCAAATGCTAATAGGTAGGTATGTTGGACTGTTTGGAATAACTTGGTTTTATTCGGAGTTGGATGCATGAGTGGAACTCATACTTGGTTATGGAGGCTAGCAAAAGACTGGGAGCGACCAACTAAGAGAGCAATAATGGCCATAATCATGCAGAGCGACAAAACATCATTGATCAAAGTATAAAGTGATACTATAAGTTGAAAACTAAAGGATCATAAAGGCTATGGTGACTTGAGATTGAGATTGTCATAACATGGTGTGAGCATGCGCCAAGTCAACCCAAATAAAGCATCAAAGGAGAATACCACAATACTATGCTTTAATATGCTAAAACAACGCATGATCCTTCCAAGACACATTAAGCAATCTCAATTGTTTATAAGAATTCATGCTACAGCAAAGAATACTAAGCATAAAGCCAAAACAATATCAAGCATGGAATGACAAAGCATAGGCCATAGTCAAAAACAAGCTCTCTTTACCACTTAAGCATGAACTTTCCTACTCTTTTCCAATCCAAACCAAACTATTTGAAAACCAATGTATGAAAGAGGGGGTCCAACCAATTTATTTAGAAAAGTAAGCAAACCAAGCAAACAAAAACCAAAACGAAAACAAAAAAGAAGATGCTCCAAGAACAACACAACTGTGCATGAAACAATAAAAATGAAGCGTTTGGAAGAAACCTGAGATTTTTATTGATGAAGAAGGGGATGCCTTGGGCATCCCCAAGCTTTGACGCTTGTACTTCTTGGATATTTCTTGGGGTGACAAGGGTGACATCCCCAAGCTTGAGATTTAGTCCATCCTTCATCTCATTACTCATTCCTTCCATACACCTGAAATTTTTCCTTAATACAAAACTTCACACAATCTTTATTAGCAACATTAGTGCACTCAAGATAATAGGCCTTTAGGTTCAGTTCTAACACCAATAATACTTCCATTAAAACACTAGCTACTGTAGAACTTCCCTCAAAAAGCTCAATTCCCCAAAAGAACTCAAAAAGGAACCAACAAGAAGCAAATGCAAATAATGGCAGAAATCTATCAAAATAGACCAGCAGATAAAAACGAATTTTTTCGAAGACCTTCTGTTGCTCAAACCAAAAAGTGTTGAACTAACGAAAGTTAGATAACAACCTGGGGCAGAAGCACAAAAATTCACGCCTCAAAAGGACGTACAGAGATTTTACATGAATTTTTACGGTGAAGCATAGAAATCTGTTTCGGGACAGCAACTTTCCCAATCATTACTTCTCTCTCATTAGAGGTTATTCTTGGCACAAAAAGCAAATAAAAAGGATAAGGAGCGTTTATTACTTAAGTTATAACTTCCAAGACTCGTCTAAAACTTTTGGGTTATCTCCCAATAAGTACTTTTCTTTAACGTCTTTAAGTTAGACATGATAGTTCGAGAGGATGCTCACATAAGAAATATGAATTGAAGTAAAGAGAGCATCAAGAAGCAAATTCAAAGCACATTTTAGTCTAACCCACTTCCTATGCATAGGAGTCTTGTAAAGAAACAAGTCATGAAAGCATAAAGAAACAAGCATAGTAAAGCAAAACAAGTGCAACTTCAAAATTTTCAACATAAAGAGGGGAAACTTAATATTATTGAGATGCATAAAACCATGTTTCCCTCTCTCATAATAACTTTCAGTAGCATCATGAATAAAATTAACAATATAACAATCACATGAAACATTCTTATCATGAGCCACATGCATAAAAGAATTAATACTCCCCACATAAACATAGTCATTCTTATTAATTGTAGTGGGAGCAAATTTAACAAAATAGCTATCATTATTATTCTCATCACCATAATCATAAAATATAAGAGGCATATTGTAGTCATAATTAATTTTCTCCTCAATAGTAGGTGGACTGAAAATACCATATTCATCATTGTAATTGGAGGTTTGGTATCATCATAAGCAATAGAATAGCTATCTTCCAAAGCTAGGGAACTAAAAAGATCATTTTAATAAAAACTAGCTTCCGCAAGCTTAGACTTTTCCATAGCATTAAAAATAATGGTGTCCAAATAATTCATACTAACAACATTGCTATTAGCATGCAAATAAAGTTCCATAGGTTTTTTAATTTTCTCTTCAAACACTTCATGTCATAACTCAAGATAAATACTATAAAGCTCTCTAATTTTTTTGTTGTTTTCCATTAAGCCTAACTAGTAAAAACAAGAAACAAAAAGACAAAATTGCAGAATCTAAAGGAAATAACTTCGAGCACTCACACCGGAGGATGTGAGTACCTTTTACCTTACCTCCCCGGCAACGGCGCCAGAAAATAGCTTGATGTCTACGCACTTATATTCTTGTAGACAGTTGTTGGGCCTCCAAGTGCAGAGGTTTGTAGAACAGTAGCAAGTTTTCCCTTAAGTGGATCACCCAAGGTATATTGAACTCAGGGAGGAAGTGGTCAAAGGTATCCCTCTCAAGCAACCCAGCAATCAAGATACAAGAAGTCTCTTGTGTCCCCAACACACCCAATACACTTGTCAGGTGTATAGGTGCACTAGTTCGGCGAAGAGATAGTGAAATACAAGTGGTATGGATAATTATAAGTGGTAACGGTGATAGAAAATAGCTTGATGGCATGGAAAATACTAAAGTAAAACTGAAATAAATATAGAAGCGAGCAAACATGTAATAAATCTAATAGCAAACGGTGTTTCAGTGCTTAGAAACAAGGCCTAGGGATCATACTTTCACTAGTGAACACTCTCATATAAATATCTTCTCTTTGTGATACTACTCTTAACTACTCTCCGGTTAGACACTCTAATCGATGGTAGGTCTATAACAACACACCTCAAAGTTCATCTTTCCCATCTAGAAAACCCCACACTATCACCTTGAGTACTAGATGGTTCAAACAAACACCACAATTTCATAAAGACATCCAACTCCAAATATAACTCATAACAAGTATTTGAAATCTCTAGCCTAAGTGCCACCATGGTGTGCACACTGTCAACTTCACACACATGGGGAGAGCAGAGATCTATTAAAGCACTTGAGTAGCAAGGTAGATCTATAGATTACAAGCTCATGATCTCAATAAGATCATGCATAGAGAGAGAGAGATGAACACATAGCTACCGGTAGAACCCTTAGCCTCGAGAGAGAACTACTCCCTCCTCATAATGGGAATCAACAACGGTGATGGAGATGGTGGTGGAGATCGATGGAGATGGCTTCGGTGGCACTTCCCCGTCCCGGCAGGGTGCCGGAACAGAGACTTTCTGTCCCCCGAATCTCCCCTTCGGTGACGGCGGCGCTGCAGAACTTTTCGTGGATTTCTAATTGACGACTTAGGGTTTATGCATCGGGAGGATTCTTATAGGCGAAGAGGCAAGTTCGGTGAGCGGCCAGGGGGCCCACACCATGCCCTAGCGCGGCCTGGGCTGGCCGCGCCAAGGGGTGGTGTGGCCACCCTGTGGCCCCCCTCCGTCTCGTCTTCTGGCTCCGTGACTCTTCCGGAAAAATAAGAACTTTGGCTTTTGTCCCGTCCAATTCCGAGAATATTCATTTTCTGACTTTCCTGGAACCAAAAATAGCAGAAAATAGGCAGCTAACAGTGTGGCTCTTATTAATAGGTTAGTCCAAGAAATCATATGAAAAGTACTCCAAAGTGTGAACAAAACATAAGAAAGCAGATAAAACCAAGCATGAAACATCAAAAATTATAGATACATTTGCAATGTATCAGTCTCCATGTTGCTACTAGCACCGGTAGTGCGCCCTACCAACGTTCAGCTAGCAACATATTTAGGGTGTTTCCTTGCTCCTACTGGTTCAATTAAACCTTGGTTTCATACTGAGGGAAAACTTGTTGCTATGCTCATCATACCTTCCTCTTGGGGTTCCCCAACGAGCTCGATATATTTTGGGCCATCAAGCTACTTTTCTGGCGCCGTTGCCGGGGAGTCAAGGACATCTTCACAAGGGGAGTCCCTCATAACCAATCTCTTTAATTTTTATTTTTGTTTTGCTTAGTTTACTTTTGCTAAGTTTGCTTTATTTATCAAAAACACAAAAAAATGACTACTCTTGAAAACACTAAGTTGTGTGACTTCACTAGCACCAACAACAATGATTTTATAAGCACACCTATTGCTCCACCTGTTCCTGAAGCTACTTTCTTTGAAATAAAACCTGCTTTACTCAATCTTGTTATGAGAGAACAATTTTCTGGTATTGGTAATGAAGATGATGCTGCCCATCTAAATAACTTTGTTGAACTTTGTGAGATGCAAAAGCATACGGATATAGATGGAGATATTATTAAGCTAAAATTGTTTCCTTTCTCTTTGAGAGGAAAAGCTAAAGAATGGTTAAATTCCCTAACTAGGAATAGTATTGATTATTGGACTAAATGCAAAGATGCTTTTATTGTAAAATACTATCCTCCTGCTAAGATTATATCTATGAGAAGTGACATAATGAAGTTTAAACAATCTGATAATGAACATGTTGCTCAAGCTTGGGAAAGAATGAAATCTTTGGTAAAGAATTGTCCCACTCATGGACTGACTGCTTGGATGATCATCCAAACCTTTTATGCGGGATTGAACTATTCTTCAAGGAACCTATTGGATTCTGCTGCTGGAGGTACCTTTTTGACCATTACTTTGGGTGCCACAACAAAGCTTCTGGATAATATGATGGTTAACTACTCCGAATGGCATACTGAAAGAGCTCCACAAGGTAAGAAGGTAAATTCTGTTGAGGAAACCTCCTCTTTGAGTGATAAAATTGATGTTATTATGTCTATGCTTGTTAATGGGAAAGCCCATATTGATCCAAATAATGTTCCTTTAGCCTCTTTGGTTGCTCATGAAAAGCAAGTTGATGTGAACTTTGTAAAAAATAACAATTTTAGCAACAATGCCTACAGGAATAATTTTGGTAACAACAATTATAGGCCATATCCTCCCAACAATGGTAATGCTTATGGAAATTCCTACAACAATAATAAGAGTGCACCCTCTGAACTTGAAGTTATGCTTAAAGACTTTATTAGTAAACAAACTGCTTTCAATAAAACTATTGAGGAAAAACTCTCTAATGCTGAAAGAAATATAGCATCATTGGCTGAAGCTCAATCTTCTTTGAATAAAATGGCTGCTAAACCTAAAACTATTGATAATCCCTTTGTAGCTACTAATGCCATACAAGTAAGAATCGATGAAAATGTTCGACTATTAGCTGAATTGCATGCTAAATGGGAAAGAGAAGATGAAATTGCTAGAAACATTAGTGTTTCTACTATCACTACTACTAGTGTTGAGGCTAGTAATGGCTCTACTACTTTAGATGATAATTATGATTTTGATCTTGATGGTTGCAACATCTCTGAAGTTATTAAGTTCCTACAAAAGCTTGCTAAAAGTCCTAATGCTAGTGCTATGAACATGGCCTTTACAAAACACATTACTGATGCTCTCATAAAGATTAAAGAAGAAAAGATGAAACATAAAGCTTCTATTCCTATAAAACAGGAAGATGGTTGGGAACCCATCATCAATATGAAAGTGAATGATTTTGATTTTAAAGCTTTATGTGATCTTGATAGTAGTGTTTCTATTATGCCTAGAAGGATTTATGATATGCTTGATTTGCCACCACTTGAAGATTGTTATTTGAATGTCCCACTTGATGATAATGCTAGAAAGAAACTCATGGGGAGTCTTAATGATGTTCTTATTATGGTTAACAATGCCTATGTCCCTGTTGATTTCTATGTTTTGGATGTTGAATGCAATGCTTCTTGTCCTATTACTTTGGGAAGACCTTTTCTTAGAACTGTTGGTGCTATTATTGATATGAAAGAAGGCACCATTAAATATCAACTTCCACTCAAGAAAGGTATAGAACACTTCCCTAAGAAGAGAGAGAAGATTTCTTTTGCCTCTCCTATGAAAACAAAATTTGGTTTTAATGCTTGTTCATTTGAGAACACTTGATTCTTTTTCTTGCTTCTTATGCCTAACTTAAAGGCATTAAAGAAAAGTACTTATTGGGAGATAACCCAAAAGTTTTATATGAGTCTTGGAAGTTATTACTTCAGTAATAATCGCTCCTTATCATTTTTATTTGCTTTTTGTGCCAAGAGTAACCTCTAATGAGAGAGAAGTAATGATTGGGAAAGTTGCTATCCCGAAACAGATTTATGTGCTTCACCGTAAACATTCGTGTAAAATCTCGGTACGTCCTTTTAATGCGTGAATTTTTGTGCTTCTACCCCAGGTTGTTATCTAACTTTCGTTAGTTCAACACTTTTTGATTTGAGCAACAGAAGGTCTTCGAAAAAATTCGTCTTTACCTTCTGGTCTGTTTTGACAGATTTCTGCCATTTTCTGCATTTGCTTCTTGTTGGTTCCTTTTTGAGTTCTTTTGGGGAATTGAGCTTTTTGAGGGAAATGATATAGTAGCGAGTGTTTTAATGGAATTTTATTGATGTTAGAACTGAACCTAAAGACCTATTATCTTGAGTGCACTAATGTTGCTAATAAAGATTGTGTGAAGTTTTATATGAAGGAAAAATTTCAGGTGTATGAAAGGAATGACTAATGAGATGAAGAATGGACTAAAGATCAAGCTTGGGGATTCCATGTGTGTCACCCCAAGAAATATCCAAGAAGTACAAGCGTCAAAGCTTGGGGATGCCCAAGGCATCCCCCTCTTCATCAATAAAAATCCCAGGTTTCTTCCAAACGCTTCATTTTTATTGTTTCATGCACAGTTGTGTTGTTCTTGGAGCGTCTTCTTTTTCGTTTTCGTTTTGGTTTTTCGTTTGCTTAGTTTGATGAATAAATTGGTTGGACCTCCTCTTTCATACATTGGTTTTCAAATAGTTTGGTTTGGATTGGAAAAGAGTAGGAAAGTTCATGCTTAAGTGTTAAAGAGAGCTTGTTTTTGACTATGGCCTATGCTTTGTCATGCCATGCTTGATATTGTTTTGGCTTTATGCTTAATATTATTTGCTGTAGCATGAATTGTTATAAACAATTGAGATTTCTTAATGTGCCTTTGAAGAATCATGCGTTGTTTTAGCATATTAAAGCATAGTATTGTGGTATTCTCCTTTGATGCTTTATTTGGGTTGACTTGGCACATGCTCACACCATGTTATGAATATCCCAAGTCACCATAAGCCTTTATGATCCTTTAGTTTCCAACTTGTAGTATCACTTTATGCTTTGATCAATGATGTTTTGTCGCTCTACATGATTATGGCCATTATTCCTCTCTTAGTTTGTCGCTCCCAGTCTTTTGCTAGCCTCCACAACCAAGTGTGAGTTCCACTCATGCATCCAACTCCAAAAACCAAGTTATTCCAAAGAGTACACCATACCTACCTACTAGCATATGCTATTCCAAGTATATTCATGTTTTTGTCTACCTTCCAAATTAAACTTGTTATGAGAAAACTAGTGATTAAAGCTCTCACGAACTTGATGGCACACTTTACTTTTCTTGCCATTAATAAACTTAACCATTGTGTCGTCTATGTTGTATATGCTTGCACTTATTTGTTGGGGATTAGCAGAACCATGATGTCATGGGGAACGCTTTCAACATTGCACTTGTACTTTGTACCTAGTTGATATCATGCTCTTTTGTCTATGGATGTCGTCGGTGTGAAATGAAAGGGGAGCTTGTAAGTCCATGGTGTTATGTATATGTGTTAGAGAAACACCTGAGCCGCTGGTCTAATCCATGCTGACATGGTGGAAACCTGCAGCGTAACCATAATGAGTTGTCTATGAAGCATCCTTCTTATAAAAAAAGAGTTAGATATTGAGAAAAAAAGAGAAAAGGAAAAAAAGAGATTATGAAAAGAGGAAAGAGAGAAAAAAAGCACCATATTCCCATGGTAAATAATAAGATTGTTGAGATGCTCGTTGTTTGCTTCCCTTGCCATTTTGATATGGGGATTCTTCTGTATCATCGGGCAAGGGGAACCCCGTTGGCGGTTCTCTATGATACACATGTACTTACGATGACAAGAACTTACCGGTGACTAAACTTGAGTAGCATAACGAGCGGACCTCGTATTCAAGGGACATGAGATTTCCAACTTATACTTCGTCAAGCATATACACCATAGTTTGTTCACTTTAACCTTAATCACTTCAAGATGCTTATGATAGGGGCAATGAGAGCTGAAAACTATTAAGTACCATAATATTTGGAAGCTCTTTATGATACTTGAATCCCTACTTCCTTCTATGAAGGCCTTTCTTCCACCATTATATTGAGTCTCCACCTTCTATCTTTATGCACCTACTTTGAGAGCATAGTGGCCATTCTTAGTTCTTTGTGCATTGTCCCAGGACTTGTTGATTGATGCATAGCTTTGATATTGCTTGTTTTAAACTATTTGTATCTAGTCACTCTTATAAACTTTGAAGGTGTCCTATGCATTTATGTTTGCTACTCTATGAGGGACAAGCTAAATACTACTATGCTATGTTTTCTTTAGTGAAACAAACAAACGTCTTGCAAAGCATTGTTATTCATGAATCTTTTGTTTGTGCCTTCTCATGTTGCAACATAGTTTCTTTGCCTTATTGTTAGAACTTTGTCTTTCATGTTATGATTGAAGTACTATGATCCCATCTTTGAATGTTCTACAAATACTTTGATCAAGTTTATGATGGTGCATGTCACCTCAAAAATTATTCTTTCTTTTTATCACTTACCTACTCGAGGACGAGCAGGAGTTAAGCTTGGGGATCTTGATACATTGCAAATGTATCCATATTTTTTGATGTTCCATGCTTGGTTTTATCTACTTTCTTGTGTTTTGTCCACACTTTGGAGTGCTTTTCATATGATTTCTTGGACTAACTTATTAACAAGAGCCATAGTGCCAGCTGCCCGTTTTCTGTTGTTTTTGGTTCCAGGAAAGTCAGAAAATGAATATTCTCGGAATTGGACGGGACAAAAGCCAAAGTCATTATTTTACCGAGGGACACCTGGAGCCAGAATACGAGATGGAGAGGGGCTGGGGCCTGGCCGAACCACCTGGCCGCGTGGCCAGGCCTGGCCCGCTCCAGGGGGTGGTCTAGCCGCCCTAGGCACTCCCTCGGCCTCTCCTTCCGCCTATATATTGCCCCTGATACGGAAACCCTAAGCACCCGATAAAAAATCCATGAAAGAGTCTGTAGCCACCATCATCTCCATCCCTAGATTGGGAGGGATCTGAAGCTCTTCCCGGCACCCTACTAGAGAGGGGAATTCACCGTGGAGGCCTTCTTCATCATCATGCAAGCCTCCGGTGTGATGCGTGAGTAGTTCATCTCTGGACTACGGGTCCATGTAGTAGCTAGATGGCTGGTTCTCCTCCTTTGTGCTTTCATGTTTAGATCTTGTGAGCTCTGTTCATGATCAAGATCATCTATTTGTAATTCTGCATGTTGTGTTTGCGGGGATCCGATGGATATTGAGATGCTATTTCAGATTGATTATTGATTCTATCATGTCTTTGTTATTTGTGATCTTGCATGCTTTCCGTTGTTAGTAGCTATCTTGGCCAAGTAGATGCTAGCAACTCCAAGAGTTAGTATTTATGCTCGATAGTGGGTTCATGCCTCTGGTAATCTGAAGAAGTGACAGAAATCTCTAAGGTACTAGTTGTGCTGTTGCTACTAGGGAGAAAACAACAATCCTTTGTTCATAGAACAATCGTATTGTTTACATTATACACAATTCGTAATGCAATTATCCGTTGCTTGCAACTTAATACTGGAGGGGGTTCGGATGATAGCCTGAAGGTGGATTATTAGTCATAGATGAAGTTGGATGGCGGTCTATGTATAATATTGTAATGCCCAACCGAATATCAAAGGAGTCAAGATGATTAGTATATGCTTGTATGCTTTTTTGATGTTTGTCAATTGCCCCGCTATAATTTGTTCACCCAGCATGTTATCTATCTTAAGGAGAGCCACCTCTAGTGAACTATGGACCCCGGTCCTTTATTTTACTTTCAATCTACAATCAACTGTTTACTACTTTGTGTTTACTTTCTACAAACTATTACTTTCTTCCACTCGATACGTTTAATCCTTTGTTTTTAGCAAAACCGGTGAGATTGACAACCTCATCGCAAGTTGGGGACAGAGTTCTGTGGTTGTATTGTGCAGGTCTCCACGTTGCTACTAGCACCGATAGTGCGCCCTGCCAACATTTAGCTAGCAATACCTTTGGGGTGTTTCCTTGCTCCTACTGGTTCGATTAAACCTTGGTTTCATACTAAGGGAAAACTTGCTGCTGTGCTCATCATACCTTGCTCTTGGGGTTCCCCAACGAGCTCGATATATTTTGGGCCATCAGGGAGCGACTAGAGAAAGATTCCGCCGCCTCTACAGGGCGCAAAACTACAGAGAGAGAAAGAGCTCTCCGGCAGGCAGAAATCTGCCAGGGAAATTCCTTCCCGGAGAGGGGAGATCGTCGCCATCAACACCACCATCAAGCTGGACTTCATCGGGATCACCATCATCATCATCTCCACCAGCACCATCATCACCACTTCATACCGCTGTAACAATTGGGTTGAATCTTGCATAGTTCTTAGGGGAAACTTTCCCGGTATTGATTACTTTTTGTAGTTGATGCTATTGAGTGGAACCATTGAATTATTGTTATGTTCAGATTGTTACTTTTCATTATTTCATCTCTGATCTTGATCCATATTATGACTTGTGAGTACTTCGTTTAGTTCTTGAGGACATGAGAGAAGTCATGTTGTTAGTAGTGGAATTGTGTTGAGAAAGATTCAATAGTTTGTTATTTAAGTTGTGGTGTTATTCTTCTAGTGGTGTCATGTGAACGTCGACTACATGACACTTCACATTTATGGGCCTAGGGGAATGCATTGTGTATTTGGCTACTAATCGTAGGGGTTGCCGGAGTGATAGAAACCTGAACCCCCGTTAGGAAACCTTTGCACAAGGGATGTAGGATCTCAGAGTTTAAAGCTGTGGTTAGGTTTTTATCTTAATTACTTTCTTGTACTTGCGGATGCTTGCAAGGGGTTTAATCACAAGTATGTATTAGTCCTAGGAAGGTCAATACATTAGCACAGGTTCACCCACACAACACTTATCAAACTAAAGAAGATTAATCAACTATATGAAGCGAAAGCACTTGACAATATTCCCATGTGTCCTCGAGAACGTTTGGTCATCTTAAGTAATACAACCGGCTTGTATTGTGCTAAAGAAAGGATTGGGCCACTTGCTGCATTTATTATCATTGTCTTAAGTCAAGAAGAAGTTATTCTCATTATCACTAAAAAGAAGAGCTGAGGAATGGTACAATCTGCTGAAGAATGGTCAAGCTCTTGAATGGGAGGAAATTGTACCTCTCTTTTATTCAAAAATTTATCCTCCTAGTGAGATTCATAAAGATCAGAATCAAATATACAACTTTTGGCCTCATGATGGAGAGAGTACAGCTCAAGCTTGGGGGATATTGAAGTTACTAATGCTCAAATGTCCTATTCATGAGCTCCCTAACAATATTATTATCAATAACTTTTATGCAAGAGTTTCTCTTCATGATAATGATCTATTGGATGCTTCTTGTGCTGGATCATTTACACGCATGGAAGAAGAAGCTAAATGGGATCTTCTAGACCGTATTCAAGACAATGCTGAAGCATGGGAGAATGATAAAGGAAGAAAGTCGGGTATAAATTATGATTATGAATGCATTAAATCTTTTATGGGAACTGATGACTTTCATAATATTAGTAATGCTTATGGTCTAGACTCTCAAGCTATTGCAACTTATTTTAAGGCTTTTGCTTCTTATATTGAAATTCCTAAAAAGAAATGGAATAAGTATCATGAGCCATATAAAGATATTGCTAATTGTGTTCTTCCAAGAAATACTAAAGTTTATACTGCTAATCATGTTTCACCTGAACCTTACATTGAGAAAATACCTTTCCCGGTTAAGATAAAGGAACATTCTATGATAGCTAGTATGGTTAATGAAAGTACAAATAAAGCTGTTGAACCTGATGAACAAGTGGAAGCTGAATCTGTAGTAGCAAATGCGAAGGACTTTGTCACTAAATATGTAGAAGATGGACACACTATCCTCTGTAAGGATATCCCTAATATTGTTTTACAAAGTAGTGTTATGAGAGCTAGTATACATTTGTTTTCTGTTAGGATAAGTGATCATTGCTACAATGGTTCTTGTGACAGTTATATCGTTAAATTTATGCATGATACTGAAAGTTATTATGAGAGAGGAAAGACTGTTCTAATGCATCTCAATAATATCAAGTTTCCTCGTTTTATGCTTAAAGCCTTTATGTTGCAGTTGTTTTGCCTTCCTATGCTTGTAGCCTATGGTTTCCACAATTTATTTTCTTATAAAACTCCCTTGCATAGGAAGTGGGTTAAACTTAAACATGCGTATTTTTGCTTCTTGATGCCCTCTTTTACTTCAATTCATATTCTTATGTGAGCATCATGAAAATTATCATGCTCATCTTAATGGCTGTAAAGAAAGAGCTTTTTGGGAGACATCCCAATATATTTTTCAGTTTGTTTTTGTTTCTTTGAATCTTAGAAGTTATTGCTTCTGCAATAACCTCTCCTTATCTTTTTGTTTGGTTTTTGTGTTAAGATCAACCTCTAATGAGAGAGAAGTAAGATTTGGGGAAGTTGTTGTCCTGAAACAGATTTTTGTGCTTCACTATAAAAAATCGTTAAAAATCTCAGAAAGTCGTACTGATCTATAAGTTTTTGTGTGCATGCCCCAGGTTATTATTTAACTTTCATTAGATTCACAATTTTTGATTTGAGCAACAGAAGATTTTCGAAAAAATGATCTTTACCTGCTGGTCTGTTTTGACATATTTTTGCCACTCTTGCATTTGCCTCTTAAATCGATTTCCTTTTTGAATTCTTTTTGGGTTTTTGGAAGGAGTTTCTAAAGTAGTTTATGTTTTGATGGATTTCAGTTGAAATTGAACTTAAAAGGTTTATTACCTCACTTACACTAATGTTGCTAATGAGAATTGTGTGAAGTTTTGTGTGAAAGAAATTTCCAGGTTATAGGAGAGAATGGTGTTAAGATGGTGAATGGTTAAATGACTCAAACAATATGTGTATAAAGATGAACATATTGATGTTATTCAAGCGGTGACTCCGGAAGAATTTATTAAATGCCAACTTCAGAGACCTGCAGAGTCTGTTTTCGAATAGGTAACAGTTTTGATAAGAAAATGTCCGTGAAAAATCTGTCCAGTTATATTTTTGCAGTTTTTATCCAACAAGGAAAGCAACGAAGCGAAAGAGGTACTGAAATGGAGCCAGGGTGGCTCACACCACCCCGTGGGCGGGCCCCCTGGCTGCACCACCAGGTGGTGTGGCCACCCCGGAACCCATCTCCGACCCGTTTTCTCCCAGTACTTTCCTTTTGTTGTAAAAATTTGTAATATATAATCCCCCGGATCCCTCGAGGGTCGTATATCGTGTTCTCGTTGTGTTTTTGTTTCGATCTGTTTGTGCCAAGAACTATTCTTAAAAGTTTAGAGGCACAATGGTCTCCACCAACGATAAGGGCAAGGGGCCTGCGGAAGAGGATCTCCAAGACTCTAAGCAGGAGGAGGAGATCGATAGTGAAGTTGAACAGGAGGCAAAGGAGGACCAGCATCCGCATGCCAGCACCACCATTGCAAGCATTGGAGTGGTAGCAAACCCTGCCAGGTTCAAAAGGACTGCACGGATGTCCACGGGAGGGAAGACTCCGCGTCATTGCTTGGCTTCATGGTCACCTTCTCCACGCACCAAGAATCCCTTCCATACCCTTATCCATGAGCATCAATTCTAGAATATGCCCAAGGAGAAACTACCCTCCAATTGGGATATGCCTCGTTCTAACCATGCAGGAAAAGAAGACTTCAAGGAGGAAGAGTGGGGAAAGAATCGTACGAGCTAGGATTCACAACCCGATATGATCATGAACCGCATCAAGCACAATTCGGCGTTGATTCGTACTCTCACCTTCGAGATTGAGGACTTGAGGAAATTGATTGAAAAACTCATCGGGAGAACACCACCACCACCGAAGGAGTAATTCGTCATCAGGTTTTGGCATCCCCTTGGTTTGTTCCAATCTTGGGGGAGTGTCGGGGTATCATATCACTATCTTATATCTTTTTACCTTTCTAAGTAGAGTCATATCATGAATAGATAAGTTATCATGTAGGATGGTTTGCATTATGGAAGTGTCCCCCCCCTCTCGTTAGATACCTATGTATCCCTTGGTGTGAGTTGCCGTTATGGAATATTAATGAGAAGTTCTATCATTAACTCTTTTGCATAACTTATTTTAGTTTTCAATTACTATCATCTGATTGATCTTGTTGTTAGTAGTGGTATCACTTTGGGATCACTGAGTTAATTTAGTTGGTTTTGGCAAACCTGGCTCGGTCAGTAGCAACACTATTATGAGAATTGAATGGAAAAGATAAAAGTACTCTTAAAGAATATAATTTCATCATATTTCTTCCTTGATTGGCTCATAAGCTTAGTATTCTTTAGTTAAGAACTTTTGTGCTTCCAAGGAAGATTGCATGTTTGTTTTTATCACTTGTATGTTTGTTTGTTTCCTTCAACTCTTATGCTTGCTACCCAGCCTTGCTAGCCTAAAACCTGTACTGAGAGGGAATGCTTATCATGCATCCAATCCTTAAACCAAAACCTATGCCATTTGTGTCCACCATACCTAGATATTAGCACTATTGCTATTCCAAGTAAATCCATGTTTTTTATCTACCTTCCGAATTAAACTTGTTATGTGAAAATTAGTGATTAAAGCTCTCACGAACTTGATGGCACACTTTACTTTTCTTGCACCTAATAAACTTGAATCATTGTGTCATATAAGTTGTATATGCTTGCACTTATACGTTGGGAATTAGCAGAACCATGCTATCATGGGGAACGCTTTCAACATTGCACTTGTACATTGTACCCAGTTGATATCATGCTCTTTTGTTTATGGATGTCGTCGGTGTGAAATGAAAGGGGAGCTTGTAAGTCCATGGAGTTATGCATGTGTGTTAGAGAAACGCCTGCGCCGCTAGCCTAAGCCATGCCTAATCATGGTGGAAACTTGTAGCATCACCATAGTGAGCAATCTATGAAGCATTCTTCTTATAAAAACATAGATAGAGATTGAAAAAAAGAGGAAAGAGAAAAAAAGCACCATTTTCCCATCGTAAATAAGAAGATTGTTGACATGCTCATTGTCTGCATGCCTTGTCATTTTTATTATGGGATAGATCCTATATCATGTGCAAGGGGTACCCCGTTGGCGGTTCTCTATGATACACATGTACTTACTATGACAAGGACTTACCGGTAACTAAACTTGAGTAGCATGAGGAGCGACCCTCGTAGTCAAAGGACATGAGATTGCCAACTTATATTTTGTCAAGCATATACTCCATAGTTTGTTCACTTTAACCTTAATCACTTCAAGATGCTTATGATAGGGGCAATGAGAGCTGAAAGCTAATAAGTATCATAATTTTTGTAAGCTCTTTATGAAACTTGAGATCCCTGCTTTCCTCTGTGAAGTGCCTATATTTTACTTTTTAGTTGAGTCAGTAAATCTATTCCTTTCTATCTCAGCAAGTATTTTGAGTTGTTGTGGTTCATCCATTCATATGATGGTTTATTCAATCATGTTTATTATGTTCCTTGTTTTGCATATTGCTCTTATCTTAGTGAATATTACTTTGAAAGCTATCATTGAAAACTCGATTATGTTTGAACTCATGCAAATTGTTAACTATTCTTTGACCAAGAGCAAAGTTTGCCATTACCAATTATGATTTACTTTATGTATCTTTATTGTGTTTCCTTTACTTATTACAAGTTAAGTTATATAATAGCGAGTTGTCTTCTATTATGATTTGTGTATTGATGAATGAGATGCTTCTTGTCCGTACTCTTTTATCGAATCTTCACTCCATAAACCAGAGGTCATGTTTATTGAGCTCAAGTTTCGCTTGGGGACAAGTGAAGTCTAAGCTTGGGGGGAGTTGATACGTCCATTTTGCATCACTATTTTATATCATAATTTACTATTATTCATTGATATATTTCATATTAAGAGATGGTACTTATGTTATTTCATCTGTTTTTGCATGGTTGATGACTTTTCGAGGATGGACCGCTGAAGTCAGGATTCTGATGGAAAAGGCGCTGTTTGGAGGCGAAATTCACGAAGATCAAGAAATTCGGAAAATACATGGAAAATCCTATTTTTCCAGAAGACAAAGGATGCCAGAAGGGGGAGCGGAGTTGGGCCACAGGGGGCCCACACCACCCCTGGCGCGGGCCACCCCTGGCCGCGCCACCAGGTGGTGTGGCCACCTTGGCCCACTCCTGGCTCTCCCCTTTGGCGTATATTATCCCCACGAAACCCTCAGCCCGGGGGAGCAACCACAGAAATATTCCACCACCTCTACGAGGCGGAAAACTACAGAGAGAGAAAGAGCTATCCGGCAGGCAGAAATCTGCCAGGGAAATTCCTTCCCGAAGAGGGGAGATCGTCGCCATCAACACCACCATCAAGATGGACTTCATCGGGATCATCATCATCATCTCCACCAGCACCATCATCACCACTTCATACCGCTGTAACAATTGGGTTGAATCTTGCATAGTTCTTAGGGAAACTTTCCCGGTATTAATTACTTGTTGTAGTTGATGCTATTGAGTGGAACCATTGAATTATTGTTATGTTCAGATTGTTACTTATCATTATTTCGTCTCTGATCTTGATCCATATGATGTCTTCTGAGTAGTTTGTTTAGTTCTTGAGGACATGGGAGAAGTCATGTTGTTAGTAGTGGAATTGTGTTGAGAAAAGATTCAATAGTTTGTTATTTAAGTTGTGGTGTTATTCTTCTAGTGGTGTCATGTGAACGTCGACTACATGACACTTCACCTTTATGGGCCCAGGGGAATGCATTGTGTATTTGGCTAATAATCGTAGGGGTTGCCGGAGTGACAGAAACCTGAACCCCTGTTAGGAAACCTTTGCACAAGGGATGTAGGATCTCAGAGTTTAAAGCTGTGGTTAGGTTTTTATCTTAATTACTTTCTTGTACTTGCGGATGCTTGCAAGAGGTTTAATCACAAGTATGTATTAGTCCTAGGAAGGTCAGTACATTGGCACAGGTTCACCCACACAACACTTATCAAACTAAAGATGATTAATCAACTATATGAAGCGAAAGCACTTGACGATATTCCCATGTGTCCTCGAGAACGTTTGGTCATCTTAGGTAATACAACCGGCTTGTCCTTTGCTAAAGAAAGGATTGGGCCACTTGCTGCATTTATTATCATTGTCTTTTATTTACTCGCACTTTATTTATCTGCATTACCGAAAACCCCTAAAAATCCATTTGTTAAGTATTTACAGAGAATTCCTGCTCCAAGCCACTCGTCAACACCTTCTGCTCTTCATTGGGTTCGACACTCTTACTTATCAAAAATACTGTGATATACCCCTATACTTGTGGGTCATCACGTATCAATCATCCCCAATCATGAGCTTTTGTCCATACTTCATCTCATCACATTATTCTTCCCTACACTAGAATTTCCTTCATACAAAACTTCACACAATCTTCATTAGCAACATTAGTGTATTCAAGATAATAAGTTTTTAGGTTTAGTTTCAACACAAGTAAAACTTCCATTAAACACAAGCTACTGTAGCAATTCCTTCTAAAATCTCAAGTGATCAAAGATATCTCAAAGAGAAAGAGATTAAGAGGCAAATGCAAATAATGGCAGAAATCTGTCAGAACAGACCAGCAGGTAAAAACTGATTTTTTCGAAAACATTTTGTTGCTCAAATCGAAAAGTGATAAACTAACGAAAGTTAGATAAAAACCTGGGGCATAAGCACAAAAAATTATAGCTCAATCCGACGTACAGGAATTTTTCACGACTTTTTATAGTGAAGCACAAAATTTTGTTTCGGGACAGCAACTTTTACCAAGTCTTACTTCTCTCTCATTAGAGGTTATTCTTGGCACAAAAACCACACAAAAAGGATAAGGAGAGGTTATTATTGAAGCAATAACTTCCAAGACTCTACAAGAGAAAAATTTACTGAATAAAAATTTGGGTTATCTCCCAATAGTGCTTTTCTTTAACGCCTTTCAGCTAGGCATAGGAAGCAAGATTCAAGTATTTTCAAATGAAGAAGCATTAAGAGCAAATTTTGTTTTAATAGGAGAGGCAAAAGGTATATTTTCTCTCTTCTTAGGGAAGTGTTCTATACCTTTCTTGAATGAGAATTGATATTTAATGGTGCCTTACTTCATATCAATAATGGCACCAACAATTCTAAGAAAAGGTCTTCCCAAAATAATAGGACAAGAAGCATTGCATTCAACATCCAAAACATAGAAATCAACGGGGACATAGGTATTGTTAACCATAATAAGAACATTACTAATACTCCCCATGAGTTTCTTTTTAGCATTATCATCAAGTTGGACATCTAAATAACAATCTTCCAATGGTGGAAAATCAAGCATTTCATAAATCTTTCTAGGCACAATAGAGACACTAGTACCAAGATCACATAAAGCTTTGAGATCAAAATCATTCACTTTCATATTAATGATGGGTTCCCAAACATCTTCTAATTTCCTAGGAATAGAAGCTTTATGTTTCAACTTTTCTTCTTTAATTTTTATGAGAGCATCTGTAATGTGTTTTGTAAAGGCCATATTCATAGCACTAGCATTAGGACATCTAGCAAGCTTTTGTAGGAACATAATTACTTCAGAAATGTTGCAACCATCAAGATCAAAATCAAAATTACCATCCAAGGTAGTAGAGCTATTGTTTCCCATATTTCAAAGAATTTCAGCATTTTTATTGGAAAAGGTTCCATTGGTTTTAAGCATTGTTGCAAAAGGAACGGGGACTTCATGTGGTTTTCTAGCATCAACATTGGTAGTGGTAATAGTACAAATACTACTATTTCTAGCAATTTCATCTTCTCTTTCCCACTTAGCATGCAATTCAGTTAACAGTCTAACATTTTCATCAATTCTAACTTGTATGGCATTAGTAGCAGCAAAGGGGTTTTCCATAGTTTTAGGTTTAGCAGCAATTTTATTAATCAAAGAAGATTGTGCTTCAGACAAAGATGATATTTTTTCAGCATTTGAAAGTTTTTCCTCAACAGTTTTATTGAAAGCAGTTTGTTTACTAATAAAATCCCTAAGCATGACTTCAAGTTCAGAGGGTGCACTTCTATTGTTGTTGTAGGAATTTCCGTAAGTATTACCATTATTGGGAGGATATGGCCTATACTTATTACTACCAAAATTGTTCCTATAGGCATTGTTGCTAAAATTATTATTTCTAATAAAGTTCACATAAACTTGCTCTTCTTGAGCAACCAAAGAGTCTAAGGGAACATGATTTGGATCAATATGAGCTTTTCCATTAACAAGCATAGACATAATAACATCAATTTTATCACTCAAGGAGGAGGTTTCTTCAACAGAATTTACCTTCTTACATTGTGGAGCTCTCTCAGTGTGCCATTCAGAATAGTTAACCATCATATTATCAAGGAGCTTTGTTGCAGCACCAAAGTAATGGTCATAAAGGTGCCCCCAGCAGTAGAATCCAATAGATTTCTTGAAGAATAATTCAGTCCTGCATAAAAAGTTTGGATAATCATCCAAGCAGTCAGTCCATGAGTGGGGCAATTCTTTACCAAAGATTTCATTCTTTCCCAAGCTTGAGCAACATGTTCATTATCAAATTGTTTAAATTCCATTATTTCACTTCTCATAGATATAATCTTAGCAGGAGGATAGTATTTTCCAATGAAAGCATCTTTGCATTTAATCCAAGAATCAATACTATTTCTAGGTAGGGATAGCAACCATTCTTTAGCTTTTCCTCTCAAAGAGAAAGGAAACAATTTAAGCTTAATAATATCTCCATCTATATCCCTATGTTTTTGCATCTCACAAAGTTCAACAAAGTTATTAAGGTGAGCAACAACATCATCAGTACCAGCACCAGAGAATTGTTCTTTCATAACAAGATTGAGCAAAGCAGGTTTAATTTCAAAGAAAGCAGCTTCAGGAACAGGTGGAGCAATGGGTGTGCACACGAAATCATTGTTTTTTGTGCTAGTGAAGTCACACAACTTAGTGTTTTCAAGAGCAGTCATTTTTTTAGATTAAGGCAAGCCAACAAAAATAGAAGCTGAAATAGGAACTAAATTTTTTTGTGTTTTTGATAACCAAAGCAAACCAGTACAACTAATTTTTTGTGTTTTTGATAAAGGAAAAAAACCAGTACAACTATTTTTTGTGTGTTTTTGATAAAAAGAAACAAGCAAACAAAGCAAAAATAAACTAAGCAAAACAAAAAAAAGTAAAGAGATTGGTTGTGAGAGACTCCCCTTGTGAACCTGTCCTTAACTTCCGACAACAACGCCAGAAAAAAGGCTTGATGGCTCAAAATATGTCGAGCTCGTTGGGAAACCCAAGAGGAAGGTATGATGAGCACAACAGCAAGTTTTCCCTCAGTTATGAAACCAAGGTTATCGAACCAGTAGGAGTAAGGAAACAACTCCAAGGTGTTGCTAGCAACTTGGAATCCTGCACAACACAACCACAGAACTTTGCCCCAACTTACAGTGAGGTTGTCAATCTCACTGGTTTTGCTGAAAACAAAGGATTAAATGTATAGTGTGGAAGATAGTAATTGCTTGCAGAAAGTAAACAGCAAACGGTAAACAGTAGATGGTATATCAATGGTAAAAGAATGGACTAGGGTCCATAGTTCACTAGAGGTGTTTCTCCTTAAGATACATAGCACGTTGGGTGAACAAATTACAGCGGGGCAATTGACAGATTGAGAAATCATAATAATACATATATTAGACATCTTGACTCATATGAGATTTGATTGGGCATTACAACATTATACATAAACCGTAATCCAACTGCATCTATGACTAATAATCCACCTTCAGGTTATCGTCCGAACCCCTTCCAGTATTAAGTTACAAGCAACAGATAATTGCATTAAGCAAAGTGTGTAAAGTAAACAATACGATTGCTCCATGGACAAATGATTGTTCATTTCTCCCTAGTAGCAACAACACATCTACAACCTTAGAGATTTCTGTCACTTCCCCAGATTACTAGAGGCATGAACCCACTATCGAGCATAAATACTCCCTCTTGGAGTTGCAAGCGTCTACTTGGCCAAGATAGCTACTAACAACGGAGAGCATGCAAGATCACAAATAACATAGACATGATAGAATCAATAATCAATCCGAAATAGTATCTCAATATCCATCAGATCCCCACAAACACAACATGTAAGATTACAAATAGATGATCTTTATCATGAATGAAGCTCACAAGATCTAAACATGATATCACAAAGGAGGAGAACCAACCATCTAGCTACTACATGGACCCGTAGTCCAAGGGTGAACTACTCATGCATCACTCTGGAGGCTTGCATGGTGATGAAGAAGGCCTCCAGGGTGATCTCTCCCCTTCGGCAGGGTACCGGGAAGAGCTTCGGATCCCCCCGATATAGGGATGGAGATGGCGGCGGCTACAGACTCTTTCATGGATTTCTGATCGGGTACTTAGGGTTTTCGTCCCGGGAGGCTTTTATAGGCGATGGGTTTTGGAGATATGCCCAAGAGGCAATAATAAAAGTGGTTATTATTATATCTTTGTGTTTATGATGAATGTTTACATCCCATGCTATAATTGTATTATAAGGAAACACTAATACATGTGTGTTTTGTAAACGTAAAAGAGTCCCTAGTAAGCCTCTTGTTGAACTAGCTTGTTGATTAATAGATGATCATGGTTTCCTGATCATGGACATTGGATGTCATTGATAACAAGGTTATATCATTAGGAGAATGATGTGATGGACACACACCCATAGTAAGTATAGCATAAGATCAAGTCATTAAGTTCGTATTGCTACAAGCTTTCAAATGCATAGTAACCTAATCCTTCGACCATGAGGTTATGTTAATCACCATCACCGGATGGGTACTTTGATGACATCAAACACCGCTTCATAACTGGGTGGTTATAAAGGTGTCATTGGGTATTCTAAAAGTATGTGTTGAAGCGCATGGACCAAGATTGGGATTTGTCCATCCATATGACAGATAGATATGCTCTGGGCCCTCTCGGTGGAATGTCATCTAGTTAGCTTGCAAGCATGTGACTAGGTCACAAGGGATGACATAACATGGAACGAGTAAAGAGTACTTATCAGTAATGAGGTAGAACTAGGTATGGAGATACCGATGATCAAACCTCGGATAAGTAGAGTATCGCGTGACAAAGAGAATTGGTTTCGTATGTCAATGGTACTATCGATCACGAAGTCATCGTTGAGTATGTGGGAGCCGTTATGGATCTCTAGATCCCGCTGATGGTTATTGATCGGAGAGGTGTCTCCATCATGTATGCATATTCACGAACCATAGGGTGACACACTTAAGGTTCGATGTTGTTTCAGGTAGATATGGAATATGCGTTGGAGACCGAATGTTGTTCGGAGTCTCGGATTGGATTCGGGGCATCACGAGGAGATCCGGAATTGTCCGGAGAATATGATTCATGTAATGGAGTATTCATATGGAGCTTCTGGAAGTTTTTTGATAGTTCTAGAAGGTTCGAAGTGGGCCGAAGGATTGTCCGGAGAAGATCCGGAAGATTTTTTGGTTTACTTAACAACCAAGAAAGAAAGGGCCGAAGGATTGCCGAAGTGGGCCCACGAGGTGGGCACACCTAGGGCTGGCGCGGCCAGACCCTAGGGCGCGCCACCCTATGGTGTGGGCCCCTCGGGCGCCCACCGACCTTGCCCTTCCCTCTATATAAAGGAGGGGTCGGGGAAACTTCGATACGATCTTTTTCCCTGCCCTAGCCGCCACCCTCCTCCTTTTTCCTTCTGCTCCGGCTTAGGCGAGGCCCTGCAGAAATCCTTCTCCACCACCACCACGCTGTCGTGCTGCTGGGATTCCGTGGAGCTCTACCACCCCCGCTGCTCGCTGGAACAAGGAGAGGAAGGTCCACATCGACTCCGCACGTGTGACCGTCTATGGAAGCGCTGCCGGAACGCGGCGCCGGAAGGCTCGTCCACTCGATCTTGAGATCGGCAAGTGATCGTCTACATCAACCACAAGATCTGATCTCGCACAAGGCTTTTGGATCTACAAGGGTTAGTACAGATCTATCTCGTTGCACATGTCTAGTAGATTAGATCTTGGCTTTTATCTAGATTAGATCTGGGTTTTGTTCGTTCTTGTGGTAGAATTTTTTTGTTTTCCATGCTACGAACCCATCAGTGGTATCAGAGCCGTGTCTATGCGTAGATCTGTTGCACGAGTAGAACACAATGGTTTTGTGGGCGTTGGTGCTCGTGCTGTCTTTTGCTTTGTGTACTTTGCATCTTGCGGTATGGTGGGATGAAGTGGCTCGGGCTAACCTTACATGTCATCGCACATGAGACTTGCTCCATGCTTGACGTGTAACTTGCTTTGCACAAGTGGCTTTGCGGGTGTTTGTCTCTCTCACCATAGTATAGATCCAATTTACACTTTGCACTTGATAACACTTGTATCAACATTGTGGTTTAGTTTCGTAGGTAAGATCCGTTCTTATTCGAAAGCCCCAAACCACGTAAAACATGCAAAGAAAATTAGAGGCGTCTAACTTGTTTTTGCAGGGGTTTTGTGATGTGATATGGCCATCATATGATTGTGATTATATTTGATGTATGCAATGATCCTTGTTGTAATATGGCAACTGGCAGGAGCCTAATGGTTGTCTTTAATTCTTTTAAGATCTGCGTGTCTATTCATCTTGTAATAGCTTTATTCCAAGTAGTTGCAATAGTTGCTAGTGATGATGGACAACCATGAAGCAGCGCCACTGACCTTGACACAATGCTGGTGATGATGGAGATCATGTCTGTGCTTTGGAGATGGAGATGAAAGGCATAAGAAGAAAGGGCCATATCATATCACACTAATTATGAATTGCCTGTGATGTTAATCCTTTATGCATCTTGTATTTCTTAGATCGCGACGGTAGCATTATAAGATGATCCCTCTCACTAAATATCAAGTAATAAAGTGTTCGTCCTTAGTTGGCACCGCTATAAGACTCGCTGCTTCAAGCATCTCATGATGATCGGATGTGATAGATTCTACGTGTGCATACAACGGGTGCAAGCCAGATTTGCACATGCGGAAACTAAGGTTAATCTTGATGAGCCTAGCATGTACATACATGGTCTCGGAACACGGAATACCGAAAGGTAGAGCATGAGTCATATAAATGATATGATGAACATGAAGATTGTTCGCCGATGAAACTACATCTTCTCTCATGAAGATCAGGCTTGGTGTAGTGGACTTGGTTCGTGTGATCACTAAGACAATGTGAGGGATGTTGTTTTGAGTGGGAGTTCACCTAGTTAATTTAAAGAATTTAGATTGAACTCAATTCATCATAAAATTAGTCTAAACTACTTGCAAATTTGTTGTAGATTATGGCGAACCTCTCCATCAATTTCAATGCGTTCCTAGAGAAAGAAAAACTTAAGAACAATGGAAGCAACTTCACGGACTAGTTCCGTGGACTGAAGATTGTCCTCAGGGCTGGCCAGTTGACCTATGTGCTTGAAGCACCTCTAGGTGACCCACCTGCAGAAGATGCCACCGATGACATAAAGAATGTTTACGCCACTCGGAAAAATCACTACTCCACAGTTCAGTGTGCCATCCTGTACGGTTTAGAAATGGAGCTTCAGGAGCGCTTTGAGCACCACGACCCGTTTGAGATCATTAAAGAGACCAGGCTGATTTTTGAGACTCACGCGGCCGTGGAGAGCTATGAGGCCCCCGAAAGGTTCTTTAACTGTAAGATGGAAGAGGGTAGCTCCGTTAGCGAGCACGTGCTCACCATGTCTGGGCACGCAAACAAGCTCCAAGAGTCAGGGATAACGATTCCTAATGAGTTAGGGATTCACCGTGTCCTCCAATCACTACCACCGAGTTATAAGAACTTTGTGATGAACTACAATATGCACTGCATGAACAAGACGTTGCCTGAACTATCGTCCATGCTGAAAACTGCTGAAGTGGAGATCAAGAAGGAGCACCAAGTGTTGATGGTCAATAAGACCACCAATTTCAAGAAAAAAGGGCAAGCCTAAGAACAAGGGCAACTTCAAGAAGGACGGCAAGAAAGCTGCCGCACCTGCTAAGAAGCCCAAGGCTGTTCCTAAGCCTGAAACTGAATGCTTCTACTACAAAGGTGCTGGTCACTGGAAGCGTAACTGCCCCAAGTACCTGGCGGATCTGAAGAACGGCAACATCAAGAAGAAAGGTATATTCGATATACATGTTATTGATGTGTATCTTACTAGTAATCGTAGTAGTGCCTGGGTATTTGATACTGGTTCTGACATGGGTATACCCTGCGGGTACTCGAGTTTGGTATATACGGTCCAAAATACATACAGGCCCACGGTGTCGCCAAGGCCCGGATGGAGGGACTCGAGTGACCTATGGACTCTCGATTGCTTGAAGGACAAGAAGAAGCTAAAGATAGAAAGTTTGAAGGGGAAAACTAACCGACTCGACCTGCTACCTGAGACCTAGCCTATCTATATAAAGGCTAGGAGGGGGCGGCGAGGAGGACACACGCAACCCTAGTTTCCGCAACCCTCGCCAGATTTCATCTGCGCATCATTGTAACTTTCGACTCCCTCGATAATTCCACGAGCAGACAAGCAGGAGTAGGGACCTCTACGAGGCCTGAACCTGGGTAAATCCTTTGTCCCCTGTGTGCTTGTTTGCTAGCCGATAGATGTCTCCAGCGCTCCCTCCTTCTCCAAAACCCAAGTCCATAACAATGGCATTGACGAGTTAAACCCTCGTCAATTGGCGCCGTCTGTGGGAACTGGGAGTGCTGATGTTGCGGCTTCTTCGGCCCCATCAAATGCAATCTACAACTCTACAACAGCGGAGATTCACTAGCTCTTCGGCGCCTTCGACTTCACCGTCCACACGCCGGCTACTCGCCCGGCCTTCGAGTCCGTGGGCGACGGAATCAGCCTGGCGATTGGGAGTTTCCGCTTCCAAGTTGGTCAGATGGGCACGCTTCGCATGCCTGATCAGCCAACAACACCAGCGATTGCCCCGGCCTCATGGTTCCCTCCATTGATCGGTACCCTCAGCGAGCTCAATGCTCCAGCGGCGATCGGGAACATGGTAAGCGACAGCAGTCGCGACTCAGATCTAAGCGATCTGGCCACTGAAGAAGGAACCTACGGTTCCGGATCTGAAAGTTGTGGAAGCAACAACTTCCCAAATCACTTCATGTGCGCCATCATCAACACGGGCGACACCTCCGCCAACCGCAGCAACGGCACCGACCCGCCCAACGCTGCTAACAGCGGCAACGGTGGCAATGGAGGAGCAGTCGAACCCCCCACCATAATCAACGACCAAACCGGCGAACGCGTCGTGATCAGGCTCAACGAGCAAGAGTGGGAATGCTGCCGCGAAGCCCTACGAGGTACACCTCTACCCTTCGGGTCCCCACAAGAACTACTGATGGGATACCACTGGCTCCTAAAGGAGGAATTCAAGCACCAGAAACAAGCAATCGTGGAACTTGAGGCGCGTAAAAAGGCGGCAGATGAGTCAAGCCTTCGTCGTGCTGGGCTCTCTTCCTACGGAGGATCCTCCTCAAGAGGCAACGAACACCTCGCCAAGAAGAGGCAATCGCTGATGGCTCACCTCACCGAGCAAGAACGCATAGACGCCGCGAAAATCCTCGACTTCGGCTCCATGACAATCGACACGAGAGGCAACGTGGTTCCCAGGACGCCGCAGGCCGCGGTGACGGCGGCCACCATGTACCTTCTCAATAACCAGCCACCGGCTGGAGATCCCCGGACGGCCATGCACCGATCTACGATCACGGGCCTTGGACTAACCGCCCTCGACAAAGAACCAGTACGAGACCCAAAAAAGGGCAAGGCGTTAGCAAAACGCCATTCCTCGTCCTCGTCAAGCAACGACAGTCACGACCTGTCTCGACGCCACCGTTCACGATGGCACGATCGCGACTACGGCGCGCGCGATGAGCTCAGGAAGCGCAAAATCGACAAGTCAAGGGCACAACGTGCTCGGTCGACTGATTCGGAAGAAGAAGATGGAGAGCTCTGCGGTGCCAGATGCTTCAGCAGATCCATCAGGCAGAAGCGAATGCCTAAAGGGTTCAAACTCCCATCAGAGAACCCGAAATTTGACGGTCTACAGGACCCCAAGATCTGGCTGGAAGATCACATATCCTCAGTCAGGTTGCACGGGGGCAGTCGAAGTACCGCCATGCAATGCTTGCAGCTACAGCTGCAGGGCGCCGCCCGGGCATGGCTCAATAACCTCCCGCGCGGATCCATTCGCAGCTGGGATGAGCTGGTGTACAGCTTCGTGCGCAACTTCAAGGGCAAATACAAACGCCTCGCTTCAATCGAAGTACTAAGATGCTGCCAACAAAAATCTGGCGAATCGCTGCGCTCTTACATCCAAAGGTGGTCCATCATCAAGAACTCCGCGGAGAACATCTCGGAAGACCGTGCAATTGATGCATTCAACGACGGTGTCCGCCGCATAGAACTCAGGGAGGAGCTAGGACACTCAAAGCCCAAGACCATTGACCACCTCATGGAGATCGCGAATCGGTGGGCTGATGGAGAAGATTCGCTGAAAAACCGTGCTCACTCTGACGAGGAAGCAGAACTCAGACGCGACCGCCGGGGCAAACGTCGTATGCGCGTCTACGACGATCGCTATGATGTCAACATGGTCGCCGACGGCTACGCCGATAGACGCGACGACAACCGCAACAGCGGATACCGCAACGGCGGATATCGCGACTCCGGGAAAACCACGCAAGTATGGCAACGCCGCACCCGCGATGAAGCACCCGCGACCACCATCGAAGATAAACTGTCCAGACCATGCACAATACACTTCTATATCGACAAGCATGACGACAAGAGAAAGTCCAGTCACCTCCTCAAGGACTACCGCGAGTTCCTCAAGCTACACGAGGGGTTGGTGCGGATGAATCGCAACGCGGTCGAAAGAGGCTACGGAACCGCTCCAGGCGCAGTGGCACATGGCGCACCACCACTACCACATGGGCCACCCCCGAAAGGAGCTGCACCGGACCAACGTCACGGAGGCGAACCATACCCATGGGCCATGGGCACCATGATGATCCAAAAGGGACGCCCCTCGAACAGGGTGCAGAAGGCCATCACTCGCCAAGTCAATTTGGCCACGCACTCGCCACCATCCACCACTGAGTACCTCAGTGGCAGTGAGTCGTGCATTACCTTTGACAAACGCGACCACCCGCCTCAAGTACCTCGCCCAGGTCATTGCCCCTCGCATCGAGGCGCAAATTGGAGGCTTCGACATGAGTCGCATCTTCATGGACGGCGGAACCGGTATCAACCTCATATTCGCGAGTACCTTGCGAGCAATGAGGATCCCTCTAACCTGCTTGGAGGCATCGGACACAATGTTCCACGCATCGCCCCTGTGAAAAGGCATATACCCCCGGGCAAAATCAACCTCGACGTCATATTCGCACGCCAAGAACTTCCGCGCGGCGCATCGACTTTGAAGTTGTCGACTGGCCCTCACAATACCACTACATCCTCGGGCGCGTCGCGTTTGCTAGATTCATGGCAGTACCTCACTACGCCTATCTACAGATGAAAATGCCAGGTCCCAACGACGCCATCACGATCAATGGGAGTTTGGCGATCTGGCCAGACAGGAATTCAGCAGAATCTCCCGCCCTTCGCATGTAGGAGGAACTCGCGCGATTGAAGGAAACGACAGACAACAGCCCTCCGAGTAGGCCAAGCTCACCTGATCTCTCCTTCACTCATCTGCACACAAAGAAGGTGCAGGTTCATCCATCGGATCCGCTAAACGGCCTCATCGCCGACAACTTGAGTCTCATAGGAACTCGCGCCGAATTCCTCCGAGCACCGGAAAGTTTTACCGGTGTCCTGCGACATGCCAGAGTTCCTGTGGAATTCGCCGAGCACGCCAACGCCAACCCCGATGCAAGGCCGCCAAGCAACATCAGCGATCGTTCGAGCCACGGCACAGCAAATGTAATGGAGATCAGCAGACTCCTCGAGGCCAAATTCATACGCGAGATCAAGGAAAGCACTTGGCTCGCCAATACAAGATCTTGGTGCTAAAAAGGACAAGGATATCCTGCGGATGTGGCCGACTTCACTTCTTAACAAGCACTGCCCAAAGATCACTTCGCTACCACGGATCGATCAAATCATCGACTCCACGCTGGATGCGAGCGCTTCCTCGACGCCTACCAGGCTATAACCAAATTCAATGAAGGAGGAAGACCAGAGAAGGCGCGTTTAACGCCTTCTGCGTGTTCTCACATAACACAATGCCCTTCGGCTAAAAACGCAAGAGCCACGTACCAGCGATGCATGCAGGCCTGCCTCAAGGAGCAACTTGGTCGCAACATCCAAGTCTATGTCGACGACATAGTAATCAAGACCAAGGAAGAAGCCTCTCTGATCGACGACTTGCGCGAAACCTTCGCCAATCTCGATCGCTACCGGATAAAGCTCAATCTGATAAAACGCCTTCTACACTGGACAACCGCTGGGTATCTCATCTCCGTGAGAGGGATTGAGGTAAACCCGAAAAGATAAAGGCCGTACTGGCCATGGAGAAGCCAAAAACATAAGGCGTTCAACAACTAGGCTGGTGAATCGCGGCCGACGATTATCGAATGGGAGAAAAGCTGCGTTCTATCAGCTCCTCCGCAAAACCGACAAATTCCAGTGGACCAATGAAGCGCAAGAAGCATTCGAAGACCTAAAGCGCCTACTATCCACCTCGCCAGTATTGGTAACTCCACGAGAAAAGGAACCATTACTGCTGTACATCTCCGCCACCAACCAAGTGGTTAGCACAGTGCTCGTCGTCAAATGGGCCGAGGAAAACAAGGTCCACGGCGTACAACGCCCCGTATACTACCTCAGCGAGGTCCTCACGCCAACAAAACAGTGGTACCCGTGACTATCGGTGGCGTCTGGCGTCTTTATGACCGCCCATCGCCTTACTACTTCCAGGAACACCCAATCATGGTAGTTAACGACGCCCCATTGGGACATATCCTCAATAACCCTGACGCCACAGGGCGAGTCGCGCTTTGGGGAATCAAACTGTCTCCACGAGACATCACATACGAAAAGCACGGCGCAATTAAGTCGCAAGTTCTCCCGGACTTCCTCGTACATTGGATGGAAAACCAACTCCCGGACAAGCCAGACATGTCCTACCTCTAGACAATGCACTTCGATGGGTCCAAGAGAAAAGATGGAGCAGGAGCAGGTGTCATACTGACATTGCCTCAAGGGGACAAGCTGAAGTACGTCCTGCGAATGCAGTTCATAGCCTCAAACAACGAGGCTGAATACGAGGCCCTGTTACACGGGATGAGGATGGCAAAAGCCTGCGGCGCAAAGAGGCTAATCATATATGGCGACTCCAAGCTGGTCGTAAACCAAACAACGCACGAGTGTGACGCACTAAACGACAACATGATCGCATACCGCGACCTCTACGACACACTTGAAGGAGACTTCGATGGCTGCAAGTTGCGACACATAGGTCGCGAAAGCAATGAGGAGGCGGACGCACTCGCCAACATAGGTTCCATCTGCGCACCCATACCACCTGGGGTATTTCTCGAGCGCATATGCGAACGCTCCATCAAGCCAAAGGCCGCAGAGAAGAAAACAAGCGCAGCAACGGACTCCGGGGCTACGCCACCCAATGAGCCAACGACAATCGATGACTTGGAGCTCGACACAGGACTCGAGGGACCAATGAGCATCATGATGATCGAACAATCTTGGACGCAGCCGTACATTACGTACCTTCTCAGCAAGCGCCTACCGGACGACCCAACAGATGCACGACACATCACGCGACGCTCCAAGGCATTCGCCGTTCTCAATGACGAACTATATAAACGCAGCATCACAGGCGTGTTACAGCGATGCGTCTCCCTAGCCGATGGAAGAGCAGTCCTCCTCGACATCCATGAAGGGACCTGCGGGCACCACGCCGGCAGCCGCGCCCTCGTCACCAAAGCTCTACGAGCTGGATTTTACTGGCCCACGGCCATGCACAACGCCAAGGACATAGTCCAAAAGTGCAACGCCTGTCAGCGATTCGCGGACAAGCCACACGCACCAGGCGCAGAGCTATGGCCTATTCCATTAGCCTGGCCCTTCGCCCAGTGGGGACTCGACATGGTCGGCAAACTTCCAAGGTCCTCGCAAGGAGGCTACGTCTACCTGTTGGTCGCAGTTGACAAGTTCACCAAGTGGATCGAGGCCATGCCAGTGACCAAGCAATCAGGACACAGCGCAGTCAAGTTCTTCGAGTCCATCGTCTACCGCTTCGGCGTGCCACACAGCATCATCACCGACAATGGAACGAACTTTACATCCAAGGAGTTCCAAGATTTCTGCGAGAACTTGGGGATCAACATCAGCTATGCCTCAACGCGACACCCGCGGACCAACGGTCGTGGAAAGGCAAACGGGCTCGCTCAGCGGCATCAAGAAGCGACTCCTCGCCACTCAACAAGCCGCTGGGTTGCTGGCCAAACGAACTACAATCCGTACTGAGCCTCGTACAACTCCAAACAGCGCCACCGGCTACACACCATTCTTTATGGTACATGGAGCAGAGGCGATACCCGCCGAGGTACAGACAGAGCGCCACGCCAGTCGCCACAACGGAAGGAGTCATCCTCGATCAAGACTCACGACCTCCTTGACGAAGCAAGAGAAATCGCCGCAGAAGATCTACGATCTACCAAAGAACTCTTGAACTACCATAGCAGAAGGCTTCGCCAAGATCCTTCGTCGAAGGTGACCTGTCCCGCGACCGGAAGCAAAGAAGGGCATCTCAAGCTCGAGTCCCCTCGGAAGGACCATACGTGATTACGTATAATCCTGTGGCGCCTATCGCCTTCAAGATTTAGAGACAGGAGTCGCATACTCCAACCCTTGGAACGTGGCACAACTGCGACGCTTCTACCCTTAGTCGTTTTTCTCCTTTCAATTTTGCATCGCAAATAAGGCTACTCAGCCAAGGCTACTTAGCCGCCACATTGTACTACGTACTGTTCTCCAAATAAATGAAAGCTAAGTACCCCAAAACTCCGTGCTCTCTTTTATTTTGTCAACTTTCATACTCGGGGGCTGCGCCACCCTATATACATATGTTCTTCGAACAATAACACGACATCTTGAATAGCTGGCACATCAATCGAACCCCTAAACATAAACACAACCCAGCTGCCACGCAGCTGAAAGGTTGACAGGGGAAAGAGACAAAGATGGCCAAGCTAACGAAAAGGACTCGCATAAGTGCAACGCACCCCACGCTTATAAAGCTATTTGTAAATTATCTACAAAACTATATATGAGCTTTACAACACCAGTACACTTGTATGCAGGATACATATTTGGCTACCCTTGCAACAGAAGAACATTAGTCTGTTCCTCAAAGAAGTCGATGATTTCCTCAGCTGGACGATCCACCGCTTGATAGTACAGCACC
Source organism: Avena insularis (assembly GCA_023614405.1). Classification (NCBI taxonomy): domain Eukaryota; kingdom Viridiplantae; phylum Streptophyta; class Magnoliopsida; order Poales; family Poaceae; genus Avena; species Avena insularis. The sequence goes on along the minus strand of CM042686.1, from coordinate 480,138,702 downwards.
ATGTTCTAGGAAGATCCTGCTGGTGGCGCCGGTGGCCCAGATGCAATGGCGGCGACATCCACGTCAGGCCTGTGCAAACGCACTACGGATAGCACGGCCTTGGCACCAGCCACCAACTGCTACCTCACGCACTCGCGAACCGCGGACATATCTTGAAATTTCGTCAGAAGGGCCAGCAGGCTTGACGGAGTATCATCCAGCGAGAACATCGCTCGTTAGATGTTCTTCAAGCACGATTGTGACTTCTTCAGAAAAAGCAAGATCATGAGGCGCGATCCGCAAGTCGCTAACGCATGCACGATCATGATCTACCCGTAAGTATCCACTCTCCAAGCTGCTCTTGGGTGAGATTATGAAGGCGGATGGCAATCCTATCCTCTCGTCCCCATGGACGGTGCGTATAACAACTACACGGGTAGCATCAACAACATGAGTATAACGCACCATTGCGATCATCTACAAAGGAAAAGACGAGGATGAGCAAACTAACACTTAAACCGTCGCCACCGGCCACCTCGCCAAGCAGATATTGCTCACGGGCGGCGGCTTTTTTCAGCCTTCGATTTCCACACGTCCGCTTACCACGGATCACAGTAACTCACGCCCAAATGCTTAACGCGATCACGAAGTCGCGAAAGCAAGGAAAGCTCCTCTACTCTAGAGCGAGGTGGTGCCATTATATCCTCAAGAGATGGCGAGACCGGGTTCCCCAGTGGCAACTTGACGTACCCTATCAAAAAAATCAAGTCAGAGCAAAATAAGGCGACCAACTCAAAAGTCAAAAGTAAACAGTGCATTCAGGATCAATAAAAGTACGCATAAACACATTCGCCAATGTGCATGATCTCCAATCAAAAGAGCGAAGTTATTCAGCTATTACAAGAAACTAACTACGAAAGCCGGGCTTCTTCGACTTCGAGGACCTTGGGGTTTTATCAAGTCCGTGGCGATCGAGGCCATCGACTTTCTGCCGCCCCGAGGTCAAGTTTTCGCCGCCTTTCTTGCGATTCAGCTCCTCCGAATACTTGGCAACGGTGCTTATCAAGGAATGGCCATATTTGGCACAAGCAGTCAAAGGAGCAACACTACCTGCGACCATCCGCCATCAGCATTGTCTTCGACACCGCAGAGGGATCCACTTCGACTGTGGGCTTGCACCATGGTGTTGCGACATGGTCGCACCAACTGCGTGGAGGGAGTTCTTGTACGTGGCAGGTACACCCCCAGCGAGTGACTCCACCAGCTCCTCCACATTGTCTACCAGCTCCGCCTTCGGCATCAGCTCCTCCCGGAGGCGACTCAGGGTGGCCTTGGCTTTGGACAACGTGTTTTGGACAACGGCGCTACGGTCTTCGACTGCAGATACCGCGCCCACCAAAACGTCATCGCGACCAAGGGCTTGCGGGTCAAAACTCAAGCCACCAGCATCTACAACAAAATACGTACACGGATCAAACTCCTAAGGCCACTGGCACTACAGAGGAAAAGAAGAACATCGATAAATATCTACCAAGTAGAGGTACCTGAGAGGGCCTTGGCGACTGAAAAAAGTTGCTCTTCAAACAACTTCTCCCTAGCCGCAAAGGAGGCACGCAGATCCTCTTCGCGCTTCTGGGCCTCATCACGAGCCAAAGTGCCTCGTCACTTCTTCACTACTGCGCCAACGCCTTTCTCCAACGTGGCGACATCACGCAAGAAAGCATTATGCTCAGCTACAGGATACCAAAAATCTGTCACCGATAATGCCAAAATACAAGAAAACGAAAAGAACAGGTATAGAATACTCACTCTCAACCACGCGGTGGCGCTTCTCCAGCATCGCATGTTGGCGACCTATCGCCATCACTTGCTCCGCTACCTGCGCGGCTTCCTTTACAAGGATCTGTCGAACAAAGCAAGGAATCAACAGAGGGCAACAAAGGGCGTTGACTGCTAACTTATATAACAAAGGGGGAGATATACTTACATGGTCCTCCAGCGACTCCGAAGAAGATTGCTGAACCATCATCCGAGCTACTACTCGATGCTCCCCTAGGCGAGGAGAGCTCGAAGAATTGTGCCCGGAGTGGGCCGCCGCCGGAGGAGAAGGAGCACGCTCGACCTCTATCTTGGCCTATGAGGTCGCGACTCCTGACTCCTTCAAAAATTCGACGTCGCTAGACGATGACGACGCCTCTTGACTGCAAGATAAAACACACACTCAGAAAGGGCAAAGTCAACAAGAAGAAAACAAGCAAAGAACGAATGCACTAGCAAAACTTACCAGTCAAATCTGTCAAGATCAAATGTGGCCTCCGCCAATTCCGACGAAGACTCCTTGGGCAATCGCATCTTCTTGAACGGAGGGAATTGGCGACTCCACCAACAAGCTGCGCCTCCTAGATTGAAGGAGTCGACGCTGTCTTCGGACTTCACCGCGAACGCTTGCAAGTATCCGCACTCGACTCGGATTCCTCTTCAACATCGGAAGGACAATGACTCAGACCGTCCTCTTCCACAGCTTCACGAGAATAATCCTCAGGAGGAGGAGGCAAGGCGATACCGCCCACCACCGCCTACAAAAATAAAAATGATAAGTACCGTAAGACGAATCAAAAAAAATACGCTACCACGTGGCACAACCATACCTCGAGGAGGATTCAAGCATCGAAAGGAGGAACGACCGCCTGCTCGAAGCACATCCTTGAGGGTATACTTCATGACCAGTCGCACCCTCTTATCTACCTCACTCGCGGACATGCCATTGGCAGACACGTGAGTGGGATCATCAGAGCCACCCCATTGGAACATGGGATGGACCCTGGCCTGGAGAGGCTAGACGCGACGACGCAACCAGGTCCTGACAAGGGCGCAGCCTCCCTCTTCTGCGCATATGCGACTCTCGAGGTCGCAGACGCGCTGATATAGCATGTCTGTCTCCGCGAGTTCGGAAGGCATGATCACGTTCTTCCAAGAACGCATCTTCTTGCAGGGAGTCGCGAGATCGAAAGGAGCAAGTCCAAAGTGCTCGTCATTGGCCTTCTGATCGCGCACATAGAACCATCTGTCCCTCCATCCCTGGACGGACTTGGTGAGCTTGATATCAAAGTAGGTGGCGGACGGATCAACATAGATTTCGCAACCACCTACATCGTAAACTAAAGAGCCAGATGCAGACTGACGCTTTAATTTAAAAATGCGTTTGAAAAGACCAAAGTGCGGCTCGATTCCGAGCCAGCACTCACAGAGAGTGATGAAACAAGTGATGTGGAGGAGAGAATTTGGAGACAGCTGATGGAGCTGGAGTCCAGAGAAACACAGAAGACCCCGAAGAAAGGGGTGAAGAGGCAAGAAAAGACCATGAATGATGAATGCAAGAAACATCACTCGATAACCAGCGGGAGGCACAGGAACGGTCTCACCACTGGGGACATGAAAATCGGCGACTGATGCAGAAATTACTCCGGCTTGGCGAAGAAGACGAAGATCCGACGCCTTGATGATAGAGGGGCGCCATGCGCCATTCGTCACGTGGGTACCCGCGACCTTCTTCTTCCCGGCGGCGGCGGTACTGGTGGCCGTAGCAGCGGAGCCACCTCTCTTCTTCACTGCAGCAAGGGTGGCCACGGAATCAGCGGCAGCGCCTCCCTTCTTCTTCCCCATTGCACGGCAGCGATGTGAGCAAAGAAAATAGCTGGGGAACGAGCGGAGCTGGTCCAGCGTCGCGGAGAAGATGGGCATAGAGAAAAGCAGGAAAGCACAGGGCAATGGCGATGGCAGCAAGGAAGATAGAACACAGATGGGAAAATTACCGCCGCGGCATCGCTACTTAACCCCTGGAAGATATAATCCAACGGCTGACAAAAACCCTATTGGACGCGTGGCACGCATCACGTAGGACACATGGAGAAGAGGAAGCGCAAACCGTCCCCCCACTTCTACCATTAAGTGCGGAAATCGAGGAGGCATAGTTAAAAATAAGGATTACGCACGCCCAGTCAAATCAAAGTCAGCAAGTGGGACCCACAGCTTGGCACGTCCCGTCAAAATCACTCACGCAGGAAACTAAGGTCATACAAGCGTCAGCACTGACGTCATCAAGGCTATGCAGTGGAGAACTTCGACTATTTTAGTCCATACTGGAGTCTTCGACTCCACCAAGCACTCGGGGGCTACTCCCATAGGGAGCGCTGGCCGCGCCCCCTACGACTCTTCTTTTTCTTGTTGCAGGAACATGGACAATCACAAAGAGCAAACCCAACCACTCGAAACATAGTTCGATTATGAACATGGGTTACTCCCATAGGGAGCACCGGAAACAAGCAGGCCAAAGACGACAGCAGTCGCGAAAATATTTAACCGCCTGAGTCATCGACTAAAACAAGCAGGCAAAGACGACAGCAGTCGCGAAAGTGTTTTAGTACCTGTCTGGATCATCAACTAAACAAGCAAGCAAAGGACGACAGCAGTCGCAAAAAATTTTAGTCCCTTCCTGAGTCTTCGACTCAACCAGGCACTCGGGGGCTACTCTCATAGGGAGCGCTGGTCGCGCACCCTATGATTATTTGAACAAAAACTGTGTGTTAATAACATCCACACTTGAAATTCATGGCGACACCGCCTCATAATTTTTCCCCTACAAAGAGACTGCGTCTCCTGGGTTACCCGAATCGTCTCCGCGATGACAAAATTGATCTTGGCGCTTACTGGCGTGAAGGTAAGACCTGAATAAGGCCCGCAACGCATTTAATCACAAGACTACCAGAAACATATCCGCGCTCACAGCACGATGAATATGCCTTGACGGACGCCAAGTGCTCACACCATATAACTGGAATTCGACTCTGTAAGACCTCCACGGCTGAGTCGAATTACACCAAGATTTTTCCAATTCGAGTCCGGGGACTCGAATTTGAGTAGACTGCGTTGTTTCACCCTAAGGTGGTAAACTGATACCGATGCTTCGGTTATATCAAGCACGTATATCAACAATCCCTATGACACAAATAAAAGCAATCGAAATGTACTCATTTAGGCACTCGAAGGCTTCAAAAGTCCCTAGTCGAATCTGCGATTCCACTAGGCACTCGGGGGCTACTGACATGGGTATACCCTACGGGTACTCGATTTTGGTATATACGGTCCAAAATACATACAGGCCCACGGTGTCGCCAATGCCCGGATGGAGGGACTCGGGTGACCTACAGACTCTCGATTGCTTGAAGGACAAGAAGAAGCTAAAGATAGAAAGTTTGAAGGGGAAAACCCTAACTTGTAACCGACTCGACCTGCTACCTGAGACCTATCCTATCTATATAAAGGCTAGGAGGGGGCGGCGAGGAGGACACACGCAACCCTAGTTTCCGCAACCCTCGCCAGATTTCATCTGCGCATCATTGTAACTTTCGACTCCCTCGATAATTCCACGAGCAGACAAGCAGGAGTAGGGACCTCTACGAGGCCTGAACCTAGGTAAATCCTTTTTCCCCTGTGTGCTTGTTTGCTAGCCGATAGATGTCTCCAGCGCTCCCTCCTTCTCCAAAACCCAAGTCCATAACAATGGGCATTGACGAGTTAAACCCTCGTCAGGTTCGGTTGCTCATATTTGTAACTCGAAACAGGAGCTGCGGAATAAGCGAAGACTAGCGAGAGACGAGGTGACGATGCGCGTTGGAAATGGCTCCAAGGTTGATGTGATCACCGTCGGCACGCTCCCTCTACATCTACCTTCGGGATTAGGTTTAAATTTGAATAATTGTTATTTGGTGCCTGCGTTAAGCATGAACATTATATCTAGATCTTGTTTATTGCGAGACGGTTACTCTTTTAAGTCCGAGAATAAAGGTTGTTCAATTTATATGAGTAATATCTTTTATGGTAATGCACCTGAGATGAATGGTTTATTCTTACTGAATCTCGATAGTAGTGATACACATGTTCACAACATAGATGCTAAACGAACAAAATTGAATGATAATTCCACATACAAGTGGCACTGTCGTCTTGGTCACATTGGAGTGAAGCGTATGAAGAAACTCCATTCTGATGGACTTATTGAATCACTTGATTTTGAATCACTTGAAAGATGCGAAGCATGTCTAATGGGAAAAATGACTAAGACTCCATTCTCTGGAATAATGGAGCGAGCTACAGACTTATTGGAAATAATACATACCGATGTGTGCGGTCCAATGAGTTAGCATCGCGTGGTGGATATCGTTATGTTCTCACTTTCACGGATGACTTAAGTAGATATGGGTATGTCTACTTTATGAAACATAAGTCCGAAACTTTCGAGAAGTTTAAGGAATTTCAAAGTGAAGTGGAAAATCATCATAACAAGAAGATTAAGTTTCTGCATTCTGACCGCGGAGGTGAATATCTAAGTTATGAGTTTGGCATGCATTTAAAGAAATGTGGAATACTTTCAGCTTGACACCGGGAACACCACAGCGTAATGGTGTGTCCGAACGTCGTAATCAAACTCTCTTAGATATGGTTCGGTCTATGATGTCTCTTACAAATTTACCGCTATCGTTTTGGGGTTATGCATTAGAGACAACCGCATTCACTTTAAATAGGGCACCATCTAAATCCGTTGAAACGACACTGCATTTAATTGTGGTTTCGTAAGAAACCTAAGTTGTCGTTCCTTAAAGTTTGGGGTTGCGAAGCATATGTAAAGAAGTTACAACCTGATAAGCTTGAACCCAAAGCGGAGAAATGCGTCTTCATAGGATACCCTAAAGAAACAATTGGGTATACCTTCTATCATAGATCTGAAGGCAAAGTTTTTGTTTCCAAGAATAGATCCTTTCTTGAGAAGGAGTTTCTCTTGAAGGAAGTGACTGGAAGGAAAGTAGAACTCGACGAGGTTATTGAACCTTCTCTCGGAGTTGAGAGTAGCGCAGCACCAGAAGATGTTTTTGTGTCGCCTGCACCAATTGGAGAGGAAGCTAATGATGGTGATCATGAAACTTCAAACGAAGTTGCTGCTGAACCTCGCAGGTCAACGAGGGTTCATACTACTCCTGATTGGTATGACCCTGCCTTGAACGTCATGTTGGTGGACAACACTGATGACCCTGCGACGTATGAAGAAGCTATGGTAAGCCCAAATTCTGACAAATGGCTAGAAGCCATGAAATTCGAAATGGGATCCATGTACGAAAACCAAGTGTGGACTTTGGTGGACTTACCGGATGGCCGTAAGGCTGTCGAGAACAAATGGATTTTCAAGAGAAAAACAGATGCTGATGGTAATGTTACTGTCTATAAAGCTCGACTTGTCGCGAAAGGGTTCCGACAAATTCAAGGAGTTGACTACGATGAGACATTCTCACCAGTAGCGAAGCTAAAGTCTGTGAGGATTTTTTTAGCAATTGCTGCATATTTCGATTATGAGATTTGGTAGATGGATGTCAAAATGGCGTTCCTTAATGGAGACATTGAGGAAGAGTTGTATATGGTACAACCCAAGGGTTTTGTCGATCCTAGTGATGCTGACAAGGTATGCAAACTTCAGCGCTCCATTTATGGACTGAAGCAAGCATCCTGGAGTTGGAATCAACGTTTTGATAAAGCAATCAAAAACTTTGGATTTATACAAACTTATGGAGAAGCTTGTATTTACAAGAAAGTGAGTGGGAGCTCTATAGCATTCCTGGTACTGTATGTAGATGACATATTGTTGATTGGGAATGACATAGAACTTCTTAATAGTGTCAAAGCCTATTTGAATAATAGTTTTTCAATGAAGGATCTTGGTGAAGCGGCATATATTCTAGGCATCAAGATTTATAGAGATAGATCAAGATGCCTAATAGCGCTTTCACAAAGTACATACTTGGACAAAGTTCTAAAGAAGTTTAGAATGGAAGAGAGCAAGAAAGGGTTCGTGCCCATGTTGTCAGGTAAGACCTTGAGTAAGACTCAAAGTCCAGCTATGGCAGAAGATAGAGAGAAGATGAATAATATTCCCTATGCCTCGGCCATAGGTTCTATCATGTATGCCATGTTGTATACAAGACCGGATATAGCACATGCTGTTAGTTTGACTAGCAGATATCAAAGTGATCCTGGAATGGAGCATCGGATATGTCAAGAATATCCTAAAGTACCTAAATAGGACTAAGGATATGGTTCTTTCTTATGGAGGTGATGAACAGCTTGTTGTAAACAGTTACACCGATGTTAGTTGGAACACCGATCCGTATGACTCAAGTCACACCGATACGTATTTATTTTGAATGGTGCTGCAGTGAGCTGAAGGAGTGCCAAGCAAAGCGTTGTGGCGAAATCTTCAACTGAATCGGAATACATAGCTGCTTCGGAGGCTGCACAAGAAGCCATATGGATGAAGGAGTTCATTACTGAACTTGGCGTGGTTCCTAGTGCGTTGGACCCGATGGCCATCTACTGTGACAACACAGGTGCCATAGCTAATGCACAGGAGCCAAGGTCACATAGCAAGCTGAAGCACATCAAGCTACATTTCCATGCTATTCACGAGTATGTCCAAGATGGTGACATAAAGATTTGCAAAGTACACACTGATCTGAATGTGGCAGATCCGTTGACTAAACCTCTCCCTAGAGAAAAGCATGAACAACACAAAAACGCCATGGGTGTTAGGTATATTACCATGTAATCTAGATTATTGACTCTAGTGCAAGTGGGAGACTGTTGGAGATATGCCCAAGATGCAATAATAAAAGTGGTTATTATTATATCTTTGTGTTTATGATGAATGTTTACATCCCATGCTATAATTGTATTATAAGGAAACACTAATACATGTGTGTTTTGTAAACGTAAAAGAGTCCCTAGTAAGCCTCTTGTTGAACTAGCTTGTTGATTAATAGATGATCATGGTTTCCTGATCATGGACATTGGATGTCATTGATAACAAGGTTATATCATTAGGAGAATGATGTGATGGACACACACCCATAGTAAGTATAGCATAAGATCAAGTCATTAAGTTCAGACTACAAGCTTTCAAATGCATAGTAACCTAATCCTTCGACCATGAGGTTATGTTAATCACCATCACCGGATGGGTACTTTGATGACATCAAACACCGCTCAGAATCGGGTGGTTATAAAGGTGTCATTGGGTATTCTGAAAGTATGTGTTGAAGCGCATGGACCAAGATTGGGATTTGTCTATCCATATGACGGATAGATATGCTCTAGGCCCTCTCGGTCACGAAGTCAATGGTTCTATCGATCACGAAGTCATCCTTGAGTATGTGGGAGCCGTTATGGATCTCCAGATCCCACTAATGGTTATTGATCGGAGAGGTGTCTCCATCATGTCTGCATATTCACGAACCATAGGGTGACACACTTAAGGTTCGATGTTGTTTCAGGTAGATATGGAATATGCGTTGGACACCGAATGTTGTTCGGAGTCTCGGATTGGATTTGGGGCATCACGAGGAGATCCGGAATTGTTCGGAGAATATGATTCATGTAATGGAGTATTCATATGGAGCTTCTGGAAGTTTTTTGATAGTTCTAGAAGGTTCCATCAGGGTTTACTTAACAACCAAGAAAGAAAGGGCCGAAGGATTGCCGAAGTGGGCCCACGAGGTGGGCACACCTAGGGCTGGCGCGGCCAGACCCTAGGGCACGCCACCCTATGGTGTGGGCCCCTCGGGCGCCCACCGACCTTGCCCTTCCCTCTATATAAAGGAGGGGTCGGGGAAACTTCGATACGATCTTTTTCCCTGCCCTAGCCGCCACCCTCCTCCTTCTTCCTTCTGCTCCGGCTTAGGCGAAGCCCTGCAGAAATCCTTCTCCACGACCACCACCACGCTGTCGTGCTGCTGGGATTCCGTGGAGCTCTACCACCTTCGCTGCTTGCTAGAACAAGGAGAGGAAGGTCCACATCGACTCCGCACGTGTGACCGTCTGCGGAAGCGCTGCCGGAACGCGGCGCCGGAAGGCTCGTCCACTCGATCTTGAGATCGGCAAGTGATCGTCTACATCAACCACGAGATCTGATCTCGCACAAGGCTTTCGGATCTACAAGCGTTAGTACAGATCTATCTCGTTGCACATGTCTAGTAGATTAGATCTTGGCTTTTATCTAGATTAGATCTGAGTTTTGTTTGTTCTTGCGGTAGAATTTTTTTATTTTCCATGCTACGAACCCATCAATGGGGCAAGGTCGGTGGAGCATCAAGGGGCCCACACCCCTGGTGGCCCGCCCCCTGGCTGCACGGCCACCAAGTGTGGCCGCCCTGGTGCGCCACTTTGTCTCCCCTTCGGTCTCCGTATTGCTTCGGGTAAAATATTGACTTTCGCTTTTGTCCCGTCCAATTCCGAGAATATTTCTTTACTTGCTTTTCTGAAACCAAAAACAACAGAGAATAGGCAACTGATACTGTGGCATCTTGTTAATAGGTTAATTCCAAAAAATGTATAAAAATACCTCAAAGTGTGAACAAAACATAAGAAAGTAGATATAAAACAAGCATGGAACATCAAAAATTATAGATACGTTTATGACGTATCAATGGTCAAGAAGGAAAGGTGTGTAAGTTAGTGAAGTCTTTATATGGTCTTAAGCAAGCTCCTAAGCAATGGCACGAGAAGTTTGAAAGAACTTTAACCGTTGAAGGCTTTGTTGTAAACGAAGCTAATAAGTGTGTGTACTATCGCCATGGTGGGGGAGAGGGAGTTATTATGTGTCTCTATGTCGATGACATATTGATATTCGGGACCAACCTCACTATTATTGAGGAGGCCAAAGAGTTCCTATCTCGTAGCTTTGAGATGAAGGACTTGGGAGTGGCTGATGTACTCTTAAACATCAAGCTACTGAAGGATGACAATGGTGGGATTACACTGCTTTAGTCCCATTATGTGGAAAAGATATTGAGTTGCTTTGGGTATAGCGACTGCAAGTCTTCTCCAACGCATTATGATTCGAGTATGCTACTTCGAAAGAATCGAAGAAATGCTAAAGATCAATTGAGATATTCTCAAATCATTGGCTCGCTCATGTGTTTAGCCAGCGCTACGAGGCCGGACATCTCCTTTACTATAAGCAAACTGAGTCTATTAGTGTCAAATCCTGGAGATGATCATTGGCATGCTCTTGAGATAGTTTTGCACTATTTGAAAGGAACTATGAGTTATGGTATTCACTATACTAGGTATCCACGGGTACTTGAGGGTTATAGTGATTCAAACTGGATATCTGATGCTGATGAGATTAAGGCTACAAGTGGTTATTTGTTTACACTTGGTGGTGGCGCTATTTCCTAGAAGTCTTGCAAGCAGACCATCTTAACAAGGTCAACTATGGAAGCAGAACTCACAACATTAGACACAGCCACTGTTGAAGCAGAGTGGCTTCATGAGCTTTTGATGGACTTACCTGTGGTTGAAAAACCAATACCCGCCATCCCGATGAACTGTGATAATCAAACTGTGATCGTCAAACTAAACAGCTCTAAGGATAATATGAAGTCATCAAGGCATGTGTAGAGGAGATTGAAATCTGTCAGGAAACTGAGAAACTCTGGAGTTATTGCGTTGGATTATATCCAAACATCTAAGAACTTGGTAGATCCCTTTACAAAGGGTTTATCACGTAATGTGATAGATAATGCATCGAGGGAGATGGGTTTGAGACCCACACAATGAGTTGTTCGCAGTGGCAACCCACTCTATATGATCGGAGATCCCGTGAATTAGAGATGGGAGACAAGTTGTTGATCAGCTGAGAGGAGAGTATGCCCATATTATATTTACATCTCCATAAAGATGCAATACTCTCTTATTCTGCATGGCAGGTTGATATTTATCTTAATGTGTTCCAAGTGGCTTTTCTAAGCTGAGATGTTGTCCTGCAGAACATCTATTGAGGAACATACCTATATGAGTCTGACTGTTAAACGTCGCAGTCTGTGAGAGTTGGGTGCTCTCTAATAAACTCATGAAAGGCCCTGGAGTATGACGCATAAGCTCCAAACCGCGGGGAAGCCCTGTGGTAGCCCTATACCGGTCTAGATTTTGTGTGAAACTAGTGTGTAGAAAACTTATAGTTCAAGGCATAGTCCACTATTCAAGTTGCTACCTAGTGTAGCATGAAGTTTAACGTGGAAGTTCAACTTAACAGTCTTCACTATACACCGGTATATAACAATATTCTGGAATGAAAGTGAGGTGATGTGCTAATGAGATTTTGTGGGGGATTGTTGGAATTTGGTGAGTTTTGGGTTGTTGGCCCATTAGACAAATTCTGAAATTCTCTTTGGCCCAGTTGAACAATATGTTGCTATGCACAAATGGAATAGACTGGAAGGAGAACTTTAGCACCACCTAAAACTATATAAGCCTCCGCGCTTAACCTAATTGGCACGACCTACACACGTGTCTCCTTCTAGTCTATTGCGCCGCCGCCTTCGTCTTCCCCATCCCGGCTTGCGGCGTGCACCACAGGTCGGGACAGTATGCCTCCGGAACCCCGCCTTCTTGTGAACCTGTACGGGTGAGGGGCGATCTGGTTTTGGGGAGCGCTTCCGCGCGACTACTGACGCCGTCACGGATGACTCCTTCCCCGACGAGAACTTCTTCCTGGACATCAGCAGCATCTACACCGACGACATGGCCGGCGACGCTACTACCACCGCTGTTGCTGCTACCATCGCGGTTGCTGCTGTCGCCGCTTTGCCGTATATAATCCTGAACTTTCTCTTTCAGATTCTGTTAGAGTTCTTTATTTTAGCGATTGGTATAGATGTGATAGGTTTATCTTATTTTGATGAAATCTGTTCATCTACTTTGTTGATCTCCATGATTAGTTTTGGTACTGTCTGTATGGTTATGCTTTATCAGTTTATTATTCGGATTAAATCATATGGATTATTGCTTATATTTTCAACACTAATTTCTTTACCATAGTATAGACACACATTGTTATAAAATGCCCACATCCGCTCTCTTCATTACTAACATTAGAATATCTTTGGCTTGCGACGCTCCAGAGTAGCTAGAGCAAGAGAAGAAGATGCTCTTGACACTTGTTTTAACCGGAAAACCGTAGGGGCTCCCCTACGGTATATGAAACAAAAACAAGCGTCGGAATATTTTATATGGGGAGGGGGAGATTTAATAGGTTTCTAGAGAGAAGAAACCCAAATGGAGAAAAAGGAAGCTACAGGAAACAACTATGTGAATAAGCCTAGAAAAGATCAACCCAAGCCGCAAGAGCTTTTTTGTGAGCCGTAATTCTGTGGACAATAAGCCCCAAATCTTTCTTGAAAACGGCCTTCCAGGCTTGTAAAGATGGTTGCTTCTTATCAAATATCATACCATTTCTCTGCTTCCATATCCCCCACAAAGCACATCTCACCACCTCAAAAAAAATTGGGCCTTGGAAGCTCTGTTTCGCAATGTCAAACATTGATCCATACCCGGGCTAGTAGTCCACAAAATGTTCAGTTTGCGCCAACATTCTTGTGCAAATGCACAATTAAAAATGAGGTGATCCCATGTCTCTCGTTGTGCCTGATTGCATGTTACACAGCTCACTCCGGAGTCTAGCTTCCAATTCCTTCGATCCATCATGTCCCGGGTGTTGAGTCTATCCACCAAGAACGGCCAAACAAAAACTTTCTGCTTGTGTAGACTCTTACTTTTTCATAGTTTTTTGAATAGTGGGATGCATGCACACTCTCAAACATAAACTTGTAATATCTGACCGAAGTGTATGCGTTGTTTGAGGGAGAAAATACCCAAGTATCACTTTGAAGATGTGACGCAGTCCCTTGTCACAATGTTTCCAACAACTGCCCACCCTGGCCTAGCTCAGCGTATGCCTGCACTTATAAAGGTAGAGCAAAGTTTGCAGCGAGTTGTTCTTCCGCTTCACATTCAAGCATTTTCTAAAGAGATGTATCTGTATCCATAGAAAAAGAAAACAGACGTGCATAACTCTCAGCCATGAGCTCATCCCTCCAACGATCCTTCCAAAAGAGCACAAAACCACCATTGCTAGGAGAACATTTCATAATCCCACGGAAAGTTATAATCAATTTACAAACATCATGCCACTAAAAAGATCCCACCCTACCAACGGTCTGCGGTAGAGCATGTTGATAATAGGCATGCCAAGTCATATGCATCCATGGCGTATCTGCATGGTTAAAAAAATTGAACAGGTGCTTCATCAGTAGTGTATCGTTTTGAATTTCTAGATTTATGACCCCCAATCCTCCTTTGTCTTTCGGTTTGCAAACCATCCCCCAGGCTTGTGTCTCTCCTTGTCCTTTTTGGCCCATAAACAATGTCTCCTCCCTTGATCAACCGTCTTGATTATAGTCTTGTTAAGTTTAAGCATACACATGTAGAAAGTTGGGAGGGCTGATAGCACAGAATTAACAAAAGTTAGTCTTCCTCCATAGTTCAAAAACCTCGAACATGCATTCAGTCTCCTCTCCACACTATCAGCAAGTGGGGCGAGATCCAAAATTCTGGGTCTAGTTGTCCCTAGCGGCAAACCTAAGTAGGTAAATGGCATTTTACCTACGGAACAGCCAAAAAAGTGTGCAAGTGTAGTGGCATGATATTCATCTGTATTCACCGCCACTAAGCATGATTTCTGGAAATTAACCTCCAGCCCCGCTGTTAACTGAAAAGTGTGAAGAGCTTGTTTCGGAACCTCAAGATGATCGAACCTCGCCTCCATAAACAATAATGTGTCGTCCGCGTATTGCACTCCAGGGAAGTCTTGTCCATCTAATTTTATTGGGGCTTCCAAATGACTAGTGTCACAAAGAGAATTAATGATGGCTTGCAAAAGATCAGCCATGGACACAAAAAGTAGCGGCGACAAAGGATCCCCCTGACGAACACCTCGTTTGCATGCAAGTTTTTTCCCGGGAATACCATTCAGTAGTATAGACGATGTACCCGTTTTCAGAATATTATCTACCCATGATATCCATATTTCATCAAATCCTGTTTGTCGAAGAATCTGAATGATGGTTGAATGCTCAATAAGGTCAAAGGCCTTTTCAAAATCAAGTTTCATTATAATGGCACCATTCGGAGCAGCTTTGCAATGATGTAAATATTTGAAAGACCACGCAAGACGGTCCTGAATTGTGCGTGACTTAATGAAGCCATACTGATTTTTATGAACTACCTCCAAAATCCTTGAATGAAACCTGTTCGCCAAATAGTTTAGTAAGCAATTTTAAGCAGGAGTTCAGCAAGGAAATTGGCCGAAAATCATTGGGTGTTTCTGGAGAGGATTTTTTGGGGATCAAAGTGATGAAAGAATCATTGATGGACTGAAGAGAAATGAAACCCTCTAGTTGTTGACACTTCGCAGCGACACAAAGGATTTTTTCTTAACCAACTAGCTGATATATTAACAGTAGAAGCAGAAGCAGAGTACAATACAGCTCATACACCCTTTGCTCTAAAGGTCAGAGACGAAACTACAACCTTGGTGCACATAGAAGAGAGAAATTACTGAAAGAACAAACAGTCTAAGCAAAAGAACAATATTTGAGCATGTCAGTATGTCCATCGAGAAAATGGACACACCGATCCTGCAATTGTGTTCTTTAGAGGCCTCACATATCTTGACCAACCGAAGAGCCAACGACGCAACCAACAATCGAGATGACATAGTCCAACTAGGTAGATGATTAAACTATAGATTATGACGTTGCGTCACCGAGCTAAGAACAAGAAGATCCTCACCGCTGAATCTGGGAGCGACATCGGAAACGATCTCATCTGTCTCTGGCATACACCCGAGCGACATGCAAATTGCAAAAACAGCCTGGACAACAATTCTTAATTGATCCTTAATGTAACAGCTAAACTGAAAAGATGCATCCAAAGAAGTGAGATTAACAAACCGGCGGGCGCGCGTGCTGTGCACTGGTCTGGCTAAGTGTGCATGCAATAAACGACAAAACAAATCAAAGCCAGCTAATGATGAAATCGAAAATTCAAAATATTTTATAGATTAAACCGTTTGTTCGAATTAGGATCCATTTTCACCGTTGGGCTAGTCGCGACGAGATTTTCGAAACTAGATCCCATATTGACATGTTTCGATAATGAAAAAATTGGACCAAAAAGTTATCAGCCCCTAACACGTGAGTTATCTATGTTATAGTATGTAAGTTATCCACCATATAACATATAAGTTATCCACCATATAAACGGATAGGGTCGAGATGTTCTTGCATTCTCATGTGGCGTAAATTTTCTATTTTTTACGCCTCATGAAACCTCGGTTGCCCCTGTATTTTAGTTACATTAATCAATTATAAGCTACAAGCTAATTTAATTGGGACTCGGTACCCTAGGGTACCCTACCGAGACTTTGTCACCGTCGATGCATTAGCATCGATGAGCGATGAAGGCTCGGTACTCTAACACCCTGCGATGCTTCGTCATCCGTACGTCACGATAGCAGCGACGACTAAGGAAGCAAGAGGAAGAGTGAGGGTCGACAGGCAAAGAATGGCTTGAGTAAAAGAAGCAAAAAAAGCACCAGACCTACCCAATATGGGTATAATGGAGTGTTTAGTGCGGGGGAAGATGGAAGTCCTTGCCTTGACCGGTATCAGCAGATGGCTCAGGTGACAGGAGTTTTTCCATTGTAAATGAGTACGGAGCAATCAACGAATTCCGGCGAAATAGAAGATCTACGTGACCCAATTTTCCTGCTCATCACTTCCTAACTAGTTATTCTAAACAGGAAAGCATCAACAAAACTTTCCTTCCGTATAGATCGTCGTGGCATGAACTCAATTCTGCGTTTCCCCACCCCCACTACTGCCCTTTCCAAAAAAATCCTGCTTTGGGCTTAACAAGCATCAACTGTTCGCACAAGCGCTGGTATCTTTATGTGTCCCGTGAGAAAGAGAAATAAGTGGATGGTCGAGGCAAGTAGTCGTACATAAAAGAGTACCAAGAAGCGTGAAGCTGATAGTCCATCAGCCCGGGGAAGCTTTATGCCATCCGCTCTTTTTTTGACAGGAACGGCAGATAACAAGGCTGTCTCTGGTCTCCCCGAACGAGAGTGGACCGAGTCAATCTAGAAATGAGAAATAGAGATGCTCGTGGACGAACTGGATTCGAACCAGATAAGAGCCTTCTTTTCCAAGCGTCCCTTGTTTTCGCAGTTCAGTTGGCCTTCCTAATCTGCGTCTAGAAAGAAGGTAAGCAAGAATGAAATTCGTTTTGACAGTAGTTTATCTACTAGTGTCCTTTCTCACTTATCATGCTAGTTACCTTTGTTATTGATCAAGTAGTTTCTTTCCTCAGCTTCTAGGCTAGGCAATCCCCTCACTGCTTCCTTTTCGGCGCCCGCCCTTTATTTAGATGTTGGGGCAAGGTTGGGGTCGAATCTCACTTATTTCACTTTAAGGAACGCTTTTCAGAGTCGGGGATAATAGACCCATGATATCAATTCAAGTAGGCTGTCAATAACTCTATTCTTTCCTAAAGGAAGCAAGTGGGGCTATGGTTCGTACTTTTTTGGTAAGCGTTGTCTTCCATTGCTCTTTTGCTTCGAACCTTCATCCCTTTTATTATTACTGAATTGGGGAGAGGAGCCGAAGGCGAGCTCGAGCCAGAAGCAGGCAGAGAGTCGAACTCAAAAGAGTGACTCGATGCCGGGTCAGATTGGAACAATTGGATTCGAAAGGAAAGAAAGACTGTGAACGAAGAGGGCCGCCCATGATCGATTGGATTCGGCAAATAAAGTACGACCCACTGTCGTACCCGCTCTTCTTCCCTAGGGGTGAGCTTGGTTGGCACCGCGGTCTACCGAAGAATGCCGTGTCCTATGACGCGCTAGCGCGCTACTCTTCCTTTATGAGCGAGACTCTATCCAGATCTACTGATCTAAGAACTCCGCGAGCGAACTGAGCGAGCCATGAGGCGCCTATTCCTTTCCATTATGAATCGCGATTGTATGGCCAAAACCATTTTGGGTAGAATGCTAGATGCCCGAGACCACGTTACTATTGTTTCTTTCTCCTCCTTCATCTTGACCTTTAGCTACTATGTTTACAGAAGCAATAACGGTAAATGCACCAGAATTCTTGGAGAATATTCAAATACCGCAAAGAGCCAGCTATATTAGGGTAATTATGTTAGAGCTGAGCCGTATAGGTGAAGCCGGGCCGCAAGACTACTGGTTGCGCGTTTCGTTTGTTTGCTACAACTTAGGGTGGTAGGTGAGTAGGGCATAAGACCCCATATATTATATTGTATGCAAAAGAGGTTAGATTTAATTCATTTAAGTAAATTATGTTTGATGTTTGGCGTGGTAGCCTTTCGAATTGAGTCGCTCGGGTAAATTTTTATAGTGGTGGATAACTTACATGCCGAAGCATGGATAACTCTAGTGTTACTAGTGGGTAATTATTGTACAATGCCATGGATAACTTTTTGTTTATTTATATGGGTAACTTTGTACAATTTTCAAGATAACTTTAGTTCTCTTTGTAGCTACTATATTTTTTAATCCCTAATTACCTCTATTTTAGTTAATTACATGTGCGATAAACTTATTTGATTTGGATACAGTAGCCTAGGTGTTAGGATAGCAAGACTTCGTTGTCGTCAACTCGGTGAAAATGGATCTTAAATCGGAGGAGTTCATATTTGTGTTTATCGCACGCATAGAAACTCAAACACACAATTCCTTCGTATGGTGGATAACTTATGTGTTACCTGGTGGGTAACTTAGATAGTACTGATGGATAACTTACATGTTATTGGGTGGATAACTTATATACCCAAGTATTGATTTACTATAGTAATTATTATACAGTGTCATGGATAATTTTTTGTTTATCCTTGTGGGTAACTTTGTATAATTTTCAGGATAACTTTACTTCTCTTTACGGTCACTATAAGTTTTAATGCTGATTACCTCTATTTTAGTTAATTACATGTGCGATAGACTTACTTGATTTGGACACGGCGACATAAGAGTTAGGATAGCGAGAGTTCGGTGAAAACATATCTTAAATCGGAGGAGTTCATATTAGTATTTTTCATACGCATACAAACAAACACACAACCCCTTTGTATGGTGGATAACTTATGTGTTACCTGGTGGGTAACTTATATAGTACCGGTGGATAACTTACAATGTTATTGGGTAGATAACTTTTGTGTTAAAAAAAGTTGTCGAAATATATCAACATGAGATCTACTTTCGAAGATCTCGTCGCGACTAGTCCAACGGTGAAAACGGATCATAAATTGGATAAACGGTTGGATCTACACATCATTTTGAATTTTCAGATTTCGTATTTAATGCTGATGACATCATCTATTTTGTCTTCTATATTTAGCACAAAACTCACTTTCTATTTTTAGCCATAACACACAAGCGGAGGGCGCAGAACACTTGCATGGGGTCGGTGAAGTGCCCGCCATAAATTGCAATCCGTAGACCAGTCTAAACGTAGCATAGTCCTTTTTTTTGCGGGCACGTTTGATTATGTTGTTGTGAAATGTAATACTCTCTCCATTTTAAAATATAAGATGTTTTATCTCTGTGAATATAGACCATTTTAATGTGTAGGTCCGCTCAAAAAAAATGTAGGTTCCGCAAAGCTACATAAATCTACAAATTTAAAAGGATCTATATACACTTTCTTTTACGAAGCTAAAATATCTTATATTTTAAAACGGGGGGAGTAGCGTGTTATTCTATCGCAGCAGGCGGGTATCTAGCTAGTTCGTCTTTTCAAAGAAAAAGAAAAAGATACATCTAGCTAGTGAAGGTAAGGAACGTTGTCATGTTGGTCCTTCGATGCGTGAATCAGGGTAGTCTGCGTCCCATCTAGGCTTTTCAGACAAGGACCAGTACTGCATGTTCGACAAGGGAACAGCCGAACAGATATGGCTGCAGCGTCACAATCAACGAAAGGAAAGAACTTCTTTTCTTTTTTGGAAAGACACTACCGCTTCGATGTTGGCACGCTACTGGACTTGCTTCCTTCCTTTGGGAGGCTTCTTCGTTGCACTGGCAGACATAGCATATGAAGACAACGTGGGCTTTATCAAATCTAGATTAATAATAGGCCCATCGGTTCTTACTCAATGGGTCTTTGCTTAGATCATCGATTTAGGCAGGCCGCCCTAATTTGGGCCCCACTTGCATAACGGTGCGGTGGGTTCCGGATTCATTTCCACTCTGTTTTATCTACTGTCGGGTTAAGCCCGTTTGTAGTTTCCAACTCCCATGGGCTAGCAACTGACAATCTGCAGCACGACAATAACAGGTTCGTCCGATCCCAATTCTCCACGATGGTTCTCATCAATCAATAATAAGTTTTTCCCTCCCATAGTGGCATATGCAGACATGAGAATGGGAATTATCTGGGGGCTCGGCTGTTCATTGCGTTGGGGTGTTTGATCCAGCAACACTTGAGGCCTTTGCTTGCCGAGAAGCCCTGTCACTGGCAGCTGTCATCGCATCTGATTGCAAAGGTGTTGTGGATGATATCCAAAGTAGTAGTGGAGGTCTGCATCTGAATATTATCCGAGAGATTTTGGAAATGGTTAAAGATTTGGAGGCCTTCACTGTGACCTATGAAGGCAGAGTTACAAATTTAGAGGCACATAGCCTAGCAAAGGATGCTATGGGACTTGATACAGGACGCCATCTATGGCTACTCCATCCCCCTGATTCTATCTCTATTGCTGTAAACATTATTGATCAATAATAAAAGCTGAGGGTGTTTTTTGCCCTAAAAAAATCAATAATAAGTTTTTCCCTCCAAAAAAATCAATAATAAGTTTCTAAATTTCTCAACAACAACAAAACAGTAAGCTCCTGAATGACCTTCAATTCAGCTTGTTGGAGAAGAAGCCAGTGCTAAGCCTAGCCCTATCTCTTGGGTTCTCAGCTAGGTTTGCGAAGCGGCATGGCCCCGTTTCATAAGCAAAATTTATTAGTCTAATTCACATTTTTAAATAAAAATAGTCTAATTTGAACTAAAATTTTCTCTCACGGGCTTACAAGGGTTGCCGCTTGCAACCCTATTTGCAGCCGAATCAAGGCAAGACCTAGATTAACGTGGAAACGGCGATATCACTGTCGATTGCTCGACGGTTGTGAAGGCTATCGTATCAATCTCAGTTTTCTTGGCTTGTACAGTGCGATTCTGAAGATCAAGGTCAAGAACGGCTAGTTGACAAACAAAAGGATAACTGTTGCTCCCCTATGTACGAATTTGCAATAGAGGTTCATTGTCGTACTGCTCCCTCTGTCCTAAAATAAGTGATTTGAGTTTATTTAGATTTCGATGTATTTAGATAATAAAACATGTCTAGATACATGCAAAGATAAACCCAATTCACTTATTTCAGGACAGAAGAAATGCATCCAGACACATTTTAGTGTGTAGGTTCGATACTTAAGTATAGTGATTAGTGTGTGGCGAATAGCATTCCTAACACCCGCAGCTGCAGTTAGGAGTCATGACTAGCTACATCGCCACCCCAGACGACGGGAGGTCATCGCTGTTTGTGCCTTTGCTGTTGGATTTTGTCAATACATGACTCACTCTCATTTGTTCTTTTTCTCGGTTAGTCGACCAAGCATCAGTAGGCGTGTAAAATTTCGGAGCAATCTTGAGCTCGCACTGTGCAAATAGAGCCGAGAAATGTGTTTTCTAACCATCCCCTGGTAGTGCCTTCAGTTCGGTTACAGAGGCACACGAGTTCTTCCATACGCTCCTCCAGATTACAATTCCATCATGTATATGGCTCGTACGGGTGGTGTAGAAACATCTTTTTTTCCATACAACCCTTATTCAGGGTTGGGCTCCATTATTAGAAGACAACGGAACAACCACCACAAACCGAAACTAACCAGGTTCAGGGTTCATTACAGCCCCTCCAACTACAACAGGGTGGAACGATCACCGCCATAGCTAGTGTTCATGGGAATACCGAGCAAAAGCAACAAAAAAAGCAAAGCATAAAGCAACCACAACCATCTACTCCCTCCGATCTAAATTAATTGACTCAGATTTGTCTAGATTCGGATGTATCTAGCACTAAAACATGTCTAGATATATCCAAATTTATATAAACCGAAGTCAATTAATTTGGATCGGAGGGAGTATAACAAACACGAGTTCATCTTTTTTTCTCTGGGAACCATCGAACAGCACCCTGATGCAGTGAAACAGAACAGAAGCATCCAGAACCCTTTGGATTTGTGCCCCTCAATTTTCTTCCTCCATCGCATAAGAACTTCTTGGATCTTCATCGGATGTTGCCCTTTGTTCTGGATCTTCTAGCCTGGGAATATTGCTTCCTTCACTCCTCTCCACACTTCCCATTGCATTGTTTTGAAAAGTAGTGGTGCCAACGCACAGGATGCTTTGCTCCGTTTTCGAGTGTTGCCCTGCCCAATACCAATAGTTCAGAAACACACAAGCAAAGGAAATGAGCTCAACAGGAGAATTGATCAACTTCTTCTCAAAACATGATCGATTCCTTAGTTTCCAAATTGCCCAGCAAATTGTGGCTAAAGCAGTGATTTGTATGTTTCTGCTGACAGGTAGAAACTAGGGTATCCACCAAAAATATTGTGAGAAAGAAGCTAGACGATCAGGAGAACCAATGGATTGAGCAAACACAGACCAGACATATTTTGCTACCACACAAGTAAAAAAGAGGTGATGAATGGTTTCATTTTGCTGGCAAAAAGAACATTTAGAGTCCCCAACCTAGTTTCTTCTGAGAATATTATCCTTGATTGCAATGGTATTGTGCCAAATCAACCAAAGCTAGACTTTAATCTTCAGAGGGATCTTGGCTTTCCACAAGTGTTTAAAGGATATGTCAACACCATTATTTGATAACTACTTATATGTGGACTTTACAGTGAACCGTGCTGACTTTGACCACCTCCATCTAGGCCTGTCAATCTTATCAGATAAAAAAATAGCACCCAAAGCTAGCCGCATCTCTCTAATCTGGATTTGTAACCTTATATATGGCCATCTTCTTATCGGAAATTCCACCTAGATTTAGCAACTATTACTAATGAAGCCTCTGGGTTAGTACAGATATCAAATATATCAGAATGACTCTCTTTCAGTGGCATCTGACCAAACCAAGCATCCCAAAAAATTGGTCCTCTTCCCATTTCTCACCACCAAGAATCTGTCTTTCAAGTAAATATCCCTCACAATCAACGTCATTCTAGCCGGCTGAATCTCTGGACCTTTTTTCACACCAAAAATGCCTTTTGATCCCAAATATTTTCTTGAAATTCACGGCGCATATACCTAAATTATACTCTATCCCATGTGTTTAAGTGTATAGCACCAGTAGAGAAACTGTTATTAGCGATGTACGAACGACACACTACTATTACTGCGCCACCCGTAAGGATTACCGGCAACTTGACGCGCACACGGACGGTACCTAACATACCTGAAGCGGGTGATACGGCACACTACCGGTAATTATGACTAGCGGCGTCCGAAGGTAGACACTGCAAATATTATTTGTGACTCATTGAAGTGTGATGTTGGTATGCCATAAAATTAAAGATCCAGCGACAGTAAGACTGAATCACGACGGTTGCAAGTTCAAAACATTTATTTTTTAGAATTTTTTTATTCAAATCAGCGGCTTTCATTCAAATCTTAGAAGATATTACGGTCGACTTTTAGGATCTAGTACAACTAATTTAGAAGACTAAAACTAATCTAAATCTAATTTGGAGCTGCGGCGAGAGCACTTGACACACTCGTTGTTGGGGCTGCAACGGCAAGAGATGTCTGACATTCTTGACTAACGCCCTCGCCACCGCGCCGCGTAGCTCTTCAGGCTCTGCATCCGTCCCCTCCTCGTGCTTCCTCGTCTCCAGCGCTCGGGCCCTCATTGTCGTTGAGTTTGACGATAGTCGCGGCACCTCCCTCCTGCGCCATAGCTAGTCGTCGTTGCAACCGTTGCTCGAGCCTGGAGTCGGTGGGTTGGCATCGCTGCTTCGCGAGCCCTAAAGATGGCCTCGACGTCCTCTGTAGTGGCCCCCTCGCTGCTTTTCCTCGCACGACCACCATGTGTATCTGAGCGGTGGCCATGATCTTGCGGCTGACTGCCACCCTTTTCTTTGCGTATCCATGTGGCGGCCATGGGCTGGTGGCTTTACGAGCCACGATCCTCGAGAAGGTAGCGCCACCGCGGCCATCGAAGTCGCGTGAGATCTTGCGGTTGCGGTCTTTGACGGCCGCGGCGGCCGTTACGAGGACGATGACGTGTAGGTGGTAACTACCCTCTTTCGATCTCCCCATCTCCTCCCTCTCCTCATCCACGACCGCCTTGACCGGTTTCTCTCCCTCCATTTCAGCTGAGATGTTGGATAAGCGGTCCAAGGCATTCTACCAGCAGGGATAGAAAAAGGTGAAAACAGATGAAGATGAAGAGGAGCCGGTGTATAGGAAGTGATGCTCCCCCCTCTCGCAATCAGAGGGGATTGAGTAGAGGTAGCGACAACACCGGATCAACGTAGGCTTGGAAAACCGTGTCATCTCGCTCTGTGGAGAATGGCACACAAATTGGCGAGTCATTGAACAAAGTTGACTGCCCTGGATGTCGTTTTAGTCGCTAGCTAGTCTCGGACTCTCCTCTTTGCGAACGTGGCGTGGAAAGGCGCAACGCTACCAACTTCTAAGTAGCGGTAGCGTTAAGTTATAATACAACAGTATGTCATCGCTATTAACCACCGCCTTTTTACCCCGAAGCGAATGCCACTATGCGTACCCCAATAATGACGTTTGTCAAAGCCACCATATTACCACTATGTTTGATTGGCGAAGCCGATGGGTCTTAGTGAATCTCCAGTCGGGGTACCTAAAGCTCCCCTGAAGGGCTATTGGCCGACACTCAAAATCAAGTGCAGCCTGCTCCCAATTCCTTTTTGGCGCTAGCACGACCCATTTTGGTATCCCCGCCCCTAGGCCGAACCCAACACATAGGGGCTAGCGGGAGCGCCGAATGAAGCTGAAAATGCCGCGGGGCAGCCCTAGCAGTGAGGTAGGTATTTCGTTTTCAAAGCCGATGCGTCCCGTCGATTTGCCACACACCGGCACGCCCTTTCGTTCTCGCCGTTTCCAACGCTTCCCGCTATATATAACGGGCGGCCGCCATTGCCATCCATAGATCCACACCACCCTCACTCACCATGGACACTCCACACTGGGCATATCTCAGCCTCGAGGAGATGGAGGCGCAGCGCCTCCAGCTACCCTTGTCTGTTGGGCTACCGGCTACTCCCCGAC
This sequence comes from Avena insularis, assembly GCA_023614405.1. NCBI lineage: Eukaryota > Viridiplantae > Streptophyta > Magnoliopsida > Poales > Poaceae > Avena > Avena insularis. The sequence goes on along the minus strand of CM042686.1, from coordinate 480,113,407 downwards.
TGTATGCTGAGCACCGGAGGGGTTCCTATCCCTCATGTGCCTTCTGGTTCCGCCCACCGGGCGGCCATGTGATCAACTACTACCTCGAGCTCACGCCGGAACAGCGGGCGGATCCCAATTGGTGTCCCAACAACCAGGCGACCTGGAACGCGTTCTTCGCCTATTGGCGGGCAAGAGAGCTCGTCAGGTACGCGATGACCCTCCTCCGGTGAACTACAACGAGGCCGTCCGGCCGGCGGCTGTGGTGGGTGAGCCGGACCCTTGCCGTTGTGATGCGCCACATCGCCGAAGGAGATCACTCTTGCCTGCGGTACCCTCATTTCCAACCATCACTTAGTTCAAACAAGGGCAACTGCGGTCGCGGGCGAGACGGCAGCGCCAGCTGGGACTCCCCACCTTCGTGCGTCCTGCTTGTAAGGCCGGAGTGGCAGATGCCTCCAGAATACGCTATGGACGCGCGCCAGCTTAGACACACCGGTGACCCAGAGGAGTTCTCGGGGTAGCGCGCGGCCATGCGCGCCTTCTTGCATCCCGGAGGACGACACGGTGGCCTCGTGGTGCAAGGCGGAGCACGATCGCTGCGTCGAGCCCCAAACTCAGCGCGGTGGCGAGGGATGTAGCACCTGCGGCCATCGATCCCCGTAGCGTGTGCTGATCGACGTAGTCCGGTACCTACAGGCGCAAACCGGGAAAGGTAAGAGGTTCCAGCCGCGTGCGACAAGCGATGACGACGACGACGAAGAGAACCCTGAAGCCGTGTACTAGGCAGGATTATGATTAGTTTTTATTTTTCGTGCATGTAAAATGATCGCCGAATAATCCACAAATTTTAGTGTATGGGTTCCAGGAATGGGATCGTGCATCCCCCATTTTCGTGTCAGCGCTAGTGGACCACCGTACGACCCAAAATCAAGCCGCGTCCCCCATTTTCATGTCTAACGAAAAACGATGCAAAAGGCATCATTATCGAGTTGTTTGGTAACCTGCATGGTGGTAGGTGAGGGTTGGTGGGATTCTCAACCGGTTGTTTGGTTGTGGTGTATTCCTGCATGAGGGGTGTGAGAGAGGCATGCAACCTAGCACGGAAAGTAAGGGAATCTTTCCCTCTTCGTAGCTCGTGCTGACCTGTTCCCGAAACAACGCCTGATTCGGGCGTTGTCCTCCAGCCTGCCCCCGAGTGCTTTGAGAATCGAACGGGCCCTTTTTCTCCACCCCTCTTGTTTGGTTTTCCGTGAAAAAGAGCATATTTCCCTCCTCGTACTATCTACCAACCACCGTGCAGGTTACCAAATGCCTCCGTCGTGTTCTTAGCCACGCCCACGGGTAATTTCTGGTTTTAGCAATGACGTTACTCTTTTCCAACATGACGTTCAGCGACTAAAGCTTTTTCTACCAGTGCAGATACATGTGAATCTAGATAAATCTGTATCATTCTTTTGTAGACAGAGAGAGTAATATAATTATGGTACGAAGGCCCGTATGATTACTTGAATTCACCAAGTCAAGTTTCAGGGTCAATAATTTTGTACGTTGGCCCATTATATACCGATTCTAAGACTGGAAACCTGGCCATATGTGCACGCAAAAAATCGTGTCACCGGATATTAACTAAAGTCTGGCTGTATCGTTGAAGTCAACCAAAGCACCTCCCATCACCGACCAAGGCGGCCACCACGCGATCGAACAGTCACGTACAGCTCACACCACCAAGCCGAAACCAGAGGCGAAGAACCAGCGAATCCGACGCGCGCAGCCGACTTCTTCATGTACGTTCAGTTCAATCGAATCCTATATACCTCGCTGTCCCAGCTGCTTAGTATATTTTCTCCCTCGTCCGCGACGGCGTGCGTGATCACTGATTGAGATCTTCTCACGAACCCGGAACCTCCACGTTACGCATGGTAGACTAGTAACGATCTTTCAACGACCTAGATGCGTGTTAATCGCGATCGACCTCCACGTACGAATGGTAGACACTCTCCTCCTCTTTCATTTAATTTGCAGCTGTGTGGGTCGTCGCATATGCAACGCCGGCAAAGGACGCCGCTGTTGCTGACTGCGCCGGCATATGATATGACTTGGATCTCACAGAACAGATGCAGCGCAAAGTGAAAATCTACTTACCAAACGCTACTCCTACTAAAACTTTCTGCCTGCTCGCGTACTCGGAATGCGATGCGCATATGCGTGCGTGCGTCCGTGCGTGCATGCGTCTAGCCGGAAAGGGATTCGCACGATGGAGCCAAAACACGCGTGGGTTTCGATCGCCCACTCTGCCTTCCATCTTCAAAATCTTCGCGTGGCACGTGCGTATATATTGCAACTTTCCGGTCTCGTCGTTTTATATTAGTATGGACTTTGGCTTTTGTTGATAGTACATACGATATATACGAGCTCATGTTGTGATGTTCTGGCAATTCTTAACACTTGATTTCGAGACGATGAGCACGAATGAGGGGTGGCAGCAGTCGTAGGACGACCAGATTCATATATACTGTAGTTGTAATATACTGAGACCCTCACGGCCTGGCCACCTTAGATTAAGAGTATATAGCATGTCATGAAAACTAAGTTGGACTGGAACTAACTCAAATATACCACGTGACAGTTATACTGCTAGCACACCCAAAAGTCCACTGGGAAATGCTCGCGTGCCTATAGAAACCAGAGATGGGTCAACGCCGGCATGTGGGGCCAAAACTAAAAGGGAACTACGTACTCTTTTTTGTTAGCTCTCACCCCCTAACAGACGACTTATTCAGGCTATTTCGTGGCCGGTTCTGTGATTGACAGATTGTAGCTTAGCTTTTATGTAGAGTATATAATAATCTCGAAAAATGCAATTCTCTCTTAATATGATTCACAATTATAACCAAAATGTTGAATAAATTTGTTGTATTCATCACTGGCTCATGAATACCATCAATATCTACTGAAGGGGCAACAATGAAGGCGATAATAAATACAGAAGTTGTGATATATAAAGCAGAGATTGTCAAAACACTGAACCATCCAATGTAGAGACGATTTTCAGTGCTAGTTATCCAGTTGCATAAGTGACCTCACAGGCTTGTACTTCTGCATCTCTCTAAAATTGCAGTCATGGTAAGATCTTGGTTTATTCAAATTGCAAGGACTCACAATCACACATATTAACTAGAAATAATATAGATAAAGAACCGCCGAATACACCAAGCTACACCTAACACATGGAATGGATTTCATAGACTATTTTATCTGAATGCTACATGAAGAACATAAGCCAGATGACGGACCGCCGCGACCTAGGATGTAGAAGATCATAACGTGAGCGATCAATAGATTTGGATTCATTTCCTATATACCCACTCACATGGTACTTCATCATATTATTCTTATAAGAACCATCTCTCTAGAGATCGTTATATACATCTAGAAAGTTGTATGCTTTGAAAGAAGCTTGTACAGTTCATAAATGAGTTTTCTAAGAGAAATGAAAAATATTGTACAGTTCGGAAATGAGTTTTCTAAGAGAAACGAAGAATATACTTTAACCGGTATACCCTTAGGCACGGTCATGCATAGCATGTTGGATTTCAAGATGGCGTTAAAGATTATAAATTGACTTACTATACCCCGGAGTATGAAACCAAGGATACATATTTCAAAGATGAATAAATTCTTATCCAACTTGATATTTTTTGCATTGACTAGCTAGATGCTAGTGCACTGTTTTGGAAGTTTGTTGTTTCATTCTTTGAGTTATATAAACCTCATATTATTATAGTTTAAAAATAAATATAGCTACAAAAATATGCATTAATCCAGACAAGTAATCTAAATTTGATTTATAGATACAAACCTTTGTAGCTGGCCACAAGCCTATCCCACCAAAACCCCATTTGATTTATAGATAAAATGGTTGATGGAGGTACGAGTTATGCATTAAAATATCTGAAATTGTAATTTTAATTTTTACAAGCTTTATTAAAATTATGCTTCAGTGCAATTCACTCCTCTTGATGCTTGCATATAGGTTAATGCTTCTATTCTACCACTTTATGGTATGCATCCTTTCATAAAAATATGAATCACTAATAGGAAAATGCTTATTGTTGGCGTTCATAAAAAATAGGTTAGTGGTCTTGAATCCACACGACGCTAAACACACGCCACTGGTAACTGCTACTAGTGGCGTGTGGCTGGATTGCACGGGTAAAAATGGTACCAGTGACATTCCGTGCGAACGCCACCAGTAAAGTCTCACCACTGGCGTGTTCCCCAAACGCCACACTGAAATATACATCCATGGCGTTCAATATATATCAAACACCGCTAGTATGACTTCGAAAATTAAAAAATACTGGTTCTACATTATTAAATTTCACATCATTTACATATCAGGAACGGGATATTTATATACGGTAGCATAGAAAATAAAGTAACATCATCCAAAAGTTATTATTACTGCATTTGACTAGCTAGAGAGATAACATGCATGCATAGTAGTAGTTAGCTAGCTACTCCTTGGCATATTCATGGTCATAGTACCCATCCTAATCTTGTGACCAGTTGAGTTCAATACAACCAAAGTAAATGATGTGATGCACATAGTGGAGGGTGCACATGATGATGTCCGATCCCCAATGTTTATTTGGTAGTGATTGAGAAAGTGTGTCCATGTAGGTCCACTGAAATAGGTGATGGTCAGCTCGTTGGTGACTTGAACTATGAAGTTGGGTCCGGGATTTTTGTGTGACTCAATGATAACTTCAAACGTTTCATAGTCTTGTTGTCTTCTAAAGGCCCGCTCTAAGAAGTCAGGTGTTAACTTGCACGAGATGTTCTGAGTAAGATCATTAGAAAACAACCGTTATTTCAAACTGTTATAGAACATATAGTATGAACAAGGTAGATCGAATATACATATAGATCAAAGAACATACGGTTCTAGTTCCAAAGTTCTCAGAGAGCTCTATGCAAAACTTCCTATCCATACACCAGGTGTAACCACACATGACGCACGGAGGATCCATATGTTACATATATGACCATCTTAACTTAGCATCACGTTGCATAAATATTAAATATTTTAAAGTATAGGAGGATATAGCACAATATATAAGTAGCACATCAGTGAAATCTATTAAGCATTCTAAAGTGTAGCAAGGTACAATACGATAAGTAGTACGATTAGCTACATAAGAAAAACATCATAAGGCTCTACTCTGGTCGGTGAAACCGTTGGAGCTGTTGGAGACAAAGTTAAAGTCCGACAAGTGCAAAGGCAACGTCGGCTCAGTGGTAAAGTCGGGCTGAACCCACAGTCGTAGGCGCACTGCCAGCTCAAGGTCCCTCCATGTACCAAGATAGTAGTTACTATGATCAACAGTCATCTGAGCCCCCCACGTCGGGGTCTTCGTGCGTTTCCTGTGAACGCCATGGAACTTCGGCTTCAACATGATACTAGCTAATTAACAACATTTCATACAAGTATTAACTATATGAATATGTAACAATTAATACAAGTGTTAACTATATGAATATATAATAATTAATACAAGTGTCAACCAACCATATGAACATATAATATTTAATATAACTTTTATCTAGCAATTTGTCTAACATCTCTATCTAAATATATTATCTAACATTTTCTATCTAAAAAATATATAAAATCTCTATCTAAAATTATATAACATTTCTATCTAGAACTTCTATCTAAAATTTCTATCTATATTTTCTATTTACAATTTCTATCTTAAATTTTCATCTAAAATTTCCATCTACATTTTCTATCTAACATTTGCATCTAAAAGTTTTATCTATATTTTCTATGTAAAATTTGCATCTAAAATTTCTATCTAACATTTGCATCTAAAATTTCCATCTACATTTTCTATCTAAAATTTATATCTACAATTTCTATCTAAAATCATCTACAATTTCTATCTAAGTAAACAAAAAGGAGAGGGGTGGTGGCTGGCTCATCAAGACAGCGACCGACGGAGGAGGGAGAGACATCGACCGACGAAGAGGGGAGAGGCAGCGGCGGATGCGGGAGGCGACCGATGGAGGGGGAGAGGCGGCTGTGGATGTGGGCGGAGACGTTGGCATAGATTGGATGGGGCAGGGGTGCACAAGCGTGGCGCAGAGCGGGAAAAGAGAGGTTGCGGCGCGGAACAGGGAGAGAGGTGGCGCGGAGGGGAGGAGGAGAGGCGTGGCAGTACAGGGGATATCGAGGCGGCGGATGCGGGCGGGTAGGTGCAGGCAGTGCGAGAGAGTGAGCAGGAGGGAGTGTGCGCAAGCAAGAAAATGTGAGAGGATCGGGGGTGGCCCAAGCGCGAGGACGGTGTATCTTTAGCCGTGGTGTTCACACGTGTCAAACACCGCCAGTATAGTGTGTCAGCCGTTGTTTTTTATCCGAACGTCACCACTACGTTTGTCCCGACTACACCTGTGGGACTCATTTTCTGGTGGCCTTTACATATTTTGGGATGCTTCCACTAGGTTTTAGTAGCGGCTTTCGGTATTATATGACCGCTATTAGTATTTTGCCTCGCAGTGGTGGCGTGTTATTTTTTTTTTGCGCACCACTAGTAAAATGACTGTTATAAGGGGTTTCCTACTAGTAAATGCACTAATAAAGTGCAATTGCAAACAAAACAAAAATAATGAAAGTGCAAGTGCGCAAACAAAAGTACAATTGCACAAAAAATGCAACTACAACAAATAAAATCACAAAGCAAACAAATGAAACAGTAGGACTTTCACAGTATCCTCAAATGAGTGAGGACCGTCTATTTCTTCTAATCTTCCAATGGATAAATTTAATTTTAGCTCCACCACAAGTGCTTCAGAGTACCATCGACATACAAGAGTGCCCCAATCTCAGGGGTAAAACTGTGATATCATATCAGTTGTACGGTTAATTAATGTATTTTTTGTTAATCATCATACTTGCAAATCACAATTTGCCCAAATCTAGAGTGGCATGGCGATGATGCTCTCACCATGCAGGTTCATCGGATAGTCGGTGATCAAGGCGAGCTAGGGCGAGCGGCCGCCGGAGCCCGGAGAGACAACGACAACGATGTGGCGCGCATTAGCAGTATGAGCTTCCAGAAAAGCAAGAACTCAGCAAAAAACCAGGCAGAACTACACGGTATGGTTTCATTAAATCTTGACCTCCGATCTTGTCATTGATTTGTGCACACACATTGTTCTAAATATTTTCATCATCTCGTCGTTGAGTTCTGTACGGAGATAAGCGACTGAATTTGGGGGAGAATATCGAATAGAGGTTCTGCCGCTTCTCCGTGTGCGTGTCCATGTAGAGATTTTTTAGCATCTCACCGGCGGCGGTGGGAGCGTTGCAGCCACCGTACCGCCACTGTATTCTAGCAATTCCATACCCATAACGGTATGTATTAGCTCCACCGGAACGGAATCGTTGTAATCGTAAGTCGTACAGACGAAATGAGTCAAGCTAGCACAAGTGGTGCAGTCACTGCGCACAGTGGAACTAATTATGAGATAGAGAAGTGGATTACGGAAGGCTGAAAAATCTACTCCTAACCAAGTTGCTAGCTAGAGCTAGCTGAAACATGAAATTGTCAAAGCTAGCGCGAGCCATCCGATGAAGAGGAGTAGGATGAGAAGAAGGAGGGACGAAAGGAGGAAGCCGCAGCGAATTAAAAAAAGGTGGGGTCAAAGCTGCGCGCAGAACGTTTCGTGGTCAGCGCGCGCGGTGCCGCCCTGGCCCGCCCGTCCGGCAACCACGACCGTACCGACCCGATCGATCGGGATCGACCTCACCTCACTTCTGCTCGATCTGCCACCGCCAGGAAATGGCGATCGCCCCTTCCCTTATTAATTCCCCTCGCCTACCATTTTCTGATTTGTTTTCTCCCCCTTCCCTTCCACACCACCAGGCCACCAGCCAACCAACATGTTCATCACACTATACAGATTAATTTCGTTTTTATTTTCTGACAGAGCAGCCAGCCTACGTTTCGGAATACTATACGCAAATTACATGTGGTCGTGTAGAAATCTACTATCGAACTATTATGACTTTCACCGTTCAACCTCTCACCGCTGACTTTGATGCCCTCTCCGATCCCTCGAAAACTCCTCTCCCTATAAAAGGGCATTCTCATCCGTCTCCTTCACCTCCAGAAGCTTTCTCGTTTTCGACCGGATACATTTCGTGCTCCTAGTTTCATCTGTACATAGCTAGATTAGACAAATACATACATAGTACTAGTACAGAAAGGATTATACGATCAAGAAGCAATTAATGGAAGGATCGCCGGCGCAGGTGGATGTCCCGTCCTACTTCCTGTGCCCGATCTCCATGGAGATCATGCGGGACCCCGTCACGCTCTCCTCCGGGATCACCTACGACCGGGAAAGCATCGAGCGCTGGGTCTTCACCGACGGCCACGGCGAGTGCCCCATGACCAAGCAGCAGCTGGGAGTCGCCGACCGGGAGCCCACGCCCAACCACACGCTCCGCCGCCTCATCCAGGGCTGGTGCGCCGTGCACGCGGTCGAGAGGTTCCCCACCCCGCGCGCGCCCGTCGACGCCGCGCGCGTGGTGGCCCTCGTGGACGCGGCCAGGCGGGGCCATGACCTGCTGACGGCGTCCCTCAAAGAGCTCGCGGACATCGTCGCCGAGAGCGACTGCAACCGCCGCTGCGTCGAGGCCGTGCCCGGCGCCGTCGCGTTCCTCGTGTCCGTCGTCAAGAAGCACGCCGCGGAGGACACGCCCATGAAGCCTGCTTTAGGGTCCCAAGAGGATCAGACGATGTATGGTTCCGTTCTGAGTTCGCCCAAGGCTAGCTCGCCGGAGGACGCGGCCCTGAGCATCCTGCATTCGCTTAAGCTCTCCGAGCAGAGCTGGAAGAGAGTCCTGGAGCGCGGCGACAACTTCCTGGACACCATGGCGTCCGTGCTGAGGCGGCCGAGCTACCTCTCGCGCACGTACGGCATCCAGCTTCTGAAGGCGGCGGTGTCCGAGATGCCGCCGGCGCAGCTGACCTCGGCAAGCGCCGAGCTAGTACAAGGGGTGGTGTCTGTGGTGACGGACAAGCTGTCGGGGAAGGCGGTCAAGATCGCGCTCCACGTGCTCTGCCGGCTCTGCCTGTGGGGCCGGAACCGCGTCAAGGCCGTCGAGGCCGGCGCGGTGGCAGCGCTGGTGGACCTGCTCCTCAACCAGTGCTGCGGTGGAAGCAAGCAGGCGTGCGAGCTCGCGATAGTGGTGATGGACCATCTCTGTGGCTGCGCCGAAGGGCGTTTGGAGCTTGTGGCGCACCCGGCGGGTCTAGCAGTGGTGGCGAGGGCGGTGACGCGGCTGTCCGCCGCCGGCACGGAGAGCGCGGTGCGCGCTCTGCACGCTGTGGCGAGGCACTCGGCGACACCGGCGGTGCTACAGGAGATGCTGGCGGTCGGGGTGGTCGGCAGGTTGCTGTTCCTGGTGCAGGCCGGAGCCGCCGGCGACCGCCCGAGGGAGAGGGCGAGGGAGATGCTCAAGATGCACGCAAGGGTCTGGAGGGGATCGCCGTGCTTCTCGCCGCACTTGAATGCTTCCTACCCTTCTTGATATCACATGGAGTGTATATATATATCTTCTTCGCCTTATCATGGGATTTGGTCCTGCATGGCACTTTGGTATAGATATGTTTTTAGGTTTCCTCGTTGGCCATTTTTGGTGCGAAGATTCAATTTGATTGTTGCAACTTACAACCAGCCGGAGAGTACATCTATAGCTCTCTAAAATTGGGGAGAATTCAAGTGCACATTGGAATTGAAATTTCGAAGATAACATTTGGCGTGCATCAATCGGTGCATGATTCTTTTGATTAGTTTATCTTTGATGAACTTGCTATCTAGATGCTTGGTTTACGTAGGTTGTGACTGTAAATTATTTTGTTAGTGATCATGTTAGTACATTAATCATAGAGGGATATATGACTTAGTATACCGATTGGATTCAATTTATATTTTTTGTTGACCAACAGTCAGATAATTGAAGGGAGGATTGAGCTTTTAATAAGTCTGTTGGGATGCATGATAAGGTGTTGCATGTGAATAGATACATTTTAAATCTGCACCATATTCTCTCTCTAATTTGAAGGTCTTGTTTAAGTTTTAGGAATTCTATAAGTTCAGTTGAATTATAATCTCTTGGTGCAGTTTCTATAGAAAACATCTGGTTCTTAGGAATAATGTCAAAATTCCAAGTATTTCATATGCCCTAGTTTCATAGGGATCTCTCTCTTTTTCCTATGTTCTATCAATGGATTAACTGTCCTGTAAAATTTCCATGTTATGCAATCTTCTATTTTACACTTGCACATGTATCGAAATATTCTTGTTTTTTTCAATTTTGTGTTAAATATTTACACGATCATGTGGAGAGGACATAACAGACCAGTCAAATATCCATAGATTGACTATCAGTATAAAAATTAAATAGCGCTAGCAACAAACTAAATGTCATATATTTCTCATAAATTTAAATTTCATAGTGCTTTCAGTCTGATGCAACATATTAGCGAAGAAATTGGCTAAAAATCAACTTTCTAGACACGTTGTGAAGCTCTAAGAGCACGTACAATGCAAGGTGCTTAGGGAAGTGTCTAGGAAAATAAACCGATTTTTTGTTAAGCACCGGTGCTTATTTATACTAGGTGGATGCCTAACTAAGCACCTCTTCTATACAAATAAGCACCAATGCTTAGCAAAATGGTTGGTTTATTTTTATAAGCACCCCTCTAAGCACCTCCTATTATACATGCTCTAAAAATGGAATATTTAGTGTCGTGTAGAGTATTACCAAAATAGGCTTCATGTATAGAGTTGAATGAAGGAGGTGCACGGGCGGCACGAGCTACAGCTGCGGTGAAGAGGGGCCGTGACGGTGGTGGTGGAGGTATAGAGATGTATTCGTGTTGGACTTGGACTCATAGTTGGTTTGTCTAAACCCTAGGCTGGTTGGCCTCATGTACTATATAAACTCTGTACTATTGATCAAATCAATATAAGCTATTATTCTCTCTAAAAATCATGGTATCAGCCGCCTAGGTTTTCTGCACCTGGTATGGCTCCGCCAACCCCTCCACCGCTGCCGTCGCGGACCCTCTTCACCGCAGCTGAAGCTCGCGCCGCCAGTGCACCTCCTTCTCCTTCCTCTACTCCCAGCTTCGTCACCTCCCAATATCCTACTCAACCAGCTCCAATCTCTCCTTGAAATAGGCTTTCGCCCCGCTATATAAATATAGCAACCACATGATACAACTTTTGAGTTCATTGCTGGGCCGACATCACAAAAGAAGCCCAAAATAAAATACAAAAGAGTGAAAGAGAAACTAATGCACAACAATGTCGGATCGACAAGCGACGATGACTCACAACTGCTGCGCCTCCGGAGAAGTCCCACCACGCTCCTATGCCTCCGAATTGCCGTGTACAAAGCAACACCTTAAAGAAGGAGTGCGACGATGACGACACTGCTGCCCAGACTTCTCCTAGGATTTCTCCTGGTAGACGTAGGGAGTGGGAAGAGGGGTACACCTGACGCCCTTCAAGAAGGAAGACAGCACCCGCAGGTGTCACCACGTCGACACCGTCCTAGCCAACATGGATTTCTCCCGACCCCAAAAACCACAACCCCAGACAATCCGTCACGCTCCACCCAACTTGTCGCCCACCAACATGCGCTACCACGGTTTTGTAGTCACCATCGACGTCTCACTATGGCGAACGTTGCAAGGCCAGACGGATCGAGGAAACTCATAGGAAAGGGGCGGCGGTACCGCAACCACGCGGGAGGGAACGACCTCCCCCATCGTAGACGGTAGCTGACCGGACGTAGTGGCAAGAGCATACCATGCCAAATGGAGCTAGGGGCGGCAGAAGTGCAGTCACCTGGAGGACGTCCTCCACCGCCAACGGCGGGTGCCAACAGCAGGGACACACCAGGCCGGGCAGGCCCAGCCGGACCCAAATCAGATTCGTAAAATATCCTCTGCCACGTTGCTACACGTAGGCCACAACCGCCGCTACCCATTTGTCCGGCGCCATAGGCCCGGGCGTGCCCAGATCGGGCCCGTGAAGCTTCTGCTGTCGCATTGCTGCAGATTGGCGCCATCGCTACCACCCCAATCCCGAAGTCCTCCTGGATTGCACTAGGGAAGGCGCACCTAAGTCTAACCCATCCTGCCCTAGCCCAGATCGGGCCCACATGGCCTAGATCTGGGCAAGGCCGGCGTCACCTAACGCTCAGTCACACGCCACCTGAGCCGTCAATGGACAGCACCACCTGCCCCTCTCCATCCGGCCAACATTGGTGTGCTGCCTGCCGAGCATCACCGCCACCAAGGAATGCCCGCTTATGCCAAGCTCCTAGCGTCGGGTAGACGAAAGGGGCCACTGCCACCGGCTAAGCATCGGCCCCGTGCGGGAAAGGCCCGGCTATGCCCTCCGACGACAACAACAGAGGGGAGGGTGGAGAGGTTCTGGGGAGGCGGGCGAGGAGGGGCCACTGCCGGTCGCCTCGCGTGGGGAGGCGACGCGGGGGGCACAAATCAATACATGGGTTTATCAATCATTGGATCACCAGCTCCAATCTCTCTAGGCGATACAATCTCCGATGTGTCTCCGTTCATCCTAGTCACTTTAGATCTCACTCTCCACAACTACTATCAATGGTGCCACCTCTTCCATATTCATCTTGGTCGATGCGGTCTTCAGAACCAAATTGATCTGACCCCTGTGTCTCGACCGGACGATCCACGCTGGGTCAAGGACGATCTCGCGACCATCCAATGGATCTACACCCGCGTCTCCACTGAGCTATTCAATCTCATATCCAATGACGGTGCCACGGCTGCCGATCTATAAGCCTCTGTTCAACAACTCTTCTAGGACAATAGCGATGCTCACATCAACGCGCTCCACACCGAGCTTCGCACCATCAACCAGGGAGATTCACCGGCCACCATCTTCTGTCAACGGATCAAAGCAATCGGCGATGAGTTTCGGGAGCTTAGAGATCGTACCCTCATCAACACTCTCGACGTTGGTCTCAGAGAGCAATTCGACAAGCAGGTTGCCGTCATACCTATGATATGGCTTCCGCCCACCTTCGCGAAAGTCATGTCTCTCCTCTAACTTGAAGCGATGACTCAAGTACGCAAGGCCTCTTGACCACCATAGGTGTTTCACACTGCTACTCGGCCTCCTTCTCCAGCCCCTGCCGTCGGATCCTCACCTGTGCCACCACAACCTCCTCTCGGGTGGTGCCCAAGCCCCAACTACCGCGGGAGAAACCCTACGTGCAGGCCTCCACCGCCTATACCCGCGGCCCTGGCACCAACCGCACCACCTCCGATCGTGCCTCCAGCTACACCGTTTTGGCGCCCACCGCACGATCCCTGGACCAGGCTCCTTCAACCTTGGTCGATGCCTTGGTTCACGCTGTCTCCTTATGGTGTTCCGCCAGCCTAGACCGGGACATGGACTCCTGGCTTCCACCAGTCAACCGGCTCACCCGGCCTCCTCGGCACGTGGCCACCGGCGCAGGTCTACACTGCTGATGCTCCACTGACTGCCTACATGGTCTCATCGTCACTGTCGCCCTACATGTACAGTGCTCCTTCTACACTCCCATACATGCCCACGCCATGTACCTCAACCGCTCCACCAAGCTAGAATCAAGCTGTCTTCATCGCCGCCATGAACAACTTCACACTCAAAAACAACAAAGGTATGTATTGGATATTTGATTCTGGTCATCCCCACACATGTATTCAAATATGAATTTTATTTCAGCCTGTTCTTCTTGGCCCTTTTCTTCCATAACCATTGGTTATGGCTCTTCAATTCCTATCTCTTGCACTAGTCACTCCTATATTTCCCATCCGCATGCAAATTTTCTTCTACGAAATATTCTTGTCTCTCCTTCTTTAATAAAAAATCTCATATATGTTCGATAATTTACAATTGACAACAATGGTTCCTTGGAATTTGACCCCTTTGGTTTATCTGTGAAGGATCTGAAAATGGCGGAGGTTCTCGCTTGGTACAATAGCTCGGGCGATCTTTATCCACTTCATGGCATGCCTACTTCCACACCTCAAGCCATGCTGACCTCTGTTGATCTCTGGCATCGTCGACTAGGACACCCCAATAAAGATACATTGTCGTCTTTAGTTCAAAAATTTTGTACCCTAGTTCTAGTTCAAGTTCCTCTTAGAATTCCTCGCTTTGTAATGTCTTTCAATGCGGCAAACATGTTAGATTACCCTTTGGCACATCCTCCAGCTCTAGCTCGTTTCATTTTGAACTATTGCATTGTGATCTATGGACATCTTCATTCTCTAGTGTTTCCGGCTTTAAGTATTATCTTGTTATTCTTGATGATTATTCTCACTATATTTGGACTTTTCCTTCGTGTGCCAAGTGAGATGTCCACAAAATTTTTCTTAATTTTTGTCACTACTTTCTCACGCACTTTGGTCTTCCCATTCGCTTTCCGCAATATTACTATAACATCCCAATTTCAGCAACCCTAATTAGTTGTCTAGAATGCAAAAATCAGGGGAACAAAAACTTTTTCTTGTTTAATGATGCAGTGTTTGCTTGATTTCACCCTAGGCTCACATTCTGGCACTTCTTCAAATCAGTAACCTAGCTACCTCCGCTGGCTGGTGGATTTGATTCAGTCGATTCACTCTTATGAAGCAACAATAAAAATGGATTACCCGAGGATCCAATATTTTATTCCGTGAAGGAAGTATCCCGAAAATCCTTGATTTAACTTCGAGTAATAAACTAATAAAACCTTAATCAAAACTACTCAACTAGCCTAAAAATAAAAACAGCCCTTCAATGAAAACGTTTTTTTTCATTTGTGCTTATGCTTCTGCATGTGTAGAAGATGAGATACTCCTTACCTCAAACCAGTTGACAAAAGCTATTTAACAAAACTGTCTTGGCTCATTCTACATATTCTCAAAGGTTCTTATATTTCAAAAACCTGAGCCAAGATGCTTTTGCAATAACCATTAGTTTCCTAGCTTCTATTAACAAAATTATGGAGATCTATAAGATATAATCTCCCCATGTTTTCAAGATAGAACGTTCAACTACTATTACCCCTAGGTTTTTCCAAAACCTTTTTATAAAGATTTTAATTTCTATTCTTGGTAGAAGTACCAAGAAATATTATATCCTTCAAAAACTCAAACCTTTTCCAAATACCCATCCTTATCTCAAGCTAGGATTGAGGGTAACCCTAGTAGTAGTTGAGTGACCTGCTAAGATGAATTGCCTTGATCTAGTGTCTGATGAATTGCCTTGATCTGTTGTTTGACTTGTTTGCTTAGGAAGTAGTATGAGCTACTTTAGGAGCTCATCATATAAGCATCAATTAAGTTAAGAAATACCAAACCCTAAGCAAACTACCAAAGCTTGATCTAACTTCTGATCACTAAAGTGACTATATAATCCCTTAACTAATTCACCTTAGAGTTAACCCTTTCTAGAAGCTTCCAAGTCAATGAAGACCAACTCTAAGCATGGATGCTTTCTACTCAATCTACACTTCAACATCATCAACTTGATGATGATTTGGGACTTTTCGTATTCTCAAAACATTAACTCTTGTATTCTAGTCAAAAGCCTTGCCAAAAAATGGCTGTCTGGAAAACTATTATCAATATCACATATTTGAGACTCCCTCTTTCTCAACCCTTGTGTATTTTTGGAAATGCACTTGAACCATGTTGTAGAACATATTAAAGGCTTCCAAGGCCCACTCTTTCCCTTGGCTATATCATCCTTTAACCCACTTGTTCTTGACGGTTTGGCAGGCAATAGATTAATCTTTCCTGCTAATCTTTCCACCATGCCTAATTTGGCAGAAGCTCGCATCTCCATGTTAACTCCTTTTGACCAACTCTTTGCATGGTTATGATATACTCATTAAGGTCTATCCATACCTACTTCACATGTTCCAATTGGATCTCTATGCTTCTAAAACCCACATGGTTTGTGAAATTAATTAATATTCTGCTATGACACCCTTATTTTTAGCCAACTTTGGCACCAATCCTAAGAAAACTCAACCATGATCAACCTCAAATCTTTGTACCATGATGATCTACATAACCTGGTTTATCTATCCATATAGCCCATGACCCAAGGGATCTCTGAGCTCCAAGATCCAACCCAGTTTTGGTGGCATAAAAATAACATGCCTAAGATCCTTTATCCCACGTTCTCCTTCAAAATCAAGCTTGAATTTTCAAAACTCAAGGTTTCCAATGATTGATACAGCATGTGGACATCATCCACCTTGGATATAAAAATCTATCAAATATTATCCATGATTATTTTGGCCTAGAAGCTATTTAATGTCTTTTCTTTACAAAACCCCCAAAACTCCCCATATAAAAGAAACTTAGTTTTTCTCCAAAACACTTGTCCAACTTTTAGCATATTTGAGTTCTATACATCATACCTATCTTACCACTTCAAAAATAATTTTTTTTGAAGAGTTTTAATAATTCTTTTTCCCTATTTCCTTAAATGGCAAATTTGGAGAAATAAATGTTTTAAATACCTTTATGCCTCAATAAATCTTGAGAAAATTCTCCAAAGTGTGAATCCCTATTTGGGACCATCTCAAACCATAAGCTTATCTTGTCCAACTCAAATTTTCAAAACAAATAAATTAAACAGATTCAACACTTTTTGAATAACTACTATAAAAAGTTCTAAAATCATCTAAAAATTCCAAATAAATCCTAGAGGTGTATCTTACCCCTATCTATCTACCAGAATCCTTAATTCAACTTGACAAGATCAAAAACTAACACTTCTCCTCATGATCATCAATATGGCAGAACTTGAAATCCTTCTAAACCATTACCTAAACCACCTCTTAACCTCATCAAAGCTTGTCAAACACTTCTCGCAGTAACCCTAACATCCTCTGGTCGCTAAGCACTATAGCTCTATAGTAAAAACCACCCTTTCATGTTGTCCCATGTGCTTGTATGGTAGAGAGACAAAGGCCATGTCTTATCTTCCCTTTCCTTTTTTAATGCAGAAGCCACCCCAACCTTTCTCCCACTCAGTACGACCCAGAGAACCACCATCTCTCTTTCCACCTCCCATCCTGGTCAATCCCTTGCTCCCTCCCTTGTCCATGACCAAACTTAAACTTCGTCCACATGAACCAACCCTCTCGGGTTAAATATGCCTAGGCCACCCCAGCTTCCCTTCTGGCCTTCATTTCTCTCCTCTCCCACCACACTCTTAGCCCCCTTAACAAGAGCCTAGTACTCTCCCCATGCTAGCTTGGTGAGTTTCCCCTTGCTCCCAAGCATGCAAACTCTCGGTAAGGATAGCTTCGAGATTCGACCACATCGTCTCCTCTTCACTTCACAAGGGTGCTTACCCTGATCTAATTCGCCCTTCCTTGCATGTAGATATGCCAGAGACGTTGCCATGGGGACATGCCCGTTTGAAGTTTTCATCTTAGTTATGCTCGAAGAAGGAAATTTTGCCTTCAAACACGACCTTCCCTTTGCATGCATGTCTATCTCTAGCCCAGGGCTACCTCCCACATGGATCAGGGAACCCTCAGGCGCGCACTCTAGCGACCACCCGAGCTACAACCACCATGGACATGCATGCAACACAGATCTGAAGCGATGATACATTACAAATGTATCTATAATTTTTTATGTTCCATGCTTGGTTTTATCTACTTTTTTATGTTTTGTCCACACTTTGGAGTACTTTATATACACTTTCTTGGACTAACCTATTAACAAGAGCCACAATGCAAGTTGCCTATTTTCTGCTGTTTTTGGTTCCAGGAAAGTTAGAAAATGAATATTCTCGGAATTGGACGGGACAAAAGCCAAAGTTCCTATTTTCCCGGAAGACTCACGGGCAGCTGAAGGAGAGTGGAGAGGCCACACCCCAGTAGCTGGCTAGCCAGCGCCAGGGCATGGTGTGGGCCCCCTGGCCGGCCACCGACCTTGCCTCTTTTGCCTATAAGAGCCTCCCGATGCAAAAACCCTAAATAGTCAATCAGAAATCCACGAAAAGTTCTGTAGCGCTGCCGCCACCGAAGGGGAGATTTGGGGGACAGAAAGTCTCTGTTCTGGTACCCTGTCGGGACGGGGAAGTGCCCTCAGAGCCATCTCCATCGATCTCCACCACCATCTCCATCACCATTGTTGATTCCCATGATGAGGAGGGAGTAGTTCTCTCTCGAGGCTAAGGGTTCTACCGGTAGCTATGTGTTCATCTCTCTCTCTATGCATGATCTTATTGAGATCATGAGTTTGTAATCTATAGATCTACCTTGCTACTCAAGTGCTTTAATAGATCTCTGCTCTCCCCATGTGTGTGAAAGTGACAGCGTGCACACCATGGTGGCACTTAGGCTAGAGATTGCAAATACTTGTTACGAGTTATATTTGGATTTGGATGTCTTTATGAAATTGTGGTGTTTGTTGGACCTATCTAGTACTCAAGGTGACAGTGTGGGGTTTTCTAGATGGAAAAGATGAACTTTGAGGTGTGCTGTTATAGCCTTACCATCGATTAGAGTGTCCAACCGGAGAGTAGTTCAGCGTAGTATCATAAAGAAGAATATATTTATATGAGAGTGTTCACTAGTGAAAGTATGATCCCTAGGCCTTGTTTCTAAGCATTGATACACCGTTTGCAATTAGATTTGTTACATGTTTGCTTGCTTCCATCTTTACTTCAGTTCGCCTTTAGTCTTTTCCACGCGATCAAGTTATTTTCTATGACCGTTACCACTTATAATTATCTATACCACTTGTATTTCACTATCTCTTCGCCGAACTAGTGCACCTATACACCTGACAAGTGTATTGGGTGTGTTGGGGACACAAGAGACTTCTTGTATCTTGATTGCAGGGTTGCTTGAGAGGGGATACCTTTGACCACTTCCTCCCTGAGTTCGATAAACCTTGGGTGATCCACTTAAGGGAAAACTTGATGCTGTTCTACAAACCTCTGCACTTGGAGGCCCAACAACTGTCTATAAGAATAGAAGTGCGTAGACATCAAGCGAACCTAACCATCCCGCCCATCGTCGGGGCCATCGTCGTGCTCCGCGTCCTCCCCGTCACCCCTCCGTCGCTGGCGAGGCGCAAGGTGATCCATCCACACCTTCCAACACATGCTTGGGTTTCTCCCGCCACCCTCGGGTCCATAGGAAGAGGAAGACCCGACGCCGTCAAATCCCCTTTTAATCCAACGGCCAGCCGCCCTCCTTACCCCTTCGCTGGACTTCTGTGGCTGACAGTGGGACCCGCTCTCTAGCGTTTCAAAATCCGACTCCCCCGCGCAACTTTGCTTGCAGGGCCAAAAACCACTCCTCGGGCACATCTCCCTTAGGAACCAGCCCGCTACCCCTTTTGCTTTTATTCAATTTTCCCAGATCTAAAAAACTGCCAGTTACGTTTAATACCAAAATAAAATATAAAATACCCTATTTCGACTAGATCAAAATTTCTACACGATCCCACATGTTTTGTGCAACATGTAGAACTAGTCCTCTACCAAAAATAATTTTAGTTATCTTATGGAAATAAATCTACTAAAAAGTGTCTTTATCCATCCATAAATTCCTCAGGGAATTCCACATCTCCAAAAGGAGTAAATCTAACTTCCTCTGTAATATAATTGGTATACCTATCACCTGGATCTGGACTCATGCCAAGAGGAACCATTAAACTGCTGTAGAAAAAATGACAAAATGAACCCAGATCTGATTTTAGAAAACTCCCTAGGTCAATCTAGGAACTATTTTAGAATAATTCTAACTCTCAGTTATGATGTATTCCAATAACTATCAAAACCTAGGAGCGCACTATTTATTGAGCCTCTGTTGATTTATGGTGAACTAAAACTCTCTGTCTAGGGTTATTTCAGTAGATAAATCACTACAGGAGTTTCACAAATCTAAAAACGATGAATCCAATTTCTGTAGAATGGTGTTTGAAATACCTACTGTGTGTCCTTGGAGTCATGTACAAAGCCTCTGCATAATAAATCTGGTTAAAAATACAAATTTCCATCAGAACTGACTTTGGGATTTTCCCAAGGGCATTCTGCTAATTATTTTTGAGTAATTCCAACTCTCAAAAATCACTAACCTAAATATATACAATACCCTCTAAGGAATATTTAATTGAGCTCCAGATCTTTTCTAGTGAATTATTCACCTAAACTAGGCTTAATTCCACTATAAAATCCATAACTAATTAAAGAAAAGTGATAAAATCATGAAACCACTTTTGTTGGCCCTATTATTTCAATACTTATCTGTTGGTATCATCCTTGTACAATGATATCGTACAGACCCAAGCATTAGTTCTAAACCCCTTTATTAAGTGGTATTTGGCAAGTAATTCATAAAAGAAGCTCCACCATTGCAATTAAGTAGTTCCTATTGCTATAAGCTCAATCCACCCAAAACCTACTAAATTTAGTAATGTGTTGTATGTTTTTTGCTGATTGTATTGGTGCTTGTAAGCCCGGTGTTGATTGTGGCCTTGTTTGCTTGCATGTATGATCCCTGACGATGATAGTTGCGGTTATATCAAAGATTGAGGAATATGGTTATTTTTGGAAATTATGGTATTCTAAGAAGAAGTCCAGTGACATACTGCCATATTGATGATCACGGGCAAGCCGCCTTTTTGCTCATAAGCCTTGTCCTACTATTTTACTTATGCATGTTTTACCTACTGTTTATGAAAACTGCATTGTCTTATTATATGAGGCTCTATATCGGGTAGTGGCTTGGCTCCTCCAAACCATTACACTTTTGTACTACTAAGTAAAATACCCTTGATAACACCTACTTGTCCCTAGTATGGTAGATGGTTTATAACACCATTACCCTTTGGAGACCCGTTTTAGCCGAAGCAAATCTATAGGATGGGAAGACCCTAGAAAAGTTCTACAAAATGTTTTATGGTAAAACCTTGGTGAGGTCTGACCTACCAAGAGAAGTTTCAGAAAGGAAAAAGGTTTATGTTTTACAAAGGTTGCTGAAGGAAAGAGGAGGATTTTTTTTCAAAAACGCACCCGGTTCTTTGCAGTTTGATAGAACAATTAACCCGTGTAACCACGTTACTCCTATATGGGAAGGGGTTGGACTAGAAGTTTGTCTGCTCTGGTATAAGTTGTCTCACAACTACTACAGGGGATTTCGATCCCTGGAGGGTGGGCCTTCTCCGATAAGGGTCCCTGTAATGTAAATCATCACCCAAGAGAAGGAACGAATAGTCTGTGGGACGCCATGCATTTACTATGAATAGCTCATAGGGTAGGCGCTTATACTAGAGTGGGCATTCCAAAGGTCTTGACTAGTTACTCGACCCATGATCCATAAGGGATCAGGGCAAGGTACCCGGATGGTGTGGGTAAAGTGTACAACCTCTGCAGAGTATAAATCTATTCGAATAGCCGTGTCCACGGTCATAGACGGTTGGGAAGGTTGTTGTAGAGCGGTGCTGGTTTTGTTTTCAAAAAGAATTTCAGAAAATAAAAGGCTTTGGAAATGTATTGACCATGAGATGGTCAGAAGGGAAGGAAAGGAGTTTGGTCATGAGATGACCGGAAGGAAGAATCTAATGGGTGACCCAATCCTAGTCTTTTCGAAAAGGTTTCCAAAATGTTTTACAAAAGTTTTCAACAAAGATATGTAGATGCTATATCTACAAGAGAAACTATTTGAGAAAAGAACCTCTCTTGGAGCCCTCCTACTACCACAGCCATAATTGCATATCCACTTGATTTTACTTTTCTCTTAAGGTGGTTTGCGAGTACATTCAAAGTACTCACTGGCATTGTCTCTAGCTATTAACTTGGTCAGATATCGACAAGAAGGTGGCATTGATGACTATGCGAGCTAGGACATCCTCCCAGTCAGTTGCATGTAGGTTAAGGAATGGCCCGGGCTCTACGCTTTATGAAGTTCCGCTGATGTTGATTAATGTAGCCATAATGGAAACTAAGGTATGACATGTATTCGCTTAAGTAATGGATGTTTACTTTGATACTTGTCGGTTATGTCCCACGGTAGGCTGATCATGTGATCGTGGTGTATGCATAACTGGGATTCTCGGAGGATTAATCTGGGGGCCCCATAGTGACAATGGCTGAGAATTTGATAACATTAAAAACTGATCCTTCTTTCTCTCTCACGGCATTCTTCTTCATTTTTATGTCCATATAAATCTCAACAAAATGAAAAAGCTGAACGATCTCTTCGATCTATCAACGACATCATATGCACCTTGCTAATTCAAACCTCCCTCCCTCCCCATTTTTGGGCAAAAGCTCTATGCACCTCCACCTTTCTTATCAACATCTGACCAATAAAAACTTGCCCTATTTACACCCGTTTCCAATCCATCTTTCTTCATCATCTTGATTATTCTGAATTGTGTGTCTTTAGTTGTTTATGTTTCCCAAACATCACCTCTATTGCTTCTCACAAACTTTCGCCTCGCTCACTGCCCTGTGTTTATCTTGGCCCCTCTGATGATCACAAGGGATCTCATTGTTTTGACCCCTCTTCAGACATGTTCTTATTTCTTGACATGTTACATTCAATAACAATACTTTTCCCTATGTCGCTGACACAATACCTTCCATCCCTACAAGCACCACAACATCCATCACCATGTAGCGCCCTATCCTATCCTCAAACTTTCATGCTACACCTCCTGTGGTGGCAGAAAACCCCTCCGATGTGAGCCCATGGCAGCCTGCCTTGCTCTAGCCTACTGCCACCAGCCTTGCCATCACTTCTGCCATGGTAGCTAATGGCTCTGAAATATAGCCATCTATGTCCACATTTAACCTAGATGTTATTCATATTTTTGATGAAATATCTCTCTAAATCCTACCACTAATGCCTAATATTCAAATGGGTATGCAATCCTTTCTTTTATATTTTTCCTGCGTAGATAATGTCGTTTGAAGATGGGAATCACTACATTAAATTCAAAGATACGAGATTACCAACAACCAGATGAAACCAGGAGCCGTGAAGCAAAGGCGGACGCTTTAACGACCAACTATACGACCGGAGCAAAATTCCAGCCGTATAGCTTCGGTTGTATAGTTGGCACCGCCACCGTTAGGTCAAACAGAACAACTTTCGTGAAGGGACCCCTATATAAAGAAGCCTCAGGCGATGAGAAAACAAGCCAGACCCTTGCCAAAAGCCTCTGCCACAAATCACCAGCTGCCTCCAAATCTCAAAACCCTTCTCCATCTCCATAGCCATATTCCACCACTTGTAATAGTAGATCTCATCTTTGATTGGCGACATTGTAAGACTATTGCTATCAGTCTCATGATTTTCACTACAATGTTTATGATTGTTGATCTCATCTCTATGTGTGAGTAATTCTCCTTGGACTAAGGGCTTCAGCCTAGCCATGTAGCGTTTGTGCATGTTATTTATCATAGATGGGATCATCTATTAGTTTGTATGACATGATGATTATTGTATCCTCTCTTGCCTCAATCCAAGGACTTGTTAGGTACCCAAGATCCCGAGGGTTGAGCTAGGTATATGGAGTATGAGTAATAACTGATCTGCAGGTTGGGAACCCTAGTGACAGAAGGGGTAGTACGGCTATATTTGATGGATTTACTTGGGATTAACGGTGACATCACTATGCATATCATTAGTTCTCTGTCTTCTATGGATGAGACTAGTAGGTCATTGCTATAAGCGGTTGTGGAGGCAATAGAAATTATGGATGCACTACCCACATATAATTTATCTTGCTCTAACAAGTACATGCATACTTTATTTCTATATTTTATTTCCATCAGATATTTTGCACAGCTACAGGTGAAACCGAATGCCCTAGGCCCTCTCTCTCCATCATCGACAACAACAAAAAGATGCAAACTATCTATCCAGTAAAAACACAAAAGGAATTCTAAAACTCCTGAAGGTCCGTTAAAGTAACTTTACTACGCATTCGCTTGCCGAGGATTCGGTAACCTAGGTCTACTAGGGAAAAAGAAGCTATACTACATCTGTAATCTGGATCGAAGGTATCCACCCATTTTCTGGCGCCATTGCCAGGGAAGCAATAGCTACCCTGGTGAGGTTATTAGGAACCTTGCTAGTTTTAATTCTTTTTTTTAATTTTGTTAGTTTGCTTTTAGTCTTTATTTGATAAACTAAAAAAATTAGTTAGCTTTTAAATTCTTGCTTTTACTATTATAATTCTCTGTTTAAGAAAACCCAAAAACATAGGAAATATGGCTAAAAAGAAGCTTGGGGAGTTTTCTACTCCCAACAATGATTATTTGCATACTCCTATTACTTAGCCAGCAATTACTGCTGATGACTATGAAATTAAGCCCCATTACTTAAGTTTGGTTCAATAGAATCAATTTGGAGGCTCTGATGTTGAAGACGCAGGTATGCACTTGAATACTTTCACTAAAATATGTGATATGATGCGTATAAAAGACGTTGACCCCAATGCGATCAAATTGCGTCTATTTCCTTTCTCTCTTAGAGGAAGAGAAAAATAATGATTTCTATCTTTGCCTAGAAATACTATTACATCATGGGTGGGATGTACTTCTTTATTTATGACTAAAATTTTCCCACCTGCAAAGACTATGCAACTCAGATCTAATATTACTCGCTTTAGACAGGAAGAGCGTGAGCCACTAACTCTTGCATGAGAAAGGATGAAAGAATGCATGAGAAAATGTCCTAGTCATGGGATGGAAGATTGGTTAATTCTACATCTATTTTATAATGCTCTTAACCCACTGTCTAAGTTTATGCTTGATACTATAGCTGGAGGAACATTTATGGGTAAACATATTACCGAGGCAAAGCAGCTGGTAGACAATATGCAAGACAACCCTGCCCAATGGCATGTGGATAGATCAAACATGAAGAAGGTGAACTCCATCTCACAACAAGAAAATGAAGAACTCAATGCTAAGTTGGATGAGATCATACTAGTCGTAAAAGGTAAGGAAACCCAGGTAAGAGCTATCCCTGAAACAAATATTGAAGAAATAGACTTCATAGCTTGTAATGATTATAACCCTGCTTGGAAGAAGAATTACAATCCCAACTTTCAGAAACATTATTCTAGTCCTGCAGGTAATTCTAATAATAATATGGGAACTAGTAATGGTAGTGTCCAAGAAACACTTAAGTCTTTTATAGACTCACAAAATGAGAAAAACAATATTCTTGTTAAAATAACAGAGAACCATGATGCTATGCTTGGTAAATTATCTAACCAAGTTGTTAGTTTGAGAAATGATTTGCGGACCCTCCAAGAAAGAACGAGGATCGTTGAGGCATAGCTAGGTAAGATAACCGAGAGTCAAACTCTCATTCTAGCTAAATTTGTAGGTAAAGCTGAGTCCAATCCTATTGAAGACCTCAAAATGATGAGAATCCAAAGGAGGGAGCCTGAAGAACTTGATTATAGTAATGCTCTTTCACCAAGTTATACCGTTGAAGATCTCGTAAAAAGGATCAACGTCAAGATTCCGATAAGTGAAGGTAGTGAGGAAGCTATGTACCAACACTTTGTTAATCAAGTAGCAATCAAGGTACGTGAGCTTGAGGAAGAATATAAACAAATTGCTGAAAAATTACCTGTGAAGCTAGATGACATATTTGAGACTACTATTAAGATTAAAATTGGAACCAATGAGATAGCTGCATTTTTTGATCTAAGCGCAAGCGTCTCAACAATTCCAAAGAGTCTCTTTGACAAGTTAAATCTTGGCTCTTTTGAGATCACCGAGTTAAAATTGCATCTAGCAGATTCTACCTATAAACAAGCTGTAGGAATTAAGGAGAATACTTTAGTGTACATTAAAGATTGTCTCGCTCTCATTGATTTTGTTATTGTTAACATGCCTGAAGATGCTACTGCTCATATTATAGTATGCCATCCTTTCTTAAGAACTATTAAGGCTTTGATTAATCTACATGAAGGGAACGTGAAGCTTCAATTGCCTTCGTGGGATCCTTTTGTTATTCATTTCCCCAGGAAGAAGAAAGCCAAGCATGATGAAAAGGAGGCCATCACTTTGAAGGCCAACTACTTTGGAGTGGGTGTTCCACTCATCTAGCCTAAGTGAGTGATGGCCCAAAATATATCGAGCTCGTTGGAGAATCCCAAGAGGAAGGTATGATGAGCACAACAGCAAGTTTTCCCTCAGTACAAAACCAAGGTTATCAATCCAGTAGGAGCAAGGAAACACCCCAAAGGTGTTGCTAGCTGAGCCTTGGCAGGGCGCACTACCGGTGCTAGTAGCAATGTGGAGACCTGCACAACACAACCACAAAACTTTGTCCCTAACTTACGATGAGGTTGTCAATCTCACCGGTTTTGCTGAAAACAAAGAATTAAACGTATCGAATGGAAGGAAGTAATAGTTTGCAGAAAGTAAACACAAAGCAGTAAACAATTGATTGTAGATTGAATGTAAAAGAAAGGACCGGGGTCCACAGTTCACTAGAGGTGGCTCTCCTTAAGATAGATAACATGCTGGGTGAACAAATTACAGCGGGGCAATTGACAAACATCGAGAAAGCATACAAGCATATACTAATCAGCTTGACTCCTTTAAGATTCGATTGGGCATTACAACATTATACATAGACCGCCATCCAACTGCATCTATGACTAATAATCCACCTTCAGGTTATCATCCGAACCCCCTCCAGTATTAGGTTGCAAGCAACAGATTATTACATTACAAATTGCGTGTAAAGTAAACAATATGATTGTTCTATGAACAAAGGATTGTTGTTTTCTCCCTAGTAGCAACAACACATCTAGTACCTTAGAGATTTCTGTCACTTCCCCAGATTACTAGAGGCATGAACCCACTATCGAGCATAAATACTAACTCTTGGAGTTGCTAGCATCTACTTGGCCAAGATAGCTACTAACAACAGAAAGCATGTAAGATCACAAATAACAAAGACATGATAGAATCAATAATCAATCTGAAATAGCATCTCAATATCCATCGGATCCCCGCAAACACAACATGCAGAATTACAAATAGATGATCTTGATCATGAACGGAGCTCACAAGATCTAGACATGATAGCACACAGGAGGAGAACCAGTCATCTAACTACTACATGGACCCGTAGTCCAGAGATGAACTACTCACACATCACACCAGAGGCTTGCATGATAATGAAGAAGGCCTCCAGGGTGAATTCCCCTCTCCGGCAGGGTGCCGGGAAGAGCTTTAGATCCCTCCCGATCTAGAGATAGAGACGACGACGGCTACAGAATCTTTCGTGGAATTTTGATCAGGTACTTAGGGTTTCTGTATTAGAGGCATTATATAGGCGGAAGGAGAGGCCGAGGGGGTGCTTGGGCTGACCACACCACCCCCTGGCGTGGGCCAAGCATGGCCGCGCGGCCAGGTGGTGTGGCCGCCCTCTGGCCCTTCTCCGTCTCGTATTCTGGCTCCAACTGTCCCCTGATAAAATAACGACTTTGGCTTTTGTCCCGTCCAATTCCGAGAATATTCATTTTCTGACTTTCCTAGAACCAAAAACAGCAGAAAACAGGCAGCTGATACTGTGGCTCTTGTTAATAGGTTAGTCCAAGAAATCATATGAAAGGTACTCCAAAGTGTGGACAAAACACAAGAAAGTATCGTAACCAGGTAAGGGGTCTTAGGGGAGATCCTACTTGACAGAAATTTGGGAGGGATAAGAATTGTTTGTCAGCGTTCGGCTAGCAAACAATTATAGGTTTGATTTATTTCTTTAGTGTCAATAGTCAGCTAGCAGTTATAGTTAGTGCGAATAGCAAAGAGAAGAGTAGCTCACCCGTATATATCTAACACTTCTTCCTAGGCAATAGGATTTGTCATCCTTTGTGCTGCTCAGCTCGTCCGGCGACGGCGGAGGCAGGCTAGAGCGGGCACGCGGCAATGCGACATTAGAGATCGGGATCAGCGAGTGAGCGTAGCAACTTGGCGCCAGAAGGCAAATGTCCCAAAGGATAGTTCTATGTGGAGGGTGGATTTCACCGTCAAGGGAAGGAGGGAGTGAATTTGTGAATTTGGTCAACGCACTAAGCCGTTTAATTCCTCGTTTTGCCTACGTGGTTGCTGCGTTAGCGGTCGCATCACGGACAAAGCACTAACATGATGGTACCCAACCGTCTACTTAACGGGGCAGATGACGGAATTTTTTAATTTGGTAGGGGCGGGATGAGTTTGCTTTGAAATGGGCCCTCTCGGTATTTCACAGCTCAACTTTGTGAAAAAAAGCAACGTGGACCCCACAATGTCTTTGCGCGAGAACTTTGAGACCGTAGAGTGACTAGCCCGCTATGCATGGCGAGAGCAGCCTGTTGTGTAGTGGTGTGTAGTGGTGGTGGCGCCTCCGGAGTCAACTGCGGGCGACCCGACAGGCAGTTGTCAAGCCATGTTTTACCATGAAAAAAAGATAAATGGTAGGTGTATCATGATTTTAGCCTTGTTTAAGCAGCAAGCTTGATCCTCAAGTATAAATAAGAATCCAAATTTGAACCCAGGGAGTTCGACTTTTACACTCACTCCGGGCATGTACAGTTGTACTACGCATTCATAGATTTTCACACTTCTCAGGGGAGGGGGTCTCAGTGGAGATCCTACTTGATAGAAACTTGGGGAGGGGGATAAGAATTGTTTGTCAACGTTCGGCTAGCAAACAATTATCCGTTTAATTTATCTCTTTAATGTCAATAGCCAGCTAGCAGTTATAGTTAGTGCGAATAGCAAAGAGAAGAGTAGCTCACCTGCATATATCTAACACTTCTTCGTGGGATAGGATTTGTCATCCTCTGTGCTGCTCAGCTCGTCCGACGGCGGCGAAGGCGGGCTAGAGCGGCACGACAATGCGGCATTGGAGATCGGGATCAGCGAGTGAGCGCAGCAACTTGGCGCCGGAAAGCAAATGTCCCAAAGGATAGTTCTATGTGGCGATGCGGCAAATGTCCCAAAGGATAGTTCTATGTGGAGGGTGGATTTCGCCGTCATGCGAAGGAGGGAGTGGATTTGTGCGTTGTCGACCGAATTTTTAAATTTGGTAGGGACGGGATGAGTTTATCTTGAAATAGGCCCTCTCGGTACTTGACAGCTCACCTTTGTGAAAAAAAGCAACGCGGAACCCACGAGAACTCGCAGGGTGACTAGCCCGCTATGCATGGCAAGAACAGCCTGTTGTGTAGTGGTGGCGGCGCCTCCGGAGTCAGCTGCGGGCGACCCGACAGGCCGTTGTCAAGCCGTGTTTTACCATGAAAAAAAGATAATGGTACGTGTATCATGATTTTAGTCTTGTTTAAGCAGCAAGCTTGATCCTCAAGTATAAATAAGAATCCAAATTTGGATCCGTGCAAATTTGAACCCAGGGAGTTAGACTTTTACACTCACTCAGGTTGCAAATTTGTACTACGCATTCATGGATTTTCACACTTCCCCAATAATCCCTGCTTTTATTCGAAGGCACACACATATTCAGAGAGATCACATGACTTGCAGAAGAGAATCCCCGTCAATCCATTATTGGTCATATAAGATTGACACCCTATGACCCTATCCAAGAAGCTGGCTTTTTATAGGCTTACATCTGAAGCTCAGATGCCAGAATGCTCACCATCTTTCGAATTGTTACCGACTGGATCATCGCATGTGCAGCAAGAGTAGCTCCGGCTTCTCCACCATGCATTTCCACTCGTTGCAGAACCTTGCAACCGTGGCACCGTCGACAACTCGGTGATCTGCTCCAACAGTCACCTACATGGCATAGAATGGGATGTCCAAGTAAGTGCAAGTAACGTAAGCCAGGGCTAGACGAAGCATGTACAGCAATGCTCATACGTTGATTATCGAGGAAGGGTAGACGTTTCCTTCATCATCGAAGCGAGGGAGTTTCTG
This sequence comes from Avena insularis, assembly GCA_023614405.1. Classification (NCBI taxonomy): domain Eukaryota; kingdom Viridiplantae; phylum Streptophyta; class Magnoliopsida; order Poales; family Poaceae; genus Avena; species Avena insularis. The sequence goes on along the minus strand of CM042686.1, from coordinate 480,083,386 downwards.
AATGCGGCCTAGAGCAATGATCGCAACTTCAGGCAGGTTGAGAACCGGTGATCCAAACTTGCCACCGATGGCGCCTATGTTGCTTAGTGTTATGGTTCCATCAGTGATATCTTTGGTGCTTAGTCTGTTGTTCGATGCCATCTCATGTAATCGTGACAATTCCTTTGTGATCTGGTGTAATCATGTTAACAAATTTCAGCCGGCAAGCACAAAAACAACTTAAGTCCAAATGAAGCTGTGATTGGATGGACTACAAGTAATAGTATGGTGTCAAAGTGCCACTAGTTTAGTCAATCATCTAAAAGGAAATATTTAGTCTGATAGGTCGCCTAGCTGCAAACTATTCCAAGGTTTGTCTAGGGTCTAATCAGAATAACATGATAACATTCATTTAGAACTCAGAGCAAAAAAAATTGTCATGAATTTAGGGAGAAAAGAAGTTGCTGCTGACCTCCACTATATTAAGTGACTGAACTTTTTTGATGGATGGCACCACTAACCCTTGTCCCGTAGCCATAGCTACCCCAATGTTGTGGGATCCTTAACAAATAAGAAACAAATGTCATGATACCTTCAGTACAATAGGTGACTTGCAGAGAAATAATCACATCAACGTCTTTATATGGTGCACCGTGTAAAAACAATAACCTAACATTACTATTCAGAAATAGGTATTACGTTTCATATTTTATTGCAAACTAGAAAATACATAAAATGAGAACTCGTCTATAAGACACGGTATTTGGAAAACATTCAGCTGAACAGAGGCGCTGCACGAGTCTTTTGTTACTGATAGGGTTATAGGGAGAACTGCAAGATTTGACAGGTGGAATGTCCTGGTTTGCATGTAGGCACACAAAAAATACTTTTACATACAGTTGATGATGAAGTACTAGTTAAAACATGAAATGGGAAAATGCCAGTCTATCCTCTGCGAGGGATTTCCATACTACTACCCCCGCGTGCCACTCATTTTCCCGAATGATGGTGACAAGAGAGGAATGCTAACCCAAAGATTCATACCTTTGAAAATTACTTCATTGGTTTCTTCAATGAAAGAACTATTCAACAAAGGGTATTTACTCAGTGCGATAGAAAGAGATTTTATAAGGAATGGAAGGAAGGTGTGCTTGATATACTGATCTTTATTCTCCTTTTGAAACAATTCCTTTAGTTCTATAAGAGCATCACATTTTATTTCCTCCAGATAATGAAAATGTGGTACTTTTGCAGCCAGGGTCATTGATTTCACCATTGTTCTCTGATATCCCCTGGAGAAAGACATCTTCCCGTCATAGACTGGAGTGGTTATATATATAATTAACAATATGAAACGAGACTATAAAGAAATAATTTCATACCTGAGCAGAACTATCTTATCTTCGTGTGTTTCCAGCAATGGTTTTCCTCCAACCGGTAACTCAACTTGACCAATGTTCTCTTCCAGAGCTGATAGCGGCTCCTGGTAAACACCCTTGCTGGCAGCGTAATTCAACACGTCTTCTTTCAGAATTCTACCATCTTTTCCTGTACCTTGAATATCATTTATGTTGAGCCCATAGTGCTTCACTAGATGCCTAACAGCTGGTGTGGAGAGAGATCCACGAGGAGCATTCCTTTCACCTAGAGGACCCGTAGTATCCACTCCAAGTGAAATGTCAGAGGATGAAGCTATACTATCATGAGATACAACTTGGTTGTCGCCCACAATCATCTTAAGTAAACTTTCACCAACCTAAGAATCATAGATTGACTTCAGAAAATCGAGGAGAATAAGTCCAACAAATTTAAACATACTTGAATAACAGAGCATAATAGAGTTTTGCACAATATTCCAGGACGTCTATTGAAATAAGAGAACTGCTACACACACAACGATTACTACCCGATTTCTGTCCGACAATGAATTTAAACCGCCTGCCCTTGGATTCCTATCCCATCTGACGGTGCAAAATAGAGTCGTGTGCATATCGTCCAGGAAAAGATCGTTTGCAGATCAATTCCGTTGAAATAAACAAGGAAAAAAGGTACTCCCTCCGATCCATAATAAGTGTTGCTGATTTAGTACAAAGTTGGAGGGAGTAACATTTATGACAAGTAATCTAAAGCTACCTTTACTATGTCACCAGGGGCAAAGTGAATCTGATGTACTGTTCCCTTGAAACGACTTGTTATTTCAATAGTTGCTTTGTCACTCTGTACTTCACAGAGCTGCTGAAATTCATCTACTTGGTCGCCCTGCAAAATGAGCAAGTAAAAAAAGATCTCCATATTGAGATGAAGACAAAAGACAGAACAAATTGTTGGATTATACGCACATTCGGCAGATTATAGGCAGCAATATCTTAGTGGTTGTTCCTGAATTTGTAATCACATATATTTTTTTCTTGCCATTAGTTGTCTAATTTAGTTACCAAGTTTAACAGCATAGAGGAGAAGAAGACTTCTAATGCGATGAGAGAGATCCTTCTCAGTAAATAGAATAAAATATGAAACGGTACTTTGGAGTAATGATTCATGTGTCTTATGGAAGAACACTTCCCATGTCAATAGCAAATCAGTCAGGATCTGGAACACGAGTCACAGAACTCAGGTTCCAGCATATTCAGGTATAGGTGTTCAAATGAAGAGAACTTCTTTCTGTTGCCTATATATATGACCTGACTGTGCAGGCTGTGCTTTCTTATCGACTTGGTTAGTGTTGGTGACGCACACCTATTATATGTCTAACTCTAGACTGTTTGGCTAAAGATGAACTGTGTCTGTGATGCACTTTCTTGTGCTACATGAAAAAGCAGGCAACCAAACACGCCCTTTCGTAAGAAGAATTTCCACTTGACTTAAGCTATTTCTGTTTGATCTTAGTAATTTAGTTTTGTATGTGCAACGAGTTGCCTACATCTTCGTCTGGTTTGTGCAGGAATCAGCCAAGAAGGCAAGGAGCAAGCTTGGAAGCAGTTCTCAGCTACGCAGCTCAAGAGTGAGAGGTAGACTGTTGGATTTAACCAAAAGATCGATCACATCAACAATATCACCAAAACACGAGGATGAAAAACTGCCAAAGGGACGTCTCGTGCCTCTCTTGTCTTTCTTTTTTCTCTCAAGTCCACGGTACTGCCTTACCTTGCAATCTCATCAACAATCATCCACCGTCTTACCGGCAATAGGCAACCTGCCATCTGTTGCCTCTTTGGCGAAAGACAAGAACCATCGCAAGGCGCTAGTAGGAATCGTCTTCTCAGGGCAAGCGCGCTTCAAATCTTAACTGAGGCTATACATCAGTATATAAATACACGAACCGAGGCTATAATCAGTATATAAATACACGAACCGGGGCTATACCTATACTAATCATCGACATCCACCGAATCACATGGTGGTGCCTATGTTTAATACGCTACCGATAGCCGGCAAAGGGACGGTTCCCCTCCTCCGCCTGTCACCCCGACGGCGGGAGGGGGAGGGGACCCCGGATCTGCGCTGCGGCACTATAGTTAGGCCCCTGAGGGTTAGGTTTTGGTCAACCGGAGGCGGCACTACGGTGGCGATGGCGGCATAAGGACAAGGTTTCCCTGACTCCTGGTGCATCTCTGCGACGACAATCTCGTCGATGGCATCGAGGAGGGTGGGGAATTGGCTGGTCTCTTCTCGAGGTGGATCTAGTCATGTCTTCGTGGTTTGCAGGTGGCCTTCGTGTCCCAGTCCAATGGTTTCTTCTCCCATTGACGAGGTTTGGCCAGCTTCGGCTTCGTCACAGAGCCAGTGAGGGTCAGGTCTCCCCGGATCTGTGTGGCCAGATCTGCCCTCTTCGTCCCTTTCTCCTCTGTGAAGACGATCTGTTTCTCCTATCACTGTCGCCGGGCGACTTCCGAGCAGCCACGTCAACGACATTTTCCTAGCTCCGATGTGGTTTGGGCTAGGGAGTTACGTGTAGTTTTCTTTTTTATTCAAGGATGGTCTTGTGAGAGTTGGTTGACTTTAATATGGCCTTTGGTCCATTCGCAAAAAGATGTTACACCCTGTGCTAATTGGACTGGGACTCTAACCAGACGCTGACTAAGAAGCTGGAGCAAGTCCTAGATCAAATCCGTAATACACATTATTCTCTGCACAGGGTAAAGCATTGCACAGATCGAAGTATTGAACCCAGTGTGTTTCCTACTAGTGGTCTGATGGCATATTCCGAACTAAGTAACAGTTTAACGTCGATCCCAGTTCGTTCACAATTACACGCACCAAATTTCACAAGCAAACCAAGATTTAGCAATCGGACCCCATCATGATCCAGCTGCACAGCTAGTGGGTACCCCAATTTAGAGTAGAATGCTCCGATTCTCTAAAGCACAATTCTTACTAGAAACAAATCCCTCCTTTTCGGAAAGAAAAAAAAGACTTACCTCACTGACGAACCAGCGCAGCAGCTCGCACTCCGCGATCCCTTCCCCTGTCTGCGCCAAGGGCACCTCGACCAGCTCAGCGACCTCCCCTGCCGGCACCGGCGCAGAAGAGGCATCGCTCGCGAACCACCTGCCCCTCCCGGGCAATGCGCGCTGCCACTGCACGGTCCAGAGTCAACTCTCGAAAAATCAAGACCACACGCAGAAAGGAGTTGGACGCCGTACGCTTAAGTCGGCATCGAGGAGCCGCACGAACGAAGAGGAGGTGGCTGCGGCAGCGAAGCGGATCTGGGAGAGAGGTAGGAGGAGACGATGTAGCGGCTGCGACGGCGTGGTCGGTCTTCCCAGCAGATGCGGCGGCGGAGGCGGATTCGTGGGCCGCGGGACGACCAGGGTAGGACGGGGCCGGAGGCGGGAGTTGGAGGCTAGCCGGTTCCAGGCCATGTCGCTGTTTCGTCTCGTCTGCTACTCCTGCATCAGGGTTGGAATTGCAGATCGGTAGTCGGATATGGATGAGGGAGAGGAAGGAAGAAGAGTAGTGCGGGAGTGTGGATTCTTCACGTGGTGTGACGGCTAGTTTCCTGTCGAAGCACGTGTCCTCGTGACTAACGTGTAAAGATAGAAAATTTGAAGACACGTATGATAGTATAATTTATTGTTGGCTATAACGTCAATTCTAACTGTTCTCGTATTTGGACATCGGTTTTGTTCGAATCGGTCCTTTTGCGAGCTCAGTCCGTTTGTGGTGGCTGTGCCCCCAACTGCCAGTCATCCCGGAAAAAAAAGTCAAAAGAAAAAGAATAAGGATAAAAATAATCTTTATACTATTAAAAAGAAGTTGGTGTTGATAGGTACTTTGACACTTTGGCATCAAACATTGGGAGCATCCCACGGTATAACGAGTCCTCTCGCCATTTGTCTTAAGTTAATTACACTTTCTGCCACCCTAAGTGGAAATTGGCGGTTCAGAATCTAGGCCATATCACGGCACTGCCACCGCCAAGTGGAATACCACGGGGTTCCCTCCGACTGGCGCCATCTTGCCTGCCGCATCCGCCCGAGCGCCTCCTCCCGCCGCGTGGTGCCCGCGGACCTTCTCTCCGGCCAGCGCGCTCCGCCCCTGACGCATTCGCCCGAGCGCGCCGCTCTGCCTCCACCTCGAGCGCCCTGCGCCGCCAACACGACTAACAACCGGCCAACACCCATCCACACGGCCGCCTCCCCCAGATCCACCCTTGCCGGCCGGTCGTTGCACCAAGGGAAATCAGAGAGTCTCAGCACAGGAGGCAACGGAGGAGGCTAGCCGGCCGTGTCGCCACCGTTGTGGCCATCGAGACGGGCAGGGGGACGACCGTGGCGATGGAGCGTACGAACGGGAGGTGATGAGAGGGGGTGATCGGGCTGCCGAGAGCAAATTCCGTCCGCAGGGAAGAAATTCAGAGGCGAGTGCCCCCAATCCCCCCCTCCTCGACTTGGATGATCTGGAGATTTATCTCAAGGAAGCCGCATTAGTTAAAGGCGGATGCAGCAGTTTTCTTACTCCAGTGATTCCTTATGCGGAGGCGGAGCACGGACAGGTCGGCACCATCCCTCGGGCCACAACCGAGGTATGTGCCCTTTCCTCCGACAATCAAGAGCTTCTGCGGCGGCGGAGAACGGCCAGTCTAACACCATCCCATCGCTTCGCACCAGCCCGCCGTCGACCGAGTGCGCCGTCCAACCTCCAAGACCAACGCCGTACACCGATGTTGCCTTCAAAGTCTGCACCGGTAACCTTTGTTGCAAGGTATTCCTCTTTTTGTCTTCAACAGATGCATGAGAATACTATGGATGTATATGTTTACCGGTGAATTGTAGACAGTGAGTACGTAGCTTTTTTTTCTGAGTCAGTGGAGGTTGACCTGATGCATCTGCTCAGGCTTGAAGTTCAGAGAGGACAGTTTCATCGTCTCCTGTTCTTAAGTCAATGTAAAAACACTATGAAATCAAAAACCACGTATGACAATGCAAATGAGATGGAGTAGGCAAATGTGTTATATCCTAATGCTTTGCCTCCGCATCTCTGATTGTGATTCTACTCATGTAATGCATGTCTGTTGTACTTCTGCACTTGGGGTGATTGTGATAATGCCTGAATGGCAAAATCTTTCTGTAGTTTCTACATTACATAACATTTTATATGTAAAAATAAAGGTTGGATGTCCCTGAACCGATTGGTCTTGACTTATTTTAATTTCTAAGTTGTAACCCAACTGACGCAAATAATAGTTGAGGTAAAAGTTATTATTTATGTCTCAAATATCACTTTGATCTATTGATTGATTCTCTTAATTGATTCCTGATATTATTGTATTGAATGTACTCAGAAACGAACAAGTGTCATGGTGTACCGTGGCATCAGGATATGCATAGTTCAACAAGGCTATGTATTGTTGGAGAAAGGTTTGAATGTGTATATTCTATGGCAGTTAAATTCTCAGCCGTAACAGCCGTGATCAGCGCTGCTGCCGCTAGATACAACTCTTGTGACGAGTCTTTCAAGGTTTTCCCTCTCTTCAATTCACTGATTCTGCTTTCCCAGTAATTGATTCGGTGGAAAGAATTAACAAATATTGCTGATAAAGGTACAGTCCGTCCAACACCGCGGTGAATCTGGGCGTGAGCATCGTGCTAGAGAAGAAGGCATGGTGGAGTGCTTCGCCAAGTACCTCTGGACCCTCTGCTCGACTACACTGCCGCTGTTCGCTCAAGTTATACTCTCCTTTTTTTATGTTGCTCCCATATAATAGACGAAACTAAGGGTTCATATGTGCTGGTTCAGATCGTTATTTCTTATAATAGTGTTGTGAACTGATATTATCATGGCTGATGTTGCAGGCAGTCAGCTGAGACAAATGCAGTTTGTTCGAAAAGTCTAAGAAGATGATGCTGAGGTAAGTCTGGGGTAAATCCATGTGCATAGAGGATGCTACTGATGAAGCATGCGTTGTACCCTCCATGGATGGTCCCGGTGACATCGTCCATAGAGTTGCCACTCAAGCCAAAGTTCGTCGACTGAGGACCAACCAGTCGCTTTCAGTTCCATCGGCCACCAATACATGCTTATACGACCTTCAGAGTCAACCAGGTCAGAATTTCTTTAACTGCTCTTAGGATCAATCCGGTGGTGTTTTCGTAAATGAAATTTCTCTTGACTGTGAGACCAATATCCTTTGGCAAATCCTTCAAAAAAATCATTGGATCGACCTGAAGTACACCAGGTTCATATATAGTGAAGATTTGAAACTAAGAGTTTGTATACTGGAAAATCATGTTAAATACTTCTTGATTTAGAAACTCTAATTATGTGCTATTGCGGTTTTGAAAAAATTAGACAGTAGCAGCTTCGTAAGGTTTGAAATACTCATGTGTACTTCTCTCGATCCGGTGGTGTTTTCATAAATTAAATTTCTCTTGACTGTCAGACCAATATCCTTTGACAAATCCTTCAAAATAAACAATCCTTTGGCTGAACTGAAGTACACCAGGTTCATATATAGTGAAGATTTGAAACTAAGAGTTTATATACTGGAAAATCATATTAAATATTGATTTAGAAATTCTAATTATGTGCTACTGCGGTTCTAGAAAAAATTAGATAGTAGCAGCTTCGTAAGGTTTAAATACTCATGTGTACTTCCCTCTTTTCCTAACATTCACAATGAACGAATTATGCCTCTCTTCCATATGTCAATATAATTAGATAAACTCTGTAACTTCTTAAAATAATAAGTGTACTTTTCTTAAAAAATCTGTAAATGGTAAATGTCATCATGGTTTAATAAATGATTATAGCAATGGAGGAGAAGAACCTGGGCACGCGTCAATGTGGAGGTCATAGATGGTTATAAAAGTGCGGTCAGACACAGGAAGGTTGGAGCCTAGGACATGAAAATGAGACATTTAATGTTTTGCTATATCATTCTTTGGACTTAGATGCATTGCCTTCCGTTTCTTTGCAGCTGAACTTTTGCCTCACTTTTATTGTCATTTGACCATATTTATGCTAAGTACTTTGTTATGGAAATAATTAGGCCAACTGTAGAATATTTTTTGCAGACATATTTATCTATTTACTGATGTAATTATAATATATATAAGAAAATATTTTACTTCTTAAAAGACCAGACAATGAACCGGTGAACTGGCGATCCGACCTGTAAAACATGAACCCACAGGCTCAACAGTTCAATCAGCAGTTTTTTAAACTATGGGTCCGAGAGAAACCGTAGCCAATTTCTTTGGCACTAGACAGCCCTCGTAGGCATTTATTCGCACATCTCCAACCAAACTATATCCGCACAAGACGCTTGGCTGGGAAAATTTCGGTGAGGACTCAAACCAAGTAGCTCTTTGTCCACTAGAATTTGGTTACCAATGATCTGCGTCTTCTGTAGCTATGTATTGGATATTCTATGAACTATTCATGTGACGATCATAATTTTGTAATTGTGTTGTATTTAAGTGTTACTACATGAATATTGAATCGCTATCTGTTTTCTTTTTAATCGAAGGAGGAGAAATATGTGCCCATCATCCATGATTCAATCATAAAATCGAAGACAACGAATGTTATCTACGAGCAATTTCTTAGTTGCAGAAAGAGGTCGTGAGCTAAAATTTATTACAACTAAAAGATCTTTAATGGAGTTAGTGCGGTACTTTGTCTACAATGTGTCAATTTATTATTTATTCCGTAGCAACGCACGGGCATTCAGCTAGTTAAGCATATTACATTAATAGGTACTCGGTCACAAAATATATAAAAAAAGAAAAAGCCCCAATATTATGGGGTGCCTTGGCGTGGAAGGGAGGCGAGGCGGTGGGCACTGCTACTGGCCGGTCAACGTCTTGGTCCTGCGGCTATGCGCCGCCTACTCGTCGTCGTCGGCGGCGAGGTCGATGAAGACCTGGGGCGGGGGCCACGCGTCGTCCTGGGCCGGAGCGGGAGGCGCTGGGGGCGCGGGGGCATCTAGGCCTGCGAGGCCACCCAGGACTCGTGCAGGGCCTGGGCGGTGCCATCCCACTGTCGCTCCTCCTCCAGCTGGGATGCGAGGATGGTCGCCCAGAGCTCCTCCTCCTCCGTCAGCGGACGGGGATGTGGCTCCGGCTCCTCCTGCTTGACGGCCACCAGCCGGGGCTGCGGTTCGTGGTCCTCCTCCGTCGACGACCAAGGCCACACCTCGGACGCGACGGTGTCGGCGCCCGGTAGTGCGACCAGTCCGAGATGTCGGGCTGCAGTGGCGGGAAGTGGAGGCCGCCGTCAGCGGAGGAGCCGTCCTCGTCCTCCACGTCGGAGTATATGTTGGACCCTCCCAGTAGTCCTCCTCGTCGCGTCGAGGTGCTCGAGGTAGGCCTCGATGGCCTCGCGTCGTGTCGCGTGCTCCGCCTCGAACCATCGGTCCCAGACCGGGGAGTCGATGGCGTAGGCCGGATCCCGCTGCAGATCTGGCGGGAGGAAGGCCCGACGCCGACAGGTCTCGCGATGGCACGCAGGGCCCGAGGCGGGGATGGCCGGCACGGGCATGCATGTGCCGTTGAGATGCCACCCTGCCGGCAGGTGGACATCTGGCCAGGGGAAGGGCATGCCAGCCTCGGTGAGCGTGTGCGCGGCCTCGATGGTCACGTTCACACGCTACTCGGAGCGAGGGCACGACGGCAGGAGCGGCGGCGAGCCACGGAAGCAGGAGGAGCTGCGCCGGGGCGGTGACCTTGAGACGGAATGGCGGCCACGACCGAAGCTAGCAGAGGAGCTGACCTCGTGGTCGTTCCGGGTGCGCTGAAACCAACCCTTCCAACTTTCCTTTGTCATCGTGGCCGACGAGGGCCCACGAGGGAGGAGCTGTCGGCGGGGAGGGAGCGGCTAGGGCTAGGGTTTTGGGGTTTTCCCAAAGTGGGGACTGGAAGTGGAGGAGTGGAGTGGTGTAGACTGGAAGAATGTGGATGGGACGATGGTCGCGTGAAAAAGGACGCGGTCGGCCTTTCTGGGACACCGCCAGGTGGGACCCGGGGAACCCTCCGCTGGACACGGGCGGACGAGGCCGGCGTCCACGCTCCCGCAAACCAGCCTAGGTTTGCCCGGTTTGCGCCGAATCGGACCGCGTTGCGCTGTCCGGTCCGTTTGCGGGTGCGTGTTAGGCCTTGGCCTCGGTCCGAGAGGACGCGATCTAACACGCAGAGTCTGTTTGCAGGGCCCGTTGGAGTTGGCCTAAGCCACTGCTATGTCATCTGTAGCTATCACTATAGCTAACATGTATAATAGCTAACTACAAACATGTACTATTTTCCTAATATATGGCCCACAAATCACTCCCACAAAGTTCCTAGGATCACGTGTTGTAGCCGGCTCTTAACTTACATCCAACTCTTTTTCTCTCTCCTCTTCTCTCTCCTCCAACTCAGCCAAATTATAGTATTTTACCTCTTATAGCCAGCTGATGTCATCTTATTGTACTGCTCTTAGATCCCTCGGGGGGAGCCATAGCAGCATTGCCATAATGTAGCATGTGTGTTATATTTATTTATTTATGTTCATTAGCATTTATTTATCGCACGATTGTTAGTTATATTATTCTGCCTCGGTGGGGGCTCATTTGAGTATATTATTCTACCTCCATAAATAGCACCGGGGTGGCTGTGTGTCTTCACTCAGATCTCTCTCTCCACATGCACATATAAGGCTCCGTTTGTTTGGGCTTCAGCTTTGGATTTTCCACTCCAAAATCGATTGGGCAAACAAACACCCTAAGTTTTCACCGCGCTGGGCAGAAGCGGGAGTGGAAAATAGCCTAGACAAGTGCGGTCGGCCGAAGCGGGAGGAAGGCCGCTTCCCGCGATTCTCAGGCCATCCAGAATTGGAGATGACCCGACTACCCTCCCTAGTTGGTCCAAAATACCTGATACCTTCCACCGAGTCCATGAAAAACCACACGCTCCCTTCCCGACAACCTCTGTTCGCCCCCTTCCTTCGCCCCTAACGCCATGGACAGGTAGGGTTAGGGTTTCCGCCGCCCCTGCCCTGCCGCCTCCCTCCCCTGTCAGCGGTCACCGGCCTCCCTTCCCCGCTGCCTCCCTCCCCTGCCGCCTCCCTCCCCTTCCGCCTCTCTTCCCTGAGGCTCCGTTTTGGAAGCCCCCTTCTCTGAATCGACGGGAGCCGCTCCAAGGAGGAGCGGGCCTCGTCCCCGTCGCCAGGCAGTGACCGGCGCTCCACTAGCCACCGCCTCTCCCTACTACATTCTGTGGCGTCCCCGTCACCTACTCCGGCGAGCCCAAGCTCAGCTCCAACCCCGGCGGTTGTTCTTCGACCATAGCGGCAAGGTAGGGAATTTTAGCCTTTATTTTTGAGTTTTTTTTGACATGATGAATCTGTGAACATTGTATGTGAATATTAGCCCTCGAATTAGTGATTCGAATTAAGGGGAAAACATGGCCTCGAATCTGTGAACATTGTCTGTCAATATTATCTCCTTGTGAATATTCTGTTGCTATCAAATATTGTCTTGCTAGTGTTGTGTTGCAACCAAATCTTGCTAGTAATCTGTTTTGTTAGTAATATGTTTTCCAGTGCCAAGTAGAAATATGTTTTGCTAGTAATATGTGAGCTGATTGAGGTATATTGATTTAATTACTTAGATGGATCAAGAAAATAAAGGCCCTAAAGCACATTGGGATCTTGTTTCCACCACAATTTTTTGTGAAATCTGCAAGAAACAAAAAGAAGCAGGAAATAGACCTACTGCTTTCCTTAGTAATGATGGGTACAAGAACCTAGCTATAGAATTTGCTACAAGGACGGGTAAAATCTATAATAGGGGCAATTCAAAAACAAGTGGGATTCAACCAAATCTTTGTACCAAGCATGGGTGTATTACAAGACAAAAGCAACCGGACTTGGTTGGGATCCGGTGAAACAAACAGTTACAGCAGACGAGGCACAATGGGCTGAATTGATCAAGGTATGACAAATGCCTTGTTTATGACATATTTACATTCCGGTATAGATGGATCATACTATGGTTATTAACTTGTAAAATCTTATGCAGGCTAACAAGCTTATTGCGGGTTTCCGGAGAGGTCCCCCGGACAACTTGGCGGGAGATATCATCAAGCCAGTTGATCCACTCTTCCCAACAGTTCATGAGAGGCTGCGGGATTCTAGATTCACACCTCATTTCAATGGTGCAATCGGTGCTATTGATGTGTTGGGGGGATAACCCCGGGTAGGGTCACTCCGGGGTATAAGGGCCGAGTTAGCCGAGGGTCGGTAAGGTCAAAGCGGATGCTGGCCGAGTCACCTCAAGGCAGGCCGGATCACGGAGTAACCCGGACCAGGGGGTCGTCTAACATTGTCTCATCCGACTCAAGGAGTGAGTCGGAGACACTTGTCTAGCTCATATGCAGGAACAAGTGTGGCCGGATCAACTGTGATCCGGATCCTCATTTGGCTTCTAGGAGAAGGAAGGAATCTCTCTGGTCAAAAAGAAGGCCCGGTGCGTACTGAATGAGCGAATAAAGCAAGGGCAGGACCACCGGATCGTGGCCGTCAAGGGTGACGATGCTCACGTCGGCTGACGCAGGCGCCGCAGAGGCAACGTCGTTAAAGCAAGAGTGACGCGGGGGAAAAGCATCCCTGTCGGGTTACTACTTTGGGAGGAGGCATATTCTGGGAATATGCCTCCACGTATGCCCTAGGCCAGGACCGAACCACCTCTATATAAGGGGGGGTCGGGGTTCTGGTAAGGGGGTTAGATTTTCGGAGGTTGGGTCTCTTCTAATACATAGCAAGGAAAACACTAGTAGATCGAGGGTTCTTGGGCTAGTTAGTAGGCAAGAGTAAGAGAGTTTCTTCTTCCTCCTCTTGTCAATACAGCTTGAGGAGCACTTGTAATCTGAGAGACTGAGCATCAATACAAGGCTTCTGTGTAGAGAATCACTCTACTATCCCTCCCTGGATTCCCCTAGCGCATATTAGTCCCCACCTTCAGCCTATCCATGGCATCTGCCGTGACACCACCACGACAGTTGGCGCCCACCGTGGGGCTAGCGGCGCTAGCAGGGGTGAAGATCCGGACGGGAAATTTCATCGGGACCGGCGAACGCATCGTCTCCGGGCTCGTTCAGCGCTTCGGTGCGCTGGACTACGTCAGCGACAACGTTGGCTGCTTCGGCACGCGCCCCCTTCCGCGAAACGACGTCTTCATCAAGCTCGGCACGCACAGGGTCTATGTTGCCGTGGACGTGTCTTGCGTTCATCCGCATCGCGTCATAGATGCGGGGGAACCACCCCTCACCGTGGCTCGCGGGGCACGTATCGCCCGCTCCCCGGACCATGCAGAGGTGATGATGACCGTGCCAGGCGCGGGCGTGAGCAAGGATCCAACGCCAAACCCGGAGGTAACACCCAAGGCACCGAGGAAAGCTAGGGGTCCTCCGCTGGAGAGGCCTGAGAACGTGCTGAGGGAAGCTATGGATAGCTTGGCTAACCCGGTGACAGCACTGGTAGATCCATCTCAGGCACATGCCGAGCTAGAGGAGACCCGGCAAAAGATACTGGAGGGCGCAAAGAAAATAGCAGCGGCTCAGCAGTCGTTGAACATGACGCTACGCGAATATGCGAAAGCGAACAAGGTTGATGCAGTGAGGGTAAAAGGGAAAAATCTCATAAGCGAGATGAACAGAGAAGGTGATGAGGGACCAGAAGGGTCGGAAAACTATCTGTCTATGGGGTTGCCGAAGTATAGTACCCCGGCGAAGAACCTCAGAGCAGCAGATGCCGCGACATCCGAGCTAGAGGGTCTGACGGGTGAAGCCCGCCAAAGACAGCAAGACCGGGTTAATGAGCTGGTTCGGATCGCGAACAGGCAGAATGAGGAGCTGTTGAGAGGTAACCCGGAGAGAGTTGGAGCTTCTAAGATCGTCCATTCGGTGGTAGGTAACCCGAAGAAATCCGCTGGAGCCGCATCATCGCCTCATGGTGGCCCTAGAAGAGAAGAGGTAGTAACCTCGGCCAGACGAAACAAGCAGATCGTTCCGTACGACCCAACGCGTGTGGGAAAGGAAAAGGAGATGCGGAAAAACGACGATCGACGAAGCATGAGCCGAGGTAACCACGACCAAGGCAATGCCAGTCAAGGGAATGCTGCCAACAACAATGCCGGAAAGCGAACCCCGGCAGGAGCGGGTCAACCACAGCAGCGGAACGCACCAAGGCAAGAGCAAAGTGCCGGCCGTGGTATGCAACAGAGAGGAGCACAACGAGAGCAAGACTGATACAATGATGGAGACTCGGAGATGATGAATGCAGGATACGCAAGACCGGACTATCATGTGATAGGGTCGAGATTGGGAAACAGAGATTTGATGTGGGATGATGCAAGATTGAAACTGGATCGCCTGTATAGGTCGGAACAAATCGAATGTCAAGGTCCTCCGGGTCCAGCATGCTTTGGGCCCCGGATCATGAAGGAACCGCCAGTACCCAATTTCGAGTTACCCAGGGGCACGAAGACGTATGACGGCAGTACAAAGCCGGAGGATTGGCTGATAAACTACGCAACAGCTGTGAAAATTGCGACTAGCAACTTGAGATGGGCTGTACGATATGTACCCCAAATGTTGGAAGGTCCGGCTAGAGTGTGGCTGAACAATTTGCCACCTGGAAGCATCAATTGCTGGATAGACTTTGAAGAAATGTTTATCAGCAACTTCTCAAGTACATACCAGAGACCGAATAGACCGTAGACCCTGGCAATGTGCAAGCAGAGATCTAACGAAACAGACCGTGAATTCTTGACCCGGTGGTGTACCGTGAGAAACTCATGTGAGGGAGTCATAGAGTCACAGGCTATAGCATGGTTCGCACAAGGATGCAGATATGGCAGCGAGTTGTGGATGAAATGGCAAAGGAAAATGCCAGTCACATTGGCAGAAATGATCCGGATCGCGGATTCTTATGCTTTGGGAGATCCGACTCAACCCAGGATCGCGTCGAACGAGTCAAATGAGGAGTACTATCCGAGGGACGGATCCGGGTCATCCCGGAGGAACGATTACAGGGGAAAAAGGAGAGACGATAGACCGGACCATAGGTATGGTTCGCAACAAGTTGCAGCCATGAATCAAGATCAGCCCGGGGCAGGGAGCAACCAACGCCAGAGAACGGGAGGGCAATGGACTCCTCGAAACGATGGCAAGAAAATGTGGACTCCGGAGCAGAAGAAGCAATGGCAAGAAAGGAAGGATCGTCCGAGGTATACCTACGAGTCAATGTTGGACCAGCCGTGCAAGTTTCACACGCCAAATCTAAACAGCCCGGCGGGTCACACGACGAGACAATGTGAGTGGATGCGCAAGATAGAACAAGGTGGTTCAGGGAATGCTCAAGCACCCCGGAATGATCAACCTCGGCAAGAGTTACCCGGGCAGCAATTGCTCTCCGGAGCAAACACGCAGGAACTGATGTTGCCTCCCCCTCCGCCGAGGTATGACAATAGTGAGAGAAGGGACGCAGTGCATCAGGTAGAAAACCAGCAACAACCGGATCAGAGGTATTTCGGAAATGGGGGAAGGAATGAGTATAGGGAACATCACCAGAGCTATTGTGTGTTCACAACAGAGGAAACGGATAGGAAAAGCTTGCAGCACCGACATATGGAGGATAACGCGGTTATGCCTGCAGTGACGAGGTATATGTCTTGGTCGGACCAGGAAATTACCTGGAGCATCAAAGATCATCCCAAGCTTATGCCAAGTCCGGGCTCGTATGCACTAGTGTTAGACCCGACGTTCATTGGACCAAATATTAATGTAAGATTCTCCAAGGTACTGATCGACAATGGCAGTAGCATGAACATCATGTATGCGGATACGATGCGCAAGTTGGGCATCTCGGGGAACATGCTCCAGGCTACGAGAACAACTTTTCACGGTATCGTGCCCGGCATATCCTGCGAACCCATAGGCAAAGTCCGGGTCGACGTGCTATTCGATACGAGGGATAACTGCCGAACCAAAAATCTGGAGTTCGAGGTGGTAAACCTGGAAAGCGCGTATCATGCATTACTCGGAAGACCAGCACTGAGCAAATTCATGGCAAGTTGCCACGTTGGTTATCTGAAGATGAAGTTGCCCGGGCCAAATGGGGCAATTACTATTGCTGGGGATTTCCGACGTTCTATTGAGTGCGCCTCAGTCGGGTCTAACCTAGCCGAGTCACTCGTAATTTCCCAAGAGAAAAGAAAAATCCAAGAGGTGGCGGCATTAGCTCAGTCCGCGCAGCAGTATATGCCAGCGTTAAGCAACCCGCATGGAAGCGTTTCATTTCAAGCCGCGAAGGACACCAAGAAGATCCCGGTGGATAACATGTTTCCGGAGCGTACCGTGACAATTAGGGCCGGGTTAACTGACAAATAGGAAAGCGAGCTCGTCAACTTCCTCCGTGAGAATCGGGATATTTTTGCTTGGTCCACACAGGACTTGCAAGGTGTTCCGAGGGAGTTGGCCGAGCACTCTTTGAATGTAAGACCCGGAGCAAGGCCGGTGAAGCAGCCTCTCCGACGCTTCGCCGAGGATAGGAGAAAGGTCATTGGTGATGAGATAGCTCGGTTGCTAGCAGCATGATTTATCATGGAAGTGCTATATCCGGATTGGCTCTCTAATCCGGTGTTGGTAGAAAAGAAGAAGGATGATCCGAACGTGGCAGTGGTTTGGCGTATGTGTATCGATTACACGAACCTAAACAAGGCGTGTCTGAAAGACCCATTTCCACTGCCGAGGATAGATCAGGTCATCGACTCTACCGTGGGATGTGAACTGTTGTCATTTATTGACGCCTATTCTGGTTTCCACCAGATACCCCTGAACCCGGATGATCAAATAAAAACTGCCTTTATTACCCTCAGACGGGCTTATTGCTATCGCACTATGCCGTTTGGTTTACGAAACGCAGGAGCAACGTACCAAAGGTGTATGCAAAAATGTTTGCACGATCAGATAGGTCAAAATGTGCAAGTCTACGTGGACAATGTGGTTATCAAGACCAAGGAAAGCGCAACGCTCCTTGACGACATAAGGCAAACATTCGCGAACTTGAGGAGATTCCGAATGAAGCTTAACCCAGAGAAATGTACCTTCGGTGTCCCGGCTAGGAAATTACTCAGATTTCTCGTCTCCAGCCGAGGTATCGAGGTCAATCCAACTAAGATCCGAGCCATCGAACGAATGGAGCTGCCGAAGTGTCTCAATGACGTCCAGAAGTTCACTGGATGCCTGGTGTCGTTGAGTCGATTAGTATGTCGGCTAGGGGAAAAGGCACTGCCTCTCTATCAACTCATAAAAAAATCAGATAAATTCGTTTGGACGCCGCAGGCCGATGAAGCTTTTGCCCACTTGAAAAAGATGTTGGCCACTGCACCAGTGTTAGCTTCTCCACCGTCAAGGAGCCAATGTTGTTTCTACATAGCCGCAACCAACCGAGTTGTAAGTGCAGTGATTGTAGTGGAACGAGATGAAGAGGGTAAGTCGGTGCGAGACCGTGTATTACTTGAGCGAGGTATTGTGCGCCTCAAACAGAACTAC
This sequence comes from Avena insularis, assembly GCA_023614405.1. Classification (NCBI taxonomy): domain Eukaryota; kingdom Viridiplantae; phylum Streptophyta; class Magnoliopsida; order Poales; family Poaceae; genus Avena; species Avena insularis. Next base: position 480,065,375 of record CM042686.1, on the reverse strand, counting down.
CGCATTTTCAAAAGGTGGCATACGGAGTTTATATGGCGGCAAAGAAGCTAAAGCACTACTTTGAGGAGCATCCCATCAAAGTGATATGCGGCCCCATATCCGAGATAATGGGTAACAAAGATGCGAATGGCGAATTGCAAATGGGCAATTGAGCTAGCACCACGCACCATCTGACGATGAAGAGAAGCGATCAAGTCCTGTGTCAGTAGCGACTTTTTCGTGGATTGGGCCGAGGTACAATACGAACCACCGCCACCGGATCCAAACTATTGGAGGATGCATTTTGACGGATCAAAGACCAAAACCGGATTAGGTGCCGGGGTTGTGCTGACCTCGCCAAAGAAGGATCAGCTCAAGTCGTATTGCAGATCCATTTCGCGGCATTGAACAATGTCGCTGAATACGAGGCTCTTGTGCATGGTCTCAAAGTGGCAAAGGAAATTGGTATACGTCGGATAATCTGCTTTGGCGACTCGGATCTAGTAATGTCAGACAAGTCTCCGAGTGTGGACGCCTCGATCCAAACATGGCACTATACAGATTTCATGTGCAGAAAATCTCGGGTTACTTTGAGGGATGTGAATTTCATCATGTACCTCGCGTGGAAAACGAAGTTGCCAACATGCTGTCGAAGCTCGGCTCGACCCGACAGGCAATTCCACCGGGTGTTGCATTGGATCACCTCAGAAAGCCATCTATCAGGCCGTCCCCAGGAACCGACTCAATTTATGTCCCGGAAAACGCGGAACCCAGAGCTGAGCCCATGGACATTAACATGCGAGGTAGTACGCCGAACCCGGGCACTACCTTGGCAACCCCGGGGACTACCTCGCCAGACCCGAGGACTGTTCAGCGTGATCCGGCTGAAGTTATGCCGGTCGATCGGATGGAAATTGATGAGGAGATGTTCCCTGCGCGAGCAGTACCAACTTGGGCACTGCCTATATACCAGTTCTTGAAAGATGGAACGTTACCCACTGAGGAAGTGCTGGCTAGGCAAACTCAGAGGAGAGCCAAAGCTTACACAATCATCAATTCCAAGTTGTACAAACGGAGTGTAACCAGTATCCTCCAGCGGTGTGTTGATCCGGAAGAAGGACTTGGCATCCTCCAAGATATACACCAAGGAGAATGCGGGCATCACGCCTCATCCCGAGCCTTAGTGGCAAAGGCATTCCGGCATGGATTTTACTGGCCAAGCGCTTTGGAGCAAGCAGAAGATCTGGTGAGAAAATGCAATGGTTGCCAAAGGTACGCCGCCAAGACACATATGCCTATGTCGGAACTCAAGACCATACCAATTACATGGCCATTTGCTGTGTGGTGCTTGGATATGGTTGGTCCGTTCAAACCAGCAAAAGGGAACATGATGCACATTCTGGTCATGGTGGACAAGTTTACAAAATGGATCGAAGTGAAGCCTATAAGAAAATGTGACGGAGCTACGGCCGTGACATTTCTCAAAGACATCATCTTGAGATACGGTTATCCACACAACATTATTACTGACTATGGAACGAATTTCGCGGAAGGAGCATTTGCGCGCTTTTGCCGAGACAAGAAAATCCGACTCGACGTAGCCTCGGTAGCCCACCCCGCATCGAACGGACAAGTGGAAAGATCCAACGGATTAGTGCTATCCGGGATCAAACCCTGGCTCATTGAGCCGCAAAAGATCGTGGGTGCCGGATAGAAGAATTACCGGTATTGTGGAGTTTAAGAACAACTCCGAATCGATCAACAAGCTACGCCGCTTTTTTCCGGTATATGGGGCAGAAGTATTACCACCGACATAGAGCATGATTCGCCTAGGGTCACCCAATACACGAAGCCAAGTGCAAGAAGCCCGACAAAATGATGTTGATCTGCTGGAAGAAGCGAGAGAACTGCATCGCCCGGACCGCCATATATCAGCAAAACCTCCGACGCTATCATAGCCGGAAAGTGTGCCCCCGAGTCTTCCGGGAAGGCGATCTGGTGCTCCGGTTGGTACAGCGTACCACTGGCATGCATAAATTATCCCCCCCGTGGGAAGGACCATTTATCGTGAGCAAAGCATTGCACAATGACTCTTACTATCTCATAGATGCAAAGCCACAGGAAAGGAACAAGGCGGACAGGTCCGGAGAGGAATCCAAGCGACCGTGGAATGTAGCACTACTTCGCCCCTTCTACACTTAGCCAAAAAGTGTATGTATCCGAGTCATCCTCATATGTCGGTATGTATGTCGGCAATGAGCTTATCAATGAAATAGCGGAGCCTCGAGCAGTAACTCGGGGACTTCCTTAATAAATGATTGTTGTTATTTTTTATGCGTTAGCTGGAATGACTCGTTTCGCTTAACCCGGATTAGTAATGTGGGAGCACCAAAAACCCAACCCTTCGACTTGCTGCTGTCCAACAAGAATTGGCTTCATGGCGAGCAAGGGAACAAGTTTGGAATTGCGTAGCACATGAAAAACTACTAAGGAAACGATCCTATTCCAGCTAACGTTTGTTTTTTCGAACTAACTCCGTGCTTATTTTCACGCTATTATGTTGAATTATCTTGAGCCAAGCCTCAAAGTTTCTCAGTATTGTTAAAACGATTCTTGAGGCTCGGGTTCGTAAGTCGTAAAACCAAATCAAGGTAGACACAGATTGAGCCGGAGAATTGGACGAACAAGAAAATGAAACTCGGGGACTACGCCCAAGTTAATCCGGCATACAAGCATAGTAGCAAAATATTATGTATTCAGCATACAATTGCACCTGGCATACCGGGGGTCTAATAAATTTTCAAGTTTTTTCAACTAAGGAACGGCAGGAGGAGGAAGTTCCGCGTCATCATCGCTGTCTTCAATATCTGAAGCAGCATCTTCTCCATCATCGCCCGACCCATCCTCCACGTTCTCCATCTGCTCCTCCTCGCCGGATTCCAGAAGCTCGCCTCAACCCATCATGGACTAGAGAGTATTCGATGAGGTGTGGCGCAAGTGGCGCCGAGCTACCCACTCCGGATCATCGGTCCATTTGGATCCGGTGCGCCGACGGGTGAGGAGGCTCAGATCGATTTTCTCGTACCATGAAAGGATATGATGGAGAAGGGTATCTTCCACGGCACGCCCAGCGGATTCCCTCCAGAGGTCAAGTTGAGTCTCAGTCTCCATCAGTTTTTCCGCAAGGAGCGTGATCCTTTCCGGAGCGTCCTCGCTTGGCCAGAATGCGTTGAAGATCCGGACCGCAACGTCGAGGAGATCTTTTCCATAGTTCTTGATAGTTTCCACGAGTGACACGCTAACCAGCAAGTCCTCCATGTCTAAGGGATGCTCTCACCATCGGGAGCGATGGGGTACCCCTCTCTTGGTGGAATTTGGCAACGGCAAGACGGCGATGGCGCATACCCTCCGGAAAGTTATCTGAAAATAAGGAAAGGGAGGATGCTGAAGCAAAGGCATATGAGCTGACCCGGAAAACTAGGTCGGGCAAGGAGAAGAAACTTACATGAGATATGGCGATGGATCTGGGTCAACTCCTTGATACAACTATCGTGTCTCTGGCGAAGTTGTTCAAGCTCGGCAAGCGCCGACCCAAGCCAGACTTCGGATTCCTTGAGCAGATCCTGGTCCTTGGAGATCTGAAGGGTAAAGCGCTCACGCTCCTCGGTGAAGTTCTGGCCAACTTTCCGGAGCTCGGTTTTGTGTTGGGCCTTCATCTTCTCCATATCGGCCTTGAGTTTGGCTATCTCGCCGTCCTTGGTCCGGAGGAGGGCGAGCTCATCGTCCTTCTTCTTCAGCTCGGCTTGATGCTGTCCTGCTTGTTCGAGAAAATGCAGCATCATATCAGGCACAGGCACACTATCCTCAAGCGATGCTGAAATAGTGTTGACGCAAAGCCGAGGAGTGAATGTTTGTCGAGCCCGTAAAAAGAAAGAATGGAAAACACAGAACGTTGGCGAAGAGGACATACCGATTTCCTCCAAGTTTTTCCGCATAATCTTGTTTTCAGCCTCCACCCCAGCTGCAAAAAACCGAATAAGGGGGTTAGTCCGGCAGAAACAAACGAAACAGTGAGGTGTCAAGAGAGGAAATTACCCCTCTTTTCATGCTCCGTGCCAAGGGCAACGTGTTTTGCGCGCAAGGTCTTATGGGTATCAAGCAGGCGCTGAAACTCGGCGCTCCGACGGTTGGTAGTTACCTGACAAAGGCACATGCGTGTAAAGTTAGTTCGGTGCATATTCTAAGTGTACGAGATCCTGGCCAAGCGGAACTTAACCCGGCTCTAGGTGTGTGCATATTCAAAGTGTACAAGATCCGGGCCAAGCGGAACTTAACCCGGCTCTGGGTGTGTGCATATTTGAAGTGTACAAGATCCGGGCCAAGCGGAACTTAACCCGACTCTAGGTGTGTGCATATTCGAAGTGTACAAGATCCGGGCCAAGCGGAACTTAACCCGGCTCCAGGTGTGTGCATATTCGAAGTATATGAGATCCGGGCCAAGCGGAACTTAACCCGGCTCTAGGTGTGTGCATATTTGAAGTTTACATGCAGCTACGTTGATCTTCTAAGGAGCATCCGGCCGAGTAACAAGTTACTCCGCCGGAGGCTCGGGGACTAATGGTTATTATCTACGGCATGTAAAGAAGAAACGACGTACGTCCATCATACGCCCAGCGAGGTTAATGGCCTTGGCGGCGGTATTCATCTGAGCGGAAAATTCAGCTGGGCCGAACTTTTCCGGGAGATCGTCGTTGTAGACGAACTCCGCCTTATTCCAGTTCATGACAAACTCGATGAGGCTCGGAGGATACCGTTCGCCAGTGGGCATGTGAGGTGCCACCAAGCCCTTGGCATGAGCTTCTTTCCTTTTAATCAGGGCAAGAGCCGGGCTAGTGTGAAGAACCATCTGCTGCGAATCAGCTGGCTCGGCAGGAGGATCCGTCGCTGCTGGTGACTTCTTTGGAAGCATCAAAGACAAGGTCCGCTGCCCAGCCTCGACGGAGGTGGACTTGCCTTTGGCCTGCTGGGAGGAAATGACCATAGTGGATTTGCCCTTGGAAGCCGCTGGAGTAGGTCCTCGCCGAGCCTGAGATGACTCGGACGAGGCAGATGAACTTGGCGCAGGAGCTTTGGTGGCTGGCGTTGGAGCTGCTGTTGGTTTCTTCGGAACCGGGACATGTGCTGGTTCGGTGGCTGGTGCTGGAGCTGCTGCTGGTGCTGGAGTTGCGGTAGACTTAATTGTTCTGGTTGCGGCAATGCCGAAGTGCCGGACACCGTTGCCTCGGCCGATCCGACCCCTCCCGATCCGAGGTCGCGTCCCTCTGAAGGAGGTACTGCGGAACCCGGAGCGGCCGCAGAGCCCTCCGGAATAGGGCTCAGCGGGCGTGACTCGTCGTCACGGGGAGGGGAAGGACTAGAGGGACCTCCACAGGAGCCCTGCAAGAGAAAATAATGTCAGGAGTGAAATTACCCCGAAGCAGGGAGAAGTGTGTTGCGCAGTGAAAAAAGAACTTACGCATCCGAGGTCTCGGCCTCCTTAGGTTTCCGGGCCCTCCTTGCCGGGGCTTTGCCTACCCGTTTGGAGGCAATCTTGTCTCCGACCTTCTTTTGCCTTTTGGAAGGCTGAGAAGGTTCGGAAGAAGAACTCGACGCGGATCCGCGCTTCTTCTTTGACGCCGCCGGAACAGGCTCGCCCGTGGCAAGGGGAGGATCCTCGTGGATGTGCCCACCGGGGTTAGCTGATGCCGGGTAGGCAAAAGAAAGAGGGACAGCCTCAACGGGTTCAATCACATCGATATCCGAGTCATCCTCATCATCGGGCCAATCTCTAAGAGAAGAGAATTTACCGCTGGGTCGTCTGGTGGCATCGGGTGTGGGGAGGAACATCTCCTGGTCCGGCTCCTCCTCGTCCGGAATTTCTCGGTCCGGGGCCCACTTAAGGGTCGGATCCGAGCCATCCTCGAGGGTTTGCTGGAGAAACAGCTGAGAAAAAAGCACAAGGAGCAAAGTCAAGAATGTGCTAAGAGCCGACATGAAATTGATCCGAAATAAGTTTATCCCGCGAAGCTTACCGCGGGAGGGAGCCTGTCACGGCAGTAATGCTCGATTCCCCATGTCCATTCGGCGGAGAAGTCTTTATGGATGGTGAAAAGAGCCTTGACCCGGCGGAAGATCTCCATATTGGTCAACTCGAATGAGTAGGTTCGGTTGGGGTCGCGACTAAAGCTCATATGGCACAACTTGTGAGTGCGCCGCTGAAGGGGAGAGATTCGGTTGCGCACGAATGTAATCATGGCATCCTCGTTGCGCAATCCGAGCTTCTTCAGCTCCGCAAACCTTTTGTTCACTTGGTTGGCCAGGGCTATAGGTTTCCTGGCAACCTCCTCCCAGAAATCCGTGTCGGGGACCCGGGCGTGGGCGAGAACCGGATCAAATCTTCCGTGCCTTCGTTCCGGACGTAGAAGAAGGTCCGGGCCCACCCTTTGCAGGAGTCAAGCCCGGTGACCCAGGGAAAGATTGAATACCTCCGGGGCGAGATCGAGGCAGCTCCGAACTGAGTTAGCTGCTTGTCCTCCGACTCGACGTGGATGTTGGGGACGACGTTGCGGCGGAGGCCGAAGAACCGGATCCACAGCTCCTTCATAGGCCATAGCCCGGTGTAGCCCTTGATCGAAGAAATGAAAGCGGACAGAGAGGTGATGGCGTTCGCCGGGAGATGATGTGGTTGCAGGTGATAGATCCGGATCCAGTCCCGGAAGAAATCACTCACTGGAAGCCCAAATCCTCGTTGGAAATGGGATAAGGAAACAACAAATTCACCCGGATTGGGTGAGGGGGCCAACTCCGATGAGGGGAGACGAGCGGCGACGCCGGCGGGAATGCGCCGGGTCCGGTAGAGCCAGGCGATGTCGTCCTTGCAGACCCAGGAGCCGGCCCACGCGCCGCGGTCCGCCGCACCAGCGTCCTCCTCCATCTCCTGTTCAACGACGATGAGCTCCTCCTCCGTCATCCCAATTCCGATGTCCTCGCTGGAGCTGGCGGCGGCGGGGCTCTGCGGTCTAGACTGACGAGGACCCATGGCTAAACAGAGGCGCAGCGGTGATTGCGGTGCGGAGAAACGAAGAAAGTGCGGCGGCGGCGCTGCTGCAACGGGCACTAGCGGCGGCGCGGTTGCAAGGAAGAAGAAGAGGAACGGGCGAGGGGGCGCGGAGATGGAAAAGTTCTAAGGAGAGTGCCCTTTCCCTATTTAACCGCCCTCAGTCATCAACGAGTGGGATCGTGCTGTGCTGGAAAACCACACAGTGTGGCCGTGTATCGCCAGCGTTGACCAATCAGAGAGAAGCCACACTGGGGACCGCAGAGTAAATGTGATCCCATGACACGACGTGCAGTTGCGGTAAACTAGAAGACAGACGTGACGTAACCCCCGCACAGTAATCACTGACATCTGCTACGGCGGTTACTGCTCAGGCCCTTAAAATAAGGCAACGTAATGATTAATCGTTACGTGGGTTGGCGTACGAGAGAAGGAAGCAAGGCTCGGATCCGAGACACGAAGGTAACCCGACCAGCGAGTGAAAAGTTGAACTGTGCAGAGGAAAAGTAAAACCATAGGACCCGAGCCAAAGTGGTGACCCGGCCGACAAGTGAAAACTTGGAGCGTGCGAAGGGAACGTAAATCCATATAATCCGAGACAAAAAGTTAACCCGGAAATAAACATCCGAAGGTTAGATATGAATGAACCTGATGTGGCCTTAGCGACCAAGGCCGCACCAGCTTCGGGGACTAATGTTGGGGGGATAACCCCGGGTAGGGTCACTCCGGGGTATAAGGGCCGAGTTAGCCGAGGGTCGGTAAGGTCAAAGCGGATGCTGGCCGAGTCACCTCAAGGCAGGCCGGATCACGGAGTAACCCGGACCAGGGGGTCGTCTAACATTGTCTCATCCGACTCAAGGAGTGAGTCGGAGACACTTGTCTTGCTCATATGCAGGAACAGGTGTGGCCGGATCAACTGTGATCCGGATCCTCGTTTGGCTTCTAGGAGAAGGAAGGAATCTCTCTGGTCAAAAAGAAGGCCCGGTGCGTACTGAATGAGCGAATAAAGCAAGGGCAGGACCACCGAATCGTGGCCGACAAGGGTGACGATGCTCACGTCGACTGACGCAGGCGCCGCAGAGGCAACGTCGTTAAAGCAAGAGTGACGCAGGGGAAAAGCATCCCTGTCGGGTTACTACTTTGGGAGGAGCATATTCTGGGAATATGCCTCCACGTATGCCCTAGGCCAGGACCGAACCACCTCTATATAAGGGGGGGTCGGGGTTCTGGTAAGGGGGTTAGATTTTCGGAGGTTGGGTCTCTTCTAATACATAGCAAGGAAAACACTAGTAGATCGAGGGTTCTTGGGCTAGTTAGTAGGCAAGAGTAAGAGAGTTTCTTCTTCCTCCTCTTGTCAATACAGCTCGAGGAGCACTTGTAATCTGAGAGACTGAGCATCAATACAAGGCTTCTGTGTAGAGAATCACTCTAATATCCCTCCCTGGATTCCCCTAGCGCATATTAGTCCCCACCTTCAGCCTATCCATGGCATCTGCCATGACACCACCACGACATGATGGGACACACATACCGGTTATTGTGCCAGCTGCTGCTATGGTCAACCATGTTGGTCGTCTTGGATATTCCACACAAAATGTTATGGCTGTGTGTGATTTTGACTTGCGATTCACCTCCATAGTTGCTGGATGGCTAGGTTCTGTGCACGACACGAGGATATTCAAAGATACATTGCTTAAGTTTGAAGAAAAATTTCCGCATCCTCCTCCAGGTATATGTTTTCCTTGTGCACTCTCCATTCTATAGTATTTTGGTGTCATATATCCCATCACTCACTTGTGTTTCATTCAGGAAGATATTATCTAGTTGATTCGGGTTATCCCAGTCAGGATGGCTATCTTTCACCATACACAGGCACCAAATATCATTTACCCGAGTTCAGACTTGCTGGACCACCTACTGGGAAGAAAGAAATATTCAACCATGCACATTCATCTCTGAGGAATGCTATTGAGAGAACATTTGGTGTATTAAAGCAGAAATGACGCATCTTGCATGGCGTGCCAAGTTACCCATTACAGAAGCAGACCGATATTATCATTGCATGTATGGCTCTCCATAACTTCATCAGGGATAGTCAGTTGTTTGATCTCCACTTCTACCGATGTGATAATGATGAGAACTATATGCCTCCAGGACATGTTGTTTCCACAACCGGAAGCAATGTTGGCAATGATTTGGGAGAGGACCATGTTAGCATGAACAACATGCGTGATAACATAGCCAACGCTTTGTTCGTTGCGAGAGGAGGTGTGGAGGCATGAAAACCGTGTACTTCTTTTGGGTTCGTATGGACAACCTTGTAACTTAATTATGTTACAACCTCGTATTATATTTTAGATATATGATGTTCCATGTTTAGATGTAATATGGACAAGCTTTACAATATGTTAGCGGGAAGAAATATGCGAGAAGAAATTGCGGGAAGAACATAGTATGTAAGTCAAAAAAAAGTCAAAAACACCTAATTCGTTTCAAATCAATACTTATATAACATCTTCTGCACTCAGGGGCATTACAGACAATTTAGTCCTAGAACTAGCAACAGCAGTCATCAAAAGCACTTCTGCCAAACACCAAATCTCTGCTGCCAACAGCTACTTCCTACAGCTGATTCTCCATAGCTGATTTTCCACAACTGATTTTCAACCGCTGCAGCCCAAACAAACACAGCCTAAGGGTGTGTTCTAAAGTCCTCTGGCTTCTAGCTTCTTGAAAATTCACAGTGGAGCGATGCCGAACGTCCTAAATCCGGGAAGCCAGATCCGAGAAGCTGAGAAAATCTGGTGTACAAAACACGGAGCAGCGATTTAGCAAATTCGTGGATTAGAAAACGCGGAGCAGTTGAAATTTACAGCAAAATGCCACCGCCAAGTTATCTAGCTAGCAAACAGGTGTGCTCACGCGATATGTCTCTCTCCTGTCCACGCTACTACTCTTCTCGATCCCCTTTGTTTTTCTCCCATCTGAACTTGATTTTCTCCCGTGCACGTGTTAAGGCTAGCCACATTAATTGACGTTTCGAGCTCGCTAGAGACAAGGGCAAAAATTACCTCCGCCATACGAGATCTCCCACCCCTCATGTAAAAAATTCGCCATGATGCAAGGCAGGAGGAGGATGGAAAGAAGCAGGTAGCGGTGGACCTCAGTATGCACGCCGACCGTGTTCGAGATGATCTGGAGCGTCAGGTTCCCATACATCGGCACCGAATCCATAGAGCTCCTCGCCAAGCTTGAAGGTGCGTCGGGTCGCGGCCGTAACGGGGCTTGAGGGAGAGTTCCTACTCACCAAACTCGAAGGTGCGCTGGGCTACGTCCATGGCGAGGCTTGAGGAGAAGCTTCACGTTTGCCTCCTCCGTTGCCTCCTTGTGCTAGTTCCTGGCTTCAGCCTGAGGGTGGACAGAGAGTCGACAGGTCTTGTTGAACATTGAAGATGGGCCAATTCTAGGTAGTTATATCTTTCCACCTGGGCCTAGCTAGACTTGCAACCCAGCAAAAAAATGGAGTTGAGCCGAATGTTTATTGCTCCACCCCAGACGCTGGAGTCGAGCCTGGAATCTAGATCGACGGATTTCCAAGAAGCTGGACCACATCCGAACACGCCCTAAGTCATGGCTGGTGTAGGATCCTCTTTAAGGAAAGGGAAAGAGTCACCGATTGAACTCGTAGGTCCTCGTAATGGATCATTCCTTCCACTAGACATGCCACCAATGGAAGATCTAGATGGTCATGTTGCATGGATCATCCAATGTGATTGCTCGGTGGGATGCCGCTACACAGCTGATGAAGACAAGATCAAAAGTAATGGGCGCGATGGAAAATGAGGATTTGTCTGTGGCCACACCTAGGTCCTGCGTCCTACTTCGTAAGTGCTCCCTCCTTGATACTAATTTTTAGTTTAACAGATTTTAGGCTAAGTCTACTATTATTCAATGGGTCGGATTCCATTACATGAAAGAATTCTGGCTCGAATCCTAGAGGTAGTACGATGTTTATTGGTATGGGGAAGTGATACCTTCGATCCGGATTATGGATGTAGTATAGCTTCTTTTTCCCTAGTATACCTAGGTTATCGAATCCTCGGGATGGGAATGCAAAGTGAAGTTACTTTAACGGACCTTCGGGAGTTTTAGAATTCCTTATATGTCTTTATCGGACCAATAGCTTGTGTCTTTTTGTTGTTGTCGATGATGGAGAGAGAGGGCCTAAGGCGTTCGGTTTCACCTGTAGCTATGCAAAACATCTGATGGGAATAAAAGATAGAAATAAAGTATGCGTGTACTTGTTAGAGCAAGATAAATTATATGTGGATAGTGCATCCATAATTGCTATTGCCTCCGCAACCACTTATAGAAATAACCTACTAGCCTCATCCATAGAAGAAAGAGAACTAATGATATGCATAGTGATGTCACCATTGATCCCAAGCAAATCCCTCACATACAGCCATACTACCCCTTCTGTCACTGGGGTTCCCAACCTGCTGATCAGTCATCACTCATAATCCCTATACCTGGCTCAATCCTCGAGGTCTTGGGTACCCGACAAGTCCTTAGATTGAGGCAAGAGAGGATACAATAATCATCATGGCATATAAACTAATACACGATCCCATCCATGATAAATAACATTCACAATTACTACATGGCTAGGCCGAAGCCCTTAGCCCAAGGAGAATTACTCACACATAGAGATGAGATCAAAAATCACAAACATTGTAATGAAAATCATAAGATTGATAGCAATAGTCTTACAATGTCGCCAATCGGAGAAGAGATCTACTATTACAAGTGGTGGACTATGGCTATGGAGATGGAGAAGGGTTTGGAGATCTGGAGGCGGCTGGTGATCTGTGGCAGAGACTTTTTGGCGAGGTCTGGCTTGTTTGCTCGTCGCCCGAGGCTTCTTTATTTAGGGGTCCCTTCATGAAAGTTGTTCTATTTGACCTAACGGTGGCGGCGTTAACTATACGACCGGAATTTTTGCTCCGGTCGTATAGTTGGTCGTTAAAGCGTCTGCTTCCGGTGTATGGCTCCTGGTTTCTTCTAGTTGTTGGAAATCTCGTATCTTTGACTTTAATGTAGTAATTCTCTCATTTAAACGACATTATCTGCTCAGGAAAAATATAAAAAAAAGGATTGCATACCCCTCTGAATATTAGCATTACTGGCAGGGTTTAGAGAGATATTCCATCAAGAATATGAGTAATATCCAGTTTAAATGTGGACATAGATGGCTATATTTCAGAGCCATCAACCTCCCCAAGCTTAAACTTGATCGTCCCCGAGCAAGAAAACCAAAACCAAAAATGAACTCAGCATTTAAACTGAAATAACGAGATGGTGATCTTACTCATGATTAGTAGTCTCATGTTTCCTCCACTTCATAAATCTGAAAAACTTCAGCATAGATAGAGTAATGGCAAGCATATAATAGGGGTTTCATGCATCCTTATAGTGCAGTAAAATTATTGTAAACATGGATGATTCAAATGGGTAAACTTTATTCTATGTCAAGTAATCAACTCATAGGCTTGCCTTTGAATGATAAAGTATAATCATGTAAGTTAAGAGTGTGAGAGTTGTCATGAAAAGCATATACACTAGAGTATCTCAATTCTCTCACATCAATAAATTAAGACTTTTCAAGCACTACTTTTCTATTCATTGTCCTTCAAGAATTTCAGTTTTTAAGTAATTGAGAGCATGCCAAAAAAAAATTAGTTTTTCGTGCTATGATGGACACTCGTGGCATCATTAAGGTTTTTGTTCCTTTTGTATAATGATTTCTCATAACAGCTAGAGGAGTGATTCCATCATGATTACAGCTACCTGGGAGTGCCAAGAATCTTACCCACTATAGCGTTGCTGCTACAAGTGTTTAATCAACTCATAGCCGAAATCTAGGGCTTCCTCCATGAAGATCGTTCGTAGGCTAGCGGAGTTGTTGGCATCCCATGAAGTTTGACACGCGTAAAGCTATATCATTCTTATGATTAACAAGTCAAACTTTGGCATGCTCACAAAAACCACTAAACATTTAATTCAATCGAACAAATCCTTTCAAAGAGAGAAATTAAGTCAATCAACATTTTCAGAGGTGTTGAGTGTATCTAGAAATAAACCTTCAAGACTAAGCACTACAACACCCAAGCCTTCAATTGTGAGACTTTTTCTTATTACAATTGTTTAGCAATTTTTAGGCAAGGCTTGGTTAATTACGAGAGCTGGAACAAAATGTACCCAATTAAATACCCATGCAAACGAAAATCTTACTACAATACAAAGACTCACTCCACCAATATAATATCTCAACATTTACTACTAACTAGCATGGATTTCTCAAACTTCAAAAGCGAGGAGTCATAAGGCATACCTCTCATGTTTGGTTCCACTTCTCTCTTCATTTTAATTTTTCTTGGAAACTCGTAGTCGATCACTCTCCTACAAATATATGAAGACCTCGAGGCGGAAAGAAAAGAAAGAGGGGAAATAAGGAAAAATGGAGAAATATGTTTGTGGTTTTTAAGAGAGGAACTTTAAAGAATAGAAAATTGGCGGCAAAGTTCGTCTAGAAAATTTTGAAAGCAAATAGAAAGAATTAAAAATAATGTGTTGGGGAAACCAACACGAGTGCTTATAAAATCAAATAAAAACACAACCTCAAAAATAAATAAAAGAAAATGAACGCCAAGTAAAGTTACATAAGGAAAACTTCCCCAAGCTTAGGCTTTTACAAGCCCTTCAAATCATTGTGGTGGCGGGAAAAAGTCGTTACTCTAGTTCGCAAATTGAGTTGAGAGGTTACTAGTTAATTCTTGGAGGTTCAAAGAGAGACTATGCATCCTCTCCACACTCCCTCCAAGTCCTTAGAAATCTTGGTATGTGGCGAACCGGGTTTGTGGCTGCTCCTCTTGATAAGGAACTTCTTGCTCCTGCTCTTGGTCCTCATCCTCCTCCGGAATCTCCTCCTCGAGTTGGTGTTGCTCAACCTGCAAATCATATAGCAAACGTCCTTCCTCGATAGAGAAAAGACCATCAGGCTAGGAGCAGGGTAGAGACGCCTAGCTCCAGCAATATGTAGATAATAAACACCACCTCTCCTAGTGAGCATTCCACATGCTCTCAAAGTGGAGAAACCAACACGTGTCTCATCTAGGGTGGGTTGCAACTCACCTAGGTTGAGGCCTAGGGCAGTGGCAAGCACGGTGATGACGCCTCCACCTCTGATCGGTTCTTGGTTTTGGGAGGCTTGGTGCTCCAAGTAGCGCACAAGGATGGCACCCAAGTTGAGTGACAAGTCGCAATTGTTGTAAACAGCCTTTGCGAGGACTAGGATGACCTCCTCATTGAGTCTCGTGAACTCATTATTTGCCTGCAAGGTGTTAGCAATAACATAGAACAAATAGCGAATTGCAGGTTGTTGAATATTCTTCCCCTTGTTCACTCTACTAGTGAAACTCATTCCATTATAGTATTGTTCAGGGGTAGGTTCTAAGCTAGTAAAGGATGCGTGTAAGGCATGAATATCATTGTTTGGCAAATTAAAACATGTGCACCATTCATCTAATGTTAAAGTGTAGTTGTTGTTCATCAGACAGAAAGAAATAGTGTCCCCTCCTTGCCATTTTTTAATAGTGCTTTGCAACGAACTTAGAAATTCAATGGTTAAGCGTCTAAGTAGGTACATCATTGTACACAAAGTTCTGCAGGCCAGCTCTATTGCAAAGTAAATTAAAGTCATCCGAAATACAGAGTTGGTTCAATATAATGGGGCAAGCCCACTTGGTGGCCTTCACTTCATGGTTCTTGATCCTGTTGAAGCGATCATGATGGGCCTCATTCCTGAACCGTATCCCCATGCGTTCCTGAGCGGCAGCCCGAGAAGCGCTAGAAGTGGCACAAGAATGAGTGTGGCTCCTTGTCTTCATCATCTAAAACATTGAAGAAAGGCAAAAATAAAACTTTTTGTTCTAACAACAGTAAGTGCATCATATTCCTCATCATAGCACACTAAAGAATTCTCCTCAAAATAGTAATCTAGGCAAGAAAATCATGGCAATTGGTTCATAGTAGGTCTCACCCTAGATTAATAATGACAATAGATCAAAGATGAATTTGCAAAAAGTAATTGGAGTATCGGAGGAGAAACATACCTTAGATCACTCGTGTGCGAAGAAATCGAACGAAAATGAGTAGAGATCGATGAAGATCTCTTGAGGTTTTGAGAGAGTTGGGAGGTAAAAGAAAGAAAAAGGATTAAAGTTTTTGAGTTGGAAGTACCTTCCCGTGCGATTTTGTGGTCAGACGCAACTATACGGGTGGAACTATAGGGTTGGAACAATGTGTTCTGGCCGTATAGTTGGCCTTTTGTAAAATTTTTAGGGTTTTCTCCTGGCGGCGCAGCTATACGGGCGCAACTATATGGCCGGAACAAAATGTTCCCGCCGTATAGTTGGTCGTTAAACTGTCTGTCCCTGCGAAAGAAAATATACAAAGGCATCGATATCTATACGACCAGAACTATACGGACGATTTTTTTATCCCGCCATATAGTTGGTCGTTAAACTCTCAGTACATTAGAAAAGAAATTGTATAGAGGCACTAATATCTATAAGACCGGAGCTATACGGCCGAATTTTTTATTCCCGCCGTATAGTTGGTCGTTAAACTCTCAGTACATATTGCAGAAAAAATTTCGATAGCAAAGATATCTATACGGCCGGAACTATACGGCCGAAATTTTTATTCCCGCCGTATAGTTGGTCGTTAAACTCTCTGTGTACATCCAAAACAATTCTTCTGTTCCTGTAACTTAGTGATATACCTTGTTTTTGATAGACAATTGACAGTATATTGTCAACCAACAATAGCATGAGTAAAGCAGAATTTCAAGTACTACCGAAATTCTTATCCTCAAATGGAGTTTTCTAGCACTATTTATTAAACATAAACTTTAGACTAAAAATAAAACTTAATCAAACCTTTATTTCACATGGGTTGCCTTCCATGAAGTGCTCTTTTATGGTCAATAGCTTGACCTTGATGATACTCACTTGGGCCAGTTGAATGGAACACCCACTCCAAAGTAATTGGCATTTAAAGTGATGGTCTCCTTTTCATCATGCTTGGCTTTCTTCTTTCTGGGAAAATGAATAACAAAAGGATCCAGCGAAGGTAATTGCAGCTTCACGTTCCCTTCATGCAGATTAATCAAAGCCTTAATAGTTCTTAAAAAAGGATGGCATAATATAATAGGAGCAGTAGCATCTTCAGGCATGTCAACAATAACAAAATTAATGAGAGCAGGACAACCTTTAATGTATACTAAAGTGTTCTCCTTAATTCATACAGCTTGTTTGTAGGTAGAATCTGCTAGATGCAATTTTAACTTAGTAATTTCAAAGGAGCCAACACTTAACTTGTTAAAAAGACTCTTTGGAATTGTTGAGACGCTTGCACCTAGATCACAAAGTGCAGCTATCTCATTGGTTCCAATTTTAATCTTAATAGTAGGCTCAAATATGTCATCTAGTTTAACAGGTAATTTTTCAGCAATTTGCCCGTATTCTTCCTCAAGCTCACGTACCTTTATTGCTACCTGATTGACAAAGTGTTGGTACATAGCTTCCTCACTACCTTCACTTACCAGAATCTTGACGTTGATCCTTTTCACGAGATCTTCAACGGTGTAGCTTGGTGAAGGAGCACTACTATAGTCAAGTTCTTTAGGCCCCCCTTTGGATCCTCATCATTTTGAGTTCTTCAATAGGATTGGGCTCAGCTTTACTTATAAATTTAGCTAGAATGAGAGTTTGACTCTCGGTTATCTTACCTAGCTGTGCCTCAACGATCCTCGGTCTTTCTTGGAGGGCCTGCAAATCATTTCTCAAACTAACATCTTGGTTAGATAATTTACCAAGCATGGCATCATGGTTCTCCGTTATTTTAACAAGAATATTGTTTTGTTCATTTTTTTGAGTCTTTGAAATACTTAAGTGTTTCTTGGAGACTACCATTACTAGCTCCCATATTATTATTAGAGTTACCTACAGGACTAGCATAATATTTTTGGAAGTTAGGATTGTAACTCTTCTTCCAAGCAGGGTTATAATCATTACGAGCTACGAAGTCTATTTCTTCAATATTTGTTTGAGGGGTGACTCTTACCTAGGTTTCCTTAACTTTTACGGCTAGTATGAGCTCATCCAACTTAGCGTTGAGTTCTTCGTTTTCTTGTGGCAAGATGGAATTCACCTTCTTTGTGTTTGATCTTTCCACATGCCATTGGGCATGATTGTCTAGCAGCTCCTTTGCTTCGGTAATATGTTTACCCATAAACGTTCCTCCAGCTGCAGTATCAAGCATAGACTTATACACATGATTAAGAGCATTAGAAAATAAACGGAGGATTAACCAATCTTCCATCCCATGACTAGGACAATTTCTTAAGCATTCTTTCATCCTCTCCCATGCAAGCACTAGTGGCTCACGCTCTTCCTGTCTAAAGCCAGTAATATTAGATCAGAGTTGCATAGTCTTTACAGGTGGGAAAAATTTAGTCATAAATAAAGAAGTACATTCCACCCATGATGTAATAGTATTTTTAGGCAAAGATAGCAACCATTCTTTTGCTCTCCCTCTTAGAGAGAAAGGAAATAAACGCAATTTGACCGCATCAGGGTCAACGTCTTTAATACGCATCATATCACATATTTTAGTGAAAGTATTCAAGTGCATACCTGCGTCTTCAATAGCAGAGCCTCCAAATTGATTCTGTTGAACCAAACTTAAGTAATGGGGCTTAATTTCATAGTCATCAGCAGTGATTGCTGGCTAAGTAATAGGTGTACGCAGATAATCATTGTTGGGAGTAGCAAACTCTCCAAGCTTCTTTTCAGCCATATTTCCTATGTTTTTGGGTTTTCTTAAACAAAGAATTATAATAGTAAAAGCAAGAATTTAAAGGCTAACTAAATTTTTTGGTTTATCAAATAAAGATTGAAAGCAAACTAACAAAATTAAAAACAAGAATTAAAACTAGCAAGGTTCCTAATAACCTCACCAGGGTAGCTATTGCTTCCCAGCAACGGTGCCAAAAAAGGGTTAATACATTTGATCCGGATTACGGATGTAGTATAGCTTCTTTTTCCCTAGTAGACCTAGGTTATCGAATCCTCGAGAAGCGAATGCATAGTGAAGTTACTTTAACGGACCTTTGGGAGTTTTGGAACTCCTTTTGTGTTTTTACCGGACCAATAGCTTGTGTCTTTTTTGTTGTTGTCGATGATGGAGAGAGTGGCCTTGGGCGTTCGGTTTCACCTGTAGCTGTGCAAAACATCTGATGGGAATAAAAGATAGAAATAAAGTATGCGTGTACTTGTTAGAGCAAGATAAATTATATGTGGGCAGTGCATCCATAATTGCTATTGCCTCCGCAACCGCTTATAGCAATAACCAACTAGTCTCATCCATAGAAGAAAGAGAACTAATGATATGCATAGTGATGTCACTATTGATCCCAAGGAAATCCCTCATATACAGCCGTATGATACGTCCAAAACGTATCTACTTTCCCGAACAGTTTTGCTATTGTTTCTCCTCTAAACTTGTGTGATTTGGATGCAACTAACGTGGACTGACGCTGTTTTCAGCAGAATTGCATTGGTGTCTACTTTTTGTGCAGAAAATCAACTATCAGGAAAAATCCCGGAAAATATGCCAAAAATCCTATTTCACCAGAAGACTCCTAGAGCCAGAATACGAGACGGAGGGGGGCTGGGCCCAGGCCACACCACCTGGCCGCACGGGCAAGCCCAGGCCACGCTAGGGGGTGGTCTGGCCGCCCCAGGCTGCCCCTCGGTCCCCCTATTTGCCTATAAGTTGCCTTCTGACCTAAAAACTCAGGGGGTTCGACGTTTTTCTAGAAGGAGTTCCGCTCCACCGCCACCACCAGATTCTACGAAACAACACCAGAAACTCCATTCTGGCACTCTGCCGGGACGGGGAATTGGAGGAGATCATCGCCATCATCATCACCATCACTTCTCCATCGACCATCCATGTTTCCCCCATCTATGAGTGAGTAATCCCCTGTTGTAGGCCATGGGGATGGTAGGGAATTGGATGAGATCGTTCATGTAATGGCATCAGATTGTTAGGGCATGGTGCCTAGTATATTCTATTAGTGCTTTATGACTTTGTTGCGACTTGTTGTGCTTAATGCTTGTCACTAGGGCCCGAGTGCCGTGATTTCAGATCTGAACATGTTATTGATTCATTATGATAGTATTGTTTTTGGTCTTATCTACAAGTTGTATACACACGTTGTTGTCCGGAACCAATGGCCCCAAAGTGACAGAAATCGGGATAACCGGAGGGAATGGCTTTGATGTGAGGATCACATGTGTTCACGGAGTGTTAATGCTTTGCTCTGGTGCTCTATTAAAAGGAGCACCTTAATTGGCAGTAGTTCCCTTGAGGCCCTGCTGCAAACAGGCTGGCAGGACAAAAGATGTTGCGACAGTTCTCATTGCGAGCATGTATGACTATATATGGGACACATGCCTAGGATTATCTAGTACTTGGATGCTTTATCTTATTTATCTGCAATTGCCCTATGTTCTGATTGCTATGTGAATTGTCTTGTCCATGCAACGCCCATCCATCCATCCCTATGCCTACCTTTTCGAATCCTCTGCTTTGCTATTGTTACTACTGTCTTTACTTTACTATTGCTGTTACTTTACTATTCCTACTACAAACTGTTGCTACTGATAAACTGCTGTGAGCAAGATTGTTTCCAGGTGCAGCTGAATTGACAACTTAGTTGTTAAGGCTTATAGATATTCTTTGGCTCCCCTTGTGTCGAATCAGTAAATTGGGTTTCACTTCCCTCGAAAATACTGCGATACACCCCCTATACTTGTGGGTCATCACCGTACTACCCCTTCTGTCACTAGGGTTCCCAACCTGCAGATCAGTCATCACTCATAAACCCTATACCTAGCTCAACCCTCGGGGTCTTGGGTACCTGACAAGTCCTTGAATTAAGGCAAGAGAGGATACAATAATAATCATGGCATATAAACTAATACACGATCCCATCCATGATAAATAACATGCATAATTGCTACATGGCTAGGCCGAAGCCCTTAGCCCAAGGAGAATTACTCACACATAGAGATGAGATCAACAATCACAAACATTGTAATGAAAATCATAAGATTGATAGCAATAGTCTTACAATGTCGCCAATCAGAGAAGAGATCTACTATTACAAGTGGTGGAATATGGCTATGGAGATGGAGAAGAGTTTGGAGATATGGAGGCGGCTGGTGATCTGTGGTAGAGACTTTTTGGCGAGGTCTAGCTTGTTTTCTCGTCGCTTGAGGCTTCTTTATATAGGGATCCCTTCACGAAAGTTGTTCTGTTTGACCTAACGATGGCGGCGCCAACTATACGACCAGAGCTATACGGCCAGAATTTTTGTTCCGGTCGTATAGTTGGTCGTTAATGCGCCTGCCTCCATTGTACGGCTCCTGGTTTCTTCTGGTTGTTGGAAATCTCGTATCTTTGACTTTAATGTAGTGATTCCCTCCTTTAAACGAAATTATCGGCGCAGGAAAAATATAAAAGAAAGGATTGCATACTCTTCTAAATATTAACATTAGTGGCAGGGTTTAGAGAGATATTTCATCAAGAATATGAGTAATATCCAGTTTAAATGTGGAGATAGATGGCTATATTTTAGAGCCATCAGGAAGCACATGTGCAGAAAAAGAGGCCAAACTGCTAGAGGATAAAAGAAAGAGGACATAGAGAACAACTAGAAGCAATATGAGGCATGGTGTGCCCAAAAGATGGCCAAAAAAATAAACTCTAGGGGTTAATATGATAGTTGGGACAGAACTTGCATTACCTCCAAATCAAGTTTCCATTCCAAAGGGTGCTCTTGTATCTTCGATTTAGAGGGGCATTGCCCGATCACAAACACTGTCATGTATTCAGTTGCAATAAATAATTGTATCCCTTTAGCATTTTGGTTGGAATGCAATGTACTAGTTTCATCCACTACATCGTGGTACTACAACAAGGTTCCAACATATGACAACACGGTTCAACATCAAGTACTCAGTACAAATGTACTACATAAAGGTTCCAAAATAAATGACAACACGATTCAACATCAAGTACTCATTACTAACATACTACATAAAACTTCCAAAATAAATGGCAACACGGTTCAACATCAAGCTACTACGTGATATTAAAAGAGACAATCAAGATTAAACATGATTGATCATGATTTCCAAAACTTCCACTTCGTGTTTTGCCTATTCAACCATGCTTTGCTATCATCAAATGATTTCCTCCTCTTCTCTTCCCTTTCCCTTGCTTCTTCTTCTTTCTTCCTTTTAGCTTCTACCTCCTTTTTCTTTTGGCCTTCCTTCATCATGTCTTTAATATCTTGTCTTCTAGCTTTTTCTTCATCTTCAATCTTCTTGAGCTCCACGTACCTTCTCAAACCTTTTTGCCTTTGTCTTCATCAAAAACCTTCCAAGACTCATCCAAAGTGTCGGGTCCGTAAATGGGACACCAACGTGTGAACCAAGTTGAGCGGATGTCGGTAACATTGTTGTCAAAACCAAAGTAGTGGCACCAATCATCGAGAGACAAGTCATTCTCACGGTTCATCAGGCGGAAGGTAACTCTATCAGCTCTTAGGATATCCTCCTCGGAACTGTAGAAAGAACCCATTGTATGCTTCAAGGTGCTAAGAAACTCGAGTGTCAAGTAGTGATTGGTGGTGGCCTCCTGAAAAACAAATTCAAGCAAATCAATTATGTCCTGCAAGACACTACAAGAAAATTGGCTTTTACAACAGAGGATTTTCGAGGTTGAAGGACCATTTTTCATGGTTAAAAATTCTTCTATGATGGATGGACTTCGTGGTCAAAACCTCGTCACCAAAGAATCTACCATGGTTTTTTCCTGACCGTGGCGGATCGCACTATTTAGCCACGGAAACTTGTGTCGTCGTAGATATGTTCGCCAACCACGTTGACTGCTGATGTCATGCAAACTGCCACGAGGAAAATATCGTTAATGGTCACAAACTCTATGGTAGAAGCCATGTCCATTAAGGCCTACTAATTATTAGTTGGGCTGGCCCATTGGGAGAGCCCAATAAGAAGATGGCATGTTACTATTTTGGCCAGCTGCGGCCTGCTAAATTTTTGGTCCGCTACTGTTTTGGCCTCCATAAGACCCACGTCAGCCCAACACTATGTGACCCCCAGCGGCCCATGCGACGTTTGCCCGGTACTATCCAGGCCTACTGTCAATCTGACTTTTTACTGTTCCGGCCTGCTGATGATCTAGCATTTTGTTATCCAGGTCTATTACTGTTCAGGCCTGTTACTGCTCTAGCCCATTTTGATTTTGGCCTTGCTACTATTTAGGCCATTTATT
This sequence comes from Avena insularis, assembly GCA_023614405.1. Classification (NCBI taxonomy): domain Eukaryota; kingdom Viridiplantae; phylum Streptophyta; class Magnoliopsida; order Poales; family Poaceae; genus Avena; species Avena insularis. Next base: position 480,042,808 of record CM042686.1, on the reverse strand, counting down.
GTTTTGGCCTTTTGGCTATTCAGGCAAGTTACTGTACTATCCCATTATTGTTCTGGCTTGTTACTGTTCTGGAATTTTACTATTCTGGTCGTTTACTGTTCTAGCCCTTTACTGTTCTGGCCCTTTATTGTTCTAGCCTTTCACTGTCTTATCCTTTCGCTATTCTAGCCTTCTATTGTTCTAGCCTTTTACTGTTCTGGCCTTTTTCTGTCTTAGCCTTTTACTATTCTGGCCATTTATTATTCTTTTTGGATCATCCATATTCACCTCGTTTTATTGTTCGTTTTGTTACTATTCTAGCATGTTACTGTTCCAACCTATTACTATTTCGGCCTTTTTTGGAAGCACCAACTTTTTTTGCAGAACAATATAGGAATGTCAAGACGTCAATTAATAAACATGCGAAATTTAAACTACTAATTACACAACAATAAAAGTTTATTATAATAGATCATTAGAAAAGATTTGCATTTTAAAAGATTAAGAAGTGTTGGCATCATCAATAAGAGATCGGTACATGGCGATTTGCTTCAATGTATCATCTGTCCTCTTCTTCAACATTTCAGCTATAGATCTAAGAGCGGCTACATCATTTCTTTCTGCATGCAATATAGACTTTATATATGTATCACCTATAGGAGTTGTTCTAGGTGGACTGTTAAGTAAGTTGTTTGCTTCAGAAATGCAATGGAGGATGAATGGGAAGAAGGATCACAATTTTCAGTCCTGCCTTCCGAGGACTCCTGCTTGGTTTTAACTACAGTCTGGTAAAATATGGTGAAAGAGGGTAAAACAAAGGATAAGATAAACAAGTAGTATTACATAAAGTAGAGATCATTTAAGTTAGTATGAACTTACAGTAGCTCGCTCAGGCTGACAATAGTTCCTTCTCAAGCGGGTGCGACTCTTGGTTAATGTTCCAGTAGAATCTGAGTCGAGCAACTGGAACTCTGGTCCTTGTACTCCATTGTCCTTTCTATGCATTAAGGCATGGCATTTAAAACCGAGTCAGCTAGTTTGGAAGGATGAAGGCACTTGAAAAACACCAAAAAGATAAAGATAGCATTAAAATGACCAGATGTATGATTCAAACTAGCTAGCTGGTTTGGAAGGATGAAAGTAGTTAAAAACACCAAAAAGATAGCATTAAAAATTACTATATGTATGATTCAAACTAGATGGACATTTTATGAATTGAGCATTCGTAGATAGAAGCACAACAAAACATGAATGGAAATGTCATGGCAAGGTTTTAGGTAGAATGACTTATTAACTTATTTTGCATACATGTTATATAACTTATTAACATGACAATAAATTGGCCTAAGTAACACATGGAAACCTCACATTTCAGCCTTGTTTAGCGTCAGATTGTTAGTGTTGGATCCCCTATGAGTTGTTGGCATGACCCATGCGAGGGCTCGGAAAGAATATCATCTATGAGTTAGTGTTGTAGGATTATACCGATAGTGTGACAATGTAAGAAAGGAAATAATAGCGAGAAGTTAATCATGTGGATATGACCTACCAGATGTGGGTGCAAACGAAATGGCAATAGCATGTAGGATATTGAGCAACATTCTAACGCTTCGTAGGTTAAGAGTACCAAAAAAAATATAATAGGTAAGCGAAATTACCGCTGTGCGGTGGGTGGAACGGGTAAGAGGGGGGTGGGGGCGACAACTGGGCATTTCGGGGTGCACAAACGAGTGATTCCATGAAGCACCCCCATGCGGTAGACGACGGTGTTGGTGAAGCTAATCGGTGTGGCGAGGGAGTTCGTGAAATAGGTACAGTGTCCATTACGCGGGAGTTAGTGGACGAGGGAGGCGAGTGGTGGATACAGTGTGTGGGACGGTGAAGAAGCTCCTGTGTGGATCAAAAGAGAATGTCGACGATCAAGGAGCTCCGGTGTGGAAGAGAGGGCCAGCGGTGAAGAAGTTGGAGGAAGGTGGATGTCGAAGCGGGGTGGGTGGCAAAGAGGCAATAGGGGATATAGGTGGGATGACGCACATTTACCACCTATACCCCTCTATTATTGAAGTGCTCCTCGGACCTTGTTTCTAGACTAGGGATAGAAGAGGAATTTTGCATTCGCAAAAAATGGGACGAGATATTTGAATATATGAGCGGGATATTTGAATAGATGTGTGGGTTGTTTTGGCACTCTGTGAAAATTTTGAGGTTGAAGCTTATAAGGGACGCTACTCTAACGCATGGCTTCTCCTCATGTGCTGGACCCGTCTAGACCCACACACTAGCGGTAGTGTTCTTACTAGTATTTAAACAAGTTTCCACACATTTGGCAAAATTGATAAACATTATATTATTGAAGGCTTTCAAACAAAATGACCAAGGTCACATCCATATCTCTGGCATAGTTTATGATAACGTGTCTATGTTTGGTAGATCGGTGCATCTTGGCATTACAGGCAATGTTTACAAAAGAAGATTCCATATTTGATGTATAATGCCCTACTTTCATGAATTTCCAAGCTTCCTTGCTAAATATGTGCAATAAAATGATCTTTTGACAATTTGAAGTAAGTGATAAGTCCAAAATTGAAGCATATTTACCTTTAATTTTTGCATAAGTAGAATATGAATTTTTGTATTTTCTGCGTTTGCGCGCATCTTTTGTCCTTGTTTTAATAGGATCCCAAAAATTCTCACTTTATTCGGCACATGAGCATTCCAAATCAGCTTCCAAAGCATTTTGTTATTGTCGCCCGCAAGGCTCTTATCAGGTCTACTTGTTGTGTTGCTTTTCAGATAGTACGCCAACTTGTAAGCGCTTTTGACCGAAAAGATCCGATTACTTTCGTATTGCCACGCCAAGAAATCTTTGTTCGTGGCTACTGGGGCATTCAACTGCATGATAGCATTAGCATCATGGGGGTTATATTTTTTTGGACAAGTTGAGTGTTCCAAGTTCCATTGGTCTCATTGACTAGATGGCTCACCCTTTTGTGACTATTCTTTGGCTTGCCCGATTGGCTTTTAAAGCAAAATTCCTAGGTAACCAATTATCCCTCCACATTCTGATATTATTTCCATCTCCTATTCTCCAGATGATTCCTTGTTTTAAGAGTTCGAGTCTGTGCTCGATCCCATGTCCTTCCGACCTAAATACTATATCAATATGGTTTCCCCTAGAAAAGTATAAGGCTTTGATAAGTCTTGCAGCAAGACATTGTGAATTTTGAATTAATCTCCAAGCTTGTGGCGCAACCAGTGCTTAATTGAATAAAACAAAATCCCTAAAGCCCATTCCTCCCTCCTGTTTAGGTTTTGTCAAGGTTTCCCACGAAGCCCAATGCACTTTTCTTTTATCTTCATCTTCTCTCCACCATAACTATCTGATTATCTCCCCACAAACCTCCTCCATTTTGGGTGCAAAGAACCTTATGTGCATAACATCTAAGAAGAAGCAATAAAATTTGGAATCATATATTCTGCAGCTTGGGATGGGCGTGAGTTTTTACCATATATGTCTCTTTATTAACAAGATTACCTCTGGTTTGCAAGCTAGGAAACCTACGGATACAGTGAACTCATGAAGCATATTTTACCTCGTCGGCCATCTTCTCCAATGTTATAGGCATGGAGCTGCTTCATTTTCTGAAGATGACTTGACGAATTCATATCCTTCAGATTTCCTAGTTGCTGCCTCGCAGGATGGAAAATTACTAACACAATATGAAACATCCACCAGAATTAACTAAAAGACATTTACAATGAGAGATTCACTTACTAAGTTTGACACCCAACTAACAATGTGGAGCAGGATGATAAAATCAATAGTGGATTTACCAGCTTCCTGATAGGAACAGTGGCACCTTCCTTCCCATGTTCAGCATGACGAGTAAACCCTAGAAATAATCCCCAAATCAAAAAGACTAAAACGGAGGATTGTTACATGGTGTTGTCGATTGAGACCAAGTTGGAAGAGGGCAAACCAATTCAGTTTTCAGCTTTCCTCCCATTTGAACGTGAAGCTCGTGGTGGACTAGTGGTATATGTTGTGGTGCGGAGGCCTCCCAGCGTCTTCATGTGGTGGAAGTCATGGCCTCCTTGGCGGCGTCTCTACGACAAGAGAGTTGCATGGGTGCTAGCGTCCCGAGGAGCGGCATCGACGGATGTAGTGCCCTACCGGTAGGGATTGTGGGGCGGAAATGTTGAGGGTGAAGCCTGGCGTAACTAGAGCCCCTCCATATGTTGGCGCTAGCGATGGCCCAAGGCATGCGAGCACAGGCATAGCGGGGAGCGGGTGCACCCAGGGCGCGTTTGGTAGCCTGCATTAGGTCCAAGAAGGCTTGCTAGCGTAGAAAACGGCCCGTTTGATTACTTGGACTCCCCCGCGTTGTGTCTAGCACGGGTCTCAAATCAGCCCAGAGCCAGGCCCAGGGACAACGGCCGAATCGGCCATTTCAGTGGAGCTAGTCTTGACTGGGCACAAATTGGGTCGTCGCCGCCTAATAGTTGCACGTGTGGGGAAGCGCGGGATACGCGAATAACTCCTTCTCCACTCTGTCACTCTTGCTGTCACCGCCCCACTCAGCCACTCCCGAATGTACCATCCCATCAGAGAGACCCATGGCTGATGACCCACAAGTATAGGGGATCGCAACAGTCTTCGAGAGAAGTAAAACCCAATTTATTGATTCGACACAAGGGGGGCCAAAGAATATTTATAAGCCTTAACAACTGAGTTATCAATTCAGCCGCACCTAGAAACAATCTTGCTTGCAGTAGTTTATCAGTAGCAACAATTTTGTAGTAGAAATAGCAAAGTAATAGCAGTAGTAAAATAAAGACAGGAGTAACAATTGCAGTAAACAGTAGGATTAAAGTGCGGTAGGCATAGGGAGGGATGGACGGGCATTACATGGACAAGACAATTCATGTAATAATCAAGACATAGGGCATTTGCAGATAAATAAGATAAAGTATCCAAGTACTAAATAATCATAGGCATGTGTTCCATATATAGTCATACGTGCTCGTAATGAGAACTTGCACAACATCTTTTGTCCTGCCAGCCCATTGTAGCGGGGCCTCAAGGGAGTATACTGGCAATTAAGGTGCTCCTTTTAGTAGAGCACCGGAGCAAAGCATTAACACTCCATGAACACATGTGATCCTCACATCATAGCCATCCCCTCCGGTTATCCCGATTTCTATCACTTCGGGGCCTCGGGTTCCGGATAATAATATGTGTATACAACTTGCAGGTAAGATCATAAACAATAATATCATCATGAGTCAATAACATGTTCAGATCTGAAATCATGGCACTCGAGCCCTAGTGACAAGCATTAAGCATAACAAGTTGCAACAATGTCAAAAAGTGCTAACAATAGATACTAGGCACCATGCCCTAACAATCCGATGCAATTACATGAACGATCTCATCCAATCCCTACCATCCCCATAGCCTATTGCGGGGGATTACTCACTCCTAGATGGGGGAATCATGGTTGGTTGATGGAGAAGCGTTGGTGATAATGATGGCGATGATCTCCTCCAATTCCCCATCCCGGAAGGGTGCCAGAATAGGGTTTCTGGTTCCGAATCGTGGTTTTTGGTGATGGCAGTGCAGCGGAACTCTATCTAGAAAAACGTCGAACCCCGCCCCTTTGTTTTCAGGTCAGAGGGCTTATGTAGGCGAAAGGAGAGGTCGAGGTGGAGACCGAGGCGGCCAAACCACCCCCTGGCGCGGCCTGGCCTGGCCCGCGCCACCAGGTGGTGTGGGCCCATTGTGGCCCCTCTCTGTCTCGTCTTCTAGCTCCATGAGTCTTCTGGTAAAATAGGAGTTTTGTGATATTTTCTAGGATTTTTCCTAAAAGTTGATTTCCTGCACAAAAATGAGACACCAAAGCAATTCTGTTGAAAACAACGTTAGTTCGCATTAGTTGTATCCAAATCACACAAATTAGAGAAGAAACAATAGCAAAAGTGTTCAGGAAAGTAGATACATTTTGGATGTATCAACTCCCCCCAAGCTTAGCTTATTGATTGTCCTCAAGCAATTCAGTTGAAAACTGAGTGCGATAAAAGAAACTTTCACGAACACATTTGCTTCATAAGATGTATATATTCTCAGCATATGATCAAATACTTAGGAAATTCATAATAAAGAGTATGCAAATAAGTTTACCCAGTAGTCATGCAAGCTATGAAGAGATTCCAACCCAATAATAATAAGCAACATGACAAATAAGCATATGTAGGATTGTAATGCTCATAAGAAGATATGATAAAGTGGTATCTCGCTTGCCTTTCTTTTTGGAGCAAAACATAAATGCCAAGGCACCTCTAAAGTTTAAGTGAAGACTAGAAGTAAAAAATATCAAAGGTACAAGCATCAAAGTTATGTCACAATTAACCGTGTTTTGGGACAAGCACATTACACTAAGAATGACAGCTATGCTCTCGGGAAGGTGCTCAAAGAATAAATGGTGACTCGACATAAAAGTGAAAGAAAAGATTTGAAAAGTTTGAAAGGCTTCCAAATGTTGAAAGTATGGTACTCATTAGCTTTGAGCTCTCATTGCCCCGATCATAAGCATCTTGAGGTGATTAAGGTTAAAGTGACTCAAATATGAGGATATGCTTGACAAGTTATAAGTTGAAAATCTCATGCCCCTTGCTTATGAGTACCGAACCTCATGCTACTCAACTTTGGTCACAAGCAAGTTCTTGTCATTGTAAGTGCATGTGTATCATAGAGAACCGCCAACGGGGTACCCCTTGCCCCATGACACAGGAGCTTTCCCATATCAAAATGACAAGGCAACAAACAATGAGCATATCAGTGATCTTTTTATTTGCTATTTGCATAGGTTTTTATTGAGGATGCTTTACAGAATTCTTACTATGGTTATGCTGCAAGTTTCCACCATGATTAGGCATGGCTTAGGCTAGCCGCCCATGCGTTTCTCTAACACATATACAAACTCCATGAGCTTACAAGCCCCCCTTTTATTTCACACCGTTGGGATCCATAAACAAAATAACATGATATCAACTGAATAATAAGTGCAATGTTGAAAGTGTTCCCCATGGTAACATGGTTCTGCTAATTCAAAACTTATAAAGTGCAAGCATATAAGCAACATAAATGGGCACAATGGTTCAGGTTTATTAAGTGCAAGAAAATAAAGTGTGCCATCAAGTTCGTGAGAGCTTTACTAACTAATTTTCATATAACAAGCAAACATTTTTATTTGGAAGAAAACAAAGCATAAATGCTAATAGTTAGATATGGTGAACACCTTTTGACAACTTTGCCTTTGGGGAGTTGGATGCATGAGTAAAGCTTATACTCAGTGCAAGTGAAGGCTAGCAATAGAAAGGGAGCGGAAATTGAGAGAGCAGTAACTGTCATAATCATGCTTGCGAAAAAACAAAATTAATAGTGGCATAAAAGTGACACAAGAACTCTGAGGAAAAATAAATCATCGAGGCTTAACTGACTTTTTGTTTAGTCATATGCATGCGTGAGCATGTGCCAAGGCGATTCAAATAAAAAATTTAGAGGAGGATACCACAATGTCATACCAAGTTATGAATAGAACAATGCAACCAAACATTTATATGACATGTTACAAACTATTAGTGGATTGGAACTGATCATAAGAGAGCAAGAACTACTAAGCATCCATTAAATAACATACACCTTACATGAACAGACTAAGAATGCCCACAATGATGACTATATGTACAAAAATGAAAACAAATAGAGTTCATACCAGCCTCTTACCACACCTCGAGTTGTCATAAATTATCATTGCCTTTCACTTGTGTGACTTGAATAATAAGATAAAACCAAACTCCAAGGAGTCACTGAGGACCACTGAACCTTGCAACAAACTTTACAAAACCGAAGAAGAACAACAAATATTTTTGGGTTTTCGATTTTTAAAGAGAAGAACCAAAGGAAAGAGCAAACAAAGCAAAATCTTTTTGGGTTTTTTGAATAATAAAATCAAATCTAAAAAGGATGAAGCAAACCAAGACTAAAATATAAAGAAGCAAACAAAGATAAATAACGAAAATATTTTTGGTCTTTTTGTGTTTTGGAAAGCAGAAATAAAGCAAGAACAAAAACTAAAAAGAAAGCAAAAAATGGATATACAAAGTACCGACAGAACAAGATATGTAGATGAGTGTGATGTCGGTATACCTCCCCCAAGCTTAGGCTTTTGACCTAAGTGGAGATCAATCCCAACACGGGTAGGAACTCCAAGCCGGCGGGTCATCGTAAGAATGATCATAATCAGGCCCTTGTGAAAAAGAAGAAAAAGCTCCCCAATCATAGGCAGGCTGCTGGTATGAAGACTCCCCCTCGTTGGAGGGTTAGACCGAATTGTCCTTGGCCTCCCTTAATTCATGTTGGTTGAGTTGGTGTTCATTCATCTCCTTTTCTGAAATTTTTAGACAACCATCACAAAAAATGATTGCAAAGTGATTACATAATGAAAGGAACTACTTATAGGGACTTGCAAGAGGGCTAAACATGCATCAAAACAATTTCTCTAAGCATAGAACAAACATGCAAGCTCACATAACCTGTCACCTATAGTAGCAAAATACTCAAGATATAATCCACTAATCACAAATCTACTTGGACAAGCGGAGGAGTCACATACCAGAGAACAAATGCTCCAAATCTCAGCAGCAAAGGTGGGTTGAGCAAGGAGATCGAAAATCTCAAGAAAGAACAGCAAGAACACGGTTTTGAGCAATGAAATGGTGTTTTCTCGGGAGAGGGAAAGGAGTGGCAGGTGGGAGAATAAGTGGAGGGCCAAGGGTGGCCCACACCATGGCTAGGCGCGCCCCTGGTGTGGTCGTGCCACCAGGTGGTGTGCCTTCCTGGTGGGACCCCTGGGTCACTCCAGGTACCTCTCTGCCCCTTTTTTGGCGTAAAAAATTAATATGAATTTTCTGGAATTTTTCGAGAAACTTTATTTTTGAGCAATTTTCAGGTATTGATAAATGTTTTTCTGGCAGAAAGATGATTTTGTAATGATGCAAAAACAAAACAAAACAAGAACTTCAGAAGTTCTAAGACACTCTAATATGCAAGCAACTAGCAATAGAAAAGTAAACAAGGTGAAACCAAAAAATTAAAATGGATAAAATAAAAGTGAGCAAGGATAAACATGGTGAAAACATTGTTTTGTTCATTAAAATCCCTTTGTTAACAAGGTTGATCAGGTCTTGTTATCAAAACAATTTTATATGAAACAAAACTTTGCATTTCACTAAATGATTATGTTACCTCAACCTTGATAGCAATAGTCCCAATCATAATAGTTTCATAATTTTCTTGTAGTATGGGACAATATATTTCTCCAACTTTGATGCCCTCAATATTTTCAATTGAATTTAGGCCATAAGTCTTATCAATATTCCTGGGGAAATAGACAGTATGCTCCTTGTCATTAACATTAAAAGTTACCTTTCCTTGATTACAATTAATCATAGCTCCTGTAGTATTAAGAAAAGGTGTCCCAAGAATAATAGACATATTATCATCTTCAGGCTTTTCAAGCATAACAAAGTCACTTAATATCAAACAATTATGAGCCACTTGATCAGGAACATCCTCACATATACCAACAGGAATAGTAGTAGATTTATCAGCCATTTGCAAAGATATATCAGTTGGTATCAATTTTCCAATTGAAGTCTTTGTAGAGAGAAAAAGGCATAACACTAACTCCTGCCCCCAAATCACACAAAGCAGTTCTAACATAATTATTTTTAATAGAACAAGGAATAGTTGGAATCCCTGGGTCTCTAAGTTTCTTTGGAACCTTACCATTGAAGGAATAATTAGCAAGTAAAGTAGAAATTTCCTCAGTAGGAATCTTCCTTTTATTAGAGACAGTATCCTTCATATACTTTGAATAAGGAGGCAATTTAATAGCATCAGTCAAAGGAATTCTCAAAAATAATGGTTTCATCCACTCACAAAACTTGTTATAGTTTTCTTCTTCCTTTGACTTGTGTTTCTTATCAAGAAAAGGATTTGGTTTTTGAACCCAATGCTCTCTTTCACTACCATGTTTGTTAGGAACAAAATATTCCTTAGTGTACTTAGTATTCTTAGTGTGCCTTTCAGGTTCTTCTTCAATTTCTTCTTTATCAGGAGCATCATTTTTATCATTACCACTTTCATTTTCAGCATCAAAGATAGATATACTATTAGGATCTTTAGCAGGTTCAGAAGATTCTACAACTGTTTTATGTTTCTTTTTCTTTCTCTTAGAAGAAGTACCACTATTTTCAATTTGTTGAGAATCCTGCTCAATTCTTTTAGGATGTCCCTCAGGATATAAAGGATCCTGAGTGAAAGCACCACTCCTAGTTCTAATTTCATAAGCATGTTTTTCTTTAGAAGCATTAACTAGCAAGTCTTTTGTACTTTAGTAAGCTGATCAATTTGAGTTTGAACCATTTGGAAATGTTTAACAAGCATTTTAACATCATTGGAGGTTCTTTCCACAATATCTTTTAACTCATTAATAGCTCTAGAGTTTTCCATTAAATGATTTTGCACTCTCTTATTAAAATTATCTTGCTTAACAACATAGATATCAAATTCTTCTAAGCATTGATCAGGAGGTTTAGAATAAGGAATATCACCTTCATCAAAATGTTGGAGCGAGTTTACCTCAATAGTGGATGAGTGAGAGATTGGCTTACATAATTATTCTATAGGAGGTAAATTCTTCACATCTTTAGATTTAATACCCTTCTCCTTAAGACATTTCTTAGCTTCCTTCATCACTTCATTATTTAGTTCAATCACTCCCCTCTTCTTTGGTGTTGGTTTTGGCTCAGGCACTGTTGACTCAGGTGAAGTCCAGTCATCATAATTCTTGCTTATTTTAGCCATTAATTCCTCAGCTTCTTTGGGAGTTCTCTTCTTGAAAACACAATCAGCAAAACTATCCAGGTATGTCCTAGATTCATCAGTTAGTCCATTATAATATATATCAAGAAGCTCATTTTTAGGTATTGGACATCCAGGCTGTGCGTGAATTAAAGCACAAAACCTTACCCATGATTCAGGCAATTTCTCCTCTTCTCCATGTTTAAAATCAAAAAGTTCCTGCAAAATGGCATGTCGAGCACTAGGAGGGAAATATTTCTGAAAGAAAATATCAATCAAGCAATCAGGGATATCAATAGATCCAGGAGGTAAATTATTAAACCAAGCTTTAGCTTCTCCTTTCAGTGAAAAAGGGAAAAATTTAGCAACAAAGTAGGTGCGCATCTTAATATCATCAGGAAATAAGCCACTCATGGTAGGAAGCTTATTCATATGTGCTACATCACTTTCATTTTCAGTCCCACAGAAAGGTTCTTTCTCAACAATGGTTTTGTAAGATAAATCAAGAGAGAAATCATAATCCTTATATTTAATGTTTATGGGAGATGTAGCAAACTTAGCATTAGGAGATAATTTAGGTCTAACAATACGTCTCTCAAGAAGACTCTTAATGGCAATTGCACCATGAGTGTTTCAACATTCTTCAATAAATTCATCAGTCATTTCAATATAACCGTCATCAAGATCATAGCTCTCTCTAGACTCAGGTGAACTAACAGGTGTAGCAGTATCTTCATTAGGAGTTGGAGTGTTTCCAACTATAGTTCTAGCAATTGTAGCATCTAGGAAAGGACCTAATGAACCACTCTCATCAAGCACAATAGAAGTAGCATCATAAGTATCAAAAGCAATTTCAGATTCAGCAAAAGTAGCAGTATGTGTAACATGTGTATGTGGTGGTGGTGTAAGGAGCTTACTCATCACAGATGGTGAATCAAGATCAATAGAGGTGTTCAGAACTGTACCTCTCCTTGTAGTAGATGGTAATATAGGAACTTTTCCATCACGAGTTTTACCCATGATGAATGGATAGCAGCGAACAATAATAATTCCAAGTGAACTTTATAAATAGAGCTATGCTCCCCGGAAACGGCGCCAGAAAATAGTCTTCATGATCCACAAGTATAGGAGATCGCAGTAGTATTCGAGGGAAGTAAAACCCAATTTATTGATTCGACACAAGGGGAGTCAAAGAATATTTATAAGCCTTAACAACTGAGTTGTCAATTCAGCTGCACCTGGAAACAATCTTGCTTGCAGTAGTTTATCAGTAGCAACAGTTTTGTAGTAGCCATAGCAAAGTAATAGCAGTAGTAAAATAAAGACTGACGAGGGTTAACCTCGGCAATGCCATGGTGATGGACTTGGGGTTAACCTCGGCATAGCTGTAGCATGACTTGTTCCAAACAATTTAGATTGCTTAATGTGCCTTGAAAGAATCATGCGTTGTTTTAGCATATAAAAGCATAATATTGTGGTATTCTCCTTTAAATGCTTTATTGGGGTTGACTTGGCGCATGCTCACACCATGTTAAGACTATACCAAGTCACCATAGCCTCTATGATCATTTAGTTTTCGTCTTGTAATATCACTTTATGCTTTAATTAATAATGTTTTATCACTTTGCATGATTATGGCCATTATTGCTCTCTTAGTTGGTCGCTCCCAGTCTTTTGCTAGCCTCCATAACCAAGTATGAGTTCCACTCATGCATCTAACTCCAAATAAAACCAAGTTATTCAAAAGAGTCCACCATACCTACCTATTAGCATTTACTATTCCAAGTATATTAATGTTTTTATCTACCTTCCGAATTAAACTTGTTATGAGAAAACTAGTGATTAAAGCTCTCACGAACTTTATGGCACACTTCACTTTTCTTGCCCTTAATAAACTTGAACCATTGTGTCATCTATGTTGTATATGCTTGCACTTATACGTTGGGAATTAGCAGAACCATGCTATCATGGGGAACACTTTCAACATTGCACTTGTACATTGTACCCAGTTGATATCATGCTCTTTTGTTTATGGATGTCGTCGGTGTGAAATGAGAGGGGAGCTTGTAAGTCCATGGAGTTATGTATGTGTATTAGAGAAACGCCTGGGCGGCTGGTCAAATCCATGCCTAATCATGGTGGAAACCTGCAGCGTAACCATAATGAGCAATCTATGAAGCATTCTTCTTATAAAAAAATAGATAGAGATTGAGAAAAAAAGAAAAAAAAGATATGATAAAAGAGGAAAGAGAGAAAAAAGCACCATTTTCCCATGGTGAATAAGAAGATTGCTCAGATGCTCGTTGTCTACTTTCCTTGCCATTTTGATATGGGGATTCTTCCGTATCATCGGGCAAGGGGTGCCCCGTTGGCGGTTCTCTATGATACACATGTACTTACTATGACAAGAACTTACCAGTAACTAAACTTGAGTAGCATGAGGAGCGGCCCTCATATTCAAGGGACATGAGATTGCCAACTTATACTTTGTCAAGCATATACTCCATATTTTGTTCACTTTAACCTTAATCACTTCAACATGCTTATGATAGGGGCAATGAGAGGTGAAAGCCAATAAGTACCATAATTTTTGGAAGCTCTTTATGATACTTGAATCCCTGCTTCCTTCTATGAAGGCCTGTCTTTTACTTTTATGTTGAGTCTCCATCTTCTATCTTTATGCACCTATTTAGAGAGCATAGTGGCCATTCTTAGTTTAATGTGCATTGTCGCAAGACTTGTTGATTGATTCATAATGTTGATATTGCTTGTTCTTGAACTATTTGTATCTAGTCACCCATATGAACTTTGAAGGTGTCCTATGCATTTATGTTTTGCTACTCCATGAGGGACAAGCTGAATGCCACTATGCTATGTTTTATATATGTGAAACAAACAAATGTCTTTCTGTTGGGGGGATACCCCCGGGTAGGGTCACGCCGGGGTATAAAGGCCGAGTTAGCCGAGGTTCGGCAAGGCCAAAGCGGATGCTAGCCGGGTCACCTCAAGACAGGCCGAATCACAGGGTAACCCGGACCAGGGGCGTTCGCCTAACTAAGTCTCAACCGACTTAAGCAGTAAGTCAGAAATGCATGTTTAACTTGTATGCAGGAACAGGTGTGGCCGGATCAACTATGATCCGAGGCACATCTAGCTTCTAGGAGAAGGAAGGAATCTCGCTGGTCAAAAGAAGCCCAGATGCGCCTTAACGAAGCAGACAAGGGCAGGACCACCGAGGCATGGCCGACAAGGGTGACGATGCCCATGTCGGCTGACGCGGGCGCCGCAGAGGCTCACATAGCCTCTGCATGTGTGACGCGAGGGAAAAGTAACCCGGTTGGCTTACTACTTTGGGAGATGGCATATTCTTAGGAATATGCCTCCACGTATGCCCTAAGTGGAGACCTATATAAGGAGGGCTAGGGCTTCTGTAGAGGGGGTTCCGATTTTTCTAATTTGGCTAGGGTTTTAAGTGTGATCTGTGAGCGAGAGTAAGAGAGCTCCATCTTCCTCCTCTCGCCAATACTGCTCTAGGAGCACTTGTAACCTTGGAGGCAAAGCAAATATAAACTTCTGTGTAGAGAATCACTTCACTATCCCTCCCTGGATTCCCCTAGCGTGTATTAGTCCCCACCTTTAGCCTATCCATGGCATCTGCCGTGACACCACCACGACAGTTGGCGCCCACTATGGGGAGAGCGGCGCTAGCAGGGGTGAAGATCCGGACGGGAAACCTCATCGCCGGCACGCCGTGACGCGCCGTCTCCGGGCTCGTTCAGCGCTTTGGAGCGCTGGACTTCATTAGCGACAATGCTGGCTGCTTCGACACGTGCCCACTTCCGCAAAACGGCCTCTTCGTCAAGTTGGGTGTGCACAAGGTCTATGTTGCTGTGGACGTATCATGCGTTCATCCGCGGCACATCATCGAGGCAGGGGAACCACCCCTTAGCGTGGTTCACGGGACGCGTATCACTCGCTCCCCGGACCATGCTGAAGTGATGATGACTGCGCCGGGTGCAGGCGCAAGCAAGGATCCGGCACTAGATCCAGAGGTAACACCTAAGGCACCGAGGAAAGGTAGAGGACCTCCATTAGAGAGGCCTGAGAATGTACTGAGAGAAGCTATGGATAGCTTGGCAAACCCGGTAGCAGCAGTGGTAGATTCGGCTCAGGCACAGGCCGAGCTAGAGGAAACTAGACAGAAAATTCTAGAGGGAGCGAAAAAGATTGCTGCGGCTCAGCAGTCGTTGAACATGACGCTGCGTGAGTACGCAAAGGCAAATAAAGTAGATGCTGTAAAAGTGAAGGGGAGAAATCTCATGAGTGAAATGAACAAAGAAGGTGATACTCGGATTGAAGAGTCAGAAAATTGTTTGTCCGTGGGGCTGCCGAAGTATAGTACCCCGGCAAAAAACCTCAGAGCAGCGGATGCAGCTGCATCCGAGCTAAAGGGTCTGACGGCCCGTCAGAGACAACAAGATCGGGTCAATGAGTTGGTTCAGATCGCGAACAGGCAAAATGAGGAACTGCTCAGGGCAAACCCGGAGAGAGCTGGGGCCTCCAGGATCGTTCATTCGGCGGTGGGTAACCCGGAGAAATCCGCTGGAGCCGCATCGTCTCCTCATGGTGGTCCAAGGAGAGAGGAGGTAGTAACCTCGGCCAGGAGAAACAAGCAGATTGTTCCGTATGACCCGACAAGGGCGGGAAAGGCAAAAGAGGTACAAAGAAACGACGATCGACGAAGCATAAGCCGAGGTGAAGCTGGCCGAGGTAACCGTGACCAAGGCAATGCCGTTTAAGGAAACGCTGTTAACGGCAATGCCGGACAGCGCAACTCTATAGGACAACCGCAGCAGCGGAATATACCAAGGCAAGAGCAGAATGCCGGCTGAGGTATGCAACAGAGAGATGCGCCACGAGAGCGAGACCGGTACAACGATGGAGATTCCGAAATGGTAAATGCAGGATACCCAAGGCCGGACTATCATGTGATAGGGTCGAGATTGGGAAGCAGGGATTTGATGCCAGATGATGCTAGGTTGAAACTGGATCGACTGTATAGGTCGGAGAAGATTGAAAGTCAAGGTCCTCCGGGTCCTGCGTGTTTTGGACCCCGGATCATGAAAGAGCCACCAGTACCTAACTTCAGGTTACCTAGAGGCACGAAGACGTATGACGGCAGCACTAAGCCGGAGGATTGGTTGATAAATTATGCTACGACTGTGAAAATTGCTATAGGCAACTTGAGGTGGGCTGTACGATACGTACCCCAGATGTTGGAGGGCCCGACAAGGGTATGGCTGAACAATTTGCCACCCGGAAGCATTAACTGCTGGATAGATTTTGAGGAGATGTTCATCAGCAATTTCGAAATGCGTATCGTGAGGCCGAATAGGCCACAGACACTAGCTATGTGCAAGCAAAGACCGAATGAGACGGATCGGGAGTTTTTAACCCGGTGGTGTACTGTGAGAAACTCATGTGAGGGCGTGATAGAATAACAGGCCATAGCGTGGTTTGCACAGGGATGCAGATATGCATGCGAACTGTGGCAAAAGTTGCAAAGGAAGATGCCCACCATGTTGGCTGAGATGATCCGGATTGCTGATTCGTATGCTCTGGGAGATCCGACTCAACCTAGGCTTGTGTCAAACGAGTCAAACGATGAGTATTACCATAGAGATGGAGCCGGATCATCCCGGAGGAATGACTACAGAGGAAAAAGAAGAGATGATAGACCGGATCATCGATACGGTTCGCAAAAAGTTGCAGCCGTGAATCAAGATCATCCCGGAGCAGGGGGCAGTCAACGCCAGAAAACTGGAGGGCAATGGACTCTGAGAACAGATGGCAAGAAAACTTGGATGCCAGAGCAAAAGAAACAGTGCAAGAAAGGAAGGACTGTCCGAGGTACACCTATGAGTCGATGTTGGATCAGCCGTGTAAGTTTCACACGCCAAATCCGAGTAACCCAGCGGGTCATACAACGAGGCAGTGTGAGTGGATGCGCAAGATTGAACAAGGCGGTTCGGGGAATGCTCAGGCACCCCGGAATGATCAACCTCGGCAGGAGTTACCCCGGCAGCAATTGCTCTCTGGAGCGAACACGCAACAGCTAATGTTGCCTCCCCCTCCGCCGAGGTATGACAACAATGAGAGAAGGGATGCAGTGCATCAGATGGAAAATCAGCACCAGCCGGATCAGAGGTACCCCGGAAATGAGGGGAGGAATGGGTACAGGGAGCATCATCAGAGTTACTGTGTATTTACCACCGAGGAAACAAATAGGAAAAGCTTGCAGCGCCGACATATGGAGGTCAATGTGGTAATGCCAGCGGTGACGAGGTACATGCCTTGGTCGGACCAGGAAATCACCTGGAACATCAAATATCACCCCAAGCTTATGCCGAGTCCTGGTTCGTATGCGTTAGTGTTGGACCCGACATTCGTTGGGCCCAGTATTAATGTAAGGTTCTCAAAGGTACTGATCAACAATGGCAGCAGTATTAACATCATGTATGCGGAAACAATGCGCAAGTTGGGTATCTCGGAAAACATGTTGCAGGCCACGAGGACAACTTTCCATGGCATTGTGCCCGACATTTCTTGTGAGCCAATAGACAAGGTCCGGGTTGATGTATTGTTCGGCACGAGGGATAACTGCTGAACTGAGAATCTGGAGTTTGAGGTGGTGAACTTAGAAAGTGCGTATCACGCGTTACTCGGAAGACCAGCATTGAACAAGTTCATGGCAAGCTGCCACATCAGTTATCTGAAGATGAAGTTGCCCGGGCCAAATGGAGTGATTACCATTGTTGGAGATTTCCGATGTTCCATTGAGTGTGCCTCAGCCGGGTCTAACCTAGCCGAGTCACTCGTGATTGCGCAAGAGAAAAGAAAAATCCAAGAGGTGGCGGCATTAGCTCAGTCCGCGCAGCAGTATATGCCGGTGTTAAGTAACCCGCATGGTAGCGTTTCGTTCCAAGCCGCAAAGGATACTAAGAAAGTGCCTGTTGATGATATGTTCCTAGAGCGCACCGTAACAATTGGTGCCGGGTTGAATGATAAATAGGAAAGCGAGCTCGTCAACTTCCTCCGTGAGAATCGGGATATTTTTGCTTGGTCTACATAGGACTTGCAAGGTGTTCCGAGGGAGTTGGCCGAGCACTCTTTGAACGTGAGACCCGGAGCAAGGCCGATGAAGCAACCTCTCCGCTGCTTCGCCGAGCATAGGAGAAAAGTCATTGGAGACGAGATAGCTCGGTTGCTAGCAGCAGGTTTTATCATGGAAGTACTCTATCCGGATTGGCTCTCTAATCCGGTGCTGGTGGAGAAGAAGAAGGATGACCCGAACGTGGCAGTGGTTTGGCGTATGTGTATCGATTACACGAACCTGAACAAGGCGTGTCCAAAAGATCCATTTCCACTGCCGAGGATAGATCAGGTCATAGACTCAACCACGGGATGTGAACTGTTGTCATTCATTGATGCATATTCTGGTTTCCACCAGATACCTCTGAATCCGGATGATCAAATAAAGACCGCATTTATCACCCCGTACGGGGCTTATTGCTATCGCACCATGCCGTTTGGTTTACGTAATGCAGGTGCAACGTACCAAAGGTGTATGAAAAAAATGTTTGCACGACCAAATAGGTCAAAATGTACAAGTGTATGTGGATGATGTGGTTATCAAGACAAAGGAAAGCAAAACGCTCCTTGACGACATCAGGCAGACATTCGCGAACTTAAGAAGGTTCCGAATGAAGCTTAACCCGGAGAAATGTACCTTCGGTGTCCCGGCTAGAAAATTACTCAGATTTCTCGTCTCTAGCCGAGGTATCGAAGTTAATCCAACTAAGATCTGGGCCATTGAACGAATGGAGCTGCCGAAGTGTCTTAACGATGTCTAGAAGTTCATTGGGTGCCTAGCATCATTGAGTCAGTTTGTATGTCGGTTGGGAGAAAAGGCATTGCCTCTCTACCAACTCATGAAAAAGTCGGATAAGTTCGTTTGGACGCCACAGGCCGATGAAGCCTTTGCCCACTTAAAAAAGATGTTAGCCACTGCACCAGTGTTAGCCTCTCCACTATCAAAGGAGCCAATGTTGCTCTACATAGCCGCAACCAACCGAGTTGTAAGTGCAGTGATTGTAGTAGAGCGCGACGAAGAGGGTAAGTCGGTGCAGAGGCCAGTGTATTACTTGAGCGAGGTGTTATCCACCTCAAAGAAGAACTACCCGCACTATCAAAAGGTGGCATATGGTGTCTATATGGCAGCTAAGAAGTTAAAGCATTACTTTGAGGAGCACCCCATCAAAGTAATATGTGCAGCTCCCATATCTGAGATAATGAGTAACAAGGATGCAAGTGGTCGAATCGCGAAATGGGCAATCGAACTAGCTCCTTATACGCCACAATATGACAGAAGAGAAGCAATCAAGTCTCAGGCTGTGGCGGAATTTTTGTGGATTGGGCCGAGGTACAATACGAACCACCACCACCAGATCCGAACTACTGGAGGATGCACTTTGACGGGTCAAAAAAAAAAACCGGGCTAGGCGTCGGAGTTGTGCTTACCTCGCCAAAGAAGGACCAGCTGAAATATGTGTTGCAAATCCATTTCGCAGCATCGAACAATGTCGCAGAGTATGAAGCACTTGTGCATGGCTCAAGGTAGCAAAAGAGATTGGTATACGTCGGATCATATGCTTTGGCGACTCGGATTTGGTGGTACAGCAAGTATCAGGACTATGGGACGCCCTTGATCCAAACATGGCACTGTACATATTTCATATACAGAAGATATCTGGTTACTTTGAGGGGTGTGAATTTCACCATGTACCCCGGGTGGAAAATGAGGCTGCCGACATGCTGTCGAAGCTCAGATCAACCCGACAAGCAATTCCACCGGGTGTAGCATTGGAACACCTCAGAAAACCATCTATCAGGTCGTCCCCAGGAACCGACTCGATCTATGTCCCGGAAGATACAGAATCCGGAGTTGAGCCCATGGACATTGACATGGGAGGTGGTGCGCGAAACCCGGGGAATGCATCAGCAAACCCGGGAACTGCCTTAGCGAACCCGGGGACTACCTCGCAGGACCCGGGGACTACTCAGCATGATCCAGTTGAAGTTATGCCGGTGGATCAGATGGAAATTGATGAGGATGTGCTCCCTATACGAGCAATACCAGCTTGGGCACTGCCTATATTTCAATTCCTGAAAGATGGAACGTTACCCACTGAGGAGGTGTTATCCAGGCAAACTCAGAGGAGAGCAAAGGCGTACACAATTATCAATTCCGAGCTGTACAAACAGAGTGTGACCAATGTCCTCCAGTGATGCGTTGACCCGGAAGAAGGGCTTGACATCCTCCGAGATATACACCAAGGAGAGTGTGGGCATCATGCCTCATCCCGAGCCTTGGTGGCAAAAGCGTTCTGGCATGGATTCTACTGGCCAAGTGCCTTAGAACAAGCAGAAGATCTGGTGAGAAAATGCAATGGTTGTCAGAGGTACGCTACCAAGACACATATGCCAATGTCGGAACTCAAGACCATACCAATTACGTGGACATTTGCCGTATGGTGCTTGGATATGGTTGGCCCGTTCAAACCAGCAAGGGGAAACATGACTCACATTTTGGTCATGGTGGACAAGTTTACGAAGTGGATCGAAGTAAAGCCTATAAGGAAATGTGATGGGGCTACGGCCATAACGTTTCTCAAGGATATAATCTTGAGGTACGGTTATCCACACAGTATCATAACTGATAATGGAACAAATTTTGCGGAAGGAGCATTTGCGGGTTTCTGCCGAGACAAGAAGATCCGATTCGACGTAGCCTCGGTAGCCCACCCCGCATCGAACGGACAAGTGGAAAGATCCAACAGATTAGTATTATCCAGGATAAAACCTCGGCTCATTGAGCCGCTGCAAAGATCAGCGGGGTGCTGGATAGAAGAACTACCAGCGGTACTGTGGAGTTTAAGAACAACTCCGAATCGATCAACAGGCTATACGCCGTTTTTTCTGGTATATGGGGCAGAAGCTGTATTACCAGCCGACATAGAGCATGATTCGCCTAGGGTCGCCCAATACACAGAAGCCAAAGTGCAAGAAGCCCGGCAAAATGATGTTGATCTGCTGGAAGAAGCAAGAGAAGTTGCATTGTCTAGATCCGCCATATATCAGCAAAATCTCCGACGCTATCATAGCCGGAAAGTAAGCCCCCGAGTCTTTCGGGAAGGCGATCTGGTGCTCCGGTTGGTACAGCGTACTGCCAGCATAAATAAATTATCCCCCCCATGGGAAGGGTCGTTCATCATGAGCAAAGCATTGCACAATGACTCTTATTATCTTATAGATGCAAAGCCACAGGAAAAGAACAAGGCGGACAGGTCCGGCGAGGAATCTAAGCTCCCATGGAATGTAGCTCTACTTCGTCCTTTCTACACTTAGCAGAGAAGTGTATGTATCCGAGTCTTCTCATATGTCGGTATGTATGCCGGCAATGAGCTTATGAATGAAATATTGGCACCTCGAGCAGTAACTCGGGGACTGCCTTAATAATATTTGTTGTTTTTTATTATTTTTACGTCAGCTGGAGTAAGTTGTTCTACTTAACTCGGATTAGTAGTGTGTGAGCACCAAAAACCCAACTCTTCGACTTGCTGCTGTCCAACAAGAATTGGCTTCATGGCAAGCAAGAGAACAAGTTTGGAATTGCATAGCACATGAAAAACGACTAAGGAAAAGAACTTAATCGAGTCGACGTTTGTTTTTGGGACTAACCTTATATTTACTTTCAAACTATTATGCTAAATTATTTTGAGCTAAGCCTAAAAGTTTCTAAGTATTGTTAAAACAATTTTTGAAGCTCGGGTTCGTAAGTCGTAAAACCGAATCAAGGTAGACACGAACCGAGCCAGAAGATTGGACGAACAAGAAAATGAAACTCGGGGACTACGCCCAAGTTAATCCGGCATACAAACTTAGTAGCAAAATATTACATAAGTACGGGACACATTTCCACCCGGCATACCGGGGATCTGATAAGTTTTCAAGTTCTTTTACTTAAGGAGCAGCAGGAGGAGGAAGTTCAGCGTCATCTTCGCCTTCTTTGATATCCGAGGCATCGTCCTCTCCATCCTCGTCTGAACCATCTTCAACATTCTCGACCTCTTCGTCGCCAGCGGCTTCCAGGAAGCTCAGACCCTCAGTCCATTCGTGAATGGGAGCATATTCAATGAGGCTATGGGCGTAAGCCTGGCACCGAGCTACCCATTCTGGGTCATTAGTCCACTTGGATCCGGTGCGCAGGCGCGCCAGGAGGCTGAGATCGATCTTCTCATACCACGTGAGTACGTGGTGAAGAACGGTCTCAGCTGCAGCACGTCCAGCGGACTCCCTCCAAAGGTCGAGCTGGGTCTCGATCTCCGTCAGCTTTTCAGCAAGAAGTGTGATTCTCTTCAGAGCGCCCTCGCCGGGCCAGAACGTGTTGAAGACTCGGACTGAAACGTCGAGGAGATCCTTGCCATAGTTCTTGATGATTTCCACGCGAGATGACAGGCTGACCAATAGGTCCTCCATGTCAAAGGGAATGCTCTCACCGTCAGGAGCGACGGGAGTACCCCTCTCTTGGTGGAAATTGGCAACAGCAGCGCTCGCAATGGGAGTACCCTCTAGAAATTGGCCTGAAAACAAGGCAAATGAAGAAGCTGAAGAAAATACATATGAAATAACCCGGAGAAGTATGTCGGATAAGGGAAAGGAACTTACGTGAAATGTGGCTGTGGATCCGGGTCAATTCATTGATGCAATTATCACGTCTTTGGCGGAGCTGCACCAGTTCAACGTTCGCCGACTCAAGTTTGACGTCGGCCTCCTGGAGAAGTTCGCGGTCCTTAGCAATTTGGAGGTTGAGGCGCTCGCGCTCTTCGGTGTAGTCCTGGCCAGCCTTTTCAAGCTCGGTTTGGTGCTGCGCCTTCATCTTCTTCATTTCTGCCTTTAGCTTGGCAATATCGTCGTTCTTGGTTCGGAGGAGGGCAAGCTCATCGTCTTTCTTTTTGAGCTCGGCCTGATGCTGCCCTGCTTGTTCGAGAAAATGCAGCATCATGTCAGGCACGGGCACACTATCTTCAAGAGATGCTAAAATAGCGTGTCGACCCGGTAGAACCGAGGTATGAATGTTTGCCGAGCCAAGAAGAAAAGAAGATGGAAAGCAAAGCAGGGTCGGACAAAAAGGACTTACCCTTGATCTGCTCCAGGTTCTTTCGCATAATCTTGTTCTTAGCCTCCACCCTAGCTGACGAAACCAAATAATGAGATTAGTTCGGCAGAGGAAGAAGAAGGAAAACGGAGAAGCGCCAAGGGAGAAACTTACCCCTTTTCTCATGCTCAGCGAGGTGTGCATTGTGCTTTACGAGCAGCATCTTGTGGGTATCCAGAAGACGCTGGAATTTAGCACTCCGACGGTTGGTGGTCACCTGAAAAGAATACAAAAATTTGGCTTAAGCCTTGTGCATATTTGAAGTGTACAAGATCCGGGCCAAGTGGAACTTAACCCGGCTCTAGGTGTGTGCATATTCGAAGTGTACAAGATCCGGGCCAAGTGAAACTTAACCCGGCTCTAGGTGTGTGCATATTCGAAGTGTACAAGATCCGGGCCAAGTGGAACTTAACCCGACTCTAGGTGTGTGCATATTCGAAGTGTACAAGATCCAGGCCAAGTGGAACTTAACCCGGCTCTAGGTGTGTGCAAGATCCGGGCCAAGTGGAACTTAACCCGGCTCTAGGTGTGTGCATATTCTAAGTGTGCAAGATCTGGGCCAAGTGGAACTTAACCCTACTCTAGGTGTGTGCATATTCGAAGTGTACAAGATCCGGGCCAAGTGGAACTTAACCCGGCTCTAGGTGTGTGCATATTCGAAGTGTACAAGATCCGGGCCAAGTGGAACTTAACCCGGCTCTAGGTGTGTGCATATTTGAAGTGTGCAAGATCCGGGCCAAGTGGAACTTAAACCGGCTCTACGTGTGTGCATATTTGAAGTTGTCAGGGAGTTACGTTAGTTTTCTAAGGAGCGTCTGGCCGAGTAACAAGTTACTCCCCCGGAGGCTCGGGGACTAATGGTTATATCGCTAGTGCATACTAAGGAAAAGGTGAAGTAACGTACCTCCATCATCCGACCCGCGAGGTTAATCGCCTTAGAGGTTGTGTTCATCTGGGCAGCGAATTCGGCGGGACCGAACTTCTCTGGGAGATCGTCGTTATAGACGAACTCCGCCTTTTTCCAGTTATTCATAAACTCAATCAAGGTCGGAGGATATCGCTCACCTCTGAGCATGTGGGGCAGCACCAAGCCCCTCGCATGTGCCTCTCTCCTCTCAACCTGAGCAAGGGTCGGACTGGTGTGCAGAACAAGTTGTTGTGCACTAGTTGGCTCGACAGGGGCGTCCTTCGGTGCGGGAGCCTTCTGGGCAAGCATGGACGCGAGGCTGCGCTGTCCAGACCCGGTGGACGCTGCCCTGGTGACGTCAGGGGATTTCTTGCCTTTGGCTTGCTGAGAGGAGGAAGTGGTTGCGGCTGATTTCCCCTTAGGAGCTGCCTGGGTACTTCCTCGCCGAGACCGAGAAGACTCGGACAAGGCGGAGGAGCTTGGCGCTGCTGCCCTTGTTGCTGGTGCCAGAATTGGTGCTGGTGCTGGTGTCGGTGCTGGTACGGAGGTAGTCTCGGTAGTTGCTGGTTGCAGCGGAGCCGAAGTGGTGGATGCCGCTACCTCGGCTGGGTCCGTCTCCCCCGCTCCGGGGTTTCCCCCCTCATGACGAGGTGGGCTGGAACCCGGAGCAGCCGCAGAACCCTCTGGAATAGGGCTCAGCGGGCGTGACTCGTCGTCATGAGGGGGAGAAGGGCTAGGTCGGAGCGGTGAAGAGATGCTAGATCCACTCTGGGGAACACCCTCCGCAGCACTGCCAAACCAAAAAATGTCAGAAGAGAGACTAAAACAATGCAAGGAAGAATAAGTTGCAGAGGAAAAAGAGGCTTACGCATCCGAGGTCAGGGTCTCCTTGGGTTTCCGTGCCCTTCATGCTAGGGCCTTGCCTGCAAGCTTGGAAGCAGTTTTGTCTCCGGACTTCTTCCGCCTTTTGGAGGGCTGAGAATGTCCAGAGGAGGAACTTGATGCAGCGCCACGCCTCTTGTTTGGCGCTGCCAGACTAGGTTCACCCGTGGCAAGGGGAGGGTCCTCGTGGATCTGCCCACCGGGGTTAGTTGATGCCGGAAAGGCAAAAGAAAGGGGGACATCATCAACAGGTTCAATCACCTCGATATCCGAGTCACCTTCATCATCGGGCCAATCTCTAATAGAAGAGGGTTTACCGGTGGGTCGCTTCGTAGCGTCGGTCATCAGGAGGAACATCTCTTGGTCTGGCTCTTCCTTGTCCGGGGTCTCCCGGTCGGGCGCCCATTTAAGGGTCAGATTGGTGCCGTCCTCGAGGGTCTACTGAAGGAATAGCTGAGGAAAAGAATGAACAACGGAGTCAAAAATGGAACAATGACCGACGTATAATTAACCCGGAGTAAATTTGCGCCACGAAGCTTACCAAGGGAGGAAGCCTATCCTGGCAGAAATGCTCAATTCCCCACGTCCATTCAGTGGAGAAGTCCTTGTGGGTGGTGAAGAGAGCCTTGACCCGGCAATAGATCTCCGAGTTGCTCAACTCGAAGGACGAGGTCTGGTTGGGGTCGCAGTCGATGCTCATATGTCACACCTTGTGGGTGCGCCTCTGGAGGGGGGAGATTCGGTTGCGCACGAACGTGATCATAGCATCCTCGTTGCGCAACCCGAGCTTCTTCAGCTTCGCAAACCTCTTGTTGACCTGGTTGGCCAAGGCTATGGGCTTCTTGGGGACAACGTCCCACGACTCCGGGTTAGGTGGACCCATAGCATAGGGAAGCAGTCGGATCAAGTCTTCAGTGCCCTTGTTCTGGACATAAAAGAAAGTCCAGGCCCATCCTTTGCAGGAGTCCAACCCAGTGACTCGAGGGAAAACGGATAACCTCCGGGGTGAGATGGATGCATCTCCGAATTGAGTGAGCTGCTTGTCCTCCGGATCGAGTTGAATATTTGGAATGACATTACGACGAAGGCCGAAAAACCAGATCCATAGCTCCTTCATGGGCCATAATCCGGCGTAGCCCTCGATCATAGAGGCAAAAGAAGAAAGAGAAGTGATTGCATTGGCAGGAAGGTGGTGCGGCTGGACTCCGTACGTGCTTAACCAGTCATGGAAGAAATCGCTGACCGGCAAACCGAACCCCCGTTGGAAGTGCGACAAGAACACAACGTACTCACCCGGATTGGGTGAGGGGGCGAGTTCGGCGGAGGCAAGGTGCACGATGACGCCGGCGGGGATGCGTATGGTCCGGTAGAGCCAGTCCAAGTCATCTTGGTAGACCCAGGACCCGGCCCACGCACCACGGTTCGTAGCGGCGGAGTCCTCCTCCATCTCTTGCTCAGCAACGACAAGCTCCTCCTCCATCATCTGATAATCGCTGCCCTCGCTGGTGCTAGCGGCAGCGGGGGGCAAAGGCCTAGATTGGTAGCGACCCGTTGTGGAGGAGGCGCGTAGCGGTGGCGACGACGTAGAAATATGGGGGAAAAGATGCGGTGGCGGCACTGCTGCTTGGGTGCACTGGCGGCAGCACAGTCGCGAGGAAGACAAAGAAGAAGAGCAAAGGGCAGAGGGGCGCAGTAAGGAGAAAAAGCCTAAGTGATGCGCCCCTCCCCTATTTAACCTCTCCCACGAGGAGAAAGTGGGATCGCGTTCTGCGGGCATGCCACACGCAGTGGCCGTGTACCACCCGCATCGACCAATCAGCAAGGAGCCACACGGAAGGCCACAGAGTGGACTTGGTCCCATGACGTGACGCGTTGATGCGGTAAACGAGGAGGCAGGCGTGACGTGACCCGCGCACAGTGATGACTGACAATTACTGCGGTGGTTACTGTGTTGGCCCTTAAAATGAGACAACATAATGATTAGCCTCCACGTGGGTTGGCGTACGAGAGAAGGAAGCAAGACCCGGATAGGACCGTGGTAACCCGGCCAGCAAGTGAAAACTTGGAATGTGCAGAGGGAAAGTAAAACCATGAGGTCCGAGTTGAAGTGGTAACCCGGCCGGCAAGTGAAAACCTGGAACGTGCAAGGGGAACGTAAATCCATATAACCTGAGACAAGGAGGTAACTTGGAAATAACGTCCAAAGGTCAAACATAATTGAACCTGATGTGGCCTTAGCGGCCGAGGCAGCTAAGACCGCACCAGCTTCGAGGACTAATGTTGGGGGGATACCCCCAGGTAGGGTCACGTCGGGGTATAAAGGCCGAGTTAGCCGAGGTTCGGCAAGGCCAAAGCGGATGCTGGCCAGGTCACCTCAAGACAGGCCGAATCACGGGGTAACCCGGACCAGGGGGCGTTCGCCTAACTAAGTCTCAACCGACTTAAGCAGTAAGTCGGAAATGCATGTTTAACTTGTATGCAGGAACAGGTGTGGCCGGATCAACTATGATTCGGGGCACATCTAGCTTCTAGGAGAAGGAAGGAATCTCGTCGGTCAAAAGAAGCCCCGGTACGCACTGCCTGAACGAAGCAGACAAGGGAAGGACCACCGAGGCGTGGCCGACAACGGTGACGATGCCCATGTCGGCTGACGCGGGCGCCGTAGAGGCTCACGTAGCCTCTGCATGTGTGACGCGAGGGAAAAGTAACCCGGTCAGCTTACTACTTTGGGAGATGGCATATTCTTAGGAATATGCCTCCACGTATGCCCTAAGTGGAGACCTAGCCCCCCCTATATAAGGAGGGCTAGGGCTTCTGTAGAGAGGGTTCCGATTTTTCTAATTTGGCTAGGGTTTTAAGTGTGATCTGTGAGCGAGAGTAAGAGAGCTGCTCCTTCCTCCTCTCGCCAATACTGCTCTAGGAGCACATGTAACCTTGGAGGCAAAGCAAATATAAACTTCTGTGTGGAGAATCACTTCACTATCCCCCCCTGGATTCCCCTAGCGTGTATTAGTCCCCACCTTTAGCCTATCCATGGCATCTGCCGTGACACCACCACGACACTTTCAATGCATTGTTATTCATGATCTTTGTTTGTAACCTTTCATGTTGCATGCATAGTTACTTTTTCTTATTGTTAGAACTTCTTCTTTCATGCTCATGTTTAGAGTTCTTTGATCCTAGCTTTTAATGCTTGCAAATAGTTTGATCTTGATTTTGATGGTGCATGTCACCTCCAAAATTATTATTTTTAACACTTACCTACTCGAGGACGAGTAGGAGTTAAGTTTGGAGATGTTGATACGTCGTAAACGTATCTATAATTTTTGATGTTCCATCCTTGTTTTATATCTACTTTCTTATGTTTTGTTCATACTTTGATATACTTTTATTAATTTTCTAGGACTAACCTATTAACAAGATGCCATAGTGCCAGTTGCTTGTTTTCTTCTGTTTTTGGTTACAGAAAAGCCAGAAAATGAATATTCTTGGAAT
The DNA here is from genome assembly GCA_023614405.1 of Avena insularis. NCBI lineage: Eukaryota > Viridiplantae > Streptophyta > Magnoliopsida > Poales > Poaceae > Avena > Avena insularis. The sequence goes on along the minus strand of CM042686.1, from coordinate 480,014,341 downwards.
TGGACGGGACAAAAGCCAAAGTCGATATTTTACCGGAAGACTCACTAACGAGGGTTTAACTCATCAATGCCCATTGTTATGGACTTGGGTTTTGGAGAAGGAGGGAGCGCTGGAGACATCTATCGTCTAGCAAACAAGCACACAGGGGACTCGAAGATTTACCTAGGTTCAGGCCTCGTAGAGGTCCCTACTCCTGCTTGTCTGCTCGTGGAATTATCAAAGGAATCGAGGATTACAATGGTGCACAGATGCAATCTGGCGAGGATGGTGGAAACTAGGGTTGCGTGTGTCCTCCTCGCTGCCCCTCCTAGCCTTTATATAGATAGGCCAGGTCTCGGGTAGCAGATCGAGTCGGTTACAGGTTAGGGTTTTCCCCTTTGAACTTTCTATCTCTAGCTTCTTCTTGTTCTTCAAGCAATCGAGAGTCCATAGGTTACTCGAGTTCTTCATTTGGGCCTTGGCGACACCGTGGGCCTTTATGTATTCAGGTCGTATATACCAAGCTCGAGTACCTGTAGGGTATACCCATGTCAGTAGCCCCCGAGTGTCCAGTAGAATCGCAGATTCGACTGGAGCCTTTATGAAGCCTTTCGAGTGCATGACTGAGTATGTTTTTCGACTGCTCTGTTTATGTCATAGGGATTGTTGATGTGCATGCCTGATTTAACCGATGTATCAGTATCAGTTAACTACCTTAGGGTAAAACAACGCAATCTACTCGAACTCGAGTCCCTGGACTCGAATCCGGAAAAGTGCTGGTGTAATTCGACTCAAGTCGCGGAGGTCTTACAGGAGTCGAATTCTAGTATATGGGTGTGAGCACTCGACGCGTCCGTCAAGGCATGTTCATTGTACCTGTAGGCACGGATATATTTCTGGTAGTGCGCAGCTAATGCGTTGCTAGGACTTCTTCAGGTCTTATCTTCACGCTGTAAGCGCGGCATCTGAAATTTTATCATCGCGGAGACGATTCGGGTGACCCAGGAGACGCAGTCTCTCTGCAGGGAAAAGTCATGAGGCGGTGTCGCCATAAGCTTCGAGTGTGGATGTTATCAACACACAGTACGGTGTACAAATAATCATAGGGTGCGCGACCGCTTCCTATGGAGTAACCGAGTGCCTGGTTGAGTCGAAGACTCAGGCAGGGACTAAAGAACTTTTGCGACTGCTATCGTCTTTGTTTGCTTGTTTCAGTCGAATTTGCTTCCGGCGCTCCCTATGGGAGTAACCCATGTCCATAGTCGAACCGTGTTTCGAGTGATTGGGTTTGCTTTGATTGTCCATGTTCCTGCAAAAAGAAGAAGAAAAATCATAGGGTGCGCGACCAGCGCTCCCTATGGGAGTAGCCCCCGAGTGCTTGGTGGAGTCGAAGACTCGAGCAAGGACTAAAGTAGTCGAAGTCTTCTGCTGCGTAGTTTTTGATGACGTCGATCTTGTGATTCCATGACCTCGATTTCCGCGTGGCGAAGTTTGTGAGACGTGACGAGCGGTGAGTCCTATTTCCTGACTCTGATTTGATCGGGCGTGCGTAATCTTTATTTAACTGCGCCTCCTCGATTTCCGCACGTAATGGGAGTAGTAGGGGACGGTTCACGTTTCAGGTCCACCACGTGTCGAGCTCGATGAACGCCACACGTCTGATAGGGTTTTTCTAAGCCGTTGGATTGCATCTTCTGGGGGGTTAAGTAGCGATGCGGCGACGGTAAATTTCACATCTTACTTCTTTTCTGCCTTTGCCTTCATCGCCATTGCCGCTGCTCCTCTGCTTCCTTGCGCTCCTTTCTTTCGCGGCGCTGGACCAGCTCTACGTATTTCCCAGCTACTTCCTTCGGTCGCATCGCCGCTGCGGAATGGGGAAGAAAAAGGGAGGTGTCGCGGCCAATTCTATTGTTGTCGCGGCTACGACGAAGAAGAAAGGTGGCTCCGCCGCTGCGGGCACCAGCACCACCGCCGGTGCCAAGAAGAAAGGCGCGGGCACTCGCGTCACAAATGGCGTGTGGCGTCCCTCTATGATCAAGTCCTCAGAACTTCGTCTTCTTCACCAAGACGGAGTTTTGTCCTCCGCAGTCTCCGACACGCGCGTCTTTGGCGGCGAGGTAATCCCCGCTCCTCCTATCGGTTTTCAGGTGATGTTCCTAGCATTCGTCATCCGTGGCCTCTCGTTGCCCCTGCATCCTTTCTTCAGGGGCCTTCTTTGTTTTTATGGGCTCCAGCTCCATCAGCTGTCCCCCAATTCCATCCTCCATGTAGCTTGCTACATTACCCTCTGCGAGTGCTGGCTCGGAATCGAGCCGCATTTCGGCCTCTTCAAGCGCCTCTTCAAGTTGAAGTGCCAATCGGCATCTGGCTCCATAGTCTACGATGTAGGCGGCTGCGGAATCCATGTCGATCCATCTGCCACTTACTTCGACATCAAGCTGATGATGTCCGTCCAAGGGTGGAGGGACAAGTGGTTCTACATCCGTGACCAGAAGGCTGACGGAGACCACTTCGGATTCGCGCCCTTCGACCCTGCGACGCCGTGCAAGAGGAGGCGCTCCTGGAAGAATGTGATCATGCCCGGCGAGTCCACGGAGACAGATGTGCTGTACGAGCGTGTCTGCGACCTCGAGAGTCGCATGGGCAAAGAGGAAGGAGGTTGCGCCCTCATTCGCACATGGCTGCACCGTCGCGTCTAGCCTCTGCAGGCCAGAGTCCACCCCATGTTTCAGTGGGCTGGCGCGGATGATATCACTCGCATGTCTGCCGATGGCATGCCCGCGAGTGAGGTAGACAAAAGGGTGCGACTGGTCACCAAGTACACCGTCAAGGATGTGCTCCCCAGTGAACTAGTCGTTCCTCCATTCGATGCTGCTAACCCTCCTCCTGAGGTATAGTCTTGCTACGTAGTAGCTTAGTTTGTTGATTGCTTCTTTGCTGTTTCGTAACTTTGTGCTAAATTATTGTCTGTATGCAGGATTGGGCGGTGTCACCCTGTATGCCTCCTCTTCCTGAGGGGGTTATCCCTCGTGAAGCCTTGGAAGAGGACGAGTCGGAGTCGACCGTCCCATATGATGTGGAGGAGGAAGCCCCCGAGTCGGATAGTCCGGATACTCACAAGCGTTCGCGCAGCAAGGATTCTGATGCGTCGTCTCCTTCGACTCCGGAAGGTGCAGGCGTTGGTGCGGAGTCGCCAATCCCTGCTATTTCTGTGAGTGCCATGGCGCCATCTTCTCGCAAGAAGATGCGGCTGCCGAAGGAGTCGTCGTCAGAGTCGGGGGATCCAACCTTAGACTTTGATAAGTTTGATTGGTAGGTATTCAAGTTTTCCTTTTTGGTTCTTCTTTTGGAGTTGCCCTTTCGTGATGTTGGTTTGGTCTTGCAGTCAGCAGGCGTCGTCATCTTCTGGCGACGTCCAATTTCTGAAAGAATCAGGAGTCACAACCTCGAGAGCCAAGAAAAAGGCTGAGCGTGCTCCTTCCCCTCCATTGGCGGCCTACTCCGGGCATAACTCATCCAGCTCTCCGCATGATGGGGAGCACCGGATGGTTGCTCGGATGACTGCTCATCAATCGAATTCGGAGTCATTGGAGGATCATGTGAGTGTAGCATCTCTTCTTCTGATATTGCAATTGTTTTTATCTATGTCATCTCCTGATCTTCTGATGTTTTCCTTTTTCGACAGCTCCTTGTGAAGGAAGCCGCTCACCTGGCGGAGCAAGTGCTTGCGATGGGTCGCCAGCATGCCATGCTGGATACGCGCTATCGCGTGGTGGAAAGTAAGTGCCATTTACCTCTTCTTCTACTGCATCGCTGTAATGTAGTCGACTGATAGTCTATCCCTGTTGTTTTGTTTTGCAGCTGAACATAATGCCCTTCTTCGCAACACCGCCACCATGGAAAAGACACTCGCCGCGGCTGTGAAGAGCCGCGATGAGGCAATCACGGCGCGTGACGAGGCGCAAAAGCGCGAAGAGGATCTGCGTGCCTCCATCGCAGCTAGGGAGAAGTTGTTCGAAGAACAGCTTTTCTCGATTGCCAAGGCTCTCTCAGGTACCTTTCTTGGATATCATTATTGTTCTCTGTTCAAATTTGTCGTTGGCACTGACTTTCGTGCCCATGTGTGGGTTCTGTACAGATGCTGGCGATTTGAGCTTCGACCCTCAGGCCCTTCGCCATGACGATGCCTTGGCGGGTGCTCTGTCAGCAGTCGAGGACCGCAGCGCCGCCATTCAAGATGTGCTCTCCAAGGCCAAGGGCATGCTCAGTCGCCTCCGGGAAGAGCTGGTGCCCAAGGATGAGCTGGTCGAGAACATGGACGAGCTGGTGAAATCTCTTGCCGGGGGCGTCCCTGCAAGCTTCAAGAACTCGCTCCGTGCGGCTAGTGTGTCAATGTCACTCGCTATGGTGCAGGCCCACGGAGTCGAAGTTGATCCTGCAGCGGTCTCTAGGGCGATGCCCGTTAGCATGGATGGCTAGTAGGTAGTCTTTCCTCCTTTTGCGACTGCTTGTGGAAAATATGGGCCACAGCTGATCAACACCATTGCAAAGTACTCTGAGGAGCTGCAGCGAGCCAAGAAAGCTGCGAAGGCCGCGGCATCAGGGGCCGGCGGAAAGTCAGTGGCATCTGATACTGCCACGGACTCGATGAGGCCCCCAAAGCCAAAGTCCAAGTCGAAGAAACCTGTTGCTCCTAAGTAGCTTTGTAACTTATGTCTTTTCTTGAAAACATGCCTTTTGGAGAGTGTATCTGCTGATACTTTTGCTAATCTTGAATGCACTCGAATCTTTTGTCTGCGCATTGATTTGGTCTTCTTATTACTTCTTGATTGGCTTGTGATAGGGCACATCAAGTGATCCTTTGAGGGAACCTCATGATTCGCCACCCCTTGATGACACTTTGGCACCACCGCGCTCAAGGGTGGATGAGCTGTCTCTGCTCACGCGACTCCGTGATCGCGTGAAGCAGTTGGAGCGTGAATTGCCTGTACTTCACGGTAATGCGGATGTATGGAAATCGAAGGCGGAGAAGGCCACCGCCCGAGAACAATATCTGTTGGGGGAGGTGACGCAATTGGGCGACCAATTTAAATGTTAGCGTTCTTACTCTTATCTTTTCCTTGTAGTCACTCGCGATGGTGTGTTGTCCTCATACTTCCGCTTTTGCCTTGTATAGTTGTCAGCGTGCGCCATCCGCAGGATGAGAAGGATAGGATTGCTATTTGCATGAACGATCTGACCCAAGAGCAGCTTCAAGAGAGTGGATATTTCTGGGTGGATCATGATCATGGAATCGCATTGGCGACCCTGCAGGATCGTGCGTAGTGAGTGCTGCACTTCCTGAAGATCTTGCAATCGTGCTTGAAGAACATTTATCGGATGATGTTTCCGCTAGATGTTGTGCCATCGAGCCTGCTGGCCCTCCTTGCCAAGTTCCAAGACCTAATCGGCTGCGGTCTGTCGCTGGTGCGATTGCATACAGGCCTAATGTGAGCGTTGCGCAAATTGCGGCTGGACCACCGCGCCACCAGCGGTTCTGCTTGGAATATGGTGCCGCACTATCGAGTGGAACACCCAAGGAGGAGATCGTCGACTTCTTCGAGGAGCAAACCAATGTTCTCTTGTTGCAATAGTAGTTTAGTTTGTATCCTGCACATAATTGTACCAATGTTGTAAAGTTCGTATGTATGCTGTGTATAATTGATTGTCGATGATGTATAAAAGAGCTTGTTAGCATGTATGTTTTGTGAGTGTGTTGCACTATGCGACTCCTTTTCGTTAGCCTGGCCATGAATTTATCTCAGTCCCTTGTCAACCTGTCAGGTGCGTTGCAACTGGGTTGATGTTTGTCAAGGGTTTCGATTGGTGTGCCAGTTACTCAGGATATCGCGTTTTAGTTCGTAGAACTGATGTGTATAGGGTGGCGCAGCCCCCGAGTGGATAAGTTGCGAAAAAATAAAGGAAAACACAGAGTTTTGGGGCACTTAGCTTTATTTATTCGCGGGACAGTACGAAGTACAATGTGTGGCTAAGTAGCCTTATTTGCAATGTAAAGGTAAAAACGACCAAGGGTAGAAGCGTCGCAGCTGCGCGACGTTCCAGGGATTGGAGTAACCGACTCCTGTCTCTAAATCTTGAAGGCGATAGGCGCCACCTGGGATTACTTCTGTAATCATATATGGTCCCTCCCAGGGGGACTCGAGCTTGAGATGTCCTTGCTGCTTTAGTCGAGGACCAGGTCGCCTTCGACGAAGGATCTAGGGCGTAGCCAACTACTGTGGTAGTTGCGCAGGTTCTGCTGGTAGATCGTTGATCTTTCCATGGCGATTTCCCTTGCCTCTTCAAGGAGATCGACGGAGTCTTCGAGTGCAAGAGTTGACTCCTGCTCGCTGTAAGCGACCACACATGGTGCTTTGTATCGTACTTCAACGGGTAGCACCGCTTTAGCCCCGTGCACCATGAAGAACGGGGTGTATCATGTGGCGCTGTTTGGAGTTGTGCGCAGGCTCCAAAGTACCGATTGCAGCTCATCTGGCCAGAAACCCGCAGCCTGTTCGAGTGGCCTGAGGAGTCGCTTCTTGATGCCGCCGCAGACGAGCCCGTTAGCTTTTTCGACTTGACCGTTGGTCTGAGGATGTGCCACAGAGGCATAGCTAACATTTATTCCCAGATTCTCACAGAATTCTTGGAACTCTTTGGATGTGAAGTTGGTCCCGTTGTCCGTGATGATGTTGTGTGGCACTCCAAAGCGGTAGACGATGGACTCGAAGAATTTGACTGCGCTGGCTCCTGACTGGTTAGTCACCGGCATGGCCTCTATCCACTTGGTGAATTTGTCGACTGCGACCAAGAGGTAGACGTAGCCTCCTTGCGAGGACCTTGGGAGTTTGCCGACCATGTCGAGTCCCCATTGCGCAAAGGGCCAAGCCAATTGAATTGGCCGAAGCTCTGCGCCAGGTGCGTGCGGCTTATCCACGAATCGCTGGCAGGCGTTGCATTTCTGGACGATGTCCTTAGCGTCGCGCATGGCCGTAGGCCAGTAGAATCCAGCTCATAGAGCTTTGACAACGAGGGCGCGACTGCCGGCATGATGCCCGCAAGTCCCCTCATGGATGTTGAGGAGGACAGCTCTTCCATCGGCCGTGGAGACGCATCGTTGGAGTACTCCTGTGATGTTGCGCTTGTATAGTTCGCCGTTGATAACAGCGAATGCCTTGGATTGCCGTGCGATGTGCCGTGCATCAGTCGGATCATCCTGTAGCCTCTTGCTGAGAAGGTACGTGATGTACGGTTGAGTCCAGGATTGCTCGTTCATCATGACGCTCATTGGTCCTTCGAGTCCTGTCTCCAGCTCCAAGTCATCGAGTGCCATTGGCTCATTGGGCGACGTAGCCCCCGAGTCTGTTGTTGCGCTTGTTTTCTTCTCTGCGGCCTTTGGCTTGATGGAGCATTCACAGATGTGCTCGAGAAATACCCCAGGTGGTATGGGGCGCAGGTAGAGCCTATGTTGGCGAGTGTGTCCGCCTCTTCATTGCTTTCGCGTCCTATGTGCCGCAGCTCGCAACGGTCAAAATCCCCTTCGAGTGTGTCGTAGAGGTCGCGGTAGGTGATCATGTTGTCGTTCTGTGCGTCGCACTCATGCATTGTTTGGTTGACGACCAGCTTGGAGTCGCCGTATATAATGAGCCTATTGGCGCCGCAGGCTTTTGCCATCCTCATCCCGTGTAGCAGGGCCTCATATTCAGCTTCGTTGTTGGAGGCGGTGAACTGCATTCGCATGATATATTTCAGCTTGTCCCCCTGGGGCGATGTCAGTATGACACCTGCACCAGCTCTGTCCTTCCGCTTGGATCCGTCAAAGTGCATTGTCCAGAGGTAGGACATATCTGGTTTTTCGGGGAGTTGGTTCTCCACCCAGTTTACGAGGAAGTCAGGGAGAACTTACGACTTGATTGCGTCGCGTTTTTCACATGTGATGTCTCATGGAGACAATTTGATTCCCCAAAGCGCGACTCGCCCCGTGGCATCGGGGTTGTTGAGGATATGCCCCAGCGGGGCGTCGTTGACCACCATGATTGGGTGTTCCTGGAAGTAGTGGTGCAGTCGCCGGGCAGTCATAAAGACGTCGTATGCTAGCTTCTGGTAGCGCGGGTACCGCTGTTTTGTTGGCATGAGGACCTCGTTGAGGTAGTAGACTGGTCGCTGTACCTCGTGGACCTTGTTTTCTTCGGCTCGTTCGACTACGAGCACTGTGTTGACCACCTGGTTGGTGGCGGAGATGTATAGCAACAACGGTTCCCTTTCTCGTGGAGTCACCAGTACTGGCAAGGTGGATAGCAGGCACTTGAGGTCCTCGAATTCTTCCTGTGCCTCGTTGGTCCACTCAAACTTGTCAGCTTTGCGGAGGAGTTGGTAGAAGGGCAACGCCTTTTCACCCATCCGACTGATAAATCGACTGAGAGCCGCGATTCGCCCAGCCAGTTGTTGGACGCCCCTTATGTTTTTCGCCTTCTCCATTGCCAGTATGGCATTTATTTTCTTCGGGTTCGCCTCGATCACTCTCGCGAAGATGAGATACCCGAGTTGTTGCCCAGATGGTACGCCGAAGCCGCACTTGTCCAGATTGAGCTTGATCCGGTAGCTATCGAGGTTGGCGAAGGTTTCATGCAAATCATCGATTAATGAGGCTTCCTTTTTGGTCTTGATTACTATGTCGTCGACATAAACTTGAATATTGCGACCGAGTTGGTTCTTGAGGCAAGCCTGCATGCACCGCTGGTAGGTGGCTCTTGCATTCTTTAGCCCGAAGGGCATCGTGTTGTAGCAGAATACACCAAAAGGCGTTGTAAACGCTATTTTTTCTTGATCTTCCTCCTTCATTTGAATCTGGTTATAGCCTGAGTAGGCGTCGAGGAAGCAGAGGCGCTTGCACCCCGCGGTGGAGTCGATGATCTGGTCAATTCGCGGTAGCGGGAAGTGGTCCTTTGGACAATGCTTATTCAAAGAAGTGAAGTCCACGCACATCCGCAGGATGTCCGTGTCCTTTTTTGGCACTAGCACCGTGTTGGCGAGCCAAGTGCTTTCCTTGATCTCGCGTATGAATTTGGCGTCGAGGAGTCTGTTGATCTCCATTCCGACTGCCTTTGCTCTTGGCTCAAATAATTGCTGGATTGTTTGCTTGAATGGCCTTGCATCTGGGTTGATGTTGAGTGCGTGCTCGGCGAATTCCCTAGGAACCCCTGGCATGTCCGCTAGACACCAGGCGAAAATTTCCCAGTGCTCACGGAGGAATTCAACGAGCGCGAGTTCCTATGCGGGACTCAAGTTGTTGGCGATGAGGGCCGTCTTGGCGGGATCCGATGGGTGGACCTGAACTTTCTTTGTGTGCACCGATGAGTCGAAAGATAGATCGGGCGAACTTGGTCGGCTTAGGGGAGGCAGACTGTTGTCTGTCGACTCCTTTAGTCTCACTAGTTCTTCCTAAATGCCGAAGGACTGGGAGATTCTGTTAAATTCCCTGTCGCAACTGTCGAATATCTCAAAGCTCCCGTTGATTGTGATGACACCATTAGGGTCTGGCATCTTCATCTGCAGATACGCGTAGTGTGGCACTGCCATGAACCTAGCGAACACGACACGTCCGAGGATGCAGTGGTACTGTGAGGGCCAGTCGACGACCTCAAAGTCAACGCGCTCGCGCCAAAAGTTTTTCGGCGTGCCGAAGATGACATCGAGATTGATTTTGCCAAGGGGATACACGCCCTTGCCTGGGACGATGCCGTGGAATGTTGTGTCTGAGGCCTCTAAGCAAGTCAGAGGGATCCTCATTGCTCGCAAGGTACTCGTGAATATAAGGTTGATGCCGCTTCCGCCATCCATGAAGACGCGGCTCATGTCGAAACCTCCGATTTGTGCCTCGAGTACGAGGGGACAATGGCCCGGACGAGGTACTTGGGGCGGATGGCCGCGCTTGTCGAAGGTGATACAGGACTCGCTTCCGCTGAGGTACTCAATGGTAGATGGTGGCGAGTTTGTGGCCAAGTTGACTTGGCGAGTGATGGCCTTCTGCACCCTATTCGAGGGGCGTCCCTTTTGGATCATCATGGCACCCATGGCTCGTGGGTATTGTTCGCCTCCCTGGTGCTAGTCTGGCGCAACTCCATTTGGGGGTAGTCCAGGTGGTGGTGGTGGAGCTCCATGTGCCACGGCGCCTGGAGCAGCTCCGTAGCCCCTTTCGACTGTGTTGCGATTCATCCGAACCAGTCCCTCATGTAGCTTGAGGAACTCGCAGCAGTCCTTGAGGAGGTGGCTGGACTTCTTCTTTCCATCATGCTTATCGATGTAGAAGTGTACGGTGCATGGCCCGGACAGCTTGTCTTCAATGGATGTTGCGGGCGCCTCATCGCGGTTGCGGCGCTGCCACACTTGCGTGGTCTTTCCGGAGTTGCGGTATCCACCGCTGCGGTAGCCGCTGTTGCGGTTGTCGTCGCGTCTATCGGCGTAGCCGGCTGCGACCATGTTGACGTTGTCACGGTCATCGTAGATGCGCATGCGACGTTTGCTTCGGCGGTCGCGTCTGCGTTCGAGTTCTGCCTCGTCGTCGGAGTGAACACAATTCTTCACCGAATCCTCTCCATCTGCCCAGCGATTCGCGATCTCCATCAGATGGTCGATGGTTTTGGGATTCGAGCGGCCCAGCTCCTCCCTAAGCTCTATGTGGCTTACGCCGCCGTTGAATGCATCAATCGCGCGATCCTCCGAGATGTTCTCTGCGAAGTTCTTGATGATGGACCACCTCTGGATGTAGGAGCATAGCGATTCGCCCGATCTTTGATGACAGCATCTCAGCTCTTCGATTGATGCGGGCTATTTGTACGTGCCCTTGAAGTTGCGCACGAAGCTGTATACCAGCTCTTCCCAACTACGAATGGATCCGTGTGGGAGGTTGTTGAGCCAGGCTCGGGCGGCGCCCTGAAGCTATAGCTGCAAGCATTGCATGGCTGTACTTCGACTTCCGTTGTGAAGCCTGATAGATGAGATGTGGTCCTCCAACCAGATCTTTGGGTCCTGTAGGCCATCAAACTTCGGGTTCTCCGATGGGAGTTTAAACCCCTTGGGCATTTACTTTTGCTTGATGGCCCTGCTGAAGCATCTGGCGCCACAGAGCTCCACATCTTCGTCTTCTGATTCAGTCGACCGAGCACGTCGCGCCCTTGATTTGTCGATCTTGCGCTGCGTGAGGTCATCGCGCGCATCATAGTCGTGGTCGTGTCGCCGTGAGCGGCGGCGTCGGGACAGGTCGTGACTGTCGTCGCTGGATGAGGGCAAGGAGTAGCGCTTTGCTAGCGCTTTGCCTTTTTTCGGCTCCGGTGTTGGCTCCTTATCGAGGGCGGCCTCGATTATTCCCAAGCCCATGATCGTGGATCGGTGCATGGCAGCTCGGGGATCTCTAGTCGGCGGCTAGTTGTTGAGGAGGTACATGGTGGCTGCTGTCACCGCAGCCTGCGGTGTTTTGGGGACCACATTGCCCCGTGTATCGACTGTCATAGAGCTGAAGTCGAGGACCTTTGCAGCTTCTATGCGTTCTTGCTCGGTGAGATGAGCCATCCGGGATCGCCTCTTGTTTGCGATGTACTCGTTGCCCTTTGAGGAGGATCCTCCGTGGGAGGAGAGCCCGGCTCGTCGGAGGCTTGATTCATCAGCCGCCTTTTTTCGCGCCTCGAGTTGCGCGATTGTCTGTAGCTGGCGCTTGTATTCCTCCTTCAAGAGCCAGTGGTATCCCATCAATAGTTCTTGCAGGGAACCAAAAGGTAGAGGATGGCCTCGTAGGGCTTCGCATCAGCGGGCCCACTCAAGATCATTGAGCCTGATCACGACGCGTTCGCCAGTTTGCTTGTTTATCATGGTTGGAGGTTCGATTTCTCCTCCATTGTTGACGAGGGTGTCGTTGCCGCTGTTGCCGCCGTTGGGCGGTGGTCCACCATTGGGTATGCCGCCGTTAGGCGGGTCGGTTTCGTTGCCACGGTTTCCCGTGTTGTCGCGATTGACACAGGTGTCGCCCGTGTTGATGACGGCGCACATGAAGTGGTTGGGGAAGCTGCTGCTCCCGCACCTTTCAGATCCGGAGCCATAGGCTCCATCTTCAGTTGCCAGATCGCTCAGATCGGAGTCGCGACTGCTATCGCTGATCGTGTTCTCGACTGTTGTCGGGGCATTGAGCTTGTTGAGGGTGCCGATAGATGGAGGGAACCACGATGTTGGAGCAATCGATGGTACCATTGGCTGGTCAGGCAGGCGAAGCGTGCCCATCTGACCAACTTGGAAGCGGAAGCTCCCGATAGCCAGGATGATTCCGTCGCCCACGAACTCAAAAGCCGGGCGAGTGGCTGGCGTGTGGACGGTGAAGTCAAACACGCCGAAGAGCTGGCGGATCTCTGCTGTTGCAGAGTTGTAGATCGCGGTTGATGGGGCCGAAGAAGCCGCAACATCAGCACTCCTAATTCCCACAGACGGCGCCAATTGACGAGGGTTTAACTCATCAATGCCCATTGTTATGGACTTGGGTTTTGGAGAAGGAGGGAGCGCTGGAGACATCTATCGGCTAGCAAACAAGTACACAAGGGACTCGAAGATTTACCCAGGTTCAGGCCTCGTAGAGGTCCCTACTCCTGCTTGTCTGCTCATGGAATTATCAAAGGAATCGACGATTACAATGGTGCGCAGATGCAATCTGGCGAGGATGGTGGAAACTAGGGTTGCGTGTGTCCTCCTCGCCGCCCCCTCCTAGCCTTTATATAGATAGGCCAGGTCTCGAGTAGCAGATCGAGTCGGTTACAGGTTAGGGTTTTCCCCTTTGAACTTTCTATCTCTAGCTTCTTCTTGTTCTTCAAGCAATCGAGAGTCCGTAGGTTACTCGAGTTCTTCATTTGGGCCTTGGCGACACCGTGGGCCTTTATGTATTCAGGCCGTATATACCAAGCTCAAGTACCTGTAGGGTATACCCATGTCACTCACGGAGCCAGAAGACGAGACGCAGAGGGGCCAGGGGCTGGCCACACCATAGGGTGGCGCGGGTGTCCCTGGCCACGCCACCTAGTGGTGTGGGCCCCTCAGGCCTCCACCGACCTTGCCCTTTAACCTATAAGAAGCCTCCGATGCAGAAACCCTAAATAATCCAGCCTCCAGCCACGAAAAGTTCCATAGCGCCGCCGCCAAAGAAGAGGAGATTCGGTGGATAGAAAGTCTCTGTTCCGGCACCCTGCCACGACGGGTAAGTTCCCCCAGATCCATCTCCATTGATCTCCACCACCATCTCCATCGCCGTTGCTGATTCCCATGATGATGAGGGAGTAGTTCTCTCTCGAGGCTAAGGGTTCTACCGGTAGCTATGTGTTCATCTCTCTCTATGCATGATCATATTGTGATCATGAGCTTTGTAATCAAGTAGATCTACCTTGCTACTCAAGTGCTTTAATAGTTCTCTGCTCTCCCCATGTGTGTGAAAGTGACAGCATGCACACCATGGTGGCACTTAGGCTAGAGATTACAAATACTTGTTATGAGTTATATTTGGAGTTGGATGTTTCTATGAAATTGTGGTGTTTGTTGGAACCATCTAGAGCTCAAGGTGACAGTGTGGGGTTATCTAGATGGGGAAAGCAGACTTTGAGGAGTGTTGTTATAGGCCTACCATGGATTAGAGTGTCCAACCGGAGAGTAGTTCAGAGTAGTATCATGAAGAGAAGATATTTATATGAGAGTGTTCACTAGCGAAAGTATGATCCCTAGGCCTTGTTTCTAAACATTGAAACACCGTTGCAACTAGATATGTTACATGTTTGCTTGCTTCCATCTTTTTGTCTTTAGTCTTTTCCTCCCGTCAAGCTCTTTTCTAGCACCGTTGTCTTATATCCGTACCACTTGTATTTCACTATCTCTTCGCCAAACTAGTGCACCTATACACCTGACAAGTGTACTGGGTGTGTTGGGGACACAAGAGACTTCTTGTATCTTGATTGCATGGTTGCTTGAGAGGGATACCTTTGACCACTTCCTCCCTGAGTTCGATAAACCTTGGGTGATCCACTTAAGAGAAAGTTGCTACTATTCAACAAACCTCTACACTTGGAGGCCCAACAACTGTCTACAAGAATACAAGTGCGTAGACATCAGAGACCATCATTGAAGGCGTCGATCACTCTTTCGTCGGATATCGCTTCAGTCAGATTTTTGGTGATGTTCCATCGTTGGATGAAGGCTCGTATTGATTCTCTTGGCTTTTGCTTGTAGGCGCGTAATTGCTCTAAAGATGTGGGTCGCTTGAATGTGGATTGAAAGTTTCTGATGAATTTGTCTTCAAGATCATTCCAACTACTTATAGAATCTTCTGGTAGCTGCTTTAGCCAGGAGCATGCCGCACTGGTTAGGTGGAGCTGTAGGCTTTGCATTGCCGTGGCTTTGGATCCTCCCTGTAATCTAATAGTCGCTAGATAATCTATCAGCCAAGCTTTGGGTTCTTGGAGGGCGTCATATTTTTGTCGATCTTGTGGTAGCTTAAAGTCCTTCGGTACTGGAGTTTTGCGAACCTGTCGGGTAAAGCAGCTGGCTCCACATAATTATTGTTCGTCCTCACTTTCATCGTCACGGTATCTTCGGGTGCTCTGCTCTTCTCGTGATCGATCAATCCTTCATTGGGTGATGTCGTTTCTTGTTTTGTTGCGTGGTTCTTGTTCAGAAAAGTGGACCTGATGTAGCGACCGTGATCGTCGGGTGTGACCTCCTTGCCGAGGGCTGTTGCGATGGTGTGGGGATTGGTCTCGTTGCCTTGTGGTTTCTTTATCTGCTTACGCAAGAGTTTCTCCCACCAAACCGAGATTCATCAGGGCAGATTGGTGGAGGGCTGCACGGGGATCGTCGGGTGCAGGTTGTGTCATGATTAGATATGTTTGCGCGGCCACAATAGCTGCATGGGCTATCTTTGCTTTGATGTTCCCATCTTGATCTATCGACATAAATGAGAGATCAAGGTCTCGAATTAATCTGCTTCTCTCCTCTTCGGGTATACTTCTTAATCTAGACGTTCCTCTTCTTGGTGATGCTTCTCCTATGTGCTTCTTGATCCTCGGGTGGGGCTTAGATGTGCCCTTCATAAGCTAGATTCGTCAGCTACCCTCTTCCTTTCGTTGAGCTGCCTTTGCATCCTAAGGATCTTTCTCTTTTGTAGTGCAGCAGATACTGGTATGCCAATAGATCTTCGTGGGTGGCATCTGTTGCCATTGGGGTCGCACCCGAAATTGCTGCTCTCGCTTTCTCCCATGCACTGACTGGTAGGGTGAGGGTTCACCTCTCATCTTCGTGTGCCTGCTCTTCTTCTCTATTTTCTCGGTTGACTATTGGATCTACTTTGTTTCCTCGACTTCCTTTGTTGTCATTGCTTCCTGCACTATGGCTTGAGAGGATATCATTGGAGTTACCAATTGGGTTACCGTTGGAGTCTTGCTGGGTCATGGCGTCTCTAATGATCACGCATACTTGGTGCTGAGTGGCGTACGGACTGGTAACGTTGTCATTTTCGCTGATGGAGACACTATCGGATGAGCCAGTGAAGTCCATCAGCTTTTTCTCTGGATAAATTTCCGCCATCCGAATCCCAAAGTCAATGCTTTCGCTACTTTCTTCGGGTTCTGAATTAGCTGGGCTTGCTTCACGTGGTGGTGTGAAGGGTGGGTCTGATCCGAAGGAGAGATTGTCATAGAGACCATCAAGATCTCCCAGATTTGTGTCGACTTGCCCGCCTTTGTTCCCTTCTTCGATCTGTGCCTCGACTTCCATTGGAGATGTAGTGGGATGTTCCTGTACTTCTGTTGATTTGCGGGTAACTTGATGGGTGGGCGGGCGTGGATTTGCTTTCATCGAGTTGATTCTTGGTGGAGAGCATTCCGCCGAATCCGTGTTTCCATCGTTCAAGTTTCCCACAGACGGCGCCAATTGACGAGGGGTAACCTCGGCAATGCCCATGGTGATGGACTTGGGGTTTCACGAAAAAGAGAACGCTGGGGATGTCATCAGATATCATGAAAACAATGAAGACAAAGTTGCCTGAATATTGGGGAAACACTCTATTACAAGTTGTCTACTAGATTTCGGTACCCTCGCTTGGGCTTCTCCCGCCCTATATATAATAGGCCAGGTCTCAAAGCTGTATGCGGATAGGTTTCATACACGTGTGATTACAATACCAACATAATGTCAATTCATGGTTTCTTCCCTAATACAATAAGAAGTTTCTGTCGGTTGCTTCCTTGGGCTTGTATCTGGAATCTCTACGGGTTGTAGGCCTTTTACCCGATGCAGGGTAGCAAATAGTGAGAATCCGAGTAACCATACCCATGTCAAAGACAATAGTAACAATTGTAGTAAACAGTAGGATTAAAGTGCGGTAGGAATAGGGATGGATGGACGCGCGTTGCATGGATAAGACAATTCATGTAATAATCAAGATATAGGGCATTTGCAGATAAATAAGATAAAGTATCCAAGTACTAAATAATCATAGGCATGTGTTTCATATATAGTCATACGTGCTCGTAATGAGAACTTGCACAACATCTTTTGTCCTGCCATCCCGTTGCAGCGGGGCCTCAAGGGAATCTACTGGCAATTAAGGTTCTCCTTTTAATAGAGCACCGGAGCAAAGCATTAACACTCCATGAACACACGTGATCCTCACATCATAGCCATCCCCTCTGGTTATCCTGATTTCTATCACTTCGGGGCCTTGGGTTCTGGACAATAATATGTGTATACAACTTGCAGGTAAGATCATAAACAATAATATCATCATGAGTCAATAACATGTTCAGATCTGAAATCATGGCACTCGATCCCTAGTGACAAGCATTAAGCATAACAAGTTGCAACAATGTCAAAAAGCACTAACAATAGATACTAGCCACCATGCCCTAACAATCTGATGCAATTACATGAATGATCTCATCCAATCCCTACCATCCCCATAGCCTACTACGGGGGATTACTCACTCATGGATGGGGAATCATGGATGGTTGATGGAGAAGCATTGGTGATGATGATGGCGATGTTCTCCTCCAATTCCCCGTCCTGGCAGGGTGCTAGAATGGAGTTTCTGGTTCCAAATCGCGGTTTCTAGTGGTGGCGGCGCAGCGGAACTCTATCTAGAAAAACATCGACCCCCCTTTGTCTTTATGTCATAGGGCTTATGTAGGCGAAAGGAGAGGTCGAGGCGGAGACCGAGGTGGCCACAGCACCCCATGGCACGACCTGGCCTAGCCCGCGCCACCATGTGGTGTGGGCCCCTCGTGGCCCCTCTCCATCTCGTCTTCTGGCTCCGTGAGTCTTCTGGTAAAATAGGAGTTTTGCGATATTTTCCGAGATTTTTTTCTGAAAGTTGATTTCCTGCACAAAAACGAGACACTAAAGCAATTCTGCTGAAAATAGTGTTAGTTCGCATTATTTGTATCCAAATCACACAAATTAGAGAAGAAACAATAGCAAAAGTGTTCGGAAAAGTAGATACGTTTTGGATGTATCAATGGCCTCCTCATATCCTCCTCCGACGCTGCCTCTAGACAGCCTTCCCGCTGACAAGGTTATGCCTCGCATCAAGCACATGCCCTGCAAGCAGGTCAGGCGCACCATCCACCACGCCTCAGCGAATACGAGGCGGGAGGATTGAGGACCGCACCCACGCGAGTCGACCCCCCGCCGTATTCCCCTCTCTACGGTGGTTGTCACGTATTTCTAGGACGCCTCACGAGGTGCCCATAATGGCTGTGGCGGTCAGGGAGATGAGATCCATGGGGATTGCATTGGGGTTTTTCCCCGTCTGACCCGCTTTAGACCTGACCCCTTAGCCGGCGCATTGAGGGCAGAGGCCATCACTGTGGGGGTGCCGGGGTTGAGCAGCGAGATGGTGGGGCCACCGGCCTTCACGGTCGTGTCGCCGAGCCAGGACCTGCCATTCCTGTCGAGTTCACTCCAATCCAGGTAGGGTTTCCTAGCATGCCTTCAGCCTTACTGTCCGGATTTGCGGCGGCAACAGCGGGCGGCGTCCTTGATACGTTGCAAACGTATCTATAATTTTTGATGTTCCATGCTTGGTTTATATTTACTTTCTTATGTTCTGTCCACACTTTGGAGTCCTTTCTATAAATTTTCTGGAACTAACCTATTAACAAGATGCCATAATGCCAGTTGCCTGTTTTCTACTGTTTTTGGTTCCAGGAAAGTCAGAAAATCAATATTCTTGGAATTGGACCGGACAAAAGCCAAAGTCGATATTTTACCGGAAGACTCACGGAGCCAGAAGACGAGACAGAGAGGTGCCACAGGGCGGCCACACCATGTGGTGGCACGGGCTATCCCTATCCGCGCTACTAGGTGGTGTGGGCCCCCTGGCCGGCCACCGACCTTGCCCCTTCGCCTATATATGCCTCCCGGGACGAAAACCCTAGATCGTCCATCCTCCAGCCACGAAAAGTTCTGCAACGCCGCCGCCATAGAAGGGGAGATTCAGGGGACAGAAAGTCTCTATTCCGGCACCCTGCCGGGACAGGGAAGTGCCCCCAGAGCCATCTCCATCGATCTCCACCACCATCTTCATCGTCGTTGCTGATTCCCATGATGATGAGGGAGTAGTTCTTCCTCAAGGCTAAGGGTTCTACCGGTAGCTATGTGTTAGAGAAACTCCTGGGCCGCTGGTCTAATCCATGCTGACATGGTGGAAACCTACAGCGTAACAATAATGAGCTGTCTATGAAGCATTCTTCTTAAAAAAAAGAGTCCTATATTGAGAAAAAAAGAAAAAAGAAAGAAAAAAAGAAGAGATTATGAAAAGAGGAAAGAGAGAAAAAAGCACCATATTCCCATGGTAAATAAGAAGATTGCTGAGATGCTCGTTGTCTGCTTGCCTTGTCATTTTGATATGGGGATTCTTCCGTATCATCGGGCAAGGGGTACCCCGTTGGAGGTTCTCTATGACACACATGTACTTATGATGACAAGAACTTACCGGTGACTAAACTTGAGTAGCATGAGGAGCGGCCCTCGTATTCAAGGGACATGAGATTTCTAACTTATACTTCGTCAAGCATGTACACCATAGTTTGTTCACTTTAACCTTAATCACTTCAAGATGCTTATGATAGGGGCAATGAGAGCTGAAAGCTATTAAGTACCATAATTTTTGGAAGCTCTTTATGAAACTTGAATCTCTACTTCCTTCTATGAAGGCCTTTCTTCCACTATATATATTGAGTCTCCACCTTCTATCTTTATGCACCTACTTTGAGAGCATAGTGGCCATTCTTATTTCTATGTGCATTGTCCCAAGACTTGTTGATTGATGCATAACTTTGATATTGCTTGTTTTAAACTATTTGTATCTAGTCACTCTTATGAACTTTGAAGGTGTCCTATGCATTTATGTTTGCTACTCTATGAGGGACAAGTTGAATACCACTATGCTATGTTTTCTTTATGTGAAACAAACAAACGTCTTGCAAAGCATTATTATTCATGAATCTTTTATTTATGCCTTTTCATGTTGCAACATAGTTTCTTTGTCTTATTGCTAGAACTTTTTATTTCATGTTATGATTGAAGTACTATGATCCCAGCTATCAATGTTTTACAAATACTTTGATCAAGTTTATGATGGTGCATGTCATCTCAAAAATTATTCTTTCTTTTTATCACTTACCTACTCGAGGACGAGCAGGAGTTAAGCTTGGGGATGTTGATACGTTGCAAACGTATCTATAATTTTTGATGTTCCATGCTTGTTTAGTATCTACTTTCTTATGTTTTGTTCACACTTTGAGGTATTTTTATACATTTTCTGGGACTAACCTATTAACAAGATGCCACAGTGCCAGTTGCTTGTTTTCTGCTGTTTTTGGTTTCAGAAAAGCTAGTAAGGAAATATTCTCGGAATTGGACGGGACAAAAGCCAAAGTCACTATTTTACCCGAAGCAACACGGAGTCCGGAGGGGAGATGAAGTGGTGCACCTGGGCGGCCACACCTAGTGGCCACGCGGCCTGGGGGGCACGCCACCAGGGAGTGTGGGCCCCCTGGTGCTCCACCGACCATGCCCCTTCGCCTATAAAAGCCTCCCGGGATGTAAACCCTAAGGACCCGATAAAAATTCCACGAAAGAGTCGGTAGCCGCCGTCATCTCCATCCCTGGATCGGGAGGGATCTGAAGCACTTCCCGGCATCCTGTCGGAAGGGAGAGATCACCCTGGAGGCCTTCTTCGTCACCATGCCTGCCTCCGGTGTGATGCGTGAGTAGTTCATCCTTGGACTATGGGTCCATGTAGTAGTTTGATGGTTGGTTCTCCTCCTTTGTGCTATCATGTTTAGATCTTGTGAACTCCGTTCATGATCAAGATCATCTATTTGTAATCTTACATGTTGTGTTTGCGGGGATCCGATGGATATTGAGATGCTATTTCAGATTTATTATTGATTCTATCATGTATATGTTATTTGTGATCTTGCATGCTCTCCGTTGTTTGTAACTATCTTGGCCAAGTAGATGCTTGCAACTCCAAGAGGGAGTATTTATGCTCGATAGTGGGTTCATGTCTCTAGTAATCTGGGGAAGTGACAGAAATCTCTAAGGTTGTAGATGTGTTGTTGCTACTAGGGAAAAAACAGTAATCCTTTGTCCATGGGACAATCATATTGTTTACTTTACACAATTTTCTTAATGCAATTATCTATTGCTTGTAACTTAATACTGGAAGGGGTTCAGATGATAACCTGAAGGTGGATTATTAGTCATAGATGCAGTTGGATTACGGTCTATGTATAATGTTGTAATGCCCAATCAAATCTCATAGGAGTTAAGATGTCTAGTATATGCATTGTATGATTTCTCGAATCTGTCAATTGCCCCGCTATAATTTGTTCACCCAGCATGTTATCTATCTTAAGGAGAATCACCTCTAGTGAACTATGGACCCCGGTCCATGCCTTTACCATTGCTATACCTTCTACTGTTACTATTTACTCTTTACTTTCCGCAAACAATTACTATCTTCCACACAATACGTTTAATCCTTTGTTTTCAGCAAAACCGGTGAGATTGACAACCTCACTGTAAGTTGGGAGCAAAGTTCTGTGGTTGTGTTGTGCAGGATTCCAAGTT
Organism: Avena insularis; assembly: GCA_023614405.1. Lineage (NCBI taxonomy): Eukaryota > Viridiplantae > Streptophyta > Magnoliopsida > Poales > Poaceae > Avena > Avena insularis. Next base: position 479,993,169 of record CM042686.1, on the reverse strand, counting down.
GCTAGCAACACCTTGCATTTGTTTCCTTGCTCCTACTGGTTTGATAACCTTAATTTCATAACTGAGGGAAAACATGTTGTTGTGCTCACCATACCTCCTCTTGGGGTTCCCAACGAGCTCTACATTTTGAGCCATCATCCGTCCTTGCCTCCTCGGTCACATTTGTTCGCTCGAGTTGATTTGTAGAACTGGTGAAGTGGTTGTATCTGAGTGGAGTAAGTTGAGCTTTGTGGGTGATTTTCGGCCCGATTCACCACATTGGGCCAATTTGATATGCATCGGGGATGTATGGCCCATGCGGGAAGTGATGGGCATCCAACGACCAGAAAGAGGTAGATGGCATGATCGGTCGGTCAAAAATATCCAGATCATGAGAGACCTTCTCTTTGACTGAGTTTTAATCTTTACTATTAAAAGCAATACCACGGTGTCACACTTCAAGATAATTACTAGAAAATGCCACCATACTCACCTCTATTTTGAGATAATTACTGGGCGTGTGATGCATGCAGCGTTATCTACTCATGGTTAGTTAGATTTGTTAATTAGACAGATTGCATGCAGCCTTATCTACTCTAGGAACGCGACTTGTGTGTGGGCAGCTCGATGCCTTTTAGTTGGAAATATATACAGAGAATCTCATGAGGCCACAGCCCAGCTAATGGTAATACTCGCATAAGAAATTCGACCACGCAGCGATTCTCGTACTCAACTAGCCTTGTCATGGTACTCCGGTGACGCGACCACAGTCTGCTCTCGTAGCCTTGTCAGGGTACTCCGTCCGTCCGTCTGGCGACGCGACCAGACCGATCTGCCACCACATGAGAAACGAGAACATCATCGACATGACAGTGTCGATGTTGACCGCATGCAACGTCCTATTGGCCTCTACCATCACCGGCGGAGGCATCACTGTCATGAATCAAGACGCCGAAGAAAATGTCATCATGTCACAATCTAGATAAGGAGCTTGAGGGCGATGAGCAGGTTGAGTCCTGAATAGCCGAGGAAATCAGTGGGCTAGACGATGCACAAACCATGATCAATTAGGGGTTGTTTGGTTTAGTGGCTATCCAGTGGATGACAAGGGATATCCACTTTTTTTGTGGTTATCTAGTGTTTGGTTTAGAGGGTGGAGGGGATATGGATAACCAATTTTGGCTCAAAATGGTGGTTGAGCATATCCCACGAAAAGAGCTGGATGAGTGATGAGTGCATATTTGCATCTTGTTTTACATTATTATTTTGCACTGTAGATGTAGGATCTTGGTATTTTATGGCGTTCGCGCGCATATTTTATGTCTGCTTTCACCAGGATCAGGTCAGATGATGGATACAATTCTTGGAGAAGTTGTACTATGGAGAAAAGGAGTCAAAAACAATGTAAATCGCTTATTGGGAAATATTAATAATACCAGAAGAAAACCAGAAGCGAACAAGGGAGGCAGAGGGTCCAACGACCAACTATACGACCGGAGCAATTTTTCTAGCCGTATAGTTGGCACCACCTCCGCCTCATCAAATAGTTTCACCCTGTGCAATTGGTTCGAGGAGACGACATACAGAACACCCAGAAATCGCAGAAACCTCACCTCCAAAAGGCATCTAGAGGGGGAACTCATCCACCAGGGATCCATCTTCGCCCTGCGCAGATCCAGGAGGCTAAGGCATCGGTCATCATCATCCACCACTGCATCACCACCATCTCCATCCATCCATCTACATCTCGTCTAGATCTTGTTGTAATTCCCGTACTCGTTGTGGATTTATACAAGTACTGTTCATCTATGATTGTTTCCATTACCATTGCTATGATGTTGATTGCCTCCATGTCTAAGTAGATCATTAGTTCTTGGGGAGATGGAGAAACTCTAGTATGAGATTAAAATAAGATAAAGTCTATTATAATATTCATCGCGGTGATCATGTGTTAGATTTTCTACATCTTGATGTTGAGAGAAGTCGACCTCTCAATATTTGCCTCTCATGGGAACTTGATGGAGGAAACTACTTGTTGGTAGACGGAGGTGTGCTAGCACTTACAGTGACTATAAAGCTGTTAGCACCCCTTACGTATCAACTTGGAAAACCGAGGAAACTCACGGAACACAGTCTATGTCATGGAATACGTCCTACGGGATTACGTCCCTTAATAGCGCAGTAATTCGATTAATGTCGATTGCTGACAACTGTGGTTATGTGGATGATATGAACAACGGTTGCTGCCTATTTGTACAAATATGGAGTTCGTCCCACACATGCATAGTCGAGAATATTCATGATGATAATCTTTATCTTAGATCCTTACAATACTAGTTGTGTATCCGCTACTCCCTGAGAACGCTTTTTTTCCTACTGCAATTCCAATCTCTCTTACATACGTGATACTTACTTTCTGTACTCAGTTGTTTTACTTTACTTTATTGCTACTCTTATACCCAAAACCGAAAACACCTTTTTTACACAATACTCGTAATTTTATCTTGTCACTTAGAACTTTATCTAGCATTTCTATCATAATATTTATTTCAAGAGTTATTAGACTTTAAACTCCTACTTCCTATGGGATCAATATCTTTATTTCGAAACTAGCTACAAACGATCTGTGCACTTGCAGTCATCAAGCTATTTTCTGGCGCCATTGATACGTCCATTTTGTATCACTATTCTATGTCATAATTCACTATTATTCATTGATATATTTCGTATTAAGAGGTGATACTTATGTTATTTCATCTGTTTTTGCAGGGTTGATGACTTTTGGAGCATGGACCGCTGCAGTCAGGATTCTGATGGAAAAGGTGCTATTTGGAGGCAAAATTCGCGAAGATCAGAACATCCAGAAAAATATATGGAAAATCCTATTTTTCTAGAAGACGAAGGAAGCCAGAAGGGGGGCTGGAGATGGGCCACAAGGGGCCCACACCCAGCGGCAGCCACCTCGGCGCGCCACCAAGTGGTGTGGCCGCCCTGGTCCACCCCTGGCACTCCCCTCTGGCGTATATTATCCTCCCGAAACCCTAAGACTCGGGGGGCGATCACAGAAAGATTATGTCGCCTCTATGGGGTGGAAAACACCGAGAGAGAAAGATCTCTCCGGCAGACAGATTTCTGCCGGGGGAATTCCTTCCCGGAGAGGGGAGATCGTCGCCATCAACACCATCATCAAGCTGGACTTCATCGGGATCATCATCATCATCACCACCACCATCATCACCATCAGCACCCTCATCACCATCTCCATATTGCTGTAACAATTGCGTTGAATCTTGCATAGTTCATAGGGGAAATTTTCCTGGTGTTGATTACTCTTTGTAGTTGATGCTATTGAGTGAACCATTGAATTATTGTTTATGTTCAGATTGTTATACATCATTATTCCATCTCTAATCATGATCCATATGATGTCTTGTGAGTAGTTCATTTTCTTCTTGAGGACATGGGAGAAGTCATGTTGTTAGTAGTGGAGTTGTGTTGAGAAAGATTCAATAGTTTGATATTTAAGTTGTGGTGTACTTCTTCTAGTGGTGTCATGTGAACGTCGACTACATGACACTTCACCTATATGGGCCTAGGGGAATGCATTGTGTATTTGGCTACTAATCGTAGGGGTTGCGGATGTGAAACCTGAACCCCCGTTAGGAAACCATTGCACAAGGGACGTAAGGGTCTTAGAGTTTAAAGTTGTGGTTAGGTTTCTACCTTAATTACTTTCTTGTACTTACGGATGTTTGCAAGGGGTATAATCACAAGTATGTATTATTCCTAGGAAGGTCGGTACATTAGCACAGGTTCACCCACACAACACTTAGCAATCTAAAGAAGATTAATCAACTATATGAAGCGAAAGCACTTGATAGTCTTCCCATGTGTCCTCGAGAATGTTTGGTCATCTTAAGTAATACAACCGGCTTGTCCTTTGATGCATAAAGGATTGGGCCACTTGCTGCATTTATTCCTACTATCTTTTATTTACTCGTACTTTGTTTACTTGCTTTATCAAAAACCCCTAAAAATCCGTTTGCTAAGTATTTGCAGAGAATTCCCGATCCATACCACTAGCCAGCAAATTTTTCTCCTTGTTGGGTTCGACACTCTTACTTATCGAAAATATTGCGATACACCCCCTATACTTGTGGGTCATCAAGACTATTTTTTGGCACCGTTGCCGGGGAGTGAAGCGCTATTGGAGAGTGGAACTGGTAAAGGAAACTTCTACTGTGAGTATTGTTTATTTCTGTTAGGTGCTTTATTTTCGTTATGGATAATTCGTTGAGTTTCTTATTTGGTAATGCTACTACCACTGCTAAGGTAGTAGATGAACCACCACCTGCTGAGAATGATGCTTTCAAAATACCTACAAGAATTATTGACCGTGTTATGGATAACTACTATGTTGGGGATGGAACTGTCCATCCCGGTGATCATTTACTCTTTATACACGAATTATGCGAGTTGTTCAAGTGTGCAGGTATTACTACAGATCAAGTTAAGAAGAAGTTATTCTCACTATCACTAAAAGGAAGAGCTGAGGACTGGTATAAGCTGCTGAAGAATGGTCAAGCTCTTGAATGGGAGGAAATAGTGCCTCTCTTTTATTCAAAGTTTTATCCTCCTAGTGAGATTCATAAAGATCGGAATCAAATATACAACTTTTGGCCTCTTGATGGAGAGAGTACAGCTCAAGCTTGGGGGAGATTGAAGTTACTAATGCTCAAATGTCCCATTCATGAGCTCCCCAACAATATTATTATCAATAACTTTAATGCAAGGCTTCCTCTACATGACAAGGATTTATTGGATGCTTCTTGTGCTGGATCATTCACTCGCATGGAAGAAGAGGCTAAATGGGATCTTCTGGACCGTATTCAAGACAATCTTGAAGCATGGGAGAATGACAAAGGTAGAAAGTCAGGTATAATTATGATTATGAATGCATTGAATCTTTTATGGGAACTGATGACTTTCAAAATATTAAAAATGCTTATGGTCTAGACTCTCAAGCTATTGCTTCTTATTTCAAGGCTTTTGCTTCCTACATTGAAGTGCCTAAAAAGAAGGGAATAAGTATCATGAACCTTATAAAGTTGTTGTTAAGAGTGTTCCTACAAGAAATACTGAAGTTTATACTGCTAATCATATTTTACCCGAACCTTATATTGAGAAAATGCCTTTCCCAGTTAAGATTAAGGAACATTCTATGATAGCTAGTAGGGTTAATGAAAGTATAATCATAGCTGTTGAACTTGATAAACAAAGGTTGATGAACCTATAATAGCAGATGTGAAAGACTTTGTTACTAAATATGAAGAAGAGGTACACACTATCCTTTGTAAGGATACCTCTAATATTGTTTCACATAGTAGTGTTATGAGAGCTAGTATACTTGTGTTTTCTGTTAGAATAAGTAATCATTGCTATGATGGTTCTTGTGATAGTTATATTGTTAAGTTTATGCATGATACTGAAAGTTACTATGAGAGAGGAAAAAGTGTTCTTATGCATCTCAATAATATCAAGTTTCCTCGTTTTATGCTGAAAGTTTCTATGTTGCACTTCTTTTGCCTTCCTATGCTTATAACCTCTGGTTTCAACAATTTGTTTGTTTACAAAATTCCCTTGCATAGGAAGTGGGTTAGACTTAAATGTGTGTCTTTTTGCTTCTTAATGCTCTCTTTCACCTCAATTCATATTCCTATGTGAGCATTCTTGAAATTATCATGCCCATCTTAATGGCTATAAAGAAAGAGCTTTTTGGGAGACAACTCAATTTATTTTTGCTTTTAGTTTGTTTTTGTTTCTTTGAGTCTTGGAAGTTATTACTTCGGTAATAACCGCTCCTTATCCGTTGTGTCAAGATCAACCTCTAATGAGAGAGAAGTAAGATTTGGGGAAGTTGTTGTCCGAAAACAAATTTGTGTGCTTTGCCGTAAAAATTCGTGAAGATCTATGTATGTCGGATTGAGCTGTAATTTTTTGTGCTTCTGCCCCAGGTTGTTATTTAACTTCCGTTAGTTCTGCACTTTTTGATTTGAGCAACATAAGATTTTCGAAAAAATTGATCTTTACCTGCTGGTCTGTTTTGACAGATTTTGCCACACTTGCATTTGCTTCTTTATTCGATTTCCTTTTTGAATTCTTTTTGGGTTTTCGGAAGGAGTTGCTACAGTAGCTTATGTTTTGATGGTTTTCAGTTGAAGTTGGACTCAAAAGGTTTTATCACTTCATATATACTAATGTTGCTAATGAGAACTGTGTGAAGTTTTGTGTGAAAGAAATTTCCAGGTAGTGGAGATAATGGTGTAATAAGTAAGAGAAGGGTTTTATGACTCAAGTAATAAGTGTATGAAGATGAAGATATCGATGATATTCAAGTGGTGAATCCGGAAGAATCTACTAGATACCAAATTCAGAGACCTGCAGAGCCTGTTTTCAAATAGGTAACAGTTCTGGTAAGAAAAGTTCCGCGAAAATACTATCCAACTATATTTTTGCAGTTTTTAGTCAATATGGAAAGCTACGAAGCAAAAGAGGGACGGAAGCGGAGCCAGGGTGCTTCACACCACCCTGTGGCGTGGGCCCACCCCTGGCCGCTCCACCAGGTGGTGAGTCCACCCCGGACTCCGCCTCCGACTCATTTTCGCCCAGTACCTTCCTTTTGTTATGAAACTTCGTAATATATAATCCCCTGGATCCCCCGAGGTTCGTATATTGTGTTTTCGTCGTGTTTTTGTTTCAATCTGTTTCTGCCAAGAACTATTTTTGAAAGCTTAGAAGCACAATGGTGTCCGCCAAGGATAAAGGGAAGGAGCCTTTAGAGGAGGATGTCCAAGACCCCGGGAAGGAGAAGGAGATCAAGAGTGAAGGTGAAGAGGAGGCAAAGCACACCGGCACTACCATTGCAAGCATTGGAGTGGTGGCGAACCCTGCCAGGATGAGAAGGACTGCACGGATGTCAACTGGAGGGAAACCTCCACGTCATTGTTTGGCTCCAAGGACACCTTCTCCAAGCACCAAGAGTCCCTTCCATACCTTTATCCATAACCATGCAGGAAAAGAAGACTCCAAGAGGGAAGAACGGAAAAAGAATCACAAGAACTGGGATCCACAATTTGACATGATCATGCACCGCATCGAGCACAACTCGGAGTTGATTCCTACCCTCACCTTCGAGATCGAGGACTTGGGGAAATTGGTCAAGAAGCTCATCGAGAGGATACCACCACCACCAAAGGAGTAATTCGTCATCAGGTTTGGCATCCCCTTGGTTTGTTCCAAGATTGGGGGAGTGCCGCGGTATCACATCACTATCTTCTATCTTTTTACCTTATTAGTAGAGTCATATCATGAATAGAGAAGTTATTATGTAGGATGGTTTGCATTATGGAAGTGTCCCCTCTCTTGTTAGATATGTATCCCTTGGTGTGAGTTGCCATTATAGAATATTAATGAGAAGTTCTATCATTTACTCTTTTGCATAGCTTATATTAGTTTTCAATTCATGGTTATATGATTGATCTTGTTGTTAGTATTGGTATCACTTTGGGATCATTGAGTTAATTTAGTTGGTTTTGGCAAACCTGGCTCGGTCAGTAGCAACACTATTTTTGAGAGTTGAATGAAAAGATAAAAGTACTCTAAAGAAATATAATTTTATCATCTTTCTTTCTTGATTTGCTCATAAGTTTAGTATTCTCTAGTTAAGATCTTTTGTGCTTCCAAGGAAGTTTGCATGTTTGTCTTTATCACTTGTATGTTTGTTTGTTTCATTCAACTCTTGTACTTGCTACCCAACCTTGCTAGCCAAAAACATGTACTGAGAGGGAATTCTTCTCGTGCATCCACTCCTTTAAACCAAAATCCATGCCATTTGTGTCCACCATACCTACCTATTAGCATTATTGCTATTCCAAGTAAATTCTTGTTTTATCTACCTCCCAAATTAAACTTGTTATGTGCAAATTAGTGATTAAAGCTCTCACAAACTTGATGGCACACTTTACTTTCTTGCACTTAATAAACTTGAACCATTGTGCTCACCTATGTTGCGTATATGCTTGCGCTTTGTAAGTTGTGAATTAGCAGAACCATGATGTCATGGGGAACGCTTTCAACATTGCACTAGTACTTTGTACCTAGTTGATATCATGTTCTTTTGTCCATGGATGTCGTCGGTGTGAAATGAAAGGGGAGCTTGTAAGTCCATAGAGTTATGCATGTGTGTTAGAGAAACACCTGGGCCACTGGTCTAATCCATGCTGACACCTTGGTGAGTCCATTTTCAAATTTAAATTCTTGCGGCCATTTGGTCGAACACCTTGCAGACACAAATCAAATTCTGCCTAACTCCACTGTTTGGAGCATTGATCACTCGACCAATTGCCCCTATTTCACACCCCTGTCCCCCCAGCACCTAGCCACGATGCACACCACTCCTCCTTTGTCGTTGCGCCAGTACAACGTCGCCCGAGGCCAGCCATGCCGGCCGACCATCGACCGCTCGCCCTAGACCATGACGCCCTCTCCCACGACGACCAGGAGGTAGGCGACCGTCCACCGCCACCCCATATCTAGCCCTCGACCGTAGCCAGGCTATGGACCACCCTAGCATCGCCACGCCCACTTTCTCTACGCCGTGCCGAGAGCGTGCCAGAGCGCCGCAGCCGACCAGCTCGCACGCGCCGCGCCTCACCCTCTCCGCACGTGCACACCCTCACCTTAACACCAGCTAGCTCCTAGACATCCCCGTTCGCCGCCGCGTGACCCGTAGCACCCGTGCACCGTCTCGAACACCGTCAGTTCTGCGTAGAGCACCGCACGTGCCCGACCATCCTCGACCGCCCCATGCCACGCCTTTAAGCCCATGATGACCGCCAGGGAGCACCGCGTCACCCCCTACCCTCAGCCACGCCGATTGCTCGTTGTACCGCCGTTGCCGGAGAAGCCAGCCCATCAAGCGCAGTCCCCTCGCCGGTGTATAAATAGAGGCCCTCTCCGCCTCAATCCACCACACCACCTCACTCCCCACTCCTCACAGAACCTCCCACACCCTTCCCCGGAGCAAGGCAAGCGCAGCAACACCAGAATTTGGCTGGAGCCCTCCAGCCGTCGATTGGAGCCGCCCCAGGAGCCGCCGCAACCACCATTCGAACCGCCATCGTCGACAACATTGTTCGCCCCCATCGCCGACCCTAGCTAGAGCCCTGGTGAGCCTCACACGACCCCTACCGCCACATTAGGGTTTAGACCTCGTCGGAGCTGTTTGTCGTTGATGATGAACCTCGGCTGTTAGATTGTGTTCTAATCGCACGACCTAGATTTAAAGATACTGCTTTGGTTAGATAGAGTCGCTGACTAGTGGGACCGTGCTGTCAGTAGCCCATTGCCTTGTGAGAATGGGCCGCCCGATTAGTTTCTGTGCGCAGGCCTGTAAATTCAAATAGTTATTTTCCATTTTAGTTGAAACTAGTTTCTGTCAGTAGATTTAAAAATAAATTCAGAGAGATTCACTAAACCAAATTGCATGATTCCAATTCTGTTAGAAAGCTATTTAAATTATCTACCAAGCCCGTTGGATTCAAGTCATTTGGAGTTAGAGATCATCTATAGTAAAAATAACAAGACAGAGACTTTTTCACATTCAAACATTTTTTCAAAAATCAACCATAAATGATTTTGAGTTGATTCCAACTCTCAAAAATCACATTTGATAAGATCTATCTGAATATGTAAAAATATTTAGGTTTGCATGTAGTGACATTAGACTAGTACCAAAAGAATGCTATATGGGCATTTCTAGTCACTTTAATTCTACTAAATGATAATCTTAAACCTTATAAAATATGACAAACAATTTAAATCACATTTCCATGTATTAGAATATGTGGTGATGACATGTGTCAAAATGATCCCATATTTTAATTGGAGAATATTAAATCTTAAGTATTTTTCAATGAGTAGAAATTACTTTTCTAAAATAAGATAAATAAGACTAAGTCTTTATTTCATGTAATGATTGTGATGATGCTAGATCATCTAGTGTGAACCTTAGTTTGCTAAATACAAATAGTTAAGTATTGTTTGGTGATTGTTTACCCCGTATTCATTTATAGACGACAGTATCGACCCGGGATACGAGGAGGAGGAGTACTACCAAGAAGAAGAAGAAGAAGAAGAAGAAAACTTTAGCCACTACACTACTCAAGGCAAGCCTAACACTACAAGATAACTATGCAAGTTAACACTTGCTCACTTCATAACCTATGCAAGTTGCATTAGGCATGCTTGGTTATCCAACTTTGATTATACCAATCCCAAGTTTTACTTGCAAGCTTTATTCTTTTACTTTACCAAAGTTCTTTAATTTTAGTTAGTGCTTTGTGAGTATTGGAAAAATAGTATAGATACCATAAAGATTATAAAACTTGGCATAACTAGTTATACTTAGATGTCATTCCAAGGCATGAGATTATAGTTGGATAGTTACCCTTGATTAGCACCCCTCATTAGTGAATACTCTTAACTTTAGTGGCTAGTGCTAAGCATAAAAGTTGATCACTTTAGATGGGAATACTTGGTGAAAATGATTATGAAAACCATGGAATGAAGATTCATTCTATTGAAATGTTTTGACATGTGTTGAGAGACATAAAGGAGTTGATGATGAAAATGTTGAGGCATGAGCCTTAGCCCTTTATAAAAACTGATGGTTGGGTTCGGATGCGATACCATTCCAATTTTACCGTACAACCACAATACATGAATTGGGTAGGGCTTAACTAGAAGTTTATATGCCTTAGTATGGGTTCCCTCGCGGAGGAGGTTGAGCTGAGGCTACCTCGTGAGTGTGAATGTCCACCTATGCAATGCCCAGGATGGCAGATGGCCATGGCTGGGAGGCCAAGCTCATAGGGGAGGTGCCTATACTAGATTCTGTAATTGTAAGGTTAGGATTGATTATCCGCATACTAAGTATGATGATTCAGGGTTATCCCTGACGGATGTATCGAATTTTGTGGTGAAAGTGTACCACCTCTTCAGAGTGTCAAACTATTCGAATAGCCGCATCCGCGGTCATGGATAGTTGGAGTGGCCATACTGTTCCGTCGTTAGATGGTTTCAAAATGACTTGTGAATTGAACTATGAATTTGACTTGACCACAACAAGGTTGTGGATATGAAAACTAGGTTCCCACTTAAATGATTTAGAACATTAACTTAGTTTTCTTTACTTCTAAACTCAGTATGAGATAAACCTAGCTTTTTGCAAATAAACCTAGAGCTTAAGATTCCTACTAGAACTACTACTTGTTAGTGATAGTTTGCGAGTACTTAAAGAGTACTCACGGCTTGGACCCTGGCTATTCCCGTGGCCAGACTATGAGGAGGACTACCAGGATGATGGACAGCAGGAGGTCTACGACAACTAGGATCATCTCCCATCGTCAGCATTGCCTGTGACTCTGAAGAGGGAGCCCCTACTACGTTTAATTTCCACTGCTTTGATTGTATTAAGACTGGATCATGAGATCCTTTATTTGTAAGGCATCTGGGATTAAAAATCTGGGTGTTGACAAGTTGGTATTAGAGCCATTCTGACCATAGGAGACCCTAGTTAGAATGGACGTCCGAACAAAAACTTAGTTTCAAAACAAAAGAAGTGAGTATTTATGAAAACCTATTCCCACTCTTATCCTTGATTCTTTCAAAAAAAAATCATGTTACTCAAAAATTCTTGCATTCCTACATAAAAATTTGACCCACTTGATCACCTCACTAACTTACTCACCCTAAATTCTTATAGATGGAGGTCCAGTATTGCAAGTTCTACCAGCTGGGAACAGAGGCCACCTGATCTTTGAGAGGGATCTAGATGCACTGTCAGAGTATCTTGAGCGCCCGCACCCGGAATTTTTCTTGGCACAACTCAACGATCACATAGGAGGAGATCTACAATGGATGATAGTTGCAGATCTCAGAGGCAAGATGGAAGCACCCACTTCGGAGAAGATCCAATTCACCTTACGTGAGAACAACTGGCTAGATGGATTAGCTAGGGCTATGCATGAAGCTCTTGACCGTCTGTGTGGGCAAAACATCAACCTGATCCAGGGAACTCGCTTTGCTCACTACACAAGGCATGATTCTATGGGAATGCCCTTGGAGATGCCAAGACACCTGGAGCTGAAGCACCAGGTGGATAATCTCGACTTCATGTTGTATGATAGGAAGAAGGAGTTGGACAATGCTCATGCCTACGACAACCACAATCATGCCATTGCCGTCAAGAAGGACCAGACCCTCGTAATTCTCGCCAAGGAGCGCCAATCACTTCATCGTCAGCACGACAAGAAGGATCGCACCATCAATCATCTTCGCAAGAAGGTGGCTGCTCTCGAGAAGACCATCCGTGAATAGGAAATCCAGCTTGAAGCGAAGGAGGAGGAAGGTGAAGATATCCAAAGAGATCTTTAGTCTTACCTCAACGATAACAACGACTACCTGGAGGATGATGCCATGGAGTTCCACACTGATGATGATGATTCCGACTTCATTGATGATGATTAGATGCACTTGAGCACTACCGTAGGAGTGAGTTGTACCGGTCCCATTGTATCGTAGTTTCACACAATGGTTCTTAAAACCACCTGTTTTCTATTTGTGTTGTGATGTGTGTTTGTATTGTGTGCTATGAATGAATGAGAGGAAGTTGTTAGTTTACAAAACCTAAGTCAAACTCAAAGTTTAAAACTTTTGAAAACAAAACCATGAACCTAGAAATTTCTCTCTTATCTCATTATCTATCTCAATCTTCAGATGACTCGTGGAAATCCCGGAGGAAGCAGTTCATCTCAGGACCCAATGCTGCAGATTCTGCAAATGCTAGTTTCTGACCGTGAAGCTAATAGAGCCAAACGCCAAGCCAACCTAGCCACCTCTTTAATAGATAGCCCGGATGGCCCATAATAATCAAGGTCACGGAAACCACGATAACCATGGATCCAAGCTCAAGAACTTTCAGAATACCAACCCGCCTATCTTTAGTAAGTCTAAGGATCCCTTAGATGCTGATGACTGGCTGCAAACCATGGCGAACAATCTGGAGGTCGCAGGAGTTGAAGCCAATGAAAAAGTACTATTTGCCATCCATTATCTGGCAGGAGATGCAAAAGCCTGGTGGAATAGCATCCGTACCATGAACGGAGGTCAGATGATGACTTGGGATGAGTTCAAAATCAAGTTTAGCCGTACTCATGTGCCCCCAGGTTTGGTCATCAGGATGAGGGATGAGTTCAGGGAACTGAAGCAAGGAAGGATGGCGGTAGTTGAGTACCGTGACAAATTTCTGTCATTAGCTAGATATGCCCCTGATGAGATTAACACTGAAGCAAAGAAGGAAAGGTTCCTGAATGGATTACATGATGAGATGTAGATTGTGTTAGTCAACATCCGTTTTGCATATCTAGAGGAGCTAGTAGATTCTGCCATTCAGATGGAAGGGAAGATCAACCAAGCCAATGACAACTGTAAGCGTCGCATGATGCACCAGACTGGATCCCACCATACCCAGAAGTATCGCCCCAACCTGTCTGCAGGATATGCCCCAAGAAACAACAGACCCCCGATGTCCCGTCCATGCTATCCCAATCGTAGCGGAGGAAACCTAAAGTCTGGAGGAAACCACAACAACAACCCCGGCAACTCCAATAACTTCAAATGTGCACCGCCCAAGTCCAACAACAACAACAATACTGCCCCAAGGACTGGAAGCACTGCTGTGCCTGTTGCAGGAAAAGACAAGTCCCAGATTACTTGCTTTGAATGTGGAGTCAAGGGTCACTACTCCAATGAGTTCCCAAGAAGCTTGTAGCGGCCCCCAATGTGAATGCACCCGCTCAGCAGCAACGTTGTGTTCAGCCTGGAAGGAGATTTTCCCCAGGGAACTCGCTCAACCGCAACGGCCGTCTGTTCCACATGAATGCTGAAGAAGCCCAGGAAGCACCCAATGTCGTGCTGGGTATGTTTTCTGTTAACTCAGTACTTACAAGAGTGTTGTTTGATTCTGGAGCATCGCACTCGTTTGTTACAGAAGAATTTGCATGCACTAGTAAGATTCAACCAACAAAACTGAAGCATGTTATGATAGTTCAAATACCTGGTTCAACCACCAAAGCTAGAAAAATTTACAAGGTTGTACCTATCAGAATCCATGGCATAGATTTTTATGCTAATCTAATAGTACTTGGAACCAAAGGTTTGGAAGTAGTACTAGGAATGGATTGGATGTCGAAACATAAAGGATTGATCGACTGTGCCAAGAAAGCCATAACCATGACCAGTAGCTCTGGAGTATCAGTAGAGCATGTATCTGAGACATTTCCCTGTAAATTCAAATGCAACAAGAGTCTAGCCCAACCAACCATAGACCAAGTCAGAGTAGTCTGTGGATACCCCGGCGTATTCCTAGATGAATTTCCCGGTATGCCCCTAGATCGGGATATAGAGTTCATCATTGAACTAATTTCTGGAACTGGACCCATAGCTCAGAGACCTTATAGTATGAACCCATCTGAATTAGTGGAGCTGAAGAAACAACTTGATGCTATGTTGGAGAAAGGTCTGATTCAACCAAGTGCATCGCCATGGAGATCGCATGTTTTGTTTGTGGATAAGAAAGATGGAGGTAACCGTTTGTGCATGGATTACCGGAAGCTGAATGATGTCACCATCAAGAACAAGTACCCACTACCGAAGATCGAGGATCTGTTTGACCAGTTAACTGGTGCCAGAGTGTTTCTAAGATTGATCTTAGAACTGGTTATCATCAACTCAAGATTCGTGCAATGGATATTCCAAAGACCGCCTTTACCACCAGATATGGATTGTATGAGTATACGTTCATGTCTTTTGGATTAACCAATGCCCTCGCTTATTTCATGAATAAGATTTTTATGAACTTCCTGGATAAGTTTGTCATTGTTTTTATCGATGATATTCTGATCTATTCCAAGTCAGAAGAAGACCATGAGTTACATCCGAGAACCATCCTTGAAACCCTTAGAGAACATCAGTTGTATGTCAAGTTTAGCAAATGTGAGTTCTGGTTAAAGGAAGTAGGGTTCCTAGGACATATTGTGTCGGCAGGAGGAGTCGTTGTCAATCCTGCCAGGATCAAAGATGTTGAAGAATGGAAAGCCCCAACCACTCAAACCCAAGTCCGTGCATTTCTCCGATTAGCGGGATATTACCGCAAGTTCGTAGAAGGATTTTCGAGCATCGCATGACCGATGACCTAGTTGTTGAAGAAAGATAAGAAGTTTGAATGGACAGACAAATGTGAAGCAAGTTTTCAAGAGCTCAAGAAGAGATTGATTTCAGCCCCAATTCTGATTATGCCGGATATCAAGAAGCCTTTTGATGTGTATTGTGATGCATCCAAGATTGGTCTCGGGTGTGTGTTGATGCAGGAAGGCAAAGTCATAGCATATCTATCCCGACAACTGAAGCAACATGAGCAAAACTACCCTACCCATGACCTTGAACTAGCAGTCGTAGTTTTAGCATTGAAGACATGGCGTCATTACCTTATGGGTAACCGCTGTGAGATTTACTCAGATCACAAGAGTCTGAAGCATATTTTCACCTAGAAGGAGCTGAATATGAGGCAAACGAGATGGATAGAGTTAATCAAGGATTATGACCTTCACATTCACTATCACCCTGGTAAAGCCAATGTGATAGCGGATGCTCTTAGCAGATTGCCATGTAGATTAAACACCATGATTAAAGAAGCCCAACCAAGTTTGCATGAAGAGTTGGAGCAGTTTAGAACGAAGCTAGTTAGCAAAGGATTTTTAGCTAGTATTGAACTTCAACCCACTTTGATCAGTCATATCAAGGAGGCGCAGAAAGGAAATGCAAGTACCGACGGAATCAAGCATCGTATCGGTACAGGAAAAGTACCCCGGATTCAGCAAAGATGAAGAGGGAGTTTTGTGGTACAAAGGACGTATCTGTGTGCCAACAGATTCTAAGTTGAAACAAGTTATCATGCAGGAAGCTCATGATACTTTTTATTCTGTCCACCCCGGAGGAATGAAGATGTATCAGGATTTGAAGGAGCAATTTTGGTGGCAGAAGATGAAGAGAGAAATCGGAAGCTACATAGCTAAGTGTGATATCTGTCAGCGAGTCAAAGCAGAACATCAATGACCCGTAGGACTTTTGCAACCATTGTAGATTCTGGAATGGAAATAGGATTCTGTCGGAATGGACTTTATCATTGGTTTGCCTGCTTCTAGTAGGGAAAATGACTCTATTTGGGTCATAGTTGATAGACTGTCCAAGGTATCCCATTTTATACATGTCAAGACCACCTACCAGAGTTTAAAGCTAGCAGAGTTGTACATTGCTAGAAATAGTCAGTTTGCATGGAACCCCTAAGACCATAGTATCGGATCAAGGAACCCAGTTTACCTCATGATTTTGGCAGAAAGTACAAGAAGGATTAGGAACCAAGCTGAACTTCAGCACAACATATCACCCGCAAACCGATGGACAAACCAAAAGAGTCAACCAAATCTTGGAAGATATGTTGAGAGCTTGTGTGTTAGAATATGGATCAAAATGGGAAGATTGTTTGCCTTTCGCATAATTCTCATACAACAATAGTTATCAAGCTAGTTTGCAAATGGCCCCATTTGAATTTTTGTATGGAAGGAAGTGTCGTACCCCCCTGAATTGGTCGCAAGTAGGAGAGAGTCAGATTTTTGGACCCGACATCCTACGAGAAGCCGAAGAGAAGGTTCACAAAGTCCATGAGCACCTCAAGACCACCCAATCCAGATAGAAGAGTTATGCTGACAAGAGACGTCGAGACCTGACCTTCAATGTCGGAGATTTTGTGTATCTCAAAGTATCACCCTTGAAAAGAATGCAACATTTTCAACTAAAAGGGAAGTTAGCCCCCAGATATATTGGACCCTTCAAGATTTCAAATCACCGAGGAGAAGTATCATATCAACTGGAACTGTCGGAGGAGATGTCATCCATAAATAATGTGTTCCATATCTCGTTACTTCGCAAATGCCTAGAATTTCCAGAGAAGACCGAAGTGTTCAAGAACATCGATCACTGAGCCATAGATATCAACCAGGATCTGATGTATCGGGAAGTACCCATCCGTATTTTGGAGGAAGCCTTCAAAACCACCAGGACCCGGAGTATCAAGTTTCTCAAGATCCAGTGGAGAAACCATACTGAAGAAGAAGCCACTTGGGAGCGAGAAGATTACATTACGACTGAGTTTCCAAATCTTTTAGTTCCTAGTTTTTCTTAAATTTCGGGATGAGATTCTGTTTAAGGAGGGAACGTTTGTAACACCCCAAAAATACTAATCAAGATTATCAAGTTCTAATCACCCAAGTTTAGGGTTAACAAAAACTTTTATTACCAAATTGAATATGAATGCATATGTGATTTGCTTTAGTATATGACTGAGTGAAATTGCCATGTTTGATTTCTACAAATGATAAGAAATGGTTTAAAGATGAATACTACACCATCTAGGACATTTGCAAACAAAATCCAAAGAAAAAGAAATCAAATATAAATCAAATGATCAAATGGTCATTTTGACCAAAGTTAACCACTGGGCCACTTTGTGAGTTCCTAGTAAAGAATTTCTAACAGAAACTTGTCCATTTATTTTCACCCCTTGCTAGACCAAGTAAAAGTGAACCCAAGCCCAATTTACAAACTCACAGAAACTATTTTCAAATATATTTAAAGGACAGTTCAAAATTGAATCAAGTTCATATGGTAAGATCACCATTTTGCAAAAACCACTCAAACCAATTCAACTTGGCAAACCCAAGCAACCAGAGACTACCAAGCACAAGATTAGATCACTCACCAAATTTCATTCAAAATTTTCAAATTTAAATTCTTGCGGCCATTTGGTCGAACACCTTGCAGATACAAATCAAATTCTTCCTAACTCCACTGTTTGGAGCATTGATCACTCGACCAATTGCCCCTATTTCACTCCCCTGTCTCCCCAAAGACCTAGCCAGCCATGTAGCGCATTTACCCTTTGCCTTTGCGCCAAGATAGCGCGCCGAGCCACGGGCCGACCATCGATCGCTCGCCTCAGACCATGCTGCCCTCTCCCACGATGACCAGGAGGCAGGCGACCGTCCACCGCCACCCCTGTCCAGCCCTCGACCGTAGCCAGGCCATGGACCACCCCAGCATTGTCGCACCCATTTTCTCTGCGCCGTGCCGAGAGCGCGCCAGAGCGCCGCAACCGACCAGCTCGCACACGCCACGCCTTGCCCTCTCCGCGCATGCACACCCTCGCCTTAACACCAGCTAGCTCCCAGACATACCCGTTCGCCCCCGCGCGACCCGTCGCACCCGTGCGCCATCTCAAACACCGCCAGTTCCACGCAGAGCATCGCACGCGCCCGACCATCCTCGACCGCCACGTGTCGCGCCTTTAAGCCCGTGATGACTGCCAGGGAGCATTGCGTCGCCCCCTACCCTCAGCCACGCTGATAGCTTGCTGTACCGCCGTTGCTAGTGAAGCCAGCCCATCCCGCCCAGTCCCCCTCGCCGTGTATAAATAGAGGCCCTCTCCACCTTAATCCACCACACCACCTCACTCCCCACTCCTCACAGAACATCCCACACCCTTCCCCGGAGCAAGGCGAGCGCCGCATCACCGGAATTTGGCCGAAGCCCGCCGCTGTAGAGGAGAAGAGGAGCAATCGATTGGAGCCGCCCCAGGAGCCACCGCGGCCACCATTCGAACCGCCGTCATTGACAACATCGTTCGCCCCCATCACCAACCCTAGATGGATCCCTGGTGAGCCTCACACGACCCCTACCGCCACATTAGGGTTTAGACCTCGTCGGAGCTGTTTGTCGTTGATGATGAACCTCGGCTGTTAGATTGTGTTCTAATCGCACGACCTAGATTTAAAGATACCGCTTCGGTTAGATAGAGTCGCTGACTAGTGGGACCGTGCTGTCAGTAGCCCGCTGCATCGCACGGTGCAGAATGGGCCGGCCCAGTTAGTTTCCCGCGTAGGCCTATAAATTCAAATAGTTATTTTCCATTTTAGTTGAAACCAGTTTCTGTCAGTAGATTTAAAAAACCATTTTACCCCGTATTCATTTATAGACGACAGTATCGACCCGGGATACGAGGAGGAGGAGTACTACCAAGAAGAAGAAGAAAACTTCAACCACTACACTACTCAAGGCAAGCCTAACACTACAAGATAACTATGCAAGTTAACACTTGCTCACTTCATAACCTATGCAAGATGCATTAGGCATGCTTGGTTATCCAACTTTGATTATACCAATCCCAAGTTTTACTTGCTAGCTTTATTCTTTTACTTTACCAAAGTTCTTTATTTTTAGTTAGTGCTTTGTGAGTATTGGAAAAATAGTATAGATACCATAAAGAGTATAAAACTTGGCATAACTAGTTATACTTAGATGTCATTCCAAGGCATGAGATTATAGTTGGATAGTTACCCTTGATTAGCACCCCTCATTAGTGAATACTCTTAACTTTAGTGGCTAGTGCTAAGCATAAAAGTTGATCACTTTAGATGGGAATACTTGGTGAAAATGATTATGAAAACCATGGAATGAAGATTCATTCTATTGAAATGTTTTGACATGTGTTGGGAGACACAAAGGAGTTGATAATGAAAATGTTGAGGCATGAGCCTTAGCCCTTTATAAAAACTGATGGTTGGGTTCGGATGCGATACCATTCCAATTTTACCATACAACCACAATACCTGAATTGGGTAGGGCTTAACTAGAAGTTTATATGCCTTAGTATGGGTTCCCTCGCGGAGGAGGTTGAGCTGAGGTTACCTCGTGAGTGTGAATGTCCACCTATGCAATGCCTAGGATGGCAGATGGCCATGGCTGGGAGGCCAAGCTCATAGGGGAGGTGCCTATACTAGATTGTGTAATTGGAAGGTTAGGATTGATTATCCGCATACTAAGTATGATGATTCAGGGTTATCCCTGACGGATGTATCGAATTTTGTGGTGAAAGTGTACCACCTCTGCAGAGTGTCAAACTATTCGAATAGCCGCGTCCACGGTCATGGACAGTTGGAGTGGCCATACTGTTCTGTCGTTAGATGTTTTCAAAATGACTTGTGAATTGAACTATGAATTTGACTTGACCACAACAAGGTTGTGGATATGAAAACTAGGTCCCCACTTAAATGATTTAGAACATTAACTTAGTTTTCTTTACTTCTAAACTCAGTATGAGATAAACCTAGCTTTTTGCAAATAAACCTAGAGCTTAAGATTCCTACTAGAACTACTACTTGTTAGTGATAGTTTGCGAGTACTTAAAGAGTACTCATGGCTTTGACCCTAGCTATTCCCGTGGCCAGACTATGAGGAGGACTACCAGGA
Organism: Avena insularis; assembly: GCA_023614405.1. NCBI lineage: Eukaryota > Viridiplantae > Streptophyta > Magnoliopsida > Poales > Poaceae > Avena > Avena insularis. The sequence continues at coordinate 479,972,709 of CM042686.1, read as the reverse complement.
TGATGGACAACAGGAGGTCTACGACAACTAGGATCATCTCCCATCGTCAGCATTGTCTGTGGCTCTGAAGATGGAGCCCCTACTACGTTTAATTTCCACTGCTTTGATTGTATTAAGACTGGATCATGAGATCCTTTATTTGTAAGATATTTATTATGGTTTGTAATGGATGATGTACCGTGGTACCAATTCTGTTATGTCTCGCAAAAATGGTAATCCTAGGATTGCGAAGTATGGCATAACAGGCATCTGGGATTAAAAATCCGGGTGTTGACAAACTACCACCCACAGAATTGAAGACTCTACCGGAAAATCTTAAATACAGGTTTTTAGATGATACAAATAAATTCCCTGTTATTATTAGTGCTAAACTTTTAGTGGAAAAAGAAGAAGAACTCATGAAGATAATTAAGGAGCATTGTCAGGCCTTTGGGTAGTCAATGGATGACTTGAAGGGCATCGGTCCTATCATAGCCGTCCATCGAATATTCATGGAAGAATGTGATAAACCAGCTGCAGAATTTAATAGAAGATTGAAGCCTGAAATGAAAGAAATGGTAAGAAAATAAATTGTACACCTACTAGACGTAGGTATAATATACCCCGTTAAAGAGAGTGAATGGGTAAGTCATATTCATTGTGTTCCTAAGAAGGGCGGTTTTACTGTTGTTCCTAATGAAAATAATGAATTAATACCTACTGGAACTATTGTTGGGCATAGGATGTGCATAGACTTCAGGAAATTAAATAAAGAGACTGGGAAAGATCACTATCCATTACCGTTCATAGATCAAACTTTAGAAAGGTTAGCAAACCATGCTCATTTTTGTTACTTGGACGGATACTCTGTTTTTTCTCAAATAGCTGTTCATCCGGATGACCAACTTAAAACAACTTTCATTAGTCCTTACGGTTTACATGCTTACCGACGTATGCCGTTGGTCTATGTAATGCTCCAGCTACTTTTCAACGATGTATGACTGCTATTTTTGCGGATTTTATAGAACTTATAATGGAAGTATTTATGGGTGACTTCTCTGTCTATGGAACTTCATTTCATAGTTGCTTGGATAATCTCAAAAGATTTTTGCAGCACTATGAAGAAACTAATCTCGTTCTAAACTAGGAGAAGTGCCATTTTATAGTAAAAGAATGTATAGTCCTTGGACACAAGGTGTCAGGTAAGGAAATTGAAGTTGATAGAGCTAAGGTTGAAGCAATAGAGAGAATGCCGCAACCTAGGGATATTAAAGGTATAAGAAGTTTTATTGGTCATGTGGGTTTTTACAGAAGGTCCATTAGAAATTTCTTTGGGATATCTAAACCTTTGACTAACCTCGTGCAATAGGGAATAAAATTTAATTTTGATGATAAGTGTCTTGAAGCCTTTGATAAACTCAAAAATGCTTTATCTCGTGCTCCCACTGTTAAACCACCTATCTGGGATACAATCTTTGACTTAATATGTGAAGCTAGTGATGATGTTGTAGGAGTAACTCTGGGACAACATATTGGTCGTAGATTTAATATTATACGTCATGCTAGTAGAACTCTCAATGGTGCTCAAAAGAATTACCCTAAGGAAGAAAAGGAACTTTTTGCTATATTTTTCTCTTGTGATAAATTTCATTCCTATATAGTTGATGCAAAGGTGAGAGTCCACACGGATCGTGATGGCTTAAAAGAACTCCTTGAAAGGAAAGACCATAAGCCAAGACTGATCCGTTGGATTCTTTCACTTCAAGAATTTGAGTTGCAGATTATGCAGAGGCAAGAAATAAAAATGTTAGATGTAGTGCCCATGTTTGCCCAGGAAAACACCAATCTTATTGAGAGGAATTTTAGTCCTTGTGATTTTTGTTTACGGGAATTATTTAATGAACTAAGGTCATTTCCTCCAAAAGAGAAGAAGTTCTTGTTGTGGGAGGAACTTTTCATCCCCGAATGAGCAAATTGTAAGTGCAAGGTAAGTGTTCTTACCCAAATAATTGATTTGTTTTCACAATTTTTACTTTTGAAAATTCTGCCTTTGAATTCCTTGTGTTTTCTGAAGATTTAGAGGGTTTTTTACCAACTATAAGGGCGAGGCTATACGACCGGAGAGGAATCTCCCGCCTTATAGTTGGTCGATAACTCTCTGTATCATCTTCGTGAAATTGTTTTCGCTATCTGAAGCTATACGGTCGCAACTATACGACCGGAGCCAAAAAATCCGACCGTATAGTTGGTCGTTAAACTCTTAGATGGTTTTGCTTTAGGTGTCTGTATCTATATGGTCGCAACTATACGACCGAAGCAAAAATTCTAGCCGTATAGTTGGTCATTAAACTCTTAGACACTTTTGATTTTCGGTGTTTGTATCTATACGGTCGCAACTATACGACCAGAACCAAAAATTCCGGCCGTTTAGTTGGTCGTTAAACTCTCAGACACTTTTTCATTTGACCTTTCGTTTATTATTCATCTAAAAAACGTTATTGTCGGTTCCGAGTCACGATTTAATCGACCTGGACTCGAGATAATTGGAAATATCTGCCCGGAACCAACTATACGGTCGGAGCTATACGAGTCGTGCATGTATAGTTGGTCTTTACACGGCAGGGAACTTCCAAATTCATGATTTCTTTCCCTGTTTCGTTTAGATTCTTTTCTTGGGCAACAATTTGGTGTTTCTCGCGAGTTTTACCGACCTCTGACCCCCATATATACTGCTATTGTTTCTATCTCTAATCGTAATCTCCAAGAACCAATCTAGCAATGCGCTATCCAATCCCAGGCCATGGAAAACCCATGGGGCTCATTTCTCCTTCTAGGGACCGCTCTAGTAGCCCGTCCATGGAGGATGATGGCGAGGAGGTGGAGAGGTTTAGCCTGAGGTATAAGGAGTCGTCGAGTCAAGCTACTTCAACAACAATTACGATGATGACGTGGTTGACGTCTACATCTGCCATGATGTCTATGATCCACCAAAGATCGATTGGGCGGCGATGAAGAAAGCTCAACAAGAGAGAGAAGATCACAAACCACATGGAAAAGGGCGTGTGGAGACGGTCAAGTTCATCACTACGGATCAAAGGCTGCACAAGCGTAAGGAATTATGTAATATTGGTGCAGGTGCTAGCAAGGGAGTCGAAGTACCACTCGCAAAGCCAACCATTGGTGCTCGTATGAAGGTCAAGCCTCAAGAAGAGTGGAGGTACGATTTCCACTTCCCCTATCCATCAATTATGGATGAGGAAGAAGAAGCTGTACCTAGGACCAAGGATCGCGTGCGGGCATTGGAGATATATCAGAAGTAAGAACTACTCCATCGCGTTGAAGTCCGCCACCGTCTCAATGAGATGGAGAAGAAGGAAGACCTCCTTCCATTGATGACTAAGCTCGCAGATAGAGTGGACACTCTACAGTCTGATTTGCGGAGGTGCTACAACCGCATAACTACTCTGGTGGAGACCAACAAGAAGCTACGCACCACGGTCTTACATGCCATGGCGCCACAGTGATCTACAACAATCATGGTATCAAATAATCGTAAGGGATTATTTGATCCCGCCTGGCTTTATTCTAAGCTTGGGGAGATCTTTAAGACCTTGTAATCTATCTTATAAGTTTTTATTACTATTTTTACATTAGTTCAAACTAGCAATAAAGTTTGCATCATTAGAATTCCCTTTAGGAATAGTCGATCCCTTTTATGAAATTCTGAGTTTATTATTATATATGGAGCAATATTGAGTTTGTGTTTGCTTTATTGATATATGAATGGCTTGAGTATAATTTTACTTGCACCTGATGATAGCAATAGGAGTGTTCCACACCATTGGTATTAATAAAACACCTAAAGATAATTTAGTTAATATATTGTAAGTCTACGGTTTGATTTACGAAGAAAAATTATCTATACAGTTGAATTGAAAAAGAAACCTCGAACAAAGGAAAATAGAAATGCTATCAAAATATAATTAGAACAAATCGAGGTAGAATCTTCAAGTCATAAAAATGCTTCATATACAATTGGAATTTGATAATTGAGATCGTTAAATTTTGAATTCCTACATGAAGTAGAATGTATGGCTAGCTCCTTTGCACGGCACTTAAACAAAAGTGTGAGCATATATATATAAGAAAAGAAAAGGAGCGAGTGTGCAAAGAGAAAGTAGGCATATACCACTGTATTGTAGTATGACAAAGAGACACTTTCGAGATTCTGAATCCCAAGTGAATATGTTGATCCTAAAACACTTGGGACTACCTCGCTAACTCATTCGGTTGAACCGGATACTTTTACATTATGTTGAGATTCATCTTTTATGAACTGTTGATCACTAAGGTGTGGAAGCCTGCTAATACTATTCAGATAGTTCGAGTAAGGTACTATTCATAAACTTATTCCTATGTATCGTACATGGTAAGCACATGCTGCAATTGCCTCATTTATTTTATTGACTCAGCTTCATGAATATGAGGATCGCATCCATTAAGCTAAAACTTGCTCGGGACGAGCAAGAGTCTAAGCTTGGGAAAGTTGATGAGTGCATATTTGCATCATGTTTTACATTATTATTTTGTATTGTAGATGTAGGATCTTGGTATTTCACGACGTTCGCGTGCACATTTTATGTATGTTTTTACCAGGATCAGGCCAGATGATGGATCCAATGGATACAATTCTTGAAGTTGTTGTACTATAGAGAAAAGGAGTCAAAAACAACGTAAATCGCTTATTTGGAAAATATTAATAATACCAAAAGCGAACAAGGGAGGCAGAGGGTCCAATGACCAACTATACGACCAGAGCAATTTTTCCGGCCATATAGCTCCAGCCGTATAGTTGGCGCCGCCTCTGCCTCGTCAAATAGTTTCACCCCGTGTAATTGGTTTGAGGAGACGACATACAGAACACCCAGAAATCACAGAAACCTCACCTCCAGAAGGCATCTGGAGGGGGAACTCATCCACCAGGGATCCATCTTCACCCTGTGCAGATCCGGGAGGCTAAGGCATCGATCTTCATCATCCACCGCTACATCACCACCATCTCCATCCATCCCATCTACATCTTATCTAGATCTTGTTATGATTCCCGTACTCGTTGTGGATTTATACAAGTACTATTCATCTATGATTGTTTTCCTTACCATTGCTATGATGTTGATTGCCTCCATGTCTGAGTAGATCATTAGTTCTTGGGGAGATGGAGAAACCCTAGTATGAGATTGAAATAAGATAAAGTCTATTATGATATTTATCGATGTGACCATGTGTTAGATTTTCTACATCTTGATGTTGAGAGAAACCTCTCAATATTTGCCTCTCATGGGGACTTGATGGAGGAAACTACTTGTTGATAGACGAAGGTGTGCTAGCACTTACAGTGACTATAAAACTGTTGGCACCCCTTACGTATCAACTTGGAAAACCGAGAAAACTCATGGAACACTATCCATGCCATGAGATACGTCCTACGGGATTACGTCCCTTAATAGCACAGTGATTCGATTGATGTCGATTGCTGACTACTGTGGTTATGAGGATGATGCGAGCAGCGGTTGCTGCCTATTTGTCCAAATACGGAGTTCCCCCCACACATACATAGTTGAGAATGTTCATGATAATAATCTTTATCTTAGATCCTTACAATACTAGTGGTGTATCCGCTACTCCCTGAGAATGTTTTTCCCCTACTACAGTTCCAATCTCTCTTACATACGCGATACTTACTTTCTATACTCAGTTGTTTTACTTTACTTTATTACTGCTCTTATACCCAAAATCCAAAAACACCTTTTTATACAATACTCGCATTTTATCTTATCACTTAGAACTTTATCTAGTATTTCTATCATAATATTTATTTCAAGAGTTATTAGACTTCAGACTCCTGCTCCCTGTGGGATCGATACCTTTATTTCGAAACTAGCTACAAACGATTTGTGCACTTGCAGTCATCAATGAGCTCAACCAGTTTTGGATAGCTTCTCCGAAGCGTTTTTTTGTTCATTCGCCCTTCTCTTTTTGACTGGCTATCCCTAACTACTTTTTATCCACTTTAGCCAAACAAAAAAAATAGCTACCCCTAACCAGCTGATTGGGGATATCCTCATCCCCTAAATGACATGCTCTAAACCAAACAGCCCCTTAGTGGCCGTCGAGAGCGACATCTTCATCCGGCAACGGCACCTCCACGTAGGCGAAGATTTCTTGCCCTTTGTAACTAAGAACGGATTCCTCCGGCTGTGCCTTGACGAGCACGTCACCGGCGGCGGCCGCCAAAGCACGGATAGAATATACTCTATGGATGTGCGTAGGAGGTGGTGGCCATCGGGAACAAGCATGTTGGAGTCATGCCAATGAGGAAAGCACGGCTATGCTGAGCACGCTCATGGAAGAATATGTTGAGCACGAGGACATGCTGGCGCGCCGGCCACCATCGATAGATCTATGTCTACAAACAAAGCGAGTGAGTATAACACGTTCTATAGCATTCTCTGAATATTTTGGCAACGAGAAATCACCTACGGGAGTATGGGGTGAATTGCTGGATGGTCGCGGGCTTGTACATTCATACCAATACCATGAGTGCTTTAGGCCGTCCGCAAGATATGATTTCGGATACCGCATACAATTACAACATATCCTTGCTCAATTGGTAAAAAATATCCATGCTACTGCACCTGGTGTAACAATATTGTGTAGTGCTCTGCCTTTTCTGTACATTATACCCTACTAAAACCAATGTGACAGCATGATCTCTCCGTAGATACAATATTGAAAACCATACTCCCTCCAACCCAAATTAATTGACTTGGATTTGTCTAGATTCGGATGTATCTAGACATGTTTTAGTGCTAGATACATCCGAATGTAGACAAATCCAAGTCAATTAATTTGGGTCGGAGAGAGTATTATTTGTTCAACTTAGTATTTCACCGATCCTTTTTTGCTGTCATTCTAAAAATCATTTAACAGCAAATGGCCGACTCATTCTTATGATTTAATTAAGAGTACCAGTCTCATGGATTTGTATAGATTTAAGAAAGTCATAAGTGCAGATGTCTTGTTTAACAACCTTACTCTACTGACATTGACCACTCAATATCAGAATTTTTCTCTTTTTTCTTTAGCTTTCAAAGTCAAGGTGCAATATCTAACCACAGAAAAGCTAGGAAAAGTGGAGGATGTGGTCACTTTTCCAAATCTGAAAGCTCTTCCTTTTGTAAACAAACTTATTGTTGCTTTATTATAACACTCGAATTTATGTTGTGTGTTGGTGCATGAACTAAAAAAATCGATGGTTACTGGGATGCTGCAACACCGAAATCAATATAATGTACTCCATTTGTCTCTTCTTCTAAACCAAAGAAATAACCTTAGGTCTCTTTTTTGCTAAACATTTTGTTAGATTCCTTGTCCCACCAAATATTTGAAATGCAAAATAACACAAGGGACACAAGAACAAGAGTCTCTTCGGTAGAAATTGGAACCTTCATCATAATATCTTGTAAGTAGTAATATTAAAAAAATGTGCGTAAACAAAACAAATGGATGCTCTACGCAGCATCTGAATTCACCGACAAATCATAAAATCGCATACACTCTAAAAAATGAAATGTAAAACATAACAGTATAGCTTACAAGTAAAATAGATATGGAGACAATCCCGTTGCAAAAATTATCAAATATTGAGACATCAAGATGATCTTGGCAGAATTGTAGTTTTGTAGCCATTTGGGCGAGGGTGTGGAGTAAGCAAGCATGATGGAAATTCTTATTGTTCTTGATAGGGGAGGGTTAAAGGGTCACAACTGATGTATCATATAGAGTTGTTTGTGCAATAGACAGAGATCGTTGTGATGTTGTGAGAATAATTGCATGATCATTTAATGTGTCACCGTATATCACTTGAGGCAACCTTAACGGAAGTGAGCATCCTTCCAATTTTAAGAACACCACATTCTCAAGATGGAGCGGGAATCTTGTAGAAGAGAGGGGAACTCAAAAGATAATATCTTGCAAGGAAGGATGTAAGAGGAAGAAGATGACAACATTATTTTTGGTGACACAGCTACTAATGACAGTGGAGTCAACTAATTGGGAATAGTACAATGACAGAGTAAGGTGTGATCGATGTGCTATTTTAATAGAGGGTGTGAGTGATGCAAAAAATAATGATATGGGTGTGTGAGATGTCGTGGAATGAAGTTCTGTCTAAGATAAGTATATTGTACTCCCTCATTCTAAAAAAATGATATCTTAACTTGTCTAAATATACATGTATCTTGACGCATCGTAATGTGTAGATATACGAATCTAAACAAAGTTAAGACCTCCTTTTTTGGAGTGATGTTTGGCTTCTTCGTGTTTGACGTGATTTTGTACAAATCCATGAAAATAGTCTATCGCTCTGTATAAAACAAAGAAAACGAAGGAACGTTCAGTGTACAAGCATGGCACGAACCGTCGCTAAAGTAAGGTCAAGGAAAGGGCAACTTAAGATAAACTCACGTGACTTATTTTAAGACGGAGGGAGTATAAATTTACACATACAAAGCTAGTATCCCTAATAATGGCACAATTGTTTTCTTCTTTTTTTGTTGAGAGTTCGTGACAGGGTCGAGCTAGCGTGGCCAAGCATATTTTTGGGAAGCAGATCAAAGTGTTGGTTCGAGGAAGACCGATCGGGGAAGTCGTCGGTCGTTGCCACTCCAGTCCAAGCCTCGCGATATGGTTAGCAGGCAGCGCCGCCGCGCTTGAGCGCGATAGGCACATACCCCATGCCCACGCGCAGATTCTACAGCCGTCAAGTTCAGTTTCAGGTCCAGATGCAGGCTGCCGGCATCAGCGATGTGTGTGAACTGGTGGGTACAGATTGGGCGCTGCACGGCGGCGACCAAATGGTGATCGGGGAGCTTGTGTAAACGCCACGAGCGTGGAGGTGGGAGGACGTGTACAGGCCAGAGGCCAATGTGGCCATGCGCAGATGCGAATTAGGAGCGACGAGGATCCATATCAGTCTGATTGTGTGAACTACGAAATACTGAACCATTAGGAAATGCCGAAATGCACGGTTGACCGTAGGAAATCGTGATCTGGGCACGGACAGATGAACATATACTAAGTACTAGCACGTCCCAGTGGGATTTCTTCCCAGCTAATCTGCCGTGCCTTTTCTAGACCTCGTTTTATGTGGACAAAATGCAGGTCGCGACCTGCGAGTTTCAAATAAGAAAAAAAAAACACAAACAGTACTGTACTGCAGTAATTTAAATGGATCGTGTCGTATTAGGGCCGGGGTCTGTAATGATACGGCCAAATTAACAAGTCTTGTTTTTTGAGCATAGCCAAATTAACAAAAACAATTTTGAGGGAAAGCCAAAATAACTTTTTTTAGAACACTTCTTGCTAGCCAAATTAACAAGGAAAAATGATTTCCTTCCCCCGGACGATGATCGTTCGGGTCGGGGTCGCGCGTTACGTGCGTCGCAACTCTCCCAACCACGCGTCTTGCGGGACCCACCACGATCCCTGCTTCCTTATCTCTTCCAGGGGGGGGAGGGGGGGGAGGGGGAGACGAAGACCAAATCGACCATCGTTGTCCCCCACCGGCCTCGCCTCCCCTCGCTAGCCTCGCCTCCCCTACCCTCCCCTCGGCCTTGCCTCGCTGCCCCTCGCCAGCGACCACCGCCGTCGTTCGTGGCGCCAGCGACCAACGCCGCCTCTCAAGCTCTGCGCCGCCCGGAGCTCCTCCGTTGCCTCCCTCGTTTTTCTCGCGTCGCCCCAGCAGTTCGTCTAGCCCGCGGCCATCCTCCCCATCTGGCTCCGGCCGCTGCCCCAACACCCCGTCCCGGGCGCATCTACCATGAAGCTCTCCATCCCCGGCGTCCCTCTTGTCCTGAGCCCGAGCGCTCCTCCCATGGCTGGCCGGCGCTGCTGCAACAGGCAGCCGGTCTTGCTACAACATGCGGCCGCCCTTGCTACCAGTGGGGAAGGCTAGCACGGCGGTGTTGCTACAACCGGAGTGCGACACTGCTACAATAGGCATGCGACCTTGCTACTAGTGGGCATCAGGAGCCGAGCATGGCGGCTCTGCTGCCCTAGCATGGTGTCTATGCTACAACTGCAGGGGCCGCTTCTACAACAGGAGGCTAACTTGTTACTAGTGGGCGGCGGGGGACGCGAGCACGGTCATGTTTTGCGGGCGAGAGTCTTTGGCGAAGTTAGTCTTTTGCTACATTAGAAGAATTTTTGCTATGACCGTCTTGTGATTTTGCTACAACAGGTCAACCTTTTGCTACAAGGTCTCCGGCGAGAGTCACCAGCGAGTTTTTTCCGGCGATGTCTCCGGCGAAGTCGGTTTTGCTATATTAGCACTTTTTTTTCCTGCATGGTCTCCGACGAGATCTCCGGCGAGGTCTCTGGCGGGGCGTTCTATTTCTAAAACGAACATTTTTTTTTGCTACGGAAGCAAAAAAAAAAAAACATATATTACAAATAAGACGTGTTTTACAGAAAAACGAGATTTGAGGGGCGATTTTTGTCCGGCGGACGCACGGGATACCAAGCAAATCAAACTGTTTGGGCTCATGGCAATTCCAGCTGCACTATCTGTTGGGCTGACATAACCTGACGCAACGGCCTAACTATTGGCCTTCCCCGCACCCAACGTGGCCCTGCAAGTGGGAGATACGTAGGCTCGCGTACCCTCTCAAGCGGTATGGCTAAGCCCAATGAATATGGTCAGTTCTTTTGTTTTTGCAATTTATATTCTTGTTTCGAATTTTACTTTTCTACCTTTCTATTTTCATCATTGTTCACCCTTTTTTTGAAGATTTTAATTATGTATTTGATCTTTCCAGCTATTTCTTCACATGTACGGAAATAGACAAACATCTCTTTGAAATACAAAAATATTTCTTTCTAATAATTATGAGATTTTTATTTGACACACATGATTATTCCCCGTCTCTTTGAAAAAAAACACTAGCCACTGCAACTAAGACTCCTCCATCCATTCTTCCCCCCTCCTTCAACCAGCTTTGTCAGCGTCAGGAGGGGTGGAGAACCTGATTTTTTGGTGGAGTTTTTAAATTAAAATTAGTTTTTCGGCAGATTAGTTTTGGGTTTGGTGGCCATCTTTTTATTGGCATTCGTACCGATGCAGATGACAAATTCTTCAATAAGTGCTCTCCATCCCTTCGTTCGACAATGAGAGTTCATTCCTGATGTGAATGGTGGTTTGGAAGATCCAATTTCTCTAGGTATGGTCTTTCAAATCTTACTTTGTTGGATCAATTTTGGATTATTTTTGATGTTTGTCGAGAGCAGTTTTGTGCTCATAATTTTTTTCTCGGCTGCTACATCCCTGATAATGGTAATTCATACCCTCGTCTCCCCAACATCGCCGACTAGGCTCTTAGGTTGCTCTTCCTTGGAATATCGGTGTTGGTACTCCTGCAGATGTGTTGGTTGATTGTTTTAGTGGTTGCCGCTCATGTAGGATTAGCATTGCGGCTTAAAATAAAAAATATGGTAGAACTCCTATTCGTATTTACAAGTATGTCTTTCAATTCTATGTTGTTTTCCTACGGTTGCCTTGATAATTTTCTAGTTTATTTAATACTTAATTGACCGGCATTCCTTTTCTTCATCAAGTGGGTTGGGGACACTTCCTCATCCCAGTGGCCAACATTGGCCGACATTCCTTTTTCTTTTAGCCCTCTTGTTCAAGCCTTAGTGAGCTACCTCCACGGGGGCACCAATCTGCAAAGCTTGCAATGATAATAACATGCATGTTAAGCAATGCAAACACAACCAAATGCAACAGTACCAACAACGCACAAGCCCTAACGAACATACTCATACAAAAGAAGCGCAGACAAGGAACCCAAATGCAAGGTAAATGTTGATCATCTCGGTACACATTGTAATCGTTAGCATACGATCACGAAAACAGAACAATAATGTGCTTGTCTCATAGACTGATTAATTCCCCGTTTCATGATTAGTGAACTGCCACGCCAAGAATGCAATCCTCTATTTTGCTGATAAAATGAAACTCTTTTTATCCTCAAAAAAAAAAAAAAACTCAGATCCTCTCCGCTATTACAAAAGCAACCAGAACAGCTTTGTTTCACACATACAAAGTGCGAATTTACTGTCTATAGGAGGATGATGGGAAATTGGGAATTGATCCCCTCGGCCGGACCCCTGCTTCCACTCGCTCAACTCAATCTTGTGTTCCCACTTCCCAGAACACTTGCCTAGTTCGGGAGGTCATCCACCCGGCCCCCTTTATTCCCAACGGGTGCGCTATCTCTTGCACTTCATGGACTAAATCCGGTCGACCTCCCTCGCTAGTTGCACCAGCTAGACAGCAGTCAAGCACGTACCCACTTACTGCATGGCGCGGTTCCAGACGTACTCCAAGACGCGACGTCTGTGGCTCCCCAGCCCTGTTATTACAACCTCAACTTGCTCTGCATTATACAGCCCGTCATGCATTCACAGCCACGATTTGCGAGAGGATTAAAAGGTGAACTGTGACTCCTTCCCTGGATTTGAGATAAAATGCGGATACACTGTCACGTACGTAAGGCCGTGTACGTTGGCGGATGCTATGACTACGAGACTAGTGGATCGAGTTCTTGGTCGAGTTCTCGGCCGTACTACCGTGACCACATGTTCTGCTTGTCGGAAATTAACTTTCGAGTTTTTTTTCCTTGGTGGTGAAGTTGCGGGCATTCCGTACCACGCACGGTTCTCGTTGCTGTCAGTGCTCTGATGATGATTCCTTCTCTGTGTAAAAGAAAAAAATCGCGCGGTCGACGGCGAGGGGCGGTTCTTGATCGGCGAAAAGGAAAAGGGTTGCGGCGTGGCATCTAGGTTCCTAGTTCCTATTTCTCCTAGATCTCTTTTGTTTTCTTCCCAAGTGCGTTGCACGATGGACAAACCACAGCTAGCTAGCGCCTGACAGACCTAACAAGCGCAGCCGCCATAGCTGATCAGGGACCGTTCTTTTTTTCACAACAGTGCACATCCCCAATTTTTTTTCTCGCTAGCTAGAGTACAACATTTCGAACCCGAAAGAAGATGGTGTACGTGCGTGACAGGCAGGAAGGGACACGTACGCCCGATCGAGAAGTACGGCCAGGTTCACAGAGCTGTACGGAGATCGCGCGTGGTGCGTCCGGGTGCAAATCCAAAGGCCATGATTGTATGAAGTCGCATGCATCGATAAAGGCCAAAATTTTAGTCAGACAGCAACACTAATCCGTGTCGGAGAAAGGAGCCTCTTTTCTGCCTACAAAGGCATATATATCCACCAAGGACATTATTTCCCCCCCGGCTTCGCGGCGCCTTCGTCCATTCTTCCATCATGCATCTCGTATATATATATTGCGCGCGCCTACGAACTGAAGGTCGGTCACTAGCTAGCTCAATCGCACATGCGACGCAGAAACTTTATCTCGCTTTCCCCGCGATTTTACTTGAATGAAACAACAAAAAAGTTTTTATTTTGAATATAATTATCAGTACCTAGCTAATGTGGTGATGATTATGCTTTAGACATAGCTAGGTCGGTTATAGTGGTGCAGTTTATATATTTGATCCCGAGACCATGCATAGGTAGACGATGATGATGCACACGCACTTGGGTGGAATCTTTGGGAAGCATATCGATCTGCACATATTCTGCCATGTTAGATCGTCCGGCCGAGGCTCCCTGATGAGATGAGACAGTTTGTTCGTATGTTCCCCTCTTCCTTGTTTCTCGGGTCGATCTGGATCAGATGTGAGAGACGTTGAGTTGAAATTACATGAAGAGCCAGCCAGGATAAGCGCGCGAATGCTGCCGGTGAGAGGAGAATTAAAGGCGAAACAGACGGCTAGCGTTGCTACCTCTTTCATGGGGTTCAGATTTCAGAGTCTGCACGCGGATGTGCAGTTGTGCGTGTCAGCTGTAAATTTCATGCAAGTGGTGAAGCCTGAGATTTAGCACTTCAGCAAACTGTGAAACTGTACTGTTGGTTATCACTTGCATCGGTTCACGCTAGCAGCTAGCTGCACGCAAGCACGATGTACGGCTAGCTATCGAGAGAATCGCTGTACTGCAATCAGATGAGCTGTTCTGTGTCACAGATGAGCTGTTCAGTGTCACAGAGCATGTATACATGCTATCTGAACCACTGACATCAATCTATGGATGAGGATCAGTTTTTCACCTGAGACTGCGACCGGTAAACCTGCTGAGTCCGTACAGGAGGTCCACGCTGGGAAACGACATCGCGTGCACAAAGCGACACCAAAAAACAGCGGTGGTACGGTAGCCGCCGTCAGCTTCATGGCGAACGGTGGAGGGAAAGAGTTTGACGACCAAGGATGACGACAAAACGACAGATTTGTCTACATGCACTGAACAGCACCTCATAAATTTCCATGGGGTAGTATATATATAGAAGTGCGTGCATTCTTGGAGAAACAGGACAAGAGCTTCCACGCATGCATGGGATTCAACGACGTGATAAGTCGTAGTTGAGATCTACCTAAAAAAAATAACGAAAAGTGGATAGAATGATAAGTCAGGCCACATCTTGATGCGTGATAGCCAGCTAGCTAGCCGAGAGTAGAGACATGGTGCATGGAATAGTAGTGTATACGGCGAGTCATCGAATTGCTTTTGTGTTTTTCAAATGAAGCACCGAGTCCCTTTTTCTTGGCAACTTGCACCGAGCTCCTTTACATATAGAAAACGTGAAAGAATACGAAAAAATATTGCTAATATTTTTAGCGTGTTTCTCAGCTTTGTCCGCTTCAAAAAAAAATCAGGGCTATATGTAGCAACATTCAGATCATGGGGTCAGCACTCGATCAGCACCTGTAAAAGTCAGTCGTACCTATAGCTTTATAATTTGTAAGGCAAGAAGAAGTTGCGTTTTACCTCATCCGACAGTAAGTATGCAAGTCAAAAAGCAGATAATCTAAACTAATTACCACTACGAGTGCTGTGTCGATCGATCCCGAGCGCTATATATGTACGGAAGAGTACATAATCTGACGAAAGAACGCAACACAGGCATATAATAACATGAACCAGGAAAAGGTGGTTCTACGAATGCAAATGCGAAGTTAGATCAGTTGGGAGTTCCTAGAACAAATCAACACTCCGAATAGCGCACACGTGTCTGCAAACACGTCCATGCAAAAACGTATACATACGCAAAAATCTTAACCCAGCACATGTTAAACCTGAATAATCCTCCCTGCCGTAAGCATGACGCGCGTACAGCTAAAAACAGAACCGAACGCACACATCTCCTCATATCAGCGACCGTTCTGCAGTCCCGCCGGGAGCAGAGGAGCGGCGACCGATGATCGATCTGGTGTGAGAGCAACGCATACCGGTGTACGCGGCCGGGCCGGAGAAGACGAGACGGAAGCAAACACGACAGCGGCAAGATCTCAGGAGGAGGGTCATATTCTCCGAGAAAGCCGATCGATGGCGCAATGCTACGCCTTTTGCTCCACTACCGATGGACCCCTCCCCTCCCCAGCCTGTCTGTCTGTCGCATCACAGTATCCCCGATCCAAAAGGGCGCCGCGTGCAGCTGGCGTTTTAATTTCCCTTCGCCTATATAAGGCCCTCCCGCGTTCTAGCCATGGCCATGCCGTGCCACACACACACACTAGCTAGCCAGCTGCTTCACAAAACACAACACAGCTGCGTATGCGCGTATCTATCTGCTACATCCATCTCTTCCATTAAGCTAGCTAGCTAGGAGCGTCACCGCCTTACTGCATACACCATCATGGAGGTGGATCACCAGATCAGAGCGAGCGTAGGCAGCGACGGCGAGACGACGGCGGCCGGCGAACACGGTTCTGCCGGCGCCGGCTTCTTGGCGAGATGCTGGCGGCGAGTCCGCTCGGTGCTCGACGAGCTGTGGCGCTGGGTCGCCGGGTTCGCCAGGAAGGTTGGCCGGATCGCCAGGGAGGACCCGAGGCGGGTGGCGCACTCGCTCAAGGTCGGGCTGGCGCTCACCCTGGTGTCCGTGCTCTACTACGTCACGCCGCTCTTCAAGGGCTTCGGGGTCTCCACGCTCTGGGCCGTGCTCACCGTCGTCGTCGTCATGGAGTACACCGTCGGTACGTACGACACGCGCTATGGTCCATCATCTGAGTCGTGTCGGACTATTGGATATGGATGTCATGCATGCAGATAATCTCTTCTGTGCGTGACGCCATATACGAACGTGTGTGTATCTACAACTGTATACTGCAATGTTTTAATTGTGCCAGTAATATCTTGTGTGCGTCACGCCATGTATGTATGTATGAACTGAAACGTGCGTGTATGTAACAGGTGGCACGCTGAGCAAAGGCTTGAACCGAGCCTTCGCGACGCTGGTGGCTGGGTTCATCGCCGTCGGGGCTCATCAGGTGGCCAACCGATGCGGCGCGCAGGGGGAGCCCATTCTGCTCGCCATCTTCGTCTTCTTGCTAGGTACGCCGTGCCGTACGCATGCATCCATGCTACTTTCTGAAGCCTGTCGAAGATAACCCTGCACCCAGCTAATAACACGGATGGTGTACGTATATTATTAATTGCAGCGTCGGCGGCGACCTTCTCGCGGTTCATCCCGGAGATCAAGGCGAGGTACGACTACGGCGTCACCATCTTCATACTCACCTTCAGCCTGGTGGCCGTGTCAAGCTACCGCGTCGAGGAGCTCATCCAGCTCGCGCACCAGCGATTCTCCACCATCGTCATCGGCGTCCTCACTTGCCTATGCACCACCATCTTCGTCTACCCCGTCTGGGCAGGAGAGGACCTGCACAAGCTCGCAGTCGCCAACCTCGATAAGCTGGCCTTGTTCCTTGAAGGTAGTACTCCCTCCATTCCAAAATATAAGATATTTTACCTTTATAAAAGGAGTGTATCTAGATCTTATTTAATATGTTGATTCATCTAAGTTTTATTTAATATGTAGGTTCATTTAAGTTTTGAATGAACATACATACTAAAAGGGTCTAGATACACTTCTTTCACAAAGCTAAAATATCTTATATTTTGAAACGGAGGGAGTACATAAAGCCCCCGTGAAACTCGATGTGTCCTGGCCATGCATTGCATGTCATACTCGTATTCTGGTCACAAAAATTCCTGACACTTTTCTGTCATTCTGGTTCTAGTATACAATGCAACTTGATCTGAAATTAATCTCAAAAAGAAGACCAGACTTGTGTTCCCGGAAAAAAAAAGAGTACCAAATAATAGTGGACTCTTCCTGACTAGAGTCACCAGCCATACTCTGTTTTATATTTCTGCTTCTACCCACTCAAAAACCTCTCTGATACAGACAACTAGCACTTTCGGTTATGTGGATACACTGTACAAGGAATCTGGGACAATTTTGCTGACAAAATTTAAGGATAAAATAGAAGGCCAACAGAAAGCCATATAATGACACCGTTCAACTCTGCCAAAAGAATATTTGAAAAGACAGAAGTAGAAAACTATATCATCTACCTGTAGTTAACCTATTGACATAGACCTCAGATGGACACCAGAGTGCAAGACTGAAAACTATACGCATCTATGCAGGGATGGAATCTGAGTGCTTTGGAGAAAAGGCTTCCAGTGAGAATTTGGAGGGCAAACCCTTTCTCCAAGTGTACAAGAGCGTCCTCAATTCCAAGGCTGCTGAGGACTCCCTCGTAAGCTTCCTTTACAATTGATACAGTGTATGCTCTTGTATACACAGCAGTTTTTGTGATGTTATTTCCAAAATTGCAGAGCAATTTTGCCAAGTGGGAGCCCGGCCATGGAAAATTCGGCTTCCGACATCCATGGAGCCAGTACCAGAAGCTTGGAGCTCTTTGTCGCCAGTGCGCGTCTTCAATGGAGGCTCTTGCTTCTTATGTCATCACACTGCAAAAATCTCAGGTAATTCAGCCAGGCCATGGCAAATTCGGCATCCGACATGAATGGATTCTTCCCCACTTCATGGTCTCAAAAGACTACAAACCCAAGTTATTAACCAACAGTGTTTTCCTGATCAACAGTACCCTGAGGCCAATCCTGAGCTAACCTTGAAGGTCCGAACGGCATGCGGGGAAATGAGCTCGCACTCTGCAAAGGCGCTGAGGGAGCTATCAACAGCGATTCAAACAATGACTGTACCGTCTCCAGCCAGCATCACCATGTCTGCAGCCATCAAAGTTGCTAAAGGCCTCAGAAATGAGTTATCAGAGGACGCGGCCCTGTTGCAAGTGATGCATGTGGCTGTTACTGCAACACTTCTCTCAGACCTGGTTACAATAATAGTGAAGATTGCAGAAACCGTTGATAATCTAGCATGGCATGCCCATTTCAAGAACCCAGAAAAAACACAGAAAGATGTCGTTATCAACATTCAGAGTTGACAAAGAGGCAAACTTATGTTGGTGTGGCTATTCTATCCGTAGAATATTCCATGGGAGCATCAATTCTAAGTGGGATCAACTAGTATGGTGACGGTGTACATTGTACAGTACTATGTTGTGTACACAGCATGTGATTAATTCTTCGATGCTATAGAAGTAATTATGATGCTAAATTTTGATAATAAAGCGCTGCAGTCTTTCCAGCAGGCGTGCTGCAATTACATATAGATGTTAATGACTAGTTTTCTCCTAAACCTCCTATCTGCCTTTTTTGGGTTGTTTGGCCAAGGGGTTAACAATCATGGTTTCACCATACTCTTTTGCAACATCACTTCAGAAGCTGCACTGGTGCATTAATGGGTTTTCTGAAATTGCTGAAGCCTCACAAAAAATCAACACGAAGTTCATGATAAACTGGAGATACAGCAAAACCAATCTGTTAAAAAAACTTACCAGCAAAACTCACTAAGGCCTTGTTTACTTCTCTCGTATTCGCTAGTCTATTCGCGGGGATCGCAGAGGATTATTTCAATTCCCGCAAAATCCCCGCAGTCCGTTTACCACGCCAGGTTTGGCCGGGATAATCCCGGCATATCCCCACAGATCCTTCATGTTTTTGTCGAAATTAATAACTCTCCTCTAAGGTAGACTATTTTTGGGGAAGAGTATTTGGGGGATTGGAGATTATTGGGTGAACACCAAATCCCCGCATATCCACAAAACTCTAGTGGATAAAAATACAAGGGAAGTAAACAAGGCCTAAGGCTCCCCAAGATTTTCTTTTTGCTCATTTGTCTAACTGGACATTCTTCTAAAAATTCAGTGTAGTTACCAAGGTTATCACTGAATCTTAGTATGTGATATATTGATCGCGTCCAGAATCTTGCATCAGGTCACGGCTGAAGCTCTTGGAAGAAAAAATGGCTGGTGTTTGAATATTTGGTCATGTAATACTATAATAATGGTGTTTATTTTTCTGAGCTTTAGGCATGCTGTTGGCCTGGCTCCCCTTGTTTCATTTTGTATGTGAATTCCAAATGTTCCCGAACTGAGATTTCATTAATGATATCGGAGCGTGGTTCCTTCTGAAAAGACGTATATTGATGAGGGAAGGCCAAATGCAGTGAAGCACAACCTAATATTATCCGTTCACATAAATTACCTCCCTCGATTATCCAAAATACATCTGGAGTCCCGTATTAATTTTACTTTCAC
Source organism: Avena insularis (assembly GCA_023614405.1). Classification (NCBI taxonomy): domain Eukaryota; kingdom Viridiplantae; phylum Streptophyta; class Magnoliopsida; order Poales; family Poaceae; genus Avena; species Avena insularis. Next base: position 479,953,071 of record CM042686.1, on the reverse strand, counting down.
GTCCCCTGTCCACCAATCTGTTTTGGTACTATCATGCCCTTGGTTGGTATGTCTAAAATGAAGTATACAAAGGAGGCCATCACCGATACCAAAATTCTGATGTGTAATTGTTTAGTGTAAGTATTTCAAGCAATAGCACTGACAGTTTTAGCTCAAAAGAAATACCATATGGTGTAGCAAAGGAAAGAGCATAGGAGCCCCTACATCTACTTCTTAATATATGGTCAGAGAAACTTCTCAGATTAACAAGCATATTATATATAATAAGTTGTAAGGTCAAGCTAACTTATTTGAGAGAGGTACAATTTTGCATGGAAAAAATTATCTTAGGTTAATAAATAAACAAGAGGGACTCTAACTCAAGTTCATGGTTCCATAACCTCTTCAATTTATCTCAATTATGACATGATTAGGTCAGTATAGAAACAAGAGGGACTCAGAAAATATACACAAGTCATGGTTCCATAACATCAGTCAACATTAAAATATGTTGATTTTGGCAACTCTTTTCCGTCAGTTGCTTCTTTTGTTTTGACGTGCTGATTTTCTTACTCTCTACAATAAACATCTCAATTCACATGATCACTTCAGCCAGTTGAAGCAAGTTAAAATACCCTATTCATCTTTCCCCTGCCTACAGTTACGCACTCACGCATAGGTGTTGTGGTGACTATCTGTTCTTCTACTGAATATATTGTGTTTTTCTATATTATTATTTATGATCCAGGAGAAGTAAAGATGACAATGGCAGATGATGAAGACATAAATATTCAAAATCCAAAGCCAGTAAAAATACCCATTTTTTATGCAACTTGCTTATTTGGAGAACAGAAGGGAAATAATTACAGGCAAAGAGTACAAACAAGATAAACCTAATAAGACTTTACAATTGTATAGCTACTCTCTAGTCACTAGTCACTAGTCAGAAGTACAGGAACTGGATAACATAGTATGCACATACCTAAGGAGAAAAATCCTTCAACTATACAGTGGTTAAGTCCAACCAGATTCACATCACAAGCCATATACAGGGTGTTGATTTTGGGGAGGCAAGAGATTCAAATCCATGCACTGCTGCTTATCATAGTCACGTGTACCAGGAATTGCTCCTGTCGCCAATCGGAGGATCTCATTGCCAGTTAGGCAGTAATGAGCAAATGCCAGACCCCCATCCACGACGTCTGACAATTTAGGAAGTAAAGGTATCTTCCTCATTCTGTTTCTCTTTGCGCCCTGTCCACAATGACCATTTCTATCTTTCAGAACTTTGTGAAGCTCTGAGTAGTCCATAAATCTCTCGGTTGCTGCCTCCCATGATAAACTATATCTTTGCTCAGGGGTCAGAGGTTGAGGTTCGCTAGCCATGGCCTCTTTCACTTTGGCAACAAATTCCTCTGGAGCTTTATATGTCAAGCAGTTGGGAAAAGACTTGAAAAAATCATTTGATGGATGATCCGGACAGACAACAAATTTCCCCATTGCAAGAGCCTCAGCGGTTGCTGTGCATAGGACATCACTAACACTAGGATTGATGAAAACCTTGTACCTACAATTTAACAAGAGAAAACAAACGTCGTGTCAGTAATTAGCATAATATATACAAAAGTGAAAGAGAGATCATTAGAAGTTTGCTTTATTCTAGTCTCACCCATGGAGTGAATCATCTGCATGGTCCTTCCCCTTGAAAAAATTGATGCCCAAATCTAACTTCCTAGCAGCAGCCTGGACAGCCTGTGAATCCTCACCATTCCCATACACATCTAACTTGAAGCCCTCCAGATAATTTTTGTGTTCCGATAACAAATCAATAAGTTCTCTATAACCTTTAGCCCAAACCATCTTCCCAAGAAAATATGCTCCCTTGGAAAAGGCCTTCTGTCCACGCTCCCGATCAGCTGCTACTTTTTCGCCAACATTGAGGAACTTCGGATTCACACCATGAACGTTGCAAATAATGGACCTGGGGAGATCCTGAGTTGCTCCAGAAAGACGTAAAACCTGCAGGCACCCTTATTAGCTACACTATAGCGACCTGAACTTCAACACAAAAGCTGACCTAGACAAAATGTACCTTATGGCAGTGAACCCTAGTCACCCAATTGTTAATATGTTTAACAAGGAAAGCTTGAAGGGCACCATTCTTCTCTCTCTTGATATACTCTAGGTAATTTGTATGAACTACGCCAATGACATGATTGAACTTGTCTGTCCAGCGCTTTCCATGATGATACCAGTTAAGATGCTCTGGTTCTTCCAAAATTGCTATATCAGCTTCATTTGAGGAAATGAACTGTGAGGTATCCCCAATAGGAATAATGCTGCGCCGCTCTTCTGAGAACTGTGTAAGAAAACGAACAATGAAGATCTTTGGGGGAAAACAGAGTATGAAGTATGAACTGGAGATTTAAACCTTGGGAGATATGTTGGATGTTTACCTTGCCAGGATAAAATGATATCTTAAAATTTGCTTCAAAGCCAAGCCTTTCCTGTAGCCAGTCCCTTATATAGGTTTCTTGCTCTTCTGGCGAGCTAAAGGTGATGTTATTCGGGTAAACTAGTTGCTGGTCTGACTTACAAAGCCAAGGAACCACAAGTGTTACTTTTTGCATTGTACTTCTTGCCAGGTAAGCAGCACGAAACAACGGATTGATGGCTGTCCCTGTCATCCATGGAAGGCTTGCTGTGGTGACAATTGCAACATGTCGTCTGTTGTCCGAGATTCTCAACTTCGTAGGATCATTACAAGAACCTTCTTCTGTGTGATAGCCAGTATTTTCTAGCACCCTAGCTATTCTTAGATCAAGATCATCGGTTGTGTTCTCGTTCCCAATTAAGGAACTATCTGCTGAAAAAGATGGATACATGAGCCGGCCATTCCGTTTACTGTACAACGTCTCCACTAGTTTTTCACATTGGTCTGTAACACAATATTAACAAGAATTAACAAATGTCACCACAAAAGAACCAAGAGTTGGAGGAGCAGAGACCAACAATGACATTTTATACCTCTTCGTACACCAAGTTGATCCAAAAATGGTCCAGACTGCCGGACTAGATATGCCAGAATTTCAATTAGATCCAGCGGGGGAACTTCCTGCTTTACATTCCAAAACCAGTTTAGAGAAAACACACCTTAAACAATAAATAATCAGATCAAATAGCAAGCAGAGTGCATTATCAGCGGAAAAAATCAAATGCTTGTTGAGCAAAAGAAGGATTTCCATGAAAAATATACCAGCTAGTGGTACACAAGAATAACGAATTCACTGCCTATGAATTTGAACAAATGGCAATTTTATTACTAGAACTTTTACTGCCATATATTATCTAAAAAATAGTCATACGTGCAAGTTAGCTACGTTTATACTGCTTCATAACTCAAGAGCATCAAATCCTTTGTGCTGGTAGAAGATTGTGCAGTTAAGCTTAGGCATTGTTTATGATGGCATTACCTTTCGTTCAGGAGACTCTTTGTTCAGCAATTTCTGCAACAAAACGGGTAATGCACATGAGTACTTTAATTAACAGCAATGCTCACATGAGTACAATGACATTACGCACTTAGGTGGCATTTTAATTGAAGGTGGAACTGTTGCACAGGACTCATCGGATTCTTGCTATATAGATGCCAAAGTTTTAAAGTAATTTCTGATATACATTTCCCAGATATGAAAAATAGCTAAATTAAGCAAATTTCTAAGAAATTAAATTTCGAAAGGCTATGGTTTTGATTGAGTATTGAGTACATCATCGACTCAATATTAAAGGCTATAGTCGAGTTTACCAAGTTCAGCTTCAGTTTCTCCATAAACTCGCTGCGGCCACGAAACCCACCAAACATCTCATTCGATAGGCTCCGGCGCTCCAACTCCTTGAGCCCGCTTCGTATCGTGGTCACCAGCTCACACTCCTTGAGCCCGCTCCGTATAAACGTCACCACATCCCACTCCGTCCTCCCCTTGTCCCCCTTCCACGTCGCAACATTCAACCATTCTCCCCTGCCGTGCCCGTCGGCCACAATTGCGTTCCGGATTGCCGTAAGCCCAGAGAGGTCGATGCGGACGCTGGCGCCGGCCTTGGGCGGCCATCCCTCGAGCACCGCCGACGAGTACTGCTTCCTCAGCTCTGTAATCTTCGGCTGGATCTTCCGCACGAAGTCCAACTCCGGGAAGGGAGCCGCCGCCGGCAGCGGTGGGGGCGCCCGTCCGGGCCCCGCGAGCGCCGACGCCGACGTGATTAGGTGCCCCAGCTCGCGGTCGGCGCGCGCCCGCATCAGAGACAGGTCGGCGCTCGCCGAGGCCCGCGCCTCGCGCCATCCCTTGGAGATGAAAGCGAAGGCGTCGCCGTCGCGGCCGCCGCCTGTGGTCGACTGCGGATTCTTCGTGCCCATGTCCCGCGAGTAGATTTGGGAAGATCTACGGTTGAATGGCTAGAGATTTGGATTCTGGAAGCGCGTAGGAGGGTCGCGTGGCGGGAGATGGTGTGGGGGCGAAGAAGAAGAAGACGGTAGCGTCCCCGTCCGGCGGAAGGGACTGGACGGGCACGGGGAAGAGAGGGAGAGGTTTTGGTTCGGCTCGGGCGCTCGGCCCATGTGACGAGGAACAGAGGGAGGACGACAGTGGTCAGGACCGTTGGAGTGCTGACACTTGGCCCGGTGGGCCTCGGGAAATCTTGTTGTGTGGTGGCTGCTGATTGATTTGGCACCATGTTTTTGCCCCAAATATTTCCTTCCTCTTCCCGGTACCGTCCACCCCCAAACGAATACCATTTTCCTTTCATGAAAGCTTTTCGTCTTTCTGTGGCTCTGATTTTGCCTTTTTGGATAGAGCTACCATGTCGATATCGTAGCATGTAGAAGACTCTAGCTCTGACCGTCGTTTTCTAATGGCTTTCCTCGCGGTGGATTGTTGCGCCAACAGAAAAAGAGCCATTTCGTGGGGCAAAATCAAAACTCACGGCTTACACTACACCCCAAACCCAAACCAGATGTCTTAAAAGCACCAACATGCGCACAAAAAAGACATTCCACCGGTTTAGTTGTTTCTTTTCTTTAAGGAGACGTATCGTTTTCATAGAAGAAGGGCTAAGACACCAAATTTATACAATGCGGCGTGGCACAGGCGTCACGAACGCAACCCCACACTACCCCAAAAGACAGCATGTACGCACTAGCCAACTACTCGCGGCATCTCCACATGTCCACTTGGCTCAGGCAGTCACGGAAAATCCGTGCACCCCTCCATAGCTCGGCCTTTGCGGAGACCCTCTGAATGACCAGGGTAGAAGAAGGGGTAGCGCACTCAAAGACGATATCGTTCCGGTGATGCCAGAGCGTCTAGCAGACCAAGGAAATACCTGTCCAGATGTCGCGCTCGTGGCCCTTGCCCCCGCGTCTGCCCTGGAGCCAAGTGACGAGTCTCGTGTCATGTTCCGGCATCCACTGGCCCTTGCCCCACCAGCCGAGGCAAGTCGCCCACACCTCTCGTGCTAGGACACATCCCATGAGGAGATGGTCGATAGTCTCTCCACATTGGTCGCAGAAAGGGCATGCCGCCGGGTGATCTAGCCCACGGCGTTGCAGCCTATCGGCCATCCGACATCTGTTCCGCACTGCAAGCTAGAGCGAGATCTTGCAGCTGGCGGGGGCGCGAGAGTGCCAGATCTGTAGTGCTTCAGCCATCGACGTCTGACCCATAAGCATGGCTTTGTAGAAAGACTTCGCGGTGTAGTAGCCGGTGGGGTCCCATCTCCACTTGAAAACATCCAGTGTCCCTTCTGTCAGGGTATTCTCCTCGGCCCTGCCACCTCCAGAGCTCTCGATGGCCGCGCCAGTCGAGGGACATCATGTAGCCAGGCCCCAGTTCTCACAAGCCCGGCGTGTACCGGTTTAGCTGTTTTAGCGTGTGTGGGCGACTCTAGCATTTCCAGGGTACTAAAATACAGCGTGTGGCCGGCAGCAGTTTACCGGACACACTAAAATAGAGCACCACATACATGTTTTCTTGACGTATGTGCAACAAACAGGTCTCGAACTTTTGTAAGGAAGACCCTACAAAGATTTTAAGAAAAGCAATCGGGTCCTTAACCAATTTAGCCTTTGAGATTCTTGTTGGTGGAGGACAAGGGCATACAAGGTCACCTTCTCCAATCGACGGGCGGCCGCGGTCGGTCGGTGAAGAGAAGCAGGGGTGCACTGCTACTTGTTGTTAGAGAGGCGGAGCAGGGAAGGGTGGCAAGAGCAGCATAATCGAAGGCAACGACAACACTGCCTGCGATGGTGCAAGCTTGCAGGGGCCGCGGTAGGCGCGGCCGACACAAGCGCATGGCAATGTGGTGAGCGACATCCAGCGGCGGCGGGTCTCAAGGAGAGCCGCGCGCTGGTGCGAGAGCTTGGATGGAGATGAACCACGAGGACGACGCGGTGTGAGCTCGAGCACGCGCGAGTCCCTGGTGGTGAGGAGGCGGCGGAGTTGAGCGCGGGCCTGCGGTGAGGCAGCGGTGCAAGTGGCGACGGTGCGAGTTGTAGAGGCCGCACGGATAACCACCGTTAGAAACTTTAGACTGGCAGTTTGGTTGCACGCGTGGGTGATTAATTTTATAACGCGCAAAATCTCGCACCGCAAATATACCTCACGTGATAGCATTTTTTTAGTGCGTGCGCAATGCGCGCGCTCTATTTTGCAGCGTCTCCTAGAGCACCGTTTCTAAAAGACAAGGATTAATTGGGACATCTACTTCTTGACAAATAAGAAGATTCATTCAAAGATTGAAAATGAGAGGAAGAAGACGAAGGGCATATGGTTATAGTTGAGGGAAGCATTAAGAGAGGGCTTGGAGAGGCGGAGGAGAGGGAAGAACAGTGCTAGGTTGTCTCGTCGAAGAGATAGGGAGTTGCCAGAGGAGGCCGACAGTTCGGATAAGTTGCAAACGTGTTTCTAATATTCATTATATAAACCCTCTTGTTGAGATTGCCATCAATTACCAAAATGGGAGAGATTGTAAGGGTACATTATCCCCATGTGTGGTTTTGATAATTAATGACAATCCATGATGGGGTTTGTTGCATAGAAAACAAAAAAAAATCGATTACAACTGCCAAGATCGAATCTAGGCGATACTTGTAACAATTTCAGAAAAACTCACCCTTGAAGACCATAAGCGGGATAAAATTCCCACAAACAAATATGGTTATTGTAGAGTGTACACGACCATCCTCAATGACATGCAGACGATCAGTTCCACAAGTGTAGCACCTCCATAATCAGTCACACATACGGTGTGCCGACGACTTCCATCCCTCGCTCCAGCCAGACAGCGGAAGTAGCGGATCCTCAAAAATTCCATCAGCACAACGATATAGTGGTGGTGGTGGTGGAGAAGATCTTGAGCAGGGCTTCGCCTAAGCACCTCGCTTGCGGCAATGGACAAGCTAGCAAGGAGAGAATGGTGCCAACCAAAGGGCATATGAGAGAATGGTGAATGTGTGAGGTGAGAGGAGGAGAGAGGGCCTTTTATAGGCGAGGGGCAGCCCAATAGCCCATGGCACACCAGCCATGGTGGTGCCCCCACCTCTCTCCCGTTTATGTGGGTGGACACTATACTCACATAATTCACCTCCACTCATCCTTCATTAAATTCCCACTCAAGAAATCAAAGGTCTTTCCATTAAAGCACTTTAATTCACTTGTTTTAATGCAACTCAATTTAATAAACACTTAATTTAATGAGTATTTCATTCAATGAACACTTCATTTAATGAACACATTAACATTTTATTCCCTTTCTTTGTTTTGATACACCAAAACCATTTCGGCAGATTCGACAGAACTAATTCCTGCGATGTCCATTATCTTCTGCTGCATTCCCTATCCACTCAATTGCGTCGACTACCCTTAAGTGTATCTCCCTACGGGTTCGAGAACTATGTGGACATGATCGATACTTTCTCCGATCAATAATCATTAGCGGGACCTGAAGATCCATAATGACTCCCACTAGCTCCATGAAAATCTAATGATCGTCTAAACCTTTTTTATAGTAATCAAATTCCTTTTGTATCGCGACATTTTACTTGTCCGAGATCCGATCACTCGGTATCATCCATACCTTGTTTAATCTCATTCTCGACAAGTACTATTTTTCTCATTCCTATGATATAACGTTTTAGTGATCAAATCACTTGCTTGCAAGCTATGTCAATGTGATATCACCGAGAGGGCACGGTGTATATCTCTCCATCATCTAGATGGACAAATCCCATGCTTGATCCACGAGCCCCAACTAACACTTTCCAAGTACCTGACGACACCTTTATAATCACCCAATTATGAAGTGATGTTCGATGTAATCAAAGTACCTTTCCGGTGAAAGTGATTGACGTGAAGAAATGAGCACAACTCACTTGGTTAGGGAAGTGTATGTACAACCCAGCCATCCAGGTTCAAGTCCTCACGGACTCAGCTTTAGGTTCTTATTATTTAAAAAAACTCATTGTAGGGGATTCCCCTACCGCATTCGTTTCAAAAAAAAATGTGATTGACGTGATCTCATGGTCTAAGAACATTGAGTTACTACGACTGTGATAGCAATATAGAATTGAGGACATGATCGTATTGCTACATCTACTTTGGGTGATTGTTCATCATATCATTCTCCAATGATATGACCTTGTTATTAATAACATCCATGAAGGAAATATGCCCTGAGAGGAAATAATAAAATTGTTATTATATATTCCTTATACATGATAGATGTTTATTTTACATGCTAGAAATGTATTGATTCGGAAACATCAATACATGTGTGTTTAATAAACAAAAAGGTTCCTAGTCATGCCTCTCTTATAGACTAGCTTGTTGATTAACAGGATGATCAAGGTTTCCTGATCATGGACATTGGATATTGTTAATAACAAGGTCACACCATTGGTGGAATGATGTGATGAACATTCATCCGAAGTATAGCATTACGATCAAGTCATTATGTTTATATTGCTATAACATCATACGAAGTAATCTTTATCCTTAGACCATGAGATCATGTTAATTGCTGACACCGGAAGAGTATCTTGATAACATCAAACGTCACACCGTAACAGGGTGACTATAAAGCTGGGTTCAGTACTACGAAGGTGTTATGTTGAGGCTCATGGATCAAGAGTGGAATTTGTCAATCCAGATGACGGATAGATATACTCTGGGCCCTCTCGGTGATATCACATTAGGATAGCTTGCAAGCAAGTGATGTGATCACTAGAATGTTATATCACGGGAACGAGAAAAGAGTGCATGTCGATAACAAGATCAAACTAGGTATGGAGATACCGATGATCGAATCTCGGACATGTAATATATCGAGAGACAAAGGGATTTAGTTACAAGCGTTAAAGGTTCTCACGATCACGAGTCATCGTTGAATGTGTAGGAGTCGATGGATCTCTAGGTCCTGCTGATTATTGATCGGAGAAGGGTCTCGATCATGTCTGCATTATTCGTGAACGTAGGGTGGCACACTTAAGAGTTACGGACACCATTTTGGAGTATATATGTTTTGAATGAAAGAATTGCAAAGCGTGAATTGTTTTCAATAGAAACGGAAATTGTTTCGTGAAATTGTAGAAGGTGGTTACGCATGTGATATTGAAATATTGCAAGGGGCTATATGTGAATGTTTGTTAATTAAAGTAATTAAAAAATTCTGAATAAATTTAATAAAAGAGTTTTATTAAATGAGAGCATTAAATTTGGAGAAATTTAATGCATTTAAAGTGGAGACTTTAAAGGGAATGTGAAGAGGCATTTTAATGTGGAGGTTACCACCACATGAATGGGGAGGTTAGGTCACCCCCATGCATGACCATGGAGAGAGGGGGCACCCCCCTCCTATAAAAGGCCACCCATTCCCTCCTTCATCCTCACACCTCCTTGTGAAGGATCTCTCTCCCCCTCTAGAATTATTCCCCCATGGTCTCGGATTAGCGAGATACATGTTCCTGGTGGCATTTCGTCTGAAAGGAGTTGCTACTTCCGCTGGATCGCTGGAGCGAGAAGGTGGAGGTTGTCCGGTGGCTTGAACGTGTGTACGAGTGCGGATGCGCCGCTGAGTTGCGACGGTCGGACTTCCTCACGATCTTGAGATCGGCAAGTGTACGACTACATCAACCACGAGTTCCTACTCGTTAACAAAGCTCGTTGTCTACGAGGGTAAGTTCTCGTTGGATATATGTCCACCCATTGCTTTGTACCTAGTAGATAGATCTTGGCGTGTAGTTCACACCGTAGGAATTTTTTTGTTTTCTATGCTGCGGACCCAACAATCCAATGTTCATGATTAGGAAACCTTTGATCATCAGTTAATCAACAAGCTAGTATTAAGAGAGGCATTACTAGGAACCTTTTCTGTTTATAAACCATAAATGTATTAATGTTTCCTCTTAACATAATTATAGCATGAAAAATAAACATTTATCATATACATGGAATAAGATAATAACTACTTTATTATTGCCTCTCGGGCATATTCCTTTCAATCCATATGTACTACTGTTTTCATTGAGTTTTATATGAAGAAATATTCTGTAAGTAATGCTTATAGTCCATGTGTTGGATTCAAGTATGGATGCCATGAAGATAAAGATATACCTTGAGTATTGGCATCAAGATCATCATTTTGAAGAAAAAATATGATATGATCAAGAAGAAGAAATGAATATGGGTTTCTTGTGTCGAATTCAATTTAGCCACGATCTAGCTTATGTGTTAAGCAATGGATGATCAAAATATTGAGAGTTTGATCTCAAGATTTATTGCCACTTAGAGTTGTTATTGCTAATTATCTTGTTCCTAGGTGGCATGTTAGCTTAAACAAGTTCTACTTTATTAATAGCTTTTATTAATCATCTTATTGGTCTTTGTTTGAGTAAGAGTTCTTGGTGTGGCCTTCCTCAAATACATATCTATATATCTTACTTGGGAGACTGTTTGCTTCAAGTTATTCTAATCATTGCTTCGCATGATTGTGTGACTAGTTGAAGCTATCAAGAATCTCTATCTTTGCATAATGCTTAATCTTTATATTTCTATCATATGTTTTGTTATTGTGAAGTTGATATTTAATATCCTTGCAACATACCATGGGAAATTAATTCCAATACATTCATTGTCTTTGACAACTGATATCCTTGTTTGTGTTATCATTTATTTGTGGATCATCTTCACCTTGGATTTTTCTTTTTACTGCTTTTTTCTTTCCAATAATTCTTTGTGGGTCCCTTTGTCTTCCTTTCCTTTTGAAAATCCATTTGTATAAGTTTTTTAAATGTGTTTTGATGGAAGACGAACCTTTTCTTTTTGGTACCTTGTGCCATTGTTTTTTAAGTGGCTTATTTGTTGAAACGTTGCTCTTTTGGGAGTATGTTATCGCATTCCTTCTTACATGTTTTATTTGATTGAATAACATAAATATTTGATCATATGTGTTTTTATTTCATCTTTTATGCACAATAAGTTTTTCTTAGTTCATTTGTTCAACAAATCTTATGTTGATTTGATTATTTGATATACTTTGGACAACAAATGCATTTTGTCACACCTTGTATGCTTTCTTGAATTTAGTAGTGTTTTTTCCAAATTATATCTTCTTTAGATCTTGAAAGTCTTGTGCATGCATGTTTAATAAATGTATATTTTGTATCATGTTTTGCTTAACTTGATCCAATATATAGGGTATACTCCATCAAATCCTTAATGGATAAGATGTGCATGAAATTCAAATTTCATCTCTAAATATGCACATATCTGTATGGAGTGTGTCCTATGTATTGTGTCTAGTCAAACCACTTTGGACCCAATAAGTTTAGGGACCAAGATGCACTTGAATGTTCTTCTAGGTACATTGGAGATGCAATGGGTGTTTGTCTCATCTATAAGGAATGTGTTGTCACCATATGATAATTGGAGCCAAGCTAGGATGATTGAAAATTTCTTATCTACTACGTCATACCATTGTTATCTCGGTAACGAGTATCTTATTCATGTATATTCTTCTTCCTTCCAACCTCTTGTAGGTTGCATCTTGGCATGAAGTTCTTTATTTGCAAATGTTGCGGTTCTTGCAAATATCTTTTAAAGAAAACTATTTTTTTGCTTATGTGAGTAAGTTGAGATGATGCATATAATGGGGAGTATATAAAATCATGTCCATGATTCACCAATCCCAAATATGTCTTTTAGCAATTTATTGCATATCAATTCCTCAAGGTGCCCTCACGTGCAACATTGATGAAATCGCAATGAATCCTTCCTTATGATACTTGTTGCCTTTCTCAAAATATCCCAGCTAGCAGCAATTCTCTTAGTGATAGTTGTGATGATTTTGAGGTTTTCTTTATTGAAGATCATTGATATACCCTGATATTTTTTTGGAGCCATGGGATATATATGCTTTTAAGAAATAATCGATTTGGTATATCTCATATGACTTCCTCTTGGATATCTTGTATTCTTTATTTGTATTAACCTTTTATGTAATTTCTTTGTGGATTATTCCTCATGTTTTGTCCACTTAGAAACTTATATACATGAGAGTGTTAATCTCTCATCTTGATATCCTCGTTCTTTTGCTGACCATCTTTTTATCCTCTTGGTTTATAGTGGTGTTGGTAAGAATTTGATTTATGAATGCTCGGTACTTTTATTGCATCTTTAGGCACTCATATCTCGTAAATGGTTTCTTTTGGTCTCAAGATTGTCTTGACAAGTGTATTTATTTCTATCAATACTCTTTGTATCTTGGTTGTGCTCTAAATTATATTGAGGGAGTGAGGATTCCATGTTTATGCATATTGTATTCTAAGACAACAATTATAATTTATACACAAACCTTGGAGAGCTTATTTATTTCATTTTGAGCATATTTGTCCAATTAGTAATTTGGATCTTTTGATTGCTTCTTCATCCATTGAGTTTTTTCACCTTGTTATCCTTTTAGCAATCTTTGATTCTCAATATAGTTTGATTTCCTCCAAGTATTCTTCACTGGATACGTGCATTTTATTTCACTCATATTATGAGAAATTCACACCTTGGGTAGGAACTCATACTATATTGGCCTTCTAACTTTTTCATCTATTTTGATACTTGTTATCAATGGGGGAGGAGTTTAGAGGGTTTAAGGGAAATAGTTTTATACTTAAGATCGGCTTGTTCTTAAGTGTTTTCCTTTTATGCATTTCATCTTTATTATGTTTTACATGGTTGAATATATAGTGTAAACTTTCTCAAAGGTTATGATTGACAATGTATGCAATAAAATTCAAGTTCATCACATGTGCATACATTGTTGGGGAGTTTGCTCTATATATGTTGGTTCTACTCACACATCTATTGCATTAGTTGTAGTTTATATGAGTATAATCAGTTTTGATATGGGATAGTAGCTTTCTGTTACTTGACCATATCAAATACAACCTCTTGTGTATAACTTATTCTCGGATAAGTTGCATACTTGTTTATAATATTTATGATATAAACCCTATTGATGAGTACCAAAATAGGGGAGATTGTAAGGGTACATTGCCCCTATGTGTGGTTTTGGTAACTAATGACAATTCATATGGACTAATATTTTCATTGAATTTTATATGAAGGAATATTCCATAGGTAATGCTTGTAGTCCATGTGTTAGATTCAAGTATCGATACCATGAAGATGAAGATATAATTCCTCCATTCACTTTTACATTGCCTTCTAGTTTTTTGAAAAAATCTCTTTTAATTTGTCTTCTAAAGTTAATTCCCTTATATACCCTCACGTTTGGTCTCCCATTGCATTAAAGGGCTAGATGATATATTCTACGTGCGCGAAGAGGCTAGGTAGGAGAGGCACGGTAGCTCACCATGCAATTAATTGCAAAGCAGGCCATGTGTCCATGACCAATGAATGCATAGATATTACGACAGCGCGCAGGTGCAAATTAGTCCAGCTCCTCTCTAATTTGGTAGATCTAAAGAACTTCTTGATATTATTATTTGCTTAGAATGCAAACTAAAACTGAAGGGAGGAAGTACCTTGAGTATTGGCATCAAGATCATCATTTTGAAGAGAAGAATATGATATGATCAAGAAGAAGAAATAAAGATGGGGGTTCTTGTGTACAACTCAAGTTAGCCATGCTCTAGCTTATGTGTTAAGCAATGGATGATCAAGATATTAAGAATTTGGTATGAAGAGAAGAATTCAAGATATGCCTCTAAGTTGGTGTCATGATATTCTCATGAGTTGAGCTATGGTTGACTAAGATTTATAGCATGTCATAAAATGAAGAGTTCTTTATGTACCTCAAGATATTTAGATAGAGTATGAGAATATACATGGTTGACCAATACAAAGAGTAAAAGATTGGATTCAAGTTGGTCAACACATTAAGCATAAATAATGTACCACATGGATCTTGTGGTATGGTAAGTTTTGTCAATTATGCTTCATGAACTAACCCATTATATATGTCGTGTTCTGTTGTCTCCGTGTGTTAGGTATTTTTCCATGGGCATTCATCAGAAGTAAATATTTCTTATAGCCCGTGAGAGGATGACTTCAAGTGGTAATCATCATCAAGGTTAAGGAGTGTGAGTTCAATATAAGCATCTCAATAAGATCATATACTTGAAGATTATATTGTTATCCATTTGGTGATAATGGCGTGTGAAGATGTTCCTTAATAAAGTTAACCCGTAGTGGTGTATGGGGAGCAAATTATGAGTCTTCACGAAGTAACAATGATCAAGTGAAGCAGTCTAGCTTGGATGGATAAGCATTTTCGTCAAGATTAAGTAGGATGTGCAAGACAAAGGTATGACCTTGCTAGGTTTTCCTTCTAAAAATCTCAAGATGGTTGTTGGGATACCGGAGTATAGGATAGAAAGCCGCACTATCAAGAGGTCTTTCAGTTGGGTACCTTGATCACATCGTCTTAGGAGCTCAATCCTTTGCATACTTTGCATCCCCTTATTGTTTTTTGTGTTTCTTTGTGTGATGTGCTTGAGCCTATTGCTAGCTCTTCAACAATCCCAAGTTAATCGAAAACATAATTCGTATGCATCTTCTATTGCGTTTTCTAGTTTGGTGGTTTTACTGGTTCTTCTTTTAGGGAGGTTTCATACCTCTCCTTATTTCGTATTTTACCTATTGTTGTTTCTTGGGTTTAATATCCTCTATCAGATAGATCTTGTTCTTAGCTTTTTAAAAAGCCCAAGTTTGCTAAAATCAAAGTTTGGACGCAAAAGTTATCACTGTTTTTATCAGCACAATTTTCTATCTAGAATTCCGGCTGGTTTACCCGTCGGACCATCCAGATGATGCCAGTTTAAACCGGTTTCACCGAACAGCTTTTCTGAGAAGCAGTTCGGCATGGTGCCAACTAGTTTCTGCGCAGCACCGGACTTTCCGGAGGGCATTCCAGTGTGTCGGGATCCTCGCCAATCTATTCCGACATAAAACCCAGCGCTGTCGAAATTTTCACCAATCTTGATTGAACTGCTCGTTTTGGCCCAAATGGTCATATTTGTTTTTCCTATAGAGGGGGCTTCTTCCCCATCATTTTCTTGGGTTCTTGAGCATGTTTTCGTCCTCCATTGTTGAACCCTTTGAGCTTGCTTCCTCTCCTATCCCTCCTATGATGCTTGCATTTTTTAGGGCTTTGGCAGAGAAGATCTAGATCTACAATCCCCACCAATAAATTCCTCCTCTGAGTGAGGGAACCCATTGGATCTATATCTTGGAGCCTTTAGTTGATTTTCACCTTTGTTCTTCCTCTCTAATTCCTCTATAAGACTTGTTGCTTTGGTGATATTTGAGTGCGAAGGATTTGAACACCTTTGGTGTTCTTGCTTTACATTCCTGCATAAGTGTTGATATCTCCATTTTGATTTATTCGAGTGAGAGACCGTAAGCTTGTTACTCTTGGATGGTGATCTCCTAGTTAGATTGGAGATTGGTGCCACAGTGTCCTCTTCGTGAAGGATTGTGAAGAGGCCCGGGCTTCTCCTTCGAGGAGCTTGTGAAGTGGTTGTGGAGCTTGCCATCTCTAGAGTGGAGGAAAAGCTAGCCATAAGAAAAGTGGCTATTCCTTCATCGAGATAGCATCGGATAATAAGGTGTCCTTCATGGCATGTAGAAATCCTTCGTGGGATCTCACACCTCTCTAATGTGAAGTACCTTACTTGTAAGAGAACACAGACATACATCTTCGTCTTCAGCATGTGCATCAGTTATCTCTATACCCGAGTTTACTTTCCTTGTGATACCATCGAGCTTGAAATACTTATATCGTATGCTATATTGCTTAGCTTAACTTGTTGTTGGTGCACTTAGTTCAACCTAGTGTATTTAGGTTTTGTGTTTGTAAGATAAATGCTAGTTTAATTCTGCATTCTTGTAAGCCAAAACTGTAATAATTTTTAAATTGTTTATTCACCCCTTTATGCGACATATCTATCCTTTCAAGAGGGAATCGAGTGGGGATTGCAGTCGAGTGTGTTTTTAACAGTTATTAGACTTATAAGTGGTATTAGTGGAAATGTTAGAACCAAAACGGACGGAGAGAGAATTCTTCCTTTTTTATTATTAGGTACAGATATAAATATAGATATAGATATAGATATAAATACAAATATAGTTATAAATATAGATATACATAAGATCTCGAAGATATGACTATAGGGTTATGCTGAGTATATCCTATCTATTTAATTTTTTTTGTCTTATTTGTACTTTTTGGCCGGCTAATAATATAACTCCGGATATAGACTCAAGGTTCAACTGACAAGATGCACCAGACCTGTATATATATACATCTAGAGCATGCATTGCCATATATATTTAGATTTGGATTAAGATTCAGATATAGACATAGATATAAATATAGATATAGATATAAATAAGATCTCTCCTCTAAGATATGATATGACTGGAGGGCTATGTTGAAGATATCCTACCTATTTAATTCTGCCTCTTGTTACTTGTACTTTTTTGCCGGCTAATATACCTCGACTCAAGGGTCAAGTGACAAGATGCAAAAGACCTGTATATATACACATCTAGAGCATGCATCGCCAATATGTGCAAGGGCCGGTCTGGTAAACACTCATATATTGCCATCCTAGTCGTACTTAGATGGAGATTTTCGTTCCTCAATACGCCGCTCTCTATGTTGTTACGGTCCTTATAGGATGGTTCGTACAGTGGGTATACAAGTGGGATAATCCTGCTTGCGACGGGGTTCTTCCTCCTGGCTCCATGGGATTTCCCGTTATTGGCGAGACCTTGCAATTCTTCAGGACAAGCTCTTCGTTGGATGTCCCAAACTACTTCAAATTAAGGTGGAAGAGGTATATATATAAATATTTTTTATGTGTATATATATTTTACCTCTTCTTCACGTATGCACAATATCTGAATAGTTATGAGAAAGGGACCTAATTCTTCACTTATAATATATGCATAGTAATTGGATACTTAGATACGACAGCATGCCCAATGGTTCATCAAAATTAGATTCAGGAAGTAGAACAGCTGGTTACTTCCTGCTACTCCCTCCTTTGATCCTTTCCATATTCGTCGTCGCTGATTTAGTACATACTGATAAAATGAAATCCGATGACCAATGTTGGGTACATCCGCGCATGCAGGTATGGCCCTGTATTCAAGACGAGCTTGTTCGGGAGACGGGTGGTAGCGTCCATGGACGGCGAGGTGAACCGCTTCGTGTTCCAGCAGGAAGGGAAGCTGTTCCGGAGCTGGTACGGGAGCACGACCAACAGCATGATGGGCAGGGAGAGCATCGCCACGTACGAGGAGGGCTCCGTGCACAGGAACATCAAGAGCTTGGTATAATCTACTCAGGCATGTCCTCCTCGACGAGATCGAGGGAAACGTCACGCAAAGCCTCGCGGCGTGGGCCGCAAAGCCTAGCATCGAGGTCAAGGATGCCGTGGCAACTGTAAGTACTATCACACTACTTGATTCATAGAATGGGTAATATTACCCATTCTGAAACAGGGGGATCGGCTCTTGACATTATCTTGGTATATTTTCAGTCACCTTATTACGTACACGGCATACTAGACTGGTAAGTTAACTTGGCTTTGCTGCGCAGATGATCTTTGATTTGTTGGCCAAGAAGTTGCTCGGTGTGGGCCCTGACAAGTCAAGGAAACTGAGGAAGAACTTTCAGGACTTCATCCCGGCAATGATCTCATTTCCGGTTTATTTCCCTGGGACAACTTTCTACAGATCCATGCAGGTATATGACTAGTATTATTTATACATGGACAACTTGCTACAACCATCTTCTAGATACTATAAGACATGTTACTTAACATTTTGTCCTTGATGATGGCGCAGGGAAGGAAAAACTTGCAAAAGGAACTGATGGCCCTACTGAAAGAAAGGCTTAGTACACCTGAAAGGCGACGCGACGATTTTCTGGATCAGGTGGCTGATGAGCTACGTCGTGGAGGGAAAATAACAGATGAGAAACTCGCTTTAGACACTCTGTCAGGGCTCTTGCTTGCCGGTTTCACAACAATAATGGTCTCTATGACAGTCGGCATGAAGTACCTCACCGACAACCCGACTGTAGTACAAGGGCTCAAGGTTTAGACTCGCTTACTGCTACTACTACACGTGATTTTTCTGCAGTTACCCATAGTATTAACCCATCAACCTTTTGCTAGTTGCCAGTATCTCTTCCTAATTTGACTTGGATTTGAATGGTTTAGCAACAAAGGTATTAGCAGTGGATCATGTATAGATCTCGCCTTCTTGCAGGAGGAGCACGAAGCAATCCTGAAGAGAAGAGAGGATGTCAGTTCAGGGATCACTTGGGACGAGTACAAGTCCATGACATTCACTTCTCAGGTTTTAATATGTTTCTGATGAATACCTTAAGTTCACTAGTCAGAGAGCAAGCAGGTTTTGGTCCTAGAACCAACTCGATCTTATGTTAATGTTTCCTGCAGGTTATAAACGAAATAGTTCGCCTAGCTAACGTGTCCCCTGGGATCTTCAGAGAAACACTAACAGACGTGAAAATCAAAGGTCCTCTCATCAGCCATCATCATGCATCGTCTAAACTCCTTTTTGCGTTCATCGTCATCTAAACTCGTTATTCTGGGATGCAGGCTACACGATTCCAGCCGGTTGGCTGGTCCTGATCAGCCCCACGTCAGTTCATCTGAACCCAGAATTCTTCCAAGAACCCACGGCATTTAACCCATGGAGGTGGCAGGTTTGGTTATAAATTCCTCAGCCAGTGAAGGAAAAAAAAACAAATATGGCAACTAAAATATATAAGGGCGTTTATTAAGAAAGAAGTGCGTTTGATGTATACTAAAATTAATTGTAGGATGAGGCAAAGAGGGGCGATATGCTGAAGAATTTTATAGCATATGGAGGCGGCAAAAAGCTCTGCACGGGAGCAGAATTCAGCAAGATTCACATCTCAGTTTTCCTCCACACCTTGGTGACCAAGTACAGGTAGCTGTTTATTAGTAGTACTCCTAAAATAACGGAGTATTAGTTTGTGTCAAAATTAGTTCCCTGCGTTACTAATTCTCTGGGCATGCGCAGATGGAAGGAAATCAGAGGGGGCGTTCGGCGCATAGCAGAGCTGCTGATACCCAATGACTATCACATCCAGGTCATCCCGAGGGACCAAAAAACTGGCTAGTTTACCCATGGAAGACTCACCAGTTCGGCTGGATGCAGGTACAGCTTGTCTGAATCGCAAATAAAATCAACACAGCCATTGCGTCTGTATTAATTATATACTGTACTATTACTAGTTCCGCTGTTCAGCGTGTATCAAAATGTAAGCAGTTGTTTGGACATAATCTCAAGCAAATTTGGTGCTTTAATAAAGTACTACTATTATCGCTGAGTAATGGGAGTTGGTGTCAGTAGGTCGTCACTCAACACTTTGATATCGAATACTGGAAGCATCTGGACCATCCGATTCGTATACGACATCTCACAGGTTCCACGATCAAACAAGGCAAGATCTAAAAAACCCAACGCACAAACAAAAAATTATATAAGTAATCACATGTAGGACGTCTACGAGCTTAGGAAGAAAATCTTAATACACTTGCTCAAGTATCTAGTAAATGACACGCAGTGACAAGATCCCTTACATTATATAAGAATATCTAAAGCGCATCAAAGAGCAGAAATTAGATAGGTCCTTATGTTATACTTATAAAATTAGATCTTCTAACGAAATAAATATAAGTGAGGTGGTAATGTGTTATCATTCTTATTTTAGGTGCTATCTTTTTCATACACGTGAATATCCACATGCATTATTTATGTTGTATTATATATATATTAACATACTCAAATTAATAAAATATTACATATACTTTCGTATGGTAGTATATGCGACATGAGTATAACTACACCCAAAAGTAAGAAGTATTTATGTTGCAGGTAAAAATGTGAAACAGTCGGTATTCTGCTAGTATTTGTTATACACCAGTTATCAGCGTACCGTATCCGTTGCACATCATAACGTTAGGCATACTATGTCACAGTATCAATTTAGGGGCTCTTAGAAGTTACCCTAAATATTATCGAAGTGTCCCTAATTATTTTTAGAGGCACTTTAAAAAATGTTGAATTAAATCGTGTTGCTAAAGATATTTGCCGTCTGAAAAAAAATGCCCCCAAAAATGGTATATTTTGCAGCACTTTGGAAACTGTCTCTAACTATTTTTTGCCGCACTTTAGAAACCGACTCTTATCAATTTTTTACCGCACTTTGGAAACTGCCTCTAACAAAAAACATTTGCCTAAAATTGCCTCTAACCATTTCTTGCCGCACCTTGGAAACCGTCTCTAATTTTTTGACACGCTTTTCGAGCTGCATCTAATCATTTTTTGCACACTCTGCAAACTGTCTGTAACCAAATTTAGTGGCACTTCGAAAAGTGCCTGCAAACATCATTAGCAACAACATAGAATGTGCCTCACAAACTGAAAGTTTATAAAGCTAACTTTCTAAATTCAGAAAAATAGCAAATTGATATCTCTTTATCTTCAGAACATGATCTTAGAACTAGAGTTGCACATAAACACATTACCGTGCAACAGAAAATAATCTATAATAATTAAATAGGTGATCCCCACTAAAGTATTTTTCTTAACATGCAGCCTATCCACCTCATCAACACGCCAGATAAGCGATTTTGTCCAACATGCAAACTAGGCCGCGTCACTGATTTCTGTTTCGTTCCTTTTTTACTAAGATGAGAAAATCTACATTCCTTTCCCACATTTAGCTCTAGCCAGAGGCATTGCAGCCCATTATTCAGCCCATGTCTAATAAAAGGACCCGGCTCGTGACTTCCTCTTCTCCACGGATAAGCTCTGAACTGAAACCACCGATCAACACCATTCCTCGAATCAGGCTTTCGCCCCTTTTTATAAATAAAGCACACATGTGAGACCGCTGCTGGGCCAGACAACACAACGCCCAATGAGACACTACACGATACAAGGTGCTGTGGCAGCAGCACACACACACCTGAACTAAAACAAGGAAAAAGGAAAACAAAAAGGAGACATAGGCGGTGACGAGGGTTTAACTCATCAATGCCCATTGTTATGGACTTGGGTTTTGGAGAAGAAGGGAGCGCTAGAGACATCTATCGGCTAGCAAACAAGCACACAGGGGACAAAGATTTACCCAGATTCAGGCCTCGTAGAGGTCCCTACTCCTGCTTGTCTGCTCGTGGAATTAATTATCGAAGGAATCGAAGATTACAGTGGTGCGCAGATGTAATCTGGTGAGGGTTGTGGAAACTAGGGTTGCGTGTGTCCTCCTCGCCGCTCCCTCCTAGCCCTTATATAGATAGGCTAGGTCTCGGGTAGCAGGTCGAGTCGGTTACAAGTTAGGGTTTTCCCCTTCAAACTTTCTATCTTTAGCTTCTTCTTGTTCTTCAAGCAATCGAGAGTCCATAGGTTACTCGAGTCCTTCATTTGGGCCTTGGCGACACCGTGGGCCTTTACGTATTTAGACCGTATATACCAAACTCGAGTACCTGTAGGGTATACCCATGTCAGTAGCCCCCGAGTGTCCAGTGGAATCGCAGATTCGACTGAGGACTTTTGAAGTCTTTCGAGTGCATGAATGAGTATATTTCGACTGCTTTATTTGTGTCATACGGATTGTTGATGTACGTGCCTGATATAACCGAAGTATCGATATCAGTTAACCACCTTAGGGTGAAACAACGCAATCTACTCGAACTCGAGTCCCAGGACTCGAATCCGGAAAAGTGCGGGTGTAATTCGACTCAAGCCGCGGAGGTCTTACAGGAGTCGAATTTCAGTTATATGAGTGTGAGCACTCGACGCGTCCGTCAAGGCATGTTCATCGTACCTGTAGGTACGGATACATTTCTGGTAGTGCGCGGCTAATGCGTTGTCAGGCCTTATTCAGGTCTTACCTTCACACTGTAAGCGTGACATCCGAATTTTATCATCGCGGAGACGATTCAGGTGACCCAAGAGACGCAGTCTCTTTGTAGGGAAAAATTATGAGGCGGTGTCGCCATGAGTTTCGAGTGTGGATGTTATCAACACACAGTTTTTTGTATAAATAATCATAGGGTGCACGACCAGCGCTCCCTATGGGAGTAGCCCCCGAGTGTCTGGTTGAGTCAAAGACTGCGCAGGACCTAAGAATCATTTTGCATCACGCCTTTTGTTTGCTTGTTTCAGTCGAATTTGTTTCCGGCGCTCCCTATGGGAGTAACCCATGCCCATAGTCAAGCGACAATGCGAGTGGTTGGGTTTGATTTGATTATCCATGTTCCTGAAAAATAAGAAGAAAGAAAAAATCGTAGGGTGCACGACCAGTGCTCCCTATGGGAGTAGCCCCCGAGTGCTTGATGGAGTCGAAGACTCGAGCAAGGACTAAAGTAGTCGAAGTCTTCCGCTGCGTAGCTTTGATGACGTTAGTGCTGACGGTTTCATGACCTCAGTTGCTCGCGTGAGCGAGTTTGACGGGACGTGACGAGCAGTGGGTCCCACTTTCTGACTTTGATTTGACTGGGCGTGTGTAATCTTTATTTTAACTGCACCTCCTCGATTTCCGCGCATAATAGGAGTAGTGGAGGGACGATTCATGCTTCCACTCCTCCATGTGTCCATCACGATTTTTGCCACGCGCCCAATAGGGTTTTTCCGAGCCGTTGGATTGCATCTTTCAGGGGTTAAGTAGCGGTGCTGTGACGGTAATTTCTCATCTGCTCGTATTCATCCTTTGCTTCCATTGCCATTGCCGCTACTCCTCTGCTTTCTCTGCGCTCGTCTCGTCCTTGATACTGAACCAGCTTCGCTCGTTTCCAAGCTACTTCCTTCGGCCGCATCGCCGCCGCACCATGGGGAAGAAGAAAGGAGGTGTTGCGGCCAATTTCGTGGCCACCACTGCTGCGGCGAAGAAGAAAGGCGGCTCCGCCTGCGGGCACCAGCACCGCCGTCGGCGGGAAGAAGAAGGGCACGGGCACCCGCGTCACGAATGGCGCATGGCGTCCCTCCATCATCAAGTCGTCGGATCTCCGTCTTCTTCGTCAAGACGGAGTGTCCCAGCCTTCGCCGACGCTGCTGCGTCCCAGCGGTGAGGCAATTCCTTCTCCTCCCACTGGTTTTCGAGTGATGTTTTTGGCATTCATCATTCACGGTCTCTCCTTGCCCCTTCACCCTTTTTTTAGGAGCCTCCTTTCTTTCTACGGGCTTCAGCTCCATCAGCTGACCCCAAACTCGATCCTCCACATCTCTTGCTTCATTACCCTCTGCAAGTGCTGGCTCGGAATCGAGCCACACTTCGGCCTCTTCAAGCGCCTCTTCAAATTGAAGCGCCAATCTGCATCTGGCTCTTTAGTCTATGATGTAGGTGGTTGCCACCTATTTCGACATCAAGCTCACAACGTTCGTCCAAGGGTGGAGGGACAAGTGGTTCTACATCCGCGATGAGAAGGTTGGCGACGAGCACTTCGGACTCGCACCCTTCGATCCCGCGACGCCGTGCAATAGGAGGCGCTCCTGGAAAAATGTAGTTATGCCTGGCGAATCCGCGGAGATGGACGTGCTGTACGAGCGTGTCTGCGACCTCGAGAGTCGCCTCGGTACAGAGGAGGGAGGTTGCGCCCTCATTCGCATGTGGCTACACCGTCGCGTCCAGCCTCTGCAGGCCAGAGTCCACCCCATGTTTCAGTGGACTGGCGCTGACGATCCCACTCGCGTGTCTGTCGATGGCATGTCCGCGAGTGAAGTGGACAAAAGGGTTCGACTGGTCACCAAGTACACTGTCAAAGATGTGCTCCCCAGTGAGCCAGTTGTTCCTCCGTTTGATGCTGCTAACCCTCCTCCTGAGGTATAGTTGTGCTATGCAGTAGCTTTTAATTTGTCGATTGCTTTTCTATTGTTTGTTTGTTTTTGCTGAACTTGTTGTTTGTATGCAGGATTGGGCGGTGTCGCCTTGTATGCCCCCTCTTCCTGAGGGGATTATTCCTCGCGAAGCCTTGGAGGAGGACGAGTCAGAGTCGACCGTCCCTTCTGATGTGGAGGAGGAAGCCCCCGAGTCCGGTAGTCCGGATACTCGCAAGCGTTTGCGCAGCAAGGATTCCGATGTGTTGTCTCCTTCAACTCCGGAAGGTGCATGTGTAGGTGCGGAGTCGCCGATCCCTGCCATTCCCGTGAGCGCCGTTGCACCTTCCTCTCGCAAGAAGATGCGATGCCCAAGGAGTCCTCATCA
The DNA here is from genome assembly GCA_023614405.1 of Avena insularis. Classification (NCBI taxonomy): domain Eukaryota; kingdom Viridiplantae; phylum Streptophyta; class Magnoliopsida; order Poales; family Poaceae; genus Avena; species Avena insularis. The sequence continues at coordinate 479,928,258 of CM042686.1, read as the reverse complement.
GAGTCGAAGGAGGCCACTTTTGACTTTGACAAATTTGATTGGTAAGTTTTCTAATTCGTTTTACTCTTCTCTGGATTTACCCTTGTTTGGCTCGTCTCTGTGTTTGTCCTTTTTTGATGTGGATTTTGTCTTGCATCCAAGAGGCGTCGTCATCTTCTGGCGATGTTCAATTCTTGAAAGAATCAGGAGTCGCGACCTCAAGGGCCAAGAAAGAGGTCGAGCGCTCTCCTTCCCCTCCATTGGCGGCCCACTCTGGGCACAACTCTTCCAGTTCTCCTCATGCAGGGGAGCATCGAATGGTTGCCCGGATGACGGTACAGCAGACATCTTCGGAGTCATTGGAGGACCATGTAAGTGTAGTTTTTCTCCTTTTTAGTGTTGCAGTCGATGTTATCTATTGCCTCTGCTTATTCCTTGTTGAGTGATAGCTCGAAGGAAGCCGCGCACTTGGCGGAGCAAGTGCTTGCAATGGGCCGCCAAAGATGCGAGACGTCGAGACTATCGCTACGTTGAAAGTGAGTGTCCTGCACTTCTTCTTCTTCCTCATCTCCTTTTGATATGGTCGACTGATAGTCAATCCCTTTCCGTTTGTAGCTGAACATAACGCTCTCCTGCGCAATGCTGCCACCATGGAGAAAACCCTCGTCACGGCTGTGAAGGGTCGCGATGACGCAATCGTGGCGCGTGACGAGGCGCAAAGGCGCGAAGAGGAGCTGCGTGCCTCCTTCGTAGCCAGGGAGAATTTGTTCGAGGGACAGCTTTTCTCAATCGCCAAGGCCCTCTCAGGTATTTTGCTTTGGATATCGTTGTCCTTCTCTGCTGGACTTTTTGCCGTTGGCACTGATGTTTTGTCCATGTGTGGATTTATGCGCAGATGCTGGCGACTTGAATTTCGACCCGCAGGCCCTTCGTCGCGATGATGCTCTGGAGGGTGCACTGTCGGCAGTTGAGGACCGTAGCGCTGCCGTCCAGGATACGCTCTCCAAGGCCAAGGGCACCCTCAGTCGCCTCTAGGAGGAGCTGATGCCCAAGGCGGAGTTAATCGAGAATATAGACGAGCTGGTGGAGTCACTCGCCGGGGGTGTGCCTTCCAGCTATAAGAACTCACTCCGCGCGGCTGGCGCGTCCATGTCGCTTGCCATGGTGCAGGCCCACGGAGTCGGGGTTGATCCTCTCGCGGTGTCGAAGGCGATGCTTGTTAGCACGGACGGCCAGCAGGTAGTCTTTGCTCCTTTCACGACTGCCTGTGGCAAGTATGGGCCTCAATTGATAAATACTGTTGCAAAGTATTCTGAGGAGCTGCACCGCGCCAAGAAGGCAGCGAAAGCGGCGGCATCAGGGGCTGGTGGAAAGTCAGTGGCATCTAACACTGTCACGGACTCGATGAAGCCCCTGAAGCCATCGAAGTCGAAGAAGCCAGTTGCTCCTTAGTTAGCTTTTGTAATAGTTAGTTAGTTTATGTCCTTTTGTTTAAGAACATGCCTGCTGGCGAGTGTATCTGCTGATACTTTTGCTAGTCTTGAATGCATTTGAATCCTTTGCCTTTGTGTTGATTTGGTCGTCTTATTTGCTTCTATCTTGACTTGTGGTAGGGTACATTAAGTGATCCTTTGAGGGAAACTCAGGACTCGCCGACTCTTGATGATACCGTGGTACCGCCGCGCTCTAGGGTAGATGAGTTATCGCTGCTTCCGCGACTGCGTGACCGCGTGAAGTAGCTGGAGCATGAGTTGCCCGTGCTCCACGGTAACGCGAATGTATGGAAGTCGAAGGCGGAGAAAGCCGCCGCCCGAGAGTAGTATCTGCTTGGCGAGGTGACGCAGCTGAGCGACCAATTCAAGTGTTAGTTTGCTTGCTCTCATCTTTTCCTTGTAGTCACTCGCAATGGTACGTTGTACTTATGCTGCATTGCTTTCCGCTTCGTAGTTGTCGCGACGCTGGCCATCCGTAGGAGGAGAAGGATAGAATTGCCATTCGATGCATGATCTTACCCAGAACAACTTCAAGAGTGGATACTCGGGTAGATCATGATCGTCTTGGCGATTAAGCGACCCTGCAGGATCGTGCATTGTGAGTGCTGCACTTTCTGAAGAAGTCGCAGTCATGCTTGAAGAACATTTATCGGGCGATGTTTCCGCTGGATGATACTCCATCAAGCTTGTTGGCCCTCCTTGCCAAGTTTCAAGACCTGGCGCGTTCATGAAAAGCGTAAGGCAACAGTTGGTGGCTGGTGCCAAGGCTGCTCTATCAATGGTGCGACTACACAGGCCTGACGTAGATGTTGCGGCAATTGCATCTGGGCCGCCTGCACCACCAGCAGGTTCTGCTTGGAACATGGTGCCGCACTACCAGGCGGTGGATCGCCCAGCAGAAGAGATCGTCGACTTCTTTGAGGAACAAACCAATGTTCTCCTACTGCAGTAGTAGCCTAGTTTGTATCCTGCACATAAGTGTACTTGTATTGTAAAGTTCGTATAAATGTTTGTGTATAAGTTTTTATATAAAGAGCTTTGTTAGCATGAAGTGCGTTGCACTATGCGAGTCCCTTTCTTTAGCCTGGTCATGCTTTTATCTCAGTCCCTTGTCAACCTGTCAGGTGCGTTGCAGCTGGGTTGATGTTTGTGTCAAGGGTTTCGATTAATGTGCCAGCTACTCAGGATATCGCGTTTTGGTTCATAGAACAGATGTATATAGGGTGGCGCAGCCTCCGAGTAGATAAAATTGGAAAAGTAAAGGAAAAACACAGAGTTTTGGGGCACTTAGCTTTATTTATTCGAAGAATAGTGCGAGGTACAATGTGTGGCTAAGTAGCCTTGGCTGAGTAGCCTTATTTGTAATGTAAAAAATAAAAAGCGACTAGGGGTAGAAGCGTCGCAACTGTGCGACGTTCCAGGGGTTGGAGTACGCAACTCCTGTCTCTAAGTCTTGAAGGCGATAGACGCCACCTGGGATTACTTCTGTAATCACGTCGGTCCTTCCCAGGGGGACTCGAGCTTGAGATGCCCCTGCTGTTTCAGTCGCAGGACCAGGTCGCCTTCGATGAAGGATCTGGGGCGTAGCCTCCTACTGTGGTAGTTGCGCAGGTTCTGCTGATAGCTCGTTGATCTTTCCGCGGCGATTTCTTGTGCCTCGTCAAGGAGGTCGACGGAGTCTTCGAGTGTGAGGGATGACTCTTGTTCACCACGCTAATGGCGCCTTTGTACCGCAGACTCGCGGCAAGATCGCTTCACCTTCGCGGCACCATAAAGAATGGCGTGTAGCTTGTGGCACTGTTTGGAGTTGTGCGTAGGCTCCAGAGTACGGATTGCAGTCTGGCCAGCAACCCGCAGCTTGTTCGAGTGGCCGGAGGAGTCGCTTCTTGATGCCGCCGCAGACGAGCCCATTTGCTTTTTCCACCTGACCGTTGGTCAGTGGATGTGCTACCGAGGCGTAGCTGATGTTGATCCCCAGGTTCTCACAGAATTCTTGGAACTCCTTGGATGTGAAGTTCGTCCCATTGTCGGTGATGATGCTGTGCGGTACGCCGAAGCGGTAGACGATGTATTCGAAGAACTTGACTGCGCTATGTCCTGATTGGTTGGTCATTGGCATGGCCTCAATTCACTTGGTGAATTTGTCGACTACGACCAAGAGGTAGACGTAGCCTCCTCGTGAGGACCTTGGGAGTTTGCCAACCATGTCGAGTCCCCATTGCGCGAAGGGCCAGGCCAATGGAATTGGCCGGAGTTCTGCGCCCGGTGCATGCGGCTTATCCGCGAATCGTTGGCAAGCGTTGCATTTTTGGACGATGTCCTTAGCATCACGCATGGTTGTAGGCCAATAGAATCCGACTCGTAGAGCTTTGGCGACGAGGGCACAACTACCGGCGTGGTGCCCGCAGGTCCCCTCATGGATGTCGAGGAGGACAGGTCTTCCATTGGCCATGGAGACGCATCGCTGGAGTACTCCTGTGATGCTGCGTTTATACAGTTCGCCGTTGATAACAGCGAATGCCTTGGATCGCCGCGCGATGTGCCGTGCATCAGTCGGATCATCCGGGAGCCTTTTGCTGAGGAGGCACGTGATGTACGGCTGCGTCCAGGATTGCTCAATCATCATGACGCTCATTGGTCCCTCGAGTCCTGTGTCCAACTCCAAGTCGTCGAGTGCCATTGACTCATTGGGTGGCGTAGCCCCCGAGTCCGTTGCTGCGCTTGTTTTCTTCTCTGCGGCCTTTGGCTTGATGGAGCGTTCGCAGATGCGCTCGAGAAATACCCCGGGTGGTATGGGGGCACAGGTAGAGCCTATGTTGGCGAGTGCGTCCGCCTCTTTGTTGCTTTCGCGACCTACGTGCCGCAGCTCGCAACCATCGAAGTCTCCTTTGAGTGTGTTGTAGAGGTCGCGGTACGCGATCATGTTGCCGTTCAGTGCATTGCACTCATGCATTGTTTGGTTGATGACCAGCTTGGAGTCGCCGTATATGATGAGCCTCTTGGCGCCGCAGGCTTTTGCCATCCTCATCCCGTGAAACAGGGCCTCGTATTCAGCCTCGTTGTTGGAGGCTGTGAATTGCATTCACATGATATACTTCAACTTGTCTCCTTGAGGTGATGTCAGTATGACACCTGCGCCTGCTCCGTCCTTCCGCCTGGACCCATCGAAGTGCATTGTCCAGAGGTAGGACATATCTGGTTTGTTCGGGAGCTGGTTCTCCATCCAGTGCACGAGAAAGTCAGGGAGAACTTGCGACTTGATTGCGTCGCGCTTTTCGTATGTGATGTCTCGTGGAGACAATTCTATTCCCCAAAGCGTGACTCGTCCCGTGGCATCGGGGTTATTGAGGATATGTCCCAACGGGGCGTCGTTGACCACCACGATTGGGTGTTCCTGGAAGTAATGACGCAGTCACCGGGCGGTCATGAAGACACCGTACGCCAGCTTCTGGTAGTGCGGGTACCGCTGTTTTGTTGGTGTGAGGACCTCGCTGAGGTAGTATATTGGCGTTGTACCCCGTGGACCTTGTTTTCCTCGGCTCGCTCGAGGATGAGCACTGTGCTGACCACCTGGTTGGTGGCAGAGATATATAGCAACAGTGGTTCCCTTTCCCGTGGGGTCACGAGTACTGGCGAGGTGGATAGAAGGCGCTTGAGGTCTTCGAATGCTTCCTGCGCTTCGTTGGTCCACTCGAACTTTTCGGCTCTGCGGAGGAGTTGGTAGAAGGGCAGCGCCTTTTCACCCATCTGACTAATGAATCGACCGAGGATGCGATTCGCCCACCACCGCTGAACGCCCGTATGTTTTTCGGCTTCTCCATGGCCAGTATGGCTTTTATTTTCTTCGGGTTTGCCTCGATTCCCCTCGCGGAGATGAGGTACCCGAGTAATTGCCCAGATGGCACGCCGAAGGCGCATTTGCCCGGATTGAGCTTAATCCGGCAGCGATCGAGGTTGGCGAAGGTTTCATGCAGATCGTCGATTAACGAGGCTTCCTCCTTGGTCTTGATTACTATGTCGTCGACATAGACTTGGATATTGCGACCCAGTTGTTCCTTGAGGCAAGCCTGCACGCACCGCTGATAGGTAGCTCCCGCGTTCTTTAGCCCGAAGGGCATTGTGTTGTAGCAGAACACACCAAAGGGCGTTTTAAACGCTGTTTTTTCTTGATCTTCCTCCTTCATTCAAATCTGATTATAGCCTGAGTAGGCGTCGAGGAAGCAGAGGCGCTCGCATCCCACAGTGGAGTCGATGATCTGGTCGATGCGTGGCAACGGGAAGTGATCCTTTGGGCAATGCTTATTCAGAGAGGTGAAGTCCACGCACATCCGCAGGATATCCGTGTCCTTTTTTGGTACCAGCACTGTGTTGGCGAGCCAAGTGCTTTCCTTAATCTCGCGTATGAATTTGGTGTCGAGGAGTCTGTTGATCTCCATGCCGACTGCCTGCGCTCATGGCTCGGACAATCGCCGAATTGTTTGCTTGACTGGCTTTGCGTCGGGGTTGATGTTGAGTGCGTGCTCGGCGAATTCCCTGGGAACTCTTGGCATGTCCGCAGGACACCAGGCGAAAATTTTCCAGTGCCCACGGAGGAATTCGATGAGCGCGAGTTCCTATGCGGGACTCAAGTTATTGGCGATGAGGGTCGTCTTGGCGGGATCCGATGGGTGGACCTGTACTTTCTTGGTGTGCACCGATGAGTTGAAGGATAGATCTGGCGAGCTTGGATGGCTCAGGGGAGGCAGACTGTTGTCTGTTGACTCTTTCGCCTACGAAGTTCTTCCTGATGTCAAGGACCGGAAATTCTGTTGAATTCCCTGTCGTAGCTGTCGGATCTCTCGAAGTTCCCATTGATCGTGATGACGCCATTGGGACCTGGCATTTTCATCTGTAGGTAGGCGTAGTGCAACACTGCCATGAACCTAGCGAACGCGACACGTCCGAGGATGTAGTGGTATTGTGAGGGCCAGTCGACGACCTCAAAGTCGATGCGTTCTCGCCGTAAGTTCTTTGGCGTGTTGAAGATGACGTCGAGGTTAATTTTGCCTAGGGGATACATGCCTTTCCCTAGGACGATGCCGTGGAATGTTGTGTCCGAGGCTTCCAGGCAGGTTAAAGGGATCCTCATTCCTCGCAAGGTACTCGCGAATATGAGGTTGATGCCGCTTTCACCATCCATGAAGACGCGGCTCATGTCAAAGCCTCCGATTTGCACCTCGAGTATGACAGTGGCCTGGATGGGGTACTTGAGGCGGGTGGTCGCTTTTATCGAAGGTGATGCATGACTCGCTTCCACTGAGGTACTCAGTGGTAGATGGTGGCGAGTGTGTGGCCAAGTTGACTTTGCGAGTGATAGCCTTCTGCACCCGATTGGATGGACGTCCTTTTTGGATCATCATGGTACCCATGGCCCTTGGGTAGGGTTCGCCTCCGTGGTGCTGGTCCGGCGCGGCTGCATTCGGTGGTGGCCTAGGAGGTGGTGGCGGAGCGCCATGTGCCACGGTGCCTGGGGCGGCGCCGTAACCTCTTTCGACTGCGTTGCGGTTCATCCGAGCTAATCCCTCATGTAGTTTGAGGAACTCGCGGCAGTCCTTGAGGAGGTGGCTGGACTTCTTCTTCCCATCGTGCTTGCCGATGTAGAAGTGCACCGTGCATGGCCCGGACAGTTTGTCTTCAATGGTTATTGCAGGTGCTTCATCGCGATCGCGGCGTTGCCACACTTGCATGGTCTTTCCGGAGTCGCGATATCCACCGTTACAGTATCCGCTGTTATGGTTGTCGTCGCGTCTGTCGGCGTAGCCGGCTGCGACCATGTTGACGTCGTCGCGGTCATCGTAGATGCGCATACGGCGTTTGCTTCGCGTCGCTCAAGGCCGAGTTCCGCCTCCTCGTCGGAATGGACGCGATTCTTCACCGAATCTTCTCCATCGTCCCACCGATTCGCAATCTCTATCAGGTGGTCGATGGTCTTGGGCTTTGAGCAGCCCAGCTCCTCCCTGAGTTCTAGGAGGCGGACGCTGCCGTTGAATGCATCAATCGCGCGATCTTCCGAGATGTTCTCTGCGGAGTTCTTGATGATGGACCACCTTTGGATGTAGGAGCGTAGCGATTCGCCCGATCGTTGTTGGCATCATCTTAGCTCTTCGATTGATGCAGGCCGCTTGTACGTGCCCTTGAAATTACGCACGAAGCTGTAAACCAGCTCGTCCCAACTGCGAATGGATCCGCGTGGGAGGTTGTTGAGCCATGCTCGGGCGGCGCCCTGCAGCTGTAGCTGCAAGCATTGCATGGCCGTGCTTCGACTGCCCCCGTGGAGCCTGACGGAGGAGATGTGGTCCTCCAGCCAGATTTTTGGGTCCTGTAGACCGTCGAACTTCAGGTTCCCCGACGGGAGTTTGGACCCCTTTGGCATTCGTTTCTGCCTGATGGATCTACTGAAGCACCTGGCGCCGCAGAGCTCCACGTCTTCCTCTTCTGAGTCAGTCGACCGAGCATGTCGTGCCCTTGATTTGTCGATCTTGCGCTGCGTGATGTCATCACGCGCGTCGTAGTCGTGGTTGTGTCGTTGTGAGCGGCGACATCGAGACAGGTCGTGACTATCATCACTAGATGAGGGCGAGGAGTAACGCTTTGCTAGCGCTTTGCCCTTCTTTGGTTTCGGTGTTGGCTCTTTGTCGAGGGCGGCCTCGATTAATCCTAAGCCCGCGATCATGGATCGGTGCATGGCGGCTTGGGGATCTCCAGCCGATGGCTGGTTGTTGAGGAGGTACATGGTGGCCGCTGTCACCGCAGCCTGCGGCGTCTTGGGGACCATGTTGCCCCTAGTGTCGACTGTCATAGAGCCGAAGTCGAGGACCTTTGCGTCTTCTATGCGCTCTTGCTCAGTGAGGTGGGCCATCCGAGATTGCCTCTTCTTGGTGAGGTGCTCGTTGCCCTTTTAGGAGGATCCTCCGTAGGAGGAGAGCCCAGCACGACGAAGGCTCGACTCGTTTGCCGCCTTTTTGCGCGCCTTGAGTTGCGTGATTGTTTATACTTGGCGCTTGAATTCTTCCTTCAGGAGCCAATGGTAGCCCATTAGCAGTTCTTGCGGAGATCCGAAGGGTAGAGGAGTGCCTCGTAGGGCCTCGCGGCAGCGAGCCCATTCTTGCTCGTTGAGCCTGATCACGACGCGTTCGCCGTTTTGCTCGTTTACTATGGTTGGAGGTTCAACTGCTTCTCTATTGTTGGTGTTGGTGCGATCGCCACCGTTGCCGCCGTTGCCGCCATTAGGCAGGTCGGTTCCGTTGCCGCGATTGCCACCGTTGTCACGGTTGGCAGAGGTATCGCCTGCGTTGATGACGACGCACATGAAGTGATTGGGGAAGCTGCTGCTTCCACAACTCTCAGATCCGGAACCGTAGGTCCCATCTTCAGTGGCCAGATTGCTCAGATCGGAGTCGCGACTGCTGTCGCTGACCGTGTTCTCGACTGTTGTCGAGGCGTTGGGTTCACTGAGGGTGCCGATCGATGGAGGGAACCATGATGCTGGGGCAATCGGTGCCGCTATTGATCGTGCATGCGAAGCGTGCCCATCTGACCGACTTGGAAGCGGAAGCTTCCTATCGCCAGGCTGATTCCGTCGCCCACAGACTCGAAGGCCGGGCGAGTGGCCGAAGTGTGGACAGTGAAGTCGAACACGCTGAAGAGCTGGCGGATCTCCGCTGTTGCGGAGTTGTAGATCACGGTTGATGGGGTCGAAGAAGCCGCAACATCAGCACTCCCAATTCCCACAGACGGCGCCAATTGACGAGGGTTTAACTCATCAATGCCCATTGTTATGGACTTGGGTTTTGGAGAAGAAGGGAGCGCTGGAGACATCTATCGGCTAGCAAACAAGCACACAGGGGACAAAGATTTACCCAGGTTCAGGCCTCGTAGAGGTCCCTACTCCTGCTTGTCTGCTCGTGGAATTATCGAAGGAATCGAAGATTACAGTGGTGCGCAGATGTAATCTGGCGAGGGTTGTGGAAACTAGGGTTGCGTGTGTCCTCCTTGTCGCCCCCTCCTAGCCCTTATAGATAGGCTAGTTCTCGGGTAGCAGGTCGAGTCGGTTACAAGTTAGGGTTTTCCCCTTCAAACTTTCTATCTTTAGTTTCTTCTTGTTCTTCAAGCAATCGAGAGTCCATAGGTTACTCGAGTCCTTCATTTGGGCCTTGGCGACACCGTGGGCCTTTACGTATTTAGACCGTATATACCAAACTCGAGTACCCGTAGGGTATACCCATGTCAGGCAGATTAACTAAATGAAGACGACCCTCAACCGTTGCGCTCGCCGGAGAAGTACCACCACACTCCAATCAACGTCTCGTCAAGCACCAAACAACACCTTCAAGAAGGAAAGCTAATGCTGCTGCCCAGACCATAGCTGGTCCTAGGGTTTCCCCCGGCACACAGAGGGAAATGATAGGGTAGCCACGACGCCCTCCAGGAAGGAATGGTGCCACCCGAGGGCGGCACCGTGTCGGTGTCGATCAAGCCAACAAGGATTTTTCCCGAAAACCCTATCCATCACCCTCGGGCGATCCGTTGCGTAGAAGCACCGCGAGGACGAAGACTCGTCACCACCAAACTTGTCATCCACGAGCATGCGCCACTTCAGTCACGACGTCGCCATCATCGTCTCACCAAGAACACCATTGCGAGGTCTGCGTGGTAGAGGCAGAAGTAGCTCGAATCGGGACTAGCAAAACCGTGACCGGCAGGAGGGAACTACCTCCACCACCAATGGTAGTAGCCGCCTGAACGCAACCGCAGGCATACCAGTCCCCGTCAGATCCGGCTAGGCCCAGCAGGCCCATAAAGCCCCAGTAGGGGCACACCAGTCCTAAGAGGGTCCGGCCAGGCCCAAATGGGCCCATAAAGCCCGCACCTGGGCTGCAGCATGCCGGACATGGTCGCCGCCGGTCCCTGCCTGAGGTGCCTTCGCCAAAACCTGCAGAAACAAGCCAACATAGGGGCAAACCGACCCGCCCCCGGCCCAAACCGACCCGTCCCCGGCCCAAACCGACCCGTCCCCGGCCTAGATGGGTCCCTGAGGGCCCGATCTGGGATGGCAGGGCCTGTAGGTCGTCCCTCCGTCGCCTGCCGTCACCCGCGGCGTGCTGCACCGCCGCCACAGGGACACCTCCGCGCAGGAGCCTCCCTGCCGAAGCAGGGACCGCCGCCGGAGGGATCGGGGGGCTCTAACAGTGACACTCAGCCTTGTGTTTTCCGCAACAGCATTGACTTCCCTAAAAAAAATCAACACCATTGACGCCTCCTCTCGCTCTTTCATCCTCTTCCCCGAGATTTCTGCAAAAAAATTGCTCCATGAGAAACTAATGGGGGGCATACGAGAAGCCACATAGAATCTTCCCCATCCCGGTATAAACTTGCGCCGCAACTTATTCTGCTCTCATCGGCACATCGCATCGACACATCTTCCTCCAGGACGGTGGGCATCTGCCAAAGAATTCATACCAGTGCCGCTGGTGGGCCGCCCCCTCTTCTCTTCTACATGTTCCCTGTCATGTATTACAAATTTGAACTTCCTCAGGTTCTGGCGATTTGGATGCTTAATGAATCCGTTGGTCCTTCCTCGCTGCTTATTTGTCCTGCTTAAGTTCGGCCTTATTGGTACGTATGCATCCCATTTTTTCCTAATCTGAATTTTTGTTCGCTTCATGTACTCCCTCCGTTCCAAAATATAAGATATTTTAGCTTTGTGAAAGGAGTGTATCTAGACTCTTTTTAGTGTGTAGGTTCATTCCAAATCTAGATGAATCTACACAATAAAAGGGGTCTAGATATAAAGCTAAAACATCTTATATTTTAAAACGGAGGGAGTACATCTGAATTCAGTTTGACTGAACATATAGCCTTGCATTTAGATATTCTTTTCTTGATTGAATACGGCCTGGGATGTGCGCACGCTGACATCTAATGCTAATTTTGATTTTTTGTTTGTTTGCTTCCTCTGCATGTGTATTCACTTTGGCTTGACTGAACACAGCGTGGGATGTGCTTAAACTTTTGTAGATGGATCATGAGAAGAAAATAAAGACACCTATAATTCATCATATGATTCTTGCCAGGGAAATAGAGAAATATCGGGAAGAAAAGATAACTACAGAGATATGAGAATAGAGATAATTACTACTCCCTGCCAATCCGTTGTACTCCTACATGATATACTCTTATAATGTTAAAATGCACTTCCTGAAGCAGAGTAGGGACACAAAAAGTGTATAAACTCACTATAGCGACAAGTACGTGTGATTTGATACCAAAATAACTTCCTGGTCCAAGACAATCTCACACTAAAAAATAATACCATCACATAGACCATTAAAATTGGAGTATTATATTGCCTTACATTTTGAATTAGACTATTTTCTTAGAACGAATTAGACTATTTCTAGAAAAGCAAGAATGCAATGAACTGATAATTGTTGTCTTGATATGCTAATGCATGAAATGAAAAAACAGCATAGATAGAAGATCAGAACATGTAGACATATGTGTGGGAAGGGAAACATAGATAGGGACACTAGCCACTTGACCACGGTGGCAGCAATCTGTTGACAACCAGATCACCTACATGTGTGTGGGTGATATCGTCTAGGCAAGCCGCACCTAATCTTTGATCTTGAATGTGTATCTGTGGTTGTTTTTCGTTTTGCGTGCTGGATGATCGACATGACATGGTGTAAACATGGATTTCTTTAAGGGGATTTTGATTCTGATATGTTGTGTATGGCTGATTTTAGGGGCGATGAATAATCCACTGGACAAGGTGCAGACTTAATTATTTAGAAAATTTTGCTTCATCGGTTGTCCACTGTTTATCTTCAACCTCTCCTTGGATTGCCCTCTATTTTAACTAGCTCCTTATTCTTCACGCTTCGCTTATTATTCAAATGGAGGATTCATTCCACCGCTGTGTTCGATACAAAAGGTTAAACCGGTCTCTTTTTGTCCATGAGGCAGCTACATTGTTTTGCACATATAATTGGTATGCACATTATTTTTGTCTCTAACCAAGCTTTATTTATCATGCAGTGAACCAGTGAAGCAAATTGCTCGGATATGATTAATTTTTCTTCTACTCAACATTAGAGTGTCAGGCCTAAACAAATAAGATTACATAATTTATATTGTTTCCTCATATTATTTCTTTTCCATGTATTATGGTGTATAAATACAAGTCATTATCTCTAATCTCATGGTTAATTATTTTTATTTTTATTTTCCATATTAAATGGCATGTCATGCATTCTGACAAATGAAGTCTACTCAACAAAAACTTATCAGATGAGCAGTGATAATGGTTCTGAGTGTAACCGAACTTTTTTCCTGAATATAATAGTTCAGTATTTTATTTTAAAATTCCTAAGTATTTAATAGAGAAGATCCTCAGTTTATCCTCATTTTCCGTTGTGTCCTGACTGCCATCTGGCCATGCCAAGTGTGAGTCTTCTTCATGCAATACCTTGACGAACATTTCAGGTTGTACTTCTGCACACCTCATGTTTCTAGCTATTCCACCGTACAAAATATATTTATGTAGTTTCCTCTCGTGTCTGTAACAATTTTGATGTTTTAACTTCATCGGATCTATTTTATGGGGCAAGTTTCCTCTCATGTATGTGACAGTTCTGGTGTTTAACTTTATCCAAATTATTTTAGCAGCCAGGTCAAGCTATGTGAGCTAGACAAATCTCATTCAACTCCAAATATTTCATATGTCCCGCAGCAACGCGCGGGTTTCATCTAGTTAACACTAATACCTGTGCTGACTCTAGACTATCTAGCAATATATTATTTTGAAAGAAAGCGCTCCTCAATGCTAGTTATATCATTAGAAAATAGAGGTTTTCATTTTGCGGCCCAAAAGTTGGGAGGCCAAGGCATAGCGATTCCGAATTGCTTATAATCACCGTGATTCGAAAAGTTGAGGGGTGGGGGCGAATTGCCGAGAGGGGTATTTCGAGTGAACGGTGGCCAAACCAATTTTCGAATCTTTCCCATTATGGGATATTCTATTACACTAGTACCTATCGTATCCACTTCTAAAAGCCACCCTGCACGTTTCGTAGGGGTAAATCCATTTATGTACTTTCCTAACACTGCCCTAACACTGAAACCGGCGGTGGCGGTCCTTTTTCTCCCTCTCTCGCCTTTTCCTAGCCTAGCATATCTAGCAAGGAGAAGGTGGTAGCTACGTTGCCGACTAATTCGGGTCCGTCGGAGCCAGAGTCAAGGGTGCAATGCTGGAGAAGCGAAGCAACGGTGAGGTCTTCAACCTAGGTTAGCGAGGAGGTCAGCCAAAAGTCTGCTACCAAGGTACCTAGGAGCAGTGGGTTGAAGAGAAAAACAAGGGCAACGGCGGAATGCACGGCGGTGGTGCGGGGTCACAGCACCTAGATCTCAAAGAAAACCACCCGGGAGAAGAGAGAGAGGGGTGAATTTTTCTTATCTATGTCTTATCTTACAAGTAGATTAGTTACTGCAAAATATAATCGAATGAACTAAAAAGTCTCCCTTTTAATCAAATTAGGTCCAGCTATGATACAACCGACCTATATGAGTTCGCAGTTCATGTCCGCCAATATACTGCAAAACTAGATTTTGGTTGCGAAGAATTATGTTCAGGCGGGATATGCCTTTATTAAATGAGAGATTGCATTAAATTTGATGGAAATTTAATGATTTTGAGTAGGATTTTGAGTGGAGAAAATGGAGGGGAATTTGTCTGAGTGGGAGATCCATTCACATGAATAGAGGAAGACGTGGGGGCACCACCTTGGGCGCCGGCCAAGGCCTTGGGGTTGCCCCCTCCTCCTATAAAAGGCCCCCTCCTCCCTTCTTCTCACTCACACCTCCTCATGAAGGATCTCTCTCCCTCTCAGAAATTATTCTCCATGGTCTCGGATTAGCGAGATACATGTTTCCGGTGGCTTTATCTAGAAAGGAGTTGCTGCTTTCGCTGCTTTGCTGGAGCGAGGGATGGAGGTTGTCGGTGTACCGGACGTGTGTGCAATCACGGATGCACCGCTGCTTTGCAATGCTAGACTTGCTGGTGCTGGACCTGCTGGATGTGCTGGTGCTGGCTCGCTAGACTTCATCACGATCTTGAGATCGGCAAGTGTACGAGTACATCAACCACGAAATCAGTTTCGTTAACAATGCTTTGTCGCTCTTCAAGGGTATATGTTCTCTGTGGATGTATATCCACTCGTTGATTGTATCTAGATAGATAGATCTTGGTGCTTAGATGTTCTCATCGTAGGATTTTTTTGTTTTCTATGTTGTGAACCCAACAGTAGCAAGCGTCTTTTCCCCACAAGGGTGACTCGAGGGTTAATATCGAACTCTCGGGAATTGGCTCAGAAGTTAATTCTTCTTCTCCTGTCAAGCAACATGTAAAGCAAAGTTCCTGTCTTGTGTCCCTGATGTCTACGCACTTCTATTCTTGTAGACAGTTGTTAGGACTCCAAGTGCAGAGGTTTGTAGAACATCAGCAAGTTTCCCTTAAGTGGATCACCCAAGGTTTATCGAACTCAGGGAGGAAGTGGTCAAAGGTATCCCTCTCAAGCAACCCTACAATCAAGATATAAGACGTCTATTGTGTCCCCAACACACCCAATACACTTGTCAAGTGTATAGGTGCACTAGTTCGACGAAGAGATAGTAAAATACAAGTGGTATGGATATAAGACAACGATGCCAGAAAATAGTTTGATGGCGTGGAAGAGACTAAAGGCAAACTGAAATAAAAATGGAAGCAAGCAAACATGTAACAGATCTAGTAGCAAATGGTGTTTCAATGCTTAGAAAAAAGGCCTAGGGATCATACTTTTGCTAGTGAACACTCTCATATAAATATTTTTTCTTCATGATACTACTCTGAACTACTCTCCGGTTGAACACTCTAATCCATGGTAGGGCTATAACAGCACTCCTCAAAGTTCGCTTTCCCCATCTAGATAACCCCACACTGTCACCTTGAGCACTAGATGGTTCAAACAAACACCACAATTTCATAAATACATCCAACTCCAAATATAACTCATAACAAGTATTTGTAATCTCTAGCCTAAGTGCCACCATGGTGTGCACACTGTCAACTTCACACACATGGGGAGAGCAGAGATCTATTAAAGCACTTGAGTAGCAAGGTAGATCTATAGATTACAAGCTCATGATCACAATATGATCATGCATAGAGAGAGATGAACACATAGCTACCGGTAGAATCCTTAGCCTTGAGAGAGAACTACTCCCTCCTCATTATGGGAATCAGCAATGGTGATGGAGATGGTGGTGGAGATCGATGGAGATGGCTCCGGGGGCATGTCCCCGTCCTGGCAAGGTGCTGGAACAGAGACTTTCTGTCCCCCAAATCTCCCCTTCGGTGGCAGCGGCGCTGCGGAACTTTTTGTGGCTTTCTGATTGACTATCTAGGGTTTATGAATCGGGAGGCTCTTATAGGCAAAAGAGGCAAGGTCGGTGGCTAGCCAGGGGGTCCACACCATGCCCTGGCGCGGCCTGGGCTGGCCCGCGCCAAGGGGGGTGTGGCCACCCTGTGGCCCCTCTCTGACTCTCCTTCTGGCTCCGTGAGTCTTCCGGGAAAATAGTAACTTTGGCTTTTGTCCCGTCCAATTCCGAGAATATTCATTTTTTGACTTCCTGGAACCAAAAACAGCAGAAAACAGGCAACTGGCATGGTGGCATCTTGTTAATAGGTTAGTCCAAGAAATCATATGAAAAGTACTCCAAAGTTGGAACAAAACTCAAGAAAGTAGATAAAACCAAGCATGGAACATCAAAAATTATATATACATTTGCAATGTATCAATTACAAGCTCATGATCTCAATGAGATCATGCATAGAGAGAGAGATGAACACATAGCTACCAGTAGAACCCTTAGCCTCGAGGAAGAACTACTCCCTCCTCATCATGGGAATACGCAATGGCGATGGAGATGGTGGTGGAGATCGATGGAGATGGGTCCGAGGGCACTTCCCCATCCCGGCAGGGTGCCGAAACAGAGACTTTCTGTCCCCCGAATCTCCCCTTTGGTGGCGATGGCGCTGTGGAACTTTTCGTGGCCGGAGGCTTGACGACTTAGGGTTTTTGCATCGGGAGGCATCTTATAGGCAGAGAGGCAAGGTCGGTGGGCAGCCAGGGGGCCCACACCATGCCCTGGCGCGGCCTGGGGGGGACCCGCTCCTAGGGGTGGTTTGACCACCCTGTGGCCCCCCTTCGTCTCTCTTTCTAGCTCCGTGAATCTTCCGAGAAAATAACGACTTTGGCTTTTGTCCGGTCCAATTCCGAGAAGATTCATTTTCTAACTTTCTGGGACCAAAAATAGCAGAAAATAGGCAACTGGCACTGTGGCTCTTGTTAATAGGTTAGTCTAAGAATCATATGAAAAGTATTCCAAAGTATGGACAAAACATAAAAAAGTAGATAAAATCAAGTATGGAACATCAAAAATTATGGATACGTTAGCAACGTATCAGTCCCCAACTCCACCATGTGGTTGTCAAGCACAAGGTTTCGTATTAGTAATATGAAATAAAAATAAAAAGAAAGCATAGTAAAGTAAACTAAGCAAACACGATGATGATCGTGATAGTTTGGTTGTTTTTGGGTTTTCTTGTGTGATTGCAAATGAAGAAAGTATTTTTGTATTTTCGGATTAAAATATTGCAGCAAAAGTAAAGTGTGATAAAAAAGTGTTGGAAATGTGTTTCTTATGATTTAAAATAGACCAGGGTTCATGGGTTCACTTGTCTACTCTCTTTTTATGTTGTAGTGGACATAAACAATTCATGAGAGACATAATATTAATGGAACTTAAACATGTGTTTGATAAGCATTCATATGGGCATCACATCTTAACATAGAGATGATGCAACACATCTCTCTTATACTCTACAAGATAGGAAAAACTCCAAGCAAATCTTGAATTAAGCATTACACAGAGTATAGCCTTAAGCAATATGACATGATGTTTGAATTACAAATATGCTACTGATGACCCACAAGTATAGGGGGTGTATCGCAGTATTTTCGATAAGTAAGAGTGTCGAACCCAATGAGGAGCAGAAGGTGCTGGCTAGTGGTATGGATCAGGAATTCTCTGCAAATACTTAGCAAACGGATTTTTAGGGTTTTTTGATAAAGCAAGTAAACAATGTACGAGTAAATAAAATACAGTAGGAATAAATACAGCAAGTGGCCCAATCCTTTATGCAGCAAAGAACAAGCCGGTTGTATTACTTAAGATGACCAAACGTTCTCGAGGACACATGGGAAGACTGTCAAGTGCTTTCGCTTCATATAGTTGATTAATCTTCTTTAACTTGCTAAGTGTTGTGTGGGTGAACCTGTGCTAATGTACCGCCCCATCCAAGACTAATACATACTTGTGATTATACCCCTTACAAACAGCCGTAAGTACAAGAAAGTAATTAAGGTAGAAACCTAACCACAACTTTAAACTCTAAGACCCTTATGTCCCTTGTGCAATGGTTTCCTAACGGGGGTTCAGGTTTCTGTCACTCCGGCAACCCCTACGATTAGTAGCCAAATACACAATGCATTCCCCTAGGCCCATATAGGTGAAGTGTCATGTAGTCGACTTTCACATGACACCACTAGAAGAAGTACACCATAACTTAAATAACAATCTATTGAATCTTTCTCAACATAACTCCACTACTAACAACAAGACTTCTCCCATGTCCTCAAGAACAAAACGAACTACTCACAAGACATCATATGGATCATGATCAGAGATGGAATAATGATGTATAACAATCTGAACATAAACAATAATTCAATGGTTCACTCAATAGCATCAACTACAAAGAGTAATCAACACCGGGAAAGTTTCCCCTATGAACTAATGCAAGATTCAACGCAATTGTTACAGCAATATGGATATGGTGATGAGAGTGATGGTGGTGATGATGATGATGATGATCCCGATGAAGTCCAGCTTGATGGTGGTGTTGATGGCGACGATCTCCCCTCTCCGGGAAGGAATTCCCCCGGCAGAAATCTGTCTGCCGGAGAGATCTTTCTCTCTCGGTGTTTTCCGCCCCGCAGAGGCGGCGGAATCTTTTTGTGGTCGCTCCCCGAGTCTTAGGGTTTCGGGAGGATGATATACGCCAGAGGAGAGAGGCTGGAGTGGGCCAGGGTGGCCACACCACCTCCTGGCGCGGCCTAGGGCTGCCCGCGCCATGGGGTGGTGTGGGCCCCCTGTGGCCCATCTCCACTCCGTCTTCTGGCATCCTTAGTCTTCTGGAAAAATAGGATTTTCCGTATATTTTTCCGGATTTTCTGATCTTCGTGAATTTTGCCTCCAAACATCACCTTTTCCATCAGAATCCTGACTGCAGCGGTCCATGCTCCAAAAATCATCAACCATGCAAAAACAGATGAAATAATATAAGTATCACCTCTCAATACGAAATATATCAATGAATAATAGTGAATTAAGACATATCATAGTGATGCAAAATGGACGTATCAACTCCCCCCAAGCTTAGACTTCGCTTGTCCCCAAGCGAAACTGAGCTCAATAAACATGGCCTCAGGTTTATGGAGTGAAGAGTCGATAAAAGAATACAGACAAGAAGCATCACATTCATCAAATACATAGATCATAATAGAAGACAACTCACTATTATATAACTCAACTTGTAATAAGTAAAGGAAACACAATAAAGATACATAAAGTGAATCATAATTGGTAATGGCAAACTTAGCTCTTGGTCGAAGAATAGTTGATAATTTGCTGGAGTTCCCAAATAGCTGTTTTTTCAATGATAGCTTTCAAAGTAGTAAACATCAGGATAAGAGCAATGTGCAAAACAAGGAACATAAGAAACATGATTGAATAAATCAACATATGAATGAATGAAACACAACAACTCAAAATACTTGCTGAGATAGAAGGGAGTAGGTTTACTGACTCAACTACAAAGTAAAAGAAAGGCCCTTCAAAGAGGGAAGCAGGGATTGCAAGTCTCATAAAGAGCTCCCAAAAATTATGATACTTACTAGCTTTCAGCTCTCATTGCCCCTATCATAGGCATCTTTAGGTGATTAAGGTTAAAGTGACACAACTAAGAGGATATGCTTGACAAGCTATAAGTTGAAATCTCATGCCCCTTACTTATGAGTACCGATCCTCATGCTACTCAACTTCAGTCACGAGCAAGGTCTTGTCATTGTAAATACATGCGTATCATTGAGAACCGCCAACGGGGTACCCCTTGCACATGACACAGGAGCTATCCCATAATCAAAATGACAAGGCAAGAAGACAGTGAGCATCTCAGCGATCTTTTTATTTTCTATTTGCATAGGTTTTTATTGAGGATGCTTCATAGAATGCTCACTATAGTTATGTTGCAAGTTTCCACCATGATTAGAAATGGCTTAGGCTAGCGGCCCAGGCGTTTCTCTAACACACATATAAACTCCATGATCTTACAAGTTCCACTTTTATTTCACACCGCCGGGATCCATAAGCAAAAGAACATGATATCAACTAGGTACAAAGTACCAAATGAAGTGTTGAAAGCGTTCCCCATGATACATGGTTTGGCTAACTTCAACTCATAAAGCGCAAGCATATACGCAACCAAGAAGGACCCAATGGTTCAAGTTTATTAAATGCAAGAAAGTAAGTGTGCCATCAAGTTCGTGAGAGCTTTAATCACTAATTTTCACATAACAAGTTTAATTTGTGAGGTAGATAAAACAAGAATTTACTTGGAATAGCAATAATGCTACTAGGTAGGTATGATGGACACAAATGGCAAAGGTTTTGGTTTAAAGGAGGTGGATGCACGAGAAGAATACCCTCTCAGTACAGGTTTTTGGCTAGCAAGGCTGGGTAGCAAGTATAAGAGTTGAAGGAAACAAACCAACATACAAGTGATAAAGACAAACATGCAATCTTCCTTGGAAGCACAAAAGATCTTAACTAGAGAATACTAGACTTATGAGCAAATCAAGAAAGAAAGACGATGAAATAATTTTTCTTTAGAGTACCTTTATCTTTTTCATTCAACTCTCAAAAATAGTGTTGCTACTGACCGAGCCAGGTTTGCCAAAACCAACTAAATTAACTCAATGATCCCAGAGTGCTACCAATACTAACAACAAGTTCAATCATATAACCACGAATTGAAAACTAATATAAGCTATGAAAAAGAGTGAATGATAGAACTTCTCATTAATATTCCATAACGGCAACTCACACCAAGGGATACATATCTAATGAGAGAGGGGACACTTCCATAATGCAAACATACTACATAATAACTCCTCTATTCATGATATGACTCTACTAATAAGGTAAAAAGATAGAAGATAATGATGTGATACCGCGGCACTCCCCCAAGCTTGGAACAAACCAAGGGGATGCCAAACCTGATGACAAACTACTTCTTTGGTGGTGGTGGTATCCTCCTGATGAGCTCTCTGATAAGTTTCCCCAAGTCCTCAATCTCGAAGGTGAGATTACGAATCAGCTGTGAGTTTTGCTCAATGCGGCTCATGATCATGTCGGGTTGAGAATTCCAGCTCTTGTTATTCTTTCCCCACTCTTCCTCCTTGAAGTCTTCTTTTCCTGCATGGCTAGAACGAGGCAAATCCCAATTGGAGGGTAATTTCCCCTTGGGCATATTCTGGTATTGATGCTCATGGATAAGAGTATGGAAAGGATTCTTGGTGCGTGGAGGAAGTGACCAGGGATCTGAATAGTGATGAGGAGGCTTCCCTCCAATTGACATAGTCCTGGCAGGGTTTGCCACCACACCAATGCTTGCAATGGTAGTGTTGGTGTGCTTTGCCTCCTCTTCATCTTCACTCTTGATCTCCTTCTCCTGCCCGGGGTCTTGGAGGTCCTCCTCCATAGGCTCCTTTCCCTTATCCTTGGCGGACACCATTGTGCTTCTAAGCTTTCAAGAATAGTTCCTGGCAGAAATAGATCGAAACAAAAACACGACGAAAACACGATATACTAACCTCGGTAGATCCGGAGGGTTATATATTACGAAGTTTCATGTCACAAGGAAGGTACTGGGTGAAAACGGGTCGGAGACGGAGTCTGGGGTGGACTCACCACCTGGTGGCGCAGCCAGGGGTGGGCCCGCGCCACAGGGTGGTGTGAGTCACCCTGGTTCCGTTTCTGTCCCTTTTTCGCTTCAGAACCTCCCTTATTGTTTGAAAACTGCAAAAATATAGTTGGATAGTATTTTCGTGGAACTTTTCTTACCAGAACTGTTACCTATTTGAAAACAGACTCTACAAGTCTCTGAATTTGGTATCTAGTAGATCCTTCCGGAGTCATCTCTTGAATATCATCAATATCTTCATCTTCATACACTTATTACTTGAGTCATAAAACCCTTCTTTTCCTTATTACACCATTATCTCCACTTCCTGGAAATTTCTTTCACACAAAACTTCACACAGTTCTCATTAGCAACATTAGTATAAGTGAAGTGATAAAACATTTTGATTCCAACTTCGACTGAAAACCATCAAAACAAAAGCTACTGAAGCAACTCCTTCCTAAAACCCAAAAAGAATTCAAAAAGGAAATCAAATAAAGAAGCAAATGCAATAGTGACAAAATCTGTCAAAACAGACCAGCAGGTAAAGATCAATTTTTTCGAAAATCTTCTGTTGCTCAAATCAAAAAGTGCAAAAGTAATGAAAGTTAAATAACAACCTGGGGCAGAAGCACAAAAAATTACAGCTCAATCCGACAGACAGAGGTCTCTCATGAATTTTTACGGTGAAGCACAAAAATCTGTTTCGGGACAGCAACTTTCCCAAATCTTACTTCTCTCTCATTAGAGGTTGATCTTGACACAAAAACCAAACAAAACGGATAAGGAGCGGTTATTACCGAAGTAATAACTTCCAAGACTCAAAGAAATAAAAACAAACTGAAAGCAAAAACAAATTGGGTTGTCTCCCATAAAGCTCTTTCTTTATAGCCATTAAGATGGGCATGATAATTTTGAAGAAGCTCTCATAGGGATATGAATTGAGGTGAAAGAGAGCATTAAGAAGCAAAAAATACACACGTTTAAGTCTAACCCACTTCCTATGCAAGGGAATTTTGTAAACAAACAAGTTTTTAAAACCAGAAGCAACTTGCATAAGAGGGCAAAAGAAGTGCAACATAAAAACTTTCAGCATAAAACGAGGAAACTTGATATTATTGAGATGCATAAGAACACTTTTCCCTCACTCATAGTAACTTTTAGTATCATGCATAAACTTAACAATATAGCTATCACAAGGACCATCATAGTAATGATCGCTTATTCTAACAGAAAACACAGGAATACTAGCTCTCATAACACTACTTTGTGAAACAATATTAGAGGTATCCTTACAAAGGATAGGGTGTCCCTCTTTTTCATATTTAGTAACAAAGTCTTTCACATTTGCTATTATAGGTTCATCAACCATTTGTTTATCAGGTTCAACAGCTTTATTCACACTTTCATTAACCATACTAGCTATCATAGAATGTTCCTTTACCTTAACTGGAAAATGCATTTTCTCAATATAAGGTTCAGGTAAAACATGATTAGCAGTATGAACTTCAGTATTTCTTGCAGGAACACTCTTAGCAACAACTTTATAAGGTTCATGATACTTATTCCACTTCTTTTTAGGAACTTCAATGTAGGAAGCAAAAGCCTTAAAATAAGAAGCAATAGCTTGGGAGTCTACACCGTAAGCATTTTTAATATTTTGAAAGTCATCAGTTCCCATAAAAGATTCAGTGCATTCATAATCATAATTTATACCTGACTTTCTACCTTTGTCATTCTCCCAAGCTTCAGCGTTGTCTTGAATATGGTCCAGAAGATCCCATTTAGCTTCTTCTTCCATGCGAGTGAATGATCCAGCACAAGAAGAATCCAATAAATCTTTATCATGTAGAGGGAGCCTTGCATAAAAGTTATTGATAATAATATTGTTGGGGAGCTCATGAATGGGACATTTGAGCATTAGTAACTTCAATCTCCCCCAAGCTTGAGCTGTACTCTCTCCATCAAGAGGCCAAAAGTTGTATATTTGATTCCGATCTTTATGAATCTCACTAGGAGGATAAAACTTTGAATAAAAGAGAGGCACTATTTCCTCCCATTCCAGAGCTTGACCATTCTTCAGCAGCTTATACCATTCCTCAGCTCTTCCTTTTAGTGATAATGAGAATAACTTTTTCTTAACTTGATCTGTAGTAATACCTGCACACTTGAACAACCCGCATAATTCGTGTATAAAGAGTAAATGATCACCGGGATGGACAGTTCCATCCCCAACATAGTAGTTATCCATAACACGATCAATAATTCTTGTAGGTATTTTGAAAACATCATTCTCAGTAGGTGGTGGTTTATCTACTACCTTAGCAGTGGTAGTAGCATCACCAAATAAGAAACTCAGCGAATTATCCATAACAAAAATAAAGCAACTAACAGAAGTAAACAATACTCACAGTAGAAGTTTCCTTTACCAGTTCCACTCTCCAATAACGCTTCACTCCCTGGCAACGGTGCCAGAAAATACTCTTGATGACCCACAAGTATAGGGGGTGTATCGCAGTATTTTCGATAAGTAAGAGTGTCGAACCCAATGAGGAGCAGAAGGTGCTGGCTAGTGGTATGGATCAAGAATTCTCTGCAAATACTTAGCAAACGGATTTTTAGGGGTTTTCGATAAAGCAAGTAAACAAAGTACGAGTAAATAAAAGACAGTAGGAATAAATGCAGCAAGTGGCCCAATCCTTTATGCAGCAAAGGACAAGCCGGTTGTATTACTTAAGATGACCAAACGTTCTCGAGGACACATGGGAAGACTGTCAAGTGCTTTCGCTTCATATAGTTGATTAATCTTCTTTAGCTTGCTAAGTGTTGTGTGGGTGAACCTGTGCTAATGTACCGCCCCATCCAAGACTAATACATACTTGTGATTATACCCCTTGCAAACATCCATAAGTACAAGAAAGTAATTAAGGTAGAAACCTAACCACAGCTTTAAACTCTAAGACCCTTACGTCCCTTGTGCAATGGTTTCCTAACGGGGGTTCAGGTTTCTGTCACTCCGGCAACCCCTACGATTAGTAGCCAAATACACAATGCATTCTCCTAGGCCCATATAGGTGAAGTGTCATGTAGTCGACTTTCACATGACACCACTAGAAGAAGTACACCACAACTTAAATAACAATCTATTGAATCTTTCTCAACACAACTCCACTACTAACAACAAGACTTCTCCCATGTCCTCAAGAACAAAACGAACTACTCACAAGACATCATATGGATCATGATCAGAGATGGAATAATGATGTATAAAAATCTGAACATAAACAATAATTCAATGGTTCACTCAATAGCATCAACTACAAAGAGTAATCAACACCGGGAAAGTTTCCCCTATGAACTAATGCAAGATTCAACGCAATTGTTATAGCAATATGGATATGGTGATGAGGGTGTTGATGGTGATGATGGTGATGATGGTGGTGATGATCCTGATGAAGTCCACCTTGATGGTGGTGTTGATGGCGACGATCTCCCCTCTCCAGGAAGGAATTCCCCCGACAGAAATCTATCTGCCGGAGAGATCTTTCTCTCTCGGTGTTTTCCGCCCCGCAGAGGCGGCGGAATCTTTCTGTGGTCGCTCCCCGAGTCTTAGGGTTTCAGGAGGATGATATACGCCAGAGGAGAGAGGCTGGAGTGGGCCAGGGTGGGCACACCACCTCCTGGCGCGTCCTAGGGCTGCCCGCGCCATGGGGTGGTGTGGGCCCCCTGTGGCCCATCTTCACTCCATCTTCTGGCATCCTTAGTCTTCTAGAAAAATAGGATTTTCCGTATATTTTCCCGGATTTTCTAATCTTCGCGAATTTTGCCTCCAAACAGCACCTTTTCCATCAGAATCCTAACTACAGCGGTCCATGCTCCAAAAGTCATCAACCATGCAAAAACAGATGAAATAACATAAGTATCACCTCTCAATACGAAATATATCAATGAATAATAGTGAATTAAGACATAGAATAGTGATGCAAAATGGACATATCAGCTACCTTGACCAAACACAATTATCTAGCTATCTCAAGATAATTATAGCTCATGAATTCACTTAATCCCTAGTGAGGCAACAAAAGAAAGATAAAAACCATAGTAGATCATAGATTTTGTTGTCACTATCCAATCACTACCACCAAGCTACTCCATATAATACACACTTCTCCCCACACGGGCTCTTGCATACAAGTTGGATCAAAACAAGTACTTAAGAATGGGGTACATGATATGCATCTATCAATACATCTTACACATAGTGGGTTCCAATCTCATATATCAAATCAACGAATCAAGATCCACCACATAGGAATTACATATATGACCATAATCATGTTGGGAAGCTCATATGGTACTAAGATCTATGAAGAATAAGAGAGAAATAGATGAAGCTACCGCCACAAAGCCATACTCCAGAGGTGTACTACTCGCTCTTCATCATGATGACGATGGTGGGGATGTTGGAGAAGGTGGACATCCCTCCGGCAGTGGCTCCAGTGAAGTTTCCCCCTCCAATGTTTGCTGGTTCTGACTCCTTTTTGGTGTTTCTCTGTTGTGCGGTGCTCTCTCTGATGGCTCCTCTAGGGGACCTTTTTATAGAGGTTTTTATGTCAACCCAAGTCCATGGGCGAAAGAATTAAGGGCATTCGATGGTCGAGGACAAAGAGAGGGGGTGGCACGCCCTACTAGGCTGGGCACGCCACCTCCTGGCCCTTCTAGTGAGATCCAAGCACTCAAGATGCTTCCCTTGTTGAAATATTTATGCTACAGAAATCCCCGGTCCATTTGACTTTGTTTAGGTCCCTGAAAGCTAAATATACAGAAAACAGGGTTTTCCTGTCCTGCAGGGTTATAACCAAAATAAAGGGGATCATTGTTAAATCCCAAAAAATCAATATAAAATATGGATATAACATTAAATATGTTGCATATATGTGGAAATACATGTCAATAAACTACAAAATTTATGTATGTATTTTACATGCATCTACATCCCCAAGCTTAACCTATGCTCGTCCTCGAGCATAAAGGTGATAAAAACTAACATGGACTTTGGAGTTTGTTGTCTTTTCTTATTTTCATTGTCACATAAATTTTTGCTAGGTACTTTAAGTAATAGCAACAAGCAAGTGAGCTATAAAGTGATATATCTTACTCTCCACAAACATGGTCAATAATAAGTAGACTATGTGTTAAAACAAATAGAAAGTAGTACAGACCATATGGTGCACTTTGATGTAAGCAGGGATTAAACATGTGAATAAGCCTATTTGGCTTCCAGTATATATTTCAAATAAGTTCATGGTTGAGCCATAGTCCATCATTGGTGTTTGGCTCCATTTACCCCATCATAAGCATCTTTCATACTTTATATGCTTGACCCACTACAAGTTGAATGTCTCATGTCCGTTAACCACAAGTACTAATTGTTGCATGCTACTCAAGTTTAGATCACAAGAAATTCGTCATTATATGCATACAGTTCCAAATGAGGTGCACTGAGGTACCTCTTGCCCCTTTACACGAAGGCCCTAGGAGACATCCATACTCAGATGACAAGAAAAACAGACAAATGAAACATCTCAGCATATTTTTATTTACTATTTGTATAGCTTTTTATTTGAATGTCTCATAGAATATTCATGCTGTAAATTTCCACCATAATGGCTTATAGGAATTTTTAACATGGCTTAGATTAGCGGCCTAGTGTTCCCTCTGACACATATACATACTAGAATATTCTCGATTTTATCCCGTTCATTTCACAATGTTAAGCATCCACAATCAAAATACATGATATCAACACAGGAGGGTCACACATAAACCTTCCCCTTAATTGTTTGAAAGCTTTCCCCATGTCAGCATGGTTAGGCTAACAATCAACTCATAGTTTGTCAAGCACATAACTTATTTATCATTAGGTAAGTTTCCCCTTTTGTTTGTGGCATCAGGTTCATGGTCACACCACAACCAACTTCTCTATGTTCAACCATGCCCATAAATTCCGTATTATTTGGAAGCTAAACAGGACACATGATGTACTTAGAATAACCTTTGATTTTTGACTTTAGCAAAAAGATCTATTAATATGCCACACGATATGTAGAACTAAGTATTTATTTTCACACAATGCTTATTATCATTAATCATCTATGTATATGATAAAAATATGGACTCAATAAGGCACTAGCAAATTATCATTCATCAAAGTATTTGAGCTAGCAAACTCTTAAATTTTAGCTTTTTTGCTTTCACTCTCTTTTTCTTTTCATGGCATATACTCATCTTAATCAAGTCATTCAATAATAGGGTAATTTATTTCAGTAGATCTTTCATAAACATGCAAGACATTCACCATGGTGGTCACAATTATTTCAAACAAAATAAACTAAACAAGACACTCCAAGTTTCTATGACAATTCTATGTTGCTCAAAAAACAAAGTTTAGAGGTTTGCAAACCGAGAGTTTAGTAGGTCCAGTGGGGTTCCTTGGGAATTCCCAAGCCTATGGTCTTCACCATTCTTGGATAGCTCTTGGTATGGTGTTCTTCCATTCCGTATCAAAAAACTTCAACACAAAACTTTCTCCCATTTCCTTTTCTACGGGGTGACATTAGTGGTACAAGAATATGATAGTTGCTGCCATATATATCAAAGACAATGATTTTCCTTAAATTTCCAGTAGGAATATAATGTTCTAAACATTCCTAGCATGGCAAAATATTTATGGCAAATCATTTTGGGATACAAAAGAATGGCTCAAACAATAGGAGGCAGAATCTGTCTAGATTTACAGCATCAGCAAAGCGAATTTATTTTGATCAGTTAAACTTGTCAGGATTTTTTGCCAAATTTTGTGCATACATAGTATGAAAAGTTCAAACTATAGTTTAAATATGGAAGCAATTAGATTTATAGAAAAAATCATAAAATTCTATGCAGAAATTTGCTACTCCATGTGTGCTACAACTTTCTAGCATCCAAAATGGGTTCCACTTGGTACTTTATTACTAACCTATAGTAAATACACTAACAAAAACTCTTTTTATACAGCAAGCATGCATAAAAATAAATAACCGGGTTATCTCCCGTAAAGCGCTTTCTTATAGCCATATCATTAGGCTTACTTGAATCAAGTGATGTGGAATTCATGTGGTAGCTTGTATCTTGGTGCTACCTCCTTATTTCTTGGAAAGTGTTCCATACACTTCTTGTGTGTAAATTGGAACTTCACATTTCCTTCTCTTGAGTCAATCACTACACCTGTAGTTCTCAAGGAAGGTCTTTCAAGAATTATAGGACTTGAGGTTTTACTCCCCATGTCCATTATAACAAAGTCAACAAGCACAAAGGTCATATGCAACTCAACCATAATATCATTTTATTTTCCTAAAGCATGTTTAGTTGATTCATCAGCAAGCAAAAGATCTGTTGAGCATTTTTCATAGTTTTGAGTTCTAGTAGATCATATAGTTCTTTAGATAAAATAGAGACAGTAGATCCTAGATCTAGAATTGCATGGTGTGTCTATTTTCCAACAGTGATTAATATCTTGAGGAGCCAAGCATTCCTAAGCTTTGATGGTTTCATGGCTTCGTTATTATATCTTTCTATCTTTTCTTTAATAACATAATTGGCTATGTAGGAACCAAAATCTGCTTGGTGAACATTAATGGATGGGTCATTAGAAATCTTTTGTAAAATATTAGTGAGTTCAGTCAAGCGACCCCTGCTAGCCCCCCAACCGATCGTCCCCCCCCCCCCCAACTTTTTTCAGTAAGGCATATACGTATATATGATGTAGTGTGCAGATGTCCGGATATAATCACATTTAATTAGCCCATAGCCCCATATTAATAATCGGCATGCAGAATTAACTAGGCCCAATGGCCAATGCACAAGAGCCCACGTACAAGGCTTAGGCCATCGTGGAATTTGGAAGCAGACTCCAGCCGATCAATCTGGTCGTTGATCGATCAGCGAAAGTTACGCCTGCGTTCTTGCCTGTTGCCTCTCTTCGACGTCTCCGTGACTCCTCTTCCCATCTGGCTGTTAAGGCGCTCGGCACCGCCGCCGCCCTCCGTTCTGTGTTTGCCGAGTCGCCGTGTAATTTTGTTCACTTCTCGATCTCGCGGACATACAGGCATAAAGCCCAGCTGGACTGCCTGAAGTTAGAGACCAGCTGAGCTGAGCAGGAATCCATGTACGTATTTGCTGACTTCTCTACTGTTTGTTCTATAATTAGCACCGTGTTGAATTTTGAGGAGTTAAAATCTTAGATTCCTAGTGACTTGACCTGGTTCACTAGTATATAAATCAGTTGATTAGTTTATTAATTTGTGTCTTTTATCATTTTGTTGTGCTCAGAGATGAAGAGAAAGGGACCATCAGAAAGGAGCGTAGATTTCTTTTTCAAGCGGATTGGTTCAACTTCGAGCGCTAATATTACTGTCTAATCTATTGCTTAGAATGCAAAACTATCTGAGGAGAATCAACCTCTTATAGATGACAGTTCCAGACCGGTTGATATGCACACTCATGATCAAAATATTGTGGAACCAGTACAAGTTTCAGAACAGGGTAGAATTGGAAGCACGAGATATGAAAGAGATCCTGGTAAGCGTCAACAGATTTGAGAACTTTCGCTGGATAAGCAAGAAGAAGCACGGAGATTCTATATTACCGAGGGTCCTTATCAGCCATACATGAGAGTATATCCACATAATGGAAAAGAAAAAATCCTCGCCGATTCCAATTTAGTTATTTCACAAATTTTCTTTGGCTAGAGTATTCACTTTCCACACATCGTGCATATTGCATGCCTTGTTTCGTCTTTACAAAAAAACCAAGTGGAAGATGTGACTCAGATACATTCACAGCTAAAGGTTTTATAAATTGGAAGAAGATGAATGATGGAAAAGAGTGTGCTTTTTTAACACACATGGGCAAAGATTCCAACTCAGCTCATAACTATTCAGTTCGATGTTTTGATAATCTGAAAAATAGTATGACCCACATCGACAAGGCAATTGTACAAGCAACCGAAAAAAAGGTTTTAGATGCAAGGCTGAGGCTTAAAGTCACAATTGATTCCATTAGGTAAGAAATAGTTTTCTGTAGTAGACAATAGAATATTAGATATTGTACTAAGCATGTTATTAACATTTTTCCTTGTCGGTTTCACCAGGTGGTTAACATTCCAAGCTTGTGCTTTTAGAGGCCATGATGAATCTCAAGAATCCATAAATCAGGGTAATTTTCTTGAATTGGTAAAGTTACTGGCCTTTTATAATGAGGAGGTGGATGCGGTTGTCTTGAATAATGCTCCACAGAATGCGAGGTACACCTCCCCTACTATTCAACAAGAGATTCTTGAGATATTTTCTCGAAAGGTTCAGAGGCAAATTAGAGAAGAAATTGGTACTAGCAAGTTCTATATAATGGTGGATGAAGCTCGAGATGAATCAAAAAAAGAGCAAATGGCATTGGTCGTCCGATTTGTGAACAATGAAGGATACATAAATGAGCGTTTTCTTGATATCATTCATGTCACTAACACTGCTGCATTGACTCTCAAAGAGGCAATTTGTGCTGTCCTTGCGGATAATAATTTGAGCATCCGAGATATAAGAGGACAAGGATATAATGGGGCAAGTAACATGCGAGGTGAATGGAATGGGTTAAAAGCTCTAATTCTGAACGAGTGTCCTTATGCTTATTATGTACACTGCATGGCCCGTCAATTGCAGTTGGCTCTTGTTGCCGCATCAAGGGAGGTACATGAGGTGCACAACTTTTTCCAACATGCTATTCTCATAATAAATGTTGTTAGTGCGTAGCCTAAACGCAATGATGAGTTATTAGCAAACCAAGCAGCATAAATTGAACATGAAATTGAGTTAGGTGAGCTTCATACGGGAAGAGGAGCAAATCAGATAGGATCTTTATAGAGACCTAGTGACACTAGATGGAGTTCTCACTTCAAGTCGATTAAGAGTTTAATTAAAATGTTTGGTGCTACGATTGCTGTTCTACAGAGCGTAGCAACTGACCGCTCAGTCTCCAAATATTCTAGAGGAGATGTTGTAGGTGCTTTAAAAATAATTTTGTCATTTGACTTTGTGTTCATTTTGCATCTAATGGAGAAAATCATGAAGACCACATATGTCTTATGTCAAACCCTCCAAAATAAGTCCATTGACATTTTAAATGCATTGGATTCAGTTTCGAACACAAAAGTATTGCTTGGTAAGTTAAGAGAAAATGGTTGGGAATCTCTTTTGGAGGAGGTTCATAATTTTTGTTCGAAGCATGATATTGAGGTCCCCGATTTGAACCGCAAGTAATATCTCTTTCCTTGTATTTCTATCCATTAGAATATATATTATCATACATTCATACTTGCTTAACTCTAGTATTAATACATATATATTGCAATTTGTAGGTATGCTGACGTGACAAGGTCTCGCAACAAGCATGATAACACAACAACACTACATCACTACAAAGCAGATGTGTTCAATTTTGCTATAGATCAATAATTGGCTGAGATAAATGATCACTTTGGTATTCAAAGTACAGAACTCTTGACACTCTATGCATCTTTGGATCCAAGTCATGATTCTTTTGACATCTTAAAATTATGCACACTGGTTGAAAAGTTTTATCCTGAGGATTTTTCTAATCAAGAAAGGGCTCAATTGGAGTCTCAACTTCCCCATTTTCAATTGGATGTTCGCAATAATTCAGAGCTTAAATGCTTGTCTTCACTTGCTGATTTGACGATTGGACTAGCCAAAACAGGTAAAGCTGCCACATACTCAATGGTTGATAGATTACTACGATTAGTCATTACTCTTCCGGTGTCAACTACAACCACCGAGCGAGATTTTTCAGCCATGAAACTTATCAAGACGCGCCTCGAAATAGAATGGGAGATGATTTTCTTCGGCATTATATGATTCTCTACATTGGTAAGGAATTAGCTGCAAAGATTAGTTCTGATGAGATTATCGACCTATTTGACACCGGTGGTCGTAAAGCAGATTTTAAGATAATAGATATGTAATTTATTTTTGTAGCGTCAAACATATATTCGAATATTTATATGGATTTTGTATTGATATTTTTCGAGACTTAATATATTGTGATTTTTATTCTCTTTGATGGTCGTCGACTTTTCGCCCCCTCCCTCCCCCATGTCCGAATCCTAGCTTCGCCCCTGTATCAAGGTCAAGGAGTGGATCTTTTATTTCATTTAGCATTTTGACTTCTTCTATTTGTTTATGATTTGTTATCATAAGGGATTCCCTTTCTTTTTCTTCCATCAAATTAAGAGTCTCCCAAGACTTGTCTATTACTTATTGCACATACTTAATAGTTTATTCATGATCATTTTGGACTTGGATAAGATTTTTAAAGGATATAACTTCTTGTTCTAAGAGATCAACTTTTTCATTTAAAGAACCTTGCCTTTCAAATTTAACAATAAACTCCTTATTAAGTTCCTTTTGAGTTGATATAAAAGTTCTAATGGTGTTTTCTAAATCATTGGAGATATTATTACCACTAGTGTATTTATTAGGGACATATTGTGGCTTACCATAAGAATTATTGTAGTTGTTCCCATAGCCATTATTACCAAAATTTCTTATATAGTTGACATCTACATTTTCATTGGGGTTTGCAACTAGTTATTGTAGGGGAACATTATCATTACTTTGTTTTGATATGTAGGCAAGTATGGCATCTATTTTATTGGACAAGGGGTATACTTCTTCAATAGAGTTTACTTTATTAGATGGGTTTGGTGCTCTTTCAGTATGCCATTGACTATGGTTGTGTAGCATGTATTCTAAGATGGCTTTAGCTTCAGATATAGTTTTACTCATAAAGGCTCCCCTGCTGCAGAATCTATCATGCTTCTTGACATACTCCCTCTGACGAGGGTTTAACTCATCAATGCCCATTGTTATGGACTTGGGTTTTGGAGAAGGAGGGAGCGCTGGAAGCATCAATCGGCTAGCAAACAAGCACACAGGGACGCAAGGTTTACCCAGGTTCAGGCCTCATAGAGGTCCCTACTCCTTCTTGTCTGCTCTTGGAATTAATGAATGAATCAAAGATTACAATGGTGCACAGATGCAATCTGGCGAGGGTTGTGGAAACTAGGGTTGCGTGTGTCCTCCTCGCTGCCCCCTCCTAGCCTTTATATAGATAGGCCAGGTCTCAGGTAGCAGGTCGAGTCGGTTACAAATTAGGGTTTGCCCGTCAAACTTTCTATCTTTAGACTTCTTCTTGTCTCGCAAGTTATTGAGAGTCCTAGTGTAGGGGTTTTGTGCATAAAAACAATAAATTTTACTCTACGCCCCTGAACCCCTGAAGCTGCCAGGACCTATCTATTAGTAATACAGTAACGGGAGGAGCTTTTCGCGAACTTACCCTTGAAGACCGAAAAGCGTTGTCAACGCTCAGGAGAGCGTGGTTGATGTAGACGAGCCGAAGCCGACCTCAAGGTCATGATGAAATCCTTGCGCTCCTTCTGGATCCAACGACTTGAGTGCCTCAAGTGCGACACCTCACGGGGAGTTACACACGTCCGGTGCCTGACGATGACTCTCGCTTCCCTGATCCAGCAGCAGTTGTGGAAGTAGAGCTCCTGGATCCGAATCCCGCAGCGCGACGGCGCTCAGCGGTGAAGATGTCTCTTGCTCGTGCAGTCCAGACTTGGGACCATGGTCACGAGAGAGAGGGGGAGAGAGAAAATATCAATCGGAGGTCCTCCCAAAAGTGGGGAGACCTTTATTGATTATTGGTTGTATTTTTCTAGGCCAAATACCCCACTATATATAGGGGAGGGGAGGTACTACCTCCCCTAAAGTCCCGGAGTGGGACTAAAGGAGAGGAGGGGGGAGAAGGTGGCCGCCGGCCACCTAGTGGGCCCCGCGCGGGGGGGCTAGGCCTAGCCGGCCTCCCTCTTGGCCCCTCTCCCTCTCTCCTTTCCCCTAATGGGCCCTCTCCCTCCGGAATTGGCCCATTAAGCCTTTTTAACCTTTAATTGATTTTCTCTTTATTAAATAAATATGAATAAATGATTAAATCAATATTTAACATTCATTCACATATTATTCAACCTCCGTGGCCATGGAACACCTTCCACCTCCACTCCGGACATCCTCTAGACTTACCGAAACCCTTCCAGTTTTCTCCTTTCTCTTCTTCGGTGATTCCACCGATCCTATAAACACTCTCTAAGCATCATCAAGCCCTTAAGCGTGATACCCTACGGTTCGGGAACACTCCATACATGGTTGGGACACTCCCGCACCAATGATCGACAGAGGGACCTGGATGGCCATGTGACCCCTGTGCGTTCCACGAAGATCTTTTGTCGTTTGAACTAGGACAGTCGTGTCTTAGTCCCTTTGTCATTCGATACTTGCATTGCCCAAGATCTGATCAATGACATCACCATGTCGTGTTCAATCTCGTTACTAAACAATGCTACTTAACTCGTTCCGACAAGTGATATCCCCGTGATCTAACCACATTGCTTGACTATTGGATATAACTTCTCCGAGTAGGCCCTTGAGTATCTTTCCATCACATGGACGGACAAATCCCGCTCTTGACATATATTGCCTCTACGGTTTCCTCTGAGTACCTGAACACACCTTTGTAACCACCATTTTACCAGATGGTGTTTGATGCTATCTAAGCACTCTCGGGAGACAGTGATTGATATAGCCTCACGGCCTAAGGAATAGTCTACGAGGATCCATTTCTAATCATCGTAACTTGAACTTCGTGACATGATCGGGTCATGATGTTTAGGTTGGGTATTGGTTCAGGAAACATGATCATCCGTTGACCAATGAACCAGTGACTAGAGTTTCACTGGGAACCCCTGGTCGTTTGTATATCACACGTGTATTGATGTTTCCACTCAAGACAGTTATAGCATGATATAAAACTTAATCATAAACTATATGAAATATGATAATAGTCCTTACTACTATTTGTCTCTAGGGCATATTTCCAACAGTCTCCCACTTGCACTAGAGTACAAATACACTAGCTGCATTTTGTTCTCAATCATTGGCACCATATACCCGGTACCCTGAACATGCTTGCTCATGGAAGAGGTTGAGTCTTGGGTCTGTACTTTACAGTCCCAAATCCTTTGCAACTTACTAATGTCACCTTGATTGACATTAATACTTTATCATCACATGACAGCATCTATGTGTATGTATCGTCGCTATGGCAGCAGAACGAGGCCTGATTCTAGGAGCTTACAGTGACGTTAGATCAACCTCGAGGGCTTTCTCATGGGCACTGTGCCTCGGGACACATCATTCTACGTTAAAATCAAACTAGCCCCGCCATAACATTATACAACACTTTATATGGTACCCTTATCTATTATTATAAATGTATTCATCAAAACACCCATGCACTCTGTGCAACTTTCGATGTTTTGTTCACCTCGCTTCCTACTTGACTTTAATTGGTATGTACAGGAGTTTCCAACATATTCCCTTATAACATAACTCTTTATGCTTTAAGATATGTTATCCTTTATGGATTTGAAAAATATGTCTACAGTTCTCTACTAGACACTATGGACAAACTTAGCTCAAACGTTCTGTGATTCGAACTTAATCACTTTCACACGTTCCTTATTTGGATTACATATTATGCTAAGTTATCATCATGGTTTACTATGACAGAACCCATTTCTCAACATAGTGGATGACGATCATCCTTTTCTTTCTTTCAACCATTGATGTCGAACTTACTGCTATTCCTAATTTGAGTTATCAAGGACTAGTTCCTTAATTAACTTCTATCCTGAAACCCATTTCAGAATCCCTTAAGGAATACTACATAATATCATAATACACCTATTATCAACTTCTACATCTTATGAATCATTATTCATAAGTATTTGCGCCTTTCATCCTTAACATACTTAAGAATTGCTCCTATAAGCTCCCACTCAAAAATATGTCAATCACATATTGTTTTAGGAAGACTTTCATAGCTCCCACTCAATTTTATGCAAATTGCATATCTCCTTACTTTTTGAATAACTTCAAAATCCTTTGATCAAATATCAAACTTGGAGATTTATTATGAGATACTAGTACTTTACTAGATTTAAATCCACTAGACATTTAGCACACATGAATCAAATTCATTTGGATTTTCCCAATACCTGACAAATTGTGCTTTAGTCATTCACCCCTTTTTCCTATTATGGCTTTGCAGTCATTTGGGAAAATTCCAAGTAACTCCTTTTACTTGTGAGATTCAGCAACGAATTGCTTTGTAATCTCAAGGGAATTTTACTTCTAGGATTTCTCATAATTTAGTTTACCATTATTTCCTTTGTAGTTCGTAGGTATGTCATACTCCAAGAATCATGACAAGTGATCCACAAATGTCTCCATATAAGATATGGATTTACATTTTCAATTTTACTTCATGTAGTGAAAAACAATAGTGGAGGAAAAACACAATGATCAATATCATTGATTCTTTCCTTCTGTGCAGAGAATCATTCAGGAACGTTGTCCATTGTGCTTCTCAAAACTCTGATGCAGGGTTTTGAATCCTCATAATGTTTTTTTTCACTATTTTCCATTTGCTTCATAATTGAGAAACATCACTAAAAGTGAGCTCTCTCAAGAATGCACCAAAATCCAAGCAATGCAAGTTTTTCTTTCCTTTTGGATTCAGCTATGGATTTCATATTCAAAGTTTTCAATGAGTACTCTACAAGGACTTATTCGCTATTGTTTTGGTTATATCGAATAACCCCAAAACTTTCACGAATTCTAATGGTTTACCAATTCTAATTGAGTGCTAACTATTTCTAAGCTAATGGTCTCTAAATATATACTACAACAATTTATTTGGTGCCTTCTATTCAACCCCTTTGATATCTAATATCACATTGTGATGCTTTGTATTTTGACGTTTCAAAACACTATGCATTCCACAATCACTTTTATGCCATTCTTATAAAGTTGAATTTCATTACTATTGATCAAATCATAGTAATTGTATTCTCTTTTACATTTATACCCTTTGTGGATGAAACACTTTGATCAAATCAAATAGTTTCATATTCATGTTTCCTTTGGTAAACTACTTTACACATTTAAACAATTATTTAATGATAATTACCATTTTCGTCAAAACACAATACATTGAATATGTATTCACTTTTAACAATTCATCAAACACTTTGTATTCAAGTAATACACGGTGTTCAAGTTATTTCGCCGAACTTAGGCATGATTTATATGTGACAAAAATCGAATGACTTTCACATATTATCACATAACTTTGAATTTAAACAATGGTTTCATTCATTTAATGAAATATCATTAAATTGGGTATTTTTAAACAAGGCATTTTAATGTTTTACAAATTTTCATGTATTATCAATTAGTTTCAAATAACAAGGATAATTCACAAGTAATCAAACAAGATATGAACACAAATAGAAATCATTCATAAAAGTAGAACAACTGTTTGTTACAAACTCATATGAATAATAGTCTCACAAAGTGTAAGACACACTAAAGAAGTTCACAATCTCTTGATTACATTAATCATCCTAAAACACAAACTAAGTGATAAATGTCGAGGGAGAGTGTCGTCGGCCGTCATCATCATGCTCGCTATCAACACGCAACGTCACCTCCTCTCCAGCAAGCACCTCTCATGCAGAAGGACCTGTTTTCAGTAAAACAGAACAAGTATCAGATATACTTAACACTACAATGTGTTTGCAAGATTATAACATTTATAAAACTGTATATCAAATATATACCTTGGTCATCGATGACCTCTCTGGTGATTGGTTCAACCTTTACGTTCTAGAAACGTAGTATGAACTCATGGAAATCCAATGCTTCCGTATCACCACTCATGATGCTACTCCGGACATGTCCTTTGTAGATGGGAGGCAATGACCGAAGCAGTACGTCTATCGCAAATGGATCAGCCATCCAGTAATCCACGAAGTGAACCAGTCTCGTGTGTGCATCAAGCATG
The DNA here is from genome assembly GCA_023614405.1 of Avena insularis. Lineage (NCBI taxonomy): Eukaryota > Viridiplantae > Streptophyta > Magnoliopsida > Poales > Poaceae > Avena > Avena insularis. Next base: position 479,889,549 of record CM042686.1, on the reverse strand, counting down.
CGCTCCAAATGACTCTTCAGACATGTATGTTCCTCCATTTGTATGGAAAGGAACTCTCCAAGCAACTCGTGCTTCCACATGCACACATGGCCTATGAACTCTGCTCTTAGCTGATCCACCATCGAATGTGGGTCAAGATCACCCATGAGCGGATGTAGTTCATCCACCATCCCGTAACGCATTATAATCTGAAGGTAAGTGGACATCTCTTGGCGATAGTAGCGGTCTGCCAGCTCTTGTGGAGTCTCATAGTAGTCTGGCTTAGTCAAATCCATTGTGCGGCGTATGTAGTCTACCACATGATTCCTAGTAAGGAGATCATCTAGGCGCACAAGCCAACTAGGGAAGTTGGATCCATCAAGCCTAAGTTTCTCACCCTTTACCCAATCCTCAATGGCAAAGTAAGCTTCACGGTGAGCCATCTACATTTATAATTGCAAAAGGAATTTAGACTAAGTTTATAATTAAATGAGTTAATAATAACTCCACTCAGAAACACCTATCCCCAGTGAGGGTTCCTAGTGATAACACGACCCCCATCAGCCACATCTCCCCCGATCATCACGGCCATCAATGTGGATTCAAGGGTGGACGCTAAACGTCGGTCACATCATTCATGCGACTCGTGCTCGATCTTTCGACCATCCATGTTCCGAGGCCACGTCTGTACATGCTAGGCTCGGCAACTCAACCTTAGTGTTTTCACTGTGCAACATGGCTTGCACCCACTGTATGTGAACATAGATATGTCTGACACCCGATCATCATGACCTGCCTCATACCGAAGAACTTTCTTGGTGGTGCACACTAAGGGGGAACACAATCGTTGGTAATTTTAACAGGGATCATCTTATTAGGCTACCGTCGAGTATCTAATACTAGCACACAATAAGACATACAAACAATAACATTGAATTTAAATGCTATGTGATATGGTCCTTCACGTCGTGACCTCCATCCACCGTCACCGGGTTCCGGTGCCAGGGTTCTGGCGCCATAGACACCAGGGTACCGGTGTCATTCCGGCGTGGTAGTTCATCACCTTTGTGACTATCTACTACTATGTAACAAAAGGTAATTACTTTACCTTTGCCACAACCCTATCACAAAGCAACGCCCCCCTGCAAAACAAAGTTAGACGCCTCTACTTTACCTTTGCATGTTTTACATGGCTGAATGGGCTTTCGCACAAGAACCGTTCTTACCTACGAACTTTCAGCACGATGATGATCGAGTAGTTGTCTCTACTACACCCCTTTCGGGGCCCTCCATTGCAAATGGTATACCAACTAATGCGAGAGAGACAGACACCCCCCTAAGCCACTTTATACGGTACAAGCCGTATGTCAAGCGTGGACTAGTCTCGCGAATGAACGCGTAAAGTCGGTTGGGGGCCGCTTCATCAAGCATTATTGTGGTATGGACAAGTACACGTGGGAGGGTAACAACTAAAAGATCAACGCCCACACGCTACATCTCGTGTGTTCTACCCGTACTAGCATTACTACGCATAGATCTAGCTCTGATACCACTGTAGGGGTTCCGCACATAAAAACAATAAATTTTACTCTACGCCCCTGAACCCCTGAAGCTACCAGGACCTATCTATTAGTAATACAGTAACGGGAGGGGCTTTTCGCGAACTTACCCTTGAAGACCGAAAAGCATTGTCAATGCTCAGGAGAGCGTGGTTGATGTAGACGAGCCGAAGCCGACCTCAAGGTCGTGATGAAGTCCTTGCTCCTTCGGCTCCAACGACTTGAGTGCCTCAAGTGCGACACCTCGGAGAGTTACACACGTCCGGTGCTCGACAATGACTCCGCTTCTCGATCCGGCAAAGTTGCGGAAGTAGAGCTCCTAGATCCGAATCCCGCAGCGCGATGGCGCTCCGCGGTGAAGATGTCTCTTGCTCGCGCAGTCCAGACTTGGGACCACGGTCATGAGAGAGAGGGGGGAGAGAGAAAATATAAATCGGAGGTCCTCCCAAAAGTGGGGAGACCTTTATTGATTATTGGTTGTATTTTTCTAGGCCAAATACCCCACTATATATAGGGGGAGGGGAGGTACTACCTCCCCTAAAGTCCCGGGGTGGGACTAAAGGAGAGGAGGGGGGAGGAGGTGGCCGCCGGCCACCTAGTGGGCCCCGCGCGGGGGGCTAGGCCCAGCCGGCCTCCCCCTTGGCCCCTCTCCCTCTCTCCTTTCCCCTAATGGGCCCTCTCCCTCCGGAATTGGCCCATTAAGCCTTTTTGACCTTTAATTGATTTTCTCTTTATTAAATAAATATGAATAAATGATTAAATCAATATTTAACATTCATTCACATATTATTCAACCTCCGTGGCCATGGAACACCTTCCACCTCCACTCCGGACATTCTCCGAACTTACCGAAACCCTTCCGGTTTTCTCCTTTCTCTTCTTCGGTGATTCCACTGATCCTATAAACACTCTCTAAGCATCATCAAGCCCTTAAGCGTGATACCCTATAGTTCGGGAACACTCTAGACATGGTTGGGACACTCCCGCACCAATGATCAACAGAGGGACCTGGATGGCCATGTGACCCTTGTGCGTTCCACGAAGATCTTTTGTCGTTTGAACCAGGACAATCGTGTCTTATTCCCTTTGTCATTTGATACTTGCATTGCCCGAGAACTGATCAATGACATCACCATGTCGTGTTCAATCTCATTACTGAAGAATGCTACTTAACTTGTTCCGACAAGTGATATCCCCGTGATCTAACCACACGCTGTGCAGCTATTAGATATAACTTCTCTGAGTGGGCCCTTGAGTATATTTCCGTCACATGGACGGACAAATCCCGCTCTTGACATATATTGCCTCTATAGTTTCCTCTGAGTACCTGAACACACCTTTGTAACCACCGTTTTACCAGATGGTGTTTTATGCTATCTAAGCACTCTCGAGAGACAGTGATTGATATAGCCTCACGGTCTAAGGAATAGTATATGAGGATCCATTTCTAATCATCGTAACTTGAACTTCGTGACATGATCGGGTCACGATGTTTAGGTTGAGTATTGGTTCATCATCTCATTCTCTGAATGAGATGACCTCATTTCCAACTAGCATAAATGCCACATGATCAGGAAACATGATCATCCGTTGACCAATGAACCAGTGACTAGAGTTTCACTGGGAACCCCTGGTTGTTTGTATATCACACGTGTATTGATGTTTCCACTCAATACAGTTATAGCATGATATAAAACTTAATCATAAACTATATGAAATATGATAATAGTCCTTACTACTATTTGTCTCTAGGGCATATTTCCAACACGTAGGCCACTCGAAATCTTCATTGGGCCGTGGCAACACCGTGGGCTTACACCGTATCTAGACCGTATATACCAATCTCGAGTACCGGCAGGGTATACCCATGTCAGTAGCCCCCGAGTGTCCAGTGGAATCGCAGATTCGACTGGGGACTTTATGAAGCCTTTCGAGTGCATGACTGAGTATTTTCAAGTGCTCTGTTTGTGTCATAGGGATTGTTGATGTGCGTGCATGATTTAACCGATGTATCGGTATTAGTTAACTACCTTAGGGCAAAACAACGCAATCTACTCGAACTTGAGTCCCCAGACTCGAATTCAGAAAAGTGTTGGTGTAACTCGACTCAAGCCGCAGAGGTCTTACAGGAGTCGAATTCCTGTATATGGGTGTGAGCACTAGACGTGTCCGTCAAGGCATGTTCATCGTACCTGTAGGCACGGATAAATTTCTGGTAGTGCGCAGCAAATGCGTTGCCAGGCCTTGTTCAAGTCTTATCTTCACGCTGCAAGCGCGGCATCCAAAATTTTGTCATCGCGGAGATGATTCGGGTGACCCAGGAGACGCAATCTCTTTGTAGGGAAAAAATATAAGGCGGTGTCGCCATAGACTTCGAGTGTGGATGTTATCGACACACAGTACGATGTACAAATAATCATAGGGTGCGCGACTAGCGCTCCCTATGGGAGTATCCCCCGAGTGCCTGGTTGAGTCGAAGACTCTGGCAGGGACTAAAGAACTTTTGCGATTGTTGTCATCTTTTGTTTGCTTGTTTTAGTCGAATTTATTTTCGGTGCTCCCTATGGGAGTAACCCATGTCCATAGCTGAATCGTGGATTCGAGTGGTTGGGTATGCTTTGAATTTCCATATTCCTGCATAAAAGAAAATCGTAGGGTGCGCGACTAGCGCTCCCTATGGGAGTAGCCCCCGAGTGCTTGATGGAGTCGAATACTCGAGCAAGGACTAAAGTAGTCGAAGTCTTCTAGTGCTCAATCTTTGATGACATCAGTGCTGACGATGTGATGATCTCAGTTGTCCATGTGAGCGGCTTTGACGGGACATGACGAGCGGTGGGTCCCATTTTCTAACCCTGACTTGACCGGGCGTGCGTAATCTTTTGTTTTAACTGCGCCTCCTTGATGTCCGCACGTAATGGGAGTAGTGGGGGACGGTTCATGCTTCAGGTCCTCCACGTGTCGATCACGATGTGCGCCACGCGTCTGATAGGGTTTCTGCTGGCCGTTGGATTACATCTTCCAGGGGGTTAAGTAGCAGTGCAGCTACGGTAATTTCTCATCTGCTCCCTCTCTGCTTTGTGCCTCCATCTCCATTGTTGCTGTTCTCTGCCTCCGAGATTTCGTTTCGTTCACGGCACTGGACCAACTCCGGGTTTTCCCGAGTTATTTTCTTCGTTCTCATCGCCACCGCAAGATGGGGAAGAAGAAGGGAGGTGCTGCCACTGAGTCCGCCGCTGCCACTTCCACTGCCAAGAAGAAGGGCGGCTCCGCCGTTGCGGGCACCAGCACCGCCGTTGCCGGGAAGAAGAAGGGTGCAGGCACTTGCGTGACCAATGGCGCATGGCGCGCGTCCATCATCAAGTCATCAGAGCTCCGTCTTCTGCGCCAAGATAGAGTTCTGTCTTCCGCGGTTGGTGATTCGCGAGTCCCAGGTGGTGAGGTAACCCCTTGTCCTCCTATAGGTTTCCGGGTGATGTTCCTAGCGTTCATCGTCCGCGGTCTTTCTATGCCCCTGCATCCTTTCTTAAGGGGCCTCCTTTGTTTCTATGGGCTCCAGTTGCACCAGCTATCCCCCAACCTATCCTCCACATTGCCTGCTACATTACGCTTTGCTAGTGCTGGCTCAGAATCAAGCCGCACTTTAGTCTCTTCAAGCGTCTCTTCAAGCTGAAGCGCCAGTCGGCGCCTGGCTCCGTAGTCTATGATGTAGGAGGCTGTGATATCCATGTCGACTCCTCTGTCATGTACTTTGACATCACGCTCATGGCGTCCGTCCAAGGGTGGAGGGACAAGTGGTTCTACATCCGTGACCAGAAGGCTGACGGAGACCACTTTGGACTCGCGCCTTTTGATCCTATGGCACCGTGCAGGAGGAGGCGCTCTTGGAAGAACGTGGTGATGCCCCATGAGTCCGAGAGGAGACAGATGTTGTCTGACGCGTCTCATGACCTCGAGAGTCGCATGGGTAAAGAAGAGGGAGGTTGCGCCCTCATTCGCACGTGGTTGCACCGTTGCGTCCAGCCCCTATAGGCCAGAGTCCACCCTATGTTCTAGTGGGCTGGCACGGATGATGCCACTCGCGTATCTGCCGATGGCATTTCCGCGAGTGAAGTAGATAAGAGGGTGCGGCTGCTAACCAAGTACACTACCAAGGACGTACTCCCCAGTGAACCAGTCGTGTCCCCTTTTGATGCTTCTAACCCTCCTCCTGAGGTATGATTGTGCTACGAAGTAGCTTTATTTTGTCGAGTGCTTCTTTTTCTTGACTTGTGCTGACTTGTTTTCTATATGCAGGATTGGAGGGTGTCTCCCAGTTTGCCCCCTCTTCCTGAGGGGGTTATTCCTCACGAAGTAGATGAGGAGGACGAGTCGGAGTCGACCGTCCCATTTGAAGAGGAGGAGGAAGCCCCCGAGTCCAGCGGTCCGGACACTCGCAAGCATTGGCGCAGCGAGGATTCGGATGTGTTGTCTCCTTCGACTCCGGAAGGCCCAGCTATCGGTGCTGAGTTGGTGATTCCTGCCATTCCCGTGAGTGATGTGGCGCCATCTTCCCGCAAGAAGATGCGGCTGCCGAAGGAGTCGTCGGAGTCGGAGGACCAAACCTTTGATTTTGACAAGTTTTATTGGTAAGTATACAACTCTTCTCTTGGTTCTTTTTTGGAGTTGCATTTTCCTGATGTTGGTTTTGTTCCGTAGTCAACCGGCATCGTCATCTTCTGGCGACATCCAATTTTTGAAAGAATCTGGAGTCACGGACTCCAAGGCCAAGGAAGTGGCTGAACGGACTCCTTCCCCTCCATTGACGGCCCACTTCGGGCACAATTCATCGAGTTCTCCACACGATGTGGAGCACCAGATGGTTACCCGGACGACTGCGCGGCAATCGACTTCGGAGTTACTAGAGGATCACATATGTGTGATATTGCCTTTTCTTGTAGTCGAATTAATCATCCATGTCATCTGCTGATCCTTTTGTTGTTTCTCCTGTTGCAGCTTATTGTGAAGGAAGCTGCCGCTCAAGCGAACAAGTGCTTGTAATGGGTCGCCAAAGATGCAATGTCGACGATCGCCATCACGTGGTTGAAAGTGAGTACTTTTTGCTTCTTCTTCTTGATCCTTGTGATATACTCGACTGACAGTCTATCTTTGTTTGTTTTGCAGCTGAGCATAATGCGCTTCTTCACGACGCCGCTTCCCTCGAAAAGACGCTCGCCGCGGTGGTGAAGGGTTGCGATGAGGCAGTCGCTGCGCTTGACGAATCGCGGAAACGCGAAGAGGATTTGCGCGCCTCCATCACTGCTAGGGAGAAGTTGTTCAAAGAACAGCTCTTCTCGATTGCCAAGGCTCTTTCAGGTATTCCTTCATCTGGATTTTCGTCGTGTCCTTTATTTTGAATTTGTTACTATGCTGACCTTTTTTGTCAACACTTTGCTCTGTGTAGATGCCCGCGGTCTGAGCTTCGACGCCCAGGCACTCCGTTGTGATGATGCTTTGGCAGGCGCCCTCGCAGCAGTCGAAGATCGCAGTGCTTCCATCCAGGGGACGTTGACCAAATCCAAAGGTGTACTCAGTCGCCTCCGTGAGGAGCTGGCGCCCAAGGCCGAGCTGATTGAGAATGTAGATGATCTGGTGGAGTCCCTTGCTGGAGACATTCCTGCATGCTTCAAGAACTCGCTTCGTGCGGCTGACGCTTCTATGTCACCCGTGATGGTTCAAGCCCATCGAGTCGAGGTGGATCCTGCTGTGGTCTCCAAAGCGATGCCTGTCGGTGCGGATGGTCAACAGGTAGTTTTTGCTCCTTCTGCAACTGCTTGTGGCAAGTACGGGCCGCAGCTCATCAACACAGTCGCGAAGTACTCTAAGGAGCTACAGCGAGCCAAGAAGGCGGCGAAGGTTGCGGCGTCAGGGGCCGACGGGAAGTCTGTGGCGTCTGATACTGCCACAGACTCGATGAGGCCCCCGAAACCGAAGTCCAAGTCTAAGAAGCCAGTTGCTCCTTAGTAGTCATTTTTTTAATAGTTAATAGCTTGACCCTTTTTGTTTAGAACATGCCGTTGGCGGGTGTATCTGTTGATACTTTGTTATGCTTGAATGCACTTGAGTTTTTGTCCATGTATTGCTTTGTGTTCTTATTATCTCTTGCTTGACTTGTGATAGGGCACATCGAGTGGTCCTTCGAGTGAGCCTCGGAATCTGCCATCCACTGATGATGCCTTAGCACAGTCGCGCTCAAGGGTGGATGAGATGTTGCTGCTTTCGCGACTACGTGACCGCGTTAAGCAGCTGGAGCGCGAACTGCCCGTCCTCCGTGGTAATGCGGATGGATGGAAGTCAAGGGTGGAGAAGGCCACTGCCCGAGAGCAATATCTGCTAGGGGAGGTGGCGCGGCTTGACGACCAATTCAAGTGTTAGCTTTCTACTTGCTTATCTTTTCTTGTAGCCACTCGCGGTAGTTCGTTGTCTTCATACTTTTGCCTTTGCTTGGTATAGTTGTCAGCGCGCGTCATCCGTAGGATGAGAAGGACATGATCGCCATTCGCATGAATGACCTGACCCAAGAGCAACTTCAGGCAAGTGGATACTTCTGGGTGGATCATGATCGCGCAATCGCACTGCGACCCTACAGGATCGTGCCTCGCGAGTGCTTCATTTTCTGAAAAAATCACAATCGTGCTTAAGGAATATTTATCAGACGATGTTTCCGCTGGATGTCGTCCCCTCGAGCCTGCTGGCTCTTTTTGCTAAATTTCAGGACTTGAGTGGGGTCCGCGAGTGTGTGTGGCAACAGTTGGTGGCTGGTGCCAAGGCTGCTCTATCGCTGGTGTGACTGCATAGGACTGATGTAGATGTAGCGGCGATTGCTGCTGTACCGCCGGTGCCGCCGGCAGGCTCTACCTGGAATATGGTTCCTCATTACCAGGCGGTGGATCGCCCAGCGTAGGAAATTGTCGATTTCTTCGAAGAGCGGACAAATGTTCTTCTATTGCAACAATAGTTTAGTTTGTATCCTGCACATAAGTATACCAGTGTTGTAAAGTTCGTATTATGCTGTATATAATTAATTAATATTGATATGTAAGGAGCTTGCTAGCTCGTATGTTTTGCGAGTGCATTGCACTATGCGATTCCTTTTTGTTAGCCTGACTTGTGTTTATCTCAGCTCCTTGCCAATCTATCAGGTGCGTTGCAGCTGGATTGGTGTTTGTCAAGGGTTCGATTAGTGCGTCAGCTACTCAGGATATCGCGATTGGTTAGTAGAATAGATGTGTAAAGGGTGGCGCAGTCCCCGAGTATATAGATGGCGAAAAAGAATAGAAAAACACAGAGTTTGGGGCACTTAGCTTTTATTTATTTGTAGAACAGTACGAGGTACAATGTGTGGCTAAGTAGCCTTGGCTGAATAGCCTTATTTGTGATCAAAGAAATAAAAAACGACTAAGGGTAGAAGCGCCACAGCTGCACGATGTTCCAGGGATGGGAGTATGCGACCCTTGTCTCGAAGTCTTTGAGGCGATAGGCGCCACCTGGGATTATTTCTGTAATCACGTATGGTCCCTCCCAAGGGGACTCGAGTTTGAGATGCCCTTGTTGTTTCAATTGCAGGACCAGGTCTCTTTCGACGAAGGACCTGGGGCGTAGCCTTCTGCTATGGTAGTTATGCAGGTTCTGCTGGTAGATCGTTGATCTTTCTGCAGCGATTTACCGTGCCTCATCAAGGAGGTCGACGAAGTCTTCGAGTGCAATTGTTGGCTCCTGCTCGCTGTAAGTGACCACTCGCGGTGCTTTGTACCGTACTTCTGCTGGCAACACCGCTTCAGCACCATGCACCATGAAGAACAAGGTGTACCCCGTGGCACTGTTTGGGGTTGTGCGTAGGCTCCAGAGTACCGATTGCAGCTCGTCTGGCTAGCATCCTGCGGCTTGTTCGAGTGGCCTAAGGAGTCGTTTCTTGATTCCGCTGCAGACGATCCCGTTGGCTTTTTCAACTTGACCGTTGGTCTGTGGATGAGCTACAGAGGCATAACTTACGTTGATTCCTAGGTTCCCCCAGAAATCCTGGAACTCCTTAGAGGTGAAGTTTGTTCCATTGTCCGTGATGATGCTGTGTGGCACTCCAAAACGATAGACAATGGACTCGAAGAACTTGACTACACTGGCTCCAGATTGGTTAGTCACCGGCACGGCCTCTATCTACTTGGTGAATTTGTCGACTACTACCAGGAGGTAGACGTAGCCTCCTCGTGAGGACTTTGGGAGCTTGCTGACCATGTCGAGTCCCCATTGTGCGAAGGGCCAAGCCAATGGTATTGGCTGGAGCTCCGCGCCAAGTGCGTGCAGTTTGTCCGCGAATCACTGGCAAGCGTTGCATCTTTGGACGATTTCCTTGGCGTCGCGCATGGCCGTGGGCCCGTAGAATCTGGATCGTAGAGCTTTGGCGACGAGGGCGCGACTACCGACGTGGTGCCCGCAGGTCCCCTCATGGATGTCGAGGAGAACGACCCTTCCGTCAGTGTTGGAGATGCATCGTTGGAGTACCCTTGTAATGCTGCGCTTGTATAGTTCGTCGTTGATGACGGCGAATGCTTTGGATCGCCATGCAATATGCCGCGCATCGGTTGGGTCGTCTGGCAGCTTCTTGCTTAGAAGGTATGTGATGTATGGTTGAGTCCAAGAGGGTTCGATCATCATGATTGCCATGGGTCCTTCGAGTCCTGTGTCGAGCTCCATGTTGTCGAGTGCCATTGGCTCATTGGGTGGCATAGCCCCCGAGTCCGTTGTTGCGCTTGTTTTCTTCTCTGCGGCCTTTGGCTTGATGGAGCGTTCACTGATGCACTCGAGAAATACTCCAGGTAGTATGGGGCGCAGGTAGAGCCAAAGTTGGCGAGTGCGTCCGCCTCTTCATTACTTTCGCGGCCTACATGCTGCAGCTCGCAGCCATCGAAGTCCCCTTCGAGTGTGTTGTAGAGGTCGCGGTAAGCAATCATATTGTCGTTCAGTGTGTCGCACTCGTGCATTGTCTGGTTGACGACCAGTCTGGAGTCGCTGTAGATTATTAACCTCTTGGTGCCACAGGCTTTTGCCATCCGCATCCCAGGCAACAGGGCCTCGTATTCAGCTTTGTTGTTGGAGGCGGTGAACTGCATTCGCAGGATGTATTTCAGCTTGTCTCCCTGAGGCGATGTCAGTATGACTCCTGCGCCAGCTCTGTCCTTTCGCTTGGATCCGTCGAAGTGAATTGTCTAGAGATAAGACATATCTAGTTTTTCAAGGAGCTGATTCTCCATCCAGTGCATGTGGAAGTCAGGGAGAACTTGCGACTTGATCGCATCGCGCTTTTCATATGTAATGTCTTGTGGAGATAGCTCGATTCCCCAAAGCGCGACTTGTCCGGTGGCGTCGGGGTTGTTGAGGATATGTCCAAGCGGGGCGTCGTTGACCACCACGATTGGGTGCTCCTGGAAGTAGTGGCGCAGTCGCCTGGCTGTCATGAAGACGCCATATGCCAGCTTCTGATAGTGCGGGTACTGCTGCTTTGTTGGCATGAGTACCTTGCTAAGGTAGTAGACTGGGCGATGTACCCCGTGGACCTTGTTTTCCTCGGCTCGTTCCACCATGAGCACCATGCTGACCACCTGGTTGGTGGCAGAGATGTATAGCAACAGTGATTCCCTTTCACGTGGGGTCACCAGTACTGGTGAGGTAGACATTAGACGCTTGAGGTCTTCGAATGCTTCCTGTGCCTCTTTGGTCCACTTGAACTTGTGAGCTTTATGAAGAAGTTGGTAGAAGGGCAGTGCCTTTTCACCCATTCGATTGATGAATCGACTGAGCGCCGCAATTCGCCCAGCCAGCTGCTGGACACCTCTTACGTTCTTCAGCTTCTCCATGGCCAGTATGGCTTTTATTTTCTTCAGGTTCGCCTCGATCCCTCTCGCGGAGATGAGATAATCGAGCAGTTGCCCAGATGGTACGCCGAAGGCGCATTTGTTCGGATTGAGCTTGATCCGGTAGCGGTCAAGGTTGGCGAAGGTTTCGCATAAATCATCGATTAGTGAGGCTTCCTCTTTGGTCTTGATTACGATGTCATCAACATAGACTTGGATGTTGTGACCAAGTTGGTTCTTGAGGCAAGCCTGCATGCACCGCTGATAGGTTGCTCCTGCGTTTTTTAGCCCAAAGGGTATTGTGTTGTAGCAGAACACACCGAAAGGCGTTGTAAACGCCGTTTTCTCTTGATCTTCCTCCTTCATTCGGATCTAATTATAGCCTGAGTAGGCGTCGAGAAAGCAGAGGCGCTCACATCCCGCGGTGGAGTTGATTATCTGGTCGATTCGTGGCAGCGGGAAGTGATCCTTTGTGCAGTGCTTGTTCAGAGAGGTAAATTCCACGCACATCCATAGGATATCCGTGTCCTTTTTCGTTACTAGCACCGTATTGGCGAGCCAAGTGCTTTCCTTGATCTTGCGTATGAATTTGGCATCGAGGAGTTTGTTGATCTCCATTCCGACCGCTTTTGCTCTTGGCTCAGACAGTGGCTGAATTGTTTGCTTGACTGGCTTTGCGTCTGGGTTGACAATTGAGTGCGTGCTCAGCGAATTCCCTAGGAACTCCTGGCATGTCCGCTGGACACCAGGCGAAGATTTCCCAGTGCTCACGGAGGAATTCGACGAGCGCGAGTTCCTATGCGGGACTCAAGTTGTTGGCGATGAGGGCCGTCTTGGCCGGGTCCGATGGGTGGCCCTGAACTTTCTTCGTGTGCACTGACGAGTCGAAGGACAGGTCGGGTGAACTTGGCCGGCTCAAGGGAGGCAGACTGTTGTCTATCGACTCCTTCAATCTTGCGAGTTCTTCCTGCATGCCGAAGGACTGGGAAATTCTGTTGAATTCCCTGTCGCAACTATCGGACCTCTCGAAGCTCCCGTTGATTGTGATGACGCCGTTGGGGCCTGGCATTTTCATCTGCAGGTAGGCGTAGTGCGGCACTGCCATGAACCTGGCGAATGCGACACGTCCGAGGATGCAATGGTACTGTGAGGGCCAGTCGACGACTTCGAAGTCGATGTGTTCACGTCGAAAGTTTTTCGGCATGCCGAAGATGACGTCAAGGTTGATTTTGCCAAGGGTATATATGCCCTTTCCTGGGACGATGTCGTGGAATGTCGTTTCCGAGACCTCTAGGCAGGTCAGAGGGATCCTCATTGCTCGCAAGGTACTCACGAACATAAGGTTAATGCCGCTTCCACCATCCATGAAAACACGACTCATGTCGAAACCTCCAATCTGTGCCACGAGTACGAGGGGACAGTGGCCTGGGCGAGGTACTTGACGCAGGTGATCGCGCTTGTTGAAGGTAATGCAGGAGTCGCTTCCACTAAGGTACTCAGTGGTGGATGGTGGTGAGTTTGTCGCCAAGTTGACTTGGCGAGTGATGGCCTTCTGCACCCGATTCGAGGGGCGTCCCTTTTGGATCATCATGTTGCCCACAGCCCGTGGGTATGGCTCGCCGCCTTGATCATGGATCAGTGCAGCCATGGGTGGTGGCCCTCCAGGTGGTGGAGGAGGAGCTCCATGTGCTACAGTGCCTAGGGCGACTCCGTAGCCTCTGTTGACGGCGTCGCGATTCATCCGCGCCAAACCCTCGTGGAGCTTGAGGAACTCGCGGCAGTCCTTGAGAAGGTGGCTGGATTTCTTCTTGCCGTCGTGCTTGTCGATGTAGAAGTGCATGTTGCATGGCCCAGACAGTTTGTCCTTGATTGTTGTTGCGGGTGCCTCTTCGCGAGTGCGGCGTTGCCATACTTGCGTGGTTTTCCCGGAGTCATGGTGTCCACCGCTGTGATAGCCTCTGTTGCGATTGTTGTTGCGCCTGTCGGCATAGCCGGCTGCGACCATGTTAACATCATCGCGGTTATCATAGATGCGCATTCGACGTTTGCTTCGGCGATCGCATCTGTGCTCGAGCTCCGCTTCGTTGTCGGAGTGAACGCGGTTTTTCACCGAGTCTTCTCCATCTGCCCACCGATTCACGATTTCCATTAGGTGGTCAATGGTTTTGGGCTTCGAGCGGCCCAGCTCCTCCCTGAGCTCTATGCGGCGAACGCCGCCGTTGAATGTGTCGATTGCCCGGTCCTCCGAGATATTTTCTGTGGAGTTCTTGATGATGGACCACCTCTGGATCTACGAGCGTAATAAATCGCCCGATCTTTGCTGGCAGCATCTCATCTCTTCGATTGACGTGGGCCTTTTGTAGGTGCCCTTGAAGTTGCGCACAAAGCTGTAGACTAGCTCATCCCAGCTGCGAATGGATCCGCGCGGGACGTTATTGAGCCAAGCCCGGGCGGTGCCTTGCAGCTGTAGCTATAGGCATTGCATGGCAGTGCTTCGACTCACGCCATGGAGCCTGACGAAGGAGATGTGGTCTTCCAACCAGATTTTCGGGTCCTACAGGCCGTCAAACTTTGGGTTCTCCGATGGGAGCTTGAACCCCTTGGGCATTCGCTTTTGTTTGATGGCCCTGCTGAAGCATCTAGCGCAATAGAGCTCCACGTCTTCGTCCTCTGAGTCAGTCGATCGGGCACGTTGTGCCCTTGACTTGAGATGCCATGGATAGGTCCGGTGCGTACTGGATGCCCACCACGACAGTTGGCTCATCCAGTTCGCTCATCCAGTTGGCGCCCACCACGACATTTGCCTTAAGGATCCGGTGCCAGACCCAGAGGTAACACCAAAGGCACCAAGGAAAGCTAGGGGTCCTCCGCTAGAGAGGCCTGAGAACGTGCTGAGGGAAGCTATGGATAGCTTGGCTAACCCGGTGGCAGCAGTGGTAGATCCGGCTCAGGCACAGGCCGAGCTAGAGGAGACCCGGCGAAAGATACTGGAGGGCGTGAAGAAAATAGCGGCGGCTCAGCAGTCGTTGAACATGACGTTGCGTGAGTACGCGAAAGCGAACAAGGTGGATGCAGTGAGGGTAAAAGGGAAAAACCTCATAAGCGAGATGAACAGAGAAGGTGATGATGGACAGGAAGGGTCGGAAAACTATATGTCTGTAGGGTTGCCGAAGTATAGTACCCCGGCGAAGAACCTCAGAGCAGCAGATGCCGCGGCGTCCGAGCTAGAGGGTCTGACGGGTGAAGCCCGCCAAAGACAGCAAGACCGGGTTAACGAGCTGGTTCAGATCGCGAACAGGCAGAATGAGGAGCTGTTAAGGGGTAACCCAGAGAGAGTTGGAGCATCTAAAATCATCCATTCGGTGATGGGTAACCCGGAGAAATCCGCGGGAGCCGCATCATGCCTCATGGTGGCCCTAGAAGAGAAGAGGTAGTAACCTCGGCCAGACGGAACAAGCAGATCGTTCTGTACGACCCAACGCGTGTGGGAAAGGAAAAAGAGATACGGAAAAACGACGATCGACGAAGTGTGAGCCGAGGTAACCATGACCAAGGCAATGCCGGTCAAGGGAATGCTGCCAACGGCAATGCCGGACAGCGAAACTCGGCAGGAGCGGGTCAACCGCAGCAGCGGAATGCACCAAGGCAAGAGCAAAGTGTCGGCCGTGGTATGCAACAGAGAGGAGCACAACGAGAGCAAGACCGATACAATGATGGAGACTCGGAGATGATGAATGCAGGATACGCAAGACCGGACTATCATGTGATAGGGTCGAGATTGGGAAGCAGAGATTTGATGCCGGATGACGCCAGGCTAAAACTGGATCACCTGTATAGGTCGGAACAGATCGAATGTCAAGGTCCTCCGGGTCCAGCGTGGTTTGGACCCCGGATCATGAAGGAACCGCCAGTACCCAATTTCCAATTACCCAGGGGCACGAAGACGTATGACGGCAGTACAAAGCCGGAGGATTGGCTGATAAACTATGCAACAGCTGTGAAAATTGCAACTGGCAACTTGAGGTGGGCTGTACGATATGTACCCCAAATGTTGGAAGGTCCAGCTAGGGTTTGGCTGAATAATTTGCCGCCCGGAAGCATCAATTGCTGGATAGATTTTGAAGAAATGTTCATCAGCAACTTCTCATGTACGTATCAGAGACCGAATAGACCGCAGACCCTGGCAATGTGCAAGCAGAGATCTAACGAAATGGACCGTGAATTCTTGACCCGGTGGTGTACCGTGAGGAACTCGTGTGAGGGAGTCATAGAGTCACAGGCTATAGCATGGTTCGCACAAGGATGTAGATATGGCAGCGAGTTGTGGATGAAATTGCAAAGGAAAATGCCAGTCACATTGGCAGAGATGATCCGGATCGCGGATTCTTATGCCTTGGGTTATCCGACTCAACCTAGGATCGCGTCGAACGAGTCAAATGAGGAGTACTATCCGAGGGACGGATCCGGGTCATCCCGGAGGAACGATTACAGGGGAAAGAGGAGATACGATAGACCGGACCATCGATATGGTTCGCAGCAAGTTGCGGCCGTGAATCAAGATCAGCCCGGGGCAGGGAGCAACCAACGCCAGAGAACGGGAGGGCAGTGGACTCCTCGAAATGATGGCAAGAAAACATGGACTCCGGAGCAGAAGAAGCAATGGCAAGAAAAGAAAGATCGTCCGAGATATACCTACGAGTCAATGTTGGACCAGCCGTGCAAGTTTCACACGCCAAATCCGAACAGCCCAGCGGGTCACACGACGAGACAGTGTGAGTGGATGCGCAAGATAGAACAAGGTGGTTCAGGGAATGCTCAGGCACCTCGGAATGATCAACCTCGGCAGGAGTTACCCGGCAGCAATTGCTCTCCGGAGCAAACACGCAGCAACTGATGTTGCCTCCCCCTCCGCCGAGGTCTGACAACAGTGAAAGAAGGGATGCAGTGCATCAGGTGGAAGACCAGCAACAACCGGATCAGAGGTGCGCCGGAAACGAAGGAAGAAATGAGTACATGGAACATCACAAGAGCTATTGTGTGTTCACAACAGAAGAAACAGATAGGAAGAGCTTGCAGCGCCGACATATGGAGGTTAACACGGTTATGCCTGCAGTGACGAGGTACATGTCTTGGTCGGACCAGGAAATTACCTGGAGCGTCAAAGATCATCCCAAGCTTATGCCAAGTCCGGGCTCGTATGCACTAGTGTTAGATCCAACGTTCATTGGACCAAACATTAATGTGAGGTTCTCCAAGGTATTGATCGACAATGGCAATAGCATTAACATCATGTATGCGGATACGATGCGCAAGTTGGGCATCTCGGAGAACATGCTCCAGGCTACAAGAACAACTTTTCATGGTATCGTGCCCGGCATATCCTGCGAACCCATAGGCAAAGTCCAGGTCGACGTGCTATTCGGTACGAGGGATAACTGCCGAACCGAAAATCTAGAGTTTGAGGTGGTAAACTTGGAGAGCGCGTATCATGCATTACTCGGGAGACCAGCACTGAGCAAATTCATGGCAAGTTGCCACGTTAGTTATCTGAAGATGAAGTTGCCCGGGCCAAATGGAGCAATTACTATCGCTGGGGATTTCCGACGTTCTATGGAGTGCGCTTCAGCCGGGTCTAACCTAGCCGAGTCACTCGTAATTGCCCAAGAGAAAAGAAAAATCCAAGAAGTGGCGGCATTAGCTCAGTCCGTGCAGCAATATATGCCAGCGTTAAGTAACCCGCATGGAAGCGTTTCATTTCAAGCCGCGAAGGACACCAAGAAGATCCCGGTGGATAACATGTTTCTGGAGCGTACCGTGACAATTGGGGCCGGGTTAACTGACAAATAGGAAAGCGAGCTCGTCAACTTCCTCCGTGAGAATCGGGATATTTTTGCTTGGTCCACATAGGACTTGCAAGGTGTTCCGAGGGAGTTGGCCGAGCACTCTTTGAACGTAAGACCCGGAGCAAGGACGGTGAAGCAGCCTCTCCGACGCTTCGCCGAGGATAGGAGAAAGGTCATTGGTGACGAGATAGCTCGGTTGCTAGCAGCAGGATTCATCATGGAAGTGCTGTATTCGGATTGGCTCTCTAATCCGGTGCTGGTAGAAAAGAAAAAGGATGATCCGAACGTGGCGGTGGTTTGGCGTATGTGTATCGATTAAACGAACCTGAACAAGGCGTGTCCAAAAGATCCATTTCCACTACCGAGGATAGATCAGGTCATCGACTCTACCGCGGGATGTGAACTGTTGTCGTTTATTGACGCTTATTCTGGTTTCCACCAGATACCCCTGAACCCGGATGATCAAATAAAAACTGCCTTTATTACCCGTGCAGGCTTATTGCTATCGCACTATGCCGTTTGGTTTACGAAACGCAGGAGCAACGTACCAAAGATGTATGCAAAAATGTTTGCACGATCAAATAGGTCAAAATGTACAAGTCTACGTGGATGATGTGGTTATCAAGACCAAGGAAAGCGCAACGCTCCTTGACGACATAAGGCAGACATTCACGAACTTGAGGAGATTCCGGATGAATCTTAACCCGGAGAGATGTACCTTCGGTGTCCCGGCTGGGAAATTACTCGGATTTCTCGTCTCTAGCCAAGGTATCGAGGTTAATCCAACTAAGATCCGAGCCATCGAACGAATGGAGCTGCCGAAGTGTCTCAACAACGTCCAGAAGTTCACTGGATGCCTGGCGTCGTTGAGTCGGTTTGTATGTCGGTTAGGGGAAAAGGCACTGCCTCTCTACCAACTCATGAAAAAATCAGATAAATTCGTTTGGACGCCGCAGGCTGATGAAGCTTTTGCCCACTTGAAAAAGATGTTGGCCATCGCACGGTGTTAGCTTCTCCACTATCGAAGGAGCCAATGTTGCTCTACATAGCCGCAACCAACCAAGTTGTAAGTGCAGTGATTGTAGTGGAATGAGATGAAGAGGGTAAGTCGGTGCAGAGACCAGTGTATTACTTGAGCGAGGTATTATCTGCCTCAAAACAGAACTACCCGCATTTTCAAAAGGTAGCATACGGAGTTTATATGGCGGCAAAGAAGTTAAAGCACTACTTTGAGGAGCATCCCATCAAAGTGATATGCGAAGCCCCCATATCCGAGATAATGGGTAACAAAGATGCGAATGGCAGAATTGCAAAATGGGCAATTGAGCTAGCACCATACGCGCCCCAATACGATAGAAGAGAAGCGATCAAGTCCCAGGCTATAGCGGACTTTTTCGTGGATTGGGCCGAGGTACAATACGAACCACCGCCACCGGATCCGAACTACTGGAGGATGCACTTTGACAGATCAAAGACCAAAACTGGATTAGGTGCCGGGGTTGTGCTTACCTCGCCAAAGAAGGATCAGCTCAAGTACGTATTGCAGATCCATTTCGCGGCATCGAACAATGTCGCTGAGTACGAGGCTCTTGTGCATGGTCTCAAAGTGGCAAAGGAAATTGGCATACGTCGGATAATCTGCTTTGGCGACTCGGTTCTAATGTCAGACAAGTGTCCGGAGTGTGGGACGCCCTGGATCCAAACATGGCACTATACAGATTTCATGTGCATAAAATCTCGGGTTACTTTGAGGGATGCGAGTTTCATCATGTACCTCGCGTGGAAAACGAAGCTGCCGACATGCTGTCGAAGCTCGGCTCGACCCGACAGGCAATTCCACCGGGTGTTGCATTGGAGCACCTCAGAAAGCCATTTATCAGGCCGTCCCTAGGAACCGATTCAATCTATGTTCCGGAAAACACGGAATCCGGAGCTGAGCCCATGGACATTGACATGGGAAGTAGTACGCCAGACCCGGGGACTACCTCGGCAAACCCGGGGATTGCCTCGGCAAACCCGAGGACTACCTCGCCAGACCCGAGGACTGTTTAGCGTGATCCGGCTGAAGTTATGCTGGTGGATCGGATGGAAATTGATGAGGAGATGTTCCCTGCGCGAGCAGTACCAGCCTGGGCACTGCCTATATATCAGTTCTTGAAAGATGGAACGTTACCCACTGAGGAAGTGCTAACCAGGCAAACTCAGAGGAGAGCCAAAGCTTATACCATCATCAATTCCGAGCTGTACAAACAGAGTGTAACCAATGTCCTCCAGCGGTGTGTTGATCCGGAAGAAGGACTCGATATCCTCCAAGATATACACCAAGGAGAATGCGGGCATCACGCCTCATCCCGGGCCTTAGTGGCAAAGGCGTTCCGGCATGGATTTTACTGGCCAAGCGCCTTGGAGCAAGCAGAGGATCTGGTGAGAAAATGCAATGGTTGCCAAAGATACGCCACCAAGACACATATGCCTATGTTGGAACTCAAAACCATACCAATTACATGGCCATTTGTTGTGTGGTGCTTGGATATGGTTGGCCCGTTCAAACCAGCAAAAGGGAACATGACGCACATTCTAGTCATGGTGGACAAGTTTACAAAATGGATCGAAGTGAAGCCTATAAGAAAATGTGATGGAGCTACGGCTGTGACATTTCTCAAAGACATCATCTTGAGATATGGTTATCCTTATAGTATCATAACCGATAACGGCACCAATTTTGCTGAAGGAGCATTTGCATGATTCTGCCGAGATAAGAAAATCCGACTCGACATAGCCTTGTAGCCTACCCCGCATCGAACGGACAAGTGGAAAGATCCAACAGATTAGTGCTATCCGGGATAAAACCCCGGCTCATTGAGCCGCTGCAAAGATCGGCGGGGTGCTAGATAGAAGAACTACCAGCGGTATTGTGGAGTTTAAGAACCACTCCGAATCGATCGACAGGCTACACGCCATTCTTTCTGGTATATGGGACAGAAGCTGTATTACCAGCCGACATAGAGCATGATTCGCCTAGAGTCACCCAATACACAGCAGCCGAAGTGCAAGAAGCCCGGCAAAATGATGTTGATCTGCTGGAAGAAGCGAGAGAACTGGCACTGTCCAGATCCGCCATATATCAGCAAAATCTCTGACGCTATCATAGCCGGAAAGTGTGCCCCCGAGTCTTCCGGGAAGGCGATCTGGTGCTTCGGTTGGTACAGCGTACCACTGGCATGCATAAATTATCCCCCCCATGGGAAGGACCATTTATTGTGAGCAAAGCATTGCACAATGACTCTTACTATCTCATAGATGCAAATCCACAGGAAAAGAACAAGGCGGACAGGTCCGGAGAGGAATCCAAGCGACCGTGGAATGTAGCACTACTTCGTCCCTTCTACACTTAACTAAAGAGTGTATGTACCCCGAGTCATCCTCATATGTTGGTATGTATGTCGGCAATGAGCCTATCAATGAAATAGCGGAGCCTCGAGCAGTAACTCGGGGACTGCCTTAATAAATGATTGTTGTTACTTTTTATGCGTTAGCTGGAATGACTCGTTTCGCTTAACCCGGACCGCAACGTCGAGGAGATCTTTTCCATAGTTCTTGATAGTTTCCACCCGAGCTGACACGCTAACCAACAAGTCCTCCATGTCTAAGGGGATGCTCTCACCATCAGGAGCGATGGGAGTACCCCTCTCTTGGCGGAATTTGGCAACGGCAGCACTGGCGATGGCAGTACCCTCCGGAAAGTTATCTGAAAATAAGGAAAGGGAGGATGCTGAAGCAAAGGCATATGAGCTAACCCGGAAAACTAGGTCGGGCAAGGAGAAGAAACTTACGTGAGATATGGCGATGGATCCGGGTCAACTCTTTGATACAACTATCGCGTCTCTGGCGAAGTTGTTCAAGCTCGGCAAGCGCCGACCCAAGCCAGACTTCGGATTCCTGGTCCTTGGAGATCTGAAGGGTAAAACGCTCACGCTCTTCGGTGAAGTTCTGGACAACTTTCTGGAGCTCGGTTTTGTGTTGTGTCATCTTCTCCATCTCGGCCTTGAGTTTGGCTATCTTGCCGCCCTTGGTCCGGAGGAGGGAAAGCTCATCGTCCTTCTTCTTCAGCTCGGCTTGATGCTGTCCTGCTTGTTCGAGAAAATGCAGCATCATATCAGGCACGGACACACTATCCTCAAGTGATGCTGAAATAGTGTGTTGACCCGGCAAAGCCGAGGAATGAATGTTTGCCGAGCCAAGAAAAAGAAAGAATGGAAAACACAGCGACGTTGGCCGAAAGGGGACATACCTCGGATTTCCTCTAAGTTTTTCCGCATAATCTTGTTTTCAGCCTCCACCCCAGCTGCAAAAAACCGAATAGGGAGGTTAGTCCGGCAGAAACAAACGAAATGGTGAGGTGTTAAGAGAGGAAATTACCCCTCTTTTCATGCTCTGCACCAAGTGCAACGTGTTTTGTGCGCAAGATCTTGTGGGTATCAAGCAGGCGCTGAAACTCGGCGCTTCGACGGTTGGTGGTTAGCTGTCAAGGGTACAAGCATGTGAAGTTAGTTCGGTGCATACTCGAAGTGTACAAGATCCGGGCCAAGCGGAACTTAAACCGGCTCTAGGTGTGTACATTTTCGAAGTGTACAAGATCCGGGCCAAGCGGAACTTAACCCGGCTCTAGGTATGTGCATATTCGAAGTATATGAGATCCGGGCCAAGCGGAACTTAACCCGGCTCTAGGTATGTGCATATTCGAAGTATATGAGATCCGGGCCAAGCGGAACTTAACCCGGCTCTAGGTGTGTGCATATTCGAAGTGTACAAGATCCGGGCCAAGCGGAACTTAACCCGGCTCTAGGTATGTGCATATTCGAAGTATATGAGATCCGGGCCAAGCGGAACTTGACCCGGCTCTAGGTGTGTGCATATTTGAAGTTTACATGCGGCTACGTTGATCTTCTAAGGAGCATCCGGCCAAGTAACAAGTTACTCCGCCGGAGGCTCGGGGACTAATGGTTATTATCTACAGCATGTAAAGAAGAAACAATGTACCTCCATCATACGCCCAGCGAGGTTAATGGCCTTGGCGGTGGTATTCATCTGAGCGGAAAATTCAGCTGGGCCGAACTTTTCCGGGAGATCGTCGTTGTAGACGAACTCCGCCTTATTCCAGTTCATGACAAACTCGATGAGGCTCGGAGGATACCGTTCGCCAGTGGGCATGTGAGGTGCCACCAAGCCCTTGGCGTGAGCTTCTTTCCTTTCAATCAGGGCAAGAGCCGGGCTAGTGTGAAGAACCATCTACTGCGAGTCAGCTGGCTCGGCAGGAGGACCCGTCGCCCCTGGTGATTTCTTTGGAAGCATCGACGACAAGGTTCGCTGCCCAGCCTCGACGGAGGTGGATTTGCCTTTGGCCTGCTAGGAGGAAGTGACCATAGTGGATTTGCCCTTGGAAGCCGCTGGAGTGGGTCCTCGCCGAGCTTGAGATGACTCGGACGAGGCAGATGAACTTGGCACGGGAGCTTTGGTGGCTGGCGCTGGAGCTGTTGTTGGTTTCTTCGGAGCCGAGACAGGCGCTGGTTCGGTGGCTGGTGTTGGAGCTGCTGCTGGTGCTGGAGTTGCGGTAGACTTGGTAGTTGCTGGTTGCGGCAATGCCGAAGTGCCGGACGCCGTTGCCTCGGCTGATC
Source organism: Avena insularis (assembly GCA_023614405.1). Taxonomy (NCBI): domain Eukaryota; kingdom Viridiplantae; phylum Streptophyta; class Magnoliopsida; order Poales; family Poaceae; genus Avena; species Avena insularis. The sequence continues at coordinate 479,866,609 of CM042686.1, read as the reverse complement.
CGACCCCTCCCGATCCGAGGTCGTGTCCCTTTGAAGGAGGTACTGCGGAACCCGGAGCGGCCGCAGAGCCCTCCAGAATAGGGCTCAGCGGGCGTGACTCGTCGTCGCGAGGAGGGGAAGTACTAGACCAAAGAGGAGAGGAGATGCTCGATCCGCTCTAAGGGACCTCCACAGTAGCCCTGCAAGAGAACATAATGTCAGGAGTGAAATTACCCCAAAGCAGGGAGAAGTGTGTTGCGCAGTGAAAAAAGAACTTACGCATCCGAGGTCTCGGCCTCCTTAGGTTTCCGGGCCCTCCGTGCCGGGGCTTTGCCTGCCCGTTTGGAGGCAGTCTTGTCTCGGGCCTTCTTTTGCCTTTTGGAAGGCTGAGAAGGTTCGGAAGAAGAACTCGACGCGGATCCGCGCTTCTTCTTTGACGCCACCGGAACAGGCTCGCCCGTGGCAAGTGGAGAATCCTCGTGGATGTGCCCACCAGGGTTAGCTGATGTCGGGAAGGCAAAAGAAAGAGGGATAGCCTCAATGGGTTCAATCACATCGATATCCGAGTCATCCTCATCGTCGGGCCAATCTCTAAGAGAAGAGAATTTACCGCTGGGTCGTTTGGTGGCATCGGGTGTGGGGAGGAACATCTCCTGGTCCGGCTCCTCATCCGGAATTTCTCGGTCCGGGGCCCACTTAAGGGTCGGGTCCGGGCCATCCTCGAGGGTTTGCTGGAGGAACAGCTGAGAAAAAAGCACAAGGAGCAAAGTCAAAAATATGATAAGAATCGACATGAAATTGATCCAAAATAAGTTTACCCCGCGAAGCTTACCGCAGGAGGAAGTCTGTCACGACAGTAATGCTCGATTCCCCACGTCCATTCGGCGGAGAAGTCCTTATGGGTGGTGAAAAGAGCCTTGACCCGGCGGAAGATCTCCGTATTGCTCAACTCGAATGAGGAGGTTCGGTTGGGGTCGCGACTGAAGCTCATATGGCACAACTTGTGAGTGCTCTACTGAAGGGGAGAGATTCGGTTGCGCACGAATGTGATCCTGGCATCCTCGTTGCGTAATCTGAGCTTCTTCAGCTCTACAAACCTTTTGTTCACTTGGTTGGCCAGAGCCGTAGGTTTCATGGCAACCTCCTCCCAGAAATCTGTGTTAGGGGGACCCGAAGCATAGGGCAGCAACCGGATCAAATCTTCCGTGCCTTCGTTCCGGACGTAGAAGAAGGTCCGGGCCCATCCTTTGCAGGAGTCAAGCCCGGTGACCCAGGGAAAGATTGAATACCTCCGGGGCGAGATCGAGGCAGCTCCGAACTGAGTTAGCTGCTTGTCCTCCGACTCGACGTGGATGTTGGGGACGACGTTGCGGCGGAGGCCGAAGAACCGAATCCACAGCTCCTTCGTAGGCCATAGCCCGGTGTAGCCCTCGATCGAAGAAACGAAAGCGGACAGAGAGGTGATGGCGTTCGCCGGGAGATGATGTGGTTGCAGGTGAAAGGTCCGGATCTAGTCCCGGAAGAAATCACTCACTGGAAGCCCAAATCCCTGTTGGAAATGGGATAGGAAAACAACGAACTCACCCGGATTGGGTGAGGGGGCCAACTCCGAGGAGGGGAGACGAGCAACGACACCGGCGGGAATGCGCCGGGTCCGGTAGAGCCAGTCGATGTCGTCCTCGCAGACCTAGGAGCCAGCCCATGCGCCGCGGTCTGCCGCGTCGGCGTCCTCCTCCATCTCCTGCTCAACGACGATGAGCTCCTCCTCCGTCATTTCGATTCTGCTGTCCTCGCTGGAGCTGGCGGCGGCGGGGCTTTGCGGTCTAGACTGACGAGGACCCGTGGCTAAACAGAGGTGTAGCGGTGACTGCGATGCAGAGGAACGGAGAAGGTGCAGCGGTGGCGCTGCTGCAACGGGCACTGGCGGCGGCGCGGTTGCGAGGAAGAAGAAGAAGAGGAACGGGCGAGGGGGCGCAGAGATGGAAAAGTTCTAAGGAGCGTGCCCCTCCCCTATTTAACCGCCCCGGCCGTGAGTGGGATCGTCTGCTTGAGAAAACCACACGGTGTGGCCGTGTATCACCAGCATCGACCAATCAGAGAGGAGCCACACCGGGGGCCGCAGAGTAAATGTGATCCCATGACACGACGTGCAGCTGTGGTAAACGAGGAGACAGACGTGACGTAACCCCCGCACAGTAATCACTAACATTTACTGCGGCGGTTACTGCGCATGCCCTTAAAATAAGGCAACATAATGATTAACCGTCACGTGGGTTGGCGTACGACAGAAGGAAGCAAGGCCCGGATCCGAGCCATGGTGGCAACCCGGCCGGCAAGTGAAAACTTGAACCGTGCAGAGGGAAAGTAAAACCATACGATCCGAGCCAAAGTGGTGACCCGGCCAGCAAGTGAAAACTTGGAGCGTGCGAAGGGAACGTAAATCCATATAATCCGAGACAAAAAGTTAACCCGGAAATAAACATCCGAAGCTTGGATACGAATGAACCTGATGTGGCCTTAGCGACCAAGGCCGCTAAGGCCGCACCAGCTTCGGGGACTAATGTTGGGGGGATAACCCCGGGTAGGGTCACTCCGGGGTATAAGGACCGAATTAGCCGAGGGTCGGCAGGGTCAAAGCGGATGCTGGCCAAGTCACCTCAAGGCAGGCCGGATCACGGAGTAACCCGGACCAGGGGGGTCGCCTAACATTGTCTCATCCGACTCAAGGAGTAAGTCGGAGACACTTGTCTAGCTTATATGCAGGAACAGGTGTGGCCGGATCAACTGTGATCCGGATCCTCGTTTGGCTTCTAGGAGAAGGAAGGAATATCTCTGGTCAAAAAGAAGGCCCGGTGCGTACTGGATGAGCGAATAAAGCAAGGGCAGGACCACCGGATCATGGCCAACAAGGGTGACGACGCTCACGTCGGCTGACGCAGGCGCCGCAGAGGCAACGTCGCTAAAGCAAGAGTGACGTGGGGGAAAAGCACCCCTGTCGGGTTACTACTTTGGGAGGAGGCATATTCTTAGGAATATGCCTCCATGTATGCCCTAGGCCAGGACCGAACCACCCCTATATAAGGGGGGGTTGGGGTTCTGGTAAGGGGGTTGGGTCTTTTTCAGAGACGTAGCAAGAAAAACACTAGTGGATCTAGGGTTCTTGGGCTAGTTAGTAGGCAAGAGTAAGAGAGTTTCTTCTTCCTCCTCTTGTCAATACAGCTCAAGGAGCACTTGTAATCTTGGAGACTAAACATCAATACGAAGCTTCTGTGTAGAGAATCACTCTACTATCCCTCCCTGGATTCCCCTAGCGCATATTAGTCCCCACCTTTAGCCTATCCATGGCATCTACCGTGACACCACCACGACATCGATTTTACGCCATGTGATGTCATCACGCGCGTCGTAGTCATGGTCGTGTCGCCGTGAGTGGTGACGTCGAGATAGATCATGACTGTCGTCGCTGGATGAGGGTGAGGAATAGCGTTTTGCCAGAGCCATGTTTTTCTTCGGCTCCAGCATTGGCTCTTTGTCAAGAGCGGCCTCAATTAGCCCCAAGCCTGCGATCATAGATCGGTGCATGGCAACTCGGGGATCTCTAGCTGGTGGCTGGTTTTTGAGTAGGTACATGGTGGCCGCCGTCACCACTGCTTGCGGCGTCTTCGGGACCACGTTGCCCCGAGTGTCGACTGTCATAGAGCTGAAGTCGAGGACTTTCACGGCTTCTATGCGCTCCTGCTCGGTGAGGTGGGCCATTCGAGATTGTCTCTTGTTGGCCACGTATTTGTTCCCTTTGGAGGAGGATCCTCCGTGGGAGGAGAGCCCGGCCCTTTGAAGGCTCGACTCGTCTGCCGCCTTTTTGCGCGCTTCGAGTTGTGCGATTGTTTGTAGCTGGCGTCTGTATTCTTCCTTCAGCAGCAAATGACAACCCATCAGCAGTTCTTGCGGTGTGCCTAGGGGCAGAGGATTGCCTCGCAGGGCGTCTCGGAAGTGAGCCCACTCGAGATCGTTGAGTTTGATCATGACACGTTCGCCAGTGTGCTCGTTCACCATGGTTGGGGGTTCGACTGCCCCTCCATTGATGACGGGCGCGCCATTGCCACCATTGGTGGGGCCGCCGTTGGGAGGTCCGCCATTAGGGATGCCACTGTTAGGCGGATCGGTGCCAGATCCATTGCCACCGTTTTCGCGATTAGCGGTGGAGTCGCCAGTGTTAATTACGGCACACATGAAGTGGCTGGGGAAGCTGTTGCTCCCGCAACTCTCAGATCCGGAGCCGTAGACTCCATCTTCCATTGCTAAGCCGCCCAGATCAGATTCGCGACTGCTGTCGCTATCCGTGCTCTCAGCTGTTGCTGAGGTGTTGAGCTCGCTGAGGGTGCTGATTGGTGGCGGGAACCACGATGTTGGAGCAATCGCGGATGTCGTTGGCTGGTCAGGCATGCGAAGCGTGCCCTCTGACCAACTTTGAAGCGGAAGCTCCCTATCGCCAGGCTAATTTCGTCGCCCATGGACTCGAAAGCCGGGCGAGTGGCAGGCGTGTGGACGGTGAAGTTGAACGCGCCGAAGAGCTGACGAATGTCCACTGGTGCGGAGTTGTAGATCGTAGTTGATGAGGCCAAAGAAGCCGCAACATCAGCACTCCCAATTCCCACAGACGGTGCCAATTGACGAGGGTTTAACTCATCAATGCCCATTGTTATGGACTTGGGTTTTGGAGGAGGGAGAGCTGGAAGCATCAATTGGCTAGCAAACAAGCACAAAGGGACACAAGGTTTACCCATGTTTATGCCTTGTAGAGGTCCCTACTCCTGCTTGTCTGCTCTTGGAATTAACGAAGGAATCGAAGATTACAATGGTGCGCAGATGCAATCTGGCAAGGGTTGTGGAAACTAGGGTTGCATGTGTCCTCCTTGCCGCCCCCTCCTGGCCTTTATATAGATAGGCCAGGTCTCAGGTAGCAGGTCGAGTCGGTTACAGATTATGGTTTTCCCTTCAAACTTACTATCTTTAGACTTCTTCTTGTCTCGCAAGTTATTGAGAGTCCGTAGGCCACTCGAAATCTTCATTGGGCCGTGGCAACACCGTGGGCTTCCACCATATCTGGACCGTATATACCAATCTCGAGTACCGGAAGGGTATACCCATGTAACCCTCCGTCCCGAGGCTTAAGGCCTATATTTTTTTTGAAAATTCAAGCTACAGAAAATTTGACCAAACTTTTTGAAAAAACTATCAAGAACTATGATATTATATAGATACCACGTGAAAATATGTTTCATGATGTATCCAAGGGTATATATCTCATATTGTAAGTATTAATATTTTTTTCTAAAAACTTGGTCAAACTTTATATAGTTTATTTTTTCAAAAAATTATAGGCCTTAAGCCTTTGGATGGAGGTAGTATAATTTAACCCATTATAAAAAGAGTGTAATATGGTCCATTCATTTACTCCATGTGATGGGCAAGTTCTAAGCATGTTTTTAATTCTTTCCCTGGCTGTTGCTACATGTTCATTGTCATTTTTCCTAAACAATAGGATACTATTTCTGTTCTGTAGGATTTTAACATGTGGGTAATATTTCTTAATGAAGTCTTCTTTGAGGTCATCCCAAGAATTTATACTAGCATTAGGTAGTGATAATATCCATTCTTTAGCTTTACCTATAATTGAGAATGGGAATAGTTTAAGTTTGACAATCTTATTTGCTACATTTTTAAATTTTTGCATGTCAAAAATTTCACAGAAATCATGTAGATGCATGGAGGCATCGTCACTATCACTTCCCCAAATTGTTCTCTAGTAATGAGGTTTAATAGGCCAGGACTTACTTCAAAACTTTTAGCAGTTATTTCAGGTGTGGTAATAGGCCTAGCAATGAATTGATCATTAGGAGTGTTTGTGTAGTCACAAAGTTTAGTACTTCTTGCTCCCATGTCTGCTAGTGAAATAGATTTATACTAATTTTTATGTTTTTTTGATTTAAAGGAAAAGTAAAAAGACTAAAAACAAGGGAAATAAAATTACTTTAAAAATCTAAAGGAGAAAAAAAAGCTTACAGAGGTGCAACCTGTTGGAGATATACCCAAGTGGCAATAATAAAAGTGGTTATTATTATATGTTTGTGTTTATGATGAATGTTTACATCCCATGCTATAATTGTTTTATTAGGAAACACTAATACTTGTGTGTTTTGTAAACATAGAAGAGTCCCTAGTAAGCCTCTTGTTGAACTAGCTTGTTGATTAATAGATGATCATGGTTTCCTGATCATGGATATTGGATGTCATTAATAACAAGGTCATATCATTAGGAGAATGATGTGATGGACACACACCCATAGTAAGTGTAGCATAAGATCAAGTCATTAAGTTCGTATTGCTACAAGCTTTCAAATGCATAGTATCCTAATCCTTCGACCATGAGGTTATGTTAATCACCATCACTGGATGGGTGCTTTGATGACATAAAACACCGCTTCATAACTGGGTGGTTATAAAGGTGTCATTGGGTATTCTGAAAGTATGTGTTGAAGCGCATGGACCAAGATTGGGATTTGTCCATCCATATGACGGATAGGTATGCTCTAGGCCCTCTTGGTGGAATGTCATCTAGTTAGCTTGCAAGCATGTGACTAGGTCACAGGGGATGACATATCATGGAACGAGTAAAGAGTACTTATCAGTAACGAGGTAGAACTAGGTATGGAGATACCAACGATCAAACCTCAGATAAGTAGAGTATCGCGTGACAAAGGGAATTGGTTTCGTATGTTAATGGTTCTATCGATCACGAAGTCATCGTTGAGTATGTGGGAGCCGTTATGGATCTCTAGATCCCGCTGATGGTTATTGATCGGAGAGGTGTCTCCATCATGTCTGCATATTCACGAACCGTAGGGTGACACACTTAAGGTTCGCTGTTGTTTAGGTAGATATGGAATATGCATTGGAGACCGAATGTAGTTCAGAGTCTCGGATTGGATCTGGGACATCACGAAGAGATCTGGAATTGTCCGGAGAATAAGATTCATATAATGGAGATCATTTTCTTGGTTCGGAAATGTTCCGGAGTGTTTTTATGGGGATTCTAGAAGGTTTCAAAATGTTCCGGAAAGTTCCAGAAGGTTCCGTGGACTTTGCTTGAAAACCAAGAAAGGAAAGGGGAAGACTTGGGGGGAAGGAATCTCCCTCCCCCCTCTCCCTTGTGCGCCGGCCCTAGGAGGTGGGCCTAGGGGTGGGAACCCTAGGCCGCACTCCTCCCTCTATATATAGAGGGGTGGAGGCGCCACCCCCCTTGGCCCTCCACTCCTTGCCCTAGCCGCCAATCTCCTCCTCCTTCGCTCTGCTCTGGCTTAGGCGAAGCCCTGCAGAATTCTCTACTCCACCACCACCACCACGCCATCGTGCTGCTGGAATTCCGTGGAAAGATCTACTACCTCCACTGCTCACTGGAATGGGGAGAGGAAGGTCTGCATCGACTCATGCGTGTGACCGATCATGAAGCGCTGCTTAACGGCGCCGGAAGGATCGTCTACTCGATATTGAGATCGGCAAGTGATCGTCTACATCAAACACGAGATCCGATCTCGTACAAGGCTTTCAGATCTACAAGGGTTAGTACAGATCTATCTCGTTGCACATGTCTAATAGATTGGATCTTGGCTTTTATCTAGATTAGATCTGGGTTTTGATCGTTCTTGCGGTAGATTTTTTTTTGTTTTCCATGCTACGAACCCATCAGTGGTATTAGAGCCGTGTCTATGCATAGATCTGTTGCATGAGTAGAACACAATGGTTTTGTGGGTGTTGGTGCTCGTGCCGTCTTTTGCTTTGTGTACTTTGCATCTTGCGGTATGGTGGGATGAAGCGGCTCGGGCTAACCTTACATGTCATCGCACATGAGACTTGCTCCACGCTTGACGTGTAACTTGCTTTGCACAAGTGTCTTTGCGGGTGTCTGTCTCTCTCACCATAGTATAGATCCAATTTACACTTTGCACTTGATAGCACTTGTATCAACGTTGTGGTTCAGTTTCGTAGGTAAGATCCGTTCTTATTCGAAAGCCCCAAACCACGTAAAACATGCAAAGAAAATCAGAGGCGTCTAACTTGTTTTTGCAGGGGTTTTGTGATGTGGCCATCATGTGATTGTGATTATATTTGATGTATGCAATGATCCTTGTTGTAATATTGCAACCGGCAGGAGCCTAATGGTTGTCTTTAATTCTATTAAGACCTGCGTGTCTATTCATCTTGTAATAGCTTTATTCCAAGTAGTTGTAATAGTTGCTAGTGATGATGGACAACCATGAAGCGGTGCCACTGACCTTGACGCAATGCTGGTGATGATGGAGATCATGTCCGTGCTTTGGAGATGGAGATCAACGACATAAGAAGAAAGGGCCATATCATATCACACTAATTATGAATTGCCTGTGATGTTAATCCTTTATGCATCTTATATTGCTTAGATCACGACGGTAGCATTATAAGATGATCCCTCTCACTAAATATCAAGTAATAAAGTGTTCGTCCTTAGTTGGCACCGTTGCTAAGACTCGTCGTTTCGAAGCATCTCGTGATGATCGGATGTGATAGATTCTACGTGTACATACAACGGGTGCAAGCCAGATTTGCACATGCGGAAACTAAGGTTAATCTTGACGAGCCTAGCATGTACAGACATGGTCTCGAAACACGGAATACCGAAAGGTAGAGCATGAGTCATATAAATGATATGATGAACATGAAGATTGATCGCCGATGAAACTACATCTTCTCTCGTGAAGATCGGACTTGGTGTAGTGGATTTGGTTCATGTAATCACTAAGACAACGTGAGGGATGTTGTTTTAAGTGGGAGTTCACCTAGTTAATTTAAGAATTAAAATTGAACTCATTTTATCATAAACCTAGTCTAAACTACTTGCAAATTTGTTGTAGATTATGGCGAACCTCTCCATCAATTTCAATGTGTTCCTAGAGAAAGAAAAGCTTAAGAACAATGGAAGAAACTTCACGGACTGGCTCCGTGGACTGAAGATTGTCCTTAGGGCTGGTCAGTTGACCTATGTGCTCGAAGCACCGCTAGGTGACCCACCTGCAGAAGATGCCACCGATGACGTAAAGAATGTTTACGCCACTCGGAAAAATCACTACTCCACAGTTCAGTGTGCCATCCTATACAGTTTAGAAACGGAGCTTCAGAAGCTCTTTGAGCACCACGACCCGTTTGATATCATTAAAGAGCTCAAGCTGATTTTTGAGACGCATGCGGCCGTGGAGAGCTATGAGGCCTCCGAAAAGTTCTTTAACTGTAAGATGGAAGAGGGAAGCTCCGTTAGAGAGCACGTGCTCACCTTGTCTCGGCACGCAAACAATCTCCAAGAGTTGGGGATAACGATTCCTAATGAGTTAGGGATTCACCGTGTCCTCCAATCACTGCCACTGAGTTATAAGAACTTTGTGATGAACTACAATATGCACTGCATGAACAAGACGTTGCCTGAACTATCGTCCATGCTGAAAACTGCTGAAGTGGAGATCAAGAAGGAGCACCAAGTGTTGGTGGTCAATAAGACCACCAATTTCAAGAAACAGGGCAAGCCTAAGAACAAGGGCAATTTCAAGAAGGACGGCAAGAAAGCTGCCGCACCTGCTAAGAAGCCCAAGGCTGGTCCTAAGCCTGAAACTGAATGCTTCTACTACAAGGGTGCTGGTCACTGGAAGCGTAACTGCCCCAAGTACCTGGCGGATCTGAAGAACGGCAACATCAAGAAGAAAGGTATATTCGATATACATGTTATTGATGTGTATCTTACTAGTAATCATAGTAGTGCCTAGGTATTTGATACTTGTTCGGTTGCTCATATTTGTAACTCGAAACAGGAGCTGCAGAATAAGCGAAGACTGGCGAGAGACAAGGTGACGATGCGCGTTGGAAATGGCTCCAAGGTTGATGTGATCGTTGTCGGCACACTCCCTCTACATCTACCTTCGGGATTAGTTTTAAATTTGAATAATTGTTATTTGCTGCCTGCGTTAAGCATGAACATTATATCTGGATCTTGTTTGTTGCGAGACGATTACTCTTTTAAGTCCGAGAATAAAGGTTGTTCGATTTATATGAGTAATATCTTTTATGGTAATGCACCTGAGATGAATGGTTTATTCTTACTGAATCTCGATAGTAGTGATACACATGTTCACAACATAGATGCTAAACGAATAAAATTGAATGATAATTCTACATATATGTGGTAATCGCTGCCTTGGTCACATTGGAGTGAAGCGTATGAAGAAACTCCATTCTGATGGACTTCTTGAATCACTTGATTTTGAATCACTTGAAAGATGCGAAGCATGCCTAATGGGAAAAATGACTAAGACTCCATTCTCTGGAATAATGGAGCGAGCTATAGACTTATTGGAAATAATACATACCGATGTGTGCGGCCCAATGAGTGTAGCATCGCGTGGTGCATATCGTTATGTTCTCACTTTCACGGATGACTTAAGTAGATATGGGTATGTCTACTTTATGAAACATAAGTCCGAAACTTTCGAGAAGTTTAAGGAATTTCAAAGTGAAGTGGAAAATCATCGTAACAAGAAGATTAAATTTCTACGTTCTGACCGCGGAGGTGAATATCTAAGATATGAGTTTGGCATGCATTTAAAGAAATGTGGAATACTTTCGCAGTTGACACCGCCGGGAACACCACAGCGTAATGGTGTGTCCGAACGTTGTAATCGAACTCTCTTAGATATGGTTTGTTCTATGATGTCTCTTACAGATTTACCGCTATCGTTTTGGGGCTATGCATTAGAGATAGCCGCATTCACTTTAAATAGGGCACCATCCAAATCCGTTGAAACGACACCGTACGAATTGTGGTTTGGAAAGAAAGCTAAGTTGTCGTTCCTTAAAGTTTGGGGTTGCGAAGCGTATGTAAAGAAGTTACAACCTGATAAGCTTGAACCCAAAGCGGAGAAATGCGTCTTCATAGGATACCCTAAAGAAACAATTGGGTATACCTTCTATCATAGATCCGAAGGCAAAGTTTTCGTTGCCAAGAATGGATCCTTTCTTGAGAAGGAGTTTCTCTCGAAGGAAGTGACTGGAAGGAAAGTAGAACTCGATGAGGTTATTGAACCTTCTCTCGGAGTTGAGAGTAGCGCAGCACCGGAAGATGTTTTTGTGCCGCCTGGACCAATTGGAGAGGAAGCTCATGATGGTGATCATGAAACTTCAAACGAAGTTGCTGCTGAACCTCGCAGGTCAACGAGGGTTCGTACCACTCCTGATTGGTATGACCCTACATTGAACGTCATGTTGGTGGACAACACTGATGACCCTGCGACGTATGAAGAAGCTATGGTGAGCCCAAATTCTGACAAATGGCTAGAAGCCATGAAATCTGAAATGGGATCCATGTACAAAAACCAAGTGTGGACTTTGGTGGACTTACCGGATGGCCGTAAGGCTGTCGAGAACAAATGGATTTTCAAAAGAAAAACAGATGCTGATGGTAATGTTACCGTCTATAAAGCTCGACTTGTCACGAAAGGGTTCCGACAAATTCAAGGAGTTGACTACGATGAGACATTCTCACCAGTAGCAAAGCTAAAGTCTGTGAGGATTTTGTTAGCAATTGCTGCATATTTCGATTATGAGATTTGGCAAATGGATGTCAAAATAGCGTTCCTAAATGGAGATATTGAGGAAGAGTTGTATATGGTACAACCCAAGGGTTTTGTCGATCCTAAAGATGCTAACAAGGTATGCAAACTTCAGCGCTCCATTTATGGACTGAAGCAAGCATCCCGGAGTTGGAATCAATGTTTTGATAAAGTAATCAAAAACTTTGGATTTATACAAACTTATGGAGAAGCTTGTATTTACAAGAAAGTGAGTGGGAGCTCTATAGCATTCCTAGTACTATATGTAGATGACATATTGTTGATTGGGAATGACATAGAACTTCTTAATAGTGTCAAAGCCTATTTGAATAATAGTTTTTCAATGAAGGATCTTGGCGAAGCGGCATATATTCTAGGCATCAAGATTTATAGAGATAGATCAAGACACCTAATAGCGCTTTCACAAAGTACATACTTGGACAAAGTTCTAAAGAAGTTTAGAATGGAAGAGAGCAAGAAAGGGTTCGTGCCCATGTTGTCAGGTAAGACCTTGAGTAAGACTCAAAGTCCAGCTACGGCAGAAGATAGAGAAAATGAATAATATTCCTATGCCTCGCCATAGGTTCTATCATGTATGCCATCTGTGCACAAGACCGATATAGCACATGTCGTTAGTTTGACTAGCGTATATCAAAGTGATCACGGAATGGAGCATCGGACAATGATCAAGAATATCCTAAAGTACCTAAATAGGACTAAGGATATGGTTCTTTCTTATGGAGGTGATGAATAGCTTGTTGTAAGCAGTTACACTGATGCTAGTTGGAACACCGATCCAGATGACTCGAAGTCACAGTCTGGATACGTATTTATTTTGAATGGTGCTGCAGTGAGCTGGAGGAGTGCCAAGCAAAGCGTTGTGGAAATCTTCAACTGAATCGGAATACATAGCTGCTTCGGAGGCTGCACAAGAAGCCATATGGATGAAGGAGTTCATTACTGAACTTGGCGTGGTTCCTAGTGCGTTGGACCCGATGGCCATCTACTGTGACAACACAGGTGCCATAGCTAATGCACAGGAGCCAAGGTCACATAGCAAGCTGAAGCACATCAAGCTACGTTTCCATGCTATTCACGAGTATGTCCAAGATGGTGACATAAAGATTTGCAAAGTACACACTGATCTGAATGTGGCAGATCCGTTGACTAAACCTCTCCCTAGAGCAAAGCATGACCAACACCAGAACGCCATGGGTGTTAGGTATATTACCATGTAATCTAGATTATTGACTCTAGTGCAAGTGGGAGACTGTTGGAGATATGCCCAAGAGGCAATAATAAAAGTGGTTATTATTATATCTTTGTGTTTATGATGAATGTTTACATCCCATGCTATAATTGTATTATTAGGAAACACTAATACTTGTGTGTTTTGTAAACATAAAAGAGTCCCTAGTAAGCCTCTTGTTGAACTAGCTTGTTGATTAATAGATGATCATGGTTTCCTGATCATGGACATTGGATGTCATTAATAACAAGGTCATATCATTAGAAGAATGATGTGATGGACACACACCCATAGTAAGTGTAGCATAAGATCAAGTCATTAAGTTCGTATTGCTACAAGCTTTCAAATGCATAGTAACCTAATCCTTCGACCATGAGGTTATGTTAATCACCATCACCGGATGGGTGCTTTGATGACATCAAACACCGCTTCGTAACTGGGTGGTTATAAAGGTGTCATTGGGTATTCTGAAAGTATGTGTTGAAGCGCATGGACCAAGATTGGGATTTGTCCATCCATATGACGGATAGATATGCTCTGGGCCCTCTCGGTGGAATGTCATCTAGTTAGCTTGCAAGCATGTGACTAGGTCACAAGGGATGACATATCATGGAACGAGTAAAGAGTACTTATCAGTAACGAGGTAGAACTAGGTATGGAGATACCAACGATCAAACCTCGGATAAGTAGAGTATCGCGTGACAAAGGGAATTGGTTTCGTATGTTAATGGTTCTATCGATCACGAAGTCATCGTTGAGTATGTGGGAGCCATTATGGATCTCCAGATCCCGCTGATGGTTATTGATCGGAGAGGTGTCTCCATCATGTCTGCATATTCACGAACCCTAGGGTGACACACTTAAGGTTCGATGCTGTTTAGGTAGATATGGAATATGCGTTGGAGACCGAATGCAGTTCGGAGTCTCGGATTGGATCTGGGACGTCACGAGGAGATCCGGAATTGTCTGGAGAATAAGATTCATATAATGGAGATCATTTTCTAGGTTCGCAAATGTTCCGGAGTGTTTTTATGGGGATTCTAGAAGGTTTCGGAATGTTCCAGAAAGTTCCAGAAGGTTCCGTGGACTTTGCTTGAAAACCAAGAAAGGAAAGGGGAAGACTTGGGGGGAAGGAATCTCTCTCCCCCCTCTCCCTTGTGCGCCGACCCTAGGAGGTGGGCCTAGGGGTGGGAACCCTAGGCCGTACCCCTCCCTCTATATATAGAGGGGTGGAGGCGCCACCCCCTTGCGCCTCCACTCCTTGCCCTAGCCGCCTCTCTCCTCCTCCTTCGCTCTGCTCTGGCTTAGGCGAAGCCCTGCAGAATTCTCTACTCCACCACCACCACGCCGTCGTGCTGCTGGAATTCCGTGGAGAGATCTACTACCTCCGCTGCTCGCTGGAACAGGGAGAGGAAGGTCTGCATCGACTCCACACGTGTGACCGACTGCGGAAGCGCTGCCAGAACGCGGCGCCGGAAGGATCGTCTACTCGATCTTGAGATCGGCAAGTGATCGTCTACATCAACCACGAGATCTGATCTCGCACAAGGCTTTTGGATCTACAAGGGTTAGTACAGATCTATCTCGTTGCACATGTCTAATAGATTGGATCTTGGCTTTTATCTAGATTAGATCTGGGTTTTGTTCGTTCTTGCGGTAGAATTTTTTTGTTTTCCATGCTACGAACCCATCACAACCTCCCCAAGCATGCGTGTTTACACAAGTGGATGAATATGGTGCAGTTGTGATGTCCTTCTTGCAATTCCCCAGCAACGGCTCCATAAAATCTTCTTGATGGCAACAACTCTGAGTGTACCAACTCGTTGGCTCCAAGTGCAGAGTGTTGTAGAAAGCATCTTTTCCCCACAAGGGTGACTTGAGGGTTAATATCAAACTCTCGTGGAATTGGCTCAGAAGTTAATTCTTCTTCTCCTGTAAAAAACCTATAAAGCCAAGTTCCTGTCTCATGTCCTGATAACCCACAAGTATAGGGGATCGTTTGTAGACTTTTGATAAGTAAGAGTGTCGAACCCAACGGGGAGCTAAAGGTAGGATAAATATTGTCTCAAGTTCTATCAACCACTGATACAACTCTACGCACACTAAACGTTTGCTTTATCTAGGGAATAAAACTAGAGCAACAATACGAGTAATAGAGATAGCTTTGCATGATAATAAATAACAAGAAAATAAAGCTAGTTGCTGCAGCAATAAAATACGCTAAACTAATAGAACCATGAGTGTGGAATAGTGGTCGTAATTGTGGTGGCTTTGTCCAAGTTTAAATAGCGAATAGATCGGGTTCATTGTCTTCGATGCAGTTTTCTATGTGGGAGAGGCTAAATATACATACGCTTCACTACTTGGAATTACATGTACTATATGATTGGATTGTTAGCAAGCATCCGTAAGTACTAATCAATGCATTAAGGTTTCACCAACCATAGCCTTAAGTTTAATGGTCCTCTTACTCCCATATGTGCAACTTTTCGGTTCGCGTCCTCAGGTTTCTATCACTCCGGCGGAACTCCCCCCTTCCTTTTACACATATTACAAACCCTATGATGTTTAATCCATGCGCGCACAAATATAATGGACACCAAAGGACTGTACCATATCAACATACAACTCTAATGAACCAAAGACGTTCAACCATTCAATCTAAGAACAAAGAAACTACGCAAACATGACATAGATCATAGGATTATAACTTATAGCATCAAACACCATGTTTACATAGGACGGTATAGAGGTGTGTGGGAGGATGAACCACTGCATACTAGGAGGATTAGGTGATGGAGATGGCGGTGAAGATGATGAAGATGGTGAAGAGGGCGGCGCCAGCGGCGGCACGGGGGACTCCTTCCCCGCCGCCGGTATCATGGGGGAGCACCGCCTCTTAGCCCCTTCCTTCATGGCTTCTTGGGAGCCCTCCCCCATGGAGATGAGATCCATGGGGGAGGCAAAAACGTGGCTTTGGTGGCTGCAAATTTGTGGGTGGAGATGCCTGGGCGAATTAGGTTTTCTCCCTTTATATAGCTTCTCGGATTCCCGTCACCCCATCTTGGGCTGCAGTAAATCGGGCCTAAAAGGCCCGTCCGGACTCGAAATCAGCTAAATTTTATGTCCAGAATGTTTGTCGTGAAATTTCCAACAACTTTGTAGTTGAAAAGTTTTCCGTTTGACGCCGTATTCAACCTGAAACGTGACCATCTTCAAGAAGAGTTCTGAGACAGATTTCTAGAAAAATCCCAATTTGACTCCAACAAGGTTTTCACTTGTATTCTTGGTAATTCCTACACATCAAAGTGTAAAACAAGAACATTGTGCACTTTTGCAATTATTAGTAGGTTAGTCCAAATAAATCATAAACTTTATACAAAAAGGAGTGTCAAAAGCATATTATTAGCATGAAACCATCAAAAATTATAGATACGTTATAAACGTATCATGTCCCCAAGTCTACCGTGTGGTTATCAAGCACAAGGTTTCACATTAGTAAAATGAAATAAAAATAAAGTGAAGTAAAGTAAACTAAGCAAACAATATGATGATGGTGATAGTTTGGTTGTTTTTGGTTTTTGTTGTGTGATTGCAAATGAAGAAAGTATTTTTTATTTTCATATTAAAATATTGTAGCAAATGTAATGTGTGATAAAAGTTTTGGAAAGGTGTTTCTTATGATTTAAAATGGACCAGGGTTCATGGGTTCACTTGTCTACTCTCTTTTTAAGTTATAGTGGACATAAACGATTCATCAGAGACATAATATTAATGAAACTTAAACGTGTGTTTGATAAGCATTCATATGGGCATCACGTCCTAACATAGAGATGATGCAACACATCTCTTTTATACTCTACAAGATAGGGAAAACTCCAAGCAAATCTTGAATTAAGCATTACACTAAGTATAGCCTTAAGCAATATGACATGATGTTTAAATTAAAAATATGCTACCTTGACCAAACAAGATTATCTAGCTGTGACAAGATAATTATAGCACATAAATTCACTTAATCCCTAGTGAGATAGCAAAAGAGAGGTAAAACCATAGTAGATCATAGATTTTGTTGTCACTATCCAATCACTACCACCATGCTACTCCATCTAATACACACTTATCCCCACATGGGCTCTTGCATACAAGTTGGATCAAAACAAGTACTTAAAAACGGGGTATATGATATGCATCTATCAATACATCTTACACATTGTGGGTTCCAATCTCATACATAAAATCATCAAATCAAGATCCACCACATAGGAATTACATATATGACCATAATCATGTTGGATAGCTCATATGGTACTAAGATCTATGAAGAACAAGAGAGAAATATATCAAGCTACTTTATCCGATGGTTGAGGGCGAAGAGAGGGGTGGCGCGCCCTACTGGGCTAGGCGCTCCACTAGGTGCCTTTTGGCCCTTCTGGTGAGATCCAAGCGCTCCAGATGATTCCCATGGTGAAATATTTACGCTCCAGAAATCCCCAGCCCGTTTGACTTCGTTTAGGTCCCTGAAAACTGAAAATACACAAAAG
Source organism: Avena insularis (assembly GCA_023614405.1). NCBI lineage: Eukaryota > Viridiplantae > Streptophyta > Magnoliopsida > Poales > Poaceae > Avena > Avena insularis. Next base: position 479,849,150 of record CM042686.1, on the reverse strand, counting down.
AGTGTTTTCCTATCCTGCAGGGTTATAACCAAAATAAAGGGGATCATTAGTAAATCCCCAAAAATCAATATAAAACATGGATACAACATTAAATATGTTGCAAATATGCGGGAATACATGTCAATAAACTACAAAGTTCAGGTATGCATTTTACATGCATTAGTGAGATGTTGAGATTTTCGGACATATCACTTACTGAAACCATCGTTGTTGTAATAAGACATGAGTATATTGTAGTTGACATGATTATGTTTGTTGAGATGATGTAATATACTTTTTCTGTGATTATTTTTATTGAGATATTATAATATAATGTTTTGTGATCTGTTGAGATTTTGGACATATCATTCATTGAAACCATCATTGAACAAGTGATACATAAGTACCTTGTAGTTGACAAGATTATGTTTCTTGAGATGATGTAATATACTGCTCTATGAGATCAGTAATTTGACTAATCGCTAGATAACTACCTATTACTTAGAAGACAATACTATGATGGATGAACAAGTGTAGGGTTTAGGAAAAAACTTACTAGGTAGGAGACAACAATCTATTGGACGAACATGTCTAGGATTTAGGATTAAGGGTTAAGGGGTTAGTGCACTAAACAGTGCATTAGACCCTAAACCATAAACCCTAATCCTATAGTATCACATCCAGCAAACAATCATAACATGCCCAGTAAGCTAAATGCACACTAGGAATCGAACTCGGGTGGCTCTGATAGAAGTCGACATCTCCCAACCACTTAGACAAACCCAAGTGTGCAGTAGATTAGCTTTTGTATGTTGCTATAAGTCAAAGAAATTGGGATGGAGGAAGTACATGTTTCATATTTGAAATTAGAATGAAGGAAGAGAAAACCTATTAGGTAGGAGGCAGTAATCCAGTCAAAGGGCATGGTATCCATTAAACGCCAATTTAGTCAATGTTGCAGCGTTGACACACTTCACTTTCCCCACTCTTGCTTTCTGTCTCACTCTGGGGCCTCATCTCTCTCTTCTCACCGTCGCCGACGCATCACCGCTACCGCATTCATCATGCCGTCCTAAAACAACAAGGATGACCAGTCGAGCAACAACAACCTTCTCTCTAACATCGAGTCTTCCTTCCCCGATGTGAGTTCGTCTGTTTTCTCGGCAAGGGTTAGGCATTGGTAATTCGCTCGATCCGAGATCCATTTGTGCACGCAATCATCCTTATTCTAGCTTTTCGTTTCCTTATAGGTACCATAGACGATCTACAACCCCGATTGGGAGGGCCTAGATCTCGATGGGGAAGTACCATGTGACCATGGGCTAAAATTGAGAAAATATGTTACATTCAAAGGAAGTAACACTAGGAGAAGGTTTTTGGACTATACAAATAAGGTTTGTTTACAACATGTACAATGGTGACATAACGAAAAATGATACTCCCCGTTCTGAGAAAGAAGTACAAACACAGCATGGAAAGAAACTCCATGAAGTTCTATACAACCCGTGAAGGCTGACAGACATATAATTTTATAAACTAAAACTTATCTTTTCTAAAAACTCAATTTCGAAAACATTCACAAGCCTAGGATGTATGATCCACAGCTGTAGATAGTGCATCAAACAACCACATAGTTAGAACTTGTTGAGTACGCTCGTACTCAATATTTTCTCCTTATCCCTTGCTTAGGTATTGAAATCAATGACATGACTACAAACATGCTACTAGAAGACTTAGGAGGCATCTACATGAAGTCAAAGTTAGCTCAACAAAGTCAACAGAACCAGTTACTCAAAATAGTGTTCGATGAGATCAAGTTAAACCAAGACGGGATTCAACTCTCAAAGATAGTAACCATACCCTTAGAAGTTGTTGATAGAACAAATAGACAACCTTTAGTTAACAAAATTGTACTAGAGGTAGATCTAGTGCTAGACTAGACTACACGCTGCTTGTTCTGGATTTTTGGTTTGAATAGGAACTTACCTGGTGAGTTTATTGTATCATGAAAATTCCGAGGATCTTGTGTGAGGATCTGTGATATGAATATATAGTTATACCTTGGACCTACGATGTTTCTGTTGTATTACTCTAGTAGGTGTAATGTTCGTGAAATGGTGTTCCGTGAGTGTTATGCCGATGATATGTGCTCTACAACATGCAGTGGAGTGCTGGGTCGCCACAACACAGACATAATCTCTGCACGCTACAGATAAGTCAGCAGCAAAGGCTGGGGAAGGGGCTAGGTCTCAGGAACAAAAGTATCTGAGATTCGAGGAGGGACTAGCTGAACTCATATTGTGTCATGTCCTACATTTGTTAGTGTTAGAACTAAGCAATTTCAGTACAGTTCACTACACATGACTGCATGACCGCAAGAACATACAATGCATGAGCTATTTTTAGATCTACTTCATTTGCAACGATTGTCGATATCATTACGCTTGCAGAAATCATGACCTAAAAAATAACCTACACATGAACATAGTAGCAACAACAAATATCAAGCAACCTAAACATGCATGGGGGCACAAATACAACGATATATCACTACATCATGCAATAAACCAGGCATACTGCATTAGATCTATGGCTATCAACAGTCAAATCTACCAGGTGCTACAAGATTGAAGCTACCGCCTCTAGGTTTGAAGAAACTCACCGACATCGGAGAAGCGGAGCACGTAGCCGGTGAAGATCTCGGAGTAGACTGCATGTCGCTGCCGTCCTACAGCCACCGACCTCGATGCCTCTGTTTACCTGCTCGTCGGTGAAATCTTGGCGGGACCGAGAGCTCCAAATGGGGGAAATGATGGCGCGACACTTTCCGGTGAGCCGAGCGGTGATAAATAGGCTCCAATTCCGCCGGAGGTGATGAAATTTCTCCCTGGCACTTTTTGGGGGAAAACGGAATCTTGCGCCATCACCGAGCTTGCACGCAGAGAACCGATTCCCCCTCGTTGCACACGCGGGGCTTGTCCCTGTGGAAACGGTCGATTTCGGCGTTCCCCTAGGTACATGCAGAAAAGTGTTTTAAGGAGCGTGTGAGCCACGTATTCGAGATGGACTGGGCTACCAATCGGATTATTTCTTCCCGTCGGATACGAGAAGAGCCTCCGTGGACAAAGAAACAAGCCCCAATATTTCCCCTACATTTCTCCACCACCAAAGGGAACAAAGACGATTGAACGGTAGGTACCCAAGAGGCTAGGGGCGGTAACTATAGAGCAAGCCTATGACTATTCTGATAGAGGGCCTGCAAGCTTGTATCCGTCTGATGCCTGAAGCTAATCCCAAAACTGCAGGTCCGATGTACTACTACATTGAAATGTTACTTGTAGACTAAGTTATTACAGAGACACCCACACTCGTGCGGCAGCTTCCTTTTGGTGTGCCCGCCTTTTGTTTGTCTCGCTTTTATGGAAGAGATGATAGACGAGGCATTTCCTATCTCCTTTTCGGCGCATAACATTTACCAAGTAAAAACCTGCCTTTCCGGGAAAGATGCGGCCTCTCACAAGCCATTGTGGTCGTTCAGAAATGAATCTAGCGATCCCAAAGCGCCACCCTCCCTCCACAGCTTTTGCTCAAATGCCTTTCTATCCGAAAGCCAAAAGTCCGAAGGAAAACAATAACGCCCCAAGGCTCCATAGCACTAGGCGTCAGCGTTATCCAGCAGGCCTACCGCTTGTTTTCGTTTATTATTTATTTCGTCAAAACCGCTAGTACAGCTTTTGGGCTACAGAAGAAGTATATTCGTCGACGCCGATCGATTCAAAGCGCATACGATTCGAAAAGGAAAAAGGGATGAAATAAATAACGAGAGACGAGGATGATCAAAGCAAGGCGTCACGTATCAATTCTGTGTACTACTTCTAAATTCTGTCAACCCGTATGATTAGAGATTAGGTGAGGATTAGGCAAGCTCTCGTGGTTATTTAAACACGGGCACATGGTGCCATAGGCCATAGGGCACAGGGCGGCCGGTGGGGGGAGATAAGGAACGAAGGGACGGGGCGCCGGCCGAACGCACGCTCCCGGCTCGGAACGTTGCACGGCGCCACGCGCGTTTGCTTCACCCGATTCGGGGCGGGGCTTCTTTTGCCGTGTTGCGTGAGGCGACGTCGGAACCGTCGTCCACGCTCGCGTGCTACGCGCCACCCACCGTTCCCACTAGGTGCGCGTCCCCCGGCCCCGGCACGGGCGGCCATGGGAGACCGGGCACCTGCACGCACGTACCAACGCCGCGATCGGCATTATTGTGTGCCGCGCTGTTCTAGACTGCGGTGGGATGGGAGAAGGTAGGGAGGATAAGAGAAATCTTCGGATCGAGATTTCTCTCTCTCTGGCGCTGTGCTGATTGCCGAGCCCGATCTGGCCCGTCCTCCGCCATGCGTGCGACCGACCATGCCGTTAGGTACACCGTAGTAGTAGCAACCAAAACTCTAACTCTCTAGGCCAACAAGTAACAAAAATTTACATGTCTCCCGGTCTTCGCATCATGTGAAATGGTCAGCAGAACAAAGGTCAGTGATAGATTGCTAGAACATCATCTGCAGGTCAAATGACCAAATCACATCGTCAGACCTCGGCCGTGGCACATGCAAAACACCAAACTTCACGGTACAAGACCTCTGACGAGAGAAGGAATAGAATTAGCAGCAGTTGGCCACATGAGATTGGAGTGAACTGCAAGCACCACACACACACACACACACACACACACACACTAGACTCCAGCACTGGCAGCACTTCACAGCGATCTCAAATTAAGCAGCGCAGCTGGTGGAGCAGATAGGTAATTAAGCAGGCTCCATGCCGCCGGCCGGGGCCCAGGAAGAAGCAGAAGAATCTTTGGTGAGTTGAGCTGTAGCTTTCGCCACCTCCCCTAACCCCAAAAAGATTAAACTTTTTAAACATGCGCCACACCACACTACATGTTATAATCTACTACTTGGGACTTATTATAAGGCTAGCCGCTCCCACTCACATCAAGCTTTCCATCGACTCACATGCTTCTCATCACACAACATAGCCACACTCCTCGCCACTCAGTAACACACACCCGCGCGCGCACTAAGACCAGCTGATCAGGGAGGCGTCGCCATGAGCAAGGGCAAGGAGCACCACGACTGGATCCTCCGGCGGTGCTGCGGCTCCATCGCCGCCTGCTTCCTCACGCTCGCCGTCCTTGTCGGCTTCGTCGTGCTCGTCATCTACCTCGCCCTGCACCCCTCCAAGCCCTCCTTCTACCTACAGGACATCCAGCTCCGCTCCATCGACCTCGCCGATCCGGCTCTCTCCCTTGACGTCCAGGTTATTGCCTACCCATCTCAACGTTTCTATTTGCTGTACGTTTGGCACAAATTAAAGCAGAGATGTCACCAATTCTGTTTAGCTACGGTCAAAATTGTACTACTAGCCTATTGTAGTCATAATCTGGCCAGCCAGCAAGGCCAAAAAATCAGTAACATCACTTACAGGGAGTCTAGGTCGGTAAAAGGAAAGTCTAAGCATATCCAGTTTTGTCAGAAAGTACAATTTGGGCGTTTGGTGTCTGAACTTCTCTGAAGTAGTATCTGCTCTGCTGCTTGGCCACGCAGGTGACGATCGCGTCCCGGAACCCGAACGACCGGGTGGGCATCTACTACAAGACCCTGCACGCGTTCACCACGTACCGCGACGAGCCGGTGACGATCCCGGTGTCGCTGCCGGCGATCTACCAGGGCCACAAGGACCAGTCGGTGTGGTCGCCGGTGATGTCGGGGGACTCGGTGCCGGTGGCGCCGTACGTGGCGGACGCCATGAAGCAGGACATCTCCGCCGGGTACGTGCTGCTGCACGTGAAGGTGGACGGCCGCGTCAAGTGGAAGGTCGGCAGCTGGGTCTCCGGCGGGTACCACCTCTTCGTCAACTGCCCCGCGCTGCTCTCCGCCAGCGGCGGCAACGCCGGCGGCGCCTTCTCCATGAGCGCCGCCACGGCGGGCGGCGGCGGCGGGCACAACGTCTCGCTCAAGTTCACGCAGCCGACGTACTGCACCGTCGACGTGTGATCGCTCGCTCGCTCGTAATTACTATGCACGAATTGTTGCCTCGCCGTCTGGTCGCGTACGTAGTACGTTCAGAGCGACAAGGTGGGACGGCCAGTGCGCTTATTTGCAGGAGTAATCTTGTAGAGTAGAAATTGCGACAGTGTATAATCGAGGTCGAATCTCTTACCCTGTTTTGAATCTGTGCAGAATAAATAATGCTATACTACTACTTTATAGTATATACCAATGTACTAGTAGTATAAAGCTATAAGTTATTATTAATGAGTACCCATCCATTTTGTTGTTAGACAAACTGAATGTCAAGCAGAGTCTATCTGCCTTGGAAGAATGTGAAGCAGAGTATAGTTCTCTGCACTGCTTTCCATTCCATCTGTATTAGCGCCTCAATCAGGGCTTTCCGTTGGACCATCAGGCGCCTAGCATTATTTCCTATGATAATTTTAAAAAAAAATCTCCTCAACCGTCTAAGTTACCAGCGTTGTACATGCTCGTACATATATGTTGGTATTTCATCCTGACAGCCGGCTCTATCAGTCAGAAACAATGTTAGCGCGACTATACTGACTGACCAGTGGTTGTGAAAAAAGGTTAGAGGTGGTTTTTTGTGACAGAAACTAAAATTCGTGTTTTTTTTTTGAAGCCCTAACCATAAATATGATCGTTTTTGCAATTTTCTACATTAAAGGGGAATTCAACAAAAGAGAACTGCACAATGATTTGAGGGACAGGTATGGAACTTGGGCGGAGAGTGACAGGCCAACGTACTCGTAGGTGTGAAACGGAATTTGGCAGCGCGTCACGTCACTTCCGTGCAGCGAAGGGCAAAAGCCCAGAGCAACCACTGCCACAGCCTAGCAGTGGCAGGTCGACCGGGACAGAGGTCGCGTCATTAGGAGGCAGCTGAGCCGAGCAGAGCGGAGCAGTTTTATTAGCCTGAAAAATTAGCCCGCACCGACACATGGTGGCAGCCTAATTTCGCACAGGCAACCCCCCCGACCGCGTCGGAAATCTGAAACCGACGTGCGCATGCAACGACGCGGGCTCCGTGGGATGGGACGGTGGGAGGACGACGGCGAGAGAACCCAGCGGAGCGGCGATCGTTGCTGCGCGGCTCGTGCCGCGATAGCGACGAGGACGCGCGCATCCGATCAATCATCGATGTGAACGTTCCGACGCCAGCACATCTCTGAACGTGGGCTGAGGAGCCCGTGTGACTTGCTCGCAGTCCATGGGCCTGAAACTGCTCAAGCCCATAATTATCATCAAACTTGGGGATAATGGTGGGAATGCTATTTGCCATTTTTGATTAACTTTTTTGGTTTCCTTTTTTTACTTATTTTTTCCTTTTTATCGGATAATGTTCATTATAGTTTGGAAATTTTCATTTCTGAAAATTGGTTCATGATTTTTAAGTTTGGTTCATGATTTTTCGAGAATTTGTTCATAATTTTTGAAAATCTTTTTGTGGTTTTCAAAATTTTATTCATGATTTTTGAAACTTGGTTTACGACTTTTGTGAAATTGGTTCATGATTTTTTGAATTTGGTTCAAGTTTTTTAAAATTGGTTCATGATTTTCGATTTTTTGTTCTTGTTTTTTGGGAAACTGTTCATGATTTTTCAAATAATGTTCACGTTTTCAAACAATCATTTTTTAAAAGTAATTTGTTTTAGATCTAAAAATTATTCAGATTTAAAATTCGTTCAAATTTTAAAAAAACTTTAAAAAAGGAACGTAAAAAAACTTAGACACGCTGTTTTGGTTTGACTTCCCGTAAAGCCAGGTACTCGTGCGTACAACGATTGCTCTGCCGTGCTCTTTTAATTAGCTGATGGGATCGTGATTGTGACGGAAATACGTACTGTACTGTTTCGGGCCGGCCCATTAGAGCGAGAATTTCAGACGGCGCATCCGATCCCAGCCGCTTAAAGCGGCATATATCACCTCCCAGATAATGGCTCTATGAGCATTCAAGCCCATAATTTTGCTAGAAGCTCTGTCACATTAGAAACTGTCCAACACAATACCCTCAAAAATAAAAGAAACTGGCCAACATATTTGGCTAAGGTCTTTCTCCGGATCCTTTCTTTGTACCAAAAAATGATATCAGGGCCTCTCACTCAAAAATAAAATACAATTGACTTGGAGTGTTCTTCATGTTAGAAATAATGGACTAATACTTTGGACGTTTTAGTTTTTTTCTAAATATCAAAACCCTTGTGTGTGAAAATCCATATGTGATTTGACCCAAGTTGGTGACAGCTCATATCTGTGTGTGGCAACAGGAGGGAGAGCTAAAGTTTCGTCCCACGTGGAAAGTTGGAGGAGAGTTACATCACCTTATAAGGTGGAGTGTCTCACCACTTTGTAAGTGAGTGAGAAGAGAAGTGCTACACGCGTGCTCCTCCTCGGGCATCGCTCGCCCGCACAACACGCGCGGGTTGCAGGAATTTCGTCGAACTGAGCTTTATTTTTGCTGTTTGGGAAAACTGGTACGATTTTGACAGACGTGTCAATAGTTAGTAGATTCGAGTCGCTATCGCGACGTGGGCTTGGTCCACGCCGTGTCTTGTGCGGGTTTTCCGGAGCCACTCTATATAAGCGCATGTGCGGCTTTCATCATGAACACACCGAAAATCAATCTAAGGTTTTGCCTCCTCTCTGCTTGCGCCGTCACCGTAGTCTACTCCATACATGCACCGGCGTACGGGAGAGCAGGTCTCTGGAACCACTCGCCTTTTGGATCGTTTATGGGAGAGAGCGAATAAGGTTTTTGGGAAGCGCCCCACGCGAATCCGGAACCACTCGCCTTTGCGATCCTGTATAGGAGAGGGCGAATAAGGTTTTTGGAAAGCGCCCCACGCCTGCTCAAGTTCATCATCACGGCGCGTCTTCCTAGACGATCTCCTGGTCCATGGACGACTCGTATCCAATGGCGTCTCCTTCGAGAAGCTGCTATCCCCGCCACTGCACCAATGACTTCTTCCTCTACAAACGATCTGTACATGTGCTATGTTCCGATATTCCATTTTATTATGGCTATCGTTGCGGATGTTTTAGTATGGCTATTATTCATGTTGATTATTACATCTAGTATGTTGATTATTACATCTATTATTCCATTTTAGTATGGCTGTCGTTGCGGATTGTTCGGTGCTGCTCCTAGGCTTCTTCTGTCCTATATATAATAGGCTGGATCTCAAAGCTGTATGCGGATAGATTATATATACATGATTACAATACCAACTCAATATTGGTTCTCTATCCTAATACAGCTATAGCCTTTGTTGGTTGCTCCTTGGACCATCATCTTGATCTTTCATGGGCCGTAATCCTTTCTATAGGCCTGGCTAGTGAATCATAAGCATATGAGTAATCATGCATATGTCACCGCTCCTTCTTGCAGTAGCGCCGGTGGCGTCGCGGCTGCACCCTCAGCGCCATGGCCTCCTTGGAGGGAGCCACCGGAGGAAGACGAAGCAGAGGCTGCCACCATGTTGCATGCAGACTAGGTTTGGGATTAATTTTCTCACTGATATTATTTGTTCGAATCTATGAAGATTTAGATCTCGGGAGTGATTTCAGTGGTGGTTGTTTTGATTCAATCAACCTTTTATTCTTCGATTCTATGTGAAATATATTACATCCAACTCCCAAATCTTTTCTGATACTTTTTTAATGCCTTGATTGAAAAATCTTTGTCAAAATCCAACAAAAAAAAATCCTAAATTGAGAAATTATTTTGGCTGGTTAATCCAGAAGGTACTTTTATATTTGCTTCAAGATTTGAAACAAATTTGATTCTTCTATGTCTCTGTAAAATTGTGAATCGTTTGTGGTGTAGAGAATTTATCTTGAATATATCTTATATCTTTGATGCAAAAGTGCTAGTGAATCCATACTTAAATAATTTTAGCCTTCTATTCCTTGTCAAATCTACTGCATCCAATTCAATATGAGTTTTATTTTTCTGATATCTTTTTCGAATGCCCAGATTGAGAAATCCTTGTCAAATCCAATACAAATTTCTAAGACTGGGAAATTAGTTTTTACTTTCTCGTTTTCTCTAAGATATTAAACAAATTTGACTTGTCTATTTCTCTGTAAGTTTCTGAAATATTTTGGTGCAATGAAATGATTGTGAAATTAATCTTGATTGTTTATGAGATTTGTAAAGAATCTACGGAAACTGTTTTTCTGCATAAAAAGGGATATATTTCTAAACATATTTCCCTCTTACTTTTTTTAAGATTTGTCGTCATCCTTTTATTCAATGGACGACAAAATATCTGATTGAACAGGCTCAATCAGAAAACCAGGGATAAGATCATAAATGATGTGAAATGAAACATTAGAGAGAGCTGCTCGAGCACAAACATGTGCCGCTTTATTGGCCTCTCTTCTAGTAAAATCAAACTTAAAACCGGGGAACTCGAAGATAGTAGCTTTCATCTCCCGCAGAATCTGATCCGTAGTCGATCGATGCATCTTATCATCATTCCACACTTTAACTATGAGCTGGCAATCCATCTCCACAATTATGTGAGACCACCCCCTCGATCGTGCCAGCCAAATCGCATCATGACACGCCAACATCTCAGCCATGCCTGGGTTAGTAATTTAGTCATACCTTCGACATTCAGCCATTACGAAGTCGCCATCATGATCGCGAGCAACGACTCTAGCACCTGCAACTCTGGCACCCGGATCAAGAGCACCGTCACAGTTTAGTTTCAACCAGTTCAGCTCCGGTCGAGCCCATTTTTGCACCTCCCTAGTCGGTCCAACATCCACTCCGGGTGGCGGTATTTCCATCAACTTAATCAACTCATCCACCAATTCCATAGATTTAAGAGGCTGGTGGTACGGGAATATTACTGAAGCTGTATGTGAAGCATATAGTGTTCGTTCTATTGGAATTAGTTGACAGTAAACAGAAACTAATTCGAAAAAAAAGAAACATATTCTGAATATATGTGAATAATAAATTAAATTACAATGAAAACTGGGAAAAATTATGTCAGTCTCTGAGATATTTCATTAAAAATATTTTGACACAAACCGAAACTGTTTTGGAAATAAAGAAATATAACTGGAGTATGTGTGAATCATTATGCAAATCCTACAAAAAAATTAAAAATTATTGCAAAGCATACTTTCAAATTGCATTGGAGATACTTAGATAGATTTCAACATTATATGGGATCGAAGAGAGAGAGTATGTATAACAGTGGGTGAGATTTGCACTAGTCGGCAGACGCAGCCACGTGGGTGGGGTCCACGAAATTGCAGTAAATCAAGATACACAATTTACATGAGAAATATAATTGGGATACCCGATGATGTGCATGTGGTGCAGTCTGATTGGTGGAAGAGGACACCGGTAGGAACCGGTTCGGTTAGAAAACACTTTTCGCGAAATCTAGCTTCTCTAAAATCACAAGCTGAAAAGAAGTCGACCTAAGACTTAGATCGTCATTTTTGGATTCGACCAATAAGGCCAGGTCCTGCATTTTAACCTTAACCTTACAGTATGTATCATTGCACCATGGATATGCTTTATGGAGATGACAACGACACCAAAGTTTGTGATTTTTATTATTATCACCATGCTAATAACTCATTGCAAAAGAGTGAATGAATCAAAAGAATTATAAACCCTAGATAAAGAATAAATAAATAAAAGAATCCTAACCATTCGTTTCAAAATTGAACTAAAACCGCAATACTTGTTTCTGAATCGAGGAAGTAATTTATTTCAATTTCCAGATGCTAAATTGCTAATAGCGCGCCTTGTTAACGAAGACTGAATCAATATGCTTCGCCACATTACATCCGAGTAACGCAAGGTGGTTCGCGTGCGTTGATATCGTCCACGCACCAAATCATCTTCTCATATCCTTCATCCTCGATCGCCTCGCCATTGTCACACATTATCTTCTTTCTCGCATGAGCCTCATCGTCGAACATCTTCGGCTCATGTGCTGCGGTCGGCAGAGGCAAGGCGGCGCGAGGAGGGTATGGCGGCTGCGGCAGGCGGCATGTCTCCCGGCACGATGTCAGTCGCCGCCGCACCATGTTGAGCTCGCTAGCCTCGCGCTTCCACTCGTCGAAGAGGTTTCTGACGATGCCTTCGCAGCCGCGCACGGGGTGATCCGCGCGGGCGTTGGACTCGAATATGATGCTTCGCGCGCAGTCGTCTCGGTTCTCGGGACCGGCCTGCTCGAGGAGGCGGAGGATGTTGTTCACGCCGAACAGCCGGTGCGCGTTCCGGAACCGCTTGGGAAGGTCGGCGGGGAAGTAGGGCGCCAGGACGCACCTAGCCGTGCACTTGCGCCGCTGGTGCTTGCACGCCGCGCACGACTGTTTTGGATCCGACGAGCGGGTACGGGGCGGAGATGCAGATCTGGACGGCGGAGAGGAGGAGCGCCGCGAATGGGTGCAGGTGGATGCGGTGGCGGTGGCGCCTGATGCCGGCGTCCACGTCGGCTTGCGGGGCGTATCGTACCCGGCGTCCGGTAGCATCGATCTCTCTGACTTTGCCTTCGCGGGCGCGGGCTCGCGCGTGTGGACTCAATAGGGTCGACTGAAGTTGACCAGGCCGGCGAGAGGTTGTATATTTATAGACGAGTATTGATTTGTTATTATTCATTCTATCTTCTGCTTAAAAATCTCAATTTGACAACGCTTTGGTAAACTCTGGTATGTTCTACATGTGTCCTTCCACATGATTTGTGGCCGATAGGTGCGAGCCTTATACATATCTCTCTGTTTTATTAAGTTGGGCTCACCAATAAAAGGCAGCAAAACAAATAGGAGTACAAACTTAACATTACAAACCGTAATGCCATCTTTTACGTGTTTGCAGTTTGCAGTAGATGGAAGTAACAAACTGATTCTCTTTTTTTTTGCGAAAAAATACTTGTAGTACTCATCAAAGATTACAATCAGTAAGGCATAGGTTTACTAACTCATCTGGCCGGAGTGAAGCCAGGCAACAATACTACCTTGAGTTCTACCTAAATTAGCCATAATGGCTACAATTATTTTGGCATCGCCTTACGTGAGTAACACAAGTTTCACGGACCTTTAGCAAGATCTTGATCTCCTCAATGATAGATGAATATGTTGACTGATCCAGCTCCTCTGAATTCAAAATTTTCAATATCTCCAAATAGTCGGTTTCAACGATGAGGGGAATGCTACACCCATGAAGAGCAAGCGATAAACCATCCATTATTGCATGTAGTTCAGTGCCGAGAGAATCTTTGCAGAACGGCGGACATCAACATGGAGAGAAAATAATGGATTTGTCATGATCCCTAGTGATCATACCTGCTCCAGAGCCACCATCAGTATAAGACCAATCCGTATTTAGTTTACACCATCCGAACGGTGGCTTTGACCAAGTGAAAGAAAGAAGCTCTCAACTGACCTTACCTGTGGGGCTGCAAGACAACTCTCTTGAGATCCCGAACACTAGACGTGCGTCCAGGGGAGATAGGAGATCAAGATTACGTGCAAGACAATATGAAGACCTAACGTGACTGAGGAACACCTATAAGTACTGAAGGACATTCACCGGAAGAGGGACACACCACAGACACCTGACTCTTTACCATTAGCCTTAGTCATAGCTCTAGCTTCATCTCTTGTCGGGTATCATTATAAACCCTCCGAGACCTCTTGTAAACACCATGTACGATCTCCCGATCAACCTATGAATAAAGTCTGAGAAAATTCTCCCCATTACATATATACCTTCATCTTTTTCTTTGAGAGATCCAAACTTGCTATCCCGAGCCGATTGCCGAACAAATAAACTGTCTTCCATCCTTCGGAAGTGAGACTGCGAGGGGATCATGAAAACTATCCTTCGTCAAAGTTGATGAGCAGCAAGTTACTAGAGAACAAGGGGTGCCAGAAGATAATGTACCGTAGGAGTTGCTGAGGAGGGGAAGAATAATAAAAAACAAAAGAGGAAGCGAAAGGGGGAGAAAAAAGAAGGAGGTGAACTAGAATATGAATAAGTTGTTGGGGTTATTGAGGAGGTACTAGAAAATATTTCTGCTAACTACGGGAATCAGAGTAAATAATAGCGCTAGATTGTTTCGGCTTAAACTGCTATCCATGTCATCCCGATTCTTTTCGACCATGGGATGGACGCCAAGAAGGACATGCAGAGATGTCGCAACGGAGCCCTACTATCTCGTGAGACGGGATCCGTAGCAGTCCACGACGAAAGATTCCATACCGCAGACGGGTGTACCGCGCGCCATCGTACCTTGCGTCGCTGCAAAGTGGGCCGCACACGCACTTGGGCCTGCCGTCAACGTACGTGGATAGGATCGGGCTCTGTGACAGGCGTCCCGTGAGCTACAATGCTCCGCGCCCGCTGGGTGCCGGGGCCCGCCGAAAGCCTACCTGGCGCCATCAGCCTATGTCGGCCGCTTTTTTCCACAGGGATGGAGCCCGTCTGTAACCGACCTGGCGCAGTGTAGACTTTAGGCAGCCACATTTTCCCGCGGGTGTGGAGCCAGACTAGACTCGAGTTGGTGACATAGGTACTAGACGATTGATGATTAGTGTGGTCGCGAGGCTAGCGTAGACTCGACGTGTCGTTGATCCCTCGAAAGTGGCGGTTCTTAGTGGGCATCAGTCCCATCCAGAAACTATGCGGCAACATAAGCCCGTGTCGTACGCGGTTTCTTGTGGCCATGGGGCCCACTCATAGTCTACATGCCATGGCGAGCTCATTCCATTCATGTTTTCTCGCCCCTGCAAGTGTCGAATAGAGACGTCGTGCCATCCTACACTAGACGTATGCGGATTCTCGCGGGGCGAAAAGCAGAGCTAGCAGTGTAGTAAACCGAGGTGTCCGCAGTTTACCGCTTTCTGCCAGCTACGAGACGTTGTAGGATGGTAAGCCGCCATGCCTCCAAACACACGCTACAACAACAAGATACAGGATCGTTATCAAATACACTCTTTTGCTCTTTCTTATCTTCATCCTTGCGACCGTGTATGAATGGGGAGTGCTTCCGCCTCTTCGATTTTGAGTTTTGTTCGTAGACGGTGGTAGTTTGCGGCACAACTGCTTCTTATACATGTCGAGCCATGTTCTCGCTTCTTCTTCTTCATGATGATTCGCACCCTCAAAGCTTCTTATTTATGCTTGCTTGTGTCGCTAACGTGATGAATACCGCATTTTTGACAAATATCGGCTTGCTACGCTATTCTTATCGCCTTCTCTTACGTCATCGCTTCTTCTATTGGTAGCTGCCTTTTCCCGTATTTTCCTTGATTCTGTCGTATTTTTATGTCCGTGTGCTATTCGTTACGTTTTCTGCCATATTTTCCTCGCTTATGCGATTGTTCTGTATTTATTCCTTCAGTGTACAACTTTCTATTCTCTCAGACATCGGTGTAGGACATCTTCTTAGGTCAGAAATATTCTGCTGCTGCTGAGGTGAGCTCTCTGTTTCTTTCGTATTTTTTCGTATGGTGTTTTTTTATGTTTGCTATTTATGTTCATCTTTCTCCGTGTCTTTGTTATTCTTTCTTAGGTTCGTTCGGCTTTTGAAGCGAAGTATGTTCTGTTGAGGTATGTCATAACTGCATCGTCAGTAACCGTTATCGCTGCATTTGTTCATCCATGTAAGTGATTCCCTCTTCTGCTTATTGTTTTTGCTGATTTGTTGTTTGCGATTTATTGTGCACGTGTAGGTTTATCGGTTTGTGCAGGTTATAGGTCGGTGTTAGATAAAAGTTAAGTGTTCTGACGCTTTTCGAGGGCACCGTTTTTGTTGCGAAACACTGGGTAGAGTTTCTTTTATGCGTGGGCAGGGCGCGCATCGGAAGCGCACCTCACACGGGCATGTGCACGCACCTCGAGAAAGACTCCTTTCTGTACATACTCTCAGGGTCGCCTTCTATTGCTATAGATGTCGTGAGCTTCTGTGACTGTCTTCCCTGCTATCTTTTGTGAATGTCGTAGCACGTACCAGTTGTTGCGTCACATCGTCCTGTTCCGTTATAGCAATTTGGCGACGTGTGTGATTTTTTACAGATGGATCTGAGGATGAGCTTTCATGATGAAGCAGTTGTGGTCGTCAGGCTTTCCAGATCGTGGGATTATCCCAATGGTACCGATGGTGGTCGGATCGTGCGTGTTGATATGATGCTTCTTGATTCCAAGGTAACGCATTGTCGTTACGTATATATCATTCTATTTTTACTTTTGTACGCTTATACGTTACATATCTTTTTGTCATATAGGAACATGGCGCTAGAATGTACGCTGAAATTGGCAGCAGAGCCATAAGCAAACTATAGGCCGAGGATGGAGAAAGATCGAGTATATGTGCTGCAATATTTTATGCTCTCCACCACTAGATGTTGTTTCTGTGTCGTAAAAGGCGACCTCATGATCAAGATCATGTCGTGCACCATCATCGACTAGATGGTAGAAGTTCCTCCTAAGTTCCCGAAGATCGCATGTGATCCATCCACCTTTCCAGAGCTTCATCTCTTCGTCGGCTGCGCCTCCCGTTTAATTCATGTGTTCCTCTTGGTATTACTCTCATGTAGGCAACTAATGAGTCTAACAAACTTCGCAAATGGCAAAGCCAACGATCATGAGGAAGCAGATAGTCTTTTTGCGAGATGGAAGGTAGGAAACCATTGTTGTTTAGTTTCATGTACATTTCCTGCTTCTTACAAAACTGATGTTTTTTTATCAGTGGAAGAGAAGCAATGGTGGCTCTCTAGGGCGATTCTACGATCATGTTCCTGGCACACGAGGTTTTATGAGCGTCCATAGTAATCTTGCTAGCGTTATATTCCTCAGGATGGTTATCACTCCGAAATCTGGATGCATACTCAGCGATAATAATGCTTGCAGATGGTACATTGATCTATATGATTGTCGTGCGACGTGGATGGTCACGAGGTAGGATCCTTTCTTTATCTGTTGTTATCGCATTACCTTGTCTCGCGCAAGATTGTAGCTTTGTTCTCCCCAACACAGGTATATGAAAAGGTTTCAGCGTGGGTGCGTACGTCAAAGATTGTAGGTCGTTGTGGAGATGTCCACATTTTAGCTTTCTTCTCTTTGATTGATGCCTTCTAGTACTAAGTGCATGCCGTTTTAGGAGCCATGCCCGATAGTGGAATCCAGAGGACTCTGCAATGGGAATCCTAACCATCAAGTATCCTGAAGAAACATCTTATCGTTCGTCTTCTTTGTGTTGTTGCGAATGATCAATAGAGTTGTTTTGTCAGTGTTCTGTTATTGAAACATGAGTCTTTCTTCACCACAAGTAAGTATTTGTGTGCATTCGATAATGTTGTCAACAATAAAAAGATGAAGACTCTACAATAGATCTATCATCTCTTACCCTATTGTAATATTTAAATGTGTCATCCGTTGGGCCATATGCCCTTTTTTGTAGACCGTCGATTATCTTATCGCACACATCGCGCCCCTAGGTGACTGTCTCATCGAACGGGATGACTGGGCGTAGGAAAACAACCTCTATGGCCATATTCTTATCAACGTGTTTGTCATCTCTGCTTTGCTTAGAACTTGGTTCTCTTCGTGTTTGAGCCTAGTTCCATCTTATTTCTTGCATGTTTGTGCTTGGTTTCATCTTTTCTCTTGCATGTAGATGTAGCGTCATCATATCGTCACGCGTCCTATCTGCTGGCAGCGCCCCGGGAGCATAGAGAGGAGTCTATATTATGTAATTTTACCCGACGATGTGTTATCTACGTACCGCTTACGCTTCCCGAGAAAATATTGTATATGTTTTTTTAATTCAACATCTTAGCCCGCCCTCCGATACTGTCTTACATGGACGTCATGCTTTGTATTTGTATGTTATGGCTTACAACAACAGGTTGTTTTAACTATGTGTAGTATTTCCTATCATTAAAACGCTCTCAACGTCCTGTGCATGTCAACAAATTACAGCTACATGTGTCGTTACGACATTTGGACATTAGAGAATTTTCTCATCACACGAATTTGATGCTAGCCGCGCCCCGAGGGGCGTAGAGAGAAGACTAGTAATAATAAATACCTTCCTATTTAATCTTTGTATGATTATGCTGATGGAAGGTGAGCTTCAAAACATGTTTAATTTGGAATTTAGATCATGTCTATTTCAATCAACTTTAACTGTTGTTTATGCAATTCGAGCTTAAAGACCACAAAGAGGAGCAGAAAGAAGCGGGCAAAATAATCTTGTTTTTAGAGTTCTTAGGGAATATTGTTGTGAACTAAATTTGAATTTGTTGTATGCAACATGTAACTGATGTATGTTGACAACATTTGTGGTGTTTCAGAAGTATCTGTATAGTTTAAATTTCTTGCTAGAAACATAGAAAATGCACCCAAAGTTAGGCTAAATCACCCCCACCGAATCCAGCCAATCAGGTTGCAGGAACAACCTACTCGTGGATCGTCCTTAGAAAACACAATCTAAACCATCCAGACACATCGATCCAATGTCTCGGCATAATTAGGTTGCAGAGTCGCGGGTGGCATTCTATAAAACCCGATCCAACGGCCATAGTTGGTCGTTGGGGTTATCATTCAACAACCCAAGTGGGACGTTTGGGTTACCCAAGTTCTGCTGGGTTTTGAGGGGGGTTTGAGATAGTCAACAACGTTCTATGGTGTTTGGCCAACATTCAAATGAGCACAAATAATTCAAATGAAATCGTGTAAGTGTATCTAAATTTTGAATCCTATGCACCGGTCTAGCCTAGGATACCTCTAGGGCATCCAATACCATTTTTGTTTGGATTTTGAGACCAATATTCAAGGTACCTGCCGTTTAAATTTTAAAGTATGCAAGCATTGCTCAAGAAAAAAGCGGTATATAGCTCCACCATGAGAAAAATCCTAATCTCTAAGGAATGGCCATCAATATGACCTACCATTGGGATAAAATGTTGGATGGCCTTAGACATGAGGAATTCTTGCACCTCCTTTAAAAAATCGACCCAGAATTCAAATTTATGGATTCAAAAAAAATGAAAAATCAAGTTTTTTCATAGAACCCCGAAATCCCTAGTTGGGAAGTTCTTTTACAATGCCAAGAGGCACCAAACTGCCAAGTGTAGGCACATTCTATTGAGGGATGCCATCCTTTTGGCGTTGGGCATGATAATTAGGGTTAAAACCCAAGTTAACTCCTACTCGATAGACATCTAGGTGAAGGTTTGTATATCCAACGTATTTGGATATCTTGTTTATGATTTTTTATGGATACTAGGTGACAAGTAAGGACTCCATGCGTAGGTTTTTACTTTTTCTAATTTTATTTGGTTTGATTAAAAAGGCCAAACTTGATGGCACGTGCAACCACATAGGGATTTCTAAATTTTCAACCCTACGCATCGGTCCGGCCTAGAACACCCGTGGGGCACCCAAAACCATTTTTATTTTGAGATCAATATTTAGGTTACCTACGGTTTAAATTTTGAATTATACAAGCATTAATCAAGAAAAAAGCATTATATAGCTCCACCAAGAGAAAAATCTCAATCTCCTAGGAATGGTCGTACAACATGATCTACCAGTGGGTAAAAACGTTGAATAGTCTTAGACATGAGGAATTCTTGCACCTCATTTGGAAAAATTCACAAAGAATTCAAATTTCTAGATTCAGAAAATGAAAAATCAAGTTCTTTCATAGAACCCCAAAATCCCTAGTTGAAGAAGTTGTTTCCACGCTAAAAGGCACCACCCTGACAAGTTTGGGCTCATTCCATTGAGAGGTGCCATGCTTTTTTATTGAGATTTGGAAGCACTAAACTTAAATATTTGGGAGCACTCCAACATCATAGCATAAACCAATCAACTTTAGAAAAATTAAAATTTGCTTCAGATTTGACCGCATGAAAAGTGGATCTGCATCATTGGACTTTTTTTAAAATCATGGACTTTTTTACCCTCTAAACTAAAACCGCGGACTTTTTTCCACAGAATAGTTGCCGCTAGGTGGCTTACTGGAAAAGGATTAACATGCGGCACACCCACCTCGAACACACGCAGCAAGCATGCCGCCTCCACCTCCACTAACATGCCTCCAAAATTATGGATGTGCCATTATGTCCTCAGAGAAGAGAGCCAGGGAGCAGCGAGGCATCCCATTTTCTTCGCTTTGTCTTGATCGCCAACATCGAGTATGCACAATCCTTTGTTCCACTCATCTGCCCATATTAATCCCCGCTAATCACCTTCCTATTTAACTTCTCCCCTTCCCACAATCCTAGCGCATCTTACCATCTCTAATACCCCTCCTCGTTGATAAAAGTAAGGTCTCCGTCAGCAATAGTGCACCCATGGTCACCTTCCAGCTCCCGCCCACCGCAAAGGAGCTCCAGCCGTTTGTGGTCCATGAGGATAATGCCCTACGCATCTAGGCCTTTAGCCCACGGAGGAACTGGTGGCGCTGGCGTGTGCCTTCTTCGATGGGGACTATGGTCGCCGTCACGATCTCCACATGTACGACCTAGATCACAAGTCGGACTCGAAGCTGACGGTCCACTTTGTCAACCACAAGAATCACACTGCTCTAAGGTTGGACCTACCATTGTGGCAACGAGATGGTGGTGTTCACCCGCAACAACATGCACGCAACAATTGGGACCAGTTACCCAACAACGACAGATTAATCCATTGCGTCATCCCGGAGCTGCCGATGGCGAAGGTGGTGGCGATGGCACCGGAGGACAATCTGGCGATGACAAAGGTGGCGGTGGCACCGGAGGAGGCCTCAAACCAGCAGTAGCGCAGAACTGATGGGTGTACTGTCAATTCTCCTAGTATTGAGTAGTCATTTATCATCATTTTAAACCTTTTCTTGTAATAATGAAAACTTCTGTTTTAGTTTATGTTTGAGTAGTGTTCTAATCGTTATCATTATTGCAAACTACTATTTCAGTTTCTTCAGATAAGAGCAAACTCTTTTTTATTCTAGTTCTATCGAAAGCTGATAGTGAAACACACTTGAACTTGGTCCTATTATAATCATACACACCAATACTTGATCCCTTGAGAACGTATCCTATGAAACACAACAACTCATGCACCAGCTGCACCCATGGGTTGGGAGCCTTTGGATGGAAATTGAAGGTACCAGATCTGATGACAACGTGGACACCTTGTACATTTTTACAAGCTAGACCTTGTAGCATTGTCAAATTTCACGAAAAGTTCTTTGAAATCCCATTGTCTCTCCCTTGCACTCCCCTGTAGCACCACCGTACGAGATCCATTGTCGAGCTATCAGACGAGACGCCTAATGAATCAGAAAGTAAAGGGAAAAGGAGAATCAATAGTCAACAGTAATCCCTGCTAGCTCCATGTTTTGATTTAATTAGGACAATATCTCCATATTTTAGGATCAAGTATCATCGATCAAAGGAACTCCCATTAGAGATTCCAAATACGTAGCTACACTACAAGAAAAGTTGGCTTTTACAACGGACGATTTTCGTGGTTGAAGACCTGTTTTTCGTGGCTAAAAAGTCTTCTACGACGGATGCCCATCGTGGTAAAAGCCCCATCACAAAAGAATCTATCACGTTTTTTCCTGATTGTGGTGGATTGCACCCTTCAGCCACAAAAACTTGTTCCGTCGTAGATCCGCCAGCCGCGTTGACTGTCGACGTCATGCAAAATGCCACGCGGCAAACACCATTAATGACCAGTTACCGCCGTTAACGGCCACGGAAACCGTGGTAGAAGCTAGGCCCAGCCAAGGCCTGCTCATAATTAAGTGGGTCGGCCCATCAAGAGATCCCAATAAGATTACGGCCCGTTACTGTTTCGTCCGACAATGTTTGAAATGGGCCCAAAGATATGGCCAACAGCGGCCCGCGAATGTCAGGCCCGTTACTGTTTCGGCCTAGAAAAGCCCACACTTTTCGAATACTATGCGGTCCGTTAACAGGCTGCGTCAAGTAGGCCCGATACTATTAAAGCCCACGGTCAGCCCGTCACTGTTCTCACAGCCCGTCATGGGCCGCCTACGAACGACCCACTTTTGAGAAGGTCCGACACTATTCTAGTCTATTACTATTCTGGCTCGTTACTATTCTGGCTATCTACTATTCATGTCCATTCTTTGTTGGGCCTTCTTGTTTAAATTGCCCGTTGTGCTGGTTGCCCTGCTGCGCTGTTACTATCCAAGCCTATTCTTTGTACGGCCTGTTAGTATTCAGCATTCTTGTCTTTGGATTGCCACTATTCTGGTCTGCTGGTGTTTTGGCCTGGTACTGTTTGGCCTATTGCTGTTTTGGCCTATTACTGTTTTGGCCTGTTACTGTTTTTGGCCTATTACTGTTTCGCCCTGTTACTGTTTTGGTATGTTACTATTTAGGCCTATTACTATGTCGGCATGTTACTGTTTCGACCTATTACTGTTCCGGTCTGTTACTGTTTTGGCATGTTGCTATTTTAGCCAGTTACCGTTGCTATTTTGGTCATCCTTTGTTTTGTCATGTTCTTGTTTTGGCGATTACATTCTTGTTCGGTAATTCTGAAACCTGATCGACCTGGCTGGCGCAGTTATGGTACATCCATGCGTGGACGGCGTCATCTAAATGTCTACATGGCCTATGCGAGTTATCTAGATATTACATCAGCTACAAACTTCTTAAAAATATTATAAAATATGAACAAAAGGGAAAGAAAATTCAGCACTTTAGTTGCGAATCAAGTTGATAGCAGAGTCCTCAATTTGCTTTCTCAATCCATCAACCGCATCTCCCTTTGAGTGTGACAACTACATTGGAAAACCACCTTGAGATATGATCTTGCAGTCCCCTCTTTGGTGGTGAAAGCAATAATTGTAGTCTGAAACTAACTAATAACAAGTTAATACAACAAAGGAGACAAACTACTCATAGCTAAGAATAAACCAGATAGGAATTATAACTTCATAATACAAACTTGTAGAGCAGGAATGCAAACCATAACTGAACTATATAGTAGAGGAAAGTTATGTCGTTGCCTAGGATGAATCAGAACCAGATACAAGATATAATGGTGTGGCTTGTGAACCTGTAGAACAGGACAAACAAGCATTAGACAAGTATGCCAACAATAAAATAAGCAATCAAACAAAGTGTTTCTTAGAATTTTAGTATAAACTAGCCAGGTCATTTCAACAAATATATATGGAAGCAGTGGTATCTCCTGGAATGCAAGAGACATTGGGTGACTCGGAATTTGCGGTGAGCTACACAATGGCATGCAATTACTGTCATAGCTAAGAATAAACCACATATAAATTATAACCACCTCATACCGGAACTTGTTGAGCAGGAATGGAAAATAGGAATGAACTATACAGTAAAGAATAATTATGACGTTGATTAGGAACCAACACCAGATACAGAAAATATATAATGACATCACTGGTGGACCTGTAGGCTATGCAAACCAACATGTTCAGTGTTGCCTTTTTGAGCTCTATGCAAAGAAAACAAAAATAGTCAGTATTGCGGCTTTTGAAGAACCAGATGACAACAACAAAATTATAATCAAACTAGTACAAAGAGTTTGAACGGGTACCACAGGATAGCAGAACGATGCTAGGGCGGAAATAATAGCAGGAACTTAGCTTAGGAATAACAAGATAGAGTCAGTAATTGTGTAGCAGGGAATCCATACTAATATTTTCCACTGACATTACATTTTGCAAGAACTACACAATAGCAGGCATTTACTGGTATACGGAGCAGTTAAGATAAGAACATATACATGACAAAATGATAGACATGTGTATGACTTGATATTTGTAGAGCAGCGAATGCAAACCAACATGTCTAATGACCTTGTATCTACTAGCACGAAGAACAGGCGTGCCCAATGACTTATATGTACTAGCACGATTACAAAAATGCAGTTCACTGCGACAGTCTTGAACCTGCTATACCACTGACAAAACAAAAACGGGTTGGAGATCTGGTTACCTTGGTCGGAGAGGCGTCTAAGCATCGTCGGTAGCGTGTGAGTGACGTCCAGGTCACCGAGGGTGCTGCGGTTGCGGTGGCTGTTGGCATCGAGGAAGCAGATCTTGGGCGATCGATGCTGGTGCAGTCAATGGCGACAACCGTGTAGCTGGTCTGGAGCAGTGGACATGGAACTTGTTGAATTAGATCTCGTCTGGTGGACAACGGTGAAGCTGCTCCGATAAAGTTGGATAGCTTTCGACGACGGGGAAGCAGAGCGTGGGCGGTCGACAACACCATAGGCGCGGTCAGCGAAACCATATCTTTGGTGGAGTGGTAGAGAGACCCAGTGAACTAGATCCGATAGGGTGGCCATCGATGAAACGGCTCCGGCAGCCGTGGAATTGCCGGCGGGCGATGCGCGCGGTGGTCGTGGAGGTGAGGGCGTGGGGGAGAAGCCTAGGATTTTGGGAGGGCTAGCTAGAAAAACCACGCGAATCGGGTCTATGGAGGTGAACAGAAAAATAATTATAATCATGCCCCCCAAGCTACCGACTCTAGCGTGCCATAGGGCATCGAAACAATGGGTAGAAAAGGAATTTTAACATCAAAAGTTTTTGAAACGGAGGGGCGCGAAATGCTTCAAAGTTGGTCTTTGGTTTTGTTGCTCGATTGAGATTTTGAATTTGGCTAATAATAGAAAAATGGTAATCCCCCGGTGGGAGATTTTGCCTCAAAGTTTTTGAAACGATGGGGCGGGAAATGCTTCAAGGTCGGTCTGTGATTTTGCCGCTCGACCGAGATTTTGAATCTAGCTACCGGACAAATAATAATAATAGAAAAATGATTCTCCATGGTGGTAGATTTTGCCTCAAAGTTTTTGAAACGGCGGGGCGGGAAATGCTTCAAGGTCGGTGTGTGAATTTGCCGCCCGATTGAGATTTTAAATTTGGCTACCGGACAAATAATAATACTGTAATAGAAAAATGGTACTCCACGATGGGATATGTTGCCTCAAAGTTTTTGAAACGGCGGGGCGGGAAATTCTCAAGGTCGGTGTGTGTTTTGCCGCTCGATAGAGATTTTGAATATGGCTACAGGACAAATAATAATAATAGAAAAATGGTACTCCCCAGTCGGAGATTTTGTTCAAAGGTTTTGAAACGGTGGGGCGGGAAATGCTTCAAGGTCAGTATGTGATTTTGCCGCTTGATTGAGATTTTGAATTTAGCAATGAGTCCAAGTAATACTAGAAAAATGGTACTCCATCGGTGGGAGATTTTGGCTGAAAATATTTGAAACGGAAGGGCACGAAATGCATATGAGTCAGTTGGTATTTTGCAGCTCGATTTTACGATTTTTAATTTGGCTAGCGGTGAAGTAATAATAGAAAAAGATAGTTGTATACTAGTACGCTATCTGGTCAGGAATTGAAGGCCGAGAGTCACATCAACTGACCATCCATTACATAATTGCGCAGAACATTGGTAAATTTTGCCGCCCAACTGAGATTTTAAATTTGGCTAGAGTACAAGTAATAATTTGAAGAAAATGCTACTCCCTATTTTTAGAAATAAAAAAATATTCCCATAGAAAAAATAATGTTGACTCCATCTGCGAAATTGTTTGGGCTGTAGGTTTTTACCCTCGATTAAGATTTTGAATTTGGCTATAGTCCTAGTAACAAAAATTACGAGCGAACCCCACCACCCAACCTAGAAATTTCACAATCTCCATTGGTCATCAGTATGATAGGTCAAACGGAATTTCGTAGTATATAAAAGATTAAACATTGGGCCCAAATATTTCATGTAGGCGGGAGCTTTTGCCTCTTGATTCAGAATTTGAATTTGGTGAAAGTCCAAGTAATAACTGCTAGTAGATCGTACTTCCCTCTGTTCACGAATCCAAGGCCTAGTAATATTTGCCTTTGTTGGACTCATGTCTAAGATTTTTGCTAGACTCAGCCAATGTTGTACATGCTCTAAGGTGAACTTTTGCCATAAGATGGATCCTGCACAGCTTATAGAAATAACTAGTACAATGTATAAGGTCGATTTCACCTTAAGCTGGTACCCACATGTTTGTTAAAAATACACACATGCAAGAGAGAGAGGAGAAAGTAAAATAATTATTTATTGTTTATGGACAACCCATAAGGTTGTAGGTCACCCTTAAGGAAATTTCACTAAAGTGAACCTTTACTATGTATATGGATAGGATTATGGACTACTTTTTGGCTTGTGGGTAGACAACATAGTGGATGCCCTGGGCACCCACAATGTATAGACAAATCTAGTTCCAAAATAGATATTTGGATTTTGGAACTAGTTCCATACGTTGTAGGGTTAGTTCCAAATCTGAGAAACTAGGGAATTGGGGCAACTCTGTGCGCCGATGCCAAATTCCAAGTACTACTCTATCTGATCATGTGGCAGTGCACTGCTTCTCTCTCGTGCGATGGGAAGAGAGAACACCGTTTACTATGTTGTTTTATTTTGTGTAAGGGCCCACTATGCAGATATTTGGCAAGACAAACAATGTGGAGCTAATGCCAAATTTGCCTCCCATGCTAAATAGTGTTGTGTATCAAATTTCGCAACATCAATGTCGTGGCTGATAAAGTGAACTTATCTATAATCTAGGACCCATATGTCTGCAAAAAGTATACAGGTGCAAGAGAGAGAGGAGAGAATAAATAATTTTATACTGCTTATGGACAAGCCACAAGCTTAGGTGAAGCTCTACTATGTATGTGGTCATCCATAAGGACTACTTTTTGCTTATGGACAACATAGTGGATGCCCTAATACAGATCTCGTTCCGTGAAAAAAGAAAAACAGAGCTCGTCCATGCAAGTAAAATACTACAGAGCTCGTCTAGTACAACCCATACCCTAGGTGTCTAGTAGAGTCAGGCCGGTCACAGTCTCCTCCAAATTAACTACTCCGGCCGTCTAGACGTCTACTGGTACTAGGGAGTAGGGAGTCGGCGGGTCACTGTCTCCTCGAAATGCAGCTGAGGAGCGCACGCTCGTGTTGACTAATCTAGCTTTTCCCCTTGCTTATTGCCCCATCCCCTCCAGGGTGTCTTCCCCATCCGTACCACGCGCCACCGCTGCCGCCATATGTCGCTTTCGGATTCCCTTTCTCGTCTCACTCAAGCAGTTGCCACCCTTGATTCCCCCTCTCTTCTACAACCCCAATCAATGAAATACAGACACTGCCTTGCGATGGCTTCAGCGAGCAAGAATAGTGAGCATGATTCTGAGCTTTTTCATGACGTGTTTATCGAAGGCCCCTTTGAAGAACTCATAACCCGATGCGACGTCATCACCACCGCCAACCTAATCGGTTCGTCCAAACTTTTTCTTGAATCCGCGGAAGGTAGTGCAACTCTGGATGCTTCAATGCCATTGGCCTCCCATGTGTTCTTCATTCCTCCCGACCAAGGGACCGCTAGATTTCTTGCATTACTTCAAAATTGATAGCCTCCCGTGCAAGCTGTCACCGCTGGACAGGTTCTCCTCCGATGCTATGGTACCGGGCTATACTTCTGGGTAGTGGGTAGGCGCCAATGGAGATTGGATTTCCACGGCTAGCTTCAAAGGCAAGTTTGAGCTTTGCAACGTGTACACTCATCGCAAGATTCCTCTCCCAACATTGTCGTTCCAAGCAATCGACCAACCAACCACGTTCTTATTGGATAATGATCTTCCAGCTGTAATGTAGAAGATTGCTATTTTCCAAGTTCCCATAGCTGCTAGGAGATATAAAGATTTCTCGCTTGTTGCAGTCTTCAACGTCAGAATTGCCATCCTTCAGGGCGGTGATCATGGATGGACAGTTCTTCCACTTCCTCCTAACCACACCCTGAGCCCTTACAGTTACAATGATGGAATTACCCACGACAGACTAGTGTTCGCCACAGCTCTGTATGGCAATGTTCATGTTTGGGATCTTCTGCATCCTGGTAATTATTCCTTCATATGTAGTGTACTGGCTTAATTACTCATGTGCCCAAGCTATTGTACTGAATTGACATAGGGAGTGTTTCGTTTAAATGAAAATACGAGTAGTTATTTTAGACTCTATGAACTGTACAAATCATAGTTTTTCCGTAGGATTTTTTCTTATAGTAGTAGTTTGATTCATCGGATTGAACTATGCACAGTAGATTTTTCTGGATGTCTTTTAATTCATTCGATTGGAATTTAAGATATACTTGAAGCTCCTGAAAATAATCCGTTCAATGGTTTTTCCATGCAATGTAATCTAACACAACCGCAATCCTGCAGGAGTATAAATGGACATGCAAATGTAAAATCCTGTGTCTTTCCTATCCTATGTTTTCTGTATTTGCATGGGTTTTCGGCAAGTTCTCCTGCAAATGAACCGGTCAATTATCTTTGCCTTTTTTAGACAAAACAAGCCAAAAATTGCCCGTCTTGTTTAAAAAAAGATGAGTCCGTTCTCTAGGAAATTTCCCTAGTATATAATGCTTTGTTTCCTTTGTATGATTCTGGGCCGTAGTTGTGTTTCCTATGTTTGAGCTACTTTGCATGCAATTCAATTGAAAGGAAATTTTTCATTAGGATTCACTATATCATGCTCTGGAATCATAAGTTAACGCATTCTGCTACCTTTTCAAGGTCCTGCACTGGTCTTGGCGCGACCAGCTGTCGTGGACGAGTTGGTGGATTCATTTCTTAATGCTACTAGAGACGAGCAGGACTACTTTTTTGGTTTTTGGTGGTTAGCAAGATCTGCAGATGGTTCTAGACTTCTTCATATATATACACGCTTGGTGCTTCTTATGATCCTAGCTGTCTTCTCATCCTCGTGTTGTACACTGCAGTCGCACTATCTCCACTTATACTTTCGGGTTTGGCTGCTTGGTGTTCTCAATGAACACTGGTCAGGTTGATCAAGCTAATCCATGGGAAAGGATTGCTGACCTTGGATCATATTCTCTTTTCCTTGGAGTGAACTATCTGATTATCATGCGCGTAGGCGGTGCAGATCTTACCTCAAGTTATCTGACGAGAAGCAACTGTGTCTATATCTTACCAACTACAGCATGGCTTTCCAAAGAGGCGCAACCTGAATTATTCCGCTTCAGTCTTTGTGGTAAAGACTGCGGTGTTACTTCTGAAATCAATGTCCTTGAGGGAATTAGTAACCCTCGCTTCTGGACAAGAATGGTGAAGCATGCGCTTTGGTTCGTACCAACCTTCGTGAACGCCGTCGATTGAAACCGGCCTCATGCTTAACTAAGAAACAAGACATGTTGCCACAGTACGTAATGATGCAATCCATATGTAATAGTTGGTACTACAAGTAGAGAAATAGTTCTTGACCATGTTGAACTGTTTATTTTGTTTGGTTGTCTGAAGTCATCGGCTTTCAACTTGTTGGTATCCTCTCTTTTGAAACATGTCCTTGTATCGGTACTATGGAAATTTTAGCATAATGCACTTTAGTCCGCCGATTCTAGAGTTCTTTTAGAAATTATGGAAATTTTAGCATCAACAGGATGTTACGGACCACATGCCATACACATGAACAATCACCTCAATGCTTGTGTAAGGGTCGTACTCTATGAAAACAACCTTGGCTTGAACGATTATAGCCTCATGCACTAGTTTTTTGTTAAGCTGATATGACGAGACCATATTTTTAGAGATTTATCTTATCTTATCTTACCACTATATAGTGTACAGTTAACATTCAACATTAACCGTTGTATCAAGACTAGCAAATTCTAACATTGCTAACCCTCGAATCTTCTTTTCCATTCTAGCAACTACTCACTCCGTTCCATAATATAAACTGTTTTAACTTGCGCGAAACGAATGTATCTAGACGACTTTTAGTGTGTGGTTTGATGGCTCTGTCTATGGCGCCTAGAAAAATGCTGGAGCAATGATGATGTAGAGCTCGTTGGGAACCCCAAGAAGAAGGTATGATGAGCACATCAGCAAGTTTCCCTCCGTATGAAACCAATGTTTAATCGAACCAGTAGGAGCAAGGAAACACCCTAAAGGTGTTACTAGCTGAGCTTTGGCAGGGCGCACTACCGGTGCTAGTAGCAACATGGAGACCTGCACAACACAACCACAGAACTTTGTCCCCAACTTGCGATGAGGTTGTCAATCTCACCGTGTTTTGCGGAAAACAAAGTATTAAATGTATCGAATGGAAAGAAGTAATAGTTTGAAGAAAGTAAACACAAAGCAGTAAACGGTTTGTAGATTGAATGTAAAACACAAGGACCGGGATCCATAGTTCACTAGAGGTGGCTCTCCTTAGATAGATAACATGCTGGGTGAACAAATTACAGCGGGGCAATTGACAAACATCGAGAAAGCAATACATGCACATACTAATCATCTTGACTCCTTTGAGACTTGATTGGGCATTACAACATTATACATAGACCTCCATCCAACTGCATCTATGACTAATAATCCACCTTCAGGTTATCATCCGAACCCCCTCCAGTATTAAGTTGCAAGCAACAGATTATTGCTTTATGAACTGCGTGTAAAGTAAACAATATGATTGTTCTATGAACAAAGGATTGTTGTTTTCTCCCTAGTAGCAACAACACATCTAGTACCTTAGAGATTTCTATTACTTCCCCAGATTACCAGAGGCATGAACCCACTATCGAGCATAAATACTAACTCTTGGAGTTGCTAGCATCTACTTGGCCAAGATAGCTACTAACAACGGAAAGCATGCAAGATCACAAATAACAAAGACATGATAGAATCAATAATCAATCTGAAATAGCATCTCAACATCCATCGGATCCTCGCAAACACAACATGCAGAATTACAAATAGATGATCTTGATCATGAACGGAGCTCACAAGATCTAGTCATGAAAGCACAAAGGAGAAGAACCAGCCATCTAGCTACTACATGGATCCGTAGTCCAAGGATGAACTACTCACGCATCACACCGGAGGCTTGCATGGTGATGAAGAAGGCCTCCAGGGTGAATTCCCCTCTCTGGCAGGGTGCCGGGAAGAGCTTCAGATCCCTCCTGATCTAGGGATGGAGATGATGGCGGCTACAGACTCTTTCGTGGTTTTTTGATCGCGCACTTAGGGTTTTCGTCCCGAGGGCAATATATGAAGGGAATATGCCCGAGAGGCAATAATAAAGTGGTTATTATCTTATTCCATGTTTATGATAAATGTTTATTTTGCATGCTATAATTGTATTGATAGGAAACGTCAATACATGTGTGTTTAATAAACAAATAAAAGGTTCCTAGTCATGCCTCTCTTATAGACTAGCTCTTTGATTAACAAGATGATCAAGGTTTCCTTATCATGCACATTGGATGTTGTTAATAACGAGGTCACAACATTGGTGGAATGATGTGATGAACATTCATCTGAAGTATAGCATTACGATCAAAGTAATTATGTTTATATTGCTATAACATCATACGAAGTAATCTTTATCCTTAGACCATGAGATCATGTTAATTGCTAACACCGGAAGAGTATCTTGATAACATCAAATGTCACACCGTAACAGGGTGACTATAAAGGTGGGTTCAGTGCTACGAAGGTGTTATGTTGAGGCTCATGGATCAAGAGTGGGATTTGTCCATCCCGATGACGGATATATATACTCTGGGCCCTCTCGGTGATATCACATTGAAATAGATTGCAAGCAAGTGATGTGATCACTAGAATGTTATATCACGGGAACGAGAAAAGAGTGCATGTCGGTAACGAGATCAAACTAGGTATGGAGATACCGATGATTGAATCTCGGACATGTAATATATCGCGGGACAAAGGGATTTAGTTACTAGCGTTAAAGGTTCTCACGATCACAGAAGTCATGTTGAATGTGTAGGAGTCAGTATGGATCTCCAGGTCCCGCTGCTGATTATTGATCGGAGAGGGGTCTCGATCATGTCTGCGTTATTCGCGAACTGTAGGGTGACACACTTAAGGGATACCGACACCATTTGGAGCAAATATGTTTCAGATAAAGATTTAAGAAAGCGCTGGAATTATTTCAATAGACATCGAAACTGTTTCGGGTGAAATTGCTAAAATTGGTTCTGCATGTAATATTGAAATGTTGCAGGGGGTTTTATGTGAATGTTTGTTAATTAAAGTAATTAACAAAATTCTTAGTAAAATTAATAAAAGAGTTTTATTAAATGAGAGAGCATTAAATTTGGAGAAATTTAATGCATTTAAAGTGGAGACTTTAAAAGAGAATGTGAAGGGGCAAATTTATGTGGAGGGAGTTACCACCACATGAACGGAGGAGGTGAAGAGACACCTCCTCCATGCGCCGGCCATGAAGGAGGGGCACCCCCCTCCTCCTATAAAAGGCCAACCCCTCCTCACTTCTCACACACACCTCCTTGTGAAGGATCTCTCTCCCCCTCTAGTATTATTCCCCCATGGTCTTGGATTAGCGAGATACATGTTCCCGGTGGCTTTATCTAGAAAGGATTTGCTGCTTCCTCTGCTTTGCTGGAGCGAGGGACGGAGGTTGTCGGGGTACCGGACGTGTGTGCGATCACGGATGCACCGCTGCTTTGCGGTGCTGGACTTGGTGGTGCTGGAGCTGGATCTGATGGACATGCTGGAGCCGGACCTGCTGGACTTCATCACGATCTTGAGATAGGCAAGTGTACGACTACATCAACCACGAGTTCCTACTCGTTAACAAAGTTTGTTGTCTTCGAGGGTAAGTTCTCGTTGGATGTATGTCCACCCGTTGCTTTGTACCTAGTAGATAGATCTTGGCGTGTAGTTCACACCGTAGGAAATTTTTTGTTTTCTATGCTGCGGACCCAACAATATATAGGCGGAAGGAGAGGCTGAGGGGGTGCCAGGGCTGGCCTCACCACCCCCTGGCGTGGGCCAGGATGGTCCACACGGCCAGGTGGTGTGGTGGCCCCCTGGCCCCTCTCCATCTCGTATTCTGGCACTTGATGACTTCTGGAAAAATAGGCACTTTGGCTTTTGTCCCGTCCAATTCCGATAATATTCATTTTCTGACTTTCCTGGAACCAAAAACAGCAGAAAACAGGCAGCTGTCACTGTGGCTCTTGTTAATAGGTTAGTCCAAGAAATCATATGAAAAGTACTCCAAAGTGTGGACAAAACACAAGAAAGTGGATAAAACCAAGCATGGAACATCAAAAATTATAGATACATTTGCAATGTATCAACATCCCCAAGCTTAACTCCTACTCGTCCTCGTGTAGGTAAGTGATAAAAAGAAAGAATAATTTTTGAGGTGACATGCACCATCAAAGACTTGATCAAAGTATTTGTAAAACATTCAAAGCTAGGATCATAGTACTTCAATCATAACATGAAAGACAAAGTTCTAGCAATAAGACAAAGAAACTATGATGCAACATGAAAAGGCACAAACAAAAGATTCATGAATAACAATGCTTTGCAAGACGTTTGTTTGTTTCACATAAAGAAAACATAGCATAATAGTATTCAGCTTGTCCATCAATACAGTAGCAAATATAAATGCATAGGACACCTTCAAAGTTCATAAGAGTGACTAGACACAATAGTTTAAAACAAGCAATAACAAGTTATGCATCAATCAACTAGTCTTGGGACAATGCACATAGAACTAAGAATGGCCACTATGCTCTCAAAGTAGGTGCATAAAGATAGAAAGTGGAGACTCAATATAATGGTGGAAGAAGGGCCTTCATAGAAGGAAGTAGGGATTCAAGTCTCATAAAGAGCTTCCAAAAATTATGGTACTTATAGCTTTCAGCTCTCATTGCCCCTATCATAAGCATCTTTAAGGTGATTAAGGTTAAAGTGACACAACTAAGAGGATATGCTTGACAAGTTATAAACCGAAATCTCATGCCCCTTACTTACGAGGACCGAACCTCATGCTACTCAACTTTAGTCACGAGCAAGCTCTTGTCATTGTAAGTACATGTGTATCATAAAGAACCGCCAACAGGGTACCCCTTGCACATGATACGGGAGCTTTCCCATAATCAAAATGACAAGGCAAGCAGACAATGAGCATCTCAGCGATCTTTTTATTTGCTATTTGCATAGGTTTTTATTGAGGATGCTTCATAGAGTGCTCATTATGGTGATGCTGCAAGTTTCCACCATGATTAGGCATGGCTTAGGTTAGCGGCCTAGGCGTTTCTCTAACACACATACAAACTCCATGATCTTACAAGTTCCACTTTTATTTCACACCGCCGGGATCCGTAAGCAAAAGAACATGATATCAACGGGGTACAAAGTACAAGTGCAATGTTGAAAGCGTTCCCCATGAAACATGGTTCTGCTAATTTCAACTTATAAAGCGCAAGCATATACGCAACAAAGAAGGACCCAATGGTTCAAGTTTATTAGATGCAAAAAAGTAAAGTGTGCCATCAAGTTCGTGAGAGCTTTAATCACTAGTTTTCTCATAACAAGTTTAATTTGGAAGGTAAACAAAAGCACGAATATACTTGGAATAGCATAAGCTAGTAGGTAGGTATGGTGGACTCTTTGGAATAACTTGGTTTAGGGAGTTGGATGCATGAGTGGAACTCATACTTGGTTATGGAGGCTAGCAAAAGACTGGGAGCGGCAAACTAAGAGAGCAATAATGGCCATAATCATGCAGAGCGACAAAACATCATTGATCAAAGCATAAAGTGATACTACAAGTTGAAAACTAAAGGATCATAAAGGCTATGGTGACTTGAGATAGTCATAACATGGTGTGAGCATGCACCAAGTCAACCCAAATAAAGCATCAAAGGAGAATACCACTATACTATGCTTTAATACGCTAAAACAACGCATGATTCATCCAAGGCACATTAAGCAATCTCAATTGTTTATAACAAGTCATGCTACAACAAAGAATACTAAGCATAAAGCCAAAACAATATCAAGCATGGCATGACAAAGCATAGGCCATAGTCAAAAACGAGCTCTTTTTACCACATAAGCATGAACTTTCCTACTCTTTTCCAAACCAAACCAAACTATTTGCAAACCAATGTATGAAAGAGGGGGTCCAACCAATTTATTCAGCAAACTAAGCAAACAAAAACCCAAAACGAAAACGAAAAATAAGACGCTCCAAGA
Source organism: Avena insularis (assembly GCA_023614405.1). NCBI lineage: Eukaryota > Viridiplantae > Streptophyta > Magnoliopsida > Poales > Poaceae > Avena > Avena insularis. The sequence goes on along the minus strand of CM042686.1, from coordinate 479,814,011 downwards.
ACAACACAACTGTGCATGAAACAATAAAAATGAAGTGTTTGGAAGAAACCTGGAATTTTTATTGATGAAGAAGGGGATGCCTTGGGCATCCCCAAGCTTTGACGCTTGTACTTCTTGGATATTTCTTGGGGTGACATGCGTGGCATCCCCAAGCTTGAGCTTTAGTCCATCCTTCATCTCATTACTCATTCCTTCCATACACCTGAAAATTTTCCTTCATACAAAACTTCACACAATCTTTATTAGCAACATTAGTGCACTTAAGATAAATAAGTCTTAAGGTTCAGTTCTAACACCAAATAAACTTCCATTAGAACACTAGCTAATGCATCACTTCCCTCAAAAATCTCAATTCCCCAAAAGAACTCAAAAAGGAACCAACAAGAAGCAAATGCAGAAAATGGCATAAATCTGTCAAAACAGACCAGCAGGTAAAGATGAATTTTTTAGAAGACCTTGTGTTGCTCAAATCAAAAAGTTTTTAACTAACTAAAGTAGGTAACAACCTGGGGCAGAAGCACAAAAATTCACGCCTCAAAAAGACGTTTAGAGATTTTACACGAATTTGTACGGTGAAGCACAAAAATCTGTTTCGGGACAACAACTTTCCCAATCATTACTTCTCTCTCATTAGAGGTTACTCTTGGCACAAAAAGCAAATAAAAAGTATTAGGAGCGGTTATTACAGAGGTAATAACTTCCAAGACTCATCTAAAACTTTTGGGTTATCTCCCAATAAGTACTTTTCTTTAACGCCTTTAAGTTAGGCATAAGAAGCTAGAAAAAGAATCAAGTGTTCTCAAATGAAGAAGCATTAAGACCAAATTTGTTGCCCTTACCTCTCTTACTTTTATTCTTAACCTTGGGGAAAATATGATTGTTTGGTGGAGAAAAAAGGTACATGGTCCCTTTTCCCACATCTATTATTGCTCCAAGGAGTTCTAATAGGGACCTTCCAAGTGTAATTTGTCCTTTTTCTGCACATTCAATAACAAGATAATCAGTAGAAATCATTTTCCCAAGGATCTTTGTAAACACTCCTTCAACTATTCCAAGAGGTAATTGTTGGGTCCGCAGCATAGAAAACAAAAATTTTCCTACGGTGTGAACTACACGCTAAGATCTATCTACTAGGTACAAAGCAACGGGTGGACATACATCCAACGAGAACTTACCCTCGTAGACAACGAGCTTTGTTAACGAGTAGGAACTCGTGGTTGATGTAGTCGTACACTTGCCGATCTCAAGATCGTGATGAAGTCCAGCAGGTCCGGCTCCAGCACGTCCATCAGATCCAGCTCCAGCACCACCAAGTCCAGCTCCACAAAGCAGCGGTGCATCCGTGATCGCACACACGTCCGGTACCCCAACAACCTCCGTCCCTCGCTCCAACAAAGCAGTGGAAGAAGCAACTCCTTTCCAGATAAAGCCACCAGGAACAAGTATCTCGCTAATCCGAGACCATGGGGGAATAATACTAGAGGGGGAGAGAGATCCTTCACAAGGAGGTGTGTGTGAGAAGTGAGGAGGGGGTGGCCTTTTATAGGAGGAGGGGGGTGCCCCTCCTTCATGGCCGGCGCATGGAGGAGGTGACCCTTCACCTCCTCCATTCATGTGGTGGTAACTCCCTCCACATAAATTTGCCCCTTCACATTCTCTTTTAAAGTCTCCACTTTAAATGCATTAAATTTCTCCAAATTTAATGCTCTATCATTTAATAAAACTCTTTTATTATTTTTATTCAGAATTTTGTTAATTACTTTAATTAACAAACATTCTATAAAACCCCTGCAACATTTCAATATTACATGCAGAACCAATTTCAGCAATTTCACCAAAGCAGTTTCGGTGTCTATTGAAATAATTCCAGCGCTTTCTTAAATCTTTATCTGAAACATATTTTCTCCAAATGGTGTCGGTATCCCTTAAGTGTGTCACCCTATGGTTTGCGAATAATGCAGACATGATCGAGACCCCTCTCCGATCAATAATCAGCAGCGGGACCTAGAGATACATACTGACTCCTACACATTCAACAATGAGTTCTGTGATCGTGAGAACCTTTAACGCTAGTAACTAAATCCCTTTGTCCTGCGATATATTACATGTCCGAGATTCGATCATTGGTATCTCCATACCTAGTTTGATCTCGTTACCGACATGCACTCTTTTCTTGTTCCCGTGATATAACATTCTAGTGATCACATCACTTGCTTGCAAGCTATTTCAATGTGATATCACCGAGAGGGCCCAGAGTATATCTATCCGTCATCGGGATGGACAAATCCCACTCTTGATCCATGAGCCTCAACATAACACCTTCGTAGCACTGAACCCACCTTTTATAGTCACCCTGTTACGGTGTGACGTTTGATGTTATCAAGATACTCTTCCAGTGTTAGCAATTAACATGATCTCATGGTCTAAGGACTAAGATTACTTCGTATGATGTTATAGCAATATAAATATAATGACTCTGATCGTAATGCTATACTTCGGATGAATGTTCATCACATCATTCCACCAATGTTGTGACCTCGTTATTAACAACATCCAATGTCCATGATCAGGAAACCTTGATCATCTTGTTAATCAATGAGCTAGTCTATAAGAGAGGCATAACTAGGAACCCTTTTTGTTTATTAAACACACATGTATTTATGTTTCTGATCAATACAATTCTAGCATGTAAAATAAACATTTATCATAAACATGGAATAAGATAATAACCACTTTATTATTGCCTCTCGGGCATATTCCCTTCAGTAATATGGTAGTATTATTAGCAAGAGATATTTCTTTTCCTCCTTCCATAAGCCCCCACGTATTCAGAGATTTATAAATATCTTTGGGCATAAGACAAAATTCAGACATGATATCACAGCGAGCTTGAAAAGTTTCAGTGTTTATCTCAATCTTTACTGTAGGGAGCCACTTTGATGGTTCAGAATTTATTGGAACATAATTGTGATGCTCCCTAAGCGTATTATAGCAATTTTCTAAGCTAGTAGTGATAGTCTCAAGAGTGTTCAACCTAGCAAATATTTTTGCGAAAGAAATATCAGCTTGGCTAGGCATGTTGTAAGTGAGGATCAATTTATTTATAACATTAATAGCATCATCCTCATTACATTGGAGGAAATCTCCTCCCACAACAGCATCTAAAGCATATCTATAGCAAAGAGCAATCCCAAGATAAAAACTGCTAAGGAACAAGCTTTGAGTCATTTTAGGCTCAGTTTTTTCATGTAGATCGGAGATTCTAGACCAAGCTTCCTTAAGACTTTCCTCAATTCCTTGTTTAAAAGTGAAAATCATTTCCTCGGGTGACATAGTGACTGGAGCAAGGCTAGACATAGTGGCAACTCAAGATAGGAACTATTTTTTTGTGTTTTTCAAATAATAAAGCGAACTAGTAAAACTAAATTTTTTTGTGTTTTTGAATAACAAAACAAGCAAACAAAGAAAAAAGAAAACTAAGCAAAACAAAAATAACAAAGTAAAGAGATTGGTTATGAGGGACTCCCCTTGTGAATATGTCCTTGACTCCCCGGCAACAGCGCCAAAAAATGCTTGATGGCTCTGTGTATGGCGCCTAGAAAAATGTTGGAGCAATGATGATGTAGAGCTCGTTGGGAACCCCAAGAGGAAGGTATGATGAGCACAACAACAAGTTTCCCTCAGTATGAAACCAAGGTTTAATCGAACCAGTAGGAGCAAGGGAACACCCCAAAGGTGTTACTAGCTAAGCTTTGGCAGGGCGCACTACCGGTGCTAGTAGCAACGTGGAGACCTGCACAACACAACCACAGAACTTTGTCCCCAACTTGCGATGAGGTTGTCAATCTCACCGTGTTTTGTTTTGCGGAAAACGAAGGATTAAACGTATCGAATGGAAAGAAGTAATAGTTTGCAGAAAGTAAACACAAAGCAGTAAACCGTTTGTAGATTGAATGTAAAAGACAAGGACCGGGATCCATAGTTCACTAGAGGTGGCTCTCATTAGATAGATAACATGCTGGGTGAACAAATTACAGTGGGGCAATTGACAAACATCGAGAAAGCAATACATGCATATACTAATCATCTTGACTCCTTTGAGACTTGATTGGGCATTACAACATTATACATAGACTGCCATCCAACTGCATCTATGACTAATAATCCACCTTCAGGTTATCATCAACCCCTCCAAAGATTAAGTTGCAACAGATTATTGCTTACGAACTACATGTAAAGTAAACAATACGATTGTTCTATGAACAAAGGATTGCTGTTTTCTCCTAGTAGCAACATCACATCTAGTACCTTAGAGATTTCTGTCACTTCCCAGTTACGGAGGCATGAACACAATATCGAGCATAAATACTAACTCTTGGAGTTGCTAGCATCTACTTGGCCAAGATAGCTACTAACAACGGAAAGCATGCAAGATCACAAATAACAAAGACATGATAGAATCAATAATCAATCTGAAATAGCATCTCAACATCCATCGGATCCCCGCAAACACAACATGCAGAATTACAAATAGATGATCTTGATCATGAACGGAGCTCACAAGATCTAGTCATGAAAGCACAAAGGAGGAGAACCAGCCATCTAGCTACTACATGGATCCGTAGTCCAAGGATGAACTACTCACGCATCACACCGAAGGCTTGCATGGTGATGAAGAAGGCCTCCAGGGAGAATTCCCCTCTCCGGCAGTGTGGTGGGAAGAGCTTGATCCTCCCGATCTAGGGATGGAGGTGGCTGACTCTGAGACTCTTCGTGGTTTTCTGATCGGGCACTTAGGGTTTTCGTCCCGAGGGCAATATATAGGCTGAAGGAGAGGCTGAGGGGGTGCCAGGGCTGGCCTCACCACCCCCTGGTGCGGGCCAGGCTGGGCCGCACGGCCAGGTGGTGTGGTGCCCCCCTGGCCCCTCTCCGTCTCGTATTATGGCACTTGATGACTTCCAGAAAATAGGCACTTTGGCTTTTGTCCCGTCCAATTCCGAGAATATTCATTTTCTGACTTTCCTGGAACCAAAAACAACAGAAAACAGGCAGCTGGCACTGTGGCTCTTGTTAATAGGTTAGTCCAAGAAATCATATGAAAAGTACTCTAAAGTATGGACAAAACACAAGAAAGTGGATAAAACCAAGCATGGAACATCAAAAATTATAGATACATTTGCAATGTATCATGGTTCACTCCGAACATACACACTACTTTTAGTGTGTAGTAAAACATGTGTAGATACATTTTTCACAAAAGCTAAACCATCTTATATTTTGAAACGGAGGAACCAGGATATTCTATTGATACTGTACTAGACTTTAGCACAATGAACGCTATGCACAAGTACAAGAACCAAATATACACTCGATACTTTATGGAAGCGGCTCGAAAATATAATTATTTTCTCACCTTTACCTATTACTACTTTATGGAGTAGTACAATTTTATATTGTGATGATATGGCATTCATTCTACTAGGGTGTGTTCGGTCTGAGAATTAGGTGGAATGGAATGGAACCATTCTGTACCTAGAGGCGATTCCTGTGTTCGGTTCTGGAATAGAACGGAACCAACTAGTTCCACAAAACCGAATATTCCTTGAAGATGCGGAACCAACTGACGCGACTGAATCAGTGGAATCGCGAGGAACGAGGCACTAACCATCACCCAAACCGCTCTGGAAAAAGATAGGCCTATTCTCACCCATCGGGCGACCACCCACCCCGCAACCCTATCCATGCCTCTCTCCTCTCTCTCACTACCGGTGGTGGCGTCCTGCTCCCACTCCCTCCCCGGTGGCCCTCCCTCGTCTCTCCCATGCCCCTCCCTCTCTCCGGGGCAAGCAGCAGCGGTGGTGGGGCAAGCGGGAACGGCTGGGCAAGCAAACAACAATGAGATATCCTCATCTATGTGCCCTGTCCACTTTAATTTGGACCAAATATTGCAAGTTTTTTTGATTGCTTGATCAAATCTATGATATATGCTTGATCAAATATATTTGTTCTTCTTACTGCTTAAAATACAAACAATATGCTGCTAAATTTTTTCTTAGTTTGTGTTACATCTAGGAGCTATCCTCACCATAGGTATGAATGAGGTGGACTGAACCCAATCCTAGACATTCCATTCCATCCAACCGAACAAAATATAACCATTCCGTTCCTCACTTTTGGCTGAACCGAACACTCGGATGGAACCGTTCCGTGCCTGGAGAATGGAACCATTCCATTCCATGCACTACATTCCAGAGTCAAACACACCCCTAGACAGCGTTGGCGTGCTAGACTAGCTAGCTAATTACTAGTAAAGTTTCCTTGATGCTAGTACTACAGTAATACTACTAGATAGTGTTGGCGTACTTCACTAGCTATCTAATAATTAAAGTCTCCTCGATGCAGCTGCGCCCTGCAGCAGAAGACCGACGACGGAACACGCAAAAAACTCCTTGTTCAAAGAGCCATACCGTCTTCCCCATCTCCGGCAGTATTTGGTATCGTATCCAACTCGCGCATCACTCATTTTCCTCGCCATCTCGCCCGCAGCATCGGTCCTTCTAGGCCGCCACCCCTCTCCTCCAAAACCTCCCAACGGTCATAGATTGATCCACCTTGCCCCCAAACCATTGGGACGTGATGGCGGATTCGGGGCCCAACCGGTGGTACAGCGGATGGAGCAACGTCGGCGCCGGCGTGTTCGGCGAGATCGCTATGTGTATGGACACTACTAGCACCGTCCGGCTGGCCACATGCTCCAAGGAGTTGAACCTCCGAGTCACCAGCAGAAAAGGTAGTAGATGCCCCAACAACGGCTGCGGGACATTGGTCGCGTACCGTCAGGTCCACAACTACAAGATTGCGTGCGCACACGGCCCTTACAACGGCATGGAGGATGGCTACATTTTCGCCGCCTCGCCGGCGGCACTCCTCGCCCACCTCTGTGAAGCTCACTCGATGAGGGTGCGTAGTTTCTGCTACGGCAAAACAAGTAGGTACTCCTCTAAGCCTCTGCCGGCAATAGGCCTGCAGACAGTAGATATCATCGGATCCGGAGACGATGGTATTGTGTTCACGGTGCAATTTGACACGCGCCAAATGCTACATGTTGTATCCGTCGTATGCGTCAGGTCGGCGGCGTGCTTGTCGCCGCGGTACATGGTGAAGTTTTGGTCGTCGACTGTGATTGAGGGGAGAAGGATAAAAACTTCCGGGCTATGTGTGCCAGAGAGCACCGTGTCGCCCGACAGCATCCCGTTCGAAGAGTTGCAGTGGCTCTTGTCAGTGCCGATGTCGCACCTGGTCGCTCGTCAATCGTCGGTGTTCACCCTGGAAAACTGTCTTCAGATTAACAGGATTCATGAGTGAGATAAACACATCTTAATGTTTGTTGGAGTATTTGAACAGCTGGAAAGACTTACTACCTATTCTTAGTAGTTTTTCTTAGGAGTATTTTATGTAGTTCAACTACTGCTAATGTATTTTGTAGTAATACCTACTGTATGTACTGGTACTTATCATTTTGGGAGACGTGGTTCCTAGCTTAAGGTAGTTCTGAGTATTTTCTATGGAGTTCTTCCTCTGCTAATCTATTTTGCAATAATAACTATGTACTGGTGCTTGTTCATATCGACCGATGAAGTGCAGAATATGGTCTCGCTTTACTTTTGAATCAGGCCTAGCTACATCTATTGAATTTCAATGTGTGCATTGCCGAATCTGGCAATTATTTTCTGTGTGCTGCTAATTCGGTCAGTTTGAAATGCTGCTGAATCTGTCAAGTGCTGCTGAATATGAACTGGAAATTTGTCAAGGGCTGCTGAATATGAGTTGGGAATTTGTCGATATTTTTTTGGTCATATTCTATACTGAATTTATCAAATATTCTGTTGTTACTATTAGTATGTACAATACAATATTTTGTAGAACTAACTGTGATGTACGTGTACTTGTTTACATCAAGTGCAGCAGATTGTCTTGCTTTTCTTTTGGAACTTGGCATTTTATAAAACTAATACTGATGTACAGCTACTTGTTTAGACCAAGTGCAGTATATAGTCTTGCTTTTCTTTTGGAATTTGGCATTTTGTAGAACTAATACTGATGTACTGCTACTTGTTTAGATCAAGTGCAGTAGATGGTCTTGCTTTTCTTTTGTAACTTGGCCTTGTCATAAACTCATAATCTTGACCAGGCTTTGCATTGACGTGAGAAGGAGGCATGCACAGAAAAACAGACTTGATTGTCAGCTTTGCTTTCTCTAATGATTGAGTGTATTAAGAGAACATGTAAAACTAATCATGGGCCAAGATTTTTTAGCTGGAATAAGAACTAATTCTCTCTATACTGCTATTGAATTTCAAGCAGCAAAGCTACTGAATCTCTCAAATGTTCTGTCGTTGCTATTACTAAAGCATTTGTGCAACTAATACTGATGTACTGGTATTGTACCTCATTGTCTGTATTGCTGCATTGGTCACTTTTAAAATGCTGCTGAATTGGTCAAGTGCTCCCGAATATTAACTTCAAATCTGTTGATATTTTTTTTACCTTATTCTATACTACTGAATTTTGACATGAATATCTATCAAAAAGAATTGTCGCTTTTCCCCCGCCCTCACTGAGGTTGTTGTTTGGAATCCAGCAGAGCACATCACAATGCAATTTTTATTAACCAGGAGAAGAAATCTAGTACTCCCTCCGATCTAAATTAATGTTCTTACATTTGTCTAGATTCTGACATATCTAGTCATGTTTTAGTGCTAGATACGTCCGAATCTAGCCAAATCCAAGAACATTAATTTGGATCGGAGGGAGTAGCTCATTTGGCCCCTCTTTAGCCCTGAACATTTTAATTCAGTCTTTTAGGGGTCAGGTTCTGTTGACCACAACCCAACGAAATTTTAGAAAGGAGCCCATGGAGCATAGCCGAGAACTCAAGGAAATATGCCCTGAGAGGCAATAATAAAGTTGTTATTATGTATTACTTATATATGATAGATGTTTATTTTGCATGCTATAATTGTATTGATCAGAAACCTCAATACATGTGTGTTTAATAAACAAAAAGGGTTCCTAGTTATGCCTCTCTTATAGACTAGCTTGTTGATTAACAAGATGATCAAGGTTTCCTGATCATGGACATTGGATGTTGTTAATAACAAGGTCACAGCATTTGTGAAATGGTGTGATGAACATTCATCCGAAGTATAGCATTACGATCAAGTCATTATGTTTATATTGCTATAACATCATACGAAGTAATCTTTATCCTTCGACCATGAGATCATGTTAATTGCTAACACCTGAAGATTATCTTGATAACATCAAACGTCATACCGTAACAGGGTGACTATAAAGATGGGTTCAGTGCTACGAAGGTGTTATGTTGAGGCTCATGGATCAAGAGTGGAATTTTTCAATCCCGATGACAGATAGATATACTCTGGGCCCTCTTGGTGATATCACATTAAGATAGCTTGCAAGCAAGTGATGTGATCACTAGAATGTTATATCACGGGAACAAGAAAAGAGTGCATGTCGGTAACGAGATCAAACTAGGTATTTGGATACCGATGATCGAATCTTGGACATGTATTATATCATGAGACAAAGGGATTAAATTACTAGCGTTAAAGGTTCTCACGATCACAGAAGTCATCGTTGAATATGCAGGAGTCAGTATGGATCTCCAGGTCCCGCTTCTGATTATTGATCTGAGAGGAGTCTCAATCATCTCTGCATTATTCGCGAACTGTAGGGTGACACACTTAAGAGTTACCGGACACCATTTTGGAGCACATATGTTTCAGACGAAAGAATTGCAAAGCGCAGGAATTGTTTCGATAGAAACCGGAATTGTTTCGGGTGAAATTGCAGAAAGTGGTTCTGCATGTGATATTGAAATATTGCAAGGGGTTATATGTGAATGTTTGTTAATTAAAGTAATTAACAAAAAGTCTAAATAAATTTAATAAAAGAGTTTATTAAATGAGAGAGCATTAAACTTAGAGAATTTTAATGCATTTAAAGTGGAGTCTTTAAAAGAGAATGTGAAGGGGCATTTTAATGTGGAGGGGTTACCACCACATGAATGGGGGAGGTGGGGGGTCACCCCCCATGAGGCGCCGGCCATGGGGAGGGGCACCCCCTCCTCCTATAAAAGGCCCCCCTCTTCCTCCTTCTTCCACACACCTCCTCGTGAAGGATCTCTCTCCCCCTCTAGAATTATTCCCCCATGGTCTTGGATTAGCGAGATACATGTTCTCGGTGCCATTTCGTCTGGCAGGAGTTGCTGCTTCCGCTGGATCGCTGGAGCGAGGAGGTGGAGGTTGTCCGGTGGTTTGAACGTGTGTGCGAGGACGGATGCGCTGCTGATTTGCGACGCTCGGACTTCCACACGATCTTGAGATCGGCAAGTGTACGACTACATCAACCACAAGTTCCTACTCGTTAACAAAACTCGTTGTCTTCGATGGTAAGTTCTCGATGGATGTATGTCCACCTGTTGCTCTGTACCTAGTATATAGATCTTGGCGTGTAGTTCTCATCGTAGGAATTTTTTTGTTTTCTATGCTGCGGACCCAATAGTGGTATCAGAGCCTGATCTATGCGTAGGTGCTTTGCACGGGTAGTACACATATGTTTATATGTGGACTGACATGCAACTTGTTTTGCATAAGTGGCTGGTGGGTGTCAGTCTCTCCTACTATAGTCAATATCTGATTTACAACGAGTTGCTAATAACTTGGTTATCCTCATTGTGGTTCATGTTCGTAGGTAAGAACGGCTCTATCTCCGAAAGCCCTAAGCCACGTAAAACTTGCAATTGATAAATTAGAGGCGTCTAGTTTAGATCGTTGCTGGGCTAGTGTATTGATATGGTATTGTTGTAAGTATATGTATGATAGATACTCTTACAACACATTCAACGTGTAAGTTCCATAGACCTTGGCCTTACACACAAAGGAATGATAGAGATCATACCACGATGCAAATGATAGAGATCAAATGCATGGACCATATCATCTCACTTTACACATTAGATGTTAGCATCTTATACTGCTAGTTTGGCGCTTTTTGTAGCATTGTAAGATGATCCCTCATTTAGATATCAAGATAAAAATGTGTTCTTCCTTAAGTATGCACCATTCTATGGATCGTGTTTCGAGACATCACGTGATGATCGGGTGTACTCGAATCTACACTTTCATAGGAACGGGTGTAAGACAGTTTTACACACGCGAATACTAAGGTTCTTACTTGGCGAGCCTAGCATGTACATACATGGCCTCGGAACACGGACCGAAAGGTTAAGCATGAGTCATATAGTTGATATGATGCCCATATAGATGCTCGCCTTTGAAGCTACATCAACTCATGTGATGATCGGACTTGGTGTAGTCGATTTGGTTCATGTAATCACCAAAAGGACACGAGGGATGTCATTTTTGAGTTGGAGTTCATTAGTAATTTGGATTAGTTGAACTCACTCTATCATAAACTTAGTCTAAATAAAATTTACAAATTCTGTTGTAGATGGCACCACATGCTTTTAATTTCAATGTGTTCATGGAGAAAGAGAAACTTGTTGCGAATGGTAGCAACTTCACCAACTGGGCTATGAATTTGAGGATTCTCATCACTGCTGCACAAAAGAAATATGTGCTAGAGGCGCCGCTAGGCCCCCCACCAGCTCCTGATTCCCCTGACGAGGAAAAGAATGTCTATATGACTCGTCAGGAGGACCACAACTTAGTTCATTGTGGCATACTGTATGGGCTAGAGCCAGAACTTTGAAAATGTTTCGAAAATGGCAATGCCTTCGATACCATGGGAGAATTGAAAATGATTTTCGATACCCATGATGCCGTAGAGAGTTATAATGCTTCTAAAAAGTTCTTTAGCTGCATGATGGAGGAGAACAACTCCGTTAGTGACCACGTACTCAAAATGTCTGGGTACGCCGATAAGCTTGTGTCCTTGGGAATAACGATTCCCATTGACTTAGGCATACATCGTGTTCTCCAGTCTCTGCCACCTAGCTACAAGAGCTTCGTGATGAACTATAATATCCAGGGCATGAAGAAGTCTTTTCCCAAGCTTCTGTCAATGCTTAAGACTGCAGAAGTGGAGATTAGGAAAGAATATCAAGTGTTGATGATCAATAAGTCCACTGGTTTCAAGAAGGACAAGAAAGGCAAGCACAAAGGAAAGAAGGGTGGCAAATCTGTTGCTGCACCTAAAAAGAAACCCCAAGATGGCCCTAAGTCTGACACCGAGTGTTACTATTGCAAGGGGACTGGCCATTGGAAGCACAATTGCCCCAAGTACTTGGCGGACAAGAAGGCCGGCAAGGCAAACAAAGGTATATATGATATACATGTTATTGATGTGTACTTGACTAGTACTCGCAGTAGCACCTGGGTATTTGATACGGGATCGGTTGCTCATATATGTAACTCGGTTCAGGGGCTGCGGAACAAGCGACAACAAGCAAGGGATGAGGTCAGAATGCGGGTCGGTAATGGATCAAGAGTTGATGTGATCGCTGTCGGGACGCTACCTCTCCATATGCCATCGGGATTAGTTATAAACCTGAATAATTGTTATTTGGTGCCTGCACTGAGCATGAACATTGTATCCGGATCATGTTTGATGCAAAGTGGTTATTCCTTTAAATCTAAAAACAATGGTTGTTCGATTTATAAGAATGATATCTTTTATGGTCATGCACCTGTGTTGAATGGTTTATTTCTGTTGGATCTCGATAGTAGTATTACGCATATTCATAATGTTGATGCTAAAAGGATTAAACTTGGTAATGATATATCTGCATATATGTGGCACTACCGTCTAGGTCATATTGGCGTTAAACGCATGAAGAAACTCCATTTTGATGGACTTTTGGAATCAGTTGATTTTGAATCATTTGATACATGTGAGCCATGCCTTATGGGCAAGATGACTAGAACGCTGTTTTCTGGTTCAATGGAACGGGCGACAGATTTATTGGAAATCATACATACTGATGTGTGTGGACCAATGAGTGTGTCGGCGCGAGGTGGATATCGTTAGTTTGTTACTTTCACGGATGATTTGAGTAGATACGGATATATCTATTTGATGAAACACAAGTCTGAAACCTTTGAAAAGTTTAAGGAATTTCAGAATGAAGTGGAAAATCATCGTAATAGAAAGATCAAATTCCTTCAGTCTGACCGTGGAGGTGAGTATCTAAGTTACGAGTTTAGCACACACATGAAAGAGTGTGGAATAGTTTCACAACTCACGCCTGCCGGAACACCACAACGTAATGGTGTGTCGGAACGTCGTAATCGTACTTTATTGGATATGGTTCGATCTATGATATCTCTGACTGACTTGCCAATGTCATTTTGGGGTTATGCACTGGACACAGCTGCATTCACTTTAAATCGGACACCATCTAAATCCGTTGAAATGACACCGTATGAATTATGGTTTGGAAACAAACCTAAGTTGTCATTTCTTAAAGTTTGGGGATGCGATGTTTATGTGAAGAAACTTCAGCCGGATAAACTCGAACCCAAAGCAGAAAAATGCGTCTTCATAGGACACCCTAAGGAAACGATTGAGTATACCTTCTATCACAGATCCGAGGGCAAGGTTTTTGTTGCCAAGAATGGATCCTTTCTTGAGAAGGAGTTTCTCACGAAAGGTGTGAGTAGTCGGAAGGTAGAACTCAAAGAGGTTATTTAACCTTCTCTTCATGAAATGGTGAGTAGCGCAGCACCGGAAATTGTTTCAGAGTTGACTTCACCTAATGAAGAGAGAGCTAATGATATTGATCATGAAACTCCGAAAGAGGACACTACCGAACCTCGTAGGTCAAGTAGGACACGTGCATCTCCTGAACTGTACGGCAATCCTGTTGTAAATTTCATGGTTGATGAAATGGATGACTCTGCGATGTATGAAGAAGCGATGATGAGCCTGGATTCCAACAAATGGCTAGAAGCCATGAAATCTGAGATGGAATCCATGTACGAGAACCAGGTTTGGACCTTGGTGGACTTACCTCACGATCGAAAGGCCGTTGAGAATAAATGGATTTTCAAAAGAAAAACTGATGTTGATGGTAATGTGACCATCTATAAGGCTCGACTTGTCGCAAAGGGGTTTCGACAAATTCAAGGAGTTGACTACGATGAGACATTCTCTCCCGTAGCGATGCTTAAGTCGGTTAGGATTATGTTAGCAATTGCTGCATATTTCGATTATGAAATATGGCAGATGGATGTCAAAACTGCATTCCTCAGTGGTAATATTGAAGAAGAGTTGTATATGATACAACCTAAGGGTTTTGTCGGTCCTAAGGATGCTAATAAGGTATGCAAACTTCAGCAATCCATCTATGGACTGAACAAGCATCCCGGAGTTGGAATCTCCGCTTTGATGAGGTGATCAAAGAGTTTGGATTTGTCCAAACTTATGGAGAGGCTTGTATTTACAAGAAAGTTAGTGGGAGCAATGTGGAATTTCTGATATTATATGTGGATGACATATTATTGATTGGAAATGATATAGATCTTTTAAACAATGTTAAAAGTTATCTAAACAGCAAATTTTCGATGAAAGACCTTGGTGAAGCGTCATATATATTAAGCATTAAAATTTATAGAGATAGATCAAGGCGCCTAATTGGGCTATCGCAGAGTACATACCTTGATAAGATATTAAAGAAGTTTAATATGGACGGAAGTAAGAAGGGGTTCTTACCTATGTTGCAAGGCAAGACATTGAGCAAGACTCAAAGTCCGGCTACGGCGGAAGAAAGAGAGATAATGGATAAGATCCCCTATGCCTCGGCCATAGGCTCTATTATCTATGCCATGCTATGTACAACACTGGATAGCGGTCAAGAACATCCTCAAGTACTTGAGAAGAACTAAGGATATGTTTCTTGTATACAGAGGTGAAGAAGAGCTAGTCGCTAAGTGTTATGTCGATGCTAGCTTTGACACCGATCCGGATGACTCTAAGTCTCAATCTGGATACGTATTTCTCTTGAACGGAGCAGCAGTTAGTTGGAGGAGTTCCAAATAACCTGTGGTGGCTGGATCAATGACGGAGGCGGAATATGTTGCTGCTTCAGAAGCGGCGCAGGAAGCGGTTTGGATGAAAGAGTTCATTACGGAACTAGGTGTGGTTCCTAGTGCATTGGACCCAATGGTGATCTATTGTGACAATAATGGAGCCATAGCCAACGCCAAGGAACCGAGGTCTCACAAGAATTCCAAGCATATTAAGCGCCGGTTTCACTCCATCCGCGAGCATGTCAAGGATGGAGATATAAAGATTTGTAAAGTACACACGGACCTAAATGTAGCAGATCCGTTGACTAAAGCTCTCCCTAGGGCAAAACATGATCAACACCAGAACTCAATGGGTGTTAGATTTATCACTATGTGAACTAGATTATTGTCTCTAGTGCAAGTGGGAGACTGAAGGAAATATGCCTTGAGAGGCAATAATAAAGTTGTTATTATATATTCCTTATATATGATAGATGTTTATTTTGCATGCTATAATTGTATTGATCGGAAACATCAATACATGTGTGTTTAATAAACAAAAAGGGTTCCTAGTTATGCCTCTCTTATAGACTAGCTTGTTGATTAACAAGATGGTCAAGGTTTCCTGATCATGGACATTGGATGTTGTTAATAACAAGGTCACAACATTCGTGAAATGGTGTGATGAACATTCATCCGAAGTATAGCATTACGATCAAGTCATTATGTTTATATTGCTATAACATCATACGAAGTAATCTTTATCCTTAGACCATGAGATCATGTTAATTGCTAACACCTGAAGATTATCTTAATAACATCAAACGTCATACCGTAACAGGGTGACTATAAAGATGGGTTCAGTGCTACGAAGGTGTTATGTTGAGGCTCATGGATCAAGAGTGGAATTTGTCAATCCCGATGACGGATAGATATACTCTGGGCCCTCTCGGTGATATCACATTAAGATAGCTTGCAAGCAAGTGATGTGATCACTAGAATGTTATATCACAGGAACGAGAAAAGAGTGCTTGTCAGTAACGAGATCAAACTAGGTATTTGGATACCGATGATCGAATCTCGGACATGTATTATATCATGAGACAAAGGGATTAAATTACTAGCATTAAAGGTTCTCACGATCACAGAAGCCATCGTTGAATATGCAGGAGTCAGTATGGATCTTCAGGTCCCGCTTCTGATTATTGATCTGAGAGGAGTCTCAATCATGTATGCATTATTCGTGAACCGTAGGGTGACACACTTAAGAGTTACCGGACACCATTTTGGAGCACATATGTTTCAAACGAAAGAATTGCAAAACACAGGAATTGTTTCGATAGAAACCAGAATTGTTTTGGGTGAAATTGCAGAAAGTGGTTCTGCATGTGATATTAAAATATTGCAAGGGGTTATATGTGAATGTTTGTTAATTAATGTAATTAACAAAAATTCTGAATAAATTTAATAAAAGAGTTTTATTAAATGAGACAACATTAAACTTAGAGAATTTTAATGCATTTAAAGTGGAGACTTTAAAATAGAATGTGGAGGGGCATTTTAATGTGGAGGGGTTACCACCACATGAATGGGGGAGGTGAGGGGTCACCCCCATGAGGCGCCGGCCATGGGGAGGGGCACCCCCCTCCTCCTATAAAAGGCCCCCCTCTTCCTCCTTCTTCCACACACCTCCTCGTGAAGGATCTCTCTCCCCCTCTAGAATTATTCCCCCATGGTCTCGGATTAGCGAGATACATGTTCCCGGTGGCATTTCGTCTGGAAGGAGTTGCTGCTTCCGCTGGATCGCTGGAGCAAGGAGGTGGAGATTTTCCGGTGGCTTGAACCTGTGTGCGAGGACAGATGTGCTACTGATTTGCGGCGCTCGGACTTCCACACGATCTTGAGATCGGCAAGTGTACGACTACATCAACCACGAGTTCCTACTCGTTAACAAAACTCGTTGTCTTCGAGGGTAAGTTCTCGATGGATGTATGTCCACCCGTTTCTCTGTACCTAGTAGATAGATCTTGGCATGTAGTTCTCATCGTAGGAAATTTTTTGTTTTCTATGCTGCGGACCCAACAAGAACATATTAGTTCGGCCTTTTACGGGTCAGCGGACTGCTGAGCACAACCTAGTGAAATTTGAGAATAAAGCCCATGGAGCATATCTCATGGAATATAACCCACGTAGAGAAATAGCCAAACTCTTTTTAATTCGGCCTTTTGGGCATTGCCCCCACCTCCCATAATAAAAAACTCTGCCTACCCATGTTTTTAAGAAAATACCCCATTATGTGGCATTTTAAAAATTGAAATGTTAGGAGTGCTGCCCTTTTATATTTTAAAAGAGATAAACTTAGACACACAAAATATTTTAAGAAGACTAATACAGAAGTTGTAGTACTAATAAAAGTTTAATGATATTTTTTCTATAAATATCTTTGTTGTATTTGGCACTCAGTTTACGTTTATTTGATTTGAAGGTCTTTTGTTCGAATCGCCTTTGTGTGTGTGTGTATCTTGGGTTTACATTTTTTTCTAGCAATATCGCATTACGGAGAGGCTGACATCATGGACCCACCAACATTCAGTGTCCCTGGAGTTTGTTTTGAGAGTGGGTTCGATAAAAAAGTTTAAATACTTGTACAGAGAGGCTCGCATCAGGGACCCACCAGACAGAACATACAAGGCTACATTAGGGACCCACAAGTCAGAACATGCCAGAGAGGCTCACATAAGGGCCCCAACAGTAAGACCATACACGGCTGCCACGGTGAAAACATTGGACGCAGCCGAAAAAAAAGTCCATCATACACACGTCGCACTTACAGAGAAGCTGACATGTCGGACCTAGTAGGCCCAATCATAACACATGAAATTAGCCTATCATCCCCAAGCATAGCCCAATACCTTTTAATTCGACCTTTTCGTGGTCTTGTGGCCACCGACCGTAGCCCATTCAATTTAGGAGTGAACCCATGGAATATAAGCCATGACGAATAGGGCATCCGCCCCGAGTTAGCCCAGAATCTTTTTAATTCAGCCTTTCTCAGCATTTTTTGTACTCTTAGGCTGACATCTAGGACCTGAAAAAAAGTCCAACATACACACGTTTCTTTCAAATAGAGGCTGTCAGCTGGGACCCAACATAGACACGTTTCCTACACGGAGGTGGTTGACATCTGGGACCCAGCAAGTTTCCAAGGTCAAAACAGCGGACATGGCCAAAAAAAAGTCCATCATACACATGTTTCATTTATAGAGAGGCTGATATGTGGGGCCCAGTAGCGCGACCTTATACATATGATGCATCGAGCAACGTTGCCAGTTCAAAACACGGAGGCACGACCGAGAAAAAATTCAGCATGTACACGTTTCTTTTAATGAGAGGCTGAAATGGAGGACCCAGCAGCGTGAGCAAACGGCAGATTCGTCGAGCAACGCTATCTAGTTCGGAATAGGGTAGCGCTAGAGAAGAACCATCATACCCACGATTCTTCTAATGTGAGGCTGACATAAGGGACCCACCAACCTGAATAAATGGCTGATGTAGCGAGCAAAGCTATCAAGTTTGGAACACGAAGGCGCGATAGAGGGTAAAAAATCCATCATATAAACGTTTCTTCTAATGAGAGGATGACATGTGGGGCCCAGCATCGTGATTAAACGGTAGATGCATCGAACAGTGCTATCATGTTCGGAACAGGGTAGCGAGAGCGAAGGAAAAAATCCATCATACACATGTTTCTTCCAATGAGAGGATGACATGTGGGGCTTAGGAGGTTGGTTAAACGGTAGATGCGTCGAGCAGCGCTATCAACTCGGAACGGGGTAGCACCAGTGAAGGAAAAAATTCCATCATACACACGTTTCTTCTAATGAGAGGATGACATGTGGGTCCCAGGAGGTTGATTAGACGGTAGATGCATCGAGCAGCGCTATCAACTTTGGAACAGGGTAGCGCGAGTGAAGGAAAAAATTCCATCATACACACGATCCTTCTAATGAGAGGCTGACAAGTGGGACCTAGTAGCCTGACTAAACGGTATACATCTCTAGCTACGTTATCAAGTTCAAATTTGGGATGCGTGACCAAAAAGTATGGTCTGCTAGAGAAACTAACATCTGGGACCCACACGCCTCAAAAGACTTCGGCGAGTCAACGTCGCGCGAGAAAACGAAAATCATGCTTCTGCCACGCGCTGGTCGAGCTTCCTCCATGTTTTTAGCAGATCCGTCGTAGTAGAGGGCCGCGAAATCGGAAAAAAAGTTTTCCATCGGCCACGGCCGAGCCGAGAATTTTGTCGCAGAAGACGCACCTTCTACGATGATCGTCGGGCCAATTCGTTGCGGAAGGAAACTTTTCTTGTAGTGCTAGTTGAGATCTCAATCCTAGAAAACTCCCAAGCTTTTTCCATGAGAAAACCCCCAATCTTGAATCTCAGAGAGAGAGGGGGAGAGAAGAAAACGTGGCTAAGTTCTCGGAAAGCAACAAGTCCGCTACAGATGAATAGGAATAGGGCACACCTGCCTTTCGGGATTATGGAGAAGAATTCCCTGGACTACCAGCTATGTCCTGCAAATGTTTGAAAGGCCATCTTCTAATTGGATCACGTCCCTTCGTTGTTGATCCAAAGGCCCATAACTGACCGGTGCAGCTGGTGCATAAGTCACTGTGTTTCATAGGATACGTTCTCTTGATCCCTTACCGTCCAATACCGACGAACTTGGTCCCTTAGTGTCAAATGCCAACGAACTTGAACCCGCAATTTATGCAAATTAAATTTTTCTCTACCTCGCTAATCCTCTACCCCATTAACGCACTTCTAGAATAATGAATAGTGCCACCTAATTCGCCTATTATGTCCTAGTGATTCCCTATCAATCCAGCTCTGTATCACTGCAAAAAAACTAGCCATTGAGCTTGCCATCGGCCATATGCTTCTCTCTTACTATTTATTCCTTCCTAATTCGAACAAAATGCTTTCCAATAGCACCCATATTTTCACATACACATCCAAAATTTCTAGACCCACGGCATGAACGGAATAAACCTAAATCTATGCAAGCTATGCTTTGAATACCTTTCTATATAAGCCATTGATAACTCCTAAGTGCAGGGGGTCACCTAGTACAATTCGATAAATATTTGAGTGTCGAACCCATGAGGAGCTGAAGGTAAACTATATATTCCTTAAATCCTACAACCCACTTATATGGCCTTTCATTCAATGTTATGAAATAGAGTGTGTGTGTGGTTGTTTTTGCTACTAACTAGAAAATAGTGAAGTTTTGGAAGTAAATACTATAGGTATACTGTTGCAAGTGGAGCAAGTATCTCAAGGGATAAAGTGTTTAAGAATTTTTTATTTCATTCGTTTAGTTGTCACGATTAGTGAAGCACATGGATAGTATTTTATTGCTTCTTATAGAGAGAGGATCCATAGATAGGTGTAGCCATATACATGTGAAACTACACCCCTAGTGATTGATCTCAAGGTCGTTACCATGCAAATAAGGGAATTATTAAGACATAAAGACCAATCACTACTGATAGCTTTAAGGTCCACATGATTATACCCCCTGTTAATTAACCATGAATTAATATAGCATGCATATTTAAGACTTAGGACACAGTTTCTGTCAATCTCTGGCTATCCCTCATCCTATCAACATGCAATGGTGACAATCTTATGTATTTCCCAACATATTTCTTCACCCATATATTAGTACACAAGATCATCATAGAAGATAAAATATACTTGTATGCAAGCATCAATGGCCTATTTCACAATTCCCATAAACAATTCACTACTCAAACAACAACATAGATACACAATAAATCATGGAAAAATAATAGATTATATCACACATCATGTTTTCCAAGAGATTATAGTAGGGAATGATGGAGAGTTGTTGTAGATGGTGATGAAAAGGTGCCTCTCCAAGGGGGAGAGGAGGCCACAGGAAGAGGGTAGGTGGCACACCAACAGTGAGGCACCGGTGGCCCTTGGGGGTTGCAGCCCCTTGGCCCTTCTTCTTCCTTGGATTTGGTGCTGGCATGGAGGGGCTCCTTACCCTCCTTGACGGCTTCCAAGAGGGAGGAATTCCGTGACTATGAATGGATACCTCCAAAAGTAGGGTTTTCCCTCAATATATAGCGATGGAGATACAACCTAGGTCACGGGATGGATACCCCTTTGATACAAGGGCTCTTGGGAAGCTCTAGAACCTCCATAGGACTACCCTCTGTCCTTTATGAGCTCATAAATTCATGGCTTGACCGAAATCATCAAATGTGGAGTTTGAGTCAATCACGTCACAAACTTTTGGAGTCCCAAAACTGGTTCAGTACCTTTCAGTAATCGGGGGCTAGAGGCTGCGCCTGGACTCCATTTTGGACGAATTTTATACCAAACAGCATCAAAGTACAATTTCCAACAACTTTCATATTTTGACTTTTTCCATTTGACGCCATATTCAGGGGCTACTGTGGAAATCTTCAAAAACTGTTATGCAGGGACATATTTTAGGAACCATATTTGCGTATTTCCTACAGAATATAGTGTAAAATAAAACCTTGTGCACTTTTGTAACTATTAGTAGGTAGTACCAATAAATTTAATAAAGTTGTAAAATAATAATGATTTTAACACAATAAACTACAAAGTTCATGTATGCATTTTACATGCATCAACATCCTCAAGCTTAACATATGCTCGTCCTCGAGCATGATGGTGATAAAACTAAACATGGACTTTGGAGTTTGTTGCTATGTTTCATGTCATACATCATATTCATTGTCACACAAAGTTTACAAGGTTCAATCTTTAAAGAATAGCAATAAGCATATGAGTTATAATGTGATATCTCTTTTACACTACAAACATGCTTACCAATAACTTGTTTTGCATTGAAGCAAATGAGAGTACCATGAACAACTAAGAATGCTTAGATGAACCTATATAATTATGCAATACTATTTTGTTTCTTTTGATCTTTTGACACTTCGGTAACAGAAAGTAATCAGGGAACACATGTGATAGTACTTCAATAAAATAAAATATATATAGGAGCATAAAAAAAGTTTTGAGATATGTAGCTCAAGTCAATGGTAATCATAAGAATGAGGTTCCAAGCATCTTTTGTTGATAAAAGTAGGTACGGTTTATGTGTTTGACCCTTTACAAGTGGTATGTCTCATACCCCTTGACCATAAGTACCCACACCTCATTCTACTCAACTTAATATCACTTAAGCGGTTTTGTCATTGTAAGCATATAGTTTCAAATAAGAGCGTCAATTGAGGTACCTATTGCCCCTTTGTATAGGGATTCCCTATGTGAGGGTCTATCCATACTTAGATGACAAGACAAACAAACAAATTAACCTCTCAACACTTTATTTTATTTACTATTTTCATAGATTTTTATTAAAAATGCTTCAAAGAATATTCATGGTGTAAACTTCCACCATGATGCATAGCATGGCATAGGTTAACGTCCCAGGCGTCCCTCTAATTATATGCAAACTCCAGAAAGCTTTATTGAGTGTTCCAATTTATTTCACATCGATGAGCATCCACAGCAAAAGAACATGATATCAAAAAAACGTAGAGCAATGTTGAAATCCCCATGGTAGCATGATTTGACTAACAAAAAACTTATAAACTTCCAAACACATAACTTACATAACTCCAATTATCATGGGTCAAATTTTTGTTTGACATTCTATTTTATTTCAAACAGTTGTGCTCTAGTGGTTTCAACCCGAATCTTACTTTCTCATGAGCTTTAACCTACACAAAAGAGATTATTTTGAAGTACTTGAAGGAATAACACATATATTATACTTAGAGTAGAAAGTGCCACATATCTAGGTATGGTGTATACTGTTAGAGTTTAAGGTATTTGGATATACAAGTCTTAGCTTGTTTGAGAATTTTGGGCTAGCAAAAAGGGATCTACAAGCATGCCAAAATATCCATAGTGCTAATCATTTCTTATCAAACAAAGATCCTTAAAATTAACCATATATGCATGTGAACAAAAGATAGCAATAAATAAGGCACTTGCAAATTATCATTCATTAAAGTATTTGAAACAATTAACACTTAGCATAACTTGAATTTCAACATTTTGTTTTCATTCCCCTTTTTCTTTTGATAGCATACAAATCAATTTATTTTTAATTTCAGGAGCTCTTTATTAGGCATGCAAAACATCTATCATGGTGGTCTCATTTATTTCAAAGGTAACATGCAAAACTAAATATAAAACTAGATAAAGACGCTCTAAGTTTTACGATCATCTTATGTTGCTCAAAAAAAGTTTAGAAGTTTGCAAACTGAGAGTTTAATAAGTCTAGTAGGGTGACCTATGTTGGAAATATGCCCTAGAGACAAATAATAATATGGATTATTAACATATTTCATAAAGTTTATGATTAATTTTTATATCATTCTATAACTGTATTGAAAGGAAACATCAATACACATGTGATATATAAACAACCAGGAGTTCCCGGTGAAGCTCTAGTCACTGGTTCATTGGTCAACAAATGATCAAGGTTTCCTGATCATGTGGCATTTATGCCAGTTGATAATGGAGTCACCTCATTGCGAGAATGAGATGATGGGCTATACGCAACCTAAGCATGGTGACCCAATCATGTCACGAAGTTCAAGCTATGATGATTAGAATAGACCTAGTGTCCTATTTCTTAGACCGTGAGGCCATATCAATCACTATTACCCGAGGGTACTTTGATAGCATCAAACATCATCTGGTGACTCGGTGATCATAAAGGTGTGTTTTTCAGGTATTCGGAGGAACACTTGAGGAAATATGCGTCAAGAGTGGGATTTCTCCATCCACGTGATGGAAAAGATACTCGAGGACCCACTCGGAGAAGTTATATCCAATAGCTGCACATTGTGTGATTTGATCACGGGGATATCACTTGTCAGAATGAGTCAAGAAGCATTTGTTTATAACGAGATCGAACATGACATAGTGATGTCATTGATCAGATCCTGGACAATGCAAGTATCGAGAGACAAAAGGAATATGACACGACGTTCATGGTTCAAACGGCGAAAGAATTCGTGGAATGCATAGGGATCACATGGCCATCCAGGTCCCTCTATTGATCATTGGTGTGGGAGGGTCCCGACCATGTCTAGAGTGTTCCTGAACCGTGGGGAATCACGCTTAAGGGCTTGATGATGCTCAGAGAGTGTTTTGGGATCGGTAGAATCACCAAAGAAACGAGAAGAGAGAAAACTGGAAGGGTTTTGGTAAGTCCGAAGGATGTCCAGAATGAGAGGGAATGAGTTCCACATCAACGGGGATTGAATAATATGTAAGTGAACGTTGAATATTGATTTAATCATTCATTTATATTTATTCAATAAAAGAAAAGGAATTAAAAAGGTCAAATACCTAATTGGGCCAATTCCGGAGGGAAAAGGGCCCATGAGGGAAAGACCAAAGGGAGGAAGGAGGAGGGTGGACGGCTAGGCCTAGGGCACCCCGCATGGGGCCCACTAGGGCCTTGGCCGGCCAACACGCCCTCCCCCTCTCCCTTGTTTAATCCCACATGGCTAAGCTAGTTAGCTATGGGGGGGTTTCCCCTATATAAAGAGAGGTATTTTGACAAATTAAATACAAAATAATCAATAAAAGATTCCCTCTCTTTTGGGGAGCCCTATAGTTTATTTTATCTCTATATCTCTCCTATTACCGTGGTCCCAAGTCCGGATCACACGAGCAGGAGTCTTCTTCACCATGGAGCGCCTTCGTGCTACGAGATTTGGATGTAGGAGTTCTACTTCCGCAACTACTGCTGGATTGGAGGAGCGGGAGTCATCTTTAGGAAACAAACGTGTGTAACTCCCTATGAGGTGCAACACTTGGGGCACTAGGAGTCGTTGGAGCCGCAGGAGCTGACAGGACTTCAACACGACCTTGAGGTCGGCTTCGGCTCGTCTACGTCAACCACGCTCTCCGAGCATTGACAACACCTTTTCGGTCTTCAAGGGTAAGTTCGCGAAAAGCCCCTCATGTTACTGCATTGCTAATAGATAGGTCGTGGCAATGGGGTTCTTGGCGTAGGAAAAAATATTGTTTTCATGCGCGAACCCCTACATGGTATTAGAGCTAGATCTATGCGTAGTATTGCTAGTATGGGTAGAACACATGAGTTGTAGTGTGTGGGCGTTGATCTTTTAGTTGCTACCCTCCCACATGTACTTGTGTATACCGCAGTAATGCTTGATGAAGCGACCCCCAAATGACTTTACACGTTCATTCGTGAGACTAGTTCATGCTTGACATACAACTTGTACTGTATAAAGTGTCTTTGGGGGTGTCCATCTCTCTCACATTAGTTGGTATGCCATTTGCAACGGAGGGCCCCGAAAGGGGTGTAGTATAGACAACTACTTGATCAGCGTTGTGGTGGAAGTTTGTAGATAAGAACGGTTCTTGTACGAAAGCCATATCAGCCATGTAAAAACATGCAAAGATAAAGTAGAGGCGTCTAACTTTGTTTTGCAAGGGGTGTTGTGATGTGATATGGTTGTGGCAAAGGTAAAGTAGTTTACTTTATGTTTCTAAGTAGTAGTAGATGGTCATGGAGATGATGTACTGCCACGTCGGAAGGCACCGATACCCTGGTGCCTACAGGGCCGGAATCCGGAGGCACGGGATGGAGATCATAGCGCGAAGGACCATATCGCATCACACTTACATTTAATGTTTATTGTCTGTGCATCTTATTGTGTGCTAGTATTATATACTCGACGGTAGCCTAATAAGATGATCCCTAATCAAAATACCAATATAAGTGTTCCCCCTTAGTGTGCACCATCAAGAAAGTTCTCTGATATGAGGCAGGTCATGACGATCGGGCGTCATACATATCTGCATTCGCATACAGTGGGTGTAAGCCATGTTGCACAGCGAATATACTAAGGTTGAGTTGGCGAGCCTAGCATGTGTAGACATGGCCTCGGAACACGGATGGTCGAAAGGTCGAGCATGAGTTGCATGAATGATGTGATCGATGTTTTGGCGTCCACCTTTGTAACTATATCACCGGCCGTGACGATCGGGGGTGGTGTAGTGAATAGGGACCGTGTAATCGCTGAAACCCTTCTAGGGATAGGAGTTTTTAGTAGAGTTATTGTTTTAACTCATATAATTATAAACTTAGTATAAATTCCTTTTTGAAATTATAAATGTAGAAAATGGTTCTCCCTGATGTTACCTTCCCTGTTGACGATCGGTTAGATGGAGAGAAGCTCAAACTAGACGGATCAAACTTTTCTATGTGGGTTGCGCGTCTCCATGTTCTCCTTAGCGAGAATGATGTGGTCGACTATATACTCTACGAGATGGATTTGGAGCAGCCCTATTTCTATGAGACCTTAGAGCAGCGGGAATACCGCTGCTGCCGTCGTGTGATGTCCACCTTCATATCAGACGATGCGCTTCAGAATGGTTGATGAGCTGTGGCCAATTGCGGGTAGCATTAACCCTCATACGGTTATGGTACAACTTAGATCACATTTCGTGGAGCAAGTGCACATATGGGAGCATGAGCTGATGGGAGATTTCCTCTCCATAAAGATGGAAGAGAACTTTTCACTGGAGAGCCAGTTGAAGCGCATGCATGATGCGTACATGAGGCTTGCATACTTCCTGGACAACTGGTTCATGAGATCTTTTGCAATAGGCGTGTTGCTCCGGTCACTGCCTCCCAGCTACCAAGCACATGCCAGGACTTGCATCATGAGAGGTGATACGAAAACACATGATTTCCACGAGTTCATATCACATTTCAGGAATGTGAAGGTTGAACCCATTGCCGGAGAGGTCATCGATGACAAAGGTATATATTTGATATACAGTTTTATAAATGTTATAATCTTGGAAGCACATATTGCAGTTTTAAAGTATTTGATACTTGTTCTATTTTGGTGAAAACAGGTCCTTCTGCATGAGAGTTTCTTGCTGGAGAGGAGGTGACATTGCGTGTTGATGGCGAGCATGATCATGATGACCAACGACACTCTACCTCGGCATTTATCACTTAGTTTATCGTTTTGGAGGATTATTGTAATCGATGGATTGTGAACTTCTTTAGTGTGTCTCACACTTTGTGAGACAGTTATTCATACGAGTTCATAATAAATAGTTGTTCTACTTCTATGAATGATTTCTATTTATGTTATATGTTGTTCGATTATGTGTGAATTATTCTGGTTATGAAACTAGTTGACAAGGCATTAACATTAAAATATTGAAAATGCCTTGAAAATACCCAACTTAATGATATATTCATTTTGAATGAAACCATTATTTAAATTCAAAGTTATGTTGATAATATGTGAAAGACATTTGATTTCTTGTCACATATGAATCCTGCCCAAGTTCGGCAAGATAACTCAAACACCGTGTATTGCATGAATACAAAGTGTTTGATGAATTGTTGAAATAGAATACATATTTGATGTATCGTATTTCAACGAAGTGGTGATTATCATTATATGACTGTTTAAATTTTGTAAATAGGTTTACCAAAGGAAACATGAGCATGAAATTATTTTATATGATCAAAGTATTTCATCGTACAAGAATATTAAAGATAAAAGAGAATCTAATTACTACGATTTGATCAATAGTAATGAAATTTGACATTATAAGATTGGCATAAGGAATTGTGAAATGCAATGTGTTTGAAATGTCAAACTGCAAAGCATCACAATGTGATATTTGACATCAAGTGGGTGAATAGATCGTTGTAGTGTAAGTATAAAGACCATTAGTTAGAAATAGTAAACAGTCAATTAGTATAGATAGTGAACCATCTGAATTCGTGAGATCGGCACCATATATTGTATGGATCATCGTGAAAGTTTTGGAGTTATTCGATATCACCAAAACAATAGTGAATAAGTCCTTGTAGAGTATTCATTGGAAACTTTGAATACAAAATCGATGGCTAGAACCAAAAGAAAGGCAAAACTACTATTGCTTGAATTTTTGGTGCATCCTTGAGAAAGTTTATGTTCTCGATAGTAAATCTTATGGAAGATAGTGAAAAACATGATGAGGATTCAAAACCCTGCATCAAAGTGTTGAGAAGTGCAACGTAAAGCGTTCCTGAACGATTCTCTTCATAAAGGAAAGAATCAATGATAATGATCATTGTATTTTCCTCACTAGTGTTTTCACTACATGAAGTAAGATTCAAAATGTACTCCACATCTTGTATGGAGACATTTGAGAATCATTTGTCATGTTACCAGAATATGACATACCTATGAAGTACGAACGAAATAACGGTGAATTAAAATTATGAGAAATCCTAGAGGCAACATTCACTTAAGATTAGAAAGCAATTCATTGCTAAATCTTACCAAGTAATAAGTTACTTGAATTTTCCAATGACTACAAGGTCATGAAGGAAAATGTGAATGACAAAGGCATGATTTGTCATGAATAATGTATTGGACAAATTCAAAAGAATTTGATTCAGAAGTGCTGAAAGTCTAGTGGATTTAATACTAGTAAGGTACTAGTGTCTCATAATAAATCTCTCAGTTTGATAATTGATCAAAGGATTTTAAAGTTATTCAAAATAGTGAGAGGATATGCAATTAGCATGAAATTGAGTGGGAGCTATGAAAGTCTTCCTAAAACAATATGTGAATGACATATTTTTGAGTGGGAGCAATATAAGTCTTGGACTTCAATATGTTGGGAACATATTTTGAGTGGGAGCTTAAAGATTAATTCTTAAGTGTATACGACAGTTAAGAATAAAATCGCATGTACCAATAAATAATGATTTATAGGTATTAAAAGTTGATAACAAAGTATATTGCGATATTATGTTGTATTCCTAAAAGTGATTTTGAAAAGGTTTCGAAATAGGAATTGATTAAGGACTGGTCCTTGGTCATTCAAATTAGGAATAACATTAAGTTAAACATCAATGGTTGAAAGAAACAAAATGATGATCGTCATCCACTATGTTGAGACATAGGTTCTATCTTGAAAAACCATGATGACAACTTAACATAATATATGATCCAAGAAGGAACGTTTGAAAAGTGATTAAGTAAGAATCACAGAATGTTGAGCTAAGTTTATCCATAATGTATAATTGAGAACTGTAGACATGTTTCCAAATCCATGAAGGATGACATATCTTAAAACATTAAGGGTTATATTATAAGGGAATGTGTTAACCTTAAATTATTGGAAATTCCTACATCAATAATACCGACTAAAGCCAAGTAGGAAGCAAGGTGATAAAACATCGAAAGTTGCACATGATGCAGTATTGTTTCAATGATTACATTTATAATAATAGATAAGATGAAAGGATCGTATGGGCACCTAGAGGGAGTGAATAGGTGCTACTTCAAATTTTACTCAATTTCAATTTAGGGTTTGACACAAAAGGTAAATTCTCTAGATTATGCAACTATGGTGAATTTACCTATATGTCAATCTAGCACATATACTAAGCAAGAACTAGATAAATAAAGTGAGGTAAAGGATAGAAGTAACCAAAGTGGAGCACACGGAGACACAAGGATTTGTTTCCCATAGTTCCTTCCTTTTGAGGGGAAGTACATCTAAGTTTGGAGAGGGGATGGTTTCAAACCACCAACACCACGAGAAGCCTCCCTTGTTCTCCGATGAACCTCACCCCAACGAGTTCGATTCACCTCTTCCACTATACGGCAACCTTCGAGGTGGAAGTCGGCACCTTTACAACAAGTTTGAGGCACACATCCATAACCTAATTGGAGGCTCCCGAATACAAGCAAGCTGTAAAACAATCAAAGACAAGCTTGTAAGAATCAAATCAACCAAAACAAGGCTTAGGGTTTGCAATGGAACCCTAGAGCAAGGGGCCCTCAAGTAAATGAAGGGGAAATGAAGATCTCTCTTGGTGAAGTTGTAGATCGATGCCTCCTCCTCTGATTCCCCAAAGATCAACAACTTTGGATGGTTGGATGAAGAGATCTTGGAGCTTTGGTGGCTCTAATGGTGTGGTCTTGCTTTTCTAGAACGTGTAAGCTGGAGGAAGGGGATGAGGTCCCCTATTTATAGGCCACACATTGTGAACCGTTGGGGACCAATCACACCGGCGACTCCGGTCTGCGAGACCAAAGACTTCGGCCTGGACTGGAGACTCCGACCCACCTCCGATCCATCTCCGGACCATGTCTCTGGCTGACATAGGCAGGGTCTTGACGTCCACTCTGGAGACTCTGGCCGTAACTCTGGACCAGAGGCACCGAAGACTCTAGTGTGTCCACACTGGAAACTCCGGCCTGAGGAGACACGTCGGAGATTTTGTCGATGATGATCCAAACAGATCGCGATTTGTCTGCCATTGATGATGGGGGATCCGAAGTAGATCTACTTGTAGGAAGTTGACAATTGTAGATCGCACGTGATGGGGCTGTCGAGATCGCAACATCAGCGCTCTCAGTTCCCACAGACGGCGCCAATTGACGAGGGTTTAACTCATCAATGCCTATTGTTATGGACTTGGGTTTTGGAGAAGAAGGGAGCACTGGAGATCTCGGTACGGCTAGCAAACAAGCACACAGGGACGCAAGGTTTACCCAGGTTCAGGCCTCATAGAGGACCCTACATCCTGCTTGTCTGCTCTTGATTGATGATGATCCGAAGGATTACAAGGTCGCCGATGGCGGTGGCGCGCAGATTGGATCTGGCGTATGTGAGAGAGATCGATGTCTAGATCTATTGTCTATTGGGGGAGAGGATGCCTTCTCGTTGGACCCTCCTAGCCTTTATATATGGGGAGGCTAGGTCTCAGGTACCAATACGAGTTGGTTTACAAGTCAGAGTTCGTATCTAGTCTAGTCTTGTACTTTTGTTGTCTTGTTATGCCAGGAGTCTGTGTCCTTGTAGGCTTCGTATCACTCGAACCATCATAGGCGTCGTGGACCTTAGCAATTCGTTGAGTGGGCCTTCCGTCGAGCCGCACCAGGTAGGCTGTAGTCGAGTGCCTATTGGGCATACCCATGTCAGTGTCACAAGAACCAAATGAAAGCAAATGTTCGAATAAAAAGACATAAAGATGACATACCAACCCATGCAAATCCCGATGCGCCTAATGGACAACTTCTCCCCCTTTGGCATCGAAACACCGAAAAGGAAAAGTGTCAGTTATCGTCCCAAAGAAGATCACTCGGAGTCATCGTCGTCATCATCATCCTCATCCTGATCATAATCATCATCTACAATAGAAGTATGTGGCCCTTTGCTGCGAGGGCAAGAAGAGGAGGTGCCCTGAGGTGCAACACTAGAAGTAACCTTAGAGAAGGTCTGCCAGTCAACTAGGCTTGCACTCATGGCATTCCAAGCCCCAAAGGAAAGTGTGTGATCAGACTCGGCAAATGGTTCAGCTCCATGTTCATCATTGTACTCTGACTCTCCTTCCTCTTCTTCCTCACCTTGAGGCTTGATTTCCTTGAGAAGTTTTTCAATCCTATGGTTGCTCTTGTAGGCATCATGCTGACCCTTACAAATGTCAACATTCATGCAGCAAAGGGTATTCTCCCAAAAGGATGCCTTCTTGACTTTCTCCTTAACCAACTCACGTGTGATAGGAGACATGTGTACATTGGAGGCATTCTCCTCCTAGCGCCCCTAGGAGGGGTAGGAGCACGCTCAGCCTTAGAGATATCTTCATCCTCACTCTAAAATGGCTGCCTAGTCACCATCTTCCCTTTCTTCTGAATGGACACCAAGGCATGTTCTGTAAGATTTGGGGGTAGAGCAAGTGGTGAACCACGAGGCTGAGTGTTAATGAGCCTCAACACTAAAGGTGCATATGGAGGAGATTTCCTGTAGAGGATGGCATGGTACATCTCCTCAAAAATGTAATCCATCACATCAATAGCAAAGCCCTCGGCATCAGGACCAGTGCTGACTCGTGTACTAACGAGCTCATTAGGGAACCCCAAGAGGAAGGTATCATGAGCACAGCAGTAAGTTTTCCCTCAGTTATGAAACCAAGGTTATCAATACAGTAGGAGCAAGGAAACACCCCAAAGGTGTAGCTGGCTGAGCTTTGGCAGGGCGCACTACCGGTGCCAGCAGCAACGTGGATACCTGCACAACACAACCACAGAACTCTATTCCCAACTTGTGATGAGGTTGTCAATCTCACCGGTTTTGCTGAAAACAAAGGATTAAACGTATCGAGTGTAAGAAGGTAATAGTTTGTAGAAAGTAAACACAAAACAATAAACAATTGATTTTAGATTGATAGTAAAAGAAAGGACTGGGGTCCATAGTTCACTAGAGGTGGCTCTCCTTAAGATAGATGACATGTTGGGTGAACAAATTACAGCGGGGCAATTGACAAACATCGAGAAATCATACAAGCATATACTACTCATCTTAACTCCTTTGAGATTCGATTGGGCATTACAACATTATACATAGACCGCCATCCAACTGCATCTATGACTAATAATCCACCTTGAGTTATCATGAACCCCTCCAGTATTAAGTTGCAAGCAACGGATAATTGCATTATGAATTATGTGTAAAGTAAACAATACGATTGTTCTATGAACAAAGGATTGTTGTTTTCTCCCTAGTAGCAACATCACATCTAGTACCTTAGAGATTTCTGTCACTTCCCAGTTACGGAGGCATGAACCCACTATCGAGCATAAATACTAACTCTTGGAGTTGCTAGAATCTACTTGGCCAAGATAGCTACTAACAACGGAAAGCATGCAAGATCACAAATAACAAAGACATGATAGAATCAATAATCAATCTGAAATAGCATCTCAATATTCATCGGATCCCCGCAAACACAACATGTAGAATTACAAATAGATGATCTTGATCATGAACGGAGCTCACAAGATATAAACATGATAACACAAAGGAGGAGAACCAGCCATCTAGCTACTACATGGACCCGTAGTCTGGAGATGAACTACTCACGCATCACACCGGAGGCTTGCATGATGATGAAGAAGGCCTCCAGGGTGAATTCCCCTCTCCGGCAGGGTGCCGGGAAGAGCTTCAGATCCCTCCCGATCTAGGGATTGAGATGCCGGCGGCTATAGACTCTTTCGTGGAATTTTTGTTCGGGTACTTAGAGTTTCTATATCGGAGGCAACTTATAGGCGGAAGGAGAGGCCGGTGGGGTGCCTGGGGCGGCCAGATCACCCCCCAGGTGGTGTGGCCAGGCCCCAGCCCCTCTCCGTCTCGTATTCTAGCTCCATGTGTCCCTTAGTGAAAAACTGACTTTGGCTTTTGTCCCGTCCAATTCTAAGAATATTCATTTTCTGACTTTCCTGGAACCAAAAACAACAGAAAACAGGCAGCTGGCACTGTGGCTCTTGTTAATAGGTTAGTCCAAGAAATCATATGAAAAGTACTCCAAAGTGTGGACAAAACATAAGAAAGTAGATAAAACCAAGCATGGAACATCAAAAATTATGGATACGTTTGCTAAAGGGAATATGCCTGAGAGGCAATAATAAAGTGGTTATTATCTTATTCCTTGTTTATGATAAATGTTTATTTTGCATGCTATAATTGTATTGATTGGAAACGTTAATACATGTGTGTTTAATAAACAAATAAAAGGTTCCTAGTTTTGCCTCTCTTATAGACTAGCTCGTTGATTAACAAGATGATCAAGGTTTCCTGATCATGGACATTGGATGTTGTTAATAACGAGGTAACAACATTTGTGAAATGATGTGATGAAATTGATGTGAGTAGGCTTAGTGGAAGCTCCACCCACATGAATGAGGGAGAGGTGGGGGCACCCACCATGGCCTTGGGGTTGCGCCCCCTCCCCTATGAAAGGAGTCCCATGGCTCCTCTCCTCTTGCCCCACCTCCTCGTGAAGGTTCTCTTCTCCCTCTAGTTATTCCCATGGTCTCGGATTAGCGAGATACATGTTCCCGGTGGCTTTATCTGGAAAGGACTTGCTGCTTTCGCTGCATCGCTGGAGCGAGGAGGCAGAGGTTGTTTGGTGGACCGGACGTGTGTGCGATCACGGATGCACTGCTACTTTGCGGTGCTGGACTTGATGGTGCTGGACCTGATGGTGCTGGAACTGCTGGACCTGAAGAACTTCATCACGATCTTGAGATCGGCAAGTGTACGACTACATCATCCATGAGTTCCATCTCGTTAACAAAGCTTTGTTGTCTTCAAGGGTATGTTCTCTATGGATGTATATCCACCCGTTGCTTGTATCTAGTAGATAGATCTTGGTGTATAGTTCCCATCGTAGGTTTTTTTTTGTTTTCTATGCTGCGAACCCAACAGTGGTATTAGAGCCTGATCTATGCGTAGGTGCTTTGCATGGGTAGTACACATATGTTTATATGTGGGCGATGATGATCATGCTATGTATTTTGGATATTGGTGGCATAGTGGGATGAAGCGGCTCGGACTAACTTTACATCTCCTCGCACATGAGACCGGCTCCACGACTGACATGCAACTAGTTTTGCATAAGTGGCTAGAGGGTGTCTATCTCTCCTACTATAGTCAATATCTGATTTACAACGAGTTGCTAATAACTTAGTTATCATCGTTGTAGTTCCATGTTCATAGGTAAGACCGGTTTTATCTCCAAAATCCCTACTCCATGTAAAACTTGCAATGGATAAATTAGAGGCATCTATTTTAGATTGTTGCTGGGCTAGTGTCATGATATGGTAATGTTGTAAGTTGATGTATGGTAGATACCCTTACAACACACCTAACGTGTAAGTTCCATAGACCTTGGCCTTACACACAAAGGAATGATAGAGATCATACCATGATACACATGATGGTGATCAAATGCATGGACCATATCATTCCACTTTACACATATGATGTTTGCATCTTATATTGCTAGTTTGGCGTTTTAGTAGCACCGTTCTATGGATCGTCTTTCGAGACATCACGTGATGATCGGGTGTACTCGACTCTACACTTTCATACAACGGGTGTAAGATAGTTTTACACACGCGAGTACTAAGGTTCTTACTTGGCGAGCCTAGCATGTACAGACATGGCCTCGGAACACGGACCGAAAGGTTAACCATGAGTCATATAGTTGATGTGATGCCCATATTGATGCTCGCCTTTGAAGCTACACCGACTCACGTGATGATCGGACTTGGTGTAGTTGATTTGGTTCATGTAATCACCAAAAAGGCATGAGGGATGTCGTTTTTGAGTGGGAGTTCATTTCTAATTTGGATTAGTCGAACTCAATTTTTCATAAACTAAATCAAAGTGAATTTGCATAATTTGTTGTAGTCATTGGCATCTGTTTACTACCTTATGCTTAGTTTTAATTGAGATAATAGAACTATAGAATTCTGGATATTTACTTTACGAACTGGTATTGTATTGTTTTGAATGTCAATTTAAAGTTTAGAAGTCCTATTGCAAACTTTCAGCAAACTCAATTTACTCCATGAAGTTTAATAAGTAATATTAAACCAAGAGTAACAATTCCAGTGTTAGTATCTAAAGTATCATGTTTGCCTCCATGATTCTTGATATTCAAAAATTGATTTAATATCAAGGTTATCTAGGAGCTGAAAGAATTGTTTCAGAAACCATCATGTGTGGAAGATATTGTGATATCGGAAACAATGTTTTGGTTGCATTATGATAGATTATAATTTAGCAAAATACATGTTCTCATATTGTACGAGAATTTGTGAAGGATGGAGATGCTAGGCATCCGAATCTCCCAAAAGGTTTCGGGAACTGAAATTATACTCGTCATTCTTCCTTATAGGCTATAGTAGCTTTATCATGAAAGTTGTCATGATAAGGATGAATAGAAGATGTAAGTAAAATGTTTACTACACTAATAGATTACTAAAGAATGAATTTTTGAAAGAACACCAAACATTTGATGATGGTGATCCACTTCAAAGTGCAAGTTCAAAGGTATTAGTATTTGACTATATACACTTTGTACTATGTGTCATGTGAATGACACCACTATTGATGTTGATAGATTCTTTTAAAAGAAAAGGAATTGCTGAAAGAGAATCTATAAAATATTTGGCAGAAAAGAAAAGGTTGGAGATATCCAACTTAGGTATATAGAAGATATACATGTTATGGCTGTATTCCTTGATTGTTAAACAATGTGGCTCTTAGGTATTGGATAGCGAATTGGTTGGTGTGAAGTGTCATACAGAACAACACAATTCATGAACAGTAACGACCTAAGTAACTAGCAAGAGAATAAGTGATGATGTTCATCGAAAACAAATAAAGTGTTATTGTGTTTTTCGTTGTCATCAAACCTAGCCTTCAAGATTTGTTTTAATAATTG
Organism: Avena insularis; assembly: GCA_023614405.1. Classification (NCBI taxonomy): domain Eukaryota; kingdom Viridiplantae; phylum Streptophyta; class Magnoliopsida; order Poales; family Poaceae; genus Avena; species Avena insularis. Next base: position 479,777,563 of record CM042686.1, on the reverse strand, counting down.
TTATTTTGTTCCGGTATTACGAGAACAATGGTTGTTCAAATAATTATCGTATTCCATAAAGGATGGATGAACTTTTATAAGTCTAGTTGGAGAAATCACATCCATAAACATTATTGCTAAAATGTAGTAAGACAAATGATTGGAAGATCACTTATGAAGTGACATCGCTGTTTGAATTATATTGGAAAGTAAACATGAAGAAACTCCATGTTGATGGATGTCATGGTGGTGGCACGGCAGATGCCATGGATAGGCTAAAGATGGGGCCAATGAGTGCTAGGGGAATCCAGGGAGGGAGAGCGTGGTGATTCCACGCACGGAAGTTCTTATATTTCCTCTATCAATGGTGTTTACAAGTTCTCCTGAGGCTCTCAGCAAGAAGGAGATGTTGTCTCTTACCCCCTACGAAGTAGCCCTAGAGTTCTACCTTAGATAGAGGGAATGAATGATCGATCGTCCCTCTCTATGGAGGCCCGATGCTCCTTATATAGGGAAGCCCGGGTTACAATTCTAGGGCACAGGTGGCAGCATATTCTACGAATATGCTCCTTTCCTAAAGCAGATGCTTCTTTATTCTCTTTAACGGCCCGTCCGGGCTTTGGACGTAACCCACAACATCATCCTTGTATTTTGGCATCACTAGACACGGGCTACGTCATCCGGCTTTGCCCGCATCACCTTGGTCGCCCCTGACCCGCTGGTCCTCTTCTTTACTTTACTTTGCTCATGCTACAGCTAATAAAGCCACCTTTTGACCAGCGGGGGATTCCTTCTCTTGGAAGCTAGAATAATCCGGCTAGCATATAGCTAATCCGGCTTACCAAGCTACCTGCAAAACAGATAGACAGGGCCGGCATAAATCTTATGCCGGCTGGACCATAGTCAAGGAGATGCTCCATGGGCCGGGTCACACCGTGATTCGGCCTGCCTTGAGGTGACCCGGTCAGCACTTGCTTTGACAGTGCCGTACCCCGGCTAACTCGGCCCTTATACCCCGGTGTTACCCTACCTGGGGGTATCCCCAACATTAGTCCCCGAAGCTGGTGCGGTCTTAGCAACTTTTAGTTGTTAAGGCCATAGCAGGTTCCCATATCCGGATCCTTTGCTCCTTAGGCCGAGTTACCTCGTAGCCCAGAGTTTCCCATCTTGCGACCCTTTGCTCTTTCCGAGTTATTCCTCATTGGACAGGTCTTTTTCTTGCTTATCTGGGTTAGCTTTCCTTCTCTTGTACGCTTCTCCACATCCTACGTGGAGGGTAATCATCATTTTGCCTCATTTTAAGGGCCACACGCATTTAATGCGCTGGTTACTGTCGCAATGTCAGGAATAACTTCTGTAAACGTCTCTTCACTGCAGCGCCTCGTTAACCGTAACATTACATCACATCGTGGGGTCATCTGCTCCTGTAGCCCTTCATGTGGCCTTGCTCTGATTAACTGCTCGTCACAGACACGCCACGCGCACGCACGCCGCCAAGAAGGATCCCACGACGCGCATGCAGCGCGGTTAAGTAGGAGGCGTGGGGCAATTTCAGGGGAAGTTCCCCCATTTCCTCTGTGCTTCTCAGCTTCTCTCTCTTTCACAGCGACCTCGCCACCGCCGCCAGTTTTCTGCTACACGAGCGCCACCGCGACCGTGCTCAGGCAGCCACTCGCACTTGCGCCACCATTCCCATTCACATTTTCCATCACGGGGCCTTGCGCTTCCCGCTTTCCTTCCTCCGGCTATCTCTACTCCGATTAGTGCCTCGAAGACCTTGAATCCACCATGTCAGAGGCGGAGGCAGCGGTGGTGGCGCAGCAGGAAGAAGGAGCGGAGGGCCGCCAGCGCGGCTGTTGGGACGGCTCCACGTCACCTGCCGCCTCGCCTCCGGTGAAGTCACTCCTTCCCCCAAATCTAGGGAATACGTTGTTTTTCTTTCACATTTCCAACGTGGCTTCGGCGTTCCCACTTCCGATTTTTTCTTTGATTTTATTTCCACATACAAGTTGTAACCGCATCATCTCCCCGCAAATGCCATTACCTCCCTGTCTTCCTTCGCTTCGGGCATTGAGGGGTACATCGGCCTCTGGCTAACCAAAGAACTTTGGATCAAGTTCTTTGGCCTCCGGAGGAACGTTGTTCCGAATAAGGAGCATGCCCCGGAGGACAAACACTTGACCCAGTGCGGCGCCGCCTCCATTTCTCCCTGGAAGTAGTCTGTGTTCCCCCGGGTCACCGGACTCAAACCTTGCAAGGGCTAGGCCTGGACTTTCTTTTATGTCTGGAACTCAACCAAAGAGGACCTGATCCGGCTGCTCCCCTTCAAACTTGGCCCTCCTGACACCTCGCGTTAGGAGAGCATTCCGAAGCGGCCCACGGCTCTGGCGAATCAAGTGGAGCGCCGGATCAAGGAGCTACTCAAGGAGAAACTCTGGGGGAGGATATTATGATTACTTTCCTCCACAGCAGGGTCTCCCCCCTCCAGAAGCGAGCCCACAAGATCTGTTACCTTAGCGGCCCTCTCGACCCTCACCAGATTTCTTCCTTCGAGTTGGATAACTCGGCGTTTTACCGCCGGGTTAAATCCATATTCAATCTGGAGAAGGAGTTCTCCAAGGATTGGGATTGGGGCCTTGAGCCCTTCAGCCGGGTCAACCTTCCTCCACAGGTGAATTTTCCGGTTCTTGTTTTCCGAACCTTCTCTGTATGTCGATTCACTTTTGTAACTTTTCAATCGTTGCCTTGTTCTTAGCGATTCCTCCAGCATCCACTAGAGGACGGCGAGGTCCTAGCAAGCAAGTGGTTACCGGACCACACCGAGGAGGATAAGGAGGAGCCTGATCCAGAGGCCTTCCTGCCTACCCCGGACGTTGTCAGACGCAGCGCTGGTAAGTCCTCTTCTCTAAGGGATTGGCCAGACGATGATGACTCGGATGTTGAGGTCCTGGAGGTATTTGATCCGGTTCTCATCTCGTATGCGCATCTGGCTATGTTCGAATATTCAGCTAACCTGGATGATCAGGTCCACGAGGTTCCTCCCCTTTCCATTGGTGGCCTGGCCCTGGCTCCATCCCAGAAGCGCGCAGCTTCGGAGGTGCCGCCGCCCAAGAAGAGGCAAAAGAAGTCCAGAGTTAAACCCTCGGCCAAGCCTGCCGCCAAGAGCACGGTTCGGAGGGATCCCAAACCTCGGGCTCCTCCTACCGCGGATGAGTAAGTTCTTTAATACTGCTTCTTGGGACTTTTTCCTTTGATTGCCTTTGTTTCTTACTGATTCTCTTCTTTTGACTTGGTGCTTTTTATTTTTCTTAGAGCTCCTAGGGATATCCCTGAGAGCGGCTCCTAGGGATATCCCTCAGAGCGGCTCCGACATTGCCTCCCCACTCCGGAGCAGTCCCTCTCCCCCCCCAACAACGATTATCGCCCGCTCAGCCCTATTCAAGAGGGCTCCGCGGCTGCACTTGACCAGAGACCACCTCGCCAAGAGGAGGGCAATGTCGGTGCGGGGGGTAGTGGGGCAGATCAGGATACGACGATGTCGGATCTCCCCAGCTCCTCGGCCTCAGCGCCAGATCCTGAGGTGTCATCTTCATCGGTGCCGCCCCCAGCAAATCCTTTTGTTTCAGTACCAGCATCAGCAGCACCAGCAGCACCAACACCAGCAGCACCAGCACCGCACCAGTAGCACCAGTAGCAGCAAAGACCTCCAAGCCTCCCAAGGGAAAAGCTCCATCGGCTCCCTCCGGGTCTATCCCTTCTATGGCAGATATTTTTCAATCAATTCCTCCACCTTCATCTGGCAAAGTCAAGAAGACTTTCGGGTCAGCAAAAGTAACTTCATCCAGGTCTACCGCTTCCAGATCAGAGGGCAGTCAACAACTCGTTTTGCATACCAGCCCCGCTGCAGCTCAATCCGCCAGGCAAGAGGCCCACGTGAAGGGTCTTGTGGCGATCTATTCTCTGAGCGGCAAAAGCTACAGTCCACTGCTCCTTGAGTATGTGAAGAACTGGAACGATGTATAATGCGTCAACCCTCAAGATGATCTACCAGAGAAGTTTGGCCCAGCCGAGTTCAGCGCCCAGATGAACTCCGCTACCAAGGCTATCTCCTTAGCTGGCCGGATGATGGAGGTAATTCTTTTTGTCTGCTGTTGATGTTTTACATAACTGAGCACTTGTAGATATAACCCCTAGTCCCCGAGCCTCTGAGGGAATAACTTGGTATTCGGTCGGATGCTTCTTGTAGAACTTAGCTTTTGTTCATAATGACATCAAATTTTAGTGGATTTAGAGCCGGGTCTAGTTCCTTGGCCCGTATCTTATGTACTTCGAATATCCAGACACCTAGAGCCGGGTTAAGTTCCACTTGGCCCGGATCTTGTAGACTTCGAATATCCACACACCTAGAGCCAGGTTAAGTTCCACTTGGCCCGGATCTTGTAGACTTCGAATTGTTTTTACTCTGCCTTTGAACTTTGCCATTGCCTTGGTTGTTTCAGATTACCACTAACCGCCGATCCGCTGAGTTCCAGCGCCTGCTGGACTCCTACAAAGACATTCGTGCGCGTTATGGTAAAGTCCTGGTGGAGTACCAGAAGAGGGGTAATTTTCCATTCTCCCTCCTCCGTATTTACTCGAACTTCTTAGTATCCATATGAATTTGTTGTCTGAATCATGCATACGAGGTTGAAGCTGAAAATATAATCATGCGGAAGAACCTTGCTAAAATTAAAGGTAAGTTTATATCCTCCACACGATCGTTGTATTTTCCTTGCCTTATCCGATGGACACTTATACTTTGGGTCCTCCGAATCATTGTGCTGTTGCAGTTGCTCTCGAGGATAGTGTGACCATGCTTGAAATGATGACTCACTTCCTCGAACAAGCAGGGAATTATGAGGCTGAGCTGAAAAAGAAAGAAGCAGAGATAGCTCGGCTCCAACAGCAGGACTCAGAGATCACTCGGCTGAATGCCAAAATTCAAAGGCTTAAGAGCTTCCATCAGTCTGAGTTGGAGAAGGCTGGCCAGGAGTTTGTCGAGGAGAAGGAGCGTTTAACCACGCTAATATCCAAGGATAAGAGCCTACTGGAGGAAGCCGACGCCAAGCTTATGTCGGTAACCACCGAATACGAGAAACTCCAGGCCCATAATGCCAATGTTGATTTCGAGCTTCAGCGACTCCTCTTCCATATTGCGCATAAGTTTTCTGCCCTTGCTTGATCTTTTACCCTCCGCATTTGGTCCTTTTGTTCACTATTTTTCTTCTTATCCTTAGGAAAATTTCTAGAGAGCGATACACTCGCTGCCTCTGCCGTACGCCAGTCCTGCGAACAGCGTGGAATTCTTGCTGCCCCTGGTGACGAGCCAATCCCTTATACTACAAAGGATCTCCTGGCAAGTCTCACCGCTCGTCTTGAGGTAGTAAAGAATCATGGCACGGGTATTATCCCAGTGGCAACACGGATGTTCAGCTGCCTCTGGCCTAGTGAAACCATTCCAAAGAAAGGCTCGGCTTTCATAGCCAAGTTGATGGAGTGTGACATGCAGCTGCATCTGTGGCGCAAATCTGCCGCACGGGCTAGGTCCGACATTGCTTTAAAATTTGCTCTCTCATGGTACGAAGGAATTGACTTGGCATTGCTCACTCACATGCGCACCGGGTCTAAGTGGTGCGAGGATCCGGAGTGGATCGCGCGCCGCCAAGCCTGTGCCAACAAGCTCATCCAGTACTCCTTCTGCCATGCTTGGAATGATGGGCCGAGTTATCTTGATGCTGCTGATGAAGAAGTTGTCTCTGGAGCTGAAGAGGAAGGGAGTGAGAGCGAGGGCTCTGAACTAGGCAACAAGGCTAAAGACCCGGAGGATGACGAGGTTAACCCGGGCAAAGCTGTATTTAAATACTTTGGTTTGGTTGTGCTACAATTTTATGTTCTGAACTAATTTTTATTTCTGGATTATCGTGGGTGAAGTCCCCGAGTTTCATTTTCTTGTTCCCCCAATTTTTGACCCAGCTCGCGTCTACCTTGATTAGGTTTTTTGACTTACGAGCCAGAGGTTCAAAAAATTGACTTAACAATACTTGAAACCTTGAGATTAGCTCGAAATGATCCGGTGTTTCAGTGACAAAACAAACTAGAGGTTAGCCAAAAAACCAATGTCGGCCTGCTTAAGCTCTTTCCCTTAGTCGTTTTTCATGTGCCTTGCCATTCCAAACTTGTTATCTTTCTTGCCATGAAGCCAATTCTTGTTGGACAGCAACAAAGTTGAAGAGTTAGGTTTTTGGTGCTTACACATTACTAATCCAACTAAGGTAGAAGCGACTCAACCCAGCCGACATAAAAATACGAAAACAAAAAACAAGTATTATAGCAGTCCCCGAGTCTCTGCTCGGGGTGGCAAAGTTTTTATTGATAATCTCATCGCCGACATACATACCAACGTATGAGTAGCTCGGATACATTCACCTCTTAGGTGTAGAAAGGACGAAGCAGTGCTACGTTCCACGGTCGTTTGGATTCTTCTCCGGACCTGTCCTCCTTGTTCTTTTCCTGGGGTTGTGCATCAATAAGATAGTAGGAATCATTGTGCAAGGCTTTGCTCACAATGAAAGGTCCTTCCCATGGAGGGGATAACTTATGCATGCCAGCAGTGCGTTGTATTAACCGTAGTACCAAATCACCTTCTCGGAAAACTTGGGGGTTTACTTTCTGGCTATGATAGCGTCGGAGTTTTTGCTGATATATGGCGGATCTGGACAAGGCCAGTTCTCTCGCTTCTTCCAGGAGATCAACATCATTTTGCCGGGCTTCGTGCACTTCGGCTTCTGTGTATTGGGTGACTCTTGGCGAATCATGCTCTATGTCGGCTGGTAATACATCTTCTGCCCCATATACCAGAAAGAATGGCGTATAGCCTGTTGATCGATTAGGAGTTGTTCTTAAACTCCACAGTACCGCTGGTAGTTCTTCTATCTAGCACCCCGCTGATCTTTGCAGCGGCTCTATGAGCCGGGGTTTTATCCCGGACAATACTAGTCCGTTGGATCTTTCCACTTGCCCGTTCGATGCGGGGTGGGTGACTGAGGCGACATCTAACCGGATCTTCTTTTCTCGGCAGAATCTTGCAAACGCTCATTCAGCGAAATTTGTCCCATTATCAGTTATGATGCTATGGGGATAGTCGTACCTTAGGATTATATCCTTGAGGAATCTTACCGTTGTCGCCCCATCACATTTCCGAATTGGTTTCACTTCAATCCATTTGGTGAACTTGTCCCCCATGACCAGCATATGGGTCATCCCTCCTTTGGCTGGCTTAAATGGTCCTACCATATCTAGGCACCATACAGCAAATGGCCATGTAATGGGGATAGTTTTCAGCTCGGACATTGGTAGGTAAGTTTTCGTGGTGTATCTTTGACAACCGTTGCATTTTCTCACCAAGTCCTCTGCCTGCTCCAAAGCACTGGGCCAATAAAATCCATGCCAGAAAGATTTTGCTACTAAGGCCCTTGAGGAGGCATGGTGGCCACATTCCCCTTGGTGGATATCCCGGAGTATGTCAAGTCCTTCCTCTAGATCTACACACCTCTGCAGCACTACTGTCACACTCCTTTTGTATAGTTCGGCATTGATAATTGTATAGGCCTTTGCCCTTCTCTGAATCTGCCTTGAACTTACTTCATCATCCGACAAGATTCCCTCTTTCAGAAAATCGAAAATTGGCTTGGCCCAAGTTGGCACAGTCCGAACGAGAAATGGTTCCTCATCAACTTCCATTGCATCCATCGACATAACTCCTGTCGGATTAGACCGAACAGTCCCTAGGTTTGCTGAGGCAGTCCCCGGGTTTGCCGAAGCAGTCCCCGAGTTTGCTGAACTTTGCCATTGCCCAGTCCCCGAGTTTGCTGAGGTCTTCCCCCACTCTATCTCCATAGGTGCAGCTCCTGATCCGGAGAGTGCCGGGATGTAAATGGAATCTAATTCGGGTGATGTTGTGATAGATGGTTTTCGTAGGTGCTCCAAGGCAACATTTGGCGGGATTGGCTGCCGGGATGAGCCCAACTTGGATAGCGTATCTGCCGCCTCGTTTTCAATTCGGGGTATGTGATGGAACTCACATCCCTCCAAAAACCCACTTATCTTTTGAACATGGAACCTGTATAGGGCCATGTTAGCATCCAAGGAATCCCAATTTCCAGATACTTGCTGCACCAGCAAATTAGAATCTCCAAAGCATTGTATCCGACGTATCCCTACTTCTTTTGCCACTTTGAGACCATGCACCAATGCTTCATACTCTGCCACATTATTCGAGGCACTGAAGTGGATTTGAAGGACATACTTCAATTGATCCTTCTTGGGCGAGGTGAGCACTACTCTGGCGCCCAACCCGTCTTTCAGTTTTGATCCATCAAAGTGCATTTGCCAATAATTGGAGTCCGGCAAGGGTGGGTCGTATTGGATTTCAGCCCAGTCCACAAAGAAATCCGCCACGGCTTGTGACTTGATTGCATCCCTTCTGTCAAACTGTGGTGCATAGGGAGCTAACTCGAGTGCCCACTTTGCTATGCGGCCACTTGCGTCTTTGTTACTCATGATTTCTGAAATGGGTGCCTCACATATCACCTTGATGGGGTGTTCCTCAAAATAGTGTTTGAGTTTCTTGGCTGACATATATACTCCGTATGCCATCTTCTGATAGTGAGGATAGTTCTATTTCGAGGTTGATAATACCTCGCTCAGATAGTACACCGGCCTTTGCACGGATTTTCCTTCCTCTTCGCGCTCCACTCCGATTACTGCACTTACAACTCGGTTGGTCGCGGCTACGTAGAGCAACATTGGCTCCTTAGGTAGTGGTGCAGCTAGGATTGGCGCGGTAGATAACATCTTTTTCAATTCTCGAAATGCAAGATCCACCCGTGGCATCCATGTGAACTTGTCTGCCTTTTTCATTAGCTGATAGAGGGGCAAGGCCTTCTCTCCCAACCGACACACGAACCGACTTAACGATGCCAGGCAACCAGTGAACTTCTGCACATCGTTAAGACATTTTGGTAGTTCCATTCTTTCTATGGCCTAGATTTTTGTCGGGTTAGCTTTGATGCCACGGCTAGACACCAAAAAACCGAGTAACTTTCCGGCGGGTACGCCAAAGTTGCATTTCTCCGGGTTCAGCTTCATTCGGAACCTTCTTAAGTTCGCGAATGTCTGCCGGATATCCTCAAGGAGCGTATTTCTTCCCTTGGTCTTTATTACCACATCATCCACATAGACTTGCACATTCCGACCTATCTGATCATGTAAGCATTTTTGCATGCATCGCTGGTACGTTGCTCCTGTGTTACATAATCCAAACATCATAGTGCGATAGCAATAAGCCCCATACATGGTAATAAACATAGTCTTTATTTGATCATCCGGATTCAGGGGTATCTGGTGGAAACCAGAATATGTATCAATGAATGATAGTAGCTCACATCTGGTCGTTGAGTCTATGACTTGATCTATTCTAGGGAGTGGAAATGGATCTTTGGGACATGCCTTATTCAGGTCCGTGTAGTCAATACACATGCGCCATACCACAACTACGTTTGGATCATCTTTCTTCTTCTCCACCAGCACCGGATTAGAGAGCCAATCCGGATAGAGTACTTCCATGATAAATCTGGCCACTAAGAGCCTAGCTATTTCGTCTCCAATGACTTTCCTCCTGTCTTCGACGAAACGCCGGAGTGGTTGCTTCACCGGCTTAGCCCCGGGTCTTACGTTTAATGAGTGCTCATCCAACTCCCTTGGTACACCTTGCAGATCTTGTGTAGACCAAGCAAAGATATCTCGATTCTCACGGAGGAAGTTGACGAGCTCGCTTTCCTATTTGCTGCTTAACCCGGCACCAATGGTCACGGTGCGCTCTGGGAACTGATCATCGATTGGTACTTTCTTCATGTCCTTAGTTGCTTGGAACGATACGCTCCCGTGCGGGTTGGTCAAGGTCGGCATATGTTGTTGCGCGGATTGAGCCAATGCCACCACTTCCAGTATCTTCCTTTTCTCTTGAGCTATCACGATGGACTTGGCTAAATTAGATCCGGCTGAGGCGCACTCGATCGAACGCTGGAAGTCCCCTGATACAGTTATCACACCCCTTGGTCCGGGCATCTTCATCTTAAGGTAACTGATGTGGGTCGTTGCCATGAATTTGTTCAGCGCTGGCCTGCCGAGTAACGCGTGATAAGCGCTCTCCAGATTCACCACCTCGAATTCCAAGTTCTCAGTGCGACAGTTGTCTCTTGTGCCAAATAACACGTTAACCCGGACCTTACCAATTGGTTCACAAGAAATACCCGGCACAATGCCATGAAAGGTGGTCCTCGTTGCTTGCAACATGTTCTCTGTTATCCCCAACTTGTGCATGGTATCCTTGTACATAATGTTGATACTGCTGCCATTGTCAATCAGTACCTTGGAAAACCTTACATTGAGATTCAGGCTGATGAACATCGGATCTAGGACCAGATCATAGGTTCCTGGGCTTGGCATGATCTTTGGGTGATCCTTGACACTCCATGTAATCTCCTGATCCGCCTAGGGCATATACCTCACCACCGTCGGCATTACTGCGTTTACCTCCATATGCCGGTGCTGCGAGCTTTTCCGGTTATTCTCTTTCATGGTGAACACGGAGTAGCTTTGATGATGTTCCATGTACTCATTTCGTCCCTCATTCTCCTTGTAACCTTGACCTTGTTGCTGGTTATTGCCCACTTGATGTACCGCATCCCTTCTTTCCGGATTCTCGTACCTCGGAGGAGGTGGTGGCAGCATCAGTTGCTGTCCATTCCCCCTGTCAGTAACGGTGGCCGTGGTGCTTCATTTCTAGGTGCTTCGTTCCGAGGTGCCTGAGCATTCCCCGAACTTCCCTATTCTAATTTCCTCATCCATTCACATTGCTGGGTTGTATGATTCGTCGGGCTATTCGAGCTTGGCGTATGGAATTTGCAAGGTTGATCCAGCATAGACTCAAATGTATACCTCGGTCTATCCTTTCGTTCTTGCCATTGCTTCTTCTGCTCCGGGGTCCAAGGTTTTTTCCCTTCATTTTTCTGTTGCCAGTTTTGCCCTCCAGTTTTTTGGCGTTGGCTGGCTCCAGCATTGGAATGATCCCGGTCCACTGTTGCGACCTATTGCGAGTTGTACCGGTAATCCGGACGTTCATCCCTTCTCTTTCCTCGAAAATCGTTCCTCCTTGACGATCCGGATCCATCTCGGCCGTAATACTCCTCGTTTGCCTCGCTCGACATTAGCCGAGGTTGCGTTGGATCTCCCAAAGCATATGAATCTGTGATCCGGATTGTCTCAGCCAAGGTAGTTGGCATATCTCGTTGTAACCTCTACCACAGCATACTTCCATATCTGCATCCCTGAGAGAACCACACAATAGCTTGTGAGTCAATTACTCCTTCCCACGAGTTTTGCACATTGCACCACCGAGTCAGGGAATCTCTATCTGGCTCATTCGGTCTCTGCCGGCACAACGCAAGGGTCTGCGGCCTGTTGGGTCTCTTGTAAGTGCTTGAGAAATTGCTAACGAACAGCTCCTAGAAATCCAACCAACAGTTGACACTCCCTGGTGGCAAATTGTTCAGCCAAACTCGCGCTGGTCCTTCCATCATCTGCGGCACATATCTTACCGCCCATCTCAAATTTCCTATTGCGATTTTGACCGCTGTGGCATAGTAAATTAGCCAATCCTCCGGCCTAGTGCTACCATCATAAGTTCGGGTTGCTCTGGCCAGCTGAAAGTTCGGCACTGGTGGCTCGTTCATGATCCGGGGCCCAAAGCATGCTGGACCCGGTGGACCTTGTATCTCGGTTTGCTTCGACCTATTAATCCTATCCAACTTCAACCTTGCATCATCTAGATGCAAGTTCCTGCTTCCTAGCCGTGATCCAATTACGTGGTGATCCGGTCTTGGGGTATCCATCGTTGACCATAACCGAATAACCATCATTGTATCTTTCCTGATCTGGATGTGCATTATGCTGTTGTGCTGCTTGTCCCGCACTCCCCTCTTGCCGAGGTATGCGTTGTTGCTGCGTCCGAGGTAAATTTTGCATCGCTCCAAGGGGATCGCGCTGTCCGGCATTGCTGTTGGCAGCATTTCTTTGACCGGCATTGCCTTGGTCACGGCTACCTCGTGCAGCCACACCTCGACAGGTACTGTGCCGGTCATCATCAACTTTCACTACTTTGCCTTTTCCAGCCCTTACCGGGTCAAAAGGAACCATTTGTTTGTCTCTTCTTCTGGATTCCACTACCTCTTCTCTCCTGGGATTATGACCCGGAGATGATGCGGCTCCTCTGGATCTTGTCGGGTTATTTCTAGCTGAATGTACCACCTATGAGGCTCCTTGCGGCACCGGGTTTGCCTTGTTTATTTCTTCATTTTGCTGGCATGCAACTCTCAACAAGTGATTCACCCTCTCTTGCTGCCTTTGTCGGGCCTCTCCGGTTAAACCTTCTAACTCAGACGCGACCGCATTTGCTGCCCTGAGGTTCTTTGCCGGGGTATTGTACCTATCCAACCGTCCTATTACTATCGTGGCTGTCTGACCCGGCCTAGGCTCGTACTCCTTGTCAATCTCAGTGATCAGGTTCCTGCCCCGGATTTTCACTCCATCTATACGATTTGCCTTAGCGTATTCTCTCAAGGTGATGTTCAAGGACTAATGCAGCTCTGCTACCTTCTTTGCCCTAGCTAGCATTTTCCGCCTAGTCTCCTCTAACTCAGCTTGTGCCTGAGCCGGATCTACCACAGGTGCTATTGGCGTCGCTAGGCTATCTATTGCTTGCTAGAGCACATTTTCTGGCCTTTCTAGCGGGAGAAACCTAGAGCTAGTCTGTTTTGGTGTTACCTCTGGCTCTGGCGTTGGATCTTTGCTTGGTCCCGCGTCTGACACGGTCATCAGGACCTCAACGCTGCTAGTGGGGCGAGCGATACGCACTCCACGAGCTGCGCTGAGAGGTGGCTCTCCTTCCTCGACGATGTGTCACGGATGAACGCAGGACTCGTCCACACCGATGTAGATCTTGTGCACGCCAAGCTTGATGAAGACGCTGTTGCGTGGTGGAGGGTGCCTGCCGAGGCTTCCCGCGTTGTCGCCCATGCAATCCAGCGCTCCGAAGCACTGAACCAAGCCTAAGACGACATGCTCGCTGGTGCTGGAGATGTTTCCCGTCTGAATTTTCACCCTTGCTAGCACCGCTAGCCCCGCGGTGGGCGCCAACTGTCGTGGTGGTGGCACGGCAGATGCCATGGATAGGCTAAAGATGGGGCCAATGAGTGCTAGGGGAATCCAGGGAGGGAGAGCGTGGTGATTCCACGCACATAAGTTCTTGTATTTCCTCTATCAATGGTGTTTACAAGTGCCCCTGAGGCTCTCAGCAAGAAGGAGACGTTGTCTCTTACCCCCTACGAAGTAGCCCTAGAGTTCTACCTTAGACAGAGGGAATGAATGATCGAGCGACCCTCTCTATGGATGCTCCGGTGCTACTTATATAGGGAAGCCCGGGTTACGATTCTAGGGCAGAGGTGGCAGCATATTCTACGAATATGCTCCTTTCCTAAAGCAGATGCTTCTTTATTATCTTTAACGGCTCGTCCGGGCTTTGGACGTAACCCACAACGTCATCCTTATCTTTTGGCATCACCAGACACGGGCTACGTCATCCGGCTTTGCCCGCGTCACCTTGGTCGCCCCTGACCCGCTGGTCCTCTTCTTTACTTTAGTTTGCTCATGCTATAGCTAATAAAGCCACCTTTTGACCAGCGGGGGATTCCTTCTCTTGGAAGCTAGGATAATCCGGCTAGCATACAGCTAATCCGACTTACCAAGCTACCTACAAAACAGATAGACAGGGCTGGCATCAATCTTATGCCGGGCGGACCATAGTCAAGGAGATGCTCCATGAGCCGGGTCACACCGTGATTCGGCCTGCCTTGAGGTGACCCGGTCAGCACTTGCTTTGACCGCGTCGTACCCCGGCTAACTCGGCCCTTATACCTCGGTGTTACCCTACCCGGGGGTATCCCCCCAACAATGGATTTTTGGAGTCTTTTCATTTTGATCAATTGACGCTTGTGAAACTTTCCTCGAGATAATTTAAACTCCGTCTATAGGCCAAAGAGGAACGGATGACTAACTTATTGGATATTATGCATGTTGATGTATATAGTCCATTATGTGTAGCCATATGCCATGGATCTTTTTGCTTCATATGCTTTCTCCAGAAATTGGAGTGAATATATCTATATATTTACTTAATAAGGAAGAAATATGAAACATTTGAAAATTGTTCAAAGACTTTCAAGATGAAGTGAAAAATCATTGTAACAAGAAAATAAAAGAGTTTATGATTTGATCATAAAGGAAGATATTTGAGTTACAGTTTAGCAAAACACCTAAGATTTCAGGAATTGTTCCATGAATTTGCATTTCCCGATAAACCACAGGAGTATGGTATGTTCGAGAGATCAAATCAAACCTTATTTGACATGGTAAGATCAAAGGTGTCATTTATAAAACTGCCATTATGTTTTAGGGATTAAATCTTTAGAGACTACCGCTTTTACACTTAAAAGAGCACCATCGTGATCCATTGAAATGACACCATATGAGTTATGATTTGGGATAAAACCAGAATTGTCTTTTCTTAAATTTTGGTATGCTATGCATAAGTAAAATGTTTACAACCAAAGTCGGATAAGCACGTCTTTGTAGGTTATCCCAAAGAATTTGTTGGGAATTCCTCCATAACACCGAGGACAAAAGAGTTTGTCGCTTGGAACATCAAGTTTCTTGAGAAGGAATTTTTCGCAAAAAGTTAAGTGGGAGGACAATAGAACTTTGATAAGGTTGTTGAACCTTAGCTATATGTGCTAAGTAGCGTAGTGCCGGAAAGTGTCCCGGTGGCGGCCATAATGCTCATGGCTCCCGTGATGGACAAAGGGTGTGATCTTGGATATTAGAGTTCCTATTGAACCATGTGGGTCGGTAAGAATCAAATAGTAAGATTTGAAATAGAAGTCGTTATTGTTTTGACAATGATGAACCGACTGCATGCAAAGAAGCGATGATGGGCCCTGACTCCATAAAATGACTAGAAGTCATAGAATCTGTGATAGTATCCATACACGAGAAATCAAGTTTCTAAACTTGGAAGACCCTCCGAAAAGGTGTGAAGCCTATCGGTCATGTTTGGATCTATAAAGAAATAGACATGGATGTTTAACATCTATGAAATAGTCGACATGTCGGAAAGAAGTTTACGACAATGTTCAAGGAGTTTACTATGACAAGATTTGATCTTTCATAGTGATATTTAGTCTTGACGGATTAATGTAGCAACCACTACATATAATTTGGTATATGGTAGTTTAATAAACAAAACAAGGTTCTTCTAATAGAGTGGTTACCTAGGACATGTACATGACACGGTCCAAAGGGTTTTGTTAATTCAAAGGGTGCTAAAAGGGCATGCAAACTTCAATAGTTGAAGTGAGCATAGCGGAGTTGGAATCTTCACCATGATGAAAATGTTAAAGGAGTTTAATTTCATCGGAGATGATCAAGATGCTTGCATTTGCAAGAAATTAAGTGGGAGCGCTGAGACAAATTTCCAATACATTATGCAGAGTACATATTGTTGATTGGAAATGATGTTTCTTTTATTGACACAAGTTAAGAATTTCATTAAAATAGGATTTCGATGAAAGACTTGGAAAAAACCGGAATATTTGGCATTAATGTCTATATGGATAGATTGAGGTGCTAATATGGTTATGCCAGACATACATATATGAGATATTGAAAGGTTTCAATATGGAAACAACAATAAAGGTTCTTGCTGCATGGAAAGGATTGTATCAAGATTCAAGTGTTTCAACACTTGGTGAGTAAAATCACATGAATATTTTGATCGATTATACCGTGATATGTATATATCCAGATATTTCCTATGCTCTAAATGTTATGAGAACATACCAGAATGATTCATAATATGATCATTGGATGATAGTAAAGATATTCTTATGAGATTTGGAAGAACTAAGAATATATCATGTATAAGTGACAAATAGTTAAAGGTAGTTCATTGTAAAGTGTTACATTGATACTAGTTTTGTCACAACATACAAATTAAATTTATCTCAATTTAGACTATGGGTGGAACAATGTAATGGAAAGGATGTTCCATGATGGATTTGGATGAGTTCCAAAGTTGAGACATTGTGATGGATACTACAATAAAACGCTAAGTATATGACTGCTATAGTAGCAGCAAAGGAGGGCATTTGTGTTAAGTAGTTTGTTATCAAACTAGGTGTGGTTCAAAGTGGGATAATACTATGAAGATATATTGTATGACAATAATATCAACATATTTTAACCCAAACGAACTAAAGGTCTCACCAAAGGACCAAATTTATACAATGCCATCTCATTTGAGAACGAGTGATGCGTAGAGACGCAAAGACATGCAAATACACATGGACCTGAAACTGTCAGACCTCGAGATTATGTTAACCACTAGCAATCGCGTATATGCAACACTAGAAAGCCATAGGTGTTCAATATGCAAAGTTTTTCAAACTAGATTTTTGTCTCTAGTGCAAGTGGGAGACTAAAGGGAATATGCCCGAGAGGCAATAATAAAGTGGTTATTATCTTATTCCTTGTTTATGATAAATGTTTATTTTGCATGCTATAATTGTATTGATTGGAAACGTCAATACATGTGTGTTTAATAAACAAATAAAAGGTTCCTAGTTATGCCTCTCTTATAGACTAGCTCGTTGATTAACAAGATGATCAAGGTTTCCTGATCATGGACATTGGATGTTGTTAATAACGAGGTCACAACATTTGTGAAATGATGTGATGAACATTCATCTGAAGTATAGCATTACGATCAAAGTCATTATGTTTATATTGCTATAACATCATACGAAGTAATCTTAGTCCTTAGACCATGAGATAATGTTAATTGCTAACATCAGAAGAGTGAATTGATAACATCAAACATCACACCGTAAAAGGGTGACTATAAAGGTGGGTTCAGATACTCCGAAAGTGTTATGTTGAGGCTCATGGATCAAGAGTGGAATTTGTCAATCCCGATGACGGATAGATATACTCTGGGCCTCTCGGTGATACCACATTAAGATAGCTTGCATGCAAGTGATGTGATCACTAGAATGTTATATCACGGGAACGAGAAAAGAGTGCATGACAGTAACGAGATCAAACTAGGTATTTGGATGATGATGATCGAATCTCGGATATGTAATATATCGCGAGACAAGGGGATTTAGTTACAATGTTAAAGGTTCACATGATCACAAGAGTCATCGTTGAATATGTGGGAGTCAGTACGGATCTCCAGGTCCCGCTGCTGATTATTGATCGGAGAGGGGTCTCGATCATGTCTGCATTATTCGCGAACCGTAGGGTGACACACTTAAGGGATACCGACACCATTTGGAGCAAATATGTTCCAGATAAAGATTTAAGAAGCACTGGAATCATTTCGATGGAAACCGGAATTGTTTTGGGTGAAATTGCTGAAACTGGTTCTGCATGTGATATTGAAATGTTGTAGGGAGTTTTATGTGAATGTTTGTTAATTAAAGTAATTAACAAAATTCTGAATAAAATAAATAAAAGTGTTTATTTAAAGAGAAAATGCATTTAATTTGGTGGACATTAAATGCAAAGTGAGTGGAGTTGAAATTGATGTGAGTGGGCTTAGTGGAAGCTCCACCCACATGAATGAGGGAGAGGTGGGGGCACCCACCATGGCCGGTCAGCCATGGCCTTGGGGCTGCACCCCCTCCCCTATGAAAGGAGCCCCATGGCTCCTCTCCTCTTGCCCCACCTCCTCATGAAGGTTCTCTTCTCCCTCTAGTTATTCCTCATGGTCTCGGATTAGTGAGATACATGTTCCCGGTGGCTTTATCTGGAAAGGAGTTGCTGCTTCCGCTGCATCGCTGGAGCGAGGAGGCAGAGGTTGTTCGGTGTATCGGACGTGTGTGCGATCACGGATGCACTGCTACTTTGTTGTGCTGGACCTGATGGTGCTGGAACTGCTGGACCTGAAGGACTTCATCACGATCTTGAGATCGGCAAGTGTACGACTACATCATCCATGAGTTCCATCTCGTTAAAAAAGCTTTGTTGTCTTCGAGGGTATGTTCTCTATGGATGTATATCCACCCATTGCTTGTATCTAGTAGATAGATCTTGGCGTATAGTTCCCATTGTAGGAAATTTTTTGTTTTCTATGGTGCAAACCCAACATTTTCAACGTATCAACATCCCCAAGCTTAACTCTTGATCGTCCTCGAGTAGGTAAGTGATAAAAAGAAAGAATAATTTTTGAGGTGACATGCACCATCATAAACTTGATCAAAGTATTTTTTT
Source organism: Avena insularis (assembly GCA_023614405.1). Classification (NCBI taxonomy): domain Eukaryota; kingdom Viridiplantae; phylum Streptophyta; class Magnoliopsida; order Poales; family Poaceae; genus Avena; species Avena insularis. The sequence goes on along the minus strand of CM042686.1, from coordinate 479,759,098 downwards.
AAAACATTCGAAGCTAGGATCATAGTACTTCAATCATAACATGAAAGACAAAGTTCTAGCAATAAGACAAAGAAACTATGTTGCAACATGAAAGGGCACAAACAAAAGATTCATGAATAACAATGCTTTGCAAGACGTTTGTTTGTTTCACATAAAGAAAACATAGCATAGTGGTATTTAGCTTATCCCTCATAGAGTAGCAAACATAAATGCATAAGACACCTTCAAAGTTCATAAGAGTGACTAGATACAAATAGTTTAAAACAAGCAATATCAAAGCTATGCATCAATGAACAAGTCTTGGGACAATGCACATAGAACTAAGAATGGCCACTATGCTCTCAAAGTAGGTGCATAAAGATAGAAGGTGGAGACTCAACATAAAAGTAAAATAAAGGCCTTCATAGAAGGAAGTAAGGATTCAAGTTTCATAAAGATCTTCCAAAAATTATGGTACTTAATAGATTTAAGCTCTCATTTCCCCTATCATAAGCATCTTGAAGGTGATTAAGGTTAAAGTGACACAACTAAGAGGATATGCTTGACAAGTTATAAGCCAAAATCTCATGCCCCTTACTTACGAAGACCGAACCTCATGCTACTCAACTTTAGTCACAAGTAAGTACATATGTATCATAAAGAACCGCCAACGGGGTACCCCTTGCACATGATACAGGAGCTATCCCATAATCAAAATGACAAGGCAAGCAGACAATGAGCATCTCAACAATCTTTTTATTTGCTATTTGCATAGGTTTTTATTGAGGATGCTTCATAGAGTGCTCATTATGGTGATGCTGCAATTTTCCACCATGATTAGGCATGGCTTAGGCTAGCGGCCCAGGCGTTTCTCTAACACACATACAAACTCCATGATCTTACAGTTCCACTTTTATTTCACACCACCGGGATCCATAAGCAAAAGAACATGATATCAACGGGGTACAAAGTACAGGTGCAATGTTGAAAGCATTCCCCATGATACATGGTTCTGCTAACTTCAACTTATAAAGCGCAAGCATATACGCAACAAAGAAGGACCCAATCGTTCAAATTTATTAAATGCAAAAAAGTAAAGTGTGCCATCAAGTTTGTGAGAGCTTTAATCACTAGTTTTCTCATAACAAGTTTAATTTGGAAGGTAGACAAAAACATGAATATACTTGAAATAGCATATGATAGTAGGTAGGTATGGTGGACTCTTTGGAATAACTTGGTTTTCGGAGTTGGATGCATGAGTGGAACTCATACTTGGTTGTGGAGGCTAGCAAAAGACTGGGAGTGACAAACTAAGAGAGCAATAATGGCCATAATCATGCAGAGCGACAAAACATCATTGATCAAAGCATAAAGTGATAATACAAGTTGAAAACTAAAGGATCATAAAGGCTATGGTGACTTGGGATAGTCATAACATGGTGTGAGCATGCGCCAAGTCAACCCAAATAAAGCATCAAAGGATAATACCACAATACTATGCTTTAATATGCTAAAACAACGCATGATCCTTCCAAGGCACATTAAGCAACCCCAATTGTTTATAACAAGTCATGCTACAGCAAATAATACTAAGCATAAAGCTAAAACAATATCAAGCATGGCATGACATAGCATAGGCCACAGTCAAAAACAAGCTCTCTTTACCACTTAAGCATGAACTTTCCTACTCTTTTCCAATCCAAATCAAACTATTTGAAAACCAATGCATGAAAGAGGAGGTCCAACCAATTTATTCAGCAAACTAAGCAAACCAAGCAAACGAAAACCAAAACGAAAAATGAAAAAGAAGACGCTCCAAGAACAACACAGCTGTGCATGAAACAATAAAAATGAAGTGTTTGGAAGAAACCTGGGATTTTTATTGATGAAGAAGGGGGATGCCTTGGGCATCCCCAATCTTTGACGCTTGTACTTCTTGGATATTTCTTGGGGTGACACGCGTGGCATCCCCAAGCTTGAGCTTTAGTCCATCCTTCATCTCATTACTCATTCCTTCCATACACCTGAAATTTTTCCTTCATACAAAACTTCACACAATCTTTATTAGCAACATTAGTGCACTCAAGATAATAAGTCTTTAGGTTCAGTTCTAACACCAATAAAACTTAAATTAAAACACAAGCTACTGTAGCACTTCCCTCAAAAAGCTCAATTCCCCAAAAGAACTAAAAAAGGAACCAACAAGAAGCAAATGCAGAAAATGGCAGAAATCTGTCAAAACAGACCAGTAGGTAAAGACGAATTTTTTCGAAGACCTTATGTTGCTAAAATCAAAAAGTGTTGAACTAACGAAAGTTATATAACTACCTGGGGAAGAAGCAAAAAAATTAACTCCTGAAAAGGACGTACAGAGATTTTACACGATTTTTTATGGTGAAGCATAGAAATCTGTTTCGGGACAGCAACTTTCCCAATCATTACTTCTCTCTCATTAGAGGTTACTCTTGGCACAAAAAGCAAATAAAAAGGATAAGGAGCGGTCATTACATCAGTAATAACTTCCAAGACTCATGTAAAACTTTTGGGTTATCTCCCAATAAGTACTTTTCTTTAACGCCTTTAAGTTAGGCATAAGAAGCAAGAAAAAGAATCAAGTGTTCTTAAATGAGGAAGCATTAAGAGCAAATTTTGTTTTCATAGGAGAGGCAAAAGAAATCTTCTCTCTTCTTAGGAAAGTGTTCTATACCTTCTTGAGTGGGAGTTGATATTTAATGGTGCCTTCTTTCATATCAATAATGGCACCAACAGTTCTAAGAAAGGGTCTTCCCAAAGTAATAGGAAAAGAAGCATTGCATTCAACATCCAAAACATAGAAATCAACGGGGACATAGGAATAGTTAAACATAATAAGAACATCATTGATACTCCCCATGAGTTTCTTTTTAGCATTATCATCAAGTGAGACATTGAAATAACAATCTTCAAGTGGTGGCAAATCAAGCATATCATAAATCCTTCTAGGCATAATAGAAACACTACTATCAATATCACATAAAGCTTTGAAATCAAAATCATTCACTTTCATATTAATGATGGGTTCCCAACCATCTTCTTGTTTTATAGGAATAGAAGCTTTATGTTTCATCTTTTCTTCTTTAATCTTTACGAGAGCATCAGTAATGTGCTTTGTAAAGGCCATATTCATAGCACTAGCATTAGGACTTTTAGCAAGTTTTTGTAGGAACTTAATAACTTCAGAGATATTGCAACCATCAAGATCAAAATCATAATTATCATCTAAAGTAGTAGAGCTATTACTGGCCTCAACACTAGTGGTAGTGATAGTAGAAACACTAATGTTTCTAGCAATTTTATCTTCTCTTTCCCACTTAGCATGCAATTCAGCTAATAGTCTAACATTTTCATCAATTCTTACTTGTATGGCATTAGTAGCTGCAAAGGGATTCTCAATAGTTTCAAGTTTAGCAGTCATTTTATTCAAAGAAGATTGAGCTTCAGCCAATGATGATATATTTCTTTTAGCATTAGAAAGTTTCAATTGTAAACTAGGAATTTCCCTATTTAAACTCTTAAGTTGATGGCTAATATTCTTCAAAATGGTAGATTGTTCCTCCATAGTTTTAGTAAATAATTTATTTTGCTCATATTGCATTTGCATGAAGTTCTTAGTGTCTCTTTCAACTTCTAAATTCTTCCTTCACTAGGTAATCCAGGTTTGCCATTATAACCATAAGTATTATTAGGAGGGTAAGGCTTATAATTGTTATTACCATAAGCATTGTTGCCAAAATTATTATTTCTTATAAAGTTCACATCAACTTGCTCTTCTTGAGCAACCAAAGAGGCTAAAGGAACATTATTTGGATCAATATGGGCTTTCCCATTTACAAACATAGACATAATACCATCAATCTTATCACTCAAGGAGGAGGTTTCCTCAACAGAATTTACCTTCTTACCTTGTGGAGCTCTTTCAGTATGCCATTCCGAGTAGTTAACCATCATATTATCCAGAAGCTTTCTTGCAGCACCCAAAGTAATGGTCAGAAAGGTACCTCCAGCAGCAGAATCCAATAGATTTCTTGAAGAATAGTTCAATCCTGCATAAAAGGTTTGGATAATCATCCAAGCAGTCAGTCCATGAGTGGGACAATTCTTTACCAAAGATTTCATTCTTTCCCAAGCTTGAGCAACATGTTCATCATTAGATTGTTTAAACTTCATTATTTCACTTCTCATAGATATAATCTTAGCAGGAGGATAGTATTTTCCAATAAAAGCATCTTTGCATTTAGTCCAAGAATCAATACTATTCCTAGTTAGGGAATTTAACCATTCTTTAGATTTTCCTCTCAAAGAGAAAGGAAATAATTTAAGCTTAATAATATCTCCATCTATATCCCTATGCTTTTGCATCTCACAAAGTTCAACAAAGTTATTTAGATGGGAAGCAGCATCTTCATTACCAATACCAGAAAATTGTTCTCTCATAACAAGATTGAGTAAAGCAGGTTTTATTTCAAAGCAAGTAGCTTCAGGAACAGGTGGAGCAATAGGTCTGCTCATAAAATCATTGTTGTTGGTGCTAGTGAAGTCACACAACTTAGTGTTTTCAAGAGTAGTCATTTTTTGTGTTTTTAATAAAGAAAGCAAACTAGTAAAACTATTTTTTTTTGTTTTTTTGATAAACAAACAACCAAACAAAACAAAAGTAAACTAAGAAAAACAAAAATAACAAAGTAAAGAGATTGGTTATGAGGGACTCCCCTTGTGAAGATGTCCTTGACTCCCCGGCAACGGTGCCAAAAAATATACTTGCTGACTCGTGTACTAACGAGCTCGTTGGGGAACCCCAAGAGGAAGGTATGATGAGCACAGCAGTAAGTTTTCCCTCAGTTATGAAACCAAGGTTATGAATCCAGTAGGAGCAAGGAAACACCCCAAAGGTGTAGCTGGCTGAGCTTTGGCAGGGAGCACTACCGGTGCCAGCAACAACATGGAGACCTGCACAACACAACCACAGAACTCTATCCCCAACTTGCGATGAGGTTGACAATCTCACCGGTTTTGCTGAAAACAAAGGATTAAACGTATCGAGTGGAAGAAAGTAATAGTTTGCAGAAAGTAAACACAAAACAGTAAACAATTGATTATAGATTGATAGTAAAAGAAAGGACCGGGGTCCATAGTTCACTAGAGGCGGCTCTCCTTAAGATAGATGATATGTTGGGTGAATAAATTACAGCGGGGCAATTGACAAACATCGAGAAAGCATACAAGCATATACTACTCATCTTGACTCCTTTGAGATTTGATTGGGCATTACAACATTATACATAGACCGCCATCCAACTGCATCTATGACTAATAATCCACCTTCAGGTTATCATCCGAACCCCCTCCAGTATTAAGTTGCAAGCAACGGATAATTGCATTACGAATTGCGTGTAAAGTAAACAATACGATTGTTCTATGAACAAAGGATTGTTGTTTTCTCCCTAGTAGCAACAGCACATCTAGTACCTTAGAGATTTCTTTCACTTCCCCAGATTACCAGAGGCATGAACCCACTATTGAGCATAAATACTAACTCTTGGAGTTGCTAGCATCTACTTGGCCAAGATAGCTACTAACAACGGAAAGCATGCAAGATCACAAATAACAAAGACATGATAGAATCAATAATCAATCTAAAATAGCATCTCAATATCCATCAGATCCCCGCAAACACAATATGTAGAATTACAAATAGATGATATTGATCATGAACGGAGCTCACAAGATCTAAACATGATAGCACAAAGGAGGAGAACCAGCCATCTAGCTACTACATGGACCCGTAGTCTGGAGATGAACTACTCACGCATCACACTGGAGGCTTGCATGATGATGAAGAAGGCCTCCAGGGTGAATTCTCCTCTCTGGCAGGATGCCGGGAAGAGCTTCATATCCCTCCCGATGTAGGGATGGAGATGACGGCGGCTACAGACTCTTTCGTGGAATTTTTGATTGGGTACTTAGGGTTTCTGTATTGGAGGCAACTTATAGGCGGAAGGAGAGGCCGAGGGGGTGCCTGGGGCAGCCAGACCACCCCCTGGCGTGGGCCAGGCCTGGCCGAGCGGCCAGGTCGTGTGGCCGAGCCCCAGCCCCTCTCCGTCTTGTATTCTGGCTCCGTGTGTCCCTTGGTGAAAAACTGACTTTGGCTTTTGTCCCGTCCGATTCCGAGAATATTCATTTTTTGACTTTCCTAGAACCAAAAATAGCAGAAAACAGGCAGCTGGCACTGTGGCTCTTGTTAATAGGTTAGTCCAAGAAATCATATGAAAAGTACTCCAAAGTGTGGACAAAACATAAGAAAGTAGATAAAACCAAGCATGGAACATCAAAAATTATGGATACGTTTGCAACGTATCAACCGGCAAGGTATAACTTGTGAGCATGGTGAAGTAGATTGACAAGCCCACATCTAATGGCAGCATCATTGCCAGCACTGGGAGAGATACTGTGACGGAATATCCTGAGCAGCAAGTTGTAGAGAGGTTTGAGGCCCTTAGCCTCATCGACAACAGCATCCTTGCCATAAATAGGAGCCAACTTGTTCTTGCTCTCTCAAGAGCAGGATCATGCATACGATGTCCAGTAGGAATAGCCACGCCCTAAAAGGTCTCATTGATGATCCTGGCAAAGTCAAGGAAGGTAGCAGTGCAGTGAACATCGCCGGTCATCTAGGTCATGGTCCTTGCTTGATCAGTTCCGAACACCACAGTGGCATAGAGTTGTTTGACAAGGGAATGTTGTAATATTCTCGGAGCTCCATGAGCCCATGTAGCCCAAGATTTTCAGTGATCCACACTGCATCTGCAAAGTACTCGTTGGCACGCATGTACTCAAGCTCCATGTACCTCTGAGGACAAACTGGGGACTTGGTGAGCTTGCGGTAGATATTAGTCATAAATACTTCTGTTCCCTCCTCCAATAACATGGATCCTCACAAGTCCTAGGCAGCTCATAGAAATCAGTCTTCCGAAGATCTCGGAACTCCTTCTTGGACATGTGAGCAAGAGACTGCAAATTGTCATACTTGGCCCTCTTGGCCCGGTTCTCCTCCTCAATCCGTTCTCGGTTCTTTTGCATATACTCAGCATCACGGAGCTACTGCCTGCGGTTGGATTGTGGAATAATATACTACCCAGCCTCTTCATCAAATTGAGGATCCGCTCTTTTGGACTTGGCCTTGGTACGACCACGATGAGAACCAGATCCACCTATGAACAGGCAGAGGGGGTAGCATGGGGGTAAGCATATATGTCCAGGAGATAGGCACAAGACCCTCATAGCTATGTCGGATGTGCTAGAGGCAATCTACATCGGAGTCTCCGGAGTGCAACACCAGAATATCCGGCCTAGACCGGAGTTTCCGGTCAGACAGACTAGAGTCTCTGTCCTAGACCAGAGTCTCCGGACTGACCAGCCAGAATCTCCGGTCTGGAGATTTCGATTTGCACAAGAGACTGCAGATGAGAGTGATTCCAGCAGATCGGGTAGAGATATGAGACTAGTGTGATGCAGTGCATGCAGGCATGTTGTTCCAAGGGACAAACTAGTACAAAACTCAAAACAAACAAAGGGGATGAACCCTAGGTTCATGGTGAGAGGAAACTGTACCAGATCTGTCCATTGGGAAGATTCCACCGGAAAGGAAGGTCCCAAGGGTGGAGAGGGTGGAGTTGGCTGGTGGCACGGTGGATCCCGGCGGCAAATCGACCTCCCGGCAACAGTTTTGGAAGAGGAGGAGGAGGTTTGTGAGGGTGGGGGTCGGGGTGGAAGAAAGAGTCTGAGTGACTCTCTCACCCTGACCCCAGTCACAGCCCGAAACCGCCCAGACCGGAGACTTTGGCCTGCGCCGGAGACTCTGGTGTATGCACACCGGAAACTTCGGTCCTCTTCGACCAAAAATTCTAGGTTCAAGTTTTGGGGACATATATGTTGGAAAGAATGTTTTCAGGGAATGGAGACAGGCTTAGGTTAAGATTTCAAACTATGAAGAACAAAAAGACATCAAACATCAATAAAAATGGCAATGTGAAACTTAGATTACTTAAAAGCACAAACCAAGAACCAATCCTTCATAGAGAAGGGGCGCTGGCTGAGTCCACCATGTAAGAGTTTGTGGCATGACACCGCAAAGAATTATCCTTGGGTTCATAGCCACTACTCATCAATGAAGCTCACATATCACAAAATGATATTAAGAGAATTGAATTTCTTAATGTTAGCATTATGGGGGGATAGTCCAATGTATTAGGACTGCACTCCCCCTATCTCCATGCCTGCACCTAAACCAGATCAGAGTTGAGACATAGGTAAGTATGCAAGGTGATCAAGTCAAGCTCCTTGAATCTATGATATTTAGTTCATTCCTCAAATAACAAAACCTTGCTTCATCAAGTGGCTTCGTGAAAATGTCAGCAAGTTGGTCTTTGGTTGACACATAAGATAGCTCAATATCACCTCGAGCAACATGATCTCTAATGAAGTGATGACGAATCTCAATATGCTTTGTCCTTGTATGATCCACTGGGTTGTAGGCAATCTTGATAGCATTTTCCTTGTCACATAGAAGAGGCACTTTGTCACAATGGACACTGTATTCCTTTAAAGTTTGCCTCATCCATAGCAATTGAGTACAAGCACTAGCATCTGCCACATACTCAGCTTCAGCGGTGGAGAGAGATATACAATTTTTCTTCTTAGAAGACGAATACACCAAGGACCTTCCAAGTAATTGGAAAGCCCCGGAGGTTGATTTTCTATCATCCTTATCACCAGCCCAATCCGAATCCGTGTATCCACAAAGAGAGAAAGTTGAGCCCCTAGGATACCAAATACCATAGTTTGGGGTTTGAACCAAATATCGAAAGATTCTCTTGACTACCATTAAATGTCTTTCTTTAGGATCCGCTTGATATCTTGCACAGAGTCCTACACTCAACACAATATCGGGTCTAGATGCACAAAGGTAAAGCAAAGAACCAATCATGGAACGGTATACCTTTTGATCCACATCTTTACCATTTGGGTTTAGTTCAAGATGAGTCTTTGTTGCCATGGGAGTAGGAGCTCCATTTAAATCTTTCATGTTGAATCTCTTGAGCATATCTTGAGTATACTTGGCTTGGTTGAATAATGTTCCTCCTCTTACTTGCTTGATCTCAAAACCAAGAAATACTCTCAATTCTCCCAGCATAGACATCCCGAACCTGTCAGTCATAAGCTTTGAGAATTCATCATTAAAAGCTTTGTTAGATGAGCCAAAGATAATATCATCTACATATATTTGACATACAAAAATCTCCCCATTGACTTTCTTAGTAAAAAGAGTGGGATCGATTTTCCCAACCTCAAACCCACGATCTAACAACAACTCTCTAAGGTGATCATACCACGTGCGTGGAGCTTGTTTGAGCCCATAGAGTGCCTTATCAAGTTTGTAGACGTGGTTTGGAAAGTTGGGATCCTCAAACCCCGAGGGTTGCTTTACATATACCAACTCGTGTAATGGACCATTAAGAAATGCACTTTCTACATCCATTTGGTGTAATTTAAAGTTATGATGTGCCACATAAGCAAGAAGGATACGGATGGACTCAAGGCGAGCCACGGGTGCATATGTCTCTCCATAATAAATGCCTTCAATTTGAGAGAACCCTTGTGCAACCAATCTTGCCTTGTTCCTCACAACAATTCCGTGCTCATCTTCCTTGTTCTTGAATATCCACTTGGTGCCTATAACATTGCGGCACTCTTTTGGCTTTTCAACTAAATTCCATACTTTATTTCTCTCAAATTTGTTGAGCTCTTTGTGCATTGCTTCCAACCAATCCGAATCTTCAAGAGCTTCCCATACTTTCTTTGGTTCCACCATGGAAATGTGTGCTTGGTGTTCACCAAAGTTCTTCAATTGAGCTCGAGTGGATATCCCTCTTCTTAGATCTCCTACCACATTCTCAAGAGTGTGGTCTCTTAATTCCAACATTCTATCCATTCTAGCTTAGCAATGATCTTTGAACTCCTTGTTGTTTCTAGTGGGGATCACTTCATCATTTTGGTCCTCGTCTTGACCATTAACTTCACCTTGATCATCATTGGAGTTATTCTCTTCAGTAAAAGGCAAAGATTAACCTTGGTCTTGATCAGACACACTTCTAGACAACGCGTCGAGCTATTCTGCAGTTTCTACAGATCTTCCTTGTACAATAGACTGAGCAGTGTTGGACATTCTTGCAAATGAAGACTCATGCTCCTCCTAGCTAGAGGATTCTCCCTGATCAACTTGTTGAGGGTCCACAACTTGTCGTTGGCTTGGGTCATTGTCCTGTTTGATAGGAGCTTGTTAATGTTGTGAAGATGAGGGCTCCACTTGAGTAGAGCATAGTTCTTCTCGATCTACCATAAGGGGTTCCTCAACAGGGCGGATGAATCCCGCACCCATTCTTCCTATGGCATCCTGAGGCATTTCATCATCTACATCACAGACATCAACACGCCCCGCTTGGGGGCCATCATATTCTTAAAAAACCACACTACAAGATTCTATGACAGTTCCGGAGAGCTTTGTCATAGATTCTATAAGTGTGGGCTTCGAGACCATAACCAACAAAAATACCCTCAAATGCTTTGGAATCAAATTTGGACAAACGAACACCCTTAATGCAATAGAAACACTTACAACCGAACACCCGGAAGTATGAAACATTGGGCTTGTTACCGGTAAGAATTTCATATGGAGTCTTGATCAATTATTTGCGGAGGTAGAGACGGTTTGATGCATGGCATGCGGTGGAGATTGCTTCAACCCAAAAATTGTATGGAGATTTAAACTCCGCCAACATGGTCCTTGCCATATCAATAAGAGTCCAGTTCTTCCTCTCGGCTAAACCATTTTGTTGAGGGGTATATGCAGCGGAATATTGATGTTTTATCCCCTCATCACTAAGAAATCCATTCAATGTGTAGTTCTTGAACTCGGTACCGTTGTCACTTCTTATTGTTAACACCGGTACATTGTGTTGATGTTGAGCAATGTTGATGAAGTCAATGAAGTTTTCTTGGGTGTCACTGATGACCCACAAGTATAGGGGGTGTATCGCAGTATTTTCGAGGGAAGTGAAACCCAATTTATTGATTCGACACAAGGGGAGCCAAAGAATATTTATAAGCCTTAACAACTGAGTTGTCAATTCAGCTACACCTGTAAATAATCTTGCTCACAGAAGTTTATCAGTAGCAACAGTTTTGTAGTAGCAATAGTAAAGTAACAGCAGTAGTAAAGTAAAGACAGTAGTAACAATATCAGTAAACAGTAGGATTCGAGTGCGGTAGGCATAGGGATGGATGGATGGGCGTTGCATGGACAAGACAATTCACATAGCAATCAGAACATAGGGCAATTGCAGATAAATAAGATAAATCATCCAAGTACTAGATAATCCTAGGCATGTGTTCCATATATACAACTTGCAGGTAAGACCGTAAACATCTTTTGTCCTGCCAGCCCGTTTGCAGCGGGGCCTCAAGGGAACTACTAGAAATTAAGGTGCTCCTTTAAATAGAGCATCGGATCAAAGCATTAACACTCCGTGAACACATGTGATCCTCACATGAAAGCCATTCCCTCCAGTTATCCCGATTTCTGTCACTTCGGGGCCATTGGTTCCGGATAACAACGTGTGTATACAACTTGCAGGTAAGACCATAAACAATACTATCATAATGAATCAATAACATGTTCAGATCTGAAATCATGGCACTCGGGCCCTAGTGACAAGCATTAAGCACAACAAGTCGCAACAAAGTCATAAAGCACTAATAAAAGATACTAGGCACCATGCCCTAACAATCTGATGCCATTACATGAACGATCTCATCCAATCCCTACCATCCCCATAGCCTACAGCGGGGGATTACTCACTCATAGATGGGGGAAACATGGATGGTCGATGGAGAAGCGATGGTGATGATGATGGCGATGATCTCCTCAATTCCCGTCCGCAGGTGCCGAACGGAGTTTCGTGCTGTTTAAATGGAATCTGGTGGTGGCGGCGGAGCGGAACTCCTTCTAGAAAAACATCGAACCCCCCGAAGTTTTTAGGTTAGAAGGCTCCTTATAGGCGAAGAGAGAAGCCGAGGGGGTGCCTGGGGGGCCCACACCACCCCCTGGAGCGACATGGCCTGGCCCGCGCCACCAGGTGGTGTGGCCACCCCTGGATCTTCTCCGTCTCGCATTTTGGCTCCTAGAGTCTTCAGGTGAAATAGGATTTTTGGCATATTTTCCAGGATTTTTCCTGATAGTTGATTTTCTGCACAAAAAGTAGACACCAAGGCAATTCTGCTGAAAACAGCGTCAGTTCGCATTAGTTGCATCCAAATCACACAAGTATAGAGGAGAAACAATAGCAAAAGTGTTTGGGAAAGTAGATACGTTTTGGACGTATCTACTCCCCCCAAGCTTAGCTTATTGCTTGTCCTTAAGCAATTCAGTTGAAAACTGAGTGCGATAAAACAACTTTCACGAACACATTTGCTTCATATGATGTAAATATTCTCAGCAATGTGATCAACTACTTGGACAATTCATAATAAAGAGTATGCAACTGAGTCTACTTAATAGTCATTGCAAGCTATGAAGAGATTCCAACTCAAGAATAATAAGTAGCACGAAGCACGATCATAAGCAACATTACAATGCTCATAGAAAGGTATGATAGAGTGGTATCTCGCTTGCCTTTGACTATGAACGTCAAGGCACCTCTGAAGTTCAAGTGATGACTAGAAGTAAAGATATCAAGAATACAAGCATCAAAGTCATAACACAAATAATCAAGTAATGGAACAAACATAAAGAATGACAACTATGCTCTCAAGAAGGTGCTCAAAAAATATGTGGAGACTCAACAAGTAGAAGAAAAGGTTTTGAATAATTTGAAAGGCTTCCAAATGCTGAAAGTATGGTACTCATTAGCTTTGAGCTCTCATTGCCCCTATCATAAGCATCTTTAATGTGGTTAAGGTGAAAGTGAGGTCCAATCTGAGTTATATGCTTGACAGACTATAAACTGAAAATCCCAAGTCCCTTGAGTACGAGGGCCGCTCCTCATGCTACTCAACTTTAGTTATCGGTAAGTTCTTTTCATCGTAAGTATGTGTGTATCATTGAGAACCGCCAACAGGGTACCCCTTGCCCGATGATACGGAAGAATCCCCATATCAAAATGGCAAGGCAAGCAGACAATGAGTATCTCAGCAATCTTCTTATTTACCATGGGAAAATGGTGTTTTTCTCTCTTTCCTCTTTTCATAAAACTCTTTTCTTTTTCTTTTTCTCAATAGCTATCTCTCTCTTTTTTTTATAAGAAGAATGTTTCATATATATCATTATGGTTACGCTGCAGGTTTCCACCATGTCAGCATGGATTAGACCAGCTACCAGCGTTTCTCTCTAACACACATACATAACTCCATGAACTTACAAGCTCCCCGTTTATTTCACACCGACGACATCCACAAACAAAAGAGCAAGGTATCAACTGGGTATATATTTACAAGTGTTGAAAGCATTCCCCGTGACAGCACGGTTCTGCTAATCCCCAGCCTATAATTTGCAAGCATATAACTTTCATGGAGAGTTCACAATGGTTCAGGTTTATTAAGTGCAGGAAATAAAGTGTGCCATCAAGTTCGTGAGAGCTTTACTAACTAATTTTCCCATAACAAGGAAACATTTTATTCGAGAGAAAACAAGGCACATTGAATATGCACGGGGGTAGCAAATGATGCTAATAGGTAGGTATGGTGGAAACTTTGGAAATATTTGGTTTAGGTAGTTTGGAACTTGAGTAAAACATACTCAGTGAAAGTGAAGGCTAGCAATAGTAAGGGAGCGACAAATGAGAGAGCAATAGCTGTCATTATCATGCTTGCAACAAAACAGGACTACTTATGGCATGAAAGTGATTCAAGATCCTCAAGGAAAAATAATTCATCGAGGCTTAACTGATTATTATAGTCATGTGCATGCGTGAGCATGTTCCAAGTCAATCAAATGAAACATTCAGAGGAGGATACCACGGTGTCATACCAATTTATGAATAGAGTAATACAAGCAAACATTCATGAAACATGCTACAAACTATTAGCGAGCTGGAGCTAATCACAAGAAAGCAAGAACTACTAAGCATCCAAAGATAACATACACCCTACATGAATAGACTAAGCAAGCTCACAATGATGAGTATATGTACAAAAATGAAAACAAATAGAGTTCGTTACCAGCCTCTTACCACGCCTCAAGTTGTCATTAATCCTCATTATTGCTCTTCACTTGTGTGGCTTGAATAATAAAATGAAACCAATATTCCACTGAGAACTTCCGAACCCTGTAGCAAACTCGCAAAAACCAAAGAAGAACGACAAATATTTTTGGTGTTTTCGATTTTTAAACAAGAACCAAAAGAGAAAAACAAGCAAAGAAAAATCTTTTTGGGTTTTTCGAATAGTTCAAACAAAGAAAAAAGGGAAAAGCAAACCAAGGCAAAAAGAAGAAGCAAACCAAAGAGAAACAACAAAAATATTTTTGGTCTTTTTGTGTTTTTAGAAAGAAAAAGCAAAGAAGAACGAAAACTAAAAAGAGAACGAAAACATGAATATACAAAGTATCGACGCATCATGATATGGAGATGAGTGCGGTGTCGGCGTACCTCCCCCCAAGCTTAGGCTTTTGGCCTAAGTGGGTATCAATCCCAGGCTAGCCAGGATGAAGTGTCACCGTGGTACGACAAGGAGGTACCATCATCCTGGTGCAAGCTCGAGTACGTCCCTCCGTAATACGCGGAGTAATCATAGGAGGGCACATCCTCCTGGTGCTGCTCGTGGAAACCCAGCAAGCGAAGCTGCTCATCCACCTCCTCCTTGGAGCGCGACCACGGTCTCCTGTCAACACTAAACAAAGCAGGTTGTGGCAAAAGGATCTCCCTTTCATCCCTATCAGTGAAAAGCATCCTATATACTAGATTGTTCAAATCAGAGGTAGCAGTGACAAAGTGATGAGTTTTCATGGCAACAAGGTCAAGCCTCTGTGGTGCCAGCATAGCATCATCGGGATCCACTGAAAGACCTAATGCATTGACTATGCGCGATGCAATGATGCCCCCATAGATAGGCCCCCTAGAAGCTAGGCGGCGAGCAATAAGCGAGCCAAGATTATACCGAGTATCATTGTTGAGCGCAGCAGCAAGGAAAGCTAAGTGATAGTTGGAGATATTACTAGTGTTCTCCCTACCCAATACACTAGTGGCAAGATAGTATGCAAAGTATCTAAGAGCAGGGAGTTGGATATTTCTTATCTTTCCACGCTGAGCCACGCAGTCATCATCATTGGTCACCCCTCGGTAAAGCTCCAACAAATCAACGGGTCTCCCTTGAATTTTCTTCACGGTCCCTGTCATACGCACACCTACAATACTGCAAAATCTCTCCAAAGGCATGGTGAAGGGCATATCATAGATTTTAAAAGAGATAGTAGATTGATAGGGTGTGTTAGTAAATGAGAAGCTCTCAACAAAAGTTTTGGTGAGCATAGCGTATTGTGCACTCTCATCTTGCATATAATAGGTCAAACCAACCCTCTCAATCAGTAGCAAGAAATCATCAAGAATACCTGCAGCTTGCAAGAAAGTAAAACAAGGAAAAGAGGATGGGTGAGCATCTCCATCATCCCTTTCACTGCCAATACGTGTTGCAATGAGGTCTTCATTGTATGATGGCCTAGCTTGAGAGGCTGTTCTTGAGGGCCTTGACCTCCTAGGTGCATCTCTCTCAAATATCTCTCCAAAAGTATGGTTGTTCATGCTTGGTATTCTGAAATTTAAACACCTATTAAACAAGTGATTGCAAAGTAAATATAATGAATGATTCTACTCATATTGACTTGCAAGAGGCCTAAACATGCATCAAAACTATATCTCCAAGCATCAAACAAGCTTACAAGCTCTCATAACCAGTCACCTACAGCAGCAAAATACTCAACATATAATCCACTAAACACAAATCTACTTGGACAAGGGGAGGAGTCACATACCAGGGAACAAATGCTCCAAATTTCAGCAAGAAAGATGGGCTGAGCAAGGAGATCGAAAAAATCGAGAGCAAGCACAGAAAGAACGTAATTTTGAGGTATGAACTGGAGCTTACTCGGGAGAGGGAAGAAAGTGGCAGGTGAGAGAGGTAGTGGGGGGCCAGGGGTGGCCCACACCAGGGCATGGCGCCACCCAGGGCTGGCCGCGCCACCACATGGTGTGCCTGCCTGGTGGGTCCCTAGTACCTACTAGGTACTCCTCTACCCCTTTTTTCACGTAAAAATTTAATATGAATTTTCTGGAATTTTTCGAGACACTTTATTTTTGGGCTTTTTCAGAAATAGAAGAATGATTTTTCTGACAGACAGATTTTTTTTCTTTTGGAAACATGATGCAAGGACAAAACAAGGCTAGAACTACAGAAGTTCTAGCATGCAAGCAACTAACAACACAAAGAAAACTAAACGAAAGCAAAAAAACTAAAAATGCAAAGGATAGAAATAAACGGAGATAATCATAATGAAAACATTGTTTTGTTCAATGGAATCCTTTTGTTAGCAAGGTTGATCAAGTCTTTCTACCAAAACAATTGCATATGAGACAAAACTTTGTACTCCACTAATGATTATGTTACCTTAACCTTGATAGTAATGGTCCCAATCATAATAGTTTCAAATTTTTCTCTTGGTATGGGACAATATATTTCTCCAACTTGAATACCGTCAACATGTTCAATTGAATTCAGACCATAAGTCCTTTCAATCTTCTTGGGGAAATAGACAGTATGTTCCTTGTCATTAACATTGAAGGTCACCTTTCCTTGATTACAATTAATAACAACTCCTGCAGTATTAAGAAAAGGTCTCCCAAGAATAATAGACATATTATCATCTTTAGGCATTTCAAGCACAACAAAATCAGTTAATATCAAGCAATTGTGAGCCACCTGAACAGGTACATCCTCACATATACCCACAGGAATAGTGGTAGATTTATCAGCCATTTGCAAAGATATATCAGTTGGTATCAATTTTTCAAGATGAAGCCTCTTATAGAGAGAGAAAGGCATAACACTAACTCCAGCTCCCAAATCACACAAAGCAGTTCTAACATAACTGTTCTTAATAGAGCAAGGGATAGTTGGAATCCCTGGGTCTCCAAGTTTCTTAGGAACCTTACCATTGAAAGAATAATTAGCAAGCAAAGTAGAGATTTCTTCATTAGGGATCTTCCTTTTATTCGAGACAATGTCCTTCATATACTTTGAGTAAGGAGGCAATTTAATAGCATCAGTCAAAGGAATTTGCAAGAATAAAGGCTTCATCCACTCACAAAACTTATTATAGTGTTCATCTTCTTTTGACTTATGTTTCTTATCAGGGAAAGGCATAGGTTTTTGGACCCAAGGTTCTCTTTCACTACCATGTTCCTTAGCTATAAAATCTTCTTTGGTGTATTTAGTAGTCTTAGTGTGGTTTTCAGGTTCTTCTTCAACTTTTCCTTCATTAGGAACTTCATTTTCTTTGTTACCACTTTCAGTTCCAGCATCAGAGATAGATATACTATTAGGATCTATAGTAGGTTCAGAGGGTTCTACAACAGTTTTATGTTTCTTTTTCCTTTTCTTATGAGTAGAACCACTATTTCCAGCTTGTTGAGAATCTTGCTCAATTCTTTTGGGATGCCCCTCAGGATATAGAGGATCATGGGTAGCAGCACCACTTCTAGTTCTGATTTCATAAGCATGTTTTTCTTTAGCAGCATTAACTAGCAAGTCATTTTGCACTTTAACGAGTTGATCTATTTGAGTTTGAACCATTTGAAAGTGTTTAACAATCATTTTAACATCATTAGAGGTTCTTTCCACAATATCTTTCAACTCAACAATAGCTCTAGTGTTTTCCATTAGATGATTTTGCACCCTTTTATTAAAGTTATCTTGCTTAACAATAAAGATATCAAATTCTTCTAAGCATTGATCAGGAGGTTTAGAGTAAGGGATATCACCTTCATCAAAGTGTTGGAGAGAGTGTACCTCAATAGTGGATGAATAGGGAATAGGCTTACATAATTCTTCTATAGGAGGTAAATTCTTGACAACTGCAGCTTTAATTCCCTTCTCCTTAAGACATTTCTTAGCTTCCTTCATCACTTCATCATTTAATTCAATAACTACCCTCTTCTTTGATGTTGGAATAGGCACAGGAATAGATGGTTCAGGTACAATTGCTTCAGGTATAACTTGTTTAGGAGGAGTCCAATCTTCATAATTCTTGCTTATTTTAGCCATTAATTCCTCAACTTCCTTAGGAGTCCTATTCCTGAAAACACAATCAGCACAACTATCTAGGTATGTCCTAGATTCCTCGGTTAGTCCATTATAAAATATATCAACAAGCTCATTCTTAGGTAATGGACTTCCAGCCTATGCATGAATCAAAGCACAAAACCTTGCCCAAGATTCAGGCAATACCTCTTTTTCTCCCTGTTTAAAATCAAAAAGTTCCTGCAAAATAGCATGTCTAGCACTGGGAGGAAAATATTTCTGCAGGAAAGTACTAATCAAACACTGTGGCTATCAATAGATCCAGGAGGTAAATTATTAAACCAAGTTTTAGCTTCTCCTTTCAGTGAAAAGGGAAAAATCTTAGCAACAAAGTAAGTACGCATCTTAATATCATCAGAAAACAAGCCACTCATGGTAGAAAGTTCATTCATATGTGCTACCGCACTTTCATTCTTAGTCCCACAAAAAGGTTCTTTCTCGACAATAGCTATGTAAGATAGATCGAGAGAGAAATCATAATCTTCATCTATAATGTTTATGGGAGAAGCAACAAACTTAGCAGCAGGAGATAATTTGGGTCTAATAGTACGCCTCTCAAGGAGACTCTTAGCAGCGCTCCTATCATGGTGTTCTTACATTCTTTAATAAACTCATCGGTCATCTCAACATAATCTTCTTCAATGTCATAACTCTCACTAGACTCAGGTGAGCTAATAGGTGTGGTAGTGTCTTCATTAGGAGTTTCGGTATTTCCAGCATAGTTCTAGTAATCGTAGCATCTAGGAAAGGACCTAATGAACCATTCTTATCAAGCGCAGTAGAAGCAGCATCATAAGTATCAGAAGTTTCAGATTCAGCAGTAGTAGCAGTGTGTGTAGCATGTGTATGTGGTGGTGTAACGAGCTTACTTATAATAGAAGGTGAATCAAGAGCAGCAGAGGTGTTTAGAACCGTACCTCTTCTTGTAGTGGATGGTAAAATAGGAACCTTGCCATCACGAGACTTACCCATGATAGATGGATAGCAGCGAACAATAGAGAATCCAAGTGAACTTGATAAATAAAGCTATGCTCCCCGGCAATGGCGCCAGAAAATAGTCTTGATGACCCACAAGTATAGGGGGTGTATCGCAGTATTTTCGAGGGAAGTGAAACCCAATTTATTGATTCGACACAAGGGGAGCCAAAGAATATTTATCAGCCTTAACAACTGAGTTGTCAATTCAGCTACACTGAAACAATCTTGCTCAGCAGTTTATCAAGAGTAACAACATTTTTGTAGTAGGAATAGTAAAGTAACAAAGTAGTAAAGCAAAGACGTAGTAACAAAAGCAAAACAATGGGATTCGAAAAGCGGTAGGCATAGGGATGGATGGACGGGCGTTGCATGGACAAGACAATTCACATAGCAATCAGAACATAGGGCAATTGCAGATAAATAAGATAAAGCATCCAAGTACTAGACAATCCTAGGCATGTGTTCCATATATAGTCATACGTGCTCGCAATGAGAACTTGCACAACATCTTTTGTCCTGCCAGCCCGTTTGCAGCGGGGCCTCTAGGGAACTACTGGCAATTAAGGTGCTCCTTTTAATAGAGCTCCGGAGCAAAGCATTAACACTCCATGAACACATGTGATCCTCACATCAAAGCCTTTCCCTTCCGGTTATCCCGATTTCTGTCACTTCGGGGCGATAGGTTCCGGACAACAACGTGTGTATACAACTTGTAGATAAGACCAAGAACAATACTATCATAATGAATCAATAATACGTTCAGATCTGAAATCATGGCACTCAGGCCCTAGTGACAAGCATTAAGCACAACAAGTCGCAACAAAGTCATAAAGCACTAATAAAAGATACTAGGCACCATGCCCTAACAATTTGATGCCATTACATGAACGATCTCATCATATCCCTACCATCCCCATAGCCTACAGCGGGGGATTACTCACTCATATATGGGGGAAACATGGATGGTCGATGGAGAAGCGATGGTGATGATGATGGCGATGATCTCCTCCAATTCCCCGTCCCGGCAGGGTGCCAGAACGGAGTTTCTGGTGCTGTTTCGTGGAATCTGGTGGTGGCGGCGGAGCGAAACTCCTTCTGGAAAAAACGGCAAACCCCCCGAAGTTTTTAGGTCAGAAGGCTCCTTATAGGCGAAGAGAGAGGCCGAGGGGTGCTGGGGCCCTGCCTGGCCCGCGCCACCAGGTGGTGTGGCCACCCCTGGCTCTTCTCCGTCTCGCATTCTGGCTCCTAGAGTCTTCGGGTGAAATGGGATTTTTGGCATATTTTCTAGGATTTTTCCTGATAGTTGATTTTCTGCACAAAAAGTAGACACCAAGGCAATTCTGCTGAAAACAGCGTCAGTTCGCATTAGTTGCATCCAAATCACACAAGTATAGAGGAGAAAAAATAGCAAAAGTGTTTGGGAAAGTAGATACGTTTTGGACATATCAGTCACTCTTCATATTGAAGAAATATACCCATGTGTATCTTGAGTAGTCATCAACAATCACCAGACAATATTTCTTCCCACCAAGGCTTGCATGAGATGGAGGACCAAAGAGATCCACATGAAGGAGCTCCAAGATCCTCTTGGACTTGATGTAGTTCTTTGGCTTGTGAGGAGAATCATGCATCTTTCCTTCAACAAATGCCCTGCAAACATGATCTTTGGCAAAGAAAACATTTTCTTTTAATCCAACAAAATGACCATCCTTGTGGAGGCTTTGCAAAGTTCTCATATTGATATGGGCTGGACGGTGATGCCATAACCAACCTACATCGGCCTTTCCAAATAAGCACATCGCACTTGTAGTGGTTTTCCCCGAGAAGTCCACCACACACAAGTCATTTTCGACGTACCCAACGAAATCGACCTTTAGAGTCTTGCTCCACATGAGGATAACAATATCATTATCAATAAAGACAGCACAGCCCATCTTTCCAAGAGCACGGACCGGAAGTAAATTATAGCCAAGAGTCTCAACAAGCATGACGTCCACGAGAGTGATATCGTGTGCAACCACAACTTTGTCGAAACCCATTACCTTAGACTTTGACTTGTCGGCATATGTCACGGATATTTTATCAACATTTGGTCTCAACTCCTTGACACTAGATGCACTTCTAGTCATATGACTTGTGCATCTACTATCAAGCACCCATTTTGATCCTCCAGAAGCATAGGTCTACAAAAGATCAAACTAGTTTTTAGGTACCCATTTCTCAACGGGTCCTCTTTTGTTAGCAACAAGGGTATTGGGAACCCAATAGACCAAGAAATATAACCATCAAATGAGCCAACATATTGTGCATATACATCACCATAATAATCACGCATTAAAACATAGTGAGGGTTAGCACTTCCCGCAAAGTCATCATGAGACATAGTTTTGCCACTCGTGGTCTTACTACCCACAATGACCTTGTCTTTTCCTTGTGAGGGCTTGGCCTTCTTCTTCTTGTTGTTCTTCTTCTTCTTGGCTTTAGGGACAAAGCCAATGCCCCCTTTCTCACCATTTTGCCTCTGCTTACTCAAGAGGTCATCAATTGACTTGTTTCCTTTGGGGAGGGTGGCCTTAGCTAGTTCCCCCTTCAACCTAGCATTTTCTTCAAGTATATTTGTACAACTAGAAGGAATGAAAGTACTAGGTGAAGGAATATTGGTCAATTGAGTTTGAGGTTTTTCACGAGACTTTGTGAGCAACAGTAGTTCACTCTCCAAGGCCTTGAGCCTTGTCAAGCATCCTAAAGTCCTCGACAAGTTTTTCACGAACAACATCAAACTCAATCTTGTCCTTTTTAGCCTTTTTATATTTAGCAATAGCATGGTCACATTCCTTGATGAGTTTATTAATAATTAAGTCATTAGTGAAAGATCACGGATGTCACCTAGAGGGGGGTGAATAGGCGATTTAAAACTTCTACGAGATGGGCTTAACAAAGGCGGAATAAAACTAGCGTTTTCTTTTGTTAAGCCCAAAGCCTAGATATACTAAGCTTCACCTATGTGCACCAACAACTTATGCTAAGCAAGATAAGCAACAATGTGATAGCAAGATAAATACTTCAAGCACGAAGGCTATCACAATGTAAATTGCATAAGTAAAGAGCTCGGGTATAGAGATAACCGAGGCACGCGGAGACGACGATGTTTTACCGAGTTCCTCCCAACAAGGGAGTACGTCTCGTTGGAGGGGTGGGCGGTACTAAGACCACCAACGCCACAAAGGCGTCACCCTATTCTCCCGAGCACCCACCATGCGGGAAAGCACCTATTCCACTATGGGACACTTAAGGGTGGTCACCGAACCCGTACAAGATTGGGGCTATCTCCACAACTTAATTGGAGGCTCCCAATAATCGCCACCAAGGCCTCAATCTTGGGGGAGCTTCACAACTTAATTGAAGACCCCATGAACATGCCACAAAGCCCACACAACCGTCTAGGCTTCCAAGAACCCAATAGGGACTAGCAACAATGAATATCACCAACCAAATCCTCCGGAGAGAACACACACCAATGCACCAAATGCAAAAGGCAAGAACACCACAAAGATGCTCCAATAATTCACTCTCAAGTTCCAACAATGCTACTAAAGCAATTGGGGGAACAAGAGAGGAAGAACACAAAAGGGGAATACAAAATCCCCCAAAGATCTAGATCCCAAAGATACACTCACAAAGAGATGATATGGCTTGGTCAATTTGTAGATCTAGATCCCCTTTATCTACCCCTCAAATATTGGCAAGAATTAATGGAGGAGATGAGTGAAATCAAGCTCAAAGATGTATCAAAGAATAGGCAAAGCTTGAAGAAGAAATGAGGAAGAAGCAACCCAAAAAAAGAGAGGGAGAGGGCTATTTAAAGGAGGGGCCAGATCTGACCGTTGGGGCGTTTTCGGCCTGGGTGGGCCGGTAGTACCGGGCCCAACCGGTACCACCGCTCCTAGCGAGCGAGCGAACTAGAGAGAGAGCAGCGCTCAGGCAGCGAGCGAGAGCAGGAGAAAAGGGGATCGAGGACACGCGCGAGGCGGCCAGCAAGGTAGCGCGGGACCGAGCAAGCGGGGCGAGCGACGCGCGCGGGCGGAAGCAAGCTGGTGCGGCGGGGCGGAAGCTAGGCTAGTAAGCGGAGCGAGCGGTTGGGCTGGCTGGGCCGGCCGGTACTACCGGCCTGCCCCGGCGGTAGTACCGGTTTGACCCGGTAGCACCGGAAGGCCCAATCGGGCAGCATAGAGAAAGGCCAGGCGCGGTCAGGGTCGGGCGGTAGTGGCCCGGTAGTGCCGGGCCAGGCAGAAGCTGGGCGCACAGCTCAGGGGCGGGCGGTACCGGGTCCGGTAGTACCGCCTGGTCCACAACAGATTTTTTTCCTTTTCTTTTTAAATCAAAAGGCAAATACCCCAAAAATCATAACTAGGGCTAGGAGGCTCCGATTGATCCGAAACCAATTGCGTTGGAAAGAGGACAAAAAAAGCTACCCAAATAAAAGTGGAAATATTGGATATCACCAAGTGAGAGGGTATCAAGTAGTATAATGAAGATACCTCACTTGGTCAGAATCCGGAAAACCGCCAAGATCAAAATCGCAACAAGATATACAAGGGAGATCCGATTTTGATGAACAAGAGCTTGTTATGAAGATTACCACAAGCTCTATATCCTCACATGGATAAGACCAAATAACAACCAAATACGATGAAGCAAGTATGCAAAGGTTTGAGCTCTCTCTGAACGATATGATCGAGATACTCACTCGAGAGCCTCTCTTGATAGTACTGCTATCTATCCTAAACCCGGTCAACACGAGACTGGCAAAAGGGAAAAACCTATCAAGAATACCTTTGCCTTGAGCATCCTTTGGCCTTGTCTTCATCGATCCATAAACACCGAGGATGGCAAGCACCAAACATGAGATCTTCTAGGGATGGCGCATATTGAGCTTCCACAACGCATCTTCTTCTTCATTTCATCGACCTTGAAGCCAACACATGCTCCAAGCGATGGCAATGGACAATTCCTACAAGTACAACTTAATACACACATTAGTCCATAAAGATTGTCATTAATTACCAAAACCACACATGGGGGCCCACAAGCTCTTTCAATCTCCCCCATTTTGGTAATTGATGACAATCCCTTTGAGAGGGTTTATATGATGAATTTAACGAATAAAATGGTAGCCCCAATATCAAATACTACACAAGTATGTGATATTGGTACCACCACAATATATAGAGCAAACTCCCCCACAATCTATCCAAGTGTGATGAACTTGAATTTCATTGCATATATTGCCAATCATTATCATTGGTGGAGTTTCCTCTATATATGACATGCTAAGCAACACAAAGATGCAAGAGCATGAAAGTAAAATGCTTAAGAACAAACTAAAAGCAAGAACCAACTTCCCTTAAACCCTCTAAAACTTCTCCCCCATTGGCATCGATTGCCGAAATGGGTGACAAGTTCTAGAAGGCCAATATAGTGATAGTTCCTCCAAAGGTGTCCATTCGCACAAATCCAATGATGAATACTTGGGAGGAAGTAAAACTATATTGAGGACCCAAAGATTGCCAAAGAAATAAAACAAACTAAGCATCAACAAATGACGCAAGCAACCACAAGATCCAAAAAACCAAGTGAAAACAAAAAATGAGTCCAAATGAACAAAACAAGATGTTATGATGAGATCAAAAGTGTGTTTTAAATAAAAATAGAGAAGCTCCCCAAGATTTGTGCACAAATAAAATAGCTTCATTTGAATACATCATGCACAAATATGGAATCCTCGCGCCCCATAAGCATTTAAAACACAACTAAAGAGAAAGAAGACAAATGATCATTATTAAATGAATTAGAGGAGCTCCCCAAAGATTATGCACCAATTATAATAATTATATTTGGGAACAAGGTGTATAATCATGGAATCCTCACTCATCCACATTCATTTAACAATAAAAGGCATGAGAGAACAAATATGAGTGACCGAAGATACAAACAAAGGAGACAAGCACTCATAGGCAAATAATTTTGGAAGCCACGGAAGAATCAAAAAGAAATAAAAGGTGGTATCCAAGAAATAAAAAAACTCTACAAAAATTATCTTCTCTTATGTGTATAAGTTTCTAAGTGGAATGCATCACAAAGACATATTTCCACAAAGAAACATGCACACATAAATAAGATACTCAAGAAAGCACATGAAAACCAAAATGAAGTCATAACACATACCAATAATATTTTTGCTTGTAAGCATGGCCAAAGGCATAATTTTATCTTATTGTTCATGGATGAACTTCAAACACCAACACACTACATATATTACAACAATCACCAAGGGAAAAAGGAGATGGTTGGAATATATGGAGAAAGGCAACATGTTGGGGGGATACCCCCGGGTAGGGTCACGCCGGGGTATAAAGGCCAAGTTAGCCGAGGTACGGCAAAGTCAAAGCGGGTGCTGGCCAAGTCACCTCAAGGCAGGCCGAATCACGGAGTAACCCGGACCAGGGGATGTCCACCTAACTGGGTCTCAGCCGACTTATGTCGGATGTCGGTAAGATATATCTAACTTGTATGCAGGTAGAGGTGTGGCCGGATTAACCAGGCATGATCCGGGTTATATCTGGCTTACAAGAGAAGGAAGGTATCTCGCTGGTCAAAAGGTGGCCATTGTACGCAGAGCATGAGCGAAGCGGACAGAGGCCAGGACCACCGAGGCGTGGCCGACAAGGGTGACGATGCCTATGTCGGATGACGCAGGCGCCGCAGAGGCTCATGTAGCCTCTACATGGATGACGCTGGGCAATAGTGACCCGGTCGGCTTACTATTTTGGGAAGAGGCATATTCCCTGGAATATGCCTCCACCTATGCCCTAATTGGAGACCTAGCCACCCCTATATAAGGAGGGCTAGTGCCTCTGTAGAAAGGGTTACTCTGGAGGGGATTGGTCTTCACTTGTTCAGTTCTAGTTTCCCTGAGGGCTAGCTAGTGGAGAGAGTAAGAGAGTGCTTTCTTCTTCCTCTCCCCAATACAGCTCAAGGAGCACTTGTAACCTTGGAATCTCATCGAACAATACAAAGTTTCTGTGTGTAGAATCACTACACTATCCCTCCCTAGATCCCTCTAGTGCAACTAGTCCCCACCTTTAGCCTATCCATGGCATCTGCCGTGACACCACCACGACAGTTGGCGCCCACCGTCGGGCTAGCAGCGCTAGCAGGAGTGAAGATCCGGATGGGAAACTTCATCGGCACCGGCGAACGCATCGTCTCCGGGCTCGTTCAGCGCTTTGGAGCGCTGGATTTCGTCAGTGACAACGCTGGCTGCTTCGGCAAGCGTCCTCTTCGTCAAGCTCGGCGCGCACAAGATCTACGTTGATGTCGATGTGTCGTGTGTTCACCCGCGGCATGTCGTCGAAGGAGGCGAGCCACCCCTTAGCAAGGTTTGTGGGGCGTGTATCACTCGCTCCCCAGACCGTGCTGAGGTGATGATGACTGCACCAGGCACTGGCGCGAACAAGGATCCGGCACCAGATCCGGAGGTAACGCCTAAGGTACCGAGGAAAAGTAGAGGTCCTCCTCTAGAGAGGCCAGAGAATGTGCTGTAGCAGGCGATGGATAGCTTGGCAAACCCAGTAGCAACAGTAGTAGATCCGGCTCAGGCACAGGCCGAGCTAGAGGAGACTAGGCAAAAAATACTAGAGGGTGCGAAAAAGATAGCCGCGGCTCAGCAGTCGTTGAACATGACACTGCGTGAGTACGCAAAGGCAAATAAAGTAGATGCTGTAAAAGTGAAGGGGAGAAACCTCATGAGTGAAATGAACAAAGAGGGTGATACTAGGATTGAGGAATCTGAGAACTATTTGTCCGTGGGGCTGCCGAAGTATAGTACCCCGGCAAAGAACCTCAGAGCAGCAGATGCAGCTGCATCCAAGTTAGAAGGTCTGACGGGTGAAGCCCGTCAGAGACAGCAAGATAGGGTCAATGAGTTGGTTCGGATCGCGAACAGGCAAAATGAGGAATTGCTCAGGGCTAACCCGGAGAGAGCTGGGGCCTCCAAGATCGTTCATTCGGCGGTGGGTAACCTGGAGAAATCCACTGGAGCTGCATCGTCTCCTCATGGTGGTCCTAGGAGAGAAGAGGTGGTAACCTCGGCCAGGAGGAATAAGCAAATAGTCCCATATGACCCGGCAAGGGCAGGGAAAGGAAAAGAAGTGCAGAGAAATGAGGATCGACGAAGTGTGAGCCGAGGTGAAGCCGGCCGAGGTAACCACGACCAAGGCAATGCCGGTCAAGGGAACGCTGTAAACGGCAATACCGGACAGCGTAATTCGGTAGGTGCAAGGCAACCGCAGCAGCGGAATATACCACGGCAAGAGCGCAGTGCCGACCAAGGTATGCAACAGAGAGCAGCTCCACAGGACCAAGATAGATACAATGATGGTGATTCGGAAATGGTGAACGCTAGGTATCCCAGGCCAGACTATCACGTGATAGGGTCAAGATTGGGAAGCAGGAATTTGATGCCTAACGATGTCAGGTTAAAACTGGATCGGCTGTATAGGTCGGAGCAAATTGAATGTCAAGGTCCTCCGGGTCCTGCGTGTTTTGGGCCCCCGATCATGAAGGAGCAACCGGTGCCTAACTTCTAGTTACCTAGAGGCACAAAAACGTACGACAGCACAAAGCCAGAGGATTGGTTGATTAACTATGCTACAGCAGTGAAAATTGCTACAGGCAACTTGAGATGGGCTGTGAGATACGTACCTCAAATGCTGGAGGGGCCAGCGAGGGTATGGCTGAACAATTTGCCGCCCGGAAGTATTAACTGTTGGATTGATTTTGAGGAAATGTTCACCAGTAATTTCTCAAGTATGTATCAGAGGACGAATAGGCCACAAACCCTAGCAATGTGCAAGCAGAAACCGAATGAGACAGACCGGGAGTTCTTAACCCGGTGGTGTACAGTGCGAAATTCATGTGAGGGCGTGATTGAGTCACAGGCCATAGCATGGTTTGCACAGGGGTACAGATATGCAAGCATGTTGTGGCAAAGATTGCAAAGGGATATGCCAACTATATTGGCAGAGACAATCCGGATCGCTGATTCGTATGCCTTGGGTGATCCAACTCAACCTAGGCTAATGTCGAGCGAGTCAAACGAAGAGTACTACCAACGAGATGGAGTCGGGTCATCCCCGAGGAATGATTACCGGGGAAAAAGAAGAGATGACAGACTGGATTACTGGTACAGCTCGCAACAAGTTGCTGCTATGAATCAAGATCAACCTGGTGCAGGAAGCAACCAACGTCAGAAAACTGGAGGACAGCAATGGACTCCAAGAAATGATGGCAAGAAAACTTGGACGCCAGAGCAGAAGAAACAGTGGCAAGAAAAGAAGGGTCGTCCAAGGTATACTTATGAGGCAATGCTGGATCAGCCGTGTAAGTTTCACACGCCAAATCCGAGTAACCCACCGGGTCACACAACCAAGCAGTGTGATTGGATGCGAAAGATAGAACAAGGTGGTTCGGGGAATGCTCAGGCACCTCGGAATGATCAACCTCGGCAGGAGTTACCCCGGCAGCAATTGCTCTCCAGAGCAAACACGCAACAGTTAATGTTGCCTCCCCCTCCGCCGAGGTATGACAACCATGAGAGAAGGGACGTAGTGCATCAAGTGGAAGATCAGCATCAACCGGATCAGAGGTACCCCGGAAATGAGGGGAGAAATGAGTACAAAGAGCATCATTAGAGTTACTGTGTGCTCACCACAAAAGAGATAGACAGAAAGAGCTTGCGGCGCCGACACATGGAAGTTAATGCGGTGATGCCAGTAGTGACGAGGTATATGCCATGGTCGGACCAGGAAATTACCTGGAGCATCAAAGATCATCCCAAGCTTATGCCGAGTCCTGGTTCGTATGCGCTAGTGTTGGACCCAACATTCATCGGGCTAAACATCAATGTGAGATTCTCAAAGGTGTTGATTGACAATGGCAACAACATAAATATCATGTACTTGGACATGATGCGCAAGTTAGGTATCTCGAAGAACATGCTCCTAGCCACAAGGACAACTTTCCATGGCATTCTGCCGAGAATTTCTTGTGAGCCCATTGGCAAGGTCCGGGTCGACGTGTTGTTCGGCACAAGAGATAACTGCCGAACTGAGAATTTGGAATTCGAAGTTGTCAATTTGGAAAGTGCATATCACGCGTTACTCGGCAGGACAGCACTGAACAAGTTCATGGCAAGTACTCATGTCAGTTACTTGAAGATGAAGCTGCCTAGGCCAAATGGTGTGATTACCATAACTGGTGATTTTCGGCGTTCCATTAAGTGCGCGTCAGCCGGGTCTAACCTGGCCGAGTCACTCGTGATTGTGCAAGAGAAGAGAAAAATCCAAGAGGTGGCGGCATTGGCTCAGTCCACGCAGCAGTATATGACGACGCTGAGTAACCCGCATGGTAGTGTTTCGTTCCAAGCGACCAAAGATACCAAGAAAGTGCTTGTTGATGATATGTTCCTAGAGCGCACCGTAACAATTGGTGTTGGGTTAAATGACAAATAGGAAAGGGAGCTCGTCAACTTCCTCCGTGAGAATCGGGATATTTTTGCGTGGTCCACACAGGACTTGCAAGGTGTTCCGAGGGAGTTGGCAGAGCACTCTTTGAATGTGAGACCCGGAGCAAAGCCGGTGAAGCAACCTCTCTGCCGCTTCGCCGAAGACAGGAGAAAGGTCATAGGAGATGAGATAGCTCGGCTGCTAGCAGCTGGATTTATCATGGAAGTGCTTTACCCGGATTGGATGTCTAATCCGGTGCTGGTGGAGAAGAAGAAGGACGATCCGAACGTGGCAGTGGTTTGGCGCATGTGTATTGATTACACGAACCTGAATAAGGCGTGTCCCAAAGATCCATTCCCACTTCCAAGGATAGACCAGGTCATAGATTCCACTACTGGGTGTGAACTGTTGTCGTTCATTGATGCATATTCTGGTTTCCACCAGATACCTCTGAACCCAAGTGATCAAATAAAGACCACGTTTATCACCCCGTACGGGGCTTATTGCTATCGCACCATGCCATTTGGTTTACGTAATGCAGGGGCAACGTACCAAAGATGTATGCATAAATGTTTGCACGACCAAATTGGTCAAAATGTGCAGGTATACGTGGATGATGTTGTTATCAAGACCAAGGAAAGCAAAACGCTCCTTGACGATATCAGGCAGACATTCGCGAACCTAAGGAAGTTCCGAATGAAGCTTAACCCGGAAAAATGCACCTTCGGTGTCTCGGCTGGAAAATTACTCGGATTTCTTGTCTCCAGCCGAGGTATCGGAGTCAATCCAACTAAAATCCGGGCCATAGAGCGAATGGAACTTCCAAAGTGCCTTAACAATGTCCAGAAGTTTACTGGTTGCCTGGCATCCTTAAGTCGGTTTGTATGTCGGTTGGGAGAAAAGGCACCGCCTCTCTATCAACTCATGAAAAAGTCGGACAAGTTCATTTGGACGCCATAGGCCAATGAAGCCTTTATCCAATTAAAGAGGAGGTTAGCCACTGCACCAGTGTTAGCCTCTCCACTATCAAAGGAGCCAATGGTGCTCTACATAGCCGCAACCAACCGAGTTGTAAGTGCAGTAATTGTGGTAGAGCGCGATGAAGAGGATAAGTCAGTGCAAAGGCCAGTATATTACCTAAGCGAGGTATTATCCGCATCAAAGGAAAATTATCCGCACTATCAGAAAGTGGCATATGGTGTGTACATGTCGGCTAAGAAGCTAAAACACTATTTTGAGGAGCATCCCATCAAAGTAATATGTGAAGCTCCCATATCCGAGATAATGAGTAACAAGGATGCAAGTGGCAAGATTGCAAAATGGGCAATTGAGCTAGCCCCTTATGCGCCACAATATGACAGAAGAGAAGCAATCAAGTCTCAGGCTATGGCCGACTTTTTTGTGGACTGGGCCGAGGTACAATATGAACCACCATTACCAGATCCAAATTATTGGAGGATGCACTTTGACGGATCAAAACCAAAACCGGGTTAGGCGCCGGAGTAGTGCTTACCTCGCCAAAGAACAACCAGCTGAAGTATGTGCTGCAGATCTACTTCGCAGCGTCAAACAATGTCGCCGAATATGAGGCACTTGTACATGGGCTCAAAGTGGCAAAAGAAATTGGAATACGTCGGATCCAATTCTTTGGCGACTCGGATTTGGTAGTTCATAAAGTCTTAGGGCTATGGGAAGCTCTTGATCCAAACATGGCATTATACAGATTCCACGTGCAGAAGATATCTGGTTACTTTGAGGGATGCGAATTTCACCATGTACCCCGGGTGGAAAATGAGGCTGCCAACATATTGTCAAAGCTCGGATCAACCCGGCAAGAAATTCCACCAGGTGTAGCATTAGAACACCTTAGAAAACCATCTATCAGGCCGTCCCTAGAAACTGACTCAATCTATGTCCCGGAAGATCCGGAGTCCGGAGTTGTACCCGTGGACATTGACATGGGAAGTGGTTCGCGAAACCCGGGGACTGCCTCGGTAAACCCGGGGACTGTTTCGCAAGACCCGGGGACTGCGCAGCGTGATCCGGCTGAAGTTATGCCGGTGGATCAGATGGAAATTGATGAGGATGTGTTCCCAGCGCGAGCTGTACCAGCTTGGGCACTGCCCATATTTCAATTCCTGAAAGATGGAACCTTACCCGCTGAGGAAGTGCTTTCCAGGCAAACTCAGAGGAGAGCAAAAGCATCCACAATCATCAATGCCGAACTATACAAGAGAAGTGTCACAAATGTCCTCCAATGATGTGTTGACCCGGAAGAAGGGCTGGATATCCTCCGGGATATACATCAAGGGGAATGTGGGCATCATGCCTCGTCCAGAGCGTTGGTGGCAAAAGCTTTCCGGCATGAATTCTACTGTCCAAGTTCCTTAGAACAAGCAGAGGACTTGGTAAGAAAATGCAATGGTTGTCAGAGGTATGCTACCAAGACACATATGCCAATGTCGGAGCTCAAGACCATACCAATTACCTGGCCATTTGCTATATGGTGTTTGGACATGGTTGGCCCGTTCAAACCCGCAAGAGGGAACATGACCCACATCTTAGTCATGGTTGATAAATTTACAAAATGGATTGAAGTAAAGCCAATAAGAAAATGTGATGGAGCTACGGCCGTGACATTCCTCAAAGATATTATCTTGAGATACGGTTATCCTCACAGCATCATAACAGATAATGGCACAAACTTTGCTGAAGGAGCATTTGCGCGATTCTTCCGAGATAAGAAGATCCGGCTAGACGTTGCTTCGGTAGCCCACCCCGCATCGAACGGACAAGTGGAGAGATCCAACGGATTAGTATTATCTGGGATAAAACCCCGGCTCGTTGAGCCACTGCAGAGATCAGCGGGGTGCTGGATAGAGGAACTACCAGCAGTACTGTGGAGTTTAAGAACAACTCTGAATCGATCAATAGGCTATACGCCATTCTTTCTGGTATATGGGGAAGAAGCTGTATTACCATCCGACATAGAGCATGACTTTCCTAGGGTCACCCAATACACAGAAGCCGAAGTGCAAGAAGCCCGGCAAAATGATGTTGATCTGCTGGAAGAAGCGAGAGAATTGGCATTGTCTAGATCCACCATATATCAGCAAAATCTCCGATGCTATCATAGCCGGAAAGTAAACCCCCGAGTTTTCCGGGAAGGTGATCTGGTACTCCGGTTGGTACAACGTACTGCTGGCATGCATAAGTTATCCCCCCCATGGGAAGGGCCATTCATTGTGAGCATAGCATTGCAAAATGATTCTTATTATCTTATCGATGCAAAACCACAGGAGAAGAACAAGGCGGACAGGTCCGGCGAGGAATCTAAGCGTCCATGAAATGTAGCTCTACTTCATCCTTTCTACACTTAGCAAAGAAGTGTATGTATCCGAGTCTCTCATATGTCGGTATGTATGCCGACAATGAGCTTATCAATGAAATGTTGGCACCTCGAGCAGTAACTCGGGGACTACCTTAATAATATTTGTTGTCTTCTGTATTTATTATTTATACGTCGGCTGGCATAAGTTGTTTCTACTTAAGCCGGATTAGTAGTGTGTGAGCACCAAAAACCCAACTCTTCGACTTGCTGTTGTCCAACAAGATTTGGCTTCATGGCAAGCAAGAGAACAAGTTTGGAATTGCGTAACACATGAAAAATGACTAAGGAAAGGAACTTAATCGAGCCGACGTTTGTTTTTTGGACTAACCTTATGCTTATTTTACGTTTACTATGCTGAATTATTTTGAGCTAATCCTAAAGTTTCCAAGTATTGTTAAGTCAATTTTTTAAGCTCGGACTCGTAAGTCATAAAACCGAACCAAGGTAGACACGAGCCGAGCCAAGAAATTGGAGGAACAAGAAAATGAAACTCAGGGACTACGCCCAAGTTAATCCGGCACAAAAACTTAGTAGCAAAATATCACTTATGTGCTTAATATAGTTTCACCCGGCATACCGGGGATCTAATGAAATTCAAAGTGTTTCTAATCAAGGAGCAGCGGGAGGAGGTAATTCGGCGCCAGCGGGTGCAGCTCCAGCTTCGGCTTCAGCGTCATCTCCACCTTCCTCGACGTCCGAAGCTTCGTCCTCTTTGTCCTCACTCGAATCATCTTCAGCGTTTTCGTCCTCGGCGGCGCCAAGGAAGCTCGGTCCCTCGTTTCATTGATGAATGGGGGCATATTGAATGAGGCTATGGGCGCAAGCCTTGCGCCGAGCTATCCATTCCGGGTCAGTGGACCACCTTGATCCGGTGCGCATACGCTCGAGAAGCTTCAGGTTTATCTTTTCATACCACGTGAGCACATAGTGGAGGACAATTTCAGCTCCGGCACGTCCAGCAGATTCCCTCCAAAGGTCAAGCTGGGTTTCGCACTCCGCTAGCCTGGCAATAAGAGCAGCGGCCCCCTCCGGAGTATCTTCATCAGGCCAAAAGACATTGAAGATCCGGATGGCCACATCCAAGATATCCTTGCCATAGTTCTTTACAATTTCAACACGAGAAGACAAGCTGACCAGCAGGTCCTCCATGTCATAAGGAATTTCTTCAGTGCCAGGAGCAATTGGGGTACCCCCTCTTCTGGCAGAACTTGGCGACAGCAGTAGTTGCAATGGCATTGCCCTCTGGAAATTTGTCTAAAAACAAGATAGGTAAAATAAGTGAGGAAGGTTGACCCGGAGAGATCCATACCAGCTGAAGAAAAAGAACTTACGAGAAATGTGGCTGTGGATCCGGTTCAGCTCCTTGGTGCAGTTGTCACGCCTCTTTCGAAGTTGCGCAAGTTTAACATTCGCCGACTCAAGCTTAGAGTCGGCCTCCTTCAGGAGTTCTTGGTCCTTGGCAATTTGGAGGTTGAGACGTTCGCGTTCTTCAGTAAAATTCTGGCCTGTTTTGTCAAGTTCGGATTTGTGGAGGGCCTTGAGTTTCTTCATGTCGGCCTTAAGCTTGGCAATTTCTTCATCTTTGGTTCGGAGGAGGGCAAGCTCGTCATCCTTCTTCTTGAGTTCGGACTGGTGCTGCCCTGCTTGTTCGAGAAAATGCAGCATCATATCAGGCACGGGACACTATCTTCAAGTGATGCTGAAACAGTTTGTTGACCCGGCAAAGCCGAGGTATGAATATTTGCCGAGCCAAGGAGAAAAGGAAATAGAGTGCGGAGGAAGGTTAAGCAAAAATGACTTACCCTTTATCTGCTCCAAGTTCTTCCTCATGTGTAAGATCCCTCCTTTGTAAAGGAAAAGATCCCTGTGATTGCAATGCTAGTCCCTGGATCAATGCTAGCATCCACAGTTTAAGATGAAGTACACAGATACAAAGGTCGTTTATTACAGTCATTCCAGAGATAAAACATAGTCTTTTACAACTCATGGCCAAAGGCCTAGTACAAGAGTTTATGGAATAAGTAAATAAACATAAGTCTTCATCTTCATGTGCCACAGGCAAGCATGTTGAGTGTAGACTCATGACTCCTAATCATCATCAGAGTAACCTGCAACATCATAAGTTACAGCCACAAGGGTCAATACTTTGGAATAGTATTGGCAAGTGATACCTTAGTATATATTTAAGTGGACTATAAGACTATATGCATTTGGCTGGTGGAGCTTAGGCTTGCATTGCTCAAAATAGATTTTTCCTTAACTTTTTGAAAATACTAAGTTTTTGTTTGGTAAAAACTTTCCAAGACATCTTCCAATCCAAGACTGAAGATCCACTCAGGGCATCTACTAATCAAGGACTGAAGATCTACTTGGCAAAAACACCCAAGGCATCTATCAACAAAGACTCTAGATCCACTCAGGGCATCTAGCAATCAATGACTGAAGATCCTTTTATCCCTTTGTTCACCCACAAGTTTTATTTAGAAATTGGAGTGATGAGATTCTTGAAGTTTCCATGTCTTGATGCTCAAATTGTCCTTTACCAGGGACATGGCTAAGTACTTAGGTTTTACACTCTGCAGAGGTGGTGCACTTTCCCCACAAGCCTTGGTTTCCCAAGGATGATCCTTCAGTAGCCTTTCCTTAGTCAAATGGACGCGTTCCAACCTATCATCCCATCTACCACCCACTATCCAAAAGACTAAGTTCCAGCATCCTAAGATCATGGCAGAGCCCATAATGCCAAGTGGTTGCACTTGAAGCTTCTCAACATTAGACATCTCAAATCTCTTTGTTTCCTGGGTGGCCATCCACAAGTGAGATACACAAGGTTCACCAGTACCCCTGGCCTTGTGTAACCACTCAACATACCCCATTCTTTCCATTCCACCCAGGTGATTCATTAACTTAGTTGTTTTGTTAAATAAAAACAAGTCCTTAGACTTAGAATATTTTTCCATAGTGTGAATATATAAACCACCCTTGTTTTCTAGTAGCTAGGCTAAGCATGGCATGGCAACTTATCTTTAGGGAATTCTCCTAGCAATTCTAGCATTCTATTCTAAATAGGATTTCCCATTAACAATTGACAAAAGTAGCATGCAAGTCCTAACAAAATATATCTAATGCAAGTATAAAATATAGGTATGGAATATTCATGAAGATATCACTTGCCTTGGTAGTGTGGAGAGTAGCACTCGTCACAATCACAATCACTAGCAAAATCTACACACAAAGTTATAGCACACAATTACACACAAATATATACAAACAAAAATATTATGATTGCATGCATGCATGAATCTACCAAGTGATGATTTTTGAAAACTCAACCAAGCAAGTGCATGAATACAGAAACTAGACAAGTCACAAAATAGCCAAGATAACTTAAATAACCCTAAAACAAAATACTAAACTAAATCTATACTCAAAAAGGCCTCAAACAAGTCTCTGCAATTTTAGCACATCTAATGGCTACTATTTGCTAAACAAAAAGGATAGGCAGAAAGGTCTTGTTTTTCTGATTCCAACGGTATAAAGTTTGCAAAATTCTAACGTGGAATTCAAAAGATATAGGCAATTGAAATCTGGATCAAAATCTGTTTTAAATTCTATTTTCAGATCAGCTCCTAGCCACGCGTCATGTTCTTATTCGCCCGTACCGGTTCGCACTGGATCGAGCTCCACAGCCGTAGGATCTAAATAAAATCTGGCGGCTCAGATCGCGTACCGCTTCGGGGTTAAGTGTTCTATCGTAGGCGTTCGATCCAGATCTAACGGCTACTACTGCCTGGCCACAGATGGGCGGCTTCTTGGTGGCTACGGCAGCGGAACTGTCGATCGACGACGTTGCGATGATCTGACGGCGAGGGAGAAGGAGGAGTAGCTCACCGGGCTCAGGAGGTCACGGCGAAGCTCGTCGTACTTGCGGTTGGTCAAGGGGCGCTCGGGCACGGCTGCGATTCCTCACCGGAGTTGCTGTGGGCGGCGGTTGCGTCGGGTGGTCGTCGTGGACGTCGCTGTGGATCACCCCAAGGCAAGATAATGACAAGGTTAGGTTCACAGGGTCAAGGCGAATTAGTGAGCATGAACGTTAAAGCGAGGGGCGGTCTGTACCTACCGGGAAAACTCGTCGGAGTTGATGTCGCCGTCGGTGCTCGCGGTGTCAGGTGGAACCGCGACCAAGCGTCTGAGACAGACTAGTGAGGTCAGGAGATGCGCAAATACATGTTGAGTCAGATTGTAAGAACGAGAGGCAGAGGGGGTCACTAGGCTCAACGGAATCGATCGCCGGAGAGGCTCTGTCCGCGGCGGTGCAAAGTTGATTGAGGACAGCCTGGTGGCGGAGCGAGCGAGGTGTTTGGGGGAAAATGATCGCGAGGCAGAGGGGGTCTTATAGCGGATGCTCGACGAAGCGCCCGTCGATTAATGCCCAATTACTCCGGCATCACTGCGGCAACGTCGGGCGGAGATCGTCTTGTGAGAGCGGGGAAGAGCGATCTTGACGTGGAGAAGGCCCGCCTGTCAGCGAGGAGCGCGGAGTGCAGGTGGGGTCGGGCTGTCAGCGTCTGTTCGCGTGTGCTCGCGCGTGTGAGAAGAAAAAGGAGATCCCCGGGTGGGCTTGCTGGGCTTGATCCGCTGCTGGGCCAGATTCTGGCCGCTCGGCCTTTTTCCTTTCTTTAAGCCTTTTCTTTTTCTAATTTCATTTTCTGAATAGAATTTGATATGAATTCAAATCCTTTTGAATTCAAACTTCTTCAGGGATTTTGCAGGGTTACGTGGGTTCAAACAATCAAATAACCTAGTGGTTACCTTGCAAAGGCTTGGTCAAGCTTGGGTTTCAAAATAAACAGAGATTTGCTCTAGTTGCAAATATTTGGAATAGGGTTTAGAAAATATTTCTAAATTGAAGTCTTGGGTTTAAATGTTACTCCTATTCTTTCCAACCATGGTGGCAAGCAAACAAGATCATGAACAATCAAATCCCAAAGGGTGTTGGCCAATTGAGACAATTTGCCCACATGAAATCATAGCTCAAACTTCTGTCTCCAAATGATTTTGAGAAAAACCCTATATGAATGAATGATGCAAGAATGAAATGAATGAGTTTTTGAAACATGATTTTTGGGATGTTACATCATGATAGTATTCTCGGCCTCCACCCCAGCTGCAAAATCCGAATGATGGATTAGTTTGGCGGAAAAAGACAAAGAGAAATGGAAAAATGCCAAGGAAAAAACTTACCCCTTTTCTCGTGTTCGGCGGGAAGTGTAGTATGTTTCGCGCGCAACATCTTGTGGGTATCCAAGAGACGCTGAAACTCAGCGCTCCGTCGATTGGTGGTCACCTGAAAAGAGTACAAAAGGATAGCTTAGTCTTATGCATATTCGAAATGTACAAAATTCGGGCCAAGTGGAACTTAACCTGGCTCTAGGTGTGTGCATATTCGAAGTGTACAAGATCCGGGCCAAGTGGAACTTAACCCGGCTCTAGGTGTGTGCATATTCGAAGTTATTAAGGAGCTACGTTAGTTCTCTAAGGAGCATCCGACCGAGTAACAAGTTACTCCCTCGAAGGCTCGAGGACTAATGGCTATATCACTAATATCTACTACATGTTAAGGAAAAGTCGAAGTAACATACCTCCATCATCCGACCTGCAAGGTTAATTGCCTTAGCAGCGGTATTCATTTGGGCAGCAAACTCGGCGGGCCCGAATTTCTCCGGGAGATCATCATTGTGGATGAACTCTGCCTTGTTCCAGTTGTTTACGAACTCGATTAAGGTCGGAGGATAACGTTCGCCGCTGAGCATGTGGGGCGCAACCAGACCCTTGGCATGGGCTTCCCTCCGTTCAACCTGGGCAACAGCAGGGCTGGTGTGCAAAATGAGTTGCACATCAGCTGACCCGACAAAGGTGTCCGTTGTCGGTGGGGTCTTCTTCGGAAGCATGGACGCAAGTGTACGCTGTCCAGCCTCGAGTGATGTTGCCTTGGCAGTGTCAGGAGCCTTTTTGCCCTTGGGCTGCTACTGAGAAGTTGAAGTTGCTGCAGCGGATTTGCCCTTGGTACTGCTGGTGCCTTCTCGCCGAGTCTTGGAAGACTCGGACGAGGCGGAGGGGCTTGGTGTTGTTGCTGGCGCTTTTGTTGTTGCTGCTGGTGCTGGAGTTGATGCCGGTGCTGATTTCTGTTTCGGCAGGGGTGCTGAAGGAACCTTGGTGGTGGCTGGTTGCGGCTGTGCTGAAGAAGGAGCAACTGCAGCCTCGGCAGAACCGCTTCCCCCCGTTCTGAGGTTGCCCTCCTCTTGACGAGGTGGGCTAGAACCCGGAGCAGCCGCTGAACCCTCCTGAATGGGGCTCAACGGGCGTGAATCGTCGCCACGAGGGGGAGAAGGGCTAAGTCGGAGCGGCGAGGCTATGCCAGATCCACTCTGAGGAACTTCCACCGTGGCCCTGCCAAATCAGATGACGAACAATGAGAAACTATACCAAAGGAAGAACAAAAGAATAGCGAAGGGAGAAATGACTTACTCATCTGAGGTCAAGGGATCCTTTGGCTTGCGAGCTCTCCGGGCTACGGCCTTGGTCGTGGACTTGGTGGCAGCTTTGTCTGTGGACTTCTTTCGCCTTTTGGTTGGCTTAGAAGGTCCGGAGGAAGAGGCAGATGCGGCCCCCCGTTTCTTCGATGCAACTGGGACTGGCTCACCCATGGCAAGGGGAGGATCTTCATCGATCTGCCCACCAGGGTTAGCTGATGCAGGAAAAGTGAAAGACAGGGGGACAGCGTCAAATGCCTCCATCACCTCAATGTCTGATTCATCTTCATCGTTAGGCCAATCTCTAATAGAAGAGAGTTTACCGGTGTGTCGCTTGGTCGCATCAGCCATCGGCAAGAACATCTCCTGATCCGGCTCCTCCTCGTCTGAGGCATCTCGACCAGGCGCCCATTTGAGAGAAGGCTCGGTGCCATCCTCAATAGTTTGCTGAAGAAACATCTAAGGAAAATAAAAGGCAAAGGGATTAAACCTACAACAAAAACCGACATATGATTTAATTCGGAAAAGTTTTGGGGCACGAGACTTACCGCAGGGGGAAGCCTATCTCGGCAGAAGTGTTCGATCCCCCATGTCCACTCAGCAGAGAAGTTCTTGTTGGTGGTGAAGAGGGCCTTGACCCGGCGGTAGATCTCGGTGTTGCTCAACTCGAATGAGGAGGTCCGGTTGGGGTCATGGCCCCATCTCATGTGGCAAAGTTTATGCGTATGTTTCTGGAGGGGGGAGATCCGGTTGCGGACGAAGGTGATCATTGCGTCCTTGTTGCGCAATCCCTGATCCTTCCGCTCCTGGAACCGTTTGTTGACTTGGTTCGCCAGGACTGTGGGTTTCTTGGGGACCTTGTCCCATAGACCCAGATTAGGAGGACCTGGAGCGTAGGGGCGAAGCCGGATCAGATGTTCATCCGTGCCATTTCTGACATAGAAGAAGGTTCGGGCCCATCCCTTGCAGGAGTCAAACCCCGTGACTCGGGGGAAGATGGACTATTTCCGAGGAGAGATGGAAGTTGCGCCGAACTGCGTGAGTTGCTTGTCCTCTGGATTAAGTTCTGTATTCGGAATCACATTCCGGCGAAGACCATAGAACCGGATCCAGAGCTCCTTGGTGGGCCATAGTCCGGTGTAGCCCTCGATGGTGGAAGCGAAGGCAGAGAGGGAAGTGATGGCGTTAGCCGGAAGATGATGCGGCTGAAGCTCGTAGGTGTCGAGCCAGTCGTGGAAAAAGTCGCTGACGGGAAGCCCGAACCCACGTTGGAAGTGGGAGAGAAATACGACGAACTCACCCGGATTGGGTGAGGGGGCAAGCTCCGCGGCGGCGAGGCGTGCGATGACGCCCTCCGGCATACGCCGGGTATGGTACAGCCAGTCAAGATCATCCTGGCAAACCCAGGACCCAGCCCAGGCGCCACGGTCGGCGTTCCCCGCGTCCTCCTCCATTTCCTGCTCCGCGACGGCGAGCTCTTCCTCTGTCATCTCTAAGTCACTGTCCTCACTGGCCCTAACGGCGGTGGGGGGCAGTGGCCTAGATTGGCGCGGACCCGTGGCAGAGGAGATGAGCGGGAGAGGCGGCGACGCAGTCTTGAGAAAAAGTGCGGCGTGGCGGCTAAGCAGGTCTTGATGGCCAGCTGTTGCTGGAGAGGAAGAAGAAGAAGAAGAGGCAGAGGGGCGCGAGAGTGGGGAAAAGACGCAAGGGGCGCACCCCTCCCCTATTTAACCACGCCCTTGAGGGGTAGTGGGATCGCGCTGTGCGGACGGGCCACACGGTGTGGCCGTGTATGACTCGGATCAACCAATCAGCGACAAGCCACAGGAAGGGCCACATGGCGCAGGAGATCCCATGACGTGACGTTATGATACAGTTAATGAGGAGGCAGGCACGATGTGACGTGTGCTATAGTAATATCTGACAATAACTGCGGCGGTTACTGGCGCAGGCCCTTAAAATGAGGCAAAGTAATGATTAGCCTCCACGTGGGGAAGCGTACAAGAGAAGGAAGAATGACCCGGATGAGCATGAGGTGACCTGGTCGGCGAGCGAAAACTCGGAATGTGCCAAGGGAAAGTAAACCTATGAAATCCAGACTATGAGATAACTCGGAAAAAGGAAGAAAATGTTCGGTAAAATTGAACCTGCTGTGGCCTTAGCAGCTAAGGCACCTAAGACCGCACCAGCTTCGGGGACTAATGTTGGGGGGATACCCTCGGGTAGGGTCACGCCGGGGTATAAAGGCCAAGTTAGCCGAGGAATGGCAAAGTCGAAGCGGGTCCTAGCCGAGTCACCTCAAGGCAGGCCGAATCACGGAGTAACCTGGACCAGGGGATGTCCACCTAACTGGGTCTCAGCCGACTTATGTCGTATGTCGATAAGATATATCTAACTTGTATGCAGGTACAGGTGTGGCCGGATTAACCAGGCATGATCCGGGTTATATCTGGCTTACAAGAGAAGGAAGGTATCTCGCTGGTCAAAAGGTGGCCACTGTACGCAGAGCATGAGCAAAGCGGACAGAGGCCAGGACCACCGAGGTGTGGCCGACAAGGGTGACGATGCCTATATCGGATGACGCAGGCGCCGCAGAGGCTCACGTAGCCTCTGCATGGATGATGCTGGGCAAAAGTGACCCGGTCGGCTTACTATTTTGGGAAGAGGCATATTCCCTGGAATATGCCTCCACCTATGCCCTAATTAGAGACCTAGCCACCCTTATATAAGGAGGGCTAGGGCCTCTGTAGAAAGGGTTGCTCTGGAGGGGATTGGTCTTCACTTGTTCAGTTCTAGTTTTCCTGAGGGCTAGTTAGTGGAGAGAGTAAGAGAGTGCTTTCTTCCTCCTCTCCCCAATACAGCTCAAGGAGCACTTGTAACCCTGGAATCTCATCAAACAATACAAAGTTTCTATGTGTAGAATCACTACACTATCCCTCCCTGGATCCCTCTAGTGCAACTTGTCCCCACCTTTAGCCTATCCATGGCATCTGCCGTGACACCACCACGACACAACAAGTATCACAAAGAAAGATCAACTAGCAAAATCTCACTATTGCACATGAGAGAAGTTGAGGAAAGGATAGGCAATAAAATTGCTAGATTAACATATTTGGGATTGGAGGATCACATGCATGATTTTGTATAGTCCCACTAATATGCACTCATCTCAACTTACACACATTTGCAATAGGGAGTACTCCTAAAACCAAGGCTAGAAACACAACAAATACAAATATAATAAATCATGCTAGAAGGCAACCCACAAATGGTTGGAATCAAGAAATATGAGCATGAGAAGGGGATACTTGTTACCGGGATATAATTGGTAGGATATAGAGGATATGAATTCATTGATCATCCTAAAGCTTGCCTCCAATTCCCATGAATGCACAACTTCTTCAAACTTTCAGAGACAAGCATCCAATATATCTCCAATGTACCTAAAACACATTAAGTACAAACATGGTTCCCAAACATATTGGGTCCAAAGTAGTTAGTGAAACGACAATACATAGGAGAGACTCCACATAAATATGTGCATATAGATATGAAATTGAATTTCATGCACATCTTAGCCTATTAGGATTTGGTGGAGTTTCCCCTATATATTGGATCTAATAAAGCAATCATGCCATGAAATAATCATGTAGAGAATATGCATGTACAAGGCTTTCAAGAACCAACAAGGAGATGCAATTTGAACCAAAACACCAAGTAAACCGAGATGGCACACACAAGAGTGTGACACGACAAAAGGTGTCCAAATTGTATCGAATAACCAATTCAACACATGAAAGATCACAAGTTCAACAAATGAAGTAGACAAAGTCCAAAGAGCAAAGGAAAGATAAAAACACAAATGCTCAAGGGTTTATCTCATTCTAAAAGGTTAAATTACGAAACAAGGAATGAGACAAAACCAACTCCCAAAAGAGCAAGGTTCCAACACATAAACCAAACTTGCATACTTTTCATGATGGCACAAAATACCAAAACGAAAATATCAAACTTCCAAGCACATAAAACATGATATGGATCAAAGCAAGAAGCATAAATAGGAGTGTTCTAAATAATATAGAAGAGCTCAC
The DNA here is from genome assembly GCA_023614405.1 of Avena insularis. Classification (NCBI taxonomy): domain Eukaryota; kingdom Viridiplantae; phylum Streptophyta; class Magnoliopsida; order Poales; family Poaceae; genus Avena; species Avena insularis. The sequence continues at coordinate 479,715,120 of CM042686.1, read as the reverse complement.
CCATATGTAGTGCATTATGTAGTATTTTTGCTTTTGAATGCACAATGCACACAAATGAGATCATCACTACTACTTATATTAAATAAAACACAAGAGGATACCAATAACATAAGAAGATCCATAAGAGGCAAGGGAAGCTTGGGAGAGACACAAAACATTTTCTTGGCCAAAGATAGGACAAAAATAAACCAAGGCCAAAGTGAATATGATCAAACAGATTCTACCATATATAGATTACCAATTGTCCAAGGACAAGAAGTAATAGGAATAATTTTCACAAGGTAGCTTACAAAGTAATCCAAGATCATATTCACAACAAGGAAGCATATATCAAATTATAAGAATTAAGCTTGATGCTTCGAAGGAGATTCTTGGTAGCTTCCAATGGTTACATAATCACTAGTGATTGGAGTGAATTGAAGCTAATGGTTTCCATGAGGATATAAGTATCCAAATATGAGGAAACACATACCAAGAAACACTCTCACAAACAAGATCCAAAAGAAGAGCCATAAAGGCATTGAACTTGTTTGAGCAAATGTGTCACATAGGAGCTAGATAATTATCAATATCAATTCTAGGTGACACAACCTCGAATTTTCACATTTTCTAGGTTTGTAATATGAACTAAGCATATGACTCCCCCATAATTTGGTACACAATAAATCTCAACATGAGACAAAGGAATCCAAATAGAGGTAATTAATGGACATTATAGAACTTAAATTTCTCATGAGAATCATACCACATAGAGACTAGATAATATTGCTAAATCACTACTAGGTGGTATTTCTCATGTACACACGTTTTTAGGATTGTGAAATGCCAAAGCATAACACTCCCCCAAAATGGGATGGTCCATTAATCTCTCACATGAGCTAAATAAGATACCAAATAACATTCAACAATAGCTTCAACACAAGAAACACTCATACATGGTGTGCAAACCAACAAACACAAATATACTTGATAACTCAAAATAAGAAAATGGTAAGCACAACATATACAACAAACATGCAAGGTACAAAACCAACACATGCACAAGGGGTGAGTAACTTTCAATGTAACGAGTTAAGCATATGTTACCGCAAGGAGGAGCATTGGAAATATACTAGAGGCAATATAATCCACATGACTTGGCTTGAAAAATATAATTGATGAAGATCCCTCAATTCTTCATAATGAAACCAAGTCTCCGTTGTCCTCCCCAAATCACCCATTGATCAAGTTTTGGCTTGTTGGTCCCCAACCAAGTTGGGTCCTAAGAAGTTAGTCACAATAGGCTTGGCAACCCAAATGGTTCTTTTCTTGACACCACATTGAGTACCAATAAATTTGGCAAACACATTGCCAATCTCATACAAACAAAGAGAATAAGCATCATCAATAATGATAGGGTTGGATGAGGAGTTACCACTAGTGCATGAGGAAGAAATGTGCCCCTTCTCATGGAAATGTAGCAAGTTCTTGTCTTGCTAACTTTCTTCTTAGGTGATTCCACAACTTGAGGAAGAGCTCGAGTAGTCCTCTTAGGAAGAGGTCCATCTACCATTTGAGGTAGAGCTTGAGGACGCTTCCCTTGTTGCTTCACACCAAGAGGCTTCTTCTTCAATGGGCAAGATCTAACATGATGCCCTTATTCCTCGCACTTGAAGCAAATAATGTTGGATGGATACTTCGCTTGATCTTGGCCATTCTTCTTGTTGCCCTTGTGATTCAACTTGTTAGTGGACTTGTTCTTGATATTGGAGTTGAATCCAAGCCCACTCTTGTCATTGGGGGGGTGCACACTCAAGATGTGGTTGAGTGTGGTCTTCCCTTTATGACCCTTTTTCAAGTCATTCTTCAAAGAAGTGACTTGAGCCTTGAGCTTCTTGTTTTCCTCTACATGGTTAGTATCAACAATAATACTAGAGAAAGTAGGTGCTATGTTGTTAGAGCAACAAGGCAAATGATGTAATTCATCACAAGATATAGCATGGTTATGAGATGATGAATTACAAGGACTAGCACATGGCAATATGACACTAGGAGTGGATGTAGTGATAATGTCCACATGAGGCACACTAGATGTTACCTTTGACACAATGTCCTCATGAGCCAACTTTAGCCTACAATGGGAAACTAGAAGATCCTCATGCAAGCTTGAGAGCTTAGCATGACTCTCTTCCAATTTCCCATAGTTGCTAGTTAGCAAAGCAAGTTGAGCATGTAGCTCAACATTCTCCTTCACAATAGATGCTTCACAAGAGATAGAGTGAGTAGCATAAGCATCATCAATAGTAATAAGAGGTGAGGGTGTGGCGCCCCGCAAAAACCACTACTAGAAAATCGTGTTGTTTTTGTGCATTGCATCATCATGACCGCATGCTCATGTCATCATGCCACATTGCATTTGAGCATCGTCATGTCATCTTGCATTTGTTTGCATAAAACTATCTTCGAAAAATCTATTTTTGTCTTCTGAATGCCCCGTCTTTATTCAAACACAAAACCCGGGTCTCCGGAATATTTTGCTTTGTCTACCAACGGTTTTCAAAAACCCCATTTTAAATATTAAAACATTTATTTTATTTTTAGGGGCAGCCGTACCGGACCGATCCGACCCAGTCGGCCACCCCCAGTACAAACCAGACTATCTAAACCCTTTTTCTACCCCAACCTAATCTACCCAGCCCCCTCCACCTCACCCCCTCCAATCCCATGCCGACACCTCACCTCTCCCTTCCTCCCCATCCAATACCAGCCTGCCACCTCAGTCGGCCGTCCCTCCCCCTGGCCAGCCTGGCCATCCCCGCCCCCGCCGCCACCTGGGCGCGCTCCCCACCACGCCTGGCTTTTTCCCGCCCACCTGGTCGCCTCGCCTCAGCCCCACCCGATAGCGACCCCCACCTCCCGCACGTCCTCCTCCCTTCCTCGAGCCGCCTCCTCCTCCTCCTCACCACCGCGTCGCCGTCTGACCGCCGTCAGCGCCCTCCTCCGCTTCCCAGCGAGCCCTGCTCCGGTGGCGGTCCTTTTCCACTGAAGATCCCGCCACCACGAGACCTCTGGCCGCCCTGCTCCTCTCTGCGCCACCGTCGCGGCTCATGACCCGCCTCGCACGCCACCGCCACCTCTCCCTCGCGCCTCCTCGGAGCTCACGCCGCCCGTCGTCTGACCGCCAGACGTCTCCGCCCGTGAGCGAGCCCCGCCACTGGGGCCCCTCCGGCCTCCGCCCTCTCCCATGCCACCGCTTTTCCTCTCTTCTTCCCGCCGCCAAGCAGCCAGGCCCGCCGGCCTTCACCACATCGACGGCCGCCGCCCCTCCGCCTTCTCGCCCCGCCCTGCGAGCCCGCTGTCCCGTGATCCCCTCCGCCTGACCACGCGGGCCCCCTCCTCGCCCTCTCTGCCTCGCCCAAGCCTTGGCTGGTCCGCGTCGGCTTCGGCACCAAGGACGGCCACCACCGTCTCCCGCCGGACCACTCCTTCCCGAGCGTGCCGCCTCTGCCCTTGAGCAACGCCGCAGCAACCTCTCCTCTGCCCCTGCAGCGAGCTCCTCGCCCGCGTCGGCCACGACCCCACCTGCTATGTTTGTTGGGAACAACCGGCAGCCTCCAAGATCCCACGCCTCAGATGCCAAGTGAGTGAGCGAACCTCCAGCATCGTCACTGATAAAGAGCTCTCCAGACCCCAAGACCACCAAGACCCTCGGGGCCCATGCCTTGATAGGTGGACCCGAAGCCCCGATCTCGAAGACCGATCCTGGAGTTCGAGACCCGAACCCGATGAACCATCGACGTTGAACCCTCGGAACGACTAGTTCTCCATCCTAGAACGCCATGCCCTCCTACGAGGATCTGGTGCCGCCGGTATGACAAGATCTTCTCGGGACATCGAGTTCGCCATCACGGAGGACAAGCACGCCTTCATGGAACCGAAGACACGGAAACCGCAAGACCTTCTTCCCGGCATGCCAAGTTCTTCCTCTCGGATCCGAGGACACCGAGACCCCGGTGCGACAAGTACTACTTCCCGGACGCCAAGTTCGCCGAGAACCCGGACGCCCAGGTCGTCGACACGGATACGCCAAGTACTTCCTCGAGGACGCCAAGTTCTTCACCCCGAATGCCAAGACCGACTCGATGGCGCGGACCCGACAAGATCTTCGCAACGTCAAGATCGGCACCGACCAGGGCGAATCCGATGTGCCCCCGACGCCAACCAAGTTCTTCTTCTCGGATGCGACAAGATCGACTTCCGTTGTCCGAGACCGATCTCGTCGAGCCGTTCTCCCGTCGAACCCTGAGACCGACCCCGAACCCCTCGGAGCCCAAGTTCGCCGAACCCTAATGTGATTCCCTATTCGAGACCCCCACTATTTTATAATATGACATTATCAACTGATGCATATTAAATTGTTCATGCAAGCATACTTGTCTGTGGTTTGGGGGCATTATGCCAATCCATCTCATAATCAAATATGGAGTCTATATGCGGGATATCTTTGACTTATTCCGGACTCCATTTAAATTGGCATAGCGAACCGAAGCCATGTTTTGTCTTGCTAATCCAACATTTAATTTGCGGGGTAGATAAATAACTTGAACCGTTTAATTAAATGTCGGGACCCCGGTTCCGTTAATATTGCCTAATTGCATTGCACCTTTGCCATGTCATACATCATACATGCATCATGCCCGATTTTCTACCGTAGTATTAAATAGTCCATCCGGTGTTTCTTCTAGTGCTTTGCTTCTTCACGGATTAGACCGATGAGTTGATGCGAGTGTCGACCCGATCTCGGATGAGCCTTCAGCAATGTTTTTCAGGCGAGCATCTCCCCCTTTCTACCTATCTTACTTTCATAGTATTTATTCCCTCCTGTTGATCTATTGCTATCTGTGTTGCGATGCTCTAGTTTTCGTGCCCGTGATATCCCTTGCAGCCTTATATTGCCTTGGACACATCCTATTACCTGTTGTTTGGTAGATAGTTTGACTTGCGTGTCGTAGTTGCTTACTCTAGTGCTGTTGTGTGTCGTCAAGTACCACAGTTGTTGGAGTATTGCCGTGTGTTTAATGTTGGAGATGATCATGGCTTTAATTATTGTTTAATAACTAAAATTGAAGTAGGTAAATGCAGAATACATTGGGCAATAGATGTTATTTGGTTGTTAATCGTCCACTTGTGTCCGTGGGACCCGAGTTCTTGACACTGCTCCGAGATCGGTAGCGCTAACCACAGGTGGGGTGTGTGGGCACCCCCATCGATTAGTACCTGATTTCAAAGTATTGTACTGGGGGCCACAAAGTAGTTTGGGGCTTTATTACTATTCTGTACTTATGCCATGCTTTACTGCTTAATTTAAAATTGTGCGATGTACTGCACCTGTACTGTTTAGGATTGCGGAGTGTTTTCGCGGTATCGACAAGCCTAGTCACACTTTCGGGTTCCCAGTCGTTTACAGCCATTGACGCAAACCCTGAGTCTGTCTCGGAGACCGGCCGACTTCTATGGTAGCTTAGTGGGTGGCCCCATGTACTTGCTTTGGGTCAGGAAGCGTCATGACTTAGGCCCGCCGACATACCGATGGGTGTATGTTAACTGATCGGCAAAAAGGGAAGTGCGTGTGGATACTTTGGTGCACCCTGGTTAAATCTTTTCGAAAAGCCGTGTCCGCGGTTATGGACGACTTGGAGCACAGTTCTCGATCATAGACAACTATAACTAAAGTTTACTGTTATAAACTGACTTGTATCCGACATGACTAGTAATCAGCTTCACTGCAACGGAATGGCTAAATAAAAGTACCAACAACTGCTGGGTTTTGGGATATCTCATGCTAATCGTATCTGACTAGTAAGTGTTGCAACTACAACGGAATGGTTAACTAAAACTGCCCACTGCTTATTATATCAGGATGACTCATGCTTTCTATATTTGACTAGTAATTGCCGCAACTATAATGGAACGAATAAAACTGCCAACTGTGTGAGTTCCTCGGTTGACTTCCTCGTTTGGTCTCGAGGGGGAAATACCAGGATGGGTATGTTTGGTGGTAGAATCAGGTTGGTTCCGAATATGTCTTTCTTATCCCTCTCTGATAGCCGACAGTTATCTCGAGTCTCTATAGGTTGTTTAGTGTATGCCTTGCCTTCCAGTCCACCATACCTATGTAGGCGAGGACATGAATTCTAGTCTCGCCGTAACTCGCTCTCTCTTTTTCCTTTGCCCTTTGTCGGCACCCCTTTTGTTTAAGCAGGTTTTAAGATCGACGTCGTTAGCAGGGTTACCCTTCCGGCTTGGCCTGGGCAGGGTTATGGACACCATTGGTTATTCTTCAGGGCTCTTAGACCCATTTGCATCTTGTCCGTAGTCGGACGCTCTACCGTTTTCAAGGTGATTTGGATCTTTGTACTGTATATCTGTATTCTTGACTCATGGAGTCGTTGTTGTATATATCTGTTTTGTGGGTTCCATCGAGGACTATTGTGTAATGATATTACTTCGTTTTCCACCCGCACGCAAGTGCCTGGTGGGCACCTTTGAATCGTTTCTATGCGGGTTTGGCGGGAAGCGCTGAAACTCGCATAGGGCCGATTCTGAGGGTGTTACAGAGGGAAACTTCGAAAGCTCTTTAGAGTATGAAGCTTTAAGTTGCTCATGTGACTCGGTGAGTTTAATGAGCTCCCCCTTGATGACCCTAGAGCCATTGTTGAGGTGCTCAAAATCCTCAAGGAGTTTGGCATAAGCAATTTCAAGCTCATCATTTTTAATTTAGAGGGCACTTGCCACCTCAAAATCTCTATCATGAGATTTCTTCACTCTAGATAACTCTAGAGCAAAGGTTTCCTCAAGAGATTCCTTGGTGGTTTGTTCCTCTTCAAGATCTTCATTTAGGTTTGCAATGTCATTAGCATACTCACGCTCAAGACTACTCATTTTGTCAATTGTGTCCTCATGCTCATAAATTAGTTGCTTACTTTCAATGGCAAAGTTTAAGATTTCAATGAAAGTAGAACAAGCATTTTCATTTTGGTGTAGAGCATGAAGGACTAGCTCCCCATTCTCTTTTAAAGAAGCAACATAATCATCTACTTCATCTAAGTCAACATTCACATCATCATGAGATGCATTAGGGTCCAAAGGAGAAGTTACCTTTGATTCCTTAGCCATGAGGCATAAGTGAATGTTTTGGGAGAAGGTGATGATGGGGGAACACATGAAGCTCCAATATCAACCTTGCCTTGGGCCACACATTCTTTGATTTCCTATACATGGTTAGCAACACAAGTACTAGAGGAAATAGAAGCACATTTATCATGGCAACAAGGCAAAGCAAGCATATCATCATGAGATATATTCAATCCATTTCTACATGATATGCAAGGGCAATAAACACTAGGATGTGAATCATATATAGTACTACAAGTGTTCATGCCCAAAGGTACAACATTGCAATGAGATGGATATGAAGGATCATGAATGGCAAGCTCACTATCCACATTGCAAGTTCAATCACCACTCACCATATAATTACCTTGTGAAAAATCACATGTAGGTGAAGTGGAAGAAGATGATAACTCATCACGGCCGGAGGTGGAGGGAACACAATCAACCTCAATAATGTTGGACACACCATATTTATCTTGAAGCTTTGTCCAAATATCATGATCACTCCGATAAGGCATGATTGAAGAAATAACTACATTGCTCACAACAAGTAAAAGCATTTTAGTAGCTAGAGCATCTATATAAGAATTCATCTTCTCCTCTAAAGATTCATTTTGGGGATCCATAGGAGAAGAGGAACCCATATTAGAATTCCCTCAATAGATCAGTGAATGTCCTGAAAATAATCTAGCATGCGAGATTTCCACATATCATAATTTGTGCCATCAAATACATAGAAGGAATCGTGCACTACTCCACTAGACGACATATTTACTCTCAAGGCGGTGAAGCCTAAAAGCGAGAGACCTTGATCTGATACCAATTGAAAGATCACGGATGTCGCCTAGAGGGGGGTGAATAGGTGATTTAAAACTTCTACGAGATGGGATTAACAAAGGCGGAATAAAACTAGTGTTTTCTTTTGTTAAGCACAAAGCCTAGATATACTAAGGTTCACCTATGTGCACCAACAACTTATGCTAAGCAAGATAAGCAACAATGTGATAGCAAGATAAATACTTCAAGCACGAAGGCTATCACAATGTAAATTGCATAAGTAAAGGGCCGGGCGGTAGCAGCCCGGTAGTGCTAGAGGCGAAGCTAGTAGCCTTGACTCGAGGCGGATCTTGGGCCTGGTAGTACCGCCTAGCCCACAACAGATTTTTTTCCTTTTCTTTTTAAATCAAAAGGCAAATACCCCAAAAATCATAACTTGGGCTAGGAGGCTCCGATTGACCCGAAACCAATTGCGTTGGAAAGAGGAAATATTGGATATCACCAAGTGAGAGGGTATCAAGTAGTATAATGAGAGATACCTCACTTGGTGAGAATCCGGAAAACCGCCAAGATCAAAATCGCAACAAGATATACAAGGGAGATCCGATTTTGATGAACAAGAGCTTGTTATGAATATTACCACAAGCTCTATATCCTCACATGGATAATACCAAATAACAACCAAATACGATGATGCAATTATGCAAAGGTTTGAGCTCTCTCCGAACTATATGATCGAGATACTCACTCGAGAGCCTCTCTTGATAGTACGGCTATCTATCCTAAACCCGGTCAACACGAGACCAGCAAAAGGGAAAAACCTACCAAGAATACCTTTGCCTTGAGCATCCTTTGGCCTTGTCTTCATTGATCCATAAACACCGAGGATGGCAAGCACCAAACATGAGATCTTCTAGGGATGGCGCATATTGAGCTTCCACAACGTATCTTATTCTTCATTTCATCGACCTTGAAGCCAACACATGCTCCAAGCGATGGCAATGGACAATTCCTACAAGTACAACTTAATACACACATTAGTCCATAAATATTGTCATTAATTACCAAAACCACACATGGGGGCCCACAGGCTCTTTCAATTAGTTTAATCAAGCCCTTCAAGTTTAGTTTCAAGAGACATCCTAGTCTCTTGTTCTTCTTATAGAGCATTATTTAGAGATCCTACCTCAATCATGTGCTCTCTTCCTAATTTACATCTCTCATCTAGAAGCTCTTGTGTGTGTGCAAGTTGATTTGATTAAGAGGTCCACAAAATGTTTCTTGTGCTCCCCTTGCAAGTTGTTCATAAACACATCAAAAGAAACTAATTCCTTTTTGACCTCAAGAGGCATCTCATCATCAAATTCATTATCAACTAAGGAGGTAGGGTGTGACGATGATAATACCTCTGTTGCCATAAGGCAAGCGACGTTCTTGGTGGAGATGTTCTCATTTGGAGAGTCGAAGAGTGAGAAGGTAAGAGTAGATGTACTGGCAAGAGGAGCCACACCACTTGATGTATCCTCTTCATCATCATCATAATCATCGGAGGAGAATTCTTCATGTGTTATCAAGACAATTTCACCCGACTTCTTGTTGATGGGATTCTTCTTGATGAAGGGTTTCTTGAAAGGTTCTTTGGAGGTTTTCTTCAACACAAGTTTACCCCATGGTCTTCTCTTTTCTCATAGGGACAACCGGCAACAAAGTGATAGCGGTCACCACAATTGAAGCAAGTTCTCAATTTAGACCAATTGTCTCTTCTCCCATTAGGGTTGCTTCTTCGTTGCATCTCCATCTTGGCCTTGGCGGGGTCTTTCCAAAAGTTTCTTGCATAGAAGGCCATGTACTCACCATGAGCAACCTTGACATCTTCGGGGTGGCTCATTGAGAGTGCATCATCACTCCCTTCTTATTCATCATACTCCACAACCTTGGCCTTCAAGGCAAGATTCACACCACTACTCATTCCAATAGTACAAGCACGGGCGTCTTTGGCATTCTTGGCAGCAACCTTGAAAGCGGCCATCTCTTGCATAACTTCATTGGAGGTCATGAGATGGTAGTTGTGTCTTCCTTGGAGAGTCTTTAAGTCAGTGGGCTTGAAGGGCATGAGTGCACTCACATACTTCCTCTTGATCCAAGCATCATCAATGTGAGAGGCACCAACATTCCTGAAGGCGGTGGCTGTGGATTTGAGTCTTTGATACATGTCTTCATGATCCTCACCATCCTTCATAAAGAAACCTTCAGCCTCATTGCTCAAGGCATCATACCTATTTCTTCTCATGCTCTCATTGCCAACAAACAAGTCAATAAGATCATCCCAAGCTTCCTTGGCGGTATTGTTATGCTCAATGTGGGGGAAAATCCTTTGGCCCCACTCCAAGTTGGATCATGTGCAAGGCTGTTGCATTGAGTTGGCTATTGACCACTTCTATTCTAGTCAAGTTGGTTGGATCCTCAACTTTGAGTCCTTCTTCAATAATGTTCCACAAGTCAATGCAAGAGCTACGCACATAAGATTTCATTAAAACTTGCCATTGAGCAAAGGTATGTGCAGCTAACTTAGGTGGGTCACCTCTATTATTTATATGGGGATGAAGGATTAGAGGGTCGAGAGAGTTGTTGGGCCACACAGAGAAAAACAAAAAAAAATCCTACGCGGTGAACCCAAAATCTAGCTGAGGTAGTAGGCCATGAGAATTACCACTAGACGCGCGGTTGCGGAATCGATGAAGCACGTCGCTTGATGCGGTGCAGTCCTCACGATCCGTTATGATTCACGATCATCGAAGTGCTGAACGTACAGCACCTCCGCCAGTATCCACACGTACGAGGAGGAGCGCCGGTGATGGACTGCTAGGTCCGGTACGGCGGCAACAGGACAGGACTAGACTGGAGCTAGGGTATCCAACACATGGAGTGACCTAACTGTGTACTCTAAGCACCTGCGCCCCAGCTTATATAGGAAGTGAAAGTGGGATCCACTCACTTGTGGCCCATTCACTAAAAGGCCTATATTAGTCACTGCGAGTCCAACTCACTGACTCTGTCCATTTCCTTTTTGGGTCCAACCCAAACATGCTCCTGCTCTTAAGTGTGTGACCCGACAGGCTCATGGTGACCCAGACACGATCCGAGTCTCACTCGTGACCAACCAGTTGGTAGCGGCTCCTAGCAGAACGTGCCAACTCCCAAGTACCAAAGAGTCATGACGACATACCTTCCAATGCGACTTTCGTTTGAGTCCCTTTTGCCTCATGATATACCTTGTCGGACTATAGGCGAATGATCGTCATCCCTTAAATAGTCTGACTCTCTTTCTCGATCCGAGATAAGTGATTCATCCGACTAACTCTTAGTCGGTCGCCTCGGTTAACACTTAACCGAGTCACGCATGGCCATGCTTTCCGAATCATATCTTCCGAGAGGGCCCAGAGAATATCTCTCCAGTCAGAGGGGCAAAATCCCATCTCGGTTATTCACATCACGCAGCTTGATTCTCAGTCGACCCGAACTCCACCTTTATAACTGCCAAGTGACGGAACAACGTTTGATAGAACCTAAGTCGGTGATCCTCAACTCGGACTGTGCAATAACCTCAGGTCTAAGGATTACATTGATTGAGATATACAAATGACGACTTACTTGTTATATCTCAATATGGGTCAGTCCGACTCACTAAACTCTTTAGCCGAATCCGTGTAAGTCGGAATAGCATCTCTATGCCCATGACAAGTGGAACCGAGTCATCAGCCGACTTTCACATTGGTCTAAGTTGTGTGTCCAGCACAACCTCAACAACCAAGGATAATCAGTATAAACAACATGAATATATAGTTCCACAATCGAATCACATATTCAATGATATATATCAGTAGTTCATACATGGACGATAACTTTATGAATACCTTGGAAATAACATCATACATGATTGCCTCTAGGGCATATTCCCAACAAGAGTACCATCCGGGAATCGCATGGTGCTCTTCCTTCCCATCACCCTTTTTGGTGGTGGAGTCAGCGGAATTATGTTCATCCCCCACCACTTCACCTATTGGCTTAGCAGGAGCATTAGCCTTAGGGTTAGGTGGTGTTTCCTCTTGAGAGGAAGGTGGTGAGGCCATCTTTTCCATCACAAGTCACTCAACAAGTTGACGCGACTGTTGGATTTTGTTGCCCAAGGTAGAGCTCAAGCTTGTTTCCAAATTCTTGAGATCTACCATGGTCACCGAATTGCTAGCCTCACCCTCTCCCTCATCTCCTGGGTTGCCCATAATCTCTTAGGCGGTTAAGCCCGAATAAAGAGCCGAGGCTCTGATACCAATTGAAAGGATCGTATGGGCACCTAGAGGAGGGTGAATAGGTGCTACTTCAAATTTTAATCAATTTCAATTTAGGGTTTAACAGAAAAGGTAAATTCTCTAGATTATGCAACTGTGGTGAATTTACCTATATGTCAATCTAGCACATATACTAAGCAAGAACTAGATAAGTGAAGTGCGGTAAAGGATAGAAGTAACCAAAGTGGAGCACACGGAGACACAAAGATTTGTTTCCCGTAGTTCCTTCCTTTTGAGGGGAAGTACATCTATGTTTGGAGAGGGGGTGGTTTCAAACCACCAACGCCACGAGAGGCCTCCCTTGTTCTCTGATGAACCTCACCCCAACGGGTTCGATTCACCTCTTCCACTATACGGCAACCTTCGAGGTGGAAGCTAGCACCTTTACAACAAGTTTGAGTCACACATCCATAACCTAATTGGAGGCTCCCGAATACAAGCAAGTTGTCAAACAATCAAAGACAAGCTCGTAAGAATCAAATCAACCAAAACAAGGCTTAGGGTTTCCAATGGAACCCTAGAGCAAGGGGCCCTTAAGTAAATGAGGGGGAAATGAAGATCTCTCTTGGTGAAGCTGTAGATCGATGCCTCCTCCTCCGATTCCCCAAAGATCAACAACTTTGGGTGGTTGGATGAAGAGATCTTGGAGTTTTGGTGGATCTAATGGTGTGGTCTTGCTTTTTTGGAACGAGCAAGCTGGACGAAGGGGATGAGGTCCCCTATTTATAGGCCACACATTATGAACCATTTTCTAACCGTTGGGGACCAATCACACCGAAGACTCCGGTCTACCAGACCGGAGATTCTGGCCTGGACCAGAGACTCCGGCCCATCTCCGGACCACGTCTCTGGCTGACTTGGGCAGGGTCTTGACATCCACTCCGGAGACTCTGGCCGTAACTCCGGACCAGAGGCACCGGAGACTCCGGTGTGTCCTGATACGTCCATAACGCATCTATAATTTTTGATGGTTTTATGCTAATAATATGCTTTTGATAGTCTTTTTTATATAAATTTTATGATTTATTTGGACTAACCTACTAATAGTTGCAAAAGTGCACAATGTTCTTGTTTTACACTTTGATGTGTAGGAATTACCAAGAATACAAGTGGAAACCTTGTTGGAGTCAAATTGGGATTTTCCAGAAATCTGTCTCAGAACTCTTTTTGAAGATGGTCACGTTCTGGATCGAAGACGGCGTCAAACAAAAAACTCTTCAACTACAAAGTTGTTGCAAATTGCACGACAAACGTTCTAGACATAAAATTTAGCTGATTCTGAGTCCGGACGGGCCAGATAGGCCCGATTTACTACAGCCCAAGATGGGGTGACGGAAATCCGAAAAGCTATATAAAGGGAGGAAACCTAATTCGTGGGAGACACCTCCACCCACGAATTTGCAGCCACCAAAGCCACATTTTTGCCTCCCCCATGGATTCCATCTCCATGGGGAAGGGCTCCCAAGAAGCCATGAAGGAAGGGTGCTAAGGGGCGGTGCTCCCCTGTGATACCGACGACGGGGAAGGAGTCCTCCGTGTCGCCGCCGCCTCTTCACCATCTTCACCGCCATCTTCATCGATCTCCACCACCATCTCCATCACCGTTGCTGATTCCCATGATGATGAGGGAGTAGTTATTCCTCGAGGCTAAGGGTTCTACCGGTAGCTATGTGTTCATCTCTCTCTATATATATTGTGATCATGAGCTTTGTAATCAAGTAGATATACCTTGCTACTCAAGTGCTTTAATAGATCTCTGCTCTCCCCATATGTGTGAAAGTGACAGCGTGCACACCATGGTGGCACTTAGGCTAGAGATTACAAATACTTGTTATGAGTTATATTTGGAGTTGGATGTCTTTATGAAATTGTGGTGTTTGTTGGAACCATCTAGTGCTCAAGGTGACAGTGTGGGGTTATCAAGATGGGAAAGGCTTACTTTGAGGTGTGCTATTATAGCCCTACCATGGATTAGAGTGTCCAACCGGAGAGTAGTTCAGCGTAGTATCATAAAGAAGAATGTATTTATATGAAAGTGTTCACTAGTGAAAGTATGGTCCCTAGGCCTTATTTCTAAGCATTGATACACCGTTTGCTACTAGATCTGTTACATGTTTGCTTGCTTCCATCTTTATTTCAGTTTGCCTTTAGTCTCTTCCACGCCATCAAGCTATTTTCTATCACCGTTACCACTTATAATTATCTATACCACTTGTATTTTACTATCTCTTCGCCAAACTAGTGCACCTATACACATGACAAGTGTATTAGGTGTGTTGGGGACACAAGAGACTTCTTGTATCTTGATTGCAGGGTTGCTTGAGAGGGGCTACCTTTGACCACTTCCTCTCTGAGTTCGATAAACTTTGGGTAATCCACTTAAGGTATTCACCTTGATGGACTAAAGAAGAAGAACCTCCCACGGCAAACGCCTATTTTCTAGCGTCGTTGCCGCGGAGGTAAGGTAAAAGGTACTCACATCCTCCGGTGTGAGTGCTCGAAGTTATTTCCTTTAGATTCTGAAATTTTATCTTTTTGTTTCTTGTTTTCACTAGTTAGGATTAATGGAAAACAACAACAAAATTAGAGAGCTTTATAGCATTTATCTTGAGTTAGGACATGATGTGTTTGAAGAGAAAATTAAAAAACCAATGGAACTTTATTTGCGTGCTAATAGCAATGTTGTTAGTATGAATTCTTTGGACACCATTATTTGCTAATGCTATGGAAAAGTCTAAGCTTGGGGAAGCTAGTTTCTATGAAAATGATCTTTTTAGTTCCCCAGCTTTGGAAGATAGCTATTCTATTGCTTATGATGATACTAAACCTCCAATATATGATGATTACAATGATGAATATGATATTTTCAGTCCACCTACTATTGAAGAGAAAATTAATTATAATTACAATATGCCTCCTATATTTGATGATTATGGTGATGAGAATAATAATGATAGCTATTTTGTTGAATTTGCTCCCACTACAATTAATAAGAATAACTATGCTTATGTGGAGAGTAATAATGATTATATGCATGTGGCTCATGATAAGAATTTTTTATGTGATAGTTATAATGTTAATTTTATTCATGATGCTACTGAAAGTTATTATGAGAGAGGGAAACATGGTTTTATGTATCTCAACAATATTAAGTTTCCCCTCTTTATGTTGAAAGTCTTGAAGTTGCACTTGTTTTGCTTTATTATGCTAGTTGCTTTGAGATTTCATGACTTGTTTCTTTACAAGATTCCTATGCATAGGAAGTGGGTTAGACTTAAATATGTTTTGAATTTGCTTCTTGAGGCTCTCTTTTCCTTCAATTATTATTTCTTATGTGAGCATCTTCTCAAACTATCATGCCTAACTTAAAGGTGTTAAAGAAAAGTACTTATTGATAGATAACCCAAAAGTTTTAGATGAGTCTTGGAAGTTATTACTTCTGTAATAACCGCTCCTTATCCTTTTTATTTGCTTTTTGTGCCAAGAGTAACCTCTAATTGAGAGAGAAGTAATGATTGGGAAAGTTGCTGTCTCGAAACAGATTTCTGTGCTTCACCGTAAAAATTTGTGTAAAATCTCTGTACGTCCTTTTGAGGCGTGAATTTTTGTGCTTCTTCCCCAGGTTGTTATCTAACTTTCGTTAGTTCAACACTTTTCGATTTGAGCAACAGAAGGTCTTCGAAAAAATTCGTCTTTACCTGCTGGTCTGTTTTGACAGATTTCTGCCTTTATTTGCATTTGCTTCTTGTTGGTTCCTTTTTAGGTTCTCTTTGGGGAATTGAGATTTTTGAGGGAAGTGCTACAGTAGCTTGTGTTTTAATGGAAGTTTTATTGGTGTTGAAACTGAACCTAAAGACTTATTATCTTGAGTGCACTAATGTTGCTAATAAAGATTGTGTGAAGTTTTGTATAAAGGAAAAATTTCAGGTGTATGGAAGGAATGAGTAATGAGATGAAGTATGGACTAAAGCTCAAGCTTGGGATGCCACGCGTGTCACCCCAAGAAATATCCAAGAAGTACAAACGTCAAAGCTTGGGGATGCCCAAGGCATCCCCTTCTTCATCAATAAAAATCCCAGGTTTCTTCCAAACACTTCATTTTTATTGTTTCATGCATAATTGTGTTGTTCTTGGAGTGTCTTCTTTTTCTTTTTCGTTTTGGTTTTTTGTTTGCTTGGTTTGCTTAGTTTGCTGAATAAATTGGTTGGACCCCCTCTTTCATACATTGGTTTTCAAATAGTTTGATTTGGATTGGAAAAGAGTAGGAAAATTCATGCTTAAGTGGTAAAGAGAGCTTGTTTTTGGCTGTGGCCTATGCTTTGTCATGCCATGCTTGATATTATTTTGGCTTTATGCTTAGTATTATTTGTTGTAGCACGACATGTTATAAATAATTGAGATTGCTTAATGTGCCTTGAAATAATCATGCATTGTTTTAGCATATTAAATCATAGTATTGTGGTATTCTCCTTTGATGCTTTATTCGGGTTGACTTGGCACATGGTCACACCATGTTATGACTATCCAAAGTCACCATAGCCTTTATGATCCTTTAGTTTTTGATTTGTCATATCACTTTATGCTTTGATTAATGATGTTTTGTCGCTCTGCATGATTATGGCCATTATTGCTCTCTTAGTTGGTCGCTCCCAGTCTTTTGCTAGCCTCCGTAACCAAGTATGAGTTACACTCATGCATCCAACTCCTAAAACCAAGTTATTCCGAAGAGTCCACCATACCTACCTATTACCACATGCTATTCCAAGTATATTCATGTTTTTGTTTACCTTCCTAATTAAACTTGTTATGTGAAAATTAGTGATTAAAGCTCTCACGAACTTGATGGCACACTTTACTTTTATTTCCCTTAATAAACTTGAACCATTGTGTCGTCTATGTTGTATATGCGTGCACTTATATGTTGGACATTAGCAGAACCATGCTATCATGGGGAACGCTTTTAACATTGCACTTGTACTTTGTACCTAGTTGATATCATGCTCTTTTGTCTATGGATGTCGTCGGTGTGAAATGAAAGGGGAGCTTGTAAGTCCATGGAGTTATGTATGTGTGTTAGAGAAAGCGCTGGGCTGGTCTAATCCATGCTGTCATGGTGGAAACCTGCAGCGTAACCATAATGAGCTGTCTATGAAGCATTCTTCTTATAAAAAAGAGTTAGATATTGAGAAAAAAAGAGAAAAAGAAAAGAAAAAAAGAGATATATGAAAAGAGGAAAGAGAGAAAAAAAGCACCATATTCTCATGGTAAATAAGAAGATTGCTGAGATGCTCGTTGGCTGCTTGCCTTGTCATTTTGATATGGGGATTCTTCCGTATCATCGGGCAAGGGGTACCCCATCGGTGGTTCTCTATGATACACATGTACTTATGATGACAAGAACTTACCGGTGACTAAACTTGAGTAGCATGAGGAGCGGCCCTCGTATTCAAGGGACATGAGATTTCCAACTTATACTTTGTCAAGCATATACTCCATAGTTTGTTCACTTTAACCTTAATCACTTCAAGATGCTTATGATAGGGGCAATGAGAGCTGAAAGCTAATAAGTACCATAATTTTTGGAAGCTCTTTATGAGACTTGAATCCCTGCTTCCTTCTATGAAGGCCTTTCTTCCACTTTTATATTGAGTCTCCTGTAGGGGTTCGTAGCATGGAAAACAAAAATTTTCTATAGCATACAAACAAACAAGCCAAGATCTATCTACTAGATTGTAGCAACGAGTCGATAGAGGAACTCACCCTCGAAGATTCCAAAGCGGTTAACGAGAGCAGATTCTCGTGGGTGATGTAGTCGTACTCTTTCCGATCTCAAGATCGCGTAGACGATCCTTCCAGCGCCATGTTCCGGCAGCGCTCCCGCAGTCGGTCACACGTTCGGTACTCGACGAAGACCTTCCTCTCCCTTGTTCCAGCAGGCAGCGGAGGTTGTAGCACTCTCCTTGCGATTCCGGCAACTGTGCGTGTAGGAAGTAGAGGGAGATCCAAGAGGCTTCATATAAGCGGTGCGCAGTATGGTGGAGCTTATGAGATAGGCTATTAGTGGTCTAGTAATTAGACACACAAATTCTATGGCTCTAAACCAATTATATGGCTCTAAACGGGTGGCTAAAGAAATTATAAGATCTAAACCAACACGGCTCTAAACCGGAGATTAGAGGTGGAAACTTATGTGTCCTAGGAGGGGAGCCCTGCCCCTCCTTATATAGGTGGGAGGGCCGGCCAAGGGGAGGAGAGTCCCTCCCCAAGTCGGCTTGGTGGGCGGCCAAGGAGGAACCCTCCAATTCGCCTCCACCAATCCTCCTCTCTTCCACTTCCCAAAATTGCCGTTTGACTTTCAAACTAGCCGTTTGACTTTTCAATTTAGGATTTAAATAAACCCTTTATTTTGGACAGCAAGAACACCTAGTACATGATGCAATCATTCCAACTTACAATGACACATTCATGTACCTTCCCCCGGAGCGGACATTCCGAACCTTCTAGAACATTCCCGATGAAAACACCGAACCATTCCCCAACTCAAGCGAGACTTTCCTTATATGAATCTTATTCTCCGGACCATTCCGGATCTCCTCGTGATATCCGGATCCCATCCGAGACTCCGAACAACATTCGGTCTCTTTCTCATAATACCATAACTACTCAAACAACGTCAATCCTTAAGTGTGTCTCCCTACGGTTCGTGAATTATGCGGACATGATCGAGACACTTCTCCGAACAATAACCAATAGAGGAATCTGGAAATTCATATGGCTCCCACATATTTCTACGATTACTTTGCGATCGAATGAACCACTTACATACGATACCAATTTCCCTTTGTCTCACGATATGTTACTTTATCCGAGGTTATGATCGTCGGTATCTCTGCATACCTAGTTCAACCTCGTTACTGATAAGTACTCTTTTCTCGTTCCCGTGATATGTGATCCCTTGTGAGCCAGTCACATGCTTGCAAGCTAATTGGATGACATTTCACCGAGAGGGCCCAGAGTATATCTATCCGTCATGTGGATGGACAAATCCCACTCTTGATCCATGTGTCTCAACCAATACTTTCCAAACACTCAATGCTACCTTTATAACCACCCTGTTACGGTGTGGTGTTTGATGACATCAAAGCATCCATCCGGTAAAGGTGATATGCATGATCTCATGGTCGAAGGAATCAGGTTACTATGTATCAGAAAGCATATAGCAATTGAACTATTGAAATGACTTGATCTTTATGCTACGCTTATCTATAGGAGTATGTCCATCACATCATTCTCCTAATGATATGACCCTGTTGTTAATAACATCTCTATGTTCATGATCAGGAAACAATGATCATATATTAACCAACAAGCTAGTTTAACAAGAGGCTTTACTAGGGACTCTTATTTTAGTTTACAAATCACACAAGTATTAATGTTTCCGGTTAATACAATTATAGCATGGTATGTAAACATTTATCATAAATATGAAGATATGATAATAACCACTTTATTATTGCCTCTTGGGCATATCTCCAACAGTCTCCCACTTGCACTAGAGTCAATAATCTAGTTTCAAACCTTTGTGTATTCAACACCTATGGCTTTCCGGTGTTGTATGTACACGATTGCTAGTGGTCAACTGATCTCCGGATCTGACACTTCCAGGTCCGTGTAATTGCATATCTTTGCGTCTCTCGCATCACTCATTCTCTAATGAGATGGCTTTGTATAATTTGGTCTTTCGGTGTGACCTTTAGTTCTTTGGGGTTAAAACATGTTGATAATATTGTCACAATATATCTTCATAGTATTATCCTGCTGTGAACTACACCTAGTTTGATAACAAACTACTTGACACAAATGCCCTCTTTTGCTGCTATAATAGCAGTCATATACTTAGCCTTTTGTTGTAGTATCTGTCACAATGTCTTAACTTTGGAACTCATCCAAATCCATTATGGAACTTACTTTCCATTATATTGTGCCACCCTTAGTTTAGATTGAGATAAAACTTAATTTGTACTGTGACAAAACTAGTATCAATGTAGTACTTTTACAATGAACTAACCATCTATTCGTCACTTCTACAAATAATATACTCTTAGTTCTTCCAAAAGATCATAAGAATATCCTTACTATCGTCAATGATCATCTTATGAATCATTACGGTATATGCTCATAACATTTAGAGCATAGGACATATCTGGATTTGTACATACCACAGTATGATTGATATAAACACTCTTTGTGATTTCATACATCAAGTATCAATCTATATTTGAATCTTTGTTTCACTCACCAAATGTCAATACATTTGAATATATCATCAACATTGAACTCATTCAATCCTTTCTGTGCGACAAGAACCTTTTCTTGTAGTTTCTATATTAAACTCATTCAATATCTCGTCTATGTACTTCTGGCACAACCATATTAGCGTCTATTGATGCCAAATATTTGGGTTTTGCCTAAGTCTTTCATCGGGATGAAATTCTTAATATGTGTTAATAAAAGATACATCATTTCCAATCAACAATATGTCCTCCACATAATGTTTTAGAAATATGTCTTAGCGCTCCCACTTAATTTCTTGCAAATGCAAGCATCTTCATTGTCTCCGATGAAATTAAAATCTTTTAACAGTTTCATCATAGTGAAGATTCCAACTCCGCTATGCTTACTTCAACCATTGAAGTTTGCATATGCTTTTAGCATCCTTTGAATTAACAAAACCCTTTGGACCGTGTCATGCACACGTCCTAGGTAACCATTCTATTAGAAGAACTTGTTTTGTTTATTCTACTACCACATAACAAATTATATGTAGTGGTTGCTACATTAATCTGTCTAGACTAAAAATCGCTATGAAAGATCAAATCTTGTCATATACAACCTTTGAACATTGTTGTGAACTCTTTCCCAACAGGTCCACTCTCTCAAAGAAGTCACACATCCATGTCTACTTCTTTATAGATCCAAACACAACTGTAAGGTCTTACACCTTTCTCGAGGGTCCTTCAAGTTCAAAACTTGATTTCTCGTGTATGGAACTATCACAGATTTTATGGCTTCAAGCCATTAGACGGAGTCAAGGCCCATCATTGCTTCTTTGCATGTAGTAGGTTCATTATTCTCAAATAATGATTCAACCCTCAAATCTTGGTATTTGATTGTTCATCCGACCTACTTGTTTCAATAGGAACTTGGATCTCCGTGACCACAACCTTTGAGGTACGTGAGCCATGAGTTTTGTTCTTTGCCTCGGAACACTTTTGCGCTGCAACTCTGCACATATATAGCTAAGGTTCCTTTAACCTTATCAAAGTTCTATTGTCCTCCACTTAGCTTTTCACGAAAATTCCTTCTCAAAGAAACTTGGCGTTCTAAGCGACAAACACTTTTGTCTCCGGTGTTTATGGAGGAATACTTAACATTTATACAAAGACAGGTTTATCCGACTTTGGTTGCACACATCTTTCTTATGCATAGCATACCAATGTTTTAAGAAAGGACTACTTGGGTTTTATCCCAAACCATAATTTTATATGGTGTCATTTCAGCGGATTATGATGAAGCTCTTTTCAGTGGAAAAACGGTAATCTCTAAAGCTTTTAATCTTTAAAATATAATGGCAGTTTTATGAATTATACCTTTGATCTTACCATGTCAAACAAGGTTTAATTACATATCTCGAATGCTCCATACTCTTATGGTGTTTCGGGAAATGCAAATCCACGGAACTATTCCATAAATCTTAGGTATTATGCTAAACTTGTAACTTAAATATCTTCCTTTATGATCTTATCATAAACTATTCATATTCTTGTTATAATGATTTTGCACTTCATCTTGAAAGTCTTTGAACTTTTCAAGTGTTTCATACTTTATCCTTATTAAGTAAATATTCATATATTCATTCAAATTTTCGGAGAAAGCATATGAAGTTGAAATTCATCGCTCTTGACTTACACATAATGGACTTTGTACAACAATATGTACAAGTTCAAATAAGCTAGTCATTCGTTCCCTTTTGGCCTATGAACGAAGTTTTAATTATCTCTAGGAAAGTTTCTAACGTCATTTGATCAAAATCAAAAGACTCCAAAATTCCATCCACATGGAGTTTCTTCATGTTTTCTTTCCAATATAATTTAAACGGCGATGTCACTTCCTAAGTGATCTTTCAATCAATTTGTCTTTCGACAATTTTAGCACTAGTTTTATGGATGTGATTTCTCCAACGAGATTTGTGAATCATCCATCTTTTATGGATTATGGCAATTATTTGAACAACCCTTTTGTTCTCATAATACCTGATAAAACAAATCTTGAAGGCAAGCTTTGATGTTTAACGAGCAACATAATAACCCTTTATTTGTTCTCGATGAACATCATCACATATTCTTTTGCTATTTACTTAGGCCATTGTAGTTCATGAATTACATTGTTTTCGTATGACGATTCATACCAACATATTCAGTATCAAATGCTTAAGAACCACTTTGTTTAATAAGCAAAGAATATAGCCATAACATGTATATCATCTATATACTTTAAGCTGAACAATTCTAGTCTTTTCTTTTCTGCCACATATTTATGAGATTCTCTTTCAGTATTTCTGTTTGAAAGAATCTATCAACATCAATAGTGGAGTCATACATATGACACATAGTCCAAAGCGTGTATAGTTAAATACCAATGTCTTTGAACTTGCACTTTAAAGTAGATCACCATTATCAAATATTTGGTGTTCTTTCAACTTCCTTTCTTTAGTAATCTCTTGGTGTAGTAAACATTTTACCTACATCAAATATTCACCCTCATCATGGACTTATCCATGATCTAGCTACTTTTAGCTTGTAACGGTGAATCGCGAGTATAATGTTGCTCTCCAAAACCTTTTGGAAGATTAGGACAACTAGTGTCTCCAACCTTTTGCAAATTCTCATCAAATATGAGAACATGACTTTTGCCATATTATACTCTATCATGTTGTAACCAAAACTTCATTTCAGATATCACAATATCTTCCACACATCATGGTTTCTGAAACAACTCTTTCAGATCCTAGATAACCTTGATATTAAGACAATCCTTTGAATATCAAGAATCATGGAGACAAACATGATACTCATACACTAACACTTGGAATTGTCACTCTTGTTTTAATACTAATTATTAAACTTTATGGAGTAACCGGAAATTACTGAAAATTTGCAATAGGACTTTTAAACTTTAGATTAACACTTCAAAACAATACGATACCAGTTCGTAAAGTAACTAACCAGAATTCTATAGTTCTATCATCTCAATTATAACTAAGCGCAAGGTGGTAAACGGATGCCAATGACTACAACAACTATGCAAATACACTTTGATTTAATTTATGATAAATTGAGTTCTAATTAATAATTAAATTAATCCAGGTGAACTCCCACTCAAAACAACATCCCTCACATTGTTTTAGTGATCACACGAACCAAATCCACCACATCAAAACCGATCATCACGAGAGTTGATGTAGCTTCAATGGCGAACAATCAACATGTTCATCATATCTACTATATGACTCATGCTTTACCTTTCGTGATCCGTGTTCCCGAGACCATGTCCGTACATGCTAGGCTCACAAGATCAAACCTTAGCTACCGTGATAAGCAAATCTGGCTTGCTTACGTTGTATTCACCCTAGGAATCAAAGACAACCGATCATCACGTGGTGCTTCGAAGCAGCAAGCTTTGGCAACGGTGAATACTAAGGGTGAACACTTTAGAACTTGAAATTTATGTGCATGAGGGATCATCTTATAATGCTACCGTCGTCTACTAAGCAATACAAGATGCATAAAGGATTAACATCACATGCAATTCATAATATGTGATATGATATGGCCTTTCTTCTTTGTGCTTTCGATCTCCATCTTCAAGCACCTAACATGATCTCCATCATCACCGCATAGCATCAAGGTCAATGACGCTTCTTCATGGTTGTCGCCCACCAGCTTCAACTATTACAACTACTTTGAATAGACACGCAGGTCTTAACAAAATTAAAGACAACCATATGGCTCTCGTGCTGCCAACTTACAATAAGGAACATTGCATACATCAAATATAATCACAATCATGGCCATATCACATCATCAGACACCCCTGCAAAACAAAGTTAGACGCTTCTACTTTCTTTGCATATTTTACGTGGTTTGGGGCTTTCAATAAGTGTCGTTCTAACTTACGAACAAGAACCACAACATTGATACTAGCATTGTTGATTACCCGTTGTAAATTGGATCTTTACTATGCTAGGAGAAACAGGCACCGCAAAGCCACTTATGCAATACGAGTTGCATGTCAAGCGTGGAGCAAGTCTCATGAACGATGTCATGTAAGGTTAGCCCGGCCGCTTCATCCCAACATACCGCAAGATGCAAAGTACACAAAAGTAATCGACAATAAAAGCATCAACGCCCACAATGACCATTGTGTTCTACTCGTGCAACAGATCTACATATAGACACGGCTCTGATACCACTGTAGGGGTTCGTAGCATGGAAAACAAAAATTTTCTATCGTATACAAACAAACAAGCCAAGATCTATCTACTAGATTGTAGCAACGAGTCGATAGAGGAACTCACCCTCAAGATTCCAAAGCGGTTAACGAGAGCAGATTCTCGTGGGTGATGTAGTCGCATTTCTTCCGATCTCAAGATCGCGTGACGATCCTTCCAGCGCCACGTTCGCAGCGCCCCGCAATCGGTCACCGTTCGGTACTGACGAAGACCTTCCTCTCCTTGTTCCAGCAGAAAGTGAGGTTGTAGCACTCTCCTTGCGATTCCGGCAAAGACAACCGTGGTACCTAAGTAGAGGGGAGATCCCGCAGGCTTCGCCTTAAGCCGCATAGTATGGTGGAGCTTATGAGAGAGGCTATTAGTGGTCTAGTAATTAGACACACCAATTAGAAGGCTCTAAACCAATTAGAAGGCTCTAAACCGCTGGCTAAAGCAATTAGAAGCTCTAAACCAAAACGGCTCTAAACCGGAGATTAGAGGTGGAAACTTGTGTGTCCTAGGAGGGAGCCCTGCCCTCCTTATATAGGTGGGAGGGCCGGCCAAGGGAGGAGAGTCCTCCCAAGTCGGCTTGGTGGGCGGCCAAGGAGGAACCCTCCTCCAATTGCCTCCACCAATCCTCCTCTCTTCCCACTTCCCAAAATTGTTGCTTGACTTTCAAACTAGCCGTTTGACTTTTCAATTTAGGATTTAAATAAACCCTTTATTTTGGACAGCAAGAACACCTAGTACATGATGCAATCATTCCAACTTACAATGACACATTCATGTACCCTTCCCCGAGCGCCTGGGACATTCCGAACCTTCTAGAACATTCCCGATGAAAACACCGAACCATTCCCCAACTCCAAAACGAGACTTTCCTTATATGAATCTTATTCTCCGGACCATTCCGGATCTCCTCGTGATATCCCGGATCCTATCCGAGACTCTGAACAACATTCGGTCTCTTTCTCATAATACCATAACTACTCAAACAACGTCAATCTTAAGTGTGTCTCCCTACGGTTCGTGAATTATGCGACATGATCGAGACACTTCTCGAACAATAACCAATAGAGGAATCTGGAAATTCATATGGCTCTACATATTTCTACGATTACTTATGATCGAATGAACCACTTACATACGATACCAATTTCCCTTTGTCTCACGATATGTTTACTTATCCGAGGTTATGATCATCGGTATCTCTGCATACCTAGTTCAACCTCGTACCGATAAGTACTCTTTTCTCGTTCGTGATATGTGATCCCTTGTGAGCCAGTCACATGCTTGCAAGCTAATTGGATGACATTTCACCGAGAGGGCCCAGAGTATATCTATCCGTCATGTGGATGGACAAATCCCACTCTTGATCCATGTGTCTCAACCAATACTTTCCAAACACTCAATGCTACCTTTATAACCACCCTGTTACGGTGTGGTGTTTGATGACATCAAAGCATCCATCCGGTAAAGGTGATATGCATGATCTCATGGTCGAAGGAATCAGGTTACTATGTATCAGAAAGCATATAGCAATTGAACTATTGAAATGACTTGATCTTTATGCTACGCTTATCTATAGGAGTATGTCCATCACATCATTCTCCTAATGATATGACCCTGTTGTTAATAACATCTCTATGTTCATGATCAGGAAACAATGATCATATATTAACCAACAAGCTAGTTTAACAAGAGGCTTTACTAGGGACTCTTATTTTAGTTTACAAATCACACAAGTATTAATGTTTCCGGTTAATACAATTATAGCATGGTATGTAAACATTTATCATAAATATGAAGATATGATAATAACCACTTTATTATTGCCTCTTGGGCATATCTCCAACATCTCCACCTTCTATATTTATGCACCTATTGAGAGAGCATAGTGGCTATTCTTAGTTTAATGTGCATTGTCCCAAGACTTGTTGATTGATGCATAACTTTGATATTGCTTGTTCTTAAACTACTTGTATCTAGTCACCCTTATAAACTTTGAAGGTGTCCTATGCATTTATGTTTTGCTACACTATGAGGGACAAGCTGAATACCATTCTCATTATGCTTTCTATATGTGAAACAAACAAACGTCTTGCAAAGCATTGTTAATCATGATCTTTATCTATATCCTTTCATGTTACAACATAGTTGCTATGTCTTATTGTTAGAACTCTATCTTTCATGTTTATGTTTAGAGTACCTTGATCCCAGTTATCAATGCTTTTACAATAATGATGACCAAGATTGTGTTGGCTGCGTGTCACCTCAAAAATTATATTATTTTTATCGTTTACCTACTCGAGGACGAGCAGGAACTAAGCTTGGGATGTTGATACGTCCATAACGCATCTATAATTTTTGATGGTTTTATGCTAATAATATGCTTTTGATAGTCTTTGTCATATAAAGTTTATGATTTATTTGGACTAACCTACTAATAGTTGCAAAAGTGCACAATGTTCTTGTTTTACACTTTGATGTGTAGGAATTACCAAGAATACAAGTGGAAACCTTGTTGGAGTCAAATTGGGATTTTCCAGAAATCTGTCTCAGAACTCTTTTTGAAGATGGTAACGTTATGGGTCGAAGACAGCGTCAAACCAAAAACTCTTCAACTATAAAGTTGTTGCAAATTGCACGACAAACGTTCTGGGCATAAAATTTAGCTGATTCTAAGTCCGGACGGGCCAGATAGGCCTGATTTACTACAGCCCAAGATGGGGTGATGGAAATCCGAGAAGCTATATAAAGGGAGGAAACCTAATTCGTGGGAGACACCTCCACCCATGAATTTGCAGCCACCAAAGCCACGTTTTTGCCTCCCCCATGGATTCCATCTCCATGGGGAAGGGCTCCCAAGAAGCCATGAAGGAAGGGCGCTAAGGGACGGTGCTCCCCTGTGATACCGGCGGCAGGGAAGGAGTCCTCCGCGCCGCCGCCGCCTCTTCACCATCTTCACCGCCATCTTCATCGATCTCCACCACCATCTCCATCACCGTTGCTGATTCCCATGATGATGAGGGAGTAGTTCTTCCTCGAGGCTAAGGGTTCTACCGGTAGCTATGTGTTCATCTCTCTCTCTCTATGCATGATCATATTGTGATCATGAGCTTTGTAATCAAGTAGATCTACCTTGCTACTCAAGTGCTTTAATAGATCTCTGCTCTCCCCATGTGTGTGAAAGTGACAACGTGCACACCATGGTGGCACTTAGGCTAGAGATTACAAATACTTGTTATGAGTTATATTTGGAGTTGGATGTCTTTATGAAATTGTGGTGTTTGTTGGAACCATCTAGTGCTCAAGGTGACAGTGTGGGGTTATCTAGATGGGAAATGCTTACTTTGAGGTGTGCTGTTATAGCCCTACCATGGATTAGAGTGTCCAACCGGAGAGTAGTTCAGCATAGTATCATAAAGAAGAATATATTTATATGAAAGTGTTCACTAGTGAAAGTATGATCCCTAGGCCTTATTTCTAAGCATTGATACACCGTTTGCTACTAGATCTGTTACATGTTTGCTTGCTTCCATCTTTATTTCAGTTTGCCTTTAGTCTCTTCCACATCATCAAGCTATTTTCTATCACCGTTACCACTTATAATTATCTATACCACTTGTATTTCACTATCTCTTTGCCGAACTAGTGCACCTATACACCTAACAAGTGTATTGGGTGTGTCGGGGACACAAGAGACTTCTTGTATCTTGATTGCAGGGTTGCTTGAGAGGGGATACCTTTGAACACTTCCTCTCTGAGTTCGATAAACGTTGGGTAATCCACTTAAGGGAAAACTTGCTACTGTTCTACAAACCTCTGCACTTGGAGGCCCAACAACTGTCTACAAGAATAGAAGTGCGTAGACATCATGTCCACACCGGAAACTCTGGCCTGAGGAGACACGCCGGAGATTCCGGCTGATATCCGGTCCATCTCCGGACCACCACACAGAGAGACCCTGGGCCATGCCCAAACCACACACTGGGAACTCCTGGGGAAACTCCGGACCACATCGGAGACTCCGGTCTAAAATCTTTAGGTAATCATGAATTTGGCCATGAGATTTCCCATAACATTCTGACTTTTCCCTTTTTAATGGATTGACCTGTAGACATTAACACACAGTAAAATGTACCTTATGTTGTTAACGAACACCAAAACAGATTAGGACAATAAATGTCCTTTCATAAGGGTACCATCTAAAGTGATGTATATTGTTATGACAAGACTAGTCCGTCTTTACGCAGAAGGTGTGTCCCAGGGCATAGTGCCCATGCGAAAGCTCGATGTGGCTGATCTAAAGTCACTGTTGGCTCCTGTAAACCAACCACATTCTGCTGCCATGACTACGATGCATACACAAAGATGCTATCATGTGATGATAAAGTATTAATTTCAATCAAGGTGACATTAGTAAGTTGCAAAGGATTTGGGGTTGTAAGGTACAGACCCAAGACTCAACCTCTTCCATGAGCAAGCATGATCAGAGATGCCGGGATATATGGTGCCAATGATTAGGAATAAATGCAGCTAGTTTATTTGTACTCTAGTGCAAGTGGGAGATTGTTGTAAATATGCCCTAGAGACAAATAATAATATGGATTATTAACATATTTCATAAAGTTTATGGTTAAGTATTATATCATACTGTAATTGTATTGAAAGGAAACATCAATACACATGTGATATATAAACAACTAGGAGTTTCCGATGAAGCTCTAGTCGTTGGTTCATTGGTCAACAGATGATCAAGGTTTCCTAATCATGTGGCATTTATGCCAGTTGACAATGGAGTCACCTCATTGCGAGAATAAGATGATGAGCTATACCCAACCTAAGCATCGTGACCCGATCATGTCACGGAGTTCAAGTTACGATGATTAGAATAGACCTAGTGTCCTATTTCTTAGATCATGAGGTCATATCATCACTGTTACCTGAGTGTACTTTGATAGCATCAAACCTCATATGGTGACTCGATGATCATAAAGGTGTGTTCAGGTATTCGGAGGAACAGTTGAGGCAATATGCGTCAAGAGCAGGATTTTTCCATCCGCGTGATGGAAAAGATACTCGAGGGCCAACTTGGAGAAGTTATATCCAATAGCTGCGCACCGTGTGATTTGATCACGCGGATATCACTTGTCAGAATGAGTCAAGAAGCATTTGTATATAAAAAGATCAAACACGATATACTGATGTCATTGATCAGATCCTGGACAATGCAAGTATCGAGAGACCAAAGGAATATGACACGGCGTTCATGGTTCAAATGATGAAAGATTTCATGGAATGCACAAGGATCACATGGCCATCTAGGTTCCTCTGTTGATCATTACTGCGGGAGGGTCCTGACCATGTCTGGAGTGTTCCCAAACTGTGGGGTATCACACTTAAGGGCTTGATGATGCTTAGAGAGTGTTTTGGGATCGGTAGAATCACCAAAGAAAATAGAAGAGAGAAAACTGGAAGGGTTTCGGTAAGTCCGAAGGATGTCCAGAATGAGAGGGAATGAGTTCCACATCAATGGGGATTGAATAATATGTAAGTAAATGTTGAATATTGACTTAATCATTCATTTATATTTATTCAATAAAATAAAAATAATAAAAAAAGGTCAAATACCTAATTGGGCCAAATCTGGAGGGAAATTGGCCCATGAGGGAAAGACCAAAGGGAGGAAGGAGGAGGGGGTGGCCGGCTGGGCCTTGGGCACCGCGCGCGAGGCCCACTAGGGTCTTGGCCGGCCGGCCAGCCCTCCCCCTCTCCCCTCTCCCTTGTTTAGTCCCACATGGTTAAGCTAGTTAGCTATGGGGGTTTTCCCCTATATAAAGAGAGGTATTTTGACAAATTAAATACAGAATAATCAATAAAAGGTTCCCTCTCTTTTGGGGAGACCTCTAGTTGATTTTCTCTCTTCCATAAATGTGGTCCCAAGTCCGAATCGCACAAGCAGGAGTCTTATTCACCACGGAGGGCCGTCGTGCTGTGGGATTCAGATCCAGGAGTTCTACTTCCGCAACTGCTTCTAGATCGGAGGAGCGGAAGTCATCGTCAGGCACCAGACGCATGTAACTCCCTACGAGGTGCAACACTTGGGGCACTAGGAGTCATTTCGCAGGAGCTATTAGGACTTCAACACGACCTTGAGGTCAGCTTCGGCCCTTCTACATCAACCACGCTCTCCCGAGCGTTGACAACGCTTTTCGATCTTCAAGGGTAAGTTCGCGAAAATCCCCTCTCGTTACTGCATTACTAATAGATAGATCCTAGCAATGGGGTTCTTGGCGTAGGAAAATTTTAATTTTTTCATTCGTGAACCCCTACAACCTGGGCATACCCAAGCTTATGGTTTTCACTATTCTTGGATAGCCTTTAGTGTGGTGTTCCTCCATTACCTATCAAAAACTTCAACACTAAAATGTATCCCATTTCTTTTCTATGGGGTGACATTAGTGGTACAAAAAAATATTGCTAGCTGCCATATAATCCTTAAACAAAATTTCTTTTTAGGTGTCCAACAAGTATATCATGTTTTATACATTCTTAGCATATCAAAATACTCATGGCAAATCATTTTGAGACTCAAAAGAATGGCTTAAACAATACAGGGCACAATCTGTCCAGATTTTCACTAGCAACAAAACATATTTATTTCGACCACTTAAACATGTCAGGAATTTTCGACAACGTTTTTTCGTATAGAGGATGAAAAATTGTAAATTTAGTTTAAATATGAGCACAATCGGAGTTACAGAAAAATCAGAGAATTTTTCTACTAAACAGTGTTGGTGTAGGGTTTTGGTACTCCATATGTTTTATCAACTTTATATCATTCAAAATGGGTTAAACTTGGTACTTTATTCTTGGAACATGTAAAATTAAGCTAAACAACCTATTCTAACATACAATAAATTCCTAAACTAACAAGGTAAAAAAAGCATGGTTTCCACAAACATACCAAAGAGAACATGTGCTAAAACTAAAACAAGAGTTTGAAATGATATTACTTGAAAGAAGAGGGGATGCATGGCCATACCCAAGCTTATGGTCTTGCTAGTTCTCTTCCTCTACTTCTTTCTCATCATATCATGTTACTCATCTCAAACGAAGAAATATTTTTATCTCCATGATACTTCTATGCCTACAAAATCGTTAGTTCTCCAAACAAATGATATAATGATTTCAACCAAGATGCAAACTCTAGTAATTATTGGGAAACCATTTTATTCAAAAATCTAATATATTACAAAATAGACACTCTTTTTATTTTGTTTTAGTGTGGGAAAATTTAATGATATAGAATTTGCAATGGTTCCATTGGCATGAACAACACATGCTCAAGGTCGACCCCAACTTCTCCATTGCTAATCCTTCTCATTTGCTTTCCCAAATTTTATATTTAGTTAAAATCTTAACCTAATTGTTTCATAACATTAGTTAAAGTTATTTTACATGTTACAAAGATATCAAGGTGTGCTCAAACTGAATAGTATTTCAAAGCATATGGAGCATACCACAAAGCATATAACTACTGACATTTAAGCCTAACTCTCTTCCTATGCATTGACATTTTATATATGAATAAATAGCAGCAAGGTTGTGGTAGCCAATGCATATAATGATCAATAGCTTGCATTTTAAATAGAGTGGACTCATAAAGAGGGATTTATCTCTTCCTCTTTCATAATATTTGCAAGCAACATAGGTAAACTTAAAAAAATAGTTTTGCATAGAATCACCACATACATACTTGTCATCTAATGAGCATAATGGATCATCTAACTCAATTATATCACTTTCATCCTCCCATATACTAGTTGTAATTGTTCCACATAGAGTACTACTAGTCAATAAAGATGCAAGGGCTCTTGGGCACCTCTAAAACCTTCCTAGGACTTCCCTCTATACTTTATGAGCCCATAAAGTCGTGGTTTAAACAAAATCATCAAATACAAAAGAAGTTTGAGTCAATCATGTCACAAACTTTCGAAGTCCCGAAACTGGTTCAGTACCCTTCAGTAATTTGGGGGTAGAGGCCACGTCCGTGACTCCGTTTTGGACGAATATTACGTCAAAAAGCATCAGCATAAAATGTCGAACAACTTTAATATTTTCACATTTTCCATTTGACGCCATATTCAGGGGCTACCGTGGCAATCTTCGAAAGCTGTTCTATAGGGACAGATTTTAGGAAACTATGAATTTTACTATAATGAAACAAGAACCTGTGCATTTTTGCAATTATTAGTAGGTTAGTACTAATAAATATAATAAAGTTGCAAAATAATAATAATTTTAACACAATAAACTACAAAGTTCATGTATGCATTTTACATGCATCAGCCATGAACACAGGGCGCTAAAAACAATCCTCCGCAACTTTGGTGGGGAGGTGCTGGAGGTGCTTCCCCAGGAGAGCCAGTTCTTCCAGATGAAGGCTTGGCTTGAGGACCTGGGCACCCTCCCAAAGTAGTACGGGCTCGACATCGTCCGTAACTTACTTGGATCGCCGATCGCCTTGAAGCATCGGGTCACCGTGCTTGTCGGTCACCGTGTTTGTTGCTGATGGCCTCAGTAGGCCACCACGCATGGCTAGATGACATGGCCACGGGCTGCTAGCAAGTAACAAATAGAGGCGTATGAAGTGTATAAATCAGTTGGTGTAGATTCTTAAGATGGACAAGCACAAAACCATCAGAAATCATGTGTGTTGTGATCTAATCGTGTATTTGTATCTATGATGGTTTAATAAATTGAGAAATTTAAGATCCGTTCGATCAGCTCCCATCTAATTCGTCATCAAACACCTAACATGTAGTACTCCCACTGAATCAAAACTAGACTCGAAGTGTTTTCTTTCCATGGTTCTAATGTTCATGTACCAATAGATGCGTGTTGCCGAGTAGATACGGTCAAACATATCGTGGTGCCGAGATCAGCAGAACGTGACGGCAGGGCTGTGTAGCCGTTCAGCATGCCTATAGTAGATACTTTGAGGCTTGGAAGAGCTCGGGGATAAACTTTATTGAGCCTTCTTTCAACACTATGGACGCGGATACGTAATGGGTCTCTCAGGTCCCGCAGTCCCGTCTAGTTCATTCAACAAACATCTAAAATATAGTACCCACATTCGCTCTAAACTAAGCTCAAACTCGTCTCTTTCCATTGATCTAATGTTCATGTACCAATAGACATGTCCTTTCGAGTGGGTACAATCAAGCGTATCATGGTAGCGAGATCAGCAGAACGTAATCGGCATGGTTGTGTAGGCGCTCGGTATGCCTAGGGCATCCGCATCAGAGCTCGCGAGGGGCTAGACTTTGTTGAGCGTTATTTACCTGCTACTGATAGGGATAAGTGATGGGTCTCGCATGTCAGAAAAAATATAAATCTAATTATTTTCAACTCCGTCGGTGGTTTGTGTGCTTGGTCCACATGTTAGAAGGCAACATATATATCTGTTTTCATCGCTGCTAACAAGGCAAAGGGAGACCCTACATGTAAAAAACGAATCAAACAGATGGCAAGTAATTCAAACATAATAACAATCGATGTCACGTTAGTTCAGGGGCATGGATGTAATGAAGTTGTGCCGGCTGGTGGCATTTCGCTAATTGGTCGATTTATAATGGCACGGTTCCAATTTTCGTGTGAACTAGAAACGCACTAGTAATAAACCCTATTGAAAAGCTACTTGTGTTCTTGGCACTGAAGCAAGGACCACGTACGGTGCCAATACATGTATACACGTGCGTAGCATGTATCAGAGAAGAACCATTGTTCTTATCAAACACAATGACATACTTGCATAGCCATGCACCAAACCCAGCTTGGATATGAGACATAAATTTCTTACCGATACTCCGTAACCAACTACGCATCGATCGATGTGTTGAAATATTACGCAATTTTTACATGAAATTAATTACCGAAATCAAGATTATATAAGCACTAGTAGATCTAAACATATGCAGCCAAACAATCACATCTAGTAGATCTAAAAATCTAGCAAGAACTAGTGCATACAAAAAGAGAAATATCACGTACAGGTTGACCGGAAAGGTCACCACCACATCAGCATCTTGGTCTTTGACGTTGTTGCCCATGGTGTTGTCGAGGTCGTCAGATGATGAAGAAGAACACGAACGGAGGCGAACAGTCGCGCCGAGACGCTCCCCAAAAACCTTATCGTCCGTCTCCCGGTGCAGGATCTCAAAGGACGGGGTTTCGAAGGCCTGCTCTCCCGGATGGCCGTGCACGCAGTTGCCGGGATGAGGAAGCCTAAAGAGCAATATCCAACAGCTGGTGCACCACGTAAAAAATTTAGTCTTTCACAAAACGAGTTTTTAACTCGAACTCAATTCACGCGACGCGACGCGCGTGCGGGCGAGGCGAGGCCAGCGGCAGAGGAGGAGGAGTGCGCGTGGACTACTCTTCCCACTCACTTAGTGGGAGTGAAACAGCTCACATTATAACCTGGTCTAACTCTCTCCCAACTAGCAGCAATGTGGGACTAAACTTTGTCTCTCACACAGCTCCCAAGCTGCCATAGTAGATGAGCCTTGAGATTTCAGGATTTATTAGACTAGATGAGCTGCCTACAAGCCACAGCCTATATAAATCTAACGGGATGAAGAGGCCGGGGCCTTCCCTCTTTTCAAAAAAAAAAAAGATAACACTGTACTCACATATTAGCCATATAGCAATGTAGTACAAGTCAGTTCCACTTTTCTTCAAAAATCCATCTGCTTGAATTAAAGCTCTCTACATAAAGCAACACACATCAAGCTAGTGAGAGTGGTGTACTGGTGTAGCTTTCCTGAAAGTAGGCAAGACCCAGCAATGGCTGGTCTCACTGTATCGAGGCTTACCTCGGGATTATCATCCGTTCATCATCTCTCCCTGACCCACACAACGCATAAGTTTTGGTAGCTTCAATCTCATGTGTGGCATCCGCTTCTTCTAACCATATCTTTCACACTCGGGATCTTTCTTGACCAGCCCACTGTCCACACTCCAGCTTCGTTTCATGCCGATCAAATGAGTATTTTGCCCTTTTGCATATTTTTACGTACAAAAGATGCACCAAAAGAAGGAACAAAAGAGGAAAAGAGAAGGGTGTTAGAGTTAAAGAGATACCATACTGTCATGATATGCATAGGTTGCTAGCTGTCCACAACTTTTCCTGCCATGCATATACGTACGTAGCATATCACGATGCATCATGTGAAAGGGATCTAAAGGGTGAACATAGCTAGCTAGCTCTCGATCGTATCCTTGGATCCCAAAGTCATCATTGACCACTCTCAAACCAGTACTTGACCTACATTTTGTAGCTGTAATTAAGTACTAGTACTGTATATACACTTCTTTTAGCGTGTAATGTCACAACGAATATACTACCCGTTGAGCTACTATGCATTAGTCTCTAGCTACCCTCACTTGTGTACTAGTGACTAGCTAGTGAGGGATCCAAGAAACTATATGTACACTACACTACAAGGTGCACTTTGCGTGCGATGAAACTTGTGTTAACCTTTTAACTATTTTTATAATAGACTATAAAGTTCGCAATAAAATGGTTGTGTGTGCATTAATAGATTTAGAGGCTGAGGCAATGACGCATTTTTCCTAAAAAGAATTGTACACTACACTAGCAAAAGCAAAGTTCGGACGCGGATGAAAAGAGAATTAAGCAAACAAAACATGTTCCTAGGTAAAGTATGTACTACTAATGAGTAATTGGTGTGAGCATGACGTGTAATGATAGTTCGTTTCTCTAATCTGCATCTAACTGATTTCCAGTTCTGGATCAGTCAGATTTTCCTCATGTAAGACCACACAATGATGTAAACATGATTGCAATGTGTGTGAGATAGAGCAGGTTGGAAGGAAGAATTTTCTTACTGATGCTAGCTGAATTGAAAATCAGCTAGCTGCAAGATAGAAAAGGGTGAAAACATATTAATGTTGTCAAGGTGGATCAAACCAAAATTCCACATTAATCCTACCAAATGCCACATGATCAATGAGTTTGTATCAAAATTTCTGGCCGGAACGCAGCCGAATTTCTCCCAGTCATTTCAGCCAAGAGATCCATGTCTGGAGATATCTTATCAAGCTTCTATGGTAAACTTCTGGTGGAGAATTGGATGGTTACTTTGTTCAAGGGGATACAGTGTGCCCCCTATAAAGAGATGCATGGTATAGTAGTATTTTTAAACATGAACACAAATAATTGCGATAGTGCATACACATAATGTTACGTACACCCGCAAAATTCCTTGGTAAGATGAGCCAAAGTGTTCACGTATAGTGTCTACTCCTACCCCGCGGCAGCATAATGTGTCATATTTATATCTCGATATCTGCAGGGTGATTTTGAAACTGCAGTTGCGTAGAGTGCAATACATTCGATCAATTGTCATGGAATGATCTTAACAACAATACATGAAGTTATTAACAAAGTTTTCACAAATAAGAACGCAAAGCCCTCCATATATTTATACCACGTCGATGTGTGGGATAGAAGATGCTTCTTCTCTAGCCAACTGAGCTTCCGAAGAGCACCCTCGAAATAGGCTTTCACCTAACTTTATAAATAAAGTCACTCACGGCCGAAAGATAAAGGTAATGAGAAGACCCTCTTACACAATAGATCAAAGATAAACAACAAAGGACAAGAAAAACTAAGACTTTCCACCGGGGACAACGTTGAGATCTAGGGGAAAGGAACTCCACACCGACACCCCCAAGAGGGTAACTACGTCACACGCCTCCATCGAAGAGACCGATGGTCTACGGTTTTCACCCAGAGCCCTGGCGCGGAAGGTAACCACAACGGCTCCTCCAGGAGGATTACGACACATGCGCGCCTCGTTGGCGTCAAAACGCAGGGCTTTCGCCCGAAAAAACCTACGTGCACGCCCGCTAACAGACCTCTCGCTATCACCGAGCCCGGTCTTCAGAACACGATCTGGGGGATGTCGTAGCCGAGGCGCTGCCACCACCAAGGTCTCCCGCTGCCTGCTCCTCGCCACTCTAGTGACCAAGGACCAAAACCATCAACACCGCCACGTTGCTCGCCGAAGAGACACCCACGCGGTTCACCTTCCGAGGTCGCCGCCTCGACGTCCACGAGCTCGAGTCTTTGCCACGACCAATAGCACACAGTAGATTCGAGGGCTTGGTCAAAGTGGGCGGGCACTAGATCTTGTAGACAGCAGGTTGTGCAGCGCAGGTGAGGGGAACTGCCCTCATCCACCTGTCAGGACGCAGCAGCTAGTCCGATTAGCCTAGATCAGCCCGCAGGCCTGAAGAGTATCCACATTCCTACTAATTTAACTTCAAAGCTAAGATGAACGGTAATCGCTTTATTTACCTATTTAAGCTTATTCCATAACATCTCTGAACTCCACATATGGTGCTTAGGACTTTAAATTAATTGT
Source organism: Avena insularis (assembly GCA_023614405.1). Classification (NCBI taxonomy): domain Eukaryota; kingdom Viridiplantae; phylum Streptophyta; class Magnoliopsida; order Poales; family Poaceae; genus Avena; species Avena insularis. Next base: position 479,676,835 of record CM042686.1, on the reverse strand, counting down.
TTTGATTTTTTGTATTAATATTGGGTGTTAGGCTTAGCCACCATGCTAATACTATCTTGTCCTAAAAATAGAAGGCAATCCATCATCGCCGGTGCCCCGGAGCATGGCATGATTATTCTTGTTGCCGTACGTGTGTTCGAGTTAGGGGTGGAGAAAGAAACAAAACATTGACACATAGAGAAATAAAGTAGGTTGCAGTGTTTATGGTGATCCTTGAGGTTCATGCATGGTGTATCCAAATTGTAGAGTAGATGAACATACATTGGGATTACCAGAACAATTGTCTTTGGAAACAACCAGAACAAATTTACAGCAGCTCCATTTAATACGCCATTGATCCAATCCTTAAAAACCTTAGTATCCCAAAACCAAACCACAAAGAAATAAAGGAAAGAAGAGCTAAGCATAGTGCATATAGTTAATCTAGATTTTTTTTATCAGAAGCCCCCCCGACGAACACATGGGTCCTTCATGTGCACAATCACAAATCCTCCTGATGTCTTCTGAAAAACAGCGTCCTGTCGACCGCCGTGAGCAGGCAGACATCGCCGGAGCTGCGCTCATCTGCATGCTCACTCTCTATGTTAAGGTTCAAATCAAAGCAAGACGAGGAGGCACCACCTTCCTTATGATCACGATCGACAGTGTGGTCCTCCTTGGTCTCCTCCATCTCCGGCTTCATCTCCGGCGAGCCAGCTCTAGACTTGGAGTCAAAGTTCTCACAGGACAGGATGACTATGGTGTCGCTCACGCCGACCTCGTCGCCTGCTAGGCTCCGTATCACCCCGCTATCGATGGCTTCCTTGATGCTGACCTGGCAGTACTGGCTGGCCTGCTCGAAGTCCTCCATGAGAATGACGCGGTGCGGGTTCTCGGATATGGCCTCGTAGAGCCGCTCTAGATAGGTCTCGCCCTGGCTCGCCGACGTCCTGGGCCGCTTGCTCCTGTGCTCTCCGGCGGAGCAGGATACGGATGGTGAGGAGGCGCCGAGTTTGATGGACACGAACTTCTTGCCGGACCCGAAGACGAGGTTGGCGAGTTCTCTAGCCACCCTCTCCTTGCCGTCGGCATCGGCTCCGAGGAAGAAGAGCCAGGTCTCCTCCTTTGCGTCCGCCGACCTCGACTTGTCACGCCTCTTGGCGATCCCCGACCGGCACTGCAGGACCGTGCTCGCGATCTCAGGGACGATCTCCTTCTGCCAGGGCACCTCCTTCTCCAGTGCGGCGCAAAGAATCTTGAGGTTTTCCGCGTTGAGCTCCTTAAACCTTGACCGGCACTCCACCTCCACGGAGCCATTGGACGCGCCCGAGTCGTGGGAGGAGACCTTCTCGCCGGCCTCGCTCTTGGGTTTCCATGGGTGCTTGCCGTCCAGATCGGCGAGGAGCCATGATTGGCGAGGCTGCTGGCCGTGCTCGTAGGAGGAGATGGAGGAGGCCGGAGACACCGGTGCCGAGAAGTGAAGCGTCATCTGCTGAGATGGTTTGCTGCAGATGGAGCTCCAGTTCCTGCTGCCAAGATCCATGAAATGCGTAGGCTCCTGCAGGTGCAAACACGACACGGTCAGTGATGAAGATTAGCATATACACATCCGCGCAAAATTAGATCGCATAAGCTAAACTAGTAATTATGATTAGGAACATGCATCGAATATAGGTACTGTATGATTGAACACTCGAGAACGGCAGTACGTACCTGGTCACGGCAATGCTGCAGCCAGGACGGGATGGTGGAGGAGGACACGAAGGATGGCGGCAATGCGGCTTTGGTGTCAGTCCTGGCGGCGGAGCAATCGCCGCAGCATCTGGAGGTCAGGTGCTGTGCGCCGCCCAAAAGCGGCCAGCGAGGCACCGGTCCGTTCCCATCCGTGTCGGGGCTCGCTGCTTTCATGGACTGATTGACTGCGCCTAGCGCACTGCACAAAAGATAGAACAAACGGAATAAGATTCCACCGTCACCTCACCCATCCATATCAGTATCAGCTAATCGAATTAAGATGCTAAGATTTCATTAGCTGGGGAAACAAAGAAGAATGCAAATAGAGGGGAATGTGGAACTGATGAAAGAGTTAGCTACGGCCGGCCCTAAAGCTCTTGTCCTGAAAGCACGCAAATTAAAAGGTGCTAGCTTTCAATCGGTCGCTCACACTCATGGTAGCCTAGGCTAGGCAAAGAGAAAAGGGCAAGGGAGAAAGCATGAATGAAAGCCACATTGCAGGACTGCCTAGGCTAGGAGAGCTCAGCAACGAATTGTCAGAGCTAGAGACGTCTCAAATCGGGATGATCCATCCGTCCACCTGAAGTGACAGAGACATACTGCGCCCTGGGAGAACTAATTAACCAACTTTAGATCGGGCACCGATCGGGACACCAGGATTTACCTGTCGTCGAGCGCGCAGGTGAGGCTCAGCGCCAGGCTGCCGGCGGGCACGGTGAGCGTCTGGAGCCCCCACAGGCTCTCCAGCGACGGCTGCCCCGCCCTGCACTTCATGTACGTCTGGTAGGTCCCGAACCCGACCAGCCACAGCCCTTGCTCGCCGCCGGCCAGGGCGCGCACGTCGGTCACCACGTGCTCCACGGGGCAGTAGTAGCCTCTCCTCCCGCCTGCCTGGACGTGGCCGGCCCAGAACTCGGCCGCCCACTTGAGGTCCTCCACCACGAGCAGCACGTTCCCACGGGTCTTGACGAGGCACCGCAGCTCGCCCAGCCGCCGCTCCGCCTCCTCCCTCGGCATGTCCCGGAACGACGACACGCGGAGGCTGACGACCTGCGCGCACCGCAGCGCGTCGTGCTTCGCGTCGCCTCTCTTGACCTTGTCCATGGCCGCGCGCACCGTGGCTTCCGCCGCGGCCGTGCTCTCGGCGACGACCACGACCCTCGTCTTGCTCCGGCCGGCCAGGCAGTGGAGCACGGCGCCGACGTCCTCGTCCCGCGCCTGGCCGAGCGGGAGCTTGGCGGCTTTGGTGGTCTCTCCTGCTTGATGATGTTTGCTCGTGGTTGCGGCCGTGCTGCTAGGGTTAGGGTTTGGGTGAGGATCGGTGGTGGCCGCCGTGGTCGTGGTGCTGCACACCGTCTGCTCGACGTTCGCCTTGATCTGCGTGCTGGAGAACCCGGCCTCGCGCATCACGCGGCTCACGCTGGGGTCGTCGAGGATGGACACCACGAGCTGCTCCAGCTCGATCTTGACGGCCAGCACCGGCTGCTGCTGGCTGTCCACGGAGCCGCGACGCTGGTGCGCCTGCGCGCGCTTGAACGCCGCGACCAGCGCGTTGGACAGCGACGGCGGGTAGTAGTGGTGGTGGCCGTGGCCGCCGAGCAGCGGCGAGGAGGCCACCGCAGCGGAGGCCGGCAGGCGGTTGAGGGCCACGTTGAAGCACAGCTCCAGCGCCTTGCACTGGAGCGGGTGGGAGTGAGACCGGAGGCACGCCGCACGGAGGAGCCCCGCCGGCGCCGCCAGCATCGCGCTCGCCACGTGCAGCGGCGTCACCTGCGCATTCCCCCTCCGCCTCGCCAGGCTCACCGCCTGCTTCACCACCCCCGCCGCCTCCGCCGTCAGAGCCTGCTGCACCGTGCACCCCCCAGCCCTCATCTCGCGCCACCACCTATAACACTACCTAGCTCCGACCTATCTCTGATGATGAATGCAGCAACGGTAGTGAGTACGTACGTGCTGATATCTAGCTAGCTCAGTGCGTGGATGTGAGGAAGAAAGAGAGGGAATGAGATGTGCAGATATAGAGGGGGTGCCACTGCAGCAGCAAGTGGCTGCTGCTTTATATTGGTGAATGAGTGTTCATCTTTTTGAGCGAGTAGTAGAGCTAGCTAGCTACTACTACCAGCTAGTGTGTGAGCTACTGAGGTGAATGAGGAACGGATTTCGGTGTATGAATTTGTGCTTTTCTTGTTGGGGAGGACTGCGTATGTTTATTTCCCTCTTTATCTTTCTCTTTGGGACTCTATTTTTTGGTCTAAAGTGGATTTTGTGGTGGGGAAAGAAAAAGGTGTTATAGCTAGGTAGAATGCATGTGCTGACAAAGCACATACACAAAGGCGCCACAGCTTTTCCCCCCATTCTCCCTCCTCTCTATCTCTCTCTACCAGTTTCTCAGACAAGGATAGGGAGATCGTATGGATGTACACAGTATCTTTGTGCCTGAATTTTGTAAGCCATCAGCTGCCTCTAAAGAATGACCAAGGTGCTAAGTTCTATGGATAGCTGCATCAAAGTGAGCAAACTGCCAAACATGGGATTTATAACCCGATCTAGAAGGATTTGGACAAGTGACAAATGTCCCTTGGCCACTGGTTCAGTGGGTGCAATCAGGAAGAATTTAAAGATCAACTTTGTGAAAGATACCTATCAGTAAAATAGTACATTGAGCTTTAAGCAGAGAGAAACATGACACATGCAAATAACAGCATTTCATGACAATGACCCTTTCCTTCTCACACAAAAGTAGTTAGCTTAGCAACACAGTTAACCATGAACTTATTTAAATGATAATATATGTTTTGAGAGGTAGTATATGGCAATGATTATACATGTATGTGAGTTGTGACTGTAGTCGTCGTGGTAATCGAATTTTTTTGTGCAACCAGTGATCGAATAAAAATGGAAAGCGGGATGAGTCCATACATACGGGCTTATCTCTGGCGCTTCCATACAACTTTCTCTCTACCTGCAAGAATATATTGCCCGTGACATGTCTGCATGCCATCATACAAGGGCCATCTCCAGGGGAAGCCCCCGCTTCTCTCCCATGTCTATATAGGGTGTGGGCAAACAAGAATCCAAGGCTAAGAGCACCTCCACTCGTTGGGCGTTTTCAGGCCGAAATCCGACGCTATTTAGCGCCGGACGGACGTAACTTTCGTCTGGGAAGGCCTGTTTCCTCACTCGCGTTTCCAGACGATGCAATAGTGACGAGTTTTCGTCCAAATTAAACTCAAATTTAGATAGAGTTTGGCGTAGTTCGGCATAAATATGAATACAGAGCAATGTTCGGCATAGTTCAGCGTTAAATTAAACATAGTTCGGCATAGACGGAAAATACAACATAGTTCGGCCTAGTTCGACCAGATCATGCTCGGCATCTACGTGTCTTCAACATTGGGTGTTCTCAAATACTGTGGCCCAAACACTGCAATCACTGTCCTACAGAACCTATACAAGCAATCAATGGCGGTGGACTCAGCCATGCGGAGATAGTCATCGGCACTGTCACACGGAGCTCCGTATGCAAGCAACCTCATCGCCAATGTGCACTTCTGCAGTGAGGAAAACCCTACCATGCCGGTGCAGTCCTTCTTGCATACAGAATAGGGGTCGAACTCCTAGATGGCATGCATGATATTGAGGAAGAGTTTCCGGCTCATCCTGAAATAGCACCGAAATACGGCCTCTCCGTACAGCGGCTGGTCGGCGAAGTAGTCAGCGTACAACATGCAGTAGCCCTCCACTTGCTGCCTTGCTTTGCACTTCCAGCGACCCTTCGCCGAGCCTCCACGCTTCGGCGCCGCAGTCTGCGTGTACAGGCGGGCCAAGGAGGCGTGGATTTGCATGTGCTCTTCATCTTCGGCGGCTGCGGTGGTCTCTTCCTCCAGCGACAGGGCGAACATCTTCTTATCGTCGGAGTCCATGGCCGAACGGGCAAAACGCTGAACACTTCGTGAGCGAGGTGGCGGGAGCTCGGGGCGAAGCCGAGTTGCGGCGAAGTATGGACGGCGAAACGAGGCCTAAGCCGAGAGGAAAGTATGCGGCGGAGGCGACGGGCCTATCTACAGGCGTGGTTTCGGCTTGGCGTGGCGGGAGCTCGTCGGTGACGACATGGCGGCGACGAAAGCTCTCTGCCACAGGAGAGCCGAGTCGGGATGGGAAATGGGGTTGTCTCGCTGATAGGGTTGGTCCGCCTGTTTTTCGCTGCGTCCGGCGTTTCCAGGTGGTTCCCAGCACCCTGGGTTCGGCCTAGGAATGCCGGATGAAAGTTGGGCCAAATTCGGACGAACTCGGCGTCCTGAAAACTTGACTGGGCGAAATTTCGCTGTCTGGACAAAAAAATCTGCCTAGGAACACCTTCCTGGTAACCCGAGTGGTCCACGCCCACTATTTCTTCCCCAAATTTGGGGAAATTTTGGGCTCCCTGGATTATGCACTTGCTCGTGCCAAGTCAGCACATGTTCGGCATGGCCCATCTGTCAGCCACGTGTATCCACCCGCGTTCTCTCTTCTTTTTCCTTCCTCCTCCCAAAACCCACCAGCAACGCCAACCCCAACGGTTCTCCGTTGCACCCTTCCGAGGTTACGCCCCCTATCTGCCGCTCTGGCCATGCGCCCTCGGCGTTCCAACTAGGTATGCTCCTCTCGCCTGCTGTCGAGCGCACCCATCCCTCCTCCCCGCACCCTTGTTGCTGCTCCCGGCACCTTCTGGTCGCTCTGTTCCAGGCTTATAGCTCCTCAAGCCTATCCAGGTCCTCAGCATCACTAAACTCGCACGGAAGCCTCCTGTGGACAGTGAGTGGTGGTGGCATGAGTGAGAGAGAAAATATTTTTTTTTGAAAAATGGGTCCCAAATGTTTGTGTACCACATTTTTGTCTGGACCGATATGAGTGGACAAAAATGTTTTGCTCCATTTGGATACGATGGTAAATGGTGTTTGCCCCATTTTTCCTAACAACCCCTGAATGGACAAACGGAGGATCACCATTGGACATGTCCTAACCATGGTTTTTAAGGCGTCACCTAAGTGCCGAGCGTCCAGAGACGGCAAGGCGTCGAACACACCTTAGAATCGTATCTAAGGCTCCAAAGTCGTCCTTGAGGCGTCCAAAGTCGTCGGACAACTTGGACAGGGGCGAGCGGGAAACGGCGCTGGCGAGCGGTAGAAAGGCTGTACTACATGGCCTAACTACAATTATTTATGCTTCAAGAAAGAATTACTTTAGAACGTTCCATTTAAATTTTAAATAGAATGCATTTAACACAAGCAGCAACTCCATGCTCCGGGTAACTAAGAAATGTACTCCCTAAACATGATAAAATACATTTTAAAAGAAGAAACATGCCTGAAATGTGTAAGTAAGGAGCCCATACATGATATCAATTAGTAGGAAGTACGTACATACTTTTGTACTACCTGCTCACTGGTGGTATAATGATACAGTTGATAGCATTAAGAACAGGGAATGTGTCTGATGTTGCAATGATGACGATACAACATGTGATGCTTTATGTGATCGATACGATCGATCTGATGTGGCCTGCAGCGACCTCTCATCTTTTGATGGGGGCCCGTTTAAATTGGTTTTCTTTTCCTGAGGTAGATCTCTGTGCCCTAAAAGACTCGGGAACTGTGTACGGCCTCTTTCTCCCCAGACTCAAAGTATAAGGAATAAAGTGCCCCTCTACGCCCATATGCTGTATATATGCATGGCATGTCACAAAAATTACTAGTAGCAGCAGTAGGCCACCAGTAGCACATAAAACACGACTCGAGAAAGTGGTACATGAAACAGCCACATGGTGTTCAGCAAAGCTGGGGCTTTCCAGCAATCCTGCTCCCTTGAAAGAAGACTGGATTACTAGACTCAGGAATTGACGAATTCAGTGATCAGATTTCAGTGCAAAGATGTGCCTACAGGCTAGCTACAGGGCAGAGAATATGTGTACACTAGTGATCAGACTCAGGAATTGACAAATTCAGTGATCAGATTCAGGCCAGTTCTCAGGTTTCAGTGCAAAGATGTGCCTACGTGCTAGCTACAGCTACAGATCCAGGAGTAGTAGTTACAATAACTATGTGTCCTGTGAGATCTAGCATGCATGTATTTCTAGCTTTGGAAGCTTAATTAGTGATATGTAAATTGCAACATTGAAGTTCAAACATTAATAGCCATAGAAGATCAAGTAGGGCACCTCCAAGCAGTGTTCAAGTGGTTTGCAAGTGAATCACTAAGAGCAGATTTAACTGTCAGGGCAAAGCCAAAGCACGTAACAAAGCCAGGTTAACAGCATCATTGACCGGTCATTACTGTGTGCATTTGCATCAAAAGTCGTGCCAGAACAATGTTCTTTATGGGGATACGAACAGCGAAAAGGGATCGGGTAATCAGCCGTCCATAACAAAGGATCAGAAGTGACTTCTTGCTTACGCCGCCTACCCAAAAGATTTCCCTTCATTCATCAATCATCAATCCCCTCTAAATTTCACCGCTGCAATGGGCTTCTGATTTTCTGTTCACATACATCAGAACTGTACACATGTTTGTGACGCTCATGACCTAATTAACTTATCCTAAACTCCTATGTTACTCCTGAAGAGAGCAAGCAATCACCTTCTTTCTAGGATTCTGGCATTGGTGTGCTATCTAGCACTATGTACGCAGCACAGTATGATCTGTTCAAACTAATCTGAGGTAGTGGTCACAGTCAAAGAAATCTTTGGTCACATATGACCCAAAAGGGAAGCAAAAGACCAAGCCCTAATCATCACAAAGCCATTTGCCCCCAAAGGAGCGCTTCAAGGAAAAAAGTATATACGCAGTTTGAGAAACGACTAGAGCAGAGATCGAGAAGAGCAAATACTGTAAAAGAAAACACAAAGACAAAAGCAGAAAAGGAACCCTAATCACTGCATGCCCTTCTTTTGATCCTTTTTTCTTTTCTTTTTCTTTATCTAGCTATACTTAATAGAAACAGCAGTTAGGTTGATGTTTAGATCTTTCACGGCAAAGGGACAGTTTGGTGTGACCAGGAATTAAACAAACACTAAGCACTGTTCTGTTGCAGGCAGCTTTTTGGAGTGGAGCTAGAGTGGATGCTAAAAAAGTGCATAAGTGGCATTATCTGCAGGAAAGCTTCCGCATTTTGATACCCCTGGCGCGCTGGTAATGGGAGCAGAAGGTGCAGCAGAGCCACTAACTACCACTCCGAGGTGATGGAAAAAGGACACCTGTGGTTCTGCCAGCACAACTATAAGTAAGATTATATAATATATGTAGCACTGACATCGCACTTTTTCCTCCCAAGAGGCTCTATACAGTATTACTTGATTTATTTTTAAACAAGAACATAAGATTATTGTGCTTGTGGTAAAGGCCCTTATATATGAAAAGTTGGTGAAGAGAGTACCTTAAACAGATTTTAATGGTTTTGAATTTGTGATATAGCAACAGAAACTGCTTCAATCCACCACTTTGTTTTCAGAGCTCCAATCTGCTCATTTCCATTCCTGGGAAAAAAGAACAGCTGCATATAAGCAAGAGCTTACTTGAAAAGTAAAAGCCAACCAGATGTTTGTATTCAACAGGCAAGGGAAACAAGAAGATTCATCACCATTTAGCTTTGCAATGGAAGCAGATTGAGGGGCAGATGATACTTGCAGTAGATCACCTGGGCTAAACGTTTGCACCGTCCCTATCGGGCATGCTGGGCTGGGCTCAGAAGCCGCGCTTGGAAGCTCTTCTCGTTGACAGAAAGTACGAACTTGTCCACCACTAAGTACTAACATTTACATTACAAAGATAACATTTACATTACAAAGATTTTTTGTACTCCAGTTAGCTTCACAGCATCAAGATTAACAAAATACCTTGAAATACATATCTTGAACTTGCCATGATCGATTCCAATTTTCAAATAAAGACATTGGCAAATGTAAAATAAGATTTCACTTCAATGTTATAGAATTTCCTTTCCAAATTGGAGCAGGGAAAATCCGCATGCAGACAAACCCTTATTGCAGAAATTACAGAGTCAAATGTATGCACGATAACTACAACTCAAGTCACAAGAACAATGTGGAACCGAGCAACGGCCATGACAAAACTTGACTGCAAGTGCAACGGGCATGTCTAGATAGCAGCGAAGTACTCCTTGCTACCCTTAGGGTCGGGCTTCATCGACTTTTCCCCAGGCTTCCATCCTGCCGGGCAAACCTCATCTGGGTTTTCTTGGACGTATTGCAGAGCCTGTCGGCAAGAAAAATGTTGATCATATTATAAAAACTTGAACGTCCTTTTCTACTAAATATTAAAAGTTGTATTAATAGCTAGTACGGCCAAGCTTTGTTGTGCTGAATACAATCTCAATATTAATTAAACAGTAACTAAAAAGCAGAAATTGCCATGTATCCTCAAAGAGTGACATATACTATCAAAATTGAAAAACAAATCATGAAAATGCACGTTAAGCAGTATAAAAAAACTATCTCGTTATTCTACCTGAAGGGTTCTCAAGGTCTCATCCACGCTGCGGCCGATACCAAGGTTGTTAATAGTAGAGTGCTGAATCACACCCTCCTTGTCAATGATGAATAATCCTCTCAGGGCAATTCCCTGGTACAATAATATTGAGAACTCTCATGAAATTTAATAATACACAAGGAAATGCATACTAAAAGTAAAATATCCAGCGGAATGACTAGGTCATATGTAACCAATAAGTGGTCAATAAAATAGCAGTATACCTGATCAGGAATCAATACACCAAAAGACTTTGAGATTGATTTGGTGACATCAGAAACCAGCGGGTATTTCAGATCACCCAGCCCACCAGATTTCCTCTCTGTCTGCACCCATGCAAGATGGGAAAACTACAAGCACAGAGCATTTCACATGTCAAGCTAGTAGGAGACATCAATGAAGCATAGATTGGGGTTACCCATTATTTCGTACAGTGAATATTATAACTATAAGACTATAAAGTGTGATGTTTAATGCAAAAGCAGAACAAAAGAAGACAGAGAAGAGATGCTGCCTGCAAACCAGTCACTGGTTTTCTGGATATAAGTTAGGCTAATAGGTTGAGCATAAAATCCACGTTCTAAGCAGAAGGGGTGGGAGAATATAAATATGTTATCCCTACATTATTCTCAACGGAGTTGATGAGCATATCTAACACGTGAAATCAAAAAAAAAAAAATCTAGCTCCACACTCTGATAAATAGAGAGCATCACTTTATTTTGGGCACTAGGCATAACTGATGCCACATACTTGCATACAAGAAATATAACAAACGTCCAACATTGTTTCACTTGCAATGTTAGCTCTTATGATCTAAATGTGCCTGGATTTAAGTTTCACATCAAGAAGAAACACAATGTTCACTCTTCACTGACACAAACAGAAGAACACTTTACAGTTGATTTTCAGATGATGAAGTTAATGCATGTCATAGCTAGACAAGTAGTTTCCAGGAACAGCTGTATGTCTAGGTGGTAAAGAGGGCCAGGCGTGTTATTCTAACTAGAATAGTACATTGGAAGTAATGGGGTGTTGCTTCTCTGAGGTCTGAACAAGCACATATGCAGTGAGTGGTATATGTATCCATAACAACATGGAACATCACGCAGACTAAAAGTAGCATACCACACTATCAACTGAAACACCAAGAATTTCGGTATTTATCTTCTCGAACTCCTCGTGTCTGTCGCTGAAAGCGGTAATCTCTGCAAAGTTTGTTTGTATGTATATACATTTTAGAACTCCAAACCGAAATAAACATCGATTGCCACCAGGGAGCACAGGATAGTCAGCGCACCAGTTGGGCAGACGAAGGTGAAGTCCAGAGGGTAGAAGAAAAGAATCACGTACTTCTTCCCAATGTAATCAGATAGCTTGACCTGTAGTTACAATAGGACGTCATCAGAAACATGGCATCACCGACCAGAAGTACAGCAGACCACAGTCTAAACAAATTAGCTAGTGCAGCACTGGAAGTTGAAACAACGAAAGTGAAAAATGCAGTTGGCTACGGCCATACATTGATGAACTCCTGATCGAACACGGCCTCCGCCGCGAAGTCCGGCGCCTTGTTCCCCACCAGCGGCAGGTCGCTCTGCGGACACACAAACACGCATCCTTCCAAACATGAAAATCGAACTCGCAGAAACCAACCAGCGCCAACCGTATATTACCGAACCAGAGCGCGACGAACCTCGGCTGCGGCGCGGGCGACGAAGCTGCGGGCCCTGGCCGTTCTCGAGCCGGCGGCGGCGAGGCGGGCGGGTCTGGCGAAGGAGCGGGGGATCGACAGGCACTGCGGCGCCGCGGTGGGTTTCGGTGACGCGACGAGCGCGGCGGCCGGGGACACGGTCGAGGCGGATAAGGCGCACGCCATGGCCGTGGTTGTCAGGCGGGGAGTGCCAGGGGAGGGGATTAGGTAGGCTGCAGATAGATAGGGTTCTCGAATTTGAAGAGGCCGTTTAAACGGAGGACGTGTCGCTCCGGGAGTGCTTCGCGTCGTGGCCACCTGAGCTGGGCCAGAAATTCATCCATTCTAGGCCACGGCCTGACGGGAATAGCTTTCGGCCCAAACTAATCTCCAGTTCCCTGCCGTTTCTTTTGCAGAGCTCGTGTGCAGCTCGGCAGAAGAGCTCAGGGAGCGTGGGGATGGGGGATCGGCGAAACAGGGGGCGTCTCTCGAGTCTCGAGGCGCGGCACGTCGTGGCGAGTTAGCAAGGACAATAGTAGAGCCAGCCGCTGGTTATAAGCTAAGTTCATGTCTAATCTAATAGTCAACATGTATAATAGCTAAGGATCAAAATATACTACTTTATTAATATATGAACCACTTTTCACTCTCACATAGTACGCAGGAAGACGCGTCTTTGTATTGGCTCTTAACTAAGCCACACTCTCTCTTCTCTCTCATCCAACTAAGCACAAATATACTATTTTAATTCCTATAGTCTGCTGACAGAATTTTATTGTACTTGCTCTTAGCGTGCCTTGGACGCCGAATCGAACGGTGGGATGAAGGGGGTCACGGAGCCAAGGCCCACCTCTCCTCGTACGCCTAGGTCCTCGGGACGTGGAGAAATAACGCGGGATCGTGTCACGACTCACGCGCTCGCACCACGCCGTTTTGAGTCTCGTCGCACCCGCACGGTCACTGATGTGTTTTTGCGATGTGGTCCTTGGTTGTGGCTTATTTCGCTCTCTTGTCCTTCGTGTGGGGTGTACGTGAACGTGCTTCACCCGAATGGTTCTTTTCAGACCTAGACAAAAGCCTTGTCCAATTAGTAGGGATATTAAAACTGAGTTAAAAAGGAGGTCTCTCACGAACTGGGCAGTTTTGGCCTATCCGATCGCGGCCCCCAAATTATTCTGGCCGTTGGATGATCCTCACTCCCGTGTGGCTGAACTATCCCTCAGGGACGCTTTTCTGGCATCAAAAAAGCATTTCTATGATTAATTGGGCCAGAATGACTACTTTAACATGTTACTTGGTTTACTGCACCCTTCTAAGATGAACCGGGCGTTGCTACTGATACCGAACGAGTGGGCAAAAATAGGAGAGGAGACGCCGGGCTAGATTCAGCCGATCCAAATGGGATGTACGCCTCTTCACCTCTTGATCCGTTCGACTGTAGGCTAGAATATCTGGAGCTGGCATCGATCTCCCTTGTGGATACGGTAACTGTAGCGGGGCATCGATCTCCTATGTGGATGCGGCAGGGATGTTCTCTTGCCTCGTCATTCATGGCGACCTAGTTGATGAGATGTGAACCATCATGATTCTGGCCGTTGGATGATCCTCAGCTCCCGTGTGGCCGAATTATCCTTTAGAGACGCTTTTCTGGGCATCAAAAAAGCCTTTCTATGATTAATTGGGCCAAAATGACTACTTTAACACGTTACTTGGTTTACTGCACCCTTCTAAGATGAACCGGGCGTTGCTACTGATACCGAACAAGTGGGCAAAAATAAGAGAGGAGACGTCGGGCTAGATTCAGCCGATCCAAATGGGATGTACGCCTCTTCACCTCTTGATCCGTTTGACTGTAGGCCAGAATATCTGGAGCTGGCATCGATCTCCCTTACGGATACGGTAACTGTAGCGGGGCATCGATCTCCTATGCGGATGCGGCAGGGATGTTCTCTTGCCTCGTCATTCATGGCGACCTAGTTGATGAGATGTGAACAATCGTGATTTATGCGCTTCCCTTGAAGTCGCAGTTAATTTCTAGTTCCTGCTATCTTTAGCAACTGGCGTCGGCGAGTGATGATGATACGTTAACCCCCGTTACTGAAGAGGCATCACATCGTCTATATATTTTTCTGTTTCCCCAAGCTCTCTGTCTTCCCCTTCTTTACCCCGGAATCGCTGCTAGATTGCTTCTCTGTCATACGCACTCCCTCTTCTACATCTAATCATTTTCACCAGTTGTTACTCTTAATTTTTCGAACTCCAATTTTTTGCAGGTTCTATCCATCCTGATTTCCCTCAATTCTGTTCTCTAAAATCTTGGTCAGCTTAAATTTTATATTTATTGTGGAGTTCTTGATCTGTCTATTTTGCAATGGTTGACGTCCAGGTCAGTTCCTAAATACCTCATTTGTCTCGCTCATACGTATCCATGTATATGTGTACTTACAGTCCCTCCATCTCTTGTTAGGATATATTGGTCGATTTAATAAAACATTTATTTTTCTAAAATAAATCTTGGTTCGGTTTAAATCGGCAGAGTCTTTGCATCATGTTATGTCTCTAATTACAGTTTCTTGTTGTTGAACTACTCATGGTTTCCTGCGTGCATCTATAAATATTGTCTTGGTTCCCTGTAGGAGGTGATATATAAAGGCTTCTAATACGTGGTATTTTCTTCTCCAGCTTTACTATGACTGGTCCGCTAGCTCCTTCCAGGAATGCTCAGCAACATTTTTCTTCTGTTTTACCAGGATGCAATATGGAAATGGAAGAGAAATTCCGTCTCACCCATGAATTACACGGTGTTTCATTGATTATGTCAATCACAGGTTTGTAGTAATGCAAAAAATATGATAATTTTTTGAGACAAAGGATGCTCCGCAATCAAAAGTAAAAAGCATGTGAAATATCAAGTGTGGAATATGACAACAGTATGTCATATGTACTGCTGCACATGAACTAATAATGCTACACGGGTGTGATTACTACAAGTCTATGACGTATTGCATCCCTTCTACTGGTAGTGTATCACTTATCAGACACTGTCCTTGGATTATATTAATGTTAAAAACTTAATATCATCTTGGTCCTTATCCTCTAGATAAAAAAATTAGTCTGCATTATTTGTTAATTAGGTACATTTCTAATTAAGATTGGCTACAACATTTATCAGCGTGAAATTCGATACAGGAAGCTATAAGTGAAGACACCACTCTATTGTTTCAAATCCACGTGTATTGTTTATGATAATCTTTGTATTCATTAAAATATTGGAGCCACCTTTGCTAATATAACAAGACGTTGTTTTCTTGACATCCTTCAGATGCTATACACACAAGATGATTGATATGAGATATAACATGTCAGAAGTTTTCCAACTCAAAGTGCACCCGCAAATATGTCTCCATACCTAAAAGTTGATCTCTGACTTGATATGCTGCATTTACTTTTGATTCAGGTGAGTGCATATGATGCACATATTTTATTGTCTATTGATGATTTAGTGTGAAACATACCATTTTCCCCCAAATGCATATGTGCAAGTGTTAAACTTAGCATTCATGACTGAAGAGAAGCTCTTGTGTTGAACAGGCTCTAGCAATTCTACGCCAATGATTTTTCCCCTTTTTTATTTTCATTTACCTTCACAATAATTAGAATGGGTCACCAGATGTGTTTTTTATTGACGATGTATAAATAATTTTCTATAGCTTCATTCTAAAATGTTCATATTTTTACTTAAAGTTTTCTTTTTGTTTAGATTGTTATTATATAGTTTTTGTTGAAGACAGTGGGAACTATTTCCATGTTTGGACTTGCGTGCTTTAAATTAATCAAGCATCCCACCAAAATTTAAATATATTTTTATCAGTTACTAACAATTTATAGTCCCAATAGATAGGACGCAGCAACATGCGCCATCATGATCTAGTCTGATTTACTTCGAAGAATGACCCTGCTTGATTAGCGGAAAGTTGGGAAAAAGAATTTGCAAATCGTCCACAGTAGAAGATCGAGTTTGGAAACTCGGCTCGAAGATTGGTGGTGAGATACCGAATGTGACGAGAGTTTTTTCGGACGAAAGTCTAGCACTTGGTGCTTGGTGCCAACAACGGTGGCACCTATGGGTGTTGTGACCTTCTTCATGACGTTGTTGTGGCTACTCTCACCCTATTAGAACTTCGGGTAAAACTCCTGGTGTAACACCCCTAATTTTAGTAACTAGTAATTAGGGTTTTGATTATGTATTCATGAGCATCGTCTATTTTTCTAAGACAAAATGCAAGAAAAAGAAAGAAAAACCCGAAACCCTAATCTTCCCCTCTCTTTGAAAACATTCAAATGGTTTTAAATTTTGAAAAACTACCAAAAAGTTTGGAGCCCAAACTGAATAGAAGGCCCCTTCTGTATTTCCATATTTTATAAACCTTCTAGTATTTTTGAAATACTCAAAACAGAAAAGAATTTGAAACTACAAATGACAAACAGAAAAAGAAAAGTGGCTTCATAATTAAAAAAACAGAGCCAGCACCTACCAGGCCGGCCTAGCAACCTTTCCCGACCTCTCTACCGCTCAGCGCGCAGCAGCCAATAGCCCACCCCGGCCCAAGCGCGGCCCAGACGACTCGTACCCTTTCGGCCCTCTCTGTATTCTTCTTATTCCTCACGATGGAGAGAAGCTCCTCGCTGTCGACCGCAACGTCGCTCGTTGGGGCCAAGATGCATGCTACCGACCCGTCGCCGCCCTGTTCGCCTATAAGTACGGCTGGACGTCATTGAGAAGCCCTAGCACGCATTTCATATTTCCCTTTTCCCTCCCCCTCTCGCTCTCTAGAGCTTACCGTGCAGAGCCCGAAACCCTAGAGAAATCGTCATCATCGCCATTGTCGTTGTTCCCGACCTCACATGGCTTCGCCACCACCTCCATCGTGCTGGTGGTGAGCTTGTGGTGCTCCAGCACCCCTCTGTTCCTCATCTCGCTTCTTGGTTCACCGTCATGCTAAAGGGAATATGCCCGAGAGGCAATAATAAAGTGGTTATTATCTTATTCCATATTTATGATAAATGCTTATTTTGCATGCTATAATTATATTGATTGGAAACGTTAATACATGTGTGTTTAATAAACAAATAAAGAGTTCCTAGTTATGCCTCTCATATAAACTAGCTCATTAATTAACAAGATGATCAAGGTTTCCTCATCATGAATAATGAGGTCACAATATTGGTGGAATGATGTGATAAACATTCATCCGAAGTATAGCAATACGATCAAAGTCATTGTGTTTAAATTGCTATAACATCATACGAAGTAATTCTAGTCCTTAGACCGTCAGATCATGTCAATCACTAACACTAAAGGAGTAACTTGATAACATCAAACATCACACCGTAATAGGGTGACAATAAAGGTGGGTTCAGATACTCCGAAGGTGTTATGTAGAGGCTCATGGATCAAGAGTGGGATTTGTCCATCCCGATGATGGATAGATATACTCTAGACCCTCTTGGTGATATCACATTGAGATAGCTTGTAAGAAAGTGATGTGATCACTAGAATGTTGTATCACAGGAACGAGAAAAGAGTGCATGTCGGTAATAAGATCAAATTAGGTATGGAGATACCGATGATCAAATCTCGGACATGTAATATATCGCGAGACAAAGGGATTTAGTTATGACATTAAAGGTTCACACGATCACTAGAGTCATCGTTGAATGTGTGGGAGTCAGTACGGATCTCCAGGTCTTGCCGCTAATTATTGACGGAGAGGGGTCTCTATCATGTCTGCATTATTCGCGAACCATAGGGTGACATACTTAAGGGATACCAACACCATTTGGAGCAAATATGTTTCAGATAAAAATTTAAGAAACCGCTGAAATCATTTCGATAGAAACCGAAATTGTTTTGGGTGAATTTGCAGAAACTGGTTCTGCATGTAATATTAAAATGTTGCAGGGGGTTTTATGTGAATGTTTGTTAATTAAAGTAATTAACAAAATTCTGAATAAAATAAATAAAATAGTTTTATTTAATGAGAGTTACATTAATTTTGGTGAAAAATTAATGCATGTGAGTGAGAGTGGGAGTGGAGGCATGTTTATGTGAGTGGATCATCCACCCACGTGAATGAAGGAAGAGGTGGGGGCACCTCCATGGCCGACGGCCATGGGAGGGGCTACCCTCCCTCTTCCTATAAAAGGCCCCCTCTACTCCTCTCACAATACACCTCCTTGTGAAGGATCTATCTCCCCCTCTAAAAATTATTCCCCATGGTCTCGGATTAGCGAGATACATTTTCCCGATGGCTTTGTCTGAAAGGAGTTGCTGCTTTCGCTGCATTGCTGGAGCGAGGACTGATAGCTCAAGATATGTAGAGCTTGTTGGGAACCCCAAGAGGAAGGTATGATAAGCACAGCAACAAGTTTCCCTTAGTTATGAAACCAAGGTTATCGAACCAGTAGGAGTAAGGAAACAACTCCAAGGTGTTGCCAGCAACTTGGAATCCTGCACAACACAACCACAGTACTTTGCTCCAACTTACAGTGAGGTTGTCAATCTCACTGGTTTTGCTGAAAACAAACGATTAAACGTATAGTGTGGAAGTTGGTAATTGCTTGCAGAAAGTAAACTCTAACGGTAAATAGTAGATGGTATATCAATGGTAAAGGAGTGGACTGGGGTCCATAGTTCACTAGAGGTGTTTCTCTTTAAGATAAATAGCATGTTGGGTGAACAAATTACAGCGAGGCAATTGACAGATTGAGAAAGCATAACAATGCATATACTAGACATCTTGACTTCTACGAAATTTGATTGGGCATTACAACATAATACATAGACCGTAATCCAACTGCATCTATGACTAATAATCCACATTCAGGTTATCATCCGACCCCCTTCTAGTATTAAGTTGCAAGCAACAGATAATTGTATTAAGCAAAGTGTGTAAAGTAAACAATACAATTGACCCATGGACAAAGGATTGTTGTTTTCTCCCTAGTAGCAACAGCACATCTACAATCTTAGAGATTTCTATCACTTCCCCAGATTACTAGAGGCATGAACCTACTATCGAGCATAAATACTCCCTCTTGGAGTTACACGCATCTACTTGGCCAAGATAGCTACTAGCAACGGAGAGCATGCAAGATCACAAATAACATAGACATGATAGAATCAATAATCAATCTGACATAGTATCTCAATATCCATCGGATCCCCACAAACATAACATATAGGATTACAAATAGATTATCTTGATCATGAATGGAGCTCACAAGATCTAAACATGATAGCACAAAGGAGGAGAACCAACTATCTAGCTACTGTATGGACCCATAGTCCAAGGACAAACTACTCACGCATCGCTCCGAAGGCTAGCATGGTGATAAAGAAGGCCTCCAGGATGATCTCTCCCCTCCGGCAGGGTGCCAAGAGCTTTGGATCCCCCGATCTAGGGATGGAGATGGCGGCGGCTACAGACTCTTTCGTGGATTTTTGATTGGGTCCTTAGGGTTTCTGCATCGGGGTACTTTTATAGGCGAAGGGGCAAGGTCGGTGGGCGCCCGAGGGGACAACACCATGGGACGGCGCGCCCTAGGGGGCGGTCGCGCCAGCCCTAGGTGTGGCCACCTCATGGCCCCACTTCGGCTGCCCTTCGGAATCCGTGTTCCTTCTGGTAAAATATTGACTTTGGCTTTTGTCCCGTCCAATTCCGAGAATATTTCCTTACTAGCTTTTCTAAAACCAAAAACAGCAGAAAACAGGCATCTGGCACTACGGCATCTTGTTAATAGGTTAGTTCCAGAAAATGTATAAAAATACCTCAAAGTGTAAACAAAACATAAGAAAGTTGATACAAAACAAGCATGGAGCATCAAAATTTATAGATACTGTTACGACGTATCAAGCATCCCCAAGCTTAACTCCTACTCGTCCTCGAGTAGGTAAGTGATAAAAGAATAATTTTTGAGGTGATTGTGATACGTCCAAAACGTATCTACTTTCCCGAACACTTTTGCTATTGTTTCTCCTCTAAACTTATGTGATTTGGATGCAACTAACTTGTGCTGTTTTCAGCAGAATTGCCTTGGTGTCTACTTTTGTGCAGAAAATCAACTATCAGGAAAAATCGAAAATATGCCAAAATCCTATTTCACCGAAGACTCAGGAGCCGTAATACGAGACGGAGAAGAGCCGGGTGCCCACACACCGGTGGCGCTGCCAGGCGAGCCGCCAGGGGTGGTGTGGGCCCCCTGTGCACCCTCGGTCTTCCTCTTCGCCTATAAGAAGCCTTCGACCTAAAAACTCCGGGTTTGACGTTTTCCGAAGGAGTTCCGCCCACGCCACCACCAGATTCCACAAAACAGCACCAAACTCCGTTCGCACTCACGGACGGGGAATTGGAGGAGATCATCGACATCATCATCACCATCGCTTCTCCATCGACCATCCATGTTTCCCCCATCTATGAGTGAGTAATCCCCTGCTGTAGGCTATGGGGATGGTAGGGATTGGATGAGATCGTTCATTTAATGGCATCAGATTCTTAGGGCATGGTGCCTAGTATCTTTTATTAGTGCTTTATGACTTTGTTGCAACTTGTTATGCTTAATGCTTGTCACTAGGGCCCGAGTGCCATGATTTCAGATCTGAACATGTTATTGATTCATTATGATAGTATTGTTTATGGTCTTATCTGCAAGTTGTATACACACGTTGTTGTCCGGAACCAATGACCCCGAAGTGATAGAAATCGGGATAACCGGAGGGGATGGCTTTGATGTGAGGATCACATGTGTTCATGGAGTGTTAATGCTTTGCTCCGGTGCTCTATTAAAATGAGCACCTTAATTGCCAGTAGTTCCCTTGAGGCCCCGCTACAAACGGGCTGGCTGGACAAAAGATGTTGTGCAAGTTCTCATTGCGAGCACGTATCACTATATATGGAACACATGCCTAGGATTATCTAGTACTTGGATGCTTTATCTTATTTATCTACAATTGCCCTATGTTCTGATTGCTATGTGAATTGTCTTGTCCATGCAACGCCCATCCATCCATCCCTATGCCCACCGCACTTGAATCCTACTGTTTACTGCTATTGTTACTACTGTCTTTACTTTACTACTGCTGCTACTTTGTTATTCCTACTACAAAACTGTTGCTATAGATAAACTGTTGTGAGCAAGATTGTTTTTAGGTGCAGCTGAATTGACAACTCAGTTGTTAAGACTTATAAATATTCTTTGGCTCCCCTTGTGTCGAATCAATAAATTGGGTTTCACTTCTCTCGAAAATACTGCGATACACCCCCTATACTTGTGGGTCATCAAGACTATTTTCTAGCGTCGTTGCCGGGGAGCATAGCTTTATTTATCAAGTTCACTTGGATTCTCTATTGTTTGCTGCTATCCATCCATCATGGGTAAGTCTCGTGATGGCAAGTTTCCTATTATACCATCCACTACAAGAAGAGGTACGGTTCTGAACACCTCTGTTGCTCTTGATTCACCATCTGTTATAAGTAAGATCGTTACACCACCACATACACATGCTACACACACTGCTACTACTGCTAGATTTGAAACTTCTGATGCTTATGATGCTGCTTCTACTGTGCTTGATAAGAGTGGTTCATTAGGTCCTTTCCTAGATGCTACGATTGCTAGAACTATAGCTAGAAATACCGAAACTCCTAATGAAGACACTACCACACCTATTAGTTCACCTGAGTCTAGTGAAAGTTATGATATTGAAGATGGTTATGTTGAGATGATCGATGAATTTATTAAAGAATGTAAAAACACCCATGATAGGAGCGCTGCTAAGAGTCTCCTTGAGAGGCGTACTATTAGACCCAAATTGTCTCCTATTGCTAAGTTTGCTGCTTCTCCCATAAACATTATAGATGAAGATTATGATTTCTGTCTCGATCTATCTTACATAGCTATTGTCAAGAAAGAACCTTTTTGTGGGACTAAGAATGAAAGTGTGGTAGCACATATGGATGAACTTTCTACCATGAGTGGCTTGTTTTCTGATGATATTAAGATGCGTACTTACTTTGTTGCTAAGATTTTCCCCTTTTCACTAAAAGGAGAAGCTAAAACTTGGTTTAGTAATTTACCTCCTGGATCTATTGATAGCCCTGAGTGCTTGATTAGTACTTTCCTGCAAAAATATTTTCCTCCTAGTGCTAGACATGCTATTTTGCAGGAACTTTTTGATTTTAAACAGGGAGAAAAAGAGGTATTGCCTGAATCTTGGGCAAGGTTTTGTGCTTTGATTCATGCACAGGCTGGAAGTCCATTACCTAAGAATGAGCTTCTTGATATATTTTATAATGGATTAACCGAGGAATCTAGGACATACCTAGATAGTTGTGCTGATTGTGTTTTCAGGAATATGACTCCTAAGGAAGCTGAAGAATTAATGGCTAAAATAAGTAAGAACTATGAAGATTGGACTCCTCCTAAACAAGCTATACCTGAAGTAATTGTACCTGAGCCTACTATTCCTGTGCCTATTCCAACATCAAAGAAGAGGGGAGTTATTGAATTAAATGATGAAGTGACGAAGGAAGCTAAGAAATGTCTTAAGGAGAAGAGAATTAAAGCTGCAGATGTCAAGAATTTACCTCCTATAGAAGAATTATGTAAGCCTATTCCCTACTCACCCACTATTGAGGTACACTCTCTCCAACACTTTGATGAAGGTGATATCCCTTACTCTAAACCTCCTGATCAATGCTTAGAAGAATTCGATATCTTTATTGTTAAGCAAGATAATTTTAATAAAAGGGTGCAAAATCATCTAATGGAAAACACTAGAGCTATTGTTGAGTTGAAAGATATTGTGGAAAGAACCTCTAATGATGTTAAAATGATTGTTAAACACTTTCAATGGTTCAAACTCAAATAGATCAACTTGTTAAAGTGCAAAACGACTTGCTAGTTAATGCTGCTAAAGAAAAACATGCTTATGAAATTAGAACTAGAAGTGGAGCTGCTACCCAGGATCCTCTATATCTTGAGGGGCATCCCAAAAGAATTGAGCAGGATTCTCAACAAGCTGAAAATAGTGGTTCTACTCGTAAGAAAAGGAAAAAGAAACATAACACTATTGTAGAACCCTTTGAACCTGCTTTAGATCCTAATAATATATCTATCTCTGATGCTGAAACTGAAAGTGGTAATGAAGAAAATGAAGCTCCTAATGAAGAGAAAGTTGAGGAAGAACCTGAAAACCACACTAAGAATACTAAATAAACCAAAGAAGATTTTATTGCTAAGAAGCATGGTAGTGAAAGAGAACCTTGGGTCCAAAAACCTATGCCTTTCCCTGATAAGCAACACAAGTCAAAGGAAGATGAACACTATAATAAGTTTTGTGAGTGGATGAAACCTTTATTCCTGAAAATTCATTTGACTGATGCTATTAACTTGCCTCCTTACTCAAAGTATATGAAGGACATTGTCTCGAATAAAAGGAAGATCCCTAATGAAGAAATCTCTACTTTGCTTGCTAATTATTCCTTCAATGGTAAGGTTCCTAAGAAACTTGGAGACCTAGGGATTCCAACTATCCCTTGCTCTATGAAGAATAGTTATGTTAGAACTGCTTTGTGTGATTTGGGAGCTGGAGTTAGTGTTATGCCTTTCTCTCTCTATAAGAGGCTTCAACTAGAAAAATTAATACCAACTGATATATCTTTGCAAATGGCTGATAAATCCACCACATTTCCTATGGGTATATGTGAGGATGTACCTGTTCAAGTGGCTCATAATTTCTTGATATTAACTAATTTTGTTGTGCTTGAAATGCCTAAAGATGATAATATGTCTATTATTCTTGGGAGACCTTTTCTTAATACTGCAGGAGCTGTTATTAATTGTAATCAAGGAAAGGTGACTTTCAGTGTGAATGACAAGGAACATACTGTCTATTTCCCCAAGAAGGTTGAAAGAACTTATGGTTTGAATTCAATTGAACATGTTGAGGGCATTCAATTTGGAGAAATATATTGTCCCATACCAAGAGAAAAATTTGAAACTATTATGATTGGGACCATTGCTATCAAGGTTGAGGTAACATAATCATTAGTGGAATACAAAGTTTTGTCTCATATGGAGTTGTTTTGGTAGCAAGACCTGATCAACCTTGTTAACAAAAGGATTTCATTGAACAAAACAATGTTTTCACTATGATTATCTCCGTTTACTTCTATTCTGTCCATTTTAGTTTTTGCTTATGTTTAGTTTTATTTTTGTTGTTAGTTGCTTGCATGTTAGAGTGTATTAGAACTTTTGTAGTTCTAGCTTTGTTTTGTCCTTGCATCATTTTTTCAAAAAAAAATCTGTCTGTCAAAAAATAATTCTTCTATTCCTGAAAATGCCCAAAAATAAAGTGTCTCAAAAAATTCCAGAAAATTCATATTAAATTTTTGCGTGAAAAAAGGGGCAGAGGAGTACCTGGGAGGTACCAGGGGACCCACCAGGCAGGCACACCACCTGGTGGCGCGGCCTGCTCTAGGTGGCGCCATGCCCTGGTGTGGGCCACCCCTAGCCCCCACTAACTCTCTCACCTGCCACTTTCTTCTCTCTCCCGAGTAAGCTCCAGTTCATTGCTCAAAATCGTGTTCTTGCTGTGCTTGCTCTTGATTTTTTCGATCTCCTTGCTCAGCCCATCTTTCTTGCTGAAATTTGGAGCATTCGTTCCCTGGTATGTGACTCATCTCCTTGTCCAAGTAGATTTGTGTTTAGTGGATTATATATTGAGTATTTTGCTGCTGTAGGTGACTGGTTATGAGAGCTTGTAAGCTTGTTTGATGCTTAGAGATATAGTTTTGATGCATGTTTAGGCCTCTTACAAGTCCCTATGAGTAGAATCCTTCATTATATTCACTTTGCAATCACTTGTTTAATAGGTGTTTAAATTTTAGAATAGAAGATGAGTGAGCACCACCTAAACCAACATGAACTATGGGTGCCTGAGATCATGAAGGTCCACTGAGAGGAGGAAGTTTTTCCCTCCATTTACCCATGTTCTGAGTTCATGAGAGTTGCCGGAATTCTCCAAGACTTCCACACTTTGGTTTCTAATGCAGGGTTAGAGCATTTTTTGGAAGATGAACCTTGTCAATTTGTGAATTTAACCATGTCTGTGGTGCAGGACTTCCAATTTAGTCACTCTTTGCCTAAGCCCATGGTCCATTACAAAATTTACAATATTGATGTCGACCTTTCTCTTGATGATTTTTGTGCAGCTATTAAGATACCTCAATGGGGATCATGCAGAAGGATTAAGGAGCGACCTAAACCACTCATGGATTTATACGCAGAATTTTGCCAAGGGAGCAGCTTCTCGGAAGAGAATGGAAAAATTCGTAACATTCACCTTCCCTCTATTCGTTACTTTGCCTACTTTGTTGCCAAGTGTGTTCTTGCTAGGAAAACTGCCAATAAGTTATCTTCATATGATCTAGCCTTTATCTCTGCTGCTCTTAAACGAGATAGGTCTTACAACTTAGGGGCTTTGATAGCTTTCCGTCTTGCTGCTAACCGTGAGAAAGGTGGAATTTGTGGAGGCCTCATTGCTTCTCGTTTACTAGCATTGCATGGTTTAGTGCCTCATCATCTAGACCTACAGTTTTCGATAGAGAGGCTTGATCTTAATTCCATGATACAACATAAATTTGTTTCCTCGTGGGCTAGTATGAGTGAGTTATCTTATGAAATAACCTTTCTCAAAGCTGGTTGGAGAAAGAGCAAGTCCGAGCGTGTTGTTCTTTTGCCTGCACCTGTTTTGTTTAACCTTGATAACAGGGAAGGATGGTCCCTCACTGAGGAGGAGCTTGACACATACTTGGGAGAGCTCTCCCAACAGGAGCAGGACACTAGAAGGGAGGTCACGGATGATTCGGTCCAGCCCTTGAATGAGGGAGAGTCTTCATATCAGCAGCCTGCTTATGATTGGGGAGCTTCTTCTTCCCATGGGCCCAACTACGACCATTCTTATCAAGATCCGCCTGCTTGGAACCCCTATTCGTACATGGATTGATACCCACTTAGGCCAAAAGCCTAAGCTTGGGGGGAGGTATGCCGACATCGCACTCATCTTCTTATTATGTTGCGTCGGTACTTTGTATATTCATGTTTTGTTCTCTCTTTAGTTTTTGTTCTTTCTTTGCTTTTGCTTTCTAAAACACAAAAAGACCAAAAATATTTCCGTTGTTTCTCTTTGGTTTGCTTCTTTTTCTTTTTGCCTTGGTTTGTTTTTCCCTTTTTGCTTTGTTTGAACTATTCGAAAACCCCAAAAAGATTTTGCTTTGCTTGTTTTTCCTCTTTATCTCTTGTTTTAAAAAAACGAAAACAACAAAAATATTTGTCATTCTTCTTTGGCTTTGTGAGTTTGTTACAGGGTTCATCGGTCCTCAGTGGATATTGGTTTCATACTATTATTCAAGCCACACAAGTGAAGAGCAATAATGAGGATTAATGACAACTTGAGGCGTGGTAAGAGGCTGGTAACGAACTCTATTTGTTTTCATTTTTGTACATATACTCATCATTGTGGGCTTTCTTTGCTTGTTCGTGTAGGGTGTATGTTATCTTTGGATGCTTAGTAGTTCTTGCTTTCTTTTGATTAGCTCCAGCTCGCTAATAATTTGTAGCATGTCTTATGAATGTTTGCTTGCACTATTCTATTCATAACTTGGTATGACACCGTGGTATCCTCCTCTGAATGTTTCATTTGAATTGACTTGGCACATGCTCACGCATGCACATGACTGTAATAATCAGTTAAGCCTTGATGAATTATTTTGCCTTGAGGATCTTGAATCACTTTCAAGCCATGATTAGTCCTGTTTTGTTGCAAGCATGATTATGACAGCTATTGCTCTCTCGTTTGTCGCTCCCTTACTATTGCTAGCCTTCACTTTCACTGAGTATTTTACTCATGTTTCCAACTCCCTAAAACCAAACATTGCCAAAGTGTCCACCATACCTACCTATTAGCATCATTTGCTACTTCCGTGCATATTCAATATGAAGGGAATATGCCCGAGAGGCAATAATAAAGTGGTTATTATCTTATTCCATGTTTATGATAAATGTTTATTTTGCATGCTATAATTGTATTGATCGGAAACATCAATACATGTGTGTTTAATAAACAAAAAGGGTTCCTAGTTATGCCTCTCTTATAGACTAGCTTGTTGATTAACAAGATGATCAAGGTTTCCTGATCATAGACATTGGATGTTGTTAATAACAAGGTCACACCATTGGTGGAATGATGTGATGAACATTCATCCGAAGTATAGCATTACAATCAAGTCATTATGTTTATATTGCTATAACATCATACGAAGTAATCTTAGTCCTTAGACCATGAGATCATGTTAATTGCTAACACCGGAAGAGTATCTTGATAACATCAAACGTCACACCGTAATGTCAGGTGACTATAAAGGTGGGTTCGAAGCTACGAAGGTGTTATGTTGAGGCTCATGGATCAAGAGTGGGATTTGTTCATCCCGATGACGGATAGATATACTGGTCCCTCTCGGTGATATCACATTGAAATAGCTTGCAAGCAAGTGATGTGATCACTAGAATGTTATATCACGGAACGAGAAAAGAGTGCATGTCAGTAATGAGATCAAACTAGGTATGAAGATACCGATGATCGAATCTCGGACATGTAATATATCGGGACAAAGGGATTTAGTTACTAGCGTTAAAGGTTCTCACGATCACGAAGTCATCGTTGAATGTGTAGGAGTCAAGATGGATCTCTAGGTCCTGCTGATTATTGATCGAGAGGGGTCTCGATCATGTCTGCATTATTCACGAACCGTAGGGTGACACACTTAAGGGATACCCACCATTTGGAGCAAATATGTTTTCAGATAAAAGATTTAAGAAAGCGCTGGAATTATTTCAATAGACACCAAACTGCTTTCGTGAAATTGCTGAAATTGGTTCTGCATGTAATATTGAAATGTTGCAGGGGGTTTTATGTGAATGTTTGTTAATTAAAGTAATTAACAAAATTCTGAATAAAAATAATAAAAGAGTTTTATTAAATGAGAGAGCATTAAATTTGGAGAAATTTAATGCATTTAAAGTGGAGACTTTAAAAGAGAATGTGAAGGGGCAAATTTATGTGGAGGGAGTTACCACCACATGAATGGAGGAGGTGAAGAGTCACCTCCTCCATGCGCCGGCCATGAAGGAGGGGCACCCCCTCCTCCTATAAAAGGCCACCCCCTCCTCACTTCTCACACACACCTCCTTGTGAAGGATCTCTCTCCCCCTCTAGTATTATTCCCCATGGTCTCGGATTAGCGAGATACATGTTCCCGTGGCTTTATCTCGAAAGGAGTTGTGCTTCCGCTGCTTTGCTGGAGCGAGGGATGGAGGTTGTCGGGTACCGGACGTGTGTGTGCGATCACGGATGCACCGCTGCTTTATGGGTCCGGACTTGGTGGTGCCGAGCTGGATCTGATGGACGTGCTGGAGCCGGACCTGCTGGACTTCATCACGATCTTAGATCGGCAAGTGTACGACTACATCAACCACGAGTTCCTACTCGTTAACAAAGCTCGTTGTCTATGAGGGTATGTTCTCCATGGATGTATGTCCACCCGTTGCTCTATATCTAGTAGATAGATCTTGGCGTATAGTTCTCATCGTAGGAAATTTTTTGTTTTCTATGTCATGACCCAACAAAGGGTATCGAGCATGATCTATGCGTAGGTGCTTTGGCACGGTAGTACACATATGTTTATATGTGGGCGATGATCATGTTATTGCATCTTCTATGTACTTTGGATATTGGTGGCATAGTGGGATGAAGCGGACCAACCTTACATGTCATCGTACATGAGACCGGTTCCACGACCGACATGCAACTTGTTTTGCATAAGTGGTCAAGCGGTGTCTGTCTCTCCTACTATAGTCAATATATGATTTACAACGAGTTGCTAATAACTTAGTTATCCTCGTTGTGGTTCATGTTCGTAGGTAAGAACGGTTCTATCTCCGAAAGCCCTAAGCCACGTAAAATTTGCAATTGATAAATTAGAAGCGTCTAGTTTAGATCGTTGCTGGGCTAGTGTAGTGATATGGTATTGTTGTAAGTAAATGTATGATAGATACTCTTACAAGACACTCAACGTGTAAGTTCCATAGACCTTGGCCTTACACACAAAGGAATGATAGAGATCATACCACGATGCAAATGATAGAGATCAAATGATGGACCATATCATCTCACTTTACACATTAGATGTTAGCATCTTATACTGCTAGTTTGGCGCTTTCTGTAGTATTGTAAGATGATCCCTCATTTAAATATCAAGATAAAATGTGTTCTTCCTTAAGTATGCACCGTTCTATGGATCATGTTTTGATACATCACGTGATGATCGGGTGTTCTCAACTCTACGCTTTCATGCAACGGGTGAAAGACAGTTTTACACACGCGAATACTAAGGTTCTTACTTGGCGAGCCTAGCATGTACAGACATGGCCTTGGAACACAGACCGAAAGGTTAAGCATGAGTCATATAGTTGATGTGATGACCATATTGATGCTCGCCTTTGAAGCTACACCGACTCACATGATGATCGGACTTGGTGTAGTGGATTTGGTTCATGTAATCACCAAAAAGGCACGAGGGATGTCGTTTTTGAGTGGGAGTTCATTTCTAATTTGGATTAGTCGAACTCAATTTGTCATAAACTAAATCGAAGTGAATTTGCATAGTTTGTTGTAGTCATTGGCATTCGTTTTCTACCTTAGGCTTAGTTTTTATTTGAGATAATAGAACTATAGAATTCTGGATATTTACTTTACGAACTGGTATCGTATTGTTTTGAATGTCAATTTAAAGTTTATAAGTCCTATTGCAAACTTTCAGCAAACTCTATTTACTCCATGAAGTTTAATAAGTAGTATTAAATCAAGAGTAAGAATTCCAATGTTAGTATCTAAAGTATCATGTTTGCCTCCATAATTATTGATATTCAAAAAGTTGTTTTAATATCAAGATTATATTGGAGCTGGAAATTGTTTCAGAAACCATCATGTGTGAAAGATATTGTGATATCTGAAACAATGTTTTTGGTTGCATTATGATAGAGTATAATTTAGCAAAATACATGTTCTCATATTGTATGAGAATTTGTGAAGGATGGAGATGCTAGGCATCCGAATCTACCAAAAAGGTTTTGGGAACTGATATTATACTCGTGATTCTTCCTTATAAGCTATAGTAGCTTGATCATGAAAGTTGTCATGATAAGGATGAATAGAAGATGTAAGTAAAATGTTTACTACACTAATAGATTACTAAAGAATGGATTTTTGAAAGAATGCCAAACATTTGATGATGGTGATCCACTTCAAAGTGCAAGTCCAAAGGTATTAGTATTTGACTATATACGCTTTGTACCATGTGTCATGTTGATGACACCACTATTGATGTTGATAGATTCTTTTAAAAGAAAAGGAATTGCTGAAAGAGAATCTATAAAATATTTGGCAGAAAATATAAGGTTGGAGATGTCCAACTTGGGTATATAGAAGATATACATGTTATGGCTATATTCCTTGCTTGTTAAACAATGTGGTTCTTAGGTATTGGATACCGAATTGGTTGGTATGAAGTGTCATACAGGACAACGCAATTCATGAACTACAATGGCCTAAGTAACTAGCAAGAGAATAAGTGATGATGATCATCGAAAACAAATAAAGTGTTACTGTGTTTTTCGTTGTCATCAAACCAAGCCTTCAAGATTTGTTTAAATAATTGTTATTTTTTTCCGGTATTATGAGAACAATGGTTGTTCAAATAATTACCGTATTACATAAAGGATGGATGAACTTTTACAAGTCTAGTTGGAGAAATCACATCCATAAACACTATTGCTAAAATGTCGCAAGACAAATGATTGAAAGATCACTTATAAAGTGACATCGCTGTTTAAATTATATTTGAAAGAAAACATGAAGAAACTCCATGTTGATGGATTTTTTGAGTCCTTGATTTTGATCAATTGACGCATGTGAGACTTTCCTCGAGATAATTGAAACTCTGTTCATAGGCCAAAGAGGAACGGATGACTAGCTTATTGGAAATTGTGCATGCTGATGTGCATAAGTCCATTATGTGTAGGCATATGCGATGGATCTTTTTGCTTCATATGCTTTCTCCAAAAATTTGAGTGAATATATCTGTATATTTACTTAACAAGGAAGAAGTATGAAACATTTGAAAATTGTTCAAAGACTTTCAAGATGAAGTGGAAAATCATTGTAACAAGAAAATAAAGAGTTTATGATTCGATCATAAAGGAAGATATTTGAGTTACATGTTTAGCAAAAACACCTAAGACTTGAGGAATTGTTCCATGATTTGTGTTCCCCGATAAACCATAGGAGTATGGCATATTCGAGAGATGAAATCAAACCATGTTTGACATGGTAAGATCAAAGGTGTCATTTATAAAACTGCCATTATGTTTTAAAGATTGAAGCTTTAGAGACTACCGCTTTACACTGAAAAGAGCACCATCGTGATCCATTGAAATGACACCATATGAGTTATGGTTTGGGATAAAACCCGAATTGTCTTTTCTTAAATTTTGGTATGCTATGCATAAGTAAAATGTTTACAACCAAAGTCGGATAAGCACGTCTTTGTAGGTTATCCCAAAGAATTTGTTGGGAATTTCTCCATAACACCGAGGACAAAAGAGTTTGTTACTTGGAATGTCAAGTTTCTTGAGAAGGAATTTTTCGTGAAAAGTTAAGTGGAAGGACAATAGAACTTTGATAAGGTTGTTGAACCTTAGCTATATGTGCTAAGTAGCGCAGCGCCGAAAAGTGTCCCGGTGGCGGCCACAATGCTCATGGCTCTCGTGATTACAAAAGGTGTGAGATTAGAGTTCATATAGAACCGTGTGGGTCGGTAAGAATCAAATAGTAAGATTTGATAAGAAAGTCGTTATTGTTTTGACAATGATGAACCGACTACATACAAAGAAGCGATGATGGGCCCTGACTCCATAAAATGACTAGAAGTCATAGAATCCGTGATAGTATCCATACACGAGAAAACAAGTTTCTGAACTTGGAAGACCCTCCGGAAAGGCGTGAAGCCTATCGGTCGTGTTTGGATCTATAAAGAAATAAGACATGGATGTTTAACATCTATGAAATAGTCGACATGTCGGAAAGAAGTTTACGACAATGTTCATGGAGTTGACTATGACAAGATTTGATCTTTCATAGCGATATATAGTCTTGACGGATTAATGTAGCAACCACTACATATAATTTGGTATATGGTAGTTGAATAAACAAAACAAGGTTCTTCTAATAGAACGGTAACCTAGGACATGTACATGACATGGTCCTAAGGGTTTTGTTAATTCAAAGGATGCTAAAAGGGCATGTAAACTTCAATAGTTGAAGTAAGCATAGCGGAGTTGGAATCTTCACCATGATGAAACTGTTAAAAGAGTTTAAATTCATCGAAGATGATGAAGATGCTTGCATTTGCAAGAAATTAAGTGGGAGCGCTGAGACATATTTCTAATACATTATGTAGAGGACATATTGTTGATTGGAAATGATGTATCTTGTATTGAGACAAGTTAAGAATTTCATTAAAATAAGATTTCGATGAAAGACTTGGGCAAACCCAGAATATTAGGCATCAATATCTATATGGATAGATTAAGGCGCTAATATGGTTGTGCCAGACATACATATATAAGATATTGAAAGGGTTCAATATGAGATATTGAAAGGGTTCAATATGGAAACAACAAGAAAGGTTCTTGCTGCATGGAAAGGATTGTATCAAGATTCAAGTGTTTCAACACTTGGTGAGTAAAATCACATGAAGATTTTGATCGATTATACCATGATATGTATATATCCAGAATATCCTATGCTCTAAATGTTATGAGCATATACCAGAATGATTCATAAGATGATCATTGGACAATAGTAAAGATATTCTTATGAGCTTTTGAAGAACTAATAATATATAATGTATAAGTGACAAATAGTTAAAGGTAGTTCATTATAAAGTGTTACATTGATACTAGTTTTGTCACAAGATACAAATTAAATTTATCTCAATTTAGACTATGGGTGGCACAATATAATGGAAAGGATGTTCCATGATGGATTTGGATGAGTTCCAAAGTTGAGACATTGTGACGGATACTACAACAAAAAGGCTAAGTATATGACGCTATAGTAGCAAAGATAGGAGGGCATTTGTGTTAAGTAGTTTGTTATCAAACTAGGTGTGGTTCAAAGTGGGCTAATACTATGAAGATATATTGTGTGACAATAATATCAACATATTTTGAGCCGAACGAACTAAAGGTCTCACCAAAGGACCAAATTTATACAATGCCATCTCATTTGAGAATGAGTGATGCGCAGAGACGCAAAGACATGCAAATACACACGGACCTGAAACTGTCAGATTCGGAGATTATGTTAACCACTAGCAATAGCGTATATGCAACACCAGAAAGCCATAGGTGTTCAATACGCAAAGTTTTTCAAACTAGATTATTGACTCTAGTGCAAGTGGGAGATCAAGGAATATGCCCGAGAGGCAATAATAAAGTGGTTATTATCTTATTCCATGTTTATGATAAATGTTTATTTTGCATGCTATAATTGTATTGATTGGAAACATCAATACATGTGTGTTTAATAAACAAAAAGGGTTCCTAGTTATTCCTCTCTTATAGACTAGCTTGTTGATTAACAAGATGATCAAGGTTTCCTGATCATAGACATTGGATGTTGTTAATAACAAGGTCACACCATTGGTGGAATGATGTGATGAACATTCATACGAAGTATAGCATTACGATCAAGTCATTATGTTTATATTGCTATAACATCATACGAAGTAATCTTAGTCCTTAGACCATGAGATCATGTTAATTGCTAACACCGGAAGAGTATCTTGATAACATCAAACGTCACACCGTAACAGGGTGACTATAAAGTTGGGTTCAGTGCTACGAAGGTGTTATGTTGAGGCTCATGGATCAAGAGTGGGATTTGTTCATCCCGATGACAGATAGATATACTCTAGGCCCTCTCGGTGATATCACATTGAAATAGCTTGCAAGCAAGTGATGTGATCACTAGAATGTTATATCACGGGAACGAGAAAAGAGTGCATGTCAGTACCGAGATCAAACTAGGTATGAAGATACCGATGATCGAATCTCGGACATGTAATATATCGCGGGACAAAGGGATTTAGTTACTAGCGTTAAAGGTTCTCACGATCATAGAAGTCATTGTTGAATGTGTAGGAGTCAGTATGGATCTCCAGGTCCCGCTTCTGATTATTGATCGGAGAGGGGTCTCGATCATGTCTGCATTATTCGCGAACCGTAGGGTGACACACTTAAGGGATACCGACACCATTTGGAGCAAATATGTTTCAGATAAAAGATTTAAGAAAGCGCTGGAATTATTTCAATAGACACCGAAACTGTTTCGGGTGAAATTGCTGAAATTGGTTCTGCATGTAATATTGAAATGTTGCAGGGGGTTTTATGTGAATGTTTGTTAATTAAAGTAATTAACAAAATTCTGAATAAAAATAATGAAAGAGTTTTATTAAATGAGAGAGCATTAAATTTGGAGAAATTTAATGCATTTAAAGTGGAGACTTTAAAAGAGAATGTGAAGGGGCAAATTTATGTGGAGGAGTTACCACCCACATGAATGGAGGAGGTGAAGAGTCACCTCCTCCATGCGTAAGCCATGAAGGAGGGCACCCCTCCTCCTATAAAAGGCCACCCCTCCTCACTTCTCACACACCTCCTTGTGAAGGATCTCTCCCCTCTAGTATTATTCCCCATGGTCTCGGATTAGCGAGATACATGTTCCTGTGGCTTTATCTCGAAAGGAGTTGTTGCCGCTGCTTTGCTGGAGCAAGGGACGAAGGTTGTCGGGTACCGGACGTGTAAGCGATCACGGATGCACCGCTGCTTTAAGTGCTGGACTTGGTGGTGCCGGAGCTGGATCTGATGGACGGCCGGAGCCGGACCTGCTAGACTTCATCACGATCTTGAGATCGGCAAGTGTACGACTACATCAACCACGAGTTCCTACTCGTTAACAAAGCTCGTTGTCTACGAGGGTAAGTTCTCCATGGATGTATGTCCACCTGTTGCTCTGTATCTAGTAGATAGATCTTGGCGTATAGTTCTCATCGTAGGAAAATTTTTGTTTTCTATGCTGCGGACCCAACACAATATGCCTTGTTTTCTTCCGAATAAAATGTTTGCTTGTTATGAGAAAGTTAGTTAGTAAAGCTCTCACG
Organism: Avena insularis; assembly: GCA_023614405.1. NCBI lineage: Eukaryota > Viridiplantae > Streptophyta > Magnoliopsida > Poales > Poaceae > Avena > Avena insularis. The sequence goes on along the minus strand of CM042686.1, from coordinate 479,641,506 downwards.
AACTTGATGGCACACTTTATTTCCTGCACTTAATAAACCTGAACCATTGTGACTCTCCATGAAAGTTATATGCTTGCAAATTATAGGCTGGGATTAGCAGAACCGTGCTATCATGGGGAATGCTTTCAACACTTGTAAATATATACCTATTTGATACCTTGCTCTTTTGTTTGCGGATGTCGTCGGTGTGAAATAAAAGGGGAGCTTGTAAGTCCATGGAGTTATGTATGTGTGTTAGAGAAACGCCTGGGCCGCTGGTCTAATCCATGCTGACATGCTGAAAACCTGCAGCGTAACCATAATGATATCTATGAAGCATTCTTCTTATAAAAAAAGAGAGATAGCTATTGAGAAAAAGAAAAAAAAAGAGATTTATGAAAAGAGGAAAGAGAGAAAAAATCACCATTTTCCCATGGTAAATAAGAAGATTGCTGAGATACTCATTGTCTGCTTGCCTTGTCATTTTGATATGGGGATTCTTCCGTATCATCGGGCAAGGGTACCTGCCATGGCGTTCTCTATGATACACATGTACTTACAATGACAAGAACTTACCGGTGACTAAACTTGAGTAGCATGAGGATCGGCCCTCGTATACAAGGTACATGAGATTTCTAACTTATACTTAAGATGACCAAACGTTCTCGAGGACACACGGGAAGACTGTCAAGTGCTTTCGCTTCATATAGTTGATTAATCTTCTTTAGCTTGCTAAGTGTTGTGTGGGTGAACCTGTGCTAATGTACCGACCTTCCTAGGACTAATACATACTTGTGATTATACCCCTTGCAAACATCCATAAGTACAAGAAAGTAATTAAGGTAGAAACCTAACCACAGCTTTAAACTCTAAGACCCTTACGTCCCTTGTGCAATGGTTTCCTAACGGGGGTTCAGGTTTCTGTCACTCCGGCAACCCCTACGATTAGTATCCAAATACACAATGCATTCCCCTAGGCCCATATAGGTGAAGTGTCATGTAGTCTATGTTCACATGACACCACTAGAAGATGTATACCACAACTTAAATATCAAACTATTGAATCTTTCTCAACACAATTCCACTACTAGCAACATGACTTCTCCCATGTCCTCAAGAACAAAACGAACTACTCACAAGACATCATATGGATCATGATCAAAGATGGAATAATGATGTATAACAATCTGAACATAAACAATAATTCATGGTTCACTCAATAGCATCAACTACAAGGAGTAATCAACACCGAGAAAGTTTCCCCTAAGAACTATGCAAGATTCAACCCAATTGTTACAGCAATATGGAGATGGTGATGAGGGTGCTGATGGTGATGATGGTGGTGATTATGATGATGATTCCGATGAAGTCCAGCTTGATGGTGGTGTTGATGGCAACGATCTCCCCTCTCCGGGAAGGAATTCCCCCGGCAGAAATCTGTCTGCCGGAGAGATCTTTCTCTCTCGGTGTTTTTCCACCTCGCAGAGGCGGCGGAATCTTTCTGTGGTCGCCCCCCGAGTATTAGGGTTTTGGGAGGATTATATACGCCAGAGGGGAGAGCTGGAGGTAGGCCAGGGCGGCCACACCACCTGGTGGCGCGGCCTAGGCTTGCCCGCGCCAGGGGGTGGTGTGGGCCCCCTATGGCCCATCTCCACTCCTCCTTCTAGCAGCCTTCATCTTCTGGAAAAATAGGATTTTCCATATATTTTCCCGGATTTTCTGATCTTCGCGAATTTTGCCTCCAAACAGCACATTTTCCATCGAATCCCTCGATCACGGTCCATGCTCCAAAAGTCATCAACCATGCAAAAACAGATGAAATAACATAAGTATCATCTCTTAATATGAAATATATCAATGAATAACAGTAAATTATGATATAGAATAGTGATGCAAAATGGACGTATCAACTCCCCCAAGCTTAGACTTCACTTGTCCCCAAGCGAAACTGAACTCAATAAACAAGACCTCAGATTTATGGAGTGAAGAGTCGATAAAACAATACAGACAAGAAGCATCACATTCATCAATACATAGATCATAATAGAAGAAAATTCATTATTATATAACTTAGCTTGCAATAAGTAAAGGAAACACAATAAAGATACATAAAGTAAATCATAATTGGTAATGGCAAACTTAGCTCTTGGTCAAATAATAGTTCACAATTTGCTGGAGTTCACAAATAACTGATTTTCGATGATAGCTTTCAAATTAGTAATCACCAAGATAAGAGCAATGTGCAAAACAAGGAACATAAGAAACATGATTGAATAAATCATCATATGAATGAATGAAACACAACAACTCAAAATACTTGCTGAGATAGAAGGGAATAGGTTTACTGACTCAACTAAAAAGTAAAAGAAAGGCCCTTCGCAGAGGGAAGCAGGGATTTCAAGTTTCATAAAGAGCTCCCAAAAATTATGGTACTTATTAGTTTTTAGCTCTCATTGCCCCTATCATAGGCATCTTTAGGTGATTAAGGTTAAAGTGATCAAATACGAGGATATGCTTGACAAGTTGTAAGTTGAAAATCTCATGTCCCTTGAATACGAGGGCTGCTCCTCATGCTACTCAAGTTTAGTCACCGGTAAGTTCTTGTCATCGTAAGCACATGTGTATCATGGAGAACCGCCAACGGGGTACCCCTTGCCCGATGATACGGAAGAATCCCCATATCAAAATGACAAGGCAAGCAGACAACAAGCATCTGAGCAATCTTCTTTTTTACCATGGGAATATGGTGCTTTTTTCTCTCTTTCCTCTTTTCATAATCTCTTTTTTTCTCTTTTTCTCAATCTCTATCTTTTTTATAAGAAGAATGCTTCATAGGTGCTCGTTATGGTTACGCTGTAGGTTTCCACCATGACGGCATGGATTAGACCAGCGGCCCAGGCGTTTATCTAACACACATGCATAACTCCACGGACTTACAAGCTCCCCTTTCATTTCACACTGACAACATCCATAGACAAAAGAACATGATATCAACTAGGTACAAAGTACCAGTGCAATGTTGAAAGCGTTCCCCATGACAGCATGGTTCTGCTAATTCACAACTTACAAAGCGCAAGCATATACGCAACATAGATGGGCACAATGGTTCAAGTTTATTACTATTATCCCACTCTTCTTTTTACATCCACTTTCTTATTCACACTAGGCTTGTGCCGTGGATGCTTCTCCGATCCTGAAGTTCTCGCGAAGAGAATAAGATGCAGCTCCCCCTCCCTCTTGTCTTTTTCCGCTTTGCTAATCTTCCCCTCTCACGCGGGCCAACAGAAAAAGATTAGGCAGACTAACAAGAAACTGGCTTGATGGTAGATTAAATGCAAGAAAGTAAAGTGTACCATCAAGTTCGTGAGAGATTTAATCACTAATTTTCACATAACAAGTTTAATTTGTAAGGTAGATAAAAACATGAATTTACTTGGAATAGCAATAATGCTAATAGGTAGGTATGGTGGACACAAATGGCATAGGTTTTGGTTTAAGGATTGGATGCACGAGAAGAATTCCCTCTCAGTACAGGTTTTTGGCTAGTAAGGCTGGGTAGCAAGTATAAGAGTTGAAGGAAACAAACAAACAAACAAACATACAAGTGATAAAGTCAAACATTTAATCTTCCTTGGAAGCACAAAAGATCTTAACTAGAGAATACTAGACTTATGAGAAAATCAAGAAAGAGAGATGATGAAATTATTTTTCTTTAGAGTACTTTTATCTTTTCATTCAACTCTCAAAAATAGTGTTGCAACTGACCGAGCCAGGTTTGCCCAAACCAACTAAATTAACTCAATGATCCCAAAGTGATACCAATACTAACGACAAGATCAATCATACAACCACGAATTGAAAACTAATATAAGATATGCAAAAGAGTAAATGATAGAACTTCTCATTAATATTCCATAATGGCAACTCACACCAAGGGATACATATCTAACGAGAGAGGGGACACTTCCATAATGCAAACCATCCTACATGATAACTTCTCTATTCATGATATGACTCTACTAAAAAGGTAAAAAGATAGAAGATAGTGATATGATACTGCGACACTCCCCCAAGCTTGGAACAAACCAAGGGGATGCCAAACCTGATGAAGATTTACTCCTTCGGTGGTGGTGGTATTCTCTCGGTTGGCGTGAGGAAATCTTCTAGCATCTTGTGAAGCCTGTTATTCTCCTCTTGAAGCATATCCACTTTCTTCCTCAAGACCCGGTATTTGTTGCAGAACTCATCAGTGACTCGTAGAGCTTCCACTGCTACATGGCAAGAACTGAGATCTAGAGTTGGAGGTATCAACCCCTTCATACTCGTTGTCATGTCCTTTACTTCCTCCTTGCCGTTCCGATCCATGTCTTTGCGCTCAAGATTGTGATGGAGCTCGCGACAGCGTCGCAGCTTGTAATCCTTTGATGAACCCCTGAATGACATCTGAACAAAACAGACCGAAACAAAAACACGACGAGAACACGATATATGAACCTCAGAGGATCTGGGGGATTATATATTATGAAGTTTCACAACAAAAGGAAGGTACTGGAAGAAAACGGGTCAGAGATGGAGTCCGAGGTGGCGCGGCCAGGGGTGGGTCCATGCCACAGGGTGGTGTGAGCCACCCTGGCTCCGTTTCCGTCCCTCTTTCGCTTCGTAGCTTTCCTTATTGGCTAAAAACTGCAAAAATATAATTGGACGGATCTTTCGCGGAACTTTTCTTACCAGAACTGTTACCTATTTGAAAACGGACTCTGCAGGTCTCTGAATTTGGTATTTATTAGGTTCTTCCGGAGTCACCACTTGAATAACATAAATATCTTCATCTTCATACACTTATTGCTTGAAACATGAAACCTTTCACTTTCTCACTACACCATTTTCTCCACTAACCTGGAAATTTCTTTCACACAAAACTTCACCACAGTTCTCATTAGCATCATTAGTATAAGCAAAGTGATAAAACCTTTTGAGTTCAACTTCAACTAAAAACCATCAAAACATAAGCTACTATATCAACTCCTTCCGAAAATCCAAAAAGAATTCAAAAAGGAAATCGAATAAAGAAGCAAATGAAGAGTGGCAAAATCTGTCAAAACAGACCAGCAGGTAAAGATCATTTTTTTCGAAAATCTTCTGTTGCTCAAATAAAAAAGTGCAAAACTAACGGAAGTTAAATAAGAAGCTGGTTCAGAAGCACAAAAAATTACATCTCAATCGGACAGACATACATCTCTCACGAATTTTTACGGTGAAGCACAAAAATCTGTTTTAGGACAGCAACTTCCCCAAATCTTACTTCTCTCTCATTAGAGGTTGATCTTGACACAAAAACCAAACAAGAAGGATAAGGAGAGGTTATTACCGAAGTAACAACTTCCAAGACTCAAATAAACAAAAATAAACTGAAAGCAAAAATAAACTGGGTTATCTCTCAAAAAGCTCTTTCTTTATAGCCATTAAGATGGGCATGATAATTTTGATGATGCTCACATAAGAATATGAATTGAAGTGAAAGAGAGCATTAAGAAGCAAAAATACACACATTTAAGTCTAACCCACTTCCTATGCAAGGGAATTTTGTAAATAAACAAGTTGTTGAAACTAGAGGCTACTAGCATAGGAAGGCAAAAGAAGTGCAACATAAAAACTTTCAGCATAAAACGAGGAAACTTGATATTATTGAGATACATAAGAGCACTTTTCCCTCTCTCATAGTAACTTTCAGTATCACACATAAACTTAACAATATAACTATCACAAGGACCATCATAACAATGATCACTTATTCTAATGTAAAACACAGGAATACTAGTTCTCATAACACTACTTTGTGAAACAATATTAGAGGTATCCTTACAAAGGATAGTGTGTCTCTCTTCTACATATTTAGTGACAAAGTCTTTCACATTTGCTATTATAGGTTCATCATCCATTTGTTTAGCAGGTTCAACAACTTTACTTGTACTTTCATTAAACATACTAACTATCAAAGAGTGTTCCTTTATCTTAACTGGGAAAGGCATTTCTCAATGTAAGGTTCAGGTAAAACATGATTAGCAGTATAAACTTCAGTATTTCTTGCAGGAACACTCTTAGTAACATCTTTATAAGGTTCATGATACTTATTCCACTTCTTTTTAGGCACTTCAATATAAGAAGCAAAAGCCTTAAAATAAGAAGCAATAGCTTGAGAGTCTAGATCATAAGCATTTTTAATATTTTGACAGTCATCAGTTCCCATAAAAGATTCAATGCATTCATAATCATAATTTATACCTGACTTTATTCCTTTGTCATTCTCCCAAGATTTAGCATTGTCTTGAATACGGTCCAGAAGATCCCATTTAGCTTCTTCTTCCATGCGAGTGAATGATCCAGCACAAGAAGCATCCGGTAAATCTTTATCATGAAGAGAAAGCCTTGCATAAAAGTTATTGATAATGATATTATTGGGGAGCCCATGAATGGGACATTTGAGCATTAGTAACTTCAATCTCCCCCAAGCTTGAGCTGTACTCTCTCCATCAAGAGGCCAAAAGTTGTATATTTGATTACGATCTTTATGAATCTCACTAGGAGGATAAAACTTTGAATAAAAGAGAGGTACTATTTCCTCCCATTCAAGAGCTTGACCATTCTTCAGCAGCTTATACCATTCCTCGGCTCTTCCTTTCAGCGATAACAAGAATAACTTATTATTAACTTGATCTGTAGTAATACCTGCACACTTGAACAACCCGCATAATTCGTGCATAAAGAGCAAATGATCACCGGGATGGACAGTTCCATTCCCAACATAGTAGTTATCCATAACATGATCAATAATTCTTGTAGGTATTTTAAAAGCATCATTCTCAGCAGGTGGTGGTTCATCTACTACCATAGTAGTGGTAGTAGCATTACCAAATAAGAAACTCAGCGAATTATCCATATTGAAAATAAAGCAACTAACAGATGTAAACAATACTCACAGTAGAGGTTTCCTTTACCAGTTCCACTCTCCAATAGCGCTTCACTCCCCGGCAACAGCGCCAGAAAATAGTCTTGATGACCCACAAGTATAGGGGGTGTATCGCAGTATTTTCGCTAAGTAAGAGTGTCGAACCCAACGAGGAGCAGAAGGTGCTGGCTAGTGGTATGGATCAGGAATTCTCTGCAAATACTTAGCAAATGGATTTTTAGGGGTTTTTGATAAAGCAAGTAAATAAAGTACGAGTAAATAAAAGACAATAAGAATAAATGAAGCAAGTGGCCCAATCCTTTATTCAGCAAAGGACAAGCCGGTTGTATTACTTAAGATGACCAAACGTTCTCGAGGACACACGGGAAGACTGTCAAGTGCTTTCGCTTCATATAGTTGATTAATCTTCTTTAGCTAGCTAAGTGTTGTGTGGGTGAACCTGTGCTAATGTACCGACCTTCCTAGGACTAATACATACTTGTGATTATACCCCTTGCAAACATCCGTAAGTACAAGAAAGTAATTAAGGTAGAAACCTAACCACAACTTTAAACTCTAAGACCCTTACGTCCCTTTTGCAATGGTTTCCTAACGGGGGTTTAGGTTTCACATCCGCAACCCCTACGATTAGTAGCCAAATACACAATGCATTCCCCTAGGCCCATATAGGTGAAGTGTCATGTAGTCGACGTTCACATGACACCACAAGAAGAAGTACACCACAACTTAAATATCAAACTATTGAATCTTTCTCAACACAATTCCACTACTAACAACATGACTTCTCCCATGTCCTCAAGAACAAAACGAACTACTCACAAGACATCATATGGATCATGATCAGAGATGGAATAATGATGTATAACAATATGAACATAAAAAATAATTCATGGTTCACTCAATAGCATCAACTACAAGGAGTAATCAACACCGAGAAAGTTTCCCCTAAGAACTATGCAAGATTCAACCCAATTGTTACAGCAATATGGAGATGGTGATGAGGGTGCTGATGGTGATGATGGTGGTGATGATGATGATGATCCCGATGAAGTCCAACTTGATGGTGGTGTTGATGGCGACGATCTCCCCTCTCTGGGAAGGAATTCCCCCGACAAAAATCTGTCTGCCGGAGAGATCTTTCTCTCTTGGTGTTTTTCCACCCCGCAGAGGCGGCAGAATCTTTTTGTGGTCGCCCCCCGAGTATTAGGGTTTCGGGAGGGTTGTATACGCCAGAGGGGAGAGCTGGAGGTGGGCCAGGGCAGCCACACCACCTGGTGGCGTGGCCTAGGCTTGCCCGCGCCATGGGGTGGTGTGGGCCCCTATGGCCCATCTCCACTCCTCCTTCTGGTAGCCTTCCTCTTCTGGAAAAATAGGATTTTCCATATATTTTCCCGGATTTTCTGATCTTCGTGAATTTTTCCTCCAAACAACACCTTTTCCATCAGAATCCTGACTACAGCGGTCCATGCTCCAAAAGTCATCAACCATGCAAAAACAGATGAAATAACATAAGTATCATCTCTTAATATGAAATATATCAATGAATAACAGTAGATTATGATATAGAATAGTGATTCAAAATGGACGTATCAGGATGCTTCATAGAATGCTCACTATGGCTATGCTGCTAGTTTCCACCATGATTACGCATGGCTTAGGCTAGCCGCCCAGGCGTTTCTCTAACACACAAACTCCATGAGATTACAAGCTCCCCTTTTATTTAACATCATCGGGATCCATAAACAAAACAACATGATATCAACTGAATAATAAGTGCAATGTTGAAAGCGTTCCCCATGGTATCATGGTTCTGCTAATTCACAACTTATAAGTGCAAGCATATAAGCAACATAGATGGACACAATGGTTCAAGTTTATTAAGTGCAAGAAAATAAAGTGTGCCATCAAGTTTGTGAGAGCTTTAATCACTAATTTTCACATAACAAGTTTAATTTGGAAGGTAAATAAAAACATGAATATACTTGAATGGTGTAACACACCATGCATAGGAATTTATAGTGGACTCTTTGGAATAACTTGGTTTTCTTGGAGGTTGGATGCATGAGTGGGACTCATACGTGGTACAGGTGGAGGCTAGTAAAAGACTAGGAGCGACCAACTAAGAGAGCAATGATGGCCATAATCATGTAAAGCGACAAAACATTATTAATTAAAGCATAAAGTGATATTACAAGTCAAAAACTAAATGATCATAGAGGCTAACGTGACTGGTTCATAGTCTTAACATGGTGTAAGCATGTGCCAAGTCAACCCAAATAAAGCATCAAATAAGAATACCACAATATTATGCTTTGTATGCTAAAACAACGCATGATTCTTTCAAGGCACATTACGCAATATCAATTGTTTGGAACAAGTCATGCTACAACAATAATCACTAATCATAAGGTCAAACCAACATCAACCATGACATGATAAAGTTTAGGCCACAGTCAAAACAAGCTCCTTTTGTGCCACTTATAAGCATGACGCTTCCTACTCTTTTCCAACACCAATCAACTTATTTGAAACGACATATGAATGTGGGGGTCCAACAAATTTATTTAAGCAAACCAAACAAAAGAAAACTAAAAAACAAAGACACTCCAAGAACAACACAATTGTGCATGAAACAATACAAATAAAGTGTTTTGGAACAAAACCTGAGATTTTTATTGATGAAGAAGGGGGTGCCTGATGTCTACGCACACTTCTATTCTTGTAGACAGTGTTGGGCCTCCAAGTGCAGAGGTTTGTAGAACAGCAGCAAGTTTCCCTTAAGTGGATCACCCAAGGTTTATCGAACTCAGGGAGGAAGTGGTCAAAGGTATCCCTCTCAAGCAACCCTGCAATCAAGATACAAGAAGTCTCTTATGTCCCCAACACACCCAATACACTTGTCAGGTGTATAGGTGCACTGGTTTGGCGAATAGATAGTGAAATACAAGTAATATGGATGATTATAAGTGGTAATTGCAATCTGAAATAAGAGTGGCAGCAAGCAAACATGTAACAGAACTGATTGTAAATGGTGTTTCAATGCTTAGAAACAAGGCTTAGGGATCATACTTTCACTAGTGGACACTCTCATATAAATATCTTCTCTTCATGATGCTACCCTGAACTACTCTCCGGTTGGACGATGTAGGGCTATAACAGCACACCTTAAAGTTCGCATTCCCCATCTAGATAACCCCTCACTATCACCTTGAGCTCTAGATGGTTCCAATAAACACCACAATCTCATAGAGACATCCAACTCAAATTATACTCGTGACAAGTATTTATGTAATCTTAGCCAAAGTGCCACACGGTGTGCACAATGTCAACTTCACACACATGGGGATAAGCAAAGATTCATTAAAGATCTATAAATTATAAAGCTCATGATCTCATAAGATCACGCATAGAGAGATAGATGAACACATAGCTACCGGTAGAGCCCTTAGCCTCGAGAGAACTACTCCCTCCTCATCATGGGAGTCAGCAATGGCGATGGAGATGGCAATGGAGTCGATGGAGATGCCTCCGGGGGCACTTCCCCGTCCCGGCAGGGTGCTGGAACAGAGACTTCTGTCCCCCGAATCTTCGCTTTGGTGGCGGTGACGCTGCGGAACTTTTCGTAGAATTCTGATCTGGTACTTAGGGTTTTTGTCCCAGGGGGAATATATAGGCTAAGAGGTAAGGTCGGTGGAGGCCTGAGGGGCCCACACACCCTGGTGGCGCGGCTAGAGGTGACCTGTGCCACCATATGGTGTGGCCAGGCGCTGGCCCTCCTCCGTCTCTGCTTTGGGCTCCGTGAGTCTTCCGATAAAATAGGAACTTTCGCTTTTGTCCTGTCGAATTCCGAGAATATTTCTTTTCTGGCTTTTCTAAAACCAAAAACAGCAGAAAACAGGCAACTGGCATGGTGGCATCTTGTTAATAGGTTAGTTGTAGAAAATGTATAAAAATACCTCAAAGTATGAACAAAACATAAGAACGTAGATACTAAACAAGCATGGAACATCAAAAATTATAGATATGTTTATGGCGTATCAATGCCTTGGGCATCCCCAAGCTTTGACGCTTGTACCTCTTGAATATTTCTTGTGGTGACACGGGTGGCATCCCCAATCTTGAGCTTTTGTCCATACTTCATCTCATCACATTCTTCCCTACACTTGAAAATTTCCTTCATACAAAACTTCACACCATCTTCATTAGCAACATTAGTGTATTCAAGATAATAAGTCTTTGGGTTTAGTTTCAACACAAGTAAAACTTACATTAAAACACAAGCTACTGTAGAAATTCCTTCTAAAATATCAAGTGATCAAAGATAACTCAAAGAGAAAGAGATTAAAAGGCAAATGCAAATAATGGCAGAAATCTATCAAAACAGACCAGCAGGTAAAAACCGATTTTTCCGAAGACCTTCTGTTGCTCAAATCTAAAAGTGCTGAACTCACGAAAGTTAGATAATAACCTGGGGCATAAGCACAGAAAAGTATAGCTCAATCCTACGTACAAGTATTTTTTAAGATTTTTTATAGTAAAGCACAAAAATCTGTTTCGGGACAACAACTTTCCCAAGTCTTACTTCTCTCTCATTAGAGGTTATTCTTGGCACAAAAACCACACAAAAAGGATAAGGAGAGGTTATTACTAAGGCAATAACTTCCAAGACTCAACAAAAGAAAAACTTACTGAAAGTAAAAATAATTTGGGTTATCTCCCAATAGTGCTTTTCTTTAACGCCTTTGAGCTAGGCTCAGTAATTTGAGAAGATGCTCACATAAGAAATATGAATTGAAGCAAAGGAGAGCATCAAGGAGAAAATATGATACACATTTAAGTCTAACCCACTTCCTATGCATAGGAATCTTGTAATAAAATAAATCAAAGAAGCACATAGTAACAAGAATGGGTAGATAAAACAAGAGCAACTTTGGAACTTTCAATATAAAGAGAGGTGTTTTAGTAACATGAGAATTCCAACAACCATATTTTCCTCTCATAATGATTTTCAGTAGCATCATGAACAAACTCAATAGTATAAATATCACACTCATCCTCCTTTGGTAAGCATGGAGGGCGATGATACGTCCAAAACGTATATACTTTCCCGAACACTTTTGCTACTGTTTTCCTCTAAACTTGTGTGATTTGAATACAACTAACACGGACTGACGCTGTTTTTAGCAGAATTACCTTGGTGTCTAGTTTTTGTGCACAAAATCAACTATTAGGAAAAATCCCGAAAATATGCCAAAAATCCTATTTCACCAGAAGATTCACGGAGCCAGAAGACGAGACGAAGGAGGGCCACTAGGGGCCCACACCACCTGGCCGCGTGGGCTAGGCCAGACCGTGCCTGGGGGTGGTGTGGCCGCCTCGGTCACCCCCTCGGCCTCCCTCTTTGCCTATAAGATGCCTCTTGACCTAAAAACCAAGGGGGTTTCAATGTTTTTCAGAAAGAGTTTCGCTACACCGCCACCACCAGATTCCGCGATTCAAAACCAGAAACTCCGTTCTGGCACCCTGCCGGGACGGGGAATTGGAGAGATCATCCCCATCATCATCACCATTGCTTCTCCATCATCCATCCATGATTTCCCCATACATGAGTGAGTAATCCCCCATTATAGTCTATGGGGATGGTAGGGATTGGATGAGATCGTTCATGTAATGGCACCAGATTGTTAGGGCATGGTGCCTAGTATCTATTATTAGTGCTTTTTGAATTTGTTGCAACTTGTTATGCTTAATGCTTGTCACTAGGGCCCGAGTGCCATGATTTTAGATTTGAACATGTTATTGATTCATGATGATAGTATTGTTTGTGATCTTACCTGCAAGTTGTATACACATATTGTTGCCCGGAACCAAAGGCCCTGAAGTGACAATAATCAGGATAACTGGAGGGAATGGCTTTGATGTGAGGATCACATGTGTTCACGGAGTGTTAATGCTTTGCTCTAGTGATCTATTAAAAGGAGCACCTTAATTGCCAGTAGTTCCCTTGAGGCTCCGCTGCAAACAGGCTGGTAGGACAAAAGATGTTATGGAAGTTCTCATTGCGAGCACGTATAACTATATATGGTACACATGCCTATGATTATCTAGTACTTGGATGCTTTATCTTATTTATCTGCAAATACCCTATGTCTTGATTTCTATATGAATTGTCTTATCCATGCAATGCCCGTCCATCCATCCCTATGCCTACCACGCTTTAATCCTACTGTTTACTGCAATTGTTACTACTGTCTTTACTTTTACTACTGCTATTACTTTGCTATTGCTACTACAAAACTATTGCTACTGATAAACTTCTGTGAGCAAGATTGTTTCTAGGTGCAGCTGAATTGACAACTCAGTTGTTAAGGCTTATAAATATTCTTTGGCTCCCCTTATGTCGAATCAATAAATTGGGTTTCACTTCCCTCGAAAATACTATGATACACCCCCTATACTTGTGGGACATCAAGACTACTTTTTGGCGCCGTTGCCGGGGAGCATATCTCTATTTATCAAGTTCACTTGAAATTACTATTGTTCGCTGCCCTCCATTCATCATGGGTAAGTCTCGTGATGGAAAGGTTCCTATATTACCATCCACTACAAGGAGAGGTACGGTTCTAAATACCTATGTTGCTCTTGATTCACCATTTGTGATGAGTAAGCTCCTTACACCACCACATACACATGCTACACATACCACTACTACTGCTGAATCTGAAACTTCTGATACTTATGATGCTGCTTCTACTGTGCTGGATAAGAGTGGTTCATTAGGTCCTTTCCTAGATGCTACCATTGCTAGAACTATAGCTGGAAACACTAAAACTCCTAATGAAGATACTACTACACCTGTCAGTTCACCAGTGTCTATAGAGAGCTATGATATTGAAGACGGATATATAGAAATGAATGATGAATTTATTAAAGAACATCAAAATACTCATGGTAAAAGTGCTATTAAGAGTCTCCTTGAGAGGCGTACTATAAAACCCAAATTATCCCCTAATGATAAGTTTGCTACATCTCCCATAAACATTAAAGATAAGGATTATGATTTCTCTCTTGATTTATCTTACATAACTATTGTTGAGAAAGAACCTTTTTGTGGGACTAAGAATGAAAGTGATGTAGCACATATGACTGAGCTTTCTACCATGAGTGGCATGTTTTCTGATGATATTAAGATGCGCACCTACTTTGTTGCTAAAATTTTCCCCTTTTCACTAAAAGGAGAAGCTAAGGCTTGGTTTAATAATTTACCTCATGGATATATTGATAGTCCTGATTGCTTGATTAGTACCTTCCTTTAGAAATATTTCCCTCCTAGTGCTAGACATGCCATTTTGCAGGAACTTTTTGATTTTAAACAGGGAGAAAAAGAGATGCCTGAATCATGGGCAAGGTTTTGTGCTTTGATTCATGCATAGGCTGGGTGTCCATTACCTAAAAAATGAGCTTCTTGATATATATTATAATGGACTAACTGAAGAATCTAGGACATACCTGGATAGTTGTGCTGATTGTGTTTTCAGGAATAGAACTCCCAAGGAAGCTGAGGAATTAATGGCTAAAATAAGCAAGAATTATGATGACTGGACTCCACCTGAGCCAACTACGCCTGAGACAACTACACCTGAGTTAACTGTGCCTGAGCCAACACCAACACCAAAGAAGAGAGGAGTGATTGAACTAAATGATGAAGTGATGAAGGAAGCTAAGAAATGTCTTAAGGAGAAGGGAATTAAATCTGAAGATGTGAAGAATTTACCTCCTATTGAAGAATTATGTAAGCCAATCTCCCACTCATCCACTATTGAGGTACACTCTCCAACATTATGATGAAGGTGATATTCCTCATTCTAAACCTCTTGGTCAATGCTTAGAAGAATTTGATGTTTTTATTGTTAAGCAAGATAATTTTAATAAAAGGGTGCAAAATCATCTAATGGAAAACTCTAGAGTTATTGTTGAGTTAAGGGATATTGTGGAAAGAACCTATAATGATGTTAAAATGCTTATTAAATATTTCCAAATGGTTCAAACTCAGATTGATCAGCTTATTAAAGTACAAAAAGATTTGCTAGTTAATGCTTCTAAGGAAAAACAAGCTTATGAAATTAGAACTGGAAGTGGTGCTACCACTCAAGATCCTTTATATCCCGAGGGGCATCCTAAAAGAATTGAGCACGATTCTCGACAAATTGAAAATAGTGGCACTTCTCCTAAGAAAAGGAAAAAGAAACATAAAACTATTGTAGAATCTCCTGAACCAGCTAAAGATCCTAATAGTATATATGTCTTTGATGCTGAAACTGAAAGTGGTAATGAGGAAAATGATGCTCTTGATAAAGAAAAAGTTGAAGAAGAACCTGAAAGACACACTAAGAATACCAAATACACTAAGGAAGATTTTGTTGCTAATAAACATGGTAGTGAGAGAGAGCCCTAGGTTCAAAAACCTATGCCTTTTCTTGATAAGAAACACAAGTCAAAGGAAGACGAACACTATAATAAGTTTTGTGAGTGGATGAAACCTTTATTTTTGCAAATTCCTTTAACTGATGCTATTAAATTACCTCCTTATTCAAAGTATATGAAGGATATTGTCTCTAATAAAAGAAAGATCCCTAATGAAGAAATTTCTACTTTGCTTGCTAATTATTCCTTTAATTGTAAGGTTCGAAAGAAACTTGGAGACCCAGGGATTCCAACTATTCCATGCTCTATTAAAAATAGTTATGTTAGAATTGCTTTGTGTGATTTGGGAGCAGGAGTTAGTGTTGTGCATTTTTCTCTCTATAAGAGACTTCAATTGGAGAAACTAATACCAACTGATATATCTTTGCAAATGGCTGATAAATCTACTACTATTCTTGTTGGTATATGTGAGGATGTACATGTTCAAGTGGCTCATAATTGCTTGATATTAACTGACTTTGTTGTTCTTGAAATTTCCGAAGATGATAATATGTCTATTATTCTTGGGAGACCTTTTCTTAATACTGCAGGAGCTGTTATTAATTGTAATCAAGGAAAGGTGACTTTCAATGTTAATGATAAGGAGCATACTGTCTATTTACCCAAGAAGATTGATAGGACTTATGGCTTAAATTCAATTGAACATGTTGAGGGCATCCAAGTTGGAGAAATATATTGTCCCATACCACGAGAAAAATATGAAACTATTATGATTGGGACCATTTCTATCAAGGTTGAGGTAACATAATCATTAGTGGAATACAAAGTTTTGTTTCATATAAAATTGTTTTGGTAACAAGACTTGATCAACCTTATTAACAAAGGGATTTTTATGAACAAAACAATGTTTTCACCATGATTATCTTTGCTTACTTTTATTTTATCCATTTTAATTTTTGATTTCACTTAGTTTAATTTTCTTTCGCTAGTAGCTTGCATATTAGAGTGTCTTAGAACTTCTGAAGTTTTAGTTTTGTTTTGTTATTGCATCATCCCAAAATCATATTTCTATCAGAAATTCATTAATCAATACCTGAAAATTGCTAAAAAAATAAAGTGTCTCAAAAAATTCCAGAAAATTCATATTAAATTTTTACGTGAAAAAAGGGGCAGAGGAGTACCTGGAGTGACCTAGGGGGGCCCCACCAGGCAGGCACACCACCTGGTGGCGCGGCCACACCAGGGGCGCGCCTGGCCATGGTGTGGGCCACCCTTGGCCCTCCACTTACTCTCTCACTTGCCACTTCTTTCTCTCTCCCGAGAAAACACCAGTTCATTGCTCAAACTCGCGTTCCTGCTGTTCTTGCTCGTGATTTTCGATCTCCTTGCTCAGCCCATCTTTGCTGCTAAAATTTGGAGCGTTTGTTCTCCGGTATGTGACTCCTCCGTTTGTCCAAGTAGATTTGTGTTTAGTGGATTATATCTTGAGTATTTTGCTACTGTAGGTGACAAGTTTTGTGAGCTTGTAAGCTTGTTCAATGCTTAGAGAAGTTGTTTTGATGCATGTTTAGGCCTCTTACAAGTCCCTATGAGTAGTTTCCTTCATTATGTATTCACTTTGGAATCAATTGTATGATGGTTATCTAAAAACATTAGAAAAGAAGATGAATGAACACCAACTCAACCAACATGAATTAAGGGTGCCTGTAGTTATGAGGGTTCACCGTGAGGAGGAAGTCTTTCCCTCTTCCTATCCATGTCCCGAATTCATGAGGGCTGCAGGGATTTCTCAAGATTTCCATACTTTGATTACTAATGCAGGATTGGAGCATTTTGCGGGAGAAGAACCTACCCAATATGTGAAACTAACTATGTCCGTGGTGCAGGATTTCCGGTTTAGTTACTCCTTGCCTAACCCCATGGTCCATTACAAAATTTACAATGCAGTTGTCGATCTCCCTTTTGATGACTTTTGTGCAGCTATTAAAGTACCACAGTGGGGTTCATGTGGAAGGATTAGAGAGTGACCTACACCAATCATGGACTTGTACGCGGAAATTTCCCAAGGAGCAGCTTCTCAAAGGAGAGTGGTAAAAATCGTAATATTCATCTCCCGTATATTTGATACTTTGCCTACTTTATTGCCAAGTGTGTCCTCGCTAGGAAAAGTGCTAATAAATTATCCTCATATGATCTAGCCTTCATCTCAGCTGCCTTAAAACGAGATAGGACTTATAATTTGGGTGCCTTGATAGCTTTCATCTTGCTGCTAACCGCGAAAAAGGTAGAATTTGTGCAGGCCTCATCGCCTCTCGTTTACTAGCTTTGCATGGTGTAGTGCCTCATCATTTAGACTTACAGTTTCCCATAGAGAGGCTTGACTTTAGTTCCATGATGCAACATAAATTCGTTTCTTCTTGGGCTAATTTGAGTGATTTATCCTATGAAATAACCTTTCTCAAAGCTAGTTGGAGAAGGGGTAAGTATGAGCGTGTTGTTCTTTTGTATGCGCCTGTCTTGTTTAACCTTGATACCAGTGAAGGATGGTCACTCACCGAGGAAGAGCTCGATACATATCTGGGGAAGCTCTCCCAGCAAGAGCAGGATACTGGAAGGGAGATTACAGATGATTCGGTCCAGCCCTCGAATGAGGGGGAGCCTTCGTACCAGCAGCCTACCTATGATTGGGGAGCTTATTCTTCTATACAAGGGCCTAAATATGATCATTCCTATGATGACCCGCAGGCTTGGAGTTCCTACCCGTGTTGGGGTTGATACCCACTTAGGCCAAAAGCATAAGCTTGGGGGGAGGTACACCGACATCACACTCATCTACATATCATGTTCAGTCGGTACTTTGTATATCCATGTTTCGTTTTCTTTCGTTCTTTCCTTATTTCTACTTTCCAAAACACAAAAAGACCAAAAATATTTTCGTTATTTCTCTTTGCTTGCTTCTTTTTCTTTTTGCCTTGGTTTGCCTCTTTCTTTTAGCTTTGTCTTAATTATTCGAAAAACCCAAAAAGGTTTCGCTTTGCTTGTTCTTCCTTTTCTTTATTGCCTCTAAAAATCAAAAACATCAAAAATATTTTCTGTTCTTCTTTGGTTTTGTGAAGTTCGTTGCAGGGTTCAGTAGTCCTCAGTGGAGTTTGGTTTCATGTTATTATTCAAGCCACACAAGTGAAGGGCAATAATGAAGATTAATGACAACTTGAGGTGTGGTAAGAGGCTGGTAATGAACTCTATTTATTTTCATTTTTGTACATATACTCGTCATTGTGGGCATGCTTAGTCTATTCATGTAAGGTATATGTTATTTATGGATGCTTAGTAGTTCTTGGTTTCTTATGATTAGCTCCAGCTTGCTAATGGTTTGTAGCATGTCATATGAATGTTTGCTTGCATTGTTCTATTCATAACTTGGTATGACATTGTGGTATCCTCCTCTAAATGTTTTATTTGAATCGATTTGGCACATGCTCACGCATGCTTATGACTGAAACAATAATCAGTTAAGCCTCGATGAATTATTTTGCCTCAGGGTTCTTGGATCACTTCCATGCCATGATTAGTCCTGTTTTGTTGCAAGCATGATTATGACAGTTATTGCTCTCTCTCGCTTGTCGCTCCCTTTCTATTGCTAGCCTTCACTTGCACTGAGTATGAGCTCTACTCGTGTTTCCAACTCCCCAAAACCAATATTGCCAAAAGTGTCCACCATACCTACCTATTAGCATCATTTCCTATTCCGTGCATATTCAGCATGCCTTGTTTTCTTCCAAATAAAATGTTTGCTTGTTATGAGAAAGTTAGTTAGTAAAGCTCTCACGAACTTGATGGCACACTTTATTTATTGCACTTAATAAACCTGAACTATTGTGACTGTCCATGAAAGTTATATGCTTGCAAATTATAGGCTGGGGATTAGCAGAACTGCGTTGTCACGGGGAACGCTTTCAACACTTGTAAATATATACCCCGTTGATATCATGCTCTTTTGTTTACGGATGTCGTCGGTGTGAAATAAAAGGGGAGCTTGTAAGTCCATGGAGTTATGTATGTGTGTTAGAGAAACGCTTGGGTGGCTGGTCTAATCCATGCCTAATCATGGTGGAAACCTGCAGCGTAACCATAATGAGCAATCTATGAAGCATTCTTATTATAAAAAAAGAGAGATAGTTATTGAGAAGAAAAAGGAAAAAATGAGAAAAGAGGAAAGAGAGAAAAAGCACCATTTTCCCATGGTAAATAAGAAGATGCTGAGATGCTTATTGTATGCTTGCCTTGTCATTTTGATATGGGGATTCTTCCGTATCATCGGGCAAGGGGTACCCTGTTGGAGGTTCTCTATGATACGCATGTATTTACTATGACAAGAACTTACCGGTAACTAAAGTTAAGTAGCATGAGGAGCGGCCCTCGTACTCAAGGGACATAAGATTTCCAGTTTATGGTATGTAAAGCATATAACTCGTATTGGACCTCACTTTCACCTTAACCATTTAAAGATGCTTATGATAGGGGCAATGAGAGCTCAAAGCTAATGAGTACCATACTTTCAGCATTTGGAAGCCTTTCACACTTTTCAAAACCTTTTCACTTCCTTGTTGAGTCACCACTCATTCTATGAGAACTTTCTTGAGAGCATAGTTGTCATTCTTAGTGTAATGTGCTTGTCTCAAAACTTGGTTAATTGTGTCATGACTTTGATGCATGTATCTTTGATATCTTTACTTCTAGTCTTCAGAGGTGCCTTGTCATTTATGTTTGCTCTACAATCAAAGGCAAGTGAGATACTGATACGTTGCAAACGTATCCATAATTTTTGATGTTCCATGCTTGGTTTTATCTAATTTCTTATGTTTCGTCCACATTTTGGAGTACTTTTCATATGATTTCTTGGACTAACCTATTAACAAGAGCCACAGTGCCAGCTGCCTGTTTTCTGCTGTTTTTTGTTCTAGGAAAGTCAGAAAATGAATATTCTCGGAATTGGACGGGACAAAAGCCAAAGTCAGTTTTTCACCGAGGGACACCTGGAGCCAGAATACGAGACGGAGAGGGGCTGGGGCCCGGCCACACCACCTGGCCGCGTGGCCAGGCCTGGCCCGCACCAGGGGGTGGTCTGGCCGCCCTAGGCACCCCCTCGGCCTCTCCTTCCGCCTATATATTGCCTCTAATACGGAAACCCTAAGTACCCGATCAAAATTCCATGAAAGAGTCTGTAGCCGCCGTCATCTCCATCCCTAGATCAGGAGGGATCTGAAGCTCTTCCCGGCACCCTGCCGAAGAGGGGAATTCACCCTGGAGGCCTTCTTCATCCCCATGCAAGCCTCTGGTGTGATGCGTGAGTAGTTCATCTCTGGACTACAGGTCCATGTAGTAGCTAGATGGCTGGTTCTCCTCCTTTGTGCTGTCATGTTTAGATCTTGTGAGCTCCGTTCATGATCAAGATCATCTATTTGTAATTCTGCATGTTGTGTTTGCGGGGATCCGATGGATATTGAGATGCTATTTCAGATTGATTATTGATTCTATCATGTCTTTGTTATTTGTGATCTTGCATGCTTTCCGTTGTTAGTAGCTATCTTGGCCAAGTAGATGCTAGCAACTCCAAGAGTTAGTATTTATGCTCGATAGTGGGTTCATGCCTCTGGTAATCTAGGGAAGTGACAGAAATATCTAAGGTACTAGATGTGCTGTTGCTACTAGGGAGAAAACAACAATCCTTTGTTCGTAGAACAATCGTATTGTTTACTTTACACGCAATTCGTAATGCAATTATCCGTTGCTTGCAACTTAATACTGGAGGGGGTTCGGATGATAACCTGAAGGTGGATTATTAGTCATAGATGTAGTTAGATGGCGGTCTATGTATAATGTTGTAATGCCCAATCGGTTCTGCACAACACAACCACAGAACTCTGTCCCCAACTTGCGATGAGGTTGTCAATCTCACCGGTTTTGCTGAAAACAAAGGATTAAACGTATCGAGTGGAAGAAAGTAATAGTTTGCAGAAAGTAAGCACAAAATAGTAAACAATTTCTCTGTCTCGTATTCTGGCTCCTTGTGTCCGTCGGTGAAAAACTGACTTTGGCTTTTGTCCTGTCAAATTCCGAGAATATTCATTTTCTGACTTTCCTAGAACCAAAAACAGCAGAAAATAGGCAGCTGGCACTATGGCTCTTGTTAATAGGTTAGTCCAAGAAAGTGTATAGAAAGTACTCCAAATTGTGGACAAAACATAAGAAAGTAGATAAAACCAAGCATGGAACATCAAAAATTATGGATACGTTAGCAATGTATCAACATCCCCAAGCTTAACTCCTGCTCGTCCTCGAGTAGGTAAGTGATAAAAAGAAAGAATAATTTTTGAGGTGAAATGCACCATCATAAACTTGATCAAAGTATTTGTAAACATTGATAGCTAGGATCATAGTACTTCAATCATAACATGAAAGACAAAGTTCTAACAATAAGACAAAGCAACTATGTTGCAACATGAAAAGGCACAAACAAAAGATTCATGAATAACAATGCTTTGCAAGACGTTTGTTTGTTTCACATAAAGAAAACATAGCATAGTGACATTCAGCTTGTCCCTCATAGAGTAGCAAACATAAATGCATAGGACACCTTTAAAGTTCATAAGAGTGACTAGATACAAATAGTTTAAAACAAGCAATATCAAAGCTATGCATCAATCAACAAGTCTTGGGACAATGCACATAGAACTAAGAATGGCCACTATGCTCTCAAAGTAGGTGCATAAAGATAGAAGGTGGAGACTCAACATAAAAGTAAAAGAAAGGCCTTTATAGAAGGAAGTAGGGATTCAAGTTTCATAAAGAGCTTCCAAAAATTATGGTACTTATTAGCTTTCAGCTCTCATTGCCCCTATCATAAGCATCTTTAGGTGATTAAGGTTAAAGTGAAACAACTAAGAGGATATGCTTGACAAGTTATAAGCTGAAATCTCATGCCCCTTACTTACGAAGACCGAACCTCATGCTACTCAACTTCAGTCACAAGTAAGCTCTTGTCATTGTAAGTACATATGTATCATAGAGAACCGCCAATGGGGTACCCCTTGCACATGATACAGGAGCTATCCCATAATCAAAATGACAAGGCAAGCAGACAATGAGCATCTCAACGATCTTTTTATTTGCTATTTGCGTAGGTTTTTATAGAGGATGCTTCATAGAGTGATCATTATGGTTATGCTGCAAGTTTCCACCATGATTAGGCATGGCTTAGGCTAGCGGCCCAAGCGTTTATCTAACACAAATACAAACTCCATGATCTTACAAGTTCCCCTTTTATTTCACATCACCGGGATCCATAAGCAAAAGAACATGATATCAACGGGGTACAAAGTACAAGTGCAATGTTGAAAGCGTTCCCCATGATACATGGTTCTGCTAACTTCAACTTATAAAGCGCAAGCATATATGCAACAAAGATGGACACAATGGTTCAAGTTTATTAAGGGCAAGAAAAGTAAAGTGTGCCATCAAGTTCGTGAGAGCGATCATTAATTTTCTCATAACAAGTTTAATTCGGAAGGTAGAAAAAAACATGAATATACTTGGAAATAGCAAGTGCTAATAGGTAGGTATGGTGGATTCTTTGGAATAACTTGGTTTTAGGAGTTGGATGCATGAGTGGAACTCACACTTGGTTATGGAGGCTAGCAAAAGACTGGGAGCGACCAACTAAGAGAGCAATAATGGCCATAATCATGCAGAGCGACAAAATATCATTAATCAAAGCATAAAGTGATATTACAAGTTGAAAACTAAAGGATCATAAAGGCTATGGTGACTTGGGATAGTCATAACATGGTGTGATCATGCGCCAAGTCAACCCAAATAAAGCTTCAAAGGAGAATACCACAATACTATGCTTTAATATGCTAAAACAACGCATGATTCTTCCAAGGCACATTAAGAAATCTCAATTGTTTATAACATGTCATGCTACAACAAAGAAAACTAAGAATAAATCCAAAACAATATCAAGCGTGACATGGCAAAGCATAGGCCACAGTCAAAAACAAGCTCTCTTTACCATTTAAGCATGAACTTTTCCTACTCTTTTCCAATCCAAACCAAACTATTTGAAAACCAATGCATGAAAGAGGGGGTCCAACCAATTTATTCAGCAAACTAAACAAACCAAGCAAATGAAAAAACAAAACGAAAATGAAAAAGAAGACGCTCCAAGAACAACACAACTGTGCATGAAACAATAGAAATGAAGTGTTTGGAAGAAACCTGGAATTTTTATTGATGAAGAAGGGGATGCCTTGGGCATCCCCAAAATTTGACGCTTGTAATTCTTGGATATTTCTTGGGGTGACACGCGTGGCATCCCCAAGCTCGAGTTTTAGTCCATCCTTCATCTCATTACTCATTTCTTCCATACACCTGAAATTTTTCCCTCATACAAAACTTCACACAATCTTTATTAGCAACATTAGTGCACTCAAGATAATAAGTCTTTAGGTTCAGTTCCAACACCAATAAAACTTCCATTAAAACATAAGCTACTGCATCACTTCCCTCAAAAAGCTCAATTCCCTAAAAGAACTCAAAAAGGAACCAACAAGAAGCAAATGCAAATAATGGCAGAAATCTGTCAAAACAGACCAGCAGGTAAAGACGAATTTTTTCGATGACCTTATGTTGTTCAAATAGAAAAGTGTTGAACTAACGAAAGTTATATAACAACCTGGGTCATAAGCAAAAAAATTCACGCCTCAAAACAACGTACAGAGATTTTACACGAATTTTTACGGTGAAGCACAGAAATCTGTTTCGGGACAGCAACTTTCCCAATTATTACTTCTCTCTCATTAGAGGTTACTCTTGGCACAAAAAGCAAATAAAAAGGATAAGGAGCGGTTATTACAGAAGTAATAACTTCCAAGACTCATCTAAAACTTTTGGGTTATCTCCCAATAAGTACTTTTCTTTAACGCCTTTAAGTTAGGCATAAGAAGCAATAAAAAGGATCAAGTGTTCTCAAATGAAGAACCAATAAGAGCAAATTTTGTTTTCATAGGAGAGGCAAAATAAATCTTCTCCCTCTTCTTAGGGAAGTGTTCTATACCTTTCTTGAGTGGAAGTTGATATTTAATGGTGCCTTCTGTCATATCAATAATGGCACCAACAGTTCTAAGAAAAGGTCTTCCCAAAGTAATAGGACAAGAAGCATTGCATTCAACATCCAAAACATAGAAATCAACAGGGACATAGGCATTGTTAACCATAATAAGAACATCATTAATACTCCCCATGAGTTTCTTTTTAGCATTATCATCAAGTGGGACATTCAAATAACAATCTTCCAATGGTGGCAAATCAAGCATATCATAAATCCTTCTAGGCATAATAGAAACACTACTATCAACATCACATAAAGCTTTGAAATAAAAATCATTCACTTTCCCATTAACAAGCATAGACATAATAACATCAATCTTATCACTCAAGGAGGAGGTTTCTTCAACAGAATTTACCTTCTTACCTTGTGGAGCTCTCTCAGTATGCCATTCAGAATAGTTAACCATCATATTATCCAGAAGCTTTGTTGCAGCACCCAAAGTAATGGTCATAAAGGTACCTCCAGCAACATAATCCAATAGATTTCTTGAAGAATAGTTCAATCCTGCATAAAAGGTTTGGATATCATCCAAGTAGTCAGTCCATGAGTGGGGTAATTCTTTACCAAAGATTTCATTCTTTCCCAAGCTTGAGCAATATGTTCATTATCAGATTGTTTAAACTTCATTATTTCACTTCTCATAGATATAATCTTAGCAGGAGGATAGTATTTTCCAATGAAAGCATCTTTGCATTTATTCCAGGAATCAATACTATTCCTAGTTAAGGAATTCAACCATTCTTTAGCTTTTCCTCTCAAAGAGAAAGGAAACAATTTAAGCTTAATAATATCTCCATCTATATCCCTATGCTTTTGCATCTCACAAAGTTCAACAAAGTTATTTAGATGAGCAGCAGCATCTTCATTACCAATACCAGAAAATTGTTCTCTCATAACAATATTGAGTAAAGCAGGTTTTATTTCAAAGAAAGTAGCTTCAGGAATAGGTGGAGCAATATGTGTGCTCATAAAATCATTGTTGTTGGTGCTAGTGAAGTCACAAACCTTAGTGTTTTCAAGAGTAGTCATTTTTTGTGTTTTTAAGAAAGCAAACTAGTAAAACTAATTTTTTTGTGTTTTTGATAAAGAAACAAGCAAACAAAGCAAAAAGTAAACTAAGCAAAACAAAAACAACAAAGTAAAGAGATTGGTTATGAGGGACTCCCCTTGTGAAGATGTCCTTGACTCACCGGCAACGGCGCCAGAAAATCAGTTGCTTAGCCCAAAATATATCGAGCCTGTTAGGAAACCCCAAGAGGAAGGTATGATGAGCACAGCAACAAGTTTTCCCTCAGTTATAAAATCAAGGTTATCAATCCAGTAGGAGCAAGGAAACACCTCAAAGGTGTTACTAGCTGGACTTTGGCAGGGCACACTACCGGTGCCAGCAGCAATGTGGAAACCTGCACAACACAACCACATAACTTTGCCCCAACTTGCGATGAGGTTGTCAATCTCACCGGTTTTGCTAAAAACAAAGGATTAAACGTATTGAGCGGAAGAAAGTAATAGTTTGCGTAAAGTAAGCGAAGCGATGTGATTGATTGTAGATTGATGGTAAAAGAAAGGACCGGGATCCATAGTTCACTAGTGGTGGCTCTCCTTAAGATAGATGACATGTTGGGTGAACATATTACAGTGGGGCAATTGAAAAACATCGAGAAAGCAATCATGCATATACTACTCATCTTGACTCCTTTGAGATTCGATTGGACATTACAACATTATACATAGACCGTAATCCAACTGCATCTATGACTAATAATCCACCTTCAGGTTATCAACCGAACCCCCTCCAGTATTAAGTTGCAAGCAACGGATAATTGCATTACGCATTGCGTGTAAAGTAAACAATACGATTGTTCTATGAACAAAGGATTGTTGTTTTCTCCCTAGTAGCAATAGCACATCTACTACCTTAGAGATTTCTATCACTTCCCTAGATTACTAGAGGCATGAACCCACTATCGAGCATAAATACTAACTCTTGGAGTTGCTAGCATCTACTTGGCCAAGATAGTTACTAACAACGGAAAGCATGCAAGATCACAAATAACAAAGACATGATAGAATCAATAATCAATCTGAAATAGCATCTCAATATCCATCGGATCCCCGCAAACACAACATGTATGAATTACAAATAGATGATCTTGAGCATGAATGGAGCTCACAAGATCTAAACATGATAGCACAAAGGAGAAGAACCAACCATCTAGCTACTACATGGACCCATAGTCCAAGGATGAACTACTCACGCATCACACCGGAGGCTTGCATGGTGATGAAGAAGGCCTCCAGGGTGAATTCCCCTCTCTGGCAGGGTGCCAGGAAGAACTTCAGATCCCTCCCTATCTAGGGATGGAGATGATGGTGGCTACAGACTCTTTCGTGGAATTTTGATCGGGTACTGACATGGATATACCCTACAGGTACTCGAGCTTGGTATATATGGCCTAAATATGCAAAGGCCCACGGTGTCGCCAAGGCCCAAATGAAGGACTCGTGTAACCTACGAACTCTCGATTGCTTGAAGAACAAGAAGAAGCTAAAGATAGAAAGTTTAAAGGGGAAAACCCTAACCTGTAACCGACTCAACCTGCTACCCGAGACCTAGCCTATCTATATAAAGGCTAGGAGGGGCAGCGAGAAGGACACACGCAACCCTAGTTTCCACAACCCTCGCCAGATTGCATCTGCGCACCATTGTAATCCTCGATTCCTTTGATAATTCCACGAGCAGACAAGCAGGAGTAAGGACCTCTACGAGGCCTGAACCTGGGTAAATCTTCGAGTCCCCTGTGTGCTTGTTTGCTATCCGATAGATGTCTCCAGCGCTCCCTCCTTCTCCAAAACCCAAGTCCATAACAATGGGCATTGATGAGTTAAACCCTCGTCAATTGGCGCCGTCTGTGGGAACTGGGAGTGCAGATGTTGCGGCTTCTTCGGCCCCATCAACCGCAATCTACAACTCCGCAACAACGGAGATTCGCCAGCTCTTCGGCGCGTTCGACTTCACCGTCCACACGCCGGCCACTCGCCCGGCTTTCGAGTCCGTGGGCGATGGAGTCAGCCTGGCAATAGGGAGCTTCCGCTTCCAAGTTGGTCAGATGGGCACGCTTCGCATGCCCGACCAGCTGACGGTGCCATCAATTGCCCCAGCATCATGGTTCCCTCCATCGATCGGCACCCTTAGTGAATTCAACGCCTCGACAACAGTCGAGAACACGGTCAGCGACCGCAGTCGCAACTCCGATCTGAGCGATCTGGCCACTGAAAATGGAGCCTACGGCTCCGGATCTAAGAGTTGTGGAAGCAGCAGCTTCCCCAATCACTTCATGTGCGCCGTCATCAACGCAGGCGATACCTCCGCCAACCGCGATAACACTGGCAATCACGGTAATGGAACCGACCCACCTCTTGTTGTCAATGGCGGCAACGGTGCTAACGGTGGTAAAGGTGGCGATCGCACCAACGCCAACAACGTAGGAGCAGTCGAACCTCCAACCATAATAAACGAGCAAACCGGCGAACGCGTCGTGATCAGGCTCAATGAGCAAGAATGGGCTCGCTGCCGCGAGGCCCTACGAGGCACTCCTCTACCCTTCGGATCTCCGCAAGAACTGCTAATGGGCTACCATTGGCTCCTGAAGGAAGAATTCAAGCGCCAAGTACAAACAATCGCGCAACTCGAGGCGCGCAAAAAAGCAGCAGACGAGTCGAGCCTTCGTCGTGCTGGGCTCTCCTCCCACGGAGGATCCTCCTCAAGAGGCAACGAGTACATCGCCAAAAAGAGGCAATCTCGGATGGCCCATCTCACCGAGCAAGAACGCATAGAAGCTGCAAAAGTCCTCGACTCCAGCTCTATGACAGCCGATACACGGGGCAATGTGGTCCCCAAGACGCCGCAGGCTGCGGTGACAGCGGCCACCATGTACCTCCTTAACAACCAGCCGCCAGCTGGAGATCCCCGAGCCACCATACACCGATCTATGATCGCGGGCTTGGGATTAATCGAGCCTGCCCTCGACAAGGAGCTAACACCAGAGCCAAAGAAAGGCAAGGTGCTAGCAAAGCGTTACTCCTCACCCTCATCCAGTGATGACAGTCACGATCTGTCTCGACATCACCGCTCACAGCGGCACGACCACGACTACGACGTGCGTGATGACATCACGCAGCACAAGATCGACAAATCAAGGGCGCGACATGCTCGGTCGACTAACTCGGAATAGGAAGATGTGGAGCTCTGCGGTGCCAGATGCTTCAGCAGATCCATCAGGCAGAAGCGAATGCCCAAGGGGTTCAAACTCCCGTTGGAGAACCCAAAGTTTGACGGCCTACATGACCCAAAAATCTGGCTGGAGGACCACATCTCCTCTGTCAGGCTCCACGGAGGCAGTCGAAGCACGACCATGCAATGCTTACAGCTACAGCTGCAGGGCGCCACCCGAGCATGGCTCAACAACCTCCCACACGGATCCATTCGCAGTTGGAATGAGCTGGTTTACAGCTTCATGCGCAACTTTAAGGGCACATACAAGTGGCCCGCATCAATCGAAGAGCTGAGATGCTGCCAGCAAAGATCTGGCGAATCGCTGCGCTCCTACATCCAAAGGTGGTCCATGATCAAGAACTCCGCAGAAAACATCTCGGAGGATCACGCGATTGACGCATTCAATGGCGGCGTCCGCCGCATAGAGCTCAGGGAGGAGCTGGGCCGCTCAAAGCCCAAGACCATTGACCACTTGATGGAAATCGTGAATCGGTGGGCCGATGGAGAAGATTCGGTGAAAAATCGCGTCCACTCCGACGAGGAGGCAGAACTCGAGCGCAGACGCGACCGCCGAGGCAAACACCATATGCGCATCTATGATGACCGCGGCAACGTCAACATGGTCGCAGCTGGCTACGCCGACAGACGCGACGATAACCGCAACAACGGATACCGCAGTGGTGGATACCGTGACTCCGGGAAAACCATGCAAGTATGGCAACACCGCAACCGTGATGAGGCACCCGCGACATCCATCGAAGAAAAACTGTCCAGGCCATGCACGGTGCACTTCTACATCGACAAACATGATGGAAAGAAGAAGTCCAGCCACCTCCTCAAGGGATTGGTTCGAATGAATCGGAACGCGGTCGAGAGAGGCTACGGAGCGGCTCTAGGCGCCGTGGCACATGGCGCTCCGCCACCGCCACCTGGAATGCCCCCAAACGCAGCTGTGTCGGACCAACACAAGGGACGTGAACCCTACCCACGGGCCATGGGTACTATGATGATCCAAAAAGGACGCCCTGCAATCGGGTGCAGAAGGCCATCACTCGCCAAGTTAACTTGGTCACACACTCGCCACCATCTACCACTGAGTACCTCAGCAGAAGCGAGTCCTGCATCACCTTCGACAAACGCGATCATCCGCCTCAAGTACCTCGTCCAGGCCACTGTCCCCTCGTACTTGAGGCACAAATTGGAGGCTTCGATATGAGCCACGTCTACATGGATGGTGGAAGCGGCATCAACCTTATATTCGCGAGTACCTTGTGAGCCATGAGGATCCCCCTGACTTTCCTAGAAGCCTCAGACACAACATTCCACGGCATCGTCCTAGGCAAGGGCGTGTATCCCCTGGGCAAAATCAACCTCGACGTCATCTTCGCACGCCAAAAAACTTTCGGCGCGAGCGCATCGACTTTGAGGTCGTCGGCTGGCCCTCACAGTATCACCGCATCCTCGGACGTGTCGCGTTCGCTAGGTTCATGGCAGTGCCACACTACGCCTACCTGCAAATGAAAATGCCAGGTCCCAATGGCGTCATCACAGTCAACGGGAGCTTCGAGAGGTCCGACAGTTGTGACAGGGAATTCAACAGAATTTCCCAGTCCTTCGGCATGCAGGAAGAACTCGCGAGACTAAAGGAGTCGACAGACAACGATACGCCTCCCCAAAGCCAAGCTCGCCTGATTTATCTTTCGACTCATCAGTGCACACAAAGAAAGTGCAGGTTCATCCCTCGGATCCCGCCAAAACGGCCCTCATTGCCAACAACTTGAGTCCCGCATAGGAACTCGCGCTCGTCGAATTCCTTCGTGAGCACTGGGAAATTTTCGCCTGGTGTCCTGCGGACATGCTAGGAGTTCCCAGGGAATTCGCCGAGCATGCACTCAACGTCAACCCCGACGCAAGGCCAGTTAAGCAAACAATCCGGCGATTATCTGAGCCACGGGCGCAGGCTGTTGGAATGGAGATCAATAGACTCCTCGATGCCAAATTCATACGCGAGATCAAGGAAAGCACTTGACTCGCTAACACGGTGGTGGTACCAACAAAGGACACGGATATCCTGTGGATGTGCGTGGACTTCACCTCCCTGAATAAGCACTGCCCAAAGGATCACTTCCCGCTACCGCGCATCGACTAGATCATCGACTCCACCACGGGATGCGAGCGCCTCTACTTCCTCGACGCCTACTCAGGCTATAATCAGATTCGAATGAAGGAGGAAGATCAAGAGAAAACAACATTTACAATGCCCTTCGGCGTGTTCTGCTACAACACAATGCCCTTCGGGCTAAAGAACATGGGAGCCACCTACCAGCGGTGCATGCAGGCTTGCCTCAAGGAGCAACTTGGTCGCAACATTCAAGTCTATGTCGACGACATAGTAATCAAGACCAAGGAGGAAGCCTCCCTAATCGACGATTTGCGCAAAACCTTCGCCAACCTCGACCGCTACCAGATCAAGCTCAACCCGGACAAATGCGCCTTCAGCGTGCCATCTGGGTAACTACTCAGATACCTCATCTCTGCCAGAGGAATCGAGGCAAACCCGAAGAAAATAAAAGCCATACTGGCCATGGAGAAGCCGAAGAACATAAGGGGCATCCAGCAGCTGGCTAGGCGAATCTCGGCCCTCAGTCGATTCATCAGTCGGATGGGTGAAAAGGCACTACCCTTCTACCAACTCCTCCGCAAAGCTAAAAAGTTCGAGTGGACCAACGAAGCGCAAGAAGCATTCGAAGACCTCAAGCGCCTGCTATCCACTTCGGCAGTACTGGTGACCCCACGAGAAAGGGAACCGCTATTGCTATATATCTCCGCCACCAACCAGGTGGTCAGCACAGTGCTCGTGGTCGAACGAGTCGAGGAAAACAAAGTCCATGGGGTACAGCGCCCAGTCTACTACCTCAGCGAAGTCCTCACGCCAACAAAACAACGGTACCCGCACTACCAGAAGCTGGCGTACGGCATCTTCATGACCACCCGGTGACTACGCCATTACTTCTAGGAACACCCAATCGTGGTGGTAAACGACGCCCGTTGGGGCATATCCTCAATAACCCCGTTGCCACGGGGCGAGTCGCGCTTTGGGGAATCAAATTGTATCACATATGAAAAACACGACGCGATCAAGTCGCAAGTTCTCCCTGACTTCCTCGTGCACTGGATGGAGAACCAGCTCCCTGACAAACCATACATGTCCTACCTCTGGACAACGCACTTCGACGGATCCAAGCGGAAGGATGGAGCAGGTGCAGGTGTCATACTGACATCACCTCAAGGGGACAAGCTGAAGTACATCCTACGAATGCAGTTCACCGCCTCCAACAACGAAGGTGAATAAGAGGCCCTGCTACACGGGATGAGGATGGCAAAAGCCTACGGCGCCAAGAGACTCATTATTTACGGTGACTCCAAGTTGGTCGTCAACCAAACAATGCATGAGTGCGGCGCACTGAACGATAACATGATCATCTACCGCGACCTCTACGACACACTTGAAGGGGACTTCGACGGTTGCGAACTGCGACATGTAGGCCGTGAAAGCAATGAAGAGGCGGACATACTCGCCAACATAGGCTCTACCTGCGCCCCCATACCACCTGGGGTATTTCTCGAGCGCATCTGCGAACGCTCCGTCAAGCCAAAGGCCGCAGAGAAGAAAACAAGCGCAGCAACGGACTCGGGGGCTACGTCGCCCAATGAGCCAATGTCACTCGATGACCTGGAGCTGGACACAGGACTCGAAGGACCAATGAGCGTCATGATGATAGAATCATCCTGGACTCAGCCATACATCACGTACCTCCTCAGCAAACGGCTACCAGACGACCCGATTGATGCGCGACACATCGTGCGGCGATCCAAGGCATTCGCTGTTATCAACGGTGAACTATACAAGCGCAACATCACATGAGTACTCCAGCGATGCGTCTCCGCGGTTGACGGAAGAGCTGTCCTCCTCGACATCCATGAGGGAACCTGCGGACACCATGCTGGCAGCCGCGCCCTCGTGGCCAAAGCTCTGCGAGCTGGGTTCTACTGGCCTACGGCCATGCGCGATGCCAAAGACATCGTCCAGAAATGCAACGCGTGTCAACGATTCGCGGACAAGCCGCACGCACCTGGCGCGGAACTCCGGCCAATCCCATTGGCCTAGCCCTTCGCACAATGGGGACTCGACATGGTCGGCAAGCTCCCCAAGTCCTCATGAGGAGGTTACGTCTACCTCCTGGTGGCAGTCAACAAGTTCACCAAGTGGATAGAAGCCATGCCAGTGACCAATCAATCGGGGCATAGCACAGTCAAGTTCTTTGAGTCCATCGTCTTCCGCTTTGGAGTGCCACACAGCATCATCACGGACAATGGAACAAACTTCACATCCAAGGAGTTCCAAGAATTCTGTGAGAATCTGGGAATCAACATCAGCTACGCCTCAGTAGCACATCCACAGACCAACGATCAGGTTGAAAAGGCGAACAGGCTCGTCTACGGCGGCATCAAGAAGCGACTCCTCCGGCCACTCGAACAAGCCGCGGGCTGCTGGCCAAACGAACTGCAATCAGTACTCTGGAGCCTACGCACAACCCCAAATAGTGCTACAGGCTACACCCTGTTCTTTATGGTGCACGGGGCCGAAGCGGTGCTGCCCGCCGAGGTACGGTACAAGGCGCCACGCGTGGTCGCTTACAGCAAGCATGAGTCATCCCTTGCACTCGAAGACTCCGTCAATCTCCTCGACGAGGCAAGGGAAATCGCCGTGGAAAGATCAATGATCTACCAGCAGAACCTGCGCAACTACCACAGTAGGAGGCTACGCCCCAGATCCTTCGTCAAAGGCGACCTAGTCCTGCGACTAAAGCAGCAAGGACATCTCAATCTCGAATCTCCCTGGGAAGGACCATACATGATTACAGAAGTAATCCCAGGTGGCACCTATCGCCTTCAAGATCTAGAAACAGGAGTCGCATACTCCAACCCCTGGAACGTCGCACAGCTGCGACGCTTATACCCTTAGTCGTTTTTACTTTTGTATCGCAAATAAGGCACTCAGCCAAGGCTACTTAGCCACACATTGTACCTCGTACTGTCTCACGAATAAATAAAGCTAAGTGCCCCAAAACTCTGTGTCTTCCTTTATTTTTCCGCAACTTATCGACTCGGGCGCTACGCCACCCTACACACATCTGTTCTCCGAACTAAAACGTGATATCCTGAGTAGCTGGCACATCAAATCGAAACCCTTGACACAACATCAACCCAGTTGCAACGCATCTGACAGGTTGACAAGGGACTGAGATAAACGCATGGCCAGGCTAACAAAAAGGAGTCGCATAGTGCAACGCACTCACACGCTAACAAGATCTTTATACATATTCGACAATAAATTATACACAACATTTATAAGAACTTTACAACACGGGTACACTTATGTGCAGGATATAAACTAAGCTACTACTGCAACAAGAGAATGTTGGTTTGTTCCTCAAAGAAGTCGACGATCTCTTCTGCTGGTTGATCCATCGCTGGTAGTGCGGCACCATATTCCAGGCAGAACCTGCTGGTGGCGCAGGTGGCCCAGCCACAATTGCCGCAACATCTACGTCGGGCCTATGCAGTCGCACCAGCGATAGAGCAGCCTTGGCACCAGCCACCAACTGTTTCCTCACACACTCGCGAACCGCGACCAGGTCTTGAAATTTGGCGAGGAGGGCCAGTAGGCTTGATGGAGTAACATCCAGCGGAAACATCATCCGATAAATGTTCTCCAAGCATGACTGCAACTTCTTCAGAAAGTGCATCACTCGCGACGCACGATCCTGCAGGGTCGCCAGCGCAATCGCACGATCATGATCTACCTAGAAGTACCCACTCTCTTGAAGTTGCTCCTGGGTCAGATCATGCATACAAATGACAATTCTCTCCTTCTCATCTTGTGGATGACGCGCGCTGACAACTATACAAAGCCAAAACAGAAGCATAAGGATAGCGCACCATTGCGAATGACTACAAGGAAAAAATAAGAGCAAGCAAACTAACACTTGAATTGGTCGCCCAGCTGCGTCACCTCGCCAAGTAGATACTGTTCTCGGGCAGCGGCCTTCTCTGCCTTTGACTTCCATACATCCGCGTTACCACGGAGCATGGGCAATTCACGCTCTAACTGCTTCACGCGGTCACGCAATCACGAAAGCAGCGACAGCTCATCTACCCTAGAGCGCGACGGCGCCAAAGTATCATCAAGGGCCGACGAGTCCTGAGGTTACCTCAAAGGATCACTTGATGTACCCTACCACAAGCCAAGCAAGAAGCGAATAAGAAGATCCAATCAACACATAAACAAAAGATTCGAGTGCATTCAAGAATGGAAAAAAGTATCAACAGATACACCCCCCAAAAGGCATGTTCTAGACAAAAGGCATAAACTAATCAACTAATACAAAACTACTGAGGAGCGATTGGATTCTTCGACTTCGACGGCTTCGGGGGCTTCATCGAGTCCGTGACAGTGTCAGATGCCACTGACTTTCCGCCAGCCTCTGATGCTGCAGCCTTTGCCGCCTTCTTGGCTTGTTGCAGCTCCTTAGAGTACTTCGCAACCGTGCTAATTAGCTGCGGCCCATATTTTCCACAGGCAGTCGCGAAGGGAGCAAAGACTACCTGCTGGCTGTCCGTGCTAATGGGCATCGCCTTCGAAACTGCTGCTGGGTCAACCTCGACTCCGTGGGCCTGCACCATGGCGAGTGACATTGACGCGCCAGCCGCACAGTGCGGGTTCTTGAAGCTCGCAGGAACACCCCCAGCGAGAGACTCCACCAGCTCGTTCATGTTCTCGATTAACTCAGCCTTGGGCATCAACTCCTCCCGAAGGCGACTGAGCATGCCCTTGGCTTTGGAAAGCATATCCTGAACAGCGGCGCTACAGTCATCGACTGCTGAAAGTGCACCCGCCAAGGCATCATCGCGACGGAGGGCCTGACGGTCGAAGCTCAAATCACCAGCATCTGTACATAAACTCATACATGGACAAAACATCAGCGCCAACGGCAAAAATCGAACAGAGAAAGATGATGATATCCAAACATAGTACTGAGAGGGCCTTGGCAATCGAGAAAAGCTGTTCTTCGAACAACTTCTCCCTGGCCGCGATGGAGGTACGCAGATCCTCTTCACGCCTCTAAGCCTCGCCACGCGCCGCGATCGCCTCATCGCGGCCCTTCACAGTCATGGCGAGTGTTTTCTCCATGGTGGCAGCGTTGCGCAGGAGGGCGTTATGTTCAGCTACAAAACAAAAGGGATTGACTATCAGTCGACCATATAAAAAGGAGAAGAAGAGGAAGTGAAGAACACTTACTTTCAACCACGCGATGACGCATCTCTAGCATTGCATGCTGACGACCCATCACAACCACTTGCTCCGCCAAGTGAGCGGCTTCCTTCACAAGGGGCTATTGCACAACAAGGGATCAGCAAATGTCATAGATAACATCGACTGCAACATCAAAAGAAGAAATCCTACACTTACATGATCCTCCAGTGACTCCGAAGTCGATTGGTGTGTAGTCATCCGGGCAACCATTCAATGCTCCCCTTCATGCAGAGAGCTAGAAGAGTTGTGCCCGGAGTGGGCCACCAATGGAGGGGAAGGAGCACGCTCGACCTCTTTCTTGGCCCTTGAGGTTGCGACTCCTGATTCTTTCAAAAATTGGACGTCGCCAGAAGATGATGATGCCTCTTGACTGCAAAAACAAAACCAGCATCAAGGACAAGGCAAAGCCAATGAAGAATCAGAAAAAGACAAACCAAATACTTACCAATCAAATTTATCAAAGTCAAAGGTTGGTTCCCTCGACTCTGACGAAGACTCCTTTGGTAGTCGCATCTTCTTGCGAGAAGATGGCGCAACGGCTCTCACAGGAATGGCAGGGATTGGCGACCCCACACCAACGCCTACACCTTCCGGAGTCAAAGGAGACGACGCATCAGAATCCTTGCTGCGCGAACGCTTGCGAGTATCCGGACTACCCGACTCGGGGGCTTCCTCTTCCACATCGGATAGGACGGTCGATTCTGACTCGTCCTCTTCCAAGTCCTCGCGAGGGATAACCCCCTCAGAAAGAGGGGCATACAGGGTGACACCGCCCAATCCTGTATATAGACAACAAATTCAGCACAAAGCAAAGAAGCAGCAAAGAAGCAATCAAAAAACTAAGCTACTACGTAGCACAATTGTACCTCAGGAGGAGGGTTAGAAGCGTCGAACGGGGGAATGACTGGCTCACTAGGAAGCACATCCTTGACGGTGTATGTGGTCACCAGTTGAACCCTTTTATCCACCTCACTCGTGGACATGCCATCGGCAGACACGCGAGTGACATCGTTAGTGCCAGCCTACTGAAACATGGGATGGACTCTGGCCTGCAGGGGCTGGACACGACGGTGCAACCACGTGCGAATGAGGGTGCAACCTCCCTCCTCTTTGCCTATGCGACTCTCGAGGTCGCAGACGCGCTCGTACATCACATCTGTCTCTACGGACTCGCTAGGCATGACTACATTCTTCCAGGAGCGCCTCCTCTTGCACGACGTCGCGGGATCGAAAGGTGTGAGTCCGAAGTGGTATTCGTCGGCCTTCTGGTCACGAACGTAGAACCACTTGTCCCACCATCCTTGGACGGACTTCATCAGCTTGATGTCGAAATAGGTGGCGGATGGATCGACGTGGATTCCGCAGCCGCCTACATCATAGACTAAGGAGCCAGACGCAGATTGGCACTTCAATTGGAAGAGGCGCTTGAAGAGGCCGAAGTGAGGCTTGATTCCGAGCCAGCACTCGCAGAGGGTGATGAAGCAAGAGATATGGAGGATAGAGTTCGGGGACAGCTGATGGAGCTGAAGCCCGTAAAAACAAAGGAGGCCCCTGAAGAAGGGATGCAGGGCAACGAAAGGCCGTGAATGACGAACGCCAAGAACATCACTCGAAAACCAGCGGGAGGAGAGGGGATTATCTCACCGCCGGGGATGCGCTCGTCGGCGACTACGGCGGACAGCACTCCATCTTGACGAAGAAGACGAAGATCAGAGGACTTGATTATGGACGGATGCCACGCGCCATTCGTGATGCGGGTGCCCGTGCCCTTCTTCTTCCCGCCGGTGGTGGTGCTGGTGCCCGCAGCAGCGGAGCCGCCCTTCTTCTTCACCGCAGCAGCGGTAGCCGCGGAATCGGCCGCAGCACCTCCTCTCTTCTTCCCCATTGTGTGGCGGTGATGCGACCAGAGAAAGTAGCTAGGAAATGCGCGGAGCTGGTCTAGTGCCGCGGAGGAAAAGAGAGCATAGAAAGCAGGGGAGCAGCGGCATTAGCGATGAAGGCAAAAGATGAGCGAAAGCAGATGTGAATTTTACCGTCGCAGCACCACTACTTAACCTCTGGAAGATGCAATCTAGCGGCTCATAAAAACCCTACTGCGATCATCGTGCTAGACACGTGGAGGATCTGAAACATGAACCGTCCCCCCACCACTCCCATTACACGTGGAAATCGAGGAGGCGCGGTTAAAATAAAGATTACGCGTGCCCAGTCAAATCAGAGTCAGGGAGTGGGACCCACCGCTCGTCATGTCCCGTCAAACTCGCTCACGCGGGAAACTGAGGTCATGAAATCGTCAACACTGACGTCATCAA
Organism: Avena insularis; assembly: GCA_023614405.1. NCBI lineage: Eukaryota > Viridiplantae > Streptophyta > Magnoliopsida > Poales > Poaceae > Avena > Avena insularis. Next base: position 479,602,998 of record CM042686.1, on the reverse strand, counting down.
AAGCTACGTAGCAGAAGACTTCGATTACTTTAGTTCTTGCTCGAGTCTTCGACTCCACCAAGCACTCGGGGGCTACTCCCGTAGGGAGCGCTGGTCGCGCATCCTACGATTATCTTTCTTCTTCTTTTTTCAGGAGCATGGACAATCAAAGCAAACCAAACCACTCGAAGCATGATTCAACTATGGACATGGGTTACTCCCATAGGGAGCGCCGGAAGTAAATTTCGACTAAAACAAGCAAAAGTTATTTAGTCCCTGCTTGAGTCTTTGACTCAACCAGGCACTCGGGGGCTACTCCCATAGGGAGCGCTGGTCGCGCACCCTATGATTATTTGTACAAAGTATTGTGTGTTGATAACATCCACACTCGAAGTTTATGGCGACACCGCCTCATAAATTTTTTCCTACAAAGAGACTGCGTCTCCTGGGTTACCCGAATCGTCTCCGCGATGATAAAATTCGGATGTCGCGCTTACAGCGTGAAGGTAAGACCTGAATAAGGCCTGGCAACGCATTTGCTGCGCACTACTAGAAATATATCCGTGCCTACAGGTACGATGAATATGCCTTGACGGACGCATCGAGTGCTCACACCCATATACTGGAATTCGACTCCTGTAAGACCTCCGCGGCTTGAGTCGCATTACACCAGCACTTTTCCAGATTCGAGTCCGGGGACTCGAGTTTGAGTAGGTGGCGTTGTTTTACCCTAAGGTAGTTAACTCATACCGATACATCGGTTAGAATCAGGCACGCACACCAACAATCCCTATGACACGGACAAAGCAATCGAAACATGTACTCAGTCATGCACTCGAAAGACTTCATAAAGTCCCCAGTCGAATCTGCGATTCCACTGGACACTCGGGGGCTACTAACATGGGTATAGCCTACAGGTACTCGAGCTTGGTATATACGGCCTAAATATGTAAAGGCCCACGGTGTCACCAAGGCCCAAATGAAGGACTAGCGTAACCTACGAACTCTCGATTGCTTGAAGAATAAGAAGAAGCTAAAGATAGAAAGTTTAAAGGGGAAAACCCTAACCTGTAACCGACTCGACCTGCTACCCGAGACCTAGCCTATCTATATAAAGGGTAGGAGGGGCAGCGAGAAGGACACACGCAACCCTAGTTTCCACAACCCTCGCCAGATTGCATCTGCGCACCATTGTAATCCTCGATTCCTTTGATAATTCCACGAGCAGACAAGCAGGAATAGGGACCTCTACGAGGCCTAAACCTGGGTAAATCTTCGAGTCCCCTGTGTGCTTGTTTGCTAGCCGATAGATGTCTCTAGCGCTCCCTCCTTCTCCAAAACCCAAGTCCATAACAATGGGCATTGATGAGTTAAACCCTCGTCAGGTAATTAGGGTTTTTGTATCGGAGGCGATATATAGGCGAAAGGGGAGGCTGAAGGGGTGCCGGAGGTGGCCATACCACCCCTAGCATGGGCCAGGCTGGGCCACACGGCCAGGTGGTGTGGCGCCCCCTGGCCCCTCTCTGTCTCGTATTCTGGCTCCTTGTGTCCCTCGGTGAAAAACTGACTTTGGATTTTGTCCCGTCCAATTTCGAGAATATTCATTTTTTGACTTTCCTAGAACCAAAAACAGCAGAAAATAGGCAGCTGGCACTGTGGCTCTTGTTAATAGGTTAGTCCAAGAAAGTGTATAGAAAGTACTCCAAAGTGTGGACAAAACATAAGAAAGTAGATAAAACCAAGCAGGGAACATAAAAAATTATGGATATGTTAGCAACAAGATTTATCATTATACTCACAGCAACAACATTTATCAAAGCAATAAGTATCATTATAAGTAGAGCACATGTTTCTAGCAATGGTATACAATTTATTAATTTGTTCCCATAAGTGTTTCCCTTTTTGGGACAAGCGGTGTTCCTCATAATATTTTTGTTCTTCCGTGAACCCACCATACCAATAAGATCTAGTCTCAAAGAAACTAACCATTGATAGAAAGCATGATAAACCAAGACAATAACAAACCAACAAAAATAACAACTATAGTAGGAACTAATTTTTTTGTATTTTTGATAAAAAGAAGTGATACGTTGCAAACGTATCTATAATTTTTGATGTTCCATGCTTGTTTTATATCTAGTTTCTTATGTTTTGTCCACACTTTGGAGTATTTTTACACACTTTCTTGGACTAACCTATTAACAAGATGCCATAGTGCCAGTTGCCAGTTTTCTTCTGTTTTTGGTTCCAGGAAAGTCAGAAAATCAATATTCTCGGAATTGGATGGGACAAAAGCCAAAGTCAATATTTTACCGGAAGACACTTGGAGTCCGAAGAAGAGACGAAGGGGGGTCATAGGGCGGCCACACCACCCCTTGGCATGGGCAGCCCTAGGCCGCGCCAGGGCTTGGTGTGGGACCCCTGGCCGGCCACCGACCTCGCCCCTTCGCCTATAGGAACCCCTGGGACGAAAACCCTAAATCGACCAGCCTCTAGCCACAAAAAGTTCCACAGCGCCGCCGCCGCCGAAGAGGAGATTCGGGGGACAGAAAGTCTCTATTCCAGCACCCTGCTGGGACGGGGAAGTGCCCCTGGAGCCATCTCCATCGATCTCTACCGCCATCTCCATCGCCATTGCTGATTCCCATGATGATGAGGGAGTAGTTCTTCCTCGAGGCTAAGGGCTCTACCGGTAACTATGTGTTCATATCTCTCTCTATGCATGATCATATTGTGATCATGAGCTTTGTAATCAAGTAGATCTACTTTGCTACTCATGATCATATTGTGATCATGAGCTTTGTAATCAAGTAGATCTACTTTGCTACTCAAGTGCTTTAATAGATCTCTGCTCTCCTCATGTGTGTGAAAGTGACAGCGTGCACACCATTTAATAGATTAGAAATACTTGTTATGAATTATATTTGGAGTTGGATGTCTCTATGAAATTGTGGTGTTTGTTGGAACCATCTAGTGCTCAAGGTGACAGTGTGGGGTTATCTAGATGGGGAAAGCGAACTTTGAGGAGTGTTGTTATAGCCCTACCATGGATTAGAGTGTCCAACCGGAGAGTAGTTAAGAGTAGTATCATGAAGAGAAGATATTTATACGAGAGTCTTCATTAGCAAAAGTATGATCCCTAGGCCTTGTTTCTAAACATTGAAACACCGTTTGCAATTAGATCTGTTACATGTTTGCTTGCTACCATCTTTATTTCAGTTTGCCTTTAGTCTCTTCCATGCCATCAAGCTATTTTCTGGCACTGTTATCGCTTATAATTATCCATCCACTTGTATTTCACTATCTCTTTGCCGAACTAGTGCACCTATACACCTGACAAGTGTATTGGGTGTGTTGGGGACACAAGAGACTTCTTGTATCTTGATTGCAGGGTTGCTTGAGAGGGGATACCTTTGACCACTTCCTCCCTGAGTTACAGTGAGGTTACAGTGAGGTTGTTAATCTCACTGATTTTGCTGAAAACAAAGGATTAAACGTATAGTGTGGAAGATGGTAATTGCTTGCAGAAAGTAAAGAGTAAATGGTAAACACTAGATAGTATATCAATGGTAAAGGAGTGGACTAGGTTCCACAGTTCACTAGAGGTGTTTCTTCTTAAGATAAATAGCATGTTGGGCGAACAAATTACAGCGGGGCAATTGACAGATTGAGAAAGCATAACAATGCATATACTAGACATCTTGACTCCTATGAGATTTGATTGGGATTACAACATAATACATAGACCGTAATCCAACTGCATCTATGACTAATAATCTACCTTTAGGTTATCATCCGAACCCCTTACAGTATTAAGTTGCAAGCAACAGATAATTGCATTAAGCAAAGTGTGTAAAGTAAACAATACAATTTCCCCATGGACAAAGGATTGTTGTTTTCTCCCTAGTAGCAACAACACATCTACAACCTTAGAGATTTCTGTCACTTCCCCAGATTACTAGAGGCATGAACCTACTATCGATCATAAATACTCCCTCTTGGAGTTACAAGCATCTACTTGGCCAAGATAGCTACTAGCAACGGAGAGCATGCAAGATCACAAATAACATAGACATGATAGAATCAATAATCAATCTGGCATATTATCTCAATATCCATCGGATCTCCGCAAACACAACATATAGGATTACAAATAGATGATCTTGATCATGAACAGAGCTCACAAGATCTAAACATGATAGCACAAAGGAGGAGATCCAACCATCTAGCTACTGTATGGACCCATAGTCCAAGGACGAACTACTCACACATCACTCCGGAGGCTGGCATGGTGATGAAGAAGGCCTCCGGGATGATCTCTCCCCTCTGGCAGGGTGCCGGGAAGAGCTTCGGATCCCCCTGATCTAGGGATGGAGATGGCGGCGGCTACAGACTCTTTCATGGATTTTTGATCGGGTCCTAAAGGTTTCTGCATCGGGGTACTTTTATAGGCGAAGGGGCAAGGTCGGTGGGTGCCTGAGAGGCCAACACCATGGGGCGGCGCGCCCTAGGGGTGGCCGCGCTAGCCCTAGGTGTGGCCACCTCGTGGCCCCACTTCGGCTGCCCTTCGGACTCCGTGTTCCTTCTGGTAAAATATTGACTTTGGCTTTTGTCTCGTCCTGTTCCGAGAATATTTTCTTACTAGCTTTTCTGAAACCAAAAACAGCAGAAAATAGGCAACTAACACTTCAACATCTTATTAATAGGTTAGTTCTAGAAAATGTGTAAAAATACCTCAAAGTGTAAACAAAACATAAGAAAGTTGATACAAAACTTTCTTGGAGCATCAAAAATTATAAATACGTTTACGACGTATCAATGACACGGAGGTTGTCGGAGTTTCGAACGTGTGTGCGATCACGAATGCACCACTACTTTGCGGTGCTGGGCTTACTGGTGCTAGACCTGCTGGACTTATTGGTGCTAGATCTGCTGGAGTCGCTGGACTTTATGACGATCTTGAGATCGGCAAGTGTACGACTATATCATCCACAAGTACAACCTCATAATGCTTTGTCGCTCTTCATTGATATGTTCTTGGTGGATGTATATCCACCTGTTAATTGTATCTAGGTAGATAGATCTTGGTGCTTAGTTATTCACATTGTAGGATTTTTTTGTTTTCTATTCTACGAACCCAACAGGGGCCACACGTCCCCATCCACCGCCGCTCGGCCTCGCTGCCAGCCAGGTTCCGGCAACCATTTGCAAGCGGCACCGCCATAGTTTTGCTCATCATGCTCCCCTCTACCCAACCCGTGTGCTATCGTCTCCCCGCGCGCACTCAATCGGTGGATCGATCAATGATCTAGGAGGATCGTTCTCGGATGACGTCATGCCCACATCATTAAGCCCTTTTGTTTTATTTAAATGTTTTATAAATTGTTTTTTGGAAATAATAAATACCCCTGTGGACCATGTCTGTCAGGAATTTAATAATTTCTGAAAATGTTTTCAGTAATTATTAAAACTACGATGGGTGGGACCAGGTGTATAAATATTTTATATATTACAAAATTGTTTAATTCTTCTAAAAATTATTTAAAATGCATTTTAAATGAGAAAATTCATAACAAATTCATTTTAAATCAGAAAAATATGTATAGTATATCAATTTTGTTAGAAAAATGAGATATATCTCATAGCATCAAAATCATGCATTATTCGATAACTTTAATTGCAATTTTAATTAGAAAAACCAATTAAACCCCATAGGCGATTCCAAGGTTTCTCTATTTTAGGGTTTGCACCCCTCATACCCTGTTTAAAATGGTCGAGCATGTCTTAGGGTTTCATTTAGTGCTAATTAACTTATCATATCATCATTCTTGCTTGAGCATTGAATCTATGCCATGTGTTGATTGTTTCCCCTTTCTTTCTGGTGTTTAGTTCTTCTCGGTAGAATACGATACCGACTCCGAGATCGAAGACCGAGGTTAACACCATCGAAGATAACAAACAATACTTGATCAACTACAATCAAGTCAAGCACAAGGCTTTCTAAGAATGATACATTGCAAATGTATCTATAATTTTTGATGCTCCATGCTTGGTTTTATCCACTTTCTTGTGTTTTGTCCATACTTCGGAGTACTTTTCATATGATTTCATGGACTAACCTATTAACAAGAGCCACAGTGCCAGCTGCTTGTTTTCTGTTGTTTTTGGTTCCAGGAAAGTCAGAAAATGAATATTCTCGGAATTGGACGGGACAAAAGCCAAAGTGCCTATTTTTCCGGAAGAATCATGGAGCCAGAATACGAGACGGAGGAGGGCCAGGGGCTGGCCACACCCCTAAGCGCAGGCCTGGCAGCGCCAGGCATGGTCCGCTTCTAGGCATCCCCTCGGTCTCCCTCTTCGCCTATAAGAAGCCTTCTGACCTAAAAACTCGGGGGGGGGGGGGGGTAGACGTTTTTCCAAAAAGAGTTTCGCTCCGCCGCCACCACCAGATTCCACGAAACAGCACCAGAAACTCCGTTCTGGCACCCTGCCGGGATGGGGAATTGGAGGAGATCATCGCCATCATCGTCACCATCGCTTCTCCATCGACCATCCGTGTTTCCCCCATCTATGAGTGAGTAATCCCCCGCTGTAGGCTATGGAGATGGTGTGGCGCCCCGCTAAAACCACTACTAGAAAATCGCTGTGTTTTTGTGTATTGCATCATCATGACCGCATGCTCATGTCATCATGCCACATTGCATTTGAGCATCATCATGTTCATCATGCCACGTTGCATGGTACATAGAATTAGAATTGTTGCATTTAAACAGTGGCACTTGTATTTGGGTCTTGGTAATTTTATTTGTTATTTGTATTTGCTTTCTCTCTATTTCGCCTCACTCTATTCTATTCCAGTTGGTGCCATTGGTTATGGAACCATAATGTCTAATTCTTATTCTTTCAGTCTTGCTATTCCATTTAACAATAATGCTCAAATTTAGTTGGGGGCATCATCTCTTATTCTCTCTATATCTGCCTTGTGGTCTCAATCTTGCCATATGATCCTCTTGCTTATTCTACCACCTAATGGACATATGGGTTTTTTTTTCCTTATTTTAAATCATGCTCATATGACCATGTGTGGATCAATTCATTTAAATCTTGCCTTATTCAAATTCTAGTAGCACCACAAGTTTCCCTCTAATCTTTTATTAAACCTAGTCCCTCCTTTTTCGATTTAAATTCAAATGATGATGTTGGAGTCTTCTAATTGTTGTGTGTTCTAGCTCAAACTCATGTGACCATCAATCTTTACCTTCTTCTATTTTATGTATTGCTTGAGTGGATCTCTCTTATATCCTTTTAATCATCTTCCCCTATTACATTTTTCTCATCTAATCAATCTATTCCACTTTTCTTCTTGTGCTTGATATCCTTCAATTATTACATCCTTGGTGATCTTCATTCCTTACAAATATTTGATCTTCTGCATTCTCTTCTACTTATCTACATAATGTTTTCTTGTATTGATCTAGCCACGTATCTTGCACTCTCTCGATTCTACTAACTCTACCATGACACCACCCTTTTATTCCAAACCTCACACAAATATGCTTTCCATACCATCTTGCCTAAACCCTTTTGCCGCTTTTATGAATATAAAATTATTTTTATTAAAAGCCATGTTTATTTTTATTTAGCTTAAATACCTGTAAGGTAAATATATACAAGGTATCTCTCTTTTCTTATTTTAAAAACAAAATAAATAATAGTTTTGGTCCGTTTTAGAATCACAGAAGATTTTCTTATTTTTAATAAAATAAAAGTAGACCAAAAAGTCGTCTATGTTTTGGCCCAAAACTAGTCTCATCTAGACTATTTTAGACTGTATAAATAATTATTTCCCATTTCTTCTTACTCCCCAAACTGTAGCCCCAAAATCTATCTAAAAATCTCCCCATTTTTTTTCATATCTTAATATGGACATCTCCACTTATCCGCCCAAAATCCTATTCCAAATTCTCTAAATTTTCCATTAGGTTTCTCATTGCCGGTGTACTTTGTTCATATGCAGCTGGCCATCTATTTATTCTTTTGATCCGTGTGTACTAGGCATGCCATCCCGCATGGAACAACAACCATGTTTTGTTTTTCTACTTTGGATCCTGGTGTACCTAGTGCAGCGCCGTCGTTTCTCCTTTGAATCCCGTCTGACACGATCTCAGCCAGCAGCACCACGTCTTCTCCTTGTATTTCGTTCTGACCACAAGATCCACAAGGCTCCACCAATTTTTCAACTCCCCAGATCCCATCGATGCAACTCCGCCGCCCCGTCTTGGCCCTGTCCAGCGTGTGGTCGCCTGCTGCCTCGACTCCATCCCCTGCTCCCGTCCACCACACACCACTATGCCATTAGATCTTTATTGGCTGGATCGAGGTTTGCCCCTACTTCCGTTCGCCGGGTCACGGCGCCGCCAAATCGCTGCCGCCGCGACGCAATGCTGTGCACCGGCGCTTGTCCTTTGATCCTTTGTTTTTCCTCTACACCAACCCGCTCCACGGCAGGCAGCTGCACACGCGGGTTCCTTCGCGTATCAGAGGGCCAGCTCCAGCCCGCTTGTCATGTCTCACCAGCGCAGCATCTGAACAGGCTTGGGTCCTGCGCCCGCACCAGCACATCGCCTCCTTCGAATCGGCCGGCCGCCACCACCTGCGTCACCTTGGCCTTGCCTCGGTGCTCCCCACACCAGCCTCCGCAGGTAGCATCTTTATTTTGCATTGTTTCCACACACAGCCTACTCCGAGCTGCCTAATTGGCTGTGTTGTTTTTATCTCGCGTGGCTCCATGCTAATTCATCTCATCTCCATGGCGTCTTCGTTTGCGTTTGAAGGTGGATATATAGCATCGGCCGCAGTTGTCACTTACTCGTTCGTGCCCCAATCTTCTGACATCATCTCCCCTGTCACGTGCTCGACAAAACGATCGCAAGAGTTTTTGCCTTGGATTTTCCAAACCAGCGTCTTTGAGCCGCCACCCTTCGCCAAGGACTTCTTTTCGGTGTCCACTTTGGCTACTTTCGCTATCTCGTGTACAATCCAAAGAATCTGACTCCACCTGAGCCGTGAGACCCTGAACAAATTCATGTTTTTTTTTATAAATGTTATCTAGCTTGTTGCATTTAAATTGTTCATACTCGCATACCTATTGAGGTTGTTTGGATTAAATAGTCGATTCACCTAAATTAAATATGGAGCCATATGCAAGCGATTCTAGTCTTATATCGGCTCCATTTAAATTTACGTAGCGAACCGATACCATGTTTTGCCTTGTTAATTCAATATTTAATTTGTGGGGTTTCTAAATAACTTGAACCGTTTAATTAATCGTCGGGGCCCCAGTTCCGCTTAATATTGCCTAAATGCACCGCATCTTTGTCATGTCATGCATCATATCATAAACATGCTGATTCTTCTGCCATAGTATTAAATAGTGCATCCGGTGTTTGTTTTAGTGTTTGCTTCTTCGCGGATTAGGCCGATGAGTTGATGCGAGTATCGATAAGTTCTCCGGATATGAATCTTCGGCTATATTTCCTAGGCGAGCATTCTCCCCCTTTCTACATATTTTGCATTTATAGTCTTTATTTTCTCCTGTTGATCTATTGCTATCCGTGTCGCGATGCTTTACTGTTCCGTACCAGTTATATTCCGTGCAGCCTTTTATATTGCCTTGGACACCTCCTATTACCTATTGTTTGGTAGATAGCTGGCCTTGCGAGTCGTAGTTGCTTGCTCAGGTGCGATCTCGTTTGTCGAGTACCACAGTTGTTGGTATGCTGGCAGATGTTTACGGTGGAGTTGATCATGATTTTAAATGCAACTATTAAATTGCCGGAATAACTAATAAAAGAGGCATCGGTGGGCAATATATGCTATTTGGTTTTTATGTCCACTTGTGCCCTGTAGCCTCGAGTACTTGATACCTGTTCCTTGACTATTCGCACTATCCACATCCGGGAGGCCTTATGGACCCCCCTGAGCCAGAGCTTGATTCATTTCTATTTCTTGGGGCCACAAAGTAGTTTGGGGCTTTATTACTATCCTGTACCTCTGCCATGCCTTACTGCTTTACTTACGATTGTGCGTGGAGTACCTGTACTATTTTGGAACGTGGAATGTTTTCGCGGTATCGACAAGCCCAGTCACACTTTCGGGTTCCTAGTCGTTTACAGTCATTGACACAAACCCTGGGTCCGTCTCGGAGCCGGCCAACTTCGTTGCGGGTAGCTTAGTGGGGTGACCCCCTGAAATATTTATGAATCCTGTGATTGCTTTGTCGTGAAAGCCTCGTTGGGTTTTGAGTTGGTTTTTCCGAGGTTGATCGTGTGTGTGTTGCTATTTGTGCAACCCTGCAGGGTAAATCTTTCTGAAAGCCGTGTCCGCGGTTATGGACGACTTGGAGCACAGTATCTCGATCATAGACAAACATAACTAAAGTAGTGCTATAAATTTGACTTAATATATGACTAGTAATCAGATTCAACTATAATGGAATGTGATAAAAGTGCCAACAACTGCTGGGTTTTGGGATTCCTCAGGACAATTATATCTGACTAGTAAAGGTTCCAACTACCACATAATGGTAGTTAAAACTGCCCACTACTTATGCTTCAGGATGACTCATGCTATCAATATCTGATTAGTAAGTGCTGCAACTATAATGGAATGAATAAAACTGCCAACTGTGTGAGTTCCTTGGTCTGACTTCCTCGTTTGGTCTCGAGGGGGAAATACCAGGATGGGTTTGTTTGGTGTTAGCTTCAGGTTGGATCCGAATAGGTCTTTCTTAACCCTCTCTAATAGCCGCTAGTGATACCGAGTCTCTATAGGTTGTTTAGTGCCACTGCGCTGCCGCTTCAGCCCACCATACCTATGTAGGCGAGAGCCGCCGAATTCTAGCCTCGCTGTATGGCCTCGATCGACGCTCTTTTTTCCTTTGCCCTTTGTCGGCACCCCTTTTGTTTTAGCAGGTTAAGTTCGACGCCGTTAGCAGGGTTACCCTTCCGGCTTGGCCTGGGCAGGGTTATGGACGCCATTGGTTATTCTTCAGGGCTCTTAGCCCAATTTGCATCTTGTCCGTAGTCGGACGCTCTATCGTTTCCAAGGTGATTTGGATCTTTATATAGTATATCTGTATTCTTGACTCATGGAGTCGTTGTTGTATATATATCTGTTCTGTGGGTCCCATCGAGGACTATTGTGTAATGGTATTACTTCGTTTTCCACCCGCACGAAAGTGCCTGGTGGGCGTCCTTGAATCGTTTCTATGAGGGTTTGGCAGAAAGGCCTAAAACTTGCATAGGGCCGATTCGAGGGTGCTACAGATGGTAGGGATTGGATGAGATCGTTCATGTAATGGCATCAGATTGTTAGGGCATGGTGCCTAGTATCTTTTATTAGTGCTTTATGACTTTGTTGCGACTTGTTGTGCTTAATGCTTGTCACTAGGGCCCGAGTGCCATGATTTCAGATCTGAACATGTTATTGATTCATTATGATAGTATTGTTTATGGTCTTATCTGCAAGTTGTATACACACGTTGTTGTCCGGAACCAATGGCCCTGGCGATGTAAATCGGGATAACCCGAGGGGATGGCTTTGATGTGAGGATCACATGTGTTCACGGAGTGTTAATGCTTTGCTCCGGTGCTCTATTAAAATGAGCACCTTAATTGCCAGTAGTTCCCTTGAGGCCCCGCTGCAAACGGGCTGGCTGGACAAAAGATGTTGTGTAAGTTCTCATTGCGAGCACGTATGACTATATATGAAACACATGCCTAGTATTATCTAGTACTTGGATGCTTTATCTTATTTATCTACAATTGCCCTATGTTCTGATTGCTATGTGAATTGTCTTGTCCATGCAACGCCCGTCCATCCATCCCTATGCCTACCGCACTTGAATCCTACTGTTTACTGCTATTGTTACTACTGTCTTTACTTTACTACTGCTGCTGCTTTGCTATTCCTACTACAAAACTATTGCTACAGATAAACTGATGTGAGCAAGATTGTTTCTAGGTGCAGCTGAATTGACAACTCAGTTGTTAAGACTTATAAATATTCTTTGGCCCCCCTTGTGTCGAATCAATAAATTGGGTTTCACTTCCCTCGAAAATACTGCGATACACCCCCTATACTTGTGGGTCATAAAGACTATTTTCTAGCGCCGTTGCCGGGGAGCATAGCTTTATTTATCAAGTTCACTTGGATTCTCTATTGTTCGCTGCTATCCATCCATCATGGGTAAGTCTCTTGATGGCAAGTTTCCTATTATACCATCCACTACAAGAAGAGGTACGGTTCTGAACACCTCTGTTGCTCTTGATTCACCATCTGTTATAAGTAAGCTCGTTACACCACCACATACACATGCTACACACACTGCTACTACTGCTGAGTCTGAAACTTACGATGTCGCTTCTCGTGCTTGATAAGAGTGGTTCATTAGGTCCTTTCCTAGATGCTACGGTTGCTAGAACTATAGCTGGAAATACTGAAACTCCTAATGAAGACACTACCACACCTGTTAGTTCACCTGAGTCTAGTGAAAGTTATGATATTGAAGATGGTTATGTCGAGATGACCGATGAATTTATTAAAGAATGTAAAAGCACCCATGATAGGAGCGCTGCTAAGAGTCTCCTTGAGAGGCGTACTATTAGACCCAAAGTGTCTCCTATTGCTAAGTTTGCTGCTTCTCCCATAAACATTATAGATGAAGATTATGATTTCTCTCTCGATCTATCTTACATAGCTATTGTCGAGAAAGAACCTTTTTGTGGGACTAAGAATGAATGTGCGGTAGCACATATGAATGAACTTTCTACCATGAGTGACTTGTTTTCTGATGATATTAAGATGCGTACTTACTTTGTTGCTAAGATTTCCCCTTTTCACTAAAAGGAGAAGCTAAAACTTGGTTTAGTAATTTACCTCCTGGATCTATTGATAGCCCTGATTGCTTGATTAGTACTTTCCTGCAGAAATATTTTCCTCCTAGTGCCAGACATGCTATTTTGCAGGAACTTTTTGATTTTAAATAGGGAGAAAAAGAGGTATTGCCTAAATCTTGGGCAAGGTTTTGTGCTTTAATTCATGCACAAGCTGGAAGTCCATTACCTAAGAATGAGCTTCTTGATATATTTTATAATGGACTAACCGAGGAATCTAGGACATACCTAGATAGTTGTGCTGATTGTGTTTTTAGGAATAGGACTCCTAAGGAAGCTGAAGAATTAATGGCTAAAATAAGTAAGAATTATGAAGATTGGACTCCTCCTAAATAAGCTATACCTGAAGTAATTGTACTTGAGCCTACTATTCCGGTGCCTATTCCAATATGAAAGAAGAGGGGAGTTATTGAATTAAGTGATGAAGGAAGCTAAGAAATGTCTTAAGGAGAAGGGAATTAAAGCTGCAGATGTCAAGAATTTACCTCCTATTGAAGAATTATGTAAGCCTATCCTACTCATCCACTATTGAGGTACACTCTCTCCAACACTTTGATGAAGGTGATATCCCTTACTCTAAACCTCCTAATCAATGCTTAGAAGAATTCGATATCTTTATTGTTAAGCAAGATAATTTTAATAAAAGGGTGCAAAATCATCTAATGGAAAACACTAGAGCTATTGTTGAGTTGAAACATATTGTGGAAAGAACCTCTGATGATGTTAAAATGATTGTTAAACACTTTCAAATGGTTCAAACTCAAATAGATCAACTCGTTAAAGTGCAAAACGACTTGCTAGTTAATGCTGCTAAAGAAAAACATGCTTATGAAATTAGAACTAGAAGTGGTGCTGCTACCCAGGATCCTCTATATCCTGAGGGGCATCCCAAAAGAATTGAGCAGGATTCTCAACAAGCTGAAAATAGTGGCTCTACTCGTAAGAAAAGGAAAAAGAAATATAAAACTATTGTAGAACCCTCTAAACCTGCTATAGATCCTAATAATATATCTATCTCCGATGCTGAAACCGAAAGTGGTAATGAACCTAATGAGGAAAAAGTTGAAGAAGAACCTGAAAACCACACTAAGAATACTAAATACACTAAAGAAGATTTTATTGCTAAGAAACATGGTAGTTAAAGAGAACCTTGGGTCCAAAAACCTATGCCTTTCCCTGATAAGAAACACAAGTCAAAGGAGGATGAACAATATAATAAGTTTTGTGAGTGGATGAAACCTTTATTCCTGCAAATTCCTTTGACTGATGCTATTAAATTGCCTCCTTACTCAAAGTATATGAAGGATATTGTCTCGAATAAAAGGAAGAGCCCTAATGAAGCAATTTCTACTTTACTTGCTAATTATTCCTTTAATGGTAAGGTTCCTAAGAAACTTGGAGACCTAGGGATTCCAACTATCCCTTGCTCTATTAAGAATAATTATGTTAGAACTGCTTTGTGTGATTTGGGAGCTGGAGTTAGTGTTATGCCTTTCTCTCTCTATAAGAGGCTTCAACTAGAAAAATTAATACCAGCTGATATATCTTTGCAAATGGCTGATAAATCTACCAATATTCCTGTGAGTATATGTGAGGATGTACCTGTTCAAGTGGCTCATAATTGCTTGATATTAACTGATTTTGTTGTGCTTGAAATGCCTAAAGATGATAATATGTCTATTATTCTTGGGAGACCTTTTCTTAATACTGCAGGAGCTGTTATTAATTGTAATTAAGGAAATGTAACTTTCAATGTGAATGACAAGGAACATACTGTCTATTTCCCCAAGAAGGTTGAAAGAACTTATGGTTTGAATTCAATTGAACATGTTGAGGGCATTCAAGTTGGAGAAATATATTGTTCCATACCAAGAGAAAATTTTGAAACTATTATGATTGGGACCATTGCTATCAAGGTTGAGGTAACATAATCATTAGTGGAATACAAAGTTTTGTCTCATATGAAATTGTTTTGGTAACAAGACCTGATCAACCTTGTTAAGAAAAGGATTTCATTGAACAAAACAATGTTTTCACCATGATTATCTCCGCTTACTTCTATTCTATCCATTTTAGTTTTTGCTTATGCCTAACTTAAAGGCGTTAAAGAAAAGTACTTATTGGGAGATAACACAAAAGTTTTAGATGAGTCTTGGAAGTTATTACTTCAGTAATAACCGATCCTTATCCTTTTTATTTGCTTTTTGTGCCAAGAGTAACCTCTAATGAGAGAGAAGTAATGATTGGGAAAGCTGTTGTTCCGAAACAAATTTATGTGCTTCACCGTAAAGATTCATGTAAAATCTATGTACGTCCTTTTGAGGCGTGAATTTTTGTGCTTCTGCCCCATGTTGTTATCTAAATTTTGTTAGTTCAACACTTTTCGATTTGAGCAACAGAAGGTCTTCAAAAAAATTCGTCTTTACCTGCTGGTCTGTTTTGACAGATTTGTGCCATTTTCTGCATTTGCTTCTTGTTGGTTCCTTTTTTAGTTCTTTTAGGGAATTGAGCTTTTTGAGGGAAGTTCTACAGTAGCTAGTGTTTTAATGGAAGTTTATTTGGTGTTAGAACTGAACGTTAAGACTTATTTATTTTGAGTGCACTAATGTTGCTAATAAAGATTGTGTGAAGTTTTGTATGAAGAAAAATTTCAGGTGTATGGAAGGAATGAGTAATGATATGAAGGATGGACTAAAGCTCAAGCTTGGGGATGCCATGCGTGTCACCCCAAGAAATATCCAAGAAGTACAAGCGTCAAAGCTTGGGGATGCCCAAGGCATCCCCTTCTTCATCAATAAAAATCCCAGGTTTCTTCCGAACACTTCATTTTTATTGTTTCATGCACAGTTGTGTTGTTCTTGGAGCGTCTTCTTTTTCGTTTTCGTTTTGGTTTTTCGTTTGCTTTGTTTTCTTAGTTTGCTGAATAATTTGGTTGGACCTCCTCTTTCATACATTGGTGTTCAAATAGTTTGGTTTAGTTTGGAAAAGAGTAGGAAAGCTCATGCTTAAGTGGTAAAGAGAGCTTGTTTTTGATTGTGGCCTATGCTTTGTCATGCCATGCTTGATATTGTTTTTGCTTTATGCTTAGTATTATTTTCTGTAGCATGACTTGTTATAAACAATTGAGATTTCTTAATGTGCCTTGGAAGAATCATGTAGCATATTAAAGCATAGTATTGTGGTATTCTCCTTTGATGCTTTATTTGGGTTGACTTGGCACATGCTCACACCATGTTATGACTATCCCAAGTCACCATAAGCCTTTATGATCCTTTAGTTTTCAACTTGTAGTATCAATTTATGCTTTGATCAATGATGTTTTGTCGCTCTGCATGATTATGGCCATTATTGCTCTCTCGTTTGTCGCTCCCTTACTATTGCTAGCCTTCACTTTCACTGAGTATTTTACTCATGTTTCCAACTCCCTAAACCAAATATTGCCAAAGTGTCCACCATACCTACCTATTAGCATCATTTTCTACTTCCGTGCATATTCAATATGCCTTGTTTTCTTCCAAATAAAATGTTTGCTTGTTATGAGAAAGTTAGTTAGTAAAGCTCTCACGAACTTGATGGCACACTTTATTTTCTTGCACTTAATAAACCTGAGCCATTGCGTCCTTCTTTGTTGCGTATATACTTGCGCTTTATAAGTTGAGTTAGCAGAACCATGTATCATGGGGAACGTTTTCAACATTTCATTGGTACTTAGTACCTCGTTGATATCATGTTCTTTTGCTTATGGATCCCGGAGGTGTGAAATAAAAGTGGAACTTGTAAGATCATGGAGTTTGTATGTATGTTAGAGAAACGCCTAGGCCGCTAGCCTAAGCCATGCCTAATCATGGTGGAAACTTGCAGCATAACCGTAATGAGCATTCTATGAAGCATCCTCAATAAAAATCTATGCACATAGTAAATAAAAATATCGCTGAGATGCTCATTATCTGCTTGCCTTGTCATTTTGATTATGGGATAGCTCCTGTGTCATGTGCAAGGGTACCCCGTTGGCGGTTCTCTATGATACGTATATACTTACAATGATAAGAGTTGTGACTGAAGTTGAGTAGCATGAGGATCGGTCTTCGTAAGTAAGGGGCATGAGACTTCGATTTATAACTTGTCAAACATATCCTCTTAGTTGTGTCACTTTAACCTTAACCATTTAAAGATGCTGATGATAGGGGCAATGAGAGATCAAAGCTAATGAGTACCATACTTTCAGCATTTGGAAGCCTTTCAAACTTTTCAAAACCTGTTCATTTCCTTGTTGAGTCTCCACACATTCTATGAGCACTTACTTGAGAGCATAGTGGCCATTCTTAGTTCTATGTGCATTGTCCTAAGACTTGTTGATTGATGCATAGTTTTGATATTGCTTGTTTTAAACTATTTGTATCTAGTCACTCTTATGAACTTTGAAGGTGTCCTATGCATTTATATTTGCTACTCTACGAGGGACAAGCTGAATACTACTATGCTATGTTTTCTTTATGTGAAACAAACAAACGTCTTGCAAAGCATTGTTATTCATGAATCTTTTGTTTGTGCCTTTTCATGTTGCATCATAGTTTCTTTGTCTTATTGCTAGAACTTTGTCTTTCATGTTATGATTGAAGTACTATGATCCCAGATTTGAATGTTTTACAAATACTTCGATCAAGTTTATGATGGTGCATGTCACCTAAAAAATTATTCTTTCTTTTTATCACTTACCTACTCGAGAACGAGCAGGAGTTAAGCTTGGGGATGTTGATACATTGCAAATGTATCTATAATTTTTGATGCTCCATGCTTGGTTTTATCCACTTTCTTGTGTTTTGTCCATACTTTGGAGTACTTTTCATATGATTTTTGGACTAACCTATTAACAAGAGCCACAGTGTCAACTGCCTGTTTTCTGTTGTTTTTGGTTCCAGGAAAGTCAGAAAATGAATATTCTCGGAATTGGACGGGACAAAAGCCAAAGTGCCTATTATTCCGGAAGACTCACGGAGCCAGAATACGAGACAAAGGAGGGCCAGGGGCTGGCCACCCCCACCCAAAGCGCTGGCTGGGCATGGTCTGCCGCCAGGCATCCCCCCGGTCTCCCTCTTCGTCTATAAGAAGCCTTCTGACCTAAAAACTCAGGGGGGTTCGACGTTTTTCCAAAAAGAGTTCCGCTCCGCCGCCACCACCAGATTCCATGAAACAGCACCAAAAACTCCGTTCTGGCACCCTGCCGGGACGAGGAATTGGAGGAGATCATCGCCATCATCGTCACCATCGCTTCTCCATCGACCATCCATGTTTCCCCCATCTATGAGTGAGTAATCCCCCGCTGTAGGCTATGGGGATGGTAGGGATTGGATGAGATCGTTCATGTAATGGCATCAGATTGTTAGGGCATGGTGCCTAGTATCTTTTATTAGTGCTTTATGACTTTGTTGCGACTTGTTGTGCTTAATGCTTGTCACTAGGGCCCGAGTGCCATGATTTCAAATCTGAACATGTTATTGATTCATTATGATAGTATTGTTTATGGTCTTATCTGCAAGTTGTATACACACGTTGTTGTCCGGAACCAATGGCCCCGAAGTGATAGAAATCGGGATAACCGGAGGGAATGGCTTTGATGTGAGGATCACATGTGTTCACGGTGTTAATGCTTTGCCGGTGCTCTATTAAAGGAGCACCTTAATTGCCGATAGTTCCTTGAGGCCCCGCAAGCAATTTGGCGGGGACAAAGATGTTGTGCAAGTTCTCATTGCGAGCACGTATGACTATATATGGGACACATGCCTAGGATTATCTAGTACTTGGATGCTTTATCTTATTTATCTGCAATTGCCCTATGTTCTGATTGCTATGTGAATTGTCTTATCCATGCAACGCCCGTCCATCCATCCCTATGCCTATCGCACTCGAATCCTACCATTTACTGCTATTGTTACTGCTGTCTTTACTTTACTACTGTTGCTACTTTACTATTCCTACTACAAAATGGTTGCTACTGATAAACTGTTTTGAGCAAGATTGTTTCCAGGTGCATCTGAATTGACAACTCAGTTGTTAAGGCTTATAAATATTCTTTGGCTCCCCTTGTGTCGAATCAATAAATTGGGTTTCACTTCCCTCGAAAATACTGCGATACACCCCCTATACTTGTGGGTCATCAAAGATCTGCTTATCTGTTATCAACAAGCAAAGGCAAGCAGTGGTGGACCCAGGGAAAAAAGGGACTGTGGGCACACATGTATAGAATAATGACCAACATTTTTTTTGAAAAGGAAAAAAACCATCAACACATAACTGTATATAGCAGTCTTCTCATAATTCATAAAATAGTTCATCCAATAGCAATATGACAACGAACAGACCTTTTTGGACAAAAAGACAGATATCCAAATATTTCATAGGTTGCAAAATGGTGAATATTATTTGTATTCCAGATGAATGTTGCTACCTGCAAATGGAACACACATGTTAGGATCAGCTATGGAAATATTAATGGAGGTGATAAAAATAGACCAAGTGTAAGATATTAAATCATTACATTTCATCTCTCCCATGGCGATTTTTCATCTTATGAAAACGGTCAACAATCGTTTCATTAGTAACGGTCTCCAGCAATCCCTTTTCCACATAGCAAATCAGGCTATGGCTCAAATAATCATCACCAATTTTGTTACGCAAAGCATTCTTCACAATCTTCATAGCTGAAAAACATCTCTCTATGGTGGCAGTGGCAACAGGAAGTGTTAGTACTAACTTCAAAAGCCTAAAGACCAAAGGATATGTGAGATGCTTCCTTGTATCAACCATGAGTTTAGATAAATCACCAATACTGTCCAAGTTAGAGAAACTTGTATCATGTAGTATATTATCTATATAGAGAGCAAGTTCATGCTCGAGAGTCACCATCTCTTTGTGATTGAAGTCATCGGGATAAAACTTAGCTAACTTCACCAACTTCTCCTTATCAAACTGACCAAATATATCACTTGGGCTCAAAGCGGACATACATCGAAGTAACTCGGAATTTACCTCATTGAATCTATCATGAAACTCTTTTCCTAACATATCCAGAACAGCAAATAAACAATCAACACGGTAATGATGTTCATTGTTAATGCCGGTCTTCTGTCTTGGTTTCTTTGGGTTCACATAGTCACTTTTCATATCGAGTATGGAGATGTCATGCTTCTCACAGAAATGACTTACCTTCTCCATAAGAGAATTCCACCCCTCATTTGTTCTAAGCTTCTCTAGTTCCCGCTTAGTGGATTCCACATCTGAAATAGCATTTACAATATCTTTATCTTTTCTCTGTAAGGCTTTTGATAGCCCATTTGCGAAAGCTAATATCATCACCATCATATGTAAGAAAAATGCAGAATCAAAAGTTTGGAAGTATTTGAGAAGACCATTAGCTTGACGCCTCTTTCCGGAATCTGTACCATCTTTCTCAACATATTCTAGTACTTTAACTGCTGATGAGAACATCTTTGACAAACCCAACAATGTTCTATAATGGGAATTCCATCGAGTGTCTCCTGGTCTTTGAAGTGATAGCTCCTGATTTAGTCCAGTGCCTGTAGCAATATCTCCACAACCAATTGCTTTCCTTAATTCCTCTCGATGGTGTTCTCTAAGTTGGTCTTTTCTCTTGCAAGATGCTCCCACAACATTCAATAAGACTGATATCATATCAAAGAAATCTCCGACATCAAATATGTTCTTGGAAATAGCGACAACAACCAAGTTGAGTTTATGGGCAAAACAGTGTATATAATATGCTGATTTGTTCTCACTCATAATTTTTGCTTGTAAACCATTAAACTCACCCGACATGTTACTTGCTGCGTCATATCCTTGGCCTCTAACTTGCTTTAGACTTAAACCAAGATCTGAAAATAAGAAATCTATGCAAGACTTGAGATGAGAAGATGTTGTCTCCTCCACATGAACAACACCGACAAACTTTTCTTGGACCAGCCCACATTTATCAACATATCGGAGAACTACTGCCATTTGTTCTTTGTCGGAAACATCTCGACACTCATCTACCAATAAGCTGAACACACCATTGCCAATTTCTTCCATCATATAACCCAACATTTCTTTTGCAAAGCACTCAACAATATCTTTCTGAATTTTCGGAGATGTCATTTGATTATTATCCGGAGCATTTTTGAAAGCCTTGGCAACAACATCATTCTGCTTAATAGTGTAGTCAATCATCTCCTTATAATTCCCTTTATTTTCAGAATCTTTTGATTCATCATGGCCACGAAAAGACTGTCCTTGATGCAACAAGTGTTGGCAAACATCAATTGCAACGTTTAAGCGGATGAGATGCTCATTCTTTTCCATTTCACTTTGTTTATGTAAGGCTGCACGGATAGATTGATCTTGTTTTAATAGATCATCGCAGTCCTTTAGTGCTCTATTGTGAAAGCTATTGCGGTCACCAACATGAGTCACCAATCTTTCTGAATTCTTCCAAGTGTTCCATCCTTCTACTACAAATGCATCATGCCCATGATGGTTGTCTTTAACATTGTCCCGGAATAGATAACAGCATAAGCAATAGGCTTTGTCTGTCTTCTCGCTATACTCTATCCAATTAGCATACTGATCAAACCAATCAGGATTAAATCTCCTCTTGCTCTTATTCTTCTTTCCAATCAGCTTGTATGGAAACTTAAAACCGCGCGGCTGATGAGGTCCCCAAGTTAAATACTTTCTCCTGATCTTGTCGCGCTGATTGGGGTGATAATCTGCCATTCTCTTCCTTTTAGATGGATCTCGAGGAAGCTTATCCAAATCAATTAGTTCAGGAACAGCAGAATTATATCTCGGTGCAGCTCTTGGTTCATTTGGTGTTGAACTCTCTGTAGTGGTACTGTCGCTCGGGTTGATATTTGTTGGTGTTGAACTCTCTATATTTGTAGTTGTGCTGGTGGGGTTAATATTTGATGGTCTTTTAATCAAATACCTCTCCATCTTTTTCTTCTTCCCTGCCAAATCGTTGAAAGACTACCAGTATAAGGCCAGTGAGTCCTGAGTACAGTTCATATGCTAGTAGTAGCAGGTAGGCAACTAACTAACTAAAAACATTAGTACATTAGCAGGGATTATACATTAGTCAGACAGTCAAATTAGCCGGATTGCATTGCTAGAAAATTCTCAAATGCTAAAAATTGGATCATGGGTAGTATACTAGTGCTACAAAATTAAATAAGGACCACCGTATTAGAAAGGATTCGCTCCTTGATTTGGCATGGAAAAGATCAAGAGATTCAGAATAGAAACGACTGGAGTATTAAAAATTGAAAAGCCCTAATTTATCCACGAGATAATTGCTTATTTACCTGGGCGTATATTTGGGGATGAGGCTCTCGACGCGCAGCCGCGGCGGAGGCGGCGCCGGCCGGCCGGGCAGATGACAGACTGGTGGCAGAGGGCGGCCACGATCGTCGAAGAAGTTGAGCCGCCGACGCCTGTCGTGCTGCTCTGTTTCTCCGGAGACGAAGGCACGAAGCGGCAGAGTTTTCGCCAAGCGTTACTCGATCGATCGCGAAAGTCCTAGAGACTGAGACTGCAGATAGGCACGATCGGTCCTGGGCCTGTGGTTGAGAAATTGGCCTCACAAACCTCTGACCGGTCATTCTTTTTTTATCGGGCTTTGAAAAATAATGAAACAAGGCTGGGATGGAGGGACCGGGGGCATGGGTACTGGGCTGACCGGGGGCATTGCCTTAATCCTATCGGATATTGATAGGTAAGACTGAATATTGAGTGAGGGCCAGTGCCCACACTAAGCATTACGTGCGTCCGCCCCTGAAGGCAAGCATAGCCCCACCATTATACAATCCTATGATTTTGAAAGCATTTCAATTCTTTTCATGATGCGTATGGTTTTATTGTGGTCTTTTATCGATAGATAAAGTATCCTATTTGTTGCATTACTCCCTTGAGCTTATATTACCTGATCCACTGATCCTAGCATAACTAGGTTTGGCATGTGTGCACTGCTAGATCTTATATATGTGTCCTGCTTAGATGCTTAGCTATCAGTGCTGGTTCATCCAGATGATGCATCAGATGCAGAGAATCTAGTATGATAGAAGAACAAGGTATAGTAATGAGGTTAGATCAGTGGCAAAGGTTAAACATACTAAGGCTTGTATGAGAGGCCATAGTGGGATGTGGTTTTTGTAGTCCCATGCTCGCCACCACTAGGACCCGAGTTCTGGCCTTTGGAATCGAGAAGAGCGTACATCCACATGGGTTTTATAGGGACCCATCGACTGACTAACTTGCCTAGTAGATTCCACGAGTCACATAGTTCGGGCGTTCCATTCGACATACGCATTAAAAATGTTTTCAAAAGAGAAGGTGAAGGAGGTGCATCATTGATACGTTGCTAACGTATCCATAATTTTTGATGTTACATGCTTGGTTTTATCTACCTTTTCTTGTGTTTTGTTCCAACTTTGGAGTACATTCTATACACTTTCTTGGACTAACCTATTAACAAGTGCCACAGTGCCAGTTGCCTGTTTTCTGCTGTTTTTGGTTCCAGGAAAGTCAGAAAATCAATATTCTCGGAATTAGATCGGACAAAAGCCAAAGTTGACATTTTACCGGAAGACTCACGGAGCCAGAAGACGAGACGAAGAGGGGCCACACCATGGCACGGGCTAGCCCTGACCGCACCACCAGGTGGTGTGGGTCTCCTAGCCGCCCACCGACCTTGCCTCTTCGCCTATAAGATGCCTCCCGATGCAAAAACCCTCAATCATCAAGCCTCTAGCCACGAAAAGTTCCGCAACGCCTCCACCACCGAAGAGGAGATTCGAGGGACAAAAAGTCTG
The DNA here is from genome assembly GCA_023614405.1 of Avena insularis. NCBI lineage: Eukaryota > Viridiplantae > Streptophyta > Magnoliopsida > Poales > Poaceae > Avena > Avena insularis. The sequence continues at coordinate 479,579,201 of CM042686.1, read as the reverse complement.
TTTCGGCACCCTGCCGGGACGGGGAAGTGCCCCCGGAGCCATCTCCATCGATCTCCACCGCCATCTCCATCACCATTACTGATTCCCATGATGAGGAGGGAGTAGTTCTATCTCGAGGCTAAGGATTCTACCGGTAGCTATGTGTTCATCTCTCTCTCTCTATGTGTGATCATATTGTGATCATGAGCTTTGTAATCAAGTAGATCTACCTTGCTACTCAAGTGCTTTAATAGATCTCTGCTCTCCCCATGTGTGTGAAGTTGACAGTGTGCACACCATGGTGGCACTTAGGCTAGAGATTTCAAATACTTGTTATGAGTTATATTTGGAGTTGGATGTCTTTATGAAATTGTGGTGTTTGTTTGAACCATCTAGTGCTCAAGGTGACAGTGTGGGGTTTTCTAGAAGGGAAAGGCGAACTTTGAGGTGTGCTGTTATAGCCCTACCATGGATTAGAGTGTCCAATCGGAGAGTAGTTTAGAGTAGTATCATAAAGAGAATATATTTATATGAGAGTGTTCACTAGCGAAAGTATGATCCCTAGGCCTTGTTTCTAAGCATTGAAACACCGTTTGCAACTAAATCTGTTACATGTTTGCTTGCTGCCATCTTTATTTCAGTTTGTCTTTAGTCTTTTACACGCTATCAAGCTATTTTCTATCACCGTTACCACTTATAATTATCTATACCACTTGTATTTCACTATCTCTTTGCCAAACTAGTGCACCTATATACCTGACAAGTGTATTGGGTGTGTTGGGGACACAAGAGACTTCTTGTATATTGATTTCAGGGTTGCTTGAGAGGGGATACCTTTGACCACTTCCTCCCTAAGTTCGATAAACCTTGGGTGATCCACTTAAGGGAAAACTTGCTGCTGTTCTACAAACCTCTGCACTTGGAGGCCCAACAACTGTCTACAAGAATATAAGTGCGTAGATATCAAGCTATTTTCCTCACAGTTGCCGGGAGAGGTAAAAGGTACTCACATCCTCTGGTGTGAGTGCTCGAAGTTATTTCCTTTAGATTCTGTAATTTTGTCTTTTTGTTTCTTGTTTTCACTAGTTAGGCTTAATGGAAAACAACAACAAAATTAGAGAGCTTTTTAGTATTTTTCCTAATGTAGAACATGAATTATCTGAAAAGAAAATTAAAAAAACCATGGAACTTTCTTTGCATGCTAATAGCAATGTTATTAGTATGAATATTTTGAACACCCTTTGTTACTAATGCTATGGAAACGTCTAAGCTTGGGGAAGTTAGTATTTATGAAAATGATCTTTTTAGTTCCCTAGCTTTAAAGAAGAAAATTTGCTTTGATGATACTTTATCTCCCATATGTGGTAATTCTAATGATACTTGTGATATTTTAAATCGACATACTAAAAGCATCTCTTTTAAAATACCTATAAAAATTGTTGAACATGTTATGAACATCTGTTATTTGGGAGATGGAACTGTCCATCCCGGTGATCATTTACTCTTTATACACGAATTATGCGAGTTGTTCAAGTGTGCAGGTATTTCAATGAACCAAGTTAAGAGGAAGCTATTTCCTATTTCACTTAAGGGCAAAACAAGGGAGTGGTATGAGCTACTAGATGATCCTCATCATTTGGAGTGGAAGGAACTTGAATCTCTCTTTTACTCTAAATTTTATCCTCCTCATGAAATTCATAAAGATAGGAATTACATTTATAATTTTCATCCACATGATGGAGAAATTATTTCCCAAGCATGGGGGAGATTGAAGTCACTAATGCTCAAATGTCCCATTCATGAGCTCCCCAGTAATATTGTTATTAATAATTTCTATGCAAGGCTTTCAGGACATTACAAGGACTATCTAGATACTTGTTTAGAGGGATCCTTCACAAGTAAGGAGGTCAAAGCTAAGTGGGATCTTCTTGAAACAATTTAAAGCAATACCGAAGATTGGGATAACGACAAAGGTAAAGAACCAGGTATAAACTATGAGTATGACTGCATTAAGTCTTTCGCTGAAACTGCTAATTTTCAAGAGCTTAGTGATAAATATGGTCTTAATCCTCAAATTCTTGTTGATTGTTTTAGATCCTTTGCTTCTCATATTGATGCTCCTAAAGAAAAATGGGACGTGTATCATGAGCCTTTTAAAGACACTTGCATGGAAAATGAAATTGTTATTAATGATAGCAATAAACATGCTCAGACCCTTGACAGTACTATTTATTATAAGCATGCTAATTTCTGTGGAATACATAGACCTTGTGAGAATAATCAAATTGAAGAAGAATATTGTATCACCCACAGGAATGAAAAACTAGAATGTGGTATAGGGCTTTAAATGATCTTGGTAAAAAAGTTTGTGCCCTTTATCCTTTCATTTGTGAACTTTGCTTCGAAGTGGGTCATTTCAATTTTCAATTCTTAGGTCATAATAATAGCCCTTCTAATCCAATGAGTACTGCAAGTTTGTATTGTGATGACATGATCACTCCTAATCAGCATGATGAATTTACATTATTCTTGGGTGTGAAGAGTTATCAAGAAAAACCTCTTTGGTAGATATGGGTGCTTTTGATATGAATAGTGTCCTGCATGGTTGTCATCTTTATTGTGTTCATAATTGCCACACAAATACTTACATACAAAATATTATAGAAGAAGAGATTTTACCAAAATATGATAGGACTAATATGTGTTTTGATCTTATTAATGAAAAGAAGGAATCCTCCAAAGTTTCTTCTATTGTCTCTAATAATAAACCAGGGTATATGGAGAAGCTTCCTTTCAAGCCTCTCCCTCCTAAAGAGAAGAAGATAAAGAAGAAAAATAGGAGTAAAAGGAGGGAGGAAATGGTATTTCCCCCTAAGCATGTTGCTCCTATTATACTTTTTGATGAGTCTGAACTTGATGATGTTCCTATGCCTATTACCTATAGTAGTTATCATGATTGGGAAATGCACACTACTTTTGATATTGAAAATCTCTTCGATACCAATTCTTAAAATGATGATATTGATAATTACTGTACTATTAGTGCTATCCATGTTCCTTCCAATGATGATATGTTTACAAACGAACACACTTTGGAAGATAACTATTCTACTGCTTATGATGATACTATACCTCCAATATATGATGATTACAATGATGAATATGATATTTTCAGTCCACCTACTATTGAGGATAAAATTAATGATTACAATATGCCTCTTATATTTGATGATTATGGTGATGAGAATAATAATGATAGCTATTTTGTTGAATTTGCTCCCACTACAATTAATAAGAATGACTATGTTTATGTGGGGAGTATTAATTCTTTTATGCATGTGGCTCATGATAAGAATGTTTCTTGTGATAGTTATATTGTTAATTTTATTCATGATGCTACTGAAAGTTATTATGAGAGAGGGAAACATGGTTTTATGCATCTCAATAATATTAAGTTTCCCCTCTTTATGTTGAAAGTCTTGAAGTTGCACTTGTTTTGCTTTACTATGCTTGTTGCTTTGTGCTTTCATGACTTGTTTATTTACAAGATTCCTATGCATAGGAAGTGGGTTAGACTTAAATGTGCTTTGAATTTGCTTTTTGATGCTATCTTTTACTTCAATTCATATTTCTTATGTGAGCATTGTTTTCAAACTATCATGCCTAACTTAAAGGCGTTAAAGAAAAGTACTTATTGGGAGATAACCCAAAAGTATTAGATGTATTACCTCTGTAATAACCGCTCCTTAACCTTTTTATTTGCTTTTTGTGCCAAGAGTAACCTCTAATGGGAGCGAAGTAATGATTGAGAAATTTGCTGTCCCGAAATAGATTTCTGTGCTTCACCGTAAAAATTCGTGTAAAATCTTTGTATGTCCTTTTGAGGCGTGAGTTTTTGTGCTTCTGCCCCAGGTTGTTATCTAATTTTAGTTAGCTCAAAACTTTTTGATTTGAGCAACAGAAGGTCTTCAAAAAAATTCGTCTTTACCTGCTGGTCTGTTTTGACAGATTTCTGCCATTTTCTGCATTTGCTTCTTGTTGGTTCCTTTTTGAGTTCTTTTGGGGAATTGAGATTTTTTAGGGAAGTGATACAGTAGCTTGTGTTTTAATGGAAGTTTTATTGGTGTTAGAATTGAACCTAAAGACTTATTATCTTGAGTGCACTAATGTTGCTAATAAAGATTGTGTGAAGTTTTGTATGAAGGAAAATTTTCAGGTGTATGGAAGGAATGAGTAATGAGATGAAGGATGTACTAAATCTCAAGCTTGGGGATGCCACGCATGTCACCCCAAGAAATATTCAAGAGTTACAAGCTTCAAAGCTTGGGGATGCCCAAGGCATCCCCTTCTTCATCAATAAAAATCCCAGGTTTCTTCCAAACACTTCATTTTTATTGTTTCATGCACAATTGTGTTGTTCTTGGAGCGTCTTCTTTTTCGTTTTCATTCTGTTTTTTCGCGTGCTTTGTTTTCTTAGTTTGCTGAATAAATTGGTTGGACCCCCTCTTTCATGCATTGGTTTGGATTGGAAAAGAGTAGGAAAGTTCATGCTTAAGTGGTAAAAGGAGCTTGTTTTTGACTGTGGCCTATACTTTTTCATGCCATGCTCGATATTGTTTTGGCTTTATGCTTAGTATTCTTTGTTATAGCATGACTTGTTATAAACAATTGAGATTGCTTAATGTGCCTTGGAAGGATCATGCGTTGTTTTAGCATATTAAAGCATAGTATTGTGGTATTCTCCTTTGATGCTTTATTTGGGTTGACTTGGCGCATACTCACACCATGTTATGACTATCCCAAGTCACCATAGCCTTTATGATCCTTTAGTTTTCAACTTGTAATATCACTTTATGCTTTGAATAATAATGTTTTGTCGCTCTGCATGATTATGGCCATTATTGCTCTCTTAGTTGGTCGCTCCCAGTCTTTTGCTAGCCTCCATAACCAAGTATGAGTTCCACTCATGCATCCAACTCCTAAAACCAAGTTATTCCAAAGAGCCCACCATACCTACCTATTAGCGTATGCTATTCCAAGTATATTCATGTTTTTGTCTACCTTCCAAATTAAACTTGTTATGTGAAAATTACTGATTAAAGCTCTCACGAACTTAATGGCACACTTTACTTTCTTACACTTAATAAACTTGAACCATTGTGTCGTCTATGTTGTATATGCTTGCACTTATTTGTTGGGGATTAGCAGAACCATGCTGTCATGGGGAACGCTTTCAACATTGCACTTGTACTTTGTACCTAGTTGATATCATGCTCTTTTTTCTATGGATGTCGTCGGTGTGAAATGAAAGGGGAGCTTGTAAGTCCATGGAGTTATGTATGTGTGTTAGAGAAACGCCTGGGCCGCTGGTCTAAACTATGTTGTCATGGTGGAAACCTGCAGCGTAACCATAATGAGCTGTCTATGAAGCATTCTTTTTATAAAAAAAAGAGAGTCAGATATTGAGAAAAAAGAAAAAATATGAGAAAAGAGGAAAGAGAGAAAAAACACCATATTCCCATGGTAAATAAGAAGATTGCTGAGATGCTCGTTGTCTGCTTGCCTTGTCATTTTGATATGGGGATTCTTCCGTATCATCGGGCAAGGGGTACCCCGTTGGCGGTTCTCTATGATACACATGTACTTACTATGACAAGAACTTACCGGTAACTAAACTTGAGTAGCATGAGGAGCGACCCTCGTATTCAAGGGACATGAGATTTCCAACTTATACTTTGTCAAGCATATACTCCATAGTTTGTTCACTTTAACCTTAATCACTTCAAGATGCTTATGATAGGGGCAATGAGAGCTGAAAGCTAAAAAGTACCATAATTTTTGGAAGCTCTTTATGAAACTTGAATCCCTACTTCCTTCTTTATGCACCTACTTTGAGAGCATAGTGGCCATTCTTAGTTCTATGTGCATTGTCCCAAGACTTGTTGATTGATGCATACCTTTGATATTGCTTGTTTTAAACTATTTGTATCTAGTCACTCTTATGAACTTTGAAGGTGTCCTATGCATTTATGTTTGCTACTCTATGAGGGACAAGCTGAATGCCACTATGCTATGTTTTCTTTATGTGAAACAAACAAACGTCTTGCAAAGCATTGTTATTCATTAATCTTTTGTTTGTAGCTTTTCATGTTGCAACATAGTTTCTTTGTCTTATTGCTAGAACTTTGTCTTTCATGTTATGATTGAAGTACTATGATCCCAGCTTTGAATGTTTTACAAATACTTAGATCAAGTTTATGATGGTGCATGTCACCTCAAAAACATTCTTTCTTTTTATCACTTACCTACTCGAGGACGAGAAAGAGTTAAGCTTGGGGATGTTGATACGTTGCTAACGTATCCATAATTTTTGATGTTCCATGCTTGGTTTTATCTACTTTCTTGTGTTTTGTTCCAACTTTGGAGTACTTTCTATACACTTTCTTGCACTAACCTATTAACAAGTGCCACAGTGCCAGTTGCCTGTTTTCTGCTGTTTTTGGTTCCAGGAAAGTCAGAAAATCAATATTCTCGAAATAGGATCGGACAAAAGCCAAAGTCGACATTTTACCGGAAGACTCACGGAGCCAGAAGACGAGACGGAGAGGGGCCACAGGGTGGACACACCATATGGTGGCGCGGGTTATCCCTGGCCACGCCACCAGGTGGTGTGGGCCCCCTGGCTGCCCACCGACCTTGCCTCTTCGCCTATAAGATGCCTCCCGATGCAAAAACCCTAAATCATCAAGCCTCCAGCCACGAAAAGTTCAGCAGCACCGCCACCACCAAAGGGGAGATTCAGGGGACAAAAATTCTCTATTCCGGCACCCTGCCAGGACGGGGAAGTGCCCTCGGAGCCATCTCCATCGATCTCCACCACTATCTCCATCACCATTGTTTATTCCCATGATGAGGAGGGAGTAGTTCTCTCTCGAGGCTAAGGGTTCAACCGGTAGCTATGTGTTCATCTCTCTCTCTATGCGTGATCATATTGTGATCATGAGCTTTGTAATCAAGTAGATCTACCTTGCTACTTAAGTGCTTTAATAGATCTCTTCTCTCCCCATGTGTGTGAAGTTGACAGTGTGCACACCATGGTGGCACTTAGGCTAGAGATTTCAAATACTTGTTATGAGTTATATTTGGAGTTAGATGTCTTTATGAAATTGTGGTGTTTGTTTGAACCATCTAGTGCTCAAGGTGACATTGTGGGTTTTTCTAGATGGGAAAGGCGAACTTTGAGGTGTGTTGTTATAGCCCTACCATGGATTAGAGTGTCCAAATGGAGAGTAGTTTAGAGTAGTATCATAAAGAGAATATATTCATATGAGAGTGTTCACTACCGAAAGTATGATCCCTAGGCCTTGTTTCTAAGCATTGAAACACCGTTTGCAACTTGATCTATTACATGTTTGCTTGCTTCCATCTTTATTTCAGTTTTCCTTTAGTCTTTTCCATGCTATCAAGCTATTTTCTATCATCGTTACCACTTATAATTATCTATACCCCTTGTATTTCACTATCTCTTCGCCGAACTAGTGCACCTATACACCTGACAAGTGTATTGGGTGTGTTGGGGACACAAGAGACTTCTTGTATCTTGATTGCTGGGTTGCTTGAGAGGGGATACCTTTGACCACTTCCTCCCTGAGTTCGATAAACCTTGGGTGATCCACTTAAGGGAAAACTTGCTGCTGTTCTACAAACCTCTGCACTTGGAGGCCCAACAACTGTCTACAAGAATAGAAGTGCGTAGACATTAGTCATAACTGGTAGGTAAGCATGGTCGGGGGTGCTTGGGGTGGATGGAGCCCCTGGTAAACCAACCTTGCCTCACATATCTAAGGACCATCTTTGGGATTTGACCCACTACGACGGAACCATCCTTAGGATGTGACTCATGGTCTTAGCAAAAGCAAGGTAAAGGTCGTGGTCAACCACCCTCTATCGTCCTTCCAAAAAAGAGGGCTATTGATCTGGCATTAAGAGTCGTTTGGTACATAAGGGTAAAGTTGTACACCCCTGCAGGGTTTAATCTTTTCGAAATTCCGTGTTTACGGTTATGAACGCTTGGTAACCGAATTCTAAGATCATAGAGAACTATAACCTAATCGTAAAACTTGGCATATCAACATTTGCTTAAGGATGCTTCCTCACAGGTACAAGGGGTGATCCTAGTTATGAGATGAGGATGATGATGATTTGGTCGATACCAAAAATATGTTATCAATACTTTAGATATGTCGCTCTCTTATCCCCTTTTAAAATGTTCTGATTAGATGAGAGTCTACTTCCTCTTGTTTTATAAACAAAGATGGCTTTATGCAAAACAACCCCACCAGCCATAAGTCTTGCAAAGTACACCCTATATTCACTCTTTCTTTGTTGATACTTTTGTAGCAGACTAAGTGTTCCCCTGAAGACAAGTTTGGTACGACATCGACATCGTCGAGTAGCTTGGGGTTTCTGGTCGGCAGCTTGGAATCTATGGGTTGGGACACCATCGTTATGCTTCAGGACTCTTAGGCCATTTGTTAAGTTTGCTATACTTAATAGCATAATTTTCCTTCCGTTGTTTGATGTTTGTGGTCAGTGACCTCTGCTTGTAATATTTTGGTTCTTTGCTCAGTTATGAACTTGCTGTAATAAATTTTGTGTCGCAGGGTTACTATTGTGTCACCTATTTCTCAATGTATATCCTCGAGCTCTAGGTTAAGTTTATGTCAGGATAAGGTCTGGGATTTGTTTAACCCTGATCCAGGGGTGTCATAGTTCTTGGTATTCGACTGTAGGAAAACCTTGCTATTATTCGATATTGAGTCTAGTGCTTGTGAAAACTATTTCAAAGATGAAAAGTATTTAAGAAAACTCTAGTATGCTTCTTTTACTCCTTATCTGGTATTGCTCTAACTCTGGGTCATCTTACCTTGTGTTGATTTGGAAAAAGTTTTGATATATTTTCTAGTCTTTCAAAGCTTAGGTGCCTTTTGGACATGTCGTTCCTCAGCCAGTTGACCTGGCCCAATAAATTCAGTTTAAAATATTTATTTAATATTAATTCCAATAATTAACATGAAATACATATTATTAAATCTCTCTTGACCCGAAACACCTTTTGGTTCACTGCGAACATCTTTAGATCCTCCACAGAACGATTCTGGTTCTCTCACGGAACACTTCCGATTTCTCTCTTCTCTTTATTCTGTGATTCCATCTATTCCAGAATGATCTCCAGGCGTCATAATGCCCTTAAGTATGTTACCCTACAGTTCAGGAATGGCACAGCCATGGCTGAGACGATCTCGGATCAATAATCAATAGAGGGACCGGGATTCCCATAATGACCCCCGTGCATTCCATGATGTCAACGTCATTTCAAACCATAAACATCGAATCAAATTCCCTTGTTACTTCGATATTTGACTTGTTCGAGATCTGATCATCAGTATCATGATACCTCGTTCAATCTTGTTTCTAACAAGTACTGCTTTACTTGTTCTCATGAAACTCCATCCCCATGACCTAGTCATATGCTGCGCAACTTATGGATATAATTCACCGATTAGGCCCGTGTATATTCCTGTCACATAGGAGAACAAATCCCGATCTTGATACATACGCCTCAACCTGCCCCTCTAGAATACCCAACATACACTTTATGGTCACCCAGTTACAGTCATGACGGTTGATGTAGTCAAAGCAGCCCCGGGTGACATCGATTAAGTATGATCTCACGGTCTAAGGATTAGGATACTTTGTTTCTAAACTTTGTGACATGATCGTATTGCAACAATTATCGATGGGTAATGTCCATCACATTATTTCCAGATGATATGACTTTATTTTCAGTTGGCATAGATGCACCATGATCAGAAAACATTGATCATCATCTGCTCAATGAATTAGTTAAATAGAGGCTACTAGGAACTCCTGGTTTGTTTATATATCACACATGTATTAATGTTTTATGACATGGTCTATTGATACATTTATAGCATGATAGAAAACTATTATGAACTAATGAGATATGATAATAAACTCATTTATTATTTGTCACTAGGGTATATCTCCTTCATGATTTTATAGTTGTTACCCTTCCATGTGTACTTGTTCATTTCGCGGTAATGTTTGATGAAGTGGCCCGGGCTAACCTCACTCGTACTCTTACGCGAGACTGGTTCCATGCCTAACATATGGCTTGTACCATATATGTGGCTGGCGGGTGTCTGTCTCTTTTATATTAGTTGATATGATATTTATAATGGATGATCCTCAACAAGGGATTTAAAGTGACAACTAGTCAATCCATGTTGTGGTTGAATGTTCGCCAGTAAGAAACGATTCTTTTGTGAAAGCCATAACAACCACGTAAAACATGCAAAAGATAAAGTAGATATGTCTAACTTTATTTTGCAAGACGTCTAACTTTATTTTGCAAGACATGTGATATGATATGGTCATGGTAAGTATTTATGAAATGTTTAGCCGCCGGCATGGAGGCACCATGGACCTAGTGTCATGCCGGGAGCGCTTGATGAAGATCAAGGCGGAGAGACCATGTCATGTCACATTGCATATGATGTTGAATTCTCTATACATTTTATTTTGTTTGTATTAGATATATGATGGTAGCGTTATAAAATGATCCCTCAAATTTAATTTTAATAAATGTGTTTTCTCTTAGTGTGCACCACTAAGAAAGTTTTTCGTTATAAAACACGTTGTGACGATCGGGTGTTATATATATCGATTTTCGAATATGATGAGTGTAAGCCATGTTGCACAATAATACACTAAGATTAACATTGCTGAGTCTAGCATGTACAGACATGATCTTAGAATACAAGTGACCGAAAGGTTAAGTATGAATCACATAGTTGACGTGATTGACATTTTGAGGTCTATCTTTTGAACTATGCTATCGGCCGTGACGATCGAGGGTTGTGTAGTGATTAGGATCGTGCAATCAAAACAACGATGAGAGGAGTTCGTTTAAGTGAGAGTCATTAGTAATATGAACTATTATCATGAACTAAATAATCTTAGTGAATTTGCATAGTTTTGTTGTAATTAACATCTGTTAGACTAACTTGCGCATAGTTGTAATTGAGAACTATAGAAATCTTGATATATACTTTACAGATCAGTACCATTTTATCTAAGTGTCGAACTAAAAAATAAAAATACTAAAGAAAACGTTCAAGTAAATCTCACTTATTTTCTTTGGCAGATGTGGGAGATCGGCTAAGTTGGTGAAACGGGTCCTAGGTTGGTTTAAGCATGCCAATTGACGTATGTTGCTGCGTTTGAGGCTTCCATCAATATGTTTCGCTTCATTAGTTTGTGTGTTTAAGTGAGCGAAACTAATATGCTGACTCATGGTGTATCTTTTTAGCTGATTTCCCGTAGTTAAGTGGACAATCATTTCCTTCGTAGTGAGTGAAAGGAGAAAGTTTTGCACCGTGCTTGAGAAAAAAATATCTTCTTCATACTTACGCCACCAAATACCACAGCCGACTACGCCACCAAGCACTACCTGCTATTATTTCCAAACTTACCAGCACCCCTCTTTTTTTTGCAAAATTCCAGCGATTTATTGATAATCATCAATAGTAGTATAAAAGGGCCTAAAAGTAATATAAATTACAAATCAGTTTTGCTCCGGTGTCTTCTCCCTCCTCCCAAACTTAAAAAATAAAAATAAAAGGACGTCAGGATTGGCAGATACCCATTCATGTCGTATGAGCCGAAGGGGTATTGACAATTCTAGCCTTTCTTGTATTTTCATTTTTCTAAGTTTGAAAGATGGGAGAGGACACCGAACCACACCTCATTACAAATAGGTCGATGAACCACCTAGCGATGACTACAAACACTAGCACGGGCCGAAGACGCGTCTCCCTCTTCGTCTCTCTATCACCGGAATCGGACAAAACTTATCGTAGTAGAGCTTGCTGTAGTAGACAGACATGAAATCATCGTGCTAAGGCCGCAAAGAACCAACGCACTAGAGCAGCAACCGTCGCCAATGATAACATCCATAGATTGGAAGAGACTGACCTAAAATTACATCAATTAACACGAAACCGACCAGATCTTAGTAGATCGGCCATCCTTTTTTATGTCAACAAGGAGTAACTCCAGTTTTTACAGGATATACTAACCCTATCTTTTTAAAACTAAAATCATGATATACTTATAGCAGTGAATAATATATGGCCGAGATACATGAATGGTCTTCACTAATTATAAAATAAAGTTTTACAAAAACTAGAATCATATATTCAAATTACATTTTTTGAAGGTAACGGAGAAAAAGGCATAGCAATCAAACCACGAACCTTATTTCTAAAAATAGAACTCACTCTGTCCTAAAAAGTATGTCACAGTTTATATATATATATATGAAATAGTGTCTGGATGTATTCGAATTTATACAAATTTTCGACCTTTTTTTTCCCAGGAAATCACTTCCTCTCTGTGACATAAATGTAGGCACGTAGCAACTCCCCCAAAAACGTTCCGAACAAAACTGGCCTATAGACGGCAGGAACCGACATGACGTCACGAAGGGACCAATCAAACCAAGCCAAGGCAGGCCCCGCCGTAGCGCTACTTTTATATACAGACCCTCAAAAGAATAAATTATCCTCTTCCCAGAACCACCCCCCTCGGTAATCGGTTCCGTCGGCTCTTCCCTCCACATACCTATCCCGAAGTCGCAACCCGCAAACGCTACTAATTTCCCTCCTTTCCCTCGTTTTCTCTTCTCCTCACGCTTTTCCCCCTTAACCCCTCACCGCCGCCCCACCTCCCGCCGCCTACCTCGCCGGAACCCTAGTGCCGGAGGCCAATCGGGTGCGATCACCGACGAGTTGATCGGGACCGTGGGTTCCTACACGCCGGTTGATCGCCGGATTCGGTGGTGCCGAGGTCCTCCCGCCGGATACCATGTCGGGAGGTGGCCGGCCGCAGGCAGCGCAGCAGATCGTGCAGTCGGTGCAGCGGCACGTTCCGCTCAAGTCGGGGCGGCCGTCCTTCTCCGTCCCCGGCGACTACCACCGGTTCCCCTTGACGTTGTCCTCCGCCGCCGCGGCAGCAGCAGCGTCCCAGGGCAGCGTCGGCGGCGATGTCGAGGAGGAGATCGTCACCAGGACGCCCGTGAGTTTCCGCTTCGAGACTTACCAGGGAGCTTCACTATTTTACCGTTTTCCTTGTTGCTTTGGGGTTTTTTGGTACGGATTGGGCAAGGTTTAACTGCAGTTCGAGCTGTCATTTGGCTGAACATGTTTTGCAATGTTTTTCGGAAAAGGTCCTGTGATGTTGGTGTCTAGGATTAGCATGTTGATTTCGGTAGAATTGTTGGCAGCTTGCTTACTTTCGCTGAATAATCCGGGGATGCTTAGAAGTAGCGCTGATGTATGTGAAGCTTCCATCGCGTTGGAGAAGGGGGGCGTCTGTTAGCTGTCTGGTATCGATTGCAAAGTGAGTAGTTTGTGCAATGCGGTTTGCTAGATGGTCCGCGAAGAGTTTGGGTTTTGGGATGGTAGGTAAGGTTCGTGTGGCAAATGCTACAGGTTATGTTTCTTAATCCTTCCGAGCTCCTTGAGAGTTGCTTCACATCTGCTTGGTAGGGTACTAAATTACGATTGATGTTTTGTACTGTCAGTTTAGATGTGCATTCTCTGTTGCCCCACTCGGTTGCTTGCAGTTAGGATTGCAAAGTCTTACTTCGGGTGCTTCTGTCATGTTAGTGCTAATTTAGTTGTTGATACTGCAAGTCGACATGGCTGAGCTATCAGTATCTGCAACCTAGAAGTTGTTGCTTATTTAGTTGACACCAGTGCAGTTGGCTAGAAAAAACTGTTGTTTATACATTTGATCTTGTAGTACTTATAGCAAATGTACATATATCTTAATAGATTTATTATGATCATTACTATCTTGGATAGATCGAACAGCTTTTCAGGTTGAAGCCTAACAAGTATAGTTGAGCTTATAGTGTTATTCCGAATTTATCGGTGAAGTAAAATTATCCGTTGAGATTATTGGTAGCTATGGTACAATCACCATTCATTAAGGCATAGGCTGACTGCAGCTATACTTGACAGTTCACACAGCTGATAATTGCACAAGGATTTTCCTGGATTGTTTTGTCATCTAGGGGTTACTGTTACTTTTATGGTAACTTAGTGTTCATGTGTTGATTATGCAGTTTGATAAACAAAACATTTGTGTGATCCCTATCCATTTGTGGCATTTTAACTTAGCCATGATACACTTCTTGCATACTTTTTTTTTGTGAGTCATCCTTGCATACTTGATAGTTTGAGGTCTGTTGTTAGCATTTGACATACGCTGCCGAGGGTTAGACTTAGGGACATTTCTGACGTAATTGATCACTGAATAATATTGTTCCTCCTTTTGCAGCTGAAAAGAAAAGCTCTATCTGGAGAAAGTGTTGCTGCTGAGTCAACTGAATGTATCATGATAACTAGCCCTGGGTTTACCGAAGGAGTTAGCAGTCCACTTATGACCCCAGTCTCTAGAAAAGCTGCTAGGACATACAAGTCGAAGGCTAAAGGCGGCAAAGCTGGACCTCAGACCCCTATATCAAATGCTGGCACGTAGAAGATTCTTGTTCTATGAATCAAATAATTTGTTTCTCACAACTTTTTGTTTTTCAATTCATATATGCGTTCTCCCTTACTAATGGTTTAATGCATGGACCTTTGTGTTTTCCAGGTTCACCTGGCAATCCAGTCACTCCTGCTTGCCGCTATGACAATTCATTAGGTTCATCTCATCTCAAACAATCTGCAATTCTGCTTACTTTGACTTTGTAATCTGCCATCATGGTGGCTTTTTAGATCTGGGTACATCATCTTGTTTGACTTACTCTTTTCCTGACATCTCTTTATGTGATATTTGTTCAGGACTGTTGACCAAAAAATTCATTAGTTTGCTCAAGCATGCTGAAGATGGCATTCTAGATTTAAATAATGCTGCAGAAACATTAGAGGTATGGATTTTTTTCTCATCAAAACTAGCATTTCATTTAGTTCATTTTGACACAAGCTTATACATGGCCTCTTACAACTCAGGTTCAAAAAAGGCGCATATATGACATTACAAACGTCCTTGAAGGAATTGGGCTAATAGAAAAGAAGCTTAAGAACAGAATCCGTTGGAAGTAATCTTTGCCTCCCCTCATTTCTTAACCATGAATGCCTGTGTTTATGGTGCAAAAATGCTAAGCTCACAACAATGCAGGGGTTTGGATGACTCAGGAACTAACTTGGATAATGAAATTTCGGATCTGCAGGTATGTATTTTTATAATTTCTGGTATCTCGTAATCATGTTCTAATGATCAGATTTATGGTAAATGTGTCTGAACATGGAAATAAAACCATTTTAATCTAAGAAGCCTTTGGTGTAACCTTTCTTCCAGACAGAAGTTGAAAAACTTATTCTCCAGGAGCAAGAATTGGATGAAAGTATAAGGTTGGTAGCAATTGGAGGTTGCAAAATTATTAACTGTAATTTATCTGCTACCTAAATAAAATATTTGTATGACCTGAAAAATAATTATCCTCCAGTGAAATGCATGAAAAGGTCAAGGAGTTAACTGAAGAGGAAAGCAATCA
Organism: Avena insularis; assembly: GCA_023614405.1. Taxonomy (NCBI): domain Eukaryota; kingdom Viridiplantae; phylum Streptophyta; class Magnoliopsida; order Poales; family Poaceae; genus Avena; species Avena insularis. The sequence continues at coordinate 479,563,573 of CM042686.1, read as the reverse complement.
GAGGTAAATTATATTCCTTCCATGTTTTTTTTGGGTACTTACTAGCATGCCATGTTTAATCATGTTGTAATTCATCATCTCTAATTCTTATCTTTAGGTGGCTGTACCTTACCGAAGATGACATCAAGGGATTGCCCTGCTTTAAGGTTTGTTTATTTTACTAAGAAATGCAATATTATTCTTTCCCAAGGATAGTCATCTTATTGTTGATTATTCAGAGTGTGCTTAACATCATATGTAAATATCTGCATGGAGATAATTATGTTGATGCTTTTAACTAAGTATTTTGTTGCGAGCTCATATGATTTATTGCTGCTCTACAGAATAAAACACTAATTGCAATAAAGGCACCCCATGGTACTATGCTGGAAGTACCAGATCCTGACGAGGTAACAAAACAGTGAAAACAACGAACTCTCCATTACACTTGCTGTTTAGTTGTTATTAACTATTTGTTGAGTTCTGTTCATATGTTCCATAAGCAGGCTGGTGAATACATTCAAAGGAGATATAGAATAGTTATAAGGAGTACAATGGGTTCAATCGATCTCTACTTGGTTAGGTAATGTTTTAGTATTCTCTAGAGGCTTTTGTTTCAAATGGTAAATTGTCTGATTAGCATTTTTATTATAGTAATTTTGACGGGAACTTGGAGGAGCTGGTTAGTGTTGCAACGCCTCAAGAACATGCAGATGTGGCAGTACCTGCTGCCATGGAGGGCTACAGAACCGCAGAAGCTGGACACAGATCAAAGGACAAATCGACGAATATTCAGCATATCCACGAAATTCCTGATCTGAATGCCCAAGATTTGGGAGGGATGACCAAGATCGTTCCAGATGTTGATGTAAGTTAGATTGGAATGAAATGAAGTTTACTTTCAATATAAATATTTTTATGCTCAAGAAAATCATCATAATCACATAACCCAAACTGAAAAGAACATCCTATTCTACTCCCTCTGACCCATATTATTGTTCTCAACTTTATCTAGATTCGGATGTACCTAGTTAAGAATTTAGACTAGATACATTCGCATCTAGACAAAGTTGAGAACGTTAATATGGACCGGAGGGAGTATCATTTTTTATTTCATCAGAAATTATTCATACAACTCATTACTACATTAGTTGCATACATCTGAATTTAACTTTTTTGTTTTTCGGTTCTTTATTTTCACATGTTAGTTGCATCCAATTCTAGCAGTCAAGTTTCTGGTAGCGCCAGTTTTAACTTATGGTCCTACCACACTTTTGCAGGCTGATGCAGACTACTGGCTTCTCACTGATGACAATGTTAGCATGACTGATATTTGGAGAACTGCACGTATCCTCTAATGCATTCCTTGTGATCTTTGTCTAAAATCTCATATGCTTAAAATGCACGCAGTTGTAACTTAAACTTTGAAGTACTTAACCTGATAAACAGCAGAAGCGCAGTGGGATCAGTTCTTAGCTGAAGAGATGACTACCCCACAGGCAATGAGGCAACAACCAGCAGTTGTGGGCGAAGCTGCAGTTGTAAGCCCCACCCAAGGATAACCGACGAGATAACTGAGGATATTTTGGAACAACGGAGTTCTTTTTTTGGGACAGTAAATGTTCTTTCTAGAACTTTTTGGAGGCTGGTGATCTCTACCAATTTCTGCATCCTTTCTTGGGAAATAGAAGAAGGTCTAGCATGATTCAAGATATACAGCCTGAGAAATGCATTTTTTTTTCCTGGCCTGGCCTGGCGATATGTGTTCAGTAACTTTTTTGCTTCCCCGCGACTCTTATGGTTTCAGCACGTCCTTCTAGTTGGGAACATCTGTTCAGGGTGCCAGTTTCCAACTTGAGTTCACTTGTTGAGGTCATTCTTAGCGGGCGGGTTCTCCCTTGAAATGACCGGCACAGGATTGTGTAAATATTTATTAGACGTGTACAAAGTGCAAAGCGGAAGAGTGTACAAAGCATCGGTGGTTGCTGCACTAATTAATCATTGTCAATACTAGCTAAAATTCGAATATATATATTTCCTATTACTGGTACTAATTACTCTCTGATGCATTGTGGTCATACGATTCTTTTTGCAATAGCGGCAGTGGACTTACAGGTAACCAAACTATTTAGCCAAAACCAGAGCAAGTGCACATCGAAGTGCCCTGTACTTTGCTGGTGCATCAGTCGCTGCTTCCCTTGGTGATCTTCCCTATCCAGTTGGCCACGACCGGCGTCAGCGCCACCGTCGGCGGGAACCTTATCGGTGAGGCCGCCTTGTGCGCCGCGTAGGCCAGCGCGAATGTCCCGACCTTACCCCCGGCCTCGTCCGTGGCGATGCCAATCTGTATTTTACACGCACAAGGCCCATCAGTAAGTTTGCAATTTGTAGACACATCACTAGCTCCAACCGAAAGTTGGGAGTGGATGGGCTCTGACCTTGGAGAGCAGCTGCTGGACGTCGACGCCGGCGTTGATGAGGAGGTAGCAGGCGGTGAAGGAGATGATGGAGAGCGTGATCGAGGTGGCCAGGTACGCGCCGCCGTACTTGGCCAGGAGGTCCTTGGCCTGGTCGGTCCTCGACTTGGTCTTCTTCCCCTCTTCCCCTTCCTCGCCTCCCTCCTCTTCCTTGGAGCTGAATATCTGAAGCAGGCAACACGTCACTCAGTTCAGCAATTCAGCTCACATGTGCTTCGCAAATTCACTCGATTAGCTGCGGCCGCGTGCTTACCTTCCAGAGGCCGAACTCCAGGCCGTACTTCTCGGTGATCTCCTCGGCCGTCTTGGCCTCCTCCTCCTTCGTCTCTTTGACGGCGGAGAGCCGCCGGCGCGGCTGAAGCCGGAGAGCCCGGGAGGCGAGGAAGCCGGGCGGGAGCTGCTGCGTCCTGGGCTGCAGCAGCAACCGGTGGTGACGGTGGAGGTATCTGACCGTGGGCGCGAGGTGGTTGGCGGGGAGGAGTGCTGATGTAGCCATGGATGGAGCAGGGATGAACGATTGGATACGGAGTGAGGCGAGCAGAGCGAAGACCCAAGGAGAGGTGGGGACGCGGGAGTAGGACAAGATAGGAACCGGGGACGCCAGGTGGTACGTTGTTATTGGGTAGCGCGTGTGACGGACGGCTGGGATCGATGTGGGCCTCGACCATTTTGGGCTCCTGGGCTGATGTGGTGGACGCCCACGAGAGGCAACGTGAGGTCGGAGTAGGTGCCAAGTAGCCATCGCTCTGCCATTGAGTATGTACGGACTAGGTGTACCGGAGTGTGGTTTTTTCTTCCTCGAGAACGTATCGGAGTGTGTTGACACGTCGCCCCAGGATCGAGAGCTCTGTATTTCTTCCATTATTTATTATTCCAGTGCAGGAGGAATGATTTCACACACAGAGCAAGCTTCGATCAGTGTTTCGGTTTCTACTCCCTCCGTTTTAAAATATAAAATGTTTTAGCTTTATGAAAAAATATCTACACCACTTTTAGTGTATAGTTTCATGTAGTTTTGAAGTGAACCTGTACACTAAAAGTTGTCTAGAAGTGAACCCATATATTAAAAGTTGTTTAGATACACTTTCTTCGTAAAGGTAAAGTATATTTTAAAACGGAGGGAGGCAGGGCTTCGTTCGTGCTCGTCTATCGTCTTTCTTTCGGCGCTACAGTGTGTACGTTGCTAGCGGATTGCTCAGCTTTGACCGCGCTTTCGCGAAGATTAGGAAACAAAACTTACTATGCAAGAACAATTTCAACGTTGAATCCGAAGCTTTCAACTGTGGAATATACGAGTGGGACAGTGATGAGGGACGTGTGGGTTTGAAACTCGGATTCGATCGCCACGTTGTGGGTTTGTATACGTTGGTGTACGCGGTTTTCCGAGTTTGGAGCCATCGTTTGAGTTTCATGCAACCATGATTATTCAGAGACGCCGTTTTCAGAGTTCGGAGCAACAACTCCTCTGCGTTACTCGATCGACACCACAGATACTTAATACAGACAGTGAAGAACATCACATCAGTTTCTCCGTATGTACTAGCGTAGTGTCTCATGCATACTGAGACAGAGACACGGAGTTCCTCGTAGCCTTGTTTTAGCCTTATTTACTGGCTTCGGGTTCCAGGTCCTCCTAACCCATCATCGATGGATCAGTTCTGCAGCTGGAGGCTGGGCAAGGTGAAATCTTGCAAAAAAAAACAAGACAGACGTGATGTTTACCTGCCAACGCGTTCTCTCGGCCGCTTCATGAGTTGAACTAGTTTCAACTAGTAGACAAGAACACGCAGAGACTAGTTTGCCCGTTCTGGCACGTATACGTACCGCCGCACTTGTACCCGATGGGGCGGTCGGCGATGTTGCAGCGTTTGGGGATGGTGATGGCCATCTCCGGCTTCACTCCGATGTCCCGCACCGTCTTGGACAGCAGCACGGCGCAGAGGCACTCGGCGCTCTTCTCCCCGATCTCCCTCACCGCCGCGCAGCACCGCTTCGACGGCGTCGAGTCCGGGTCCTTGGCCGCCGACACGCACGGCGCGAGCTTCACGGCCACCTGGTCCGGCGGGGTCGCGCCGCACGCGCCCCCCGCGTCCACGCCATCCGCCAGACTCGGCGAGGCCAGGAGGACGGCGCCGGCCAGGACCAGCAAAACCACGGACACCGACACGGACCTCATTGCTGCTTACGGTGGTTTACGCTCCCTCCCCTTTCTAGTGCTGTGTGTTTGTTATAGTACTTGTGGGATATACTGCTTTGCCCAGCTGCTGCTTATATAGCGCAGAGCGTGGCGAGAGCAGCAAAAACCTCGTGAGCATGCTTGCCAGTCCCAGATGCATGCATCGTCCTCCATGAAATTTGCCGCAAACTCAGTGAGATAGAAACTGAATCGACGGAAGTCTGCGCAGGAAAAGCTGCCGTAAGCATATCGCATTTCCTTGCACAAGACAAGTGTGCATGGCGTCTCACTTTTCTCATTGCCATGATAAATGTGTGACACAACTTATTTCCGTAGCGTGCGGCAGTGCCTTACGCGATGACATACATAGAGGGCACAGTTTCGCTGCTTTCCAGGGGACTAAAAGATAACACTGTTAACTCACCGCTAAGCATCATCCAACCTAAATATTACATACTTGAAAATAGTAGTACAAAATGGGGTTATAATTTTTTAATCAAACTTTATTTTCGAAATGGGGGAGTACCCTGGCCTCCGCATCCATGGATATACACAGTCTTTTATTGCAAAGTTTGAGTGTTAATTTATTACAATTCAAGGATCGGATAGGGTTGATACAAACACCAACCATATAAAAATGACAAGTAGCTGGAAAAACATAAGCAAATCACAGCTAGACATCTCTTAATCTACTAGATCAAGCTAACTCCATTCTGTAAAATAAAACATATAAACTTTTGTAAAATCAAACAATGTAAAGTTTGATAAAATGTATAGAAAAATATATGTCACGATGTATCTGTTGACATTGTAGATATTGGTAGTTGAAAGGATATTATTTTCTCCTTATGTTTTTTGTGCTGATGACAACCTCTCTTGTGGTTTAACTATCTGTCCAAGTTGCAGGGCTTATCTACGGAAGTGCTTGTTGGTGGACTTCTCTCTAGAAAAAGTTTGAAGACGGTGACGTTTATTTTCACTTTCTCTTGTCTTTATGTTTTAGGCTACCGTACTATCAAGAGGGGGTCCACCTTGGAAGGTTGTGGGAAATCACCATTTCATGCACAGACCCTACATGCACTTCCACAGCCATCCCAGTTTTCATGTGAGAGAGTGTTCCCTGCTGCTTTGGAGGGTTTTCTGCCCTGATCGGTAGTACCAGCTAGGCGGCGGTAGTACCGCCCAAGGAGTTTCTCAGGGCTGTTCGAGCGGAACTTCCGGTCCTAATTCTGGCGAGCCATATTTTGATTCAGTAAGACTTCTGTCTAGTTTTGCATATTTGTCGGAATTAGAACCGGAATCTGGCTCGGTTGTACCGGCCTGACCAGCACCTGGCTCCCTGAGCGGTAGTACCACCACGCCTGACCGGTAGTACCGGCCACTTTCTGCACCGGTAGTTCCGGGCCCTGTTCCGGACCTAGTTCCGGCGCCTGGCTGTGCGGGTCAGATAGCCTTCTGCCTCGCACTGCCTATTTACCGGTAGTAGGACCGGAATTAGGACTGGTAGTTTTGGCCAGCTATTCGGGCCCATTGACTGGTCAATTGGACCGTTGCGTGGCCTCCGCTGGGCAGTGGGTGGCCCGCTCACCGGTACTATCGGTCCGCCACCGGTAGTACCGATGGTGTGGGGACTGGGCAGAATCTGCCCGTTTAGAGGTGGCCTATTTAAGGCCCCTTCTTCCTTCTCTCATCTTATCTCTTCATTTTCTCTCTCCTCCATTAATACAAGAGCTTGACTTTCCTAGATCTCTCTCCTTACCCACTCAAATCTCTTGATCATTTGAGGATTGGGAGAGGTGACCTAGATCTACACTTCCACCAAAGGAATTGTGATTCCCCCCACTCATTCTTCGTGGATCTTGTTACTCTTGGGTTCTTAGAACCCTAGACGGTGTAGGGCATCCTCGGAGCTCGGGCATTTGTTGTGAAGCTTCGTGGTGTCGTTGAGGGTCTCCAATTGAGTTGTGGAGTCTCCCCTCAACCTCGTTGTAAAGGTTTCGGTTGGCGCCTTCAAGGTCACCGGTTAGTGGATTGTGAGGCCACCTTTGTGGTGGTGCTCACCGGAGAAGAAGGTGAGGCCTTTGTGGCGCTCGGGTGACCTTGTGTGGCCCCGACACCTCTCCAACATAGACGTAGCTTCCTTGGAAGTGAACTACGGGAATTACATCTCCGTGTCCCCTTGCCGGTTCTTTCGTTCCACTCCTTTACTTCTTGCAATTACCGTCTTGTTTACTTGTTGTGTTGTTTACCATATAGGATATTCACCTAGTTGTATCTCTAGTGAACTTTACTTTGTGAAAAGCCTTAAAATTGCAAGAAAAGATTAAAAATTGGTAGTCTCCTATTCACCCCCTCTAGTCGACCAAAGTTGGGCCTTTCGGTAGTTTTTTCTAAACTTGGTCAAAGTTTATATTGCTTGACTTTATTTTTTTTGCATGCCTTCATTTATAGGACGGAGATAGTACCTATTTCCAATCTGACATGTTGTCCTATATATTTGGGCTTGTGCGAGAATTATGGTGGTCACCTCTAATGGTTTCTTCATTATCCGTGGTTCCTTCTCGTTTTTCTTTGACACAAAAATAGTAGGAAAGGCCCCTACTGTGTCATTCTGTAAGTTTTTAAGTGATAATGTACAAATGGAGGTGCAATAAGACACATATACTTTACAATGTATCAAGCCATGCTTGCATACTCTCTTTCAAACTAGGTCTAGCTCTATGCATAATTAAGTATACATACTTTTTAAACATAACAATTCATATAGTTGTATTGGGGATTTCATTTCTGAATATATAACTATTTCTCTTATCCCATATGCTCCGACATCCAATGATGAAAATTTCCATAAGAAACTCCATCGAGTATCTTTCCTTTGCTTCTAGAATCATTTGATTAACTTCCAAATCAATGTTCTGTTCAATTCCTAAAGCCCACCAGAAGCCCTAACTGAAACTACATTCAAAGAAGAGATGATCCAATGTTTCCTGAGCGCAGGTGTCACATAAGATGCAATCTTGGAATTCTACAAAGAAGTTCTTATACATAAGGTCCTTTGTGTTCAATCTTCTGTTTAGCAGCAGCTAGGAAAAGAACTTGTGCTTAGGAAGATTACATGTCTTCCATAAATCTAATATATGCTTTGGAGTAGGTTGATGTCCAACCATTGCTCTGTAAATTTTCCTTGAACTGAATGTACACCCCCAAGGGAAACACCATGTGTCATACTCATGAGATACATTAATAGATGCAAGATCAATCATCATATCTCTCAGTTCCTCATGAGCAATGATAGATAAAGGCAACTGAAACATGTCATAAAAATTATCATTCGTTGCACCAATTGTTGTCTCTATAGTGGTATTTTCATTTTTTGGCAAATGAGTGCAAGTGAGGATATTTGTCCTCCATAGTTGTATCATTCCAGATATCCTTCCATAGAAGCATGCACTTGCCATTACCAATATTGCTTTAGCCATTTTCATGTAACTATCTATAGTAGCCATACAATCTCTCCACCAAAAGGACCCCTTAGGATTTAAAGCATGAGTAGCATTATTATCACTATAGTATGCCCACCAAAGGAGATGTACCCGTGGTATATCATGATGATTGTAAAATTATGCACATTATATTCTGAGATTAAGAACACCAAGCCCCGTGCTCCTTTGGTCTACATACCATACCTCAGCTTGCCAGGAATTTGCCTTGTTGTTGAATATCCTTCAGTTCCATAAGATTGTCTTCCCTTTTTTCAGAGTGCCCAAATATTGTTATTGAGACTCTCAATGAGAACATTGCATACATCAGTAAAGAAGCTAGGACAAAATTAAGCAAGGTCAATCTTCCAGTATAGGTAAACATTGATGATAGACATGTTAGTCTTTTGTCCATTCTTAATACAATTGGCATAAGATCATACATTGATTGTCTAGTTGTTCCCAGTGGGTGTCCCAAATAGGAAAATGGAAGACTTTCAACTCAGGATCCAAAAATAGAGGCAAGATTTTGTGCCTAGGAATCATCCACATTAATTGGCACCAAAGTAATTTTATGGAAATTTATCCTTAATATAGTAGCTTCACTAAATTGTAGTAGCCTTATTTTCAAATTGGCAAGTTGTGCAATATCAGCAAGCACTATGAGCAATTTTTCATCTGCATAATGTATAATATGATTTTTGTCCATAATCGTTTGTGATAAGTAAGCTTATTTTCCCTCTTTCCCAAGAATGATTAATAATAGCCTCTAGTAAATCAACAACGTTCACAAATAGCACGTAAGACAATGGGTCCCCTTATCTTACCCATCCCTCTTGCATATGATCTTCTTGCTAGGTACCCCATTGAGTAGAACATATGTGGATGCAGTATTCAGTATTTGTGAAATCAGATAAATCCATTTTGGTCCAAATCTCTTTGCTCTTAGCAACTAATAGTAAAACTGTATTCTATTTTGTCAAATGCCTTTTCAAAGTCAATCTCGAGGATAATAGTAGGCTTCTTAGACATATGACAAATATGAAGGTACTCAAAAGTCCATCCCAAGTAGTCTTGTATAGTTTTACCTTTGAAAGCCATATTAATTTTGGTGTAGGATAGGTATAATTTCTATTTGCAACATGTTATCCATAAGCTTAGTCAGAAATTTTTAAGGAATGCATACCAATGAAATGAAAGTAGTATGAGCCATAACCTTTCCTTAGTCAGGAGTTCATTGTTTCAAGCTCATTTTTATGGGGGATCAATGTAATGAAAGAGTATTGATTGCCCGTAGGTTAATATTTCCTTCATTAAAATTATTGACCAAGTTAATAATGCTTAATAATTGGCCAACACTTCCTCAAGAATAACACATTAAATCCCATCTGGTCCTCAAGAATAACTGGATGCCTCTATCAATTGAAATTTCCGAGATTTCCTTTATAACTATGCCAATTTCATCTATATTAAATGGATCATCCAGATGGGAAAGGTGAAGGGGATCCGCAGCAAAAAACAAAAAAATCCTACATTGAAAACCCAAAATATGCCTAGGATCTGTCTATATAGTAATACGGTAACAACCAATGAGTAGAGAATACATACCCCTATAGACCGTACGTGGTTAACGTTCCGAGGGGAACATGGTTAATGTAGTCGTACTCGTAGCCGACCTTAAGGTCGCGAAACTCCTCGCTGGTCACCCCTTGCTCTTTTTTTATCGTGCAGCAGCTTCGGCTCACGACATTCAAGCACCCCAAGTGTTGCGCCTCGTGTCTTCGTATATATCCGGTGCATGATGAGACCTCCGGCTCCGCGATCCCGCCGGGAGTGCGGAAGTTGATATCCGACTAGGAATTCCTGCAGCACAACGGCGTGCTGCAGGTGTGCCTCGTTCGCACAACCCAAACTTGGGGCCATGGTCACAAGGGCTAGAGAGAAGGAGAAAGTCAACCAAAGGACTTCTCCAAATATTGGTGTGTTTCATTTCACCCATGGGCACCACTTTATGTAGGCTAAGGGGGTGTGCATTTCTCAAAGGCTAAACCATGTGGGACTAATTGTCAAAGGAAAAATCTCAGGAAAATTCGTCCTAGCCGAATTGGGCCAAAACCCCAGAGCCCAACAACTCACTACAGCAGCGAGCAGCAGCTGGCGAGCCAGCACCGGCCGGGTAGGCCTTTGGCGTGGCCCACCTCGTGCCTAGCTGCTTCCCATGGCGACGGCCTGGCGACGGCCGGCTCGTCTGTGCGGCCCGCGAGCGGAGGCAGCCTGCCTGCTGCCCGCTCCCCATTGTGCCTTCTTGGGCCGGGTTGAGCCGCGCCCTAGCGGCGGCCTGCCCGCCAGGCGACTCCCCGCGAGCCCCACTTGGGCCGGGTTGAGCCGGCCTGGTTGCGGCGGAGGTTATCTGTCGCCCACGTGGGTTGGGCTGTTTTTCCTTTTTCCTGTTTTTCTTCATCTTTTCTACTAGGCTATTTCCCTCCGAGGATTTGGCCTAATATGAAAGTTGCTTTTATAAATCTTAATTTAAATATTATTTAGAATATATTAATTCATAATTAACATATGATAAATATATATTTAAATTCCTATTTATCCGAAAACACTTTTTTGGTCTTTTCCTTTATTCTTTCTCCGAACAACTTCGGAACTCTCTGCGGAACATTTCCGGCTTTCTCTTTCTCTACGGTGATTCCGTCTTACGAATGATCGCTCTCATCGTACCCTTAAGTGTATCATCTCACGGCTCAGGAATGCTCTAGACATGATCTATATCAATGATCAACAGAGGGACCAGGAATGTCCATGTGACCCCTATGCATTCCTGATGACAATGTCGTTTGAGCCGATAAATATAGCATCCAATTTCTTTTTGTTTCTTGATACGACTTGTCCGAGATCCGATCATTGGTATCCCATACCTTGTTCAATCTCGTTAACAACAAGTTCTGTTTTTCTTGTTACCGTGATATTACATCCCTGTGACCGAGTCACATGTTGCAACATTTATGGATGTAATCTCACCAAGCCGGCCGTATATATCTTTACCCGTTATGTGGGTGAACAAATTCCGGTCTTGCAGTCACATGCCATCTACTGTTCCTTTGGAATACCCAACATACATCTTTATGGCCACCGTATTACCAGATAACGGTTGATGCAGTCTAAGCAGTCTCGGGAAACAGTGAGTAATATAAGATCACGGTCTAAGGAAAGGAGTCTAGATTTAGCTGTTGCAACAATAAACTTATATGACTTGATCGTGTTGCAATCCTTCGAGGAATGTCCATCACATCATTCTCCAATGATATGACTCCGTTGTCAATTGGCATAAATATCCATGATCTTGAAACCCAGATCATCCTCATGACCAACGAACTAGTATGAATAGAGGCTACTAGGGACTTGGTTGTTTCATATCACACCTGTACCAATGTTTCTACTTGGCACAGTTATAGCATAATATGAAACTATTATAAACTAATTGAGATATGACAATAAAAACCTATTTATTATTTTCCTCTAGGGTATATCTCCTTCAAAAGGTTGTGTGATTGTACTAAATTATCCAAATTAAGGTCTATATGTGGATCTTCACTTATGCTTATTCTTTCTTTGTATGAGCTCCAAATGATAGTTGCCTTCTGCTCAAGGTCTGTTAGTATACAGTGATCACTAGTCTTTATAGAAGTAATATAATTCCTTCTATAATTCTGTGTAGCAAGTGCATGAAAAAACATGGAATTCGCATCTCCCAATTTAGCCCATCTGATATTAGCTCTGCTCTACCAATAGATTATTTTTTGCTTCCAACGAATTTTGTGTATGTTCTTGTAGTATTTTCAGGAAACTCCTTTCATGTAGTACAAGTTTTCTCTCATCTTCAGTGCCATCAGGTAATGCTAGAACAAAGTTTTAGTTATCGATGATCTTATTCAACTTTGACAAGTTTCTACCCCATTTCTTTAGTCCAGCTCTGAGGCATTTCATTTTTTTACAATGCGTGATCATCCTTTATGGGAGCATTCTGCAAAATATTAGGAATTGTTTCACAAAACAATCATATTCCATCCACTAGTTTTCAAGCCCAAACACACTTGCTTTAGGCTCTTGTTTGGAGTATATCATTAGAAATGCTGAAAATGGCGGAAACTCAGGCCATAGTTGTGTTTATTTATAGTAATTGTTTTATAGTATAAAAAACGAGACCAACTAGGACTAATCCTTGGTGGCATATTTGGGAGTCTGGCGGGCTGGATGCGCCCTCGCTCTCCCTGCCGCTCTATTCTCAACGTGTCTCATTTAGTGAAACATATATTGTCCATCTTCCCCCGGTAGTTTAACCATTTAGAAGTTCTCGGTAATGCATATAACCCAACAAGTACCAATACTGTTTGGCATCTGAATACTACTAGTAGAATGCATATATTAAAAAAATGCTATCAATTTTGTTCATATGTTCCACTAATTGTTGGAAAAGGAATTATTATTATTATTATTTTGAGAATATGGATCACATTTGAGCTGCAACTCCCGAGATAACAAGTAGACTCAAGGACGTACACACACATTATTCTAGAAGTAGACACCTCTAAATCACAGAGTTCAACATGATGGAACTCATTTTATTAGTGTGTGATGAGCAACCGTCGGCTGCATCCACACTTGACCTCGCAGTACTCTCGCGCAGCTCCAGTGGCCCGCCTGTAGTGGCCTGAAGGCTCACGGCAGAGTGTAAGCTGCAAAAGAGTAACATGTTCACATATGCGATTGGCAGCAACTAGGCAGACCATTGTCAGGTAAACCCTTTTCTGCTTACCTCCGCACTTGTAGCCGACGGGGCGGTCGACGAGGTTGCAGCGCTTGGGGATGGTGATGGCGGCCTCCGGCTTGATGCCGGCGCTCCTGGCGGTGGTGGAGAGCATGACGGCGCAGAGGCACTTGGGGCTCTGCTTCCCGATGGTGTGCACCGCGGCGCAGCACCCGCTGGACGGCGCCGACTTGGGGTCCTGCCCCGCCGACGCGCACGGCGCCAGCTTCAGCGCCATCTTGTCCGCCGGCGTCGACCCGCACTCGCCGGCGCCGTACGCGCCCCGTGGCGCGGCGAGCGCCACGACAACCAGTACGAGCAGCAGCAGACACCTCATCGACATCGTCGCCTGCCGCCTCGACCTGATCACAAAGATTTCAGTGTGGCTCAGTCAGTGTTCAGTGTTCACTGCTCAGTACGTGCCTGGTGCTCGTATGGCCTCGGAGCTGCTGTTTATATAGTGTTAGCGTCGAGTGTGACTTCAGCGACCGACCCGAGTTCATGATGGCCGCGGGGCGTCGGTGGAGCGAGCACTAGCGCACACCGGCGCGCGCTGTGTCGGCACCGGACGCCTCGTCCAATGGCGTGGCGCCAAGCTCGGCCAGGCAGCGGCTAGTGGGTTGTTGTCCTTCACGCGAAGTTGCGTACGTGCCCCTTTGCCGGACTCTCGCGGCGCCCGCCGGCAGCTTACTCTGCAGTTCAAGATCAGTCTGCATATCTCTCAGTTCCTCATGAGCAATGATAGCCAAAGGCAACTAAAACAGTCATAAAATTATCATTCATTGCACCAATTGCTGTCTCTCTATAGTGGTGTTTTCATTTTTGGCAAATGAGTGCAAGTGAGGATGTGTGTCCTCCATAGCTGTATCATTCCATATATCCTTCCATAGCAGCATGGACTTGCCATTACTAATAATGTTGCATTTAACCACTTCCCTGTAATCTCTACTACTTATAAAGAGGTGAACAGGAATTTCGCTTAATGTACCCCGCAAACCATAAACGAACGGAATACAACCACACGATCAGGCTCAATTATGATAATCTAATGCTTGGGCTTAGCCTAATCACATTTCCGTGTGCACTTATCAGTTCGCAGCGTCGGATGAGAACTCATCGCCGACCGAAGAAGATACGAACCTGCGCCCAGCTTTCTCAACCTGATTTTATGGTTCCAGAAAAAATAACACTCAACAAGGAAACTGATCACACATATCAATCTTTGCATCACCGCTCGACATCACCAAAACCCTGAACGACGCCATCACCACGACGCCTACAAGTACAACAATGGAGGTGAGAGAGGAGCGGTATATGAACAGAAAAAACCTATTGCATTCTCTTACATGTGGACTAAGAAAATAGAGGTCAAGTCACCAACCAGAATAAAAAGGCAACAATCTTTGCTTCACACCTCAATTAAGAGTGGAATAAGCAAATAGAGGTAAGTCATCGACCAAAATAAAAAAGGCAGTCACTTACCTTTAGTTTATACAGCCACCATATATTTGAATAACCCATATGGGTTAATGACATCAATTATCTAATAACGACAAATAGGGACAACTGTATGCAAATATAGAAATTCATAGAGGAATAGCAACCGGGTGCATAAGAGAAACCACTTCAGCTACATGGTGGTATTTCCATAGTATTATTTATGTTGATTCTCACAACCAGAAAGATCAAAGCTGATATTGTAGAACCACATACCTAGCCATTATGCTTTCAAAAGGACTACTGATGGTTACAATGGATACTTTCTTTGTAAAACTTAATTAGAGACACACCAAAGTAACAGTTGCACTCTGACGAGGGTTTAATTCATCAATGTCCTTTGTTATGGACTTGGGTTTTGGAGAAGGAGGGAGCGCTGGAAGCATCAATCGGCTAGCAAACAAGCACACAGGGACGCAAGGTTTACCCAGGTTCACACCTCGTAGAGGTCCCTACTCCTGCTTGCCTGCTCTTGGAATTAATGAAGGAATCGAAGATTACAGGGGCGAGCAGATGCAATCTGACGAGAATTGTGGAAACTAGGGTTGCATGTGTCCTCCTCGCTGCCCCCTCCTAGCCTTTATATATATATGCCAGGTCTCGGGTAGCAGGTCAAGTCGGTTACAGATTAGGGTTTTTCCTTTAAACTTTCTATCTTTAAACTTCTTCTTGTCTCGCAAGTCATCGAGAGTCTGTGGGCCACTCGGAGTCTTCATTGGGCCGTGGCAACGCCGTGGGCTTCCACCGTATCTGGACTGTATATACCAAACTCGAGTACCTGCAGGGTATACCCATGTTAGTAGCCCCCGAGTGTCCAGTGGAATCGTATATTCGACTGGGGATTTTATGAAGCCTTTCGAGTGCATGACTGAGTATTTTTTCGAGTGTTCTGTTTATATCATAGGGATTGTTGATATGCGTTCCTGATTTAACCGATGCATCGGTATCAGTTAACCGCCTTAGGGTAAAACAACGCAATCTACTCGAACTCGAGTCCCCGGACTCGAATTCGGAAAAGTGCTGGTGTAATTCGACTCAAGCCACGGAGGTCTTACAGGAGTTGAATTCCAGTATATGAGTGTGAGCACTCGACGCGTCCGTCAAGGCATGTTCATCGTACCTGTAGGCACGGATATATATTTCTGGTAGTGCGCAGCAAATGCGTTGCCAGGCCTTATTCAGGTCTTATCTTCACGCTGCAAGCGCGACATCCGAATTTTTGTCATCGCGGAGATGATTCGGATGGCCCAAGAGACGCAGTCTCTTTGTAGGAAAAAATATGACGCGGTGTCTCCATAGACTTCGAGTGTGGATGTTATCAACACACAGTATGACGTACAAATAATCATAGGGTGCACGACTAACGCTCCCTATGGGAGTAGCCCCCGAGTGCCTGGTTGAGTCGAAGACTCAGGCAGGGACGAAAGAACTTTTGCGACTGTTGTCGTCTTTTGTTTGCTTGTTTCAGTCGAATTTATTTCTGGCGCTCCCTATGGAAGTAACCCATGATCCATAGTCGAATCGTAGATTGAAGTGGTTGGGTGTGCTTTGAATGTCCATATTTCTGCATAAAAAAGAAAATCGTAGGGTGCGAGGCCAGCGCTCCCTATGGGAGTAGCCCCCGAGTGCTTGGTGGAGTCGAAGATTCGAGCAAGGACTAAAGTAGTCGAAGTCTTCTAGTTCTCAATTTGATGACATCAGTACTGACGATGTGGTGATCTCAGTTGCCCGCGAGAGCGGCTTTGACGGGACGTGATGAGCGGTGGGTCCCATTTCCTAACTTTGATTTGACCGGGCGTGCGTAATCTTTTGTTTTAACTGTGCCTCCTCGATTTCTATGTGTAATGGAGATAGTGGGGGACGGTTCGTGCTTTGGCTTCTCCACGTATCGACCGCGATGCGCGCCACACGTCCAATAGGGTTTCTGCTGGCCATTGGATTGCATCCGCAAGGAGGTTAAGTAGCAGCGCAGCTACGGTAATTTTCCCATCTGCACTTTTCTCTGCTTGTGCTTCCATCGCCATTGTCGTTGCTCTCTGCTTCCCAGAGCTTGTCCTCTTCGCGGCGCTGGACCAACTCCGCGTGTTCCCGAGCTGCTTCCTCTTGTTGGAGATATGCCCTAGAGGCAATAATAAATATAGTTATTATTATATCTTTGTGTTTATGATAAATGTTTATATTCATGCTATAATAGTATTAACAAGGAAACATTAATACTTGTGTGAATTGTAAACTTAAATTGAAGTCCCTAGTAAAGCCTCTATATAATACTAGCTTGTTGGTTAATAGATGATTGTGGTTTCCCTATCATGAACATTGAGATGTTATTAACAACAAGATCATATCGTTAGGAGAATGATATGGTGGACATACTCCTATAGACAAGCGTAGCATAAAGATCAAGTCATTTCAATAGTTCAATTGCTATATGCTTTCTGATACATAGTAACCTAATTCCTTCGACCATGAGATCATGCATATCACCTTTACTGGATGGATGCTTTGATGTCATCAAACACCACACCGTAACAGGGTGGCTATAAAGGTGGTATTGAGTGTTCGGAAAGTATTGGTTGAAACACATGGATCAAGAGTGGGATTTGTCCATCCATATGACGGATAGATATTCTCTGGGCCCTCTCGGTGAAATGTCATCCAATTAGCTTGCAAGCATGTGACTGGGTCACAAGGGATCACATATCACGGGAACGAGAAAAGAGTACTTATCAGTAACGAGGATGAACTAGGTATGCAGAGATACCGACGATCATAACCTCGGATAAGTAACATATCGTGAGACAAAGGGAAATTGGTATCGTATGTAAGTGGTTCATTCGATCATAAGTAATCAAGAAATATGTAGCCATATGAATTTCCAGATTCCTCTATTGGTTATTGTTCGAGAAGTGTCTCGATCATGTCCGCATAATTCACGAACCGTAGGGAGACACACTTAAGGATTCGACGTTGTTTGAGTAGTTATGGTATTATGAGAAAGAGACCGAATGTTGTTCGGAGTCTCGGATGGGATCCGGGATATCACGAGGAGATCCGGAATGGTCTGGAGAATAAGATTCATATAAGGAAAGTCCCGTTTCGGAGTAGCGGAATGATTCCGGTGTTTTCATCGGGAACATTCTAGAAGGTCCCGGAATGTCCGGCACTCCGGAGGGGGAAGGGTACATGAATGTGTCATTACATATTGGAATGATTGCATCATGTACTAAGTGTTCTTGCTGTCCCAAATAAAGGATTTATTTAAATCCTAAATTGAAAAGTCAAACGGCTAGTTTGAAAGTCAAACGGCAATTTTGGGAAGTGGGAAAAGAGGAGGATTGGTGGAGGCCGAGTTGGAGGAGGGTTCCTCCCCTTGGCCGGCGCACCTCCCAAGGCCGACTTGGGGAGGAACTCCTCCCCTTGGCCGGCCAGCCCTCCCACCTATATAAGGAGGGGCAGGGCTCCCCTCCTAACACACAAGTTCCTATCTTCTATCTCCGGTTTAGAGCCGTTTTGGTTTAGAGCTTCTAATTGCTTTAGCCAGCGGTTTAGAGCCTTCTAATTGGTTTAGAGCCTTCTAATTGGTGTGTCTAATTACTAGACCACTAATAGCCTCTCTCATAAGCTCCACCATACTCGCACCGGCTTAAGGCGAAGCCCTGCGGATTCCCTCTACTTCGGTACCAGCATGTTGTCTTTGCGGAATCGCGAGAGAGTGCTACAACCTCCGCCTGCTGGAACAAGGAGAGGAAGGTCTTCGTCAATCGAACATGTGACCATTGCGGGGCGCTGCTGGAACGTGGCGCTGGAAGGATCGTCTCACGCGATCTTGAGATCGGAAGAATGCGACTACATCACCCACGAGAATCTGCTCTCGTTAAACACTTTGGAATCTTCGAGGGTGAGTTATTCCATCGACTCGTTGCTGCAATCTAGTAGATAGATCTTGGCTTGTTTGTTTGTATACGATAGAAATTTTTTGTTTTCCATGCTACGAACCCCTACACCTCTGCTCGCACCGCCATCGCAAGATGGGGAAAAAGAAGGGAGGCGCCACCACTGGGTCTGCTGCCGCCACCGCCATCGCCAAGAAGAAGGGTGGCTCCACCGCCGTGGGCACCAGCGCCGCCGGCGCCGACAAGAAGAAAGGTGCGAGCACCCGCGTCACCAATGGCGCGTGGCGCACATCTACCATCAAGGCCTCTGAACTCCGTCTTCTGCGCCAAGATGGAGTTCTTCCTCTCGCCGAAGACGATTCGTGAGTGCCTGGTGACGAGGTAACCCCTTGTACTCCATCAGGTTTCCGGGTGATGTTCCTCACGTTCATCATTCGTGGTCTGTCTCTCCCCCTGCATCCCTTTGTCAGGGGCCTTCTTTGTTTCTATGGGCTCCAGCTGCACCAGCTGTCCCCAAACTCTCTTCTTCACATTGCGTGCTATATCATGCTTTGCGAGTGCTGGCTCGGAGTCGAGCCACACTTTGGTCTCTTCAAGCGGCTTTTCAAGCTGAAGCGTCAGCCAACTTCTAGCTCGTTAGTCTACGACGTAGGTGGCTGCGGGATTCATATCGACTCCTTCGCTACCTACTTCGACATCAAGCTGACGGCGTCTGTCCAAGGGTGGAGAGACAAGTGGTTCTACATCCGCGACCAGAAGGCCGACGGAGAGCATTTCAGACTCGCGCCCTTCGACCCTACGACACCGTGCAAGAGGAGGAATTCTTGGAAGAACGTGGTTATGCCTGGTGAATCCGAGGAGACGGAAGTGTTGTACGAGCGCGTCTGCGACCTCGAGAGTCGCATGGGTACAGAAGAGGGAGGCGCCGCTCTCATTCGCACATGGTTGCACCGTCGCATCCAGCCTAGAGTCCACCCCATGTTCCAATGGGCTGGTGCAGACAATGTCACTCGCGTATCTTCTGATGGCATTTCCGCGGGTGAAGTAGATAAGAGGGTGCGACTGGTGACCAAGTACACCACCAAGGATGTCCTCCCCAGTGAACCAGTCATGCCTCCCTTTGATGCCTCTAACCCTCCTCCTGAGGTATGATTGTGCTACGAAGTAGCTTTATTTGTTGATTGCTTTTGAGTTCTTGACATATACTGAATTGTTTTCTGTATGCAGGATTGGAAGGTATCTCCCAGTTTGCCCCCTCTTCCTGAGGGGGTTATTCCTCACGAAGTAGATGAAGAGGACGAGTCGAAATTGACCGTCCCACTTGAAGAGGAGGAGGAATCCCGAGTCAGCGATGCGGACACTGCATAGCGTTCAGCAAGCAGGATTCGGATGCTTCGTCTCCTTCGACTCCAGAGGGCCCTTCCATTGGTGTGGAGGAGCCGATACCCGCCATTCCTATGCGCTCTATGGCTCCTCCTGCCCGGAAGAAGTTTCGACTACCAAAGGAATCGTCGGAGTCGGAGGAGCAGTCCTTCGATCTTGATAGATTTGACTGGTAAGTCCTATACTCGCGAATTCATTTTGGTTTCTTTTTTGAGTTGTCATCTGTCTTGAAGCTCTTGTTTGATTGTGTGTTCCAGTCAAGTGGTGACGTCGTCTTCTGATGACGTCCAATTTTTGAAAGAGTCTGGAGTCGCAGACTCCAAGTCCAAGAAGGTGGCCTCGCGATCTCCTTCTCCTCCATTGGCGGCCCACTCCGGGCATAACTCATCGAGTTCCCCGCATGCTGGGGGGCATCATATGGTTACTCGGATGACTGTGCAACAGCCTTCTTCGGAGTCTGTGGAGGATCATGTAAGTATCTTGTAGTTGGCAGTCGGATTTATTCTTGGCGTGATTTTACTTGAACTTGGAATGTCTCTGATATATCTCATTGTGAAGGAAGCCACCCGCTTGGCGGAGCAGGTCCTTAACATGGGTCGACAACATGCACGATTGGAAAATCACCATCGTATTGTCGAAAGTAAGTTTTGTCTTCGTCCTTGTCTTTTGCGGATATTATTGATTCGATTTGGTAACACTCTCTGTTTGTTGCAGCTGAGCACAATGAATTACTATGCCATGTTGCTGCATTGGAGAAGACATTGTCCGCGGCAACGAAGAATCATGACGAGGCAGTCGCAGCCTTGGAGGAGTCGCGGAAGCGAGAGTAGGATCTCCTTGCCTCCACTGCTGAGAGGAAGAAGATGTTCGAGGAGTAGCTTCTCTCGATTGCCAAGTCCCTCTCAGGTATGACCTTTTTCATCTGGATATGTCTTGCTCTTATGCGCTTTGACGTATGATTGCTGTATTAATGATTTTTGTATGCAGATGCCAGTGGCTTGAGTTTCGATGCCCAATCTCTGTGCCATGCAGATGCTTTGGCTGGTGCCATCGCCGCAGTCGAGGACCGCAGCGTTTCCCTCCAGGAGACGCTGGGGAAGGCCAAGGATGTGCTCAGTCGCATCCGTGAGGACTTGACTCCGAAGGCTGGGATGATCGACAACCTCGGTGACCTAGTGGAATCCTTGGATGGAGAAATCCCTGTGGACTTCAAAAGTTCACAGCGCTCCATCGGCGCCACCATGGCACTCACAATGGTGCAAGCCCATGGCGTGGAGATGGATCCCGCAGCTATCTATGAGGCGATGCCTGTCGACGCTGCAGGCCAGCAGGTAGTTTTTGCTCCCTATGTTGGTAAATGCAAAAATCACGGTCCCCAGCTTATCGAGACACTCGCCAAGTACTTCGAAGAGCGGCGTTAGGTGAAGGATGCGGCTTCTAGGGGTACTGCCAGCAAGTCCGTGGTGTCGGAGACAGCCACGGATGTGATGAAGCCCCCGAGGCCTAAGTCCAAGTCGAAGAAACATGCTACGCCTTAGTCTCCTTTTGTAATAGCTGTAGCGGCTTAGCCTTTTGCTTTATGAAACAATGATTTTGTGGGGGTGTCCCAATCGAAACTTTTCCTTTTGTCTGAATGCATATATACCCTCTGCCAAATGTATTCTTGGTCCCTTATTTGCTTTTTACTTGATTCGTACTAGGGTACATCGAGTGCTCCTTCGAGTTATCCTTGTGATCCTCCTTCTGCCGATGAGAACTTGGCATAGCCTTGTTCGAAGGTGGAGGAGTTGTCGTTGCTCTTGCGACTGCGAGATCGTATTAAGCAACTGGAGCGTGAGTTGCCCATCCTCCGAGGTAGCGCTGATGTATGGAAGTCGAAGGCGGAGAAAGCCTCTGCTCGCGAGAAGTACCTATTGGAGGAGGTGGCCCAGCTGAGTGAGCAGTTCAAGTGTTAGCCCTCTATCCTCTTATCTTTATCTTTAGTCAGTCGTAGCGATGCCTTTCTTTCACACTTTGCTTTTGTGTGGTGCAGTTGTCAGTGCTTGCCATTCGTAGGATGAAAAAGATCGGATCGCTGTTCGAATGAATGATTTGACCCAGGAACAACTGCAGGCGAGTGGGTACTTCTGGGTGGATCATGACCGTGCAATTACACTTGCGACCCTGCAGGATCGTGCTTCTCGAGTGCTTCATTTTATGAAGAAAGCCACAGTCGTGCCTCAGGCATATTTACCAGACGATGTTTCCACTGGACGCTGTCCCTTCAAGCCTGTTGGCCCTTCTGGCGAGATTCCAGGATTTGAGTGCAGTTCGTGAGTGCGTGCGGCAACAGTTAGTGGTTGGTGCCAATGCTGCCCTCTCGCTGGTGCGACTGCATAGGCCTGATGTGGACATTGAGGCTGTTGCTGCTGGGCTGCCGACTCCACTGGCAGGTTCGACCTGGAACATGGTTCCGCATTACCAGGCGGTGGACCGCCCAGCAGAGGAAATTGTCGACTTTTTTGAGGAACAGACAGACGTTCTTCTGATGCAGTAGTAGTTTTAATTTGTATCCTGCACATAGGTATACCAGTAAAGTTTGTACGTATATGTTATAAAAAATTGATTGATATTGATATTGATATGTAAAGAGCTTGCTAGCTTATGTATTTTGCGAGTGTATTTGTACTCTGCAGTTCCTTTTTCGTTAGCCTGACTTATTTTATCTCAGCGCCTTGCCAACCTGTCAGGTGCGTTGCAACTGGATTGGTGTATCAAGGATTCGATTGTTGTTGTGTCAGCTACTCGGGATACTGCGTATTATTCGTAGAACTAGGGTGTAAAGGGTGGCGTAGCCCCCGAGTGATATAGTTGCTAGAAAAATGAGAAAAACATAGAGTTTCGGGGCACTTAGCTTTATTTGTTTGCAGAATCAGTACGAGGTATAATGTGTGGCTAAGTAGCCTGACTGAATAGCCTTATTTGCAATGTAAGAAAAAAAAGACGACTAAGGGTAGAAGCACCGCAGCTGCGCGATGTTCCAGGGGTTGGAGTATGTGACTCCTGTCTCGAAATCTTTGAGGTGATAGGCGCCACCTGGGATTACTTCTGTAATCACGTATGGTCCTTCCCAAGGGGACTCGAGCTTTAGGTGCCCTTGCTGCTTCAGTCGCAGGACCAGGTCTCCTTCGACGAAGGATCTGGGGAGTAGCCTTCTAGTGTGGTAGTTGCGCAGGTTCTGCTGGTAGATCGTCGATCTTTCTGCTGCGATGTCCCGTGCCTCGTCAAGGAGATCGACGGAGTCCTCGAGTGCAAGTGTTGACTCCTTCTTGCTATACGTGACTACTCATGAGGCTTTGAAGCGTACTTCTGTGGGTATCACTGCTTTGGCGCCGTGCACCATGAAGAACGGGGTATATCCCGTGGCACTATTTAGGGTTGTGCGTAGGCTCCATAGTACGGACTGTAGCTCCTCTGGCCAGCATCCGGCGGCTTGCTCGAGTGGTCGGAGGAGTCGCTTCTTGATTCCGCCGCAGACGAGGCCGTTGGCCTTTTCGACTTGACCATTGGTCTGTGGATGAGCTATGGAGGCATAGCTTACGTTGATTCCCAGGTTTTCGCAGAAACCCTGGAACTCCTTAGAGGTGAAGTTCGTTCCGTTGTCCGTGATGATGCTATGTGGCACTCCGAAGCGATAAACAATGGACTCGAAAAACTTGAAGGCACTGGCTCCTGACTGGTTTGTCACCAGCATGGCCCTCTATCCACTTGGTGAATTTATCGACTGCGACCAGGAGGTAGACATATCCTCCTCGCGAGGACTTTGGGAGCTTGCCGACCATGTCGAGTCCCCATTGCGCAAAGGGCCAAGCCAATGGTATGGCCGGAGTTCGGTGCCAGGTGCGTGCGGTTTGTCCGCGAATCGCTAACAAGCGTTGCATCTCTGGATGATGTCCTTGATGTCGTGCATGGCCGTGGGCCAGTAGAATCCAGCTTGTAGAGCTTTGGCAACGAGGGCACGACTGCCGGCATGGTGCCCGCAAGTCCCTTCATGTATGCCAAGGAGGACGGCCCTTCCGTCCACATTGGAGACGCACTGTTGGAGTACTCATGTGATGCTGCGCTTGTATAGTTCGCCGTTGATGACGGCGAATGCATTGGATCGCCGTGCGATGTGTCGCGCGTCAGTCGGGTCGTCCGGTAGCCTCTTGCTGAGAAGATATGTGATGTAGGGTTGAGTCCAAGATGGCTCGATCATCATGACCCACATTGGTCCCTCGAGTCTATTGTTGCGCTTGTTTTCTTCTCTGCGGCCTTTGGCTTGATGGAGCGTTCGCAGATACGCTCGAGAAATATCCCAGGTGGTATGGGGACGCAGGTGGAGCTAATATTGGCGAGTGCATCCGCCTCTTCATTGCTTTCGCGGCCTACGTGTCGCAGCTCACAGCCGTTGAAGTGCCCTTCGAGTGTGTCGTAGAGGTCGCGGTAGGCAATCATATTGTCGTTCAGCGTGTCGCACTCGTGCATAGTTTGGTTGACGACCAGCTTGGAGTCGCCGTAAATGATGAGCCTCTTGGCGCCGCAGGCTTTTGCCATCCGCATCCCGTGCAATAGGGCCTCGTATTTTGCTTTGTTGTTGGAGGCGGTGAACTGCATTCGCAGAATGTATTTCAGCTTTTCTCCTTGGGGCGATGTTAGTATGCCACCTGCTCCAGCCCCGTCCTTACGCTTGGATCTGTCGAAGTGCATCGTCCAGAGGTAAGACATATCTGTTTTTTCGGGGAGCTGGTTCTCCATCCAGTGTACGAGGAAATCAGGGAAGACTTGCGACTTAATCACGTCACGCGTCTCGTATGTAATGTCTCGTAGAGACAGCTCAATTCCCCAGAGCGCGACTCGTCCAGTAGCGTCGGGGTTGTTGAGAATATGCCCAAGTGGGGCGTCATTGACCACCATGATTGGGTGCTCCTAGAAGTAGTGGCGCAGTCGCCTGGCTATCATGAAGACGCCATACGTCAGCTTCTGGTAGTGCGGGTACCGCTGGTTTGTTGGCGTGAGAACCTCGCTGAGGTAGTAGACTGGGCTCTGCACCCCGTGGACTTTGTTTTCTTTGGCTCGTTCCATCACGAGTACTATGCTGACCACCTGGTTGGTGGCGGAGATATATAGCAGCAATGGTTCTCTTTTGCGTGGGGTCACTAGTACTAGTGAGGTAGATAGTAGACGCTTGAGGTCTTCGAATGCTTCCTGCGCCTCGTCGGTCCACTCGAACTTGTTAGTTTTGCGGAGAAATTGGTAGAAGGGCAGTGCCTTTTCGCCCATTCGACTGATGAATCGACTGAGCGCCGCGATTCGCCTAGCCAGCTGTTGGACGCCTCTTATATTCTTCGGGTTCACCTAAATTCCCCTCGCGGAGATGAGATACCCGAGTAACTGCCCAGATGGTACGCCAAAGGCGCACTTGTCCGGATTGAGCTTGATCCGGTAGCGGTCGAGGTTGGCGAAGGTTTCGTGTAAATCGTCGATTAGCGAGGCTTCCTCCTTTGTTTTGATGACGATGTCGTCGACGTAGACTGGGATGTTGCGACCAAGTTGATCCTTGAGGCAAGCCTGCATGCACCGTTGATAGGTGGCTCCTGCGTTTTTGAGGCCGAAGGGCATTGTGTTGTAGTAGAACACACCAAAAGGCATTGTAAACACCGTTTTCTCTTAATCTTCCTCCTTCATTCGAATCTAATTATAGCCTGAGTAGGCGTCGAGGAAGCAGAGGCGCTCACATCCCGCGGTGGAGTCGATAATTTGGTCGATTCATGGTCGTGGGAAGTGGTCTTTTGGGCAGTGCTTGTTCAGGGAGGTAAAGTCCACGCACATCCGCGGGATATCCGTGTCTTTTTTAGGTACCAGCACCATGTTGGCGAGCCAAGTGCTTTCCTTGATGTCGTGTATGAATTTTGCATCGAGGAGTCTGTTGATCTCCATTCTGACCGCCTTTGCACTTGGTTCGGACAATCGCCGAATTGTCTGTTTGACTGGCCTTGCGTCTGGGTTAACGTTGAGTGCGTGCTCGGCGAATTCCCTGGGAACCCCTGGCATGTCCGCTGGACACCAGGCAAAGATTTCCCAATGCTCACGGAGGAATTCAACGAGCGCGAATTCCTATGCGGAACTCAAGTTGTTGGCGATGAGGTCCGTCTTTGTCGGGTCCGATGGGTGGACCTGGACTTTCTTTATGTGCACCGACGAGTCGAAGGATAGGTCGGGTGAACTTGGCCGGCTCAGGGGAGGCAGACTGTTGTCTGTCGACTCCTTCAGTCTTGCGAGCTCCTCCTGCATGCTGAAGGACTGTGAGATTCTGTTGAATTCCTTGTCGCAGCTGTCCGACCTTTCGAAGCTTCCGTTGATTGTGATGACGCCGTTTGGACCTGACATTTTCATCTGCAGGTAGGCGTAGTGCAGCACTACCATGGACCTAGCGAATGCGACGCGTCCGAGGATGCAGTGGTACTGTGAGGGCCAGTCGACGACTTCGAAGTCGATGCATTCGTGTCAAAAAAAGTTTTTTGGCGTGCCGAAGATGACGTCGAGGTTGATTTTGCCCAGGGGACGATGTCGTTGAACGTTGTATCCGAGACCTCTAGACACGTCAGAGGGATCCCCATTGCTCGCAAGGTACTTGCGAACATGAGGTTAATGCCGCTTCTACCATCCATGAAGACGCGACTCATGTCGAAGCCTCCGATCTGCGCATCGAGTACGAGGGGACAGTGGCCTGGACGAGGTACTTGGCGCGGATGGTCGCGCTTGTCGAAGGTGATGCAGGAGTCGCTTCCACTGAGGTACTCAGTGGTGGATGGCGGGGAGTTTTTCGCCAAGTTGACTTGGCGAGTGATGGCCTTCTGCACCCGATTTGAGGGGCGCCCCTTTTGGATCATCATGTTACCCACAACCCGTGGGTATGGCTTGCCGCCTTGATTTTGGACCGGTGCGGCCGCGGGTGGTGGTACTCCAGGTGGTGGTGGAGGAGCTCCATGTGCTACATTGCGTGGGGCGACTCCATAGCCCTTGTTGACTGTGTCGCGATTCATCCGAGCCAAACCCTCGTGGAGCTTGAGGAACTCGCGGCAGTCCTTGAGAAGGTGGCTAGATTTTTTCTTGCCGTCGTGCTTGTCAATGTAGAAGTGCACGTTGCATGGCCCGAACAGTTTATCCTCAATTGTTGTTACGGGTGCCTCTTCGCGGGTGCGGCGCTACCATACCTGCGTGGTTTTCCCGGAGTCGCGGTGTCCACCACTGCGATAGCCGCTGTTGTGGTTGTCGTCGCGCCTGTCGGCGTAGCCGGCTGCGACCATGTTGACGTCATCGCGATCATCATAGATGCGCATTCGACGCTTGCTTCGGCGATCGCGTCTGCGCTCGTGTTCCGCTTCGTCGTCAGAGTGAATGCAGTTTTTCACCGAGTCTTCTCCATCTGCCTACCGATTCGCGATTTCCATCAGGTGGTCAATTGTTTTGGGCTTCGAGCGGCCCACTCTTCCCTGAGCTCTATGTGGCGAACGCCGCCGTTGAATGCGTCGATTGCGCAATCTTCCGAGATGTTTTCCGTGGAGTTCTTGATGATGGACCATGATACATTACAAATGTATCTATAATTTTTGATGTTCCATGCTTGGTCTTATCCACTTTCTTGTGTTTTGTCCACACTTTGGAGTACTTTTCATATGATTTCTTGGACTAACCTATTAACAAGATGCCACAGTGCCAGTTGCCTGTTTTCTACTGTTTTTGGTTCCAGGAAGTCAGAAAATGAATATTCTCAGAATTGGACGGGACAAAAGCCAAAGTTCCTATTTTACCGGAAGACTCATGGAGCCAGAATACGAGACGGAGGAGGGCCAGGTCCTGGATACACCCCCCAGCCGCGGGCTAGACCTAGCCATGCCACCAGGTGGTGTGGGCCCCCTGGCCGGCCACCGACCTTGCCTCTTTCGCCTATAAGAGCCCCCCGAGGCAGAAACCCTAAAGGGTCAATCAGAAATCCACGAAAAGTTCCGCAGCGCCGCTGCCACTGAAGGGGAGATTTAGGGGATAGAAAGTCTCTGTTCCGGCACCCTGCCGGGACGGGGAAGTGCCCCCGGAGCCATCTCCATCGATCTCCATCACCATCTCCATCACCATTGCTGATTCCCATGATGAGGAGGGAGTAGTTCTCTCTCGAGGCTAAGGGTTCTACCGGTAGCTATGTGTTCATCTCTCTTTCTATGCATGATCATATTGTGATCATGAGTTTTGTAATCAAGTAGATCTACCTTGCTACTCAAGTGCTTTATTAGATCTCTGCTCTCCCCATGTGTGTGAAAGTGACAACGTGCACACCATGGTGGCACTTAGGCTAGAGATTACAAATACTTGTTATGAGTTATATTTGGAGTTGGATGTTTCTATGAAATTGTGGTGTTTGTTGGAACCATCTAGAGCTCAAGGTGACAATGTGGGGTTATCTAGATGGGGAAAGCGGACTTTGAGGTGTGCTGTTATAGCCCTACCATCGATTAGAGTGTTCAACCGGAGAGTAGTATCATGAAGATAATATATCTATATGAGAGTGTTCACTAGTGAAAGTATGATCCCTAGGCCTTGTTTCTAAGCACTGAAACACCGTTTGCTACTAGATCTGTTACATGTTTGCTTGCTTCCATCTTTATTTCAGTTTGCTTTTAGTCTCTTCCACGCCATCAAGTTATTTTCTATCGCCGTTACCACTTATAATTATCCATACCACTTGTATTTCACTATCTCTTCGCCGAACTAGTGCATCTATACACCTGACAAGTGTATTGGGTGTGTTGGGGACACAAGAGACTTCTTGTATCTTGATTGCAGGGTTGCTTGAGAGGGGATACCTTTGACCACTTCCTCCCTGAGTTCGATAAACCTTGGGTGATCCACTTAAGGGAAAACTTGCTGCTGTTCTACAAACCTCTGCACTTGGAGGCCCAACAACTGTCTACAAGAATAGAAGTGCGTAGACATCAAGCTATTTTCTAGCGCCGTTGCCGGGGAGGTAAGGTAAAAGGTATTCACACCGGAGGATTAAATAAGAAGAACCTCCCATGGCAAACGCCTATTTTCTGGCGCTGTTGCCGGGGAGGTAAGGTAAAAGGTACTCATATCCTCCGGTGTGAGTGCTCGAAGTTATTTCCTTTAGATTATGTAATTTTGAATTTTTGTTTCTTGTTTTCACTAGTTAGGATTAATGGAAAACAACAAAAAAATTAGAGAGCTTTATAGTATTTATCTTGAGTTAGGAGATAAAGTGTTTGAAGAGAAAATTAAAAAACCTATGGAACTTTATTTGCATGCTAATAGCAATGTTGTTAGTATGAATTCTTTGGACACCATTAGTGATAATGCTATGGAAAATTCTAAGCTTGGGGAAGCTAGTTTTTATGAAAATGATCTTTTTAATTCCGCAGCTTTGAAAGATAGCTATTCTATTGCTTATGATGATACCAAACCTCAAATATATGATGATTACAATGATGAATATGATATTTTCAGTCCACCTACTATTGAGGAGAAAATTAATTATCATTACAATATGCCTCCTATATTTGATAATTATGGTGATGAGAATAATAATGATAGCTATTTGGTTGAATTTGCTCCCAACATAATTAATAAGAATGACTATGCTTATGCGGGGAGCATTAATTATTTTATGCATTGGCTCATGATAAGAATGTTTTATGTGATAGTTATATTGTTAATTTTATTCATGATGCTACTGAAAATTATTACGAGAGAGGGAAACATGGTTTTATGTATCTCAACAATATTAAGTTTCCCCTCTTTATGTTGAAAGTCTTGAAGTTGCACTTGTTTTGCTTTACTATGCTTGTTGCTTTGTGCTTTCATGACTTGTTTATTTACAAGATTCCTATGCATAGGAAGTGGGTTAGACTTAAATGTGTTTTGAATTTTCTTCTTGATGCTCTCTTTTACTCCAATTCATATTTCCTATGTGAGCATCTTCTCAAACTATCATGCCTAACTTAAAGGCGTTAAATAAAAATACTTATTGGGAGATAACCCAAAAGTTTTAGATGAGTCTTGGAAGTTATTACCTCTGTAATAATCTCTGCTTATCCTTTTTATTTGCGTTTTGTGCCAAGAGTAACCTCTAATGAGAGAGAAGTAATGATTGGGAAAGTTGCTGCCCCAAAACAGATTTTTGTGCTTCACCGTAAAAATCCGTGAGAGAGATACGTATGTAGGATTGAGTTGTAATTTTTTGTGCTTCTGCTCCAGGTTGTTATCTAACTTTCGTTAATTCAACACTTTTTGATTTGAGCAACAGAAGGTCTTCGAAAAAATTCGTCTTTACCTGCTGGTCTGTTTTGACAGATTTCTGTCATTTTCTGCATTTGCTTCTTGTTGGTTCCTTTTTGAGTTCTTTTGGGGAATTGAGCTTTTTGAGGGAAGTGCTACAGTATCTAGTGTTCTAATGGAAGTTTATTTGGTGTTAAAACTGAACCTAAAGACTTATTATCTTGAGTGCAATAATGTTGCTAATAAAGATTTTGTGAAGTTTTGTATGAAGGAAAAATTTCAGGTGTATGGAAGAAATGAGTAATGAGATGAATGATGGACTAAAGCTCAAGCTTGGGGATGCCACGCGTGTCACCCCAAGAAATATCCAAGAAGTACAAGCGTCAAAGCTTGGGTATGCCCAAGGCATCCCCTTCTTCATCAATAAAAATCCCAGGTTTCTTCCAAACGCTTCATTTTTATTGTTTCATGCACAGTTGTATTTTTCTTGGAGCGTATTCTTTTTTGTTTTTGTTTTGGTTTTTCGTTTGCTTTGGTTTGCTTAGTTTTCTGAATAAATTGGTTGGACCCCCTCTTTCATACATTGGTTTGCAAATAGTTTTGTTTGGTTTGGAAAAGAGTAGGAAAGTTCATGCTTATGTGGTAAAAAGAGCTCGTTTTTGACTATGGCCTATGCTTTGTCATGCCATGCTTGATATTGTTTTGGCTTTATGCTTAGTATTCTTTGCTGTAGCATGAATTGTTATAAACAATTGAGATTGCTTAATGTGCCTTGGATGAATCATGCGTTGTTTTAGCATATTAAAGCATAGTATAGTGGTATTCTCCTTTGATGCTTTATTTGGGTTGACTTGGCACATGCTCACACCACGTTATGACTATTCCAAGTCACCATAGCCTTTATGATCCTTTAGTTTTCAACTTATAGTATCACTTTATGCTTTGATCAATGATGTTTTGTCGCTCTGCATGATTATGGCCATTATTGCTCTCTTAGTTTGTCGCTCCCAGTCTTTTGCTAGCCTCCACAACAAAGTATGAGTTCCACTCATGCATCCAACTCCCTAAACCAAGTTATTCCAAAGAGTCCACCATACCTACCTACTAGCTTGTGCTATTCCAAGTATATTCATGCTTTTGTTTACCTTCCAAATTAAACTTGTTATGAGAAAACTAGTGATTAAAGCTCTCACAAACTTGATGGCACACTTTACTTTTCTTGCCCTTAATAAACTTGAACCATTGTGTCGTCTATGTTGTATATGCTTGCACTTATTTGTTAGGAATTAGCAGAACCATGCTTTCATGGGGAACGCTTTCAACATTGCACTTGGTACTTGTACCTAGTTGATATCATGGTCTTTTGTATATGGATGTCGTCCGTGTGAAATGAAAGGGGAGCTTGTAAGTCCATGAAGTTATGTATATGTGTTAGAGAAACTCCTGGGCCGCTGGTCTAATCCATGCTGACATGGTGGAAACCTGCAACGTAACCATAATGAGCTGTCTATGAAGCATTCTTCGTATAAAAAAAAGAGTCCTATATTGAGAAAAAAGAGAAAAGAAAAAAAAGAGATTATGGAAAGAGGAAAGAGACAAAAAAGCACCATATTCCCATGGTAAATAAGAAGATTGCTGAGATGCTCATTGTCTGCTTGCCTTGTCATTTTGATATGGGGATTCTTCCGTATCATCAGGCAAGGGGTACCCCGTTGGCGGTTCTCTATGATACACATGTACTTACAATGACAAGAACTTACCGGTGACTAAACTTGAGTAGCATGAGGATCGGCCCTCGTATACAAGGTACATGAGATTTCTAACTTATACTTCGTCAAGCATGTACGCCATAGTTTGTTCATTTTAACCTTAATCACTTCAATATGCTTATGATAGGGGCAATGAGAGCTGAAAGCTAATAAGTACCATAATTTTTGGAAGCTCTTTATGAGACTTGAATGCCTACTTCCTTCTATGAAGGCCTTTCTTTCACCATTATATTGAGTCTCCACCTTCTATCTTTATGCACTTACTTTGAGAGCATAGTGGCCATTCTTAGTTCTATGTGCATTGTCCCAAGACTAGTTGATTGATGCATACCTTGATATTGCTTGTTGTAAACTCTTTGTATCTAGTCACTCTTATGAACTTTGAAGGTGTCCTATGCATTTATGTTTGCTACTCTATGAGGGACGAGCTGAATGCTACTATGCTATGTTTTCTTTATGTGAAACAAACAAACGTCTTGCAAAGCATTGTTATTCATGAATCTTTTGTTTGTGCATTTTCATGTTGCAACATAGTTTCTTTGTCTTATTGCTAGAACTTTGTCTTTCATGTTATGATTGAAGTACTATGATCCCATCTTTGAATGTTTTGCAAATACCTTGATCAAGTCTTTGATGGTGCTTGTCACCTAAAAAATTATTCTTTCTTTTTATCACTTACCTACTCGAGGACAAGCAGGAGTTAAGCTTGGGGATGTTGATACATTGCAAATGTATCTATAATTTTTGATGTTACATGCTTGGTTTTATCCACTTTCTTGTGTTTTGTCCACACTTTGGAGTACTTTTTATATGATTTCTTGGACTAACCTATTAACAAGATGGCACAGTGCCAGTTGCCTGTTTTCTGCTGTTTTTGGTTCTAGGAAGTCAGAAAATGAATATTCTCAGAATTGGACGGGACAAAAGCCAAAGTTCCTAATTTATCGGAAGACTCATGGAGCCAGAATACGAGACGGAGGAGGGCCATGGCCACAGCCACACCCAGTGGTGTGGGCCCCCTGGTCGGCCACCGACCTTGCCTCTTTCACCTATAAGAGCCTCCCGAAGCAGAAACCCTAAAGGGTCAATCAGAAATCCACGAAAAGTTCCGCAGCGCTGCCGCCACCGAAGGGGAGATTCGGGGGACAGAAAGTCTCTGTTAGGCACC
This sequence comes from Avena insularis, assembly GCA_023614405.1. Classification (NCBI taxonomy): domain Eukaryota; kingdom Viridiplantae; phylum Streptophyta; class Magnoliopsida; order Poales; family Poaceae; genus Avena; species Avena insularis. The sequence goes on along the minus strand of CM042686.1, from coordinate 479,530,631 downwards.
ACAGACGGGAAGTGCCCCTGGAGCCATCTCCATCGATCTCCACTGCCATCTCCATCACCATTGCTGATTCCCATGATGAGGAGGGAGTAGTTCTCTCTCGAGGCTAAGGGCTCTACCGGTAGCTATGTGTTCATCTCTCTTTCTATGCATGATCATATTGTGATCATGAGCTTTGTAATCAAATAGATCTACCTTGCTACTCAAGTGCTTTATTAGATCTCTGCTCTCCCCATGTGTGTGAAAGTGACAGCGTGCACACCATGTTGGCACTTAGGCTAGAGATTACAAATACTTGTTATGAGTTATATTTGGAGTTGGATGTTTCTATGAAATTGTGGTGTTTGTTAGAACCATCTAGAGCTCAAGGTGACAGCGTGGGGTTATCTAGATGGGGAAAGCGGACTTTGAGGTGTGCTGTTATAGCCCTACCATCGATTAGAGTGTTCAACCGGAGAGTAGTTAAGAGTAGTATCATGAAGATAATATATCTATATGAGAGTGTTCACTAGTGAAAGTATGATCCCTTGGCCTTGTTTCTAAGCACTGAAACACCGTTTGCTACTAGATCTGTTACATGTATGCTTGCTTCCATCTTTATTTCAGTTTGCTTTTTAGTCTCTTCCACGCCATCAAGTTATTTTCTATCGCCGTTACCACTTATAATTATCCATACCACTTGTATTTCACTATCTCTTCGCCGAACTAGTGCACCTATACACCTGACAAGTGTATTGGGTGTGTTGGGGACACAAGAGACTTGTTGTATCTTGATTGCGGGGTTGCTTGAGAGGGGATACCTTTGACCACTTCCTCCCTAAGTTCGATAAACCTTGGGTGATCCACTTAAGGGAAAACTTGCTGCTGTTCTACAAACCTCTGCACTTGGAGGCCCAACAATTGTCTACAAGAATAGAAGTGCATAGACATCAGACCACCTCCTGATGTACGAGCGTAGAAATTCGCCCGACCTTTGCTGGCAGCACCTCAGTTCCTCGATTGATGCGAGCCTTTTGTAGGTGCCCTTGAAGTTGCGCACAAAGCTATAGACCAGCTCTTCCCAGCTGCGAATGGATCCGCGCGGGAGATTGTTGAGCCATGCTCGGGCGGTGCCCTGCAGATGTAGCTGCAGGCATTGCATGACCGTGCTTTGACTCTCGCCGTGGAGTTTGACGGAGGAGATGTGGTCCTCCAACCAGATTTTCAGGTCCTATAGGCCGTCAAATTTTGGGTTCTCCGATGGCAGCTTGAACCCCTTGGGCATTCGCTTTTGCCTGATAGCCCTGCTGAAGCATCTGGTGCCACAGTGCTCCATGTCTTCGTCCTCTGAGTCAGTCGAACGGGCATGTCGTGCCCTTGATTTGTCGATTTTGCACTGCGTGAGGTCATCGCGCGCATCGTAGTCATGGTCGTGTCGCCGTGAGCGGCGACGTCGAGACAGATCGTGACTGTCGTCGCTGGACGAGGGTGAGGAATAGCGTTTTGTCAGAGCCTTGCCTTTCTTCGGCTCCGGTGTCGGCTCTTTGTCGAGAGCGGCTCGATTAACCCCAAGCCTGCGATCGTAGATCGGTGCATGGCGGCTCGAGGGTACCTAGCCGACGGCTGGTTGTTGAGGAGGTACATGGTGGCCGCTGTCATCGCAGCTTGCGGCGTCTTTGGGACCACGTTGCCCCGTGTGTTGACTGTCATAGAGCTGAAGTCAAGGACTTTCGTAGCTTCTACGCGCTCCTGCTCGGTGAGGTGGGCCATTCGAGATCGCCTCTTGTTGGACACATACTCGTTGCCCTTGGAGGAGGATCCTCCATGGGAGGAGAGCCCGGCCCGTCGAAGACTTGACTCGGCCGCCGCCTTTTTACGCGCTTCGACTTGCGCGATCGTTGTAACTGGCGTCTATACTCCTCCTTTAGTAGCCAATGATAGCCCATCAGCAGATCTTGCAGCGTGCCGAGGGGCAAAGGATTGCCTCGTAGAGCTTCTCGGCAACGGGCCCACTCGAGATCGTTGAGCCTGATCATGACACGTTCACCAGTGTGTTCATTAACCATGGTTGGAGGTTCGACTGCCCCTCCATTGTTGACGGGCGCGCCATTGCCAGCATTGGTGGGGCCGCCATTGGGTGGTCCGCCGTTAGGTATGCTACCATTGGGTGGATCAGGACCGTTGCCACCATTTTTGCGATTGGCGCTGGTTTCGCCGGCGTTGATGACGGCGCACATGAAGTGGTTGGGGAAGCTGTTGCTTCCGCAACTTTCGGATCCGGAGCCGTAGACCCCCTCTTCCGTTGCTAGGCCACCCAGATCGGATCCGCGACTGCTATCGCTGTCCGTGTTCTCAGCTGCTGCTGAGGTGTTGAGCTCGGTGAGGGCGCCGATTGGTGGTGGGAACCACGATGTTGGAGCAATTGCGGATGCTGTTGGCTGGTCAGGCATGCGAAGCGTGCCCATCTGACCAACTTGGAAGCGGAAGCTCCCAATCGCCAGGCTGATTCCATCGCCCACGGACTCGAAAGCCGGGCGAGTGGCCGGCGTGTGGACGGTGAAGTCGAACGCACCGAAGAGCTGGCGAATCTCCGCTGTTGCGGAGTTGTAGATCACGGTTGATGGGGCCGAAGAAACCGCAACATCAACACTCCCAATTCCCAGAGACGGTGCCAATTGACGAGGGTTTAACTCATCAATGCCCATTGTTATGGACTTGGGTTTTGGAGAAGGAGAGACGCTGGAAGCATCAATCGGCTAGCAAACAAGCACACAGGGACGCAAGTTTACTCAGGTTCAGGCCTCGTAGAGGTCCCTACTCCTGCTTGCCTACTCTTGGAATTAACGAAAGAATCGAAGATTATAGGGGCGTGCAGATGCAATCTGGCGATTGTTGTGGAAACTAGGGTTGCGTGTGTCCTCCTCGCCGCCTCCTCCTAGCCTTTATATAGATAGGCCAGGTCTTGGGTAGCAGGTCGAGTCGGTTACATATTAGGGTTTTCCCTTTAAACTTTCTATCTTTAAACTTCTTCTTGTCTTGCAAGTCATCGAGAGTCCGTGGGCCACTCGAAGTCTTCATTGGGCCGTGGCAACGCCGTGGGCTTCCACCGTATCTGGACCGTATATACCAAACTCGAGTACCTGCAGGGTATACCCATGTCACATTCTCTTACATATGGACTAAGAAAATAGAGGTTAAGTCATCCACCAGAATAAAAAAGGCAACAATCAGTTGCTTCACGCCTCAATTAAGAGTGGAATAAGAATATACTTGAATAACCCAGATGAGTTAATGACATCAATTCTCTAACTACAAATAGGGACAAATGTATGAAGAATATAGAAATACAGAGAGGAATAGCAACAAGGTGCAGAAGAGAAACCACTTATGCTACATGTTGGTATTTCTATATTGTGTGTTTTTTGTAAAGAAAAATTGAACAAGAAATCAAATGGCTTAGTAAAGGGAAGCCAAATCAAGAAATCCAAACATAGCAATCTAAGTGCACCTAAAAGATACTAAGATTACCTGCATGCTGCTAATTTGATGAACTAAACCAAGTAAAGTTAGGAGAAAAGTTTCAAGTGTCACCGCATTCATGACTACCCTTTAGCATGTTGCGATTCATGCTATGTTAGGTGGATCATACCAAAGTTAGGAGTGCATCATTGTAATCATCCAACATAAGAATATCAAATTTGTGTAAGGACTTGCAAAACATTAAACACGCATGCTCGTAGAAACACTGACTTAATCCTATTGTTCATCGTTGTAAATTGGCCAGAGACAAGAGGAAATAAACCAGTTTTTTTCATCACTAGTTAGTGTGCACATGCAACACACTTCTCCACGATACAACATCCTGTTATACTCTTTACTACCACTTTCTTTGCTATTAGTTTCTAAAATAGGCTATCACATATTCTTATTCTTCCTTTCTTTGTGGCGATCAAATTCATCATTCAACTATAATTGAATACTATATTTATCACTATACAAAAAAAAACAGTAAAATTAAAGAGAAACTGTTTAATTGTTCTCATTAAGTCAGATTGCTAATAGTCTATCATCTCATTAAAAGAGGAGAATAAGTTTCTCAGAAGCATGGTTAGCGATACATTATACTGAAAGAAGATAATGCACGAAATGGACAATGGAGAGATCCTGCTTTTCTCCACCCCAAGACCAGGTATCCAAGTTAAGCTTCCCCAAGCAAATTTTCATCACCGTTCAAGATAGTCACAAAAATGTTGCTAGAAGATTGTGCACCAAAAGTATCGAAGGAATTAAACTCTAATTAGTTAATCAATACGTTGATGCAACAACTGCATCATAGAAGAATTAATCTGTGAAGATATAAACCGAGGAATATATTTTTTATAAGGAAAGAAATACTTTTAAGACTAACTACAAAATAGTGGACACTTATATTTCCAAAATAATTGCTGATATGCTTCGTAAATACTTTCGCTATGCATACCAAAACATCTGGGCATATGGAAACCTCCTCACATTCAATATACCAGGGATCTGTCAACCTCCATGGCAATGGCCATACATATACATTAAATTATCCATCGAGCAACCTCTAGATCGAAACAAGAAAAATAAATCTGATTTATTTTACTATTTTATAATCATGGCTGAGTGCATACATCTCTCCACTGTCATCTAGGCATAACTAATAAGTTCACACATGAGAGACAATAATACAATAACAAGATATACCAAACCACTGAATTTTTGTGCTCCATTGCTTCGTTTCAACAATACAGTCAAACATAATCACACATGGTAACACACCCTATTCCATTGCTGCTACTTTTGCCATTGCCGAATCCTCCTCCAATCTCCCTTTCACCTGTACCCGTGAACGTATCATGATGCACCTTAAAACACAAATTTATCACTGACTTCACAACTCAATAATTATGTGAAATACAAATATATCACAAAATCACATCTCCTTGCAATAGATGAAGATATTAACCTCAGGTTCAGAATTCATGGATGTACCTCTGTAAAGCACTCGTCGTCCTAGTTGCGGAAAATTTGAAGTGCTAAACTGAAACCTTGTTAGCCAGCCCCTTGCATCAGTTGAGACACGAAATGGTATGTGGCAGTGGTTTCCAGAGGTTATGGACGCCGCTGAGAAAAGGATGTGACGAGCAGCGATGCCGGCCGCATCACACATGTCTGTACGGCATCTGCAGCGGACTGCAGCGAGATTCTGCGCCGTTGACGATATGCATTAGCATGGTGGCGACCAATCCTGAACAAATACAGGTGAATATGAAATATACAGATGCAACTGCAGTTGTCAGTTCCAAAGTTCCAAACTACAGTGAATACATCTCTTACTAATAGCGATTAACAAATAGTACAGTAGACAAATACAACAGCTGACGTACTAATCTTTCAATGTATCATCACATATAGTTTGAAGGACAAACAACGGCTAAAAATATAGTTTAGAATCTAATCCGAAGTTATACCTCGCAAAGCCTTTCTTCATCACCATCAAACCCTCTTATCTCTGTATTAAACATTTTCATTCATGTTGTTATCAAAGAAGGCTATTCAGAGAAGGCCAGATAGCACATCCTATGAAACAACTTGTGAACATACCTAGGTATGATGGAAAAAAGATCATATGTAAAAACAATATCTCAAAAGAACAATTATTAGAACAATGCAGAGAAGGCTCAAGGTATAGGAGATCAGATTATTACAATGTAGACACCTGTAATTATCCGTCTTGGTGAACACGCTTGTACTGCACGTGAGGACTCATCTACACAGTATCCTTGTTCAGTGTACCAATCTGAAACTGAAACTGAAACTTATGCTCCGAGGTCATGTGATAATCTAAGAGAAAAATGCACAACGATGCAGGAGGTGCATGCGGGACAGAGAGCATGGCGGACCTGAGCGGCGGTTCTCGATCAGGACGGGTTAAGATGGTCGGCCTTCGTCAGCGAGCGGCCATGGAGCGAGGAACTGGATCGTGTATCTGTCGACGCGCAGCAGCGGCATACTGGAGCGGGAGGAACTGGGAGGCCCTGACGGCGTCCAAGCTAGCGCATTGAGGAGCTAAATCGGGTCTCGTGATGATGAACGGAATCTGCAACGTCAATCAGCGAGACCTGCTTCCCGTGGAGAGGAGGGACCAGACGCGTCCAGCCGTCCAGGCTTGCAGGAGTGCAGGGGGCGTGCGGGGCAGTTATTTTTTGCAACTACTACGTGATTTTTGGATCTAAACAAGGGAGATTCGGGTTTTCTTTAACGTGCCGAGGCGGGTTTCATATTTCCTCTGCCGGTGGAGTGATCAGTCAATTACTAAACGCACATAGATATCGGAGTAGATTAACGTTAGCTGTTAGATTGAGTTTGGTGGGCCTAATCAGGGGCGGAGCCAGGAATTGGACATAGGGGGGGCGACACGAAAGCTTCAAATTTTTTGCATACCATTTGACACTTAGTAAATGGATTTATTCAACCCAATTTCAGTATTTTACGTCAGGCATATCCATCTGTCTATATATAGAGGGTGGCCAAATTAACGCAGAATGTCATCGTCAATACTACTATGGTGATTAATTGGAGGGAGTACCAATTAATAAACTCATATTTCTATCCATCAAGCCCAACAAAATTTCATGTGTAAACTAGGTGTTGAAGGAAAGCCTGATTTTGTTATTGCTTGCACATATTTCAGAATCATGTACAATGACTATCAAGACAGCCGTAAGATGATTTTTTTTTTGTTTTAAACTAGGTAAGATGGATATTGTGGTACCTTGAAAACTTGGTGCTAAAATCCATGATCGACGAACTCAGTAACACAGCCCACAGCTCTACGATACGATCAGCAGCGCCGCGAGAGGCTAGAAGCAGCATGCATATCAGCTTCTGTGTGATCTCCTAGCAGCGGGCGGCGGGACTGCGGAAGCAACTATCTACGCAGCAGCCGTCACAGCAAATCATTAGTGTCGGGGAGAGATAACTAGATCTAATCTAACCTATGGAACGAGTCACCGAGTAGACCAGGGGTAAATTACTGACAGTCACGCAAATGGAAAGAACTTCCGGCCTCCCGCGATGGATTATGCATGGGCATATGGGCTGTTATCATTGCGCCCGTTGGGCTTTGGCGTGTAGAACCATATTGTTAGCGTTGACATTGGGCTTTAATACTAATTAAACAGTATTATATACGCCCATTAGTTCAGTAGTATGCGGTACAAATTGTTGAGGGGGGCCGACCATTAGGGAGGGTCTGACCCCTGCTAGCCCCTCCTTGGCTCCGCCCCTGGGCCTAATCATGCGGTGGTAATACATGCAGGTGTATTTTGAGAGTGCATTTAGAAAAAATCATGTTTGCTCTTTTATTAGTAGTAGAGATAAATTGATCACTCAGAGTCTCTTCCATTACATCCAAGAACGTGCCATGCAATGCACCTGCGTGCAAGCGTGGAAGCTCTCACCAACACACTCCATATTCTACCTCTAGGAGTTACTGAAACAATAAGTTTATGGGTACATCCTAGGCAGGCTAAACCCGGATTTTAGCAACAACTGTTTTCTAAACTTTGGTGCAAATAATATGCACTGTTTTAAAGGCAAAAGATTGGTATAAGTGTATCGGGATTTAGTGGCGCCATGCCGCGAAAGCAAAACTGGCATCAAGAGTAACCTAGTCCGGAAATTAAAACAAGATTTAGGAAAAATACACTCATTTTAGATATACAAGATTAATATTAAATTCATGAGAATCCATTTGTCAGAACTAAGTATGATTAAGTTTTCACAGAAACTCACGCAACTATGATTAGGGAAATGCTTTAGAAATCAGTTCATCAAAGCTCTAGCTTCCATGGCATTATTTAGAGGATCTCACTTTGTTTAAGTTGCTTTCGAGCCTTATTAGCAAAATTGATCTGCTAAATATGAATTATATTGAAAATTAGCAGGAGTTTCCATTAGATGGAACATAACTGAAACTTGAGGACAAGAAAACAGAGAATTCACATGAGAACAGAAGCGATGTATATGTCTAGAGCTGGCAGATAGAACCAGATCACTGTAACCAACCAAATCCATCCTCATATCTATTTCGGAAAGATCACCCCACCCTAGAAAGACCGATAACTTTGAACGAGGAATGTAACAATTCTTGAGCATTTGTTACTCTAATGCATTAGATTAGTCATGGATAGTGATAGTTTGGGAGAGAAATAACTTGTATTGATTTAGACAATATTACAACGTTTATATAGAAGAGAGGGAGAGTCGGCCGGCCTAGGGTTGGACCCTAAACCGACTTAGGCTAGAGTTCTACTCCAATACAAAACAAACTCTAATACCCCCCCCCCCCCCCCCGCAGTGTCAATGTCGGGTGCCACGATGTTGAGACTGGAGCGAATGTCGATGAAGGACGAAGGATGTAGTCCTTTGGTAAAAATATCTGCAAACTGTGCACTCGTTGGAACATGTAGAACACGAACTTCTCCAAGAGCAACTTTTGCCCGAACAAAATGAATGTCGATCTCGATGTGCTTGGTACGATGATGTTGCACGGGGTTGGAGGCCATATAGACAGCTGATATGTTGTCACAGTAGACAATAGTGGCGTGCTGGACGGGACGCTGAAGTTCCACAAGTAGTTGGCGAATCCAAACTGCTTCAGCAACAGCATGCGCAACCGCCCTGTATTCCGCTTCAGCCGAAGACCGGGAGACCGTAACCTGCCTTTTCGATGACCAAGAAACAAGATTATCACCCAAATAAACACAAAAGCCGGATGTGGATCGTCGAGTATCTGGACATCCTGCCCAGTCTGCAGCAGAATAAACTGTCAAGCTTGTTGGGGAGGATGAATTAAGAAGTAGACCATGATCAAGAGTGCCTTTTAAGTATCGAAGAATCTTTTTGACATGAGCTAGATGGGGTAAACAAGGATCATGCATATAGAGACATGCTTGCTGAACAGAATAAGAAATGTCAGGTCTGGTGAGAGTGTCGTATTGCAAAGCACCAACAAGACTACGATATAGAGTTGGATCGGGGACAGAATCATCTTCAGCTGAAAGTTTTGAGCCAACATCAGTTGGTGTATGACAAGGTTGACAGTCTATCATGCCTGCTCGGTTTAAGAGATCAAGAATGTATTGACGTTGAGAAAGAAATAGAGTAGAAGATGTTCTAATGGCGGTAACACCGAGAAAATGATGAAGTGATCCTAAATCAGTCATAAAAAATTCTTTGTTGAGAAGAGTAATGATATGTTTAAGAAAAGAATCAGAAAAAGCTGTAAGAACAATGTCGTCTACGTATAGAAGAAGATATGCTGTGTGAGAGGAAGAATGAAAGATAAAAAGAGAGGTATCAGATTTAGAAGGAAGAAAGCCAATAGTTTGAATAAATGTAGCAAAACATTGAAACCAGGCACGAGGAGCTTGTTTGAGACCATACAAAGATTTCTTGAGAAGACAGACAAGATTAGGATTAGAGGAATCTTCAAAACCGGATGGTTGTTGGCAATATACAGTTTCATTGAGAGTTCCATTAAGAAAAGCATTTTTTACATCAAGTTGATGAATAGACCAGGAAGAGGAGACTGCAAGACTGAGAATAATGCGAATAGTGCTGGGCTTAACAACAGGGAAGAAAGTTTCATCAAAGTCAATTCCTTGTTGTTGAGAAAAGCCTCTGCAAACCCAACGAGCCTTATACCGAGCCAAAGACCCATCAGAGTTATACTTATGATGAAAAATCCACTTTCCCGAGACAATATTGACGCTAGATGGTTTAGGAACGAGAGTCCATGTATTATTTTGAATAAGAGCATTGAACTCATCTCGCATGGCAGAGTGCCATAATGGATCGAGAAGGGCTCGTTTGTAGGAACTTGGGATAGGATAAATTGAAGGAGTAGCCGAAAGATTGAGAAAACGTCGGGGAATATGGAAGCCCCGTTTGCCATGAGTACACATAATATGATCATTTGTAGGAATGGGTATTGGAACGACATGAGAAGGAATGTGAGTAGTTGGGGAAGGAGATGATTGAGTAGGGTGTGTGTTTGAGGCAGGAGAGACGGAGTTGGATGATGTGCTAACGGGAGACTCTGCCGCGGCAGGAGAAGGAGGTGCGGAAGGAGGTGAGGCTGCCGTGGCAGGGGTTTGGGCAGTTTTGGCTGCCGCGGCAGGGTTTTCGGAGGTTTTGGCTGCCGCGGCAGGGGGATCGACGGGAACAAAAACATGACGCGATATAGGGGCAGTAGATGTGGATAGAGGGGTAGGGACCGTCGGTGACTGAATGGTCGAAAAGGGAAAATTATTTTCATCAAAAGTGACGTGACGAGATATAAGAACACGACCGGAGGAGGGATCAAAACATCGTGATCCTTTGTGATCATCGGATGGACCTAAATATATACATGGCAATAATCTTGGAGCGAGTTTATTGGCAGCAGTAGATGAAGTGTTAGGAAAGCAAAGGCAGCCAAAAACATGTAAATCAGAATAATCGAGGTGAGATAGAAAAAGTGATTGAAAGGGGGAATAAAGAGGACATGTTTTGGTTGGTCGTATATTTAGAAGATAGGTGGCGGTCTGCAGAGTCTCAGCCAGTAATACAATTCCTTCTATAATTCTGTGTAGCAACTGCATGAAAAAACTTGGATTCTCATCTCCCAATTTAGCCCATCTAATATTAGCTCTGCTCTGCCAGTAGATTCTTTTCTGCTTCCAACAATTTTTGTGTATGTTTTTATAGTATTTTTAGGAAACTCCTTTATGCAACACATAGTGTCAAACCTGTGGTTTGAACTCTGGTGGGCTGGCATACAATCACCCTCCTAGCCACTCAACCACTAGTTTTCAAACCTGAATACACTTGCTTTAGACTCTTGTTTGGAGACATATCATTAGAAATGCTAAAGTTGGAGGAAACTTAGGCCATGGTTGTGTTTGTTTGTAATACTAGTAGTTTTATAGTATACAAAACGAGGCCAACTAGCACAGGTGGCATATTTGGGAGGGAGGGGAGAGGGGGGGGGGGGGTCTGGCGGGCTAGATGTGCCCTCGCTCTTCCTTTCCGATCTATTTTCATTGTCTCATTAGTGAAACATATGCTGTCCATCTTTCCTCCGTAGTTTAAGCATGTAGATGTTCTCGTTGATGCATATAACCCAACGAGTACCAATACTATTTACTTTCTGAATATACTACTCCCTCCGATCCATATTAGTTGACTTGAATTTGTCTAAATTTGGATGTATATAGCACTAAAACATGTCTAGATACATTCTAATCTAGAAAATCCAAGTCAACTAATATGGGTCGGAGGGAGTAGCAGAATACATATACTTAAAAATTGTTACGGTATCAATTCTGTTCATATGTCCCACTCATTTTTTGTTAAAGAAAATTTCCGGAATACATTTCAGCTCCAACTCCCGAGATCACAAGTAGACTCAAGGACGTACACACACATTATTCTCAAAGTAGACACCTCTAGATCACAGAGTTCCACATCATGGAACTCATTTTATTAGTGTGTGATGAGCAACACTCAGCTGCATCCATACTTGACCTCGCAGCTCCAGTTGCCCGCCTGTAGTGGCCTGAAGGCTCATGGCAGAATGTAAGCTGCAAAAGAGTAACAAGTTTCACATAAACGATTGGCAGCAGCAGCGCAGCATAAGCTAGGCAGAACATTGTCAGGTAAACCCTTTTCTGCTTACCTCCGCACTTGTAGCCGACCGGGCGGTCGGCGAGGTTGCAGCGCTTGGGGATGGTGATGGCGGCCTCTGGCTTGATGCCGGTGCTCTTGGCGGTACTGGAGAGCATGACGGCGCAGAGGCACTTGGGGCTCTGTTTCCCGATGGTGTGCACCGCGGCGCAGCACCCGCTGGACGGCGCCGACTTGGGGTCCTGCCCCGCTGAAGCGCACGGCGCCAGCTTCAGAGCCATCTTGTCCGCCGGCGTCGACCACTTTTCGCGGCACCGGCACACTGCGCCCAGCAGCGCTTGCCAGCGCGGCCACGACCACCACAGCGAGGACCAGCAGACCCCTCATCGACATCGTCGCCGACCGCCTCTGTTAGCGTCCACTTGGCTCAACCCAGCACTCAGCCTACGTTCTGGACGTTCATGTGCTCACGGCCCAACTATAAGAAGAGAGTTCATTCTATCCCAAAAGCCCGGACTGAAAGGAGGAAGGAATCTCTCCCTTATAAGGTGGGTGTGGCCTCCTTCCATAAGCGAGGTGGGACTAAACTTCGTGTAGCCTCACCGGTCAACAGCAACCTAACATCCCATCCCCCTGAGAAGCCCCCCAGGAAGGCATGGCTATCGCTAGCTCTGATACCAGATGTTAGCGTCCACTTGGCCCAGTCCAGCACTCAGCCTACGTTCTGGACGTTCATGCGCTCACGGCCCAACTATAAAAAAAGAGCTCACTCCATCCCAAAAGCTCGGACTGAAAGAAGAAAGGAATCTCTCCCTTATAAAATGGGTGTGGCCTCCTTCCGTAAACGAGGTGGGACTAAACTTCGTGTAGCCTCACCGGTCAACAGCAGGCTAACAGCCTCGACTCGATCGCTAAGATTTCAGTGTTCGCTGCTCAGTATGTACGTGCGTGCTTCTCGTAAGCTGCCAAGCTGCTGCGTGCTTCATGGCCTCGGGGCTGCTGCTTATATAGTGGTAGCGTCGAGTGTGACTTCAGCGACCGACCCGAGCTCATGATGGGCGCGGGGCATCGGTGGAGCGAGCACTACTAGTGCACACCGGCGCGCTGTGTATCGGCACCGGACGCCTCGTCCAATGGCGTGGCACCAAGCTGGGCCAGGCAGCGGCTAGTGGGTTGTTGTCTTCACGCGAAGTTGCATACGTGCCCCTTGCCGGACTCTCGCGGCGCCGGCCGGCAGCTTAATCTGTGCAGTTCAAGGCCAGGGCGGGCCGGGCATGGCACGTCGGGACGCTTTGCTTTGGGAGCATGCGTGAAGTTAAGCAGCTAAAGCATCGTGAAGTGGGTGTGTGTTTCAGTGGACGCGGCACTTCGATTTGATATTGTCAAAAGTTAACTGGATGATGTGGTGGGAAGAAGTTAAAGCAAGCGCTGGTGCGGCCGTGTCGGTGGTGTCATCTTTTGTCGCAGAGTCTACGACACATTAGACATTAGACTATCTCTAATGGCATGTATAATGCTAGAGAAGACGAGTCTAGTCTTAGTCCTCCACGTAATCTAAAGAAGGTAATGAAAATAAGTTGTACAATGGATTATCTTTTATTGTCATCTCTAAGAATTAATATGAATTAACTAATTATAGTAAGAATTTGTGTTGATAAGAGAAGACACAAGGTATAATGGAGAAAAATAGTCTTCTCTTATTTTTAAGAGATCATCTCTTAGCTAAGGGAAGGCAATCTTCTCTTTCTTCATTCTCTCTCCTCCAACTAAACGAAAATCTGACGTGGCAACCGTAAGGGATGCCCTAAGGGACCGAGATCCCGTGACTTGCTAGTCACAAGTCTCATTGTGCCTCGCCCCCTCCATCCACCATCCAATCTTAATCCAAGGGCCCAAAAGGCACCAAGGCAAAAATGTCCCAGGCGACCGAGTCAACCCCGAAATGCTGTCCGTCGTTCTCCTCGCGCCTCGACCGAACGAGGGACGCGGGAAAAGCTCCCGCCCGCCCGCCCACGCACGCAGAGCACGGCCTCCGCCGGCGTCGCGGGGAAGCTGCCGCCCGCACAGACTACGTCCACCGGCGTCCTCCGCCCCGCCTCGCCCGAGCTCCGCCGACCCGCTCCGCCGCCTGGCTTGTCCTCCCCGCATTGACCCACGCCGGCCAGACCAGACCCGCGCCGCCTGGCTCCTCCGCCGCGCCCCGCCCCACCTTCCTCTGGTTACGCCCGATTCTCTACACTTCTGAAATCCTCTTGTTGGTTCCCTTAGTACTATTGTTGATGATTGACTCATAGTATTGTTGATGTTCTTTGTGATGTTCTATGCATTTGAATGTTGTTTTATGCAATTGAATGATGTGCTAATTCGGGTGGTGTATTGTGCAACTTGATAGGATCTGATCATTGTGCTATCCAATTGTGAGTGTTGTGCATTTGCAAGTGTTGTGCAATGGGAGAAATTTATAAGGGGATGCCTAAAATTGGTATGAGGTTTCGAAATCAAGAAGCCTAAAATTGGAGGTAAAAAGAGCTAAATAATTGCAATCGGAGTTTGAGGCAAGGAAAAAGTTACCAAGAATCAAGATGCACACACCTATATTGGTCCTAGCTTAAAGCTTTTCAAAATGAATATGAAAGATCTATGGCTGCATGCACTAGAGTATTGGATGAGGATAACAAATTTGCGGTTTCTATTGGAAGTTTGCATGGTGACATGGGTATGCCTGATAGGCACCCAATTACATCATACCTGGTGTGGCTCGACGGAAGGCCCACTCGACGAATTGCCAAGGTCCATGACGCCTATGACGGTTCGAGTGGTATGAAGCCCATATGGACACGGACTCCCAAACGCAAAAGACAAGGAAGTCTCAATACTAGAGTCTGAATCTAACTTGTAACCAATTCGTATTGATACTTGAGACCTAGCCTCCCCATATATAAAGTACCCATATATAAAGGATAGGAGGGTCCAACGAGAAGGCAATCGCGACTCCCACAATACACAATAGATCACAACTCCTACAATAGATCGCCACAATAGACAATAGATCTAGACATCGATCTCTCGCACATACGCCATATCCAATCTGCGCGACACCGCCATCGGCGACCTTGTAATCCTTCGGATCATCATCAATCAAGAGCAGACAAGCAGGAGTAGGGTCCTCTACGAGGCCGGAACCTGGGTAAAACTTGCGTCCCTGTGTGCTTGTTTGCTAGCCGATGGAGACTTCCAGCGCTCTCTCCTTCTCAAAAACGCAAGTCCATAACAATGAATTGATGAGTTAAACCCTCGCCACATGGTGATTTAAAATTTGAGGAAGAGCGCATAGTGATTGAAGATCCTTTGGCCAAAACAACTTCTTGTAGTTGTGAAATGTTCAATAGGACAGGAATATTATGTGGACATGGCATCAAAGTTCTTGACTTGATGAATATAAACACATTGCCACCACATTATATTTTGAAGAGATGGACTAGAGAAGGAAGCAATGGAAGCATACAAGATAGACATGGAAGGAAAGTGGTGGAAAATCCAAAGTTGGAAGCTCAACTTCGGTTCAAGACTTTGTCTCACAAATTCCATAGTTTGGCATATAAGGTAGCTAACTCTCTAGAGTGTTATTTGATGTTAGAAAATCCACTTGATAGTGTTGGTACACAAGTAGAGGACAAACTCAATGAATCTAGCAATGCTACAAATATGCCATGTAATGATCAAGAAAATATTGACCCTAATGTGCCTAACGTGCAACAAACAAATGAGTATCTTAGTGCAAAGCTCAAGAAGAAGGAGGTTCAATCAAAGAATTTGAGGAGAAAGAAAACTTGGCTTGATAAGTTACTCAAGGGAAGTGCAAGCCAACAAAGGTTGCCGCACCAAAAAAGAATGGAGCAAAGGTATGTTGCAATCTATTCATGATGTGTTGTTACTATACATGAGATAAACTACTTACTAGAACATCTATTGCAGCAACACAAGAAGAATGATGGTGTGGAGCCTCAAGTAAGAGTGGAGAAAGATGATGTCAATGAGGGAGAAAATATGGAGAATAAAGATTGCAACACGATCATTAGTTTCACACATTGATACATTGCAAATGTATCTATAATTTTTGATGTTCCATGCTTGGTTTTATCCACTTTCTTGTGTTTTATTCCAACTTTGGAGTACTTTTCATATGATTTCTTGGACTAACCTATTAACAAGAGCCACAGTGCCAGCTGCCTGTTTTCTGCTGTTTTTGGTTTCAGGAAAGTCAGAAAATGAATATTCTCGGAATTGGACGGGACAAAAGCCAAAGTGTCTATTTTTCCGGAAGGGATCAAGTGCCAGAATACGAGACGGAGAAGGGACAGGGAGCCACCACACCACCTGACCGTGCGACCAGGCCTGGCCCATGCCGGGGGGTGGTGTGGCCGCTCCCGGCACCCCCTCGGCCTCTCCTTCCACCTATAAGTTGCCCTCGACACGAAAACCCTAAGTACCCGATCAAAAATCCATGAAAGAGTCTGTAGCCGCCGTCATCTCCATCCCTAGATCGGGAGGGATCTGAAGCTCTTCCCGGCACCCTGCCGGAGAGGGGAATTCACCCTAGAGGCCTTCTTCATCACCATGCAAGCCTCCGGTGTGATGCGTGAGTAGTTCATCCTTGGACTACGGATCCATGTAGTAGCTAGATGGTTGGTTTCTCCTTCTTTGTGCTTTCATGTTTAGATCTTGTGAGCTCCGTTCATGATCAAGATCATCTATTTGTAATCCATACATGTTGTGTTTGCGAGGATCCGATGGACATTGATATGCTATTTCAGATTGATTATTGATTCTATCGTGTCTTTGTTATTTGAGATCTTGCATGCTTTCCGTTGTTAGTAGCTATCTTGGCCAAGTAGATGCTAGCAACTCCAAGAGTTAGTATTTATGCTCGATAGTGGGTTCATGCCTCTGGTAATCTGGGGAAGTGACAGAAATCTCTAAGGTACTAGATGTGCTGTTGCTACTAGGGAGAAAACAACAATCCTTTGTTCATAAAACAATCATATTGTTTACTTTACACGCAGTTCGTAAATCAATAATCTGTTGCTTGCAACTTAATACTGGAGGGGGTTCGGATGATAACCTGAAGGTGGATTATTAGTCATAGATGCAGTTGGATGTCGGTCTATGTATTATGTTGTAATGCCCAATCAAGTCTTAGAGGAGTCAAGATGATTAGTATATGCATGTATTGCTTTCTCGGTGTTTGTCAATTGCCCCGCTGTAATTTGTTGACCCAACATGTTATCTATCTAAGGAGAGCCACCTCTAGTGAACTATGGATCCCGGTCCTTTTACTTTACATACAATCTACAATCTTTTACTGCTTTGTGTTTACTTTCTGCAAACTTTTACTTCTTTCCATTCGATACGTTTAATCCTTTGTTTTCTGCAAAACACGGTGAGATTGACAACCTCATCGCAAGTTGGGGACAAAGTTCTGTGGTTGTGTTGTGCAGGTCTCCATGTTGCTACTAGCATCGGTAGTGCGCCCTGCCAAAGCTCAGCTAGTAACACCTTTGGGGTGTTTCCTTGCTCCTACTGGTTCGATTAAACCTTGGTTTCATAACTGAGGGAAAACTTGCTTCTATATTCATCGTACCTTCCTCTTGGGGTTTCCAACGAGCTCTACGTCGAAAGTCGAGCACATCAAGATTTTCTGGCGCCATTGCCGGGGAGTTAAGGACATCTTCACAAGGGGAGTCCCTCATAACCAATCTCTTTACTTTGTTGTTTTTGTTTTGCTTAGTTTCTTTTTGCCTTGTTTGCTTGTTTTGTTCTTCAAAAACACAAAAAATAGTTTTACTAGTTTGCTTTTTTTATCAAAAACACACAAAAATTTAGTTCCTATCCTAAGTTGTCACTATGTCTAGCCTTGCTCCAGTCACTATGTCACCCGAGAATATGATTTTCACTTTTAAACAAGGAATTGAGGAAAGTTTTAAGGAATCTTGGTCGAGAATCTCTGATCTACATGAAAAAAACTGAGCCTAAAATGACTCAAAGCTTGTTCCTTAGCAGTTTTTACCTTGGAATTGCTCTTTTCTATAGATATGCTTTGGATGATGTTGTGGGAGGAGATTTCCTCCATTGTAATGATGATGATGCTATTAATTCTATAAAGAAATTGATCCTCACTTACAACTTGCCTAGCCAAACTGATACTTCTTTCGCAAAAATATTTGCTAGGGTGGACACTCTTGAGGCTAGCATTACTAGATTAGAGAGTTGCTACAATACGCTTAGGGAGCATCATGATTATGTTCCAAAAAACTCTGAACCATCAAAGTGGTTCCCTATAGTAAAGATTGATATGAACAATGAAACTTTTCAAGCTCGCTGTGATATCATGTCTGAATTTTGCCTTATGCCCAAAGATATTTATAAATCTCTGAACACTTGGGGGCTCATTGAAGGAGGAAAAGAAATATCTCTTACTAATAATACTACCATATTACCTCTTGGAATAGCTGAAGGAGTGTCTACAAAGATCCTTGGGAAAACGATTTCTATTGATTATCTTGTTATTGAATGTGCAGGAAAAGGACAAATTACACTTGGAAGGTCCCTATTAGAACTCCTTGGAGCAATAATAGATGTGGGAAAGGGGACCATGCACCTTTCTTCTCCACCAAACAATCATATTTTCCCCAAGGTCAAGAATAAAAGTAAGAGAGGTAAGGGCAAGAAAGTTGGTTTTAACGCTTCTTCATTTGAAAACACTTGATTCTTTCTTTGCTTCTTATGCCTAACTTAAATGAGTTAAAGAAAAGTACTTGTTGGGAGATAACCCAAGAGTTTTAAATGAGTCTTGGAAGTTATTACCTCTGTAATAACCTATCCTTATCCTTTTTATTTGCTTTTTGTGCCAAGAGTAACCTCTAATGAGAGTGAAGTAATGATTGGGAAAGTTGCTGTCCCGAAACAGTTTTTTGTGCTTCACCGTAAAAATTCCTGAGAGATCTCTGTATGTCGTATTGAGCTGTAATGTTTTGTGCTTCTGCCCCAGGTTGTTATCTAACTTCGTTAGTTCAACACTTTTTGATTTGAGCAACAGAAGGTCTTAGAAAAAATTCGTCTTTACCTGCTGGTCTGTTTTGATAGATTTCTGCCATTTTCTGCATTTGCTTCTTATGGGTTCCTTCTTGAGTTCCTTTGGGGAATTGAGGTTTTTGAGGGAAGTGCTACAGTAGCTAGTGTTCTGATGGAAGTTTATTTGGTGTTAGAACTGAACCTTGAGACTTATTTATCTTAAGTGCACGAATGTTGCTAATGAGATTGTGTGAAGTTTTGTATGAAGGAAAAATTTCAGGTGTATGGAAGGAACGAGTAATGAGATAAAGGATGGACTAAAGCTCAAGCTTGGGGATGCCATGCGTGTCACCCCAAGAAATATCCAAGAAGTACAAGCGTCAAAGCTTGGGGATGCCCAAGGCATTCCCCTTCTTCATCAATAAAAATTCTAGGTTTCTTCCAAACGCTTCATTTTTATTGTTTCATGCACAGTTGTGTTTTTCTTGGAGCGCCTTCTTTTTCGTTTTTGTTTTGGTTTTTAGTTTTCTTGGTTTGCTTAGTTTTCTGAATAAGTTGGTTGGACCCCCTCTTTCACACTTTGGTTTGCGAATAGTTTGGTTTGGAAAAGAGTAGGAAAGTTCATACTTATGTGGTAAAAAGAGCTCGTTTTTTACTGTGGTCTATGCTTTGTCATGCCATGCTTGATATTGTTTTGGCTTTATGCTTAGTATTCTTTTCTGTAGCATGACTTGTTATAAACAATTGCGATTGCTTAATGTGCCTTGGATGAATCATGCGTTGTTTTAGCATATTAAAGCATAGTATAGTGGTATTCTCCTTTGATGCTTTATTTGGGTTGACTTGGCACATGCTCACACCATGTTATGACTATCTCAAGTCACCATAGCCTTTATGATCCTTTAGTTTTCAACTTGTAGTATCACTTTATGCTTTGATCAATGATGTTTTGTCGCTCTGCATGATTATGGCCATTATTGCTCTTTTAGTTTGTCGTTCCCAGTCTTTTGCTAGCCTCCACAACAAAGTATGAGTTCCACTCATGCATCCAACTCCCTAAACCAAGTTATTCCAAAGAGTCCACCATACCTACCTACTAGCTTATTCTATTCCAAGTATATTCATGCTTTTGCTTACCTTCCTATTGTTATGATAAAACTAGTGATTAAAGCTCTCACGAACTTGATGGCACACCTTACTTTACTTGAACCATTGTGTCTTCTTTGTTGTATATGCTTGCACTTATTTGTTGGGAATTAGCAGAACCATGCTTTCATGGGGAACGCTTTCAACATTGCACTTGGTACTTGTACCTAGTTGATATCATGCTCTTTTGTATATGGATGTCATCGGTGTGAAATGAAAGGGGAGCTTGTAAGTCCATGGAGTTATGTATATGTGTTAGAGAAAGCACTGGCCTTTGGTCTAATCCATGCTGACATGGTGGAAACCTGCAGCGTAACCATAATGAGCTGTCTATGAAGCATTCTTCTTATAAAAAAGGGTCCTATATTGAGAAAAAAAAGAGAAAAGAAAAGAAAAAAGAGATACTATGAAAAGAGGAAAGATAGAAAAAAGCACCATATTCCCATGGTAAATAAGAAGAATGTTGAGATGCTCGTTGTCTGCTTGCCTTGTCATTTTGATATGGGGATTCTTCCGTATCATCGGGCAAGGGGTACCCCGTTGGCGGTTCTTAATGATACACATGTACTTACGATGACAAGAACTTACCGGTGACTAAACTTGAGTAGCATGAGGAGTGACCCTCGTATACAAGGGACATGAGATTTCTGACTTATACTTCGTCAAGCATGTACACCATCGTTTGTTCACTTTAACCTTAATCACTTCAAGATTCTTATGATAGGGGCAATGAGAGCTGAAAGCTATTAAGTACCATAATTTTTGGAAGCTCTTTATGAGACTTGAATCCCTACTTCCTTTTACAAAAGGCCTTTCTTCCACCATTATATGGAGTCTCCACCTTCTAACTTTATGCACCTACTTTGAGAGCATACTGGCCATTCTTAGTTCTATGTGCATTGTCCCAAGACTAGTTGATTGATGCATAACTTGTTATTGCTTGTTTGAAACTATTGTATCTAGTCACTCTTATGAACTTTGAAGGTGTCTTATGCATTTATATTTGCTACTCTATTGAGGGACAAGCTGAATACTATTATGCTATGTTTTCTTTATGTGAAACAAACAAACGTTTTGCAAAGCATTGTTATTCATGAATCTTTTGTTTGTGCCTTTTCATGTTGCATCATAGTTTCTTTGCTTATTGCTAGAACTTTGTCTTTCATGTTATGATTGAAGTACTATGATCCCAGCCTTGAATGTTTTGCAAATACTTTGATCAAGTCTTTGATGGTGCATGTCACCTCAAAAATTATTTCTTTTTATCACTTACCTACTCGAGGACGAGCAGGAGTTAAGCTTGGGGATGTTGATACATTGCAAATGTATCTATAATTTTTGATGTTCCATGCTTGGTTTTATCCACTTTCTTGTGTTTTGTTCCAACTTTGGAGTACTTTTCATATGATTTTTGGACTAACCTATTAACAAGAGCCACAGTGCCAACTGCCTGTTTTCTGCTGTTTTTGGTTCCAGGAAAGTCAGAAAATGAATATTCTTGGAATTGGACGGGACAAAAGCCAAAGTGCCTATTTTTCCGGAAGGGATCAAGTGCCAGAATACGAGACGGAGAAGGGCCAGGGAGCCACCACACCACCTGGCCGCGCGACCAGGCTTGGCCCGCGCCAAGGGGTGGTGTGGCCGCTCCTGGCACCCCCTCGGCCTCTCCTTCCGCCTATAAGTTGCCCTCGGTACGAAAACCCTTAGTACCCGATCAAAAATCCACGAAAGAGTCTGTAGCCACCATCATCTCCATCCCTAGATCGGGAGGGATCTGAAGCTCTTCCTGGCACCCTGCCGGAGAGGGGAATTCACCCTGGAGGCCTTCTTCATCACCATGCAAGCCTCCGGTGTGATGCGTGAGTAGTTCATCCTTGGACTACGGATCCATGTAGTAGCTAGATGGTTGGTTTCTCCTCCTTTGTGCTTTCATGTTTCGATCTTGTGAGCTCCGTTCATGATCAAGATCATCTATTTGTAATCCATACATGTTGTGTTTGCAGGGATCCGATGGATATTGAGATGCTATTTCAGATTGATTATTGATTCTATCATGTATTTGTTATTTGAGATCTTGCATGCTTTCCGTTGTTAGTAGCTATCTTGGCCAAGTAGATGCTAGCAACTCCAAGAGTTAGTATTTATGCTCGATAGTGGGTTCATGCCTCTGGTAATCTGGGGAAGTGACAGAAATCTCTAAGGTACTAGATGTGCTGTTGGTACTAGGGAGAAAACAACAATCCTTTGTTCATAGAACAATCGTATTGTTTATTTTACACGCAGTTTGTAAAGCAATAATCTGTTGCTTGCAACTTAATACTGGAGGGGGTTCGGATGATAACCTGAAGGTGGATTATTAGTCATAGATGAAGTTGGATGGCGGTCTATGTATTATGTTGTAATGCCCAATCAAGTCTTAGAGGAGTCAAGATGATTAGTATATGCATGTATTGCTTTCTCGGTGTTTGTCAATTGCCCCGCTATAATTTGTTCACCCAGCATGTTATCTATCTAAGGAGAGCCACCTCTAGTGAACTATGGATCTCGGTCCTTTTACTTTACATACAATCTACAATCTTTTACTGCTTTGTGTTTACTTTCTGCAAACTTTTACTTCTTTCCATTCAATACGTTTAATCCTTTGTTTTCCGCAAAACACGGTGAGATTGACAACCTCGCCATGAAGTTGGGGACAAAGTTCTATGGTTGTGTTGTGCAGGTCTCCACGTTGCTACTAGCACCGGTAGTGCGCCCTGCCAAAGCTCAGCTAGTAACACCTTTGGGGTGTTTCCTTGCTCCTACTGGTTCGATTAAACCTTGGTTTCATAACTGAGGGAAAACTTGCTGCTATATTCATCGTACCTTCCTCTTGGGGTTTCCAACGAGCTCTACGTCGAAAGTCGAGCGCATCACACATCTCTTGACAGATCCACTTGGTGGTGTTTATGATGGATATATGTTCTAGCATGTCCAAGCTTGTTAGATAGTGATATGGTTGGGTAGTATTTTGGACAAAGGTGACTATAGTATTTTGGATTTTGGGGCTAACTATAGCTTTTGTGGCCTAATTGTACAAGTAGATTGGCCAAATTGATGTATTGGAAGGTTTATGTGAGACAGATTGTTCCAGAATTCGAATGTTATATGTACTACAAAATCTGGATGTATTTTGTGCCCAGAATTTTCTTTTATGCTATTGTTTAGCTGAACTACAACCAGTTTTCTGCAGACTGTTCTGTTTTCAGGTGTTCTATTAGCTGCAACCAGTTTTCAGGGGGAGCGTCGGAGGAGCCAGTCCGTCGGTTGGAGGGTGTCCCGTCGAGGTCCGTCAGAGGGGGAGCACCAGAGGAGGGGGAGCGTCGAAGGAGGGGGGGTGTCGGAGGAGGGGGAGCACCATAGGAGGGGCGGGTCGCTACTGGTCGAGACGGCGTGGGTCGGCCATCGCTTGGAAAGGCGGGGCTGAGCGGAGGAGCAGGTTGGCCCTTGTTGGGCGAGGCGGGGATGGGCGGAGCGCCGGAGGAGCCAGTCCATCTGTCCCTAGTGGAGGCGAAGCGGAGGCGAGGTTGCACTCGATGGGGAGGATGACGAAGGCGAGCGCGTTGCGGAGGCTTCGGGTTGACTCGGTCGTCCGCTCGGGACGGTCGTGTCTGGGACGTTTTTGCCTTGGTGCTTTTTGGGCCCTTGGATTAATATTGGATGGTGGATGGAGGGGGGCGAGGCACAATGTGTTGGGGGGATCACCCCGGGTAGGGTCACTCCGGGGTATAAGGGCCGAGTTAGCCGAGGTTCAGCAAGGCCAAAGCGGATGCTGGCCGAGTCACCTCAAGGCAGGCCGGATCACGGAGTAACCCGGACCAGGAGGTCGCCTAACATTGTCTCGTCCGACTTAAGGAGTAAGTCGGAAATACTCGTCTAGCTTATATGCAGGAACAGGTATGGCCAGATCGACTGTGGTCCGGATCCTTGCTTGGCTTCTAGGAGAAGGAAGGAATCTCTCTGGTCAAAAAAGAAGGCCTGGTGCGTACTGGATGAGCAAATAAAGCAAGGGCAGGACCACCGGATCGTGGCCGACAAGGGTGACGACGCTCACGTCGGTGGCCGAGCGCCCTTGAGGCTACGTCGCTAAAGCAAGTGTGACGCGGGGGAAAAGCACCCCTGTCGGGTTACTACTTTGGGAGGGGGCATATTCTTAGGAATATGCCTCCACGTATGCCCTAGGCCAGGACCGAACCACCTCTATATAAGGGGGGGTTAGGGTTCTGGTAGAGGGGTTGGGTTTTTTCTGACAGAGAGTTGGGAGAATTCTAGTTGGTTGAGCACTAGTGGATCTAGGGTTCTTGGGCTAGTTGGTAGGCAAGAGTAAGAGAGTTTCTTCTTCCTCCTCTTGTCAATACAGCTCGAGGAGCACTCGTAATCTTGGAGATTGAACATCAATACAAAGCTTCTGTGTAGAGATTCACTCTACTATCCCTCCTTGGATTCCCCTAGCGCATATTAGTCCCCACCTTTAGCCTATCCATGGAATCTGCCGTGACACCACCACGATAGTTGGCGCCCACCGTGGGGCTAGCGGCGCTATCAGGGGTGAAGATCCGGACGGGAAACTTCATCGGCACCGGCGAACGCATCGTCTCCGGGCTCGTTCAGCACTTTGGAGCGCTGGACTACGTGAGCGACAACGCTGGCTGCTTCGGCACACGCCCCCTTCCGCGCAACGGCATCTTCGTCAAGCTCGGTGCGCACAAGGTCTACGTTGCTGTGGACGTGTCTTGCGTTCATCCGCGTCGCATCGTCGATGCAGGAGAACCACCCCTCACTGTGGCTCGCGGGGCGCGTATCGCTCGCTCCCCGGACCATGCAGAGGTGATGATGACTGCGCCCGGTATGAGCATGAAACAGGATCAGCGCCGGACCGGAGGTAATGCCTAAGGCACCGAGGAAAGCTAGGGTCCTCCGCTAGAGAGGCCTAAGAACGTCTTTGAGGAAGCTATGGATAGCTTGGCGAACCCGGTGGCAGCGATGGTAGATCCGGCTCGAGCCAGGCCGAGCTAGAGGAGACCCCGCAAAAGATCTTGAGGCGCAAAGAAAATACCAGCGGCTCAGCGATCGTTGAACATGATGCAGAGTGCGAAGGCAAACAAGGTTGATGCAATGAGGGTAAAGGGAAAAATCTCATAAGTGAGATGAACAGAGAAGGTGATGATGGACCAGAAGGGTCGGAAAACTATCTGTCTGTGGGGTTGCCGAAGTATAGTACCCCGGCGAAGAACCTCAGAGCAGCAGATGCCGCGGTGTCTGAGCTAGAGGGTCTGACGGGTGAAGCCCGTCAAAGACAGCAAGACCGGGTTAACGAGCTGGTTCGGATCACGAACAGGCAGAACGAGGAGCTGCTGAGAGGTAACCCGGAGAAAGTTGGAGCTTCTAAGATCGTCCATTCGGCGATGGGTAACCCGGACAAATCCGCTGGAGCCGCATCGTCGCCTCATGGTGGCCCAAGGAGAGAAGAGGTAGTAACCTCGGCCAGACGGAACAAGCAGATCGTTCCATACGACCCAACGCGTGCGGGAAAAGAAAAAGAGATGCGGAAAAACGACGATCAACGAAGTGTGAGCCGAGGTGAAGCGGGCCGAGGTAATCACGACCAAGGCAATGCCGGTCAAGGGAATGCTGCCAACGGCAATGCCGGACAGCGAAACTCGGCAGGAGCAGGTCAACCGCAGCAACGGAATATACCAAGGCAAGAGAAAAGTGCCGGCCGTGGTATGCAACAGAGAGGAGCACAATGGGAGCAAGACCGATACAATGACGGAGACTCGGAGATGATCAAGGCGGGATACGCAAGACCGGACTATCATGTGATAGGGTCGAGATTGGGAAGCAAGGATTTGATGCCGGATGACGCTAGGTTAAAGCTGGATCGCCTGTATAGGTCGGAACAGATCGAATGTCAAGGTCCTCCGGGTCCAACGTGCTTTGGACCCCGGATCATGAAGGAACCGCCAGTACCCAATTTCCAATTACCCAGGGGCACGAAGACGTATGACGGCAGTACAAAGCTGGAGGATTGGCTGATAAACTACACAACAACTGTGGAAATTGCAACTGGCAACTTGAGATGGGCTGTTCGATATGTACCCCAAATGTTGGAAGGTCCGGCTAGGGTATGGCTGAATAATTTGCCACCGGAAAGCATCAATTGCTGGATAGATTTTGAAGAAATGTTTATTAGCAACTTCTCAAGTACATATCAGAGACCGAATAGACCGCAGACCCTGGCAATGTGCAAGCAGAGATCTAACGAAACGGATCGTGAATTCTTGACCCGGTGGTGTACCGTGAGAAACTCGTGTGAGGGAGTCATAGAGTCACAGGCTATAGCATGGTTCGCACAAGGGTGCAGATATGGCAGCGAGTTGTGGATGAAATTGCAAAGGAAAATGCCAGTCACATTGGCAGAGATGATCCGGATCGCGGATTCTTATGCTTTAGGTGATCCGACTCAACCTAGGATCGCGTCGAACGAGTCAAATGAGGAGTACTATCCGAGGGACGGAGCCGGGTCATCCCGGAGGAACGATTACAGGGGAAGAAGGAGAGATGATAGACCAGACCATCGGTATAGTTCGCAACAAGTTGCAGCCGTGAATCAAGATCTGCCCGGAGCAGGGAGCAACCAACGCCAGAAAACGGGAGGGCAATGGACTCCTCGAAACGATGGCAAGAAAACATGGACTCCGGAGCAGAAGAAGCAATGGCAAGAAAAGAAAGATCGTCCGAGGTATACCTATGAGTCAATGTTGGACCAGCCGTGTAAATTTCACACGCCAAATCCGAACAGCCCGGCGAGTCACACAACGAGGCAATGTGAGTGGATGCGTAAGATAGAACAAGGTGGTTCAGGGAATGCTCAGGCACCCCGGAATGATCAACCTCGGCAGGAGTTACCCCGGCAGCAACTGCTCTCCGGAGCAAACACGCAACAACTGATGTTGCCTCCCCCTCCGCCGAGGTATGACAACAGTGAGAGAAGGGATGTAGTGCATCAGGTGGAAAACCAGCAACAACTGGATCAGAGGTACTCTGAAGCGAGGAAGGAATGAGTCAGGAACATCACGAGCTATTGTGTGTTCTAGCAGAGAAAGCAGATAGGAAGAGCTTGCAGCGCCGACATATGGAGGTTACGCGGTTATACTGCAGTGACGAGGTACATGTCTTGGTCGGACCAGGAAATTACCTGGAGCATCAAAGATCATCCCAAGCTTATGCCAAGTCCGGGCTCGTATGCACTAGTGTTAGATCCGACATTCATTGGACCAAACATTAATGTGAGGTTCTCCAAGGTACTGATCGACAATGGTAGTAGCATTAACATCATGTATGTGGATACGATGTGCAAGTTGGGCATCTCGGAGAACATGCTCCAGGCTACAAGAACAACTTTCCATGGTATCGTACCAGGCATATCCTGTGAGCCCATAGGCAAAGTCCGGGTCGACGTGCTATTGATGCGAGGATAACTGCCGAACTGAGAATCTGGAGTTTGAGGTGGTGAACTTGGAGAGCGCGTATCATGCATTACTCGGGAGACCAGCACTGAGCAAATTCATGGCAAGTTGCCACGTTAGTTATCTGAAGATGAAGTTGCCCGGACCAAATGGAGCAATTACTATCACTGGGGATTTCCGACGTTCTATTGAGTGTGCCTCAGCCGGGTCTAACCTAGCCGAGTCACTCGTAATTGCCCAAGAGAAAAGAAAAATCCAAGAGGTGGCGGCATTAGCTCAGTCCACGCAGCAGTATATGCCAGCATTAAGCAACCCGCATGGAAGCGTTTTGTTTCAAGCCGCGAAGG
Source organism: Avena insularis (assembly GCA_023614405.1). Taxonomy (NCBI): domain Eukaryota; kingdom Viridiplantae; phylum Streptophyta; class Magnoliopsida; order Poales; family Poaceae; genus Avena; species Avena insularis. The sequence goes on along the minus strand of CM042686.1, from coordinate 479,502,889 downwards.
ACACCAAGAATATTCCAGTGGATAACATGTTTCCGGAGCGTACCGTAACAATTGGTGCCGGGTTAACTGACAAATAGGAAAGCGAGCTTGTCAACTTCCTCCGTGAGAATCGGGATATTTTTGCTTGGTCCACACAGGACTTGCAAGGTGTTCCGAGGGAGTTGGCCGAGCACTCTTTGAACGTAAGACCGAACAAGGCGGTAAAGCAACCTCTCCGGCAACCGCCGAGGATAGGAGAAAGGTCATTGGTGACGAGATAGCTCGGTTGCTAGCAGCAGGATTTATCATGGAAGTCAGTATCGGATTGGCTCTCTAACCCGGTGCTGGTAGAAAAGAAGAAGGATGATCGGAACGTGGCGGTGGTGTGGCGTTTGTTTATCGATTCCACTAACCTGAACAAGGGGTGTCAAAAAGAGCAATTCCCAGGGCCGAGGATAGATCTGTTCATCGACTCTACCGCGGGATGTGAACTGTTGTCATTCATTGGCGCTTATTCTGGTTTCCACGGATACCTCTGAACCGGATGATCAAATAAAAACTGCCTTTATTACCCGTGCGGGCTTATTGCTATCGCACTATGCCGTTCGGTTTACAAAATGCAGAGCAACGTACCAAAGATGTATGCAAAAATGTTTGCACGATCAAATAGGTCAAAATGTACAAGTCTCGTGGACGATGTGGTTATTAAGACCAAGGAAAGCATAGCGCTCCTTGACGACATAAAGGCAAACATTCGCGAACTTGAGGAGATTCGGATGAAGCTTAACCCGGAGAAATGTACCTTGGTGTCGGCTGGGAAATTACTCGGATTTCTCATCTCCGTAGGTATCGAGGTTAATCCAACTAAGATCCGAGCCATCGGCGAATGGAGCTGCCAAAGTGTCTCAACGACGTCTAGAAGTTCCTTTGGATGCTGGCGTCGTTGAGTCGGTTTGTATGTCGGTTAGGGAAAACCGCCTCTCTACCAACTCATGAAAAAGTCGGATAAATTCGTTTGGACGCCTTGAGCCGATGAAGCTTTTGCCCACTTGAAAAGATGTTGGCCATTGCACCGGTGTTAGCTTCTCCAACATCAAAGGAGCCAATGTTGCTCTACATAGCCGCAACCAACCGAGTTGTAAGTCGATGATTGTAGTGGAGCGAGATGAAGAGGTAAGTCGGTGCGAGGCGATATTACTTGAGCGGTATTATGCGCCTCAAAACAGAACTACCGCATTTTCAAAAGGTGGCATACGGAGTTTATATGGCGGCAAAGAAGGTAAAGCACTACTTTGAGGAGCATCCCATCAAAGTGATATCTGCGACCCCATATCCGAGATAATGGGTAACAAAGATGCGAATGGCATTGCGAAATGGGCAATTGAGCTAGCACCTTACGCACCCAAGATGATAGGAGAGAAGCGATCAAGTCGAGCTGGCGGACTTTTTCGTGGATTGGGCCGAGGTACAATCTGAACCGCCACCAGATCCGAACTACTGGAAGATGCACTTTGACGGATCGAAAACCAAAACCGGATTAGGTGCCGGGGTTGTGCTTACCTCGCCAAAGAAGGATCAGCTCAAGTACGTATTGTAGATCCATTTCGCGGCATCAAACAATGTCGCTGAGTACGAGGCTCTTGTGCATGGTCTCAAAGTGGCGAAGGAGATTGGCATATGTCGGATAATATGCTTTGGCGACTCGGATCTAGTAATACAGCAAGTGTCCGGAGTGTGGGACGCCCTGGATCCAAACATGGCGCTATACAGATTTCATGTGCAGAAGATCTCGGGTTACTTTGAGGGATGCAAATTTCACCATGTACCTCGCATGGAAAACGAAGCTGCCGACATGCTGTCAAAGCTCGGATCGACCCGACAGGCAATTCCACCGGGCGTAGCATTGGAGCACCTCAAAAAACCATCTATCAGGCCGTCCCCAGGAACCGATTCAATATATGTCCCGGAAAACGCGGAATCCGGAGTTGAGCCCATGGACATTGACATGGGAGGTAGCACGCCGAACCCGGGGACTACCTCGGCAAACCCGGGGACTACCGCGCTAGACCCGAGGACTATTCAGCGTGATCCGGCTAAAGTTATGCCGGTGGATCGGATGGAAATTGATGAGGAGATGTTCCCTACGCGAGCAATACCAGCTTGGGCACTGCCTATATACCAGTTCTTGAAAGATGGAACGTTACCCACTGAGGAAGTGCTAGCCAGGCAAACTCAGAGGAGAGCCAAAGCTTACACAATCATCAATTCCGAGCTGTACAAACGGAGTGTAACCAATATCCTCCAGCGGTGTGTTGACCCGGAAGAAGGACTTGACATCCTCCGAGATATTCACCAAGGAGAATGCGGGCATCACGCCTCATCCCGGGCCTTAGTGACAAAGGCGTTCTGGCATGGATTCTACTGGCCAAGTGCCTTGGAGCAAGCAGAAGATCTGGTGAGAAAATGCAATGGTTGTCAAAGGTACGCCACCAAGACACATATGCCTATGTCGGAACTCAAAACCATACCAATTACATGGCCATTTGCTGTGTGGTGCTTGGATATGGTTGACCCGTTTAAACCAGCAAGAGGAAACATGACACACATTCTGGTCATGGTGGACAAGTTTACAAAATGGATCGAAGTGAAGCCTATAAGAAAATGTGATGGGGCTACGGCCGTAACATTTCTCAAAGACATTATCTTGAGATACGGTTATCCTCATAGTATCATAACTGATAACGGCACAAATTTTGCTGAAGGAGCATTTGCACGATTCTGCCGAGATAAGAAAATCTGACTCGACGTAGCCTCGGTAGCCCACCCCGCATCGAACGGACAAGTGGAAAGATCCAACGGATTAGTGCTATCCGGGATAAAACCCCGGCTCATTGAGCCGCTGCAAAGATCAGCTGGGTGCTGGATAGAAGAACTACCAGCGGTATTGTGGATTTTAAGAACAACTCCGAATCGATCAACAGGCTACACGCCGTTCTTTCTGGTATATGGGGCAGAAGCTGTATTACCAGCCGACATAGAGCATGATTCGCCTAGGGTCACCCAATACACAGAAGCCGAAGTGCAAGAAGCCCGGCAAAATGATGTTGATCTGCTAGAAGAAGCGAGAGAACTGGCACTGTCCAGATCCGCCATATATCAGCAAAATCTCCAACGCTATCATAGTCGAAAAGTGTGCTCCGGAGTCTTCCGGGAAGGCGATCTGGTGCTCCGGTTGGTACAGCGTACCACTGGCATGCATAAATTATCCCCCCATGGGAAGGACCATTTATTGTAAGCAAAGCATTGCACAATGATTCCTACTATCTTATAGATGCAAAGCCATAGGAAAAGAACAAGGCGGACATGTCCGGAGATGAATCGAAGCAACCGTGGAATATAGCGCTACTTCGTCCCTTCTACACTTAGCTAAAGAGTGTATGTATCCGAGTCATCTCATATGTCGGTATGTATGTCGGCAATGAGCTTATCAATGAAATAGCGGAGCCTCGAGCAGTAACTCGGGGACTGCCTTAATAAATGATTGTTGTTACTTTTTATGCGTTAGCTGGAATGACTCGTTTCACTTAACCCGGATTAGTAATGTGTGAGCACCAAAAACCCAACCCTTCGACTTGCTGCTGTCCAACAAGAATTGGCTTCATGGCAAGCAAGGGAACAAGTTTGGAATTGCGTAGCACATGAAAAACTACTAAGGAAATGATCCTATTCCAGCTAACGTTTGTTTTTTCGGACTAACCCGTGTTACTTTCAAGCTATTATGTTGAATTATTTTGAGCCAAGCCTCAAAGTTTCTCAGTATTGTTAAAACGATTCTTGAGGCTCGGATTCATAAGTCGTAAAACCGAATCAAGGTAGACACGGATCGAGCCAGAAAATTGGACGAACAAGAAAATGAAACTCGGGGACTACACCCAAGTTAATCCGGCATACAAGCATAGTAGCAAAATATCATGTATTCAACATACAATTGCACCTGGCATACCGGGGATCTGATAAATTTTCAAGTTTTTTCAACTAAGGAGCGGCAGGAGGAGGAAGTTCGGCGTCATCATCACTGTCTTCAATATCTGAAGCAGCATCTTCTCCATCATCGCCCGACCCATCCTCCATGTTCTCCGTCTGCTCCTCCTCGCCGGATTCCAGAAAGCTCGGCCCCTCAACCCAGTCATGGATGGGAGAATATTCGACAAGGCTGTAGGCGCAAGCCTGGCGCCGAGCTACCCACTCCGGATCATCGGTCCATTTGGATACGGTGCGTCGGCGTGTGAGGAGGCTCAGGTCGATCTTCTCGTACCATGTAAGGATATGATGGAGGAGGGTATCTGCTGCGGCACGCCCGACGGATTCTCTCAAGAGATCAAGCTGTGTCTCGATTTCCAATAGCTTCTCAGCAAGGAGTGTGATCCTTTTCGGAGCGCTCTCACTTGGCCAGAAAGTGTTGAAGATCCGGACCGCAACGTCGAGGAGATCTTTCCCATAGTTCTTGATGGTTTCCACCCGAGCTGACACGCTGACCAACAGGTCCTCCATGTCTAAGGGGATGCTCTCACCATCAGGAGCGACGGAAGTACCCCTCTCTCGGCGGAATTTGGCAACGGCAGCACTGGCGATGGGAGTACCCTCCGAAAAGTTATCTGAAAATAAGGAAAGGGAAGATGCTGAAGCAAAGGCATATGAGCTAACCCGGCAAACTATGTCGGAAAAGGGGAAGAAACTTACGGGAGATATGACGATGGATCCGGGTCAACTCCTTGATACAACTGTCGCGTCTCTGGCAAAGTTGTTCAAGCTCAGCAAGCGCCGACCCAAGCTGGACCTCGGATTCCTTGAGCAGGTCCTGGTCCTTGGAGATCTGGAGGGTAAAGCGCTCACGCTCTTCGGTGAAGTTCTGGCCAACTTTTTGGAGCTCGGTTTTGTGTTGGGCCTTCATTTTCTCCATCTCGGCCTTGAGTTTGGCTATTTAAATGCGTCCTTGGTCGGAGGGGCGAGCTCATCGTTCTTCTTCTTCAGCTCGGCTTGATGCTGTCACCTTGTTCGAGAAAATGCAGCATCATATCAGGCACGGGCACACTATCCTCAAGCGATGCTGAAATAGTGTGTTGACCCGGCAAAGCCGAGGAGTGAATGTTTGCCGAGCCAAGGAGAAGAAGGAATGGAAAACACAACAACGTTGGCCGAAAGAGGACATACCTCGGATTTCCTCCAAGTTCTTCCGCATAATCTTGTTTTCAGCCTCCACCCCAGCTGCAAAAAACCGAATAAGGAGGTTAGTCCTGCAGAAACAAATGAAACGGAGAGGTGTTAAGAGAGGAAATTACCCCTCTTTTCATGCTCCGTGCCAAGTGCAACATGTTTTGCACGCAAGATCTTGTGGGTATCAAGCAGGCGCTGAAACTCGGTGCTCCGGCGATTGGTGGTTACCTGACAAAGGTACAGGCGTGTAAAATTAGTTCGTTGCATGTTTGAAGTGTACAAGATCCGGGCCAAGAGGAACTTAACCCGGCTCTAGGTGTGTGCATATTCGAAGTATACGAAATCCAGGCCAAGCGGAACTTAACTCGGCTCTAGGTGTGTGCATATTCGAAGTATACGAAATCCGGGCCAAGCGGAACTTAACCCGGCTCTAGGTGTGTGCATATTGAGTATCTGAGATCCGGGCCAAGCGGAACTTAACCCGGCTCTAGGTGAGTGCATATTCGAAGTGTGCGAGGTCCGGGCCAAGTGGAACTTAACCCGGCTCTAGGTGTGTGCATATTTGAAGTTTACATGCAGCTACGTTGATCTTCTAATGAGCATCCGGCCGAGTAACAAGTTACTCTGCCGGAGGCTCGGGGATGAATGGTTATTATCTACAGCATGTAAAGAAGAAACGACGTACCTCCATCATACGCCCAGCGAGGTTAATGGCCTTGGCGGCGGTATTCATCTGAGCGGAAAATTCAGCTGGGCCGAACTTTTTAGGGAGATCGTCGTTGTAGACGAACTCCGCCTTATTCCAGTTCATGACAAACTCGATGAGGCTCGGAGGGTACCGTTCGCCAATGGGCATGTGAGGTGCCACCAAGCCCTTTGCGTGAGCTTCATTCCTTTCAATCAGGGCAAGAGCTAGGCTAGTGTGAAGAACCATCTGCTGCAAATCGGCTGGCTCGGCAGGAGGATCCGTCGCTGCTAGTGACTTCTTTGGAAGCATTGACGACAAGGTTCGCTGCCCGGCCTCGACGGAGGTGGACTTGCCTTTGGCTTGCTGGGAGGATGTGACCACAGTGGATTTGCCCTTGGAAGTCGCTGGAGTGGTTCCTCGCCGAGCTTGGGATGACTCGGACGAGGCAGACGAACTTGGCACGGGAGCTTTGGTGGCTGGTGCTGGAGCTGCTGTTGGTTTCTTCGGAGCCGGGACAGGCGCTGGTTCGGTGGCTGGTGCTGGAGCTGCTGCTGGTGCTGGAGTTGCGGTAGACTTGGTGGTTGCTGGTTGCGGCAAAGCCGAAGTGACGGACGCCATTGCCTCAAAATCCGAGGTCGCGTTCCTCTGAAGGAGGTACTACGGAACCCGGAGCAGCCGCAGAGCCCTCCAGAATAGGGCTCAGCGGGCGTGACTCGTCGTCACGAGGAGGGGAAGGACCGGACCGAAGGGGAGAGGAGATGCTCGATCCGCTCTGAGGGACCTCCATAGGAGCCCTGCAAAAGAAAATAATGTCAGGAGTGAAATTACCCCGATGCATGGAGAAGTGTGTTGCGCAGTGAAAAATGACTTACGCATCCGAGGTCTCGGCCTCCTTAGGTTTCCGGGCCCTCCGTGTCGGGGCTTTGCCTGCCCGTTTGGAGGCATTCTTGTCTCCGGCCTTCTTTTGCCTTTTGGTAGGCTGAGAAGGTTCGGAAGAAGAACTTGACGCGGATCCGCGCTTCTTCTTCGACGCCATCGGAATAGGCTCTCCCGTGGCAAGTGGAGAATCTTCGTGGATGTGCCCACCAGGGTTAGTTGATGCCGGGAAGGCAAAAGAAAGAGGGATAGCCTCAACGGGTTCAATCACGTCGATATCCGAGTCATCTTCATCGCCGGGCCAATCTCTAAGAGAAGAGAATTTACCGCTGGGTCGTTTGGTGGCGTCGGTTGTGGGGAGGAATATCTCCTGGTCCGGCTCCTCCTCATCCGGGATTTCTCGGTCCGGGGCCCACTTAAGGGTCGGATCAGTACCATCCTCGAGGGTTTGCTGGAGAAACAGCTGAGAAAAAAGCACAAGGAGCAGAGTCAAAAATACGATAAGAACCGACATGTAATTGATCCGAAATAAGTTTACTCCGCGAAGCTTACCGCGGGAGGGAGCCTGTCGCGGCAGTAATGCTCGATTCCCCACGTCCATTCGGCGGAAAAATCCTTATGGGTGGTGAAAAGAGCCTTGACCCGGCGGAAGATCTCCGTATTGCTCAACTCGAACGAGGAGATTCGGTTGGGGTCGCGGCTGAAGCTCATATGACACAACTTGTGAGTGCGCCACTGGAGGGGAGAGATTCGGTTGCGCACGAATGTGATCATGGAATCCTCGTTGCGCAATCCGAGCTTCTTCAGCTCCACAAACCTTTTGTTGACTTGGTTGGCCAGAGCTGTAGGTTTTTTGGCGACCTCCTCCCAGAAATCCGTGTCCGGGGGACCCGGAGCGTAGGGCAGCAACCGGATCAAGTCTTCGGTGCCTTCGTTCCGGACATAGAAGAAGGTCCGGGCCCATCCTTTGCAGGAGTCAAGCCCAGTGACCCGGGGAAAGATTGAAAATCTCCGGGGCGAAATCGAGGCAGCTCCAAACTGAGTGAGCTGCTTGTCCTCCGACTCGACGTGGATGTTGGGGACGACGTTGCGACAGAGGCCGAAGAACCGGATCCACAGCTCCTTCGTGGGCCATAGTCCGGTGTAGCCCTCGATCGAAGAGACGAAAGCGGACAGAGAGGTGATGGCGTTCGCCGGGAGATGATGTGGTTGCAGGTGATAGGTCCGGACCCAGTCCCGGAAGAAATCACTCACCGGAAGACCAAATCCCCGTTGGAAATGGGATAGGAAAATGACGAACTCACCCGGATTGGGTGAGGGGGCCAATTCCGAGGAGGGGCGACGAGCGGCGACACCGGCGGGAATACGCCGGGTCCGGTAGAGCCAGTCGATGTCGTCTTGGCAGACCCACGAACCGGCCCACACGCCGCGGTCCGCCGCGCCGGCGTCCTCCTCCATCTCCTACTCGACGACGATGAGCTCCTCCTCCGTCATCTCGATTCCGCTGTCCTCGCTGGAGCTGGCAGCAGCGGGGCTCTGCGGTCTAGATTGACGAGGACCCGTGGCTAAACAGTGGTGCAGCGGTGGCTGCGGTGCGGAGGCACGGAGAAGGTGCGGCGGCGGCGCTGCTGCAACGGGCACTGGCGGCGGCGCGGTAGCGAGGAAGAAGAAGAGGAATGGGCGAGGGGGCGCGGAGATGGAAAAGTGCTAAGGAGCGTGCCCCTCCCCTTTAAGCGCCCCGATGTCGAAAAGTGGGATCGCGCTGCGCTGGAGAGCCACACGCTGTGACCGTGTATCACCGGCATTAGCCAATCAGAGAGAAGCCACAACGGAGGCCACAGAGTAAATATGATCCCATGACACGACGTGTAGTTGCGGTAAACAAGGAGACAGGCGTGACGTAACCCGCGCACGATAATCACCGGCGATTCTGCGGCGATTCTGATCTGAGCCCTTACAATGAGGCAACGTAATGATTAACCTGTACGTGGGTTGGCGTATGAGAGAAGGAAGCAAGGCCCGGATCCGAGCCTCCATGGTAACCCGGCCGACAAGTGAAAACTTGAAGTGTGCAGAGGGAAAGTAAAACCATAGGATCCGAGCTACAATGGTAACCCGGCCGGCAAGTGAAAACTTGGAACATGCGAAGGGAACGTAAATCCATATAATCCGAGACAAGAAGTTAACCCGGAACTAAACGTCTGAGGCTCGAATACGAATGAACCTGATGTGGCCTTAACGACCAAGGCCACTAAGGCCGCACCAGCTTCGGGGACTAATGTTGGGGGGATCACCCCGGGTAGGGTCACTCCGGGGTATAAGGGCCGAGTTAGCCGAGGTTCAGCAAGGCCAAAGCGGATGCTGGCCGAGTCACCTCAAGGCAGGCCGGATCACGGAGTAACCCGGACCAGGAGGTCGCCTAACATTGTCTCTTCCGACTTAAGGAGTAAGTCGAAAATACTCGTCTAGCTTATATGCAGGAACAGGTATGACCGGATCGACTGTGGTCCGGATCCTCGCTTGGCTTCTAGGAGAAGTAAGGAATCTCTCTGGTCAAAAAAGAAGGTCCGGTGCGTACTGGATGAGCGAATAAAGCAAGGGCAGGACCACCGGATCGTGGCCGACAAGGGTGACGACGCTCACGTCGGTGGCCGACGCGCCCATGAGAGGCTACGTCGCTAAAGCAAGTGTGACGCGGGGGAAAAGCACCCCTGTCGGGTTACTACTTTGGGAGGGGGCATATTCTTAGGAATATGCCTCCACGTATGCCCTAGGCCAGGACCGAACCACCTCTATATAAGGGGGGGTTAGGGTTCTGGTAGAGGGGTTAGGTTTTTTCTGATAGAGAGTTGGGAGAATTCTAGTTGGTTGAGCACTAGTGGATCTAGGGTTCTTGGGCTAGTTGGTAGGCAAGAGTAAGAGAGTTTCTTCTTCCTCCTCTTGTCAATACAGCTTGAGGAGCACTCGTAATCTTGGAGATTGAACATCAATACAAAGCTTCTGTGTAGAGATTCACTCTACTATCCCTCCCTGGATTCCCTAGCGCATATTAGTCCCCACCTTTAGCCTATCCATGGCATCTGCCATGACACCACCACGACACAATGAGACTTGTGACTAGAAAGTCATTGGATATCGGTCCATCTCTAAGGGCATGTTCATCGAGATGAGCGCTTGTATATGAGTGCGGATTTACCACACCTAGGTCGGCCCCTGGCACCATCTTAGCCGCTCGTTGCTTCAAGATTCGAACAAAAGTCCACGATATCCACGACCATATTTATGTTTTACCCTCCAAAAAAGGTGGATTCAACCCGTGATCCCCAACAGAGAAGACAACTTCCCAGCCCGGCCAGTCTCCTCCCAGACCTAATCCTAACTACTCCGAGCCAGAAATCTCCCCGCCCCAAGTTCTGCCCTATCCATTGTGAAACATGGAAACCAGCCACCCCTCCCTCCTCTGCCAGATACGGGCATGGAGGCTGCAGATCGGGATCCACCACCGACGACCATGGAGATCTCGGCCGAGCCAACCCCTTGTTCCCCTTCTATACCAGCTACACCGCCACCTGCCTCCTCCTCCTCCTCTAACATGATGCAGTCACGTCTCCTAGCCTCGACGAGCTTCGACAACCGTACCCCGACCACACACGGGCGTGGATCCACGGTGAGTTGGAGTTGGCGTGATGGAGCTGGGGCAAGGGTCCCTCGCCATGGATCTGCTGCCTTTCATCCTGCTGGATCCAAAGCTAGGTTACACGACAATGGCGTCCTCCTCCACTATGCTCTCCCCATCGAGCCTCTTTTTTTATTGGTTCATGATATATTACATATCTAAAAATGTATATTTTGTTCTTAATTTTTTCCATGCTCAAAACATTCTTGGATCTGGTAGGCAACATGCTAATCCATACTTTGTTTGAAACAAATGTTGATACGGGATTTACTATTTTGTTGTTACATGTATGAACTGACGTACGGAGTATTTATTTGATACAAGTATGAACTGATAATGTAATTTTTTTGATACACGTATGAAAATAAATCGATCCTAATACCTCTATAAATCCTTTATAAAGCAATACAATTTTTTTGTGAAATGTCAACAAAGCTGCTATGAAATTGAATGAAAAATGTACTACTTTGTTCATTGAATTGAATTTGTTGTTGCTTATTAGAACCTAAAATCGGATCATTATTTGTTTACAACCCATGAAGAAAGGGTTCATACCTCTACAACTAATGCATGAATCTATGTTTGATTTTCACATGTGTATAATCTAGCTAGGAAACTGCTACTCCCTTCGTTCAGGATTATAGGGCCATAGAGTTTTTCTAAATTGTTTGAGATTGTAAGTCCTATCTCATTTATTATCCCTTCTCCACCAATGGATGTTTCCTCTTTTCTCTATCTTCTCTCATGCATATAAAACTACTGGTACATGCAGTAATAATGAGGAGGAGTAATTAACTTTCTTGGTCTTATCAAATTGGCTAAATGGCCTTATAATCCCAAATAGAGGGAGTATGTCACTGGTTGATCCCTTTTTGGTCTTGATATTCACATGGATCTAGGTATGAAACCAATATGATTTCATTGGTATCTGTATAAATATCTCTTGATAGTGTATGAAACAACTTTGAATCTTTTATGGATCGATACATTTTTGAGGGATCATGTATGGATTTGCTATGATACTTTAGTGAAACATAGCGGATTTGATAATCTTTGAAAAAATTATATGAATTGTAATGAACAATTTTTTTATGATTTTCTATTCAATCCAAGATATTTTTACTATGTTTCCCCTATGAAACATGAACGGATTTTCTCACTTTCATGATAACTTCTATAGATCTTGGATGGATCTCTACATCTTGTTTGATAGAATATGAATTTGTGATGCATTGTGTATGAATATTGTGTCGACCGTATCTAGGGATATTGTGTGAATCTTGTGTACGAATATTCAGCGAAAACATTGTATGAAAAATGATATACCATGTATGAATATTGTTGAATATGTTCAAAAATCTTTGGAGGGTGATTTCTTATTTCATTTTGGAGATTCATTTTTGGTTGTGTTGGTTGTTGGACTAAAAACTTTGTTTATGTTGTTTCTTATTTTTCAGATCGGATAGTGTATGAAACGTGTATGGATCACCAAAGTTTCTATGGATCTTGTATGGTTTTGCTGTCAACCTTTGAGGAAATATTTAGAATTTGATAAATCTTACGAAAAATATATGAATTATGTATGATTCTTGATAGAAACATGTATAGAAATTGAATAAATATTGTTGAAAAATCTTGTATGTCGGGATTCTTGTATGTATCTTATATGAATATTATTGAGTATGAATCTTGCATGAATCCGTGTTTAAATTTTTGGATATTTATGCATCCGAACAAGAAAAATATAAATCATTTTTATTTTTTTGTGTTATGGTTTGTGACTCAAAAATAAAATTAATCTGGAGTGACAAGGTTGAAATGTTTAGTGAAAAATAAATAAATATTAATATGATAAACCTTGTATGGATATTATTGAATACTTGGTGAAAAATAAAAATATATTAATATGTATAAACTTGTATGAAATTACGTTGAATATTCTTTGAAAATGTTATATGAGTTTTGTAAGAATCTTTTAAAAAACCTGTACAGACTTGTATTGTAGCTTAAAACTGGGTAATTAATAAATTAAACAAAAATTATATGAATTGTGTATGATTCTTCGATTATTTGTATGAAACTATGGATCTTTGACGAATATATTTGAAAGAGAAACATCACATGAAATTTTGTTGAATATTACTAAAAAAACATTCCTAAAAATATATGAGGAAAAATGTGGTAAAAAATAAAAAGAAAGATGTAAAAAACTATATTTTTCATGTATAAATCTGTGTTGAAATTTTTAGAAATTAAATTAAATGCGCTAATTATGTTGACCCTTTAATAAATCACACACACACCTTTTTATTTCGTGATCATGCAGGTGTGTGCTGTAAAACGCATTAAACTTAGGAAAGTAGACAATACAGAGGTGGGAGGGCAAATTTGAAAAATCTATAGCATTGACTGGTAGACTTTTGTTCGAATCTCAAAGCAATGGACGATAGAGATAGTGTCAGGGACCCAACATAGGTGTGACGTTGCATTTTTTGGCTTGTATAGGCGGTTGAGGGAAGAAATGGAAGGAAGCTAATCCTAGCGTCGGAAGGAGGACTCCATCACTCCAAGACAGGCCTCAAGTTTCAGGCGCCAAAAACTTAGTCTGATATTTTAGTTGCAGGCCAAACTATATCTAAGGACATGTACAATACGTTGATGTCAGTCTTCACTCAGAGTTGTCACGTTAGATTTTTGCGTAGTTGGAGGAAAGAGAATTAAGAAAAAGAAGGTTGTCTTCACTTAGCTAAGAGATGATTCCTTAAAAATAAGAGAAGACTATTTTCACCTTTGTACCTTGTGCCTTCTCTTACCAACACAATTTCTTATTATAATTAGATAATTCATATTTATTCTTAGAAATGACAATAAAAGACGATCCATTGTACGACTTATTGTTATTGTTTTCTTTAGACTATGTGCAGGGCTAAGAGAAGGCACGCCTTATCTACCATTATACATGTCCTAAGAGCCTGGTGCAGCTTTTTGCATCACCGCTTGTAATTAAGCGTATAGTCGCCAGGATTGAACAACAAAACTGCCGACCATCTATGAAAAAAAATCTAGCACCTATTAATAAGCGTATGCGTTGTACGTGTACTAACCGAACTTCTATAATTTCGATGAGCAAAAGCCTCTCTGTCCGTTAACCTTTCTTATTTGCTCCTCTAAACAAAAGCGGTTCCTAGCTGAACTCTTAAATTTAACTCGTTAAAACTCATATTTGGCTTATTATTCAGTTGAACAATTGCTATGACTTTTACATGAACAAAATCATCGGCTACAATGTTTAATGTGCCATTGTGAAGATTATCCGGGCATTCATACATCAATTACATGGTGACGTCACCATGCTAATCACGCCAGACGAGGACGCGGCCTTTGATGTCTAGCAGGAACAATGTTGACACCGCGCCTGCCATCGGTGCATGGCGCGGTGGGATCTCATTCGCTTGCCAGATCTGGCTCATCCCAGCACCATCATCCCTTGCTGGCACATGGTTGGCGTGGGTGCTTTTTCCTTCAATCCACGGCAACGGCGCCAGAAAGATGCTTATTGGCTAAATATACGATGAGCTCGTTAAGAACCCCAAGAGAAAGGTATGATGAGCACAACAGCAAATTTTCCCTCAGTTATGAAACCAAGGTTATCGAACCAATAGGAGGAAGGAAACACCTCCAAGGTGTTGTTTCCAACTTGAAATCCTGCATAACACAACCACAGAACTTTGTCCCCAGCTTACAGTGAGATTGTCAATCTCACCGGTTTTACTGAAAACAAAGGATTAAACGTATTATGTGGAAGAAAGTAATAGCTCGCAGAAAGTAAACAGAAAACAGTAAACAATTGTAGATTGATGGTAAAAGAGAGGACCGGGGTCTATAATTGACTAGTGGTAATTCTCTTTAAGATAGATGACATGTTGGGTGAATAAATTAAACGAGGCAATTGACAAACACTGAGAAAGCATACATGCATATATTAATCATCTTGATTCCTATGAGATTTGATTGGGCATTACAACATTATACATAGACCATAATCCAAATGCATCTATGACTAATAATCCACCTTCAGGTTATCAATCCAAACCCCCTCCAGTATTAAGTTGCAAGCAACAGATAATTGCATTACGCATTGCGTGTAAAGTAAACAATACGTTGTTCTATAAACAAAGGATTGATGTTTTCTCCCTAGTAGCAACAACACATCTAGTACCTTAGAGATTTCTGTCACTTCCCCAGATTACTAGAGGCATGAACCCACCATCGAGCATAAATACTCCCTCTTGGAGTTGCTAGCATCTACTCGGCCAAGATAGCTACTAACAACGAAGAGCATGCAAGATCACAAATAACAAAGACATGATAGAATCAATAATCAATTTGAAATAACATCTCGATATCCACCGGATCCCTGCAAACACAATATGTATGATTACAAATAGATGATCTTGATCATGAACGGAGCTCACAAGATCTAGACATGATAGCACAAAAGAGAAGAACCACCCATCTAGCTACTACATGGACCCATAGTCCAAGGATGAACTACTCACGCATCACACCAGAGGATTGCATGGTGATGAAGAAGGCCTCTAGGGTGAATTCTCCCCTTGGCGGTCTTTGGGAAGAGCTTGATCCCGATCTAGGGATGGAGATGACGGCGGCTATAGACACTTTCGTGAAATTTTGATCGGATACTTAGGGTTTCTGTATCGAAGGCAATATATAGGCAAAAGGGGAGGCCGAGGGGGTGCCCTAGGCGGCTGCACCACCCCCTAATGCGGACCAGGCCTAGCCGCGTGGCCAGGTGGTGTGGCCGGCCCCTGGCCCCTCTCTGTCTCGAATTCTGGCTCTGTGTCCCCCTCGGTGATATATTGACTTTGGCTTTTGTCCCGTCCAATTCCGAGAATATTCATTCCGGAAAAATAGGCACTTGTTAATAGGTTAGTCCAAGAAATCATATGAAAAGTACTCTAGGAAAGTCAGAAAATGAATATTCTCGGAATTGGACGGGACAAAAGCCAAAGTGTCTATTTTTCCGTAAGTCATCAGATGCCAGAATACGAGACGGAGAAGGGCTCGGGGCCAGCCACACCACCTGGCCGCGCGGCCAGGCCTTGCCCGCACCAGGGGGTGGTCTAGCCAACCCTAGCACCCCCTCGACCTCTCCTTCCGCCTATAAGATGCCCTCGGGACGAAAACCCTAAGTAACCGATCAAAAATCCACTAAAGAGTCTGTAGCCGTCATCATCTCCATCCCTATATCAGGAGGGATCTGAAGCTCTTCCCGGCACCCTGCCGGAGAGGGGAATTCATCCTGGAGGCCTTCTTCATCACCATGCAAGCCTCCGGTGTGATGCTTGAGTAGTTCATCCTTGGACTACGGATCCATGTAGTAGCTAGATGGCTGGTTCTCCTCCTTTGTGCTTTCATGTCTAGATCTTGTGAGTCTGCTCATGATCAAGATCATCTATTTGTAATTCATGTTGTGTTTGCGGGGATCCAATGGATATTGAGATGCTATTTCAGATTGATTATTGATTCTATCATGTCTTTGTTATTTGTGATCTTGCATGCTTTCCGTTGTTAGTAGCTATCTTGGCCAAGTAGATGCTAGTAATTCCAAGAGTTAGTATTTATGCTCGATAGTGGGTTCATGCCTCTAGTAATCTGGGGAAGTGACAGAAATCTCTAAGGTACTAGATGTGCTGTTGCTACTAGGGAGAAAACAACAATCATTTGTTCATAAAACAATCGTATTGTTTACTTTACACGCAATTCATAAAGCAATAATCTGTTGCTTGCAACTTAATACTGGAGGGGGTTCGGATGATAATCTAAAGGTGGATTATTAGTCATAGATGCAGTTGGATGGCGGTCTATGTATAATGTTGTAATGCCCAATAAAGTCTCAAAGGAGTCAAGATGATTAGTATATGCATGTATTGCTTTCTCGATGTTTGTCAATTGCCCCGCTGTAATTTGTTCACCCAGCATGTTATCTATCTAAGGAGAGCCACCTCTAGTGAACTATGGATCCTAGTCCTCTTTTCTTTTACATACAATCTACAAACTGTTTATTGCTTTGTGTTTACTTTCTGCAAACTATTACTTATTTCCATTCGATACGTTTAATCCTTTGTTTTCAGCAAAACACGGTGAGATTGACAACCTCATCGCAAGTTGGGGACAAAGTTCTATGGTTGTGTTGTGCAGGTCTCCACGTTGCTACTAGCACCGGTAGTGCGCCCTGCCAAGGCTCAGCTAGCAACACCTTTGGGGTGTTTCCTTGCTCCTACTGGTTCGATTAAACCTTGGTTTCATAACTGAGGGAAACTTGCTGTTGTGCTGATCATACCTTCCTCTTGCGGTTCCCAATGAGCTCTACATCAACACCGAGCCATCAAGCATTTTTCTGGCGCCATTGTCGGGGAGTCAAGGACATCTTCACAAGGGGAGTCCTTCATAACCAATATCTTTACTTTGTTATTTTTGTTTTGCTTAGTTTCTTTTTGCTTTGTTTGCTTGTTTCTTTATCAAAAACACAAAAAAATTAGTTCTACTAGTTTGATTTCTTATTTGAAAACACAAAAAAATGACTACTCTTGAAAACACTAAGTTGTGTGACTTCACTAGCACCAACAACAATGATTTTATGAGCACACCTATTGCTCCACCTGTGCCTGAAGATACTTTCTTTGAGATAAAACCTGCTTTACTCAATCTTGTTATGAGAGAACAATTTTATGGTATTAGTAATGAAGATGCTGCTGCCCATCTAAATAACTTTGTTGAACTTTGTGAGATGCAAAAGCATAGGGATGTAGATGGTGATATTATTAAGCTGAAATTGTTTCCTTTCTCTTTGAGAGGAAAAGCTAAAGAATGGTTGAATTCCTTAACTAGGAATAGTATTAATTCTTGGACTAAGTGTAAAGATGCTTTCATTGGAAAATACTATCCTCCTGCTAAGATTATATCTATGAGAAGTGAAATAATGAAGTTTAAACAATCTGATAATGAGAAATTTGCTCAAGCTTGGGAAAGAATGAAATCTTTGGTAAAGAATTGTCCCACTCATGGACTGACTGCTTGGATGATCATCCAAACTTTTTATGCAGGATTGAACTACTCTTCAAAGAACCTATTGGATTCTGCTACTGGAGGTACCTTTATGACCATCACTTTGGATGCTGCAATAAAACTTCTGGACAATATGATGGTTAATTATTCTAAATGGCATACCGAGAGAGCTCCACAAGGTAGGAAGGTAAATTCTGTTGAGGAAACTTCCTCCTTGAGTGATAAGATTGATATTATTATGTCTATGCTTGTTAATGGGAAATCCCATATTGATCCAAATAATGTCCCTTTAGCTTCTTTGGTTGCTCATGAAGACCAAGTTGATGTGAACTTCATAAGAAATAATAATTTTGCCAACAATGCTTATGGTAATAACAATTATAGGCCATACCCTCCTAATAATACTTATGGCTATAATGGTAAACCTGGATTACCTAGTGAAGGAAGAATTTTAGAAGTTGAAAGAGCCACTAAAAACTTCATGCAAATGCAATATGAGATAAATAAACTATTCACTAAAACTATGGAGGAACAATCTATCATTTTGAAGAACATTAGCCATCAACTTGAGAGTCTAAATAGGGAAATTCCTAGTTTACAACTAAAACTCTCTAATGCTGAAAGAAATATATCATCTTTGTCTGAAGCTCAATCTTCATTGATTAATAAAATGGTTGCTAAACCTGAAACTAATGATTATCCCTTTGCAACTACTAATGCTATACAAGTAAGAATTGATGAAAATGTTAGACTATTAGCTGAATTACATGCTAAGTGGGAAAGAGAAGATGAAATTGCTAGAAAGGTATAGAACACTTACCTAAGAAGAGAGAGAAGATTTCTTTTGATTCTCCTATGAAAACAAAATTTGCTCTTCATGCTTCTTCATTTGAGAACACTTGACTTTTTTCTTGCTTCTTATGCCTAACTTAAAGACGTTACAGAAAAGTACTTATTGGGAGATAACCCAAAAGTTTTAGATGAGTCTTGGAAGTTATTACTTCAGTAATAACCGCTTCTTATCCTTTTTATTTGCTTTTTGTGCCAAGAGTAACCTCTAATGAGAGAGAAGTAATGATTGGGAAAGTTGCTGTCCTGAAACAGATTTGTGTGCTTCACCGTAAAAAATTGTGTAAAATCTCTGAACGTCTTTTTGAGACGTGAATTTTTGTGCTTCTGCCCCAGGTTGTATCTAACTTTCGTTAGTTCAACACTTTTTGATTTGAGTAACATAAGGTCTTATAAAAAATTCGTCTTTACCTGCTGGTCTGTTTTGACAGATTTCTACCATTTTCTGCATTTGCTTCTTGTTGGTTCCTTTTTGAGTTCTTTTGGGGAATTGAGCTTTTTGAGGGAAGTGCTACAGTAGCTAGTGTTCTAATGGAAGTTTATTTGGTGTTAGAACTGAACCTTAAGACTTATTTATCTTGAGTGCACTAATGTTGCTAATAAAGATTGTGTGAAGTTTTGTATGAAGGAAAAATTTCAGGTGTATGGAAGGAATGAGTAATGAGATGAAGGATGGACTAAATCTCAAGCTTGGGGATGCCACACGTGTCACCCCAAGAAATATCCAAGAAGTACAAGCGTCAAAGCTTGGGGATACCCAAGGCATCCCCTTCTTCATCAATAAAAATCCCAAGTTTCTTCCAAACGCTTCATTTTTATTGTTTCATGCACAGTTGTGTTGTTCTTGGAGCGTCTTCTTTTTCGTTTTTATTTTGGTTTTTCGTTTGCTTTTGTTTGCTTAGTTTGCTGAATAAATTGGTTGGACCCCCTCTTTCATACATTGGTTTGAAAATAGTTTTGTTTGGTTTGGAAAAGAGTAGGAAAGTTCATGCTTATGTGGTAAAAATAGCTCGTTTTTTGACTGTGTCCTATGCTTCGTCATGCATGCTTGGTATTGTTTTGGCTTTATGCTTAGTATTCTTTGCTGTAGCATGACTTGTTATAAACAATTGAGATTGCTTAATGTTCCTTTGATGAATCATGTGTTGTTTTAGCATATTAAAGCATAGTATAGTGGTATTCTCTTTTGATGCTTTATTTGGGTTGACTTGGCGCATGCACACACCATGTTATGACTATCCTAAGTCACCATAGCCTTTATGATCCTTTAGTTTTCAACTTGTAGTATCACTTTATGCTTTGATCAATGATGTTGTGTCGCTCTGCATGATTATGGCCATTATTGCTCTCTTAGTTTGTCGCTCCCAGTCTTTTGCTAGCCTACACAACCAAGTATGAGTTCCACTCATGCATCCAACTCTCGAAACCAAGTTATTCCAAAGAGTCCACCATACCTACCTAGTAGCTTATGCTATTCCAAGTATATTCATGCTTTTGTTTACCTTCCAAATTAAACTTGTTATGAGAAAACTAGTGATTAAAGCTCTCACGAACTTGATGGCACACTTTCCTTTTTTGCATCTAATAAACTTGAACCATTGGGTACTTCTTTGTTGCGTATATGCTTGCGCTTTATAAGTTGAAATTAGCAGAACCATGTATCATGGGGAACGCTTTCAACACTGCACTTGTACTTTGTACCCCGTTGATATCATGTTCTTTTGCTTATGGATCCTGGCGGTGTGAAATAAAAGTGGAACTTGTAAGATCATGGAGTTTGTATGTGTGTTAGAGAAACGCCTGTGCCGCTAGCCTAAGCCATGCCTAATCATGGTGGAAACTTGCAGCAGCACCATAATGAGCACTCTATGAAGCATCCGCAATAAAAACCTATGCAAATAGCAAATGAAAATATCACTGAGATGCTCATTGTCTGCTTGCCTTGTCATTTTGATTATGGGATAGCTCCTGTATCATGTGCAAGGGGTACCCCGTTGGCGGTTCTTTATGATACACATGTACTTACAATGACAAGAGCTTACTTGTGACTAAAGTTGAGTAGCGTGAGGATCGGTCTTCGTAAGTAAGGGGCATGAGATTTCGGTTCATAACTTGTCAAGCATATCCTCTTAGTTGTGTCACTTTAACCTTAATCACCTTCAAGATGCTTATGATAGGGGCAATGGGAGCTGAAAGCTATAAGTACCATAATTTTTGGAAGCTCTTTATGAGACTTGAATCCCTACTTCCTTTTATAAAGGCCTTTCTTCCACCATTATATTGAGTCTCCACCTTCTATCTTTATGCACCTACTTTGAGAGCATAGTGGCCATTCTTAGTTCTATGTGCATTGTCCCAAGACTAGTTGATTGATGCATAACTTGATATTGCTTGTTTTAAACTATTCGTATCTAGTCACTCTTATGAACTTTGAAGGTGTCCTATGCATTTATGTTTTGCTACTCTATGAGGGACAAGCTGAATGCTATTATGCTATGTTTTCTTTATGTGAAACAAACAAATGTCTTGCAAAGCATTGTTATTCATGAATCTTTTATTTGTGCCTTTTCATGTTGCATCATAGTTTCTTTGTCTTATTGCTAGAACTTTGTCTTTCATGTTATGATTGAAGTACTATGATCCCAGCTTTGAATGTTTTACAAATACTTTGATCAAGTCTTTGATGGTGCATGTCACCTCAAAAATTATTCTTTCTTTTTATCACTTACCTACTCGAGGACGAGCAGGAGTTAAGCTTGGGGATATTGATGCATTGCAAATGTATCTATAATTTTTGATGTTCCATGCTTGGTTTTATCCACTTTCTTGTGTTTTGTCCACACTTTGGAGTACTTTTCATATGATTTCTTGGACTAGCCTATTAACAAGAGCCACGATGCCGCCTCTTTTCTACTGTTTTTGGTTCCAGGAAAGTCAGAAAATGAATATTCTCGGAATTGGACAGGACAAAAGCCAAAGTGCCTATTTTTCCAGAAGTCATCAGATGCCAGAATACAAGACGGAGAGGGGCCAGGGGGCCACCACACCACCTGGCCGCGTGGCCCAGCCTGGCCCACGCCAGGGGGTGGTCTCCCCAGCACCCCCTCGGCCTCTCCTTCCGCCTATAAGATGCCCTCGGGACGAAAACCCTAAGTACCCGATCAAAAATCCACGAAAGAGTCTGTAGTCGCCGTCATCTCCATCCCTAGATCGGGAGGGATCTGAAGCTCTTCCCGGCACCCTGCTGGAGAGGGGAATTCACCCTGGAGGCCTTCTTCATCACCATGCAAGCCTCCGGTGTGATGCGTGAGTAGTTCATCCTTGGACTACGGATCCATGTAGTAGCTAGATGGCTGGTTCTCCTCCTTTGTGCTTTCATGTCTAGATCTTATGAGCTCCGTTCATGATCAAGATCATCTATTTGTAATTCTGCATGTTGTGTTTGCGGGGATCCGATGGATATTGAGATGCTATTTCAGATTGATTATTGATTCTATCATGTCCTTGTTATTTGTGATCTTGTATGCTTTCTGTTGTTAGTAGCTATCTTGGCCAAGTAGATGCTAGCAACTCCAAGAGTTAGTATTTATGCTCGATAGTGGGTTCATGCCTCTAGTAATCTGGGGAAGTGACAGAAATCTCTAAGGTACTAGATGTGCTGTTGCTACTAGGGAGAAAACAACTATCTTTTGTTCATAGAACAATCGTATTGTTCATTTTACACACAGTTTGTAAAGCAATAATCTGTTGCTTGCAACTTAATACTCGAGGGGGTTCGGATGATAACCTGAAGGTGGATTATTAGTCATAGATGCAGTTGGATGGCGGTCTATGTATTATGTTGTAATGCCCAATCAAGTCCCAAAGGAGTCAAGATGATTAGTATATGCATGTATTGCTTTCTCGATGTTTGTCAATTGCCCCGCTGTAATTTGTTCACCCAACATGTTATCTATCTATGGAGAGCCACCTCTAGTGAACTATGGATCCCGGTCCTCTTTTCTTTTACATACAATCTACAAACTGTTTACTGCTTTGTGTTTACTTTCTGCAAACTATTACTTCTTTCCATTCGATACGTTTAACACTTTGTTTTCAGCAAAACACGGTGAGATTGACAACCTCATCGCAAGTTGCGGACAAAGTTCTGTGGTTGTGTTGTGCAGGTCTCCACGTTGCTACTAGCACCGGTAGTGCGCCCTGCCAAGGCTCAGCTAGCAACACCTTTGGGGTGTTTCCTTGCTCCTACTGGTTCAATTAAAGCTTGGTTTCATAACTGAGGGAAACTTGCTGTTGTGCTCATCATACCTTCCCCTTGGGGTTCCCAATGAGCTCTATATCAACACCGAGCCATCAATGCCCAAGGCATCCCCTTCTTCATCAATAAAAACCCGAGGTTTCTTCCAAACGCTTCATTTTTATTGTTTCATGCACAGTTGTGTTGTTCTTGGAGCGTCTTCTTTTTCGTTTTTGTTTTGGTTTTTCGTTTGCTTGGTTTGCTTAGTTTGCTGAATAAATTGGTTTGACCCCCTCTTTCATACATTGTTTTGCAAATAGTTTGGTTTGGTTTGGAAAAGAGTAGGAAAGTTCATATTTATGTGGTAAAAAGAGCTCGTTTTTGACTGTGGCGTATGCTTTGTCATGCCATGCTTAATATGGTTTTGGCTTTATGCTTAGTATTCTTTGTTGTAGCATGACTTGTTATAAACAATTGATATTGCTTAATGTTCCTTGGATGAATCATGCGTTGTTTTACCATATTAAACCATAGTATAGTGGTATTCTCCTTTGATGCTTTATTTGGGTTGACTTGGCGCATGCTCACACCATGTTATGACTATCTCAAGTCACCATAGCCTTTATGATCCTTTAGTTTTCAACTTGTAGTATCACTTTATGCTTTGATCAATGATGTTTTGTCGCTCTGCATGATTATGGCCATTATTTCTCTCTTAGTTTGTCGCTCCCAGTCTTTTGCTAGCCTCCACAACCAAGTAAGAGTTCCACTCATGCATCCAACTCCCTAAACCAAGTTATTCCAAAGAGTCCACCATACCTACCTACTAGCTTATGCCATTCCAAGTATATTCATGTTTTTGTTTACCTTCCAAATTAAACTTGTTATGAGAAAACTAGTGAATAAAGCTCTCACGAACTTGATGGCACACTTTACTTTTTTGCATCTAATAAACTTGAACCATTGGGTCCTTCTTTGTTGCGTATATGCTTGCGCTTTATAAGTTGAAATTAGCAGAACCATGTATCATGGGGAACGCTTTCAACACTGCACTTGTACTTTGTACCCCGTTGATATCATGTTCTTTTGCTTATGGATCCTGGCGGTGTGAAATAAAAGTGGAACTTGTAAGATCATGGAGTTTGTATGTGTGTTAGAGAAACGCCTGTGCCGCTAGCCTAAGCCATGCCTAATCATGGTGGAAACTTGCAGCAGCACCATAATGAGCACTCTATGAAGCATCCGCAATAAAAACCTATGCAAATAGCAAATGAAAAGATCACTGAGATGCTCATTGTCTTCTTGCCTTGTCATTTTGATTATGGGATAGCTCCTGTATCATGTGCAAGGGGTACCCCGTTGGCGGTTCTTTATGATACATATGTACTTACAATGACAAGAGCTTACTTGTGACTAAAGTTGAGTAGCATGAGGATCGGTCTTCGTAAGTAAGGGGCATGAGATTTTGGTTCATAACTTGTCAAGCATATCCTCTTAGTTGTGTCACTTTAACCTTAATCACCTTCAAGATGCTTATGATAGGGGCAATGGGAGCTGAAAGCTATAAGTACCATAATTTTTGGAAGCTCTTTATGAGACTTGAATCCCTACTTCCTTTTATGAAGGCCCATCTTCCACCATTATATTGAGTCTCCACCTTCTATCTTTATGCACCTACTTTGAGAGCATAGTGGCCATTCTTAGTTCTATGTGCATTGTCCCAAGACTAGTTGATTGATGCATATCTTGATATTGCTTGTTTTAAACTATTCGTATCTAGTCACTCTTATGAAGTTTGAAGATGTCCTATGCATTTATATTTGCTACTCTATGAGGGACAAGCTGAATACTATTATGCTATGTTTTCTTTATGTGAAACAAACAAACATGTTGCAAAGCATTGTTATTCATGAATCTTTTGTTTGTGCCTTTTCATGTTGCATCATAGTTTCTTTGTCTTATTTCTAGAACTTTGTCTTTCATGTTTTGATTGAAGTACTATGATCCCAGCTTTGAATGTTTTACAAATACTTTGATCAAGTCTTTGATGGTGCATGTCACCTCAAAAATTATTCTTTCTTTTTATCACTTACCTACTCGAGGACGAGCAGGAGTTAAGCTTGGGGATGTTGATGTTGGGTCCGCAACATAGAAAACAAAAAATTTCCTACGGTGTGAACTACACGCCAAGATATATCTACTAGGTACAAAGCAACGGGTGGACATACATCCAACGAGAACTTACCCTCGTAGACAACGAGCTTTGTTAACGAGTAGGAACTCGTGGTTGATGTAGTCGTACACGCCGATCTCAAGATCGTGATGAAGTCCAGCAGGTCCGGCTCCAGCACGTCCATCAGATCTAGCTCCAGCACCACCAAGTCCAGCACCGCAAAGCAGCGGTGCATCCGTGATCGCACACACGTCCGGTACCCCGACAACCTCCGTCCCTCACTCCAGCAAAGCAGCGGAAGCAGCAACTTCTTTCTAGATAAATCCACCGGGAACATGTATCTCGCTAATCCGAGACCATGGGGGAATAATACTAGAGGGGGAGAGAGATCCTTCACAAGGAGGTGTGTGTGAGAAGTGAGGAGAGGGTGGCCTTTTATAGGAGGAGGTGCCCTCCTTCATGGCGGCGCATGGAGGGGTGACCCTTCACCTCCTCCATTCATGTGGTAACCTCCACATTAAAATGCCCCTTCACATTCTCTTTTAAAGTCTCCACTTTAAATGCATTAAATTTCTCCAAATTTAATGCTCTCTCATTTAATAAAACTCTTTTATTATTTTTATTCAGAATTTTGTTAATTACTTTAATTAACAAACATTCACATAAAACCCCCTGCAACATTTCAATATTACATGCAGAACCAATTTCAGCATTTTCACCCAAAACCGTTTCGGTGTCTATTGAAATAATTCCAGCGCTTTCTTAAATCTTTATCTGAAACATATTTGCTCCAAATGGTGTCGGTATCCCTTAAGTGTGTCACCCTACGGTTCGCAAATAATGCAGACATGATCGAGACCCCTCTCCGATCAATAATCGCCAATGGACACGGAGATCCATACTGCCTCCTACACATTCAACGATGACTTCTGTGATCGTGAGAAACTTTAATGCTAGTAACTAAATCCCTTTGTCCCACGATATATTACATGTCCGAGATTCGATCATCGGTATCTCCATACCTAGTTTGATCTCGTTACCGACATGCACTCTTTTCTCGTTCCCGTGATATAACATTCTAGTGATCACATCACTTGCTTGCAAGCTATTTCAATGTGATATCACCGAGAGGGCCCAGAGTATATCTATCCGTCATCGGGATGGACAAATCCCACTCTTGATCCATGAGCCTCAACATAACACCTTCGTAGCACTGAACCCACCTTTTATAGTCACCCTGTTATGGTGTGACGTTTGATGTTATCAAGATACTCTTCCAGTGTTAGCAATTAACATGATCTCATGGTCTAAGGACTAAGATTACTTCGTATGATGTTATAGCAATATAAACATAATGACTCTGATCGTAATGCTATACTTCGGATGAATGTTCATCACATCATTCCACCAATGTTGTGACCTCGTTATTAACAACATCCAATGTCCATGATCAGGAAACCTTGATCATCTTGTTAATCAACAAGCTAATCTATAAGAGAGGCATAACTAGGAACCCTTTTTGTTTATTCAACACACATGTATTGATGTTTCCGATCAATACAATTCTAGCATGTAAAATAAACATTTATCATAAACATGGAATAAGATAATAACCACTTTATTATTGCCTCTCGGGCATATTCCCTTCAGTTGATACATTGCAAATGTATCTATAATTTTTGATGTTCCATGCTTGGTTTTATCCACTTTCTTGTGTTTTGTCCACACTTTGGAGTACTTTTCATATGATTTCTTGGACTAACCTATTAACGAGAGCCACAGTGCCAGCTGCCTGTTTTCTGCTGTTTTTGGTTCCAGGAAAGTCAAAAAATGAATATTCTCGGAATTAGACGGGACAAATGCCAAAGTGCCTATTTTTCTGGAAGTCATCAGATGCAAGAATACGAGACGGAGAAGGGCTCGGGGCTGGCCACACCACCTAGTCTGTGCCAGGGGGTGGTCTGGCCGACCCCAGCACCCCCTCGGCCTTTCCTTCCACCTATAAGATGCCCCCGGGACGAAAACCCTAAGTACCCGATTAAAAATCCACGAAAGAGTCTATAGCCGCCATCATCTCCATCCCTAGATCGGGAGGGATCTGAAGCTCTTCCTAGCACCCTGCTGGAGAGGGGAATTCACCCTGGAGGCCTTCTTCATCGCCATACAAGCCTCCGGTGTGATGCGTGAGTAGTTCATCCTTGGACTACGAATCCATGTAGTAGCTAGATGGCTGGTTCTCCTCCTTTGTGCTTTCATGTTTAGATCTTGTGAGCTCTGTTCATGATCAAGATCATCTATTTGTAATCATACATGTTGTGTTTGTGGGGATCCGATGGATATTGAGATCCTATTTCAGATTGATTATTGATTCTATCATGTCTTTGTTATTTGTGATCTTGCATGCTTTCCGTTGTTAGTACCTATCTTGGCCAAGTAGATGCTAGCAACTCCAAGAGTTAGTATTTATGCTCGATAGTGGGTTCATGCCTCTAGTAATCTGGGGAAGTGACAGAAATCTCTAAGGTACTAGATGTGCTGTTGCTACTAGGGAGAAAACAACAATCCTTTGTTCATAGAACAATCGTATTGTTTACTTTACATGCAATTCATAAAGCAATAATCTGTTGCTTGCAACTTAATACTAGAGGGGGTTCGGATGATAACCTGAAGGTGGATTATTAGTCATAGATGCAGTTGGATGGCGGTCTATGTATAATGTTGTAATGCCCAATCAAGTCTCCAAGGAGTCAAGATGATTAGTATATGCATGTATTGCTTTCTCGATGTTTGTCAATTGCCCCGCTGTAATTTGTTCACCCAGCATGTTATCTATCTTAAGGAGAGCCACCTCTAGTGAACTATGGATCCCGGTCCTTTTCTTTTACATACAATCTATAAACTGTTTACTGCTTTGTGTTTACTTTCTGCAAACTATTACTTCCTTCCATTCGATACGTTTAATCCTTTGTTTTCAGCAAAACATGGTGAGATTGACAACCTTATCACAAGTTGGGGACAGAGTTCTGTGGTTGTGTTGTGTAGGTCTCCACGTTGCTACTAGCACCGGTAGTGTGCCCTGCCAAGGCTCAGCTAGCAACACCTTTGGGGTGTTTCCGTGCTCCTACTGGTTCGATTAAACCTTGGTTTCATAACTGAGGGAAACTTGCTGTTGTGCTCATCATACCTTCCTCTTGGGGTTCCCAATGAGCTCTACATCAACACTGAGCCATCACCAAGCCAATCCAAATAAAGCATCAAAGGAGAATACCACAATACTATGCTTTAATATGCTAAAACAACACATGATTCTTTCAAGGCACATTAAGCAATCTCAATTGTTTATAACATGTCTCGCTACAGCAAAAATCACT
Organism: Avena insularis; assembly: GCA_023614405.1. Taxonomy (NCBI): domain Eukaryota; kingdom Viridiplantae; phylum Streptophyta; class Magnoliopsida; order Poales; family Poaceae; genus Avena; species Avena insularis. Next base: position 479,474,737 of record CM042686.1, on the reverse strand, counting down.
AAGCATAAAGCCAAAACAATACCAAGCATGACATGACAAAGCATAGGCCATAGCCAAAAACAAGCTCTCTTTACCACCTAAGCATGAACTTTTGCTACTCTTTTCCAATCCAAACCAAACTATTTGAAAACTAATGTATGAAATAGGGGGTCCAACCAATTTATTCAAGCAAACTAAGCAAACCAAGCAAACGAAAACAAAGACGCTCCAAGGACAACACAACTGTGCATGAAACAATAAAAATGAAGTGTTTGGAAAAAACCTGAGATTTTTATTGATGAAGAAGGGGATGCCTTGGGCATCCCCAAGCTTTGATGCTTGTACTTTTTGGATATTTATTGGGGTGACAAGCTTGGCATCCCCAAGCTTGAGCTTTTGTCCATTCTTCATCTTATTACATCATTCTCTCCATACACCTGAAAAATTTCCTTCATACATAACTTCACACAATCTTTATTAGCAATATTAGTGTACTCAAGATAATAAGTCTTTGGGTTCAATTTCAACACCAATAAAACTTCCAATTAAACACAAACTACTGTAGCACTTCTCTAAAAAATCTCAATTCCCCAAAAAGAACTCAAAAAGGAATCAACAAGAAGCAAATGCAAATAATGGCAGAAATCTGTCAAAACATACCAGCAAGTAAAAAACACTTTTTTCTAAGACCTTCTGTTGCTCAAATCGAAACGTGTTGAACTAACGAAAGTTGGATAACAACGTGGGGCATAAGCACAAAAAATTACAGCTCAAACCGTCATACAGAGATTTTACACGAATTTTTACAGCGAAGCACAAAAATCTGTTTCGGGACAGCAACTTTCCAAAGCATTACTTCTCTCTCATTAGAGGTTACTCTTGTCACAAAAAGCAAATAAAAAAAGAATAAGCAGTGGTTATTACAGAGGTAATAACTTCCAAGACTCATCTAAAACTTTTGGATTATCTCCCAATAAGTACTTTTCTTTAACGCCTTTAAGTTAGGCATAAGAAGCAAGAAAAGAATCAAGTGTTTCAAATGAAGAAGCATTAAGAGCAAATTTTGTTTCATAGGAGAGGCAAAAGGGATCTTGTCTCTTTTCTTTAGGGAAGTTTTTTATAACTTTCTTGAGTGGGAGTTGATATTTAATGGTGCCTTCTTTCATATCAATAATGGCGCCAACAGTTCTAAGAAAAGGTCTTCCCAAAGTAATAGGACAAGAAGTATTGCATTCAATATACAAACCATAGAAATCAATGGGGACATAGACATTGTTAACCATAATAAGAATATCACTAATACTCCCCATGAGTTTCTTTTTAGCATTATCATCAAGTGGGACAATTATATACCAATCTTCCAACGGTGGCAAATCAAGCATTTCATAAATCCTTCTAGGCATAATAGAAACACTACTATCAAGATCACATAAAGCTTTGAAATCAAAATCATTCACTTTCATATTAATGATGGGTTCCCAACCATCTTCTAGTTTCATAGGAATAGAAGCTTTATGTTTCATCTTTTCTTCTTTAATTTGTATGAGAGCATCAGTAATGTGTTTTGTAAAGGCCATATTCATAGCACTAGCATTAGGACTTTTAGCAAGCTTTTGTAGGAACATAATTACTTTAGAGATATTGCAACCATCAAGATCAAAATCATAATTATCATCTAAAGTAGTAGAGCTATTGTTTCCCATGTTTCGAAGAATTTCAGCATTTTTATTAGAAAAGGTTCCACTTGGTTTACTAGCTTCAACATTAGTGGTAGTGATAGTAGAAACACTAATATTTCTAGAAATTTCATCTTCTCTTTCCCACTTAGCATGCAATTCAGCTAATAGTCTAACATTTTCATCAATTCTAACTTGTATGGCATTATTAGCAGCAAACGGATTCTCAATAGTTTCAGGTTTAGCAGCCATTTTATTAAAAGAAGATTGTGCTTCAGCCAATGATGCTATATTTCTTTCAGCATTAGAGAGTTTTTCCTTAATAGTTTTATTGAAAGCAGTTTGTTTACTAATAAAATCTTTACGCATGACTTCAAGTTCAGGGGGTGCACTCCTATTATTGTTGTGGGAATTTCCATAAGTGTTACCATTATTGGGAGGATATGGCCTATAGTTATTATTACCAAAATTATTCCTATAGGCATTATTGCTAAAAATTATTAGTTCTTATAAAGTTCACATCAACTTGCTCTTCTTGAGCAACCAAAGAGGCTAGGGGAACATGATTTGGATCAATATGAGCTTTCCCATTAACAAGCATAGACATAATAACATCAATTTTATCACTCAAGGAGGAGGTTTCTTCAACAGAATTTGCCTTCTTGCCTTGTGGAGCTCTCTCAGTGTGCCATTCAGAATAGTTAACCATCATATTATCCAGAAGCTTTGTTGCAGCACCCAAAGTAATGGTCATAAAGGTACCTCCAGCAGTAGAATCCAGTAGATTTCTTGAAGAATAATTCAATCCTGCATAAAAGGTTTGGATAATCATCCAAGTAGTTTCCATGAGTGGGACAATTCTTTACCAAAGATTTTATTCTTTCCCAAGCTCTAGCAACATGTTCATTATCAGATTGTTTAAATTTCATTATTTCACTTCTCATAGATATAATCTTAGCAGGAGGATAGTATTTTCCAATGAAACCATGTTTGCATTTAGTCTAAGAATCAATACTATTTCTAGTTAGGGATTGCAACCATTCTTTACCTTTTCCTCTCAAAGAGAAAGGAAATAATTTAAGCTTATTATTATCTCCATCTATATCCCTATGCTTTTGCATATCACAAAGTTCAATAAAGTTATTTAGATGAGCAGCAACATCTTCAGTACCAATTCCAGAAAATTGTTCTCTCATAACAAGATTGAGTAAAGCAGGTTTAATTTCAAAGAATGTAGCTTCAGGAACAGGTGGAGCAATAGGTGTGCACATGAAATCATTGTTGTTGGTGCTAGTGAAGTCACACAACTTAGTGTTTTCAAGAGTAGTCATTTTTTTGTGTTTTTAATAAATAAAGCAAACTAGTACAACTAATTCTTTTGTGTTTTTGATAAAGAAACAAGCAAACAAAGCAGAAATAAAATAAGAAAAATAAATAAAACAAAGTAAAGAGATTGGTTATGAGGGACTCCCCTTGTGAAGATGTCCTTGACTCCCTGGCAACGGCACCAGAAAAATACTTACTGGCGCGTGGTTGACGTGGGTGCTTTTTCCTTCAATCCACGACAATGGCGCCAGAAATATGCTTATTGGCTCAAGATACGATGAGCTCGTTGGGAACCCCAAGAGGAAGGTATGATGAGCACAACAGCAAATTTTCCCTCAGTTGTGAAACCAAGGTTATCGAACCAGTAGGAGCAAGGAAACACCTCCAAGGTGTTGTTTCCAACTTGGAATCCTGCACAACACAACCATAGAACTTTGTCCCCAACTTACAGTGAGGTTGTCAATCTCACCGGTTTTACTGAAAACAAAGGATTAAACGTATTGTGTGGAAGAAAGTAATAGCTTGCAGAAAGTAAACAGAAAACAATAAACAATTGTAGATTGATGGAAAAAAGAGAGGACCAGGGTCCATAATTCACTAGTGGTGATTCTCCTTAAGATAGATGACATGTTGGGTGAACAAATTACAGCGGGACAATTGACAAACACCGAGAAAGCATACATGCATATACTAATCATCCTGATTCCTATGAGATTTGATTGGGCATTACAACATTATACATAGACCGTAATCCAACTGCATCTATGACTAATAATCCATCTTCAGGTTATCATCCGAACCCCCTCCAGTATTAAGTTGCAAGCAACATATAATTGCATTAAGCATTGCGTGTAAAGTAAACAATACAATTGTTCTATGAACAAAGGATTGATGTTTTCTCCCTAGTAGCAATAACACATCTAGTACCTTAGAGATTTCTGTCACTTTCCCAGATTACTAGAGGCATGAACCCACTATCGAGCATAAATACTCCCTCTTGGAGTTGCTAGCATCTACTCGGCCAAGATAGCTACTAACAACGGAGAGCGTGCAAGATCATAAATAACAAAGACATGATAGAATCAATAATCAATCTAAAATAACATCTCAATATCCATCGGATCCCCGCAAACACAACATGTATGATTACAAATAGATGATTTTGATCATGAACGGAGCTCACAAGATCTAGACATGATAGCACAAAGGAGAAGAACCAACCATCTAACTACTACATGGATCCGTAGTCCAAGGATGAAATACTCACGCATCACACCGAAGGCTTGCATGGTGATGAAGAAGGCCTCCAGGGTGAATTCTCCCCTCCGGCAGGGTACCGGGAAGAGCTTCAGATCCCTCCCGATCTAGGGATAGAGATGACAGCGGCTACAGACTCTCGTGGAATTTTGATCGGGTACTTAGGGTTTCTGTATCGGAGGCAATATATAGACGAAACGGGAGGCTGACGGGGTTCCCTAGGCGCACCAGCACCCTGGCGGGCCAGGCCTGGCCGGTGGTGTGGCCCCTAGCCCTCTCCGTCTGTGATTGCTCCGTGTTCCCCTCGGTGAAATATTGACTTTGTCTTTTGTCCCATCCAATTTCGAGAATATTCAGTGTCTGACTTTCCTAAAACCAAAAACAGGCAGCTGGCACTATGGCATCTTGTTAATAGGTTAGTCCAAGAAAATGTATAAAAATACTCCAAAGTGTGGACAAAACATAAATAAGTAGATATAAAACAGGCATGGAACATCAAAAATTATAGATACGTTTGCAACGTATCATCCCCCTTTGTCCCCTCTGACCCGACATCATGCCGGAGAGGCCACACGGAGTCCCACCACCATTGTCATCCACCTCCGTCCTTCATCCGCTCCTCCTCACAGCCTCGAGCCATGCTCCCGTCGTCGGGAATGATACAAGCGTGGGTGGCATCCATGGAAGACATGAAGGAGGCGAGGCTGGCAATGCTGGCGCAAGGCAAGCTCTTCGCGACGGGATGCTCAAGGTCTTCATGGGCTTCTTGAAGGGCGTCGGGGTCAGGGGAGGGCGGCAGTGAGTCAGGGAAGGGCGGCGACGGCGGCGCTAGACCATCGCGAGGTAGTGTGGGAGAGAAATTTTTAGGAGTCCTGGTCGTAGGGTCCTATCTTTGAGAGTTGGATAGGCCGATTTCTAAAACAATGCTCATCTAGGCTTTAAGGGTTTAGAGGGTCCGTTAGAGGTGCTCTTAGCTCATTTTGCAAACCCACCTACGTGTACTGACAATCCACCTATGAACCATAGAGCCAGCGGGCAATATGGTGTACTCCCCCCCCCCCCCCCACCCCCGCACGTCTACAAATTGTCTAAAGTCTAATCTTTCAAATTTGTATTTGACTATCTTATATCTTTTATTTCTTGTTTAAAAATCACTAGGTTTTACAGGTTATATCTCTATGACAGATTTGTCTTCTTTTACAAAAATTGGTTTCTTATTTTTTTAAATAGTCCTTGCAGTTTTTTTGACAATCAATACCACATATATTCATAGTAACAAACAGGGCATGGTAGAGATATATAAATTGTCTTCAACGACTACGAAATAAAGTCTAAAAGAAAAACGAGCAAATCTTGAAGGTTTTCAAAATGTTCTTATTTCTTGACATAATCTTGCACTTTTCTGAAAGCAATCCAATATACATGACACATATGTCAAAGCATAGACCTATAAATACCAACAAGAGTTCTCCCATAATTTTAATTTAAGCTACATGTTAAGGCTACGTGCTCGCACACAGCCATTAGAGTAATCCATCAACATTGGCAAGGGTACCACCACCAGTATTCCAGGGAAAAGAAACCGAACAGCCTGGTCGACGTCGCAGGGGAGTCAATAATACGAATCTCCATTGTCGAGTACGTAGCAGCCAAGATAAATATTGCGAGGATAATACTCCTCATGGTAACCGTGCGAAAAAAATCCAAGACTGATCTGACGAATCAAGATCTAAAAAACCGTACCTATAAAATTTTAATCTTGCAACTTCACCATTTACGCCGGGAAGATCTCGTCGAATAGAGGGCCGAAGATCACTTATTATAAACGATACCAACTCCATTGACATAGACGCCAAGAAGAAGATTTCTACCAAAGCTCTAACCTAATCTTGTGAAAATACTACTTTTATTAAAAACTCCAACCCATAGATCGGGTTCCCCACCCCTCACGACGCCGGCGAGACCGGCCGAAGGAGGGGGAACCGACGTATGGAGAAGGCGGAGGTGTTGGTGGAGGTGTTGGCAGTGGCTCGTTCTAAGAGAGGCGGCGGCTTGAGACTAGACTTCATCAGTCGCTGAAGGTCGTGTTGCTCATGGTGGTTGTTTTTTAGTACACCCACAACTTCGTTTGGTCGAGCGAACATGTTTTTATTCAAGTATGAAAAAAGTTCTAGGAAGTGAGAACATTTTCAGTGGGTTTATGTGGAAAATTAACATTTGTTAGTTTATGAATGATTATCGTGTTATATGTAGGAATTTTGCATAATATGGTCATGCCATTTAATATATTGTAATAATTCCTCGAATCCTAGATGTCCATTGGACACATTAACGCATGGCAAGAGGTGGAGTAAATATTTACTCACACGTTGCTAGTTGAGTGGGAGTTTGACCTCCTAACAAGGAAGGCTGCTCCACCACTTGTACAAACTTGAGAAGAGAAGAGATATATGTGCGTTGCTCCTCCGCCGTCGCCCGTCTCGTCATGACGCGTGCACCGTGGGTTGCGGAAGTGAGTCGAGCCGAGGATCCACATACGTCTCGCGTGCGAGTTGTCTCTCTTTTCCACGCACAAAATATGAACTACCACGCACAGAAGGTGAAACATTTTGTGCTAGTGGAGTTTTAATATGAACTTAGTAGAGCCTTCTCATCTTCAGCAATTGCATGTTCGGTTCATCTCCCGGCTCTTAGTATCACCTCCCCATGCTGCACGTTTGCCTATATATCCCGTGGCTATAAGAGTGGGAGGTCGCTCCTCTTCTCAAAAACCGACAATATACACCGTCTCCAACTCCAGAGAGCCGGGACAGTAGACCTTCGGAACCCCGTCTCTTGCGATCCTGTACAGAGAGAGGCGATAAGGCTTTTGAATACCATTGTAGTGTGACTACTAGCTTCATCACGGACTCCTTCATGGACTCCGACAACTTAACTTTGAACGATGACTTCGTCCCCGACGTTGAACACCTCTTTGCCGACATGGCTGAAGTCACTCCCAACGCCAACGCCAACACGGCAGGTTCCTCCGTTGTACCATATGCGTTCGTCCACCTTGTTCTGTTTGTTCAGATCATGTCTCGAATTCTTTGTCTTGTTATTTGTTTAGACTTGCTGTTTACAATATATCTGTTAGATTGCATGACTAGTTTTATTTCTGTACTAGACCATGATGGCGCGTGTTACCGCTCTCATCTATTTTTTAAGTAAATTGGTTCGAATTTAAGAAATTTATGGCAGGATGAATATGAATGTTAAATTTGGAAGAACTAATTCCTATATTTGTCATTATTGAATAGTTGATTTTAATCAGTCAGTCATAGAAATAATTTCGGTGGTAGGGCAGGACTGGTCTATATACTCCCTCCAATTCAAATTAATTGACTCGGATTTATCTAGATACGGATATATCTATATATATTTTAGTGCTAGATATATCCATATCTAAACGGATCCGAGTCCATTAATTTAGATTGGAGGGAGTAAGAGGTTGAAGTTGCTTCAAACTTAAACCTTAAAGTGTATATATGCTTCTAATTAGGACATGTTGATGGTGAATGCATGTCCATATTGATAGAACAAATGAAGATGTTGAGTTAATTAGAAATGAGTTCAATGGACTCTGAATACAAGCCATGGTAGTTGGTTGCATCAAGGCAGAACATAACTATGAAAATATTAAGGCCTTTCATGTGGATGAATAAGAGTATTGACAATGTGCGTTTTATGTATTTCACAAAAGTATCATGTTTTTATCAAGGATTCTTGCTATACGGGGACCAACATGGTTAGTGCTTCTTACCCCAAAAACATGACCGAAAGATCAGAATGTTGCACTTAGGATATTCTATCGATTTAGTTCCCAAGCACACATTTAACTCTAACATGAAAATCATTTGAGCCGCTAACAATTAGCTAGATTTTTATTGAAGCTCTTCTTATGTAGTATATCATTGTTTTTTTATCTAGATCAATTAGCCAGAATTTTATTGTGTTTTTGTAGCTCTGTCCTTTTCAACTACCGATTGTTTTCCTGTATTGTTGATCACACACGGAATGTTTCCCTAGATTATGATGTGAACAATGACATTGTAGTAATAGGTTGTTGTTGTAGTCAGTAATGCGGCTATGTAAGATGTCAAGAATAGGTAAGTAACTTTGAGCAGTTGATCGCCAACGCATTGATAAGTCCATCTTAACAATTAACCATCTATACAATTGACTAGATATGTGCATCTCGGGTATATTTCTTTTCTTGCTTTAAATAATGAATAAACTAATTCTGGTGCATGAATGGTTCTTACAACATCAGGAGTTGAGCATGGTGAATTTGTTTCAATAGAGAAGCCACCTCTGCCAGACCTTCCCGGTGTGAACTGTCATGAAGAATCAAAATCATTTTACATGTGAGGGGATTATTGTTGCCAATCAGATCTCCAGTGAGTCATCTGTTGCTTTGCAGCATTATTCTTCAGTATGTATGCATGTGTATTTCTTTTATGCTTAACATTTAACTTCATGTGATCAGAATACACACATTGCACTTGCTTTCAAGGTGGATGGAGCCAATACTAAACTACAACGATCGTGACTATGCTTCGGGTATGCCTAACATACGTTGAAGTGATCTAATTATTTTGGGATACCCTATATTGTTAACTTATTGTTGGGTTTGTTTACATAGTATCACATGTGCAATCCTATTTATAAAATGCTCATGGGAGGAGGGGGTTCAGATATTTTGGTAGCCTTATGAAGGAAATGCATTCTCTTTTTTTTTGAAATTAGGAAATGCATTCTCGATTGTGTGTGCCACTGCTCAAATGTATCTTTTTCTACTTGTCGAATATCCATACATGCATATGGTTTTGTAGCATGGCCTAACATGAGTGCCACTCCTGTACCTACAGATCCCCATGTCTTGAACAACTACGAACAAATCAAAGTTAATAGAATAGACTAACTAATGAAATCTAAGATGACTACAGGGAGCTCTTGCTGTCCAATGGCGAGCGCGCCGGCGAAATGCTCGCTCGGATGGCGGTGTCACCTAGACACGTGGCAAGGCTTGTTAAGGTGGAGGGCGCGAGAGTAACCGTGATCTAGAGTTATGTATAATCAGGTGCTTCCTCTTTTTGGTGTGATGCATTCGTGTTTACACATTTATAATTTAGTGGATTTCTTATTATGGTTAAATGGTTATGCATATTTAGTTTTTCTATTCATCACTTGATTGCTTTGTCTGAAAATAGTTGAATTATTGTGGTGTAAACACATGGTTCGTCCAATTTTCTATTGGTACTTGCATTATCATACAAATTTACTAAAATCCTTGCTAAGATGTGACACTTCCTATTAGTGTTAGTTTTGAACACATTTCTGCTGAATTTGGTTTAGTATTTCTTGAGATCCTATACTGAGTATACAAAGAGTATTATATTAGCACAAACTTAATCTCCTGGGTTTTCATTTCATGATGTTGTCGACATCAACATGCCTCCCTAGCAGATGGTTTCTGACAAGAAAAATGTTGATTATTGAACCTAGTGGGGCTAAAAGTTGTCATTGATTTTGACCAATTTTTGTTATCATGCAGGTCTTACTTCTGATGAGAAATGTGATGATCCTAGGGAGAAGTTGCATAGCTTCTAGAAGAAAGAAAGAATAAAGCGGATGAACCATGTTGCGTTTAATTCTGGTGCACAAGTCAACAACGTATTGTAACTTGGTTTTAGACATTCAAGTACTATATACTTTCCTATCTCTAGGGTCAGAGTCGGGGATGTTCACTGATGTGCCCGAGATAGATAGAGATAGAAAGCCAATTGAAAGATGCATGAGCTTCCTTCATCTAGAAAATATTATATTGGTTTACCATGAAGGAAATCTTTTTATTCGCCATCATGTAACACTTTGGTGTCTCGGTATGCTAGGTACACTCTGTTGGCTGCTATCCCTGTCCCTGCACTGATGCCCTCACCACTGCACGTGCTCCCCTCATTGGCACCTTTAGTTCTCCAGTATTGCCCCCTACATCAAAGGTTCGTGTTCAGGGTATGTTCTCTCTAGGTCGCCGGCTACTTAAATAGTTGTGAATTGCAGTTTGCTCTGTTTTTTATTTATTTTAATACACTTTTGGTGGCTGAGCGAACAATTCTCTATTGATTCATAGTAAAGTTTGATTACGAAGGTTTTTTTACATGAAGTTGTTCGATGAATTTTCTCTGCCTGATAAGCTAGGGTGCTACATTATCATCGACTTCAAAGATCTCACACTTGTGATTTATATTTTCATACTTGATTAATTGCAGTAGCAAAATATCCAAGTTCTTAATTTAAAAACTTGTAGTATGGAGGCTAAGGCATTTTCGAATTTTCTTGTATCTCTGGCTAAATTTACATGCTTTAATTCTTAAATCATGTGCTCAGTTTGGTATAGGTTCTATCTGTGAACATATTCTCTCATTAAGGAATTAATGGGCAACATATATACATATCACACAATTGGTACATGTTGATATTCTTGGACCAATGTAGGAATACTATAGTCGAAGCATGAGAACTTTGTATCTGTTTCAAAGCTTTCATGTATTTTCTAAGCTTTGTACTTATGGTTTAGTCAGATGATGACATGTTTGAGTATTTCATTTTTCTTGTCAAGTAAGGATTATGTGTGATCTTCGATGAAAAAATAAACAACTACCATCTTAAAAGGATTGAGATAATCTGATGGTATCTGATATAACTATGTAAAATAATTGGGTACTTTTTAGTTTTGGATTTGCTTGAACTGTAGAAATGGAAATATTTGTCTGGCTTATTTCAAGAACTTTATGGTAAACTTCACAATTGTAGTATCAGTTTGCTTTCTATGTTTATAGAGCTTTAGTTTCAGATTTAAATTAAATGACATGCTTCTGCGTTCATTTGTACTTACTTTAAATTCAATATCATTCTTATGGTCTAAGGTGCATCTCCTTTTGTGGAGCCACGGAGATGGTGGTCTACACGCAGGATTGGTGGGTGGTGGGCGTCCACACCCCGCTGTGAGGACAAGCACTTTGATATTCTTAAGAACAGTATTAACATATACTTTTTGCAGATAGTTTTACTGCTCGCTCGATCATGCAATGGACCGTGTAGTAGAAGCAGTAGGAGGGAAGTCATACCTTACTTCGTATATCAAGATAGAGTAGAATTTGACACGGGATTACCAACCAGAATATTTCTATTAGACACTCCGACCTCACTGAGATCACATTATCAAACAACAATTTAGTTAAAAAGTGGATTACTATAATATCCAAATCTAACTGCTAACTAGCTACATAGAACTTGTTGGCAGCTTAGAACATCATTGATTATTACATGAAAATTCATCCTGTGAAGGACAACCAACTAGATAATATAAGGCATCAGATGTAGTAATCAACGTTTCCTTGTGAGCTACAGCTTGCGACATGCAAACATGCATAAAACTATGGCACTTGCTAATACGCCTGTAGTTGCATGGATCTCTTGAGCGGCTAGGTCTGCACTATATCGGCAGCTGAAAGCCAACTTGGAAATAACCAAACAGAATAGATCTGCACTAGAGCTGGGATGGATTCATGCATGCAACCATGGTAAAGAGGCAACGGTCTGTACAGAGACGGTACGGAGCGCAAAACCTAATCGATAATTCGATATGTGGTGTCCGTCTGTGGGAATCAGAGGGGATCTTGACAATAATATCATGCCTAGATGGCAACGTTGGTGCCATACAGTTGAGAAGAACAGCATGCCATAGATCTCGGCAAGATTAGAGCAGAACGAACCTTTGGTTCCCGTTGATGCGCCTGCTTTCTTCATGGCTGAAGTAGAAGACATCGCCGTAGACCTCGTAGGCGAAGGCGACGGGAGGAAGCAGATGCGTTTTGTGAGGGACACGAGCGAGCGCTTTTCTCTGTTTTGGAAAAATATAAGAGGTCGGAACTGAAGTTTCCAAAACGTCAAAAAAACTGTAGTTTTTGAGATACTTCAGTTTTAGAAACCACAGTATTCCTTGGCGCCAAACGGTTTCTGCTGCTGCTAGACAGTACATGAAGATTACAGGATAAGTAATTTTGCAGGGGAATGTGACTAAGGCTTGGATCCGTTGGACGGCGGGATGCCACAGAGGTCAGGGGACGCGTCACTCGCCCGCGCGGCGCCGGTGCGCACCCTGCTCCGCGCCAGGAGGAACCCGATGGCGTGGCCGGCGACGGCCGCGAGGAGCACGCCGACGTTGAAGGACATGACGGCCAGCATGACGAGGTAGGCCATCCCCATCCTGGCGGCGTGCACCGCCGTGAGCAGCGCCGCGGAGGCCGCCGCCGTGGCCTCCCCGCCGCCGCTGCGTCGGGCGAGGAGGCGCGAGAGCAGCGCGAGCGCCTCGGTGAGCGCGGCGAGGGCGAGCACGAAGAGGAGGCAGAGGAGGTACATCCCGGCGCCGCGGTCGCCCGGCCAGCCCGGGAAGAGGACCACGGCGCGGTCGCCCCAGAAGAAGGTCATGTGCATCATCCCCATCATCTTGTGCGGCGTCGCCGTGTGGTCGGCCCGCGGCGGCGCCATCGTCATCGTGCCGTCCTCGCCGCCCATGGGCATGTCCCTCATTGGTAGATGCTTCTTGGGGAGAGCGAAACGGATCGGGGTGGGACGGAACGCAGATATAGCGTGGCCCGTGGCGCCGAAGGGAGAAACTTACTGAACTCAGGAGAATCGCAGGGAGGCCAGAGCGGTGGGAACAGCGAAGCACAGGTGCGAGCGGCCCGTCTCGTGACTGCACTGAAGCTGAACAACCGGGGAGGGGACCGGGAGTGTTGTCAGCTTGCTCTGCGGCGCGCGCTCGATCGGGTCATTTTGTACTAGTACGCCGTGGCTAGCGGCTACGGATTGGCATCTGAGGACGATGGCTTTGCTACGGGCCTACGGCTACTGTAATTGTCAACTCCTAACGGTGGTTTCCCTCGGGTGCACCGTGCGCGGCCAGCAGGTGGGAGTCAGGAAAGCATGACCAACCTGCCGGTGGCGGACGCGTACAGGTACATGCGGCTTTGCTAGAGATGGCACTGATCTCACTCTCGACGTTTTCTCATTTCGATGGAATCTATCTAATGACCGTGGAGTATTTAATGGGTTTTTTGTCGTGCAAGCAACAAACACTCTGCAGTGAGCCACTAGTAGCCTGGAGGAAAACGAACTTTGCAGTATCTATGTTTGAGGTCCGTTTCGAACATTTGGAATAGCGCGCCAGCATTTATTATTGTTCCTTGGTGCGAGTGTTCGCCGCTGCCCTCAACTCTTCTCCATTTCTCATTCATCTCTGATATCCAAAAATATTTGGTCATTTTTAGCATGTTGCCCGATATAAAAATAATTATGTACTTCCTTCTATCCAAATTAATACATACAAAGAGAGGGGAACATCACATACATGTTGACCGGGAAGGTCATCACGTAGCAGCACATTGGTCCTTGTTGATGTCGCCCATGGTACTGTTGAGGTCGTTTGTTGATGAAGAAGAACATGAACGGAAGCGAGCAGTCCCGCCGAGACGCTCCCCAAAAACCTTATCGCCCATCTTCCAGTGCAGGTTCTCAACGGACGGGGTTTCGGAGAGCCTGCTCTTCCGGACAGCCGTGCACGCAGTCGACGGGATAAGAAGCCTAGAGAGCAGCACAGCAAGAGGAACAAGACGAGAGAGACTGAGAAAAGAATAGGATACATCTAGATCTGTCTGTCTTCTCTCTATAGCCTGGGAGGTGAGCCGACCGAGTCGCCACGCGGTGGAAGACAAAGACACGCGTCAAACATGCACACGAATGTTGACACGTACTCAATAGCTGGTGCACCATGTAAAACATTAGTTTTTCACAAAACGAGTTTCGAACTCGAACTCGATTCACGAAACGCGACGCCCGTGCGGGTGAGGCGAGGCGAGCGGCGGAGGAGGAGGAGTGCGCGTGGACTCCTTCTCTTCTCACTCACTTAGTGAGAGTGAAATAGCTCACCTTATAAGTTGGTCCAACTCTTTCCAACTAGCAATGTGAGACTAAACTTTGTCTCCTAAGCTGCCATAGTAGATGGGCCTTGAGATTTCAGGATTTATTAAACTACATGGGCAGCCTGTTGGATTCGCAGCATAGAAAACAAAAAAATTCCTACGATGAGAACTATACGCCAGATCTATCTACTAGATACAAGCAACGGGTGGATATACATCTATAGAGAACTTACCCTCGAAGACAACAGAGTTTTGTTAACGAGTTGGAACTCGTGGATGATGTAGTCGTACGCTTGCCGATCTCAAGATCGTGTGGAAGTCTTAGCGCCGCAAATCAGCAGCGCATCCGTCCTCGCACACACGTTCAGGCCAACAAACAACCTCCACCTCCTCGCTCCAGCGAATCAGCGGAAGCATCAACTCCTTCCAGACGCAATGCCACTGGGAACATGTATCTCGCTAATCCAAGATCATGGGGGAATATATCTAGAGAGGGAGAGAGATCCTTCACGAGGAGGTGTGCTTTGTGAGGGAGGAGAGGGGGGCCTTTTATAGGAGAGGGGGATCCTCCCCTCCCATGGCCGGCGCCCATGGGGGGGTGCCCCCACGTCTTCCTCATTCATGTGGTGGAAGCTCCACTCACATCAATTTAGCCTTCACCCAAAGTTCCACTCACATGCATTAAATTTTCACCAAATTTAATGCAACTCTCATTTAATAAAATTCTTTTATTTATTTTATTCAGAATTTTGTTAATTACTTTAATTAACAAACATTCATATAAAACCCCTTGTAACATTTCAATATCACATGCAGAACCAGTTTCTGCAATTTCACCGAAACAATTCCGGTTTCCATCGAAACAATTCCAGCGATTTGCAATTCTTTCGTCTGAAACATATGTGCTCCAAAATGGTGTTTGGCAACCCTTAAGTGTGTCACCCTAGGGTTCGCGAATAATGCAGACATGATTGAGACTCCTCTCAAATCAATAATCAAAAGCGAGACCTGGAGATCCATACTGACTCCTGCACATTCAACGATAACTTCTATGATCGTGAGAACCTTTATCGCTAGTAATTTAATCCCTTTGTCTCATGATATATTACATGTCCGAGATTCGATCATCGGTATCCAAATACCTAGTTTGATCTTGTTACCGATATGCACTCTTTTCTTGTTCCCGTGATATAACATTCTAGTGATCACATCACTTGCTTACAAGCTATCTTAATGTGATATCACCGAGAGGGCCCAGAGTATATCTATCCGTCATCGGGATTGACAAATTCCACTCTTGATCCATGAGCCTCAACATGACATCTTCGGAGTATCTGAACCCACCTTTATAGTCACCCTTTTATGGTGTGCCGTTTGATGTTATCAAGTTACTCTTCTGATGTCATCAATTAACATGATCTCATGGTCTAAGGATAAACATTACTTCGTAAGATGTTATAGCAATATAAACATAATGACTTTGATCATAATGCTATACTTCGGATGAATGTTCATCATATTATTTTACAAATGTTGTGACCTCGTTATTAACAACATCCAATATCCATGATCAGGAAACTTTGATCATCTTGTTAATCAACGAGCTAGTCTATAAGAGAGGCATAACTAGGAACCTTTTATTTGTTTATTAAACACACATGTATTGACGTTTCCTATCAATACAGTTATAGCATGCAAAATAAACGTCTATCATATACAAGGAATACATAATAACAACTTTATTATTGCCTCTCAGGGCATATTTCCTTCACTGCCTACATGGGCCGCAACCATATAAATCTAACAATCCCCCGCCAAATCTCAGAGGCACATCATATGGGTCATTAGTTCCAATCACTGTTTAATATACCTGAATTTTGTGGAGACTGTTAAGTTGAACTTCCACCTAGACAAAGAGATACGCTTTGTGGCATCCCCCTAAAACCACTACTAGAAAATCGCCGTGTTTTTGTGCATTGCATCATCAGGACTGCATGCTCATGTCATCATGCCACATTGCATTTGAGCATCGTCATCATCATGCATGGTTTGTCTAAAACTATGTTCTAAAAGCCTATATTTGTTTCTAGATATTCTCCGTCTTTATTTCAAATTAAAAAACCCCGGTCTTTTGTGAGTCTTTTATTTGTCTAAACTATTTTACAAAAGAATATTTCAAACTAAATAAAAATATAAACTATTTTTACCTGGGGAGGCCGCCACTGGCCAGGCCCAAAGGCCCAGCTGGCAGCAGCCTACTACCCAGAGAAAACCCTAAAAACTAAAACTCAAACCCTACCCTATCCATCCGCCAGCCACCTACCCCCTCCTCCCTCTTTTTCCCTCCCCCAGCCGCTAACTCCCGCCCACCTGCCTACCGACCAAGCCCCACCTGGGCGCGTCCCCCACTCCATCTCCCCACCAACCCCAGGTCCACCTCCCCCGCCTGGCCATCTCCCTGCAGGCCACCATCGCCACACCCCCGCGCGCACACGCCTCCTGCATGCACCCATCCTGTCACCAGCCTGGCCCCACCCCACCTGCCTGCCCTGTTCCCAGTCCACACCCCGCGTGGCACACACCGATCTCCCCCCGCTCCCCGCTCAGCAGGCGCACAGGCGGGCGTACACGCCAACACCCCATCCCTGGCGGCCCCACCACGTTTCCCTCATCCTCCCTCGTCCTCGCTCACGTACACGACCATCTCCCCCACGTTTCCCCAAGTCTGCGTTCTCCTCCTCCGGTCGCCTCCACGCGGCCGAGCTCGCCGACCGCCCTCTCCTCCCGCGTTCGGCCGCGACCCCCGAGCCCCATCACTGGAGCCCGCCTCGCCTCCCTCCCTCTGCGGCGAGCTCTTCCACCGCTCGAGCTCCATGACCGCCCCGCCTCCACCTCGTTGCCCTCCCCGACCCTCCACCGACAAGGGCGACCTCCCTTACCCCTGCTCGCTTCCCCCTCGCCTCGCCGCCAGCCTTCCCCGACCTCGGCCTCCTCCCTCACACTCGACCTCCGTTGTCACCACCTCGGGCCCTGCCGCCCCGCCGCCGGTCGCCCTCGCCTCCGGCTACACCCCCGTCTTCCCTGTCGCGTGTGCTCTGCTGAACCTCATCGGCCTCTGCCCGCGCGGTTTCGCCCGCAAGTACTTCTCCGCCTCACTGTTGTCCGCCGCACTCCTGCTGGACTCGGTCGCTCGCCTCCGTTCTGGCCACCGCCAAGGCCAAGTCGTCCGACCCGCCTGGTCATCGCACGCCCGAGCCCCCGCTGCCTTGGTGAGATGCTCTGCCACAAGGTCCTCTGGCCACACGCCCCCGTCTCCGTCGACCCTATCCCTGGCGCCGCCACGGATCATGGCCGCCGCCGTGGGCGCTCCTCACCTCCGTCTCCGGCCCCTACACCTCCCGTGTATGTCGTTCCTCTCCGGTGACCACGCCTCCTAGCCTCAAGCAGCCACGCAGGGACGTCCCTGTTCCTCTGTCCAGAACCGTGTCTATGACAAGGCGTTCATTGCCATCTCAGTCCTGTCAACAAGACCGTCACGGAACGACATGATCTTCTCCTCGGACGCTAAGATCTACCTCTCAGGCCCGAAGACCGCGATGATGTGGAACCAAGATCGCCATCGTCAAGGAAACCGGTACACCAAGACCTTCGTACATGGATGGCCACCGACAAGACCGGCTCAACGCCGATGGGTTCGAAGGATGTACATGGTGCCACTAGAAGACCCCGTCATGCCAAGATCTCCATCTTGGAACGACAAGGCCTCCTCGTTGGCAAGCGACCCGAGTCCGACACCAACAATCGAAACTGCAGAACTGACAAGTTCGCCTACATGGACACCGAGCGCCAAGATCTTCTCCTCGCAACGCCTTGATCTCCTTCATAGCTCCGAAGACCCTGAACCCCTGAGTCCGAACCCCCGGAACCCAAGGTCTTCCGAACCCAGATGTGTGACCCAAAGCCTCTATTTTTATAATATGACATATACCTGTCGCATCATTAAAACATCATGCTTGCATACATGTCATCTGGTGGGTTGGGTTAAATAGTCGATTCACCTAAATTAAATGTGGAGTCTATATGCGGGCTATTCTAGTCTTATTCCGGACTCCATTTAAATGTGTGTAGCGAACCGATGCCATGCTTTGCCTTGTTAATTCCACATTTAATTTGCGGGGTAGTTAAACAACTTAAATCTAATGATTAATTGTCGGGACCCCGGTTCCGCTTAATACTGCCTAATTGCACCGCATCTATGCCATGCCATGCATCATATCATAAGCATGCCGGATCTTCTGCCACAGTATTAAATATTGCATCCGGTGTTTCTTCTAGTGTTTGCTACTTCGCGGATTAGGCCGATGAGTGGATGCGAGAATCGACAAGTTCTTCGGATAATGAACCTTCGGCTATGTTTTCCCAGGTGAGCATCTCTCCCTCCTTTCTACCTATTTTGCATTTATAGTCTTTATTTCCTCCTGTTGATCTATTGCTATCCGTGTCGCGATGCTTTAGTTTCCGTACACCAGTTATATCCCGTGCAGCCTCTATATTGCCTTGGACACCTCCTATTACCTGTGTTTGATAGATAGCTGGCCTTCCGAGTCGTAGTTGCTTGCTCAGGTGCGATCTCGTGTTGTCGAGTACCACCGTTGTTGGAATACTAGCAGATGTTTATGGTGGAGATGATCATGTCTTTAATTACAACTATTAAATTGTTGTGATAACTAATGAAAGTGGCACCGGTGGGCAATTATATGTTATTTGGTTTTTCATCCCCACTTGTGTCCCGTAGGCCCTCAGTACTTGATACCTGTTCCTTGACTATCGCACTATCCGCATATGGGACCATGAATCCCCTTAGCCAGAGCTCGATTCATTCTTATTTCTTGGGGCCACAAAGTAGTTTGGGGCTTTTTTAGTATCCTGTACTTATGCCATGCTTTACTGCTTTATTTACGATTGTGCGTGGAGCACCTGTACTGTTTTGGATCGTACCGTTTTGCGGTATTGACAAGCCAGTCACACTTCGGGTTCCCGGTCGTTTAACCATCGTCACAAACCACAGGTCCGTTCGGAGCCGCCAACTTCATTGCGGGTAGCTTAGTGGGGTGGCCCCCTGAATTTTTTTATGAATCCTGTGATCGCTTTGTTGTGAAAGCCTCATTGGGTTTTGATTTGGTTTTTCCGAGGTTGATCGTGTGTGGGTTGCTATTTGTGCACCCCTGCAGGGTAAATCTTTCTGAAAGCCGTGTCCGCGGTTATGGACGACTTGGAGCACAGTATCTCGATCATAGACAAGCATAACTAAAGTAGTGTTATAAATTTGACTTAATATGTGACTAGTAATTCAGCTTCACTACAATGGAATGGATAATAAAAATGCCAACAACTCGTGGATCTGTGGTGATCTGTGTCATACCTTACCTGCCTAGTAAGTATTGCAACTCCAATGAAATGTGATAAAAGTGCCAACAACTGCTGGGTTTTGGGATTCCTCAGGACAATTATATCTGACTAGTAAATGTTCCAACTACAATGGAATGGTAATTAAAACGGCCCACTACTTATGCTTCAGAACGACTCATGCTATCTATATCTGATTAGTAAGAGCTTACACTATAATGGAATGAATAAAACTACCAACTGTGTGAGTTCCTTGGTTTGACTTCCTCGTTTGGTCTCGAGGGGGAATACCAGGATGGGTATGATTGGTGTTAGTATCAGGTTGGATTCGAATAGGTCTTTCTTACCCCTCTCTAATAGCCGACAGATGTATTGAGTCTCTATAGGTTGTTTAGTACATGCTGCGCTACCGCTTCAGTCCACCATACCTATGTAGGCGAGAGCCGCCGAATTCTAGCCTCGTCGTGTACTGGCCTTAGTACTGATGCTCCTCTTTTTCCTTTGCCCTTTGTTGGCACCCCTTTTGTTTTTAGCAGGTTTGAGATCGACGTTGTTAGCAGGGTTACCCTTCCGGCTTGGCCTGGGCAGGGTTATGGACGCCATTGGTTATTCTTCAGGGCTCTTAGCCCCATTTGCATCTTATTCATACTCGGATGTTGTATCGTTTTCAAGGTGATTTGGATCTTTGTAGTGTATATCTGTATTCTTGACTCTCGGAGTCCTGCTGTATATATATCTGTTCTATGGGTCCCATCGAGGACTGTTGTGTAATGGTATTACTTCGTTTGCCACCCGCACGAAAGTGCCTGGTGGGCGTCCTTGAATCATTTCTATGCGGGTTTGGCGAGAAGCGCTAAAACTTGCATAGGGCCGATTCGAGGGTGTTACAGAGTGGTATCAGAGCTCAGCAGTTGCGATACCCCACTGGTCCAGCCTGTAGGATAACCTAGCTAACGGTCGAAGTAGAGTGTCAAAACTATTTTGAAAAGTCGGTTGGATAGATCTGATTAGGTCTGCTTTTACTCCTTACCCCTATGCTATTCTCCTCTTACCTCTGCGTGTTTTGATCCTACTCTCATCTTTTCTTCGAGTCCAGGAATTCTCGAGGTGGGGTTCCCGTCGTACCTTTAGGGTTTCGCTTCCTCCTTTGGTAACGGTGCTTCTACATCCGGTCTTCATGCTATCTGAGGAATCCGTCTTCTGTGGTACCATTCTTTGTTCCTTGTTTGTGCCTTCCGGTGTTTTCCGATGCGACGACATCATCTACGCCAGATCCGATGCAGAGTGTGCCTCACTCCTTTGTTTCGAACCACCTTGTTGAGATCTTGATCGATTTAGAGTTGATTGCATAATTCAACTATTCATGTACAGAGTAATGTTTTGAGTGCGGGATGGAGTCATGACCATACCACTACTCTTATCATTCGCTTTGTACATTGAATTGGAGGACCAATGCAATTTTCACTCCTTCCACGGAAGTTAAAGGTGGCCTTATCTTTTGAGACCTTTATCTTTCTCTTTGTTTCTCCGAAGTGTTCTCTCAACGAACGCGAGCAACGACCCCTTGATGGTGGTGTCGCCGAATCAAGAAGAAGAAGGAACCTTTGTTAGTGGTGTCGCGAGGATTGACACGAAGCGAGAAGATTCAGATTGCCGACCTTCTCCCCGGTACCATGAGGCGGATCTCGAGGGCGAAATCCCTTGTTAGAGGTGTCGAATTGTGGCATCCCGCTAAAACCACTACTAGAAAATCGCTATGTTTTTGTGCATTGCATCATCATGACCGCATGCTCATGTCACCATGCCACATTGCATTTGAGCATCGTCATCATCATGCATGGTTTGTCTAAAACTATTTTCTAAAAGCCTATATTTGTTTTCTAGATATTCCCCGTCTTTATTTCAAATTTAAACCCCGGTCTTTTGTGAGTCTTTTATTTGTCTAAACTATTTTACAAAAGAATATTTCAAACTAAATAAAAATATAAACTATTTTTACCTGGGGAGGCCGTCACCGGCCAGGCCCAAAGGCCCAGCTGGCAGCACCCTACTACCCAGAGAAAACCCTAAAAACTAAAACTCAAACCCTACCCTATCCATCCGCCAGCCACCTACCCCCTCCTCCCTCTTTTTCCCTCCCCCAGCCGCCAACTCCCGCCCACCTGCCTACCGACCAAGCCCCACCTGGGCGCGTCCCCCACTCCATCTCCCCACCAACCTCAGGTCCACCTTCTCGGCCTGGCCATCTCCCTGCAGGCCACCATCGCCACACCCCCGCGCGCACACGCCTCCTGCATGCACCCATCCTGCCGCCAGCCTGGCCCCACCCCACCTGCCTGCCCTGTTCCTAGTCCACACCCCGCGTGGCACACACTGATCTCGCCCCGCTCCCCGCTCAGCACGCACACAGGAGGGCATACACGCCAACACCCCATCCCTGGCGGCCCCACCATGTTTCCCTCATCCTCCCCCGTCCCCACTCACGTACACGACCATCTCCCCCATGTTTCCCCAAGTCCGCGTTCTCCTCCTCCGATCGCCTCCGCGCGGCCGAGCTTGCCGACCGCCCCCTCCCCCCGCATTCGGTCGTGACCCCCGAGCCCCATCGCCGAAGCCCGCCTCGCCTCCCTCCGTCCGCGGCGAGCTCTTCCACCGCTCGAGCTCCATGACCGCCCCGCCTCCACCTCGTCGCCCTCCCCGGCCCTCCACCGACACGGGCGACCACCCTTACCCCTGCTCGCTTCCCTCTCGCCTTGCCGCCAGCCTTCCCCGACCTTGGCCTCCTCCCTCACGCTCGACCTCCGTGGTCACCACCTTGGGCCCCGCCGCTGGTCGCCCTCGTCTCCGGCTACGCCCCCGTCTTCCCTGTCACGCGTGCTCCGCTGAACCTCGTCGGCCTCTGCTGCGCGGTCTCGCCCGCAAGTACTTCTCTGCCTCACTGTTGTCCGCCGCCCTCCTGCTGGACTCGGCCGCTCGCCTATGTTCCGGCCACCGCCAAGGCCAAGTCGTCCGACCCGCCTGGTCATCGCATGCCCGAGCCCCCGCTGCCTCGGTGAGATGCTCTGCCGCGAGGTCCTCTGGCCACACGCCCCCGTCTCCGTCGACCCTGTCCCTGGCGCCGCCCCGGACCACGGCCGCCGCCGTGGGCACCCCTCACCTCTGTCTCCGCCCCATACGCCTCCCGTGTCTGTCGTTCCTCTCCGGTGACCACGCCTCCTAGCCTCAAGCAGCCACGTAGGGACGTCCCTGTTCTTCTGTCCAGAACCGTGTCTATGACAAGGCGTTCATTGCCATCTTAGTCCTATCAACAAGACCGTCACGGAACGACATGATCTTCTCCTTGGACGCCAAGATCTACCTCTCGGACCCGAAGACCGTGATGATGTGGAACCAAGATCGCCATCATCAAGGAAATCGGTACACCAAGACCTTCGTACATGGATGGCCACCGACAAGACCGGCTCAATGCCGATGGGTTCGAGGGATGTACATGGTGCCACTAGAAGACCCCGTCACACCAAGATCTCCATCTCGGAACGACAAGGCCTCCTCGTTGGCAAGCGACCCGAGTCCGACACCGACAATTGAAACCACAGAACCGACAAGTTCGCCTACACGGACATCGAGCACCAAGATCTTCTCCTCGGAACACCTTGATCTCCTTCATAGCTCCGAAGACCCTGAACCCCTGAGTCCGAACCCTGGACCCCCGGAACCCAAGATCTTCCGAACCCAGATGTGTGACCCAAAGCCTCTATTTTTATAATATGACATATACCTGTCGCATCATTAAAACATCATGCTTGCATACATGTCATCTGGTGGGTTGGGTTAAATAGTCGATTCACCTAAATTAAATGTGGAGTCTATATGCGGGCTATTCTAGTCTTATTCCGGACTCCATTTAAATGTGTGTAGCGAACCGATGCCATGCTTTGCCTTGTTAATTCCACATTTAATTTGCGGGGTAGTTAAACAACTTAAATCTAATGATTAATTGTCGGGACCCCGGTTCCGCTTAATACTGCCTAATTGCACCGCATCTATGCCATGCCATGCATCATATCATAAGCATGCCGGATCTTCTGCCACAGTATTAAATATTGCATCCGGTGTTTCTTCTAGTGTTTGCTACTTCGCGGATTAGGCCGATGAGTGGATGCGAGAATCGACAAGTTCTTCGGATAATGAACCTTCGGCTATGTTTTCCCAGGTGAGCATCTCTCCCTCCTTTCTACCTATTTTGCATTTATAGTCTTTATTTCCTCCTGTTGATCTATTGCTATCCGTGTCGCGATGCTTTAGTTTCCGTACACCAGTTATATCCCGTGCAGCCTCTATATTGCCTTGGACACCTCCTATTACCTGTGTTTGATAGATAGCTGGCCTTCCGAGTCGTAGTTGCTTGCTCAGGTGCGATCTCGTGTTGTCGAGTACCACCGTTGTTGGAATACTAGCAGATGTTTATGGTGGAGATGATCATGTCTTTAATTACAACTATTAAATTGTTGTGATAACTAATGAAAGTGGCACCGGTGGGCAATTATATGTTATTTGGTTTTTCATCCCCACTTGTGTCCCGTAGGCCCTCAGTACTTGATACCTGTTCCTTGACTATCGCACTATCCGCATATGGGACCATGAATCCCCTTAGCCAGAGCTCGATTCATTCTTATTTCTTGGGGCCACAAAGTAGTTTGGGGCTTTTTTAGTATCCTGTACTTATGCCATGCTTTACTGCTTTATTTACGATTGTGCGTGGAGCACCTGTACTGTTTTGGATCGTGCCACGTTTTCGCGGTATTGACAAGCCCAGTCACACTTTCGGGTTCCCAGTCGTTTACAGCCATCGTCACAAACCCTGGGTCCGTTCTGGAGCCGGCCAACTTCATTGCGGGTAGCTTAGTGGGGTGGCCCCCTGAATTTTTTTATGAATCCTGTGATCGCTTTGTTGTGAAAGCCTCATTGGGTTTTGATTTGGTTTTTCCGAGGTTGATCGTGTGTGGGTTGCTATTTGTGCACCCTCAGGTAAATCTTTCAAAGCCGTGTCCATGATTATGGACGACTTGGAGCACAGTATCTCGATCATAGACAAGCATAACTAAAGTAGTGTTATAAATTTGACTTAATATGTGACTAGTAATTCAGCTTCACTACAATGGAATGGATAATAAAAATGCCAACAACTCGTGGATCTGTGGTGATCTGTGTCATACCTTACCTGCCTAGTAAGTATTGCAACTCCAATGAAATGTGATAAAAGTGCCAACAACTGCTGGGTTTTGGGATTCCTCAGGACAATTATATCTGACTAGTAAATGTTCCAACTACAATGGAATGGTAATTAAAACGGCCCACTACTTATGCTTCAGAACGACTCATGCTATCTATATCTGATTAGTAAGAGCTTACACTATAATGGAATGAATAAAACTACCAACTGTGTGAGTTCCTTGGTTTGACTTCCTCGTTTGGTCTCGAGGGGGAATACCAGGATGGGTATGATTGGTGTTAGTATCAGGTTGGATTCGAATAGGTCTTTCTTACCCCTCTCTAATAGCCGACAGATGTATTGAGTCTCTATAGGTTGTTTAGTGCATGTTGCGCTGCCGCTTCAGTCCACCATACCTATGTAGGCGAGAGCCGCTGAATTCTAGCCTCGCTGCAATCGGCCTCGATCGACGCTCCTCTTTTTCCTTTGCCCTTTGTCGGCACCCCTTTTGTTTTTAGCAGGTTTGAGATCGACGTCGTTAGCAGGGTTACCCTTCCAGCTTGGCCTGGGCAGGGTTATGGACGCCATTGGTTATTCTTCAGGGCTCTTAGCCCCATTTGCATCTTATCCGTACTCGGATATTGTATCGTTTTCAAGGTGATTTGTATCTTTGTAGTGTATATCTATATTCTTGACTCTCAGAGTCCTGCTGTATATATATCTGTTCTGTGGGTCCCATCGAGGACTGTTGTGTAATGGTATTACTTCGTTTTCCACCCGCACGAAAGTGCCTGGTGGGCGTCCTTAAATCGTTTCTATGTGGGTTTGGCAAGAATCGCTAAAACTTGCATAGGGCCGATTCGAGGGTGTTACACGCTTACTACAACTGAACAATGGACTATGCCTTGAATTGTCAGTCTTGCGTAACAAGTTTCACTCAATATCGTTACCGATACTTGGTTGCCATAGGCTACCCCTCGGGTGGAGCTTACAAGTCATACTCCTCGGCCTTTCATGAGCTTCCTAAATATTCATCCAAATCTCATACTGACATGGGCATACCCTACAGGTACTCGAGTTTGGCATATATGGTCCAGATACGGCAGAAGCCCATGGCGTTGCCAAGTCCCAATTGAGGATTCAGGTGACTCATGGAGACTCCGATTTCTTGCAGCGCAAGAAGAATCTTAAGATAGAAAGTTCAAAGGGATGAACCCTAATCTGTAACCGACTCGACCTGCTACCTGAGACCTAGCCTATTTATATAAAGGCTGGGAGGGGCGGCGAGGAGGATAATCACAATCCTAGTTTCCACAACCATCGCTAGATTGCATCTGCGTGCCCCTATAACTTTCGACTCCCTCGTTAATTCCAAGAGCAGACAAGCAGGAGTAGGGAACTCTACGAGGCCTGAACCTGGGTAAACCTTGCGTCCCTATGTGCTTGTTTGCTAGCTGATTGATGCCTCTAGCGCTCCCTCCTTCTCCAAAACCCAAGTCCATAACAATGGGCATTGATGAGTTAAACCCTTGCCAATTGGCGCCGTCTTTGGGAACTGGGAGTGTTGATGTCGCGGCTTCTTCGGCCCCATCAACCGTGATCTACAACTCTGCAACAACGGAGATTCGCTAGCTCTTCGGCACTTTCGACTTCACCATCCACACGCCAGCCACTCGCCGGCTTTCGAGTCCGTGGGCGATGGGATTGGCCTGGCGATCGGGAGTTTCTGCTTCCAGGTCGGTCAACTGGGCACGCTTCACATGCCCGACCAGCCAATAACACCCGCGATTGCTCCAGCATCGTGGTTCCCGCCACCAATCGGCACCCTCAGCGAGCTCAACGCCCCGACAACAGCTGGGAGCACGGACAGCGACAGCAGTCGTGGATCCGATCTAGGTGGCCTGGCCATAGAAGATGGAGCCTACGGCTCCGGATCTGAAAGTTGTGGTAGCAACAGGTTTCCCAACCACTTCATGTGCGTTATCATCAACGTAGGCGACACCAGCGTCAATCACGAAAACACTGGTACCGACATTGGACAGACCAATGGTGGTATACTAGTCGCAAATGGTGGCCCCACCAATGGTGCACCCACCAACAACAATACGGGAGGAGAACCGCACCTCACGACGAATGAGAATACCGGAGAGCGTGTGCTGATCCATCTCAACGACAATGAGTGGGCTCGCTGTCGAGAAGCTCTGCGGGGTAATCCTTTGCCCTCGAACTCACCGCAAGAGATGCTAATGGGTTACCATTGGATGCTCAAGGAGGAGTACTGGCGCCAACAGTAGGTAATCGCACAACTGGAGGCGCGCAGAAAGGCGGCGGACGAGTCGAGCCTTCGGCGGGCTCAGCTCTCCTCCCACAGACGATCCTCCTCCAAAGGCAATGAGTACATGGTCAACAAAAGACGGTCTCGATTGGCCCACCTCACCGACAAGGAGCACGTAGAAGCCGTGAAAGTCCTCGACTTCGGCTCTATGATGGTGGATACGCGGGGAAACGTGCTCCCGAAGACACCGCAAGCAGTGGTGACAGCAACTACCATGTACCTCCTCAACAACCAGTCACCGGCTGGAGATCCGCGAGTTGCGATGCACCGATCTACGAAGCTGCCCTCGATAAATAGCCAACACCAGAGCCAAAGAAAAGCAAGGCTCTAGCCAAACGCTACTCCTTGCCCTCATCCAGCGATGATAGTCACGACCTATCTCGACGTCGTCACTCATGGCGGCATGACCAGGACTACGACGCACGTGATGACATCACGCAGCACAAGGTCGACAAAATGCGCGCAAGGCGCGCTTGTTCGACTGACTCAGAAGACGACAAAGTGGAACTCTGCGGCGCCAGATGCTTCAGCAGAGCCATCAGGCAGAAGCGAATGCCTAAAGGGTTCAAACTCCCATCAGAGAACCCGAAATTTGACGGCCTACAGGACCCGAAGATTTGGCTGGAGGATCACATCTCCTCCGTCAGGCTGCATGGCGGGAGTTGAAGCACGGCCATGCAATCCCTGCAGCTGCAGCTGCAAGGCACCGCTCGCGCATGGCTCCACAATCTCCCGCGCGGATCCATTCACAGTTGGGAAGAGCTAGTCTATAGCTTCGTGTGCAACTTCAAGGGCACTTACAAGAGGCCCGCATCAATCAAAGAGCTAAGAGGCTGCCACCAGAGATCTGGCGAGTCGCTGCGCTTGTATATCCAAAGATGGTCTATCATCAAGAACTCCACAGAAGACATCTCCGAGGATCGCGCAATCGACGCGTTTAATGGCGGCGTATGCCGCAGAGAGCTCAGGAAGGAGACGGGCCGCTCAAAGCCCAAAACAATCGACAACCTGATGGAAATCGCGAATCGGTGGGCCAATGGAGAGGACTCGGTGAAAAACCGTGCCTACTCCAACGACGACGAGGACCTCGGGTGTAGACGTGACCACCGAGGGAAACGTCGAATGCGCGGATAGAAGAACCACGACGAAGTCGACATGATCGCAGCCGGCTACACCGACAAACACGATGACAACCGCAACATCGGATATCACAACGCTGGATACCGTGACGCTGGGAAAACCACGCAGGTGTGGCAACGCTACATTCGCGAAGAGGCACCCACAACATCCATCCAGGACAAACTGTCCGGACCATGCAACGTGCACTTCTATATTGACAAGCACGACGGCAAGAAAAAGTCCAGCCACATTCTAAAGGATTGCTGCGAGTTCCTCAAACTCCACGAAGGCCTGGCCCAGATGAATCCCAACGTGATCAACCAGGGCTATGGAGCTTCCCCAGGCGCTGTAGCACATGGAGCTCCTCCACCACCGCCCGGACCACCACCACCTACGGCTGCACCAGCGCACAACCATGGAGGTGAGGCGTACCCCCGACCATTGGGAAACATGGAGATGATCCAAAAGGGTCGCCCCTCAAATTGGGCACAGAACGCAATCACTCGCCAAGTCAATTTGGCGACGAACTCCCTGCCATCTACCACTAAGTATCTCGGTGGCAGCGAGTCCTGCATCACCTTCGACAAAAGCGACCACCCGCATCAAGTACCTCGCCCAGGACACTGTCCCCTAGTACTCGAGGCGCAGATCGGCGGGTTCGAGATGAGTCGCGTCTTCATGGATGGCGGAAGCGGCGTTAACCTCATGTTCATGAGTACCTTGCGAGCAATGCGGATTCCCCTAACATGTCTGGAAGTCTCAGATACGACTTTCCATGGCATCGTTCCAGGGAAGGGAGTGTACCCCCTAGGCAAGATCAACCTCGATGTCATCTTTGGCACGCCGCACAATTTTCGGCGAGAGCGCATCGACTTTGAAGTCGTCGACTGGCCCTCACAGTACCACTGCATCCTCGGAAGTGTCGCGTTCGCGAGGTCCATGGCGGTACCACACTACGCCTATCTGCAGATGAAGATTCCAGGACCAAACGGCATCATCACAATCAACGGAAGCTTCGAAAGGTCTGATAGTTGCGACAGGGAATTCAACAGAATCTCCCAGTCCTTTGGCATGCAAGAGGAACTCGCAAAACTGAAGGAGTCGACAGACAATAGTTTGCCTCCCCTGAGCAGGCCAAGTTCACCTGACCTGTCCTTCGACTCGTCGGTGCACACAAAGAAAGTACATGTTCACCCAACGGACCCGACCAAGATGGCCCTCATCGCCAACAACTTGAGTTTCGCATAGGAACTCACGCTCGTCAAATTCCTCCATGAGCACTGGGAAATCTTCGCCTGGTGTCTAGCGGACATGCCAGGAGTTCCTAGGGAATTCGCCGAGCACTCACTCAACGTGAATCTAGATGCAAGGCCAGTCAAGCAGACAATACGACGACTGTCTGAACCAAGATCCAAAGCGGTCAGTATGGAGATCAAGAGACTCCTCGACGCAAATTTCATACGCGATATCAAAGAAAGCACCTGGCTCGCAAATACGGTTCTTGTGCCTAAAAAGGACACAGGTATCCTGCGGATGTGCGTGGACTTCACCTCCTTGAACAAGCACTGCCCAAAGGATCACTTCCCGTTGCCACGGATCGATCAGATAATCGACTCCACCGCGGGATGTGAGCACCACTGCTTCCTCGATGCCTACTCAGGATACAACCAGATTCGAATGAAGGAGGAAGACTAGGAGAAAACAGCGTTCACAACACCCTTTGGTGTGTTCTGCTACAACACAATGCCCTTCGGGCTAAAAAATGCGGGAGCTACCTATCAGCGGTGCATGCAGGCTTGCCTCAAGAACGAACTTGGTCGCAATATCCAAGTCTACGTTCATGACATTTCATCAAAACCAAAGAGGAAGCCACGTTAATCGACGATCTCCATGAGACATTTGCTAACCTCGACCGCTATCGGATCAAGCTCAATCCGGCCAAATGCGCCTTTGAAGTACTGATGGCTCAATGCACGGCGCCCAGAAAAATGCTTGATGGCGGTGTTGATGTAGAGCTCGTTGGGAACCCCAAGAGGAAGGTATGATGAGCATAGCAGCAAGTTTCCCTCAGTTCTGAAACCAAGGTTTAATCGAACCAATAGGAGCAAGGAAACACCCCAAAGGTGTTACTAGCTGAGCTTTGGCAGGGCGCACTACCGGTGCTAGTAGCAACATGGAGACCTGCAAAACACAACCCCAGAACTTTGTCCCCAACTTGCGATGAGGTTGTCAATCTCACCATGTTTTGCGGAAAACAAAGGATTAAACGTATCGAATGGAAAGAAGTAAAAGTTTGCAGAAAGTAAACACAAAGCAGAAACAGTTGTAGATTGTATGTAAAGAAAAGAGGACCGGGATCCATAGTTCACTAGAGGTGGCTCTCCTTAGATAGATAACATGCTGGGTGAACAAATTATAGCGGGGCAATTGACAAACACCGAGAAAGCAATACATGCATATACTAATCATCTTGACTCCTTTGAGACTTGATTGGGCATTACAACATTATACATAGACCGCCATCCAACTGCATCTATGACTAATAATCCACCTTCAGGTTATCATCCGAACCCCCTCCAGTATTAAGTTGCAAGCAATAGATTATTGCTTTACGAACTACGTGTAAAGTAAACAATATGATTGTTCTATGAACAAAGGATTGTTGTTTTCTCCCTAGTAGCAACATCACATCTAGTACCTTAGAGATTTCTGTCACTTCCCTAGATTACCAGAGGCATGAACCCACTATCGAGCATAAATACTAACTCTTGGAGTTGCTAGCATCTACTTGGCCAAGATAGCTACTAATAACGGAAAGCATG
Source organism: Avena insularis (assembly GCA_023614405.1). Classification (NCBI taxonomy): domain Eukaryota; kingdom Viridiplantae; phylum Streptophyta; class Magnoliopsida; order Poales; family Poaceae; genus Avena; species Avena insularis. Next base: position 479,443,580 of record CM042686.1, on the reverse strand, counting down.
CAAGATCACAAATAACAAAGACATGATAGAATCAATAATCAATCCGAAATAGCATCCCAATATCCATCGGATCCCCGCAAACACAACATGCAGAATTACAAATAGATGATCTTGATCTTGAACGGAGCTCACAAGATCTAAACATGAAAGCACAAAGGAGGAGAACCAGCCATCTAGCTACTACATGGATCCGTAGTCCAAGGATGAACTACTCACGCATCACACCGGAGGCTTGCATGGTGATGAAGAAGGCCTGTGGTGAATTCCCTCTCCCAGGTGCCGGGAAGAGCTTCAGATCCCTCCCGGTCTAGGGATGGAGATGATGGCGGCTACAGACTCTTTCGTGGATTTTTGATCGGGCACTTAGGGTTTTTATCCCGAGGGCAATATATAGGCGGAAGGAGAGGCCGAGGGGGTGCCGAGAGCGGCCACACCACCCCCTGGCGCGGGCCAGGCCTGGCCACGCGGCCAGGTGGTGTGGTGGCTCCCTGGCCCTTCTCCGTCTCGTATTTTGGCACTTGATGACTTCCGGAAAAATAGACACTTTGGGTTTTGTCCCATCCAATTCCGAGAATATTCATTTTCTGACTTTCTGGAACCAAAAATAGCAGAAAACAGGCAGCTGGCACTGTGGCTCTTGTTAATAGGTTAGTCCAAGAAATCATATGAAAAGTACTCCAAAGTTGGAACAAAACACAAGAAAGTGGATAAAACCAAGCATGGAACATCAAAAATTATAGATACATTTGCAATGTATCAACATCCCCAAGCTTAACTCCTGCTCGTCCTCGAGTAGGTAAGTGATAAAAAGAAAGAATAATTTTTGAGGTGACATGCACCATCAAAGACTTGATCAAAGTATTTGCAAAACATTCAAAGCTGGGATCATAGTACTCCAATCATAACATGAAAGACAAAGTTCTAGCAATAAGCAAAGAAACTATGGTGCAACATGAAAAGGCACAAACAAAAGATTCATGAATAACAATGCTTTGCAAGACGTTTGTTTGTTTCACATAAAGAAAACATAGCATAATAGCATTCAGCTTGTCCCTCAATAGTGTAGCAAATATAAATGCATAGGACACCTTCAAAGTTCATAAGAGTGACTAGATACAATAGTTTAAAACAAGCAATATCAAGTTATGCATCAATGAACTAGTCTTGGGACAATGCACATAGAACTAAGAATGGCCACTATGCTCTCAAAGTAGGTGCATAAATATAGAAGGTGGAGACTCAATATAATGGTGGAAGAAAGGCCTTATGTAAAAGTAAGTAGGGATTCAAGTCTCATAAAGAGCTTCCAAAAATTATGGTACTTATAGCTTTCAGCTCTCATTGCCCCTATCATAAGCATCTTCATGGTGATTAAGGTTAAAGTGACACAACTAAGAGGATATGCTTGACAAGTTATAAACCAAAATCTCATGCCCCTTACTTACGAAGACCGATCCTCATGCTACTCAACTTCACTCACGAGTAAGCTCTTGTCATTGTAAGTACGTGTGTATCATTAAGAACCGCCAACGGGGTACCCCTTGCACATGATATGGGAGCTTTCCCATAATCAAAATGACAAGGCAAGCAGACAATGAGCATCTCAACAATCTTTTTATTTGCTATTTACATAGGTTTTTATTGAGGATGCTTCATAGAGTGCTCATTATGGTGATGCTGCAAGTTTCCACCATGATTAGGCATGGCTTAGGCTAGAAGCCCAGGTGTTTCTCTAACACACGTACACACTCCATGATCTTACAAGTTCCACTTTTATTTCACATCGCCGGGATCCGTAAGCAAAAGAACATGATATCAACGGGGTACAAAGTACAAGTGTAATGTTGAAAGCGTTCCCCATGGTACATGGTTCTGCTAATTTCAACTTATAAAGCGCAAGCATATACGCAACAAAGAAGGACCCAGTGGTTCAAGTTTATTAGATGCAAAAAAGTAAAGTGTGCCATCAAGTTCGTGAGAGCTTTAATCACTAGTTTTCTCATAACAAGTTTAATTTGGAAGGTAAACAAAAGCATGAATATACTTGGAATAGCATAAGCTAGTAGGTAGGTATGGTGGACTCTTTGGAATACCTTGGTTTAGGGAGTTGGATGCATGAGTGAAACTCATACTTTGTTGTGGAGGCTAGCAAAAGACTAGGAGCGACAAACTAAGAGAGCAATAATGGCCATAATCATGCAGAGCGATAAAACATCATTGATCAAAGCATAAAGTGATACTACAATTTGAAAACTAAAGGATCATAAAGGCTATGGTGAGTTGAGATAGTCATAACATGGTGTGAGCATGTGCCAAGTCAACCCAAATAAAGCTTCAAAGGAGAATACCACTATACTATGCTTTAATATGCTAAAACAACACATGATTCATCCAAGGCACATTAAGCAATATCAATTGTTTATAACAAGTCATGCTACAGCAAAGAATACTAAGCATAAAGCCAAAACAATATCAAGCATGGCATGACAAAGCATAGGCCACAGTCAAAAACGTGCTCTTTTTACCACATAAGCATGAACTTTCCTACTCTTTTCCAAACCAAACCAAACTATTTGCAAACCAATGTATGAACGAGGGCGTCCAACCAATTTATTCAGAAAACTAAGCAAACGAAAAACCAAAATGAAAACGAAAAAGAAGACGCTCCAAGAACAACACAACTGTGCATGAAACAATAAAAATGAAGCGTTTGGAAGAAACCTGGGATTTTTATTGATGAAGAAGGGGATGCCTTGGGCATCCCCAAGCTTTGACGCTTCTACTTCTTGGATATTTCTTAGGGTGACACACGTGGCATCCCCAAGCTTGAGCTTTAGTTCATTCTTCATCTCATTACTCATTCCTTCCATACACCTGAAAATTTTCCTTCATACAAAACTTCACACAATCTTTATTAGCAACATTAGTGCCCTCAAGATAAATAAGTCTTAAGGTTCAGTTATAACACCAAATAAACTTCCATTAGAACACTAGCTACTGTATTACTTCCCTCAAAAAGCTCAATTTCCCAAAAGAAGTCAAAAAGGAACCAACAAGAAGCAAATGGAGAAAATGACAGAAATCTGTCAAAACAGACCAGCAGGCAAATGGAGAAGATGGATCCCTTGTGGATGAGTTCCCCCTCTAGATGCCTTATGGAGGTGAGGTTTCTGCAATTTCTGGGTGTTCTGTATGTCGTCTCCCTAAATAAATTACACGGGGTGAAACTATTTGACGAGGCGGAGGCGGCGCCAGCTATATGGCCAGAGCTATACGGCCGGAAAAATTGCTCTGCCCGTATAGTTGGTCGTTGAACTCTCTGCCTTCCTTGTTCGCTTCTGGTTTTCTTCTGATATTATTAATATTTCCCAAATAAGCGATTTACGTTGTTTTTGACTCCTTTTCTCCATAGTACAACTGCTCCAAGAATTGTATCCATTGGATCCATCATCTGTCCTGATCCTGGCGAAAACTGACATAAAATGTGCACGCGGGCATTGTAAAATACCAAGATCCTATATTTACAATGCAAAATAATAATGTGAAACATGATGCAAATATGCACTCATCAACTTTCCCAAGCTTAGACTCTTGCTCGTCCCGAGAAAGTTCTAGCTTAATGGATGTGATCCTCATATTCATGAAGTTGAGTCGATTAAATAAACGAGGCAATTGTAGCATGTGTTTATCATGTATGATACATAGGAATACGTTCATGAATAGTACCTTACTCGAACCATTTGGATAGTGTTAGAAGGCTTCCACACCTTAGTGATCAATAGTTCATAAAAGATGAATCTCAATATAATGTCAGAGAATCCGGTTCAACAGGATGAGTTAACAAGGTAGTCCCAAGTATTTTAGGATCAACGTATTCACTTGGAATTTAGAATCTCAAAAGCATATCTTTGTCATACTACAACTCAGTGGTATATGCCTACTTGCTCTTTGCACACTCGCTCTTTTTATTCTTCCTTTTCTTTTCTTTTGTATATATATATATATATGCTTACACTTTTGTTTAAGTGCTATGCAAAGGAGCTAGCCATATATTCCACTTCATGTAGGAGTTCAAAGTTTAACGATCTCAATTACCAAATTCCAACTGCATATGAAGCATTCTTATGACTTGAAGATTCTACCTCAACTTGTTCCCACTCTATTTTGATACCACTTTATTTTCTTTTGTTCAAGGTTTATTTTTCAACTTAACTGTGTAGATAATTTTTATTTGTAAATCAAACCATAGACTTACAACATATTGACTAAATTATCTTTAGGTGTCGTGGTGGTGGCACGGCAGATGCCATGGGTAGGCTAAAGTTTGGGGCCAATGGATGCTAGTGGGATCTGGGGAGGGAAGATGTAGTTGATTCTACACACAGAAAGCTAACGCAAAGATCTTTATTTCCCCTTCCTTGGGCTACAAGTGCTCCTTGAGCTGTATACAAGGAGAAAGAGAGAATTTTACCAGCCTAACGGTACCGAGAATGAGTCGATCCCTTCATCAGGGTCCAAGCCTCCCCTTATAAAGGAGAGCCCTGGGTTCTTCTAGGGCTGTCATGGCAAGCATATTCGAGGAATATGCTTGTCCCAATATAGTAGTTCGGCGCTCCTCTTTCCCTGTCGCCCTTCTCACTGCGGTAAGATTCCAGAGGGCCCCTCCTGCGTGCCTCGGGCTCCAGAACTGTCACCTCCGTGACCTCCTTCTGCCCCTCTGTCGTTCTGCACATTTGTCTTTAGCTCTTGGCTCTGCTCGGATTCCGCAACTAGGGTTTGACTTTGGGCTTCTCCTTCTCCTGCAAGCTTCGTACTATTCGGCCCTTGCTCGCGTAACTCGGCCTGTCCCTCACCTGCATTAAGATCATTCGGGCCAACCCGGCCGACATACGCCATATCTCGGCCGGGTAATGCCTTGCCATTACTATTGAGGTTCTGCCTTTTCCTATCTCGGCCGACCTTTACAAGACTTGGCCAGCTCAGGATCTAACTCGGAAACTGGACGGGGAATAATCCTTTCGTCTTTCCCCGTCCTTATCCTATCCGGGGTTACCTCCCCAACATTAGTCCCCGAAGCTGATATGGTCCCGCCGATTATCTCGGTCGGGTCGTATCAGTTTTATGATACTTATTATGCATTGTTTCCAAGTTATCTCCTGTTCGTTCGTGGTAACATCGTATTTACCAGTGCATGCCTCGACTTACGTGTCATCCTCATCATTGTTTCTCTAGTTTTTTGTTCCTATACAGTGTTCTTGACAAGCTACGATTCTTTCGCCCGCGCACACGCCGTTGCTGCGACGCCTCGTGCGCCGTTCTCGCTGGGGATCGTGAGCTCCTTGGTCAATCGTGTGGTCCTTGGTGCGGCTCCGCTCAGCGACCCGTGGTCGCGCGGCACACACGATCTACACGACGAACCGCCACACCCACGATCCCACTACCTCGCAGGTGGCTCGGTTATAAAGAGGGGCGCGGCGCCTGGGAGTTTCACTTTCCCTTCGTTCGCTCGCACCCTTCTTCTTCCTCGCTCAAGGCTCGTTCGTGGTTCGCCGCGCTTAACTAGTTCTGCGACGAGAGGACTCCGCCCGCCTCCGCCGCCTCGCCACACTTGCTCCGGCGTCGTCGCCGGTGAGTTCTTTTCGGCCTTGCCGCCTAGGCTTTCCTCTAGATCCCTTCGTTTCCTCTTTGTTCTTGCGCCGCGGTTCTGTCGTCGTTCTGCCGCCGTTTTTGTGTAGAATTGCGACGGGGCCTCGTAGCTCTAAGTATTCCTCCGCCGCGAGTTCTTCCTCCGGCGATCTTTCCGGTGAAACCATGTCTAGTTCCTTTAGCGGTGCCCTGGTAGAGGATGATGATGCTGGCTCTGGGCCCGAGCGAGGCTCGTGGCAGGGCTCCTCAGTTACCCGCCGCGAGATCGAATGGCTTATCCGAACTCGGAGGATTCCCGCCGAGGTCTCCTGTCGCTTACCCGGCAGCGAGTCTTCTCCAGACATTAGGGAGGGCGAGTACGTAGTTTTTATGTCACATTTCACACGCGGCTTTGGTCTCCCTCTTAGCGACTTCGCAAGAGAGTTTCTCGACTACTTCGGCCTTCAGCCGCATCATCTTCCCGCAAATGCCATCGCTTCTCTTTCTGCTTTTATCTCTGCATCGGAAGGATACTTTGGCCTATGGCCGTCTGTGCACGTCTGGTCGAAGTTCTTCCAGATTCGTTCTAATGTAGTCCCTGACAAGTCTCTGCACCCTTCCGAAAAACTGCTTACTCAATGCGGGGCAGCGTCCATCACACCTCGGAGGAAGTCCGTATTCCCTCGTGTCACCGGGTTAGAATCGTGCAAGAAGTGGCACAAATCCTTCTTTTACGTCAAGAACAGAGGGGCGGAGGACAAGATTCGGCTTCCTGCCTTCTCCATTGGTACGCCTTCCAAGGTAAATTGGACTTACAATCCGAGGAGGAGTCACGTCTTGGCCGAGCTTTTTGAGACTCGGCTCAAGGAGCTGATCCGGGCCGGTTTACGCGGCGAGGACTTGATGGCTACCTTCATCAGTAGCCGAATTTGCCCATTCCAGAAACGGACTCACAAGCTGTGCTACATGAGTGGTCCTCTTGACCCTAACCGAGTCTCGACCGTGGAGCTGGACAACTATCTTATCTATAAGCGTGTCCGAGCTATCTTCAAGACGGAGATGCCTGAGGATTGGGCTTGGGGATTGAAACCGTTCACCCGCGATCGTCCGCCTCCCGAAGTAAGTTTTAACTAATAACGCTCTGTTATTCAATTGCTTTTGTAACGGTTTTCGCTAATTTTCTTTTTTCTTGTCTTGCAGAGGTTCGCAGAGCAGAAGGATGAGGATGCCGAAGTTTTGTTGCTTCCGTGGCCTGCGGACCGGAATACCCCGGACGTTGGGGAGCCGGACTCCGAAGAATTCGTCCCTAAGTCGGATCCTGCCCCGGCTCGAGCTCGTGGCAAGACCTCGGCCCACGAGGAGGAAGGTGATTCGGACGAGATCCAAGTTCTTGAGGTAGTTGCCGCAATGCCTATTTCTTATGCATTTCCGGCTTCTACTTTCCCAGCTAATCCGGCCGGTCAGGTTCACGACGCCGAGCCTATTGCTTCTCGGCCCCCTGTTACCTCGGGGAAATGCGGGGCTCCTGCTAGTGCCTCAGAAGCGGCCCCCAAGAAACGAGTGAAGAAGTCTGCTCCGAATCCTCCCAAGCGCAAGACCATGCCTGGGGTCGCAGGGTAAGTTCCTTTTGCTCGTATTTCTTGTTTCCCTCTTTCTGTTTTTCGTCCTAACCCCCTTTTTTCTTTCTTATTTTGCAAGGTTCGCTTTCCGTTAAGCTTTGGCGGTCCTAGCATGACTAGCCGCCCGATTCGGCAACGCCTCCTCCGCCTGTTGAAGATACTAGGATTCCCACCTGCTCGTGTTGCCTCTCCTTCAGCTCGAATCAGTCGCCCCCTCGTCGCGCACCTGAAACTCCTTCTGTTGACATCGATTCCACTCGGCCCTCCGAGATTTCCGTCGAACCCGTTGCCCCCTCTATGGATCCGAGCGCCTCTACTGAGCCTCTATCTGCCCCAGCAGTCTCTATTGCAACTCCAGCCCCGGCCGAAGAGGTCGTTATCTCGGCGCCTTCTACGGCCGTGACTCCTGCTGCTCCTAAAGATACCGTTCCCATTACCGCGGTATCGGCTCCTGCTGATGCCTCTTCTAAGGCAAGTAAAACTGTTGCCATCAAGGCCTCCTCTTCCCAGAAAGGTCTTGTCGGCTCTTCTCAGCCGAGTATTGCCGACGTGCTGCGCAAAGGAACTGCGCCTACCAAAGCCTCCGTTACCTCGGCTGCCAGCACCCAGCTTGCTCTTCATACAAGCCCTGCGGCCGCAGTGGTTGCACAACATGTCCGAGGTAAAGTCTTGACTCGGACGGCTAGTGGGAACAACCTCGGCTCGCTAGTGGAATATGCTCATAACTGGAATGCTGCTGATCAGCTCGAGGGTAATCCAATCAGTCAGCCGTTTCAACTTTCCGACATCAGCAGCCGTTTGGATCAAGCTGCCAAGATCATTCTGGATAGCAACAAGATGAACGAGGTAATTGCTGCTTCTCGGGGTTTTAACTGATTCTCCATATGCTATTATATATACATTAGTCCCCGAAACTTGCAAACGAGTAATTTGTTAGTCGCTTGGAAGTTTTTATAGTGCTATACTTAACTCGACTTAATTTAGGGTTCGAGCCTATATCCGAGTAGATCTATCTTAAACTTTGCTTAAATTTTATCTAGCTGTTCTTTGAATGTCTAGCCACATAAGTCCGGGTTAAGCTTTCGACTGCCTCGAATCTACTTTTGGATTTGAATATCCAGCCCCCTAGATCTGGGTTAAGTTTTCGCTTAACTCGGATCTGTTTTGGCTTTGAATATCCAGCCACCTAGATCTGGGTTAAGTTTTCGCTTAACTCGGATCTGTTTTGGCTCTGAATATCCAGCCACCTAGATCTGGGTTAAGTTTTCGCTTAACTCGGATCTGTTTTGGCTTTGAATATCCAGCCACCTAGGTTCGGGTTAAGTTTTCGCTTAACTCGGATCTGTTTTGGCTCTGAATATCCAGCCACCTAGATCTGGGTTAAGTTTTCGCTTAACTCGGATCTGTTTTGGCTTTGAATATCCAGCCACCTAGGTCCAGGTTAAGTTTTTGCTTAACTCGGATCTGTTTTGGCTCTGAATATCCAGCCACCTAGATCTGGGTTAAGTTTTCGCTTAACTCGGATCTATTTTGGCTTTGAATATCCAGCCACCTAGGTCCGGGTTAAATTTTCGCTTAACTCGGATCTATTTTGGCTCTGAATATCCAGCCACCTAGATCTGGGTTAAGTTTTCGCTTAACTCGGATCTGTTTTGGCTTTGGATGTTTATTCATCGGTGTGCTCCATTGTTCAGGTTGCACATGACAGGCGGACTGCCGAATTTCAAAGGTTGCTTTTTTCGCACCGCAAACTGGAAGAGAAATACGAGAAAGTCCTTCCTGTGGTAAAAAAGGCTGGTAAGTTGATAGTTCCTTTTCATCATTTTCGACATTCTTATTCTTTTGTCCGCGAGGTGTCGGCTCACTTTTTTGGTAAACAGGTAATATCAATAATCTCAACATTCGTCTTGAGAAGAAAGTCAAAAGCTTGGAAGGTTAGTTTCCCTCTTACCCTACACCTTTTCGCCCTTTAGAATACGCGCTAAACTTTTTTATTTTGTTTGGCTGTGGCAAAGCCGAGTTGCAAACCTTCGCAGCATCTCACCAAGATTGCACGCCTATGCCTGACGTGATGCTGCATTTTTTAGAACAAAGCGCTACTCATTCGGCGCAGCTAAAAGAAAAAGATGATGAAATAGCTCGCCTGCGGGCCGAGGTGGAGACCCTTAAGCTCTCTCAGAAATCCGAACTAGAAAAGGTCGATCAGGAATTCTCCGAGGAGAAGAATCGGCTGGCTTTGGAGCTGCAGAAGAATAAAGAACTCCTCGAGGCTGCCGAACTGAAAACTCAGGGAATGAGCGAGGAAATTGCTTCGTTTGAGAAGAGCAAGATCATCTGGGCTAAAGACCTCCATAAAATGTTGAGTTATATTCATTGTAAGTTTCTTATCACAGCCAGATTTTTTTTGTCTTTGCTGTCTCCTGACGCATTCGTGTTTTGCGCAGGTCATTTCCCAGAAGCTAAGCCTGTGAGCTCGAAAGCGGTTCTTGCAGCTCGAAAGCGCCAAGGTGTCCCTGTTGATGTTGATTCGGAGTACTCGATGGAAGATTTCCTTGTCGCTGTCGGCGCTGCTATTGGTCCGATGAAAATTATGGGCAGGGTCTTGGTGCAGGCAGCTATCCGAGCCTACCATGTTCTCTGGCCGAATACCTCTGGGACTCCTAATATCAGCGAGGTCGAATTGCTGGTGAAAAGATTAATGGCCTCTAAAAAACAACTAAGTCTCTGGAGGGAATCAATTGGGCGCTGATATGGCCCTCACCGTTATCATGTCATGGTACGAAGATATTTCTCTTGATATCCTGAGGAATTTGCGCACAGGTTCCCGTTGGGTTGAGGACCCCACCTTTGTTGCTATTCGGCAAGCTCGCGCCTTCCAGCTTGTTGAGTATGCCGACGTGCATACCTGGAATGAAGGTCCGAGCTTTCTCCCGAACTCGGACGATGAGGTTGTGGTAGAGGATACATCAGACGATAACTCGGCTGAACAGGGTGAAGGTGCAGATGATTCGGCTTCCTCTGGTGACTCCAGTTCGAGCTCGGACGGCAACGGTGACGCGCGATCCTCCTCCAAAGGTACTGGGCATTCAACTGCGCAAACTGATGCCCCTCAGCAGCCTCCAGCTTCAGCCGAAGTCGTACCTGGGTCCGTGGAAAGCGACGTAACCTCGGCCGAGGTTCCGCCTATCTCGGCGCATCCGGCTCCTAACACAACTATTGCCTCTCCAACGGAAAATCTTTAAGTTATTACTTGTCCCTGGTATGCCGGGCGTACGATGTCCGTGGAACACTTGTTTATTTCCTGTATGACCTGAATCTCCTTTTGCCGCACATTGCTGCGACATATAAGTTTGCAGTTAGTATAACTTTGTTTAAGTGGGTTTCCCTCCGAATTCTTGCTTTGGTAGCCTGCAATTTTTTGTTGTTAGGATGTATCTTTGTCTTTGTCTTCTCGTGTTTTAGTTGAGTAATCTGGGTGTGAGCTTCAAACATCATACGGGGTTGATCTGTTCTTATTCTGAGTGCTGAAGTGTGATACCTTTTTTGTATCAAAGATTGACTGCTACTTTGGAACAACATATGGCAGTCCCCGAGTGACTGCCTGTTCTGCTGAAGTCTAGTGTGCAAACTAAATTTCAGGAACAATATAAGACCACCGCCGAGGCGCTGCTCAGGGTGTCAAGTTTTGGTGCTCAACATAACACTGCGGCGGTATATGTTAGTTCTCTAGTCGCTGCTTTGAATGCCGAGATTTAGTACATAAAATGAAATTTCAATAACATATAGCAGTCCCCGAGTCACTGCTCTAGACGCCGAGATTTAATACATAAGATGAAATTGAAATAACATATGGCAGTCCCTGAGTCACTGCTCTGGATGCCGAGGTTTAATACATAAGATGAAATTGAAATAACATATGGCAGTCCCCGAGTCACTGCTCTAGATGCCGAGGTTTAATACATCATTGGTCCTTGACCTTGAAATACTATGCTACGAGTAAAATGGACGAAGCAAAGCTACATTCCATGGCCGCTTCGTTTCTTCGCTTTTGCGCCTTGTTCCTTCCAGGGGACTGAGCGTCGATTAGATAATAGGCATCGTTATGTAATGCTTTGCTCACGATGAATGGTCCCTCCCATGGAGGTGACAGCTTGTGCATGCCGGCCGTGCGTTGCACCAGTCGGAGGACTAAATCTCCTTCTTTGAATACCCTTGGATTTACCTTCTTGCTGTGATATCGTCGCAAGTTCTGCTGATAAATAGCTGATCGTGATAGTGTCAGTTCTCTGGCTTCTTCTAGCAGGTCTACAGTATCTTGCCGAGCTATTTTGTTTACCTCTGAGGTTGTATACTGAGTAACTCTTAGCGAGTCATGTATTATGTCGGCTGGTAGCACGGCCTCTGCTCCGTATACCAGAAAGAATGGTGTGTACCCTGTTGATCTATTCGGAGTAGTCCTGAGGCTCCATAATACGGCTGGGAGTTCCTCAATCCAACATCCTGCCGACCTTTGCAGTGGTTCAACAAGTCATGGTTTTATTCCTGACAGTACTAGTCCATTAGACCTTTCCACTTGCCCGTTAGATGCTGGGTGAGCCACAGAGGCAACATCTAACCTTATGTGTTTTTCTCTACAAAACCTAGCGAAGGCTCCTTCTGCAAAGTTTGTGCCGTTATCTGTAATAATACTGTGTGGATAGCCATATCTTAAAATAATATCTTTGAGGAATTTCACTGCTGTGGACCCATCGCATTTTTTTATTGGTTTCACTTCAATCCATTTTGTGAACTTGTCCACCATAACCAATATGTGGGTCATTCCCCCTCGGGCCGACTTAAATGGTCCCACCATATCTAAGCCCCACACAGAAAATGGCCAAGTGATGGGTATTGTTTTTAACTCGGCCAATGCCATATGTATTTTGGTTGCATATCTCTGACAACCATTGCATCTTTCAACCAACTCTTTGGCTTCTTTCAACGCCGTCGGCCAATAAAATCCATGCCTGAATGCTTTGGCTACCAAGGCACGAGATGAGGCATGGTGTCCACATTCCCCTTGATGTATATCTAGGAGGATCTCCTGGCCTTCTGCCGAACTCACACACTTCTGCAATACGCTTGTAACGCTTCTTTTATATAGCTCATTGTTTATGATCGTATAAGCTTTTGCTCTCCTTACAGTTTGTCTTGCTAATACTTCATTGCTCGGTAACATCGCGTCTTTTAGGTAAGAGAATATGGGTTGCGCCCATAGCGGTGTGACTTTTTCTGGTGTGGTCTCACTGTCTATTTCCATGTTTTCTGCCGACATATCTACCTCGGCTTTCTCCATAATTGTGCTTACCTCTGCTGTCCTCCTCTTGGGGGATTCCGAGTCATATTGCTGGTCTACTTCCATCGGCGCATTATCTTCTGCTGAGTTTGCCGGAATAAAGATAGATTCGGATTCTGGTGACGGGACTATTTATGGTTTTCTAAGGTGTTCCAGGGCGATACCCGGGGGAATTGACTGCCGAGTTGATCCGAGTTTTGACAACGTGTCTGCGGCATCATTTTCTGCCCGAGGTATGTGGTGAAATTCACATCCTTCAAAGTATCCACTGATCTTTTGCACATGAAATCTGTATAAAGCCATATTAGCATCTAATGCATCCCAATTGCCTGAGACTTGTTGTACTACTAGATCCGAGTCCCCATAGCATAAGATTCGGCGTATGCCAATCTCTTTTGCTACTTTCAATCCATGGACCAGTGCTTCATATTCGGCTACATTGTTGGATGCGGCAAAATGTATTTGTAGCACATATTTCAGCTGATCTCTTTTAGGTGAGGTTAACACTATTCCTGCCCCCAAACCATTTCTTAGTTTAGAACCATCGAAATGCATTGTCCAGTAATTCGGATCTGGTAATGGTGGCTCATATCGCACTTGACCCGCCTGAAGAAGTCGGCACGCTTGAGATTTGATTGCATCTCTCCTATCAAATTGTGGAGCGTATGGTGACAACTCGATTTCCCATTTTGCTATTCGGCCACTTGCATCTTTGTTGCTCAATATGTCGGCTATGGGCGCTTCACAGATCACTCTGATGGGATGTTCTTCGAAGTAATGTTTAAGCTTTTTTGCCGACATATATACTCCATAAGCCATCTTCTGATAATGTGGGTAATTCTGTTTTGAAGCAGATAATACCTCGCTTAAATAATATACCGGCCTTTGTACGGATTTATCATCTTCAAGTCGTTCTACTACGACTACAGCACTCACTACTCTGTTGGTAGCCGCTATATAGAGTAACATAGGCTCTTTTGATAATGGAGAAGCCAAAACGGGTGCTGTGACTAACATTTTTTTCAACTCATGAAATGTGCTGTCCACTTGTGGGGTCCAAATGAATTTATCTGATTTCTTCATCAGCTGATATAGTGGTAGCGCCTTTTCTCCCAGCCGACATACAAACCGGCTGAGCGAGGCTAGACAACCTGTGAATTTTTGTACATCATTTAAGCATCTCGGCAATTCCATTCTTTCTACTGCTTTTATCTTTGTTGGGTTGGCCTCTATACCTCGGCTAGATACAAGAAAACCGAGTAATTTTCCTGCCGGCACGCCAAACGTGCATTTTTCCGGATTAAGTTTCATTCGGAACCTTCTCAAGTTCACGAAAGTTTGCCGTATATCTTCCAGTAAGGTTTTGCTTTCCTTGGTTTTGATGACCACATCATCTACATATACTTGTACATTTTTTCCTATCTGATCGTGTAGACACTTTTGCATGCATCTCTGATATGTTGCCCCTGCGTTTCGCAGGCCGAATGGCATTGTGCGATAGCAATAAGCCCCGTACGGGGTAATAAACGCAGTCTTTATTTGATCGGCCGGATTTAACGGTATCTGGTGGAAACCAGAATACGTGTCTACAAATGACAATAACGCACAACCAGCGGTCGAATCAATGACTTGGTCTATTCTAGGTAATGGAAAAGGATCTTTTGGACACGCCTTGTTCAGGTTCGTGTAATCGATGCACATTCGCCATACAATGGCTACATTGGGATCATCTTTCTTCTTTTCTACTAGCACCGGATTCGACAACCAATCCGGATACAGCACCTCCATGATGAACCCGGCTGCGAGGAGCCGAGCTATTTCATCCCCTATTATCTTTCTCCTGTCTTCGGCGAAGCGGCGGAGAGGTTGCTTCACCGGCCTTGCTCCTGGCCTTACATTCAAAGAGTGCTCAGCCAACTCCCTCGGAACACCTTGCAGATCTTGAGTCGACCATGCAAATATGTCCCGATTCTCACGGAGGAAGTTGGTGAGCTCGCTTTCCTATTTAGCGTCCAGGCCTGCACCAATAGTAACAGTACGCTCCGGGAACTGCTCATCTATTTGAAACTTCTTCGTTTCTTTGGTCGGCTGAAAAGAGACACTGCCATGCGGGTTGGCTAGCGCCGGCATGTTCAGCTGTGCCGACTGAGCGAGGGCTGCTACCTCCTGAATCCTTCTTTTTTCTCTTGCTATAACCAATGATTCAGCCAGATTTGACCCGGCTGATGCACACTCCATTGATTTCTTGTAATCCCCTGTTATAGTTATCACTCCTTGTGGTCCGGGTAGCTTCATTTTTAGATAACTTATATGACAGCTGCCCATGAATTTGGCCAACGCTGGTCGTCCGAGTAGAGCATGATAACAGCTCTCTAGATCCACCACTTCAAACTCTAAATTCTCTGCTCTGCAGTTATCTCTTGTGCCGAATAACACATCCACTCGGACCTTACCAATGGGTTCACAAGAAAGCCCTGGCACTATCCCATGGAAAGTGGTCCTCGTGGATTGCAACATGTTCTGCGATATTCCGAGTTTATGCATGGTATCTTTGTACATGATATTGATACTACTTCCATTGTCTATGAGTACCTTTGAGAATTTGACATTGATGCTCGGTCCAACAAATGTCGGATCCAACACGAGTGCATATGATCCGGGACTCGGCATTATCTTAGGATGATCCTTTATGCTCCAAGTTATCTCCTGATCCGACCAAGGCATATATCTTGGTACTGCCGGCATAACTGCATTCCCCTCCATATGCCGGCGCTACACGCTTTGCTTGTCTTGTTGTTCCGTTGTGAACACGCAATAGGACTGATGATGTTCTCTGTAATCATTGCGTCCGGTATTCGCCGGATTTGTTCTTCCGTCCTGGACTTGGTTCATCACTTGATGTACCGCGTCTCTCCGATCCGAGTTATCGTACCTCGGGGGAGGAGGCGGCAACATCAGTTGCTGTGCATTTGCTCCAGTCAACTGCGGTTGATGCTGCTGATGTACTTGATGGGGTGCCTGAATACCTCCGGGGTTCCCCATTGCATTTTTCATCCATGCACATTGGCGGGTCGTATGGTTGGCTGGCCTGGACGGGTTTGACGTGTGAAATTTACACGGCTGATCTAACATAGATTCGAACGTGTACTTCGGCCTCTCCTGCCACTGTTTCTTTTGTTCTGGGGTCCACTGCCTTTTTCCTTCATTTCTTGGTGTCCACTGTTGAGGACCATTCTTCTGCCGTTGAGTTGCTCCGTGACTCGGCGGGTCTTGTGCTACTGCCGCCACTTGGGCCGAATTATATCTATAATCCGGCCTTTCCTCTCTTCTTCTTCCTCTGAAATCACCGCGCCTAGATGACCCGGCCAAATCTCTTGCATAATGGTCCTGCTGCTCGCGATGATCCGCCGACATTAATTCTGGCTGCGTTGGGTCTCCTAATGCGTAGGAGTCCGCTATTCTGATAGTTTCTGCTAGTGTGGTCGGCATATCTCTTTGCAGACGTTGCCACAATATGCTGCCATAACGGCATCCTTGTGCGAACCAAGTTATTGCCTGCGATTCTATGACTCCTTCACATGAGTTTCTCAGGTTGCACCACCGAGTTAAAAACTCTCTATCTGTTTCATTCGGCCTCTGCTTGCACATGGCTAACTGTTGTGGCCTGTTTGGCCTCTTGTATGTGCTAGTAAAGTTGCTGACAAACATTTCCTCAAAATCCAGCCAACAGTTGATACTGCCGGCTGGTAGATTATTCAGCCACACCCTAGCTGGTCCTTCCAGCATTTGTGGTACATACCGTACTGCCCATCGTAAGTTCCCACCCGCTATTTTTACAGCAGTGGCATAGTCAATCAACCAGTCTTGTGGTTTGGTACTCCCATTATATGTTTTCGTGCCCCTTGCTAGCTGAAAGTTTGGCACAGGTGGCTCGCCCATGATACGTGGTCCAAAGCATGTCGGCCCTGGTGGACCCTGTTCTTCCAATAACTCGGACCTGTATAGCCGGTCTAGCTTCACTCTTGCATCATTTGACGGCAAATCTCTGTACAGAACTCTGTCTTGTATTCCATAGTGGTTGTTTCCATTTCGGAATAACCATCATTGTATCTCTCATTAATTTGATTGTGGCGAGCTGGCCTCGTTTCTCTTTCCTGCTGGGGTTCATGCCTTGGTTGCGGGTTGAGTGGCAGTTCTCTCCTTACTTCGACCGGGGTATTGTTCTCCTGATTGCCTCTCGCGGGTTCTCTTCTGCCGAGATCCCCGTTGCCTCGGCTTCCGCCGTCTTTCTCAACACGGCCGTGGTTCCTCTCTCCACTGTCACCTCGACTTGCATTGCCTCTGTTCTCATTTGCCTTTCCGGCCATTGCCGGATCATACGGAACAATTTGCTTGTTCCTCCTTCCTGAGGTTACTGCTTTGTCCCTTCGTGCATTATTTCCGGGTGAAGATGCCGCCGCCACGGACAAGGCAGGTGCTGCTCCTGCCGAGTGAACCATTCGTGAGGCCCCCGGCCTCGCCGGGTTTGCCCTGAGCATTTCTTCGTTCTGCTGGTTCGCGATGCGCACCAGCTCGTTCACTCTTTCTTGTTGTTTCTGCCGGGCTTCGCCGGTCAACCCCTCTAACTCTAATGCTGCGGCATTTGCCGCTCTTAGGTTTTTGCGGGTCTTGTACCTCGGTAAGCCCAAATCCACTGATTCTGCTTTATGAGCATCATGCTCTTTGTTGATGTCGTCCATGAGGTTTTTCCCTCTCAATCTTAATTCGTCCACCCGTTCGGGCGCGACGTCAAGCTTATTTGCTTTGGCATATTCTCGCAGGGTCCTGTTTAAGGACTCCCGCAAGGCCGACACCTTTTTGGCCTCTACCAGCACCTTTTGCCTGGTTTCCTCTAACTCTGCCTGAGCATTTGCCGGATCAAATATCGGCGCTACAGGTGTAGTCAAGTTTTCTATGGTCGCCTGAAGAATGTTCTCTGGCCTTTCTAGAGGTGGCCCTCTTACTCTTGGTGCCTTTGGGGTGGTGTCCTGCACCTCGGTCGGGTTACTCGCTGGCGGGATTACCTCGGTGGGTAGTGGTGCTGTCTGCCTGGGTGCGCCCTGTACACCGGGGGCGGGTTCTCTGCTTGACCCGGCAGCTGCTACTCCAGTTTGCACCCCGGCCGCGACCATTACCTCGACGCTGCCTGCAGGATGCGCTCCGGGCGGACGGCTTGCAGCGCTAAGAGGTGGATCTCCTGCAACAACAACTTGGTGAGGATAAACGCCGGAGATGTCGACGCCGACGTAAACCTTGTGCCCGCCCAGCTGATGAAGACACCATTACGCGGGGGAGTTTTCCCCCTAAAGCTCCCTGCATTGTCGCTGACATAGTCACAGAGACCAAATCTCTAGACCAAGCCAGAAACAACGCGCTCGTCCGTCTTGATGAAGTTTCCTGTCCGGATCATAACTCTAGCTAGCACCGCTGCTGGCCCCACGGTGGGCGCCAACTGTCGTGGTGGTGGCACGGCAGATGCCATGGGTAGGCTAAAGTTTGGGGCCAATGGATGCTAGTGGGATCTAGGGAGGGAAGATGTAGTTGATTCTACACGAGCTAACATAAAGATCTTTATTTCCCCTTCCTTGGGCTACAAGTGCTCCTTGAGCTGTATACAAGGAGAAAGAGAGAATTTTACCAGCCTAACGGTACCGAGAATGAGTCGATCCCTTCATCAGGGTCCAAGCCTCCCCTTATAAAGGAGAGCCCTGGGTTCTTCTAGGGCTGTCGTGGCAAGCATATTCAAGGAATATGCTTGTCCCAATATAGTAGTTCGGCGCTCCTCTTTCCCTGTCGCCCTTCTCACTGCGATAAGATTCCAGAGGGCCCCTCCTGCGTGCCTCGGGCTCCAGAACTATCACCTCCGTGACCTCCTTCTGCCCCTCTGTCGTTCTGCACATTTGTCTTTAGCTCTTGGCTCTGCTCGGATTCCGCAACTAGGGTTTGACTTTGGGCTTCTCCTTCTCCTGCAAGCTTCGTACTATTCGGCCCTTGCTCGCGTAACTCGGCCTGTCCCTCACCTGCATTAAGATCATTCGGGCCAATCCGGCCGACATACGCCATATCTCGGCCGGGTAATGCCTTGCCATTACTATTGAGGTTCTGCCTTTTCCTATCTCGGCCGACCTTTACAAGACTCGGCCAGCTCAGGATGTAACTCGGAAACTGGACGGGGAATAATCCTTTCGTCTTTCCCCGTCCTTATCCTATCCGGGGTTACCTCCCCAACATTAGGTGTTCTATTAATACCAATGGTGTGGAAGACTCCTATTGCTATCATCAAGTACAAGTAAAATTATACTCAAGCCATTCATATATCAAATAAAGCAAACACAAACTCAATATTGCTCCATATATAATAATAAACTCGGAATTTCATAAAAGGGATCGACTATTCCTGAAGGGAATCCTAATGATGCAAACTTTATTTGTAGTTTGAATTAATGCAAAAACGATGATATAAAACTTGTAAGGAAGATTACATGGTCTTTAAAGATCTCCCCAAGCTTGGAATCAAGCTAGGTGGGATCAATTAACTCCTTGTTGGTACCTATTCTTCCTCCTAGGTAGAAAGAGCGTCGCCTTCTTCTTTCATGTTGCCCTCTTTAACTATGCTTGCAAAGCGAATACTGAGCTCGGACATGTCGTATTGAAGCTTCAACATTTTTGTCTTGAGGAATTTCTTCTCATCTGTGAACTCAAAAACAGTGTTCATTAAGAAACCAACTCTACCATTGATGTCATTGACCTTTTTCTCAAGATCTTTGCTCATCATCCAGTAGGAGTCAATCCTTTCTCCAATTGTTTCAACGCATGCCTTAGAAGCCTTTTCCAATTCATAGATCTTATCATGAATCTCATCTTGTCACACCTTATTAGGTTTAAGAGGTGATGGACCAAGAGGAGGTTTATAATAGGAACCTATGTTGTGATGATAAGGATTAGGGAGGTACTCATCCTTGTTCCTTCCCCGCTCAGCTTGTCTCATCATCTCCATCCTTTGCGGGAACATGTCCTCCTAATTTGGGAGAGGCTTGATCTCTGAACTGGATAATGACGATGATCCTTTTGGTTATGCTTCTTCGATCCTCTTCACGAGCTTCTCTTCTTTCTTCTTCCAGATCTTGTTGATGTGGAAGGGCTGCATGGCTTTGCTGTATGGATGTTTTATAAAGGGAACTGTATAGGGATGACGAAGATCTTTCGAGGCTGGAGACTGTAGGTCTGCAAAAACTTAATGAAAAAGGTTAGAGGCGACCAGCTTTAAAAGGAGGGGTCAAAAACCCTAGCCGCCTTGCGTAACGAGCAACTATATGGGTGCAGCCCATGTAGTTCCTGCCGTATAGTTTGGATCTACGGTGGAACTCAACTATACGGCCAAACCTATACGGGCGGAATTTTTTAATTCCGGCCGTATAGTTGGTCATTAAACTCTCTGTATCCTAGGTAAATTTTTTGGAGAGGGGTCGACAACTATATGACCGCGACTATACGGGCAGAATTTTTAATTCTGGACATATAGTTGGTCGTTAAACTCTCAGTAACCCAGAAATTATTTTGTCAAAAGCATTCACAACTATACGACCCCAACTATACGAGCGGAATTTTTTATTCCGGACGTATAGTTGGTCGTTAAACTCCTAGTACCTTTCTTGGATGCAAGTGTTGATGTCGTAACAACTATACGGCCGAAATTTTTATTCCTGCCGTTCGTTAAACCTTCTGTGTCCACCAAAAATTTCCCGTCTCTCCAAGAATTCTTTATTAATCTAAAAATTAACGAAATATCGAGTTTTGATAGAGAAATATTAGCTTAAATTTTCGACCAATTTTGGCATCATTAATCTTCCTTCTTCTTTGCTAGAGCATGATTTGTTTCTATTTTAGCACAATACTAAAACTAGTCTTTAGCCAAAAATTTAAAAACTTACTCAAACCTTTATTTCACATGGGTTGCCTCCCATGAAGCGCTCTTTTATGGTCATTAGCTTGACCATAGTACTTCTCATTCCATCTTGAGTCCATTCTTCTTGTAATTGCCATTCTTCATATATCTTCGCTTTATCACTTCTTCGGGGGTGCTCAATTCTATGGTGATGGCACTTATATCTTCTTTCACCTGATAATGCTTCAAGCGTTGTCCATTTACCACCCATGCAAGAGAGGGTGTTTTTCCTTGGAGCTTCACTACTCCTGACGGATAGGCTTCTTCAACTACGTATGGACCTTCCCATTTTGATCTGAGTTTTCCTGGAAACAACTTAAGACGAGAATTATAGAGTAACACTTTGTCTCCACTTTTAAAAGTTTTATTCTCTATTTTTCTATCATGCCATATCTTAACTTTTTTCCTTGAACAACCTAGCATTCTCATAGGCTTCACTTCTAAACTCATCTAAAGCATGCATATCTAATAAACGCTTTTCCCCTGCTACTTTGAGATCATAATTTAAGATTCTTGATTGCCCAAAAAGCTTGGTGTTCTAGTTCTAAAGGTAAATGACATGCCTTACCGTACACCATTTTATAAGGTGTCATACCCATTGGATATTTGAATGCAGTAGGATATGCCCATAGAGTGTCATTTAACTTGTATGACCAATCTTTTCTCGATTTGTCCATCTGCTTCTCGAGTATGGTCTTCAGTTCTCTATTAGAGAGTTCCACTTGACCACTTGTTTGGGGATGATATGGTGATGCAACGAGTTAATCCATACTTGCTAAGGATTTTCCTGAAAGTCCCTTTCATAAAATAAGAACCACCGTCAGTAATTAAAAATCTAGGCACTCCAAACCTAGGGAATATAACGTCCTTGATCATATTCACTGAGATAGCTGCACCTTCATGATTTGTTGGGATAGCTTCAACCCACTTAGTAACATAGTCAACAACAACAAGAATATGAGTATAACCATTTGACTCTATAAATGGTCCCATGTAATCCATTCCCCATACATCAAAGGGTTCAATTATGAGACTATAATTCATTGCCATTTCCTGTCTCCTGCCTATATTACCTCTTCTTTGGCAAGCATCGCAGTATTCCACATACATGTGTGCATCCTTGAGTAAGGTGGGCTAGTAGAATCCGGATTGAAGTACCTTTGCAGCAGTTCTTTTACATGCATGATGCCCTCCATATGGACTGTCATGACAAGCCTTCAATATCGCATTCATTTCGTGATTAGGAACACACTTCCGAATCATTCATCAAGTCCATGATGATATAGATACAGATCATCCCAAAATAATATTTAAGATGATTAAAGAATTTCATTCTTTGATTTCTTGACATACCGGGAGGTATAAATTTCGTTGCTGGATAGTTAGCATAATCTGTATACCATGGATCAGCAATTTCTACTTTTAATATTCTCCCAAAAATGATTCATTAATAGGTATGTGGTCATTAATTATTCCCTCCATCCTAGAGAGATGATCTGCCAAGATTATCCTTACCCCTCCTATCTACTATTTGCAAATTGTATTCTTGTAGTAATAAAACCCACCTAATCAACCTGGGCTTAGCATCCTTTTTCACAAGGAGGTGATGCAAAGCTTGGTGATCCATATGAATTATTACCTTAGAATTAATTATGTACGATCTAAATTTATCGCAAGCGAAAATTATAGCTAGAAACTCTTTTTCTGTAGTAGCATAATGTTTCTGAATCTTATTAAGAGGTCTACTACCATAATAAATAACATTCAAATTCTTTCCATCTCGCTGACCTAAAACATCCCCTAAAGCATAATCACTAGCATCACACATAATTTCAAAAGGTTCATCCCACTTTGGAGATTGCATGATAGGTGCTGAAACTAGTTTATCCTTAAGGTCCTCAAAAGCTGTAATGCAGTCATGATCTAAGTAGAATGGAGTTTCTTTATCAAGAAGATTGGTGAGGGGCATAGCTATCTTGGCAAAATCTTTTATAAACCGCTTATAAAAACCTGCATGTCCCATAAACATTTTTAAGTTTTTAATGTCCTGAGGTACGGGGAGATTTTCTATAGCATTTATATTAGTTTTATCTATTTCTATTCCCTTCTTAGAAACTTTATGCCCGAAAACTTTACCTTCTCTCTCCATGAAACGGCATTGTTCCCAATTCAAAATCAAGTTTGATTGCCTACATCTCTGCAAAACTTTGGTCAGATTGTAGAGACAATTATCAAAAGTTGTTCCACAAACGACAAAATCATTTGTTAGGACTTCCATAGTTTTCTCAACAAAATCATCAAAAATCTTTAGAACACATTCCTGAAAAGTTGCTGCTACATTACATAAGCCAAATGGAATATTTCTATAAGCATATGTGTCATAAGGACAAGTGAAAGTTGTTTTCTCTTGATCTTCCAGTTGTATGGCAATTTGAGAGTATCCAGAATAACCGTCAATAAAACAAAAGTAGGAATTATTACTAAGTCTTTCTAAAATTTTATCCATGAATGGTATAGGTTTATGATTTTTCTATGTCTCACGGTTTAGCTTCCTAAAATCAATGCACATACGATATCCTACAATTGGTCTAACCGGAACTAGGTCACCATCCTCATTCATAGCAGCATCAAGACCACCTTGTCTTGGTATGCAATGAGCTGGGCTAACCCACTTACTGTCACAAATAGGATATATTATGCCAGCATCAAGTAAGCGTATAACTTCTTTTCTTACTACTTCCTTCATTTTAGGATTAAGCCTTCTTTGTGTATCTATTACGGGTTCAGCATCATCAAGCATGGTAATCTTATGTGTTACAATAGATGGATCTATTCCTTTAATATCACTCAATGTATATCCAAAGGCTTCATGATGCTTAACCAAAACTAAAATGAGTTTATTCGTTTCATTTTCTGGTAGATTCTTACTAATAATAACAGGACATTTTCTGGTAGATTCTTACCTCATATTGTTTGGAAGTTTTTCAATTCTATTGGGGGAGGTTCTTCATCTCCTGTTCTTACCAATTCTTCATAGTCATGTGGATTTTGTGCTTCCGGGATTGAATCAAGGTAATCATCCAAGTCTTATTTCTTCTCATCATCTGGTGCCTCTTCCCAATTAATCAAGCTTCTTTCTAATTCATCCCGTGGAGTACTAAAATGAATTGCTGCTAATTCGGTAATCATCTTTTCTTCCTTGATATCCTCCACTTCATATGGCCTCTTTTTTAGTTTGGCAAAGTGGAATATCATTTCCTCTTCTCCAAACTTCAGCGAAATAGTTTCCTTCTGATTATCTATTTGAGCTTTGGTGATGGAAACAAAAGGCCTGCCCAAAAGAATAGGACAAAAAGAATCTCGAGGCATATCAACTATATGAAAATCAAGGGGTACATGAGTGAGCCAATAAAGACATAGATATTTCTAATTAATCCTTCCGGTTTTATATTGGTTCTATTAGACATTTTGATTATAGTGTCCACTGGTTCCACATCTGGATTATTTAAATTGTAGCAGAGTTCCTCATAAAGTGATGAAGGCATAATATTTATAGTGTATATCGGTTCACAAATTCCATATAAGAAAGTTTCTCCACAATATATAGGGGTCATAGGTTTAGAAGTTTCGTTACCTCGAACCTTGCCTTTGATGAATTCTGAGGTTTCAAGGTCTAACATAACCACTTCATCTTCCACTGTTCATGCTTCCATAAGATCCTTCATTATTACATTATTTATATTTGTAGCTTCGGAGTTCCTTTCTGGTTTCTTGGGTCTCTTCTTCGTTTGTTCTTCCTCACTTTGTCTTTCTTCAAAGATCCCTTGTATAGGTATCGAAGAGAACTCTTCCATTAGTGCTCTTGCACACTTCTTTTCTTCGAGGGGTTTACGAGGTTCCCATTCTTTAGGTACCTGCAAATGCCCTGCATAATTCTCAATAATTTTCTTTACTGAGTAAGAATCAATACCAAGGGTTTTAATCATTATATATGTCCTCTCATCTGCAAGGAAATCGTTAATGCAAGCATATTCAGAAAAACTATTTGTAGTATTTTCCTTATCTTTAAAATTTTCAGTTGCTTCTTTCATTTTTATTATTAGATTCCAAGCCTCATCATAGGTATAAGATAGAAAACTGCCATTAGAAGCAGTATCTAGATTCGTTCTATTTTCAATACTTAGCCCTCCATAAAAGGTATGGGTGATTAACCAATCAGGTAAATGGTGATGGGGGCAATTATCTAGGTAGCTTTTATACCTTAGATATCCTTCATATAAGCCCTCACTAGGATTATTTTTGAAACTGATAATAATACCTCTCATCCTATGAGCTTTGCTTTCCGAATAATATTTTAATAGGAACTTGGTTGTCAATTCCTACCAAGTCCTTGGTGCTTCTACACAAAAAGATTTGTACCAGTCGCAAACATTATTAGAGAGTTTGTCTAAACAACTGGATTTTAACCATATCAAGATTACAGTCGTCGAAAATAAAGGAACTAAGAATATCTTCAAAGAATTGTAAGTGTCCATATGGACTATCTTCATTGGTTCCCGCAAATTTCTTAGAATGTAATAACTCAAATAATAAAGGCTAGATCTCGACTCCATCCGGATTTATGCTTTTGTTGACAGTTATAAAAGCGTCCATGAGCGAACCCATTTTCCTTACTGCCTCAAGCTGATTTAAATGCTGAGTGTTGTCCATTGTTGTGGTCCTACAACTCAAGTAAAAATTAGTACAACAAAAGTAAATAACTAAAAGTAAAGTGACTTATAGTGCTAAGCTCCCCTGCAACAACGCCAGAAAATAGCTTGATGACTGCAAGTGCACAGATCGTTTGTAGCTAGTTTTGAAATAAAGATATCGATCCCACAAGGAGCAGTAGGAAAAAAGACTAAAATACTTTTAACTATAACTAAACGCAGTACTTAAGGAATAAATTTAAGATGCAAGTAAAGTAGAGTTGTTTGGGGTTTTTTGGTTGAACAAGGTGATTTAAAGTAAGGCATAACTTAATGCAGAAAGTAAGAATCGCGTGTGTAATAGAACTTTGGAACTACAATAGGGAAAATGCATTCTCAGGGATTAGTGGATCCACCACTAGCAATTTAGACTAAGTAATCGAGAGTATTATAACGAATATTTCTCATAATGTGTATGTATGTGGGAGGAGCTCCATATATGGAAGAATATCTAGCAACCGCTGCACACATCATTCTCATAACCACAGCAGACAATAACCGATAACCATCGTGTTACTGCGCTATTAAGGGATTTCTCCCATGGCATGGACATCGTTTTATGAGTTCTCCTTGACTCCCCAAGTTAGTACGTAAGGAATGGCAATGACTTTATAGTCACAGTAAGTGCTATCATCCCTCCGTCTGCCAACAAGTAATCTCCTTCATCGAGTCCCCATAGGAGGAAAATATTGAGGAGGTGCACAACTCCCAATATCAAGATGAAGACAATTAACACATACACATAATGATGTATAATATAATAATCTCTATATCATCTCATTTATATGCTAGGGTTTCTCCATCTCCCAAAGAACTAGAGATCTACTCAGACATGGAGGCAATCAACATCATAGTAATAGTAATGGAAACAATCATAAACGAATAGTACTTGTATAAATCCTCAACGGGTATAGGAATTAGAACAAGATCTAGACAACATGTAGATGGGATGGATGGATATGGTGGTGATGCAACGGTGGATGATGAAAATCGATGCCTTAGCCTCCCGGATCTGTGCAAGGCAAAGATGGATCCCTTGTGGATGAGTTTCCCCTACAGATGCCTTCCGGAGGTGAGGTTTCTGCGATTTCTAGGTGTTTTGTATGTCGTCTTCCCAAACCAATTGCACGGGGTGAAACTATTTGACGAGATAGAGGCGGCGCCAGCTATATGGCCGGAAAAATTGCTCCGCCCGTATAGTTGGTCCTTGAACTCTTTGCCTTCCTTATTCGCTTCTGGTTTTCTTCTGGTATTATTAATATTTCTCAAATAAGCGATTTACGTTGTTTTTGACTCCTTTTCTCCACAGTACAACTGCTCCAAGAATTGTATCCATTGGATCCATCATCTGTCCTGATCCTGGTGAAAACAGACATAAAATGCACGTGCGGGCACCGTAAAATACCAAGATCCTATATCTACAATGCAAAATAATAATGTAAAACATGATGCAAATATGCACTCATCAATCATCGGCAATGAAAGAGGGATCTCGAATATGTCCATCGCGGACATCAAGATCTCCTTCACGGATCCGATGGTCGAGACCCCGATCTCGGAACCCGAAGACCGAACCAGAACCCCTCCAAAACCAAAGATCTTCGGAACCAACATGTGATCTCTATTCGAGCCCCTATTTTGATAAATATAATATAACTTGTGCATATTAAAGCATTCATGCTTGCATACATATCATTATGTGGATTGGGTTAAATAGCCGATTCATCTAAATTAAATATGGAGACTATATGGGGGTTATTCTTGTCTTATATCTACTCCATTTAAATTGTGTCGCTCATCGATACCATGTTTTTTCCACGCCTCCCCGTGCTAATCAACATTTAATTTGCAGGGTAGATAAACAACTTGAATCATAATATTTAATTGTCGGGATTTCGATTCCGCTTAATATTGATAAGTTAGACCTGATATTTCCATGTCATGCATCATATCATGATCATGCCCGATCTTTTGCCACGTCATTAAATATTGCACTCGTTGCCTCTTCTAGTACTTTGCTTCTTCACCGGATAGGACAATGAGTCGATGTGAGATACGACAAGCCTTCGGTTGCCGGACTTTGTCTCTCAGGTGAGCATTCTCCCCCCTTATACCTATTTTGCATTTATAGTCTTTACTTCCTCCTTTGTCTACTGCCATCCTTTATTGTCGATGCTTTAGTTTTGGTACCATTAACTCCCCTGTAACTACTATATGGCCTTGGTTCTCCTATTAAATGTTGTTTGCGTAGCTAGGTTGGACTTGCGAGTCGTAGCACATGCTTGGGTCTTTTGCCCGCTCTCATACAATTGGATCTTCGTAATTGGTTTCTGATGCTACTAGTTAATTATATTGATGGTGGTTATGGGTTACATCTAATGATAATGCATCAATAGGGACCACCTTTGGGGAACTACTTGTGTCGCCCTAGGACCAGTCATTCTAAACATATGTTCTGAGACTATCGCGCTAACCAAACGTGGGGCTATTAGGATCCTCCCTCAACTACTGACGCTATTCATGTATCCAGGGTGCCACAAAATTGGTTTTCCATTTGGTGCATATGCATAATACGCCCTCGGACATGGGTGTGTGATGATATGATATGATATGATATGATATGATATGATATGATATATGGGATATCATGTTGGGCGGAATCCGAAAGAGCTATGAGCCTGGTAACATCCCATAGTGTCTCTGACTTGAAAGTCTATCTCCTAGGAACCCGCTCAACCGTAGGCTCAAACACTGTGCCACCTTGAGAATCGTCGTACCACCTGGATGGATAAAACATAGTAGGTGGCTCTCCTGGATATGCGCATAGTTATGGGATAGTTCTTGATAGGATATCCTGATGGCACACAAAACCCTTTTATTTTAAAAGTGTTGGTTGAAGGGTTGAACATGTGTTTGGGTACGGTAGTGCACCCCTGCAGGGTAAATCTTTTCGAGAAGGTGTGTCCACGGTTATGGATGCCTCACGAGCACAATGTCATTATCATAGACAACTTATACTAAATAATTTAATATATCTATAAATTGACTAGTAAGTAGCTCTATAAACTAAATACCTGGCATAATAAAGTTGTCAACGTGTGCGTTCTGCGAGAGGAGTTTCTCAATTGGTTTTCGAGGGGAAATCTTCGGATGGGTTGTGCCTGGTGTTATATTCTTGTTACCACATAGAGCTCTCTTATCTCGCTCTAATAGCTGCAGTTGTAGCGTGTCTCTATAAGTTAGATAGTGCAAGCTTTAGTGCCACTGAGCCCACCATACCTATGTAGGTGAGAGCCGCCAGATTCTAGTCTCGTCGTGTACTGGCCACAGTAGTGACCGCTCTCTTTCTGTTTTTCCTTTGCTCTTTTTCGGCACGCCTTTGGCTTTGACAGGTATGAGTTTGACGATGTTAGCAAGATTACCCTTCCGGCTTGGCCTACGCAGGGTTAAGGACACCACTTGATTATTCTTCCGGACTATTAGTCCCATTTGGATCTTATCCGTACTCAGATAATATTTTGCTTTCTTCTTGAATTATATCTTTGAGTTGTATCATTTGTATTCTTGACTCGTCGAGTCATTGTTGTATATATATGTTTCTTGTAGATCTGTTATAAACTATTGTGATGTAACTACTTGTAATCAAATCCACCCACACGAAAGTGTTTGGTAGGCGTCTTTGAATAGCTTCTATGCGGATTTTGGCGGTAAATGTTGAGATCTGCATAGACCCGATTCGGGGGCATTACAGCATTGCAACCATGTCTTCTTCACTTCTTTCTTTCTTCTCCCCATCTAATTGTGGTTTCCATCCACAGATGTCCGACTATGTTCTGCATGCTGCCACAGAGACAATTGTGTGCACTGGCTGGTGCTTCCCAGATCTAGTTAGTGTCAATTAATAAATCATGGAGTTGGGTGAATGTTTACCTAGGAACCAGATGCTAGTTAGTACTATAGAGGAAATACAACAAGAACTTTTGAGGATCCACTCGAAATGGGCTCGAGTGATGAAGGTAAAAATCATTGAGGCAGAAGCTATCGGCCGTCAGATATATCAAGACTCGGCTATAGTAAAGTTTTTGCCTGCTAAATATGACTACCATGTGAATGTAATAGATATTTGAAGCGTTGTTATATTGAATTGTAGTATTATAGTACTAATATGTTGTTTGGTCAATTTGTAATCTACAACATTGGCCTAGCGATGCGGAGTTCCTTAATAAGACGATCCCAAACTCCGATTGGATGAAGATAGAGTTTAGCCCACTTCCCAAGGGTCGTCTGTATTGTACCATCTTCGCTAATGCAATGAATAGGGCTATCACAGTGGAAAAGGAGAATATTGATGATGACTTCACACCTCGCTCATTAGACCATTGCAGACGCAATGCTGATACTGATGGATCATCTAAGGTCGTCGCCGATGAGAATAGTGATGATGACTTCACGCCTCGATCACTAGCCTGTTGCAGGCACAAGGCAAAGAGTTCTGGATCATTGAAGGCAAAGGCAAAAGCAGCCGTTGTGAAGAACATGATGATGACTTCATATAGTATGTCTCTTAGTAAAGTGTCAATAAATTGTAGTTTCGTGTCTTATTTTGTATTTGTTGATCTAAAGAAGTGTAATGTGTATGTGAGGGATGTATCAATAAAAGTTAGTTTGTATTAATTGATCCACAATAGTGTAGTGCTTACCAATATAGCATAGTAAAAGTATCATACATAACTGTCTCACACATAGATAGATTAGTGTCTCATACATAGATGGCTAATTGTCTCTTGCATACATAGATATCTAAATGTCTCATACATAGATATCTAAATGTCTCATACATAGATAGATAGACATGTCTGGCGCATCAATGGCATCGTCTGCCACGACGCTCGGGTGGTGGATTAGGCGGCGGCGGCCAACCGTACCTGTGGGGCAGTCCAATGTTTCAAGGAGAAATCACGGACCCGTGCTCGTCATACTGAGTTCCCTGCGTGAGGTCTAGGGGAGGAGTCTAAAAAATGTTCAACCAACTTCTTTGCATCATGAAATCCTGAGTGTTGAATAAGCATAGGTCCGGACGAAAGCGAGTGTCTGTACTCAACACTCCCCGTCTCAAGATTGGCAATCAACTAAGCCTGAAATTGGCACCAATAGGTTGAAAAAATGGATGAGAAACTATGTAACAAGTAGGTGCATTAGATAAAGATAATGTATTTACCGCGTGCTGTTTGCTGTCCGCGGTAGACTGGCACGGATAACTATCCCAAGTAGCCGCGCCTGGCATCTCCTCCAGGTGAGAGTGTTGCATGATGCATAGATGTGTGGTGTTCATATAGCTCTACAAATAGTTGTTGAACTCTTCCATATCAAACTGGGCATCCGAGTCCCAGAGTCGTGTCATCGCGGTGTCCCACTCTGCAACGTAGACCCCAACCCCGTGAAGCCAACCAGTGGCGGTCTTATTACTTTCTTGACAACATACAATTGGGGTGTCAGTGTGGTCAATCAATAAATCATGTAAGATGGAAAAATGCGTAAAAAACATACGTGTGGACGACTGATTGTATGGCACTGTCCATAGGACGAGGATTGGCCAACTGACAAAGACCGAACTGCCTCATTAGTCTTTGTAGGCCCATCTCCTCTTCCTGCATGTTGAAGATGATCTTTCAATTTGTTAGCCAGTACGACGTGTCTCTAGTGCAGAGTGTAGAAATCCCTACATAGTCCCCAAAGATGCAGAATTTATCCCCGATGTCTGCATGCGTGTAGGGCTACCACATCACTCAACTCGCGAGTAGCACGTCAAATTACTCGGACAATGCGGGGTAGCAAGCCCTCACCTAACCGTGAGAAAAGCGTCTCTGCGAAAACCTTTGTCAGATCTAGTCATAGTGTATATGTAGTAACTAATTAAATTAAAACATTGCACATATCTTGCGACATGTCCGAACTGTAGCGAAAGTAGGTAAGTTGATGCCCTCTGTGTCGAAAATTCCGATCGAAGGGTCATTCAACTAATCCGATGGGTAAGCCTTATCAGCCCAAACGTCTGGTCAGCCAATAGGAAACCGCTCCCAGGACCAAAGTTGCAATAGTAGTGGGCATCTAAGCAAGCCTGACTTAGGCGCCTTACGTGGGCAACTGCTGCACATCCTTCGGTACGTAGCCGCTAAGACCGCAGAACCCCAACTCCTTTGCGTAATCATGTCGGCGCTTGTTGCATTCCCAATCTCAAGTGCAATAGGGATGTAGCGAGCGGTGATAGTGGTAACATGGTTCTCAGTAAACATCACCTTCCCGAGAAGCCACCGAGTTATCTTTGGCTTAGTCAACTGGGTCGCTGGATAGTCTAACTTTTGGATCTACCCGAAGAATCATGTCCAAATTTCAGTGTTTTTGTTCTCCACAAAAGCAAACGCGAGTGGGACAATTTGATTGTTGTCGTTTTAACCAATGGTGGTAAGGATATGGCCCCTATACTTGCCAGTGAGAAAAGTGTCGTGTACACATATCACTAGTCGGCAATGAGTGAAAGATTGGATGCATACATTGAAAGAGAAGAACACTCGATGAAGCACCTTCACAGGTCCTCTGGTATCACATAGTATTGGATGTCGACATAGGTGCCTGAATTCCTATCCTGTAGTGTGTGGAGTTGTCAGACTACGGAGTCGTAGGAGTCTCTGAACGAACCAAATCTGTCCTCAAGAACCCTTTTCTTTTCCCTCCAAGCCTTGTCATAAGAAATGTCGTACTTAAACCCGACCCTGACTTTTTTCACTATAGTCTTAACTTTTATCGCTTTGAACTCCACTATCTCTATGTAAAGCAACTGAGCCAGAAGCGTGGAGGATATGTTACGATGATATTTAAGGATAGATGGAATCTCACAGTGTGCATCACTAAGTTGCTGACCAACCAATATGTGTCGTACTTAGGGAGATAGGCATGCACCCTGGCTGGACAATTTATATCTATGCATTCCATTGTCAAGTATTTTTTAGATGACACCGTTGTACTGAAAACCCTTTGCGTGGACAATGCCCAAGCAATGATTGCATCTTGCAAAATGTTCTTATCTGGATATCTAGCATCCTTGGTAATTTTGTTCTTGTGATATTCCTAGGCAGAATCATGATCGTCGTTAACAGTCATTCCGGAAGAGATGTGTTGATTCCATGAAGCAGAAATCGACACATCCTCTCCATTGCCTTCTCCATCAGAATCATCTGAAACATCAGAATCACCACTTTCACCATCCATGT
Organism: Avena insularis; assembly: GCA_023614405.1. Classification (NCBI taxonomy): domain Eukaryota; kingdom Viridiplantae; phylum Streptophyta; class Magnoliopsida; order Poales; family Poaceae; genus Avena; species Avena insularis. Next base: position 479,411,001 of record CM042686.1, on the reverse strand, counting down.
AATCTTACCCTCTTCCATCGAGTCATGCATGTGCCCACCTCCCTTGTCCGCATCTGCCTCACCACTATCACCTCCTCCACCTCTAGCCTGACTGCTCTGCCCTAGTTCGTGACCACCACCTTCTCCTGCCTGACTTCCCTGTTCTGATTCATAAGCACCACCTCCAACATTTTGACATAGAGTACATCCCATAACTTGATTCAGCACTCTGGCCATGATCGTATCCACCATCGCCTCTAGGCAGATCGATCTTCTTCACTACGGGAAGCACTAGTGCGACAGGATTTGCGTGCCTGTCTTTGCAACCTTTTAACCACTTCACTCAGTCTTTGTTACGATCTACATGCCTAAAATCTAGTACATTCTTGGTTGACTTTGTCCATAATGCCTGTACACTAACGGTATATGTTTCAAGGTTATACCCTAAACAACCCGTTAACATTCCTTTAACTGACTAACACTCCATGTTTGAGGGGCAGTCAAATTCAACTTCGTAAACTGAAACTCACTCAAATCAGCTCCATACTCATTTGTTCAGACATTACCAGGACTGTAGTAATATACGAAATTCAGTAAATTGGACATCTCTGCTGACATAAAAATATTTTTCGAACTAATAAAAACTAAGCAATAAGACATAAAACCATGTAAAACAATTTGTCTATATAAATAAAATATACTGACCAACGATCGGAAATACTAACTAAACCACCAAAAAAAAAATCGCACTTATCCACCATACAAATATTTTCATAGGCTCCTAATCATAGCCAAGTAGCTGCATAACCAAATATAATAAACTGTGTTTAACGAGAGATTAAGGTTTATCCTTGTAGCGTGAGAAGCCACTCGGTACAGCGCCACGAGTCACCGGACCAGCACCACGGTGCAGCTCATACTACCCCCAACACCAAGCTCCACCGCAACATAACCATTGCCATTGCTCCAATGGCATACCACCACCATTCCTCCAAAGAACCACAACCAAATCGAGTCCCAAGCTACCCATCAGTAGATCGGACTTCCCCTACCTCTCTAATGGTTTTAGATTGAAGATTTGATAAAAAACTAAGAAAAATCAGGCCAAAATCGGTGAAGGGAAATGGGGTTCTCGAGCTTGGAGAGAGAAGAGAGAAAATGGGCACGGGAGGAAGAAAGAGAGGAGCGGACGGCCGGCGCGTGGTGTGATACCTCTCTGCTTCCATTCGGCGAGCGTGTGACCGAATGGGCACTCGACCAGCATGAGCCCCGCGACGACATGCATTCGGTCAGCCCGTGACCGAATGGGGCTTGCTCATTGAGGCCAAGCCAATGGCGTAGTCGGCTCGACCCAAGCCGATGATGTACTAGATATCGAAAATCGTAAATTCATGTAGAACTTCTCGAAATGATTAAAAAAATATTATTAAAAGAACAGTAGGAGGGAGTACCTCCCATAGCTGGACCAAATCCTGAGTTTGACACATGGCGAAAATGAATCTCAAAACATCTACTAGCACTTATTCCCCAATTCCAGATATACAGTACGAAATTAAATGGGTTAATTGGATAGATACCCTATAATTTCTGCCTATTTGAGAAACGTCATTATAACTTTTATCTTTTGACAAACGCCACTGTAATTCTCGATGCATTCCATAAACGCCATTATGCCCACTTAAACACATAAACCGACCAATATAAACTCGTATTTCTATTTATACATGGTGGTCCTCACCCTAATAAGCTAAGGAAGGTAACCTTGACATAATAAAATTGGAGAAAAGAATAGAAGTAGTGTAAATTATATCACATGTTTTTAATATATGTTTGCAATAGGGTACAATGAGTTTTTTCATATCAGAATCAAATCCGAATATAAAACAAGTCATGTGTCAGGACGTATGAAACTTTCCAATTCATTATAACAATTTATCTTGCAAACAAATACAGTACGTTAGGGAAAAAGGTCAATTTCACTAGTAGTCTAATTAGCAGTGAAACACATGTCATACGAATTAACACCGGTTTCTTAATATTCAGAATTAGTTTAGCATTAAATAATAAGAAACTACATTACAAATCTCTGGCAAGAATATCGATTCACCATCATCATATGAGGAATTGCACAGATCAAACTCAACAATGCAACACTGGTGAGGAGCAAGAACCCACATTTATACACTACTTGTGCAATGGACAATTTTTCTAACGTACATCGGTTTGTATGTTGTATTGTTAATGAAAACTGAAAAGTTTCAGACGTACTGCACCATGAGTCATTTTATACTCGGGTGTGATTATGATATGAAAAAATTCATTGTACAACAGATATTAAAAAGATGTGATACAATTTATACCACTCCAATTATTTTCTTCAATTTTAGTCTATTATTGTTACCTTCTTTAGCTTATTAGGGTGGAGCCCACCTTGTATACGTATGTACAGCAGAAATATGAGTGTATATTGGCCGGTATATATGTTTAAGTGGGCATAATGGCGTTTATAGAATGTATCGAGAATTGCAATGGCTTTTTCTAAAAGAAGAAAGTTGTAGTGGTGTTTTACAAATATGCAGAAATTGTAGTGGCATCTATCTAATTAACCCAAATTAAATTCCTATCCCCGTCTCCTTCTCCAGCATTGCTCTTGACGCGCCCGCCGTGCTCCTGCTCGCTGTGCCACGGATCCGCCGGCGCTTGCAGCTCTCCCCAGGCGTCCGCGTCCACGTCCACGCAACTTCGCGCCCGATGGAGCAACTCTCTTATTGTCAGCACGGGTGAACTGGACTGCATGTGATGCTCTGTTCGGTAGACTTTGCTGGAGCGCCGGAGAAGAAAGAAGGCGTTGTTTTCTTCTGTTCTTGATGATGACGACGACGTCTGTATCAAGTACTATCAACGAACTACTACTGGAGTTTGGCTTAATATATCGCTGCTGTAAGCCTGTAACCTGAAACTCCTCTGTCTCAATGAAGTACAACTGCAATGGGACTTTGGTAATTGGGGAATAGAAGATATGCTTTGAGATTCGTTTTTTCCACGTGTCCAACGTACAACTTGGTCCAGCCCTGGGAGCGTACGACCCAGGGTCACGTAGGATTTCCTTCCTTTCCGTGCGCCTAACAATCTCGATATATATAGAGTCTGGAACGACTATCCTAATTAATCACCTCCTCACTCCCGTGCCTGCCGCCGCCGCCGCCTCCTACCGAGGCTAGCCGCCATGGTCATCTCCCACTCCCACTCGCAGCCTCTTCTCTGCCGGCGCGCCGACAATCACAATGACCGTGATCCGCTCCCCCTCGGCGCCCAGGGCAGCAGCGACGGCTCGCTGCAGCTCAGCGGCGGCAGAGCGCCAAGGGCACGCTCCTACGATGACATGGTTGCGACCTCGATCCGATGTGGCAGCAGCGACAGCGTCGACGTCTACCTCGAGCGCCGCCAGACTGGATCAGGCTACGTGAGCTTCGAGGACGTGATCGTCTCCAAGGAGTTCCGTGTAGGCGGTGACCGGCCACAAGAGGCGGGGATCAGCGACCCGCTCTTGAGGACATCGTCGCGGCGGTACTCGTGCGGGGCGCACCCGCGCCAAAACCGACGCCGGTCATCTGGGCCGCTGGGAACACGCCGCGGCAGCGCCATGCACCGGTTTATCAAGAAGTATGTCGCCCCTTGCTTGTCCCTCATCGGAAGAGCCTTCGGTTGTATACCAGGCGTGGCGGCGCATTGATTGGTCCACCGGCATCATCCATTGTTCAATCAACCTCCCTACTAGAATTGATTTAGTTAGATCCTCCAAACGGTTGTATATTCTCCTGGATTCGTTGAGATACTTTCACAGTCAAGATCCCGGCCGGTTTGTTAGAGAGGTTAGTTTCAGATAGACTCTTTGTCGTACGTATCCCCTCTTTGTCTCATTTAATTATATCATGTGTTCCACATTATTGTTTTTCTTCGAATGTATGTAGTAGTACTTGATTTCTAGTCTTTTCTCGTTTCTGACTGCCGCACCCCTCTGATCGCCTGTCGGGGACATATATAGTCGTCGTCAAAGAAGCTTGGCCTCTCCGCTCAATCCCTTTGGAATGAGTAGAACCTCTGAATCAGCACAAACAGAATCGCCAAAGGTAACACCTGAATATATAAACTACCTTGCTTTGGATGTTCAACACTTGTTGCCTGACAATTGGTTCTACAAGCGAAAAGATAAAGGGCGACTGGACATAATTGATTTGAATGTTCAGAACAACTATCTTCTCTTGAGATTTCCAAAATAAATTCTTCAATAAATTTGAAACACCTTGGGTGCAACTGATTTGGGAGTCATATTACGATATAATGTTCTACCACCAGCTAAGATAACATACTATTCTTTCTGGTGGAGCGGAGGGATTGTGTTAAGCTAATACCTGAATTTGAAGCTTTACCCTCATGTAAAATCCACAATGGGACTACAGTTCTTCTATGGAAGGACAACTGGCACACTGAGAATCTTCAGTTAATATATTCTCATTTGGCCTCTTTCAGCAAATTCTGGATATTACCTTCAGTATGGCTAGGCATCAAATTATTCCTCAAGAACTATTCCATCTGCCCCTCTCACAGGCTGCTCTTTGATCAGTTTCTACAGTTCTGTGCACTTTTACATGATACTGATCTTTCTGGAGAAACTGATCAATTGGTATATCCATGGGGGAAAGGATTCTCAGTATCTAAAGCTTATGCTTTTTTTTCATGCATGAAAAGCATCCAATGTCATTGCCTCCATCTTTCTAATAGTTACGGGAATCATGTTGTCAACAAAAGCACATGGTCTTCTTTTGGTTGTTACTTCAAGATAGATTGAACACCCGAGATCTCTTACAACAGAAGCATCTCTTCGTTGAAGATTATACTTGCGTTCCGTGTGATAACGATGTGCTGGAGACAAGAGATCATCTCTTCTTCCGTTGCCCTTTTGCTAAATCATGTTGGCAATATCTCAGTCCTTCTTTCAGTGTACAGCATGGACATAATCATCTAGACTGCATCTCCCAGTTAAATTCACTAATCGCTAAGCTTTTCTTTATGGAAATCATTACTCTTGGATCATGCTCCATATGGATGATTTGAAATGCCCAGACTATTCGTGTGTTAGAGCTAAATCTTTACAGATGCAGGAGACTCTTCAAAACTGAATTGAGGTGGCTGAAAACAGGGCAAAAAAGAAGAAATGTGGCCTCTTCGCAGCCTGGGTAGATAGTTTTATTTGAACACTCTCTGTTTGTTTTATTTTGTTATTTTCTTTTTAACTTTTGTACAACCCCCATGTATATTTGTGATATGTTAAAAAATCAATACAAATACACAATAGAGTTCTGTTATTTTCGTAAAAAGAAACATACATAAATGAATGCAATGCCTACTCAATCAGCGTACCCACTAAAAAATCCGAGTTAGTTTGATGGAAATCGACATTAATCACATTAGAGAAAACAAAATTACAGCAAATTATATACTTTGTGATAATCAGCCTGACCATCGAGGTACATGGAAACCTATCACCTAAATATGCACAATCAATCCACTCTTGTCGTGTCCAACTTCTTTTTTACGCTTCAATTATTTTCCTACTCTGCACTTCTATGCACATCATACTTCTCTGCACTTCTATCCTCCTAGGACGACTCCTATTGCGCTAGTAATCCCCACCGCGGGGTCGCCGCTGCCTGGCCACGCCCCTCCTATCGCTGCCGGGGACATAGTCGTCATCAAGGAAGCTTGGCCTCTCCGCTCGGTCCCCTCGGAACGAGAAGAACCTCTGCATCAGCAACAAACAGAATCGCAACATGTAACATCTGAATACGGTAGCTACCAAAGTGACAGAAGAGAAGTATATTCAGGGTAAGTACCCTTGTCTTGGAGCCACTGGACGCCTGCGACCGGACGTAGTCGAGCACCCGGAGGAAGACCTCGTACCCCTTATCGGTGAAGTTCCTGAGGTAGAAGACGATGAGGTCGCCGGCGTTGGCCCGCAGGTAACGCAGCCTCTCCTCGATGTTGGGCTCGTACTGCATCACCAGCGGCCGCACGAAGGTCTCATACACGATGTCAGTTCCCTGCTCCAACGGGGACAGTCACACACACAATAAGCAAACGTTTGTTTGTTCAGACATGTATGAGTCAGCAGACCGCTGGAGTCAGAGTTATGCAGCAAACTCAGTGACCTACCCTTGTCTGGGGGTACCACAGGTAGACGAGGAAGGCGAGCCTGAGTTCGTAGTACATCGGTATCCTGTGATAGGAACAAAATGGTAGTGTCAAACCACAGTTTTTTTTTCTTCTGAAAAATAAGTCGTCTCTCTTTTACAAGATCAGAGTACGGCCACAGCTGATGAGCCGTGATTGGTGATTACCTTGATGTCAGGGCGCCTGCGATTTCGTCGAATATGACCAGGAGGACTAGAATGATCCTGCAAGGTTGCTGAAATCGGTCAGGCTCTGCGAGATCAAGATCTCTAACCAGTTCTTTCATGCCACGAAGTCAAACTACATGAGCATTTCAGCAATTACGGGACACGCTCCAATTGCTGAAATCTGGTACGGACGCGTCCTCGATTCTATCGACTACAACCAATTGCAAGCACCGCGTACCAGCAAATCCTAGGAAACCGAGGCAGAAGCTAAAACGAAAGAATGAGGATGGCTCCGAGACAAAGGATTCTGAATCAGTACCAATACTGGCACCAGAACCGGAGCTGATCCGTCCTGCCGGTCCGCTGCTCGACGGCCTTGAAGCACTCCAACGCCGGCATAGCATAGCCGAACAGAACCCTGCAGCCCAAAGAGATCAGCGATCGAGTCAACCACGCGGAGGCATGGCCAATTCCACCAGAATTGCCGGCAAAAGAGCTCGGAGGAAAACCACTTACGTGAGAAATTTCGTCAGTAGCTCGACAGACATCTTCAATTCTCGGGAAGAAGACGAGAAGGGGGCCAAGATCTATGCAATCTATCTACCGAATTTCTTGATGAGTTCTTGGAAACAAGATACTAGTACTCCGTAGATAAATTGGCCGCCCAGCACAGGTGATGTGTTTGGTGGACTATGACTTGCTTGCTTGCCTTGCCAAGTTGCTTGCGGACAGGGGAAGACAGGTGGTTTAGCTTCAGCAGCCCCAACCGACAGGATCACTTCTGGAAAGGAAGTGTGCGGTTTTGCCCTTTCAGCTGCGTTCTGTGCTCAATGATGAGTGGGCCATTGGATTGGGCATTTTGGGACGCATCCTGGATAGGAGGATCAGGGAAGTATTTGTGAATATACTAAAGGGAAAGGTGAATGGGATTGTTTATGAAGAAAATCTCAATAACGTGGGCCTAATTTGGTGATATTAGCTGGTGTGACACAAAACCTACCCAACCAGAAAGTGAGCACAGAAGTGTTGGGTCAGTACACGGCAATGGTATCGTTTCTATGTTGTCAGACACTCTCTGGTTCACTGGAAATTATTCCCATGGATGAAAGATATAATTTATTCATTTTTCTCTGAGAAAAAAAGGAGCATTAGTACAGACAATGAACCATTTATTTGCTCTTTTTTTACCAGTTGTGCGCAAATCGAACATGGGAAGCCCCGATCACACTGTAAGACCTCCCTCCGAATGTTCACTCAATGTTAAAAGGGTTACATTCGAACACAACGATATCATAAAAAATATACTTAGTTTATGTTGTCTATCCTAAGAAGTATCCTCTCGCCAAAAACAAACATGTGCCATAAACAAGATGTTACAAACCAATTTCCTTTTGCTTTCCCCGGACAAGGAAACAAACCTACCCGAGAATATCGGAGCTTAACTAGTATCTTAATCATTGCTTTCCACGTATGTTTCTTATTTTGACAAGTGAATGACTTAGTTCGTGACAAAAGTGTACTAGTATAAGATATCATGTGAGATGTAGGACATCAGAATATCGATGTTTCACTCACGTAAGTGATGGCTGATGCAAATGACATTGATGCATGAACATATATTGATAACACAATATACGAAATTCTAGGTTGGTGACTCATCGAAACATGCTTTCACCAATCTTGATAGTACTCACTTGGTCCCTTCGAATTATCGCAACTCATCTTGTGAAAATCTAGAATCCAGGTAAACCAGACCAATTAAACATTGCATGTATGATGAGATATGTGTAAGAAGATGCCGTATTTTGTCCTCCTTTCATTATATAATGAGAGTGACTGTCAATTTTATAATCTTCCCACATTTTACCAGAGTATCTTTTTTAGAAAAATAGTGGGAGAGTTTCCCACTATAATTTTCACAATTACAAAATACGATATATGTATGCGGTGTCCAAAGGAAGACATAAAAAGCTAAAACCTAAAGAAAACATAAAATTACATTAGGCTACATCTGCATTCATTGAAACATTCTTTGTGCTTTCTTTTCATTCTGTGGCTAACCATGGCCAATTCATTGTAATATATTGCCTTCCATCCATGAATCATTGATCTTTGAGTTTCAAATTTGTTTATTCCTTATTATCCAAATGCTCCAAGTTGCAAGGATGGTAATTTCCATAGCGAATGGAAGCTTCAATTTGTTCTTCGTGTCATCTATTGCTCCTAGAACTGGAAGATTTGTTGATATTTGTGGGCAGACTATATCCTAACTGTAACACCCTCAAATCGGCCCTATGCAAGTTTTAGCGCTTCCCGCCAAACCCGTATAGAAACGATTAAAGGACGCCCACCAGGCACTTAAACGAAGTAATACTATTACACAACAGTCCTTGATGGGACCCACAGAATAGATATATATACAGCAGGACTCCGAGAGTCAAGAATACAGATATACACTACAAAGATCCAAATCACCTTGAAAACGATACAACATCCGAGTACGGATAAGATGCAAATGGGGCTAAGAGCCCTGAAGAATAACCAATGGCGTCCATAACCCTTCCCAGGCCAAGCCGGAAGGGTAACCCTGCTAACGACGTCGAACTTAAACCTGCTAAAACAAAAGGGGTGCCGACAAAGGGCAAAGGAAAAAGAGGAGCGTCGATCTTGAGGCGATACAGCGAGGCTAGAATTGGCTCTCTCGCCTACATAGGTATGGTGGACTGAAGCGGCAGCGCAGCAGCACTAAACAACCTATAGAGACTCAATACAACTGTCGGCTATTAGAGAGAGATAAGAAAGACCTATTCGGATCCAACCTGAAGCTAACACCAGACAAACCCATCCTGATATTTTCCCCCTCGATACCAAATGAGGAAGTCGGACCAAGGAACTCACACAGTTGGCAACTTTACTCATTCCGTTATAGTTGCAACACTTACTAGCCAGATATAGATATCATAAGTCATCCTGAAGCATAAGTAGTGGGCAGTTTTAATTACCATTCCATTATAGTTAGAACATTTAATAGTCAGATATAATTATCCTGAGGAATCCCGTAACCCAGCAGTTGTTGGCACTTTTATCACATTCCATTGGAGTTGCAATACTTACTAGGCAGGTATAGCATGTCACAAAACAACCCAGATCCACCAGTTGTTGGCATTTTTAATATCTATTCCATTATAATTGCATCTGATTACTAGTCACATATTAAGTCAAATTTATAGCACTACTTTAGTTATGCTTGTCTATGATCGAGATACTGTGCTCCAAGTCGTCCATAACCGCGGACACGGCTTTTCGAAAGTTTTACCCTACAGGGGTGCACAAATAGCAACACACACTCGATCAACCTCGGAAAAACCAACTCAAAACCCAACGAGGCTTTCACGGCAAAGCAATCACAGGATTCATAAAATATTTCAGGGGGCCACCCCACTAAGCTACCCGCAACGAAGTTGGCCGGCTCCGGAATGGACCCAGGGTTTGAGTGGACGGCTGTAAACAATTGGGAACCCGAAAGTGTGACTGGGCTTGTCGATACAGCGAAAATGTGTCACGATCCTAAATAGTACAGGTGCTCCACGCACAATCGTAAATAAAGAAGTAAAACATGGCATAAGTACAGGATAGTAATAAAACCCCAAACTAGTTTGTGGCCCCAAGAAATAGAAATGAATCAAGCTCTGGCTCAGGAGGGCCCATAAGGCCTCCCGGATGTGGATAGTGCGAATAGTCAAGGAACAAGTATCAAGTACTCGGGGTCCTACGGGACACAAGTGAGCATGGAAAAACCAAATAACATCTATTGCCCACTGATGCCTCTCCATTAGTTATATCTAGCAATTTAATAGTTGTAATTAAAGACATGATCATCTCCACCATTAAGCATCTGCCAACCTTCCAACAACTGTGGTACTTGACAACACGAGATCGCACCTGAGCAAGCAACTACGACTCGCAAGGCCAGCTATCTACTAAACACAGGTAATAGACTCCATATTTAATTATGAGGTTAATCAGCATAATGCCCCCAAGCCACAGACAAGTATGCATGCATGATCAATTCAGTATGCACAAATGATAATATCATATTATAAAAAATAGGGGTCTCAGATATAGGTCATACATAGGGGACTCGGCAATCTTGGTCTCCGAGGGTGTTTGGGTTCGGTCTCAGCGGGATCGGGATCGGGTTCGGTCTTCAGGGATCGGTCTTCGAATACCGTGAAGGAGAACTTGGGGGTTCCACACCGGAGGCCTTCGGATTGGGTATCATCATGCTCAGGTTCCGAGATGGTGCGCTTTAGTTTCCATGTTGTAGATCTTCGAGATTGTGGACATCGAGTTGGTCTTGTCCGCAAGATCTTGACTTGTAGATGTTGTTCGAGGAAGATCTTGTCGTCATGGTCGTCTTGCCGAAGACACGATACTGAAATGGGGACAATTATCGAAGCGGTTGAATTGGCCTGCATGGAGGATCATGTTTGGTGTCACGTTGGATCAGACCACGAAGCAGTAGCTACACAGTAGTACCAACACTTTACCAGGGCGTGTAGGCCATCACACACGCAGGAGAAACTCATGGCAAAAGAAACAAAAGAGAGCAGAGGCACTCATGCATATGACCACCAACGTTGGCGGGCGCTCAGGAAGAGGCCGGTGACAAGACGGCAACAGGCAACAACGGTCGAGGTCGAAGCACTTGACAGGTGGCTGAGAATAGTCGGAGGAGAGGCCATGGAGGATCTCCAGGTGGAGGACGTGCCTGGTATTGGTGAGGAGCCCGCGGTGGCGCCGACGGGGAACCGGCGAGGCTTGCAGGGGAACGGCAGACGTGACGCGGTGCGGAAACGCTGAACTCGAGCTGGCAGGGTGGCCGTGGAGGAGGCTCGGCCTGGCCGGAGAGCGGTGGCGCGCGCTAGCAACGGCGGACGGCGAGCAGGGCCGAGGACAAGCTGGGGCACGGGGCGGTGCTGCCTAGGAGAGGGAGGGTGGAGCTCGCACGGGCCGAGGCGGCGATGGGAGGCAGAGGGCCGGTGATGACGCGATGCAGGGGCAACGACGGAGGAGGTCACGCGGGGCAGACCGGGGACTCGCGGTGGCGAGGACAAGGCCGGCGGTGGCTCGGGCTCGGGGGTGCGTGGCGCGGCAGACAAGGACGGAACGGAGGAGGGAGGCGGCGGTTCTCGCTGGCGGTGGGGAGCACAGCAGCTTGGACACGCAGGTGGCCGCCGAGGAGGAGATCAAGGGCCCTGAGAGAAGGAGGAGGATCTTTGGCGAGGCGGAGGGCGACCTCGGTGTAGGGTTAGGGAAGGGAAGTGGTCCCGGTGGCGGGCCGGAGCGAGCGGTTGGCGGGGATGGAGAGGATAGCGCCGCGGTTGGTGGGGAGAGAGAGGAGGGAGAAGGCAGGCGCGGGCTGGGTGGGGCCTGCGCGATAGGTGGCGGGGTTCGCGTACGGGGCCTGGGGATCGGCAGGGATGGGGAGGGGCGACGGGAAGGAAGTGGGGGCTGGGGGATCCAGTGGCGGTGTCGCTGGGCGTGTTGGGGAACGCGCCCAGGTGGGGTGGGGATTGGGGAATGGGCAGGTGGTGTGGAGGGAGTGAGGTGGAGGGGTTGGTGAGGTGGAGGCCTGGGATTGGCCAGGGTGAGGTGGCGGCTGGGGTAGAGATTAGGTGGGGGTGTGCGTGCTGTGTTGGGTGCAGGGAGTGTGGCTGCGCGCGCGTTGTGTGTTGCGTGTGTTTAGGTTAGGTGGTAGTTGGGTCAGGGTTAGGGTTAGACTGGTTAGTCTAGGGTTAGTTCTAGATCTTTAGTGATAAGACTGCCGGGTAGTAGGTGGCCTGGCCTACGGGTCGGCTGCCTCCCCGGGGATTTTAAAACATGTTTTTATTATTTATTTATTTTTATTTGTTTAAAACAAAACATTTACAAATAGGTTTTTGGACAAATAAACGATCCGGAAAAAGACCGGTGTTTTAATTTTGAATAAAGACGGGGATATTTAGAAAAGCAAAATAGGCTTTTAGAAAATAGTTTTAGGCAAAAATATGCATGATGGCATGACGATGCTCAAATGCAATGTGGCATGATGATATGAGCATGCGGTCACGATAATGTGCCACACAAAAACACAGCGATTTTCTAGTAGTGGTTTTAGCGGGATGCCACAATTCGACACCACTAACAAGGGATCTCGCCCTCGAGATCCGCCTCATGGTACCAGGAAGAAGGTCGGTGATCTGAATCTTCTCGCTTCATGTAGATCCTCGCGACACCACTAACAAGAGTTCGTTGTCCGTGATCGTCGAGAGAACACTCCGGGAACAAAGGTGAAGGTAGAGGTATCAACAAATAAAGCCACCTCTAGCTTCCGTGGACGGAGTAAAATTGCTTGATCCACCGATTCGATGTACAAGAGCGAATGATAAGAGCAGTCGGATGGTGATCAGTCCATCGCGCACCCAAAGCATTACTCTGCACACGAATAGGAGAATTATGCAACCAACTCTCGGAATTAGACTGAAATCTCAACAATCGAGGTTCAGAACAACGGAGTGATGCAGGCTCTGCATCGGATCTGGCGTAGATGATGTCGTCGCGTTGGAAAACTCCAGAAGGCACAAACAAGGAACAAAGCATGGTACCACAGACAAAGGATCACTCAGATAGCATGTAGCCCGGATGTAGAAGCACCGTTACCAAAGGAGGAAGCGAAACCCTGAAGGTACGACGGAACCCAACCACGAGAATTCCTAGACTCGAAGAAAATATATGAGAGCAGATTCAAAACACGCAGAGGTAAGAGGTGAACAGCAGAGGGGTAAGGAGTAAAATCAGACCTAATCATATCTATCCACCGATTTTGCAAAATAGTTTTGACACTCTACTCTGGCCGTTAGCTAGGTTATCCTACAGGCTGGACTTATGGGGCATCGCAACTGCTGAGCTCTGATACCACTCTGTAACACCCTCGAATCGACCCTATGAAAGTTTTAGCGCTTCCCGCCAAACCCGCATAGAAACAATTCAAGGACACCCACCAGGCACTTTCGTGCGAGTGGAAAACGAAGTAATACCATTACACAACAGTCCTCGATGGGACCCACAGAACAGATATTTATACAGCAGGACTCCGAGAGTCAAGAATACAGATATACACTACAAAGATCCAAATTACCTTGAAAACGGTACAACATCCAAGTACGGATAAGATGCAAATGGGGCTAAGAGCCCTGAAGAATAACCAATGGCGTCCATAACCCTGCCCAGGCCAAGCCGAAGGGTAACCCTGCTAACGACGTCGAACTTAAACCAGCTAAAACAAAAGGGGTGCCGACAAAGGGCAAAGGAAAAAGAGGAGCGTCAGTACTGAGGCCAGTACACGGCGAGGCTAGAATTCGGCGGCTCTCGCCTACATAGGTATGGTGGACTGAAGCGACAGCGCAGCAGCACTAAACAACCTATAGAGACTCAGTACAACGGTTGGCTATTAGAGAGAGATAAGAAAGACCTATTCGGATCCAACCTGAAGCTAACACCAGACAAACCCATCCTGGTATTTTCCCCCTCGAGACCAAATGAGGAAGTCGGACCAAGGAACTCACACAGTTGGCAATTTTACTCATTCCGTTATAGTTGCAACACTTACTAGCCAGATATAGATATCATAAGTCATCCGGAAGCATAAGTAGTGGGAAGTTTTAATTACCATTGTGTTATAGTTGGAACATTTACTAGTCAGATATAATTGTCCTGAGGAATCCCATAACCCAGCAGTTGTTGGCACTTTTATCACATTCCTTTGGAGTTGCAATACTTACTAGGCAGGTATAGCATGCCACAAAACAACCCAGATCCACTAGTTGTTGGCATTTTTAATATCCATTCCATTATAATTGCATATTATTACTAGTCACATATTAAGTCAAATTTATAGCACTACTTTAGTTATGCTTGTCTATGATCGAGATATTGTGCTCCAGGTCGTCCATAACCGCGGACACGGCTTTTAGAAAGTTTTACCCTGCAGGGGTGCACAAATAGCAACACACACTCGATCAACCTCGGAAAAACCAACTCAAAACCCAACGAGGCTTTCACGACAAAGCAATCACAGGATTCATAAAATATTTCAGGGGGCCACCCCACTAAGGTACCCACAACGAAGTTGGCCGGCTCCGGAACGGACCTAGGGTTTGTGTGGACGGCTATAAACGACTGGGAACCCAAAAGTGTGACTAGGCTTGTCGACACAGCGAAAACGTGTCACGATCCTAAACAGTACAGGTGCTCCACGCACAATCGTAAATAAAGCAGTAAAACATGGCATAAGTACAGGATAGTAATAAAACCCCAAACTAGTTTGTGGCCCCAAGAAATAGAAATGAATCAAGCTCTGGCTCAGGGGGGTCCATAAGGCCTCCCGGATGTGGATAGTGCGAATAGTCAAGGAACAGGTATCAAGTACTCGGGGTCCTACGGGACACAAGTGAGCATAGAAAAACCAAATAACATCTATTGCCCACCGATGCCTCTCCATTAGTTATATCTAGCAATTTAATAGTTGTAATTAAAGACATGATCATGTCCACCATTAAGCATCTCCACCATTAAGCATCTGCCAACCTTCCAACAACTGTGGTACTTGACAACACGAGATCGCACCTGAGCAAGCAACTACGACTCGCAAGGCCAGCTATCTACTAAACACAGGTAATAGGAGGTGTCCAAGGCAATATAGAGGCTGCACGGGATATAACTGGTGTTCGGAAACTAAAGCATCACGACACGGATAGCAATAGATCAACAGGAGGAAATAAAGACTATAAATGCAAAATAGGTAGAAGGGGAAGAGATGCTCGCCTGGGAAACACTGTCGAAGGATCATATCTGGAGAACTTGTCAATACTCGCATTAACTCATCAGCCTAATCCGTGAAGAAGCAAACACTAAAAGAAACACCGGATGCGATATTTAATACTATGGCAGAAGATCCGACATGCTTATGATGTGATGCATGGCATGGCACAGAATCGGGGCAATTAGGCAATATTAAGCAGAACCGGGGTCCCGACAAATAATTAAACGGTTCAATTTGTTTAGACCCCTACAATTTAAAGGTTGTATTAACAAGGCAATTCATGGCATCGGTGCGCTACACAAATTAAATGGAGTCCGGAATAAGACAACAATATCCCGCATATAGACTCCATATTTAATTATGAGGTTAATCAGCATAATGCCCCCAAGCCACAGACAAGTATGCATGCATGATCAATTCAGTATGCACAAATGATAATATCATATTATAAAAAATAGGGGTCTCAGATATAGGTCATACATAGGGGACTCGGCGATCTTGGTCTCCGAGGGTGTTTGGGTTCGGTCTTAGCGGGATCGGGATCGGGTTCGGTCTTCAGGGATCGGTCTTCGAATACCGTGAAGGAGAACTTGGGGGTTCCACACCGGAGGCCTTCGGATTGGGTATCATCGTGCTCAGGTTTTGAGATGGTGCGCTTTAGTTTCCATGTTGTAGATCTTCGAGATTGTGGACATCGAGTTGGTCTTGTCCGCAAGATCTTGACTTGTAGATGTTGTTCGAGGAAGATCTTGTCGGCATGGTCGTCTTGCCGAAGACACGATACTGAAATGGGGACAATTATCGAAGCGATTGAATTGGCCTGCATGGAGGATCATGTTTGGTGTCACGTTGGATCAGACCACGGAGCAGTAGCTACACAGTAGTACCAACACTTTACCAGGGCGTGTAGGCCATCACACACGCAGGAGAAACTCATGGAAAAATAAACAAAAGAGAGCAGAGGCACTTATGCATATGACCACCAACGTTGGCGGGCGCTCAGGAAGAGGCCGGTGACAAGACGCGCTTGGGAGACAACAGGCAGAGGCCAAAGCACTTCGACGGCTGAAGGCGAGGTCGCTGCCGAAGGGTGGTCGGAGGAGAGGCCACGGAGGATCTCCAGGTGGAGGACGCGCCTAGTACCGGTGAGGATCCAGGTGGCGCTTAACGGGCACCTTGGCGAGGCTTGCGAGGGAGCAGGTGACGCGTGGCGAAGCATGAACTTGAGCTGGCAGGGCGGCCGCGGAGGAGGCTCGGCCTGGCCGAGCGGCAGGCCAGCAGAAGCGGCAACCGGAGGAGGTCACAGTGAGGCAAGCGAGGGACTCATGATGGCGAGGACAAGGCAGTGTGGCTCGGGCTCGGGGTGCGTGTGGCGCGAACAAGGGCCCAGGAGGAGGAGGCGTGGCGGTTCTCGGCGGTGGGAGCTGGGCAGCCAAGGCTCGGACACGCAGGTGGCGGCCGGAGGAGGAGACCGGCGGGGCCCTACAGGGAAGGAGGAGGATGTTGGCGAGCGAGGCGGCGGAGGGCGGCCTTGGTGCGGGGTTAGGGAAGGGAAGTGGTCCCGGTGGCGGTCCGGAGCGAGCAGTTGGCAGGGATGGAGAGGATAGCGCCGAGGTTGGTGGGGAGAGAGGGGAGGGAGAAGGCATGCGCGGGTTGGGTGGGGCCTGCACGGTAGGTGGCGGGGTTGGCGTACGGGGCCTGGGGATCGACGCGGGGTGGGGCTGGGGCGAGCGGGAAGGAAGTGGGGGAGCGGGGGATCCGAGGCGGGCGGCTGTCGGTCGCTGGGCGTGTTGGGGAACGCGCCCAGGTGGGGTGGGGATTGGGGAATGGGCAGGTGGTGTGGAGGGAGTGAGGTGGAGGGGTTGGTGAGGTGGACGCCTGGGATTGGCCAGGGTGAGGTGGCGGCTGGGGTAGAGATTAGGTGGGGGTGTGCGTGCTGTGTTGGGTGCAGGGAGTGTGGCTGCGCGCGCGTTGTGTGTTGCGTGTGTTTAGGTTAGGTGGTAGTTCGGTCAGGGTTAGGGTTAGACTGGTTAGTCTAGGGTTAGTTCTAGATCTTTAGGGATAAGACTGCCGGGTAGTAGGTGGCCTGGCCTACGGGCCGGCTGCCTCCCCGGGGATTTTAGAACATGTTTTTATTATTTATTTATTTTTATTTGTTTAAAACAAAACATTTGCAAATAGGTTTTTGGACAAATAAACTATCCGGAAAAAGACCGGTGTTTTAATTTTGAATAAAGACGGGGATATTTAGAAAAGCAAAATAGGCTTTTAGAAAATAGTTTTAGGCAAAAATATGCATGATGGCATGACGATGCTCAAATGCAATGTGGCATGATGACATGAGCATGCAGTCACGATGATGCGCCACACAAAAACACAGCGATTTTCTAGTAGTGGTTTTAGCAGGATGCCACACCAACATGCCCTAGCAAATGGGCAGTCCGAGAAGAGATGTAATAATATTTCATTTTCATCACCTTCCAAAGTAGCACATTTGTAAGTTGGCAAATGGAAGCTTTTCCTTTGCAACAAATATCTTAGTTCATCCTATTATGAAATAATAGCCAAAAGAAGAATTTATGTTTTTGTTGACAGTTACTTTTCTAGATCCATGTATTGAGGTGGCATTGTATCAAACCCTACCACAACTTTATTTGCTTTTGAAGCAGTAAAAACGTCAGTGTTTCAGATATATGAGCACGATCAATTTATCCATAGCGCATGATTTTTGTAGCATTGTTGCATATCTTCTCTGGTTGTAAAAATTCTTGATATGCTTGCTGAGAGAGGGGCAGATTGAACATGTCCTCTAGATCTTCCTGATTGACTTCTTGAGAGACTATAATTTGGTGCTTTTTGCAAATGAGTGTAAGTGTGGTAATTTCTGGTGTGGGCATACTTCATGCCATAGATCTGGCTAAAATAGAGCACTTCGAACATCTCCCAAATTACATATATCCATAGCTTTGTAATGATCAAGAAGTTTAAGATGGTCCCTCCACCAGAATGATCCTTCCACTCTGTGACCTAGTAGTGTATTATTGTTGTAGTAGGAATCCATGCGGGATTCATCAAAGGTGTATCAATCTTGTTGGAGAACTTGTGTAGATTTTTCAGCATTAAGGTTTTATTATGAATATTTAATTTTTAACTCCTAAAACACCATGGTTCTTGGGTTTACACACTATAGACCATGCAACCAGGAAGGCCTCAATCTTCAAAATCTAGTTTCCTCTAGAAGTAATCTCTCACTAATTTTATCACTTGCTCTTTCAACGAAACAAGTATTTTATGAGTGCATTTTTAGCATGTTTACCTTATCTTTTTGCATTAGTAGTGTTAGGATTTTGGTATTTTACTGTGTTTATGCGCACCTTTTATGCATGTTTCACCAGTATCCCATAATTAAATGAGTTGATGAACAATTCAATTGAAGCAATTAATTCTAGGCACAAATATGTTGATTGGAAACCATTAAATTCTTCCAAACAATTATTCAGGTACTGAAGAGAAATGGTCAAAGAGAAACTATTCGAACAAGGCATCCAGAATATTTAACGACCATAGGTACCGCGGGTGCCCATACTCATTATCTAGCCATACCGTATGTTGTTGCTTCTTCCTCATCAAATACTTTCACCCCGTGCAAACGGATCTGAGGTCCTATATTTAGACACAGCACAACTCAGAGAAATCTCACCTTCAGAAGGCATCTGGAGGGGAACTCGTAGAAGGGCATCATCTTCAACACTATGCAGAACTTGGAGGCCTAGGCATTGATCCACATCCTCAACCGCTACATCTTCATCGCCATCATCATCCTCTACGTACCCATTACATTTTACATTTATCTTGTTGTAATTCCAAACCTATGTTGTGGATTTGCACAAGTATTCATCCATTCCTTCGCACTTTATTTATATTATGATGATGTTGATTGTCTCCATATGTGAGTAGTTTTACTTGTTCTAGGAGAGATGATGAACTAAAATAAAGATTATCTTATATATGTATGTGTTCAATAATGTATCTTGAAATTATGCGATTGACGACTGCATAGTAGCCGCCTGGACTTGAGAGGAAATTACCGTTGGCATATGGATGGTACATTGAAGGCATTAAGTGGAATATAGCATCAGCTTATCATTCATATGTTCAATGGGGGTAAAGAGGACTCACAAAGCTCATGTCCATGACTATGGGGTTAGCCATTAATTTCTAGTAGATCATGGTGGTTTATTATTGATCACTAGATGTGGTTGTGAGGGATGAAATAGCTTGTGCTATTTGTGACATATTTATTTGGAGCTCCTTCCACACATAAACGTATAAAGAAAGACATAAATATATCCTAATAATGTTTTACTCAAATGCTAGTGACAGATCCAACACTCCCTAAGAACACTTTTAGCCCTATTGCAATTTCATATTACTCACAGCACAACCCTCACTATTTGCTTTCTCTACTTCACATTATTGCCTTGCTCACAAACACAAACATAAACACTCTCATTACACTCTTGTTTGTAATCAAAAACAACTTGCACGCACTCTTTGGTAAATTCATAATGAGGGGCATAAAGACCATCACCAGTAGCTCTCTATGGTTTGATACTCTTACTCAAAAACTAGTTACATACAACTTGTGCATTTGTAATCATCATATATCTAGACAACGTATGAGGAAGATGGGAGTAGATGATAGGACAGAGCTTACCAATTGCAACTTTTTCTCCATATGCTAAAACATTGTACTAGAATTAAGGCCTTTCACTACTAGGAACAAAGCTATAGGTAGGTTCATTACTTGAGACACATCAAAAAAGCGAATGTGTCATGAGTATATACTCGTAGTGCACCATATATTGATGCACCACGACTATTCACTTACCCGTGGCGCATTAGGTTTGTGATATGCCACCGGTAGTTGGTGTACGGGACGATAGGACTGTCCCCCCTTAGTCGTGGTGCATGGCTCCATGGTGCGCCACGAGTATTTTTATACCCGTGGCCCACCACCGTGACATGCGCCACGACTAAGGGGGGGTACCCCAGGTACACACGGGGGCAAGTTAGTCGTGGAATTGCTTGATCATTGAAAGGTTGCTTGGAAGGCCCGGTAGACAAAGGCACTAGCGGGTAGAGACCATCATGACATGGACCCTTACATAGAATTCTCCTTTTGGCCTGGTCCTTAATCAAGAAAAAATATGGGTGAAACTTAAGAAAGACATCATTATCAAGAGTAAGCTTATGTACTGAAAGAAGATTCTTGGATGCATCTGAAACATGAAAAATGTTTTTGAGATGTAAAGTCCTATGGGGAGTGTGCGACATTGAATGACCAATATGAGAAATTGCATACCATTACCATTGGCCCTATGGACTTGATCACATCCTGTGTACTTCTCCTGGAAGGAAAGCTTGCTCATCTCATTGGCAACGTGATTTGTAGCACCAGTTTCAGAATACCAGTTTGTGTCCACAACATAAGAAGCCATGTGGGCACCCTTGTCACCACAATCACCATCATCACGGCGATCATGGTCATCATCACGACGGTCACGATTGTTCTGAAACCTCCACCAGCAGTCATTGGTAGGATGCTGATACGTCCATTTTGTATCACCATTTTATATCATAATTCACTGCCATTCATTGATATATTTCATATTAAGAGATGGTACTTATGTTAGTTCATCTATTTTTGCATGATTGATGATTTTGGGAGGATGAATCATCGGAGTCAGGATTCTGATGGAAAAAGCACTGTTTGGAGGCAAAATTGGCGAAGATCAGAAAATATATGGAAATTCCTATTTTTCCAGAAGATGAAGGAAGCTAGAAGGGGAAGTGGAGATGGGCCACAGGGGGCCCACACCACCCCCTGGCGCGGCCTAGCCCTGGCTGCACCACCAGGTGGTGTGGCCACCCTGGCTCACCTCTAGCATCGCCCTCTGACGCATATAATCCCCTCGAAACCCTAAGACTCAGGGAGCAACCACAGAAAGATTCCGCCGCCTCTACGGGGCGGAAAACTACAGAGAGAGAAAGAGCTCTCCAGCAGGCACAAATCTGCCGAGGAAATTCCTTCCCGGAGAGGGGAGATCGCCACCATCAACACCATCATCAAGCTAGACTTCATCGGGATCATCATCATCTCCACCATCATATCCACCAGCACCATCATCACCACTCTGTACTGCTGGAACAATTGGGTTGAATCTTTCATAATTCTTAGGGGAAACTATCCCAGTGTTGATTACTTGTTGTAGTTGATGCTATTGAGTGGAACCATTGAATTATTGTTATGTTTAGATTGTTACTTATAATTATTTCATCTCTGATCTTGATCCATATGATGTCTCGTGAGTAGTTCGTTTAGTTCTTAAGGACATGGGAGAAGTCATGTTGTTAGTAGTGGAATTGTGTTGAGAAAGATTCAATGGTTTGATAATTAAGTTGTGGTGTTATTCTTCTAATGGTGTCATGTGAACGTCGACTACATGATACTTCACCTTTATGGGCCTACGGGAATGCATTGTGTATTTGGCTACTAATCGTAGGGGTTGCTGGAGTGACAGAAACCTGAACCTCCATTAGGAAACCTTTGCATAAGGGAGTATAGGATCTCAGAGTCTAAGGCTGTGGTTAGGTTTTTATCTTAATTACTTTCTTGTAGTTGTGGATACTTGCAAGGGGTATAATCACAAGTATGTATTAGTCCTAGGAAGGTCAGTACATTAGCACAGGTTCACCCACACAACACTTATCCAACCAAAGAATATTAATCAACTGTATGAAGCGAAAGCACTTGCAGTATTCCCATGTGTCCTCGAGAATGTTTGGTTATCTTAAGTAATACAACCGGCTTGTCCTTTGCTAAAGAAAGGATTGGGCCACTTGATGCAATTATTATTATTGTCTTTTATTTACTCGCACTTTATTTATCTACATTATCAAAAACCTCTAAAAATCCGTTTGCTAAGTTTTATAGA
This sequence comes from Avena insularis, assembly GCA_023614405.1. Lineage (NCBI taxonomy): Eukaryota > Viridiplantae > Streptophyta > Magnoliopsida > Poales > Poaceae > Avena > Avena insularis. Next base: position 479,388,763 of record CM042686.1, on the reverse strand, counting down.
GAATTCCTGATCCAAGCCACCCGTCAACACCTTCTGGTCCTCGTTGGGTTCGACACTCTTACTTATAGAAAATACTGTGATACACCCCGTATACTTGTGGGTCATTAAGACTATTTTCTGGCGCTATTGCCGGGGAGTGAAGTGCTACTGGAGAGTGGAACTGGTAAAGGAAACTTCTATTGTGAGTATTGTTTATTTCTGTTAGTTACCTTATTTCAATATGGATAATTCACTTAGTTTCTTATTTCGTAATGCTACTACCACTGCTAAGGTAGTAGATGAACCTTCACCTATTGAAAATGATACTTTTAAGATACCTACAGGAATTGTTGATCGTGTTATGGATAACTACTATTTTGGAGATGGAACTATCCATCCTGGTGACCATTTGCTTTTTATACACGAATTATGCGGGTTGTTTAAGTGCGCAGGTATTACAACAGATAAAGTTAAGAAAAAGTTATTCTCTGTATCACTGAAAGGAAGAGCTGAGGAATGGTATAAGCTGCTAAAGAATGGCCAATCTCTTGAATGGGAGGAAATTGTACCTCTCTTTTATTCCAAATTTTATCGTCCTAGTGAGATTCATAAAGATCGGAATCAAATATATAACTTTTGGCCTCGTGATGGAGAGAGTATAGCTCAAGCTTGGGGGATATTGAAGTCACTAATGCTCAAATGTCCTACTCATGAGATCCCTAATAATATTATTATGGATAACTTTTATGCAAGGCTTTCTCTTCATGATAAGGATCTATTGGATGCTTCTTGCTCTGGATCATTTACACGTATGGAAGAAGAAGCTAAATGGGATCTTCTAGACCGTATTCAAGACAATGCTGAAGCATGGGAGAATGACAAAGGAAGAAAGTCAGGTATACATTATGATTATGAATGCATTAAATCTTTTATGGGAACTAATGACTTTCATAATATTAGTAATGCTTATGGTCTTGATTCTCAAGTTATTGCAAATTGTTTTAAGGCTTTTGCCTCTTATATTGAAATTCCCAAAAAGGAATGGAACAAGTATCATGCACCATATAAAGATATTGTTGATTGTGTTCCTGCTAGAAGTACTGAGATTTGCACCATTGATCGTATTTTACCTAAACCTTATATCGAGAAAATACCTTTCCCTGATAAGGTAAAGGATCATTCTATGATAACTAGTGTAATTAACAAAAGTACAAAGAGAGTTGTAAAGCCTGATGAACAAATAAATGTTGAACCTACAGTAGCAATTGTGAAAGACATTGTCACTAAAAGTGTAGAAGATTGACACATTATCTTCTGTGAGGATTCCTCTAATATTGTTTCACATCCTAGTAGAACTAGGAAAGCTACTATCCATGTGCTTTCTGTTAGAATAGGTGATCATTTCTATTATGGTTTATGTGATATTGGTGCAAGTGCAAGTTTTATTCCTTATGAACTTTACAAAGAAATTATGCATGAAATTGGTCCTTGTGAACTAGAATAAATTGACGTGGTTATTCACCTTGCTAATAGAGAGATCATCTCTCCAATTGGTATTGTAAGAGATGTGGAAGTTCTTTGTGGTAAGATTAAATATCCTGCAGATTTTCTCGTACTTGGTTCAGCTGCTAGTAAAACTTATCCTATCATTTTTTGGTAGACCTTTGTTGAACACTTATGGAGCCATTATAGATTGTAAGGGGGAGAAAATATTAACTAAATTCGATGGAGAATCTTATGAGTTTAATTTTTCAAAATTTGCTAAAGTTCCCTATAAAAATGAATTGCCTGATGAGGATTTTAGAGTTGAACAACTTGCTTCTATTTCTCTTGCTCCTAACAATGCTTTGCAGCAATATATGGAAGACCACGAAAGTGAGATCTTCATGGAAGAAAGAAATGAGATTGACGAGATTCTCCTTCGTCAACCCAAGATACTTAAGCATAACTTACCTATGGAAGATTTGGCTATCACACTACCACCTAAAAAGGATCCGGTTTTCGATCTGAATCCTTTACCTGACGATCTCAAATATGCTTACATTGATGATAAGAAAATATATCATGTTATTATTAGCTCTAAACTTCAGGAAAGGAAGAGGAAAGATTACTATAAGTGTTGAAGAAACACCGAGGGGCTATGGGTTATACTCTTGATGATTTAAAGGGATTTCTCCTACTATATGTCAGCATTCTATGAACATAGAACCTGATGCAAAACCAGTGGTAGAACATCAACATCGTTTAAATCTGAAGATGAAGGAAGTGGTAAGAAATGAGGTATTAAAACTCCTTGATGCTGGTATTATTTATCCTATTGCTGATAGTCAATGGGTTAGTCTTGTTCATTGTGTCCCTAAGAAAGGAGGAATTACTATTGTGCCTAATGAGAATAATGAGCTTATTCCCCAAAGAGTAGTAGTTGGTTATAGAATGTGCATTGATTTCAGAAAAGTTAACAAAGTTACTAAGAAAGATCATTACCTGCTACCTTTTATTGATCAAATGATAGAAAGGTTGTCTAATAAGACTCATTTTTGCTTTCTTGATGGATACTCTGGGTTCTCTCAAATTGCTGTTAAACAATAAGACCAAGAGAAAACCACTTTTATGTGCCCTTATGGAACTTATGCTTATAGGCGTATGCCTTTTGGTTTGTGTCATGCCCCTACTACTTTTCAAAGATGCATGTCTGCTATCTTTCATGGTTTTTGTGAGGAAATTGTGGAAGTATTCATGGACGATTTTTCCGTCTATGGAACTTCTTTTGATAATTGTCTGCACAACCTTGATAAAGTTTTGCAGAGATGCGAAGAAACCAATCTTGTTCTTAATTGGGAGAAATGCCACTTCATGGTTAATGAAGGAATTGTCCTTGGACATAAAATTTCTGAGAGAGGCATTAAAGTTGACATAGCCAAAGTTGAAGCAATTGAGAAAATGCCCTATCCTAGGTATGTCAAAGGTATTCGTAGTATCCTTGGTCATGTTGGTTTATATAGAAGGTTTATTAAAGACTTCTCCAAGATATCAAAACCTCTTACTAATCTTCTCCAAAAAGAGGTACCTTTTGTGTTTGATGATGATTGTAAGGAAGCGTTTGAAACTCTAAAGAAAGCTTTAATAACTGCTCCTATTGTTCAACCACCTGATTGGAATTTACCCTTTGAAATTATGTGTGATGCTAGTGATTTTGCTGTAGGTGCTGTTCTTGGACAACGAATAGATAAAAAGTTGAATGTTATCCATTATGTTAGTAAGACTCTTGATGCTGCTCAAAAAAATATGCTACTACTGAAAAAGTATTTTTAGCCGTTGTCTTTGCCTATGATAAGTTTAGACCTTATATTGTTGTTTCAAAAGTTACCATTCATACTGATCATGCTGCTATTAAGTATCTTATGACAAAGAAAGATGATTCTAAGCCTAGGCTTATTAGATGGGTGTTACTTTTACAAGAGTTCGATCTAAATATTGTAGATAGAAAAGGTGCTGAAAATCCTGTCGCTGATAACCTATCTCGGTTGGAAAACATTTCTTTTGATCCCATGCCTGTTAATGATAGTTTTCCAAATGAACAGTTGACTGCAATAGAGGTAAGCTCGCGAGAGAGTCCTTGGTATGTTGATTATGCTAACTTTATTGTTTCCAAGTATTTGCCTCTAACTTTTACAGCCCAACAAAGAAGGAAATTCTTTTATGATTTTAGGCATTATTTTTGGGATGACCACATTTATATAAAGAGGGAGTGGATGGTATTATGCGAAGATGCGTTCCAGAATATGAACAAAAAGGGATATTGCGAAAATGTCAAGGTAGTGCTTATGGAGGGCATCACTCTAGAGATAGAACCACACAAAAGGTTCTGCAATCAGGTTTTTATTGGCCTACCCTTTTTAAAGATCCAAGGAAGTTTATCTTATCATGTGATGAGTGTCAATGAGTTGGTAATATTTCTAGACACAATGAAATGCCTATGAATTACTCTCTTGTTATTGAACCAATTAACTGTTGGGGATTTGAATTTATGGGTCCTTTCCCTCCTTCAAAAGGTTATACTCATATTCTTGTTGCTGTTGATTATGTTACTAAGTGGGTAGAATCCATACCTACAAAAAGTGCTGATGGTGAGAACTCTTTAAAAATGCTTAAGGATGTTATCTTTCCTAGGTTTGGAGTACCTAGGTATCTTATGACTGATGGAGGTTCACATTTCATTCGTGGTGGTTTTAGGAAGACCCATGCTAAATATGACGTTAATCATAGAACTGCTTCAGCTTATCATCCCCAAACCAGTAGGCAAGTAGAACTATCAAATAGAGAAATTAAATCTATCTTGCAAAAGACTGTTAATAGATCTAGAAAAAATTTGGCTAAAAAGTTGAATGATGCTTTATGGGCTTATAGAATTGCTTATAAAAATCTTATGGGAATGTCTCCTTAAAAAATGGTTTATGGAAAAGCTCGTCACCTGCCTTTAAAATTAGAACACAAAGCTTATTGGGTAGTGAAAGAACTTAATAGAGATTTCAAACTTCTGGTAAGAAAAGATTGTTTGACTTGAGTTCTTTAGCTGAGTGGAGAAGTGAGGCGTACGAAAATGCTAGACTCTTTAAAGAAAAAGTTAAAAGATGGCATGATAGGAGAATTCTTAAGAGAGAATTTCATGTTGGTGAGAAAGTTATATTGTATAGGTCTCGTCTCAGATTTTTTGCAGGGAAACTACTTTCAAAATGGGAAGGACCTTTCGTTATTGAAGAGGTGTATCATTCAGGTGCAATAAAAATTTCCTTCTTAAGAGACAACACTACACAAGTGGTGAATGGTCAAAGACTCAAGCACAATACTTCTGGAGATTCTCACAGCGAAGATATTGATATAATTCAAGCGGTGACTCCGGAAGAATTTATTAAAGGCCAAGTTCAGAGACCTGCAGAGTCTGTTTTCAAATAGGTAACAGTTCTGGTAAGAAAAGGTCCGCGAAAAACTTCTCAAGTTATATTTTTGCAGTTTTTATCTAACATGGAAATTAATGAGTCAAAAAGGGGACGGAAATGGAGCCCGGGTGGCTCACACCACCTCGTGGCGTGGGCCCACCTGGCTGCGCCACCAGGGGGTGTGGCCACCCCGGAGCCCGTCTCCGAGCTAGGTCCGTGAAAAATTAATGAGTTGAAAGCACGATGGTCTCCGCCAATGATAAGGGCAAGGAGCCTGCAGAAGATGATCTCCAAGACCCTGAGCAGGAGGAGGAGATCGAGAGTGAAGTTGAAGAGGAGGCAAAGGAAGATCGGCATCCGCACACCAGCACCACCATTGCAAGCATTGGAGTGGTGGCAAAACCTGCCAAGTTCAAAAGGACTGCACGGATTTCCACTGGAGGGAAGGTTCCACGTCATTTCTTGGCTTCACGGTCACCTCCTCCACGCACCAAGAATCCCTTCCATACCCTTATTCATGAGCAGCAATTCCAAAATATGCCCAAGGAAAAGTTACCCTCCAATTGGGATCTTCCTCGTTCTAACCATGCAGGAAAAGAATACTTTAAGGAGGAAGAGTGGGGAAAGAATCGCAAGGGCTGGGATTCACAGCCCGACATGATCATGAACCGTATTGAGCATAATTCGGAGTTGATTCGTACGCTCACCTTCGAGATTGAGGATTTGAAGGAGTTGATCGAAAAGCTTATCAAGAGAACACCACCACCAAAGGAGTAATTCGTCATCAGGTTTTGGCATCCCCCTGGTTTGTTCCAAGCTTGGGGGAGTGCCACGGTATCACATCATTATCTTTCATCTTTTTACCTTTTTAGTAGAGTCATATCATGAATAGAGAAGTTATCATATAAGATGGTTTGCATTATGGAACTATCTCCCCTCTAGTTAGATATCTATGTATCCCTTGGTGTGAGTTACCGTTATGGAATATTAATGAGAAGTTCTATCATTTACTTTGTGCACATCTTATTTTAGTTTGCAATTTCTGTTATATGATTGATCTTGTTGTTAGTATTGGTATCACTTTGGGATCATTAAGTAAATTTAGATTGGTTTTGGCAAACCTAGCTCTGGTTAGTAGTAACACTATTTGAGGATTGAATGGAAAATACAAAAGTACTTTTAGAAATATAATTTCATTATCTTTCTTTCTTGTCTGGCTCATAATCTTAGTATTCTCTAGTTAAGATCTTTTGTGTTTCCAAGGAATATTGCATGATTGTTTCTATCACTTGTATGTTTGTTTGTTTCCTTCCATTCTTATGCTTGCTACTCAGCCTTGCTAGCCAAAAACCTGTACTGAGAGGGAATGCTTCTCGTGCATCCAATCCTAAAACAAAAACCTATGACATTTGCGTCCACCATATCTACCAATTAGCATTATTGCTATTCCAAGTAAATTCATGTTTTTATCTACCTTCCAAATTAAACTTGTTATGTGAAAACTAGTGATTAAAGATCTCACAAACTTGATGGCACACTTTAATTTCTCGCACTTAATAAACTCGAACCATTGTGTCCATCGATGTTGCGTATATACTTGCACTTTATAAGTTGAGAATTAGCAGAACCATGCTATCATGGGGAACGCTTTCAACATTGCACTTATTATTCATTTGATATCATGTTCTTTTGTTTATGGATCCCGGCGGTGTGAAATAAAAGGGGACTTTGTAAGCTCATGGAGTTTGTATATGTGTTAGAGAAACGCCTGGGCGGCTAGCCTAAGCCATGCCTAACATGGTGGAAACTTGCAGCATAACCATAGTGAGCATTCTATGAAGCATCCTCAACAAAAACCTATACAAATAGCAAATAAAAAGATCGCTGAGATGCTCATTGTCTGTTGCCTTGTCATTTTGATATGGGATAGCTCCTGTATCATGGGCCAAGGGGTACCACATTAGCGGTTCTCCATGATACACATGTACTTACAATGAAAAGAACTTACTCGTGACTAAAGTTGAGTAGCATGAGGTTCGGTACTCGTAGGCAAGGGGCATGAGATTTTCGACTTATAACTTGTCAAGCATATCCTCATATTTGTTCACTTTAACCTTAATCACCTAAAAGATGCTGATGATAGGGGCAATGAGAGCTCAAAGCTAGTAAGTACCATAATTTTTGGAAGCTCTTTATGAAACTTGAAATCCCTGCTTCCCTCTGCAAAGGACCTATCTTTTACTTTTTGTTGAGTCAGTAAATCTATTCCTTTCTATCTTAAGCAAGCATTTGAGTTGTTGTGATTCAATCACCCATATGATGATATATTCAATTATGTTTCTTATGTTCCTTGTTTTGCATACTGATCTTATCTTAGTGGATATTACTTTGAAAGCTATCATTGAAAACCCATTATGTTTGACTCTTGCAATCTGTTAACCGTTCTATGACCAAGAACAAAGTTTGCCATTATCAATTATGATTTACTTTATGCATCTTTATTTTGTTTCCCTTACTCATTGCAAGTTAATTTATATAATAGTGAGTTTTTTCTATTATGATTTGTGTTTTAATGAATGTGATGCTTTTTGTCTGTATTCTCTTTATCGAAACTTCACTCCATAAACCTATGGACATGTTTATCGAGCTCAGTTTTCGCTTGGGGACAAGCGAAGTCTAAGCTTGGGGGAGTTGATACGTCCATTTTGCATCACCATTCTATATCATAATTCACTGTTATTCATTTATATATTTCATATTAACAGATGGTACTTATGTTATTTCATCTATTTTTGCATGATTGATGATTTTGGGAGGATGAACCACCGGAGTCAGGATTCTGAGGGAAAAAGCACTATTTGGAGGCAAAATTGGCGAAGATCAGAAAATCCCAGAAAATATATGGAAATTCCTATTTTTCTAGAAGACGTAGGAAGCCAGAAGGGGAAGTGGAGATGGCCCACAAGGGGCCCACACCACCCCCTGGAACGGGCCAGCCCTGGCCGTGCCACCAAGTGGTGTGGCCACCCTAGCGCGGGCCAGCCCTGGCCACGCCACCAGGTAGTGTGGCCACCCTAGCCCACCTCTGGCATCGCCCTCTGACGGATATAATCCCCTCGAAGCCCTAAGACTCGGGGAGTGACCATAGAAAGATTCCGCCGCCTCTGTGGGGCGGAAAACTGCAGAGAGAGCTCTCCGGCAGGCAGAAATCTACCGGGGAAATTCCTTCCTGGAGAGGGGAGATCGTCGCCATCAATAGCATTATCAAGATGGACTTCATCGGGATCATCATCATCATCATCTCCACCAGCACCATCATCACCACTCCGTACCGCTGTAACAATTGGGTTGAATCTTGCATAATTCTTAGGGGAAACTTTCCCGGTGTTGATTACTTGTTGTAGTTGATGCTATTGAGTGGAACCATTGAATTATTGTTATGTTCAGATTGTTACTTATCATTATTTCATCTCTGATCTTGATCCATATGATGTCTCGTGAGTAGTTCGTTTAGTTCTTGAGGACATGGGAGAAATCATGTTGTTAGTAGTGGAATTGTGTTGAGAAAGATTCAATGGTTTGATAATTAAGTTGTGGTGTTATTCTTCTAGTGGTGTCATGTGAACATCGACTACATGATACTTCACCTTTATGAGCCTAGGGGAATGTATTGTGTATTTGGCTACTAATCGTAGGGGTTGCCCGAGTGACATGAACCTGAACCCCCGTTAGGAAACCTTTGCATAAGAGAGTGTAGGATCTCAGAGTCTAAGGTTGTGGTTAGGTTTTTATCTTAATTACTTTCTTGTAGTTGCGGATGCTTGCAAGGGGTATAATCACAAGTATGTATTAGTCCTAGGAAGGTTAGTACATTAGCACAGGTTCACCCACACAACAGTTATCCAACCAAAGAAGATTGATCAACTGTATGAAGCGAAAGCACTTGACAGTATTCCCATGTGTCCTCGAGAACGTTTGGTTATCTTAAGTAATACAACCGGCTTGTCCTTTTCTAAAAAAGGATTGGGCCACTTGCTGCAATTATTATTATTGTCTTTTATTTACTCGCACTTTATTTATCTGCATTATCAAAAACCCCTGAAAATCCGTTTGCTAAGTATTTACAGAGAATTCCTGATCCAAGCCACTCGTCAACACCTTTTGCTCCTTGTTGGGTTCGACACTCTTACTTATAGAAAATACTGCGATACACCCCCTATACTTGTGGGTCATCAGATGCCCATGAATCTTAAAATCTAACAAGTGACATTGACATAGGGAGTGGGTGCACGACCACGACAACACCCACCATAATCATGGCGATCATCATCACGGCGCCGACCACCATCATCATCATGACTATCAACACCCGGATTTTTAATCCCAGATGCCTATTATGCCATACATCACAATCCTAGGATTACCATTTTTGCGAGACATAATAGATTGGATATCATAGTACATCATCCATTACAAACCATAATAAGGTCTTACACAAATAAAGGATCTCATGATCCAGTCTTAGTACAAACAAGTAGCAGAATAAATAGCATAGCGGTGGGCTCCATCTTCAGTGTCACAGGCAATGCTGACGATGGGAGATGATCCTAGTTGTCGTAGCCATCCTGTTGTCCTTCTTCCGGATAGTCCTCCTCATAGTCTGGCCACGGGAATAGCCAGGGACAAAGACATGAGTACTCTTTAAGTACTCGCAAACTATCACTAACAAGTAAGGTAGTTCTAGTAGGAATGCTAAGTTCTAAGTTTATTTGTAAAGTTGAGTTTGAAACCTAAGCTGAGTTCAGAAACAAAGAAAGATAAAATAAAATTTGAAATCACCTAAGTGGGAACTTAGTTATCATAGTCACAACCATGTTGTGGTCAAGTCATGTCACAATTCATTTCATAAGTCATTTTGAAAACATCTGAAGACGGAACAGTATGGCCACTCCAACTGTCCATAACCGCGGACGTGGCTATTCGAATAGTTTGACACTCTGCAGAGGTGGTACACTTTCACCACAAAATTCGATACATCTATCAGGCGTAACCCTGAATCATCATACTTAGTATGCATATAATCAAACATAACCTTTCCTTTACACACTCTAGTATAAGCACCTCTCCTATGAGCTTGGCCTCCCATCCATGGCTATCTGCCATCCTGGGCACTGCATAGGTGGACAACATTGAGAGGTAGCCTCAGCTCAAACCTCTCCTGCGAGGGAACTCATACTAATGCATATAAACTTCCGGCTAAGCCTTACCCAATTCAGGTATTGTGGTTGTACGGTAAAATTGGAATGGTATCGCATCCGAACCCAACCATCAGTTTTTATAATGGGCTAAGGCTCATGCCTCAACAATTTCATCATCATAAACCATTTGTGTTTCTCAACACATGTCAAAACATCTCAATAGAATGACTCATTATTCCAAGGTTTTCACAAGTCATTTTCACCAAGTATACCCATCTAGCATAATCAAGTTTTTGGTTTAGCTCTATTCACTAAGTTAAGAGTGTTCACTAAGGTGGGATGCTAATCTCAATCTCATGCCATAGAATGACATCTAAGTCAAACTAGATAGGCCAAGTTTTATACTCTTTATGCTATCTATAAACAAGGTAAAGAACTTTGGTAAAGTAAACGAAAGTAAAGCTTGTAAGTAAAACTTGGGGTTGGTATAAATCAAAAAGGTATAACCAAAGCATGCCTAATGCATCTTGCTTAGGTTATCTAGCTTGCAAGGGTTAGCTTGCATTGTTAATGATGGCTTGCCTTGGTTGGTTCAGTGGTTGAAATTCTCCTCTTCTTCTTCGGGGTAAAACTCCTCCTCCTCGTAGACTTGGTCGGTACTATCATCTATAAATATATACGGAAATGCACAATCGTCAAACAATACTTAACTAGTCTACTTAGCACACACAGACACATATTTGATGATCTAGTATCATCACAAACATCACAAGTTTTAATGAACTAGTTTTATTTATTTTATTTGAGAAAAGTAATTTCTACTCATTGAAATTAACTAAGATTTAATATTCTCCAAATAAAATATGGGATCATGTGTACACATGTCATCACCACATATTCTAATACATGGGAATGTGATTTAAATGTTGGATCACACTTTATAAAGTCTAAGATTTATATTTAAATGATTTAAAGTGACTAGAAATGCCTATATAGCATTATTTTGGTACTAGTCCAAAATCACTGCAAGCAAACCTAAATATTATTACATATTCAGATAGGTATTGTCAAATGTGATTTTTGAGAGTTTGAATCAACTCAAAAGCTATTATGGTTGATTTTTGAAAAATCTTTGAATGTAGAAAAGTCTCTGTTTTGTTATTTTTGCTATAGATAATATATAACTCTAATTGATTTAAATCCAACGGGCTTGTATAGATATTTCAATTATCTTTCTAGCAAAATTTGAATCATTCAATTTGGTTTAGTAGATCTTTCTGAATTGATTTTCAAACTAGGGGACAGAAACTAGATTAAGTCTAAATCGAAAAACCTAAATTTGAATTCTAGGGCCAGCGCGAGAACACTAACGGGTCAGCCCAGTTACACTCCACGGCACAGAGGGCAGCTTACAGGGGTGGGGTCCCGCATATCAGCGGCTCTTGTAACGCGAAACGGTATGTGGCGCTGTGGGCCGTGCGATTAGAACCTAGATCGACGGTGGTGGCTCGTCATCGAGACGGAACCCTAGCGGCTCGGTGGGGGTGCAATGGGGGCTTACCAGGGCTCCAACTAACGTGGCGATAGGGGCGATCGAACGAGGAGATGACGGCGGACTCATGCGAGGTCGCGGTGGCTCCTGGGTGGATGAAATCTTTGGGCCCCTTTCTTCTCTGCTACGGCAAACTCCGGCGCAATTCCGGCGAACTGCTGCTCAAGCGGCTTCGATGATGGTGTGAGGTGGTTCTGAGAGAGAGGGGAGTTGAGTGGTGTGAGGAATTGGTGCTGGGGAGGGCTCCTTATATAGGCTCGACGAGGAGACCGTGAGGGCGACGGTGAGCTTGTCGGTGATGACGGTACAGGGCGCTAGAGGCATGGGCGGTGTAGGCGGACGGTGGCTTGCCTCCTGGCGGTCAGCTACGGCTTAAAGGCGATGCTAGGGGCGGTGGCGTTTGGTCGGGAAATGGCGATGCTCTGCGTGGCAGAGGCGGTGCTCGACGTAGTTCACGGTGGCTGCTGGTCGCGCGGCGGGAATAGGGCGTGTCTAGGGAAGTGCTGGGGTTATGGCGGAGCGGCGCATGCGAGCTGAGGGAAGGCGCGGCTTGTGCAGGCCTACCGGGGACGATGCTCTGGCGTGCTACGTGCATGGCGCAGAGGCGGTGGGTGCGAGCGTTCCTCGGTGGTCCAGGGGCTGGCTGCATCTGTGGGGTGGACAGGGAGTCGCGGTGTGGTCTGGCCTACCTCCTACACATGGCGAGAGAGGGAGGGGCAGTGTCCTGTGGCTAGGGCACGGTTGGCCGGCGGCGACCATTCTCGGGCGGCGCGGTACTGGCGCCGCGGTGAAGAGAGGATGTTGTGTGGGGCTGGGTGAGTGTAGAAGGGGACAAAGGAGAGATGAGGGGTTTAAATGGGGGACAAGAATTCAATTTGCAATAGTATTAGTTAGGCCAGAATTTCTTTGCCTGCCAACTGTTTGACACAATGGCCGCAAGAACACAAGTTTTGAATTTTGCAAATATTTTTGGTGGAGTTGTTGGTCCTATGCTTGAGCATCAGTGTTTGCTTGGGATTGTCAAGTTGAACTCATTTGAGTGGTTTTTAGAAAAGTGTGATCTATGCATATGAAATGGATTCCATTTTCAAATGCCATTTAAATTTAGTGTTTAAATGTTTTTGTAAGATTTCAAAGTGGGCCTTGGTAGATCTTTACTTGTACTAGCAAGGGGTGCAAAGATTTAGAATTGTTTCTGTTAAGAATTGACTCCTAGGAACACCTAAAGTGACCTAGTGGATTAAAATGGCACAAATGACCATTTGCATTTATTAATCTTATTTGATTTCTTTTCCTTGGGATTTTGCTTGGGAATGATCTAGATGATGTGGAATTCACCTTAGAATCATTTTACAACCATTAGAACAAACAAACATGGCAATTCAAAACAATTCCATATTAATGCAATACACATATGCATTCTTAATTATTTTAATAATAATAAATTTTTGTTAACCCTAAATTGGGTGATTTGGATCTTGATAACTTTGATTAAAGTTTTGGGATGTTACAAACCTTCCCCCCTTAAACAAAATCTCGTCCCGAGATTTAAGAAAAAACTAGGAACTAAAGAGATCTGGAAACTCAGTCCTAATGTAATCTTCTCGCTCCCAAGTGGCTTCTTCTTCGGTATGGTTGCTTCATTAGATCTTGAGAAATTTGATACTCCGGGTCCTGGTGGTTCTGTAAGCTTCCTCCAAGATACGGATGGGCACTTCATGATACGCCAGATCCTTGTTGATATCAACGGCTCGGTGATCGATGTTCTTGAAAACTTCGGTCTTCTCGGCACTTCTAGGCATTTGCGAAGTAACGAGATATGGAACACATTGTGGATGGTAGACATCTCTTCTGGCAGTTCCAGTTGATATGATACTTCTCCTCGACGATTCAGAATCTTGAAGGGTCCGATATATCTGGGGGCTAACTTTCCTTTCAGACTAAAACATTGAGTTCCCTTCAATGGCGAAACTTTGAGATACACAAAATCTCCGACATTGAAAGTCAAGTCTCTCCATCTCTTGTCAGCATAACTCTTATGTCTAGATTGGGCGGTCTTGGGGTGCTCATGGACTTTATGAACCTTCTCTTCGGCTTCTCGTAGGATGTCGGGTCCAAAAATCTGACTCTCTCCTACTTGTGACCAATTCAAAGGGGTACGGCACTTCCTTCTTTATAGGAACTCAAATGGGGCCATTTGCAAACTGGCTTGATAACTGTTGTTCTTTGAGAATTCTGCGAAAGGCAGGCAATCTTCCCATTTTGATCCATACTCTTACACACAAGCTCTCAACATATCCTCTAAGATTTGGTTGACTCTTTCAGTCTGTCCGTCGGTTTGCGGGTGATAAGTTGTGCTGAAATTCAACTTGGTTCCTAATCCTTCTTGGACTTTCTGCCAAAATCTCGAGGTAAATTGGGTTCCTTGATCCGACACTATGATTTTGGGGGTTCCATGCAAACTGACAATTCTAGCAATGTATAACTCTACTAGCTTCGAACTCTGGTAGGTTGTCTTTACAGGTATAAAATGGGCTACCTTGGACAGTCTATCAACGATGACCCAGATTGAGTCATTTCCCCTACTAGAAGTAGGCAAACCGGTGATAAAGTCCATCCCTACGGAATCCCATTTCCATTCCGGAATCTGCAATGGTTGCAACAGTCCCGCGGGTCTCTGATCTTCCGCTTTAACTCTCTGACAGATATCACACTTGGCGATGTAGCTTCCGATTTCTCTCTTCATCTTGTGCCACCAAAATTGCTCCTTCAAATCATGATACATCTTTGTTCCTCCGGGGTGGATAGAATAAAGAGTATCATGAGCTTCTTGCATGATAACTTCCTTCAGCTCCGAATCTGCTGGCACACAGATACGTCCTTTGTACCACATAACTCTTTCTTCGTCTTCGGTGAATCCAGGTACTTTTCCCGTACCAATACGACACTTGATTCCGTCGATACTTGCATTTCCCTTCTGGGCTTCTTTGATTTGACTAATCAAAGTGGGTTGAAGTTCAATGCTAGCTAAAAATCTTTTGCTAACTAGCTTAGTTCTAAACTTCTCCAACTCTTCATGCAAACTTGGTTGCTTCTCCTTGATCATGGTGTTTAACCTACACGGCAATCTGCTAAGAGCATCCGCTACCACATTGGCTTTGCTGGGGTGATAGTGAATGTCAAGGTCATAATCCTTGATTAACTCTATCCATCTCCTTTGCCTCATATTCAGCTCCTTCTGAGTGAAAATATACTTCAAGCTCTTGTGATCTGAGTAAATCTCACAGTGATTTCCCATAAGATAATGTCGCCATGTCTTCAAGGCTAAAACTACAGCTGCTAGTTCAAGATCATGAGTAGGGTAGTTCTGCTCATGCTGCTTCAGTTGTCTAGACAGATATGCGATGACTTTGCCTTCTTGCATCAATACACATCCGAGACCAATCTTGGATGCATCACAATACACATCAAACGGCTTCTTGATATCAGGCATAATCAATATTGGGGCTGAAATCAGTCTCTTCTTGAGCTCTTGGAAACTTGCTTCACATTTGTCGGTCCAGTCAAACTTCTTGTCCTTCTTCAACAATTGGGTCATAGGTCTTGTGATGCTCGAAAATCCTTCTACGAACTTGCGGTAATATCCCGTTAATCCAAGAAATGCACGGACTTGAGTTTGAGTGGTTCGGGATTCCCATTCTTCGACATCTTTGATCTTGGCGGGATCAACAGCAACTCCTCCAGCCGACACAATATGTCCGAGGAATCCTACTTCTTTCAGCCAAAACTCACATTTGCTGAACTTGGCATACAACTGATGCTCTCTAAGGGTTTCAAGGATGACTCTCAGATGTTGCTCATGGTCTTCTTCTGACTTGGAATAGATAAGAATATCATCGATAAACACAACGACAAACTTATCCAGAAAATTCATAAAGATCTTATTCATGAGATTCATGAAATAAGCGGGGGCATTGGTTAATCCAAAAGACATGACCGTATACTCATATAATCCATATCTGGTGGTAAAGGCGGTCTTTGGAATATCCGTTCCACGAATCTTAAGTTGGTGATAACCAGTCCTAAGATCGATCTTAGAGAACACTCTAGCATCAGTCAACTAATCAAATAGATCCTCTATCTTTGGCAATGGGTACTTGTTTTTGATGGTGACATCATTCAGCTTCCTGTAATCGGTGCACAAACGGTTGCCTCCATCCTTCTTGTCAACGAACAACACAGGCGATCTCCATGGCGATGCGCTTGGTTGAATCAAGCCTTTTTTCCAACATAGCATCCAGTTGCTTATTTAGCTGTACTAACTCTGATGGGTTCATGCTATAGGATCTCTGAGCTATGGGTCCGGTTCCAGGAATCAGTTCAATAATGAACTCAATATCCCGATCCGGGGGCATACTGGGTAATTCATCTGGGAATATGTTGGGGTATTTACAGACTACTCTGACTTTGTCTATGGTTGGTAGGGCTAGACTCTTGTTGCATTTGAATTGACAGGGCAAGGTTTCAGATATATGCTCTACTGATATTCTAGAGCTACTAGTCATGGTGATGGCTTTCTTGGCACAGTCAATCAATCCTTTATGCTTCGACAGCCAATCCATCCCTAGTACTACTTCCAAACCTTTGGTTCCAAGTACTATTAGATTGGCATAAAAATCTATCCCATGTATTCTAATAGGTACAGCTTTATAAATTTTTCTAGCTTTTGTGGTTGAACCAGGTATTTGAACTATCATAACATGCTTCAAGTTGGTTGGGTGGATCTTACTAGTGCATGCAAATTCTTCGGTCACAAACGAATGTGATGCTCCCGAATCAAACAACACTCTTGCTAAAACTGAGTTGACAGAAAACATACCGATCACGACATCTGGCGCTTCTTGGGCTTCTTCGGCATTCATGTGGAAGAGACGGCCGTTGCGGTTGTGAGGATTCCTGATGGCTCTATGTATGGCGCCCAGAAAAGTGCTGGTGCGGTGTTGATGTAGAGCTCGTTGGGAACCCCAAGAGGAAGGTATGATGAGCACAGCAGCAAGTTTCCCTCAGTATGAAACCAAGGTTTAATCGAACCAGTAGGAGCAAGGAAACACCCCAAAGGTGTTACTAGTTGAGCTTTGGCAGGACGCACTACCGGTGTTAGTAGCAACGTGGAGACCTGCACAACACAACCACAGAACTTTGTCCTCAACTTGCGATGAGGTTGTCAATCTCACCGTGTTTTGCGGAAAACAAAGGATTAAACGTATCGAATGGAAAGAAGTAAAAGTTTGCAGAAAGTAAACACAAAGAAGTAAACAGTTTGTAGATTGAATGTAAAAGACAAGGACCGGGATCCATAGTTCACTAGAGGTGGCTCTCCTTAAGATAAATAACATGCTGGGTGAACAAATTATAGCGGGGCAATTGACAAACATCGAGAAAACAATACATGCATATACTAATCATCTTGACTCCTTTGAGACTTGATTGGGCATTACAACATTATACATAGACCGCATACAACTTCATCTATGACTAATAATCCACCTTCAGGTTATCATCCGAACCCCCTCCAATATTAAGTTGCAAGCAACAGATTATTGCTTTACAAACTGCGTGTAAAGTAAACAATACCATTGTTCTTTGAACAAAGGATTGTTGTTTTCTCCCTAGGAGCAACAGCACATCTAGTACCTTAGAGATTTCTATCACTTCCCCAGATTACCAGAGGCATGAACCCACTATCGAGCATAAATATTAACTCTTGGAGTTGCTAGCATCTACTTGGCCAAGATAGCTACTAACAATGGAAAGCATGCAAGATCACAAATAACAAAGACATGATAGAATCAATAATCAATCTGAAATAGCATCTCAATATCCATCGGATCCCCGCAAACACAACATGCAAAATTACAAATAGATGATCTTGATCATGAATGGAGCTCACAAGATCTAAACATGAAAGCACAAAGGAGGAGAACCAGCCATCTAGTTACTACATGGATCCGTAGTCCAAGGATGAACTACTCACGCATCACACCAGAGGCTTGCATGGTGATGAAGAATGCCTCTCGAGTGAATTCCCCTCTCCGGCAGGGTGCCGGGAAGAGCTTCAGATCCCTACCAATCTAGGGATGGAGATGACGGCGGCTATAGACTCTTTCGTGGATTTTTGATCAGGTACTTAGGGTTTACGTCCCGAGGGCATCTTATAGTCGGAAGGGGAGGCCGAGGGGGTGCCTGGGGCCACCACACCACCCCCTAGCACGGGCCAAGCCTGGCTGCACGGCCAGGTGGTGTGTCCGGCCTCTGGCCCCTCTCCGTCTCGTATTCTGGCATCTGATGACTTCTGAAAAAATAGGCACTTTGGCTTTTGTCCCGTCCAATTTCGAGAATATTCATTTTCTGACTTTCCTGGAACTAAAAACAGCAGAAAATAGACAGCTGGCACTGCGGCTCTTGTTAATAGGTTAGTCCAAGAAATCATATGAAAAGTACTCCAAAGTTGGAACAAAACACAAGAAAGTGGATAAAACCAAGCATGGAACATCAAAAATTATAGATACATTTGCAATGTATCAACATCCCCAAGCATAACTCCTGCTCGTCCCCGAGTAGGTAAGTGATAAAAAGAAAGAATAATTTTTGAGGTGACATGCACCATCAAAGACTTGATCAAAGTATTTGTAAAACATTCAAGGCTGGGATCATAGTACTTCAATCATAACATGAAAGACAAAGTTCTAGCAATAAGCAAAGAAACTATGATGCAACATGAAAAGGCACAAACAAAAGATTCATGAATAACAATGCTTTACAAGACGTTTGTTTGTTTCACATAAAGAAAACATAGCATAATAGTATTCAGCTTGTCCCTCATAGAGTAGCAAATATAAATGCATAGGACACCTTCAAAGTTCATAAGAGTGACTAGATACAAATAGTTTAAAACAAGCAATATCAAGTTATGCATCAATCAACTAGTCTTGGGACAATGCACATAGACCTAAGAATGGCCACTGTGCTCTCAAAGTAGGTGCATAAAGATAGAAGGTGGAGACTTAATATAATGGTGGAAGAAAGGCCTTTTTATAAAAGGAAGTAGGGATTCAAGTCTCATAAAGAGCTTCCAAAAATTATGGTACTTATAGCTTTCACCTCTCATTGCCCCTATCATAAGCATCTTGAAGTGATTAAGGTTAAAGTGAACAAACTATGGTGTACATGCTTGACGAAGTATAAGTCAGAAATCTCATGTCCCTTGTATACGAGGGCCGCTCCTCATGCTACTCAAGTTTAGTCACCGGTAAGTTCTTGTCATTGTAAGTATATGTGTATCATAGAGAACCGCCAACAGGGTACCCTTGCCCAATGATACGGAAGAATCCCCATATCAAAATGATAAGGCAAGTAGACAACGAGCATCTCAACATTCTTCTTATTTACCATTGGAATATGGTGCTTTTTTATCTCTTTCCTCCTTTCATAGTATATTTTTTTATCTTTTTTTTATCAATATAGGACTCTTTTTTTATAAGAAGAATGCTTCATAGACAGCTCATTATGGTTACGCTGCAGGTTTCCACCATGTCAGCATGGATTAGACCAGCGGCCCAGGCGTTTCTCTAACACATATACATAACTCCATGGACTTACAAGCTCCCCTTTCATTTCACACCGACGATATCCATATACAAAAGAGCATGATATCAACTAGGTACAAGTACCAAGTGCAATGTTGAAAGTGTTCCCCATGAAAGCATGGTTCTTCTAATTCCCAACAAATAAGTGCAAGCATATACAACATAGACAACACAATGGTTCAAGTTTATTAAGGGCAAGTAAAGTAAAGTGTGCCATCAAGTTCGTGAGAGCTTTAATCACTAGTTTTCTCATAACAAGTTTAATTTGGAAGGTAAACAGAAGCATGAATATACTTGGAATAGCATAAGCTAGTAGGTAGGTATGGTGGACTATTTGGAATAACTTGGTTTAGGGAGTTGGATGCATGAGTGGAACTCATACTTTGTTGTGGAGGCTAGCAAAAGACTGGGAGCGACAAACTAAGAGAGCAATAATGGCCATAATCATGCAGAGCGACAAAACATCATTGATCAAAGCATAAAGTGATACTACAAGTTGAAAACTAAAGGATCATAAAGGCTATGGTGACTTGAGATAGTCATAACATGGTGTGAGCATGCACCAAGTCCACCCAAATAAAGCATCAAAGGAGAATACCACTATACTATGCTTTAATATTCTAAAACAACGCATGATTCATCCAAGGCACATTAATCAATCTCAATTGTTTAGAACAAGTCATGCTACAACAAAGAATACTAAGCATAAAGCCAAAACAATATCAAGCATGACATGACAGAGCATAGGCCACAGTAAAAAACAAGCTCTTTATACCACATAAGCATGAACTTTTCTACTCTTTTCCAAACCAAACCAAACTATTTGCAAACCAATGTATGAAAGAGGGGGTCCAACCATTTTATTCAGAAAACTAAGCAAACAAAAAAAAATGAAAAACCAAAACAAAAACGAAAAAGAAGACGCTCCAAGAACAACACAATTGTGCATGAAACAATAAAAATGAAGCGTTTGGAAGAAACCTGGGATTTTTATTGATGAAGAAGGGGATGCCTTGGGCATCCCCAAGCTTTGACGCTTGTACTTCTTGGATATTTCGTCGGGTGAAACGCGTGGCGTCCCCAAGCTTGAGCTTTAGTCCATCCTTCATCTCATTACTCATTCCTTCCATACACCTGAAAATTTTTCTTCATACAAAACTTCACACAATCTTTATTAGCAATATTAGTGCACTCAAGATAAATAAGTCTTAAGGTTCAGTTCTAACATCAAATAAACTTACATTATAACACTATCTACTGTAGCACTTCCCTCAAAAAGCTCAATTCCCCAAAAGAACTCAAAAAGGAACCAACAAGAAGCAAATGCAGAAAATGGCAGAAATCTGTCAAAACAGACCAGCAGGTAAATACGAATTTTTTCGAATACCTTCTGTTGCTCAAATCAAAAAGTGTTGAACTAACGGAAGTTAGATAACAACCTGAGGCAGAAGCACAAAGATTCACGCCTCAAAAAGATGTTCAGAGATTTTACACGAATTTTTACGGTGAAGCACAGAAATCTATTTTAGGACAGCAACTTTCCCAATCATTACTTCTCTCTCATTAGAGGTTACTCTTGGAACAAAAAGCAAATAAAAATGATAAGGAGCGGTTATTTCTGAAGTAATAACTTCCAAGACTCATCTAAAACTTTTGGGTTATCTCCCAATAAGTACTTTTCTTTAACGCCTTTAAGTTAGGCATAAGAAGCAAGAAAGAATCAAGTGTTCTCAAATGAAGAAGCATTAAGATCAATACCAGAAATATTTTCAACAAGGCAAGGTATATCATCCAAATAAGTTCTAGAGAATCCTCTCTCAATGCTCTTAGGTTCACTATTCTCATCGAATGGGTTTGCAAGAACAATCCAATCAAGATTCCTTTCTATGGCATCATGTATTGCTACTAGTTTGAAGGGTATTGGTATCTTAGGTTCCTCCCCATTAGGTTCGGTTTTGTTCATCTTTTCTCGTGTACCAACAACATCTACACATGAGCCTAGCATATTAAAACGTTCAAAGACTTTCCTAGCTTCCTTGGCAACATCATAGAACTCTTTAAACAAAGTTTCCAGAATAAAATCCCTCTTTTCAGGGTCCTCAATTTCTTTAAGCTTAAGAAGCATTACTTGCATTAAGGGGTTGAGGTTAACAAACCTAGCTTCTAACATATGAATTAAAGAAGCTGCAGCAATCTCATAGTTTGGAGCAAGTTCTGCAAGGGATCTATCCTTAGTATCTTCATGTTTGCTAACATGATTAAAGAATTTTTCAATATTATCTTTCCCAATTATAGAACCACTACCAATTGAAAGGTCTTTCAGGTGAATTTACGGATCAACATGGTGAGCTAAGGAAGAGGTGACAACTAAAGGAGACTTAATTTTTTTGTGTTTTCAAATAAGAAAGCAAACTAGTAAAACTATTTTTTGTGTGTTTTTGATAAAGAAACAAGCAAACAAAACAAAAAGAAACTAAGCAAAACAAAAATAACAAAGTAAAGAGATTGGTTATGAGGGACTCCCCTTGTGAAGATGTCCTTGACTCCCCGACAATGGCGCCAGAAAAATGCTTGATGGCTCTGTGTATGGCGCCCAGAAAAGTGCTGGTGCGGTGTTGATGTAGAGCTCGTTGGGAACCCCAAGAGGAAGGTATGATGAGCACAACAGCAAGTTTCCCTTAGTATGAAACCAAGGTTTAATCGAACCAGTAGGAGCAAGGAAACACCCCAAAGGTGTTACTAGCTGAGCTTTGGCAGGGCACACTACCGGTGCTAGTAGCAATGTGGAGACCTGCACAACACAACCACGGAACTTTGTCCCCAACTTGCGATGAGGTTGTCAATCTCATCGTGTTTTGTGGTAAACAAAGGATTAAACGTATCTAATGGAAAGAAGTAAAAGTTTGCAGAAAGTAAACACAAAGAAGTAAACAGTTTGTAGATTGAATGTAAAAGACAAGGACCAGGATCCATAGTTCACTAGAGGTGGCTCTCCTTAAGATAAATAACATGCTGGGTGAACAAATTACAGCGGGGCAATTGACAAACATCGAGAAAGCAATACATGCATATACTAATCATCTTGACTCCTTTGAGACTTGATTGGGCATTACAACATTATAGACCGCCATCCAACTGCATCTATGACTAATAATCCACCTTCAGGTTATCATCCGAACCCCCTCTAGTATTAAGTTGCAAGCAACAGATTATTGCTTTATGAACTGCGTGTAAAGTAAACAATATGATTGTTCTTTGAACAAAGGATTGTTGTTTTCTCCCTAGTAGCAACATCACATCTAGTACCTTAGAGATTTCTGTCACTTCCCAGTTACGGAGGCATGAACCCACTATCGAGCATAAATACTAACTCTTGGAGTTGCTAGCATCTACTTGGCCAAGATAGCTACTAACAACGGAAAGCATGCAACATCACAAATAACAAAGACATGATAGAATCAATAATCAATCTGAAATAGCATCTCAATATCCATCGGATCCCCGCAAACACAACATGCAGAATTACAAATAGATGATCTTGATCATGAACGGAGCTCACAAGATCTAAATATGAAAGCACAAAGGAGGAGAACCAGCCATCTAGCTACTACATGGATCCGTAGTCCAAGGATGAACTACTCACGCATCGCACCGGAGGCTTGCATGGTGATGAAGAAGGCCTCTAGGGTGAATTCCCCTCTCCGGTAGGGTGCCGGGAAGAGCTTCAGATCCCTCCCGATATAGGGATGGAGATGACAGTGGCTACAGACTCTTTCGTGGATTTTTGATCGGGTACTTAGGGTTTACGTCCCGAGGGCATCTTATAGTCGGAAGGGGAGGCCGAGGGGGTGCCTGGGGCCACCACACCACCCCCTGGCGCAGGCCAAGCCTGGCCATGCGGCCAGGTGGTGTGGCTGTCCTCTAGCCCCTCTCCGTCTCGTATTATGGCATCTGATGACTTCCAGAAAAATAGGCACTTTGGCTTTTGTCGCATCCAATTCCGAGAATATTCATTTTTTGACTTTCCTGGAACCAAAAACAGCAGAAAATAGGCAGCTAGCACTGTGGCTCTTGTTAATAGGTTAGTCCAAGAAATCATATGAAAAGTACTCCAAAGTTGGAACAAAACACAAGAAAGTGGATAAAACCAAGCATGGAACATCAAAAATTATAGATACATTTGCAATGTATCAATTCCCTAGGGCGAATCTTCTTCCAGGCTGAACAAGACACTGCTGTTGAGCTGGGGCATTCACATTGGCAGTGGTGGCAATCTTCTTGGGACACTCATTGGAGTAGTGACCCTTCACTCCACACTCAAAACAAGTAATCTGAGACTTGTCTTTTGCTGCCACGGGCATGGCATTGCTTCCAGTCCTTGGGGCAGTGTTGTTGTTGTTGTTGGACTTGGGCGGTGCACGGTTGAAGTTGTTGGAGTTGCCGGGGTGGTTGTTGTTGTTTCCTCCGGACTTCACATTTCCTCCGCTACGGTTGGGGTAGCTCGGACGAGACATTGGGGGTCGATTGTTCCACGGGGTATATCCGGCAGACAGGTTGGAACGATACTTCTGGTGACTGTTGGATCCATCTTGGTGCATCATCCGACGTTTGCGGTTGTCGTTTGCTTGATTAATCTTCCCTTCCATCTGAATGGCAGAGTCGACTATCTCTTCGAGATCCTCAAAACAGATGTTGACTAGCACCGTCTGCATCTCATCATGTAGTTTGTTCAGGAATCTCTCCTTCTTCTTGGCCTCCGTGTTGATCTCATCAGGTGCATACCTGGCGAGGGACAAGAACATGTCATGGTACTCCGCTATAGTCATTCTGCCTTGCTTTAGTTCTCTGAATTCATCTCTCATTCTGGTGACTAGACCCTTGATACATTGCAAATGTATCTACAATTTTTGATGTTCCATGCTTGGTTTTATCCACTTTCTTGTTCCAACTTTGTAGTACTTTTCATATGATTTCTTGGACTAACCTATTAACAAGAGCCACAGTGCCAGCTGCCTGTTTTCTGCTGTTTTTGGTTCCAGGAAAGTCAGAAAATGAATATTCTCGGAATTGGACGGGACAAAAGCCAAAGTGCCTATTTTTCCGGAATGGATCAAGTGCCAGAATACGAGACGGAGAAGGGCCAGGTAGCCACCACACCACCTGGCCACGTGGCCAGGCCTGGTCCGCACCAGGGGGTGGTGTGGCCGCTCCCGGCACCCCCTCGGCCTCTCCTTCCGCCTATATATTGCCCTCAGGACGAAAACCCTAAGGACCCGATCAAAAATCCACGAAAGAGTCTGTAGCCGCCGTCATCTCCATCCCTAGATCGGGAGGGATCTGAAGCTCTTCCCGGCACCATGCCGGAGAGGGGAATTCACCCTAGAGGCCTTCTTCATCACCAAGCAAGCCTCCGGTGTGATGCGTGAGTAGTTCATCCTTGGACTACGGATCCATGTAGTAGCTAGATGGCTGGTTCTCCTTCTTTGTGCTTTCATGTTTAGATCTTGTGAGCTCCGTTCATGATCAAGATCATCTATTTGTAATTCATACATGTTGTGTTTGCGGGGATCCGATGGATATTGAGATGCTATTTTAGATTGATTATTGATTCTATCATGTCTTTGTTATTTGTGATCTTGCATGCTTTCCGTTGTTAGTAGCTATCTTGGCCAAGTAGATGCTAGCAACTCCAAGAGTTAGTATTTATGCTCGATAGTGGGTTCATGCCTCTGGTAATCTGGGGAAGTGACAGAAATCTCTAAGGTACTAGATGTGCTGTTTCTACTAGGGAGAAAACAACAATCCTTTGTTCATAGAACAATCGTATTGTTTACTTTACACGCAGTTCGTAAAGCAATAATCTGTTGCTTGCAACTTATCACTAGAGGGGGTTCGGATGATAACCTGAAGGTGGATTATTAGTCATAGATGCAGTTGGATGGCGGTCTAAGTATTATGTTGTAATGCCCAATCAAGTCTCAAAGGAGTCAAGATGATTAGTATATGCATGTATTGCTTTCTCGGTGTTTGTCAATTGCCCCGCTGTAATTTGTTCACCCAGCATGTTATATATCTAAGGATAGCCACCTCTAGTGAACTATGGATCCCAGTCCTTTCTCTTTACATACAATCTACAGTCTTTTACTTCTTTGTGTTTACTTTTTGCAAACTTTTACTTCTTTCCATTCGATACGTTTAATCCTTTGTTTTCCGCAAAACATGGTGAGATTGACAACCTCATCGCAAGTTGGGGACAAAGTTCTGTGGTTGTGTTGTGCAGGTCTCCACGTTGCTACTAGCAGCGGTAGTGCGCCCTCCCAAAGCTCGGCTAGTAACACCTTTGGGGTGTTTCCTTGCTCCTACTGGTTCGATTAAACCTTGGTTTCATAACTGAGGGAAAACTTACTGTTGTGCTCATCATACCTTCCTCTTGGGGTTCCCAACGAGCTCTACGTCGAACGACGAGCACATCAAGATCTTTTCTGGCACCGTTGCCGGGGAGTCAAGGACATCTTCACAAGGGGAGTCCCTCATAACCAATCTCTTTACTTTGTTGTTTTTGTTTTGCTTAGTTTCTTTTTTCCTTGTTTGCTTGTTTTGTTCTTTCAAAAACACAAAAAAATTAGTTTTACTAGTTTGCTTTCTTATTTCAAAAACACAAAAAAATTAGTTCGTATCTTAAGTTGCCTTCATGTCTAGCCTTGCTCCAATCACTATGTCACCCGAGGAAATGATTTTCACTTTTAAACAAGGAATTGACGAAAGTTTTAAGGAAGCTTGGTCTAGAATCTCCGATCTACATAAAAAACTGAGCCTAAAATGACTCAAAGCTTGTTCCTTAGCAGTTTTTACCTTGGGATTGCTCTTTGCTATAGGTATGCTCTAGATGCTGTTGTGGGAGGAGATTTCCTCCAATGTAATGAGTAGGATGCTACTAATGCTATAAAGAAATTGATCCTCACTTACAACATGCCTAGCCAAACTGATATTTCTTTCGCAAAGATATTTGCTAGGTTGAACACTCTTGAGACTAGCACTACTAGCTTAAAAGATTGCTATAATACGCTTAGGGAGCATCACAATTATGTTCCAATAAATTCTGAACCATCAAAGTGGCTCCCTACAGTAAATATTGAGATAAACACTGAAACTTTTTAAGCCCGCTGCGATATCATGTCTGAATTTTTTTTCATGCCCAAAGATATTTATGAATCTTTGAATCTTAGGGGGATTACTGAAGGAGGAAAAGAAATATCTCTTGATAATAATGCTACCATATTACCTATTGGAATAGCTGAAGGAGTGTTTACAAAGATCCTTGGGAAAATGATTTCTACTGATTATCTTGTTATTGAATGTGCAGGAAAGGACAAATTACACTTGGAAGGTCCCTATTAGAACTCCTTGGAGCAATAATAGATGTGGGAAAGGGGACCATGCACCTTTCTTCTCCACCAAAAAATCACATTTTCCCAAAGGTTAAGAATAAAAATAAGAGAGGTAAGGGCAAGAAAGTTGGTTTTAATGCTTCTTCATTTGAGAACACTTGATTCTTTCTTTGCTTCTTATGCCTAACTTAAAGGCGTTAAAGAAAAGTACTTATTGGGAGATAACCCAAAAGTTTTAGATGAGTCTTTAAAGTTATTACCTCAGTAATAACCTCTCCTTATCCTTTTTATTTGCTTTTTGTGCCAAGAGTAAACTCTAATGAGAGTGAAGTAATGATTGGGAAAGTTGCTGTCCCGAACCAGATTTTTGTGCTTCACCGTAAAATTCGTGAGACAGATCTGTATGTTGGATTGAGCTGTAATTTTTTGTGCTACTGCCCCAGGTTGTTATCTAACTTTCGTTAGTTCAACACTTTTTGATTTGAGCAACAGAAGGTCTTAAAAAAAATTCGTCTTTACCTACTGGTCTGTTTCGACAGATTTCTGCCATTTTCTGCATTTGCTTCTTGTGGGTTCCTTTTTGAGTTCTTTTGGGGAATTGAGATTTTTGAAGGAAGTGCTACAGTAGCTAGTGTTCTAATGGAAGTTTATTTGGTGTTAGAACTGAACCTTAAGACTTATTTATCTTGAGTGCACTAATGTTGCTAATAAAGATTGTGTGAAGTTTTGTATGAAGGAAAATTTTCAGGTGTATGGAAGGAATGAGTAATGAGATGAAGAATGGACTAAAGCTCAAGCTTGGGGATGCCACGTGTGTCACCCCAAGAAATATCCAAGAAGTACAAGCGTCAAAGCTTGGGGATGCCCAAGGCATCCCCTTCTTCATCAATAAAAATCCCAGGTTTCTTCCAAACGCTTCATTTTTATTGTTTCATGCACAGTTGTGTTGTTCTTGGAGCGTCTTTTTTTGTTTTCATTATGGTTTTTAGTTTGCTTAGTTTTCTGAATAAATTGGTTGGACCCCCTCTTTCATACTTTGGTTTGCAAATGGTTTGGTTTGGTTTGGAAAAGAGTAGGAAAGTTCATACTTATGTGGTAAAAAGAGCTCATTTTTTACTGTGGCCTATGCTTTGTCATGCCATGCTTGATGTTGTTTTGGCTTTATGCTTAGTATTCTTTGCTGTAGCATGACTTGTTATAAACAATTGATATTGCTTAATGTGCCTTGGATGAATCATGCGTTGTTTTAGCATATTAAAGCATAGTATAGTGATATTCTCCTTTGATGCTTTATTTGGGTTGACTTGGCGTATGCTCACACCATGTTATGACTGTCTCAAGTCACCATAGCCTTTATGATCCTTTAGTTTTCAACTTGTAGTATCACTTTATGCTTTGATCAATGATGTTTTGTCACTCCGCATGATTATGGCCATTATTGCTCTCTTAGTTTGTCGCTCCCAGTCTTTTGCTAGCCTCCACAACAAAGTATGAGTTCCACTCATGCATCCAACTCCCTAAACCAAGTTATTCCAAAGAGTCCACCATACCTACCTACTAGCTTATGCTATTCCAAGTATATTCATGCTTCTGTTTACCTTCCAAATTAAACTTGTTATGAGAAAACTAGTGATTAAAGCTCTCACGAACTTGATGGCACACTTTACTTTACTTGCCCTTAATAAACTTGAACCATTGTGTCGTCTATGTTGTATATGCTTGCACTTATTTGTTGGGAATTAGCAGAACCATGATTTTATGGGGAACGCTTTCAACATTGCACTTGGTACTTGTACCTAGTTGATATCATGCTCTTTTGTATATGGATGTCATCGGTGTGAAATGAAAGGGGAGCTTGTAAGTCCATGGAGTTATGTATATGTTCTAGAGAAATGCCTGGGCCACTAGTCTAATCCATGCTGACATGGTGGAAACCTGCAGCGTAACCATAATGAGCTGTCTATGAAGCATTCTTCTTATAAAAAAAGAGTCCTATATTGAGAAAAAAAAGATAAAAAAATATACTATGAAAAGAGGAAAGAGAGAAAAAAGCACCATATTCCAATGGTAAATAAGAAGAATGCTGAGATGCTCGTTGTCTGCTTGCCTTGTCATTTTGATATGGGGATTCTTCCGTATCATCGGGCAAGGGGTACCCCGTTGGCGGTTCTCTATGATACACATGTACTTACAATGACAAGAACTTACCGGTGACTAAACTTGAGTTGCATGAGGAGCGGCCCTTGTATACAAGGGACATGAGATTTCTGACTTATACTTCGTCAAGCATGTACACCATAGTTTATTCACTTTAACCTTAATCACTTCAAGATGCTTATGATAGGAGCAATGAGATCTGAAAGCTATAAGTACCATAATTTTTGGAAGCTCTTTATGAGACTTGAATCCCTACTTCCTTTTACATAGGCCTTTCTTCCACCATTATATTGAGTCTCCACCTTCTACCTTCATGCACCTACTTTGAGAGCATAGTGGCCATTCTTAGTTCTATGTGCATTGTCCCAAGACTAGTTGATTGATGCATAACTTGATATTGCTTGTTTTAAACTATTTGTATCTAGTCACTCTTATGAACTTTGAAGGTGTCCTATGCATTTATATTTGCTACTCTATGAGGGACAAGCTGAATACTATTATGCTAAGTTTTCTTTATGTGAAACAAACAAATGTCTTGCAAAGCATTGTTATTCATGAATCTTTTGTTTGTGCCTTTTCATGTTGCATCATAGTTTCTTTGCTTATTGTTAGAACTTTGTCTTTCATGTTATGATTGAAGTACTATGATCCTAGCTTTGAATGTTTTGCAAATACTTTGATCAAGTCTTTGATGGTGCATGTCACCTCAAAAATTATTCTTTCTTTTTATCACTTACCTACTCAAGGACGAGCAGGAGTTACACTTGGGGATGTTGATACATTGCAAATGTATCTATAATTTTTGATGTTCCATGCTTGGTTTTATCCACTTTCTTGTGTTTTGTTCCAACTTTGGAGTACTTTGCATATGATTTCTTGGACTAACCTATTAACAAGAGCCACGATGCCGGTATGCTTTTTCAGCTGTTTTTGGTTCGGGAAAGTCAGAAAATGAATATTCTCGAATTGGACGGGACAAAAGCCAAAGTGCCTATTTTTCGGAAGGATCAAGTGCGAATCTGAGAAGGAGAAGGGCAGGAGCCACCACACCACTGGCAGCGGCCAGGCTGGCAGCGCGCCGAGGTGGTGTGGCCGCTCCCGGCACCTCCTCGGCCTCTCCTTCCGCCTATATATTGCCCTCGGGACGAAAACCCTAAGGACCCGATAAAAAATCCACGAAAGAGTCTTTAGCCGCCGTCATCTCCATCCCTAGATCGGGAGGGATCTGAAGCTCTTCCGGCACCTATTTGGAGAGAATTCACCACAGGCCTTCTTCATCACCATGCAAGCCTCCGGTGTGATGCGTGAGTAGTTCATCCTTGGACTACGGATCCATGTAGTAGCTAGATGGCTGGTTCTCCTCCTTTGTCCTTTCATGTTTAGATCTTGTGAGCTCCGTTCATGATCAAGATCATCTATTTGTAATTCATACATGTTGTGTTTGTGGGGATCCGATGGATATTGAGATGCTATTTCAGATTGATTATTGATTCTATCATGTCTTTTTTATTTGTGATCTTGCATGCTTTCCGTTGTTAGTAGCTATCTTGGCCAAGTAGATGCTAGCAACTCCAAGAGTTAGTATTTATGCTCGATAGTGGGTTCATGCCTCTGGTAATCTGGGGAAGTGACAGAAATCTCTAAGGTACTAGATGTGCTATTGATACTAGGGAGAAAACAACAATCCTTTGTTCATAGAACAATCGTATTGTTTACTTTACACGCAGTTCGTAAAGCAATAATCTGTTGCTTGCAACTTAATACTAGAGGGGGTTCGGATGATAACCTGAAGGTGGATTATTAGTCATAGATGCAGTTGGATGGCGGTCTATGTATTATGTTGTAATGCCCAATCAAGTCTCAAAGGAGTCAAGATGATTAGTATATGCATATATTGCTTTCTCATTGTTTGTCAATTGCCCCGCTGTAATTTGTTCACCCAGCATGTTATATATCTAAGGAGAGCCACCTCTAGTGAACTATGGATCCCAGTCCTTTCTCTTTACATACAATCTACAATATTTTACTTCTTTGTGTTTACTTTCTGCAAACTTTTACTTCTTTCCATTCGATACGTTTAATCCTTTGTTTTCCGCAAAACATAGTGAGATTGACAACCTCATCACAAGTTGGGGACAAAGTTTTGTGGTTGTGTTGTGCAGGTCTCCACGTTGCTACTAGCACCGGTAGTGCGCCCTGCCAAAGCTCAGCTAGTAACACCTTTGGGGTATTTCCTTGCTCCTACTGGTTCGATTACACCTTGGTTTCATAACTGAGGGAAAACTTACTGCTGTGCTCATCATACCTTCCTCTTGGGGTTCCCAACAAGCTCTACATCGAACGACGAGCACATCAACCCTGCGGCACATGGGTGCGGCTGAACTTGACTTTGAAAGCTTCCCATGTCATCACTTGACCGTGGTTCATCGTGCGGGTGCTGTTCCACTATGCTCTTGCATCTCCTGCCAGATAGTGGGTGGCAAACAGAACTTTCTCGTTGGCATCCACTCCGGCGACTTCTAAGTTATTCTCCATGGTCTGTAACCAATCATCAGCATCCAACGGGTCTTTAGACTTGCTAAACATTGGGGGATTGGTATTCTGGAAGTTTTTGAGTTTGGATCCATGATGATCCCGATTTCCATGGCCTTGATTGTTGTGAGCCATCTGGGCGATCTGCTGCAGTGTCGCTAGATTTGCTTGGCGCTCTGCCCTACTAGCTTCACGGTCTACAATGAGCGTTTGCAGAATCTGTAGCATTGGGTCCTGCGATGAGCTACTCCCTCCTTGGTTTCCACGAGTCATCTGAAGATTGAGGTAGATAATGGGGTAAGAGGGAAAGTTCTAAGGGTATGGTTTTGTTTTCAAAGCTAAACTTTGAGTTTGACTCAGGTTTTGCAAAACTAACTTCTTTTCATTCATTCAAGCAAAGCACGCGATACAAACACACAGACACACACCATAACATGAAAGGAAAACAAATGGTTTTAAGAACCATTCTGTAAGCTAAGATACAATGGGACCGATACTTCTCACTCCTATGATAGTGCTCTAGTGCATCTACTCATGATCGATGAAGTCGGAGTCATCATCATCTGTGTAGAAGTCCATGACATCATCCTCCAGATAGTCATCATCATTGCTGAGGTACGAGTGAATATCCCCCTGGATGTCTTCACCTTCTTCCTCTTCTTCTTTTGCTGCAAGCTAAGCTTCTTGCTCCTTGATGGTCTTCTCGAGGTTGGCCACCTTCTTGCGAAGATGGTCGATGATGCGATCCTTCTTTGCGCGTTGACGGCGAAGTGACTGACGGTCCTTGACGAGCAGTGAGAAAGTTTGGGCTTTTTGGGCGGCAATGGCAAGGTTGTGGTTGGCGAACTCTCGAGCATTGTCCAATTCCTTCTGTCTGTCATATAGTAGGAAGTTGAGGTTCTCCACTTGGCGATTCAACTCCGGGTGACTTGGCATCTCGAGAGGCATTCCCATAGAATCACGCCTTGCATAGTGAGCAAAGCGAGTTCCCTGGATCAAGTTGACATTCTATGCGCAAAGACGAGCGAGAGCTTCATACATTGCCCTGGCTAATCCATCTAGCCAGTTGTTCTCTCTCACGGTGAATTGAATCTTCTCGGAAAGTGGTGCTTCTATCTTGCCTCGAAGATCAACAACTACTAGACATTGTAAATCTCCTCCTAGGGGACCATTGAGTTGAGCTCCGAAGAATTCCGGATGCGGATGCTCAAGGTACTCAGACAGTGCATCAGGATCCCTCTCGGAGATCAGTTGGCCTCTGTTGCCCAACTGGTAGAACTTGCAGTACTGAACTTCCATCTATAAGAATTTAGGATGAGAAAGTTAGTGAGGTGATCAAGTGTGTCAAATTTTATGGAGTAATGTAAGAATTTTGAGGAACATGTATCTTTTTGAAAGAATCTCAAGGGTAAGAGGGGAAATTGATTTTCACAAATACTCACTTTGGTTTTGAAACTAAGTTTTTGTTCGGACGTCCATTCTAACTAGGGTGTCCTATGGTCAGGATGGCTCTGATACCAACTTGTCAACACCCGGATTTTTAATCCCAGATGCCTGTTATGCCATACATCGCAATCCTAGGATTACCATTTTTGCGAGACATAACAGATTGGATATCATAGTACATCATCCATTACAAACCATAATAAGGTCTTACACAAATAAAGGATCTCATGATCCAGTCTTAGTACAAACAAGTAGCGGAATAAATAGCGTAGCGGTGGGATCCATCTTCAGTGTCACAGGCAATGCTGATGATGGTTGATGATCCTAGTTGTTGTAGCCATCCTATTGTCCTTCTTCCGGATAGTCCTCCTCATAGTCTGGCCACGGGAATAGCCAGGGATAAAGCCATGAGTACTCTTTAAGTACTCGCAAACTATCACTAACAAGTAAGGTAGTTCTAGTAGGAATGCTAAGTTCTAAGTTTATTTGTAAAGTTGAGTTTGAAACCTAAGATGAGTTCAGAAACAAAGAAAGATAAAATAAAGTTGAAATCACCTAAGTGGGAACTTAGTTATAATAGTCACAACCATGTTGTGGTCAAGTCATGTCACAATTCATTTCATAAGTTATTTTGAAAACATCTGACACGGAACAATATGGCCACTCCAACTGTCCATAACCGCGGACGCGGCTATTCGAATAGTTTGACACTCTACAGAGGTGGTACACTTTCACCACAAAATTCGATACATTTGTCAGGGGTAACCCTGAATCATCATACTTAGTATGCAGATAATCAAACATAACCTTTCCTTTACACACTCTAGTATAAGCACCCCTCCTATGAGCTTGGCCTCCCAGCCATGGCCATATGCCATCCTGGGCACTGCATAGGTGGACAACATTGAGAGGTAGCCTCATCTCAAACCTCTCCCGCGCGGGAACTCATACTAATGCATATAAACTTTCGGCTAAGCCTTACCCAATTCAGGTATTGTGGTTGTACGGTAAAATTGGAATGGTATCACATCCGAACCCAACCATCAGTTTTTATAAAGGGATAAGGCTCATGCCTCAACATTTTCATCATCATAAACCATTTGTGTTTCTCAACACATGTCAAAACATCTCAATAGAATGACTCATCATTCCAAGGTTTTCACAAGTCATTTTCACCAGGTATTCCCATCTAGCGTGATCAAGTTTTTGGTTTAGCTCTAATCACTAAGTTAAGAGTGTTCACTGAGGTGGGATGCTAATCTCAATCTCATGCCATATAATGACATATAAGTATAACTATATAGGCCAAGTTTTATACTCTTTATGCTATCTATAAACAAGGTAAAGAACTTTGGTATAGTAAACGAAAGTAAAGCTTGTAAGTAAAACTTGGGGTTGGTATAAATCAAAAAGGTATAACCAAAGCATGCCTAATGCATCTTGCTTAGGTTATCTATCTTGCAAGGGCTAGCTTGCATTGTTAATGATGGCTTCCCTTGGTTGGTTCAGTGGTTGAAATTCTTCTCTTCTTCTTTGGGGTAGAACTCCTCCTCCTCGTAGACTTGGTCGGTACTATCGTCTATAAATATATACAGAAATACACAATCACCAAACAATACTTAACTAGTCTACTTATCACACTAAGGCACATATTTTATGATCTAGTATCATCACAAACATCACAAGTTTTAATGAACTAGTTTCATTTATTTTATTTGAGAAAAGTAATTTCTACTTATTAAAATTAACTAAGATTTAATATTCTCCAGTTAAAATATGGGATCATGTGGACACATGTCATCACCACATATTCTAATACATGGGAATGTGATTTAAATGTTGGATCACACTTTATAAAGTCTAAGATTTATATTTAAATGATTTAAAGTGACTAGAAATGCCTATATAGCATTATTTTGGTACTAGTCCAAAGTCACTGCATGCAAACCTAAATATTGTTACATATTCAGATAGGTATTGTCAAATGTGATTTTTGAGAGTTGGAATCAACTCAAAAGCTATTATGGTTGATTTTTGAAAAATGTTTGAATGTAGAAAAGTCTCTGTTTGTTATTTTTTCTATAGATAATCTATAACTCTAATTGATTTAAATCCAACGGGTTTGGATAGATATTTGAATTATCTTTCTAGCAAAATTTGAATCATTCAATTTGGTTTAGTAGATTTTTCTGAATTGATTTTCAAACTAGGGGACATAAACTAGATTAAGTCTAAATCGAAAAACCTAAATTTGAATTCTAGGGCCAGCGCGGGAACACTAACGGGCCGGCTCAGTTACACTCCGCGACACAGAGGGAAGCTGATAGGGGTCCCGCATATCAGCGGCTCTTCTAACGCGAAGCGGTACGGGGCGCTGTGGGCCATGCGATTAGAACCTAGATCGACGATGGTGGCTCGTCGTCGACGACGGACAGGTCGCCGGCGAGATGGAACCCTAGCGGCTCGGTGGGGGTGCAATGGGGGCTTACCAGGGCTCCAGCTAACATGGCGATGGGGGCGATCGAACGAGGAGACGACAACGGACTCAGGCGAGGTCGCGGCGGCTCCTGGGTGGACAAAATCATCGGGCCCCTTTCTTCTCTGCTACGGCGAACTCCGGCGCAATTCCGGCGAACTGCTGCTCGAGCGGCTCCGGTGATGGTGTGAGGTGGTTTTGAGAGAGAGGGGAGTTGAGTGGTGTGAGGAATTGGTGCTGGGGAAGGCTCCTTATATAGGCTCGACGAGGAGACCATGAGGGCGACGGTGAGCTCGTCGGTGACGACGGTACAGGGCGCTAGAGGCATGGGCAGTGTAGGCGGACGGTGGCTTGCCTCCTGGTGGTCAGCTATGGCTTAAAGGCGACGCTAGGGGCGGTGGTGTTTGGTCGGGAAATGGCGATGCTCTGTGCGGCAGAGGCGGTGCTCGACGTGGTTCATGATGGCTGCTGGTCGCGCGACGGGAAAAGGGCGTGTCTGGGGAAGTGCTGAGGTTATGGCGGAGCGACGCACACGAGCTGAGGGCAAGGCGCGGCTTGTGTGGGCCTGCCAGGGACGACGCTCTGGTGTGCTACGTGCATGGCGCAGAGGCAGTGGGCGCGAGCGTTCCTCGGTGGTCCAGGGGTTGGCTGCGTCCGTGGGGTGGACAAGGGGTAGTGGTGTGGTCTGGCCTACCTACTAGACATGGCGAGAGAGGGCGGGGAGGTCTTCTGTGGCTGGGGCACGGTTGGCCGACGGCGACCATTCTCGGGCGGCGCGGTACTAGCGCTGCGGTGAAGAGGGGATGTTGTCTGGGGCTGTGTGAGTGTAGAAGGGGACAGAGGAGAGATGAGGGGTTTAAATGGGGGACAAGAATTCAATTTGCAACATTATTAGTTAGGCCACAATTTCTCTGCCTGCCAACTGTTTGACAAAATGGCCGTAAGAACACAAGTTTTGAATTTTGCAAAGATTTTTGGTGGTGTTGTTGGTCCTATGCTTGAGCATCTGTGGTTTCTTGGGATTGTCAAGTTGAACTCATTTGAGTGGTTTTTAGAAAAGTGTGATCTATGCATATGAAATGGATTCTATTTTCAAATGCCATTTAAATTTAGTGTTTAAATGTTTTTGTAAGATTTCAGAGTGAGCATTGGTAGATCTTTACTTGTACTAGCAAGGGGTGCAAAGATTTATAATTATTTCTGTTAAGAATTGACTCCTAGGAACACCTAAAGTGACCTAGTGGATTAAAATGGCACAAGTGATCATTTGCATTTATTAATCTTATTTGATTTTTTTCCTTGAGATTTTGCTTAGGAATGATCTAGATGATGTGGAATTCACCTTAGAATCATTTTACAACCATTAGAACAAACAAACATGGCAATTCAAAACAATTCCATATTAATGCAACACACATATGCATTCTTAATTGTTTTAATAATAAAAAGTTTTTGTTAATCCTAAATTAGGTGATTTGAATCTTGATAACTTTGATTAAAGTTTTGGGATGTTACAATGACGACGAGGGCGATCATCATAGCGACGATCACAACCACCATCACGGCGATCATCATACTTGTACTGACGGTCATCATAGCCGCAACGACTACGATCATCTTGGAGACCACAATCATCCAGATGCCCGCGGGAAGGCGCAGGCGGCGGACTACCACAACGCGCCATGTTGGAAGACAAGACAAAGACCTCGCTGCCCTCATCATGTTTATAAAGCTGATCAAACGCTTGAAGCTGACTAAAAAAATGTGTGAGCGTGGTAGTAGGATTGGCATTGACTGCAATTTTTCGAGTGTTATAGGAATCTCAAAGGCCATGCAAAATAGGTCAAATCAACTCATCATCATCAAGATCCTTCCTAGCAGCAACAAGTTCAGAGGCAATTGCTTTTATATCGGCAAAATATTTTCCAGTGGAGAGATCACCTTTGTTTGTGTCATTCAGCGCAGATCGGAGCTGCTGAGTCCGAGATCGAGACTCAGTTGTGGTGAGGGATTCAAGGGCTGCCCATACTTCAACATAAGTGTTGATGTCAATCACATGAGCCAGAACATCTCGTGACAAGGCATTCAAGATGTACCTCAAGACATGCCGATCACGAGTAACCCAGGTAACATACTCCGTGTTCTTCACTTTGATCTTCTTGCCACTGGTGTCTTCAACCTCAAACTCCTCTGCCGAGTCAGCTTCTAGACCGTTCACAAGATTCAGAATGCGAGCACCACACAGGGCGGGGATGACGAGGGCCTTCCCTACGAGCGAATTTTCCTGCGTGAGGAGTTGGGCCGGCGGCGCTCCAAGAGCTGCGGCCAGCGCGGTGACAGATGATGAAGAGGACGTCTTTGTAGTGGCGGCAAAAGGGATGCAGCAATGACAGGTTTTTGTTTTTGTTGTCGGGTTGTAATGGTTCGTGGGCGCAGCAGTAGATCACTACAGCGATTTTGGCTTTGTATCTAGGGTTTTCTTGGTTTTGTGTGTAGGAGTTTTGGCTGTGGCGACAGAGAAGGTTTGCAGTGGCGGCGTCAAGGTTTTGGGCATAGGGTTTTGTTTGGGTGGCGACCAGGCTATGGCGGCGGCAAGCTTTCTGGCGGTTACAAATATCGGATACAAGGCCCATGTATAATGGACAAAGCCCATTGTCGTGTGTGTTACAAGGAGAGGTGGAGTCCGGTTGGAGTAATCACTCCATACCAGATCCCGACACAAATATCGAAATACATTAAACAATAAATGTAAAAGCCTCTAATATTGTTAACAATCATGATCTTCTATCTTCCTTGTACATCCGTCTGGTTTTCGGGATCTCCAGAGAGCCGTCTTGCAGCTCCACATGTTAGGTCGGTTGATGTTAGATCGGTTGGAGAGTTTCTAGATGCAAGCTTTTAGGTCCTTGATCGTTAAAGGTCATCGTGGGCAGGAATCGTGGGTTCAGATCCATGTCGGGTACATGCCCGAGTCCACCGATCAACGACAGAGTCCCATATTCTTTTTTCCCCGATGTGCTTCCTAGGTCAGCAGTCATGATAACGTTTATTTAGAAGAATGATGAAGGGAAAATTTCTTCGTCAAGGATAATACCGAGTTGTTAGCATAAAACTACCACAATTCGAACAAAATTCCGAAAAACTACCACTTTATATTTTCGTAGAAAAAATCTACCGGATTTTGAGTCGGTTCTCTAAAAAACACTAATGTCGCTCTGAACACGAATTGACAGGGGATCTGACCAGTGGGGCCTATTTGTTAGGGCTGAGTTGGCATAATTAGCTAACGTGGAGTGGGTCCCACATGTTAGGCTAATTAAAAATCTAAAAACAAATCTCCATCCAGCCTTTTTTCTTCCTCACCTGGCCACCGGCCCGCTCCGGTCAACTAAACCCAGGTTGTCGCCCGTCGTCGTGCCACAGCCTGCCGCCGTCGCGCCCCAGGCCGCCCGCCGTCGCGCGCCAGGGCGCCCCCGCCGGACCCTGCCGCACCACTGAGCCAGCCCTTGCCGCGCCGCCGAGCCAGCCCTTTCCGCGCCGCCGCTGGCCATTCTCCCGGTGCCGTGGCCCTGCGACTCCCCTCGTCTTGGAGCAGGGGGGCCTTCCGGCGGTGCACGGATGGAGCGGGGGGACACGGACGTGGCGTCCATGGCCTTGTCCATGAGCAAGGGCGAGAACAGGGTATGGTGGCGTCGGCCATGGCCTGGAGGTGCGACGGAGGCATTCTCAGATACAGACGACCCCTCGCCGGCGGCGGTTATGGAGTCGAGCTGCTCCAGCGCGTGCGAGACGGAGCCGTCCATGGAGAGCTCGCCGCGGCGCTCCTGGGTTAGATTCGAACCCTACCTGGCTTGTCTTGCTCGTTGCCGCATCCCGCACGTCCGTGGCCGAACGCCGCCGCCCGCCCGTCCCCGTGCTCGCGGTCGAGCTCCGCGTACCTTCTTGCCCCCGCTCTTGGGATGCGTCTGTAGCTGGACCTCATCCTTGACGCATGTGGCTGATGTTGGAGGCACGACGGAGGAGTACTCTGGCGAGAAGCGCGCTGAGCCATCCAGCACGGCGTCGCACAGGAGGTGAGTGGCACGACCGCGCAACGGGTATTCTGTTAGATAATTAGATTTTTTTATTTAGCTGACATGTGGGACCCACTTCAATTCAGTAAATTTTGCCACTCAGTCCAGACAAACGGGTCCCACCTGCCAATTTGTGTGTCAATTTGCGTTTAATTTGAGTTTAGTGCTTTTTGTGAGAACCGACTCAAAATCCGATAGATTTTTGCTACGAAAATGTATAGTGGTAGTTTTTCGGAATTTTACTCGAATTGTGATAGTTTTATGCTAACAACTCGATAATACCACCTTCATTCTAAAATAATCTACATTTTGGTCCTAAAATTTGTTCCGAAATAATCTAGCTTTTAGTCAACAAGAACCTAAATTTGTTCTGAAGTAGTTCTGCTCTCTCTATTGGTTGTCGTTATTTTCAATGTACCTTGGACTAGTTGTTCACTTATGTAAATAATACTAATAAATGCAACACTAATTTGTCTGATTTCTTTTTTCTACCATGATATAGTAGACCGAGGGAGTACAGTCGAGGGATTCGGAAACATAGGCCCCGATATTGCTTCGTTGTGGATCTGGGTGAATCCTGGCCTGTTTGAGAGACTAAATTCATACGTACTAGTAATAAC
Organism: Avena insularis; assembly: GCA_023614405.1. Lineage (NCBI taxonomy): Eukaryota > Viridiplantae > Streptophyta > Magnoliopsida > Poales > Poaceae > Avena > Avena insularis. Next base: position 479,348,759 of record CM042686.1, on the reverse strand, counting down.
AAGGAAAGAAAAGTAAATCCGTTTAGGCCCCGTTTGAAATGTCATTTTTTAACCAAAACTGCCGCCGGATTATACGTACTTCTCCTTCTTAACATCTTCACAAAATAAAAACGACCGGACTAAAAAACAACAATCCAAACGAGGCCTTAGGGTACATACTACGTTGATGGCTGATTCCTAGTTCTAAACACTCCTGGCAAAACGTTTCCAACTCCAAGTTGGAGTCATGCACGTCATATAAACGGATGAGATACGTGTATTGGATACTAGTATTATACGATACTATACATAGGGAGGTGATACGGAGCAAACCTAATCAGCAAGACTCGGCGAACGCAAAACATAATAATCGTCGACTTTGTGTGCGCGCGTGACCAACCACCGGCCGCCGGTGTCGATCCTAACCGCTGGGAACATGTCTTCGCTGCCTCCTTCGCCGTACGTCCTCAATTTCATTACTACTAGTTACCCTTCTGCTTCTTATCTATTTTGAGATTGATTTCTGCAATGAAAATCGGGAGGGACTCTTTTTTATCACAAAATTATGGTTTGGATCCATGAGGAAAGAAGGTCCTCGTAACCCATACATAATATTTCAGCCAGTTTTATTTTTTCTCCTAGTGTGTTTCCCACGATATTTGTTACTCTTATTTGATTGAGAACCATGATCAGCTTGCACCCACCCACAAGCTGGAGATAGCTCAAAGGTACGCGCTTTTTATCCGAGCTACTTGTGTCACCAACCATGGACGGAGAAATTAGTTTTTTTTAGTGCCAGTGAGCTATTGCACATTCTGATATTAATCTCTCTCCATGAATTTTGGACAGAACATCATCACCACTTAAATTACTAAATAAACTCGATGCCCACTTTGAACCAGTTAGCCCAAACTTTCTTTACTCTCTTGCCTCTGCAAGTTCTGGAACAGAGGGACTGTTGATAGTTAGCGCTGGGGTTTCTGGGTCTCAGCTTGATGATTTCGATTTTCCAATGAGTAGAGGAATGAGAGTAGAAAACAGATTGTCTGTGTTTCACTTTATTTCATATTTCTGATCTTAGGCGACATTAAACCTTTTGTGTTCCGCTTCAGGTGTGAGGTGCCAAATACCTTGGAATTGGAGCTCAACACTACTCCTGCATTGTCTTCTTGCGTTTCTTCATTGACGCCTACTGGTTTATTCATTAAATATTTTGTCAGAGGTGATAAGAGGGGATTTTATCATACATATCCTGATCGCGGCGGACCATTTCATAGCTTACAGGATGCTCAGGATGCAATTGATTCATATCATGTTGTTGAGCGAAAAAACTTGTAAGCCGACCGACTTCCTTAGATTTCTATGTCTGTCTGTGTTCTCACTTAGATAAGGAGGCTACATTAATTTTTAAGTTTTCGGGATTTATTATAGTTAAGTCAATGTTTTCTTTAACTGTTGTAGAAAAGAAGGAATAGTAAGAAGATCTGAAAATATACTCCCCCGTTTAGAAATAAGTGACTTGGATTTGTCTAGATTCGCATGTATTTAAACGCGTTTTAGTGTGTAGATACATGCGAATCTAGACAAATCCTATTCACTTATTTCCGGATGGAGGAAGTATATATAGATGTTATGCTACAGGTATATTTATTTTTACCTGACCCGTAACTTGTACAACTTTGTAGCTAATAGCCTGCCACACCCACATGATAAAGATGGCGATAGCTAGAACAGTAAGTGTTTGTAGCCAGACACATTTATTTGGGGATGCAGAAACGAAAGATCGATATACTTTTTACATAAAAAAATGTGTTGAGAACTTAGCCTTATAAGCATGTAGGCTGTTCAGTTTTGTTTTGCCATTTGTTGTTCATTACTACCATGAATTGTCTCATTAACAGTGCTTTATATCTTAACTAGGTGCATGGATGGTCTTTCCGATTTGGAGATGTCTGCGAAATGCTTTATATTGGCCTCATAACGGCACTCGCAGAAATTCTGCTGAAGCTTTTGCTGCCATGGCGACACGTCGCCCTGTCCAGGAAGTAGTTAAAGCTCTATTGGACAAATACAATGAGGAAAATCCTCATTTGGAGGTATGCTCCCCCTCTCTTGGCTTTCTTGTTTGAATGTTCGAGTGCCATCATATTCATGTCCATGCTCAATTTTAGGATCATCCATATGAACTAGAGGATATAGTGAGCTATAAACCCTGTTTTGATGGGAAAGGCTGCGCTTATAGGTCGTATTCACATTTTGAATATGACCATGAAGACTAAAAGAGCTGATGATTCTCCATGTGCGGACAAGAAACTATATTTTGCTGAGGTCACCTGTATGGTTGATGAACATGAAGAGTATGTGCTCACATGTTTTTGCACAGTTGAACCTGGTGACAATGGTATTCCTTACTTTATTATTTACAGTTTTCATTCTTCAAATTTGTTGATGCACTCCTTTTAAAGGTGAATGTCTTGTGTGTGGTGATGAAATGAAGCACCCACTGATGCTGAATACAACCATGGTCGCTTCAAGGCACCCGTTAGACGTTGTTCTGATGATGCTGATGCAGCTTACTTATATGATAAGGTGTGATAATTTACTAGCCTCTTAAGCTGACCTTTTTCTTATGTTTAATTGAGTATTGTGGGCATCTCGCAATATTTCTAGCATGTTTCTTTTATATTCAATGAAAGTTGATAGATACCATAGCAACCAATGGATTATAATGGCCTAACAGTTGATAGCAAACCAACAGTAATTGCCATTCCTAAGATTATTTTGTTTCTTATAAAAGTGACTAAATCCTTTGGTTCATTAAATTGGACCATACAACCATTGCAGAATACTTTTGGATATAATGGCATCCGAATTTATTGAAATCAGAAGAACATGGACCGAACTCATCATTTCTAATGCCATTCCAATCCAATGAAGCAAGAACTTTAAACAAACTGCAAACAGTTTTGTAACACTGCAACTCTTGTGACGTAACCATCTGCCTCTCTCCATAAGGGTGGCATCCAACGAATATACATCCTCTGCTACCCCCACCATGATTACATGATGGACATGCCAACTTATTTTGGAAAATAATTTAATAGGGTCATCGGAAGCATGTTATACAAAGTCAAAATTAATTAGCCAAGAAAACAGTCAACTGCAAGCTACAGCTTCAAATCATGATCTATTTTCGCTCTTAAGTTAGCTCCAAATTAGGACAAGTGATTGTACATCACAATGTAAATATCACTTCCTCCAGTGAGGATCCAGAACTTGCTAGGATGCCTCACCAAAGCATTCAACAACCCTTCTGTAGGATCAGAAAAAGAATACCAGCCGCGAGTTGAATATCACAACTATATTAAAGAATGGGGTATTATTCATATGAAGTCACAAATTTGTAGAGATGGACAGCTCATCTTACTTCATGTCTCCTCCCCATTTAAAGTTCTGTTGTTTATTGTTAATTACATGTCTTCTCCCCATTTGCAGTTAATTACTGTCCGTGATGAGGCTTGGCTGAAAGCAGAGGAAGCTAGGGTCAGACGCATGTTCGAGGAAGTGAACAGGCTATCAAGAGGGATGATGAAGCTAGGGACAAAAGGGATAATAAGTATGTAATACCTGCTAGACGGGGCTGAAAGCGGAGGAAGCTAGGGTCAGATGCATGTTCAAGGAAGTGGGCGCGGTAGAGGGATGATGAATCTAGGGACAGATGCATATTCAAGGAAGTTGGGTGAGACTATCTGAAGGGATAATAGGTATGTAGTACCTGCTAGACGAAACCTGGAACCTAGAAAAGTTGGATTCATAATGCAATTTTAATCTATCTTTTCTCCCATCTCTTGGATGATCAGTCAGTGTATGGCTAGCTAAGCTGGAACCTAACTAGGAGTATCATAAAACTTACTGTATAAGTATTGGCTATGTATTGCTTCCATAGCTGGAGTTGACATTGACCAAGAAAGGAGACTCCAGTTTATCGATTCAGTAGCTGCCACAGTGGTGGTGTCATTATCAGTGATTCCTATTAATTACTTGATCTGCTCCATATTAATAGAATGTTTTGGCAAACTAATAATTCTATAATATAAAACAGAGTAGTACTCCATATAGTAATCCTTCTGCCATTTTACCTCAAGTTGTAAAGATAAACAAAAGAATGGGGTTAAGAGGTCGAGACAAGAACTTAGTAAGTCAGTACATTCTCATACTTCCCATTCCTTAACCGTGAAGACATTCGTTTTAAAAAACTGCCCGGAACAACTGATTCAGATATAGAAATCTACACTTGGAAGATTCATAAACGTCAGGTCATTTGGCAAATTCATAGACGTGCCTCGTTGTAATCATTTTTTTATGTGGAAAGGATATATCAGAGGATAACAATTACATTCAGCCTCTGCAACAACGCATTGTCCTAACAACATTCGGATGCACAAAAAAAAAGAATTATAAAAAAGAAAAGTCCCGCTACAGTTTCCCATTCATTGAAACAGCAGTACTACCACCACCAAGACAGCACCAGAATTCCATATTCTCCAAAAACGACGCCTCCAAGAAGATAACAGTGCATAAACACCGTTATTGTCCGATCAAAGATCTAGGTTTTCACCCTGAAGAAAATCCATGCTCTCAATACAATACCTTCAACAAGGTCATTGTCAGGCACAACCAATTAAGGCCAGACCCTGTGTTTTCACCCTGAAAGATCGGACCATGATCTTCACCTGTACTGTCGCTCCCGCTTGCATACCACTCCACCAAGTCACGAGTCACCAAGCCAATTTCTCATCACCACCCGGACTTGAACCACCATTGTCAGTCCTCAGATCTCGGTCTTCCTGATATTCTCCGTCGACACCATGAAATGAGAACATGGCCTATGATATTAACAGCCAACAGAGCTTCAAAACGCTCCCTCTTAACCCAGACAGCCAGATTAAAAACATGGGTGCGCACGACCAAATCCCACCCGATCCAGCAATCTCTTGGCATATGCACACTGTGGAGTTCGCCGGCGAAGCCTTCTGGAACACGACACTGCAACCAGATCAATGGAGACAAACATCAAGCGGGTCTTCGTCTTGGCGTGAGATGAACCATAGGACCACCCCCTTTATTCAATTCGAGCCAGCAACCCCCTCGCCACTAGCCGAAGGTAGAGGAGAAGACAGTCCAGCATGCCACCGAAGCGGCTCGCCAGAACCCAGCGTATAGCTGCCTCCGCAGCCAGAGGTCCAGATCAGATCCGGGCAAACCCGATTCAACCGCCTCCAATGCTGCCACCATGACACCTCCTCCTCCCCAAGCCCACGATCCGCGGCGCCCGAAACCCGACGGGCCTAGGTGGACGCCCTAGGCCCACAACATGATGCCGCCACCTGAAGTAGATGCAGCAACACCCGCCACCACCTGGCCGAGGTCGCCACCCCGACCTCCGCCCCCGATTCGCCCCGTCGGTGCCGCCCAGCCGCCCATCCGAAGAAGACCGACGTAGCCGCCACCCCTAGCATCTTAGGTACTAGGGGGCGCCGCCACCGCGGCCGACGCCGATGGCAGCGGCGGAGGGATGGGATCTAGAGGAGGAAGGTCGGCGCCGGCGGAATCCGGGGGCCCTCCGGCGGCGCCTAGGGGTCGCCACGGGAGGGTTACCAAGCTATCTATCCAGTAACCTAGTGGCGTATTGTAATCATCTACTACGTCTATTCTAATAAATAAGACTTATATATTTAGTCAAAAGGAGAAAATATCAATATCTACTCCCTCCGTCCCAAAATAAGTGACTTGAGTTTGTCTAGATTCGCATGTACCTATATACTAAAACGTGTCTAGATACATCCGAATCTAGACAAACCACATCACTTATTTTGGGACGGATGGAGTATGATTTATGAAATAAATACACTATAAAAATATACTTTATGATGAATCTATTGATATTGATTTGATATTGTAATTGTTTGTCTTTTTTAAAACATTGGTCAAACTTAGACTTTAGACTAAATTTATGAGCCTTATTAATTGGAATAGTGGAGTGCCCTATGTGGAGAGTTTTTTGCAAAACTAATGACATAGATCAGCATTACATGTAAAATCCTAATAAAAATTGAAAAGTTTTGTAATCGTTTATTCTATTTAGGACCCGCTTTTACCGTTGGAAACAACATGACAAAAGCATCCTTTAAGAGCCTCTGAATAAACGCGCGGTGGTCTAAGCTACATGCTCTAAAACGAAGACCTAAGACCTAAGAAAATTGATGAGTGCTCTAAAACGAGCTAGTTCCAATGCCAAGTCAGACTCGGCTATATCAGCATGACGCACAACAATACATACTTCACAGTTAACCCATCTCTGTTTGCACTTCTGACTGCATATTGTGAATCACAGTACTGTCTGCATTTTGCCTCTTAGATAGATCAGTTTCCGCATTCATCACTTCACCTTTTAATGTTGACTGAAGTATCATACTGTTTGCATTTAGCCCCTCGGCCAGATCAGGAACCAGCATCCTCAAATTCCATCTGAATATTAGCAATAGCAGCACAAACAAAAACCAAATCACCACCAGTCTGATCAACAACTACTCTTTCTGCAGCTTGTTCAATTTCAGACGTGATTATTTCTTTAACTGGCCGAAAACCCAAATTTTTCCGCACTAAACAGCGGGAGGTTAAATGACCACAGCCTCCACATTTCTTGCAGAAAATCTTTGGACAAGATTCTAATGGATGGCCCAACTGTGTTCTGTATATTATCACCTGGCCATCATACTGAGTCATGATTAAATTGTGCAAATGTCTAAAGCATGCAATTACATCATTCTGACTATAACAATCGTTTTCCAACAGGGAGGGTACATACCGTACATGCATCCGTTTGGGAGCTCCGTTTCTTTGAAGTATTCCGGCGATACTTCAGTTTCTAGAAATAATGAAGTATCCAATAATTTAGGCCCCGTTTGGTACCTCTGTATTTTTAAAGTATTCTTAGAATACTGTAGTTTTTAGAAATACTACAATATAGAAAACCCTGAGGTGTTTGGCTCTGACATAAACAACAGTTTTCAAAACCATAGTATTCCTAAAACTATGGTTTTTTTGGAGTATTGAAAAAAAGAGGTCCGGACCTCTTTTTTCTAAAACTGAGAAACGAGAACAACAACGCATCACGCATTGTTCACTTTTCCAAGGCGCCACCACCATCCTATCTGCTCTATGCCCTCGCTTGGTGGCCATGGAGAAACATATATGCAGCAACGGGCACAAAAATATGCTGGCTAGAGCCAAGCCTGAGACTAGACGACGTGGAACTGTCCTCCGTGCCATACAATGGTCCATGCCAAGCCTCTAGAGCTCAGCAATACGGCGTGCGACGCTGTATCCGCCGGCGCTCAAGCCGCATAGGACCTTCCTTTCAAGCTAAGGCGCCACTTTGTTGCGTCCTCGTCGTTGATGTCGTCGTGTACAATGCCCAGATCAAGGAGACACGCCGCCTACAATAGCGGGGCTTGTACATAGAAGAAGCCAATGATGCGGCAACTCATGCAACAACCATTGCAGGCTTACAGCTACACTATTGGGCAAAAATTGATTATCCATGCATCAAAGCTACAATAAAATAGCACTTGCCAAACATCTCTTCGTTTTGTCCAAAACTACAAAAAACAGTGGTTTCAAGAAAACAAAGTATTCCTTTGCCCGGCATTGAGATACTCTGGTTTTGTAATACTTCGATTTGAAAAAAAATGAGATGCCAAAACCGTTTGGCGCCAAGGAATACTGTGGTTTCTAAAACTGAAGTATCTCAAAAACTACAGTTTTTTTGACATTTTGGAAACTTCAGTTCCGACCTCTTATATTTTTCCAAAACAGAGAAAAGCGCTCGCTCGTGTCCCTCACAAAACGCATCTGCTTCCTCCCGTCGCCTTCGCCTACGAGGTCTACGGCGATGTCTTCTACTTCAGCCATGAAGAAAGCAGGCGCATCAACGGGAACCAAAGGTTCGTTCTGCTCTAATCTTGCCGAGATCTATGGCATGCTGTTCTTCTCAACTGTATGGCACCAACGTTGCCATCTAGGCATGATATTATTGTCAAGATCCCCTCTGATTCCCACAGACGGACACCACATATCGAATTATCGATTAGGTTTTGCGCTCCGTACCGTCTCTGTACAGACCGTTGCCTCTTTACCATGGTTGCATGCATGAATCCATCCCAGCTCTAGTGCAGATCTATTCTGTTTGGTTATTTCCAAGTTGGCTTTCAGCTGCCGATATAGTGCAGACCTAGCCGCTCAAGAGATCCATGCAACTACAGGCGTATTAGCAAGTGCCATAGTTTTATGCATGTTTGCATGTCGCAAGCTGTAGCTCACAAGGAAACGTTGATTACTACATCTGATGCCTTATATTATCTAGTTGGTTGTCCTTCACAGGATGAATTTTCATGTAATAATCAATGATGTTCTAAGCTGCCAACAAGTTCTATGTAGCTAGTTAGCAGTTAGATTTGGATATTATAGTAATCCACTTTTTAACTAAATTGTTGTTTGATAATGTGATCTCAGTGAGGTCGGAGTGTCTAATAGAAATATTCTGGTTGGTAATCCCGTGTCAAATTCTACTCTATATAGAAGTTGATGATATTCATATGTCGACTTTTATGACGACTAATGTTAAATACTAATTACTCCAGAAAAAAAGAATAGAGCAACATGGACGCAAGGTCAGACAACTTTTCTTGTATTTATGATGAAAGAGTACTCGGATGTGGGAAAGTTTCGTGGCCAAAATAGGTGGACCAAGGAAGGATGGACCGCTATGACAAAGCCTTTAAATGCCAAGCCCCCTGGAGTTGATTTTACTAAAAAGCAAGTGAAAGATAGAGAACAAAGGCTCAAGCAGGATCACAATGCGGTGAAGTCTATTTTGGAAAAAGTGGATTTGGTTGGGATCCCGGGAAGGGACTGCCAACAGCCCCAGATGAAAAATGGGATGAGTTATCCAAAGAGCAGCGCAAGTGGATATTCAAAGCATTCCCGCACTATGATGTTTTATATGAAATTTATGAAGGTTTGTTCTTGTAATAATGATAAATTAAAAATATGTTCTCTTACTATGTTACTAACAATTTACTTTCTTTTTATTCTGGTAGAATAGCATCAGAGAAGCATTGCAAAAGGACAACAGATAGAGGTACAACATGCCTCATTACCCAGAGCATGGAAGCTACACGGATGAAGTTCTAAGGGATGCTGGGTTGGATTCACCTGAACCAACACTATCTGTTCCTGGCTCTTTCATGCCCCAATATGACTGGAACCAAAATATATATGGGGATGACGTTAATGTATCATATGGTGGATTTACAGAACCTGAAGGAAGTAATGTAAATCAGTTTTCAACTGTAGAAGATTAGACAAGTGTGGACTCACCTCGAAAGAAGAGGCTTCGAAATTCAAAAGGATATGAAGGAGAAAGTGAGAAAATTAAGGCTAAAAAAGTCAAGGATGTTGTGCTAGAAAACCTTGTTTCTGTGAGGGAAGAAGAACTTAAGGTCTACAAAAAAATGAAGACGAACCACATAGCGTTTGACGTCTCCGTCTTATCGCCCCATTCCCACCATTTTCCTCGAGATTCGTGCCGATAGTTTTGTAAAAGAGACCTTCAACTACATTCATTTCTTACCCCGTGGTCCTTCATATTTTCCAGAAGTCCCCACCAGTTAATTTCTTATCTCGTTTTCCATATTTCACAATGAAACATTGCAGATTAGAACATCTGATAGTTACAATGGCCATCGATTGATTCTCATGCTACGATTTTCTGTTGCATGAATCTGGAGCATACGTTCTTGACTAGAGACTCATAATAATTTATTCCATCCAGATTCTAGGAAACAAATCTCAATTTTGGAAGGAAGTAATATGGTAGTAAATAAAATTAGCAAAGCAAATATTTGGGTTAAACTTTCAGAGGGTGTTGTTCTGCATGATTTTCGGCCAAGAACGTGAACAGACTTTTCTCGGATCAATTTTTTCGTGATACAACAGTCCAACAAACATGAACAGAATTTTTTCGATCCAATATGCATGTACATGAACAGATTCGTCAAAGAACCAACACAACGAAAAAACAAATCTCTAGAAATAAATAAGAAGTCTTCCAAAGACAAAGGGGAACAACAAACCTACAAGGCTAGATCCGTGCCCTCCAAGCCCAGATCGGAGGAGGGAAGAGGACTGCGCATGTTTGATTTAAATTCATGTTTGATTTAAATTCATCATCCCTCCTTTGTAAAATCCCCAATGATATTAAAATATTTTAGGTAAAACTTATTTTCTCTATATATATTCTCAGCTACATCTAGAATTTGTATCTTAAATTTGACTTTCGCATTAAGTTCATTTAATTTATGAATTTTAAGAGGAAAGAATTCTTCAATTTAATCTTATGGCATGCCAAAGATTTTAGAGGTAACCTTTATGTATTCACTTTTAGTTCAAGCCTATTTTTTTTCTTCCACAATCTATACAAATTGAGTATAGTTTCATTCAAGCTTGATTAAATTCATCATCCTTCCTTTTAAAATCCCTAAGCATATCGAGAATATTATTAGGCAAACATTTGACTTTCCCATTGAGTTTGATTGCCATGAAGAGAATTTACGGATTTTAAGATGAAGGGAATTCTTCAATTTATGCTTATGGTTGTCAAAGTATCTTACCACTTCAACGTCCCTCGGTATGATCCTAATAATAACCAAATTCATTGTTAAGCCATAATGTGATTACAAATTTCTAGAAAACATATGCTTTTTTAGTTTTTTATGTGTGTGACATGTTATGTTGCATCCGAGTAATCCATCATATAGTAATCCATCATATTGTGGATGGGCCTTCGGTGCAAGGGCCGGGGAGTTCACCTCCTTTTGAAAAAAATGTGGATGGACCTGACATGCGGGTCAAATGTGTGAGGATGTCAGTAACCATAAATTTGAGTATGATATAGAATGAATACTTCACAATCTTGTAGGATCTTTGACACAATGTAACAACTACACAATAAAAGTGGAATTTACTTGAAATCGTTCAACCGGTTATCTGATATTCTAGGGGGACTCATAGACCAGTTACTAGAATGCTTTAGAGTAACCTCTCTGAAAAAGTACAATTGCACATGTGTCTTAGAAAGTTTATAATGAGAGTTTCTGTTGACTCAATAGATCACATCAAGATAATACAACCAACAACAATCTATATACGGCTCATGCATAACAAGATGCACAAAACCTATGAAAGATACTCTATATGCCATGTTAAATGTTATGTACTGCAAATTAATCAAAACCCATGAAACTACGTCTTATAGTTCAATTAAAAAAAATAGTCTACATGTACCATGTTAGATGTTATGTACTGCAAACTAATTTCCATGTTGCACAAAGGAAAAGAATGGAAGGTCTAAACAACATTTATATACATAAGTGTGCGGAATTCTAGGGTTTTGTTGGCGCAATGTTCCCCCATTAATTAAAAACACGCCCCTTCTAAATAGTATTATCTCCTCTCTTCTTGACCAAAAAGATGGTGTTCCTTTCGGTTGCTGTACCAAAAAAAAAGTGTGCAGTTTTCTATGTATGCAGAACTCATATTTCCCTATTTTTGCGCAGAACTTACAAGTTTACGTCTATTCCAACAACGACGAAACAAAAACGAAGACAGGATTTGGTGTACTTTGTCAAGAATAGCTTTTCAGTCTTTGCAAAGACCTGCTTAGCTTAGCAACGTCCAACTGGCTTTTTTTGGGAATACCATCAAATTGCAAGCTGCAAGGGGCTCCACTAACCCCTTATGACTTTGTGCCTCGGAGTCTCGGACCTCTAATCAGAGTTTTTCTCACCTGTTCATGTCATGCCATCTTGTAACTTGTGCGGTTCCCATGCTGTGATCGTAATATATCTTTGCAGGCGGCTCGCTCTATGCATTCGGTTCGCACGCCTAGCCTACCTGTCTCAGCGAAGGGAGCAGTGTAAATTAATGAACCGTGAGATTCCAATTAGCCTTGACAGCTCGGACTGCTAGATAATGGCGTTGACGATGACGCTGAAACTTTGGCGAGGTTCCTGAATTTAGGAGTTTGGTTAGTCAGAACTCTTACCGGAAACATGTTTTACAGCTTCAGAAATCTGCAGAGTAGCTCTGTAACTGCGAGAGGCCAACATGAGCAGCGCCGGGCACCAATTAATCTGACGGCCCTGTTTATCCGACCACACTGTGCGTACCATCTCTGAGCTACAGGTAAAGGTAAAGAAAAAACAGACGCCGATCGATGCACCGCCATCATGCGCGCGTCAGGCAGCATAGTGGGTTGGTTTGTTACGCTTGGCTTGAGGGTTGATGCTGCAACCGTGCAGCGAGTAGCAATGCAACGCACAGTGCTAATGCATCCCAATGATGAAGACGCAGAGGGTGATCAATGTTCTTAAATTCGCTCGGGTCGATCGTACGTCCGTTTCGTCGTACAGTGTGTCCTCTGCAGTTTCATGCTTCACTTCTGCAGTTGCAGCTCGTGGCCCAGGATTGGCTTTTACTACAAGCGAAAAGATTAGCCGCTGAAAAAATACAGTGGCTAGTACTACTACTTGGCTAGAATTGCACAATCATGTTTTGCAGGGGTATAGAAGATGGATTTTTTGTTTTAAGTGACATGAATACTTGCTCCAGGTAGTTGTTCGAGCTGTGGCATGTGGAGGGTAAAAACGAGCAGGCGGTCTCAAGTCTGAACCATGTTCTCTCGAAGGCGAGAGCTATAATTTCTTACTATTAAGAAGAGTAATCCAGGATTGCACATTTGCACCTAGTAGGTGAACTAGCAATGAGCCACACAAAGGCACGGCAACCCCGCGGAACATAACCTGATTAGATAAGTTTTATACGGAGTGGTATTTTCCGAAAGTGCTCCGTTTGTTTTCAAAAATCAAAAAACATATTTATAGCTTTTTTTAATCTAAAATTAAATTTTAGGCATAGTCAATGTTGTATCCTATAAGCATGAAAAATCACGACCCGAAATTCTTTAGATTGTAGGCTATGCAAAAATTTGACAAATCTGATAAAATTAAGAGATGTAAAACTATGTATACTCACATCCATATTTTTGTCTTTTCTTTAGCACATAATACAAAGTATTATAAATTGGTATTTTGCATATTTGTGGGATAAATTATTGTTTACATCCCAGATTTTTTTAATCTTAAAAATATGAGTTTTTTAGATCAGGATCACCGTGACCATGCACACCGAGGACGTGATTGGTAGCGTGCATGGATTAGGAACATGCCCGCTTGATGCAAACGAGCCGATGGATTCCCATGAGACGCCCATGGGAAGGCTAGTTGCGTGCCTTTTTTTTCTCCGGAGTTGCAAGAGGTTACCTATCTTGGTTGCTTTGTTGTAATTAGCACAAGTCCTCTGCGAATCAAATCAAGCTCTACATAAAAAAGATACCCATTGAAGATGGGTTCAATTCTGACCATCGGCACAGTGTTTCGTGAATCTTCTCAGATTCGAAATTAAAATTGGAGTTTTTTTGGTGAATTTCTTCAGATTTATTATAGATAATCAACCGTTCAAAGTTTCCTTTAAGGAGTAGCTTGATCTCGCGGTTTTGCACCACTTTGATGTTGCAAATTTTTCGTTTTGGTGCAGGTTGAGAAATTCAGCTATCACTCTCTCAGTGCGTAAGGTTGAAGATGAACTCCTTCTTTCTCCTCTCTTAAACAGACTCGACAGCGGCGGCGGGGGCAGGAGCACGCACAGCCATGACGGGCGGGGAACGTACGGTGGCGGGAGGCATGTGCGCGGCGGCCTGGGCCACCATCACCGACTCGTGCAGGCCTGGAAGGTGCCTTCCCGGCGTGCCTTCTCCGCGAGCGCTGCCTCCTCCTCCAACTGGCGTAGGGCGAGGGTGAAGGCCTCTTCATTCGAGAGGCCTGGCGGCATAATGGCCAGTATCACCTCGGGCTTGACCACCCCCACCTCCTCCTACTCCTTTTTCTTAACCTCCACCACCTCGTACTGCTCTGGTTCCTGCATTGGGCTATACTGTGAGGTTCACATACGTGCGCCGGCGCCCACACGAGTAAACGGAGCACCACCGTTGCACGCCTGGGGCGCTGTTTTCCTGCAGCGGCACCCACACATGGCCTCTCTCCCCACAGACGTTCTACTTCCCGGTCATCTCAGCAGCGCCATCGCCCATGGCTGCTTGGTGTGGTAGTGCGGGGTAAGTGTGTTTAGCCTTGGATTAGTGTGGTTATTGATGGGTCACTAAACTGGATGCAGCCAACCAATCAAAGTGACACCTGCATTGCAAACAATGTGACCTGGTCTATCAAATAAAATACACAACATGGTTTTAAAGGCATGAACCTGCCACAGGAGCTCAAAATTCAGCTCATGTTACCAATCAGGCCCAAATCTTTACTCGTCGTATTTATTCTTATCGTCAGCCTGATGGCAGGTAAGACAGTGTAAAACTCTTCGGCACAAGGTCCACAAGGAGGCGCTGATGACCGGTCAACAAACACAATCACGCGGGAATGGATCAATGCATTTCTATGGGACCTGCTTGCTTGATGTTACTCGTGCGTCCTGTCATCTGAGCTAGTTATAGTTATGGATCATGATAAGCGACAACAGATTCACGGTCCCCTGCCCTTTCCCTGCCTACAGCTTGCTCATGCATTGAAGAACAACCTAACAGCCGCGTGTACTTCTCATTTAAGATTTGCCTAAATAGAAATATCCATATCCTATATCACAGTCCAGCGTACGTCCTTTATTTGCTCAACCAAAATCTATCACGTCGAAAATGGATAGAAACGTAAAAATTCCACGTTTAGGTTCCAAGCCCGTTCCTCCTGCAAACAAAAAAAGAGGGGGCGGAGGCCATCTGCCTCGTCCTTATCAACCCTAGTCCGTCGCCATCTGCCTCGTTTTAGCCGTCTATGATCGGGAATCGAAAGGTCCACACCTTCTCTACTTACCGCTCTGGCTGCGAGAGAGGGTGAGTACCTCGGACCTGAACTCGGCGCTGTAGTAAGGTCCGTAAAGTTAGATATTGGTCAACCTGACATCGATGTTATGGCGGCATTGTGTGGGACAAGAATAAGATATACCTAATACGCGTCTCCTCATCTACCTTATCAGCGCACTACAACACGTATCATGTGTCCTGACGCTTATAAACGCCGAGACACTTGTCTAGTCGCCGCGCTCGCGCTAGCGTGGCAAAAAAATTCACCTAAGATAATTGTGTCGAAAAAGTTTTTAGGCGGCACATTTTTTTTCTCGGCGCATCGTCATCCGCCGAGTTGGCGCTACCACGGCAGCACGACGTTAACGCCGCATCCCATTGTAGGACCACACTGACTAGGTGTCGTGGCAGTTGTGCGTGCCCAGCACAATATGGTGCCATTGTACATGGCCCATGCACGGTATAATTTTTAGTGCCTCAGTGATCTTTTTCGGCGCAGCAAGCTTTTTCTATATTTAGGGTTCTCCTAATTTATCAGGATTCACAGAAACTTATAATATGAATCACACATGGTGCTTCCAAGTATCACATCACAAACTCGAATATATTGCATAACATAGTATCAAACACATACATCGTAGACTACAAAAGACATCACAATCAGTTTTGACACATCCATCACATAAGTTTTCAAACGAGTGCTACGATGAAGTGTTGATTGCTTGGTCTTCAGTTGAGTCTACGGCACACTGATCATGATGAACAAAGAACAAAATGAACTCTAAATCAATTTGCTGCAAACAAGAAAACATGTATGAGAGTATATATACTAGATAGAGGCTTATACATACTTGTTTTGTTGCCCAGAATAGAAATAGATCTTTTTTGGACACAAGAGTTCCTTCTGGCTTCGTAACATATGAAGTCAATACATAAACATTTGTCAGAACATGGGTGTTTGGTAAAACTGAAAGCTGAGAGTCGTTATTCACTTATATTCATAAATGTCCAAGCAATGTGATGGTTTAGAGCTTAGCCCAATCCATTACCTTTACGATTGGCCTAACTAGTGGCAGTCTTATCTATCACAGCCCTTAATCAGGATCATATAGAATTCACCTAACGGTTGTCCATCATCCCACAGTACACACTTGTACGTGGAAGTTAAATTCCTAAACACAACTGTCCTATCACTTGCCATCGATCGCAGACCCACTTTTTCTTCAATCTACACAAAGTTATGTAGCATCAAAAATACACGCATTCCTATATGCATCAACAATAGATGCATCAACTGACAACAATTTATGTAGAAGACATATGCCTAAGCTCCGTAGTTAGTCAAACTCACAGACTTGAGAAATTCATCTTATTCCAGTCCTCGGACAACCGCATGAAAATTGGAGGCCTAGAATGACCTCATGACCTCTTCTTTTTAAAACAATTTCCTCCAACAGATGAAACTGCATCTCTCTTCAAAGCAGCAGCAACAACAATTTCCTGACTATCCAACTTATGTTGCATTGCGTTCATTCTTTCCTCCTGGGCATCCAACCTAGCAATAAGGATGGCATTCGTCGTCTAATCTCAGAGTTCTCCTCTATTATTTTTGTACACCTCGCAGACGTTCTTCCAATCTCAACCATCTTGTAGGTATGAGGTAACAACCTCAGTCCATAAACTCTGCCTCTTATATTTTTTGGAAAGGCACGAGCATACATATCACCTTGTTCATTATCTATAAACTCAATGTCTGGATCAAATATAAGTTCTCTTTGCATATTGGCCTAGAGTATTGTTTATACTAGCATTAGAACTATCACTAGAATTAAACGATATATGTTTGACGATAGTGAATAATAACTTACAGTATTTTCTTAGCCACTTCATCAACAGGTCTATTGTCTTTGTTCGTCTGTGTGGCTCTGTACAATTCAACTCTTGTAATTGGATGATTATGAGTTTTCTCTTGATTGAAATATAAATATTCAGAAAGCAGTTATCGAGCAATAAAAAACCTATGTATACAACTTAGATGATACTTACCCTACATACATCGCACTGGCAAAACTCCTTGATCCAGAAGTATGACGGACATTTTTTTGATTATCACGGTTTAGTGCATTCTTTCTACCTTTTTCTTTGGTGGAATCTAAACTCTAATGCTCACACACCGCTGCTCAATCACTGCTAGACATTCTATCATCACAATCATTTGCAATGTTCTTCTCATTCAACCGAGGATTGAAAAGCAACCTTTTCAGCGTGCTTTTAAAATCACACCATTTCTTTTGAGATGACCTCATCACCCAATATGTACTATGTAATTGCTTTTTCCTCTTTGTACGTATCTTCCTCATCCTCGTCTTCATTATTAGTGTCACTTTCATCCCCGCTGTTATTATCCTACCTAATTTCATATTTATCCTTTAACTCTACCTCTTCATTTTCTTCAAATCCTTGTGCTTTTGTGAACAAAGGATCTCTACGTTCACCCTCAAACTCATCTCGAGCGACAGGCTACAAGTGAGCATTGAGGGTAAATTAGTAATGGTAGTAGCATAATTACAATAAGGTAAATTAGTAATGGTAGAGAACAATCAGGCAAGTATACACACCTCTTCTCTAACAATGTTCTCTCTAGAAATAACTAGTTCTTCGTGAGAGGATGGTTGTATAAGGAACCTGTGTGCAAAATTATGCTGCCTGATTCTTGCATTGTTCACTTTTATGGTTTTCAATCTTCGCTTTTCATATTCTGGTATTGCAGCTAGGACGGGGGTTCTTGTTGTTGTGAAGAAGCCTTTCTCTTTGCTTCTCGTGCCATCTAACACAAGCTAGGCAAACCGATGGGAACACATCGATCCACGTCGAAGACGCGGATGGTACTGGTAGTAAAGGGCGATGGAAATAGAGCAGTGTAAACGAGGAAGACTTACCAACGGCCTAGGCAACGTCGGGGGTGCACGGTGGAGGGGCGAAAGGGGGCGGCAGGAGGCGACGGAAGAGTCACTTATGACCGTCGTCGACCCGACCGGTGTCGACGACGTCGAGGGTTTAGTGTGGAGGGGAATGGGTAATTTGCAAAGGAGAAAGCGGTAGATTTGCCTAAGGAGGCACGTGACAGTCTGATTTTAGGCAGGGTCATTCGAAATCTTAGCGGGACCAGTGAAAAAGTGGTGGAAAAGCGAAAATCAGGGTTGGAATAGAAAAATCGGTGATGGGACGCTGCAAATATGGATCACGACGCATAAAAGCGCTACAAATGGCACAACTTGGGTGATAAATTCAGCGCCACGACCAAATTGTGTCGCAATTTCCCATCCGCCGGCTAACTAACTTTGGCTAGTACTTTTTGCTTGTGCCACCGCTAAAAAGTGTTGGGGACGGAGGTATTTTTGTAGTGGTGCCAAGGAGGGCGAGTATATGTCTAGTCAATGCTTCCATGGAGTGGTGGATCTTGTTCAGTCTAGTGTGGCATATGTTTGGTGTTAGAAGTTTCAAATCATTTCAACGGTTTAGTAGCGACGATTTTGGCTCTAGGACACTCGTCCTTAGATATATGCGCACGAAGATTTCTCGGCTATCATCAACAATGTCAGGACAGCTCCGGTAAGGAAGCGGCGATTCAGCGGCTCGCTCTGACAACAATAGTGGTCGTCGGGTGGTTCAAGGATCTCGACATGATTTTTATTATATTATGGATCTTTATAGTTTCTGTGAACTCATGGAATAGATCTTGATCTTTCTCCAAAAAAGGTTAGGAACTTATGCTGTGATTTTTTTAGAAAACTCTATATACTTACACATATGACAACCTACAAGGTGTATAATAATGACAAGACAATTGCTTTGGGACATCTATAATCTATAATATCTAAATAGTTCATCCCCACTACCTATTTCTCTCAACATGCAGCCTATTCACATCAGCATTGCCACCTCATCTTTTTATTTTCATAATTTTTATGTTAGCAACAATCAATGTCTTTTTGTCGCCACAAAGATCTCCTCCGTTTATACAAGTCCTGCACATTAGTAACTCTCCCAACTTAGAAAGAAATTATTTTTTTCAGAAAAAAGAAGTTGTTGTTCCGTCATGCTTTGACGCATGCCGTTCTGTCTAGTTATCTCGGCCATGTCAAGACTTCGTAGATTTAGTCTTTGCAATCAATTTGCACCCACCAAGCCAGCCCTCATTAATTTATTCGCATACCCTCTGCTGCTTCAGATCAATCTTCCGTTTCACCTCCTCAATAGTGGTAAAAATAAATCATCTGTAACTGGCGAGGCTAGCCAGCGGCCACCGGCTGGCCCGGGGGCACTTTTTAGTCCTTCGTGGCCACCTCATTAGCGTCATCCTCATTCACAATTCAATCTTCACATGGTTCTCCCTGTCCTAGACGCCCCTGATCTTTGTCGACAAAAATATTTGTATCATCCTGCAACCATGTTGACAACCTTGTCTGCCGGCTAAATGAGATGAATTTACTGCTTCGGCCGCTATCTGGAGGTGTAACCTTCCTTTCCTAATCTTAGTTTTCAAGACGTGAGTTCCCTTTTTTTGTGTTTCGTTCATTCCTTGCATATGGAGTATGATTTTTTTGCTCGGCAGGTGCTTGATGGAATTCATGTGTGAACAATATGCTGCAGAGTGCAGCTTCCTGAGGTAGATACAAGACAGAAAACAAGTGACGATCCTCGCAAGCATGGGTTCTATCGCACTATCTCACTTTTTTCTACTGCCATGCAGCTTGAGGACTCTGATCATTCTTCCCCTCCCCATATTTTCTACTGTTATTTTTCTTGAATTCTAAGCTTATATTATGTTGTCTTTTACTCAGGTATGGTGTATATTTGGAGCGATCAAATTATATTCGTTCAGTCCAATTCACCTTGGGGCAAGATTATTGTTGTTCCTTCGCGGCCAGTAATCTATCTTTCTTAATTTCTATAATTATTTCACGAATGAGTGTAAGAAGCACGCCCAAATCCCAAATTAAAGTTGCTCTCCTTCTTCCGTCGTGTACTCATCTGTCATGTCCAGTGTAAGGATTAGTTTACTTCTTTCAACAATTTATGTGGTCATATTTTTTAGCTGATGACCAGATGTTTTGTCTTCGTAAGCATTTTTATATACTATGTCAATTCGATCTGCAGAAATTCAAATTATCCTTCATATTTCTCTTTTATCTGCAGGGCATTGTGTTAAACTAAGAGTACAATGAACTTGAACGGTAATTTTTTTGACATTTTTGCACCCGTCAGGGCTACACATGTATTTAATATGTTGCTGATTCTTGCAGTCTCAGTACACTTCTAAACATAGATTACTCAAAGTTCACACGTCCTTTCATTTTGCTTGATGAGTTGATAAGTGTGATGACCTTATCCAATGATAGTTCTGAGGTCCACTCATGGTAAATATAAAGGGAAGTGTTAACCTGAGAGATATGCTTTAGTACATAGCCTCTAATTTGTAGTTTACATTTTCACGAGTAAATTTTGTTTAAAATCCAATAAATTAGTAAGTTCCAAAATGGTGTGCAATCTGAATGTTCAAAGATCCTACTGTTGCAATTTTCATTTTACTTTCTTATAGTTTTTCTCTACTGTGCACATACTCCGTATCACACGAAAATCCCGCCGCAACGCGCGGGGTATTGTCTAGTTTTCAAAAACTTGGGGACGTAACATTTCTCATCAATTTATGTTGTACTACATGCATAATCACAACAAATTATTTTATTATGAAAACATATATCAAGACAAAGTTTTCAATCTAACTATTAGAACAATATATAGCCAGACGAAGTTGTAAAAGTTTGACTAGAGTTATGTCCAGAATGCCATGCAATTGTGCACTGGAGTAAGTAGATAAAGGGTGGTTAATGTTGACCCCACAAGTGATCAAGGCTGGTTAATTTTATACTCCATCCCATTTTTTCTGATAAAGAAATATATTAATATCGCGGAGATACCAATTACAATGGTCTCTACAACAACAAAATATCTTAAACACAATACAAATACACACAACCCTGCAACAAAAAGAAGAAGAAAAAACACAAAAGAATTAGCTACAGTGATCAAAACATTGTAGCTGCAACACAAACCCATGCCAAGACAACACCCAGAGTCCAAATTCTCCAAAGCGAAGCATGCAAGAAGGAATTAGTGCACAAGCACCATCACCGCCCGATCATAGATCTTCGGTTTTCACCCTGGAGGAAGTCCGCGCTCACAAAACAATGTCGCCAACGAAGCCATTGTCAGGCACAACCACTTAAGATCATACCTTGAATTATCACCTTGTGTTGTTGCCCCCGCTTGTCGATGCCGCTGCTACAAGTCCAGAATCACCAAGAAAAGTCCTCGGCATCTCGAAGACTCGGTCCGTTATTATTAAATGACCTCAGCTACCATGACATTCTCCGTCACTGTCTTCACTATGGAAATCGAAACACCAATATGGTCCCATGATGACAAGTCAACCGATAATAAAACTTCGAGTCACACCCTCTTGAAGTTGCACAACCAAAAATAGGAATGCACACGGCCGAATCCCATCCGATATGGCAATATATAAGCATGAAGCGCCCAATGGAGATTTCTGGTGGAGCCTTCTATAACTCATCACTGGACAGATCAATGAGGCCATGCATCAAGTAGAACACCATTTTGACGTGATAAGAACCCTAGGATCGCCTCCTTTATTAGGAAGATCGGCAGACCCCCATGCTACCACCCGCCGGCTTCCAACACCAGGCCTGAGATCTCAGCAGGCACCACCGCCACCACATGAACCACAAGGAGATGAGGCGTTGAGACGCACCGAGCCTGGAGCCAGTCTTCGTGCCACCTTCACAGACACAGCATCCGCCAAGGATGCCGAAGAAGTCCGAGGCCGCCGCCCTAGCTCCCATCTCCACTAGAAGAGTCGCGACGTCCATGGCCGCCGTGATAATCCGGCTAGAGACCCACCATGCGAGGATGATGGGGGCCCCGCCACCACCAGCCACGCTAGGGGGCGAGAGCCATCCACCGCCGTCAAAACCGCACGACCTTTGACCGGTGACATCCTTTGGCAGTGGCGGGGGGATTGGGATCGAAGGGGAAGGACGGTCACAGTGACGCGGGTTACTCTTTCCACGGGAGACGATGACATGTCCATAGTGAGATGCTACTATGGTTTTGTTAGTCTAAGCTCTACAACCACGGTCTCCAATATGCACTATGTGAGTGTGAACGTGTCCATTTATGTCGATCCTTGATCTTTCTATAAGAAGATAAAGCACGCTAATATATAGTTTTGGGGTAAATTAGTTATGTTTTGATTTGTGTTATATTTTCTCATGTTGTAAAAAATAATAATAAGTGTGCACATGTCCATACTGACATTCTCCTTTATTTTCCACTAAATTCAAGCTAAATCTAGGATGCGGTACTTCTAACGGGATTTTTTGGGATATGTTTAACGGTTTTACAATTTAGGTGAGTTACTTTAAAAAAATATTTAGTAGTGTTACATTTTTCTATAGTCTGATCAACACCCTACTATTCCCATCCCATCTCGCTATATATACATAGCCTACAGACCAAACATGGCAATAATAAGTTGCTAAAGTTAAACACTTTTTGGATTGCCGTTATTTGGGCTATGTTTACAAAAAAAAAGTTCCCCCCCTCGTCCATGTTGAAATAGATCGTATGGGCACCTAGAGAGGGGGGGGTTGAATAGGTGCTTACTTCAAATTTTAATACTTTTTCAATTTTAGGCTTGACACAAAAGGTAAATTTTCTAGATAAGCTATTATGAAGAATTTTTCTATATGCAAATCTAACTACTAGCGAGTAAAGGCGAGTGAGATAGAGGAACGACTAAACCGTAGTGGAGCATGCGGAGACACATGATTTGTTTTACCGTAGTTCCTTCCTTGTCAAGGAAAGTACATCTGCGTTAGAGGGGTGGGCGGTACTAAGACCACCACGCCATAATAGGCCTCACCCTGTTCTCCGATGGATCCCGCCATCAAAGGTCTGATCCACGTTTCCACTATAGGAACCCTTCGAGGTGGGAACCGGCGCCTCTACACAACTAGCAGGGCACAACTCCACAACTAAATTGGAGGCTCCCGTAATGACAACAAGCTACCACAAGAACAAGTTATCAATAACAAAACATAACATCTAGATATTAACGAGAATACTAGATCAGGGATTTCTCCAAGTGAATGGAGAGGAGTTGATGCACTTGATTCGTGATGACGATGTAGGTTGTCTCCTCCTTCAATTCCACCAAAAATAGAAGCCTTCGGGTGGTTGAAGTGGGAGATCTAGAGAGAGAGCACTTGCAACAGGTCTTGTCCTTTTCGAATGAATCAAGTTGACTGAATGGAGGGGATGAAGGATCTTTTATACCCCTGCCCCAACTAAGCCGTTGGAGCCTTTGGGGGCCGGATATCCGGCCCAAGTGAGGGCCGGATTATCCGGCCTGGGAAAACTCCGCCCTAGACTCGGATTATCCGGCACAAAAACCGCCCTCAGACAGAGCGACACGCCGAGCATGCCCTTGATCGTCTGCTAAATAATTATCCGGTCAGGAAGAAAATCCGCCCTGCTCGGATTTTCCGGAGAAAATCGAACCAGTCGAAGGCCGCGCCTTGCCTGCCTTTGATCATCTTCTAGGGGCCAGATTATCTGGCCCAAGGCGAGGGCCGGATTATCCGGTAGGGGAAGAAAATCCGCCCCTGTTCGGATTTTCCGGGAGAAAATCCGAACCCAGTCAGAGCATCGCGCCTTACCTGCCTTTGCCAAATGAGTTAGGCCGGATTATCCGGCCCTTGATAGGGGCGGATAATCCGGCCCCCCAAATACAATATCATTCCCTGCACACTTAGCACTGATGGCTCAATACACGGCGCCCAGAAAACTGCTTGGTGCGTGGTGTTGATGTAGAGCTCGTTGGGAACCCCAAGAGGAAGGTATGATGAGCACAGCATCAAGTTTCTCTCAGTTATGAAACCAAGGTTTAAACGAACCAGTAGGAGCAAGGAAACACCTCAAAGGTGTTACTAGCTGAGCTTTGGCAGGGCGCACTACCGGTGCTAGTAGCAACGTGGAGACCTACATAACACAACCACAGAACTTTGTCCCCAACTTGCGATGAGGTTGTCAATTTCACCGTGTTTTGCGGAAAACAAAGGATTAAACGTATCGAATGGAAAGAAGTAAAAGTTTGCAGAAAGTAAACACAAAGCAGTAAAAGATTGTAGATTTTATGTAAAGAAAAGGACCGGGATCCATAGTTCACTAGAGGTGGCTCTCCTTAGATAGATAACATGCTGGGTGAACAAATTACAGCGGGGCAATTGACAAACACCGAGAAAGCAATACATGCATATGCTAATCATCTTGACTCCTTTGAGACTTGATTTGGCATTACAACATAATACATAGACCGCCATCCAACTGCATCTATGACTAATAATCCACCTTCAGGTTAGCATCCGAACCCCCTCCAGTATTAAGTTGCAAGCAACAGATTATTGTTTTACGAACTGCGTGTAAAGTAAACAATACAATTGTTCTATTAACAAAAGATCGTTGTTTTCTTCCTAGTAGCAACAGCACATCTAGTACCTTAGAGATTTCTGTCACTTCCCCAGATTACTAGAGGCATGAACCCACTATCGAGCATAAATACTAACTCTTAGAGTTGCTAGAACCTACTTGGCCAAGATAGCTACTAACAACGGAAAGCATGCAAGATCTCAAATAACAAAGACATGATAGAATCAACAATCAATCTGAAATAGCATCTCAATATCCATCGGATCCCCGCAAACACAACATGTATGGATTACAAATAGATGATCTTGATCATGAACGGAGCTCACAAGATCTAAACATGAAAGCACAAAGGAGGAGAAACCAGCCATCTAGCTACTACATGGATCCGTAGTCCAAGGATGAACTACTGACGCATCACACCAGAGGCTTGCTTGGTGATGAAGAAGGCCTCTAGGGTGAATTCCCCTCTCCGGCAGGGTGCCGGGAAGAGCTTCAGATCCCTCCCGATCTAGGGATGGAGATGACTCTGAGACTCTTTTCGTGGATTTTTGATCGGGTCCTTAGGGTTTTCGCCCGAGGGCAACTTATAGGCGGAAGGAGAGGCCGAGGGGTCTGGGTCGGCCGGACCACCCCTAGCTGGGCCAGGCTGGCCGCACGGCCAGTGGTGTGGCTGCCCTGGCCCTCTCCTCAGATCGTGCGCACTTGATCCCTTGGAAAAATAGGCACTTTGGTTTTGTCCCGTCCAATTCGAGAATATTCATTTTGACTTTTCTAGAACCAAAACAACGAAAAGCAGTAAATGGCACTATGGCTCTTGTTAATAGGTTAGTCCAAGAAATCATAATAAAAGTACTCCCAAGATGGAACAAAACACAAGAAAGTGGATAAAACTAAGCATGGAACATCAAAAATTATAGATACATTTGCAATGTATCAAGCACACATGAGAAAACTTTCACGGTATTGTTATCTAACACTCAAAACACAGGGAACCATGAAATATTCTTTCAATCTCCCCCTTTTTGGTGTTAGATGACAATACTAGGATTTGCAAGATAGTTCTCAATACAGCAATATTTAAT
Source organism: Avena insularis (assembly GCA_023614405.1). Lineage (NCBI taxonomy): Eukaryota > Viridiplantae > Streptophyta > Magnoliopsida > Poales > Poaceae > Avena > Avena insularis. Next base: position 479,323,079 of record CM042686.1, on the reverse strand, counting down.
GAATGAATAAGACTCCCACTCAATGTGTGCATCCTAAAAATTGCATTTGATTACAAATACACACAAGAGGGTATAAGTCTATTTCATTGAAACATATGCGAAAAGCTCATACCACCGGTAGGGAGATAGATGCGTCCTCAAAACATTATAAGAATATCCAATGATAGCCATAGTGAGCGCCTCCTTCGATATAGATATCCAATATAGCCAGAAAGATAGATGGCTCCATATGAGTAGTCCACAAGATAATTCTAGAGCCACACAAACATAGTCTCATACGACACAAAACACACATAAAAGTTCGACGCTAAATGGGCACAAGTGAGGAAAAAACGAAAAAATAAAGAGCAAATACTTGTGCCCGACCCATGCAAATCCTTGGAGACCTAATAGAACTACTTCTCCCCCTTTGGCATCGAGACGCCAAAAGGGAAGAAGAACGATGCTAACGCCCCAAGAGATCACTCGTAGTCCTCATCCTCAAGATCCACGGTGTCATCCTCCTCATCATCAATAGTGGCCACAGAAGGAAACATGTGATGCTCTAGATCTCCATAGTTAAGCCCAGAGGAAGAGTTCCACCGAGCATATGGTGTGGGAGTAGTAGGAGCAGGAGGATCGCCCGAAGCATCGGACAAATGGTGAAGAATGACTTGCTGAGTGTGAGCCATCTCATGGCGCTGCTTGTAAGCCTCATACTATCCCTTGCAAGTGTCCACGCCCATGCAAAGAATGTTCCGCTGGAACCAATTCAGCTGCTTGATCTCACGAGTAATAGGAGGCATCGGAGGCCTACGAGAACTAGCACGAGCATCCCTCATGAGACCCTCAGGAGCAGAGGAGGGGTGAGAGGTCTTCCTAACCTTGGTGTAGATCTTCTTCGCCTTGTGCACAACATCAATGTTGAACTCTTCAGTAGGGAGCAAGTGCCTGATCAGCACCATGATGTATGGAGCATATGGGATGGAAAGCATGGTGAACATGGCATCGATCAACTCATGGTAAATAAAGTCCATCACATCCAGCTTGTACAACACGGACTCATCCTCACAGGACGCCACCTCATGAGAGAAGGCAAGAAGCTGAACCAGGTGACCACGGATACTGTCATTATTTCCTCCACTTGGAGTGATAGAATCACGAAAGAGACCCACCAAGCTAGCATATATGGGAGAAAGACCAGCAAGGGTGCCCACAATACCATTGTCATCGGTGCACAGAGAGAGGACTGCATCTTTATTGGGCTTGAGTTGGGTGATGATGCGGTGACCACTAGCACGGTCCCTGTGGCGGAAGGGATAACCAAGAACCTCAGAAAAAACACAGAAATCAGCTTGCATAGGCCTATCACGAGTCATCCACTTCATGGTGCGGTGCTCATCACCGCAAATGACCAAGGTGGAGAAGAACTGATTCACAATCTTAGAATCATAGGAGCATTGGAGGGCCATAAGATGGTGCAACCCCATCCTCTCAGACACATACATGGCACCAACAAGGTGAGTCTTCTCCAAGGCCTCAACCAGAATCAAAGGATGCGTAGGCTGAATCTTCTGCTGAGCATACACATCTTCATAGATACCCTTTTGTTCAGCACACCAAAAATGAGAGTCACCCAGCTCAGTATCATGCGACACTTCATCAAACAGATCATGATGACGAATGGAGGAGAAAGTAACAGGATCCATCTTCTTATAGTTAATCTTGGGCCCTTTGCCCTTCCTCTTGGACACACCCTTCCTATCCCTCATTGCCTGTTCAGCCATGCGCTTCTCGTTCTTCCTTCTCCTTAGCTCAACCTCGTCCACTAAGTTACCCTTTCCGTCGTCCCAAAAGTATTTAGCACGAGGACGACGCTTGTAGGTCTTGGGAGCGCTGGAACCACCTGTGAAGCGAACAAGGCGGATAGCATGGGGATAAGAATACACACAAGTCCAAGAGAGAATATAGAAAAAAGGCAAACAGTTCAAAGTCCAAGCATACTCAATTCACAAATCTATACGAAACTGAACCAGTTTTTACTCTGTTAGGCCGGATTATCCGGCCTGGCCAGGGGTGGATAATTCGGCCCTAGCAGAAAAATTCAGAATCGCCTAGAGTGAGTGCAAAAAAGTAGATCGGGCCGAGATACTACAAGACTACAATTTCTACAAGAAACAACATCCTTCTAGACAACGTTCCACCCAACAAGTAACACATCTAGAAAAAAATGGGGAGAGAGGGAGTTACCCTCACTCATTGGAGGAAGAACGCGGAAGAGAAGGTACCCGGAGGCGCGGAGAAGAAGATCCAGGGAGGCCCGGAGAATCCGGTGGCCGGAGAGGCTCCGGGGAGGGTGGGGGATGGCAGGCAGTGATTGGGGAGAGGGAGAGGGTCGGGGGAGAAGTGCTGCTCATTATGAGCCCTTCCCCCCGACCCCAACCCTTAAAGACTGCATCCGCCAAGGCCGGATTATCCGGCCTATACTTGGGCCGGATTATCCGGCCTAAATTCTGAATTTCTGTTGTACACAGATTCAGGCCCGCGCGTCCCCAAACAAAACCCTCACAAGGTGTACAAGGGACTTGTGTGCAAGAAAGGATGTCTTAGGAGTAGGGAAAGGCTTAGGATTAAGAGTTCCAAACTGAGATGGTACTACACACTCAAAATTGCAAGAAACAAATCAACTAAAAGCCAAAATTGAGTGTCATTCCCATAAGAACAAGAGACGAGTGAGAAACAACCAAAAAAACGCACAAAAAATCCAGCTCTTCTCATGGAAGAGGGCGGTGGCCGAAGCCACCTTGTTGGAGTGCATGGTATGACACCGCGAAGATATATCTTGGGTTCATGACCAATACTCATCAATAAGCTCACATATCACAAAATGATATTAAGAGAAATGATTTGACTTACTTTCGGCATTATGGGGGGAGGGTTAGCCCAATCAATTAGGACCACACTCTCCCTATTTCCATGCCCACACCTAGACCAAATAAGACCGAGATGTAAGAGTGAGTGCATGGGTGATCAAGACAAGCTCCTTGAATCAACCATATTTAGCTCATTCCTCAAGTAACAGAACCTTGCTTCATCAAGTGGCTTCGTGAAAATATCAGCAAGTTGGTTCTTCGTGCTCACAAAAGATAGATCAATATCGCCTCGAGCAACATGGTCCCGAATAAAATGATTATGAATCTCAATATGCTTCGTCCTTATGTGTTGTACCGGATTGTATGCAATTTTAATTGCACTTTCATTATCGCATAAAAGAGGCACTTTGTCACAATTGACACTGTATCCCTTTAAAGTTTGCCTCATCCATAGTAACTGAGTGCAGGCACTAGCAGCAACAACATATTTAGCTTCGGCGGTGGAGAGAGATATACAATTCTGCTTTTTAGAAGACCAACAGACTAGAGACCTTCCCAAGAACTGACAAGCTCTAGACGTTGATTTCTGATCATCCTTATCACCAGCCCAATCTGAATCAGTATAACCACATAGAGAGAAATTGGAGCCCTTGGGATACCATAGACCAAAATTAGGGGATGATACATTGCAAATGTATCTATAATTTTTGATGTTCCATGCTTAGTCTTATCCACTTTCTTGTGTTTTGTTCCAACTTTGGAGTACTTTTATTATGATTTCTTGTTCTAACCTATTAACAAGAGCTAGAGTGCCACTGCCTTCGTTGTTTTGGTTCCGTAAAAGTCGAAAATGAATATTCTCGAATTGAAATGACGGAAAAGCCAAAGTGCCTATTTTCCTAAGGGATCAAGTGCGAGAACGAGACGGAGAGGGGCCAGGGGCTGGCCACACCACACCACCTGGGCCTGGCCAGGCCCGCCCGGGGTGGTCTGGCTGACCCCAACACCCCCTCGGCCCCTCCTTCCGCCTATATGTTTACCTCGGGATGAAAACCCTAAGTACCCGATCAAAAATCCACGAAAGAGTCTGTAGCCGCTGTCATCTCCATCCCTAGATCGGTAGGGATCTGAAGCTCTTCTCGGCACCTGAGAGGGAATTCACCCCGAGGCCTTCTTCATCACCATGCAAGCCTCCGGTGTGATGCGTGAGTAGTTCATCCTTGGACTACGGATCCATGTAGTAGCTAGATGGCTGGTTTCTCCTCCTTTGTGCTTTCATGTTTAGATCTTGTGAGCTCCGTTCATGATCAAGATCATCTATTTGTAATCCATACATGTTGTGTTTGCGGGGATCCGATGGATATTGAGATGCTATTTCAGATTGATTATTGATTCTATCATGTCTTTGTTATTTGAGATCTTGCATGCTTTCCGTTGTTAGTAGCTATCTTGGCCAAGGAGGTGCTAGCAACTCCAAGAGTTAGTATTTATGCTCGATAGTGGGTTCATGCCTCTGGTAATCTGGGGAAGTGACAGAAATCTCTAAGGTACTAGATGTGCTGTTGCTACTAGGGAGAAAACAACGATCTTTTGTTCATAGAACAATTGTATTGTTTACTTTACACGCAGTTCATAAAGCAATAATCTGTTGCTTGCAACTTAATACTGGAGGGGGTTCGGATGATAACCTCAAGGTGGATTATTAGTCATAAATGCAGTTGGATGGCGGTCTATGTATTATGTTGTAATGCCCAATCAAGTCTCAAAGGAGTCAAGATGATTAGTATATGCATGTATTGCTTTCTCGGTGTTTGTCAATTGCCCCGCTGTAATTTGTTCACCCAGCATGTTATCTATCTAAGGAGAGCCACCTCTAGTGAACTATGGATCCCAGTCCTTTTCTTTACATAAAATCTACAATCTTTTACTGCTTTGTGTTTACTTTCTGCAAACTTTTACTTCTTTCCATTCGATACGTTTAATCCTTTGTTTTCCGCAAAACACGGTGAGATTGACAACGTCATCGCAAGTTGGGGACAAAGTTCTGTGGTTGTGTTGTGCAGGTCTCCACGTTGCTACTAGCACCGGTAGTGCGCCCTGCCAAAGCTCAGCTAGTAACACCTTTGAGGTGTTTCCTTGCTCCTACTGGTTCGATTAAACCTTTGTTTCATAACTGAGGGAAACTTGCTGTTGTGCTCATCATACCTTCCTCTTGGGGTTTCCAACGAGCTCTACATCAACACCACGCACCAAGCACTTTTCTGGGTGCCATGTATTGAGCCATCAGGGGAATGAACCAAATATCGGAAGATCCTCTTGACCACCACTAGGTGGCTTTCTTTAGGAGCTGCTTGATACCTTGCACACACCCCTACACTCAACACAATATCGGGTCTAGATGCGCAGAAGTAAAGAAGAGAACCGATCATGGACCGGTATACCTTTTGGTCCACATCTTTACCGTGGGGATTAAGTTTAAGATGACATTTTGTTTTCATCGGAGTGGCGACGCCATTAAGATCCATCATCTTGAATCTCTTGAGCATGTCTTGGATGTATTTTGCTTGATTGATGAAGGTTCCTTCTCTAAGTTGCTTGATCTCAAATCCAAGAAAGAACCGTAACTCCCCCATCATAGACATCTCGAACCTGTTAGTCATAAGCTTTGAAAATTCATCATTAAAATCTTTATTAGTAGAGCCAAAGATAATGTCGTCTACATATAGTTGGAATACGAAGAGCTCCCCCTTAACCTTCTTAGTAAGAGTGGGGTCGATTTTCCCAACTTCGAAGCCACGATCTAACAAAAGCTCTTTAAGGTGCTCATACCATGCACGTGGGGCTTGTTTAAGGCCATAGAGTGCCTTATCGAGTTTGTAGACATGGTTTAGGAAGTTAGGATACTCAAATCCCGGGGGTTGCTTTACATAAACTAACTCATGTAGAGGACCATTAAGAAAAAGCACTCTTAAGGTCCATTTGCTGTAATTTAAAATTATTATGAGTTGCATAAGCAAGAAGGATACGGATGGACTCAAGACAAGCCACGGGAGCATAGGTCTCGCCGAAGTCAATGCCCTCAACTTGGGAGTAGCCTTGTGCCATGAGTCTCGCTTTGTTCCTCACAATAATGCCATTCTCATCTTGATTGTTTTTAAATATCCATTGTGCCGATAACATTGCGGTAATCCTTGGGCTTCTCCACTAGTTTCCAAACCTTGTTGCGTTCAAAGTTATTCAACTCTTCGTGCATAGAAATAACCCAGTCCGGATATTCAAGAGCTTCAAACACTTTCTTGGGTTCCACCATTGAGATGTGGGCTTGATGCTCACCGAAACTTGCCAACTCCCTTCTTGTGGAAACCCTTCATCGAAGATCACCAACAACTGTGTCAAGAGTAGGACCCCTTAACTCAAGGTTCCTATTGGCACGAGCTTTGCGACGAAGTTTAATAAGTTTATTGTCTCTTGGTGGAATGGCTTCATCATTTGAGTCTTCGTTGGAATCATTGGCTTGGCCTTGATTAGTAGCTTGATTAGCAGGAGTAAGAGACGATGAACTTTGCCCTTGAAGTGGATCAACAGCCGTAACAGGAGGTTGCTATTCTTCAGGAGTTTCAGGGCTAGATAATTCAGCCGAGGAAGAGGCCGGATAATCTGGCCTAGGAGAACCTTAAGCATCTTCGCTAACTTGACTGGATCTTGCTCGAATTGGAGTGTGCCCGGATAATCCGGGGTCAGCCAGAAAATCCGGCCTGGGACTTGTAGTTGTTTCTTTGATATGTTGAACATTTTGGTCGGTAATGGAGGGATGGCCGGATAATCCGGCCTAGAGCATTCAGGAGCATGTTGGCCTTCAAAATTTGGTGGAGTTGGTGTAGAAGTTTCTCCAATGGTTGGAGCATGTTGAGCTTGTGTCGATGAGGTCTCTACATGAGTAGAGCATTGTCCTTTCCGATCCGCCACAAGGGGTTCCTCAATGGGGCGGAAAAATCCCACACCCATTCTTCTTATGGCATCTTGGGGTATTTCAACATCTGCATCACAAACATCAACTTGCCCCGCACGGGATCCATCATTTTCCTCGAACACCACACTACAAGATTCTACAACAGTTCCAGATAGCTTATTGTAGACTCTATAAGTGTGGGATTTGGCACCATAACCAACAAAAATACCTTCTAAAGCCCTAGACTCAAATTTAGATAAACGAACTCCTTTAATGAGAAAGAAACACTTACAACCAAATACCCGGAAGTATGAGATGTTTGGCTTGTTACCGGTAAGTATTTCATACGGAGTCTTGTCCAAGATTTTATGGAGGTATAGCCGGTTGGATGAATGACAAGCGGTAGAGATTGCTTCAACCCAGAAGTTATACGGAGACTTGAATTCAGCTAGCATAGACCTTGCCATATCCATTAGGGTCTGGTTATTCCTCTCGGCAACACCATTTTGTTGAGGGGTGTACGCAGTGGAATATTGATGTCTTATCCCCTCTTCACTTAGGAGTGCATTTAAGGTGTAGTTCTTGAACTCGGAGCAGTTATCACTTCTTATTGCCAATATAGGGATTATGTTGACGTTGAACCTCGTTGGCAAAGTTGATGACCATTTTTTGAGTCTCTCTCTTCAACTTGAAGAAATAGACCCAAGTGTATCTTGAGTAATCATCAACAATCACGAGGCAGTAATTCTTCCCACCGAGGCTTGCATGTGATGGAGGTCCAAAGAGGTCCACATGAAGGAGCTCCAAGATCCTCTTTGACGAAATAATGGTCTTCCTTCGATGAAGAGAGTCATGCATTTTCCCTTCAACACAAGCCCTACAAACATGATCTTTGGCAAAGGAAACATTTTCTTTTAGTCCAAGGATGTGACCACCCTTGTGGAGACTTTGCAAAGTTCTCATGTTGACATGGGTTAGTCAACGATGCCATAACCAACCCGTGTCAGCCTTTCCAAAAAGACACATCGGGCCTGTAGTGGTTTTCCCCGAGAAGTCCACCATGTACAGGTCATTTTCGACATATCCCACGAAATCGACTTTTAGAGACTTGCTCCACAAGAGTACCACCAAATCACCATCAATAAAAACTGCAAAGCCCATCTTACCAAGGGCGCGAACAGAAAGTAAATTGTAACCGAGGGTCTCAACAAGCATGACGTCCATGAGAGAGATATCGTGAGCAACCACAACTTTGCCGAGACCCAATACCTAATATTTTTACTTGTCACCATAGGAGACGGTTATATGATCATGATTTGGCCGCATATCTGTGATGATCTCCTTGCTTCCGGTCATGTGACTTGTGCACCCGCTATCGAGTACCCATTTAGACCCACCGGAAGCATAGCCTTGCAATAAAGTTACTTCTTGGTTTTAGGTACCCATTTTTCAATGGATCCTCGCGTGTTAGTGACAAGGGTCTTGGGAACCCAGATAGACCAAGGAATGTAACAATCATAAGGACCTACATAGCTAGCATAAACATCACCATAATAATCACAATATAATTCATAGTTAGGATTATTAGCCCCTACAAAACCATCATAGTTAGTCTTGTCATTAGTGGTGGTGCTAGTCTTTGGTTGAGCAGTTTTGCTCTTCTTCTTGTTGTTATTCTTGTTCTTTGTCTTGGGAGTATAACCAAGACCCTCTTTTCCATTGTTTTTCCTTTGCTTGCTAAGCACCTCATCTAGAACTTCTTTACCTTTGTGTTGAGATCCCTTTACAAGTTCTTCTTGTCCACAAGATGGAGTGGAGGTGCTGGGCAAATCATACTTCTCCAATTGAGTTTGGAGATGGTCACAAGACTCATTTAGAGTAGAATGTTCACTCTCTAATGCCTTGTGAGCAATGTCAAGTTTCTCAAACTTCTCCAAGAGTATAGCATGAGCAGCCCCAAATTCAATATTTTCCTTCTTTAGTTTCTTTACCTTAGCAAGAGCATTGTCATGTTCTTTGATGAGCTAAGCAATAACCCCTTCATGGGACTCCTCAATTGACTCGAGTCTCTCTTCCAAGGATACTCGAGCTTCCTCTTCTTCTTCCAAGGCACTCTTCAAGGAGGCTATCTCCAAGGCATCTTATCTTTCAATTCTGCCCTTTTCTTCGAGGAGATCTTCGGATTGGGCAAATTGACTCATAAGAGCATCAAAATGAAGTTTGTGCTCACCTTGCAAGTTAGTGAAAAAGGTGTCCAAGGCAATAACTTCTTCTTTTATCTTAAGACTAGTATGATCATCCATATCCATATTTATGTTAGTCTTAGGAAATGAAGAAATAGAAGATGATACCTCAGACCCTCTCGCCATAAGGCAGGTGACGTTGTTGTTGATGGCGTTTTCGTTTGGAGAGTCGAAGAGTGATAATGGAGTAGATGTGGTGACTATAGCAGCCACCTCATGAGTACTATCTTCATCCTCTTCATCTTCACTTGCAGAGGAATATTCTTCTTGTGCCACCAAGACAATCTTGGGTTGCTTCTTGTAGGGGCCATTCTTTTTGATAAATGGCTTCTTTCGAGGTGCCTTGGATTTTTCTTTAAGGATGAGCCTGCCACCATTGTCTTCTCTATTTTGATATGGACATTCAGCCACAAAGTGTAGCCTATCTCCACAATTGTAGCAAGTTCTCAGTTTTGGGCCATTCTCTCTTCTTCCACTTGACCCATTCTTGCGCTCGAGTTCCGACTTAGCCTTGGCTAGATCCTTCCAAAAGTTCCTTGCATAGAATTGTTGGAAATATGCCCTAGAGACAAATAGTAGTAAGGACTATTATCATATTTCATATAGTTTATGATTAAGTTTTATATCATGTTATAACTGTATTGAGTGGAAACATCAATACACGTGTGATATACAAACAACCAGGGGTTCCCAGTGAAACTCTAGTCACTGGTTCATTGGCCAACAGATGATCATGTTTCCTGATCATGTGGCATTTATGCCAGTTGGAAATGAGGTCATCTCATTCATGAACCAATACCCAACCTAAACATCGTGACCCGATCATGTCACGAAGTTCAAGTTACGATGATTAGAAATGGATCCTCGTAGACTGTTCCTTAGACCGTGAGGCTATATCAATCACTGTCTCCCGAGAGTGCTTAGATAGCATCAAACGCCATCTGGTAATACGGTGGTTATAAAGGTCTGTTCAGGTACTCGGAGGAAACCTTAGAGGCAATATATGTCAAGAGCGGGATTTGTCCGTCCATGTGACGGGAAGATACTCAAGGGCCCACTCGGAGAGGTTATATCCAATAGCTGCGCAACATGTGATTTGATCACGGGGATATCGCTTGTTGGAACGAGTCAAGTAGCATTGTTCAGTAACAAGATTGAACACGACATGGTGATGTCATTGATCAGATCTCGGGCAATGCAAGTATCGAGTGACAAAAGGAATAAGACACGGTTGTCCCGGTTCAAACGACGAAAGATCTTTGTGGAACACACAGGGGTCACATGGCCATCCAGGTCCCTCTGTCGATCATTGGTGCGGGAGTGTCCCGACAATGTCTGGGGTGTTCCTGAACCGTGGGGTATCACGCTTAAGGGCTTGATGATGCTTAGAGAGTGTTTATAGGATCGATGGAATCACCAAAGAAGAGTAGGGAGAAAACTGGAAGGGTTTCGGTAAGTCCGGAGGATGTCCGGAGTGGAGGTGGAAGGTGTTCCATAGCCACGGAGGTTGAATAATATGTGAATGAATGTTAAATGTTGATTTAATCATTTATTCGTAATTATTTAATAAAGAGAAAAATCAAATAAACGGTCAAAGGCTTAATGGGCCAATTTCTGGAGGGAGAGGGCCCATTAGGGGAAAGGAGAGAGGGGGAAGGGGCAAAGGGGAGGCCGGCTAGGACGAGCCCCCCCCCCCCCGTGGGGCCCACTAGGGTGGCCGGCGGCCACCCCTTCCCCTCCTCTCCTTTAGTCCTACCCCGGGACTTTGAGGGAGGTAGTACCTCCCCTCCCCTATATATAGTGGGGGTATTTGGCCAATTTAAATACACCAATAATCAATAAAGGTCTTCTCACTTTTGGGAGGACCTCTAATTGATATATTCTCTCTCCCCCTCTCTCTCTCGTGACCGTGGTCCCAAGTCTAGATCACATGAAGCGAGACATCTTCACCGCGGAGCGCCGCCGCGCTGCGGGATTCGGATCCGGGAGCTCTACTTCCGCAACTGCTGCTGGATCGGGGAAGCGGGAGTCATCGTTAGGCACCGGACGTGTGTAACTCCCTGCGAGGTGTCGCACTTGAGGCACTCAAGTTGTTGGAGCCAAGGAGCGCAAGGACTTCATCACGACCTTGAGGTCGGCTTCGGCTCGTCTACATCAACCACGCTCTCCTGAGCGTTGACAACGCTTTTCGGTCTTCAAGGGTAAGTTTGCAAAGCCCTCCCATATCAGACATTACTAATAGATAGGTCCTGGCAGCTTCAGGGGTTCAGGGGCGTAGAGTAAAATTTATTGTTTTCATACTCGGAACCCCTACAAGAATGCCATGTACTCACCATAAGCACGCTTGACTTCCTCAGGGCATCCCATGGAGACACCCTCGAAACCTCTTTCATCCTCATCTTGCTCAACAACATTTGCCTTTAGAGCAACATCCACCCCTTTTTGCATTCCAATGGCTCGGGCACGGGCATCTTCCGTGTTCTTAGCTGCAACCTTGAATTATGCCATTTCTTGCATGACTTCATTGGAAGTCATTTGACGGTGGTTGTGTCTACCTTGCAAGATATTCAAGTCCGTTGGCTCAAAAGTCATTAGAGCACTCACATATTCCTTTTTATCCATGCATCATCAATGCGAGTGGCTCCATGCTTTCTAAATGTTGTTGCAATGCCCTTGAGTCTTCTATACATATATTCATGGTCTTCACCATCCAACATGTAGAATCCTTCAGCTTCATTGCTAAGGGCATCATACCTATTCCTCCTCATGCTTTCATTTCCAATAAAGAGATCGGTGAGAGCATCCCAAGCTTCTTTAGCGGTGTTGAAATGCTCAATGTGGGGCATGTCCTTGGGACCCACTCCGAGCTGTATCATGTGGAGAGCCGTTGCATTCAACTGACTATCCACCACTTCTCTTCTTGTCAGGTTAGTGTGATCTCCAATATGAAGACCCTCTTCGATAATCCTCCAAAGTTCAATTGACGAACTGCATATATGAGACTTCATTAAGAATTGCCATTGATTAAAAGAAGATGCAGTAAGCTTGAGTGGATCACCCTATTGTTTATATGAGGATGAGGAATAGGTGGGTCAGGAGAATATAGGTGATGAACCTCACTATAGTCCTCCTTACCACTTCCCTTCTTGGAGGCAGAACCATTATGTTTTTCACCTACCCCTTCATCTTCCTTAGATCCGGCGTTAGCCTTATCCTTGGATGAGGGAGTGGTAGCCTCAGAGGAGGATGGATATGGGGATGCGGATGATGTGAGGCGAGCAATCATTTGTTGTATCTCCTCCATCTTGGTCTCAAAGGATTTCAACAAGGTTGTTTCCAATGTCTTGAGGTCATCCATTGTGACCTTGTCCACAGCCTCATTCCCATTCTCCTTGGTACCCATACTTCTCTTAGGCGGTTAAGCCTGAATAAAGAGATGGGGCTCTGATACCAATTGAAATGGATCGTATGGGCACCTAGAGGGGGGGGCGAATAGGTGCTACTTAAAATTTTAATGCTTTTTCAATTTTAGGCTTGACACAAAAGGTAAAGTCTCTAGATAAGCTATTATGAAGAATTTCCCTATATGCAAACCTAACTACTAGCGAGTAAAGGCGAGTGAGATAGAGGAACGAGTAAACCGTAGTGGAGCACGCGGAGACACATGATTTGTTTTACCACAGTTCCTTCCTTGTTAAGGGAAGTACATCTCTGTTGGAGGGTTGGGCGGTACCAAGACCACCATGCCACAATAGGCCTCACCCTATTCTCCGATGGATCCCGCCACCAAAGGCCTAATCCACCTTTCCACTATAGGAACCCTTCGAGGAGGGTACCAACGTCTTTACACAACTAGCGGGGCACAACTCCACAACCAAATTGGAGGCTCCCGTAATGACAACAAGCTGCCACAAGAACAAGTTATCAATAACAAAACACAAGATCTAGATATTAACGAGAATACTAGATCAAGGATTTCTCCAAGAGAATGGAGAGGAGTTGATGGGCTTGATTCGTGATGACGATGTAGGTTGTCTCCTCCTTCAATTCCACCAAAAATCGAAGCCTTCGGGTGGTTGAAGTGGGAGATCTAGAGAGAGAGCACTTGCAATAGGTCTTGTCTTTTTCGAATGAATCAAGTTGACTGAATGGAGGGGATGAAGGGGCTTTTATACCCCTGCCCCAACTGAGCCATTGGAGCCTTTGGGGGCCAGATTATCCGGCCCAAGTGAGGGCCGGATTATCCGGCCTGGGGAAAACTCCGCCCCAGACTCGGATTATCCGGCACAAAAACCACCCCCAGATAGAGCGGCGCGCCGAGCCTGCCCTTGATTGTCTCCTGGGGGCCGGATTATCCGGCCCAAGGCGAGGGCCGGATTATCCGGTCAGGGGAAGAAAATCTGTCCCTGTTCAGATTTTCCGGGAGAAAATCCGAACCCAGTTAGAGCGTCGCGCCTTGCCTGCCTTTGATCGTCTTCTGGGGGGCGGATTATCCGGCCCAAGGCGAGGGCTGGTATCCGGTTAGGGGAAAAAAATCTGCCCCCAGAAAATCCGAACCCTCTCAAAGCGTCGCGCCTTGCCTGCCTTTGCCAAATGAGTTAGGCCGGATTATCCGGCCCTTGATGGGGGCGGATAATCCGCCCCCCCAAACACAATATCATTCCATGCACACTTCGCACACATGAGAAAACTTCCATGGTATTGTTATCTAACACTCAAAACATAGGGAACCATGAAATGTTCTTTCACATGTGCCGCTCAATGGCGACACCATGGTGCCAAACCCTAGCATCCAATGGAGGGCCGTCGTGCGATTCTGGCCACTGATATCGACCATAGTAGAGGCGGCCCTGGCTCCGAAGGTGGTGGTGGCAGTCGTGCTCATTTTCTGGCTAGGGTGCTACGATCTTGGGGCGGTGGCCCAAGGACTGGTCATGGAGGCACTCCTGCCAGTGCAGCTGGAGGTGGCCGACAACCTTAACCAGCTATGGGAACGACACTAGGTCTGGCTGGAGGAGGCGATGAAAACCCTTCCAGCAACAGCTCGGCGAGATCCAATTGTTGCTCTATGCTCCGTTAGTATGCTCGGACTAAAGGTAGGTGTTGGGGGGATACCCCCGGGTAGGGTAACACCGGGGTGTAAGGGCCGAGATAGCCGGGGTATGGCGCGGTCAAAGCAAAGTGCTGACCAGGTCACCTCAAGGCAGGCTGAATCACGGTGTGACCCGGCCCATGGAGCATCTCTTTGAAAATGGTCCGGCCGGCATAAGATTTATGCCGGCCATGTCTATCTGTTTTGCAGGTAAATGGGTAAGCAGGATTAGCTATAAGCTAGCCAGATTATCTTAGCTTCCAAGAAAAGGAATCCCCCGCTGGTCAAAAGGTGGCTTTATTAGCTATAGCATGAGGAAAGTAAAGTAAAGAAGAGGACCAGTGGGTCAGGGGTGACCAAGGTGACGCGGGCAAAGCCAGATGGCGTAGCCCATGTCTGGTGACGCCAAAAGACAAGGATTACGCCATGGGTTACTTCCAAAGCCCGGACGAGCCGTTAAAGGGACTAAAGAAGCATCTGCTTTAGGAAAGGAGCATATTCGTAGAATATGGTGCCACCTGAGCCCTGATACATTGCAAATGTATCTATAATTTTTGATGTTCCATGCTTGGTTTTGTCCACTTTCTTGTGTTTTGTTCCAACTTTGGAGTACTTTTCATATGATTTCTTGGACTAACCTATTAACAAGAGCCACAAAGCTACCGCCTCTTTTCTCGCTATTTTTGGTTCCGTGAAAGTCGAAAATAAATATTCTCGAATTGACGGACAAAAGCCAAAGTGCCTATTTTTCCTGGGATCAGGGATCACGAGACGGAGAAGGGTCAGGGAGCCACCACACCACCTGGTCGCGTGGCTAGGCCTGGCCCACGCCAGGGGGTGGTGTGGCCGCTCTCGGCACCCCCTCGGCCTCTCCTTCCGCCTATATATTGCCCTTGGGACAAAAACCTAAGGGCCCAATCAAAAATCCACGAAAGAGTCTGTAGCCGCCGTCATCTCCATCCCTAGATCGGGAGGGATCTGAAGCTCTTCCCGGCACCCTGCCGGAGAGGGGAATTCACCCTGGAGGCCTTCTTCATCACCATGCAAGCCTCCGGTGTGATGCGTGAGTAGTTCATCCTTGGACTACGGATCCATGTAGTAGCTAGATGGCTGGTTCTCCTCCTTTGTGCTTTCATGTTTAGATCTTGTGAGCTCCGTTCATAATCAAGATCATCTATTTGTAATTCATACATGTTGTGTTTGCGGGGATCCGATGGATATTGAGATGCTATTTTAGATTGATTATTGATTCTATCATGTCTTTGTTATTTGTGATCTTGCATGCTTTCCGTTGTTAGTAGCTATCTTGGCCAAGTAGATGCTAGCAACTCCAAGAGTTAGTATTTATGCTCGATAGTGGGTTCATGCCTCTGGTAATCTGGGGTAGTGACATAAATCTCTAAGGTACTAGATGTGTTGTTGCTACTAGGGAAAAAACAACAATCCTTTGTTCATAGAACAATCGTATTGTTTACTTTACACGCAGTTCGTAAAGCAATAATCTATTGCTTGCAACTTAATACTAGAGGGGGTTCGGATGATAACCTGAAGGTGGATTATTAGTCATAGATGCAGTTGGATGGCGGTCTATGTATTATGTTGTAATGCCCAATCAAGTCTCAAAGGAGTCAAGATGATTAGTATATGCATGTATTGCTTTCTCGGTGTTTGTCAATTGCCCGCTGTAATTTGTTTACCCAAAGATGTTATCTATCTAAGGAGAGCCACCTCTAGTGAACTATGGATCCCGGTCCTTTCTCTTTACATACAATCTACAACTGCATCGCTTTGTGTTTACTTTCTGCAAACTTTTACTTCTTTCCATTCGATACGTTTAATCCTTTGTTTTCTGCAAAACACGGTGAGATTGACAACCTCATCGCAAGTTGGGGACAAAGTTTTATGGTTGTGTTGTGCAGGTCTCCACGTTGCTACTAGCACCGGTAGTGCGCCCTGCCAAAGCTCAGATAGTAACACCTTTGGGGTGTTTCCTTGCTCCTACTGGTTCGATTAAACCTTGGTTTCATAACTGAGGGAAAACTTGTTGCTGTGCTCATCATACCTTCCTCTTGGGGTTCCCAACGAGCTCTACGTCATCGAGCACATCAAGATCTTTTCCGCGCTGCTGTCGGGAGTCAAGGACATCTTCACAAGGGGAGTCCCTCATAACCAATCTCTTTACTTTGTTGTTTTTGTTTTGCTTAGTTTCTTTTTGCTTAGTTCGCTTGTTTTGTTCTTCAAAAAAAACAAAAAAAATTAGTTTTACTATTTTGCTTTCTTATTTGAAAACCCCAAAAAAATGACTACTCTTGAAAACACTAAGTTGTGCGACTTCACTAGCACCAACAACAATGATTTTATGAGCACACTTATTGCTCCACCTGTGGCCGAAAATACTTTCTTTGAGATAAAACCTGCTTTGCTCAATCTTGTTATGAGAGAACAATTTTCTGGTATTGGTAATGAAGATGTTGCTTCCCATCTAAATAACTTTGTTGAACTTTGTGAGATGCAAAAGCATAGGGATATAGATGGTGATATTATTAAGCTGAAATTGTTTCCTTTCTCTTTGAGAGGAAAAGCTAAAGAGTGGTTGAATTCCTTAACTAGGAATAGTATTGATTCTTGGACTAAGTGCAAAGATGCTTTTATTGGAAAATACTATCCTCCTGCTAAGATTATATCCATGAGAAGTGAAATAATGAAGTTTAAACAACTTGATAATGAGCATGTTGCTCAAGCTTGGCAAAGAATGAAATCTTTGGTAAAGAATTGTCCCACTCATGGACTGACTGCTTGGATGATCATCCAAACTTTTTTATGCAGGATTGAACTATTCTTCAAGGAACCTATTGGATTCTGCTGCTGGAGGTACTTTTATGACTATTACTTTGGGTGCTGCAACGAAACTTCTGGACAATATGATGGTTAATTATTCTGAATGGCATACTAAGAGAGCTCCACAAGGTAAGAAGGTAAATTCTGTTGAGGAAACCTCCTCCTTGAGTGATAAGATTGATATTATTATGTCTATGCTTGTTAATGGGAAAGCCCATATTGATCCAAATAATGTTCCTTTAGCCTATTTGGTTGCTCAAGAAGAGCAAGTTGATGTGAACTTCATAAGAAATAACAACTTTGGCAACAATGCTTATGGTAATAATGCTTATAGGAACAATTTTGGTAACAACAATTATAAGCCATATCCTCCCAACAATGGTAATGCTTATGGAAATTCTTACAACAGTAATAAGAGTGCTCCCTCTGAACTTGAAGTTATGCTTAAAGAGTTTATTAGTAAACAAACTGCTTTCAATAAAACTATTGAGGAAAAACTCTCTAATGTTGAAAGAAATATAGCATCTTTGGCTGAAGCTCAATCTTCTTTGAATAAAATGGCTGCTAAACCTGAAACTAATGATAATCCCTTTGCAGCTTCTAATGCTATACAAGTAAGAATTGCTGAAAATGTTAGACTATTAGCTGAATTACATGCTAAGTGGGAAAGAGAAGATGAAATTGCTAGAAACATTAGTGTTTCTACTATCACCACCTCTAGTGTTGAGGCTAGTAATAGTTCTACTACTTTGGATGATAAAGTTGATTTTGATCTTGATGGTTGCAATATCTCTGAAGTTATTAAGTTCCTACAAAAGCTTGCTAAAAGTCCTAATGCTAGTGCTATGAACATGGCCTTTACAAAACACATTACCGATGCTCTCATAAAGATTAAGGAAGAAAAGATGAAACATAAAGCTTCTATTCCTATAAAACAAGAGGATGGTTGGGAACCCATCATTGAAAGTGAATGACTTTGATTTCAATGCTTTGTGTGATCTTGATAGTAGTGTTTCTATTATGCCTAGAAGGATTTATGATATGCTTGATTTGCCTCCTCTTGAAGATTGTTATTTGAATGTCCCACTTGATGATAATGCTAAAAAGAATCTCATGGGGAGTCTTAATGATGTTCTTATTATGGTTAACGATTCCTATGTCCCCGTTGATTTCTATGTTTTGGATGTTGAATACAATGCTTCTTGTCCTATTACTTTGGGAAGACCTTTTCTTAGAACTGTTGGTGCCATCATTGATATGAAAGAAGGCACCATTAAATATCAACTCCCACTCAAGAAAGGTATAGAACACTTCCCTAAAAAAATAGAAAAAAATTATTTTGCTTCTCCTATGAAAACAAAATTTGGTCTTAATGCTTCTTCATTTGAGAACACTTAATTCTTTCTTTGCTTCTTATGCCTAACTTAAAGGCGTTAAAGAAAAGTACTTATTGGGAGATAACCCAAAAGTTTTAGATGAGTCTTGGAAGTTATTATGTCAGTAATAACCTCTCCTTATCCTTTTTATTTGCTTTTTGTGCCAAGAGTAACCTCTAATAAGAGTGAAGTAATGATTGGGAAAGTTGCTGTCTCGAAACAGATTTTTGTGCTTCACCGTAAACATTCGTGAGAGAGCTCTGTATGTCGGTTTGAGCTGTAATTTTTTGTGCTTCTTACCTAGGTTGTTATCTAACTTTCGTTAGTTCAACACGTTTTGATTTGAGAAACATAAGGTCTTATAAAAAATTCGTCTTTACCTTCTGGTCTGTTTTGACAGATTTCTGCCATTTTCTGCATTTGCTTCTTGTGGGTTCCTTTTTGAGTTCTTTTGGGGAATTGAGCTTTTTGAGGGAAGTGCTACAGTAGATAGTGTTATAATGGAAGTTTATTTGGTGTTAGAACTGAACCTTAAGACTTATTTATCTTGAGTGCACTAATGTTGCTAATAAAGATTGTGTGAAGTTTTGTATGAAGGAAAATTTTCAGGTGTATGGAAGGAATGAGTAATGAGATGAAGGATGGACTAAAGCTCAAGCTTGGGGATGCCACGCGTGTCACCCCAAGAAATATCCAAGAAGTACAAGCGTCAAAGCTTGGGGATGCCCAAGGCATCCCCTTCTTCATCAATAAAAATCCCAGGTTTCTTCCAAATGCTTTATTTTTATTGTTTCATGCACAGTTGTGTTTTTCTTGGAGCGTCTTCTTTTTCGTTTTCGTTTTGTTTTTTAGTTTGCTTGGTTTTCTTAGTTTGCTGAATAAATTGGTTGGACCCCCTCTTTCATACATTGGTTTGCAAATAGTTTGGTTTGGTTTGGAAAAGAGTAGGAAAGTACATGCTTATGTGGTAAAAAGAGCTTGTTTTTGACTATGGCATGTGCTTTGTCATGCCATGCTTGATATTGTTTTGGCTTTATGCTTAGTATTCTTTGTTGTAGCATGAATTGTTATAAACAATTGAGATTGCTTAATGTGCCTTGGATGAATCATGCGTTGTTTTAGCATATTAAAGCATAGTATAGTGGTATTCTCCTTTGATGCTTTATTTGGGTTGACTTGGCGCATGCTCACACCATGTTATGACTGTCACAAGTCACCATAGCCTTTATGATCCTTTAGTTTTCAACTTGTAGTATCACTTTATGCTTTGATCAATGATGTTTTGTCGCTCTGCATGATTATGGCCATTATTGCTCTCTTAGTTTGTCGCTCCCAGTCTTTTGCTAGCCTCCACAACCAAGTATGAGTTCCACTCATGCATCCAACTCCCTAAACCAAGTTATTCCAAAGAGTCCACCATACCTACCTACTAGCTTATGCTATTCCAAGTATATTCATGCTTTTGTTTACCTTCCAAATTAAACTTGTTATGAGAAAACTAGTGATTAAAGCTCTCACGAACTTGATGGCACACTTTACTTACTTGCCCTTAATAAACTTGAACCATTGTGTCTTCTATTTTGTATATGCTTGCACTTATTTGTTGGGAATTAGCAGAACCATGCTTTCATGGGGAACGCTTTCAACATTGCACTTGGTACTTGTACCTAGTTGATATCATGCTCTTTTGTATATGGATGTCGTCGGTGTGAAATGAAAGG
This sequence comes from Avena insularis, assembly GCA_023614405.1. Lineage (NCBI taxonomy): Eukaryota > Viridiplantae > Streptophyta > Magnoliopsida > Poales > Poaceae > Avena > Avena insularis. The sequence goes on along the minus strand of CM042686.1, from coordinate 479,303,008 downwards.
GGATCTTGTAAGTCCATGGAGTTATGTATATGTGTTAGAGAAATGCCTGGGCCGCTGGTCTAATCCATGCTGACATGGTGGAAACCTGCAGCGTAACCATAATGAGCTGTCTATGAAGCATTCTTCTTATAAAAAAGAGAGTCCTATATTGATAAAAAAGAGAAAAAAAGAGATACTATGAAAAGAGGAAAGAGAGAAAAAAGCACCATATTCCCATGGTAAATAAGAAGAATGCTGAGATGCTTGTTGTATGCTTGCCTTGTCATTTTGATATGGGGATTCTTTCGTATCATCGGGCAAGGGTACCTGCATGGCGGTTCTCAATGATACACATGTACTTACGATGACAAGAACTTACCAGTGACTAAACTTGAGTAGCATGAGGAGCGGCCCTCGTATACAAGGGAGATGAGATTTCTGACTTATACTTCGTCAAGCATGTACACCATAGTTTGTTCACTTTAACCTTAATCACTTCAAGATGCTTATGATAGGGGCAATGAGAGATGAAAGCTATAAGTACCATAATTTTTGGAAGCTCTTTATGAGACTTGAATCCCTACTTCCTTTCACAAAAGGCCTTTCTTCCACCATTATATTGAGTCTCCACCTTCTATCTTTATGCACCTACTTTGAGAGCATAGTGGCCATTCTTAGTTCTATGTGCATTGTCCCAAGACTAGTTGATTCATGCATAACTTGATATTGCTTGTTTTAAACTATTGTATCTAGTCACTCTTATGAACTTTGAAGGTGTCCTATGCATTTATATTTTCTACTCTATTGAGGTACAAGCTGAATACTATTATGCTATGTTTTCTTTATGTGAAACAAACAAACATCTTGCAAAGCATTGTTATTCATGAATCTTTTGTTTGTGCCTTTTCATGTTGCATCATAATTTCTTTGCTTATTGCTACAACTTTGTCTTTCATGTTATGATTGAAGTACTATGATCCTAGCTTTGAATGTTTTGCAAATACTTTGATCAAGTCTTTGATGGTGCATGTCACCTCAAAAATTATTCTTTCTTTTTATCACTTACCTACTCGAGGACGAGGTGAGTTAAGCTTGGGGATGTTGATACATTGCAAATGTATCTATAATTTTTGATGTTCCATGCTTGGTTTTATCCACTTTCTTGTGTTTTGTTCCAACTTTGGAGTACTTTTCATATGATTTCTTGGACTAACCTATTAACAAGAGCCATAGTGCCAGCTGCCTGTTTTCTACTGTTTTTGGTTCCAGGAAATTCAGAAAATGAATATTCTCGGAATTGGACGAGACAAAGCCAAAGTGCCTATTTTTCCGGAAGGGATCAAGTGCCAGAATACGAGACGGAGAGGGGCCAAGGGCTGGCCACACCACCTGGCCGCGCGGCCAGGCCTGGCCCGCGCCAGGGGGTGGTCTGGCTGACCCCAACACCCCCTCGGCCCCTCCTTCCGCCTATATGTTTACCTCGGGACGAAAACCCTAAGTACCCGATCAAAAATCCACGAAAGAGTCTGTAGCCGCCGTCATCTCCATCCCTAGATCGGGAGGGATCTGAAGCTCTTCGCACTCACGGAGAGGGAATTCACCGAGGCCTTCTTCATCACCATGCAAGCCTCCGTGTGCGTGAGTAGTTCATCCTTGGACTACGGATCCATGTAGTAGCTAGATGGCTGGTTCTCCTCCTTTGTGCTTTCATGTTTAGATCTTGTGAGCTCCGTTCATGATCAAGATCATATATTTGTAATTCATACATGTTGTGTTTGCGGGGATCCGATGGATATTGAGATGCTATTTCAGATTTATTATTGATTCTATCATGTCTTTGTTATTTGTGATCTTGCATGCTTTCCGTTGTTAGTAGCTATCTTGGCCAAGTAGATGCTAGCAACTCCAAGAGTTAGTATTTATGCTCGATAGTGGGTTCATACCTCTGGTAATCTGGGGAAGTGACAGAAATCTCTAAGGTACTAGATGTGTTGTTGCTACTAGGGAGAAAACAACAATCCTTTGTTCATAGAACAATCGTATTGTTTACTTTACACGCAGTTCATAAAGCAATAATATGTTGCTTGCAACTTAATACTGGAGGGGGTTCGGATGATAACCTGAAGGTGGATTATTAGTCATAGATATAGTTGGATGGCGGTCTATGTATTATGTTGTAATGCCCAATCAAGTCTCAAAGGAGTCAAGATGATTAGTATATGCATGTATTGCTTTATCGGTGTTTGTCAATTGCCCCGTTGTAATTTGTTTACCCATCATGTTATCTATCTAAGGAGAGTCACCTCTAGTGAACTATGGATCCTGGTCCTTTCTCTTTACATACAATCTACAACTATTTACTGCTTTGTGTTTACTTTCTGCAAACTTTTACTTCTTTCCATTCGATACGTTTAATCCTTTGTTTTCCGCAAAACATGGTGAGATTGACAATCTCATCGCAAGTTGGGGACAAAGTTTTGTGGTTGTGTTGTGTAGGTCTCCACGTTGCTACTAGCACTGGTAGTGCGCCCTGCCAAAGCTCAGCTAGTAACACCTTTGGGGTGTTTCCTTGCTCCTACTGGTTCGATTAAACCTTGGTTTCATAACTGAGGGAAAACTTGCTGCTGTGCTCCTCATACCTTCCTCTTGGGGTTCCCAACGAGCTCTACGTCGAATGACGAGCACATCAAGCCCTAGAATTGTAACCCGGGCTCCCCTATATAAGGAGCACCGGGGCCTCCATAGAGAGGGACGGCCGATAGATGAATCATTCTCTGTCTAAGGTAGAACTCTAGGGCTAGTGAACGAGGGGTAAGAGACATTGTCTCCTTCTTGTTGAGAGCCTAAGGAGCACTTGTAAACACCATTGATAGAGAATATACAAGAACTTCTATGCGTGGAATCACCACGCTCTCCCTCCCTGGATTCCCCTAGCACTCATTCGCCCCATATTTAGCCTGTCCATGGCATCTATCGTGCTACCACCACGACAGTTGGCGCCCACCATGGGGCTCGCGGTGCTAGCAGGGGTGAAAATTCAGATGGGAATCTTCTCAAGCACCGGCGAGCGTATCGTCTCAGGCTTGGTTCAACGCTTTGGAGCGCTGGACTACGTCAGCGACAATGCGGGAAGCTTCGGCAGGCACCCTCCACCGCGCAACGGTGTCTTCCTCAAGCTTCGCGTGCACAAGATCTATGTTGGCGTGGACGAGTCCTGCGTTCACCCACGGCACATCGTCGAGGGAGGCGAGCCACCTCTCAGCGCAGCTCGTGGAGTGCGTATCGCTTGCCCCACTAGCAGCGTTGAGGTCCTGATGACCGCGCCAGACGCGGGACCAAGCAAATATCCGGCGCTAGAGCCAGAGGTAACACCAAAACAGACCGGGTCTAGGTTCCCCCGCTAGAAAGGCCAGCAAATGTTCTCCAGCAAGCGATAGATAGTCTAGCAACGCCAATAGCACCTGCGGCAGATCCGGCTCAGGCACAAGTTGAGTTAGAGGAAACTAGGCGGAAAATGTTAGCTGGAGCAAAGAAAGTAGCAAAGCTGCATCAGTCGCTGAACATCACCTTGAGAGAGTGCTAAGGCAAACTGTATCGATGGAGCGAAAATCCGGGGCAGGAACCTGATCAGTGAGATTGACAAGGAGTACGAGCCTAGGCCGGGTCAGACAGCAACGATAGTAACAGGAGGGTTGGATCGATACAGTACGCCAGCAAAGAACCTTAGAGCAGCAAATGCGGCCGCATCCGAGTTAGAAGGTTTAACCGAAGAGGCCCGACAAAGGCAGCAAGAGAGGGTAAATCACCTATTGAGAGTTGCGTGCCAACAAAATGAAGAAATAAACAAGGCTAACCCGACACCACCAGGGCCTCATAGGTGGTACATTCAGCCAGAAATAACCCGGCAAGATCCAGAGGAGCCGCGTCGTCTCTGGGTCATAATCCCCGGAGAGAAGAGGTAGTGGACTCCGGAAGAAGAGACGAGCAAATGGTTCCTTATGACCCGGTAAGGGCTGGAAAAGGCAAAGTAGTGCAAGTTGATGAGGACCGACACAGTACCAGCCAAGGTGTGGCTGCCCGAGGTAACCGTGACCAAGGCAAAGCCGGTCAAAGAAATGCTGCCAATGGCAATGTCGGATAGCGCGATCCCGTGGGAGCGGGGGGAAATTTACCTCGGACACATCAACAACGCGTACCTCAGCAAGAGGGGAGTGCAGGACAAGCAGCACAACAGCCTCATGCACATCCGGATTAGGAAAGGTACAATGGTGGTTACCTTGCTATGGTCAACATGGATACCCAGACCGGATCACCACGTAATTGGATCACGGCTGGGAAGCAGGAACTTGCAGCCAGATGATGTAAGGTTGAAATTGGATAGGATTTATAAGTCGGAGAAAATCGAGATACAAGGTCCCCCGGGTCCAGCATGTTTCGGGCCACGGATCATGAACGAGCCACCAGTGCTGAACTTTCAGCTGGCTAGAGGAACCCGAACTTATGATGGTAGTACCAGGCCAAAGGATTGGCTAATTGACTATGCCACAACAGTCAAGATCGCAACAGGAAATTTGAGATGGTCGGTGAGGTATGTACCACAAATGTTGGAAGGACTAGCGCGAGTTTGGCTGAACAATTTGCCACCAGGAAGCGTTAACTATTGGTTGGATTTCTAGGAACTGTTCGTTAGCAATTTCTCAAGCACTTACAAGAGACCCAACAGACCACAAACCCTTGCGTTATGCCGGCAGAGACCGAATGAGCCAGATAGAGATTTCCTGACTCGGTGGTGCAATGTGTGAAACTCATGCGAAGGAGTGATTGAATCACAAGCTATTGCGTGGTTCGCTAAGGGATGCAGATATGGAAGTATGTTGTGGCAAAGATTACAGCGAGATATGCCAACTACCTTGGCTGAGACAATCCAGACCACAGATTCGTATGCCTTGGGAGATCCAACGCAACCCCGGTTAATGTCTAGCGAAGCCAACGAAGAGTATTACGGCCGAGACGGCCCTAGATCGTCAAGGAGGAATGCTTTTCGAGGAAAATGAAGGGATGAGCGTCCGGATTATCGGTATAACTCGCAGCAGGTCATAGCAGAGGACCGAGATCAATCTAATGTCGGAGCCAGTCAACGCCAAAAAACTGGAGGGCAGAGCTGACAATAGAAAAACAAAGGGAGAAAGCCTTGGACGCTGGAGCAGAAAAAACAATGGCAGAAACGTAAGGATAGGCCGAGGTACACTTCCGAGTCTATGTTAGATCAACCTTGCAAGTTTCATACGCCAAGTCCGGACAGTCCGTCGAATCATACGACTCGGCAGTGTGAATGGATGAGGAAATTAGAACAGGGGAGTTCGGGAAATGCTCAAGCACCTCGGAACGAAACACCTAGAAATGAAACACCCCAGCCACCGTTACTAACAGGGGGAAATGGACAGCAACTGATGCTACCACCGCCTCCTCCGAGGTACGAGAATCCGGAAAGAAGGGATGCGGTACATCAAGTAGGCAATAATCAACAACAAGGCCAAGGTTACAACGAGAACGAGGGACGAAATGAGTACAAGGAACATATGGAGGTAAACGCAGTAATTCCAGCGGTGGTGAGGTATATGCCTCGGGCGGATCAGGAGATTACATGGAGTGTCAAGGATCACCCAAAGATCATGCCAAGCCCAGGAACCTATGCTCTGGTCCTGGATCCAACGTTCATCGGGCCGAATCTCAATGTGAGATTTTCCAAGGTATTGATTGACAATGGCATCAGTATCAACATTATGTACAAGGATACCATGCACAAGTTGGGGATAATAGAGAACATGTTGCAAGCAACAAGGACCACCTTTCATGGCATTGTGCCAGGTATTTCTTGTGAGCCAATTGGTAAAGTCCGGGTTGACGTGTTATTCGGCACAAGAGACAACTACCGCACTGAGAACTTGGAATTTGAAGTGGTAAATCTGGAGAGCGCTTATCATGCGTTACTCGGCAGGCCAGCGCTAAACAAATTCATGGCAACTACCCACATCAGCTACCTTAAGATGAAGTTGCCTGGACCAAGGGGCGTGATAACGGTATCAGGGGACTTCCGGCGTTCGATCGAGTGCGCCTTGCCGGATCCAATTTAGCCGAGTCACTCGTGATAGCTCAAGAAAAAAGGAAGATACTAGAAGTGGCGGCATTGGCTCAATCCGCGCAACAACATATGCCGACCCTGACCAACCCGCACGGGAGTGTATCGTTCCAAGCAACTAAGGACACGAAGAAAGTGCCAATCGATGATCAGTTCCCAGAGCGCGCTGTGACCATTGGTGCCGGATTAAGAAAAAAATAGGAAAGCGAGCTCGTCAACTTCCTCCATGATAATCGGGATATCTTTGCTTGGTCTACGCAAGATCTGCAAGGTGTATTGAGGGAGTTGGCTGAGCACTCAATAAGTGTAAGACCCGGGGCTAAGCCGGTAAAGCAGCCTCGCAGGCGTTTCACAGAAGATAGACGGAAAGTTATTGGAGATGAGATAACAAGATTACTAGCGGTCGGGTTTATCATGGAGGTACTCTATCCGGATTGACTCTCTAATCCGGTGCTAGTGGAGAAAAAGAAGGATGATCCAAACGTGGTTGTGGTATGGCGCATGTGTATCGACTACACGAACCTGAACAAGGCGTGTCCAAAAGATCCATTTCTACTCCCTAGAATAGATCAAATCATAGATTCAACGGCCGGATGTGAGCTACTGTCATTCATTGACGAGTATTCTGGTTTCCACCAGATACCTCTGAATCCGGATGATCAAATAAAGACTGCATTTATTACCCCATACGGGACTTATTGCTATCGAACTATGCCGTTTGGGTTACGTAATGCAGGAGCAACGTACCAGAGATGCATGCAAAAATGCTTACATGATCAGATAGGTCGGAATGTGCAAGTTTATGTGGATGATGTGGTAATAAAAACCAAGGAAAGCAATACGCTCCTCGAGGACATCCGATAGACATTCGCGAACTTGAGAAGGTTCCGAATGAAGCTAAACCTGGAGAAATGCACTTTTGGCGTACTCGCCAGAAAGTTACTCGGTTTCTTGGTATCTACCCGTGGCATTGAAGCTAACCCGACAAAAATCTGGGCCATAGAAAGAATGGAACTACCAAAGTGTCTTAACAATGTGCAGAAGTTTACTGGTTGCCTGGCATCATTAAGTCGGTACGTCTGTCGGTTGGGAGAGAAGGCCTTGCCCCTCTATCAGCTAATGAAAAAGGCAGACAAGTTCACATGGACGCCACAGGCGGATCTTGCATTTCGAGAATTGAAAAAGATGTTATCTACCGCGCCAATCCTAGCTGCGCCACTACCTAAAGAGCCAATGTTGCTCTACGTAGCCGCGACCAATCGAGTCGTAAGTGCAGTAATCATAGTGGAGCGTGAAGAGGAAGCAAAATCCATGCAAAGGTCGGTGTATTATCTAAGCGAAGTATTATCAACCTCAAAACAGAACTACCCTCATTATCAAAAGATGGCATACGGCATATATATGTCGGCCAAGAAACTAAAACACTATTTTGAGGAACACCCCATCAAGGTGATATGTGAGGCACCCATTTCAGAGATCATGAATAACAAAGACGCAAGCGGCCGAATAGCAAAGTGGGCTATCGAGTTAGCTCCATACGCCATACGCTCGGCTGTAAGGGATGCGATCAAGTCACAAGCTGTGGCGGATTTCTTTGTGGACTGGGCTGAAATGCAATACGAGCCACCCCTGCCGGACTCCAATTATTGGCGGATGCACTTTGACGGATCGAAACTGAAAGACGGGTTAGGCGCCGGAGTAGTGCTTACTTTGCCCAAGAAGGATCAACTGCAGTATGTCCTTCAAATCCACTTCAGTGCCTCAAATAACATGTCGGAGTACGAAGCATTGGTGCATGGTCTCAAAGTGGCAAAAGAAGTGGGACTACGTCAGATACAATGCTTTGGAGACTCGGATTTGGTGGTACAACAAGTATCTGGAAATTGGGATGCTCTGGATGCTAACATGGCGTTATATAGGTTCCATGTTCAGAAGATAAGCGGGTTTTTCGAAGGATTGAGTTCCATCACATACCTCGGATTGAAAATGAGGCAACAGATACGCTGTCCAAGCTGGGCTCATCCCGGCAATCAATTCCGCCAAACGTGGCTTTGGAGAACTTGAGAAAACCATCTATCACATCGTAACCCGAATCAGATTCAATTTACATCCCGTCACTTCCTGGATCAGGAGCTGCACCTATGGAGATAGAATGGGGGAGTACCTCCACAAACCCGGGGTTTGCTTCAGCAAACCCGGGGACTGCCTCAGCAAACCCGGGGACTGTTCAGCTTGATCCGGCAGGAGTTATGTCGGTGGATGCAATGGAAGTTGATGAGGAACAATTTCCCGTCCGGACTATACCAACTTGGGCAAAGCCAATTTTTGATTTCCTAAAAGAGGTAATCTTGCCGGATGATGAAATAAGTTCAAGGCAAATTCAGAGAAGGGCAAAGGCCTATACCATCATCAACTCCGAACTATACAAAAGAAGTGTGACGTCAGTACTACAACGGTGTGTTGATCCGGAGGAAGGACTTGAGATACTCCGGGATATTCACCTAGGAGAATGTGGCCACCATGCCTCCTCAAGGGCCTTAGTAGCAAAAGCTTTCTGGCATGGGTTTTCCTGGACCAGTGCTTTGGGGCAAGCAGAGGACTTGGTGAGAAAATGCAATGGTTGTCAAAGATACGCCACAAAAACCCACCTACCAATGTCGGAGCTGAAAACTATCCCCATTACATGGCCATTTGCTGTATGGTGCCTGGACATGGTAGGACCATTTAAGCCGGCCAAAGGAGGGATGACCCATATTCTGGTCATGGTTGACAAATTCACGAAATGGATTGAAGTGAAACCAATTCGGAAATGTGATGGAGCAACAACAGTAAGATTCCTCAAGGATATAATCCTAAGGTACGGCTACCCCCATAGCATCATAACTGATAATGGAACGAATTTCGCTGAAGGAGCATTTGCGAGATTCTGCCAGGGAAAGAAGATCCGATTAGATGTCGCCTCAGTCGCCCACCCCGCATCAAACGGGCAAGTGGAAAGATCCAACGGACTAGTATTGTCCGGGATAAAACCCCGGCTCATAGAGCCGCTGCAAAGATCAGCGGGGTGCTGGATAGAAGAACTACCAGCGGTACTGTGGAGTTTAAGAACAACTCCGAATAGATCAACAGGCTATACGCCATTCTTTCTGGTATATGGGGTAGAATCTGTATTACCAGCCGACATAGAGCATGATTCACCACGGGTCACCCAATACACAGAAGCCGAAGTGCACGAAGCCCGGCAAAATGATGTTGATCTGTTGGAAGAAGCAAGAGAACTGGCCTTGTCCAGATCTGCCATATATCAGCAAAATCTCCGACGCTATCATAGCCAGAAAGTAAACCCTCGAGTTTTCTGGGAAGGAGATCTGATGCTAAGGCTAATAAAGTGCACTACTGGCATGCATAAGTTATCCCCTCCATGGGAAGGACCTTTCATTGTGAGCAAAGCTTTGCACAATGATTCCTACTATCTTATTGATGCACAACCCTAGCAAAAGAACAGGGCGGACAGGTCCAGAGAAGAATCCAAGAGATCATGGAACGTAGCACTGCTTCGTCCTTTCTACACCTAAGAGGTGATTATATTCGAACTTCTCATATGTCGGTATGTATGTCGGCAATGAGCTTATCAATAAAAACTTTGCTACCCCGAGCAGAGACTCGGGGACTGCTATAACACTTGTCTCTCGTTTTCGCATTTTTGTGTCGGCTGGGTTAAGACGCTTATATCTTAGTCGGGTTAGTAATGTGTGAGCACCAAAAACCTAACTCTTCGACTTTGCTACTGTCCAACAAGAATTGGCTTCACGGCAAGCAAGAGAACAAGTTTGGAATGGCAAGGCACATGAAAAACGACTAAGGGAAAGAACTTAAGCGAGTCGACATTGGTTTTTTGACTAACCCTTAGTTTATTTTATTCACTAAAATGCTGAATCATTTTGAGCTAATCTCAAGGTTTCAAGTATTGTTAAGTCAAATTTTTGAACCTCGGACTCGTAAGTCGAAAAACTGAATCAAGGTAGACGCGAGCCAAGTCAAAAATTGGCGGAATAAGAAAATGAAACTCGGGGACTTCGCCCACGATAATCCGGCAATAAAACTTACTTCAGAACTTAAAACTATAGCACAAACAAACCAAAGTATTTAAATACATCTGCGCCCGGTATTCCGGGGATCTGATAAATGTGACAAGTGTTTTTCAAGGGGCAGGAGTAGCAAACGAATCATTTGTCGAGGAGGGAGGTACTCCGGAGTGTGGGGTGATAACCCACAAGTATAGGGGGTGTATCGCAGTATTTTCGATAAGTAAGAGTGTCGAACCCAACGAGGAGTAGAAGGTGCTGACTAGTGGTATGGATCAGGAATTCTCTGCAAATACTTAGCAAACGGATTTTTAGGAGTTTTTGATAAAGCAAGTAAACAAAGTACGAGTAAATAAAAGACAGTAGGAATAAATGCAACAAGTGGCCCAATCCTTTATGCAGCAAAGGACAAGCTGGTTGTATTACTTAAGATGACCAAACGTTCTCGAGGACACATGGGAAGACTGTCAAGTGATTTCGCTTCATATAGTTGATTAATCTTCTTTAGCTTGCTAAGTGTTGTGTGGGTGAACCTGTGCTAATGTACCGACCTTCCTAGGACTAATACATACTTGAGATTATACCCCTTGCAAACATCCATAAGTACAAGAAAGTAATTAAGGTAGAAACCTAACCACGGCTTTAAACTCTAAGACCCTTACGTCCCTTGTGCAATGGTTTCCTAACGGGGGTTCAGGTTTCTGTCACTCCAGCAACCCCTACGATTAGTAGCCAAATACACAATGCATTCCCCTAGGCCCATATAGGTGAAGTGTCATGTAGTCGACATTCACATGACACCACTAGAAGAAGTACACCACAACTTAAATATCAAACTATTGAATCTTTCTCAACACAACTCCACTACTAACAACATGACTTCTCCCATGTCCTCAAGAACAAAACGAACTACTCACAAGACATCATATGGATCATGATCAGAGATGGAATAATGATGTATAACAATATTAACATAAACAGTAATTCAATGGTTTACTCAATAGCATCAACTACAAAGAGTAATCAACACCGGGAAAGTTTCCCCTATGAACTATGCAAGATTCAACCCAATTGTTACAGCAATACGGAGATGGTGATGAGGGTGTTGATGGTGATGGTGGTGGTGATGATGATGATGATCCCGATGATGTACAACTTGATGGTGGTGTTAATGGCGATGATCTCCCCTCTCTGGGAAGGAATTCCCCTGGTAGAAATCTGTCTACCGGAGAGATCTTTCTCTCTTGGTGTTTTCCGCCTCATAGAGGCAGCGGAATCTTTCTGTGGTCGCTCCCTGAGTCTTAGGGTTTCGGGAGGATAATATACGCTAGAGGGGAGTGCCAGGGGTGGACCAGGGTGGCCACACCACCTGGTGGCGCGGCCTAGGCTGGCCCGCGCCAGGGGGTGGTGTGGGCCCCCTGTGGCCCATCTCTAGCCCCCCTTCTGGCTTCCTTCGTCTTCTGGAAAAATAGGATTTTCCGTATATTTTCCCGGATTTTTTGAACTTCGCGAATTTTGCCTCCAAACAGCACCTTTTCCATCAAAATCCTGACTGCAGCGGTCCATGCTCCAAAAGTCATCAACCATGCAAAAACAGATGAAATAACATAAGTGTCACCCCTCAATACGAAATATATCAATGAATAACGGTGAATTATGACATAGAATAGTGATGCAAAATGGACGTTTCAACTCCCCCCAAGCTTAGACTTCGCTTGTCCCCAAGCAAAACTGAGCTCAATAAACATGGCCTCAGGTTTATGGAGTGAAGAGTTGATAAAAGAATATGGACAATAAGCATCACATTCATCAAATACATAGATCATAATAGAAGACAACTCACTATTATATAACTCAACTTGCAATAAGTAAAGAAAACACAATAAAGATACATAAAGTAAATCATAATTGGTAATGGCAAACTTAGCTCTTGGTCGAAGAATAGTTGATAATTTGCTGGAGTTCACAAATAAGTGGTTTTCAATGAAAGCTGTCAAAGTAGTAAACATCAAGATAAGAGCAATGTGCAAAACAAGGAACATAAGAAACATGATTGAATAAATCATCATAAGAATGAATGAAACACAACAACTCAAAATACTTGCTGAGATAGAAGGGAGTAGGTTTACTGACTCAACTAAAAAGTAAAAGAAAGGCCCTTCGTAGAGGGAAGCAGGGATTGCAAGTCTCATAAAGAGCTCCCAAAAATTATGATACTTACTAGCTTTCAGCTCTCATTGCCCCTATCATAGGCATATTTAGGTGATTAAGGTTAAAGTGATCAAATATGAGGATATGCATTGACAAGTTGTAAATTGAGAATATCATGTCCCTTGAATACGAGGGTCACTCCTCATGCTACTCAAGTTTAGTCACCGGTAAGTTCTTGTCATCATAAGCATATGTGTATCATAGAGAACCGCCAATAGGGTACCCCTTGCCCGATGATACGGAAGAATCCCCATATCAAAATGACAAGGCAAGTAGACAACAAACATCTCAGCAATCTTCTTATTTACCATGGGAATATGGTTCTTTTTTATCTCTTTCCTCTTTTCATAATCTCTTTTTTTTTCTTTTTCTCAATACCGGACTCTTTTTTTATAAGAAGAATGCTTCATAGATGCTCGTTATGGTTACGCTGCAGGTTTCCACCATGTCAGCATGGATTAGACCAGCGGCCCAGGCATTTCTCTAACACACATGCATAACTCCATGGACTTACAAGCTCCCCTTTCATTTCACACCGACGATATCCATAGACAAAAGAACATGATATCAACTAGGTACAAAGTACCCGTGCAATGTTGAAAGCGTTCCCCATGACAGCATGGTTCTGCTAATTCACAACATACAAAGCGCAAGCATATACGCAACATAGGTGAGCACAATGGTTCAAGTTTATTAAATGCAAGAAAGTAAAGTGTGCCATCAAGTTCGTGAGAGCTTTAATCACTAATTTTCACATAACAAGTTTAATTTGGGAGGTAGATAAAACAAGAATTTACTTGGAATAGCAATAATGCTAATAGGTAGGTATGGTGGACACAAATGGCGTGGGTTTTGGTTTAAGGAAGTGGATGCACGAGAAGAATTCCCTCTCAGTACAGGTTTTTGGCTAGCAAGGTTGGGTATCAAGTATAAGAGTTGAAGGAAACAAACAAACATACGAGTGATAAAAAAATGCAATCTTCCTTGGAAGCACAAAAGATCTTAACTAGAGAATACTAGACTTATGAGTAAATCAAGAAAGAAAGATGATGAAATAATTTTTCTTTAGAGTACTTTTATCTTTTCTTTCAACTCTCAAAAATAGTGTGCTACTGACCGAGCCAGGTTTGCCAAAACCAACTAAATTAACTCAATGATCCCAAAGTGATACCAATACTAACAACAAGATCAATCATGTAACCACGAATTGAAAACTAATATAAGCTATGCAAAAGAGTAAATGATAGAACTTCTCATTAATAATCCATAACGGCAACTCACACCAAGGGATACATATCTAACGAGAGAGGGGACACTTCCATAATGCAAACCATCCTACATGATAACTTCTCTATTCACGATATGACTCTACTAATAAGGTAAAAGAAAATAGAAGATAGTGATATGATACCACGGCACTCCCCCAAGCTTGGAACAAACCAAGGGGGTGCCAAACCTGATGACGAATTACTCCTTCGGCGGTGGTGGTAATATTTTCTTAGTTGACGTGAGGAAATCTCCCAGCATCTTGCAAAGCCTATTGTTCTCCCATTGAAGCATGTCCACCTTCCTCCTCAAGTCTCGGTACTTATCGCAGAACTCCTTAGTGACTCGTAGGGCTTCCGTTGATGCAGGGCAAGTGACTAAAGGTACCAGCCCCTGCTTAGGGTCTTGGAGATCTTCCTCCATAGGCTCCTTCCCCTTATCCTTGGCGGACACCATTGTGCTTCTTAGCTTTCAAGAATAGTTCCTGGCAGAAACAGATCAAAACAAAACCATGACAAAAACACGATATATGAACCTCGGGGGATCCGGGGGATTATATATTACGAAGTTTCACAACAAAAGGACTTTACTGGGAGAAAACGAGTCGGAGGCGGAGTCCGGGGTGGACTCACCACCTGGTGGCGCGGCCAGGGTTGGGCCCGCGCCACAGGGTGGTGTGAGCCACCCTGGCTCCATTTTCGTCCCTCTTTCGCTTCGTAACTTTCCTTATTGGCTAAAAACTGCAAAAATATAGTTGGATTGTATTTTCGCGGAACTTTTCTTACCAGAACTGTTACCTATTTGAAAACAGGCTCTGCAGGTCTCTGAATTTGGTATCTAGTAGATTCTTCCGGAGTCATCACTTGAATAACATCAATATCTTCATCTTCATACACTTATTACTTGAGTCATAAAACCCTTCTCTTCCTTATTACACCATTATCTCCACTTCCTAGAAATTTCTTTCACACAAAACTTCACACAGTTCTCATTAGCAACATTAGTATAAGTGAAGTGATAAAACCTTTTGAGTCCAACTTCAACTGAAAACCATCAAATAAGCTACTATAGCAACTCCTTCCGAAAACCCAAAAATAATTCAAAAAGGAAATCGAATAAAGAAGCAAATGCAAGAGTGGCAAAATCTGCCAAAACAGACCAGTAGGTAAAGATCAATTTTTTCGAAAATCTTCTGCTGCTCAAATCAAAAAGTGCAAAACTAACAAAAGTTAAATAACAACCTAGGGCAGAAGCACAAAAATTACAGCTCAATCTGACATACAGAGATCTCTCACGAATTTTTACGGTGAAGCACAAAAATCTGTTTCAGGACAGCAACTTCCCCAAATATTACTTCTCTCTCATTAGAGGTTGATCTTGACATAAAAACCAAACAAAACCGATAAGGGGCGGTTATTACCAAAGTAATAACTTCCAAGACTCAAAGAAACAAAAACAAACTGAAAGCAAAAACAAATTGGGTTGTCTCCCAAAAAGCTCTTTCTTTATATGAATTGAAGTGAAAGAGAGCATTAAGAAGCCAAAATACACACATTTAAGTCTAACCCACTTCCTATGCAAGGGAATTTTGTAAACAAACAAGTTGTTGAAACCAGAGGCTACTTGCATAAGAAGGCAAAACAAGTGCAACATAAAAACTTTCAGCATAAAACGAGGAAACTTGATATTATTGAGATACATAAGAACACTTTTCCCTCTCTCATAGTAACTTTCAGTATCATGCATAACAATATAGCTATCACAAGGGGCATCATAGCAATGATTACTTATTCTAACAGAAAACACAGGAATACTAGCTCTCATAACACTACTATGTGAAACAATATTAGAGGTATCCTTACAAAGGATAGTGTGTCCCTCTTCTTCATATTTAGTGACAAAGTCTTTCACATTTGCTATAATAGCTTCATCAACCTTTTGTTTATCAGGTTCAACAGCTTCATTCGTACTTTCATTAACCATACTAGCTATCATAGAGTGTTCCTTTATCTTGATTGGGAAAGGCATTTTCTCAATGTAAGGTTCAGGTAGAACATGATTAGCAGTATAAACTTCAGTATTTCTTGCAGGAACACTCTTAACAACATCTTTATAAGGTTCATGATACTTATTCCACTTCTTTTTAGGCACTTCAATATAGGAAGCAAAAGCCTTAAAATAAGACGCAATATCTTGAGAGTCTAGACCATAAGCATTTTTAATATTTTGAAAGTCATCAATTCCCATAAAAGATTCAATGCATTCATAATCGTAATTTATACCTGACTTTCTACATTTATCATTCTCCCATGCTTCAGCATTGTCTTGAATATGGTCCAGAACATCTCATTTAGCTTCTTCTTCCATGCGAGTGAATGATCCAGCACAAGAAGCATCCAATAAATCCTTATCATGTAGAGGGAGCCTTGCATAAAAGTTATTGATAATAATATTGTTGGGGAGCTCATGAATGGGACATTTGAGCATTAGTAACTTCAATCTCCCCCCAAGCTTGAGCTGTACTCTCTCCATCAAGAGGCCAAAAGTTGTATATTTGTTTCCGATCTTTATGAATCTCACTAGGAGGATAAAATTTTGAATAAAAGAGAGGCACTATTTCCTCCCATTCAAGAGCTTGACCATTCTTCAGTAGCTTATACCATTCCTCAGCTCTTCCTTTCAGTGATAATGAAAATAACTTCTTCTTAACTTGATCTGTAGTAATACCTGCACACTTGAACAACCCGCATAATTCGTGTATAAAGAGTAAATGATCACCGGGATGGACAGTTCCATCCCCAACATAATAGTTATCCATAACACGATCAATAATCCTTGTAGGTATTTTAAAAACATCATTCTCAGCAGGTGGTGGCTTATCTACTACCTTAGCAGTGGTAGTAGCATTACCAAATAAGAAACTCAGCGAATTATCCATAACGAAAATAAAGCAACTAACAGAAGTAAACAATACTCATAGTAGAAGTTTCCTTTACCAGTTCCACTCTCCAATAGCGCTTAACTCCCCGGCAACGGCGCCAGAAAATAGTCTTGATGACCCACAAGTATAGGAGGTGTATCGCAGTATTTTCGATAAGTAAGAGTGTCGAACCCAACAGGGAGCAGAAGGTGCTGGCTAGTGGTATGGATCAGGAATTCTCTGCAAATACTTAGCAAAAGGATTTTTAGGAGTTTTTGATAAATCAAGTAAACAAACTACGAGTAAATAAAAGACGGTAGGAATAAATGCAGCAAGTGGCCCAATCCTTTATGCAACAAAGGACAAGCCGGTTGTATTACTTAAGATGACCAAACGTTCTCAGGGACACATGGGAAGACTGTCAAGTGCTTTCGCTTCATATAGTTGATTAATCTTCTTTAGCTTGCTAAGTGTTGTGTGGGTGAACCTGTGCTAATGTACGGACCTTCCTAGGACTAATACATACTTGTGATTATACCCCTTGCAAACATTCGTAAGTACAAGAAAGTAATTAAGGTAGAAACCTAACCACAGCTTTAAACTCTAAGACCCTTACGTCCCTTGTGCAATGGTTTCCTAACGGGGGTTCAGGTTTCTGTCACTCCAGCAACCCCTACGATTAGTAGCCAAATACACAATGCATTCCCCTAGGCCCATATAGGTGAAGTGTCATGTAGTCGACGTTCACATGACACCACAAGAAGAAGTACACCACAACTTAAATATCAAACTATTGAATCTTTCTCAACACAACTCCACTACTAACAACATGACTTCTCCCATGTCCTTAAGAACAAAACGAACTACTCACAAGACATCATATGGATCATGATCAGAGATGGAATAATGATGTATACCAATCTGAACATAAACAGTAATTCAATGGTTCACTCAATAGCATCAACTACAAAGAGTAATCAACACCGGGAAAGTTTCCCCTATGAACTATGCAAGATTCAACCCAATTGTTACATCAATATGGAGATGGTGATGAGGGTGCTGATGGTGATGATGGTGGTGATGATGATGATCCCGATGAAGTCCAGCCTGATGGTGGTGTTGATGGCGACGATCTCCCCTCTCCGGGAAGGAATTCCCCCGGCAGAAATCTGTCTGCCGGAGAGATCTTTCTCTCTCCGTGTTTTCCGCCCCGCAGAAGCGGCGGAATCTTTCTGTGGTCGCTCCCTGAGTCTTAGGGTTTCGGGAGGATAATATACGCCAAGGGGAGTGCCAGGGGTGGACCAGGGTGGCCACACCACCTAGTGGTGCGGCCTAGGCTAGCCCGCGCCAGGGGGTGGTGTGGGCCGCCTATGGCCCGTTGATGCACTCGACGATCGACGTAGAGATCGTTGGGAACCCGAAGAGGAAGGTATGATGAGCACAGTAGAAAGTTTTCCCTCAGTTATGAAACCAAGGTTTAATCGAACCAGTAGGAGCAAGGAAATACCCCAAAGGTGTTACTAGCTGAGCTTTGGTAGGGCGCACTACCGGTGCTAGTAGCAACGTGGAGACCTGCATAACACAACCACAGAACTTTGTCCCCAACTTGCGATGAGGTTGTTAATCTCACCGTGTTTTGCGGAAAACAAAGGATTAAACGTATCGAATGGAAAGAAGTAAAAGTTTGCAGAAAGTAAACACAAAGCAGAAACAGTTTATAGATTGTATGTAAAGACAAAGGACCAGGATCCATAGTTCACTAGAGGTGGCTCTCCTTAGATAGATAACATGCTGGGTAAACAAATTACAGCGGGGCAATTGACAAACACCGAGAAAGCAATACATGCATATACTAATCATCTTGACTCCTTTGAGACTTGATTGGGCATTACAACATAATACATAGACCGCCATCCAACTGCATCTATGACTAATAATCCACCTTCAGGTTATCATCCGAACCCCTCCAAGATTAAGTTGCAAGCAGATTATTGCTTACGAACTGCGTGTAAAGTAAACAATACGATTGTTCTATGAATAAAGGATTGTTGTTTTCTCCCCGTAGCAACAACACATCTAGTACCTTAGAGATTTCATCACTTCCCAGTTACGAGGCATGAACCCACTATCGAGCATAAATACTAACTCTTGGAGTTGCTAGCATCTACTTGGCCAAGATAGCTACTAACAACGGAAAGCATGCAAGATCTCAAATAACAAAGACATGATAGAATCAATAATCAATCTGAAATAGCATCTCAATATCCATCGGATCCCCGTAAACACAACATGTATGAATTACAAATAGATGATCTTGATCATGAATGGAGCTCACAAGATCTAAACATGAAAGCACAAAGGAGGAGAAACCAGCCATCTAGCTACTACATGGATCCGTAGTCCAAGGATGAACTACTCACGCATCACACCGGAGGCTTGCATGGTGATGAAGAAGGCCTCCAGGGTGAATTCCCCTCTCCGGCAGGGTGTCGGGAAGAGCTTCAGATCCCTCCCGATCTAGGGATGGAGATGACGGCGGCTACAGACTCTTTTGTGGATTTTTGATCGGGTGCTTAGGGTTTTCGTCCCGAGGGCATCTTATAGTCGGAAGGAGAGGCCGAGGGGGTGTCGGGAGCCACCACACCACCCCTTGGCGTGGGCTAGGCCTGGCCATGCGACCAGGTGGTGTGGTTGGCCCCTGGCCCCTCTCCGTCTCGTATTCTGGCACTTGATCCCTTCTGGAAAAATAGGCACTTTGGCTTTTGTCCCATCCAATTCCGAGAATATTCATTTTCTGACTTTCCTGGAACCAAAAACAATAGAAAACAGGCAGCTGGCACTGTGGCTCTTGTTAATAGGTTAGTCCAAGAAATCATATGAAAAGTACTCCAAAGTTGGAACAAAACACAAGAAAGTGGATAAAGCCAAGCATGGAACATCAAAAATTATAGATACATTTGCAATGTATCACCCATCTCCAGCCCCCCTTTTGGCTTCCTTCGTCTTCTGGAAAAATAGGATTTTTCGTATATTTTCCCGGATTTTCTGAACTTCACGAATTTTTCCTCTAAACAGCACCTTTTCCATTAGAATCCTGACTGCAGCGGTCCATGCTCCAAAAGTCATCAACCATGCAAAAACAGATGAAATAACATAAGTATCACCCCTCAATACGAAATATATCAATGAATAACAGTGAATTATGACATAGAATAGTGATGCAAAATGGACGTATCATGGGGGAGGAGCGCTAGCTTCGGCTTCGTCCTCCGGGTTAATTCTTTATCCTCCGGGTCTTCAGCCTCGTCGCCTAGTTTGGATCCCTCGCTTTCGCTCCCTTCCTCTTCAGCTCCAGAGACAATTTCTTCGTCAGCAGTATCAAGATAACTCGGCCCCTCATTCCAAGCATGGCAGAAGGAGTACTGGATGAGCTTGTTGGCACAGGCTTGATGGTGCGCGATCCACTCCGGATCCTCGCACCACTTAGATCCGGTGCGCATGTGAGTGAGCAATGCCAAATCAATTTTTTCATACCATGAGAGCACAAATTGCAAAGCAATGTCGGCCCCAGCCCGTGCGGCAGATTCGCGCCACAGATGCAGCTGCGTGTCACATTCCATTAGCTTGGCTATGAAAGCCGAACCTTTCTTGGGAATGGGTTCACTAGGCCAGAGGCAGCTGAACATCCGTGTTGCTGCCAGGATGATGTCCGCACCATGATTCTTCACTACCTCAAGGCGAGTAGTGAGACTCGCCAGGAGATCCTCTGTGGTATAAGGGATTGGCTCTGCATCAAGGGCAGCAGGAATTCCACGATGTTCGCGGGACTGGTGTATGGCAGAGGCAGCGAGCGTATCGCTCTCCGGATATTTGCCTAAGGGTAAGAATAAAAATAGTGAACAAAAGGACCAGATCCGGATGACAAAAGATCAAGCAAGGGCAGAAAACTTACGCGCAATTTGGAAGAGGAGTCACTGAAGCTCGGAATCAACATTGGCACTATGGGCCTGGAGTTTCTCGTATTCGGTGGTCACCGACGTAAGCTTGATGTCGGCTTCCTCCAATAGGCTTTTATCCTGGGAGATTTGCATGGTTAAACGCTCTTTCTCCTCGACAAACTCCTAGTCGGCCTTCTCCAACTCGGACTGATGGCGGCTCTTAAGCCTCTGGATTTCGGCATTCAGCCAAGTGATCTCCATGTCCTGCTGTTGGAGCCGAGCTATCTCTGCATCTTTCTTTTTCAGTTCAGCCTCATGATTCCCTACTTGTTCGAGGAAGTGATTCATCATTTCAGGAATGGTAACACTATCCTCGAGAGCAACTGCAACAGCACAATGATCCGGAGGACCCAAAATATGAGTGTCCACTGGATAAAGCAAGGAAAATACAACGATCATGTGAACGGGATAAGTTTACCTTTGATTTCCGCAAGATTTCCTCATGATTATATTCTCGACTTCAACCTCGGCTGCATGATTCAGACAACAAATTCATATAGGTCCTAAGAAGCTTGAAGGAACAAGGAAGAGCAAGAATGGAAATTTACCCCTCTTCTGGTACTCCACTAGGACTTTACCATAACGCGCGCGAATGTCTTTGTAGGAGTCCAGCAGGCGCTGGAACTCAGCGGTTCGGCGGTTAGTGGTAATCTGAAACAAGCGAGGAAAAGACAAAAGTTCAAAGGCAAGATAAAAATAATTCGAAGTCTACAAGACTCGGGCCAAGTGGAACTTAACCCGGCTCTAGGTGTGTGGATATTCGAAGTCTACAAGACTCGGGCCAAGTGGAACTTAACCCGGCTCTAGGTGTGTGGATATTTGAAGTCTACAAGACCCGGGCCAAGTGGAACTTAACCCGTCTATAGGTGTGTGGATATTCGAAGTCTACAAGACCCGGGCCAAGTGGAACTTAACCCGGCTCTAGGTGTGTGGATATTCGAAGTCTACAAGACCCGGGCCAAGTGGAACTTAACCCGGCTCTAGGTGTGTGGATATTCGAAGTCTACAAGACCCGGGCCAAGTGGAACTTAACCCGGCTCTAGGTGTGTGGATATTCGAAGTCTACAAGACCCGGGCCAAGTGGAACTTAACCCGTCTCTAGGTGTGTGGATATTCGAAGTCTACAAGATCTGGGCCAAGTGGAACTTAACCCGTCTCTAGGTGTGTGGATATTCAAAGTCTACAAGACCCGGGCCAAGTGGAACTTAACCCGACTCTAGGTGTGTGGATATTCGAAGTCTACAAGATCCGGGCCAAGTGGAACTTAACCCGGCTCTAGGTGTGTGGATATTTGAAGTACATCAGATACGGGCCAAGGGAACTAGACCCGACTCAAAATCTACTAAAAATTTGATGTCATTATGAACAAAAGCTAAGCTCTATGAGGAGCATCCGACCGAATAACAAGTTATTCCCTTGGAGGCTCGGGGACTAGGGGCTATATCTACAAGTGTTAAGTTGTGTAAAACATCAGCACAGAGAAAAAGGATTACCTCCATCATCCGGCCAGCCAAGGAGATGGCCTTGGTAGCAGAGTTCATCTGGGCGCTGAACTCGGCTAGGCCAAACTTCTCTGGCAGATCGTCTTGAGGGTCGACGAATTCTGCATTATTCCAGTTCTTCACATACTCAAGGAGTAGTGGACTATAGCTTTCGCCGCTCAGAGAATGGCCCGCCACAAGGCCCTTCACGTGGGCCTCCCGCCTGGCGGATTGAGCTGCAGCAGGGCTGGTGTGCAGAACCAGTTGTTGGCTGCCCTCTGATCCGGAGGCAGTAGACCTGGATGAAGTTACATTGGCTGACCCGGAGGTCTTCTTGGTTTTGCTGGATGAGGGTGGAGGAACTGACTAAAAAATATCCGCCATAGAAGGGGTAGACCCGGAGGGAGCCGATGGAGCTTTTCCCTTGGGAGGCTTGAAGGCTCTTGATGTTGTTGGTGCTAGTGCTGGTGCTGATGCTGGTCCTGCTGTTGCTGTTGGTGCTGGTGCTGGTGCTAGTACTAGAGATGCTGGAGGGGGCGCCGATGAAGCTGGCACCTCAGGATCTGGCACTGAGGCCGAGGAACCGGGGAGATCCTGCATCATCGTATCCTGATCCAGCCCACTACCCCCCGCACCGACATTGCCCTCTTCTTGGCGAGGTGGGCTCTGGTCAGGCGCAGCCGCGGAGCCCTCCTCAATAGGGCTGAGCGGGCGATAATCATCGCTGCAGGGGGGAGGGAGAGGGACTGTCCTGGAGAGGGGGAAATGCCGGGACCACTCTGAGGGATATCCCTAGGAGCTCTGAATGAAAGATCAGTAAGAAAAAAGGCAAGCAAAGGAAAAAATCCCAAGGAGTACGAGAGAACTTACTCATCCGCGGTAGGAGGAGCCCGGGGTTTGGGCACCCTCTGAACCGTGCTCTTGGCGGCAGGCTTGGCTGAGGGTTTAACCTCGGACTTCTTTTGCCTCTTCTTGGGCGGCGGCGCCTCCGAAGCTACGGCCGAGGTAGCTGCGCGCTTCTGGGATAGAGCCGGGGCCGGGCCACCAGTTGCAAGGGGAGGAACCTCGTGGACCTGATCGTCCGGGTTAGCTGAACATTCGGACATAGCCAGGTGCGCGTAAGGGATGAGAACCGAATCAAATACCTCAAGGACCTCAACATCCGAGTCATCATCGTATGGCCAATCCCTTAAAGAAGAGGCCTTACCAGCGCTGCGTCTGACGACGTCCGGGGTAGGCAGGAAGGCCTCCGGATCAGGCTCCAACTCGTCCTCCTCGGTGCGTTCCTCCAACCATTTGTTTGCCAGCACCTCGCCATCCTCTAGTGGTTGTTGGAGGAATTTCTAAGAGAATAATTGCCAGGTTACAAAGGGAAACTAACATACGAAGAAGATTTGGAAAACAGAGAAGGGTTAATTTACCTTTGGAGGGGGATTGGCACGGGTGAAGGGCTTGAGTCCCCACTCCCAATCCTCGGAGAACTCCTTCTCCACATTGAATATGGACTTAACCCGGCGGTAAACCACCGAGTTATCCAGCTCGAAGGAAGAGGTCCGGTGAGGGTCAAGAGGGCCGCTGAGATAGCAGATCTTGTGGGCTCGCTTCTGGAGGGGGGAGACCCGGCTGCGGAGGAAAGTGATCATGATGTCCTCCCCCCGGAGTTTCTCCTTGAGAATCTCCTTGATCCGGCACTCCACCTGGTTCGCTAGGGTCGTGGGCCACTTTGGAATGCTCTCCCAACGCGAGGTGTCAGGAGGGCCAAGTTTGAAGGGGAGCAACCGGACCAGGTTCTCCTTGGTGGTAAAGAAAGTCTAGGCCTAGCCCTTGCAAGATTCGAGTCCCGTAACCTAGGGGAACACGGACTGTTTCTGGGGTGAGATGGAGGCGGTGCCACACTGGGTCAACTGCTTGTTCTCTAGGGTGCGCTCCTTATCCGGAATCACATTCCTCCACAGGCCAAAGAACTTGATCCAAAGTTCTTTGGTTGGCCAAAGACCAATGTACCCCTCGATGCCAGAAGCAAAGGAGGAAAGAGAAGTAATGGCGTTTGCGGGGAGGTGATGCGGTTGCAACTTATATGTGGAAACAAAATCAAAGAAGAAATCGGAAGTGGGAAGGCCTAAGCCACGCTGGAAATGCGATAGAAAAACTACATATTCCCCAGATTTGGGGGAAGGAAAGACATCACCGGAGGCGAGGCGGCAGGCGACGCTGGCAGGGATGCGCCACGTGGCGCGGAGCCAATCAAGGTCCTCCTCGCGGACGACGGAGCCGTCCCAACCACCACACTCGTGGACCTCCGCTCCTTCTTCTTGTTGCACCACCACCGCTACTTCCGCTTCAGACATGGTGGATTCAAGATCTTCCAAGGAGTAATCGGAGTAGAGGTAGCCGGAAGAAGGGAAGCAGGAAGCGCAAGGCCCCGTGGTGGAAATCAGCACTAGGAACGGTGGCGATGGCACGAAATGCTATCGGAGCACGGTCACGGTGGCGCTCGTGGAGCAGAAAACTGGCGGCAGCGGCGGAGTCGCTGTGAAAGAGAGAGAGGCTGGGAAGCGCGAAGGAAATGGGGGAACTTCCCCTGAAATCGCCCCAGGCCTCCTACTTAACCACGCAGCACGCGCGTCTTGGGATCCTTTGTGGGCGACGCGTCGTGCGCAACTAGCGTGTATGAGGCCAAAACAACCAATCAGAGCAAGGCCACAGGAGGGGCTACAGGAGCAGATAACCCCATGATGTGAAGCAACGTTACGGTTAACGAGGCGCTGCAGTGAAGAGATGTTTACAGCAGTTATTCCTAACATTGCGACAGTAACCGGCGCATTAAATGCGCGTGGCCGTTAAAATAAGGCAAAATGATGATTACCCTCCACGTAGGATGTAGAGAAGCGTCCAAGAGAAGGAAAGATAACTCGGATAAGCAAGCAAAAGACCTGGCCAACAAGGAATAACTTGGAAAGAGCAAAATGGTTGCAAGATGAGAAACTCCGGGCTACGAGGTAACTCGGCCTAAGGAGCGAAAGACCCGGATATGGGAACCTGCTGTGGCCTTAACAACTAAAAGTTGCTAAGACCGCACCAGCTTCGGGGACTAATGTTGGGGGGATACCCCCGGGTAGGGTAACACTGAGGTGTAAGGGCCGAGTTAGCCGGGGTACAACGCGGTCAAAGCAAAGTGCTGACCGGGTCACCTCAAGGCAGGCCGAATCACGGTGTGACCCGACCCATGGAGCATCTCCTTGAAAATGGTCCGTCCGGCATAAGATTTATGCCGGCCATATCTATCTGTTTTGCAGGTAAATGGGTAAGCCGGATTAGCTATAAGTTAGCCGGATTATCTTAGCTTCCAAGAAAAGGAATCCCCCGCTGGTCAAAAGGTGGCTTTATTAGCTGTAGCATGAGCAAAGTAAAGTAAAGAAGAGGACCAACGGGTCAGGGGCGACCAAGGTGACGCGGGCAAAGCCGGATGACGTAGCCTGTGTCTGGTGACGCCAAAATACAAGGATTACGCCATGGGTTACGTCCAAAGCCCGGACGAGCCGTTAAAGGGACTAAAGAAGCATCTGCTTTAGGAAAGGAGCATATTCGTAGAATATGCTGCCACCTGAGCCCTAGAATTGTAACCCGGGCTCCCCTATATAAGGAGCACCGGGGCCTCCATAGAGAGGGATGGCCGATAGATGAATCATTCTCTGTCTAAGGTAGAACTCTAGGGCTAGTGAACGAGGGGTAAGAGACATTGTCTCCTTCTTGTTGAGAGCCTGAGGAGCACTTGTAAACACCATTGATAGAGAATATACAAGAACTTCTGTACGTGGAATCACCACGCTCTCCCTCCCTAGATTCCCCTAGCACTCATTGGCCCCATCTTTAGCCTATCCATGGGCCGTGCCACCACCACGACAGTAGGTGTGGGCATGGGAGGCGTCTTGTTGGTCCTCAGGAAGGGAAGTTCGTTCTGGATTTTGTTGTTGTGTGTTGAAGTATGATCCAGATTCAATTAAAGAGGTTAACTTCTGACGAGCGGAGGGAGACCTGTCACCAGAGGCTTGGGCCGAAGCGTAGGGAGTCTGAAGTTAGCCCGTAGCCGAGCCCAACAGGGACGCCTGGGGGCGCGGGGGGCGAAGCCCCCTCCCCCCAGACCTAGGTTTCCACCGCTATATATACCTCTTGTAAGCCGCTGGCTGGGATAAGTTGCATCTATAAAAAAACAGCATTGTGTAAACACTCTTCGTTATAGTGAAATTTTGTTGGCTGGCGCCCGTGGTTTTTTATCTCTCTATTGGAGAGGTTTTTCCACGTTAAATCGGTGTCCCCTTGCTGCGATTTCTTTTTCGTTCTTTGCTATTTGCTTGTCACGTTTATAACATTGTGGATCCGCTGGACGAGTGGGAAGCTGGCTTCGGCAAGTGTGGTGGTCGTCAGCGGGGCTCTGTCCCATTTGGGCATGTTGTGGCCTGTGGTTGGACGGTACATGATGCGAGAGGTCAGGAATCTTCAAGATAAATCCTCGCTCCGGCTTTGGTCGGAGCCGACGATTGTGGCACTCGTGGGTTTCAGAGTTCCTTGGAAGCGTGTACTTCCTTCGTCTGCTGCCTTGACTCTGGAGAGAAACCTTAGATCCTAAATCGGGCGATGGAGGCGTTGTTGTGTATTTTTCCTTCTTGGGGGATTGTCTCGGAGTCGTCTGCAACCATAGGACCGGTGAAGGAGGGCTTATCGACACGTTACTGAACAAGGATTTGCGTGCAGTGCGGCAACAATGATCCGTCGAGCAGAGTTTGGGTTGCAACACAGGCTTTGGTAGTCGGTTTTCTGACGTGTCCGATGGGTTTTCCCATGCTTCGATGTGTAGTTGTGGAGTTGGAGTTGTGGTGGAGTGTGTCAAGGCGGTGACACTAATCGGCAATCGGTGGTATTCTGTGGAGGACACAGTCATCGCAAGCCCAATATATCTCTCTTGCGAAGCTCTTTGTCAAAGTCGAAGTTGTTTGTCGTTGGCACATGTGGCTGGTTGTTGACATGTGTCGACATGGGTTCCGGTGTTGTTTGTAGCATGACACTGCTAGTGGACGTTGAAGGTGAAGTCGAAGTCATTGGATTGAGGAGAAGTGACGACGATGACACTTGATGGCAACCTCGATGTAAGAAAGAAAAATCCATTTCTAATTTCGTTTTGAAAAAAATTGGTCGGAATTAGTAGTGGTCAAAGTGTACCATGTAGACAATGTAAATGTGCATAAGGACGGATGTTTTGCATCTGGGCAAGCATACTCGGATTGAGTGTCATCTGCTGTGCTGGCTACTGCATTCAAAGGATATAGACATCACATATTTATGAGCTTAGCTGCTGGTGAGGCATTAATAGGAAGCCGGATCCAATCCCTTGAACGCTATGGTGTCCGGTCCACATTGCACCACAATGGGCGCCAAAGGCCGGATCTTCACAAGAGATATTGGCGCCAAGAAAGTTGTGAGGCGACCACAGCTATGTCGTCGCAGGCTAGAAAAATACTGGGACGTGCAGATTTGGTCAATGAAACATCTCAGCAACAAACACACTGCGAATACAACTAATGGAGTAACGGGTCAGCGTCGATTAGTTTTAGCAACTGTACAATCATTCCATACCTCGCCCCAGCTCGCAAAGAATTAACAAAAACTCTGGTCTGACTCTGGGCGAGATTCTTAAAAAAAGAATGCAAAAAAACGAGCTCCTGGCCATCAGCTCTTGTCTTCCTCGTCGAAGGTCGCCGACGAGTAATCCTCGAACGTAATGCACGACGATGACGGCGACTGCGACGGCGGCGACGGGCTCGGCGGGGTCGCCAGGCCTACGAGCAAGTCCACGAAGGCGCCCACGATGACGGCGTGCACGCCCTTGGCGTTGAGCTTGAGGTACCACGCCAGGAGCTCCTCCAGACCTTCCCAGTCCCGCAGCCCGTGCGCCGCCACCATCTCCGCCATCGACGCCCGGAAGTCGCCGTACGGGTCCTCCGACTCCATCGTCACCACCACCGCGCCACTCTTCAGATCGGCCGGCACCGCCGGCGGCGTCATCTCCTTCTCGCCGGCCGGAACGGTGGTCGCGTCGTCGTTCTTGGCGGTTGCCTCCATGGCGGTCGCCTCGGCCTCGCATATGAGCGCGTCCGCCTGAAACATCTCTGTCGTGTTAACAAACGGTTGCTTCGGCTCGTGCCGACAGTTGGTCAGATAGTCAAATGACGTGCATTGCATTACCTGCTTGGGCGACAAGAACTCTGCGCCTGCCGGCTCGAAGAAGAGCCGCGCCGACCGCACGCCGCACACGACGGCCGTCTCGCGCAGCTGCACCTCCTTATTCGACTCCTCCGCCTCAGGCTCCCGATCGACGGCGGCCTGCCCCGACACGGAGACGGAGCTCCGTTCACCGCACCACGCTTCGTCCAGCGACGGGCGCCGGAGGAAGTGCTCCGACGGCGTGTCGTACACCGCGTTCGCGGTCCTGTACACGGTCGCGGCGGCCGCGGCAATATCCTCCGGCCTCGCGCGGAACGAGCTGGTGCGCGGGTGCCGGCACGACGGCCATGGCCACGTGGACGGGGCCGGCGGGTAGCAGAGCTGCCGGTAGTGCGGGGTGGACGGCGACGGGGACGGCAAGGGCGAGGGCGGCGACGAGGGTGTGCGGTTGACGTGCACGTCGCGGAGCTTGTACAGGATGGCGGCGAGGCCCTTCCTGGCCTTGGCGGCGGGGCGGTGGCTGCCGGTGCCGATGGCGATGGCGGCGCGCGCGCGCTTCTTGAGCTTGTTGAAATGCAGGTGGGGAGGGTGCAGGTGAGACATTGCACTGCCGCGTTTCACGGAAAGGGTTGGTCGTGGACGCGGTGCTCTGGTCTTGGCGCTTCTGCTCTGCTCTGTTTATTTTGCTTGTTTTATAGAGAGGAGGGAGAAGGAGATGAGGGCCCGGCTGGTAAGCGAGCTCATTTACTGCTAGGTTGGACAGGTTCAGTAAACAATTGAATTGAATACTGCCGTTGAATGGTCTATTGGCAATGGCCACCACAAGTTATGGCCTCCTTGATTCAAGGTATTCATAGAAATTTTGTAAGATTCAAATTCCAGAATTTTCCTAAGGTGGTTGTTTGATTTGTACAATTGGAACCTGTAGAATTTTGTTCTAGTAAATCATTTGCGCTACATTTATAGAAAATCTAACATCCACTTGACCCTCCTTGTAGAATTTTTTGTTTTATATCTAAAAATTAATAGCTTTTATGGAATTGAAAATTTTGTCCATATGAAACCATGTAAGAAAGAATGGGCCTGGCATTGCAATCCTATGATTTTCCTATTTTTCTGCGTTTTTCCTTTCCTGTGATTCAGAGAGTTCCTTAACTTTGTCCGGAAACATGAAAAATATAAAAATCTGACAGAAACACAAGTGCATAACACAATATTCTATAAGGCTGATTTGGTTGGCAGGAATAAAAATAAAAATAAAGGAATATTATGTCATCACATGAAATACTACAGAAATCGAAAATCCGGGAATCAGTAACAAAATTTGTTTGGTTGCACCAACGAAAAATTGGTATAGAGATTGAGTACATGTCATACTTTTCATATACATGTAATTATTTCCCAAGAGGTTTAACCTCTTGCTAAAAATCATATGAAAATTTATTGAAGGAAAGCAACCCATAGAAACTTTGGAAGATTTATACCTTTGAACCAAATGAACTCTATGGGAAACATTTCTATGGAATAGAATCCTACGAAGATCATATGAAAATTGTTTGAACGAAAAAGGGCCTAAGAATGATAGTTTCAATTGGACAAAGAAAAAATTACTTCATCCTACGAGAAGTGTAAGACAAGGTCAGAGTAGAGTTGAATTTGTAGAAGAAAGCCAATCCACGATATATAGACAACACCACTCATTTCATCCAATTGGCAATTGAGATCTCTTTGGATCACATGAATAGAAAAGAAAAAAATCTGAGTGCAAGTGTAAACGGATGATTGAGAGCACAAGGAATACATATGTGGTAGTTGTTTAGAAGAAGACAAAAAACGCTAGGAAAATTGCCTTGATCCTAGGCAAATAAGTGTAAAAAAGGTGGTTGTCGCGGGCGTTTGATGTCCCTAAGGATTGTGGCACAAGAAACCAATTATTTGATCCAAATAATACTTAGAGGAATAATACTAAAATATTGGATTCTTACAAAATCCTATAAGCCGAAGACGGTTCTTCGGGAATAGATCTGACATCCCGAGAGGCAATTTTTGACCACGGTAGTAGCTCACACCCCCATCATCAACCATTGATTCAAGCCATCTAACCCCATTTCACTTTTTCTTCTTCTGGTAGAACATGGATTTTTGGGTACAAAACTGGGTTAAAAATGTTTGTTTCATGTTTTCTTGTCTACTTTTTGGGTTGACATTTCTTTGTTGTCTCTTTTGACTTCTCAATCTACTTTGATGGAAACAGACTTTTTCCAATTTCAGATCACCATAATTGCTCTTCATTTGCTCTAATAATGATATCTCCGCATTTCTGTTGGATAATTTTGTTTAACCGGTGTGCGGGATGTCATTTTAGGGGTTTGTAAATACCTCTGTGGTAGAAAGTCATTTTTTTCCTAGAAAATTCCTATAATCCAAAGGACCTCTTGCTCCTATCTATGTGTTTCTCCCTTTTGTTTCATCTCTTCATTTTTATGGTTTAACTATTTTGTAACTTGATTATGCTCCTGAAGGAAAAGTTAATTCTTACAGTACTTCAAACTGTGTAGATGAATTGTTGTGCTAGAGGAATAGCAATCTCAACGATTTAAACAATATATACTGTTGTAAAGTGAATTCAATCCCCCATCTAGTCAATCATGTTTCAATGTTGTCAATTGATTTTCTTTATCTACCTTTTTTTTTGAGTTGACAGAGATGGTTATTTCTTCCCTATGTTCCTAATGATTATAGAGGAAACAACTTATTTGCTACGATGATATGCGGGAAATGGGACATTTGGCGCTTTCGCGTCATAGTGAACAATAATTTCATAAAAATTATTTGAAGAGAACAAAGAAACTCATTTTCTATATTTTAACTTTTTATGTGTTTTATATGTTAGAATGTTTTCATTAATAAGAGAATGTGTTGTGTCACATAAAAAAAGTGTTGCAAAAGCGATTTTCGGAGCACCAGATTTGTTTTTATACAGGTCGGAAGTATATATTTTTCTTAAAAGATTATGTCTGAAATTAAAAATCTATGTGTGAACATAGACATTACACGTGTTAAACATTTCAGATTTTTTGACATTTGGAATGCCCTTATTTTAGGCGGGAGCATGTGCTCCATGCTCTGAATTTCCTGGAAAACGGTGCCCTCCTAATGTGTATTTGATGAATATGCCCTATAACTTTTTAAGTCCTGTATATGCACACCACAGGAGTTTTTTTTCTTCAAATCGTCATATGTTCAATAGTTCATCATCCCGAACTTTAGAAGAACAGAGACATCTCTGAATTTAGAAGTTTTTTTCTGGGAAAGGTTTCTATCACCAACTATTATCTTTTTTGGTGGACATGAAGACATGTTTGTTGCGAAGACTGGGGTGTGCTCATCATGTTCCTTTATCCCTCCGGCCGTGACCACTGATCAACAGCTTTCTTTGCTCATTTTAAATCCGTATTCTTTTAATGTGTCGAAAGCTACTTTGCAAAATATTGTACTCCTTCCGACCTATATTAGTTGACTCGAATTTGTATAGATTCGGATGCATCTAGAAATGTTTTACTACTAGATACATTTGAATCTAGAGAAATCCAAATCAACTCGGAGGGAGTACTAATATCAAAGACTGAGCTGTATCTGGCTTTCTGCTAGCAGTAGAATATACCAATATGAAAACAACACAAAATGAGGAGTTTGCGGCTTTGCATATGCATACTCTTGTAGTATTTCTACTCTGCTTGCACCATCACTTTCTGAATCCCACTTTCATCACTACCCTAAATAATTTCAAGGCACTGTAGCATTTGAAAATGGAGAGCATATAAATGCAAAAAAAATCTACAGTAGATGTGGCAGGCAGGGCTGGCACGATCTGCACGCAATTGAATGCAACAGGGAGGCCGGTGCAGGGTGTCACATCCCAGTCCCACACTTATGGTTTTCTGCTCCGCTGCTGCGAGGAATGGTATGGGAAAGACTTGCCACCAGACGTTCAATCATCTGGAGGAAATTGCGCCGATGCTGGTATCACAAACGCGTGATGTGCGATCCATCTCTGGACCCTGAAGATTGAAATGGAACAAGAACTGAGGATAGATCATCCCAGGGCAAAGGCAATCATATTCATAGGTTGGGCAATGTGACAAATTTGGAGCAACTTGTATCTTCCCGATCGATTGATTGTTTAACTAGTACTACTACTAGTATATGCACCTTGCTGCTCCTGTCCTGCACCTTCGCCGATAACCAAGCGGTTCTCGTCTCGGGGCGCAGTATGTTTTCTGCTAGTTAATCTCCACGCGCGCGAGCGTGTCATCATTATCAACATCAGGGCGTCCTGCCTGCCTGCCATCTTTGATTGCTTAATCAAGCGTCGCCGTCGTAGGCTCGGAGCTTTTGAGGAGGAAAGCTCTGTCGCCGTCTGCCCGTGCCATGGTTAAAAACTACTACTACAGGATGATGAGGAGAGTGTGTTTCGGAAGTACGCGCCAAGGTGGGAGCTGCACGGGGATAGGACGCACGCGTGCGCGCTTGGGTCGTCAGTCTCCCGATCGACGGTCAGGTGAGTCTCATAACAAACTGGGTCCTTATTGGTGAGCCAACGGTGCTATAGGGATGGAATTTTGTCTAGCATTGCAGTGCATTAGGGTAATCATGTTCGCCTATTTTATGTATTTATCAAGTGTTTGATTAAAAAAATCATCTATTTTCGTGGATAATTTCCAACATCAAATTATAGACCTGTCATAGTTTAGGGTAAGAGCAACTCTAGTAGATCCCGGATATCGGGCCAAAACGGGATAAACCCGAATATTCTCCATTTTTGACCCGATTACATGTCCGGACAGATTTCAAATAATGGCCCCGCCTGTATAAAAAATATCCAACGCGCTGGATATCGGCCGCGCGGCCTCGATATAGCTGGGCCGAGCGGTGATTTATGGTTCAATCCCGTGACCCCTCCGCTATAACTTTGTCGGGGATATAACTCCGGGTACCTCAGAGTTGGAGTATAGATGATTCTATCGTAGACATATCTAGAGAGGAGAAATAAGTCAAGATAAAAGAGAAGAAATTAAATAGAGAGAGAAAATACTCACCTGGGCCAACATATGATGATTTCAGCTTGGTCAAGCCCCTCCCAGGCCGACTTTGCCTCTCCTGGGCTGGCAGGAACTCGATTGGGCCGAGATAACAGCAAACCCGGCTGGGCCGGTTTCTGTGTATCCCGACATGACCAGCACCTATGTATCCCAGCTGGGCCGGCTCCTGTGTACCTCGGCTGGGCCAACACGACGCTAATCCTGGCCTGGGCCAGCTTCCTCATCCCTTCCTCGCCATCGCTCCTCCTCGGGTAGGCCAGCATCGGGCTACCTCGAGCCGACTTCATCTCCCGGCATCGCCCCTTCCTCATCACCCCGCTTCCTCAACCGCGACAACCCGAACCTCCTCGATCGCTTCCTCCTGGGCAGCACTCCCCTAGGTCGACGCTCCTCCCAGGCCGAGATATACTATCCCGGGTGGGCCGGCACCTCCCTCAACTCGGCCTGCCCACCTCAGGCCAGCGTTGAGATCCGGTTGGGCCATCACACCCGCCTGGGAAGGCATTAGGTGATCCCGGCTGGGCTACCTCTTCGCCACAACCTCTTGGCTTGGTATATGCCGACCACAACTGCTACATCGCTAGCACCAGCGCTATCTCGACCATCCCCAGCGACAACGACGACCCCAAGTTCTATCTCGACTCTAGTGACTACCACAACACCTAGCGGCTTCACCGACCCTCGGCAAGCTACCTCGGTTCCCAAAGACTACATCGACCTCGCCCTCCTCTACTTCGATCAAGCAAGGCCAAGTTCTTCCACCCTGTGTCGGTCTTGGGACGCCCATGGCTCAGACCAGCACACACTACATCGACAAGTACAAGATGTCACCTTATCCTCTAAGAGATGCTGAGGACAAGCGCAAGAAGACAAGACAAAGGACAGACAAGACATGACCAAGACCATGCGTTGTTAGTTGACAAGACCCCAGTAGGCACGTCATGAACAGTTGACAAGACCCCATTAGTCAGCTCATGAATAGTGTATGTGGGGCATCCCTTGTCCCCTAGGCTTCCCTTTATAAGGTGCACCAGGAGGGTCGATCACCCTAGCTCCCCGAGAGGCTCATTTTCTCCCTTCTCTCTCACAAGCGCACCCTCTTCTTCCTCTAGCTCCTTAGCATAGAGAGAAGGCTTCACATAAGCATATTTCATACAACTCAAGGAGCACCATTGTAGGTACATATACAGCTCTTATATAGTCAGTCATGAAGGAGTAGAGGTTTTACCTCTTCACAAGGGCCCCGAGCCTGGGTAGATCGTGGTGTTTGCAGTGTTCTTCCGTGTGCGGTCTTCATCGCATCATTCCTCCCCGGATCCTACAGTGTCCATCGGTCCCAACATAAGCCTACCCCAGGCATCTGTCATGTTACCACCATGATAGTTGGCGCCCACCATGGAGCCAACAGCGACGCTGGCTGGAGTTTCATCGGGACGTGACTATCTTCATCAACCACTACATCATCGTCGTTGCAGCAACTTCATCTTCTTCATCCCCACCATATAGTATTCAATGAATCCCGGGGGCTGGCATGCAAGCCTCCCATCGACATATGTCATCCTCAACATGATCACGGGAAATATTCAAGTAAGTATCAACCGTCTACACGCACGTGAGGATAACCCCGAATGTCACTCCGGGGATAACACCCTTTTATCACATGTTTAGTTGTTCACCCCGGGAGCGAGATGTCTCAAGCCGGGGGCTAGCCGACATATCTGGTATAGAATCTCTCATAGGCAGGAAAAGTATCTCGGGGTATCGACCGGTAGCCGGCATCCCTATGCATAGAACTGATGCTTAGATTATTGATACGTCCATTTGCATCACTATTCTATGTCTTAATTCACTATTATTAATTGATATATTTCGTATTGAGAGGTGATACTTATGTTATTTCACATGTTTTTGCATGGTTGATGACTTTTGGAGCATGGACCGCTGCAGTCAGGATTCTGATGGAAAAGGTGTTGTTTGGAGGCAAAATTCGCGAAGATCAGAAAATCCAGGAAAATATACGGAAAATCCTATTTTTCTAGAAGACTCGGGATGCCAGAATATGGAGTGGAGGTGGGCCACAGGGGGCCCACACCACCCCATGGCGCGGGCAGGCCTAGGCCGCGCCAGGGAGTGGTGGCCACCCCAGCCCACTCACCTCTCCCCTCTAGCGTATGTCATCCCCACAAAACCCTAAGACTCGGGAAGGGACCACAGAAAGATTTCGCCACCTCTGCGGGGCGGAAAACACCGAGAGAGAAAGATCTCTCCAGCAGACAGATTTCTGCCGGGGGAATTCCTTCCCGGAGAGGGGAGATCGTCGCCATCAACACCACCATCAAGCTGGACTTCGTCGGGATCATCATCATCATCACCATCATCACCCCCATCACCATCTCCATATTGCTATAACAATTGCGTTGAATCTTGCATAGTTCATAGGGGAAACTTTCCCGGTGTTGATTACTCTTTGTAGTTGATGCTATTGAGTGAACTGTTGAATTATTGTTTATGTTCAGATTGTTATACATCATTATTCCATCTCTGATCATGATCCATATGATGTCTTCTGAGTAGTTCATTTTGTTCTTGAGGACATGGGAGAAGTCTTGTTGTTAGCAGTGGAGTTGCGTTGAGAAAGATTCAATAGATTGTTATTTAAGTTGTGGTGTACTTCTTCTAGTGGTGTCATGTGAACGTCGACTACATGACACTTCACCTATATGGGCCTAGGGGAATGCATTGTGTATTTGGCTACTAATCGTAGGGGTTGCTAGAGTGACAGAAACCTGAACCCCCATTAGGAAACCATTGCACAAGGAACGTAAGGGTCTTAGAGTTTAAAGCTGTGGTTAGATTTCTACCTTAATTACTTTCTTATACTTACGGATGTTTGCAAGGGGTATAATCATAAGTATGTATTAGTCTTGGATGGGGTGGTACATTAGCACAGGTTCACCCACACAACACTTAGCAAGCTAGAGAAGATTAATCGACTATATGAAGCGAAAGCACGTGACAGTCTTCCCATGTGTCATCAAGAACGTTTGGTCATCTTAAGAAATACAACCGGCTTGTCCTTCGCTGCATAAAGGATTGGGCCACTTGCTGCATTCATTCTTACTGTCTTTCATTTACTCGTACTTTGTTTACTTGCTTTATCGAAAACCCCTAAAAATCCGTTTGCTAAGTATTTGCAGAGAATTCCTGATCCATACCACTAGCCATACGCTCCTCGTTGGGTTCGACACTCTTACTTATCGAAAATACTGCGATACACCCCCTATACTTGTGGGTCATCAAGACTATTTTCTGGCGCCGTTGCAGGGGAGTGAAGCGCTATTGGAAAGTGGAACTGGTAAAGGAAACTTCTACTGTGAGTATTGTTTACTACTGTTAGTTGCTTTATTTTCGTTATGGATAATTCGCTGAGTTTCTTATTTGGTAATGCTACTACCACTGCTAAGGTAGTAGATAAGCCACCACCTGCTGAGAAAGATGTTTTCAAAATACCTACAAGAATTGTTGATCGTGTTATGGATAACTACTATGTTGGGGATGGAACTGTCCATCCCGGTGATCATTTACTCTTTATACACGAATTATGCGGGTTGTTCAAGTATGCAGGTATTACTATAGATCAAGTTAAGAAGAAGTTATTTTCATTATCACTAAAAGGAAGAGCTGAGGAATGGTATAAGCTGCTGAAGAATGGTCAAGCTCTGGAATGGGAGGAAATAGTGCCTCTCTTTTATTCAAAGTTTTATCCTCCTAGTGAGATTCATAAAGATCGGAATCAAATATACAAATTTTGGCCTCTTGATGGAGAGAGTACAGCTCAAGCTTGGGGGAGATTGAAGTTACTAATGCTCAAATGTCCCATTGATGAGCTCCCCAACAATATTATTATTAATAACTTTTATGCAAGGCTCCCTCTACATGATAAGGATTTATTGGATGCTTCTTGTGCTAGATCATTCACTCGTATGGAAGAAGAAGCTAAATGGGATCTTCTGGACCGTATTCAAGACAATGCTGAAGCTTGGGAGAATGACAAAGGTAGAAAGTCAGGTATAAATTATGATTATGAATGCATTGAATCTTTTATGGGAACTGACAACTTTCAAAATATTAGTAATCTTTATGGTCTTGATTTGCAAGTTATTACAAATTGCTTTAGAGCTTTTGCTTCCTATATCGAAATTCCAAAAAGGGGATGGAACAAATACCATGCACCTTACAAGGATATTGTTGACTATGCTCCTATTGGAAGTACTGAGTATTGCATCATTGACCCCATTTTACCTGAACCTTATATCGAGAAGATTCCCTTCCCCAAAAAGGTAAAGGACCATCCTATGATAACTAATGTAATCACTAAAAGTGAAAAAAGAACTGTAAAACCTGATGAACAAATAAACATTGAACCTATGGTAGCAATTGTGAAAGATCTTGTCACTAAAAGCGTAGAAGATGGGCACATAGTCTTTTGTGAGGATGCTTCTAATATTGTTTCACATCCCAATAAAACTAAAAAGGCTAGTGTTCCTGTGCTTTTTGTTAAAATTGGTGATCATTGCTATTATGGTTTATGTGATATTGGTGCAAGTTCCAGTGCTATTCCTTA
The DNA here is from genome assembly GCA_023614405.1 of Avena insularis. Classification (NCBI taxonomy): domain Eukaryota; kingdom Viridiplantae; phylum Streptophyta; class Magnoliopsida; order Poales; family Poaceae; genus Avena; species Avena insularis. Next base: position 479,264,984 of record CM042686.1, on the reverse strand, counting down.
TGAGCTTTACAGAGAAATTATGCATGAGATCAGTCCTTGCGAGTTGGAAGAGATTGATGTGGTTATTCACCTTGCTAATAGAGAGACCATCTCTCCAATTGGTATTGTGCGAGACGTGGAAGTTCTTTGCGATAAGATTAAGTACCCCGTTGATTTTCTAGTAATTGGTTCAGCTGCTAGTAAAACTTATCCTATAATTTTTGGTAGACCTTTCTTGAGTACTTGTGGAGCTATTATTGATTGCAAGAGGGAGAAAATCTTGACTAAGTTTGATGGGGAATCTTATGAGTTTAATTTTTCGAAATTTGCTAAAGAACTTTGCGAAGAGGAAACCCATAATGAGGATTTTAGGGTTGAACAACTTGCTTCTATTTCTCTTGCTCCTAACAATGCTTTGCAGCAATTTATGGAAGAACATGAAAGTGAAATCTTCATGGAAGAAAGGAATGAGATTGACATGATTCTCCGTGATCAACCTATGATGTTTAAGCACGACTTGCCTGTAGAAGACTTGGGTACCACGATGCCACCTAAAAAGGATCCGGTTTTCGATCTAAAACCTCTCCCTGATGATCTTAAATATGCTTTTATTGATGATAAAAAGATATATCCTGTTATTATTAGCGCTAAACTTTCAGGGGAGGAAGAAGAAAGATTATTGGAAGTTTTGAAGAAACACCGAGGAGCTATGGGCTATACTCTGGATGATTTGAAAGGGATTTCACCTACTATATGTCAGCATTCTATCAACATAGAACCAAATGCGAAGCCAGTAGTGGAGCACCAACGACGTTTAAATCCTAAGATGAAGGAAGTGGTAAGGAATGAGGTATTGAAACTCCTTGATGCCGGTATTATCTACCCTATTGCTGATAGTGAATGGGTTAGTCCTGTTCATTGTGTTCCTAAAAAGGGAGGTATTACCGTTGTCCCTAATGATAATGATGAGCTTATTCCTCAAAGAATAGTAGTAGGCTATAGGATGTGCATCGATTTTAGGAAAGTCAATAAAGTTACTAAGAAAGACCACTACCCGCTTCCTTTTATTGATCAAATGTTGGAAAGGTTGTCTAAAAAGACACATTTTTGTTTTCTTAATGGTTATTCTGGTTTCTCTCAAATTGCTATTAAACAACAAGATCAAGAAAAAACTACTTTTACTTGCCCTTATGGAACTTATGGTTATAGACGTATGCCTTTTGGTTTATGTAATGCTCTGCTACTTTCCAAAGGTGCATGTCTGCTATCTTTCATGGCTTTTGTGATGAAATGGTAGAAGTGTTCATGGACGACTTTTCTGTCTATGGAACTTCTTTTGATAATTGTCCTCACAATCTTGATAATGTTTTGTAGAGATGTGAAGAAACTAATCTTGTTCTTAATTGGGAGAAATGCCACTTCATGGTTAATGAAGGGATTGTTCTTGGGCATAAAGTTTCTAAAAGAGGCATAGAAGTTGATAGAGCTAAGGTTGAGGCAATTGAGAAGATGCCATGCCCAAGAGACATCAAAGTTATTCGTAGTATCCTTGGTCATGCTGGTTTCTATAGAAGGTTATTAAAGACTTTTCTAGGATATCAAAACCCCTTACTAATCTTCTTCAAAAAGATGTACCCTTCATTTTTGATGATGATTGTAAGGAAGCTTTTGATACTCTTAAGAAGGCTTTAACTACAGCCCATATTGTTCAACCACCTGATTGGAGTTTGCCCTTTGAAATAATGTGTGATGCTAGTGATTTTGCTATAGGTGCTGTCCTTGGGAAACGTATTGATAAAAAGCTAAACGTTATCCATTATGCTAGTAAGACTCTAGACGCTGCTCAAAGGAATTATGCTACTACTGAAAATGAATTTCTAGTTGTTGTCTTTGCTTGTGATAAGTTTAGGCCCTATATTGTGGACTTAAAAGTAACCATTCATACTGATCATGCTGCTATTAAATATCTTATGACGAAGAAGGACGTTAAGCCTAGGCTTATTAGATAGGTATTGCTTTTACAAGAGTTTGATCTACATATAGTAGATAGAAAGGGTGCTAAAAATCCTGTAGCTGATAATTTATCTCGTTTGGAAAACATCTCTTTTGACCCTATGCCTGTTAATGATAGTTTCTCGAATGAACAGTTAGCGGCAGTTGGAGTGAGCTCACGAGGAAGCCCTTGGTATGTTGATTATGCTAACTTTATTATCTCCAAGTATTTGCCTCCAACTTTTACAGCTCAGCAAAGAAGAAAGTTCTTTTACGATTTGAGGCATTACTTTTGGGATGACCCACACTTATACAAAGAAGGAGTTGATGGTATTATGCGAAGATGTGTTCCAGAATATGAACAAAAAGATATATTGCGTAAATGCCATGGTAGTGCCTATGGAGGACATCATGCAGGAGATAAAACTGCACAAAAGGTACTACAATCAGGTTTCTACTGGCCTACCCTTTTTAAAGATGCAAGAAAATTTGTTTTATCTTGTGATGAATGTCAGCGTGTTGGTAATATTTCTAGACGCAATGAAATGCCTATGAACTACTCTCTAGTTATTGAACCTTTTGATTATTGGGGATTTGACTTTATGGGTCCTTTCCCTCCTTCGAAAGGCTACACTCATATTCTTGTTGCCGTACATTATGTTACTAAGTGGGTAGAAGCCATTCCTACAAAAAGTGCTGACGGGGAAACCTCTCTAAAAATGCTTAAAGATGTTATCTTTCCTAGGTTTGGAGTGCCTAGGTATCTCATGACTGATGGGGGTTCTCATTTCATTCATGGCGGTTTTAGGAAGACCCTCGCTAAATACGATGTTAATCATAGAATTGCTTCAGCTTATCACCCCCAAACTAGCGGGCAAGTAGAGTTATCAAATAGAGAAATTAAATCTATCTTGCAAAAAAGGCATTAATAGGTCTAGAAAAAACTGGGCTAAGAAGTTGAATGATGCTTTATGGGCTTATAGAACTGCATATAAAAATCCTATGGGAATGTCTCCTTATAAAATGGTTTATGGGAAAGCTTGCCACTTACCCTTAGAGTTAGAACACAAAGCTCACTGGGCAGTGAAAGAACTAAATAGAGATTGTAAGCTCGCTGGTGAGAAAATATTAGTTGACTTAAGTTCTTTAGATGAATGGAGGAGTGAAGCCTATGAGAATGCTAAGTTCTTTAAGGAAAAAAGTTAAAAGATGGCATGACAAGCGAATACTTAAGAGAGAATTTCATATGGGTGAGAAAGTTCTATTGTATAGGTCTTATCTCAGATTTTTTGCAGGTAAGTTACTATCAAAATGGGAAGGACCTTTTATCATTGAAGAAGTATACCGTTCAGGAGCAATAAAAATTTCTTCTCTAAAAGATAATACTACACAAGTAGTGAATGGACGACGACTCAAACACTATATTGCTGGAGATTCTTACAATGAAGATGTTGATGCCTTTCAAGTTATAACTCCAGAGAAATTCATTGAGGACCAAATTCAGAGACCTGCAGAGTCCGTTTCCAACTAGGTAATGGTTCTGGTAAGAAAAGTTCCGCGAAAGTACAATCCAACTATATTTTTGCAGTTTTCAGTCAATAAGGGAAGTTTCGAAGCGAAAACGGGACGGAACCAGAGCCGGGGTGGCTCACACCACCCCATGGCGTGGGCCCACCCCTGGCCGTGCCACCAGGTGGTGAGGCCACCCAGGACTCCGCCTCCGACTCGTTTTCTTCCAGTACTTTCCTTTTGATATGAAACTTCGTAATATATAACCCCCCGGATCCCCCGAGGTCCGTATATCGTGTTTTCGTTGTGTTTTTGTTTCGATCTGTTTCTACCAGGTAGAATCCTAGATTTGGAGCCACAATGTCTTCTTCTGGATCATCCAAGGGGGATTCTTTAGAGGATATCATCAACCCGTACATGAGAGAATTTAAGATTCATCCCAAGGAGTTGTTGCTCGAAGGTGGAGAGGTCCGGATTAAAGAGGTTCAAGGCCCTAAAGGTGAAGAAAGTCTGGAGGACAGGATGGAAGCACTGGAGCATGAAGTCTTTAGGTACAGGAAGATGGCGGAGCGCGAAGTGGATATCATCCATAAGATTTGCTCTGAACTCATCACCAAGCACCAAAAGGATACTGTTGAACTCAAAGACGAAGTCCTCTCACTCCGCCAAACAACCAACGAACTGCAAGCACAGTTCTATGACGTTCAAAATCAAAACCGTGAGTATGAGGCTAGATTTAAACGCATAAGTGTTGCTGCAAGTTTTAGGATGTTGGAAACCACGATGTCCTTTGTTGATGGGAAGCCTTTACCCTGGAAGATGGACGAAGATGAGAGGATACCACCACCACCTAAGGAGTAATTCGTTATCAGGTTTGGCATCCCCTTGGTTTGTTCCAAGCTTGGGGGAGTGCCGCGGTATCACATCACTATCTTCTATCTTTTTACCTTATTAGTAGAGTCATATCATGAATAGAGGAGTTATTATGTAGTATGGTTTGCATTATGGAAGTGTCCCCTCTCTCGTTAGATTTGTATCCCTTGGTGTGAGTTTCCGTTATGGAATATTAATGAGAAGTTTTATCATTCACTCTTTTGCATAGCTTATGTTAGTTTTCAATTCGTGGTTATATGATTGATCTTGTTGTTAGTATTGGTAGCACTTTGGAATCATTGAGTTAATTTAGTTGGTTTTGGCAAACCTGGCTCGGTCAGTAGCAACACCTTTTTGAGAGTTGAAAAGAAAAAGATAGAAGTACTCTAAAGAAAAATAATTTCATCATCTTTCTTTCTTGATTTGCTCATAAGTCTAGTATTATCTAGTTAAGATCTTTTGTGCTTCCAAGGAAGATTGCATGTTTGTCTTTATCACTTGTATGTTTGTTTGTTTCCTTCAACTCTTGTACTTGCTACCCAGCCTTGCTAGACAAAAACCTGTACTAAGAGGGTATTCTTCTCGTGCATCCACCTCCTTTAAACCAAAACCTTTGCCATTTGTGTCCACCATACCTACCTAGTAGCACTATTGCTATTCCAAGTAAATTCCTGTTTTGTCTACCTCCCAAATTAAACTTGTTATGTGAAAATTAGTGATTAAAGCTCTCACGAACTTGATGGCACACTTTACTTTCTTGCACTTAATAAACCTGAACCATTGTGAACTCTCCATGAAAGTTATATGCTTGCAAATTATAGGCTGGGGATTAGCAGAACCATGTTGTCACGGGGAACGCTTTCAACACTTGTAAATATATACCCAGTTGATACCTTGCTCTTTTGTTTGCGGATGTCGTCGGTGTGAAATAAAAGGGGAGCTTGTAAGTCCATGGAGTTATGTATGTGTGTTAGAGAAACGCCTGGGCCGCTGGTCTAATCCATGCTGACATGGTGGAAACCTGCAGTGTAACCATAATGATATCTATGAAGCATTCTTCTTATAAAAAAAGAGAGAGATAGCTATTGAGAAAAAGAAAAGAAAAAAGAGATACTATGAAAAGAGGAAAGAGAGAAAAAAGCACCATTTTCCCATGGTAAATAAGAAGATTGCTGAGATACTCATTGTCTGCTTGCCTCGTCATTTTGATATGGGGATTCTTCCGTATCATCGGGCAAGGGGTACCCCGTTGGCGGTTCTCAATGATACGCACATACTTACGATGACAAGAACTTACCGGTAACTAAAGTTGAGTAGCATGAGGAGCGGCCCTCGTACTCAAGGGACTTGGGATTTTCAGTTTATAGTCTGTCAAGCATATAACTCAGATTGGACCTCACTTTCACCTTAATCACCTAAATATGCCTATGATAGGGGCAATGAGAGCTGAAAGCTAGTAAGTATCATAATTTTTGGGAGCTCTTTATGAGACTTGCAATCCCTGCTTCCCTCTGTGAAGGGCCTTTCTTTTACTTTGTAGATTGAGTCAGTAAACCTACTTCCTCTCTATCTCAGCAAGTATTTTGAGTTGATGTGTTTCATTCATTCATATGATGATTTATGCAATCATGTCTTATGTTCCTTGTTTTGCACATTGCTCTTATCTTGATGTTTACTACTTTAAAAGCTATCATTGAAAAAGCCAGCTATTTGTGAACTCCAGCAAATTATCAACTATTCTTCGACCAAGAGCTAAGTTTGCCATTACCAATTATGATTCACTTTATGTATCTTTATTGTGTTTCCTATACTCATTGCAAGTTTAGTTATATAATAGGGAGTTGTATTCTATTATGATCTATGTATTTGATGAATGTGATGCTTCTTGTCCGTATTATTTTATCGACTCTTCACTCCATAAAACTGAGGTCATGTTTATTGAGCTCAGTTTCGCTTGGGGACAAGCGAAGTCTAAGCTTGGGGGGAGTTGATACGTCCATTTTGCATCACTATTCTATGTCTTAATTCACTATTATTCATTAATATATTTCGTATTGAGAGGTGATACTTATGTTATTTCACCTGTTTTTGCATGGTTGATGACTTTTGGAGCCTGGACCGCTGCAGTCAGGATTCTGATGGAAAAGGTGTTGTTTGGAGGCAAAATTCACGAAGATCAGAAAATCCGGGAAAATATACGGAAAATCCTATTTTTCTAGAAGACTCAGGATGCCAGAATATGGAGTGGAGGTGGGCCACAGGGGGCCCACACCATCCCATGGCGCGGGCAGGCCTAGGCCACGCCAGGGAGTGGTGTGGCCACCCTGGCCCACTCCAGCCTCTCCCCTCTAGCGTATGTCATCCCCACAAAACCCTAAGACTCGGGAAGGGACCACAGAAAGATTTCGCCACCTCTGCGGGGCGGAAAACACCGAGAGAGAAAGATCTCTCCGGCAGACAGATTTCTGCCGGGGGAATTCCTTCCCGGAGAGGGGAGATCGTCGCCATCAACACCACCATCAAGCTGGACTTCGTCGGGATCATCATCATCATCACCATCATCACCCCCATCACCATCTCCATATTGCTATAACAATTGCGTTGAATCTTGCATAGTTCATAGGGGAAACTTTCCCGGTGTTGATTACTCTTTGTAGTTGCTGCTATTGAGTGAACTGTTGAATTATTGTTTATGTTCAGATTGTTATACATCATTATTCCATCTCTGGTCATGATCCATATGATGTCTTCTGAGTAGTTCATTTTGTTCTTGAGGACATGGGAGAAGTCTTGTTGTTAGCCGTGGAGTTGCGTTGAGAAAGATTCAATAGATTGTTATTTAAGTTGTGGTGTACTTCTTCTAGTGGTGTCATGTGAACGTCGACTACATGACACTTCACCTATATGGGCCTAGGGGAATGCATTGTGTATTTGGCTACTAATCGTAGGGGTTGCCGGAGTGACAGAAACCTGAACCCCCGTTAGGAAACCATTGCACAAGGGACGTAAGGGTCTTAGAGTTTAAAGTTGTGGTTAGGTTTCTAACTTAATTACTTTCTTGTACCTACGGATGTTTGCAAGGGGTATAATCACAAGTATGTATTAGTCTTGGATGGGGCGGTACATTAGCACAGGTTCACCCACACAACACTTAGCAAGCTAGAGAAGATTAATCGACTATATGAAGCAAAAGCACTTGACAGTCTTCCCATGTGTCCTCGAGAACGTTTGGTCATCTTAAGAAATACAACCGGCTTGTCCTTTGCTGCATAAAGGATTGGGCCACTTGCTGCATTCATTCTTACTGTCTTTCATTTACTCGTACTTTGTTTACTTGCTTTATCGAAAACCCCTAAAAATCCGTTTGCTAAGTATTTGCAGAGAATTCCTGATCAATACCACTAGCCAGCACCTTCTGCTCCTTGTTGGGTTCGACACTCTTACTTATCGAAAATACTGCGATACAGCCCCTATACTTGTGGGTCATCAATTATCGTTCATTGTGTATACGTTATGTCCTTTGCTATGCCTTGCTAGTATGTCAACTGCTCTATGTCTTCTAGTATGTCAACTGCTCTATGTCTACAAATATGCCAACTCTCTATGTCTATACCTATGTATTTTGTTATGACTACTACTAAGGTTGAGCACTTGTTATATGTATATGATTACTAACTATGTCGCTTGTAATGTCTATTGCTGAGGAAATCTTACTACCAACTCATCATGGCATCATCATAAAGTATCTCAAGTCACTGTTTATGTCGGTTTGCCAATGTATCATGCCATGATCATAAAGTATCTCAAATCATCGTTTATGTCGGTTTGCCAATGTATCATGGCAACATCATAAGTGGGGAAGGAGTCCTTGCTGAAGTCCAGGGGCGGAGACTCCCGTGCATACGGCCGGAGACTCTAGGATGAACGAAGACTCCGGTGTTGACGTTGCTCTCAGGGCCTATCTCCGAAGGGGTGTACTGGGAGCTCCTGACGCTAGTCCGGAGTCCTGATCGGAGTCCTTGGGGATTTGGTCTAGAGACTTCGGGCGTTAGGGCCAGAGACTACGTTGCTTCTGCTACTATTCCTTCCATCTTCTCTTCCGAACCTTCGTCTTGTCGGGCTTGATGCTCTAGGCTTCCTCCCTTGTATCCATACTTGTGGGTGTGAGCCTATCATGGTCATGGGACGGAGTATGAAGTAGTATACCATTCAATAGGGTAGGAAGTGGACTCGCATAGAGGATAGGATTCACCTTTGGAGTCCATGACGACTTGGCATAAGTTGGAGACCTTGATGTGGTAACGGTTGTATGTCAAGCTACATCATGAAGGAGGATACCTTCAAGATAGATGATATGGACCACAAGGAGTTTTTTCGAGCATGTCCCTCACTCATAGACACAGTCACTTAAAGTGGCAGGTGATCATCGTCTATGGCCCTATAGACCATAGGAGGTCCCATGCGTCCCTCGCCGAGCTTTGATCGAAGGTGGAGCGATGTACCATTGCAGTGGTCGTCGCGGGTGAATTCAACCTTATTCACTCCCTTGATTTCAAAAGATCAGTGAATGTGGACCTCCCTAGGATGCGCCTTTTCAATTACTACATTGTGGACCTAGCCCGTAGGGAAATCGCGAGGGTGGGAGCAAGATACACATAGTATAATAACTGGGTGGACCCAATCTGGAGTGTGCTGGATAGGGTACTTGTCAAGGGGTAACCTCGGCAATGCTCATGGTGATGGAATTGGGGTTTCACGGAAAAGAGAACGCTGGGGATTTTGTCGAATGTCAGGAAAACAATGAAGACAAAGTCGCCTGAATATTGGGAAAACACTCTATTACAAGTTGTCCTCTAGATTTCGGTACCCTTGCTTGGGCTTCTCCCGTCCTATATATAATAGGCCGGGTCTCAAAGCTGTATGCGGATAGGTTTCATACACGCGTAATTACAATACCAACACAATGTCGGTTCATAGTTTCTTTCCTAATACAATCAAAGTCTTTGTCGGTTGCTTCCTTAGACTGTTATCTAGAATCTTCATGGGCCGTAGGCCTTTTACCCAGTGTAGGGTAACAAATAATAAGCATCTGAGTAATCATACCCATGCCAGTAGCCCCCGAGACTCTACCTGAACCGCAGTTTTAGGTTGAGTCTCCAAGTTTCTTTTTCCTTTCTTTTTATCATTTTTGTATTTTGTAGGGATTTGGTACAACGAGTCTGATGCTTCCGACAGATCGGGAATCAGTGAATTGCTCCCGGGCAAAGACAAGGTTGACCTACATCAAATTCAAGTCCCAGGCTCGAATCCAGATTTTGTAACTGGCGTAATTCAGTTCGAGCCGCTGAGGTCTTACGGAATACTGAATTCTAGTTTTCTATTTTTATCGGGTACCCAACGCATCCGTCGGAAATTTTCATCGTATCGTTGATACGGATTTTTACTGGTAGAGTGCATTATTGTGCGATTACCAGGCCACACAGGATGAATCCTGGGATCTTGCCTTCATATTTCTGAACACGGCATTCTGATTTTGTTGTCGTGTCTAAGCGTGATCTGAGGTTTTTTTGGATTTAATGGCGGTTGGCCTGCTGGGCCGCCAAACTTTCTGATTATATCAGATAGCTTATTTATTTTATACGATCTCCCGATGGGAGTAACACCTTTTTGAGGATACACTAGTGTAAAACTCAAAAGTTTTTTGAAATTATCAATATACTTCATACACAACTGAATTTCCATCGAGTGTGCGCTAGCGCTCTCGATGGGAGTAGCCCCCGAGACTATATTCGGATGCCTGTATCTAGACATAGGCTCATAGCTGTTGTTAGCTTTATGGAAAACATTTGATCTTTGAATATCAAGGTACAAATAACTTATCTCTTTATATATAAGTCAAAAATCAACGATACATTATTCTTTTTGAGCAGATGGTGGTTAGCCTTTATCCTGGACATCTTGGCTTAATAAGCCGAACTATAACTCTTATCATGTCGCACATAATCTTATGCATAAAAACGTCATAGATGTGCTATGTTACATGGATTTGAGTAATTTACTTCTGTCTTCTTGTCTTGTAGTCGATATGCTCCTCCGGGAATAACTTTTGTGACGATGTATGGTCCTTCCCATGGCGATTCTAGCTTCTTGTGACCATCTTGCTTGATGTGAAGAACTAGGTCCCCTACTGCGAAGGACCTAGTCCGTAATCTTGTAATCTTCTGCTATGGTAATTGCGTAGGTTTTGCTGCTACATAGTTGCTCTTTGGAGGGCTTCATCTCGAGCTTCATCAAGAGCATCCACATTATCTTCAAGTGCTTCTCTTGATTCCTCTTTATTATATGCAGCTACTCTTGGCGATTCATGTGATACCACAACTGGAAGCACGGCTTCCGCACCATGGACCAGGAAAAAGGCGTCTCTTGTGTTGAATTATATGGAGTTGTATGTAAACTCCATAATACGGATGGAAATTCATCCACCCATGCTACTTTTGATCTGTCAAGTGGTACCAGTAGTATCTTTTTGAGTCCAGCGATAACTAGTCCATTGGCTTTTTTGACCTGTCCATTTGTTTGCGGGTGAGCTACCGAAGCGTAGCTTATTTTGATGCCCATCTCCTGACAGTACTCCTTGAACTCATTGGAAGTGAAGTTGATCCCATTATCCGTGATGATGCTATTTGGTACGCCAAACCGAAATACTATGGATTTGATAAAATTCACAGCCAAAGTTCCATCTTGGGTGGTCACAAGCATTGCTTCAATCCATTTAGTAAATTTATCGACTGCTACTAGCAGAAAGACGTGTCCTTCTGGTGATGATTTGTGAAATTTCCCCACCATATCGAGTCCCCATTGAGCGAAAGTCCAAGCCAATGGTATGGGATTCAGCTCAGCGGCGGGTGCTCCAGGCTTTGCTGCGAATCGTTGACATGCCTCACATATTCTGACAATGTCTTTTGCATCTTGTACTGTAGTGAGCCAGTAAAATCCAGCCCTGAATGCTTTTGCAGCAATTGCTCGTCTACTAGCATGGTGACCACAGAATCCTTCATGTATATCTTTCAATATATTTTTTCCTTCTTCGGGTGTTACGCAACGTTACAAGACACCCGAAATACTTCTTTTATATATTTGGCTTTTGATTATCCTGAAGGTCTTCGATCGTCGGGTGATTCGCCGGGCTTCTATCGCATCCTCTGGTAGCTCTCATCTAGTCATATATACTATATACGGCTGCATCCAGGTTGGTTCAATTAGCATGACCTCTTTGATTTCTTTTTTTTCTTCTTTGATGGCCTCTTCTATGCTCTTGGTTTCTGAAGGCGCCCCCGACTCTTTTTGCGGATGTTTATTTTTCCCTATTTTTGGTGCCACCACCTCGGTGACTCTTTTTTCTTTGATTGATCTCTCCACTATCTCCTCCCAAAAAACTCCTGGTGGTATTGGTAAACACAATGATCCGATGTTTGCTAGATTGTCGCCTTCCTCATTGCTTGCTCTTCCTATGTGTGATACTTCACACCCATCAAATTGAGCCTCCATGATGTTGTATAAGTCGCAATAAGCAATCATATTTTCGCTGACAGCATCACACTTCTTCATTGCCTGTTGTGCCACAAGATTGGAATCTCCGAAGATTTTAAGGCAAGTTGCACCGCAAGCTTTAGCCATCCGCATGCCATGCAACAGGGCCTCGTATTCTGCTTCGTTATTGGATGCATTTGTAAAGCTCATCCGAAGAATATAGCACATTTTGTCGCCTTGAGGTGATATTAGTACGACTCCTTCTCCTGCTCTCTCTCCATTCTTTTTGATCCATCAAAGTACATTGTCCAGGCACTAGAAAGGTCTGGTGGACCCGCACATTGCAATTCCGTACACTCTGTGATGAAATCAGGCAGAACTTGTGACTTAATTGCTTTGCACTTCTCATAAGTGGTATCCCTAGGGGATAATTCGATGCCCCATAGAGAAACATGCTTAGTTGCTTCTGGATTGTTGAGGATGCTTCACAAAGGTGCTTCGTTGACCACTATGATCGGGTGCTCCGAAAAATAGTGGCGTAATTTTCGTGTTGTCATAAATACCCCGTATGATAATTTCTGGTAGTGTGGGTACCTTTGTTTGGATGGCGATAAAACCTCGCTCAAGAAGTAAAATGGTCTCTGCACGCCGTGGGTCTTTCCTTCTTCGGGTCGCTCTACGACTAGGACCGTACTGACCACCTGATGTGTGGTAGCAATATAAAGGAGCAGAGGTTCCTTTTCTTTTGGTGACACGACGACATGAGATGTCAAAAGTGTTCTTTTAAGATCTTCGAAGGCGCGTTGAGCTTCTTCCGTCCATTTGAATTTTTCTGATTTCCTCATGAGGGTGTAGAATGGCAGCGCTTTTTCTCCTAATCTTGCGATAAAATGACTTAGAGCCGCCACTCGCCCCGCCAGTTGTTGTGCGCCACGTAGATTTGTTGGCTTCTTCATTATGAGGATTGCTTGTATTTTGTTGGGATTAGCCTCGATTCCTCTAGCTGATACCAAATATCCGAGGAGTTGCCCTGCCGGGACTCCAAAGAAACATTTCTCCGGATTTAGTTTGATGTTAAACCTGTCGAGATTTCTGAATGTTTCTTCTAGGTCCTTTATCAACGCAGATCCTTGACCTATGGTAACTATGACATCATCAATATATACTTGCACGTTTGTGCCTATTTGACTTCCCAGGCACTTCTACATCATCCGTTGATATGTTGCTCCAGCGTTCTTGAGGCCAAACGACATTGTTGTGTAGCAGAATACGCCATAAGGTGTGATAAATGCCGTTTTCTCTTGATCTTCTTCCTTCATCCTAATCTGGTGGTAACCTGAGTAAGCGTCCAAGAAAGAAAGACGTTCGCATCCCGCGGTTGCATCGATGATTTGGTCGATTCGCGGCAATGGGAAGTGATCTTTTGGACAATGTTTGTTCAATGCAGTAAAGTCGATGCACATCCGAAGTTCCGTAGTGTTTTTCTTCGGAACATATACTGGGTTTGCAAGCCACTCTGATTTTGTTAATTCTTTGATAAAATTGGCATCGGTTAGGCGATGGAGCTCCTTTCCAATGGCCCTACGTTTTGGTTTTGTGAAGCATCGAAGCGATTGTTTTACTAGCTTCACCTTTGGATTTAAATTTAGCGCGTGCTCAACGAGTTCCCTGGGGATTCCCGGTATGTCAGAAGGTAGCCATGTGAAAATCTCCCAGTGCTCATGGAGGAACTCGATGAGCGCACTTTCCTATGCGGGATCAAGGTTAGAAGCCACAAATGTTGTTTTCGTCAGGTCAGCGGGGTGGATCTATACTTCTTTTGTGTCTTTTGCCGTGTCAAAAGCCTGATCGGGATTGACACGTGCTACCTCTAGAGGTTGTTCGTTTGGTGAACTTTTGAGTTGCTCGAACTCCGTTGCCATCCCAAAAGATTCAGAAATTTTGTTGAACTCTCGATCACAGCTGTCCGCACGTGTGAAGCTTCCTAGTACCGTGATAATTCCCTTTGGTGCTGGCATTTTCATTACTAAGTATGCGTAATGTGGCACTGCCATGAATCATGCAAAGGCTGGTCGTCCCAAGATTGCATGGTATTGTGATGGCCAATCCCTGACTTCGAATTCGAGTTTTTCCCGCCTTAAATTTATTTTGGAACCAAAAACAACGTCAAGAAAAACTTTGCCTAAAGGAATTTTGGCTTTACCTGGTACTATTACATGGAAAGAGGTTTCTGTTGGAGCGAGATTATCCAGGAGATAGCTTATTGTTCGCAATGTTTTTGTGTAGATCAGATTTATGCTACTCCATGCATCCATGAAGACCTTGCTCATATCGAATCCGCCAATTTGTGCTTCGACTATCAGGGCTAAATGACCTGGTTGTGGGACCCGGAGTGGGTGATCTGCTCTACTGAATTTGATTTCTTGCTCTGACCAATGGAGATATTCGGGTATAGCTGATGTTGATGTTTCTGCCATATTGATTTGTCTTGTGATGAGCTTCTGAATTCTGTTGGGTAGTCACCCTTTCTGAATCATAGACATTTTTCCTTTTTATCTGGGGTACTCGTTGTTTTGGTCGTTTGAATTTTGTGGTGGTGCAATCGGTGGTGGTGCACCGATAGCTAGTGCGCCAAGTGTGGATGTGTACCCTCGATTTCCTGCTTCGGCTGCCTTTGCATTGCATAACTCCTGCATTTTCAGGAATGTTCGGCAGTCTTTCATTAGGTGGTTGGATCGTCGTCTGCCTGCTGAGTCGACATAAAAAATACATATTACAGGGCCCTTCCAGCATTTGTATTGCGGACATAGGTGGGTCTCATGCTCTTGGCTGATACCGTTGTGCGGACTGGCTTCATCCGACGTCGTCCTTGTTCTAGCGGTATCCGTCGCTGTGGTCGTTCTTCTGTTATTACCTTCACCTGAAAAACCTGTTGCGACATAGCCTGGTCCCGTTTTCCATCATTATTCCTTCTTCTTCTATCGTTGCCGCGTTTATCCCTATCTTCCTCGGGTGACCATGCGCGCTTATTATGTAGCACATCCTCTCCATCAACCCAGTGGTTTGCTATCTCCATTAACTGTGATACTGTCTTTGGTTTAACCCGTCCCAGTTCTTCTATGAATTCTCGGTGAAGAAGGTCATCATTGAAGGCGTCGATGGCCCTTTCGTCGGATATGGATTCAACTGAGTTTTTGATAATATTCCACGGTTGTATGAACGCTCTTATTGATTCTCTAGATTTTTGTTTGCACGCTCGCAATTGCTCTAAGGATGTTGGTCGTTTGAATGTAGAGTGAAAATGTCGGATGAATTTATCTACCAGCTCATTCCAGCAACCAATTGAATCTTCGGGTAACTGCCTCAACCATGATCTTGCGGCTCCGGTGAGATGTAGTTGTAGACTCTGCATTGCGGTAGTTGTGGAGCCACCCTGTAATTTGACGGTGGCCAAATAGTCTGCTAACCAAGCTTCGGGTTCCTGGAGTCCATCGTATTTGTGACGGTCGTGTGGAAGTTTGAAGTTCTTGGGTACTGAGGCCTTGCGAATCCTCTGCGTGAAACAGCTGGCTCCGCATAACTCGTGATCGTCTTCGTCGTATCCATCCTGGTATCGTCGGCTGCCGCTTTCATCTCTAGGTCCACTGCTCCTGTGTTGGGTGTTGTCGTTTCTTGTATTGCTCCGTGGCTCGGATCCTACGAGATGCGTCTGGTGTGGTGATCGAGATCGTTGGGTGTGTCCTACTTGCCGAGGACCGTTGTGATGGCGTGAGGATCTTTGTGTGAGTCCTTGTTCTGCTTTCACGAGTGAGGCTCCTACCATGCCGAGGTTCATCAGGGCAGAGCATTGAAGGGCCACGCGCGGATCATCGGGTGCGGGTTGAGTAGTGATCAGATATGTTTGCGCAGCCACAATGGCTGTTTGGGCTATTTTTGCCTTGATGTTTCCTGCTTGATCAATTGACATGAATGATAGGTCGAGATCTCGGATGATTCCACTTCTTTCTGCTTCGGGGATATTCTGTAGTCAAGATGTTGGCCTTCTTGGTGGTGCTGCTCCTGTTACACTCCTTGAACCTCGAGTAGAGCTTAATTGTGCCCGTCATAAACTGGATTCGTCGGCTAATATTTTTCTTTCATCGAGTTGTCTTTGCATCCGGAGTAGGTCTCTCTTCTTGTGATGGAGCAGATATTGGTATGCCAATAGATCCTCATGTGAAACATCCGCCATCATTGGGACTGCTCTCAAAATTGCCTCCCTTGCTTTTTTCCATGCGGACGCTGGTAGCCGAAGTCCTTGTCTCTCTCTCCTGTGTGAGGTTCTCCGCCTCCTCCTTGGACTATGCGATTATCTGCTGTTTCTCCTCCGTTTCCATGTTCTCCTTTGTTGTCATTGTTTCCTGCATGGTCATCTGATAAAATATCATCAGGGTTTATGATAGGATTACCGTTTTCATCGCGTGGTGTTGAGGTATCTCCGTTGATCATGTACACTTGGTGGCGTGTTATGTGTGGCTTGACGACGTCGTCTTTTGCTTCTGCGGGTGTGTTTGTAGTACTCCGAGATCGTAGTTCTGGATAAATTTTCGCCATCCTTTCTTCAAAGTCGACGTTTTCGCAGCTTTCTTCAGGTCCTGAGTTTGTTGGGTTTGCTCCATGTGGTGAGATTGATTGGTGACCTTCTTTTCCTGTTTCGATCTGAGCTGTGATGTCTGTGGAGGATCTAACGGGCGATGCGGGTACTACTATAGGTGTGGCTTTTCCCACCGACGGTTCTGATGCGATTAGGGTCGAAGGGTGTGATTCCTCAATGTTATCTGCTTGGAAGTGGAGGCTTCCGATGATTAGATCGGATCTGCCGTTGAAATCGGCAGGTACCATTACAAGGGTGGGCGGGTGTGGATTTGCTTTCGTCGAGTTGACGCTTGGTGGAGAGCGTTCCGCCGAATCCATGTTTCCAGCCTCCAGGTTTCCCACAGATGGCGCCAATTGTCGAGGGGTAACCTCGGTAATGCCCATGGTGATGGACTTGGGGTTTCGCAGAAAAGAGAATGCTGGGGATTTCGTCGGATGTCAGGAAAACAATGAAGACAAAGTCGCCTGAATATTGGGAAAACACTCTATTACAGGTTGTCCTGTAGATTTCGGTACCCTCGCTTGGCCTTCTCCCGTCCTATATAATAGGTCGGGTCTCAAAGCTGTATGCGGATAGGTTTCATACATGCGTAATTACAATACCAACACAATGTCGGTTCGTATTTCTTTCCTAATACAATCAAAGTCTTTGCCGGTTGCTTCCTTAGACTATTATCTGGAATCTTCATGGGTCGTAGGCCTTTTACCCAATGTAGGGTAACAAATAATGAGCATCTAAGTAATCATACCCATGTCAGTACTGGTATCAGTTGAGTGGGAATTAGCTTTCCTATATGCTTCCTCGGTGTGATTACCAGGGTGGGATCAGATCACTCGCCTCTGCTCATGTCCTTAGGAGGTGGTAGCTTACCTAAGTTGAACCGTTTCCATTTTTAGAACTTTTGGCTTGAACAACCAGGGTGGGATTGGATCACTCGCCTCTGCTCATGTCCTTAGGAAGTGGTATCTTACCTAAGTTGAACTTTTCCATTCTAAAACAATTCGACTTAAGTGGGAGGCATCTGCAGCCTCCACACCCCAGGTGTTCAGTGCCATAGATATCTGGCACAACTATTCAAGCTTCTAACTCTGTTGGCCTATCTTCTGAGGAGTGGATTCAGTAGTACGCCCTTGAGATCTCCCTTATGGAGATCTACAAGATTGGGGAGATCTTCTGGCAATAGCGGAGCTGCTAGAATTGGACCTTGAAAGGGGATGCGAACACCGCCTACCTCCACGCCATTGCTTATGGCCTACATCAGAAGTGTTCCATCCCATGACTCTAGGTAGGAGTTACTCTTCTAGAGGAGCCTAGAGATATCTCCTCCCACATCTAATCCTTCTGTATATAAGGAGTTATTCACGGCAGGACCCCAGCCTGGGGTTGTGTTGGATATCGACTTTTAGCCAGTGGGGGCCATGGTCTCCGATGATGAGAATGAGGATCTTACTCTCACATTCTTGCTAGAATAATTTGTTAGGGTTGTCATGGAGATGAAAGCGAATTCGGATCCAGGACCGGGTGGTTTCCCGGTGATCTTCTTCTAGAGGTTCTAGAAGAAGATCCAGGCAATCAATATGCCTATGTTCTAGGATTTTTATACTAGAACATTGGTTATGTATCGCCTGAACGTCATAACTTTGATCCCCAAGATAGTGGCGGCCACTGACAAACGCCAGTTTATGCCAGTCACGATGATCAATATTATTCAACAGATATTTTCCAAAGTTTCTCCATCTTGGCTCGCTCTAGTTATGGAGCGACTGACGCACCCATACCAATTTTCCTTCCTTAAAGGCCTATATATCTATGATAGAATTCTAGCACTTCATGAAATTATTCATGAGGTCAAGGTTAAATATGCTAGAGGGGCGTCTTCCTTAAGCTAGACTTACAAAAAGGCATATGACCGTTTGGATTGGGCCTTTCTCCGCTAGGTTCTTATACAGAGAGGGGTGGATGAGAGGGGTGGATGACCGGATCATTCAGTGGATCATGCAAATTGTTACTAGTGGGAACACCACCATTAACATCAATGGGGTAGTGGGCCCATACCTTAGGCCTTCTATTGGCGTCAGGCATGGCGATCCTTTCTCCCCTACTCTTCAACACGACTATTGATGCCCTTGCGGAAATATTAGATAAAGCTAAGAATTCCGTACGTGTCTTGGGGCATCTCATCCCTTCATGGTTGAAGGGTCGAAGCTTAACATCGTTAATCTCAAGTTTCTCCTCCTATGCTGTGAGGCCATGTAGGGACTCAAAATCAACTTTGATAAGAGTGAAGTCATCGTTATGGGCTATTCGCCTGAGGACCAACAACGAATTACGAATAACCTAAATTGCAGGATATCTGAATTCCACGTGACCTACCTAGGGAATGCCGGTCCGAGATATAAGGATCCTCATCAAGGACTTAGAGCCCCTGATGGGCAGGGTTAAGACGCGGTCTGAATCATGTCAGGGGAGGTTTACTTCCAAGGGAAGCAAGACTAGCTATCCTCATTGACTCGTGGTTTTCCCGTCTTCTCATGTACATCATGGGGATCTATTTGCTTCAGGAAGGGGTGCATGGAAATTGTGATAAAGAATTCTCTCACTTCTTATGGAATGCGGCTAATGGTCGCCAAAAGTACCATATGGTAGGGTGAGCGGACATTGCGCGCCCAAGGAGTTTGGGGCATAGCAATCCTTTCGTCCCTCCATATGAATGTGGCTCTGATACTGTCTTGGGTATGGCGGATCCTCACATGTGATGGGGCCTCTCGTTACAGCTTATCCGGGCTAAGTACCTACAAAGTCACCCACTATTGTCTTGCGAGCGTTCAGGAGTGACATGGGTATGACCTCTCGGGTTCTTATAATTAGTTATCCTGGTTACATGATGGCTCACGTCCCACGAAGCCTAAGAAGAAGGCCCAGGAAGCATCCGACAAAAGGCGTAGCTTGCTAGATAAAGAAATAGAAACCGACATTGTATTATATTTGTAAACTATAACTTGTAACCTATCTGTATACGGCCTCAGGACCCAGCCTATTATAGGCTGGGAGGAGCCAACGGAGAGGCACCGAAAAAAGCCTTAAGCGATCTATAATCGATTTGTCCATAAGCAATCAGACGACTTCGTCTTTCTTGTTTGTCTAATCAGCCGACGAAATCCCCAGCATTCTCTTTTCCACGAAACCTTAAGTCCATAACCATGGGCATTGCTGAGGTTACCCCTCGTCAAGGAGGGATCTCGGTTTGGAGATTCATCCAAGACATCAAGAAAGAGATTAGGCTGGGCGACCATCTCCATAGGGGATGGGGAGAGTACCCTTTTCTAGCAAGGCTCTTGGCTAGGTGGTCGTCCCATCAGGTTTGAGTATCCCGCATTATTTGTGATTTTCTCTAACCCGATGGTGTTGGTTGTTGCGGCTGCTCGCGAGGGGACGTGGGTCATCCAATTCCGACGGACCTTGGGTCCGAAGGAGACCGCGACATGGAGAGAGCTACGATACTCTCTACCCCCCGCTCTCTCACATACCCCAGACTCGGTGTCATGGCACCTGTCCCCTTTGGGGTCCTTTACGGTTAGGTCTGCGTACATGGCCCTTTTTAGAAGGCCCGTCTTAGCCTAGAACTTCCCACTTTGGAAGGCCCTTTTGCTACTAAAATTTAAGATTTTTGTCTGGCAGTTGCTCCGGGATCGCCTTTCTTCGGGCGTTGAGGTAGCAAAATGCCACGACCGGGGGAATGGTCTTTGCCCTTTGTGTGTGGTCTCTGAGACCGGGACCCACATCTTATTCACATGTCCCGTTGTCCGCTTCCTATGGAGCTTTGTACATGGGGCGGTAGGGCCTGAGTGGCAGACTTTGGACCTCACGGAGTTCCTGGAAGCTAACGCAAACCACAATGGGAGGAGGAGGCGCCTCTTCTGGTTGGTGTTTGCGGCTATGTCCTGGACCGTGTGGAATATCCGCAATAGCAGGATCATAGAGCATGTTTTCCTGGGGCGTGCTTATGACTCGATGTTCAAAGTTCTGACTTTCTTGCAGCAGTGGTACCGGTTATGTAGGCAGCACGACAAGGATCGGTTGGATGGCATGCTGGAGGATCTAGTAGTGGCAGCATGCCGCTTTTCGTCGCCATCTAGCTAATCGGTCTCGGTCCCGTGGGAAGTTGTATCACTTCTTTCTCTGTCGTTTTGGGCATGTCTGTGTTGTTGCCCTGTGATGTTTTTTTTTCTTCTTTGGGCCGCACTTGTTTGTTGGTTTTGTATGGACGTGGTTGATTTATTTATAAAGTGGGACGAAATCCAGTTTCGAGTAAAAAGCTTTTGCAAGTAAGCTATATGGAAAATATGCATAAAAGATGGAGAACATAGTTACCCAGACTATTTATCAGACGTAAATGGGCTGCGAATATATGGCCATCATAATTCGTGGTGATGCATAGGGTTGGCAAATTTGTTCCCCGACAGACAGTTGCAACTAGAAAAAACCCCAAAAGAATGAAAACGAATGGGCCAAAGGTCATGAATCCTCGCAACATTGTCATACGAGGATGTGCCCCGCGAGGCTCCCCTGTTCGTCGGCACAACAAAAAGGCTTGGAAGATGCATCAACCTGGCCCCACGTCAGAAAACTGGATCAAAGATCCAAAGTGCTCGCGCTTAAAAGGGGCCTTGCTTGCTCTTTTCAGGGCCTAAACGACCTGTTCCTTTCCACTCGCAAAATGATAAGAAAGGTTGTGGTGATCATAAACCGACAAAAACGGCTAATCAGACTTTTGTATTTTTTGCTTTAGAGCTTTTCTTCCAGGTTTTTGGCTGTGGTTGGATGCCATCTCCTTGTTTTCTTGCAGTGTTTATCTTCTTGATTGTTGGAAGGTGTCATCCTTGTTAATTTACAATTGGCCTATTGACATTTAAATACAGTGAAAAAAAAAACTCTGTCCACAGTTGGGATTAAGGTGTGCTGTGGCATCAATGCATACAGTGAATGATGGAGAGTAGGTTGTTCCTTTGATGGCGCTGAGTTATGAGGAGCAGACTTGATCGATGGGGATCAAAAGTTCCTTGTCTGTCTGACATACTCCAACACTAGTCTATTCTCCGTAAACAGTTCTTCTTCGGAGCATTATTTCTGCACATGCAACGTTGACTCCTGCCTTGTTTTCTTGCACATCTATATTTGGTAGCAGAATCACCCTAGTGTTTGGGATTCCCGTAGATCACCACCTTCCTAGCATGTTTAATTTCCCCGATAAGACACTGACCGACTGGAATTTTGAGCCGATCCATCCATCAATCCATGGTCCATGCCATGCACGACCGAAAAATCGAGAGACAGGATCATAGGGAACTGTCATTTAGAATTTGGGACGAGACAAGATTGACCCGACAAGGTTGCCTCAGACAAATCAAGAGCGTAGTAGTAGCAATAGCGAGCGTAGTAGTAGCAATAGCTACTGTAGCATAGCAGCTAAGGCTTATTAGCTGCTAAGCTTCTTAGCATGGCATATTATGCCAATGATATCACGCCGTTGCGGTGAGAGTGAAAGTGAAGTTACCTGATTCTTCTGTAGCGAGCTTATCTTGTCGAGAATCGTCTCTTATCTGTTAGGTGTGGTCGATCCTTAATGTCTTGTTTCTTTCTACGTAAATGGCACCGCTCTGAATCTGTGGAGAATCATTTTATTCGCCACCACGTGAGTTTTGGTTCTGCTTTAGAGAGTCTACTGTACACCCGGAACGAAAAGCATAAAAGTGAACGAGTAGTATTTTTAGGGTTAAAATCAGCAGATTTAACCTTAGCATGTTATTTAGGAGATAGCTATAGCGTCGATACTTCTGCAAATAATAAGACTTTACTGATGATCGAGAAGTACTTCCTACTTCTCCTCCGATCCATAATAAGTCGCTGACTTAGTATTTTATATATTTACTAATTGGAGTCACCATACGAGACTCCAAGTTAATCCTAAAGGTTATAGAATTTTATCCATCCGATTAAACCATAATCCATCTAGAGTCGTCAAATGTTGTTCTACTTGCGTGAGGCGGACTCCTCTTCATATCGCCTTCCGTACAGACGACAAACATCCCCTGCAGGAAACTAAATAGAGAAAGAAACGCATCTACCCTGACGCCTCCTACCCCCGATAGAACTGCCGGTGCAAGATGGACGAGAAGTCGCACCTACTCGGGTGCCTCCGTCATGGCAGCAGCAGGCCAAAGTGATCAACAATTTAATTTAATGGGATCGTGGCTGTGGTATCAGATCTGAGTGTAATCTGGGTGGACTCCTTACGCAATGCTTTTATTCCATAATCAGATATCTATGATCTTCACCTTTAGCTGTTTCCGCATCACGAGCTGCCTCTACTGATCTTATAAAATTCAGATGAGCAAATTTCATGCACGGTGGGAGCTCCGTTAAATTATGCTACAGGAGCACCCTACATCTACATGCATGGAGCGGGCTCTGATACCATCTGGACTCCACACGAGCAGCATCTTTGGATGGTATTTGACGGAGTGTGACTATGGTAAGCATGGAATTAATAGGCAAATAAATTATATTTTATTGTTGACGGTTCGTTTGACAAGTTTCTAATTGCCAGCAATATACTACACCGTCAAGAATTGAGGCGTGATCGACTGAAAATTTACTTCTTAATTTGAACTAAAAGTTCTTCGTGAATCTTCTTTGTCGCGAATTATGCAATCGGCATGCAGTCTAGCATCAGGTGATTATGTGTACTACCGGTGGCTTGAACGTGTGTGCGAGTGCGGATGCGCTGCTGAGTTGCGGCGCTCGGACTTCCTCACAATCTTGAGATCGGCAAGTGTACGACTACATCAACCACGAGTTCCTACTCGTTAACAAAGCTCGTTGTCTTCGAGAGTAAGTTCTCCATGGATGTATGTCCACCCGTTGCTCTATATCTAGTAGATAGATCTTGGCGTATAGTTCTCATCGTAGGAAATTTTTTGTTTTTCTATGCTGCGGACCCAACGGTGGTATCAGAGACTGATCTATGCGTAGGTGCTTTGCACGGATAGTACACATATGTTTATATGTGGGCGATGATGATCATGTTATTGCATCTTGTATATATTTTGGATATTGGTGGCATAGTGGGATGAAGCAGCGCGGATCAACCTTACATGTCATCGTACATAAGACCGGTTCCACGACTAACATGCAACTAGTTTTGTATAAGTGGCTGGCGGGTGTCTGTCTCTCCTACTATAGTCAATATCTGATTTACAACGAGTTGCTAATAACTTGGTTATCCTCGTTGTGGTTCATGTTCGTAGGTAAGACCGGTTCTATCTTCGAAAGCCCTAAGACACGTAAAACTTGCAATTGATAAATTAGAGGCGTCTAGTTTAGATCGTTGCTGGGCTAGTGTGTTGATATGGTATTGTTGTAAGTAGATGTATGATAGATTCTCTTACAACACACTCAACGTGTAAGTTCCATAGACCTTGGCCTTACACACAAAGGAATGATAGAGATCATACCACGATGAAAATGATAGAGATCAAATGCATGGACCATATCATCTCACTTTACACATTAGATGTTAGCATCTTATACTGCTAGTTTAGCACTTTTGGTAGCATTGTAAGATGATCCCTCATTTAGATATCAAGATAAAATGTGTTTTTCCTTAAGTATGCACCGTTCTATGGATCGTGTTTCGAGACATCACGTGATGATCGGGTGTACTCGACTCTATGCTTTCATACAACGGGTGTAAGACAGTTTTACACACGCGAGTACTAAGGTTCTTACTTGGCGAGCCTAGCATGTACAGACATGGCCTCGGAACACGGACCGAAAGGTTAAGCATGAGTCATATAGTTGATATGATGCCCATATAGATGCTCTCCTTTGAAGCTACACCGACTCACGTGATGATCAGACTTGGTGTAGTGGATTTGGTTCATGTAATCACCAAAAAGACACGAGGGGTGTCGTTTTTGAGTGGGAGTTCATTAGTAATTTGGATTAGTTGAACTCAATCTATCATAAACTTAGTCTAAATAAACTTTACAAATTTTGTTATAGATGGGACCACCTGCTTTTAATTTCAATGTGTTCATGGAGAAAGAGAAACTTGCTGCGAATAGTAGCAACTTCACCAACTGGGCTATGAATTTGAGGATTCTCCTCACTGCTGCACAAAAGCAATATGTGCTAGAGGCGCCGCTAGGCCCCCCACCAGCTCCTGATGCCCCTGACGAGGAAAAGAATGTCTATGTAACTCGTCAGAAGGACCACAACTTAGTTCATTGCGGCATATTGTATGGGCTAGAGCCAGAACTTCGAAAGCATTTCGAAAATGGCAATGCCTTTGATACCATGAGAGAATTGAAAATGATTTTCAATACCCATGCTGCCGTAGAGAGTTATAATGCTTCTGAAAAGTTCTTTAGCTACATGATGGAGGAGAACAGCTCCGTTAGTGAGCACATACTCAAAATGTCTGGGTATGCCGATAAGCTTGTGTCCTTGGGAATAAAGATTCCCATTAACTTAGGCATACATCATGTTCTCCAATCTCTGCCACCTAGGTACAAGAGCTTCGTGATGAACTATAACATGCAGGGCATGAAGAAGTCTCTTCCCGAGCTTCTGTCAATGCTTAAGACTGCAGAAGTGGAGATTAGGAAAGAACATCAAGTGTTGATGATCAATAAGACCACCGGTTTCAAGAAGGACAAGAAAGGAAAGCAGAAGGGAAAGAAGGGTGGCAAATCTGTTGCCGCACCTGAAAAGAAATCCCGAGCTAGCCCTAAGTCTGATACCGAGTGCTACTATTGCAAGAGGACTGGTCATTGGAAGCGCAACTGCCCTAAGTATTTGGCGGACAAGAAGGCCGGCAAGGCAAACAAAGGTATATGTGATATACATGTTATTGATGTGTACTTGACTAGTACTCGTAGTAGCACCTGGGTATTTGATATGGGATCGGTTGCTAATATATGTAACTCAATTCAGGGGCTGCGGAACAATCGACATCTAGCAAGGGATGAGGTCACGATGCGGGTCGGCAATGGATCAAGAGTTGATGTGATCGCCGTCGGAACGCTACCTCTCCATATGCCATCGGGGTTAGTTATAAATCTGAATAATTTTTATTTGGTGCCTGCACTGAGCATGAACATTGTATCCGGATCATGTTTGATGCAAAGTGGTTGTTCGTTTAAGTCTGAAAACAATGGTTGTTCGATTTATATGGATAATATCTTTTATGACCATGCACCTGTGTTGAATGGTTTATTTCTGTTGGATCTCGATAGTAGTATTACGCATATTCATAATGTTGATGCTAAAAAGATTAAACTTGATGATGATATATCTGCATATATGTGGCACTGCCGTCTAGGTCATATTGGCGTTAAACGCATGAAAAAACTCCATTCTGATGGACTTTTGGAATCACTTGATTTTGAATCATTTGATACATGTGAGCCGTGCCTTATGGGCAAGATGACTAGAATGTTGTTTTCCGGTTCAATGGAACGGGTGACAGATTTATTGGAAATCATACATACTGATGTGTGAGTGTGTCGGCGCGAGGTGGATATCGTTATTTTGTTACTTTCACGGATGATTTTAGTAGATACAGGTATATATTTGATGAAACATAAGTCTGAAACCTTTGAAAAGTTCAAGGAATTTCAGAATGAAGTGGAAAATCATCGTAACAGAAAGACCAAATTTCTACGGTCCGACTGTGGAGGAGAGTATCTTAATTACGAGCTTAGCACACATATGAAAGATTGTGGAATAGTTTCACAACTCACGCCTGCCGGAACACCACAACGTAATGGTGTGTCGGAACGTCGTAATCGTACTTTATTGGATATGGTTCGATCTATGATGTCTCTAACTGACTTGTCACTGTCTTTTTGGGGTTATGCACCGGAAACCGCTGCATTCACTTTAAATCGTGCACCATCTAAATCCGTTGAAACGACACCGTATGAATTATGGTTTGGAAACAAACCTAAGCTGTCATTTCTTAAAGTTTGGGGATGTGATGTTTATGTGAAGAAACTTCAGCCAGATAAACTTGAACCCAAAGCGGAAAAATGCGTCTTCATAGGATACCCTAAGGAAACGATTGGGTATACCTTCTATCACAGATCCGAGGGCAAAGTTTTTGTTGCCAAGAATGGATCCTTTCTTGAGAAGGAGTTTCTCGCGAAAGGTGTGAGTAGTCGGAAGGTAGAACTCGAAGAGGTTATTGAACCTTCTCTTCATGAATTGGAGAGTGGCGTAGCACCAGAAGTTGTTTCGGAGTTGACTTCACCTGATGAAGAGAGAGCTAATGATAATGATCATGAAACTCTGAAAGAGGATACTGCCAAACCTCGCAGGTCAAGCAGGACACGTGCAGCTCCTGAACTATACGGCAATCCTGTTATGAATTTCATGATTGATGAAATACATGACCCTGCGACGTATGAAGAAGCGATGATGAGCCCGGATTCCAACAAATGGCTAGAAGCCATGAAATCCGAGATGGAATCCATGTACGAAAACCAGGTTTGGACCTTGGTGGACTTACCTCACGACCAAAAGGCCGTTGAGAATAAATGAATTTTCAAAAGAAAAACTGATACTGATGGTAATGTGACCATCTATAAATCTCAACTTGTCGCAAAAGGGCTTCAACAAATTCAAGGAGTTGACTACGATGAGACATTCTCTTCCGTAGCGATGCTAAAGTCGGTTAGGATTATGTTAGCAATTGCTGCATATTTCAATTATGAAATATCGCAGATGGATGTCAAAACTGCGTTCCTCAATGGTAATATTGAAGAAGAGTTGTATATGATAAAACCTAAGGGTTTCGTCGATCCTAAGGATGCTGATAAGGTATGCAAACTTCAGCGATCCATCTATGGACTGAAGCAAGCATCCCGGAGTTGGAATCTCCGCTTTGATGAGGTGATCAAAGAGTTTGGATTTGTCCAAACTTATGGAGAGGCTTGTATTTACAAGAAAGTGAGTGGGAGCAATGTGGCATTTCTGATATTATATGTGGATGACATATTATTGATTAGAAATGATATAGATCTTTTAAATAGTGTTAAAAGCTATCTAAACAGCAATTTTTCGATGAAAGACCTTGGTGAAGCGTCATATATATTAGGCATTAAAATCTATAGAGATAGATCAAGGCACCTAATTGGACTATCGCAGAGTACATACCTTGATAAGATATTAAAGAAGTTTAATATGGACGGGAGTAAGAAGGGGTTCTTACCAATGTTGCAAGGCAAGACATTGAGTAAAACTCAAAGTCCGGCTACAGCGAAAGAAAGAGAGATAATGGATAAGATCCCCTATGCCTTAGCCATAGGCTCTATAATGTATATCATGCTATGTACAAGACCGAATGTGGCACATGCTATTAGTTTGACTAGTAGGTACCAATCTGATCCAGGTTCGGAACATTGGATAGCGGTCAAGAATATCCTGAAGTACTTGAGAAAAACTAGGGATATGTTTCTTATATACGGAGGTGAAGAAGAGCTAGTCGGTAAGTGTTATGTCGATGCTAGTTTTGACACTGATCTGGATGACTCTAAGTCTCAATCCGGATACGTATTTCTCTTGAACGGAACATCATTTAGTTGGAGGAGTTCCAAACAACCTATGGTGGCTGGATCAACGACGGAAGCGGAATATGTTGCTGCTTTAGAAGCGGCGCAGGAAGCGGTTTGGATGAAGGAGTTCATAACGGAACTAGGTGTGGTTCCTAGTGCATTAGACCCAATGGTGATCTATTGTGACAACAATGGAGCCATAGCCAACGCCAAGGAACCAAGGTCTCTGATGTGCTCGTCGTTCAACGTAGAGCTCGTTGGGAACCCCAAGAGGAAGGTATGATGAGCACAACAGCAAGTTTTCCCTCAGTTATGAAACCAAGGTTTAATCGAACCAGTAGGAGCAAGGAAACACCCCAAAGGTGTTACTAGTCGAGCTTTAAGGTATGACCACTGGTGCTAGTAGCAACGTGGAGACCTGCACAACACAACCACATAACTTTGTCCCAAACTTGCAATGAGGTTGTCAATCTCACCGTGTTTTGCGGAAAACAAAGGATTAAACGTATCGAATGGAAAGAAGTAAAAGTTTGCAGAAAGTAAACACAAAGCAGTAAACAGTTGTAGATTGTATGTAAAGAGAAAGGACTGGGATCCATAGTTCACTAGAGGTGGCTCTCCTTAGATAGATAACATGCTGGGTGAACAAATTACAGCGGGGCAATTGACAAACACCGAGAAAGCAATACATGCATATACTAATCATCTTGACTCCTTTGAGACTTGATTGGGCATTACAACATAATACATAGACCGCCATCCAACTGCATCTATGACTAATAATCCACCTTCAGGTTATCATCCGAACCCCCTCCAGTATTAAGTTGCAAGCAACAGATTTATTGCTTTACGAACTACGTGTAAAGTAAACAATACGATTGTTCTATGAACAAAGGATTGTTGTTTTCTCCCTAGTAGCAACAACACATCTAGTACCTTAGAGATTTCTGTCACTTCCCCAGATTACCAGAGGCATGAACCCACTATCGAGCATAAATACTAACTCTTGGAGTTGCTAGCATCTACTTGGCCAAGATAGCTACGAACAACGGAAAGCATGCAAGATTACAAATAACAAAGACATGATAGAATCAATAATCAATCTGAAATAGCATCTCAATATCCATCGGATCCCCGCAAGCACAACATGTATGAATTACAAATAGATGATCTTGATCATGAACGGAGCTCATAAGATCTAAACATGAAAGCACAAAGGAGGAGAACCAGCCATCTAGCTACTACATGGATCCGTAGTCCAAGGATGAACTACTCACGCATCACACCAGAGGCTTGCATGGTGATGAAGAAGGCCTCCAAGGTGAATTCCCCTCTCCGGCAGGGTGCCGGGAAGAGCTTCAGATCCCTCCCGATCTAGGGATGTAGATGACGGCGGCTACAGACTCTTTCGTGGATTTTTGATCGGGTACTTAGGGTTTTCATCCCGAGGGAAATATATAGGCGGAAGGAGAGGCTGAGGGGGTGCCGGGAGTGGCCACACCAACCCCTGGCGCGGGCCAGGCCTGGCCGCGCGGCCAGGTGGTGTGGTGGCTCCCTGGCCCTTCTCCGTCTAGTATTCTGGCATTTGATCCCTTCTGGAAAAATAGGCACTTTGGCTTTTGTCCCGTCCAATTTCGAGAATATTCAATTTCTGAAAACAATGTAAAAAGGCAAATACATCATTGTGGCTCTTGTTAATAGGTTAGTCCAAGAAATCATATGAAAAGTACTCCAAAGTTGGAACAAAACACAAGAAAGTGGATAAAACCAAGCATGGAACATCAAAAATTATAGATACATTTGCAATGTATCAACATCCCCAAGCTTAACTCCTACTCGTCCTCGAGTAGGTAAGTGATAAAAAGAAAGAATAATTTTTAAGGTGACATGCACCATCAAAGACTTGATCAAAGTATTTGCAAAACATTCAAAGCTGGGATCATAGTACTTCAATCATAACATGAAAGACAAAGTTCTAGCAATAAGCAAAGAAACTATGATGCAACATGAAAAGGCACAAAAAAAAGATTCATGAATAACAATGCTTTGCAAGACGTTTGTTTGTTTCACATAAAGAAAACATGGCATAATAGTATTCAGCTTGTCCCTCAATAGAGTAGCAAATATAAATGCATAGGACACCTTCAAAGTTCATAAGAGTGACTAGATACAATAGTGTAAAACAAGCAATATCAAGTTATGCATCAATCAACTAGTCTTGGGACAATGCACATAGAAATAAGAATGGCCACTATGCTCTCAAAGTAGGTGCATAAAGATAGAAGGTGGAGACTCAATATAATGGTGGAAGAAAGGCCTTTGTAAAAGGAAGTAGGGATTCAAGTCTCATAAAGAGCTTCCAAAAATTATGGTACTTATAGCTTTCAGCTCTCATTGCCCCTATCATAAGCATCTTGAAGTGATTAAGGTTAAAGTGAACAAACTATGGTGATGCTTGACGAAGTATAAGTCAGAAATCTCATGTCCCTTGTATACGAGGGCCGCTCCTCATGCTACTCAAGTTTAGTCACCAGTAAGTTCTTGTCATTGTAAGTACATGTGTATCATTGAGAACCGCCAACGGGGTACCCCTTGCCCGATGATACGGAAGAATCCCCATATCAAAATGACAAGGCAAGCAGACAATGAGCATCTCAGCATTCTTCTTATTTACCATGGGAATATGGTGCTTTTTTCTCTCTTTCCCCTTTTCATAGTATCTCTTTTTTTCTCAATATAAGACTATTTTTTTATAAGAAGAATGCTTCATAGACAGCTCATTATGGTTATGCTGCAGGTTTCCACCATGTCAGCATGGATTAGACCAGCAGCCCAGGCGTTTCTCTAACACATATACATAACTCCATGGACTTACAAGCCCCCTTTCATTTCACACCGACGACATCCATATACAAAAGAGCATGATATCAACTAGGTACAAGTACCAAGTGCAATGTTGAAAGCGTTCCCCATGAAAGCATGGTTCTGCTAATTCTCGACAAGTAAGTGCAAGCATATACAACATAGACGACACAATGGTTCAAGTTTATTAAGGGCAAGTAAAGTAAAGTGTGCCATCAAGTTCGTGAGAGCTTTAATCACTAGTTTTCTCATAACAAGTTTAATTTGGAAGGTAAACAAAAGCATGAATATACTTGGAATAGCATAAGCTAGTAGGTAGGTATGGTGGCCTCTTTGGAATAACTTGGTTTAGGGAGTTGGATGCATGAGTGGAACTCATACTTGGTTGTGGAGGCTAGCAAAAGACTGGGAGCGACAAACTAAGAGAGCAATAATGGCCATAATCATGCAGAGCGACAAAACATCATTAATCAAAGCATAAAGTGATACTAGAAGTTGAAAACTAAAGGATCATAAAGGCTATCGTGACTTGTGACAGTCATAACATGGTGTGAGCATGTGCCAAGTCAACCCAAATAAAGCATCAAAGGAGAATACCACTATACTATGTTTTAATATGCTAAAACAACGCATGATTCATCCAAGGCACATTAAGCAATCTCAATTGTTTATAACAAGTCAAGCTACAGCAAAGAATACTAAGCATAAAGCCAAAACAATATCAAGCATGGCATGACAAAGCACAGGCTACAGTCAAAAACAAGCTCTTTTTACCACATAAGCATGAACTTTCCTACTCTTTTCCAAACCAAACCAAACCAAACCAATTGCAAACCAATGTATGAAAGAGGGGGTCCAACCAATTTATTCAGAAAACTAAGCAAACTAAAGCAAACGTAAAACCAAAACGAAAACGAAAAAAAAGACGCTCCAAGAACAACACAATTGTGCATGAAACAAGAAAAATGAAGTGTTTGGAAGAAACCTGGGATTTTTATTGATGAAGAAGGGATGCCTTGGGCATACCCAAGCTTTGATGCTTGTACTTCTTGGATATTTCTTGGGGTGACACGCGTGGTATCCCCAAGCTTGAGCTTTAGTCCATCCTTCATCTCATTACTCATTCCTTCCATACACCTGAAATTTTTCCTTCATACAATCTTTATTAGCAACATTAGTGCACTCAAGATAAAAAGTCTTAAGGTTCAGTTATAACACCAAATAAACTTCCATTAGAACACTATCTACTGTAGCACTTCCCTCAAAAAGCTCAATTCCCCAAAAGAACTCAAAAAGGAATCCACAAGAAGCAAATGCAGAAAATGGCAGAAATCTGTCAAAACAGACCAGTAGGTAAAGACGAATTTTTTCGAAGACCTTATTTTGCTCAAATCAAAAAGTGTTGAACTAACGAAAGTTAGATAACAACCTGGGGCAGAAGCACAAAACATTACAGATCAATCCGACATACAGAGCTCTCTCACGAATTTTTACGGTGAAGCACAAAAATCTGTTTCGGGACAACAAATTTCCCAATCATTACTTCACTCTCATTAGAGGTTACTCTTGGCACAAAAAGCAAATAAAAAGGATAAGGAGAGGTTATTACTGTAGTAATAACTTCCAAGACTCATCTAAAACTTTTGGGTTATCTCCCAATAAGTACTTTTCTTTAACGCCTTTAAGGTAGGCATAAGAAGCAAAGAAAGAATCAAGTGTTCTTAAATGAAGAAGCATTAAGACCAAATTTTGTTTTCATAGGAGAAGCAAAAGACATCTTTTCTATTTTTTTAGGGAAGTGTTCTATACCTTTCTTGAGTGGGAAATGATATTTAATGGTGCCTTCTTTCATA
Source organism: Avena insularis (assembly GCA_023614405.1). Classification (NCBI taxonomy): domain Eukaryota; kingdom Viridiplantae; phylum Streptophyta; class Magnoliopsida; order Poales; family Poaceae; genus Avena; species Avena insularis. Next base: position 479,232,132 of record CM042686.1, on the reverse strand, counting down.
TCAATGATGGCACCAACAATTCTTAGAAAAGGTCTTCCCAAAGTAATAGGACAAGGTGTACAGGGCTTTCCCTCTATCTTAATGAAAAGGCAGTGCTCCTGCCGGTTGCCCTAAAAAAAAAAGTAATAGGACAAGAAGCATTGTATTCAACATCCAAAACATAGAAATCAACGGGGACATAGGAATCGTTAACCATAATAAGAACATCATTAAGACTCCCCATGAGTTTCTTTTTAGCATTATCATCAAGTGGGACATTCAAATAACAATCTTCAAGAGGAGGCAAATCAAGCATATCATAAATCCTTCTAGGCGTAATAGAAACACTACTATCAAGATCACACAAAGCTTTGAAATCAAAGTCATTCACTTTCATATTAATGATGGATTCCCAACCATCCTCTTGTTTTATAGGAATAGAAGCTTTATGTTTCATCTTTTCTTCCTTAATCTTTATGAGAGCATCGGTAATGTATTTTGTAAAGGCCATGTTCATAGCACTAGCATTAGGACTTTTAGAAAGCTTTTGTAGGAACTTAATAACTTCAGAGATATTGCAACCATCAAGATCAAAATCAACTTTATCATCCAAAGTAGTAGAACTATTACTAGCCTCAACACTAGAGGCGGTGATAGTATAAACACTAATGTTTCTAGCAATTTCATCTTCTCTTTCCCACTTAGCACAGCTAATAGTCTAACATTTTCATCAATTCTTACTTGTATAGCATTAGTAGATGCAAAGGGATTATCATTAGTTTCAGGTTTAGCAGCCATTTTATTGATCAAAGGAGATTGAGTTTCAGCCAAAGATGCTATATTTCTTTCAGCATTAGAGAGTTTTTCCTCAATAGTTTTATTGAAAGCAGTTTGTTTACTAATAAACTCTTTAAGCATAACTTCAAGTTCAGAGGGAGCACTCTTATTATTGTTGTAAGAATTTCCATAAGTGTTACCATTGTTGGGAGGATATGGCTTATAATTGTTGTTACCAAAATTGTTCCTATAAGCATTGTTACCATAAGCATTGTTGCCAAAATTATTATTTCTTATGAAGTTCACATCAACTTGCTCTTCTTGAGCAACCAAAGAAGCCAAAGGAACATTATATGGATCAATATGGGCTTTCCCATTAACAATCATAGACATAATAATATCAATCTTATCACTCAAGGAGGAAGTTTCCTCAACAGAATTTACCTTCTTACCTTGTGGAGCTCTCTCAGTATGCCATTCAGAATAATTAACCATCATATTGTCCAGAAGTTTTGTTGTAGCACCCAAAGTGATGGTCATAAAGGTACCTCCAGCAGCAGAATCCAATAGGTTCCTTGAAGAATAGTTCAATCCTGGATAAAAAGTTTGGATGATCATCCAAGCAGTCAGTCCATGAGTGGGACAATTCTTTACCAAAGATTTCATTCTTTCCCAAGCTTGAGCAACATGCTCATTATCAAGTTGTTTAAACTTCATTATTTCACTTCTCATGGATATAATGTTAGCAGGAGGATAGTATTTTCCAATAAAAGCATCTTTGCACTTAGTCCAAGAATCAATACTATTCTTAGTTAAGGAATTCAACCACTCTTTAGCTTTTCCTCTCAAAGAGAAAGGAAACAATTTCAGCTTAATAATATCACCATCTATATCCCTATGCTTTTGCATCTCACAAAGTTCAACAAAGTTATTTAGATGGGAAGCAGCATCTTCATTACCAATACCAGAAAATTGTTCTCTCATAACAAGGTTGAGAAAAGCAGGTTTTATCTCAAAGAAAGTATTTTCAGCCACAGGTGGAGCAATAGGTGTGCTCATAAAATCATTGTTGTTGGTGCTAGTGAAGTCACACAACTTACTGTTTTCAAGAGTAGTCATGTTTTTGGGTTTTCAAATAAGAAAGCAAACTAGTAAAACTATTTTTTTTGTGTTTTTGAAGAACAAAACAAGCAAACAAAGCAAAAAGAAACTAAGCAAAACAAAAACAACAAAGTAAAGAGATTGGTTATGAGGGACGCCCCTTGTGAAGATGTCCTTGACTCCCCGGCAACGACGCTATAAAACATCTTGATGTGCTCGTCGTTCGACATAGAGCTCGTTGGGAACCCCAAGAGGAAGGTATGATGAGCACAGCAGCAAGTTTTCCCTCAATTATGAAACCAAGGTTTAATCGAACCAGTAGGAGCAAGGAAACACCCCAAAGGTGTTACTAGCTGAGCTTTGGCAGGGCGCACTACCGATGCTAGTAGCAACGTGGAGACCTGCACAACACAACCACATAACTTTGTCCCAAACTTGCAATGAGGTTGTCAATCTCACCGTGTTTTGCGGAAAACAAAGGATTAAACGTATCGAATGGAAAGAAGTAAAAGTTTGAAGAAAGTAAACACAAAGCAGTAAACAATTGTAGATTGTATGTAAAGAGAAAGGACCAGGATCCATAGTTCACTAGAGATGGCTCTCCTTAGATAGATAACATGCTGGGTGAACAAATTACAGCGGGGCAATTGACAAACACCGAGAAAGCAATACATGCATATACTAATCATCTTGACTCCTTTGAGACTTGATTGGGCATTACAACATAATACATAGACCGCCATCCAACTGCATCTATGACTAATAATCCACCTTCAGTTATCATCCAACCCCTCCAAGATAAGTTGCAAGCAACAGATTATTGCTTTACGAACTGCGTGTAAAGTAAACAATACAATTGTTCTATGAACAAAGGATCGTTGTTTTCTCCCTAGTAGCAACAGCACATCTAGTATATTAGAGATTTCTGTCACTTCCCTAGATTACCAGAGGCATGAACCCACTATCGAGCATAAATACTAACTCTTGGAGTTGCTAGCATCTACTTGGCCAAAATAGCTACTAACAACGGAAAGCATGCAAGATCACAAATAACAAAGACATGATAGAATCAATAATCAATCTCAAATAGCATCTCAATATCCATCGGATCCCCGCAAACACAACATGTATGAATTACAAATAGATGATCTTGATCATGAACGGAGCTCACAAGATCTAAACATGAAATCGCAAAGGAGGAGAACCAGCCATCTAGCTACTACATGGATCCGTAGTCCACGGATGAATTACTCACGCATCACACAAGAGGCTTGCATGGTGATGAAGAAGGCCTCTAGGGTGAATTCCCCTCTCTGGCAGGGTGCCGGGAAGATCTTCAGATCCCTCCCGATCTAGGGATGGAGATGACGGTGGCTACAGACTCTTTCATGGATTTTTGATCGGGTACTTAGGGTTTTTGTCCCGAGGGTAATATATAGGCGGAAGGAGAGGCTGAGGGGGTGTCGGGAGCAGCCACACCACCTCGCCAGCGCTGCCGCCGTGCCAGTGTTATGGTGGCTCCTGGCCCTTCTCCCCTCTCAGATTCCGCACTTGATCCTTCTCGAAAAATAGGCACTTTGGCTTTTGTCGCGTCCATTTCCGAGAATATTCATTTTTTGACTTCGAACCAAAAACAGTAGAAACAAAATGATTAATCGTGGCTCTTGTTAATAGGTTAGTCCAAGAAATCATATGAAAAGTACTCAAAAGTTGGAACAAAACACAAGAAACTGGATAAAACCAAGCATGGAACATCAAAAATTATAGATACATTTGGAATGTATCAGTCTCACAAGAATTCCAAGCATATTAAGCACCGGTTTCACTCCATCCGTGAGCCTGTCAAGGATGGAGACATTGTTGGGGTTCCGCGTATGAAAACAATAAATTTTACTCTACGCCCCTAAACCTTGGAAGCTGCCAGGACCTATCTATTAGTAATACAGTAACGGGAGGGGCTTTTCACGAACTTACCCTTGAAGACCGAAAAGCTTTATCAACGCTCAGGAGAGCGTGGTTAATGTAGACGAGTCGAAGCCGACCTCAAGGTCGTGATGTGTCCTTGCGCTCCTTCTGGCTCCAACGACTTGAGTGCCTCAAGTGCGACACCTCGCGGGGAGTTACACACGTTCGGTGCCTGACGATGACTCCCGCTTCCCTGATCCAGCAGCAGTTGCGGAAGTAGAGCTCCCGGATCCGAATCCCGCAGCGCGACGGCGCTCCACGGTGAAGATGTCTCTCGCTCGCGCAGTCCAGACTTGGGACCACGGTCACGAGAGAGAAAGAGAGGGGGAGAGAGAAAATATCAATTGGAGGTCCCCCCAAAAGCAGGGAGACCTTTATTGATTATTGGTGTATTTTCTAGGCCAAATACCCCACTATATATAGGGGGAAGGGGAGGTACTGCCTCCCCCAAAGTCCCGGGGTGGGACTAAAGGAGAGGAGGGGGAGGAGGTGGCCGCCGGCCACCTAGTGGCCTCACAGGGGCTAGGCCCACCGCCTCCCCTTTCCCCTTCTCCCTCTCTCCTTTCCCCTAATGGGCCCTCTCCCTCCGGAATTGGCCCATTAAGCCTTTTTGACCTTTAATTGAATTTCTCTTTATTAAATAATTATGAATAAATGATTAAATCAATATTTAACATTCATTCACATATAATTTAATCTCCATGGCCATGGAACACCTTCCACCTCCACTCCGGACATCTTCCAGACTTACCGAAACCCTTCCGGTTTTCTCCCTTCTCTTCTTCGGTGATTCCCCCGATCCTCTAAACACTCTCTAACCATCATCAAGCCCTTAAGCGTGATACCCCACGGTTCGGGAACACTCTAGACATGGTCGGGACACTCCCGCACCAATGATCGACAGAGGGACCTGGATGGCCATGTGACCCCTGTGCGTTCCACGAAGATCTTTCGTCGTTTGAACCAGATACCGTGTCTTATTCCCTTTGTCACTCGATACTTGCATTGCCCGAGATCTGATCAATGACATCACCATGTCGTGTTCAATCTCGTTACTGAACAATGCTACTTGACTCGTTTCGACAAGTGATATCCCCGTGATCTAATCACACGCTGCGCAGCTATTGGATATAACTTCTCCGAGTGGGCCCTTGAGTATCTTCCCATCACATGGACGGACAAATCCCGCTCTTGACATATATTGCCTCTATGGTTTCCTACGAATACCTGAACACACCTTTATAACCACCGTTTTACCAAATGGCGTTTGATGCTATCTAAGCACTCTCGGGAGATAGTGATTGATATAGCCTCACGGTCTAAGGAATAATCTACGAGGATCCATTTCTAATCATCGTAACTTGAACTCCGTGACATGATCGGGTCACGATGTTTAGGTTGGGTATTGGTTCATCATCTCATTCTCATAATGAGATGACCTCATTTCCAACTGGCATAAATGCCACATGATCACGAAACATGATCATCTGTTGACCAATGAACCAGTGACTAGAGTTTCACTGGGAACCCCTAGTTGTTCGTATATCACACGTGTATTGATGTTTCCACTCAATACAGTTATAGCATGATATAAAACTTAATCATAAACTATATGAAATATGATAATAGTCCTTACTACTATTTGTCTCTAGGGCATATTTCCAACAGTCTCCCACTTGCACTAGAGTACAAATACACTAGCTGCATTTTGTTCTAAATCATTGGCACCATATATCCGGTACCCTGAACATGCTTGCTCATGGAAGAGGTTGAGCCTTGGGTCTGTACTTTACAGTCCCAAATCCTTTGCAACTTACTAATGTCACCTTGATTGACATTAATACTTTATCATCACATGATAGCATCTGTGTGTATGCATGATTGCTATGGCAGCAGAACGAGGCCGGATTCCAGGAGCATATAGTGACGTTAGATCAACCTCGAGGGCTTTCTCACGGGCACTATGCCCTGGGACACATCATTCTACGTTAAAAGCGAACTAGCCCCGCCATAACATTATACAACACTATAGATGGTACCCTTATTTATTATTATAAATGTATTCATCGAAACTCCCATGCGCTCTGTGCAACTTTCAATGTTTTGTTCACCTCGCTTCCTACTTAACTTTAATTGGTATCTACAGGAGTTTCCAACATATTCCCTTTTAACACAACTCTTTATGCTTTAAGATATGTTATCCTTTATGGATTTGGAAAATATGTCCACAGTTCTCTACTAGACACTGCATACAAAACTTAGCTCAAACATTCTGTGATTTGAACTTAATAACTTTCAAACGTTCCTTATTTGGATCACATATTATGCTAAGTTATCATCATGGTTTACTAAGATAGAACCTATGTCTCAACATAGTGGATGACGATCATCCTTTTCTTTCTTTCAACCGTTGATGTTAAACTTAATGCTATTCCTAATTTGAGTTATTAAGGACCAGTTCCTTAATTAACTTCTATTCTGAAACCCCTTTCAGAATCCCTTAAGGAATACTACATAATATCATAATACACCTATTATCAACTTCTACATCTTATAAATCATTATTTATAAGTACTTGCGCTTTCATTCTTAACACCCTTAAGAATCACTCCTATAAGCTCCCACTCAAAATATGTTCCTACATATTTGAATTTGAGACTCATATAGCTCCCACTTAAAAATATGTCAATCACATATTGTTTCAGGAAGACTTTCATAGCTCCCACTCAATTTTATGCAAATTGCATATCTCCTTACTGTTTTGAATAACTTCAAAATCTTTTGATCAAATATCAAACTTGGAGATTTACTATGAGATACTAGTACTTTACTAGTTTTAAATCCACTAGACATTAAGCACACATGAATCAAATTCATTTGAATTTGTCCAATACCTGACAAATTGTGCTTTTATCATTCACCCCTTTTCCACTATGGCTTTGCAGTCATTGGTGAAACTTCCAAGTAACCCCTTTACTTGTGAGATTCAGCAATGAATTGCTTTCTAATCTCAAGGGAATTTTGCTTTCAGGATTTCTCATAATTTAGTTTACCATTATTTCCTTTATAGTTTGTAGGTATGTCATATTCCAAAAATCATGACAAGTGATTCACAAATGTCTCCATACAAGATATGGATTAACATTTTGAATCCTACTTCATGTAGTGAAAAACAATAGTGGAGGTAAAAACACAATGATCAAAATCATTGATTCTTTCCGTCTGTGAAGAGAATCGTCCAGGAACGTTGTCAGTTGCGCTTCTCAACACTCTGATGCAGGGTTTTGAATCCTCATCGTGTTTTACACTAATTCCCATTTGCTTCATAATTGAGAAATATCACTAAAAGTAAGCTTTCTCAAGAATGCACCAAAATCCAAGCAATACGAATCTTGCTTTCCTTTTGATTTGAGCTATGGGTTTTGTATTCAAAGTTTCCAATGAATGCTCTACAAGGACTTATTCACTATTGTTTTGGTTATATCGAATAACCCCAAAACTTTCACGAATTCTAATGGTTTACCAATTCTAATTGAGTGCTAACTATTTCTAATCTAATGGTCTCTACATCTACACTACCACGATTTATTTGGTGCCCTTCTATTCAACCCCCTTTGATATCTAATATCACATTGTGATGCTTTGCATTTTGACGTTTCAAAACGCTTTGCATTTCACAATTTCTTTTATGCCATTCTTATAAAGTTGAATTTCATTACTATTGATCAAATCATAGTAATTGGATTCTATTTTATACTTATAACCTTTGTTGATGAAACACTTCGATCAAATCAAATAGTTCATATTCATGTTTCCTTTGGTAAACTACTTTACACATTTAAACAATCAATTAATGATAATTACCATTTTCGTTAAAACACAATACATCGAATATGTATTTACTTTTAGCAATTCTTTAAACACTTGTATTCAAGTAATACACGATGTTCAATTATTTTGCCGAACTTAGGCATGATTTATATGTGAAAAGAAATCGAATGACTTTCACATATTATCACATAACTTTGAATTCAAACAATGGTTTCATTCATTAATGAAATATCATTAAGTTGGGTATTTTAAACAAGGCATTTTAATGTTTTACAAATGTTCATGCATTATCAATTAGTTTCAAACAACAAGGATAATTCACAAGTAATCAAACAAGATATGAACACGAATAGAAATCATTCATAAAAGCAGAACAACTGTTTGTTACAAACTCATATGAATAACCGTCTCACGAAGTGTGAGACACACTAAAAAAGTTCACAATCTCTTGATTACATTAATCATCCTAAAACACAAACTAAATTATAAATATCGAGGGAGAGTGTCGTTGGCCATCATCATCATGCTCGCCATCAACACGCAACGTCACCTCCTCTCCAGCAAGCACCTCTCATGCAGAAGGACCTGTTTTCACCAAAACAGAACAAGTATCAGATATACTTAACACTGCAATGTGTTTGCAAGATTATAACATTTATAAAACTGTATATCAAATATATACCTTGGTCATCGATGACTCCAGCGACGTTGGGTTCATCTATCACATTTCTCAAATGTGATATGAACTCGAGGAAATCCAGTGTTTCCCTGTCGCCTCTCATAACGCAGATCCTGACTTGTGCTTGGAAGCTTGGATAAAGCGACTGTAGCACAACTCCCATCGCAAACGAGCTTGAGTACCAATTGTCCAGGTAGTATGCCAGACTCATGTACGCATCGTAGAGGCGCAATAAGTGCTCATCTAGTGAGGAGCCCTCCTCCATCTTTATGGAGAGGAAGTCCCCATCAGCTCATACTCCCACATGCGCACTTGTTCCACGAAATGTGCTCTCAGATGTGCCATGACCATTCGGGGCTTGAGACTCCCCACCATTAGCCATAGCCCATCCTCCATTCCGAGGCGCATGGTCACTGATATAAACGTGGCCATCACACGACGACGATAACGCAGATCCCGCTGCTCCTGGGTCTCATGAGAATAGGGTGGCTCTAGATACATCTCGCAGGTCATGTAGTCAGCTACATTGTTCTCCCCAAGGAGATCAAACAGGCGTATGACCCATGCAGAAAAGTTGGATCCATCTAACTTGAGCTTTTCTCCTTTTAACCAATCGTTGATAGGAAAGGTAATCTCGGGAAGAACCATTTTCTACATTTATAATTGCAAAAGGAATTTAGACTAGTTTATAATTAAATGAGTTAATAATAACTCCACTCAGAAAAACCTATCCCCAAAAGGGTTTCTAGTGATAACACGACCCCTATCAGCCACATCTCCCCCGATTGATCACGGCCATCGATGTGGGTTCAAAGGTGGACGCTAAACGTCGGTCACATCATTAATGCGACTCGTGCTCGATCTTTCGACCATCCGTGTTCCGAGGCCATGCTTCTGTGGCGTGCTAGGCTCGCCAACTCAACCTTAGTGTATTCGCTGTGCAACATGGCTTACACCCACTATATGCGAACGTAGATATGTCTGACACCCAGGCCTGTAACCCTGGATCGCCTCATACCGAAGAACTTTCTTGGTGGTGCACACTAAGGGGGAACACAATCGTTGGTAATTTTAACAGGGATCATCTTATTAGGCTACCGTCGAGTATCTAATACTAGCACACAATAAGACATACAAACAATAACATTGAATGTAAATGCTATGTGACATGGTCCTTCACGTCGTGATCTCCATCCGCCATCACCGGGTTCCGGTGCCAGGGTTCCGGCGCCGTAGACACCAGGGTACCGGTGTCATTCCAGCGTGGTAGTATGTCACCTTCGTGACTATCTACTACTACGTAATAAAAGGTAATCACTTTACCTTTGCCACAACCATATCACAAAGTAACCCCCCTGCAAAACAAAGTTAGACGCCTCTACTTTATCTTTGCATGTTTTACGTGGCTGAATGGGCTTTCGCACAAGAACCGTTCTTACCTACGAACTTTCAGCACAACGCTGATCAAGTAGTTGTCTCTACTACACCCCTTTCGGGGCCCTCCGTTGCAAATGGTATACCAACTAATGCGAGAGAGACAGACACCCCCTAAGCCACTTTATACGGTACAAGCCGTATGTCAAGCGTAGACCAGTCTCGCGAATGAACGCGTAAAGTCGGTTGGGGGCCGCTTCATCAAGCATTATTGCGGTATGCACAAGTGCACATGGGAGGGTAACAACTAAAATATCAACGCCCACACGCTACATCTCGTGTGTTCTACCCGTACTAGCATTACTACACATAGATCTAGCTCTGATACCACTGTTGGGGTTCCGGTATGAAAACAATAAATTTTACTCTACGCCCCTAAACCCCGAAAGCTGCCAGGACCTATCTATTAGTAATACAGTAACGAGAGGGGCTTTTCACGAACTTACCCTTGAAGACCAAAAAACATTGTCAATGCTCAGGAGAGCATGGTTGATGTAGACGAGCCGAAGCCGACCTCAAGGTCGTGATGAAGTCCTTGCGCTCCTTCTGGCTCCAACAACTTGAGTGCCTCAAGTGTGACACCTCGCGGGGAGTTACACACGTCCGGGGCCTAACGATGACTCCCGCTTCCCCGATCCAGCAGTAGTTGCGGAAGTAGAGCTCCCGAATCCGAATCCCGCAGCACGACGGTGCTCCGCGGTGAAGATGTCTCTCGCTCGCGCAGTCCAGACTTGGGACCACGATCACGAGAGAGAGAGGGGAGAGAGAAAATATCAATTAGAGGTCCTCCCAAAAGTGGGGAGACCTTTATTTATTATTGGTGTATTTTTCTAGGCCAAATACCCCACTATATATAGGGGGAAGGGGAGGTACTACCTCCCCCAAAGTCCCGGGGTGGGACTAAAGGAGAGGAGGAGGGAGGAGGTGGCCGCCGGCCACCTAGTGCGCCCTGCGCGGGGGGGCTAGGCCCAACCAGCCTCCCCTTGCCCCTTCTTCCTCTCTCCTTTCCCCTAATGGGCCCTCTCCCTCTGGAATTGGCCAATTAAGCCTTTTTAACCTTGAATTGATTTTCTATTTATTAAATAATTATGAATAAATGATTAAATCAATATTTAACATTCATTCACATATCATTTAATCTCCATGGCCATGGAACACCTTCCACCTCCACTCCGGACATCCTCCAGACTTACCGAAACCCTTCCGGTTTTCTCCCTTCTCTTCTTCGGTGATTCCACCGATCCTATAAACACTCTCTAAGCATCATCAAGCCCTTAAGCGTGATACCCCACGGTTCGGGAACACTTCAGACATGGTCGGGACACTCCCGCACCAATGATCGATAGAGGGACCTGGATGGCCATGTGACCCCTGTGCGTTCCACGAAGATCTTTCGTAATTTAACCGGGACAGTCGTGTCTTATTCCCTTTGTTACTCGATACTTGCATTGCCCGAGATCTGATCAATGACATCACCATGTCATGTTCAATCTCATTACTGAACAATGCTACTTGACTCGTTCCGACAAGTGATATCCCCGTGATCTAATCACACGCTGTGCAACTATTGGATATAACTTCTCCGAGTGGGCCCTTGAGTATCTTCCTGTCACATGGACGGACAAACCTGCTCTTGACATATATTGCCTCTACGGTTTCCTACGAATACCTGAACACACCTTTATAACCACCGTTTTACCAAATGGCGTTTGATGCTATCTAAGCACTCTCGGGAGACAGTGATTGATATAGCCTCACGGTCTAAGGAATAGTCTACGAGGATCCATTTCTAATCATCGTAACTTGAACTCCGTCTCACATGATCGGGTCACGATGTTTAGGTTGGGTATTGGTTCATCATCTCATTCTCATACTGAGATGACCTCATTTCCAACTAGCATAAATGCCACATGATCAGGAAACATGATCATCTGTTGACCAATGAACCAGTGACTAGAGTTTCACTGGGAACCCCTGGTTGTTTGTATATCACACGTGTATTGATGTTTCCACTCAATACAGTTATAGCATGATATAAAACTTAATCATAAACTATATGAAATATGATAATAGTCCTTACTACTATTTGTCTCTAGGGCATATTTCCAACAGATATAAAGATTTGTAAAGTACACACGGACCTAAATGTAGCAGATCCGTTGACTAAAGTTCTCCCTAGGGCAAAACATGATCAACACCAGAACTCCATGGGTGTTAGATTTATCACTATGTAAACTAGATTATTGTCTCTAGTGCAAGTGGGAGACTGAAGGAAATATGCCCTGAGAGGCAATAATAAAGTTGTTATTATGTATTTCTCGTATATGATAGATGTTTATTTTGCATGCTATAATTTTATTGATCGAAAACGCCAATACATGTGTTTTAATAAACAAAAAGGGTTCCTAGTTATGTCTCTCTGCTGGCTCGTGGTTGATGTAGAGCTTGTTGGGATCCCCAAGAGGAAGGTATGATGAGCACAACAGCAAGTTTTCCCTCAGTTATGAGACCAAGGTTTAATCGAACCAGTAGGAGCAAGGAAACACCCCAAAGGTGTTACTAGCTGAGCTTTGGCAGGGCGCACTACCGGTGCTAGTAGCAACGTGGAGACCTGCACAACACAACCACATAACTTTGTCCCCAACTTGTGATGAGGTTGTCAATCTCACCGTGTTTTGCGGAAAACAAAGGATTAAACGTATCGAATGGATGAAGTAAAAGTTTGCAGAAAGTAAACACAAAGCAGTAAAAGATTGTAGATTGTATGTAAAGTAAAGGACCGAGATCCATAGTTCACTAGAGGTGGCTCTCCTTTAGATAGATAACATGCTGGGTAAACAAATTACAGTGAGGCAATTGACAAACACCGAGAAAGCAATACATGCATATACTAATCATCTTGACTCCTCTGAGACTTGATTGGGCATTACAACATAATACATATACCGCCATCCAACTGCATCTATGACTAATAATCCACCTTCAAAGTTATCATCCTAACCCCCTCCAAAGATAAGTTGCAAGCAATAGATTATTGCTTTTACGGCGTGTAAAGTAAACAATACAATTGTTCTATGAACAAAGGATCGTTGTTTTCTCCCTAGTAGCAACAAAGACATCTAGTATATTAGAGATTTCTCACTTCCTAGATTACAGAGGCATGAACCCACTATCGAGCATAACATACTAACTCTTGAGTTATAGCATCTACTTGGCCAAGATAGCTACTAACAACGGAAAGCATGCAAGATCTCAAATAACAAAGACATGATAGAATCAATAATCAATCTCAAATAGCATCTCAATATCCATCGGATCCCCGCAAACACAACATGTATGGATTACAAATAGATGATCTTGATCATGAACGGAGCTCACAAGATCTAAACATGAAAGCACAAAGGAGGAGAAACCAGCCATCTAGCTACTACATGGATCCGTAGTCCAAGGATGAACTACTCATGCATCACACCGGAGGCTTGCATGGTGATGAAGAAGGCCTCTAGGGTGAATTCCCCTGTCCAGCAGGGTACCGGGAAGAGCTTCAGATCCCTCTCGATCTAGGGATGGAGATGACGGCGGCTACAGACTCTTTCGTGGATTTTTGATCGGGTACTTAGGGTTTTCGTCCTGAGGGCAACTTATAGGCGGAAGGAGAGGCCGAGGGGGTGCCGGGAGCCACCGCACCACCCCCTGGAGCGGGCCAGGCCTGGCCGCGTGGCCAGGTGGTGTGGCTGGCCCCTGGCCCCTCTCCGTCTCGTATTCTGGCACTTGACCCCTTCCGGAAAAATAGGCACTTTGGCTTTTGTCCCGTCCAATTCCGAGAATATTCATTTTCTGACTTTCCTGGAACCAAAAGAGAAAATGTGCTTAGCATCGTGGCTCTTGTTAATAGGTTAATCCAAGAAATCATATGAAAAGTACTCCAAAGTTGGAACAAAACACAAGAAAGTGGATAAAACCAAGCATGGAACATCAAAAATTATAGATACATTTGAAATGTATCACTCTCTTATAAACTAGCTTGTTGATTAACAAGATGATCAAGGTTTCCTGATCATGGACATTGGATGTTGTTAATAACAAGGTCACAGCATTTGTGAAATGATATGATGAACATTCATCCGACGTATAGAATTACGATCAAGTCATTATGTTTATATTGCTATAACATCATACGAAGTAATCTTTATCCTTAGATCATGAGATCATGTTAATTGCTAACACCGAAAGAGTATCTTGATAACATCAAATGTCACACCGTAACAGGGTGACTATAAAGGTGGGTTCAGTGCTACGAAGGTGTTATGTTGAGGCTCATGGATCAAGAGTGGAATTTTTCAATCCCGATGATGGATAGATATACTCTGGGCCCTCTCGGTGATATCACATTAAGATAGCTTGCAAGCAAGTGATGTGATCACTAGAATGTTATATCACAGGAACGAGAAAAGAGTGCATGTCGGTAACGAGATCAAACTAGGTATTTGGATACCGATGATCGAATCTCGGACATGTATTATATCATGATACAAAGTGATTAAGTTACTAGCGTTAAAGGTTCTCACGATCATAGAAGTCATCGTTGAATGTGCAGGAGTTAGTATGGATCTCCAGGTCCCGCTTCTGATTATTGATCTGAGAGGGCTCTCAATCATGTCTGCATTATTTGCGAACCGTAGGGTGACACACTTAAGGGTTACCGGACACCATTTTGGAACACATATGTTTCAGACGAAAGGATTGCAAAGCGCAGGAATTGTTTCGATAAAAACCGGAATTGTTTCGGGTGAAATTGCAGAAAGTGGTCCTGCATGTGATATTAAAATGTTGCAAAGGGTTTTATGTGAATGTTTGTTAATTAAAGTAATTAACAAAATTCTGAATAAATTTAATAAAAGAGTTTTATTAAATGAGAGAGCATTAAACTTAGAGAATTTTAATGCATTTAAAGTGGAGACTTTAAAAGAGAATGTGAAGGGGCATTTTAATGTGGAGGAGTTACCACCACATGAATGGGGGAGGTGAGGGGTCACCCCCATGGGCGCCCGGCCATGGGGAGGTACCTCCTCCTATAAAAGGCCACCCCTCTCACCCTTCTTCCTCACACCTCCTCGTGAAGGATCTCTCTCCCCCTCTAGAATTATTCCCCCATGGTCTCGGATTAGCGAGATACATGTTCCCGGTGGCATTTCATCTAGAAGGAGTTGCTGCTTCCGCTGCATCGCTAGAGCGAGGAGGTGGAGGTTGTCCGGTGGCTTGAACGTGTGTGCGAGGACGGATGCGCTGCTGATTTGCGGCGCTCGGACTTCTACACGATCTTGAGATCGGCAAGTGTACGACTACATCAATCACGAGTTCCTACTCATTAACAAAACTCGTTGTCTTCGAGGGTAAGTTCTTCATGGATGTATGTCCACCCATTGCTCTGTATCTACTAGATAGATCTTGGCGTATAGTTCTCATCGTAGGAATTTTTTTGCTTTGTATGCTGCGGACCCAACATGTCTCCATGGTTTCCTGTAAGAGTTGAAATTAGATGATGTCGTGTGCTTAAGTTGACACTGTTTGGTTCACTAGGTGATCAATGAAATTCCTGCCTAAACCAAGTTAGGTTCTATGGTGGATTTTGAGGAGAGATTTATGCAGCAATCTTGAATTCCATCACAATATTGCCCCGACTATATGGATCACCATTATTGGTAGTGATGTAGACATGGCTATGTCCAACTGAAAGTAACAACATGTGGTGATGAGTATGAGTGATGGCAAGAGTGCCTGTGTTACATTTGTTGTGTGTGCACTAATAATATAAATTGTCTTTTCATGATGTGATATGTTAGTTATTTGTTATGAAGACACTAGGAGAAGAATTTTAATTTGTAGGTACTTGGAGATATCATAGGCTGTTCTTGACTTTGATTTTCTATCAGCTAGAGAGGCTGGTGCCAAATATATATCTTCATCAAAACGAGCGAAGTTCAAGGATTTGGAGGTGATATTTTTCTTCTCAGTTTCTATAGTTTGCTCATACATCAATACCCATCTTTCAACTCTTGATAATTATTAAACAAGAAAATAATGCAATAGATTACCAGCTGTAACTGAGTTCTTTTTATTCTTTTCCGGATGTAGTAAACATATGATGAACATTTTTGTTTGGTAGGTTACGTGGATCGTCTTATTTTGACATTATTATTAGATTATTCATATTTAACATTGGCCGAAGAGAGTAGAAGGAAATTTATAGGTACTTGTGTTTCATGAGTTCCAAGAGCACCCTATTACTCAGAGTTAAATTTTTCTATCCTATCTTGAGTTTTTGTTAACATAAATATCTGAAAGTCAATGATCCAAATATGCCAACACGGGATGCATTGGTGTTTCTCTTCTCCATTAGTAAATCCTATTTTTCTCGACCGCACTTAGTCAGGAATAAATATCTATGGATTTTTTAACAAGCACAAGTCACTAGATTGGCTGCACAAAGGAAAATCATTGAAGGTTGATTGTATACTGCTGCATCTTCTCACTCCTGTGCTCTGGATTATTCGTGTTGCTTTAGCTGGGCTATTTCTCTATCGATACTGCTGGCCTGATGCTTTACCTAACACAATGGTAAGCCGTTGGACGAGTGCTAGGTTACTCCGTTGAGCTGTATATTGCTGCTTTACCTAACATAGTGGTAAACCGTTGGACGAGTGCCAGCTTACTTCTTATAGCTTCATAATTATTCAAATAGCACTAATAACTTATATATATATATATCTTTTGCATTTGTAATTAACCCTTTTTCTCCATTTGTTGGTTCTCACATAGATATTTAATTAGCTCTTCATTGCTGACATTTGTTACTCTACTAACAACACGAATTGTTGAATATTTATTTAGGTATAATATCTCTAAAGAAACTTAAATATCAAGGCTACAAATTTCGTATTACATTGTTTTGCTGAAATATTATTTTGTGTTTTTCTGCACTTCATTGCTGTGAATTTTTGGTATTCTAAATGATACATGTTCAATCTACATATTGCAATTTGAATTATAGCATCCAAAGGTCTGTGCTACACAAGATAGTAGCATTATGGAAGTTGTGTGCATTAGTGGAAGAAAGGTATATGGATGTGTTCATGACTAATTTTTTCTACCATGTTAGACGTACTAATTACGTATTATAGTGGACTATACATTACGTGTTGTTTTGTATGTACCTCTATCTGTGGGCCTGTGGCAGCTTCCGAGTACTAGAGGAGTAATTGCGTGTCAAAACATTTACACTATACATTTTTCCTATTGGAGGTTATTACTGAAGTTTGTTGGTCTATTAGAAATAAAGGAAAATGTTTTCTAAGTTTTCATATTCGACACTGCGAATTCTGCGATTTAGTGCATGCACCTCTACAGTTATTACATTTTGCAATATTATGATTCAAGCACATGTATCTTGGTCCAAGATTATTTGTTCTTTCCACAAGGTATTGGTCCAAACATATATGTCAGATGCTCGATTTCAATCATGATAGCATTCAATCAATATCAAATTATCTTTGGTAATATTTCTCATGAAAAAATATTTTTTTTGATAGTTCTAATTTTTCATTTAATTTTCAATATGTATACTTATAACGGTACGTGTTCCCCTAATAGCGTTCCCGTGCGGTTGCACGGGTTAACGACTAGTAAACTGAATCCAAGTAAACATCATATCGACGGAACAGAAACACACACCATCAATAAAAATCTCTGATAAAACTAGGAATTACACTAAAAACAGTCGTCACATTCCCCCAAAATTCTGGCAAAAAGTGGACCGAAGACCACATACATGAACTGGTAGTTGGACTAACGTCAATGGTTTTAGAAGCCTGCCTCTCTCTGAAAACCTAGTCGTCGCCTCAACCTTCCTGCTTCCGGCTCCTTCATACGTATCCCCCTCCTTCGGCCGGTCTCGCCATAATCTACGAGTGAAGTTTTTAATTAAAGTAGTGCTTTCAATAGATTAGGTTAACATTTTGGTACCTATTTTCATTTTCGGTCTCCGCGTCAATGTAGATAGCATCGTCTATAATGAGTGATTTTAGGTTCTTCGTTCGACGACAAGATCTCCTTCACGTCGTTGATGGTGGTGTTGGAAGATTAAAATTTTCAGAGCTTGATTCACCACATAAATTTTGGATTTATTTTTTCTCATGGATGCCGCCACTAGGTTTGTCTTTGCAACATTTTCCCCGACTGCTACTTCTTTGACAGTGGTGATTCGTACTCTCGACGACCGCTACGTCTTTGATAGTGGTGATTCGTACTCTCGACGACGACTGCTAGGTCTTTGATAGTGGTGATTTGTACTCTTGACTCTTCAGCGACGTCAATTGGTTGTTTGGTTGTATTTGCCTGAAATACTGGTGTTGAAACACTGGTGTTGATACCCTTGCCGATGTTGGTTGATTAGTTTAATAGTTGCACGCATGCCTGCAACCTTGGTATTGTGGCTCAATTAAAATTATGACAAGGAGGCCTTCGGCGAGGTTATACGCCGCTCCAACGCTGCTGCCTCGCCCCCCTTAGGAGCAGGCGATCTGGCTGAGGTCCAACGCCGTTCTCGGGCTGAAGCCCTCTGGTTCGCTGGGTATGTCTTCATCGACTACGCGAGCGACGAGGAGAAGTAAAATCTTGTCGCCCCACAGCGTAGCGCTGGTGAGTTTAGTAGCCTATCCTGGGAGCTAGAGTAGTTGGTAGGGTTCCCCTGGATATAGTTTAAGCTAAAAATTCGGTAGACTTGTCGGTATTATTTTTGTTGTAATAGTGTACAAATGATGAATCTGGTTGCCGATGTGTGACACTAAACCTTTTTCCGAATTATGCAGTTTTTGTTGCCATTTCTAATCCATCTAGCAAATATGAAACCTCAAAATTGGTTCCGAGTTGAGGTTTTAGATTTTGCGGCATTTGCTAGAGTTGTCGATCACAAAAAGAATAACACACGAGTGCGGCAGGCAAAACTAAATTTAATGCAACCATCACCGCGAGTCGGCAACCACAGAAAATTCCTTTTTTTTTTGCGAATTAACCACAGAAAATTCTTAAAAGAGCTTTTCTTTTTAGGATAATTCTTAAAAGAGTTATATAGTGAGTAAAAATGCTGTTGGACTTAACTCTTAGCAAAAAACAAATTGAGAATCACTTAGAGCATGTGACTGTGAATATGGACATATTTTAAATGGGCCCATTGCACTGAAGCCATACTCTCGTTGGGCCGATGAGCCCAGAGTTTCGGATACATAACTCTTAAGCCTGGCCTAATCTCGTAAAAATGAAGCCCATGCCCGATTTGGTTTTGATAAGTATCTGAAGTCATTCCCATTCCCCTAAAAAAAAATATCTGAACTCATGCCCACACTTGTAAAATTTGTCAACGGGTCAAGGTGAAGCGAGTATTCGCTTTCCATTTCGAAAGAAAAATCGAAGTATGCACTGACGCTTGTTCAAAAAAGACGTGTGCACCGATGCTGCGTCGCGTGCCTGGCCGGACGGCGCTTCTCGTCGCGCCTCGCAGCTTCCCGACTTTCTGAAGAGTCGAAGCGAGCACTCT
This sequence comes from Avena insularis, assembly GCA_023614405.1. Taxonomy (NCBI): domain Eukaryota; kingdom Viridiplantae; phylum Streptophyta; class Magnoliopsida; order Poales; family Poaceae; genus Avena; species Avena insularis. Next base: position 479,212,774 of record CM042686.1, on the reverse strand, counting down.
GAATAGAACTTGAGATCAAACTTGGAGTATTAAAAAGAGAACAAGCAGGATAGCTGCTTTCTTTGTACTATGAGCGACCTTTTTTTTCTTTTTTCGAAATAGGGAGCCGAGCCCCGGCCTATGCATCATCAATCGATAGACATAACATTTATTTATTATTAGAACCACATTGTTTAGCAAAAGCCATTATAAAGATCATATAAACCGGAACCGGCAAAATACAACACTGAGAAAGACGATAACCGTATCGCCAGCTCCCCAACAAGATCTATCAAACACCTATCTATTTGTTTCGACCCCGTCCCATGGTCACCCACGCTGTTGCCACTCGCCAAGAGAAGCTGGAGTGCCTTGGCGCGGCGGTTCGAACTCAAGCAAAAGGATCCCTAGACCCGCACATCATATCCGCGAAGCGGCGCCCACGCGCATTCTCCGGATGTCGCCGCCTTCGTAATCTTCGGCCAACCCGTCGTCATCATGTAGATCGATGCGCAGACTCTCGCCACACTAGCCACCGACACCACCTCGGTGCCAAGCAGCACCACCCCTCCTGCCGCTTCCATCCAACGCTGCTCCACAGGCGATGCTCCCAGGAGAGAACGCGATACCGACATCGCGACACCGCTTCCATTCAACGTTGCTCCACAGGCGATGCTCCAAGATCTTAGGGTTTCCCCCGGAGTAGCACGATTGAGGTCAACACAAGATGCACTGGCGATGCCTTCATCAAGGTAACGACATTCTAACGCCGCCATCGCCTGCCAATGGCTTGGTTTTCACCGGCACCTTGGTCTCCCCGCCTCGCTGCTAGGACTGGAAGACGGGTCGTGATATCTGCCAATCCAGCCGCAGGCCGGCCACTTTCGACGGAGAAGATATCCACCTCCACCAAACCTAGGGCCTCCGCCATGGGCGCCCTCATGATGCAAAGTAGCCCGCAGAAGACCTCCGGATGACACCGGCCGACATCGAGGAGGCGAAGACGACCGATCTAGAAACCCTAGATCTTGCCACACCAGTCGCCTCGACGCCCAGGGACCGTTGCCAACAGAGATCACTGGCCGCCGCCCACCCCCCCATCATTGCTGGAGATCAGCTGAAGCGCCACCACCGTTGCCTGGATCTCGAGCCACTGCCGCCATGGAAGCGACGCGCGAGGGCTGGCGCCCCGCCGCCGCCGCGCCGCGGGAGCTTTGTTCGGTGACAGATCCGACGATAGCGAGGAGGAGGGGGTGCCTGGCTGAGGGCGAGGGTGCCACACGGGGTCGGGAGGAGGGATATCTTAAAATTGAGGGAGGATTTTACTTCCCCTGCCTCTGCACCAACTAAGGATGCACACAACCATTAAGTATGAGTATCGGGATTTTTAAACTTGGTTAAGCACCAAGCGTGGTCCTCAAGATAAATTGCATGAGTACCAGGAGAGTCTGATCCTCAAGTACTATGAGCGAACTACTGCCCTAAAAAACGAAATATCAATAGAAAGCAGGGCAGAGTAGCAAGTTTGCACCTGTCGTTTATATGAAGAGTAAATTCAAATGAGATATTTGTTGGTCAGTTTTTTCCCTTTCTGGGGGTTATTACGGTTACCTGTAGTAACATATTGCATTTATGAATTGTTACCACAGCTATACATCTTTTGCAGATGCAGATTCTGTCCACAGTTTCATCCATTGATGCAGCAAAATGACCTTGAACGACTACTATGAAGTTAGGCACAACAGTATCCAAGAAGATCGATATTGTTTTCTAGCGTTGCCGCCCGGGGATCTGAGCACTCACCAGAGTACGCCGTCATTTTGTATTAGAAGGCGTTAAGACGACGCGGGTCTTCTAGCCAAACAATTTCTGAAGGAAAATAACTATTGGAGAACATATTTAACCAGCTAACCGTTCAAAAAAACAGCTAAATCATCAGATCTCGGAGCATGTTGGCTCAGAAGTAGGAGTATCACCAATCAAGTTATTCCCCAAAAATATTGTTTTGATGACGTGCCACAAATATGGCCAATAAGATTGTTAAGAACACCACAAATGCTGCTTGACTTATTTCGGATCCTTTCAATATTGTTCTTTAGCAGTCGTACTCACTCTCATCCATATTACTGCTATTCGGACAGTGGTCCAAACCTGCCTCTTCTTGCTCATCTAAAAAAATCACAAATCTATTCTCAAAACGGTCTGAAACTTGTCAAACCCGGCGGGCTAACAAGAGCCGCTCGATCGACATCCAACGTCCTAGAATCAACCCACGCGGTGGGTTGCGGTTTTAATGCGCCACACCTGATCCGAACACCCTTTCACCTGGGGCCCCACCCGTCAGCCTCTCACATCTCTCCCACTTCTCCCGACCGTTTTCGGATTTCCTCTCCACTCTCTCCTCCGGTGATTTCGGTGTGGTGTAGCAGTTCCCAGGCGATTCCCGGTGATTCTGCTTCTCCCCGCTGCCAACGACGTGCGCACGCGCTCTAGGTATGATAGCAGGTTTCCTTCTCCTCCACTTACTCCGCACGCGCGCTCCCACTCCTCTACTCTATCCTCATCAGTTTTCGGCGGTTCCATTTCCGTTGTTTTGGCGTTGGCGCTGCTTCCGGCTGGTTCTAAGTTTTAGGGTTGCTTCGAGATAGTTAGATAGGCCATTTCCCCCTGTTTGAATCCCTAATCCCCCCTTGTTTGATCCCCCGTTATGTGGTGGTTGTTCATCAATGTTGGCAACTGTCCCTGCTGCAGATCGTCTGCAATCCCTACTTGGAGTCTATTATGTTTTTTCAAGGCTAATAAGTGACTTAATGTTGTTGATTTTGTGGTTCTGATACATTGTGGTTGTTTCTATGGTTGCCAGATATTGTGTGTGTGTTTGTGGCAGTGTCTACTGTGAGTTCATATGTGCTCTATTATGGGCAACACATGCTTTTTACTGATGAATTTGATATTGTATTGGTCTCTGATTCACATAATCGGACCTTCTTTGCGATGTGATCCCATTAATATGAAATATGGGGTACTGGCTAATCTACATGATAGTAACATGATGAATTTCACATAATGCTCTAGTTGAATATGGTTTTTGAACTATTTTGGTAGGTTTTCGTATGTGTAATTGATCTAGACTATATATGATTCAAGTGGGTAAGGATAACTTTGGTGTAAATTTCTTGATAACAACACCACCTAATCATGTTGGTAGTGTACTGAATAAGTTTTTATCATCATTATGGGTAACTTTTGTACATTTTGCTTGATAACATTAGTCAATCAATGTGGGTAACTTCTGGATAAATGGCAGAATTAGACTATTTGTAATTCAAGTGGGTAATTTATTAGATCCCCTATGGGTAGCCATGCGGTAAATCCCTTGATAACAACACTCCTAATTATGTTGGTAGTGTACTGGATAACTTTAGTCATATATGTGGGTAACTTTTGAACAATTGGCATGATAACATTAGTTTATGGGCATGAGTAACTTCTATACTAATGGCAAAATAACATTAGTTTATCTCTTTTTGGGTAACACTTTTATACATTTTGGCATGATAATATTATTTTATTTTATCTCCATGGTAATTTTTTAAGTATTGTTTCTTTGTTTCATTTTGCATGTTATTAGTTCTCATTCATTTTCCCATGTGTTTGTGTGTATCGTTATACTTTTGTGGTCGTGTAATTCATTATGTTTTCTTTCTAAAATATTTGCAGGAGCCACGATGGCGAGGAAACGGAAGACTGTCGATGATGTTGCCAAGGGTGAAGAACCACTTGTCCATAAACGTGGAAGGAACAGGGCATCCCCTTCTCCTGTAACCACTCTTTTCAGATGGTTAACAGGTGATCGTAAGGAAGCAACTAAAGCAATGGAGCTTGATAGTTTACTAGACATCAAGTGTGTCTCACTGCACGACGCACTTATGGCCTGGTTTGCAGCTTTATATGACAAGCACACTTGTGAATTTGTTGTCCCGGGACGAGGATGGATACCCCTTAATGAGAAAACTGTCTTCAGTTCTTTAGGATTGCTGCTTGGGGATGAGCCGGTCCCGTATTATGGTGATTCTGATATTCAGGGTGCCCTTGCCCCTGTTCTTTTTCCTGAAGATGGTGGCACGCCTCTGATAACTCGAGTTTTTGAAATCTTGAAGGATATGACTTCAGCTGGCGATGATTTCAAGCAAACATATGTCATGTACATTATCTTGACACTTTGGTCACCCACCACCCGAAACCATGTTAGCCATAAGTGCTACCCTATCATGGTTAGTTTTCCTTTCTTTTCTTTTTAGCTGCTATCTTTGGGGTAACTTATATGTTTTTGTGTGGATAACTTTTTGTTTGCTGTGTGGATAACTAGTGTGATATCATGGTGATAACATTTTTGTAGTTGGGAGTGTTGTGTTGCGTAACATATATTTTTTGTAGTATGATGTTACGTTAACGGTTTCTTTCTATTTTCTGTTCATAGAACAATATTGCAAATGTGCACAAGTTTCAATGGTGCAAATTTATTGCTGACTAGCTGCATGAGGAGCTTTCTAAGGGAACTCATACGCAAGCTTGCCTATTCCTCTTGCGGGTACACATTTATGTTTTTTCTATATTGTTTGAAGGTTACCTTTTATTTTCCATACTTGATGTTATGCACATGTTGTAGTTTAGTTGGTGTATTGGTTTTATTCATTCATGGTTTTTAATGTCTTCGCAGATGCTTTATGTTTGTCGATGTAAGCAAGCTGAACCTCCCACTACCGGAAGAGCGGTATGTTAAAGGCTTATTTGCATCATGATGGAAAGAGCTATAAAAGCTCGATGTAATCTACTTGTACCTTTTGTTCTTATTTAATATATGGTTTTTATCTGGTGGATAACTTTTAGTATTTAGGGTGGGTAACTATTGCGTCCACTGGTTGATAACAATTAGCATAAAAGGTTGGTAACCTATTTAGTTTCTCTATGGATAACTATGATCATAATATGTGCGTAACTTATGGGTTTAGTGCGTGATAACATGTAGCACAAAAGGTGGGTAATTATTTTGGCTTATTTTTATTTTTTGTTTGTGCAGCTCAAACCTCATTATGGCATAAACTTCGGACTATTCGATGGTTTCCAAGGGTTCAACAAATGGTTTGATACTTGCGCGGATCGTAATTTTTCAAATGAGGTATCATTATGTTTTGAGCTTTTACTGTTTTTTGTCCTTTTAGTTTGTGTCCCTTTATTTTTATTAATTTTTATGGCATTTCTTTTCCTGTTTTCGTGCAGCAAAAATCACAAGTTGCTAATCTGATGGGCAATTTTGCCTCTAGATTATTTGGGTTAATGGGTACTGATGACTATAAGTGCATAGATCGATTGTAGCTAGTTTTAAAATAAGAGTATCGAACCCATAAAGAGCAATTTGGTTAAGGTTTTTATACCCCTTATCACTATGTACCAAAGGATACTTGTAAGATGTCTTTGATCTCAAGTAAAAGGTGTTTGAAAGGTTTTTGTGTTTGTATGCAAGAAACTAAGAAAAGAAAATAAAGTAAACAAGTAACAAAAGCATTGGAAATGGTGTTGGAACTCAATAAGCCTAAAATATTCTCGGGGATGTAGGATACACCACTAGCATATGAGAATTATTCATGATTAGGATAATCTATGTCTTTCACCATGATATACATGGAGAGAGGTCCATAATAAGATGTTCACTACAAGTCTCATGAGCAGTCGCTTCTATGAGTCAAGTTTTGAGGCCATCTCTAAATAACCACTGTGACGTCTACAAGCAAATCACTTCTACAGACCACCACATTTAAGAGTTTTCCCATGGATATTGTATGATCTTAGTGAATCTCTCTTGATTCCCCTTTGATTGTATAGGTTATAAATTGATGCTTGTAGTCACAAAGTAGCACCGGACATACTCCCATACACGTCCAAAGGGTATTTCCCTCTCTCCAGTCCTGAGGGCAGATGCTATGTGGTCGACTTCACATACCATCTAGAGAGAGAGATCTAACACAATATCATAAATCAATAGATCAAAGGCCGAAGTTATAGATCATTTTTATTTGATTTCATAATAATGATAGGGTTTTTCCATCTCCCCAAGAACAAGAGAAACTACTCACACATGGAAGCAATCAACAACATCATCATATTCATATGGATGGATTGAAAGTGCAGAGGTAAATCAAGTGCAAACCACAATTGTATTGAAATTAAAACAAGTTCTAATGAACAAGAGTTGGGGAAACTGGTGTTGATGGAGATGCAGCGGTTGATGATGAAGGGGATGATGCGATGTCCTCCGATGAGCCATGAAACAACAAGGATTTTCCCTTCTCCATGTTCCTCCTCCAGATCCCTCTCTCGTGTGGTATTTCGAGGCTGGAAGTTTCTGTAAATGTCGGATCTCAGATCGTCTTTGCATGGTGAGAGCTTTGACGAGGCGTACGTCCTGACATGTCATACGGGCGGACGGTACGGGCGAGATCTACCCGTACCGCAGATTGTTAAACCTCATATAGCGTCTCCTCGCATCCCCTCTTCTCCCAGGTGTGTGGAAAATTATTTAAATGACATTTATCACTTAAAAGTATCATATTATTGCATAACATGACACTCCCAATTGATATATTCACAAAAGACTTAAAAATTTAGGATCCTGTTGAAATAAGAGCAAAAGGTGTGAGTGAACGCTGTAAAATACAAAAGTCCTAACTCTACTTATGCAAAAAAACACAAGATAAATATGCTTCAAAAATGGACTCATCAAGTACCCTCGTGCAAAGATGGATGGTGTTGCAAGGTAATGCTGGTGCTGAAATGCCGAATCAATTTGCTGGACAGTTTGGTGGCCAACTAGCTGGACAACACATGGGAGGAATCTTCATGGGTGGAGCTAGCTCGAGTGCTATTGCTGGTGCTAGGGTTACTCGTGCTGGTGTCCATGGAAGTAATGTTCCACGTACCAATGTAGTAATATCTCCGGTTCTTCCTTCCGATAACACAAATATGCGTGATACAAATAGTAGTAGCTCTGATGATGATGTCCCCTAGAGCCGAACTTAGACAGCAGTGATGATGATGATCCTGATCAGTATGTCCGTGTGAACAGAAGGGGAAGCATGTGGCTGGCGAAGATGTTGTTGGCTCTACTGATGTCATTCTCTCTTTGACTCTCCCAGGTTTCACTGAAGATTAGAGCAATATTCCAGAACTGAGATCACCTACTGCACTTGATATATCAGCACCGGAAGATAGGTCACCTATTTCAGAGAGGCCACTTTCTCTACAGAAATCACCTGTTTGAGGCATAGGTCACCCGTTGAAGCTACTCGCCCCATCAATGTTAACCGGGCCACTAAAGCTCCTGGTGATACTATTGTTTCTGAACAATAACAACCCCCGCTTTGTGTTTACAAAAGGGCTAAGACGAAGAAGTTGCATACAAACAAGCAGGTTGAGAATGAAATCAAGTTTCTTGTCTGTAAAGAGATTGATGTGACGCCTAGCATGATGTGGTATGCGGTTCCGGGGAGGTATAAGGCAGCATACGAGTTCTTTTTCTTTTTTCTATATTTTTTTTAAGTACTGAATAACTTTAGTTCCTGGCCGTGGATAACTATAAAATTTTGACATGATAACTTGTTCATGTTCATGTAGGTAACCTTTTTATTTTTTAATAATAAAGTTTTGGTTGCCTCGTGCATCATATAATCTATGATATGTATCTAATTTGGTTATTCAGTACCCTATTTTGTTACAGTATCGAGGCTTTATCGCCATCAACTTGTTAGCGGCGGCAACGATTTGGGTGCCAAAGACGAGCCGTTAGACTAGTTGTTAAGAAATATATTTTGATGTGCATTTTTATGGTTTTTTGTGAATTGTATTCTTATTTTTTGTATCCTATTTTTTTATAAAATGTCTAAATTTTATTTGTCTTGTGGTGTAATTTGTCGAGCGGTTTTTTTTGCTTTCTGCCATGGTCACCCTTTTGTTATTGATTTCTTTGGGTTCTTTATGTTCTTGGTTGACGACATGTGAGATTCCGATGTGCTCATTGTTTGACCAACTCCATGGTTGCTTCTTGACTGTTCAATGATTGGTGGGGAAGTTGTCGGAGGTGACACGTTTGCATTGTTAGGAGCACTAGACAAAGGTATAGTAATTGCTTCATTTTTTGCCTCTCTTGCCTTCTTCTATTCTCTTCTTGCTATCACATCTAGCTCTTGTTTCATTTCCTTCCAGTGTTTTCTAATAATTTTTTCCATCATCTGTCTTTACTCCTACCTTTGCATCTCTGGTAAACTCTTGTTTGTATGATTCAAACACCATCATATTTCTGGTCTCTTCAGGCATCTATTTCTTGCCTTGATTATCTTTGTCATATGATTCACCTAGGATAGTTTCTGCTTCTAATGTCCACCTTTTCAAGATGTACGCTTCTAGAATCTTATGGATTTTTATGTGTGTCATCACTTTGATGATGTGGCAGCAGAACATACCATCATGGTCAAATTTGTAGTAGTCGCATGCATATGTTCCTTCTTCCCAGTATGCAAATACCCTATAGCTTCTATCGCCATAGTGCGGAACCGGAATTCCTATTATGCTCAATTCAAACTGGTAGCCGTGGTCACATTGGTATGCCATGCTTTTTCGCGTCTCACTCTAAAACCTGAATAAAATTTTCCTTGTGTATGTTTTTGCCATTTGTCGCTCCATTAAGCTCACACACCACCAATCCGGGACTATCAAAGTTGTTTCTTTCTCTGCCATCAGCTCGACATTATAAATCTTTTCTTGCACCGACATGTACTGTTGTACAAATTTATATAGGGAGTTACTTGATTTGATGTAATGCTTGAGAACTGGGTGAAGCCTTCGCTTCTTGTTGTGGTTTGCAAGAACGACAAAAGACGTGCATAAAGTAGGCCAGTACCCAAACCTTTCTTTGTTCCCATAGTGAAAATAGATCCAAGTTGTCACGGATATTATGGGTGTTTATCATTTGCATCCAAGCCTCCTTAGATTCCTCCAGTGTCAAGATGTTGTTTACATAGGCATTAAAAGTGTCTAGCAGCTCTAGGTCATTGGCCATGAATGTTTTTATTTTCTCAGTTGCATTTTAGATGATGTGCCATCTGCAATTTCTATGAGTTGCATCCGGAAAACAACACTTATAGCAGCACCCATGGCGGAGTCTTGATCTATTATGATTATTTTTGGCGTTAAGCCATCCATTGCTAGTTTGAACATTTGAAACAGCCACACAAAGTTGTCCTTGAGCTCTCGACACACGAATCTGCATCCAAACTGAAAAGTGAGCCCATGATTGTTTATCCCAATAAATGGAGCACATGGTAGTTTATACCGGTTCGTTAGGCATGTTGTGTCGAATGATATGCAATTATTGTAGACAGTCTTGTATGCTCGCCGTGATTCCCCGTCCACCCAAAATAGGTTCTCAAGCCTATCCACCTCATCAAGTTTTATTTTGTAGAAGAAACCTAGATCGTCATACCTCATCTTTTTCAAGAATGTCAAGGTGTATTGCATGTCATAGTGATTGTTTGTTGGGAATATGCCCTAGAGGCAATCATGGTTGATGATGTTTCCCAAAGTATTCATAAAGTAAAGTTGTCCTTGTATGAACATCAGATATGTATCACTGAATACGTGATTCAGTTGTGGGACTATATATTCATGATTGTTCATACTAGATTGTCCTTGATCATTGAGGTTGTGCTGGATACACAATTTAGACCAATGTGCAAGTCGGCTGATGACACGGTTCCACTTGTCATGGGCATGGTGATGCTATTCCGACTTACACTGATTCGGCTAAAGAGTTTAGCGAGTCAGAATGACCCACAGTTGAGATGCAACGAGCATGTTGTCATTTGCAGTCTCAAGCAATGGAATCCTTTGACCTGAGGTGATTGCATGATCCGAGTTGTGGATCGTCAACTTAGGTTCTATCAAACGATGTTCCATAAATGGGCAGTTATAAAGGTAGAGTTCGGGTTGGTTGTGAAGCAAGCTGCGTGACGTGAATTACCAAGATGGGATTTGCCCCTCCGTAATGGAGAGATATTCTCTAGGCCCTCTCGTGTGGTATGATTCGGAATCATGGCCATGCGCTACTCAGTTAAGTGTTAACCGAGGAGTCGGACTAAGAGTTAGTCCAGTGAATCATATATCATGGTACGAGAAGAGAGTTAAGCTATTTAAGGGATGGCAACTACTCGCCTATATCTTAACAGATATATCGTGAGGCAAAGGGACTTGGACGAAAGTCACATTGAAGGTTCGTCTTCTGACTTTATGGCACTTGGGAGTTGGCACGTCTTGCTAGAGGCTGCTACCATCTATCGACTTGAGACTAAGTGTTCATGGGAGTGAGTTGGACTCAAAGCCATGACGGGATACTTGGAGGAGTAGCTCATGTCGTGTCCAGGTGTACGTGAACCTACAGGGTCACACACTTAAGGGTAAGGAGCTCATGTGAATTAGATCCATGTGGAGATTGGAGTACGGCCTAGATGGGCCTGAAGTGTTGAGCCCAACTAGGAGTGTATATAAGTGGAGTGACAAGGGATAGTCCCTAACCTAGCCGTCACTTTCTCCACTTACATTTCAGGCTAGACATGATCTAGCAATCCTCTGTCCGAAGCTCCTTCCTGTATGTGTGGATACCGGTAGAGGCGTTGCACGTGCGGCGCTTGGAGACAGGAAGCTCGTGGGGATCTGGCGAAGGAGTTTGTGGGATTCGGAAGGCTGTCCATGGGATCGTTCGGCACTACTTCGACGCGCTACATCAACTTCCGCATCTGCGCGTCTAGCGGTAATCTCGTGGCCTATAACCTGAGCTAGATCTTGGGAGTACCGCGTTAGGGAAAAAGTTTTGTTTATCTCTGTGTGGCCCAACATTGTTTTCATTGTGGAAAGATGCCCTCAGGCCAAGTCCTTTTATATGTATGGCACATCATTCAGACTTTCATAGAAACTTGCCATCAGCTGCATCTGTCGGCATGTTTCGATGTTGCATGCATGCAACATCCGCAGGAACACCTTTTCTTCTATTGGTATGTTGCGGTGCGAACACAAGAACCTTGTCAATGAAGGTTTTATTATCGGGGGTGGTTATGATCTCCGGTGAATGTTCAATATACCGCCAGGCATTCTTCCTCTTGACATATATGTGTGTTGTGCATCGAGTCCTTGGGGGTGTATTCTTTTTCCTCTTCTTGACACATGATTTAGGATTTTGTGTGACTTCCTTATCTTCATGAGGTTTTCCAGCTTTTCTGCACACAAGATACACCTTGTTTAGATCATTTTTTGCGTCTTTTCTTGACCAATCTATCCTTATTCCAAACCCCTTCCTTTGTAAATACGCCTTGTAGTGTTCCCAAGATGATTCAAAACTGTCAAAGCACATTCCAGGCGTTGGTGGTTGCAATGTGGAGTGTACTTCATCCCTAGCATCATTAGTAGCATTATTCTCCCAATCATCAGTTGATGTAGTTGTGTGTCCTGCCATTTCTTCGCTTGTGCCACCCGTCGATATTTCTTGTCTAGCTTGTTCAATTATAGTGTGCATGTAGTCATTGTTAGTTTTTTCTTCAGTTTGGACACTTTTTGTTACGCAAGTAAACACAAGTTATTCTATCTGTTTTTGTAGGAGTGGGTAACCAAATTGAGAAGGCATGGATAACAGCAGTTATAATAGGTGGGTAACTTGACCCTACATAGTGGGTAACTTTTTATATTAGCAAGCATTTGTAAACATGTTGTTTGTCATTCCAATGGTAAGTCACACACAACACTGCTGGATAAATGTACTGTTGATTTTTGGGATAAATCGTACATATAAGCATGGATAACTATAGTGTTAGTTGGTGGATAACTTGTATCTACATGCATGGATAACTACTGCATAAATTGGTGTATAACTTGAGTTATACCCCATGTGTGGATTTTATTTCTCCGACTGTGCATAAATATCATACATTCATTCATGACTACAATTTCCTATTCTACTTGCTTCTATTTGTCAAAGTTTTAAATGCATTGGTAGTCACGCACAACACTGTTGTATAATTGCAGTGTTTAATTTTTGGGGTATCTTTTGCATATAAGCATGGATAACTGCTAATGGATGACTCTGTACACATATGCCCGGATAACTACTGCATAAACAGGTGGATAACTTGTATACATATGCATGGATAACTGATGTATAAACTGGTGGATAACTTGATCTTTATACCCCCATGTGTGATTTCTTCTTATCTCTAATTTGTGCATAAACATCATACCTGGAATGTTCTTATTTTCTATTTTCTTCCTATTGTCAAGTTTTTAATGCATTTGGCTAGTCACACACAACATTGTTGGATATATTTCTTGTGATGATTTGTGAGGTAACTTCTATATATAAGCATGGATAACTATAGTGTTAGTTGGTGGATAACTTGTACTCATATTGCTGGATAAGTGTAGTGTTAGCTGGTGGATAACTCGTATTCATATGTCCGAATAACTGATGTATAAACCGGTGGATAACTTATTTACACCCTCATGTGTGATTTCATATCTCTGATTATGCATAAACATCATACCTTCATTCATAACTTGCACAATAGCATTTGTGTGCGAAACATCACCATGTTCCTCCTCTTCTATATCTTGGTTTGGTTCAGCATTAAGGTCGATAACCATGGTGTCCTCACTGTTCAACCAAAATATGCAACATGTCAGGAATTTATAGAGCAATAATAGGATGTCAATTTAGAAACAAATTCATTATCAGGAGAAGTTCTTTGTTTTTGCTACTGTTTGTATTGTTGTTAGTTGTCCTAATTTAGTTGTTTCTCATGCAGGGATCAATATAAACTGATACTAAAGATTAGAAAGTTGTATGTTGTAGTCTGAACAAGATTGGACATATACAGAACCATAGTTTGTTGATTTAGGAGCAAAGTAGTTGTATATTTCCAGTTTTTGTTTAGATTCATGGTATGCAGATCTACAGAACCTATTAGTGTTTTTCCTCTTTGTTTTGCTACCAAAATCATGGTGAATTTAGGATTTTATTGTGATTGAGAAGTACCTGCTATTTTTTCTGTCTTTTTTTACTTTTCAGGAGAAGGAGCGCTGGGCATCAAGATGTGAAGGTGGAGCTCCAATGGCGATTTTGGCGAGAGGTTGAAGACGACATGTACAAGTGCGGAATTAGGGGGTAGCCCTAGAACTGGGGGTTTCGTATGGTTTTGGCTTGGAGAGGAAGATGGTCTATTTTGGGGGAAAGCCCACCTTTCCCCTTTTGGACTCGGTCACGCGTCCGGGACGGGGGTGGGGGCTAGGGACGCGGTATCGGGTCGCGGGAAGCGGTAAAACAAAGTCGGTCGCTGCCGGAACGCCTGCTAGGATCGTCTTTTTTCAGGGCGTCCGATGGGTAGCACGGTCCAAAAAAAACCACACACATCACATTAGGATGAAAAGCTTTGTTCAGCTTCAGTATGTCGCCTAACCCTCGGTATCATGTACATTTGAATACACATATATTGTGATTATCACTTCTAAATCTTGAATGTTGATTGCTCCTTGGAGTTACGAAGATCCCTAAACCCAACAATGGAGACCTATGATTGAGCTTTGTTTTCAGATATGTTTCTTGTTTACCAAGTTCCCTTATTCCCAATGATCCATTCAGGCTGGAGAGGTTCCATTATTCCCAATAACTTTTTTGTAAAAAAATTGGAAAATTTATTTGGCAAGATTGTTCTTCATGATAAGATATACCTTTATGCCAATTTTAGGCAGATTACAGTAAACCATTCCATAGATATGATCATCTTTGTTCATTTGGAAGGATATTTTATTTTTAAAAATATTCCAAGTTTTTCATTTTTTCCGAAATTAGTACATATAAAAGCACTCCGTGCTGAGGGATTGCTTTTTGTTCAATGTTCTTTCAATTTTATCAAAACATGGTCAAACGGATGGCATGGTGTTTATAGCAAGGCGTTAAATCTTTCAAAACACTCACTGGTTCTTCTATACTATGACTACTTTGTATCTAAAAATTATTCTCGAGGATTATTAGGACCAATTTATCAAACACTTGTAGTTCAAACTTGAATTACTTTTGGGTAATGTGTATAAAGTATTGTCTACTTTGTGTGACAATTGGAGAGGTTCTATTTGGCACCATATTTAGTTTACTTGCTTAGAAAAAAACTCATTTTGACAATTAGAAAATGGAAAAAAACGTATAAAAAGTTGAAAACTCTAATTGCAATATTATTTGGCATGATAAGATACAACTTTGCGCTAATTTTATGCATGTTATGATAAACAGTGCAACAAGAATGCAAAATTGGAAGAAAAATGATTTTGTAGTCTTTGCTAAGAGCAAACACTCTTCAAAGGCCTCTTTGCCTAGAGTCAAACGAGAGGCTCTCGGCAAAGCTAACACACTGTTAAATTTCCTTCACCCGCGACAGGAGGGGACACATGTCCACCTTCTTTGCATGAGCACTCGGCAAAGAGAGACTTTGTCGTGTGCCCTGACAGAATGCCAAACGGCCGTTTTCCCATAGCGATTGTTATGATATGCACGTAAGTGGTCCAATAATCTGCTCATCTCATTTCCTGAAAGTGTTTGCTTGCGTTGCATGAATGTCGACTTTGTTTGGATGATGCGGTTGCTTAGTAAACGGAGAAGGAAAGAACATAAAATCTCACACGTCCATGTTATGTCATCTACTATCCTCTTGTAGCAACAAGGCCATTTCCTCTTTCGTGAACGTGAACGACACGAGAAGACATCCCGAAACAATGATCTTTTCTCTGATATAGATGAGATGAAAGTGACACGCTTACCTTTCCAATCAAAGACAAAATAAGGTACAAACACTTTACAAATCACATGTGTTTTTTTTCTCATTTCCTGTCTGTTCTTCCTTCTCCCTTTCTGATGTGATCCAGGCCAGCTAGTAGCATGGCTGGTCTACGTATCTGATTATGACGATGCTGACTTACCCTGAGATGTCGACGTCGAGTAAACATAAATCTATGTAGGCTTGCAAAGTTGACCAGAAGCAGGCATTAAGTTAGGTTGCTGGCTTTCTGCGTCACAATGCACGTATTCAGATGGAAGCGTAATGGCAAGAGATAAGAGTGATGGATGCTCAAATAATCAATCGGTGTATTCATTGCATGGCGTCACGCCGTAGACTGTTCAGCCGCCTTCAAATACAATATCTCCTCCCGATTTTGAAATTTCGTCACATTTTTAATGACATAGATGTCTTTTTCAACGATAGTAGGTAGTAAGAGTCCTCATGATTTTTGGCGACGTGGTGGGAGTAGTAGTAGTAGTAGTGCGAATTGGTTAGTTCAACTAATCCTCCGTGACAAATTCCTAACACTTGATTTCTGGGATTGACTTTTTTGTTTTTTGGCTGTTGTTGTTGAGAAAATCTGGGGTTGACTGTTCTTCTTACGCTTTATACTCGGTTTTGTATGTTGGACTTGCATACCTTGTGTAAACATGAAAGGAGCACACGAGCAATCATGGTCTGCAGAGGCAGAAGCCTGAGATTAGGGGTGTCTTAGAATGATATTCCCTCTCATCCTGACTTGAGATCGTCAAGGGGTAAACTTTTCATGTTGTCTTGAAAATAAGAAACAGAACAGAAGAAGTCTGGTCCTATTGCCTAAACGAAACTACTTCATTTAGAACCACTAGAGAAGAGGGGGATATAGCCCCCAGTGTACCCATGATATATCAGAACCGTGACACCAACACAAGTTAGTCTCACGATTCTAGCACTGACATATCATGGTTACACTGAAGAAACAACCGAAGGGAAGAGAACTACTGGACCTAGGACTTCATTCATTCATATAAACGCTTTTCTTGATGTTGTGCCGATGCCAAAGGGGAGGGAGGAGCCTCTTGATCGATCGCCCTCTTCTTGGTTCATCCCCTCCTGCTCTTCCTGCTGCTGCCGCTGCTCTTGCCGTTGCTGCTGGTGCTGTTGTCCTGGAGGAAGTCGAGGAGCACGGGGCTCCTGCACTGGGGGCACCGGGGGTCGTCCTGCGGGAGCATGACGTAGATGAAGCAGCGGGGACAGGCGGCGAGCACCATGGACGTCGCCTCGGGGCTGTTGGACCACTGCAGGCCGTGCTCGCTCTCCGACGACAGGCAGGAGCTCGGGGACGACTCCTCGTCGTTGGCCATCGCCCTGTTGTTGTTGTTGGAGGAGTCGCCTCTCGTCGGCAGCGAGAGGTTCAGCTTCAGGTCCAGGCCCTTTGAGGAGCTCCTCTTGTTGCTGCGGCTCATCCTCGCCTTGTCTGCACACGATCAAAACGGGGGTTGATTAGTATAGACTCTGAAAGGTAGGTAT
This sequence comes from Avena insularis, assembly GCA_023614405.1. Lineage (NCBI taxonomy): Eukaryota > Viridiplantae > Streptophyta > Magnoliopsida > Poales > Poaceae > Avena > Avena insularis. The sequence goes on along the minus strand of CM042686.1, from coordinate 479,196,362 downwards.
CATCGATCGATCGATCGTTGCAGCAGCAGCTCTTTAGGGATTGAAGGGAACTTACTGTTGTTCGAGAGGCGGGAGGAGTGCGGCGACAGGGAGAGGGGATGCTCTGGAAGGGAAGAAGTCTGGGCGTTGGAATGATAGGAGCGTTGGCGTGGTTGGGTTGGAAAAGAGATGGCCAATATTTATAGTGGGGGTGAGGGAGATGGACGGGGAGAGGTCAATTGGTTTTGTTTAATGCAACAGTGGTGAGGAGAGGGTACTACTACTACTACTCTCTCTTGCGCGCATGTACACGGAGAGGCATTTTTATTACCCAGGAAATCATGGTTGGAGAGTGGCATGGATGAATAATCTGTGTTTGGGTGGAAGAGAGGTGCGAGGTCAGAGGGCTGCTCATGCACACAAGATACTACTACTAGGCAATCTAAATGGACAAGACAGAGGATGGGGTATGTGGTTACAGCTAGAGTTTTTACATGTTCTGCATTGCTTTTCTATACCTTAAAGAAGAAAAGAAATGACGGAAACTATTAACCAGTGCTTTAAGCTTGCTATTGATAGTAATGCAGTAGCTCTTACTCTACACCTTTTTCTGCCTGTTTCCAAAATAGAACCCGCATACTACATGAGTGTGACAATCTCCATGATGCATTTTTTTCTTCTAAATTATATGTTTGGTTGAAAGATGAAACACAACAAGGTGGAGTAATTTAATTGTTCCAAAAGCTTGCAAATGACTGGCCTCCAACAGCTTTTATATCTGCACAGTGTACATGAAAGATTGAAAGGAAGTGTTGTTGACGGTTGAAGCTCATCAATATACGTCCTTCTAATTGCTTCGAAAGCTTATAATTTTTTTGACTGGCCAGCCCCCAATCGATTTCACAACTTGAATGTGATCCATCTTGAATGGGATTCAATTGGGCACAGCGTCTCAAATGCACCACGTAGCTGAAAAAAGGAGGAGGGGGTAGTACTGAACAGACTTGAATGTTGAGCCATCCATGGTTTTTATGGAGTTCTTCAAGATACGCTGCTACTCTGCAGTTTTTAGGCCTTTAAATGGTGCAAACGCAAGGCCTAGGCGCGCACCCATGCGCGCGGTTGCTGCCTCTGGTGCGCATCCTCACACAACAATGACGAAAAAGATAAGCAATACATCAATGCCACTTTGTTTCATGCACATAAGAGCAGGGCAGCCCCCTCTCCCTCCCTCCCTTCTAATGTCATCGCCAGCTTTGAAAACCTCGGCTCCGTTGGGGATTTCGTTTCTTCCAGCTCCAGCTCGCTCGCAATGTTTAATTGCTGGCACAGCCGATATTAACTCTGAGGGTTGACTTGCTAGAGATGGTGCGTCCCTTGCATTTAAGAAAACTTTGAAACTTAGCTTAAGTCATAACTCACTAATGTAATCCCCCAAGATTGCTTACATAACCCACCTTGATTTAATGGTGCGATGGCATACAACTCACTTAAAGTCGTTTTGGTTTGTGTGATGCAATTGGTTTGGTCAATGCTCCGCTGCTTCTCTACATGGTTAAGAGAGAGCCATCTGGAACTCTTCTTGTTTTTCCTTCATTAGTAGGACTAATTATACCATCAATGCCCCGTTTTCGGGCAAACGGAAGCAGTAATGGATGGTTTTGGGATCCAGAGCCAATGCTATCGGCCTCGGGATCAAAGATCAAATTCAGTTCACCCAAGCTTTGTATAATATCTCGCTCACCATCATTCGCCATGATACATGGTGTTTTAACATTGCAGGTAAACAGGTCTGGAGTTGAAGGCAACTCCGGCTCAACTCCGCGGAGACAGGGAGGTTTGACCTGGATGGGAGCTCATAACTGTGGCACTAGGTTACTTAGTACAGGATATGGTTTAAAATGTTTCTTGCACGAACAGAATTTCGATTAGTCGGTGTTTGTGGCCAGACCCATGTGCTCTTCTTTAATTTCCATGGAGGGGAGCTTAGTTACAGGTTAGAAAGGAAAAGTCTCCTGGGTGAATCATCTCTCGTGTTCGACATTATACTGGTTCCATCTGTGGCACTACCCTCTTCTTTTTGGGACTCGTACATTGATAGTAGTACAACAAAAGGAATTGAATAGTTGAGGTGTTTTCCATTTCGGTGTCCTATTTTGAGACGTGTATTCTGATCAACTTTCTTGTGATGGTAAAATGGCACCTCACATGGTGCTGATTTATGTCATGTGTTTTAGGTTCCATATTTGATCCAAAGTCGCTGGAATGTGTAGATACAGCTGATTTTGGGCTTTCAGAAACAAAAATAAATGTTGCTCATTGAGTAGTATCTACATCTGAACTCCATGTGGGTGTGATCCTTACAAATTCTACTCCCTTCTAAATTCAGGACATTTTAAACTTGGGTTGTAGTATACAGTAAGGTGCGTGCCAGGAAACGACGAAAGTGCACAAAAATTCTAGCTGTGAAAGAAACTTTTTGCAGAAAAGATATAAAAAAGATACTGATATATCCTTCTTTATACTAGAAAACCATGTTGCTCCATATTATACCAAAAGCAGCTAATCAAATCGTAAAACATGTAAAAGCGATTTGGCCAAACAAGGTTATCATAATCAGCCAGAATGATAACCCAAGATGGGATGTTAAGATACGATTAAGCCCGGAGAATTGGATAAGCTGCTTTCAGGGTCATTTTTTAGCCTACGTTAACCGATGTTCCTTTGGAGAAGTAAACACAAACTGGTTGAAAGACTAATCCACAGCGTTAACCGTTGTTCCTTTAGGTAGTTTAGTCAGATGTTAAACTAGGGAAATAGTTTTTGCAAAAACATTTCTGGTGAAACTGAGCATTACTAGAAAATTGAAGTATCACCAGCTCACACAACTGTACTACCCAGAAGTTTATCCCTAATCAAATCCACACACTAATTTGGCACTTGGCTAGATAAAGATGATCTATGATCTGTGGCCTGATATGCAGAGGTACCTTCAAATCCTTAAGGAAAAAAGAAGCAGAAAGATGAAGTAGTGAACTCATGACTGAGTTACTGCTTCATGAAGTACTCTGCAATTTATCACTTCAACAAACCACAAGCTTAATGATAAATTTATCTCAAACATTTGAAACAGTTTTACGCCTTCTGAAGATTTGAGCACTCACACTAAAAAATACGCGGGTGCGCATGCAGACAAATATAATGGCCATTCCCCGACAAGTTTTGTGGGTGAAAAGAAAGAGCAAGTAACTACAGGAGTAACAATCTTCCCAATTAGCCATAGACCATAGGCCATTATTTTGCCATGTCTTCTCTTGTTGCATTGGAAGAATAGAAAATAGATCATCCCACCCACGAAGGGAACATCTCCTTAATATTTTAACCATGTTGTGAGCGTGGGGTTTAAGTGCCACGGTTCTGTGTACCCGGGTTCAAATTGGTTAAGGCCAAATATCATACCCTAATCATAGTTAAAAGGAACCTTTATAGCCTTAATGCTGCAGGAGAGAGTCAAACACCTAGTCTCTGCTCACACGCACGAGCGTATGCAACTAACTATGCATTAAGCTATAAGGTTTGTTTAAGGCTAATTCAAGGATAGTGGACTTAGAGTGCAGGCATCGCATTAAACTTTCCTACGTAAAGGTTGGCTCCTTTCAATGCTAGTAGTACGAACTCGGAAGTAAACAAGTGCAACTGACACGTTGCAAGAGGGAACACAACTACTACTAGCCAAATGGAATTGAAGATACTGTGAACTTCATAGCCTAACCTCGATAAAGATAACCTAAAGATTTGAACCTCATAATACCCACATGAGTATCATTACTCAGAAGTCTAGCCCTAATGTCAAACCCTTAGGACTACTCTAGATCTTTATTTATTTTTAATGCACTGACCGTACTAATCCCCTTATGTATCTTATATGCTCAGTAAACATTTACCTTAATGCATCTCTTCTGCGTTTGAATTGAAGCTTCTTTCTGGCCGATACACTGAAAAGCATTAGTGCACTGTGTTACTGATAGAAATGCAGTAAGAGGACATTGGATGTTAAGTGAAGTAAAGAATCGGATCTCTGAAATTTTATTAATGCTAGGAGCCTAGCACAGTAGTGGGTCATATATCAAACAAAATTGTATGAGCATTCCTCAGTAGGTAAGCTCCTCAAAATCCAACCTTTACATAAACACCACTTATAAATCTTATTTGGTTAAGGAATTTAATTTCAGTATACATGGAATAACCCCATTTTTCTCCCTAACAAAATCAAGTAGCGAATATTTAGTTTCACCTACTATCCAAGTGCTGATAGTTTCGACAGGATATCATTCCAGGATTCAGTTCGTGCATGATAATGTTAGCCATGTGCTGCAACATGCACACAGTAGACACAGGCCTCGTGCACACGCCCACACAAGGACATAGTGCTGCAATGCACACATCCCACAAAGGATCTAACATAGAGACCAACCAGATAGGCAGAGAATTTAATGGCATTATTTATATATTTCCCAAATTGTCGTTACTCTTGTAGGTTACTAGCTAGTACAAATATCTTAAGCGAGATGTTTGAATCAGATTGTGGTTTAATTAAGAGCAACTTCACTGACCTGGGATAGTGCTGTTGGCACAGCAGCAAGTTATTAATACACCTAGGGTCGACAGGGTTATAAGTTTGTCTGTCACAACGGAGCCTAATAGTTCCATACACCAAAGAAATAAGGATCGTGCGCCACCTCTGGTAGAGGTGCTCCGATAGGTAGGTGATTGGATGAGGTCTACATACCTAGGTGAGCACATGTAAGCACTAACCTTTGAGGAGAGGTATCATGTATCTATGAATGTACTATATCCTTTATATAATCAGAAAAGACTGAAGATCACGACTTGCCAATGATCCCACTACATCATCATACCCAGATCTTATATAAATCTGGAGATATGCATATGATATGAAGAATTGGAGATACAGGAATGATCAATGATAGAGTGCAACATAGTGCCTACTCGTGCTCTTCGCTACAAGCCGACATTGTATTTTCTAACAAACAAGTCTCAAAACCATAATGCAAATTCATGGTCTCAATAGTCAACAACCATGCATATTGATCCTGAGAGAAGGTAGCCATTTCCTAGCTGGTTTAGGTCTCATTTTATAAGCAATTATCTCTCCCAACAATATCCACTGATTTACTGACTTGCATATCTATCTCAGGAAATATCATCCTAGTTCTGCATGCTACGTATCATAATTAACATAGCCTTACAATGTTAAAAAACTAGTATCAACTGAACAATTCTCAACCATATGAATGGACCACAGAACCATGTGTAGGAACTTCACATGCAGATGCAATGTCCAGAGGGCCTACCGAAGGTGATCACACTTGGTTCCATGCAGGAAAAGGTCTAATCGCTTTCTTTAAGACTGGATGAGGAGCGCATAATTTAATAGGTGCCTGACATGTTTCTGATGTACTGCTTCTACAATCAGCTATAACGAAATTTTCATATTCAAGCATTCGAAAGCACCTTCCATCTACCTAAAAGTTAAATAGCAACTCTGCATCAGTTAAGACGTGAGAAACTGCTTGAAATTTTAGTATAGTGACTTAAGCATGGCCTTCTGGATTCCATCAAGTGATTAAGACACAATTAGTTATCCAGGTGTATACAGTACACTTCTGTGAGCCTGGCATCAAGTTAATCAGCAATGAGTCCTGTTAAAATCCTAAGTCTCACCTCAGAAATACAACCACAGTTCAAAAACCCTCCTCCAGACCTAAAACAGTGTGCCTATCGGTATCCGTATCACTTCTAGCTGATAACATTATGAGGAGGGAGTGTAGGTGAAGCAGAATTTTGGAACATGAGTGATATTCTGAAGTAAATTCTAGAAAAATAAACTGAATAACAGTCCCCACTGTGATTACAGGACCTTGCTCTTTCAAACCTGAACATGGCAATGTTTGAGTTGTTTACTTTAGCAATTACAATCAAACATTAACAGAGTCATGGACTTCACATGTAGCAGAATTTTGGAACGTGGCTGATACTATGAAGTAATTTCTATAAACATAAACTGAATAATGCTCCCCATTGTGACTACATGATCTTCAAGTTTCAAACCTGAACATGACAATATTTCAGTTGTTTACTTTAGCGATTATTATCAAGCATTGATAGAGTCATGGACTTAACATGGACATGCATAAGAAGTGGTATTATATCAAATTTCAGAAGTGTGATAACAGAGCTCAAATTTGATCAATCAGTATATTCCTGCTAAATTTTGTCTTGTCAATTAAGGCTCAGTTTGCAGTTGCTGAACTGTGTTGTATTGAACTTACTTTACAATCTGTTGCAGAAAAATAGCCATGAAAGCAGGAAAAGGCTGGTTGGCAAATGGTGAAATAGACAAAAGCTGGTTGGATACGCTCGATTATCATAATCAACCTCAATGCCAAAGGTAGCCTAAATATATGAATGAAAACCTCTTAAAATTTGTTCAATTACACATAGCTGCAACAATTGCGATGATATTTATGTACTTATCAATATATCTAACTACACCTGGTAAGACTTGTATTCGACAGTAAAACATGGCAGTCATGCAGACATTATGAATAATTAGAACAACCGATACATATCTCCAAATTCATGCACATTAATCAAGAGAAGAAATATTTCCGTGTGAAGGCTCCCATTCACAAGTTCAGAGCATGTGTCATGGTAGCAAAGTATCAACAACTGGGCATGCACCTTGTCCTCTTCATAACTCTGAAAGGTGAAGCTTAAAGTACCTTCATATCAAATGCCAATAATTTGTATCTTGAACAGGGCACTATTGTGAAACAGTATAAGGGTCGTTCACAGTATCTGCAAATAACACACACTCAGGCACATTCATGGAAGCAATTATCTAGTTGCAACATGTAACTGGCAAGTGTACTGAACTCCGCAGTTAGCACCTTTAGGACATATAGTTGAGGTAATGACGCCAAAATGTTTACTCCACAAAACTTCTGATGAGATGGCCCTTTAACAAATGGTGACACTGAAGACTGAGCCCCAAATGAGGTACGGTAACAAAGCTACCGGATTTCCCTGAGCAACATAATAAAAACATGAGCCTTTCTTCTTTTTTGAGAGGAAAAAAAAGAGCTTTCTGTTACTTGATGAAATAACATCAAGCGTCTCTCTTCAAAAAATATCTATAGAAGGCCAACAGAGCAGGATAAGTAGATAGTACTCGCTCCGTTCCACAATATAAGACATTTTGGCAAAGCTGTTTTAGCATGCCAAAACGTCTTATATTATGGGAAGGAGGGAGTAGCATTTAACAGGGTGCACCTCAAAGTTACAAATCAGTACGGAAGTCTATGTTCTTGCAAAAAAAAGTGTGGACATCTCAGGTGAAACTAAAAAGGATCCCCTTCCCCAGCACACTTGGCATCCAGTTTGCATAAGACATTTAGGACACTCAAACAGCAGCAGATCTAACAGAATTCTAACAAAGTATCAACGGCAGTTACCGCCAGTTTATACAAAGTCCCATTAAAAAGGATCCCTTCCCCAGTAACTTGGCATCCAGTTCACATAAGACATTAGGACAGTCAAGCAGAAGCAGGTCTAAGAGAATTCTCTTATCGAAGTATCAACGAAAGTTACCACCAGTCTACACAAAATCCCATTGAAAGGCCACAGGAGAAATCACCAGCATAGCTCTAAAACCAACTAAACATCATGATTGAACTATTTGAAACCATCGTTGGTTCCACAAGTGTTTTTCAGTGATGTAATACTTACTTGAATAAGTTTTCACTGATATGCTGCTTACATGAACAAGTGCTCATCCTCAGAACCCTCTTTTCTCCCTTTTTATCTTCCTCCGCCTCCCTGTCCTCACGTCCACCATGGCAAGTGTGCTGGTGTGGGGTCCAGGAGATGCCACCTGCACAACCAGTATTGACCCCTCTACTTGCGCCGCCCTTGCCTCCACTGGGCTGATCCCGAGCCATGTAGGCGACACTTCTTCACCACCACACCGAGGAAGCTGCAGGTCGACAAGTTCGTCATTGTGCGTCGGTTCCAGGAGACCACTTCTGCCGTTCACATCAGTACCCTCGCCGTGAGGTAGACCCTACTCCTTGGTGTCTCCCAGTGGCTTACTTTGTTTGATGCAAGCAGGATGCCCTCATACTGGACATGCTTGAGATGCCAGAGAGACATGAGTCAGGGTTCATCTGGGACAACAGCGGACATAGTGAAGCTCCCAAATTAAATCCTTGGCAGACACAACAGAACAAGTAGCAAAAGAACCATGAAGGAAAACAATGGGCAGATAGAGATTTAAGTGCAAAATGCTATGGCACAGTTCTTGTCGAAGGATTTGACTGGCATTGCTCGGCTTGAAATTAACTTGGAGCTCCTCCTCGACGAGCGTAGGAGCAAGGGCAAGTGAGTTCGAGTGGAAGGTTAAGGCATGGCAGACAGAGAGGAACAAAGTAAAAGAAAAAGATGAATCTGGCAAGGTAGTGACACACTGATAGCCGTTTCATCTTAATTTTATGTGGCTCTTTAAGATAATGTGGCGGTGATGGGCCATACAGCTGATATCAGTCAAATGGGTAAAGTGACCGTTTCTGATAGCTAAAGGGTGTGTTTTAGACGTTTTGGAGTTGCGTGTAGATAAGAGTTCAGAGATAGACAACACGTGCATGCATTGTGCAGGAAGAATGTTTCATGTTGTAAAAGTTGTGGAAAACATATACAGGTGTATTGTGCAAAACATGTGTATTAGCAAGAAACGTGAAAGATATACCCATTTTACGCTGACATGTTTTATTATACTTGAAATGTGCTGTTTTTCATGAAACAAATGATTTCATTTCATAAAAAATTATAGCTTTCATCTACATTGCAGCTACAGCCATAGCCAGACTACCTTGTACGCTGGAAGTAGGAATTCAGTAGTGATCATAAGGACCCTAGTATTAGCAGCACATTAACTGAATAAGTAGTAAAGAAGATTAAGGAGTGACTCGGTGGGAAAGAACACTCACAGGACCATCTCATCAACAATGGCAGCAGTGGATGATATCTGACCAGCAATCACATAATCCTCTTGTTCTAAACACAAGGCAATGTCAGCAATAAGTAGGAGCACTATGCAACTGAACATTCAACCTCAGATGGCTTCATGCCTCTTATTAACCTGAGACAGGAAACTACCATATTTGTCTATGTCAGAAAGGAGCCAACTTCTATTGTAAACATCTTCAATTTGAGTGTAAACCATTTTTCTGATGATCTCAGCCAACATGAGTCAACAATGAAAGACATATGTGCTGTATTTTTCCACATTCACAACATAAGTCTATTACTCCAGTCAACTTTCCAATAAGGTCCAGCAAACTAAGGCAAGATAAATACATCAATCTTCTCACCTAATGCGTCATTGCAGAACAAGGGTTCGACCTGCTATTTTTGTGATCCCTTTTCCAGTCATTTCAGCTCTAACTTCAGAAACATCCACCCATCTGTCAGTGTTAGCATAAATATTTGACAGGGAGACATAATTCCCAGCATTATCTGGTTCAATTTTGAAGAGCTTCTGTGCTGCAATTTTTCCAAGTTCAATATCACCATGGAGTATGCATCCACCCAACAATGCACCCCATGACCCCGGATGAGGTTTTCCAGGCATTGACTTGATAAGCTCATATGCATCTCTCAGCATCCCAAAACGTCCAAGAAGACTTACAAGGCAAGCATAGTGATCACCACATGGCACAATCAAGTACTCATTCTTCATCATACCAAAGTACTTCTTCCCTTCTTCTACTAGGCCAGCATGATTGCAAGCTGTTAGAACAACTGTAAACACCGCGTTATCTGGAGAGAGGCCCTCCAAGAGCATCCTAGAGAAAAGCTTAACAGCCTTGTTAGCTGAACCATGAAGGCAATGACCTTGCATCATCGAACAGTAGGAGAACACATCTCGAACTGGCATAGACTCAAATAAAACAGTAGCCCTCTCCATGTTCCCACACTTTGCGTTCATGTTTACGAGACCTGACAACACATGGGCATTGTTCATATCTATAGAATACCTCATGATGTAACCTTCAATCCATTTGGCCAACATGATGTTACCCAGTTGGGAGCACGCTGTCATGAGAGCAACGATAACAAGCTCATCTGGGCATATGTCTTTCTCACGGAACTCCTTAAAAATCCTTAAAGCCTCTCGAGGGTAACCATTCTGCGCATAGCCTGATATCATCGCTGACCATACGAACACATCCTGGTCCTGTAACTTATCGAACAACAGTCTGGCACCTTGCATATTTCCTGCCTTTGCATACCCACCAATCAACGATGTGTGTGCTGCAGCAGTTCTCTCAGGCATTTCTTCAAACAGCCTCCTTGCACTCTCCAAGTCCCCGCACTTCACATACCCATGAACCATGGCGTTCCAATGCACCACGTTCCTGTGCGGTATTCGGTCAAACAACTTCCGGGCGGATAAAACGTCACCACAGTCGACGTAGGCCGTGATAATGGCAGTCCAGGAGACCTCGCTGGGAATGATCATTGACTCGAAAAGTGCCCTGGCTGCGCCAGCAGCGCTGCACCTTCCGTAGAACTGAATGAGCGCCGTGCGGACGAAGAGATCGGTGTCGAGGCCGAGGCGTATGGCGGCGGCGTGCAATGCCGAGCCGGTGGTGATGCAGGGTACGCGGGCGCACGCGCGGAGGAGGGAAGGGAAAGAGAAGGCGTCGGGGCAGGCGTTGTGGCGGATGAGATTGAACTGCGCGAGCGCGGCCTGGAGCGGGGAATGGCGGGAGAGTGAGGCGAGAACGGTGTTGCGGAGGCTGAGCGGGACGGCGTGGGGAGGGAGAGCGGAGAGGAGGGATTCGGCGACGGAGGGGGAGGCGAGGGCGTCGCAGGCGGCGGCGAAGCGCGCGAGGAGGGCCTGGTAGTTGTGGAGGCCAAGGCGAACGATGCGGGTGTGGAGCTGGGCGAGGCAGCGAGCGGTGCGGCAGCGGCCGAGGAGGGTCGCGACCGGAGGGGATGGGCGGCTGCCGGCGAGTCTCATGCGGCTGCTGCGGCGAGTCGGCAGGCGGGTGGGGTGCTGCTGGCATTTGGGGCCTGGAAGTGTTGATTTCGGCCTTTGCCATTTTCTACTTTTGAACTCGCATCACTTCAGATTTGGTTCGCAGCCTGGACTGCCCCTAAGTGGGCCTGTCCAGTATCGCTCTTTCGCCATCCAATTGCAATGAGATTCAAATAAATCTAAAAATTTGCTCTAAAAAAATTAACCTAAAGCAATCCTGCTTAGCGCTTCCGCGCTCCCGGCACCAATACCGGCGGGTGTCATTATGGTTACCTTTCACGTCCGGACTCCGGGTAAAAACCCTTGACCGTTTAGTCTCGACAGAGGCGGCATGCTCAGTGTCACCCTCTTTGGAGCGTCTTCGTGGAGCTCCGATACCTCTCAGTCTCGGTTTGTTGTAATCGGTTGGAAAGTTCAGGTCTTGGATCGAGGCATTTCTGGCGCTAGCATGGGCCATTCTCGGCGGTCTTCTATCATATACATCTGACTTGGTTATCACCACTCCATCCTCGTTGTCTGCTAGCAGGATCAACGCTCCACGACCCTAAGTGAGAGGGCAGGCAGCCCTTTCCGGTGACGACTTGGTGGGGGTGGTGCGACGATGTCTGATGGCTTCACAAAGAGGTGTAGGGTCATCTCTAGTTAGTAGTCGTATGTGCTTCTTCGGGGTGTGGCTACTCATGTTTTTTTTTTGTTTTATCTTTGATCTTTTTGTACGAGGGTTCTCTCATCATTTTATATAGATTCGTTCATGTGGCTTTATAAAGCAGGACACAGATCGGTTTCAAGTAGAAATTGGAATGTGGAATAATGGTCTTTCGTCTTTACCCCCATATGTGTATTTCCTTCACTCCCAACGTTCCGGAGCTGGTGGTCTTTTAGTTTCTCTCTCTTCTTCTTGGTCGCGGGTCCAGTGATGATGTTGGTGACGTCTTGTGAGGTTTTTTCGTGACGGTGTCCATGGCCACCGTGCATTCAAAGGTATTGTACTCCCTTCGTTCCAAAATAGACGTTGAAGGTTTGTTAAAAATTGGATGAATCTATATACTAAACAGTATTTAGATTCATTGGAATTTTGACAAAACTGAGAGATTTATTTTGGGACTGAGAAAGTACAATATTTGACCTATTGTGGTGGGTGGCTCATACGGCTATTCAAAACATTTGAGGTTAGTCGATTTTGTGCTCGTATGGTGCTCTTCTAGGGATTATTCACCACATGCATTGACATTGGAGAACATCAAGGTGCGATTGGCGGAGTTAGATAGGGTGACTTGGTAGTGCTTTGATGTGAATTTGGAGTATTTGCCAATTCTTTTATTGTCGCCTTTTTTAGCCTTTTTTTTTGTCTTTTGTAACATCTTTGTATAATTAATAAATTAGACAATTGGTCTGCAAACATTAGATTCAAATTGAACTTCTTAATTAAGATGTTGAGGAATGTTAATGTCCACATGGGATTTCGTGCATCACTAAAGGAAATGTTATGCCGAAAGATTGTTTTGGTCTCTTAGCATTTTCAGCAGCCATCTCAACCCTAGGAGGTGGATGTAACATCCCAATTTCTGCAACCCTGATTAGTGGTCCAGAACGCCAAAATCAGGGGGAACAAAATTTTTTTCTTTTTCTTGTACATTGGTGCAGTGTTTGCTTGTTGTTTGTTTGTGTTTGTGCATGTGAGCGTATACCATATGATACTCCTTACCTCACCATCAGTTGACAAAAGCTATTTAACAAAACTATCCTGGCTCATTTTACATATTCTCAAATGTTCTGGCATTCCAAAACATGAGCCAAGATGCTTCTTGTAGCACCCCGGAAATCCACTACTAGAAAATCGCTTTCTAAATACTACTTTGTGCATCATCATGAGATCCGCATGCATCTTTTTTCCTAAAACTATTTTGCTAAAAGCCCAATTTTTGTTTTCTACAAATACCCCTTCTATATTCAAATATAAAACCATGTTCCGCTCGGATCTTTATTTTTGCCTAAAACATATTTGTAAATGTTTTGTTTTAAATAAAAGAAAAGTAAATAAATAGTATAAATATTTTGTTAGGGGGAGGCAGTCCATCTAGTCAGGCCCAAAGGCCCAACTAGACAGACCACCTACTACCCCAAACCCTAATTCCCCTAACCTTAACCCTAGCTAGACCAACACCACTCCCCTCCATACTGCTCACACCACACAGCGCATATAGCTACGCAAAGCGCCCACATCCACCCTCTTGCCACAGACATGCACCACTGACACCCACTGAAACCGCCTCGGGATCTCCACCTCCACCCACCACCTGACCCCGCTCCCAACCGCCCCCAGGCACGCCTCCCCCGCCTGCCTCTCTCCCCTGCATCGCCCTCCCCCGCTCCGCTCCGCTCCGGCCCGCTCCGGCCGAGCCCGGGCCCTCTCTCCGGCGCCGCCCCTCCTTCCCGCCTCCGCGCTCCCTCCCGCGTCACGCGACGCCGCCGCCGCGCCTCTCCTCCACCAACCACCGCCCCCGCTCGGCCTCGGTGCCCCGCCCAGGCGCGTCCCCGGCCTCCTCCCTCCGGCCTCCCCTCCCCCTGCCGGGCGCCCTCCTCTCCTTCCTCTCTTCCCCGGCCCCAGCCACCTCGCCGTCGTCGCCCCGCCTCCAGTTTGCGGCCGCCGGAGCCCCAGCGCCTCCGCCGCCGTTCGACCTCGGCCCGGACCGCCTCGCCATCAGCGAGCGCCGGTCCTCTCCTCTCTGGCCAAGGCCGCCCGCGACCGTCGCTGCATCTCCTCTCCTCCGCCGTCCTCGTCCTGCGCGGACCCGCGCGTCCTCGTCCTCCCCGTCGAGTGCCCTCTCCGCGGCCATGTCCCTGGAGTTCCACCGTCATCCGCAGGGCTCGTGGCGGCCTTGTCCTCCGCTGCCCGGTGCTCCCCCTGCAGTCTGCTCCTCGTCGTCCCGCGCGGCGCCCCTGTCCTCTTTTCGGTTAGCAGGCGTATACCTCTGTTATGCCTCTGTCTGCTAGAGTTTGGAGAGGATCTGGTGGTAGTGGCCATGTGGTGATGCTGGAGTGGTGGCTATACTTTTGTACCACCACGAACGTCTACCGTCGCAAAACCGATAAACCATGTCCTCGGCTGCAACCTGTGGGCAAGTTATTCGAAGACTCTGGGCACACAAATATGATAAGTTCGTCGATTGCAAGATTTACTTGGAGCCGAATATTAGTAACACCGACCAGATCTCCCGAAAATCGTCTACATGGACTTCAAGATCTCCTTCCTGGAGTTGATGACCCGATGACGCCAAGATCTACATCACGGATCCGCCGGGCAAGACCTCGAAGGCTGTCGACGTGTGAAGATGTACCCTCAGAATTCTGAGGAGGTCGGCAAGAACGCCTACACGGACGCCAAGACCCGGATCCGAAGACCGCTAAGATCGCCACGGAACGGCAAGCTCTCCATCCCGGATACGTCAAGTACTTCATCGCGGACGCCAAGACCGACCCGATACGAGGACCCGACAAGATCTTCGTGACGACAAGATCGGCACCGACCAGGGCGGATCCGATGTGCCCCCGACGTCAACCAAGTTCTTCTTCTCGGATGCGACAAGATCTACCTCCGTTATCCGAGGGCGATTCCGCCGTTTTCCGCCCCCGTCGAACCCTGTCGAACCCCGAACCCCTCGGAGCCCAAGTTCGCCGAACCCTAATGTGATTCCCTATCCGAGATCCCATTATTTTTATAATATGACATTATCGTCTGTCGCATATTAAATTGTTCGTCCTCACATGCATATTTGTGTGGTTTGGGGGCCTTATGCCGATTAACCATATAATTAAATATGGGATCCATATGCGGACTTTTCTAGTCGTATATTGGTCCCATTTAAATTTGTATAGCGAACCAGTGTCATATTTTGCCTTATTAATACAACATTTAAATGGCGGGTATCTAAACAACATGAACCTTCTAAATAAATGTCGGGCCCCCGGTTCCGCTTAACATTGCCTAGTTGCATCGCATCTTGCCATGTCATGCATCATACATGCATCATGCCCGATCTTCTGTCATAGTATTAAATAGTGCATCCGGTGTTTGTGCTAGTGTTTTGCTTCTTCACGGACTAGGCCGTTGAGTTGATGCGAGTGTCGACCCGATCTTCGGATGAACCTTCGGCAATGTTTTCAAGTAGCACCTCCCTTTCTACCTATCTTACTTTTATAGTCTTTATTTCCTCTGTTGATCTATTGCTATCCGTGTTGCGATGCTATAGTTTTCGCATTTCGTGATATCCCTTGCAGCCTTATATTGCCTTGGACACATCCTATTACCTATTGTTGGTAGATAGTTGGACTTATGCGTCGTGAGTCGCTTGCTCTAGTGCTGTGCGTCTCGTCGATTACAGCTTGTTGGAGTATTGCCGTGTGTTTAATGTTGGAGATGATCATGGCTTTAATTACTGTTTAACAACTAAAATTGAAGTAGGTAATGCAGAGGCACCGGTGGGTGATAGACAATATTTGGTTTCCGGCCGCTCACTGGTGTCCCGTAGGACCCCGAGTTCTTGACACTGTTAGAGATCGAGCGCTAACCACATGTGGGATGTGTGGGCACCCCATCGATTAGTACCTGATTTCAAAGTATTGTACCGGGGCCACAACTAGTTTGAGGTTTTATTTACTATCTGTACTTATGCCATGCTTTACAGCTTCATTTAAATTGTGCGAGTCTTTGCCTTTTCGTTTGTTATTAGAGCGGAGTGTTTTCGCGGTATCGACAAGCCAGTCAATTTTCGGGTTCCCGATCGTTACGACCGACGCGAAACCACGAGTCCGTCTCGGAGACCGGCCGACTTCGCTATGGTAGACTTAGTGGGTGGCCCCATGTACTTGCTTTGGGTGCAGGAAGCGTCATGACTTAGGCCCCCGACATACCGATGGGTGTATGTTAATTGATCGGCAAAAGGGTCAAGTGCGTGTGGATACTTTGGTGCACCCCTGCAGGGTTAAATCTTTTCGAAAAGCCGTGTTCGCGGTTATGGACGACTTGGAGCACAGTTCTCGATCATAGACAAGTATAACTAAAGTTTACTGTTATAATTTGACTTGTATCCGATGTGACTAGTAATCAGCTCAACTACAACGGAATGGCTAAATAAAAGTACCAACAACTGCTGGGTTTTGGGATATCTCATGCTAATTGTATTTGACTAGTAAGTGTCGCAACTACAACGGAATGGTTAACTAAAAGTGCTCATCGCTTATTATATCAGATGACTATCTATACTGACTAGTAATTGCTGCAACGATAACTGAATAAATAAACTGCCAACTGTGAGTTCCTCGGTGACTTCCTCGTTTGGTCTCGAGGGAAATACCAGATGGGTATGTTTGGTGGTAGCATCAGGTTGGTTCCGAATAGGTCTTTCTTATCCCCTCTCGATGGCAGCGGTCATATCGAGTCTCTATAGGTTGTTTAGTGCATGCTGCCGCTTGATCCACCATACCTATGTAGGCGAGGACCGCCAATTCTAGTCTCGCCGTGTCTTGGCCTCGATCGACGCTCCTCTTTTTCCTTTGCCCTTTGTCGGCACCCCTTTTGTTTAAGCAGGTTTTGAGATCGACGTTGTTAGCAGGGTTACCCTTCCGACTTGGCCTGGGCAGGGTTATGGACGCCATTGGTTATTCTTCAGGGCTCTTAGCCCCATTTGCATCTTGTCTGTAGTCGGACGCTCTATCATTTTCAAGGTGATTTGGATCTTTGTATATTACATCTGTATTCTTGGCTCTTTGAGTCGCTGTTGTATATATATATCTGTTCTGTGGGCCCTATCGAGGACTGTTGTGTAATGTTATTACTTCGTTTTCCACCCGCACGAAAGTGCCTGGTGGGCACCTTTGAATCGTTTCTATGCGGGTTTGGCGGGATTCGCTAAAACTTGCATAGGGCCGATTCTGAGGGTGTTACACTTCTGTAACCAAAACTATTTTAGTAACCTCTATTGAAAAAACTCTAGAGTAATATATAAAATAATCTCCTTATGTTTTCAAGACAGAACCTCCCACTACCACTACCTCTAGGATTCTCAAAACCTTGTATAAAACCTTTGAATCCTACTCTTGGTAGGGATACCAAGGACCTTACCTTGTTCAACTCCAGCCTATTCAAAATACCCATCCTTACCTCAAGCTAAGCTTGATGGTAACCCCAGTAGTAGTTGGTTTGCTTGTGAGATGAATTGCCTTGATCTGCTACTTGGTTTGTCTGCTTAGGAGATAGTATGAGCTACTCTAGGAGCTCATCACTAGGATCAAGAGGTTTCCAAATCACCACACCCTAATCAAGAGTACAAAGCAGGATCTAATCTCTATATACTAGGTGATCATTTAAAACCCTTAACCAGATCAATTCTGCAGTGATCCATTCTAGAAGTTTCCAAGTCAATGAAGACCAATATCAAGCATGGATCCTTTCTACTCAATCTACACTTCAACATCATCCACTCGATGATGCTTGGGTACCTTGCAATCCATCAAAAACATCCCCTCTCATGCTCTAGTAAAAAACCCTAAATCTGCCAAATTTGGCTGTCTGGAAAACTATTTCCAACATCACCTTTTTGAATGCCTCCTTTTCTCAACCCTTGTGCATTTCTGAAAATGCATCTAAACCATCTTGTTAACCATCCTGAGGAATACCAAGGCCTACTATTGCCCTTGGTTATAGCATCCTCCAACCCACTTGTTCTTGATGGTTTTGCAGACAAGGAAATAACTTTTCCTGCAAATCTAGTCATCATGCCTACTTTGACAGAAGCTCACACCATCATCCAACCTTCTATGGACCAAAACTTTGCATGGTTGTGATCTACTCATATAGGTCTATCAATACCTACTTTACTTGTTCCAAGTGGATCCTTGTGCTTCTTAAACCCATAAGGTTTTGAAGGCTAGTTGATAATCTGCCTTGGCAGGCTTATTTTATTCAAAGTTTGAAAGCCTGTCTTGGTGAGCTCAAGAAGTATCAAGCTCAAACCTATACACCATGGTGATCTACATCACTTGGTATATCCATACATATATCCCATACCCCAAGGGGAGCTCTGAACTCCAAGATCCAACCCGATTTTGATGGTATGAAATTAACATCACCCTAGATCCTTAATCTAGGGTATTCCACCAAAATCAACTTGGATTCTCCAATCCCAAGGTTGAAAATGCTTGATACACCTTTTCTACATCACCTACCTTGATCATAAAGATTTATAAAATATTTTCCAGAATTATTAGGGCTCCAAATCTAATAAATCTCTTTAATAGTCAAAATCTCCAAAACTTCTTCCATAAAGGAAAGTTTGGTTTTTGCCAAAACACTTCCCCAAATTTTGGCTCAATTGAGGCCCATACATCATACCCTACCTTCCCACTTAAAAAATAAATATTTTTGGAGAGATTTATTATTTCTTTTTGCCCTTTTTCTTAAATGGCATAAATGGAATAATAATTGTTTTAAATACTTTTACCTTCCAATAAATCTTGGGAAAAATTCCCCTAAGTGTGTATTCACATTTGGGACCATCTCCAACCAAAAACCAATCTTGTCCAATGTAAAATTTTCAATTGATATGCTAGAAGTTACTTCTGCACTTTTTGAATAAATGATCTAAAGTGGACCAAAATTCATCCAATAATTCTCAATTAATTCATGGAGTTATATATGATCCACACCCATCTACCAGCATCTTTGTCTCATCTTGCATAGGTCAAATTTCTAGACTTCCTTCATGACCATCTATTTAATCAAATTGGGCAAACTAAGGAATTATTGAGCCAAACCAAGGATCAACCACCCCCAAGGCTCACCACCACTCACCACAGCAACCCCCATCTCCTCTGGTCGTGATCACTGTAGCAAATCACTGTAGCAGCTTGTCCTCTAGTGCTTGGACACTAGAGCTTATCCCCATGTGGGTGTCTTGCCTTGCAAACCTCCCTACTCCCCTTGCAGGTGCTGCACACTGCTCCCTCTACCCTGCAGCTCGACCACAAAACCACCTTCCCTTAGCCCATAGCAATACCAGCCCTGGTTTCACCCCCTCACCCTTGCTCCATAGGCCATGTCCATCATGGACCTCTCCTCTCGGGTTAAATACCCCAGGCCACCCAGCTCTCCCCTCTCTGGCGCATTTGCCCCCAATCACTCTCCACTCCCCTCCCCAGAGCACCCTCTTCCTCTCCCCTGCTCTGCTCTGCTCGAAAGAAGAAGAAGCGGAGCTCTCGGCCTCTTTCAAAAACTCGAGCGTAGCTCCTCGCTATCTCCTTCTCACCCTCTGCATGTCATCCTATCATGCTCCCCTACCTCTCCTGACTTGCCCCATGTTTTTGTTTGGCCCAGGATCACCTCTACTGGCCTCACCGACGAGCTCCGACAAGGCTGCCTTCGGTCGTCGTCGTGGGGGTAGGACCCCGTCCCCAACAGGGACCGTGCCGACCATCCCCGAGCTCGCCGTCTTCCACCGCGTCGCCCTGGACCATCCTCGACCTTCCCCGAGCCCCAGGTGAGCTCCCCGCGCCGCCTCTGTCACCCCCTAGGGTTTGCTCGCGCCGACGCGCCTCGGAGGAGGATGACGAGCTCCTCACCGTTGATGACCCTTCTAATCCAACGACTGTCATCGCCCCGTACCCCTTTGTCGTCCCACCGACGCCAACATATGGGCCCCGCCCAGCGGGATTCAAAACCGCTCCTGCCCACGCGTGTTGCTGCCTCGTGGGCCGATTCCTCCCCGGCGGCCCAACTCCCCCTGGAAAACCAGCCCGTCTCCCATTTCCTCTTTAATATTTTTCCACCAGATCTGTTTTGACTATTTGGTTTAAATCCTTTTAAAAATGGAAATCAACACAAAGTGCCCAGATCTAATTTTTCCTAGGTACATGTATATTTTCTCTAGCACGCAGTACCCTTGGATAGCCCAGATTATGTATAGATTCTTTATATTAAATCAATATCTAGAAGGTATCTAAAACCCTCCTAAAATCCTACCGGTAGTTTTACAACTCCAATTTGAACAAAACCACTTTGCACTGAAAGGTATCAGTAGTACCATGCATGCCACCCCAGCCCCATACCAAGTGGAGCTTTGGAGTTGCTGCAACAAAAATAAAAATAGCAGAGACTTTCTGCCTTTAGAAAATTCTCTAGGCCAATCCATAATAGCTTTTACCCTAATTCCATCTCTAATGGATTATCTACATCCATACCTAACCAAACCTAGGAGATCTTAATTGTTGGAACTCATGTTGAGTTTTGGTGGAATAAACATTTATGTGCATGGTTTATTAATCAATATAATCACTGCAGGAGTTATATAAATCCAAACAAGGTGATTCCAATTTCTACAGAAAGGTATTCTAAATGCCTACTATGTGCCCTTGGAATCAAATCAAAAGCTTTTGTAGATTTAATCTGGTGCAAAAGACAAGTTGTGTATAGAACTACCTTTGGGAATTTCCTGAGGGCATTCTGGTAATTATTTTGACATGATTCCAACTCTCAGTGAACAAGTACATCAGGACCTACCTAACCACCCAAGGAAATAATTTTTGGAGCTCCAGAACTTTTCTGGTGATTTATCTCCTAAAACTAGGGTCTTTTTCATTATAAAAAAAATCACTATAAATCTTTGGTAGGTGATAAAATAGTGAAACCACTTTTGTTGGTTTCATTTTATCAACCCCTATCTATCAGTACCATTTTTACACAATGGTGTCATACAGAAAATGTCCTTAGTCCAAAACCCCCTCTTAGGTAGTTCATCGGTTATAAATCCTAAGGGGATTTTCTTCCATATTCCCAAGACAAGACCAATCTTATCAAATCCCTTCTTCCTAATACCTACTGATTTGTAAGCTTGTATTGTCATTTTCTTGCTGTATGGTTTTGATGCTTGAATGCCTTGTTTGATTGTGGACTTGCTTGTTTGCATGTATACTCGATGACGACGATAGTTGCGCTTGTATTGACGCCGAGAAGAAGAAATCTTATTATTGGTGTTGGTATTCTTGGTTATATAAAGAAGAAGTCCAGGGATATTATGCCATATTGCTGATCTCAGGCAAGCCACCTTCTTGCTCATAAGCCTTGTCCTACTGTTTTACCTATGCATGTTTTATCTTCTGTTTATTTAAACTGCATTGTTTTACTACATGTTGATGTATATATGGTAGTGGTTTGGCTCCTCCGAACTACTACTCTATTGTACTACTAAGTACAACCCTCTCGATGATACCTACTTGTCCCTAGTATGGTAGATGGTGTAACACCATACCCCTTTGCAGACCCTGATTTAGCCGAAGCAAAGCTAGAGGATGGGAAGACCCCGGAAAAAGTTTTACCAAATTTTTATGATAAAACCTTGGTGAGGTGGGACCTCCCAAGAGATGTTGAGCAAGAAAAAGGTTTTGTTTTACAAAATGCTGAAGGAAAGATGGAGGAAAAAGTTTTGCAAAAACGCACCCGGTTCTTTGCAGTTCTGCTAGAACAATTAACCCGTGCAACCACATTACTCTGGAAATGGGACAGGGCTGGATTTGATGTTTGTTTACTCTGGTATAAGCTGCCTCGCAACAACTACAGGGGATCGGGGATCCCTGGAGGGTGGGCCTTCTCCGATAAAGGTCCATGCGGGACATCGACCTAGAGAAGGAACGAAGGGTCTGCTGGCCTCCACGCGTTACTATGAGCCCCTCATTGAAAGCGCACACTCGAGAAGTGGAAAAAGCGCTTCGGTTGGTCCTCGGTACCCGACGTCCCGGTTTTGAGGGGATTAACACTCATAGGGTAGGCACTTATATTGGAGTGGGCATCCGGAGAGTCTTGATCGGTTACTCGACCCACGATCGGTGAAGATCAGGGTAGTGTACCCGGATGGTGTGGGTAAAGTGTACAACCTCTGCAGAGTGTAAATCTATTCGAATAGCCGTGTCCGTGGTCATGTACGGTTGGGAAGGTTGCTGTAGAACGGTGCTGGTTTTGTTTTCAAAAAGGTTTCAGAAAATCAAAGAAAATATTTTGACCATGGGATGGTCGAAAAGGAGAAAGGTTTTGACCATGGGATCGTCAGAAAGGAATGAAAGGAGCTTGGTCGTGGGACGACCGGAAGTAAGGAACAAATAGGTGACCCAGACCTAATGTTTTCCAAAACTTTTCAAAATGGTTTCCAAAATGTTTTACCAAAGTTTTCAACAAAGATATGTAGATGTTATATCTACAAGAGAAACTATTTGAGAAAAGAACCTCACTTGGAGCCCACCTACTGCCACAGCTATATTGCATATCCTCTTGTTTTATTATTTTATTAAGGTGGTTTGCGAGTACATTCAAAGTACTCACTGGCATTGTCCCTGGCTATTAACGTGGTCAGATATCAAGAGGAGGTGAAGCAGACAACTATGCGAGCTAGGACGTCTTCCCAGTCAGTTGCCTATAGGTTGAGGCATGAATGGGCTCTGCGCGTGATGATGTTCCGCTGCTGAAGATGGTATAGCCATAATGGCATTTATGTAAGTCTTGTATTACGGTATAGCTCGGATGTTGTAATGATACTTGTCGGTTATGTGCCACGACTAACTGATCATGGGATCTCGGAGGATTAATCCGGGGGCCTCACAGACTTGGTATCAGAGCCATCCTGACTGTAGGAGAACCTTAGTTAGCATGGTCGATAGACAGGAACCTTATTTTGAAAAACCCGGCTTTCGAAAACTAGTTTCCCAATGAGTTTCAAAAGGTTCTACTTCTTCTCTTACTCTAAGTAAATGCTTTCAAAAATGGTTTCCTCTAACTCTCGTCCAAACTTCAAACCTACGGATTTTAAATAACTAGGATCTAGAACCCGGTGAAGACAATGAGAACAAGATGAAGACAAGCAACTACCAGCAAACACAAGGAGACTACAATATCGCTCTACCAGCGGAATCCTCACAATCAGAAGAAATCGGATGTTGCACTATCAGGAAATGTCCAAGATACGACGAAGACTGCATCTGCAAGATAGTGACTCCGACCTGAGGGAAGACGATATCTAGGGTCAATAGTCCTAAGAATAGGATTCCCCTACATCGCAAGTAGTTAACTCCTTGGTCCCTAGCGTTGACCGTGTTTGCTTGCCTAAGTGCATCATGTGTTGCTTGATGCGTGTTGTTTGTCGAGGACATTGCGATCCCCTCGCTCTGCTCGTCTTGTTTGTATGTTCTGGTTTGCTTTGACCTCTTTAAAAATGTGACTCGAGGAGCGATAACCCACCTAGTAACTCAGGAAACCCCTGTGTTAGCTGTTGATAATAAGACCCAGACTAACCTCGAGAGTACATGAGAGGAAAAGCATCGCAAGAACCAGGAGTTCGACATCGTCAAGTCAGAATCAACTCGAAGATTTTACCTCAGCAGGACAGCATACCTCGTCAAACTCACCTCGCAAGACTCGTCAATCGCACCATACTCCCTTGTTCCTCAGTCCACTATAGCAAGAATCCCATTGACGTCGGAAGTCAACCACAAAAGGATCCCCATTTTTCACAAGAAACCACCAGAGGTGTCTACCAAGACAAGAAGTGAAGACCTAACTACACTGACCTCTGGTATATTAGTCCTTCCAACCACCTCAGGAGACTAACTATTCTAGTCGGCCCTACCCAACCCAATGGGAAGTTCCACGCCAGAAGGCCAGAATACTTCAGTTCCCTGAAGACAAGGATGCATGAAGACACCGAGTTTACTCCCTCATCAAGCAGAAGCAACACAAAGAGTTAAAGTGGAGACGTTTTCTATGATGTTAGCTACCCTACCCTATCCAAAGACTAGCAAGAGAGTTGTTAACCGCTAACTTGCCCTAAGCTAAACCCATCAAACTTCGTTAGGAAGCCACCCACAAAAGGGTTGAATCAATAGAACTTCACTCAAGGACCTTAGATCAAGACCCAAGGAGATACAGCCTCCCTTACCGTCATGCCAGCACTTCAAGGCAGAAGATCCACACCACTCCTAACGAACCTTAGTGAAGCTCTAAGGAGGAAAGACTATGTCTTTCCACTCAAATCCAGAAGACCGCCTACCAGAAGAGACTTCAGAAGAGATCTCAGGATTCGACGTCTTTTCGCCAAACCACAACCCGGGAGTTATCAGAGGAGAAGCTAAATAAAGATTCTACGAAGTCCCTTCGCTACCTCAGCTGAAGACCAGCCTGAAGGATCACCGGATCACTAACCGCTCCGTTCTCTTATAGGACGTGAGACTCCAACGGCTCCAACAGACTAAGTACGAATAATCGTAGTATATAAGCCCAGTAGGACCTACCTTTGTGGACGTCATCGGACGATTCCAACTCTAGGAGGACGAGTGACGACAATCTTCAAAACATCAATCCACGACTCCAAGAATGAAGGACTATGTTAACTCCCTGATCTACCCTAGTTTAATCCTAAGGGGGAAAGCCAGGAGAATCGACCAAAAAATCTTTAATTAGGAAACGATATGACCCTAAGGAAGAGACGTGGACCCTTGGAGAAAGGTACACCAAGCCGTAGATTCTATCCTCCGACGAGTACCCCATGAAGTTCAGCCTTGAGATAGTCTACCCAGTCTAAGCCCTCGAGATATAGAGTCCGGAAGGAAAGGAAGGTCATCCCTCGCAATCAGGAACTGGACCCTGCTCAACTCTCCCTGCATCCCGGAAGACCGAAACTCAACTTCATCGACAGAGTGGCTGCTTTCAAAGACGGAGACCGTAAGGTAGGACGCGTAGGACACCTGGTACCAACTCGACTCAAAATCCCCTAACCCTACTCTCCTAAATCTCGGGACGAGATTCTTTTAAGGGGGAAAGGTCTATAACATCCCAATTTCTGCAACCCTGATTAGTGGTCCAGAACGCAAAAATCAGGGGGAACAAAAACTTTTTCTTGTACATTGGTGCAGTGTTTGCTTGTTGTTTGTTTGTGTTTGTGCATGTGAGTGTATACCATATGATACTCCTTACCTCACCATCAATTGACAAAAGCTATTTAACAAAACTATCCTGGCTCATTTTACATATTCTCAAATGTTCTGGCATTCCAAAAAATGAGCCAAGATGCTTCTGTAACCAAAACTATTTTAGTAGCCTCTACTGACAAAACTATGGAGTAATATATAAAATAATCTCCTTATGTTTTCAAGACAGAACCTCCCACTACCACTACCTCTAGGATTCTCAAAACCTTGTATAAAACCTTTGAATCCTACTCTTGGTAGGGATACCAAGGACCTTAACTTGTTCAACTCTAGCCTATTCAAAATACCCATCCTTACCTCAAGCTAAGCTTGATGGTAACCCCAGTAGTAGTTGGTTTGCTTGTAAGATGAATTGCCTTGATCTGCTGCTTGGTTTGTCTGCTTAGGAGATAGTATGATCTACTCTAGGAGCTCATCACTAGGATCAAGAGGTTTCCAAATCACGACACCCTAATCAAGAGTACAAAGCAGGATCTAATCTCTATATACTAGGTGATCATCTAAAACCCTTAACCAGATCAATTCTGCAGTGATCCAATCTAGAAGTTTCCAAGTCAATGAAGACCAATATCAAGCATGGATCCTTTCTACTCAATCTAAACTTAAACATCATCCACTTGATGATGATTGGGTACCTTGCAACCCATCAAAAACATCCCCTCTCATGCTCTAGTCAAAAACCATAAATCTGCCAAATTTGGCCAAGTCTGGAAAACTATTTCCAACATCACCTTTTTGAATGCCTCCTTTTCTCAACCCTTGTGCATTTTTGAAAATGCATATGAACCATATTGTTAACCATCCTGAGGAATACCAAGGCCCACTCTTGCCCTTGGTTATAGCATCCTCCAACCCACTTGTTCTTGATGGTTTTGCAGACAAGAAAATAACTTTTCCTGCAAATCTAGTCATCATGCCTACTTTGACAGAAGCTCACACCATCATCCAACCTTCTATGGACCAACTCTTTGCATGGTTGTGATATACTCATATAGGTCTATCAATACCTACTTCACGTGTTCCAAGTGGATCCTTGTGCTTCTTAAACCCACAAGGTTTTGAAGGCTAGTTGATAATCTGCCTTGGCAGGCTTATTTTATTCAAAGTTTGAAAGCATGTCTTGGTGAGCTCAAGAAGGATAAATCTCAAACCTATACACCATGGTGATCTACATCACTTGTTCTATCCATCCATATATCCCATACCCCAAGGGGAGCTCTTAACTCCAAGATCCAACCTGGTTTTGATGGTATGAAATTAACATCACCCCAGATCCTTAATCTAGGGTATTCCACCAAAATCAACTTGGATTCTACAATACCAAGGTTGCAAATCCTTGCTACACCTTGTATACATCACCTAACTTGATCATCAAGATTTATCAAATATTTTCCAGAATTATTAGGGCTCCAAATCTAATAAATCTCTTTAATAGTCATAATCTCCAAAACTCTTCCATACAGGAAAGTTTGGTTTTTGCCAAAACACTTCCCCAACTTTTGGCTCAATCGAGGTCCATACATTATACCCTACCTTCCCACTTCAAAAATAAATATTTTTGGAGAGCTTTATTATTTCTTTTTGCCCTTTTCCTTAAATGGCAGAAATGGAATAATAATTGTTTTAAATACTTTTACCTTCAAATAAATCTTGGGAAAATTCCCCTAAGTGTGTATTCACATTTGGAACCATCTCCAACCAAAAACCAACCCTGTCCAATGTAAAATTTTCAATTGATCTGCTAGAAGTTACTTCTGCACTTTTTGAATAAATGATCTAAAGTGGACCAAAATTCATCCAATAATTCTCAATTAATTCGTGGAGTTATATATGATCCACACCTAGCTACCAGCATCTTTGCCTCATCTTGCACAGGTCAAATTTCTAGACTTTCTTCATGACCATCTATTTAATCAAATTGGGCAAACTAAGGAATTATTGAGCCAAACCAAGGATCAACCACCCCCAAGGCTCACCACCACTCACCACAGCAACCCCCATCTCCTATGGTCATGATCACTGTAGCAAATTGATGCGCTCGACTTTCGACGTAGAGCTTGTTGGGAACCCCAAGAGGAAGGTACGATGAATATAGCAGCAAGTTTTCCCTCAGTTATGAAACCAAGGTTTAATCGAACCAGTAGGAGCAAGGAAACACCCCAAAGGTGTTACTAGCTGAGCTTTGGCGGGGACTACCGGTGCTAGTAGCAACGTGGAGACCTGCACAACACAACCACAGAACTTTGTCCCCAACTTGCGATGAGGTTGTCAATCTCACCGTGTTTTGTGGAAAACAAAGGATTAAACGTATCGAATGGAAAGAAGTAAAAGTTTGCAGAAAGTAAACACAAAGTAGTAAAATATTTTAGATTGTATGTAAAGTAAAAGGACCGAGATCCATAGTTCACTAGAGGTGGCTCTCCTTAGATAGATAACATGCTGGGTGAACAAATTACAGCGGGGCAATTGACAAACACCGAGAAAGCAATACATGCATATACTAATCATCTTGACTCCTCTGAGACTTGATTGGGAAATATAACATAATATATAGACCGCCATCCAACTGCATCTATGACTAATAATCCACCTTCAGGTTATCATCCAAACCCCCTCTAGTATTAAGTTGCAAGCAACAGATTATTGCTTCTTAATCAGTGTAAAGTAAACAATACGATTGTTCTATGAATAAAGGATTGTTGTTTTCTCCTAGTAGCAACAGACATCTAGTACCTTAGAGATTTACATCACTTCCCACACGGACGCATGAACCCACTATCGAGCATAAATACTAACTCTTGGAGTTGCTAGCATCTACTTGGCCAAGACATCTACTAACAACGGAAAGCATGCAAGATCTCAAATAACAAAGACATGATAGAATCAATAATCAATCTGAAATAGCATCTCAATATCCATCGGATCCCCGCAAACACAACATGTATGAATTACAAATAGATGATCTTGATCATGAACGGAGCTCACCAGATCTAAACATGAAAGCACAAAGGAGGAGAAACCAGCCATCTAGCTACTACATGGATCCGTAGTCCAAGGATGAACTACTCACGCATCACACCGGAGGCTTGCATGGTGATGAAGAAGGCCTCTAGGGTGAATTCCCCTCTCCAGCAGGGTACCGGGAAGAGCTTCAGATCCCTCCTGATCTAGGGATGGAGATGACGGCGACAGGTTTCCACCATGTCAGCATGGATTAGACCAGCGGCCCAGGCGTTTCTCTAACACATATACATAACTCCATGGACTTACAAGCTCCCCTTTCATTTTACACCGACGACATCCATATACAAAAGAGCATGATATCAACTAGGTACAAGTACCAAGTGCAATGTTGAAAGCGTTCCCCATGAAAGCATGGTTCTGCTAATTCCCAACAAATAAGTGCAAGCATATACAACATAGAAGACACAATGGTTCAAGTTTATTAAGGGCAAGTAAAGTAAAGTGTGCCATCAAGTTCGTGAGAGCTTTAATCACTAGTTTTGTCATAACAAGTGGAAGGTAAACAAAAGCATGAATATACTTGGAATAGCTTAAGCTAATAGGTAGGTATGGTGGACTCTTTGGAATAACTTGGTTTAGGGAGTTGGATGCATGAGTGGAACTCATACTTGGTGGTGGAGGCTAGCAAAAGACTGGGAGCGACAAACTAAGAGAGCAATAATGGCCATAATCATGCAGAGCGACAAAACATCATTGATCAAAGCATAAAGTGATACTACAAGTTGAAAACTAAAGGATCATAAAGGCTATGGTGACTTGAGATAGTCATAAAATGGTGTGAGCATGTGCCAAGTCAACCCAAATAAAGCATCAAAGGAGAATACCACTATACGATGCTTTAATATGCTAAAACAACGCATGATTCATCCAAGGCACATTAAGCAATCTCAATTGTTTATAACAAGTCATGCTACAGAAAAGAATACTAAGCATAAAGCCAAAACAATATCAAGCATGGCATGACAAAGCATATGCCACAGTCAAAAACAAGCTCTTTTTACCACACAAGTATGGACTTTCCTACTCTTTTCCAAACCAAACCAAACTATTCGCAAACCAAAGTGTGAAAGAGGGGGTCCAACCAACTTATTCAGAAAACTAAGCAAACTAAAAACCAAAACAAAAACGAAAAAAAGAAGACGCTCCAAGAAAAACACAACTGTACATGAAACAATAAAAATGAAGCGTTTGGAAGAAACCTGGAATTTTTATTGATGAAGAAGGGGGATGCCTTGGGCATCCCCAAGCTTTGACGCTTGTACTTCTTGGATATTTCTTGGGGTGACACGCGTGGCATCCCCAAGCTTGAGCTTTAGTCCATCCTTTATCTCATTACTCGTTCCTTCCATACACCTGAAATTTTTCCTTCATACAAAACTTCACACAATCTCATTAGCAACATTAGTGCACTTAAGATAAATAATTCTCAAGGTTAAGTTCTAACACCAAATAAACTTCCATTAGAACACTAGCTACTGTAGCACTTCCCTCAAAAAGCTCAATTCCCCAAAAGAACTTAAGAAGGAACTAACAAGAAGCAAATGCAGAAAATGGCAGAAATCTATCAAAACAGACCAGCAGGTAAAGACGAATATTTTCGAAGACCTTATGTTGCTCAAATCAAAAAGTGTTGAACTAACGAAAGTTAGATAACAACCTGGGGCAGAAGCATAAAAATTGACAGCTCAATCTGGCATACAGAGCTCTCTCAGGAATGTTTACGGTGAAGCACAAAAATCTGTTTCGGGACAACAACTTTCCCAATCATTACTTCTCTCTCATTAGAGGTCACTCTTGGCACAAAAAGCAAATAAAAAGGATAAGGAGAGGTTATTACAGAGGTAATAACTTCCAAGACTCATCTAAAACTCTTGGGTTATCTCCTAACAAGTACTTTTCTTTAACGCCTTTAAGTTAGGCATGCAAATTTGAGAAGATGCTCTCATAGGAAATATGAATTGAAGTAAAAGAGAGCATCAAGAAGCAAATTCAAAACACATTTAAGTCTAACCCACTTCCTATGCATAGGAATATTGTATGCAAATAAATGCACAAAGAGCAAAGTGACAGGCATAGGAAGATAAAACAAAAGTAACTCCAAAACCTTCAGCACATAGAGACGTGTTTCATTACCATAAAAACTTCTACAACCATATTTTCCTCTCTCATAATAATTTTCAGTAGCCTCATGAATAAACTCAACAATATAACTATCACATAAGGCATGCTTTTCATGATCTACAAGCACTAGAGCTTTATTATAAACATTTTCAAAAGAATCCTCGGGAACATAACATTCACCCTCCTTTGATAAGCATGGGGGACAATCAAATAATGTAAGGGATAAAGAGTTACTCTCATTAGAAGGTAGGCATGGGTAGATCCATTCTTCCTCATTTTGTCCATCACTCTCCTCCTCTTTTTCATCTAATGAGCTTTCAGGTTCAGCAATTTCTTCGTCCATGGAGGTTCTAGCAGGCGGTGGTTCACCTATTACCTTAGCAGTTATAATACTGTTCCCAAATAGGAAACTGAGTGAGCTATCCATAATGAAATAGTGATTGGAGCAGAGCTAGTCATAAAGGCAACTTAAGAAAGGAAACTAATTCTTTTTGTGTTTTTGAAATAAGAAAGCAAACAAGTAAAACTAATTTTTTGTGTTTTTGAAGAACAAAACAAGCAAACAAAGCAAAAAGAAACTAAGCAAAACAAAAACAACAAAGTAAAGAGATTGGTTATGAGGGACTCCCCTTGTGAAGATGTCCTTGACTCCCTGGCAACGGCGCTAGAAAATCTTGATGCGCTCGACTTTCGACGTAGAGCTTGTTGGGAACCCCAAGAGGAAGGTACGATGAATATAGCAGCAAGTTTTCCCTCAGTTATGAAACCAAGGTTTAATCGAATCAGTAGGAGCAAGGAAACACCCCAAAGGTGTTACTAGCTGAGCTTTAGCAGGGCGCACTACCGGTGCTAGTAGCAACGGGGATACCTGCACAACACAACCACAGAACTTTGTCCCCAACTTGCGATGAGGTTGTCAATCTTCCGTGTTTTGTGAAAAACAAAGGATTAAATGTATCGAATGGAAAGAAGTAAAAGTTTGCAGAAAGTAAACACAAAGCATTAAAAGATTGTAGATTGTATGTAAAGTAAAAGGACCGGGATCCATAGTTCACTAGAGGTGGCTCTCCTTAGATAGATAACATGCTGGTTGAACAAATTACAGCGGGGCAATTGACAAACACCGAGAAAGCAATACATGCATATACTAATCATCTTGACTCCTCTGAGACTTGATTGGGAAATACAACATAATACATAGACCGCCATCCAACTGCATCTATGACTAATAATCCACCTTCAGGTTATCATCCGAACCCCCTCCAGTATTAAGTTGCAAGCAACAGATTATTGCTTTACGAACTGCGTGTAAAGTAAACAATACGATTGTTCTATGAACAAAGGATTGTTGTTTTCTCCCTAGTAGCAACAGACATCTAGTACCTTAGAGATTTGTCACTTCCCAGATTACCAGAGGCATGAACCCACTATCGAGCATAAATACTAACTCTTGGAGTTGCTAGCATCTACTTGGCCAAGATAGCTACTAACAACGGAAAGCATGCAAGATCTCAAATAACAAAGACATGATAGAATCAATAATCAATCTGAAATAGCATCTCAATATCCATCGGATCCATAAACACAACATGTATGAATTACAAATAGATGATCTTGATCATGAACGGAGCTCACAAGATCTAAACATGAAAACACAAAGGAGGAGAAACCAGCCATCTAGCTACTACATGGATCCGTAGTCCACGGATGAACTACTCACGCATCACACCGGAGGCTTGCATGGTGATGAAGAAGGCCTCGGTGAATTCCCTCTCCGGTGGTCTTGGGAAGAGATTGATCCTCCCGATCTAGGGATGGAGATGACGGTGGCTACAGACTCTTTTGTGGATTTTTGATCTGGAACTTAGGGTTTTCGTCCCGAGGGCAACTTATAGGTGGAAGGAGAGGCCGAGGGGGTGCCGGGAGCCACCACACCACCCCCTGGTGCGGGCCCAGCCTGGCCGCGCAGCCAGGTGGTGTGGCCGGCCCTGGTCCCTCTCCGTCTCGTATTCTGGCACTTGATCCCTTCCGAAAAAATAGGCACTTTGGCTTTTGTCCCGTCCAATTCCGAGAATATTCATTTTCTGACTTTCTTGGAACCAAAAAGCAGTGCAATGGTGGCACTATGGCTCTTGTCAATAGGTTAGTCCAAGAAATCATATGAAAAGTACTCCAAAGTTGGAACAAAACACAAGAAAGTGGATAAAACCAAGCATCGAACATCAAAAATTATAGATATATTTGCAATGTATCACAAATCACTGTAGCAGCTTGTCCTCTAGTGCTTGGACACTAGAGCTTATCCCCATGTGGGTGTCTTGCCTTGCAAACCTCCCTACTCCCCTTGCACCTACGCCTGCGACTCGAAAACCACCTTCCCTTAGCCCGCAGCAATACCAGCCCTGGTTTCACCCCCTCACCCTTGCTCCATAGGCCATGTCCATCATGGACCTCTCCTCTCGGGTTAAATACCCCAGGCCACCTAGCTCTCCCCTCTCTGGCGCATTTGCCCCCAATCACTCTCCACTCCCCTTCCCAGAGCACCCTCTTCCTCTCCCCTGCTTTGCTCTGCTCGAAAGAAGAAGAAGCGGAGCTCTCGACCTCTTTCAAAAACTCGAGTGTAGCTCCTCGCTCTCTCCTTCTCACCCTCAGCATGTCATCCTATCATGCTCCCCTACCTCTCCTGACTTGCCCCATGTTTTTGTTTGGCCCAGGATCACCTCTACTGGCCTCGCCGACGAGCTCCGACGAGGCTCCCTTCGGTCACCGTCGCGGGGGTAGGACCCCGTCCCCAACAGGAACCGTGCCGACCATCCCCGAGCTCGCTGTCTTCCACCACGTCGTCCTGGACCATCCCCGACCTTCCCGGAGCCCCAGGTGAGCTCCCCGTGCCGCCTCTATCGCCCCCTAGAGTTTGCTCGCACCGCCGCGCCTCGGAGGAGGACGACGAGCTCCCCGCCGTCGATGACCCTTCTAATCCAACGGCTGTCATCGCCCCGTACCCCTTTGCCGTCCCACCGACGCCGATAGATGGGCCCCACCCAGCGAGATTCAAAACCGCTCCCGCCTGCGCGTGTTGCTGCCTCGTGGGCCGATTCCTCCCCGGTGGCCCAACTCCCCCTAGAAAACCAGCTCGTCTCCCATTTCCTCTTTAATATTTTTCCACCAGATCTGTTTTGACTATTTGGTTTAAATCCTTTTAAAAATGGAAATCAACACAAAGTGCCCAGATCTAATTTTTCCTAGGTACATGTATATTTTCTCTAGCACGCAGTACCCTTGGATAGCCCAGATTATGTATAGATTCCTTATATTTAATCAATATCTAGAAGGTATCTAAAACCCTCCTAAAATCCTACTGGTAGTTTTACAACTCCAATTTGAACAAAACCATTTTGCACTGAAAGGTATCAGTAGTACCCTGCATGCCACCCCAGCCCCATACCAAGTGGAGCTTTGGAGTTGCTGCAGCAAAAATAACAAAAGCATAGACTTTCTGCCTCTAGAAAATTCTCTAATGGATTATCTACATCCATACCTAACCAAACCTAGGAGATCTTAATTGTTGGAACTCCTGTTGAGTTTTGGTGGAATAAACATTTCTGTGCATGGTTTATTCATCAATATAATCACTGCAGGAGTTATATAAATCCAAACAAGATGATTCCAATTTCTACAGAAAGGTATTCTAAATGCCTACCATGTGCCCTTGGAATCAAATCAAAAGCTTCTGTAGATTTAATCTGGTGCAAAAGACAAGTTGTGTACAGAATTGCCTTTGGGAATTTCCTGAGGGTGTTCTGGTAATTATTTTGACATGATTCCAACTCTCAGTTGAAGTACATCAGGCCCTACCTAACCACCCAAGGAAATAATTTTTGGAGCTCCAGAACTTTTCTGGTGATTTATCTCCTAAAACTAGGGTCTTTTTCATTATAAAAAAATCACTATAAATATTTGGTAGGTGATAAAATAGTGAAACCACTTTTGTTGGTTTCATTTTATCAACCCCTATCTGTCAGTACCATTTTTACACAATGGTGTCATACAGAAAATGTCCTTAGTCCAAAACCCCCTCTTAGGTAGTTCCTCGGTTATAAATCCTAAGGGGATTTTCTTCCATATTCCCAAGACAAGACCAATCTTATCAAATCCCTTCTTCCTAAGACCTACTGATTTGTAAGCTTGTATTGTCATTTTCTTGATGTATGGTTTTGATGCTTGAATGCCTTGTTTGATTGTGGACTTGCTTGTTTGCATGTATACTCTATGACGACGATAGTTGCGCTTGTATTGACGCCGAGAAGAAGAAATCGTATTATTGGTGTTGGTATTCTTGGTTATATAAAGAAGAAGTCCAGGGAAATTATGCCATATTGCTAATCTCAGGCAAGCCATCTTCTTACTCATAAGCCTTGTCCTACTATTTTATCTATGCATGTTTTATCTTCTGTTTATTTAAACTGCATTGTTTTACTACATGTTGATGTATATATGGTAGTGGTTTGGCTCCTCCGAACTATTACTCTATTGTACTACTAAGTACAACCCTCTCGATGATACCTACTTGTCCCTAGTATGGTAGATGGTGTAACATCATACCCCTTTGGAGACCCCGATTTAGCCGAAGCAAAGCTAGAGGATGGGAAGACCCCGGAAAAAGTTTTACCAAATGTTTATGATAAAACCTTGGTGAGGTGGGACCTCCCAAGAGATGTTGAGAAAGAAAAAGTTTTTGTTTTACAAAATGCTGAAGGAAAGATGGAGGAAAAAGGTTTACGAAAACGCACCCGGTTCTTTGCGGTTTTGCTAGAACAATTAACCCGTGCAACCACATTACTCTAGAAACGGGACAAGGCTGGATTTGATATTTGTTTACTCTTGTATAAGCTGCCTCGCAACAACTACAGGGGATCGGGGATCCCTGGAGGGTAGGCCTTCTCCGATAAAGGTCCATGTGGGACATCGACCTGGAGAAGGAACAAAGGGTCTGCTGGCCTCCACACGTTACTATGAGCTCCTCATTGAAAGCGCAGACTCGAGAAGTAGAAAAAGCGCTCCGGTTGGTCCTCGGTACCCGACGTCCCGGTTTTGAGGGGATTAACACTCATAGGGTAGACACTTATATTGGAGTGGGCATCCGGAGAGTCTTGATCGGTTACTCGACCCACGATCGGTGAAGATCAGGGTAGTGTACCCGGATGGTGTGGGTAAAGTGTACAACCTCTGCAGAGTGTAAATCTATTCGAATAGCCGTGTCCGCGGTCATGGACGGTTGGAAAGGTTGCTGTAGAGCGGTGCTGGTTTTGTTTTCAAAAAGGTTTCGAAAAAGCAAAGAAAATATTTTGACCATGGGATGGTCGAAAAGGAGAAATGTTTTGACCATGGGATGGTCAAAAAGGAATGAAAGGAGCTTGGTCGTGGGACGACCGGAAGAAAGGAACAAATGGGTGACCCAGTCCTAATGTTTTCCAAAACTTTTCAAAACAGTTTCCAAAATGTTTTACCAAACTTTTCAACAAAGATATGTAGATGCTATATCTACAAGAGAAACTATTTGAGAAAAGAACCTCACTTGGAGCCCACCTACTGACACAGCTATATTGCATATCCTCTTGTTTTATTATTCTATTAAGGTGGTTTGCGAGTACATTCAAAGTACTTACTGGCATTGTCCCTGGCTATTAACGTGGTCAGATATCAAGAAGAGGTGAAGCGGACGACTATGCGAGCTAGGACGTCTTCCCAGTTAGTTGCCTGTAGGTTGAGGCATGAATGGGCTCTGCGTGTGATGATGTTCCGCTGCTGAAGATGGTATAGCCATAATGGCATTTATGTAAGTCTTGTATTACGGTATATCTCGGATGTTGTAATGATACTTGTCGGTTATGTGCCATGACTAACTGATCATGAGATCGTGGTTGTATGCATAACAGGGATTCTTGGAGGATTAATCCGGGGACCTCACAGTGGAGAAGAATGTAAATCTATTTTTAGCACATAGGAGTTTGGATCTAAATTGATATGTTATGTTATTTGTCCCATTATAACATCGTCAATTTTCTATGGTGGTTAAGGTGGCGGTGAAGATAAAATGATCTATCGCTTCCATCTCCATATATGAGAGTTGTATCTAGCTCTGCCACGCGAAGCTTGTAGTATCTGAGATTGCTGGATTATGCACCTCCGCATATCAGGCGAGCAGTCTGTGAAGAGGGTTTTAGGTATGGTGGGAGCAACGGATGCATGTGTTAGGTATGTTATTAGTCGTGAAGAAGGTTTCATGATTGGCATTCGTTTGACGCTCAATTTTCATCACACAGGAGATGCTTCTATTGCATTCTAAGTGTTGAGGCCCATGCAGAGAGGCACTACAAAAATGTTGCAATATCTCTACGATCAGGCGCTCAAGGATGTCATCCTAACATGTAGTAACACATATCATCATGTTGCAATATTCTCGGTGGGAGAGTGCGGCAAATATGTTCCCCTAGAGCGGCAAAAGTTAACACGCCGCTATCATGCTATGTAACGTCAAAAGAAAAACTTTTATGCTAGTTTGTTTACACTTATACATCTGCCTCATATATGCTTTGTTTGATATTAATTCTCTTAGAGTTGTTGCTAATTGGCTGGTCATGCATGTTTTGGCAAGTTCTTCCTATTTGTCGACTGAATTTTAGTTCCCCGTGACATTCCTCGATTTTGTGCTTAGGATGGAAGAGGTTGCAAGTAATCACACGGTCGCAAGCACGAAACCGGAAGGCACACATCTTACATGGGACAGATTTACATTGAACACGCATGCGCACAAAGGAAGGACGAGGCACACGCGTGAACCAAAGCTAATCAAATCCGCTACTTCTGGAAGTAGTCCTCGGTCCTGCCCTTGAAGCCGATCTGGCCGAAGGTGAGCGCGATGAAGAGACCCAGATGCCACGTCACCAACCATAGCCTGCAGTACAACACACCCACAACGACAACCCAAGTTAGCAAATGATAGTACGTAGAGTAATATGGATGTGTGATGAGTGGTTGTTGGGTGACTAATTATTCTGACCAGAACTGCGATTGGAGCGCCGGGGGCGAGGGGAAGTGGGCGAGCTCCTCGCCGATGCTGGAGAAGAAGAGCCCCGTCAGGCTGTTGCCGTTGATCAACGGGATGCTCGACGGCGCCAGCCACCCGATGAGCCCGAACCCGATCACGTTCAGGTCCCTCCGCAGCCAGTCCCGCGGGAACCTGATCACAGACAACGCACCAACCATCTGTCAGCGACTTACAATTGAAACAAAGTCGTTTATTGGCCGGCCGGTCTAGCTACTCACGTCATGCAGGTGATCCTGCCGTTCCTCTCCAGGTTCCTCGTCATCAGCGGGTTCCTCGCCGACACCCGGCCGCCACTCGTGAAGCCTACGTACACAGATCGATTCAACATTTCAACACACACAACATTAATCTCAGGTACACGTAACACAGACGGAGAGAGCTGGTGGCACGTACTGGTAGAGAAGGCTGGCCGGCGGGTCAGAGCGGCGCCGGCGAGGCCGGAGACGGTGGAGGTGGCGGCGGCCATGGCTATGCTGCTGTGCTGCTTCTCCAACAAATGATCGTACGTCTCTCTGTGGAGCACCGGCGGGCTGGCTCTTATTTCCTGGTGGTTGCTACTGGGCAGATGGGGACGCGTGGTGGCGCGGAAACGAGAGGGGGAGATTGCCGTGGGGTCGTTCGTGATGTGGATCACTTGCAGTGGATGAAATAGATTCATGGCAGGAGGAGCGGCCTATGGGGACGCTCCACTTGGATATGTGTGGATAAGGCGTGGTATACTGATCATGACGTTTGTCGTGCACTCTCTCATTTATGATTTTGGAACACATCTGCCTCTCTGTGTAGAACCAGCCCATTCGTGCAAGTAATTATTGAGAGTAATCGAGAGACAAACCGAGAGAATGAATCTGTGTATCTTTATCGTTGATTGATCTAGGGTTATATGCAATCTGAACAGACACATTATGTCAGTCCCTGGAGTCGGTTCTCACGAGGTGAGGTGAGGCTACGGCTCCCCTCGTCGTGGGAACTGCCCGTGTGGGAATTAAGGGGTTATTATTTTTAACACTCCCTCTAATCACGGCTTCAGTGTACTAATCACCATTTCATTGTATGAAGGTTCATCATCTTGATTAAGTCTTCTCCAAAAACCAAAAACCATGTGGTAAAAATATTAGAAGTATGGTAGGATATACTGTTAGAAACTACTTCAAACTCAGCAGAAAATAATGAGAAAATGACACAACTTTTAATCTTTATTCACTCTCTTAACTCGATATAAAGTAAATCATAGAATATAGAGGTTAATAAATATGTCGTGTTTACCTTCCTAAAAAACCCGGTGTGGAAACAGATAGTACGATATATGATCTTAAGTTAATATTACCTCATTAAAAACTTTAATGGGGCCTAAAAAGTAAACTCACTTGAGGTGGTTGAAGCCACAGGCACCAAAAACGATGCATTGATGATATGCCGCTTTAAACAATAATAGTTCAAGAAGATACTCCCACGATTCTTGCAAATCTTGAAGTCGTCGCATACCAATTCATGAATGTAGTTGAAGTTGGTAAAGACTTCATGAACAAGTCTTCAAGATTATCGGATAATTTAACTTGCAAGATGTTTATTTCCTCGCTCTTCTAGAGCTCATGGCGATAAAACAACTTAGGGGCAATAAACTTTATGGTTTTCAGCCTGAAGTAGGATATGAATAAGATTTGAGTAGACCTAGTAGTCATGAGTGCACTACTTCGTCTGTTTATGACATTAATATGAACTTCAAGCAATCGTTGGGAACCAACCGAACGCTAACAGGCATTCTTAGCGAGTATCTCATCATGTTTTTCAGCCTAAAGTAGGATATGAATAAAATATGAGTAGACCTGGTAGTCATGAGCACGGTACTATTGACGAAGGAGCCTCTCGGATGGGAGCATAGTGTATATAGTCTTTTCTATCTTCTCTACCTATGTAGATTCCTTCTCGCAAAAGCGCAATTCAGAACTTATCTTATGAACCTCATGATTGTACTCCCGACGGACTTGAAGTCCCGGAACCGAAGATGGCCAATCATGAAGTGCTTCATGCAGGACAACTACCTTTTGATGTTCATACCTAATGTTGAGGGCCTCAAACAAATGAAGTGGAGATTCCTCATCCAAGTACTTAGACTTAAGACCAGGATGAAAATGATGCCTTATAATGTACAAGGTAGTATATTTCTGTTAATCTCTCAGCGGTGCGACTCTAGCCAGAATTTTTTTAGGAGTCTAGATTGCACGCACTATCCCACGCGATGCAAGGATAGTTGTGGCCATTGAGGTCGAGTACATCGAACTCTCTTTCAGCCATCAATTACATATATGGATATAACAAAAATTATTAATTTACGCTTCGGTGAATCAAAACCGTTATGGTTATTTTGTAATGAACGTTGCAAAATTAATGATAATTTCAATAAGTGAGCTCGAAATCATTAGTGTAAACTTCAAATTGTTAAGTTTGACATATCATTGATACTCCCTGAAAGAAATTCAGGGGGTCCATCTCTCAGCACTAGATACTCAATAAGTCAATTGTCTTACGTGAAAACATAATAAAATATATGGGAGAACATCGCGGTAGTGATTATAATCTATGACACACTAGATCAACACATTATGTCCCAAAACATCAATCGGAATAAATCATTTTGAATTGTGCATACCAATTCGTGCTCTTATCAAGTCAAAAGGATCAATTAAGACGATAAATTAATTTATTCGCAAGAAATTGAAAATCTCGATTGCAAATGGAAGACACAATAAATCTCAACACGTGGAAAGCATGAAATGTATTACATCACACATATGCTTTGGAATACATAATACTCTACAGATTTACAATAGTGAAAATTAAATACTACAATTTAAACATTGTCTAAAACTTAATTAGAAAGTAGTAGATAGTTCTACTGTTAATAGACTAATGGGCTGATTCGCTAAAAGTTAAATAGTAGGAGCATGGCTTTAGTTGGGTAGACCGCATCGCACGTCCTAGACCTTGAACAGGTAAGTGAACAGACAAGGAGACCATTCGCACACCTACAGGATAAGTGCGATCCTAAGCCAAATCGATCCCCAAATCAAAACCACAACCATGAGAGGTAGCAAACTCCACGTGAGACTCCTCCTGTGCCGTCGTAGCGACACTCATCGGTAGCGTCCGTCGCGCTCATCCTCGTCAGATGACAAGCCAGGGATCTGTGTCCTCGGCACGACGCCTTTCGTGAGTCCTAGTGTGGCCGGGCTCCACGAGTCAGCACGGCGGCTGCAGCTGCTCAATGGCGAGTTGTCCAGTGGGATATCGAGAGCCAGGAGGCGGTAGTGAGTGCTGGTGCGCTAGGAGACAGAGGCGTGGCAGGAGGTTCGTGGGCGGTTGAGCCGTGCACGGGCATGGGCAGATATCCAGGCGACACGTCGTCCTCCTCGACGCTGGCGTCGGTAACAGGAGGCGCAGGGCCGCGACGAAGTCGGTTACCACAACCTGGTCAATCATGACGGTGGGGCCGTACTTGACAAGGTTTGCTTGACCAGCTCCTCACGCCAGGGCCGAAGGTGAAGATGGAGGCCCTGGTCGGCGCTAACACGTAGGCTCCACCTCGACAACCGCAGGGGTCAGAGACGGCAAGCCCGACGCGATGGCATCAACTGCTCCACTAGAGGTGTCGCTGAACTCTAAGACGGAGGAGAGCGACCGCCCGATGATGTCCTAGTCGATGGCGGAAGGCCTCAGAGATGGTAGTAGGGCCCCTCGTCATCAAGAGGTGGTGCCACGACCTGGTCAAGCATGACGGTGGGGCCGTACTTGTGCAGGGGAAAACCACCCACATGTGCATTGAGCACCAGAATGATGTCACTAGCGCCGCTAGTGGCCCGATCAGTCAGCCCCGACCATTGTTGTTGCCGGACCGGCAAGGACACCGCCAGCGCAGATGGGATCGACGCTCCCACACTATTCCAATGGTAGTGGCGAGGTTCGCGGTGGCCACAAAAACCTCCTGCATCGTGGTGGCGACCATCGAAGTGACGGAGGTCGTGGATGCTATGGATGAAATGATGACAACCACCGGCACGATGGCCGCGGAAGCGGGAAGGGGGTGAAATAGCGGTGATGGTCGTGATCCCGCAGTAGGCGGCGAAGGTACAGAGGCATGAAACCAGACATCGTTCTTACCTTTTTCTCTATTCTTTTCCCTATCAACCTTCTTCATGGAAGGGGTCTCGCTAGAGAGCGTGCTGATAATCGAGAGACAAACGAGAGAATAAATCTGTGTATCTTTATTGAAGATTGATCTAGGCTCATATACAATCTAAACGGACACGATTTGGATTCCCTGGAGTTGGTTCCCAAGAGGCGACCATTCCCACATTGCGTAAACTACTCTAAGGAACCAATATAACCGGGAACTCCTTAATTCCCGCACTTCAGGAACCGACATAATCGTGTCTCTTCAGATTGTATATAAGTTTAGATCAATCATCAATAAAGATACTCTGTCTGGTCCATATTAATGGCCTCAAGTTTGTCTAGATACGAATGTGTCTAGTCTAAATACTTAACTAGATACATACGAATCTAGATGAATTTGAGACCATTAATATGGACTGGAGGGAGCACACAAATTCATTCTCTTATTTGTCTCTCCATTACTCTCAACACGTTATCAGCATGCTCTCTAGCGAGAGTGCTTCCCGAAAGAAGAATGACACGAGAAGAATAGTCAAAAAGGTAAAAACAATGTCCGGTTTCATGACTCCCTACCTTCGCCGCCTGCTGCGGGACGATGACTGTCACCGCCGCTCGCTTTTGCATCCATGGTGTCCGTGGTCGTCGCTGCTTAATTTGCAACGTCCACGACCTTTGTCACTTTGGCGGTCGCTGCCATGGTGCAGGAGGTATCTGTGGCCACCGCAGCCCTCGCCAACACCACCAGAATGGTGCCGACCCGTCAATCCCATTGGTGCAGACTCCTGCGTGGGCAGCGCCGGTGGTGCCCGACTGGCTCCTCGCCGGTTCGGTAGCACCAATGGTCAGGGCCGACAAGAACATCGAACTAGCACTAGCGGCGTCGTAGCCACCGTTCTGATGCTCAATGCACAGGTGGGTGGTTTGCCCCTGCACGAGTACATCCCAGTCGTCATGCTCGACCAGGTCGTGGAACCACCTCTAGCCGACGAGGGAACCCTATTGCCGCATCCGACGCTTTCCGTTGTCGAAAAGGATGTCATCAGACGGTCGCCCACCTCTGTCTTAGAGTTCAGTGGCACCTCCGATGCAGCAACAGTCGATCCTAATGACATCGTGTCGCGCCTGCCGACTCCAACCCCTACGGTTGTCGAGGTGGAGGGCGATGCCCTCACCTACGTGTTAGTGTCGACCGCCACGGGGGCGTCCATCTTCACCTTCAGCTCCGTCTTGAGTAGCTTCACAAGCGTCGTGGTGGTCGACTCCATCACGCCATGCGCCTCCCGTCGTCGACGCCAGCTGTCGAGGAGGACGACGTGTCACCGGTGTAGCTGTCTGTGCCCGTGCACGGCTCACCCACCCATGGCCCTCCTGCCACGCCTCTATCTCCACCGTGCACCAGGGCTCTCTGTCGCCTCCTGTCTCTCGGCCTCCCGCAACTGCCGCCCTGACTCATGGAGCTCATGGAGCCCTGCTGTGATGGGACTCACGAAAGGCGCCACACCAAGGACACAGCTCCCTGGCGGATCATCTGATGAGGACAAGTGCGGCGTACGCCACTAGTGAGCGTCGTTGCGGCGGCACGGGAGGAGTCTCATATGGAGTTCGCCACCTCTCGTGGTCATGGTCTTGATTTGGGGATCAATATGTCTTAGGATCGTAGATATCCTGTAGTGAATGGTCTCCTTATCTGGTATCTGCTCACGATCCAGGACGTGGTCGCGCGCATGCGATCGAGCCAACTAAAGTCATGCTTGCTATTTAACTTTTAGCGAATCAGTTTACTAGTTTATTAATAGTAGAACTGCTTGCTAGTTTCTATTAAGTTTTAGACAATGTTTATTTAATTTTCA
This sequence comes from Avena insularis, assembly GCA_023614405.1. Classification (NCBI taxonomy): domain Eukaryota; kingdom Viridiplantae; phylum Streptophyta; class Magnoliopsida; order Poales; family Poaceae; genus Avena; species Avena insularis. The sequence continues at coordinate 479,152,960 of CM042686.1, read as the reverse complement.
GTATTATAAATTTTTAGAGTACTATGTATTCTAGAGGATACGTGTGATGTATTTTTTTGGTTTCCACATATTGAGATTGATTATGTCTTCTATGTGCAATCCAGATTTTTAATTTCTTGCAAATAAATCAATTTATTGTTTTAATTGAGATTTTCGAGTCGATATGAGCACGAATTGGTATGCAAAATTCAAAATGATCTTTTACAATTGATCTTTTGGGATCACAAGGTAGTGCATTGATCTACTATGTTGGAGATTATCACCACTACTGCTTAAGCCTATATTTTGTCATATCGACATTATGATTGCTTAGCAAGTGTTCTCCCATACATGTTATTAAGTTTCGATTTAAGATACTCGACTTATTGAGTATTTAAGTGCTGAGAGATGGATCATAGAATTTGTTTTAGGGAGTATCTGCAATGTGTCAAACTTAACGATTTGATGTTCACACTAACGATGGCTGGAAGAGAGTTCGATGTACTCGACCTCGATGGAATAACTACCCTACCTAGGCCATGTACATTAATATCGTCTTTGCATCCCTTGGAATGGTGCACAATCTAGACTCCAAAAAAAACCTTTCGGCTGAAGTCACACCGCTGAGAGATCAACAGAACTATCCTGTCTCGTACATCATAAGGCATCATATTCACCCAGATATTAAATCTACATACCCGGAGGAGGAATCTCCACTTCCTTTTTTTAGGGGCCTCAAGACAAGGTATGAACAACGGAAGGCAGTTGTCCTGCCTGAAGCACTTCATAATTGGACACATCTTCGATTCCAGTGCTTCAAGTCCGTCGAGGAGTACAACCATGAGGTTCATAACATAAGTTCTAAATTGTGCTTTTAGGAGAAGGAACCTATAGATGCAGAGAAGATATAAAAGACTCTATCCACTATGCTCCATCCGAGAGGCTACTTTAGCAATAGTATTGTGCTCATGACTACCATGTCTACTCAGATATTATTCATATCCTACTTCAGGATGAAAATCGTCACGAGCTACTCGCTAAGAATGCCCTCTCAGCGCTCGGTTGGTCCCCAACCACTGCTTGAAGTTCATATAAATCTCGCGAACGAACTAAGTACCACACTCGTGACTACCGGGTCTACTCAGATATCATCAATATCCTACCTTCAGGTTGAATAGCATGATGAACTACTCGCTAAGAATGACTCTTGGCGCCTGGTTGGTTCCCAATCACTACTTGAAGTTTGTATGAATGTCGCGACCAGACAAAAATTTGATGGTGTCTTCAATGGAAAATTGTCGAACTTTAAGGGCAAGCGAAAGTACAAACGAAACAATAAGCCTAGAAACTCGGACCATGTGAAAGACACCACAAAGCCAAAGTTTGACAAACTAATCTTTCAGACAAGTAGGGATGCTACACGACATCCTACTAACAAGTATAAGACCCCAAAACATTTGGAAATTCTCTACCAGTAAGCTCAGGGACACAACATACCACAAGGGAAAAGATTTGAAGCCAACTTCAACCTTCATTCAGATGGCACCAATGGAGCTGGTTGTTCAGAAGAAGTTCCTCCTGAACCTAAGAATGCCATGACTCTCCAGAAGTTAGAGGATCCTATGAAAACATAGAACATGATGGTTGAGTAAGCCTCAACTGACATGTTTGGAGACTTTGATTAGTCCTACTATCTCCTCAGTGATCGATTTAGTTATTCATGTTCAATCGTGATATTGTAATAGAACATAAGTATTGTTGTCATTTATAGTGTATCAGCATTTTGATATAATAAATATTGTATTCTATGTAATTAAATAAGGTTTTCTTATTGAAAATTCTTCATATTTATATATAGTTCTCTACGAGGATAATCTGATGGAAGAGAAATTATGCCTTGTGGACAGTGCTACCCCAAACTCCATACTGAGGAAGTTGAAATATTGTCAGACTCTAAAAAAGATGAATGGAGATAACTATCATTGGACGCAATTGTTGACATTATACATGCCATATTTACCCTCCCAAATGGTACACAATTGACGATTGATGATGCATCCCTATTCTTCACTTACCTTAATCGGTTATCAAGATATCCGTAAGAATTGTTTTTATATTGAAACCCATGAAGATAACAAATAGTATCTATTCTTCACAAAAGATTACGGATATGGCAAGTAAGTATTTGAAAAAATTCCTTATGTATCGTCCGGACAGTACTATACTTATATCAAGCTCATACAACATGTTTCTTAGAACGTAATTTTCTAGAATGTTGACGCATTCCAGGTTACATAGGTCATCCCGGCATCGGGATGATGAGGAAGATTACTAGCAATTTCATTGGTCACAATTTACATGAGTCAAAATTTCCCAGTGATCAGATTTATGTACATCATGTGCCAAAGAGAAGCTAATTTTGAGGCCTTCGTAACTCAAAATACAAGCTAAACCAATTCATTTCCTTAAAATAATTCAAGGCGGTATTTTTGTGGTCTCATTCAACCATTATCTGGACCATTTAGGTATTTCATGGTTTTAATTGACACATGTACAGGATGGTCACATATGTGTCCTTTTTCCACATGAAACCATGCATTTACCAAGATAATGAGAGAATTAATTAAGTTACAGGCCCATTATCCGGAAAATCGAATTAAATCAATTTGCATAGATAATGCTGCAGAATTCTCTTCACTCGTCTTTAATGACCATTGCATAGCCTTGTGGATTGAAGTTCATCACTATATTCCATATGTCCGTACTCAAAATGGTTTGGATGAATCTCTAATTAAGGGGATCAAACTTACTGCAAGACCTTTGTTAATGAATTGCATCTTGCCGACCTCGTGTTGGGGTCACACAGTTTCACACGCTGCTGACTTAGAGCATCTCTAGCAGATACCGCAAAACTCGAAACCGCAAAATTAGTTTGCGGTAAATCGAAAACCTGTTTTGCAGTAAAATTTGTGTGTCTCAGCAGAATAGATCCCGTATATTTAGACCACAAAACAGAATATTTTGGGAATATTCTATCATCTTCTTCGCAGAGTCGTCTTCCTCGCGCGCAGATCCGGCGACGCCTGCCCACCCGCCCTCGCCCCCCACTACCCAGCCTCAGGCAGCGTGCATGCGGCCGGACGGCGAGCTGTTGCATGATGCGGCGGAACGGTTTTGATTAGTGGATGTGTGCATGCATGTGACGGGTTGATTACTTGATGGGTGCATGCATGGTTGATTTATGCATGCCAGCCTTGATGCGTGCATGCAGCCAGCCGGACGGCCGACACCTAACACTACATGGGGGGAAGCTGATGCTCGGACTCCAACAATGGCGGCCAAAAGAATCAATGATTTACTGCTCGGAAATTATGAATAGATGTATGGAACCAAATCTCCTCGTCCATAATTGTAGATTGGCACGGGGAATCAAGCCACCTCGCCGGAATCCAGCTTGGAGGGCGACGGCGGTGGCGCCGTCAGAGGTGGACGGAGTAGTTGGTGGTGTATTTTTGGTGCAGGGAAGCGTCAACCGCTTTACGATTTACTGTAAAAACAGCCTCCAAAACTGAATATATGCTATAAACGAGGAGTAATACGGGGGAGCTAAAAAAACTATGGTTTTGACCACTTTTACGGGATTTGTTCGGGCCATTTTTACTAATACTGCAAATTTTGCGGGTTTGACCAGATATACGGTATCTGCTAGAGATGCTCTTAATCCAATTGCGGCCTACTGCATATCGCAGTCCTTTCCCTCTGCAATTGGTTCATGGAAATTCTCCCAACATTTTCCATATACGCAAATTCGTATGTGATGCATACGTCCCGATCTCACCACCATAGTGGACATCCATATGCCCACACAGAAAACAAGGGATCTATGTGGAGTACAAATCACCGTCAATTATTAAGTACTTGGAACCCCTCACTAGGAATCTATTCACAGCCCATCACGTTGATTGCATATTTGATGAGTAACATTTTTCAGCATTAAGAGAGATTTCATGTACCAAAAAGAATACCCTGAAATTGATTGAAATGCTATCGTCGTTTCAACCTCTGATCCACGTATCCAAGAGACCGAACTCCAAGGTCAGAAAATCATTAATTTGCAACATCTTGCTAATAATCTGCCAGTTTCATTTACTCACCTAAAAGATGTTACAAAATCCTTATTCCGGCCAGAAATACGCCTGAAAGAGTGGAGGTATCAGCTAAACCCACTCAACTCCCGTTCCTAAAAAGAGAGGGAGTAGTACGTCCTGAGAGCCGAAACTTGCTTCTTGCAAGCAGCAAGGGGAAGAGAGGAGAAATTCTCAAAATCAGAAAATGCAAGCCAACTCAACATTGACAAACACCTGATGGGTAGTATACATCAGGTGGATGGGCAACCTCCACAATCCAGCTCCAACCTCCACAACTCAGCTCCAGCTTGCACACACTAGCTGGGACATCGAAACACCTAGACTCACGTGTATTGGAAAATCACAAAAAGTCGTCAAGGGTGCAGGAGATGTCCACCAACTATATCGATTCTAGAGAATCATTCAACCATAATTCTACGACTATCGACACTTATTTTCCTACTACAATTGCAAATACCCTTCTAAATGATCATGATCCAAGGATGCAATACAAGCAGAACTTGCCTCGCTTAATAAAAGGAAGATACTCACTGAAGTAATGCCAACACCTCCTAAAGTTTTCCCTGTGGGATTCAAATGGGTTTTTCTCTAAAAATAGAATAAGAATAATGAGGTGGTGAGATACAAGGCAAGGCTCCTAGCACATGGTTTCACGCAGAGACTCGACGTTGATTTTAATGAGACATATTCTCCAGTAATGAGTGATATCATTTTCTGATATTTAATATCTTTGGCTATGCAAAATCGTCTATCTATGTAGTTGATGGATGCCATGACCGCATATTATTAAGGTTCCCTTCTTAAGAAGGGTTATTCCAACGATGATGACTGCCCATGTGTCTTCATCAAGAAGTCATCTTCAGGATTTTGCATTATTTCTGTGTACGTCGATGATCTCAACATCATTGGCAACACGCGAGATATCGATGAAACACACAATCATCTAAAGATGAAATTTGAGACGAAATATTTGGGTAGAACCAAATTTTGCTTATGTCTCTAACTCGAGCACCTTCCCTCAGTAATAATGGTACACCAAGTTAAATATTAGAGAAACTCAATATGGAAAAATCATATCAAAACTCCCATGATGGTTTGTTTTCTGGACGTAGAGAAAGATCCGCCCAGACCAAGGAATGATGGAGAAGAGATTTTGGAACCCGAGTTCAATATCGCAGTGTCATTAGAGCGTTTATGTACCTTGCAAATTGCATTGATACCTGATCTCGTATTTGCAGTGAATCTACTTGCTAGACACAACACAACTCCCACCAAACGTCCTTGGTTGGGGGTTAAGAATGTCTTTCAATATCTTCAAGGCATAAAGCATATTGGCCTATACTTTCAGTTTCCAAGAAATCTGGACTCCGGTATGATTGGATACACTAATGTTGGCTACTTATCTAATCCCCATAATGCCAATCGCAAACCGGCTTTGTGTTCCTACATGGTGGAACTGCTATATCATGGAAGTCTTCGAAACAGACTCGGGTTGCAACATCTACCGATCATTCTGAAATAATTGCATTATACGAAGGCATCACACGAATGCGTGTGGCTTTGCAGGATGATAAACCACGTACAACACTCATGTAGAATTGGTTCTATCGAATCACCTACCATTATCTACGAGGATAATGTTACTTGTGTTGCACAGATGCAAACATGATACATTAAGAGCAGTATCACTGAGCATATTTCTCCTAAGTTGTTTTATCCACATGAGCTCCAGAAGAGTCGGGAAATAAACATCATGCAAGTCAAATCATGCGATAATCTCGCTGACTTATTCACGAAGTCTCTACCAACTTAAGCATTACGGAAATACATTCATAGAACTGGTATGCGAAGACTTCGAGATTTGCAAGAATCAGGGAAAGTATCTTCCTGAGCTATTCATGTTCAAAGCATCATATTACAGTCTTTTTTCCTCAAGTGAGTTTACTTTTCAGTTTCTCACTAAGATTTTTAATGAGGTAATATCAACATAACATCATATGTCATACTATCCGTTTTCCTCATCGGGTCTTATATATATCGATCTGCATATTCTATGGATTTACTTCATATCGAGTTAATAGAGGCAATAATCATTATATGATGTGTCATTTTCTTCTTATTTTTCCACTGGGTTTGAAGGAGTTTTAATAGGATATCATACCATACTCCTCATATTTTCCCACATGGTTTTTGGAGACTTAATCAAGATGATGGACTTTCATACAATGAAGCGGTGATCAGAGAGAGTGTTAAAAATAATACCACTGGCGGTTATTAGGGGAATAATCCTCGCTCCTTAATTCCGGCACGAACAGTTCCCACGATGAGGGAACCGTCACCCCCTAGGGATCTGTCACCTCCTAGGAACTGACTCTAGGGAACCAATATAATCGTGTATGTTTAGATTGTATACAAGCCTAGATCAATCATGAATAAAGATACATAGATTCATTCTCCCGTTTGTCTCTCGATTACTCTCAACCAATGTGACATGTTCATGATTAGTGCTAATTGACCCCGAGACGACGATGACGAGGAGCGAACCAATGTGGAAGCAGTGGATGCGAGGGTTGGCCTTTGGGTTAGGGCTCACTGTGCGGGAGTGGAGGCACCGACACTAGAGAAGATAAAACATTTGGACAGGATTAGAGGGATCTCCGAAATAAGCGTCAATGGAGGTTAGATGAGGACAAGGTGGCAAGACGGCGTAGTAGAGGTGCCGGCCGCAGCCCGGGGATACATTCAGTTAGGCTGTGTAGGAGGGAGGGTGGCTAGAAAGTAGAAACCGGAGACGAAAGGGAGCTATTGCATTCAGGTCCGACAATAGTTAAAAAAACGACTGTGACCCCATGAAATTAGAGGCAACTGTACTGGATGGTACCCTACCCGACGGTACCGGGAGTACCGTCCCAATCACCGTAAAATAGCTCATAAAGATAATATACTACTAAAAACAAGTTGTTCGGCCTCTCTGGTTCAAGGAATTTTTAAAGAAATTTGAAGCATTTAACTCGTATGATTTTTTCCCTATGTAGATTATTTGACTTGTAGGATTGTGACCCGTTAATTAAAGAAGCTGTTGCCGCTACATTTCTTAGCAATATTTCATGACTCCAACCTTTATCAAAGTTTATTACTCCCTCCTATCCAAATTAATGTTCTCAGATTTAGCTAGATTTAGATGTATCCAGCTAAAACATGACTAGATAAATCCGAATCTAGATAAATATGAGAATATTAATTTGGGTCGGAGGGAGTAGGTTTTCCATGGTGTCAACGAAAACCTTTTGTCAAAAATCTAGCTGTGTTTTCTACAAAAAAAATCTCCCTGTGTTCAATCCTACTAGGAATCAACTCAAGAATCCCAGAGGCCCTTAGGTAATTGTTTACAATAACAAGTGTTGTCTCTTATCTGTTTTTTTTTCCAAAGATCTAAGGGGCGCAGGCTCATTTCATTCTAATCCACAATAAAATTAACCCTTTTCTTTCTCCTCCTCGAAACAGGCATATGCCTAGCTATATTAATATAGCAACCACGATTGATACTGCTGCTGGGCCAGACAGCACAACGCCCAAAAGACAAACAAAGAAAACGAAGAAGAAAAGGAGAGAAAAAAGGCGACGACGGTGGCTCGACGAAAACGAGGATGACCCGCCACCGCTACGCCCGCCAGAGAAGTACCACCCCGCTCCAAGCGCTCCGAAGCATCGCGTATCAAGCAACACCTCCAAGAAGGAAAGCGACGACAACGACGATGCTGCCCGGACATGTCCTAGGGCTTCCCCCGATACGCGCCAGGAGGTGGGGAAGAGATACGACGTCCTTCAGGAAGGACGGCGACACCCGCGGGCGTCACCACGTCGGTGTCAAGACGACAAGAATTTCTCCCGACCCCTCAAAAAACCACACTCCCGGACGCTTCGGATTGCTCCACCAAACTCGCCGCCCACGAGCACGCGCCACCACGGTCTTGAAGCCACCCCCACCGTCTCACCGTGCCTCCTGTGCGAGGCTGGGAGGACTGAAGAGGAGGAACCTTCGACGAGGTGTGGCATGACATCAGCATGCGGGAGGGAACTACCTCCACCACCCGAAGGCAGTAGCCGACCGGATACAGCAGCAGGGCAAACCAGACCCTCTCTGGCCTAGCCGAGCCCGAAAAAGGCTCGTGAAGCCCCGCCGCCGCACTGCAGCAAGGGTGCCCCCGTACATGCCAACCCAGCACTAGGCCCTACTCCTTCGCCCCCAAGAGATCCGCCACCACTGCAGATCCCAACCGCCAAGTAGCAGCTCCGTCGCCACCGAGCACACCCGGACCTGTCAGACCACCGTCGGTCTGAGGAACACTCTCGCCCAGATAGGCATAGCTTTGACCACCTCGGTCTCACTTAGATAGGCAAAAGCGTCGGCGCTGATTCCATACCCCCAGGTCCGGATCCGGGCCGTACGAACAAGGAAGGGAGCGAGCATTGCAAAGCATCGCACGCAACCGCAGAGCGATCGTCGGTTAGAGAGGTCCGACCTAGGCCCACCTGGCCCAGGTCAGACTAACTTCCATGCCAACCCAGCACTAGGCCCTACTCCTTCGCCCCCAAGAGATCCGCCACCACTGCAGATCCCAACCGCCAAGTAGCAGCTCCGTCGCCACCGAGCACACCCGGACCTGTCAGACCACCGTCGGTCTGAGGAACACTCTCGCCCAGATAGGCATAGCTTTGACCACCTCGGTCTCACTTAGATAGGCAAAAGCGTCGGCGCTGATTCCATACCCCCAGGTCCGGATCCAGGCCGCATTTAACAAGGAAGGAGGAGCATTGCAAAGCATCGCACGCAACCGCAGAGCCAGATCGTCAGCAGGAGAGGTCCGACCTAGGCCCACCTGGCCCAGGTCAGACTAACTTCCATGCCAACCCAGCACTAGGCCCTACTCCTTCGCCCCCAAGAGATCCGCCACCACTGCAGATCCCAACCGCCAAGTAGCAGCTCCGTCGCCACCGAGCACACCCGGACCTGTCAGACCACCGTCGGTCTGAGGAACACTCTCGCCCAGAAAGGCATAGCTTTGACCACCTCGGTCTCACTTAGATAGGAGCAAGCGTCGGCTGATTCCATACCCTGTGTCCGGATCCGGCCAGAACAAGGAAGGAGCGAGCATTGCAAAGCATCGCACGCAACCGCAGAGCGATCGTCGGCCAGGAGAGGTCCGACCTAGGCCCACTCGCCCAGTCGACTAACTTCCATGCAGATCTGTGGCAAGCACCCGACCTAGGCCTGCCTGGCACAGGTCGAAGCTGCCATCGCCGCGCCGCCTCGGGGGGCGCCACCCACTCCGGCCGCACGCCGCAGCCCGCGCAGCAATGAGGGCCGCCGCCAGAGGCCCGGCCGGCCCAGATCTGGCCCAATTGGGGCTCAAATCAGGCCAGCAATTCCCCGTCCCCGCACCATCGCGAGGCCCCGTCGTGGACCTCGCAGACCACCGCTGCTTCTTCCGTCCGGTGAAGCCCTCCGCGGCCGCCGCCAACGCCCCACCAAGGCGAGCTCCTGCCGCCATCTTGGTCGACCTCTGGTAGCCGGAACGTCCCGCGCTGGACCTCTACACGCGAGGAGAAGAAGGCCCCTGCCGCCGGCACCGCGCAGGCTTCGCCCGGCGGCTCACGCCGGCGGCGGCCGAGGGAAGGGAGGCGAGGGAGGCGCTAAGAGGCGAGGCGAGGAAGCGGTCGCCTGCTCGGTCGCCCGCGGGGGTGATATTGTTCCTAGTAGGTGATATTGTTTTGTTAAAGTCACTGTCATTCAAGTAAGTTTTCAAAAGTTCAGACTAGTTCAAGTCAAATCCTAGCTATATATATGATGTTGCTGTTGTTGGTAGATGGTAGGTATGCATAGCTTCAGCATTGTCTTTCCTCTATACACGTATGTTGATAGATAATAGACAGTAACAACATGACACTGACTACATGAAATTAAGAAGCTAGGACCAGACTTCTGGGGAAACCATGTGATGAAGCTAGCTCGCGTGGCCTGTACCCTACGAATACAAGTGAACGCATGCCAAATGCTGAGAAGAGCAAGGAGGTTCGAGCAGCATTAACAAGCTAGGCAAGGCAATACGACGATAGCTACAACAAATTACTGCATCAACCAACTGCACTGGCCACTTACCGATCATAGCTACAAAAAACTATTCCATCAACCAACTGCAATGACCACTAACCGCTCATAGCTATTTCTATCTGTAATAACTGCACCTATTCAATCAACATAATAATTTGTGAGGAAATGCATACCGTGTTCCATAAAACTGCTTTATGTACCTCTTTGTGCTCTTATCCAAATCATGTACGTGCATCAACCCTAACATCAATGATGAAATGTAGTTATATATATGCAGTCAAACAATGCTACTTCTCACGTACATCGCCGATCAAAATTTGCGAACCTGTGGGATTTGATCTTTGGAAGAAACACGCCTCGTACTCCTCAAAAAGCGATTCATTGCGAGGTACATTTTCTCTTCTGCCACCAAAATGTCAGTAGCTCAGGGTATAGTACAACTGATAGGAAAAGCGACCATATGAAGTATTAATGCACCAAGTGGTGCTTGGAAGTCAGACTTATGAATAAATTACTGTGGATATGTAGTAGCAACTAAGCATTGACCTGAATTTTCTTTTCAACAGTACAACCAGAACAGGTCAAACAAAAAACAGGTCGTTCCTCTCCTCTGTTGGTCTTTCTGCATTAGACAATTTGGCACTCCATCCTGGCAGACAAAAGTTTAAGCCTCTAGTTTCCAAGTTTGTTTCGAGAAAACCATGCAGCCACTCTCACACAGGAAACGAATTCCCATACCTTTCTACGGTTTGGCTCTCGTGCTGCTGATCCCCTTGGTCTCTCCAGCCAACTCCTGCACGGAGCAGGAGAAGAGCTCCCTTCTCCAGTTCCTTGATGGGCTCTCGCGGGACAGCAGCCTCACGGAATCATGGCGCAGTGATACAGACTGCTGCACTTGGGAAGGGATTACCTGCAGCCCGGATAGGACGGTCACTGATATTTTGCTGGCTTCTCGAGGTCTTGAGGGATCCATCTCGCCCTTCCTTGGTAACCTCACCAGCCTGTTGCGCCTCAACCTGTCACGCAACTTGCTGTTCGGTGGTTTGCCGCTGGAATTGTTTTCAGCCAGCAGCATCATTGTCCTTGATGTTAGTTTCAACCGCCTGACAGGAGGCCTAAGTGAGCTGCCATCTTCAACCCCTGCACGGCCTCTGCAGGTACTGAACATCTCAAGCAACTTGTTTACAGGAAGGTTTCCATCCACAACATGGGAGGTGATGAAGAACCTGGTTGTGCTTAATGCTAGCAACAACAGTTTTACTGGGCAGATACCAACTACGCCCTGTGTTAGTGCGCCATCTTTTGCTGTGCTTGAGCTCAGTTTTAACCAACTGAGTGGAAACATCCCTCCAGGACTCAGTAATTGCTTTGTGCTGAAATTACTCAGCGCTGGCTACAACAACCTCAGTGGGACACTTCCAGATGAACTCTTCAAGATTACCTCATTAGAGCACATCTTGTTACCAAGCAATTGGTTAGAAGGAGCTTTCCATGGCATCGTCAAGCTCACAAATCTGGTCACCCTTGATCTTGGGAAGAATGAGCTCAGCGGCGAAATTCCAGATTCTATAGGTGAGCTGAAGAGATTGCAGGAACTCAATTTGGACCACAACAACATGTATGGGGAGCTACCATCAGCTCTGAGCAACTGCACAAATCTTGTAACAGTTGACCTCCATGCAAACAAATTTAGCGGAGAACTTGCCAAGGTCAACTTCGTGAACCTGTCCAATCTAAAGAAGTTAGATCTTCTTTCCAACGACTTCACCGGCACAATTCCAGAAAGCATATACTCCTGCAGCAAGCTAACTGCACTACGGTTATCTCACAATCATTTCCATGACCAACTGTCAGAAAAAATAGGCAATCTGAAGTCCCTCTCATTCCTATCACTTGTTAATAACTCTCTTACAAATATCACAAGAACACTTCAGATCCTTAGTGATTCCAGGAGCCTCACTACACTTTTCATTGGATCCAACTTCCTGCACGAGACCATGCCAGAGGATGGCATTGATGGTTTTGAGAATCTACAGGTTCTTTCTATAAGTGATTGTTCATTGTCCGGAAGAATACCTGATTGGTTATCAAAGCTCACAAATTTGGAGATGTTATTTTTGCGAAGCAATCAGCTGACAGGACCTACACCTAACTGGATAAGCAGCCTAAACTTACTCTTCAATCTAGACATATCAAACAATAGCTTGACAGGGGAAATTCCAACTTCCTTAATGGAGATGCCAATGCTGAAATCAGGCAAGACTGCACAAAAGGTTTTCTTTGAGCTACCTGTTTATGCTTTCGATCCATTTATCCAGTACTCCAAACCTGGTGCTTGTCCAAAAGTGCTTAATCTAGCCATGAATAATTTCATTGGTGTGATCCCGAAGGAGGTCGGTCAGTTAAAAGCACTCCTTTCACTCAATTTGAGCTCCAATAAATTATCAGGAGAGATTCCACAGACGATCTGTACCCTCACGAACCTGCAGGTGCTCGACTTGTCCAGCAATCATCTCACTGGTACAATTCCGGCCACACTAAACAATCTGCACTTTCTTTCCAAATTCAGCATTTCTAATAATGACCTCGAAGGCCCTATTCCAATAGTGGGCCAGCTTAGCACGTTTCCAGATTCAAGCTTTGATGGAAACCCAAAATTGTGTGGTCCTATGATTGTAAACCCCTGCAGTTCAACAGAAGCAGGTCCAGTCTCTGTTGTCTCCACAAAAGAGATTGGCACTGAGGTCATCTTTGTGATTGCCTTTGGTGCTTTCTTTGTAGTAGGAGTCCTATATGATCAGATAGTCCTGGCCAGATATTTTGGCTAAACTCTTGTAATTTTTACCACCATCCCAAACCATGATGTCATCTCAAGTGTTTTCCAGTTCAGCAAGACCATGTCAGTGGCTCCAGCCCCAGAAAGATCAGCATCCCTGGTAAACCTGGTATCTTGAGTCAATGGCATTCACTCTGTACCCTGTGTAACAGGAAAATGATTAGCGAGTGAGCAACATCAATAGTGTGTAAGCATATTGTTTTTATGGAATATGTAGCTAATTAACTATTTTCTTAGTATTTACTTCGATAGACATGCAAAGGGTGATGACTGTCTATCTCGGATGCAAAATCGCCAGGGGCACATGAGCAATCTGCAGTCTAGCACACTCACATGAAATTCAGATTTTCCACCAACAAATTTAACGGATTTAACTAATTAAACCGAGACTGGAGCATTCATAGATTAAAATCATGGGCAAAATAAGACGGAACCCTAAAGCTTGATCCAGTTGACATCTAACTCCAATCCAGTGTCACAGTTCTCTAGCAGAGAAATGAGAAATATACACGAACTCTATCAAACAGAGATGCTAGATGGTGCTACAGCATCACACGAATTAAGCAGCTGCTCCGTGATTTCTACAGGACCTTAATTGGCGGTGTTTGCCACACGAGAGTACCGTCGGTAATGGGATGTGCCTGTCAGGCCTGCGTCAATCCCCTTCCCCCTTGGTCTCCAGCGAATGAACGCAGGAACATTTCGGTGCACCAAGCTACTGAATGCCAAAATATTTGAATATGAAGATGGTATACTTAAGCTTTTTCTAAGTTCGTCTTGTTTCTTCTCTTATATGAAGATGGTGTTTTTAGCCTTTCTTATGACTTTTGTTTGCACCATTGAGTTTCTTGTTGCAATCACCAACCTTTGACACATGTATCAGTTCGAGTACTAAATGAACTTCAATTGTAATCGTCATGTGTAATTATACTCGAAAATATTTTGTTCACAGAAGTTGCTAATCTCCATGATTTTGTTCTATCCCCCTTAATAATACAATAACAATAGACTTCTCCAGGAAAACAAATATTCCCTCTATTCACTATTATAAGACTTGTAGATATTTTAATGTGAACTAGATACGGGCCAAAATAAGTGGACCTACACATAAAAACACGTCTAGATACATGTATTTTGGTCCATATCTAGTCATTTAAATATGTATAAGGTCTTATAATAGTGAACGGAGGAAGTACATAATAGAACTTCCATAGCATTATCTATTACACTCGGCTAACTTGTGATCAACTTCATTGAGTCTACTAACCTTGTGCACGAGCACATATACATCATCATTTCATTTGCTTGCTGAGCAATAACAGTATAACAGTAGGAAGTTGAGTAGTTGAGCATGACAATTTTTCAGGTATATGAATAACTAAGATGAAATGTATGATGTAACATGTAAGCACCACAAGCCATAATCTGGACCATCAACAGCACGTCCAAAAATACATCACAAAAATCATCTCAGGGGTAAAACGAGAGACGGTGGCTGCTACAGTACCAATTGGAACTCTATATTGTCCAAGCAGGGCATCCCACATTTTTCGACTAACAGTGACGCTAAGTAGTACTCGCTCCATTTCGCAAAAAAATAAAAAGTACTCCCTCCGTTTCAGAGGGAGTAAGAATTACACGCCCCAATTTTTCTCAGAAAGATTTTTTTTCTGCAGGATGTACCTCGGCGGCGCGCGTCAATGCACCCTGCTTCCTAGTCCCTCCGGCATCCATCCGCCGGCAAGCGTAGCGCACTTCGAGACTCTGAGCCGCCGGTGCGCCGGGTCATGGGGAGGCCCCGTGGGTAGGGGTGGGCATTTTAACCGAAGACCGAAATACCGAACCGAAAAGGCCGGGACCGAAGCCGAATAGACCAAAACCGAAATATATACACTAAATTCGGTCAGCAACTATAGAAAACCGAAATTTGTTCGGCTAGTTCGGTTTCCATCCATTGATAACTGAAATGACCCTGGAAACCGAGAAAAAACTGAAACAAACGTACTTCACCCACTAGTCAATTCATTCACGCATGTCCATGTAGGCCTTCACAAGGGCAACCGTTTTTATTCTGCACGCACGCACACCACGAGGGCCTGTATCTAGTCGTTTTGTCTCAAAAGGAAAACTCTAGTCACCCTTACCCTGGAGGAATCTAGACGCGCCCAAGATATAGCAGCCGCCGATTAGCTCTGCTCCATCGATCCTCCAGACGCGCCCAAGATATGGCAACCGCCAGCAGTCTGCCGATGACCTCTGCTCCATCGATCGATCCCGCCGGCAAGCGCTGCAATAGTGGCTTCTCCTCCGTCTTCTAATTCTCGCCCACATCGGCCGCTTCCACCACAAATTTTAACTATCGCTCGGCGGCAGCAGGTACCTGGACCTGTCTCCGACCTGCTCCTAACGAGTAACTACGATTCTCCCGGTCCCTTTGCATCTGCTTGTTTCCATCGAGGCTAGTACCGTGATTCTTCTTGGATTTACTTCTGATCAGTTGTTTCGGTCAGAAACCGAGGACCGACCCGAAAAATAGGAGGACCGAATCCTCGGTTAGCAGAATACAGAGACACCGATCGGTCCATGTTTTCCAAACACCGAAGTTACTATTAAACCGAGACACCGAACCGATCGGTTCGGTGCAACCGAATGCCCAGCCCTACCCGTGGGGGAATAGCAGGATCGGGGTGCACTCCGATCGGATCCCCTGCCTGCGCGTGTGGAGTCTCTCCTTTGCTCCGACCGATAAGAGATGGGCTGGGCATCGGAAGTGGGCCGGACTGCAGGGTCAACATAACTCAGTGTTCGTCCATACGACGTGAGTGCTCGTCTTCTTGGCTACACACTGTTCCTCGAAACAAAATTACAAACCGAATATAAGAGCACGTCCAAGTTGGCCGTCCCAGACCAAAATCTGGCGTTATTTAGTGTTGAACGAATATAACTTTTGGTTTAAAAACGCTCAGTTTTTCACTCGCGTTCTCAGGCCGAGTGTCCGCGTTTGATCAAAATTCAATCAAATATAGCAAAATTAAGCAAACATAGCGATTTCATTAAATTATAGACGAGAATTTTACATAGTGTCAAATCCGGACATATACCCGAATTTTGACTGTACTAGGCTAAGAAAAACGTAAAAAAAACTAAAGTGGCCGAAGCCGCCGCGAATGCCGATGCCGGGCGCCGTTCACGTGCCGAAGTTGCGGTAGAACGACGTGTAGTCGGCGTCCTGGGTCCCGTCGTCGTCGTTGTCGCTCGGCGGCTGTGGTGGCCGGGAACTGCCCTGGCCGGTGTTGCCGCGGCGCCACGGATGCGAAGGCCCAGCATCCTCTTCGTCGTCTTCGGGGACAACGAGTGACGCGCCCACGTAGGCGCCCTGGCGGCGAACGCCGGTTCCGGCCTGCCGCTCGGCCTGCTCGTGCAGCCGGCGTACGCGCTCGGCCTCCTGCTACTCCCAGTCCGCCCTAGACCAGGCACAGGCGTCGCAGGCCCTCATCAGCGGCACGTCTTGGAGCGACGCCTCCATCGCCATCTTGAGGAGGAAGGTGTCCTCGTCGACTGGCACTGCCTAGTTGGCCGACTCCTTCTTCGGTGTGCGAGGCTTCGGCCTAGCCAGCCGAAGGTGGCCGCTCGACGGCGAAGGTGTGCGGCGCTCGTTTATGACGATGTCGCGCGAGCGTGTGCGCGGTGGCGACGCAGCTTCCCTCTTTCGGCGAGGTCCTTGGCGCCGAGTGGGATGCCGAAGCAAACAATGAGCCGGATGACCCTCTCGCCATCCTCCTCGACATCTAACTTGATTCGCGTCGCCGGGAGACCATCGGCGGCGAACGCGGGGGATAACCCAGCCTCGGGTTGTTCCCCGCCTGGATGTGCTCCAGCACGGCAGCGAGAGTGCGGTCGGGCGCACTCCACCAGTGACGCCTGCCTGCCGAGTTGTTCCTCGGCGGCGGCAGGCCTACGCCGTCGTAGACGGCGAGCTGCTCCTCCCGCCTATCGACAAAGAATTGCTCCCAGTAGGCGAGATTCGTCCTCGGTGAGGTCAGGGTCCTCCATGCCGGCGATGACGAGCTAGATCTCGTCAACGATCTCCTCCTCCGACGGCACGGGCATGCCACCCACGCTCAGCCTCCATTTTGGCGGGCACCGAAAGTCTAGCGACGCCGGGTAGCCGAACTCGTAGAGCAGTCGTGCCTCCCACAGCTGCAGAGAACTACGACCAAAGCTGTTGGCCGCTGCCGGATCGCCGGGGAAACGTTCCGTCATTGCCGCCGAGTTCTTTTTCTCTTTGCTGGGGAAGGTGGAGCTTGTGGTTGGGTGTGAGATCCAAGCACATGGCTTAATAGGATTGATAGTATACTCGTACCAACAAGTTGCAACTTCTTTTTCGGAAGCTCATCTGAAAAGAACTCTGAGATTAAGCGTGCTTGGCCTAGAGCAATTCTAGGATGGGTGACCGAACAGGAGGTGGGTATCGGGTGCACACGAGTGAGGACAAAGTGCATAGAAAAGACTAGTGTTGGTCTATGGGGCTAGTCTAGATATCCTATTAAGCTGCCAGGAGTGACACCCCTAGGGCCTAGTGGACAGGGTGTTACAAGTGGTATTAGAGCCGATCCTCGCGGTTACACGGGCGTATGCGGGACATGTGCAACATGGCGCGTATGGCTCAAAGTGGACACGGGATGGCACAAGTACCGTCACTGGACGCACAAACGTGTACCAAGAGGGGACATTCTTGGCCTGTGCTTGATCGATAAGGGCATCAATCTTCTAAGGATGGGTGTATGTAAGATTGATGACCCACAAGTATAGGGGGTGTATCGCAGTATTTTCGAGGGAAGTGAAACCCAATTTATTGATTCGACACAAGGGGAGCCAAAGAATATTTATAAGCCTTAACAACTGAGTTGTCAATTCAGCTGCACCTGGAAACAATCTTGCTCACATCAGTTTATCAGTAGCAACAGTTTTGTAGTAAGAATAGTAAAGTAACAGCAGTAGTAAAGCAAGGACAGTACTAATAAAAGCAGTAAATAGTGGGATTCGAGTGCGGTAGGCATAGGGATAGATGGACGGGCGTTGCATGGACAAGACAATTCAAATAGCAATCAGAACATAGGGCAATTGCAGATAAATAAGATAAAGCATCCAAGTACTAGACAATCCTAGGCATGTGTTCCATATATAGTCATACGTGCTCGCAATGAGAACTTGCACAACATCTTTTGTCCTGCCAGCCCATTTGCAGCGGGGCCTCTAGGGAACTACTGGCAATTAAGATGCTCCTTTTAATAGAGCACCGGAGCAAAGAATTAACACTCCGTGAACACATGTGATCCTCACATCAAAGCCATTCCCTTCCGGTTATCCCGATTTCTGTCACTTCGGGGCCATAGGTTCCGGACAACAACGTGTGTATACAACTTGCAGATAAGACCAAAAACAATACTATCATAATGAATCAATAACATGTTCAGATCTGAAATCATGGCACTCGGGCCCTAGTGACAAGCATTAAGCACAACAAGTCGTAACAAAGTCATAAAGCACTAATAAAAGATACTAGGCACCATGCCCTAACAATCTGATGCTATTACATGAACGATCTCATCCAATCCCTACCATCCCCATAGCCTACAGCGGGGGATTACTCACTCATAGATGGGGGAAACATGGATGATTGATGGAGATGATGGTGGAGATCGATGGAGATGGCTCCGGGGGCACTTCCCGTCTTGCAGGTGCCGAACAGACTTCTGTCCCGAATCTCGGTGGTGGCGGCGTTGCGGAACTTCTTCTGGAAAAACGTCGAACCCTCCGGAGTTTTTAGGTCAGAAGGCAACTTATAGGCGAAGAGGGAGACCGAGGGGGTGCCTGGGGCCACCACACCATGCCCTGGCGCGGCCAGGCCCAGCCCACGCCTGGGAGGGGGGGGGGGGGTGGCCAGCCCCTGGCCCTCCTCCGTCTCGTATTCTGGCTCCGGGAGTCTTCTGGAAAAATAGGCACTTTGGCTTTTGTCCCATCCAATTCCGAGAATATTCATTTTCTGACTTTCCTGGAACCAAAAACAGCAGAAAACAGCAGTAATGCACTGTGGCTCTTGTTAATAGGTTAGTCCAAGAAATCATATGAAAAGTACTCCAAAGTGTGGACAAAACACAAGAAAGTGAATAAAACCAAGCATGGAACATCAAAAATTATAGATACATTTGCAATGTATCAACATCCCCAAGCTTAACTCCTGCTCGTCCTCGAGTAGGTAAGTGATAAAAAGAAAGAATAATTTTTGAGGTGACATGCACTATCATAAACTTGATCAAAGCATTTGTAAAACATTCAAAGCTGGGATCATAGTACTTCAATCATAACATGAAAGACAAAGTTTTAGCAATAAGACAAAGAAACTATGATGCAACATGAAAAGGCACAAACAAAAGATTCATGAATAACAATGCCTTGCAAGACGTTTGTTTGTTTCGCATAAATAAAACATGGCATAGTGGCATTCAGCTTGTCCCTCAAAGAGTAGCAAACATAAATGCATAGGACACCTGCAAAGTTTACAAGAGTGACTAGATACAAATAGTTTAAAACAAGCAATATCAAGGTATGCATCAATCCACAAGTCTTGAGACAATGCACATAGAACTAAGAATGGCCACTATGCTCTCAAGAAAGTGCTCAAAGAATGTGTGGAGACTCAACAAGGAAATGAAAAGGTTTTGAATAGTTTGAAAGGCTTCCAAATGCTGAAAGTATGGTACTCATTAGCTTTGAGCTCTCATTGCCCCTATCATAAGCATCTTTAATGTGGTTAAGGTGAAAGTGAGGTCCAATCTGAGTTATATGCTTGACAGACTATAAACTGAAAATCCCAAGTCCCTTGAGTACGAGGGTCGCTCCTCATGCTACTCAACTTTAGTTACCGGTAAGTTCTTGTCATCGTAAGTATGTGCGTATCATAGAGAACCGCCAACGGGGTACCCCTTGCTCGATGATACGGAAGAATCCCCATATTAAAATGACAAGGCAAGCAGACAATGAGTCTCTCAGCAATCTTATTTACCATGGGAAAATGGTGCTTTTTTCGCTCTTTCCTCTTTTCATAAATCTCTTTTTTTTCTTTTTCTCAATAGCTATCTCTCTTTTTTTATAATAAGAATGCTTCATAGATATCATTATGGTTACGCCGCAGGTTTCCACCATGTCAGCATGGATTAGACCAGCGGTCCAGGCGTTTCTCTAACACACATACATAACTCTATGGACTTATAAGCTCCCATTTTATTTCACACCGATGACATCCGCAAACAAAAGAGCAAGGTATCAACTGGGTATATATTTACAAGTGTTGAAAGCGTTCCCCGTGACAGCACGGTTCTGCTAATCCCCAGCCTATAATTAGCAAGCATATAACTTTCGTGGAGAGTTCACAATGGTTCAGGTTTATTAAGTGCAGGAAATAAAGTGTGCCATCAAGTTCGTGAGAGCTTTACTAACTAACTTTCTCAAAACAAGCAAACATTTTATTCGGAAGAAAACAAGGCATATTGAATATGCACGGAAGTAGCAAATGATGCTAATAGGTAGGTATGGTGGACACTTTGGCAATATTTGGTTTAAGGGAGTTGGAAACATGAGTAAAATACTCAGTGAAAGTGAAGGCTAGAAATAGTAAGGGAGCGAGAAACGAGAGAGCAATAATGGCCATAATCATGCAGAGCGACAAAACAACATTGATCAAATCATAAAGTAATACTACAAGTTGAAAACTACAGGATCATAAAGGCTTATGGTGACTTGAGATAGTCATAACATGGTGTGAGCATGTGCCAAGTCACCCCAAATAAAACATCAAAGGAGAATACCACTATACTATGCTTTAATATGCTAAAACAACGCATGATTCATTCAAGGCACATTAAGCAATCTCAATTATTTATAACAAGTCATGCTACAGCAAAGAATACTAAGCATAAAGCCAAAACAATATCAAGCATGTCATGATAGAGCATAGGCCACAGTAAAAAACAAGCTCTCTTTACCACTTAAGCATGAGATTTACTACTCTTTTCCAAACCAAACAAAACCAAAGTATTTGAACACCAATATATGAAAGAGGAGGTCCAACCAATTTATTCAGCAAACTAAGCAAACCACGCAATCTAAAAAAACAAAAACGAAAATGAAAAAGAAGACGCTCCAAGAACAACACAACTGTGCATGAAACAATAAAAATGAAGTGTTTGAAACAAACCTGGGATTTTTATTGATGAAGAAGGGGATGCCTTGGGCATCCCCAAGCTTTGACGCTTGTACTTCTTGGATATTTCTTGGGGTGACACGTGTGGCATCCCCAAGCTTGAGCTTTAGTCCATCCTTCATCTCATTACTCATTTCTTCCATACACCTGAAATTTTTCCTTCATACAAAACTTCACACAATCTTTATTAGCAACATTAGTGCACTCAAGATAAATAAGTCTTAAGGTTCAGTGACAACACCAAATAAACTTCCATTAGAACACTAGCTACTGTAGCACTTTCCTCAAAAAGCTCAATTCCCCAAAAGAACTCAAGAAGGAACCAACAAGAAGCAAATGCAGAAAATGGCAGAAATCTGTCAAAACAGACCAGCAGGTAAAGACGAATTTTTTCGAAGACCTTATGTTGCTCAAATCAAAAAGTGTTGAACTAACGAAAGTTAGATAACAACCTGGGGCAGAAGCACAAAAAATTACGCCTCAAAAAGACGTTCAGAGATTTTACACGAATTTTTATGGTGAAGCATAGAAATCTGTTTTGGGACAGCAACTTTTCCAATCATTACTTCTCTCTCATTAGAGGTTACTCTTGGCACAAAAAGCAAATAAAAAGGATAAGGAGCAGTTATTACTGAAGTAATAACTTCCAAGACTCATCTAAAACTTTTGGGTTACCTCCCAATAAGTACTTTTCTTTAACGCCTTTAAGTTAGGCATAAGCAAAAACTAAAATGGATAGAATAGAAGTAAGCGGAGATAATCATGGTGAAAACATTGTTTTGTTCAATGAAATCCTTTTGTTAACAAGGTTGATCAGGTATTGTTACCAAAACAATTTCATATGAGACAAAACTTTGTATTCCTCTTAAGATTATGTTACCTCAACCTTGATAGCAATGGTCCCAATCATAATAGTTTCAAATTTTTCTCTTGGTATGGGACAATATATTTCTCCAACTTGAATGCCCTCAACATGTTCAATTGAATTCAAACCATAAGTCGTTTCAATCTTCTTAGGGAAATAGACAGTATGTTCCTTGTCATTAACATTATAGGTCACCTTTCCTTGATTACAATTAATAACAGCTCCTGTAGTATTAAGAAAAGGTCTCCCAAGAATAATAGACATATTATCATCTTCAGGCATAAAAGTTTGAGAGGATGCTCTCATAAGAAATATGAAGTGAAGTAAAAGAGAGCATCAAGAAGCAAATCCAAAACACATTTAATTCTAACCCACTTCCTATGCATAGGAATCGTGTATGCAAATAAATTCGCAAAGAACAAAGTGACAGGCATAGGAAGATAAAACAAGAGTAACTTCAAAACTTTCAGCACATAGAGAGGTGTTTCAATACCATGAAAACTTCTACAACCATATTTTCCTCTCTCATAATAATTTTCAGTAGCCTCATGAATAAACTCAAAAATATAACTATCACATAAAGCATGCTTTTCATGATCTACAAGCACTAGAGCTTTATCATAAACATCTTCAAAAGAATCCTCAGGAACATAACATTCATCCTTCTTTAGTAAGCATGGGGGATAATCAAATAATGTAAGGGATAAAGAGTTACTCTCATTAGAAGGTAGGCATGGGTAGATCCATTCTTCCTCCTTTTGTTTATCACTCTCCTTCTCTTTTTCATCTAATGAGATTTCAGGTTCGTCAATTTCTTCTTCCATAGGATCCTGCAAGGCATTAGTCTCTTCCATTTGTGGAAAACATCTATTAAAATATTCAAGAATGTAGCCATTTTCATCCTTGTAATTATCAAAGCAAAATTTAAGTATACCATAAACCTCATACTTATAAGGTGAATCGTCAATATTTTCAAGCAAACTAGCAAGTTCAAATGCACCCTTCCAAGCAATAAATTCCTTAATTTGTTCCACATCATAAAGGTCATAATTTCCCTTAACATAGGAAGATATGGTATCATTATCATTATACTCACATTGAAAAGGGAGGTGTTTGTACCTCCTACAGCAACAAGATTTATCAAGGCAATAAGTAACATTATAAGTAGAGCACACATTTCTAGCAATGGTATACAATCTATCAATTTGTCCCCATAAGTGTTTCCCTTTTTGTGACAAGCGGTGTTCCTTATAATAATATTTTTCATCTTCCATGAACCCACCTTGCCAATAAGATTCAGTTTCAAAGAAACCAACCATTGACAACAAGCATGATAAAGCAAGACAATACAAGTATAGGGGGTGTATCGCAGTATTTCGAGGGAAGTGAAACCCAATTTATTGATTCGACACAAGGGGAGCCAAAGAATATTTATAAGCCTTAACAACTGAGTTGTCAATTCAGCTGCACCTGGAAACAATCTTGCTCACACTAGTTTATCAGTAGCAACAATTTTGTAGTAGGAATAGTAAAGTAACAACAATAGTAAAGTAAAGACAGTAGTAACAAAAGCAGTAAATAGTAGGATTCGAGTGCGGTAGGCATAGGGATGGATGGACAAGCGTTGCATGGACAAGACAATTCACATGGCAATCAGAACATAGGACATTTGCAGATAAATAAGATAAAGCATCCAAGTACTAAATAACCATAGGCATGTGTTCCATATATAGTCATACGTGCTCGCAATGAGAACTTGCACAACATCTTTTGTCCTGCCAGCCCGTATGCAGCGGGGCCTCTAGGGAACTACTGGCAATTAAGGTGCTCCTTTTAATAGAGCACCGGAGCAAAGCATTAACACTCCGTGAACACATGTGATCCTCACATCAAAGCCATTCCCTTCCGGTTATCCCGATTTACATCGCCGGGGCCATAGGTTCCGGACAACAACGTGTGTATACAACTTGCAGATAAGACCAAAAACAATACTATCATAATGAATCAATAACATGTTCAGATCTGAAATCTTGGCACTCGGTCCCTAGTGACAAGCATTAAGCACAACAAGTCGCAACAAAGTCATAAAGCACTAATAAAAGATACTAGGCACCATGCCCTAACAATCTGATGCCATTACATGAACGATCTCATCCAATCCCTACCATCCCCATAGCCTACAGCGGGGGATTACTCACTCATAGAAGGGGGAAACATGGATGGTTGATGGAGATGATGGTGGAGATCGATGGAGATGGTCTGGGCACTTCTGTCGGCGGTGCCTAATGTAGACTTTCCATCCCCCGAATCTCCCCTTCGGTGGTGGCGGTGCTGTGGAACTTCTTCTGGAAAAACATCGACCCCCCCAGAGTTTTTAGGTTAGAAGGCAACTTATAAGCGAAGAGGGAGACCGAGGGGGTGCCTGGGGCCACCACACCATGCCCTGGCGCGGCCAGGCCCAGCTCGCGCCTAGGGGGGTGTGGCCAGCCCCTGGCCCTCCTCCGTCTCGTATTTTGGCTCCTGGAGTCTTCTAGAAAATAGGCACTTTGGCTTTTGTCCCGTTCAATTCCGAGAATATTCATTTTCTGACTTTTCTGGAACCAAAAACAGCAGAAAACAAGCAGCTGGCACTGTGGCTCTTGTTAATAGGTTAGTCCAAGAAATCATATGAAAAGTACTTCAAAGTGTAGACAAAACACAAGAAAGTGAATAAAACCAAGCATGGAACATCAAAAAATATAGATACATTTGCAATGTATCAAAGATCCAAGCACACGACTTAATAGAATTGATAGGATACGCATACCAACAAGTTGCAACTTTTTTCCGAAAGCTCATTTGAAAAGAACTTTGAGGTTAAGTGTGCTTGGCCTAGAGAAATTCTAGGATAGGTGACCGACCGGGAAGTGGGTACCGGGTGCGCACGAGTGAGGACAAAGTGTGCAAAAAGACTAGTATTGGTCTGTAGGGCCAGTCTAGATATCCTATTAAGCTACTAGGAGGACAAAGTGCGCAAAAAAGTGATTAGTCCCACCCAAACCGCCTTTATGCCAGGACGGCATATCCTTGAAGGTGTTGTTGTCTTGCACGAAACCATACATGAGCTTCACCAGAAGAAAATGGATGGAGTGCTTTTCAAAATTGATTTCGAAAAGGCTTATGATAAGGTGAAATGGCCTTTCCTATAACAAGTTCTGCGTATGAAAGGTTTTGATCCTAAGTGGTGTGAATGGATTAAGCAATATGTGCAAGGAGGTAGTGCTGGAATAAGGGTTAATGATGATATTGGTCATTATTTTTAGACACGAAAAGGTTTGAGACAGGGTGATCCTCTGTCACCGATCCTCTTTAATATCGTAGTTGACATGTTGGCAATTCTTATCGCTCATGCTAGGGTGGATGGCCAAGTGGGAAGTCTCATACCTCATCTAGTGGATGGTGGGGTATCTGTCTTACAGTATGCTGATGATACCATATTATTTATGGAACACGATTTAGAAAAGGCTGTGAATATGAAGCTAATATTATGTATTTTTGAGCAACTTTCGAGGCTGAAAATAAACTTTCATAAGAGCAAGATTTTCTGTTTTGGTAAGGCGAAGGAGATGGAATATGAATACAATCAGATCTTTGGCTACGAGTCAGGTTCCCTACCTTTCAGGTATCTTGGAGTACCTATCCATTATAGAAAATTAAAAAAAATCAGAATGGAATCCCGTGGAGAGTCGTTTTGTTTCTAAGCTAGGATGTTGGCAAGGAAAACTACTCACTTATGGGGATCGCTTAGTTTTAATTAATTCGGTTTTGACTAGTTTGCCGATGTGTATGCTCTCGTTCTTAGAAATTCCTAAAGGTGTTAGAAAAAGATTGGACTTTTTCAGATCTAGATTCTTTTGGCAAAGTGATGATGCTAAAAATAAATATAGATTAACTAAATGGAATATCATTTGTCGTCCCAAAGACCAGGGAGGTCTGGGGATTGAGGTGCTCGAGGTAAAAACTAGGTGCCTCCTCTGCAAATGGTTATTTAAGTTGCTCAATGAAGATGGCATATGGCAACAAATACTTTAAAACAAATATTTGCAAAGTAAAACCTTGTCCCAAGTTGAAGCCAAACCTACAGACTCTCCCTTTTGGAAGGGACTCATGAGAGTGAAAGAAATGATCTTCACTAATGGGTATTTCAAAATTGGAGATGGAGAGAATGTGCGGTTTTGGGAGGACATTTGGTTGGGGGAAATGTCGTTAGCGCAACAATATCCAACGTTGTATAATATTGTTCTAAGGAAGAATGTCTTGGTGGCAGATGTCCTTAATCAAGTCCCTCTAAATCTTAACTTTAGGAGGAGACTGGCAGGCAATAAGTGGACATATTGATTAAACTTATGCCAAAAACTAATGACGGTTCAGCTAAGTGATACTCCAGATAAGTTTATTTGGAAGCTAACCCCGACCGGGGATTTTACTGTCAAATCTCTATATCAGGAACAATTGAATGGTCATACTAGATTCCTACAATCCTATTTGTGGAAGTTAAAAATCCCCTTAAAAGTCAAGATCTTCATGTGGTTCCTTCATAATAAAGTTTTGTTAACAAAAGACAACCTAGCCAAAAGAAATTGGGATGGATGCCAAAAATGTTGTTTTTGCGATTCATTGGAATCTATTGAACATCTTTTTATTTCTTGACCTTTTGCTCGTATTATTTGGCGTTTGGTTTTCTTCACTTATAACATGCCTCCACCTTCTAATATTTCAAATATGTGTGGAAATTTGCTGAATGGAGTTGATAAAAAGAATAAAGCTAGACTACGCATTGGGGTATCGGATTTATGTTGGTCCATCTGGACGTCGAGAAATAACATTGTATTTAATAGACACTCTGGCACTAATTTTATGCAGGTTATTCGTTTGGCGGCACATTGGATCCAACAATGGTCTTACCTTCTACCGGAAGATCAGAGAGACCCTATGGTTACTGGATGCTCCCGGCTCCTGACGGTCGCTCAGGACTTCTTTTTCCAGGATACCGGCTGGCGGCATTCTAGTAGAATTTGTGATGGATAGATGCTTTTTTGCTGGCCCTTTTATTTTGGTTGATACTTGTCTCAACCTTTTTGGAACTATGTTTGTAAGACTTAATACTTTTTGAACTTCGCAATAAAAGGTTGTGTGCATCAGTCGATGCAGAGGCCGGGGTATTTCTCCCCATTTCGAAAAAAAATTAAGCTACTAGGAGTGACACCCCGGGGCCTAGTGGACAGGGTGTTACACTGGGAAATGGGAGGCATGAGAGTGTGCTCTGGTAGCGGTGAGGGCGCCGGCTTTTATAGCCTAAAGAGGTAGGAGGGGTGTAGCGGTGAAGGCGGAAAATAGGGACATGACGGGAAGATAGGCCGGCGGTGGCACGCCATTAAGGTGACACGTGGTCGATGAGACGGGCAGTCATTGCCCGGCGGTCCGTCACGGGAGCCGAGGCGAGAGGATGAGGACGACTCGGTTTCACTCGCTGATAGGACAGGGCCACAGGCGGGCGCGTTTTTTGGCGTTTTCTCTGCGTCCGGTGTTTCCAGGCGGTTCTCGGCGCTCTGGGTTTGGCCTGGGATCGCCGGATGAAAGTTGGGCCAAATCCGGACCATTTCGGCGTCCTAGGAACGGGACTGGGCCATTTTTCGCCATCCGAACAGAAATTTCACCCCAGGAACGCCCTCCTAGGAGCCCGAGTGGAGATGCTCTAAGTGCATGTCCAACTGTGCTTTCCAAAGCATAGCCAGTAACATTGTGTGCACCGCGCTATGGGGAGCACTGGCACAAGTCCCGTGCGTATAGGGAGAGGCTACCCACCTATCTATCCACCCACCCTATGGCTGCCCTAATACAGATTTGGCACAAAAAATGAAAATGCACAAGAATAGTAATTTGAAATGTTTTAGGATTAGAAATTTAAAGATTCACACATCCAAACACAAAATTAACAAGTTTCGGTCACCATCATGGGCCACCAAATTGCCATCAAAGTTCGGCTGCCAAATAACATAGGCCGACATCAATCAAATGAAGAGCGATGCCACCTCTGTTACCTTTGGTTCCTCATCACTCACCGAGCGCGCCGGCTCGGGTGTTGGTGCAGGTGTCTCCGATGCTAGTGTTTGTGCAGGTGTCGCCGTTGTCGTGGGCTGTGTTGGTGCATGTGCCACTGCCACTGAAGTTGTTGTTGCAGCCATCATCTCCTTGGCGATGCGATAACAATACATCTCGTGACATGCTCTCCTCAACGGATCCATTGTCAATATGTCCTCCATCAAGATCTTCGCCTCCTCCTCCATCTTGGCCAATACAAATTGTGACGTCTCATTCATTGCCTTGAGCATGTCGGCTTGGGCTTCCATCTTGGTGGCTTCAACCTTCTCTCTCTCTCTCAAGCTCTAACTTGGCATACTTTTCCGCAGCATAGCCTTCCATATTGCATCGCTCCTTTCATCCATCTCTTTGTTGTTGAGGGAGAAGGACTATCGGTGAGGGATGGGGAGGATCGGCGAGCTCTGGGAAAAAGGTGGGAACTGGAGCACCAACCAAGAAACTAGAGTGGCAGTAGGGGGAAGGAGTGACAATATGGAGTGAAAATGAGGGAAAGTACAATTGGAAATGGAGGTAAGAGACAAGGTTTTCGCCTGTGCTTCTGTTAGGGGGTCACGTGATCGATATCCGACATGGCATGGAGTGCTAACGCTTCCAATATGGCCCTTGCGCGTAGGGGTTGGCGTGGGTGTGCCGGCTATTCTATTGGGCTCCAAAAATTTCTAGCGGGTATTAGGGGCACGCCAATTTGAACCAAAATTTAGAACGGCGCTCAATTGGCCTCTGGGAATGCTATGGGGTCCGTTAGTGTGGATACTCTAACTACGTGGACGCTAGGCGTCAACCGACTGATCCCGCGCGCGGCTCAGCCGGTTTGACAATCATTGGATCTTTGCACGAGACGTTGTTTCGCTTTACCTACAGCTAAGATGACGCTTTCCCCCCAGTGTGCACCAAAGAAACACGCAGAGAGAGAGAGAGAGAGAGTTGCATGTATTTGGCCAAGTTGGTGAACCCACTGTCCCTTTCCCTACGTTCATGAATGGGGTTGCATGCTAGTGTTGTCCTCTCACATTAGGGAGCGCCGTGCATGTATTGAACCCATCAATGCTGCAAAAACATTATCTAATGTATATAATCCCGTATACTTGTAGAAAAAATTTCTAACACATGTAGCAGATTTTTAATGCATGTATCAAAAAACTATAATTCATGTAGCAAAATGGAATTGTGATTGTAGCACAAAATCTCGTATACATCTATGTAGCAAAATCTCTAATGCATGTAGCAAAATGAAATTATGATTGTAGCACACAAACCCGTATACATCTATGTAGCAAAAATCTCTAACACATTTAGGAAAAATCTCTAATGCATGTACCAAAAATCTCTGATGCATGTAGCAAAAATGGAATTGTGATTTTAGCACAAAATTCAATATACACCTATGTAGCAAAAATTTATAATGCATGTAGCGAAAATGTAGCGAAAATTTCTGATGCATGTAGCAAAAATGGAATGGTCTTCGACTATAGTTGGAAAAAATGGAATTGTCTTCGACTATAGTTGGTACTACAAAATGGTTATATTGGACTACAGTTGTGCTGAGTGTGAAGAAGTGCCCTGAGCACGATGACACAACGATGAGGTCGGACACAACCTTATGAGTGGTTCACCATGTCGAGCCTTGAGTACTCACCGGACATGTCAAGTCGGCCAAGAATGATATGTTGGTCGGGAAAGGCCTTTGCCAATCGAACTTATGGTGACAGACAAGATCGGTTGGCAAAATCCTTTTCCGACCAACTTATAGTCGTTGAAAGTAGTTTCCCGACCAATTTGACTACCGGGGGTCATGTGTTGTAGTGTAGTGGAAGAGGGTCGTCAAGGAGGTATGAGTTGATGTTAGCCCGCTGTTCATTACTAGTGGCATTCTTAGTATGTTACTCATGATCGTCGTGAACTATGTTTGTGATGCGTGTCCTCAAGTTGAACTGTCTATGGTACTCATGTAGTCATGTGATTGCATGCTTGTTGGTAATTTTCTTGTCTTCTATTCATCTATGATGTTGTTTGATATGGTTGGTAACCTCACCTCTCTTAACAAGAGGTTACTATACCTGCAGTGCTACAACCAACCAAACACAGCCGTAGATGCATCGGCTTTGAGTTAAACATGCAATGCATGTAACCAAACAACAACACACATTTTTATAAAGGTGCAGAAAAACATATCTCCATGCAACCAAATGAGCCGTAGAACATGGTCAGTACATCATTTTCATGAGGCGATGCCCCTAGGGCCTAGCGCGCAGCTCGCGCAAAACTAGACCTACCACGTATTGAAGCCAAGGAAGCATCTAAAGCTTGAGCTTCCGTTGCGCCAAGTAGGGCACTACTCATCGGAGACCACGCCAACGAAAGAGGCGATTCTGGCATGCACAGGATATAGCGTGCATGCCCTACCTTCTCTCTCGTACCACTTTTGTCAGCTCTTCTCTCTCCCCTTTTCTCACTTTAGTGAATTTAAGTCTCAATTTAAAACTTCGTATATTTTAAACTTTAGCCTAATTGGAGAACCGTTTGAATATTTGGGTTCCTACCGAAAAGAGATTCAAAACAATACCAATATTGAATATATTTTAGCAGTATTTAAAAATTAACTTTTGAAACATAGTGAAACTTAAGTCATCATGAAACTTGGCAAAGATATTTTTTTGAACAATTTGTTTCACCTCGTTTCAAACTTGGTTCATGAGAGTTGGAAAATTAATTGGCAATTCACTTAAAGTTCAAACCATAAAATATATTGATGAAAAATAAAATAAATAAGTTCCATTGGGCTTCAGTGTCAATCATCACTTTTCATTGTGTTTCAAAATTCAGGTCTTAGATTTTTAAAATTTAATCAAAATAAACATAAAGGTTCAAACAGATTATTATTTTGATAATTATACTAACTTATATGACTCTTTTAAATCTAGGATTTAAAACTAAATGAATAGAAGAGAGAGGACAATGAGTGGGTCAGCCATTGGAACACTTGAATGCAAAAGATTCTATATAATCCAAATCTCAAAAGAAAAAGTAAAAATAGATGGCTCTTGCATGCACGGGACCTAGCGTGCATATACTAGAATTGCATTTCTCTCGTGCCCACCCGTAAACACAGCTCACGCCTTAATAAGAGTTAAGAGTAGGGCTCGTTTGATTCAAAAAAAATTAAAGGATTTGTAAAGGATTTTTATCCCTTAGGAAATATTTCTACGTTAGTCGTTTGATTCAAAGAATTATAATTCTTAGGATTTCTTTTAAAAGATTTCTTTGCTCATTTTGTATGAAAAAATCTATCCACTTCAACCTCATGTTAGAATTTTTTTGTTTTTCCTATGATTCAAACACATACTTGATCCAAATTCATGTACTTTTCTATTCGTGGAAGATACAAGAGGTCATGTAACTCCGATCTTATGATTTTCCTATTCCTGTGTTTCAAACGAGCCATGAGAGTGTAAGACTGTATCTGATCAGATGGCGTGTGCACAGCTAAATGAGAATATTATTTTGCGGCCCGAAAGTTGAGACGCCAGTGCATAGCGGTACCCGAGTTGATTTTCATCACCGCGATTCAAAAAGTTGGGACGCCAATTGCTGAGAGGGGTGTTTTGAGTGAATGATGGTCAAACCCAATATTTTCAAATCGTGATCGTTAAGTCAGGATATTCCATTACACTAGTTTCTGCTGTGTCCCTTCTTCGCCGGTCTCTCTTCTTAGCCACCATGCACGTGTCGTAGGGGCAAATCCATTACTGTACTTTCCTAACTCTCGACACTGAGAATCTGGCTGCGGTGGCGGCGGTCCTTTTTCTTCCCTTCCCAGACCCTGAATCTGCCGGCGGTGGAGGACCTTTTTTTCTCCCTCCCCCGACACTAAATCCGACGGCGGCGGCCCAGCATGTCTTGCAAGGTGAAGGTTGTAGCTACGTCGCCTACTGATTCGGGTCTGTCGGGGCCAGAGTCTGGGGCTCAACACGAAGCAGTGGCGAGGTCTTCAGCCCCTGTTAGCGAGGAGGTCAGCAAGGATTCTGCTCGCAAGGTACCTATGAGCAGCGGGTTGAAGAGAAAAGCAAGGCCGACGGTGGATTGTTCGGCTCCGGTGGGAGGATGCGGCACCCAGATCTTGAAAAAAAACCGGGAGAAGAGCGAGAGGTGAATTTTTCTTATCTGTGTCTTATCTTACAAGTAGATTAGTTACGGCATAATAGAATCGAATGAACTGAAAAGTTCCCCTTTTTAATCAAATTAGGCACAACTTTGATACAAGGGACCTATATGAGTTCACAGTTCATGACATGGGTATGCCCAATAGGCACTCGCTACAGCCTACTTGGTGCGGCCTGACGGAAGGCCCACTCGACGAATTGCCAAGGTCCATAACGTCTATGACGGTTCGAGTGGTATGAATATGGACACGGACTCCCAAACGCACAAGACAAGAAAGTCTCAGTACTAAGTTTGAATCTAACTTGTAACCAACTCGTATTGGTACCTGAGACCTAGCCTCCCCATATATAAAGGCTAGGAGGGTCCAACGAGAAGGCAATCGCGACTCCTCCAATAGATAGATCTATGATCTCCCGCAATAGATACAACACAATAGATCTAGAAAAAACCCGCCAGATACAATCTGCGCGACACCGCTATAGGCAACATTGTAATCCTTCGGATCATCATCAATCAAGAGCAGACAAGCAGGAGTAGGGTCCTCTACGAGGCCTGAACCTGGGTAAATCTTGCGTCCATGTGTGCTTATTAGCTAGCCGATCGAGACTTCCAGCGTTCCCTCCTTCTCCAAAATCCAAATCCATAACAATGGGCATTGGCGAGTTAAACCTTCGTCAATTGGCGCCGTCTGTAGGAATTGGGAGCGCTGATGTTGCGATCTCGACGGCTCCATCACCAGTGACCCGCAACCCGCCGGTTTCCGTCAACAACTTCAACTACGGCCTTCAATGCCTGCGGCACCACCGCAGTTTACTTTTTCTTCATCACGGCTGAGCGCCGCGAGCTCGTGTCGATTATAAGACCAGATCCGATTAAGTCTTGTGGACCCGTTGGCTTATTTTGACGAGCACGCGGTTGATCCGGAGTCTCCAGCTGCGTCAAGTCCGTGGAGTATTGGCATGCGGTAGTGGATCTTATATTGATTCAAGTCAAAAGGAAAAGGTCTATGTCAGATCATGTCGATCGGTCAAGCTCAATGGACAAGAGAAGAATAAAGAAATATAAAGGGCATGCTAGGATTTTACAACCAGGCGCCATATTTTGATATGATAAGGACAATATGATTGCATGGATTTCACGACCAAAAAGCAACACTTCAATGCAGTTCGCCAGGAGGCGTACGTGCGGCCTGATGACACCGCGACCTTGATGAGGCGTACAACACAAGGCTCATGGACGTCTAAAAATCAGTACAACTGGATAAGGAGCCATGGAGACGACCCACTCGCCGTCATGTTAACTCCTTCGACTAAATTTTGCATGATTCGTCCGCCGCGCCATTCGCCGCCGCGTCAACTCCCTCCAAACAAAGACCCGGCAATTCCGCCGTGACGACTCTGGTCCATCGACCTCAACTACACAACTACGTTAACTCTACACCCGGAGGCTGCGCCAACTCCGCCGCGAGACCCATTGCCACCATTAATTTCGGCGACTCGTTGCCGCATCAACTCCGGTCCGCCGCATTCGCTCTTGAATGCCGTTTCGACTACATCAATCACATCTACTCTACACTCGGGGGCTCCATAGACCCGCTGCGGCCTTCGGCTTCGGTGACCCGAGGGCTCTTTCGACTCCGCCGCACGACCCGCTGAGTCTTCGACAATGACAACTCGCGAGCGACCTATTGTGGTCTCCGGATGCAGCGAACCCGCTTCAGTCTTCGGCTGCCGCGACTTACTTTGTTTTCGGTTACCGTAGCCCACTTCAGTACTCAGCGGATGCGACCCGCCACGGTCTTCGACTCCGTCGCATGACCTGTTACTACCATTGGAACCGCACGACCCGCTTCGGTCTTTGGCTTCGGTGACTCGGGGGCTCCCTCCTCTACAGTGACCCTCCGTGTCCTTCGACTCCGACGACACTATGCGGTCTTCGGATGAGGCGACCTGATGCGGTCTTCAACTGCTATGGCCCGTCACGGTCTTCGGATGCGGCAACTCGTCATCACCACGCGACTCCGGTCCACCGCGTCGACAACGTCTGTCGCATAACCCACTGCCACGTCGACTCCGTTTACCACGCGACTCGCCGCCGCGTCGACTCCGTCCGTTGTGTGACTCCACGTCCACCGTGTTGGGAGTCAGCCTCGACCACCACCCGCCGGTCGCATCGGCTCTCGTGATCCACCGATCGCATCGACTCATGCGACATGTTTACCTCGTCGACAACCAACAAAGCTAAGTTCTCTACTCACAGATGATTTCTTTCTTACTTTAATCGCACTCGAAACACTCGGGGGTTGTGCCCTCTTTGAGTAACCTAATGTGTCATCGACTCCACGCACTCGAGCACCTCATACGCGACAGCCCGAGTAGCTGATTCTGCCTGATCGTTGAATCCTTGAACTCCGAGTACCTCGGCAAGGTACTGAGACTAAGGGTAATCAGGCTAACGAAAAGGCCTAGCATACAGTGCAAAGGTGTTGACTCTATTGGCACCAGAATCTTGCTTTACAATCCAACATGCAACTATTCTTTACAAGATACAAGTACTTCACAATTCTTAATATTTTATGAAGCTTACAAGGAAATCGACTGCGTCGAGCTATTCTATCGGGTACTCCAACAGGAGTCTACAAAACAACTGGCTATGACATACACACAAGACCCGAGTCGAGTACCTACTTGGATGGTTGCATCACTTGGTGCTACACACATGCGATGTTAGTCGCTCACCCGACAGAAATGACTGTGTCGACTCCATCGGCATCGTCGACTCACCTGGCTAATTGCCACATGACTTCGTGATGACCCACAAGTATAGGGGTGTATCGCAGTATTTTCGATAAGTAAGAGTGTCGAACCCAACAAGGAGCAGAAGGTGCTGGCTAGTGGTATGGATCAGGAATTCTCTTCAAATACTTAGCAAACGGATTTTTAGGGGTTTTCGATAAAGCAAGTAAACAAAGTACGAGTAAATAAAAGACAGTAGGAATAAATGCAGAAAGTGGCCCAATCCTTTATGCAGCAAAGGTCAAGCTGGTTGTATTACTTAAGATGACCAAACGTTCTCGAGGACACATGGGAAGACTGTCAAGTACTTTCGCTTCATATAGCTGATTAATCTTCTCTAGCTTGCTAAGTGTTGTGTGGGTAAACCTATGCTAATGTACCGCCCCATCTAAGACGAATACATACTTGTGATTAAACCCCTTGCAAACATCCATAAGTACAAGAAAGTATTTAAGATAGAAACCTAACCACAACTTTAAACTCTAAGACCCTTACGTCCCTTGTGCATTGGTTTCCTAATGGGGGTTCAGGTTTCTGTCACTCCGGCAACCCCTACGATTAGTAGCCAAATACACAATGCATTCCCCTAGGCCCATATAGGTGAAGTGTCATGTAGTCGATGTTCACATGACACCACTAGAAGAAGTACACCACAACTTAAATAACAATCTATTGAATCTTTCTTAACGCAACTCCACTACTAACAACAAGACTTCTCCCATGTCCTCAAGAACAAAACAAACTACTCACAAGACATCATATGGATCATGATCAGAGATGGAATAATGATGTATAACAATCTAAACATAAACAATAATTCAATGGTTCACTCAATAGCATCAACTACAAAGAGTAATCAACACCAGGAAAGTTTCCCCTATGAACTAATGCAAGATTCAACGCAATTGTTACAACAATATGGAGATGGTGATGAGGGTGATGATGGTGATGATGGTGGTGATGATGATGATGATCCCGATGAAGTCCAGCTTGATGGTGGTGTTGATGGCGACGATCTCCCCTCTCCGGGAAGGAATTCCCCCAGCAGAAATCTGTCTGCCAGAGAGATCTTTCTCTCTCGGTGTTTTCCGCCCCGCAGAGGCGGCGGAATATTTCTGTGGTCGCTCCTCGAGTCTTAGGGTTTCGGGAGGTTGATATACGCCAGAGGGGAGAGGCTGGAGTGGGCCAGGGTGGCCACACCACCTCCAGGCGCGGCCTAGGCCTGCCCGCGCCATGGGGTGGTGTGGGCCCCCTGTGGCCCACCTCACTCCATCTTCTGGCATCCTTAGTCTTCTGGAAAAATAGGGTTTTCCATATATTTTTCCGGATTTTCTGATCTTCACGAATTTTGCCTCCAAACAACACCTTTTCCATCAGAATCCCGACTGCAGCGCTCCATGCTCCAAAAGTCATCAACCATGCAAAAATAGATGAAATAACATAAGTATCACCTCTCAATACGAAATATATCAATGGATAATAGTGAATTAAGACATAGAATAGTGATGCAAAATGGACGTATCAACTCCCCCCAAGCTTAGACTTCGCTTGTCCCCAAGCGAAACTGAGCTCAATAAACATGGCCTCAAGTTTATGGAGTGAAGAGTCAATAAAAGAATACGGACAAGAAGCATCACATTCATCAAATACATAGATCATAATAGAAGACAACTCACTATTATATAACTCAACTTGAAGTGAGTAAAGGAAACACAATAAAGATACATAAATTGAATCATAATTGGTAACGGCAAACTTAGCTCTTGGTCGAAGAATAGTTGATAATTTGCTGGAGTTCACAAATAACTGGTTTTTCAATGATAGCTTTCAAAGTAGTAAACTTCAAGATAAGAGCAATGTGCAAAACAAGGAACATAAGAAACATGATTGGATAAATCATCATATGAATGAATGAAACACATCAACTCAAAATACTTGCTGAGGTAGAAGGGAATAGGTTTACTGACTCAACTACAAAGTAAAAGAAAGGCCCTTCACAGAGGGGAGCAAGGATTGCATGAAGAGCTCTCAAAAATTATGATACTTACTAGCTTTCAGCTCTCATTACCCCTATCATAGGCATCTTTGTTGGGTCCGCAGCATAGAAAACAATAATTTTCCTACGATGAGAACTATACGCCAAGATCTATCTACTAGATACAGAGCAACGGGTGGACATACATCCATGGAGAACTTACCCTCGAAGACAACGAGCTTGGTTAACGAGTAGGAACTCGTGGTTGATGTAGTCGTACACTTGCCAATCTCAAGATCGTGAGGAAGTCCGAGCGCCGCAACTCAGCAGCGCATCCGCACTCGCACACACGTTCAAGCCACCAGACAACCTCCACCTCCTCGCTCCAGCGATCCAGCGGAAGCAGCAACTCCTTCCAGACGAAATGCCACTGGGCATCCCACATTTTTCGACTAACAGTGACGCTAAGTAGTACTCGCTCCATTTCGCAAAAAAATAAAAAGTACTCCCTCCGTTTCAGAGGGAGTAAGAATTACACGCCCCAATTTTTCTCAGAAAGATTTTTTTTCTGCAGGATGTACCTCGGCCAGCGTCAATGCACCCTGCTTCCTAGTCCCTCCGGCATCCATCCGCCGGCAAGCGTAGCGCACTTCGAGACTCTGAGCCGCCGGTGCGCCGGGTCATGGGGAGGCCCCGTGGGTAGGGGTGGGCATTTTAACCGAAGACCGAAATACCGAACCGAAAAGGCCGGGACCGAAGCCGAATAGACCAAAACCGAAATATATACACTAAATTCGGTTAGCAACTATAGAAAACCGAAATTTGTTCGGCTAGTTCGGTTTCCATCCATTGATAACCGAAATGACCCTGGAAACCGAGAAAAAACTGAAACAGACGTACTCCACCCACTAGTCAATTCATTCACGCATGTCCATGTAGGCCTTCACAAGGGCAACCTTTTTTATTCTGCACGCACGCACACCACGAGGGCCTGTATCTAGTCGTTTTGTCTCAAAAGGAAAACTCTAGTCACCCCTTACCCTGGAGGAATCTAGACGCGCCCAAGATATGGCAGCCGCGGATTAGCTCTGCTCCATCGATCCTCCAGACGCGCCCAAGATATGGCAACCGCCAGCAGTCTGCCGATGACCTCTGCTCCATCGATCGATCCCGCCGGCAAGCGCTGCAATAGTGGCTTCTCCTCCGTCTTCTAATTCTCGCCCACATCGGCCGCTTCCACCACAAATTTTAACTATATCGTCAAGCGGCAGTACCAGACCTGTCTCCGACCTGCTCCTAACGAGTAACTACGATTATCCCGGTCCCTTTGCATCTGCTTGTTTCCATCGAGGCTAGTACCGTGATTCTTCTTGGATTTACTTCTGATCGGTTGTTTCGGTCAGAAACCGAGGACCGACCTGAAAAATAGGAGGACCGAATCCTCGGTTAGCAGAATACAGAGACACCGATCGGTCCATGTTTTCCAAACACCGAAGTTACTATTGAACCGAGACACCGAACCGGTCGGTTCGGTGCAACCGAATGCCCAGCCCTACTCCTACACATTCAACGATGACTCCTGTGATCGTGAGAACCTTTAACGCTTGTAACTAAATCCCTTTGTCTCTCGATATATTACATGTCCGAGATTCGATCATCGGTATCTCCATACCTAGTTTGATCTCGCATCACATGTACTCTTTTCTCGCTCCTGATATAACATTCTAGTGATCACATCACTTGCTTGCAAGCTATCCTAATGTGATATCACCGAGAGGGCCCAGAGTATATCTATCCGTCATCTGGATTGACAAATTCCACTCTTGATCCATGAGCCTCAACATAACACCTTCGTAGCACTGAACCCATCTTTATAGTCACCCTGTTACGGTGTGATGTGAGATACTCTTCCGGTGTTAGCAATTAACATGATCTCATGGTCTAAGGATAAAGATTACTTCGTATGATGTTATAGCAATATAAACACAATGACTTGATCGTAATGCTATACTTCGGATGAATGTTCATCACATCATTTCACAAATGCTGTGACCTTGTTATTAACAACATCCAATGTCCATGATCAGGAAACCTTGATCATCTTGTTAATCAACAAGCTAGTCTATAAGAGAGGCATGACTAGGAACCGTTTTTGTTTATTAAACACACATGTATTGATGTTTCCTATCAATACAATTATAGCATGCAAAATAAACATCTATCATATACAAGGAATACATAATAACAACTTTATTATTGCCTCTCAGGGCATATTTCCTTCCCTCCCACTTGCACTAAAGACAATAATCTAGTTTATATAGTGATAAATCTAACACCCATGGAGTTCTGGTGTTGATCATGTTTTGCCCTAGGGAGTACTTTAGTCAACAGATCTGCTACATTCAGGTCCGTGTGCACTTTACAAATCTTTATATCTCCATCCTTGACATGCTTGTGGATGGAGTGAAACCGCGCTTAATATGCTTGGAATTCTTGTGAGACCTTGGTTCCTTGGCGTTGGCTATGGCTCCATTGTTGTCACAATAGATCACCATCGGGTCCAACGACCGGGAACCACACCCAGCTGTTATGAACTCCTTCATCCAAACTTCCGCTTCTGCTGGCTAAGCAAACAACATATTCTGCCTCCGTCGTTGATCCAGCCACCACAGGTTGTTTGGAGCTCCTCCAACTAACTGCTGCTCCGTTCAAGAGAAATACGTATCCGGATTGAGACTTAGAGTCATCCGGATCAGTGTGAAAACTAGCATCAACATAACACTTAGCGACTAGCTCTTCTTCACCTCCGTATATAAGAAACATATCCTTAGTTCTTCTCAAGTACTTAAGGATATTCTTGACCGCTATCCAGTGTTCCGAACCTGGATCAGATTGGTACCTACTAGTCAAACTAATAACATGTGCCACATCCGGTCTTGTACATAGCATGGCATACATAATAGAGCCTATGGCCGAGGCATAGGGGATCTTATCCATCATCTCTCTTTCTTCCGCCGTAGCCGGACTTTGAGTCTTACTCAATGTCTTGCCTTGCAACATAGGTAAGAACCCCTTCTTACTTCCGTCCATATTAAACTTCTTTAATATCTTATCAAGGTATGTACTCTGCGATAGCCCAATTAGGCGTCTTGATCTATCTCTATAGATTTTAATGCCTAATGTATATGAAGCTTAACCAAGGTCCTTCATCGAAAATTTGCTGTTTAGATAACTTTTAACACTTTTTAAAAGATCTAAATCATTTCCAATCAATAATATGTCATCCACATATAATATCAGAAATGCCACATTGCTCCCACTCACTTTCTTGTAAATAGAAGTCTCTCCATAAGTTTGGACAAATCCAAACTCTTTGATCACCTCATCAAAGCAGAGATTCCAACTCCGGGATGCTTGCTTCAGTCCATAGATGGATCGCTGGAGTTTGCACACCTTATCAACATCCTTAGGATCGACAAAACCCTTAGGTTGTATCATATACAACTCTTCTTCAATATTACCATTGAGGAACGCAGTTTTGACATCCATCTGCCATATTTCATAATCAAAATATGCAGCAATTGCTAACATAATCCTAACCGACTTAAGCATCGCTACGAGAGAGAATGTCTCATCATAGTCAACTCCTTGAATTTGTCGAAACCCCTTTGCGACAAGTCGAGCCTTATAGATGGTCACATTACCATCAGCATCAGTTTTTCTTTTGAAAATCCATTTATTCTCAACAGCCTTTTGGTCGTGAGGTAAGTCCACCAAGGTCCAAACCTGGTTTTCGTACATGGATTTCATCTCGGATTTCATGGCTTCTAGCCATTTGTTGGAATTAGGGCTCATCATCGCTTCTTCATACGTCGCAGGGTCATCTATTTCATCAATCATGAAATTCATAACAGGATTGCCGTACAGTTCAGGAGCTGCACGTGTCCTTCTTGACCTGCGAGGTTCGGTAGTGTCCTCTTTCGGAGTTTCATGATCAATATCATTAGCTCTCTCTTCATTAGGTGAAGTCAACTCCGAAACAACTTCTGGAGCTGCGCTACTCGCCATTTCATGAAGAGAAGGTTCAATAACCTCTTCGAGTTCTACCTTCCGACTACTCACACCTTTCGCGAGAAACTCCTTCTCAAGAAAGGATCCATTCTTGGCAACAAAGACCTTGCCCTCGGATCTGTGATAGAAGGTATACCCAATCGTTTCCTTAGGGTATCCTATGAAGACGCATTTTTCCGCTTTGGGTTCGAGTTTATCCGGTTGAAGTTTCTTCACATAAACATTGCATCCCCAAACTTTAAGAAATGACAGCTTAGGTTTGTTTCCAAACCATAATTCATACGGTGTCTTTTCAACGGATTTAGATGGTGCCCTATTTAAAGTGAATGTAGCGGTTTCTACTGCATAACCCCAAAATGATAGTGGCAAGTCAGTCAGAGACATCATAGATCGAACCATATCCAATAAAGTACGATTACGACGTTCTGACACACCATTACGTTGTGGTGTTCCGGCAGGCGTGAGTTGTGAAACTATTCCACAGTCTTTCATATGTGTGCTAAACTCGTAACTAAGATACTCTCCTCCACGGTCGGACCGTAGAAATTTGATCTTTCTGTTACGATGATTTTCCACTTCATTCTGAAATTCTTTGAACTTTTCAAAAGTTTCAGACTTGTGTTTCATCAAATAGATATACCCATATCTACTCAAATCATCCATGAAAGTAACAAAATAACAATATCCACCTCGCGCCGACACACTCATTGGTCCACACACATCAGTATGTATGATTTCTAATAAATCTGTCGCCCGTTTCATTGAACCGGAAAACGACGTTCTAGTCATCTTGCCCATAAGGCATGGCTCACATGTATCAAATGATTCAAAATCAAGCGATTCCAAAAGTCCATCAGAATGGAGTTTCTTCATGCGTTTAACGCCAATATGACCTAGACGGCAGTGCCACATATATGTAGATATATCATTATCAAGTTTAATTCTTTTAGCATCAACATTATGAATATGCGTAATACTACTATCGAGATCCAACAGAAATAAACCATTCAACATAGGTGCATGACCATAAAAGATATTATTCATATAAATCGAACAACCATTGTTTTCAGACTTAAATGAATAACCACTTTGCATCAAACACGATCCGGATACAATGTTCATGCTCAGTGCAGGCACCAAATAACAATTATTTAGGTTTATAACTAATCCTGATGGCATATGGAGAGGCAGCGTTCCGACGGCGATCACATCAACTCTTGATCCATTACCAACCCGCATCGTGACCTCATCCCTTGCTAGTTGTCGCTTGTTCCGCAGCCCCTGAACCGAGTTACATAAATTAGCAACCAATCCCGTATCAAATACCCAGGTGCTACTGCGAGTACTAGTTAAGTACACATCAATAACATGTATATCACATATACCTTTGTTTGCCTTGCTGGACTTCTTGTTCGCCAAATACTTGGGGCGATTCGCCCAATGGCTATCCCTTGCAATAGTAGCACTCGGTTCAGACTTAGGGCCAGCCTGGGGTTTCTTTTCAGGCGCGGCAACAGACTTGCCACCCTTCTTTCCCTTGTGCTTGCCTTTCTTGTCCTTCTTGAAACCGGTGGTCCTATTGATCATCAACACTTGATGTTCTTTCCTAATCTCCACTTCTGCAGTCTTAAGCATTGACAGAAGCTCGGGAAGAGACTTCTTCATGCCCTGCATATTATAGTTCATCACGAAGCTCTTGTAGCTAGGTGGCAGAGATTGGAGAACACGATGTATGCCTAAGTCAATGGGAATCGTTATTCCCAAGGACACAAGCTTATCGGTGTACCCAGACATTTTGAGTACGTGCTCACTAACGGAGCTGTTTTCCTCCATCATGCAGCTAAAGAACTTTTCTGTAGCATTATAACTCTCTACGGCAGCATGGGTATCGAAAATCATTTTCAATTCTCCCATGGTATCAAAGGCATTGCCATTTTCGAAACGTTTTCGAAGTTCTGGCTCTAGCCCATATAGTATGCCGCAATGAACTAAGTTGTGGTCCTCCTGGCGAGTTATATAGACGTTCTTTTCCTCGTCAGGGGCATCAGGAGCTGGTGGGGGGCCTAGCAGCGCATCTAGCACATATTGCTTTTGTGCAGCAGTGAGGAGAATCCTCAAATTCATAGCCCAGTTTGTGAAGTTGCTACCATTCGCAGCAAGTTTCTCTTTCTCCATGAACACATTGAAATTAAAAGCAGGTGGTGCCATCTACAACAGAATTTGTAAAGTATATTTAGACTAAGTTTATGATAGATTGAGTTCAACTAATCCAAATTACTAATGAACTCCCACTCAAAAACGACATCCCTCGTGTCCTTTTGGTGATTACATGAACCAAATCCACTACACCAAGTCCGATCATCACGTGAGTCGGTGTAGCTTCAAAGGCGAGCATCTATATGGGCATCATATCAACTATATGACTCATGCTTAACCTTTCGGTCCGTGTTCCGAGGCCATGTCTATACATGCTAGGCTCGTCAAGTAAGAACCTTAGTATTTGCGTGTGTAAAACTGTCTTACACCCGTTGTATGAAAGTGTAGAGTTGAGAACACCTGATCATCACGTGATGCCTCAAAACACGATCCACAAAATGGTGCATACTTAAGGAAGAACACATTTTATCTTGATATCTAAATGAGGGATCATCTTATAATGCTACCAAACGCGCCAAACTAGCAATCTAAGATGCTAACATCTAATATGTGAAGTGAGGTGATATGGTCCATGCATTTGATCTCTATCATTTGCATCGTGGTATGATCTCTATCATTCCTTTGTGTGTAAGGCCAAGGTCTATGGAACTTACACGTTAAGTGAGTTGTAAGAGTATCTATCATACATCTACTTACAACAATACCATATCAAAACACTAGCCCAGCAACGATC
The DNA here is from genome assembly GCA_023614405.1 of Avena insularis. Taxonomy (NCBI): domain Eukaryota; kingdom Viridiplantae; phylum Streptophyta; class Magnoliopsida; order Poales; family Poaceae; genus Avena; species Avena insularis. The sequence continues at coordinate 479,108,724 of CM042686.1, read as the reverse complement.
TAAATTAGACGCCTCTAATTTATCAATTACAAGTTTTACGTGGCTTAGGGCTTTCGGAGATAGAACATGTCTAACCTACGAACATGAACCACAACGAGGATAACCAAGTTATTAGCAACTCGTTGTAAATCAGATATTGACTATAGTAGGAGAGACAGACATCCGCCAGCCACTTATGCAAAACTAGTTGCATGTCAGTCGTGGAACCGGTCTCATGTATGATGACATGTAAGGTTGGTCCGGGCCGCTTCATCCCACTATGCTACCAATATCCAAAGTACATAGAAGATGCAATAACATGATCATCATCGCCCACATATAAACATATGTGTACTACTCGTGCAAAGCACCTACGCATAGATCAGGGTCTGATACCACTGTTGGGTCCGCAACATAGAAAAACAAAAAATTCCTACGATGAGAACTATACGCCAAGATCTATCTACTAGATATAGAGCAACGGGTGGGCATACATCTATGGAGAACTTACCCTCGAAGACAACGAGCTTTGTTAACGAGTAGGAACTCGTGGTTGATGTAGTCGTACACTTGCCGATCTCAAGATTGTGAGGAAGTCCGAGCGCCGCAACTCAGCAGCGCATCCGCACTCGCACACACGTTCAAGCCACCGGACAACCTCCACCTCCTCGCTCCAGCGATCCAGCGGAAGCAGCAACTCCTTCTAGATGAAATGCCACTGGGAACATGTATCTCGCTAATCCAAGACCATGGGGGAATAATTCTAGAGGGGGAGAGAGATCCTTCACAAGGAGGTGTGAGGATGAAGGAGGGAATGGGTGGCCTTTTATAGGAGGAGGGGGGTGCCCCCTCTCTCCATGGCCGGCGCATGGGAGGGGTGACCCCTCACCTCCCCCATTCATGTGGTGGTAACCCCTCCACATTAAAATGCCTCTTCACATTCCCTTTTAAAGTCTCCACTTTAAATGCATTAAGTTTCTCCAAATTTAATGCTCTCTCATTTAATAAAACTCTTTTATTAAATTTATTGAGAATTTTGTTAATTACTTTAATTAACAAACATTCAAATATAGCCCCTTGCAATATTTCAATATCACATGCAGAACCACTTTCTGCAATTTCACCCGAAACAATTTCCGGTTTCTATTGAAACAATTCCTGTGCTTTGCAATTCTTTCGTCTGAAACATATGTGCTCCAAAATGGTGTCCGGTAACTCTTAAGTGTGCCACCCTATGGTTCACGAATAATGCAGACATGATCGAGACCCTTCTCCGATCAATAATCAGCAGCAGGACCTGGAGATCCGTACTGACTCCTACACATTCAACGATGACTCCTGTGATCGTGAGAACCTTTAACGCTTGTAACTAAATCCCTTTGTCTCTCGATATATTACATGTCCGAGATTCGATCATCGGTATCTCCATACCTAGTTTGATCTCGTTACCGACATGCACTCTTTTCTCGTTCCCGTGATATAACATTCTAGTGATCACATCACTTGCTTGCAAGCTATCCTAATGTGATATCACCGAGAGGGCCCAGAGTATATCTATCCGTCATCTGGATTGACAAATTCCACTCTTGATCCATGAGCCTCAACATAACACCTTCGTAGCACTGAACCCATCTTTATAGTCACCCTGTTACGGTGTGATGTGAGATACTCTTCCGGTGTTAGCAATTAACATGATCTCATGGTCTAAGGATAAAGATTACTTCGTATGATGTTATAGCAATATAAACACAATGACTTGATCATAATGCTATACTTCGGATGAATGTTCATCACATCATTTCACAAATGCTGTGACCTTGTTATTAACAACATCCAATGTCCATGATCAGGAAACCTTGATCATCTTGTTAATCAACAAGCTAGTCTATAAGAGAGGCATGACTAGGAACCCTTTTTGTTTATTAAACACACATGTATTGATGTTTCCTATAAATACAATTATAGCATGCAAAATAAACATCTATCATATACAAGGAATACATAATAACAACTTTATTATTGCCTCTCAGGGGATATTTCCTTCAATCTTTAGGTGATTAAGGTTAAAGTGATAAAAAATGAGGATATGCATTGACAAGTTGTAAATTGAGAATCTCACGTCCCTTGAATACGAGGGCCGCTCCTCATGCTACTCAAGTTTAGTCACCGGTAAGTTCTTGTCATCGTAAGCATATGTGTATCATTGAGAACCGCCAATGGGGTACCCCTTGCCCGATGATACGGAAGAATCCCCATATCAAAATGACAAGGCAAGAAGACAACAAGTATCTCAGCAATCTTCTTATTTACCATGGGAATATGGTGCTTTTTTCTCTCTTTCCTCTTTTCATAATATCTTTTTTTTCTTTTCTCTTTTTCTCAATCTCTATCTGTTTTTTTATAAGAAGAATGCTTCATAGATACTCGTTATGGTTACGCTGCAGGTTTCCACCATGTCAGCATGGATTAGACCAGCGGCCTAGGCGTTTCTCTAACACATATGCATAACTCCATGGCCTTACAAGCTCCCCTTTCATTTCACACCGACGACATCCATAGACAAAAGAACATGATATCAACATGGTACAAAGTACCAGTGCAATGTTGAAAGCGTTCCCCATGATAACATGGTTATGCTAATTCACAACTTACAAAGCGCAAGCATATACGCAACATAGGTGAGCACAATGGTTCAAGTTTATTAAATGCAAGAAAGTAAAGTGTGCCATCAAGTTCGTGAGAGCTTTAATCACTAATTTTCACATAACAAGTTTAATTTGGGAGGTAGATAAAACAAGAATTTACTTGGAATAGCAATAATGCTACTAGGTAGGTATGGTGGACACAAATGGCAAAGATTTTGGTTTTAAGGAGGTGGATGCACGAAAAGAATTCCCTCTTAGTACAGGTTTTTGGCTAGCAAGGCTGGGTAGCAAGTACAAGAGTTGAAGGAAACAACCAAGCATACAAATGATAAAGACAAACATGCAATCTTCCTTGGAAGCACAAAAGATCTTAACTAGAGAATACTAGACTTATGGGCAAATCAAGAAAGAAAGATGATGAAATTATTTTTCTTTAGAGTACTTCTATCTTTTTCTTTTCAACTCTCAAAAAGGTGTTGCTACTGACCGAGCCAGGTTTGCCAAAACCAACTAAATTAACTCAATGATCCCAAAGTGATACCAATACTAACAACACGATCAATCATATAACCACGAATTGAAAACTAATATAAGCTATGCAAAAGAGTGAATGATAGAACTTCTCATTAATATTCCATAACGGAAACTCACACCAAGGGATACATATCTAACGAGAGAGGGGACACTTCCATAATGCAAACCATACTACATAATAACTCCTCTATTCATGATATGACTCTACTAATAAGGTAAAAAGATAGAAGATAGTGATGTGATACCGCGGCACTCCCCCAAACTTGGAATAAACCAAGGGGATGCCAAACCTGATGACGAGTTACTCCTTCGGTGGTGGTGGTATCTTCTCATCTTCGTCCATCTTCCAGGGTAAAGGCTTCCCATCAACAAAGGACATCGTGGTTTCCAACATCCTGAAACTTGCAGCAGCACTTACGCGTTTAAATCTAGCCTCATACTCATAGTTTTGATTTTGAACGTCATAGAACTATGCTTGCAGTTTGTTGGTTGTTTGGCGGAGTGAGAGGACTTCGTTTTTGAGTTCAGCAGTCTCCTTCTGGTGCTCGGTGATGAGTTCAGAACAAATCTTATGGATGATATCCACTTCGCGCTCTGCCATCTTCTTGTACCTAAAGACTTCTTGTTCCAATGATTCCATCCTGTCCTCCATTCTTCCTTCACCTTTAGGGCCTTGAACCTCTTTAATCCGGACTTCCCCACCTTCGAGCATAAACTCCTTGGGATGAATCTTCAATTCTCTCATGTATGGGTTGATGATATCTTCTAAGGAATCTCCCTTGGATGATCCAGAGGAGGACATTGTGGCTCCAAATCTGGGATTCTACCTGGAAGAAATAGATCGAAACAAAAGCACGATGAAAACACGATATACGAACCTCGGAAGATCCAGGGGGTTATATATTACGAAGTTTCACATCAAAAGGAAGGTACTAGGAGAAAACGAGTCGGAGGCGGAGTCCTGGGTGGCACGGCCAGGGGTGGGCCCGCGCCATGGGGTGGTGTGGGCCACCCCGGCTCCGGTTCCGTCCCTTTTTCGCTTCGAAACTTTCCTTATTGACTGAAAACTGCAAAAATATACTTGGATTGTATTTTCGCGGAACTTTTCTTACCAGAACTGTTACCTAGTTGGAAACGGACTCTGCAGGTCTCTGAATTTGGTCCTCAATGAATTTCTCCGGAGTTATAACTTGAAAGTCATCAATATCTTCATCTTCATACACTTATTACTTGAGTCATAAAACCCTTCTCTTTCTTATTACACCATTATCTCCACTTCCTAGAAATTTCTTTCACACAAAACTTCACACAGTTCTTATTAGCAACATTAGTATAAGTGAAGTGATAGAACCTTTTGAGTCCAACTTCAACTGAAAACCATCAAAATATAGGCTACTGTAGCAACTCCTTTTTAAAACCCAAAAATAATTCAAAAAGGAAATCGAATAAAGAAGCAGATGCAAGAGTGGCTAAATCTGTCAAAACAGACCAGCAGGTAAAGATCAATTTTTCGAAAATCTTCTGTTGCTCAAATCAAAAAGTGCAAAACTAACGAAAGTTAAATAACAACCTGGGGCAGAAGCACAAAAAATTACAGCTCAATCCGACATACAGAGATCTCTCACGAATTTTTACGGTGAAGCACAAAAATCTGTTTCGGGACAGCAACTTCCCTAAATCTTACTTCTCTCTCATTAGAGGTTGATCTTGACACAAAAACCAAACAAAACGGATAAGGAGCATCTATTACCGAAGTAATAACTTCCAAGACTCAAAGAAATAAAAACAAACTAAAAGCAAAAACAAATTGGGTTGTCTCCCATAAAGCTCTTTCTTTATAGCCATTAAGATGGGCATGATAATTTTGAAGAAGCTCTCATAGGGATATGAATTGAAGTGAAAGAGAGCATTAAGAAGCAAAACACACACATTTAAGTCTAACCCACTTCCTATGCAAGGGGATTTTGTAAACAAACAAGTTATTGAAACCAAAGGCAACATGCATTAAAAGGCAAAAAAGCGCAATATAAAAACTTTTAGCATAAAACGAGAAAACTTGATATTATTGAGATACATAAGAACATTTTTCCCTCTCTCATAGTAACTTTAAGTATCATGCATAAACTTAACAATATAGCTATCACAAGGACTATCATATCAATGATCACTTATTCTAACAGAAAACACGGGAATACTAGCTCTCATAACACTACTTTGTGAAACAATATTAGAGGTATCCTTACAAAGGATAGTGTGTCCCTCTTCCTCATACTTAGTGACAAAGTCTTTCACATTTGCTATTATAGGTTCATCAACCATTTGTTTATCAGCTTCAACAGCTTTATTCATACTTTCATTAACCATACTAGCTATCATAGAATGCTCCTTTACCTTAACTGGAAAAGGCATTTTCTCAATATAAGGTTTAGGTAAAACATGATTAGCAGTAGAAACTTCAGTATTCCTTGCTGGAACACTTTTAGAAACATCTTTATAAGGTTCATGATATTTATTCCACTTCTTTTTAGGCACTTCAATGTAGGAAGCAAAAGCCTTAAAATAAGAAGCAATAGCTTGTGAGTCTAGACCATAAGCATTTTTAATATTTTGAAAGTCATCAGTTCCCACAAAAGATTCAATGCATTAATAATCATAATTTATACCTGACTTTCTACTTTTGTCATTCTCCCAAGCTTCAGCATTGTCTTGAATACAGTCTAGAAGGTCCCATTTAGCTTCTTCTTCCATGCGAGTGAATGATCCAGCGCAAGATGCATCCAATAAATCTTTATCATGTAGAGGGAGCCTTGCATAAAAGTTATTGATAATAATATTGTTGGGGAGCTCATGAATGGGACATCTGAGCATTAGTAACTTCAATCTCCCCCAAGCTTGAGATGTACTCTCTCCATCAAGAGGCCAAAAGTTGTATATTTGATTCTGATCTTTATGAATCTCACTAGGAGGATAAAACTTTGAATAAAAGAGAGGCACTATTTCCTCCTATTCCAGAGCTTGACCATTCTTCAGCAGCTTATACCATTCCTCATCTCTTCCTTTCAGTGATAATGAGAATAATTTCTTCTTAACTTGATCTATAGTAATACCTGCACACTTGAACAACCCGCATAATTCGTGTATAAAGAGTAAATGATCACCGGGATGGACAGTTCCATCCCCAACATAGTAGTTATCCATAACACAATTAATAATTCTTGTAGGTATTTTGAAAACATCATTCTCAGCAGGTGGTGGCTTATCTACTACCTTAGCAGTGGTAGTAGCATTACCAAATAAGAAACTCAGCGAATTATCCATAACGAAAATAAAGCAACTAGCAGAAGTAAACAATACTCATAGTAGAAGTTTCCTTTACCAGTTCCACTCTCCAATAGCGCTTCACTCCTCGGCAATGGCACCAGAAAATAGTCTTGATGACCCACAAGTATAGGGGGTGTATCGCAGTATTTTTGATAAGTAAGAGTGTCGAACCCAACGAGGAGCAGAAGGTGCTGGCTAGTGGTATGGATCAGGAATTCTCTGCAAATACTTAGCAAACGGATTTTTAGGGGTTTTCGATTAAGCAAGTAAACAAAGTACGAGTAAATAAAAGACAGTAGGAATAAATGCAGCAAGTGTCCCAATCCTTTATGCAGCAAAGGACAAGCTGGTTGTATTACTTAAGATGACCAAACGTTCTCGAGGACACATGGAAGATCACAAGTGCTTTCGCTTCATATAGCTGATTAATCTTCTCTAGCTTGCTAAGTGTTGTGTGGGTGAACCTATGCTAATGTACCGCCCCATCCAAGACTAATACATACTTGTGATTAAACACCTTGCAAATATCCGTAAGTACAAGAAAGTATTTAAGGTAGAAACCTAACCACAGCTTTAAACTCTAAGACCCTTACGTCCCTTGTGTAATGGTTTCCTAACGGGGGTTCAGGTTTCTGTCACTCCGGCAACCCCTATGATTAGTAGCCAAATACACAATGCATTCCCCTAGGCCCATATAGGTGAAGTGTCATGTTGTCGACGTTCACATGACACCACTAGAAGAAGTACACCACAACTTAAATAACAATCTATTGAATCTTTCTCAACGCAACTCCACTACTAACAACAAGACTTCTCCCATGTCCTCAAGAACAAAACGAACTACTCACAAGACATCATATGGATCATGATCAGAGATGGAATAATGATGTATAACAATCTGAACATAAACAATAATTCAATGGTTCACTCAATAGCATCAACTACAAAGAGTAATCAACACCGAAAAAGTTTCCCCTATGAACTAATGCAAGATTCAACGCAATTGTTACAGCAATATGGAGATGGTGATGAGGGTGCTGATGGTGATGATGGTGGTGGTGGTGATAATGATGATCCCGATGAAGTCCAGCTTGATGGTGGTGTTGATGGCGACGATCTCCCCTCTCCGGGAAGGAATTCCCCCGGCAGAAATCTGTCTGTTGGAGAGATCTTTCTCTCTCGGTGTTTTCCGCCCCGTAGAGGCGGCGAAATCTTTCTATGGTTGCTCCCCGAGTCTTAGGGTTGCGGGAGGTTGATATACGCCAGAGGGGAGAGGCTGGAGTGGGCCAGGGTGGCCACACCACCTCCAGGCGCGACCTTGGTCTGCCCGCGCCATGGGGTGGTGTGGGCCCCCTGTGGCCCACCTCCACTCCATCTTTTGACATCCTTAGTCTTTTGGAAAAATAGGATTTTCCATATATTTTCCCGGATTTTCTGATCTTCGTGAATTTTGCCTCCAAACAGCACCTTTTCCATCAGAATCCTGACTGCAGCGGTCCATGCTCCAAAAGTCATCAACCATGCAAAAATAGATGAAATAACATAAGTATCACCTCTCAATACGAAATATATCAATGGATAATAGTGAATTAAGACATAGAATAGTGATGCAAAATGGACGTATCACTCCGCTATGTTGACCTCGACTACATCGTCAACTCTTGGATCCTTATGCGTGAGACACTGACTTGATGCACTTCCGGGTCAATGGTTTCTCCTCGCGTGACTGTCGACTACGTCTACAAGATACAATACTTGAGTCTTTTCCCGAGTCTACGACTCCGCCAGACACTCGGGGGCTACTCCAAACTGGAGCGCTGAATGTGCATGTACAAGATCTTTGAGTGGCATGCTCTGAATCCTTACTCGAATCCACAATTCGACTAAGGACTCGGCGGCTACTCCCATAGGGAGCGCTGGCCGTGCACCGGAAGAAATTTGTGAAGATATCGAAGCATCATAAAAACCCTTCACTCGAATCTATGATTCGATTGTGGACTTCGGGTTACTCCCATTGGGAGCGCTGAAAACATATTCGACTGAAACAAGCAAAAGACGACAGCAGTCGCAAAGTACTTATAGTCCCCACTCGAGTCTACGACTCGAATAGGCACTCGGGGGCTACTCCCATACGGAGCGCTGCTCGCGCATCCTATGATTATTTGTACATCATACTGTGTGTCGGTAACATCCACACTCGAATGCTATGGCGACTCCGCCTCATATTTTCCCTGCAAAGAGATTACGTCTCCTGGGCCACCCGAATCATCTCCAAGATGACAAAATTCGGATGCCGCACTTACAGTGTGAAGATAAGACCTGAATAAGTCCTGGCAATGCATCTACTGCGCACTACTAGAGATATATCCATGCCTGCAGGTACGATGAATATGCCTTGACGGACGCGTCGAGTGCTCACATTTATATATTGGAATTCGACTTTGTAAGGCCTCCGCAGCATGAGTCGAATTACGCCAACAGTTTCCGAATTCGAGTCTGGGGACTCGAGTTTGAGTAGGTGGCGCTGTTTTTGCCCTAGAGTAATTAACTGGTCCCGATCCGTCGAGCGCACCAGGCACGTTTACCATCATCCCTATGAGCTACTATAAATTCGACTGACCCGATGAACTTTCGGGTGAAGTGCTTCGCACTCGACATAACTATTGACTCGGACATTCTAATGCAAAAATCAAGACTTCTGAGTCTCCACCCGAATCTACGATTCGCATGGACACTCGGGGGCTACTAACATGGGTATGGCCAATAGGCACTCGACTATAGCCTACTTGGTGCGGCCTGACGGAAGACCCACTCGACGAATTGCCAAGGTCCATGACGTCTATGACGGTTCGAGTGGTATGAAGCCCATATGGACACAGACTCCCAAACGCACAAGACAAGAAAGTCTCAATACTAGAGTTTGAATCTAACTTCTAACCAACTCGTATTGGTACCTGAGACCTAGCCTCCCCATATATAAAGGCTAGGAGGGTCCAACGAGAAGGCAATCGCGACTCCCTCAATAGATAGATCTATGATCTCTCGCAATAGATACAACACAATAGATCTAGGAAAAACCCGCCAGATCCAATTTGCACAACACCGCCATCGGCGACATTGTAATCCTTCGGATCATCATCAATCAAGAGCGGACAAGCAAGAGTAGGGTCCTCTACGAGGCCTGAACCTGGGTAAATCTTGCGTCCATGTGTGCTTGTTTGCTAGCCGATCGAGACTTCCAGCGTTCCCTCCATCTCCAAAACCCAAGTCCATAACAATGGGCATTGACGAGTTAAACCCTCGTTAGTTCATGTTCGCCAGTACACTACAAAACTAGATTTTGGCTATGAGAGGGTTGTGTTTGGGCAAGATGTGCATCTGCTTATGAATTGCAAAGAGGTTGTGTCTGTTTCGTAGCTGGTAGATATGCTTGCCGCTAGGATTCCCTAGGGTTCTAGACAAAGGACAAAATTGGTGTGGCGCAACATGAATGATACCTATATGCAAATTGAGCACTCCCATCAGCTTTAGATGGTTTGGGAGTGTTGTGCAGCTGATCGTAAGGTGAAAATTGAAGCGATGATTGATGATATGTATGCAGATGCTGGAGATCTTGCTGCTAGAGCTTCGGCTCCTAGAGACTACGGACCAATAGATATTGATCTAGATAAGTTCAGTATACACTTAGAGGTGGATTCATACATGGCAAAACTTGATGAGGGAGTTAATAAGCCAGTTTTGTCATGTACTGTGGAGATCACTGTCGATTCCAAAAACATAACTCTTGATGAAATGAGAGAGATGATCGGTAAGGAAATCAGTATTGGCCCTAAGCAGATGGCACAAATCCAATGGTGGCATCATAAGAAGCTGCAATTCATAGAGGTTTTGGATACTGAAGATCTTCTGCAGATTATGCGACGAAAGAAGCGAACTAGGAATGTGTTCTTCCTTGGTACCATTTCTGATGTTGTTGAACAGGTTATAGTGGATGTAGAGGCCCCTGTAGTGGCTAAACAGAATGAGGTGGTCAACATTGATGAGATCTGATGAGAGTTGCTACCCTAGGCTTGTCATATGGACTGTGGGGTTCCCCTGCCTGTGCTTGTAACATTGACTGCTGTTGCATTTAGACCGTGTTTCTGTGATTATGTTTGTTGAGAAATTGTGATATAATGTTGTGCGAGCTGTTGAGATTTTCGGACATGTCACTCTCCTCACTGAAACCATCATTGTTGTAATAAGATATAAGTACATTGTAGTTGACATGATTATGTTTCTTGAGATGACATACTGTACTTGTTTTTGTTATTATGATGGGAGATTGTAATGTAATGTTTTGTGAAACCACGACTGGACAACTGATGCATAAATACATTGTAGTTGACATGATTATGTTTCTTGAGATGATGTACTGTACTTATTTTTGTTATTTTGTTTGTTGAGAGATTGTAATGTAATGTTTTGTGAAACCATGTCTGGACAAGTGATGCCTAAGTACCTTGTAGTTGACATGATTTTGTTTCTTGAGTTGATGTAATATACTTGTTTATGTGATTATGTTTGTTGAGAGACTATAATGTAATGTTTTGTGAAACCATGACTGAACAAGTGATGCATAAGTACCTTGTAGTTGACATGATTTTGTTTCTTGAGATGATGTAGCATTTGAAATAAGAATGTATGAAGAGAAACCATATTAGGCAGGAGACAGTAATCCAGGGAAAGGGTATGGTATCCATTAAACTATTGTAACATGCCAATTTAGTCATTGTTGCAGCGGTGATGCACTTCACTTTCGCCTCTCTCTCTCTCTCTCTCTCTCTCTCTCTCTCTCTCCACCGATGCCGACGCCATCGCCGCCGCCGACGCATTCCCCATGCTATCCTAGAACGACAAGGACGAACAGTCGAGCAACAACAGCCTTCTCTCCGACATCGAGTATTCCTTCCATGATGTGAGTTCCTCTGTTTTCTCGGGCTAGGGTTAGGCATTGGTAAATCCCTCGATCTGAGCTCCATATGTGCATGCAATCGTGTTCAATTCCAGCTTTGTGTTTACCTATAGGTACCACGGACGATCTATGACTACGAATGGGAGGGCCTAGATCTCGATGGAGAAGTGATGTCTACGCACTTCTATTCTTGTAGACAGTTGTTGGGCCTCCAAGTGCAGAGGTTTGTAGAACATCAGCAAGTTTTCCCTTAAGTGGATCACCCAAGGTTTATCGAACTCAGGGAGGAAGTGGTCAAAGGTATCCCCTCTCAAGCAACCCTACAATCAAGATACAAGAAGTCTCTTGTGTCCCCAACACACCCAATACACTTGTCAGGTGTATAGGTGCACTAGTTCAGCGAAGAGATACTGAAATACAAGTGGTATGGATAATTATAAGTGGTAACAGTGGTAGAAAATACTTTGATGGCATGGAAGAGACTAAAGGCAAACTGAAATAAAGATAGAAGCAAGCAAACATGTAATAGATCTAATAGCAAATGGTGTTTCGGTGCTTAGAAACAAGGCCTAGGGATCATACTTTCACTAGTGAACACTCTCATATAAATATCTTCTCTTTATGATACTACTCTTAACTACTCTCCGGTTGGACACTCTAATCCATGGTAGGGCTATAACAACATTTCGCTTTACCCATCTAGATAACCCCACACTGTCACCTTGAGCGCTAGATGGATCCAACAAACACCACAATTTCATAAAGACATCCAACTCCAAATATAACTCATAACAAGTATTTGAAATCTCTAGCCTAAGTGCCACCATGGTGTGCACACTGTCAACTTCACACACATGGGGAGAGCAGAGATCTATTAAAGCACTTGAGTAGCAAGGTAGATCTATAGATTACAAGCTCATGATCTCAATAAGATCATGCATAGAGAGAGAGAGATGAACACATAGCTACCGGTAGAACCCTTAGCCTCGAGAGAGAACTACTCCCTCCTCATCATGGGAATCAGCAATGGTGATGGAGATGGTGGTGGAGATCAATGGAGATGGCTCCGGGGGCACTTCCTCGTCCGGGCAGGGTGCCGGAACAGAGACTTTCTATCCCTTGAATCTCCCCTTCGGTGGCGGCGGTGCTACGGAACTTTTCGTGGCTGGAGGCTTTACGACTTAGGGTTTTTGCATCGGGAGGCATCTTATAGGCGAAGAGGCAAGGTCGGTGGGCGGCCAGGGGGGCCACACCATGCCTTGGTGCGGCCTGGGGGACCCGCGCCTAGGGGTGGTTTGGCCACCCTGTGGCCCCCCTTCGTCTCTCCTTCTGGCTTCGTGAATCTTCCAGGAAAATAACGACTTTAGCTTTTGTCCGGTCCAAGTTCGAGAATATTCATTTTCTGACTTTCCGGAACCAAAAACAGCAGAAAATAGGCAACTGGCACTGTGGCTCTTGTTAATAGGTTAGTCCAAGAAATCATATGAAAAGTACTCCAAAGTGTGGACAAAACATAAGAAAGTAGATAAAACCAAGCATGGAACATCAAAAATTATGGATACGTTAGCAACGTATCAACATCCCCAAGCTTAACTCCTGCTCGTCCTCGAGTGGGTAAGTGATAAAAAGAAAGAATAATTTTTTAGGTGACATGCACTATCATAAATTTGATCAAAGTATTTGTGAAACATTCGAAGCTGGGATCATAGTACTTCAATCATAACATGAAAGATAAAGTTCTAACAATAAGACAAAGCAACTATGTTGCAACATGAAAAGGCACAAACAAAAGATTCATGAATAACAATGCTTTGCAAGACGTTTGTTTGTTTCTCATAAGGAAAACATAGCATAGTGGCATTCAGCTTGTCCCTCATAGAGTAGCAAACATAAATGCATAGGACACCTTCAAAGTTCGTAAGAGTGACTAGATACAAATAGTTTAAAACAAGCAATATCAAAGCTATGCATCAATGAACAAGTCTTGGGACAATGCACATAGAACTAAGAATGGCCACTATGCTCTCAAAGTAGGTGCATAAAGATAGAAGATGGAGACTCGACATAAAAGTAAAAGAAAGGCCTTCATAGAAGGAAGTAGGGATTCAAGTCTCATAAAGAGCTTCCAAAAATTATGGTACTTAATAGCTTTCATCTCTTATTGCCCCTATCATAAGCATCTTGAAGTGATTAAGGTTAAAGTGAACAAACTATGGAGTATATGCTTGACAAAGTATAAGTTGGAAATCTCATGTCCCTTGAATACGAGGGTCGCTCCTCATGCTACTCAAGTTTAGTCACCGGTAAGTTCTTGTCATCATAAGTACATGTGTATCATAGAGAACCGCCAACGGGGTACCCCTTGCCCGATGATACGGAAGAATCCCCATATCAAAATGAGAAGGCAAGCAGACAACGAGCATCTCAGCAATCTTCTTATTTACCGTGGGAATATGGTGCTTTTTTTTCTCTCTTTCCTCTTTTCTCATATCTCTTTTTTCTTTTTTCTCTTTTTTCTCAATATCTGACTCTTTTTTTATAAGAAGAATGCTTCATAGACAGCTCATTATGGTTACACTACAGGTTTCCACCATGACAGCATGGATTAGACCAGCGGCCCAGGCGTTTATCTAACACACATACATAACTCCATGGACTTACAAGCTCCCCTTTCATTTCACACCGACGACATCCATAGACAAAAGAACATGATATCAACTAGGTACAAAGTACAAGTGCAATGTTGAAAGCGTTCCCCATGACAGCATGGTTCTGCTAATACCCAACATATAAGTGCAAGCATATACAACATAGACGACACAATGGTTCAAGTTTATTAGGGGCAAGAAAAGTAAAGTGTGCCATCAAGTTCGTGAGAGCTTTAATCACTAATTTTCACATAACAAGTTTAATTCAGAAGGTAGATAAAAACATGAATATACTTGGAATAGCAAATGCTAAAAGGTAGGTATGGTGGGCTCTTTGGAATAACTTGGTTTTAGGAACTGGATGCATGAGTGGAACTCATACTTGGTTATGGAGGCTAGCAAAAGACTGGGAGCGACCAACTAAGAGAGCAATAATGGCCATAATCATGCAGAGCGACAAAACATCATTGATAAAAGCATAAAGTGATACTACAAGTTGAAAACTAAAGGATCATAAAGGCTATGGTGACTTGGGATAGTCATAACATGGTGTGAGCACGTGCCAAGTCAACCCAAATAAAGCATCAAAGGAGAATACCACAATACTATGCTTTAATATGCTAAAACAATGCATGATTCTTCAAAAGCACATTTAGAAATCTCAATTGTTTATAACATGTCATGCTACAGCAAAGAATACTAAGCCTAAAGCCAAAACAATATCAAGCATGACATGAAAAAGCATAGGCCACAGTCAAAAACAAGCTCCCTTTTCCACTTAAGCATGAACTTTCCTACTCTTTTCCAATCCAAACCAAACTATTTGAAAACCAATGTATGAAAGAGGGGGTCTAACCAATTTATTCAGCAAACTAAGAAAACCAAGCAAACGAAAAACCAAAACTAAAATTAAAAAGAAGACGCTCCAAGAACAACACAACCGTGCATGAAATAATGAAAATGAAGTGTTTGGAAGAAACCTGGAATTTTTATTGATGAAGAAGGGGATGCCTTGGGCATCCCCAAGCTTTGACGCTTGTACTTCTTGGATATTTCTTAGTTTGACACGCGTGGCATCCCCAAGCTTGAGCTTTAGTCCATCCTTCATCTCATTACTCATTCCTTCCATACACCTGAAATTTTTCCTTCATACAAAACTTCACACAATCTTTATTAGCAACATTAGTGCACTCAAGATAATAAGTATTTAGGTTCAGTTCTAACACCAATAAAACTTACATTAAAACACTAGTTACTGTAGCACTTCCCTCAAAAAGCTCAATTCCCCAAAAGAACTCAAAAAGGAACCAACAAGAAGCAAATGCAAATAATGGCATAAATATGTCAAAACAGACCAGAAGGTAAAGACGAATTTTTTCGAAGACCTTCTGTTGCTCAAATCAAAAAGTTTTGAACGAACGAAAGTTAGATAACAACCTGGGGCATAAGCACAAAAATTCACGCCTCAAAACAACGTACAGAGCTTTTACACGAATTTTTACGGTGAAGCACAAAAATCTGTCTCGAGACAGCAACTTTTCCAATCATTACTTCTCTCTCATTAGAGGTTACTCTTGGCACAAAAGCAAATAAAAAGGATAAGGAGCGATTATTACTGAAGTAATAACTTCCAAGACTCATCTAAAACTTTTGGGTTATCTCCCAATAAGAACTTTTCTTTAACGCCTTTAAGTTAGGCATGATAGTTTGAGAAGATGCTCACATAAGAAATATGAATTGAAGTAAAAGAGAGCATCAAGAAGCAAATTCAAACCACATTTAAGTCTAACCCACTTCCTATGCATAGGAATATTGTAAAGAAACAAGTCATGAAAGCACAAAGCAACAAGCATAGGAACCCACTTCAAGACTTTCAACATAAAGAGGGGAAACTTAATATTGTTGAGATATATGAAACCATGTTTCCCTCTCTCATAATAACTTTCAGTAGCATCATGAATAAAATTAACAATATAACTATCACATAAAACATTCTTATCATGAGCCACATGCATATGATAACTATTACTCTCCACATAAGCATAGTCATTCTTATTGATTGTAGTGGGAGCAAATTCAACAAAATAGCTATCATTATTATTTTCATCACCATAATCATCAAATATAGGAGGCATATTGTAATCATAATTAGCTTTCTCCTCAATAGTAGGTAGACTGAAAATATCATATTCATCATTGTAATCATCATATATTGGTGGTTTGGTATCATCATAAGCAATAGAATAGCTATCTTCCAAAGCTGGGGAACTAAAAAGATCATTTTCATAAAAACTAGCTTCCCCAAGCTTAGACTTTTCCATAGCATTAGCAATAATGGTGTCCAAAGAATTCATACTAACAACATTGCTATTAGCATGCAAATAAAGTTCCGTAGGTTTTTTAATTTTCTCTTCAAACACTTCATGTCCTAACTCAAGATAAAAACTATAAAGCTCTCTAATTTTTTTTGTTGTTTTCCATTACGCCTAACTAGTGAAAACAAGAAACAAAAAGACAAAATTGCAGAATCTAAAGGTAATAACTTCGAGCACTCACACCGGAGGATGTGAGTACCTTTTACCTTACCTCCCCAACAACGGCGCTAGAAAATAGCTTGATGTCTACGCACTTCTATTCTTGTAGACAGTTGTTGGGCCTCCAAGTGCAGAGGTTTGTAGAACAGCAGCAATTTTTCCCTTAAGTGGATCACCCAAGGTTTATCGAACTCAGAGAGGAAGTGGTCAAAGGTATCCCCTCTCAAGCAACCCTGCAATCAAGATACAAGAAGTCTCTTGTGTCCCCAACACACCCAATACACTTGTCATGTGTATAGGTGCACTAGTTCGGCGAAGAGATAGTGAAATACAAGTGGTATGAATAATTATAAGTGGTAACGGTGGTAGAAAATACTTTGATGACGTGGAAGAGACTAAAGGCAAACTGAAATAAAGATAGAAGCAAGCAAACATGTAATAGATCTAATAGCAAATAGTGTTTCAGTGCTTAGAAAAAAGGCCTAGGGATCATACTTTCACTAGTGAACACTCTCATATAAATATCTTCTATTTATGATACTACTCTTAACTACTCTCCGGTTGGACACTCTAATCCATGGTAGGGCTGTAACAGCACCCCCCAAAGTTCGCTTTACCCCTCTAGATAACCCCACACTGTCACCTTGAGCGCTAGATGGATCCAACAAACACCACAATTTCATAAAGACATCCAACTCCAAATATAACTCATAACAAGTATTTGAAATCTCTAGCCTAAGTGCCACCATGGTGTGCACACTGTCAACTTCACACACATGGGAAGAGTAGAGATCTATTAAAGCACTTGAGTAGAAAGGTAGATCTATAGATTACAAGCTCATGATCTCAATAATATCATGCATAGAGAGAGATATGAACACATAGCTACCGGTAGAACCCTTAGTATCAAGAGAGAACTACTCCCTCCTCATCATGGGAATCAGCAATGGTGATGGAGATGGTGGTGGAGATCGATGGAGATGGCTCCGGGGGCACTTCCCCGTCCCGACAGGGTGCCGGAACAGAGACTTTCTGTCCCCGAATCTCCCCTTTGGTGGCGGCGGCGCTGCGAAACTTTTCGTGGCTGGAGGCTTGACGACTTAGGGTTTTTGCATCGGCAGGCATCTTATAGGCGAAGAGGCAAGGTCGGTGGGCGGCCAGGGGGGCCACACCATGCCCTGGCGTGACCTGGGGGGACCCACGCCTAGGGGTGGTTTGGCCACCCTGTGGCCTCCCTTCGTCTCTCCTTCTGGCTTCGTGAATCTTCTGGGAAAATAACGACTTTGGCTTTTGTCCGGTCCAATTCCAAGAATATTCATTTTCTGACTTTCTAGAACCAAAAATAGTAGAAAATAGGCAACTGGCACTGTGGCTCTTGTTAACAAGTTAGTCCAAGAAATCATATGAAAAGCACTCCAAAGTGTGGACAAAACATAAGAAAGTAGATAAAACCAAGCATGGAACATCAAAAATTATGGATACATTAGCAACGTATCAAGAAGTACCATGTGACCATAGGCTAAAACTGAGGAGATATGTTGCATTCGAAGGCAGTAATACTGGGAGAAGGTTTTTGGGCTGTACAAATCGGGTTTGTTTACATTATGTGCAACAGTGACATGAAGAAAAATGTATCATGTATGTTCATAACACGATAGTGTGTGTTTTTTTAGGTTGGCCCGATGTGTAAAGCAGTAGAGTGGATGGATATTGAGTGGCCAGATGCACTTAAGAAATGTTTGGCATAGTTATGGCAGATGTATGAGTTGGAAAGGTCAGGGAGATTTACTGATGCTTGTGATGCAGCTGAAAAAAATTACAAGCTGTCGGTACGAAATAAGGAGCTAGAACAAGAAATCGAGAATTTGTAGTCAGAACTAAGTGACAGAATCAATGAGAGCTTGGTTGTTGGAACTACAAAGAAGCTTCAAGATAGTCACAGGTTGCTGATTCATAATGCAGAAAAGGAGAGGGATCAACTCAGGAAAGACAAGAAGAAGCTAGAGTACTGCATTGCGGATCTGTTGAAGGAACCGAAGAAGGCGCGCGAGGGTGAACAAGGATAGACTACAGAGGATAAAGGAAATTCAAGATGAATAATTTATGTTGTGCCAATGCCCGAAACTAGTTAACTGTAAGACTTTGCAGTTGCGCTTTCTTAACTAAGCCAAACTCAATCCTCGAGCAAATTAATTTCAGACGAACACACATATCGTGCATAGAGTTAAGTTCACGTTTACAAAATCACCACTGTAGAAGACAAACCAGGCAGTTCAGTACTATATAGACATATGTTGGGCTCAAGCGAGCCTTGCCCGTAGATGCTTGTTTTCCTCCCTAAGATCGGCTAGCTCCTTCAGTAGTTTGTCGTGCGCCAACCGCGAGTTCCAGCGCTTCATCACAGATTCGAGAAGTTGGTCCGTAGCCATATGATTTTCCTTCAAGATCCCTTTCATGATCTCCGTATGCTTCCTAGCCGAGGTGTGACCTTCCCTGTGAAGCTTCACCCAACCGGCGTTTACCTCCTTCAGTTCCTGGTACTTGTTAAAAAGGACCGCGACTTCAGCGCGCAGGTGGTCAAAGGCCAGTTATTGGGAATTCTTCTTCTCCCTTTGGATGGCTATCTTGTCATTTAGCCAGGTCGCCAAGTCTTGGTTGAGCTTTTGCCTCTTTCCCTACAACAAAAATACATAGTATGGTTTATGCAGTTCACCAGGACAAGCTGGTTAGTTTCCATAATTAACTGAATCGACTAGTGGCGCTTTCATAATTTCAAGGAAGAAGCAATCTAAGACTAATCAACATTTTATGAATCGACTAGTGGCACTATCATAATTTCAATTTCAAAGACAAATAAGGTTTATCTGCAGTTTAGTGTGTTGTGGGTTTTTCCCATGTCACCAAATAGTAGTGGGCTAGTGGCAAACTCATAATGCAGAAACCCATGTCCAGATACAGAATGGAAAGAGCTCATGGTGTCCATTCATGAACATGAACACCTACACATGTCCAGATAGATAAGGAGTTGCCCTAGGATTCTTATTGCACCCTATAATGGGAAGCGGACTTGGGCATTGCTCCCTAAACCCTAAATATTACAAAAAGAGTGGAGCATGAACTGAAATTCGTGCCCCCTCTAACGGGAATCAGACTTGGGCATTGCTCCGATACGCCTCCAGACAAGCCCTTAGCTCCTCGTTCTCTTTCCGAACACCCTTGAGTACGGGGATCCCTCTGCTCATATCCTCCTTCATCTCTTTCACTACATCCAGGAAACGGTTCCTGTCATGGTAGGCTCGGATGGCAGCCTTGGTTTCCTCGACGCGTCCTCTTAGTGCCTCAGTGACTTCGTCCTGAAGGAGGGTGCACCTTTCCATGAGATTCTTCTTCTCCTCCATGATCTCGTTGATTATCTTGATGGCCTGTTCTTGCATGTTCAAGTTACAGTCGAGCACTTTCTGCAGCCTCATGATGTCACGTGCAAAATCTAGCGAGATCTCCTTCTACACAGATAATTGCTTGTGAAGGCTCTCATTAGCTTGGGTGAGGGAGCGTGCAAGCTCATGTTGGTTGTCAATCTTGGCACTGATCGCGGCCACCTTGTCATGGTACTCGGCCTTCGATCGCTGCATTGTTCATGTTAATTGAAATAGAAATTCTATAATTACACTCCAGGTTCCAGGTGAATACTAATACAAATCAAAAAATCCCCGTTAAATCTATGGACATCAGTGTTAAGAATGGACCTAGAGATCTATTCATAACCACGATAAACTAATCCTAATCACAAAAAATCCACATTGAATCTATGAACAGCGGTATTAAGGAAAGACCAAGAGATCTAGTCATAATCATGAAAAGTAATACAACTCGCAAAAGAAATAAAAAACCAATGCGGGGCGGACACGATCTAAGAAATCCACCTCAAAACTCAGAGAAATAATAATGTGGATATTTGCTACCTCGCTGAGACGTGGAACGGGACCGAACGGGTCCTGCAGTGCCTCCGTCGTGGTGGATTCTGGATCCACGGCCGTCCTGTAATACATAGAAGAGGAAGAGCAAGAATAAGAAGAAAACAACAAGAAGAAGAAGAAGAATAAGATCATGATGGAGAAGGAGATGGAGAAGAAGTAGAACAAGAAGACCGTACCGGGAGGTCTCCTCGCCTGCTAGAACATTTGGCGCCATTGTCGGGAGAGGTTGGGCCTTAGTGAGCGGGGGGGCTTGAGGGGCTGGTAGAGCAAGAACTGACTCGCGGCGAGCTCTCTCCTTTTTCCCCGTGAGGATAGTCGACCGGCCTCTCCTCAAGGGAGCCATGGCTTGCAGGGGGAGGGAGGTGGCGGCAGGAGGAAGAAGATAGTGATTAGTGTGGGAGAAGAGTCAAAGAGTACAGGCCATGGTCTAGTAGTACTACTACTATTATACAAGACCACCGTGTATGGTCTACCTTCTCAAAGAAGCCAGGGAGGCAGGGATAGGGAATCGATGGGACTTGTCTTTATTGCGATGGACAGTTCAATGGTCTTCGGTGCCGCCTAAAATCCAGTATATAATAAGAGGAGTGCGAGCTTACCCTTAAAAAATGAGTGGAACCGGGTGGTAATCACGGGCATCGGCATGCACGTCCCGCGTGCGTGTGTCACATGTTGATGGGGCAATGACGCGCGCAACTGCTACATGATCACGTCGACACGTCGAACTCCGTTGAACTCCATGTCGACAGGCATGCACGAGATATTTACGAGTATAGAATACGATGTGCCACTTTTGTTGTGATCAAATTATGTTCAGTACACGAGATATTACATTTTTTTAATAATCGACAAATGCATGCGTGTACACAACGCACGAAACCGCTGCTCATCCTTGATCAGATCAGCACCCAACTCTGTGTACCCGCCATCGATCATTCCGAACAAGTTCCTCGAGCACGATGCCCCCTTTCCATCGCAATGGCAGGTCCAAGCCGTCCACTGACCGTCATGCGTCCCCTGCTCTTTGCAGCATCATTCGCGCTCGCGAGTCACCTACTGAGGCAGCATGTCGTGTCCTATCGCGCCAGGATCCATCGACATCAGCACTCGAGGACACCACGACATTGAAGCTCGTACCGGCCGCACAGGAGGAGTGTGGGGTACCTGCAGTGATGGACGAGCGCAAATCAGAAGCCAGGATAGGGGCGCGTGTGCACCGGCGAGTACAGACAAGAAGAGGAACAAGAAGAAGACCAAGAAGAAGAGAGGAGACAGCTATTTGGACAAGTCCGACTCGGCCAACGAGGAGGCATTCGTCGATCAGTTGGAGGCAGAAGCGGAGGAGAGTGATGTGGACCCGTAGGACTACGAAGAGGAGGAGGAGGACTCTGACAAGGAGATACACGCTTATACAAAGAAGGGGGCAGTGTCGAGTCATCAGAGCAGGACACCGACAGAGGCGATGGCGAGGACCATGGCATTGACGAAGACGAGGACGAACTGGAAGACGAAGACGAAAGCTTCTTCGAAATATGATCATTTATTTTATTTATATGGATTTTCACTTGTTTATGGAGGTAAAGTATCAGTGGCACGGATAGAGAGGTGGCACAGATAGACTCTGCATAAAAAAGTGGAGAAGGGAGGGGTTATCCTGCTTGTTGGATCACAGAGGACCAACGGTTGGTGGGCATGATCCGGGTGACATCTGTGTCAGCCAATCAGGGCGTAGCACCCAAAGTGAGCATACGTTTGGGCTTATGTGTGATTTGTGACAGAGAGAGAGGGAAAAACTGAGTAGTATCAAAAAACCAAGGGCAAGATAGAATAAGGGATTCAAATAGAAAATAGAAAGAGTAGGCATGTGTGTTCCTTTAAGAAATGGAAAATGCAAGTTTCGTACTAAACCACATGGATCAACCAGTGTCATTTGCATGTTGTCTTATTTTCATAAACCACGACTAGAGTCACTGCATGTGTGTACTTTTCATAAACCACATGGATCCACCAGTTGTCATTGCATGTTGATGGCCCAAAATATATCGAGCTTGTTGGGGGACCCCAAGAGGAAGGTATGATGAGCACAGCAGCAAGTTTTCCCTCAGTATGAAACCAAGGTTTAATCGAACCAGTAGGAGCAAGGAAACACCCCAAAGGTGTTGCTAGCTGAACATTGGCGGTATGACTACGGTGCCAGCAAAGAACGTGGAGACCTGCACAACACAACCACAGAACTTTGTCCCCAACTTGTGATGAGGTTATCAATCTCACTGGTTTTGCTGAAAACAAAGGATTAAACGTATCGAGTGGAAGAAAGTAATAGTTTGCAGAAAGTAAACACAAAGCAGTAAACAATTGATTGTAGATTGAAAGTAAAAGAAAGGACCGGGGTCCATAGTTCACTAGAGGTGGCTCTCCCTAAGATAGATGACATGTTGGGTGAACAAATTACAATGGGGCAATTCACAAACATCGAGAAAGCATACAAGCCTATACTAATCATCTTGACTCCTTTGAGATTTGATTGGGCATCACAACATTATACATAGACCTCCATCCAACTGCATCTATGACTAATAATCCACCTTCAGGTTATCATCTGAACCCCCTCCAGTACTAAGTTGCAAGCAACGGATAATTGCATTAAAATTGCGTGTAAAGTAAACAATACGATTGTTCTATGAACAAAGGATTATTGTTTTCTCCCTAGTAGCAACAGCACATCTAGTACCTTAGAGATTTACCAGAGGCATGAACCCACTATCGAGCATAAATACTAACTCTTGGAGTTGCTAGCATCTACTTGGCCAAGATAGCTACTAACAATGGAAAGCATGCAAGATCACAAATAACAAAGACATGATAGAATCAATAATCAATCTGAAATAGAATCTCAATATCCATCGGATCCCCGCAAACACAACAGGCAGAATTACAAATAGATGATCTTGATCATGAATGGAGCTCACAAGATCTAAAAATGATACCACAAAGGAGGAGAACCAACCATCTAGGTACTACATGGACCCGTAGTCCAGAGATGAACTACTCACGCATCACACCGGAGGCTTGCATGGTGATGAAGAAGGCCTCCAGGGTGAATTCCCCTCTCCGACAGGGTGCCGGGAAGAGCTTCAGATCCCTCCCGATCTAGGGATGGAGATGACGGCGGCTACAGACTCTTTTGTAGAATTTTGATCGGGTACTTAGGGTTTCCGTATCAGAGGCACCTTATAGGTGGAAGGAGAGGCCGAGGGTGTGGTGTGCAGGCGAGACCACCCCCGGCGCTGTGCCTGGCCGCATGGCCAGGTGGTGTGGCTGGGCCCCAGCCCCTCTCTGTCTCGTATTCTGGCTCTAGGTATCCCTTGGTGAAAAACTGACTTTGGCTTTTGTCCCGTCCAATTCCGAGAATATTCATTTTCTGACTTTCCAGGAACCAAAACAGCGAAAAAAATGGTTAGCCTTTGTGGATCTTGTTAATAGGTTAGTCCAAGAAATCATATGAAAAGTACTCCAAAGTGTGGACAAAACAAAAGAAAGTAGATAAAACCAAGCATAGAACATCAAAAATTATGGATACGTTTGCAACGTATCACATGTGTGTTCTTTTCATAAACCACATAGATCCACTACATGTCATTTCATGTGTGTCCTTTTCATAAACCAGAACCAGAGTCATTGCATGTTTGTTCTTTTTCATAAACCACCACTTGGATCCACTGCATGTCATTGCATGCGTGTCCTTTTCATAAACCACAACCAGAGTCATTTCATGTTTGTTCTTTTCATAAACCACCACCTGGATCCACCAGAGTCTTTGCATGTGTGTCCTTTTCATAAACCACCAGTAGAGTCATTGCATGTGTGTCCTTTTCATAAACCACCACCTCGATCCACCAGAGTCACTTCATGTGTGTCCTTTTCATAAACCACCACTAGATTCATTGCATGTGTGTGTGCATGTGTCTCAGTGTGCATCACTGTGGTTTTTGAAAAGAACAAACATGCAATGATTCCACTCCAGCATGTGGTGTCCTTTTCACAAACCACATGGATCCACCAGTTGTCATTGCATGTGTGTCCCGTGTCCTTCTCATAAACCACATGGACCCACCAGTGTCATTGCATGTGTGTTCTTTTCATAAACCACCACCAGTGTCATTGCAATGTGTGTCCTTTTCCTAAACCACAACTAGAGTCATTGCATGTATGTTCTTTTAATAAACCACCACTTGGATCCACTTCATGTCATTGCATGTTTGTTATTTTCATAAACCACAACCATAGTCATTGCATGTTTGTTCCTTTCATAAACCACCACTTGGATCCACTGCATGTCATTGCATGTGTGTCCTTTTCATAAAACACAACCAGAGTCATTGCATGTTTGTTCTTTTCATAAACCACCACCTAGACCCACCAGAGTCTTTGCATGTGTGTCCTTTTCATAAACCACCACTCGAGTCATTGCATGTGTGTCCTTTTCAGAAATCACCACCTGGATCCACCAGAGTCACTTCATGTGTGTCCTTTTCATAAACCACCACTAGAGTCATTGCATGTGTGTGTGCATGTGTTTCAGTGTACATCACTGTGGTTTTTGAAAAGAACGAACATGTAATGATGCCACTCCATCATGTGGTGTCCTTTTCACAAACCACATGGATCCACTAGTTGTCATTGCATGTGTGTCCTTCTCATAAACCACTTGGATCCACTAGTGTCATTGCATGTCTTTTCATGTGTGTTCTTTTCATAAACCACCACTAGTGTCATTGCAATGTGTGTCCTTTTCCTAAACCACAACCAGAGTCATTGCATGAGTGTTCTTTTCATAAACCACATGGATCCACTGCATGTCATTGCAATGTGTGTCCTTTTCCAAAACCACAACCAGAGTCATTGCATGTTTGTTCTTTTCATAAACCACCACTTGGATCCACTGCATGTCATTGCATGTGTGTCCTTTTCATAAACCACCTGGATCCACTAGAGTCACTGCATGTGTTTCCTTTTCATAAACCGCATGGATTCACCAGTTGTCATTGCATGTGTGTACTCTTCATAAACCACATGGATCCACTAGTGTCATTGCATGTTTTTGCATGTGTGTTCTTTTCATAAACCACCACTAGTGTCATTGCAATGTGTGTCCTTTTCATAAACCACAACTAGAGTGATTGCATGTTTGTTCTTTTCATAAACCACACCTTGGATCCACCAGAGTCATTGCATGTGTGTCCTTTTTATTAACCAGCACCTGGATCCACAAGAGTCATTGCATGTTTGTCCTTTTCATAAACCACCACCTGGATCCACCAGAGTCACTGCATGTGTGTCCTTTTCATAAACCACCACTAGAGTCACTGCATGTGTGTGTGTCAGTGTGTATCACTGTGGTTTTTGAAAAGAACACATGTAATGATGCCACTCCAACATGTGGTGTTCTTTTCACAAACCACATGGATCCACCATTTGTCATTGGATGTGTGTCCTTCTCATAAACCACATGGATCCACCAGTGTCATTGCATGTCTATGCATGTGTGTTCTTTTCATAAACCATCACTAGTGTCATTGCAATGTGTGTCCTTTTCCTAAACCACAACTAGAGTCATTGCATGTTTGTTCTTTTCATAAACCACCACTTGGATCCACTGCATGTCATTGCATGTGTGTCCTTTTCATAAACCACAACCAGAGTCATTGTATGTTTGTTCTTTTCATAAACCACCACTTGGATCCACTACATGTCTTTGCATGTTTGTTCTTTTCATAAACAACACCTGGATCCACCAGAGTCATTGCATGTGTTTCCTTTTCACAAACCACATGGATCCACCAGTTCTCATTGCATGTTTGTCCTTCTCATAAACAACATGGATCCACCAGTTGTCATTGCATGTCCTTGCAAGTGTGTTCTTTTCATAAACCACCACTAGTGTCAGTGCAATGTGTGTCCTTTTCCTAAACCACAAATAGAGTCATTGCATGTTTGTTCTATTAATAAGCCACCACTTGGATCCACTACATGTCATTGCATGTGTGTCCTTTTCATAAACCACCTGGATCCACCAGAGTCACTGCATGTGTTTCCTTTTCATAAACCACATGGATCCACCACTTGTCATTGCATGTTTGTCCTTGTCATAAACCACATGTATCCACCAGTTGTCATTGCATGTCTTTGCATGTGTGTTCTTTTCATAAACCACCACTAGTGTCATTGCAATGTGTGTCCTTTTCCTAAACCACAACCAGAGAGTCATTGCATGTTTGTTCTTTTCATAAACCACCACTTGGATCCACTTCATGTCATTGCATGTTTGTTCTTTTCATAAACCACAACCAGAGTTATTGCATGTTTGTTCTTTTCATAAACCACCACCTGGATCCACCAGTGTCATTGCATGTGTGTCCTTTTCATAAACCACCACTAGAGTCACTGCATGTGTGTGTGATAGTGTCCATCAATGTGGTTTTTGAAAAGAACACATGCAATGATGCCACTCCAGCATGTGTTTCCTTTCATAAACCACATGGATACACCAGTTGTTATTGCATGTTTGTCCTTCTCATAAACCACATGGACCCACCAGTTGTCATTGCATGTCTTTGCATGTGTGTTCTTTTCATAAACCACCACTAGTGTCATTGCAATGTGTGTCCTTTTCCTAAACCACAACCAGAGTCATTGCATGTTTGTTCTTTTCTTAAACCACCACTTGGATCCACTGGATGTCATTGCACGTGTGTCCTTTTAATAAACCACCACTAGAGTCATTGCATGTTTGTCCTTTTCATAAACCTCCACTTGGATCCACCAGAGTTACTGCATGTGTGTACTTTTCAGTCATTGCATGTGTGTTAGTGTGCATCACTGTGGTTTTTGAAAACAACAAACATGCAATGATGCCACTCCAGCATGTGGTGTCCTTTTCACAAACCACATGGATCCACCAGTTGTCATTGCAGGTTTGTTCTTTTCATAAACCTCCACTAGTGTCATTGCAATGTGTGTCCTTTTCCTAAACCACAACTAGAGGTTGGGTCCGCAGCATAGAAAACAAAAACTTTCCTACGGTGTGAACTACACGCCAAGATCTATCTACTAGGTACAAAGCAAACGGGTGGACATATATCCATAGAGAACTTACCCTCGAAGACAACGAGCTTTCTTAACGAGTCGGAACTCGTGGTTGATGTAGTCGTACACTTGCCGATCTCAAGATCGTGAGGAAGTCCGAGCGCTCAAAGAGCGCATCCGCACTGCACACACGCTCAAGCCACCGGACAACCTCCACCTCCTCGCCCAGCGATCCAAATGGAAGCAAAGAACTCCTTCCGCATTTAAATGCCACGGGAACATGTATCTCGCTAATCCGAGACCATGGGGAATAATTCTAGAGGGGAGAGAGATCCTTCACAAGGAGGTGTGAGGATGAAGGAGGAATGGGTGGCCTTTTATAGGAGGAGGTGCCCCTCTCCATGGTCGCATGGGGGTGACCTCACCTCCCCCATTCATGTGGTGGTAACTCCTCCACATTAAAATGCCTCTTCACATTCCCTTTTAAAGTCTCCACTTTAAATGCATTAAGTTTCTCCAAATTTAATGCTCTCTCATTTAATAAAACTCTTTTATTAAATTTATTGAGATTTTTGTTAATTACTTTAATTAACAAACATTCACATATAGCCCCTTGCAATATTTCAATATCACATGCAAAACCACCTTCTGCAATTTCACCCGAAACAATTTCCGGTTTCTATTGAAACTATTCCTGCGCTTTACAATTCTTTCGTCTGAAACATATGTGCTCCAAAATGGTGTCCGGTAACTCTTAAGTGTGCCACCCTACGGTTCGCGAATAATGTAGACATGATCGAGACCCTTCTCCGATCAATAATCAGCAGCGGGACCTAGAGATCTGTACTGACTCCTACACATTCAACGATGACTCATGTGATCGTGAGAACCTTTAACGCTTGTAACTAAATCCCTTTGTCTCTCGATATATTACATGTCCGAGATTCGATCATCGGTATCTCCATACCTAGTTTGATCTCAAGCACGACATGCACTCTTTTCTCGTTCCCGTGATATAACATTCTAGTGATCACATCACTTGCTTGCAAGCTATCCTAATGTGATATCACCGAGAGGGCCCAGAGTATATCTATCCGTCATCTGGATTGGCAAATTCCACTCTTGATCCATGAGCCTCAACATAACACCTTCGTAGCACTAAACCCATCTTTATAGTCACCGTTACGATTGTGACGTTTGATGTTATCAAGATACTCTTCCGGTGTTAGCAATTAACATGATCTCATGGTCTAAGGATAAAGATTACTTCGTATGATGTTATAGCAATATAAACACAATGAGTTGATCGTAATGCTATACTTCGGATGAATGTTCATCACATCATTCCACCAATGGTGTGACCTTGTTATTAACAACATCCAATGTCCATGATCAGGAAACCTTGATCATCTTGTTAATCAACAAGCTAGTCTATAAGAGAGGCATGACTAGGAACCCTTTTTGTTTATTAAACACACATGTATTGATGTTTCCTATCAATACAATTATAGCATGTAAAATAAACATCTATCATATACAAGGAATACATAATAACAACTTTATTATTGCCTCTCAGGGCATATTTCCTTTACTAGAGTCATTGCATGTTTTTTTTTTCATAAACCACCACTTGGATCCACTTCATGTCATTGCATGTGTGTCATTGTCATGAACCACCTGGACCTACCAGAGTCACTGCATGTGTTTCCTTTTCATAAACCACATGGATCCACTAGAGTCACTGCATGTGTTTCCTTTTCATAAACCACATGGATCTACCAGTTGTCATTGTACGTTTGTCCTTCTCATAAACCATATGGATCCACCAGTGTCATTGCATGTCTTTGCATGTGTGTTCTTTTCATAAACCACCACTAGTGTCATTGCAATGTGTGTCCTTTTCCTAAACCACAACCAGAGTCATTGCATGTTTTTTCTTTTCATAAACCACCACTTGGATCCACTTCATGTCATTGCATGTTTGTTCTTTTCATAAACCACAGCCAGAGGCATTGCATGTTTGTTCTTTTCATAAACCACCACTTGGATCCACTGCATGTCATTGCAGGTCTGTCGTTTTCATAAACCACAACCAGAGTCATTGTATGTTTGTTCTTTTCATAAACCACCACCTGGATCCAACAGAGTCTTTGCATGTGTGTCCTTTTCATAAACCACCACTAGAGTCATTGCATGTGTGTCCTTTTCATAAACCACCACCTGGATCCACCAGAGTCACTACATGTGTGTCCTTTTAATTAACCACCACTAGAGTCATTGCATGTGTGTGTGCATGTGTGTCAGTGTGCATCACTGTGGTTTTTGAAAAGAACAAACATGCAATGATGCCACTCCAGCATGTGGTGTCCTTTTCATAAACCACATGGATCCACCAGTTGTCATTGCATGTTTGTCCTTCTCATAAACCACATGGATCCACCTGTTGTCATTGCATGTCTTTGCATGACTTTGCATGTGTGTTCTTTTCATAAACCACTACTAGTGTCATTGCAATGTGTGTCCTTTTCCTAAACGACAACCAGAGTCATTGTATGTTTGTTCTTTTCATAAACCACCACTTGGATCCACTAGATGTCATTGCATGTGTGTCCTTTTCATTAACCACTTGGATCCACCAGAGTCACTTCATGTGTTTCCTTTTCATAAACCACATGGATCCACCAGTTGTCATTGTATGTTTGTCCTTCTCATAAACCACATGGATCCACCAGTTGTCATTGCATGTCATTGCATGTTTGTTCTTTTCATAAACCACCACTTGTGTCATTGCAATGTGTGTCCTTTTCCTAAACCACAACCAGAGTCAGCATGTTTGTTCTTTTGCATAAACCACCACTTGGATCCACTACATGTCATTGCATGTGTGTCCTTTTCATAAACTACAACCAGAGTCATTGCATGTTTGTTCTTTTTATAAACCACCACCTGGATCCACCAGAGTCTTTGCATGTGTGTCCGTTTCATAAACCACCTGGATCCACCAAAGTCACTGCATATGTTTCTTTTTCATAAACACATGGATCCACCAGTTGTCATTGCATGTTTGCCTTCTCATAAACACATGGATCCACCAGTTGTCATTGCATGTCTTTGCATGCGTTTTATTTTCATAAACCACCACTAGTGTCATTGCAATGTGTGTCCTTTTCCTGAACCACAACCAGAGTCATTGCATGTTTGTTCTTTTCATAAACCACAGCCAGAGGCATTGCATGTTTGTTCTTTTCATAAACCACAACTAGCGACATTGCATGTTTGTTCTTTTCATAAACCACCACTTGGATCCACTACATGTCATTGCATGTGTGTCCTTTTCATAAACCACAACCAGAGTCATTGCATGTTTGTTCTTTTCAAAAACCACCACTTTGATCCACTGCATGTCATTGCATGTGTGTCCTTTTCATAAACCACCTAGATCCACCAGATTCATTTGCACATGTGGTCTTTTCCTAAACCACCACTAGTGTCATTGCATGTGTGTTCTTTCCATAAACCACAGGGATCCACCAGAGTCATTTGCACGTGTGTTCTTTTCAACGACAGCCGTTGGCCACAAACAATCGGGACGTAGAACTAACCAGCCACCGCTCTGGGCTTCTAGAAGACCCGATCCTCGATTGTGAGGCACCGTTGGATCGGGGTGCGTGGACGACAAGGATGTCCTTTGTGAGGGCGATCCGCGAGAAGTCTGTTCTACGAACTGATTGGTAGTGGCATCCACGATTAGGCTTACGTCCTTGCCCTTATCCACTTAACCTCGGGGCCGAAGCTCAGATCGTGTTCCTTCATTTCCATGGAGAGGGAGAGGCCCAAACTTATATTGCACAAGGCTTAGATATTCGCCCACTACGACAAACTCGCGCCGCCATTCGTGAGGCTTCTGGCCGGCTTCGAGCTCAGCTATGCTAGGGTTCCTGTCGTGCCGCTCTTGCACGACAACGCGTTGGCGAGGCAGATCGAGGAGCATCGCCGCCAGCTGCCAGAGCGGAAGAGGGCAATGACACGGTACTCACGCACGAGCACGTACTGGCAAAAGCTTTTCAAGAAGGAGCGGATGACATTGATTGAGATGTGCAGAACCCACCGGCGAGAGATCCACCCGGATCTGCGCAATCCCAAAGGAAGGCAGCGCTTCTGGGCAGTGCCTGGGCGTACGACCTCCACCGTTATCGATGCAGCACGCCGTGAAGAATCCATGAGGAGGAGGAACGCTGCCGGGAACGTCGGCATCGATTCCGACGTGGAGGAGGCTAACGGCGACACGGACAACGTCATCGATGATGGAGACTGCAGGAGCGTCATAGTCGATTAGGGCTACTTAAGCATAAATTAAATCTATGTACGGTATCTTAATGTCCTCTTTGGATCCGGGTCACTTGAGTCATAGTCGATTAGCGTCATAATCTATATATGTTGGCCATGTTTTAGGTATCATTGTCTTTGAAACTAGTCGAAAATCGTCCAATCCTGAAAATAAAGTTTGCGCGTTCCTGGCATATCGGATGGGACAATACGCTGACTCTGCTCCCAGCACTTGATGACATAACCATAATTTGGAGTGCGCCAGAGGAGAAGGGGTCGAGCATGTTGTAATAGTGTACTACTTCTGTCCAAATATAACTGACTTAGCTTTTTTTTAGATATTTAAATGTATCTATACGCAAAACATGTCTAGATACATACAAATCTACACAAATTCAAGTCACTTAGTTCTAGACTGAGGGAGTAATAATATTTTTTGAGGAATAGTTTCTGATGGCATATATTGGCCATGTTTTAGGTTTGTCTGTCTTTCAAAGTAATCAAAAGTCGTCAAATTCTGAACAAACAAAGTCATTGCATTCACATCTGATGGGATAATACGCTGACTCTGCTACTAGCACTTGATGGCACAACCATAATTCTGGAGTGCGCCAGAGGAGATGGGAATCCAAGGAAGATGGAAACTACTAGCTGCGTCCATACGCAGGTAAAAAATTTATGTAATAATAGTAAAAAAATGTAATTTGGTCCACATGACCCCATCATAGACACGTTGCACGCGTCAGATATAAATAAAGACGACACGACTAGTTTAATTTCAATGATAATTCAACATACGACGTTACTGTGCCCGCTTCTTTCTGCTCCTCTTATTAGTCTGCTATCCCACGCTGCATTAAGCAACAGTTGATGAGGATGAAAAAAAATGATAAAATGGCAAATAAAACAATTTTTAAGCTTACCTTTCATCTGGAGAATCGTACAAAGGTGAAATTGGCAGGGATTTATTATTTCTCCTGCAGTTAGCCGAAAGATCCTCAAGAACATCCTCAATCACCCCTGCAACTTCTTCATATTCTAATACACCTTCATTATTTTCCTTTTCCTCCCTGTTCCGCTTACCCTTTTGCTTATTTCACACCCTTTTCTCGCCGGCACCTCCACTTCTTCATAAATTTGCTGCTTACCTATGTTTTCCTCTGAGTGCTCATCACCATTTTCCTCCACCTGCTGCACTTCCTCAAGTTCTTCGTCTTTGCGCTGCTCTTCCTCCAGTTCTGGCTGAGAAGCCTCATTTTCTGCCACCGGGGTGTGAACAGGGACAAGATCATGTCTAACTGGGTTTTTGCACAACCTCTTGATATGGCCGAATCCTCCACAATGTTTGCATTTCCTTTATTTTCCTATCTCCTAGCCTTGAACCTTTATCGGTGGAGGCTTCGATCCATAGCTTTCTAGGCCTCCTAGGTGGCCTCCTAAGAACTGGTGGTTGAAGTTTGAACCCTAGATCGACAATCTCCCAATCATTTTCATCAGCCATAGGTGATACGTTTTCTGCATAAGTTGCAGCAAACTTGTCCATAGAGAAATAGTTGTCAACATAGTTCTCTATTTTAGCACCGCTACCTCTAAGCTTTAAGATGAAGTACAGTGCATGGTGACATGGCAGACCAGTAATCTGCCACTGCCTGCATGAACAAGTCTTGTTTCCAATGTCTACAGTGTACCTCCGTTCAGTTCCACGCTTGTATTCTGCATAAACCTCAGCCAATGTTCTGGAACTTTTGACCATCCTCATCTTTATCATTCTCATTGCCTTGGTTCTTGCATTCAGTAACATAAACACCTTTGGAACTATTTTATGGCCTAAAAATTTTCTTGCACAAATTTTTTGCCTTAAATCTATCTACACCATTATGCACTGTCTTATTGCATCCAACAAAATAACAATTCCAAGTGTCTTCATTACCGAAATCTTAGCATTGAAACTCTCTGCCAAATTATTGCAAACAAAATCCACCTTGCTTAACTCACCAAACTTGCTTTTTGCCCATAGCTTGGTGTGATGTTCTTCAAGGTATTTTTTCACCTTTGGCACTACATACATGTTTTGCAAGTAAGTAGCATGCGTGCTTGGGGTGTATGTGTATGTTGATCGCCACAAGTCCGCTTCAAAGATCTTTCCTTTGAACTTCTTCGTGAAGTTAGTAACGAGGTGCCGCATGCATTCCCTATGCTCAACCCCAGGAAAGACAGCATCAACAACATTCTCAAGACCCTTGCATGCACTAGTGTGTATCACCAAGCCATCAGGGTGACCAATTACTGCCTGTAGTCTCTGCATGAACCATGTCCAGTTTTCATTTGATTCATCCTCAATAATAGCATAAGCTACGGGTAGAAGCCAATTATGTGCGTCCAAAGCACAAGCAGAAGCAACATGTCCCCTGAACTTCCCTGTTAAATAAGTTACACCTATTGCCAAGTATGGCCTGTAGCCGTCTAGGAACCCCTTCCAGCATGCCTTCAGACAGACAAAACATCTCCTGAAGCATTTCTTATCTGCCTGCTTATACCTGACCCCCTTGAGACATTTTCTCTTCCTTTCACAACCTCGTAATCGATGTCAACAACACTACCAGGTGATGTTTTCTCTACCTGAGCTTTGAAACTATACAACATGTGAAAATTGTCATTCCGCTTGCCTTGAATGAAGTCTAGAGCCATCTCCTTCCCATCAAACACTCTGTGGTAAGGAATTAGAACGTTAAACTTTTTGTTAATCTTTGCTCTGAGTTCAGTAGGTCCAATGTTATGATCCTGCCTCACCCAGTCAAGTACAGTAGCAACAATCCACTTGGTAATCGCCGGTCTAATTTTATCACTGAAAGAAGTATAGGGCAGTTGTGTTTCTTCATGTTTACTTTGATCTGCATTCGATAAGAATCCAAATAATTCAGAGCTATTTATCAGCAGAATAAATATGAGAAAGACTGAAACTAAATGTAGCTATTGCAACCTGAAATGGGTGTCCACCCGCATTGGAGATGCATGTAATCTCCATTTACACACATTACTTTCCCTACAATGCACCCTAAATCTATTTTGGTCGCTCTTTTCAGTGATAAATTCGAACCCAACTCTAAATGCATAGGTTGCAACTGCATATCTGCAGTCCTCCACATTCTCAAAGATAGTACCCTCATCAATTGTAGGATTGTCCTTGTCAAAGTGTATCACTAGCCTGTCCTCGTCTTCGTCGTCGTATCTGCATCCCATTTCCACATCTTCACATTCCTATTTCTCATCAGTCCCATAGTCAGGCTCAAAGTTTGAATCAACCAAATATTCCCTACTCTCCATCCTATCAGGGTCAGCAGCCACGTCTAGATATGCTTTCTCATCATCATCCGCACTGCCACACATTTCAGTGTCTTCATGCTCGCTGGACAAAGCATCATGCTCAAGGACAAGCTGTACAGACGTCCCGCGGTTACCAACACATATCCTTGCCATCACCATGGGACTATAAATGCTAATTGGAATATGCAGAAAAGGAATCACAGTTCTTACCCTTCAATGGGGACGTACGACACCTTCTCCGGGCTCCATACCTCCAAAGCTATGCATCTTGCTTCCTCTTTTCCTGTTTCGTTCTCCTCTGTGCTCTCCAGACTCGAATGAGATTCCGTGCTCTCCAGCCGCGCAGGACCCATCTCCATGTTCTCAAGCCTCACACAATCCATCTCCGAGCGGGATCCAGATCACCAGCACCGTTGGCCGCCTAACCCAACTACCGACTCTCGGTTTTCGTTTCCAGACGCGCTTGGGCGATGGATAGCGGCAAGGAGACAGGGCAGGAAGGGGAGGGGAGGGGACGTGAGGGGATGGTAGGGAGGGGAGGGCGGGAGGACGATGACCCAAGGGGAGGACGAGAGCGGTGCACGACTGAACGGAGTGGCGGTGGCAGGAGCAGAGGAGCAGAGCGGAGCGGAGCTGGTTGTGAAAAAACATGGAAAATTGCACAATAATGTGTTGGTGGGCGGCACTAGTCCTCGAACCTGGGATACACGCCGTCGAAGGTGGAGGAGGTAGGCCCGCCAGTCAGAAAACATGCCACGTCGCCTTCCCCTGTTTCTGATGCCCTTTAAAAAAAGAAAACATGCCACGTCATCATCCCCTGTTTCTGATGGTGTTGCTACAATTCGACGGTACATAGTGGCATAGAAATAATATCGTATAAATATAAGGGCACAGTCGTCAACATTTCTAAAATGGAACCCAGTCTCCTACCTGTCCTGGTACATTGCTCGATGTGGTGGATAGCCACGACCAGTCTTTTTAATACGTTCGCACTCTTATGCTGTGAAGGGAAATAAAGATTGAGCAGTTAATGCAACGAGTATCGAGTTATTACCCTCTCAGGAAATGGGAGATGATTATTTTCACGCGTGCCCGTAGTCCAAACCTACTATCAGTCTGTCACTCCCCTTCTCCGACAAACCACAGTTCACCTTATGCAGCTCCACCACGCCACACCACCTAGGGTAACATGGCCCTGCCTAAGCAGATGCCGCCGGTGCCACGACAACCGTCGAAACTGGGGTATTTAGCCCCTCTAAGGCAGGCCATGATGCTCTACTTCAAGGCCGGTCTCCCATTGCCCTGCAAGGCGGATGATTTTGCCGAATGTGCCGAATCGGCTGCGGTAGCGGCGCCGGATGCGGCGAGCAGGGCCAAGAGAGCGATGTGGAGAAATCATGCGGTGGCATTACGGCATGCTCTAGGCAGGGGGAACAAGGTACGTATCAAATCGTTCATGAGAGCTTGCCGCCGAGGGTACACACTCTCGAACAGGGCAGCACCAAGGTCTAGGAACTCTCGCGTCCGTGCTTCGGCGTAGGCTACCTTACCGCAGTGGGGGAAGGCTGGGAACACACCGTCTGCGGCAAATACGCTCCATCCAACACAGCTGTCGGAGGACGTACCGTGGCGGCGACCAAACATTTACACTCAGCATGTTGGATTGTTCGACAGCTGGCGCCGGCGGCGAGCATCAGCTCAACGATGGAATTCAGGTTCCACTTCACATAGATCTACGATCCCAAAAAGAAGATGCCAAATTTTAGTTTCGAAAAATCGTTGCAGCGGCGCGGATGGTCCTATTGAACCGGGACTAGCGCACGCAAAGCGGTCGTGCACGAACGATGCAGATTTCTTATAGTTTGGCGGGAAGGCAATAGATCAGTTTGGGTTAAATAATCAAAGAACTTACGTCCTCTCAAGGAAATTGGCCAACCAACTTTTCTGGTGGAGATCTGCAGTTTCTTTAGTATAGAATAATTAAGTTCAGACTAAAGAATGACTTTTGTAGATGAAATGCTGACGCATTGTTCTATAAAATAGTAGGAAGCTTTGCCTACTTTTGTGCAGGTATACGACCCTTTTGTATGGAAGTACTACTGTTGTAAACAAATACTATCAAGTATCTATTTCCTTCAATTACTACTTGTGGTTAAATCCAGTTAACTGACATTTTTTATCCCAGACAGATAAAATTCAGACGACAGTTCATATACAGATTTTGTGTCTGTTGTTTGTGTTGTAAACCATTTTTCCTTTGTCTTGTGCTGTCTGCAAAATGGTCCTGCAGTTTAACGTGTTACAAATCTAGCTACCTTGTACTTGAAGAGGAGATGGACTATATTTTCATGGCATCCATAGAATTGACATTGCTCATTGCCAGACCATCCTCTTTTCATGAGATTGTCCTTGGTTATTCACAGAAATTATAAAGCACGGTGTTCAACATAGATGCATTAGACACACATAACTTCAAATTCATTACCCACACATACTACATCGATTCAAACTATTACATATTTTTAGTCGATGCTAAATTCTTGCTACGCTCTCCATACTACAAATTCACTAGCCACACATACTACAGCAATTCACTAGAGTTCTGTCTTCACTCGAGGAAAATCAGAACCACCAGCTTGTTCAAGCCCAGTTCCCCCACTGAAACTGTGTGCGCCGTCGTGAAACGGTGGTGGTCCTGTGCCATCGATCCTTCCAGGCCAACACTGCAGGCAACGAGGACGCTTTCTGGCCGCCTCTTCGGGGTCCTGAATGCCATGTACCGATTCCAGAACCTCCTCCAGGTGGATGATGACCGGGTGCTTCCAGCAAAGCTGTCGCCCTGTCCTGCTTGGAATCTGCACCTCGTACATCTTAGGAACGGCGTCAGGATCTTTCAGCCACGCCTTTACCTCGATGACCCATCTGTCGCTCGGTGGCACGATTTCCACCGGTTCGCCGCCAAGGCTACTGACAACCTTCTTGAGGGCCTCCAGCTCCCAAGCATCTAATAGGAGGCCGTCAAAGCCGAGTTTGAAGAAGAAACGAAGCTGCCCCAAGCAATCATCCCACCCACAGGCACGATGCCAACGCATGAAGCTCATTTTCTCCCCGCAACACTCGAAAGAACGGGAAGAATGCATAACACACTCGGTGTTTGAGCTATGCTCGAACTGGACGAAAAAATCGAATGGCGGCGCGCATACCTCAATCTTGACCTTATTTTGTCTAATCCCAAAACGAGACCTGAAAGCCGACAGCAACTCTGTCGGCGACACGGCGGGACAGACGCCCAGCTCGGTGGCCAATAGAGCGTGGTCGTTGAACTGCTCTGCCAGGGCTACCATGCCTAGGGTGCGCGGCAGCATGCAACTCCCTGAGGCCGGTCGCCGGCCAGGATCACCTGACGGGACGCGCTCCGCCGTGCGAGAAGGACTAGCCAGAGGCGAGATATTAGTCCGGGCGGACGCTAAGTTCGACGACGGTTGCGAGTTTCGATTAGGGGCGTGGGAGGTTAACCGGACATGACGGAGACGCAAATTAGAACAAGTGTGAGCTCCAATCTGAGACGAGCAGCCGAAGCTGAGCAAAGGTTATACGGAGGGGAGCAGGGAGAAGAGCAGAGCAGAGCAAAGAAATAGATCTGGTGTACGCAGGGGTAAACTAGTCCACGACCGCAAAAGATAACGGAGAATACTGACAGGACGGGCCAAGAAGAGTTGACCTAACGGCGGTATTTGAATTCAACCGTTTTTCGTCTGGTTCAAACGACAGTTTGGTTGTTAGATTTGTAT
Source organism: Avena insularis (assembly GCA_023614405.1). Classification (NCBI taxonomy): domain Eukaryota; kingdom Viridiplantae; phylum Streptophyta; class Magnoliopsida; order Poales; family Poaceae; genus Avena; species Avena insularis. The sequence continues at coordinate 479,069,605 of CM042686.1, read as the reverse complement.
TCATCTCTATTTGGTCTTTCTGGACAATTAGCGATTCTACTATGCGTCCGCGAGATTGATACCAACTCGGATACCAGGATGTACTCGCACACGAATTTTCGGGCCGCAAACCAACAAGCCCTAGCTAAACCGCTGGTTCAAGGCCTACAGACCGGTATGAGATGGTGATGCGAAGAGAAATATCAAATCTGGAGCCGGGCCGGGCCGGCCGGCCGGCCAGTGTGTAAAATCGTCGACGATGCATGCATGTCCAGATCGATCGATTCGGAGCTGCACATAGAAAATGTGCTGCTGATCCCGATCGAGAGAAGCGGCAGGCCATCAGGAAAATAAGAATGGAGGCAGGTTGCTCACTGGCCAACTAAAAACGCTCGAGCACATGGCATCCAAGTACATGCGGTTCTTGAGGCACGAAAAGATTGTGAGGATTGACGAGCAAGATTAGCCGAACGACGCTTTCGGGAGAGAACGAGGTCGAAAATGGGTTATATGGAGGGAGGGGCCGGAAAGATTTGCTTAGTTTAGGTCATGGTGTCAAGATCACAAGCTTGGGGAGGTTGGCGCGCGGGCGGCTAAAGAAGTAAAGACCGATTGTGACGCCCGCAAACCAATGATCGATGCAGGCCAACAATGCATGCATGCTCGCATGCACACCTTGTAGAGATGTAGATGTCGTGGATCTTAGTGATTCACTCGATCGATCCGGCCAAATTTGATATCTTAATAATGTAAAGTCAATGTACATGCATGTTTCCGGTTATGGAATTTTTTTTCGAAATGAGAATATCCTTAGTCTGTGCATCCATAGATACACACAACGTCTTTATTACTTAGTTCAGAAATATCAAAGTTTACATCTAATGAATCAGAGAGAGTCGATACAAAGATCAACCAATGGAAAATAACCAAAATGCTCAGCAACCTAAACATCTTGGATTCTATTAATAAGTCGTCACGTTTAGCCTGGTAGAAGATATCCTGATCAACCATCAGCAACCGGTTGCATCCGGTAACCATGCATTCCGCTAGTCTTCCGGGAGTCAATTTCCAATGAACTACCATATGAATAACCTATAAAAAATGGGTAGGATCCTTCCTGTTAAAAAACAATGTTATTTTTACAATTTCATATCGACCAAACCAAAGCAGAAACCCCAGTGCAAATCCTAGCTTTAGTATCCTTGTCTATTTCATTCAACCAATTTCTAAACATATTTGTTATATTAGTAGGTGGTGATATGTTATGTGTAGAATACACAATTCTTCATATTAACCTGGTGAAAGGACAAAAGAGAAATAGATGTTCAACAATTTCCTTCTAAACAACATTTCTTACTGTCAATCCAGTTTCTCTTAGCCAAATTATCTTTAGGTAATAAACCTTTTTATTTTTCAACCACTTGAAAAAAAATTAACTTTTGTGGGATTCTCAACTTCCATAAATATTTACGTGAAAACATGGTGTGGTCATTAATGAGATTGGCATGCATACTTTTGAGTGTAAACTAACCAAAGGTTGTTAATTTCCAAACGAAAACATCAGGCTCATTATTTAAAGATACCCTATCAAATTTTGGCACGAGTGTAACCATAAATTCCACTTATTACCAGCTAGTAACCTTCTAAAACTAATGTTTAAGAGGGTTATGGACAAAACATTTGCAAAGGTAACATTTTTTATTAAACAATATTATATATGAGAAGTATTGTTGAGCTAGTCTAGTTATGGCCTGATAGGTCGTTTGCGCATCGGTGGAAAGCGAAGCTTCCTCTCGATCGACGTAGAACTACTTGCTATGGACGATCTCCCACACTTCTATTAGATGGCCACCGAAGCATGTTTGAACAGAAAGCTGATTAGAGATCTCCCGCGGAACTAATTTGCAATGCATTTATTCTCTATGAAATATAGTCATACTCCCTCCGTTCAGAAATAACGGACTTGAGTTTGTTTAGATACGATGTATCTATACATTAAAATATGACTAGATACATTCGAGTTTAAGTCAGTTATTTCTGGACGGAGCAGGGAGTACCTCTTTTCTCTGAAAATAAGTGATTTAAATTTATCTAGATTCGTATGTATCTATCCATTCGTATGTATATAAACATATTTTAGTGGAGAGATACATATGAATATAGATAAATGTACGACTTATTTCTAGGTAGAGGAGTAGTACTTGTTCCGAAAATAAGTGACTTCGATTTGTGTAAATCCGCATGTATCTAGACGTGCTTTAGGTGCGTAGATAGATGCGAACGTAGACAAATCGAAGTCACTTATTTTCGGACGGAGAGAGTACTACAGTGGGCAAATCATGGTTCTGCTGATTCTGAAATTCTGATCGTCTCAGAGCTGAAAGCCTTGCGACACATCAAGCTGACGGGAGGAGGAGTTACGTGCAGGAAGCTGCGTACAAAGGCAAATCTTTGGAGAACATGGGTGGAGATATTGATGCTTCGTCTAGCTATTATTGAAAACTTGCAAAGTCTGAGCGACACGTTGTTTATTGAAATGATCCTACATGAACATGGGCCCCGAAGTTAATAATGCATCAAGGTTTAGGTAGCCCATGCCATGATGGACAGCCATGCTTTAGAAACTATCAAGAGATTATCAGGAATGCAACAACACCTAGATGAGGTTGTCCCAGGGACCCCATAATATCTGCCACTCGGGTCTTAATTGCTCAGTCAACCTAATGAAGGCTAGCTCCGGGGAGAAGGACCTGCCCTTGTTTTTAGAAAAAGAAATGGATCTTATTTATCTCCGGTCTGATTTGCTCAGTCGATCCTGACAAGGACTGGGCGGCGCCATATACTAGTGGTGTTGAAACTTCAAAGTAATTAAAGTGAGAGCCAAGATCCTGAACTGGCACCCTTCCCAAGTCCTTAACAATAATAGTAGTAGCAAGTTTTCTTTATGGCAGCAAACTACTCCGCCATATACTGTAGCATTTCTTATCACGTGGCTTAGAAATGAAAGCATAAATTCTCGTATTAACACACCGATTTTGACAGGAAATCTCCCCATGTTTTCCAGTGGTCTGGAAAGGAAAAAACACATGGTGATTCCACCTCCTACCTAGCAGCTATTACGGCCTCATACGAGGACATAAATAAATCTCCCCGAACGAACTGCCCGTTCGCCAGCGGTACAGATGCCGATCGACCGCCCGATGGAGATATGGATAGTGTACTGCAAGGTAGTAGTAGTACGATCAAGGAAAACGATGGATGTGCTTTGACGCAGTTAAGTTCCCCGGCACATTGTCAGCGGAATTAAAGCCTCCCCTGCATACACGGACTACTCCGGCCGGTTCAAAGAAACTCGGACCTACTCGATCCTAAGCACTCGGTTGCGTTACGCAAGGACGGTGGCTCCACCGTCACTAGCATCCTGGTCGCAACCGGCCGCCCTGCACCAGCCGGTGGCACGTGAGGAGAAAATTGTTTTTGGGCACGGCCCTCGTGGTTTGGCGCGGTGCTTCCGAGCATGCCTATTTTTTCGGGTGAGAGTGTTATCACGTGAATATAATATTGAAAAACCGTGGTCCGTGAACATGTTTTTAGGCGGAGCACGCCAAAAAAAAACCACAAACAGATAGCGTACTACCTCCGTTTCAAAATAAAGGTCTCTAACTTTGTCTAGAATTTACCGCTGCACAGTGTGAGACACTTAGGCTAGTTATAGTGGGACTAACATAGGTAGTAAGACCATGTACTATGTGTGTTCCGTTCAACAGAAAACATGTGGTTTGGGAATCGCTTTTGATAACTTGCTACGTGGAATCGCTTTGCTCTGACATACATGCATATCCACCACCGAATCTCTCTCTTCTCTTTACACTATGCCACGTGGGCCAAGTCTGCATGCATGCATACTTTACAAGCAAAGAAGCGAACCAACAATATGTGTCGCCTTTTTGTCGGAGCAATGAGCCGATTCCTTGCTATGTATCAAACCGGTTCTAAAGGGAGGAGAGAGAAGGTTAGTATCGTTTTTGGCTCAGATAGTGCATGGTCTAACATGCAACCATATGCAATGCTAGCTAGACAGTTTGCTGACATGACATGTTATTAAATGATAAAAGAAGGGCCTGTGGTAACTAGCTATGTTATCATGACATCACACACCCCAAAGCAGGATGAGTGTATAGTCTAATAAATGAAATTTTGTATGACACTAGATATAAGTTACTACCCACTATGAAGGTGATAACATGAGAAAGTAACAATGCATAACACTACCTTAAGTTACTCTCCACTATGACTAGCCTTAGAGCATCTCTAGCCCGTATGCGGGAAAGCACAAAGCCTATTTTTAAGCACGCCACGGGATCTGTTCTGCGCTGTCAGCAGGAACCGCAAAAGCAGTGGACAGATTCAGATTAAACAAACAAATGAAACACGCATAGTATGCATCCAAACATAAATAGTAGTTTCAATGCAACGACAACAAACAAATTTAGGGATCATTGCTACGTCCTCCGATTGTCGGAGAAGTACCAGCAACGACAACAATAGCAGCAGTGGCGGCAGTGGCAATAACAGTTGTAGTCGCTCTTCTTCCTTGCATGATCTCAGCCCTACTCATCTCCCACCAATCTAGCTTGAGATGATCCAGTGTGCTTGGATCCATCACCAAGACTCCGTTCTCCTCAGCCAAGATGGTTTCCCTTGTCTCCGCCTCCTCAAGGCGGATCCTATCTTCCTCAAACTTCACCTTCCTCTTCTCATCTTCTCTAATTTGTTGCCACCTCAACCTCTTATCATTCCTGGTCACTACATTTGTTGACACCATCTCCCATGCCTTCACAAGTGCAATGTCTTCATCTTTAGTGTAGTTGGCAGACCTCACTGATTTCCCTTTGGCAGCCGCTCCAGCTTCAAATGTTTTCTCGTCCACCTCCTCCAACTTGTCCTCGGCTTCTTGTCCAAAACTAGGCAGTGGATCGGTCCATATGTCCACCGGTTTTTCCTCTAGCATATCACGGTACGAAGTAGGCACATAGTGCAAATCGAAGCTACAATTCGATAAAGGGGAAAACTCTAATGAGTCCCCTTCTAGGGAAAAATCGGCAAAACTGAGGAGGGCAGCGATTTTGTACCATTGGTTGGAGGTATCGGCGCATGGTGTTGTTGCTGGAGTAGGCTTTGCCGTTGGTTTCTTGCTGCGACCTGCCAACTTCCTCTTCACAACGTCTTTTGGTCGAGTAGGTGGCGGAGGGGGAAGCCTGGATCCTTGAACTAGAGATGCAGGAGGGGACCGTGGTGAGGCTGAAGTCTCCTGGGTTCACAACGCGGCTACTCTGCTGATACGTGCAATTTGTATAATCATAATAGCCACATATATGACTAGTTTGTATTGTTATTTGTATTGATATATCACTATTATGCGTTTTTAGTTGATTTATGGGACTTTACTATAAATTCCATTGTTTTGGTATTTAATTTCTAGGAGTCAGAAAACCTCTTTTTTCGTATTTTTATGTTTTAGGGACTATCTAGACATCAAATAATTCGAAAAAGTTACCACGGAAGTTTTTCACTAGAACAAGGACATTGAGCACCAAAACCACATGAGAGGAGCCACGAGACCCAAAAGAGGCTAGGTGGTGTGGCCCACACCCTAGACTATGCCACCTAGGCTCATTCGGCCATCGGGCTTCGTCTCGGCTCCTCCTTTACACACACCTCCATCTTGGTAGAAAACCCTACGCCATATTATTCCCATAATTTATAGAGGCGGCGACGGAGACGAAATTCCTCTCTTACTCTGGGAGAGGGCAGATTCTGCTGCTTCGAGACCACCGGAGAGGGGTAGATCAAAGCATTATCACCGCCAACTCCACCTTGGTGTAGGGGGGTCTCTCCATCACCCCCAACATTAGTACCATCTCCATATCGAGATCGACATGATCTCCCTCAAAGTTTGTGTTAGATTGAACCCTAGAATATTGTTTAAGTCTTGTGCGCATGCTTGTGCTTGACAACTTGTCATTATTTTGTGGTGAAAGATTGTGTTGTAACTCATATGCCACTAATTTTTGTTATTCTCACCATTGTGAGTAGTTCCCCAAGTTCTTAAGGGCATATGATGAATTGGCAATGATTTTCATATAGTATGCAATGAGTGTTTGGTCAAGTTTTAATCTTTTATGTGGTTTTATGATGGTAATATGTGAACTTCGACTTTATATTACTTCACTTTTATGGGCTTATAGGGATGTACCTTAGTGTAATAATTAGAGTAGGGAGAGATGGAATGATAGAAACTGTGTCCCGAGACTTTGAGTTGCATTAGGGGTTCTTGATCGGGGACCTTAGAACTTTAAGAAATGATTGGACTTTTATATCTTAATAAATCGTTTGTTATCACATGAAAATGGTCTTAGGACCAATCATTAGGGATGCACTTGACATGTATATGGTTGCACCTATTTTGGGCTCTGTCCAACGAGAATAAAACTTGACAAGATGCTTACCATGTTGTTTTAGAAATCTTTATGCTCCGTAAATCCATGTCGCCCTTAGGAACGTTTGTCACATATAAGTACACACTTGATCTTGTCCTCTTGCTGTGAATAAGATTGGGATTTTTGTGAAAAGCGCATTTACACTCTTGCAATTTAGTTTAGAACAATTTACTTTTCTACAAACCATAAATCCCAAAACATAAAACTCTTGTATCTTTTATTGTTTTACTTGTTAACCTTGCTAACTAATACCTTCAGCTCCTCGTGGGTTTGGCAACGTTTTCTATATCAATAGATCTCTTACACTTGGTAGAAATCACATGTCGCTTCTGTTTTGCCGCCCTGACCGACGCAACAGTAGGTGTCGTGACGTTCCCGATGGCGGCGGAGCCGGTCAAAGGAGGGACTTATTGGGTCTCCGCGACTACAGGAATGACCAGGGGAGATGTCTGGGAGTCCATCGGTGCAAGGGCAGGATGAGGGAACGGCGGCCGACAAGAGGGTGAGGAAATCAGCGGTGGCGGTGATGCACGAACAGAAACTTGGGAAGTTAAAATGGTCGTCCCGCCAAGAGTTGTGCATCTATGCGAGGAACAGGAAATTTAGCCCGTAGTTCCGCGGGGGTATGCGACACCACGCGAAAAAAATTGCGGGTTCATAGATTTTACATATCTGCGCGGGGCACTTTTTCTCTATGAAACCACAAAGTGACAGTTAGTTTGCGGGGGGCGTTTTACGGGATCTGCTAAAGATGCTCTTAGAGAGTGTGCAACATTACAAAATAGGGGTGGCTAAGGACATCTTTTTATTGGTGGACCTAGGTCTGAACACGATGAGTATAGCTAAGTTTTTCTTAACCATGAGTCTAGTATAAGACCCATTTCTAAGGGAATCAGATGAAAAATGGACCCACTTGTCAGCGTCTGTTAAACTTCTTTTACTATTTCTTTCTACCCTCGTGAGTAAGGCTCTTAGCTGGTCTAAATGGTAATTTGGTTTTGTAAGATATGAAACCTAGAATTTTTTTCGTAGAGTCGACTTTGCATGCAATTTGATAGCAAATTTATCTTACATTAAGATAGTGGGATCCCATAAAAGCCTCACCTGAAAAATTGGTATAAACGGCTAGAGTGGGTTGAATAGGTGCTACTCAATTTTTAGCTTTTTTCTAAATTAAGGCTTGACACAAAGTAAGTTCTCTAGATGTGCAACTAGGTGAGAATACCTATATAAAAAGCAAGCAAACATGCAACAATAATAATGTGAGTAAATGATAGAAATAACCGAGAGTAGACACGAAGATGTATTTCCGAAGTTCCTTCCTTTTATGGGGACGTACGTCTCCGTTGGAAGGTTGGGTGGTACTAAGACCACCAGCGCCACAAAAGGCCTCACCCTATTCTCCTGCACACCCGCCACAAGGCAAGAACACGATACACTATGCAATGGCCTTGAAGGAAGGGACCTAAACCTTTATAAACTTGTTGAGAAGACCTCCAAAACACTCGGAGTCTCCCAACACGATCCCAAAGCTTTACAACCAATGCTTGAGCTCCGAGACCAACCCCTTCCGTGTAGGGTTCCAAATAACCCAAGACTAACAAGATCCTCAAGGGAAATCAAAGGGGAATTAACTTTGCTTTGATGAAACCCTAGATCTAGACCTCCTCCACCAAATCCCAAAGTATCAAGGAGATTGGAGCACTATGGTGGGAGATTCTAGGCAAAATTCAGCTCAAGAACAATGGAGGAGAGAGATAAAAGAGGCAACCTTTTATATCGGGCAGAAGAGCCCTTTTATACCGGGGCAGTGAATCTGCCTGTTATGTTGTTGCTCAGACCGGTACTACCGGGCCAGGCAGCGGTAGTACCGGACACATCGGTACTACCGACCTGGTACTGTAGAGGCCTACCGGGCGGGCCAGCATAGGGAAAACGAGATAGTTATGCCTTCCTAGTCGACCACCGGTAGTACTGGGACCTAGAGCGGTACTACTGCAGAACACCAGTAGTACTAGGGAAGCGGTATCAGATGCTCTAGAGAGGAAACCCGGCTCGCTACTGGGAGAAGATGGGTTCGGTACCGTTGGTCGATACTACCGCCTGGCACACGCGTACTACCAGACAAAATGTCCGGTACTACCGGTTGTTCTAGACTGTTCTAGCAGTAGCAAACAACAGGAGTCCGCGAACCCCTCTCGACCATTGACGAAATGCTGGGTGAATATAAGTTTTTGAAAAGATGATTCCACCCAATATTTCCAAAGTGGACCCCCTCTTGATAGTATGGTTTCCTACGACTCAATACAAGAAAATCCTTAAAAAACACCGTCTTTGCTTTTGTCCTTTTAGGGGCAATGAATAGTCTTGTGACATGAAAAGCCTATTAAGCACTTAGCAAACGATTAGTCCGACACGTGTTTCATCAGCATACATCAAGACCACTTAGGAAGAGAAATTTCCTATCAATCTTCCTCTTTTTGGCGTTTGATGACAACACATATTTGCCTAATGGATGTTATGATATAGAAAGCAAATTTGTAAAATAGATAAGTCCTTCCTAGATGTGTGCATACTCAAGTTTGCTTTTGGAATGCAACAAGCACACTCTAGGATCAACGCTCCCCTTTAATTTTACAAACCAACAACAAGTGCAAAGAATTATAGATATGAATTGATATGCATACCTTTGCACCAATATATGTGGTAAAGAATTATAAACGGGCAAAAATTAGAGAGACCCGCTAGCGGGAGTACCCCTCCACAATACGCGGGACACGTGCACACCCAAGTCTCCTCTCGTGGGGCATGCGCGAGTCTCCCTACTTGCCACGTGGCAGTGCATGGAAGGGTTGCCGCAGTGGACGACTGATGTGCGCATGTCTGGTTTCCCCGAGGTTGTCTACAACATGTTATTTTTGTCTATCCAATACGTGAAAAACAGTATACGCAAAACATAGTGCACCACGAAAAAGAGATAAAAAGTCAAAGCACTGCTACCGAGGCAGTACTGTGACCGAAGACAGTGCATTGCACTACAAAAAGCCAGTGCACGGACGGTGCAATGCCAGAACACCGTATCGTGCACTGTGATCGAAGGCATTGCAATACAGTATAAAAAGGATGTGCACTGCCAGGACAGTGTGTCGTGCACTGCATCCGAAGGCAGTGCAACTTAGTAAAAAAGTAGTGCACGGATGAGGCTACCAAAACACCAAGCCATGTACTAAGACCGATGCTAGTGCAAAGAAGTACAAAGGTAGTGCACTATAACCAAAGACAGTACAACTTAGTACAAAAAGGCAGTGCACGAGCAAGGCACTGCCATAACACCGTGTCGTGCACTACGACCGAAGGCAGTGCAAGAGAGTATAAAAGACAGTGCACGAGCTATGCACTACTGGGACACCAAACCGTGCACTGGGACGGAAGGCAGTGCAATGCAGTATAAAAAGGCAGTGCATGGCAGTGCACTATTAGGACACTGCATCTTGCACTGCTGTAATGGTTGGAAAATATTCCAAAATAAAAATTGCTTGTTATTTTCTTTTTCACATCGTCATGACATCATCATGCATTTTTTTTCCTAAAAACATTTTCACTAAAACTCTTTCATTTTAACATTACTCCCCTTCTTTTTATTTTAAATTAAAATCCCAGTCTTTCTGGAAATCTCGTTTATCTAAAAACTATTTACAAAAGACTTTTAAAACAAAACAAAAATAAATAAATAAATAAAACAACTTTATAAAAACTAGAGAGGCAGCCACCGGCTAGGCCCAAAAGGCCCAGCCAGTACCCAGCCTACCACCCCAGACTACACCCTAACCTATCCTAACCCTAAACACACACGCACTCCACACATCCATTGCCGCACCCACCCGCTACGTAGCACACGCACACAACACACAACAACACGGACGCAACCTACTCTCTCTCCACCAACCCATCGCCTCAATCCCATCCCCTCCTCGGCTCGTCTTCAACTTCCACCACCTGCAACCTCTGTCGCGCGCCCGGCATCCTCCTCCCTAGCTTTGGTCGGGGCTCCCCTCCCTCTCTGTAGCACAGTAGTGCTATCGCCCCTCTCCTCAAGCTCCTTCCCTGCATGTTCCGCTCCTCTCTGACATTGTCTACCGAGTCGCCGCATGCGACCTCCTCTACACCATCGTCGCCCATGAGGCTCTCCTTCGTCGCCATGTCCGTGGCCACCTCACTGACCACTATCCGTGGCCTTGTGCGTCGCCGACCATGTCCTCTCTCTACCCAAAGCTCTACACCACTACTAGCAAACCTTCGTCACCTTCCCGTTCGTCAATCACTATCGCCATCTAGAGCTCCCCCATGCCCTCGTCAAGCTCCCCACATGCGCGCCTTGGCCAGGTGCCCACCGCCCAGGGCATCATCAACAGGGCGACCTTCCTCGACCCAAGGCTCCTCTGCTGCTTCGCTCGTCGATGTCCCGAGCACGACCTAGACGTCCCTGCACCAGGCTCGCTGCACCCTGTCTAGTCCGTAACACCCGTGGCCTCTACCTGGGCGGTTCCTACATTGCACCCCCTCACGCGCCCCTGCTGTTATGTTGTGGTTATTCTGGTGCTGGTGTTAAGCTACTGCCATAGCCTAAAGCCACTGCTACGTCTACAATTTTTGTCAATTCAAGATCCAGTAGTCCAAGCTCGCCCCGATCCGTTTGACCCAGGTGCTCTGTGTTGTTCGCCTCGGCTTCACATTCCAACCCCGGATATGTTGGCATCGAAGAGTACTGTCGCGAATGGATGGACTACCTCAACTTCGATAACATGAACATCTACTTCACGGGTGCCAAGACCTGCAAGGCCTCCGACATGTAAACCAAAGGATCATCAAGAAGTAACCTGAAGGTCTTATTCATGAAACTGCAAGTTCTCCTTCTCGGACCCGAATACCGATCCCGGATCCGAAGACCAAACCCAGGTGCTCTCTTCTTCCACTCTGAACCCAAGATCTCCGAACCCCAAACATGTGACCTTTCCCGAAATCCTATTTTATAAATTAACATAACCTGTTTCATATTAAATTGTTTATAATTGCATAAGTATTGTTGTTGTTTGGGGGTATTTAGTTGACTCACCTAATAATTAAATATGGAGTGTTTATGTGGGATATTTATATCTTATTTCAGACTCCTTTTAAATTGTGTAGCTCACTGATGCCATGTTTTGCCTTCTTAATTCAACATTTAAATTTTGTGGTACATAAACAAGCACTATAAGAAAAGTTGGCTTTTATAAAAGATGATTTTCGTGGTTGAAGACCTTTTTTCGTGGCTAAAAAGTCTTCTACGACGGATGCACTTCATGGTAAAAGCTCTGTCACAAAAGAATCTACCATGGTTTTTCTAACCGTGGCGGATCCCTTTATGCACGAAAACTTGTTCCGTCGTAGATCTGTTCGCCACCTGCGTTGACTGCTGACATCATGCAAAATGCCACGTGGCACCCGCCGTTAATGGCCAATTACCTCCGTTAACGGTCACAGAAACCATGGCAGAAGCCTGGCCCAAACAAGACCTGCTAATTGTTAAATGGGCCGGCCCACGAGGTTGCTCAATAAGATTACAGCCCTTTACTCTTTCGTCGTGTACTGTTTGACATGGACCATTAATAAATCCATCCAAGGCCCGTACGATTTCAAGGTTGTTACTGTTTTGGACTAAAGAAGACCCACTTTGATAGAATAATATGCGGCCCATTACGGGCCTGCGCTAGTAGGTCAGGCACTGTTAAGTCCTGCAGGCGACCCGTTACTGTTCTTACAGTCCATGGGGTCCGCTTCTATTCTATCAATTTATTGTTATGGCCTTTTATATTTCTGGGTTGCCAGTGTTAGGATCCTTTACTGTTCTAGCCTTTTACTATTCTGGCCATTCACTGTTTAGGATTTTTGCTCTTATGGCCTTCTACTGTTCCGGCCATTTACTGTTCAGGCCTTTTTATTCTTCTATCCGTTTTGCTCTGCTGGCCCTCTACTGTTCGGGCTTTTACTGTTTAGACCTTTTACTGTTTCAGGCCTTTTACTGTTTCACGTCTTTTACTGTTTAGGTATATTAATCTTCGGGCCCATTATTGTTCGGGCCTTTTACTGTTCTGGCATGTTGTTGTTCACTCCTGTACGTTTTCAAGGCCTTGGTCGCTTATGAGGCCCACCAATATTCTGACCTACCTCTTACAACCTTTTACGGTTTATTGGGACCATCTGCTGGCCAACATATTTGCGTATTCTATAACTATGGCGTGATTCTAGTTTTAAACACTCCATTAATATTTCGGCCCGCTAATGGCCGCGCTAGGATCACCCTATTACATCAACAGATATGTTTTGAAATTTATTACAGACCAGAATTTCAACAAAAATAAGATGAAGCATTACAGCGACATCGCCAGATATGGGTTGGAACAGGGTTTCTGCTACAGAGCTTACATCCCCATACAAGTAACAATTGGCATACCATAACAGCTGCAGAAAAGATTATCAAGTATACGGTCTGTTAGATCTAGTCGATCTTTTAGTTCTTGTATCTGTTCACGTGTAATCATGATTATTCCATCTATTTGCTCTGTTTCTTGTTCAATTAAATCAATTATTTGGAGTGCAGCTGTAACACCTCTTTCTGCTGGAAAAATTGAAACCATGGGCTGATGCAAGCAATAATCACTATCACCGCTGCTTTGTGAAATGACCTCAATACTTAACGTAGGATTCCTCCCTTCTATCCCATAGCTTCATGTGCAGCCTGAAACAAAGAAAACAAGTCAGCACAGTGTACCAGCCATCTTATATGTAAAATAATTCTAATTTATCATTGGCCAGGAACAATCAATGATATGCCTCGTACATCTCTTTCCGGAATAATAGGAAATGTCGATGTCCTAGACCGATGCGTACATATGCTAATATCATAGCCACTCTGGAACAAACACTACAGGTTATTTGTATGCTAAAACTAAGACATATTAAGTTAGAGCAGCAAAGCAGGTGAAAAACACCATGTTTGTAGTCAAAGAATTTCAAAATTGGCATTGTCCTAATATAACAAATCAAGCCATCAACATGTGTGTCTCATGTAGACTAACTAAACTAGTGTGGCAATGAATGTAGGGAATCAAGCAACTCGACTCTTTCCCTCATAAACTAATCATATCACTGCATAATCGAAATATAGAAAATATAACAAAATGAGGCGCATGAGATTCCTTCAGCTGTTTAGAACTGGTCGGGACAACAAAGTATTAACCTGAAATATAAAAATAGCGTTTAAAAATGGTCTATAGTATGAACTAGCCAAAAAAGTGACCTCCAACCATAGGTGGTATTTCTTTAATCATCAGGAAACTATGATAGTACCTTGGAAAAACAAGCAATAGATCAAGTGTCTTAAATAGACTACCAGAATCATTTCATACAAACAAGATATCAACCATTTCCTTTTCAGTAGCTAGATCATTCAAATATTTTGATCGTCGGGCTAGTAAATTAAAAAAGAAGAGAAACAAAGAGATGGGTTATTTGCTGCCAAAACAATAGTTGGATGCATCCAAAAAGTAGCACAAACCTTCTTTATAATGCCTATAGCTATTGTATTTCCAACTGCTGACAATATCATTGTACATATAACCAGGCAAGAAAATCTAGTAGACAAACAAGCAAATGATACATCATGCACCTTGCAAGGTCAATGAAGTATTTAAACAATGTATGTTTGGGAACCACGTCAGACTATAGCATTGATGCAATCACAAGTCAACTAAAATGTCAACACCCGGATTTTTAATCCCAGATGCCTGTTATGCCATACCTCGCAATCCTAGGATTACCATTTTTGCGAGACATAACGGATTGGATATCATAGTACATCATCCATTACAAACCATACATAAGGCTTTACATAAATAAGGATCTCATGATCCAGTCTTTAATACAACAAGCAGCGGAAATAAACGATAGTGTAGCGTGGGGTCCATCTTCAGGGGCACATGCAATGCTGATGAAGGCAGATAGTTATCATAGCCGTCCTGCTGACCATCATCTTGATAATCTCCTTCATAGTCTGGCCATGATAATAGCCAGGAACAAAAGCCATGAGTACTCTTTAAGTACTCGCAAACTACTACTAGCAAGGGTTATGATTCTAAGTTAAAGTACTGAATGGAAAGAATAACTATCAAGTTAAGTTTGAAACCTAAGCTGAGTTTTGAAGCAAGAAAAGATAAAGTAAAGTTCTAGAATCACTTAAGTTGGGAAGCTAATTTCACTAACACAACCCTGTTGTGGTCAAGTCAAAGGTCATCATTCAGTTCAAGTTATTTAGAAAACATCTGACAACGAAACAGTATGGCCATTCCAACTGTCCATAACCGCAGACACGGCTATTCAAATAGTTTGACACTCTGCAGAGGTGGTACACTTTCACCACAAGATTCAATACATCTATTAGGGATAACCTTGAATCATCATACTTAGTATGCAGATAATCAAACATAACCTTCCCTTTACACACCCTAGTACAAGCACCTCTCCTATGAGCATGGCCTCCCAACCATGACCATCAGTCATCTTGGGCACTACATAGGTGGACATCATTGAGAGGTAGCCTCAGCTCAAACCTCTCCCGTGAGGGAACTAATACTAATGCATAAAAATTTCCAGCTAAGCCTTACCCAATTCAGGTAATGTGGTTGTACGGTAAATTTGGAATGATATCGCATTTGAATCCAACCATCAGTTTTATAAAAGGGATTAAGGCTCATGCCTCATCATTTTCGTCATCATAAACCAATTGTGTTTCTCAACACATGTCAAAACATCTCAATAGAATGACTCATCATTCCAAGGTTTTCACAATTCATTTTCACCAAGTGCTCCCATCTAAAGTGACTCAAGTTTTGATCCATTCTAAAATACTAAGTTAAGAGTGTTCACTAAGGTGGAAAGGTGGGATCAATCTCATGCCATAGAATGACATCTAAGGGTTCTAATTAGGTCAACTTTTATACTCTTTATGCTACCTTCAAAATTCATTAAAGAACTTTGTGTAAACTAAGGGGGTGTCATCAAGGTATGCTTAAGGCATCTTTACTAAACTATCTAGTTTTATTCTAGCTTGCTACCATAGCTTACTAAAGCATGTTTGCAAGGGTTAGCTTGCCACTAATAGCTTGCCTTGGTTGGTGCAGTGGTTGAAGTTGTCTTCTTCTTCTTCTTCTTCTTCTTCTTGTTCTTGGTAGAACTCCTCCTCCTCGAAGGCTTGGTCGGTACTAGCGTCTTGAAATACATAGGGAGTGCACAATCACCAAACAATACTTAACTTGGGCTAAGTAGTATTCTAAACCACACAATTGATGATCTATTATCATCCCAAACATCACAAGTTCTAATTCAATAGTTTCAACCTTTTTATTTTGGAAAAGTAATTTCTACTCATTGAAAAATTAACTACAATTTAATATTCACCACTAGAACATGGGATCATGTGGACACATGTCCTCACCACATATTCTAACATGTGGGAATGAGATTTAAAGGTTGGATCAATAGTACTTTGGTTTAAGTTTATTATTTAATGATTTAAAGTGACTAGAAATGCCTATATAGCATTATTTTGGTACTAGTCCAAAGTCACTGCCTGTAAACCTTAATATTTTTACAAATTTGGATAGATATGATGAAATGTGATTTTTGAGAGTTGGAATCAACTCAAAAGCTAACTTGGTTGATTTTACAAAAATGTTTCAAGTTGCAAAAGCTTCTGTCTTCTTATTTTTATTAGGAGAAATCTATAACTCTAAATGGATTAAATCCAACGGGCTTAGATAGAGCATTTCAATACCTTTCAGACAAAATTGGTTTCATGCAATTTGGATTTGTCAAACTCATAGAATTAAATTTTGAAACACTGGACAAAAACTATATTCTAAATAAAAATAAAAACCTAGATTTGAATCTACGGGCTTTGCTGAAAGGAATGGGCCGGCCCGGTGGCTGCTGCACAGGCTCAATGACAGGGGATCCCACTGGTCAGCGACACTTAAACGCCAAGCGGGTAGTCAAAGGCCGTTATTAGAGGCTAGATCTCACGGTGAGGTCGTCACGACGACGGGACGGTCGCCCGCGAGCTCGAACCCCAGCGGCTCTGGGGGTCACTAGGCGTACCAGGGATCCAGCGGGGTCGGCGAGGCGGGCGAACGAAGTGGAAGACGACGGCGAGGCGAGGCGTGGTCGCGGCGGAGCTTGGGGTGGCCGGAATCAACGACACCCTTCTTCTCCAAAGGCGGCGGCTCCGGCTCCAATTCCAGCGAGCTGCTGCTCCACTTGCTCCGGCGAGGGGTGGTTGAGGTTCAGAGAGGTGAGGGGAGTGGAATGGTGTGAGTCTTTGGTGCTAGGGAGGGTTTCTTTTATAGGCTCGATGGTGAGACCGAGTGGGATGGGCGGTCGACGGTGGCGACATGGCTACGGCGAGCTAGCGGCATGGCTGGGGATGCCGATCGATGGGCGGTCCCTTGGCGGTGCTCTAGCGCTTCAATGCGGCCGTAGGGGCGGTGACATGCGGTCGAGGTGAGGTGGCGCTCTGCGCGGCCGAAGCGGATGTGTCCACGGCGAGCGGTGGCTGTGGGGCTTTGGGTAGCGAACAGAGGTGTCTGGGGTGTTCTCTAGGTCGAGGCGGAGCGGTGGGCGCGGGCTGGTGTCGAGCGGCGGCTTGTGCACGCGGGGACAGGGCGCGCTCTGCGGGCGGCATCGGCATGGTTCGGTGGCACTGGGCGCGGTTTCTCCTCGGTGGTCCACGGCTGCTCTTGGCTCAGGCAAGGGACAGAGAGGGGCGGTGCGGCGTTGGCTACCTCCTAGACATGGCGAGGGAAGGGGGAGTGGTCTGCTGCAGCGGTTGCAAGGTTGGCCGGCAAGGGTGGTGCTCGGCATGGCCTGGCATTGCCACTAGGGCATAGGGGATGGGCTGCAATTGGCATGGTTTGATCAAAGAGGGACAGAGAGATTAAATGGAGATCAAATGGGGGCAAAACCCTGTTCCAAACAGTGAGCTAGGATTAGAGGTGTGATTCTGCCTGCCAAGTGTTTGATGAAATGGCCGCAAGAGAAAAAGTTTTGAATTTTGAGTTCAAAATTTTTGAGTGATCTCCACTAGTGCTAGGTAGTCTCTGGTTGCAAGGGTTTTGAAAATGGAGCTCAAATACAGGGTTTTTGAAATAGGGGTGATCTATGCATATGCATTAGATTCAATTTTGAACTGCCATTTAAAATAGTTTGCAGAATGTTTTTAGAAGATCAAAAGGTGGGCCTTGGTACCTCATTATGTGTACTAGCAAGGGGTGCAAAGATCAAGAATTGTTTCTGTTAAGAATTGAGTACTAGGAATAGCCAAAGTAGGCATGAGAGTTAAATTTGTCCAAATGACCATTCCTTCATTTTAATTCTTTTTGATTTGATTTCTTTTAGGAAAAGTTTGGGAATGGTGTAGATGATGTTTAAATCACCTAAGAAACATTTTAGAAGCAAAGGATCACACAATCATGGAAATTCAAAACAACTCCTATTTTAAATACACACATATATGAATTCTTGCATTTTAAATTTGGGAAAGTTTTTGTTAATCCTAAATTTGGATGATTTGATCTTTGATACACTTGGATTGAAGTTTTGGGATGTTACAAACCTTCCCCCCTTAAATAGAATCTCGTCCCGATATTTACAAGAAAACTAGGAACTAAAGAGATCTGGGAACTCTGTCCTAATGTAATCCTCGCGCTCCCAAGTGGCTTCCTCCTTGGTATGGTTGCTCCACTGAATCTTGTGAAACTTGATACTCCTGGTCCTGGTGGTTCTGTAGGCTTCTTCTAAGATACGAATGGGCACTTCCCGATAGGTCAGGTCATTGTTGATTTCATCTTGCCTGTGATCGATATTCTTGAAAACTTCGCCTTCTCGTGCACTTCCAAGCATTTGCGAAACGAGATATGGAACACATTGTGGATGGTCGACATCTCTTCAGTGCTCCAAATGATACGATACTTCTCCTCGGTTCGTAATCTTGAAAGGTCCGATATATCTGGGAGCTAACTTTCCCTTCAGACTAAAGCGTTGAGTTCCCTTCAATGGTGAAACCTTGAGATATACGAAATCTCCGACATTGAAAGTCAGGTCTCTCCTTCTCTTGTCAGCATAGCTCTTCTGTCTGGATTGGGCTGTCTTGAGGTTCTCACGAACTTTGTGAACTTTCTCTTCTGCTTCTCGGAGAATGTCGGGTCCAAAGATCTGACTCTCTCCTACTTGCGACCAATTCAAAGGGGTGCGGCACTTTCTTTCGTACAGGAATTCAAATGGTGCCATCTGCAAACTAGCCTAATAACTGTTGTTATATGAGAATTCTGCGAAAGGCAGGCAATCTTCCCATTTTGATCCGTATTCCAACACACAAGCTCTAAGCATATCCTCCAAGATCTAGTTGACTCTCTCAGTCTGTCCATCTGTTTGCGAGTGATAAGCGGTACTGAAATTCAACTTGGTTCCTAAACCTTCCTGAACTTTCTGCCAAAATCTTGAAGTAAACTGGGTTCCTCGATCTGATACGATGGTCTTGGGGGTTCCATGCAGACTAACAATTCTAGCAATGTACAGCTATGCTAGTTTTGCACTCTGGTAGGTTGTCTTGACTGGTATGAAGTGGGCTACCTTGGATAGTCTATCAACTATGACCCAGATTGAGTCATTTCCCCTACTAGAAGTAGGTAAACCGGTGATAAAGTCCATTCCGACAGAATCCCATTTCCATTCCGGAATCTGCAATGGTTGCAACAATCCTGTAGGTCTCTGATGCTCTGCTTTGACTCTTTGACAGATGTCACATTTGGCGATGTAGCCTCCGATCTCTCTCTTCATCTTGTGCCACCAGAATTGCTCTTTCAAATCCTGATACATCTTTGTTCCTCCGGGGTGGATAGAATAAAGAGTATCATGAGCTTCCTCATGATAATTTCCTTCAGGTCCGAATCTGCTGGTACACAGATATGTCCCTTGTACCATAGTACACCTTCTTCGTCTTCGGTGAATCCAGGTACTTTGCCGGTACCAATACGACGTTTGATTCTGTCGATACTTTCATTCCCCTTCTGGGCTTCCTTGATTTGGCTAATCAACGTGGGTTGAAGTTCAATGCTAGATAGGAATCCTTTGCTGACTAACTCAGTCCTGAACTGCTCCAACTCCTCATACAAACTTGGTTGCTTCTCTTTGATCATGGTGTTCAGCCTACACGACAATCTGCTAAGAGCATCCGCTACCACATTGGCTTTGCCGGGGTGATAGTGAATGTCAAGGTCATAATCCTTGATTAACTCTATCCATCTTCTTTGCCTCATATTCAACTCCTTCTGGGTGAATATATACTTCAAGCTCTTATGATCTGAGTAAATCTCACAGCGATTACCCATCAAATAATGACGCCATGTCTTCAATGCTAGAACCACAGCTGCTAGCTCAAGATCATGGGTCGGATAGTTCTGCTCATGCTGCTTTAGTTGTCGAGACAGATACGCGATGACTTTGCCTTCTTGCATCAATACACATCCTAGACCAATCTTGGATGCATCACAATACACATCAAACGGCTTCTTGATGTCTGGCATGATCAAAATTGGGGCTGATATCAATCTCTTCTTCAGCTCCTGGAAACTGGCTTCACACTTGTCTGTCCATTCAAACTTCTTGTCCTTCTTCAATAATTGGGTCATTGGTCGGGCTATGCTCGAGAATCCTTCCAAGAACTTGCGGTAATATCCCGCTAATCCGAGAAATGAACGAACTTGGGTTTGATTGGTTGGGGCTTCCCATTCTTCGACATCTTTGATCTTGCTGGGATCAATAGAGACTCCTCCTAGCGTACACAATATGTCCTAGGAATCCTACTTCTTTCAGCCAAAACTCACACTTGCTGAACTTGGCATATAACTGATGCTCTCTCAGGGTTTCTAGGATGATTCTCAAATGTTGCTCATGCTCTTCTTCTGACTTGGAGTAGATAAGGATGTCGTCGATAAACACAACTACAAACTTATCTAAGAAATTCATAAAGATCTTATTCATGAGATTCATGAAATAAGCAGGGGCATTGGTTAATCCAAAAGACATAACCGTATACTCACCATAGCGAGTAGTAAAGGCGGTCTTGAATATCCGCTGTACCGAATCTTAAGTTGGTGATAACCAGTCCTAAGATCAATCTTTGAGAATACCGAGCTCCATAACCGATCAAATAGATCCTCTATCTTTGGCAAGGGGTACTTGTTCTTGATGGTGACATCATTCAACTTTCTATAGTCTATACACAGACGGTTGCCTCCATCTTTCTTGTCGACGAATAACACTGGTGATCTCCATGGCGATGCACTTGGCTGAATCAAGCCGGTTGCTTACATGGCATCCAACTGCTTCTTCAGTTCTACTAACTCTGAGGGGTTCATGGTATAGGGTCTCTGGGCTATAGTTCCGGTTCCGGGGATTAGTTCGATAATGAACTCTATATCCCTATCCGGGGGCATACCTGGCAATTCATCTAGAAATACGTCGGGGTATTCACAGACTACTCTGACTTGGTCAATGGTAGGCAGGGCTACACTTTTGTTGCATTTGAATTGACGGGGTAAGGTTTCAGAGATGTGTTCTACGATTACTCCAGAACTACTGGTCATGGTGATGGCTTTCTTAGCACAGTCTATCAGTCCTTTATGCCTTGACATCCAGTCCATACCTAGTACTACTTCCAAACCTTTGGTTCCAAGTACAATTAGGTTGGCATAAAAATCTATCCCATGTATTCTGATAGGTATAGCTTTGCAAATTTTTCTAGCTTTTGTAGTCGAACCGGGGATTTGAACTATCAGGACATGCTTCAGATTGGTTGGGCAAATCTTACTAGTGCATACAAATTCTTCAGTGACAAATGAATGCGATGCTCTAGAATCAAACAATACTCTTGCTAAAACTGAGTTGACAGAAAACATACCCAGCACTACATTTGGTGCTTCCTGGGCTTCTTCTGCGTTCATGTGGAAGAGACGACCATTGCGGTTGTCTTGGGTTCCCTGGGCAAATCTCCTGCCTGGTTGAACACGACGCTGCTGAGCCGGGGCATTCACAGGCATTGGCGGCGGTCTTCTTGGGACACTCATTGGAGTAGTGACCCTTCACTCCACACTCGAAACAAGTGATCTGGGACTTGTCCTCGATCGCAACAGTACAACATTACCGCCGATTCTGGGGCGGTGTTGTTGTTGCTCTTGGGAGAACACGGTTGAAGTTGTTGGCGCTAGGAGTTGTGATTGTTTCCTCCGGCTTCACATTTCCTCCTTCTGGTTGGGGTAGCTTGGGCGAGAATTGTGGGGGTCGGTTGTTCCTTGGTGCATATCCCGTGAGGGGTTAGGACGGTACTTCGGTGACTATCGGGTCCAGACTCTTGCATCATACGACGCTTGCGGTTGTCGCTTGTCCGTTAATCTTCCTTCCATCCGAATGGCGAGTCGATTAGCTCTTCAAGATCCCGAAACGGATGTTGACGAGGGCGATCGCATCTCATCATGTAGTCCGCTTAAGAATCTCTCTTTCTTCTTGGCCTCCGTGTTGATTTCATCCGTGCATATCGGCAAGTGACAAGAATTTGTCATGGTACTCTACTACATCAATCTTCCTTGCTTCATTCACGGAATTCATCTCTCATCCTGCTGACAAGACCTTGCGACGTGGGTGCTGAACTTGACCTTGAATGCTTCCCAGGTCATCACCTGTCCATGGTTCATGTTGCGGACGCTATTCCACCAAGCTCTTGCATCTCCCACCAGATAGTGAGTGGCGAAGAGAACTTTCTCATTCTCATCAACTCCTGCAACTTCTAGGTTGTTTTCCATGGTCTGTAACCAGTCATCAGCATCTAATGGGTTTTCAGATTGGTTGAAGATTGGGGGATTGGTGTTCTGAAATTTTTTGAGTTTAGATCCATGGTGATCCTGATTTCCATGTCCTTGGTTATTGAGAGCCATTTGGGCGATCTGCTGCAATGTCGCTAAGTTGGCTTGACGCTCGGCCCTGCTTGCTTCACGGTCTGCGATGAGATTCTGCAAGATTTGCAGCATTGGGTCCTACGATGAGCTGCTCCCTCCTTGGTTTCCATGAGTCATCTGAAGATTGAGATAGATATAGGGTAAGAGGGAAATTCTAAGGTTCATGGTTTTGGGTTTTCAAAGCTACAACTTTGAGTTAGACTCAGGTTTTTCAACTAACTTCATTCTCATTCATGCAAGCAAGCACACGATACAACCCACACCACAACAATCAAAGGGGAAAACAGATGGTTTGAAGAACCATTCTGCAAACTACGATACAATGAGATGATACATCTCATGCTACGACAGTGCTCTAGTGCATCTACGCATCGTCAATGAAGTCAGAGTCTTCATCATCAGTGTAGAAGTCCACAGCATCCTCTGCCAGAAAATCGTCATTGTTGCTGAGGTAAGAATCCATATCTCCCTGGATGTCTTCACCCTCATCATCTTCTTCTTTGGCGGCAAGCTGAGCTTCCTGCTCCTTGACGGTCTTCTCGAGGTCGGCCACCTTCTTGCGAAGACGGGCGATGGTGCGATCCTTCTTTGCATGCTGGCGACGAAGAGACTAGCAATCTTGGACGAGCAGTGTGAAAGTCTGGGCCTTCTGGTCGGCAATTGCACGGTTTTGGTTGGCTAACTCTCTGGCATTGTCCAGTTCCTGCTGTTGGTCGAAGCAAGAAATCGAGGTTCTCCACTTGACGCCTCAACTCTGGGTGACTTGGCATCTCCATTGGCATTCCCATGAAGTCACGTCTTGCATAGTGGGCAAAACAGGTTCCTTGAATCTTGTTGACGCTGAGGGCACATAGACGTGCGAGAGCTTCATGCATTGCCCTGGCTAATCCATCTAGCCAGTTGTTCTCTCTCACAGAGAACTGAATTCTCCCGGAAGTTGGTGCTTCAATGCTTCCTCAAAGATCTGCGGTGACTAGCCATTGTAGGTCTCCTCCTGGGGGTCCTGGAAGTTGAGCTCCAAGAAACTCCGGATGTGGGCGTCCCAGAAATTCTGATAGTGAATCCAGATCCCTCTCGAAGATCAGCTGACCTCCGTTTCCCAACTGGTAAAACTTGCTGAACTGAGTCTCCATTTACAAGAATTTAGGATGAGGAAATTAGTGAAGTGATCAAGTGTGTCAAATTTTAAGTAGTAATGTAAGAATTTTGAGGAACATGTATTTTTGAGAAAGAATGAGTTCACAAGGGTAAGAGGGGAAATAGTTTTTTTATAAATACTCACTTTGGTTTTGAAGGTAAGTTTTTGGTTTGGACGTCCATTCTAACTAGGGTCTCCTATGGTCAGGATGGCTCTGATACCAACTTGTCAACACCCGGATTTTTAATCCCAGATGCCCGTTATGCCATACCTCGCAATCCCAGGATTACCATTTTTGCGAGACATAACGGATTGGATATCATAGTACATCATCCATTACAAACCATACATAAGGTTTTACACAAATAAGGATCTCATGATCCAGTCTTTAATACAACAAGCAGCGGAAATAAACGATAGCGTAGCGTGGGGTCCATCTTCAGGGCACAGTAATGCTTGTGAAGCGAGATAGTCCTAGTTATCATAGCCGTCCTGCTGACCATCATCTTGATAATCTCCTTCATAGTCTGGCCATGAGAATAGCCAGGGACAAAAGCCATGAGTATTCTTTAAGTACTCGCAAACTACTACTAGCAAGGGTTATGATTCTAAGTTAAAGTACTGAATGGAAAGAATAACTATCAAGTTAAGTTTGAAACCTAAGCCGAGTTCTGAAGCAAGAAAAGATAAAGTAAAGTTCTAGAATCACTTAAGTTGGGAAGCTAATTTTACTAACACAACCCTGTTGTGGTCAAGTCAAAGGTCATCATTCAGTTCAAGTTATTTAGAAAACATCGGACAACGAAACAGTATGGCCATTCCAACTGTCCATAACCGCGGACACGACTATTCGAATAGTTTGACACTCTGCAGAGGTGGTACACTTTCACCACAAGATTCAATACATCTGTCAGGGATAACCCTGAATCATCATACTTAGTATGCAGATAATCAAACATAACCTTCCCTTTACACACCCTAGTACAAGCACCTCTCCTATGAGCATGGCCTCCCAACCATGACCATCAGTCATCTTGGGCACTACATAGGTGGACATCATTGAGAGGTAGCCTCAGCTCAAACCTCTCCCGTGAGGGAACTAATACTAATGCATATAAATTTCCAGCTAAGCCTTACCCAATTCAGGTAATGTGGTTGTACGGTAAATTTGGAATGATATCGCATCCGAATCCAACCATCAGTTTTATAAAAGGGATTAAGGCTCATGCCTCATCATTTTCATCATCATAAACCAATTGTGTTTCTCAACACATGTTAAAACATCTCAATAGAATGACTCATCATTCCAAGGTTTTCACAATTCATTTTCACCAAGTGCTCCCATCTAAAGTGACTCAAGTTTTGATCCATTCTAAAATACTAAGTTAAGAGTGTTCACTAAGGTGGAAAGGTGGGATCAATCTCATGCCATAGAATGACATCTAAGGGTTCTAATTAGGTCAAGTTTTATACTCTTTATGCTACCTTCAAAATTCATTAAAGAACTTTGTGTAAACTAAGGGGGTGTGATCAAGGTATGCTTAAGGCATCTTTACTAAACTATCTAGTTTTATTCTAGCTTGCTACCATAGCTTACTAAATCATGTTTGCAAGGGTTAGCTTGCCACTAATAGCTTGCCTTGGTTGGTGCAGTGGTTGAAGTTATCTTCTTATTCTTGGTAGAACTCCTCCTCCTCGAAGGCTTGGTCGGTACTAGCGTCTAGAAATACATAGGGAGTGCACAATCACCAAACAATACTTAACTTGGGCTAAGTAGTATTCTAAACCACACAATTGATGATCTATTATCATCCCAAACATCACAAGTTCTAATTCAATAGTTTCAACCTTTTTATTTTGGAAAAATAATTTCTACTCATTGAAAAATTAACTACAATTTAATATTCACCACTAGAACATGGGATCATGTGGACGCATGTCCTCACCACATATTCTAACATGTGGGAATGAGATTTAAAGGTTGGATCAATATTACTTTGGTTTAAGTTTATTATTTAATGATTTAAAGTGACTAGAAATGCCTATATAGCATTATTTTGGTACTTGTACAAAGTCACTGCCTGTAAACCTTAATATTTTTACCAATTTGGATAGATATGATGAAATGTGATTTTTGAGAGTTGGAATCAACTCAAAAGCTAACTTGGTTGATTTTACAAAAATGTTTCAAGTTGCAAAAGCTTCTGTCTTCTTATTTTTATTAGGTGAAATCTATAACTCTAAATGGATTAAATCCAACGGGCTTGGATAGAGCATTTCAATACCTTTCAGACAAAATTGGTTTCATGCAATTTGGATTTGTCAAACTCACAGAATTGAATTTTGAAACACTAGACAGGAACTATATTCTAAATAAAAAGAAAAACCTAGATTTGAATCTACGGGCTTGCTTGAAAGGAATGGGCGGCCCAGTGCCTTGCTGTGCACAGGGCTCACTGACAGGGGTCCCACTGGTCAGCGGCACTTAAACGCGAAGGGGTCGCTCTGGGGCTACCGTAGCGTAGATTAGAGGCTAGATCTACAGCTGAGGATCATCGTCGACGACGGACGGGTCACCAGCGAGCTTGAACCCTAGCGGCTCGGTGGGGGTCTACTAGGGGCGTACCAGGGCTATAGCAGGGTCGGCGAGGCGGGTGAACAAAGTGGAAGACGACGGCGAGGCGAGGCGTGGTCGCGGCGGAGCTTGGGGTGGCCGGAATCAACGACACCCTTCTTCTCCAGAGGCGGCGGCTCCGGCTCCAATTCCGGTGAGCTGCTGCTCCACTTGCTCCGGCGAGGGGTGGTTGAGGTTCAGAGAGGTGAGGGGAGTGGAATGGTGTGAGTCTTTGGTGCTGGGGAGGGTTCCTTTTATAGGCTCGATGGTGAGACCGAGCGGGATGGACGGTCGACGGTGGCGACATGGCTACGGCGAGCTAGCGGCATGGCTGGGGATGGCGATCGATGGGCGGTCCCCTGGCGGTGCTCTACCGCTTCAATGCGGCCGTAGGGGCGGTGGCATGCGGTCGGGGTGAGGTGGCGCTCTACGCGGCCGAAGCGGCTATGTCCATGGCGAGCGGTGGCTGTGGGGCTTTGGGCGGCGAACAGAGGTGTCTGGGGTGTTCTCTAGGTCGAGGCGGAGCGGTGGGCGCGGGCTGGTGTCGAGCGGCGGCTTGTGCACGCGGGGACAGGGCGCACTCTGCGGGCGGCGTCGGCATGGTTCGGTGGCACTGGGCGCGGTTTCTCCTCGGTGGTCCACGGCTGCTCTTGGCTCGGGCAAGGGACAGAGAGGGGCAGTGCAGCGTTGGCTACCTCCTAAACATGGCGAGGGAAGGGGGAGTGGTCTGCTGTGGCGGTTGCAAGGTTGGCCGGCAAGGGTGGTGCTCGGCATGGCATGGCATTGCCACTAGGGCATAGGGGATGGGCTGCAATTGGCATGGTTTGATCAAAGGGGGATAGAGAGATTAAATGGAGATCAAATGGGGGCAAAACCCTGTTCCAAACAGGAGCTAGGATTAGAGGTGTGATTCTGCCTGCCAAGTGTTTGATGAAATGGCTGCAAGAGAAAAAGTTTTGAATTTTGAGTTCAAAATTTTTGAGTGATCTCCACTAGTGCTAGGTAGTCTCTGGTTGCAAGGGTTTTGAAAATGGATCTCAAATACATGGTTTTTGAAATAGGGGTGATCTATGCATATGCATTAGATTCAATTTTGAACTGCCATTTAAAATAGTTTCGTAATGTTTTAGAAGATCAAAAGGTGGGCCTTGGTACCTCATTATGTGTACTAGCAAGGGGTGCAAAGATCAAGAATTGTTTCTGTTAAGAATTGAGTACTAGGAATAGCCAAAGTAGGCATGAGAGTTAAATTTGTCCAAATGACCATTCCTTCATTTTAATTCTTTTTGATTTGATTTCTTTTAGGAAAAGTTTGGGAATGGTGTAGATGATGTTTAAATCACCTAAGAAACATTTTAGAAGCAAAGGATCACACAATCATGGCAATTCAAAACAACTCCTATTTTAAATACACATATATGAATGCTTTCATTTTAAATTTTGGGAAAGTTTTTGTTAATCCTAAATTTGGATGATTTGATCTTTGATACACTTGGATTGAAGTTTTGGGATGTTACATAAAAATTCATAGGAACAATAACCAATTGAACCATCTGATGGCTAATATTAAACTCGCAAGATCATCTGATCATGTATAGATGAAAATCTCTTGTTTATTATTTATCAAACATTGTATTTCTCACAGAAATTGCTATCCCTAGTTTGGGATTGATGGGGCCCGAACCGCAGCTTTCGCCTTGATAGGGCGATGCTCTGACCGTTTAAGTTAAGAAAATCATTACATTGCTTTAATCATGAGCAAACTAAAGAATCAAATTGGCAATAAAATCTATATGTGCATCATGTAGAGTAGCTATTAAGGTAATGGATTAAGCAATCAAACACCAGGTGCACGATAAACTTCTAGATCATATTAAGATGGTTATAGTACATATATATAGTAACCGGGGATCATATTAGATGATAATAGCTATGATAATCTCACTATGAGTAGTCTAGATATAACTCCCTCCATTTCAAAATATAAGATGTTATGGCTTTTGTGAAACGAATATATCTAGACACCCTTTAGTGTTGGTAGAGTGACTTGGACTAGTATTGTATGCATTTTCACTAGTCCAAGTTACTCCCCACCAAGACCAAGTAATTTATACTAGTCTCATACATATAACACCAGACTATGTTACTATCTCCAGAGTGCATATAAGCTCAATCATGGTGGCGATCTCTAATATTATAATAGAATATAGATTAGCATAAAAGTGGATATACTTCAATCACCACCACCTAATAATAGTCTAGGTAACGTATATATAGAAGATCATCAGTCAAATATAGCAAAAAGAATCTCCACCATGATTGAGTGAGCAAATTGAATTATATATAAATCAAGGGATTTATGTTTGGTATTTGTGTAGTACCATTAAAAGTCATCTTGTTCTAATCATTGGCCAACACATGTGGTGCCGACACTAGACAATATGACTACCTCCAGAGTGCATACAAACTCTTAAATATAGCATAAAAATACAATAATAGACTATAAATTAGCATAAAAGTGGATATACTTAAATTACCACCACATAATCATAGTCTAGTTGACACATATGTAGATAGATAGATAGATAGATAGATATGATGATGAGTAAAATATAGCAAAGAATAGATCATCACAACGATTGTATGAGAAAAATGAATTATAAATCGAGAGATTTACAATTGGTCTTTGTTACATAGCGGAAAAATATAGCATAAAAGTGGATATACTTAAATCACCACCACCTAATCATGGTCTAGTTAACATATAGATCGATAGATAGATAGATAGATAGACAGATAGATGAACACAAGTCAAATATAGAAAGAATAGATCATCACCAAAATCAAGTGAGCACATTGAATTATAAATCGAGGGATTTACGTTTAGTTTTTGTCCAGCCTTGTTTAAGGTCAACCTTGTTCTAATCATTAGATGAATCATGTGGTACCTTGTACAAACAAGCATCTGATACTAAGCACATCTCAGTAAAAACAAGAGACTTACTATTTCTCTTTGTGTAGTCCCGTTGGAGGACATCCTATTGTCAGTTCGTTCTTTGAAGACATCCACCGCATCCAGTACTTGGATAAACAATCCATCTACTTTATTGTTGCTCCTCTGCGTATAGGTTCAGGCCACTCATTCACATAAAACAGGTTTGCATTCAGCAATAGAAAGCAATAGGTACTTACAAGATTGTAGGGGCGATTCACTCTACGATTCTCCATGTTCCCCGTGAGAGGAAATAATATCAGATAGTGGTTGTTGCTTTTTACAAAGAACTAGATAGACATTATAGTATAATCACTTGTGAACACGTAGAGGAGGGAATGGTGAAATATAAACAAACATTTAAATGACATAAAGATTGCCATGGCGACAAAATGGAATGCAGTTACAGTCACTCCTTAGCACGAACAAGAGAGAAATTACAATGATTTAACTTGTGAAATAGGATTGCAAGCAAATATGAGAAGTGCCATAAAATTTGTCTCCATCTACAGAGCAGGTAGTTACTGTACTAACATTTGGACGAACAAGATAGACATTATAATGGTATATCTTGTGAACTTATAGAGCAGAGAATGCTAACCCATCTGTGAAGTGACTTAAAATCCCATGAACTACATAATAGAAGGTAGATACTGCTGCTACAGAAATTATAATTGAGAAACTTGAATTTATAAAGCAGGGCATGCAAATAACCATGTTAAGTGCCTTAAAACATGCCATGTAATACTACATCCAATCCAAAGTAAATAAGACGTATAATTTTTTTGCAAGTCAATCGACGCAAAATTGGACCAAGTTTGTAGAACACACCAGGAACATCAACCATGCCAAACCAACACCATTCGATACATCGGGGCATATATTTTCATAGACGCAAATGCCACAAATTAACCCTAAATATATTTTTCTATGAGCTTTGTAAAAGTCATCATTGTTTGACTTTAAAAAAGTATAGGCCTTCTTTTACGGAATGGATGTACTCCCTCCATTTCAAAATGTAAGATGTTTTAGCTTTGTGAAAGAAGTGTATATAGACCACTTTTGGTGTGTAGGTTCATGTAGGTTTGGAGTAAACCTACACAGTAAATGGTGTCTAGATACACTCCTTTCACAAAGCTAAAACATCTTATATTTTGAAACGGTGGGAGTAGTACAAAATAGGCGGTAGCTACTGTCGGAGCTTAATTGAAACAAATAATAATGGCATAACTTGCAGAGGGAATGCAAAACCAACAAGTTCAATGACTTAAAATTTGCGATGAATTATATAAGATAAGGCAGTTACTGTGGTTGCTTAGAATAACCATATTGAAATTAAAATAGCATAAATTCTGAACTTGTTCAGCAGGGAATGTTAACCTACATGTTCAGTGGCTTAAAACTACCAATGAACTCCAAAATTACATGCAGTCAATATTGTAGCAACAGACAAAGCAAATGCACATTATGATGACATAACTTGTGAACTTGTAGAACATGTAGGCAGCTTCAGATGTTCAATGAATTAACATTTGCCATGAACTGCATAATACCAATGAACTCTAATGATGTCAGTTTTGTACTACCAAAATTGTTTATGTATATTAAGAGTAATTGTTGGTCAAAGAAAAAACACGCATAACAAGGATGCCTTATACCTCGAAACAGAAGGATTAGTTTAACGCCTGGATTTAACATAGGCTACACCAAATTTATCAAGGGAGAGTGGGATATCAATTAAGCCTGTATTGATGTAGGAATTTACCACCAATATAGAAATGCAGTTCACTGTCGCAGGCTTATACCTGCTATATTGAAATGAACAAACAAGCAGATCTGGTTTACCTAGGTCATGGCATCATTTACGCATACACGACATCTTTGCGGGTCACGTCAAGGATGCCGAGGGTGCCAGGTAGTGGTGAGTCAGGCTGAAGCAGATATATCTCGGCGGCATCTGTGAAGCAGATCTGTGGAGGTTGTTGATGGGTCTGGCTTGCTTGACAAGATGGCCGGTGAAGGAGATCCGGTGTAGTGCACGGCATTGTCGGTGAAGCAGATCTGTTACGACCGATTATGGATTCGAGGCGCTGCACAAGAGCGTCAGTGAAGCAGATCTGGTGTAGTGGACTATTGAGTCCGTGAAGCAGATCAAATGCATCACACACCGGTTTAGGTGAAGCAGGCCAGGTGCTGTGGACGAGGGAGTCGGCAAAACTAACACGGTTGTATGGAAGAGGGTGTCAGCGAACTAGGTTCGGTAAGGTGGACGTGGGTTGATCCCGTAGACTGGTCAGGAGTACATGGTATCAAGGTATGGCGTGTAGGCTGGCAAAGTGCGGTGGTGCAGGAGCCAGAGGTGGAATAGGGGGTTTGGGTGACGTGTGGGCGAGCGAAGTGCGGCGGTGATGTCCCGGTGTGGTGGTGTAGGAGCTAGAGGTGTTGGAGATATGCCCAAGAGGCAATAATAAAGTGGTTATTATTATATCTTTATGTTTATGATAAATGTTTACATCCCATGCTATAATTGTCTTAATAGGAAACATTAATACTTGTGTGTTTTGTAAACATAAAAGAGTCCCTAGTAAGCCTCTTGTTAAACTAGCTTGTTGATTAATGGATGATCATGGTTTCCTGATCATGGGCATTGGATGTCGTTAATAACAAGATCATGTCATTAGGAGAATGATGTAATGGACACACACCCATAGTAAGCATAGCATAAGATCAAGTCATTAAGTTTGTTTTGCTACAAGCTTTCAAATGCATAGTAACCTAATCCTTCGACCATGAGGTTATGTTAATCACCATCACCGGATGGGTACTTTGATGACATCAAACACCGCTCAGAATCGGGTGGTTATAAAGGTGGCATTGGGTATTCTGAAAGTATGTGTTGAAGCGCATGGACCAAGATTGGGATTTGTCCATCCATATGACGGATAGATATGCTCTGGGCCCTCTCGGTGGAATGTCATCTAGTTAGCTTGCAAGCATGTGACTAGGTCACAAGGGATGACATATCACGTAATCGAGTAAAGAGTACTTATCAAGAACGGTAGAACTAGGTATGGAGATACCGACGATCAAACCTCGGATAAGTAGAATATCGCGTGACAAAGGGAATTGGTTTCGTATGTTAAATGGTTCTAACGATCACAAAGTCATCGTTGAGTATGTGGGAGCTGTTATGGATCTCCAGATCCCGCTAATGGTTATTGATCGGAGATGTGTCTCCATCATGTCTACATGTTCAAGAACCGTAGGGTGACACACTTAAGGTTCGAAGTTGTTTTAAGTAGATATGGAATGTGCGTTGGAGACCGAACGTTGTTCGGAGTCTCGGATTGGATCCGGGACATCACGAGGAGATCCGGAATTGTTTGGGGAATAATATTCATATATTGGGGATCATTTTCTAAGTTAGGAAATGTTCCGGAGTATTTGTATGGGGATTCTAGAAGGTTTCGGAATATTCTGGAAGGTTCTAGAAGATTTCTTGGAGTTTGCTTGAAAACCAAGAAAGGATCAAGGAATCCTTGTGGGGTAAGACAAGGATTCATGGGGGAGTAGGACTCTCCCCCCATCTCCTTGATCCGCCGGCCAAGGGAGAGGGGAGTCCTACAAGGACTCCACCTCCCCATGGCGCCTCCCTCCTTTAAATAGAGGTGTGGAGGCACAAACCCCCTGGCCCTTTCTATTCTCTAGATCTCAAGTTACCTCTCTCCTCCTCCTCCTCGCCTGCTTAGGCGGCTCCTGCAGAATTCTCTACTCCACCACCACCACCACGCCGTCGTGCTGTTGGGATTCCGTGGAGAGATCTACTACCTCCGCTGCTTGCTAGAACGGGGAGAGGAAGGTCTGCTTCGACTCCGCACGTGTGACCGACTGCGGAAGCGCTGCCGGAACGTGACGCCGGAAGGATCGTCTACTCGATCTTGAGATCGACAAGTGATCGACTACATCAACCACGACATCCGATCTCGTAACGCTTTAGGGTCTACAAGGGTTAGTACAGATCTATCTCGTTGCACATGTCTAATAGATTAGATCTTGGCTTTTATCTAGATTAGATCTGGGTTTTGTTAGTTCTTGCGGTAGAAATTTTTTGTTTTCCATGCTACGAACCCATCAAGAGGTGATATAGGGGGTTGGGTAGCGTGTAGGCGGGCAAAGTGTGGCGGAGATGATTACGGTGTAGTGGTACAGGTGCTGGAGGTGAGAGGGCGTTGGGTGGCGTGTAGGCCAGAGAAGCGCTGCGAGGATGCTCCGGTGCGGTGGTGCAGGAGTCAGAGGTGAGAAAGGTGTTAGGATTTTTCGGAGTGCTATGGGGAAATGGCGTCGGTGGAAGGTGGACTACCCAGCTTCAGAGCTGTGGGGACCCCTCGGGAGGAGGGGGATTACGAACCATACCCATGCCCCGACATTAGTAGATAGACCATTGTCAGGGGTAGAAAAGGAATTTCATACGACTACAACTTGGGGCGTGTGACCACTCGAAATATTTCGGTGGAGGTGAGGCGGGAGAATTTGCCGCTCTAGGATTTTGAATTTTGCTATACAGTTCAAAAGATATAGAATAATAATATCCTATCCTATCCTAGGAGTAGCTATAGTCCAATGACTAGAAAAAATAGTTTACTGTAATGTCCTAGCCTTTCTAGGTGCAGAGTATTTCCGGAGCCATTTTTGCAAAAATATGGTCTCTACCTTCGGCTCAATTACGTACACACATGAAGGCAGTAACATGAACTAGTATGTTTCCCACTATGACCAGCCCAAGAGCATCTCTAGTGGCTAGTGTATCCGGTAGTCTAAGCCAAATATAGACCACCATGGACCAAACAATGCCTCTGGTGGCTTGTGTATCCGGTGGTCTAAAATTTAGACATCCTCCAAACTAGCTACTCGTTGTCCATATTTGGACAACTGAGCCACCATGTCTAAAGCAAAGTTGGTCACTCGCGATCTCGCTCCCGTGCCAAATCAGAGCATTTGTTGTACTGATTTGCTATGTATATTGACTATTTGTGTACAGATGCTTGATACGTTGTAAACGTATCTATAATTTTTGATGCTCCATGCTTGTTTTATATCAACTTTCTTATGTTTTATGTACACTTTGAGGTATTTTTATACATTTTCTGGAACTAACCTATTAACAAGATGCCGTAGTGCCAGTTGCCTATTTTCTGCTGTTTTTGGTTTCAGAAAAGCTAGTAAGGAAATATTCTCGGAATTGGATGGGACAAAAGCCAAAGTCAATATTTTAGCAGAAGGAACACGGAGTCCGAAGGGCTGCCAAAGTGGGGCCACGAGGTGGCCACACCTAGGGATGGCGCAGCCACCCCCTGCCGCCCCTTGGTGTGGGCCCCTCGGGCGCCCACCGACCTTGCCCCTTCACCTATAAAAGTACCCCGATGCAGAAACCCTAAGTACCCGATCAAAAATCCATGAAAGAGTCTATAGCCGCTGCCATCTCCATCCCTAGATCGGGGGGGGATCCGAAGCTCTTCCCGACACCCTACTAGAGGGGAGAGATCATCCCGGAGGCCTTCTTCATCACCATGCCAGCCTCCGGAGTGATGCGTGAGTAGTTCGTCCTTGGACTATGGGTCCATACAGTAGCTAGATGGTTGGTTCTCCTCCTTTGTGCTATCATGTTTAGGTCTTGTGAGCTCCGTTCATGATCAAGATCATCTATTAATCCTATATGTTGTGTTTGCAGGGATCTGATGGATATTGAGATACTATGTCAGATTGATTATTGATTCTATCATGTCTATGTTATTTGTGATCTTGCATGCTCTCCGTTGCTAGTAGCTATCTTGGCCAAGTAGATGCTTGTAACTCCAAGATGGAGTATTTATGCTCGATAGTAGGTTCATGCCTCTAGTAATCTAGGGAAGTGACAGAAATCTCTAAGGTTTAGATGTGATGTTGCTACTAGGGAGAAAACAACAATCCTTTGTCCATGGGGCAATTGTATTGTTTACTTTACACACTTTGCTTAATACAATTATCTGTTGCTTGCAACTTAATACTGGAAGGGGTTCGGATGATAACCTGAAGGTGGATTATTAGTCATAGATGCAATTGGATTACGGTCTATGTATTATGTTGTAATGCCCAATCAAATCTCGTAGGAGTCAAGATGTGTAGTATATGCATTGTTATTCTTTCTCAACCTGTCAATTGCCCCGCTATGATTTGTTCACCTAACATGCTATTTATAAACGTATCTATAATTTTTGATGTTCCATGCTTGTTTTATATCTACTTTCGTATGTTTTGTCCACACTTTGGAGTATTTTACACATTTTCTGGAACTAACCTATTAACAAGATGCCATAGTGTCAGTTGCCTATTTTCTGCTGTTTTTGGTTTCAGAAAAGCTGGAAAAGAAATATTCTTGGAATTGGACCCGACAAAATCCAAAGTCGATATTTTACCGGAAGACTCAAGGAGCCAGAAGACGAGGCGGAGAGGGGCCAGGGGCTGGCCACACCACCTGGTGGCACAGGCCAGGCCAGGCCGTGCCAGGGGGTGGTGTGGGCCCCCTGGTACTCCATCGACCTTGCCCCTTCGCCTATAAAAGTCTCCAGAGACGAAAACCCTAAGTACCCGATCAAAATTCCATGAAAGAGTCTGTAGCCGCCGCCATCTCCATCCCTAGATCGGGAGGGATCTGAAGCTCTTCCCGGCACCCTGTCGGAGGGGAGAGATCACCCTGGAGGCCTTCTTCATCACCATGACTGCCTCCGGTGTGATGCCTGAGTAGTTCATCCCTAGACTACGGGTCCATCTGGTAGCTAGATGGTTGGTTCTCCTCCTTTTGCTACCATGTTTAGATCTTGTGAGCTCCATTCATGATTAAGATCATCTATTTGTAATCTTACATGTTGTGTTTGCAGGTATCCGATGGATAATGAGATGCTATTTCAGATTGATTATTGATTCTATCATGTCTATGTTATTTGTGATCTTGCATGCTTTCCATTGTTAGTAGCTATCTTGTCCGAGTAGATGCTAGCAACTCCAAGAGGGAGTATTTATGCTCGATAGTGGGTTCATGCCTCTAGGAATCCGGGGAAGTGAAAGAAATCTCTAAGGTACTAGATGTGTTGTTGCTACTAGGGAGAAAACAACAATCCTTTCTTCATATAACAATATTATTGTTTACTTTACACACTTTGCTTAATGCAATTATCTATTGCTTGCAACTTAATACTAGAGGGGGTTCAGATGATAACCTAAAGGTGCATTATTAGTCATAGATGCAGTTGGATTATGGTCTATGTATAATGTTGTAATGCCCAATAAAATCTCGTAGGAGTCAAGATGATTAGTATATGCATGTATGCTTTCTCGATGTCTGTCAATTGCCCCGCTGTAATTTGTTCACCCAACATGTCCTCTATCTTAAGGAGAATCACCTGTAGTGAACTATGAACCCCGGTCCATTCTTTTACCATCAATCTACAATCTATTTACTGTTTACTATTTACTTTCTGCAAGCAATTACTATCTTCCACACAATACGTCTAATCCTTTGTTTTTAGCAAAACCGGTGAGATTGACAACCTCATTGTAAGTTGGGGGCAAAGTTCTGTGGTTATGTTGTGCAGGATTCCAAGTTAGAAACAACACCTTGGAGGTGTTTCCTTGCTCCTACTAGTTCAATAACCTTGGTTTCGTAACTGAGGGAAAACTTGCTGCTGTGCTCATCATACCTTCCTCTTGGGGTTCCCCAACAAGCTCGATATATTTTGAGCCATCAAGCCTTTTTTCTGGCGCCGTTGCCGGGGAGTCAAGGACATATTCACAAGGGGAGTCCCTCATAACCAATCTCTTTACTTTGTTTTTTTGTTTTGCTTAGTTTATTTCTGCTTTGTTTGCTTGTTTCTTTATCAAAAACACAAAAAAATTAGTTGTACTAGTTTGCTTCCTTTTATTAAAAACACACAAAAAAATTAGTTTCTATCTAAAGTTGCTATTATGTCTAGCATTGCTCCAATCACTATGTCGCCCGAGGAAATGATTTTTACTTTCAAACAAGGAATTGAAGAGAGTTTCAAAGAAGCTTGGTCTAGAATCTCTAAATTACATGCAAAAACTGAACCTAAAATGACTCTAAGCTTGTTTCTTAGCAGTTTTTACTTTGGAACTGCCCTTTGCTATAGATATGCTTTGGATGCTGTAGTAGGAGGAGATTTCCTCCAATGCAATGAGGGTGAAGCTTTTAATGCCATAAAAAAGTTGGTTGCAAGATATGACTTGCCTAGCAAATCTGATTCCTCCATTATAAAGATTATTGCTAGATTGAACACTCTTGAGACCAACACAGCTAGTTTAAAAGAATGATATAACATGCTTAGAGAGCATCATGAATATGTTCCAATAAATTCCAAATCTTCAAAATTGCTTCCTACAATAAAAGTTGTTATAAATAATGAAACTTTCTACGCTTGTTGTGATATCATGTCTGAATTTTGTCTCATGCCTAAAGATATCTATAAATCTTTGAATCTTTGGGGACTTTCTGAAGAGGGAGAAGAAATATCTCTTGCTAATAATGCCACAATATTACCCATTGGTATAGATTAAGGAGTGTTTACAAAGATTCTAGGGAAAGTGGTGTCTACTGATTATCTTGTTATTGAATGTCTAGGAAAATGACAAATTACACTTGGAAGATCCCTACTAAAACTCCTTGGAGCAATAATAGATGTGGAAAAGGGCATCATGCATTTTTCTTCTCCACCAAACAATCATACGTTCCCCAAGGATAAGAATAAAGGTAAGAGAGGTAAGGGCAATAAATTTGGTTCTAATGCTTCTTCATTTGAGAATACTTGATTCTTTTGTTTCTTCTTATGCCTAGCTCAAAGGTGTTAAAGAAAAGCACTTATTGAGAGATAGCCCAAATTTCTTTAGGAATCTTTTGTTGAGTCTTGTAAGTTATTGCTTCAGTAATAACCTCTCCTTATCATTTTTGTGTGGTTTTTGTGGCAAGAGTAACCTCTAATGAGAGAGAAGTAATACTTAGGAAAGTTGCTGTCTCGAAACAGATTTTTGTGCATCGCTGTAAAAATTCGCGAAAAATCTCTGTATGTCGTATTGAGATGTAATTTTTTGTGGTTATGCCCCAGGTTTTTATCTAACTTTCATTAGTTCAAGACTTTTCGATTTGAGCAACATAAGGTCTTTGAAAAAATTGGTTTTTACCTGCTGGTCTGTTTTGACAGATTTCTGCCATTATTTGTATTTGCCTCTTAAATCTCTTTCTCTTTGAGTTCTTGCCAAAATTCTTGAACTTTTAAAAGGAAGTGCTACAGTAGCTTGTGTTTAAATGGAAGTTTTACTTGTGTTGGAACTGAACCAAAAAGACTTATTATCTTGAGTACACTAATGTTGCCAATGAAGATTGTGTGAAGTTTTGTATTAAGGAAATTTTAAAGTGTAGGGAAGAACAATTTGATAAGATGAAGTATGGACAAAAGCTCAAGCTTGGGTATGCCACCCGTGTCATCCCAAGAAATATTCAAGAGGTACAAGCGTCAAAGCTTGGGGATGCCCAAGGCATCCCCTTCTTCATCAATAAAAAATTTAGGTTTCTTCCAAGCACTTCATTTTTATTGTTTCATGCACAATTGTGTTGTTCTTAGAGCGTCTTCGTTTTTTTTAGTTTTCATTTTCTTAGTTTTCTTGAATAAATTGGTTGGACCCCCGCATTCATACATAGTTTCAAATAGGTTGATTTGGATTGGAAAAGAGTAGGAAAGTTCATGCTTATAAGTTGTATAAAAAGGAGCTTGTTTTTGACTGTGACTTAGACTTTATCATGTCGTGCTTGATATTGTTTTGACTTTATTCTTAGTAATTATTTCTATAGCATGACTTGTTACAAACAATTGAGATTGCTTAATGTGCCTTGAAAGAATCATGCGTTGTTTTAGCATATAAAAGCATAATATTGTGGTATTCTCCTTTGATGCTTTATTTGGGTTGACTTGGCGCATGCTCACACCATGTTAAGACTACACCAAGTCACCATAGCCTCTATTATCATTTAGTTTTCGACTTGTAGTATCACATAATGCTTTAATTAATAATGTTTTGTCGCTTTGCATGATTATGGCCATTATTGCTCTCTTAGTTGGTAGCTCCCAGTCTTTTGCTAGCCTCCGTACCAAGTATGAGTTCCACTCATACATCCAACTCCAAATAAAACCAAGTTATTCCAAAGAGTCCACCATACCTACCTATTAGAATTTACTATTCCAAGTATATTCATGTTTTTATCTACCTTCTGAATTAAACTTGTTATGTGAAAATTAGTGATTAAATCTCTCACAAACTTGATGGCACACTTTACTTTTCTTGCACTTAATAAACTTGAACCATTGTGCCCATCTATGCTGCGTATATGCTTGCGCTTTATAAGTTGTGAATTAGCAGAACCATGTTACCATGGGGAACATTTTTAACATTGCACTTTATTTGGTTGATATCATGTTCTTTTGCTTATGGATCTCGCCGGTGTGAAATAAAAGGGGAGCTTGTAAGCTCATGGAGTTTGTATATGTGTTAGAGAAACGCCTGGGCCGCTAGCCTAAGCCATGCCTAATCATGGTGGAAACTTGCAGCATAATGATACGTTGCTAATGTATCTATAATTTTTGATGTTCCATGCTTGGTTTATATCTACTTATGTTTTGTCCACACTTTGGAGTACTTTTTATACACTTTCTTCGACTAACCTATTAACAAGATGCCACAGTGCCAGCTGCCTGCTTTCTGCTATTTTTGGTTCCAGGAAAGTCAGAAAATGAATATTATCGGAATTGGACGGGACAAAAGCCAAAGTCGATATTTCACCGAGGGGGACACAGAGCCAGAATACGAGACGGAGAGGGGCCACAGGGTGGCCACACCACCCCTTGGCGCGGGCAGCCCTAGGCCATTCCAGGGCATGGTGTGGGCCCCTGGCCGCCCACCGACCTTGCCTCTTCGCCTATAAGATGCCTCCCGATGCAAAAACCCTATATCAAACAGCCTCCAGCCACGAAAAGTTCCGCAGCGCTTGATACGTTGCAAACGTATCTATAATTTTTGATGTTCCATGCTTGGTTTTTATCTACTTTCTTATGTTTTGTCCACACTTTGGAGTATTTTTATACACTTTCTGGGACTAACCTGTTAACAAGATGCCACAGTGCCAGTTGCCTGTTTTCTGTTGTTTTTTATTCCAGGAAATTCAGAAAATCAATATTCTCGGAATTGGACCGAACAAAAGCCAAAGTCGATATTTTACCGGAAGACTCATGGAGCCAGAAGACGAGACAGAGAGGGGCCACAGGGTGGCCACACCACCCCTTGGCACGGGCAGCCCTAGGCCGCGCCAGGGCATGGTGTGGCCCCCCTGGCCGCCCACCGACCTTGCCCCTTCGCCTATAAGATGCCTCCCGATGCAAAAACCCTAAATCGAACAGCCTCTAGCCACGAAAAGTTCTGCAGCGCCGCCGCCACCGAAGGGGAGATTCGGGGGACAAAAAGTCTCTATTCCGGCACCCTGCCGAGACGGGGAAGTGCTCCCGGAGCCATCTCCATCAATCTCCACCACCATCTCCATTCCCGTTGCTGACTCCCATGATGAGGAGGGAGTAGTTCTCTCTCGAGGCTAAGGGTTCTACTGGTAGCTATGTGTTCATCTCTCTCTCTATGCATGATCATATTGTGATCATGAGCTTTGTAATCAAGTAGATCTACCTTGCTACTCAAGTGCTTTAATAGATCTCTGCTCTCCCCATGTGTGTGAAAGTGACAACGTGCACACCATTGTGGCACTTAGGCTAGAGATTACAAATACTTGTTATGAGTTATATTTGGAGTTGGATGTTTCTATGAAATTGTGGTGTTTGTTGGAACGATCTAGAGCTCAAGGTGACAGTGTGGGGTTATCTAGATGGGGAAAGCGAACTTTGAGGTGTGCTATTATAGCCCTACCATGGATTAGAGTCTCCAACCGGAGAGTAGTTTAGAGTAGTATCATGAAGAGAAGATATTTGTATGAGAGTGTTCACTAGCGAAAGTATGATCCCTAGGCCTTGTTTCTAAACATTGAAACACCGTTTGCAACTAGATATGTTACATGTTTGCTTGATGCCATCGTTATTTTAGTTTGCCTTTGGTCTCTTCCACGCCATCAAGCTATTTTCTAGCACCATTGTCTTATATCCATACCATTTGTATTTCACTATCTCTTCGCCGAACTAGTGCACCTATACATCTGACAAGTGTATTGGGTGTGTTGGGGACACAAGAGACTTCTTGTATCTTGATTGAAGGGTTGCTTGAGAGGGATAGCTTTGACTACTTCCTCCCTGAGTTCGATAAACCTTGGGTAATCCACTTAAGTGAAACTTGCTGCTGTTCTACAAACCTCTGCACTTGGAGGCCCAACAACTGTCTACAAGAATAGAAGTGCATAGACATCAAGCTATTTTCTGGCGCCATTGCCGGGGAGGTAAGGTAAAAGGTACTCACATCCTCCGGTGTGAGTGCTCGAAGTTATTTCCTTTAGATTCTGCAATTTTGTCTTTTTGTTTCTTGTTTTCACTAGTTAGGCTTACTGGAAAACAACAAAAATATTAGAGATCTTTATAGTATTTATCTTGAGTTAGGACATGAAGTGTTTGTAGAGAAAATTAAAAAAACTATGGAACTTGATTTGCATGCTAATAGCAATGTTGTTAGTATGGATCTTTGGACACCATTATTGCTAATGCTATGGAAAAGTCTAAGCTTGGGGAAGCTAGTTTTTATGAAAAGGATCTTTTTAGTCCTCCAAGCATGGAGGAGAAAATTTACTTTGATGATACTGTGCCTCCAGTATATGATGATTACAATGATGAATATGATATTTGAGTACACCTACTATTGAGGAGAAATTAATTATGATTACAATATGCCTCCTATATTTGATGATTATGGTGATGAGAATAATAATGATAGCTATTTTGTTGAATTTGCTCCCATTACAATTAATAAGAATGACTATGTTTATGTGGGGAGTAATAATTTTTTATGCATGTGGCTCATGATAAGAATGTTTTATGTGATAGTTATATTTTTAATTTTATTCATGATGCTACTAAAATTTATTATGAGAGAAGGAAACATGGTTTTATGTATCTCAACAATATTAAGTTTCCCCTCTTTATGTTGAAAATTTTGAAGTTGCACTTGTTTTGCTTTACTATGTTTGTTGCTTTGTGTTTTCATGACTTGTTTCTTTACAAGATTCCTATGCATAGGAAGTGGGTTAGACTTAAATGTGCTTTGAATTTGCTTTTTGATGCTCTCTTTTGTTGGAGATATGCCCAAGAGGCAATAATAAAGTGGTTATTATCATATCTTCATACTTATGATAAATGTTTACATACCATGCTATAATTGTATTAACCGGAAACATTAATACTTGTGTGATTTGTAAACTAAAATAAGAGTCCCTAGTAAAGCCTCTTGTTAAACTAGCTTGTTGGTTAATATATGATCATTGTTTCCTGATCATGAACATAGAGATGTTATTAACAACAGGGTCATATCATTAGGAGAATGATGTGATGGACATACTCCTATAGATAAGCGTAGCATAAAGATCAAGTCATTTCAATAGTTCAATTGCTATATGCTTTCTGATACATAGTAACCTAATTCCTTCGACCATGAGATCATGCATATCACCTTTACTGGATGGATGCTTTGATGTCATCAAACACCACACCGTGAGGTGGCTATAAAGGTGGCATTGAGTGTTCGGAAAGTATTGGTTGAAACACATGGATCAAGAGTGGGATTTGTCCATCCACATGACGGATAGATATTCTCTGGGCCCTCTCGGTGAAATGTCATCCAATTAGCTTGCAAGCATGTGACTTGGTCACAAGGGATCACATATCACGGGAACGAGAAAAGAGTACTTATCAGTAACGAGGTTGAACTAGGTATGCAGAGATACGCGATCATAACCTCGGATAAGTAACATATCGTGAGACAAAGGGAAATTGGTATCGTATGTAAGTGGTTCATTCGATCGCAAAGTAATCATAGAAATATGTGAGCCATATGAATTTCCAGATTCCTCTATTGGTTATTGTTCGGAGAAGTGTCTCGATCATGTCCGCATAATTCACGAACCGTAGGGAGACACACTTAAGGATTCGACGTTGTTTGAGTAGTTATGGTATTATGAGATAGAGACCGAATGTTGTTCGGAGTCTCGGATGGGATCCGGGATATCACGAGGAGATCCGGAATGGTCCGGAGAATAAGATTCATATAAGGAAAGTCCCATTTCGGAGTTGGGGAATGGTTCCGGTGTTTTCATCGGGAACATTCTAGAAGGTCCCGGAATGTCCGGCACTCCGGAGGGGGAAGGGTACATGAATGTGTCATTACATATTGGAATGATTGCATCATGTACTAAGTGTTCTCGCTGTCCAAAATAAAGGGTTTATTTAAATCCTAAATTGAAAAGTCAAACGGCTAGTTTGAAAGTCAAACGGCAAGTTTTTGGAAAGTGGAAAGAGGAGGAAAAGAGGAGGCCGAGTTGGGGAGGGATTCCTCCTCCCCAAGCCGGCGCCCCACTCCAAGGCCGAGTTGGGGAGGGACTCCACTCCCTCCCCTTGGCCGGCCAGCCCCTCCCACCTATATAAGGAGGGGCAGGGCTCCCTCCTAGAACACACAAGTTCCTATCCTCTAAACTAAACCCTAGACCTAAACCCCGGTTTAGAGCTATTTCGGTTTAGAGCCTTCTAATTGGTTTAGAGCCTTCTAATTGGTGTGTCTAATTACTAGACCACTAATAGCCTCTCTCATAAGCTCCACCATACTGCACCGGCTTAAGGCGAAGCCTGCGGGATCTCCCTCTACTTCGGTACCACGCCGTTGTCTTTGCCGGAATCGCGAGGAGAGTGCTACAACCTCCATTTTCTTTGGAACAAGGGAGAGGAAGGTCTTCGTGAAAATCGAACGTGTGACCGATTGCGGGGCGCTATTGGAACGCGGCTGGAAGGATCGTCTCGCGATCTTGAGATCGGAAAAGTACGACTACATCACCCACGAGAATCTGCTCTCGTTAACCGCTTTGGAATCTTGAGGGTGAGTTCCTCTATCGACTCGTTGCTACAATCTAGTAGATAGATCTTGGCTTGTTTGTTTGTATGCGATAGAAAATTTTGTTTTCCATGCTCTGAACCCCTACAAAGGGTATCGAGCCGTGTCTATATGTAGATCTGTTGCACGAGTAGAACACAATGGTCATTGTGGGCGTTGATGCTTTTATTGTAGATTGCTTTTTGTGTACTTTGCATCTTGCGGTATGATGGGATGAAGCGGCCCGGGC
Organism: Avena insularis; assembly: GCA_023614405.1. Classification (NCBI taxonomy): domain Eukaryota; kingdom Viridiplantae; phylum Streptophyta; class Magnoliopsida; order Poales; family Poaceae; genus Avena; species Avena insularis. The sequence continues at coordinate 479,024,873 of CM042686.1, read as the reverse complement.
TAACCTTACATGACATCGTTCATGAGACTTGCTCCACACTTGACATGCAACTCGTATTGCATAAGTGGCTTATGGTGCCTGTTTCTCCTAGCATAGTAAAGATCCAATTTACGGGTAATCAACAATGCTAGTATCAATGTTGTGGTTCTTGTTCGTAAGTTAGAACGACACTTATTGAAAGCCCCAAACCACGTAAAATATGCAAAGAAAGTAGAAGCGTCTAAATTTGTTTTGCAGGGGTGTGCAGTGATGTGATATGGCCATGATTGTGATTATATTTGATGTATGCAATGTTCCTTATTGTAAGTTGGCAACCGGCAGGAGCCATATGGTTGTCTTTAATTTTGTTAAGACCTGCGTGTCTATTCAAAGTAGTTGTAATAGTTGAAGCTGGTGGACGACAACCATGAAGAAGCGTCATTGACCTTGATGCTATGCCGGTGATGATGGAGATCATGTTCGTGCTTGAAGATGGAGATCGGAAGCACAAAGAAGAAAGGCCATATCATATCACATATTATGAATTGCATGTGATGTTAATCCTTCATGCATCTTGTATTGCTTTGTAGACAACGGTAGCATTATAAGATGATCCCTCATGCACATAAATTTCAAGTTCTAAAGTGTTCACCCTTAGTATGCACCGTTGCCAAAGCTTGCTGCTTCGAAGCACCACGTGATGATCGGGTGTCTTTGATTCCGCGGGTGAATACAACGTAAGCAAGCCAGATTTGCTTATGCGGTAGCTAAGGTTTGATCTTGACGAGCCTAGCATGTACAGACATGGCCTCAGGAACACGGATTGCCGAAAGGCAGAGCATGAGTCATATAGTAGATATGATGAACATGTTGATTGTTCGCCATTGAAGCTACATCAACTCACGTGATGATCGGTTTTGATGTGGTGGATTTGGTTCGTGTGATCACTAAAACAATGTGAGGGATATTGTTTTGAGTGGGAGTTCACCTAGATTAATTTAATTATTAATTAGAACTCAATTTATCATAAACTAAATCAAAGTGAATTTGCATAGTTGTTGTAGTCATTGGCATCCGTTTACCACCTTGCGCTTAGTTATAATTGAGATGATAGAACTATAGAATTCTGGTTAGTTACTTTACGAACTGGTATCGTATTGTTTTGAAGTGTTAATCGAAATTTTAAAAGTCCTATTGCAAACTTTCAGTAAGTTCCGGTTACTCTATGAAGTTTAATAATTGGTATTAAAACAAGAGTGATAATTCCAAGTGTTAGTATATGAGTATCATGTTTGTCTCCATGATTCTTGATATTCAAAAGATTATCTTAATATCAAGGTTATCTAGGATCTGAAAGAGTTGTTTCAGAAACCATGATGGTTGGAAGATATTGTGATATCTGAAATCAAGTTTTGGTTACAACATGATAGAGTATAATATGGCAAAAGTCATGTTCTCATATTTGATAAGAATTTGCAAAAGGTTGGCGACACTAGTTGTCCTAATCTTCCAAAAAGGTTTTGGAGAGCAACATTATACTCACGATTCACCGTTATAAGCTAAAGTAGCTTGATCATGGATAAATCCATGATGAAGGTGAATATTTGATGTAGGTAAAATGTTTACTACACCAAGAGTTAACTAAAGAAAGGAATTTGAAAGAACACCAAACATTTGATAATGGTGATCTACTTCAAAGTGCAAGTCCAAAGACATTGGTATTTAACTATACACGCTTTGGACTATGTGTCATATGTATGACTCCACTATTGATGTTGATAGATTCTTTCAAACAGAAAAGGAAATACTGAAAGAGAATCTCATAAGTATATGGCAGAAAAGAAAAGACTAGAATTGTTCAGTTTAAGTATATAGATGATATACGTGTTATGGCTATATTCTTTGCTTATTAAACAATGTGGTTCTTAAGTATTTGATACTGAATTTGTTGGTGTGAATCGTCATACGAAACAACACAAATTCATGAACTACAATGGCCTAAGTAACTAGCAAAAGAATATGTGATGATGTTCATCGAAAACAAATAAAGGGTTATTGTGTTGCTCGTTAAACATCAAAGCTTGCCTTCAGGATTTGTTTTATCAGGTATTATGAGAACAAAAGGGTTGTTCAAATAATTGCCGTAATCCATAAAAGATGGATGATTCACAAATCTCGTTGGATAAATCACATCCATAAAACTAGTGCTAAAATTGTCGAAAGCCAAATTGATTGAAAGATCACTTAGGAAGTGACATCGCTGTTTAAATTATATTGGAAAGAAAACATGAAGAAACTCCATGTGGATGGAATTTTGGAGTCTTTTGATTTTTGATCAAATGACGTTTGTGAAACTTTCCTAGAAGATAATTAAAACTTCGTTCATAGGCCAAAAGGGAATGAATGACTAGCTTATTGGAACTTGTGCATATTGTTGTACGAACTCCATTATGTGTAGTCAAGAGCGATGGATTTCAACTTCATATGCTTTCTCCGAAAATTTGAGTGAATATGTGAATATTTACTTAATAAGGATGAAGTGTGAAATATTTGAAAAGTTCGAAAGATTTTCAAGATGAAGTGCAAAATCATTGTAACAAGAATATAAATAGTTTATGATAAGATCATAAAGGAAGATATTTAAGTTACAAGTTTAGCATAATACCTAAGATTTAAGGAATCGGTCCGTGGATTTGCATTTCCCGAAACACCATAAGAGTATGGAGCGTTCGAGATATGTAATTGAACCTTGTTTGACATGGTAAGATCGAAGGTATAATTCATAAAACTGCTATTATATTTTAAAGATTAAAAGCTTTAGAGACTACCGTTTTCCACTAAAAGAGCTCCATCATAATCCGCTGAAATGACACCATATAAGGTTATGGTTTGGGATAAAACCCAAGTAGTCCTTTCTTAAACATTGGTATGCTATGCATAAGAAAGATGTTTGCAACCAAAGTCGGATAAACCTGTCTTTGTATTACTGTTAAGTATTCCTCCATAAACACCGGAGACAAAAGTGTTTTTCGCTTAGAACGTCAAGTTTCTTTGAGAAGGAATTTTTCGTGAAAAGTTAAGTGGGAGGACAATAGAACTTTGATAAGGTTAAAGGAACCTTAGCTATATGTGCAAAGTTGCACAGCACCGAAAAGTGTTCCGGAGGCAGCAACAATGCTCATGGCTCACGTGCCTCAAAGGTTGTGGTCACGGAGGTCTAAGTTTCTATTGAAACAAGTAGGTCTGATGAACAATCAAATACCAAGATTTGAGGGTTGAATCATTATTTGAGAATAATGAACCTACTACATGCAAAGAAGCGATGATGGGCCCTGACTCCGTCAAATGGCTTGAAGCCATATAATCCGTGATAGTTCCATACACGAGAAATCAAGTTTTGAACTTGAAGGACCCTCGAAAAAGGTGTAAGACCTTGCAGTTGTGTTTGGATCTATAAAGAAGTAGACATGGATGTTTCACATCTATGAAATAGTCGACATGTTGGGAAAGAGTTCACAACAATGTTCAAAGGTTGTATATGACAAGATTTGATCTTTCATAGCGTTTTTAGTCTAGACGGATTAATGTAGCAACCACTACATATAATTTGTTATGTGGTAGTAGAATAAACAAAACAAGTTCTTCTAATAGAATGGTTACCTAGGACGTGTGCATGACACGGTCCAAAGGGTTTTGTTAATTCAAAGGATGCTAAAAGCATATGCAAACTTCAATGGTTGAAGTAAGCATAGCGGAGTTGGAATCTTCACTATGATGAAACTGTTAAAAGAGTTTAATTTCATCGGAGACAATGAAGATGCTTGCATTTGCAAGAAATTAAGTGGGAGCGCTAAGACATGTTTCTAATACATTATGTGGAAGACATATTGTTGATTGGAAATAATATATCTTTTATTAACACATATTAAGAATTTCATCCCGATGAAAGACTTAGGCAAAACCCAAATATTTGGCATCAATAGACGCTAATATGGTTGTGCCAGAAGTACATAGACGAGATATTGAATGAATTCAATATAGAAACTACAAGAAAGGTTCTTGTTGCACAGAAAGGATTGAAAGAGTTCAATGTTGATGATATATTCAAGTGTATTGGCACTTGGTAAGTGAAACAAAGATTCAAGTATAGATTGATACTTGATGTATGAAATCACAAAGAGTATTTATATCAATCATACTGTGGTATGTACAAATCCAGATATGTCCTATGCTCTAAATGTTATGAGCATATACCAGAATGATTCATAAGATGATCATTGGACGATAGTAAGGATATTCTTATGATCTTTTGGAAGAACTAAGAGTATATTATTTGTAGAAGTGACAAATAGATGGTTAGTTCATTGTAAAAGTACTACATTGATACTAGTTTTGTCACAAAGTACAAATTAAAGTTTATCTCAATCTAAATTAAGGGTGGCACAATATAATGGAAAGTGAGTTCCATAATGGATTTGGATGAGTTCCAAAGTTAAGACATTGTGACAGATACTTCAACAAAAGGCTAAGTATATGACTGCTATTATAGCAGCAAAAGAGGGCATTTGTGTCAAGTAGTTTGTTATCAAACTAGGTGTAGTTCACAGCGGGATAATACTATGAAGATATATTGTACGACAATGTTGTCAACATGTTTTAACCCCAAAGAACTAAAGGTCACACCGAAAGACCAAATTTATACAAAGCCATCTCATTAGAGAATGAGTGATGCGTAGAGGCATAAAGACATGCAATTACACACGGACTGGAAGTGTCGATCCGGAGATCAGTTGACCACTAGCAATCGTGTACATACAACACCGGAAAGCCATAGGTGTTGAATACACAAAGGTTTGAAACTAGATTATTGACTCTAGTGCAAGTGGGAGACTGTTGGAGATATGCCCAAGAGGCAATAATAAAGTGGTTATTATCATATCTTCATACTTATGATAAATGTTTACATACCATGCTATAATTGTATTAACCGGAAACATTAATACTTGTGTGATTTGTAAACTAAAATAAGAGTCCCTAGTAAAGCCTCTTGTTAAACTAGCTTGTTGGTTAATATATGATCATTGTTTCCTGATCATGAACATAGAGATGTTATTAACAACGGGTCATATCATTAGGAGAATGATGTGATGGACATACTCCTATAGATAAGCGTAGCATAAAGATCAAGTCATTTCAATAGTTCAATTGCTATATGCTTTCTGATACATAGTAACCTAATTCCTTCGACCATGAGATCATGCATATCACCTTTACTGGATGGATGCTTTGATGTCATCAAACACCACACCGTAACAGGGTGGCTATAAAGGTGGCATTGAGTGTTCGGAAAGTATTGGTTGAAACACATGGATCAAGAGTGGGATTTGTCCATCCACATGACGGATAGATATTCTCTGGGCCCTCTCGGTGAAATGTCATCCAATTAGCTTGCAAGCATGTGACTTGGTCACAAGGGATCACATATCACGGGAACGAGAAAAGAGTACTTATCGATGCGAGGTTGAACTAGGTATGCGGAGATACCAGCGATCATAACCTCGGATAAGTAACATATCGTGAGACAAAGGGAAATTGGTATCGTATGTAAGTGGTTCATTCGATCAAAGTAATCGTAGAAATATGTAGAGCCATATGAATTTACAGATTCCTCTATTGGTTATTGTTCTGAGAAGTGTCTCGATCATGTCCGCATAATTCACGAACCGTAGGGAGACACACTTAAGGATTCGACGTTGTTTGAGTAGTTATGGTATTATGAGATAGAGACCGAATGTTGTTCGGAGTCTCGGATGGGATCCGGGATATCACGAGGAGATCCGAAATGGTCCGGAGAATAAGATTCATATAAGGAAAGTCCCATTTCGGAGTTGGGCAATGGTTCCGGTGTTTTCATCGGGAACATTCTAGAAGGTCCCGGAATGTCCGGCACTCCGGAGGGGGAAGGGTACATGAATGTGTCATTACATATTGGAATGATTGCATCATGTACTAAGTGTTCTCGCTGTCCAAAATAAAGGGTTTATTTAAATCCTAAATTGAAAAGTCAAACGGCTAGTTTGAAAGTCAAACGGCAAGTTTTTGGAAAGTGGAAAGAGGAGGAAAAGAGGAGGCCGAGTTGGGGAGGGATTCCTCCTCCCCAAGCCGGCGCCCCACTCCAAGGCCGAGTTGGGAAGGGACTCCACTCCCTCCCCTTGGCCGGCCAGCCCCTCCCACCTATATAAGGAGGGGCAGGGCTCCCTCCTAGAACACACAAGTTCCTATCCTCTAAACTAAACCCTAGACCTAAACCCCGGTTTAGAGCTATTTCGGTTTAGAGCCTTCTAATTGGTTTAGAGCCTTCTAATTGGTGTGTCTAATTACTAGACCACTAATAGCCTCTCTCATAAGCTCCACCATACTCGCACCGGCTTAAGGCGAAGCCTGCAGGATCTCCCTCTACTCCGGTACCACGCCAGCGCCGGAATCGCGAGGAGAGTGCTACAACCTCCGCTGCCTGCTGGAACAAGGGAGAGGAAGGTCTTCGTCGAGTACCAAACGCGTGACCGACTGCGGGAGCGCTTCCGGAACGTGGCGCTGGAAGGATCGTCTACGCGATCTTGAGATCGGAAAGAGTACGACTACATCACCCACGAGAATCTGCTCTCGTTAACCGCTTTGGAATCTTCGAGGGTGAGTTCCTCTATCGACTCGTTGCTACAATCTAGTAGATAGATCTTGGCTTGTTTGTTTGTATGCGATAGAAAATTTTTGTTTTCCATGCTACGAACCCCTACATCTTTTACTTCAATTCATATTTTTTATGTGAGAATCTTCTCAAACTATCATGCCTAACTTAAAGGCGTTAAAGAAAAGTACTTATTGGGAGATAACCCAAAAGTTTTAGTTGAGTCTTGGAAGTTATTAATTCAGTAATAACCGCTCCTTATTATTTTTATTTGCTTTTTGTGCCAAGAGTAACCTCTAATGAGAGAGAAGTAATGCTTGAGAAAGTTGCTGTCCCGAAACAGAATTTTGTGCTTCACTATAAAAATTCGTGTAAAATCTCTGTACGTCTTTTTGAGGCGTGAATTTTTGTACTTCTGCCCCAGATTGTTATCTAACTTTCGTTAGTTCAGCATATTTTGATTTGAGCTACATAAGGTCTTCGAAAAAATTGGTTTTTACCTGTTGGTCTGTTTTGACAAATTTCGGCCATTATTTGCATTTGCTTCTTGTTGATTCCTTTTTGGGTTCTCTTTGGGGAGTTGAGCTTTTCAAGGGAAGTGCTACAGTAGCTTGTTGTTTAATGGAAGTTTTATTGGTGTTGAAACTGAACCCAAAGACTTATTATCTTGAGTGCACTAATGTTGTTAATGAAGATCGTGTGAAGTTTTGTATGAAGGAAAAATTTCAGGTGTTAAGGAGAGAATGATGTAATGATATGAAGAATGGACTAAAGCTCAAGCTTGGGGATTCCACCCGTGTCAACCCAAGAAATATCCAAGAAGTACAAGCGTCAAAGCTTGGGGATGCCCAAGGCATCCCCTTCTTCATGAATAAAAATCTCAGGTCTTTCTAGACACTTCGTTTTTATTGTTTCATGCACTATTGTGTTGTTCTTGGAGTATCTTTGTTTTTGTTTTTAGTTTTCTTTTGCTTGGTTTGCTGGAATAAATTGGTTGGACCCCCTCATTCATGCATTAGTTTTCAAATCACTTGGTTTGGATTGGAAAAGAGTAGGAAAAGTTCATGCTTAAGTGGTAAAAAGGAGCTTGTTTTTAACTGTGGCCTATGCTTTGTCATGTCATGCTTGATATTGTTTTGGCTTTATGCTTAGTGATTTTTGTTGTAGCATGACATGTTATAAACAATTGAGATTGCTTAATGTGCCTTGAAAGAATCATGCGTTGTTTTAGCATATTAAAGCATAGTATTGTGGTATTCTCCTTTGATGCTTTATTTGGGTTGACTTGGCGCATGCTCACACCATGTTGAGACTATCCCAAGTTACCATAGCCTCTATGATCATTTAGTTTTCGACTTGTAATATCACTTTATGCTTTAATTAATGATGTTTTGTTGCTTTGCATGATTATGGCCTTTTTTGCTCTCTTAGTTGGTCACTCCTAGTCTTTTGCTAGCCTCCATAACCAAGTATGAGTTCCACTCATGCATCCAACTCCTAAAACCAAGTTATTCCAAAGAGTCCACCATACCTACCTATTAGCATTTGCTATTCCAAGTATATTCATGAATTAAACTTGTTATGAGAAAACTAGTGAGTAAAGCTCTCACGAACTTGATGGCACACTTTAGTTTACTTGCCCTTAATAAACTTGCACCATTGTGTCATCTATGTTGTATATGCTTGCACTTATATGTTGGGGATTAGCAGAACCATGCTGTCATGGGGAACGCTTTCAAAATTGCACTTGTACTTTGTACCTAGTTGATATCATGCTCTTTTGTCTATGGATGTCGTCGGTGTGAAATGAAAGGGGAGCTTGTAAGTCCATGGAGTTATGTATATGTGTTAGAGAAATGCCTGGGCCACCGGTCTAATCCATGCTATCATGGTGGAAACCTGCAGCGTAACCATAATGAGCTGTCTATGATGCATTCTTCTTATAAAAAAAGAGTCAGATATTGAGAAAAAGAGAAAAAGAAAAAAAAGAGATATGAGAAAAGAGGAAAGAGAGAAAAAAGCACCATTTTCCCATGGTAAATAAGAAGATTGCTGAGATGCTCGTTGTCTGCTTGCCTTGTCATTTTGATATGGGGATTCTTCCGTATCATCGGGCAAGGGGTACCCCATTGGCGGTTCTCTATGATACACATGTACTTACTATGACAAGAACTTACCGGTAAGTAAACTTGAGTAGCATGAGGAGCGTCCCTCGTATTCAAGGGACATGAGATTGCCAACTTATACTTTGTCAAGCATATACTCCATAGTTTGTTCACTTTAACCTTAATCACTACAAGATGCTTATGATAGGGGAAATGAGAGCTGAAAGCTAATAAGTACCATAATTTTTGGAAGCTCTTTATGAGACTTGAATCCCTGCTTCCTTCTATGAAGGGCTTTCTTCCACTTTTATATTGAGTCTCCACCTTCTATCCTTAGGCACCAATTAAGAGAGCATAGTTGTCATTCTTAGTTCTATATGCATTGTCCCAAAACTTATTGATTGATTCATAATGTTGATATTGCTTTTTCTTAAATTATTTGTATCTAGTCACCCTGATGAACTTTGAAGGTGTCCTATGCATTTATGTTTGCTACTCTATGAGGGACAAGCTGAATGCCACTATGCTATGTTTTCTTTATGTGAAACAAACAAACGTCATGCAAAGCATTGTTATTTATGAATATTTTATTTGTGCCTTTTCATGTTACACCATAGTTTCTATGTCTTATTGTTAGAACTTTATCTTTCATGCTATGTTGAAGTACTATGATCCCAGCTATCAATGGTTTACAAATACTTTGATCAAGTTTATGATGGTGCATGTCACCTCAAAAATTATTCTTTCTTTTTATCACTTACCTACTCGAGGACGAGCCTGAGTTAAGCTTGGGGATGTTGATACGTTGCAAACGTATCTATAATTTTTGATGTTCCATGCTTGGTTTTTATCTACTTTCTTATGTTTTGTCCACACTTTCGAGTATTTTTATACACTTTCTGGGACTAACCTATTAACAAGATGCCACAGTGCCAGTTGCCTGTTTTCTGCTGTTTTTGGTTCGAGGAAAGTCAGAAAATCAATATTCTCGGAATTGAACCGGACAAAAGCCAAAGTCGATATTTTACCGGAAGACTCATGGAGCCAGAAGACGAGACGGAGAGGGGCCACAGGGTGGACACACCACCCCTTGGCGCGGGCAGCCCTAGGCCATGCCAGGGCATGGTGTGGCCCCCCTAGACGCCCACTGACCTTGCCTCTTCGCTTATAAGATGCCTGCCGATGCAAAAACTCTCAATCGAACAACCTCCAGCCACAAAAAGTTCCACAGCGCCGCCGTCACTGAAGGGGAGATTCAGGGGACAGAAAGTCTCTCTTCCGACACCCTGTCGGGACGGGGAAGTGCCCCCGGAGCCATCTCCATCGATCTCCACCACCATCTCCATCACCGTTGCTGACTCCCATGATAAGGAGGGAGTAGTTCTCTCTCGAGGCTAAGGGTTCTACCGGTAGCTATGTGTTCATCTCTCTCTATATGCATGATCATATTGTGATCATGAGCTTTGTAATCAAGTAGATCTACCTTGCTACTCAAGTGCTTTAATAGATCTCTGCTCTCCCCATGTGTGTGAAAGTGAGAGCGTGCACACCATGGTGGCACTTAGGCTAGAGATTAAAAATACTTGTTATGAGTTATATTTGGAGTTGGATGTTTCTATGAAATTTTGGTGTTTATTGGAACCATCTAGATCTCAAGGTGACAGTGTGGGGTTATCTAGATGGGGAAACCGAACTTTGAGGTGTGCTGTTATAGCCCTACCATGGATTAGAGTGTCCAACCGGAGAGTAATTCAGAGTAGTATCATGAAGAGAAGATATTTATATGAGAGTGTTCACTAGCGAAAGTATGATCCCTAGGCCTTGTTTCTAAACATTGAAACACCTTTTGCAAATAGATCTGTTACATGTTTGCTTGCTGCCATATTTATTTCAGTTTGCCTTTGGTCTCTTCCACGCCATCAAGCTATTTTCTGGCACCGTTGTCTTATATCCATGCCATTCGGATTTCACTATCTCTTCACCGAACTAGTGCACCTATACATCTGATAAGTGTATTGGGTGTGTTGGGGACACAAGAGACTTCTTGTATCTTGATTGCAGGGTTGCTTGAGAGGGATACCTTTGACCACTTCCTCCCTGAGTTCGATAAACCTTGGGTAATCCACTTAAGGGAAACATGTTGTTGTTCTACAAACCTCTACACCTGGAGGCCCAACAACTATCTAAAAGAATAGAAGTGCATAGACATCAAGCTATTTTCTGGCGCCTATAAGATGCCTCCGATACAGAAACCCTAAGGACCCGATCAAAATTCCACGAAAGAGTCTATAGCCGCCTTCATCTCCATCCCTAGATCGGGAGGGATCTGAAGCTCTTCCCGGCACCCTGCCAGAGGGGAGAATTCACCCTGGAGGCCTTCTTCATCACCATGCCTTCCTCCGGTGTGATGCGTGAGTAGTTCATCCTTGGACTACAGGTCCATGTAGTAGCTAGATGGTTGGTTCTTCTCCTTTGTGCTACCATGTTTAGATCTTGTGAGCTCCGTTCATGATCAAGATCATCTATTTGTAATCATACATGTTGTGTTTGCGGGGATCCGATGGATATTGAGATGCTATTTCAGATTGATTATTGATTCTATCATGTCTTTGTTATTTGTGATCTTCCATGCTCTCCGTTGTTAGTAGATATCTTGGCCGAGTAGATGCTAGCAACTCCAAGAGGGAGTATTTATGCTCGATAGTGGGTTCATGACTCTAGTAATCTGGGGAAGTGACAGAAATCTCTAAGGTACTAGATGTGCCGTTGCTACTAGGGACAAACCAACAATCCTTTGTTCATATAACAATCATATTGTTTACTTTACACGTAATGTGTAATGCAATTATCTGTTGCTTGCAACTTAATAATAGAGGGGGTTCGGATTGATAACCTGAAGGTGGATTATTAGTCATAGATGTAGTTGGATTATGGTCTATGTATAATGTTTTAGTGCCCAATCAAATCTCATAGGAGTCAAGATGATTAGTATATGCATGTATGCTTTCTCGATGTTTGTCAATTGTCCCGCTGTAATTTGTTCACCCAACATGTCATCTATCTTAAGGAGAACCTCCATTAGTGAACTATGGACCCCAATCCTTTCTTTTACCATCAATCTACAACTGTTTACTGTTTTCAGTTTACTTTCTGCAAGCTATTACTTTCTTCCACATGATACGTTTAATCCTTTGTTTTCAGCAAAACTGGTGAGATTGACAACCCCACAGTAAGTTGGGGGCAAAGTTCTATGGTTGTGTTGTGCAGGATTCCAAGTTGGAAACAACACCTTGGAGGTGTTTCCTTGATCCTACTGGTTCGATTACCTTGGTTTCATAACTGAGGGAAAACTTGCTGCTATGCTCATCATACCTTCCTCTTGGGGTTCCCCAACGAGCTCGAGGTGTTGAGCCAATAATCAAGCTTTTTTTGGCGCCGTTGCCGGGGATTAAAGAAGAAGCTCCCACGTCAACAACGCGCAAGCTATTTTCTGGCGCTGTTGCCGGGGAGGTAAGGTAAAAGGTACTCACATCCTCCAGTGTGAGTGCTCGAAGTTATTTCCTTTAGATTCGGCAATTTTGTCTTTTTGTTTCTTGTTTTCAGTAGTTAGGCTTAATGGAAAACAACAACAAAATTAGAGAGCTTTATAGTATTTATCTTGAGTTAGGACATGAAGTGTTTGAAGAGAAAATTAAAAAACCTATGGAACTTTATTTGCATGCTAATAGCATTGTTATTAGTATGAATTCTTTGAACACCATTATTGCTAATTCTATGGAAAAGTCTAAGCTTGGGGAAGCTGGTTTTGATGTGCATGATATTTTTAGTCCCCCAAGCACGGAGGAGAAAATTTACTTTGATGATACTATCCCTCCAATATATGATGATTACAATGATGAATATGGTATTTTTAGTCCACCTACTATTGAGGAGAAAATTAATTATGATTACAATATGCCTCCTATATTTGATGATTATGGTGATGAGAATAATAATGATAGCTATTTTGTTGAATTTGCTCCCACTATAATTAATAAGAATGACTATGCTTATGTGGAGAGTAATAATTATTATATGCATGTGGCTCATGATAAGAATGTTTTATGTGATAGTTATATTGTTAATTTTATTCATGGTTCTACTGAAAGTTATTATGAGAGAGGGAAACATGGTTTTATGCATCTCAATAATATTAAGTTTCCCCTCTTTATGTTGAAATTTTTGAAGTTGCACTTGTTTTGCTTTACTATTCTTCTGGCTTTGTGCTTTCATGACTTGTTTATTTACAAGACTCCTATGCATAGGAAGTGGGTTAGATTTAAATGTGCTTTGAATTTGCTTCTTGATGCTCTCTTTTACTTCAATTCATATTTCTTATGTGAGCATCTTCTCAAACTATCATGCCTAACTTAAATGCATTAAAGAAAAGTATTTATTGGGAGATAACCCAAAAGTTTTAGTTGAGTCTTGGAAGTTATTACCTCTATATAACCTCTCCTTATCCTTTTTGTTTGGTTTTTGTGCCAAGAATAACCTCTAATGAGAGAGAAGTAATGCTTGGGAAAGTTGTTGTTCCGAAACAGATTTTTGTGCTTCACCGTAATCATTCGTGTAAAATCTCTGTACGTCGTTTTGAGGCGTGAATTTTTGTGCTTCTGCCCCAGGTTGTTATACAACTTTTGTTAGTTCAACACTTTTCGATTTGAGCAACATAAGGTCTTCAAAAAAATTGGTTTTTACCTGCTGGTTTGTTTTGACAGATTTCTGCCATTATTTGCATTTGCCTCTTAATCTCTTTCTCTTTGAGTTCTCTTTGATCATTTGAACTTTTTAAAGGAAGTGCTACCGTAGCTTGTGTTTTAATGGAAGTTTTAAGTGTGTTGAAACTGAACCAAAAGACTTATTATCTTGAGTACACTAATGTTGGTAATGAAGATTGTGTGAAGTTTTGTATGAAGGAAAAATTTCAGGTGTATGGAGAGAATGATGTAATGAGATGAAGAATGGACTAAAGCTCAAGCTTGGGGATGGCACGCATGTCACCCAAGAAATATCCAAGAAGTACAAGCGTCAAAGCTTGGGGATGCCCAAGGCATCCCCTTCTTCATCAATAAAAATCTCAGGTCTTTCTAGACACTTCGTTTTTATTGCTTCATGCACTGTTGTGTTGTTCTTGGAGCGTCTTTGTTTTTGTTTTTAGTTTTCTTTTGTTTGGTTTTCTTGGTTTGCTTAAACAAGTTGGTTGGATCCCATCACACTTCTTTTGGAGAGAGACACACCCCGTTATTCATTGCCTAGAACACTCTAGTTTTCATTCTTATTGTTTTGTGAGTGTTCTCTTTTGATAGCACTGTGTTTAACCTTAGTTTTCTTGTGCTTTCAGCTTAGAAATTTTTAGTTCTTCTTTGTGGATTTGTGAGACAAGCTCACTGATCTTTATTTCTTATTATCTTTGTGAGTTGTTTCAAATAAGTCGATTGGTGTTGGAAGAAAGTAGGAAAGTTCATGCTTAAGTGGTAAAAAAGGAGCTTGTTTTTGACTATGACTTAGACTTTATCATGTCATGCTTGATATTGTTTTGGCTTTATGCTTAGTGATTATTGTTGTAGCATGACTTGTTATAAACAATTGAGATTGCTTAATGTGCCTTGAAAGAATCATGCGTTGTTTTAGCATATTAAAGTATAGTATTGTGGTATTCTCCTTTAATGCTTTATTTGGGTTGACTTGGCGCATTCTCACACCATGTTAAGACTATCCCAAGTCACCATAGCCTCTATGATCCTTTAGTTTTCGACTTGTAATATCACTTTATGCTTTAATTAATGATGTTTTGTCGCTTTGCATGATTATGGCCATTATTGCTCTCTTAGTTGGTCGCTCCTAGTCTTTTGCTAGACTCCATAACCAATTATGAGTTCCACTCATGCATCCAACTCCAAATAAAACCAATTTATTCCAAAGAGTCCACCATACTTACCTATTAGCATTTGCTATTCCAAGTACATTCATGTTTATATCTACCTTCCAAATTAAACTTGTTATGAGAAAACTAGTGATTAAAGCTCTCACGAACTTGATGGCACACTTTACTTTTCGTGCCCTTAATAAACTTGAACCATTGTGTCGTCTATGTTGTATATGCTTGCACTTATATGTTGGGGATTAGCAGAACCATGCTGTCATGGAGAACGCTTTCAACATTGCACTTGTACTTTGTACCTAGTTGATATCATGCTCTTTTGTCTATGGATGTCGTCGGTGTGAAATGAAAGGGGAGCTTGTAAGTCCATGGAGTTATGTATGTGTGTTAGAGAAACGCCTGGGCCGCCGGTCTAATCCATTCCTAATCATGGTGGAAACCTACAACGTAACCATAATGAGCAATCTATGAAGCATTCTTCTTATAGAAAAAGAGATAGATATTGAGAAAAAGAGAAAAATAAAAAAATGATATGAGAAAAGAGGAAAGAGAGAAAAAAGCACCATTTTCCCATGGTAAATAAGAAGATTGCTAAGATGCTCGTTGTCTACTTGCCTTGTCATTTTGATATGGGGATTCTTCCGTATCATCGGGCAAGGGGTACCCTGTTGGAGGTTCTCTATGATACGCATGTACTTACTATGACAAGAACTTACCGGTAACTAAACTTGAGTAGCATGAGGAGCGGCTATAACATCCCAAAACTTTAATCAAGGTTATCAAGATACAAATCACCCAATTTAGGGTTAACAAAAACTTTTTATTATTAAAAATATTTATGAATGTATGTGTGTTTGCATTAATATAGAATTGTTTGGAAATGCCATGTTTGATTGTTCTAATGGTTGTGAAATGATTCAAAGGTGAATGCCACATCATCTAGATCATTCACAAACAAAATCCAAAGAAAAAGAAGTCAAATAAGATTAAATAATGCAAATGGTCACTTTGGCCATTTTATTCCACTAGGCCACTTTAGGTGTTCCTAGAAGTGAATTTCAAACAGAAACATTCTCAACTCTCTTCACCCCTTGCTAGTACAAGTAAAGATCTACCAAGGCCCATTTTGAAATCTTATAGAAACCTTTAGCAAGACAATTTAAATGACATTTGAAAAGTGAATCCATTACATATGCATAGATCCCACTTTTTCAAAAACCACTCAAATGAACTCCCCTTGCCAATCCCAAGCAAACAAAGACTACCAAGCATAAGATCAAGTCACACATCAAAAATCTTTTCAAAATTCAAATTTAAATTTCTTGCGGCCATTGTGTCGAACACCTGGTGATCACAAACTAAACTGCCTAACTATTACTGTTGCTAATCAAAGCCTTGTCCCCAATTTGACCCTCTTATCTCTCCTCTGTCCCCTCTTAACCTAACCCAGCCCCAGACAACACCCCCCTTCACCGCTGCGCCAGTACCGCGTCGCCCAAAGATGGTCGTCGCCGGTCGACCATGCCCAAGTCGCAGGAGACCACCCCGCCCTCTTTCGCCGTTCCTAGGAGGTAGGCGTGATCACATCGCTGCCCCTGTTCCAGCTTCGAGCCCTGCCAAGCACTAGACCACCCGTAGAGCACCGCGCTCTACGCCTCTGCGGCATGCACAGATCGCGCTAGTGCGCCGCGCCTGACAGACGTGCACATGCCACGCCTCGACCGCAGCCCGTGCGTGCCGCATCGCCATGACCCCAGGATGCCCCCGAACATGCCCTTTTGCCACTGTTTGGCCCGCAGCCACCACACGCCGCGTCGAACGCCGCCTCTTCCGCTCAGAGCACCAGCCACGCTCGACTGATTGCCACCGCCCCTAGCCACGCCTTTACGCCGTAGAGGACCGCCAGGAGACCGTGCATCGATCGCCGCTCGCAGCCACGCCTCTAGCAGCCCATAGCCATGTCGCCACCGTCGCCTGACCATGCCGCACTGCCTCACCGTCGAGCCTATAAAAGGAGGCCTCCCCCAGCCTCATTCTGCACACCACTCACCACCTCTCTCACCACTGAGCCTTCCCCACTTCTCCCCAGAGCCAATCGAGCCCTCAGTCATGGGAATTCCACCGGAGCTGGCCGCTACTGGAGGAGAAGGGCCCCGTTGATTGCGACTGCCCTAGGAACTGCTGCGACCATGCCTAGAACCGCCGCCGTCCACCAGTTCGATCGCCCCCATCGCCACGTCTAGCTGGAGCCCTGGTAAGCCCCCACGTACCCCCACCGTGCCGCTAGAGTTAGCTCTCTCCGGCGACCTGTTCGCCGGGGATGAAGATCCTCAGCCATTGATCCACCTTTTAATCGTAGCGCTGAGAGTGCCCCGTAACGTTTCGCGTTGGATGTGTCATAGATGTTTTTCTATTTAGATTTAAACTAGATTCGGTCCACTTGTTTAAAAATCAGTTCAAAGAGATCCACTTAACCAAATGCATGATTCAAATTTTGCTAGAAAGATAATTAAAACCTCTATCCAGGCCCGTTGGATTTAAATCAATTGGAGTTAGAGATCACATATAGAAAAAATAACAAAACAAAGATTTTTCTGCATTCAAACATTTTTCTAAAATCAACCATAATAGCTTTTGAGTTGTTTCCAACTCTCAAAAATCACATTTGATAATATCTATCTGAATATGTAATAATATCTAGGTTTACATGCAGTGACTTTGGACTAGTACCAAAATAATGCTATATAGGAATTTTTAGTCACTTTAAATCATTTAAATAATAAACTTAAACTTATTGAAATGTGATCAAACATTTAAATCACATTCCCATGTGTTAGAATATGTGGTGATGACATGTGTCCACATGATCCCATATTTTAATTGGAGAATATTAAATCTTAATTAATTTCAATGAGTAGAAATTACTTTTCTCAAATAAAATGAATGAAACTAGTGCTTTAAATCTTGTGATGATTGTGATGATACTAGATCATCAAGTGCGTGCCTTAGTGTGCTAAATAGACTAGTTAAGTATTGGTTGGTGATTGTGTATCCCATATGTATTTATAGACGATGTCTACGAGGAGGAGGAGTTCTACACCGAAGAAGATGAAGAGAACTTCAATCACTGCACCAATCAAGGCAAGCTATTATTAGCAAGCTAGAATTATACAAGATAACCTAAGCAAGATGCATTAGGCATGCTTTGGTTATACCTTTAGATTTATACCCATTCCAAGTATTACTTACAAGTTTTACCTTTTGCTTTACCAAAGTTTCTTTACTTTTAGCAATGCTTTGTGAGATGTTAGAAAGTAGTATAGATAACATAAAGAGTATAAAACTTGGCCTATACTAGATGTCATTCTATGGCATGAGATTGAGATTAGCATCCCACCTTAGTGAACACTCTTAACTTAGTAGTTAGTGCTAAACCAAAAACTTGATCACTCTAGATGGGAATACTTGGTGCAAATGATTATGAAAACCTTGGAATAATGAGTCATTCTATTGAGATGTTTTGACATGTGTTGAGAAACACAAATGGTTTATGATGATGAAAATGTTGAGGCATGAGCCTTAGCCCTTTATAAAAACTGATGGTTGGGTTCGGATGCGATACCATTCCAATTTTACCGTACAACCAAAATACCTGAATTGGGTAAGGCTTAGCCAGAAGTTTATATGCATTAGTATGGGTTCCCTCACAGAGGAGGTTTGAGCTGAGGCTACCTCTTGATGTTGTCCACCTTTGCAGTGCCCAGGATGGCAGATGGCCATGGCTGGGAGTAGGAGAGGTGCTTATACTAGAGTGTGTAAAGGAAAGGTTATGATTGATTATCCACATACTTAGTATGATGATTTGGGGTTATCCCTAACGGATGTATCGAATTTTGTGGTGAAAGTGTACCACCTCTGCAGAGTGTCAAACTATTCGAATAGCCGTGTCCGCGGTCATGGACAGTTGGAGTTGGCCATACTGTTCCATCGTCATATGTTTTCAAAATGACTCGTGAAGTGAACTATGATTTTGACTTGATCACAACAGGGTTATGACTATGAAAACTAAGTACCCACTTAGGTGATTTAGAACTTTATTTTATATTTCTTTGTTTCTGAACTCAGCTTAGGTTTCAAACTTAACTTTGCAAGTAAACTTAGAGCTTAGCATTCCTACTAGAACTACCTTACTTGTTAGTGATAGTTTGCGAGTACTTAAAGAGTACTCATGGATTTGTCCCTGGCTATTCCCATGGCCAGAATGAGGAGGACTATCAAGAAGAAGGATAGCAGGATGGCTATGACAACTAGGATCATTTCCCATTGTCAGCATTGCCTGTGACACTGAAGCTGGAGCCTACCGCTATGCTTATTATTCTGCTACTTGTTTGTATTAAGACTGGATCATGAGATCCTTTGTAACATCCCAAAACTTCATCCAGGGTTAATTAAGATCCAAATCATCAAATTTAGAGTTAACAAAAACTTTTCCATTTAAAAATATTAAAGCATTCATATGTGTGTGCATATAATTTAGGAGTTGATTGGAATTGCCATGTTTGAGTGATCCATTGATTGAAAAATGATTCTTAGGTGAATTAAACATCATCTAGATCTTTATAAAACAAATCTCAAAGAAAAACAAATCAAAATGAATAAAAGAAGGAAATGGTCATTTGTGCCATTTTAATCACCATGCCTACTTTAGATATTCCTAGAACTCAAATCCTAACAGAAACAAATGTGGATCTTTGCACCCCTTGCTAGTACAAGTAGTGATGTACCAAGGCCCACTTTGTGATCCTCCAAAAACTTTCAAACACTAATTTTAAATGGCATTTGAAAATTGAATCTAGTGTAGGTATCAAGATCACACTTATTCAAAAACCACTCAAATGAACCCCATTTTCAAAACCCAAGCAACCAGAGATGCTCCAGCATGTGATCACCAACTCCACCAAAATTCAGCCCAAAATTCAAATATTTGGTTCATGCGGCCATTGTGTCGAACACCTGGCAGGCAGAATCAAAATGGCCTAACTTATACTGTTTTTGATCGAATTTTGTCGAACCATTTGAACCCTAGTAGATGCCCTTGTCTCCCCCAGACCCAACCAAGCCATCAAGAGGCTACCCCTTAGCCATTTGCAGCAGTGTCGCGCCACCTGAGCACCATGCTCGCCGGTCGAGAATGGATAGCTCGCAGCCGACCGCCCCTCTCTCCATCGCCATGTCTAGGAGCTAGACCAGACCACACCACCGCCCTCTGTCTCCTCCCCGAGTAGAGCCGAGCCATGGACCACCCGCAGAGTGCCGTGCCCAAACCGTCCGCACCATGCCGAGCACGCGCCAGACCGCCGCGCCCGACAGGCATGCACACACCGCACCTCGACCACAGCATGCACGCATCGCTTCGCCACGACCCCAGGAACCGCCCGGACATACCCATTCGCCGCCGCTTGACCTACAGCCCCCGTGCGTCGTGTCGAACGCCGCCTCTGCCGCGCAGAGCACCAGCCTCACCTGACCAGATGCCACCGCCCCTAGCCGTGCATTTAAGCCGTAGAGCACCACTAGGAGGCAGGCCACCGTCCCCTACCTCCAGCCAAGATGATAACACGCTGTACAACCCTCGCCGGAGTCGCCAGCCCATCCCGTTCGGTCGCTTCGTCGAACTATAAATAGAGGCCACCCCCAGCCCCATTCTACACACCAGCTCACTCCCCTCTCTCCACTGATCCTTCCACCCCATCCCTGGAGCAAGGCGGGCTGTCGTTCGCCAAAATTTTGCCGGAGCTTGCCGCAGCAGAGGAGGAGAGGCCCTGTTGATTGCGAATGCCCCAGGAGCCGCCCCCAGTACCAGGAGAACCGTCGTGGACCACACGTTCGATCGCCCCATCTCCACGTCTAGATGGAGCCCTGGTAAGCCCCTGCGTACCCCCACCGAGCCGCTAGGGTTAGCTCTCGCCGGCGAGCTGTTCGCCGGGGACGACGATCCTCAGCCGTTGATCCACCTTTTAATCGTAGCACTGAGAGTGCCCCGTACCGCTTAGCGTTTGATGTGTCACTGACATGCGGGACCCTCCTGTCAGTTTTCCTTAGTGTCGCGGAGCGTCACTGGGCCGGCCCGTTAGTTTTCCCGCGCTAGCCCACGAATTCAAATATAGATTTTTCTATTTTAGTTTGAACTCACTTATGTCGCTTAGTTTAAAAATCCATTTAGGAAGATTTACTGAGCCAAATTGAGTGATTCAAATTTTGTTAGAAAGCTACTGAAAAGATCTATCCAAGCCCGTTGGATTTAATTCATTTAGAGTTAGAGATCTCTCCTAGTAAAAATAACAAGACAGAAGCATTTGCACATTCAAACATTTTTATAAAATCAACCATGATAACTTTTGAGTTGATTCCAACTCTCAAAAATCACATTTAATCATACCTATGTGAATATGTAATAATATTAGGGTTTACATGCAGTGACTTTGGACTAGTACCAAAATAATGCTATATAGGCATTTCTAGTCACTTTAAATCATTAAATATTAAACTTAAACTTAATTAAATGTGATCCAACCTTTAAATCACATTCCCTTATGTTAGAATATGTGGTGATGACATGTGCCAACATGATCCCATATTTTAAGTGGAGAATATTAAATCTTAGTTATTTTCAATGAGTAGAAATTACTTTTCTTAAATAAAAATAATGAAGCTAGTTAATAAAACCTTGTGATGCTTGTGATGATAATAGATCATCAAATGTGTGCCTTAGAGTGCTAAGTAGACTAGTTAAATATTGCTTGGTGATTGTGTACTCCGTATGTATTTATAGCTTGGTGATTGTGTACTCCGTATGTTAGATCCAAGAGGAGGAGGAAGAAAACTTCAACCACTACACCAACCAAGGCAAGCAAGCACTATACCAGTGAACCCTTGCAAGCTAACCCTTGCAATCTAGATAACCCAAGCAAAGACTTTAGACATGCTTTGGTTATACCATTTTGACTATTACCTACCCCAAGTTTTATTTCCAAGATTTACTTTCTTTACTTTACCAAAGTCCTTTACTTGGTTTGAAGGTAGCATAAAGAGTATAAAACTTGACCTATCTAGATAACCTTAGATGTCATCCTATGGCATGAGATTGATCTTAGCATCCCACATTAGTGAACACTCTTAACTTAGTAGTTTAGAGCTAAACTAAAACTTGAGTCACTTTAGATGGGAACATTTGGTGAAAATGAATTGTGAAAACCTTGTAATGATGAGTCATTCTATTGAGATGTTTTGACATGTGTTGAAAAACACAAATGGTTTATGATGATGAAAATGTTGAGGCATGAGCCTTAGCCCTTTTACAAAAACTGATGGTTGGATTCGGATGCGATACCATTCCAAATTTTACCGTACAACCACAATACCTGAATTGGGTAAGGCTTAGCCGGAAGTTTATATGCATTAGTATTAGTTCCCTCATGGGAGAGATTTGAGCTGAGGCTACCTCTCAATGTTGTCCACCTATGCAGCGCCCAAGATGACAGATGGTCATGGTTGGTAGGCCATGCTCATAGGAGAGGTGCTTATACTAGGGTGTGTAAAGGAAAGGTTATGTTTGATTATCTGCATACTAAGTATGATGATTCAGGGTTATCCCTGACAGATGTATCGAATCTTGTGGTGAAAGTGTACCACCTCTGCAGAGTGTCAAACTATTCGAATAGCCGCGTCCGCGGTTATGGACAGTTGGAGTGGCCATACTGTTTCGTTGTCAGATATTTTCAAAATGACTTATGAAATGAATGATGAATCTTGACTTGACCACAACAGGGTTGTGACTATGACACTAGCTTCTCAACTTAAGTGATTCTAGAACTTTATTTTATCTTTCTTGTTTCAGAACTCAGCTTAGGTTTCAAACTTAACTTTACAAATAAACATAGAGTTAGTATTTCCCACTAGTACTACCTTACTTGTTAGTGGTAGTTTGCGAGTACTTAAAGAGTACTCATGGCTTTTGTCCCTGGCTATTCCTATGGCCAGACTATGAAGGAGACTACCAAGATGACAGATAGTAAGACGGCTATGATAACTAGGACTATCTGCCTTCGTCAGCATTGCCTGTGCCCCTGAAGATGGACCCCACCGCTACGCTTATTATTTATTGCGCTGCTTGTTGTATTAAGACTGGATCATGAGATCCTTATTTGTCTAAGACCGTATTTATGGTTTGTAATGGATGATGTACTGTGATATCCAATCTGTTATGTCTCGCAAAAATGGTAATCCTGGGATTGCGATGTATGACATAAGAGGCATCTGGGATTAAAAATCCGGGTGTTGACAAGTTGGTATCAGAGCCATCCTGACCATAGGATACCCTAGTTAGAATGGACGTCCGAACAAAAACTTAATTTCAAAACCAAAGTGAGTATTTATGAAAAACTATTTCCTCTCTTGCCCTTGGGAATTCATTCTTTCTCAAAAATTCATGTTCCTCAAATTCTTACATTACTACATAAAATTGACACACTTGATCACTTCACTAAATTCCTCATCCTAAATTCTTGTAGATGGAGACTCGGTTCAGCAAGTTCTACCAGTTGGGCAACGGAGGCCAACTGATCTTCGAGAGGGATCTAGATTCACTGTCTGAGTTATTGGGACACCCACATCCGGAGTTTCTTGGAGCTCAACTTCCTGGACCCCCAGGAGGAGATTTAAAGTGGCTAGTCACTGCTAATATTCGAGGAAGCATAGAAGCACCAACGTCCGGGAGAATCCAGTTCTCCGTCAGAGAGAACAACTGGCAAGATGGATTAGCCAGGGCAATGCATGAAGCTCTCGCACGTCTATGTGCCCTCTGTGTCAACCAAATCCAAGGAACCCGCTTTGCATACTATGCAAGGCGTGACTTCATGGGAATGCCAATGGAGATGCCGGGTCACCCGAAGTTGAAGCGTCAAGTGGAGAACCTTGACGTCCTGCTGTACGATCGCCAGAAGGAATTGGACAATGATAGGGAGTGTGCCAACCACAACCGTGCCATTGCCGCCCAGAAGGCCCAGATTTTCTCACTGCTTGTCAAGGACCGTCAGTCTCTTTGCCTCCAACGCTAAAATAAGTATCGCACCATCGCCCGTCTTTGAAAGAGGGTGGCCTACCTCGAGAAGACCGTCAAGGAGCAAGAAGCTCAGCTTGCAGCAAAGGAGGAAGAAGAGGAGGGTGAAGACATCCAGGGAGATATGGATTCTTACCTCAGCAATGATGATGACTTTATGGAGGAAGATGTCGTGGACTTCTACACCGACGATGACAACTCCGACTTCACCGATGATGAGTAGATGCACTAGATCACTGTCATAGAATGAGATGTATCGGTCCCATTGTATCATAGCTTGCAGAATGGTTCTTAAAACCATCTGTTTTCCTTTGATGTTGGGGTGTGTGTTTGTATCGTGTGCTTTGCTTGAATGAATGGAGAGAATTTAGTTGCAAAAACCTGAGTCAAACTCAATGTTTTAGCCTTGAAATCAAAACCATGAACCTTAGAACTTCCCTCTTACCCCTTTATCTACCTCAATCTTCAGATGACTCGTGGAAACCAAGGAGGGAGCAGCTCGTCGCAAGAACCAATGCTACAGATCCTGCAAAATCTCATCGCAGACCGGGAAGCAAGCAGGGCAGAGCTCCAAGCTAATCTAGCAACACTGCAACAGATCGCCCAGATGGCGCTCAACAACCAGAACCATGGAAATTCAGGATCATCAAGGATCCAAGTTGAAAAACTTTCAGAACACCAATCCCCCAATCTTTAGCACTTCAGAGAACCCATTAGATGTAGATGACTGGTTGCAGACTATAGAGAACAATCTAGAAGTAGCCAGAGTTGATGACAACGAGAAGGTTCTCTTTGCCACCCACTACTTGGCAAGATATGCAAGAGCATGGTGGAACAGCATCCGCCTGATGAACCATGGTCAAGTGATGACATGGGTGTTGGGTCCGCAGCATAGAAAACAAAAAAATTCCTACGGTGTGAACTACACGCCAAGATCTATCTACTAGGTACAAAGCAACGGGTGGACATACATCCAACGAGAACTTACCCTCGTAGACAACTAGCTTTGTTAACGAGTAGGAACTCGTGGTCGATGTAGTCGTACACTTGCCGATCTCAAGATCGTGATGAAGTCTAGCAGGTCCGACTCCAGCACGTCCATCAGATCCAGCTCCAGCACCACCAAGTCCAGCACCGCAAAGCAGCAGTGCATTCGTGATCACACACACGTCCGGTACCCTGACAACCTCCGTCCCTCGCTCCAGCAAAGCAGCGGAAGCAGCAACTCCTTTTCCAGATAAAGCCACCGGGAATATGTATCTCGCTAATCCGAGACCATGGGGAAATAATACTAGAGAGGGAGAGAGATCCTTCACAAGGAGGTGTGAGTGAGAAGTGAGGAGGGGTTGGCCTTTTATAGGAGGAGGGGGGTGCCCCTCCTTCATGGCCGGCGCATGGAGGGGGTGACCCTTGACCTCCTCCATTCATGTGGTGGTAACCCCTCCACATTAAAATGCCCCTTCACATTCTTTTTTAAAGTCTCCACTTTAAATGCATTAAATTTCTCCAAATTTAATGCTCTCTCATTTAATAAAACTCTTTTATTATTTCTATTCAGAATTTTGTTAATTACTTTAATTAACAAACATTCACATAAAACCCCCTGCAACATTTCAATATTACATGCAAAACCAATTTCAGCATTTTCACCCGAAACAGTTTCGGTGTCTATTGAAATAATTCCAGCGCTTTCTTATATCTTTATCTGAAACATATTTGCTCCAAATGGTGTCGGTATCCCTTAAGTGTGTCACCCTACGGTTCGCGAATAATGCAGACATGATCGAGACCCCTCTCCGATCATAATCAGCAGCGGGACCTGGAGATCCATACTGACTCCTACACATTCAACGATGACTTCTGTGATCGTGAGAACCTTTAACGCTAGTAACTAAATCCCTTTGTCCCGCGATATATTACATGTCCGAGATTCCATCATCGGTATCTCCATACCTAGTTTGATCTCGTTACCGACATGCACTCTTTTCTCGTTCCCGTGATATAACATTCTAGTGATCACATCACTTGCTTGCAAGCTATTTCAATGTGATATCACCGAGAGGGCCCAGAGTATATCTATCCATCATCGGGATGGACAAATCCCACTCTTGATCCATGAGCCTCAACATAACACCTTCGTAGCACTGAACCCACCTTTATAGTCACCCTGTTACGGTGTGACGTTTGATGTTATCAAGATACTCTTCCGGTGTTAGCAATTAACATGATCTCATGGTCTAAGGACTAAGATTACTTCGTATGATGTTATAGCAATATAAACATAATGACTTGATCGTAATGCTATACTTCGGATGAATGTTCATCACATCATTCCACCAATGGTGTGACCTTGTTATTAACAACATCCAATGTCCATGATCAGGAAACCTTGATCATCTTGTTAATCAATAAGCTAGTCTATAAGAGAGGCACAACTAGGAACCCTTTTTGTTTATTAAACACACATGTATTGATGTTTCAGATCAATACAATTCTAGCATGTAAAATAAACATTTATCATAAACATGGAATAAGATAATAACCACTTTATTATTGCCTCTCGGGCATATTCCCTTCAGTCTCCCACTTGCACTAGAGTCAATAATCTAGTTTGAAAAACTTTGCGTATTGAACACCTATGGCTTTCTGGTGTTGCATATACGCTATTGCTAGTGGTTAACATAATCTCTGGATCTGACAGTTTTAGGTCCGTGTGTATTTGCATGTCACTGCGTCTCTACGCATCACTCATTCTCGAATGAGATGGCATTGTATAGATTTGGTCCTTTGGTGAGACATTTAGTTCGTTCGGCTCAAAATATGTCGATATTATTGTCACACAATATATCTTCATAGTATTAGCCCACTTTGAACCACACCTAGTTTGATAACAAACTACTTATCACAAATGTCCTCCTTTGCTGCTACTATAGCAGTCATATAGTTAGCCTTTTGTTGTAGTATCCATCACAATGTCTCAACTTTGGAACTCATCCAAATCCATCATGGAACATCCTTTCCATTACATTGTGCCACCCATAGTCTAAATTGAGATAAATTTAATTTGTATCTTGTGACAAAACTAGTATCAATGTAACACTTTACAATGAACTACCTTTAACTATTTGTCACTTATACATTATATATTCTTAGTTCTTCCAAAGCTCGTAAGAATATCTTTACTATTGTCCAATGATCATCTTATGAATCATTCTGGTATATGCTCATAACATTTAGAGCATAGGACATTCTGCATATATACATATCATGGTATAATCGATCAAAATCTTCATGTGATTTTACTCACCAAGTCTTGAAACACTTGAATTTTGATACAATCCTTTCCATGCAGCAAGAACCTTTCTTGTTGTTTCCATATTGAACCCTTTCAATATCTCATATATATATGTCTGGCACAACCATATTAGCGCCTTAATCTATCCATATAGATATTGATGCCTAATATTCCGGGTTTGCCCAAGTCTTTCATCGAAATCTTATTTTAATGAAATTCTTAACTTGTGTTAATACAAGATACATCATTTCCAATCAACAATATTTCCTCTACATAATGTATTAGAAATATGTCTCAGCGCTCCCACTTAATTTCTTGCAAATGCAAGCATCTTCATCATCTCCGATGAATTTAAACTCTTTTAACAGTTTCATCATGGTGAAGATTCCAACTCCGCTATGCTTACTTCAACTATTGAAGTTTACATGCCCTTTTAGCACCCTTTGAATTAACAAAACCCTTCGGACCATGTCATGTACATGTCCTAGGTTACCGTTCTATTAGAAGAACCTTGTTTCGTTTTATTCAACTACCATATACCAAATTATATGTAGTGGTTGCTACATTAATCCGTCAAGACTATATATCGCTATGAAAGATCAAATCTTGTCATAGTCAACTCCTTGAACATTGTCGTAAACTTCTTTCTGACATGTCGACTATTTCATAGATGTTAAACATCCATGTCTTATTTCTTTATAGATCCAAACACGACCGATAGGCTTCACGCCTTTCCGGAGGGTCTTCCAAGTTCAGAAACTTGTTTTCTCGTGTATGGATACTATCACGGATTCTATGACTTCTAGTCATTTTATGGAGTCAGGGCCCATCATCGCTTCTTTGCATGTAGTCGGTTCATCATTGTCAAAACAATAACGACTTGCTTATCAAATCTTACTATTGGATTCTTACCGACCCACACGGTTCTATAGGAACTCTAATCTCCGAGATCACACCTTTTGTAATCACGAGAGCCATGAGCATTGTGGCCGCCACCGAGACACTTTCTGGCGCTGCGCTACTTAGCACATATAGCTAAGGTTCAACAACCTTATCAAAGTTCTATTGTCCTCCCACTTAACTTTTCACGAAAAATTCCTTCTCAAGAAACTTGACGTTCCAAGCAACAAACTCTTTTGTCCTCGGTGTTATGGAGAAATTCCCAAAAAATTCTTTGGGATAACCTACAAAGACGTGCTTATCCGACTTTGGTTGTAACCATTTTACTTATGCATAGCATACCAAAATTTAAGAAAAGACAATTCGGGTTTTATCCCAAACCATAACTCATATAGTGTCATTTCAATGGATCACGATGGTGCTCTTTTCAGTGTAAAAGAGGTAATCTCTAAAGCTTCAATCTTTAAAACATAATGGCAGTTTTATAAATGATACCTTTGATCTTACCATGTCAAACATGGTTTGATTTCATCTCTCGAATATGCCATACTCTTGTGGTTTATCAGGAAATCCAAATTCATGGAACAATTCCTCAAATCTTAGGTGTTTTGCTAAACATGTAACTCAAATATCTTCCTTTATGATCGAATCATAAACTCTTTATTTTCTTGTTACAATGATTTTCCACTTCATCTTGAAAGTCTTTGAACAATTTTCAAATGTTTCATACGTCTTCCTTATTAAGTAAATATACAGATATATTCACTCAAATTTTCGGAGAAAGCATATGAAGCAAAAAGATCCATCGCATATGGCTACACATAATGGACTATGCACATCAGCATGCACAATTTCCAATAATCTAGTCATCCGTTCCTCTCTGGCCTATGGACGGAGTTTCAATTATCTCGAGGAAAGTCTCACATGCGTCAATTGATCAAAATCAAAGACTCCAAAAATCCATCAACATGGAGTTTCTTCATGTTTTCTTTCAAATATAATTTAAACAGCGATGTTACTTCATAAGTGATCTTTTAATCATTTGTCTTGCGACATTTTAGCAATAGTGTTTATGGATGTGATTTCTCCAACTAGACTTGTAAAAGTTCATCCATCCATTATGGAATACGGTAATTATTTGAACAGCCATTGTTCTCATGATACCGGAACAAAATAACAATTATTTAAACAAATCTTGAAGGCTTGGTTTGATGACAACGAAAAACACAATAACACTTTATTTGTTTTCGATGAACATCATCACTCATTCTCTTGCTGGTTACTTAGGCCATTGTAGTTCATGAATTGCGTTGTCCTGTATGACACTTCATACCAACCAATTCGGTATCCAATACCGGTATCCAATACCTAAGAACCACATTATTTAACAAGCAAGGAATATAGCCATAACATGTATATCTTCTATATACCTAAATTGGACATCTCCAACCTTTTATTTTCTGCCAAATATTTTATAGGTTCTCTTTTAGCAATTCCTTTTCTTTTAAAAGAATCTATCAACATCAATAGTGGTGTCATCAACATGACACATGGTACAAAGCGTATATAGTCAAATACTAATACCTTTGGACTTGCACTTTGAAGTGGATCACCATCATCAAATGTTTGGTGTTCTTTCAAAAATCCATTCTTTAGTAATCTATTAGTGTAGTAAACATTTTACTTACATCTTCTATTCATCCTTATCATGACAACTTTCATGA
This sequence comes from Avena insularis, assembly GCA_023614405.1. NCBI lineage: Eukaryota > Viridiplantae > Streptophyta > Magnoliopsida > Poales > Poaceae > Avena > Avena insularis. Next base: position 478,995,144 of record CM042686.1, on the reverse strand, counting down.
TCAAGCTACTATAGCCTATAAGGAAGAATCGCGAGTATAATATCAGTTCCCAAAACCTTTTTGGTAGATTCGGATGCCTAGCATCTCCATCCTTCACAAATTCTCATACAATATGAGAACATGTATTTTGCTAAATTATACTCTATCATAATGCAACCAAAAACATTGTTTCAGATATCAGAATATCTTTCACACATGATGGTTTCTGAAACAATTTCCAGCTCCAATATAATCTTGATATTAAAACAACTTTTTTGAATATCAATAATCATGGAGGCAAACATGATACTTTAGATACTAACATTGGAATTCTTACTCTTGATTTAATACTAATTATTAAACTTCATGGAGTAAATAGAGTTTGCTGAAAGTTTGCAATAGGACTTATAAACTTTAAATTGACATTCAAAACAATACAATACCAGTTCGTAAAGTAAATATCCAGAATTCTATAATTCTATTATCTCAAATAAAAACTAAGCATAAGGTAGAAAACGGATGCCAATGACTACAACAAACTATGCAAATTCACTTTGATTTAATTTATGACAAATTTGGTTCGACTAATCCAAATTAGAAATGAACTCCCACTCAAAAACGACATCCCTCGTGCCTTTTTGGTGATTACATGAACCAAATCCACTACACCAAGTCCGGTCATCACGTGAGTTGATGTAGCTTCAAAGGCGAGCATCTATATGGGCATCATATCAACTATATGACTCATGCTTAACCTTTCGGTCCGTGTTCCGTGGCCATGTCTGTACATGCTAGGTTCGCCAAGTAAGAACCTTAGTACTCGCATGTGTAAAACTGTCTTACACCCGTTTGTATGAAAGCGTAGAGTCAAGTACACCCGATCATCACGTGATGTCTCGAAATACGATCCACAAAACGGTGCATACTTAAGGAAGAACACATTTTTATCTTGATATCTAAAAGAGGGATCATCTTACAATGCTGTAAAGCGCCAAACTAGCAGTATAAGATGCTAACATCTAATGTGTAAAGTGAGATGATATGGTCCATGCATTTGATCTCTATCATTTGCATCGTGGTATGATCTCTATCATTCCTTTGTGTGTAAGGCCAAGGTCTATGAAACTTACAGGCGAGTGTGTTGTAAGAGTATCTATCATACATCTACTTAGAAAAATACCATATCAAGACACTAGCCCAGCAACGATCTAAACTAGACGCCTCTAATTTATCAATTACAAGTTTTACGTGGCTTAGGGCTTTCGGAGATAGAACTGGTCTTACCTATGAACATGAACCACAACGAGGATAACCAAGTTATTAGCAACTCGTTGTAAATCAGATATTGACTATAGTAGGAGAAGACACCGCCATGACCACTTATGCAAAACAAGTTGCATGTCGATCGTGGAATCGGTCTCATGTATGCGATGACATGTAAGGTTGGTCCGGCTTCATCCCACTATGCCACCAATATCCAAAATACATAGAAGATGCAATAACATGATCATCATCCCACATATCAACATATGTGTACTACCCATGCTAAGCACCTACGCATAGATCGTGCTCGATACCCTTTGTTGGGTCCATGACATAGAAACAAAAAATTTCCTACGGTGTGAACTACACGCCAAGATCTATCTACTAGGTACAAAGCAACGGGTGGAAATACATCCAACGAGAACTTACCCTCGTAGACAACGAGCTTTGTTAACGAGTAGGAACTCGTGGTTGATGTAGTCGTACACTTGCCGATCTCAAGATCGTGATGAAGTCCAGCAGGTCCGGCTCAGACATCCATCGATCCAGCTCCAGCACCACCAAGTCCAGCACCGCAGCAGCGGTGCATTCGTGATCGCCAGACACGCCCGTCGACCTTTGTCCCTCGCTCCAGCAAAGCAGGCGACAACTCTTTTCCAGATAAAGCCACGGGAACATGTATCTCGCTAATCCGAGACCATGGGAAATAATACTAGAAGGGGAGAGAGATCCTTCACAAGGAGGTGTGAGTCAGAAGTGAGGAGGGGGTGGCCTTTTATAGGAGGAGGGGGGTGCCCCTCCTTCATGGCCGGCGCATGGAGGGGGTGACCCTTGACCTCCTCCATTCATGTGGTGGTAACCCCTCCACATTAAAATGCCCCTTCACATTCTCTTTTAAAGTCTCCACTTTAAATGCATTAAATTTCTCCAAATTTAATGCTCTCTCATTTAATAAAACTCTTTTATTATTTTTATTCAGAATTGTGTTAATTACTTTAATTAACAAACATTCACATAAAACCCCCTGCAACATTTCAATATTACATGCAGAACCAATTTCAGCATTCTCAAGCGAAACAGTTTCGGTGTCTATTGAAATAATTCCAGCGCTTTCTTAAATCTTTATCTGAAACATATTTGCTCCAAATGGTGTCGGTATCCCTTAAGTGTGTCACCCTACGGTTCGCGAATAATGCAGACATGATCGAGACCCCTCTCCGATCAATAATCAGCAGCGAGACCTGGAGATCCATACTGACTACTACACATTCAACGATGACTTCTGTGATCGTGAGAACCTTTAACTCTAGTACCTAAATCCCTTTGTCCCGTGATATATTACATGTCCGAGATTCGATCATCGGTATCTCCATACCTAGTTTGATCTCGTTACTGACATGCACTCTTTTCTCGTTCCCGTGATATAACATTCTAGTGATCACATCACTTGCTTGCAAGCTATTTCAATGTGATATCACCGAGAGGGCCCAGAGTATATCTATCCGTCATCGGGATGGACAAATCCCACTCTTGATCCATGAGCCTCAACATAACACCTTCATAGCAATGAACCCACCTTTATAGTCACCCTGTTACGGTGTGACGTTTGATGTTATCAAGATACTCTTCCGGTGTTAGCAATTAACATGATCTCATGGTCTAAGGATAAAGATTACTTCGTATGATGTTATAGCAATATAAACATAATGACTTTGATCGTAATGCTATACTTCGGATGAATGTTCATCACATCATTCCACCAATGGTGTGACCTTGTTATTAACAACATCCAATGTCCATGATCAGGAAACCTTGATCATCTTGTTAATCAACAAGCTAGTCTATAAGAGAGGCATAACTAGGAACCCTTTTTGTTTATTAAACACACATGTATTGATGTTTCCGATCAATAAAATTCTAGCATGTAAAATAAACATTTATCATAAACATGGAATAATATAATAACCACTTTATTATTGCCTCTCGGGCATATTCCCTTCAATGGGAAGCCTTCAAAATCAAGTTCAGCCGCACCCATGTGCCGCAGGGCTTAGTCACCAGAATGAGAGATGAATTCAGAGAGTTCAAGCAGGGTAGAATGACTGTGGTGGAGTACCATGACAGATTCCTGTCACTTGCTAGATATGCACCTGATGAGATCAACACGGAGGCCAAGAAGAAGGAGAGGTTCTTGAACGGACTGCATGATGAGATGCAGACTGTCCTCGTCAACATCTGTTTCCAAGATCTCAAAGAGCTAGTTGACTCCGCAATTCAGATGGAAGGGAAGATTAACCAGGCAAACGACAACCGCAAAAGTCGTATGTTGCAGCAATCTGGATCCAATAGTCACCAGAAGTACCGTCCCAACCCCTCACCAGGATATGCACCGAGGAACAACCGACCCCCAATGTCTCGCCCAAGCTACCCCAACTGTAGCGGAGGCAATGTGAAGTCCGGAGGAAACAACAATCACTCCGGCAACACCAACAATTTCAACTGTGCCCCTCCCAAGAGCAACAACAACAACAACAACAACAACACCGCACCCAGGACTAGAAGCAATGATGTGCCCATCGCAGCTAAAGACAAGTCTCAGATCACCTGTTTCGAGTGTGGAGTGAAGGGTCACTATTCCAATGAGTGCCCCAAGAAGACTGCCGCCACTGCCAATGTGAATGCCCCAGCTCAACAACAGCGTCTGTGTTCAACCAGGGAGAAGATTTTCCCCAGGGAACCCTCACAACCGCAACGGTCGTCTCTTCCACATGAACGTCGAAGAAGCCCAAGAAGGGCCAGATGTAGTGCTGGGTATGTTTTCTGTCAACTCAGTTTTAGCAAGAGTATTGTTTGATTCGGGAGCATCGCATTCATTTGTCACCGAAGAATTCGCATGCACTAGTAAGATCCACCCAACCAACTTGAAGCATGTCATGATAGTTCAAATTCCTGGATCAACTACAAAAGCTAGAAAAATTTGCAAAGCTGTGCCTATTAGAAAACATGGGATAGATTTTTATGCCAACCTTATAGTACTTGGAACCAAAGGACTGGAAGTAGTACTAGGTATGGACTAGATGTCAAGGCATAAAGGACTGATAGACTGTGCTAAGAAAGCCATCACCATGACCAGTAGCTCTGGAGTAACAGTATAACATATATCTGAAACCTTACCTCGTCAATTCAAGTGCAACAAGAGTTTAGCGCTGCCCACCATTGACCAAGTTAGAGTAGTCTATGAATACCCTGACGTATTCCTAGATGAATTGCCCGGTATGCCCCCGGATAGGGATATTGAGTTCATTATTGAATTAATCCCCGGAACCGGACCCATAGCCCAGAGACCCTATAGCATGAACCCCTCAGAGTTAGTGGAACTGAAGAAGCAGCTGGATGCTATGTTGGCAACAGGCTTGATTCAACCAAGCGCATCACCATGGAGATCACCAGTGTTATTCGTCGACAAGAAAGATGGAGGCAACCATCTATGCACCGATTACAGAAAATTGAATGACGTCACCATCAAAAACAAGTACCCTTTGCCAAAGATAGAGGATCTATTTGATCAGTTGACTGGTGCCTAGGTATTCTCAAAGATTGATCTTAGGACTGGTTATCACCAACTTAAGATTCGTGCAACGGATATTCTGAAGACCGCCTTTACTACTCGCTATGGTTTATACGAGTATACGATCATGTCTTTCGGATTAACCAATGCCCCCGCTTATTTCATGAATCTCATCAATAAAATCTTTATGAATTTCCTAGATCAGTTTGTCGTTGTGTTTATCGACGATATCCTTATCTACTCCAAGTCAGAAGAAGAGCATGAGCAACATCTGAGAATCATCCTAGAAACCCTGAGAGAGCATCGGCTATATGCCAAGTTCAGCAAGTGTGAGTTTTGGCTGAAAGAAGTAGGATTCCTAGGACATATTCTGTCTGCCGGAGGAGTCTCTGTTGATCCCACCAAGATCAGAGATGTCAAAGCACGGGAAGCCCCAACCACTCAAACCCAAGTCCGTGCATTTCTCGGATTGGCGGGATATTACCACAAGTTCGTAGAAGGATTCTCGAGCATCGCCAGACCCATGACCCAATTGTTGAAGAAGGACAAGAAATTCGAGTGGACTGACAAATGTGAAGCCAGTTTCTAGGAGCTAAAGAAGAGATTGATTTCAGCCCCAATATTGATCATGCCGGATATCAAGAAACCGTTTGATGTGTATTGTGATGCATCCAAGATTGGCCTCAGATGTGTGTTGATGCAAGAAGCCAAAGTCATCGCGTATCTGTCTCGACAACTGAAGCAGCATGCGCAGAACTATCCGACCCATGATCTGGAGTTAGCAGTCATAGTGTTGGCATTGAATACATGGCGTCATTATCTAATGGGTAATCGCTATGAGATTTACTCAGATCACAAAAGCTTGAAGTATATTTTCACTCAGAAGGAGCTTAATATGAGGCAAAGGAGATGGATAGAGTTAATCAAGGATTATTACTTTAAATTCACTATCACCCCGACAAAGCCAATGTGGTAGCGGATGCTCTTAGTAGATTGCCGTGTAGGCTAAATACCATGATCAAGGAGAAGAAACCAAGTTTGTATGAGGAGTTGGAGCAGTTTAGAACTGAGCTTGTTAGCAAAGGTTTCTTAGCTAGCATTGAACTTCAACCCACTTTGATTAGCCAAATCAAGGAAGCCCAGAAGGGAAATGAAAGTATCGACGGAATCAAACATCATATTGGTATAGGAAAGGTACCTGGATTCACTGAAGACGAAGAAGGAGTTCTGTGGTACAAAGGACGTATCTGTGTGCCAGCAGATTCGGAGCTGAAGCAGGTTATCATGCAGGAAGCTCATGATACTCTTTATTCTATCCATCCCGGAGGAACGAAGATGTATCAAGATCTAAAAGAGCAATTTTGGTGCCACAAGATGAAGAGAGAAATCGGAAGCTACATCACCAAGTGTGACATCTGTCAAAGAGTCAAAGCAGAGCATTAGAGACCCGCATGATTATTGCAACCATTGCAGATTCCGAAATGGAAATGGGATTCCGTTAGAATGGACTTTATCACTGATTTGCCTACTTCGAGTAGGGGAAATGACTCAATCTGGGTCATTGTTGATAGATTGTCCAAGGTAGCTCACTTTATACCTGTCAAGACAACCTACCGGAGTTCGAAAGTAGAAGAGCTGTATATTGCTAGAATTGTTAGTCTACATGGAACCCCCAAGACCATAGTATCAGATCGAGGAACCCAGTTTACCTCGAGATTTTGGCAGAAAGTCCAGGAAGGATTAGGAACAAAGCTGAATTTCAGCATCGCTTATCACCCACAAACTGATGGACAGACAGAGAGAGTCAACCAAATCTTAGAGGATATGCTAAGAGCTTGTGTGTTGGAATACGGATCAAAATGGGAAGACTGCCTGCCTTTCGCAGAAATCTCATATAACAACAGTTATCAAGCTAGTTTGCAGATGGCACCATTTGAGTTCCTATATGGAAGAAAGTGTCGCACCCCTTTGAATTGGTCGCAATTAGGAGAGAGTCAGATTTTTGGACCCGACATTCTCCGAGAAGCTGAAGAGAAGATTCACAAAGTCCATGAGCACCTCAAGACCGCCCAATCCATACAGAAGAGTTATGCTGACAAGAGAAGGAGAGACCTGACTTTCAATGTCGGAGATTTTGTATATCTCAAGGTTTCACCATTGAAGGGAACCCAACGCTTTAGTCTGAAAGGAAAGTTAGCCCCTAGATATATCAGACCATTCAAGATTCTAAACTGTCGAGGAGAAGTATCGTATCAACTGGAACTGCCTGAAGAGATGTCAGCCATCCACAATGTGTTACATATCTCGTTACTTCGCAAATGCCTAGAAGTGCCGGAGAAGACTGAAGTTTTCAAGAACATCGATCACCGAGCTGTTGATATCAACAAGGACCTGACATATCGTGAAGTGCCCATCCGTATCCTAGAGGAAGCCTACATAACCACCAGGACCAGAAGTATCAAATTTCTAAAGATTCAATGGAGCAACCATACCGAAGAGGAAGCCACTTGGGAGCGAGAAGATTACATGAGGACAGAATTCCTAGATCTCTTTAGTTCCTAGTTTCCTTTCGTAAATCTCGGGACGAGATTTTGTTTAAGGGGGGAAGGTTTGTAACATCCCAAAACTTAATCCAGGGTTAATTAAGATCCAAATCATCAAATTTAGAGTTAACAAAAACTTTTCCATTTAAAAATATTAAAGCATTCATATGTGTGTGCATATAATTTAGGAGTTGATTGGAATTGCCATGTATGAGTGATCCATTGATTGTAAAATGATTCTTAGGTGAATTAAACATCATCTAGATCTTTCCAAAACAAATCTCAAAGAAAAACAAATCAAAATGAATAAAAGGAAATGGTCATTTGTGCCATTTTAATCACCATGCCTACTTTAGCTATTCCTAAAACTCAAATCCTAACAGAAACAAATGTGGATCTTTGCACCCCTTGCTAGTACAAGTAGTGATGTACCAAGGCCCACTTTGTGATCCTCCAAAAACTTTCAAACATTAATTTTAAATGGCATTTGAAAATTGAATCTAGTGTAGGTATCAAGATCACACTTATTCAAAAACCACTCAAATGAACCCCATTTTCAAAACCCAACCAACCAGAGATGCTCAAGAATGTGATCACCAACTCCACCAAAATTCAGCACAAAATTCAAATATTTGGTTCATGCGGCCATTGTGTCGAACACCTGGCAGGCAGAATCAAAATGGCCTAACTTATACTGTTTTTGATCAAATTTTGTCGAACCATTTGAACCCTAGTAGATGCCCTTGTCTCCCCCCAGACCCAACCAAGCCATCAAGAGGCTACCCCTTACCATTTGCAGCAGTGTCGTGCCACCTGAGCACCATGCTCGCCGGTCGAGCATGGATAGCTCGGAGCCGACCGCCCCTCTTTCCATCGCCATGTCTAGGAGCTAGACCAGACCACACCACCGCCCTCTGTCCCCTGCCCGAGCCGAGCTGAGCCATGAACCACCCGTAGAGCGCCGCGCCCAGACCGTCTGCACCATGCCGAGCACGCGCCAGAGTGCCATGCCCGACAAGCGTGCACACATCGCACCTTGACCGCAGCCCGCGCGCACCACTTCGCCATGACCCTAGGAACCGCCTGGACATACCCATTCGCCGCCGCTTGACCTGCAGCCCCCGTGCGCCGCGTCGAACGCCGCCTCTGCCACGCAGAGTACCAGCCTCACCCGACCAGATGCCACCGCCCCTAGCCGCGCATTTAAGCCGTAGAGCACCGCCAGGAGGTAGTCCACCGTCCCCTACCTCTAGCCACGATGATAGCACGATGTACAGCCCTCACCGGAGTCGCCAGCCCATCCCGTTCGGTCGTTTCGTCGAACTCTAAATAGAGGCCACCCCCAGCCCCATTCTGCACACCAGCTCACTCCCCTCTCTCCACTGATCCTTCCACCCCATCCCCGGAGCAAGGCGGGCCGCTGTTCGCCGGAATTTTGCCGGAGCTTGCCGCTGCAGAGGAGAGGCGCTGTTGATGGCGACTGCCCCAGGAGCCGCCGCTAGTACCAGGAGAGACGTCGTCGACCACACATTCGATCGCCCCCATCGCCACGTCTAGATGGAGCCCTGGTAAGCCCTCGCGTACCCCCACCGAGCCGCTGGGGTTAGCTCTCGCCGGCGACCTGTTCGCCGGGGACGACGATCCTCAGCCGTTGATCCACCTTTTAATCGTAGCGCTGAGAGTGCCCCGTACCGCTTCGCGTTTGATGTGTTGCTGACATGCGGGACCCCCCTGTCAGTTGTCCTTAGTGCCGTGGAGCGTCACTGGGCCGGTCCGTTAGTTTTCCCGCGCTAGCCCACGAATTCAAATATAGATTTTTCTATTTTAGTTTGAACTCACTTCTATCCCTTAGTTTAAAAATCCATTCAGGAAGATTTACTGAGCCAAATTGAGTGATTCAAATTTTGTTAGAAAGCTACTGAAAAGATCTATCCAATCCCGTTGGATTTAATTAATTTAGAGTTAGAGATCTCTCCTAGTAAAAATAACAAGACAGAAGCATTTGCAGATTCAAACATTTTTATAAAATCAACCATGATAGCTTTTGAGTTGATTCCAACTCTCAAAAATCACATTTAATCATACCTATCTGAGTATGTAATAATATTAGGGTTTACATGCAGTGAATTTGGACTAGTACCAAAATAATGCTATATAGGCATTTCTAGTCACTTTAAATCATTAAATATTAAACTTAAACTTAATTAAATGTGATCCAACCTTTAAATCACATTCCCTTATGTTAGAATATGTGGTGATGACATGTGCCAACATGATCCCATATTTTAAGTGGAGAATATTAAATCTTAGTTATTTCCAATGAGTAGAAATTACTTTTCTTAAATAAAAAGAATGAAGCTAGTTAATAAAACCTTGTGATGCTTGTGATGATAATAGATCATCAAATGTGTGCCTTAGAGTGCTAAGTAGACTAGTTAAATATTGCTTGGTGATTGTGTACTCCGTATGTATTTATAGCTTGGTGATTGTGTACTCCGTATGTTAGATCCAAGAGGAGGAGGAAGAAAACTTCAACCACTACACCAACCAAGGCAAGCAAGCACTATACCAGTGAACCCTTGCAAGCTAACCCTTGCAATCTAGATAACCCAAGCAAAGACTTTAGACATGCTTTGGTTATACCATTTTGACTATTACCTACCCCAAGTTTTATTTCCAAGATTTACTTTCTTTACTTTACCAAAGTCCTTTACTTGGTTTGAAGGTAGCATAAAGAGTATAAAACTTGACCTATCTAGATAACCTTAGATGTCATCCTATGGCATGAGATTGATCTTAGCATCCCACATTAGTGAACACTCTTAACTTAGTAGTTTAGAGCTAAACTAAAACTTGAGTCACTTTAGATGGGAACATTTGGTGAAAATGAATTGTGAAAACCTTGTAATGATGAGTCATTCTATTGAGATGTTTTGACATGTGTTGAGAAACACAAATGGTTTATGATGATGAAAATGTTGAGGCATGAGCCTTAGCCCTTTTACAAAAACTGATGGTTGGATTCGGATGCGATACCATTCCAAATTTTACCGTACAACCACAATACCTGAACTGGGTAAGGCTTAGCCGGAAGTTTATATGCATTAGTATTAGTTCCCTCATGGGAGAGATTTGAGCTGAGGCTACCTCTCAATGTTGTCCACCTATGCAGCGCCCAAGATGACAGATGGTCATGGTTGGGAGGCCATGCTCATAGGAGAGGTGCTTATACTAGGGTGTGTAAAGGAAAGGTTATGTTTGATTATCTGCATACTAAGTATGATGATTCAGGGTTATGCCTAACAAATGTATCGAATCTTGTGGTGAAAGTATACCACCTCTGCAGAGTGTCAAACTATTCGAATAGCTGCGTCGGCGGTTATGGACAGTTGGAGTGGCCATACTGTTTCGTTGTCAGATATTTTCAAAATGACTTATGAAATGAATGATGAATCTTGACTTGACCACAACAGGGTTGTGACTATGACACTAGCTTCTCAACTTAAGTGATTCTAGAACTTTATTTTATCTTTCTTGTTTCAGAACTCAGCTTAGGTTTCAAACTTAACTTTACAAATAAACATAGAGTTAGTATTTCCCACTAGTACTAGCTTACTTGTTAGTGGTAGTTTGCGAGTACTTAAAGAGTACTCATGGCTTTTGTCCCTGGCTATTCCTATGGCCAGACTATGAAGGAGACTACCAAGATGACAGATAGTAAGACGGCTATGATAACTAGGACTATCTGCCTTCGTCAACATTGCCTGTGCCCCTGAAGATGGACCCCACCGCTACGCTTATTATTTATTCCGTTGCTTGTTGTATTAAGACTGGATCATGAGATCCTTATTTGTGTAAGACCGTATTTATGGTTTGTAATGGATGATGTACTAGGATATCCAATTTGTTATGTCTCGCAAAAATGGTAATCCTGGGATTGCGATGTATGACATAAAAGGCATCTGGGATTAAAAATCTGGGTGTTGACATCCTTTATTTGTGTGAGACCTTATTATGGTTTGTAATGGATGTGGTACTGTGATATCCAATCTGTTATGTCTCGCAAAAATGGTAATCCTAGGATTGCGATGTATGGCATAACATGCATCTGGGATTAAAAATCTGGGTGTTGACAGCGGCCCTCATATTCAAGGGACATGAGATTGCCAACTTATACTTTGTCAAGCATATACTCCATAGTTTGTTCACTTTAACCTAAATCACTTCAAGATGCTTATGATAGGGGCAATGAGAGCTGAAAGCTAATAAATACCATAATTTTTGGAAGCTCTTTATGAAACTTGAATCCCTACTTCCTTCTATGAAGGCCTTTCTTTTTTAATTTTATGTTGAGTCTCCACCTTCTATCTTTATGCACCTATTGAGAGAGCATAGTGGCCATTCTTAGTTCTATGTGCATTGTCCCAAGACTTGTTGATTGATGCATAACTTTGATATTGCTTGTTCTTAAACTATTTGTATCTAGTAACCCTTATAAGCTTTGAAGGTGCCCTATGCATTTATGTTTGCTACTCTATGAGGGATAAGCTGAATGGTACTATGCTATGTTTTCTTTATGTGAAACAAACAAACGTCTTGCAAAGCATTGTTATTCATGAATCTTTTGTTTGTGCCTTTTCATGTTGCATCATAGTTTCTTTGCCTTATTGCTAGAAGTTTGTCCTTCATGTTATGATTGAAGTACTATGATCCTAGATTTTGAATGTTTTGCAAATACATTGATCAAGTCTTTGATGGTGCATGCACCTCAAAAATTATTCTTTCTTTTTATCACTTACCTACTCGAGGACGAGCAGGAGTTAAGCTTGGGGGTGTTGATACATTGCAAATGTATCTATAATTTTTGATGTTCCATGCTTGGTTTTATCCACTTTCTTGTGTTTTGTCCACACTTTTTATGTTCCATGCTTGGTTTTGTCCAAAGTCAGTATTTCACCGAGGGGGACACAGAGCCAGAATACGAGACGGAGAGGGGCCAGGGGCCGCCCACACCACCAGGCTGTACGACCAAGCCTGGCCCGTGCCAGGGGGTGGTGCAGCCACCTAGGGCACCCCCTCGGCCTCCCCTTTCGCCTATAAGATGCCTCCGATATAGAAACCCTAAGGACCCAATCAAAATTTCACGAAAGAGTCTATATCCGCCATCATCTCCATCCCTAGATCGGGAGGGATCTGAAGCTCTTCCCGGCACCCTGCCGGAGAGGAGAAATCACCCTGGAGGCCTTCTCCATCACCATGCATGCCTCCGGTGTGATGCGTGAGTAGTTCATCATTGGACTACGGGTCCATGTAGTAGCTAGATGATTAGTTCTTCTCCTTTGTGCTACCATGTTTAGATCTTGTGAGATCCGTTCATGATCAAGATCATCTATTTGTAATCATACATGTTGTGTTTGCGGGGATCCGATGGATATTGAGATGCTATTTCAGATTGATTATTGATTCTATCATGTCTTTGTTATTTGTGATCTTGCATGCTCTGCGTTTTTAGTAGATATCTTGGCCGAGTAGATGCTAGCAACTCCAAGAGGGAGTATTTATGCTCGATAGTGGGTTCATGCCTCTAGTAATCTGGGGAAGTGATAGAAATCTCTAAGGTACTAGATGTGCTGTTGCTACTAGGGAGAAAACAGCAATCCTTTGTTCATAGAACAATCATATTGTTTACTTTACATGCAATGCGTAATGCAATTATCTGTTGCTTGCAACTTAATACTGGAGGGGGTTTGGATTGATAAACTGAAGGTGGATTATTAGTCATAGATGCAGTTGGATTACGGTCTATGTATAATGTTGTAATGCCCAATCAAATCTCATAGGAGTCAAGATGATTAGTATATGCATGTATGCTTTCTCGATGTTTGTCAATTGCCCCGCTGTAATTTGTTCACCCAACATGTCATCTATCTTAAGGAGAACCTCCACTAGTGAACTATGGACCCCGATCCTTTCTTTTACCATCAATCTACAATTGTTTACTATTTTCTGTTTACTTTATGCAAGCTATTACTTTCTTCCACACGATATGTTTAATCCTTTGTTTTCAGCAAAACCGGTGAGATTGACAACCTCACTGTAAGTTGGGGGCAAAGTTTTATGGTTGTGTTGTGCAGGATTCCAAGTTGGAAACAACACCTTGGAGGTGTTTCCTTGCTCCTACTGGTCCGATAACCTTGGTTTCATAACTGAGGGAAAACTTGATGCTATGCTCATCATACCTTCCTCTTGGGGTTCCCCAACGAGCTCAACGTGTTGAGCCAATAATCACATAACCATAGTGAGCAATCTGTGAAGCATCCTTAATAAAAACCTATGCAAATAGAAAATAAAAAGATCACTGACATACTCAATGTCTGCTTGCCTTGTCATTTTGATATGGGAATGCTTCCGTATCATCGGGCAAGGGGTACCCCGTTGGCGGTTCTCTATTATACACATGTACTTATAATGACAAGAACTTACTCGTGACTAAAGTTGAGTAGCATGAGGTTCAGTCTTCGTAAGTAAGGGGCATGAGATTTCAACTTATAACTTGTCAAGCATATCCTCATATTTGTTCACTTTAACCTTAATCACCTAAAGATGCTTATGATAGGAGCAATGAGAGCTGAAATCTAATAAGTACCATAATTTTTGGAAGCTCTTTATGAGACTTGAATCCCTGCTTCCTTCTATGAAGGGCCTTTCTTTTACTTTTATGTTGAGTCTCCATCTTCTATCTTTATGCACCCATTGAGAGAGCATAGTGGGCATTCTTAGTTTAATGTGCATTGTCCCAAAACCTGTTGATTGATTCATAACTTTGATATTGCTTGTTCTTAAACTGTTTGTATCTAGTCACCCTTATGAAATTTAAAGGTGTCCTATGCATTTATGTTTTGCTACACCATGAGGGACAAGCAGAATACCATTTTCATTATGTTTTCTATATGTGAAACAAACAAACGTCTTTCAAAGCATTGTTATTCATGAATCTTTTGTTTGTGCCTTTTCATGATTACAACATAGTTGCTATGTCATATTGTTAGAACTATATCTTTCATGTCTATGTTAAAGCACTATGATCCTAGCTATCAATGTTTTACAAATACCTTGATCAAGATTATGATGGTGCATGTCACCTCAAAAATTATTCTTTTTATCACTTACCTACTTGAGGACGAGTAGGAGTTAAGCTTGGGGATGTTGATACGTCGTAAACGTATCTATAATTTTTGATGTTCCATGCTTATTTTATATCTACTTTCTTATGTTTTGTCCACACTTTGGAGTATTTTTACACATTTTCTAGGACTAACCTATTAACAAGATGCCACAGTGCCAGTTGCCTGTTCTACTATTTTTGGTTTCAGAAAAGCTGGAAAATAAATATTCTCGGAATTGGAGCAGACAAAATCCAAAGTCGATATTTTACCGGAAGACTCACGGAGCCAGAAGACGAGACGGCCTTGCCTCTTCGCCTATAAGATGCCTCCCGATGCAAAAACCCTAAATCATCCAGCCTCCGGCCATGAAAAGTTCCGCAGCGCCGCCGCCACCGAAGGGGAGATTCGGGGGACAGAACATCTCTGTTCCGGCACCCTGCCAGGACAGGGAAGTGCCCTCGGAGCCATCTCCATCGATCTCCACCACCATCACCGTTCCTGATTCCCATGATGATGTGGGAGTAGTTCTTCCTCGAGGCTAAGGGTTCTACCGGTAGCTATGTGTTCATCTCTCTCTATGCATGATCATATTGTGATCATGAGCTTTGTAATCAAGTATATCTGCCTTGCTACTCAAGTGCTTTAATAGATCTCTGCTCTCCCATGTGTGTGAAAGTGACAGCATGCACACCATGGTGGCACTTAGCCTAGAGATTACAAATACTTGTTATGAGTTATATTTGGAGTTGGATGTCTCTATGAAATTGTGGTGTTTGTTGGAACCATCTAGAGCTCAAGGTGACAGTGTGGGGTTATCTAGATGGGGAAAGCGGACTTTGAGGTGTGCTGTTATAGCCCTACCATGGATTAGAGTGTCCAACCGGAGAGTAGTTAAGAGTAGTATCATAAAGAGAAGATATTTATATGAGAGTGTTCACTAGTGAAAGTATGATCCCTAGGCCTTGTTTCTAAGCATTGAAACACCGTTTGCAATTAGATCTGTTACATGTTTGCTTGCTTCCATCTTTATTTCAGTTTGCCTTTAGTCTCTTCCATGCCATCAAGCTATTTTCTTGCACCGTTGTCTTATATCCATACCGCTTGTATTTTACTATCTCTTCGCCGAACTAGTGCACCTATACACCTGACAAGTGTATTGGGTGTGTTTGGGACACAAGAGACTTCTTGTATCTTGATTGCAGGGTTGCTTGAGAGGGGATACCTTTGACCACTTCCTCCCTGAGTTCGCTAAACCTTGGGTAATCCACTTAAGGGAAAACTTCCTGCTGTTCTACAAACCTCTACACTTGGATGCCCAACAATTGTCTACAAGAATAGAAGTGCGTAGACATCAGGGTCATATCATTGGAGAATGATGTGATGGACATTCCTCGAAGGATTGCAACATGATCAAGTCATATAATTCATTGTTGCAACAGCTATATCTAGACTCCTTTTCCTTAGACCGTGAGCTCATATGACTCACTGTTTTCCGAGGCTGCTTTGACTGCATCAACCGTCAACTGGTAATACGGTCGCCATAAAGGTGTACGTTGGGTATTCCGAAGGAACAGTTGATGACATGTGACTGCAAGACCGGGATTTGTTCACCCACATAACGGGTAAAGATAAATACGGCCGGCTTGGTGAGATTACATCCATCGAGGAGCACGATGAAGAAGGAGCAAGGGGTGACCTGCGAGGAGCTTTGCGACCTTGAGGTCGGCTACGAGTACGACTACATCAACCACGTTCCCCTCGGAACATTATCCACGTATGGTCTACAAGGGTATGTATTCTATACGCAATGGTTGTTACTACATTACTTCATAGATAGATCCTAGGCAGTTTTGGGGTTCCATCGTAGGAAATTTTTAGTTTTCTGCTGCGGATCCCCTACAGTGGTATCAGAGCCGATCTATGCGTAGGAGTGTTGTAAGGCTAGTACGCACAAGTATTGTGCGAGCATTGATCCCTTAGTTGTTACCCTCTAACGTGTACTTGTTTATATCGCGGTATTGTTTGATGAAGCGACCCGGACCGACCTTACGCCTATTCATACGTGAGACTGGTTCCACGCTCAACATACGGCTTGTACCGTATAAGTGGCTAGCGGGTGTCTGTCTCTCATTCGATAGTTGATATAGCATTTACAACGGAGGGTCCCGAAAGGGGTGTAGTAGAGACAACTGTTGGACCAATGTTGTGGTTGGAAAGTTCATAGATTAGAACCGGTTCTATTGCGAAAGCCCTAACAACCACGTAAACTTGCAATAGATAAAGTAGAGGCGTCTAACTTTATTTTATAGGGGGCATGTGATTATGATATGGCATTGGTTGTTGCGAAGGTAAAGTAGTTTACTTTTCTATTACTAACTAGTATAGTAATAGTCATCGTTCCGATGGACGACCTGGTGGAGGCGTCGTTGACTTGGCGTCAAACCAAGGGCAAGATGGAGATCAAGCCAGAGCACTCGATGGAGATCAAGGCGCAAGAAGCGCCATATCATATCACATTTTACATATGATGTTGATACCTAGTATTTAGATACTCAATGGTAACAAATAAGATAATCCCTATTTAATTCCAATGTTCCGTGTTCCCTTTGTGTGTGCACCACCAAGAAAGTTCTTCGTTATGAGGCGCCCTGCGGTCAGTAGGGGTCAGACATATCTACATTCGTATATAGTGGGTGTAAGCCATGTTGCACAGAGAATACACACAAGTTAGATTTAGCGAGCCTAGCATGTGCAAACATGGCCTCGGAACACAAGAGATCGAGCATGAGTCACATGGATGATGTGATTGACATTAGCGAATGTCTATCTTTGATACTGCACTGATGACCGTGATGACCGGGGAGGTGCAGAGGATAGGGATCATGTGATCACTAAAATCGTCCAGGGGATGACAATTTTAGTGGAGACCAATTATAAATTGATCTCTTATTATAAACTTAGTCTAGATGTCTGTTTGCAAATATCTTATTAGATCATGGCCTATCCCATTGAGGTCCTTTGCGACCATGGGAATATATTTCTTAATATGGAACTTAGCAAAAGGGTCCAACTACATAGATTAATACCCACGCCTGAGGGATATCCTCGTAAAAGGTGATCTTCTCTTCTTGATACAATAACCATTAGGAGATAATTCGATGACTTTGAAATGTTTGTGTTTTCTCCATAATCATCCAATAAGCCATACTCCATTCGATGGAGAATTGGACTACATTTTGTATTATGAAAATCTGGCACATAGAGTATGAGTCGTTGGATGGGTTTTCCTCCATCATGGATGAAAAGAAATATTTGGAAAAACATTTAGTGATCTTGCATTAGAGTTGAGAACTCTTGGAAGGGCTTGATTGCAATGGAGGTCGTGGATGAAAAGGTATATGTAAGATATACAAATTATAAATGTGGTTCTTGCAAAACTCTTTGCAGTTTGCAAAGTATTTGATACTTGTCCCGTTTTGTGAAAACAAAAGCTTCTGCTTGAGAATTGCTGTTTTTGAGGCAGCGTGACTTGATGACGGCAAGCAAAACAGTTGATGGACGACATCACCTCTTTGCTCAAAGTTTGACATTTGGATTAGTGGACTTGAATATAATTTGTAATCCTTGTTTGTGTGTCTTGCTTTTGGCGAGACGATTATTCATATGAACAAGTTACAAGCCAGTTTGTACTATTCTTATGAACAATACCGTTATGGTCACATTACGATTACAAACAAGTTATTCTCATCACTATGTTAATGATAATGGTTTAAACATTTATTAAAGGATTAGAATGCTAAAAGATATCCAAAGTTTAATAATGAAATTACACTATAGTTTAAGTCATTTTGGTTATTGCATGTTCTTTATGAAGATCGGGGTCCTAGATGCTTAATCTAGGGACTTTGCAAAACCATGCCTCTTGCGCAGAATGACTAAAACTCCGCATTCTGGTAAAACGGTGATATGCAAAGAAATGTTGAATCTTATACATAGTGATGTATCGTATTTTCAACAAGTAGTGGAAATCATTTACTGTGGACTTAAGTGAATAAGCGTATTTACTTAATTAAACATGAGATCGAAATGATTTGAATTGTTCAAATGAGTTCACAACAATAAGAGGATATTGAAATTAACGAGAATATGAATTCTCTTCGATTTGATCGACATGACTGAAATATTCAAGTTAAGTTTAGCATAAAAGGGACTTGTGAAATATGTTTCACAAATTATGATAATTGGACGAATTCAAACTGTGTTGAAATGTCTAAACATCATAATCATTTTGTATTACCTCTTATCAGGGTTATAGTGATCGTTAGAGTTAAAGATCAAAATAAGCAAGCACTCATTTGAAATACAAAGGAACATCTAAAGATTCGTGGAAACAACACCATAAGTGTTATGGCATGTTCGAGTTTCTGGAGCTTTCGATAAGTCGAAGTCGTGGCGAATAAACAAGTCTTTGTAGAGCATTCTTAGGAAGCTATGAATGCATCTTCCACAAAAGGGGCAAATCTGTTGTTGTCCAAAGTTGACGTGTCTTGATGAAGATACATGTGGAAGAAAGTAAAATATCAAACAAGGTATTTGACCTTACCTCCGAATTGTTGAGTGGCACAATAGAATTTGTTTCGTGAATCCAAACTCTACATATAGAGGAGAGACTAATGATAATGATCATAAAGTTTCAGGAAATACTTTTACTGAAGAAGGTAGGATTCAACTATATACTCTACAAGTTTGTGGAATTATATTGTTGATTCACTTGTCATGTTTTGAACAAGACATAACTACAAATTACAAAGAAGCATGATGGACCTAAATACGATAAATGAATGGTCATTGAAATCCCGTTAGTGGAATTCTCGATTTGATGGTGATCAGGGAATTTTGGAATGTCTAAGATTATTGAGAGGACCTAGATTTGAGTGGGAGCAAATCAGCTTGGCTAATTCATAATATGTAGCTGACATATTTTGAGTGGGAGATAAGTGAAATCCCTGGATCTCAAACATGAATGTCATATTTGAGTGGGAGCGTGAAATCATTCTGGGATATGTGGATGACATATATGAATGATGTGATTGGTGTTAATAACATTTAAATAGGTAAATAAGGATGAAGTTGAAGTTATTTAACAAGAAAATCTATCAGGATAGATTAGTGAGTTTAATAAACACTGAATGTTGAATGCTTCCTGGACTTGATTCTGAAAGATGTTCAGAATGTCCTAAGACAAGATTCTAAAGAAGCTCAGAATGGAACAAGGTAAAAAAGAAGTTCTTACTATATGAAGCATTGAGTTAGTATTGCAACTATGGTTGAAAGAAAGAGTTGCGTTGCATCTCCTATGCGCTAGTCATAAGTTCTTCCATATAACCATGTTGTATACTCGACATAAAGTGACCCGAAGTTCTGGTTGGTAGGACAAAGTCTTAACTATAAGAACATGTCTTTAAGTGATTCCTGAGTTGATCACAGAACCAGAATTAAGTTTGTACTTAAATAGCAAGAAGCAATGTAAGTGGCATAGATGCATTTCATGCACTAGGATATACATAGATATAGAAGTATAAAGGCTTCATCTGATGTGATGTATAATGTTATGGCGGGGCTAGTTCGCTTTTAATGTAGAATGATGTGTCCCAGGGCCCAGTGCCCATGAGAAAGCCCTCAAGGTTGATCTAAAGTCACTGTAAGCTCCTGGAATCCGGCCTTGTTCTGCTGTCATGACTAAAATATATACACAAAGGATAGCAAAGTGTGTTTCGAAGTTTAGATGACAACAGTGAAAACGACCGTCATTATAAACACTAGAAACAAAGTCTCACTTTGTTGCCAAACAAATGCTTCGACCCATTATAAGATAATGGAGTGAATGTCAAAATTAGGAAGACATTAACGATTTGCAAAAGACATAATGATTTGGTAAAACAGAACATGGACATGACATTTCCCATGAGCATGCATGATCTGTAAACGCATATGGTATATGGTTTATATGAGTAAAATGTGAGCTAGATTATTTGTACTCTAGTGCAAGTGGGAGACTGAAGGAGATATGCCCTAGAGGCAAATAATAAATAGGTTTTTATTGTCATATCTCAGTTAGTTTATAATAGTTTCATATTGTCCTATAATTGTGCCAAGTAGAAACATTGGTACAGGTGTGGTATGAAACGACCAAGTCCCTAGTAACCTCTATTCATACTAGTTCGTTGGCCATATCATTGGAGAATGATGTTATGGACATTTCTCGAAGGACTACAACACGATCAAGTCATATAGTTCATTGTTGCAACAGCTATACCTAGACTCCTTTTCCTTAGACCATGAGCTCATATTACTCACTGTTTCCCGAGGCTGCTTTGACTGCATCAACTGTCATCTGGTAATACGGTGGCCATAAAGGTGTACGTTTGGGTATTCCGAAGGAACAGTTGATGACATGTGACTGCAAGACCAGGATTTGTTCACCCACATGACGGGTAAAGATACATACGGCCGGCTTGGTGAGATTACATCCATAAATGTTGCAACATGTGACTCGGTCACGGGGATGTAATATCACGGTAGCAAGAAAATATAACTTGTTGTGAACAAGATTGAACAAGGTATGTGATACCAATGATCAGATCTCGGACAAGTCGTATCAAGAAACAAAAGGAATTGGATGCTACATTTAGCGGTTCAAACGACATTGTCATCAGGAATGCATAGGGGTCACATGGATATCCCTAGTCCCTCTGTTGATCATTGAGACAGATCATGTCTAGAGCATTCTCGAGCCGTGAGAGGATACACTTAAGGGTACGATGAGAGCGATCATTCGTAAGACGAAATCACAGTAGAGAAAGAGAAAGCCGGAATTGTTCCACAGAGAGATCCGAAGTTGTTCGGAGAAAGAATAAAGGAAAAGACCCGAAAAAGTGTTTTCGGATAAATGGGAAAATATACATTTATTATATGTTAATTATGAATTAATATATTCTAAATAATATTTAAGTTAAGATTTATAAAGGCAAATTTTATATTAGGACAAATCCCCGGAGGGAAATAGCCTAGAAGAAAAGCTACAGAAAAATAAAAAGAAAAAGGAAAAACAGCGAGGGCGGCAAGCAGCTGGGCTGTGCCAGGCGCCGAGCCGCACCGAGCTGGGCCTCAGTCGTGCAGCCGGCCCACCCCGGGCAGCCTCTCCCCTCGCCTCGCCTGCTAGGCCACCAGGGCATCCGGCCCACCCGTGCTGGCCGCCTTGCCACGCTTGCCGCTGGCTTGTTGGGCCGCGGGTGAGCATCGGCCCACCTTGGCGCTGGCAGCAGTACTTGCACTAGGCTCAGAGGCTGGCGGCCCACCGGCCTCATGAGCCACCATTGTGCTGTTGTCTTGTTGCTCCTCTTTTTCCTCTTGGGCTGGATTTTGGCCCATCTGGGTGGACGAAAATCCTACTGCCTTTTCTTTAACTATTAGTCCCACATGGCTAACCTAATGGGGAGGGCACACCCCCTCTGCCTATATGAAGGGGTGCCCGTGGGTGGGATTAAACACACAATTTGAGAAGTCTTTTAGTTGACTTTCTCCCTCCCTCTCTCTATACCTTGTGACCATGGCCCCAAGTCTGGGTTGTGCGAACGAGGCACACCTGTAGTACGTCGTTGCGCTGCAGGGATTCCTAGCCAGATATCAACTTCGGCACTCCCGGTGGGACCGGGGAGCCGAAGATCTCATCATGCACCGGATGTGTACGAAGACACGAGGCGCAACACTTGGGGCGCTTAAATGTCGTGAGCCGGAGCTGTTGAACAATGAAGAAGGAGCAAGGGGTGACCTGCGAGGAGCTTCGCGACCTTGAGGTCGGCTACGAGTACGACTACATCAACCATGTTCCCCTCGGAATGTTAACCGTGTACGGTCTACAAGGGTATGTATTGTATACGCATTGGCCCCTTACTGCATTACTACATAGATAGATCCTAGGCAGTTTTGGGGTTCCATCGTAGGAATTTTTTTGTTTTCTACTGTGGATACCCTACAAGTATATGCATGTATGCTTTCTCGGTGTCTGTCAATTGCCCCACTGTAATTTGTTCACCCAACATGTCCTCTATCTTAAGGAGAATCACCTCTAGTGAACTATGGACCCTGGTCCATTATTTTACCATCAATCTACAATCTATTTACTATTTACTGTTTACTTTCTGCAAGCAATTACTATCTTCCACACAATACGTATAATCCTTTGTTTTCAGCAAAACTGGTGAGATTGACAACCTCACTGTAAGTTGGGGGCAAAATTTTGTGGTTGTCTTGTGCAGGATTCCAAGTTGGAAACAACACCTTGGAGGTGTTTCCTTGCTCCTACTGGTTCGATAACCTTGGTTTCATAACTGAGGGAAAACTTGTTGTTGTGCTCATCATACCTTCCTCTTGGGGTTCCCCTATGAGCTTGATATATTTTGATCCATCATAGACCTATCGCTCCACCTGTTCCAGAAGCTGCTTTCTTTGAAATTAAACCTGCTTTGCTCAATCTTGTTATGAAAGAACAATTCTCTGGTGCTGGTACTGATGATGTTGCTGCTCACCTTAATAACTTTGTTGAACTTTGTGAGATGCAAAAGCATAGGGATATAGATGGATATATTATTAAGCTTAAATTATTTCCTTTCTCTTTGAGAGGAGAAGCTAAAGAATGGTTGCTATCTCTACCTAGAAATAGTATTGATTCTTGGATTAAATGCAAAGATGCTTTCATTGGAAAATATTATCCCCCTGCTAAGATTATATCTATGAGAAGTGAAATAATGAAATTTAAACAATTTGATAATGAACATGTTGCTCAAGCTTGGGAAAGAATGAAAACTTTGGTAAAGAATTGCCCTACTCATGGACTGACTGCTTGGATGATTATCCAAACTTTTTATGTAGGACTTAATTATTTTTCAAGAAATCTATTGGATTCCTCTGCTGGAGGCACCTTTATGACCATTACTTTGGGTGTTTCAACAAAGCTCCTTGATAATATGATGGTTAACTATTCTGAATGGCACACTAAGAGAGCCCACAAGGTAAGAAGGTAAATTCTGTTGAAGAAACCTCCTCCTTGAGTGATAAAATTGATGTTATTATGTCTATGCTTGTTAATGGAAAAGCTCATATTGATCCAAATCATGTTCCCTTAGCCTCTTTGGTTGCTCAAGAAGAGCAAGTTGATGTGAACTTCATTAGAAATAATAATTTTAGCAACAATGCTTATAGGAGTAATTTTGGTAGTAGTAATTGTAGGCCATATACTCCCAATAATGGTAATGCTTATGGAAATTCCTACAACAGCAATAGAAGTGCACCCTCTGAACTTGAAGTCATGCTTAAGGATTTTATTAGTAAACAAACTGCTTTCAATAAAACTGTTGAGGAAAAACTTTCGAATGCTGAAAAAAATATCATCTTTATCTGAAGCACAATCTTCTTTGATTAATAAAATGGCTGCTAAACCTGAAACTATGGAAAACCCCTTTGCTGCTACTAATGCCATACAAGTTAGAATTGATGAAAATGTTAGACTGTTAGCTGAATTGCATGCTAAGTGGGAAAGAGAAGATGAAATTGCTAAAAATAGTAGTATTTGTACTATTACCACCACCAATGTTGATGCTAGCAAACCACATGAATTCCCCATTCCTTCTACAATAATGCCTAAAACCAATGGAACCTTTTCCAATAAAAATGCTGAAATTCTTCAAAATATGGGCAATAATTCTACTACCTTGGATGGTAATTTTGATTTTGATCTTGATGGTTGCAATATTTCTGAAGTAATTATGTTCCTAGTTTCTAGAAGTCCTAATGCTAGTGCTATGAATATGGCCTTTACAAAACACATTACAGATGCTCTCATAAAAATAAAGAAGAAGAAATTGAAACATAAAGCTTCTATTCCTAGGAAATTAGAAGATGGTTGGGAAACCATCATTAATATGAAAGTGAATGATTTTGGTCTCAAAGCTTTATGTGATCTTGGAACTAGTGTCTCTATTATGCCTAGAAAGATTTATGAAATGCTTGATTTGCCACCATTAGAAGATTGTTATTTAGATGTCCAACTTGATGATAATGCTAAAAAGAAACTCATGGGGAGTATTAATGATGTTCTTATGATGGTTAACAATACTTATGTCCCCATTGATTTCTATGTTTTGGATGTTGAATGCAATGATTCTTGTCCTATTATTTTGGGAAGACCTTTTCTTAGAACTATTGGTGTCATTATTGATATGAAGGAAGGCACCATTAAATATCAACTCCCACTCAAGAAAGGTATAGAACACTTTCCTAGGAAGAGAGCGAAGATACCTTTTGCCTATCCTATTAAAACAAAATTTGATATTAATGCTTCTTCATTTGAAAACACTTGAATCTTGCTTCCTATGCCTGGCTGAAAGGCGTTAAAGAAAAGCACTATTGGGAGATAACCCAAATTATTTTTATTTTCAGTAAGTTTTTCTTTTATTGTGTCTTGGAAGTTATTTCCTCAGTAATAATCTCTCCTTATCCTTTTTGTTTGGTTTTTGTGCCAAAAAATAACCCCTAATGAGAGAGAAGTAAGACTTGGGAAAATTGCAGTACTGAAACAGAATTTTGTGCTTCACTATAAAAAAATCGTGAAAAATCCATGTACGTCGGATTGAGCTGTAATTTTCTGTGCTTATGCCCCAGGTTATTATCTAACTTTTGTTAGTTTAGCACTTCTCTATTTAAGAAATATAAGGTTTTCGAAAAAATCGTTTGTTACCTGTTGGTCTGTTTTGACAGTTTTCTGCTATTATTTGCATTTGCCTCTTAATCTCTTTCTCTTTGAGTTCTCTTTGAGTTCTCTTTGATCACTTGAGATTTTAGAAGGAATTTATATAGTAGCTTGTGTTTTAATGGAAGTTTTACTTGTGTTAAAACTAAACCCAAATACTTATTATCTTGAATACACTAATGTTGCTAATGAAGATTGTGTGATGTTTTGTATGAAGGAAATTTTCAAGTGTAGGGAAGAATAATGTGATGAGATGAAGTATGGACAAAAGCTCAAGCTTGGGGATGCCACCTGTGTCACCCAAGAATTATTCAAGAGGTACAAGCGTCAAAGCATGGGGATGCCCAAGGCATCCCCTTCTTCATCAATAAAAATCTCAGGTTTTCTTCCAAAACACTTCATTTTTATTGTTTCATGCACAATTGTGTTGTTCTTGGAGCGTCTTTGTTTTTGTTTTTAGTTTTCTTTTGTTTGGTTTGTTTAAATAAATTGGTTGGATCCCCGCATTCATATGTTGTTTCAAATAAGTTGATTGGTGTTGGAAAAGAGTAGGAAGCTTCATGCTTATAAGTGGTACAAAAGGAGCTTGTTTTGACTGTGGCGTAGACTCTATCATGTCATGTTTGATGTTGCTTTGACCTTATGCTTAGTGATTATTGCTATAGCATGAATTGTTCCAAACAATTGAGATTGCTTAATGTGCTTTGAAAGGATCATGTGTTGTTTTAGCATACAAAAGCATAATATTGTGGTATTCTCCTTTGATGCTTTATTTGGGTTGACTTGGCACATGCTTACACCATGTCAAGACTATGAACCAGTCACCTTAGCCTCTATGATCATTTAGTTTTTTACTTGTAATATCACTTTATGCTTTAGTTAATAATGTTTTGTCACTTTTCATGATTATGGCCATTATTGCTCTCTTAGTTGGTCGCTCCTAGTCTTTTGCTAGCCTCCACCTGTACCAAGTATGAGTTCCACTCAAGCATCCAACCGCCAAGAAAACCAAGTTATTCCAAAGAGCCCACTATAAATTCCTATGCATGGTGTGTTACACCATTCCAAGTATATTCATGTTTTTATCTATCTTCCAAATTAAACTCTTGTTATGTGAAAATTAGTGATTAAAGCTCTCACAAACTTGATGGCACACTTTATTTTCTTGCACTTAATAAACTTGAACCATTGTGTCCATCTATGTTGCTTATATGTTTCACTTTATAAGTTATGAATTAGCAAAACCATGATACCATGGGGAACGCTTTCAACATTGCACTTATTATTCAGTTGATATCATGTTCTTTTGTTTATGGATCCCAGCGGTGTGAAATAAATGGGGAGCTTGTAAGCTCATGGAGTTTGTATGTGTGTTAGAGAAACGCTTGGGCGGCTAGCCTAAGCCATGCCTAATCATGGTGGAAACTTGCAGCATAACCACAGTGAGCATTTTGTGAAGCATCCTCAATAAAAACCTATGCAAATAGCAAATAAAAAGATCGCTGAGATGCTCATTGTCTGATGCCTTGTCATTTTGATATGGGAAAGCTCCTGTGTCATGGGGAAAGGCATACCCCGTTGGCGGTTCTCCATGATACACATGTACTTACAATGACAAGAACTTACTTGTGACTAAAGTTGAGTAGCATGAGGTTCGGTACTCATAAGCAAGGGGCATGAGATTTTCAACTTATATCTTCTCAAGCATATCCTCATATTTGTGTCACTTTAACCTTAATCACCTCAAGATGCTTATGATAGGGGAAATGAGAGATGAAAGCTAATAAGTACCATAATTTTTGGAAGCTCTTTATGAAACTTGAAATCCCTGCTTCCCTCTATGGAGGGCCTTTATTTTTACTTTTATGTTGAGTCTCCATCTTCTATGTTTATGCACCAATTGAGAGAGCATAGTGGTCATTCTTAGTTTAATGTGCATTGTCCCAAAACTTGTTGATTGATTCATAACTTTGATATTGCTTCTTCTTAAATTATTTGTATCTAGTCACCCTTATGAACATTGAAGGTTTTCTATGCATTTATGTTTTTCTATACCATGAGGGACAAGCTGAATACCACTCTTATTATGTTTTCTATATATGAAATAAACAAACGCCTTTCAATGCATTGTTATTCATGATCTTTTGTTTGTACCTTTTCATGTTACAACATAGTTGCTATGTCTTATTGATAGAACTTTAGCTTTCATGCTTATGTTTAGAGTACTTTGATCCCAACCATCAATGCTTTACAAATACCTTGATCAAGATTGTAATGGTGCATGTCACCTAAAAAATTATTTTTTTATCACTTACCTACTCGAGGACGAGCAGGAGTTAAGCTTGGGGATGCTTGATACGTCGTAAACGTATCTATAATTTTTGATGCTCCATGCTTGTTTTATATCAACTTTCTTATATTTTTTTTACACTTTGAGGTCTTTTTATACGTTTTCTGGAACTAACCTGTTAACAAGATGCCACAGTGCCAGTTGCCTGTTTTCTGCTGTTTTTGGTTTCAGAAAAGCTAGTAAGGAAATATTCTCGGAATTGGACGGGGCAAAAGCCAAAGTCAATATTTTACCAGAAGGAACATGGAGTCCGAAGGGCAGCCGAAG
This sequence comes from Avena insularis, assembly GCA_023614405.1. Lineage (NCBI taxonomy): Eukaryota > Viridiplantae > Streptophyta > Magnoliopsida > Poales > Poaceae > Avena > Avena insularis. The sequence goes on along the minus strand of CM042686.1, from coordinate 478,967,201 downwards.
TGGGGCCACGAGGTGACCAGATGTCTACGCACTTCTATTCTTGTAGACAGTTGTTGGGCCTACAAGTGCAGAGGTTTATAGAACAGCAGCAAGTTTCCCTTAAGTGGATTACCCAAGGTTTATCGAACTCAGGGAGGAAGTGGTCAAAGGTATCCCTCTCAAGCAACCCTGCAATCAAGATACAAGAAGTCTCTTGTGTCCCCAACACACCCAATACACTTGTCAGGTGTATAGGTGCACTAGTTCGGCGAAGAGATAGTGAAATACAAGTGGTATGGATAATTATAAGTGGTAACGGTGCTAGAAAAGAGCTTGATGGGTAGGAAGAGATAAAGGCAATCTGAAATAAAGATGGAAGCAAGCAAACATGTAATAGATCTAGTTGCAAACAGTGTTTCAATGCGTAGAAACAAGGCCTAGGGATCATACTTTCACTAGTGAACACTCTCATATAAATATCTTCTCTTTATGATACTACTCTAGACTACTCTCTGGTTGGACACTCTAATCCATGGTAGGGCTATAACAACACTCCTCAAAGTTTGCTTTCCCCATCTAGATAACCCCTCACTATCACCTTGAGCACTAGATGGTTCCAACAAACACCACAATTTCATAGAGACATCCAACTCCAAATATAACTCATAACAAGTATTTGTAATCTCTAGCCTAAGTGCCACCATGGTGTGCACGCTATCACTTTCACACACATGGGGAGAGCCAGAGATCTATTAAAGCACTTGAGTAGCAAGGTAGATCTACTTGATTACAAATCTCATGATCACAATATGATCATGCATCGAGAGAGAGATGAACACATAGCTACTGGTAGAGCCCTTAGACTCGAGAGAGAACTACTCCCTCCTCATCATGGGAATCAGCAACAGTGATGGAGATGGTGGTGGAGATCGATGGAGATGGCTCCCGGGGCACTTCCTCGTCCTGGCAGGGTGCCAGAACAAAGACTTTCTGTCACCCGAATCTCCCCTTCGGTGGCGGCGGCGCTGCGGAACTTTTCATGGCTGGAGGATGGATTATTTAGGGTTTTCTCATCGGGAGGCTTCTTATAGGCGAAGGGGCGATGTCAGAGGGTGGACCAGGGGCCCACACCACCTGGTGGCACGGCCAGGGACCTGCGCCACCACATGGTGTGGCTAGCCCCTGGCCCCTCTCCGTCTTGTCTTCTGGCTCCGTGAGTCTTCCGGTAAAATATCGACTTTGGCTTTTGTCCGGTCCAATTCCGAGAATATTCATTTTCTGGCTTTTCTAGAACCAAAAATAGAAGAAAACAGGCAACTGGCAATGTGGCATCTTGTTAATAGGTTAGTTCCAAAAAATGTGTAAAAATACTTCAAAGTGTTGTCAAAGCAAAGCAAAGTAGATACTAAACAAGCATGGGGCATCAAAAATTATAGATACGTTTACGACGTATCAAGCATCCCCAAGCTTAACTCCTGCTCCTCCTCGAGTAGGTAAGAGATAAAAAATAATAATTTTTGATGTGACATGCACCATCATAATCTTGATCAAGGTATTTGTAAAACATTGATAGCTGGGATCATAGTACTTTAACATAGCATGAAAGATATAGTTCTAACAATAAGACATAGCAACTATGTTATAACATGAAAAGGTACAAACAAAAGATTCATGAATAACAATGCTTGTAAGACGTTTGTTTGTTTCACATATAGAAAATATAATAAGAATGGTATTCAGCTTGTCCCTCATAGTGTAGCAAAACATAAATGCATAGGACACCTTCAAAGTTCATAAGGGTAACTAGATACAAATAGTTTAAGAACAAGCAATATCAAAGTTATTAATCAATCAACAAGTTTTGGGACAATGCACATTAAACTAAGAATGACCACTATGCTCTCTCAATAGGTGCATAAAGATAGAAGATGGAGACTCAAGGTAAAAGTAAAAGAGAGGCCCTTCATAGAAGGAAGTAGGGATCCAAGTCTCATAAAGGGCTTCCAAAAATTATGGTACTTATTAGCTTTCAGCTCTCATTGCCCCTATCATAAGCATCTTGAAGTGATTAAGGTTAAAGTGAACAAACTATGGAGTATATGCTTGACAAAGTATAAGTTGGCAATCTCATGTCCCTTGAATATGAGGGCCGCTCCTCATGCTACTCAAGTTTAGTTACCGGTAAGTTCTTTTCATAGTAAGTACATGTGTATCATAGAGAACCGCCAACTGGGTACCCCTTGCACATGATACAGGAGCTATCCCATAATCAAAATGACAAGGCAAGCAGACAATGAGCATCTCAGCAATCTTCTCATTTACCATGGGAAAATGGTGCTTTTTCTCTCTTTCCTCTTTTCTCATCTTTTTTTCTTTTTCTCAATCTCTATCTCTTTTTTTATAAGAAGAATGCTTCATAGATTCCTCACTATGGTGATGCTGCAAGTTTCCACCATGATTAGGCATGGCTTAGGCTAGCGGCCCAGGCATTTCTCTAACACACATACATAACTCCATGGACTTAGAAGCTCCCATTTCATTTCACACCGATGACATCCATAAACAAAAGAGCATGATATCAACTAGGTACAATGTACAAGTGCAATGTTGAAAGCGTTCCCCATGACAGCATGGTTCTGCTAATCCCAACGTATACGTGCAAGCATATACAACATACATGACACAATGGTTCAAGTTTATTAGGGGAAAGAAAAGTAAAGTGTGCCATCAAATTCGTGAGAGCTTTAATCACTAATTTTCACATAACAAGTTTAATTCGGAAGGTAGATAAAAACATGAATATACTTGGAATAACAAATGCTAGGTAGGTATGGTGGACTCTTTGGAATAACTTGGTTTTATTTGGAGTTGGATGCATGAGTGGAACTCGTACTTGGTATGGAGGCTAGCAAAAGACTGGGAGCGACCAACTAAGAGAGCAATAATGGCCATAATCATGCAAAGCGACAAAACATCATTAATTAAAGCATAAAGTGATATTACAAGTCGAAAACTAAATGATCATAGAGGCTATGGTGACTTGGTATAGTCTTAACATGGTGTGAGCATGCGCCAAGTCAACCCAAATAAAGCATCAAAGGAGAATACCACAATACTATGCTTTAATATGCTAAAACAACGCATGATTCTTTCAAGGCACATTAAGCAATCTCAATTGTTTATAACATGTCATGCTACAGCAAAAATCACTAAGCATAAAGCCAAAACAATATCAAGCATGACATGATAAAGTCTAAGTCACAGTCAAAAACAAGCTTCTTTTTACCACTTAAGCATGAACTTTCCTACTCTTTTCCAATCCAAATCAACTTTATTTGAAAACTAATGCCTGAATGAGGGGGTAAAACCAATTTATTCGAAAACCAAGCAAAAGAAAACTAAAAACGAAAACAAAGATGCTCCAAGAACAACACAACAGTGCACGAAACAATAAAAACGAAGTGTCTAGAAAGACCTGAGATTTTTATTGATGAAGAAGGGGATGCCTTTGGCATCCCAAAGCTTTGACGTTTGTACCTCTTGAATATTTCTTGGGGTGATACGGGGTGGCATCCCCAAGCTTGAGCTTTTGTCCATTCTTCCCCTCATTACATCATTCTTTCCCTACACCTGAAAATTTCCTTCATACAAAACTTCACACAATCTTCATTAACAACATTAGTGCATTCAAAAGATAATAAACATTTGGGTTTTAGTTTTAAAATAGAAAAACTTTCGTTAAAAACACAAGCTACTGTATAAATTCTGTCAAAAAGCTCAATTCACCAAAAAGAACCCAAAAAGAAATCGATAAAGAGGAAAATGCAAATAATGGCAGAAATCTGTCAAAACAGACCAGTAGGTGAAAACCGATTTTTTCGACGACCTTATGTTGCTCAAATCAAAAAGTGTTGAACTAACGAAAGTTAGCTAACAACATGGGGCATTTATTCAGAAAATTACGTCTCAATCCGACATACAGAGATTTTTCACGAAGTTTTACAGCGAAGCACAAAAATCTGTTTCGGGACAGCAACTTTCCCAAGTCTTACTTCTCTCTTATTAGAGGTTACTCTTGGCACAAAAACCACACAAAAAGGATGAGGAGAGGTTATTACTGAAGCAATAACTTCCAATACTCAACAAAAAGACTCCTAAAGAAATTTGGGTTATCTCCCAATAAGTGCTTTCCTTTAACGCCTTTGAGCTAGGCACGATAATTTCGATGATGCTCACATAAGAGATATCAATTGAAGTAAAATAGAGCATCAAGAAGCAATTTAAAACACATTTAAGTCTAACCCACTTCCTATGCATAGGAATATTGTAAAGAAACAAGTCATGAAAGCACAAAGCAACAAACATAGGAAAGCAAAACAAGTGCAACTTCAAAATTTTCAACATAAAGAGGGGAAACTTAATATTGTTGAGACACATAGAACCATGTTTCCCTCTCTCATAATAACTTTCAGTAGCATCATGAATAAAATTAACAATATAACTATCACATAAAACATTCTTATCATGAGCCACATACATAAAAGAATTAATACTCTCCACATAAACATAGTCATTCTTATTAATTATAGTGGGAGCAAATTCAACAAAATAGCTATCATTATTATTCTCATCACCATAATCATCAAATATAGGAGGCATATTGTAATCATAATTAATTTTCTCCTCAATAGTAGGTGGACTGAAAATATCATACTCATCATTATAATCATCATATATCGGAGGTATAGTATCATCAAAGTAAATTTTCTCCTCCGTGCTTGGGGGACTAAAAATATCATGCTCATCAAAACCAGCTTCCCTAAGCTTAGACTTTTCCATAGCTTTAGTTATAATGGTGTTCAAAATATTCATACTAATAACATTGCTATTAGCATGCAAATAAAGTTCCATAGGTTTTTGAATTTTCTCTTCAAACACTTCATGTCCTAACTCAAGATAAATACTATAAAGCTCTCTAATTTTGTTGTTGTTTTCCATTAAGCCTAACTAGTGAAAATAAAAACAAGAAACAAAAAGATATATTTGCAGAATCTAAAGGAAATAACTTCGAGCACTCACACACCAGCTACAGTACTAGAAGATAGCTTAGTAGCCAGAGGATGTGGGTACCTTTTACCTTACCTCCCTGGCAACGGTGCTAGAAAATTGCTTGATGTCTATGCACTTCTATTCTTGTAGACAGTTGTTGGGCCTCCAAGTCCAGAGGTTTGTAGAACAGCAGCAAGTTTCCCTTAAGTGGATTACCCAAGGTTTATCGAACTCAGGAAGGAAGTGGTCAAAGGTATCCCTCTCAAGCAACCCTGCAATCAAGATACAAGAAGTCTCTTGTGTCCCCAACACACCCAATACACTTGTCAGGTGTATAGGTGCACTAGTTCGGCGAAGAGATAGTGAAATACATGTGTTATGGATAACTATAAGTGGTAACGGTGCCATAAAAGAGCTTGATGGGTAGAAAGAGACTAAAGGCAATCTGAAATAAAGATGGAAGCAAGCAAACATGTAACAGATCTAGTCGCAAATGGTGTTTCAATGCTTAGAAACAAGGCCTAGGGATCATACTTTCACTAGTGAACACTCTCATATAAATATCTTTTCTTTATGATACTACTCTAGACTACTCTCCGGTTGGACACTCTAATCCATGGTAGGGCTATAACAACACTCCTCAAAGTTCGCTTTCCCCATCTAGATAACCTCTCACTATCACCTTGAGCACTAGATGGTTCCAACAAACACCACAATTGCATAGAGACATCCAACTCCAAATATAACTCATAACAAGTATTTGTAATCTCTAGCCTAAGTGCCACCATGGTGTGCATGCTATCACTTTCACACATGTTGGCAGAGCCAGAGATCTATTAAAGCACTTGAGTAGCAAGGTAGATCTACTTGATTACAAAGCTCATGATCACAATATGATCATGCATAGAGAGAGACATGAACACATAGCTACCGGTAGATCCCTTAGCCTCGAGAGAGAACTACTCCCTCCTCATCATGGGAATCAGTAACGGCGATGGAGATGGTGGTGCAGATCGATGGAGATGGCTCCGGGGGAACTTCCCTGTCCTGGCAGGGTGCCGGAACAGAGACTTTCTGTCCCTCGAATCTCCCCTTCGGTGGCGGCAGCGCTGTGGAACTTTTCATGGCTGGAGGATAGATTATTTAGGGTTTTCTCATCGGGAGGCTTCTTATAGGCGAAGGGGCGATGTCAGAGGGTGGACCAGGGGCCCACACCACCTGGTGGCGCGGCCAGGGAGACCCGCGCCACCACATGGTGTGGCCAACCCCTAGCCCCTCTCTGTCTTGTCTTCTGGCTCCGTGAGTCTTCCGATAAAATATCGACTTTGGCTTTTGTCCAATCTAATTCCGAGAATGTTTATTTTCTGGCTTTTCTGGAACCAAAAACAGAAGAAAACAGGCAACTGGCACTGTGGCATCTTGTTAATAGGTTAGTTCCAGAAAATGTGTAAAAATACTCCAAAGTGTTGACAAAGCAAAAGAAAGTAGATACTAAACAAGCATGGAACATCAAAAATTATAGATATGTTTACGATGTATCATCCACACCTAGGGTTGGCGCAGCCACCCCCTAGGGCACGCTGCCGCATGGTGTGGGCCCCTCTGGCACCCACCGACCTTGCCACTTCGCCTATAAAAGTACCCCGATGCAGAAACCCTAAGTACCCCGATCAAAAATCTACGAAAGAGTTTGTAGCTGCCGCCATCTCCGTCCCTAGATCGGGGGGATCCGAAGCTCTTCCTGGCACCCTGCCGGAGGGGAGAGATCATCCCGGAGGCCTTCTTCATCACCATGCTAGCCTCTAGAGTGATGCATGAGTAGTTCGTCCTTGGACTATGGGTGCATACAGTAGCTAGATAGTTGGTTCTCCTCCTTTATGTTATCATGTTTAGATCTTGTGATCTCCGTTCATGATCAAGATCATCTATTTGTAATCCTATAGGGTTAATTATTGGTTCGCCACTATAGGCCACCATATGCTCAGTTTTGCCACTAGCGCGGAATGGTTCTCAATTTTGCCACTATTTCGGGCGCAGCTGCTATGGCGTCGCCAACCAGCCAGTTTAAATGAGCATAACAAATTCAAAAAAAATCAAAAAAATGAAAAATCTGCGCACATAGTCTTCTTATGTCTTATACTAATGATTCAAGTTGATAAACAACGTCTACATACATTCAAACAAAAAATTCATGAATACGTGATAAACAAGGTCTACAGACATGAATACATGAATTTTTTATTTGAATGTATGTAGAACTTGTTTATCAACTTTAATCGTTTGTATAAGACATAAGAAGACTATGTGCACAAGTTTTTGATTTTTTTGATTTTTTTTGAATTTGTTATGCTCATTTAAACTGGCCAGCTGGGGTTGCCATAACAACTGCACCCGAAATAGTGGCAAAACTGAGCACCATTTTGCGCTAGTGGCAAAACTGAGCATATGGAGGCCTATAGTGGCAAACCAATAATTAACCCAATCCTATATGTTGAGTTTGCAGGGATCTGATGGATATTGAGATACTATGTCAGATTGATTATTGATTCTATCATGTCTATGTTATTTGTGATCTTACATGCTCTCCGTTGCTAGTAGCTATCTTGGCCAAGTAGATGCTTGTAACTCCAAGAGGGAGTATTTATGCTCGATAGTAGGTTCATGCCTCTAGTAATCTGGGGAAGTGATAGAAATCTCTAAGGTTGTAGATGTGTTGTTGCTACTAGGGAGAAAACAATAATCCTTTGTCCATGGGGCAATTGTATTGTTTACTTTACACAATTTGCTTATTGCAATTATCTATTGCTTGCAACTTAATACTGGAAGGGGTTCGGATGATAACCTAAAGGTGGATTATTAGTCATGGATGCAGTTGGATTATGGTCTATGTATTATGTTGTAATGCCCAATCAAATCTCATAGGAGTCAATATGTCTAGTATACGCATTGTTATGCTTTCTCAATCTATCAATTGCCCCGCTGTAATTTGTTCACCCAACATGCTATTTATCTTAAGGAGAAACACCTCTAGTGAACTGTGGACCCTAGTCCATTCCTTTACCATTGATATACCATCTACTGTTTATCGTTTACTATTTACTTTCTGCAAGCAATTACTATCTTCCACACTATACGTTCAATCCTTTGTTTTCAGTAAAACCAGTGAGATTGACAACCTCACTATAAGTTGGGGAAAAGTTCTATGGTTGTGTTGAGCAGGATTCCAAGTTGCTAGCAAGACCTTTGAGTTATTTCCTTACTCCTACTGGTTCGATAACCTTGGTTTCATAACTGAGGGAAACTTGCTGTTGTGCTCATCATACCTTCCTCTTGGGGTTCCCAACGAGCTCTATATATCTTGAGCCATCAATGGACATATAGACTATCAAATTTAGACTATCCACTAGAAAATTAAAGTCGTGTAAAAAGTTATCTATATGAAGATGTAGACTACCAAATTTAGACAAGACACTATAGATGCTCTAAGAGACTACGAAATTTAGACAAGGCACTAGATATCAAGGCAAAAAATACTAGCATGCTATTTAATTTAGCGTGGCTTTTCTCCAGACGATATAAAAGTTATAGCGTGCTAATAACGTGCTATTTTACAAAACATCTTTTTGTAAAAATTAAATAATATAACAGATATATCATAAATATAAGGGATTTCAGCCTCTAATGAATTGCCTAGAATAATACTTGTACATACATAATCGATTCTGGTGCTATCCAAGTTGGAGGATAACCGGCAGGGTTGAATCTAGGTACAACGCCGGGTGCTGCAGGAGGAGGTGATGGCTTGACGCGATCACTTAAGTTTAACAATCAAATTTTCATTGTATGTTTGCTTACTCGACATTCATCATATGTTATGTTACTCCACACCCGCCAACAAAAAATAACGTCATATACTTGAAAGAGCACTAACGCTATGATGTTTTAGCTCGATATAGCAAGATATTAAAAAATAGCACCATAGCAAGCAAAATCTTTCAAAAATATCGTGGACTCTCTAAATACGCTATATCATGGTAAATAGCATGAAATATCGCGCTATTTTTTTCCATGCTAGAGATGCTCTAAGGCTGGTCTGAGTGGTAAGTAACTTAGAGTAGTAATATGCATACATTGAGATAAAGACTATCAAAAGTACTCCCTTAGTCCAGAAATAATTGAGTTGATTTTGTCTAGATTCGAACGTATTAGACGCATTTTAGTGTATAGATACATTCGAATCTAGAAAAACCCACGTCAGTTATTTATGGACGGAAGGAGTAGTATTTTTTAGATGCTAAAATGGAAAAAAAGATCCAACTGCTAACAATGTTGGGATTCGAGAGTCTTGATCCAACGCTCAATATTCAAAATTATTCGTATACTATATATAACTAGTAAATTGCACGTACCCTGCACGTGAGACTCAGATAATAGACGTCTGACATATCATCACTATATAAAATTATAATAAGTAAAGCAGAAAAAATATTAATTTAATCAACATGTATAAAGTATAAGTGTATATTTGGTTCTTGTACTTTGTATATCATGTATAAGTCAACGATTATTAGCTATCTAAAACTTCAAAATTTTGGTAACTTGGTCTATAGAAACGAGGGAGAAGATTCTAAAAAGATAGAGAAGTGTGTTTTGAGTTTTGTATATATCATTCATTGTGATGAAGAATATCAATAGAATCTTCTAGATGCTAGAATGGAAAAGAAGATCCAACGGCTGCAAATATCGGGATTCGCGAGTCTTGATCCAACGGTCAATATTCAAAGTTATGCGAACACTATATAGTGGTAAAATAAGATAAGTTAAGATAAGATAAGATAGTAAATAACTAGTGAGTTGCAAGTGTCTTGCACGTGAGAATCAGATAATATAAGTATGACATATCATTTTTTATATAAAATTATAGTACTCCCTTCGATCCAAATTAGTTGACTTAGATTTGTCTAGATTCGAATGTATCTAGACATGATCTAGTATTAGATACATCCATATCTTGACAAATTTGAGTGAACTAATTTGGGTCAGAGGGAGTAGGTGAAACTAAAAAAATATTTATAATTTCGAGCCACATTCATAAAGTATCCCGTGTGTTTGGTTCTTGTACTTTTTGTATAATCTAGAAATCAACCTATAGGTACCTAAATAATTTGCGTCCGTAAAACTGATCCATATATAAATTCTATTCTATAGGAGTACCTGGGCGGGGTCGGAGGAAACTACATGCCCTTTCGTCTCTAGAACTGCTCATGCATGCATCTCCCGATCTTCCTAGCGGTTCCTTTCTTCTCTATCCTATTCCTTTTATGTCACCCGGCCGAACCTCTACAAAACAAAAGAAGGCGCCAATCACCATCCATGGTGGCGCCATTGGCCAAGATGTACTACTTCCTGGACCCTGGCAACACCACACTATAGGTGGCGTATACCAACAGAGCATCGGTGGTGAATGATTACATCGAGAAAATCCAAAAGCTCCTGGAGGAACCGGATGACAAGATTGTTGGCCTCGACATCAAGTACACCAACAAGCAATCATCAATGGAGAAGGCTACTGTCGTCTAGCTATGTGTGGGCACGGATTGCCTGGTCTACCAGATCTGCCAGGCCGACCAGCCATGCTCCAAGCTAGCAGAGTTCCTCGCCAACCCTAACATTTCCTTTGCAGGCGTCGACATCGGCAACGATGGTATCAGGATTAGGCGTTCTCTAGTGCCAGTGACGAACTTTGTGGACATCCAGAAAATGTGGAAGCCCGCCGGCTCCATGAATGAGAAGGATTCTTTGGCTGATTATGCGGTGGCCCTCATAGACATCTGTTACAAAGTCATGAAGAAGAAGAAGTATGTGGACCACAAGTAGTGAGGGAACATGCCCCTAATCGAAGAGTGGATTAAGTATGCAAGCCTCGACGCCTACGCAACCTATGAGGTATACAGGCGGATAGTGAACTTCGAGATGGGTCAACAAACTCTCGAAATGTTCAATAAAAAAAGAACTAAGGAAGAAGGACAAGGGCAATGGCAAGTGCATGCAGACCAAAGAAGAAGAAGAAGACGAAGACTCAGAATGGTACACCATGTGACCTACAAGTATATCTTTGCGTTTTGGTATATCCTTGCTTGATACTACTCCTACTTGTACTACTACTCGCAGAAGTTAATGCATGTATATATTGTAGGCATTCAAGGGGCGGAGGCAAGAATTAATGCAAGGAATCGCAACTGTTTCTTTTATTTTCACTACAGAGTGATAGTAGGAGTAGGCATCGTAGCACGCCAATAGCCCATCCCACCTCAATGAATTGTCTTGTCAATCAATAGCCATGGTAGATTATAATTTTATAGTGGTAGAGACTTTCTTTGAGTAATTACATTTATACTGCTTAAGGGCAGAGTACTGCTGAAAGACAGAGGGTGAATGGGCACCTGAAAAACTGCTAGTAGCACTATAGCAGTAGAACTGCAAGATGAACTTTTGTCGATTGTCCGAATGTATGTTGAGTTAGTATAGTATAAACATATATATTACTACTACCTGCTATGTACTAGTACTAATACTAGCAAGAAACACCGTCCCTACTGCGGAAAGAATATGATTTCTTCCAACTAAACTAGTACTACTCCAAAAATGGCTATATTTACTTGTCGCGAAAATGAATGTATCTAGACATGTTTTAGTGCTAGATACTAGTACATCTAATCCAGTAACAGTTAATATGAATCGGAGGGGACTACTACTACTACCGTACTCCACTATTGTACTACTACTACATACTAGTACTCCCGAATGTATGTTGAGCAGTACTCCTACCTATGTTTGGGATTATTAGGCGAGAGAGCTTTTTAAAATTGTTAGAAATTATAAGACCTATCTTATTTATTGTATTAATTCTCGTGACTCAGTAATTTATATCTCTCTCTTTTCTCTCAATCTCCCAATGCATGTTGTTTCATCTCTCATCATGTCCCCTTTTTTAATCTAGCGTCTCATGCATGTAAAACTAGTGGTACATGCATAAATTAATTAGAGTGAATAATTCAACTACTTGGTAGTATTGCAAATTGGCCCTCTGGCCTTCCTAAACAGAGAGCCTTATAATCCTATTCAGCTTACTACTCAGCAGAGTACAGCAACCCAACCCATCGGAAGTTAAGACTTCATGAAAAATACTCAGGAGAGTACATCCACCGAACTCATCTACCTCCGTTTCAAGGAATAAGGTGCATGCGCACTCCAAAGTAAAGTTTGACCGAATAAATAGAGCAACCAAAATTTACTTATGTTGTGTAAAATTTGTTTCGTTGAATTCGTATTGAAACACACTTCCCAGTGATGCTAAATTTGTATAGTACCAACATTCTTTATATATATATTTAGAGTAAATCTTGGTCAAACAAAAAACAAGAAAAATAAGGGAACCTTATTTCTTGAGACGAAGATAGAGTACTACTACTACAAAATCCACCATTCCTGGTATGCAAATGATCTTTCTGCAATTAAATCAATTAATAGCAGCTTACATCACCACTAAAACTCAACACGAAAGAAGAAACGCAACTCCTTCGATGTAGCAGGACCGACCAAGTAATGCGGCAGCGCCGCCAAGTAAGACGTAAGGTCCTCAAACGCGACGTCGCCCGGCTTAGCGGAGCTCGACGCATCGAGCTCCACCATCACGGTACCGGTCCTCCACTTGCCGTCCGTCAAGGAGAGTAGCAGCAGGCATTCCGCCCACATCCTCACCCTGTACACCGGCAAGTCGCACATCATGGCCCTAACACAGACTGTAGACACGAGGGGGACCGTGCCAATCGTCAGGACGAACACGATGTTGTCCTGCTCCGCAACGAGGATGAGCCGGTGGGATGCCTCGCCCGGCAGCAGCACCAGCTCCTGGAAAGCTTTGGTGGTGGCATACTGGATCTTGTGCACTTGGATCGAGTGGACCACTTCGAGGTGGGCGATGAGCGCTGGCGGCAAAGTCGCAGCCGGTCTCCGTGTAAGTGCAAGGAGCATACCGACACGTGATTTTGTGCTCGTGGAGTTCGTAGTAGCGTAGCAAACTATAGCAGCCTTTGTGGGCGCACTCGACCCTAGCCACTGAAAGGACGACGTCCATGGCGGGCTCGTGGGTGAATTCGCCACTAGGGTGCTCGCACTTCTGGAAGGAGGTGATCTTGCGTACGCATTGGTGGCAGACTAGATGAATATCCACGCACTGTAGAAATGGAAGTTCAAAAAATAAAATAGTTGCACCGACAAACCGACAAAAGAAAAATCAATGGATTGTGAGGGAGAAATGGAGAGACCTTGTAGACCCGCTGGAAGGAGGGAGAAATGGATTGTGAGGGAAAAATCAATACCTGTTTGCGTCTTTCCTTTCTGTACTAGGGTCCTTTTGTATATTGTGAGGCCTTACTATCTACAAATTTCTGGTTTAGTTGGACAAGATTAGTGGCCTCTTTGTATTTTGTGCACCATCCTTTTATTAGTAAGTTGCACGTGCCTTGCACGTGAGACTCACATAATAATAAAGTATGACATATCATCACTATATAAAATTATGCTCTGCGATAGGTAAAACTCAAAAAATATAGAGCCACATCTATAAAAATTAATGGTGTATATTTGGTTCTTGTACTTTATATCATGTAGAAATAAACGTTTATTAGCTACCTAATACTTGAAAAATTTTGGACCATGGTCTAGAGAAATGACGGAGGTGATTCTAGAATGATCGAGAAGTGTGTTTTCAGGTTTGCGCCTAGTCATTCTTCTAAACACTATCAATAGAATCTTCTAGATCCTAGACTGAAAAAGAAGATCCAACGGTTGGCAATGTTGGGATTTGTGAGTCTTGATCCAACGTTGAATATTCAACGTTATGCGTACATTTTATTACGGTAAGATTTGATGCAGCACCATAGCTAAAAACTAAATGTTCATGTGATGTTCTATGCGATCTTATTCAAGAAAAAAATCAAATATGAGGATTGGGAGATAAATTTTTGGATCATGCTCGATTTTATCGTTGTAGAAAAACATGGCTCACATGATGGGGGTCTGCTTTCTCTCTACTGCTAGGCTTCATATGTTGTAGAACCGCCAGACTAGTACTCTTTAAACTATAATCATGCGCGAAAGCACTATGCATACCTGATGGGTGTTGCGAAGCTTTCTAAGAGGGGACAGGTAGAGACGAGAGGGAAGAGCAGGGATCTATGATGATTTTCCTTCAACTTCAGCAGCGAAGACATAATTTTAGTGATTCTAAGGACGAATAGTGATAAATTTTGTGTGCATAGACATTGCAAGAAGTTAAAATTTTCAAACCTGATGGTGGTTTTTAGATATTCAAATCTTGGGTACCTTAAACAATTCTAGAACCTACAACGCACTCGTCGTGCAAATTTGATATATATAATTTTGGTAGATCGACATGAAGTAGTTCCAATAGGAGAAAATAGCTACTAGACAGATTGAAAATTCATGTTATTACTTGAAAATAGCCCATAAACATGGTTTGCTATGTGCAAATAATGGGGTATTACCATTATGGGCCTTATTCTTTGTGTACTAGCTTAACAAATAAACATTGTCTATCACTTACAAAATTGAAAACTATTTTTTGCTCGTGAAAGTTGGAAACCACGATTATAAACACATTCTTCCATACCAACATGCGCTCATCTACTAAATATTGGCACACTATTCGTCTACTACAATGTTGATATATCCATGACCCTAGTCATTTGATTTGGAAGCTAAGCATCTTCACAACATGGTAGACCATATTGCGAAGCAAGGTTTTTGAAAGTAATCAAAACTTATACTTATCACAACTAGTACGCTCAAGAGAATGTGATGCACAAGTGATACATTATTTTGATTTTTCTTTATTTTTCTTGAAAAAATCATAAAGTTCAAGCTTGTCAGCTGTTGCGTAATTCTTTTAAAGAACTTGATGGTTTCAAACCTCTAGTTGTATTTTTATAGATTGTCTACTCTAGTACCTTAAAGCGATTTTACATGAAATTAGATAGCTAGCAACCTATCATGCAGTCATAGTTAAAATTTGATCTGATTTTGATAAATCAATAACAAGTACTTTAAGTGGTTGAAACTAGCTAGAAAGGTCAAAAGTTCATGTAGTTGGAGAATTTTCCATAAAACATGGTCCGCTTTTGTGTAGAAATGGAAGGCTAGTAGCTAGCTTTATGAAATTTGTCGTGTACTTTGTTAAATAATATACAGATGTAAACATTGTTTACCATATCATGCCCAGATGCGCATTTACCGAATACAGGCATTATTCCCACAATGTTGCCATTGCCAAATCTGACGTAAAGGTAAATTTGACTTTGGTATAAAATATAGAAGGATCTCCACAATGTAGTGGTTCCAAATATTTATAATATGGGTCCCACCATCTAGCTAAAACAACACATGAAGCAAATATGGAACTATCCTCACAGTATAGGGAACTAGTTCCAAAAGCCAAAAAGCAAATTTGTCATCGAAGCAACTACTTGCTCCGGATCCCTGTTTTCTCTCATTTGGAACCACCTCCACAGTGTAGGAAACTAGTTCCAAAATACAAAAGCAAATATGGAACTACTTTTGGCTACACATTGTGGGTGCCCACATAAGCATGGCCATTTTTTTTGAAACTCAGGCATGTCCGTACATAGTATGCCATATTACGAATAAATAATCTCAAGAGTTATCCAAACTAAAGCTTGCCATTATTTTGCATGTCGGGTAGGGATTCGCGCAAGTGGATATCGTGCGCAAGTACTATAGCTTTTTTGTTTTTTCTTATTTTTAAAACTCACCGGAATTTGTCGGCCAACATGTAAATTCATTGCAAGTCGAATCTTTCAAACCTCCTAGTGTTTGTCGATATTGTATTGACTAACTTAGGTCCCTTAAAACAATTTCGTGGATCCAGCTCAACATGTGAGGGTAGTCCAACAGGGCAATTTTCATTTAATAATGTTTTTATTTTTTTCTTTATAATATGTAGGCTATTTAGAAATCTTAAGGTGGTCCATTCACCGCCCTAGCCACCATTTGGATTAGCCACTTTGTAGGTGAAGCTTAGGAGTGAGCAGCCTATCATATGATCGTAGTTCAAGTTTAACATAATTTTGGTAAATCGATAGAGGGAGTTAAGTGGAAAAATTAGCTAGCTCGTAAATTCATGTAACTTCAGAATTACCCATAAAATTGTGTGCACTATGTTTGAAAAATGCGGTTGTCAAATGGGCCTTATTCCACGTGTGCTTGCTTACAAAAATAGTTACTTGGAAAATTGTAAGTAATTTTTCTAGTCATAAAAATTGGAAATAAACAATTGTAACAAACATTGTTTACTATGCCAAGATGCACCAATATATCAAATAAGGCGACCTTATCATAAATTACGATGTAAATATGGTCATACCTTGGTTGCTTGGCTTAAAACCAAGGTATGTTCCTACATGGTAGGCCTTGCGAAGGATTTTTTATATAAGTTACCAAAACTCGTGTTTATCATTCCTCGTGGCAACCAAGGTAGTATGTTCTTACTACATGGTTAGCCATATTGCTCATAGGCACTTTGTGAGTATGTGAGGTGGGCCATTTACACATAAAGTAGTCATGTGTAAGTACAATAAACCTTTAGAGGTAACTAGTGTATTGTACAAGCAAGTTGTTGACTATACTATTGGAATTGCTAAGGACTAGTCAGGATGCTATAAGTAAAATAGTAGGGAATGTACACCGTGTATTTAGGGTTCGTTTGATTCAAAGGATTTATAAAACATAGGAATAGGAGAAGGGTAGGAATAGAATAATGTGACACTTATAAAAAGATGAAACAATGGTAGGAGGAACTAGACACTTTTTTAATATATATAGTAGAAGCGGGTCAGCGTGAGAATTCTGGAAATTCGTCCCTGACAGGGATCGAACTCGAGTCGTTGGGATGCACCAACTACAACCCAACCACTAGGCTATTGCCTCATTTTCAGTTATAATCCTATATAAATGAAAAATGTAGGAATCGGTAAGATAAGGTGTTTGATTGCACCGAAAAATGCAGGAAATTTTATATGGTTTAGGTACATGTCATAGACACATAGGATTTTTTCCAAGAGGTCTCACCTCTTGTTATAAATCCTAAAGGATTGTAGTGTAGGCAAGCAATGCATAGGAGTTTTGTAGGATTTATTCATTTGAAACAAACACATTCTATTGAAAAAATTCCTATGGATTGGAGTTCTATAGAATTCCTTTGGAAATCCATTGAATCTTATAGATTGTGGTGGAGTCGAGTCAACGAAACCAAGTTCCATATGAGCTACTCCTGCAACCTAATTACTTAGGTCTTGCATGACACTAGATACATGTTATTACCCAATACTGTGAAGGTAGTAACATGTGAAAGTTTTACTAGTCTAAGTTATTTAGCACTTGAGCAGCCTAAAATATGGGTGGAAGCACGAGGCAAACAGAAGGAAAGTTGGGTTAGACCACCAAGGGCCCCAACTTCTGCACTGTTGCGCCTGCATGGTTGTACTACTCTGTACTCCATGGGAAGGACGAGTTGGTGACTATTATTCACCCAAAAAAAGTGGAAGAGGTGACTGCTGCGATGCTACCCACCTGAACAAGTCCCATTAAAGTCATAGATTCACCGATGCATGAGTAGAGCAGCCAATGCTGCATTGAAGAGAGAGGGAGGATGATTATCCTTCATCCAGGAGATATGAGCTACTCCTACAAGTAGGCCTAAGTAACATGACACTAGACACATGTTATTACCCAATACACTTTGAAGGTACTGTAGTAACATGTGAAAGTTTTACTAGCCTAAGTTATTTAGCACTATGAGCAGCCTAATATGGAAGAGAAAGAAAACATCTAGCCAGAGCTCATTTTTGGGTGGAAGCATGAGGCAAACAAAAGGAAAGTTTGGCTGGACCACCACGGGCCCCAACTTTCTCTGCACTGCTACGCCTACACGGTTGTACTCCATTGCGCAGAAGCTTACATGGGAAGGAAGAGGTGACTGCTGCGATGCTTCCCACCTGAACAAGTGTCAGGCATAGATGCATGAGTGGAGCATAGAAGCCAATGTCGCATTGAGGATGGGAGAGGGAGGATGATTATCCTTCATCCACAAACGTTTTCTCTCATGAAAGTCAGCGATGAGATAGAATTTTGGGTGGAGGAGCATTTTTTAAACAAGGAAAAAGATTTTAGTGGAAGGAGCCCTTGCTCGCCTTGCCAACAGTACGAGATTGACTAGGCACCAAAAGCTGAGTACTAATAATACAACAAGATTAATACTTGAGTACTATTACTAGTAATAGTTGCTATTAAAGTTCCATAGTTCCATCCAGGAGCAATAGTGGCTAGTAGTATAAGTACAGTAGCTTGTCAGGATCCTTCTTGCTTCCTCGAATGCCTCCTTAAGGCTTGAATACAAGTTCGATGGTATTCATATCAAATTCTAATGAAGTGTGATATATTGAGTAATAAAGTAAAAAGAATAGGACCAGAGGGAGTAGGAAAGAGCTCACTTTATCAATTTGTTTTCACCCATCAACTCAATCATCCACGTAGGGCCCACAGATTGGGGAGGTCATGGTCGCCTTGGACGCACCACAAAATTATGACTGGGCCATCGAGTTCGGGAAGCAGAGTCAGTGTTCCATCCAATCGCTTACCCTAGTCATCATCATCGATATTTGCCACACGCATCGGCTTCATCAGTGACATTGATTGTCCCCTCACTTCGGTAATCTGCCACATTAATCTCGGATCATCTCCTTCCTATTTATCCTCTCCCCTTACCCGCACCAATCCATCTCTAATGCCCGCTTCCATCAACCATCTCCATCCTCGTCTGTCATCCATGGCCACTTTCCGGCTGCCGCCTGCCATACCGGAGCGCAAAGACCCCGACATCGCTGCACAGGAGGACAATGCCCTGTGCATTTGGGCCTTCTCCCCATGGAGAACCCCGTGGCAGCTGGCGTGTGCCTTCCTCGACACTGGGTACGGTCGCTGCAAGTACCGTATGTACTGCCTCCACAACAATCCAGACAGGATGTTTAAGGTTAAGTTCATCAACTTCAGGGATGTCGTCTCCTCTACGGCTAGGCCTTCCAGTGCGGCTATGAGATGGTGGTGTTCGTCGGTCCCAACATTTTCACCAACTACTGGGACCGGTTCCCTAACTACGGTAACTTCATCCATAGTATCCTCCTGGAGCTGCCGATGGATCTGGAGGTGCCACCGATGGCTCTGGAGGTACCATTGCCTTATCCGGAGGTGCTGCTGATGGCTTAGGAGGTACCACCGCCTTATCCGGAGGTGCCGCCATGTTATCCAGAGGTGGCGATGAGTTAGGAGCCGGCTGTGTCACTGTAGCTGGCGTTGGTGCCGATGTCATGAGCTTCCGCTGGTGGCGTGGACTAGGTGCTAGGAGCCATCGGACCTGCACTAGTTCAACAACGAGTCCTATATATGTAAACTTGTAATATTATGTTAATGGTTGAATGAAGTTTCTTTTGGGACGTCCTTTCTTTTGGTACCATCATCAAAAAAAGTTTCTTTTGGTACTACTCACTATACCATGTAGTACTAGTAGTATTGCGAATGGCGATCTATTGAATATCATTCCCCCGAATGTTTGTGAAGGAAGTGAAAATTTCAAAATCGGGAAAGTTTGAATTGCTACTCTGTTGTACTCCCTCAAAATACTTGACTCGAATTTGTCTAGATTCGCATGTATCTAAAAAATGTTCTAGTGCTAGATGCATTCGAATCTGATAAATGCAAGTCAATTAATTTGGGTCGGAGGGAGTAGTAGTTATACTTTTTGCCACCAAGGACCAAAATGGAAATAAATTCTTCTTACTTGATATTCAGAAAATAAATTCCTGTCACTTGAAAAATTGAAATTGATTATTTTTTGTTTTTAATATCTTCGATTGTTTTCAAAAGATGGCCAAATTTGTTGGCATGCAAATTCTTGGATATAGGATCATAAGCATAAAGTATGATGTAGATATGGCCTTCACCTTGGTCGTTCGTCTTGAAATCCAAGAATTTTTCGTACTCGTCGACAACTATGCTTAAATTCGTTTCAATTTCACCACTTACTTTTAGGTTAGAATTTTACACGGGCGATGGGAGTACATTTTACATCAAGGACCTAAAAAAGGGAAAATTACATTGAGGTCCATACATTTAGCCAAAAGGGCGCTAAAATTGAGCAAAGAAAACAATCGAGTTTGGCTCCTTCTCGAGAGAGAAGCTGATCGAGCCATACTCTTCATACTACTTTATCTTCGATTGTTTTCACAATATGGCCAAATCTATCGCCATGCAAATTCTTGGATACCTGATCATCAGAATAAAGTATGATGTATATATATGGCCTTGACCTTGTGGCCATTCGGCTTGAAATCAAAGAATGTTCATACTCGTTGAAAGCTAAGCTTAAATTCGTTTAAATTTTAGCACTTACTTTTAGGTTAGCCTTTTACACGATCGGTGGGAGCATATTTTACATCCAAGACCTAAAAAAGGGAAATTTACATGGAGGTCCATACATTTAGCCCAAAGGACCATAAAAGGTAAACTTTATGGTTTGGCTCGTTCTCGAGAGATCAGCTGATCTGAGCCAAACTCTTCATACTACTTCCTCTTTGATTGTTTTCAAAATATGGCCAAATCTGTTGCCATGCAAATTCTCTCATATGGGGCCATCAACATAAAGTATGATGTTGATATGGCCTTGACCTTGATCGTTCGGCTTGAAATCCAAGAATGTTCGTACTCATTGACAAGTAAGCTTAAATTCGTTTAAATTTCACCACTTACACTTTTGGGTTAGAATTTTACACGGATGGTGGGACTACATTTTACATCAAGGACCTAAAAAGGGGAAATTACATCGAGATCCATATGTTTAGGACAAAGGACCCTAAAACCAAGCAAGGAAAACAGTCGGGTATGGCTCCTCGAGAGAGCAGCTGATCGAGCCATACTTTTCATACTACTTCCTCTTTCCCAAATTAGGATGCATAATAGGTTTGGTTAAATTCAATCTTTATAAAGTTTGACCAATTATATGTAAAAACATACTGACTTTTCTAATGGCAAATGCATATAATATGAAAATATAGTTCATGATGATTCTAATAACATTAAGTTGATGTCATACACTTAGGAAAAGTTTATTAAATTTGACTCTTACCAGAAGTAATACGCGTCCTAATTTGGGAAGGAGGGAGTACTACTTGCTTCACAGAAAAAAGGAGCGCTCCTCACTTTCGAACCAGCTTGCTGTGGGTGTGCTTGGTGCTTCCTCTTCCTAGGGTATGGAGGTGGAGTAGTGCAGAGTAGGAAGGCTGGCCAGATCATAATGGTGAGCATCCAATGTGATGGGAAGTTTTTGTTTTTGGCTGGCCAGATCAACCAATCCCTTGTCCAGCACTTACGTAGTACTCGTACTTGTACTATTAGTACTGCGAATGGCGATCTTTTGAATATCCTCCCCCGGGATGTTTGTGAAGAAAGTGAAAATTTCGAAACTGGGAAAGTTTTAATTGCTACTCTATTATAGTATAGTAGTAATAATTTTTTCCGCCAAGGACCAAAATGGTTCCCACCAACGCAGCTGACAAACACGCCAGACACAGACACGGAGCCGCCGACACAAGGCAGGTCATCGGTCGACGCGCGTGAGCAACGCCACGTTGTGGACGAGGGAGAGATCGGCAGGCCGTTGTGTGGGGTGGTGATGAGGGAGTGAAGGAGAGATAAAACACAATTTGTTTTACGTGCATATATATATTGTGGTCCTAAAATTTATTCTAGTCACTATACCATGTACCTCGTGTCAGGTAGCCACCCCAGTTTTGCTCTGACATCGCACCACCTTCAAATCCTCCTCTTCGCAGCTCTCTCGCTGCCTCCTCTATGCTCATATAGTCTTTTCTTGCTCTTTATTTTTAACATAAAAAATTAAATAAATCCTTCTTACTTGCTTTTCAGAAAATAAATTCCCGTCACTTGGAAAATTGAAATTAATTATTTTTTGTTTTTAATATCTTTGATTGTTTTCAAAAGATGGCCAAATTTGTCAGCATGCAAATTCTTGGATATGGGATCATAAGCATAAAGTATGTTCTACATAAAGGACCTAAAAAGGGGGAAATTACATCGAGGTACATACATTTAGCACAAAGGACCCTAAAATTGAGCAAAGAAAACAGTCGGGTTCGGCTCCTTCTCGAGATAGCAGCTGGTCGAGCCATACTCTTCATACTACTTCCTATTTGATTGTTTTCAAAATATGGTCAAATCTGTCACCATGCAAATTCTTGAATATGGGATCATCAACATAAAGTATGATGTAGAGATATGGCCTTGACCTTGTGGTCGTTCGGCTTGAAATCCAAGATTTTTTCATACTCGTTGACAACTATGCTTAAATTCGTTGAAATTTCACCACTTACTTTTAAGTTAGCATTTTACATGGTCAGTGGGAGTACATTCTACATAAAGGACCTAAAAAGGGAAATTACATCAAGGTCCATACATTTAGCACAAAGGACCCTAAAATTGAGCAAAGAAAATAGTCGGGTTCGGCTCCTTCTCGAGAGAGCGGCTGGTCAAGCCATTCTCTTCATACCACTTCCTCTTCGATTGTTTTCAAAATATGGCCAAATCTGTCACCATGTAGATTATTGAATATGGGATCATCAACATAAAGTATGATGTAGAGATATAGCATTGACCTTGTGGTCATTCGGATTGAAATCCAAGATTTTTTCATACTCGTTGACAACTATGCTTAAATTCATTGAAATTTCACCACTTACTTTTAGGTTAGCATTTTACACGGTCAGTGGAAGTACATTCTACATAAAGGACCTAAAAAGGGAAAATTATATCGAGGTCCATACATTTAGCACAAAGGACCCTAAAATTGAACAAAGAAAACAGTCGAATTTGGCTCCTTCTCGAGAGAGCAGCTGGTCGAGCCATACTCTTCATACTACTTCCTCTTTGATTGTTTTCAAAATATGGCCAAATCTGTAGCCATGCAAATTCTTGAATACGGGATCATCAACATAAAGTATGATGTAGAGATATGGCCTTGACCTTGTGGCCGTTCGACTTGAAATCCAAGATTTTTTCATACCCGTTGACGACTATGCTTAAATTTGTTGAAATTTTACCACCTACTTTTAGGTTAGCATTTTACACGATCGGTGGGAGTACATTCTACATCAAGGACCTAAAAAAGGGAATTTCCATCGAGGTTCATACATTTAGCACAAAGGACCCTAAAATTGAGCAAAGAAAACAATCGGGTTCTGCTCCTTCTCGAGAGAGCAGCTGATCGATCCATACTCTTCATACTACTTTATCTTTGATTTTTTTCACAATATGGCCAAATCTATCGCCATGAAATTTTTTGGATACCTGATCGTCAGAATAAAGTATGATGTAGATATATGGCCTTGACCTTGTGGCCATTTGGCTTGAAATCAAAGAATATTCATACTCGTTGACAACTATAAGATGAAATTCATTTAAATTTCACCACTTACTTTTAGGTTAGAATTTTACACGATCGGTGGGAGTACATTTTACAACAAGGACCTTAAAAGGGGAAATTACATTGAGCATTTAGCAAAAAGGACCCTAAAATTAAGCAAGCAAAATAGTCGGGTTTGGCTCCTTCTCGAGAGAGTAGCTGATCGAGCCACACTCTTCATACTACTTCATCTTAGATTGTTTTCAAAATATGGCCAAATTTGTCCGTATGGAAATTCTTGAATATGGGATCAGCAGCATAAAGTATGAGGTAGATATGGCCTTGACCTTGGTCGTTCATCTTGAAATACAAGAATGGTTCATACTCATTGACAACTAAGCTTAAATTTGTTTAAATTTCACCACTTACTTTTAGGTTAGAACTTTACACGGTTGATCGGAGTACATTTTACATCATGGACCTCAAAAAAGCAAAAATTACATCGAGGTCTATACATTTAGCATAAAGGACCCTAAAAGGAAAAATTCTGGTTCGACAACTTCTCGAGAGATCAGCTGATCTGAGCCAAACTCTTGATACTACTTCCTCTTCGATTGTTTTCAAAACATGGCCAGATATATTGACATGAAAATTCTCTGATATTGGATCATCATCATATAAAGCATGATGTTGATATGGCCTTGACCTTGGTCGTTCGGCTTGAAATCCAAGAATGTTCATACTCGTTGCCAAGTAATCTTAAAATAATTATCTAAATTTCACCACTTACACTTTTAGACCTAAAAGGGGGAAAATTACATCGAGGTACATACATTTAGCACAAAGGACCTTAAAATTCATGGATACTCGATCATCAGAATAAAGTATGATGTAGAGATATGGCCTTGACCTTGTGGTCTCGTTCGGCTTGAAATCCAAAAAAAAATCCTACTCGTTGACAACTATGCTTAAATTTGTTTAAATTTCACCACTTACTTTTAGTTTAGCATTTTACACGGTCGGTGGGAGGACATTCTACATCAAAGGCCTAAAAAAGGGAAAATTACATCGAGGTCCATACATTTAGCACAAATGACCCTAAAATTGAGAAAAGAAAACAGTCGGGTTTGGCTCCGTCTCGATAGAGTAGCTGATCGAGCCATACTCTTCATACTACTTCCTCTTTGATTATTTTCAAAATATGGCCGAATCTATCACCATGCAAATTCTTGGATATGTGGATCATCGGCATAAATTATGATGTAGATATCTGGCCTTGACCTTGTGGTCGTTCGTCTTGAAATCCAAGAATTTTTCATACTCATTGACAACTAAGCTTAAATTCATTTAAATTTCACCACTTACTTTTAGGTTAGAATTTTACACGATCGGTCGGAATACATTTTACATCAAGGACCTCAAAAGGGGGGAAATTACATTGAGGTTCATACATTTAGCACAAAGGACCCTAAAATTAAGCAAGGAAAACATTCAGGTTCGGCTCATTTTCGAGAGAGTAGATGATCGAGCCATACTCTTCATACTACTTCATCTTCGATTGTTTTCAAAATATGGCCAAATTTGTCGTCGTGCAAATTCCCAGATATGGGATCATGACCTTGGTAGTTCATCGAGAAATCCCATAAAGGTTCATACTCATTGACAACTAAGCTTAAATTCGTTTAAATTTCACCACTTACTTTTAGGTTAGATTTTTACATGATTGGTCGGAGTACATTTTACATCATGGACATGAAAAAAGAAAAAATTACATCGAGGTCCATACATTTATCATAATGCTCCCTAAAAGGAAAAAATTCTGGTTCAGATCTATCTCGAGATATCAGCTGATCTGAGAGCCAAACTCTACATACTACTTCCTCTTTGATTGTTTTCAAAATTTGGCCAAATTTGTCGCCATGCAAATTCTCTCATATGGGATCATCAACATAAAGTATGATGTTGATATGGCCTTGACCTTGGCCGTTCGGCTTGAAATACAATAATGGTCATACTCGTTGACAAGTAAGCTAAAATCATCGAAATTTCACCAGTTACACTTTTAGGTTAGAATTTTACATGGGTGTGAAAGTACATTTTAAATCAAGGACCTAAAAAGGTAAAATTACATCAAGGTCCATATGTTTAGCACAAAGGACCCTAAAATTAAGCAAGGAAAATAGTCGGGTTTGGCTCCTTCTCGAGAGAGTAGCTGATCAAGCCATACTCTTCATACTACATGATCTTCGATTGTTTCCAAAATATGGCCAAATTTGTCGGCATGCAAATTCTTGGATATGGGATCATGACCTTGGTCGTTCATCTTGAATTCCCAGAATGGTTCATACTCGTTGACAACTAAGCTTAAATTCATTAAAATTTCACCACTTACTTTTATGTTAGATTTTTACACAGTTGGCCAGAGTACATTTTACATTAGGGACCTGAAAAAATCAAATATTACATCAAGGTCCATACATTTATCATAAAGCTCCCTAAAAGGAAAAATTTCTGGTTCGGCTCCTTCTCGAGAGATCAGCTGATTTGAGACAAACTCTACATACTACATCTTCGATTGTTTTCAAAATATGGCCAAATTTGTCGCCATGCAAATTCTCTCATATGGGATCATCAACATAAAGTATGATGTTGATATGGCCTTGACCTTGGTCTTTCGACTTGAAATCCAATAATGGTCATACTCGTTGACAAGTAAGCTAAAAAATCGTTGAAATTTCACCACTTACACTTTTAGATTAGAATTTTACATGGGCATGGAAGTACATTTTACATCAAGGACCTAAAAAAGGGAAAATTACATCGAGGTCCATACATTTAG
This sequence comes from Avena insularis, assembly GCA_023614405.1. Taxonomy (NCBI): domain Eukaryota; kingdom Viridiplantae; phylum Streptophyta; class Magnoliopsida; order Poales; family Poaceae; genus Avena; species Avena insularis. Next base: position 478,940,766 of record CM042686.1, on the reverse strand, counting down.
CACAAAGGACCCTAAAATTAAGCAAGGAAAACTGTCGGGTTCGGCTCCTTGAGAGAGTAGCTGATCGAGTTATACTCTTCATACTACTTCATCTTCGATTGTTTTCAAAATATGGCAAAATTTGTCGGCATGCAAATTCTTGAATATCGGATCATGACCTTGGTCGTTCATCTTGAAATCCCAGAATGGTTCATACTCGTTGACAACTAAGCTTAAATTAGTTTAAATTTCAACACTTACTTTTAGGTTAGATTTTTACACGGTTGGTTAGAGTACATTTTACATCAGGGACCTAAAAAACAATATCAAGGTCCATACATTTATCATAAAGCTCCCTAGGAAAATTTCCTGGTTCGGCTCCTTCTCAAGAGATCAGCTGATCTAAGCCAAAATCTACACACTACTTCCTCTTGGATTGTTTTCAAAATATGGCAAATTTGTCGCCATGCAAATTCTCTCATATGGGATCATCAACATAAATTATGATGTTGATATGGCCTTGACCTTGGTCCTTCGGCTTGAAATCCAATAATGGTCATACTCGTTGACAAGTAAGCTTAAAATCGTTGAAATTTCACCACTTACACTTTTAGGTTAGAATTTTACACGAGCGTGGAAGTACATTTTGCATCAAGGACCTAAAAAAGAGAAAATTACATCGAGGTCCATACATTTAGCACAAAGGACCCTTAAATTAAGCAAGGAAAATAGTCGGGTTCGGCTCCTTCTCTAGAGAGCAGCTGATCGAGTTGTACTCTTCACACTACTTCATCTTCGATTGTTTTCAAAATATGGCCAAATTTGTCTGCATGCAAATTCATGGATATGGCCTTGACCTTGGCCGTTTGTCTTCAAAATCCAAGAATATGGTTCATACTCATTGACAACTAAGCTTAAATTCGTTTAAATTTTACCACTTACTTTTAGGTTAGTATTTTACACGGTCGGTGGGACTACATTTTACATCAAGGACCTAAAAGGGGAAATTACATGGAGGTCCATACATTTAGGACAAAGGATCCTACAAAGGAAAACTTACTGTTTCAGCTCCTTCTTGAGAGACTAGCTAATCTGAGCCAAGCTCTTCGTACTACTTCCTCTTTGATTATTTTCAAAATATGGCCAAATCTGTTGCCATGCAGATTCTCTGATATGGGATCATCAGCATAAAGTATGATGTTTATATGGCCTTGACCTTGGTCGTTCGGCTGAAATCCAAGAATGTTCATACTCGTTGAAAAGTAAGCTTAAAATCGTCTAAATTTCACCACTTACACTTTTAGGTTAGAATTTTACACGAGGTGCGGAAGTAAATTTTACATCAAAGACCCAAAAAACGGAAAATTACATCGATGTCCATACATTTAGCACCCCCTAAAAATAAGCAAGGAAAACAGTCGTGTATGGATCCTTCTCGAGAGAGTAGCTGATCAAGCCATACTCTTCATACTACTTCCTCTTCGATTGTTTTCAAAATATGTCCAAATCTATCGGCATGCTAATTCTTGGACATGGGATCATCACCATAAAGTATGATGTTGATATGGCCTTGACCTTCGTCGTTCGGCTTGAAATCCAAGAATTTGCATACTTGTTGACAACTAAGCTTAAATTCGTTCAAATTTCACCACTTACACTTTTTGGTTAGAATTTTACACGGATGGTGGGAGTACATTTTACATCAAGGACCTAAAAAGGTAAAATTACACTAAGGTCCATACATTTAGCATAAAGGAACATAGAATTTAGCAAATAAAACAGTCGGGTTAGGCTCCTCGAGAGAGCATATGATTGGGCCCTACTCTTCATACTACTTCCTCCTCAATTGCTTTCAAAATATGGACAAATTTGTCGCCATGCATATTCTTGGATACAGGACCATCGGCATAAAGTATGATGTAGATATGGCCTTGAACTTGGTCGTTCGGCTTGAAATCCAAGAATGTTCATACTCACGTTTATCTTTAAATAGTTGTCAAAAATCATGTTTATCTTCATGGAAAGTAGTACATGCAGGAGAACGTCGTGTGAATTCTTTTGTTATTAGTACTCATTATTTTTTGTTTGATTGTTTTTAAAATAATGACAATTTTTTGGCAGCCTTTCGAAAACCATATTTCACAATATGTCCTACTATATGTACACAAGATTTTTTTTGTTGGAAACTAGTACCACAAAAGATCTTGAGAATGAGAGAAATTATTATTATAGGTGGATCGCTACTCCTACAGCTACCCCTACATTCGAGTACTCAGTAGTACTCTATTTTCATTTTCCAAGAAAGATTTATTGTGGAGGGAACTAGAGCAGAGTAGTACTATTCTGAAGGGAACTGGAGCAGAGGTACATGCGTTCATTTTCATTTTATTCAACCTCGCCTATACGCTCTATCCCTAGTTCCGCTACCTCTACGCCAAGTGTCGCCGTTCTTATCCTCCACAATGCCAGTTTCCGATCATGTTCACCGCATAGTATGAGAGTGTTTGTTCTTCTCCCTATCCCAGCTGCCGCCATCGATCTTCCCTCTTTTCCAGAAAACCAAATCAAGCCATCGTCCCAACTTCCATCAGCTCCCTTGCGATGGCAGGACCGAGCAAGGACAGTGATGTTTTTGAGCTGTTCCAGGATGTTTTTACCGAAGGCCCGCTTGAAGAACTCATAACCAGATGCGACATCATCACCGCCGCGAGCCTCGCTGGTTCGTCCAAACATCTTCTTCACTCGGCAAAATATAGTGCAACTTACATGCTTCTGAGCCTATTGGCCTCCCCTGTGTTCTTCATTCTCACCTGACTAAGAAACCATGGGAATGCAACGAGTACTTCGAGGGCAAGGGCATGACATGCAAGCTGACGCTGCTAGATAGGTCCTCCTCTGATGATGTGTTCCCAAATTGTATGGGTAAGCAGTGGGTAGGTGCCAATGGATATTGGATCGCCACTGTTGGGTCCGAGTGCAAGTGGGAGCTTGTCAATGTGTACAATCATCAACGCGTTCCTCTCCCACAAGTCAATGTGTTTGTACCCACCAATGATCTGTTTACATTCATGCATAATGATCGTGCTATTCTCCTCCGGAAGATTGCTATTTGCCAAGCTCCCACAACTGCGGTGGATTATTTAGATCTCTCTCTTTCACTATCTTCGACTACTCAATTTCTACCCTTGATGGCGATGAGTATGCATGGACAGTTCTTGAGAACCAGTTCCAGTGCTATTTCAGATACAGGATGCACTTATCCACAAGGGTCTGGTGTTTCCAGCCACTGAGAGTGGCAGTGTTTATGTTTGTAATCATCTATATTTTGGTAAGTTTGATCCATTCATGTTCTAAACACTAGCTTTAGTTTTAATGGATGTAAACTAGTGTTGGCTGATTTGGCCGTCATTTCTTTTTGAAGGTCCTATTCTGCTCTTGTCACCACCTATTGCGCAACTCGAGGAGGGCAACCTTGATGCCATAGATGATGACAAGCACGAACCTGGTTTATGGTTCTTAGCAATATCTACAGATGAATCTCGCCTTCTTATTATCCATACCGTGGGTGTTACTAATGAGGAGTTTTATGGCGGTACTTATTATGGTCAAGGCAATCATGTTGTTGATCGTTGCGGTCACACTTGTGGCACCTATGCTACTGGGTTTGGCTGCAAGGTGCACTCAAAGGACACTACTTACTTGTATCCACCTAAGACATAGATAGCGATTGCTGATCTAGGAGCATATTCCCTTTTCCTTCGATTGAACTATCCGATTAACATTGCGGTAGGCGGTGCAGATGTTGCCCCAGGATATCTGACGAGAAGCAACTGTGTCTACACCTCCCACCATGCAATAGGACTTAGATATACGTCGTTTCCTAAAATATGCTGCTTCAGTCTAAATACCAAAGAAGCAGCTATTGGTTTCTCAACCAATGTTGCATGGAAATCTCTGGAGACTCCATTATGGTTCATCCCGAGCTTCACCAATTCCCGCGATTGGAACCAAACTACCGTAAGTAATCTTAATACTATGTAATAGGATAGCTCAGTTTAGATCAAGTGCAGTAGATGGTCTTGCTTTTCTTTTGTAACTTGGCCTTGTCATAAACTCATAATCTAGACAAGGCTTTGGGAATTTTGAGTTGCCTATGGAGGTCACACACAGGCATTGATGTGAGAAAGAGGCATGCACACAAAAGCAGACTTGATTGTTAGTTTTGTTTCTTCCAATGACGAGTGTTTGGAGAAAATGGCAAAATAATTCTGGCACTTTGAAATGTTGCCGAATATGTCTAAGTGCCACTGAATGTGAACTGGGAATCTGTTGATATTTTTCTTTCTTGTTATGTACTGGTGAATCTTTCAAATGCTATTGAACATATCAAAAGTTTTGTTCGGTACTTGTTCAGATCGATCGGCCGAGTGCAGAATATGGTCTCACTTTCCTTTTGAATTAGGCCTTGCTACATCTATTGAATTTCATTATCCGCATTGCTGAATCTATCAATTCTTTTGGTCACTGTCTGTGTACTGCCAACCGGTCACTTTGAATGCTGTGCTGACTCTATGAAGTCCTGCTGAATATCAACTGGGAATCTATCTGATATTTTCATGGTCTTATTCTATACCGCTGGGTCTTTCAAATGCTACTGAATCTTTCAAATGCTCTGTCGTTACTATTAGTACAATATTTTGTAGAACGAACTTTGATGTACTGGTACTTGTTTAGATGAAGTGCATCAGGTTATCTTGCTTTTCTTTTGAAACTTAGCATTGTCACAATTATCTACATTAGTCTTGGGAAGTTTGGGGTTGCATATGGGCGGTCACACATGCATTGACGTAAGGAGGAGGTATTCACACAGAAGCAGACTTGATCGTTAGTTTTGCTTGCTCTGATGGTCTCTTCGGGGAACAGGACAAACTGATCGTGCACCAAGTTTTACAACAAGAACTGATTCTCTCTATAGTGATATAGAATTTCAAGCAGGAAAGCTACTGAATCTCTCAAATGTTCTGTCGTTGCTATTACTAAAGCATTTTGTGGAACTAATACTGATGTACTGGTACTTGTTTAAATCAAGGGCAGTATATAGTCTTGCTTTTCTTTTGAAACATGGTTGTGTCACAATCTAGATGAGACTTGGGCATTTTAGGTTGCATACGAGGGTCACGTAGGCATTGATGTGAGAAGAAGGTACTCAAAGCAGACTTGATCATCAGTTTTGCTTGCTCCAATGGTCAAGTGTGTTTGGTGAAAAGGACAAACTGATCACGTGACAAGGTTTTTAGAGCTGAAACAAGAACTGGTTTTCTCTATACTGCTATTGTATTCCATTGTTTGTATTGCTGAATTGAACTTTTGAAATGCTGCTGAATTGGTCAAGTGCTCCTCAATATGAACTTCAGATCTGTTGATAATTTTTCTACCTTATTATGTACTGCTGAATTTTGACATGATAGCTTCCAAAAAGAATTATCACTTTTCCCCCTCCCTCTCAAAGGTCTTTGTTTCGAATCCGGCCGAGCACATCGCAATGCAATTTTTATTAACCAGGAGAAGAAATCTAGTATCTCATTCGGCCCCTCTTTAGCCCAAAACATTTTTAATCGGTCTTTTCGGGGTCAGGGGACTGCTGACATGTCGGACCTAGCAGGCCCAAGCATAGTGATACGTTGCAAATGTATCTATAATTTTTGATGTTCCATGCTTGGTTTATATCTACTTTCTTATGTTTTTTCCACACTTTGGAGTATTTTTATACACTTTCTTGGACTAACCTATTAACAAGATGCCACAGTGCCAGCTACCTGTTTTCTGCTATTTTTGGTTCCAGGAAAGTCAGAAAATGAATATTCTCGGAATTGGACGGGATAAAAGCCAAAGTCAATATTTCACCGAGGGGGACACGGAGCCAGAATACGAGATGGAGAGGAGCCAGGGTCCGGCCACACCACCTGCTCGTGCGGCTAGGCCTGGCCCGTGCTAGAGGGTGGTGCGGCCACCTAGGGAACCCCCCCGGCCTCCCCTTTCGCCTATATATTTCCTCCGATACAAAAATCCTAAGTACCGGATAAAAATTCCACGAAAGAGTTTGTAGCCGCCGTCATCTCCATCCCTAGATCGGGAGGGATCTGAAGCTCTTCCCGGCACCCTGTCGAAGGGGAGAATTCACCCTGGAGGCCGTCTTTATCACCATGCAAGCCTTCGGTGTGATGCGTGAGTAGTTCATCCTTGGACTACGGGTCCATGTAGTAGCTAGATGGTTGGCTCTCCTCCTTTGTGCTATAATGTTTAGATCTTGTGACCTACGTTCATGATCAAGATCATCTATTTGTAATCTTACATGTTGTGTTTGTGAGGATCCGATGGATATTGAGATGCTATTTCAGATTATTGATTATTGATTCTATCATGTCTTTGTTATTTGTGATCTTGCATGCTTTCCGTTGTTAGTAGATATCTTGGCCGAGTAGATGCTAGCAACTCCAAGAGGGAGTATTTACTCGATAGTGGGTTCATGCCTCTAGGAATCTGGGGAAGTGACAAAAATCTCTAAGGTACTAGATGTGTTGTTGCTACTAGGGAGAAAACAGAAATCCTTTGTTCATAGAACAATCGTATTGTTTACTTTAGACGCAATGCTTAATGCCATTATCTGTTGCTTGCAACTTAATACTGGAGGGGGTTCGGATGATAACCTGAAGGTGGATTATTAGTCATAGATGCAGTTGGATTATGGTCTATGTATAATGTTGTAATGCCCAATCAAATCTCATAGGAGTCAAGATGATTAGTATATGCATGTATGCTTTCTCGATGTTTGTCAATTTCCCTGCTGTAATTCGTTCACCCAACATGTCATCTATCTTAAGGAGAATCACCACTAGTGAACTATGGACCCCGGTCCTTTCTTTTACCATCAATCTACAAATGTTTACTGTTTTCTATTTACTTTCTGCAAGTACTACTATCCACACAATACGTTTAATCCTTTGTTTTTAGCAAAACCGGTGAGATTGACAACCTCACTGTAAGTTGGGGACAAAGTTCCGTGGTCTGTTGTGCAGGATTCCAAGTTGGAAACAACACCTTGGAGGTGTTTTCTTGCTCCTACTGGTTCGATAACCTTGGTTTCACAATTGAGGGAAAATTTGTTACTGTGCTCATCATACCTTCCTCTTGGGGTTCCCCAATGAGCTCGACGTGTTGAGCCAATAATCACATAACCATAGTGAGCAATCTGTGAAGCATCCTTAATAAAAACCTATGCAAATAGCAAATAAAAAGATCGTTGAGATGCTCATTGTCCGCTTGCCTTGTCATTTTGATATGGGAATGCTTCCGTATCATCGGGCAAGGGGTACCCGTTGGCGGTTCTCTATGATACACATGTACTTACAATGATAAGAAATTACTCGTGACTATAGTTGAGTAGCATGAGGTTCGGTCTTCCCAACGAGCTCATCGTATCTTGAGCCAACAAGCATCTTTCTGGCGCCGTTGCCGTGGATTGAAGGAACAAGCACCCACGTCAACCACGCGCCAGCAAGTATTTTTCTGGCACCATTGTCAGGGAGTCAAGGACATGTTCACATGGGGAGTCCCTCATAACCAATCTCTTTACTTTGTTGTTTTTGTTTCGCTTAGTTTATTTCTGCTTTGTTTGCTTGTTCTTTTTTATCAAAAATATAAAAAAAATAGTTCCTACTATAGTTGTTATTTTCGTTGGTCTGTTATTGTCTTGCCTTATCATGCTTTCTATCAATGGTTGGTTTCTTTGAAACTGAATCTAATTGGCAAGGTGGGTTCATGGAAGAACAAAAATATTATTATAAGGAACACTGCTTGTCACAAAAAGGGAAACACTTATGGGAACAAATTGATAAATTGTATAACATTGCCAGAAACGTGTGCTCTACTTATAATGTTACTTATTGCTTTGATAAATCTTGTTGTTGTAAGAGGTATAAACACCTCCCTTTTCAGTGTGAGTATAATGATGATGTTACCATATCTTCTTATGTTAAGGGAAATTATGACTTTTATGATGTGGAACAAATTGAAGAATTTATTGTTTGGAAGGGTGCATTCAAACTAGCTTATTTGCTTGAAAATACTGATGATGCACCTTATAAATATGAGGTTTATGATATACTTAAATTTTCCTTTGATAATTACAAGGAAGAAAATGGCTATATTCTTCAATATCTTAATAGATACTCTCCACCAATGGAAGAGACCAGGTAGGAGCCTATGGAAGAAAAAATTGCTGAAACTGGAAGCTCATTGGATGAAAAAGAGGAGGAGAGTGATGATCAAGAGGAGGAAGAATGGATATACCCATTCCTACCTTCTAATGAGAGTAACTCTTTACCCCTTACATCATTTGATTGTCCCCCATGCTTACCAAAGGAGGACGAATGTCATGTTCCTGTGGATTCTTTTGAAAATGTTTATAATAAAGCTCTAGATGATGGTCCTATATTGGTTGATAATATTAATTGTACCACTATTGAAAATGAGATTGATCAGTCATCTTGTTATAAAATTGTTAAAAGTGGGTTTGAAGGTTTTAATCCCACTATTTTTGAGCTTGCTAAAAATTATGTGTTTGTAGATCATGAAAATCATGCTTTATGTGATAGTTATATTGTTGAGTTTATTCATGAGGCTACTGAAAATTATTATGAGAGAGGAAAATATGGTTGTAAAAGTTTTCATGGCACTGAAACACCTCTCTATTTGCTGAAAGTTTTGAAGTTACTCTCGTTTTATCTTCCTATGCCTGTCACCTTGTTCTTTGTGAATTTATTTGCGTATAAGATTCTTATGCATAGGAAGTGGGTTAGACTTCATTGTGTTTTGAATTTGCTTCTTGATGCTCTCTTTTACTTCAATTCATATTTCTTATGTGGGCATCATCGAAATTATCATGCCTAGCTCAAAGGCGTTAAAGAAAAGCACTTATTGGGAGATAACCCAAAAGTTTTAGATGAGTCTTGGAAGTTATTACCTCTGTAATAACCGCTCCTTATCCTTTTTATTTTCTTTTTGTGCCAAGAGTAACCTCTAATGAGAGAGAAGTAATGCTTGGGAAAGTTGCTGTCCCAAAACAGATTTTTGTGCTTCGCTGGAAAAATTCGTGTAAAATCTTTGTACGCCGGTTTGAGCTATGGTTGTGTGTGATTCTACCTCAGGTTGTTATCTAACTTCTGTTAGTTCAACACTTTTCGATTTGATCAACAGAAGGTCTTCGAAAAAATTGGTTTTTACTTCCTGGTCTGTTTTGACAGATTTCTGCCATTATTTGCATTTGCTTCTTGTTGATTCCTTTTTGAGTTCTTTTTTGGGGAATTGAGCTTTTTAAGGGAAGTGCTACAGTAGATTGTGTTTTAATGGAAGTTTTACTTATGTTGGAACTGAACTCGAAGACTTATCTTGAGTACAGTAATGTTGCTAATAAAGATTGTGTGAAGTTTTATATGAAGGAAGAATTTTAGGCGTAAGGAAAGAATGATGTAATGAGATGAAGAATGGACTAAAGCTCAATCTTGGGGATGCCAACCGTGTCACCCCAAGAAATATCCAAGAAGTACAAGTGTCAAAGCTTGGGGATGCCCAAGGCATCCCCTCATCAATAAAAATCTCAGGTTTCTTCCAAACACTTCATTTTTATTGTTTCATGCACAGTTGTGTTATTCTTGGAGCGCTTCGTTTTTGTTTTTGGTTTTCATTTGCTTGCTTTGCTTAGTTTGCTTGAATAAATTGGTTGGACCCCCTTTTTCATACATTAGTTTCCAAATAAGATTGGTTTGGATTAGAAAAGAGTAGGAAAAGTTCATGCTTAAGTGGTAAAAGGAGCTTGTTTTTGACTGCGGCCTATGCTTTGTCATGTCATGCTTGATATTGTTTTGGCTTTATGCTTAGTGATTTTTTCTGTAGCATGACATGTTATAAACAATTGAGATTGCTTAATGTGCCTTGAAAGAATCATGTGTTGTTTTAGCATATTAAAGCATAGTATTGTGGTATTCTCCTTTGATGCTTTATTTGGGTTGACTTGGCGCATGCTCACACCATGTTATGACTATCCCAAGTCACCATAGCCTTTATGATCCTTTAGTTTTCGACTTGTAGTATCAATTTATGCTTTAATTAATGATGTTTTGTCACTTTGCATGATTATGGCCATTATTGCTCTCTTAGTTGGTCGCTCCTAGTCTTTTGCTAGCCTCCATAACCAAGTATGAGTTCCACTCATGAATCCAACTCCAAATAAAACAAAGTTATTCCAAAGAGTCCACCATACCTACCTATTAGCATTTGTTATTCCAAGTATATTCATGCTTTTATCTACCTTCCGAATTATTGATTCTATCATGTCTTTGTTATTGGTGATCTTGCATGATCTCCACTTTTAGTAGATATCTTGGCTGAGTAGATGCTAGCAACTCCAAGAGGGAGTATTTATGCTCGATAGTGGGTTCATGCCTCTAGTAATCTAGGGAAGTGACAGAAATCTCTAAGGTACTAGATGTGCTGTTGCTACTAGGAGAAAACAGCAATCCTTTGTTCATAGAACAATCGTATTGTTTACTTTACACGCAATGCTTAATGCAATTATCTATTACTTGCAACTTAATACTGGAGGGGGTTCGGATGATAACCTGAAGGTGGATTATTAGTCATAGATGCAGTTGGATTATAGTCTATGTATAATGTTGTAATGCCCAATCAAATCTCATAGGAGTCAAGATGATTAGTATATGTATGTATGCTTTCTCGATGTTTGTCAATTGCCCTGCTGTAATTTGTTCACCCAACATGTCATCTATCTTAAGGAGAATCACCACTAGTGAACTATGGACCCTGATCCTTTCTTTTACCATCAATCTACAACTGTTTACTGTTTTTTATTTACTTTCTAGAAGCTACTACTATCTTCCACACAATACGTTTAATCCTTTGTTTTCAGCAAAAACGGTGAGATTGACAACCTCACTGTAAGTTGGGGACAAAGTTCTGTGGTTGTGTTGTGTAGGATTCCAAGTTGGAAACAACACCTTGGAGGTGTTTCCTTGCTCCTACTGGTTCGATAACCTTGGTTTCACAACTAAGGGAAAATTTGCTGTTGTGCTCATCATACCTTCCTCTTGGGTTTCCCAACGAGCTCATTGTATCTTGAGCCAACAAGCATCTTTCTGGCGCCGTTTCCGTGGATTGAAGGAACAAGCACCCACGTCAATCACACGCCAGCACATAGCCCATGAAATTAGCCTATCAGCCCCAAGCATAGCCCAATACCTTCTAATTTGGCATTTTCGTGGCCTTGTGGCCACCGACCATAGCCCATTCAATTTAGGAGTGAATCCATGGAATATAAGCCATGAAGAATAGGGCATTCGCCCCAAGTTAGCCTAGAATCTTTTTAATTTGGCTTTTATGAGCATTTTGTACTCTAAGGCTGACATCTGGGACCCAAAAATAGTTCAACATACACACGTTTCTTTCAAATAGAGGCTGTCAGCTGGGACCCAACATAGACACGTTTCATGCATAGAGGTGTTTGACATCTAGGACCTAACAAGTTGCCAAGGTCAAAACAGCGAACATGGTCAAAAAAGTCCATCATACGCACATTTAATTTACACAGAGGCTGATATGTGGGACCCAGCAGCGTGACCTTATATAGATGCTGCATCGAGCAACGTTGCCAGTTCGAAACAGGGAGGCGCGAGCGAGAAAAAGTTCAGCATGCACCCGTTTCTTGTAATGAGAGACTAAAATGGGGGACCCAGCAGGGTGAGGAAACGGCAGATTCGTCGAGCAACTCTATCTAGTTCGGAACAGGGTAGCGCTAGAGAAGAAAAAAGTTTCCAGCATACCCATGATTCTTCTAATGTGAGGCTGACATAAGGGACCCACTAGCCTGAATAATCGGCTGATGCAGCGAGCAACGCTATCAAGTTCGGAACATGAAGGAGCGACAGAGGGTAAAAAATCCATCATACACATATTTCTTCTAATGAGAGGATGACATGTGGGGCCCAATAGCGTGATTAAACGGTAGATGCATCGAACAACGCTATCAAGTTCAGAATAGGGTACGTAGCGCGAGCGAAGTAAAAAATTCCATCATACACACGTTTCTTCGAATGGGAGGATGACATGTGGGTCCCAGCAGCCTAATTAAACGGTAGATACATCGAGTAACGCTATCAACTTCAGAAAAGGGTAGCGCGAGCAATGGAAAAAATCCACCATACACACGATTCTTCTAATGAGAGGTTGACATGTGGGACCCAGCAGCCTGACTAAACAGCAGACGTGTTGAGCAACGTTATCGAGTTCAAATCAGAGAGGCACGACCGAAAATTATGGTCCGCTAGAGACACTGACGTCTAGGACCCACACGCCTCAAAAGACTTCGGCGAGTCCACATCGCGTGAGAAAACGAAAATCTTACTTCTGCCACGCGCTAGCTGAGATTCCTCCATGTTTTTAGCGGTTTCGTCGTAGTAGAGGGCCACGAAACCGGAAAAAAAAAGTTTTCCATCAGCCATGACCGAGCCGAGAAGTTCGTCGCAGAAGACGTGCCTTCTACGATGACTGTCGGTCCAAGTTGTTGTGAAAGGAAAGTTTTCTTGTAGTGAACTCGAACCGTCTAATTAACTATAGGAATCCTGATTTCGCTTAATATTGCTAAGTGGGACCGCATTTTGCCATGTCATGCATCATATCATGAACATGTCGTATCTTCCATCGTAGCATTAAAATATTCCACCCGATGTTTCTTTCTAGCGTTTTGCTTCTTCCCGGATAGGACATTGAGTGGACGCGAGACACAACAAGTTCTCCAGTTTTTGGTCTTCGATGTTTCGCAGGCGAGCATTCTCCTCGTTCTACATACTTTGTATTATAGTCTTTGGTTCCTTACCTTGTCTACTGTTATCCTTTATTGTCAATGCTTTAGTTACCGTACCTTTAATTCCCTTGCAACTACTATATTGCATTGGTTATCCTATTACCTACTGATTGAGTAGATAGGTTAGACTTGCGAGTCGTAGCGCATTCTTTGGTCTGTTGCCCGCTCTCACACAGGTGAACCGTGATATCTAGATAAAAGTTGATACCATGTTAATTAAATTGGTGATGTTGATTATGGTTATGGTTGCACCTAATGATAAGGCCTCGGTAGGGACCAACTTTGGGACCTGCTTGAGCCGACCTAGAAACTATTTGTTTTATGATACCAGTTCTGGATTGATCACGCTAACCAAACATGGGGCCTCTAGGAACCCCCCTCAACTACCAGTACTATTTGTATATCTAGAGGGTTACAAAATTGGTTTTCCATTTGGTGCATATGCATACATACAAAATCGGACATGGTGACTATGATATGTCTTCGAACTTGGTGATGATATGATTTTGGTGGACCACCTGGGCATGCATACATAATCTGCGGTACATGGTGGCGGTTGGATGGAGCTCTACAAGTTATCTTCCGAAGACCAATCCACCAGTAGTCGTGAACGCTTTGCCACCTTGAGAATCACCGTGCCTCTTGGCTAGGTAAAATACAGTAGGTGATGCCAATGGATATGCGCGTAGTTAGCCACTAATGCTTTGCCTCTAATAATATGACTAGTACTTAGCCTTACCAACTAAACAATTGGATAATTAAAATTGCAACGTGTGTGTTCTGCAAGAGGACTTCCTCGACTGGTCTTCGAGGGGGAAACCTTCGGATGGGTTGTGTTTGGTGTTATATTATAGTTATAGTATAGCGCTCTCTTATCTCTCTCTAATAACCGAAGTTGTAGCGTGTCTATATAAGTTATATAGTGCAAGCTTTGCTGCGCTGAGCCCACCATACCCATGTAGGTGAGAGCCGCCGAATTCCGAGACTCGCTGTGTACTCGCCTTAGGACTGACTGCTCTCTTTCTTTTTCTTTTTCCCTTTGTCATCACCCTTTGGCTTTAACAGGTATGTGATTGACGACATTAGCAAGGTTACCCTTCCAGCTTGGCCTGTGCAGGGTTATGGACACCGCTTGGTTATTATTCAGGACTCGTAGTCCCATTTGGATCCAATCCTTACTCGGATACTATTTTTCTTTCTTCTTCAATTGTATCATTTGTATTCTTGACTCTTTGAGTCGTTGTTTTATATATATATATGTTTCTTGTGGATCCTGTTGTAAACTATTGTGATGTAACTACTTGTAATAAAATTCACCCACACGAAAGTGTCTGGTGGGTGTCTTTGAATCACTCCTATGCGGATTTTCGTAGAAAATGCTGAGATTTGCATAGACCTGATTCGGGGGCATTACAACTGCATTCAAAAAGGGAGTACAAAGTAGGTACAAAAGGCAGTGGAAAAAAGTTCGTCGAAACCTATCAACATGGGATCTAGTTTTGTATATCTCGACACGGCTAGCAAAGTGGTGAAAGTTGGTCGTAATTTTGACACTCAGTTGGGAAGATATTTTAGTTTTTGCATCAAAACATAGAAAAAGAAGCAGTGATCATCTCCCAAGCCACCACGTGTCAACACGAGAATTGAGGGGAGAACCCACGCGACCTACTCTGCGCATGCCACGTGCAGCAATAGCAGTAAAGCGGGTCGTACTCTCTAACACGCGCCCCTTTTCTAGTGTTTCTGACAATTAGACAGATCTTCACCACACAAGATAAATCCACACAATACATAACCACATAGTCTTCACTTGCATAGTAGCACAAATAGGTAGTACATAAAGCTAACAAATAATACAAGGAGAATTAAGTTCACGAGAAAAGTATCAAATGAAGAACGAGCTTGTGACTTCCCATGCAAATCCCACATAAACTAAGGTGCACCTTCTCCCCATTTTCAATGAATACACCAAAAAGATACAAGAGAAAGACTAGCATCCCAAATATCACTGCTCATCATCATCATGGAACCTTGGGGCACGGTAGGAAGAAGTGGCTTCATCAGCATCCCAATTGCTATGCATGGAGATCCATTGTTCCTCGGTAGTGATGTTGTTCTTGGAGCCTTTGGAAATGGTAAAACCTTGAGCTTCCATGTTCTCCTTTTGATGAGCTCGAGGCTTCTTCTCATTAACATGGGCTTAATACATACACTTTTGGTTGTCAACTTGGAGGCAAAACACTTTCTTGAGTTTTGCTTCAATCATCTTGGCCCATGAGGGGGTTGCTTCCTTGCGATGAGAGACCACAAATGCATGTACACATGCCTAGTTTGTTCCTTGAAGTGCTCCTCAATCACATTGCAATCCTCATCAATATCTTGGCCATCCGCATTAAGTGGGGGATCATGTTTCTTGATCAACAATTGATTGCATTTGCGAACCACAAGCTTGCGGTTGGGGAGATCATTGGCAATGGAAGAGCTCTTGTACATGGTGAGTGCCATAATGTATGGAGCATATGGAGGCACTCTCCTAGCGAACGCGCCAATGGCCATTTCATTCCATATAAATTCCATCACATCCAACTTGACGTCGTTTCCACGATTGGCATGAGTGTGAAACATGAGGTAAACAAGGTTGCTATGAATCTCATAAAAGTTTCCCACCATGGGGGAATGGTCTTGCATTAGATGCGAAGTAAAATATCATATGTAGGCAACAAATGCTTGATCTTGCTAACCACACCTATTCCCGGAATATAGAGTGTCCCCATGCACATTATTATTCATGGATATACCAAGGGTGTGATGGCAAAAACCACATGGAGCACTCATACCACGGTCCTCATATCCAAGCAAATGCCCAAACTCGGCCAAAGCAGCTTCCTTTACATCACCTCGAGTCATCCAAGTCATCTTCCTCTTCTCATCTCCACCAAAGTGCACGGTGGCACACAATTGTGCAGTCTTGTTTGAATTGCATGATAGGTATCAAGCCAAGATTGTTGCAAATTTCCTTGGCCTCACCAAAGTACTCTGGAGTCTTTTCCATGTGAGCGAGATCAATAAACTTTTGGGTCACCAAGAGATTGTCATTGGACAAAAGAACCTCTTTGTACACTCGCTCTTGAAAAATAGAGTATAAGAAGATACCTTCCCTATTGCTCTCACGATTGCAGCCATAAGGGTTGACTTGCCTCATCCTAGTGAACTCTTCTTCAGAAATATAGGTGAGTAGCTTTGGCCCTCAAGAGCGAGAACTTTGACTTTTGGAATGGGTGGGTGGCTTAGTGATGGGAGTTGGGCCGCAACTGGATGTCTTCTTAGAGTGCCATCCTCTTCGTCCCCTTGTTACCTGGAGCTTATCTTGCATACGGTTGCTAGGATGTGGCATGATCTATTCATACTCGGATTCCCAATCTTCATCGTCACATGCCTTAGAACTCTTCCTAGGATCCGGGTCACCTACACCTATGAAAGCATATGGAAGAGATAGCATGGAGATAAGGCCACAAGATCCCGGGAAAAAGGCACACAAGAAAGCAATTTTGTAGCAAATTTGAGCTCTGGTGGGCCCGATAGTACCGGAGGAAGGACCAGTAGTACCGCTCACAATCGGTAGTACCAGAGAACTTATCCGGTACTGCCGGTACTGGTGGAACACGAGACACCCCGGTAGTACTAGGCCACAACGAGAGTGCAAATTGGTGTGAAACTTGATTCCTTGGTCATGGCGAGTAGATCAAGTATGGGGAATGCAAGGGCACCAAGAATATCCAAGGTTTACCAAGAAATATAGAAGATATCTAGAAAACTTAGAAAAGCTTGATGAGAGAGGAAAGCGGTGGTACCGGAGCTCATGGCGGAGGGGAGGAGGTCGAGGAAGGGCTCCGGTGGCCAGATCCAGCAGTGCTCCACTTGTGGCAAGGTGGAACCAGTGGCCACGGGGATTTAGGTGGGGTTCAGGGGAAACTAGGGAGCACTGAATTGTTATTGTCTCTGTACCTCCACTTAAAAGGATCCTGATGCCCGGTAGTACGAGAAAAAATCATCGGTAGTACCACATGTATTGGATGGTACAACCGAACCTAGGCCAGTTTCTAGGATTTCTCCTGGACACTATCTAGGGTCCGGTAGTACCGGGGCTGGCTGTTCCAAAATTCTAGATTTTTGTAGAAGGGAGCAAATTTGGACAAGGATCTTGTGCATACATAGAAGATTCTAAAGAGGGATTTGGGGATTAGAATAAGATCAACACAATGAAAGTAGGTACTATGTACTCCAACAAGTAAGAGCAAACATTACCAAAAAGCAAGAAAACATGATCAACAAGTGAAAGGACCAACCTCTCATGAGAGAGAGGGTTGGTGGCTGTAACACCATGTTTGAGTACTACTGGCTTGGAACCGCAGATATATATCTTGGGTCAATTACCAGAACTCGTTATTTAAGCTCACATATCACAAAATGTTATTAAGATAATGATTTTCTCACTTTGGGAATAATGGGGGGGTTAGCCCAATCAATTAGGACCATAGTCCCCCTATATCCATGCCTACACCTAGATAATAAAACACATTAAATCATGGGTATGGGTGCATGATCTCAAGCCACATTGCTCGAATCAATGATATTTAGTTCATACCTTAACTCCTAGAATCTTCTTTCATCAAGGGCCTAGTGAAAAAATCCGCAAGATTGTTCTCGGTGCTAACATAAGAGAGGTCAATATCTCCACTATTCACATGCTCCTAGATGAAATGATGACAATATCAATATGCTTCATTCTTTTGTGTTGCACCGGGTTGTAGGCGATCTTGATTGCACTTGCATTGTCACAAAGAAGATGCACTTTGTAACATGTGACACTGTAATCCTTCAAGGTTTACCTCATCCATAACAATTATGCACAAAAACTTGCGGCAACAATATACCCGGCCTCGGTGGATGATAAAGATACACAATTTTGCTTCTTAGATGACCAACACACCAAGGACCTACCAAGGAATTGGAAAGCCTCAGAGGTTGACTTCCTTCCAACCTTGTCTCCCGCCCAATATGAGTCTGTGAATCCATGAAGTGCAAATCTTGAGACCTTGGGATACCATAAGCCAAAGTTTATGGTATCAACTAAATATTGAAAGATTCGCTTAACCGCCACAAGGTGGATTTCTTTTGGTGTGGCTTGAAAATATGCACAAATACCCACACTCAACATGATATCTGGTCTAGATGCACAAACATAGAGTAAAGATCCAATCATAGAATGATATATCTTTTGATCCACATCTTTACCATGAGTATCAAGAGTGAGGTTGTATTTGAGAGGCATGGGAGTCTTGAATCCATTGAGCTATCTCAACTTGAATCTCTTGAGCATATCTTGAATATATTTTTCTTGGTTAATAAAGATATCTCCAATCACTTGCTTCACTTCAAATCCAAGGTAGAATTACAACTTGTCTACCTAGACATTTCAAACTCATCGGTCATTAGCTTATCAAACACATCATTGAAAGATTTGTTAGGAGAACCAAATATAATATCATCAACATAAATTTGGCATATAAACAAGTTCCCTCTAACTCTCTTAATTATAAGAGTGGGGTCAATAACCTAATTTTGAAGCCACGATCAACCAACAACTTTCTAAGGTTTTCATACCATGGATGTGGAGATTTTTTAAGTACATAGAATGCCTTATCAAGTTTGTGGACATGGTTCTAAAACTTGGGATCCTTAAAGCATGGAGGTTGCTTGACATAAACCAACTCATTTAGGGGACCATTAAGAAATGCACTTTAGCATCCATTTGTTGCAACTTGGAACTTGAAATTGTGATGAGATGCATATGCAAGCTTAAAGTGCATGTGTGACCCCATGTGTGGTTTTGGTAATTAATGACAATCTCTATGAACTAATGTTTGAATTTAGTTTCACTTGTAGGATTTTTTCCATTGGCATCACTTGGGCCATGTGTTGGTTTCCTGGTTGAAATGAAGAAGAAGCAGTAATGTTTAAGGCTCTGTGCCTATTGGAATCATGTAGAAGAAGAAGATCAAGAGTGTCTTGAAGAAGAAGATGGAGTTCCTCATGGCTATCTTCAAGAAATCATCAAGAAATGAATTGCAAGCTCAAGACGTGCCATCTCTAGAAGATCTCATGCTTGAAGCTTGCCATCCTCGGTGATCATGGAGTTATGAAGATAAATTCAAAGAAGAGGTTTCCCCATGGAGTATGGGGGAGCAAGTCCCAAGTCTTCAAGTAAAGTGCGATCAAGAGCAATCAATAAAGGTGTTTGATACGTCCATAACGTATGTATAATTTTTGATGGTTTTATGCTAATAATATGCTTTTGACACCCCTTTTTGTATAAAGTTTATGATTTATTTGGACTAACCTACTAATAGTTGCAAAAGTGCACAATGTTCTTATTTTACACTTTGATGTGTTGGAATTACCAAGAATACAAGTGGGAACCTTGTTGGAGTCAAATTGGGATTTTTCCAGAAATCTGTCTCGGAACTCTTTTTGACGATGGTCACGTTTCGGGTCGAATACAGCGTCAAATGGAAAACTCTTCAACTACAAAGTTGTTGGAAATTTCGTGAGAAACGTTCTGGACATACAATTTAGCTGATTCTGAGTCCAGACGGGCCTAAAAGGCCCGATTTACTTCAGCTCAAGATGGGGTGACGAAAATCCGAGAAGCTATATAAAGGGAGGAAACCTAATTCGCCCAGGGCATCTCCACCAACGAATTTGCAGCCACCAAAGCCACGTTTTTGCCTCCCCCATGGATCTCCCAAGAAGCCATGAAGGAAGGGGCTAAGGGGCGGTGCTCCCCCATGATACCGGCGGCGGGGAAGGTGTCCCCCGCGCCGCCGTTGGCGCCGCCGCCGCCCTCTTCACCATCTTCATCGCCATCTCCATCACCTAGTCCTCCTAGTATGCAGTGGTTCATCCTCCCACACACCTTTGTACCATCCTATGTAAACATGGTGTTTGATGCTATAAGTTATAATCCTATGATCTATGTCATGTTTGCGTAGTTTCTTTGTTCTTAGATTGAATGGTTGAACGTCTTTGGTTCATTAGAATGTATGTTGATATGGTACAGTCCTTTGGTGTCCATTATATTTGTGCGCGCATGGATTAAACATCATAGGGTTTGTAGTATGTGTAATAGGAAGGGGTGAAGTTCTGCCGGAGTGACAGAAACCTGAGGACGCGAACCGGAACGTTGCACATATGGGAGTAAGAGGACCATTAAACTTAAGGCTATGGTTGGGGAAACCTTAATGCATTTATTAGTACTTATGGATGTTTTCTAACAATCCAATCATATAGTACATGTAATTCCATGTAGTGAAGCGCATGTATATTTAGCCTGTCCCACATAGAAAACTACATCAAAGACAATGAACCCGATCTATTCGCTATTTAAACTTGTACAAAGCCACCACAATTACCACCACTATTCTATACTCATGTTTCTGTTAGTTTAGTGTATTTTATTTCTGCAGCAACTAGCTTTACTTTCTTGTTATTTATTATCATGCAAAGTTATCTCTATTACTCATATTGTTGCTCTAGTTTTATTTCCTAGATAATACAAACGTTTAGTGTGCGTAGAGTTATATTAGCGGTTGATAGAACTTGAGAGAATATTTATCCTACCTTTAGCTCCTCGTTGGATTTGACACTCTTACTTATCGAAAAGGCTACACACAATCCCCTATACTTGTGGGTTATCAAGACCTTTTATGGCGTCGTTGCCGGGGAGCAATAGCATGTGGGTGAATATTCTTGTGTGCACTTGTTTGCTTTATCTCTAAGTAGGTTTTACTTTCAGTTTTAAGTTGTTCTCTATCTTAGTATGGATAGGGAATGCGAATTACAAAAAAAAATAGTTGTACTTGTTACCTAAAAACGTTTAAAAAAAGGAAAGTGATTGGAAAGATGAGTAATGGTTAAGTGGGGGTCGACCTTGAACACTTGTGTTCATGCCTATGAAACCAAAACAAATAGTTCCATGGAAGCTTTTTAGTTAAAAACTTGTAGGAATGCATGAAGCCTTGAAAAATAAAGATATTTCTGGTATTGATCTTAATGCTTATTCATTTGAAAATACTTGAATCTTGATCCTATGCCTAACTTAAAGGCATTAAAGAAAAGTACTTATTGGGAGATAACTCAAAAGTTTTACTTGAGTCTTGGAAGTTATTGCTTCAGTAATAACCTCCCCTTATCCTTTTTATTTGCTTTTTGTGCCAAGAATAACCTCTAATGAGAGAGAAGTAATGCTTTGGAAAGTTGCTGTCCCGAAACAGATTTTTGTGCTTTGCTGTAAAAATTCATGTAAAATATTTGTACATCGGTTTGAGCTGTAATTTTTTGTGATTCTGCCCCAGGTTGTTATCCAACTTTCGTTAGTTCAACAATTTTCGATTTGAGTAACATAAGGTCTTCGAAAAAATTGGTTTCTATCTGCTGGTCTGTTTTGACAGATTTCTGCCATTATTTGCATTTGCTTCTTGTTGATTCCTTTTTGGGTTCTCTTTGGGGAATTGAGCTTTTTAAGGGAAGTACTATAGTAACTTGTGTTTTAATTGAAGTTTTATTGGTGTTGAAACTGAACCCAAAGACTTATATCTTGAGTACACTAATGTTGCTAATGAAGATTATGTGAAGTTTTGTATGAAGGAAAAATTTCAGGTGTATGGAAAGAGTGATGTAATGAGATGAAGAATGGACTAAAGCTCAAGCTTGAGGATTCCATGTTTGTCATCCCAAGAAATATCCAAGAAGTACAAGCGTCAAAGCTTGGGGATGCCCAAGGCATCCCTTCTTCATCAATAAAAATCCCAGGTTTCTTCCAAACACTTCATTTTTATTGTTTCATGCACAGTTGTGTTATTCTTGGAGCGTTTTTGTTTTCGTTTTCTTGGTTTTATTAGTTTGCTTGAATAAATTGGTTGGACCCCCTTTTTCATACATTAGTTTTCAAATAAGTGTGGTTTGGATTGGAAAAGAGTAGGAAAAGTTCATGCTTAAGTGGTAAAAGGAGCTCGTTTTTTTACGGTGGCATATGCTTTGTCATGCCATGCTTGATATTGTTTTGGCTTTATTCTTAGTGATTTTTTCTGTAGCATGACATGTTATAAACAATTGAGATTTATTAATGTGCCTTGAAAGAATCATGCGTTGTTTTAGCATATTAAAGCATAGTATTGTGGTATTCTCCTTTGATGCTTTATTTGGGTTGACTTGGTGCATGCTTACACCATGTTATAACTATCCCAAGTCACCATAGCCTTTATGATCCTTTAGTTTTCGACTTGTAATATCACTTTATGCTTTAATTAATGATGTTTTGTCGCTTTGCATGATTATGGCCATTGTTGGTCGCTCCCAGTCTTTCGCTAGCCTCCATAACCAAGTATGAGTTCCACTTATGCATCCAACTCCAAATAAAACCAAGTTATCCCAAAGAGTCCACCATACCTACCTATTAGCATTTGCTATTCCAAGTATATTCATGCTTTTATCTACCTTCTGAATTAAACTTGTTATGAGAAAACTAGTGATTAAAGCTCTCGCGAACTTGATGGCACACTTTACTTTTCTTGCCCCTAATAAACTTGAACCATTGTGTCATCTATGTTGTATATGCTTGCACTTATATGTTGGGGATTAGCAGAACCATGCTGTCATGGAGAACGCTTTCAACATTGCACTTGTACATTGTACCTAGTTGATATCATGCTCTTTTGTCTATGGATGTCGTCGGTGTGAAATGAAAGGGGAGCTTGTAAGTCCATGGAGTTATGTATGTGTGTTAGAGAAACGCCTAGGCCGCCGGTCTAATCCATGCCTAATCATGGTGGAAACCTGCAGCGTAACCATAATGAGCAATCTATGAAGCATTCTTCTTATAAAAAAAGAGATGGAGATTGAGAAAAAAAGAAAAAAAGAGATGAGAAAAGAGGAAAGAGAGAAAAAAGGCACCATTTTCCCATGGTAAATAAGAAGATTGCTGAGATGCTGATTGTCTGCTTGCCTTGTCATTTTGATATGGGGATTCTTCCGTATTATCGGGCAAGGGGTACCCCGTTGGCGGTTCTCTATGATACACATGTACTTACTATGACAAGAACTTACCGGTAACTAAACTTGAGTAGCATGAGGAGCGGCCCTCGTATTCAAGGGACATGAGATTTCCAACTTATACTTTATTAAGCATATACTCCATAGTTTGTTCACTTTAACCTTAATCACTTCAAGATGCTTATGATAGGGGCAATGAGAGCTGAAAGCTAATAAGTACCATAATTTTTGGAAGCTCTTTATGAAACTTGAATCCCTGCTTCCTTCTATGAAGGCCTTTCTTTTACTTGTATGTTGAGTCTCCATCTTCTATCTTTATGCACCTATTGAGAGAGCATAGTGGCCATTCTTAGTTTAATGTGAATTGTCCCTAGACTTGTTGATTGATGCATAACTTTGATATTGCTTGTTCTTAAACTATTTGTATCTAGTCACCCTTATAAACTTTGAAGGTGTCCTATGCAATTATGATTTGCTACATTATGAGGGACCAGCTGAATGCCACTATGCTATGTTTTCTTTATGTGAAAGAAACAAACGTCTTGCAAAGCATTATTATTCATGAATCTTTTGTTTGTGCCTTTCATGTTACAACATAGTTGCTATGTCTTATTGTTAGAACTTTATCTTTCATGTTATGTTGAAGTACTATGATCCCACCTATCAATGTTTTACAAATACTTTGATCAAGTTTATGATGGTGCATGTCACCTCAAAAATTATTATTTCTTTTTATCACTTACCTACTCAAGGACGAGCAGGAGTTAAGCTTGGGGATGTTGATACGTTGCAAACGTATCTATAATTTTTTATGTTCCATGCTTGGTTTATATCTACTTTCTTATGTTTTGTCCACACTTTGGTGTATTTTTACACACTTTCTTGGGCTATCCTATTAACAAGATGCCATAGTGCCAGCTGCCTATTTTCTGCTATTTTTGGTTCCAGGAAAGTCAGAAAATGAATATTCTCGGAATTGGACGGGACAAAAGCCAAAGTCAATATTTCACCGAGGGGGACACGGAGCCAGAATACGGGACGGAGGGGGGCCAGGGGCCGGCCACACCACCTGGCCGCGCGGTTAGGTCTGGCCCATGCTAGGGGGTGGTGAGGCCGCCTAGGGCACCCCCTCGGCCTACCCTTTCGCATATATACTGCCTCCGATACAGAAACCCTAAGTACCCAATCAAAATTCCACGAAAGAGTCTGTAGTCACCGTCATCTCCATCCCTAGATCGGGAGGGATATGAAGCACTTCCCGTCACCCGGCCGAAGGGGAGAATTCACCCTGGAGGCCTTCTTCATCACCATGCAAGCCTCCGGTGTGATGCATGAGTAGTTCATTGATACATTGCAAATGTATCTATAATTTTTGATGTTCCATACTTGGTTTTATCCACTTTCTTGTGTTTTGTCCACACTTTGGAGTACTTTTCATATGATTTCTTGGACTAACCTATTAACAAGAGCCACAGTGCCAGCTGCATGTTTTCTGCTGTTTTTGGTTCCAAGAAAGTCAGAAAAATGAATATTCTCGGAATTGGACGGGACAAAAGCCATAGTGCCTATTTTTCCGGAAGTCATCAGATGCCAGAATACGAGACGGAGAGGGGCCAGGGGGCCACCACACCACCTGGCCGCACGGCCCAGCCTGGCCTGAGCCAGGGGGTGGTGTGGCTGCCTCCAGCACCCCCTCGGCCTCCCCTTCCGCCTATAAGATGCCCTCAGGACAAAAACCCTAAGTACCGGAACAAAAATCCAGGAAAGAGTCTGTAGCCGCCGTCATCTCCATCCCTAGATCGGGAGGGATCTGAAGCTCTTCCCGGCACCCTTAGGAGAGAATTCACCACGAGGCCTTCTTCATCACCATGCAAGCCTCTGGTGTGATGCGTGAGTACTTCATATTTGGACAACGGATCCATGTAGTAGCTAGATGGCTGGTTCTCCTCCTTTCTGCTTTCATGTTTAGATCTTGTGAGCTCTGTTCATGATCAAGATCATCTATTTGTAATTCTGCATGTTGTGTTTGCGGGAATCCGATGGATATTGAGATGTTATTTTAGATTGATTATTGATTCTATCATGTCTTTGTTATTTGTTATCTTGCATGCTTTCTGTTGTTAGTAGCTATCTTGGCCAAGTAGATGCTAGCAACTCCAAGAGTTAGTTTTTATGCTCGATAGTGGGTTCATGCCTCTGCTAATCTGGGGAAGTGACAGAAATCTCTAAGGTACTCGATGTGCTGTTGCTACTAGGGAGAAAACAACAATCCTTTGTTCATAGAACAATCATATTGTTTACATTACACGCAATTCGTAAAGCAATAATCTGTTGCTTGCAACTTAATACTGGAGGGGGTTCGGATGATAACCTGAAGGTGGATTATTAGTCATAGATGCAGTTGGATGGCGGTCTATGTATAATGTTGTAATGCCCAATCAAGTTCCAAAGGAGTCAAGATGATTAGTATATGCATGTATTGCTTTCTCGATGTTTGTCAATTGCCCCGCTGTAATTTGTTTACCCAGCATGTTATCTATCTTAAGGAGAGCCACCTCTAGTGAACTATGGATCCCGGTCCTTTTCTTTTACATATAATCTATAAATTGTTTACTTCTTTGTATTTACTTTCTGCAAACTTTTACTTGTTTCCATTCGATACGTTTAATCCTTTGTTTTCGGCAAAACACGGTGAGATTGACAACCTCATCGCAAGCTGGGGACAGAGTTCTGAGGTTGTGTTGTGCAGGTCTCCACGTTGCTAATAGCACCGGTAGTGCGCCCTGCCAAGGCTCAGCTAGCAACACCTTTGGTGTGTTTCCTTGCTCCTACTGGTTCGATTAAACCTTGGTTTCATAACTGAGGGAAACTTGCTGCTGTGCTCATCATACCTTCCTCTTGGGGTTCCCAACGAGCTCTACATCAACACTGAGCCATCATGCATTTTTCTGGCGCCGTTGCCGGGGAGTCAAGGACATCTTCACAAGGGGAGTCCCTCATAACCAATCTCTTTACGTTGTTATTTTTTTTTTTTGCTTAGTTTACTTCTGCTTTGTTTGCTTGTTTCTTTATCAAAAACACACAAAAAATAGTTTTACTAGTTTGCTTTCTTATTCAAAAACACACAAAAATTAAGTCTCCTTTAATTGTCACCTCTTCCTTAGCTCACCATGTTGATCCCTAAATTCACCCTGAAAGACCTTTCAATTGGTAGTGGTTCTATAATTGGGAAAGATAATATTGAAGAATTCTTTAATCATGTTAGCAAACATGAAGATACTGAGGATAGATCCCTTGCAGAACTTGCTCCAAACTATGAGATTGCTGCAGCTTCTTTAATTCATATGTTAGAAGCTAGGTTTGTTAACCTCAAACCCTTAATGCAAGTAATGTTTCTTAAGCTTAAAAAAATTGAGGACCCTGAAAAGAGGGATTTTATTCTAGAAACTGTGTTTAAGAAGTTCTATGATGTTGCCAAGGAAGCTAGGAAAGTCTTTGAATGTTTCAATATGCTAGGCTCATGTGTATATGTTGTTGGTACATGAGAAAAGATGAACAAAACCGAACCTAATGGGGAGGAACCTAAGATACCAATACCCTTTAAACTAGTAGCAATACATAATGCCATAGAAAAGAATCTTGATTGGATTGTTCCTGCAAACCCTTTTTATGAGAATAGTGAACCTAAGAGCATTGAGAGAGGATCCTCTAGAACTTATTTGGATGATATACCTTGCCTTGTTGAAAATATTTCTGGTATTGATCTTAATGCTTCTTCATTTGAGAACACTTGATTCTTTCTTGCTTCTTATGCCTAACTTAAAGGCGTTAAAGAAAAATACTTATTGGGAGATAACCCATAAGTTTTAGATGAGTCTTGTAAGTTATTACTTCAGTAATAACCGTTCCTTATCCTTTTTATGCTTTTTGTGCCAAGAGTAACCTCTAATGAGAGAGAAGTAATGATTGGGAAAGTTGCTGTCCCGAAACAGATTTCTGTGCTTCACTGTAAAAAATCGTGTAAAATCTCTGAACGTGTTTTTGAGGCGTTAATTTTTGTGATTCTGCCCCAGGTTGTTATCTAACTTTCGTTAGTTCAACACTTTTTGATTTGAGCAACAGAAGGTCTTCGAAAAAATTCGTCTTTACCTGCTGGTCTGTTTTGACAGATTTCTGCCATTTTCTGCATTTGCTTCTTATTGGTTCCTTTTTGAGTTCTTTTGGGGAATTGAGCTTTTTGAGGGAAGTGCTACAGTAGCTAGTGTTCTAATGGAAGTTTATTGGTGTTAGAACTGAACCTTAAGACTTATTTATCTTGAGTGCACTAATGTTGCTAATAAAGATTGTGTGAAGTTTTGTATGAAGGAAAAATTTCAGGTGTATGGAAGGAATGAGTAATAAGATGAAGGATGTACTAAAGCTCAAGCTTGGGGATGCCATACGTGTCACCCCAAGAAATATCCAAGAAGTACAAGCGTCAAATCTTGGGGATGCCCAAGGCATCCCCCTCTTCATCAATAAAAATCTCAGGTTTCTTTCAAATGCTTCATTTTTATTGTTTCATGCACAGTTGTGTTGTTCTTGGAGCGTCTTCTTTTTCATTTTCATTTTGGTTTTTAGTTTGCTTAGTTTTCTTAGTTTGCTTAATAAATTGGTTGGACCCCCTCTTTCATACATTGGTTTGCAAATAGTTTGATTTGGTTTGGAAAAGAGTAGGAAAGTTCATGCTTATGTGGTAAAAAGAGCTCGTTTTTGACTGTGGCATATGCTCTATCATGCCATGCTTGATATTGTTTTTGCTTTATGCTTAGTATTCTTTGCTGTAGCATGACTTGTTATAAACAATTGAGATTGCTTAATGTGCCTTGGATGAATCATGCGTTGTTTTAGCATATTAAAGCATAGTATAGTGGTATTCTCCTTTGATGCTTTATTTGGGTTGACTTGGCGCATGCTCACACCATGTTATGACTATCTCAAGTCACCATAGCCTTTATGATCCTTTAGTTTTCAACTTGTAGTATCACTTTATGCTTTGATCAATGATGTTTTGTCGCTCTGCATGATTATGGCCATTATTGCTCTCTTAGTTTATCGCTCCTAGTCTTTTGCTAGCCTCCACAACCAAGTATGAGTTCCACTCATGCATCCAACTCCTTAAACCAAGTTATTACAAAGATTCCACCATACCAACCTACTAGCTTATGCTATTCCAAGTATATTCATGCTTTTGTTTACCTTTCGAATTAAACTTGTTATGAGAAAACTAGTGATTAAAGCTCTCACGAACTTGATGGCACATTTTACTTTTCTTGCACTTAATAAACTTGAACCATTATGTCCCCTATGTTGTATATGCTTGCACTTATTTGTTGGGAATTATCAGAACCATGCTTTCATGGGGAATGCTTTCAACATTGCACTTGGTACTTGTACCTAGTTGATATCATGCTCTTTTGTATATGGATGTCGTCGGTGTGAAATGAAAGGGGAGCTTGTAAGTCCATGGAGTTATGTATATGTGTTAGAGAAACGCCTGGGCCGCTGGTCTAATCCATGCTGACATGGTGGAAACATGCAGCATAACAATAATAAGTTGTCTATGAAGCATTCTTCTTATAAAAAAAGAGTCCTATATTGAGAAAAAAGAGAAAAAGAAAAAAAAGATTATGAAAAGAGGAAAGAGAGAAAAAAGCACCATATTCCCATGGTAAATAAGAAGATTGTTGAGATGCTCGTTGTCTGCTTGCCTTGTCATTTTGATATGGGGATTCTTCCGTATCATCGGGCAAGGGTACCCTGCTATGTTCTCTATGATACACATGTACTTACGATGACAAGAACTTACCGGTGACTAAACTTGAGTAGCATGAGGAGCGGCCCTCGTATCCAAGGGACATGAGATTTCTGACTTATACTTCGTCAAGCATGTACACCATAGTTTGTTCACTTTAACCTTAATCACTTCAAGATGCTTATGATAGGGGCAATGAGAGCTGAAAGCTATAAGTACCATAATTTTTGGAAGCTCTTTATGAAACTTGAATCTCTACTTCCTTCTATGAAGGACTTTCTTCCACCATTATATTAAGTCTCCACCTTCTACCTTTATGCACCTACTTTGAGAGCATAATGGCCATTCTTAGTTCTATGTGCATTGTCCCAAGACTAGTTGATTGATGCATACCTTGATATTGCTTGTTTTAAACTATTTGTATCGAGTCACTCTTATGAACTTTGAAGGTGTCCTATGCATTTATATTTGCTACTCTATGAGGGACAAGCTGAATACTATTATGCTATGTTTTCTTTATGTGAAACAAACAAACGTCTTGCAAAGCATTGTTATTCATGAATCTTTTGTTTGTGCCTTTTCGTGTTGCATCATAGTTTCTTTGTCTTATTGCTAGAACTTTGTCTTTCATGTTATGATTGAAGTACTATGATCCTAGGTTTGAATGTTTAACAAATACTTTGATCAAGTCTTTGATGGTGCATGTCACCTCAAAAATTATTCTTTCTTTTTATCACTTACCTACTCGAGGACGAGCAGGAGTTAAGCTTGGGGATGTTGATACATTGCAAATATATCTATAATTTTTGATGTTCCATACTTGGTTTTATCCACTTTCTTGTGTTTTGTCCACACTTTGGAGTACTTTTCATATGATTTCTTGGACTAACCTATTAACAAGAGCCACAGTGCCAGCTGCCTATTTTCTGCTGTTTTTGGTTCCAGGAAAGTCAGAAAATGAATATTCTCGGAATTGGACGGGACAAAAGCCAAAGTGCCTATTTTTCCGGAAGTCATCAGATGCCAGAATAGGAGACGGAGAGGGGCCAGGGGGCCACCACACCACCTGGCCGCATGGCCCAGCCTGGCATGCGCCAGGGGGTGGTGTAGCCGCCTCCGGCACCCCCTCGGCCTCCCCTTCTGCCTATAAGATGCCCTCGGGACGAAAACCCTAAGTACCGGATCAAAAATCCACGAAAGAGTCTGTAGCCGCCGTCATCGTCATCCCTAGATCGGGAGGGATCTGAAGCTCTTCCCGGCACCCTGCCAGAGAGGGGAATTCACCCTAGAGGCCTTCTTCATCACCATGCAAGCCTCCGGTGTGATGCGTGAGTACTTCATCTTTGGACTACGGATCCATGTAGTAGCTAGATGGTTGGTTCTCCTCCTTTGTGCTTTCATGTTTAGATCTTGTGAGCTCCGTTCATGATCAAGATCATCTATTTGTAATTCTGCATGTTGTGTTTACGGGGATCCGATGGATATTGAGATGCTATTTCAGATTGATTATTGATTCTATCATGTCTTTGTTATTTGTGATCTTGCATGCTTTCCGTTGTTCGTAGCTATCTTGGCCAAGTAGATGCTAGCAACTCCAAGAGTTAGTATTTATGCTCGATAGTGGGTTCATGCCTCTGGTAATCTGGGGAAGTGACAGAAATATCTAAGGTACTAGATGTGTTGTTGCTACTAGGGATAAAACAACAATACTTTGTTCATAGAACAATCGTATTGTTTACATTACACGCAATTCGTAAAGCAATAATCTGTTGCTTGCAACTTAATAATGGAGGGGGTTCGGATGATAACCTAAAGGTGGATTATTAGTCATAGATGCAGTTGGAAGGCGGTCTATGTATAATGTTGTAATGCCCAATCAATTTCCAAAGGAGTCAAGATGATTAGTATATGCATGTATTGCTTTCTCGATGTTTGTCAATTGCCCCGCTGTAATTTGTTTACCCAACATGTTATCTATCTTAAGGAGAGCCACCTCTAGTGAACTATGGATCCCGGTCCTTTTCTTTTACATACAATCTATAAATTGTTTACTGCTTTGTGTTTACTTTCTGCAAACTTTTACTTCTTTCCATTCGATACGTTTAATCCTTTGTTTTCAGCAAAACACTGTGAGATTGAGAACCTCATCATAAGTTGGGGACAGAGTTCTGAGGTTGTGTTGTGCAGGTCTCCACGTTGCTAATAGCACCGGTAGTGCGCCCTGCCAAGGCTCAGCTAGCAACACCTTTGGGGTGTTTCCTTGCTCCTACTGGTTTGATTAAACCTTGGTTTCATAACTGAGGGAAACTTGCTGCTGTGCTCATCATACCTTCCTCTTAGGGTTCCCAACGATCTCTACATCAACAGTGAGCCATCATTCATCCTTGGACTACGGGTCCATGTAGTAGCTAGATGGTTGGTTCCCCTCCTTTGTGTTATCATGTTTAGATCTTGTGGGCTCAGTTCATGATCAAGATCATCTATTTGTAATCCTACATGTTGTGTTTGCGGGGATCCGATGGATATTGAGATGCTATTTCAGATTGATTATTGATTCTATCATGTCTTTGTTATTTGTGATCTTGCATGATCTCTGTTGTTAGTAGATATCTTGGCCGAGTAGATGCTAGCAACTCCAAGAGGGAGTATTTATGCTCGATAGTGGGTTCATGCCTCTAGTAATCTAGGGAAGTGACAGAAATCTCTAAGGTACTAGATGTGGTGTTGCTACTAGGGAGAAAACAACAATCCTTTGTTCATAGAACAATCGTATTGTTTACTTTACACGCAATGCTTAATGCAATTATCTGTTACTTGCAACTTAATACTGGAGGGGGTTCGGATGATAACCTGAAGGTGGATTATTAGTCATAGATGCAGTTGGATTATGGTCTATGCATAATGTTGTAATGCCCAATCAAATCTCATAGGAGTCAAGATGATTAGTATATACATGTATGCTTTGTCGATGTTTGTCAATTGCCTCGCTGTAATTTGTTCACCCAACATGTCATCTATCTTAAGGAGAATCACCACTAGTGAACTATGGACCCCGGTCCTTTCTTTTACCATCAATTTACAATTGTTTACTATTTTCTGTTTACTTTCTGCAAGCTACTTCTATCTTCCACACAATACGTGTAATCCTTTGTTTTCAGCAAAAACGGTGAGATTGACAACCTCACTGTAAGTTGGGGACAAAGTTCTGTGGTTATGTTGTGCAGGATTCCAAGTTGGAAACAACACATTGGAGGTGTTTCCTTGATCCTACTGGTTCGATAACCTTGGTTTCACAACTAAGGGAAAATTTGCTGCTGTGCTCATCATACCTTCCTCTTGGGGTTCCCAACGAGCTCATTGTATCTTGAGCCAACAAGCATCTTTCTGGCGCTGTTTCCGTGGATTGTAGGAACAAGCACCCACGTCAACCACACGCCAGCACATAGCCCATGAAATTAGCCTATCAGCCCCAAGCATAGCCCAATACCTTCTAATTTGGCATTTTCGTGGCCTTGTGGCCACCGACCATAGACCATTCAATTTAGGAGTGAGCCCATGGAATATAAGCCATGAAGAATAGGGAATCTGCCCCAAGTTAGCCCAGAATCTTTTTAATTTGGCTTTTATGAGCATTTTGTACTCTAAGGCTGACATCTGGGACCCAAAAAACAGTTCAACATACACACGTTTCTTTCAAATAGAGGCTGTCAGCTGGGACCCAACATAGACACGTTTCATGCATAGAGGTGTTTGACATCTAGGACCTAACAAGTTGCCAAGGTCAAAACAGCGAACATGGTCAAAAAAAGTCCATCATACGCACATTTAATTTATACAGAGGCTGATATGTGGGACCCAGCAGCGTGACCTTATACAGATGTTGCATCGAGCAACGTTGCCAGTTCGAAACAGGGAGGCGCGAGCGAGAAAACGTTCAGCATGCACACGTTTCTTGTAATGAGAGGCTGAAATTGGGGACCCAGCAGGGTGAGGAAACGGCAGATTCGTCGAGCAACTCTATCTAGTTCGGAACAGGGTAGCGCTAGAGAAGAAAAAAGTTTCCATCATACCCATGATTCTTCTAATGTGAGGCTGATATAAGGGACCCACCAGCCTGAATAAACGGCTGATGCAGCGAGCAACGCTATCAAGTTCGGAACATGAAGGAGCGACAGAGGGTAAAAAATCCATCATACACACATTTCTTCTAATAAGAGGATGACATGTGGGGCCCAATAGCGTGATTAAACGGTAGATGCATCGAACAACGCTATCAAGTTCAGAATAGGGTACGTAGCGCGAGCGAAGTAAAAAAATCCATCATACACACGTTTCTTCGAATGGGAGGATGACATGTGGGTCCCAGCAGCCTAATTAAACGGTAGATACATCGAGTAACGCTATCAACTTCAGAAAAGGGTAGCGCGAGCGATGGAAAAAAATCCATCATACACACGATTCTTCTAATGAGAGGTTGACATGTGGGACCCAGCAGCCTGACTAAATAGCAGACGTGTCGAGCAACGTTATCGAGTTCAAATCAGAGAGGCACGCCGAAAATTATGGTCCGCTAGAGACACTGACGTCTAGGACTCACACGCCTCAAAAGACTTCGGCGAGTCCACATCGCGTGAGAAAACGAAAATCTTGCTTCTGCCACGCGCTAGCTGAGATTCCTCCATGTTTTTAGCAGTTTTGTCGTAGTAGAGGGTCACGAAACCGAAAAAAAAAGTTTTCCATCAGCCATGACCGAGCCGAGAAGTTCGTCGCAGGAGACGCGCCTTCTACGACGACTGTCGGTCCAAGTTGTTGTGAAAGGAAAGTTTTCTTGTAGTGAACTCGAACCGTCTAATTAACTGTCGGAATCCTGATTTCGCTTAATATTGCTAAGTGGGACCGCATCTTGCCATGTCATGCATAATATCATGAACATGTCGTATCTTCCATCATAGCACTAAAATATTCCACCCGATGTTTCTTTCTAGTGTTTTGCTTCTTCCCGGATAGGACATTGAGTGGACGCGAGACACAACAAGTTCTCCAGTTTTTGGTCTTCGATGTTTCGCAGGCGAGCATTCTCCTTGTTCTACATACTTTGTATTATAGTCTTTGGTTCCTTACCTTGTCTACTGTTATCCTTTATTGTCAATGCTTTAGTTACCGTACCTTTAATTCCCTTGCAATTACTATATTGCATTGGTTATCCTATTACCTACTGATTGAGTAGATAGGTTAGACTTGCGAGTCGTAGCGCATTCTTTGGTCTGTTGCCCGCTCTCATACAGGTGAACCGTGATATCTAGATAAAAGTTGATACCATGTTAATTAAATTGGTGATGTTGATTATGGTTATGGTTGCACCTAATGATAAGGCCTCGGTAGGGACCACCTTTGGGACCTGCTTGAGCCGACCTAGAAACTGTTTGTTTTATGATACCAGTTCTGGGTTGATCACGCTAACCAAACATGGGGCCTCTGGGAACCCCCCCTCAACTACCAGTACTATTTGTATATCCAGAGGGTTACAAAATTGGTTTTCCATTTGGTGCATATGCATACATACAAAATCGGACATGGTGACTATGATATGTCTTCGAACTTGGTGATGATATGATTTTGGTGGACCACATGGGCATGCATACATAATCTGCGATACATGGTGGTGGTTAGATGGATCTCTACAAGTTATCTTCCGAAGACCGATCCACCAGTAGTCGTGAATGCTTTGCCACCTTGAGAATCGCCGTGCCTCTTGGCTAGATAAAACACAGTAGGTGATGCCAATGGATATGCGCGTAGTTAGCCACTAATGCTTTGCCTCTAATAATATGACTAGTACTTAGCCTTACCAACTAAACAATTGGATAATTAAAATTGCAATGTGTGTGTTCTGCAAGAGGACTTCCTCGACTGGTCTTTGAGGGGGAAACCTTCGGATGGGTTGTGTTTGGTGTTATATTATAGTTATAGTATAGCGCTCTCTTATCTCTCTCTAATAGCCGAAGTTGTAGCGTGTCTATATAAGTTATATAGGGTAAGCTTTGATGCCACTGAGCCCACCATACCCATGTAGGTGAGAGCCGCCGAATTCCGAGACTCGATGTGTACTCGCCTTAGGACTGACTGCTCTCTTTCTTTTTATTTTTCCATTTGTCATCAACCTTTGGCTTTAACAGGTATGTGATTGACGACATTAGCAAGGTTACCCTTCTAGCTTGGCCTGAGCAGGGTTATGGACACCGCTTGGTTATTATTCATGACTCGTAGTCCCATGTTTGCGTAGTTTGTTTGTTCTTAGATGGAATGGTTGAACGTCTTTGGTTCATTAGAGTTGTATGTTGATATGGTACAGTCCTTTGGTGTCCATTATATTTGTGCGCGCATGGATTAAACATCATAGGGTTTGTAGTATGTGTAATAGGAGGGAGTGAAGTTCTGCCAGAGTGACAGAAACCCGAGGACGCGAACCGGAAAGTTCCACGTATAGGAGTAAGAGGACCATTAAACTTAAGGCTATGGTTGGGGAAACCTTAATGCATTGATTAGTACTTACGGATGTTTGCTAACAATCCAATCATATAGTACATGTAATTCCATGTAGTGAAGCGCATGTATATTTAGCCTCTCCCACATAGAAAACTGCATCGAAGACAATGAACCCGATCTATTCGCTATTTAAACTTGGACAAAGCCACCACAATTACCACCACTATTCCACACTCATGGTTCTGTTAGTTTAGTGTATTTTATTGTTGCAGCAACTAGCTTTACTTTCTTGTTATTTATGATCATGCAAAGCTATCTCTATTACTCGTATTGTTGCTCTAGTTTTATTTCCTAGATAATACAAACGTTTGGTGTGCGTAGAGTTGTATCAGCGGTTGATAGAACTTGAGAGAATATGTATCCTACCTTTAGCTCCTCGTTGGATTTGACACTCTTACTTATCGAAAAGGCTACACATGATCCCCTATACTTGTGGGTTATTAGTGTTTCACCTTGAAGGAGACAAGATCGTCTACATCAATATCAAGTGCAATGCTCAAGGAAATAGTATGATCTTGATAGGTTTTATATTTTACCGATCTCTTGTAGTGTTGGAAGACCGGGTTTAGGATAGATAGCTGTATTATCAAGAGGGGCTCTCGAGTGAGTAGCTCATTCGTTTTCTTCAGGAAAGCTCAAACCTCTACATGCATAACATCATATTTCTTGGTTATTATTTGGATCTTGTCCATGAGAGGATCTAGAGCTTGTGGTTATCTTCATAACAAGCTCTAGTTCATCAAAAAATGATTTCCCTTGAATATCTTATTGTGTTTTTTATATTGTGGGTTTTCTGGCTCCACACCTTGGGAGATACCTCACATATTTATTCATGGTATTTTCTCTGTTGGATTCTACACGTCATTATCTTTCCAACAAAATTGGTTTCATCCCATTTTGAGTTTAGATGCTCGAGTTATTGCGTTTGCTGTTGTTGCCAGAACTTCTGGCCTGGGTCGAGCAGAACTCCCGGCCTATACAACCTGGTCGTTTCAACTGCTTTCGAGTCCTTGGAGACGGGGCTGACCAGAACTTCTGGTGGCTCACCGGTACTACGGCCAGGCATGATTTTACCCAAACGGTCATATCTGGGAGCCCTTTAAAAGGGGCTCCTCTTCCCCTTCGTGGGCACTACCTCTTTTGATCCGGTTTTCTCTCTCTCCTCCATTGTTGACCTTGAAGATCTTGCCTCTCCCCTTCCCCCTCCTATGATTCTTGCATCTGTTTAAGGGATCTGAGAGAGGAGATCTAGACCTACAACCCCACCAAAACAAATCCCTTGCTTGTTAAGGAATCCTTGGGATCTAGATCTTGGAGAGTTTTGCGTTCTCCTCTTGTGTTCTTCCTCTATTATTCCCCCAATAGATTTTGTAGATTTGGTGGAATTTGAGAGTGAAGGACTTGCCTCTTATATTTCATGCATAGGTTTGAGTTCTCCATGGAGATGCGGCGAGTTCAAGCTCTTGGGATTGTTTCTTTGCGTTCTTGGAACCCTAGATGGTTGTGTGGTAGTGGTGTGATACCATTGGGGCCTCCAATTGAATTGTGGAGATTCCTCAAGGCCGAGGACTTTGTGGTGATTCTTAGGAGCCCTACAATTGAGTGGTGGAGTTTGCCCCAAGCCTTGTATAGGTTCGGTGACCGCCCTCAAGTGTCCCATAGTGGATCGTTAGTAAGACTTTCTGTTGAGCTCACAGGATAATAGGGGTGACCCTGTTGTGGCGTCGGTGAGTTGCGTGTATTTGCATGTTGGGGTGAGGCCTTGTCTGGCGTTGGGTGAGCATTGATCCACCACACCTCAAGGTGAGCCATTTGTGGTGTTCGGAGAGCATTGCACCATCGCACATCTCCAATGGAGACGTGGCTTCTTTGGAAGTGAACTCCAGGATAAAAATCATCGTCTCCATGTCCATCGGTTATCTCTCAACCGAGCCCTTTGCTTATGCAATTTACATTGTGATAGCCATCATGCTTGAAGTATTATATCTTGCTATCACCTCCCTCTAGGCGACATCCATTGTCCTTTCACAAGCAAGATACAAATAGATTCAAGGCGAGCAACATGAGCAAAAGTTTCATCGTAGTCGATACCCTCGACTTGGGAGAAGCCTTGAGCCAGCAATATTTCCTTGTTACATATGACTATCTCGCCTGCATATTGGTTGTTCTTGAAAATCCACTTGGTCCCGATGACATTGTGGCACAGCTTGGGTCTCTCCACCAATGACCACACTTTGTTGCACTCGAAATTGTGTAACTCTTCATGCACGGCTTCAAGACAGTCTGGGTTTTTGAGCGCTTCATACACCTTTTAGGGTTCTACACAAGAAACAAATACACTATGGCCAATAAAGTTTACCACTTGACTACGAATAAAAACACCCTTTTCAAGATCACCAACAATATTTTCAAGGATATGTCCTTCTCTAATGAGATGAGTGGTCCTTTTTTTTCTTCCCAACGAGCTTGAGCTTCATCAAGGGACTCTTGAGGAATTATTTGGTCATCACCACTATTTTGATCCTTGTATTGACCTTCAAAATTAGCTCTCCTCTTCTTGAGCTTGCTCAACATTTTCACATTGTCCATCTTCATTAGCTTTACCTTGGACAACATGAGGTGTTACACACCCATTATTCACTTGATCTCGTCCTTGATCATGATCATTTCCCTCAAATCATAGTATCTTGATGGCTATTGGTTTGATGAAGATCTTGAGTAGGTGAGGGATCCAGTTGTGTAGAGCATTGTTCTTCTCCTTCCACCACAAGGGGTTCCTCAAAGGGCATAAGAATCCCACAACCATTCTTCTTATTGCTCGATGAGAAATTTCATCACCTACGTCACCAAGATCAAATTGCCCCACTTTGGAGCCATTATTCTCATCGAACTCCATGTTACAAGATTCTACAACTTTCCTGGTGGACTTGTTCTAGACTCTATAAGTGTGAGAGTTAGATGCATAGACAACAAAGATATCCTCAATAGCTCCAGGCTCAAATTTAGATAACCAGTTACCCTTTTGCGAATATAGGACTTACACCCAAACACACAAATGTAGTGGATGCTTGGCTTCTTGTCACAAAGAATCTCATAAGGGTTCTTGTCCAAGTGCTTGTGGTGATAAACTTGGTTAGTAATGTGAAAAACGGTTGATTTAGCTCCGACCTAGAAATTATATGGATATTTGAACTCCACAATCATGGTTCTTACCGCATCCATAAGAGTCCAATTCTTCCTATTGACCACTCCATTTTGTTGAGGGGTATAAGAAGTGGAATATTGATATCTAATGCCCTCATTACTAAGGAATTCATCCAAGGAGTAGTTCTTGAAGTCGGTACCATTGTCACTTCTAATGTCCATGATCTTCTTGTTGTGTTGGCATTGAACTTCATTGTCAAAGTTGATAATGGTTTGTTGAGTCTCACTCTTCTTCTTGAAGAAATATACCCATGTATATCTTGAGTAGTCATCCACAATTACCAAATGATACCTCTTCCCTCCAAGACTGTCAAGATATGGAGGACCAAAGAGATCCAAGTGAAGAACCTCTATAATCCATTTTGAAGATATAATTGTCTTGGGAGTATGTGATGTATCATGGATCTTTCCTTCAACACAATCCCTACACACACGATCTTTGGAAAAACAAACATTGTACCTTAGACCAAAAATGTGATTTTCCATGTGGAGACTTTGCAAACACCTCATATTGACGTGGGCCAAATGGAGATTCCAAAGCCATCCCATGTCGGCTTTAGCCATTAGGCACGTCTCAGTAGGAGTGGGTTTCTTTGAAAAGTCCACCACATACAAACTGTTCTCGGCATTTCCAACAAAGGGTATGGTGAGAGTCTTTCTCCACATGATAATCACCATTTTAGGGTCAAAGTATATGCCAAAACACATAAGTGTAAGTTTATGAACAGAAAGTAAATTATATGAAAGGGTTTTGACAAGCATAATGTACACAGTGGAAATATCCGGTGTGACCACTACCTTGCCCAACCCAATATCTTAGAGGTTGATCCATATCCATAAGTGACACACATGTTGGAGGAATTTGGTCTTATCTCATCAAGCATCTCCTTGCTTTCGGTCATATGACTTGTGGCACCACTATCAACCACCCATTTTCTCTCACCGGAAGCATAGTCCTACAAGAAATCAATGTTTGGTGTTAGGTACCCGTTCTTGTATGGGTCATATCAACCACCCATTTTCTCCCACCGGAAGCATAGTCCTACATGAAATCAATGTTTGGTCCTCTTTTGTTAGCCAGAAATATCTTGGGAACCCAAATGTCCCAATGGTAATCATCACCATAAGAGGTGCCAACATATTTAGAAAGACATGACCATCATAAGATTTCATAAGGACATAAGATGGGTTATATTTTCCCATAAAGTCATTATGAGATGGTTCATCACCACTCTCAGTGACACATTATTTCTTATCTTTTTCCTTCTCCCCCTCCTTCACAAAAGTACCAATTTTGGAAGGGGAGTAGGCAAGGTCTTCTTCTTGATCTTGCCCTTGTTCTTATTTTTGGCTTGGGTGTAAACCCAAGTCCTTCCTTTGCCACATTGTCCCTTTAATTACTCAAAAGGTTATTTAGGATTTTATCACCTTTAATGGATGATACAAGGCCCTTCTCAATTATGGCATTCAACTTAGTGTTCTCCTTGATAATATCTTCATGCTCACAACAAGGGTTAGTAGCACATGAAGAAACACTAGTCAACAAGGTGGAAATTTCTTTTGGCACTTGAGTTTGAAGGTGTTCATGAGACTTTGAATGGTTAGAGAATTTTCTCAATAGGACCTCATAGTCCTTCTTGAGTTTATCAAGTTCTACATTTAGTCTATCATGATCAACCCCAAACTCAAGCTTTACATTTTTAAACATTTTATTTAAAGCAAGAGCATGGTCACATTCTTTAACAAATTTTGAGACATTTAGGTTAAAGGATTCTTCTAGAATAATATTAGTCTATTCAAGAGCAACTCTTTTTCTTTTCTCTTCCTCAATATCATGAGAAAAGGCAACAATCTCCATGGCGGCCTCGCGAGCATGCCCAAACATATCTGAGATGGAGTCATCCCTTTCATCGATGATGTATCGTGCTTCACAAAGTTGGCTCATAATAGACTCAACACATAACTTGGATTCTCCTTGAAAATTAGTCAAGAAACTAGTCGACTCCACCATTTCCTTCTTAATATTAAGACCCATATCATCATCATGTAAATATGCCTTTATAGAAGGAGTTGGTGGGGATGGAGGAGTTACCAAGGAAGCTTTAGCCATGAGGCACGTGGGGTTTGTGGAGCTCTTGTTATCATTGGGAGAGTCGAGGAGAGATGTAGGTCAAGAGTAAGAGGTAGAAATTGTGGCTATGGCGGTCACTCCCACAATCTCTCCTTGATCATCATCATCATCACTCTCATTCTCATCATCTGAAAGGAATATTCCCAAGAGGAAATAATAAAGGGTTTATTATATTATTCGATGTTTATGATAGATGTTTATTTCTCATGCTAGAATTTTATTAACCAAAAACATTAATACATGTGCGTCTAATAAACAAACAAGAGTTCCTAGTAAAGTCTCTCTTTTAACTAGCTATATTATTAATTAGTGATCAAGGTTTCCTGATCATGAACATTGGATGTTGTTAATAACAGGATCACATCATTAGGAGAATGATGTAATGAACACACAACCAAAGTAAGTATAACAATGTGATCAATTCATTAAGTTTACATTGTTGTATCAAGCGCATATAACCCTAATCCTTAGACTATGAGATCATGTCAACCACTAACACCGTAGGAGTGCTTTGATGACATAAAACGTCATACCATAACATGGTGACTATAAAGGTGGTGTTGGGTACTCTGAAAGTATTAGTTGAGGCTCATGGATCAAGAGTGGGATTTGTCCATCCATATGACGGATATATATACTCTAGACCCTCTCGGTGATATCACATCTACACCGCTTGCAAGCACGTGACTAGGTCAGAAGGATGTCTTATCATAGAATGAGTAAAGAGTTGGTAACAATATCGAACTAGGTATAATTGATACGATGATCGGATCTTGGACAATTAAAATAGCATTATATAAAAGGAATTGGTTATGACGTTTATGGTTAACGTGATCACAAGATTCATCGTTGAATGCATGGGAGTCATTACAGATCTCTAGACCCTGCTGTTGAATATTGATCGAAGAGGTGTCTCGATCATGTATATATTATTCATGAAATGTAGGGTGAAAAACTTAAGGTTCGTCGATGTTTTTTAGTACATACGAAATATGAAAGAAAAGTTTTGGAAAGCACCGGAATTGTTTCAATAAGCACCAGAATTGTTTTGGGGGATATGGGAATAGTCCAAGGAGGTATATGTTAATGTTTGTTAATTAATGGAGTTGACAAATATTAAAATAAAGAATTAAAAATGTTTTTAATTCATTTAAAAAGAGAACCCTTTGGTTTTTCGAGTGGAGTCCACTCATTGAAAGAAAGGGTGAGTGGGTTGAGTGGGAGCTCCACTCAATTGAAGCGGGGAGAGGTGGAGGCACCCCATGGGGCTGTCGCACGAGAATATCATTTTGCGGCCAAAAGTTGGGGTGTCCAGACAACGTGGTACCCATGTTGCTTACAATCAGCTGCGTTACCCAAAGTTGGCGTGCCAAATACTTAGAGGGTCTTTTTTGGCATGAATTCAACTTTATGTTTCAATACAAAATATCAGGCTAACGGTCGTCAACTTGGGCCCCTCCTGTCAGTTCTCGCTGTTATGTCGCTCCCGTCGCTTAGGCAGGGTGGCTGTCATGTAGGCTTGCAGCGTTGGCATAGTGGATAGGACAACACCCCCTTCCCAGTGTATTGATGTGACAAAACAGGGCACATGTATCGGCGTTATAATTATTTTTTGTTTACTCAGAAGCTGGAATAGCCACCACCACGCATCTCTCCTTGGACTTCCATCCCCATCGTTAACCACTACCTTAAAAGCACATTGACGGTTCCACCGTTCCCCTGCCTCGCAAAAACCACTCTTCTTCTTACTGTCATATGTCTTCTTACCGTCTTCTCCTTGCCGCCATGGAAGGTCGTCGCACTCTAGAGACAAGCTTCACTACCCATGACAATAAGAAGATAGACGTTGTCTACACCAACGAGGAGGAGACAGTGGTGCGTGTCCTGAGGATGTACGAGTGTTGGCTTGAGAAAGACGAGGACAAGTTTCTGGGATTGGACCTCGAGTACACCCCGGAGCACCCATATGAAGGGAGTGAAGTCGCCGTTGTTCAACTGGCCATGAGGAAACACGTCCTTGTCTACCACCTCTCCCGGTTTGTAGATCTGCTCTCTGTAGCTAACCGCTTTTAGGGTTTTCTCCTCTTGTTCTTTATCCATTTGCTCATCTTGCAACTACTGGATTTTATTTAGGACCAAATAAATTATGACAAGACAGTGTTGAGAGTCTTGATCTTGCATTTACTAAACTTTTTAAAATTATATTCAGATGATGATCTTGCATTGACAAAATATTTGTAGTTACAAATTTTGGTGATGACAAACTACATACTTTCAGGACTGACAGGAATTGTCCGGCGATGCGCCAGTTCCTTGTAGAAAAGGGAATTGTTTTCTGCACTGTCAACAATACAACTGATTTTTCAAAATTTTATCGAGAGGGAATTATAATTCATGTGCACAACTGGATCGATATTCAGAGTCTTGTCAATATCCTAGGGGGCTCGAGGAAGGATGGAATGGCATCACTCGCAACTAGAATCCTCGATGAGTCGTACGACAGAATGAAGGCAGATTTCCCTACGGATAGGCACGATTTCTGGGACGAGTGGCCGTTGTCTGATATAAACCTAAAGTATGCAGCCATAGATGCTTATGTGACCCACCATCTGTACAAGAAGATCCATTTTTTCTATGTTACCTCGTGTTTTGCCCTATTTGTAAGAGGGAAGACGAGCTTAGGGGAGCCTTTTGTAGAAAATGCAGAATAGCTGAGTTTGAAGCTGCATATGCAAAGGAAATGGCTGCATCTGAAGCAGCTGACAGAGAGGCTGTAAGCATGAAGAGAGCTTGCAATGACAGAGAGGCTGCAATTGAGCAAAGAACAAAGCGGCAGCATCTTCTAGCGGCAACAATCAGGTATGTGATGCACCGCTAATTGTGTCGCAGGACGCTGAAGATAGGGAAGGCAAGTCAGATCTCAGGTGAGACGAAGCATTTCGTGAGTTGTGGAGTGCCAATAATGTAAGATCCACCTAGAATGATCGCAATTGGTCGCCTAGGAACGATGGCAAGCGCCTCAAGTGGGTTGATGAGAAGTGAATTAAATTTTACTTCTCAGTGTTATGTTTCTATTTTGTGAAACTCATTTATCTTATCAAGATGTCTAGCGCCTCAAGTGAGAGTAGTAAAATAAATTTAACCCTCTTTGTGTTATGTTTATGTATGTGTCTTGTAGCTTGTCAAGATGGTAGCTCGTTAACTGGTAGTTTGAAAGAGTACCCTTTTCCTCTCTCGCTAAACAGATATGTTTCATTTTGCCCAAATTGGTAGCAAATCTAGAGAAGATTCTCTCTTCGATAATTCGTTCCCTTTTGGACCTCTTTTTGCCTCCGACCAGGTAGCAAATCTAGAGCAGCAAATCACACCAGGCAGAATACATTCATTCAGAAAACAAAACAAATGTAGATATAGCTATGCACAGCTAAATAGGATATAGCGATAGAAAGTAGGTTGCTTAACGAGGTTCGATGCATTCAGCCAGAAATAGGATGCAAGCAAAATATAGAAAATCAAAAGAAGCTGCTTAGCAGCAGCAGCCGCCGCAGCAGCAGGCACATTCAAGGCCTT
Organism: Avena insularis; assembly: GCA_023614405.1. Taxonomy (NCBI): domain Eukaryota; kingdom Viridiplantae; phylum Streptophyta; class Magnoliopsida; order Poales; family Poaceae; genus Avena; species Avena insularis. Next base: position 478,896,498 of record CM042686.1, on the reverse strand, counting down.
CAAGCGCCCGCGCCTCCGCCTCCTCCCTCTAGCGCTTCCTCCACTTCTTGCTGCCTAGTCCCTTGATCTTGGGGGCCTTGGGCCTGATTGGAGGCATGCGACCCTCTTTGATGGCCACCCGCTGGAGGTTTTGGAGGTGAATGCCGAGAGCCCAGTGTTCAGCGATGTAGGCATTGATGTTCACGGTCTCGCGCTCGCCACCTTTGTGGATGCCGGAGCCCGGGGCCTCTACATGCTTTAGTAAGGAGTTGAAGTCGGCGCCGGCGAGACTCACCCAGCAGAAGGCGATCCCCTTGCAGAAGGGGCAGTGTCGGGAGCCGCCCCTGAAGAAGGCGTCGTCTTGGTACCCGACCTCCTCGACTGACGAGTCTTGGTGTGCATGGACTCGTCATCGCTGCAGACGTCGCTGCCAGAAACCTATTGGAAGAAAAGGAAAATGGGGGAGTAGATGATGTAAGAAGACCGAGCAATAGAAATCCAAACAAGCGAATCCTAATAAACCAAGATCTAGCATCCAACAATGGGAACGGTAGAAGAACCAGGGGAGGGGAGCAAACCCTAGTTACCTCCAACCATGGGTCGTCGATGCCGGTGTCCTAGGGGTTCAGTGGAGCGATGTACTTATATGGATTGTAGGTGCCCAAGAAGTGCTTGATCTGCTTGTGACCGGCGAGGGCCTCCTCGCTGGTGGGGGGCTCCTCTTCGACCCGTCGCCGTGCAGGGCAGGGGGCACGGGAACGGCGGCTGCCATTGATGGCTCGGTGGGGCACAGACGGGGCGGCTGCTTTCAACGCGCATCGAGGGACCCGGCAAGGCAGGGCCTCCTGCGGCGGCCTCGGAGGCGATGATGGCCACCTTATCCTCCTCCCGTCATCGCCCACGCAGACGGGTATTCTCGAGTTTGCGGATGCTGGTGGGATGGAGAGGGTTGCGTGGGAGAGTGGCGAGTGAGAGTGGGTGTGGAGAGGGCTCTATAGTTAAGGTGGATGGAAGCAAGGCATGGTTCGTTGCACCACTGCAACAGCGTCGCGATCTCTTGCCGTGCACCACGACCGCAGCGCCGCAGCGTCACGTTTTTTTCTCGGGCCATGCATGGCAGTTCTGTATTGAGCCACATGCAAAGGGCGCAGACAAAATTTCTATGTACGAAGTTTGACACGGCCCTAAAATTGGCGATAGTTAAAAGTGGAAATGCAGAGGGGAAGGTAGGTGGCTGTACGGTGAGATTTGTGGGGTTGTGCTAGATCGGGTAGAGGGATGTGTTGATGACTGCGAGGGACTCGATGAAGGCGGATACGTTAGGTCTCGTCGATCTCAGCTCTTCGGCCTCTAGCTAGCGCGTGGAAGTTTCTTATGGTAGGGCCCAGTTGGAAGTGAGATTGAGAGCCGTTGCATAAAAAATGGGATATGTCTTATTAAAATCAAGTGGCAATAAATTGCAGCTGTCCATCGATGATCGTGCACTCGATGACACATGTGTTGTGGCGTAGTAGTGTCAGTAGTAGGCTTTTCAGACTTGATTAAACATGACATGACCGCTCGACGACCTTTTCCATGGACGACATCGTGTTCCTTCTTGTAGAAGTCTCGTTGAGGGAGACGTCCGTGCTATCTCATGTTGTACTGTGAAGGGCACGACGTGTGCAACGATCATTGTTGGATCGCACAGAATCAACGGTTGGTGCGCACGATCCGCGTGACAACTGTGACAACTAACCAGGGAGTAGCAGACAGAGTGAGCACAAGTTTGGGCTTCTACGAAAGATAGAGAGGGGGCAAAACTGAGTAGTATCAAAAAACCAAGGGCAAAACTGAGTAGTATAAAAAATGTAAAGTGAGTGTCTTGTATAATGAAATACATCGTGGCATACATCAAATTATGCCAAGATAGATCCACTAGAGTTCATTGGATGTGTGTTCTTCTCATAAACCACATCGACCAACTAGAGTTCATTGCATGTGTGTTATTGTCATAAACCACATGGATCCACCAGTGTCATTGCATGTGTGTTCTTTTCATAAACCACATGTTGATCCACCAATGTCATTGCATGTGGTCATTGCATGTGTGTTCTTCTAAACAAACCACATATGGATCCACCAATATCATTGCATGTCTTTTCTTTTCATGAACCACACCCGGTGTCATCACATATTTGTTCTTCTCACAAACCACATAAGGATCCACCAGTGTCATTGCATGTTTGTTCTTCTCATGAACCACATATAGAGTCATTGCATATCTGTTCTTCTCACAAACCACATAAGGATCCACCAGTATCATTGGATGTGTGTTCTTTTCATGAACCACACACAGTGTCATTGGATGTCTGTTCTTTTCATAAACCACATAAGGATCGACCAGTGTCATTGGATGTGTGTTCTTTTCATGAACTCCTAGTGTCATTGGATGTGTGATCTTCTCACAAACCACACATGGATCCACCAGTGTCATTGCATGTGTGTTCTTTTCATGAACCACACCTAGTGTCATTGCATGTCTATTCTTCTCACAAACCACACATAAGGATCCACCAGTGTCATTGCATGTCTGTTCTTTTCATGAACCACACCCAGTATCATTGCATGTCTGTTCCTCTAAACAAACCACACATGGATCCACCAGTGTCATTGCATGTTTGTTCTTCTCATGAACCACACACGGTGTCATTGGATGTCTGTTCTTTTCATAAACCACATAAGGATCCACCAGTGTCATTGCATGTATGTTCTTTTCATGAACCACACCCAGTATCATTGCATGTATGTTCCTCTAAACAAACCACACATGGATCCACCAGTGTCATTGCATGTGTGTTCTTCTAAACAAACCACACATGCATCCACCAGTGTCATTGTATGTGTGTTCTTTTAATGAACCACACCCAGTGTCATTGCATGTCTGTTCTTCTCACAAACCACACATGGATCCACCCAGTGTGATTGCATCTCAGTTCTTCTCAAAAACCACATAAGGATCCACCAGTGTCATTGCATGTCTGTTCTTTTCATGAACCACATAAGGATACACCAGTGTCATTGGATGTGTGTTCTTTTCATGAACCACAGCTAGAGTCATCGCATGTCTGTTCTTCTCACAAACTACACATGGATACACAAGTGTCATTGCATGTCTGTTCTTCTCATGAACCATAGCTAGAGTCATTGCATGTATGTTCTTCTCACAAACCACATAAGGATCCACCAGTGTCATTGGATGTGTGTTCTTTTCATGAACCACACCCAGTGTCTTTGGATGTGTGTTCTTCTCTCAAACCACACATGGATCCACCAGTGTTATTGCATGTGTGTTCTTTTCATGAACCACATAAGGATCCACCAGTGTCATTGCATGTATGTTCTTTTCATGAACCACACCCAGTATCATTGCATGTCTGTTCCTCTAAACAAACCACACATGGATCCACCAGTGTCATTGCATGTGTGTTCTTTCACAAACCACACATGGATCCACCAGTGTCATTGCATGTGTGTTCTTTTCATGAACCACAGCCATAGTCATTGCATGTGTGTTCTTCTCACAAACCACACATGGATCCACCAGTGTCATTGCATGTCTGTTCTTTTCATGAACCACATCCAGAGTCATTGCATGTCTGTTCTTCTCACAAACCACATAAGGATATACCAGTGTCATTGGATGTGTGTTATTTTCATGAACCACACCCAGTGTCATTGCATGTCTGTTCTTCTCACAAACGACATAAGGATACACTAGTGTCACTGGATGTGTGTTCTTTTGATGAACCACACCCAGTGTCATTGCATGTTTGTTCTTCTCACAAACCACATAGGGATCCACCAGTGTCATTGCATGTCAGTTCTTCTCATGAACCACATCTAGAGTCATCGTATGTGTGTTCTTCTCACAAACCACATAAGGATACACCAGTGTAATTGCATGTCTATTCTTCTCATGAACCACATCTAGAGTCATTGCATGTCTGTTCTTCTTACAAACCACATAAGGATCCACCAGTGGCATTGGATGTGTGTTCTTTTCATGAACCACACACAGTGTCATTGGATGTCTGTTCTTTTCATAAACCACATAAGGATCCACCAGTGTCATTGGATGTGTGTTCGTTTCATGAACCACACCCAGTGTCATTGCATGTGGGTTCTTCTAACAAACCACACATGGATCCACTAGTGTCATTGGATGTGTGTTCTTTTCACAAACCACAGCTAGAGTCAGTGCATGTGTGTTCTTCTCACAAACCACATAAGGATACACCAGTGTCATTGCATGTGTGTTCTTTTCACAAACCACAGCTTATCACAAACCACATAAGGATACACTAGTGTCATTGCATGTGTGTTCTTTTCACAAACCGCAGCCAGAGTCATTGCATGTGTGTTCTTCTCACAAACCACATAAGGATACACCAGTGTCATTGCATGTGTGTTCTTTTCACAAACCACAGCTAGAGTCATTGCTTGTGTGTTCTTCTCACAAACCACACATGGATCCACCCAGTGTGATTGCATGTCAGTTCTTCTCACAAACCACATAAGGATCCACCAGTGTCATTGCATGTCTGTTCCTTTTATGAACCACACCCAGTATCATTGTATGTCTGTTCTTCTAAACAAACCACACATGGATCCACTAGTGTCATTGCATGTGGTCATTGCATGTGTGTTCTTCTAAACAAACCACACATGGATACACCAGTGTCATTGCATGTCTGTTCTTCTCATGAACCACAACTAGAGTCATTGCCTGTATGTTCTTCTCACAAACCACATAAGGATACACCAATGTCATTGCATGTGTGTTCCCTTCACAAACCACACGTAGAGTCATTGCATGTGTGTTTTTCTCACAAACCACATAAGGATCCACAAGTGTCATTGGATGTGTGTTCTTTTCATAAACCACACCCAGTGTCATTGCATGTCTATTCTTCTCACAAACCACACATGGATCCACCAGTGTCATTGGATGTGTGTTCTTTTCATGAACCACACCCAGTGTCATTGGATGTGTGTTCTTCTCACAAACCACACATGGATCCACCAGTGTCATTGCATGTGTGTTCTTTTCATGAACCACACACAGTGTCATTGGATGTCTGTTCTTCTCAGACCCCACATAAGGATACACTAGTGTCATTGGATGTGTGTTCTTTTCATGAACCACACCCAGTGTCATTGGATGTGTGTTCTTCTCTCAAACCACACATGGATCTACCAGTGTCATTGCTTGTGTGTTCTTTTCATGGACCACACATGGATCCACCCAGTGTCATTGCATGTTTGTTCTTTTCATGAACCACACCCAGTATCATTGCATGTCTGTTCCTCTAAACAAACCACACATGGATCCGCCAGTGTCATTGCATGTGGTTATTGCATGTGTGTTCTTCTAAACAAACCACACATGGATCCACCAGTGTCATTGGATGCGTGTTCTTTTCATGAACCACACGCAGTGTCATTGCATGTTTGTTCTTCTCGCAAACCATATATGGATCCACCAGTGTCACTGGATGTGTGTTCTTTTCATGAACCACACCCAGTGTCATTGCATGTCTATTCTTCTCACAAACCACATATGGATCCACCAGTGTCACTGGATGTGTGTTCTTTTCATGAACCACACCCAGTGTCATTGCATGTCTGTTCTTCTCACAAACCACATAGGGATCCACCTGTGTCATTGCATGTATGTTCTTCTCATGAACCACATCTAGAGTCATCGCATGTCTGTTCTTCTCACAAACCACATAAGGATACACCAGCGTCATTGCATGTCTGTTCTTTTCATGAACCATAGCTAGAGTCATTGCATGTCTATTATTCTCACAAACCACATAAGGATCCACCAGTGTCATTGGATGTGTGTTCTTTTCATGAACCACACCCAGTGTCATTGCATGTGTGTTATTCTCACAAACCACACATGGATCCACCAGTGTCATTCCATGTGTGTTCTTTTCATGAACCACACATGGATCCACCCAGTGTGATTGCATGTCAGTTCTTCTCACAAACCACATAAGGATCCACCAGTGTCATTGCATGTCTGTTCTTTTCATGAACCACACCCTGTATCATTGCATGTCTGTTCCTCTAAATAAACCACACATGGATCCACCAGTGTCATTGCATGTGGTGATTGCATGTGTGTTCTTCTAAACAAACCACACATGGATCCACCAGTGTCATTGGATGTGTGTTCTTTTCATGAACCACACCCAGTGTCATTGCATGTCTGTTCTTCTCACAAACCACATATGGATCCACCAGTGTTGCTGGATCTATGTTCTTTTCATAAACCACACCTAGTGTCATTGCATCTCTGTTCTTCTCACAAACCACATAGGGATCCACTAGTGTCACTGCATGTATGTTCTTCTCATGAACCACATCTAGTGTCATCGCATGTGTGTTCTTCTCACAAACCACATAAGGATACACCAGTGTAATTGCATGTCTGTTCTTCTCATGAACCACATCTAGAGTCATTGCATGTCTGTTCTTCTCACAAACCGTACAAGGATCCACCAGTGTTATTGGATGTGTGTTCTTTGCATGAACCACACACAGTGTCATTAGATGTCTGTTCTTTTCATAAACCACATAAGGATCCACCAGTGTCATTGGATGTGTGTTCTTTTCATGAACCACACCTAGTGTCATTGGATGTGTGTTCTTCTCACAAACCACACATGGATCCACCAGTGTCATTGCATGTGTGTTCTTTTCATGAACCACACCTAGTGTCATTGCATGTATGTTCTTCTCACAAACCACGTATGGATCCATCGGTGTCACTAGATGTGTGTTCTTTTCATGAACCACACCCAGTGTCATTGCATGTCTATTCTTCTTAGCAACCACATAGGGATCCACCAGTGTCATTGCATGTCTGTTCTTCTCATGAACCACATCTAGAGTCATCGCATGTGTGTTCTTCTCACAAACCACATAGGGATACACTAGTGTAATTGCATGTCTATTCTTCTCATTAACCACATCTAGAGTCATTGCATGTGTGTTCTTCTCACAAACCACATAAGGATCCACCAGTGCCATTGGATGTGTGTTATTTTCATGAACCACACACAGTGTCATTGGATGTCGGTTCTTTTCATAAACCACATAAGGATCCACCAGTGTCATTGGATGTGTGTTCTTTTCATGATCCACACATAGTGTTATTGCATGTGTGTTCTTCTATCAAACCACACATGGATCCACTAGTATCATTGGATGTGTGTTCTTTTCACAAACCATAGCTAGAGTCATTGCATGTGTGTTCTTCTCACAAACCACATAAGGATACACCAGTGTCATTGCATGTGTGTTCTTTTCACAAACCATAGCTAGAGTCATTGCATGTGTGTTTTTCTCACAAACCACATAAGGATACACCAGTGTCATTGCATGTGTGTTCTTTTCACAAACCATGGCTAGAGTCATTGCATGTGTGTTCTTCTCAGAAACCACATACGGACACACCAGTGTCATTGGATGTGTGTTCTTTTCATGAACCACACATGGATCCACCTAGTGTGATTGCATATTAGTTCTTCTCACAAACCACATAAGAATCCACCAGTGTCATTGCATGTCTATTCTTTTCATGAACCACACCCAGTATCATTGCATGTATGTTTCTCTAAACAAACCACACATGGATCCACTAGTTTCATTGCATGTGGTCATTGCATGTGTGTTCTTCTAAACAAACCACACATGGATCCACCAGTAGCATTGGATGTGTGTTCTTTTCATGAACCACACCTAGTGTCATTGAATGTTTCTTCTTCTCACAAACCACATATGGATCCACCAGTGTCACTGGATGTGTGTTCTTTTTATGAACCACACCCAGTGTCATTGCATGTCTGTTCTTCTCACAAACCACATAGGGATCCACCAGTGTCATTGCATGTCTATTCTTCTCATGAACCACATCTAGAGTCATCGCATGTGTGTTCTTCTCACAAACCACATAAGGATACACCAGTGTCATTGCATGTGTGTTCTTTTCATGAACCACAGCTAGAGTCATTGCATGTGTGTTCTTCTCACAAACCACATAAGGATACACCAGTGTCATTGGATGTGTGTTCTTTTCACAAACCACAGTCAGTGTCATTGCATGTCTATTCTTCTCACAAACCACATAAGGATACACTAGTGTCATTGGATGTGTGTTCTTTTCATGAACCACAGCTAGAGTCATCGCATGTCTATTCTTCTCACCAGTTACATACCGTTTGATCGGGGCACTTGGACGATTGGGATGGTCTTCGTGAGAGAGATCCGCGAGTAGGCTGTTCTGCGGCATGATTGGCCATGCTTGCTCGACAACGGCAACACCGGCGCTCCCACATTGCAGTGTCAAGACTCACGAGTTAAGTGGGCCATATCCCAGTGTCACGTCCCCATTACTTCTCTTCCTCCCCGTACTTCTCTTCCTTCCCCTCGAAGCCACTTTTCCCACTTCACTCCCATCCTGCCATAGCCGCAAGCCGATAGCGCCTCCATCCCAATCCCCTCTCCGGCAGCCACCCCCCCCCCTCCCCTCTCGCCATGGGTTCAAGGGGAGACAGCGAGGAAATGCGTCGTGACGACAGGGACGGTGATTTCAATGTGAGTCGTCTCATCTCTATCTCTATCATCTATGGCCAGTTATCTATTTTTTGAGCTAGATCTACTCTGTTTACTCATGCATGTATGATGTGTTAGGCCAACCAGACGATGTATGACTCCGACTATCACGGTTTAGTGGATGAAGATAGTCCTCTGCTATGTAAACATGGACATGTGCCTGCTAAATTTGTAGCGTTCGAAGGACGAAATGCAGGCAGGAGGTTTCTACGGTGTCAAGGACATCGTGCAATGATGCAAGGCGGAAGTTGCGGTGTTGTCAAATGGGTAGATCCAGAGTGGCCCAAATCGATGCAGAAAACGCTAGACAAACTATGGGATATGATTGTTGAGTTGAAAGAATCCGTAGTCAGCTCACTTCTTGACAGTGTTGAGATGAAGCTATGGGACCTAGTTGACACGACCAAGCTTAACCGAGATCTCAGGAGGGTGCAAGACAAGGTTAGCAAAGTCAAGAAGGAGAGGGACGTGGCGTTGGCCCTGAAGGCTAAAGCAGAGCAAGAACTAACTCAATCAAGGAATGATCTTCACTAGGCCAAAGTCCTGTAGTTCACAACTACGAGTATTGACAAGTGCATGAGGAAAAATATAGAGAAACAATTGAAAATGTGCAAGGAAGATCCTAAAAGGAAGGAGCAGACGAATCAATCCTTGCTCTCGCAGGAAGATGCGCATCGGGCTAAGATTAGGAAGATCAAGGAGATGTGTGATAACTAGTTCTATTTAGCTTGAGCTCCGTGCCTTTTTAAGTTGTAATAGTAGTACTTGTTGACCTAGCGGTCTGAACTAGTGGTCCCAGAGTCTTAGGAGGAAAAAAATTGGTCTCCCGTTAGTCTGTCTTAACCCTGCATCACTTCCTTTTGTCTGATCATGGTGGTATTCTGACATTGGTGGTTTGTTTAAACGTAATCTACGTGGATTGTGCCGCATGCAAATGGCACAGCCACAATTTATAAAGTGGAAGCACGTACACCCGGTTAATGGAGATCTGGGAGCTTCGCCAGACGCAGGGGATGCAGGAGCAGGGAGGCGGTGAGATAGATGGGCTCAAGCGTCTGGGCATTATCGGTTGCCATTGCTGTTTATGTTGCCACGTCGTTGTGCAGCATCTGAAATAAGTTGCTTCTTCGTGGAGTGTGGCAGCTTAAATAATTTATTTCTGTGCCACTTACATTCTGTCGTATTTGGAGACCTCCTGCCCCTCAGCAATCATGGAACCGGTGCTACGTTTTTTCAGATAGCAGTGGCACAATCACAATTTCGGATTCAACTACTGACTCGGGTGTTTCCAAACCCTAAGTCGCGGTACATTTTACTCAGAGAATGTGGGTAGATTGTTTCGCCCAGCAACGTGCCACACACAGAGCTCTAGAATTTAACAGAATTACATATATAGGTTCAAGTGCAACACATTACTATGCATCTTAATTGCTAGCAGCCTTCTGCCGTAGCCTGGGTGCCAAGCCTTCACGTCCACTGGCTTCTTCATTTCCTGCCTTCTTCCTCTTCCTCGGTGCCAATTTTCTTAGCTTCACGTACTCTACATCGTTGGGACAATGGGCACCAAAATCGTGTCCAGCATCATCTTTCCACTCGTTTTTAATTTCTTCGGGCAGCAAAATAACTAACCCGACAGTCATGTTTCTAACCTTGTGGTGCTTGCTGTCAAAGAAACAGGATTGTTGCATAAATGCCCAATATCTACAGAGTAAATGAAACAAAAATTACAATTCAGCATAAACATGCGAACCCCAAGAGACTTTTGCTTATCAGGAGCTAATTGGATTCGAGCGACCACCCTGTCCAAGAATAGAAGGGCGACTCCCAGCTGCAGCAGCTTCCACATCCAGTACATCACAATTCATCTCAAACATGCAATCTGAAGCATACCTTTTCATTAACCCAATTAGCTGACTGTCACACATTAGAGGAGCCATGATGCCACGTTCATCCATGAAGTTGAACTTTGCAGTCTGCTTTGGCCATAATTCATCATGATTATGAAGAGCAGCAACCATACCAGATATAGTGCAGATCTGCGCAGGCGCTTCTTCCATCGTGATACAATGGTGGCCATACCACTTGCCCTTAGAGTCGTACCTGAAGAGGACTACCATAACCAGGTAAGGGTGGTCCGCGGAGATCCCACTTGACAGAAAACTATGGACAAAATATGTTTGTCAACGTTGGGCTAACAAACAATTTTAGGTTCGGTAGCCAGCTAGCAGTTATAATTAGTGCGAATAGCAAAGAGAAGGGTAGCTCACCTGCTTGTAGCCAGAACTTCTTCTTCCTTGGTAGTAGGATCTGCCATCCTCCGAGCTGCTCGGCTCATCGGCGGCGGAGGCGGGCTAGAGCCTCAAGAACGGCTCGGACATGCGCCATTGGAGCTTGGGATCAGCGACTGGGCGCAGCAACTTGGCGCCAGAAGTCAAATGTCCGAAGGGATCGTCCTGCCTGGAGGGTGGATTCCGACGCTGCCGGTGCTAGGGGAAAGGTGGGAATGGATTTGTGAAATTGGTCAACGCATCCAATCCACTTAGTTCCTCGATTTGCCTAAGAGGTTGTCGTGTTGGTGCTCGCGCCACAGACAGATGACCGACATGAGGGTCCCGACTGCCTACTTCACGGGGCAGTTTCACGGAATGTTTGAATTTGGCAGGGGTGAGATGATTTTGCATCAAAATGGCCCCTCTCGGTAGTTGGTGGCCCAACATTTGAAACGCGACAATTTCAGGCAACTTAGGTACCGCGGTGCGCTAGGCTGCGAACTTTGGTACCACAGACGAACAGGCCCCTGCCGCACACCCTAGGGGTTGGCACAGCCCCCCTCTATATAGAGAGGAGTGGGAGCTCCCTCTCCTCACACACTACACCGTCCCCTCTCTATCCCTCCACCCATTGCTCCACCTCTCGGGCTCCAGCTTGGTGAAGCCTTGTCCAATAGTTTTCTCCATCACCACCACCACGCCATCATGTTGTTGAAGATTTTGGTGGATCTAGTACTTCCACTGCCCCGCTGGATGGAGAGGACGGAGGTTGTTGTGGAGACGTACGTGTGAATGAGTGCGGAAGCGCTACTAGATTGCAGCGCTGATCTTCACGATCTTGATATCGGCAAGTGTTCATCCACATCATCCATGAGATTTGATCTCATTTAAACTTTCATTCTTCGAGGGTGAGTTTTTCTAGAGGATGATATACATGTTGCATGCATCTTCTAGATTATATCTTGCCCTTTTTGTAGGAGATATGCCCTAGAGGCAAATAATAAAGATGCTTTTATTGTCATATCTCAAATGTTCATAATAAGTTTTAGGCCATGCTATAACTTTATTAAGCAGAAACATTACTACACATGTGATATATAAACAAACCAAGTCCCTAGTAGCCTCTATTCAACTCGCCCATTGGTCAACTGATGATGAAGGTTTCCTGATCACGGAAATTTATGTCAACTCATAATGAGGTCATGTCATTAGGTGAATGATGTAATGGACACTCACCCAACTTAAGTATTGTAATGATATCTAGTCACAAATTTCAACATTGTGATAACTAAGAAAATGTATTAACCCAATCCTTCGACCGTGAGATCATATCTAATCACTTTACTAGTGGGAGCTTTGACTGCATCAACTGTCACACCATAACAGGGTGATCATAAAGGTATATCTCATGTATCCCGAAGGAATAGGTTGAGGTGTATGCTCAATATCAGGATTTGTCCATTCACATGACGGATAGATACTCTGGGTCCACTCGATGAGATTACATCTATGAAGCTTGCAAGCATGTGACTAGGTCATAGTATGTAATATCACATAAACGAGTAAATGTGTTTATCGATAACAAAATCAAACTAGGTATAGAGATACCGAAGTTTAGATCTTGGATAAACCAAGTATCGTGTAGGAAAGGAAATGGGACTCAACGTTTAAGGTTCAAGCGACAAAGTTAATTCGTGAAATGTCTGGGTACCATCATGGTTTTCTAGATCCCATCGTTGTTCATTGATCGGAGAGGTGTCTCGATAATGTCTGCACATTCCCAAACCGTAGAGTGGCACACTTAATAGTATATGATGCTTAGGGTTTGATTTGGGACTATTGGAGAAATGTGAGAGAACTCCGAAATTGTTCTCGAGAGATATCAGAAAAGTTCCGGAGTTAATGAATTGTTTAGAGAGTTGAATTGTATGTTTTAGTATTTAATTAAAAGAATTAAATGTTTAAATATTTTAAATTTATAGTCTAACCCCTAATGGGCCACCACCAAGGCAGCCCACTAGGGGGTGCCCCGCACACCAAGGTGGTCGACGGCCCAAGGAGGGGGCGTAGCAAGGAGAGGGGGGCGATGGAGCCATAGGGTAGGCCCACCCCAGGTGGTTGCGCCCCTAGTTGGCACCTCCCCTCCCCCTTGTCCTATATAAAGGGGGGAGACACCTCCCCTCATTCATCCCCTTGGCTTTTGCCTTCTCTCCCTCGTGTGTGGTTCCAAAATATTGAAACGTGCATACTGGGTTTGAGATATCCACCATACAGACATCATTGCGCTATTGGATTCTTGGTCTAGATCTTTCTTCTTCCACTTCTTTGCTAGACCGGAGCTTGGGGGACATCGTCTACATCGGACGGGTGTAGATCTCCAGAGGTGCTTCTGGTTGTAGCCCTCATCGCTTGTACGTATACACGACCTTAAGATTGGCATCATCGTATGAATACATCATCAACATTCATTCGAATTATTTTGTTTTCTGTTATAGAACCCTTCAGTGGTATCAGAGTCGATCTATGCGTAGATGTGTTGGTACGATTAGAACACATAGTGATATATGGGCATTGATTTCCTAGTTTTTGCTCTCTCATGTGTACTTGTTCATATCATGGCATTGTTTGATGAAGCAGCCTGGACCGACCTGACGCGTACTCTTACGCTAGATGGTTCCACACTTAGCATATGGCTTGTACCATATATGTGTATGGCGGGTGTCTGCCTCTCTTACAATAGTAGATATGACATTTATAATGGAGGGCTCTGAACAAGGGATTGAAAGTGACGACTAGTCAATCTGTGTTGTGGTTGAAGCTCATAGGTAAGAAACGGTTATTTCACAAAAGCTCTAATAGCCACATAAAACTTGTAAAAGATAAAGTAGAGGCGTCTAACTTTATTATGTATGGCATGTGATATGATATGGTCATAGTAAGTATTTATGAAATGTTTAGCCACTAGCATGGAGGCTACGTGGACCTAGTGTCGTGCCGGAGCGCTCGTTGGAGATCAAGGCGCAAGGACCATATCAACTCACATATTTACATATGATGTTAATTCTTTAACATACGATGGTAGAATTATAGGATGATCCCTCAATTTAATTACAATATACGTGTTATCCTATAGTGTTCACCACCAGGAAAGTTCTCCGTTATGAAATACGTCGTGCCGATAGGGTGTTATACATCTTGGCATTCGCATACAATGGGTGTAAGCCATGTTGAGCAGCAAAAACACTACGGTTACATTGGCGACCCTAGCATGTACATACATGGCCTTGGGCACAAGTGATCGAAAGGTTAAGCTTGAGTCACATAGTTGATGTGATTGACATTTTTATGTATACCTTTGAAGCTACATCGTCGGCCGTGACGATCAGGGGTGATATAGTGAATTGGGATTGTGTAATCACTAAACAACAACGAGGGATGTTTGTTTAAGTGGGAGTTCTTGTATTTTAGTTTAATTAAACATGAACTCATTCAATGAACATAGTCTTGATATCTTTGCAAATACCATTGTAGATGTCTCATCCCACCTTCAACCAAGGACTATTCCTTCATAAAGAGAAACTTAAAACTGATGGGTCCAACTTCATGTCCTGGTACCACACTATGAGGATTCTCCTTGTTCCCCAAAAGATGACCTATGTACTTGAGGCTATGCTAGGTGACAATACCGTTGATACCGCCTCTCAGGATGAGAAGAATGTCTATTAATCCAAGGTGGATGATTCCTCCTTAGTCCAACGTGGCATGGTCTATGCCATGGAGGGTAATCTACAGAAGCGCTTTGAGAAGATGAATGCTTATGAGATAATCACTGATATCAAGGCTGTTTTTCACCTCAAGCCAGGTCATAGAGGTATGAAGCCTAAGAACTATTCTTCCCAGCCAAGATGGAAGAGCATAGTAGCGTGAGTGAGAACATGGTCAAAATGTCTGGCTACATTCAGCTCCTGAACACTCTAGAATGCAAGACTCTGGACGAACTGGTGATTGATAACGTGATGTAGTCACTGCTCCTAGCTACAAAGGATTCATCATGAACTACACCATGCAAGGGATGACCAAGTCCCTATATGAGTTGTTTGCAATTCTCAAAACTTCTGAGGTGGAAATCAAGAAGGAGCACACTGTGTTCATGGTCAATTAGACTGTCAATTTCAAGAAGCCTAGCAAGAATGGAAAGGGCAAGCAGGGCAAACCTAAGAAGCGTGGCAAGCATATTGCCACTCCTCCCAAGGTTCCCAAACCTGGACCCAATCCTGGTGTTACGTGTTTCTACTGCAAAGGGGACGGTCACTAGAAATGCAACTACCCTAAGAACCTAGAGGATAAGAAGGCCGGCAATATTGCCGGGAAAGACAAAGGTATATGTGATATAAATGGTATAGATGTTTTCCTCACAAATGCTCATAGTGACACCTTGTTATTTGATACTAGTTCTATTGCCCACATTTGTAACTCATAACATGAGTTGCAGAGTAAGGGGCGCTTGGCAAAGGACGAGGTGATGATGCGTGTTGGCAACAGATGCAAAGTTGATGTGGTGGTTGTCGGCACTCTACCTCTTCATCTGCCTTTGGGAATGATTTTAGTTTTGAATAAATGTTACTTTGTGCCCGTGTTGAGTATGAATTTTGTAAGTGCTTCTTGCTTGTTGCGAGACCATTATTCATTTAAGTCAGAGACAAATGGTTGAATAATGTATTATATGCTCATGCACCAGAAAGTAATGGTTTGTTCTTATTAAATCTCAATTGTAGTGATTCTCATATCCATAGCATTGATGCCAAAAGATGAAAACTTAGTGATGATAATACCATATACATGTGGAATTGCTGTCTAGGTCATATTGGTGTTAAGCGCATGAAAAAGCTCCATTCTGATCGACTTTTGGAGTCACTATATTTTGAATCTCTTGATAGATGTGAACCATGCCTTATGGGATAGATGACCAAGACTTCGTTTTCTAGTATGATGGAACAGGCGACGGACTTATTGGGAATCATACATACTGATATATGTGGACCAATTGGGGCCTCAACACGCGATGGGTATCGTTACTTTGTAACCTTCACTTATGATTTGAGTAGATACAGGTATATTTACTTAATGAAACACAAGTATGAAATATTTGAAAAGTTCAAAGAATTTTAGAGTGAAGTTGAAAATCAACTTAACAAGAAAATCAAGCATCTTCGATCTAATCTAGGAGACAAGTATTTGAGTTATGAGTTTGGCATGCATGTCAAGACTTGTGGCATTGTACCACAACTTGTGCCACCTGGAATACCACAACTTAATGGTGTGTTAGAATGATGTAATCACACACTATTAGATAGTGTGTGGTCTATGATATCTCTTACGACTTATCATTATCATTTTGGGGTAAGCAATTGTATTATTTTTAAATAGGGCGCCATCCAAATCTGTGGAGATAACACCATATGAGATATGGCATCGCAAGAAACCTAAGTTGTCTTTCCTAAAAGTTTGGGATTATGAGGATTATGTTAAAATACTACATCCTGATAAATTTGAACCGAAAGCATAAAAATGCATATTTGTAGGGTATCCAAAGTAAACTATTGGGTACACCTTCTACAACAAAACAGAGGGCAAAATGTTTGTCGCAAAGTATGGTACCTTTCTCGAGAAAGAGTTTCTCGCCAAATGTGTTAGTGGGAGGAAAGTAGAGCTTGATGAGATTGTTGACCCTTCCCTCCAAATACCAAGTGGCACAATGTAAGATGTTTTAGACCCATCCCCAACAGTTGAAGAGGAAGCAAATGAATCATAACATTCACATTGAGGCACCTACTCAACCACGCGGGTCTACAAGAATACATACCACTCCTGAGTGGTATGGTAATCTTTTTAATACAGTCATACTAGTTGAACAAGACGAACCTATTAACTATAAGGAAGCAATGGAGGGCCCTGAGTCCGATAAATGGCTTGAAGCCATGAAATCCGAGATAGGATCCATATATGGTAATCAAGTATGGATTTTGGTGGATACTCCCGGAGGGTACAAGGTTGTTGAGAATAAATGGATCTTTAAGAAAAAGATAGATGCTAACAGTAAAAATGCATCCATAGGATACCCTAAAGAAACAACTAGGTATACCTTCTATCATAGATACGAAGGCAAGGTTTTCATTGCCAAGAACATAGCCTTTTTGGAGAAGGAGTTTCTTTCAAAAGGTGTGAGTAGTAGGAAGGTAGAACTCGTTGAGGTTATTGAACCTTCTCTTCTTGGAATGACGAGTGGTACAGCGTTGGAAACTGTTTAGGTGTTGACTTCACCAAATGAAGAGGGAATTAATGATAAAGATCATGAAAATCCGAAATAGGATACTACTATACTTCGTAGGTCAACAAGTACACGTACAACTCCGAAACTATACGGTGATCCCATCATGATTGTCATGGTAGTTGAAGACGATGACCTTGTGACATATGATGAAGCGATGATGAGAACGAATTCCAACAAATGGCTAGAAGACATGAAATCCAAAATGGGGTCCATGTACGAAAATCAAGTATGGACTTTGGTGGACTTACCTAATGACCACATGGACGTTGAGAACAAATGGATTTTCAATAAGAAAATTGATGCTGATGGTAATGTGACCATATATAAAGCTCGACTTGTCACAAAGGGGTTTTGAAAAATTCAAGGAGTTGACTACGATGAGACTTTCTCACATGTAGCAATGCTAAAGTCTATTAGGATTATGTTAGCAATTGTTGCACTTTTTGATTATGAAATCTGGCAAATTTATGTAAAAATTGGGTTCCTTAATGGCAACATTGAGTAAGAGTTGTACATGGTGCAACCAAAAGGTTTTGTCTATCCCAAGGATGTTGAAAAGGTATGCAAACTTAAGCAATCCATTTGTGGACTAAAGCAAGCATCCCAGAGTTGGAACCTCCGCTTTGATGTGGTGATCAAAGGTTTGCATTTGTCCAAATCTACAAGAAAGTGAGTGGGAGATTTGTAGCATCTCTAATATTATATGTGGCTGACATATTGTTGATTGGAAATGATACAAAACTTTTAAGGAGTGTAAAAGGTTACTTGAACCATAATTTTTTTATGAAGGTCTTTAGTGAAGCATCATATATATTAGGCATCAAAATATATAGAGATAGATCGAGACGCTTGATTGGCCATTCGCAAAGTACATACCATGACAAGATTCTGAAGAAGTTCAGAATGGACGAAATTGAGAAAGGGATGTTACCTATGTTGCAAGGCAATACATTGAGCAAGACTCAAAATACGGCTACAGCAGAAGATAGAGAAGTGATGAACAAGATCCCCTATGCCTTAGCCATAGACTATATCATGTATGTTATCCTTTGTACAAGACCGAATATGGCACATGCTATTAGCTTGACTAGCAGGTACCAGTCCGATCTAGGTTTGGAACACTGGACGATGGTCAATAATATCTTTGAGTACTTGAGATGGACTAAGGAAATGTTTCTTGTGTATGGCGTTGAAAGAAGAGTTTGTCGCAAAGTGTTATCTTGATGCTAGCTTCAACACCGATCCGGATGACTCTAAGTCACAATCCGGGTACGTATTTGTTATGAATGGAGTAATAGTGAGCTAGAGGAGTTCCATAAACCCGTGGAGGGATCATTGATAGAGGCGGAATATGTTGCTGCTTCGAAAGCAGTGCAAGAAGCAGTTTGGATGAAGGAGTTCATAACCGAACTAGGTGTGGTTCCTAGTGTGTTGGATACAATGCTTATCTATTGTGACAACAATGGTGCCATAGCTGATGTGAAATAACCAAGGTCTCACAAGAATTCCAAGCATATCAAGCGACATTATCATTCCATCCGTGAGCATGTCAAGGATGGTGATGTAAATATTTGCAAAGTACACACGTATCTGAATGTGGCATACCTGTTGACTAAAACTCTCCTAAGGGCAAAACATGGTCAACACCTGAAGTCTATGGGTGTTAGATTCGTCACAATATAATATAGATTATTCTATCTAGTTCAAGTGGGGGACTGAAAGGAATATGCCCGAGAGGCAATAATGAAGTGGCTACTATCTTATTCCATATTTATGGTAGATGTTTATTTCTCATCCTAGAATTGTATTATACGGAAACATTAATACATGTATGTCTAATAAAGAAACAAGGGTTCCTAATAAAGCCTCTCATTTAACGCTCGTTGATTAAACGATGATCAAGGTTTCCTGATCATGAACATTGGATGTTGTTAATAACGGGATCATGTCATTAGGATAATGATGTGATGAACACACACCCAAAGTAAGCATAGCAATGCGACTAAGTCATTAAGTTTACATTGTTGTATCAAACACATATGAAGTAATCCTAATCCTTAGACTAGATCATGTCAATCACTAACATCGAAGGAGTACTTTGATGACATCAAATGTCACACCGTAAAGGTGGCATTGGGTACTCTGAGAGTATTAGTTGAGTCTCATGGATCAAGAGTGGGATTTGTCCATCCAGATGATGGAAAGATACACTCTAGGCCCTCTTGGTGATATCACATCGACACCACTTGCAAGCATGTGACTAGGTCACAAGGATGTTGTATAACGGAACGAGTAAAGAGTACTTATCGGTAACAAGATCGAACTAGGTATAGTTGATACCGACAATTGGATCTCAGAGAAGTAAAATATCGTGAGACAAAAGAAATTGGTTACGATGTTTATGGTTCACACGATCACAAGATTCATCGTTGAATGTGTGTGAGTCATTAAGGATCTCTAGATCCTGTTGTTGACTATTGATCGGAGAGGCATCTCGATCATGTCTACATTATTCACGAATCGTACAGTGATAGAGTTAAGGTCCGTCGACATTTTTTAGTAGATACGAAATATCGAAGAAAAGTTTGGGAAGCCCTGGAATTGTTTTGGGGATATCGTAATAGTTCAGGGAGGTATATGTTAATATTTTTAATTCATGGGATTTAAAAATATTAAAATAAATAACTAAAAATGTTTATTATTCATTTAAAGAGGGAGCCCTTTGGTTTTTTTAGTGGAGAGTCCACTCATTGAAAGGAAGAGTGAGTGGGGTGAGTGGGAGCTCCACTCAATTGAAGTGGGAAGAGGTGGGGGACCCCATAGGGATCGTAACCCCCTATATATAGAGGGGTGGGAGATCCCTCTCCTCACACAATACACGATCCCATCTCTCTCCCTCCTCCCGCTGCTCCACCTCTTGGGCTCCAGCTTGGCGAAGCCCCGCCCAATAGTTTTCTCCATCACCACCACCACACCATCATGTTATTGGAGATTCTAGTGGATCTACTACTTCCAATGCCCTGCTGGATCGAGGGAACGGTGGTCATCATCGATCCATACGTGTTAATGAGCGCGGAAGCACTGCCGGATTGTAGTGCTCATCTTCATGATCTTGAGATCGGCAAGTGTTAGTCCACTTCATCCATGAGATTTGATCTCGTTAAAACTTTCATTTTTCAAGGGAAAGTTTTACTTGATGATGATCTACCCGTTGCATGCATCTTATAGATTAGATCTTGGCCCTTTTCTTGTTCATACCATGGGATTTTTTTTTTCTATGCTTTGAACCCTTCATCATCCTTGTCGTACTCTTCATGAGCCACCAAAACATATTTTTGTGGCTCCTTCTTGTTGAGGAAGTTCTTGTTGCCGGCATTCTTGTTGTAGACTTTCTTGATGAAGTCCTTGTTTGTCGTAGGCTTGTACTTGTACTTAAATATGAGCCATCCTCCATGGTATTCTCTCTTATCATACAAGCATTGAACAACAAAGTGATTTGTTTCTTGACAATTGTAACAATATCTCAACTTGGGTCTTGAACTACTTGAGGTGTTTCTTGACACATCTCTTGAAGGATTACTCTTACCTTGATTCTTCCAAAAGTTCCTTGAGGCTAGATATAAATGCCCATGCAAGGCATACGTTTTGTCTTCGGCGTTGCCTCCTATCACTTCCAAGTCTTCTGTTTCTTCTTCAACGACATTTGCCTCGGCCTTCAATGCAAGATTTGGAGAATCCATTATCTGTGCATGAGCTAGAGCATCATCAGTGGTCTTGTTGATAATTCCAAGGGCAACAAACTCACTCAACACTTCTTTTTATGTCACGGTATAAAAAAATCCCTTGAGCCAATATTCTTGGCCCTAACTCTCTATAAGGGCAAGATGTCTTCCATGAACTTGTGCTTGATCCACTTGTCATACACATACTTACTCCCAGGGTCGAGCATCCTAATCAAAAGAGTCGTGACTCTTTGATAGAGCTCTTCCGGAGTCTCATCTTCCTTTCCAACAAAGGCATCGACTTCATAGTCCATTTCTTCATACTTGGAGCTTTGAATGCTCTTGTTGCCAAGGAGGATATCATTGATTAGAAAGTTATTCCAGTTGCAATTGATTATTCATCACGCAGTGAATCCTCATTGGACCGAGGAGGATATCGAAACCTTTGTACACTTTTGGCTCTTCGTATAAATAAATAAAGTTTTGGACCCATAATATTTGTGTTGTACCACTCTGAGAAATGTGATATGTACGAATAAGGAATTCCGTGAGTATTATATCAACGACTTGTATACTAAAACAAGCAGTAGTGTACTAGGTCACTGCAAGCTCCGTGTCATTCGAGTGACATAAGATCACCACGTCACCCTCATATAGCGAGACCGAAGTCGTCATATCTTGGCGGGACAGCCAACGTAGCACACCCAACTCCATGGCTTTCGCTAACACCCTAGTGAGCATGTTCATAATCAATACGAACATCATTGGCGATAAGGGGTCCCCTTGTCTCGCGCATCTCTGATATGAGATGAGGGGGACTGGCTCGCCATTGAGCATTACCCTGGTGCTGACTATGGATAGTAGGATTGCCACGATCTCACAGAAACTTGGCCCAAATCCGAGCTTTTGGAGAACCTAAAACAGGATTCCCCAAGAGACATAATCGAATGCCTTGGCTATATCCAGCTTGAGCATCACCTTCATTTCTGAAATCCCTTTACCTTCCCTTGTAGACTTTGTGAATCCTCTATTTCCATACGTTTACATAGTGTGGATCATACATTCGTTTCAAACTTGTTGGTATGACTCAAAGATATGCCCATTAGGCGTGGTCGCGCAGACCGAAGAGTGCGACGTTACTCAAGTCTCTCGGGATCTCCATCTAAGCAAGGCAACCACGGCCAAATACGTCAATGTTCCTAACATGTAGCTTTGGCGGTCTTTGCTTTCCTTAAGAATTAAAACAGAGCGAAATTTGACGAAACGGAGTGACGCCACATTTGTTTTTATAATTTTTTCCAGAAGTGAAAGCAAATACAGAAACCTAACGGAAGAAGATATTGTTGAAAGCAGATACAAACCGATAATGTATGAACACAAAGTTATACAGATGTTACCCCAAACCAAGAGAACCTGTGAATCATGCAAAAAAATTCAAACATTCAAGCAAACCAATTCCCTAATACTAGCATGGTGCTCGATTTACAAGGAAATATCAAAATGTGGAAACCTCTTCAAATGCACGACGGGACTACATGGTCGTCGGTCGCTTTGAAAGTTTGGATTGACAAAGGTTCCAATTGGATTTGACCAACATCAATACTAAAACGGAAATTTCATATTAGCTCATGCAAATTGCATTTTCCCATCTCTTTTGCCGAAAAATGTTGTTCAATTTTCATAAAAATGTTTTCGTTTTCATATTTTTATTTCATAAAAGAATCGAAAACTTTCCACCTCATTTTCATTCTTACTTCCTTAAGTCAGGATAGCAGATATCTAAGGATATACAATAATACACTCTAGCAGAAACTCCTGTATACTACCCCTCTGTTCTATAATATCAGATGTTTAAACTTTTATGAAACGAATGTATATCTAAAATCTTTTAGTGTGTGCCCATAAAAAAAACTTTTAATATGTAGATTTGGAGTGCACCTACACGTTAGATATGTCTAGACATGTTCGTTTCACAAAAGCTAAGACATCCTTATATTCTCAAACGTGCACGAATAACTACATCATCTGATCCTTACCGTGACATGGACCACACCGGGGCACGAGGAGGAATGGCGGTCTGCGCCTTCAGCAGTGGGCACGGTACGGAACCCCCGTCGACCAAGCGCCACGACCCGCGCGCGAGTACCCTCCCAGCGAACGGCACGCGTGCAACCCGCATGGCCCTGAGACAGACGAGAGCGCCGACGCGTGCCCCGGCGCGCCACGCCGCCTGGCTGCCAGCGTCCGACGCGCCACACCACGCCAATGCGTGCCTGCCACCGCGCGCGATTCAGCACTACTAGTACTTACCACTGTACCAGAGTGCCGGTGATATCGCCATATTGGGAAATTGTACTGCGCGGGACCCCGTTCGGGCCGTCGTTTTCGGGGAAACCACGGCGCGCGCGTCGCCGAGAGTCCGCCGCGCTTCCTCGCCACACTATATATAACCGCGCCGCCGAGCGAAGCGAACGCACCGAAAGTTTGTACTACCATCGTTCCCAAGACCCAAGGACCGACCGAAGCGATCGACATGGTGACCACGATAGAGGACGTGCACGCGGACGTGCTGGCCTGCGCGCTGCGGCGCCTGGACGGGCGGTCGCTGGCCGCGGCGAGCTGCGCGACGGCGGGGCTCCGCGCGCTCGCCGCCGACCCGGACACATGGCGCGCGCTCTGCCTCGCCGAGTGGCCGTCCCTCGCGCTCGCCGCGGGCCAGCACGAGCTCCTCTCTGCTGTCCCGCCGCTTCGCCTCTTCGCCGATGCGTGCCCTTTCCCGTGCCCGGACGCCGCCGCCGGGGAGCTCCCCCTCCCCGGGAACCTCGTCTCCGCGGTGGACATGTACTACAGGGGCGCGCCCCTGCTGTCCCGCGTGGTCGAGACCCCCGCGTGCTCCACGCCGTGGTTCCTCAGCTCGCCGTTCCGCGTCGAGGCGGTGGACTGCAAGAAGCCGGCGCCCGTGGCGGCGGCGGCGTTCTCTGCGGCGGAGCTGGAGCTGAGCTGGCTGGTCCTGGACCCCGCCCGCGGCCGCGCGGTGAACGTGTCCAGCAGGCGGGCGGTGGCGGTGGGCCGGCACTGGTACACCGGCGAGATGGTGGTGCGGTTCGCGGTGGTGCTGGGCGGGTGCAGCTTCGAGGCCACCGTGGCCTGCTCCGAGGAGGCCGGCCACGTCAGCGAGATCAACCTCTCCGTGGAGGACGCCGACGGCGCGGCGGTGAGCGGCGAGGGAACACTACGGCTTCTTGCCGCGGCAATGGAGGGCGGGAGGAGGGGAGGCGAGAGAGAGCGGGAGGAGGCCAAGGCGAGGTACGAGGCGTTCGTCCAGAGAAAGAAGGGGAGGAAGGAGAGCAAGGCGCGACGCGAGGCGCTCGTTGACCTCTGCTGCTCCGCCGCCAGCGCTGTCGCCGTCCTGGCCTTCGTTGCCACCGTCGTGCTCCGGTGATCCGCGACTGCCCGGCACATCATCAAGGAAAATTACTGTTTTTCCTGAAAATTCAGAGAAATAGTAGTACTTGTGGAATTTTCTGCGTTCCAAAAGAGACAGCATCAAGTAGGAAGGAACTATCGTGTACTATTTACATCTTCGATCATGATGGCTACTGTGTGTAAATCAAAGCCACCATTCAAATGGCAAAGTTTTCCTCCTAATAAAAGAAGGTGAAAATGACACAGGAACGTAGAGAGACTCTTTTTTCTTTGCCTACTAAGTGCATCGGCATCAGAAATGCTTTGCTTTCAAGTAATGTGCCACCTAAAAAAATCAAAGGTGAAAATGACGCAGAAATGGGGAAAAAAACATCTGCCGTCGAGTGCACTCACAGCAATAAATCCTTACCATAAAAATACACTGTTCGCTCACCTCCAGCAATTAAGTAATGTTTAGCATATGAATAGCAAAGGCATTGGGTTCCCTACATACAGGGCAGCCTGGGGCAAACATTGTTCCAGCACAGCTTCAACGATACAAGTACCTGCTATATATGTGCAGTTGATAACAGTAACATCATTAGACATTTCGAGAAATATCAACACCCTGTTGATGACAGACAAGGTAAAAGAACACCACACGTTATCTGATTGACTGTGACATTCTTACAGAACGCAAAATCCAGCATAATATTACATGTACTACATCAATATATCCAGGCTGTTAAATGAACTCTTTCTATGTCCTTGCAGAAAATAAAACGGCGTATACGACACATCAGATTTTCTAAAAGAGCATCGCAGTCTACTTTATGTATTATTGAAACGGACCAGTCTAATGCTAGGGGAAGTGTACCAGATAAAGTAGGAGTATAAACACATCGCACCATTTATCAGTTGCCGCCAGTTGGCTCTGGAGGGCCTCTCGCTATTGGAACTACGCCTGTAGCACGGTCCTGTCTGGTCTTCGCGATGTCCACATATATAACTCGCCCATTCAGTACCTATAACAAGATTCTCAGTCTCAGCTCTATTATTTTCAAATGGAGCCGAAAAATTACGCTAAGAAAACTAGCAGTATACCCTGCCTCTTCACCCTAATTTAAGAGGCAGGGTTCCATCTAGTTCCTTCAAAGAAGAAAAGAAAAGGAAAACTTGCCTTGCCATTCATATCCTCCCGTGCTTTGTTGGCTTCTTCCTCGGAGGCGAATTTCACAAAGCCGAACCCTTTTGATCGGCTGGTCATCTTATCCGTGACAATGGTTGCTGAGCTCGGGTAAGAACGGGTTCAAACTTAGGTCATAATAACAGGCAAAACAACTACTAACGGAAGTTTGTTGTGGCGAGTGATGAGGATAGACCTTCTAATACTTGGCCATAACGCGTGAAAGCTTCTGCTAGGCTCTCCTCCGTTGCAAATTGTGACAGGCCTGTAAGAGGATAGTAGAAACTAAGACAAACACACTATCTCACAGAAGCAGTTCCTAAATTGCATATCACAGCCATATCAAACTGGCCCCAATGGTTCTCAAGTGTGTAGGTGTTGTTTTCTTTATTTCTTCTGCCCAATAATAATCTTAGCTTGGATGGAACGACAGCGCACATTAGTAAAGTAAAACCGAGAGTACTTGCAAGAACAACAGAAAAATAAACTGAAACTAGTACTATGATAAGTGATAACCCATCTTCATTCATTGTACATCAGCAGCAGCTAATAAAATCTTATATTCCATGCAGTAATAGTAAAAGAAATTTATTGAAGTTATATCAGTTCACAAAATCTTATACCTTGCTGGAACATGTAGTAACAGTAACAGGAAGCTGACCTTATTAACAATAGTGCAGTTAGTTTGAATTCACTTCAGATCTTTTAATCAGATTTAACTAAGCAGCCTGGTTACTCGGACAATCAGACGGCATTTAAGATGGAAAAGTTGGATTGTACTATATGAAATCATTAGAATATGAACCCCGCACATAACGGGTCCAACTCATTATTTAGACCTATTGAAGTTACACAGTTGGAAAAAAGGAAGCAAGGAAGATATAGAAAATCCAGTTATCCACATTGCGTTGCTAAACAAAATCTCTCTTAACAGATGGGGTCAAAATCCTAAACTAATTCACACAAAGAATTATTTCTTGAAATAGTTCTCACTTAAGCTAGGAAAAACAAGCTGAGTAAGCACAGATGACAAGAATTTTAACCATCTGCCAAAGACATGCTACAAGTAAACGCAAGTATCTCCAGTGTTAAAAAGCACTACTGCAATTACCGTGTAAAGTAGCTAAACAGGGCATCAAGGAATCACCCTGCCTACACTAGCATTTCGTCGAACACTTGCTATGCACGCGCCCACCGCGGCAGGCTTCGTTCGGGCTTTTCCCTCTAAATGACTAGACGAGGGAGAGCCGAGACGGAACAATGGATTGAACTCATAAAATGCAACGTAGCGGTGTTCCACGAGGTAGTGCGCGCGTGAAGAAACGAGAGTAGGCGGGTGAATGGAGAATTGACCTCCGATGAAGAGCTTGTGTGTGATGCCGCGGGAGTGGGTGAGGAGCAGGGGGCGCGTAGCGGCGTTCCTGGAGGACGCCAGACGGCGGGAGGCCTCGCGCAGCGCTGCCATGGCCATGGCCGTCACCTCCTTGCGGAGGCGGTGATAGTTGGCGAAGTGGACCGGGAGAAGCTGGCGGCAGTTCGTTGCGGCGGCGCGTAAGCGAGGCAGAGCCGAGGCGAGTTCTTTTTTGTTGCGAAATTTATGGTGGAAATCAGCACTTCTTTTTGTTGCAGAAAAGGGGATTCTGAACTCACAATATCTTTTTGATTCAAAAAAAAAAATTCTAGTACTACCTAAAGTTTAGAGAACCACAATTTTGGCATTTCTTTTTCACCTAAAGTTTTAAAGGGAAATCAGCAAAGTCGCGTGAGGCTTTACATTCGACCTAAACCAGCTGAACCGTCCTGTTCAACATAAACATCACACGTCGCATGATGCTACATGCTAGTCAGCAACTAATTAGTGAATCTAGAGCGTAGGGCCTTTCAACACAAATAAGCTAACCACCGAATAAATGAACACAAGAAAACCCACGCGGCAGAACATCACATCAACGGCACAGAGGACCTTGAATCCACCAACCAACCAATCAACCAATCAAAGTCGAGATCAACAAACCCGAAGCGATGTCAAAATGCCAGCAACTTGTATAATAATGATATTGATCCAGAACTACAGCAAATCATACTCAAAACCTAGAGGCACGTACAATGTGCAGAGTGCGACTCTCGCAGAACTAGAGGTAAATGGCATAGAGAACAAGTTTATCTGGAAGCATAAAGATATATCACTATAGGGTCCTAGCGTCGATTAGGCTCCTCACTCGTCGTCGTCCTCATCCACATCAGCACCAGCAGACGAGTTGAGGGCGTTGAGCCGTTCTACGAGACTGGCCTTCCTCTGCTCGTAGGTCAGCTTCTTCAGATTGTACCTGCAGCGAAGAGTCAAGTTAACTTGCAATCCTACCACATGTGGTGAAATCAATAGTGCGACTTTTTTTAAATAGATAGCTGTATCTATCTACCTCTTGTGCGTCTTTGGAGGTTCCTTGGTTGATTTGGCCAAGGTAGGATCAGCACGAATGGCAGCATGAACATTCTTGTACATCGCTTCCATGCCATCAGCCTCGATCCCCCTCTTAATGTACTCACTGAAGTGAGATTGGTACTTCTCAGGTTCCTCTTCCGCTAGTGACTGTAATAAGGGTATGAAAAAGGTTAAAACAAGAATCAGTACGCTGCTCCAGAAATAACAACAAAGTACAGATTTTAAGCTACTCCCTCTGATCCACAATAAGTGCCACTGATTTAGTAACACTTATTATGGATCAGAGGGAGTACAAGATATGGATGAGATCAGGCCCAGATATCTTCTGAAAGAAATTGTGCATGTGCAACAGCAAGAACCCCAAAGAAATGAATGTCAAAATATCACGAGTGCAGCCGTTTTGACTCACCCTCATGTAGTCAGCAACATGCCCTCCGTAGATGTACTTGCGGTGAACCTCTGCATCCAGCTGCTTCTCGTCCTTCTTGAAACCAGCAAATCTCTTGTCACTGTGAGGAATATCAAGGCCACCATCCAAAGCTCCCTGCAGCAGCAAACAACGTTATATTGAGTGTTATGCAGCAAACAAAGTCAGGCACAATTCTCAAGTGCTACAAATAGTGGGCAAATCCAAGATGAAAATAGATAATAAGAAAGCCCAAAGTAACCTATTGCTACATATAGAGCCAGGCACTCTAACCTACTCTTTTACATTACCAGATACTTGCGTCACCATACGCAACCCACATTAACATATCTTGCTAATTGGGTGATTGGTCCTAAAATAGCAGCTCATTCCCAACATCAATGTCACTATCAAAGTGGTTATCGTGTACAGAACACTAGCATGTGATCCCTACAGATATTGAGTGGGTGACTCTATTACCTAGGCATAGATAACTTCCACTCAATAAGAACGAACTTTTGTGAAGATGTTACAGGATATAGGTATGATGTTTACTTCAGATAGAAACTTTGACCTAATAAAATGCATAACTAAATAAAATTTTGGAGTGAAAACTGTAAATTAACATAAGTCTTAAATCTGAATAGCTACACGAGTCTTAAATCGAAATAGCTAAAGAAAATCAGCATGCCTAAGATGCTAAAGTCAAGACCAGTTTACTTGCATACCCAAGTCAAGTGCAAGTAACCATTCATAATCTTCATGCAGTTATACAAGTATACCATAAAAGAACGCATACCTTAAGGGCTCCAAACACACGGTTTCCAGTAGTGGTCCTAAGAAGGCCAACATCCAAGAGAGCGCGGAAAGGCCTCCTCTCATCAGCTGGCTCAACAGAAAAGTCCTCACCAGTAGCCTGGACTCGGAAACAGAATTACAAGTGTTCCGTAAAAGCAGCATCAGAGACTATTAGTCCAAATTACAAAAACAACAACAAATGAATTATACCTCCACATTGCCAACGTATTCCTGATCCAAATCACGGTACTTGAGAATGCGGCGAGCCAAAAGTAGGCCAGTGCAGTAGGCTAAATGACAGATTTCATCAGTTGAACTGAACTAAATAAGACTGCATGAATCGAGATAAAAACATGCAATTTTGGGGTGTTAATTCAGTTGACAAATCTACCTGCAGCATAGTTGGTGAGGCCAACCTCAACACCATAACGAGGAAGCTCATGGGAATAGGCAGCAGCCATCACGATATCGCCAGCAATGGTAGCATACACAATTTGCGCAGTGACATCTTTGTTGGTCTAAGGTACTATTGTTAAGAGATACAGTATGCATCTACTGGTAAGCATTGCGGGCATAATATAAATAATAATCACAATAGAGGTGATCCACCAGTTTACAAAATGGCAACGAACAACTCAAGGATACAAATCGCACAACAAACCGGTACTTGGGCGTGTTGTACTTGTTCTTGTCCTGGTTAGTGAGCCTGAGCCTGGCCCTGTAATCAGTCTTCCCCTCTGCAAACAATCCATCAATAACATTGTCAACTAAGCCTGGTAGCAGAGTCGGCTAGTGACAGAACAGGACGTACGTCTCCTTCTCTTGGGCTTCACTTGGAACCGCTTGGAGTAGGCCCTGGCCTTCTGGTTCTTCACGAACACCTGCGAAGTAATCGAAAAAACGGAACGTGAATAGACTACGAACTCGACCAGAACAAGGAGCTAAGAGACATGAACGGCGTTCCGATTCAGGGAGGCTTCCGAATCTTACCATCTCGCTAGCGGCGGCGGTGTCTTCCCTTGGCGCGTGAGGCGGGTGACAGGGGTGGAGAGGTGGGGAGAAAGAGGAGGGGTTTAGAACGGCGTCGAGGCAGATCTCTCCGAGGCTTGGAGATGCAGCTAGGGTTTTCTGCGGAACTTGGGTGACGCACTGGGCCTTGGGCCTTCAATTTTTCTGCAGATTAACTGACGGGCTGCAAAAATCAGAGGGTACTGGCCCTATTGCGAAATCAGAAATTTGATAACAAAAACTACTTCAGCACGGCGTGGATATGTTTTTTTTTAGCAACCAGCACAAGCTCTGACTTTATTTTAGAAGAAGAGAATTGATCGGTTTGAAAAGGACACCGGCCAAACCCAATACAGACGTATATACACACATGTCCGATTAAAAGGAAAACTGGACCAAAAAAGACCCCAAGCAGCACAGTTTTAAGAAAAGACCGGTAGAAACCACACGAGGCCACACTACCTAGCTCGACTAGGTTTGGAGCACTGCCGAACGACACCAGCACAACGGGAACAGCGAGCGCTACGAAAAGTCTGGTCCACGTCCCTGAGAGGAAGTCAGATCAAAACGTGGCGACATGGAACTCGCCGTATCTTTCGCGCCGACGGGACTCGAAGACGTCGACTCTCTAAGTAGTACCAGCAACCCTGGACAAGGCTCACACCACCTCGAAAAATGACGCCTCCAGGAAGGTCACGACATCTGAGATGATGCCACTGTCATCCAATCTGGAGCAGCCAGATTTGGGTTTTCAACCCGGAGTGATGGACGGAGGAGTACCCAGGCTCCACGACAACGCCCCCAATAGGGAAGCGTCGCCGAAGTCGGTACCGACCAAAGTCGGGCAGGACTTTTGTCCGAAGACCCCTGCACCACCTCCAACGGATCGACACGAAGGCGGCCCATGCTACCCGGCGAGCATGACCAGCAGTAGGAGAGACGGCGCCCCCGCCCACACACACCCATGGATATATGAAGATAAAGTAATTTTCCTTTTGATATTTTGAGAAAGCCCAGCGAGAGTACGGTAACAACCAAACCAACGTATCCTTTACGTATTTATTTTTGTGTACTAGAGGAGACTAGTATATACTTAGATCAAATTTGTTGCTTCGGTGTCCTGTTCCTAGGTATATGACAGTTTGATTATGGAGGCTATTTGTGTTCTCCAATTCGGCTCCAATTATCATCATAGTAATGAGGAGGTTGAGATTACATATTTGTAGTATTAGCTTAATTAATGAAATTAGATGTTACCGAAAGCACCACATCACTTAAGAACGTCTACTATCCGGTCAAAAAAAAAGAACGTTCTACTAGCATTATGGTGCAAGAGGATTTGCTATTATTTTTGTGTGTAATGTCTTCAAGATGATACAACATGAGGGAAAAAATCATAATTATTTTTGGTTCAATAACTATGTGTTGGACAAATATATACACACACATTTATAAATTGAGAAAAATGATAAGGTATGATTATTTATGAAGCATTGATTACTATATCTACTCCTTGGGAAATGATAAAAACTAGAAGGGAGCGGGTATTTTTTAAGAACCTCTATTGTATAAATAAAATGGTATAATATGCATTAAACATGGAGTTTTCTATAAAAATCATTCAGTATTCATTTTGTAAACATAGACGAGATGCTAAATTTAATTGATATGAAACTTTTATAAATTAAATGGATATAAATTGGTGATGTGGATAATTAGACCATGTGACATGGATAACTTGAATGTAAATAAACACTGCTATAATAATGTTAGTGGGATGACATGGATATTTGATTGGCTAATGGAGTAGATGACGTGGATGGCTTGCATGTAGAGATAGACTAATATTAATTGCAGTTAGTGGGATTTTGCTTTATAAGAAAGTATAGATGTAGCGGCTCACACTTTAGCTCGCTCTGCGGAGCAGTTTATTTCTGTAATCTTTAGAAACTTCATCCCAGTGAAACTTCATCCCAGTGTGTATGGCAGACGATTTGTAATGGTTTATCACGATCAATAAAGAGCCGTTTTCTCTCAAAAATAATAAATCAACGTACTATCATTTACACATTTATTTTTGTGCACTGAGACTAGTATATAGATCAAATTTGTTGCTTCAGTGTCCTGTTCCTAAGCATTGTGTCATGTGGTTAACTGTTAGTCCTCGCCGCCGGAGATCCTTGTTTCACGTTTGCACATGCTTTGCGTGATTACAGAAGTTGCAGAACCCCTTGCAGTTCGTCGTGCCATCTCCTTTGCCCAAGAAGAGGGCTTCACCAAGATCATCATCAGGACCGACTGTCTGTGATACGGTCGACTGAAACTGACCGATCCTTGTTAGTAGGGTGTGCCGTGAGGTTCCTCCACGATTCATCCAGGAGGCTATTTGTAATGACAGTTTGATTATGGATCAATAAAGTGCACGTGTTCCCCTCAAGAAAAAAACTACAATCTCATGTGTATTCCAATGGGTTTCTGTTCTCTAATCAGGCTGCTCGTGCCCCAAATGAAAAAACTACTGGCTCATCATACAAAATCCCTTCATCTGAAGTTGCTCATGCCTCGTCAGATTCTCAAAGAAAAGAGGCACGCCTCGTTCAGGCATAATGCAACGTACCATGGCAAGTGGCCTGTTACCCAGAGCACAACATAACAAGGCAGACCCAAGCACCGCAGAATGAGCAAGGCCACATGATCACAATGGAACACCACGATGATCATTAAGGGGAACACATCACGATCGGCAGATCACAGGTACAACAGCCTCCACTCAAAAAAAAAGTATAACAGCCATTCAGACACCAGATCGCATAGAAGGTAGTGACATTCGAGAGTGCCTTTTATTCCTTATTATCCCAAGAGGGTAGCAACTACATTGGTATCTCAACTCACAATGGCTATCATTATTTGTATGATGATTGTTCTCTGTCCCCTCACTCAGCAGCCTTTCCTTTCCGGCGATTGCTGCCACCTGCAGAGGCTCCGGCGCCTCCCATCTCAACCAGGTAGCAAATCATCGAGTCCACATCCTCGCCGAATATGCTGTAGGCTTCCATCACTTGGATGTAACCAAAGCCCATTGCTAGGAGCAACTGCATGCTGCTAGTCAGCACGGTGTCTGGGAGTACAAAACAATTCTCACTGCCTTTATCAGGCACTGTGGCAGTGGCAGAACCAGACGACCCACTAACTGCAGAATAGGAAAAAAAAATCAGTTTCAGGCAAACAACGATCAACGAAACATTATAAATTTCCTGAAACGGCAAGAAGAGGTTCTTACTTGCGGCAGAAGAAGATGGCTCTGCCGCTGACCTTGATGGCTCTCTGAAGTTAACCTGCTGCTGGTTAAGAAACTCTGCCCGGGAGGCCTCCATCACCATCCGTTCTATTTCCTTCTCAGTCAACTCCAGATCAGAGTAGAGCCGCCCTTCAGCCAGAAGTGCCTAAAATTATCAGCATAAGCATGCACAATTTGGTTATTTGGCCTGTTTAATTTCCAACATGCTAATATATAAAGTGAAAGCACAGAATAATTAGCTTTACTCACATTCTCAATCTGCTGATCTTGCTGAGCTTTTATTGCAGCCTTAACTTGGTCCCTGTCAACACTATTGGTCTATACACAAAGGAAGTGGGAAGTTTCTTTAATATAGGCAACAGGTGAAACCTTCCATGCACAAAATGGCTCATAGGGAAATGATAACCAACACCCGCCATGTCCGACAAGGAAGTTTCAGAAGACTTACCCCTCTAAGGGAGCTAAATCCCAGGCCTGCCCCAACCGTCAGACGGCGAGGATCAACAACTGAATTGTAATGATTACCGTGATGGTAACTTAACCTAACCGGAGGAACATCTGTGTTATAATTTCCCTGAAAAATGTTAATGGGTTCTGCAATAAGAGCAAACCAATATGAGATTGAGATTGAGAGTGAGAGAGCTGATACGACAGAGAAGAAGTTCGGTTAAAATGGTATAGAGCACAATTACCTGTACTGTAGGAATATATGTGAATTGGACGATTGTACATCTCAGCAAATGCCTGGAGCTCAATATTATTGCCATATACCTTGAAAATAAAGTAATAAATCCTTTGAAATTAAATAAGCTAAGATGCCACTTTTTTCCTTGCAACAGATTCCCTTTCCCTAATTTTGTATTTATAAGGCAGCTGCTGACTATACATACACTGAGGAGTACTTGAGAAAAATCATATGTGCCGCAGAATGGGTCTAGAGGTCAGGAGAAGTGCAAGCTTCTGTACGGAAGCACATAAAATATGAAGTACAAACACAGAATGGCAGGCTTTAATTAATCTCCGTAATTATATACAAGATTTGAATAGGTGCATAATGCTTGTCAAGAGGATAATGAAATATGATAAGTAAATAAAATGTAATGGTATTCTAATCTTGAAAGTCATTTTGTGCAAATGAGAGACTACCAAATAGCTGAGCAATGATTTGCATACTCAATGAAAGCAAAGATACAAGGCATCTAATAGCTTACCTTATCTCTTCTCTTCCTCTTACAGTATGACATAAAGCCTTCGGTCATGAACTGGGAGAAATGGTCCCGCTCTCTTTCCTGGAATGGAAGAAGAAAAGCAGAATTAGCATTTCAGTTTCCTGCTGAGATTATTGACCACACCAATCAAAAATAGGTTACGCATTTGGAACTTCACATCCATTTGCAAATAGATGCAGTTTTGGGTTTCTGGGAGATTTTTTTTACCAAATGCCCTTATTAATCGCTTGCTGGTAGTGGTTTTACAGAAATGGATATATAATCCATAGGGTTTATGTCAACCACTCAAAAGTTACAAATATCAACTCTTGTTTTACGTGCATGAAGCTTAATAAAACGACAAGTGCACTGAACCAGATGGAATAATAACAAAATAATTCCACTGTGTCCAAAGCACATAGAGTTCACGTAGTTTCCGTGCGCTTTTAACTGCTTACACCGAACTCCCAAATACCATACTGTGTATAGACTAGAAACAGCTAAAAGCTACTAGGAAAGCTAACTACGGATGTGGTGGCCACATGGACAGTAGTGCAACTAAAAAAATCAGTTGTAGACCACATGGCATACTGCCAAATGAGATAGAGTGGGCAAATGATGGAAGTAACACTGTGGGAAACCTAATATAAAAATCAGATATTCTTTCTGGCAGAACAGAAAATCGTTGATTCAGCAATAAGCCATATATTGAGTTAAAACTTCCCATGTTGAATTGCATGGCCAATTCATGATGAGTTTGGCAGGGATTTGCATTGTCCTGGCACATAATAACAACATTCGATGGTATCCTTTCACCAAAAAATATAACGAGGGAAGTAGCAACGAGTTCTTTGATGGGGATGCCCATAAACTTTTTTTACAAGGTCCTGCCCTTACTGGGTGCTATCTCTAAAACTATATATACGGTCACGGATGCACAAGGCAGCAGGAGATAGGCATGTCTATGAAGGCATTCAATAAGTTAATGGAAGGGATAGGTTAAGAAAAGGAATACATCAATTAGTAAGTATCCTTGTTAGATCCCGTCAAAAAAAAAGTATCCTTATTAGATACAGTTGGTCTATTAGAAAGAGTCTAGTTAAATTAGGAAGAGTCTAACCGAACTAAGAAAGTAGAGTTACTCTTTGGTCTTGAGTTCAAATTGAGATCCAACTTGTGGATCAAGTTAGTCAACCTATATAAGGACTAGTGTGTAACAGATCTAATCAAGCAATGAGAAGTTAATCAATCTAGTTTCTGTTTCATTCGTCCTCCCCAATCCTCTATGCCAGTATGCCATCGCGGTTTCCAATCTCGCTTAATAGAGAGCTCATAATTGACTAACCAGCGAGGCAGCAGCCTATATCAGCCATCAACTAGAAGGCTGGAACCAGGTAGGAACCATTTTTGTAACCCTGTCTAACTGTGTACTAGGATGTAAACTGTTTCACACACGTGAAATTATACTAGTATATACTACCTAGCAGATATCGTGTATGTCTAGTCCTAGACATAGCAAAGCTAAGAACTTAAGATGACCGTATCAAAGTGAGATAAACAAGGGAACAAGGATCAATATTTAATAATGTTAACATAATGAATATCCAGAGCTTGTGAATCAAGTTTATGAGAACTTAAGATGACCGTACCAAAGTGAGATAAACAAGGGAACAAGGATCGAAATTTAATATGTTTAACATAATGGATATCTAGATCTTGTGAATCAAGTTTTATGAATTGAAAGTGTAGGGATATACTCGTTGACAACAAATCTGTATCCTGTAAATCATATACCTGAACATATAAAATTTACTACTTAAATGAAGCAACACAACCTACCATATAGTCAACACACATCTGCCTAGCCATGTCATAAGCTTCTGGATCGCCATAAACTTGATCAGCAACTGCTCTGAACAGGCAATTTCCATCTGCAGCCATCTTTTTTATTTCAAACCCTTTCACTCGCCTTAGGTCATGTTCGAAAATATGCTCCCTTTCCTGAGGCAAATAAAATACAACAGGCAAGTACAAAATTATACTTACTATGTACGTAGAAAAGCAGCAATTCATAACATAAGCAAGAAACGTGGACATTCCCAGTACCAGGACTAGAATAAGCAACTAAAGGAATAACTTATCATTCATGCTCCTAATCAGAAACAGCCCCTCAAAATTGTATAATTCACTCGCAAAGGACTCAAAGCATCCACGGTATGATCCTCATATCATATGGCCAATGCTGATTTTGTAAATAAAATAACTACATCAGAATTGAAGTCCAGATATATAACAGAAGACAAGAAAACATACCGAATCATCATAGCTAGAGGTGTAACAGGGGCCCTGCTCATCTGCACTATTGTACCCTTCATAGTCAGCGAGTGACCTAGGTGAAGAAGGCCGAGATCCCGTAGCAGATGACCGAGCTGCCACCGGTGGCCAAGCAACTGGCCTTCTTGAAGATCCAATCCTCACACTGTTTGAGCCTCCAGACCCCACTCTTCTCAACCCATTATTACTGGATGACGATGGTTTTGGTGGTGGAGCTGGTGGAGGGGGTGGGTGTGATGCTGCGCCGGCCATCTGTGGTGAGCCAGTGCCTAACTGCACTGAATTAACCTGCTCAGACTGATCGGAAAACTGGAGGCCTGATAATTCCACCAAGAAAGCGGGATCGGACACATTAGGGTCATCCTTGGGAGGTTTCTCCCTCTCAGGTCTCTCTTCCCCACAGCTTGAGCTCTCAGACACGGGATCAACCGGCCTCGAAGGCTTATTGCTGCTACTCACGTCACCCTCAAGTAGATGCTCGGTTATATCATTGGAAGTCAAGAGCTCCGGTGGCTGCTGCTGCAACGGGAGCTCCTCCTCCCGGGCAGCTGATGCTGGCTGGTTCTGTTGCTGCTGCTGCTGCTGCTGTGCCTGTGAGCCCGAGCGACCAGAGTTGGACGAGGAGCCACCGGCTCCACGCTGTACGAAGATCCTCGTCATCCCCCAGTTTCCTCAGCGAAGGCTCCACGTCTCAACACCAGCAACCCTCTCGAATTAGAGGGATATAGGGGCACCCTTGTCCCGTGTACGGACCTTGGGGGAGGTGAACCTGACGCCTCCGCCGCCGCTGCAAACGCTGCTCCTCTCGTCGTCGCCGACAGCCAATCTGAGCATTACACTGCCAATTCTCATCAGAACCAGGGCGACGCCGATGACCTCGAGGCCTCAGATCACAAAACCCTAGCTCCCCCGAGATCGAGACGCGCAGGCTATTCCCGAAGGGCAAGGGCGGCGCACCACCCTCCCAAAACCCTAAATAGCCCGCCAATTAGACCAATCTGGACGAAACGACACCAAATTCCTAGGGTTCCGTTGGGGGGGTCGAGCGGATTACCTCGTCTCAGTATCTGGTCGGCGAGCGACGGAGATGGTTCGGGGTGAAGGTGGAGATTTCGCGCTAGGGTTTATGGGCGACCCGAATGAGAAGATCCGCGTCGCCGCGTGATTCTGATGCTGTTTTGGGGATTTAGTTTTTGGGTGGAGAGAGAAAGAGCAGCAGTAGTAGGTGGCTGGGGAAGAAGACGATGGGGAGGAAGAAGGGAGAGGAGAGGCGAGCGTGCCAACATTTTATAAGTGGAAAACGAGGACGATCGGTGGATGACAGCGGGACCGCATGGCAGCGTCTGTGAAAAATGGACGGTAGTCGCGTCGCCGTTGGTTTTGTGTTGCTCGAATTCAATGACCCCCTATGTGGCTTTGCATTTCTTCTTCATTTTTCTCTGCTCGAATTTTTGTTTTTTTTCTTGAAAATGTCATCTATTAATAATCCTCAACAGCAGTAAAAAAACCTAAAAGTAATAAAAATACAAATAGGTCCGTGGACCACCTAGCGGCGACTATAAACGCTAGCGCGAGTCAAAAACGTGCCGCTGTCATCACCCATCCATCACCATAACCGGACAAATCTTGTCGTAGTAGAGTTTGTTTTAGTAGAAAGACGTAAAGTCGTCGTGCTAAGTCCACAAAGGATCAGCGCACCAGAGTAGCAAACATCACCAATGATGACATTTGTAGATTAGAAAAGACTGACCTAAACGCACACCAACGAACACAAAAGCTGACTAGATCCCACAAGACCTGCCATACACACGACCCCACGCGTCCTCCACTGGCGCTAGACGTACCATCAGAGCGATGATAGAGCGGGAAGGATCTTATTCTGACTTTGGGACATCGTCGTCACCTCACCATCCCAAAGAAGACACTGAAACTTCCTAAAAGAATAACGGAACCCCCTCGTCGATGATGGGCCGTGGTCCGTCCCATCTCCAAGGCCCCAATGGCCGTCGGAGGCGAGACGGACTGACAGCGTCAGCGGCGAAGGTTGTGGAAACCCTAGATGAGTTCTTCACTGAGCACCTCTTTTTCTCACGAATTTTTGTCCTTCTCATTTATAAAAGAAGATTTTCTCCTCCGCCACCCTCTTTCCATGCTCTAATTCTCTGCGAGTTGGCAACCACTCATCTCTTCCTCGCCCACACTTCCTCGCGTGGTTTACGCAATACACTTGGTAACCACTCGTCTCTTCCTCACCCACACTTAATTGTAAGTTTATAGGGATTCAATATGATTGAACAAAGCGTCAAAGCTTAACGAGCGTGGTACTCAGATGTGTCAAAAGAGGAAAACTTGCCCTTTATGTCCTCCGCCACACGCCAACATCGTGCATGAAAGATAGGAGATGGAAGGTCATATGTGCATTTCCCGCTTTTTGAAGAAAAAATCGAAACCCTAATTTTTGGTGGAAAAATTAGAACCTAAATTAATAAACCGAAGGTCATTTGCTAATTCTTTTAAAATTCTGGTTCAATTTATTAAGCTTTCACATTCAAATTTATGGAATTTGTTGTTGGGATCATACACATTACGTAGAAACTTGGTTCTTATATACATCAACGAATGGTTGATAACTTTTCTCGTGTTCAAATTCTTGGATTCTCGATATATTAAACTTGAGTTATCAACAATTACCAGTAGTGCAAAACAGTATAAGAACATTCAGACCTAGCAATGTCACTTTACTTTTTTGAGTGCATATTTATAAGTCCTGTCATGAAAATTATGCTCTCTCCCAATAATCTTGCGTTAACTAGACAATTAATCCCCAAGCTTCATTTTCCATATTTTCTTTCATGTTCTCAAATTGGTCTCTGAATGTGGCACAACTTTGTCATTGGAATGCAATTAGAGTAGTAGCATTCTTCGTATTAACTCTCGTAGAGGCAGTTAGTTTCTTAGCTTTTAAGGTTTAGAGGACAACTCCTTTATTATTAACGGGTATCATGTATAGATTTCCAAAATAAAAATATTTTAAATATTTGCCAATAATGGATGTCCGTCTTATGTATTTATAATTTTATGTGTTTTATTTAATGTTTTAATTGTAATGTATCATGTGTTCATGGGGCTTAAACCAAGTTATTGCCATGTACAACTTGCACATGGACGAAGCCAAGCAATGCATAAGTACAAAGGCGTATAACCGCTTATTTTTAGCGGAATAATAGGCATGTACCTCTAATATCTGAAAAATTGTTTTCACTCATTTTAAGCCATGTACACCTATTTCCATAAATCTGGCTCCACGAATGACCATGCCCTAACGCTTTGTGAATTCCATTACATCTTTACCCCTAGTGTACGCAATGCACTCGACGACCACTCATCTCTTACTCACCCACACTTAATCGTGAGTTTCTATGTATCCAAGATGATTGGACAAAGCGTCAAATCTCAACGAATGTGGTACAAAAATGTGTCAAAAGAGGAAAATTTTCCCTTTACGTCCTCCACAACATGCCGACACCATGCATGAAAGATAGGAGATGGATGGTCATATGTATGATTTTTGGCTTTTTGAAGAACAAGCCGAAACCCTAATTCTTTGATGGAAAAATTAGAGCCTGTTAAAATTATGGTTCAGTTTATTAAGCTTTCACTTTCAAATTTATAGAATCTGTTGCTCGGATAATATTCATTATGTAGAAACTTGGTGGTCATATACATTTACAAATGGTTGACACCTTTTCTTGTGTTCAAATTCTTGGATTCTTGATCCATTGAACTTATTAGTAATTACCAGTAGTGCAAAACATTATGAGAACATTTAGACCTAGCAATGACACTTTACTTTTTAGTGCATTTTTACAAGTCAGGTCGGAAAAGCTATGCTCTCTCCCACGCATCTTATGTTAACTTGACAATTAATCCACAACCTTACTTTTACATATTTTTCTTTCATGTCCTCTAATTGGTCTATGAGTGTGTAACAACTTTGTCATTGGAATGCAATAGAGGAGTAGCATTCTTCGTATTAACTCTCGTCAGAGGTAGTTAGTCACTTCGCTTTCAAGGTTTAGAGGACAACTCCTTTTTTTTATTTACGGGTATCATGGATAGATTTTCAAAATAAAAATACTTTAAATATTTGCCAATAATGGATGTTTGTGTTATGCATCTATACTTTCATGTGTTTTATTTAATGTTTTAATTGAATGTATCATGTGTCCGTGGGGTTTAAACCAAGTTATTGTCATGTACAAGGTGCACAAGGATGGAGCCAAGCAATGCATAAGTACAAAGGTGTACACCCTCTTATTTTTAATGGAATAATAGGCATGCATCTCTAATATTTGGAACATTGTTTTCACTCATTTTTGAGCCATGTACACCTATTGTTTTAAATCTGGCACCGCGCGAATGACCGTGTCCTAAGCCTTTGCAAATTCCTTTACATCCTTACCCATAGTATACGTAATATGCTCGACGACCACTCATTTCTTTCTCACCCACACTCAATCGTGAGTTTCTAGGGTTTCTAGATGATTGGACAAAGCGTCAAAGCTCAACGGATGTGGTACTGAAATGGGTCCAAAGAGGAAAACTTGCATTTTACACCCTTCGTCGGATGCCGACATCGTGCATGAAATATAGGAGATGGAAAGTCATATGCCGCTTTATGAAGAAAAAAGTCAGAACCCTAAATTTTTGGTGGAAAAATTGGATCCCGTATTAAACAAACCTAAGGTCATTTGATAAAAAAATTAAAACTATTGTTCAATTTATTAAGCTTTCACTTTCAAATTTATGGAATTTGTTGCTCGGATCATGCCCATTTTGTAGAAACTTGGTGGTCATGTACCTTTACAAATGGTTGGCAACTTTTCTCATGTTCAAATTCTTGGATTCTCGATCATTGAACTCGAGTTATCAACAATTACCAATAGTGCAAAATAATATGAGAACATTTAGACCTAGCAATGGCACTTTACTTTTTTGAGTGCATGTTTACAAGTCCAGTCAGAAAATTTATGCTCCCTCCCAATCATCTTGTGTTAACTAGACAATTAATCTCCAACATTCCTTTTATATAATTTTCTTTCATGTCCTCTAATTGGTCTCTAGATGTGTAACAACTTTACCATTGGAATACAATTAGAGGAATAGCATTCTTCGTATTAACTCTCGTAAGAGGTAGTTAGTTTCTTAGCTTTTAAGGTTTAGCGCACAACTCCTTTATTATTCACGGGTATCATGTATAGATTTCCAAAATAACAATATTTTAATTATTTGCCAATAATGGATGTCCGTGTTATGTATTTATACTTTTATGTGTTTTATTTAATGTTGTAATTGTAATGTATCATGTGTTCGCGGGGCTTAAACCAAGTTATTACCATGTACAAGTTGCACATGAATGGAGCCAAGCAACTCATAAGTACAAAGGCGTACACCCGTTTATTTTTTGCGGAATAATAGGCATGCACCTCTAATATTTGGAAAATTGTTTTCACTCATTTTTTAGCCGTGTACACCTATTTTCTTAAATCTGGCTCCACGAATGACCATGCCCTAACCCTCTACGAATTCCGTTACATCCTTACGCATAGTGTACGCAATGCGCTTGACGACCACTCATCTCTTACTCACCCACACTTAATCGTGAGTTTCTATGGATCCAAGATGATTGGACAAAGCGTCAAATCTCAACAGATGTGGTACACAAATGTGTCAAAAGAGGAAAAAATTCCTTTTACGTCCTCCACAACACATCGACACCGTCCATGAAAGATAGGAGATGTATGGTCATATGTATGTTTTTTCGCTTTTTAAAGAAAAAAGGTGAAACCCTAATTCTTTGATGGAAAAATTAGAGCCTGTTAAAATTATGGTTCAATTTATTAAGCTTTCACTTTCAAATTTATAGAATCTGTTGCTCGGATAATACCCATTACGTAGAAAATTGGTGGTCATATACATTTACAAATGGTTGACACCTTTTCTTGTGTTCAAATTCTTGGATTCTCGATCCATTGAACTCGAGTTATCAGTAATTACAAGTAGTGCAAAACAGTATGAGAACATTTATAGCTAGCAATGGCACTTTACTTTTTTGAGTGCATATTTACAAGTCGGGTCGAAAAAGTTATGCTCTCTCCAGGTCATTTTATGTTAACTTGACAATTAATCCACAATTTTCCTTTTACATATTTTTCTTTCATGTCCTCTAATTGGTCTCTGAATGTGTAACAACTTTATCATTGGAATGCAATTAGAGGAGTAGCATTCTTCGTAATAACTCTCGTCAGAGGCAGTTAGTCGCTTTCCTTTCAAGGTGTAGAGGACAACTGTTTTTTTATTTACGGGTATCATGGATAGATTTTGAAAATAAAAATACTTTAAATATTTGTCAATAATGGATGTTTGTGTTATGCATTTATACTCTTATGTGTTTTATTTAATGTTTTAATTAAATATATCATGTGTTCGTGGGGTTTAAACCAAGTTATTGGCGTGTACAAGGTGCACATGGATGGAGCTAAGCAATGCATAAGTACAAAGGTGTACACCCTCTTATTTTTAATGGAATAATAGGCATGCATCTCTAATATTTAGAACATTGTCTTCACTCATTTTTGAGCCATGTACACCTATTGTCTTAAATCTGGCACCGCGAATGATCGTGCCCTAACCCTCTGCGAACTTCGTTACATCCTTACCCATAGTGTACGCAATGCGCTCGACGACCACTCATCTCTTCCTCACCCACACTTAATCGTGAGTTTCTAGGGATTCTAGATGATTGGATAAGAAATGGGTCCAAAGAGGAAAACTTGCATTTTATACCCTCCGTCAGACGCCGACATTGTGCATGAAAGATAGGAGATGGAAGGTCATATGCCGCTTTATGAAGAAAAGAGTCAAAACCCTAACTTTTTTGGTGGAAAAATTAGATCCCGTATTAAACAAACCTAAGGTCATTTGATAACAAATTAAAATTATTGTTCAATTTATTAAGCTTTTACTTTAAAATTTATGGAATATGTTGCT
This sequence comes from Avena insularis, assembly GCA_023614405.1. Lineage (NCBI taxonomy): Eukaryota > Viridiplantae > Streptophyta > Magnoliopsida > Poales > Poaceae > Avena > Avena insularis. Next base: position 478,852,390 of record CM042686.1, on the reverse strand, counting down.
CGGATCATGCCCATTTGTAGAAACTTGGTGCTCATGTACCTTTACAAATGGTTGGCAACTTTTCTCGTGTTCAAATTCTTAGATCATCGATCATTGAACTCGAGTTATCAGCAATTACCAGTAGTGCAAAACAAAATGAGAACATTTAGACCTAGCAATGGCACTTTACTTTTTTGAGTGCATATTTACATGTCGAGTCAAAAAAGTTGTGCTCCCTCCCAATCATCATGTGTTAACTAGACAATTAATCTCCAACATTCCTTTTACATAATTTTCTTTCATGTCCTCTAATTGCTATCTGAATGTGTAACAACTTTATCATTGGAATGCAATTAGAGGAGTAGCATTCTTCGTATTAACTCTCGTAAGAGGCAGTTAGTCGCTTTACTTTCAAGGTTTAGAGGACAACTCTTTTTTTATTAATGGGTCTTGTGGCACTACAAGAAAAGTTTCCTTCCGTAATGACTTGGCCCAACGATAGTCGTAAAAGGTGCGTCTTTCACAACAGAATTTCTTGGCTCGATCGTGGCCAATGGAAAACTTTTTTCCGGTTTCGCGACCCTCTACTACAAAGGAACCGCTAAAATGTGGAGGAAGCTCGGCCAGCGCGTGGCAGAAGCAAGATTTTTGTTTCCTCACGCGATATTGACTCGCCGAAGTTTTTTGAGGCGTGTGGGTCCCGGATGTTAGTGTCTCTAGTGTCGTGGGAATTACCAGGGCAGTCGCTACCAGGGGTAGCGATTGCAAGGATTTGGGGTAAGAGCGGGCAACCATCTGTGGAGCGAGATGAGGGCAAAGACACAGGGGTTTATCCTGGTTCGCCCCCCCCCCCCCCCCCCCGTAGGGTAAAAACCTACTCCTGCTTGATTCTATTATCGAGTGAGTTACAAGGGTGGCGAGCTCGGCGGCTAGGCAGCGAGTCGATGGGGTGTATGATAAAACATGAGTACAGAGAGTACCCTAGGGAGGCTTATATAGTGGGTACCTCTTTAGGGTTTATAGATATACAACCGAATTAGTTAAGGACTCGGAGGATTTGACCTAATCCGACTAGGCCTAACTATGCTTCTGGGCCTCCAACTTCTAGTCGTCAGGCTTCTTTTTCAGTCGCATTCCAGTCGTCATCCTGCAGGCCCATTCGTAGAGGCTTTGGTCTAGTCAGAACGTCCTACTGGGTATACCCCCTTCGGCATATCCCCATCAGTAGTCGTCGAGGCTAGCGTTGGTTCGACGCAGGTGCTCTTTTGGTAGTCAGAGCGAATATAAGCATAAAGAAGCTTGAATATAATATTATTGAAAATTCATGAAACCCCAAACCCTAAACCCCTAAAACTCGAAACCCTAAACCCTTACCAAACACGTAGCATGCACTTATAGATCAAAATTTGATATACTTTTGTTTAATTTGGTAAAGCCATTTTATTCGACGAATATAAGTATAAATCTTGAGAATTATCGAAAATTTCCTAAACCCTAAACAATCCCTAAAACCTAAACCCTAAAACCCCAAATCCTCAACTCATAAACACTAACCAAGCAGGTATCATGCACTTTATAGATCAAAATTTGAGATACTTTCAATAAATTAGGTAATGCCATTCTATTTGACAAATATAAGCATAAAGCTTGAGCATTGTGGAAGAATCGCCAATCCTAAACCCTAAACAATCCATAAAACCTAAATCGTAAAACCCTAAATCCTCGACCTATAAACCCTAAACCAAGCAGGTATCGCACACTTATAGATCAAAATTTGAGATAATTTCATTAAATTGCGGTAACGCCATTCTATTCCATGAATATAAGCATAAAGCTTGAACATTATTGAAAATCAAAAACCCTTAACCGTAAACCCTAATAACCTGCTAACCCTAGAACCCTAATCTCCTAACTCTAGAACCCTAAACCCTTACAAAGGAGGTATAATGCACTTATAGATCAAAACTTGAGATACTTTTATTAAATTATGATAACGCTATTCTATTCCATGAATATAACCATATGTAAAAAGCTTGAACAACATTATTATTGAAAATCCCCTAAACCCTAAAACCTAATCAATCATAAACCCTAAATCCCTGAACAATCCTAAACCCTAAATCATGAACCTTAAACCCCTAAACCCTAAAAGCCTAAACCCTAAAACTCTAAACCCTAAAATCCTAAACCATAAACCATGAACCCTTAAACCCTCAACCCAAAATAAACCCCGAACCATATACTTAACCCTAGGCTATATATAATTTTTGTGAAAACTAGGGTAGCCATATTTTGTAGTTACTTCATGACAAAAGCCATTGTTGTGCCTTAGAAAATTGAAATAACTTCCAATTTGGAAGCTTCCTTTGTAAATAATATTTTAAATGCCAATTGATGGCCCAAAATATATCGAGATCGTTGGGGAACCCCAAGAGGAAGGTATGATGAGCACGACAGCAAGTTTTCCGTCAGTTATGAAACCAAGGTTATCAATCCAGTAGGAGCAAGGAAACACCTCCAAGGTGTTGCTAGCTGAACTTTGGCAGGGCGCACTACCGGTGCCAGCAGCAACGTGGAAACCTGCACAACACAACCACAGAACCTTGCCCCCAACTTATAGTGAGGCTGTCAATCTCACTGGTTTTGTTGAAAACAAAGGATGAAACGTATTGTGTGGAAGAAAGTAATAGTTTGCAGAAAGTAAACAGAAAGCAGTAAACAACTGATTGAAGATTGATGATAAAAGAAAGTACCGGGGTCCATAGTTCACTAGTGGTGGCTCTCCTTAAGATAGATAACATGTTGGGTGAACAAATTACAGCGGGGAAATTGACAAACATCGAGAAAGCAATCATGCATATACTACTCATCTTGACTCCTTTGAGACTTGATTGGGCATTACAACATTATACATAGACCGTAATCCAACCGCATCTATGACTAATAATCCACCTTCAGGTTATCATCCTAACCCCCTCCAGTATTAAGTTGCAAGCAACAAATAATTACAATAATTGCATGCCTTGCATGTAAAGTAAACAATACGATTGTTCTATGAATAAAGGATTGTTGTTTTCTCCCTAGTAGCAACAACACATCTAGTACCTTAGAGATTTCTGTCACTTCCCCAGATTACTAGAGGCATGAACCCACTATCGAGCATAAATACTAAATCTTGGAGTTACTAGCATCTACTTAGCCAAGATATCTACTAACAACAGAAAGCATGCAAGATCACAAATAAAAAAGACATGATAGAATCAATAATCAATCTGAAATAGCATCTCAATATCCATCGGATCCCCGCAAACACACCATGTAGTAATTACAAATAGATGATCTTGATCACGAACGGAGCTCATAAGATCTAAACATGATAGCACAAAGGAGAAGAACCAGCCATGTAGCTACTACATGGACCCGTAGTCTAAGGATGAACTACTCACGCATCACACCGGAGGCTTGCATGGTGATGAAGAAGGCCTCCACGGTGAATTCCCCTCTCTGGCAGGGTGCCGGGAAGAGCTTCGGACCCCTCCTAATCTAGGGATGGAGATGACAGCGGCTACAAACTTTTTCGTGGAATTTTGATCGGATACTTAGGGTTTCTGTATCGGAGACATCTTATAGGCGAAAGGGGAGGCCGAGGGTGCCAGACAGCCCTGGCTGGCTGGGCCACGTGGCCAGGTGGTGTGGCGGCCCCCTGGCCCCTCTCCGTCTCGTATTCTGGCTCCTTGTGTCCCTCGGTGAAAAAGTGACTTTGGCTTTTGTCCCGTCCAATTCCGAGAATATTCATTTTCTGACTTTCCTGGAACCAAAAATAGCAGAAAATAGGCAGCTGGCACTATGGCTCTTGTTAATAGGTTAGTCCAAAAAAGTGTATAGAAAGTACTCCAAAGTTGGAACAAAACATAAGAAAGTAGATAAAACCAAGCATGGAACATAAAAAATTATGGATACGTTAGCAACGTATCAACATCCCCAAGCTTAACTCCTGCTCGTCCTCGAGTAGGTAAGTGATAAAAAGAAAGAATAATTTTTAAGGTGACATGCACCATCATAAACTTGATCAAAGTATTTGTAAAACAATGATAGCTGGGATCATAGTAATTCAATCATAACATGAAAGATAAAGTTCTAACAATAAGACAAAGCAACTATGTTGCAACATGAAAAGGCACAAACAAAAGATTCATGAATAACAATGCTTTGCAAGACGTTTGTTTGTTTCACATAAACAAAACATAGCATAGTAGCATTCAACTTGTCCCTCATAGAGTAGCAAATATAAATGTATAAGACACCTTCAAAGTTCATAAGAGTGACTAGATACAAATAGTTTAAAACAAGCAATATTAAAGTTATGCATCAATCAACAAGTCTTGGGACAATGCACATAGAACTAAGAATGGCCACTATGCTCTCAAAGTAGGTGCATAAAGATAGAAGGTGGAGACTCAACATAAAAGTAAAAGAAAGGCCTTCATATAAGGAAGTAGGGATTCAAGTTTCATAAAGAGCTTCCAAAAATTATGGTACTTATTAGCTTTCAGCTCTCATTGCCCCTATCATAAGCATCTTGAAGGTGTTTAAGGTTAAAGTGACACAACTAAGAGGATAAGCTTGACAAGTTATAAGCTGAAATCTCATGCCCCTTACTTACGAAGACCGAACCTCATGCTACTCAACTTTAGTCACAAGTAAGCTCTTGTCATTGTAAGTACATATGTATCATAGAGAAACGTCAACGGGGTACCCCTTGCACATGATACATGAGCTATCACATAATCAAAATGACAAGGCAAGTAGACAATGAGCATCTCAGCGATCTTTTTATTTGCTATTTGCATAGGTTTTTATTGAGGATGCTTCATAGTGCTCATTATGGTTATGCTAGAAGTTTCCATCATGATTAGGCATGGCTTAGGCTAGTGGCCCAGGCGTTTCTCTAACACAAATACAAACTCCATGATCTTACAAGTTCCCCTTTTATTTCACACTGTCGGGATCCATAAGCAAAAGACCATGATATCAACGGGGTACAAAGTACAAGTGCAATGTTGAAAGTGTTCCCCATGATACATGGTTCTGATAACTTCAACTTATAAAACGCAAGCATATATGCAACAAAGATGGACGCAATGGTTCAAGTTTATTAAATGCAATAAAAGTAAAGTGTGCCATCAAGTTCGTGAGAGCTTTAATCACTAGTTTTCTCATAACAAGTTTAATTCGGAAGGTAGATAAAAACATGAATATACTTGGAATAGCATATGCTAATAGGTAGGTATGGTGGACTCTTTGGAATAACTTGGTTTTAGGAATTGGATGCATGAGTGGAACTCATACTTGGTTATGGAGGCTAGCAAAAGACTGGGAATGACCGACTAAGAGAGCAATAATGGCCATAATCATGTAGAGCGACAAAACATCATTAATCAAAGCATAAAGTGATATTACAAGTTGAAAATTAAGGATCATAAAGGCTTATGGTGACTTGGGATAGTCATAACATGGTGTGAGCATGCGCCAAGTCAACCCAAATAAAGCATCAAAGGAGAATACCACAATACTATGCTTTAATATGCTAAAACAACACATGATTCTTCCAAGGCACATTAAGCAATCTCAATTGTTTATAACATGTCATGCTACAACAAATAATACTAAGCATAAAGCCAAAACAATATCAAGCATGGCATGACAAAGCATAAGCCACAGTCAGAAACTAGCTATCTTTACCACTCAAGCATGAACTTTCCTACTCTTTTCCAATCCAAACCAAACTATTTGAAAACCAATGTATGAAAGAGGGGTTCCAACCAATTTATTCAGCAAACTAAGAAAACCAAGCAAACAAAAACCAAAAACAAAAGGCGAATACACTCCAAGAACAACACAACTGTGCATGAAACAATAAAAATGAAGTGTTTGGAAGAAACCTAGGGTTTTTATTGAGAAGAAGGGGATGCCTTGGGCATCCCCAAGCTTTGATGCTTATACTTCTTGGATATTTCTTGGGGTGACACGTGTGGCATCCCCAAGCTTGAGCTTTATTCCATTCTTCATCTCATTACTCATTCCTTCCATACACCTGAATTTTTTTCTTCATACAAAACCTTACACAATCTTTATTAGCAACATTAGTGCACTCAAGATAATAAGTCTTTAGGTTCAGTTCCAACACCAATAAAACTTCCATTAAAACACAAGATATTGTAGCACTTCCCTCAAAAAGCTCAATTCCACAAAAGAACTCAAAAAGGAACCAAAAAGAAGCAAATGCAAATAATGGCAGAAATATGTCAAAACAGACCAGCAGGTAAAGACGAATTTTTTCAAAGACCATTTGTTGCTCAAATCGAAAAGTGTTGAAGTAACTAAAGTTACATAACAACCTGGGGCAGAAGCACAAAACTTTACGCCTCAAAACGACGTACAGAGATTTTACACGAATTTTTACGGTGAAGTACAGAAATCTATTTCGGGACTGCAACTTTCCCAATCATTACTTCTCTCTCATTAGAGGTTACTCTTGGCACAAAAAGCAAATAAAAAGGATAAGGAGCGGTTATTACTAAAGTAATAACTTTCAAGACTCATCTAAAACTTTTGGGTTATCTCCCAATAAGTACTTTTATTTAACGCCTTTAAGTTAGGCATAAGAAGCAAGAAAAAGAATCAAGTGTTCTCAAATGAAGAAGCATTAAGAGCAAATTTTGTTTTCATAGGAGAGGCAAAATAAATCTTCTCTCTCTTCTTAGGGAAGTGTTCTATACCTTTCTTGAATGGGAGTTGATATTTAATGGTGCCTTCTTTCATATGAATAATGGCACCAACCGTTCTAAGAAAAGGTCTTTCCAAAGTAATAGGACAAGAAGCATTGCATTCAACATCCAAAATATAGAAATAAACGGGGACATAGGCATTGTTAACCATAATAAAAACATCATTAATACTCCCCATGAGTTTATTTTTAGCATTATCATCAAGTGGGACATTCAAATAACAATCTTCCAATGGTGGCAAATCAAGCATATCATAAGTCCTTCTAGGCATAATAGAAACACTACTATCAAGATCACATAAAGCTTTGAAATCAAAATCATAACTTTCATATTAATGATGGGTTCCCAACCATCTTCTTGTTTTATAGGAATAGAAGCTTTATGTTTCATTTTTTCTTCTTTAATTTTTATGGGAGCATCAATAATGTGTTTTGTAAAGGCCATATTCATAGCACTAGCATTAGGACTTTTAGCAAGCTTTTGTAGGAACTTAATAACTTCAGAGATATTGCAACCATCAAGATCAAAATCATGATTATCATCTAAAGTAGTAGAGCTATTACTAGCCTCAACACTAGTGGTAGTGATAGTAGAAACACTAATGTTTCTAGCAATTTCATCTTCTCTTTCCCACTTAGCATGCAATTCAACTAATAGTCTAACATTTTCATCAATTCTAACTTGTATGGCATTAGTAGCAGCAAAGGGATTATCATTACTTTCAGGTTTAGCAGCCATTTTATTCAAATAAGATTGAGCTTCAGCCAATGATGCTATATTTCTTTCAGCATTAGAGAGTTTTTCCTCAATAGTTTTAATGAAAGCAGTTTGTTTACTAATAAAATCTTTAAGCATAACTTCAAGTTCAGAGGGTGCACCCTTATTATTGTTGTAGGAATTTCCATAAGCATTACCATTGTTGGGAGGATATGGCCTACAATTGTTGTTACCAAAATTATTCCTGTAGGCATTGTTGCTAAAATTGTTATTTCTTATAAAGTTCACATCAACTTGCTCTTCTTGAGCAACCAAAGAGGCTAAAGGAACATGATTTGGATCAATATGAGCTTTCCCATTAACAAGCATAGACATAATAACATCAATTTTATCACTCAAGGAAGAGGTTTCTTCAACAGAATTTACCTTCTTACCTTGTGGAGCTCTCTCAGTGTGCCATTCAGAATAGTTAACCATCATATTATCCAGGAGCTTTGTTGCAGTAGCCAAAGTAATGGTCATAAAGGTACCTCCAGTAGCAGAATCCAATAGATTTCTTGAAGAATAGTTCAATCCTGCATAAAAAGTTTGGATAATCATCCAAGCAGTCAGTCCATGAGTGGGACAATTCTTTACCAAAGATTTCATTCTTTCCCAAGCTTGAGCAACATGTTCATTATCAGATTGTTTAAACTTCATTATTTCACTTCTCATAGATATAATCTTAGCAGGAGGATAGTAATTTCCAATGAAAGCATCTTTGCATTTAGTCCAAGAATCAATACTATTCCTAGTTAGGTAATTCAACCATTATTTAGCTTTTCTTCTCAAAGAGAAAGGAAACAATTTCACAAAGTTATATCTCCATCTATATCCCTATGCTTAATGATATCTCCATCTATATCCCTATGCTTTTGCATCTCACAAAGTTCAACAAAGTTATTTAGATGAGCAGCAGAATCTTCATTACCAATACCAGAAAATTGTTCTCTCATAACAAGATTGAGTAAAGCAGGTTTAATTTCAAAGAAAGTAGCTTCAGGAACAGGTGGAGCAATAGGTGTGCTCATGAAATCATTGTTGTTGGTGCTAGTGAAGTCACACAACTTAGTATTTTCAAGAGTAGTCATTGAAGGAAATATGCCCTAAGAGGCAATAATAAAGTTGTTATTATGTATTCCTCGTATATGATAGATGTTTATTTTGCATGCTATAACTGTATTGATCGAAAACGTTAATACATGTGTGTTTAATAAACAAAAAGGGTTCCTAGTTATGCCTCTCTTATAGACTAGCTTGTTGATTAACAAGATGATTGATGCGCTCGACTTTCAATATAGAGCTCGTTGGGAACCCCAAGAGGAAGATATGATGAGCACATCAGTAAGTTTTCCATCAGTTATGAAACCAAGGTTTAATCGAACCAGTAGGAGCAAGGAAACACCCCAAAGGTGTTGCTAGCTGAGCTTTGGCAGCGCGCACTACCGGTGCTAGTAGCAAGGTGGAGACCTGCACAACACAACCACAGAACTTTGTCCCCAACTTGCGATGAGGTTGTCAATCTCACCGTGTTTTGCGGAAAACAAAGGATTAAACGTATCGAATGGAAAGAAGTAAAAGTTTGCAGAAAGTAGACACAAAGCAGAAACAGTTTATAGATTGTATGTAGAGAAAAAGGACCGGGATCCATAGTTCACTAGAGGTGGCTCTCCTTAGATAGATAACATGCTAGGTGAACAAATTACAGCGGGGCAGTTGACAAACACCGAGAAAGCAATACATGCATATACTAATCATCTTGACTCCTTTGAGACTTGAATGGGCATTACAACATAATACATAGACCGCCATCCAACTGCATTTATGACTAATAATCCACCCTCAGGTTATCATTCGAACCCCCTCCAGTATTAAGTTGCAAGCAACAAATTATTGCTTTACGAACTGCGTGTAAAGTAAACAATACGATTGTTTTATGAACAAAGGATCGTTGTTTTCTCCCTAGTAGCAACAGCACATCTAGTACCTTAGAGATTTCTGTCACTTCCCCGGATTACCAGAGGCATGAACCCACTATCGAGCATAAATACTAACTCTTGGAGTTGCTAGCATCTACTTGGCCAAGATAGCTACTAACAACGGAAAGCATGCAAGATCTCAACTAACAAAGACATGATAGAATCAATAATCAATCTGAAATAGCATCTCAATATCCATCGGATCCCCGCAAACACAACATGTATGGATTACAAATAGATGATCTTGATCATGAACGGAGCTCACAAGATCTAAACATGAAAGCACAAAGGAGGAGAAACCAGCCATCTAGCTACTACATGGATCCGTAGTCCAAGGATGAACTACTCACGCATCACAGCAAAGGCTTGCATGGTGATGAAGAAGGCCTCTGGTGAATGCCCTCTCCGCAGGTGCCGGAAGAGCTTCAGATCCTCCTGATCTAGGGATGGAGATGACGCGGCCATGCACTCTTTCGTGGATTTTTGATTGGGTACTTAGGGTTTTCGTCCTGAGGGCAATATATAGGCGGAAGGAGAGGCCGAGGGGGTGCCGGGAGCCACCACACCACCCCCTGGCGCGGGCCAGGCCTAGCCGTGCGGCCAGGTGGTGTGGCTGGCCCCTGGCCCCTCTCCGTCTCGTATTCTGGCACTTGATCCCTTCCGGAAAAATAGGCACTTTGGCTTTTGTCCCGTCCAATTCTGAGAATATTCATTTTCTGACTTTCCGAACGAAAACAGCAGAAAACAGGCCGCATCGTGGCTCTTGTTAATAGGTTAGTCCAAGAAATCATATGAAAAGTACTCCAAAGTTGGAACAAAACACAAGAAAGTGGATAAAACCAAGCATGGAACATAAAAAATTATAGATACATTTGCAATGTATCAACATCCCCAAGCTGAACTCCTGCTCGTCCTCGAGTAGGTAAGTGATAAAAAGAAATAATTTTTGAGGTGACATGCACCATCAAAGACTTGATCAAAGTATTTGCAAAACACTCAAAGCTGGGATCATAGTACTTCAATCATAACATGAAAGACAAAGTTCTAGCAATAAGCAAAGAAACTATGATGCAACATGAAAAGGCACAAACAAAAGAATCAAGAATAACATGCTTTGCAAGACGTTTGTTTGTTTCACATAAAGAAAACATAGCATAATAGTATTCAGCTTGTCCCTCAATAGAGTAGCAAATATAAATGCATAGGACACCTTCAAAGTTCATAAGAGTGACTAGATACAATAGTTTAAAACAAGCAATATCAAGTTATGCATCAATCAACTAGTCTTGGGATAATGCACATAGAACTAAGAATGGCCACTATGCTCTCAAAGAAGGTGCATAAAGATAGAAGGTGGAGACTCAATATAATGGTGGAATAAAAGCCTTTTGTAAAAGGAAGTAGGGATTCAAGTCTCATAAAGAGCTTCCAAAAATTATGATACTTAAAGCTTTCAGCTCTCATTGCCCTATCATAAGCATCTTGAAGTGATTAAGGTTAAACTGAACAAACTATGGTGTACATGCTTGACGAAGTATAAGTCAGAAATCTCATGTCCCTTGTATACGAGGGCCGCTCCTCATGCTACTCAAGTTTAGTCACCGGTAAGTTCTTGTCATCGTAAGTACATGTGTATCATTGAGAACCACCAACGGGGTACCCCTTCCCTGATGATACGGAAGAATCTCCATATCAAAATGACAAGGCAAGCAGACAACGAGCATCTCAGCATTCTTCTTATTTACCATGGGAATATGGTGCTTTTTTCTCTGTTTCCTCTTTTCATAGTATCTCTTTTTTTCTCTTTTTTTCTCAATGTAGGACTCTTTTTTATAAGAAGAATGCTTCATAGACAACTCATTATGGTTACGCTGCAGGTTTCCACCATGTCAGCATGGATTAGACCAGCCTGTGCTTTCTCTAACACATATACATAACTTCATGGACTTACAAGCTCCCCTTTCATTTCACACCGACGACATCCATATACAAAAGAGCATGATATCAACTAGGTACAAGTACCAAGTGCAATGTTGAAAGCGTTCCCCATGAAAGCATGGTTCTGCTAATTCCCAACAAATAAGTGTAAGCATATACAACATAGAAGACACAATGGTTCAAGTTTATTAAGGGCAAGTAAAGTAAAGTGTGCCATCAAGTTCGTGAGAGCTTTAATCACTAGTTTTCTCATAACAAGTGGAAGGTAAACAAAAGCATGAATATACTTGGAATAGCATAAGCTAGTATGTAGGTATGGTGAACTCTTTGGAATAACTTGGTTTAGGGAGTTGGATGCATGAGTGGAACTCATACTTTGTTGTGGAGGCTAGCAAAAGACTGGGAACGACAAACTAAAAGAGCAATAATGGCCATAATCATGCAGAGCGACAAAACATCATTGATCAAAGCATAAAGTGATACTACAAGTTGAAAACTAAAGGATCATAAAGGCTATGGTGACTTGAGATAGTCATAACATGGTGTGAGCATGTGCCAAGTCAACCCAAATAAAGCATCAAAGGAGAATACCACTATACTATGCTTTAATATGCTAAAACAACGCATGATTCATCCAAGGCACATTAAGCAATCTCAATTGTTTATAACAAGTCATGCTACAACAAAGAATACTAAGCATAAAGCCAAACAATATCAAGCATGGCATGACAAAGCACATGCCACAGTCAAAAACGAGCTCTTTTTACCACATAAGTATGAACTTTCCTACTCTTTTCCAAACCAAACCAAACTATTTGCAAACCAAAGTATGAAAAAGGGGGTCCAACCAATTTATTCTGAAAACTAACCAAACCAAAGCAAACGAAAACCAAAATGAAAACGAAGAAGAAGACGCTCCAAAGGATCGTTGTTTTCTCCCTAGTAGCAACAACACATCTAGTACCTTAGAGATTTCTGTCACTTCCCCAGATTACCAGAGGCATGAACCCACTATCGAGCATAAATACTAACTCTTGGAGTTGCTAGCATCTACTTGGCCAAGATAGCTACTAACAACGGAAAGCATGCAAGATCTCAAATAACAAAGACATGATAGAATCAATAATCAATCTGAAATAGCATCTCAATATCCATTGGATCCCCGCAAACACAACATGTATGGATTACAAATAGATGATCTTGATCATGAACAGAGCTCACAAGATCTAAACATGAAAGCACAAAGGAGGAGAAACCAGCCATCTAGCTACTACATGGATCCGTAGTCCAAGGATGAACTACTCACGCATCACACCGGAGGCTTGCATGGTGATGAAGAAGGCCTCGTGGTGAATTCTCTCCGCAGGTGCCGGAAGAGCTCAGATCCCTCCCGATCTAGGGATGGAGATGACGGCGACTGAGACTCTTCGTGGATTTTGATTGGGTACTTAGGGTTTTCGTCCCGAGGTCAATATATAGGCGGAAGGAGAGGCCGAGGTTGTGCCGGGAGCCACCACACCACCCCCTGGCGCGGGCCATGCCTGGCCGCTGCCAGGTGGTGGCCGCCCTCGGCCCTCTCTCTCGTGATTCGCACTGATCCTTCCGGAAAATAGGCACTTTGGCTTTTGTCCCGTCCAATTCGAGAATATTCATTTTCTAACTTTCTGAACAAAAAACAGCAGAAAACAAAAGTACCGCACTGTGGCTCTTGTTAATAGGTTAGTCCAAGAAATCATATGAAAAGTACTCCAAAGTTGGAACAAAACACAAGAAAGTGGATAAAACCAAGCATGGAACATCAAAAATTATAGATACATTTGCAATGTATCAACATCCCCAACCTGAACTCCTGCTCTTTTAGTTTGGTTCCAGGAAGTGCATAGACATTGGTTTGCTTAGTTTTCTTTTTCGTTTTCATTTTTGTTTTGGTTTTCGTTTGCTTTTGTTTGCTTAGTTTTCTAAATAAATTGGTTGGACCCCCTCTTTCATACATTGGTTTGCAAATAGTTTGGTTTGGATTGGAAAAGAGTAGGAAAGTTCATGCTTATGTGGTAAAAAGAGCTCGTTTCTGACTGTGGCCTATGATTTTTCATGCATGCTTGATATTGTTTTGGCTTTATGCTTAGTATTATTTGTTGTAGCATGACTTGTTATAAACAATTGAGATTGCTTAATGTGCCTTGGATGAATCATGCGTTGTTTTAGCATATTAAAGCATAGTATAGTGGTATTCTCCTTTGATGCTTTATTTGGGTTGACTTGGCACATGCTCACACCATGTTATGACTTTCACAAGTCACCATAGCCTTTATGATCCTTTAGTTTTCAACTTGTAGTATCACTTTATGCTTTGATCAATGATGTTTTGTCGCTCTACATGATTATGGCCATTATTGCTCTCTTAGTTTGTCGCTCCCAGTCTTTTGCTAGCCTCCACCACAAAGTATGAGTTCCACTCATGCATCCAACTCCCTAAACCAAGTTATTCCAAAGAGTCCACCATACCTACCTACTAGCTTATGCTATTCCAAGTATATTCATGCTTTTGTCTACCTTTCACTTGTTATGAGAAAACTAGTGATTAAAGATCTCACGAACTTGATGGCACACTTTACTTTTCTTGTCCTTAATAAACTTGAACCATTGTGTCGTCTATGTTGTATATGCTTACACTTATTTGTTGGGGATTAGCAGAACCATGCTGTCATGGGGAACGCTTTTAACATTGCACTTGGTACTTGTACCTAGTTGATATCATGCTCTTTTGTATATGGATGACATCGGTGTGAAATGAAAGGGGAGCTTGTAAGTCCATGAAGTTATGTATATGTGTTAGAGAAACGCCTGGGCCGCTGGTCTAATCCATGCTGACATGGTGGAAACCTGCAGCGTACCCATAATGAGCTGTCTATGAAGCATTCTTCTTATAAAAAAAGAGTCCTATATTGAGAAAACAGAGAAAAAAGAGAAAAAATATATTATGAAAAGAGGAAAGAGAGAAAAAAGCACCATAGTCCCATGGTAAATAAGAAGATTGTTGAGATGCTCATTGTCTGCTTGCCTTGTCATTTTGATATGGGGATTCTTCCGTATCATCGGGCAAGGGGTACCCCGTTGGCGGTTCTCTATGATACGCATGTACTTACAATGACAAGAACTTATCGGTGACTAAACTTGAGTAGCATGAGAAGCGGCCCTCGTATTCAAGGGACATGAGATTTCTAACTTATACTTCGTCAAGCATGTACACCATAGTTTATTCACTTTAACCTTAATCACTTCAAGATGCTTATGATAGGGGCAATGATGTTGGAGATATGCCCAAGAGGCAATAATAAAGTGGTTATTATTATATCTTTATGTTTATGATAAATGTTTACATCCCATGCTATAATTGTATTAACCGGAAACATTAATACTTGTGTGTTTTGTAAACATAAAAGAGTCCCTAGTAAGCCTCTTGTTAAACTAGCTTGTTGATTAATGGATGATCATGGTTTCCTGATCATGGACATTGGATGTCATTAATAACAAGATCATATCATTAGGAGAATGATGTGATGGACACACACCCATAGTAAGCATAGCATAAGATCAAGTCATTAAGTTCGTTTTGCTATAAGCTTTCAAATGCATAGTAACCTAATCCTTCGACCATGAGGTTGTGTTAATCACCATCACCGGATGGGTACTTTGATGACATCAAACGCCGCTTCGTAACTGGGTGGTTATAAAGGTGACATTGGGTATTCTAAAAGTATGTGTTGAAGCGCTTGGACCAAGATTGGGATTTGTCCATCCATATGACGGATAGATATGCTCTGGGCCCTCTCGGTGGAATGTCATCTAGTTAGCTTGCAAGCATGTGACTAGGTCACAAGGGATGACATATCATGGAACGAGTAAAGAGTACTTATTAGTAACAAGGTAGAACTAGGTATGGAGATACCGACGATCAAACCTCGGATAAGTAGAGTATCGTGTGACAAAGGGAATTGGTTTCATATGTTAAATGGTTCTATCGATCACAAAGTCATCATTGAGTATGTGGGAGCTGTTATGGATCTCCAGATCCCGCTAATGGTTATTGATCGGAGATGTGTCTCCATCGTGTCTACATGTTCATGAACCCTAGGGTGACACACTTAAGGTTCGAAGTTGTTTTAAGTAGATATGGAATGTGCGTTGGAGACCGAATGTTGTTCGGAGTCTCGGATTGGATCCGGGACATCACGAGGAGATCCGGAATTGTCCAGAGAATAAGATTCATATATTGGGGATCATTTTCTAAGTTAGGAAATGTTCCGGAGTATTTTAATGGGGATTCTAGAAGGTTTCAGAATGTTCTGGAAGGTTCTAGAAGATTTCTTGGAGTTTGCTTGAAAACCAAGAAAGGATCAAGGAGTCTTTGTGGGGCAAGACACGGATTCGTGGGGGAGGAGGATTCCTCCCCCCTCCTAACTAATCATGCCAGGAGGGAGGGAGTCCTACTAGGACTCCCTCCCATGGCGCCCTCCTTTAAATAGAGGGAGGCGCCACCCCCTAGACCTCTCCCATAACAAACCCTAGCCGCCGCCTCTCTCCTCCTCCTTCGCTCTACTCCGGCTTAGGCGAAGCCCTGCAGAAATCTCTACTCCACCACCACCACCACACCGTCATGCTGCTGGGATTCCGTGGAGAAGATCTACTACCTCCGCTGCTCGCTAGAACAGGGAGAGGAAGGTCTGCTTCGACTCCGCACGTGTGACCGATCGCAGGTTACCGAATGCGCCGAAGGATCGTCCACACGATCTTGAGATCGGCAAGTGATCGACTACATCAACCCCGAGATCTAATCTCGTAACGCTTTCAGTTCTACGAGGGTTAGTACAGATCTATCTCGTTGCACATGTCTAATAGATTAGATCCTGGCTTTTATCTAGATTAGATCTGGGATTTGTTCGTTCTTGTGATAGAATTTTTTTGTTTTCCATGCTACGAACCCATCAGTGGTATCAGAGTCGTGTCTATGCGTAGATCTGTTTCACGAGTAGAACACAATGGTTTTGTGGGCGTTGGTGCTCATGCCGTCTTTTGCTTTGTGTACTTTGCATCTTGCGGTATGGTGGGATGAAGCGGCACGGGCTAACCTTACATGTCATCGCACATGATACTTGCTCCACAGTTGACGTGCAACTCGTATTGCACAAGTGGCTTTGCGGGTGTCTGTCTCTTACATCATAGTATAGATCCAATCTACACTTTGCACTTGATAGCACATGTATCAATGTTGTGGTTCAGTTTCGTAGGTAAGATCCGTTCTTATTCGAAAGCCCCAAACCACGTAAAACATGCAAAGAAAATTAGAGGCGTCTAACTTGTTTCTGTAGGGGTTTTGTGATGTGATATGGCCATCATGTGATTATGATTATATTTGATGTATGCAATGATCCTTGTTGTAATATGGCAACCGTCAGGAGCCTAATGGTTGTCTTTAATTCTGTCAAGACCTGCGTGTCTATTCATCTTGTAATAGCTTTATTCCAAGTAGTTGTAATAGTTGCTAGTGATGATGGACAACCATGAAGCGGCGCCACTGACCTTGACGCAATGCTGGTGATCATGTCCGTGCTTTGGAGATGGAGATCAAAGGCATAAGAAGAAAGGGCCATATCATATCACACTAATTATGAATTTCCTGTGATGTTAATCCTTTATGTATCTTGTATTGCTTAGATCGCAACGATAGCATTATAAGATGATCCCTCTCACTAAATATCAAGTAATAAAGTGTTCGTCCTTAGTAGGCACCGTTGCTAAGACTCGTCGTTTCGAAGCATCTCGTGATGATCGGGTGTGATAGATTCTACGTGTGCATACGAGGGTGCAGGCCAGATTTGCACATGCGGATACTAAGGTTAACCTTGACGAGCCTAGCATGTACAGACATGGTCTCGGAACACGGAATACCGAAAGGTAAAGCATGAGTCATATGGATGATATGATGAACATGTTGATTGTTCGCCTTTAAAGCTACATCATCTCACGTGATGATCAGATTTGGTGTAGTGGATTTGGTTCGTGTAATCACTAAAACAACTGGAGGGATGTTGTTTTGAGTGGGAGTTCATTTGTAATTTGGATTAGTCAAACTCAATTTATCATAAACACAATCAAAGTGAATTTGCATAGTGTGTTGTAGTCATTGGCATCCGTTCACCACCTTATGCTTAGTTATAGTTGAGATAGTAGAACTATAGAAATTCTGGATATTTGCTTTACGAACTGGTATCGTATTGTTTTGAGTGTCAATCTAAAGTTTAAAAGTCCTATTGCAAACTTTCAGCAAACTCTGTTTACTTTGTGAAGTTTAATAAACAGTATTAAATCAAGAGTAACAATTCCAGTGTTAGTATCTAATGTATCATGTTTGCCTCCATGATTCTTGATACTCAAAAGATTGTTTTTAATATCAAGTTTATCTAAGAGCTGAAAGCAATGTTTCAGAAACCATCATATGTGAAAGGTATTGAGATATC
This sequence comes from Avena insularis, assembly GCA_023614405.1. Lineage (NCBI taxonomy): Eukaryota > Viridiplantae > Streptophyta > Magnoliopsida > Poales > Poaceae > Avena > Avena insularis. The sequence continues at coordinate 478,834,432 of CM042686.1, read as the reverse complement.
TAAAACAATGTGTTGGTTACAACATGATAGAGTATATGTCCTCATATTTGATGAGAATTTGTGAAGGTTGGAGACGTTGGTCGTCCTAATCCTCCAAAAGGTTTTGGAAAAGAAACATTATACTCGCAATTCACCTTTATAAGCTATAGCAGCTTGATCATGAAAGTTGTCATGATAAGGATGAATAGAAGATGTAAGTAAAATGTTTACTACACTAAAAGATTACTAAAGAATGGAATTTTGAAAGAATGCCAAACATTTGATGAAGGTGATCCACTTCAAAGTGCAAGTCCAAAGGTATTAGTATTTGACTATACACACTTTGTACTATGTGTCATGTGAATGACACCACTATTGATGTTGATAGATTCTTTAAAAAAAAAGGAATTGTTGAAAGAGAATCTAAAAAATATTTGGCAGCAAAGAAAAGATTGGAGATATCCAACTTAGGTATATAGAAGATACATGTTGTGGCTGTATTCCTTGGTTGTTAAACAATGTGGTTCTGCGGTATTGGATACCGAATTGGTTGGTATGAAGTGTCATACAGGACAACACAATTAATGAACTGCAATGGCCTAAGTAACTAGCAAGAGAATATGTGATGATGTTCATCGAAAATAAACAAAGGGTTGTTGTGTTACTCGTTAACATCAAAGGTTGCCTTCAAGATTTGTTTCAATAATTATTATTTTGATCAGGTATTATGACGACAAAAGGTTGTTCAAATAATCACCGTATTCCATAATAGATGGATGATATACAAGTCTGGTTGGAGAAATAACGACCATAAAACTAATGCTAAAATGCCGCAAGGCAAATGATTGAAAGATCACTTGCAAAGTGACATCGCCGTTTAAATTATATTGAAAGGGATACATGAAGAAACTCCATGTTGATGGATTTTTGGAGTCTTTGATTTTGATCAAATGACGCTTGTGATACTTTCCTGGAGATAATTAAAACTACGTTCGTAGGCCAAAAGAGGAACGAACGACTAACTGATTGGAATTTGTACATATTGATGTATATAGTCCATTATGTGTAGTCGTGGGCGATGGATTTCAACTTCATATGCTTTCTCCGAAGATTTGAGTGAGTATATGTATATACTTACTCAATAAGGAAGAAGTATGAAACATTTGAAAATGTTCAAAGACTTTCAAGATGACGTGGAAAATTATTGTAACAAGAAAAACAAGTTTATGATTGGATCATAAAGATGTTTGAGTTACAAGTTTAGCAAAACACCTAAGATTTGAGGAATCGTTCCATGGATTTGCATTTCCCAAAACACCATAGGAGTATGGAGTGTTCGAGATATGTAATGAAACCTTGTTTGACATGGTAAGATCAAAGGTGTCATTTATAAAACTGCCATTATATTTTAAAGATTAAAGCTTTAGTGACTACCGCTTTTACACTAAAAAGAGCTCCATCGTGATCCGTTGAAATGACACCATATAAGTCATGGTTTGGGATAAAACCCAGGTTGTCCTTTCTTAAATTTTTGGTATGTTAGGCATAAGTAAAGTGTTTACAACCAAAGTCGGATGAGCATGTCTTTGTAGGTTATTTCGAATAACCATTGGGTATTCCTCCATAACACCGAAGACAAAATTGTTTGTTGCTTAGAGTGTTGAGTTTCTTGAGAAGGAATTTTTGGTGAAAAGTCAAGTGGGAGGACAATAGAACTTTGACAAGGTTGTTGAACCTTGGCTAATATGTGCTGAGTTGCGCATTGTTGGAAAGTGTCCTGGAGGCAGCAACAATGCTCATGGCTCACGTGCCTCAAAGGTTGTGGTCACGGAGATCTAAGTTACTATTGAACCAAGTAGGTCGGGTAAGTAATCAAATGCCAAGATTTGAGAGTTAAGTCATTGTTGTTTGACAATGATGAACCGACTACATGCAAAGAAGCAATGATGGGCCCTGACTTCGTTAAGTGGCTTGAAGCCATAAAATCCATGATAATTCCATATACGAGAAATCAAGCTTTGAATTTGAAAGACCCTCTGGAAAGGTGCAAGACCTTATAGTCGTATATGGATCTATAAATAAATAAACATGGATGTTTCACATCTATGAAATAGTCGACATGTCGGAAAGAGTTTACGACAATGTTCAAGAAATTGACTATGATAAGATTTGATCTTTCATAGCGATATTTAGTCTGGACGGATTAATGTAGCAACCACTACATATATTTTGGTATATGGTAGTTGAACAAACAAAACAAGTTCTTCTAATAGAATGGTTACCTAGGATGTGTCCATGACACGATCCAAAGGGTTTTGTTAATTCAAAGGATGCTAAAAGAGTATGCAAAACTTCAATGGTTGAAGTGAGCATCACGAAGTTGGAATCTTCACCGTGATGAAACCGTTAAAAGGTTTAATTTCATCAGAGACGATGAAGATGTTTGCATTTTGCAAGAAATTAAGTGGGAGCGCTAAGACATATTTATTATACATTATGTGAAAGACATATTGTTGATTAGAAATGATGTATCTTTTATTGACACAGGTTAAGAATTTCATTTTGATGAAAGACTTAGGCATAACCCAAGAATTAGGCATCAATGTCTATATGGATAGATTGAGGCGCTAATATGGTTTTGCCAAATGTACATAGATAAGATGTTGAATGAGTTCAATATGGAAACAACAAGAAAGGTTCTTGACGCACGGAAAGGACTGAATCAAGATTCAAGTGTGTTGACACGAGATTCAAGTGTTTTGACACTTGGTGAAATCACAAGAATATTTTGATCAATCATTCATTGAGATGTACACATCCAGATATGTCCTATGCTCTAAATGTTATGAGCATATATCAGAATGACTCATAAGATGATCATTGGACAATAGTAGGCATATTCCTATGATCTTTGGAAGAACTAAGAATATATTATTTATATAGTGATGAAAAATAGTTCATTGTAAATTGTTGCATTGATACTAGTTTTGTCACAAATTAAGTTTATCTCAATTTAAACTATGGGTGGCACAATGTAATGGAAAGGAAGTTCCATAACGGATTTGGTTGAGTACCAAAGTTAAAACATTGTGACAGATACTACAACAAAGGGCTAAGTATATGACTGCTATTGTAGAAGCAAATGAGGGCATTTGTGTCAAGTAGTTTGTTATCAAACTAGGTGTGGTTCATAGCAGGATAATACTATGAAGATACATTGTACGACAATTGTATCAACATGATTTAATCCCAAGGAACTAAAGGTCTCACCAAAGGACCAAATTTATACAATGCCATCTCATTGGAGAATGAGTAATGCGTAGAGACACAAGGAAATGCAAATACGCACGGACCTGGAAGTGTCAGATCCGAAGATTATATTTACCACTAGCAATAGTGTCTATACAACACCAGAAAGCCATAGGTGTTGAATGCACAAATTTTTAACTAGATTATTGACTCTAGTGCAAGTGGGAGACTGTTGGAGATATGCCTAAGAGGCAATAATAAAGTGGTTATTATTATATCTTTATGTTTATGATAAATGTTTACATCCCATGCTATAATTGTATTAACAGGAAACATTAATACTTGTGTGTTTTGTAAACATAAAAGAGTCCCTAGTAAGCCTCTTGTTAAACTAGCTTGTTGATTAATGGATGATCATGGTTTCCTGATCATGGACATTGGATGTCATTAATAACAAGATCATATCATTAGGAGAATGATGTGATGGACACACACCCATAGTAAGCATAGCATAAGATCAAGTCATTAAGTTCGTTTTGCTATAAGCTTTCAAATGCATAGTAACCTAATCCTTCGACCATGAGGTTGTGTTAATCACCATCACCGGATGGGTACTTTGATGACATCAAACGCCGCTTCGTAACTAGGTGGTTATAAAGGTGACATTGGGTATTCTGAAAGTATGTCTTGAAGTGCTTGGACCAAGATTGGGATTTGTCCATCCATATGACGGATAGATATGCTCTGGGCCCTCTCGGTGGAATGTCATCTAGTTAGCTTGCAAGCATGTGACTAGGTCACAAGGGATGACATATCATGGAACGAGTAAAGAGTACTTATCAGTAACGAGGTAGAACTAGGTATGGATATACCGACGATCAAACCTCGGATAAGTAGAGTATCGTGTGACAAAGGGAATTGGTTTCGTATGTTAAATGGTTCTATCGATCACAAAGTCATCGTTGAGTATGTGGGAGCTGTTATGGATCTCTAGATCCCGCTAATGGTTATTGATCGGAGATGTGTCTCCATCATGTTTACATGTTCACGAACCCTAGGGTGACACACTTAAGGTTCGAAGTTGTTTTAAGTAGATATGGAATGTGCGTTGGAGACCGAATGTTGTTCGGAGTCTCGGATTGGATCCGGGACATCACGAGGAGATCCGGAATTGTCCAGAGAATAAGATTCATATATTGGGGATCATTTTCTAAGTTAGGAAATGTTCCAGAGTATTTGTATGGGGATTCTAGAAGGTTTCGGAATGTTCTGGAAGGTTCTAGAAGATTTCTTGGAGTTTGCTTGAAAACCAAGAAAGGATCAAGGAGTCTTTGTGGGGCAAGACACGGATTCGTGGGGGAGGAGGATTCCTCCCCCCTCCCAATCCACCGGCCAAGGAGAGAGGGGAGTCCTACTAGGACTCCCCCTCCCATGGCGCCTCCCTCCTTTAAATAGAGGGGAGGGGGCGCCACCCCCTAGACCTCTCCCATAACAAACCCTAGCCGCCGCCTCTCTCCTCCTCCTCTGCTCTGCTCCGGCTTAGGCGAAGCCCTGCAGAAATCTCTACTCCACCACCACCACCACACCGTCATGCTGCTGGGATTCCGTGGAGAAGATCTACTACCTCCGCTGCTCGCTAGAACAGGGAGAGGAAGGTCTGCTTCGACTCCGCACGTGTGACCGACTGCAGAAGCATTGTCGGAATGCGACGCCGGAAGGATCGTCCACACGATCTTGAGATCGGCAAGTGATCGACTACATCAACCCCGAGATCTAATCTCGTAACGCTTTCGGTTCTATGAGGGTTAGTACAGATCTATCTCGTTGCACATGTCTAATAGATTAGATCTTGGCTTTTATCTAGATTAGATCTGGGTTTTGTTCGTTCTTGCGATAGAATTTTTTTGTTTTCCATGCTACGAACCCATCAAATGAGAGCTGAAAGCTATAAGTATCATAATTTTTGGAAGCTCTTTATGAGACTTGAATCCCTACTTCCTTCTATGAAGGCCTTTCTTCCACCATTATATTGAGTCTCCACCTTCTATATTTATGCACTTACTTTGAGAGCATAGTGGCCATTCTTAGTTCTATGCGCATTGTCCCAAGACTAGTTGATTGATGCATATCTTGATATTGCTTGTTTTAAACTATTTGTATCTAGTCACTCTTATGAACTTTGAAGGTGTCCGATGCATTTATGTTTGCTACTCTATGAGGGACAAGATGAGTACTACTATGCTATGTTTTGTTTATGTGAAACAAACAAACGTCTTGCAAAGCATTATTATTCATGAATCTTTTGTTTGTGCCTTTTCATGTTGCAACATAGTTTCTTTGTATTATTGCTATAACTTTGTCTTTCATGTTATGATTGAATTACTATGATCCCAGCTTCGAATGTTTTACAAATAGTTTGATCAAGTTTATGATGGTGCATGTCACCTCAAAAATTATTCTTTCTTTTTATCACTTACCTACTCGAGGACGAGCAGGAGTTAAGCTTGGGGATGTTGATACATTGCAAATGTATCTATAATTTTTGATGTTCCATGCTTGGTTTTATCTACTTTCTTGTGTTTTGTTCCAACTTTGGAGTACTTTTCATATGATTTCTTGGACTAACCTATTAACAAGATGCCACGATGCAGTTGCCTGTTTTCCGCTGTTTTTGGTTCCAGAAGTCGAAAATGAATATTCTCGATTGACGGGACAAAAGCCAAAGTTCCTATTTTGCTTGAAGACTCATGGAGCTGAACGAGACGGATGAGGGGCCAGGGCAGCCACACACCCCAGCGCTGCTAGCCCTACCCGTGCCACCAGGTGGTGTGGGCCCCCTGGCACTCCACCGACCTTGCCCTCTGGCCTATAAGAAGCCTCCCGAAGCCAAAACCCTAAATCGTCCTGCCTCCAGCCACGAAAAGTTCCGCAACACCGCCGCCACCGATGGGAGATTCGGGGGACAGAAAGTCTCTGTTCCGGCACCCTACCGGGATGGGGAAGTGCCCCCGAAGCCATCTCCATCGATCTCCACCACCATCTCCATCACCATTGCTGATTCCCATGATAAGGAGGGAGTAGATCTCTCTCGAGGCTAAGGGTTCTACCGGTAGCTATGTGTTCATCTCTCTCTCTATGCATGATCTTATTGAGATCATGAGCTTGTAATCTATAGATCTACCTTGCTACTCAAGTGCTTTAATGAATCTCTGCTCTCCCCATGTGTGTGAAAGTGACAGCGTGCTCACCATGGTGGAACTTAGGCTAGAGATTACAAATACTTGTTATGAGTTATATTTGGAGTTGGATGTCTTTATGAAATTGTGGTGTCTGTTGGAACCATGTAGTGCTCAAGGTGATAGTGTGGGGTTTTCTAGATGGGAAAGGCTTACTTTGAGGAGTGCTTTTATAGCCCTACCAATGATTAGAGTGTCCAACCGGAGAGTAGTTAAGAGTAGTATCATAAAGAGAAGATATTTATATGAGAGTGTTCACTAGTGAGCGTATGATCCCTAGGCCTTGTTTCTAAGCACTAAAATATTGTTTGCTATTAGATCTGTTACCTGTTTGCTTGCTTCTATCTTTATTTTAGTTTGCCTTTAGTCTTTTCCACGCCATCAAGCTATTTTATATCGCCGTTACCACTTATAATTATCTATACCACTTGTATTTCACTATCTCTTCGCCGAACTAGTGCACCTATACACCTGACAAGTGTATTGGGTGTGTTGGGGACACAAGAGACTTCTTGTATCTTGATTGCAGGGTTGCTTGAGAGGGGATACCTTTGACCACTTCCTCCCTGAGTTCGATAAACCTTGGGTGATCCACTTAAGGGAAAACTTGCTGTTGTTCTACAAACCTCTGCACTTGGAGGCGCAACAACTGTCTACAAGAATAGAAGTGCGTAGACATCACTCTTGTTAATAGGTTAGTCCAAGAAATCATATGAAAAGTACTCCAAAGTTGGAATAAAACACAAGAAAGTGGATAAAACCAAGCATGGAACATCAAAAATTATAGATACGTTTGCAATGTATCAATGATCAAGGTTTCCTGATCATAGACATTGGATGTTGTTAATAACAAGGTCCTAGCATTTGAGAAATGATGTGATGAACATTCATCCGAAGTATAGCATTACGATCAAGTCATTATGTTTATATTGCTATAACATCATACGAAGTAATCTTTATCCTTAGACCATGAGATCATGTTAATTGCTAACACCGGAAGAGTATCTTGATAACATCAAACGTCACACCGTAATAGGGTGACTATAAAGATGGGTTCAGTGCTACGAAGGTGTTATGTTGAGGCTCATGGATCAAGAGTGGAATTTGTCAATCCCAATGACAGATAGATATACTCTAGGCCCTCTCGGTGATATCACATTAAGATAGCTTGCAAGCAAGTGATGTGATCACTAGAATGTTATATCACGGGAATGAGAAAAGAGTGCATGTCAGTAACGAGATCATACTAGGTATTTGGATACCGATGATCGAATCTCGGACATGTATTATATCATGAGACAAAGGGATTAAGTTACTAGCGTTAAAGGTTCTCACGATCACAGAAGTCATCGTTGAATATGCAGGAGTCAGTATGGATCTCCAGGTCCCGCTTTTGATTATTGATCTGAGAGGAGTCTCAATCATGTCTGCATTATTCGCGAACCATAGGGTGACACACTTAAGAGTTACCGGACACCATTTTGGAGCACATATGTTTCAGACGAAAGAATTGCAAAGCGCAGGAATTGTTTCGATAGAAACCGTAATTGTTTGGGGTGAAATTGCAGAAAGTGGTTCTGCATGTGATATTGAAATGTTGCAAGGGGTTTTATGTGAATGTTTGTTAATTAAAGTAATTAACAAAATTCTGAATAAATTTAATAAAAGAGTTTTATTAAATGAGAGAGCATTAAACTTAGAGAATTTTAATGCATTTAAAGTGGAGACTTTAAAAGGGAATGTGAAGAGGCATTTTAATGTGGAGGGAGTTACCACCACATGAATGGAGGAGGTGAGGGGTCACCTCCATGAGGTGCCGGCCATGGAGGGGGTACCCCCCTCCTCCTATAAAAGGCCCCCCTCTTCCTCCTTCTTCCTCACACCTCCTCGTGAAGGATCTCTCCCCCCTCTAGAATTATTCCCCATGGTCTCGGATTAGCGAGATACATGTTCTCGGTGGCATTTTGTCTGGAAGGAGTTACTGCTTCCGCTGCATCGCTGGAGCGAGGAGGTGGAGGTTGTCCGGTGGCTTGAACGTGTGTGCGAGGACGGATGTGCTGTTGATTTGTGGTGCTCGGACTTCCACACGATCTTGAGATCGGCAAGTGTACGACTACATCAACCACGAGTTCCTACTCGTTAACAAAACTCGTTGTCTTCGAGGGTAAGTTCTCGATGGATGTATGTGCACCCGTTGCTCTGTATGTAGTAGATAGATCTTGGCGTATAGTTCTCGTCGTAGGATTTTTTTTGTTTTCTATGCTGCGGACCCAATAGTGGTATCAGAGCCTGATCTATGCGTAGGTGCTTTGCACGGGTAGTACACATATGTTTATATGTGGGTGATGATGATCATGTTATTGCATCTTCTATGTATTTTGGATATTGGTGGCATAGTGGGATGAAGCGACCTGGACCAACCTTACATGTCATCGTACATGAGACCGATTCCACGACTGACATGCAACTTGTTTTGCATAAGTGGATGGCGGATGTCTGTCTCTCCTACTATAGTCAATATCTGATTTACAACGAGTTGCTAATAACTTGGTTATCCTCGTTGTGGTTCATGTTCATAGGTAAGACCAGTTCTATCTCCGAAAGCCCTAAGCCACACAAAACTTGTAATTGATAAATTAGAGGCGTCTAGTTTAGATCGTTGCTGGGCTAGTGTCTTGATATGGTATTGTTGTAAGTAGATGTATGATAGATACTCTTACAACACACTCACGTGTAAGTTCCATAGACCTTGGCCTTACACACAAAGGAATGATAGAGATCATACCACGATGCAAATGATAGAGATCAAATGCATGGACCATATCATCTCACTTTACACATTAGATGTTAGCATCTTATACTGCTAGTTTGGCGCTTTTTGTAGCATTGTAAGATGATCCCTCATTTAAATATCAAGATAAAATGTGTTCTTCCTTAAGTATGCACCATTCTGTGGATCGTGTTTCGAGACATCACGTGATGATCGGGTGTACTCGAATCTACGCTTTCATAGGAACGGGTGTAAGACAGTTTTACACACGCGAATACTAAGGTTCTTACTTGGTGAGCCTCGCATGTACAGACATGGCCTCGGAACACGGACCGAAAGGTTAAGCATGAGTCATATAATTGATATGATGCCCATATAGATGCTCGCCTTTGAAGCTACATCAACTCACGTGATGATCGGACTTGGTATAGTGGATTTGGTTCATGTAATCACCAAAAAGACACGAGGGATATCGTTTTTGAGTGGGAGTTCATTAGTAATTTGAATTAGTGGAACTCACTCTATCATAAACTTAGTCTAAATAAACTTTACAAATCCTGTTGTAGATGGCACCACCTGCTTTTAATTTCAGTGTGTTCATGGAGAAAGAGAAAATTGATGCGAATGGTAGCAACTTCACCAACTGGGCTATGAATTTGAGGATTCTCCTCACTGTTGCACAAAAGCAATATGTGCTAGAGGCACCGCTAGGCCCCCCACCAACTCCTGATGCCCGTGACGAAGAAAAGAATGTCTATATAACTTGTCAGGAGGACCACATCTTAGTTCATTACGGCATACTGTATGGGCTAGAGCCAGAACTTCGAAAGCGTTTCGAAAATGGCAATGCTTTTGATACCATGGGAGAATTGAAAATGATTTTCGATACCCATGCTGCCATAGAGAGTTATAATGCTTCTGAAAAGTTCTTTAGCTGCATGATGGAGGAGAACAGCTCCATTAGTGAGCACATACTCAAAATGTCTGGGTACGCCAATAAGCTTGTGTCCTTGGGAATAACGATTCCCATTGACTTAGGCATACATCGTGTTCTCCAATCTCTGCCACCTAGCTACAAGAGCTTCGTGATGAACTATAATATGCAGGGCATGAAGAAGTCTCTTCCCGAGCTTCTGTCAATGCTTAAGACTACAGAAGTGGAGATTAGGAAAGAACATCAAGTGTTGATGATCAATAAGACCACCGGTTTCAAGAAGGACAAGAAAGGCAAGCACAAGGGAAAGAAGGGTGGCAAATCTGTTGCCCCACCTGAAAAGAAACCCTGAGCTGGCCCTAAGTCTGACACCGAGTTTTACTATTGCAAGGGGACTGGCCATTAGAAGCACAATTGCCCCAAGTATTTGGCGGACAAGAAGGCCGACAAGGCAAACAAAGGTATATGTGATATACATGTTATTGATGTGTACTTGACTAGTACTCGCAGTAGCACCTGGGTATTTGATACGGGATCGGTTGCTAATATATGTAACTCGGTTCAGGGGCTGCGGAACAAGCGACAACTAGCAAGGGATGAGGTCATGATGCGGGTCGGCAATGGATCAAGAGTTGATGTGATCGCCGCCGGGACGCTACCTCTCCATATGCCATCGGGATTAGTTATAAATCTGAATAATTGTTATTTGGTGCCTGCACTGAGCATGAACATTGTATCCGGATCGTGTTTGATGCAAAGTGGTTATTCCTTTAAATCTGAAAACAATGGTTGTTCGATTTATAAGAATGATATCTTTTATGGTCATGCACCTGTGTTGAATGGCTTATTTCTATTGGATCTCGATAATAGTATTACACATATTCATAATGCTGATGCTAAAAGGATTAAACTTGATAATGATATATCTTCATATATGTGGCACTGCTGTCTAGGTCATATTGGTGTTAAATGCATGAAGAAACTCCATTCTGATGGACTTTTGGAATCACTTGATTTTGAATCATTTGATACATGTGAGCCATGCCTTATGGGCAAGATGACTAGAATGTCGTTTTCCGGTTCAATGGAACGGGCGACATATTTATTAGAAATCATACATACTGATGTGTGTGGACTAATGAGTGTGTCGGCGCAAGGTGGATATCGTTATTTTGTTACTTTCACGGATGATTTAAGTAGATACGGGTATATCTATTTGATGAAACACAAGTCTGAAACTTTTGAAAAGTTCAAGGAATTTCAGAATGAAGTGGAAAATCATCGTAACAGAAAGATCAAATTTCTGCGGTCCAACCATGGAGGTGAGTATCTAAGTTACGAGTTTAGCACACACATGAAAGAGTGTGGAATAGTTTCACAACTCACGCCTGCTGGAACACCACAATGTAATGGTGTGTCGGAACGTTGTAATCATACTTTATTGGATATGGTTCGATCTATGATGTCTCTAACTGACTTTCCACTATCATTTTGGGGTTATGCACTGGAAACCGCTGCATTCACTTTATTTAGGGCACCATCTAAATCCATTGAAACGACACCGTATGAACTATGGTTTGGAAACAAACCTAAGCTGTCATTTCTTAAAGTTTGGGGATATGATGTTTATGTGAAGAAACTTCAACCGGATAAACTCGAACCCAAAGCGGAAAAATGCGTCTTCATAGGATACCCTAAGGAAACGATTGGGTATACCTTCTATCATAGATCCGAGGGCAAGGTTTTTGTTGCCAATAATGGATCCTTTCTTGAGAAGGAGTTTCTCGCGAAAGGTGTGAGTAGTCGAAAGGTAGACCTCGAAGAGGTTATTGAACCATCTCTTCATGAAATGGCGAGTAGCACAGCACCGGAAATTGTTTTGGAGTTTACTTCACGTAATGAAGAGAGAGCTAATGATATTGATCATGAAACTCCAAAAGAGGACACTACCGAACCTTGCAGGTCAAGTAGGACACGTGCAGCTCCTGAACTGTACGGCAATCCTGTTATGAATTTCATGATTGATGAAATATATGACCCTGCGATGTATGAAGAAGCGATGATGAGCCCGAATTCCAACAAATGGCTAGAAGCCATGAAATCCGAGATGGAATCCATGTACGAAAACCAGGTTTGGACCTTGGTGGACTTACCTCACGATCGAAAGGCCGTTGAGAATAAATGGATTTTCAAAAGAAAAACTGATGTTGATGGTAATGTGACCATCTATAAGGCTTGACTTGTCGCAAAGGAGTTTCGAAAAATTCAAGGAGTTGACTACGATGAGACATTCTCTCCCATAGCGATGCTTAAGTCGGTTAGGATTATGTTAGCAATTGCTGCATATTTCGATTATGTGATGACCCACAAGTATAGGGGGTGTATCGCAGTATTTTTGATAAGTAAGAGTGTCGAACCCAACGAGGAGCAGAAGGTGCTGGCTAGTGGTATGGATCAGGAATTCTCTACAAATACTTAGCAAACGGATTTTTAGCGGTTTTTGATAAAGCAAGTAAACAAAGTACGAGCAAATAAAAGACAGTTGGAATAAATGCAGCAAGTGGCCCAATCCTTTATACAGCAAAGGACAAGCCGGTTGTATTACTTAAGATGACCAAACGTTCTTGAGGACACATGGGAAGACTGTTAAGTGCTTTCGCTTCATATAGTTGATTAATCTTCTCTAGCTTGCTAAGTGTTGTGTGGGTGAACCTGTGCTAATGTATCGCCCCATCCAAGACTAATACATACTTGTGATTATACCCCTTGCAAACATCTGTAACTACAAGAAAGTAATTAAGGTAGAAACCTAACCACAGCTTTAAACTCTAAGACCCTTACGTCCCTTGTGCAATGGTTTCCTAACGGGGGTTCAGGTTTCTGTCACTCCGGCAACCCCTACGATTAGTAGCCAAATACACAATGCATTCCCCTAGGCCCATATAGGTGAAGTGTCATGTAGTCGACGTTCACATGACACCACTAGAAGAAGTACACCACAACTTAAATATCAAACTCTTGAATCTTTCTCAACACAACTCCACTATAACAACATGACTTCTCCCATGTCCTCAAGAACAAAACGAACTACTCACAAGACATCATATGGATCATGATCAGAGATGGAATAATGATGTATAAAAATCTGAACATAAACAATAATTCAATGGTTCACTCAATAGCATCAACTACAAAGAGTAATCAACACCGGGAAAGTTTCCCCTATGAACTATGCAAGATTCAACGCAATTGTTACAACAATATGGAGATGGTGATGAGGGTGCTGATGGTGATGATGGTGGTGATGATGATGATGATCCCGATGAAGTCCAGCTTGATGATGGTGTTGATGGCGACGATCTCCCCTCTCCGGGAAGGAATTCCCCCGGCAGAAATCTGTCTGCCGGAGAGATCTTTCTCTCTCGGTGTTTTCCGCAGAGGCGTAAATCTTCGTGGTCGCTCGAGTCTTAGGGTTTTGGGAGGATGATATACGCTAGAGGAGAGCCAAAGGGGCTGTATGCCACACCACCCATGGCGCGGGCTTAGGGTCGCCTGCTGGGTGGTGTGGGCCCCCTATGGCCCATCTCCACTCTGTCTTCTGGCATCCTTAGTCTCCTGGAAAAATAGGATTTTCCGTATATTTTCCCAGATTTTCTGATCTTCGCGAATTTTGCCTCCAAACAACACCTTTTCTATCAGAATCCTGACTGCAGCGGTCCATGCTCCAAAAGTCATCAACCATGCAAAAACAGATGAAATAACATAAGTATCACCTCTCAATACGAAATATATCAATGAATAATAGTGAATTAAGACATAGAATAGTGATGCAACATGGACGTATCAACTCCCCACAAGCTTAGACTTCGCTTGTCCCCAAGCGAAACTGAGCTCAATAAACATGGCCTCAGGTTTATGGAGTGAAGAGTCGATAAAAGAATACGAACAAGAATCATCACATTCATCAATACATAGATCATAATAGAAGACAACTCACTATTATATAACTCAACTTGTAATGAGTAAAGGAAACACAATAAAGATACATAAAGTGAATCATAATTGGTAATGGCAAACTTAGCTCTTGGTCGAAGAATAGTTGATAATTGCTGGAGTTCACAAATAACTGGTTTCAATGATAGCTTTCAAAGTAGTAAACATCAAGATAAGAGCAATGTGAAAAACAAGGAACATAAGAAACATGATTGAATAAATCATCATATGAATGAATGAAACACAACAACTCAAAGTACTTGCTGAGATAGAGAGAAATAGGTTTACTGACTCAACTACAAAGTAAAAGAAAGGCCCTTCAAAGAGGGAAGCAGGGATTGCAAGTCTCATAAAGAGCTCCCAAAAATTATGATACTTACTAGCTTTCAGCTCTCATTGCCTCTATCATAGGCATCCTTTTGGTGGTTAAGGTAAAAGTGACACAACTAAGAGGATATGATTGACAAGTTATAAATTGGAGTCTCATGCCCCTTACTTATGAGTACCAAACCTCATGCTACTCAACTTCAGTCACGAGCAAGCTCTTATCATTGTAAATACATGTGTATCATTAAGAACCGCCAATGGGGTACCCCTTGCACATGACATAGGAGCTATCCCATAATCAAAATGACAAGGCAAGGCATAAAGGAGCATCTCAATGATCTTTTATTTGCTATTTGCATAGGTTTTTATTAAGGATGCTTCATAGAATGCTCACATAGTTATGCTGCAAGTTTCCACCATGATTAGGCATGGCTTAGGCTAGCTACCAGGCTTTCTAACACACATATAAACTCCATGATCTTACAAGTTCCACTTTTATTTCACACCGCCGGGATCCATAAGCAAAAGAACATGATATCAACTAGGTACAAAGTACCAAATGAAGTGTTGAAAGCGGTCCCCATGATACATGGTTCGGCTAACTTCAACTCATAAAACGCAAGCATATACGCAACAAAGAAGGAACCAATGGTTCAAGTTTATTAAATGCAAGAAAGTAAAGTGTGCCATCAAGTTCATGAGAGCTTTAATCACTAATTTTCACATAACAAGTTTAATTTGGGAGATAGATAAAACAAGAATTTACTTGGAATAGCAATAATGCTAATAGGTAGGTATGGTGGACACAAATGGCATGGGTTTTGGTTTAAAGGAGTGGATGCACGAGAAGAATTCCCCTCAGTACAGGTTTTTGGCTAGCAAGGCTGGGTAGCAAGTACAAGAGTTGAAGGAAACAAACAAACATACAAGTGATAAAGACAAACATGCAATCTTCCTTGGAAGCACAAAAGATCTTAACTATAGAATACTAGACTTATGAGCAAATCAAGAAAGAAAAGATGAAGAAATTATATTTCTTTAGAGTACTTTTTATCCTTTTCATTCAACTCTCAAAAATAGTGTGCTACTGACCGAGCCAGGTTTGCCAAAACCAACTAAATTAACTCAATGGTCCCAAAGTGCTACCAATACTAACAACAAGACCAATCATATAACCACGAATTTGAAAACTAATATAAGCTATGCAAAAGAGTAAATGATTTAACTTCTCATTAATATTTCATAACGGCAACTCACACCAAGGGATACATATCTAATGAGAGAGGGGACACTTCCATAATGCAAACCATCCTACATAATAATTCCTCTATTCATGATATGACTCTACTAAAAAGGCAAAAAGATAGAAGATAGTGATGTGATACCGCGGCACTCCCCCAAGCTTGGAACAAACCAAGGGGATGCCAAACCTGATGACGAATTACTCCTTCGGTGGTGGTGGTATCCTCTCGATGAGCTCTCTGATTAGTTTCCCCAAGTCCTTAATCTCGAAAGTGAGATTACGAATCAGCTGTGAGTTTTGCTCAATGTGGCTCATGATCATGTCGTGTTGAGAATTCCAGCTCTTGCTATTCTTTCCCCATTCTTCCTCCTTGAAGTCTTCTTTTCTTGCATGGCTAGAATGAGGCAAATCCTAATTGGAGGGTAATTTCCCCTTGGGCATATTCTGGTATTGATGCTCATGGATAAGGGTATGGAAAGGATTCCATATGCATGGAGGAAGTGACCAGGGATATGAACGGTGACGAGGAGGCTTCCCTCCAATGGCTGGATTTGCCACCACTCCAATGCTTGCAATGGTAGTGCCGATGTACGGATGTTGGCCTTGCTCCTCTTCACCTTCACTCTTGATCTCCTTCTTCCTCCTAGGGTCTTGGAGGTCTTCCTCCATAGGCTCCTTCCCTTTATCCTTGGCGGACACCATTGTGCTTCTAAGCCTTCAAAGAGTATGTCCTGGCAGAAACAAATCGAAACGAAAACACGACGAAAACACGATATACGAACCTCGGAAGATCCGGGGGGTTATATATTACGAAGTTTCATATCAAAAGGAAGGTACTGGGAGAAAACGAGTCGGAGGCGGAGTCCGCGGTGGACTCACCACTTGGTGGCGCGGCCAGGGGTGGGCCTGCGCCACAGGGTGGTGTGAGCCACCCTGGCTCCGTTTCTGTCCCTTTTTCGCTTTGTAGCTTTCCTTATCGACTGAAAACTGCAAAAATATAGTTGGATTGTATTTTCGCGGAACTTTTCTTACCAGAACTGTTACCTATTTGAAAACAGACTCTACAGGTCTCTGAATTTGGTATCTAGTAGAGTCTTTCGGAGTCACCACTTGAATAACATCAATATCTTCATCTTCATACACTTATTACTTGAGTCATAAAACCCTTCTCTTCCTTATTACACCATTGTCTCCACTTCCTGGAAATTTCTTTCACACAAAACTTCACACAATTCTCATTAGCAACATTAGTATATATGAAGTGATAAAACCTTTTGAGTTCAACTTCAACTGAAAGCCATCAAAACAAAAGCTACTGTATCAACTCCCTCCGAAAACCCAAAAAGAATTCAAAAAGGAAATCGAATAAAGAAGCAAATGCAAGAGTGGCTAAATCTGTCAAAACAGACCAGCAGGTAAAGATCAATTTTTTCGAAAATCTTCTGTTACTCAAATCAAAAAGTGCAAAACTAACGAAAGTTAAAAAACACCCTGGGACAGAAGCACAAAAAATTACAGCTCAATCCGATATACAGAAATCTCTCACGAATTTTTATGGTGAAGCACAAAAATCTGTTTCGAGACAGCAACTCCCCAAATATTACTTCTCTCATTAGAGGTTGATCTTGACACAAAAACCAAACAAAACGGATAAGGAGCGGTTATTACCTGAAGTAAAAACTTCCAAGACTCAAAGAAACAAAAATAAACTGAAAGCAAAAACAAATTGGGTTGTCTCCCAAAGAGCTCTTTCTTTATAGCCATTAAGATGGGCACGATAATTTTGAAGATGCTCACATAGGAATATGAATTGAGGTGAAAGAGAGCATTAAGAAGCAAAAAATACACACATTTAAGTCTAACCCACTTCTAATGCAAGGGAATTTTGTAAAAAAACAAATTGTTGAAACCAGAGGCTACTTGCATAAGAAGGCAAAAGAAGTGCAACATAGAAACTTTCAGCAAAAAACGAGGAAACTTGATATTATTGAGATGCATAAAAACACTTTTCCCTCTCTCATAGTAACTTTCAGTATCATGCATAAACTTAACAATATAGCTATCACAAGGACCATCGTAGCAATGATCACTTATTCTAACATAAAACACAGGAATACTAGCTCTCATAACACTACTATGTGAAACAATATTAGAGGTATCCTTACAAAGGATAGTGTGTCCCTCTTATTCATATTTAGTGACAAAGTATTTCACATTTGCTATAATAGGTTCATCAACCATTTGTTTATCAGGTTCAACAGCTTTATGTGTACTTTCATTAACCATACTAGCTATCATAGAATGTTCCTTTACCTTAACCGGGAAAGGGATTTTCTCAATGTAAGGTTTAGGTAAACATGATTAGCAGTATAAACTTCAGTATTTCTTGCAGGAACACTCTTAGCAATATCTTTATAAGGTTCATGATACTTATTCCACTTATTTTTAGGCACTTCAATGTAGGAAGCAAAAGCCTTAAAATAAGAAGCAATAGCTTGAGTCTAGACCATAAGCATTTTTTATATTTTGAAAGTCATCAGTTCCCATAAAAGATTCAATGCATTCATAATCATAATTTATACCTAACTTTCTACCTTTGTCATTCTCCCAAGCTTCAGCATTGTCTTGAATACGGTCCAGAAGATCCCATTTAGCTTCTTCTTCCATGCGAGTGAATGATCCAGCACAAGAAGCATCTAATAAATCCTTGTCATGTAGAGAGAGCCTTGCATAGAAGTTATTGATAATAATATTGTTGGGGAGCTCATGAATGGGACATTTGAGCATTAGTAACTTCAATCTCCCCCAAGCTTGAGCTGTAATCTCTCCATCAAGAGGCCAAAAGTTGTATATTTGATTCCGATCTTTATGAATCTCACTAGGAGGATAAAACTTTGAATAAAAGAGAGGTACTATTTCCTCCCATTCCAGAGCTTGACCATTCTTTAGCAGCTTATACCATTCCTCAGCTCTTCCTTTCAGTGATAATGAGAATAACTTCTTCTTAACTTGATCCGTAGTAATACCTGCACACTTGAACAACTCGCATAATTCGTGTATAAAGAGCAAATTATCACCGGGATGGACAGGTCCATCTCCAACATAGTAGTTATCCATAACACGATCAATAATTCTTGTAGGTATTTTAAAAACATCATTCTCAGCAGGTGGTGGTGGTTTATCAACTTCCTTAGCAGTGGTAGTAGCATTACCAAATAAGAAACTCAGTGAATTATCCATAACAAAAATAAAGCAACTAGCAGAAGTAAACAATACTCACAGTAGAAGTTTCCTTTACCAGTTCCACTCTTCAATAGCGCTTCACTCCCCGGCAACGGCGCCAAAAAATAGTCTTGATGACCCACAAGTATAGGGGGTGTATCGCAGTATTTTCGATAAGTAAGAGTGTCGAACCCAACGAGGAGCAGAAGGTGCTGGCTAGTGGTATGGATCAGGAATTCTCTGCAAATACTTAGCAAACGGAATTTTAGGGGTTTCGATAAAGCAAGTAAACAAAGTACGAGTAAATAAAAGACAGTAGGAATAAATGCAGCAAGTGGCCCAATCCTTTATGCAGCAAAGGACAAGCCGGTTGTATTACTTAAGATGACCAAACGTTCTCGAGGACACATGGGAAGACTGTCAAGTGCTTTCGCTTCATATAGTTGATTAATCTTCTCTAGCTTGCTAAGTGTTGTGTGGGTGAACCTGTGCTAATGTACCGCCCCATCCAAGACTAATACATACTTGTGATTATACCCCTTGCAAACATCCGTAAGTACAAGAAAGTAATTAAGGTAGAAACCTAACCACAGCTTTAAACTCTAAGACCCTTATGTCCCTTGTGCAATGGTTTCCTAACGGGGGTTCAGGTTTTTGTCACTCCGGCAACCCCTACGATTAGTAGCCAAATACACAATGCATTCCCCTAGGCCCATATAGGCAAAGTTTCATGTAGTCGACGTTCACATGACACCACTAGAAGAAGTACACCACAACTTAAATATCAAATTATTGAATCTTTCTCAACACAACTCCACTACTAACAACATGACTTCTCCCATGTCCTCAAGAACAAAACGAACTACTCACAAGACATCATATGGATCATGATCAGAGATGGAATAATGATGTATAACAATCTGAACATAAACAATAATTCAATGGTTCACTCAATAGCATCAACTACAAAGAGTAATCAACACCGGGAAAGTTTCCCTATGAACTATGCAAGATTCAACGCAATTGTTGCAGCAATATGGAGATGGTAATGAGGGTGCTGATGGTGATGATGGTGGTGATGATGATGATGATCCCGATGAAGTCCAGATTGATGATGGAGTTGATGGCGATGATCTCCCCTCTCTGGGAAGGAATTCCCCCGGCAGAATCTGCCTCACGAGAGATCTTTCTCTCGGTGTTTTCCGCCACAGAGGCGGCGGAATCTTCTGTGGTCGCCCCGAGTCTTAGGGTTTTGTGAGGATGATATACGCCAGGGGAGAGCCAGGGCATGCCACACCACTGGCTGGCGTGGCCTAGGGCCGCCGCAGGTGGTGTGGCCCCCCTGTGGCCCATCTCCACTTCGTCTTCTGGCATCCTTAGTCTTCTAGAAAAATAGGATTTTCCGTATATTTTCCTGGATTTTCCGATCTTCACGAATTTTGCCTCCAAACAGCACCTTTTCCATCAGAATCCTGACTACAGCGGTCCATGCTCCAAAAGTCATCAACCATGCAAAAACAGATGAAATAACATAAGTATCACCTCTCAATACGAAATATATCAATGAATAATAGTGAATTAAGACATAGAATAGTGATGGAAAATGGAGGTATCATTATGAAATATGGCAGATGGATGTCAAAACTGCGTTCCTTAATGGTAATATTGAAGAAGAGTTCTATATGATACAACCTAAGGGTTTTGCCGATCCTAAGGATGCTAATAAGGTATGCAAACTTCAGCAATCCATCTATGGACTGAAGCAAGCATCCCGGAGTTGGAATCTCCGCTTTGATGAGGTGATCAAAGAGTTTGGATTTGTCCAAACTTATGGAGAGGCTTGTATTTACAAGAAAGTGAGTGGGAGCAATGTGGCGTTTCTGATATTATATGTGAATGACATATTATTGATTAGAAATGATATAGATCTTTTAAACAGTTTTAAAAGTTATCTAAACAACAATTTTTCGATGAAAGACCTTGGTGAAGCGTCATATATATTAGGCATTAAAATCTATAGAGATAGATCAAGGCGCCTAATTGGGTTATCACAGAGTACATACCTTGATAAGATATTAAAGAAGTTTAATATGGACGGAAGTAAGAAGGGGTTCTTACCTATGTTGCAAGGCAAGACATTGAACAAGACTCAAAGTCCGGCTACAGCGGAAGAAAGAGAGATAATGGATAAGATCCCCTATGCCTCAGCCATAGGCTCTATAATGTATGCCATGCTATGTACAAGATCGGATGTGGTACATGCTATTAGTTTGACTAGTAGGTACCAATCTGATCCAGGTTCGGAACACTGGATAGCGGTCAAGAATATCCTTAAGTACTTGAGAAGAACTAGGGATATGTTTCTTGTATACGGAGGTGAAGAAGAGCTAGTCGCTAAGTGTTATGTCGATGCTAGCTTTAACACTGATCCGGATGACTCTAAGTCTCAATCCGGATACGTATTTCTCTTGAACGGAGCAGTAGTTAGTTGGAGGAGTTCCAAACAACCTGTGGTGGTTGGATCAATGATGGAGGCGGAATATGTTGCTGCTTCAAAAGCGGCGAATGAAGCGATTTGGATGAAGGAGTTCATAACGGAACTAGGTGTGGTTCGTAGTGCATTGGACCCAATGGTGATCTATTGTGACAACAATGGAGCCATAGCCAACGCCAAGGAACCGAGGTCTCACAAGAATTACAAGCATATTAAGCGCCGGTTTCACTCCATCCGCGAGCATGTCAAGGATGGAGATATAAAGATTTGTAAAGTACACACGGACCTAAATGTAGCAGATCCGTTGACTAAAGTTCTCCCTAGGGAAAAACATGATCAACACCAGAACTCCATGGGTGTTAGATTTATCACTATGTGAACTAGATTATTGTCTCTAGTGCAAGTGGGATACTAAAGGAAATATGCCCTGAGAGGCAATAATAAAGTTGTTATTATGTATTTCCCATATATGATAGATGTTTATTTTGCATGCTATAATTGTATTGATCCAAAACGTTAATACATGTGTGTTTAATAAACAAAAAGGGTTCCTAGTTATGCCTCTCTTATAGACTAGCTTGTTGATTAACAAGATGATCAAGGTTTCCTGATCATAGACATTGGATGTTGTTAATAACAAGGTCACAACATTTGAGAAATGATGTGATGAACATTTATCCGAAGTATAGCATTATGATCAAGTCATTATGTTTATATTTCTATAACATCATACAAAGTAATCTTTATCCTTAGACCATGAGATCATGTTAATTGCTAACACCAGAAGAGTATCTTGATAACATCAAACATCACACCATAATAGGGTGACTATAAAGATGGGTTCAGTGCTACGAAGGTGTTATGTTGAGGCTCATGGATCAAGAGTGGAATTTGTCAATCCCGATGACGGATAGATATACTCTGGGCCCTCTCGGTGATATCACATTAAGATAGCTTGCAAGCAAGTGATGTGATCACTAGAATGTTATATCACGGGAACAAGAAAAGAGTGCATGTGAATTGAGATCAAACTAGGTATTTGGATACCGATGATCGAATCTTGGACATGTATTATATCATGAGACAAAGGGATTAAGTTACTAGCGTTAAAGGTTCTCACGATCACAGAAGTCATTGTTGAATATGTAGGAGTCAGTATGGATCTCCAGGTCCCGCTTCTGATTATTGATTTGAGAGGAGTCTCAATCATGTCTGCATTATTCGCGAACCGTAGGGTGACACACTTAAGAGTTACCGGACACCATTTTGGAGCACATATGTTTCAGACGAAAGAATTGCAAAGCGCAGGAATTGTTTCGATAGAAACCGGAATTGTTTCGGGTGAAATTGCAGAAAGTGGTTCTGCATGTGATGTTGAAATGTTGCAAGGGGTTTTATGTGAATGTTTGTTAATTAAAGTAATTAACAAAATTCTGAATAAATTTAACAAAAGAGTTTTATTAAATGAGATAGCATTAAACTTAGAGAATTTTAATGCATTTAAAGTGGAGACTTTAAAAGGGAATGTGAAGAGGCATTTCAATGTGGAGAGAGTTACCACCACATGAATGGAGGAGGTGAGGGGTCACCTCCATGAGGCGCCGGCCATGGAGGGGGTACCCCCATCCTCCTATAAAAGCCCCCCTCTTCCTCCTTCTTCCTCACACCTCCTCGTGAAGGATCTCTCTCCCCCTCTAGAATTATTCCCCCATGGTCTCGGATTAGCGAGATACATGTTCCCGGTGGCATTTCATTTGGAAGGAGTTGCTGCTTCCGCTGCATCGCTGGAGCGAGGAGGTGGAGGTTGTCTGGTGGCTTGAATGTGTGTGCGAGGACGGATACGCTGCTGATTTGCGACGCTCGGACTTCCACACGATCTTGAGATCGGCAAGTGTACGACTACATCAACCACGAGTTCCTACTCGTTAACAAAACTCGTTGTCTTCAAGGATAAGTTCTCGATGGATGTATGTCCACCTGTTGCTCTGTATCTAGTAGATAGATCTTGGCGTATAGTTCTCATCGTAGGAATTTTTTTGTTTTCTATGCTGTGGACCCAACAGTCATTTTTTTGTGTTTTTAATAAAGAAAGCAAAGTAGTAAAACTAATTTTTTGTGTTTTTGATAAAGAAACCAACAAACAAAGCAAAAGTAAACTAAGCAAAACAAAAATAACAAAGTAAAGAGATTGGTTATGAGGGACTCCTCTTGTGAAGATGTCCTTGACTCCCCGGCAACGACGCCAGAAAAAGTGCTTGATGGCCCAAAATATATCGAGCTTGTTGGGGAACCCCAAGAGGAAGGTATGATGAGCACAACAAGTTTTCCCTCAGTTATGAAACCAAGGTGATCAATCCAGTAGGAGCAAGGAAACACCTCCAAGGTGTTGCTAGCTGAATTTTGGCAGGGCGCACTACCGGTGCCAGCAGCAACATGGAAACCTGCACAACACAACCACAAAACCTTGCCCCCAACTTATAGTGAGGTTGTCAATCTCATCGGTTTTGCTGAAAACAAAGGATTAAACGTATTGTGTGGAAGAAAGTAATAGTTTGCAGAAAATGTAAAGCGATAAGCAGTTGATTAAAGATTGATGATAAAAGAAAGGACCAGGGTCCATAGTTCACTAGTGGTGGCTCTCCTTAAGATAGATAACATGTTGGGTGAACAAATTACAGCGGGGCAATTGACAAACACCGAGAAAGCAATCATGCATATACTAGTCATCTTGACTCTTTTAAGACTTGATTGAGCATTGCAACATTATACATAGACTGTAATCCAACTGCATCTATGACTAATAATCCACCTTCAGGTTATCATCCGAACCCCCTCTAGTATTAAGTTGCAAGCAACAGATAATTGCATTATGCATTGCGTATAAAGTAAACAATACGATTGTTCTATGAACAAAGGATTGTTGTTTTCTCCCTAGTAGCAACAACACATCTAGTACCTTAGAGATTTCTGCCACTTCCCTAGATTACTAGAGGCATGAACCCACTATCGAGCATAAATACTAACTCTTGGAGTTGCTAGCATCTACTTGGCCAAGATAACGACTAACAACGGAAAGCATGCAAGATCACAAATAACAAAAACATGATAGAATCAATAATCAATCTGAAATAGCATCTCAATATCCATCGGATCCCCGCAAACACACCATGTAGGAATTACAAATAGATGATCTTGATCAGGAACGGAGCTCACAAGATCTAAACATGATAGCACAAAGGAGAATAACCAGTCATCTAGCCACTACATGGACCCTTAGTCCAAGGATGAACTACTCACGCATCACACCGGAAGCTTGCATGGTGATGAAGAAGGCCTCCAGGGTGAATTCCCCTCTTCGGCAAGGTGTCGGGAAGAGCTTCAGATCCCTCCCGATCTAGGGATGGAGATGACGGCGGCTACAGACTCTTTCGTGGAATTTTGATCGGTTACTTAGGGTTTCTATTTCGAAGGCATCTTATAGGCGAAAGGGAGGCCGAGGGGGAGCCGGAGGCGGCCAGACCACCCTCTGGCACGGCCAGGCTAGGCCGCGCGGCCAGGTGGTGTGGCGGCCCCCTAGCCCTTCACCGTCTCGTATTCTGGCTCCTTGTGTCCTTCGGTGAAAAACTGACTTTGGCTTTTGTCCCGTCCAATTCCGAGAATATTTATTTTCTGACTTTTCTAGAACCAAAAACAGCAGAAAATAGGCAGCTGACACTGTGGCTCTTATTAATAGGTTAGTCCAAGAAAGTGTATAGAAAGTACTCCAAAGTTGAAACAAAACATAAGAAAGTAGATAAAACCAAACATGGAACATCAAAAATTATGGATACGTTAACAACGTATCACCAATACGTACCAACTAGCAAATATGGATAGGTTATTATAAACTATAGAAAAGATATGGCCATGACCTTGGTTATCTAGTTTGAAAGCCATGCATATTCTTACATGGTACTTCATATATTGTATACAATTTTTTCTCAAAAGTTATCAAATTTTAAGATTATATTTTTTCCATGCAAATTAGCTAGTGCACATAGTTAGACACGAACAGAGAAAAGAATGGATGTATTTTGTTTTATATTTTTTTTGTATTTTTTAAAAAATGGACGAAATTAGGTGTCATTACCATTCATAACAAAAGGTTGAATTTTGTGAAACTCTCGGTGGTTCTCCAATATCTAACTACTTGGTGACTTTGAATTATTTTAAAAAGTCAAGACCAAGGTATATCACACACACTTTCTAGTTTAAAATTCGACATACTTACTTCAGATTATCAAAAAGTCATTTTATTGCATAGATTTAGCTAGAAAGTTTGAAAATTCATGAAAGTTGGGCATTGTCCATCAAATCTAGAATCTTCTTTTGAAATGTCAAGATGCAGCGATCTACTAGATATGGACACGCTATCATAAACTATAACAGAGATATGGCTGTGACCTTGGTCATCTTGTATACAAGCCTTCAAAATATATTGTTTATCAATTTCGGCAAATGTGTGGAAACTCATTTATATGTTGGTAAGCATACTGTCGCTGGCGTGTGGGTCTAGACGGGGCCAACACGTGAGAGCGGCCGCGTCGGAGTAGCGTATATCGGAAGCTTCAACCTCAAAATTTCCGCATGGCGCCGAAACATCCCGCACACATCTATTCATATATTCCGTGTATCTATTCAAATATCCCGCCCCGCTTTTTGCAAATGCAAAATTCCTCTACTATCCCTGCTCCGGAAACAAGGACCGTGGGAGTACTGCAATAATAGAGGGGTATAGGTGGTAAATGTGCATCATCCCACCTATATCCCCCCATCGTCTCTTCCCCGCCCACACCCCTCTAACCTCGACCTTACTCCAGCTGCTTCACCGCCGGTCCTCTCTTCCACACCAGAGCTCCTCCACTGTCGGCGCTCTTCACCGGAACTATTTCACCGACTCTCTCACTGCACCGGATCTGCTTCACCAACGCCATGACCTACCCTACCGGGGCCGCTTCACTGAATCACTCGTTGCTGACCCCGAAATGCCGAGTCGCCGCCCCCGCCGCCTTTTTTCCCATCCCCGCCGCGCAACGGTAATTTCTGTTGCCCGTTTGCTATATTTTTGGTACTCGTAAGTTACGAAATCGTTAGGATGTTGCTCAATATCCTAGATGCTATTGCCATTTCATTTGCACCCTTCATCTGGTAGGTCATATCCACATCATTAGCTTCTCGCTTTTATTCCCTTTCTTACATTCTCATGCTATTGGTTTAATCCTCCAACACCAACTCATAGATGCTATTCTTTCCGAGCGCTCGCACGGCTCATGCAAACAACTCATAGAGGATCCAACACTGACAATCTGATGTCTAGCAAGGCTGAATTATGAGGTTTCTTTGTGTTACTTAGCCCAGTTTATTATCATGATAATAAGTTGTATAACCTGTATGCCTAATAAGTTAATAAGCCATTCTACCTAAGACCTTGTCATGACATTTGCATTCATGTTCTATTGTGTTTCTATCTGTGAATGCTTAATTCAGAAAATGTCCATCTAGTTTGAATGATATATATGGTCATTTTAATGCTATATTTTGGTGTTCTCACCTGCTTTCATCCTTCCAAACTAGCTATCTAGTTTCAATCATACTTCTGGTAATTTTTAATGCTATTGTTTTGGTGTTTTTCAAGAGTTTTCATCCTTTCAAACCAGCTAACTTGATTACAAATGTCATGTCGAGAAATGACAATGGAGTACAAGGACCAGAGTTCCAATTGCTCGGCTCAGATGCTTCTGGAAGATTGACCAGGAGTCGCACCCGTTCGAGAAGGAGCTACTGTCAGCCTGAGCATGCTACTATAAGTTCATACTTACTTAAAATATCTTTATTTTATATAATACTACTTGTTTCCCTTGTTTTTTGTTTTAACCTCTTTCACCATATTTTAGCAGATTGTAGTTAAAACCTAGCAGGAGTCCTTGGAAGGCAAGACTGAAAGTTGTGACCCCTCTTCCCATTCATCCTACCATTGCATTTCCGAAGAAAACAACTTACTTAATAGTCCACCTAGAACAACTCCTGCAGGTGATAAATATATAAAGACTGTATTGCATGCAGAACGAAAGGGTGTAGCTGCTCTTAGATCTGTAGCTGAAATGTTAAAGAAGAGGACAGATGATACATTGAATCGAATCGCCATGTACCGATCTCTTATTGATGATACTGACACATTGTAATCTTTCAGAATTTCGATCTTGTTGTATAACCTATTGTAACAAACTTTTATTATTGTATAATAAGTAGTTTGAATTTGTGCGTGTTTATTAATTGATGTCTTGATATTCACCTGTTCTACCAAAAGTAGGCGCTAGCAAAAAAGGCCGAAACAGTAACATGTCGGAGCAGTAGCATGCCGAATGTTGAAACAACGTATGCATGGACGACCCAAAATGACTAGAACAGTAAAAAGTCAGAATGGTAGAAGGCCAGAATGGTAAAAGGCTAGAAAGTAAAATATTAGAATAGTAAAAGGCCAGAACAGTAAGACCAGAACGGTAGAAGGCCAGGACGGTAAAGGAATAGAACGGTAAAGGCTAGAACAGTAAAAAAGCCAGAACAGTAAAAGGCCAGAACAGTAGAAGGCCAGAGCAGAGAAAATGCCGAAACAGTGAAAGGTCGGAATCATGAATGGTCTTAATAGTAAATGGCCAGAACAGTAAATGTCCATAACAGTAAAAGGCCAGTACGGTGGCATGCCAGTACAGTAACATGCCGAATAGTGCCGACCTGAATGGGCAAAAGCCCAAACATTAAAGGGTCTAAACAGTAACGAGGCAAAATTCCTAAAAGGCTGGAATAGTAACAGGTTTGAATAGTAAAATGCTAGATTGACAACATTCTTGAACAGTGCTGGGCCGTCTTGGTGCAGACCTCAAGTGACAGCACAGTGTTGGCTAACCTAGGCCTTATATAGGCCAAAATAGTGTCGGATCCGAAAGTGTACGGGCTGCTGCTAGCTGCAGTACTAGACAGATTTAAGATAGTGCATGACGAAACAATAAAGGGCCATGTTCCTATTGGGATCTCCACATGGACCGGCCCATTTAATTATTAGCAGGCATTAGCTAGGTCTGGCTTCCACTACAGTTTCTGTGACCATTAACGGAAGTAACCAGACATTAACGGCAGCTGCCACGTGGTAGGTTGCATGACGTCAACAGTCAGCGCGGCTGGCGAACAGATCTACGACGGAATAAATTTTCGTAGCTAAAGAGTGCGATCCGCCACGGTCGGAAAAAAACCGTGGTTGATTCATTTGTGACAGGGCTTTTACCATCAAGGCCATCCATCGCGGAAGACTTTTTAGCCACAAAAACATACCGTTAACCATGAAAATCGTCTGTTGTAAAGGCTAACTTTTCTTGTAGTGTGGATAGATTTACAAAATAAAAATACTTTAATTTTTTGCCAATAATAGATGTATGTGTTATGCATTTATACTTTTATGTGTTTTATTTAATATTTTAATTGTAATATATCATGTGTTCGTCAGGATGAAAGCAAGTTTATTGCCATGTACAATATGCACATGAACAGAGCCAAGTAACAAGTGCAAAGATGTACATCAGCTTATTTTTAACGGAATAATAGGTATGCACCTCTAATATTTGAAAAGTTGTTTTCACTCATTTTTAGCCATGTACACCTATTGTCTTAAATCTGGCTCCGCGAATGACCGTGCCCTAACACTTTGTGAGTTCTGTTACATCCTTACCCCTATTGTATGCAATGCGCCCGATGGCCACTCATCTCTCCCTCACCCACACTTAATCGTGAGTTTCTAGGGATTCAAGATGATTGTACAAAGCGTCAAAGCTCAACGAATGTGGTAACGAAATGTGTTAAAAGAGGAAAAGTTGCCCTTTCCATCCTCCGCCACACGCCGACAACGTGCATGAAAGATAGGAGATTAAAGGTCATATGTACGATTATCCTTTTTGAAGAAAAAAATACGAAACTCTCATTCTTTGGTGAAAAAATTAGAGGCCATATTAAACAAACTGAAGGTCATTTGCTGAAAAATTAAAATTATGGTTCAATTTATTAAGCTTCCATTTTAAAATTTATGGAATTTGTTGCCTGGGTCATACCCATTATTTAGCAACTAGATGGCATATACATTTACAAATGGTTGACAACTTTTCTCATGTTTAAATTCTTGGATTCTTGATCCATTGAACTTGATTTATCAGCAATTACGAGTAGTGAAAAATAGTATGAGAACATTTAGACCTAGCAATGGCACTTTACTTTTTTGCGTGCATATTTACTAGTCTAGAAGGAAAAAATATGCTCTCTTCCAATCATCTTGTGTTAACTAGACAATTAATCGCGAACCTTCCTTTTACATATTTTTCTTCCATGTCCTCTAATTGGTCTGTGAATGTGTAACAACTTTGTCATTGGAATGCAATTATAGGAGTAACATTCTTCGTATTAACTCTCATAAGAGGCAGTTAGTAGTTTCTCTTTCAAGTATTAGAGGACAACTTCTTTTTTATTAATGTGTATCATGGATAGATTTTCAAAAAAATACTTTAATTTTTTGCCAATAATGGATGTCTGTGTTATGCATTTGTACTTTTATGTGTTTTATTTAATATTTTAATTGTAACGTATCATGTGTTCGTTGGGCTTAAAGCAAGTTTATTGCCATGTACAATATGCACATGAACCGAGCTAAGTAATACATAAGTGCAAAGATGTACGCCGCCTTGTTTTTTGCGGAATAATAGTCATGCACATGTAATATCTGGAAAGTTGTTTTCACTCATTTTTAGCCATGTACACCTATTGTCTTAAATCTGGCTCCGCGAATGACCGTGCCCTTACGCTCTGCAAGTTCCGTTACATACTTATCCTTAGTATATGCAATGAGCTCGATGACCACTCATCTCTTCCTCACCTGCTCACTTAGTCATGAGTTTCTAGGGATTCAAGATGATTGGACAAAGCCTCAAAGCTCAAGGAATGTGGTACTGGAATGTGTCAAAAGATGAAAACTTGCCCTTTATGTCCTCTGCCACACGCCGACACCATGCATACACTATTAGGAAAAGCCTTATCTGTGCTGCATGGGTCTTGGCATTCTGTGGCGCATATGGGATGCGCCACTTTTACCTCGCCACTAAATTGTAATTCTGTGGCGCATATTGATATGCGCCACATAATTCTTAGATTTTTGTGAATATGCGCCACAATTGTTTTTCGAATTTTTTTAAAAAGGCGGGCCAGATCCCGCCCAAAATTTCAAATCTCAAAATTTAGTGGTGCATATTGCAATATATGCCACATATTTTTTTTCGAATTTCAAAAAAATTGGTCCAGATCTAGGCTAGAGGTGGGGGTCGCCGGAGGTGGGTGGAGGAGGAGGGTCACCGGAGTAGTAGTAGTAGGAGGAGTAGAAGGAGGCCGCTGGTGGAGGAGTGGGTCGCTGGAGGAGGAGGTCGTCGGAATAGGAGGAGGAGGTCGCCGGAGTAGGAAGAGGAGTAGGACGCCGTCGGTGGAGGAGGGGTCGCCGGAGTAGGAGTAGGAGGAGGAGGAGTAGGAGGTGGTGGAGGAGGAGGAGGTCACCGGGATGGTGGAGGCCATGGCCGGAGGTGGAGGAGTTCTTCGCCGAAGAGTGGAGAAGGGGGAGGGAGGAGAAGGGGTGGAAGGGGAGGAGAAGGAGAGAAGAAGTGGAGGAGAGGAGTAAAGGAGAGAAGGAGAAAAGAGAGGGAGAAGGGGCACCGACGGGATTCAAAATTCGAATCCCGTCCAAAATTCTGTGGCGCATAATTGTTTCCCCTTTTTTATTTTTTTAAGGAAAAATCTTCTTTTTGAAATAACTTTTCACTCTTTTCGAATTTGGCCAATATGCGCCACAAAAATGTCTCCCCCTTTTTTATTTTTTTGAAGGAAAAATCTTCTTTTTGAAATAGCTTTTTACTCTTTTCGAACTTAGGATTCTGTAAAATCCAGAACGGCCTTTGGCAGTTCAATTCAACTAGGAAATTTTGAGACGATTGTTTTGATAGGTTAAACATTTTTTCTGATATCGTATGCAAAAGTTATGGCCTTTTTATCGTATCATAACTTTTTTTTGCAAAATACATCGAAATTCAAGTTTTTCTATTTCCCCTACAACTATACCCCAAAACATAACTACATCTCATAGGATTTTTTTTTATTTTTTTTTATCATTTTCGTTTATTTTTTATAAAACTAAAAAGGCGAACCATGGGAGGTGGTGTGGGATCTGTTTTCAACTTTCTTCAATACTGTCCACCCAAATTCTATGGTGGGGCTCTCTTTATATATGCGCCACAAAAATACAAAATTCGGCGCATATACATGCGCCACAGTAAGTGGGTCGCCTAATCCTAGAGGTGGGTCCCACCATATTTCTGTAGCGCATGGGCTTTTGTATGCGCCATAGAATGATGAAATTTTTGTGACACATTATGCTGGTGTGCGCCACTGGGTTTATTCTATGGCACATGGTCTGAGATATGTGCCACAGAATAGCCGTCTACCTATAGCTGTTTTCCTAGCAGTGACGAAAGATAGAGATGGAAGGTCATATGTACATTTTCTGCTTTTTTGAAGACAAAAAAGCCATAGACCCCATATTAAACAAACCAAAGGTTATTTGCTATTTTTTAAATGGTTCAATTTATTAAGCTTTTGCTTTCAAATTTATTAAATTTGTTGCTCGGATCATACCCACTATATAGAAACTTGATGATCATATACATCTACGAATGGTTGACAACTTTTATCGTGTTTAAATTCTTGGATTCTTGACCCATTAAACTCAAGTGAGCAGCAATTACCATTAGTGCAAAACAATATGAGAATATTTGGACTTAACGATGGCACTTTATTTCCCAATCATCATGTGTTAACTAGACAATTAATCCTCAATCTTCCTTTTTCATATTTTCTTTCATGTCCTCTCATTGCTCTCTGAATGTGGCACAACTTTGGCATTAGAATGCTAGCATTCTTAGCATTAACTCTCGTAAGAGGCAGTTAGTCGCTTCGCTTTCAAGGTCTAGAGGACAACTCCTTTATTTATTAACGAGTATCATGGATAGATTTATACAGTAAAACACTTTAAATATTGCCCATAATGGATGTCTATGTTATGTATTTATGCTTTATGTGTTTTATCCGTGCTTTTAATATTTTAATTGTAATGTATGAGGTGTTCGTGGGGCTTAATCCAAGTTTATTGCCATGTACAACATGCACATGGACGGAGCCAGGTAATAAATAAGTGCACAAATGTACGCCCGCTTGTTTCAGCGGAATAATATGCATGCACCTCTAATATTTGGGAAAAAATCACCGTTGTTTGAGCTATGTACACCTATTGTCTTAAATCTGCCTCTGCCATGACCGTGCATACTAATTTGCTAATGGAATAATACACAATTTGATCAACTTAGATATAATTGGAAAATTGGCTTCACTATTTTTTAAGCCATGTACACCCATTGTCTGAAATATGACTTCGCCAATGACCGTGCATACCCAGTTTGCTAGTGGAATAATATGCAATTTGATCAACTTAGATGCACCTCTAACATTTGGAAAATTGGTTTCATTATTTTTTTAGCCATGTATACCCATTGTCTGAAATCTGGCTCCACCAATGACAACACATACACAACTTGCTAGTGGAATAATAGGCAATTTGAACAACTTAGACTTGACTATTTTTAGGCGAAGTTACAAAAAAAACCTCCAATTCTGTTTAGCATTCGAGTAACTCCGTCGCTCTCTATGTTTTTTGCATGATAAAATATGTCTCATTTATATCATAAATGTCATAGTACAAGCCACGTAGACATCGACCTGATAAAACTGAAAAAACAGCAGAACGCAAGCCTTTGCACAAATGACCACTAGCCAAGAAAGAAAATTACAATCTAGACAGAAAAATCCCGTGAGCTTGACGCCAACGCCCGTCATCTGTCTCTGGCACCACAACAACAACCACCAAAGGAAAAAATAACAGATCACCTCCTCACCCGAGCTCGATGCGGCTCAATCGCTGATATGCAGCTTTGCGTATCTCCAAGGTAAAACCATTATCGTTGACCGAATCAGACTGGGGCAACACCCGGAACACGCCATCAAACTCCAGATCTAGCACCCCCGCATGACTAAGACGTCAGAGGAGGAAACCATACCTG
Source organism: Avena insularis (assembly GCA_023614405.1). Taxonomy (NCBI): domain Eukaryota; kingdom Viridiplantae; phylum Streptophyta; class Magnoliopsida; order Poales; family Poaceae; genus Avena; species Avena insularis. Next base: position 478,800,758 of record CM042686.1, on the reverse strand, counting down.
CCATCCACGAACCACGGACCCAGCACGCAATCCACCATCTTCCAGATGCCGTCGATGCAGACCACAGTCTGCATCCGCTCTGAAAGAGTATGAGTTTGGCGGAATATGATGGATATATTATTGAGCCTCATGGACGAGTATATATAGGCATATATAGGATTATCTTGGAGTACGAGTCAAGTTAGAACTGTACATAAACATATCCTAACTCTATCTAAACTACCATAACAACCGTATATATACCTAATACTCTAACACTCCTCCGCAGTCGTAGCGGTAGCATCATGAACAACTAAAACATCGCGGACGGTCAGACTGCAGATAAACCGAAGTAGCATCCAGTAGGCTGACATCCCTCCGTAGTCCGAGCGGGAACGTCGTGGACGGTGTCGCGTCACGGTAGCTTAGACTGTAGAGGAAGTTGGTGAGATTCTCAGGCAAGGTGATAGCCCTTGTGCCGATGTCGAGGGAGCCGAGAGCGTGAGGCAGTGCCATGGTCGAGGTAGCCGTGCGATGGGTCACCGTGGTCGATGTCGTGGTCGAGGATGCCGGTGTCGAGGTAGCCGCACGTGAAGCCGCATGCGCATAGCGCGCGAGGAGGATGACGGTGACGCGTCGAGACAGTCGTTGAGGGTGTCGATGCTGAAGTCGATGCAGTCCGAGCCGTCGAGGACGAGGTGCGGCCATAGTTTTGTCAGAACTAGGCGCATGTCGGGGACGAACACACACTCCAGTTTTGCCAGAACCGAGTATGCAAAGAAGAACTCGTCGGTGACACGGTCGAGGCAGTCGTAGAGGGGTCGATGCCGAAGAAGACATTGTCGAAGCTGATGAAGACGAGGCGCTGATCCAAATTTGCCAGACTCGGGAACGCGTCGGAGACGAAGGCACTCCCGGTGTTGCTAGTACCAGGCGTGCGGGAGCAGGTACCATCATGAACTTGTCGCCATGTCAGAAAGACTAGCAGAGGAAGCCTCCAGAGCGGTTGCGACGCGTAGAGCGGCAAAGGGAGAGATGCCGGCGTCATCATGCGTTGTCAGAGTAGAGTAGCAGGTGGTGTAGTCGGAGATGAGATGATGATGCTGGCGGTGAAGTTGTAGTGGACGAAGACGTAGAAGGCAACGAAAACAGCGGCGACCTAGGGTAGTCATGCTGGATGCCTGGAGCGGTGATGGGGTAGTCGACGGGACCTAGGACGGCGAGAGGGCGTCCTGCAGGTTGCCTTGTGAAGCGTGGCGGTGGTACTCGAAGTAGGCGAGGAAGACCCGACGACGTGACGAAGACCATGTGCAGACGGCGGCGATCCGCGCCTTAGGAGATGGAGCGGTGAAAGCCGAAAGCGTCGATGCGAGGGCGGTAGATCGCATGTAGCCACGCTACGACCCGAGGGGGCGGCATAGCTGCAGGGCGCAAGTCGGTGCAGCGACTGGGAGACCACCATCGACGTACACGCCAAGAAATGCGTGTTGGAAGCCGGTAGCATGGACCAAGGCGGCGCTTGCGCGACGAGGCGACACAGCGGCAGCCCGTAGCTCGATCGGTGATAGGCGCGTGCTCGGGGACGTGCTTGGCGTAGACAGGCGCGTGATCAGTTGATTAGGCCGATAGTGCACCATATGCGCCATGACGTGGATGATGCGTAGATCGGATTCGATGGCGGCGTTGTCGGTGAAGTCTTGAACGATGACGACAAAGACGATTCGAGGGGGCGCGGCCGCGGCAGCCTTCCAAGGAAGGCGTAGCAGACGCTGACGGCGCGCGGCGCTGCAGGCGACGGCGTGGTGTAGATCCTCGATGCCGATGGTCGGAGTAGAGGTGCGGCGATGATGATGGCGGTGGACGACTCAATCCGATCTGAGATCGGTAAACCAAAAAAGAAAACCGATCAAGAGATCAGAAAAAAAGACTTACAGGCAGCCGATCATGGATCGGCGGATGAACCCTGCGTACGGATCACGCGGCCCCCGACAGAGATCATGGAGATCGATCCCCCGGGGGTGACGCGGCGGAAGCGTGCGGCTAGGGTTTGGACCGATTAGGCTGATACCATGAAAGAGTATGAGTTTGACGGAATATGATGAATATATTATTGAGCCTCATGGACGTACATAGGATTATGTTAGAGTATAAGTCAAGTTAGGACTGTACATAAACAGATCTTAACTCTATCTAAACTACCATAACAACCGTATATACCTAATACTCTAACACACTCCTTGACTATCTTCCAGGTTCCACGTCGACGCTGGAGCAAACACCGTCATAGCGATGGATCCTGAGGACACACATCCACCACAAGGATGTTGTCACCGTTGCACCATCCTTGCTTGAGTAGGCTGGTATTCAAATCTATTAGGGAATGATCTGACGAAAAATTATTCAGCGTCGCCATCAGCATCCCAAACCAAGACTATGAACAGCCTAAAACGAATCTGCTTTGGCTAAAAATTATCCATACACGTGAATCCCACGGCCCCCTCACACCGATGACCAAGGTTGTCGGCGGAGGCCGGTGTCAGAAGGTTTGTGCTCTAGGAGAAGATCTCTTCGCGTGGGAAAAAAAGTACTACGTCCGTCGCTCTCTGTGTGACCACGTCCAAAGCACTACTAATGGTTGCCACAAAAGACCGATACTAGTACAACTAAATTTGGAAACACGTACTACTTGCAAAAAGCATCGAAGATAAAAAAACACGAAACCCAGCACAAGAAGGCAACCCGAGCAGATTACACTTTTTTTAACAGCACAACGTGCGGATTTACTTTTCCGGGACATGTATGTAGTGTAGATTTCTGCCTTTATCCCTTCAGCCCTTTCGAGACGTGTTGATTTCCCTGCGGAACTTCGTCGGGATCCACCGGGGCCATGGCGGCCCTACACACGCTTTCGCAGGGGGATCTTCTGCACGGGTCCTGAGGTGGCCAGACTGAACTGAATAGAAAATTGCAGCTTGCTAGAGTGGACAGACGCAAGGCAAAAAGTTGATCCGATGCTTTACGCGCACTCATTCTTTGTCATCAGATGCTGCTTTACGCGTCACCGCAGCAACGGCAATTAGTTGAGTGACGCGCTGCTGCTGAGACGGCCCGTTTGCTACGCACGCACGCACGCGAGCGCCCCTCCGCCGCACGTCCCTCTTTGCCGTAACCAGATGGTAACGGTGGTTAGGCAGCCAGCGACAGCTAATTGGCCGTGAACGTTCTCGAAAAAAACTAATTGGACAGATAGGCCCCTGGCTGTTTTGGCTGCACCGTAGAAAACGTCAGCGATTTTGTCAAAGGCCACACGGCGATCTTACAAAATCTCTATCAACGCAGACGAAGTAGCTTGTCAAATGCCAGGAGGAGGACGGTACTGAGATTTGACAAAGCAGGGGCTGTAAGATATGCTAGAACCCTAACGACGTGGCATCCACGATTTGCCGTATTGGCCGAAAGACCAGTAGGACTTTGCTGCGGTGAGCACAGTCACAGCCCAGTAACGTCCCACGATGTGTGGTGTCACATCGCGGCAGTAACAAAGATTTTTTAACTTCCATTGGCAGTTCTATCGGTTCCTTTACAGCGCAACAGTAAGTGCGATGATGCATGAATGGCCCGATCGAATAAACACAGCTGTCTATGAGTGTTTGGATGCACAAATTTTGTGTCCCAACACTACAGATATTTTTTTTTGCAGAAATTGCAATGCAGAAATACACATGCCACTAAGGTCACGTACAATGCGGTGACACCAGACTTTCCTTATGAGTGCCACGTTGGATATTTGCTTAGTTGAAGGAGAGAGAACTAAGAAAGATAAGGTTGTCTTTCCTTAGATAAGGGATCATCTCTTAAAAATAAAGAATGTTATTTTCTTGGTTGTACCATATGTCTTCTCTTAAAAAATAATTTCTTATTAAAAATAGTTAATTCTTATTAATTGGTAGAGATGACACTAAAAAATAATGCATTATGCGACTTATATGTATTGTCTTCTCTAGATGACGTGGAGGCCTAAGAGAAGACATGTCTTCCCTGCCATTGTACATGCCCTAAGATGACTGAAGTGCGGGCTTTGAATTGCCTGGGCAGAACCGGGCCAGAATGGCACTCTTCTTTCTCAACTTCGCCTGTTGTTTGCCCCACTGACCAGAACCGGACCAGATATTGCAATGCAGAAATCAACATGACACTACGATGACTGAAGTGCAGGCTTTGAATTGTCTGGGCTTGGAACAGAACCGGACCAGAACTTGGCCTGTTGTTTACCCCACTGTCCACCCACGATCCCTGAGCACTGCACGGACCCGCGCGGCCACATCGATGGCATCGTTCAGAGGAGGATAGCTCCAGTTGTCTGACATCTGCAATGGAGGAAAGGGTCATACAGGCATGCCATGAGTTCGCCACTGAGATATGTGTGTGGCCGTCAAGGGGAAAAGGGACACTCATTCCACACAATATGGTAAAACTGTAACACAAGTACGGAGTACATGTCTTGGCCTTGGTCTTGGTCTTGGTCTTTGTAAGGAGTAACTAAGAGATGGAAACTGAGAAGGGATAGAAAACTTACATCTTCCGATCCAGTGAAAGGGCGAGCAGCCCCTCGTTTATGCAGAGTGTTGTGAAAATCTGAGAATTTCCACCTGCAATGCTCAGCTCCGACAACATAGACCGGCTTCCTGAAAGAAGCGTGACATGGAGCTTAGCTATGTGTCCTCAAGCAGGAGAACGCTTATATTTACAAGTATGCAACACAGTAACTCACCCAGTGCTGCACGCCTCGCTCAGCATGCTTACTGAGTCCGCTGTTATGATGAAAGCATCGGCCCATGCGAGATGCCCTAGGTGTGGGTTAGGTTCTGCAGCAACATATCCAGATCAACATAAATTCTGCATTTGCACACAGAAATCAAAGCATCTGACTGATGCCATTTTTCTTATCGAGTATCTACCTTCACCATCCCAGATGTAAAACTTAGGATGAGTGCTGAACTCTTTCAATATAAGATTGGCCACCTGCCAAAGAAAAGGGTTTACAAATTTAAGTACGCACAACGCGTAAAACAAGATATGAGCAACCCATATGGTCCTACCTTTTGTGGCGTTCTCCTGGAAAATGAAATTCTGACACTTCCACAGGTCTCTAGAACATTGTGCAGTGAGCTTACCAACTGCTTGGCAAGGTCTACACCATAATTACAGTTTCCTGAGAATCAAAGATGTTATGAATTAGTTCTATATTTATCAGTGGGTAAGCAGAAACTGGTCAATCTGTGCTCTAATTTTTTTAAATGTATGAAGCGAGTGAAGGCATAAAAATGCCTCATATTTTTTTAGCACCAAGAAGTAGGCATATATTTGAACAAGATATCATTAGCCAGATATTAAAAGTTACACTGCACATATCCGAAAACGCCACTCCTGTGTGTGAAGGGATAGAGAAAAGAAAACTTGTGGAATGCAAGATTTTTTTACATGAATGAGATAAATAGAAGGTGTGGCTTTGAGCTTTATTTGATCTCTCCTATTGCTTTGAGCGTACAGTCTAAATTAAATTCCACAACTGAATTGCACGATACAAAGATCACATGCAAATTAAATCAACTTGTTATGCAGCTTCATGATTTTTTTAAGAAGAAAAACACAGTATCAAAATGCAATTCCTGATAAACTGCAGATTTAGGATTAAGGCCTTTGGGAAATGCACGTACTACATCTTTTTTTGGAAGCTTTAGCTTCATGATGCAAACTAAAGGTAAATAAGCAGTTATGAGCTAGCAGTACTCAATTAAACCTTTTGAGTGGCTGATATTTCATGCCAGGGGCACATAAGAAGCTATCTATTTTGTAATTGTATGTAGGGCATTTGTGTCTTTCCCTCCTTGTCAGATGGCACGGCAACCAAATATATGAGAAACCGCTCTAACTGGAGTGCGGAAGTGATGAGGTACACAGGTGTTGATACTAGGGTGAGATAAAGGTCATGAGTCCGCAGAAATCAAGCCACATGAGCTCCCATTCGGCTACCACGCTGAACTGGCAAGGAAGACATCAGTTAGCAGTGGTTTATTCGATGACATGTCATGAACAGGTATTATTTGTTGGTGGCACACAGCGGGTTTCTCCAACATCAGATAGACAAACAGGCAAGAAGGAGAGGAGGGGTATACTTGTTGGTCCTCCAACGTTTACTACAACCAATGGCTTTGGCAAGGAAGCAAGTTCACCATGCCAGTTTGTAGCAGCAATGCGTAGTGCAGCAGAATCTGCTTGGTGAAGTGCTCCAGCAGTCAGGACCTGGCTTTCCGAAGTTCGAAGTTAACAATTGGAACAGCTGGGATGAAAACATATGAAATAATTTTGCTTGCAAGAGAAAAAGCAGCATACCACATTTGGCCCTGGTGGTTCTCTTGGAGTAATCCATCTCCGGAAAAGCCACGGAGCTTCTTGTTGTCCCTTTGCAGTTAAAGCATAGTAATCATGACGGGGAGTCACCACCAAATCAAACCTATCAAGGCGATATCTGGGGTGTTGTATCTGACACAATAAACACAAAATGGTTACAGCTAAGGTCAGATCTATATAATTATATGGCAAACAGCACAATGTATCATACCCCTAGCTGAGTAACAACTGATAAATTATCAAATAAGCTACTGGTATTGGTTTCAGTATTCTACCTGAATGACAAAGACATTATCTGGAGCTAAACACCTTACAGAGCTTGCATATGATATGGTATTACGGCCACAAGCAACAACTACTGCCAGGCCTTCCCTGAAAGAGAATCAAACTTTGAGGAAACAGAGCAAGAAAATTAGAAGCTAGGAACATTTGAAACCTTATGGCACAAACATTCTACAGAATATTTAGACCACTCTATACTTTGCATATGACATTGACCAACCAGAATTATGTTTTAGTAAGTATCACATTCCGTGCAAACCATAGGGAAAGTCCATGATGAATTTCTAAGATGAATACTAAAAGTTACTGATTCGTGTATTCTGACAAGGGATTGGAGCAAAACATTCAAAAGTGGCACGGATGCAATGATTAATATAAAACAGTGCAGTAGTGCACAAACAGCAAATCAACAATATTAAGAAACATGAACCTTACTTCTCAAAGGTATCACGGACCAATGTCACAATCTTTTTGGTGTCTGCTTCCAGTACAGAAGACAGTCCAAAAGATTGCACATTACTGACAGAATAAGGTGCCAGCAGTTTTCCTTGAAACAGTGTCGCGAATGTCGTATTAGACAATATATTTCTGAGTACTTGGTCCAAAATTCTATGCAAGGAGATCGGTAGAAAGTGCAGCCACTTGTTGATTCCTCCTGTTGGCCTGATAATACGCTGCATGACCAAACATATTTCACCAAACAAAAAATAACAATGAGCAGTAACTCAAGATCCGCAAGAACAGCAAAAAAAGATATAGAAGAGGTAACTGGTAATCATACGAAATTCTAGATAATACAAGCTACCGTCTGTTTGAAACTTTACCCAATGGGACCTAACAAAAATACGGAGAAACTAAAAGATAGTGAAATTTGAAATATCAACAAATTTTTGTTTGCCTTGTATTAAGCCCCTCTTGTTGGTTTTCTTATTTATGTTGTTAACCAAGCTAATACTGACAAGTATATGTGTAACAACAATAGACAAGAAAGAAATGGCAATCTATTTTACTTGTAACAACAATAAACAAGAAAGAAATGACAATCTATTTTATGTGTAAGAACAATAAACAAGAAAGAAATGAAAAACTATTTGACGTATTTCAGCTTCAAGCCATTCCCATATTCCAGTTAATAAGTCATAACCCAAAATTACTAAGGCACTATTTGTTACTGCAAACCAGCAAAGGCCAGGCCGACAATTAATTGGTACAAGATTCAGAAATGAACTTGCTGAGACATTTCAGAATCAACTTGATAGTTGACAGTGATGTTTACACTGGACACATACTCTAATTTCTAGCAAAATCCATTAGAATTTTAATTAACACAAACCCCTCTAAATTCCAGAAGCAATATTCTTACATTATTTACAGAGGACAAGACTATATATCATGCTTAAACCATGATTAAACCTCCCAAAACCAAGCCTTCAACGGACAAGGCACCAAAAATATACAATGCATGTTGCTCGAATGCTCGTATTCTCTAGCAGCTTGAGTTATGAGTGATGACTAAGTTGTCATGAAACTTAGTATCTAACAACAGACATATCAAGTACAATGTTGCATCAGAAATATAAGATGCCATGACCAATCTCTATCTCTTCTTATCATCTCCTCAGGTGCAAAAGGACGCCACATCATCTGAAATGCTTTCTAGCGTCTGATAAGCATACAACAAGCCAAATACATCTTTAGAGCTTCTTCTAGAAATTCCACTTTTAAGGAATACCTGAATAGGCAGAGCACTGTAAACCCATTAACATGCAGAATCCACTCCTGGCACATATATATTACAAAAACTATACATGATTCCACTAACTAAAGCATACACATTTTGCTGGATCTTCTTAATTGTAAGCAAACCGGTAGCAAGCCACCAGGTTTATTCTACTAAATTAGTGAGCCATATACTTAATGCCGCTGTAAGCTGATGACATGAGTAACACAGATACCAACAGCGTACATACGCAGACAATTCAAACGCTAGTTCAGAAAAAATGAAACGGAGCCTTCTATGACTAACAGCGAACGCGTGCCATGGCAGGCTGAGAGGAAACGAGCGGGGACGGGGCTTACGAAGAGTGTGAGGCGGTCGGCGAGGCCGAGTGCGCGGACGAGGCCGAGGCACTGGTTCTCGGCGCCAGCGCAGCCGTTCCCGATGACGACGGCGCGGCGCACCGTGCCGACGCCGCCGGCGAAGATCTCCGGCGCACGATTCCCCCCGCCCGGCGGCCACAAAGGCCGAATAGACATGGCTCGACAGCTTCGAAATCAGAGTGGGAAGAGCTGTGCGCTGTGCCTGTTGGCTGTGGCTTGGGGAGCAGGAAGCGGACGAATCAGTGAAGAGGGGTGGCTCGAACGTCGATGGCGTTTGGTGTCAGCCAGTCTTGCGAGACAAGTATGGTTTTCCATTTATTCCTTTATTTATTTGCGTCTGCTGGACTACCCGGCGGCGGGAGGCGCGGGGCGAGGGAGACGGAGGAGAGGAGTGGCCTAGTGGGAGAATCGGAATGGAAGGAGCGGCGCCGGCAGGGAGGCGGCGTTGTCTTGGGTGGGAATTAGGCTGGGCCGTATATGTGGTGGACAGGGCCAAATGTTGCATTTGACTGCTGAAGAGTTGGCTAGACGAGAGTACTAAGGCTGTGTTCCGTAGCAAATTATTTTTGAAGTATTTCAGCAATACTGTAGTTTCTCAAAATACTACAGTTTAAAATACTTTGATGTGTTTGGCTATGATTAAATACTGTGGTATTAATACTTTATTATCTCCTAAAATGTGTTATTTTTGAAGTATTGAAAAAACAACTTCGGACCTCTTTTTCTAAAACTGAAGTATTACTAGCCCAGGCAAGTAAATACTATAATCTTGTAATACTTCAGCTTTGTAAAAACTTTGTTGCTAAACGACGCCTAACTTTCTTGTAAACAGCCTGAGTGCTGAGTGTACTGGAAACACATATCAATAAAGAACTCCTGAGTTTGCTCGCAAAAAAATCGATCTGGCCACCGAATTTGGGGAAATTGGAAGAAGTAGAGAAGAGTTGGGAAGGTTTCGGCTCCGTTTGGCATCAAAGTATTTTTTAAAGTATTGACGGAATACTTTGGTTTCTGAAAAAACTGAAGTATTAAGTACTTTGAGGTGTTTGGATCCAACAAATAATGTCTGTTTCGAAACTGAAGTATACTCTAAAACTATGCTTTTTTTAAGTATTTGAGAAAGAGGCCAGATCCACTTTTTTCTAAAACTGAGAAAAGAGAAAAGCTAAAGTATTGCTTTGATATGCACTTACTGTAGTATTGACATACTTTATTTTTTAAAAACTTTGTTGCCAACTAAGCCTTCAGTATTTAGCTGTTACAACATGATGCTTGTCCCTGATCGAATCACTCGCCTTTTTATTATCATTATCACTAGCAAATTGCCCGTGGGTTGGTTACAATCATATATACCATGAGCTAGTGTGTCACGCAATATCTATTTGTGTTAAGAATAACCATTTTTCCCATTGGATACAAATGAAAAATTAAAGCTACCCCACATGATTCTGTTATGGTGTGAATTAGACTTGTACAAAGGACAATGCAAAGTCAGCCGATAGCTAGCTCGAAACTAAATCAGCAGAAATATGTCAGGATCACGTCACGTGCATAGCAACAGGAAAATTAAGATTCTAATAGTTCCACATTAACAGTGTCAAAAAAGGTAATTTTAGAATTCTCGTAAACATCAAACAACATTGTCCATTTTGAGCAAAGGCATAACACTGTATGTATGGCAAGGCATGGTCACTAAACAGACACTTCGAGAAATAAAATAGGTTTTAGGATGAGCTAGCCCGAGATTCTTATGAAACGGTAACATTTCGTATAGAAGAGAAGATGCACGCTTGCACTTAACTCTGTTTCCTTATCTTTTCCAATATCATCATTTTTCTCCTTAACCAAAGAATGCATTTTCAATAGATTACTCTCAAGAATCAATACCCATTTTGTACAAGAGTTGCAGGCTGCCAATCAGGTCCATAGCTTTTGTACCTGAGTTCCAAAGTCATGAGCTACAATATTCCTCGATTCTACGGAATTTAATCTCTGGCCAAATTGACATGTATTCTATTACCTCCTAAAGAGTAGCCCTATAGGTAGGCCAGTCCTCAAGGAGGAACATAAATTACTTCACCGTCAACATCCAAGACAATGTAAATGACATGGTTCAGAAGTATCTTGAGTGGAGAATCATCATAAGAGCGTGACTAACAACACCCGTAAACAGCCTAAACTGATATTTTTCCGGCGAGTTTACGGACTATGCGCCGCGTGGACGAGCTAACGGAGCCCGTATATGGCCTAGCCCGTAAAGAATTTTAACCGGGCCCCGTAAAAAGCCCACTCTGCCCCCTACTAGTACAGGTCGACGCAACCGACACAGGTCAGAACCCGCATTCCTCCGCCGCATCGAAACCCTAGGCTCGCGCCGTCGCCGCTCACAGCCCTCTCCTCCGGCGAGCGATTCGCGCGGCTCCGGTGCCAGATCCCCGCCGTAGACGAGTGGATGTCCATCCTTCACAATGGATGCGGACTGGGGGTGGCCGTAGCGGCGGGGGAGGAGGAGGAGGAGGTGGCCGCCAGCTGCTTGGCAGCTCCTCGCCGCATCCGTGCGGCGACGAGGCGGCGAAGGCGCTGGTGCGGTCCATCGGTGCCAAGCGGCGGGCGGCCCGCCGCTGCACCAACTGGGAGCTCCGTCCCCCGCCGTCGCTTGCCCCCTACACGGACGGAGCCCGCACCACGCCGGCGCCGCGAGGTCCCGCTCCGCCATTCGCCATCGGCGAGGCTTCATCGTCGGCCTCGTCCCCGTCCCCGTCCCCGTCCTCGTGTAGGCGCCGCGGCGACGAGGAGGAGATGGACCAGCTCCGCAAGGCGCTCGCCTCCTCCGCGGCCGACCGGGAGGAGAAGAGGCGCCACGAGGAGGAGGAGGTAGCAGCCGTCGTCGCCGCAGTGGAGACGGCAAAACGACAGGAGGAGCTGGAGGAGGCCCTCGCAGCTTCGTGTCGCAGAGGAGCTGCAGTAGTCCGGACCCTGTGCCATGGAGACGGACATCATCGTCCTCAACGACTAGGTCGACGGCGGGGCGCTCCGGCGAGGCTACAGAGCTCGAATTTTGGCCAATTGAGGATGCGGCGGTGTCCTCCGGCGAGCTCTCCACTTCTATTTTAAGTTTTAGGTGTAATTTTGTATGTAAATTATATGTATGAACGAGAACGATGATCATCGACGTGCGCGAGTTCGATCTTCCCGTGGATTTTCGAATTTTGGCCATTTATAGTTTCCGAGAAAGGGCACTGATCTACGTCGGTACCCTCAAACGTGTAAATTGTGAGTACCAGGCCCGTACTCGTGTTTTATGGGTCGGGCGTTTACGATTGCTGTTAGTCATGCTCTAAGCTCTGCCACACGCAGACAATGACAAGCCATCGTGCTAAAGCCTGGACGATTGATTACCCATAGCTTCATCCACTTTAGAATCTATGTTCAGTTTGGTTCAACCCGGCTATGAATTTGCATCAGCCAACATGGTAGATCAATGTGAAGATCAAACAATATATCTCTAGAATCTGCATTGTCTATTTTGAAGAATAGAGGTTGAAAAAAATGAGTTAAATAGATGATCAAACCTAAAAGTGAAGTCAATTGGCTAGACTAACCCTTACGGTGACTAAGGAAAGGATCACATAAGATCCATACAAAAATAGTAAATCAAGCGCTAATCATCTTGGGATATAATTAAGAAAAACAATAATTTCACTAACCAAAAGATAATGGCTCGAAACAAGCAAAAAAAAAATGATTCAAAAAATAATCTGGTAAGCATCCCTACGATAATAAATCAGACTACCAGAAAGTTGCCCAAAGCTAAAACGTCACTATTTCAGGTTTTCCTTCTGGACCAAAGTTAAGTGTGAAGTTCTTATCCCAAGATTACTCTGACATGGTGTTGAAATAGTCAATATCAATGAAAAAAATCAATGGTTGGAAAGTTAACATCAAAGAAATCCTACCGAATAATAATACTAATTGTCAGTTCAACGCTTCAAAAATCATGCAAGGAACTAAATGAATCAGGTAGAATAGTTTGTAGTAGAAGTTCTTTTCCATTGAATCAGGTAGAAAGAAGGAAAACAAAGTACACCGTTGGCATTGTTCTAAAAACAATAATCCCTCTGATCTGTGATAGGTTAATAAATCAGCGACACATATTATAGATCGGAGGTAGTAGAAGAATTCACAGATGCGGTGGTACACACAAAAGTACAACGAAATTTTCTGAAGACCTCGCCAAACGGATATGTCGGTCAGCTCTACTGCACACGAGATTTCCTCACATATGCAAGCATTCGAACGTAACATCGAGGGCTACTCCCATCGGAAGTTACTCCCACCAGGACCGCTGGTCACGCACCCGATAAAAATATATCTTCCAACGAAGTCGACAAAAACAACTTACACCGCTACGAACAAGATCCGAGTAGAGAATCTCCTCGGATGAAGATCATCTTCAAGCCTATGCTCGGCTACAAGCAGCCAACCATAGCCTCAGAGGCTACCCCATCGGGAGCATTAGTCGTGTACTCGATAAAAACAATTCTCCAACAGAGACGACGATTAATACTTGCAATCAAGAAGAACAAGACTCGAGTCGAGTACCTCCTCAGATGAAGATGATCTTTGAGCCTAGCCTCGGGACTACTCCCATCGGTAGCGCTGGCGATGCACCCGATAGAAACAACAAGTTCTCCAACAGAGTCAACAGGAAAAATATCTACATCCGCAAGAAACAAGACCCGAGTCGAGTACCTCCTTGGATGAAGATGATTCTGAGCATGCTCAGATGCAATCATTCGAACATAGCCACGGGGCTACTCCCATAGGGAGTGCTGGCCGCGCACCCAAGGCAAAAAGCAAAAATCCTCCAACGGAGTCGATAGAAGAATAAATTTGAGCCTACCCAAGCGTAGCCTCAATGGTTACTCCCATCAGGAGTGTAACATCCCAGCATTAGAGGTTAGGATTAAACAGATATCAGGTGTGTGCACTGCATGCATGGATAGAAAATCTGAATAATTTTCGCGCTTTTGAATAAAACTTTTCAAAGTGATTGAAACTTCTTTTAACTTGATGGAACTGAACTAGATCATCAAGTTGAGTGTGATAAGATTCAATATGACCTTTGTTAAAAACTTATTTTTGGTAAAGGTAATTTGATATATGGATAGATCAAATGTAATAAAACTAAACCACAACACATTATTTAAGGATTAATACCAGATCTTCTAGAGGTAATGTCAAGGTATTCTTTACAACAATACATGGATACCAAATCAAGTATGTAACTCAAGTAAATGAAAACCAGAACTAAACCTTGATGTACGTGCTTACCCTATATATTCCTACCATGAGCATCATGGTAGTTCCTAAATACTAACCCCTTTATCACAAATAGTGTAAGAGGTAAGTCAATCCAAGACCATTCACCACATATTCTTCTTACCATATTAATTGATGTCATTCCTATTAAACCATGTTATAGTGTCTGTTGATCAATTCTTGACCTAGCAATTCTTGAACCATTAGCCTTGACTTACTATCTTGTCCTTACAAAGTTTTGAAGTAAAGTAATAAGAAGAAGGAATCATTTATGATAGAATGAGTCATCCTCACTAGAATGAGAGACTTAGTGGAGACAAAATCATTTGATGTTGGAGGAGTGAACTCACTCATGGGTTAATTAGAAGAAGCATCTAGAACTAAGAGATAAGCTAATAATTAAGGAGTTAAGAGAAAGTTAGTGAGGATAGGGTACCAAGGAGTAGTCTTGTTGAGATAAGTATATCCATAGAGTAAGCCTTATTAACAAGATAGACCATATAAGAGACTTGGTATAGTGCAAGTTTATTACTTAGCTGAGAATAGATCTTGACCAGACAATTGGAAGTCTAAGTTTAGAGTGATCAAAGGATGGTGGTCAGTATTCTCAAGTCAGTTGGGAGTAATTGACATGATATTATATAGTTGTTATTGGTATATCAAGCTAGGCAAAACCGTATTAAGAAAAGTAATCAAGATTGATCATGAGAAGTCAAGCAAGTGTATGATCCCCACATAAAAAGCTAGTGTATGATGATGAAGTATGGAACACGAGTTTTATGGTGTAGTGGAAGATATGGTATTTCAGCCAAGATAATACAAGAATAATCTTGTATTATGGGAGTAGTATCATACCTCTTCTAGAGGATTGGTATCATTTATGATGTAGCGAGGATTGTAGTCTCACAAGCCTTGGAAGTAAATGGTAGAAGGATGTTAAAGGAACTAATGCATGGAGTTAGAAATGACTACATGTATGAATTCATCAAGGGTAGCTAAAAAGTAGAAGTTATATGTTAGAGGAAGAATGGAGAATGAGTAGTGAAGAAGTGATAACACCATGTCATCATATGGTGATGGATATGGTGGAGCCAAGTGATTGGTTTATTCAGGAAGCTATGTTTCTGGTGAATAAAATTAGTGATTCATAACTAGTATATTTAGGAAAGGAATTCCTTAGTTAGGGGCCAAGACTTATAAGGTATGGAAGAACTTCTTGAGAAACCTTTCATTAGGACCATATCAAGCCAAGACTAAGTCAAGCCATGTCTAGTTATAGATCAATTTCATTCTTCTAAACCCTAACACAAAGTTATTAGAGAACCATCAATATCACCTTTATTTATTAAATATTTTAGAGAATGTTATACTGCTAGGTTACTCTAGTTTTGGACATCAACCATAGATAGAAATCAAGAATCTTTAAAACCCTAGTTCTATAGCAAGGACAAGGAAGGATTGTGAGTGTAGGAAAATCTCTAGCTTTCGTAGAAAGTATTCGTGATTCAAAACCCTAAATAAATCTTGCTTGGCATATAAATCGCATGCCTCACTTAAGTAATACTTGCTACCAAACATTACATGTAAATCACATACTTAACTCATGCAGGAGAGTGAAATCATTTCCTATATTTATTTAGCTAAAAAAGTGTTTCAAAGGATAATTTTAAACCCTAAACCTAAGTGGGATTTAAATAGATGGATCACAATATTGAAAAGCCACAATATTGAAAATCACCATGGTAGTTGCCATGTATAATTTTTTTATCCTAATACTAATCTTTATAGACGCTTTAAAATTCTATCAATTCCAAATAGAAATGAAGATCATGCTCTGGAAAATTCTCTAAGTATTAAACTAAAATCCTAAAATCCTAATGATTATTTATTCTATCTAATAGAAGAACCCTCATATAATTATGAAATATGGTAATTAACATAAAGTATTAAATCCAATTGATCACAATGAACCCCTCCAATATTCTAAACGTTTACCAAAAGGTTGTGGTGATTCAAATCTTGTAGACATCAAGTTTGAAATGAATTTGTAAAATGGAAAATAGTTTGAAACAATAAAAAGGAACAACACAGTCTAGTTCCTGGCATGAAGCCCATTTCTTTGCCAGTCTATTTGCCTCCTAGCACAAAACAACAGCCTATCTCGCTTGCTTTCTCGCAACCCATCTCGGCCCAGACCCAGATACCCCTTCGTCGTCGTCTTTCTCCACGAGCTAAGCAGCAGCGTGGGTGCGCTGATGTCGTCTTTGCGATTCCTGCCGCTACTGAGGTCACCTTGCGAAGATAAGATCACCACGACGATGCCCTCGATCTCCTCTCTCTTCTCATCCCCATTTCTGTTTTTGTTTCGCTCTGCGACGCTTGCGCGTAGAGGCTTCTGAAACCCTAGCTGTGGGTGCCTCACCACCCCGACTAACCCGAGCTTCCCTTGCTCGTCCAAAGTCACCATCATGCTCTACGTGTTCTCCATGTTCGTTTGCCCCTACTAGCTGAAGCCAGGGGGCCATCTCTTGCTCAGAATCGAGCTTGGCATCGTCTATTACCGAACTTTGTCCACCATTAATGTGCCACCGTCCAACCTCCTCAAGCCCCACCGACCGCACCATCGGCATCCCGGTGAGCCAACGGTGCTAAATCACCTCTCCCTTCCCCCTCTCGCTCTGATTACTGTTGTCGTCGTGCTTCACCATGCGCCACCGCTTAAGTTTGCCGTCGGCCATGTTTTGTTGATCACTACGTGGCGGCGCCACCACCATATGGTTCACTGCATCGCGCTAAGTCCAATGCGACCAACCGTGCAAGCCGGCATGGCCTCTGTTGCCGCCGACGATCACCGTTCGCCACGGTGGTCATTGTGGTGACATGTCGCCAACATGGTGTCCACATCGTGCTAGCGTTGGCACTCACTATAAGAAAAGTTGGCTTTTACAACGGATGATTTTTGTGGTTGAAGGCCCGTATTTCGTGGGTAAAGTCTTCTATGATAGATGTCCATCGTGGTAAAATCCCCGTCACAAAAGAATCTACCACGGTTTTTTCCTGATCGTGGCGGATCGCACCCTTCAGCCACGAAAACTTGTTCTATTGTAGATCTGTTCACAGCCCCGTTGACTGCTGACGTCATGCAAGATGCCACGTGGCGTAACAGATTAATGCCGATTACGCCGTTAACGATCAAAGAAACCATGGCAGAAGCCAGGCCCAGACTAGGCCTGCTAAATATTAAGTGGACCGGCCCATGAGGAGAGCCCAATAAGAAGAAGACCTGTTACTGTTTCATCCAGCACTGTTTAAAATGGGCCAACTAGTGCAGCCATCTACGACCCGTGAACTTTCAGGCCTGCGGTAACCCAGCATACCACTGCATGATGTAGTACACTATAGTTGTTGACATAACACCAATGAAACACCATTCACTAGTATTACATCCCTCAGAGTGATACAACAAAAACACAGCATGTCCAAGACAAGGCTGTAGATTACAACTTGACTCTTTACAAAAGATCCAGATAACACTCTAGGCTAAAGAGAGAGAAAGAAACTTTTTACAAAGAAGAAACATAAATAGTAACTTAGAACTATATAGCTAATAAGACTAGCATCTAAACTATCTGGCCTGCAATTACTGCTAGTGCCATGCTCTATAGAAGTAGGTTTTATGGCTAGAGTATCTACTCCTATCTAATCAAGATCTTCGCCTTTGCTTTGGTTGATGTATATGTTGACTTCATCATATTTATTGAAGAACTTGAGCTGTCGATGATGGTTTCTTGAGAAAAAATTGATGTTGACGTCTTCAATGGCTTAGAACCTAGCAAGGAGTTAAGAAGATACGGTTGAGTCTGAGCGTACTCGAACTTCACTAAAAGGTGTATGATGCACTATATCTAAAAGGCAGACCAAGGTCATAGGCAATGCAGGTTTTCGTAGATATTTCTTCAAAGGTTGCTTTTATTCTGAAAACTATGTCCGACAATCTTCATAGGTTGACTAGAACCTTCATGGGGTTCCTTTCCTACCGCGTTCGTAGCTCCTTCATAGAACATGGAGTAACATGTTACAGTTCTTACACTCTGCAGAGGTGTGTTGCTTTACCCATGAGAGACCTTAGCCTTGTTGCACATCCAAGTCTAGAGCTTGTCCCTACTTCCTTGGTATGGGGCCTAGTCTAAGATCCAAGCCAATAACCTGCCCTTCTCGCAACCCGCATCAAGACCACGATCCCCAAGAGCTCTACCATGAGTCTGATTCAGGTAGCCCCTCAAAGACTCTATAAGCGGCTCTGCTGGCGACCACCATTAGCTATAGTGAACCTCCACCAAGACAGCTATGCATAGAAAATCTAGACACCTAGATCGTGGGGCACTAAGGGGTCCCACCCATGTGCTAGATTCTTTGGATTCTCCACGAGAAATCTTCAGCTTCACGATAAGGTCATTCATCCATGTGAAAGGAAGAATATCCAACTGACTTCTTCGTCCCATTCCAAATCTCATGGTTAACGCGTAATATACGATGCTAGAATCACTGGCGACATTGGTTGTTAAATCCTAGATATTATGTTCCTTTACCATTGGGCCCCATGTCAGTGAATTATTACCTCTTGGTAAATAATCCATAATCATATTATTATGAAAATAGTGTTTTCGACCTTTTTTTGAAATCACGGTGATGACAACATTTGAGTTACAAGCATTTGATAGAAAATAATCAAAGGACATGAGCAAGTTGTGAACTTGCCTTTTGTGATTGCAGATTATGTAATCACGGCTTGAGACAATAGAAGATCCAAATTCTGTAAACAACATCATTGGTCCGGTAAGGACAAATGTTTAAAGAAGCAAGATGCAATTATGCATAAGTAATGTAATGCAGTTTGATCACCGCGAATCCCCAGAATATTCGTATCTAATCTAGGGTTTGAAAGCTTGTGGTGATATCTTTAGAATGTGTTGCACTTCTAGATTAGTTTCACACTTGTGCTTCTTCTTAAGGCTTGTGAGAGTGTGTGTGAAACAATATGTAAATACAACAAGTAGCATGTAATACTAAACTACTCAAATGTGGAATGGCACATAAGAAATGCTTGAATAGGATTGTCAATTCATTAGAGTCTTCCAAATGTAGGATTACTTTTAATACTTCTTAGAAGAATAACTTTTGAGGAAAATATTACTTTACAAAGTAAAAAGTATTTAAACTTAAAGCTAACACTTCAAGATTTTCTTATTAATTAAAAGTATTAAAGTAGAAAACAATTAGTATTTTTTAATAGCTATTCAACTAGCAAGTGGAGACTTTTAAAACTTCATGAAGGTGAAGCAAAAGAATTATGCCTTTATGGAAGTGGTGTTCTCTTGATTTTATAAGTGAATAAAATCACTTACTTATTATAGAATTAATACTCATTTCTATAAACATGGGAATTGCATCATGTTAAATACTTAAAAACTTTGTTTAGCTTTTAAAGTGGATTCCCAAACTTGTAAAAGAATTAGTACTCAAATCTTGATGATTTTATAACTGATAAAATATTTTTGGAGAGTAAGACTTACTTAATTTTAAATGGTAAGACATATCTTGACTTCACTTAAACATCAATTGAACTTGTTATTTCTTTTTTTAGACTTTAAAAAAATTATGTCAAAGGAAAAGTAAAGATTTATGTATTTTAATGAATTAAAATAAAAGAAAAGAGTTTAAACAAGATTTGTTAAACCTTTACCTTTTATTTTACTTCAAAAATGAGAGTTTATATTTATAATGTGTAGATTTTATTTTTGTGATCATTTTGGTATATTATAAATATTTTTATGATTTTTAATTAATAAGATATGATTTTTAAGTTTTATCACTTTATGAATACTAAATAAATAATAAAATTTAGTTAAGTGACACAAAATATATGAAACAAGTTTATAAATGTAGATTTGTTTTTCTAAAAATTTTGGTATCTTATACTTATTTTTAAGAATTTTTCAATAATAGAATATATACTTTAAAGATTAATCCTTAATAGGTTATTTACTACTAATAATAATTATCTTATTTAAGTTGGAAAATAAAATATTATAATAGTTTTAGGTTATAGAATTTATTTTCTGAACATTTTGATATATAATATATATTTTCTGAATTATAAAACAAAAGGATATTGATTTAACAAGATTTAATCATTTTATTAAATTTCTAGAAATTATTTATATTAGGATTTATACTATTTTAACTATTTACTAAATGGGGACATAATTTTTCCACGGTTCAAAACCTACCTAGGTCACAGACATGTGGGCAATGGCCATGTCATACGCCAGCATGGGGCCGAAGACCTAGTCAGCAGGTAGACTCAGCCTTGACATGTGTCGAGATAGCGTCCTAATGCCGGTGAGGTTCGAGGCAGTGCGGCGGTGATCTGGCGGGTTTTAGCATGCGTGGTCACTATGGTTCGAATAGTGCAGCAGAACCTATTAGGAGCAGCGCCTTCGCTAGCAAATAGTCACCGAAAAATAATTTAAACTAAAGCGCCCGGTCTTATTGGCCTGCGTCGGGCTGACTAGGTATATGACCACGATCTAGCAAGAAAGAGGAGATCTAGAGATCGCCACAACACAGTGCTCGCATGATAATGGCCGAGGCTTGGTGGACTATTGACGGTGAATCGTAATGGCGTGGTGGCCGGTGGGATGCCGAGCTTGATTCCGACCGATTCGAGGTGCTGCCGACTTACTGACTTGGTGGGAGAGGAATGAGACCACTAAGCGCATCCGGTGGTGTCTTAATGAAGCCGAGCGTATGAATGGCGAGGACAATGATCCCGATGAGCAAGGGTTTGGTTCGTGAGCGAGAGAGAGTGAGAGAGGATGAGAATGGGCAAGGGCATCACGGTGGCGGTCTTATCCTCCGGCGATGATGGCGTCATCCACGGTGGTGAAGCTTCTTGACATCGGTGATTGGTATCGCGGCACTAGAGCTTCCAAGGAGCGCTTATGATGCGGAAGGCTAACACATTTTTGTAGAAACCCCTCGTTTTCTATGAATCAACCCAGCTGTCCACATTGATGTCCCACCTGTTAGTGAGAGAGAGGATGAGTGGGCTAGCGTTACCTGCTTGAGCCACGGTGAGTGAATGAAAAATGCTGGTTCTGCCTAGGCGGCGTGTAGGAGATGGGCTACGGACTGGTTACATTTTAGTTATTCTTGATTCCTTTTCTATTTCTGTTTCTTTTTACTATTTTTATAAAATCTTTTCAAATTTTGTCTTCTCAATGTTTAAAGTCTCCAAAATTTTATGGAACAAATAGAATACTATAGGGATCTTTTGAGACTAAGTGGTTCTTATACTTTTCATGTAAGCTCATAAAGGAATTATGTAAATATAATGAGGTATTAAACCCTGGTGTGCATAATATATTGATTTAAATTTTAAGGTTCTTTTAAAGTTTGGAATTTACTTTATCCCAATTCCATTACAATTTCTTCATAACTATTCTACTAATTTCTAAAGTAGACCTGGATCACTTCTTGAACTAGTTGTTCATCACTTTCTTAAGTGTGGTTAATGTTTTGATAGAAGTTTAATATATAATGGGGAAGAACCATGATCATTCATGTGGCACAAGTGATCTCAATGCCCAACAACATTTATATCGGTTTCTTTACCAGCACTTTTACAAACTATAGAACTCATATTCAATTATGGATGAGGATAAATATTTAAGACTAAGGCATATTGCCATCATGTTTGGTGACCATGAATTATATCTCAACAGGGTAGCTATTGAGATTACCTCTTAATATGATCTTGATGGTTCATGAGACTAAGTCTTTATTAGGGTTTAAGACGATAAGGTGGCAATGCTTTCATCCATAAACACTCATCAGTTCTCTAATTATCTCTTGGCTTTATTTTTCCAAGAGGTATTGTTAATGGTTACCTAGGAATAGGAAATGGTTCCACTATCCATTTGCTTCTAGGGTTTTGAATAATGAAGTAGACATGGGTCTGCCATGGCTTAATATCTTGTTGGCTAAAGGTTTCCCAAACACTCCTACCTTAATACCTCATTAAGCACTTTAGATAAGGAATTTCCTTTCTAAATATACTCTATAAATCTCTCTTATCTTATTCACAAAGATCATCTTCTGAATAAGTGATCATCTAACTCCACCATATCCATCATCATATGATGACATGGTCATGCCACTTCAACATTACCCCTTCATTCTTCTCTAGTGTATATGACTTCCATTACTAAACTACCCTTGAGTAAGTCATTCATCTAATTAATTCTAACTCATTAATCAATTCTTCTAACATTCTTCCTTTAATACACAACCTCCACTTCTTAACTACCTTGATGAATCCATCATTTTAGTTAACTCTAACTCCATCCATTAACTCCTCTATGATCACCTTACATCTATTTCCGGGGCTTGCAAGATTACAATTCTCTCTATATCACATGTGATATCAATCCTCTAGGATAGGTATGGCTACTCTCCACAATACAAGTTTGTTCTTATATTAACTTGGTTAAACTACTATGCCTCCTACTACTCCATATACTCATGTTATATTCTTCATCATACTCTAGCTTGACTTCTCATGATCAGCTAGATGATTTAATTTACTAGGGCTTTACCTAATCTGGAGTATACTCACAATTCTACTTCAACACCTAGTCATGTATCCTCAAACTTGAGAATAATGACCACCATCCTTTGATCATACTAAGCTTAGGCTTCTAATTGTCTAATCCAGATCTATCATCAATTAAGTAGTGGACTTGTACTAGTTTCTTTATAGAGTTTATCTTGTTAAAGAAAGCTTACTCCATACTTGTATCTACTTGGCTAACAAGATTATCATTGGATACCCTAATACTACTAGCTTTCTCATAGCTTCTCAATTACTAGCTTAACTCTTAGGTTTAGACACTTCTTCTAGTTAACTCGAGGTGAGTTCTCTCTTCCAACATCGAGGATGGTTTGATCTCCACCAAGGATCACATTCCATGGATGATGGCATACTCTACCATAAGCTGGTTCCTCCTTCTTATAATTTACTTAAAGGTCTTTGGAAGGTCAATATAATAGGTTAAAGCTGAAATCGATAAGTTCTAGGTCAGGAATTGATCACTCAATATTGATGATCAATTGAGACTAGGCCTTAACTATTTAGGAATGTCATATGTTAATATGACAACAAGGGCATGTGATGAATGGTCTTGGCTTACTATTTTCTCTCTATTTGATAAGGTTAATGATTAAGAACTACCATGATGCTCATGGTAGGAATAACTATAACACGTGTTTCAAGATTTAGTTATGAGTTTCTTTTACTTAAGTTATATACTTGATTGGTATTAGGGGTTTGTGGTAGATAATACCTTGGTATAATATTTGGAATATTAAGTATTCATCCTTGAGTTGTTGTATGGAATACCATGTAATGATCATAGAAGATCAAGTACTCCTTATTAAACAATGTGTTGTGACTTAATCTTATTACATTGATCTACCCTTAGATCAAATTATAATACTAAAGATAATGTTTTAACAAAGGTCATATTGAAACTT
Source organism: Avena insularis (assembly GCA_023614405.1). NCBI lineage: Eukaryota > Viridiplantae > Streptophyta > Magnoliopsida > Poales > Poaceae > Avena > Avena insularis. The sequence goes on along the minus strand of CM042686.1, from coordinate 478,777,067 downwards.
ATCATAATCAACTTGATGATCTACTTGAGTTCCACCAAGTTAAGAGAAGCTTCAATCTCTTTGACAAGTTTATTTAAAAGTCACGAGAATTATCGGATTTTCTATGCATAGATACGATGCATACCTCATCTCAGCTTATTTTAGCTCTAATGCTGGGATGTTACAAGGTCAAAGCTGTTTTAGTCTCTGAGCCCACCTTGGTCCAATGCATGCACCCATTCTCGGCTGGGCCAAGTCATCGAGTTATTGGGCCTTACATTGGCATCACTTTCACGCACCATCATGGGCCCTTACCCTCTAGGATTCTGACCCATTCGTTCTAGGCATTCATTTACGGCCTTATTACAGCCTTCACTATTGAGTCCCATAAACATGTTGCAAAGTTTACGGCCTCCTACTATTCTAGCCTTGTTCTGCTTGTTTTCGACACGTTAATACGGTGTCCTCTGGTTTTTCTGTCTTGTTTTGGCCTTTTCTTTGTTTGGCCTTCGATTGTTATGGTCTTTTACTATTGTGTTCTTTTACGTGATTCTACATATAATGGCCTCGGTGTAGGCAATCCGCCTTTGACGATTGGTGGCCCATCAAGGGAATGATAAAGCGTTGTGGAGCTGCCTTGTACTATTTAAGCCTATCTAACTTAGATCCATTGCCGGGGACATAAAAAGGGTGGATAAACAAAAGACACAAAAAGTTCTCTAAAATCCTAAATAAAATGCGGGCGTGGAGAAAAAACTTATAAGCTGGAAAAATTAGTAGAAATTATTATAGTCTGAAAATTTCCATAAACTTGTAAAAGTATCGGCGAGATTACCAACCACGGCTGATAAACAATATAATCTCGGGTTTCAAAAGAAATGTTCCTTTTAGGAGCTGATGTCGCCTCACATGTAACAACTTGAGATTACCACGAGACTTCTTTGAGATATTGATTAAGTAGATTACCATCGTCAGCTTACTGTTTTTCAATTGAGATAACTCCTTCTTACTATGGAGACTAGTGCATCTAATGCGACGGCTGAGTGCATCTTGAGTGCGACACCAAAAAAGGCTCTTTCTTGGAATGTATGGGCGATCAAAGATCGTGTACCTATGTGAGCAATAATACGCATCGCTGGCGCATCACTTTGCTGCTCATTCAAAAGAATCTACACGTTGAAGATCTTAGCCAGGAGTAGTTGTTTTACACATTACGCCTTCATATTATATATTTGCAACCTAAAAAACAAAAAAGAAATAATCATATAACATCATTACGAGAAACAAAACCAGCAATTTCAAATCAGTCCTTTTGCTAAAAGGAAGAAAGCAATTAGTAATGAGCGGGGCATCATACATCTTTATTCTGGAATAATTGGAACAATTGACTTTATAGAGGATGAGATAGTGTGCAGCTGTCACTTCTACCACAATGAAATATTTGCTCTACTTGATGAAGGCTGAAACTAAGATAAAAGAAGTTACAACATCATACAAAGAAACAACACTACCATGTTCATTCTCAGAATTTTTCAAAAGATTATTTGATTTATTATAGCAATGTAAGCACTCAACTTACCAAGGACCTCATCTGAGGCGGTGTGCCTCCCTAATAGACTAGCTTCAAAATCATTTTAGAGAAATGGTCCGAAGCAAATCTATCGAACGAGTTAGAATGTTTAAATTTTTTGATTATCTGTCCAAAGACAAAGTGTCTTATCATGTGCCTCAGTATTAAAATATCCATACATGTGTAGATACGGAGATGATATTTGAAGTGGGTAGGTTGTGAGATCCGAGCACATGGCTTAATAGGATTGATAGGATACCCATATCAACAAGTTGCAACTTCTTTTCCACAGAGCTCATTGAAAGAACTCTAGGAGTTAAGCGTGCTTGGCCTAGAAACGAAATTCTAGAGATGGATGACCGGCTGCAAGGGAAGTAGGTAGCAGTGCGCCAGTGAGTACAAAGTCGTAGAAAAGACTAGTGTTGGTGCATGGGGCGGTCTAGATATCCTATTAAATTGCCGGAGTGACGCACTTACCCGGGCGAAGTGGCGGGGGTGTTATAAGCGATATCGGAAGCCGACCCTTGCGATTACGGGTGTGTCTTGGTCGATGGCGGGACATGTGGAGCATGGCGTGTGCCGGAGTGGACACGCGGCATACATGTCACTGAACCTTGGGTATGCAACCCCAGCGTGCAGAGGAGCGTTCACAGGGGTGTGCTTGATCGATGAGGGCGTCGATCTTCTAAAGGTGGTGTATGTGAGATCCGCACATGGCTTAATAGGATTGATGGATACCCATATCAACAAGTTACCTTCTTTTTGGAGCTCATTCGAAAAGAACTCTAAAGTTAAGCGTGCTTGGCCTAGAGAAATTCTAGGATGGGGTACAGTGACCCGCCAAGGAAGTGGGTAGCAAGGTCTGCTTACCCATTTGAGCACAAAGTCGCGTAGAAAAGACTAGTGTTGGTATGTGGGGCTAGTCTAGATATCCTATTAGCTGCTAGGGTAACCACCCCCGGGCCCAAGAGTGGGAGGAGGTGTTATAGCGGTTGCTTAACCCCCATGATCCTTCGTTTACATTGTATTGGATTAAGTTGCATTTCTAGCCTTGTTATAATCACCCTAGTGTCTTTGAAAAAATAACAACTCAACTAGAAATTGATGGCATGACACTAGGGACTTAAACCTTAAAAAAGGGGCGTCCTTACAGCATGACTCTATGTAGAGTCTCGGGGTTCTTGATCTGAATTACAATTATGTTAGATTGATGATGTAGCTACATCAAGTAATTGAATGTAGTGGTCTCCATAATTTAGTGTGGGTCCTGCATAATGGTGCAGTGAATAGTATAAGCAAAAAGGTTCCGATCTCACAGATGTTAGCATGGTGATACAAAAGCAATAGATACTTACGAGATTATAAGGACCATTCATTCTCGATTTCTAGTGTAAGCGCACCTTTTCATTGCATAACAATAGTAAGCGGTTAGGAATAGTGGGGTAGCGAAGCAAATGAAAGCAGACATCTTAGTGGAAGCGGTATAACAAATGTAGCATTAATGTCTGCATAGATGAACAAAATCATCAAGCAAGAAATAACAATTAGTGCCATAGCCTCGCCAAGCTAGAGAAAGTATAAGCGCATCACATATGGGCACTTCTTGAGTAGATAATGGAAACAAATATGTTAACCGTTTGGTGACTCATATTTACATATGACATACAAAATCGCGGTTGAATGCCTTACGGTTAAAAGCCCGACTACAAAAATTATTTAGGAATATATGGGTAACAAGTATAGTACTTGTAAGTTACTAAAAAAGTATACGAATACAAAATATAGTTAAGTGCTACATATTTATCTTACCAAACTCAGGAGATATGGTTACCTCGATCCACGACGGTGTTTAGGCATCCTGCGAATCACAGGTGGTTTCATCAAGGTTGTCGAGGTGCACTTCTGGTTACTTGATGCTTGAGAGCACAGTGAAGCGAGCAGGGGTTCCTCGGCTATTTGGCATGATGGCCAGTGGCGAAAAGAAGCAAATTCCTGGTGGTGGGAGTGTGTTGGCGTGCCGGAGGTGGAGTCGGTGAAGCGGTCTGGTCGCAGTGCAGTGATGATGGTGAATCAGATCTAAAGGCGGTGAAAGGTAGATCTGGGGTTTCCAGGCTTGGTGAGGCCGGGGTTGTGTGTGGGTGTGGGGTGGGGGTCGGTGGTGTAGGGGCGGGGGTATAGAGTCTTGAGCAAATTCAATTGAAGCCCCAGCGAACCGACTTCACTAGGGGTAGAAGGAGATTCCAAGATGTTTGAAACATTGGATAGCGGAGATTTTCCTTCGACTAAAGTCAGATTTATGTATAGTCCAAGTAGTAGTAAATTAGTAGCCGTACTCCACGGAATCAAAAGTAGCCGACAGGCACATCGGTGATCATCCATGGCCCATCTTGCCTCGATTCATAAACTAGGGCCCATTTGGCCATTTAGCATCTAAATATTGATCATCCATGGCCCGGATTGGCTCGATTCAGATATTAAGGCGAGTTTGGCATCAAGTATTTTAAATTATTTAGAAAACATTTTGATTTCTGAATAAATTGAACTATCGAATACCTTACAGTGTTTGTTCCAACAAATAATAGGGGTTTAAACTAAAGTATTCTCCAAAACTATGTTTTTTAAAATAATTGAGAAGGAGGTTAGCCCCCTTTTTGAAGAAACTAAGAAGAGAGAAAACTGAAGTATTACTTTTGTAGGCACTAAAATACTATGGCATTGATATATTTCCGTATATCTATTCATCAACGATGATGCGTATGAAGATGTTGTCACGAACAAGTTGTGAACACGAAAATTACAATTAAAGCCCCAACCAACTCGAGTGAATTTGTTTATCCATAGTCAACTAATAATAGCAGAATGGTAGGCGGTGGTATGGAGAATCGAGTGTAATAATAAAAGCGCCACGAGCTTTAAAAATAAAACCCTTTATCGATAACTTTCAATCACTATGGTTGGGAGTGTTCATATTTCTATTCTAAACAAAATATGGGAACCCACTATTTTGTTAGCGTGAATAATCTAGCGCTGAGGGACGACATCAACCACTCATAAGGTAAGATGCGATGTTTCATCGAAAAATGTGAAAGTTGCTAGGCCCCACAAGTAGTTTGTTCTCATAACTCTTATTGTCCTTCGCTAAGGATGGCAATTTGCTTTTTACCCGAGGAATTACAGTCTGCATACTGCATGGTCACATGCACATGTTGGTAGGGTATGGGCTGGTTTATACCATAGGTATACCCATACCTAACCCATTAAGTCATAGATGCGGGCCGCAGTTGATAGATCCGCCTACCCATTTAAACGACATAGTAGTAAAACTTACCTGTAGAGTTACAATCTATGGGGCCAAGCGACCCAGGGAAGAGTATGCAATCTGTGACTTCTAAACTTCGATATTTTTCGTGAATGCAGGCATGGGTAAGGATTTTATAACATGATGCAATTATGGGTAAAATTTTTCTACCCATTGACTAAATGGGAGTGGATATGATATTGCTCTAGCCTACTCATACCTACCCATTGCCATCCTTACTTGTAGCATTCATTAATGCGACCACGTTTTCCTTCGAGGTTTTTTGAAAGTTGTTGATCATGCACATAACATATTCTATGAAATGCAGTAGTACAACATCGTGAAGCAATTAATTTTGCAATCTAATCACTATTGTTCTTGTTAAAAGAAAAATTATTGGGCTTTGGAACATGTCAACTGACCTTTGTATTGAATTGCTAAATCTGACTCTAGGAAGAGAACACGAGAAGGTTTATCAATGGAACACAATTTCAATTTCCCTACCTATAAGCATTCATTAGTGTTTGTCCTTCCTAGCAAAATCATGTCTACTCTCTTCATTCTGAAATATAGACATTTTAGCTTTGTGAAATAAATGTATCTAGATGCCTTTTAGTGTAAGGTTCACTCAGAACCTCTACGAACCTATACACTAAATGGCGTCTAGATACATTCGATCCTAAAGCTAAAAGCTTATATTCTGAAAGGAAGTACATGACAATGACATGTGGAGTCGACCCTTCGGCCACCCAATAAATAAATCCCTTTATCAATAATTTTTTGAATCACTATGGCTTTGGAAATTATTCGACCTTATGTTTAAAGAAATTTGAGAACCCACTATTAAAGCGCGTGAATAATATATCGCTGAGAAAGACATCAAAGCCACCCATGAGGTAAGCTCATTAAAAAACAAGAAGAAATGTGGGGTTGCTAGGGCCCACAAGTAATCATCCTCACAACTCTTATTGTCGATTCCGCTCATTGATACATAAGCCATGCTTGTTTATCCTTGAGATTATCCGAAAGTTGTTCAAGTCATGCACATATAGCATCATAAGCCAATATTTTACCAATTATCTCTATTACTATAATGGAAGCAGGTTTTTTGAATTGGATCCATAACACCAATCGACTATTGAAATTGTTAGGTCCAATGGTTCATAACTTGACTGGATTAGTGTTGAAGGAGTGAGTACCTAGAGCAGACAACTCTACCATGTTCTAGAACCATCGCTATGTCACCCCCTCCACTTAAATAAAAAAGTTCCTGCAGAAGTAGGTTGTATTCTCAATATGTGTAGGTATTATTATTAATATACTTAATGTATACCTTTTTTCTCTAACAAGACTATTGGTTAATAACAACAATATTCATTAAATCACATTTCATACCGATATATCACGAAAGGTATGTACGCGTGCTTTTTACTAGTAGGAAATGGCGTGTGCCTTCTTGCCAAAATCTTGCCACTATATAATGTGCTGAGTAACTTTGAATAATGAAAATTGAATCCAAAGGCGGCAAATCTAACAATGTTAACTCTTGAGATCTTTTTTCCATTCTATACGTAAAGATTCTATCGATAGTCCTTAGCACAATGAACACTATGCTAAAAACCACAAGATTCTAATGACATGTTATACATTTAATTATCTTAGCATACCCAGTATATAATTGGTGTACGAGCAGATAACTTTGAACTTAGCAGATTGGATGAAGATTGGAAATCCCAACATTGCTTACGATGGATTTTCCTTCCACTCAAACATTTAGAAGATTCTATTGATATAGTCTTTAGCACAATGAGCTATGCATAAACATCAAAACACACTTTCCATCATTATAGAATCTATATATCATTTCTCTAGAGCATGTTGGGAATTATGTACCTACTAATAGGTTGATTTCTAAATGATACAACTTACAAGAACCAAAAATACACGGATACTTTTATGGATGTGGCTCAAAATTATATATTTTTTGAGCTTTACCTATTATTAATTTAGATAAAATTATATTTTAGTACTATATTATATAATTAACTATGAAGCGTTTTCAAAAACTAAGAAACATTCAATGATTTGTTATGTATTATATGCGACAATTACGGAAAATATCGTATTTTGTGCAAAGAAGGTCTATGGTTGTTGTTATGTGCAAAAACCTCCCCAACATGTGGTGGTACTTGCAATATCCTCGCTGCTGATGCTCTCGGGGCGAAGGAGTACCAACCGTTCGATCTTGTTTCAATGATAGAAGGGAACTTTTGTAAATAAACGATTGAAGGGAACTCTTGTATAAAAAAATGATGGAAGGGAACTACTAGGCTGATCCTACGGCACGTGGCAACTCCTGGATGTCCCGAGAAAGCCTTTTTAAGTGGCCATTAACAACGACCACCTCTCCCATCAAACACGGCCTTTAGGAGAACTCTCTCTCTCTCCATGTCCCTTTAAGTGACGATCCACCACACACACAAAATGCCATACAAGCTCCGATTAGTACCTCCATTGATGGAGTCCAACGCACGGCAAACGGGGATATCAGTCCCTACCATGGTGATAACGAGGAGTCCGTTGATGTCCGTACTATTGACACACACAAGGTAATTTTTGAGGACCACCTTACCGTCATCTAATGGAGGGTACACTGCTGGCAGAGAGCAAATAGGAGGAGGAGGGGAAGGAGGATCCTTGGTCTTTCATCTATGAAGGAGACATCATCTTCAAGAAGAGTTCACTCGATCCATCCTCCATCGGCAACAAGAAGAGGGATCACGAGCAAGAGGATGAGGGGTCGGAAGATTTATGGCCATTTCTGCAACTTCGTTGCAAGAAGAGTGCACTCGATCCCGCCTTCATCGGCAATGAGAAGAGGAAGGATAAGCAGGCGGGAGGCTTGAAGAAGAAGAAGACGACGAGAGCTAGGGGATGCCACGGGAAGCGGAAGGATGACGCCAGCACGAAGGTGACATCAGAAGGATCTAGGTCCAAGAAGACGAAGAAGTCTTAGGATTAATTTTGTTTAATTTCACCTCTACTTCCTCTCTGTAATAATGTTTGAAGATTGAATATTATTATCAAGTGCAAATTGGAATGGTGTTTGTGATCTAGTACTAGCATAAGTACTGCTTGTCATTTCATCTTCCATCTATGACATAAAACTTCTTGTATTACTCCGAAGGTGAAATTACTTCCTCCTTAATTTTTGCATGTGTTCGAGGAAAGAAGGTGCCTGAGAAACCCATGTTAATTACTCACGTGAATTCAGGTAATTAATACTAAAGTAAGAAGCACAGGAACCATGTATTCTTTAATTACTAATATCAATCATTATAAGTGAAATAGAATTAGTAGTATATCAAAGTCCATCGATAAAATAACCTCTATCTGATCCACGTAAATCATCTCCTTACGACATTGATTTGAAATTATTTAATGTCACAGATTTGAAAACTCAAGCTGCCAATGCCACGTGCTCTCCCTATCCTGGCCATCACCGTGACGCGTCAAAAGTGCATCACCATAATCAAGCAAGCACAAAACAGTCTATATATGCTAGAAGAATCCGATGAACACGCAAACATAAAATCATAGCCCTAGCTAGCCTCGGTCCCATCGATGCTCGGCACCTTTGACTACATCAGCATTAAGGTGCCTCAAGCTTGTGGGTTGCCCACAAGAAATAGAAAATTGATTTTCCCTCTCCTCACTCTTCCATTTTTGAGTTCAAGCCGATTTGCACTAAAACATCCTCTATTTGCACTCACAGTGTCGCTTAGTTTTTGCTCATGTTTTTTAACATTGGTAGCTCCACAATATGTCATTTCATCAAAATTTCCAAAAAAGATTCACGAAACACCTTTTTGGGTGCACAAGGTGTTCTTCTATGTGTTGTAGGGTCGGGCCCTGATTGGTCTTGACCTACCTCACACAGATCGTGGCCACCCACTTTAGGATCCTCTATTATCCAACGAGCTTGATATCTCCATGCTATCTCCCTTTTCATTCAAATTTGGCACTAGATCACTAGTTTGACACCAAAGCCATAAAAAAGTTCTTGGAAAAACCCTAGCCTTTTTCCGATGATTTTTTTTATAATTTGAAATTTGTGAGGCTTTTTGGGAATCATTCCCTTTGTAATTTGAAATTTGTGAGGCTTTTTATGATGCTTTTTTTAATTTCAAATCCGTGAGTCATATTGTGATCCTTTTTATAAGCTAAGATTTATGAGATGTGTACAAATACATGAACCCTTTTATAATTTGAATTTTGTAAGGATTTTTTGATCCTTTTTATAAGTTGAAATTTGCGAGGATGTTTATAAATATATGACCCTTTTATATTTTGAATATTGTGAGGCTCTTTGTGTTGCTTTTTATAATTTGAAATTTGTGAGGTTGTTTATGAATCTGTTTTGCTTTCTAGAATTGTTTTCAACACACGGTCAAATTTTGAGGCATGCATATTCTTAGCAAGAATTTGAATCTTGCCAAACTCTCACTCGTTCTCGATACATTGAGCGCACGGTGGGTCCTTGAACAGATTTTGCAAGGTGTGAAGTTAATTTCAAAATCTGACCAAAATTTCGAAACACGGTGAGTTATAGTCTCTTTGATTGTTTTCAAAACACGGTCAAATTTCTAGGCATGCATATTCTTAGCAATAAGTTGAACCATTCCAAACTCTCACTCGTTCTCGATCCATTGACTACCTGGTGGGTCTAGTGAACAGATTTTCGCAAGGCGTGAAGTCAATTTTGAAACGCACGTAAAATTTCAACACACGGTGAGCCATAGCCACTTTGATTGTTTTCAAAACACGGTTAAATTTCTAGGCATGCATATTCTTAGCAATAAGTTGAATCATTCCAAACTCTCACTCGTTCTCAATACATTGACTGCATAGTAGGTCCACTGAAAGATTATCGCAAGGTGAAGTTAATTTCTAAACACAGAACTTAACTTCCAAAACACGGTGAGTCGTAGTCTCTTTGATTGTTTTCAAAACACGATCAAACTTTCGAGGCATGCATATTCTTAGCAAGAAGTTGAATCTTGCCAAACATCTCTCACTTGTTCTCGATACATTGACTGCCTAGTGGGTCCACTGAAAAGATTATCGCAAGGTGTGAAGTTAATTTCGAAACACAGCCAAAATTTCAAAACATGGTGAGTCATAGTCTCTTTGTTTGTTTTCAAAACACGGCCAAATTTCTAGACATGCATATTCTTAGCAAGAAGTTGAATCTTTCCAAACTCTCACTCTCCATACATTGTTGCCTAGTGGTGGGCCTTGAACAGATTTTCACAAGGTGTGAAGTTAATTTCGAAACATAGGAAAAATTTCAAAACACGTTGAGTCATAGTCTCTTTGATTATTTTCAAAACATGGTCAAATTTGTAGGCATGAATATTCTTAGCAAGAAGAAGAATCTTTCCAAACTCTCACTCGTTCTCGATACATTAACTACCTGGTGGTGGGTCCACTAAACAGATTATCGCAAGGTGTGAAGTTAATTTTGAAACACAACCAAAATTTCAAAACACGGTGAGGTATAGTCTCTTTGATTGTTTTCAAAACACGGTCAAATTTCGAGGCATGTATATTCTTAGGAAGAAGTTGAATGTTGCCAAACAACTCTCACTTGTTCTCGATACATTGACTACCAGTGGTTCCAATGAATAGATTATCGCAAAGTGTGAAGTTAATTTCGAAACATGGGAAAAATTTCAAAACACGGTGAGGCATAGTCTCTTTGATTATTTTCAAAACATGGTCAAATTTCAAGGCATGCATATTCTTAGCAAGAAGTTGAATCTTTCCAAACTCTCACTCGTTCTCGATACATTAACTGCCTAGTGGTGGGTCCACTGAACAGATTATCGCAAGGTGTGAAGTTAATTTCAAAACACAGCCAAAATTTCAAAACACGGTGAGTCATAGTCTCTTTGGTTGTTTTCAAAACACGGTCAAATTTTGAGGCATGCATATTCTTAGCAAGAAGTTGAATCTTTCCAAACAACTCTCACTTGTTCTCGATACATTGACTACCTTGTGGGTCCACTGAAAAGATTATCGCAAAGTGTGAAGTTAATTTTGAAACACACCCAAAATTTCAAAACACGGTGAGTCATAGTCTTTTTGATTATTTTCAAAACATGGTCAAATTTCTAGGCTTGCATATTCTTAGCAAGAAGTTGAATCTTTACAAACTCTCACTCGTCTCCATACATTGACTGCCTGGTGGTGGGTCCACTAAACAGATTTTCGCTAGGTGTGAAGTTAATTTCGAAATAGGGGCAAAATTTCGAAACACGGTGAGTCATAGTCTCTTTGATTATTTTCAAAACACGGTCAAATTTCTAGGCATGCATATTCTCAGCAAGAAGTTGAATCTTTCCAAACTCTCACTCATTCTCGATACATTAAGTTCCTGGTGGTGGGTCCACTGAACAGATTATCGCAAGGTGTGAAGTTAATTTCGAAAGACAACCAAAATTCCAAAACATTGTGAGTTATAGTCTCTTTGATTATTTTCAAAACACGGTCAAATTTCGAGGCATGCACATTCTTAGCAAGAAGTTGAATGTTGCCAAACAACTCTCACTTGTTCTCGATACATTATTTTTGGTGGGTCCAACAGATTTTCGCAACGTGTGAAGTTAATTTCGAAACACGGGCAAAATTTCAAAACACGGTGAGTCATAGTCTCTTTGATTATTTTCAAAACATGGCCAAATTTCTAGGCATGCATATTCTTAGAAAGAAGTTGAATCTTTCCAAACATCACATGTTCTCGATATATTAATCACTGGTGGTGGGTCCTTGAATAGTTATCGCAAGGTGTGAAGTTAATTTCAAACACGTACCAAAATTTCAAAACACGGTGAGTCATAGTCTCTTTGGTTGTTTTCAAAACACGGTCAAATTTTGAGGCATGCATATTCTTAGCAAGAAGTTGAATCTTTCCAAACAACTCTCACTTGTTCTCGATACATTAACTGCCTGGTGGGTCCACTGAAAAGATTATCGCAAAGTGTGAAGTTAGTTTCGGAACATAGCCAAAATTTCAAAACACGGTGAGTCATAGTCTCTTTGGTTGTTTTCAAAATACGGTCAAATTTCTAGGCATGTATATTCTTAGCAAGAAGTTGAATCTTTCCAAACTCTCACTTGTCTCCATATGTTGACTGCCTGGTGGTGGGTCCACTGAACAAATTTTCGCAAGGTGTGAAGTTAATTTCGAAACACGGGAAAAATTTCAAAACACGGTGAGTCATAGTCTCTTTGATTATTTTCAAAATATGGTAAAATTCTAGGCATGCATATTTGAAAGGATAGAGATGTCGCCTAGAGGGGGGGGGGGGCGTGAATAGGCAATTTCAAAACTATTACGGTTTTGGCTTGATAGAATGCGGAATTAAACTAACGTTTATTTTACAAGTACAAAACCTATATACACTAGGCTCAACTAAGTGCACCAACAACAAGTTAAGCTAAGCCATATAGCACAAGATAAATATACCACAAGTGATAAGCAAGATATAAGTACTTCAAGCTCGATGGCTATCACAAGGAAAGTAAGCGCGGGTATAGAGATAACCGAGGCATGTGAAGACGAAGATGTATTCCCGTGTTCCCTGACAAGTAAGGTACGTCACGTTGGAGAGGTGTGGGATTCCATGAAGGATTTCCCAACACCACGAAGGCTCACCTTCTTCTCCGAGTCTATCCCACGAAGGAATAGGCCCTTCCTTATGGCTAGCTATTCCTCCACTCCGGAGATGGAAAGCTACACAACCACTTCACAAGCTCCACAAAGGAGAAGCCTGGGTCTCTTCACAATCTTCCATGAAGAGGACACCGCTGCACCAACTAGGAGGTCACCCTCCAAGAGCAATAAGCTCACGGTCTCTCACTAGAACAAATCATAGTGGAGAGCTCAACACTTATGCAAGAATGCAAAGGAAGACCACCAAGGGCGTTCAAACCCCTCACTCTCAAATACCACCAAAGAAACAAGTTCTAGGGAAGAATAAGAGAGGAATAACAATGGTGGAAATCAACAAATGACTTCAAGATCTAGATCCAATGGGTTCCCCTCACTTAGAGGAGGAATGATTGGTGGGGATTGTAGATCTAGATCTCCTCTTCCAAAGCCTCAAAAAGATGCAAGAATCATAGGAGGGAAGGGGGAGGAAGCAAGCTCAAGAGGTTCAACAATGGAGGTTAATTTCGTGGTCAAGAACGCACAAAAACGTTGGGGGAAGAACCCCTTTTTTTAGGGAAAGCAAATATGGCCGTTGGAGAAAATCTGTGAAAACTCGGTTTAAAAGTCGGTTGGACCGCCCTAGAACCGGAAACTCATCCCAGTCGGAGGACCGGCCTACAAACCGGAATACCTCTGTTTGCCAACTCGGAATAGACTCGGTCGTGAAAACCGGAAGATCTGGTTTCAGATCCGGTCTAACTGGCGCTGGTGCCGGACCATCCGGTGTGGGAGTCGGTTGAACCGGACCCACAACCGGTATGAAACGGACTTCACAAAAAACGCAATAACTTTTGCATCTAGACTCCGATTTCGATGATCTTGGGATTGTTTTGACGAGGAAAACAAGCTCTATAATATGGTGCATGAAAACATCATAGTACAACAAAGGAGGATAGAACCAAATGAAGAAAGGTATGAAGCCTCCCTATGAGAAGAACCGGTAAAACTGTCAAATTCGAAATACCATAGAAGATGCATAAAATTCCGTTTTGATGAACTTGGGCTTGTTGAAGAGCTAGCAAAAATATCAAGAACATCACATGGAGAAACACCAAGAAGAAAGAAAATAAGAAGACGTAAAGTATGCAAAGGATTGACCTCCCTAAGACAATGTGATCAAGTTACCCAACCGAAAGCCCCTCTTGATAGTGCGGCTATCTATCCTATAACCCGCCTCCCAACGACCACCTTGAGAACGGTAAAAGGAAAACCTAGCAAGGACATACCTATGCCTTGCGAATCCCGCTTGATCTTGATGATGACAACGCTTCAAGCTCCATCCAAGCCGGAATGCATCACTTGATCATTGTTGCTTCGTGAAGACTCATAATTTGCTCCCCATACACCACTATGGGATAGATTCATTAAGACACGTCTTCACATGTCCATTATAACCAATATGGACAGTAAGATTCAAGCAAATGATCTTTTCGAGATGCTTATATTGAACTTGCCCTTCTAAAGCTTGATGACGATCACCACTTGATGTCATCCTCTCATGGGCTATATGAGATCTTCACGTTTGAAGCATGCCCATGAAAAGATACCTAACCAATATAGATAACACAACGACACATATATAATGGGGTAGTTCATGAAGCATAATTGACAATCTTACCATACCACAAGACACGTGGTACATTCTTTATGCTTCACATGTTGGCCAAGCTTGAATCTAATCTTCACTCTTTGTATTGGTCAACCAAGTATCTTCTCATGCTCCATCTCAATATCTTTAGGTACACAAAGAACTCTTCATTTGATTACATGTTCTAAATCTTAGTCAACCATAGCTCTACTAATGAGGCTATCATGACACCGACTTAGAGCCATATCTTGAATTCTTCAATTGAGATCACACTCTCAATATGTTGATCATATCATATTCTTCTTCAACTCGATGATCTTGATGCCAATACTAAAGGTATATGTTTATCTTCCTGGCATATCCATACTTGAATCCAACACATGGACTACAAGCATGACCTATGGAATATTCCTTCATATAAAACTTAGTGAAAACATTAGTCCATAGGGATTGTCATTAATCACCAAAACCACACATAGGGGCAATAATTACACTTTCAATCTCCCCCATTTTGGTAATTGAGTACAATCACAACAAGAGGGTTTATATAATGAATATTAGAAACAAATACGCAGCTTATTTGAGAATAAGCTGTATACAAGAGGTTGTATTTGATATGGTTAAGTAACACAAAGATACTAGCCCATATCAAAACCGATTCTACTCACACAAACTACAACTAATGCAAGAGATGTGAGTAGAACCAACATATATAGAGCAAACTCCTCCACAATATATGCACGTGTGATGAACTTGAATTTCATTACATACATTGTCAAGCATAACCTTTGGGAGAGTTACCGCTATATATTCAACCATGCAAAACGTAATAAAGATGAAATGCATGAAAGGCAAACACTTAAGAATAAACCAATCTTAAGTACAAAACCATTTCCCTTAAAACCCTCTAAACTTCTCCCCCATTGACAACAAGTGCCAAAATGGATGACAAGGTTAGAAGGACAATATAGTATGATTTCCTACCCAAGGTGTGCATTACTCATACTATGAGTGAAAACATATGCACATATCCAATGACGAATACCTGGAGGAAATCAAACTATATTGAGGATCAAATATTGCTAAAAGGATAACAAGGTGAAGAAACTTCAATGGATGAAGTAAGCAATCAAAAGATCCAAATAATCTAATGGACAAATAGTGCTCTAAATGAAATAAGGAAGCTCCCCAAGGTTCATGTATAAATTAGTTGTTTCTTTTGAATAAAATATGCACAAACATGGAATCCTCACTCCCTCTATATCATTTAGAACACAACCAATATACAAGGAGTATAGATATATATGTAAATCAATACACTTGTCAAGACAAGCTTAAGTCCAAAAGAAACCAAATATGAGATATGAGTGCGTGAAGATGCAATAAAAGTAAACCAAGCACTCATAAATCAAGACCTTACCAATACCATTAAAAATAAGAGGATAAGAGAGATGGTTGGCAAAGAGAGAGGATATTAACACTCTTGTGTATATAAGTTTCTGAGCGGACAGGACATGAATATAATCCACAAAGAAACATCCACACATAAGAGGTTATTAAAAATAAGAATACAAGATATCCAAGAGGAAGTCATAAGATATACCAAAAAGGATATTTTTCTTAAGTGGATATATAGCCCATGGCTCTATTTTCTCTTATGCTATATCAATGAACTTCACCAAAGAAAAAGAACAACCTCAAAAACATCACAACTAACACTAAGGGAACTAATGCTAGTTGGGATATTTTGAGAAAGGCAACAAGTATCAAAAGGGAGGATTCAATGCAATTTTAACAATATTGCACATGAGAGTACCCTGAGGAATTGATATGGAATAAATTGCTAGAAGGCATATTTGGAATTGGTGAATCATGAACATGATTTTATATACTCCCCAAAGTATGCATCATCTCAAATTACTCACATAAGCAATAAGGATAGAGAAGTCTTTCAAAGATCCTTGCAAGAACCACAACATTTACAAACAAATAAATTCATGCCAAGATGTAACCTACAAGAGATTGGATGGCAGAATAGTATGCATGAATAAGATACTTTTTACCAAGATAGAAATGGTATGATGTAGTAGATAAGAATTCTTTGATCATCCTAGCTTGGCTCCAATTATCATTTTATGACAACACCTTCCTTATAGATGAGACAAGCATCCATTGCATCTCCAATGTACCTAAAACAACATTCAAGTACATCTTGGTCCCCAAACTTATTGGGTCCAAAGTGGTTAGACTAACCACAACACAGGACATACTCCATAAAAATATGTGCATATTTAGAGATGAAATTTGAATTTCATGCACATCATAGCAGTTTAAGGATTTGATGGAGTATACCCTATATATTGGATCAAAGAAAGCAAGACATGATATAAGATATACATTTAGTAAACATGCATGCACGAGACTTTCAAGATCCAACGAAGATATAATTTGGACAAAACACCAAATATTCAATAAGGCATACAAGGTGTCACAAAACACATTTGTTGTCCAAACTATATCAAAGAATCAAATCAACACAAGATTTTTTCAACAAAGTTCAACAAATGAACCAAGGAAAAACTATTGAGCATAAAAGATGAAATAAAAACACAAATGCTCAAAGATTTATCCCATTCAAGCAAATAACATAGAGAATAAAGAATGAGATAACAAACTCCCAAAAGAGCAAGGTTTCAACAAATAAACCAAACCCTTAACACTTTTCACAATGGCACAAGGTTTCGAGAAGAAAAGGTTTGACTTCCACTAAAACACATTTGATAATAATCAAAAACATTATCAAAGAGATGTTCAAAAGCCAAGGAAGACAAAGGGAGCCACAACAATTTTTGGAAAGAAAATAAGGCAATAAGAGGTGAAATGCAAGGTGAAGATGATCCACAAATGCTGCCACACACAAGTGTATCAATTATCGAAGACAATGAGTGTATTGGAATTGATTTCCGGTGGTATATTGCACGGATATTAAAGATAAATCTTCACAATAAAAAGCATAGGATTGGAATAAAAAATATTAAGCACTATGCAAAGATAGAGATTCTTGATAACTTCAACTAGTCACACAATCATGCAAATCAATGATTATAATAACTTGAAGCAAATGGTCTCCCAAATAAGATATAGAGATATGCATTTGGGGAAGGCCACAACAAGAATTTCTTACTCAAGGAAAGACCAAAAAGACTAGCAATAAAAGCTTCTAACAAAAATTAGGACCTTGTTTGAGCTAACATGCCACCTAGATACAAGATAATCAACAATATCAACTCTAAGTGGCACCACCTGATATGTTCACATTTCCTAGGATTATGATATGCAAAAAAAAGCATATTACTCCCCCATAATGTGATATTCATTTTTTCTTAATAAGAGAAAAAACAACCTCAACTAGATATAATTAATGGACATTTAGAATTTGAATTTCTCATGAGTATGACACACCACATAGTGACTAGATAAGATTGCAATATCAATACTAAGTGGTATTACTCATGTACACACATTTTAAGGGTTGAGAGATGCGCGGGGCATATCACTCCCCCAGAATGGGATGTTCCATTAACCTCTCAAAAAGAGCCAAATAAGATATCATCAAGATGCATTAGAGGATCAAAATGAAACACGCAAGTAAATGATGTGACAAACACCTAGAAATACTTGAATACACAAAATAAGAAAGCATGAGGCACAGCAAATACAAACATTGGTACAAAACCAAAACATGTAAAGGGGCAAGTAACTTATAATATAAAAGAGTTGAGTTCGAGTAACCGCAAAGAGGCGCATTGGGTATATGGTAGGGAGATGATAATCCTTATAACTTGGCTTGGTCAAATATAGTATATGAAGATTCCTTAATTCTTCATGTGTTATCCAAGTATCCAATGCCCTCCACAAACACCTATTGATAAAGTTTGAGCTTGTTGGTCCCCAACCAAGTTGGGTCCTAAGAGGTTAGTCACAATAGGCTTGGCAACCCAAATGGTTCTTTTCTTAACACCAATTTGAGTTCCAACAAACTTGGCAAACACACTGCCATGCTTATCCTTCCCAAGAGAATAATCATCATCAACAATGATAGGGTTATATAAGGTACCATTTGAACATGAAGATTCCAAGTGCCCCTTCTCATGAGATATGTAGCAACAAGTGCTCCCCTTTCTCTTCTTTATTGATTTCTTGTCTTGGGGAGCCTTATCTTGATTCTTCTTAGGAAGTGGCCTAGCTTCAACTTGAGGTTGAGATTGGCTTGACCTTGACCTTTGGCCGCTTACCTTGTTGCTTCTCATTCAAGTGCTTTTCTTCAATGGACAAGATCTTACATGATGTCCTACAACCTTGCACTTGAAGCAAATAATCTTGACCAATTCTTGACTTGGTCTTGGCTCTTCTTCTTGTTGCTCTTTGACTTGTTCTTATTATTGGAGTTGAATCCAAGACCACTTTTATCATTGGGGAATTTTTGCACACTCAAAATATTATCGATTGTGGATTTGCCTTCATGACTCTTTTCCAAGTATTTCTTCAAAGAAGTGACTTGGGCATTGAGATCTTTGATTTCCTCTACATGGTTAGTAAAAATAGAGGTACTAGAGGAAGTGTAAGCTTCATTGTTAGAGCAACAAGGCAAAGAAAGTAATCCAACACAAGTTTTATCAATAGTATGACAAGAAGGATCACTAGGACTAGCACATGGCAAAATAGCATTTTGAGTAGAAGTTGTGGTAGTGTCCAAATGAGGCTCACAAGATGTTACCTTAGTGATACTTGCCTGACGAGCTAACTTTAGCCCATCATAGGAGATTAGAAGATCATTATGAGAGCCCGAGAGCATTTCATGAATCTCTTGCAATTTCCTATACTTGCTATTTAGCAACTCAAGTTGAGCCCTTAGCTCAACATTCTCCTTTAATATAGATGCTTCATAAGAAGTAGAGTTAGTAGCACTAGCATCATTAATAGATTTTTCCTTTGCAAGCTCATAAGATTCAATTTTTTGTATGAGGAGACAATTAGTGTGCTTTTCCTCGGCAATCTCTTTCTTAAGGAGAATGAATCTCCGACTCCCATAATCAAGTTGGAAATCCAACTCATCTATGGTTTCCGTTTGTTTAGTTATGGTGTCCATAACATGTTTGAGACAAGCAACAACCTTATTATTACCACGAAGAGAGGTACACAAAAAGTCAACTCAAGCACAAGAGCACTAGTATCCTCATCAAGGTCATCATCACTACCATCATTATCATTGCTATTATCTAGAGAAGATATGTTGGGATCCAAAGTAGGAGATACCTTTGATCCTCTTGCCATAAGGCACATGTGAGCACAAGAGGATGAAGATGAGGATATTGTTGAATCTCCATTCATGATTGTGTCTTTCTCCATAGAATGTTTGATTTCCTTTACATTGTTAGATGCACAACTAGAGGAAATAGAAGCATTTTGCACATGGGAACAAGACAAATCAAGCATATCATCTACACTAGAACTCAAATAGCTTCTAGACGATATGCAAGGACTAGCAACACAAGGGGATATAGAAATATTGTTGCAAGGAGTGTTTAAGTCCAAACTCTCTACACCATTATCATTTACAGAATAAGAATCATTTTTGTAAAGAGAAACGCTACCATCATCACATATGATTTTTCCACTCACCATGCCATTACCTTGTGACTTGTCACATGTAAGTGAAGTGGAAAGAATTGAAACATCATCACGACCGGAGGCGGAAGAAACTTGGAGCTCTTTATGATGTGAAGGAGAAGAGAGCTCCTCGGAGAGACCACCGACAATATGAGAATTGGAACCACCAAATATTTCTTTAAGCTTGGTCCACCTCTCACGAGACGACTTGGGCTTTACAATCGTCAAGAACAAATTAACTGTTGGGCTCAAGGAGAAGATAAGATCATTAGATACTTGAGCTTCGAGATGTAATTTTTTCTCATCCTCTAAAGATAGATTTTGAGGATCCATTGGAGGAGAAAAGCCTACATCTAGAAATCGCTCAATATTTGGACACAAGGTCCGAAGATTACAAAGCAAGCAATTTATCCATAAAGCATAAGTTGTTCCATCAAAGATAATTGTGTCATTGTGCACTATACTACTAGCCGACATCTTTACACTCTAGGCGATGAAGCCTAAACAAGGAGAGACCTTGCTCTAATACCAATTGAAAGGATAGAGATGTCGCCTACAGGGGGGTGAATAGGAAATTTCAAAACTATTACGGTTTTGGCTTGATAGAATGCAGAATTAAACTAACGTTTATTTTACAAGTACAAAACCTAAAACACTAGGCTCAACTAAGTGCACCAACAACAATTTAAGCTAATCAAGATAGCACAAGATAAATATACCACAAGTGATAAGCAAGATATAAGTACTTCAAGCTCGATGGCTATCACAAGGAAAGTAAGCTCGGGTATAGAGATAATCGAGGCACGCGGACACAAAGATGTAATCCCGTGTTCCCTTACAAGTAAGGTACGTCACGTTGGAGAGGTGTGGGATTCCATGAAGGATTTCCCAATGCCATGAAGGCTCACCTTCTTCTCCGAGTCTATCCCACAAAGGAATATGCCCTTCCTTATGGCTAGCTTTTCCTCCACTCCGGAGTGAAGGAAATATGCTCTAAGAGGCAATAATAAAGTTGTTATTATGTATTCCTTATATATGATAGATGTTTATTTTGCATGCTAGAATTGTATTGATCGGAAACATCAATACATGTGTGTTTAATAAACAAAAGGGTTCCTAGTTATGCTCTCTCCTATAGACTAGCTTGTTGATTAACAAGATGATCAAGGTTTCCTGATCATGGACATTGGATGTTGTTAATAACAAGGTCACAACATTTGTGAAATGATGTGATGAACATTCATCCGAAGTATAGCATTACGATCAAGTCATTATGTTTATATTGCTATAACATCATACAAAGTAATCTTTATCCTTAGACCATGGGATCATGTTAATTGCTAACACCAAGAGTATCTTGATAACATCAAATGTCACACCGTAAGGTGACTATAAAGATGGGTTCATACTACGAAGGTGTTATGTTGAGGCTCATGGATCAAGAGTGGAATTTTTCAATCCTGATGACGGATAGATATACTCTGGGCCCTCTTGGTGATATCACATTGAGATAGCTTGCAAGCAAGTGATGTGATCACTAGAATGTTATATCACGGGAACAAGAAAAGAGTGCATGTCGGTAACGAGATCAAACTAGGTATTTGGATACCGATGATCGAATCTCGGACATGTATTATATCATGAGACAAAGGGATTAAATTACAAGCGTTAAAGGTTCTCACGATCACAGAAGTCATCGTTGAATATGCAGGAGTCAGTATGGCCATCCAGGTCCCGCTTCTGATTATTGATCTGAGAGGAGTCTCAATCTTGTCTGCATTATTTGCGAACCGTAGGGTGACACACTTAAGAGTTGCCGGACACCATTTTGGAGCACAGATGTTTCGCATTTAAAGAATTGCAAAGCGCAGGAATTGTTTCGATAGAAACCGAAATTGTTTCAGAAATTGTAGAAAGTGGTTCATGTGATATTGAAATATTGCAAGGTTATATAGAATGTTTGTTAATTAAAGTAATTAACAAAATTTGAATAAATTTAATAAAAGAGTTTTATTAAATGAGAGAGCATTAAACTTGGAGAATTTTAATGCATTTAAAGTGGGGACTTTAAAAGGGAATGTGAAGAGGCATTTTAATGTGGAGGGGTTACCACCACATGAATGGGGGAGGTGAGGAGTCACTCCCCATGCGCCGGCCATGGAGAGAGGGGCACCCCCTCCTCCTATAAAAGGCCACCCTCTCCCTCCTTCTTCCTCACACCTCCTTGTGAAGGATCTCTCTCCCCTCTAGAATTATTCCCCCATGGTCTCGGATTAGCGAGATACATGTTCCCGATGGAATTTCGTCTTGAAGGAGTTGCTGCTTCCGCTGGATCGCTGGAGCGAGGAGATGGAGGTTGTCCGGTGGCTTGAACGTGTGTGTGAGTACGGATGTGCTGCTGAGTTGCGGCGCCGATTTCCTCACGATCTTGAGATCGCAAGTGTATCGACTACATAAACCACGCAGTTCCTACCGTTAACAAAACTCGTTGTCTTCGAGGGTAAGTTCTCGTTGGATGTATGTCCACCCGCTGCTTTGTACCTAGTAGATAGATCTTGGCGGTAGTTCTCATCGTAGGTATTATTTTGTTTTCTATGTCATGACCCAACAAAGGGTATCGTAGTCTGATCTATGCGTAGGTGCTTTGCACGGGTAGTACACATATGTTTATATGTGGGCGATGATGATCATGTTATTGCTGCTTTCATGTATTTTGGATATTGGTGGCATAGTGGGATAAAGCGGCCCGGACCAACCTTACATGTCATCGTACATGAGACCATCTCCACGACTGACATGCAACTTGTTTTGCATAAGTGGTCAAGTGTGTCTGTCTCTCCTACTATAGTCAATATCTGATTTACAACGAGTTGCTAATAACTTGGTTATCCTCGTTGTGGTTCATGTTCATAGGTAAGACCAGTTCTATCTCCGAAAGCCCTAAGCCACAAAACTTGCAATTGATAAATTAGAGGCGTCTAGTTTAGATCGTTGCTGGGCTAGTGTCTTGATATGGTATTGTTGTAAGTAGATGTATGATAGATACTCTTACAACACACTCACGTGTAAGTTCCATAGACCTTGGCCTTACACACAAAGGAATGATAGAGATCATACCACGATGCAAATGATAGAGATCAAATGCATGGACCATATCGCTCACTTTACATATTAGATGTTAGCATCTTATCGCTAGTTTGGCGCTTTGGTAGCATTGTAAGATGATCCCTCATTTAGATATCAAGATAAAATGTGTTCTTCCTTGAGTATGCACTGCTCTATGGAGCGTATTTGAGACATCACGTGATGATCGGGTGTACTGACTCTACGCTTTCATACAATGTAAGACCGCTTTTACACACGAAAGTACTAAGGTTCTTACTTACAGCCTAGTATGTATATACATGGCCTCGGAACACGGACCGAAAGGTTAAGCATGAGTCATATAGTTGATATGTTACCCATATAGATGCTCGCCTTTGAAGCTACACCGACTCATGTAATCACCAAAAGGACACGAGGGATGTCGTTTTGAGTGGGAGTTCATTCGTAATTTGGATTAGTTGAACTCAATCTATCATAAACTTAGTCTAAATAAACTTTAAAATTCTGTTGTAGATGGCACCACCGCTTAATTTCAATGTGTTCATGGAGAAAGAGAAACTTGTCATAATGGTAGCAACTTCACCAACTAGGCTATGAATTTGAGGATTCTCCTCATCACGCCCAAAAGAAATATGTGCTAGATGTGCGCTAGGCCCCCACCACGCCTCGATGCCCCGACGAGGAAAAGAATGTCTATGTGACTCGTCAGAGGACCACAACTTAGTTCATTATGCATACCGTATGGGCTAGATCTAGAACTTCAAAGCGCTTTTGAAAATGGTAATGCCTTTGATACCATGGGATAATTGAAAATGATTTTCGATACCCATGCTACCGAGAGAGTTATAATGCTACTGAAAAGTTCTTTAGTCTGCATGATGGAGGAGAACAGCTCGTTAGTGAGCATGTACTCAAAATGTCCGGTACCGATAAGCTTGTGTCCTTGGGAATAACGATTCCCATTGAGTTAGGCATACATCATGTTCTCCAATCTCGCCACCTAGCTACAAGAGCTTCGTGATGAACTATAATATGCGTGGCATGAATAAGACTCTTCCAGCTTCGCCAATGCTTAAGACCCAAGTGGAGATTAGGAAAGAACATCAAGTGTTGATGATCAATATGACCAACGGTTTCAAGAATGACAAGAAATTCAACCACAAGCGAAAGAAGGGAGCAAAATCTGTTGCCGCCGAAAAGAAACCCGAGCTGTCCCTAAGTCCGATAATCAATGCTACTATTGCAAGGGATCGCCATTGAAGCGAATCGCCCAAGTATTTGGCGGACAAGAAGTAGCAAGGCAAACAAAGGTATATATGATATACATGTTATTGATGTGTACTTGACTAGTACTGTAGTAGCACCCGAGTATTTGATACGGATCGTTGCTAATATATGTAACTCGATTCAGGGCTGGGAACAAGCGATAACTAGCAAGGGATGAGGTCACAATGCGTCGGCAATGGATCAAGAGTTGATGTGATCGCCATTTAACACTACCTCTCCATAGCCATCGGGATTAGTTATAAACCTGAATAATTGTTATTTGGTGCATGCACTTAGCATGAACATTGTATCCATCGTGTTTGATGCAAAGTGGTTATTCTTTAAATCTGAAAACAATGGTTGTTCGATTTATATGGATAATATCTTTTATGGTCATGCACCGTGTTGAATGGTTTATTTCTGATGGATCTCGATAGTAATATTACGCACATTCATAATGTTAATGCTAAAAGATTAAACTTGATGATATATCTACATATATGTGGCAATCGCTCAGGTCATATTGGTGTTAAACGATGAAGAAACTCCATTCGATGGAATTTTGGAATCACTTGATTTTGAATCATTTGATACATGTGAGCGATGCCTTATGGGCAAGATGACTAGAACGCCGCTTTTCGGCTCAATGGAACAAAGCGATGATTTATTGGAAATCATACATACCGATGTGTGTGGACCAATGAGTGTGTCAATCACGAGGTGGATATCGTTATTTTGTTACTTTCACGGATGATTTGAGTAGATACGGGTATATCTATTTGATGAAACACAAATCTGAAACTTTTGAAAAGTTCAAGGAATTTCTAATGAAGTGGAAAATCATCGTAATAGAAAGATCAAATTTCTATGGTCTGACCGTGGAGGAGAGTATCTAAGTTACGAGTTTAGCACACACATGAAAGAGTGTGGAATAGTTTCACAACTCACGCCTACCGGAACACCACAACGTAATGGTGTGTCGAAACGTCGTAATCATACCTTATTGGATATGGTTCGATCTATGATGTCTCTGACTAACTTGCCACTGTCATTTTGGGGTTATGCACTGGAAATAGCTGCATTCACTTTAAACCGAGCACCATCTAAATCCGTTGAAACGACACTGTATGAATTATGGTTTGGAAACAAACCTAAGTCGCTATTTCTTAAAGTTTGGGGATGCGATGTTTATGTGAAGAAACTTCAGCCGGATAAACTCGAACCCAAAGCGGAAAATGCGTTTTCATAGGATACCCTAAGGAAATGATTGGGTATACCTTCTATCACAGATCCGAGGGCAAGGTTTTTGTTGCCAAGAATGGATCCTTTCTTGAGAAGGAGTTTCTCGCCAAAGGTGTGAGTAGTCAGAAGGTAGAACTCGAAGAGGTTATTGAACCTTCTCTTCATGAAATGGCGAGTAGCGCAGTACCGGAAGTTGTTTCGGAGTTGACTTCACCTAATGAAGAGAGAGCTAATGATATTGATCATGAAACTCTGAAAGAGGACATTACCAAACCTCGCAGGTCAAGCAGGACACGTGCAACTCCTGAACTGTACGGCAATCCTGTTGTGAATTTCATGGTTGATGAATTGGATGACCCTGCGACGTATGAAGAAGCGATGATGAGCCCGGATTCCAAAAAATGGATAGAAGCCATGAAATCCGAGATTGAATCCATGTACGAGAACCAAGTTTGGACCTTGGTGGACTTACCTCACGATCGAAAGGCCGTTGAGAATAAATGGATTTTCAAAAGAAAAACTGATGCTGATGGTAATGTGACCATATATAAGGCTCGACTTGTCACAAAGGGGTTTCGACAAATTCAAGGAGTTGACTACGATGAGACATTCTCTCCCATAGCGATGCTTAAGTTGGTTAGGATTATGTTAGCAATTGCTGCATATTTTGATTATGAAATATGGCAGATGGATGTCAAAAGTGCGTTCCTCAATGGTAATATTGAAGAAGAGTTTTATATGATACAACCTAAGGGTTTTGTCGATCCTAAGGATACTAATAAGGTATGCAAACTTCAGCGATCCATTTATGGACTGAAGCAAGCATCCCGGAGTTGGAATCTCTGCTTTGATGAGGTGATCAAAGAGTTTGGATTTGTCCAAACTTATGGAGAGGCTTGTATTTACAAGAAAGTGAGTGGGAGCAATGTGGCATTTCTGATATTATATGTGGATGACATATTATTGATTGAAATGATATAGATCTTTAAACAAAGGTTAAAAGTTATCTAAATGCGAGAAATTTTCGATGAAAGACCTTGGTGAAGCGTCATATATATTAGGCATTAAAATCTATAGAGATAGATCAAGGCGCCTAATTGGGCTATCGCAGAGTACATACCTTGATAAGATATTAAAGAAGTTTAATATGGACGGAAGTAAGAAGGGGTTCTTACCTATGTTGCAAGGCAAGACATTGAGTAAGACTCAAAGTCCAGCTATGGCGGAAGAAAGAGAGATGATGGATAAGATCCCCTATGCCTCGGCCATAGGCTCTATTATGTATGCCATGCTATGTACAAGACCTGATGTGGCACATGTTATTAGTTTGACTAGTAGGTACCAATCTGATCCAGGTTCGGAACACTAGATAGTGGTCAAGAACATCCTCAAGTACTTGAGAAGAACTAGGGATATGTTTCTTATGTACGGAGGTGAAGAAGAGCTAGTCGCTAAGTGTTATGTCGATGATAGTTTTGACACCGATCCAGATGACTCTAAGTCTCAATCCGGATACGTATTTCTCTTGAACGGAGCAACAGTTAGTTGGAGGAGTTCCAAACAACCTGTGGTGGCTGGATCAACGACGGAGGCGGAATATGTTGCTGCTTCAGAAGTGGCGCAGGAAGCGGTTTGGATGAAAGAGTTCATTACAGAACTAGGTGTGGTTCCTAGTGCATTGGACCCAATGGTGATCTATTGTGACAACAATGGAGCCATAGCCAATGCAAAGGAACCGAGGTCTCACAAGAATTCCAAGCATATTAAGCGCCGGTTTCACTCCATCCGCGAGCATGCCAAGGATGGAGATATAAAGATTTGTAAAGTACACATGGACCTAAATGTAGCAGATCCGTTGACTAAAGCTCTCCCTAGGGCAAATAATGATTAACAACATAACTCCATGGGTGTTAGATTTATCACTATGTGAACTAGATTATTGTCTCTAGTGCAAGTGTGAGACTGAAGGAAATATGCCCTGAGAGGTAATAATAAAGTTGTTATTATGTATTCCTTATATATGATAGATGTTTATTTTGCATGCTAGAATTGTATTGATCGGAAACATCAATACATGTGTGTTTAATAAAAAAGGGTTCCTAGTTATGCCTCTCTTATAGACTAGCTTGTTGATTAACAAGATGATCAAGGTTTCCTGATCATGGACATTGGATGTTGTTAATAACAAGGTCACAACATTTGTGAAATAATGTGATGAACATTCATCCGAAGTATAGCATTACGATCAAGTCATTATGTTTATATTGCTATAACATCATACGAAGTAATCTTTATCCTTAGACCATGAGATCATGTTAATTGTTAACACCTGAAGAGTATCTTGATAACATCAAACGTCACACCGTAACAGGGTGACTATAAAGATGGGTTCAGTGCTACGAAGGTGTTATGTTGAGGCTCATGGATCAAGAGTGGAATTTGTCAATCCCGATGACGGATAGATATACTCCGGGCCCTCTCGGTGATATCACATTGAGATAGCTTGCAAGCAAGTGATGTGATCACTAGAATGTTATATCACGGGAACGAGAAAAGAGTGCATGTCGGTAACGAGATCAAACTAGGTATTTGGATACTGATGATCGAATCACAGACATGTATTATATCATGAGACAAAGGGATTAAATTTAAGGGAATATGCCTGAGAGGCAATAATAAAGTGGTTATTATCTTATTCCATGTTTATGATAAATGTTTATTTTGCATGCTATAATTGTATTGATCGGAAACATCAATACATGTGTGTTTAATAAACAAAAAGGGTTCCTAGTTATGCCTCTCTTATTGACTAGCTCGTTGATTAACAAGATGATCAAGGTTTCCTGATCATGGACATTGGATGTTGTTAATAACGAGGTCACAACATTGGTGGAATGATGTGATGAACATTCATCCGAAGTATAGCATTACGATCAAGTCATTATGTTTATATTGCTATAACATCATACGAAGTAATCTTTAACCTTAGACCATAAGATCATGTTAATTTCTAACACCGGAAGAGTATCTTGATAACATCAAACGCCACAATCAGAATCGGGTGACTATAAAGATGGGTTCAGTACTACGAAGGTGTTATGTTGAGGCTCATGGATCAAGAGTGGAATTTGTCAATCCCGATGATGGATAGATATACTCTGGGCCCTCTCGGTGATATCACATTGAGATAGCTTGCAAGCAAGTGATGTGATCACTAGAATGTTATACCACAGGAACAAGAAAAGAGTGCATGTCGATAACGAGATCAAACTAGGTATGGAGATACCGATGATCGAATCTCTGACATGTAATATATCACGAGACAAAGGGATTTAGTTACAAGCATTAAAGGTTGTCACGATCACAGAAGTCATCGTTGAATGTGTAGGAGTCAGTACGGATCTCCAGGTCCCGCTGCTGGTTATTGATCGGAGAAGGGTCTCGATCATGTCTGCATTATTCGCGAACCATAGGGTGACACACTTAAGAGTTACCGGACACCATTTTGGAGCACATATGTTTGATACGAAAGAATTGCAAAGCACAGGAATTGTTTCGATAGAAACCAGAAATTGTTTCGGGTGAAATTGCAGAAAGTGGTTCTGCATGTGATATTGAAATATTGCAAGGGGTTATATGTGAATGTTTCTAATTAAAGTAATTAACAAAATTCTGAATAAATTTAATAAAATAGTTTTATTAAATGAGAGAGCATTAAACTTGGAGAATTTTAATGCATTTAAAGTGGGGACTTTAAAAGGGAATGTGAAGAGGCATTTTAATGTGGAGGGGTTACCACCACATGAATGGGGGAGGTGAGGAGTCACCCCCCATGCACCGGCCATGGATAGAGGGGCACCCCCTCCTCCTATAAAAGGCCACCCTCTCCCTCCTTCTTCCTCACACCTCCTCAGAAGGATCTCTCTCCCTCTCTAGATTTATTCCCCATGGTCTCTTGGATTAGCGAGATACATGTTCCCGTGGAATTTTCTGAAGGAGTGCTGGTTCACTGGATCGCTGGAGCGAGGAGATGGAGGTTGTCCGTGGCTTGAACGCAAAAGTGCAGTAATGGATGCGCTGCTGAGTTGCGGCGTTCGACTTCCTCACGATCTTGAGATCGGCAAGTGTACGACTACATCAACCACGAGTTCCTACTTAACAAAACTCATTGTCTTCGAGGGTAAGTTCTCGCTGGATGTATGTCCACCCGCTGTTTTGTACCTAGTAGATAGATCTTGGCGTGTAGTTCACACCGTAGGAATTTTTTTGTTTTCTATGCCTCGGACCCAACAAAGGGTATCGAGCCCGATCTATGTAGGTGCTTTGTGCCCGTAGTACACATATGTTTATATGTGGCGATGATGATCATGTTATTGCTGCTTTCATGTATTTTGGATATTGGTGGCATAGTGGGATGAAGCTACCGACCAACCTTACATGTCATCGCATATGAGACCATCTCCACGGATCGACATGCAACTTGTTTTGCATAAGTGGTCAAGGGTGTCTCTCTCCTATTATAGTCAATATCTGATTTACAATGAGTTGCTAATAACTTGGTTATCCTCGCTATGTTCATGTTCGTAGGTAAGAACGGTTCTATCTTCGAAAGCCCTAAGCCATGTAAAACTTGTAATGGATAAATTAGAGGCGTCTAGTTTAGATCATTGCTGGGCTAGTGTCATGATATGGTAATGTTGTAAGTAGATGTATGATAGATACTCTTACAACACATTCAACGTGTAAGTTCCATATACCTTGGCCTTACACACAAAGGAATGATAGAGATCATACCACGATGCAAATGATAGAGATCAAATGCATGGACCATATCATCTCACTTTACACATTAGATGTTAGAATCTTATACTGCTAGTTTGGCGCTTTCTGTAGCATTATAAGATGATCCCTCATTTAGATATCAAGATAAAAATGTGTTCTTCCTTAAGTATGCACTATTTTATGGATCGTGTTTCGAGACATCACGTGATGATCGGGTGTACTCGACTCTATGCTTTCATACAAACGGGTGTAAGACAGTTTTACACATGCAAGTACTAAGGTTCTTACTTGGCAAGCCTAGCATGTACAGACATGGCCTCTAACACTAACCTAAAGGTTAAGCATGAGTCATATAGATGATATGATGCCCATATAGATGCTCGCCTTTGAAGCTATATCAACTCACGTGATGATCGGACTTGGTGTAGTGGATTTGGTTCATGTAATCACCAAAAGGACACGAGGGATGTCGTTTTTGAGTGGGAGTTTATTTCTAATTTGGATTAGTAGAACTCAATTTGTCATAAAATAAATCGAAGTGAATTTGCATAATTTGTTGTAGTCATTGGCATATGTTCACTACCTTATGCTTAGTTTTAATTGAGATAATAGAACTATAGAATTCTGGATATTTACTTTACTTAACCGGTATCGTATTGTTTTGAATGTCAATTTAAAGTTTAGAAGTCCTATTGCAAACTTTCAGCAAACTCTATTTACTCCATGAAGTTTAATAAGTAGTATTAAATCAAGAGTAAGAATTCCAATGTTAGTATCTAAAGTATCATGTTTGCCTCCATGATTATTGATATTAAAAAGTTGTTTTAATATCAAGATTATATAGGAGCTGAAAATTGTTTCAGAAACCATCATGTGTGAAAGATATTGGGATATTCAAACAATGTTTTGGTTGCATTATGATAGAGTATAATTTACTAAAATACATGTCTCATATTGTATGAGAATTTGTGAAGGATGGAGATGCTAAGCATCCCATCTCCCAAAAAGGTTTTGGGAACTAACATTATACTCGCGATTCTTCCTTATAGGCTATAGTAGCTTGATCATGAAAGTTGTCATGAGAAGGATGAATAGAAGATGTAAGTAAAATGTTTACTACACTGATAGATTACTTAAGAATGGATTTTTGAAAGAACACCAAACATTTGATGATGGTGATCCATTTCAAAGTGCAAGTCCAAAGGTATTAGTATTTGACTATATACGCTTTGTACTATGTGTCATGTGAATGACACCACTATTGATGTTGATAGATTCTTTTAAGGAAAAGGAATTGCTGAAAGAGAATCTATAAAATATTTGGTAGAAAAGAAAAAGTTGGAAATGTCCAGATTAGGTATATAGAAGATATACATGTTATGGTTGTATTCCTTGCTTGTTAAACAATGTGGTTCTGAGGTATTGGATACCGATATTGGATATCGAATTGGTTGGTATGAAGTGTCATACAGGACAACTCAATTCATGAACTACAATGGCCTAAGTAACTAGCAAGAGAATAAGTGATGATGTTCATCGAAAACAAATAAAGTGTTATTGTGTTTTTCGTTGTCATCAAACCTAGCCTTCAAGATTTGTTTAAATAATTGTTATTTTGTTCCGGTATTATGAGAATAATGGTTATTCAAATAATTACCGTATTCCATAAAGTATGGATGAACTTTTACAAGTCTAGTGGGAGAAATCACATCCATAAACACTTGCTAAAATGTCGCAAGACAAATGATTGAAAGATCACTTATGAAGTGGCATCGTTGTTTTACATTATATTGAAAGAAAACATGAAGAAACCCATGTTGATGGAATTTTTGGAGTCTTTGATTTGATCAATTGACGCCAGAAACTTTCCTCGAGATAATTGAAACTCCGTCCATAGGCCAAAGAGGAACGGATGACTAGCTTATTGAAATTGTGCATGCTGATGTGCATAGTCCATTATGTGTAGCCATATGCGATGGATCTTTTGTTTCATATGATTTCTCAAAATTTGAGTGAATTTACCTGTATATTTACTTAATAAGGAAGAAGTATGAAACATTTGAAAATTGTTCAAAGACTTTCAAGATGAAGTGGAAAATCATTGTAACAAGAAAATAAAGAGTTTATGATTCGATCATAAAGGAAGATATTTGAGTTACATGTTTAGCAAAACACTTAAGATTTGAGGAATTGTTCCATGATTTGTGTTTCCCGATAAACCATAGGAGTATGGCATATTCGAGAGATGAAATCAAACCATGTTTGACATGGTAAGATCAAAGGTGTCATTTATAAAACGGCCATTATGTTTTAAGGATTAAAGCTTTAGAGACTACCGCTTTTACACTGAAAAGAGCACCATCGTGATCCGTTGAAATGACACCATATAAGTTATGGTTTGGGATAAAACCCGAATTGTCTTTTTTTAAATTTTGGTATGCTATGCATAAGTAAAATGTTTACAACCAAAGCTGGATAAGCAAGTCTTTGTAGGTTATCCCAAAGAATTTGTTGGGAATTTCTCCATAACACCGAGGACAAAAGAGTTTGTTACTTGGAACGTCAAGTTTCTTGAGAAGGAATTTTTCGCGAAAAGTTAAGTGGGAGGACAATAGAACTTTGATAAGGTTGTTGAACCTTAGATATATGTGCTAAGTAGCACAGCGCCGAAAAGTGTCCCGGTGGCGACCACAATGCTCATGGCTCATGTGATTGCAAAGGGTGTGATCTCGGAGATTAGAGTTCCTATTGAACCGTAGGGTCAGTAAGAATCAAATAGTGTGATTTGATAAGCAAGTCGTTATTGTTTTGACAATGATGAACCGACTACATGCAAAGAAGCGATGATGGGCCCTGACTCCATAAAATGACTAGAAGTCATAGAATTCGTGATAGTATCCATACACGAGAAATCAAGTTTCTGAACTTGGAAGACCCTCCGAAAAGGCGTGAAGCCTATCGATCGTGATTGGATCTATAAATAAATAAGACATGGATGTTTAACATCTATGAAATAGTTGACATGTCAGAAAGAAGTTTATGACAATGTTCAAGGAGTTGACTATGACAAGATTTGATCTTTCATAGTGATATTTAGTCTTGACGGATTAATGTAGCAACCACTACATATAATTTGATGTATGGTAACAACAAACAAAACAATGTTCTTCTAATAGAATGGTTACCTAGGACGTGTACAAGACACGGTCCGAAGGGTTTTGTTAATTCAAAGGGTGCTAAAAGGGAAGGTAAACTTCAATAGTTGAAGTAAGCATAGCGGAGTCGGAATCTTCACCATGTTGAAATTGTTAAAAGAGTTTAAATTCATCGGAGATGATGAAGATGCTTGCATTTGCAAGAAATTAAGTGGGAGCGCTGAGACATATTTCTAATACATTATGTAGATGACATATTGTTGATTGGAAAGGATGTATCTTGTATGGACAAAAGTTAAGAATTTCATTAAAATAAGATTTCGATGAAAGACTTGGGCAAAACCGGAATATTAGGCATCAATATCTATATGGATAGATTGAGGAGCTAATATGGTTGTGCCATACATACATATATGAGATATTGAAAGGGTTTAATATGGAAACAACAAGAAAGGTTCTTGCTGCATGGAAAGGATTGTATCAAGATTCAAGTGTTCCAACACTTGGTGAGTAAAATCACATGAAGATTTTGATCGATTATACCGTGATATGTATATATCCAGAATGTCCTATGCTCTAAATGTTATGAGCACATACCAGAATGATCCATAAGATGATCATTGGATAATAGTAAAGATATTCTTATGAGCTTTGGAAGAACTAAGAATATATCATGTATAAGTGACAAATAGTTAAAGGTAGTTCATTGTAAAGTGTTACATTGATACTAGTTTTGTCACAAGATACAAATTAAATTTATCTCAATTTAGACTATGGGTGGCACAATATAATGGAAAGGATGTTCCATGATGGATTTGGATGAGTTCCAAAGTTGAGATATTGTGACGGATACTACAACAAAAAGGCTAAGTATATAACTGCTATAGTAGCAACAAAGGAGGGCATTTGTGTTAAGTAGTTTGTTATCAAACTAGGTGTGGTTCAAAGTGGGCTAATACTATGAAGATATATTGTGTGACAATAATATCAACATATTTTAAGCCGAACGAACTAAAGGTCTCACCAAAGGACCAAATTTATAATGCCATCTCATTTGAGAATGAGTGATGCGTAGAGACGCAAAGACATGCAAATACACATGGACCTGAAACTGTCAGATCTGGAGATTATGTTAACCACTAGCAATAGCGTATATGCAACACTAGAAAGCCATAGGTGTTCAATACGCAAAGTTTTTCAAACTAGATTATTGACTCTAGTGCAAGTGGGAGATCAAGGAATATGCCCGAGAGGCAATAATAAAGTGGTTATTATCTTATTCCATGTTTATGATAACTGCTTATTTTGTATTCTATTATTGTATTGATCGTAAACATCAATACATGTGTGTTTAATAAACAAAAAGGGTTCCTAGTTATGCCTCTCTTATAGACTAGCTCGTTGATTAACAAGATGATCAAGGTTTCCTGATCATGGACATTGGATGTTGTTAATAACGAGGTCACAACATTGGTGGAATGATGTGATGAACATTCATCTGAAGTATAGATTTACGATCAAGTCATTATGTTTATATTGCTGTAACATCATATGAAGTAATCTTTATCCTTAGACCATGAGATCATGTTAATTGCTAACACCGGAAGAGTATCTTGATAACATCAAACGTCACACCGTAACAGGGTGACTATAAAGATGTGTTCAGTACTACGAAGGTGTTATGTTGAGGCTCATGGATCAGGAGTGAAATTTGTCAATCCTGATGACGGATAGATATACTCTGGGCCCTCTCGGTGATATCACATTGAGATAGCTTGCAAGCAAGTGATGTGATCACTAGAATGTTATATCACGGGAACGAGAAAAGAGTGCATGTCGGTAACGAGATCAAACTAGGTATGGAGATACCGATGATCGAATCTCGGACATGTAATATATCGCGAGACAAAGGGATTTAGTTACAAGCTTTAAAGATTGTCACGATCATAGAAGTCATCGTTGAATGTGTGGGAGTCAGTACGGATCTCCAGGTCCCGCTGCTGATTATTGATCGGAGAAGGGTCTCGATCATGTCTGCATTATTCACGAACCGTAGGGTGACACACTTAAGAGTTACCGGACACCATTTTGGAGCACATATGTTTCAG
The DNA here is from genome assembly GCA_023614405.1 of Avena insularis. NCBI lineage: Eukaryota > Viridiplantae > Streptophyta > Magnoliopsida > Poales > Poaceae > Avena > Avena insularis. The sequence continues at coordinate 478,741,527 of CM042686.1, read as the reverse complement.
ACGAAAGAATTGCAAAGCACATGAATTGTTTCGATAGAAACCAGAAATTGTTTCGGCTGAAATTGCAGTGAGTGGTTCTGCATGTGATATTGAAATATTGCAAGAGGTTATATGTGAATGTTTGTTAATTAAAGTAATTAAAAAAATTCTGAATAAATTTAATAAAAGAGTTTTATTAAATGAGAGAGCATTAAACTTGGAGAATTTTAATGCATTTAAAGTGGGGACTTTAAAAGGGAATGTGAAGAGGCATTTTAATGTGGAGGGGTTACCACCACATGAATGGGGGAGGTGAGGAGTCACCCCATGCGCTGCCATGGAGAGAGGGGCACCCCTCCTCCTATAAAAGGCCACCTCTCCTCCTTCTTCCTCACACCTCCTTGTGAAGGATCTCTCTCCTCTAGAATTATTCCCCATGGTCTCGGATTAGCGAGATACATGTTCCTGTGGCATTTCATCCGAAGGAGTCATGCTCACTGGATCACTGGAGCGAGGAGGTAGAGGTTTTCCGGTGGCTTGAACGTGCAGTGGTAGCACGGATGCAATGCTGAGTTGCCACGCTGACTTCCTCACGATCTTGAGATCGGCAAGGTACGACTACATCAACCACGCAGTTCCTACTGCTAACAAAACTCGTTGTCTTCGAGGGTAAGTTCGCTGGATGTATGTCCACCGCTGCTTTGTACCTAGTAGATAGATCTTGGCATGTAGTTCACAATAGGATTGTTTTTGGTTTTCTATGCTGCGGACCCAACATAAATTACAAGCATTAAAGGTTCTCACGATCATAGAAGTCATTGTTGAATATGCAGGAGTCGGTATGGACCTCCAGGTCCCACTTCTGATTATTGATCTGAGAGGAGTCTCAATCATGTCTGCATTATTCGCGAACTGTAGGGTGACACACTTAAGAGTTGCCAGACACCATTTTGGAGCACATATGTTTCAGACGAAAGAATTGCAAAGCGCAGGAATTGTTTCGATAGAAACCGGAAATTGTTTCGGGTGAAATTGCGAAAGTGGTTCTACATGTGATATTGAAATATTGCAGGTTATATGTGAATGTTTGTTAATTAAAGTAATTAATAAAATTCTGAATAAATTTAATAAAAGAGTTTTATTAAATGAGAGAGCATTAAACTTGGAGAATTTTAATGCATTTAAAGTGGACTTTAAAAGGAATGTGAAGAGGCATTTTAATGTGGAGGGTTACCACCACATGAATGGGGGAGGTGAGGGGTCACCCCCATGCGCCGGCCATGGATAGGGAGGGCCCCTCCTCCTCCTTCTTCCTCACACCTCCTTGTGAAGGATCTCTCTCCCCCTCTAGAATTTTCCCCATGGTCTCAGATTAGCGTAGATACATGTTCTGTGGCATTTCATTCGAAGGAGTTGTCGCTCACTGGATCGCTGGAGCGAGGAGGTGGAGGTTGTCTGGTGGCTTGAACGTGTGTGCGAGTACGGACGCGCTGCTGAGTTGCGGCGCTCGGACTTCCTCACGATCTTTAGATCGGCAAGTGTATGACTACACCAACCACGAGTTCCTACTCGTTAACAAAACTCATTGTCTTCGAGGGTAAGTTATCGTTGGATGTATGTCCACCCATTGCTTTGTACCTAGTAGATAGATCTTGGCGTGTAGTTCTCATCGTAGGAATTTTTTTGTTTTCTATGCTGCGGACCCAACACGGAGATGGCAAGCTCCACAACCACTTCACAAGCTCCATGAAGGAGAAGCCCGGATCTCTTCACAATCTTCCATGAAGTGGACACCGCGACACCAACCACCAAGCCAACTAGGAGGTCACCCTCCAAGAGCAACAAGCTCACGGTCTCTCACTAGAACAAATCATAGTGGAGAGCTCAACACTATGCAAGAATGCAAAGCAAGAACACCAAGGGTGTTCAAATCCCTCAATCTCAAATCCCACCAAAGCAACAAGTGATAGGGAGGAATAAGAGAGGAATAACAATGGTGGAAATCAACAAATGACTTGAAGATCTAGATCCAATGGGTTCCCCTCACTTAGAGGAGGAATTGATTGGTGGGGATTGTAGATCTAGATCTCTTCCAAAGCCCTAAAAAAGATGCAAGAATCATAGGAGGGAAGGGAAGGAAGCAAGCTCAAGAGGTTCAACAATGGAGGTTAATTTCATGGTCAAGAACGCACACAAACATTGGGGGAAGAACCCCTTTTATAGGGGAAAGCAAATATAGCCGCTGGGAGGAAATCTGTGAAAACTGGGTTAGACCGGCCCCAGAACCGGGAAACTCGGTCCCCAGGCCGGAGGACCAACCTACAAACCGGAAAACCGCTATTTGCCAACTCGGAATAGACTCGGTCATGCAAACCGGAAAATCCGGTTTCATATCCGGTCTAATGGTACCGGGCGCCGGACCATTCGGTGTGGGAGTCAGTTGAACCGGACCCAGAACTGGCATGAAACGGACTTCACGAAAAACGCAATAACCTTTGCATCCGGACTCTGATTTTGATGATCTTGGGCTTGTTTTGATGAGGACAACAAGCTCTATTATATGGTTCATGAAAACATCATAGTCCAATAAGGGAGGATAGAACCAAATGAAGAAAGGTATGAAGCCTCCCTATGAGAAGAACTGGTAAAACCTTCAAACTCGAAAACACCATAGAAGATGCATACGAATTCCGTTTTCGATGAACTTGGGATTGTTGAAGAGCTAGAAACAAGCTCAAGAACATCACATGGAGAAACACCAAGAATAAACAAAAAATAAGATGTAAAGTATGCAAAGGATTCAGCTCCCTAAGACAATGTGATCAAGTTACCCAACCGAAAGCCCCTCTTGATAGTGCGGCTATCTATCCTATAACCTGGTCTCCCAACAACCACCTTGAGACCGGTAAAAGGAAAACATAGCAAGGCCATACCTTTGCCTTGTGCATCCCGCTTGATCTTGATGATGGCAACGCTTCAAGCTCCATCCAAGCCGGAATGCATCACTTGATCATTGTTGCTTCATGAAGACTCATAATTTACTCCCCCATACACCACTATGGGATAGATTCATTAAGACACGTCTTCACATGTCCATTATCACCAATATGGACGGCAAGCTTCAAGCAAATGATCTTCTCGAGATTCTTATCTTGAACTTTCCCTTCTCAACCTTGATGACGATCACCACTTAATGTATCCTCTCATGGGCTATATGAGATCTTCACTTTTGAAGCATGCCCATGAAAAGATACCTAACCAATATAGATAACACAACAACACATATATAATGGGTTAGTTCATGAAGCATAATTGACAAGCTTACCATACCACAAGACACATGGTGCATTCTTTATGCTTCACGTGTTGGCCAAGCTTGAATCTAATCTTCACTCTTTGTATTGGTCAACCAAGTATCTTCTCATGCTCCATCTCAATATCTTTAGGTACACAAAGAACTCTTCATTTGATTACATGCTCTAAATCTTAGTCAACCATAACTCTACTAATGAGGATATCATGACACCGACTTAGAGCCATATCTTGAATTCTTCAATTGAGATCACACTCTCAATATGTTGATCATATCATATTCTTCTTCAACTCGATGATCTTGATGCCAATACTAAAGATATATGTTTATCTTCATGGCATATCCATACTTGAATCCAACACATGGACTACAAGCATGACCTATGGAATATTCCTTCATATAAAACTCAATGAAAACATTACTCCATAGGGATTGTCATTAATCACTAAAACCACACATAGGGGCAATTACACTTTCAATATTCTTAGCAAGAAGTTGAATCTTTCCAAACTCTCACTCATTCTCGAACATTAACTGTCTGGTGGTGGGTCCACTAAACAGATTATCGCAAGGTGTGAAGTTAATTTTGAAACACAACCAAACTTTCAAAACATTGTGAGTCATAGTCTCTTTGATTGTTTTCAAAACACGATCAAATTTTGAGGCATGTATATTCTTAGCAAGAAGTTGAATCTTGCCAAACAACTCTCACTTGTTCTCGATACATTGACTGCCTGGTGGGTCCACCGAACAGATTATCGCAGAGTGTGAAGTTAATTTCGAGACACGGCAAAATTTCAAAACACGGTGAGTCATAGTCTCTCTGATTATTTTCAAAACATGGCCAAATTTCTAGGCATGTATATTCTTAGCAAGAAGTTGAATCTTTCCAAACTCTCACTCGTTCTCGATACATTAACTGCCTGGTGGTGGGTCCAGTGAATAGATTATCGCAAGGTGTGAAGTTAATTTCGAAACGCAGCCAAAATTTCAAAACACGGTGAGTCATAGTCTCTTTGGTTGTTTTCAAAACACGGTCAAATTTCTAGGCATGCATATTCTTAGCAAGAAGTTGAATCTTTCCAAACTCTCACTGCCTCATACATTGACTGCCCGTGGTGGGTCCACCAACAGATTTTGCAAGGTGTGAAGTTAATTTCAAAACACTGCAAAATTTCAAAACACGGTGAGTCATAGTCTCTTTGATTATTTTAAAACACGTCAAATTTCTAGGCATGCATATTCTTAGCAAGAAGTTGAATCTTCCAAACTCTCACTGCTCTCGATATATTAACGCCGGTGGTGGGTCCAAAGGAATGATTATTGCAGGGTGTGAAATTAATTTCGAAACGAAACCAAAATTTCAAAACACGATGAGTCATAGTCTCTTTGGTTGTTTTCGAAACATGGTCAAATTTCTAGGCATGCATATGCTTAGAAAGAAGTTGAATCTTTCCAAACTCTCACTCGTCTCAATACATTGACCGCCTGGTGGTTGGTCAACCAAACAAATTTTCGCAAGGTGTGAAGTTAATTTCAAAACATGTTCAAAATTTCAAAACACGGTGAGTCATAGTCTCTTTGATTATTTTCAAAACACGGTCAAATTTCTAGGCATGCATATTCTTAGCAAGAAGTTGAATCTTTCCAAACTCTCACTTTTTCTCTATACATTAACTGTCTGGTGGTGGGTCCACTAAACAAATTATCGCAAGGTGTGAAGTTAATTTCGAAACATAACCAAAATTTCAAAACATGGTGAGTCATAGTCTTTTTGATTGTTTTCAAAACAAGGTCAAATTTTGAGGCATGCCTATTCATAGCAATATGTTGAATCTTGCCAAATAACTCTCACTCGTTCTCGATACATTGACTGCCTGGTGGTGGGTCCACTTAACAGATTATCGCTAGGTGTGAAGTTAATTTCGAAACGCAGCCAAAATTTTAAAACACGGTGAGTCATAGTCTCTTTGATTATTTTCAAAACACGGTCAAATTTCTAGGCATGCATATTCTTAGCAAGAAGTTGAATCTTTCCAAACTCTCACTCGTTCTCGATACATTAACTGCCTGGTGATGGGTCCAGTGAATAGTTTTTCGCAAGGTGTGAAGCTAATTTCGAAACATGGGCAAAATTTCAAAACACGGTGAGTCATAGTCTCTTTGATTATTTTCAAAACACGGTAAAATTTCTAGGCATGCATATTCTTAGCAAGAAGTTGAATCTTTCCAAACTCTCACTCGTCTCGATACATTGACTACCTGGTGGTGGGTCCACTAAACAGATTTTCTCAAGGTGTGAAGTTAATTTTGAAACACGGGCAAAATTTCAAAACACGGTGAGTCATAGTATCTTTAATTATTTTCAAACCCGAACAAATTTCTAGGCATGCATATTCTTAGCAAGAAGTTGAATCTTTCCAAATAACTCTCACTCATTCTCGATACATTGACTGCCTAGTGGTGGGTCCACTAAACAGATTATTGCAAGGTGTGAAGTTAATTTCGAAACACAACCAAAATTTCAAAACACGGTGAGTCATAGTCTCTTTGATTGTTTTCAAAACACGGTCAAATTTTGAGGCATGCATATTCTTAGCAAGAAGTTGAATCTTGCCAAACAAATCTCACTCGTTCTCGATACATTGATTGCCTGGTGGTGTGTCCACTTAACATATTATCGCAAGGTGTGAATTTAATTTCGAAACACATCCAAATTTCAAAATAGGGTGAGTTATAGCCTCTTTGATTGTTTTCAAAACATGGTCAGATATCTAGGCATGCATATTCTTAGCAAGAAGTTTAATATTGCCAAACAACTCTCACTCGTTCTTGATACATTGACTCCATGCTCTCCCTCTATAATTTTACATTTGAGGCTTTTATGATGCTTTTTATAATCAGGAGGCTACGTGCCATGCCAAGAAATGAAGAGCAAGCAGAGCCGAGTAGAGAGAAGAAAATCACCGAGAAATAGAGTAGCGAAATGAATTGCCTTGGCTGTGTGGTCAGGCAACAAGGCTTTATCCAATCGCTAGGCATCGGGGCCCACCTGGGACGTGCATTTGAGCACCTGTGTCTCCGCGCCTCCCTAGGAACCATGGTATGATGACAAATGCATCGAGAAGTACAGACTACAATACACTCAAGTCTTACTTCATGAATCGCTGAGAAGGAGATACATTGCAAATGTATCTATAATTTTGATGTTCCATGCTTAGTTTTATCTACTTTCTTGTGTTTTATCCACATTTGGAGTACTTTTCATATGATTTCTTGACTAACCTATTAACAAGAGCCACAGCCCAGCTTGCCTTTTTCTGCTGCTTTTGGTTCCAGAAGTCGAAAATGAATATTCTCGAATTGGACAGACAAAAGCCAAAGTTACTATTTTCCTAAGACTCACTTGAGCCGTAGGAGAGTCGGAGGAGGGCTGTGGCCTGGCCACACCATATGGTGGCACACGGCTAGCCGGCCTCGGCCACCAGTGGTGTGGGCCCCTGTCGGCCACCGACCTCGCCCTTCGCCTATAAGATCCTCCGATGTAGAAACCCTAAATAATCAAGCCTCTAGCCAAGAAAGTTCCGAGCGCAGATCGCCATCAAGGGAGATTCGGGATAGAAAGTCTCTGTTCTCACTCGCCGACGGGAAGTGCCCCTGAGCCATCTCCATCGATCTCCACCACCATCTCCATCACCATTACCGATTCCCATGATGAGGAGGAGTTCTCTCGAGGCTAAGGGTTCTACTGGTAGCTATGTGTTCATCTCTCTCTCTATGCATGATCATATTGTGATCATGAGCTTGTAATCTATAGATCTACCTTGCTACTCAAGTGCTTTAATAGATCTCTTCTCTCCCCATGTGTGTGAAAGTGACAGCATGCACACCATGGTGGCACTTAGGCTAGAGATTACAAATACTTGTTATGAGTTATATTTGGAGTTGGATGTCTTTATGAAATTGTGGTGTTTGTTGGACTCATCTAGTACTCAAGGTGACAATTGTGGTGTTTGTAGTTAAGAGTAGTATCTTAAAGAAGAATATATTTATATGAGAGTGTTCACTAGTGAAAGTATGATCCCTAGGCCTTGTTCCTAAGCATTGAAACTTCATTTGCTACTAGATCTATTACATGTTTGCTTGCTTTCATCTTTATTTCAGTTTGCCTTTAGTCTCTTCCACGCCATCAAGCTATTTTCTGGCACTGTTGTCTTATATCCATACCACTTGTATTTCACTATCTCTTCACTGAACTAGTGCACCTATACACCTGCCAAGTGTATTGGGTGTGTTGGGGACATAAGAGACTTCTTGTATCTGATTGCAGGGTTGCTTGAGAGGGATACCTTTGACCACTTCCTCCCTGAGTTCGATAAACCTTGGGTAATCCACTTAAGGGAAAACTTGCTGCTGTTCTACAAACCTCTGCAGTTGGAGGCCCAACAACTGTCTACAAGAATAGAAGTGCGTAGACATCAAGCTATTTTCCGCGCCGCTGTCGGGAGGTAAGGTAAAAGGTATTCACACCGGAGGATTAAAGAAGAAGAACCTCCCACGACAAACGCCTATTTTTCAAGGCCATGTTTAGGAGGTAAGGTAAAAGGTACTCACATCCTCCGGTGTGAGTGCTCGAAGTTATTTCCTTTAGATTCTGCAATTTTGTCTTTTTGTTTCTTGTTTTCACTAGTTAGGCTTAATGGAAAACAACAAAAAAATTAGAAAGATTTTTAGTATTTTTCCTAAGTTAGAACTTGAATTGTCTGAAAAGAAACTTAAAAAACCCATGGAACTTTCTTTGCATGCTAATAGCAATGTTATTAGTATGAATCTTTTGAACACCTTTGTTACTAATGCTATGGAAACGTCTAATCTTGGGGAAGTTGGTTTTTATGAAAATGATCTTTTTAGTTCCCCAGCTTTAAAGAAGAAAAGTTGCTCTGATGATACTTTATCTCCCATATGTGGTAATTCTGATGATACTTGTGATATTTTAAATCCACATACTGAAAGCATCCCTTTTAAAATACTATAAAAATTGTTGAACGTGTTATGAATAACTACTATTTTGGAGATGGAACTGTCAATCCTGGTGATCATTTACTCCTTATACATGAATTATGCGAGTTGTTCAAGTGTGCAGGTATTTAAATGAACCAAGTTAAGAGGAAGCTATTCCCTATTTCACTTAGAGGTCGTTTGGTATCCATCATTTGGGCTAGGAATCACGGAATTCATTTCGTGATTCCAGTGTTATCTTGTTTGGCTGTCGCAGAATCGGGTATAGAATTCATTTACCAATTCTAGAGAATAGACACCTAGTACTTTCCAAATTCTTGTCCCGCACTCGTCATTTTCCTGGAATTTCCTCGCCCATCTCGCCCCGACGCTCTCTTCTTCGTCTCCCGAGCCACCTCGCCCATCACCACCTCGCCTCCACCACCACCTCGCCTCCACGACTCCCGGCCACCGACGACCACCGGTGACGTCTCCGCCCAGATCTCACGTCGAGTCCTCTTCCCCCTCGAGTCTGCTCCACGCCATGGCTCCTCCCATGGAGATCTCATCTCACCCATGCTCAGAGTGTCCCGCCTCGGTGAGCCACCATCGACCTCATCCACCCACCTCTGCTAGGTATGTATCCTCCTCCACCTCTCCTTGTTTACCCTTTTCTCGCTTGTTCTTCCCTTTTCTTAATTCTAACCCTAATCTCATCGGATCTGTAATTTTAGCAGCACAAGATCACCAAATCAAGAACCTCAGGAGCAGCCGACCACGAGATTTGACCTCCCACCTTGTTCCTAAGCTCTCACACGGTCCTCCACCTCGTCCCCTTAATCTGCCTCAGCAGCTACAGTAGGCTTTCCTACTCTTTTTCCCCTCTTTGATATTCTTGGTTGATTTTGACGACTACCTCAAAAAGCAACAAGGTGTTAATTTGGATTACAGTACCATATCGTTGTAGGTTGCATACTTGCACTGGATATATTATGGAGTTTATCGGTGTGATCATTTGAGTAAATTTTGTCAATCTGTAGTGTGTGCCTTTATACGAGTTTCAACACAGGTACACATTAATTTATTGCGGTATCTTTATTGGGCATTGTCTCGCACACACATAGCACACATTGCCTAGTTCTGCAGCACATAAGCTTTGAAGCAGATGAAACTGTCTTCAAGTTCAATGGTAAACACCTGATATTGCTGTTGGTAGTCACATAGTCAAAGCCTGGACTAGATGAATAGGTTGAGACGAGTGTTTGTGCTGCTCAAAATTCCACAACTTTTGTTCTCTCAATGTCAGGCCTGCTTATGCCTTTTGTTTGCTCTCTGAATGCCACGCCTTCTTATACCTTTTGTTTGCTCAAAGTTCCGCACTCGATAGTGGATCCTAGACATATCTTGCCAGGCGCCACTTCTCTGCACTTTAGTTTGGTATAAGATGTCGTAGGCTTACAGCAGCTGGAAAATAGAAACAAAGCTCACATGGGAGCTCAAGTAAAGCTAATCAAACTCGACCATGTCAGCCCATGTGAGCACAAGCCTGAAACTCCCTTTTTTTCATAACATGGGCGACATATTCTCTATGATCTGATCCAATACAAACTGGTTTCCTGATGTTTATGCCCGAGCTTGCTAATGCTTAAATTTTCCTGCTAATATATTGCATTATGTCGCTGTTTTATTATGGACTTTAAAGTTGGCTTGAAATTTGTATGGGCAAGCTATAGAGTGGCTTCCATTAAACTGTTAGCTTCCAGTTAGTACCTCCATAACACCAGGTTATGGGCACTTGTCTTAGTTTATGTTTGGCCACTTGTCTCAGTTTTTGACACTTGTGCCAGCACAGAATAACACCAGGTTCTTGTGGTATTATAAACTGTTGTGCTTCTGCATCAAGTACCTCCATAAACTGCTGGTCTTATTTAATGATTATTTCACAATGCTATTTCCATTGCATCTTGTATGCTTTTATTGTTTTGTAGGTCCTCTCTTCTAGGATTTGCCCTCTTTTCCAACATAGAACTACTGTTGCCTTCTTAACTTGCTGAAAATCATGATTTATCCACTCTTTATTTAACCATGCATGGCCCATTTCGTCGGTAGTCTGTATCACCACCATTGATTTATATACCGTGCATATAGCTACTTCTTGTCCATAAGCATATGTCTCAGGTGTCCATAAGCATATGTATGTAGGTCTATATAGCTACTTCTGTCCGTCCATAGCTCTAATTATAATCTGAACTAGTTCTTTGTTGTGTTTATTGTAGATGGTTGATCAACAAGTAGTGTTATATCATGAGAGGAGGAAGAAAAGAAAGAGGGCAAGAAATTGGATTTTTGTTACTATAGTTTCGTAGCACAACATATCTATTGTAGGAGAAGGATTGTAGAACTTGGGGATTTTAGCGAGGAAGAGGCTGAGACTAGAATTAGAAAACAGATGCTTAGGAACATTTATATGGGTCCCAATCTATATTGCTATGATACTCTGAGGTTCACCAAAAGGTCCTTTTCTGACCTATGTGCTATCCTACGTGAAAGGGCTGGGCTGAAAGACACATTCTATGTCACCGCTGAAGAAGCCAGAATTATTGTTTTGCTTGTTCTTAGCCAAGCCATGAAATTTAGGTTAATCCGTAGCACCTATAGGTGGACGCTTGAGCCAATAAGCAGACATTTCAATGAGGTGTTAGGAGCCATCCTATCTTTATCTCATGAACTCATCAAGTTTCCAGACCCTTCTACTGAACTACCCGAGGATTACAAATGGAGGTGGTTTCTTGATGGGCTTGGAGCTTTAGATGGCACACATGTTGATGTCCGTGTTCCGCTACACAAGCAAGGTAGATATAGGAATAGGAAGAAGGCCATAACTACAAATGTGTTGGGTGTGACCGCAATATGAAGTTTATTTATGTGTTGGCTGGCTGGGAAGGTTCAAAGATCGATGGCAGAGTGTTGAGAGATGCAATGTTTAGAGAAGACTCTTTCAAAGTTCTAAATGGTAACTCCTATCTTAGTATGATACAAATTTCCACTAAATTTCTCAACTGAAATCTAATGTGGGCTATTTTCATAAACCTTAGGAAAATATTACCTAGTAGATGCTGGATACACAAATGGTCCAGGCTTCTTTGCTCCATTCAGGAACACAAGGTATCACTTGAAAGAGTGGGCAGCCAATGGGAATAATCCAGAAACTCCACAAGAGCTCTATAACTCAGCATGCAATTGCTAGGAATGTAGTTGAGAGGATTTGGGCTCTTTTAAAGATGAGATGGGCTATTCTCAGGGTTAGTTCATTTTTTGGAATAAAAAATCAGGTACCATCCATTTTTTTAATTCAAATCATTTGCTAGAATCTTTTTGAGTTTTGTGTATTAACATGCCATACTAACTTAATGGCAGATTCGAGTAATCAATGCTTGTTGCATACTGCATAACTTCCTAGCTGATAGGCAAAGAGAGATGGATGATCTGATGTTGCAAGAAGTGGATAATCAGCTAAACAATACTACCATTGATGTGGACGAACCTGATATGATTACGCACATTGAGGTGATAAATGAGTGGAATAACAGGAGATTGACCCTAGCTAATGATATGTGGGCTGATTATCAAGCTAGGCGTGGACAAGCAAATGCTTAATTTTGTTTGAATGTTGTACAGTCTTCTTTATGTAATATTTTCTTTTTGGTATGCTTCATATATGTCCAGTTTGTTACTCTCTCTCATATACATACATTTTCCTTTTGCCACTAACTAATGGTAATCTTTATGTACATATAGGGATGGATTCGGGCATGGATTCGACGAAGAAAGGTAGAAGTTACCTCAAGTGGACAGATGAGATGGATAAAGCTATGCTGGATGTGTTTGTGGAGTACTATAGCAAAGGAGATCGTGCTCAAAATGGGTGGAAACCCCATGTATACACGGCTAGCAAATAAGAAAGTGAGAGAGAAGTGTCAACTTGAGGTCACAAAGGATAATATCATCTCTAGGAGCAAGACTTTTGACAAACATTATGCTACAACAAGATGCTTTCTCAGTGGATTTGGATGGGATGACGAGAAGAATATGATCACCGAGAAGATGATGTTTGGAACACTTATGTGAAGGTAATCTACTACAGTTTTCTACAGTTTTCTAATGCCTATCCAAAATTAGTATTCCCTCTGAAGGTATTATTTGTCCTCCATAATACTACTAGTCTTGCAAACATAAGCCATACTTTTTGGAGTACTAGTCTGCATGCTTAGTGTAGTATCATGGAAAATCTGAAGCAGCAGCATGCTTGATAGTTGGTTATTTGACCATAAATATTATTTGATTCTCGTGATCTTCTGCGGCATACCGCCTTTCTTACTTGCATCACTGCCTTTTCCGCTCTATTTTTGCTGTTTTTGCTGTAGGTCTGTTTTTCTACTATAGAGTTTTCCGCAATTTTTACTGTTTTTTCTGTAGGTCTGCACCCCTGATTTTTCTGCATGCCACGTAGATGATTCAATTTACTACTAGCATCTATCAGAATGAACTTGGTTGGACAAACTGTACAGCCAGGAAGATGGTATTAGTTCTAGATGATACCTAGATTTTTCTGCATTTTTTCCTGCATCTAGACATTATTTATAGCTATATGCTCTGCATCCCTGAATTTTTTGGGTGGCATATTATTGGGTGGTATATGATCCTCATAAGATGGGAGGCCCACAGTCTGGTGAGAGGAGAAAACCGAATAATACAAGGATGGTGTTTTGCTGCCTATTCTTGCTGTTGTTCAAAAACTTGTCAGCTTAGTTCTAGCTACTGTGACAATCTGATGGTGTTTCTAGCTACTGTGACAAACTGATGGTGACATTATTTCAAGTCTGGTGACATTATTTCAAAAACTTGTCAGAATAGTTCTAGCTACTGTGACAAACTGATGGTGTTTTGCTGCCTATTCTTGCTGCTGTTAACAACTTTCCTGTGATTTATTTGCAGGCCAACAAGGATGCCACTTCATATAGGTACAAGTCAATCAAATTTTGGGACATGATTAGCACACTATAATCCAGAGACTGCGTAAAAGCTGGTGCGAGGACAGCTAATGAAAGCGCAGCTGAAATGGCAGAGGAGAATGCTAACAATACTACCAACAATAAAGACGCTAATTCATCAACTCAAGCTGACGAAGATCGTCCGAAAAAGAGGTATCGATCAGATGACTCAATTGCAACCATGCTTGGTGATAAGTTAGATAACTTCACTGCTGCGTTCAAAGCTGATGCTCCCGAGCCTCCACCAAAGCCAAGATTCCCGAGGAAATCGGCTGTTCTTGATGGCATACCAGATTTAGAAGATGATCAACAGTTGGCAATATATGATGTTCTTATAGCCGATGATCGCTAGTTCAAGTCTTTGGTGGCACTACCTGAACGGATGAAGAAGAAGTGGGTGCTCAAGCAGATAAACACATGATTCAGATCTTCCTTTATGTTGTAGCAGTCTGTCATTTCATCTTGTTTAACTTATTCAAACTCTAGAACTTGTATTTATTATATCGATGCATCTATGTTTTATGGATTAGAACTTTGGAACTTGGATGATATGTGAATGATAATCAATGTTTTAGTATTTTGATGTATGTTTTGAGGTCCAAAAGTTATGAGAAGTATGTTGCAATCACTTCATGCATGTGTTTTTATTCTAGTCCATGGCAGCTATTTTGAAATTCCATTTTCAATTCTATAGTCATTTCCAAATTCCGGTGGCAGCCAAACATGTGGGTGTTTATGGAATCATGATATAAATGAAATGAATCCATGTATTCATTTCATTTCTACAAAATGAAATGAATACCTGGGTGCCAAACGAGCTCTTAAGGGCAAAGCAAGGGAGTGGTATGAGCTACTAGATGATCCTCATCATTTGGAGTGGAAGGAACTTGAATCTCTCTTTTACTCTAAATTTTATCCTCCTCATGAAATTCATAAAGATAGGAATTACATTTATAATTTTCATCCTCATGATGGAGAAAGTATTGCCCAAGCATGGGGGAGATTGAAGTCACTAATGCTCAAATGTCCCATTCATGAGATCCCTAGTAATATTGTTATTAATAATTTCTATGCAAGGCTTTCAGGACATTACAAGGACTATCTAGATACTTGTTTAGAGGGATCCTTCACAAGTGAGGAGGTCAAAGCTAAGTGGGATCTTCTTGAAACAATTCAAAGCAATACCGAAGATTGGGATAACAACAAAGGTAAAGAACCAGGTATAAACTATGAGTATGATTGCATTAAGTCTTTCGCTGAAACTGCTGATTTTCAAGAGCTTAGTGCTAAATATGGTCTTGATCCTCAAATTCTTGTTGATTGTTATAGAACCTTTGCTTCTCATATTAATGCTCCTAAAGAAAAATGGGACATGTATCATGAGCCTTATAAAGACACTTGCATGGAAAATGAAATTGTTATTAATGATAGCAATAAACATGCTCAAACCTCTGAAAGTACCACTTCTTATAAGCATGTTAATTTTTGTGGAATACATAGACCTTGTGAGAATAATCAAATTGAAGAAGAATATTGTATCACCCACAAGAATGAAAAAACTAGAATGTGGTATAGGGCTCTAAATGATCTTGATAAAAGTTTGTGCCCTCATCCTTTTATTTGTGAACTTTGCTTTGAAGTGGGTCATTTCAATTTTCAATGCTCAGGCCATAATAATAGCCCTTCTAATCCAATGAGTACTACAAGTTTGTATTGTGATGACATGATCACTCCTAATTAGCATGATGAACTTACATTATTTTTGGGGTGTGAAGAGTTATCAAGAAAAACCTCTTTGGTAGATATGGGTGCTTTTGATATGAATAGTGTCATGCATGGTTGTCATCTTTATTGTGTTGATAATTGCCACACAAACACTTACATACAAAATATTACAGAAGATGAGATTTTACCAAAATATGATAGGACTAATATGTGTTTTGATCTTATTAGTGAAAAGAAGGAATCCTCCAAAGTTTCTTCTATTGTCTCTAATAATAAACCAGGGTATATGGAGAAGCTTCCTTTCAAGCCTCTCCCTCCTAAAGAGAAGAATATAAAGAAGAAAAGGAGGAGTAAAAGGAGGGAGGAAACGATATTTTCCCCTAAGCATGTAGCTCCTATTATAGTTTTTGATGAGTCTGAACTCGATGATGTTCCTATGCCTGTTACCTATAGTAGTGATCATGATTGGGAAAAGCACACTTCTTTTGATATTGAAAATCTCTTTGGTACCAATTCTGAAAATGATGATATCAATAATTGTTGTACTATTAGTGCTATCCATGATCCTTCCAATGATGATATGTTTACAAATGAACACACTTGGGAAGATAACTATTCTATTGCTTATGATGATGCTATACCTCCATTATATGATGATTGCAATGATGAATATGGTATTTTTAGTCCACCTACTATTGAGGAGGAAATTAATTATGATTACAATATGCCTCCTATATTTGATGATTATGGTGATGAAAATAATAATGATAGCTATTCTATTGAATTTGCTCCCACTACAATCAATAAGAATGACTATGTTTATGTGGGGAGTATTAATTCTTTTATGCATGTGGCTCATGATAAGAATGTTTCTTGTGATAGTTATATTGTTAATTTTATTCATGATGCTACTGAAAGTTATTATGAGAGAGGGAAACATGGTTTTATGCATCTCAATAATATTAAGTTTCCCCTCTTTATGTTGTAAGTCTTGAAGTTGCACTTGTTTTGCTTTCCTATGCTTGTTGCTTTGTGCTTTCATGACTTGTTTCTTTACAAGATTCCTATGCATAGGAAGTGGGTTAGACTTAAATGTGCTTTGAATTTGCTTCTTCATGCTCTCTTTTACTTCAATTCATATTTCCTATGTGAGCATCTTTTCAAACTATCATGCCTAACTTAAAGGCGTTAAAGAAAAGTACTTATTGAGAGATAACCCAAAAGTTTTAGTTGAGTCTTGGAAGTTATTATGTAGGGTCCCCAACCTTTAATAAGATTGAGCCCCCTGTGTTTACAATGCTAGTCCCTGGATCAATAGCTAGCATCCACAGTTTAGATGTAATATCAAGAGACAAAGGTCATAATATAACTTTATAACCAGGAATAACATAATTTTATTACATCTTACATAGCTCATTTGGCTATTACATTACATTGCAGCGGAATAACTATAAGCATGGGGTCCTTCATCTTCAAAGAGCCACAGGCAGATGTTGGTTGTAGACTTTGTAATCCTAATCAATCAATCTTCACTAAAATCAATCAAACCTGCAACATTACAAGTTACAGCCACAAGGGTCAATACATCTGAATTGTATTGGCAAGTGATACTTTGGTAGTATAGTGGAGTCTAACATCTATATGCATTTGGCTAAGTGGAGTTGAGGCTTGCATTGCTCAAAATAGATTTTTCCTTATCATTTTGAAAATACTAAGTTTTGCTTGACAAAAACTTTCCCAAGGCATCTACCAATCAAAGACTGAAGATCCTTTCCAAGGCATCTACCAATCAAAGACTGAAGATCCTTTAACCCTTGTTCACCCACAAGTTTTATTTAGAAATTGGAGTGATGAGATTCTTGAAGCTTCCATGTCTTGATGCTCAAATTGTCCTTTACCAGGGACATGGCTAAGTACTTAGATTTTACACTCTGCAGAGGTGGTGCACTTTCCCCACAAGACTTGGTTTCACCAAGACAAGATCTTTCAGAAGCCTTCCCTTAGACCAACATGGACGCGCTCCAAACTATCAAACCCCTACCACCCACTGTCCATTTGGCTAAGTTATTGCAACCTATATGATCCAGGCAGAGCCCATATTGCCAAGTGGTTGCACTTGAAGCTTCTCAACATTTGACATCTCAAATCTCTTTGTTCCTGGGTGGCCATCCACAAGTGTGATACACCAGGGTAGTCCATTGAATGGGCCCTGAGTAACCACTCAACACAAACCAATCCTTCCATTCCACCCAGGTGATTCATTCACTTAGTTGTTTTATTAAACAAAACATAAGTCCACAGACTTAGAAATTTTTCCATAGCATAAATATATATTCCACCCTTGTTTTCTATTATCTAAGCTAAGCATGGAAGTAGTAGGAATCTTAACTTAGGAAATTTCTTCTAAGGCTTCATCTACTAGGTTTTCCCATAGCAAGGTCTATACTTAGCAAAATAAAAACCATGCAAGTTTTACTTAGCAAAAACACTAATGCATAGTGAAAATAATGGGATAGAAAGTATGAAGCATCACTTGCCTTTTTGGTAGAGGGTATAAGTTCACTCCTTGTCCTTGCAACAATCACACTCTTCAAGTCACTACAAATCAATCAAGCAAGGCACAAACTTAATCTACCAATCAAGCAAACACAAATTCAATTCATATTCCAAACCAAAGTCAAACAAACAATTTTTTACACACACAAAGTAATGGGATCTAAGTCATGCATAAGCATGCAAAGGTTAGTTCTATTGTAAGGATGGTCTTCACTAGGCTTCTAAACTTTGTAAGTTCCAAATTGGTCATTTACCAAAATGGCAAAGTCATTTGCAAAAGGTTTCACTACAAAACCATTTTCAAAACAAAGTATCATTTTACTAGGGCATTAACCTATAGGGTTCACCAAGTATGTTTTCAATCACAAAACTTGGGGTTTGGGGTTAGTGAGTTTAAAACAAAACATTTTCCAAAGGTTTTCTTCCAAAACCATTTTTAATAAAATACCACATTTCTATTTGACTAGAAATGGTTTTAAATCAAAGATTCCTTATTTTGTTTCACCAAATGAGTTGCTATTGCAAAACTTGGTGTTTTGGGTCAGTAGGTTTGGTCCAAACCATTTTCTCCAAAGTTTTTACTCAAAACCATTTTTCATAAACAAAACAATAGTTTTAATTAGCTAGAAATGGACTAAACCAAGTAATCCATTCTAAACTTTCCCAAATTCATTTTCCAAAACATGGGTTGGTTCCTAGGGTCAGTAAGGTCACAACAAACCATTTTGCAAAGGTTTTAACCCAAAAATCATTTTTAAACAATTTTTCTAATCTAAACAAGCTCACAAAAGAAACTGCAAAATCAAACAAACTAACAGATACTATTTGCTAAACTAAGGGCAGGGTTGGTTAGGTCTTGCTCTCCTGAATCCAACGACATAAAATTTGTAATTTTTGGACGTGTGGATCCAGAGTTATAGGGTTTTCAAAATGGCACTTAAATCTGTTTTTCAAATTCTGTTTAAACAGACCGCCACGCTGTCACGCCATGATTGGCCGACACCGTTCGGTGGATCGCGGCTGCGGACCGCAGGATCTAGTTTGATCGACGCACAAGGCGCTGCACTTTCGCTGTTAAGGATCTATGCTAATCGTTAGATCCAGATCGGACGGTCGAGCACACTTGCCAAGTAGTGGCGAGCTAGCGGCGGCATTGGCGCGGTTCTCGGCGAGGTTGTCGGGCACAGGAACTAGAGGGGAGAGGGTAGCTCACCAGGTTCTCTCGCCTTTGCTGATTCTCAACGCTTTGTCTTGTCGTAAGGCGGTTCCTGGGGAATTGCTCACCGGAGTTGAGAACGGCGACGGACGGCTCTGTCCGCGGTTGAAGACGACGCTACAGATCAAGAGAAGACAGACCGAGGGCAGGGTTAGACGCAGGAGATCATGGCGGAGCTGTGAGCGTGAACGAGAAGGGTCGGGGGTAGTCTGATTTACCAGAGAGGTTCCGCCGGAGTAGAGACAGACGGCGGCGGCGAGTCGAGGTCGACGAATCCGAGCTTCCAGAGTGCGCGGGAGCTAGCTGAGGCTATGGGCAGATGCGCAAGGTTCTGGAAAGCATGCTCGCGTGCAGAGGTAGGCGAGAGGCGGCGGGGTGTGGCCGGAATCGAGAGGGAGACTCGTCGGAGACAGCGGTGGTGCAGAGGAAATTGGCGACAGCCTAGGGGCAGAGAGGAGGAGTGGTCTGGGGAAAAATGACGAGGAGGGAGAGGCGATTTATCCTGCGTGGTCATGGGGCTGATTCAATGCGGGATTAAGGCGACACGCGAGTTAATTTTGCCTGCAACGGCCGGCGAGGGGGAAGGGGTGGTCAGCGGGTGGGGAAGAAGAACAGGAGGGAGTGGGTCTACCTGTCAGCGATAGAAAAAGAAGGGGGTTGGGTCCACCAATCAGTGAGGGTGTGGGTTTCTTTCGCGATGAATAACGGTTCGCTTCGTGAGAGAGAGAGAGAGAGAGAGAGAGAGGTGGGGTCCACCGGTCAGTTGCCTTGCGGGTTGTTTAAGCGGTGAAAAAAAAACGGTTCGCTCGGGTGGGGTGGAAGAACAGTGGAAAGTGGGTCCGCTTGGCAGTGAAAGAAAGGGAGTGGGGTGGGGTCCAGTTGTCACTCTCTGTGCGGGTAAGTTTATGAGTGAGAAAAGAATGCTTCGGGGAAGAGGGAGCTGGGCTAGGTGGGTCATTGGGCTGGGCTTTCTTTCTATTTTTTTTTTCCGTTTCGCTTTTTCTATTTCTATTTCTATTTTTCTGTTTTGAATTCCAAACAATCAAACAAGTCCAAACTAATTCAAACAATTCAAACAATCACTCAACTTTGTACTTTGCATTTGGTTCTGTTTATCAACATAATCCAAATCTCAAAATAATTTAATATTTTTATTCTTTTTAGGATCCATTTATTAATTAAATAAAATGGATCTTTAGTTATTTAATAAAATAGGGTTTGATTTAATTACTAAAATCTTTATTTGAAATCCAAATATTTTCAAAGCCTTTTATTTGCCTTTATTAAATGTTTATCTTTTTAAATCCCTTTAGGATTATTTGATCCAATTGGTATGGGTTTTTGGTAAGGGCTTTATTAGCTTTGGAAATTCAATTTCCTTATCTTATTATATTCATAAGATTTTATTTATGGTTCCAAACTAAGTGAAACCAATCTCTAAGGTCTTACTTGATCCTTTGTGAATATTTGTTGATCAATTTTGGTATGGATCAAATCCATGGATTTGGAGATAACTTAGAAATGGTTTTTATTCCATTAGGGCTTAGGGTTTTGGATTTATTTTCCAAGTGTTCAAATTTCCAGATACATTCATTGAGGAATGCATTTCTCTTGATTTGGATTTGTTGAATTCAAACTTTAACTAAAGTTTGTTCAGGATGGGATTTTAAGTTTTCTTTTAGAAACAAAAGTTTCTTTTCACCCTGATTTTCAACAAAATTTATTTTGTTTATTTATTTTTCACATTACAAGATTTGGAAAATCTTGGGATGTGACATATTACCTCTGTAATAACCGCTCCTTATCCTTTTTATTTGCTTTTTGTGCCAAGAGTAACCTCTAATGAGAGAGAAGTAATGATTGGGAAAGTTGCTGTCCCAAAACAGATTTCTGTGCTTCACCGTAAACATTCGTATAAAATCTCTGAACGTCTTTTTGAGGCGTGAATTTTTGTGCTTCTGCCCCAGGTTGTTATCTAACTTTCGCTAGTTCAACACTTTTTGATTTGAGCAACAGAAGATCTTCTAAAAAATTCGTCTTTACCTGCTGGTCTGTTTTGACAGATTTCTGCCATTTTTTGCATTTGCTTCTTGTTGGTTCCTTTTTGAGTTCTTTTGGGGAATTGAGATTTTTGAGGGAAGTGCTACAGTATCTTGTGTTCTAATGGAAGTTTTATTGGTGTTAGAACTGAACCTTAAAGACTTATTATCTTGAGTGCACTAATGTTGCTAATAAAGATCGTGTGAAGTTTTGTATGAAGGAAAAATTTTAGGTGTATGGAAGGAATGAGTAATGAGATGAAAGATGGACTAAAGGTCAAGCTTGGGGATGCCACACGTGTCACCCCAAGAAATATCCAAGAAGTACAAGCGTCAAAGCTTGGGGATGCCCAAGGCATCCCCCTCTTCATCAATAAAAATTTCAGGTTTCTTCCAAACACTTCATTTTTATTATTTCATGCACAGTTGTGTTGTTCTTGGAGCGTCTTCTTTTTTGTTTTTGTTTTTGTTTTTTTTTTCATTTGCTTTGTTTGCTTAGTTTTCTGAATAAATTGGTTGGACCCCCTCTTTCATACATTGGTTTTCAAATAGTTTGGTTTGGATTGGAAAGAGTAGGAAAGTTCATGCTTAAGTGGTAAAGAGAGCTTGTTTTTGACTGTGGCCTATGCTTTGTCATGCCATGCTTGATATTGTTTTGGCTTTATGCTTAGTATTCTTTGTTGTAGCATGACTTGTTATAAACAATTGAGATTGCTTAATGTGCCTTGGATGAATCATGCGTTGTTTTAGCATATTAAAGCATAGTATAGTGGTATTCTCCTTTGATGCTTTATTTGGGTTGACTTGGCGCATGCTCACACCATGTTATGACTATATAAAGTCACCATAAGACTTTATGATCCTTTAGTTTTCAACTTGTAGTATCACTTTATGCTTTGATCAATGATGTTTTGTCGCTCTGCATGATTATGGCCATTATTGCTCTCTTAGTTTGTCGCTCCCAGTCTTTTGCTAGCCTCCACAACAAAGTATGAGTTCCACTCATGCATCCAACTCCCTAAAGCAAGTTATTCCAAAGAGTCCACCATACCTACCTACTAGCTTATGCTATTCCAAGTATATTCATGCTTTTTTTACCTTCCGAATTAAACTTGTTATGAGAAAAGTAGTGATTAAAGCTCTCACGAACTTGATGGCACACTTTACTTTTCTTGCCCTTAATAAACTTGAACCATTGTGTCGTCTATGTTGTATATGCTTGCACTTATTTGTTGGGAATTAGCAGAACCATGCTTTCATGGGGAACACTTTCAACATTGCACTTGGTACTTGTACCTAGTTGATATCATGCTCTTTTGTATATGGATGTTGTCAACACCCGGATTTTTAATCCCAGATGCCCGTTATGCCATACCTCGCAATCCCAGGATTACCATTTTTGCGAGACATAACGGATTGGATATCACAGTACATCATCCATTACAAACCATACATAAGGTTTTACACAAATAAGGATCTCATGATCCAGTCTTTAATACAACAAGCAGCGGAAATAAACGATAGCGTAGCGGTGGGGTCCATCTTCAGGGGCACAGGCAATGCTGACGAAGGCAGATAGTCCTAGTTATCATAGCCGTCCTGCTGACCATCCTCTTGATAGTCTCCTTCATAGTCTGGCCATGATAATAGCCAGGGACAAAAGCCATGAGTACTCTTTAAGTACTCGCAAACTACTACTAACAAGGGTTATAATGCTAAGTTAAAGTACTGAATTTAAAGAATAACTATCAAGTTAAGTTTGAAACCTAAGCTGAGTTCTGAAACAAGAAAAGATAAAATAAAGTTCTAGAATCACTTAAGTTGGGAAGCTAATTTCATTAACACAACCCTGTTGTGGTCAAGTCAAAGGTCATCATTCATTTCAAGTTATTTAGAAAACATCTGACAACGAAATAGTATGGCCATTCCAATTGTCCATAACCGCGGACGCGGCTATTCGAATAGTTTGACACTATGCAGAGGTGGTACACTTTCACCACAAGATTCGATACATCTATCAGGGATAACCCTGAATCATCATACTTAGTATGCAGATAATCAAACATAACCTTCCCTTTACACACCCTAGTACAAGCACCTCTCCTATGAGCATGGCCTCCCAACCATGACCATCAGTCATCTTGGGCACTCCATAGGTGGACATCATTGGGAAGTAGCCTCAGCTCAAACCTCTCCCGTGAGGGAACTAATACTAATGCATAAAAATTTCCAGCTAAGCCTTACCCAATTCAGGTAATGTGGTTGTACAGTAAATTTAGAATGGTATCGCATTCGAATCCAACCATCAGTTTTATAAAAGGGTTAAGGCTCATGCCTTATCTTTTTCATCATCATAAACCCATTGTGTTTCTCAACACATGTCAAAACATCTCAATAGAATGACTCATCATTCCAAGGTTTTCATAACTCATTTTCACCAAGTGTTCCCATCTAAAGTGACTCAAGTTTTTGAGTTATTCTAAAGTACTAAGTTAAGAGTGTTCACTAATGTGGAAAGATGGGATCAATCTCATGCCATAGAATGACATCTAAGGGTTTCTAAGTAGGTCAAGTTTTATACTCTTTATGCTACCTTCAAAATTAATTAAAGAACTTTGTGTAAGCTAAGGGAGGTAAAATTTGTCAATAAGACTTGGGGTACTAATAGTTAAAGGGGTGTGATCAAAGTATGCTTAAGGCATCTTTACTAAACCATCTAGTTTTATTCTAGCTTGCTACAATAGCTTACTAAAGCATGTTTGCAAGGGTTAGCTTGCCACTAATAGCTTGCCTTGGTTGGTGCAGTGGTTGAAGTTTTCTTCTTCTTCTTCTTGGTAGAACTCCTCCTCCTCGAAAGCTTGGTCGGTACTAGCGTCTATAAATATATAGAGAGTGCACAATCACAAAATAATACTTAACTAGGCTAAGTAGCATTCTAAAACACACAATTGATGATCTATTATCATCACAAGCATCACAAGTTTAATTCAATAGTTTCAACCTTTTTATTTTGGAAAAGTAATTTCTACTCATTGAAAAATTAACTAAAATTTAATATTCACCACCAAAATATGGGATCATGTGGACACATGTCCTCACCACATATTCTAACATGTGGGAATGAGATTTAAAGGTTGGATCAATATTACTTTGGTTTAAGTTTATTATTTAATGATTTAAAGTGACTAGAAATGCCTATATAGCATTATTTTGGTACTAGTCCAAATTCACTGCCTGTAAACCTTAATATTATTACATATTTGGATAGATATGATGAAATGTGATTTTTGAGAGTTGGAATCAACTCAAAAGCTAACTTGGTTGATTTTACAAAAATATTTCAAGTTGCAAAAGCTTCTGTCTTCTTATTTTTATTAGGAGAAATCTATAACTCTAAATGAATTAAATCCAACGGGCTTGGATAGGGCATTTCAATTCCTTTCAGACAAAATTAGTTTCATGTAATTTGGATTTGGCAAACTCACAGAATTGAATTTTGAAACACTGGACAAAAACTATATTCTAACTAAAAAGAAAAATCTAGATTTGAATCTACGGGCTTGCGCGGGAAAGGAAATGGGCCGGCCCAGTGGCACTACGCAGCGCGGGGCTCAGCTAACAGGGGGTTCCACTTGTCAGCGGCACTTAAAACGCGAACGGTATACATTGTGGCCGCAAGGATTAGAGGCTAGATCTACGGCTGAGGGTCGTCGTCGATGACGGACAAGTCGCCGGCGAGCTCAAACCCTAGCGGCTCGGTGGGGGTCTACTGGGGGCGTACCAGGGCTCCAGCGGGGTCGGCGATGCGAGCGAACAAATTGGAAGACGACGGCGAGGCGAGGCATGGTCACGGCGGAGCTTGGGGTGGCTGGAATCAACGACACCCTTCTTCTCTAGAGGCGGCAGCTCCGGCTCCAATTCCGGCGAACTGCTGCTCCACTGGCTCCGGCGAGAGGTGGGTGAGGTTCAGAGAGGTGAGGGGAGTGGAATGGTGTGAGTCTTTGGTGCTGGGGAGGGCTCCTTTTATAGGCTCGACGTTGAGACCGAGCGGGATGGGCGGTCGACGGTGGCGACATGGCTACGACGAGCTAGCGACATGGCTGGGGATTGTGATCGGTGGGCGGTTCCCTGGCGGTGCTCTAGTGCTTCAATGCGGCCGTAGGGGCGGTGGCATGCGGTCAGGCGGCCGGAGCGGCTGTGTCCACGGCGAGCGGTGGCTGTGGGGCTTTGGGAGGCGAACGGAGGTGTCTGGGGTGTTCTCTAGGTCGAGGCGGAGTGGTGGGCGCGGGCTGGTGCCAAGGGGCGGTCGGTGCGAGCGGAGACAGTGCGCGCTCTGCGGGCGGCATCGGCATGGTCGACAGGATCGGGGCACGGCGGTTCCTGGTCGTTCTGGTTGCTGTCCTTGGGCTAGGACTGGTTGGGCGGTGGAGGTGGACCACAGGCTATCTCCAGGACACGGTGGATGGCGCTGGCGGCGATCGTGGCTTGTCACGTGGGGTGCCCAAGTGGGGGCTCGGCCTTAATGGCCATGACCATTTGGTCTTGGCACAGTGGGTGGCTAGGCTAGAGAGGGGTTAGGGGGAGTAGTGGAGAGGTTTTGGTGGCAAGTTGGGGAACAAGTTTGGCCAGAACACTATTTAAAATAGTGAAATTTGTTTAGTTTGAAATCTGCCTGCCAAGTGTTTGATGAAATGGCCATAAGAGAAAAAGTTTTGAATTTTGAGTTCAAAATTTTTGGGTGATCTCCACTAGTGCTAGGTAGTCTCTGGTTGCAAGGGTTTTGAAAATGGTGCTCAATTAGATGGTTTTTGAAATAGGGGTGATATATGCATATGCATTAGATTCAATTTTAAACTGTCATTTCAAATAGTTTATAGAATGTTTTTAGTAGATCAAAAGGTGGGCCTTGGTACCTCATTATGTGTACTAGCAAGGGGTGCAAAGATCAAGAATTGTTTCTGTTAAGAATTGAGTACTAGGAATAGCCAAAGTAGGCATGAGAGTTAAATTTGTCAAAATGACCATTCCTTCATTTTAATTCTTTTTGATTTGATTTTCTTTAGGAAAAGTTTGGGAATGATGTAGATGATGTTTAAATCACCTAAGAAACATTTTACAAGCATTGGATCAATCAATCATGGCAATTCAAACAACTCCTATTTTAAATGCACACATATATGAATGCTTTCATTTTAAATTTGGATTTTTTTTGTTAACCCCAATTTTGGATGATTGGATCTTGCTAAGCTTGGATTAAAGTTTTGGGATGTTATAGATGTCGTAGGTGTGAAATGAAAGGGGAGCTTGTAAGTCCATGGAGTTATGTATATGTGTTAGAGAAACGCCTGGGCCGCTAGTCTAATCCATGCTGACATGGTGGAAACCCGCACAGAACCATAATGAGCTGTCTATGAAGCATTCTTCTTATAAAAAGGAGTCCTATATTGAGAAAAAGGAGAAAAAGAAAAAAGTGCTTATGAAAAGAGGAAAGAGAGAAAAAAGCACCATATTCCCATAGTAAATAAGAAGATTGCTGAGATGCTCGTTGTCTGCTTGCCTTGTCATTTTGATATGGGGATTCTTCCGTATCATCGGGCAAGGGGTACCCCTGCTGGGTTCTCTATGATACACATGTACTTACGATGACAAGAACTTACCGGTGACTAAACTTGAGTTGCATGAGGAGCGGCCCTCGTATTCAAGGGACATGAGATTCCTAACTTATACTTCGTCAAGCATGTACACCATAGTTTGTTCACTTTAACCTTAATCACTTCAAGATGCTTATGATAGGGGCAATGAGAGCTAAAAGATATAAGTACCATAATTTTTGGAAGCTCTTTATGAGACTTGAATCCCTACTTCCTTCTATGAAGGCCTTTCTTCCACTTATATGTTGAGTCTCCACCTTCTATCTTTATGCACCTACTTTGAGAGCATAGTGGCCATTCTTAGTTCTATGTGCATTGTCCCAAGACTTGTTGATTGATGCATACCTTGATATTGCTTGTTTTAAACTATTTGTATCTAGTCACTCTTATGAACTTTGAATGTGTCCTATGCATTTATATTTGCTACTCTATGAGGGACAAGCTGAATGCCACTATGCTATGTTTTCGTTATGTGAAACAAACAAACGTCTTGCAAAGCATTGTTATTGATGAATCTTTTATTTGTGCCTTTTCATGTTGCAACATAGTTTCTTTGTCTTATTGCTAGAACTTTGTCTTTCATGTTATGATTGAAGTACTATGATCCTAGCTTTGAATGTTTTACAAATACTTTGATCAAGTCTTTGATGGTGCATGTCACCTCAAAAATTATTCTTTCTTTTATCACTTACCTACTCGAGGACGAGCAGGAGTTAAGGTTAGATGTTGATACATTGCAAATGTATCTATAATTTTTGATGTTCCATACTTGGTTTTATCAACTTTCTTGTGTTTTGCACACACTTTGGAGTACTTTTCATATGATTTCTTGGACTAACCTATTAACAAGAGCCACAAAGGCTTGCCTTTTCCGCTGTTTTGGTTCCATGAAGTCGAAATGAATATTCTCGAATTGACGGACAAAAGCCAAAGTTACTATTTTCCTAAGACTCACAGAGCCGTAAGGAGAGTCGGAGGAGGGCTAGGGCCTGGCCACACCATATGGTGGCGCGGGCTAGCCCTGGCCGTGCCACCAGGTGGTGTGGGCCCCTGGCCGGCCACCGACCTCGCCCCTTTGCCTATAAGATCCCTCCGATGCAGAAACCCTAAATAATCAAGCCTCCAGCCAAGAAAAGTTCCAGGCGCCTCCACCAAGGGGAGATCTGGGACAGAAGTCTCTGTTCAAGACTCGCCGGACGGGAAGTGCCCTGAGCCATCTCCATCGATCTCCACCACCATCTCCATCACCATTGCTGATTCCCATGATGAGGAGGGAGTAGTTCTCTCGAGGCTAAGGGTTCTACCGTAGCTATGTGTTCATATCTCTATGCATGATCATATTGTGATCATGAGCTTGTAATCTATAGATCTACCTTGCTACTCAAGTGCTTTAATAGATCTCTGCTCTCCCCATGTGTGTGAAAGTGACAGCGTGCATACCATGGTGGCACTTAGACTAGAGATTACAAATACTTGTTATGAGTTATATTTGGAGTTGGATGTCTTTATGAATTTGTGGTGTTTGTTGGACTCATCTACTACTCAAGGTGACAGTGTGGGGTTTCTAGATGGGAAAGATGAACTTTGAGGTGTGCTATTATATCCCTACCATCGATTAGAGTGTTCAACCGGAGAGTAGTTAAGAGTGGTATCTTAAAGAAGAATATATTTATATGAGAGTGTTCACTAGTGGAAGTATGATCCCTAGGCCTTGTTTCTAAGCATTGAAACTTCGTTTGCTACTAGATCTATTACATGTTTGCTTGCTTTCATCTTTATTTCAGTTTGCCTTTAGTCTCTTCCACGCCATCAAGCTATTTTCTGGCACTGTTGTCTTATATCCATACCACTTGTATTTCACTATCTCTTCACTGAACTAGTGCACCTATACACCTGACAAGTGTATTGGGTGTGTTGGGGACACAAGAGACTTCTTGTATCTGATTGCAGGGTTGCTTGAGAGGGATACCTTTGACCACTTCCTCCCTGAGTTCGATAAACCTTGGGTAATCCACTTAAGGGAAAACTTGCTGCTGTTCTACAAACCTCTGCACTTGGAGGCCCAACAACTGTCTACAAGAATAGAAGTGCGTAGACATCAGAGTACTCGAGTACTACTCTGTACTACTAGAACCCTACTGCCACCGCTGCTCACCGTCCGCCGCCCGCCGCCCTAGGAGTAGTAAAAAGCCACAAATAGCCACCGCCGCTCGCCACCCACTGCCCGTAGATGCCTACATACTGGAGTAGTAGTATAGTAAAAATAAGACATATGTATTACTATTGGAGTACTGGTATTACAACTTGAGTATAAAAAGACACATACTCCGTATTACTGGAGTACAAGTTCCATTGTACTACTACTAGTACTCTATATCTGGACAAGCTTTAACCACAAGAAAGAAATGGAGAAGAGAAACGAGTCTGCCATGCCGAGAAAGAAAGAGCCAGAAGAGACAAGCAGATAGAATAAAATGCAGATGGTGTTGAAGACATGCATGCAGTCCTTGTTCTCTCCCCCGTAGCACTGTACACTTCGTGCCAGGCCCCAGGTTTCTCTGTCTCTCTCTAGGTGTAGACCTTCTCCATTTCCAAAAAAAGGCGTAGACCTTCTTACCACTCACGTGGGTAGGATCTGTTTGTTTGGTACAGTACTGTACAGGGTAATAAGTGCCTGATTTACTCTCACCTGTCAACTTTCTACAGCCTTCGTTCAAAAAAAAGTCAATGCTTCATAAAATTTCTGGACTGCGGGCACTACATCAGCGACCTGAGCTTCCAGGGAACCACTCCAACACTGGGCGCGTCAGTGCATTCCACCAAGAGCAAGCCGGCGATGGAAAAAGACGAGCTAGCACTGATAACTGTTCTATGCCCCCATGACGACTGCCTCACCATGGTCGCCTACCACGAGCTCGACGACCACAAGGTCACGTGCCCGTACAACCCGTGTGGTTGCACGAAGGTCGGCTGCATATTCACCGCCTCGCCGGTCGAGCTCCTTTTTCACCTCAACGGCGTCCACAAGGTACAAGTGCATAGGCTATTGTACGACCAGCCCATGGAGTGTATAGTAATGATGACGTTACCGTCCTTTCCGCCATCCATGGTCATCGTCTACGGTGATGGCGCTACCGTGTTCAGCCTCATCATCGGTGAGCTCGGCCAGGCTGCCGCCATTTCCTCGATGTGCACTAGGGCGGCCTCGTGCTCGTGGCCCCGATACAGGGTGAAGCTGTGCGCGACTGGCCTACAGTCGCCGGCGGACTTCTCGACATGCTCCCTTAATGGGGTCATTGAGCCAATGAGTTGTGCATTGCCCGACAATGTTGGCCTCGAATTTGTGACGTTCCTCATGGTGCCATCGCGGTACATTACCGTGGATGATGGACAATACCGGACGATCAAGGTGTTGTCTTTCTGTGTTTGCATCGACAAGATGAATTGATCTTAATCTTCGGCTAAGTGATCCTAATGCGATGGAAATGATGTATTACTAGTTAATTTAGTTGTAGATAAGTGCCACTCGTTTACTAGTTAATGTAGTAGTAGTCGGAGGCAGGGTCTCTTTTGGCACTAGGAAGGTTGTATTTTGGCTGCAAACTGTCTTTTCTGCTAATGTTTATATTTTGGATTTTCAGTGTTTTCTGAAATGGTTCAACTACTACTCCACGTGCCCACTCCTAGGGGTACTCGGATCAACATGCCCCTGTATCTACCATCCAATATTCATCCGATGGATAAAAGAGATCCAAAGCAACATAGAAAAGAAAACATCTCACACTTACACCCTAGTTTTCAACTATGTTTAATTTTTAGACACTAGACAATAAAAACATTTTGTCAGTCATTAATAGTTCAAATACATGCATATATTTATTAAAAAAATACAGACATATAATTTTAACGAATTTGCATAAATTAATTTTCATACTTTTGTCCATACACTATATATAGTAGTGGTAAGATAAGAAAAGAAAGACTATCAATAGTATCTTCTCGATGCTAAAATGGAAATGAAGATCCAACGTCTGACAATGTTGGGATTCGAGTCTTGATCCAACGGTCAATATTCAAAGTTATTCGTACACTATACAATGCTAAGAAAAAAAATGAGAAACATGTGTTTCTTCACAATATGTATTGGCCTATGGTGTATGAACATTCCTGGTTTTGACCCAAACAGCCAAGGTCATGACCATATTGACATCATATATAGTTTATGGTACAGTTCCCGCATCTAGTAGATTCGTGCATCTTATTCAACAAGATATGCTAAAAGTGAGCAACGCACTGTTTTCTTTTGTTAAGAAAGTATACTAGTCTTACCATTACCACTATCTTAACACTATATGGTGTACGAAAAACTTTGAATATTAGTTGTTGGATCAAGACTCACGAATCCCAACATTTCCAGCCGTTGGATCTTTTTTTCATCCTGGCATCTAGAAGATTGTATTGATAGTCTTCATCACAATGAAATGCTATATGCACAAACCTCAAAACACACTTCTCCATCATTCTAGAATCTTCCCCCTCATTTCTATAGACCATGTTACCACAATTTTCAAGTATTTGACTTTAGGGTCCTTTGTGCTAAATGTATGGACTTGGATGTATTTTTCATTTTTTTTGAAGTCCTTAGTGTAACATGTGTACACATCCACTTATCGTGTTAATTAATTGAAGAATCTCGCTCCCTCAGGACATATACCTTAGTCAAAACTAGTATGACGAGTATGGCTCAATGAGCTGCTCTCTCAAGAAGGAGGCGTACCCGACTTTTCCCTTCTTGGTTTTAGGGTCCTTTGTGCTAAACGTATGGACCTCGATGTAATTTTCCCTTTTTATGTCCTTGGTGTAAAATGTAGTACTCCCACCATCCGTTTAAAATTCTAACCAAAAAGTGTAAGTGGTGAAATTTAAACAAATTTAAGCTTACTTGTCAACGGGTATGAACATTCTTGGATTTCAAGCCAAAAGACCAATGTCAAGGCCATATCAACATCATACTTTATGTCAATGACCCCATATCAGCGAATTTGCATGGCAATAGATTTAGCCATATTTTGAAACAATCGAAGAAGAAGTAGTATGAAGAGTTTGACTTAGATCAGCTGATCTCTCGAGAAGGAGCCAAACTAGAAAGTTTTCCTTTTAGGGTTCTTTGTGCTAAATGTATGGACCTCGATGTAATAATTTTCCTTTTTTAGGTCCTTGATGTAAAATGTACTCCCACCGACCGTGTAAAATGTTAACCTAAAAGTAAATGGTGAAATTTAAACGAATTTAAGCTTAGTTGTCAATGAGTATGAACAATCTTGGATTTCAAGCCGAACGACCAAGGTCAAGGCCATATCAACATCATACTTTATGCTGATGATCCCATGTTAGAGAATTTGCATGGCAACAGATTTGCCCATGTTTTGAAAAAAATCGAAGAGGAAGTAGTATTAAGAGTTTGGCTCAGATTAGCTGATCTCTTGAGAATGAGCCAAACCAGATTTTTTTTCTTTTAGGGTCCTTTATGCTAAATGTATATGGACCTCGATGTAATTTTTGCTTTTTTAGGTCCATGATGTAAAATGTACTTCGATCGACCATGTAAAGTTCTAACCTAAAAGTATTGTGGTGAAATTTAAACGAATTTAAGCTTAGTTGTCAATGAGTATGAACCATTCTTGTATTTCAAGACGAACCACCAAGGTCAAGGCCATATCTACATCATACTTTATGCTGATGATCCCATATCCAAGAATTTGCATGCTGACAAATTTGGCCATATTTTGAACACAATCGAAGATGAAGTAGTATGACGAGTATGACTCGATCAGCTACTCTCTCGAGAAGGAGCCGAACCCGACTATTTTCCTTCCTTAATTTTAGGGTCCTTTGTGCTAAATGTATGGACCTCGATGTAATTTCCCCCTTTAGGTCTAAAAGTGTTGGAATTATGCCCTAGAGGCAATAATAAAGATGTTATTATTATAATTCTTGTTCATGATAAAGTTTATATTCCATGCTAGAATTGTATTAAGCGGAAACTTTAATACTTGTGTGGTTTGTGAACAACACCGTGTCCCTAGTACGCCTCTATGGACTAGCTCATTGATCAATGATGGTTAAGGTTTCCTAACCATAGACATGAGTTGTCAATTGATAATGAGATCATATCATTGGAGAATGATATGGTGGATAGACCCAAACTGTTAAGCAATTAGATCGTGTCATCGTGTTCGCCTTTGCGAAGTTTTTCTTATGTCAAATATTGTATTCCTTAGACCATGAGATAATACAACTCCCGGTATCTAAGAAAGCTTTGAGGTCATCAAACGTCATCCTATGAGAGGGTGATCATAAAGGTGTCTCTCGTGATCGGAAAGTATCTTGGGTTGTATGTATCGAGATGGAATTTGTCCTCCCAAGTCGGAGAGATATACTTCGCCCACTCGTAATCGATATCAACACCGCTGCAAGCATGTGGTTAAGGAGTTAATCACAAAGTGATATCGGATTACGAACAGTAAAGTATTTACGTGAACGAGATTGAACTAGGTATGACGATACCGACGATCAATCTCGGCAAGTAAAATATCGCGAGACGAAGGGAATATATATATGGGATTGATTGAATCGGCATCATGGTTCATCCGATATGATCATCGATGAATGGGAGTCAATATGGGTGCCTGCACTTCGCTGTTGATTATTGATAGAAGATCATGTCTCAGATATTCTCGAACCCGCAGGTCACACACTTAACATGTCTTGACGCTAGGATAGATTGGATAATTGGTTTATGAATTTTTGTTCGAGTCTCGATGGGATCCGGGACATCACGAGAGGTTCCTAATGGTCCGAGAATAAGATTCATATAAGGCAAAGCAGTTTTGGAGTTCGGAATTGTTCCTTAATCGGTATTGTACCGAAGCTTTAGAACCTTCCTAAGGGGACCAACGTGGCCCCACCTTCCGGGAGGGGCATGGGCCTATGAGGGAGTGTCCTGGCCGATTGGGACAGGGGCACAAGGCCCCATAGGGCCCAGCCGATCCTAGATAAGTTTAAATCGCTTAAACTAGAGATAAGATAGGGTTTCTAGAAGGGAGAGTTTAAATCGCTTAAACTAGAGATAGGCTTGGAGGATGGCAGGCTGGCCGCACCCTCTATATATAGAAGGCTGGTGCGCCTCCCCCAACACACATCTCCTCCAAGCCCTAGTAGCCCTGTGCCTCTCTCCCTCCCGATCGCTTGCAGGCGAAGCCCGCAGAAATTCTCCACCAAATACACCACGCCGTGTTGTAGATCCAATCCATCTCTCCACCATACTTGCTGGTACAAGGAAGGAGGAGACGCCGAGGTGCCGCACGCAGTGCATCTCACGGAGGCACCGCCACTTATGGTGCTAGATCGATCAGATCGGATCGCGAGGAGGAGAAGCGAGTACGACTACATCACCCACGCTCCGATTTAACGCTCACTGTGCGAATCTTCAAGGGTATGAAGATCTAATCCAATCTCTCTCGTTGTTTGCATCTCCTAGATTAGATCTTGGCTTTCCTCCGCTCGCTCAGAGAAAATTTTGATTTACTATGCTACGTAAACCCTTCAAAGGGTATCGTAGCTAGATCTATGCGTAGATGTGATTCACGAGTAGAACGCAACATGGTTGTTGCGGCGCTGATGTTTTCGCTGCAAGCCTCTTGTTTGTGTTCTTCTTATGACGCGATAGTGAGATTGAAGCGGTCCAGGCCAACCTTACGCCGACGCCGTCATGAGACCGCTCGACTTGACGGTGGCTTGTACCACATGCGGCTGGTGGATGCCGCTTTCTCACTATAGTTGTCATGGGATTAACACCGGAGTTTGGCAACCATAATATCACCGCTGTGGCTTTCCGTAGGTAAGAATCGTTTAGCATCTACTCCCATGAGCCACGTGAAACATGCAACAACAAAGTAGAGGCGCCTAACTTGTTTTTGCAGGAGTGTTTTCTCGTGATATGGTATGGCCCAAGATGTGATGTGTATAATGTATGCGATGATCATGTTTTGTAATGTTTCACGACTTGCATGTCGATGAGTACACAACCAGGAGCCATATGGTTGTCTTTATAATTGTGTATGACTCATGTAGTCAACTTCTTATACGCCATGGAATAGCTTTACTTTATCGCTAAATAGTTAGCAATAGTTGTAGTTGCTATTCGTGGTGGAGGCAATCATGGTGAAGTGATGGAGATCATGCCGGAACGCACAAGATGGAGATCATTGCACGAATATTGGCTATACCATGTCACATAAAGTTATATGCATGTGATGTTTATCCTTTTATGTATCTTATTATGCTTAGATCGCGACGGTAGCATTATAAGATGATTCCTCACTTAAAGATCAAGATAAAAACTGTGTTCTCCCCAAGTATGCACTGCCAGAAAGTTCGTCGTGTCCAAGCATCATGTGATGATCGGGTGCTATAGACTCTACGCCACATACAACGGGTGCAAGCCGCTTTTGCACACGCCTGAAATACTTGGGTCTAGCTTGACGAGCCTAGCATGTATGCATATGGCCTCTAACACAAGAACCGAAAGGTTAAGCATGAGTCATATGAATGATATGATCGACACTTCGTTGTCCACCATTGAAACCACATCTCTTCTCGTGAAGATCGGATTA
Organism: Avena insularis; assembly: GCA_023614405.1. NCBI lineage: Eukaryota > Viridiplantae > Streptophyta > Magnoliopsida > Poales > Poaceae > Avena > Avena insularis. The sequence goes on along the minus strand of CM042686.1, from coordinate 478,706,324 downwards.
GGTGTGGTGAATTTGGATCGTGTTCACTAAACAACTTGAGGGATGTTGAATTTAGTGGGAGTTCATCTAGTAATTTGATTAAAAGTTGAACTAGTTATCATGAACATAGTCTAATTTGTACTTGCAAATACTGTAGATCACATGGCCAAGTCCAACTTCAACTTCAATGTTTTTGCTGAGAAAGAAAAGCTTAGAAACAATGGGTCTAACTTCACCAATTGGTTCCGCAATCTAAGAATCATTCTCTCAAGTCAAAAGGACTATGTCCTTGGGAAAGCGTTAGGTGACCCCTGCAATCGCTAGGCCGATGAGAAAACTGTCTCATCGGGCGCGCAAAGATGATTATGGTGTGATTAAGAGCACCATGTTGTTTGCTATGGAACCGAACTTCAAAATCGCTTTTGAAAACTATCCTGCCCTTTGAGATTCTCAAGAGTTGAAAACCATGTTTCGCACTCAGCCCGCTCGAGAGATATGAGATCTCCAGAAGTTCTTTAACTGCAAGATGGAGGAAGGGAGTTCCGTTAGTGAGCACGCCATTAAGATGTCGGCTACACTCAACGCTTTGAGCAATCGGATCAAGATTCCAGAGGAGCTCAAGATTGATAGGGTTCTGCAATCACTCCCTCCCAGCTACAAAAGTTTTGTAGTGACTAATAATCAGATTGGTTCCACTGATACGATCACTGAGCTCTTCGCAAAGCTGAAGGTTGCGGAGGTGGACATCAAGAAGGATAATCATGTGTTGATGGTCAACAATCCCTCCTTTAAGAAAGGTAAAGGTGCAAAGAAGCCCTTCAAGAAGGGCGGCGGCAAGCGCAATGCCCCTCCGAGAAGAAGCTCAGTCCGGGTCCCAAGCCGAAACTGAGTGCTTCTATTGCAAGGACAAGGGTCACCGAAGCGAACTGTCCAAGTACTTAGCGGACAAGAAGGCTGGCACCATCAAAGGTATATTTGATATACATGTTATTGATGTTTTCCTTACTAGCCCTTGTTGTAGTGCTGGGTATTTGATACCGTTCATTGCTAATATTTGTAACTCAAACAGAACTGCGAATAGACGGCGCTGCGAGGGATGAGGTGACGGCGCTGCTGGCAACAGATCAAGAGTTGATGTGATGGTCGCCGCACGCCTCCTTAGTTTTACCTTCAGATTAGTTTTAAACCTTAATAAATGTTATTATGTGCCTGCGCTGAGCATGAACATTATTTCTCGATCGTGTTTATTGCAAGACGGTTATTCATTTAAATCGAGAATAATGGTTGTTCTATTTATATGAGTAACATCTTTATGGTCATGCACCTCTTGTGAGTGGTTTATTTCTTCTAAATCTCGAAGGGATGAAACACACATCCATAACATTGAGGCTAAGAGATGCAAAGTAGATAGTGATAATACTACTTATTTGTGGCATCGCTGCTCAGGTCATATTGGTGTAAAGCGCATGAAGAAACTCCATTCGATGGACTTTTGAGTCTCTTGATTTTGAATCATTTGACACATGCGAACCATGCCTCATGGGCAAGATGATCAAAACCCCGCTTCTCCGGGTATGATGGAGCGAGCAACGGACTTGTTGGAAATCATACACACCGATGTATGCGACCAATGAGTGTTTCACGCTGCGGTGGATATCGCTATTTTCTCACTTTTACCGATGACTTAAGTAGATATGGGTATATCTATTTAATGAAACATAAATCTGAAACGCTTTGAAAAGTTCAAAGAATTTCAGAATGAAGTGGAGAACCATCGTAATGTAAAGATTAAGTTTCTACGATCCGATCGTGGGGCGAATATTTGAGTTATGATTTTCTCACGCATCTCAAAGCAAGTGGAATCGCTTTCACAACTCACGCCACCCGGAACACCACAACGCAATGGTGTGTCTGAACGCCGGAATCGAACCCTATTAGATATGGTCCGATCGATGATGTCTCTTACTGATTTGCCGTTATCATTTTGGGGTTATGCATTAGAAACCGCTGCATTCACTTTAAATAGGGCTCCATCTAAACTGCTGAGACGACACCGTATAAACTATGGTTTGGTGCTAAACCTAAGTTGTCGCTTTAAAGTTTGGGGATGCGGCTTACGCCAAGAAGTTGATGCCGACAAGCTCGAACCCAAAGCGAGAAATGCGCCTTCATAGGATACCCTAAGGAAACTATTGGGTATACCTTCTATCACGTAACCGAAGGCAAAGTGTTTGTCAAGAAGAACGGTTCCTTTCTTGAGAAGGAGTTTCTCAAAGAAGTGAGTGGGAGGAAAGTAGAGCTAGACGAGGTTATTGAACCTTCTCTTGAATTGAGAGTAGTGCAGCACCTGAAATTGTTCCAAAGGTCACCGCACCAACAATAGAGGAAGCTAATGACAAGGATCATGAAGCTTGGACGATGTCGCCATCGAACGTCGCAGTCGACAAGGTCGCGTGCCCCTCCCCGAGTGGTATGGCAACCTGTCTTGACTGTCTTGTTAGTAGAAGACAGTGAACCTACAAACTATGAGGAAGCGATGATGAGCCCAGACTCTGAGAAATGGCTAGAAGCCATGAAATCCGAATTGGGATCCATGAGCGGAAACCAAGTATGGACTTTGGTGGACCCTCCTAGCGACCGAAAGGCCGTTGAGTGCAAATGGATCTTCAAGAAGAAAACGGACGCGATGGTAATGTTACCGCCTATAAAGCACGACTTGTTGCGAAAGGTTTTCGAAGTTCAAGGTGTTGACTACGATGAGACTTTCTCTCCGTAGCGATGTTTAAGTCCATTCGATTTTATTAGCAATTGCTGCATTTCATGATTATGAAATATGGCAAATGGATGTCAAGATCGCTTTCCTCAATGGCAACATTGATGAAGAGTTGTATATGATGCAACCCGAAGGTTTTGTCGATCCTAAGGATGCCGATAAAGTATGCAAACTTCAGCTGCCCATTTATGGACTAAAGCAAGCATCTCGAGTTGGAACCTTCGCTTGATCAAGTGATCAAGAGCTTTGGATTTGTTCCAAATTGCTACTAAGCTTGCATCTACAAGAAAGTGAGTGGGAGCTCGTGACGCTTCGGTACTATATGTGGATGACATATTGATTATTGGAAATGACATCAACATGCTTAATGATGTGAAGAGTTATTTGAACAAGTGTTTTTCAATGAAAGACCTAGGTGAAGTCTTATATATTGGGCATCAAAATCTATAGAGATAGACAAAGATGCTCGATAGCTTTAAGCCAAAGTACATACCTAGACAAAGTTCAAAAGGTTCAGAATGGATAAGGCATTGAAAGGTTCAAAGGCCTATGTTGTCGAGTAAGATATTGAGCAAGGCTCGTGTCCACTACGGTAAATGATAGGGAAGCTATGAGCAAAGTGCCTTATGCCTCGGCCATAGGTTCCATCATGTATGCCATGTCGTGTACTAGACCGGATGTGTCCAATGCTCTTAGTTTGACGCAGATATCAAAGTGATCCAGAGTGGAACACCGACAGCCGTGAAGAACATCCTAAGGTACCTAAATAGGACTAAAGAAATGTTCTTAGTCTATGGGGGTGATGAACAGCTCGTCAGAAAGGTTACGCCGATGCTAGTTTCGACATCGACAAGGATGATTGTAAATCTAAGACAGATACGTGTATATTTTGAATGGAGGAGCTGTGAGTCGGAGAAGTCAAGCAAAGCGTGATCGCGGGATCTACAGAGAAGCGAAATACATGGCTGCAGAAGCGCCAAGTGAAGGAGTTTGGATCAAACTTCATCATCGAGCTTGGCGTGGTTCCAAGTGCATTGGACCCACTGGAGATATTGTGTGACAACACTGGCGCCATAGCACTCACTAAGGAACCAAGATATCATCCAAAGACCAAGCTTATCAACCGCAAGTTTCATATAATCCGAGATTATATAGCAGATGGAGATCTGAAGATTAGCAAAGTACATACATATCTGAATGTCGCAGATCCATTGACTAAACCTCTTCCACGTAAAATATGATCAGCACCTCAAAGCCATGGGTGTGAGATTGTTGCCAGATGTAAACTAGATTATTGACTCTAGTGCAAGTGGGAGACTGTTGGAATTATGCCCTAGAGGCAATAATAAAGATGTTATTATTATAATTCTTGTTCATGATAAAGTTTATATTCCATGCTAGAATTGTATTAAGCGGAAACTTTAATACTTGTGTGGTTTGTGAACAACATCGTGTCCCTAGTACGCCTCTATGGACTAGCTCATTGATCAATGATGGTTAAGGTTTCCTAACCATAGACATGAGTTGTCAATTGATAATGAGATCATATCATTGGAGAATGATATGGTGGATAGACCCAAACTAAGCGAAGCAATTAGATTGTGTCATCGTGTTCGTCTTTATAAGTTTTTCTTATGTCAAATATTGTATTCCTTAGACCATGAGATAATACAACTCCCGGTATCTAAGAAAGCTTTGAGGTCATCAAACGTCATCCTATGAGAGGGTGATCATAAAGGTGTCTCTCAGGTGATCGGAAAGTATCTGTTGGGTTGTATGTATCGAGATGGAATTTGTCCCTCCCAAGTCAGAGAGATATACTTCGGGCCCACTCGGTAATCGATATCAACACCGCATGCAAGCATGTGGTTAAGGAGTTAATCACAAAGTGATATCGGATTACAGAACGAGTAAAGTACTTGCTGTGAACGAGATTGAACTAGGTATGACGATACCGACGATCGAATCTCGGGCAAGTAAAATATCGCGAGACGAAGGGAATATATATATGGGATTGATTGAATCCTGGCATCGTGGTTCATCCGATATGATCATCGATGAATGTGTGGGAGTCAATATGGGTGCCCAGACCCCGCTGTTGATTATTGATAGAAGATCATGTCTGCATATTCTCGAACCCGCAGGGTCACACACTTAACGTGTCTCGACGCTAGGATAGATTGGATAATTGGTTTATGAATTTTTGTTCGGAGTCTCGGATGGGATCCGGGACATCACGAGAGGTTCCGGAATGGTCCGGAGAATAAGATTTATATAAGGCAGTGCAGTTTTTGGAGTTCGGAATTGTTCCGGATTAATCGGTATTGTACCGGAAGCTTCTAGAACCTTCCGGAAGGGGACCAACGTGGCCCCACCTTCCGGGAGGGGTCATGGGCCTATGAGGGAGTGTCCTGGCTGCATTGGGCCAGGGGCACAAGGCCCCATAGGGCCCAGCCGATCCTAGATAAGTTTAAATCGTTTAAACTAGAGATAAGATAGGGTTTCTAGAAGGGAGAGTTTAAATCGTTTAAACTAGAGATAGGCTTGGAGGATGGGCAAGGGCTGGCCGCACCCCCCTCTATATATAGAGGGCTGGTGCGCCCCCTCCCCCCCAACACACATCTCCCTCCAAGCCCTAGTAGCCCTGCTGCCTTCCTCTCTCCCTCCCGACTGTTTGCAGGCGAAGCCTCCGCAGAAATTCTCCACCAAATACACCACGTCAGGTTGTAGATCCAATCCATCTCTCCACCATACTTGCTGGTACAAGGAAGGAGGAGACGTCGAGGTGCTGCACGTGTGCATCTCACGGAGGCACCGCCACTTGTGGTGCTAGATCGGATCGGATCGGATCGCGAGGAGGAGAAGCGAGTACGACTACATCACCCACGTTCCGATTTAACATTCCGCAGGCGAATCTTCAAGGGTATGAAGATCTAATCCAATCTCTCTCGTTGTTTGCATCTCCTAGATTAGATCTTGGCTTTCCCTCTGTTCGCTTCCGTAGAAAATTTTGATTTACTATGCTGCGAAACCCTTCAAAAAGTGTAAGTGGTGAAATTTAGACGATTTTAAGGTTACTTATCAATGAGTATGAACATTCTTGGATTTCAAGCCGAACAACCAAGGTCAAGGCCATATCAACATCATACTTTATATGATGATCATCCCATGTTAGAGAATTTGCATGGAAACAGATCTGGCCATGTTTTGAAAAGAATCGAAGATGAAGTAGTATCAAGAGTTTGGCTCAGATTAGCTGATCTCTCGAGAAGGAGCCGAACCAGAATTTTTTCCTTTTAGGGTCCTTTATGCTAAATGTATGGACCTCGATGTAATTTTTGCTTTTTTGAGGTCCCTGATGTAAAATGTACTCCGATCGACCGTGTAAAGTTCTAACCTAAAAGTAAGTGGTGAAGTTTTAAACGAATTTAAGCTTAGTTGTCAACAAGTATGAACCATTCTTGTATTTCAAGACGAACGACCAAGGTCAAGGCCATATATACATCATACTTTATGATGATGATCCCATATCCAAGAATTTGCATGACGACAAATTTGGCCATATTTTGAAAACAATCTAAGATGAAGTAGTATGAAGAGTGTGGATCGATCAGCTACTCTCTCGAGAAGGAGCCGTACCAACTATTTTGCTTGCTTAATTTTAGGATCCTTTGTGCTAAATGTATGGAACTCGATGTAAATTTCCCCTTTTTAGGTCCTTGTTGTAAAATGTACTCCCACCGACCGTGTAAAATTTTAACCTAAAAGTAAGTGGTGAAATTTAAACGAATTTCAGCTTATAGTTGTCAATGAGTATGAACGTCCTTGGATTTCAAGCCAAACGACTAAAAGGTCAAGCAAGGCCATATCTCTACCTCCTACTTTATTCTGATGATCGAGTATCCAAGAATTTGCATAGCGACAGATTTGGCCATATTGTGAAAACAATCAAAGAGAAAGTAGTATGAAGAGTATGGCTCGATCAGCTGCTTTCCCGAGAAGGAGCCGAACCCGACGGTTTTCTTTGCTCAATTTTAGGGTCCTTTGTGCTAAATGTGTGGACCTTGATGTAATTTTCCCTTTTTAGGTCCTTGATGTAGAATGTACTCCCACCGACCGTAACCTAAAAGTAAGTGGTGAAATTTCAACGAATTTAAGCATAGTTGTCAACGAGTATGAAAAATTCTTGGATTTCAAGGCGAACGACCACAAGGTCAAGGCCATATCTCTACATCAGACTTTATGCTCATGATCCGATATCCAAGAATTTGCATGCCGACAAATTTGGCCATCTTTTGAGAACAATCAAAGATATTAAAAACAAAAAATAATCAATTTCAGTTTTCCAAGTGATAGGAATTTATTTTCTGAAAAGCAAGTAAGAAGAATTTATTTCCTTTTTTCTTTTAAAAACTAATGAGCGAGAAGAGACTATGAGCACAGAGGAGGCATCAAGAGAGCTGTGAAGAGGAGGATTTGAAGGTGGTGTGATGCCAGAGAAAACCTAGGATGAGTTCCTGACATGAGGTACATGGTACAATGAGTAGAGTAAATTTCAGGACCACAATATATATTCACGCAAAACAAAATGTGTTTTCTCTCTCCTTCACTCCCTCATCACCACCCCCATACCCCGGCCGACTGATCTCCCCCTCGTCCATAACGTGGCGCTGTGCATGCGCGTCGACCAACGACCTGCATTCTGTCGGCTGCTCCGTGTCTTTGTCTGGCGTGTTCATCAATTACATTGGTGGGGACCATTTTGGTCCTTACAACAGAGTAGCAATTCAAACTTTCCTGGTTTCAAAATTTTCACTTCCTTCACAAACATCTGGGGGGAGGATATTCAATAGATCGGCATTTGCAGTACTACTAGTACTACAAGGTACATTGAGTAGTACCAAAACAAACTTTTTTTGATGAGTAGTACCAAAAGAAACTTCATTCAACCATTAACATAACATCACGAGTTTACATATATAGGATTCGCTGCTGAACTAGTGCAGGTCCGGCGCCTCCTAACACCTAGTCCGCGCCGCCAGCGGTAGCTCGTGACATCGGCACCAACGACAGCTCCAGCGATAGAGCTGGCTCCTGACTCATCGGCACCTCCGGATAAGGCAGCGACACCTCCTTGGCCATCGGCGACACTGCCGGATAACGAGGCGACACCTCTGGAGCCATCGGCAGCTCTGGGAGAACACTTTGGATGAAGTTGTCGTTGTTTGGGAACCGGTTCTAGTAGTTGGTGAAAATGTTGGCGCCGGTGAACACCATCATCACGCAGCCGCAGTGGAAGGCCTAGCCATAGAGGATACGGGCGTCCCTGAAGTTGACAAACTTGACCTTCAACGTCCTATCCGGATTGTCGTAGAGGCCGTACTTCTGGTACTTGCGGTGACCGTACCTAGTGTCAAGGAAGGTGCACGCCAGCTGCCACTTTGTTCTTCGTGGGGAGAAAGCCCAAATATGTAGGGCATTGTCCTCCTGTGCGGTGATGTCGGGGTCTTTGCACTCTGGTACGGTGGGCGGCAGTCGGAAGGTGGCCATGGATGACAGATGAGGACGGAGATGGTTGCTGGAAGCGGGGGATTAGAGATGGTTTTGTGCGGGGAAGGGGATAGATTAAATAGGAAGGAGGCGATCCAAGATTAATGTGGCAGATTATCAAAGTGACGGGACAATCAATGTCACTGATGAAGCTGATGTGTGTGGCAAATATCGACGATGATGACTAGGGTAAGCGATTGTACGGAATGCTGACTCTGCTTCCCGCACTCGATGGCCTAGTCATAATTTTGTGGTAAAAAGGCCCATGCACCTCCCAATGTGTGGGCCCTACGTGGATGACTGAGTTGATGGGAGAAAACAAATTGATAATGGTAAAGTGGTATGAAATGTGATTCAACAAACGTTAAGTTGTTATTAACCAATATTCTTATTAGAGAAAAATGCATACATTAAGTTTATTAGTAATAATTATCTACCCATATTGAAAATACATCCTACCGTGCTATGAAATTTTGGGGGTGGTGAAATGATGGTTCTAGAACATGTTGGAGTTTGCTCTAGGTACTATTTAACAAGAATCCAGCTGCTCTGAACCATTGGATCTAACAACCTAATGGTCAGGATTGGTGCCATGGATCCAATTCAAAACTGCTCCATTATAGTAGTAGAGAAAAGTACCACCACTCGGTAGAATGGAAAAAAGAAGATCCAACAGCTAGCATTGTTGGGATTCACGAGTCTTGATCCAACGGTCAATACTCAAAGTTATTCGTACATTATATAGTGGTAAGATAAGATAACAAAGACTATCAATAGTATCTTCTAGATGATGGTATGGATTAGAGGATCCAATAACTAGCAGCAATGTTGTGATTCGCGGGTCATGAATCAACGGTCAATATTCAAAGTTCTTCGCACACTATATATAAAAAATAGTGGTAAGATAAGAAAAGAAAGACTATCAATAGTATCTTATCGATGCTAAAATGTAAATGAAGATCCAACATCTTATAATGTTGGGATTCACATCTTGATCCAATGGTCAATATTCAAAGTTATTTGCACACTATATAATGCTAAGAAAAAAAAGAGAAACATGGGTTTTGACACCTTTGAATACAAAAAAATGCTTTGGCTTCTTCATAATGTGTATTGGCCTATGGTGTATTTACATTCCTAGCTTTGACCCGAACAACCAAGGTCTTGACCATATTGACATCATATCTCTACTACTATAATGGAGTAGTTTTGAATTGGATCCATAGCACCAATCCTGACCGTTGGGCTATTAGATCCAATGGTTCAGAGCAGCTCGATTCGTGTTGAATTGTACCTACAGTAAACTCCACCATGTTCTAGAACCATCATGTCACCACCCCCAAAATTTCATAGCACAGTACGTTGTATTCTCAATATGTGTCGATAATTATTATTAATAGACTTAATTTATGCATTTTGGGGGTGGTGACATGATGTTTCTAGAACATGGTGGAGTTTGCTCTAGGTACGTACTACTCAACACAAATCCAGTTACTCTGAACCATTGGATCTAATAGCCCAACGGTCAGGATTGGTGCTATGGACCCAATTCAAAACTACTCCACTATAGTAGTAGAGAGAATACAACCTACCGTGCTATGAAATTTGGGGGGGGGGGGGGGTGACATGATGGTTCTAGAACATGCATGGTGGAGTTTTCTCTAGGTACTATTCAACACGAATCTAGCTTCTCTGAACCATTGGATCTAACAGCCCAACGACCAGGATTGGTTCTATGGATCCAATTCAAAACTGCTCCATTATAGTAGTAGAGATATCTTACCACTATATAGTGTACGAAAACTTTGAATATTGACCGTTGGATCAAGACTCGCGAATCCCAACATTATTTCCAACCATTGGATCTTCTTTTCTATTCTAGCATCTGGAAGATTCTATTGATAGTCTTTAGGATAATGAATGCTATATGCACAAACCTCAAAATACACTTCTCCATCATACTAGAATCTTCTCCCTCGTAGCTAATAATCGTTGACTTCTACATGATCTTATCTTATCTTACCACTATATAGTGTACAAATAACTTTGAATGTTGACCGTTGGATCAAGACTCGCGAATCCTAGCATTTCTAGCTGTTGGATTTTCTTTTCCATTCTAGTATGTGGAAGATTCTACCGATATAGTCTTCGGCATAATGAGTGATATGCAAAAACCTCAAAACACACTTCTCCATCATACTAGAATCTTCTCCCTTGTTTCTCTAGACCATGTTATCAAAAATTTCATGTGTTAGGTAGCTAATAATCTTTGACTTCTACATGATGATACAAAGTACAAGGACCAAATATACACCCATACTTTATAGATGTTGATCAAATTTATAATTTATTGTGCTTTATCATTTATAATTTTATATAGTGATGATGATATGTCATATGTCTACTATCTGAGTCTCACGTGCAAGGCACATGCAACTTGCTAGTATAGTTTATGATACAGTTCCCACATCTGGTAGATTCGTGCATCTTCTTCAACAAGATCCGCTGAAAGTGAGGAGTGCGCTGTTTTCTTTTGTTAAGCAAGTATTAGTCTTACCATTACCACTATCTTAACACTATATGGTGTACAAAAAACTTTGAATATTAATTATTGGATCAAGACTCACGAATCCCAACATTTCTAGCCGTTGGATCTTCTTTTCCATTCTAACATCTAGAAGATTCTATTGATAGTCTTCATCACAATGAAATGCTATATGCACAAACCTCAAAACACACTTCTCCATCATTCTTGAATCTCCCCCTCGTTTCTATAGACCATGTTACCAAAATTTTCAAGTATTTGATTTTAGGGTCTTTTGTGCTAAATGTATGAACTTGGATGTATTTTTCATTTTTTTGAGGTATTTGGTGTAACATGTACACATCCACTTACCATGTTAATTAATTGAAGAATCTCACTCCCTCGGGACATATACCATATTAGTCAAAAAAAGTACCACCACCCGGTAGAATGGAAAAAAGAAGATCCAACGGCTAGCAGTGTTGGGATTCACGAGTCTTGATCCAACGGTCAAAACTCAAAGTTATTCCTACATTATATAGTGGTAAAATAAGATAACAAATACTATCAATGGTATCTTCTAGATGATGGAATGGATTAGAGGATCTAATAACTAGCAGCAATGTTGGGATTCGTGGGTCATGAATCAGCGGTCAATAATATTCAAAGTTGTCCACACACTATATATAAACTAGTAAGTTGCATGTGCCCTGCACGTGAGACTGAGATAATAGACGTTTGCCATATCATCACTATATAAAATTATAATAGGTAAAGCAGAAAAATATAAAATTGATCAACATCTATAAAGTATGGGTGTATATTTCATTCTTGTACTTTGTATATCATGTAGAAGTCAACGGTTATTAGTTATAACAACTTAAGTTTATTAAATCACATTTCATATAGCATATACGTGTGTGGCACATGCCTTTTACTAGTTTATATAAATTTATAATAGGTGAAGCCCAAAAATAATTTAAATTTCGAGCTACGTCCATAAAGTACCGTTGGATCTTAATTCTATCCATTTTAGCACCTAGAAGATACTATTGATGGTGTTTAGAACACTAAAAGATGTGCATAAACCTCAAAACACACTTCTCAATAATTCTAGAATGTTCTTCGTCATTTCTCTAGAGCATGACGAGTACTATTAGGTAGCTAATAGGTTGATTACTACTACATGATACAAAGTATAAGAACCAAATATACAACGGATATTATATGGACGTGGCTCAAAATTATAGTTATTTTTTGAGCTTCACCTATCATTATAGTTTTTTAGTAGTCCTATTTATCAGAGTTGGGTGAGCTGGCTTGAGGATTGACGTCCTTTTATTTCGGCATGTGGGTTCAAATCCTTCGCGTGCTAGAAAAGCGATTCTACGGTGCACGCTATCTAGCAGGGAGGGGAGAAATGTGGGTTCACCTACTTTCCTAAAACACAGTCTACGTGATGAGAGGATACAATACTGAGCTAGGATGTGACAGCTTGCTAGTCTAGCACTTTAGCTATAACTCCAGCAGGCGTCCTCGATCCACTGCAGAAGACCGACGAGGGAACACACAAAATTAACACCCCTCGTTCAAAGAGCCTCCCATCTTTCCCATCTCCGGCGATCCCCATTAACGCTGGCTAGCCGCATTTTGGATCCTCTCAAGTGTCGCACTTCCTAAATTTTCCTAGCCATTTCTCGCCCGCTGCATCGGTTCTTGCAGGCCTCCATCACTCTCCTCCAAGAAACCCCAACAATCATATTTGAATCTGCCCTCGCCCCCAGTCCATCCGGATGCAATGGCAGATTCGATGCACAACATTTGGTACGGTGGCTGGAGCACGGTCAGTGACAATGCCTTCGGAGAAATCTCTATGCATATGGACACTACCAGCATCGTCCGGATGGCCTCATGCTCCAAGGAGTTACACCGCCAAGTCATCGGCAGAAAAGGTAGCAGATGCCCCAATAACGGCTGCGGGACATTGGTCGCCTTCCACGACTTCCTCAACCATAAGATGGCATGCCTGCATGGCCTGTGCAACTACACTGAGCCTAGCTGCGAGTTCGCCGCCCCGCCCACAACGCTCCTTGATCACCTGGAAAAACCCCACTCAATTGAAGTGCAGAGTTTCCACTACGGCGAGGAACACAGGTACATCTCTCAGCCTTTGCTGGCACCTGGCTCATGGAGAGTAGAGACCGTGGTATCCAGGGATGATGGTACATTGTTCGTCGTGCGATTTGACATGCTTGACTATGGCCTCGCCGTATCCGTCCAGTGCGCCAGGTCGGCGGCGTGCTTGTTTCCGTGGTACGTGGTGGAGTTGCACTTTTATAAATCTTCAATGATTAGAGAGGACCTAGAGGAGTTCATCGAAGATAGACTATTTTTCAAGCTGAAGAGGAGCACGTCGCCATCCTCCGTCAGGATTACTGAAGATTATCGTAATTTCCTGATTAAGAAACATGATAGGTTCATACTGGATTACTCATTTTGCATCCACATGTGGGAGATGGCAAATATGACCATCATGATTCTGATGGTGATATGCTGTGCTATTTGACATGCTCGAGTGGGGCAATATCATCGTATCTGTCATGTGCGTTAGGCCGGACGGGTGCTCGTCACCCTTGTACAATGTGCAGTTCACCGTCTATCACCTGTCACTAGAGGCTGGATTTTGGGAGGGTGCATTTCGCAATTCCTTCACTCCTGGGAGCAGGGCGGTGCCTGGCATCATGCAGAAGGAAAAGCATTCCATGGTGGTGTACCTTCAAACTTCTAAGACCCAGGGCTTGTATTACTCAATATGCATCCATCGTGAGGGAGAATTCTAAATTGACCATTCTACTACCTCAGATTTTTGTATCGCACTTTCACTACATACCACGAACGTACGTGTACTGGAGGTTGGATTTTGGATGTAGAGTAGTACTAGTATAGCACTAGTTCTTGTACTTCGGACTATTTTGTACTACTATATACTGGTACTGGTAGTACTTGTTTAGGCCAAGAACAGGAGATGGTCTTGCTTTTCCTTCATTCTGTCGTTGCTATTACTGAAATATTTTGTTTAACTAATAGTGATGTACTGTTACTTGTTTAGATCAAGTGCAGCAGTTTGTCTTGCTTTTCTTTTGAAAGTTAGCATTGTCACAATTATCTAGATGAGTCTTGGACATTTTGGGTTGCATATGGGGGGTCACACAGACATTGTCACTTGATTGTCAGTTTTGCTTGCTCCAATGACCGAGTATGTTTTTTGAGCCGGAACAAGAACTGATTCTCTTTGTACTACTATTGAATTTCAAGCAGGAAAGCTACTAAATCTCTCAAATGCTCGGTCGTTGCTATTACTAAAACATTTTGTGGAACTGATACTGATACTGATGTACTGTACTTGTTTAAATCAAGGGCAGTAGACAGTCTTGCTTTTCTTTTGAAACATGGCCTTGTCGCAATCTAGATGAGACTTGGGCATTTTGGGTTCCATATGGGGGTCACACAAGCATTGATCGTCAGTTTATCATGCTCCAATGGTTGAACATTTCCTTTCAAACATGGATCTCTATACTGGGAGCTAGCACTACTTGCTTAGATCAAGTAGCTTTTCCTTTGAATCAATAGCCTTGCAAATGTACTCCGTATCTACTCCCTCCGTTTCAAAATATATAAAGATGTTTTAGATTTTGTGAAACGAGTTTATCTAGACTCTTTTTAGTGTGTGTTCGGAATGAACCCATATACTAAAAGGGGTCTAGATACACTAGTTTCACAAAAGCTAAAACATCTTATATTTGAAACGGAGGGAGTACTACGTATGTTTTATCGCAGACAGGTTACTCATATTTACTTTATCATTTTTTCTTATAATATTTAGCATGCTGCAATTTAGTCCGCTGAATCTTACTTCCTTTAGAAACTCTAGGTACATCTCTCAGCCGCTGTTGGCACCACGCTCATCGAGTAGAGAAGATTAGATTAGGGGACGATGGTACGGTATTTTCTCTGCTATTCAACATGCGCGAGTCGGGTGACATCAGCGGATCCGTCGTGTGCGTCAGGCCGGACGCATGCTCATCGCCCTTGTACAATATGTTGATCACTGCCTATTACCCGACAATAGAGCTGGGATTTTGGGCCCGTACAATCTGCAGTTCCTCCACGCCTGGGAGCTAGGAGGTGCCGGGCAGCATCCGGAGGAAAAACATTCCTTTATGTTCTGCAGTGAACCATCTCATATTACCGGCCTGCATTACTCAATATGCATCAATCGTGGGGGAGAATCCCCAATTGACACAATATTTATTTAACCCGCTTAGGGATCTCTATGTGTTGGAGGGTGGATTTTGGATGCATAGTAGTACTAGTATAGTACTAGTTATTGTAATATGGAGTATTTTGTACTACTATATACTGGTAGTACTTGTTTAGGTCAAGGGAAGGAGATGGTGTTGCTTTGCCTTTGTTCTGTCGTTGCTATTACCATAGTATTTTGTTGAACTAATAGTGGTGTACTGTTACTTGTTTAGATCAAGTGCAACAGATTGTCTTGCTTTTCTTTTGAAACCTAGCATTGTCACAATTATCTAGATGAGTCTTGGGCATTTTGGGTTGCATATGGGGGGTCACATAGGCATTGACGAAATAAGGTGGTATCCGCACAGAAGCAGACATGATCATTAGTTTTCCTTGCTCCTATGATTGAGCCTATTCAGAGAACAAGGCAAAATGATCGTGCGCCAACGTTTTTTGAGATGGAACAAGAACTTATTATCCTTGTACTGCTATTGAATTTCAAGCAGGAAAGCTACTGAATCTCTCAAATGTTTTGTCATTACTATTACTAAAGCATTTTGTGGAACTAATACTGATGTACTGGTACTTGTTTAAATCAAGGGCAGTAGATAGTCTTGCTTTTATTTTGAAACATGTCCGTGTCACAATCTAGATGAGACTTGGGCATTTTGGGTTGCATATGGGGGTCACACAGGCATTGATGTGAGAAGAAGGTACTCAAAGCAGACTTGATCATCAGTTTTGCGCTCCAATGGTCGAGTGTGTTTGGTGAAAAGGACAAACTGATCACGCGACAAGGTTTTTAGAGCTGAAACAAAAACTGGTTTTCTCTGTACTACTATTGTATTTCATTTTCTGTATTGCTGAATTGGTCACTTTTGAAATGATGCTGAATTGGTCAAGTGCTCCTGAATATGAACTTCGAATCTGTTGATAATTTTTCTACCTTATTCTATACTACTGAATTTTGACATGAATAGCTGCCAAAAAGAATTATCGCTTTTCCCCCTCCCTCTCTGAGGTCTTTGTTTTGAATCCGGCCGAGCACATCACATGCAATTTTTATTAACCAGGAGAAGAAATCTAGTAGCTCATTCGCCCCCTCTTTAGCCTAGAACATTTTTATTCGGTCTTTTCAGGGTCAGGGGACCGCTGACCACAACCCAGTAAAATTTGAGGAAGGAGCCCATGGAGCATAGCCATGAACATATTAATTCGGCCTTTTAGGGGTCAAGGAACTGCTGAGCACAGCCCACTAAAATTTGCGAATGAAGCCCATGGAGCATAGCCTACGGAGTATAACCCACGTAGAGCATCCCATGTAGAATAGCCAAACTCTTTTTAATTCGGCCTTTTGGGCATTGCCCCCCACCTCTCAAAATAAAAAAAACTCTGCCTACCCATGTTTTTGAGAAAATACTCCATTATGTGGCATTTTATAAATTGAGATGCCAGGAGCGCTGCCCTTTTATATTTTAAAAGAGATAAACATAGACACACAAAATATTTTTAAGAAGACTAATACATAAATTGTAGTACTAATACAAGTTTAATGATATTTATTCTATAAATATCTTTGTTGTAATGGAAACGTACTCAGTTTACGTTTATTTGATTTGAAGGTCTTTTGTTCGAATCGTATCTTGGGTTTACATTTTTTTCTTCTAGCAACATCGCATTACGGAGAGCTGACATCACGGACCCACCAACATACAACATTCCTGGAGTTTGTTTTGAGGGTGGGTTCGAAAAAAGTTTAAATACTTGTATAGAGAGGCTCACATCAGGGACCCACCAGACAAAACATACAAGGTTTCATCGGGGACCCACAAGCCAGAACATGCCAGAGAGGCTGACATAAGGACCCTAGCAGTAAGACCATACATGGCTGCGATGGTGAAAACAGCGGACGCTGCCAAAAAAGTCCATCATACACATGTTGCACTTACAGAGAAGCTGACATGTCGGACCCAGCAGGCCCAAGCATAGACCATGAAATTAGCATATCAGCCCCAAGCATAGCCCAATACCTTCTAATTCGGACTTTTCGTGGTCTTTTGGCCACCGACCATAGCCCATTCCATTTAGGAGTGAGCCAATGGAATATAAGCCATGACGAATAGGGCATCCGCCCCGAGTTAGCCCAGAGTCATTTTAATTCGGCCTTTATGAGCATTTTTTGTACTCTGAGACTGACATCTGGGACCTGAAAAAACAGTCCAACATACACACGTTTCTTTCAAATAGAGGCTATCAGCTGGGACCTAGCATAGACATGTTTCCTGCATATAGGTGGTTGACATCTGGGACCCAGCAAGTTGCCAAGGTCAAAACAGCAGACATAGCCAAAAAAAGTCCATCATACGCATGTTTCATTTACAGAGAGACTGGTATGAGGGACCCAGCAGCGCAACCTTATACAGATGCTGCATCAAGCAACGTAGCCAGTTTGAAACAGGGAGGCGCGAGCGAGAAAAAAGTTCAGTATGTACACGTTTCTTGTAATGAGAGGCTGAAATGGGGGACCCAGCAGCGGGAGCAAACAGCAAATTCATCGAGCAACGCTATCTAGTTCGGAACAGGGTAGCGTTAGACAAGAAAAAATTCCATCATACCCACGATTCTTCTAATGTGAGGCTGACATAAGGGACCCACCAGCCTGAATAAATGGCTGATGCTGTGAGCAACGCTATCAAGCTCGAAGCACGAAGGCGTGATAGAGGGTAAAAAATCCATCATACACACGTTTCTTATAATGAGAGGATGACATGTGGGGCCCATCAGCGTGATTAAACGGTAGATGCATCGAACAACGCTATCATGTTCGGAATAGGGTAACGCGAGCGATGAAAAAATTCATCATACACACATTTCTTCTAATGAGAGGATTACATGTGGGGCTCAGGAGGTTGGTTAAACGGTAGATGCGTCGAGCATCGCTATCAACTTCGAAACGGGGTAGCGCCAGCGAAGGAAAAAATTCCATCATACACATGTTTATTCTAATGAGAGGATGACATGTGGGTCCCAGGAGGTTGATTCAATGGTAGATGCATCGAGCAGTGCTATCAACTTCAGAACAGGGTAGCGCGAGCGAAGGAATTTTTTTTCCATCATACACACGATCCTTCTAATGAGAGGCTGACATGTGGGACCTAGCAGCCTGACTAAACGGCAAACGCATCGAACAACGTTATCGAGTTCAAATCAGGGAGGCGCGACCGAAATGTATGGTCTGCTAGAGACACTGACGTCCGGGACCCACACGCCTCAAAAGACTTCGGCGAGTCAACATCACGTGATGAAACGAAAATCTTGCTTCTGCCACGTGCTCGCCGAGCTTCCTCCATGTGTTTAGCAGATCCGTCGTAGTAGAGGGCCACAAAACCGGAAAAAAAGTTTTTTCCATCGGCCACGGACGAGCCGAGAATTTCGTCGCAGAAGACGCGCCTTCTACGATGACCATCGGGCCAAGTCGTTGCGGAAGGAAACTTTTCTTGTAGTGACTGTCAAACTTTGCCATGGTGGTAAGCTGACGTGGATATGGGCCTAGCAGTTAGTGGATGGGGCTAGATCTGTGCTGGTGAAAGAAGTTAAGTAGATTACAATGATGTCATAGTGACATAAGCATGACACATTAATTTCTTTTAAATTGTTTTTCAGAAATTCTATCCCACATTCACTTCAGACATAAAGGACCATTGAGAAAAATAAGAAAAGCTTATAAAACCAATAACTTCTATTTTACAATTTAGAAAAATTTGAGTAATATATCAGAATCTTCAGAAAAATAAAATATGTAGTTTAGATCTATTAACATATTTTAATATCCAACTTAAATGAAATAGTTTATTGTTTAGTAAATATTCTATTAAGTAATAAAACTTAGAAAAATCATATACTCCCTTCGACCAAATTAGTTGACTTAGATTTGTCTAGATTCGAATGTATCTAGACTTGTTTTAGTGATAGATACATCCGAATCTGGACAAAACCAAGTCAACTAATTTGGGTCGGAGGGTGATGAGGTGTGATCTCGGTGATGACTATGCACTTCTATTCTTGTAGACAGTTGTTGGGCCTCCAAGTGCAGAGGTTTGTAGAACAACAGCAAGTTTTCCCTTAAGTGGATCATCCAAGGTTTATCGAACTCAGGGAGGAAGTGGTCAAAGGTATCCCCTCTCAAGCAACCCTGCAATCAAGATACAAGAAGTCTCTTATGTCCCCAACACACCCAATACACTTGTCAGGTGTATAGGTGCACTAGTTCGGTGAAGAGATAGTGAAATACAAGTGGTATAGATAATTATAAGTGGTAACGGTGATAGAAAATAGTTTGATGGCATGGAAAAGACTAAAGGCAAACTGAAATAAAGATGGAAGCAAGCAAACATGTAACATATCTAATTGCAAATGGTGTATCAATTGTTAGAAACAAGGCCTAGGGATCATACTTTCACTAGTGAACACTCTCATATAAATATATTCTTCTTTATGATACTACGCTGAACTACTCTTCGGTTGGACACTCTAATACATGGTAGGGCTATAACAGCACACCTCAAAGTAAGCCTTTCCCATCTAGATAACCCCACACTATCACCTTGAGCTCTAGATGGTTCCAACAAACACCACAATTTCATAAAGTCATCCAACTCCAAATATAACTCATAACAAGTATTTGTAATCTCTAGCCTAAGTGCCACCATGGTGTGCACACTGTCAACTTCACACACATGGGGAGAGCAGACATCTATTAAAGCACTTGAGTAGCAAGGTAGATCTATAGATTACAAGCTCATGATCTCAATAAGATCATGCATAGAGAGAGAGATGAACACATAGCTACCGGTAGAACCCTTAGCCTCGAGAGAGAACTACTCCGTCCTCATCATGGGAATCATCAATGGTGATGGAGATGGTGGTGGCGATTGATGGAGATTTGTTCCGGGGGCACTTCCCCGTCCCGGCAGGGTGCCGGAATAGAGACTTTCTGTCCCCCGAATCTCCCCTTCGGTGGCGGCGGTGCTGCGGAACTTTTTGTGGCTGTAGGGTTGACGATTTAGGGTTGATGCATCGGGAGGCTCTTATAGGCGAGAGCGGAGACCGAGGGGGTGCCGAAGAGGCCCACACCATGCCCTGGCGCGGTCTGGGGGGACCCGCGCCTGGGGGGTGTGGCCAGGACCTGGCCCTCCTCTGTCTCGTATTCGGGCTCCGTCCAATTCCGAGAATATTCATTTTCTGACTTTCCTGGAACCAAAAACAGCATAAAACAGGCAACTGGCACTGTGGCTCATGTTAATAGGTTAGTCTAAGAAATCATATGAAAAGTACTCCAAAGTGTGGACAAAACACAAGAAAGTAGATGAAACCAAACATGGAACACCAAAAATTATAGATACATTTGCAATGTATCAACATCCCCAAGCTTAACTCCTGCTCGTCCTCGAGTAGGTAAGTGATAAAAAGAAAGAATAATTTTTGAGGTGACATGCACCATCATAAACTTGATCAAAGTATTTGTAAAACATTCAAAGCTGGGATCATAGTACTTCAATCATAACATCAAAGACAAAGTTCTAGCAATAAGACAAAGAAACTACGTTAGAACATGAAAAGGCACAAACAAAAGATTCATGAATAACAATGCTTTGCAAGACGTTTGTTTGTTTCACATAAAGAAAGCATAGCATAATGGCGTTCAGCTTGTCCCTCATAGAGTAGAAAAACATAAATGCATAGGACACCTTCAAAGTTTATAAGAGTGACTAGATACAAATAGTTTAAAACAAGCAATATCAAGGTATGCATCAATCAACTAGTCTTGGGACAATGCACATAGAACTAAGAATGGCCACTATGCTCTCAAAGTAGGTGCATAAAGGTAGAAGGTGGAGACTCAATATAATGGTGGAAGAAAGGCCTTCATAGAAGGAAGTAGGGATTCAAGTTTCATAAAGAGCTTCCAAAAATTATGGTACTTATAGCTTTCAGCTCTCATTGACCCTATCATAAACATCTTGAAGTGATTAAGGTTAAAGTAAACAAACTATGGTGTATATGCTTGACAAAGTATAAGTTGGAAATTTCATGTCCCTTGAATACGAGGGCCGCTCCTCATGATACTCAAGTTTAGTCACCAGTAAGTTCTTGTCATCGTAAGTACATGTGTATCATAGAGAACCACCAACGGGGTACCCCTTGCCCGATGATACGGAAGAATCCCCATATCAAAATGACAAGGAAAGCAGACAACGAGCATCTCAGCAACCTTCTTATTTACCATGTGAATATGGTGCTTTTTTCTCTCTTTCCTCTTTTCATAATCTCTTTTTTTCTTTTTCTCTTTTTTTCTCAATATAGGACTCTTTTTTTATAAGAAGAATGCTTCATAGACAACTCATTATGGTTATGCTGCAGGTTTCCACCATGTCAGCATGGATTAGACCAGTGGCCCAAGCGTTTCTCTAACACATATACATAACTCCATGGACTTACAAGCTCCCCTTTCATTTCACACCGACGACATCGATATACAAAAGAGCATGATATCAACTAGGTACAAAGTACCCGTGCAATGTTGAAAGCGTTCCCCATGACAGCATGGTTCTGCTAATCCCCAACAAATAAGTGCAAGCATATACAACATAGACGACACAATGGTTCAAGTTTATTAAGGGAAAGAAAAGTAAAGTGTGCCATCAAGTTCGTGAGAGCTTTAATCACTAGTTTTCTCATAACAAGTTTAATTTGGAAGGTAAACAAAAACATGAATATACTTGGAATAGCATATGCTAGTAGGTAGGTATGGTGGACTCTTTGGAATAACTTGGTTTAGGGAGTTGGATGCATGAGTGGAACTCATACTTGGTTACGGAGGCTAGCAAAAGACTGGGAGCGACAAACTAAGAGAGCAATAATGGCCATAATCATGCAGAGCGACAAACATCATTGATCAAAGCATAAAGTGATACTACAAGTTGAAAACTAAAGGATCATAAAGGCTATGGTGACTTGAGATAGTCATAACATGGTGTGAGCATGCGCCAAGTCAACCCAAATAAAGCATCAAAGGAGAATACCACTATACTATGCTTTAATATGCTAAAACAACGCATGATTCATCCAAGGCACATTAAGCAATCTAAATTGTTTATAACAAGTCATGCTACAGGAAAGAATACTAAGCATAAAGACAAAACAATATCAAGCATGGCATGACAAAACATAGGCCACAGTAAAAAACAAGCTCTTTTTACCACATAAGCATGAACTTTCCTACTCTTTTCCAAACCAAACCAAACTATTTGAAAACCAATGTATGAAAGAGGGGGTCCAACCAATTTATTCAGCAAACTAAGAAAACAAAGCAAACGAAAAACCAAAATGAAAACGAAAAACAAGACACTCCAAGAACAACACAACTGTGCATGAAACAATAAAAATGAAGTGTTTGGAAGAAACCTGGGATTTTTATTGATGAAGAATGGGATGCCTTGGGCATCCCCAAGCTTTGACGCTTGTACTTCTTGGATATTTCTTGGGGTGACACATGTGGCATCCCCAAGCTTGAGCTTTAGTCCATCTTCATCTCATTACTCATTCCTTCCATACACATGAAATTTTTTCTTCATACAAAACTTCACACAATCTTTATTAGCAACATTAGTGCACTCAAGATAATAGGTATTTAAGGTTCAGTTCTAACACCAATTAAACTTCCATTAAAACACTAGCTACTGTAGCACTTCCCTCAAAAAGCTCAATTCCCCAAAAGAACTAAAAAAGGAACCAACAAGAAGCAAATGCAGGAAATGGCAGAAATCTGTCAAAACAGACCAGCAGGTTAAGACGAATTTTTTCGAAGACCTTATGTTGCTCAAATCAAAAAGTGTTGAACTAATGAAAGTTAGATAACAACCTGTGGCAGAAGCACAAAAATTCACGCCTCAAAAGGACGTTCAGAGATTTTACACGAAGTTTTACGGTGAAGCACATAAATCTGTTTCGGGACAGCAACTTTCCCAAGCATTACTTCTCTCTCATTAGAGGTTACTCTTGGCACAAAAAGCAAATAAAAAGGATAAGGAGCGGTTATTACTGAAGTAATAACTGCCAAGACTCATCTAAAACTTTTGGGTTATCTCCCAATAAGTACTTTTCTTTAACGCCTTTAAGTTAGGCATGATAGTTTGAGAAGATGCTCACATAAGAAATATGATTTGAAGTAAACGAGAGCATTGTAACACCCTCAGAATCGGCCCTATGCAAGTTTTAGCGATTCCCGCCAAACCCGCATAGAAACGATTCAAAGGTGCCCACCAGGCACTTGCGTGCGGGTGGAAAACAAAGTAATACCATTACACAATAGTCCACGGTGGAACCCACAGAACAGATATATACAACCACGACTCCATGAGTCAAGAATACAGATATAACATACAAAGATCCAAATCACCTGGAAGACGATACAGCGTTCGAGTATGGACAAGATGCAAATTGAGCTAAGAGCCCTGAAGAATAACCAATGGCGTCCATAACCCTGCCCAGGCCAAGCCGGAAGGGTAACCCTGCTAACGACGTCGATCTCAAAACCTGCTTAAACAAAGGGGTGCCGACAAAGGGCAAAGGAAAAAGAGAGCCAAGATCGAGGCCAAGACATGGCGAGACTAGAATTCGGCGGTCCTCGCCTACATAGGTATGGTGGACTGAAGCGGCAGCGCAGCATGCACTAAACAACCTATAGAGACTCGATATAACTGTCGGCTATCAGAGAGAGACAAGAGAGACCTATTCGGAACCAACCTGATGCTACCACCAAACATACCCATCCTGGTATTTCCCCCTCGAGACCAAACGAGGAAGTCAACCGAGGAACTCACACAGTTGGCAGTTTTATTTATTCAGTTATCGTTGCAGCAATTACTAGTCAGGTATAGATAGTCATCCTGATATAATAAGCAGTGGCAGTTTTAGTTAACCATTCCGTTGTAGTTGCAACACTTACTAGTCAGATACAATAAGCATGAGATATCCCAAACCCAGCAGTTGTTGGTACTTTTATTTAGCCATTCCGTTGTAGTGAAGCAAATTACTAGTCATAACGGATACAAGTCAAATTATAACAGTAAACTTTAGTTATAGTTGTCTATGATCGAGAACTGTGCTCCAAGTCGTCCATAACCGCGGACACGGCTTTTCGAAAAGATTTAACCCTGCAGGGGTGCACCAAAGTATCCACACGCACTTCGACCCTTTTTGCCAGATCAGTTAACATACACCCATCGGTATGTCGGCGGGGCCTAAGTCATGACGTTTCCCAGACCCAAAGCAAGTACATGGGGGCCACCCCACTAAGCTACCCGCAACGAAGTCGGCCGGTCTCCGAGACGGACTCAGGGTTTGCGCCAGTGGCTGTAAATGACTGGGAACCCGAAAGTGTGACTGGGCTTGTCGATACCGCGAAAACACTCCGCTTCCCTAAACAAAGACAGTGACTCACACAATTTTAAATAAAGCAAGAAAGCATGGCATAAGTACAGATAGTAAATAAAACCTCAAACTAGTTTGTGGCCCCTGACAATACTTTGAAATCAGGTACTAATCGATGGGGGTGCCCACACACCCCACCTGTGGTTAGCGCGCTCGATCTCGGAACAGGTGTCAAGAACTCGGGGTCCTACGGGACACCAGTGAGCGGTTAAAAACCAAAAATTGTCTATTACCCACCGGTGCCTCTGCATTTACCTACTTTCAATTTTAGTTATTAAACAGTAATTAAAGCCATGGTCAACTCCAACATTAAACATGCAGCATTACTCCAACAACTGTGGTACTTGATGACACGCAACAGCACTTGAGCAAGCGACTACGACGCGCAAGTCCAACTGTCTACCAAACAACAGGTAATAGGATGTGTCCAAGGCAATATAAGGCTGCAAGGGATATCACGGGTACGAAAACTAGAGCATCGCAACACAGATAGCAATAGATCAACAGGAGGGAATAAAGACTATAAAAGTAAGATAGGTAGAAAGGGGGAGATGCTCGCCTGAAAACATTGCCGAAGGTTCATAACCGGAGAACTTGTCGATACTCGCATCAACTCATCGGCCTAATCCGCGAAGAAACAAACACTAGAAGAAACACCGGATGCAATATTTAATACTACGGCAGAAGATCCGGCATGATTATGATATGATGCAGATGCGGTGCAATAAGGCAATATTAAGCGGAACCGGGGTCCCGACAAATAATTAATAGGTTCAAGTTATTTTAAACCCCGCAATTTAAATGTTGTATTGACAAGGCTAAACATGGCATCGGTTCGCTATACCAATTTAAATGGAGTCCGGAATAAGACGAAGATATCCCGCATATAGACTCCATATTTAATTATGAGATGAATCGGCATAATGCCCCCAAACCACACACAAAATGTATGCAAACATGAACAATTTAATATGCATCCGTTGATAATGTCATATTATAAAAATAATGGGGTCTCGGATAGGGAATTACATTAGGGTTCGGCGAACTTGGGCTCCGAGGGGTTCGGGGTAGGTCTCAGGGTTCGACGGGAGAACGGCTCGACGAGATCGGTCTCGGACAACGGAAGTCGATCTTGTCGCATCTGAGAAGAAGAACTTGGTTGGCGTCAGGGCACATTGGATCCGCCCTGGTCGGTGCCGATCTTGTCATCACGAAGATCTTGTCGGGTCCTCGTATCAGGTCGGTCTTGGCGTTCGGGAAGAAGAACTTGGCGTTCCGCGGCGAAGTGCTTGATTCTAGCGTCGGAGATGTTGTCGTATGAAGAAGAACTCGGGGTGTGGCGCCATATGACCATGTAGGATTCCTCGGCGTTAACCAGTGTTCGGCTCCATGTAGAGCTTGCAATAGGCGCCAACGGTCTTTGGATTCTTCATTGTCGGTCTTGTCAAATACTTGCCCAGCTTGTTGTTCTTGTCCACCTGGAGCCTCTGAATGAATCGTTCACAGGTTGTAGTAGCTCGTCGTGGTGATACAAGCGCCACACCATCATCATCACACGATCAGTACCACATCACTAGAAGAACTTCACTCCACATCGCCACGAGCACGCACGCACAGAACGAGTCTGGCGAGCACAACAGGGGGTAGGGGCGGGGTATGGCTGCTGCAAGGATGATGACGAGGTGCTCAGGTGCTGGAAGTCCCTTGATGTCGACGTCGGTTGCAGAAAAGAGGACGAGGGCACCGGACTTGGAGATGCTGGGCGGCCTCTCGAAACAAGGCCTGTAGGGCGAGCTCGGGGCAAACGCTGGGGCGGCTCCGAGCGGGGAGGAGAGAGCTGCTTCGAGGACGCGACCGCGGAAGAGGGAGGCGGCGGCGGTTGGCCAGAGAGGAGGGAGGCGCGGGCCAGGGAGGAGGTCGAGGGCGCGCGAGCCAGGGATGGTTGAGGCCGGTGGCGTGGTCGCGCCCAGGCGGCGGGTGAGGTCGGCCGAGGAGGCTCGCAGACGGGGGCGCTGCAGGGGTGAGGCCAACGCGGCGTCGAGTTTGCACGGGAGCGGCGAGGAGGGCCCTGGCGGCAAGGGCGACGACGCTGTGGTTCTGTGGACGCAGTGTGGTGGGCGGGTGGGCGCCGGACGAGGAGGCGGGGACGACGCGAAGAGGAGTACCAGTGCTGGCGCGGAGGCCATAGCGGCGGGCTTGGCGCGGAGGCGGCAGGTCGGCGTGGTCGGGGCGAAGAGAGGGGCGCCTGACGAGATCGGCAGCAGGGATCTCGTGGCCAGAGGAGGCGGCGCGGGGTTGGTGGCGATGGACCAAGGCGGCGGGGTGGGGATCGCAGGGGCGAGCGAGGTGGGTCCGGGGGAGCGTGTCGCAGGGCCGGGCGCGGACGTGGGGCTGTCCAGGTGGAGAGGTGGGGCCAGGGTGGAACCGGTCAAGTGGGCAGGTGGGGGCTGATGTGGCGGCAGGGGAGTGGAGGGAGTTGGGAAAGGGGTGATGTGGAGGAAGGGGATTGGCTGGGGTGAGGTGGAAGGCTGGGTGGGTAGATTAGGTTGGGGTAGGAAAAGGGTCTAGGTAGCTAGGTTTTGTACTGGGGTGGCCGACTGGGTCGGATCGGCCCGGTACGGCTGCCCCTAAAAATAAAATAAATATTTTAATATTTAAAATGGGGCTTTTGAAAACCGTTGGCAGACAAAGTAAAATATTCCGGAGACCCGGATTTTTGATTTTGAAATAAAGGCGGGGTATTTAGAAAACAAAATATGTTTTTTCGAAAATAGTTTCAGACAAACAAATGCATGATGACATGACGATGCTCAAATGCAATGTGGCATGATGACATGAGCATGCGATCATGACGATGCAATGCACAAAAACAACGCGATTTTCTAGTAGTGGTTTTAGCGGGATGCCACAAGCATCAAGAAGCAAACTCAAAGCACATTTAAGTCTAACCCACTTAGTATGCATAGGAATCTTGTAAAGAAACAAGTCATGAAAGCACAAAGCAACAAGCATAGGAAATCAAAACAAGTGCAATTTCAAGACTTTCAACATAAAGAGGGGAAACTTAATATTATTGAGATACATAAAACCATGTTTCCCTCTCTCATAATAACTTTCAGTAGCATCATGAATAAAATTAACAATATAACTATCATATGAAACATTCTTATCATGAGCCACATGCATATAATAATTATTACTCTCCACATAAGCATAGTCATTCTTATTAATTGTAGTGGGAGCAAATTCAACAAAACAGCTATCATTATTATTCTCATCACCATAATCATCAAATATAGGAGGCATATTGTAATCATAATTAATTTTCTCCTTAATAGTAGGTGGACTGAAAATATCATATTCATCATTGTAATCATCATATATTGGAGGCATAGTATCATCAAAGTAAATTTTCTCCTCCGTGCTTGGGGGACTAAAAAGATCATTCTCATCAAAACCAGCTTCCCCAAGCTTAGATTTTTCCATAGCATTAGTAACAAAGATGTTCAAAAGATTCATACTAATAACATTGCTATTAGCGTTCAAATAAAGTTCCATTGGTTTTTTAATTTTCTCTTCAAACACTTCATGTCCTAACTCAAGATAAATACTATAAAGCTCTCTAATTTTGTTGGTGTTTTCCATTAAGCCTAACTAGTGAAAAAACAACAAGAAACAAAAAGACAAAATTGCAGAATCTAAAGGAAATAACTTCGAGCACTCACACCGGAGGATGTGAGTACCTTTTACCTTACCTCCGCGGCAACGGCGCCAGAAAATAGGCATTTGCCGTGGGAGGTTCTTCTTCTTTAATCCTCCGGTGTGAATACCTTTTACCTTACCTCCCCGGCAACGGCGCCAGAAAATAGCTTGATGTCTACGCACTTCTATTCTTGTAGACAGTTGTTGGGCCTCCAAGTGTAGAGGTTTGTAGAACAGCAACAACTTTTCCCTTAAGTGGATCACCCAAGGTTTATCGAACTCAGGAAGGAAGTGGTCAAAGGTATCCCCTCTCAATCAACCCTGCAATCAAGATACAAGAAGTCTCTTGTGTCCCCAACACACCCAATACACTTGTCAGGTGTATAGGTGCACTAGTTCGGCGAAGAGATAGTGAAATACAAGTGGTATAGATAATTATAAGTGGTAACGATGATAGAAAATAGTTTGATGGCGTGGAAAAGACTAAAGGCAAACTGAAATAAAGATGGAAGCAAGCAAACATGTAACATATCTAATTGCAAATGGTGTATCAATGCTTAGAAACAAGGCCTAGGGATCATACTTTCACTAGTGAACACTCTCATATAAATATATTCTTCTTTATGATACTACGCTGAACTACTCTCCGGTTGGACACTCTAATCCATGGTAGGGCTATAATAGCACACCTCAAAATAAGCCTTTCCCATCTAGATAACCCCACACTGTCACCTTGAGCTCTAGATGGTTCCAACAAACACCACAATTAATAAAGACATCCAACTCCAAATATAACTCATAACAAGTATTTGTAATCTCTAGCCTAAGTGCCACCATGGTGTGCACACTGTCAACTTCACACACATGGGGAGAGCAGAGATCTATTAAAGCACTTGAGTAGCAAGGTAGATCTATAGATTACAAGCTCATGATCTCAATAAGATCATGCATAGAGATAGATGAACACATAGCTACCGATAGAACCCTTAGCCTCGAGAGAGAACTACTCCCTCCTCATCATGGGAATCAGCAACGGTGATGGAGATGGTGGTGGAGATCGATGGAGATGGCTCTGGGGGCACTTCCCCGTCCCAGCAGGGTGCCAGAACAGAGACTTTCTATCCCCCGAATCTTCCCGTCGGTGGCGGTGGCGCTGTGGAACTTTTTGTGGCTGGAGGCTTGACGATTTAGGGTTTATGCATCGGGAGGCTCTTATAGGCGAGAGGGGAGACCGAGGGGGTGTCGGAGGGGCCCACACCATGCCCTGGCGTGGCCTAGGGGGACCCGCTCCTGGGGGGTGTGGCCAGGCCCTGGCCCTCCTCCGTCTCATATTCTAGCTCCATGAGTCTTCTGGTAAAATAGGAACTTTGGCTTTTGTCCTGTCCAATTCCGAGAATATTCATTTTCTGACTTTCCTGGAACCAAAAACAGCAGAAAACAGGCAATTAGCACTATGGCTCTTGTTAATAGGTTAGTCCAAGAAATCATATGAAAAGTACTCCAAAGTGTGGACAAAACACAAGAAAGTATATAAAACCAAGCATGGAACACCAAAAATTATAGATACATTTGCAATGTATCACTCGGCAATGTCCAAAAAGAAGGACTTAGGGTTTTGCGGAAAAGAGAACGCCAGGGATTTCGTCAAATGTTAGGAGAACAATGGAGTCAAAGTCACCTGGATATTTGGTGGATCGTACTATTACAAATCGCTTGGGGATTGTTCAATAATCTTTGCCTAGTCTTCTTCCGTCCTATATATAATAGACCGGGTCTCAAAGCTGTATGTGGATAGGTTACATATACGTAATTACAATACCAACACGATGTTGGTCTTTTTCCCTGTTTCCTAATACAACTATAGCCTTTCTCGGTTGCTCCTTTTGGGCCATCATCTTGACTCTTCATGGGCCGTAAGTCTTTCTTCAGGCCTGGATAGCGAATCATAGGTACCTGAGTATTCATAACTATGTCAGTAACCCCCGAGACTCTACCTGAACCGTAGGTTTAGGTCGAGTCTCAAAGATATGCTTAGTTATTTCCCTTTGTTATTACTATTTTTAACTTTATAGGGATTTGGTACAACGAGCCCGATGCATCCGATGAATCGGGAATCAGTTAATTGCTCCTGGGAAAAACAAGGTTGGCCTACATCAAATTCAAGTCCCTAGGCCCGAACTCGGAATTTATTACTGGCATAACTCAGTTCGGTCTGCTGAGGTATTATCGAATACTGAGTTCCAGTTCAATTTTATCGGGTACCCAACGCGTCCGTCGGGAATTTTCATTGTATCGTTGATATGGATATATTACTGACAGAGCGTATTCTTGTGCGATTACCAGGCCACACAGGATGAATCCCAGGGTCTTACCTTCATGTTTTTGAACATGGCATTCGGATTTTTGTCGCGTTTGGATGTGATCCGAGATTATTTGTATTTGACTTTTGTCGGATGCCTGATTTTGTTTCTTATAGACCCTCCGATAGGAATTTTTCTTTTTTTCTTTATCAAGTGCGCATTAGCGCTCCTGATAGGATTAGCCCCCGAGGCTATGTGTTGGATGTATGCATCAGGACATAGGCTCGAAAATCCCTTACTATGATGTCAATGTTTCTTCAAAAAAAATCGGGTGTGCGACCAGCGCTCCCGATAGGAGTAGCCCTCGAGGCTACAGTCGAATTTTTGTATTCGATTGTAGTCTCAATCTTTTCATGGAGGATTTTACTTCGAGTCTCTATTTTCTTTTCTTCGGGTTCATATCTTTGCCACTGAATCACAATTTTATGTATTATCTTGCTATGATGTCACTGATGACGAATTTTATGTGTTGATTTCCAAAAGATATGTCTTGACGAGACGTTTCAAACGTGGGACCGTGCATCAGTAATGATGATGCATGGTGGCATATTCAACGGAGTTGTTTAACTACATGTCCCCTTTTCCGCGCAAAGATCGAGGCATCATGTGAGGTTCTCCCATTTTTACCACAGTAATAACTGCTAAAGATATTTTCCTTTTACAGGATCCATGGACACGTGTAACCATCCCGTGTGCTTGCGACTGTTCAATTTTACATCGAACGGTTCTAACTGCGTACTGTGGCTCTTTGTAAAGGGGAGGAATCCCTTTTACTGCTTTTTACCTCTCCTTCGCTGGCTTCATCTTATTCCTTGTGTTCTTGCCTTCCTCTATCC
Organism: Avena insularis; assembly: GCA_023614405.1. Taxonomy (NCBI): domain Eukaryota; kingdom Viridiplantae; phylum Streptophyta; class Magnoliopsida; order Poales; family Poaceae; genus Avena; species Avena insularis. Next base: position 478,674,806 of record CM042686.1, on the reverse strand, counting down.
TTCTCACGAACTCCTGCTTCGTGCTAGTGTTGCTCCTTCATCACCATGGGCAAAAGCAAGGTGGGAACTTCCTCCACGGCCGCCAAGGCCACCAGGAAGAGGGCCGTCGGATGGGCCCCTTCCAACTGCATGACGCGGCAGCTGCGTGAGGCTTGGAACTCCAGCCAACTGGCGGAGGGTACCTTCAAGCTTCCTAGGGACGAAGATGCTCCAATCCCTAAATCAGGCTAGAGGGTAATGTTTCTCTCCTTTCTTTTTCACGGCCTTTCTCTCCCTGTGCATGAATTCCTTTGTGGTCTCCTTTTCGTCTATGGCATGCAGCTGTATCAGCTCACGCCAAACTCTATCCTCCATGTTGGTTGTTTTGTCACTTTATGTGAATGCTTTCTCGGGATTCATCCCCATTGGGGCCTATGGAAGTATTTCTTTTATGTTTGTCGGAATGCCATCAATACCATCGTCCATGACGTTGGTGGCGCCATTTTCTTAGTTTGCTCCGATGTAGATTAATTTGATTTTAAACCTGGTGAGTCCGTCCAAGGGTGGAAAACCAAGTGGTTTTACATCAAGGATCAATCAGTCGAGGGTAAGTCTTTCTGGTTAGACCCCTTTGACCCTAAGAAAACTTGCCGCAAACTTGACTCCTGGGATCAGCATCCCACTCCTAAAGAAATGGCGGAGATCGAACCCCTCCTTATCCGTATTTCAAAACTGTGGCATGAGGTTGGCAAGGAATTGTCAGGTCTTCAAATTCTGGCGTATTTCTTGTCGATCCTCGTGCAGCCTCTGCAGGCCCGGCTTTCTGGTATGTGGGCATATACCGGAAAAAAGGACCCGATGAGGATTTCTCGGGACGACCTAACCCTCAAGATTTATGAAAAAAGGTTCATAATTTCACGACCCTCCCAGCAAAGAGTGTGGTTCCTTCTGATTGTCGCGTAGAGCCTTTTGGCAAGAAGAACCTCCTTCCCGAGGTAAATTCCTTTCTATTTTGCTCTTTGTTCATCTCTATTTTTTTGTTCTTGTGCAATTGTTCTCTTCTGTGATTGTTGGTCTTCTGTTTGTGCAGAATTATGATCATCTATCGTCCCTTCCTCCTCTTCCTGAGAGCGGTGAGCTTCCTGCCAATCCTTGTTCTTACGACGATCTCCATATCACTAGGACTACTGATGATGAGGAGATGGAGATGTCTGTCATAGACTCTTTGTCAGGGACGTCGTCGCTTCTGTCGGCTTGCTCGGAAGATTTTCGCATCGCGCCTGCTGGTGGAAAAAGGAAACTTCTTTATGCTACGGAGACGTCGAAGACTCAAATGATTCTAGGGCCTCAAAACCTTTAGGTGCCGCTCTATTGTCGTCGGCTCCTCCCCAGATCAATCTATTCCGCTTTGCGCAGGACATATCTTGTTAAGTACTTATCGCCTTTTTTATTGTTTTGTCGGATGATTTAGTTGCTGATGCTCCCCTATTTTTTGTCCTCGCTCTTGTAGTGGTGATGTTGCGGAAGAGTCGCCCTTGTATACTCTTGGCACTTCTTTTGCTCCTTCTTCCAAGCACCTGAAATATTTGCTCACGTCTTCTATGGATCCACTTATCCATAAAGTTGTTGCCACTTTGCCAAAACCACCGCTGTAGAAGAAAAGAAAATTGGCTGGCAAAGGCGTGGTGATATCCGAGAGCCCCGTCGAGGTGGATATGCAAGACTTAAGTACATCCATGATTTTTAATTTCACCATGGATCCTCCTTTACTTGTCTTTCCTAATGTATTTCTTCGCATCATGTGATGCATGAGATGGTTGATATGGCCTCTCACTTCATCAAGATTCGTAATGAAGCCGAAAGTCTGAAAGGTATATTTTCATATTTTTGCGATTTCTGCGCTTCCTCCCCTTTTTCTGACTTTTTGCATTACTTTCTGGTTTCTTCAGCCGCAGCCAAGGAGTCCTAGGTCATCGAGGATGAGGCATTGAAGCGTGACGACGATCTAGAGGCCAAACTTCGGATCGCTGAAAAAGCATTGGAAGAGGCCAAACAGAAAGCTAGCGCTGATACCGAAGAAAATGCCAAACAAGCCGCTTCTTGAGATGAAAATCTTCGGAAGAGCATGGAGACCCTTAATGCCTCCTTGACTCGTAAGTTTTTTGTTTGGCAAGGGAGAATTTTTGTTTCGGTCCTTATTGCTTCTGCGTTCTTACCGTCCCCCCTTTTTTTGGTACGTGTAGAGTTGTCGTGCCAAAATTTGCTACTTGATGAAGATAAAAAGGTTGATCCTTTATCGGATGATGTTAGCACTTTGGAGGCTAACAATGTTCGTGTGCACAACCTTCTTGTCCGCTCATGCCACGCCTTCAAGAGTCTGCATGCTGAATTCTTTCCGTCGAAGGAAGTTCCTGCTGATTTGAATGACCTCGTCGCTATTTTTGGTGCTGATCCAAGCCCTTTGGTTGGCTATAGTGTGACACAATCGAAGAGCAGCGCCGACACTTCGATAGCATTGGCGATGGCACTGATGGCTCAAAATATATTCGAGCTCGTTGGGAACCCCAAGAGGAAGGTTTGATGAGCACAGCAGCAAGTTTTCCCTCAGTTATGAAACCAAGGTTATTGAACCAGTAGGAGCAAGGAAACACCTCCAAGGTGTTGTTTCCAACTTGGAATCCCGCACAACACAACCACAGAACTTTGCCCCAACTTACAGTGAGGTTATCAATCTCACCAGTTTTGCTGAAAACAAAGGATTAAACATATTGTGTGGAAGATAGTAATTGCTTGCAGAAAGTAAACAGTAAATAGTAAATAGATGGTAAAAGAATGGACTGGGGTCCATAGTTTACTAGAGGCGATTCTCCTTAAGCTAGATGACATGTTGGGTGAACAAATTACAGTGGGGCAATTGATAGGCACCAACAAAGCATACATGCATATACTAATCATCTCGACTCCTATGAGATTTGATTGGGCATTAGAACATTATACATAGACCGCAATCCAACTGCATCTATGACTAATAATCCACCTTCAGGTTATCATCCGAACCACCTCCATTATTAAGTTGTAAGCAACAGATAATTACATTAAGCAAAGTGTGTAAAGTAAGCAATACGATTGTCCCATGGACAAAGGATTGATGTTTTCTCCCTAGTAGCAACAGCACATCTAGTACCTTAGAGATTCCTGTCACTTCCCCAGATTACTAGAGGCATGAACCCACTATCGAGCATAAATACTCCCTCTTGGAGTTGCTAGCATCTACTTGGACAAGATAGCTACTAACAACGGAAAGCATGTGATACGTCCATTTTGCATCACTATTCTATGTCATAATTCACTATTATTCATTGATATATTTCGTATTGAGAGGTGATACTTATGTTATTTCATCTGTTTTTTGCATGGTTGATGACTTTTGGAGCATGAACCGCATGTGGATTCGATGGAAAAGGTGCTGTTTGGAGGCAAAATTAAAAGATCAGAAAATCCGAGAAAATATACGAAAATCCTATTTTTCCGTAAAGGAAGCCGAAGGGGGCTGGAGATGGGCCACAGGGGGCCCACACCACCCCTGGCGCGGGCCAGCCTAGGCCACGCCACCAGGTGGTGTGGCCGCCTGTCCACCTCGCACTCCCTTTGGCGATATTATCCTCCCAAACCCTAAGACTCGGGAGCGACCACGAAAGATTCCGCCGCCACAAGCGAAAACACCGAGAGAGAAAGATCTCTCCGGCAGATAGATTTCTGCCGGGGGAATTCCTTCCCAGAGAGGGGAGATCATCGCCATCAACACCACCATCAAGCTGTACTTCATCAGGATCATCATCATCATCACCACCATCATCACCATCAACACCCTCATCACCATCTCCATATTGCTGTAACAATTGCGTTGAATCTTGCATTAGTTCTTAGGGGAAACTTTCCCGGTGTTGATTACTCTTTGTAGTTGATGCTATTGAGTGGAACCATTGAATTATTGTTTATGTTCAGATTGTTATACATCATTATTCCATCTCTGATCATGATCCATATGATGTCTTGTGAGTAGTTCGTTTTGTTCTTGAGGACATGGGAGAAGTCATGTTATTAGTAGTGGAGTTGTGTTGAGAAAGATTCAATGGTTTGATATTTAAGTTGTGGTGTACTTCTTCTAGTGGTGTCATGTGAACGTCGACAACATGACACTTCACCTATATGGGCCTAGGGGAATGCATTGTGTATTTGGCTACTAATTGTAGGGGTTGCCGAAGTGACATAAACCTGAACCCCTGTTAGGAAACCATTGCACAAGGGACGTAAGGGTCTTAGAGTTTAAAGCTGTGGTTAGGTTTCTACCTTAATTACTTTCTTGTACTTACGGATGTTTGCAAGGGGTATAATCACAAGTATGTATTAGTCCTAGGAAGGTCGATACATTAGCACAGGTTCACCCACACAACGCTTAGCAAACTAAAGAAGATTAATCAACTATATGAAGCGAAAGCACTTGACAGTCTTCCCATGTGTCCTCGAGAACGTTTGGTCATCTTAAGTAATACAACCAGCTTGTCCTTTGCTCCATAAAGGATTGGGCCACTTGCTGCATTTATTCCTACCGTCTTTTATTTACTCATACTTTGTTTACTTGCTTTATCAAAAACCCCTAAAAATCCATTTTCTAATTATTTGCAGAGAATTCCTGAACCATACCACTAGCCAGCACCTTCTGCTCCTCGTTGGGTTCGACACTCTTACTTCTCGAAAATACTGCGATACACCCCCTATACTTGTGGGTCATCAAGACTATTTTCTGGCGCCGTTGCCGGGGAGTGAAGCGCTATTGGAGAGTGGAACTGGTAAGGGAAACTTCTACTGTGAGTATTGTTTACTTCTACTAGTTGCTTTATTTTCGTTATGGATAATTCGCTGAGTTTCTTATTTGGTAATGCTACTACCACTTCTAAGATAGTAGATAAGCCACCACCTATTAAGAATGATGCTTTTAAAATACCTACAAGAATTATTGATCATGTTATGGATAACTACTATGTTGGGGATGGAACTGTACATCCCGGTGATCATTTACTCTTTATACACGAATTATGCGGGTTGTTCAAGTGTGCATGTATTACTACAGATCAAGTTAAGAAGAAATTATTCTCATTATGACTGAAAGGAAGAGCTGAAGAATGGTATAAGCTGCTGAAGAATGGTCAAGCTCTTGAATGGGAGGAAATAGTACCTCTCTTTTATTCAAAGTTTTATCCTCCTAGTGAGATTCATAAAGATCGGAATCAAATATACAACTTTTGGCCTCTTGATGGAGAGAGTACAGCTCAAGCTTGGGGGAGACTGAAGTTACTAATGCTCAAATGTCCCATTCATGAGCTCCCCAACAATATTATTATCAATAACTTTTATGCAAGGCTTTCTCTTCATGACAAGGATTTATTGGATGCTTCTTGTGCTGGATCATTCACTCGCATGGAAGAAGAAGCTAAATGGGATCTTCTAGACCGTACTCAAGACAATGCTGAAGCTTGGGAGAATGACAAAGGTAGAAAGTAAGGTATAAATTATGATTATGAATGCATTGAATCTTTTATGGGAACTGATGACTTTCAAAATATTAAAAATGCTTATGGTCTAGACTCTCAAACTATTGCTTCTTATTTTAAGGCTTTTGCTTCCTACATTGAAGTGCCTAAAAAGAAGTGGAATAAGTATCATGAACCTTATAAAGATGTTGTTAATAGTGTTCCTGCAAGAAATACTGAAGTTTATACTACTAATCATGTTTTACCTAAACCTTATATTGAGAAAATCCCTTTCCCATGTAAGATGAAGGAATATTCTATGATAGCTAGTATGTTTAATGAAAGTACAAGTAAAGCTGTTGAACCGGATAAACAAATGATTGATGAACCTATAATAGCAAATGTGAAAGACTTTGTCACTAAGTATGAAGAAGAGGGACACACTATCCTTTGTAAGGATACCTCTAATATTATTTCACAAAGTAGTGTTATGAGAGCTAGTATTCGTGTGTTTTCTGTTAGAATAAGTGATCATTGCTATGATGGTTCTTGTGATAGTTATATTGTTAAGTTTATGCACGATACCGAAAGTTACTATGAAAGAGGGAAAAGTGTTCTTATGCATCTCAATAATATCAAGTTTCCCCGTTTTATGCTGAAAGTTTTTATGTTGCACTTCTTATGCAAGTAGCCTCTGGTTTCAACAACTTGTTTGTTTACAAAATTCCCTTGCATAGGAAGTGGGTTAGACTTAAACGTGTGTATTTTTGCTTCTTAATTCTCTCTTTCACTTCAATCCATATTCTTGAGTGAGCATTTTCAAAATCATCATGCCCATCTTAATGGCTATAAAGAAAGAGCTTTTTGGGAGACAACCCAATTTGTTTTTGCCTTCAGTTTGTTTTTGTTTCTTTGAGTCTTGGAAGTTATTACTTTAGTAATAACCTCTCCTTATCCGTTTTGTTTTGTTTTTGTGTCAAGATGAACCTCTAATGAGAGAGAAGTAATATTTGGGGAAGTTGCTGTCCCGAAACAGATTTTTTGTGCTTCACCGTAAAAATTCGTGAGAGATCTCTGTATGTTGGATTGAGCTGTAATTTTTTGTGCTTCTGCCCCAGGTTGTTATTTAACTTTCGTTAGTTTTGCATGTTTTGATTGGATCAACAGAAGATTTTCGAAAAAATTGAGCTTTACCTGCTGGTCTGTTTTGACAGAATTTGCCACTTTTGCATTTGCTTCTTTATTCGATTTCCCTTTGAATTATTTTTGGGTTTTCAGAAGGAGTTGCTTCAGTAGCTTATGTTTTGATGGTTTTCAGTTGAAGTTGGACTCAAAAGGTTTTACCACTTCACTTATACTAATGTTGCTAATGAGAGCTGTGTGAAGTTTTGTGTGAAAGAAATTTCCAAGAAGTGGAGATAATGGTGTAATAAGGAAGAGAAGGGTTTTATGACTCAAGTAATGAGTGTATGAAGATGAAGATATTGATATTATTCAAGTGGTGACTCTAGAAGAATCTATTAGAGACCAAATTCAGAGACCTGCAGAGTCCACTTTCAAATAGGTAACAGTTCTGGTAAGAAAAGTTCCGCGAAAATACTATCCAACTATATTTTTTGCAGTTTTTAGTCAATAAGGGAAGTTACGAAGGGAAAAGGGATGGAAACGGAGCCAGGGTGGCTCACACCACCCTGTGGCGCGGGCCCACCCCCGGCCGCGCCACCAGGTGGTGAGTCCACCCCAGACTCCACCTCCGACTCGTTTTCTCCCAGTACCTTCCTTTTCATATTGAACTTCATAATATATAATCCCCCGGATCCCCCGAGGTTCGTATATCGTGTTTTCATCGTGTTTTTGTTTCGATCTATTTCTGCCAGGAACTATCTTTGAAAGCTTAGAAGCACAATGGTGTCTGCCAAGGATAAGGGAAAGGAGCCTATGGAGGATCTCCAAGACCCCAAGCAGGGGTTGGTACCTTTAGCCACTTGCCCTGCATCAACGGAAGTCCTACGAGTCACTAAGGAATTCTGCGATAAGTACCGAGACTTGAGGAGGAAGGTGGACATGCTTCAATGGGAAAATAATAGGCTTCGCAAGATGCTGGAAGATTTCCTCACGTCAACTAAGAAAATATCACCACCACCACCGAAGGAGTAATTCGTCATTAGGTTTGGCATCCCCTTGGTTTGTTCCAAGCTTGGGGGAGTGCCGCGGTATCACGTCACTATCTTCTATCTTTTTACCTTACTAGTAGAGTCGTATCATGAATAGAGAAGTTATTATGTAGGATGGTTTGCATATTGGAAGTGTCCCCTCTCTCGTTAGATATGTATCCCTTGGTGTGAGTTGCCATTATGGAATATTAATGAGAAGTTCTATCATTTACTCTTTTGCATAGCTTATATTAGTTTTCAATTCGTGGTTATATGATTGATCTTGTTGTTAGTATTGGTATCACTTTGGGATCATTGAGTTAATTCAGTTGGTTTTGGCAAACCTGGCTCGGTCAGTAGCAACACTATTTTTGGAGAGTTGAATGAAAAGATAGTAGTACTCTAAAGAAAAATTATTTCATCATCTTTCTTTCTTGATTTGCTCATAAGTCTAGTATTCTCTAGTTAAGATCTTTTGTGCTTCCAAGGAAGATTGCATGTTTGTTTTTATCACTTGTATGTTTGTGTGTTTCCTTCAACTCTTATACTTGCTACCCAGCCTTGCTAGCCAAAAACCTGTACTGAGAGGGAATTCTTCTCGTGCATCCACTCCTTTAAACCAAAACCCTTGCCATTTGTGTCCACCATACCTACCTATTAGCATTATTGCTATTCCAAGTAAATTCTTGTTTTATCTACCTCCCAAATTAAACTTGTTATGTGAAAATTAGTGATTAAAGCTCTCACGAACTTGATGGCACACTTTACTTTCTTGTATTTAATAAACTTGAACCATTGGGTCCTTCTTTATTGCGTATATGCTTGCGCTTTATGAGTTGAAGTTAGCAGAACCATGTATCATGGGGAACGATTTCAACACTTCATTGGTACTTGTACCTAGTCGTTATCATGTTCTTTTGCTTATGGATCCCGACGGTGTGAAATAAAAGTGGAACTTGTAAGATCATGGAGTTTATATGTGTGTTAGAGAAACGCCTGGGCCGCTAGCCTAAGCCATGCCTGATCATGGTGGAAACTTGTAGCATAACTATAGTGAGCATTCTATGAAGCATCCTCAATAAAAACCTATGCAAATAGCAAATAAAAAGATCGCTGAGATCCTCATTGTCTGCTTGCCTTGTCATTTTGATTATGCGATAGCTCCTGTGTCATGTGCAAGGGGTACCCCGTTGGCGGTTCTCAATGATACATGTATATTTACAATGACAAGAGCTTACTCGTGACTGAAGTTTATTAGCATGAGGTTCGGTACTCATAAGTAAGGGGCATGAGATTTCAACTTATAACTTGTCAAGCATATCCTCTTAGTTTTGTCACTTTAACCTTAATCACCTAAAGATGCCTATGATAGGGGCAATGAGAGCTGAAAGCTAATGAGTATCATAATTTTTGGGAGGTCTTTATGAGACTTGCAATCCCTGCTTTCCTCTGTGAAGGGCCTTTCTTTTACTTTGTAGTTGAGTCAGTAAACCTACTCCCTTCTATCTCAGCAAGTATTTTGAGTTGTTGTGTTTCATTCATTCATATGATGATTTATTCAATCATGTTTCTTATGTTCCTTGTTTTGCACATTGCTCTTATCTTGATGTTTACTACTTTGAAAGCTATCATTGAAAACCAGTTATTTGTGAACTCCAGCAAATTATCAACTATTCTTCGACCAAGAGCTAAGTTTGCCATTACCAATTATGATTCACTTTACGTATCTTTATGGTGTTTCCTTTACTCATTGCAAGTTAAGTTATATAATAGTGAGTTGTCTTCTATTATGATCTATGTATTGATGAATGTGATGCTTCTTGTCCATATTCTTTTATCGACTCTTCACTCCATAAACCTGAGGTCATGTTTATTGAGCTCAGTTTCGCTTGGGGACAAGCAAAGTCTAAGCTTGGGGGAGTTGATACGTCCATTTTGCATCACTATTCTATGTCATAATTTACTATTATTTATTGATATATTTCGTATTGAGAGGTGATACTTATGTTATTTCATCTGTTTTTGCATGGTTGATGACTTTTGGAGCATGGACCGCTGCAGTCAGGATTCTGATGGAAAAGGTGCTGTTTGGAGGCAAAATTTGCGAACATCAGAAAATCCGGGAAAATATATGGAAAAGCCTATTTTTTCAGAAGACGAAGGAAGCCAGAAGGGGGCTGGAGATGAGCCACAGGGGGGCCCACACCACCCCCTGGCACGGGCCAGCCTAGGCCGCGCCACCAGGTGGTGTGGCCGCCCTGGTCCACCCCTGGCACTCCCCTTTGGCGTATGTTATCCTCCCGAAACCCTAAGACTCGGGGAGCGACCACAGAAAGATTCCGCCGCCTCTGCGGGGCAGAAAACACCGAGAGAGAAAGATCTCTCTGGTAGACAGATTTCTGCAGGGGGAATTCCTTCCCGGAGAGGGGAGATCGTCGCCATCAACACCACCATCAAGCTGGACTTCATCGGGATCATCATCATCATCATGATCACCATCATCACCATCAGCACCCTCATCACCATCTCCATATTGCTGTAACAATTGCGTTGAATCTTGCATTAGATCTTAGGGGAAACTTTCCCGGTGTTGATTACTCTTTGTAGTTGATGCTATTGCGTGGAACCATTGAATTATTGTTTATGTTCATATTGTTATACATCATTATTCCATCTCTGATCATGATCCATATAATGTCTTGTGAGTAGTTTGTTTTGTTCTTGAGGACATGGGAGAAGTCATGTTGTTAGTAGTGGAGTTGTGTTGAGAAAGATTCAATGGTTTGATATTTAAGTTGTGGTGTACTTCTTCTAGTGGTGTCATGTGAACGTCGACTACATGACACTTCACCTATATGGGCCTAGGGGAATGCATTATGTATTTGGCTACTAATCGTAGGGGTTGTCGGAGTGACAGAAACCTTAACCCCTGTTAGGAAACCATTTCACAAGGGACATAAGGGTCTTAGAGTTTAAAGTTGTGGTTATGTTTCTACCTTAATTACTTTCTTGTACTTACGGATGTTTGCAAGGGGTATAATCACAAGTATGTATTAGTCCTAGGAAGGTCGGTAGATTAGCACAGGTTCACCCACACAACACTTGGCAAGCTAAAGAAGATTAATCAACTATATGAAGCGAAAGCACTTAACAGTCTTCCCATGTGTCCTCGAGAACGTTTGGTCATCTTAAGTAATACAACCGGCTTATCCTTTGCTGCATAAAGGATTGGGCCACTTGCTGCATTTATTCCTACTGTCTTTTATTTACTCGTACTTCGTTTACTTGCTTTATCAAAAACCCCTAAAAATCCGTTTGCTAAGTATTTGCAGAGAATTCCTGAACCATACCACTAGCCAGCACCTTCTGCTCCTTGTTGGGTTCGACAATCTTACTTATCGAAAATACTGCGATACACCCCCTATAGTTGTGGGTCATCAGCATGCAAGATCACAAATAATATAGACATGATAGAATCAATAATCAATCTGAAATAGCATCTGAATATCCATCGGACCCCTGCAAACACAGCATCTGAATAGATGATCTTGATCATGAACGGATCTCACAAGATCTAAACATGATAGCACAAAGGAGGAGAACCAACCATCTAGCTACTAGATGGACACGTAGTCCAGGGATGAACTACTCACGCATCACACAAGAAGTAGTCATGGTGATGAAGAAGGCCTCTAGGGTGATCTCTCCCCTCCGGCAGGGTGTCGGGAAGAGCTTCAGATCCCTCCTGATCTAGGGATGGAGATGCCGGCGGCTACAGACTCTTTCATGGAATATTGATTGGGAGCTTAGGGTTTTTGTCCTAGGAGGCTTTTATAGGCGAAGGGGCAAGGTCGGTGGACCACCAGGGGGCCCACACCCCCTGGTAGCGCGCCCCCCAGGTCGCGCCGCCACCAGGTGTGGCCGCCATGGTGCGCCACTTCGTCTCCCCTCTAGACTCCGTGTTGCTTTGGGTAAAATATTGAGTTTGGCTTTTGTCCAGTCCAATTTCGAGAATATTTCCTCACTAGCTTTTCTGAAACCAAAAACAGCAGAAAACATGCAACTGGCACTGTGGCATCTTGTTAATAGGTTAGTTCCAGAAAATGTATAAAAATACTCCAAAGTGTGGACAAAACATAGGAAAGTAGATATAAAACAAGCATGGAACATCAAAAATTATAGATACGTTTATGACGTATCAACATCCCCAAGCTTAACTCCTGCTCGTCCTCGAGTAGGTAAGTGATAAAAAAGAATAATTTTTGAGGTGACATGCACCATCACAATCTTTATCAAGGTATTTGTAAAACATTGATACTGGGATCATAGTACTTTAACATAGCATGAAAAATATAGTTCTAACAATAGGACATAGCAACTATGTTGTAACATGAAAAGGGTACAAACAAAAGATTCATGAATAACAATGCTTTGAAAGACGTTTGTTTGTTTCACATATATAAAACATGATGAGAATGGTATTCAGCTTGTCCCTCATAGTGTAGCAAAACATAAATGCATAGGACACCTTCAACGTTCATAAGGGTGACTGGATACAAATAGTTTAAGAACAAGCAATATCAAAGTTATGAATCAATCAACAAGTTTTGGGACAATGCACATTAAACTAAGAATGACCACTATGCTCTCTCAATAGGTGCATAAAGATAGAAGATGGAGACTCAACATAAAAGTTAAAGAAAGGCCCTTCATAGAAGGAAGCAGGGATTCAAGTCTCATAAAGAGCTTCCAAAAATTATGGTACTTATTAGCTTTCAACTCTCATTGCCCCTATCATAAGAATCTTTAGGTGATTAATGTTAAAGTGAACAAATATGAGGGTATGCCTGACAAGTTATAAGCTGAAAATCTCATACCCCTTGCTTACGAGTACCGTTCATCATGCTACTCAACTTTAGTCATAGGTAAGTTCTTGTCATTGTAAGTACTGAAGGGAATATGCCCGAGAGGCAATAATAAAGTGGTTATTATCTTATTCCATGTTTATGATAAATGTTTATTTTACATGCTAGAATTGTATTGATCGGAAAAATCAATACATGTGTGTTTAATAAACAAAAAGGGTTCCTAGTTATGCCTCTCTTATAGACTAGCTTGTTGATTAACAAGATGATCAAGGTTTCCTGATCATGGACATTGGATGTTGTTAATAACAAGGTCACACCATTGGTGGAATGATGTGATGAACATTCATCCGAAGTATAGCATTACAATCAAAGTCATTATGTTTATATTGCTATAATATCATACGAAGTAATCTTTATCCTTAGACCATGAGATCATGTTAATTGCTAACACCGGAAGAGTATCTTGATAACATCAAACGTCACACCGTAACAGGGTGACTATAAAGGTGGGTTCAAGTACGAAGGTGTTATGTTGAGGATCATGGATCAAGAGTGGATTTGTCCATCCCGATGACGGATAGATATACTGGCCCTCTCGGTGATATCACATTGAAATAGCTTGCAAGCAAGTGATGTGATCACTAGAATGTTATATCACGGGAACAAGAAAAGAGTGCATGTCGGTAACAAGATCAAACTAGGTATGGAGATACCGATGATCAAATCTCGGACATGTAATATATCGCAGGACAGAGGGATTTAGTTACTAGCGTTAAAGGTTCTCACGATCACAGAAGTCATCGTTGAATGTGTAGGAGTCAGTATGGATCTCCAGGTCCCGCTGCTGATTATTGATCGGAGAGGGGTCTCGATCATGTCTGCATTATTCGCTAACCGTAGGGTGACACACTTAAGGGATACCGACACCATTTGGAGCAAATATGTTTCAGATAAAGATTTAAGAAAGCGCTGGAATTATTTCAATAGACACCAAAACTGTTTCGGGTGAAAATGCTGAAATTGGTTCTGCATGTAATATTGAAATGTTGCAGGGGGTTTTATGTGAATTTTTGTTAATTAAAGTAATTAACAAAATTCTGAATAAAAATAATGAAAGAGTTTTATTAAATGACAGAGCATTAAATTTGGAGAAATTTAATGCATTTAAAGTGGAGACTTTAAAAGAGAATGTGAAGGGGCATTTTTATGTGGAGGGGTTACCACCACATGAATGGAGGAGGTGAAGGGTCACCCCCTCCATGCACCGGCCATGAAGGAGGGGCACCCCCTCCTCCTATAAAAGGCCACCCCCTCCTCACTTCTCACACACACCTCCTTGTGAAGGATCTCTCTCCCCCTCTAGTATTATTCCCCCATGGTCTCGGATTAGCGAGATACATGTTCCCGGTGGCTTTATCTGGAAAGGAGTTGCTACTTCCGCTGCTTTGCTGGAGTGAGGGACGGAGGTTGTCGGGGTACCGGGCGTGTGTGCGATCACGGATGCACCGCTACTTTGCAGTGCTGGACTTGGTGGTGCTGGAGCTGGATCTGATGGACGTGCTGGAGCCAGACATGCTGGACTTCATCACGATCTTGAGATCGACAAGTGTACAACTACATCAACCACGAGTTTCTACTCATTAACAAAGCTCGTTGTCTATGAGGGTAAGTTCTCGTTGGATGTATGTCCACCCGTTGCTTTGTACCTAGTAGATAGATCTTGGCGTGTAGTTCAAACCGTAGGATATTTTTTATTTTCTATGTTGCGGACCCAGCAGTGGCATCAGAGTCTGATCTATGCATAGGTGCTTAGCACGGGTAGTACACATATGTTGATATGTGGGCGATGATGATCATGTTATTGCATCTTCTATGTATTTTGGATATTGGTGGCATAGTGGGATGAAGCGGCCCGGACCAACCTTACATGTCATCGTACATGAGACCGGTTCCACGACTGACATGCAACTTGTTTTGCATAAGTGGCTGGCGGGTGTCTGTCTCTCCTACTATAGTCAATATCTGATTTACAACGAGTTGCTAATAACTTAGTTATCCTCATTGTGGTTCATGTTCGTAGGTAAGAACGGTTCTATCTCCGAAGGCTCTAAGCCACGTAAAACTTGCAATTGATAAATTAGAGGCGTCTAGTTTAGATCGTTGTTGGGCTAGTGTATTGATATGGTATTGTTGTAAGTAGATGTATGATAGATACTCTTACAACACACTCAACGTGTAAGTTCCATAGACCTTGGCCTTACACACAAAGGAATGATAGAGATCATACCATGATGCAAGTGATAGAGATCAAATGCATGGACCATATCATCTCACTTTACACATTAGATGTTAGCATCTTATACTGCTAGTTTGGCGCTTTCTGTAGCATTGTAAGATGATCCCTCTTTTAGATATCAAGATATCATAATGAGTTGATGATGATCGCTTACATCCGCTTACATCCGCTTTCTTTCTTTGGTACACAAATTTCTTAGGCTGAATCTATTCTTTTTCTACATCACATCTTAATTAATGTCACAAGAACCAGATTTAAAATATGCGTTGGGAGCCTGGGCGGCAGCTTTTTATGTCTCAAGCACTGTTTCTTCCTTAAGTATGTACCGTTTTGTGGATCGTATTTCGAGACATCACTTGATGATCGGGTGTACTCGACTCTACGCTTTCATACAAACGGGTGTAAGACAGTTTTACACATGCGAGTACTAAGGTTCTTACTTGGTGAGCCTAGCATGTACAGACATGGCCTCGGAACACGGACCGAAAGGTTAAGCATGAGTCATATAGTTGATATGATGCCCATATAGATGCTCGCCTTTGAAGCTACATCAACTCACGTGATGATCGGACTTGGTGTAGTGGATTTGGTTCATGTAATCACCAAAAAGGCACGAGGGATGTCGTTTTTGAGTGGGAGTTCATTTCTAATTTGGATTAGTCAAACCAAATTTGTCATAAATTAAATCAAAGTGAATTTGCATAGTTTGTTGTAGTCATTGGCATTCGTTTTCTACCTTATGCTTAGTTTTTATTTGAGATAATAGAACTATAGAATTCTGGATATTTACTTTACGAACTGGTATCTTATTGTTTTGAATGTCAATTTAAAGTTTATAAATCCTATTGCAAACTTTCAGCAAACTCTATTTACTCCATGAAGCTTAATAAGTAGTATTAAATCAAGAGTAAGAATTCCAATGTTAGTATCTAAAGTATCATGTTTGCCTCCATGATTATTGATATTCAAAAAGTTGTTTTAATATCAAGATTATATTGGAGCTGGAAATTGTTTCAGAAACCATCATGTGTGAAAGATATTGTGATATCTGAAACAATGTTTTTGGTTGCATTATGATAGAGTATAATTTAGCAAAATACATGTTCTCATATTGTATGAGAATTTGTGAAGGATGGAGATGCTAGGCATCCGAATCTACCAAAAAGGTTTTGGGAACTGATATTATACTCGTGATTCTTCCTTATAAGCTATAGTAGCTTGATCATGAAAGTTGTCATGATAAGGATGAATAGAAGATGTAAGTAAAATGTTTACTACACTAATAGATTACTAAAGAATGGATTTTTGAAAGAATGCCAAACATTTGATGATGGTGATCCACTTCAAAGTGCAAGTCCAAAGGTATTAGTATTTGACTATATATGCTTTGTACTATGTGTCATGTGAATGACACCACTATTGATGTTGATAGATTCTTTTAAAAGAAAAAGGAATTGCTGAAAGAGAATCTATAAAATATTTGGCAGAAAATATAAGGTTGGAGATGTCTAACTTGGGTATATAGAAGATATACATGTTATGGTTGTATTCCTTGCTTGTTAAAAAATGTGGTTCTTAGGTATTGGATACCGAATTGGTTGGTATGAAGTGTCATACAGGACAACGCAATTCATGAACTACAATGGCCTAAGTAAACCAGCAATAGAATGAGTGATGATGTTCATCGAAAAAAAATAAAGTATATTATGTTTTTCATTGTCATCAAACCAAGCCTTCAAGATTTGTTTAAATAACTGTTATTTTATTCCGGTATCATGAGAACAATGGCTTTTCAAATAATTACCGTATTCCATAAAGGATGGATGAACTTTTACAAGTCTAGTTGGAGAAATCACATCCATAAACACTATTGCTAAAATATCGCAAGACAAATGATTGAAAGATCACTTATGAAGTGACATCGCTGTTTAAATTATATTTGAAAGAAAACATGAAGAAACTCCATGTTGATGGATTTTTGGAGTCTTTGATTTTGATCAATTGACGCATGTGAGACTTTCCTCGAGATAATTGAAACTCCGTCCATAGGCCAGAGAGGAATGTATGACTAGCTTATTGGAAATTGTGCATGCTGATGTTCATAGTCCATTATGTGTAGCCATATGCGATGGATCTTTTTTGCTTCATATGCTTTCTCCAAAAATTTGAGTGAATATATCTGTATATTTACTTAACAAGGAAGAAGTATGAAACATTCGAAAATTGTTCAAAGACTTTTAAGATGAAGTGGAAAATCATTGTAACAAGAAAATAAAGTGTTTATGATTCGATCATAAAGGAAGATATTTGAGTTACATGTTTAGCAAAAACACCTATGACTTGAGGAATTGTTCCATGATTTGTGTTTCCCGATAAACCATAGGAGTATGGCATATTCGAGAGATAAAATCAAACCATATTTGACATGGTAAGATCAAGGGTGTCATTTATAAAACTGCCATTATGTTTTAAGGATTGAAGCTTTAGATACTACCGCTTTTACACTGAAAAGAGCACCATCGAGATCCATTGAAATGACACCATATGAGTTATGGTTTGGGATAAAACCCGAACTTTCTTTTCTTAAATTTTGGTATGCTATGCATAAGTAAAATGTGTACAACCAAAGTCGGATAAGCACGTCTTTGTAGGTTATCCCAAAGAATTTTTTGGGAATTTCTCCATAACACCGAGGACAAAAGAGTTTGTTACTTGGAATGTCAAGTTTCTTGAGAAGGATTTTTTCGTGAAAAGTTAAGTGGGAGGACAATAGAACTTTGATAAGGTTGTTGAACCTTAGCTATATGTGCTAAGTAGCACGCGGAAAAGTGTCCGGTGGCCACAATGCTCATGGCTCTCGTGATTACAAAAGGTGTGATCTCGGAGATTAGAGTTGCTATAGAACCGTGTGGGTCGGTAAGAATCAAATAGTAAGATTTGATAAGCAAGTCGTTATTGTTTTGACAATGATGAACCGACTACATGCAAAGAAGCGATGATGGGCCCTGACTCCATAAAATGACTAGAAGTCATAGAATCCGTGATAGTATCCATACACGAGAAAACAAGTTTCCGAACTTGGAAGACCCTCCGAAAAGGCGTGAAGCCTATCGGTCGTGTTTGGATCTATAAAGAAATAAGACATGGATGTTTAACATCTATGAAATAGTCGACATGTCGGAAACAAGTTTACGACAATGTTCAAGGAGTTGACTATGACAAGATTTGATCTTTCATAGCGATATATAGTCTTGACGGATTAATGTAGCAACCACTACATATAATTTGGTATATGGTAGTTGAATAAACAAAACAAGGTTCTTCTAATAGAACGGTAACCTAGGACATGTACATGACATGGTCCAAAGGGTTTTGTTAATTCAAAGGGTGCTAAAAGGGCATGTAAACTTCAATAGTTGAAGTAAGCATAGCGGAGTTGGAATCTTCACCATGATGAAACTGTTAAAAGAGTTTAAATTCGTCGGAGATGATGAAGATGCTTGCATTTTCAAGAAATTAAGTGGGAGCGCTGAGACATATTTCTAATACATTATGTAGAGGACATATTGTTGATTGGAAATGATGTATCTTGTATTGACACAAGTTAAGAATTTCATTAAAATAAGATTTCGATGAAAAACTTGGGCAAACCCGGAATATTAGGCATCAATATCTATATGGATAGATTAAGGCGCTAATATGGTTGTGCCAGACATACATATATGAGATATTGAAAGGGTTCAATATGGAAACAACAAGAAAGGTTCTTGCTACATGGAAAGGATTGTATCAAAATTCAAGTGTTTCAACACTTGGTGAGTAAAATCACATGAAGATTTTGATCGATTATACCATGATATGTATATATCCAGGATGTCCTATGCTCTAAATGTTATGAGCATATACCAGAATGATTCATAAGATGATCATTGGACAATAGTAAAGATATTCTCATGAGCTTTGGAAGAACTAAGAATATATAATGTATAAGTGACAAATAGTTAAAGATAGTTCATTGGAAAGTGTTACATTGATACTAGTTTTGTCAAAAGATACAAATTAAACTTATCTCAATTTAGACTATGGGTGGCACAATGTAATGGAAAGGATGTTCCATGATGGATTTGGATGAGTTCCGAAGTTGAGACATTGTGACGAATACTACAACAAAAGGCTAAGTATATGACTGCTATAGTAGCAGCAAAGGAGGGCATTTGTGTTAAGTAGTTTGTTATCAAACTAGGTGTGGTTCAAAGTGGGCTAATACTATGAAGATATATTGTGTGACAATAATATCAACATATTTTGAGCCGAACGAACTAAAGGTCTCACCAAAGGACCAAATCTATACAATGCCATCGCATTTGAGAATGAGTGATGCGTAGAGACGCAGAGACATGCAAATACACACGGACCTGAAACTGTCAGATCCAAAGATTATGTTAACCACTAGCAATAGCGTATATGCAACACCAGAAAGCCATAGGTGCTCAATACACAAAGTTTTTCAAATTAGATTATTGACTCTAGTGCAAGTGGGAGACTGAAGGGAATATGCTCGAGAGGCAATAATAAAGTGGTTATTATCTTATTCCATGTTTATGATAAATGTTTATTTTACATGCTAGAATTGTATTGATCGGAAACATCAATACATGTGTGTTTAATAAACAAAAAGGGTTCCTAGTTATGCCTCTCTTATAGACTAGCTTGTTGATTAACAAGATGATCATGGTTTCCTGATCATGGACATTGGATGTTGTTAATAACAAGGTCACACCATTGGTGGAATGATGTGATGAACATTCATCCGAAGTATAGCATTACGATCAAAGTCATTATGTTTATATTGCTATAATATCATACGAAGTAATCTTTATCCTTAGACCATGAGATCATGTTAATTGCTAACACCGGAAGAGTATCTTGATAACATCAAACGTCACACCGTAACAGGGTGACTATAAAGGTGGGTTCAGTGCTACGAAGGTGTTATGTTGAGGATCATGGATCAAGAGTGGGATTTGTCCATCCCGATGACGGATAGATATACTCTGGGCCCTCTCGGTGATATCACATTGAAATAGCTTGCAAGCAAGTGATGTGATCACTAGAATGTTATATCACGGGAACGAGAAAAGAGTGCATGTCGGTAACGAGATCAAACTAGGTATGGAGATATCGATGATCGAATCTCGGACATGTAATATATCACGGGACAGAGGGATTTAGTTACTAGCGTTAAAGGTTCTCACGATCACAGAAGTCATCGTTGAATGTGTAGGAGTCAGTATGGATCTCCAGGTCCCGCTGCTGATTATTGATCGGAGAGGGGTCTCGATCATGTCTGCATTATTCGCTAACCGTAGGGTGACACACTTAAGGGATACCGACACCATTTGGAGCAAATATGTTTCAGATAAAGATTTAAGAAAGCGCTGGAATTATTTCAATAGACACCGAAACTGTTTCGGGTGAAAATGCTGAAATTGGTTCTGCATGTAATATTGAAATGTTGTAGGGGGTTTTATGTGAATGTTTGTTAATTAAAGTAATTAACAAAATTCTGAATAAAAATAATAAAAGAGTTTTATTAAATGAGAGAGCATTAAATTTGGAGAAATTTAATGCATTTAAAGTGGAGACTTTAAAAGAGAATGTGAAGGGGCATTTTTATGTGGAGGGGTTACCACCACATGAATGGAGGAGGTGAAGGATCACCCCCTCCATGCGCCGGCCATGAAGGAGGGGCACCCCCCTCCTCCTATAAAAGGCCACCCCCTCCTCACTTCTCACACACACCTCCTTGTGAAGGATCTCTCTCCCCCTCTAGTATTATTCCCCCATGGTCTCGGATTAGTGAGATACATATTCCCGATGGCTTTATCTGGAAAGGAGTTGCTGCTTCCGCTGCTTTGCTGGAGCGAGGGATGGAGGTTGTCGGGGTACCGGACGTGTGTGCAATCACGGATGCACCGCTGCTTTGCGGTGCTGGACTTGGTGGTGCTGGAGCTGGATCTGATGGACGTGCTGGAGCCAGACATGCTGGACTTCATCACGATCTTGAGATCTACAAGTGTACGACTACATCAACCACGAGTTCCTACTCGTTAACAAAGCTCGTTGTCTACGAGGGTAAGTTCTCGTTGGATGTATGTCCACCCGTTGCTTTATACCTAGTAGATAGATCTTGGCGTGTAGTTCACACCGTATGAAATTTTTTGTTTTCTATGTTGCGGACCCAACAAGTACATGTGTATCATAGTGAACCTCCAACAAGGTACCCCTTGCCCGATGATACGGAAGCTTTCCCATATCAAAATGACAAGGCAAGCAGACAATGAGCATCATAGTGATCCTTTTGTTTCCTATTTGCATAGGGTTTTTTCTTTCCTATTTGCATAGGTTTTTTTTCGGCATAGGTTTTTTTATTAAGGATGCTTCACAAATTGCTCACTATGGTTATGCTGCACATTTCCACCATGATCAGGCATGGCTTAGACTAGCTGCCTAGGCGTTTCTCTAACACATATACGAACTCCATGAGCCTTACAAGCTCCCCTTTCATTTCACACCACCGGGATCCATAAGCAAAAGAACATCATATCAACTAAATAAAGTGCAATGTTGAAAGCGTTCCCCATGGTAACATGGTTCTGCTAATTCACACTTACAAAATGCAAGCATATACGCAACATAGATGGGCACAATGGTTCAAGTTTATTAAGTGCAAGAAAGTAAAGTGTGCCATCAAGTTCATGAGAGCTTTAATAACTAATTTCCACATAACAAGTTTAATTTGGATGGTAGATAAAAACATGAATATACTTGGAATAGCAATAATGCTAATAGGTAGGTATGGTGGACTCTTTGGAATAACTTGGTTTTATTTGGAGTTGGATGCATGAGGGGAACTCATACTTGGTACATGTGGAGGGTAGCAAAAGACTGGGAGCGACCAACTAAGAGAGCAATAATGGCCATAATCATGCAAAGCGACAAATCATTATTAATTAAAGCATAAAGTGATATTACAAGTCAAAACTAAATGATCATAGAGGCTATGGTGACTTGGTATAGTCTTAACATGGTGTGAGCATGCGCCAAGTCAACCCAAATAAAGCATCAAAGGAGAATACCACAATATTATGCTTTTATATGCTAAAACAACGCATAATTCTTTCAAGGCACATTAAGCAATCTCAATTGTTTGTAACAAGTCATTGTTGGGGATATACTTTCCGGGTATTGTCATAGTTCCTCACTGACCAGGGTGGCCCACTTCAGGTTAGAGCTTTGCTTCATGGGCGGCCCAGTCAGGGAGAAGAGACAAAGTCCATTTCGGCTACGAGAAGGCCCAGAAGACTTACCGACATAGGCCCATAGTATTACTTGTAGTTCAAGATGTACTCTGTAACCGACTCTTAGTCGTAGCCGGATAGATCTCTCTTGTAAACCCTAGGCCGGATATCTATATAAGCCGTCCTAGGGAGAGCCTTTAGGGCAGATACCTACCCTCACAATAGTCTACAATATCAACTCGCACAGGCGAAACCCTTGTAACCCATATTCCGGCTCTGTCGTATTACTGGATTGCTAGTAGGAGTAGGATCCGTCCAAAGCCGGCAGATTCGAACCTGGGTAAACTTGTGTGCTCACCGTCCCGGAACACCGTACGTCTCACACCCCTCTCTTCCACATGCCTCGAGGACCCCCTCATGGCGTACTTGTCATTAATCTGGCGACAGTTGGCGCCCACCATGGGGCAAGTGAGCTTCGGATCTGCGTTCTGAGCGGAATCTACAAGAATCAGAATCGGCGAGACTATCGCTGTCGGTTGCATCCTCTATGCTAGCGACGTCCCTCTCATCATTCTCTACGAGACCTTGATTCCGGCTAGGGAGGCCGTGACCGCCTACACCATCATGTCTTTTGGCGAGATTGACGTATACATCGGATTCGCTGAACCTGCCCCACCCACCTCAGCGGTGATGATAGAGGCAGAAGAAATTTCTGGGTCCCCTTTGTCCGCGGAGGCGGCAGAGTTCCGGATCTCAAAAAACCCTAATCCCACCTAGCCCGCACTAGTTGCGGAGATAGTGCAGAAATCCGAGCCTGAAGCAGACCTGACGGTTCAAGTCGAACCTGGAGTTGATCTCCCTTGCGAGGCCGAATCCAAGATCGATTCGTCCTTTGAGGTCGAAATCCAGGAGGATCACAACAACAACCTTGGTTCCGGCCCTGCCAATGCCGGAAGAGATCAACCGTTCCTGAGGCATACGTTGAGGCGTATAATGATGCAAGATGCAAGCGTGGATGAGGTTCTCAAAACTATCAAGATCTTCGAGGAAGCCCACGAGGAAATCCGCAACTACCTCAGGACCCACACGTCACACTTTGTCGGATACGTTGGATCCGGATCCGGCTCTACCGATGCTGGAGAAAACACTGACTCAGTTCTGGAGGCGATCGGAACAAACACCGACTTAACCGCATACTCGGATGACTTGATGACGTCGGCAGATTTCCGAAAGTTCTCCGCGGAGTATGAAGAGGAGTATAACTCCAAAGCTGCAGAGGAAGGAGAAGCCATGGATGAAGGATCCGGGGAAAACTCTCCCAGAACGCAGGATGACATGGATATCAGAGATAATCCCAAGGTCTAGAAGTCCGAAAGTACCGATTAGAGCTTGACTCTAGGAAACGGACCCAAGGCCGTCTTTGCTACCGGCGCTGCCAAGAAGGCAAAGAAGAAGAACAAGACCCCGACAAAAGATCCTCCGGCAGAGGATGTGATTGCCGAGGAATATGACGAAGACTCAGATGGAGCATTGATCCAAAAAGAGCCCAAAGAAGAATCGGTGGATGGACACGTGATCACCGAAGGTGCGCGTAAACTCATCGATGCTGCGTTAACCACACCTATTCCTAGAGCTGTAGAACTTACTGCTGAAGAGTTGGACGAAAGGGCCCAGGCCCTAGAAGCGCGTCGCCAAGTACTCCTCGATGAAGCTAAAAACCTTGAGGAAGAAAAAAAACGCATGGCAATGATACATTGCAAATGTATCTATAATTTTTGATGTTCCATGCTTGGTTTTATCTACTTTCTTGTGTTTTGTTCCAACTTTGGAGTACTTTTCATACGATTTCTTGGACTAACCTATTAACAAGATGCCACAGTGCCAGTTGCCTGTTTTCTGTTTTTTTTGGTTCTAGGAAGTCATAAAATGAATATTCTCAGAATTGGACGGGACAAAAGCCAAAGTTACTATTTTCCCGGAAGACTCACAGAGCTAGAAGGAGAGTAGGAGAGGGGCCACAGGGTGGCCACCCCCCCTTGGTGCGGGCCAGCCTAGGCCGTGCCAGGGCATGGTGTGGGCCCCCTGGCCGGCCATCGACCTTGCCTCCTTCGCCTATAAGAGCCTCCCAATACCAAAACCCTAAATAGTCAGTCAGAAATCCAGGAAAAGTTCCGCAGCGCCGCCGCCACCGAAGGGGCCATTCGGGGGATAGAAAGTCTCTGTTCCGGCACCCTGCCGGGACAGGGAAGTGCCACCGGAGCCATCTCCATCGATCTCCACCACCATGTCCATCACCATTGCTGATTCCCATGATGAGTAGGGAGTAGTTCTCTCTCGAGGCTAAGGGTTCTACCGGTAGCTATGTGTTCATCTCTCTCTCTCTATGCGTGATCATATTCTGATCATGAGCTTTGTAATAAAGTAGATCTACCTTGCTACTCAAGTGCTTTAATAGATTTCTGCTCTCCCCATGTGTGTGAAGTTGACAGTGTGCACACCATGGTGGCACTTAGGCTAGAGATTACAAATACTTGTTATGAGTTATATTTGGAGTTGGATATTTCTATGAAATTGTGGTGTTTGTTTGAACCATATAGAGCTCAAGGTGACAGTGTGGGGTTATCTAGATGGGAAAGGCTTACTTTGAGGTGTGTTGTTATATCACTACCATCGATTAGAGTGTTCAACCGGAGAGTAGTTAAGAGTAGTATCATGAAGAGAATATATTTATATGAGAGTGTTCACTAGTGAAAGTATGATCCCTATGCCTTGTTTCTAAGTACTGAAACACCGTTTGCTATTAGATCTATTACATGTTTGCTTGCTTCCTTCTTTATTTCAGTTTGCCTTTAGTATTTTCCCACGTCAACCACACGCCATCAAGCTATTTTCTATCAGTATTACCACTTATAATTATCTATACCACTTGTATTTCACTATCTCTTCGCTGAACTAGTGCACCTATACACTAGACAAGTGTATTGGGTGTGTTGGGGACACAAGATACTTCTTGTATCTTGATTGCAAGGTTGCTTGAGAGGGGATACATTTGACCACTTCCTCCCTGAGTTCGATAAACCTTGGGTAATCCACTTAAGGGAAAACTTGTTGCTGTTCTACAAACTTCTGCACTTGGAGGCCCAACAATTTTCTACATGAATAGAAGTGCGTAGACATCAAGCTATTTTCTAGCGCCGTTGCCGGGGAGGTAAGGTAAAAGGTATTCACACCGGAGGATTAAAGAAGAAGAACCTCCCACGGCAAACGACTATTTTCTGGCGCCGTTGCCGGGGAGGTAAGGTAAAAGGTACTCACGTCCTCCGGTGTGAGTGCTCGAAGTTATTTCCTTTAGATTCTGTAATTTTGTCTTTTTGTTTCTTGTTTTCACTAGTTAGGCTTAATGGAAAACAACAAAAAAATTAGAGAGCTTTATAGTATTTATCTTGAGTTAGGACATGAAGTGTTTGAAGAGAAAATTAAAAAACCTATGGAACTTTATTTGCATGCTAATAGCAATGTTATTAGTATGAATTCTTTGAACACCATTATTGCTAATGCTATGGAAAAGTCTAAGCTTGGGGAAGCTAGTTTTTATGAAAATGATATTTTTAGTTCCCCAGCTTTGGAAGATAGCTATTCTATTGCTTATGATGATACCAAACCTCCAATATATGATGATTACAATGATAAATATGATATTTTCAATCCACCTACTATTGAGGAAAAAATTAATTATGATTACAATATGCCTCCTATATTTGATGATTATGGTGATGAGAATAATAATGATAGCTATTTTGTTGAATTTGTTCCCACTATGATTAATAAGAATGACTATGTTTATGTGGAGAGTATTACTTCTTTTAAGCATGTGGCTCATGATAAGAATGTTTTATGTGATAGTTATATTGTTAATTTTATTCATGATGCTACTGAAAGTTATTATGAGAGAGGGAAACATGGTTTTATGCATCTCAATAATATTAGGTTTCCCCTCTTTATGTTGAAAGTCTTGAAGTTGCACTTGTTTTGCTTTCCTATGCTTGTTTCTTTGTGCTTTCATGACTTATTTCTTTATAAGATTCCTATGCATAGGAAGTGGGTTAGACTTAAATGTGTTTTGAATTTCTTCTTGGTGCTCTCTTTTACATCAATTCATATTTCTTATGAGAGCATCTTCTCAAACTATCATGCCTAACTTAAAGGCGTTAAAGAAACGTACTTATTGGGAGATAACCCAAAAGTTTTAGATGAGTCTTGGAAGTTATTACCTCTGTAATAACCTCTCCTTATCCTTTTTATTTGCTTTTTGTGCCAAGAGTAACCTCTAATGAGAGAGAAGTAATGATTGGAAAAGTTGCTGTCCCGAAACAGATTTTTGTGCTTCACCGTAAAAATTCGTGAGAGAGCTCCGTATGTCGAACTGAGCTGTAATTTTTTGCAATTCTGCCTCAGGTTGTTATCTAACTTTCGTTAGTTCAACACTTTTTGATTTGAGCAACAGAAGGTCTTCACAAAAAATCGTATTTACCTGCTGGTCTGTTTTGACAGATTTCTGCCATTTTCTGCATTTGCTTCTTGTTGGTTCCTTTTTGAGTTCTTTTGGGGAATTAAGCTTTTTGAGGAAAGTGCTAAAGTATCTAGTGTTCTAATGGATGTTTATTTGGTGTTAGAACTGAACCTTAACACTTATTTATCTTGAGTGCACTAATGTTGCTAATAAAGATTGTGTGAAGTTTTGTATGAAGGAAAAATTTCAGGTGTATGGAAGGAATGAGTAATGAGATGAAGAATGGACTAAAGCTCAACCTTGGGGATGCCACGCGTGTCACCCCAATAAATATCCAAGAAGTACAAGAGTCAAAGCTTTGGGATTCCCAAGGCATCCCCTTCTTCATCAATAAAAATTCCAGGTTTCTTCCAAACGCTTCATTGTTATTGTTTCATGCACAGTTGTGTTGTTCTTGGAGCATCTTCTTTTTCATTTTGGTTTTGGTTTTTTGTTTGCTTGGTTTGCTTAGTTTGCTGAATAAATTGGTTGGACCCCCTCTTTCATACATTGGTTTTCAAATAGTTTGGTTTGGATTGGAAAAGAGTAGGAAAGTTCATGCTTACGTGGTAAAGAGAGCTTGTTTTTGACTGTGGCCTATGCTTTGTCATGCCATGCTTGATATTATTTTGGCTTTATGCTTAGTATTCTTTTCTGTAGCATGACTTGTTATAAACAATTGAGATTGCTTAATGTGCCTTGGATGAATCATGCGTTGTTTTTGCATATTAAAGCATAGTATAGTGGTATTCTCCTTTGATGCTTTATTTGGGTTGACTTGGCACATGCTCACACCATGTTATGACTATCTCAAGTCACCATAGCCTTTATGATCCTTTAGTTTTCAACTTGTAGTATCACTTTATGCTTTGATCAATGATGTTTTGTCGCTCTGCATGATTATGGCCATTATTGCTCTCTTAGTTTGTCGCTCCCAGTCTTTTTCTAGCCTCCACAACAAAGTATGAGTTCCACTCATGCATCCAACTCCCTAAACCAAGTTATTCGAAAGAGTCCACCATACCTACCTACTAGCTTATGCTATTCCAAGTATATTTATGCTTTTGTTTACCTTCCAAATTAAACTTGTTATGAGAAAACTAGTGATTAAAGCTCTCACGAACTTGATGGCAGACTTTACTTTTTTGCCTCTAATAAACTTGAACCATTCGGTCCTTCTTTGTTGCATATATGCTTGCGCTTTATAAGTTGAAATTAGCAGAACCATGTTTCATGGGGAACACTTTCAACATTGCACTTGTACTTTGTACCCCGTTGATATCATGTTCTTTTGCTTACGGATCCGTGATTGTGAAATAAAAGTGGAACTTGTAAGATCATGGAGTTTGTATGTGTGTTAGAGAAACGCCTAGGCCTCTAGCCTAAGCCATGCCTAATTATGGTGGAAACTTGCAGCATCACCATAATGAGCACTCTATGAAGCATCCTCAATAAAAACGTATGCAAATAGCAAATAAAAAGATCACTGAGATGCTCATTGTCTGCTTGCCTTGTCATTTTGATTATGGGATAGCTCCTGTGTCATGTGCAAGGGGTACCCCATTGGCGGTTCTTAATGATACACATATACTTACAATGACAAGAGCTTACTCGTGACTGAAGTTGAGTAGCATGAGGATCGGTCTTCGTAAGTAAGGGGCATGAGATTTCGGTTTATAACTTGTCAAGCATATCCTCTTAGTTGTGTCACTTTAACCTTAATCACCTTAAAGATGCTTATGATAGGGGCAATGAGATATGAAAGCTAACAAGTACCATAATTTTTGGAAGCTCTTTATGAGACTTGAATCCCTACTTCCTTCTATGAAGGCCTTTCATCCACCATTATATTGAGTCTCTAGCTTCTACCTTTATGCACCTACTTTGAGAGCATAGTGGCCATTCTTAGTTCTATGTGCATTGTCCCAAGACTTGTTGATTGATGCATCCTTTGATATTGCTTGCTTTAAACTATTTGTATCTAGTCACTCTTATAAACTTTGAAGGTGCCCTATGCATTTATATTTTCTACTCTATTTAGGGACAAACTTAATACTATTATGCTATGTTTTATTTATGTGAAACAAACAAACGTCTTGCAAAGCATTGTTATTCATGAATCTTTTGTTTGTGCCTTTTCATGTTGTAACATAGTTTCTATGTCTTATTGTTAGAACTTTGTCTTTCATGTTATGATTGAAGGACTATGATCCCAAATTTGAATGTTTTACAAATACTTTGATCAAGTTTGTGATGGTGCATGTCACCTCAAAAATTATTCTTTCTTTTTATCACTTACCTACTCGAGGACGAGCAGGAGTTAAGCTTGGGGATGTTGATACATTGCAAATGTATCTATAATTTTTGATGTTCCATGCTTGGTTTTATCTACTTTCTTGTGTTTTGTTACAACTTTGGAGTACTTTTCATATGATTTCTTGGACTAACCTATTAACAAGATGCCACAGTGCCAGTTGCCTGTTTTCTACTGTTTTTGGTTCCAGGAAGTCAGAAAATGAATATTCTCGGAATTGGACGGGACAAAAGCCAAAGTTACTATTTTCCCGGAAGACTCACGGTGCTAGAAGGAGAGTCGGAGAGGGACCACAGGGTGGCCACACCCCCTTGGCACGTGCCAGCCTAGCCAGGGCATGGTGTGGGCCCCCTGGCCGGCCACCGACCTTGCCTCCTTCGCCTATAAGAGCCTCCTGATACCAAAACCCTAAATAGTCAATCAAAAATCCACGAAAAGTTCCGCAGCGCCGCCGCCACCGAATGGGAGATTCGGGGGATAGAAAGTCTCTGTTTCGGCACCCTGTCGGGACGGGGAAGTGCCACCGGAGCCATCTCCATCGATCTCCACCACCATCTCCATCACCATTGCTGATTCCCATGATGAGGGAGTAGTTCTCTCTCGAGGCTAAGGGTTCTACCGGTAGCTATGTGTTTATCTCTCTCTCTATGCGTGATCATATGGTGATCATGAGCTTTGTAATCAAGTAGATCTACCTTGCTGCTCAAGTGCTTTAATAGATTTCTGCTCTCCCCATGTGTGTGAAGTTGACAGTGTGCACACCATGGTGGCACTTAGGCTAGAGATTACAAATACTTGTTATGAGTTATATTTGGAGTTGGATCTTTCTATGAAATTGTGGTGTTTGTTTGAACCATCTAGAGCTCAAGGTGACAGTGTGGGGTTATCTAGATGGGAAAGGCTTACTTTGAGGTGTGCTGTTATAGCCCTACCATCGATTAGAGTGTTCAACCGGAGAGTAGTTAAGAGTAGTATCATGAAGAGAATATATTTATATGAGAGTGTTCACTAGTGAAAGTATGATCCCTATGCCTTGTTTCTAAGTACTGAAACACCGGTTGCTATTATATCTATTACATGTTTGCTTGCTTCCTTCTTTATTTCAGTGTGCCTTTAGTATTTTCCCACGTCAACCACACGCCATCAAGCTATTTTCTATCACCATTACCACTTATAATTATCTATACCTCTTGTATTTCACTATCTCTTCGCCGAACTAGTGCACCTATACACTAGACAAGTGTATTGGGTGTGTTGGGGACACAAGAGACTTCTTGTATCTTGATTGCAGGGTTGCTTGAGAGGGGATACCTTTGACCACTTCCTCCCTGAGTTCGATAAACCTTGGGTAATCCACTTAAGGGAAAACTTGTTGCTGTTCTACAAACCTCTGCACTTGGAGGCCCAACAACTGTCTACAAGAATAGAAGTGCGTAGACATCAGGCAACTGCGGAGAAGTACAACTCTAGGCAACATCAGAAGACCAGGAAACGTCATAGCCATGATGACCAATTCCCGCATATTCACAAAGTCCTCTTTGGAGGAGACCATGGGATGCCTCGACGCGACAACAACGGGGATTGGGTGTATCCAACACCAGTGCAAAACACCGTTGCGGCTTGAGAAATCCTATCTGCTAATCCAGGCCCAGAGCAGATCCGATTGGGCATTAAACTACTCAACAAGGGTCTGGAGCAGCAAAAGGTCGCCCTGTCCAGAAGCCAAAAACTGGTCTCCCAATCTGACCAATGTCGCACGGATCCGACCTAGAATGATATAAGACCCCAACGTGTTCTGGAACAGCATCATCGTTCCGACCATCGGGAAGACAACTACTCAAGAACCGGATCTTCAGGACAACACCACAAAGCTACACGTGACTAGCGCAACGTTGCCCCAGTTGCGGAGCAAGAGGCAATTGCTGCACTGAATCCGAAGAATCCTCCTCGGCGAGAGCCGAATGATTGCAAGGAAGAAGATAAAGAGAAACGTTGGGAGGAGGACCGACAAAGAATGCCACCTCCTAGACATGCAAGCCGTCCGGCTGACGGACGAAGGAACGACGGACACCGTGCCGAGTCAAGCTGGAAAGGGGGCTCGTCATAATGAAGATCCTCCCCAGAACCAGAATAATGACGCTAAGGACAAAGGCCGGCGATCAGCCGTAAACAACCCAGCTGCTCCACTCTCTCCACCAAGTAGCCATCACAATGGCTCCCAAGGAGGCCAAGGAGGGCGTCGTGGTGGAGGAGGTGGTGGCAGAAGACGAAGTCCGGCTCCAAGGCACCGTAGCCATAGCCGTCATATGGGACGATCTTTATCCCCGAGTGACGCAAGGCACAGGATCAGCTCCAACGTAGAGGCGCGACGCTACGAAAACGATGATATATACGTGGGCCCAAAGTGCTTTGGACCATGCATAAGAGCTACAAAATTCCTGGAAGGATTTGCTATCTCAAGACACATTCAAGCCTATGAAAGTATAGCTCGGCCAGATACTTGGCTCCAGGATTTTTTCCAGGCTTGCTGTATCGCCAAAGGTGGAAACAGCCTAGACGCAACCCGATATCCCCAACTCATGTTGCGGAAGATGGCACGATCATGGCTCAATGAACTTCCGGAGAACAACATCCACAACTGGTATGACATGCAAAGTGCGTTCTTTGGAATTTTGAAGGCACATACCGGAGGCCCTGTACGGTCGGGGACCTACAGCGTTGCACCCAGAAGGACGGAGAAACTTGTCGGGATTATCTCAGACAATGGATCGACACCAAGAACTCCTGTGAGGGAGTAAATGACCAAACTACGATTGAAGCTTTCATTGCAGGACTCCCAATTGGTTTACTACGTCATTGCTTGAAGTGTGACAAGGTCACCGATTTGGGAGAAATGATAGAAACAACGAGCAAGTATGCATATGCTGACGATGACACAGAAGGATTACTTAATGCCCTAGCTGTGCCACAGTCGGCAAAACAACCAAAGCAACAAGCTCAGAAGCGCAAGAACACCTCGGAAGAAAAGCCCAACATGGAAACGACAGTGGTCACTACTACTTTCGGGTCTGGAGGACGAGGAGGACGCGGTCGTGGGACATCAAGAGTCCAAGGTAGAGGAGACCAACAACCTGGCAAAACCTACTCCTGGGCTGACATTGCCAATAACCCATGTGTGCATCACTTAGATGCCAATGGGGGCTCGTCCCACACAAACGCAGAGTGTCGTTTCAATGACGACATCAAGAAAGACGATACCGCTAGCTATAGGGCTAAGCGGAAGAAGGGAAAGAAGAATCCCGAAAAGGATAAAGAGACCAAGGATGATTCCGACATGGAGGAAGCCGATGCTTCAAATCCCAATCCGGAAGGGAAAAAGAATTTCCTGACAAAGAAAGAAACTTACGTCACCTTCCTCGGATCTAAACCAGCAAAGGTCAAGAAAGCAGTTCTACATGAGCTCAACGCAACAGTTCCGGCTATCCCACAGTTCCTGGACTGGTCAGAAGTGGCAATCACCTTTGACCGTGCTCATCATCTGCCTAAGTTGCACATGCAAGGAAAATACGCCTTAGTCGTCAATCCACTTATTGACAGCTATGGTTTCTCCAAGACTCTCATGGACGGTGACAGCAACATTAATATTCTGTATGTCGAAACGCTACGCCGGATGAAGATCTCGGAGACCCAACTGAACTACATCTCTATGATCTTTCACGGAGTTGTCCCAGGAAGACAAGCAAATTTCCTGGGGGAAATCACTTTTGATGTTACCTTTGGAACTCCAAAGAACTATCGGACGGAAGCACTTTCCTTCGAAGTGGTCCCGTTCAAGAGCGCTTACCACGCTATTTTCGGACGTCCGGCTTACTAGGCTTTTATGGCTCGTCCGTGTTAAATTTACAATATGATGAAAATTCCAGGTCCCAATGGCATGATCACCATCAGGGGAGACCCGAAGAAAGCGCGAGAGTGCGAGGATGGAAATGCCGCCTTTGCTGAAGCCGTGCTGCATGCCCAGGAGTACCAGGAGATCAAGAAGAGCATAGATCCGTCCGAGATGCCCGCAACAAAGAAGGAGGTGACAAATCCGAATACGGAGTTCAAGGCATCAGAAGAGACGAAGAAGACACCATTGAAGGATGATGACCCCTCCAAGGTGACCCAGATAGGTGTAGGCCTAGATAGTGCATAGGAAAGCACGCTCGTCAAGTTCCTCCAAGCAAATCAAGATATATTCGCATGGCAGCCATCTGATATGACCGGAGTACCTAGGGAACGTGCTGAGCACTCTTTAAATGTACACCCGAACACTAAACCCGTCAAACAGTCCCTACGATGTTTTGGCGATGAAAAGCGTAAGGCAATAGCTAAAGAACTAGCACGGCTCGAGTTAGCCGGATTCATAGAAGAGGTCATCCACACTGAGTGGTCGGCCAATCCTATAATGGTCCCTAAAAAGGACACCACTGATTTAAGGATGTGTGTTGATTATACTGCCTTGAACAAGGCTTGTCCCAAAGATCCATTTGCTCTGCCTAGGATTGATCAAGTTATCGATTCTACGGCAGGCTCGGAACTCCTATGTTTTCTCGATGCATATTACGGTTATCACCAAATCCGGATGAAGGAATCTGACAAAGTCAAAACTTCATTCATAACCCCTTTCGGAACCTTCTGTTTCATTACGATGCCCTTTGGGCTGAAAAACGCAGGAGTTCGTACCAATGCACAATGCAACGTTACCTCCATGATCAAATTAGACGCAATGTATATGCATATGTGGATGATATTGCGGTGATGTCCAAAAAGAAGGAAACCCTGATTTCCGACTTGGAGGAAATGTTCGCCAATCTACGAAAATACAACATAATGCTTAATCTGAAGAAATGCTTCTTTGGAATCCCAGCCGGAAAATTGTTAGGTTTTATTGTGTCTCAAAGAGGCATAGAGGTAAACCGAGACAAAATCAAGGCTATACTCCATATTTCCAGGTCAACTCGCCTGAAGGACGTACAAAGACTAACTGGTTGCATTGCCTCAGTCAGTCGGTTTGTAAGCCGGCTCGGTGAAAGAGCCGCACCACTATACAAACTCCTGAAAAAGACCAAGAATTTTGTGTGGACCGACAAAGCTGAAGCTGCACTACAAGACCTGAAAGCAGTACTCTCATCTACTCCCATCCTTGCAGGACCGGAGCCACATGAACCGATGTTGCTCTATCTTGCTGCGACAAACAAAGTCGTCAGTATCGTCATAGTGGTGGAAAGATCAGAGTAAAATCAGGAACACTTGGTGCAGCATCCGACTGACTATCTTAGCAAGGTCTTAATAGAATCAAAGCAGCGGTATCTGCCCTATCAAAAGCTGGCTTACGGTGTGTTCTTAGCATCTCGTAAGCTACGACATTATTTTCAGGAACATCCAATTACCATGGTGAGCACAACTCCCATGAGAGATATAATCAACAATAGTGATGCCACAGGAAGCGTCGCCAAATGGGGCATAGAGCTTTTAGCTTTTGATATTGAGTACAAACCTCGTACAACAATCAAATCCCAAATCCTCGCTGACTTTGTCGCTGATTGGACAGAGACAACGGAGAGTATGACCCTACTGGAGTCAGAATACTAGACCTTGCATTTTGACGGGTCTAAAGCGCTCGGGGGCTCGGGGGATGGCGTGGTGCTCAAGTCACCCCAAGGTGATAAACTTTTCTATGTATTGCAGATACACTTCACGATGTCGAACAACATTGCCGAATATGAAGCACTACTGCATGGAATCCGGATTGCTAAGGATATCGGCATCCGACGATTAATGTGTTATGGAGATTCGGATCTTGTTGCTCAACAAGTGTCAGATATTGATACGTCCATTTTGCATCACTATTCTATGTCATAATTTACTATTATTCATTGATATATTTCGTATTGAGAGGTGATACTTATGTTATTTCATCTGTTTTTGCATGGTTGATGACTTTTGGAGCATGGACCGCTGCAGTCAGGATTCTGATGGAAAAGGTGCCATTTGGAGGCAAAATTCGCGAAGATGAAAAAATCCGAGAAAATATATGGAAAATCCTATTTTTCCAGAAGACGAAGGAAGCCAGAAGGGGGGCTAGAGATGGGCCACAGGGGGCCCACACCACCCCCTGGCGGGGGCCAGCCTAGGCCGCGCCACCAGGTGGTGTGGCCGCCCTGGTCCACCCCTGGCACTCCCCTCTAGCGTATATTATCCTCCCGAAACCCTAAGACTCGGGGAGCGACCACAGAAAGATTCCGCCGCCTCTGCGGGGCGGAAAACACCGAGAGAGAAAGATCTCTCCATGCATGATTACTTGGGAATTCCTTCTCGGAGAGGGGAGATCGTCGCCATCAACACCACCATCAAGCTAGACTTCATCAGGATCATCATCATCATCATCATCACCACCATCATGACCATCAGCACCATCATCACCATCTCCATATTGCTGTAACAATTGGGTTGAATCTTGCATTAGTTCATAGGGTAAACTTTCCCGGTGTTGATTACTCTTTGTAGTTGATGCTATTGAGTGAACCATTGAATTATTGTTTATGTTCAGATTGTTATACATCATTATTCCATCTCTGATCATGATCCATATGATGTCTTGTGAGTAGTTCGTTTTGTTCTTGAGGACATGGGAGAAGTCATGTTGTTAGTAGTAAAGTTGTGTTGAGAAAGATTCAATAGTTTGATATTTAAGTTGTGGTGTACTTCTTCTAGTGGTGTCATGTGAACGTCGACTACATGACACTTCACCTATATGGGTCTAGGGGAATGCATTGTGTATTTGGCTACTAATCGTAGGGGTTGCCGGAGTGATAGAAACCTGAACCCCCGTTAGGAAACCATTGCACAAGGGACGTAAGGGTCTTAGAGTTTAAAGCTATGGTTAGGTTTCTACCTTAATTACTTTCTTGTACTTACGGATGTTTGCAAGGGGTATAATCACAAGTATGTATTAGTCCTAGGAAGGTCAGTACATTAGCACAGGTTCACCCACACAACACTTAGCAAGCTAAGGAAGATTAATCAACTATATGAAGCGAAAGCACTTGACAGTCTTCCCATAAGTCCTCGAGAACGTTTGGTCATCTTAAGTAATACAACCGGCTTGTCCTTTGCTGCATAAAGGATTGGGCCACTTGCTGCATTTATTCCTACTATCTTTTATTTACTTGTACTTTATTTACTTGCTTTATCAAAAAACCCTAATTGCAGAGAATTCCTGATCCATACCACTAGCCAGCACCTTCTGCTCCTCATTGGGTTCGACACTCATACTTATCGAAAATACTGCGATACACCCCCTATACTTGTGGGTCATCAGATATCTGTAAGGAAAACAAGCACATGGCGGCATATAAAGCTGTCGTGGATGAATTATCTAAAACGTTTGAAGGGTTTGAAGTTCAACACATCCCTCGAACAGAAAATGAGGAAGCAGATGCACTATCTCGAATAGGCTTTGCTCGGAAAAGGTCCTGGATGGCGCTTTTTTAGAGCACCTCAAAGTTCCTTCTATAAAAGGAGTAGATGAGGAATATCCGACCAAATCCGACTCACCTTTAGTAGCAGTTCTAGCTGTGATTCCCAGCTGGACTCAACCCTATCTTAATTTCTTGATAGACGGAAAATTACCCGAAGACGAAGTTTTGAGCTGACAGATCATCCGACGAGCAAAATCCTATACTATAATTAGTGGTGAGCTCTATAAGCGGAGTGCATCTAGGGTCTTTCAGCGCTGTGTATCTCCAGAAGAAGGAGCGGAAATCTTACGAGAGATCCACGAAGGCGAGTGTGGTCACCATGCTGTAGCCAAATCTTTAGTGGCAAAAGCTTTCCGACACGGTTTTTTCTGGCTTACAGCCAAGGAAGATGCCGAACAGCTGGTCAAGACGTGCAAGGGATGCCAAAAGTACGCCAAACAAGCTCACGTTCTGGCTGATCAGCCGCGAACAATACCTATGACATGGCCTTTTGTGGTCTAGGGGCTTGACATGGTAGGACCGTTTAAACGGGCTCCAAGTGGGTTTACACAGCTCTTAGTGATGGTGGATAAATTCACCAAATGGATTGAGGCTAAACCCGTCACTAGTTGTGATGGAACAATAGCTAGAAGATTTGTTGAGGATGTTATAATTCAATACGGTTATCCGCATAGCATTATCACGGACAATGGGAGTAACTTTTCCATGGGAGAGCTTGCCGAATTCTGCAATGAACAAAATATCCGGCTTGACATTGCGTTAGTCGCACATCCACAAGTTAATGGACAAGTCGAAAGAACAAATGGTTTAATCCTGTAGGCCTAAAACCGAGACTTGAAGCACCACTATGATGTGCTGCGGGGGCTTGGGCAGAGGAATTACCTTCTGCAATATGGAGTTTGCGAACAACTCCAAACAGGTCAACCGGATACACACCTTTCTTCTTGGTCTATGGCGCAGAAGTAGTTCTTCCTAGTGATTTGATTCACACTTCTCCTAGAGTGGCTGCGTATATTGAAGAGGATGCCGAAATCTCTTGACAAAATGATCTCGACTTAGTCGAAGAAGTTTGCGTCATTGCTGAAATGAGATCAACAGCCTATCAACAGAAGTTACGCAAGTATCATAGCCAGAGAGTCAGAAACCGATCTTTCAATAAGGGCGATTTGGTTCTCTGGCTTTGTAACATCCCAAAACTTTAATCCAAGTTATCAAGATCAAATCTACCCAATTTAGGGTTAACAAAAACTTTTCCATTTAAAAATCTTTAAGCATTCATATGTGTGTGCATTTAATTTAGGAGTTGAATTGAATTGCCATGATTAAGTGATCCATTGATAGTAAAATGATTCTTAGGTGAAATAAACATCATCTAGATCATTCCCAAACAAATCCCAAAGAAAAACAAATCAAAATGAATAAAAGAAGCAAATGGTCATTTGTGCCATTTTAATCACCATACCTACTTTGGTTATTCCTAGAACTCAAAACCTAACAGAAACAAATGTGGATCTTTGCACCCCTTGCTAGTACAAGTAGTGATGTACCAAGGCCCACTTTGTGATCTACCAAAAACTTTCAAACACTAATTTTAAATGGCATTTGAAAATTGAATGTAGTTCATATGAGAAGATCACACTTATTCAAAAACCACTCAAATGAATTCCATTTTCAAATCCCAAGCAACCAGTGATGCTCAAGCATGTGATCACCAACTCCACCAAAATTCAGCCAAAAATTCAAATATTTTTCTCTTGCGGCCATTGTGTCGAACACCTTGCAGACAGAATCAACTTTGGCCTAACTATTACTGTTTTGATCAATTCTTGTCGAGCCAATTGGTTTGCATTGATCATTCTTGCCTCCCCTGAGCCCAACCAGACCAAAACCCACCCTAGTTCTAGCCCCTGGCACTAGTGCAACACCGCCCCAACGCCATGCTCGCCGACCAACATTGCCAACGTAGCAGCAGACCGCCAACCCCTCTTCGCCACTCCACGAAGCTAGGCGCCACCCTACCGCCGCCCACGGTCCACCCCACGGCCACTGCCAGCCACTGGAGCACTCCCCAGAACCGCCGCCCATTCTCTTTGCGCAGCCAGAGCGCCCTCACCTCCAGCACGCCACAGACCGCCCCTCGACCCAATATCGTGCACGCCGCTCCGCCTCGACCCCAGCAACCCGCTAGACACGGCCATGCGCGCGCCACAGCTCCCGCAGCAGCCGCGCCAGCGTCGACCACGCTTGTCTTAGGCGCGGGACGCTCCCGACCAAACGCCACCGCCCCTAGCCGCACATTTAAACCATAGAGCACCGCCAGGAGGCAGGCCACCGTCCCCTACCTCTAGCCACGACGATAGCTCGCTGTACAGCCCTCGCCGGAGTCGCCAGCCCATCCTGTTCGGTCGCTTTGTCGACCTATAAAAGGAGGCCAGCCTAGCACAAACTCCTCACACCATCTCACTCCCCTCTCTCCACTGATCCTTCCACCCCATCCCCGGAGCAAAGCGGGCCGCCGTTCGCCGGAATTTAGCCGGAGCTTGCCGCAGCAGAGGAGGAGAGGCGCCGTTGATTGCGACCACCCCAGGAGCCGCCGCGACCACGCCTGAGTCCGCCGTTGACAGCATGTTCGATCGCCCCCATCGCCATGCTAGCTAGAGCCCTGGTATGCCCCCATTGCACCCCCACCGAGCCGCTAGGGTTAGCTCTCGCCGGCGACCTATTCGCCGGGGACGACGATCCTCAGCCGTAGATCTTCTTTTTAATCGCACGGTCCATGTTGCCCCATACCGCTTCGCGTTTTATGTGCCGCTGACCTGCGGGACCCCCTATCAGTTGTCATTCGCACCGCGGAGCACCACTGGGCCGGCCCGTTAGTTTTCCCATGCTAGCCCATGAATTCAAATATAGGTTTTTCTATTTTAGTTTGTACTCACTTCTTTCCCTTAGTTCAAAAATCAATTCAGGAAGGTTTACTGAACCAATTTGAGTGATTCAAATTTGGTTAGAAAGCTACTGAAAAGATCTATCCAAGCCCGTTGGATTTAATTCATTTAGTGTTAGAGATCTCTCCTAGTAAAAATAACAAGACAGAAGCTTTTGCACATTCAAACATTTTTATAAAATCAACCATAATAGCTTTTGAGTTGATTCCAACTCTCAAAAATCAAAATTAACCATACCTATCTGAATATGTAATAATATTAAGGTTTACATGCAGTGACTTTGGATTAGTACCAAAATAATGCTATATAGGCATTTCTAGTCACTTTAAATCATTAAATAATAAACTTAAACTTAATTAAATGTGATCCAACCCTTAAATCACATTCCCATATGTTAGAATATGTGGTGATGACATGTGTACATATGATCCCATATTTTAATTGGAGAATATTAAATCTTAGTTATTTTCAATGAGTAGAAATTACTTTTCTTAAATAAAAAGAATGAAGCTAGTTAATAAAACCTTGTGATGCTTGTGATGATAATAGATCATCAAATGTGTGCCCTAGAGTACTAATTAGACTAGTTAAGTTTTGTTTGGTGATTGTGTACTCCGTATGTATTTATAGACGATAGTACCGACCAAGCTTTCGAGGAGGAGGAGTTCTACCAAGAGGAGGAGGAAGAAAACTTCAACCACTGCACCAACCAAGGCAAGCCTAGCACTTCAAGTAAACTGAGCAAGATATTGTTAGCAAGCTAGAATTAAGCTAGATAACCTGAGCAAGATGCATTAGGCATGCTTTGGTTATACCACTTTGACTATTTACCTACCCCAAGTTTTATTTCCAAGCTTTACTTTCTTTACTTTACCAAAGTTCTTTACTTGTTTTAGAAGGTAGCATAAAGAGTATAAAACTTGACCTATCTAGATAACCTTCGATGTCATTCTATGGCATGAGATTGATCTTAGCATCCCACATTAGTGAAGACTGTTAGCTTAGTAGTTTAGAGCTAAACTAAAACTTGAGTCACTTTAGATGGGAATACTTGGTGAAAATGAATTATGAAAACCTTGGAATGATGAGTCATTCTATTGAGATGTTTTGACATGTGTTGAGAAACACAAATGGTATATGATGATGAAAATGTTGAGGCATGAGCCTTAACCCTTTTTACAAAATTGATGGTTGGATTCGGATGCGATACCATTCCAATTTTACCGTATAACCACAATACCTGAATCGGGTAAGGCTTAGCCGGAAGTTTATATGCATTAGTATTAGTTCCCTCGCGGGAGAGGTTTGAGCTGAGGCTACTTCTCAATGTTTTCCACCTATGCAGTGCCCAAGATGACAGATGGTCATGGTTGGGAGGCCATGCTCATAGGAGAGGTGCTTATACTAGGGTGTGTAAAGGAAAGGTTATATTTGATTATCTGCATACTAAGTATGATGATTCAGGGTTATCCCTGATAGATGTATCGAATCTTGTGGTGAAAGTGTACCACCTCTTCAGAGTGTCAAACTATTCGAATAGCCGCGTCCGCGGTTATGGACAATTGGAGTGGCCATACTGTTTCATTGTCAGATGTTTTCAAAATGACTTATGAAATGAATGATGAATCTTGACTTGACCACAACAGGGTTGTGACTATGACACTAGCTTCCCAACTTAAGTGATTCTATAACTTTATTTTATCTTTCTTTATTTCTGAACTCAGCTTAGGTTTCAAACTTAACTTTACAAATAAACCTAGAGTTAGCATTTCCCACTAGTACTACCTTACTTGTTAGTGGTAGTTTGCGAGTACTTAAAGAGTACTCATGGATTTTGTCCCTGGCTATTCTCATGGCCAGACTATGAAGGAGACTACCAAGATGGCGGACAACAGGATGGCTATGATAACTAGGACTATCTGCCTTCGTCAGCAGTGCCTGTGCCCCTGAAGATGGACCCCACCGCTATGGTTATTATTTATTCCGTTGCTTGTTGTATTAAGACTGGATCATGAGATCCTTATTTGTGTAAGACCTTAATTATGGTTTGTAATGGACGATGTACTGTGATATTCAATCTGTTATGTCTCGCAAAAATGGTAATCCTGGGATTGCGATGTATGACATAATAGGCATCTAGGATTAAAAATCTGGGTGTTGACAGACTTGTGCAGCAAAGAAAGCACAAACTTTCCTCAATATGGGAAGGGCCATTTTTAGTTCGTCGATTATTGCACAATGGTCATACTACCTAACTGATATGCGGCCAGTCAAAGAAAGACCCGCTACTAAGAAGAGAAAGAGAGTTGGAGGCAGTACAAACCCGGATGAATTAGACAGACCATGGAATATTGCTCAGCTACGTCCCTTTTATTCTTAGTTTATTTTTCTTTGTAATCATATATGTGTACATGTTCAATGAGAAATAAAGTCTTGGTTCCCTCAAAATCTTTCTGAGAAGTTTTTACCATCTTATTTCAGAATGAGCATGTCACAGTCGAAAATCCTAGAATACGTGAAAGTACTTTATGCTCATGTTTGTTCTGGTTTAGATTTCTGATTCTAAAATTAATACCTTTGGGTATAAATCTAAATTTTCTAGTCTATACTTTGGTTATTTGTCTGATTGCTGAATGCGGGCATTTTCTGAGTAGTGAATTGTTGGTACTGGAAGCCGGCTTTGTTTCCGAGTTTAAACTGGTTTAGCAATTGAGCTCCGTTGCTTGGCAAAGTTTCCATGCTGAAAGTTAGCCGGCTCACAAAAGGGACGAGGCAGAAAGCCAGATAAACGATAAGTGCAGACAAAAAATACAAGTGCTTATGCAAACATTTTAGGCACATAATATCAAAGCCAAAAGTGTTGAATAGATAACTTAAAACTTAGCACTAGTAAAAGTATTATACTACTTATTTACACATCCAAATTGTTTTTCAGAATAACATATTGTTCTTCTGATACTCTATGTTGCAGGGGCATAGGTAGGAGCTGCCGGCTCGCTGGATACATCGGCCTCAGCTTGATAACATTCCGAGATGTTCAAATCCGATATGGTTTGAACATCGTCGGAAACTTCAACTGTTTCTTTGAAAGGCGAAGGCAGCGTGTCCACGGGAGTGAAGAAGGGAGTGTCGTAGCTGGTCAAATCAGCTACGTGGCACCCATATTCGGCGCAGGAGTCCATGATGGCCTTGATGTCTTGCTCCTATTCATCTTTTTCCACTTTGCAGTACCCTCTGGTTACTTGCCAGATCTCCATGTTTCCATGGTGGCTCATAACCATGGTGAGAGAGGTTCGCGCGTAGGACATGTTCTAGTCCTGAACAAGCTGCGGCATATCCTTGGCCTTGTCTCGCGCCTCAAAACCGGACATGCTATGCATATCCAAAACCTTGAGAACTTCGCCAATATATTCGAGGGATTGGCGGAAGTCGTGCAGCAAATCACCAACTTGAGTAAGCCGGCTGGTGCGAGACTCGGTAGAGGTTGAGTCCGTCAAATTCAGAGGACCTGCGCATATAAGGCAAAGGTTAAGTCAAATAAACCCGGACTCTAAAGAGTCGGAAGATCCAGATAAGTCAAAGAAAGGGAAACATACCAAAGATGACATCGTCGACTTTGGCCTTCTCTTCACGAAGACTCTGGAGTTCATCCCGGAGCACCTCGGAAATATCCTTTTCTCTGAATAGCTAATTGCTGAGATACGAAATTTTCTTATCTTGAAGCGTAATCTTGCGATCACGCTCATCGGTGGCCATGGAGGTGGATTCGAGAATTTGAGCAATGCTCTTCTCATGATCTGCCTTAAGCTTATCCAGCTCTTGGTGAAGTTCTTTGTTCTCCACCACCAAGGTCTTAAGATTCTCGGCTTCTTTGATCATAGCGCATGACTGTTTTACCAGTGCTGTAAGTCAAAATAACAGACAGTTCAACAAAAATTCGACTATGAAACAAAAAGAATGTTTACCTTCGGCCTCATCCTTGGAAACCTTCAGCTGTGCATTTTCAAGCCAGAGAGCTCTGATCTCTTTCCGCTTATTGCAGATATTTTTTAATAATTCCTGGTTATACGAATTAACTTTCTGTAAGTCAGAATACCCATAGTCAGAAGTCTACTAAAGACTCGGGCTAATATTGTAACTAATATCAGCACGAGCCTTGGGGGCTACACTAGTTCATTCTTTGGCATCCTAAGTAAGCATAAACCCGGATTTGACTATCTAACTTCATGCTTGGGAGCTAGAGGATAGGATATAAAGTAACATAAAGGAAAAAGTGAGTCGGAATTCTGACTTACATGTTGTTCATGTGTGAGCTTGCTCAAGCACATGTTCACTTCAGTTGTAACCTTCTAGGCAAGGGTGAGCGGGATCACTGGTGGAGGTGGTAACACTCTAGCTCTCAGTCCCTCGTCGCGACGACGAACTTGTTCAAGAAGTTCGGAGTACTTGATGTCCTCCGCTTCTTGTGCTTCTTCTTCGGCAGAAAGATTTCGGCTTTCCAAGCATTGCCGGGCCAATCGCTTGATTTCCTCCGTAGATTTCCGAGACATGCCAAGTTTGGCAAGTCCCGGATTACTTAGGAGATTGTCGGTGAAGATTGCTGCCGAGGGATCATTACTCGAAGAGGGTTCACCCTTATCAACACCAGAGTCACTCATGGTGACGTCAGATTGTGACTCAAGGATCGCTGACTCTGCTGGTTGAGCCGGATCTTCTACAACAGTCGGAGATGGAGTAATCTCCGGTGTTGCAGAAGGTTGAGGAGTGGGAGTCGGAGTAGCCACGACAGGAGAAGCTAGTTTGAGCTTTGACTGACGTAGGGGCTTCGTGGAAGCTTCCTTCCCCTTGCCCTTGATGAGCTGTTTAGCTCTAAGAAGATAATAGAACAAAGAACATTACATCTCAGAAGGAATTACAGGCAAAATACAATGACCTTGTGAGGAAAGATTACCTCTTCACAACAGGCACTTCTTTGGTGCCGATGGCCAATGTTGGAGCTTTGCGTTTCCGAGGAACGACATCCGGCATTGGGACCAACTCACCCTCCTCCTGAGAAAACTCGGGAGGGTATCCCTCGATAGGAGCGAACTCCAACTCGGGAAGGTCAGCAAGCTGAAAAGGAAAAAGCATCTTAGTATTGCAAAAATAACATATAGATGAGCACATAAAAAGAGTTACTACTGAAGTTTATCGGCACAATAGGATTTTCCGTTGTATGCATGTCCAGGGACAGCTC
This sequence comes from Avena insularis, assembly GCA_023614405.1. Lineage (NCBI taxonomy): Eukaryota > Viridiplantae > Streptophyta > Magnoliopsida > Poales > Poaceae > Avena > Avena insularis. The sequence goes on along the minus strand of CM042686.1, from coordinate 478,630,111 downwards.
CGGAATCTTCCTCTCGATCCACTCCCTTATCAGCCATTTGATTTGTCTCACATAATATTTCGGCTTTAAGGACTTGGAGCTGACGCGGAGGGAGTCATTCTTCGACAACGTGATGGAGTGCATCAGTCGATCTCCATGATGTTGAAGAGGTTGGATCCAGCGTGCCACCCAGCATTGAACTAAGTCGGACCCTTTCAGGCCCTTGTGCTTCATCAGGTATTCGATCCATCTCTTGGCGAGAAACAGATCGTCACTGAGAGTCGGAGTGACCTTGTCCCAAGACTCTTGGGGCATGGCGGCTCCATCAACGAAAGCCGGCAAAGCTGTATCTTTGTCGGGAGCGAGGATATCCTTGTGGTAGAAAAAAGTGGACGGCCATTGTTTGACCGAATCACTTGCCATAATTCGAGGATAAACGCGCTCACGTCTAACCGAAAAACTAATGGTACCGGTAATATAAGGATTACCGGCAGTAATGGAATTTCTCCGGACATGAAAATAGTACCGAAAAAGAGTGAGGCTCGGCCTAATGCCGAGATACCCCTTGCACAAAGAGGCGTACGCACTCATCTCTAAGATGGAGTTCGGGGGGAGATGGTGGAGATGAACACCATAATGATCTATAACCTCGAAAAAGAATTCCGAGGCAGGAAAGGAAAGACCTCTGTCAAGGTGAGTGCCGAAATGCACTTGCTCGTCGTCACAGGGGTTGGGGATAGTTTCGCCGAAGCCCCTCCGCCAGTCGCCGGCGTGGAGCATCCCGTCGTCTTCAACGACCTGGAGTTTGGGATCGTTCAGGACGCAGGAGATCCAAACTCCACGGTGGCTCTCTTTCTCTGCTGCCACCGCTATCGCCGCCGCTGCCAAGCCGGAGGATGATAAGGAAGCCATTCTTCCGGAATGCTGGTGACCTTAGATGGGCGGCGATGGAGGTATTTTTGCTGGGGGCAGTGGAGCGCTAGGTTCATGGGAGGCATAGAGGAGAAGGAAATGGCACAAGAAATGGTGAAGAAGATTGGGGGAGAAATCCGCACCACTTATATCCATCAGACGCGTCAAGATTCGTGTAAACGCTACAGTAAACGTGCCACGTGTTGTGGAAAGGACGAGGAAACCTCCGCGCGATGATTACGCCGCCTCGATCTCCACGCACGCATTGAAACGACACCTCGGTTCCGCAAAAGGTGGACCCACCACGGTCGTGCTGACAGGAAATGTCTGTCAGTGATGTAACTTGACCATGGCTGTTGTCAGGCTATGTCAGAGACCAAGTTCCGGCTTAGTTTGAATTTCGAGCTGGAAATCTGAATAAATGTACTGATAGGTCTGACTTATTTTTAAGACCAGGATCATATCTTTTGTTTTGAAGTTTTAGGAATCCTTCAAGATTCTGCAAGCCGAAGATCAAGCTAGATGATGATGAATCCGACTTTGGATCTTGGAGGCTTCCGGGGGCTGCTGTTGGGGATATACTTTCTGGGTATCCTCACAGTTTCTCATTGACCAGGGTGGCCCACTTCGGGTTAGAGCTTTGCTTCACGGGCGACCTAGTCAGGGAGAAGAGACGGAGTCTAGTCCGGCTACGGGAAGGCCCAGAAGACTTACCGACATAGGCCCATAGTATTACTTGTAGTTCAAGATGTACTTTTTAACCAACTCTTAGTCGTAGCCAGATAGATCTCTCCTGTAAACCCTAGGCCGGATATCTATATAAGCCATCCTAGGGAGAGCCTTTAGGGCAGATACCTACCCTCACAATAGTATACAATCTCAACTAGCACAGGCGAAACCCTTGTAACCCATATTCCGGCTCTGCCGTATTACTGGATTGCTAGCAGGAGTAGGATCCATCCAAAGCCGGCGGATTCGAACCTGGGTAAACTTGTGTGCTCACCGTCCCGGAACACCGTACGTCTCACACCCCTCTCTTCCACATGCCTCGAGGACCCCCTCATGGCGTACTTGTCATCAATCCAACGATAGTCATGCTACAACAATAATCACTAAGCATAAAGTCAAAGCAATATCAAGCATGACATGATAAAGTCTAAGTCATAGTCAAAAACAAGCTCCTTTTATACCACTTATAAGCATGAACTTTCCTACTCTTTTCCAATCCAAATCAACTTATTTGAAACTATGTATGAGTGCGGGGTCCAACCAATTTATTCAAGCAAACTAAGCAAAAGAAAACTAAAAACAAAAACGAAGACGCTCCAAGAACAACACAATTGTGCATGAAATAATAAAAATGAAGTGTTTGGAAGAAAGCTGAGATTTTTATTGATGAAGAAGGGGATGCCTTGGGCATCCCCAAACTTTGACGCTTGTACTTCTTGAATATTTCTTGGGGTGACATGGGTGGAATCCCCAAGCTTGATCTTTTGTCCACACTTCATGTTATCACATTATTCTTCCCTACACTTTAAAATTTCCTTCATACAAAACTTCACACAATCTTCTTTAGCAACATTAGTGTACTCAATATAATAAGTCTTTAGGTTCAGTTTCAACACAAGTAAAACTTCCATTAAAAACAATCTACTGTAGCAATTCCTTTTAAAAGTTCAAATGATCAAGGAGAACTCAAAGAGAAAGAGATTAATAGGCAAATGCAAATAATGGCAGAAATCTATCAAAACAGACCAGCAGGTAAAAACCGATTTTTTTCGAAGACCTTCTGTTGCTCAAATCGAAAAGTGTTAAACTAACTAATGTTGGATAACAACCTGGGGCAGAAGCACCAAAAATTATAGCTCAATCCGACATACATAGATTTTTTACGAATTTTTACAGCGAAGCACAAAAATCTGTTTCGGGACAGCAACTTTCCCAAGTCTTACTTCTCTCTCATTAGAGGTTACTCTTGGCACAAAAACCACACAAAAAGGATAAGGAGAGTTTATTACAGAGGTAATAACTTCCAAGACTAAAAAAATAAAAATTTATTGACTAAATATTTGGGTTATCTCCCAATAAGTGCTTTTCTTTAACGCCTTTGAGCTAGGCATAACAAGCAAGAATCAAGTATTCTCAAATGAAGGAGCATTAAGAGCAAATTTTGTTTTAATAGGAGAGGCAAAATTAATCTTCTCTCTCTTCTTAGGGAAGTGTTCTATACCTTTCTTCACTGGGAATTGATATTTAATGGTGCCTTCTTTCATATCAATAATGGCACCAACAGTTCTAAGAAAAGGTCTTCCCAAAATAATAGGACAAGAAGCATTGCATTCAACATCCAAAACATAGAAATCAACGGGGACATAGGTATTGTTAACCATAATAAGAACATCATTAATACTCCCCATGAGTTTCTTTTTAGCATTATCATCAAGTTGGACATTTAAATAACAATCTTCTAATGGTGGCAAATCAAGCATTTCATAAATCTTTCTAGGCATAATAGAAACACTACTATCAAGGTCACATAGAGCTTTGAGATAAAAATCATTCACTTTCATATTAATGATGGGTTCCCAACCATCTTCTAATTTTGTAGGAATAGAAGCTTTATGTTTCATCTTTTCTTCTTTAATCTTTATGAGAGCATCAGTAATGTGTTTTGTAAAGGCCATATTCATAGCACTAGCATTAGGACTTTTATCAAGCTTTTGTAGGAACATAATTACTTCAGAGATATTGTAGCCATCAAGATCAAAATCAGAATTACCATCAAAGGTAGTAGAGCTATTGTTTCCCATATTTCGAAGCATTTCAGCATTTTTATTAGAAAAAGTTCCATTGGTTTTGGGCATTGTTGCAAAGGGAATGGGGGCTTCATGTGGTTTGCTAGCATCAACATTAGTGGTGGTGATAGTACAAATACTACTATTTTTAGCAATTTCATCTTCTCTTTCCCATTTAGCATGCAATTCAGCTAACAGTCTAACATTTTCATCAATTCTAACTTATATGGCATTAGTAGCAGCAAAGAGATTTTCAATAGTTTTAGGTTTAGAAGCCATTTTATTAATCAAAGAGGATTATGCTTCAGACAAAGATGATATATTTCTTTCAGCATTCGAAAGTTTTTCCTCAATAGTTTTATTGAAAGCAGTTTGTTTACTAATAAAATCTTTAAGCATGACTTCAAGTTCAGAGGGTGCACTACTATTGTTGTTGTAGGAAATTCCATATGCATTACCATTATTGGGAGGATATGGCCTATAATTATTATTACCAAAATTATTTATGTAGGCATTGTTGCTAAAATTGTTATTTCTAATAAAGTTCACATCAACTTGCTCTTCTTGAGAAACCAAAGAGGCTAAAGGAACATGATTTGGATCAATATGTGATTTCCCATTAACAAGCATAGACATAATAACATCAATTTTATCACTCAAGGAGGAGGTTTCTTCAACATAATTTGCCTTCTTACCTTGTGGAGCTCTCTCAGTGTGCCATTCAGAATAGTTAACCATCATATTATCAAGAAGCTTTGTTGCAGCACCCAAAGTAATGGTCATAAAGGTACCTCTAGCAGCAGAATCCAGTAGATTTCTTGAAGAATAATTCAGTCCTGCATAAAAGGTTTGGATAATCATCCAAGCAGTCAGTCCATGAGTGGGACAATTCTTTACCAAAGATTTCATTCTTTCCCAAGCTTGAGCAACATGTTCATTATCAGATAGTTTAAATTTCATTATTTCACTTCTCATAGATATAATCTTAGCAGGAGGATAGTATTTTCCAATGAAAGCATCTTTGAATTTAGTCCAAGAATCAATACTATTTCTAGTTAGGGATAACAACCATTCTTTAGCTTTTCCTCTCAATGTGAAATGAAACAATTTAAGCTTAATAATATCACCATCTATATCCCTATGTTTTTGCATCTCACAAAGTTCAACAAAGTTATTAAGGTGAGCAACAACATCTTCAGTACCAACACCAGAAAATTGTTCTTTCATAACAAGATTGAGCAAAGTAGGTTTAATTTCAAAGAAAGTAGCTTCAGGAACAGGTGGAGCAATAGGTGTGCACATGAAATCATTGTTGTTGGTGCTAGTGAAGTCACACAACTTAGTATTTTCAAGAGTATTCATTTTTTTGTGTTTTTAATAAAGGAAGCAAACCGGTACAACTAATTTTTGTGTGTTTTTGATAAAAGAAACAAGCAAACAAGGCAGAAATAAACTAAGCAAAACAAAAAAACAAAGTAAAGAGATTGGTTGTGAGGGACTCCCCTTGTGAAGATGACCTTGACTCCCTGGGAACGGCGCTGGAAAAAAGGCTTGATGGCTCAAAATATATTTGAGCTCGTTGGGAACCCCAAGAGGAAGGTATGATGAGCACATCAGCAAGTTTTCCCTCAGTTATGAAACCAAGGTTATCGAACCCGTAGGATCAAGGAAACACCTCCAAGGTGTTGTTTCCAACTTGAAATCCTGCACAACACAACCACAGAACTTTGCCCCAACTTACAGTGAGGTTGTCAATCTCACCGGTTTTGCTAAAAACAAAGGATTAAATGTATTGTGTGGAAGATAGTAATTGCTTGCAGAAAGTAAACAGTAAATAGTAAATATATGGTAGATTGATGGTAAAAGAATGGACCGGGGTCCATAGTTCACTAGAGGTGATTCTCCTTAAGATAGATGACATGTCGGGTGAACAAATTACAGCGGGGCAAATTGATAGACACCGAGAAAGCACACATGCATATATTAATCATCTTGACTCCTATGAGATTTGCTTGGGCATTACAACATTATACATAGACCGTAATCCAACTACATCTATGACTAATAATCATCCTTCAGGTTATCATCCTAACCCCCTCCAGTATTAAGTTGCAAGCAATAGATAATTGCATTAAGCAAAGTGTATAAAGTAAACAATACGATTGTCCCCTGGACAAAGGATTGCTGTTTTCTCCCTAGTAGCAACAGCACATCTAGTACCTTAGAGATTCCTGTCACTTCCCCAGATTACTAGAGGCATGAACCCACTATCGAGCATAAAAACTCCCTCTTGGAGTTTCTAGCATCTACTTGGCCAAGATAGCTACTAACAACGAAAAGCATGCAAGATCACAAATAACATAGACATGATAGAATCAATAATCAATCTGAAATAGCATCTCAATATCCATCAGATCCCCGCAAACACAACATGTACGATTACAAATAGATGATCTTAATCATGAACGGAGCTCACACGATATAAACATGATAACACAAAGAAGGATAACCAACCATCTAGCTACTACATGGACCCATAGTACATGGATGAACTACTCATGCATCACACCGGAGGCAGTCATGGTGATGAAGAAGGCCTCCAGGGTGATATCTCCCCTCCGGCAGGGTGCCGGGAAGAGCTTCAGATCCCTCACGATCTAGGGATGGAGATGACTGATGTCTGCGCACTTCTATTATTGTAGACAGTTGTTGGGCCTCCAAGTGTAGAGGTTTGTAGAACAGAAGCAAGTTTTCCCTTAAGTGGATCACCCAGGATTTATCGAACTCAGGAAGTGGTCAAAGGTATCTCCTCTCGAGCAACCCTGCAATCAAGATACAAGAAGTCTCTTGTGTCCCCAACACACCCAATACACTTGTCAGGTGTATAGGTGCACTAGTTCGGCGAAGAGATAGTGAAATACAAGTGGTATAGATAATTATAAGTGGTAACAGTGATAGAAAATAGATTGATATTGATTTTCTGACTTTGGCTTTGTCCGGTCCAATTCTGAGAATATTGATTTTCTGACTTTCCTGGAACCAAAAATAGCAGAAAACAGGCAACTGGCACTGTGGCATCTTGTTAATAGGTTAGTCCAGGAAAGTGTATAAAAAGTACTCCAAAGTGTGGACAAAACAAAATAAATTAGATAAAACCAAGCATGGAACATCAAAAATTATAGATACGTTTGCAACGTATCAACATCCCCAAGCTTAACTCCTGCTCGTCCTCGAGTAGGTAAGTGATAAAAAGAAAGAATAATTTTTTAGGTGACATGCACCATCATAAACTTGATCAAAGTATTTGTAAAACATTGATAGCTAGGATCATAGTACTTCAATCATAACATGAAAGACAAAGTTCTAGCAATAAGACAAACAAACTATGTTGCAACATGAAAAGGCACAAACAAAAGATTAATGAATAACAATGCTTTGCAAGACGTCTGTTTGTTTCACAGAAAGAAAACATAGCATAGTAGTATTCAGCTTGTCCCTCATAGAGTAGTAAACATAAATGCACAGGACACCTTCAAAGTTCATAAGAGTGACTAGATACAAATAGTTTAAAATAAGCAATATCAAAGTTATGCATCAATCAACAAGTCTTGGGACAATGCACATAGAACTAAGAATGGCCACTATGCTCTCAAAGTAGGTGCATAAAGGTAGAAGGCGGAGCCTCAACAAAAAAGTAAAAGAAAAGCCTTCATAGAAGGAAGTAGGGATTCAAGTCCCATAAAGAGCTTCCAAAAATTATGGTACTTTTTAGCTTTCAGCTCTCATTCCCCCTATCATAAGCATCTTGAAGTGATTAAGGTTAAAGTGAACAAACTATGGTGTATATGCTTGACGAAGTATAAGTTGGAAATCTCATATCCCTTGAATACGAGGGCCGCTCCTCATGATGCTCAAGTTTAGTCACCGGTAAGTTCTTGTCATCGTAAGTACATGTGTATCATAGAGAACCGCCAACAGGGTACCCCTTGCCCGATGATATGGAAGAATCCCCATATCAAAATGACAAGGCAAGCAGACAATGAGCATCTCAGCAATCTTCTTATTTACCATGGGAATATGGTGCTTTTTTCTCTCTTTCCTCTTTTCATAATCTCTTTTTTTTCTTTTCTCTTTTTTTCTCAATATCTGACTCTTTTTTTATAAGAAGAATGCTTCATAGACAGCTCATTATGGTTACGCTGCATGTTTCCCCCATGACAACATGGATTAGACTAGCGGCCCAGGCGTTTCTCTTAACACATATACATGACTCCATGGACTTACAAGCTCCCGTTTCATTTCACACCGACGACATCCATAGACAAAAGAGCATGATATCAACTAGGTACAAAGTACAAGTGCAATGTTGAAAGCGTTCCCCATGACAACATGGTTCTGCTAATCCCCAACAAATAAGTGCAAGCATATACAACATAGACGACACGATGGTTCAAGTTTATTAAGGGCAAGAAAAGTAAAGTGTGCCATCAAGTTCGTGAGGGCTTTAATCACTAGTTTTCTCATAACAAGTTTCAGAAGGTAGATAAAAACATGAATATACTTGGAATAGCAAATGCTAATAGGTAGGTATGGTGGACTCTTTGGAATAACTTGGTTTTATTTGGAGTTGGATGCATGAGTGGAATTCATACTTGGTTATGGAGGCTAGCAAAAGACTAGGAGCGACCAACTAAGAGAGCAATAATGGCCATAATCATGCAAAGCGACAAAACATCATTAATTAAAGCATAAAATGATATTACAAGTTGGAAACTAAAGGGTCATAAAGGCTATGGTGACTTGGGATAGTCTTAACATGGTGTGAGCATGCGCCAAGTCAACCCAAATAAAGCATCAAAGGAGAATACCACAATATTATGCTTTTATATGCTAAAACAATGCATGCTTCTTTCAAGGCACATTAAGCAATCTCAATTGTTTATAACATGTCATGCTACAAAAAAGAATACTAAGAATAAAGCCAAAACAATATCGAGCATGGCATGACAAAGCATAGGCCACAGTCAAAAACAAACTCTCTTTAGCACTTAAACATGAACTTTTCTACTCTTTTCTAATCCAAACCAAACTATTTGAAACCAATGTATGACAGAGGGGGTCCAACCAATTTATTCATCAAACTAGGCAAACCAAGCAAATGAAAAACCAAAACGAAAATGAAAAAGAAGATGCTCCAAGAACAACACAACTGTGCATGAAACAATAAAAATGAAGTGTTTGGAAGAAACCTGGGATTTTTATTGACGAAGAGGGGGATGCCTTGGGCATCCCCAAGCTTGGACGCTTGTACTTCTTGGATATTTCTTGGGGTGACACGCGTTCATCCCCAAGCTTGAGCTTTAGTCCATCCTTCATGTCATTACTCATTTCTTCCATACACCTGAAATTTTTCCTTCATACAAAACTTCACACAATCTCTATTAGCAACATTAGTGCACTCAAGATAATAAGTCTTTAGGTTCAGTTTCAACAACATAAAACTTCCATTAAACACAATCTACTGTAGCACTTCCCTCAAAAAGCTCAATTCCCCAAAATAACTCAAAAAGGAACCAACAAGAAGCAAATGGAAATAATGGCAGAAATCTGTCAAAACAGACCAACAGGTAAAGACGAATTTTTTCGAAGACCTTCTGTTGCTCAAATCGAAAAGTGTTGAACTAACGAAAGTTATATAACAACTTGGGGCAGTAGCACAAAAATTCACACCTCCAAAGGACGTACAGAGATTTTACACGAATTTTTATGGTGAAGCATAGAAATCTGTTTCGGGGCAGCAACTTTCCCAATCATTACTTCTCTCTCATTAGAGGTTACTCTTGGTACAAAAAGCAAATAAAAAGGATAAGGAGAGTTTATTACTGAAGTAATAACTTCCAAGACTCATCTAAAACTTTTGGGTTATCTTCCAATAAGTTTTTTCTTTAACGCCTTTAAGTTAGGCATGATAGTTTAAGAAGATGCTCACATAAGAAATATGAATTGAAGTAAAAGAGAGCATCAAGAAGCAGATTCAAAACATATTTAAGTCTAACCCACTTCCTATGCATAGGAATCTTGAAAAGAAACAACTCATGAAAGCACAAAGCAACAAGCATAGTAAAGCAAAACAAGTGTAACTTCAAGACTTTCAACATAAAGAGGGGAAACATAATATGATTAAGATGCATAAAACCATCTTTTCCTCTCTCATAATAACTTTCAGTAGCATCATGACTAAAATTAACAATATAACTATCACAGAAAACATTCTTATCATGAGCCACATGCTTAAAATAATTAATACTCTCCACATAAACATAGTCATTCTTATTAATTGTAGTGGGAGCAAATTCAACAAAATAGCTATCATTATTATTCTCATCACCATAATCATCAAATATAGGAGGCATATTGTAATCATAATTAATTTTTTCCTCAATAGTAGGTGGACTGAAAATATCATATTCATCATTGTAATCATCATATATTGGAGGTTTTGTATCATCATAAGCAATAGAATAGCTATCTTCCAAAGCTGGGGAACTAAAAAGATCATTTTCATAAAAACTAGCTTCCCCAAGTTTAGACTTTTCCATAGCATTAGCAATAATGGTGTTCAAAGAATTCATACTAATAACATTGCTATTAGCACGCAAATAAAGTTCCATAGGTTTTTTAATTTTCTCTTCAAACACTTCATGTCCTAACTCAAGATAAATACTATAAAGCTCTCTAATTTTGTTGTTGTTTTCCATTAAGCCTAACTAGTGAAAACGAGAAACAAAAAGACAAAATTGCAGAATCTAAAGGAAATAACTTCGAGCACTCACACAGGAGGATGTGAGTACCTTTTACCTTACCTCACCGGCAACGGCGCCAGAAAATAGCTTGATGTCTACGCACTTCTATTCTTGTAGACAGTTGTTGGGCCTCCAAGTGTAGAGGTTTGTAGAACAGCAACAAGTTTTCCCTTAAGTGGATCACCCAAGGTTTATCGAACTCAGGGAGGAAGTGGTCAAAGGGATCCCCTATCAAGCAACCCTGCAATCAAGATACAAGAAGTCTCTTGTGTCTCCAACACACCCAAGACACTTGTCAGGTGTATAGGTGCACTAGTTCGGCGAAGAGATAGTGAAATACAAGTGGTATAGATAATTATAAGTGGTAACGGTGATAGAAAATATCTTGATGGCATGGAAAAGACTAAAGTAAAACTAAAATAAAGATAGAATCAAGCAAACATGTAATAGATCTAATAGCAAACGGTGTTTCAGTGCTTAGAAACAAGGCCTAGGGATCATACTTTCACTAGTGAACACTCTCATATAAATATATTCTTCTTTATGATACTACGCTGAACTACTCTCCGGTGGGACACTCTAATCCATGGTAGGGCTATAACAGCACACCTCAAAGTAAGCCTTTCCCATCTAGATAACCTCACATTGTCACCTTGAGCACTAGATGGTTCAAACAAACACCACAATTTCATAAAGACATCCAACTCCAAATATAACTCATAACAAGTATTTGTAATCTCTAGCCTAAGTGCCACCATGGTGTGCACACTGTCAACTTCACACACATGGGGAGAGCAAAGATCTATTAAAGCACTTGAGTAGCAAGGTAGATCTATAGATTACAAGCTCATGATCTCAATAAGATCATGCATAGAGAGAGAGAGAGATGAACACATAGCTACCGGTAGAACCCTTAGCCTCGAGAGAGAACTACTCCCTCCTCATCATGGGAATAAGCAACGGTGATGGAGATGGTGGTGGAGATCAATGGAGATGGCTCTGGCACTTCCCGCCCGGTGAGCCTTGAACAGGCTTTCCCCCTCCTCCCTTCTCCCTTCGGCGGCTGCTTCGGAACTTTTCGTGGTTTTTGCATCGGGAGGCATCTTATAGGCGAAGAGGCAAGGTCGGTGGGCGGCCAGGGGACCCACACCACCTAGTGGCGCGGCCAGGGCTAGCCCGCGCCACCATATGGTGTAGCCACCCTGTGGCCCCTCTGCGTCTCGTCTTCTGGCTCCATGAGTCTTCTGGTAAAATATCGACTTTGGCTTTTGTTCGGTACAATTTCGAGAATATTGATTTTCTGACTTTCCTGGAACCAAAAGCAGCAGAAAATAGGCAACAGGCACTGTGGCATCTTGTTAATAGGTTAGTCCAGGAAAGTGTATAGAAAGTACTCCAAAGTGTGGACAAAACATAAGAAGTAGATAAAACCAAGCATGGAACATCAAAAATTATATATACGTTGCAACGTATCAATGATGGCGGCTACAAACTCTTTCGTGGAATTTTGATTGGGTACTTAGGGTTTTCGTCCCGGGAGGCTTTGATAGGCGAAGGGGCAAGGTCGGTGGAGCACCAGGGGGCCCACACCCCTAGTGCACGCCTCAGCAAGCATCGCCACCGTGTGGGCTGCCACAGTGCGCCACGTCGTCTCCCCTCCGGACTCCATGTTGCTTTGGGTAAAATATTGACTTTGGCTTTTGTCCGGTCCAATTCCAGGAATATTTCCTTACTAGCTTTTCTGAAACCAAAAATAGCAGAAAATAGGCAAATGGCACTATGGCATCTTGTTAATAGGTTAGTTCCAGAAAATGTATAAAAATACTCCAAAGTGTGGACAAAACATAAGAAAGTAGATATAAAACAAGCATGGAACATCAAAAATTATAGATACGTTTATGATGTATCAGGCGCGCGGCGAGCAAGTCGACTAGGAGAACGTTAGATCCTCTGTCCCAATCAACTCCAAAGGCCAAGAAGTTGATTTGAAGCCTTTCATTAAGAGAGCCAAGAAATACTCTCGGTTGCTTCTGGGCATAAGCTCAGGTCTAGAGAAATCAGCTGCCCCTTCTTCGACTGGTGCTCCTTCTTCGGTTGCTGTCGCTGCTTTAGCTAGTGGTCCTTCTGCTAGTGCAACTATTTTCTTGGAGAAATCAACTATGTAGCTTTGTTTTGTAGTTTTCCGTGTTTCCTCTACTACTATTGTAATGAATACTGAACTTATCATGTTGCTGGAATGCTTCCTTTTGATGAAAACAAAATTTCTGTATATATGCATATGAGTGGATTTTTATTTGCTGAAGGTCTTCTATTTTTCATGTGCCTTGCCAGATTTTGAGTGATTCGGTGGCTCCTCCTGCACCTGTGTAGACATCGGATGCAACCCCGTCCTCATTTGGGATGGGTGTAGCCGAGACTGCTATTGTACCTACGGTAGACCCGCCGTTATATGCTGAAAAAATTGAGCAGGTGAAGAAGCTTGAGAGAAAACTTCGGGTCGTTCAATCAATGGTGGATGTTGCTCAGTCGAAGACGCGCTAGGACCTTGATCGTGAGGCCTACTTTTTGGACGAGATTTCCAGGGCGAGTGAAAAGATGCTATGTAAGTCCTTTTTACTTTTGCCTCCCGATGCTCCCCTTTTTGCAGGATGCCAATGTTTTTTATTTTTTGTTTTGTAGGCATTTGATTGTGCGACAGGGAAGAAACCCAACATCTGTGCAACCAAATTCAAGCTCTTGTGTCTGCTTCCCAAAATTCTGGGACATACTTTTGGATTGATCACCATCGTGCTTATGCTGTGGCTTTGCTCCAGGATCGTGTATCCGATGTGGAGCAATTTGTCAAGTGCTGTCGTAGATCCCTGGCCATCGTTTACAATGCCATGTTTCCTCAGGATCCCCAGCCTCAGACTTTAGCTGATTTGATGGCAAAGTTTCGATAGGGTTAACGGATTCATCATTTTGTAAAGCTTCAACTTGTGAAGGGTGCCAAACTTGCTCTGTCTTGGGTGCGTGCGCATCATCCGACGCTAGTTTGGCTGTCATATCATCGGGGCTACCTTCTCCTTCTGATGGTGGTTTTGTTAGTATGACACCTCACTATGCCGCAGCTTGTAGTCCTGCGATTAGGATTGTCTGGAGGTGCCTAGAGGTAGACCATGAGTTTTTTATGGACTATGCTATCTAATTGTTTCTGCTCTTGTTGTGTACTTTAGTACTTTTATGAGAAATATTGTATACGGCTATTTCATACTTGTCAAAAAGGTTGTATGCTTATATGAGATTTTGATTGTATGTTGTATCCTTTTGTACGGGTCCCGACAAATTGATGCCCTTTGCACGATTGCCTTCATGTGCCTTAGGAACTTTATGCCGAGAAGTACTGTCTTTATTCATTGCTAAGTATAAAGGGATACATTGCATGGGTGTGTTCGCTTGGCCGTTGGCCTTATTGAATATAGAAATATATAATAGTAAAGAATTTTCCTAAAAATTGTGGCTTCTATCTTGAGATGCTCCATCACACCCCTTGTTGACTTGGATGAGGGTGTCATCTTTTTTGACTGGAGGCGCCATGTCTGCACGGTGGACCAGAGAGAAAAGTAGTTGGTTTACTGGATTGCTTGTACTTGGTAAACCGACAAGTCTGCCTTCTTATGCGGGACCGGAAGTGGAGGCCGAATAAGTAGCTTTTGCAGGTGCGCGGTGCTCCTGATTTTCTGGGGTTCGCTCGCTGCGTCCTTCGTGTAGTAGTTCTTCATCCGCTATTTTTAGTTGGCCAAATTGTGTCTCCATCCTGAAGGATTCTAATATTTTGTTGAATTCTCAATCACAGCTTTCCGAACTGCTGAAGCTTCCTTTTACTATTATGACCCCATTGGGGGCTGGTATTTTTAGCATCAGGTATGCATAATGGGGTACTACCATGAATCTAGCGAAAGCTGGTCGTCCCAGGATCGCGTGGTATTGTGATGGCCAGTCCATGACTTTGAACACCAGTTTTTCGTGCCTGAAGTTGCTTCTTGATCTCAAGACTATGTTAAGGTGCACTTTACCCAGAGGAGTTTCGGCTTTGCCTGGAACTATTTCGTGGAACATTGTATCTGTTGGTGCTAGATTTGTGAGAGACCAATTCATTGCACGTAGAGTTTTGGCATAAATGAGGTTGATGCTGCTCCCTGCATCCAAGAAAACCTTGCTCATGTCAAACCCGCCGATTTGTGCCTCCATTATTAGTGCTGATTGACCAGGTCATGGGACCCGAAGTGGGTGGTCAGCTCTGTTGAAGGTTATTTCTTGTTCTAACCAATGAAGATACTCCGGCGTAGGGGTGGTGCTGTTTCTGCCATGTTTACTTGTCTGGTGATCAACTTTTGTGTTCTATTAAAGGGTCGTCCTTTCTGGATCATCGACATTGCTCCCTTTGATCTAGGGTAGTCATCTTCTTGGTTTGTTGTGTTTTGCGGTTGTCCTGCTAGCGGATGCCCCGGTGGTGGTGGTGCACCGATAGCAAAAGCGCCAGTTGTAGTAACGTAGCCTCAGTTTGCGTTGCATAGCTCTTGCATTTTTAAGAATGTTTGGCAATCCTTTAGGAGGCGATTGGATCACCTTTTCCCTGTTGAGTTGATGTAGAAGTGCATATTGCATGGCCCTTCCAACATTTGTCCTGTTGACATAGGTGGGTCTCAATTTGTTAGTTGGTACCATTGCTACGACTGGCTTCCACCAGCGCCACCCTTGCTACTGGGGTACCCATTGTTGTAATCATCACTTTGTCTATTGTCCCCTCTAGAGAAACCGGCTGCAACATAACTTGGTGTGCTATACCCATCATTGTTTCGTCGCCTTCTATCGTTATTGCGCTTGTCCCTGTCTTCTTCAGGTGAATAGGCTCTTTTGTTGTGTAATGCGTCTTCTCCATCGGCCCATCGGTTGGCTATGTAATGCGTCTTCTCCATCGGCCCATGGTTGGCTATGTCCATCAGCTGCAAAATTGTCCTTGGTTTGATTTGTCCTAGCTCTTCAATGAATTCTTGCCGTCAAAGTCCATCATTGAAAGCATCAATTGCTCTTTCATTGGATATGGTTTCAGCTGAGTTTTTGATAATGTTCCACCGCTGAAGGAAAGCTCGTATTGGCTCTCTTGGTTTTTGTTTACAAGCTTGCAATTGTTCCAGAGACGCGGGTCGCTTGAAAGTGGACTAGAAATTTTAGATGAACTTGTCCTCCAGGTTGTTCCAGCTGTTGATAGAAATCTTTGGGTAGTTGTTTTAGCCAGGAGCAGGCTGCGCCAGTTAGGTGCAGCTATAAACTTTGCATTCTGGTAGCCTTGGAGCCACCTTATAGCTTGACTATTGCCAGATAATCTGTTAACCAGGCTTCAGGCTCTTGGAGGCAATCATATTTCTGACGATCGTGAGGTAATTTGAAATCTTTTGGTACTAGAGTATTGCGAACCAGTCGGGTAAAGGAACTGGCTCCACATAGTTCTTGCTCTTCCTCACTTTCACCGTCAAAGTATCTTTGGATCCTACGCTCTTCCCTGGATTGATTGATCCTTCGTTGTGTAATATCGTTTCTTGCATCGTTCCATGTCTCTAATCTTGAGAAGTGGACCCGATGTGGTGATCGCGATCTTCGGGTGTGGCCTATTAGCCGAGGGCTGCTACAATGGCATGAGGATCTGCCGGGTTGTCGCGTGGTTTTCTGCTCTGCCTGCACGAGAGATGCTCCTACCATGTAGAGGTTCACCAGGGCGGAGTGGTGGAGGGCCGCACGAGGATTGTCACGTGAAGGTTGAGTTGTGATCAGATATGTTTGTGCAACCACAATTGCTGCTTGGCTCATTTTTGCCTTGATATTTCCTGCTTGATCTATGGACATAAACGACATATTTAGGTCTCGGATTAGTTCGCTTCTTTCTATTTCGGGGATGTTCTATAGTCGAGATGTTCCCCTTCTTGGTGGTGCTTCTCCTATTATGCTTCTTGATCCTCGGGTAGAGCTCAACTGTGCCCATTGTAGGCTGGATTCATTGGTAAGCCTTTTTATTTCATCGAGCCGCCTTTGCATCCTTAGCAGGTCTTTTTTTATGATGAAGCAAATATCGATATGCCAGTAGATATTCACGTGTGGCATCGGCTGTCATGGGGACTGCACCTGAAATTGGAGCTCTTGCTTTTTGCCATGCTTCGGCTGGTAGCCAGAGAGTTTGCCTCTCGCCTCCACATGGTTCTCATCCTCCCAAGGTTACGAGGTTGTTTGTTGGGTCTTTCCTATTTCTGTGATTTCCTTTATTTCCGTGGTTTCCTGCATTATCGCTTGATAGGATATTGTCAGGGTTAAAAATAGGATTATTGTTGGAGTCTTGCTGAGTTGATGCATCTCCGATGATCACACAGACTTGGTGCTAGGTAATATATGAATTGGTGACGTCGTCATCTGAATTGAGGGACACACTGTCGGGTGGATCAGTGAAGTCCATTAGTTTTTGTTCTAGGTAGATTTTTGCCATCCTTATCCCAAAGTTGATGCTTTCACTGCTTCCCTTGGTTTCAGAGTTTGCTAGGCTTGTTCCATGTGGTGGAGTTAATAGGAACTCTGATCTGAAGGAGAGATTGTCGTAAAGACCATTAAGGTCCTCCAGATCTGCCTCATCATGCTTGTTTTCTTCTGGTGTTTTGATTTCTGCCGTGACCTCCATGGAGGATCCGATAGATGATGTTGGTATCACTGTAAGCATAATCTTTTCCACTGACGGTTCGATGTAATCAAGGCCGAAGGGTGTGATTCTTGGGGGTCTTCTACTTGGAAGTGGAAGCTTCCGATGATTAGATCAGATCCACCGTTGAATTCAGCGGGTACTATCACAGGGGTGGGCAGGTGTGGAACTTCTTTTGTTGGGTTGCTGTTTGGAAAAGAGAGTTCTGCCGAATCGATGGTTCTAGCGTTCAAGTTTCCCACAAATGGCGCCAATTGACGAGGTGTGATCTCGACAATGTCAATGAAGAAGGACTTAGGGTTTTGCGGAAAAGAGAATGCAGGGGATTTCGTTGGATGTCAGGAGAACAATGGAGTCAAAGTCGCCTAAATATTTGGTGGATCGTACTATTACAAATCACTTGGGGATTGTTCGATAATCTTTGCATAGGCTTCTTCCGTCCTATATATAATAGGAAGGGTCTCAAAGCTATATGCGCATAGGTTACATGTATGTAATTACAATACCAACATGATGTCGGTCTTTTTCCCTCTTTCCTAATACAACTATAGCCTTTGTCGGTTGCTCCTTTTGGGCCATCATCTTCACTCTTCATGGGCCGTAAGTCTTTCTTCAGGCCTGGGTAGCGAATCATAGGTACCCGAGTATTCATACCTATGTCAGAGGAAGTATTATTATTTATAAATAATAAAAATACATATAATATACCAAAATGATCACAGAAAGAATATCTATATGTTAAAAATATAATCTTCTACTTTTGAAATAATTTAAAACAAAATGATCTTATAGAATCTATTTAAATATTTTCTTTATTTTTATTTCATAAAAAGGCTATATAGAATTATTTATGTATTTACTATTATTCATTTAAAGTCTTGATGTAGTAACAATCTCAATTTATGCTTATATGAAGCAAAAGTGGATCCAACAATTTTAAAATGCATTTCCGAAAACTACCATTCATAAATAATTGTATATTGTCTTCTAAAAAGATTTTATCAATTATAAAATCATCAAAAATAATATTTGGACTTATTAAATATTTCTCTTACCACTTCTTATTCAAGTTTATAACTTTATTTAAGTTTATAACTTTATTTAGAATCTAAAGAAGAATCATTAATATCTAAATTTATACCATATTCATGTTATAAAATGTAGTCACTAATTCGTAAGTAGATAAAATATTTTATTCACTTATAATATCAACAAAACACTACTCAAAAAAATTATACTACTTTTATCTAAACCTTTATTAAATATTATGAAGTAAATAGAATATGGTACCATCACATATGAATGTCCCACAAATTCCAAATACAAGTAATATGCCTTACTCATTTATAACAATGGTTTCTTTAATAGTAAGTAGAGTTGGAAAAACCCTAATAGTACCTATTTGCAAGTTTAATGCTTTTACTTTGTAAAATAAGCTTTTATTAAAAAATTATTCTTTTAAGATGCATTAAAAGTAAGTTTTAAGCAATTCCTTAAAGACTAATATAATAACAAATCTCTATATAAGAAGTCTTTGAGTATCATTCGACACCTGAATGTTTTTTATTGTATATTACTTTGTTGTACCTATAAGTGTTTCACACACTCTCACAAGCCTAATAAGAAGCACAAGTGTGAAACTGACCTAAAACGACAACACATTCTAAAGAAACTGTATCTAGTTCCCAAAACCCTAGGTCATCGACATTATTCTAGGGAGTTTTAGTTTACCAAATTGCATTACATTACTTATGCATAATAGCATCTTGCTTCTTTAAACATTAGTCCTTATCGGACCAATGATACAGTTATTAGATATTGGATCTTATATTGTCTCGAAGACCGTGATTGCATAATCTTGTAATCACAAAGGCAAGTTCACACTTGCTCATGTCCTTTGGTTATTTTATATCAAGTATTTGCAATATATTATTGTTATCACTTGAATTTCAAAAAGGACGTGGAAAAACACTATTTTCTTGTCTAATATGAACTATTGGTTACTGATCCAGGGTGATCAGTTAATCTATTATGACTAGCAATGGAACCACCATTGCATGGGAATGTATCATCTAGGATTTGACAACAAATATCGCTAGTGATTCTCGCGTTAACCATGAGATCTATATGGGCTTTAGGGAAGTCAGCTGGATCGTCTTCCTTTCGTGTGTCAGCAAACAACCTTTACGCGACGCTGAGATTCCTTGCGTGGATCCAGCAACATGGGTGGGCACCCTTAGAGCCCTGCGGTTTTGGTGTCTAGATTATCTATGAGAGCTGCTAGAGGTACGGTCGGTCCTTTTTAAAGGATCCTATCAGGGGCACAACCGGCTCATGGAGCCCTCAGGGGCCTATTAGAGTTATACCGGTCTGAAAGGGGGCTTAACAGAGATGTGATGGCTTGAAGGATCATGTTAGCATGTGGGGTCACAGAGAAGGGCAGGATCGGCTTGGGTTCTTATACTAGGCCTCACACCAAAGGAAGTGTGAATGGGAAAGTATGCCCGGTTGTGCAACATGGATAAGAATCTCTCATGGGTAAAGCAACGCACCCACGTAGAGTGTAAAAGAGTGTAACATGTTACTCCCTGTTCCAGGAAGGAGCTATGAGCACGGTAGGAAAGGAGCTCCATGAAGTTCTGGTAAACCTGTGAAGGCTGACAGACATAGCTTTTTAGAGTACAAGCAATCTTTGAAGAAATTTTATGAAAACCTGCATAGCCTATGACCTATGGTCTACGGCTGTAGATAGTGCATCAAACGTGAACTTGCTGAGTATGCTCATACTCAACTGTACCTTCTTAATCCTTGCTAGATCTTAGTGAAGGAGATATGCCCTAGAGGCAAATAATAAAGGGGTTTATTATCATATCTCTTTAGTTCATAATAGTTTTATATCATGCTATAACTGTATCAAGCGGAAACATAGATACATGTGTGGTACATAAACAAACTCAGGTCCCTAGTAGCCTCTATTTGACTAGGTTATTGGGCAACTGATGATCAAGGTTTCCAGATCATGGTGCTATGAGAGCCAACTAACAATGAAGTCATATCATCTAGACCGATGGGATGGACATTTCCCACCGATAATTATTTCCACATGATCATGTCACTTAGTTCACGTTGCAATTGTCAGAAATGGAGTGTCCTAATCCTTAGACTGTGAGATCATATTAATCACTGTTACCAGTGGATTGCTTTGTCTGCATCAATCGTCATTTCCATGACTGGGTGATACGTTGCTAATGTATCCATAATTTTTGATGTTCCATGCTTCGTTTTATCTAATTTCTTATGTTTTGTCCACACTTTGGAGTACTTTTCATATGATTTATTAGACTAACCTATTAACAAGAGCCACAGCGACAGTTGCATGTTTTCTGCTGTTTTTGGTTCCAGAAAGTCAGAAAATGAATATTCTCGGAATTGGACCGGACAAAAGCCAAAGTCGTTATTTTCTCGGAAGATTCACGGAGCCAGAAGGTGAGACGAAGGGGGGCCACAGGGTGGCCAAACCACCCCTAGGCGCGGGTCCCCCCAGGCCGCGCCAGGGCATGGTGTGGGCCCCCTGGCCGACCACCGACCTTGCCCCTTCGCCTATAAAATCCTCCCGATGCAAAAACCCTAAGTCGTCAAGCCTCCAGCCACGAAAAGTTCCGTAGCACCGCCGCTACGAAGGGGAGATTTGGGGGACATAAAGTCTCTGTTCCGGCACCCTGTCGGGACAGGGAAGTGCCCCCGGAGCCATCTCCATCGATCTCCACCACCATCTCCATCACTGTTGATGATTCCCATGATGAGGAGGGAGTAGTTCTCTCTCGAGGCTAAGGGTTCTACCAGTAGCTATGTGTCCATCGCTCTCTCTATGCATGATCTTATTGAGATCATGAGCTTGTAATCTATAGATTTAGCTTCCTACTCAAGTGCTTTAATAGATCTCTTCTCTCCCCATGTGTGTGAAGTTGATAGTGTACACACCATGGTGGCACTTAGGCTAGAGATTACAAATACTTGTTATGAGTTATATTTGGAGTTGGATGTCTTTATGAAATTGTGGTGTTTGTTTGAACCATCTAGTGCTCAAGGTGATAGTGTGGGGTTATCTAGATGGGAAAGGCTTACTTTGAGGTGTGCTGTTATAGCCCTACCATGGATTAGAGTGTCCAACCAGAGAGTAGTTAAGAGTAGTATCATAAAGAGAAGATATTTATATGAGAGTGTTCACTAGCCAAAGTATGATCCCTAGGCCTTGTTTCTAAGCATTGAAACACCATTTGCAACTAGATCTATTACATGTTTGCTTGCTTCCATCTTTTTGCCTTTAGTCTTTCCTCCCGTCAAGCTATTTTTTGGCACCGTTGTCTTATATCCATACCACTTGTATTTCACTATCTCTTCGCCGAACTAGTGCACCTATACACCTGACAAGTGTATTGGGTGCGTTGGGGACACAAGAGACTTCTTGTATCTTGATTGTATGGTTGCTTGAGAGGGGATACCTTTGACCAGTTCCTCCCTGAGTTCGATAAACCTTGGGTGATCCACTTAAGGGAAAACTTGCTGCTGTTCTACAAACCTCTGCACTTGGAGGCCCAACAACTGTCTACAAGAATAGAAGTGCGTAGACATCAAGCTATTTTCTGGCGCCGTTTCCGGGGACTGAAGAAGAAGAAACTCCCACGTCAGCCACGCGCCAACAAGTATTTTCTGGCGCCGTTGCCGGGGAGGTAAGGTAAAAGGTACTCACATCCTCTGGTGTGAGTGCTCGAAGTTATTTCCTTTAGATTCTTTTCACTAGTTAGGCTTAATGGAAAACAACAACAAAATTAGAGAGCTTTGTAGTATTTAACTTGAGTTAGGACATGAAGTGTTTGAAGAGAAAATTAAAAAACCTATGGAACTTTATTTGCATGCTAATAGCAATGTTATTAGTATGAATTCTTTGAACACCATTATTGCTAATGCTATGGAAAAGTCTAATCTTGGGGAAGCTGGTTTTGATGAGCATGATATTTTTAGTCCCCCAAGCACGAAGGAGAAAATTTACTTTGATGATACTATACCTCCAATATATGATGATTACAATGATGAATATGATATTTTCAGTCCACCTACTATTGAGGAGAAAATTAATTATGATTACAATATGCCTCCTATATTGGATGATTATGGTGATGAGAATAATAATGATAGCTATTTTGTTGAATTTGCTCCCACTATAATTAATAAGAATGGCTATGCTTATATGGAGAGTAATAATTATTATATGCATGTGGCTCATGATAAGAATGTTTTATGTGATAGTTATACTGTTAATTTTATTCATGATGCTATTGGAAGTTATTATGAGAGAGGGAAACATGGTTTTATGTATCTCAATAATATTAAGTTTCCCCTCTTTATGTTGAAAGTCTTGAAGTTGCACTTGTTTTGCTTTCCTATGCTTGTTGCTTTGTGCTTTCATGACTTGTTTCTTTACAAGATTCCTATGCATAGGAAGTGGGTTAGACTTAAATGTGTTTTAAATTTGTTTCTTGATGCTCTCTTTTACTTAAATTCATATTTCTTATGTGAGCATCTTCTCAAACTATCATGCCTAACTTAAAGGCATTAAAGAAAAGTACTTATTGGGAGATAACCCAAAAGTTTTAGTTGAGTCATGGAAGTTATTGCTTCAGTAATAACCTCTCCTTATCATTTTTGTGTGGTTTTTGTGCCAAGAGTAACCTCTAATGAGAGAGAAGTAATGCTTGGGAAAGTTGTTGTCCCGAAACAGATTTTTGTGTTTCGCTGTAAAAAAATCGTGACAAATCTCTGTACGTCGTTTTGATGCGTGAATTTCTGTTATTCTTCCCCAGGTTGTTACCTAACTTTCGTTAGTTCAACACTTTTCAATTTGAGCAACAGAAGGTCTTCGAAAAAATGGTTTTTACCTGCTGGTCTGTTTTGACAGATTTCTGCCATTATTTGCATTTGCTTCTTGTTGGTTCCTTTTTTAGTTCTCTTTGGGGAATTGAGATTTTTGAGAGAAGTGCTTCAGTAGCTTGTGTTTAATTGGAAGTTTTATTGGTGTTGAAACTGAACCTAAAGACTTATTATCTTGAGTGCACTAATGTTGCTAATAAAGATTGTGTGAAGTTTTGTATGAAGGAAAAATTTCAGGTGTATGGAGATAATGATGTAATGAGATGAAGAATGGACTAAAGCTCAAGCTTAGGGATGCCACCCCGTGTCACCCCAAGAATTATCCAAGAAATACAAGCGTCAAAGCTTGGGGATGCCTTGGGCATCCCCTTCTTCATCAATAAAAATCTCAGGTTTCTTCCAAACACTTCATTTTTATTGTTTCATGCATAGTTGTGTTGTTATTGGAGCGTCTTCTTTTTCGTTTTCATTTTGGTTTTTCATTTGCTTGGTCTTCTTAGTTTGCTTGAATAAATTGGCTGGACCCCCTCTTTCATACATTGGTTTTCAAATAGTTTGGTTTGGATTGGAAAAGAGTAGGAAAAGTTCATGCTTAAGTGGTAAAAGGAGCTTGTTTTTTATTGTGTCCTATGCTTTGTCATGCCATGCTTGATATTGTTTTGGCTTTATGCTTAGTTATCTTTGCTGTAGCATGACATGTTATAAACAATTGATATTGCTTAATGTGCCTTGAAAGAATCATGCGTTGTTTTAGCATATTAAAGCATAGTATTGTGGTATTCTCCTTTGATGCTCTATTTGGTTTGACTTGGCACATGCTCACACCATATTATGACTATCCCGAGTCACAATAGCCTTTATGATCCTTTAGTTTTGAACTTGTAGTATCACTTTATGCTTTGATCAATGATGTTTTGTCGCTCTGCATGATTATGGTCATTATTGCTCTCTTAGTTGGTCGCCCCCAGTCTTTTGCTAGCCTCCATACCAAGTATGAGTTCCACTCATGCATCCAACTCCTAAAACCAAGTTATTCCTAAGAGTCCACCATACCTACCTATTAGGATTTCCTATTCCAAGTATATTCATCTTTTTATCTACCTTCTGAATTAAACTTGTTATGAGAAAACTAGTGATTAAAGCTTTCACAAACTTGATGGCACACTTTACTTTTCTTGCCCTTAATAAACTTGAACCATTGTGTCGTCTATGTTGTATATGCTTGCACTTATTTGTTGGGGATTAGCAGAACCATGCTGTCATGGGGAACGCTTTCAACATTGCACTTGTACTTTGTACCTAGTTGATATCATGAACTTTTGGTTATGGATGTCATCGGTGTGAAATGAAAGGGCAGCTTGTAAGTCCATGGAGTTATGTATATGTGTTAGAGAAATGCTTGGGCTGCTGGTCTAATCCAGGTTGTCATGGTGGAAACCTGCACTGTAACCATAATGAGCTGTCTATGAAGCATTCTTCTTATAAAAAAGAGTCAGATATTGAGAAAAAGAGAAAAAAGAAAAAAGAGATATGAGAAAAGAGGAAAGAGAGAAAAAGCACCATATTCCCATGGTAAATAAGAAGATTGCTGAGATGCTCGTTGTCTGCTTGGCTTGTCATTTTGATATGGGGATTCTTCCGTATCATCAGGCAAGGGGTACCCCGTTGGCGGTTCTCTATGATGCACATGTACTTACGATGACAAGAACTTACCGGTGACTAAACTTGAGTAGCATGAGGAGCGGCCTGATACATTGCAAATGTATCTATAATTTTTGATGTTACATGCTTGGTTTTATCCACTTTCTTGTGTTTTGTTCCAACTTTGGAGTACTTTTCATATGATTTCTTGGACTAATCTATTAACAAGAGCCACAGTGCCAGCTGCCTGTTTTCTACTGTTTTTGGTTCCAGGAAAGTCAGAAAATGAATATTCTCGGAATTGGACAGGACAAAAGCCAAAGTGCCTATTTTTCCGGAAGGTATCAAGTGCCAGAATACGAGACGGAGAGGGGCCAGGGGCAGGCCACACCACCTGGCCGCGCGGCCAGGCCTGGCCCATGCCAGGGGGTGGTGTGGTGGCTCCCGGCACTCCCTCAGCCTCTCCTTCCCCCTATAAGTTGCCCTCGGGACGAAAACCCTAAGGACCCGATCAAAAATCCACGAAAGAGTCTGTAGCCGCCGTCATCTCCATCCCTAGATCGGGAGCGATCTGAAGCTCTTCCGGCACCACTGGGAGAGGGAATTCACCCTGGAGGCCTTCTTCATCACCATGCAAGCCTCTGGTGTGATGCGTGAGTAGTTCATCCTTGGACTACGGATCCATGTAGTAGCTAGATGGCTGGTTTCTCCTCCTTTGTGCTTTCATGTTTAGATCTCGTGAGCTCCGTTCATGATCAAGATCATCTATTTGTAATTCATACATGTTGTGTTTGCGGGGATCCGATGGATATTGAGATGTTATTTCAGATTGATTATTGATTCTATCATGTCTTTGTTATTTGTGATCTTGCATGCTTTCTGTTGTTAGTAGCTATCTTGGCCAAGTAGATGCTAGCAACTCCAAGAGTTAGTATTTATGCTCGATAGTGGGTTCATGCCTCTAGTAATCTGGGGAAGTGACAGGAATCTCTAAGGTACTAGATGTGCTGTTGCTACTAGGGAGAAAACAACGATCCTTTGTTCATAGAACAATTGTATTTTTTACCTTACACACAGTTCGTAAAGCAATAAGCTGTTTCTTGCAACTTAATACTGGAGGGGTTCGGATGATAACCTGAAGGTGGATTATTAGTCATAGATGCAGTTGGATGGCGGTCTATGTATTATGTTGTATTGCCCAATCAAGTCTCAAAGGAGTCAAGATGATTATTATATGCATGTATTGCTTTCTCGGTGTTTCTCAATTGCCCCGCTGTAATTTGTTCACCCAGCATGTTATCTATCTAAGGAGAGCCACCTCTAGTGAACTATGGATCCCGGTCCTTGTCTTTTACATACAATCTACAATCTTTTACTGCTTTGTGTTTACTTTTTGCAAACTTTTACTTCTTTCCATTCGATACGTTTAATCCTTTGTTTTCCGCAAAACACGGTGATATTGACAACCTCATCGCAAGTTGGGGACAAATTTCTGTGGTTGTGTTGTGCAGGTCTCCATGTTGCTACTAGCACCAGTAGTGCGCCCTGCCAAAGCTCAGCTAGTAACACCTTTGGGGTGTTTCCTTGCTCCTACTGGTTCGATTAAACCTTGGTTTCATAACTGAGGGAAACTTGTTGATGTGCTCATCATACCTTCCTCTTGGGGTTCCCAACGAGCTCTACATCAACCACGAGCCATCAACACTTTTCTGGGCGCCGTGCATTGAGCCATCAAGCATTTTTCTGGCGCCGTTGCCGGGGAGTCAAGGACATATTCACAAGGGGAGTCCCTCATAACCAATCTCTTTACTTTGTTGTTTTTGTTTTGCTTAGTTTCTTTTTGCTTTGTTTGCTTGTTTTGTTCTTCAAAAGCACAAAGAAATTAGTTTTAGTTGTTTTGCTTTCTTATTTGAAAACCCAAAAAAAATGACTACTCTTGAAAACACTAAGTTGTGTGACTTCACTAGCACCAACAACAATGATTTTATGAGCACTCCTATTGCTCCACCTGTGGCTAAAAATACTTTCTTTGAGATAAAACCTGCTTTGCTCAATCTTGTTATGAGAGAACAATTTTCTGGTATTGGTAGTGAAGATGTTGCTTCCCATCTAAATAACTTTGTTGAACTTTGTGAGATGCAAAAGCATAGGGATATAGATGGTGATATTATTAAACTGAAATTGTTTCCTTTCTCTTTAAGAGGAAAAGCTAAAGAATGGTTGAATTCCTTAACTAGGAATAGTATTGATTCTTGGACTAAATGCAAAGATGCTTTTATTGGAAAATACTATCCTCCTGCTAAGATTATATCCATGAGAAGTGAAATCATGAAGTTTAAACAACTTGATAATGAGCATGTTGCTCAAGATTGGGAAAGAATGAAATCTTTGGTAAAGAATTGTCCCACTCATGGACTGACTGCTTGGATGATCATCCAAACTTTTTATGCAGGATTGAACTATTCTTCAAGGAACCTATTGGATTTAGCTGCTGGAGGTACCTTTATGACCATCACTTTGGGTGCTGCAACAAAACTATTGGATAATATGATGGTTAATTATTCTGAATGGCATACTGAGAGAGATCCACAAGGTAAGAAGGTAAATTCTGTTGAAGAAACCTCCTCCTTGAGTGATAAGATTGATATTATTATGTCTATGCCTGTTAATGGGAAAGCCCGTATTGATCCAAATAATGTTCCTTTAGCCTCTTTGGTTACTCAAGAAGAGCAAGTTGATGTGAACTTCATAAGAAATAACAACTTTGGCAACAATGCTTATGGTAATAATGCTTATAGGAACAATTTTGGTAACAACAATTATAAAACTTATCCTCCCAACAATGGTAATTCTTATGGAAATTCTTACAACAATAATAAGAATGCTCCTTCTGAACTTGAAGTTATGCTTAAAGAGTTTATTAGTAAACAAACTGCTTTCAATAAAACTATTGAGGAAAAACTCTCTAATGCTGAAAGAAATATAGCATCTTTGTCTGAAGCTCAATCTTCATTGATTAATAAAATGGCTACTAAACCTGAAAATAATGAGAATCCCTTTGCAGCTACTAATGCCATACAACTAAGAATTGATGAAAATGTTAGACTATTAGCTGAATTACATGCTAAGTGGGAAAGAGAAGATGAAATTGCTAGAAACATTAGTGTTTCTACTATCACCACCACTAGTGTTGAGGCTAGTAATAGTTCTACTACTTTAGATGATAAAGTTGATTTTGATCTTGATGGTTGCAATATCTTTGAAATTATTAAGTTCCTACAAAAGCTTGCTAAAAGTCCTAATGCTAGTGCTATAAACATGGCCTTTACAAAACATATTACCGATGCTCTCATAAAGATTAAGGAAGAAAAGATGAAACACAAAGCTTCTATTCCTATAAAACAAGAGGATGGTTGGAACCCATCATTAATATGAAAGTGAATGACTTTGATTTCAAAGCTTTGTGTGATATTGATAGTAGTGTTTCTATTATGCCTAGAAGGATTTATGATATGCTTGATTTGCCTCCTCTTGAAGATTGCTATTTGAATGTCCCACTTGATGATAATGCTAAAAAGAAACTCATGGGGAGTCTTCATGATGTTCTTATTATGGTTAATGATTCCTATATCCCCGTTGATTTCTATGTTTTGGATGTTGAATACAATGCTTCTTGTCCTATTACTTTGGGAAGACCTTTTCTTAGAACTGTTGGTGCCATCATTGATATGAAAGAAGGCACCATTAAATATCTACTCCCACTCAAGAAAGTTATAGAACACTTCCCTAAAAAGAGAGAAAAGATTTCTTTTGCTTCTCCTATGAAAACAAAATTTGGTCTTAATGCTTCTTCATTTGAGAACACTTGATTCTTTCTTTGCTTCTTATGCCTAATTTAAAGGCGTTAAAGAAAAGTACTTGTTGGGAGTTAACCCAAGAGTTTTAGTTGAGTCTTGGAAGTTATTACCTCTGTAATAACCTCTCCTTATCCTTTTTATTTGCTTTTTGTGCCAAGAGTAACCTCTAATGAGAGTGAAGTAATGATTGGGAAAGTTGCTGTCCTAAAACAGATTTTTGTGCTTCACCGTAAAAATTCCTGAGAGAGTTATGTACGTCGGATTGAGCTGTAATTTTTGGTTCTTCTGCCCCAGGTTGTTATATAACTTTTAGTTCAACACTTTTTGATTTGAGCAACAGAAGGTCTTCGAAAAAATTCGTATTTACCTGCTGGTTTGTTTTGACAGATTTCTGCCATTTTCTGCATTTGCTTCTTGTTGGTTCCTTCTTGAGTTCTTTTGGGGAATTGAGCTTTTTGAGGGAAGTGCTACAGTAGCTAGTGTTCTAATGGAAGTTTATTTGGTGTTAGAACTGAACCTTAAGACTTATTTATCCTGAGTGCACTAATGTTGCTAATAATGAGATTGTGTGAAGTTTTGTATGAAGGAAAATTTTCAGGTGTATGGAAGGAATGAGTAATGAGATGAAGGATGGACTAAAGCTCAAGATTGGGGATGCCACGCGTGTCACCCCAAGAAATATCCAAGAAGTGCAAGCGTCAAAGCTTGGGGATGCCCAAGGCATCCCCTTCTTCATCAATAAAAAATTCCAGGTTTCTTCCAAACGCTTCATTTTTATTGTTTCATGCACAGTTATGTTTTTCTTGGAGCGTCTTACTTTTCGTTTTCGTTTTTGTTTTTAGTTTGCTTGGTTTTCTTAGTTTTCTGAATAAGTTGGTTGGACCCCCTCTTTCATACATTTGTTTGCAAATAGTTTGGTTTGGTTTGGAAAAGAGTAGGTAAGTTCATACTTATGTGGTAAAAAGAGCTTGTTTTTTACTGTGGCCTGTGCTTTGTCATGCCATGCTTGATATTGTTTTAGCTTTATGCTTAGTATTCTTTGTTGTAGCATGACTTGTTATAAACAATTGAGATTGCTTAATGTGCCTTGGATGAATCATGCGTTGTTTTAGCATATTAAAGCATAGTATAGTGGTATTCTCCTTTGATGCTTTATTTGGGTTGACTTGGCGCATGCTTACACCATGTTATGACTTTCACAAGTTACCATAGCCTTTATGATCCTTTAGTTTTCAACTTGTAGTATCATTTTATGCTTTGATCAATGATGTTTTGTCACTCTGCATGATTATGGCCATTATTGCTCTCTTAGTTTGTCGCTCCCAGTCTTTTGCTAGCCTCCACCACCAAGTATGAGTTCCACTCATGCATCCAACTCCCTAAACCAAGTTTTTCCAAAGATTCCACCATACCTACCTACTAGCTTATGATATTCCAAATATATTCATGCCTTTTTTTACCTTCCACTTGTTATGAGAAAACTAGTGATTAAAGCTCTCACGAACTTGATGGCACACTTTACTTTTTTGCCTCTAATAAACTTGAACCATTGGGTCCTTCTTTGTTGCGTATATGCTTGTGCTTTATAAGTTGAAGTTAGCAGAACCATGTTTCATGGGGAACGCTTTCAACATTGCACTTGTACTTTGTACCCCGTTGATATTATGTTCTTTTGCTTATGGATCCCGGCGGTGTGAAATAAAAGTGGAACTTGTAAGATCATGGAGTTTGTATGTGTGTTAGAGAAAGCGCTGGCCGCTAGCCTAAGCCATGCCTAATCATGGTGGAAACTTGCAGCATCACCATAATGAGCACTCTATGAAGCATCCTCAATAAAAACCTATGCAAATAGAAAATAAAAAGATCGCTGAGATGCTCATTGTCTGCTTGCCTTGTCATTTTGATTATGGGAAAGCTCCCGTATCATGTGCAAGGGGTACCCCGTTGGCGGTTCTTAATGATACACATATACTTACAATGACAAGAGCTTACTCATGACTGAAGTTGAGTAGCATGAGGTTCGGTCTTCGTAAGTAAGGGGCATGAGATTTCGGTTTATAACTTGTCAAGCATATCCTCTTAGTTGTGTCACTTTAACCTTAATCACCTTCAAGATGCTTATGATAGGGGCAATGAGAGCTGAAAGCTATAAGTACCATAATTTTTGGAATCTCTTTATGAGACTTGAATCCCTACTTCCTTTTACAAAAGGCCTTTCTTCCACCATTATATTGAGTCCCCACCTTCTATCTTTATGCACCTACTTTGAGAGCATAGTGGCCATTCTTAGTTCTATTTGCATTGTCCCAAGACTAGTTGATTGATGCATAACTTGTTATTGCTTGTTTTAAACTATTGTATCTAGTCACTCTTATGAACTTTGAAGGTGTCCTATGCATTTATATTTGCTACTCTATTGAGGGACAAGCTGAATACTATTATGCTATGTTTTCTTTATGTGAAACAAACAAACGTCTTGCAAAGCATGTATTCATGTATCTTTTGTTTGTGCCTTTTCATGTTGCATCATAGTTTCTTTGCTTATTGCTAGAACTTTGTCTTTCATGTTATGATTGAAGTACTATGATCCCAGCCTTGAATGTTTTGCAAATACTTTGATCAAGTCTTTGATGGTGCATGTCACCTCAAAAATTATTTCTTTTTATCACTTACCTACTCGAGGACGAGCAGGAGTTAAGCTTGGGGATGTTGATACATTGCAAATGTATCTATAATTTTTGATGTTCCATGCTTGGTTTTATCCACTTTCTTGTGTTTTGTTCCAACTTTGGAGTACTTTTGATATGATTTCTTGGACTAACCTATTAACAAGAGCCATAGTGCCAGCTGCCTGTTTTCTGCTGTTTTTGGTTCTAGGAAAGTCAGAAAATGAATATTCTCGGAATTGGACGGGACAAAAGCCAGAGTGCCTATTTTTCCGGAAGGTATCAAGTGCCAGAATATGAGACGAAGAGGGGCCAGGGGCCGGCCACACCACCTGGCCGCGCGGCCAGGCCTGGCCCACGCCAGGGGGTGGTGTGGTGGATCCCGGCACCCCCTCGGCCTCTCCTTCCGCCTATAACTTGCCCTCGGGATGAAAAACCTAAGGACCCGATCAAAAATCCACGAAAGAGTCTGTAATCGCCGTCATCTCCATCCCTAGATCGGGAGGGATCTGAAGCTCTTCCGGCACCTGAGAGGGAATTCACCGAGGCCTTCTTCATCACCATGCAAGCCTCCGGTGTGATGCGTGAGTAGTTCATCCTTGGACTACGGATCCATGTAGTAGCTAGATGGCTGGTTTCTCCTCCTTTGTGCTTTCATGTTTAGATCTCGTGAGCTCCGTTCATGATCAAGATCATCTATTTGTAATTCATACATGTTGTGTTTGCGGGGATCCGATGGATATTGAGATGCTATTTCAGATTGATTATTGATTCTATCATGTCTTTGTTATTTGTGATCTTGCATGCTTTCCGTTGTTAGTAGCTATCTTGGCCAAGTAGATGCTAGCAACTCCAAGAGTTAGTATTTATGCTCGATAGTGGGTTCATGCCTTTGGTAATCTGGGGAAGTGACAGAAATCTCTAAGGTACTAGATGTGTTGTTGCTACTAGGGAGAAAACAACGATCCTTTGTTCATAGAACAATTGTATTGTTTACCTTACACGTAGTTCGTAAAGCAATAATCTGTTACTTGCAACTTAATACTGGAGGGGGTTCGGATGATAACCTAAAGGTGGATTATTAGTCATAGATGCAGTTGGATGGCGGTCTATGTATTATGTTGTATTGCCCAATCAAGTCTCAAAGGAGTCAAGATGATTAGTATATGCATGTATTGCTTTCTCGGTGTTTGTCAATTGCCCCGCTGTAATTTGTTCACCCAGCATGTTATCTATCTAAGGAGAGCCACCTCTAGTGAACTATGGATCCCGGTCCTTGTCTTTTACATACAATCTACAATCTTTTACTGCTTTGTGTTTACTTTCTGCAAACTTTTACTTCTTTCCATTTGATACGTTTAATCCTTTGTTTTCTGCAAAACACGGTGAGATTGACAACCTCATCGCAAGTTGGGGACAAAGTTCTGTGGTTGTGTTGTGCAGGTATCCACGTTGCTACTAGCACCGGTAGTGCGCCCTGCCAAAGCTCAGCTAGTAACACCTTTGGGGTGTTTCCTTGCTCCTACTGGTTCGATTAAACCTTGGTTTCATAACTGAGGGAAACTTGCTGCTGTGCTCATCATACCTTCCTCTTGGGGTTCCCAACGAGCTCTACATCAACCACGAGCCATCAACACTTTTCTAGGCGCCGTGCATTGAGCCATCACGACCCTCGTATTCAAGGGACATGAGATTTCCAACTTATACTTCGTCAAGCATATACACTATAGTTTGTTCACTTTAACCTTAATCACTTCAAGATGCTTATGATAGGGGCAATGAGAGCTGAAAGCTAATAAGTACCATAATTTTTGGAAGCTCTTTATGAAACTTGAATCCCTACTTCCTTCTATGAAGGCCTTTCTTTTACTTTTATGTTGAGTCTCCACCTTCTATTTTTATGCACCTACTTTGTGAGCATAGTGGACATTCTTAGTTCTATGTGTATTGTCCCAAGACTTGTTGATTGATGCATAACTTTGATATTGCTTGTTTTAAACTATTTGTATCTAGTCACGCTTATGAACTTTGAAGGTGTCCTATGCATTTATGTTTGCTACTCTATGAGGGACAAGATGAATGCTACTATGCTAGGTTTTCTTTATGTGAAACAAACAAATGTCTTGCAAAGCATTGTTATTCATTAATCTTTTGTTTGTGCCTTTTCATGTTGCAACATAGTTTGTTTGTCTTATTGCTAGAACTTTATCTATCATGCTATGTTGAAGTACTATGATCCCAGCTATCCATACTTTACAAACACATTGATCAAGTTTATGATGGTGCATGTCACCTCAAAAATTATTCTTTCTTTTTATAACTTACCTACTCGAGGACGAGCAAGAGTTAAGCTTGGGGATGTTGATAAGTTGCTAACGTACCCATAATTTTTGATGTTCCATGATTGGTTTTATCTACTTTCTAATGTTTTGTCCACACTTTGGAGTACTTTTCATATGATTTCTTGGACTAACCTATTAACAAGAGCCACAGTGCCAATTGCCTGTTTTCTGCTGTTTTTGGTTCTAGAAAGTCAGAAAATGAATATTCTCGGAATTGGACCAGACAAAAGCCAAAGTCTTTATTTTCCCGGAAGATTCACGGAGCCAGAAGGGGAGATGAAGGGGGGCCATAGGGTGGCCAAACCATCCCTAGGCGCGGGTCCCCCCAGGCCGCACTAGGGCATGGTGTCGGCCCCCTGGCCGGCCATCGACCTTGCCCCTTTGCCTATAAAATCCTCCCGATGCAATAACCCTAATTAGTCAAGCCTCTAGCCACGAAAAGTTCTGCAACGCTGCCGCTACCGAAGGGGTGATTCGGGGGACAGAAATCTCAGTTCCGGCACCCTGCTAGGATGGGGAAGTGCCCCCCGGAGCCATCTCCATCGATCTCCACCACCATCTCCATCGTCGTTGCTAATTCCCATGATGAGGAGGGAGTAGTTCTATCTCGAGGCTAAGGGTTCTACTGGTAGCTATGTGTTCATCTCTCTCTATGCATGATCTTATTGAGATCATGACCTTGTAATCTATAGATCTACCTTGCTATTCAAGTGCTTTAATAGATCTCTGATCTCCCCATGTGTGTGAAGTTGACAGGGTGCACACCATGGTGGCACTTAGGCTAGAGATTACAAATACTTGTTATGAGTTATATTTGGAGTTGGATGTCTTTATGAAATTGTGGTGTTTGTTTGAACCATCTAGTGCTCAAGGTGACAGTGTGGGGTTATCTAGATGGGAAAGGCTTACTTTGAGGTGTGTTGTTATAGCCCTACCATGGATTAGAGTGTCCAATCGAAGAGTAGTTAAGAGTAGTATCATAAAGAGAAGATATTTATATGAGAGTGTTCACTAGCGAGATATGATCCCTAGGCCTTGTGTCTAAGCATTGAAACACCGTTTGCAACTAGATCTATTACATGTTTGCTTGCTTCCATCTTTTTTCCTTTAGTCTTTTCCTCCCGTCAAGCTATTTTCTGGCACCGTTGTCTTATATCCATACCACTTGTATTTCACTATCTCTTCGCCAAACTAGTGCACCTATACACCTGTAAAGTGTATTGGGTGTGTTGGGGACACAAGAGACTTCTTGTATCTTGATTGCAGGGTTGCTTGAGAGGGGATACCTTTGACCAGTTCCTCCCTGAGTTCGATAAACCTTGGGTGATCCACTTAAGGGAAAACTTGTTGCTGTTCTACAAACCTCTGCACTTGGAGGCCCAACAACTGTCTACAAGAATATAAGTGCGTAGACATCATTGGGTGACCATAAAGGTGCATGTTGGGTACCCAAAGGGGCATGTACAGGCCTATGCATCAAGATCGGGATATGTTCTCTTGTGTTACGGGAAGATACATTGGGCCCACTCGGTGAATTGCATCCATAAGCTGCGCACCGTATGACTAGGTTATGGGAATGGAATTTCACGTGAACGGGTAAAACAGTACTTGTTGGAAACGAGATTGAACAAAGTATCATGATACCGATGATCAGATCTCAGACAAGTCTTGTATCGCATAACAAAGGGAATTGGACGTATCGTTTAAGGTTCGAAACGATGGTGATTCGTGTAATGCATAGGCATGGGCATCTCGGTCCCGCTGTTGATCATTGATCTAGATCATGTCTATGACATTCCTGAACCATAGGGAAACAGGCTTAAGGGTACTACAATGCTTGGAGATCCTCCTATGAGATGGAGTCATAGAAGAGAGATAAATCAGAATCATTCTGCAGATATCCGAAGTTGTTCGGAGAAAGAAGGAAAGGAAAAGGCTGAAAGGAGTTTCGGACAAATGGCAATTTATAATATGCATTTAATGTATGTTAATTGTGAATTAGCTTATACTAAATAAATAATTAAATTAAAGTTTATAGTGCACCTTGCTCATTAGGACAACACCCTAGAGGGAATTGGGCCAAGAGGAAACTGCAGGCAAAAAGGGTAGCAAAACAGCACAACTACTGCTTCTGGGCCAAAGTCTCCCACGCGCGCTGCAGTAGTTGTCAGCTGCCATGGGCCTACTCAACCCCGGCCCAACAGGAACGCGGGGGAGCTGGCAGGCGAGGCAAGCTAGCCGAGCTGCATGGCGGGAACCGGCCCACCTGGGCCACACAGCCGCATCAGTTGTTGGCAAGCATGCTGGGCCGCGGGCGTTCGGCCGGCCCACCCGGGAAGCCCACCAGGCCACCGCACGGGGCATGAGCTGGGCCACAAGGCCGGCCCGCCCGCTGGCCGCTGGCTGCTCTCTGCTACTACTCGCTAGGCTGGTGCGGGGCTGGTGGCCCACCCGGCCGCCGCCTCAAGCCCAGCCGGCTGGCAGCCCTAGTTTTTATTTTCCTTTATGTTTTTAATCCCATATGGCTTATACTTTGAGAAAGTCACACCCCTTCCGCCTATATAAATGGGTGCCCATGGGAGGGATTAAACACACCAATTTAGATATTCTCTAAGGCACTTTTCCTTAGAGAAATATTCCCCTCTCTCTTAGTTACCTTTGTGGTGGCACGGTCCTAGGGAAAGGAGTGTACACGCAAAGTCAACACCTCTACGGCATGCCATTGTGCTGTAGGGATTCCAGCCAGGAGTTCTACTTCTGCAACCTCGACAGGGATCAGAGTCCGGGAGTTGTTGTATTGCATCTTATGTGTGTGATAACTCTGGGGAGTTACCGTTAGTAGCGATCAGGCCGTCGTACAAGGACCTGGACAAGGGGTGACGTGCGAGGAGCTTCGTGACCTTGAGGTCAGACGGGTACAACAACATCATCCAGGCTCCTCCATGAGCGTAACGCTTTCTCTGTTTTCAATGGTACGTTACGGCTGTCTTCCTCCATTACTGCATTACTTCTAGATAAATCATGGGCATTAGGGTGTTCCAACATAGGAATTTTTTTGTTATCTACTGCGGGAACCCTTCACTTGGAGCAATCAATGACGTGTTCCGGAGGTGAACTGCTTTGAAGAGTTGAAGATACCCAGTAGGGATCAACAAAGTCGATGACTACATCAGCAGAAATAAAAGAGAAGCTGAAGAGTATAGTATAGATAAATCCCTAGAAACTAGATCCTACTTCTATAGAGCATTGATATAGCGGCCATCGCCAGCCATAGACCTAAAATAATAGTAGTACTATTTCTAGAATAGACTTCGAGTTGATGTTTCTGGTTTTCTTAGTATGTTGTTTTCCTCACTGTTTTGAGGAAGTTTTCTGGATCTTCTGTAAAGCTCTATTGTACCACTCTAAGGATATAATACTGGTGGAACAGTGTTTCATTAGTGTTATGTCAACTACTATAGTATACTACGTCATGTAGTGGTATGCTGGGTCACCACAGGGAGTGATGGTCGCACACTCGATGAAAATGCCAACAACACTTCAAGAACAAAAAAACTGCATCCATTGCATCAGACAAACAAGACAGTCGAGAAGTTCACACATCTGAAGAAATCTTCGAGTTCACCTTCCTAGCATATTAAAATAGACTTGGAGACTCAACCCAGTTCTATGACTCAAGTGGAGTCTTGGGGGCTACTAACATGGGCATGACCCTTTAGGTGCCCACTATTGGTATATATGGTGTGGCCCAACGGAAGGCTCGCTCGAAGATATGCCAAGATCCATGAATCCCATGAAGATTCAAAAGATACGAAGCCTATAAGGACACTGACTCCAAGCGCACAAGACAAGGAAAGTCCAAGACTAGTCTACATACACACTCTAACTTGTAACCAACTCGAATTGGTACCTAAGACCTAGCCTCCCTATATATAAAGGCTATGAGGGTCCAACAAGGAGGGCACCCCACAACAGATCTAGACAATAGACATCAAATACACACGCCTCTCTCTCGGCGAGATTGCATCTAGTCGACTCAATGAGTCTGTACTCTCCATTCATATAACGAGAAGACAAGCAGGAAGTAGGTTTTCCTCTATGAGGGCATGAACCTAGGTAAATCGCCTCCCCTGTTTGTCCGTTAAGCCGATGAAATCACCAGCGCTCTCTTCCCATAAACCCAACTCCATAACAATGGGCATTGTTGAGGTCACCCCTAGTCACCAGTGGATGTACTAAGCAAGTTGTGTTGCATGGCTCTTTGTCCGTTCCAAAGGGCACAAGGGGTGGCAAGAAGCTGACTACCCAAAAAGACAAGGGCAAGAACATTGGTCCGTAAGAAGAGGAAGTTCTCCTAGATTTCAACACTGCTAGGTATACTTCTAAGCAATGGAGACTCTTCTGGAGGCAGAATCCGTACCAATTATGTGAGAGGATCTACACTCATCCTGACAAACTTTTTTGGACCAACATTTAGTGGTGATTTTGGGATGACTTTTACATTGAGCCTGATCGTATGTTGAGTGGCTATCTTGTGCTCCCCAAGGTCCTCAATGTTGAGCATTACCGCCTATATGCCTCCTAGACTTACAGTTCCTTCACTCCGCCTTGAAGAAGATGGATGTGTTTGATCTTGTCACTTTGGAGGAGTTTCTGTGTCCCATCCTCATTTGGTAGTTCCATGCCATGGTCTTCTTTCATCCTGATCCAGCACACACCATAACTTGGATGACTGGGACTGATCCCCATTCAACGACCTTTGAGCGGTTTTGCTAGGCCATGGGCTATGGAGACGGTAAGTGTGATAATGCCTTTTGCATTCATTCACAGAAGGTTATGACAGCTGATGACCATGCTCACTGGTATCCTCCCAACCCAAGTCAACCATCACCCAGGATTTCTGGCATGTATTTCTATAACCACTCTTTGGCCAAGCTTTTCCGTGAGAACCTCGTTAGTAAGGCTGGTGATCAAGCAAGTCGCGGTGCCTACCGTCACAACCTCAAGGTCGCGATGATCCTTGCAAGTCACTCCTTGCTCCATCTTCATCGTGCAGCAGCTCCAGCTCATGACATCCAAGATGCCCTCGTATGAGGCACCCTCAAGGTTTCGTATACATATGGTGTACGATGACGACCTCTAGCTCCCCGATCCCTGCCAGGGGTGTGGAAGTAGATCTCCATCTTGGAATCCCTGCAGCGCAACGACATGTTGCAGGTGCAGCATCTATTACGTGTGCATTCCTTTCTTGGTACCGCGCCAACACAAGGAGACAACTAGAGAGAGAGATGGGAGAAAGGCAACCAAAGGCCTTCTCCTTTTTTGGTGTCTCTATTCCCACCCATGGGCACCCCTTTATATATGGGGAGGGAGGTGTGCCCTCCCCTTTGGGTTTCTCATGTGGGACTAAACAAGGGAGAGAGGGGGAGGCGCCATGGGCCTCTAGTGCACCATGGGCCAGCCGGCCAGGGGTGGGCCCCACCCCGCGCACAACCCAAGGCTGGCCGGGTGGGCCCCATGTGGTGGCTAGGCCTTGGCCCCTTTTGCCCTTGGCCCTTCCCTCTTGTGGTTTTCCCTCATGGGCCCTTTTTTCTAGGAATTTGGCCCATTAGTGGAATACCCTTTCAAATTAGTGATGGGGATATGCCGAATGGGGTATGCCCAGCAGGACGTTCCGATTGGGTCCAAAGACTTGTGAGTGGGCCTGTAGGACGGCGACTGGAATGTGACTAAGGAGCAAGCTTGGCGACTGGAAGCCGGAGGCCCAGAAGCATAGCTGAAGACCAGTTAGATTAGGTCAACTCATATGAAACCTTAACTAGTTCGGTTGTAAACACTATAAACCCTAGCAAGGTACCCCCTATATAAACCTCCCTAGGGTTCCCTTTGTACTCACGTTTCGTCATACACCCCCTCAAGCGACTCGCTGCTTAGACGCCGAGCTCGTCACCCGTGTAACTTGCTCTCCACCAATACAATCTAGCAGGAGTAGGGCTTTACCCTCCAGGGGGCCGAACCTGGGTAAACTCATGTGCATCCACCCCCATCTCACACCGTAGATGGCCGCCAGCTCTCGCCCCCAATACTATCAATTGATACCCCTGGTAGCGACTGTCGTGGCCATTCCCACGATAGTGGCGCCCACCATTGAGCCTAGCCAGTCTGGCCTGAGTTCTACGGTGAGACCCTCCTCGCCAATCAATCGGCCGATCGCCACCGGCCGCATGATCGCCAGTGGCGGGATCCTCCAGATCCTGCCCAGTAGCTACATCCCGGCGTTGCGCCGGATCACCCAGAGTGCGGTGATGCTGGTCAGCACCATCAACCTGTTCGTCGGCTTCACCGATGCAGTCGACCCGACGGGGACCATGATCATCGGCGGATCGCCACCATGCCATGATTTACTCTCGGAGGAGCAGATCCGCTCCATCAGCCATCTCGCCACTAAATACGACTCGACCACTAACAACGTGGTCGGGACTGCCACTGTCGCGGAAGACACGGCTCTCCATGATGACGCCGACTCAGCGACCCCTGCCTCGGCTGCCGGATCCATCACCACCGCATCATAGGAGGACTCCATCACACGAGTCTCCAATCCTGAGGACTTCGAGGACCCCTCCATCCTCGGGATCTTCGACTCCGACTCCAAGTCGGAGTCCCCTGAGGACTCCCGCGCTAGATCCAATCGCTTCAACACGATCTACATGGCGGGCAGCACGAGCGCCCCGCCAGATCCATTCTCCATGCCGATCCCGCCAATCACAACGGCGACAGAGGTCGAAGAAGCCCGCCTGCGACTGGAGGAGGCACATCACAGGGAGCTAGCCGAGCGCGAGAAATTCCGCCTCGAGCGGGAAACAGTGCAGGAGCTGTCGCTCTACCATCAACGCCGCATCAGGACCCACCTGAACTCCAACATCCAGGGCCGTGTCCTGAACTTCAACGACAAGGGCGACCCTACGCGCAAAGCGGCGTGAAATCTGCGAAAGCGCCACCGGTGGCGGCCGACCACCACCCGCGCGCCTGACGAGCCCCACCACCACCCATTGGACGCGCGCCCCCACCAGACCAGCCGTGAATCATCATCTCGCCGCAGGCCCGCGATGCTAACGGGCTCCCACTGTACTCCACTCTAATGGACAACATCATCGCGGCAGGCGCTGCGGTCGCCCACCTCGACATCCAAGGAGAAGGCGCGTTGCAGATCCAGTATGCCAAGTCCCTACTCGCCAAGGCCGTCGAGCAGCAAGCCACGGGAGTCAACCTACGGGGCCGGATGTATTCCTGCTCATCGGCAAGCAGGGCAGCCTAAAGCGCCCCCCAACCATCGCCAATGCCATCACCTGCCCACCTCCCCAGCCCCTGTCGCACCAGCCACGGGCCGCCAACCCCGCGCTCTCAACCAACGAGCCGCGGCCGGCGAACAACACGGTTGCTGCCAATGGTCAGCCCATCGACGCATGCATGCATATCATCAACAACCAGGCCTGGCAGGCGCGCTAGCCCAACGACTTGAGGCACACCTTCAACAACCATGGCGACCCTGAGCCAAGGGGCTCGCTCAGCAGAGTCGGCCCCCAGTGCTTCGGACCAATGATCCGAGGTGAGAAGTACCCCGCCAAGTTCAAGGCGCCCAAGGAGATCGAAAAATATGATCCCACATACGACCCAGCAGTGTGGCTGGACACCTACCTTATGGCGATGGGAATCGCCGGTCACACCGACCTACTAGTCGCTCGCTACTTACCCCTGATGATGGAGGGAGCGACCAGGCAATGGATCAACACCCTCCCCACCGATAGCATCAACTCGTGGGAGGATATGCATGACACCTTCCTCAGGCACTTCGAGGGCTCCTATACCCATGTCACCACCATCGAGGACCTAGAGCGATGCATCCAGGGGAAGCGTGAGTCGACCCGCCACTGGATCCAGAGGTGGCAGGAACTATGGATCAACGCCTCCGGCATTCACCCGGACACGGCGATCCACTGCTTCAAGAACGTGTGCCAGTACGAGCCCCTGGTCGCTATGATCAAGAGGGTCTACCAAACGCTCGGCAACATCCCCGACCTCCTCGAGATTGCCAAGCGGTACGCGGAGGAAGACCCCAACCAGGACTCCGACGATGAGTCGGGAGGAAGATGCCGCACCGGTGGCCACGACAACAGGCGACAGCGCGACAAGCACTACAGCAACACTCGCCTCACCGGCAAGCGCCGTGGTGATGGGCGAGCCGACTTCGTCGCTAACGCCAGCTACGGCCAATGCGAACCGAAGAACTTCCGCCGTGATGGAGGAAACTACCGCGCCAACAACATGGCGAGGCTGAATTTCGACCCCGCCGCCTTACTCAACCAACCCTGTGTCTATCACAACAGGGAGGGGAAACCCGCCACCCACACCACCGCGGATAGCCCTTCCCTGAAGGAGATCAAAAAGGCAAGGCGAGCAAGGGAGCACCCCAACAACAACCCACCAAGGGACACCAGCAACGCCGGTGGGTTCGGCAATGTTGTCGGCTCGCTACACACCTTCACTAGGCTCGGTACCAAGCGCGAGAAGAAGGTGCTCGCCCGCGCAGTCATCGTCAATCTAGTGACCCAAGTCGACATCCCCTACTTCCTC
The DNA here is from genome assembly GCA_023614405.1 of Avena insularis. NCBI lineage: Eukaryota > Viridiplantae > Streptophyta > Magnoliopsida > Poales > Poaceae > Avena > Avena insularis. The sequence continues at coordinate 478,587,836 of CM042686.1, read as the reverse complement.
AACTGGTCCGAGCAGAGCATCACCTGGAGTCGCCAAGACCACACGCCCATGATCGAGTACCCAGGGAGAGTCGCCCTGGTAGTAAGGCCCAAAGTGGCCGACTACTGGCTACACAAGACACTGATGGACGGTGGAAGCTCCATCAACATCATGTACCTGGACCCGTTCAATCTCTCCACCTCCCAGAGTCAGCGATCGAGCCAACAGTCACCACTTTCCACACCATCATCCTCGGTCGGAAGGCGTACCCGATCGTCAAGGTGACGCAGCTAGTCACCTTCGACACACTAGAAAACTTCCACACCGAGCGATAGTCTTCGAGTTGGTGAACTTCCGCAGCCCCTACCACTGCGTCCTGGGGCGCCAGGCGTTCACCAAATTCATGGTGACCCTGCACTACACTTACAACATGATGAAGCTCCCGGGGCCAAGCGGCATCATCACCGTTCAAGGCGACCCCGACAAGGCCGTGGAATGCGAAGACAAAGGCGCTGAGCTCGCCGACACCATCATCACCATGGAAACAAATCACACGGACGAACTCGTGAAATACGTGAGCAACATCGACAAGGACGACCACACCATCCTGAAGAAGCCAACCGCCGCAAGATCCACCTTCGAGGCGACCACGCACACCCGCACTGTCGTGCTCGTCCCAGGCGACTCCAGCCAGACGGTCACCATCGGGACAAACATGAGTCCTGCATAGGAAAGAGCGCTCATTGAGTTCCTACGTGAGAATCGCGACATCTTCGCATGGAAACCATCCGACATGCCTGGTGTCCCGAGGGAACTCGCTGAGCACAAACTTAACACCAACCCCAAAGTGCGACCAGTGAAGCAGTCGTTGCACCCCTTCAATGAAGAGTGTCGCCGAGAAATCGCCGAAGAAGTGCAGCGTCTACTCGCCGCAGGCTTCATTGGACCCATCAAGTACTCCAGGTGGCTGGCAAACCCAGTCCTCGTTTTCAAAAAGAACAACACCTGGAGAATGTGTATCGACTACACCAGCCTCAACAGCGCATGCCTGAAGGAGGAGTTCGTCCTACCGCGCATCGATCAAATTATCCACTCGACCGCGGGATCGGAGTCGCTATGCTTCCTCGATGCATACTCTGGTTATAACCAGATCAAAATGGCAGTCGAGGACAAAGAGAAGACGGCGTTCATCATGCCATTCGATGCCTTCTGCTACACGGCCATGACGTTTGGCCTGAAGAACGCTGGCGTGACCTATCAACGGTGCATGCACAAGTGCCTTGCGAGTCAAATTGGCCGCAACATCCATGTCTACATCCACGACATGGTGGTAAAGTCCACCCTCCAGGACGACCTGCTCGCTGACCTGTACGAGACCTTCGCAAATCCAGGGAAGTGCACCTTTGGTGTCCCCACCGGACAGCTCTTGGGGTACATGTATTGGGTCCGCAGCATAGAAAACAAAAAAATTCCTATGGTGTGAACTACACGCCAAGATCTATCTACTAGGTACAAAGCAACGGGTGGACATACATCCAACAAGAACTTACCCTCGTAGAAAACAAGCTTTGTTAACGAGTAGGAACTCGTGGTTGATGTAGTCGTACACTTGCCGATCTCAAGATCGTGAGGAAGTCCGAGCGCCGCAACTCAGCAGCGCATCCGCACTCGCACACACGTTCAAGCCACCGGACAACCTCCACCTCCTCGCTCCAGCGATCCAGCGGAAGCAGCAACTCCTTGTAGACGAAATGCCACCGGGAACATGTATCTCGCTAATCTGAGACCATGGGGGAATAATTCTAGAGGGGGAGAGAGATCCTTCACAAGGAGGTGTGAGGATGAAGGAGGGAATGGGTGGCCTTTTATAGGAGGAGGGGGGTGCCCCCTCTCTCCATGGCCGGTGCATGGGGGGTGACCCCTCACCTCCCCCATTCATGTGGTGGTAACCCCTCCACATTAAAATGCCTCTTCACATTCCCTTTTAAAGTCTCCACTTTAAATGCATTAAATTTCTCCAAATTTAATGATCTCTCATTTAATAAAACTCTTTTTATTATATTTATTCAGAATTTTGTTAATTACTTTAATTAACAAACATTCACATATAGCCCCTTGCAATATTTCAATATCACATGCAGAACTACCTTCTGCAATTTCACCCGAAACAATTTCCGGTTTCTATTGAAACAATTCCTGCGCTTTGCAATTCTTTCGTCTGAAACATATGTGCTCCAAAATGGTGTCCGGTAACTCTTAAGTGGGCCACCCTACGGTTCGCGAATAATGCAAACATGATCGAGACCCTTCTCCGATCAATAATCAGCAGCGGGACCTGCAGATCCGTACTGACTCCTACACATTCAACGATGACTTCTATTGATCGTGAGAACCTTTAACGCTTGTAACTAAATCCCTTTGTCTCTTGATATATTACATGTCCGAGATTCGATCATTGGTATCTCCATACCTAGTTTGATCTCGTTACCAACATGCACTCTTTTCTCGTTCCCGTGATATAACATTCTATTGATCCCATCACTTGCTTGCAAGCTATCCTAATGTGATATCACCGAGAGGGCCCAGAGTATATCTATCCGTCATCTGGATTGACAAATTCCACTCTTGATCCATGAGCCTCAACATAACACCTTCGTAGTACTGAACCCATCTTTATAGTCATCCTGTTACGGTGTGACGTTTGATGTTATCAAGATACTCTTCCGGTGTTAGCAATTAACATGATCTCATGGTCAAAGGATAAAGATTACTTTGTATGATGTTATAGCAATATAAACATAATGACTTGATCGTAATGCTATACTTCGGATGAATGTTCATCACATCATTCCACCAATGGTGTGACCTTGTTATTAACAACATCCAATGTCCATGATCAGGAAACCTTGATCATCTTGTTAATCAACAAGCTAGTCTATAAGAGAGGCATGACTAGGAACCCTTTTTGTTTATTAAACACACATGTATTGATATTTCCAAATCAATACAATTCTAGCATGTAAAATAAACATCTATCATGTATAAGGAATATATATAATAACAACTTTATTATTGCCTCTCAGGGCATATTTCCTTCAGTCTCCCACTTGCACTAGAGACAATAATCTAGTTCACATAGTGATAAATCTAACACCCATGGAGTTCTGGTGTGGATCATGTTTTGCCCTAGGGAGAACTTTAGTCAACGGATCTGCTACATTTAGGTCCGTGTGTACTTTACAAATCTTTATATCTCCATCCTTGACATGCTCGCGGATGGAGTGAAACCGACGCTTAATATGTTTGGAATTCTTGTGAGACCCCAGTTCCTTTGCGTTGGCTATGGCTCCATTGTTGTCACAATAGATCACCATCGGGTCCAACGCACTGGGAACCACACCCAGTTCTGTAATGAACTCTTTCATCCAAAGCGCTTCTGCGCTTATACAAGCAGCAACATATTCCTCCTCCGTTGTTGATCCAGCTACCACAGATTGTTTGGAACTCCTCCAACTAACTGCTGCTCCGTTCAAGAGAAATACGTATCCGGATTGAGACTTAGAGTCATCTGGATCGGTGTCAAAGCTAGCATCGACATAACACTTAGCGACTAGCTCTTCTTCACCTCCGTATATAAGAAACATATCCTTAGTTCTTCTCAAGTACTTGAGGATGTTCTTTACCGTTATCCAGTGTTCCGAACAAGGATCAGATTGGTACCTACTAGTCAAACTAATAGCATGTGCCACATCCGGTCTTGTACATAGCATGGCATACATAATAGAGCCTATGGCCGAGGCATAGGGGATCTTATCCATCATCTCTCTTTCTTCCGCCGTAGCCGGACTTTGAGTCTTACTCAATGTCTTGCCTTGTAACATAGGTAAGAACCCCTTCTTACTTTTGTCCATATTAAACTTCTTTAATATCTTATCAAGATATGTACTCTGCGATAGCTCAATTAGGCGCCTTGATCTATCTCTATAGATTTTAATGCCTAATATATATGACGCTTCACCAAGGTCTTTCATTGAAAATTTGTTGTTTAGATAACTTTTAACACTGTTTAAAAGATCTATATCATTTCCAATCAATAATATGTCATCCACATATAATATTAGAAATGCCACATTGCTCCCACTCACTTTATTGTAAATACAAGCCTCTCCATAAGTTTGGACAAATCCAAACTCTTTGATCACCTCATCAAAGAGGAGATTCCAACTCCGTGATGCTTGCTTCAGTCCATAGATGGATCGCTGAAGTTTGCATACCTTATTAGCATCCTTAGGATCGACAAAACCCTTAGGTTGTATCATATACAACTATTCTTCAATCTTACCATTGAGGAACGCAGTTTTGACATCCATCTGCCATATTTCATAATCGAAATATGCAGAAATTGCTAACATAATCCTAACCGACTTAAGCATCGCTACGGGAGAGAATGTCTCATCGTAGTCAACTCCTTGAATTTGTCGAAACCCCTTTGCGACAAGTCGAGCCTAATAGATGCTCACATTACCATCAGCATCAGTTTTTCTTTTGAAAATCCATTTATTCTCAACGGCCTTTCGGTCGTGAGGTAAGTCCACCAAGTTCCAAACTTGGTTCTCGTACATGGATTCCATCTCAGATTTCATGGCTTCTAGCCATTTGTTCGAATCCGGGCTCATCATCGCTTCTTCATACGTCGCAGGGTCATTCATTTCATCAACCATGAAATTCACAACAGGATTGCCATACAATTCAGGAGCTGCACGTGTCCCGCTTGACCTGCGAGGTACGGTAGTGTCCTCTTTCGGAGTTTCATGATCATTATCATTAGCTCTCTCTTCATCAGGTGAAGTCAACTCCGAAACAACTTCCGGTGCCGCGCCACTCGCCATTCCATGAAGAGAAGGTTCAATAACCTCTTCGAGTTCTACCTTCCGACTACTCACACCTTTCGCGAGAAACTCCTTCTCAAGAAAGGATCCATTCTTGGCAACAAAAACCTTGCCCTCGGATTTGTGATAGAAGGTGTACCCAATTGTTTCCTTAGGGTATCCTATGAAGACGCATTTTTCCGCTTTGGGTTCAAGTTTATCCGGTTGAAGTTTCTTCACATAAACATCGCATCCCCAAACCTTAAGAAATGACATCTTAGGTTTGTTTCCAAACCATAATTCATATGGTGACGTTTCAACGGATTTAGATGGTGCTCGATTTAAAGTGAATACAGCTGTTTCCAGTGCATAACCCCAAAATGACAGAGGTAAGTCAGTCAGAGACATCATAGATCGAATCATATCCAATAAGGTACGATTACGACGTTCCGACACACCATTACGTTGTGGTGTTCCGGCAGGCGTGAGTTGTGAAACTATTCCACACTCTTTCGTGTGTGTGCTAAACTCGTAACTTAGATACTCTCCTCCATGGTCGCATCAGAAATTTGATCTTTCTATTACGATGATTTTCCACTTCATTCTGAAATTCCTTGAACTTTTCAAAAGTTTTAGACTTGTGTTTCATCAAATAGATATACCCATATCTACTCAAATCATCTGTGAAAGTAACAAAATAACGATATCCACCTCGCGCCGACACACCCATTGGTCCACACACATCAGTATGTATGATTTCCAATAGATCTATCGCCCATTCCATTGAACCGGAAAACGGCGTTCTAGTCATCTTGCCCATAAGGCATGGCTCACATGTATCAAATGATTCAAAATCAAGTGATTCCAAAAGTACATCAGAATGGAGTTTCTTCATGCGTTTAACGCCAATATGACCTAGACGGCGCTGCCACATATATGTAGACATATCATCATCAAGTTTAATCTTTTTAGCATTAACATTATGAATGTGCGTAATATTACTATCGAGATCCAACAGAAATAAACCATTCAACATAGGTGCATGACCATAAAAGATATCATTCTTATAAATCGAACAACCATTGTTTTCAGATTTAAAGGAATGACCACTTTGCATCAAACACAATCCAGATACAATGTTCATGCTTAGTGCAGGCACCAATTAACAATTATTTAGGTTTATAACTAATCCCGATGGCAAATGGAGAGGTAGCATCCTGACGGCGATCACATCAACTCTTGATCCATTGCCGGCCCGCATCCTGACCTCATCCCTTGCTAGTTGTCGCTTGTTCTGTAGCCCCTGAACCGAATTACATATATTAGCAACCGATCCGGTATCAAATACCCAGGTGCTACTGCGAGTACTAGTCAAGTACACATCAATAACATGTATATCACATATACCTTTGTTTGCCTTGATGGACTTCTTGTCCGCCAAATACTTGGGGCAGTTGCGCTTCCAATGGTCATTCCCCTTGCAATAGTAGCACTCGGTGCCAGACTTAGGGCCAGCCCGGGGTTTCTTTTCAGGCGTGGCAACAGACTTGCCACCCTTCTTTCCCTTGTGCTTGCCTTTCTTGTCCTTCTTGAAACCGGTGGTCCTATTGATCATCAACACTTGATGTTCTTTCCTAATCTCCACTTCTGCAGTCTTAAGCATTGACAGAAGCTCGGGAAGAGACTTCTTCATGCCCTGCATATTATAGTTCATCACGAAGCAATGGTAGCTAGGTGGCAGAGATTGGAGAACATGATGTATGCCTAAGTCAATGGGAATCTTTATTCCCAAGGACACAAGCTTATCGGCGTACCTAGACATTTTGAGTACGTTCTCACTAACGGAGCTGTTTTCCTCCATCATGCAGCTAAAGAACCTTTCTATAGCATTATAACTCTCTACGACAGCATGGGTATCGAAAATCATTTTCAATTCTCCCATGGTATCAAAGGCATTGCCATTTTCGAAACGCTTTCGAAGTTCTGGCTCTAGCCCATACAGTATGCCGCAATGAACTAAGTTGTGGTCCTCCTGACGAGTCACATAGACATTCTTTTCCTCGTCAGGGCCATCAGGAGCTGGTGGGCGGCCTAGCGGCGCATCTAGCACATATTGCTTTTGTGCAACAGTGAGGAGAATCCTCAAATTCATAGCCCAGTTGGTGAAGTTGCTACCATTCACAGCAAGTTTCTCTTTCTCCATGAACATATTGAAATTAAAAGCAGGTGGTGCCATCTACAACAGAATTTGTAAAGTTTATTTAGACTAAGTTTATGATAGATTGAGTTCAACTAATCCAAATTACTAATGAACTCCCACTCAAATACGACATGCCTCGTGTACTTTTGGTGAACCAAATCCACTACACCAAGTCCGATCATCACGTGAGTTGATATAGATTCAAAGGCGAGCATCTATATGGGCACCATATCAACCATATGAATCATGCTTAACCTTTCGGTCCGTGTTCCGAGGCCATGTCTGTACATGCTAGGCTCGCCAAGTAAGAACCTTAGTATTCGCGTGTGTAAAACTGTCTTACACCCGTTCCTATGAAAGCGTAGATTCGAGTACACCCGATCATCACGTGATGTCTCGAAACACGATCCATAGAACGGTGCATACTCAAGGAAGAACACATTTTTATCTTGATATCTAAATGAGGGATCATCTTATAATGCTACCAAACGCGCCAAACTAGCAGTATAAGATGCTAACATCTAATGTGTAAAGTTAGATGATATGGTTCATCCATTTGATCTCTATCACTTGCATCGTGGTATGATCTCTATCATTCCTTTGTGTGTAAGGCCAAGGTCTATGGAACTTACACGTTGACTGTGTTGTAAGAGTATCTACCATACATCTACTTACAACAATACCATATCAATACACTAGCCTAGCAACAATCTAAACTAGACGCCTCTAATTTATCAATTGCAAGTTTTACGTGGCTTAGGGCTTTCGGAGATAGAACCGTTCTCACCTACGAATATGAACCACAACGAGGATAACTAAGTTATTAGCAACTCGTTGTAAATCAGATATTGACTATAGTAGGAGAGACAGACACCCGCCAACCACTTATGCAAAACAAGTTGCATGTCAATCGTGGAACCGGTCTCATGTACGATGACATGTAAGGTTGGTCCGGGCCGCTTCATCCCACTATGCCACCAATATCCAAAATACATAGAAGATGCAATAACATGATCATCATCGCCCACATATCAACATATGTGTACTACCCGTGCTAAGAACCTATGCATAGATCAGGCTCTGATACCATTGTTGGGTCCAGAGCATAGAAAACAAAAAATTTCCTACGATGTGAACTACACGTCATGATCTATCTACTAGGTACAAAGCAACGGGTGGACATACATCCAACAAGAACTTACCCTCGTAGACAACGAGCTTTGTTAACGAGTAGGAACTCGTGGTTGATGTAGTCGTACACTTGCCGATCTCAAGATCGTGAGGAAGTCCGAGCGCCACAACTCAGCAACGCATCCGCACTCGCACACACGTTCAAGCCACCGGACAACCTCCACCTCCTCGCTCCAGCGATCCAGCGGAAGCAGCAACTCCTTGCAGACGAAATGCCATCGGGAACATGTATCTCGCTGATCTGAGACCATGGGGGAATAATTCTAGAGGGGGAGAGAGATCCTTCACAAGGAGGTGTGAGGATGAAGGAGGGAATGGGTGGACTTTTATAGGAGGAGGGGGTGATCCATCTCTCCATGGCCGGCACATGGGGGTGACCCCTCACCTCCCCCATTCATGTGGTGGTAACCCCTCCACATTAAAATGCCTCTTCACATTCCCTTTTAAAGTCTCCACTTTAAATGCATTAAATTTCTCCAAATTTAATGCTCTCTCATTTAATAAAACTCTTTTTATTAAATTTATTCAGATTTTTGTTAATTACTTTAATTAACAAACATTCACATATAGCCCCTTGCAATATTTCAATATCAAATGCAGAACCACCTTCTGCAATTTCACCCGAAACAATTTTCGATTTCTATTGAAACAATTCCTGCGCTTTGCAATTCTTTCGTCTGAAACATATGTGCTCCAAAATGGTGTCCGGTAACTCTTAAGTGTGCCATCCTATGGTTCGCGAATAATGTAGACATGATCGAGACCCTTCTCCGATCAATAATCAGCAGCGGGACCTGGAGATCCATACTGACTCCTACACATTCAACAATGACTTCTGTGATCGTGAGAACCTTTAATGCTTGTAACTAAATCCCTTTGTCTCTCGATATATTACATGTCCGAGATTCGATCATCGGTATCTCCATACCTAGTTTTATCTCGTTACCGACATGCACTCATTTCTTGTTCCCGTGATATAACATTCTAGTGATCACATCACTTGCTTGCAAGCTATCCTAATGTGATATCACCGAGAGGGCCCAGAGTATATCTATCCGTCATGTGGATTGACAAATTCCACTCTTGATCCATGAGCCTCAACATAACATCTTCGTAGTACTGAACCCATCTTTAGAGTCACCCTGTTATGGTGTGACATTTGATGTTATCAAGATACTCTTCCGATGTCAGCAATTAACATGATCTCATGGTCTAAGGATAAAGATTACTTCGTATGATGTTATAGCAATATAAACATAATGACTTGATCGTAATGCTATACTTCGGATGAATGTTCATCACATCATTCCACCAATGGTGTGACCTTGTTATTAACAACATCCATTGTCCATGATTAGGAAACCTTGATCATCTTGTTAATCAACAAGCTAGCCTATAAGAGAGGCATGACTAGGAACCCTTTTTGTTTATTAAACACACATGTATTGATGTTTCCGAATCAATACAATTCTAGCATGTAAAATAAACATCTATCATGTATAAGGAATATATATAATAACAACTTTATTATTGCCTCTTAGGGCATATTTCCTTCAACATGGTCTCCAAGCGAGGCATCATGGCAAACCCCACCAAGATTGACACCATCGCGCGGCTCGGGCAACCCGATTGCCTGTGTGACATCTAGAAGTTGGTTGGGCGAGTCACGGCTCTCAAAGCACTGCCCCTCTACTGCCTAATTCGCAAGAACCCCACGTTCCAATGGGACGCAGAAGCAGACAACGCGCTCAAGGCACTCAAAGAAGTGCTACTCGCGACGCCGTTACTCGCTGCCCTAGTCAATAAAGAGCCGATGCTCGTATACGTCGCGGCCTCCACTCGAGTCATCAATGCCGTGATGGTCGTCGAACGCCCAAAACAAGACAAGGAACGCCCCATACAGTGCCCCATTTACTACATCAGTGAGGTCCTCACGACGAATGCAAGGCAGCGCTACCCGCAATACCAGAAACTGGTATACATGGTGTTCCGAGCTCAGCGGCGACTCCCCCACTACTTCCAGGAACACCCCATCACGGTCGTATCCTCCACGCTGCAGCAGGACATCATCCACAATCACGAGGCCACTGGGCGAGTCGCCAAGTGGGCCGTCGAAATCAGCGTCCACAACATCAAGTACGAGCCACGCAAAGCGATTAAATCGCAAGCCTTGGCTGATTTCCTCGCTGATTGGGAAGAGGCACAACAGCCGGAGAAGCTACCCTGTCTACATTACTGGTTGCTCCACTTCGACGGCTCCAAGAACGCCGATGGCGCAAGGGCTGGGGTCATACTGACCTCTCCCAAAGGCGACAAGCTCCACTATGTGCTCCACCTCGACTTCCAGCCATGCACCAACAACATGGCCGACTACGAGGCCCTCCTCCCGCATAGGCCCTAGTCGCCATGGTCATGAGGGCCGCCAAGGAGATGAACGTGAAACGCCTAAGGTGCTACGGCGACTCCGACCTAGTTGCCGGCCAAGTCGCAGGGACATGCGACGCCGTCTCCCCAACCATGATAGCATACCACCAAGCGGTGGACCAGCTAGGAGGACACTTCACCGGCTACTCAGTCGAGTGGATCGACAGGCGCAAAAATGAGGAGGCTGACGCCCTCTCCCGCATAGGATCGGCTCGGCAAATGCCACCCACGGGTGTCTTCCTCGACATCATCCACAAGCCTTCGGTCTCCCCTCCCAAAGAGATCGACATCGGGATACCTCTGCAACCCGAGCCCACCCTAGTCGCCATGGTCATCGAGCCCAGCAACTGGACCGCACCATACATCGCCTTACTCGAGCACAAGGTCCTCCCAAGCAACGAGACGGAAGCGCGAATGATCGCGCGCCAGTGCAATTCCTTCATCATCATCAATGGCGAGCTCCACAAATGCAGCATGACTGGCATGTTTCAGCGCTGCGTATAGCCAGAAGAGGGACGCAAGATACTCCAAGACATCCACGCCAGCGACTGTGGCCATCACACCGGCGCCAGGTTGCTGGTCGCTAAAGCCATGAGACATGGCTTCTACTGGCTCACCACGCATGCCGACGCCATCGACATCGTCCAACGGTGCGTCGGGTGCCAAAAATATGCCAACCAGATGCACATCCCTGGTCTGGCACTGAAGACCATCCCTATTACCTGGCCATTCACCGTATGGGGCATGGAAATGGTCGGCCCTTTCAAGAAGGCCCCATCCGGCTTCACCCACCTCCTGGTCGTGGTCGACAAGTTCACCAATTCAGTCGAAGCCAAAACGATTAAGAAGTGCGACGGCAAGACCACCACCAAGTTCCTGTGTGAGCTCATCTACCAGTATGGCTACCCGCACAGCATCATAATGGACAATGACACCAACTTTGCCAAAGGTGCCATGGCAGAATTTTGCGAGGAGCATAGCATACGGCTCGACCTCGCCTTAGTCTCCCACCTAGAATCAAATGGCCAAGTAGAGCGCGCCAACCAAAGCATCCTCCATGGCCTCAAGCCGCAACTTCAGGTGCCCCTCGAGTGCACCCCCGGATGCTGGGTCGAAGAACTCCCCTCTCTGATATGGGGAATTCACACCTCCGTCAATCGATCCACGGGGTTCACACCCTTCTTCATGGTGTACGGTGCTGAGGTCGTAATGCCAACGGACCTAGAACACGACTCACCTCAGGTCGTCAATTATGTGGAGGCGGCAAATGAGATCGCCCGCAAAGACGGAGTCGACCAGCTCGACGAAGCACGTGACCTAGCTCGCTCCCACACCACCATCCACCAACAAGGACTCCGCCACTACCACAACCGCTGAGTCTGAACTCGCACCTTCTAGGAAGGCGACCTGGTCCTACGACTGTTCCAGGACAAGAAGGGCATGCACAAGCTTCCCCCCATGGCAGGGGCCATTCGCCATAGGGCGAGTCCTCAGGAATGACACCTACTACCTGATCGATGTACGATGCGATGGCCAGCTTTAAGTTGGAAGGCCATGGAATGTGAACGTCCTCCGCAAGTTCTACACATAGAACTAAAACTTGTACTCTGCTGCTACTTAATAAAAATTCGGATCGCACAAATTGTGCCTATTCGCCATATTCTTGTGTCAATCGCACTCGTACGTTTCACAATATGCTCCCCATGGAAGTTAACCTTTGGTAGAGCGACCGGCACACCTAAGTAGTGCGGCCCAAGGGCACCGAACAAATTCGGGCCTTGTGTCGTCCATGAACACGCCACCCCGGAGCCCTCATTGGAGTCGCCTCGCTCGACTGGCCTGCCGGGCCAAGACATCCGACAAACGCTTCTCACAACGACCTGTCCTCCCCATCCTCGTGCACGGCGACTCGAACGGTTAAGTACCATGCTCAGGGACTTGTCCATAATAAACCCCTACGCGGCTCGGGAACACACCAAGTAAGAGAGCCGCCTTGGACTTGCCACGCGACTGACTTTCTGAGCCATGGGAGAGACGCGTTACAAACAATGCATCAGATCCTCACCTACGATGGGCGCATGCCTAGAACAGCTAAGTACCACGCTCGAGGACTCGCCTAAATCGACGCTGCTTGCGTCGGGAAAACAGCTAAGTATAGAGCCCCTTTGGAGTCGCAAGGCGACTGGCCCCATACGCCACGACAAATCAGCCCCAACCAAAACAAAAACTCAAAGCAAACACACATGCACATAAACGAGGTAAACCCCATCAAAGGGTGGACACGCTCGGGGACTCGTTCACATAGAAATCAGCATAAAACATATCTAACCATGCATTGCGAGTCGATTGATTCCTCTTACTTCCATACATAAGTATTGTTCACATTACAAAAGTGGCCACTCGCCACAATTTACAAAAGCGCCTTAGGGCAACGACTCATTTTGCAGGCTTTGATGAAGAAGCGCCGCCACCACCCTTGACCCGGATGTATGGTTCCCACGGGTTTGTTGGGTACATCGTTAGTGACTTCGACAACGCCGATCGAAAGGGCTGCTCCGACTTCAGATCATGGTGCCCGACGCCACCATCCTCTCCTGGTACGGCAACAGATCTCCCATCGCCAATACTCGCTCCACGATCGGAGCAGCCTTGGCGGTCAACCTCAGAACCTCCGAGATGTCCACCGAGCCACTCGCTGATGGGTAGCCATTGGTGACATCGTCGAGGTCGAAGTCGTCAGGGAAATGAGCAAGCCCAAGGCTCAACGCCGTTGCGGCCCCGCGCCTGAAGGCCGATCGCGCCATCCACTCGACGATGGCGGGCGCCTCCTCCAGATAGCACCAGAATTCAGTCAACCCACCAGGAATAACCTCGGTGGGGGACATCCCCTGGATCACGGCATGGACGCACATCGCTGAGGTAGTGGCCGCGTTCACCACTGCAGTCACGCATTGAAGGTCTGCACCACCGGGTCGCTTTGTCCTATTAGGGCTGCAATGTCAGAAACCCAACGTCCCTAAGGACTAACCCGCTCGGGGACTCGCCGCATACAATAAAGAAAATAGGATACACTTACCAAGAAGCTTACGATAGTTCTTCGTCACGTGCTTTTCAAGGGCACCAAGGTCACCCTGCAATCCGGGGATGAGCGAGTCGACGGTCTTCCGTTCCTCCTCCGCCGCGGCGACCGCGGGCTTAGCCCTCTCTTCAGAAGAGATCATCAATGCCTTCGCCTCCTCCAGCTCCTTCACCATTGAGTCGATCCGCCCCTTAACTGTGTCTAGTTCAGTAGCCGGAACATACCCCTCGCGGGCCTTGGCAATCGCAGCCGGAAGCCCATCTATGCCGCAAGGGCAACACAAATCAGTCTCGCATACGCAACAATGACTCGAGCTCACCAAAGGAAGCAACAACTCACCAGCAGTTTCTTGGAGTCATTGTTGGCCTCCTGCGCCGCGCGCAGGTCGTGCTCCGGGCGCTCCTTCGTGGCCTATCAATCGGACGATTCCCTCTGCAAGCCCTGCCAACAGAACAACACTCAATGACTGGATGACCAAAAACTCAAGTGCCTAGCCGCTGAAATTCAGCGACTAGACACTCGGGGATTGGACGACCAAAAATCAAGTGCCTAGCCGCTGAAATTCAGCGACTAGACACTCGGGGACTAGCGACTAGAAGATTTAAGCGCCCAACCGCTGAAATTCAGAGACCAGGCACTCGGGGACTGGACATACCTAAATGGCAACACCAAGCATGCTATGAAGTTCGCTGGTGTCCGTCGAAGGAACCACAAAGGATGTTCGCCCGCGACGCGACCCGACGTCTTCATCACCGATGTTTCGAATTTGCGGAGACTGGTTTTCCGCCATGGAAGGGAATGCCTTTGCTATGAAGCGCGAAAACGACATAGCCGCCCTTGTCAGGGTGCTAGCCATCGGGGCCAGTGGTTCTGATGATGGGGTCCCCTTGGCTGGCTCCGATTGGGCGGCCGTCACTTCTTTGACACGGGCAGCGGAGTCACGCTCCTCCATGTTGCCCCTTGTCGCGGCGGCAGTGACATCCCCTTTATTCTTCTTCTTCTTCTTCGCGCCTTCAGCTGGCGCGTCTTTAGCAATAGGTTTCCTCTTCTTGGAGGGGCCTACTTCCCCTTCGACATAGACTGGCGGAATCTTAGCCACCGTAGGGCGACCTATCTTCTTGGCGCCAGACCTGCGAAATCGCCACGGTCAGCAAAGAAATTGTGCAAGAAAATATCAAAGTACGGAAAAGAGAATGATAGACTTACTTGGCGACTGGAAGGAAACGTAGCCCCGTGCTAATATGGGCAGGTTTATCCAGCTCCGGACCCATCTTGCGCGAGAGCCCCTTCTTGAAGACACTCGTGTCCCATGATACCATGGGATTCTTCAACGTTGAAGTCGCGGTTGTAGGAACCTCTGGCTCGGCCGACACAGCCAGTTCCACCGGTGGCGGCAACCTCGACCCGGTGGTGTCAGCAGCCCCTGGTTCCATGACAGCTGGGACTGTTGGCGCAATCGCGGCAAGCGGAACCTCCGTCTCCACCACCATGTCGACAGCTCCCAATCCCATCATTGGAGTTATGCCCTTAGGGATCTCGGGTGACGCCTTGGCCACTTCATCGTCAGATTCGTCATCTGACCCAAACGCCACCACCGACCTAGGGGGCGATGCTACCTTCGGTGCTGGTTTCCTCACAGGAAACTTTGGCTTCCGCATGGGCTTCACCGGCGTGGCCACTCGCCACGAACTATGTTCTTGCAAGATCTCATCATCATCGTCACGCTCTTCAAGGCTGTGACTCGCCTTGATTTTGTGTTATTTCTGCTTGCGAATCTTGCAGGTCGCAAGCGCTGGTGGGGGGACCTCCCTCTCTTCCTATTCTCTCTCGGAGGATTCCCCTTCGGTGCCCTCTTCGAGTTCTTTGGGAACCTCCTCGTCAAGTGGGGGAAGCCAGCCTTGGAGAACCTGAAATAACTAAGAATAGACAAGGAAGAATTGTTTGGTTAAGGGGGCACGAGTGAACATTACAAGCCGCGGCTGCAAATTGCTCCGCGAGAGCCATGACAGAAGACAAAGGTAACGAAAGGGGCTTACCGTAGGAACCTTGTTCTTCTCGGAAACATACGGGGCAAGCCCAGCTGATGTGGTGGTAAATTCCGCATTGGTGATCTTCTTCAAGCCAGTCTTGTAGTCCGCAGCCTCCCACGGCTCTTTGCTGGTCCGGGAAGGATCATTCTTCCCAGTGTACTCGTACATCTAGTGGGGCCTGGACACCAATGGGACCAGGCGTCACCAGAGCTAGCGGTTGTACAGATTGATCGTTATCAACCCCTTGTCCTTTAGCGCCTGGATTTGATCCATCATCTCCGTGATGGCCATCCTCCAATCGTCGGGGAGCCTGGCCACAGCTAGCCGGCGGGGTTCGCTCCTTTCTGCGACATACGTGGGGAGAGCCACTTCATCAAAGGGAGTGGATTCCTTCACGTAGAACCAGCTCTTCTTCCACTCGCTCGTGGCCTTCTTCGGCAGCAAGAGCTTGAAGAAATTCACCTTCGGCTTCAGTTGAAATGTAACGCTGCCGGCCGCCAGGATAGGGCCGCTAGATCCATCATGCCGTGGAACATCTCTAGCCACAACGGGAAATAGCACCGGCACCCAAGGTAACATTCGTAGAAGGCGAGAAAGATCGCCAACTACTCGATACTGTGCAGACCAAGATCTGACGGCTTGATCGCGTAGTGCGCGCAAAACCGCGGGAAGAAGATGGAGGTGGGAATCCCAAGCCCCTCTCTAGGTGGCTCGGGAAACATAAGAATTCGTCGGCACGAGGCTTTGACTCGACTTCGAAGGGTGCAGGGATTCGCAATTCCCCTTGTAGAGAACCCCCGCGTCCTCGAATGACTTGAGTTGTGCGGTGGTACATTTGGATTTCCCCCACAGATCCCTCAGAGGTGTCATTGGGGAGAAGATGAGGATGTTCGGTCTATAAATTCTAGATCGCAGGGAGACGAAGAGACTGGAGGAGCGCGGGAGTAAGGAATGCGCAAGAAGATTCATGAGTCACCTCGCCACTCTCCTTATAAGGATAACTCTACCCGCCAATCTCGGGATATCCGTTAGTTGTGGTAATTACGCCGAAGTTATGGTCGGATTATCCAATAGCTAGTTTGACCAAGTTGGCGGTCCAGCTTCTTCCACTCGACCGAAGACAGCGACTCGAGCATGAATCCACTCGCTAAAGTAGCGACTGAAGACTTGGTGGGGGTATTCCTTCCTTCATTCAGGGAGCCCGTCGCCGATTCGACTGGGCGTGCAAATTGGACCCGCCTACTCCAACTGCCAAATGAACACCTGCACTAAATCAACACTGGCCTCAGGGACTACTGATGGGAATATGCCGAATGGGATGCCCAGCAGGACGTTCCGATTGGGTCCAAAGACTTGCGAGTGGGCCTATAGGACGGCGACTGGAATGCGACTAAGGAGCCAAGCCTGGCAACTGGAAGCCGGAGGCCTAGAAGCATAGCTGAAGCCCAGTCGGATTAGGTCAACTCATACGAAACCTTAACTAGTTCTATTGTAAACACTGTAAACCCTAGCGAGGTACCCCCTATATAAACCTCCCTAGGGTTCCCTTTGTACTCACGTTCCATCATACACCCCCTCAAGCGTCTCGCTGCTTAGACGCCGAGCTCGCCACCCATGTAACTCGCTCTCCGCCGATACAATCTAGCAGGAGTAGGTCTTTAACCTCCGGGGGGCTGAACCTGGGTAAACTCATGTGCATCCGCCCCCATCTCGCACCGCAGATGGCCGCGAGCTCTCGCCCCCAATACTATCAATCGCTACCCCTGGTAGCGACTGCCGTGGCCATTCCCATGACAATTAGATTTTAATATTATATTCGATATTAATTACATTAATTAATATGTAAATACATATTACAAAATCCAATTTGACCCGAAACACCTTTCGGTTCCCTTTCGATTTCCTTCGGACGACTTCGGAATTTTCCCTGAACGATTCCGGTTCTCTCATGGAACTTTTCGGTTTCCTTTTCTCTTTCATATGGTGATTCCAACTTATAGAGGATCTCTAGATCATCGTACCCTTAAGTGTATTTCCCCACGTCCCGGGAATAGCACAAACATGATCTCCATCAATAACCAATAGCGGGACCGAGATGCCCATAATGACTCATATGCATTCCATGATGATAATGGCGTTTGAACCGTAAATGTCTTGAACCGTAAATGTTGTTTCCCATTCCCTTTGCCACTTGATACATAGTTCACCCAAGATTTGATCTACGGTATCTCCATACCTTCATTCGATCTCATTACCGATGAACTTGTTTTCTCGTTCCCATGTCGTTGCATTCTGTGACACAGTCACATGCTTGCAAGCTTTGTTAATGCAATATCACCGAGATGGCCACATGTATCTATCCGTTACATGGATTGGCAAATCTTGGTCTTGATATGTACTCCTCTACGTGCTCCTTTGGGAAACCTGAGTAGCACCTTTTTGATCACCCTTTCACGAGTTGATACTTGATACCATTTAAGCTCCCTCTAGAACGGTGTTTTGCATTGTATAACAGTCTAAAGACCAGGTTGCGAGGTTTCCTTAGTTTATCATTAAAGGCAAACTTTGTAACTAGATCTCATTATGATACAACTGTTGGGTGTTTTTCTATCATCATTCAACAAATGATATGACCTCATTGTCAATTGGCATAAATGACCATGATCTTGAAACCCTAGATCATCCTCATGACCAATGAGCTAGTTCGCTAGAGGTAACTAGAGACTTGTTTTTTTACATACCACACATGTACCAATGTTTCCACTTGATACAATTATAACACAATATGAAACTATTATTAACTAATTCAGATATGACAATAAAAACCTATTTATTATTTGGCTCTAGGGCATATCTCCTTCAGTCTCCCACTTACACTAGAGTACTAATAATCTAGCTCGCATTTTACTCATCATAAACCATATCACATATGTGTTTATTGATCATGCATGCTTATGGAAAACGTCATGTCCATGTTCTGTTTTACCAGATCATTATGTCTTTTGCACATCGTTAATGTCTTCCTAATTTTGACATTCATACCATTATCTTATAATGGGTTGAAGTATTCGTTTGGCGACAAAGTGAGACTTTGTTTCTAGTGTTTACTATGATAGTCGATTTCACTATTGTCACTTAAACTTTAAAACACACTCAAACACTCCTTTGTGTACGTATAGTAATTATAGAAACAGAGTAAGGTCGGTTTCCAGGAGCCAGCAGTGACGTTAGATCAGCCAAAACGAGCTTTCTCATGGGCATTGTGCCCTGGGACACACCTATGCGTAAAGACAAACTAGTCCTGCCACAATAATATAAATCACATTAGGTGGTTCCCTTATACTTCTTTATCTATGTAGATCCTAGTGCGTTAAATGCAACTACGTGCCTTACTTTTTGCTTCTTGCCATTTAAGGACAAACTTAATTTCGGTTCAATGATTAACTCAGGAATCACTTCAAGACATGTTCATACAGTTAAGAGTTTGTCTCCCAACCAGAACCTCGGGTCACATTACATCGAATATACAATATGGTTGTATGGAAGAACCTATGACTGAGGCATAGGAGATGCAACACACCTCTTTGTTTCTTTTAACCATAGTTGTCATATTAAGACTGACTCAATGCTTCATACAAGTAAGAACTTCTTTCTTACCTCGTTCTATTCTGAGCTATTTCAGAATTTTTTCTAGGACATTCTGAACATTTTTAGAATCAAGTCAAGGAAGCATTCGATATTTAATATTCATTAAACTCACCAATCTATCTTGATAGATTTTATTGTCTAATAGCTTGTTCAACTTCATCCATATTTACCAACTTAAATATTATTAGTACCAATCACATCATTCATATATGTCATCCACATATTTGAGAATAATGCCACACTCCCACTCAAATATGCCATCCATATATGAGATCTAGGGATTTCACTTTGCTCCCACTCAAAATATGTCTCTTACATATTGAGATTTAGCTAAGCTACTTAGCTCCCACTCAAATGTAGGTCCTCTCAATAATTTTGGACATTCCAAAATTCTTTGATCATCATTGAAAGATCGGTATAAGCAACTAGAGGGGGTGAATAGGCGCTACTCAATTTTTAGCTTATTTTCAATTTAAGGCTTGACACAAAGTAAGTTCTCTAGATGTGCAACTAAGTGATCGAACCTATGACAAGCAAGAAAGCAACAATAATCAGGAGTAAAGTATAGAAATCACCAAGAGGGGACATGGAGATGTTTTCCTGAAGTTCTTTCCTTTTGAGGGGAAGTACGTCGCCATTGGAGGGGTGGGTGGTACTATGACCACCAGCACCACTAAGGCCTCACCCTATTATCCCAAGCACCCTCCTTGCGGCAATCACACGATACACTATGCGGTGACCTTGAAGGTGGTGACCGAAACCTTGTACAAAACCTTGGGATACTTCTCCACCACTGAATTGGAGGCTCCCAAGATGACCTTGAAGCTCTTACACACGAGGATGAGCTATGGAGGGTGACTTCTTCAAGTTAGGGTTTCCTCAAACCCTAGAGCAACAACAACTTACACAAATGGTGGGGAAACACAAATCCCTTTGGTGGAAAGCTAGGTCTAGGTCTCCTCCCTCAAATCCCCAAGGGGTAACAAGTTTGAGTGGATAGAGATGGAGATCTAAGAGGTTGGAGCTCAGAATTAATGGAGGAGAGAGAGTTGAAGCCGCAACCTTCACTTGGAGAAGAAGGGGCGTATATATACCCCGCAAAAAATAGTTGTTGCTGCATCACTAACCTCGGAGTCTCTGGTGGCACGCTCGACTCTAGGTCCAACTCCGGACCTGGACACAGAGAGTTTGCCTGGGGGGAGGAGACTTTCCCAGAGACTTGATTGGAGTCTCCGGTCCAAGACATTGGAGTCTCTAGGCCTAGACCCCATTGTCTCCGGACTCAGGGGAGCCAGAACACCGAAACTCCCAACAGGTACCTTTTCTTCCTGAAAATTTGAACCCTTCTCCTTTGAATACTAGAACACAGTCTTGTGCCTTTATATGGATGAACCTGCAATACTTAGCACATGGTAAAAACTATATTGTGTTGACACCAAACATCAAAACATGATTAGGGCAGGAAATTCCCTTTCATTCTCCCCCTTTTTGGTGTTTGATGACAACACAAGGATTTGCACAAAAATATACAAGCATAAGGTACAAGAGATATAGAGGATCCCCCTCGAAGTGTGCACACACAAGATTTGTATATGAATATAAGTGCACAAAAACTAGGGAGGACACTCCCCCTAGAAATTACAAACCTACCCATATACAAAGAGATAAGAATTGTTACGTGATACTCATACCTTTGTACCAATAGATGTGGTGAAGAGATATATGCGAGCATCCAATAAGAGGGGTTTTCATTATTTATGATATATAAATCCATAGATAAGATAGTTACCACATTGATATATAAATCCATAGATAAGATAGACACCACATAGTCTTCACAAACATAGTCCACAACATGGGTCCATAGATGATACATAACATAGTTCCACAAATAAAGCAAGGCAAATAAGAACAAGTCACAAG
Source organism: Avena insularis (assembly GCA_023614405.1). Taxonomy (NCBI): domain Eukaryota; kingdom Viridiplantae; phylum Streptophyta; class Magnoliopsida; order Poales; family Poaceae; genus Avena; species Avena insularis. Next base: position 478,566,494 of record CM042686.1, on the reverse strand, counting down.
CAGAAGAATCAAATGAAGAATGAGCTTGTGAATTCCCATGCAAATCCCATGCTACCTAATAGCAACCTCTACCCCTTTGGCATCAAGACACCAAAAGGGGACAAGCGAGAGACTACACGCCCCAAAAGGATCACTCATCGTCCTCGTCCTCCTCATTATCATCGGAGCTTGCCTTGGAACCTTGATCAACATCAACAGAGGGGCCCTTTCCATAGTGAGAAGAGGAAGCATCATCCTCAAATATGCGCCAATCAATAGAGCCTTGAGCCCAAGAACCATAATAGAGAGTGCAAGAGGGCTGAGGTCGAGTCTAAGCATCACCAGATTCTTCGGCATCACTATCTTCCTCCCATTGGTGAAACTTCTTTAGAATCTTCTTGTCCCTCTTGTACGCATCATATTGACCCTTGTGAATATCAATGTTCATGCACATAAGCATCTTCTCCCAAAAGGTGGCCTTCTTCATTTTCCCCTTCACTTAGTCACGAGAAAAAGAAGCCATACGGCCATTGCTAGCATTCTTCCTGCTAGCACAGACAGGGCTGGCAGCAAGAGGGTTATCCTCCTCATCCTCTCTAATCCCATCATCAATCACGGGGACAGAATAGCCACGAGGATCCATAGTGGTAGTGGGAGCCTTGCGCTGCAACTGAAGAGGGGCATGAGCAACAACTGGCAGGCCCTCAAGCGGAGAAGGCAAGTTCATCTTCACAAAGGTGGAGATCACAAGCCTCATGACATATGGGGAATAGGTGGGAGTCTTCTTCTCAGAGATGTTTATGGCCATTTCCATGAAGATGAAATACATGACATCAAGAGGAGCGGCAGAAGCATCAGGGCCATTGATGTACACAGAATGAGCAAGAGTCATAAGAGGAACCAAAGCTGACCGAATAGTGTCAAGATTGCCTGCTTGAGGGCAAATGTTCTCACGAAACATGCGGATCAAGATGTGGAATGGTGGCCTTAGGTTCCTTGATTCTCCAAGGACACCATTCTTGTTGTATATAGGAGCAAGAGGCTTCTTGTTGTACTCAAGCCCAGTAGTCTCATGGATGCGACGACCAACTGGTGTATTATTTCCCTCAAATGGATACTCCAAGACTACAGCAAATTCACTCAATCATGATACGTATTTCTCTTGAACGGAGCAGCAGTTAGTTGGAGGAGCTCCAAACAACCTGTGGTGGCTGGATCAACGATGGAGGCGGAATATGTTCTTTGCTTGAGCGCCTTGAGAAGCGGTTTGGATGAAAGAGTTCATTACGGAACTGGGTGTGGTTCCTAGTGCGTTGTACCCCATGGTGATCTATTGTGACAATAATGGAGCCATAGCCAACGCGAAGGAACCAAGGTCTCACAAGAATTCCAAGCATATTAAGCGCCGGTTTCACTTCATCCGCGAGCATGTCAAGGATGGAGATATAAAGATTTGTAAAGTGCACACGGACCTAAATGTAGCAGATCCGTTCAATAAAGTACTCCCTAGGGCAAAACATGATCAACACCACAACTCCATGGGTGTTAGATTTATCACTATATAAACTAGATTATTGTCTTTAGTGCAAGTGGGAGACTGAAGGAAATATGCCCTGAGAGGCAATAATAAAGTTGTTATTATGTATTCCTTGTATATGATAGATGTTTATTTTGCATGCTATAATTGTATTGATAGGAAACATCAATACATGTGTGTTTAATAAACAAAAAGGGTTCCTAGTTATGCCTCTCTTATAGACTAGCTTGTTGATTAACAAGATGATCAAGGTTTCCTGATCATGGACATTGGATGTTGTTAATAACAAGGTCACAGCATTTGTGAAATGATGTGATGAACATTCATCCAAAGTATAGCATTACGATCAAGTCATTATGTTTATATTGCTATAACATCATACGAAGTAATCTTTATCCTTAGACCATGAGATCATGTTAATTGCTAACACCAGAAGAGTATCTTGATAACATCAAATGTCACACCGTAACAGGTGACTATAAAGATGGGTTCGATTACTACGAAGGTGTTATGTTGAGGCTCATGGATCAAGAGTGGAATTTGTCAATCCGGATGACGGATAGATATACTCTAGGCCCTCGGTGATATCACATTAGGATAGCTTGCAAGCTAGTGTTGTGATCACTAGAATGTTATATCAGGAGCGAAAAGAGTGCATGTCGATAGCGAGATCAAACTAGGTATGGAGATACCAATGATCGAATCTCGGACATGTAATATATTGAGAGACAAAGGATTTAGTTACAAGCGTTAAAGGTTCTCACGATCACGGAGTCATCGTTGAATGTGTAGGAGTCGATGCGGATCTCCGTGTCCCGCTGATTATTGATCGGAGGGTCTCGATCATGTATACGCATTATTCGCGAACCGTAGGGTGGCACACTTAAGAGTTACGGACACCATTTTGGAGCACATATTTTTAGAATGAAAGAATTGCAAAGCGCGAATTGTTTCAATAGAAACGGAAATTGTTTGGGTGAAATTGCGAAGGTGGTTCTGCATGTGATATTGAAATATTCCAAGGGGCTATATGTGAATGTTTGTTAATTAAAGTAATTAACAAAATTCTGAATAAATTTAATAAAAAGAGTTTTATTAAATGAGAGAGCATTAAATTTAGAGAAATTTAATGCATTTAAAGTGGAGACTTTAAAAGGGAATGTGAAGAGGCATTTTAATATGGAGGGGTTACCACCACATGAATGGGGGAGGTGAGGGGTCACCCCCCCCCATGCGTCGGCCATGGAGAGAGGGGGCACCCCCCTCCTCCTATAAAAGGCCACCCATTCCCTCCTTCATCCACACACCTCCTTGTGAAGGATCTCTCTCCCCTCTAGAATTATTCCCCCATTGTCTCGAATTAGCGAGATACATGTTCCCGGTGGCATTTCGTCTGGAAGGAGTTGCTGCTTCCACTGGATCGCTGGAGTGAGGAGGTGGAGGTTGTCCGGTGGCTTGAACATGTGTGCGAGTGCAGATGCGCTGCTGAGTTACGGCGCTCAGACTTCCTCACGATCTTGAGATCGGCAAGTGTATGACTACATCAACCACGAGTTCCTACTCGTTAACAAAGCTTGTTGCCTTCGAGGGTAAGTTCTCCATGGATGTATGTCCACCCATTGCTCTGTATCTAGTAGACAGATCTTGGCGTGTAGTTCTCATCATAGGAAATTTTTTGTTTTCTATGCTGTGGACCCAACAGTGGTATCAGAGCCAGATCTATGCGTAGGTGCTTTGCACGGGTAGTACACATATGTTTATATGTGGGCGATGATGATCATGTTATTGCATCTTCTATGTACTTTGGATATTGGTGGCATAGTGGGATGAAGCGGCCCGGACCAACCTTACATGTCATCGTACATGAGACCGGTTCCACGACTAACATGCAACTAGTTTTGCATAAGTGGCTAGCGGGTGTCTGTCTCTCCTACTATAGTCGATATCTGATTTACAACGAGTTGCTAATAACTTGGTTATCCTCGTTGTGGTTCATGTTCGTAGGTTAGACCGGTTCTATCTCCGAAAGCCCTAAGCCACGTAAAACTTGCAATTGATAAATTAGAGGCGTCTAGTTTAGATCGTTGCTAGGCTAGTGTTTTGATATGGTATTGTTGTAAGTAGATGTATGATAGATACTCTTACAACTCACTTAACGTGTAAGTTCCATAGACCTTGGCCTTACACACAAAGGAATGATAGAGATCATACCACGATGCAAATGATAGAGATCAAATGCATGGACCATATCACCTCACTTCACACAGTAGCATCTTATATTGCTAGTTTGGCGCTTTTGGTAGCATTATAAGATGATCCCTCATTTAGATATCAAGATAAAATGTGTTCTTCCTTAAGTATGCACCATTTTGTGGATCGTGTTTTGAGGCATCACGTGATGATCGGGTGTTCTCGACTCTACACTTTCATACAACGGGTGTAAGACAATTTTACACACGCAAATACTAAGGTTCTTACTTGACGAGCCTAGCATGTACAGACATGGCCTCGGAACACGGACCGAAAGGTTAAGCATGAGTCATATAGTTGATATGATGCCCATATAGATGCTCGCCTTTGAAGCTACACCGACTCACGTGATGATCGGACTTGGTGTAGTGGATTTGCTTCATGTAATCACCAAAAGGACACGAGGGATGTTGTTTTTGAGTGGGAGTTCATTAGTAATTTGGATTAGTTGAACTCAATCTATCATAAACTTAGTCTAAATATACTTTACAAATTCTGTTGTAGATGGCACCACCTGCTTTTAATTTCAATGTGTTCATGGAGAAAGAGAAACTTGCTGCGAATGGTAGCAACTTCACCAACTGGGCTATGAACTTGAGGATTCTCCTCACTGCTGCACAAAAGCAATATGTGCTAGATGCACCGCTAGGCCCCCCACCAGCTCCTGATGCCCCTGACGAGGAAAAGAACGTCTATATAACTCATCAGGAGGACCACAACTTAGTTCATTGCGGCATACTATTTGGGCTAGAGCCAGAACTTCGAAAACATTTCGAAAATGGCAATGCCTTTGATACCATGGGAGAATTGAAAATGATTTTCGATACCCATGCTGCCGTAGAGAGTTATAATTCTACAGAAAAGTTCTTTAGCTACATGATGGAGGAAAACAGCTCCGTTAGTGAGCACGTACTCAAAATGTCTGGGTACGCCGATAAGCTTGTGTCCTTGGGAATAACGATTCCCATTGACTTAGGCATACATCATGTTATCCAATCTCTGCCACCTAGCTACAAGAGCTTCGTGATGAACTATAATATGCAGGGCATGAAGAAGTCTCTTCACGAGCTTCTGTCAATTCTTAAGACTGCAGAAGTGGAGATTAGGAAAGAACATCAAGTGTTGATGATCAATAAGACCACCGGTTTCAAGAAGGACAAGAAAGGCAAGCAGAAGGGAAAGAAGGGCGACAAATCTGTTGCCGCGCCTGAAAAGAAACCCCGAGATGGCCCTAAGTCTGACACCGAGTGCTACTATTGCAAGGGGACTGGCCATTGGAAGCGCAACTACCCCAAGTATTTGGCGGACAAGAAGGCCGGCAAGGCAAACAAATGTATATATGATATACATGTTATTGATGTGGACTTGACTAGTACTCGCAGTAGCACCTGGGTATTTGATACGGGATCGATTGCTAATATATGTAACTCGGTTCAGGGGCTGCGGAACAAGCGACAACTAGCAAGGGATGAGGTCACGATGCGGGTCGATAATGGATCAAGAGTTGATGTGATCGCCGTCGGAACGCTGCCACTCCATATGCCGTCGGGATTAGTTATAAACCTGAATAATTGTTATTTGGTGCCTGCACTGAGCATGAACATTGTATCCGGATCGTGTTTGATGCAAAGTGGTTATTCATTTAAGTCTGAAAACAATGGTTGTTCGATTTATATGAATAATATCTTTTATGGTCATGCACCTGTGTTAAATGGTTTATTTCTGTTGGATCTTAATAGTAGTATTACGCATATTCATAATGTTGATGCTAAAAGGATTAAACTTGATAATGATATATCTACATATATGTGGCACTGCCGTCTAGGTCATATTGGTGTTAAACGCATGAAGAAACTCCATTCTGATGGACTTTTGGAATCACTTGATTTTGAATCATTTGATACATGTGAGCCATGCCTTATGGGCAAGATGACTAGAACGCCGTTTTCCGGTTCAATGGAACGAGCGACAGATTTATTGGAAATCATACATACTGATGTGTGTGGACCAATGAGTGTGTCGGCGCGAGGTGGATATCGTTATTTTGTTACTTTCACGGATGATTTGAGTAGATACGGGTATATCTATTTGATGAAACATAAGTCTGAAACCTTTGAAAGGTTCAAAGAATTTCAGAATGAAGTGGAAAATCATCGTAACAGAAAGATCAAATTTCTATGGTCCGACCGTGGAGGAGAGTATCTTAGTTACGAGTTTAGCACACATATGAAAGACTGTGGAATAGTTTCACAACTCACGCCTGCCGGAACACCACAACGTAATGGTGTGTCAGAACGTCGTAATCGTACTTTATTGGATATGGTTCGATCTATGATGTCTCTGACTGACTTGCCACTGTCATTTTGGGGTTATGCACTGGAAACCGCTGCATTCACTTTAAATAGGGCACCATCTAAATCCGTTGAAAAGACACCGTATGAATTATGGTTTGGAAACAAACCTAAGCTGTCATTTCTTAAAGTTTGGGGATGCGATGTTTATGTGAAGAAACTTCAACCGGATAAACTCGAACCCAAAGCGGAAAAATGCATCTTCATAGCATACCCTAAGGAAACGATTGGGTATACCTTCTATCACAGATCCGAGGGCAAGGTCTTTGTTGCCAAGAATGGATCCTTTCTTGAGAAGGAGTTTCTCGCGAAAGGTGTGAGTAGTCGGAAGGTAGAACTCGAAGAGGTTATTGAACCTTCTCTTCATGAAATGGCGAGTAGCACAGCTCCAGAAGTTGTTTCGGAGTTGACTTCACCTAATGAAGAGAGAGCTAATGATATTGATCATGAAACTCCGAAAGAGGACACTACCGAACCTCGCAGGTCAAGCAGGACACGTGCAGCTCCTGAACTGTACGGCAATCCTGTTATGAATTTCATGATTGATGAAATAGATGACCCTGCGACGTATGAAGAAGCGATGATGAGCTCTGATTCCAACAAATGGCTAGAAGCCATGAAATCCGAGATGGAATCCATGTATGAAAACCAGGTTTGGACCTTGGTGGACTTACCTCACGATCGAAAGGCCATTGAGAATAAATGGATTTTCAAAAGAAAAATTGATGCTGATCGTAATGTAACCATCTATAAGGCTCGACTTGTCGCAAAGGGGTTTCGACAAATTCAAGGAGTTGACTATGACGAGACATTCTCTCCCGTAGCGATGCTTAAGTCGGTTAGGATTATGTTAGCAATTGCTGCATATTTCAATTATGAAATATGGCAGATGGATGTCAAAACTGCGTTCCTCAATGGTAATATTGAAGAAGAGTTGTATATGATACAACCTAAGGGTTTTGTCGATCCTAAGGATGCTGATAAGGTGTGCAAACTTCAGAGATCCATCTATGGACTGAAGCAAGCATCCCGGAGTTGGAATCTCCGCTTTGATGAGGTGATCAAACAGTTTGGATTTGTCCAAACTTATGGAGAGGCTTGTATTTACAAGAAAGTGAGTGGGAGCAATGTGGCATTTCTGATATTATATGTGGATGCCATATTATTGATTGGAAATGATATAGATCTTTTAAATAGTGTTAAAAGTTATCTAAACAGCAAATTTTCGATGAAGGACCTTGGTGAAGCTTCATATATATTAGGCATTAAAATCTATAGAGATAGATCAAGACGCCTAATTGGGCTATCGCAGAGACCTTGATAATATATTAAAGATGTTTAATATGGACGGAAGTAAGAAGGGGTACTTACCTATGTTGCAAGGCAAGACATTGAGTAAGACTCAAAGTCCGGCTACGGCGGAAGAAAGAGAGATAATGGATAAGATCCCCTATGCCTCAGCCATAGGCTCTATAATGTATGCCATGCTATGTACAAGACCGGATGTGGCACATGCTATTAGTTTGACTAGTAGGTACCAATCTGATCCAGGTTCGGAACACTGGATAGCGGTCAAGAATATCCTTAAGTACTTGAGAAGAACTAAGGATATGTTTCTTGTATACGGAGGTGAAGAAGAGCTAGTCGCTAAGTGTTATGTCGATGCTAGCTTTGACACTGATCCGGATGACTCTAAATCTCAATCCGGATATGTATTTCTCTTGAACGGAGCAGCAGTTAGTTGGAGGAGATCCAAACAACCTGTGGTGGCTGGATCAATGATGGAGGAGGAATATGTTGCTGCTTCAGAAGCAGCGCAGGAAGCGGTTTGGATGAAAGAGTTCATTACGGAACTGGGTGTGGTTCCTAGTGCGTTGGACCCAATGGTGATCTATTGTGACAATAATGGAGCCATAGCCAACACCAAGGAACCAAGGTCTCACAAGAATTCCAAGCATATTAAGCGCCGGTTTCACTTCATCCGCGAGCATGTCAAGGATGGAGATATAAAGATTTGTAAAGTGCACACGGACCTGAATGTAGCAGATCCGTTGAATAAAGTACTCCCTAGGGCAAAATATGATCAACACCAGAACTCCATGGGTGTTAGATTTATCACTATATAAACTAGATTATTGTCTTTAGTGCAAGTGGGAGACTGAAGGAAATATGCCCTGAGAGGCAATAATAAAGTTGTTATTATGTATTCCTTGTATATGATAGATGTTTATTTTGCATGCTATAATTGTATTGATAGGAAACATCAATACATGTGTGTTTAATAAACAAAAAGGGTTCCTAGTTATGCCTCTCTTATAGACTAGCTTGTTGATTAACAAGATGATCAAGGTTTCCTGATCATGGACATTGGATGCTGTTAATAACAAGGTCACAGCATTTGTGAAATGATGTGATGAACATTCATCCGAAGTATAGCATTACGATCAAGTCATTATGTTTATATTGCTATAACATCATACGAAGTAATCTTTATCCTTAGACCATGAGATCATGTTAATTGCTAACACCGGAACAGTATCTTGATAACATCAAATGTCACACCGTAACAGGGTGACTATAAAGATGGGTTCAGTACTACGAAGGTGTTATGTTGAGGCTCATGGATCAAGAGTGGAATTTGTCAATCCAGATGACGGATAGATATACTCTGGGCCCTCTCGGTGATATCACATTAGGATAGCTTGCAAGCAAGTGATGTGATCACTAGAATGTTATATCACGGGAACGAGAAAAGAGTGCATGTCGGTAACGAGATCAAACTAGGTATGGAGATACCAATGATCGAATCTTAGACATGTAATATATCGAGAGACAAAGGGAATTAGTTACAAGCGTTAAAGGTTCTCACGATCACATGAGTCATCATTGAATGTGTAGGAGTCAGTACGGATCTCCAGGTCCTGCTGCTGATTATTGATCGGAGAAGGGTCTCGATCATGTCTGCATTATTCGTGAACCGTAGGGTGGCACACCTAAGAGTTATCAGACACCATTTTGGAGCACATATGTTTCAGACGAAATAATTGCAAAGCGCAGGAATTGTTTCAATAGAAACCGGAAATTGTTTCGGGTGAAATTGCAGAAGGTGGTTCTGCATGTGATATTGAAATATTGCAAGGGGCTATATGTGAATGTTTGTTAATTAAAGTAATTAACAAAATTCTGAATAAATTTAATAAAAAGAGTTTTATTAAATGAGAGAGCATTAAATTTGGAGAAATTTAATGCATTTAAAGTGGAGACTTTAAAAGGGAATGTGAAGAGGCATTTTAATGTGGAGGGGTTACCACCACATGAATGGGGGAGGTGAGGGGTCACCCCCCATGCTTGACCATGGAGAGAGGGCACCCTCCTCCTATAAAAGGTCACCCATTCCCTCCTTCATCCACACACCTCCTTGTGAAGGATCTCTCTCCCCCTCTAGAATTATTCCCCCATGGTCTCGGATTAGCGAGATACATGTTCCCGGTGGCATTTAAATGCGGAAGGAGTTCTTTGCTTCTACTGGATCGCTGGAGCGAGGAGGTGGAGGTTGTCCGGTGGCTTGAATGTGTGTGCGAGTGCGGATGCGCTGCTGAGTTGCGGCGCTCGGACTTCCTCACGATCTTGAGATCGGCAAGTGTACGACTACATCAACCACGAGTTCCTACTCGTTAACAAAGTTCATTGTCTTCGAGGGTAAGTTCTCCATGGATGTATGTCCACCCGTTGCTCTGTATCTAGTAGATAGATCTTGGCGTGTAGTTCTCATCGTAGGAAAATTTTTGTTTTCTATGCTGCGGACCCAACAGAAACATGGCGAGAGATGGGATTTGGGGGGCTTCACCCAGTCATGGATCAAGGTATCAAGACTCCAAGAACACAAATTTGCCGCAAAAAAGGATGCTAACAACCATGGAAAACAAGGTCTCTAACCGCAATCTTGTATTGGGTAAACCCTAGGCAGATAAAGAGAGGAGGGGCACCTTGATCCATGGGAATGGCTCCTAGCCGGCGGTGAGGAGGGCCGGCGCTGGGGAGAGGAGGAGGAAACCGGCGGCAGCGGTGGATCCAGGGCAGAGGAATCCCTGGAGGCGACTGGCAGAGGAGGGAGCGGGGGGTAAGGAGAGAAGGGAGTCGGGGTGGAGAGGAGTAACTAGGAGTGACCCCTACCCCGACTCTCTTCTCAAACCATGCGAGAAACCGCTAGGCCGGAGTCTCCGGGGTCATACCCCGGAGTCTCTGGCCTCCATAGCCAGAAAACGCCAGATTCAAGGAGGACATGCAAAAATCACAAAAATATGGCACAAGGCAACCAAATGAAGAGCCAAGGAATACACAAACAACCAATAGAAGCAAAAATAGCCATCAAGGATGCAAAGAACACCTAGACACACACCAATGTGTGGGTCGGTGGCCAAGGCCACCATGTTTGAGTATACTTGACTTGGCACCGTGAATATGTATCTTGGGTCCATTACCAAAACTCGTCATTGAAGCTCACATATCACAAAATGATATAAAGAGGATGATTTTCTTACTTCGGACATAATGGAGGGAGGGATGACCCAATCAATTAGGACTGCACTCCCCCTATGTCCATGCCTACATCTAAATAGGATAACATATGAATGCATGGGTATGGGTGCATGGTCTCAAGCCACATTGCTCGAATCAGTGATACTTAGCTCATGCCTTAACTCGCGGAATCTCTACTCATCAAGGGGCTTGGTGAATAAATCCGCAAGATTATTCTCGGTGCTAACATAAGAGAGGTCAATATCACCATTATTCACATGCTCCCAGATGAAGTGATGATGAATATCAATATGCTTGGTTCTTGTGTGTTGCACCGGGTTGTGGGCGATCTTGATAGCACTTTCATTATCACAAAGAAGAGGCACTTTGTCAGAAGTGACACCGCAATCCTTTAAAGTTTGCCTCATCATAACAATTGTGCACAACAACTAGCGGCCACAATATACTTGGCCTCGGCGGAAGACAAGGATACATACTTTTGTTTCTTTGATGAACAACACACCAAGGACCTACCAAGGAATTGGAAAGCCCCGAAGGTTGATTTCCTTCTAACTTTGTCTCTCGCCAAATCTGAATCCATGAAACCTTGAAGAACAAAGCTTGATCCCTTGGGATACCATAAGCCAAAGTTTGGGGTATCAACTAAATATCGAAAGATTCGCTTGACCGCCACAAGGTGGATTTCGTTTGGGGCGGCTTGAAACCGTGCAAAAATACCTACACTCAACATGATATCCGGTCTAGATGCACAAAGGTAAATAAAATAACCAATCATAGATCGATATACCATTTGATCCACATACTTACCATTTGTATCAAGAGTGAGATCACACTTAAGAGGCATGGGAGTCTTGGCTTCATTTAAATCCATCAACTTGAACCTCTTGAGCATATCTTGAACGTATTTGGCTTGATTAATAAAGATACCTCCAATCACTTGCTTCACTTCAAAACCAAGAAAGAATTGCAACTCCCCTATCATAGACATCTCAAACTCATCGGTCATTAGCTTAGAAAAGACATCACTGAAAGCTTTATTAGGAGAACCAAAGATAATATCATCGACATAAATTTGACATATGAACAAGTTTCCTCCAACTCTCTTAGTAAAAAGAGTGGGGTCGATTAGCCCAACTTCGAAACCACGGTCTACCAACAACTTTCTAAGGTGCTCATACCACGCACGTGGAGCTTGTTTAAGTCCATAGAGTGCCTTATCAAGTTTGTAGACGTGGTTTGGGAACTTGGGGTCCTCAAACCCCGAAGGTTTCTTGACATACACCAACTCATTTAAGGGACCATTAAGAAATGCACTTTTAACATCCATTTGTTGTAACTTAAATTTACGATGATATGCATATGCAAGCAAGATACGAATGGATTCAAGACGGGCAATGGGGGCAAAAGTTTCACCGTACTCAATACCCTTTACTTGGGAGAAGCCTTGAGCCACCAATCTTGCCTTGTTGCGAATAACCATCCCATTTGCATCTTGCTTGTTCTTGAATATCACTTTGTTCCGATGACATTATGGCACTCCTTGGGTCTCTCCACCAATGACCACACTTTGTTACCCTCAAAGTTGTGAAGTTCTTCATTCATGGCATCAAGCCAATCCGGGTCTTCAAGCACTTCATACACCTTTTGGGGCTCTACACAAGAAATGAAACTATTGTGGCCAACAAAGTTAGCTACTTGGTTACGAGTAGAAATGCCCCTTTCAAGATCACCAACAACATTTTTAAGAGTAATTCCTTCTCGGATGAGCTTGGTGATCCTCCTTGCTTCACGACGAGCATGAGCTTCCTCAATATATTCTTGAGAGGCTACTTGGTCATCACCACTATGTTGATCCTCGTCTTGACCTTGAAATTGAGCTTGCTCAACATTTTGACTTTAACCATCCACATGAGCTTGACCTTGGTCATTATGGGGTGAAGAACACCCATCATTTACTTGAGCTTGACCTTGATCATGAGCTACCTCTTCAATAATGGTATTTGATGGCTATGGGGTTGATGTAGATCTAGTGAAGGTGAGGGCTCCATTTGAGTAGAGCATTGTCCTTCTCCTTCCACCACAAGGGGTTCCTCAACGGGGCGGAAAAATCCCACACCCATTCTTCTTATGGCTTGAAGAGGAATTTCATCACCTACATCACCAATATTTATTTGCCCTACTTAGGAGCCATTATGCTCATCGAACTTCACATTAGAGGAAACTATAACTTGCCTGGTGGACTTTTTATAGATCCTATAGGCGTGAGAGTCCGATGCATAGCCAACAAAGATACCTTCAATATTACGAGGCTCGAATTTAGATAATCGGCTACCTTTCTTGAGAATATAGCATTTGTACCCAAACACCCGATGGTAGGAAATACTAGGCTTCTTGCTAGTGAGGATCTCATATGGAGTCATATCCAAATGGTTGCGAAGATAAACCCGGTTGGCAATATGTCAAGTGGTAGACATAGCTTCGGCCCAAAAGTTATACAGGGACTTGAACTCCGCAATTATGGTTCTTGCCATATCCATGAGTCCGGTTCTTCCTTTCCGCCACACCATTTTGTTGAGGGGTATAAGGAGCAGAATATTGATGCTTGATCCCCTCATCACCAAGAAACTCATCTAAGGTGTAGTTCTTGAACTCGGTACCATTGTCACTTCTTATGGCCAAGATCTTCTTGTTATGTTGATGTTGCACTTCATTGGCAAAGTTGATGATGGTTTGTTGAGTCTCACTCTTCTTCTTGAAGAAATATACCCATGTGTATATTGAGTAGTAATCAATAATAACCAAACAATACTTTTCCCCCCAAGACTATCAAAGGATGGAGGACCAAAGAGATCCATGTGAAGGAGCTCCAAGGTCCCATCAGAATAGATGGTTGTATTTGGGGGTGTGTCGTCTCATGTAGCTTCCCTTCAATGCATGCCCTACACACACGATCTTTGACAAAACACACATTATCTTTTAAACCAAGAATGTGACCTCCCATCCGGAGACTTTGCAAAGACCTCATGTTGACATGGGCAAGACAGCGATGCCAAATCCATCCCACGTAACCATTAGCCATTAGGCAAGCCACGGTAGGTTTGGGTTTCTTATCAAAATCTACCACATACAAACTATTCTCGGCATACCCGACAAAGGCTATAGACAGAGTCTTGCTCCACATGAGAACCACAACCTTGGGGGTAAAGTAGGCATTAAAGCCCATAAGTGTGAGTTGATGAATGGAAAGTAAATTATATGAAAGGGTTTTGACAAGCATAATGTCCACAATGGATATATCCGGTGTGACCACTACCTTACCCAAACCCAATACCTTAGAAGTCGATCCATATCCATAAGTGACACACATATTATAAGTATTAGGTCTTGTCTCGTCAAGCATCTCTTTGCTTCCAGTCATATGACTTGTGTCACCACTATCAACCACCCATTTTCTGAAGGGAATATGCCCGAGAGGCAATAATAAAGTGGTTATTATCTTATTCCATGTTTATGATAAATGTTTATTTTGCATGCTATAATTGTATTTATTGGAAACGTCAATACATGTGTGTTTAATAAACAAAATACAAAGTTCCTAGTAATGCCTCTCATATAAACTAGCTCGTTGATTAACAAGATGATCAAGGTTTCCTGATCATGGACATTGGATGTTGTTAATAACGAGGTCACAACATTGGTGGAATGATGTGATGAACATTCATCCGAAGTATGGCATTACGATCAAATTCATTATATTCATATTGCTATAACATCATACGAAGTAGTCTTAGTCCTTAGACCATGAGATCATGTTAATTGCTAACACCGGAAGAGTATCTTAATAACATCAAATGTCACACCGTAACAGGGTGACTATAAAGGTGGGTTCAGTGCTACAAAGGTGTTATGTTGAGCCTCATGGATCAAGAGTGAGATTTGTCCATCCCGATGACGGATAGATATACTCTGGGCCCTCTCGGTGATATCACATTAAGATAGCTTGCAAGCAAGTGATGTGATCACTAGAATGTTATATCACGGGAACGAGAAAAGAGTGCATGTCGGTAACAAGATCAAACTAGGTATGGAGATACCAATGATCGAATCTCGTACATGTAATATATCGTGAGACAAAGGGATTTAGTTACTAGCGTTAAAGGTTCTCACAATCACAGAAGTCATCGTTGAATGTGTAGGAGTCAGTATGGATCCCTAGGTCCCGCTTTTGATTATTGATCTGAGAGGGGTCTCGATCATGTCTGCATTATTCGCGAACCATAGGGTGACACACTTAAGGGATACCGACACCATTTGGAGCAAATATGTTTCAGATAAAGATTTAAGAAAGCGCTGGAATTATTTCAATGGACACCGAAACTATTTCGGGTGAAATTGCTGAAATTGGTTCCGCATGTAATATTGAAATGTTGCAGGGGGTTTTATGTGAATGTTTGTTCATTAAAGTTATTAACAAAATTCTGAATAAAAATAATAAAAGAGTTTTATTAAATGAGAGAGCATTAAATTTGGAGAAATTTAATGCATTTAAAGTGGAGACTTTAAAAGAGAATGTGAAGGGGCATTTTAATGTGGAGGGGTTACCACCACATGAATGGGGGAGGTGAGGAGTCACCCTCCCATGGGCGTCGGCCATGGGGGAGGGGTACCCCCCTCCTCCTATAAAAGTCCCCCTCACTCCCCTTCTTCCTCACACCTCCTCGTGAAGGATCTCTCTCCCCCTCTAGTATTATTCCCCATGGTCTCGGATTAGCGAGATACATGTTCCCGGTGGCTTTATGTGGAAAGGAGTTGTTGCTTCCGCTGCTTTGTTGGAGTGAGGGACGGAGGTTGTCGGGGTACCGGACGTGTGTGCGATCGCGGACGCACCGCTGCTTTGCGGTGCTGGACTTGTTGGTGCTGGACTTGGTGGTGTTGGACTTGCTAGAGTTGGATCTGATGGACGTGCTGGAGCCGGACCTGCTGGACTGCATCACGATCTTGAGATCGTCAAGTGTACGACTACATCAACCACGAGTTCCTACTCGTTAACAAAACTCGTTGTCTTCGAGGGTAAGTTCTCGATGGATGTATATCCACCTGTTGCTCTGTATCTAGTAGATAGATCTTGGCGTATAGTTCCCTTCGTAGGAAAATTTTTGTTTTCTATGCTGCGGACCCAACAATGGTATTAGAGCCTGATCTATGTGTAGGTGCTTTGCACGGGTAGTACGCATATGTTTATATGTGGGCGATGATGATCATGTTATTGCTTCTTTCATGTATTTTGGATATTGGTGGCATAGTGGGATGAAGCGGCCCGGACCAACCTTACATGTCATCGTACATGAGACCGGTTCCACGACTGACATGCAACTAGTTTTGCATAAGTGGCTCGCAGGTGTCTGTCTCTCCTACTATAGTCAATATCTGATTTACAACGAGTTGCTAATAACTTGGTTATCCTTGTTGTGGTTCCATGTTCGTAGGTAAAACCGATTCTTAATCGAAAGCCCTAGACCATGTAAAACTTGCAATGGATAAATTAGAGGCGTCTAGTTTAGATCGTTGCTAGGATAGTGTCATGATATGGTAATGTTGTAAGTTGATGTATAGTTGATACTCTTACAACACACCTAACGTGTAAGTTCCATAGACCTTGGCCTTACACACAAAGGAATGATAGAGATCATACCACGATGCATATGATGGTGATCAAATGCATGGACCATATCATTCCACTTTACACATGTGATGTTCGCATCTTATATTGTTAGTTTGGCGTTTTAGTAGCATTTTAAGATGATCCCTCATTTAGATATCAACATAAAAATGTGTTCTTCCTTAAGTATACACCGTTCTATGGATCGTGTTTCGAGACATCACGTGATGATCGGGTGTACTCGACTCTACGCTTTCATACAATGGGTGTAAGATAGTTTTACACATGTGAGTACTAAGGTTCTTACTTGGCGAGCCTAGCATGTACAGACATGGCCTCGGGGAGAGGTTTGTAGAACAGCAGCAAGTTTTCCCTTAATTGGATCACCCAAGGTTTATCGAACTCAGGAAGGAAGTGGTCAAAGGTATTCCCTCTCAAGCAACCCTACAATCAAGATACAAGCAGTCTCTTGTGTCCCCAACACACCCAATACACTTGTCAGGTGTATAGGTGCACTAGTTTGGTGAAGAGATAGTGAAAAACAAGTGGTATGGATAATTATAAGTGGTAACGGTGATAGAAAATAGCTTGATGGCGTGTGATTGACGTGGGAAAAGACTAAAGGCAAACTGAAATAAAGATGGAAGCAAGCAAACATGTAACAGATCTAATTGCAAATGGTGTATCAATGCTTAGAAACAAGGCCTAGGGATCATACTTTCACTAGTGAACACTCTCATATAAATATCTTCTCTTTATGATACTACTCTTCGGTTGGACACTCTAATCCATGGTAGGGATATAACAGCACACCTCAAAGTAAGCCTTTCCCATCTAGAAAACCCCACACTGTCACCTTGAGCACTAGCTGGTTCCAACAAACACCACAATTTCATAAATACATCCAACTCCAAATATAAATCATAACAAGTATTTGTAATCTCTAGCCTAAGTGCCACCATGGTGAGCACGCTGTCACTTTCACACACATGGGGAGAGCAGAGATCTATTAAAGCACTTGAGTAGCAAGGTAGATCTATAGATTACAAGCTCATGATCACAATATGATCACGCATAGAGAGAGATGAACACATAGCTACCGGTAGAACCCTCAGCCTCGGGAGAGAACTACTCCCTCCTCATCATGGGAATCAGCAACGGTGATGGAGATGGCGGTGGAGACTGATGGAGATGGCTCCGGGGGCACTTCCCCGTCCCGGCAGGGTGCCGGAACAGAGACTTTCTGTCCCCCGAATCTCCCCTTCGGTGGCGGCAGCGCTGCGGAACTTTTCGTGGATTTCTAATTGACAATTTAGGGTTTCTGCCTCGGGAGGCTCTTATAGGCGAGAGAGGCAAGGTCGGTGGCCGGCCAGGGGGCCCACACCACCTGGTGGCGCGGCTAGGGCTAGCCCGCGCCTGGGGGGTGTGGCCAGGCCCTGGCCCTCCTCCGTCTCGTATTCTGGCTCCGTGAGTCTTCTGGTAAAATAGGAACTTTGGCTTTTGTCCCGTCCAATTCTGAGAATATTCATTTTCTGACTTTCCTGGAACCAAAAACAGGAGAAAACAAGCAACTGGCACTGTGGCATCTTGTTAATAGGTTAGTCCAAGAAATCATATGAAAAGTACTCCAAAGTTGGAACAAAACACAAGAAAGTAGATAAAACCAAGCATGGAACATCAAAAATTATAGATACATTTGCAATGTATCAACATCCCCAAGCTTAACTCCTGCTCGTCCTCGAGTAGGTAAGTGATAAAAAGAAAGAATAATTTTTGAGGTGACATGCACCATCAAAGACTTGATCAAAGTACTTGTAAAACATTCAAAGCTGGGATCATAGTACTTCAATCATAACATGAAAGACAAAGTTCTAGCAATCAGCAAAAGAAACTATGATGCAACATGAAAAGGCACAAACAAAAGATTCATGAATAACAATGCTTTGCAAGACGTTTGTTTGTTTCACATAAAGAAAACATAGCATAATAGTATTCAGCTTGTCCCTTAATAGAGTAGCAAATATAAATGCATAGGACACCTTCAAAGTTCATAAGAGTGACTAGATACAATAGTTTAAAACAAGCAATATCAAGTTATGCATCAATCAACTAGTCTTGAGACAATGCACAAAGAACTAAGAATGGCCACTATGCTCTCAAAGTAGGTGCATAAAGATAGAAGGTGGAGACTCAATATAATGGTGGAAGAAAGACCTTTTTATAAAAGGAAGTAGGGATTCAAGTCTCATAAAGAGCTTCCAAAAATTTGGTACTTATAGCTTTCAGCTCTCATTGCCCCTATCATAAGCATCTTGAAGTGATTAAGGTTAAAGTGAACAAACTATGGTGTACATGCTTGACGAAGTATAAGTTAGAAATCTCATGTCCCTTGTATACGAGGGCCGCTCCTCATGCTACTCAAGTTTAGTCACCGGTAAGTTCTTGTCATCGTAAGTACATGTGTATCATAAAGAACCGCCAACGAGGTACCCCTTGCCCGATGATACGGAAGAATCCCCATATCAAAATGACAAGGCAAGCAGACAACAAGCATCTTAGCATTCTTCTTATTTACCATGGGAATATGGTGCTTTTTCTCTGTTTCCTCTTTTCATAATATCTCTTTTTTCTTTTTCTCTTTTTTCTCAATATAGGACTCTTTTTTTTATAAGAAGAATGCTTCATAGACAGCTCATTATGGTTACGCTGCAGGTTTCCACCATGTCAGCATGGATTAGACCAGCAGCCCAGGCATTTCTCTAACACAGATACATAACTCCATGCACTTACAAGCTCCCCTTTCATTTCACACCGACGACATCCATATACAAAAGAGCATGATATCAACTAGGTACAAGTACCTAGTGCAATGTTGAAAGCGTTCCCCATGAAAGCATGGTTCTGCTAATTCCCAACAAATAAGTGCAAGCATATACAACATAGACGACACAATGTTTCAAGTTTATTAAGGGCAAGAAAAGTAAAGTGTGCCATCAAGTTCGTGAGAGCTTTAATCACTAGTTTTCTCATAACAAGTTTAATTTGGAAGGTAAACAAAAGCATGAATATACTTGGAATAGCATATGCTAATAGGTAAGTATGGTGGACTCTTTGGAATAACTTGGTTTTAGGAGTTGGATGCATGAGTAGAACTCATACTTGGTTGTGGAGGCTAGCAAAAGACTGGGAGCGACAAACTAAGAGAGCAATAATGGCCATAATCATGCAGAGCAACAAAACATCATTGATCAAAGAATAAAGTGATACTACAAGTTGAAAACTAAAGGATCATAAAGGCTATGGTGACTTGAGATAGTCATAACTTGGTGTGAGCATGCGCCAAGTCAACCCAAATAAAGCATCAAAGGAGAATACCACTATACTATGCTTTAATATGCTAAAACAACGCATGATTCATCCAAGGCACATTAAGCAATCTCAATTGTTTATAACAAGTCATGCTACAGCAAAGAATACTTAGCATAAATCCAAAACAATATCAAGCATGGCATGACAAAGCATAGGCCATAGTCAAAAACAAGCTCTCTTTACCACTTAAGCATGAACTTTCCTACTCTTTTCCAAACCAAACCAAACTATTTGAAAACCAATGTATGAAAGAGGGGGTTCAACCAATTTATTCAGAAAACTAAACAAACCAAGCAAACGAAAACCAAAATGAAAAACGAAAAATAAGACGCTCCAAGAACAACACAACTGTGCATGAAACAATAAAAATGAAGCGTTTGGAAGAAACCTAGGATTTTTATTGATGAAGAAGGGGATGCCTTGGGCATCCCCAAGCTTTGACGCTTGTACTTCTTGGATATTTCTTGGGGTGACATGCGTGGAATCCCCAAGCTTAAGCTTTAGTCCATCCTTCATCTCATTACTCATTCCTTCCATACACCTGAAATTTTTTTCTTCATACAAAACTTCACACAATCTTTATTAGCAACACTAGTGCACTCAAGATAAATAAGTCTTAAGGTTCAGTTCTAACACCAAATAAACTTCCATTATAACACTAGCTACTGTAGCACTTCCCTCAAAAATCTCAATTCCCCAAAGAGAACTCAAAAAGGAACCAACAAGAAGCAAATGCAGAAAATGGTAGAAATCTGTCAAAACAGACCAGCAGGTAAAGACGGATTTTTTCGAAGACCTTATGTTGCTCAAATCAAAAAGTGTTGAACTAACGAAAGTTAGATAACCACCTGGGGCAGAAGCACAAAAATTCACGCCTCAAAAAGACGTTCAGAGATTTTATACGAATTTTTATGGTGAAGCACAGAAATTTGTTTCGGGACAGCAACTTTCCCAATCATTACTTATTTCTCATTAGAGGTTACTCTTGGCACAAAAATCAAATAAAAAGGATAATGAGCGGTTATTACTGAAGCAATAACTTCTAATACTCAACTAAAAATTTTGGGTTATCTCCCAATAAGTACTTTTCTTTAACGCCTTTAAGTTAGGCATGATAGTTTGAGAAGATGCTCACATAAGAAATATGGATTGAAGTAAAAGAGAGCATCAAGAAGCAAATTCAAAACACATTTAAGTCTAACCCACTTCCTATGCATAGGAATCTTGTAAGGAAACAAGTCATGAAAGCACAAAGCAACAAGCATAGGAAAGCAAAACAAGTGCAACTTCAAAAATTTCAACATAAAGAGGGGAAACTTAATATTGTTGAGATACATAAAACCATGTTTCCCTCTCTCATAATAACTTTCAGTAGCATCATGAATAAAAGTAACAATATAACTATCACAAGAAACATTCTTATCATGAGCCACATGCATATAATCATTATTACTGTCCACATAAGCATAGTTATTCTTATTAATTATAGTGGGAGCAAATTCAACAAAATACCTATCATTATTATTCTCATCACCATAATCATCAAATATAGGAGGCATATTGTAATCATAATTAATCTTCTCCTCAATAGTAGGTGGACTGAAAATATCATACTCATCATTGTAATCATCATATATTGGAGGCATAGTATCATCAAAGTAAATTTTCTCCTCCATGCTTGCGGTACTAAAAAGATCATTTTCATAAAAACTAGCTTCCCCAAGCTTAGACTTTTCCATAGCATTAGCAATAATGGTGTTCAAAGAATTGATACTAATAACATTACTGTTAGCATGCAAATAAAGTTCCATAGGTTTTTTAATTTTCTCTTCAAACACTTCATGTCCTAACTCAAGATAAATACTATAAAGCTCTCTAATTTTGTTATTGTTTTCCATTAAGCCTAACTAGTGAAAACAAGAAACAAAAAGACAAAATTGCAGAACCTAAAGGAAATAACTTCGAGCACTCACACCGGAGGATGTGAGTACCTTTACTACCTCCCAAGAACGGCGCCAGAAAATAGGCGTTTGCCGTGGGAGGTTCTTCTTCTTTAATCCTCTGGTGTGAATACCTTTTACCTTACCTCCCCGGCAACGGTGCCAGAAAATAGCTTGATGTCTACGCACTTCTATTCTTGTAGACAGTTGTTGGGCCTCCAAGTGCAGAGGTTTGTAGAACAGCAGCAAGTTTTCCCTTAAGTGGATCACCCAAGGTTTATCGAACTCAGGGAGGAAGTGGTCAAATGTATTCCCTCTCAAGCAACCCTGCAATCAAGATACAAGCAGTCTCTTGTGTCCCCAATACACTTGTCAGGTGTATAGGTGCACTAGTTCAGCGAAGAGATAGTGAAATACAAGTGGTATGGAAAATTATAAGTGGTAACGGTGATAGAAAATAGCTTGATGGCGTGTGATTGACGTGGGAAAAGACTAAAGGCAAACTGAAATAAAGATGGAAGCAAGCAAACATGTAACAGATCTAATTGCAAATGGTGTATCAATGCTTAGAAACAAGGCCTAGGGATCATACTTTCACTAGTGAACACTCTCATATAAATATCTTCTCTTTATGATACTACTCTTAACTACTCTCCGGTTGGACACTCTAATCCATGGTAGGGCTATAACAGCACAGTGTCACCTTGAGCACTAGATGGTTCCAACAAACACCACCATTTCATAAAGACATCCAACTCCAAATATAACTCATAACAAGTATTTGTAATATCTAGCCTAAGTGCCACCATGGTGAGCACGCTGTCACTTTCACACACATGGGGAGAGCAGAGATCTATTAAAGCACTTGAGTAGCAAGGTAGATCTATAGATTACAAGCTCATGATCACAATATGATCACGCATAGAGAGAGAGATGAACACATAGCTACCGGTAGAACCCTTAGCCTCGAGAGATAACTACTCCCTCCTGATCATGGGAATCGGCAACAGTGATGGAGATGGCGGTGGAGATCGATGGAGATGGCTTCGGGGGCACTTCCCTGTCCCGGCAGGGTGCCGGAATAGAGACTTTCTGTCCCCCGAATCTCCCCTTCGGTGGCGATGGTGCCGCGGAACTTTTCGTGGATTTCTGATTGACGATTTAGGGTTTTTGCCTCGGGAGGCTCTTATAGGCGAGAGAGGCAAGGTTAGTGGCCGGCCAGGGGGCCCACACCACCTAGTGGCACGGCTAGGCTAGCCACGCTGGGGGTGTGGCCCCACAACCCTCCTCCGTCTCGTATTCTGGCTCCGTGAGTCTTCCGGTAAAATAGGAACTTTGGCTTTTGTCCCGTCCAATTCTGAGAATATTCATTTGAAAAGTAGAAAACAGCAGAAAACAGGCAACTGGCACTGTGCAATCTTGTTAATAGCTTAGTCCAAGAAATCATATGAAAAGTACTCCAAAGTTGGAACAAAACACAAGAAAGTAGATAAAACCAAGCATGGAACACCAAAAATTATAGATACATTTGCAATGTATCAATTAGTCGAACTCAATTTGTCATAAACTAAATCAAAGTGAATTTGCATAATCTGTTGTAGTCATTGGCGTCTGTTCACTACCTTATGCTTAGTTTTAGTTGAGATAATAGAACTATAGAATTCTGGATATTTACTTTACGAACTGGCATCGTATTGTTTTGAATGTCAATTTAAAGTTTATAAGTCCTATTGCAAACTTTTAGCAAACTCTATTTACTCCATGAAGTTTAATAAGTAGTATTAAATCAAGAGTAAGAATTCCAATGTTAGTATCTAAAGTATCATGTTTGCCTCCATGATTATTGATATTCAAAAGTTGTTTTAATATCAAGATTATATAGGAGCTAAAAATTGTTTCAAAAACCATCATGTGTGAAAGATATTGTGATATCTGAAATAATGTTTTTGGTTGCATTATGATAGAGTATAATTTAGCAAAATACATGTTCTCATATTGTATGAGAATTTGTGAAGGATGGAGATGCTAGACATCTGAATCTCCCAAAAGGTTTCGGGAACTAAAATTATACTCGGCATTCTTCCTTATAGGCTATAGTAGCTTGATCATGAAAGTTGTCATGATAAGGATGAATAGAAGATGTAAGTAAAGTGTTTACTACATTAATAGATTACTAAAGAATGGATTTTTGAAAGAATACCAAACATTTGATGATGGTGATTCACTTCAAAATGCAAGTCCAAAGGTATTAGTATTTGACTATATACGCTTTGTACTATGTATCATGTGAATGACACCACAATTGATGTTGATAGATTCTTTTAAAAGTAAAAGGAATTGCTGAAAGAGAATCTATAAAATATTTGGCAGAAAAGAAAAGGTTGGATATGTCCAACTTAGGTATATAGAAGATATACATGGTATGGTTGTATTCCTTGCTTGTTAAACAATGTGGTTCTTAGGTATTGGATACTGAATTGGTTGGTATGAAGTGTCATACAAGACAACGCAATTCATGAACTGCAATGGCCTAAGTAACTAGCAAGAGAATAAGTGATGATGTTCATCAAAAACAAATAAAGTATTATTGTGTTTTTCGTTGTCATCAAACCTAGCCTTCAAGATTTGTTTTAATAAATTTTATTTTGTTCCGGTATTATGAGAACAATGGTTGTTCAACTAATTACCATATTCCATAAAGGATGGATGAACTTTTACAAGTCTAGTGGGAGAAATCACATCCATAAACACTATTGCTAAAATGTCGCAAGACAAAAGATTAAAAGATCACTTATGAAGTGGCATCGCTGTTTAAATTATATTGGAAAGAAAACATAAAGAAACTCCATGTTGATGGATTTTTGGAGTCTTTGATTTTGATCAATTGACGCTTGTGAAACTTTCCTCGAGATAATTGAAACTCCGTCCATAGGCCAAAGAGGAACGGATGACTAACTTATTGGATATTATACATATTGATGTATATAGTCCATTATATGTAGCCATATGCGATGGATCTTTTTGCTTGATATGCTTTCTCCAGAAATTTGAGTGAATATATCTATATTTACTTAATAAGGAAGAAGTATGAAACATTTGAAAATTGTTCAAAGACTTTCAAGATGAAGTGAAAAATCATTGTAACAAGAAAATAAAAGAGTTTATGATTTGATCATAAAGGAAGATATTTGAGTTACATGTTTAGCAAAACACTTAAGATTTGAGGAATTGTTCCATGATTTGTGTTTTCCAGTAAACCATAGGAGTATGGCATATTCGAGAGATGAAATCAAACCATGTTTGACATGGTAAGATCAAGGGTGTCATTTATAAAACTGCCATTATGTTTTAAGGATTGAAGCTTTAGAGACTACCGCTTTTACACTGAAAAGAGCACCATCGTGATCCGTTGAAATGACACCATATAAGTTATGGTTTGGGATAAAACCCGAATTGTCTTTTATTAAATTTTGGTATGCTATGTGACATGGGTATACCCTATAGGTACTCGAGCTTGGTATATATGGTCCAAATATATACAGGCCCACGGTGTCGCCAAGGCCCGGATGGAGGGACTCGAGTAACCTACGGACTCTCGATTTCTTGAAGAACAAGAAGAAGCTAAAGATAGAAAGATTAAAGGGAAAACCCTAACTTGTAACTGACTCGACCTGCTACCCGAGACCTAGCCTATCTATATAAAGGCTAGGAAGGGGCGGAGAGAAGGACACACACAACCTTAGTTTCCACAACCTTTGCCAGATTACATCTGTGCACCATTGTAACTTTCGACTCCCTCGATAATTCCACGAGCAGACAAGCAGGAGTAGGGACCTTTACGAGGCCTGAACCTGGGTAAATCCTTTGTCCCCTGTGTGCTTGTTTGCTAGCCGATAGATGTCTCTAGCGCTCCCTCCTTCTCCAAAACCCAAGTCCATAACAATGGGCATTGACGAGTTAAACCCTCGTCAATTGGCGCCGTCTGTGGGAATTGGGAGTGCTGATGTTGCGGCTTCTTCGGCCCCATCAACTGCGATCTATAACTCTGAAACAGCGGAGATTCGCCAGCTCTTCGGCGTCTTCGACTTCACCATCCACACGCCGGCTACTCGCCCGGCTTTCGAGTCCGTGGGCAAGGGAATCAGCCTGGCGATTGGGAGCTTCCGCTTCCAAGTTGGTCAGATGGGCACGCTTCGCATGCCTGATCAGCCGACAGCACTGGCGATTGCCCCGGCATCATGGTTCCCTCCATCGATCGGCACCCTCAGCAAGCTCAACGCTCCGGTGGCAGTCGAGAACACGGTCAGCGACAGCAGTCGCGACTCCGATCTAAGCGATCTGGCCACTAAAGATGGAACCTACGGTTCCGGATCTGAAAGTTGTGGAAGCAATAGCTTCCCTAATCACTTCATTTGCACCGTCATCAACGCAAGCGACACCTCCGCCAATCGCGGCAACGGTGGTAACACCGGCAACGACACTGATCCGCCCAATCGCGGCAACAGTGGTAACACCGGCAACGGCACCGATCCACCCAACGGTGGAAACGGTGGCAACGGCGGTAACGGTGGCAACGGAGGAGCAGTCGAACCTCCTAGCACGATCAACGAGCAAACCGGCGAACGTGTCCTGATCAGGCTCAACGAGCAAGAGTGGGATCGCTGCCGCGAAGCCCTACGAGGTGCACCTCTACCCTTCGGGTCCCCACAGGAACTGCTGATGGGCTACCACTGTCTCCTAAAAGAGGAATTCAAGCGCCAAAAACAAGCAATCGCGCAACTTGAGGCGCGTAAAAAGGCAGCAGACGAATCAAGTCTTCGCCGTGCTGGGCTCTCCTCCTACGGAGGATCCTCCTCAAGAGGCAACGAGTACCTCGCCAAGAAGAGGCAGTCGCGGATGGCTCACCTCACCGAACAAGAGCGCATAGAGGCCGTGAAAGTCCTTGACTTCGGCTCTATGACAGTCGACACGAGAGGCAACGTGGTTCCCAGGACACCGCAAGCCGCGGTGACAGCAGCCACCTTCTACCTCCTCAATAATCAGCCGCCAGCTGGAGATCCCCATACGGCCATGCACCGATCTACGATCGCGGGCCTGGGGCTAATCGAGGCCGCCCTCGACAAGGAGCCGGTACCAGACCCAAAAAAGCGCAAAGCACTAGCAAAGCGCTACCTCGCCTCGCGTAGATGATCCACGACCTGTCTCGACGCTGCTGCTCACGACGACACGATCGCGACTACGATGCACGCGACGACCTCACACAATGCAAGATCGACAAGTCAAGGGCACGACATGCTCGGTCGACCGACTCGGAAGAGGAAGATGGGGAGCTCTGCGGCGCCAGATGCTTCAACAGAGCCATTAGGCAGAAGCAAATGCCTAAAGGGTTTAAACTCCCATCGGAGAACCCGAAATTCGACGGTCTACAGGACCCTAAGATCTGGCTGGAGGACCACACCTCCTCCGTCAGGCTACATGGAGGCAGTCGAAGTACTGCCATGCAATGCTTACACCTACAGCTGTAGGGAGCCGCTCGGGCATGGCTCAATAACCTCCCACGCGGATCTATTTGCAGTTGGGATGAGCTGGTCTACAGCTTCGTGCGCAACTTTAAGGGCACGTACAAATGCCCCGCCTCAATCGAAGAACTGAGATGCTGCCAGCAAAGATCTGGCGAATCACTGCACTCTTACATCCAAAGGTGGTCCATCATCAAGAACTCCGCGGAGAACATCTCGGAAGACCGCGCTATTGATGCATTCAATGGTGGTGTCTGTCGCATGGAACTCAGGGAGGAGCTAGGTCGGTCAAAGCCCCAGACCATTGACCACCTGATGGAGATCGCGAATCGGTGGGCCGATGGAGAAGATTCGGTGAAGAATCGCGTTCACTCTGACGAGGAGCCAGAACTCGAACGCAGACGCGACCGCCGGGGCAAGCGTCGCATGCGCGTCTACGACGATCGCGATGACGTCAACATGGTCGCAGCCGGCTACGCTGATAGACGCGACGATAACCGCAACAGCAGATACCGCAGCGGCGGATGCCGCGACTCCGGGAAAACCACGCAAGTGTGGCAACCGCACTCGCGATGAGGCACCCGCGACCTCCATCGAGGACAAACTGTCCGGGCCATGCACGGTACACTTCTACATCGATAAGGATGATGGCAAGAGAAAGTCTAGCCACCTCCTCAAGGACTGCCGCGAGTTCCTCAAGCTACACGAGGGATTGGTTCGGATGAACCGCAACGCATTCAAAAGAGGCTACGGAGCCGCTCCAGGCGTCGTGGCACATGGCGCACCACCGCCACCACCCGGACCACCCCCGAACGGAGCTGCACCGGACCAGCACCACGGAGGCGAACCGTACCCACGGGCCATGGGTACCATGATGATCCAAAAGGGGCGCCCCTCCAATAGGGTGCAGAAGGCCATAACTCGCCAAGTCAACTTGGCAACGTGCTCGCCACCATCCACCACTGAGTACCTCAGTGGCAGCGAGTCATGCATTACCTTCAACAAACACGACTACCCGCCTCAAGTACCTTGCCCAGGTCATTGTCCCCTCGTACTCGAGGCGCAAATTGGAGGCTTCGACATGAGTCGCGTCTTCATGGATGGCGGAAGCGGCATCAACCTCATATTTGTGAGTACCTTGCGAGCAATGAGGATCCCTCTAACCTGCTTGGAGGCATCGGACACAACGTTCCACGGCATCGTCCTAGGGAAAGGCGTATACCCCTGGGCAAAATCAACCTCGACGTCATCTTTGGCACGCCGAAGAACTTCCGGCGCGAGCGCATCGACTTTGAGGTCGTCGACTGGCCCTCACAATACCATTGCATCCTTGGGCGCGTCGCATTCGCCAGGTTCATGGCAGTACCCCACTACGCCTACCTGCAGATGAAAATGCCAGGTCCCAACAGCGTCATAATGATCAATGGGAACTTTGAGCAATCTGACGCTTGCGACAGGGAATTCAACAGAATCTCCCAGTCCTTCGGCATGAGGAACTCGCAAGACTGAAAGAGACGACAGACAATAGTCTGCCTCCCTTGAGTAGGTCAAGCTCACCTGATCTCTCCTTTGACTCATCCGTGCACACAAAGAAGGTGCAGGTCCATCCATCGGATCCCGCCAAGACGGCCCTCATCGCCAACAACTTGAGTCCCACATAGGAACTCGCGCTCGTCGAAATCCTCCGTGAGCACTGGGAAATTTTTGCCTGGTGTCCTGCGGACATGCCAGGAGTTCCCAGGGAATTCGCCGAGCATGCACTCAATGTCAACCCCGACGCAAGGCCAGTCAAGCAAACAATCAGGCGACTGTCTGAGCCACGAGTGCAGGTAGTCGGAATGAAGACCAACAGACTCCTCGAGGCCAAGTTCATACGCGAGATCAAGGAAAGCACTTGGCTCGCCAATACGGTGTTGGTACCAAAAAAAGGACACAGACATCCTACGGATGTGTGTGGACTTTACTTATTTAAACAAGCACTACCCAAAAGATCACTTTCCGCTGCCACGGATCGACCAGATCATCGACTCCACCGCGGGATGTGAGCGCCTCTGCTTCCTCGACGCCTACTCAGGCTATAATCAAATTCGAATGAAGGAGGAAGATCAGGAGAAAACAGCATAACGCCTTTGGTGTGTTCTGCTACAACACAATGCCCTTCGGGCTAAAAAATGCGGGAGCCACCTACCAGCGATGCATGCAGGCTTGCCTCAAGGAACAACTAGGTCGCAACATCCAAGTCTATGTCGACGACATAGTAATCAAGACCAAGGAGGAAGCCTCCCTAATCGATGATTTGCACGAAAC
Source organism: Avena insularis (assembly GCA_023614405.1). Lineage (NCBI taxonomy): Eukaryota > Viridiplantae > Streptophyta > Magnoliopsida > Poales > Poaceae > Avena > Avena insularis. Next base: position 478,537,044 of record CM042686.1, on the reverse strand, counting down.
CTTCGCCAACCTCGATCGCTACCGGATCAAGCTCAATCCAGACAAATGCGCCTTCGGCGTACCATCTGGGCAGCTACTCGGATACCTCATCTCCGCGAGGGGGATCGAGGCGAACCGGAAGAAGATAAAGGCCATACTGTCCATGGAGAAGCCGAAGAACATAAGAGGCGTCCAGCAACTGGCCAGACGAATCGCAGCTCTCAGTCGATTTATCAGTTGGATGGGTGAAAAGGCACTGCCCTTCTACCAGCTCCTCCGCAAAGCTGAAAAATTCGAGTGGACCAATGAAGCACAAGAAGCATTCGAAGATCTCAAGCGCTTGCTATCCACCTCGCCAGTACTAGTGACTCCACGAGAAAGGGAACCACTGTTGCTATACATATCCGCCACCAACCAGGTGGTCAGCACAGTGCTCGTCGTCGAGCGAGCCGAGGAAAACAAAGTCCACGGTGTACAACGCCCGGTATACTACCTCAGCGAGGTCCTCACGCCAACAAAACAGCGGTACCGCACTACGGAAAATGGCGTCTGGCGTCTTTATGACCGCCCGGCGACTGCGCCACTACTTCCAGGAACACTCAATCGTGGTAGTCAACGACGCCCCGTTGGGGCATATCCTCAATAACCCCGACATCACGGGGCGAGTCGCGCTTTGGGGAATAGAGCTGTCTCCACGAGACATCACATACGAAAAACGCGACGCCATCAAGTCGCAAGTGCTCCCTGACTTCCTCGTGCACTGGATGGAGAACCAACTCCCGGACAAGCCAGATATGTCCTACCTCTAGACAATGCACTTCTATGGGTCCAAACGGAAAGACGGAGCAGGCGCAGGTGTCATATTGACATCACCTCAAGGGGACAAGCTGAAATATATCCTGCGAATGCAGTTCATAGCCTCAAATAACGAGGCTGAATACGAGGCCCTGTTGCATGGGATGAGGATGGCAAAAGCCTGTGGCGCCAAAAGGCTCATCATATATGGCGACTCCAAGTTGGTCGTCAACCAAACAATGCACGAGTGCGACGCACTGAACGACAACATGATCGCGTACCGCAACCTCTATGATACACTCGAAGGAGACTTCGATGGTTGTGAGTTGAGACACATAGGTCGCGAAAGCAACGAGGAGGCGGACACACTCGCCAACATAGGCTCTACCTGCACCCCCATACCACCTGGGGTATTTCTCGAGCGCATATGCGAACGCTCCATCAAGCCAAAGGCCGCAGAGAAGAAAACAAGCGCAGCAACGGACTCAAGGGTTACGCCACCCAATGAGCCAATGACACTAAATGACTTGGAGCTGGACACAGGAATCGAGGGACCAATGAGCGTCATGATGATCGAGCAATCTTGGACGCATCCGTACATTACGTACCTCCTTAGCAAGAGACTACCGGATGATCCGACAGATGCATGGCACATCGCGCGGCGCTCCAAGGCATTCGCCGTTCTCAACGGCGAACTGTATAAACGCAGCATCACAAGAGTGCTACAACGATGCGTCTCCATGGCTGACGGAAGAGCAATACTCCTCGACATCCATGAAGGGACCTGCGGGCACCACGCAGGCACTCGCACCCTCGTTGCCAAAGCTCTATGAGCTGGATTTTACTAGCCCACGGCCATGCACGACGCCAAGGACATAGTCCAAAAATGCAATGCTTGCCAGCGATTCGCGGACAAGCCACATGCACCAGGCGCAGAGCTACGGCCTATTCCATTGGCCTAGCCCTTCGCACAATGGGGGATTGATATGGTTGGCAAGCTGCCAAGATCCTCGCGCAGAGGCTACGTCTACCTCTTGGTGGCAGTCGACAAATTCACCAAGTGGATCGAGGCCATGCCAATGACCAACCAATCAGGCACATAGCATCGAGTTCTTGAGTCCATCGCTCATCGCTTCGGCGTGCCACACAGCATTATTACCGACAACAGGACGAACTTCACATCCAAGGAGTTCCAAGAATTCTGCGAGAACCTGGGGATCAACATCAGCTACGCCTCAGTAGCGCATCCACAGACCAACGGTCAGGTGGAAAAAGCAAACGGGCTTGTCTGTAGCGGCATCAAGAAGCGACTTCTACAACCACTCGAACAAGCGGCGGGTTGCTGGCCAGATGAGCTGCAATCCATACTCTGGAGTCTACGTATAACTCCAAACAGCGCCACGGGCTACACGCCATTCTTTATGGTGCACGGCAGGCGAAGCGATTACCACCGAGGTACGGTACAAAGTGTCGCGTGGTCGCTATAAAAACAAGAGTCATCCCTCGCACTCGAGGATTCCATCGACCTCCTTGACGAAGCAAGGGAAATCGCCGCAGAAAGATCAACGATCTACCAGCAGAACCTGCGCAACTACCAAAGTAGAAGGCTTCACCCCAGATCCTTCGTCGAAGGTGACTTGGTCCTGTGACTGAAGCAGCAGGGGCATCTCAAGCTCGAGTCCCCCTGGGAAAGACCGTACGTGATTACAGAAGTAATCCCAGGTGGCGCCTATTGCCTTAAAGACCTAGAGATAGGAGTCGCATACTCCAACCCTTGGAACATCGCACAACTGCGATGCTTCTACCCCTAGTAGTTTTACTTTTTACGTCGCAAACAAGGCTACTTAGCCGCACATTGTACCCCGCACTGTTCTTCGAATAAATAAAATCTAAGTGCCCCAAAACTCCGTGTTCTCCTTTACTTTGTCAATTTTTATACTCGGGGGCTGTGCCACCCATACGTCTGTTCTTCGAACCAGTAACGCGATATCCTGAGTAGCTGGCACATCAATCGAACCCCTTAATACAAACCCTACCCAGCTGCAACGCACCTAGTAGGTTGACAAGGGACCAAGGAAAAAGATGGCCAGGCTAACAAAAAGGACTCGCATGGTGCAACGCACCCCACGCTTACAAAGCTATTTGTACACATTCAACAATAAATTATCTACAAATATATATGAACTTTACAACACAAGTACACTTATGTGCAAGATACATATTTGGCTACCCTTGCAACAGAAGAACATTAGTTTGTTCCTCGAAGAAGTCGACGATCTCCTCGGCTGGGCGGTCCACCGCCTGATAGTGCGGCACCATATTCCAGGAAGATCCTGCTGGTGGCCCCGGCGGCCCATAGGCAATGGCGGCGACATCCACGTCAGGCTTGTGCAAACGCACCAGTGAGAGGGTAGCCTTGGCACCAGCCACCAACTGCTGCCTCACGCACTCGCGAACCGTGGACATATCTGGAAATTTGGTCAGGAGAGCCAGCAGGCTTGATGTAGTGTCGTCCAGCAGGAACATCGCTCGATAAATGTTCTTCAAACACGACTGCGACTTCTTCAGGAAGAGCAGCACTCGCGAGGCGCGATCCTGCAGGGTCGCCAATGCAGTCGCACGATCATGATCTACCCAGAAGTATCCACTCTCCTGAAGTTGCTCCTGGGTGAGATCATGAAGGCGGATGATCCTATCCCTCTCCTCCTGCGGATGGAGCGCGCTAACAACTACACGAAGCAGCATCAACAGCATCTACCGCGGATCACGGGCAACTCACGCTCCAGTTGCTTAACGCGATCATGAAGTCGCGAAAGCAAGGATAGCTCCTCTACCCTGGAGCGCGGTGGTGCCACTGTATCCTCAAGAGATGGCGAGTCCTGGGTTCCCCCCACAGGACCACTTGATGTACCCTACCAAAAAGTCAAGCCAGAGGCAAATAAGGCGACCAACTTAACACAAAGTCAAAAGTAACAGATGCATTCAGGATCAGCATAAAGTATCCACAAACACACTCGCCAGCAAGCATGTTCTCCAATCAAAAGGGTAATTCATCAACTATTACAAAAACTAACTACGGAGTAGCTGGCTTCTTCGACTTCGACGGCTTCGGGGGCTTCATCAAGTCTGTGGCAGTATCAGACGCCACTAACTTTCCGCCAGCTCCTGAGGCCGAAGCCTTCGCGACCTTCTTAGCACGCTGGAGCTCCTCCGAATACTTGGCAACGGTATTTATCAAGGAATGGCCATATTTGGCACAGGCAGTCGCAAAGGGAGCGAATACTACCTGCTAACCATCCGCGCCAACAGGCATCGTCTTCGACACCGCAGAGGGATCTATCTCGACTCTGTGGGCATGCACCATGGCAAGTGACATGGTCGCGCCAGCCGCACGGAGGGAGTTCTTGTATGTGGCAGGCACACCCCTGGCGAGTGACTCCACCAGCTCGTCCACATTGTCGACCAGCTCCGCCTTCGGCATCAACTCCTCCCGGAGGCGACTAAGGGTGACCTTGGCCTTGGACAATGTATTTTGGACAGCGGAGCTATGGTCCTCGACTGCAGACACCGCGCCCGCCAGAGCGTCATCACGACAAAGGGCCTGTGGGTCAAAGCTCAAATCGCCAGCATCTGCACAGAAAACCCACACATGGATGAAGTTTCTAGCGCCACCGGCAAAACTCCAGATGCAGAGAAGGACAACAATAAAATATCTACCGGCAAAGGTACCTGAGAGGGCCTTGGCGACTGAGAACAGTTGCTCTTCGAATAACTTTTCCCTAGCCGCAAAGGAGGCACGCAGATCCTCTTCGCGCTTTCGTGCATCATTACGAGCCGAGATTGCCTCGTCATGCCCCTTCACAGCTGCGGCTAACATCTTTTCCAAGGTGGCAACGTTGCGCAGTAAAGCATTATGCTCAGCTACATGACAACCAAAAGTTGACTATCAGTCGACTATACCAAAAAAAGGGAGGAGACAAAAAAGAATAAGTGTCGAACACTCACTTTCGACGACGCGGTGACACGACTCCAGCATTGCATGTTGGCGGCCCATTGCCATCACTTGCTCCACCACTTGTGCGGCTTCCTTTACAAGGAGCTGCCGCACAAAACAAGGGATCAGAAAGGGCAACAGAAAACATCGACTGCCACACTAAAAAGAAAGGAAGATATACTTACATGGTCCTCTAGCGACTCCGAAGAGGTTTGCTGAACCGTCATCTGAGCAACCATTCGATGCTCCCCTACGTGAGGAGAGCTCGAAGAATTGTGCCAGGAGTGGGCCGCCGCCGGAGGAGAAGGAGTGCGCTCGACCTCTACCTTGGCCCTTGAAGCCGCGACTCCCGATTCTTTCAAAAAATCGATGTCGCTAGAAGATGACGACGCCTCTTGACTACAAGACCAAATCCACATTGAGAAAAGGGAAAAACCAACAAGAAGAAAACAGAAAAGAATGAATGACCTAGCAAACTTACCAGTTAAAGTTGTCAAGATCAAACATGGCCGCCGCCGATTCCGACGAAGACTCCTTGGGCAATCGCATCTTCTTGCGAGAAGACGGTGCCCAAGAGCAGCTGGAATTGGCGACTCAGCGCCAATGACCGCCTCCTGGAGTCGAAGGAGTCGACGCGTCGGAATCCTTGCTACGCGAACGCTTGCGAGTATCCAGGCTCTCGGACTCGGGGGCTTCCTCTTCCACATCAGAAGGGACAGTCAACTCAGACTCATCCTCTTCCAAAGCTTCGCGAGGAATAATCCCCTCAGGGAGAGGAGGCATACAAGGCGACACCGCCCAATCCTGCATACAAACAGAACAAGTAAGCAAGCAGAAAAGCAATCGTGAAAATAAGCTACTGCGTAGCACAACTATACCTCAGGAGGAGGATTCGAAGCATCAAAAGGAGGAACAACTGGTTCACTCGGAAGCACATCGCCAGCAGCACTTCGTGACCAGTCGAATCCTCTTATCCACCTCACTCGCGGACATGCCATCGGCAGACACGCGAGTGGCATCATCAGCGCCACTCCATTGAAACATGGGATGGACTCTAGCTTGGAGAGGCTGGACGTGACGGCATAGCCAAGTTCTGATAAGAGCACAACCTCCCTCTTCCGCGCCTATGCGACTTTCGAGGTTGCAGACGCGCTGATACAGCACGTCCGTCTCCGCGAGTTCCCCAGGCATAACTATGTTCTTCCAAGAATGCATCTTCTTGCAGGGAGTCGCCGGATCGAAGGGCGCAAGTCCAAAGTGCTCATCTTTGGCCTTCTGATCGCGGACATAGAACCATTTGTCCCTCCATCCCTGGACGGACTTGGTAAGCTTGATGTCGAAGTAGGTGGCGGATGGGTCGACATGGATGCCGCAACCACCTACGTCATAAACTAAAGAGCGGATCTGGATGGCCTTCAATTTAAACAAGCGCTTGAAAATACCAAAGCGTGGCTCGATTCCGAGCCAGCACTCTCAAAGGGTGATGAAGCAGGTGATATGGAGAATCGAATTTGGGGACAGCTGATGGAGATGGATCCCGTAGAAGCAAAGAAGACCCCTAAGAAAGGGGTGGAGAGGGAAGGAGAGACCGTGAATGACGAATGCGAGAAACATGACTCGAAAACAAGCGGGAGGAGTAGGAATGGTCTCACCGCTGGGGGCGCGCGCGTCGGCGACTACCGCAGAGATAACTCCATCCCGGCGAAGAAGACGGAGATCCAATGCCTTGATAATGGAGGGGCGCCATGCACCATTGGTCACGCGAGTTCCCGCGACCTTCTTCTTCATGCCGGCAGCGGCGCTGGTGCCCACAGCAGCAGAACCACCCTTCTTCTTCGTCGCGGCGATGGTGGTCGCGGAATCAGCGGCAACACCTCCTTTCTTTTTCCCTATTGCGCGGAGGCGATGAGAGCGTAGAAAGTAGCTTGGAAACGAGCGAGAGTGGTCCAGCGCCGTGGAGGAGATGAGCGCAGGGGAAAGCAGAAGAACAACAGCAATGAGGATGGCAGCAAGGAAGAAAGAGCGCAGATGGAAAATTACCACCGCAGCACCGCTACTTAACCCCTGGGAGATGCAATCCAACGGCTAACAAAAACTCTATTGGACGCGTGGCACGCATCGTGTTGGACACGTGGAGAAGAGGAAGCGCGAACCGTCCCCCCACTTCTACCATTACGCGCGGAAATCGAGGAGGCGCAGTTAAAAATAAGATTACGCACGCCCAGTCAAATCAAAGTCAGAAAGTGGGACCCACCGCTCGTCACGTCCCGTCAAACTCGCTCATGCGGGCAACTGAGGAATACAAGCGTCAGCACTGACGTCACCAAGGCTACGTAGTGGAAAACTTCGACTATTTTTATTCCTTGCTGGAGTCTTCGACTCCATCAAGCACTCGGAGGCTACTCCCATAGGGAGCGCTGGCCGCGCACCCTACGACTTTTTCTTTTCTTGTTGCAGGAACATGGACAATCACAAAGCAAACCCAACCACTCGAAACACAGTTCAATTACGGACGTGGGTTACTCCCATAGGGAGCATCGGAAACAAATTCTACTGAAACAAGCAAGCAAAAGACGACAGCAGTCGCAAAAGTGTTTTAGTCCCTGCTTGAGTCTTTGACTGAAATAAGCAAGCAAAAGACGACAGCAGTCGCAAAAGTCCTTTAGTCCCTGCCTGAGTCTTCGACTCAACCAGGCACTCGGGGGCTACTCCCATAGGGAGCGCTGGTCGTGCACCCTATGATTATTTGCACAAAAACTATGTGTTGATAACATCCGCACTCGCAATCTTTGGCGACACCGCCTCACAAATTTTCCCTACAAAGAGACTACGTCTCCTGGGACGCCCGAATCGTCTCTGTGATGATAAAATTCGGATGCCGCGCTTACAGCGTGAAGGTAAGACCTGAATAAGGCCTGGCAACACATTTAACTGCGCACTACCAGAAATGTATCCGTGCCTACAGGCACGATGAACAGGCCTTGACGGACGTGTCGAGTTCTCACACCCATATAACTGGAATTCGAATCCTGTAAGACCTCCGCGGCCTGAGTCGAATTACGCCAGCACTTTTACGGATTCGAGTCCGGGGACTCAAATTTGAGTAGATTGCGTTGTTTCACCCTAAGGTGGTTAACTGATACCGATACTTCGGTTATATCAGGCACGTATATCAACAATCCCTATGACATAAATAAAAGCAATCAAAATGTACTCATTTAGGCACTCGAAGGCTTCAAAAAGTCCCTAGTCGAATCTAAGATTCCACTGGACACTCGGGGGCTACTGACATGGGTATACCCTACAGGTACTCGAGCTTGGTATATACGGTCCAAATACATACAGGCCCACGGTGTTGCCAAGGCCCAGATGGAGGGACTCGAGTAACCTACGGACTCTCGATTGCTTGAAGAGCAAGAAGAAGCTAAAGATAGAAAGATTAAAGGGAAAACCCTAACTTGTAACCGACTCGACCTGCTACCCGAGACCTAGCCTATCTATATAAAGGCTAGGAGGGGGCGACGAGAAGGACACACACAACCTTAGTTTCCACCACCCTTGCCAGATTATATCTGTGCACCATTGTAACTTTCGACTCCCTCTATAATTCCACGAGCAGACAAGCAGGAGTAGGGACCTTTACGAGGCCTGAACCTGGGCAAATCCTTTGTCTCCTGTGTTCTTGTTTGCTAGCCGATACATGTCTCCAGCGCTCCCTCCTTCTCCAAAACCCAAGTCCATAACAATGGGCATTGACGAGCTAAACCCTCGTCACTATGCATAAGTAAAATGTTTACAACCAAAGTCGTATAAGCACGTCTTTGTAGGTTATCCCAAAGAATTTGTTGGGAATTTCTCCATAACACCGAGGACAAAAGAGTTTGTTACTTGGAACGTCAAGTTTCTTGAGAAGGATTTTTCGCGAAAAGTTAAGTGGGAGGACAATAGAACTTTGATAAGGTTGTTGAACCTTAGCTATATGTGCTAAGTAGCGCAGCGCCGGAAAGTGTCCCGGTGGCGGAAACATTGCTCATGGCTCCCGTGATTACAAAGGGTGTGATCTCGGAGATTAGAGTTCCTATTGAACCGTGTGGGTCAGTAAGAATCAAATAGTAAGATTTGATAAACAAGTCGTTATTGTTTTGACAATGATGAACCGACTGCATGCAAAGAAGTGATGATGGGCCCTGACTCCATAAAATGACTAGAAGTCATAGAATCCGTGATAGTATCCATACACGAGAAATCAAGTTTCTGAACTTGGAAGACCCTCTGAAAAGGCGTAAAGCCTATCGGTCGTGTTTGGATCTATAAAGAAATAGACATGGATGTTTAACATCTATGAAATAGTAGACATGTCGGAAAGAAGTTTACGACAATGTTCAAGGAGTTGACTATGACAAGATTTGATCTTTCATAGCGATATATAGTCTTGACGGATTAATGTAGCAACCACTACATATAATTTGGTATATGGTAGTTGAATAAACAAAACAAGGTTCTTCTAATAGAACGGTTACCTAGGACGTGTACATGACATGGTCCGAAGGGTTTTGTTAATTCAAAAGATGCTAAAAGGGCATGCAAATTTCAATAGTTGAAGTAAGCATAGCGGAGTTGGAATCTTCACCATGATGAAACTGTTAAAAGAGTTTAAATTCATCGGAGATGATGAAGATGCTTGCATTTGCAAGAAATTAAGTGGGAGCGCTGAGACATATTTCTAATACATTATGTAGAGGACATATTGTTGATTGGAAATGATGTATCTTGTATTGACACAAGTTAAGAATTTTATTAAAATAAGATTTCGATGAAAGACTTAGGCAAAACCAGAATATTGGGCATCAATGTCTATATGGATAGATTGAGGCACTAATATGGTTATTAAGCGATACATATATGAGATATTGAAAGGGTTAAATATGGAAACAACAAGAAAGGTTCTTGCTGCATGGAAAGGATTGTATCAAGATTCAAATGTTTCAACACTTGGGGAGTAAAATCACATGAAGATTTTGATCGATTATACCGTGATATGTATATATCCAGAATGTCCTATGCTCTAAATGTTATAAGCACATACTAGAATGATTCATAAGATGATCATTGGACAATAGTAAAGATATTCTTATGAACTTTGGAAGAACTAAGAATATATCATTTATAAGTGACAAATAGTTAAAGGTAGTTCATTGTAAAGTGTTACATTGATACTAGTTTTGTCACAAGATATAAAATTAAATTTATCTCAATTTAGACTATGGGTGGAACAATGTAATGGAAAGGATGTTCCAAGATGGATTTGGATGAGTTCCAAAGTTGAGACATTGTGACGGATACTACAACAAAAGGCTAAGTATATAACTGCTATAGTAGCAGCAAAGGAGGGCATTTGTGTTAAGTAGTTTGTTATCAAACTAGGTGTGGTTCAAAGTGGGCTAATACTATGAAGATATATTGTGTGCCAATAATATCAACATATTTTAACCCGAACAAACTAAAGGTCTCACCAAAGGACCAAATTTATACAATGCCATCTCATTTGAGAATGAGTGTTGCATAGAGACGCAAAGACATGCAAATACACACGAACCTGAAACTGTCAGATCCAGAGATTATGTTAACCACTAGCAATCACATATATGCAACACCAGAAAGCCATAGGTGTTCAATATGCAAAGTTTTTCAAACTAGATTATTGACTCTAATGCAAGTGGGAGACTGAAGGGAATATGCCCGAGAGGCAATAATAAAGTGGTTATTATCTTATTCCATGTTTATGATAAATGTTTATTTTGCATGCTATAATTGTATTGATCAGAAACATCAATACATGTGTGTTCAATAAACAAAATACAAAGTTCCTAGTAATGCCTCTCATATAAACTAGCTCGTTGATTAACAAGATGATCGAGGTTTCCTGATCATGGACATTGGATGTTGTTAATAACAAGGTCACAACATTGGTGGAATGATGTGATGAACATTCATCCGAAGTATAGCATTACGATCAAAGTCATTATGTTTATATTGCTATAACATCATACGAAGTAATCTTACTCCTTAGACCATGAGATCATGTTAATTGCTAACACCGGAAGAGTATATTGATAACATCAAACATCACACCGTAACAGGGTGACTATAAAGGTGGGTTCAGTGCTACGAAGGTGTTACGTTGAGGCTCATGGATCAAGAGTGGGATTTGTCCATCCCGATGACGGATAGATATACTTTGGGCCCTCTCGGTGATATCACATTGAAATAGCTTGCAAGCAAGTGATGTGATCACTAGAATGTTATATCACGGGAACGAGAAAAGAGTGCATGTCGGTAACAAGATCAAACTAGGTATGGAGATACCAATGATCGAATCTCGGACATGTAATATATTGCAAGACAAAGGGATTTAGTTACTAGCATTAAAGGTTCTCACGATCACAGAAATCATCGTTGAATGTGTAGGAGTCGGTATGGATCTCCAGGTCCCGCTTCTGATTATTGATCTGAGAGGGGTCTCGATCATGTCTGCATTATTCGCGAACCATAGGGTGACACACTTAAGGGATACCGACACCATTTGGAGCAAATATGTTTCAGATAAAGATTTAAGAAAGCGCTGGAATTATTTCAATGGACACTGAAACTGTTTCGGGTGAAATTGCTGAAATTGGTTCTGCATGTAATATTGAAATGTTGCAGGGGGTTTTATGTGAATGTTTGTTAATTAAAGTAATTAACAAAATTCTGAACAAAAATAATAAAAGAGTTTTATTAAATGAGAGAGTATTAAATTTCGAGAAATTTAATGCATTTAAAGTGGAGACTTTAAAAGAGAATGTGAAGGGGCATTTTAATGTGGAGGGGTTACCACCACATGAATGGGGGAGGTGAGGAGTCACCCTCCCATGGGCGCCGGCCATGGGGGAGGGGTACCCCCCCTCCTCCTATAAAAGGCTCCCCTCACTCCCCTTCTTCCTCACACCTCCTCGTGAAGGATCTCTCTCCCCCTCTAGTATTATTCCCCATGGTCTCGGATTAGCGAGATACATGTTCCCGGTGGCTTTATCTGGAAAGGAGTTGCTGCTTCCGCTACTTTCTTTGGAGCGAGGATGGAGGTTGTTGGAAGTGCCGTGTGTGCGATCACGGATGCACCGCTGCTTTGCGGTGCTGGACTTGCTGGAGCTGGATCTGATGGACGTGCTAGAGCCGGACCTGCTGGACTTCATCACGATCTTGAGATCGGCAAGTGTACGACTACATCAACCACGAGTTCCTACTCGTTAACAAAACTCGTTGTCTTCGAGGGTAAGTTCTCGATGGATGTATATCCACATGTTGCTCTGTATCTAGTAGATAGATCTTGGCGTATAGTTCCCTTCATAGGAAATTTTTTGTTTTCTATGCTGCGAACCCAACATTTTCTTCCACCAGCAGCATAGCCCTACAAGAAATCAATGCTTGGTTTTAGGTACCCGTTGTTGGATGGGTCCTCGTTTGTTAGTCACAACAATCTTGGGAACCCAAATGGCCCAATGGTAATCATCACCATACGAGGTTCCTATATATTTAGCATAGACATGACCATCATAAGATTTCATAAGAACATAGGATGAGTTATATTTTCCCGCAAAATCATTATGAGATGGTTCACCACCATTCTTAATAACACTCGGTTCCTTATCTTTTGCCATCTCCCCCTCCTTCACAAAAGTAATCATTTCGGAAGGGGGAGAGGACACGTTCTTCTTCTTTGACTTGGATGCAAACCCAAGTCCTTCCTTAGTCACATTGTCCCTTTGATTACTCAAAAGGGAATTTAGACTTTTCTCACCTTGGATGAATGAGACAAGGCCTTTCTCAATCGTAGCTTTCAACTTCTTGTTCTCCTCGAGAAGATTTCCATGCTCAAAACAAGGGTTACTAGAACATGAAGCAATACTAGTTGGCCTAGTTGAAGCATCTTTTGTTGCTTGAGTTTGAAGTTGTTCATGTGACATTGAAAGAATAGAGAATTTGCTCAACAAGGCCTCATGTTCCTTCTTGAGTTTCTCAAAACTTTCATTTAGTCTATCATGACCAACACCAAACTCGAGCTTTTCCTTTTTAAGAACATTAGATAGAGTAAGAGCATAGTCGCGTTCTTTAACAAGTTTAGAGATATTTAAGTTAAAAGATTCTTCATGAGAAATATACTTCTCTTCTAGGGTAACTCTTTTACTTTGCTCTTCCTCAAGAGCATCGGTCAAGGTGGCTACCTCCATGGTGGCCTCCCTAGCATGCCCAAACATCTCCAAGATGGAGTCATCTCTCTCGTCAATGACATAACGTGTGATACCTTCGATCCGGATTATGGATGTAGTATAGCTTCTTTTTCCCTAGTAGACCTAGGTTTATCGAATCCTCGGGAAGTAGATGCGTAGTGAAGTTACTTTAACGGACCTTCGGGAGTTTTAGAATTCCTTTTGTGCTTTTTACCAGACTTAGAGTTTGCGTCTTTTTGTTGTTGTCGATGATGGAGAGAGAGACTAGGGCATTTGGTTTCACCTGTAGTTGTGCAAAACATCTCATGGGAATAAAAGATAAAAATAAAGTATGCATGTAATTGTTAGAGCAAGATAAATTATATGTGGGCAGTGCATCCATAATTTCTATTGCCTCCGCAACCGCTTATAGCAATAACCTACTAGTCTCATCCATATAAGAAAGAGAACTAATGATATACATAGTGATGTCACAGTTAATCCCAAGTAAATCCCTCACATACAGTCGTACTACCCCTTCTATCATTAGGGTTCCCAACCTGCAGATTAGTCATTACTCATACTCCCTATACCTGGCTCAATCCTCGGGGTCTTGGGTACCTGACAAGTCCTTAGATTGAGGCAAGATAGAATAGAATAATCATCATGTCATACAAACTAATACATGATCCCATCTATGATAAATAACATGCACAAAAAGCTACATGGCTAGGCCGAAGCCCTTAGCCCAAGGGGAATTACTCACACATAGAGATGAGATCAAAGATCATAAAAATTGTAGCGAAAATCATGAGATTGATAGAAAATAGTCTTACAATGTTGCCAATCGAAGAAGAGATCTACTATTACAAGTGGTGGAATATGGGTATGGTGGTGGAGAGATTAGATCTAAGTCTATTCCTCCGGCGGCTCGTTGGTGTTGTGGATGGAGATCTGGGGGTGGCTGATGGTTTTCTAGAGCGGCCCTTTTCTCGTCACCCTAGGCTTCTTTATATAGGGGTCCCTTCATAAAATTTGTTCTGTTTGACCTAGCAGCGTTGATGGCAACTATACGACCGGAACTATACGGCCGGAATTTTGTTACGGTCGTATAGTTGGTCGTTAAAGCGTCTGCCTCCGACCCACGACTCCTGGTTTCTTCTAGTTGTTGTAAATCTCGTATCTTTGACTTTAATATAGTAATTCCCATCATCATACGTCATTATCTATGCAATAAAAAAGTAGAAAGAAAGGATTGCATACCCCTTTGATTATTAGGCATTAGTGGCAGGGTTTAGAGAGATATTTCATCAAAAATATGAATAATATCCAGTTTAAATGTGGACGTGGATGGCTATATTTCAGAGCCATCAACCTTTCAAGCTTAAACTTGATCATCCTCGAGCAAGAAAAAAATTCATAAAGGAACGCAGCATTTAAACTGAAATAACAAGATGATGATCTTACTCATGATTGGTAGTCTCATATTTCCTCCACTTCATAAATCTGAAAAACTTCAGCATAGATAGAGTAATGGTAAGCATATCATACGGGTTTATGCATCCTTATAGTGCAGCAAAATTATTGTTAACATGGATGATTCAATTGAGTAAACTTTATTCCATGTCATGTAATCAACTTGTAGGCTTGCCTTTGAACAATAAAGTATAATCATGAAAATTGAGAGTGTGAGAGTTGTCATGAAAAGCATATACACTAGAGTGTCTCAATTCTCCCACATCAATAAATCAAGACTTTTCAAGCACTACTTCTCTATTCATTGTCCTTCAAGAATTTCAGTTCTTGAGTAATTGAGAGCATGCCAAAAAAAAAAATTAGTTTATCGGGCTATGATGGACACTCATGGCATCACTAAGGGTTTTGTTCCTTTTGCAAGATGATTACTCTTAATAGCCAGAGGAGTGATTCCATCATGAACACAGCTACCCGGGAGTGCCAAGAATCTTACCCACTATAACATTGCTGCTACATGTGTTTAATCAACTCATAGCCAACATCTAGGAGTTTCCTCCATGAAGATCGTTTGTAGGCTAGCGAAGCTGTTGGCATCCCATGAAGTTTGACATGTGTAAAGCTATATCATTCTTATGATTAACATGTCAAACTTTGGCATGCTCACAAAAACCTCTAAACATTAATCCAATCGAACAAATCCTTTTAAAGAGAGCTATCAAGTCAATCAACATTTTCAGTGGTGTTGAGTATCTCCAGAAATAAGCCTTCAAGACTAAACACTACAACACCCAAGCCTTCAATTGTGATACTTTTTCTTATTACAATTGTTTAGCAAATTTTTAGGCAAGACTTGGTTAACTACAAGAGCTGACAAAACATACCCAACTAAATACCCATGTAAACAAAAATCTTACTACAATAAAAAGACTCACTCCACCAATATAATATCTCAACATTTACTACTAACTAGCATGTGTTTCTCAAACTTCAAAAGTGGGGAGTCATAAGGCATACCTCTCATGTTTGGTTCCACTTCTCTCTTTCTTTTTTATTTGTTTCTTGGAAACTCGAAGTTGATCACTCTCCTGCAAACACATGAGAACCTCGAGGCAGAAAAAAAAGAAAGAGGGGAAATAAAGAAAAATGGAGAAATATTTTTGTTGTTTTTGAAAGAGGGATTTTTAAAGAATATAAAATTGGCAGCAAAGCTCGGCTAGAAAATCTCGAAAGCAAATAGAAAGAACTAAAAATAAAGTGTTGGGGAAACCAACACGAATGCTTATAAACTCAAATTAGAAACATAACCTCGAAATAAATAAAAGCAAATGAACGCCAAATAAAGATACATGAGGAAAGTTCCCGAAGCTTAGGCTTTTGCAAGCCCTTCAAATCATTGTGGTGGCGGGAAAAAGTCGTTACTCCAGTTTGCAAATTGAGTGGATAAATTACTAGTTGTTCCTCGGAGGTTCAAAGAGAGGCTATGCATCCTCTCCATAGTCCTTCCAAGTTCTTGGAAGTCTTGGTATGTAGTGAACCGGGTTTGTGGCTGCTCCTCTTGATGAGGGACTTCTTGATCCTCATCCTCATCTGGAATCTCCTCCTCGGGTTGGTGTTGCTCAACCTGCAAGTCATGTAGCAAACATCCTTCCTCGATAGAGAAAAGACCATTAGGCATAGGAGCAGGGTACATACTCCCAGCTCCAGCAATATGCAGGTAATAAACACCACCTCTCCTAGTGATCATTCCACAAGCCTTTAAAGTAGAGAAACCAACACGTCGCTCACCTAGCACAGGTTGCAACTCACCTAGGTTGATACCTAGAGCAGTGGCAAGCATGGTGATGATGCCTCCACCTGTGATCGGTCCTTGGCTTTGGGAGGATTGGTGCTCCAGGTAGCACACAAGGATTGCGCCCAAGTTGTAGTTGATGTAAGCAGCCTTTGCGAGGACTAAGATGTCCTCCTCATTGAGTCTTGTGAACTTGTTTCTTGCCTACAAGGTGTTAGCAATAACATAGAACAAATAGAGAATTGCAGGATGATGAATATTCTTCCCCTTGCTTACTCTAGTAGTGAAACTCATTCCATTATAATATTGTTCAGGGGAAGGATTTAAACCAGTAAAGGATGCGCATAAGGCATTAACATCATTATTTTGGGAAATTAAAACATGTGCACCATTCATCTAGTGTTAAAGTGTAGTTGTTGTTCATAAGTCGGAAAGAAATCGTGTCCTCTCCTTGCCATAGTTTAATAGTGCTTTGCAACGAACTTAGGAATTCAATGGTTAACCAGTGATAAGTAGGAACATCATTGTACACAAAGTTTTGCAGGCTAGCTCTATTGCAAAGTAAATTGGAGTCATCAGAAATATCGAGTTGGTTGAATATAATGGGGCAAGCCCACTTGGTGGCCTTCACTTCGTGGTTCTTGATCTTGTTGAAGCGATCGTGTTGGAGCTCATTCCTGAACCGTATCCCCATGCGTTCTTGAGTGACAGCCCGAGAAGCGCTAGTGGTGGCACGAGCACGAGTTTGGCTCCTTGTGTTCATCATCTAAAACAATAAAGGAAGACAAAATAAAACTTTTTGATCCAACAATAATAAGTATAACATATTCCTCATCATAGCACACTAAAGAATCCTCTCAAAATAATAATCTAGGCAAGAGAATCATGGCAATTAGTTCATAGTAGGTCTCACCCTAGATTGATAATGACAATAGATCAAAAATTAATTTGCAAAAATATTGGAGGATTGGAGGAGAAACATATCGTAGATCACTTGTGTGCGAGGAAATCGAATGAAATTGAGTAGAGGTGAAGATCTCTTGAGGTTATGAGAGAGTTTGGAGGTAGAAGAGAGAAAAATGATTGAATTTTTGGGGTTGGAGGTACCTTCCCATGCGATTTTATGGTCGGACGCAACTATACGGGCGCAACTATATGGTCGGAACATTGTGTTCTCGCCGTATAGTTGGCCTTCTGTCAATTTTTTAGGGTTTCCACCTAGCGGAGCAGCTATACGGCCGGAACTATACGGCCGGAATAATATGTTCTCGTCGTATAGTTGGTCGTCAAACCGTCTGTACCTGGGAAAAAAATGTACGAAAGCATCAAAAACTATACGACCGGAGTTATACGGCCAGAATTTTTTATTCCCGCTGTATAGTTGGTCGTTAAAGAGTCAGTACATATGAAAGAAAAATTGTCGATGGCAGATATATCTATACGACCGGAGCTATATGGCCATAATTTTTATTCCTGCCATATAGTTTGTCGTTAAACCATCTGTATGCATCAAAAAAATCTGTTTCTTTGCAAATTAATCCTTATCTTATAACTTAGTGAAATACCTTGTTTTTGACAGAAAAATGACAGTAAATATTGTCGACCAACAACAGCATGTATAAAACATGATTTTTAGTACTACCAAACTTCTTCTCCTCAAATGGAGTTTTCTAGCAGTCTTTATTAAACATAAACTTAAACAAAAACTTAATTCAAACCATTATTTCACATGGGTTGCCTCCCATGGAGCGCTCTTATGGTCAATAGCTTGACCTCAATGTTGTTCACTTAGGCCAGATGAGTGGAACACCCACTCCAAAGTAGTTGGCCTTCAAAGTGATGGCCTCCTATTCATCATGCTTGGCTTTCTTCTTCCTTGGGAAATGAATAACAAAAGGATCCCGCGAAGGCAGTTGAAGCTTCACATTCCCTTCATGGAGATTAATCAAAGCCTTAATAGTTCTTAAGAAAGGACGACCTAGTATAATAGGAGCAGTAGCACCTTCAGGCATGTCAACAATAACAAAATCAATAAGAGCAGGACAGCCTTTAATGTATACTAAAGTATTCTCCTTAATTCCTACAGCTTGTTTGATGGTAGAATCTGCTAGATGCAATTTTAACTTAGTGATCTCAAAAGATCCAAGATTTAACTTGTTAAAAGGACTCTTTGGAATTGTTGATACGCTTGCACCTAGATCACAAAGTGCAGCTATCTCATTGGTCCCAATCTTAATCTTAATAGTAGGCTCAAATATATCATCAAGCTTTACAGGCAATTTTTCAGCAATTTTCTTATATTCTTCCACAAGATCACGTACCTTTATTGCTACCTGATTAACGAAGTGTTGGTACATAGCTTCCTCATTACCTTCACTTACCGGAATCTTACTGTTGATCCTTTTTACGAGATCTTCAACGGTGTAGCTTGGTGAAGGGGCATTACTATAATCAAGTTCTTCAGGCTCCTCTCTTTGGATCCTCATCATCTTGAGGTCTTCAACATGATTGGGCTCAGCTTTACCTGCATATTTAGCTAGAATGAGAGTTTGACTCTCGGTTATCTTACCTAGCTGTGCCTCAATGATCCTCGTTCTTTCTTAGAGGGCCTGCAAATCATTCCTTAAACTTACAGCTTGGTTAGATAATTTACCAAGCATAGCATCATGGTTCTCCGTTATTTTAACAAGAATATTATTTTGTTCATTTTTTGAGTCTATAAAAGACTTAAGTGTTTCTTGGAGACTACCATTACTAGTTCCCATATTATTATTAGAGTTACCTGCAGGATTAGAATAATGTTTCTGAAAATTAGGATTATAATTCTTCTTCCAAGCAAGGTTATAATCATTACGAGCTATGAAGTCCATTTCTTCCATATTTGATTATGGGATAGCTCTTACCTGGGTTTCTATACCTTTTATGGCTAATATGAGCTCATCCAACTTAGCATTGAGTTCTTCATTTTCTTGGGGTGAGACGGAGTTCACCTTCTTTGTGTTTGATCTTCCCACATGCCATTGGGCATGGTTATCTTGCATATTATCTAGCAGCTGCTTTGCTCTAGTAATATGCTTACCATGAATGTTCCTCAAGCTGAAGTATCAAGCATAGACTTAGACATAGGATTAAGAGCATTATAAAATAAATGGAGGATTAACCAATCTTCCATCCCATGGCTGGGACAGTTTCTTAAGCATTCTTTCATCCTCTCCCATGAAAGCTCTACTGGCTCACGCTCTTCCTGTCTAAAACCAGTAATATTAGATCTTAGTTGCATAATCTTTGCATGTGGGAAAAATTTAGTCATAAATAAAGAAGTACATCCCACCCATGATGTAATAGTATTTTTAGGCAAAGCTAGCAACCATTCTTTTGCTCTTCCTCTAATAGAGAAAGGGAATAAACGCAATTTGACCGCATCGGGGTCAACATATTTTGTGCGTATCATATCACATATCTGAGTAAAAGTATTCAAGTGCATACATGCATCCTCAACAGTAGAGCCTCCAAATTGATTCTGTTGAACCAAACTTAAATAATGGGGCTTAATTTCATAGTCATCAGCCGCAATTGCTGGCTGAGTAATAGGAGTACGCAAATAATCATTGTTGGGAGTAGCAAACTCCCCAAGCTTCTTTTTAGCCATAGTTCCTATGTTTTTGGGTTTTCTTAAATAAAGACTTATAATAGTAAAAGCAAGAAATTACAGACTAACTAATTTTTTTGGTTTTTCAAATAAAGACTGAAAGCACACTAAAAATTAAAAACAAGAATTAAAACTAGCAAGGTTCCTACTAACCTCACCAGGGTAGCTATTGCTTCCCCGACAACGGCGCCAAAAAAAGGGTTGATACCTTTGATCCGGATTACGGATGTAGTATAGCTTCTTTTTCCCTAGTAGACCTAGGTTTATCAAATCCTCGGGAAGCAAATGCGTAGTGAAGTTACTTTAACGGATCTTCAGGAGTTTTAGAATTCCTTGTGTTTTTACCAGACCTAGAGTTTGCGTCTTTTTGTTGTTGTCGATTATGGAGAGAGAGGGCCTAGGGCATTCGGTTTCACCTGTAGATGTGCAAAACATCTGATGAGAATAAAAGATAAAAATAAAGTATGCATGTAGTTGTTAGAGCAAGATAAATTATATGTGGGTAGTGCATGCATAATTGCTATTGCCTCCGCAACCGCTTATAGCAATAACCTACTAGTCTCATCCATTGAAGAAAGAGAACTAATGATATGCATAGTGATGTCACCGTTAATCCCAAGTAAATCCCTCACATATAGCCGTACTACCCCTTCTGTCACTAGGGTTCCCAACCTGCAGATTGGTCATTACTCATACTCCCTATACCTGGCTCAATCCTCGGGGTCTTGGGTACCTAACAAGTCCTTAGATTGAGGCAAGAGAGGATACACTAATCATCATGTCATACAAACTAGTACATGATCCCATCTATGATAAATAACATGCACAAAAAGTTACATGGCTAGGCCGAAGCCCTTAGCCCAAGGAGAATTACTCACACATAGAGATGAGATCAAAGATCATAAACATTGTAGCGAAAATCATGAGATTGGTAGAAAATAGTCTTACAATGTCGCCAATCGAAGAAGAGATCTACTATTACAAGTGGTGGAATATGGCTATGGTGGTGGAGAGATTAGATCTAAGTCTATTCCTCTGGCGGCTCGTTTGGTGTTGTGGATGGAGATCAGGGGGTGGCTGATGGTTTCCTAGAGTGGCCCTTTTCTCGTCGCCCGAGGCTTCTTTATATAGGGGTCCCTTCACGAAAGTTGTTCTGTTTGACCTAGCGGCATAGATGGAAACTATACGACTGGAACTATACGACCAGAATTTTGTTTCGGTCGTATAGTTGGTCGTTAAAGCGTCCGCCTCCGATCCACGACTCCTGGTTTCTTCTGGTTGTTGGAAATCTCGTATCTTTGACTTTAATGTAGTGATTCCCGTCATCAAACATCATTATCTACGCAGGAAAAAAGTAGAAAGAAAGTATTGCATACCCCTTTGATTATTAGGCATTAGTGGCGGGGTTTAGAGAGACATTTCATCAAAAATATGAATAATATCCAGTTTAAATATGGCCATGGATGGCTATATTTCAGAGCCATCAACGTGGTTCACCTAGTTGACTCAAAAGAGCCTCAACACATACCTTGGCTTCTCCTACCAAGTTATCCAAGCAACTAGTGGATTCCACTACTTCCTTCTTAATCTTGAGACTCATTTCATCATCATATGACGGTGCATCAATAGAAGTAGGAATAGTGGGTGGAGGAGTTATCGTGGAGGCTTTAGCCATGAGACATGTGGGGTTGGTGACAAGCTTGTCCTCATTTGGAGAGTCAAAGGGGGATGTCGGTGAGGAGGTTGATGTAGTAGTATCCGCTAGACATGTAGGCTTGGTGACGCGCTTGTTCTCATTGGGAGAGTCGAAGAGAGATGTTGGTGAAGAGGTTGTGGTAGTAGTAGCAGAAGTGGTGGCAATGGCTGCCACACCCACAATCTCTCCATCATCTTCATCATCACTATCAATCTCATTGTTCTCTTCATATTCTTCACTGGCCACCAACACATATTTTTGTGGCTCCTTCTTTTTGGGGAAGTTCTTGTTTCTGAAGTTCTTGTTTGGGACTTTCTTGATGAAGTTCTTGTTTGGAGTGGGCTTGAACTTGGATTTAAAAATGAGCCTTCCTCCATGGTCTTCTCTTTTCTCATATGGGCACTCGGCGATGAAGTGGTTGGTTTCTCCACAATTGTAACATGATCTCAACTTGGGCCTTGCACTAGTTGTGCTAGTCCTTGATGGAATACCCTTTCCTTGGTTCTTCCAAAACCTTCTTGAGACTAAAGCCAATTTCTCATGGAGAGCACACTTGATGTCTTCGTCATCACCTTCAATCATCCCCAACGAGTTAACTTCTTCATAGATATGAGCCTTGGCCTTCAAAGCAAGAGTTGGAGAATCCATTCTCCGAGCACAAGCAAGAGCATCATCAGTGGTCTTGTTCATGATTCCTAGGGCCACAAACTCATTCAACACTTCATTGGAGGACATGGCATCGAAGTCCACTCTTGAGCGAATATTGTTGGCCATTTCCCGATGGAAGGGCAAGATGGATTGCATGAACTTGTGCTTGATACACTTGTTATTCACATCCCTACTACCATGGTCAATCATCCTAATTGAAAGGGTCATAACCCTTCGATAGAGATCTTCGAAAGTCTCATCCTCCTTCCCAACAAAGGCATCGGCTTCATAGTGCATTTCTTCAAACTTGGAGTTTTGAATGCTTTCATTGCCAAGATAGACTCATTGAAGAGCATTCCAAGCTTCCTTGGAGGTGTCATAAGAGTGAACGTGAGTCATTTGCTCATGAGTCAAAGCATCTTGGAGAATGTCAATTGCGGTGGCATTGAGTTGATTGTTGATTTCCTCGGTGGGTGTCATGTTGTAGGGGTTGCGTGGATAGAAGCCGAACTCCACAACCTTCCAAAGATGAACACTTGAACTTTTAAAGTGAGAGTGCATTAGATATTGCCAATTGGCGAAATTAGATACATCAAGCTTAGGTGGTGGACCACGATGATTTATATGAGGCATTGGGAGAGGGGCATTGTTATAGCTAGGTGGTGGAGGCATGTTTCCCATGGGGTTACTTTTATCCTTGTTGACACCATCATTGATGGGAGATTCCTTGAGGGGATCTTCCAACATTTTGGAGCCATTTGATTGATTATCAATGGCATTGGCAACCACAACTTCCTTTTTACCAAGATATGATTCAAGCAAGGCTTTCATCTCTTGTTGAGCATATCCATAGATTCGACAAGCTCACTCTTAGTGATGGGGTTTTCATTGGGAGGAAGTTCATTCCCCTTCGCATCGCTCAAACTTCTCTTAGGCAGTTAAGCCAAAGAAGAGCACCTTGCTCTAATACCAATTGAAAGATCGGGTATAAGCGACTAGAGGGGGAGGGGTGAATATGCGCTACTCAATTTTTAGCTTCTTTTCAATTTAAGACTTGACACGAACTAAGTTCTCTAGATGTGCAACTAAGTGATCGAACTTATGACAAGCAAGCAACAATAATAAGGAGTAAAGTATAGAAATCACCGAGAGGGGACACAGAGATGTTTTCGCGAAGTTCCGTCCTTTTGAGGGGAAGTACGTCTCCATTGGAGGTGTGGGCGATACTAAGACCACTAGCCCCACTAAGGCCTCACCCTATTCTCCCGAGCACCCGCCTTGCGGCAAGCACACAATCCACTATGAGGTGACCTTGAAGATGGCGACCGAAACCTTGTACAAAACCTTGGGACACTTCTCCACAACTAAATATGAGGCTCCCAAGATGACCTCGAAGCTCTTACACACAAGGATGAGCTTTGGAGGGCGACTTCTTCAAGTTAGGGTTTCCTCAAACCCTAGAGCAACAAAAACTTACACAAATTTTGGGAAACACAAATCCCTTTGGTGGAGGTCTCCTCCCTCAAATCCCTAAGGGGCAACAAGTTTGAGTGGCTAGAGAGGGAGATCTAGGAGGTTGGAGCTCAGCATTAATGGAGGAGAGAGAGAGTTGAAGCCGCAAACTTCACTTGGAGAAGAAGGGGGTATATATACCCCCCAGAAAAATAGTCGTTGCTGCATTACTAACCCCAGAGTCTCCTGTGGCACGCTCGACTCTGGGTCCAACTCCGGACCTAGACACAGAGAGTTTGCCTGGGGGGTGGAGACTTGCCCGGAGACATGGCCGGTGTCTCCGGTCCAAGACACCAGAGTCTCCGGGCCTGGACCCCGGAGTCTCCGGACTCAGGGGAGGCAGAACACCGAAGCTCCCAACAGGTACCTTTTCTTCATGAAAATTTGAACCCTTCTCCTTTGAATACTAGAACACTCTCTTGTGCCTTTATACGGATGAACCTGCAATACTTAGCACATGGTAAAAACTATTTTGTGTTGACACCAAACATTTAAACATGATTAGGGCAGGAAATGCCCTTTCAATCATCAAATTAAGAATTCCAGCTACGATATCCCAATATTCATATATTGTTGGTGTAAATTCAATAGACTCAAGCATCACTACATTTGTACTCAACTCCTTGAATTTTTCCAAACATACTTTGTGACAAATCGAGCTTTATGT
The DNA here is from genome assembly GCA_023614405.1 of Avena insularis. NCBI lineage: Eukaryota > Viridiplantae > Streptophyta > Magnoliopsida > Poales > Poaceae > Avena > Avena insularis. The sequence goes on along the minus strand of CM042686.1, from coordinate 478,512,593 downwards.
CCTTCCTTAAGTTTCATTTCCTTCTTATGACTTTGCAATCATTCAGAAATATGAAGTAAACATCTTTACTTAATGAGATCAAGTAACATATTACTTTTCAATCTTAAATGTAACTTAATATAGGATTTTATGACTTCTAGCCATTTCTCGTACTTAGGTCCATCATGCTTATTTGTAGTTCATAGGTATGTCTTGTTCAAATAACATGACAAGTGAATCAAATATAATTCGGCGAACTTGCAGAATATATTATCGAATCCTACTTTCTTTAGTAAAAGTATTCGCTGAAACTTTATGATCATTATCATTAGTTTCTCCTCTGTTTGTAGAGTTCGGTTTCATGGAACATATTCTGATGCGTCACTCAACAATCTAGAGGTAAGGTCAAATACCTTATTTTGATCTTTTACTTTCTTCCACCTATATCTTCATCAAGACACATCAACTTTGGACAACAGCAGGTTTTCCCCTTATAGAACATGTATTCATAGTTTCCTAAGAATGCGTTACAAAGACTTGTCTATTCGCTAAGGTTTCGAATTATCGAAACCTCTAGAAACTCAAACGTGCCATAACTCTTATGGTGTTGTTTCCATGAAACTTTTAGATGTTCCTTTATATTTCAAACGAGTGTTTATTTTGATCTCTAACTCTAAATGATAACTATAACCCTAATAAGAGATAATATTATACCATATGTGTCTAGTACAATATGATTATGATATTTAGACATTTCAATATAGTTTGTATTTGTCCAATTGTCATAATTTGTGAAACATCTTTCACAAGTCCTTTTATGCCAAAATTAACTTAAATACTTTAGTCATGTTGATCAAATCGAAAAGACTTTTGTATTCTTTTTAATTCAATATCCTCCTTCACTTTGAAATCTTTTGAACAATTCAAAACAGTTTCAAACTTATGTTTCATTAAGTAAATACTCATATTCACTTAAATCCACAATGAAGTATGAAATAATGATTTCCACTATTTGTTGAAAATACGATACATCACTATGTATAAGATTCAACATGAAGTATAAATAATGATTTCCACTATTTGTCGAAAATATGATACATCGTTATGTATAAAGTTCAACATTTCTTTGCATATCACCGTTTTACCAAAATGCAGAGTTTTAGTCATTCTGCCCAGTGAGACATGGTTTTGCAAAGCCTCTAGATCAAGTATCTAATACCCCGATCTTCATTTAGAATGAAGAACATGCAAAAACCACCATGACTTAAACAATAGTGCCATGTCATTATTAAACTTCAGATATCTTTTAGCATTCTAATCCTTTATAAATGCTTAAACTATTATCATTAACACAGTGATGAGAATAACTCATTTATAATCGTAATGTGACCATAAAGGTATTATTCATAAAGTAGTACAACTGGCTTGTAACTTATTCATATGAACAATCGTCTTGCTAAAAGCAAGACACACAAACAAGGATTGCAAAATTATATTCAAGTCCACTAATCCAAATGATAAACCTTGAGGAAAGGCAGTGATGTCGGCCATCAACTATTTTGCTTGTCATCATGAAGCCACATTACATTAATTCCAACAATTCTCAAGCAGACCATCCTGTTTTCACAAAACGGGGTAAGTATTCAATACTTTTGTAAACTGCAACGAGCTTTGAAGGATTACATTTATAATTTCGTATATCTAACATATATTCTTTTCATCCATGACCTCCATTGCAATCAAGCCCTTCTGAGAGTTCTCAACTCTAATGCAAGATCGCTAAGTGATTCTCCAAATATTCTCTTTTCATCCATGATGGAGGAAAACTCATCCAACAGCTCATACTTTATGTGCCAGATCTTGCATAATACAAAATTGTAGTCCAACTCTCCATCACATGGAGAATGGCTTATTGGATGATTATGGAGAAAACATAAATGTTGCGGATTCATCGGATTATCTCCTAATGGTTATTGTATCAAGAAGAGAAGATCATCTTATTACGAGGATATTCCTCAGGCGTGGGTATTAATCTATGAAGTTTGAGCCTTTTGCTAAGTTCCACATCAAGCAAGAAATTTCCCATGGTCGCAAAAGACCTCAATGGGATAGGCCATGATCTACTAAGGTATTTGAAAATAGACATCTAGACTAAGTTCATAATATGAGTTCAATCCTAATTGTGCTGCCACTAAAATTGTCATCCCTTGGACGATTTTAGTGATCACACGATCTCAATCTGCTACACTATCCCCGATCGTCACGGCCGGCAATGTAGTTTCAAAGGTAGACATTTCCCAATATCAATCACATCATCCATGTGACTCATGCTCGACCTTTCGGTCTCTTGTGTTCCGAGGCCATGTCTATACATGCTAGGCTTCTAAAATCCAACTTGTGTGTATTTGCAGTTGATGGAGGAATACCAATTGGGGTATACCCATGAAGCGAAGTCGCTAGCTGGAGCGAGCCGACTAAAGCCAAGCCAGAGCGGATCGACTCGCCGAATACGGCGACTGGCACGTACTAGACCCAGACGCCACGTCGACTGGAGGCTCAAGACGGCGACTCCAATAGAAAGCCCATTAGCACTTGTAAACCCTAACTGGCTTCATGTATAAAGCCACCAGGGGCACCCCTTTGGGGGACGATCTCTCACGCCATATTAGGTCTAGTCTATCCCTCCTCCTACGGCGGCTCCATGTAAACCAATCTATGATCTTATACTGGATTGCTAGCAGGATGTAGCGATCATCCATCAAGGGGATGTGAACCTGGGTACGTCATGTGTCAATCTCGCTCCCGGATTATCCTACGTCGCTTTGTCCTTTCCCCTACGTAAGCTACCCTGTAGCATCTGTCGTGGTCAATACCACGACAGTTGGCGCCCACCGTGGGGCAAGCGGTGCTTGGAGGTGATAATCCGGACGGGATCCCTCACCGTCACCGGCGGCCAGATTGCATCTCGCGTCACTCGGAGTTGGGTGCCGATCAATCCGGCTGCCGCCCGCCGATGCGGAACACAGGCACGCGGTCGACTGGGAAAATTTGAGACGCGCAAGAGATTGGTTTCATTATGACTGGCATGTTTTCGATTCGATCTCAGCTTTCCCGTTTATTACTCTCCCTATTGATTAATTTATTTAGACTTAATCTGACACGTATGCTACTTGTGCGCTGTTATTTGGAGGATCGATCCATGAATACAGGAGTAGATCACTCACGGCTGTTAATTCATGGGCCAAAGGGAAAAGACGCATGTCAGATCAGTACAATCTAGTTTCAAGATGCAACGGATCAGCTCCATGAAAAAAAACCAAGTGAAGGATACAAATCAATGGCCGCTATTCGATCCCTTATTTCCTTTTCTCATTAATCACTTTGCCACTTGATTATTTTATTTAGACCTGATGCAACTCACGTGTGATGTTGACATGTATTTGAAGAATTGAATCATTGATGCTTAACCGGATCGGAGCATGCACGATGGAACTCGTCAGCTGCAGTTGCTCGTGAGTGCTCTCCGCGCATCTGCCACATAGAGCTTAGATGTGTCCGAGCGCGCCTACCCGGCGAAATCCCCAACTCTGGTGCCGGCGTCGTATCGACTCCGACAAAATCAGGCCGACTCCGTCCACTGCGATGACTTCGCCACATCGACTCTTTCCAGATTAGACGCCACACCGGACCATCACGGACACGCCACGATCGGCGACTCGTCCGCCGCGACCACACCATCACGGCCTCGCCCTCGCGGACTCGCTGTCGCGGGCTTGCCACCCTCGGGGACTCGCCGTCGCGGACTTTCCATGCTAACAACTAAGTTTTTTCTACACTCGTACATACTATGAGTCCAAAACATATATGCATCTTTATTCGATATCCAAAGCCAACCATGCAGTCGCATATGACCCGTTCATGGACCAAAATCATACTTGCGATCGGTTTCAGTTTTGTCTGCCATTTATTCGCGTCCGTCGAAGTAGTGAGGCTGGGTACCAAAAGGCCGACCTTGTCTTCGGGTTCAACAGTCTGACATCGCGTCCCTGTTACCCGGCAAGCGTTTGATGTTGTAGGTCTACCTACTCATGAAAAGATACGCATAAACCTTTCATACTGCTAACTGATCCATTTAACAACACGCATTTTATTTCAACATCTACGAATCACACTCTTTACAAATATTCAATATATTTCATAAATACGCCTTACCGCAGTCGTACATTTTTCTCCTTCTCAGCAAACGGTCTGGTGTCTTTCTTGCCACTTGCCGCGCTCGGGGACTTGGCGCGCTCCCGACAGTGCCAGTCGCCGGTCGTCCGACCTCTTGACTCGACGCGCTCCAGACAGTAGCACTCGCTGGTCGCCCGACCTGTTCACTCGCTGCGCTCCAGACAACAGCACTCGTCGGTCGCTCGACCTCGCCACTTGCTGCGCTCAGGGACTCGGCGTGCTCCCGACAGCGCTAGTCGATGATCGCCCGACCTCGCCACTCGCCGCGCTCGGGGACTCGGCGCGCTACAGACAACTCCACTCGCCGGTCGCCCGACCTCGCCACTCGTCGTGCTCGGGGACTCGGCGCACTACAGACAGCGCCACTCGCCGGTCGCCCGACCTCACCACTCGTCGGTCGCTCGATCCCGCCACTTGTCGTTCTAGGGGACTCGGCGCGCTCCCGACAGCGCCACTCGCTGGTCGTCCGACCTCGCCACTCGCCGTGCTCGGGGACTCGGCGCTTCTGAACAGCGCCACTCGCCGGTGCTGACCTGCCGCGCTGCGGGTCTCGGCGCTATAACCAGCGCCACTTGCGGTCGCCCGACCTGCGCCACCTCGCGCTTAGGACTCAGCGCGCTGATTAACGCCTTACTTGCCGGTCGTCCGACCTCGCCACTCGCCGCGCTCGGGGACTCGGCGCGCTACAGACAGCGCCACTCGCCGGTCGCCCGACCTCGCCACTCGCCATGCTCGGGGACTCGGCACGCTCCATGGTCAAGGACTCGCTGCAACTGGCGGCTTCACCGACTCCCTGCGCCTTTCGCCAACTGGCCCTCACCAACTGCCTTTCGCCGATTGGTTCTCACCGACTGGCTCACACCGATCGCCGATCACCGACCGTCTCCCGCTTCACGGTTCTTTCCTTTGTCTAGGAGCTCGTCGCCGATTTTCCACGATCCATCGCCAAGACTCTCCGCGCCCTACCTCAAGCCCGCATCGAATCCATGACGTGCTCGGGGACTACTGATGAGGGAATACCAATCGGAGTTTACCCATGAAGCAGAGTCGCTAGCTGGAGCGAGCCGACTGAAGCCAAGCCAGAGTGGATCGACTCGCCGAATACGGCAACTGGCACGTACTGGACCCAGACGCCATGTGGACTGGAGGTCCAAGACGGCGACTCCAATAGAAATCCCATTAGCACTTGTAAACCCTAACTGGCTGCATATATAAAGCCACCGGGGGCACCCCTTTGGGGGACGATCTCTCACACCATATTAGATCTAGTCTCTCCCTCCGCCTACGGTGGCTCCATGTAAACCAATCTATGATCTTATACTGGATTGCTAGCAGGACGTAGTGATCCTCCATCGATGGGACATGAACCTGGGTACGTCGTGTGCCAATCTCGCTCCCGGATTCTCCTACATCGCCTTGCCCTTTCCTCTACGTAAGCTACCCTGTAGCATCTGCCATGGTCAATACCACGACAGCAGTGCAACATGGCTTACACTCACTATATGCGAACACAGATATGTCTGACACCCAATCGTCACGGCCTGCCTCATAACGGAGAACTTTCTTGGTGGTGCACACACAAGGGGAACACTATCATTGGAATTATTTAGGAATTATCTTATTTGCTACCGTTGAGTATCTAATACTAGCATATAATAAGATGTATATCAGATATCAACATCACATGTATATTGTGATATGATATGGTCCTTCTTCTTGCGCCTTGATCTCCATCGAGCGCTCTAGCATGATCTCCATCTTGCCCTGGTTTGATGCCAAGTTCACGATGCCAAGTCCATCGAGCGCTCTGGCACACGCTCTGGCACACGCTCTGGCAGGTCGTTCATCAGAATGATGACTATTACTATACTACCTAGTAACAGAAAAGTAAACTGCTTTACCTTTGTAATGACCAATACCATATCATAAGACAAGCCCTCCTGCAAAACAAAGTTAGACGCATCTACTTTATCTTTTGCAAGTTTTATGTGGTTGTTAGGGCTTTCGTAATAGAACCGTTTCTAATCTACGAACTTCCCAACCACAACATGGATCCAACAGTTGTCTCTACTACACCCCTTTCGGAGCCCTTCATTGTAAATGCCATATCAACTATTGGATGAGAGACAGACACCTGCTAGCCACTTATATGGGACAAGCCATATGTCGAGTATGGAACCAGTCTCGCGTACGAATACGCCTAAGCTCGGTCCGGGTCGCTTCATCAAACAATACCGTGATATAAACAAGTACACGTTGGAGGGTAACAACTAAGGGATCAATGCCCGCACACTACTTGTGTGTACTGGTCGTACAACACTCCTACGCATAGATCAACTCTGATACCACTAAAGGATTCCGTAGCAGAAAAAAATTCCTTCATTAGAACTCCCTAATGCCTAAGATCTATTTATGTAGTAATGCAGTAATGACCGGAGCATATAGAATACATACCCTTGTATACCATACATGGTTAACGTTCCGAGGGGGACGTGGTTGAAGTAGTCAGACTCTTGACCGACCTCAAGGTCACGATGCTCCTCGCAGGTCACCCCTTGCTCCATCTTCATCGTACAGCAGCTTCGGCTCACGACATCCAAGATGCCCACGTATGAGGCACCCTCGAGGTTTCATACACATACGATGTACGATGATGACCTCCAACTCCCCGATCCTTGCCGGGAGTGTGGAAGTAGATCTCCGGCTTGGAATCCCTGCAGCGCAACGGCATGCTACATGTGCGGCGGCTCTTGCGTGTGCACTCCTTTCTTGGGACCGTGCCAACACAAGGAGACAACTAGAGAGAGAGATGGGAGAAAGTCAACCAAAGGCCTTCTCCTTTTTCGGTGTCGCTATTCCCACCCATGGGCACCCCTTTATATACGTGGAGGGAGGTGTGCCCTCCCCTTTGGGTTTCCGGTGTGGGACTAAACAAGGGAGAGAGGGGGAGGCACCATGGGACTCTAGGGCACCATGGGCCAGCCGGCCAGGGGTGGCCCCCACCCCGCGCACAACCCAAGGCTGGCCGGGTGGGCCCCATGTGGCGGCTAGGCCTTGGCCCCTTTGTCCCTTGACCCTTCCCTCTTGCGGTTTTCCCTCATGGGCTCTTTTTTTCTAGGAATTTGGCCCATTAGTGGAATACCCTTTCAAATTAGACTTTAATATTATATTTGATATTAATTACATTAATTAATATGTAAATACATATTAGAAAATCCGATTTGATCTGAAACACCTTTCGGTTCCCTTTCGATTTCCTCCGAACGACTTCGGAATTTTTCTGAAACGATTCTGGTTCTCTCATGGGACATTTTTGGTTTCCTTTTCTCTTTCATATGGTGATTCCAACTTACTAAGGATCTCTAGCTCATCGTACCCTTAAGTGTATTTCCCCACAGCTCGGGAATGGCACAAACATGATCTCCATCAATGATCAATAGCGGGACCGAGATGCCCATAATGACCCATATGCATTCCACGATGATAATATCGTTTGAACCGTAAACATCGTTACCCATTCCCGTTGCAACTTGATACCTAGTTCACCCGAGATTTGATCTACTGTATCTCCATACCTTGGTTTGATCTCGTTACCGATGAACTTGTTTTCTCATTCCCATGTCATTGCATTCTGTGACCCAGTCACACGCTTGCAAGCTTCGTTAATGCAATATCACTGAGATGGCCACATGTATCTATCAGTTACATGGATTGGTAAATCCTGGTCTTGATATGTACTCCTCTACACGCTCCTTTGGGTAACCTAAGTAGCACCTTTTTGATCACCCTTTCACGAGATGATACTTGATGCCATCTAAGCTCCCTCCAGAACGGTGATTTGCATTATCTCATAGTCTAAGGATCAGGTTGCGAGGTTTCCTTAGTTTATCATTAATGGTGAACTTTAAAACTAGATCTCATTATGATACAACCATTGGGTGTTTGTCTATCTCACATCATTCGACAAATGACATGACCTCATTGTCAATTGGCATAAATGCCCATGGTCTTGAAACCATAGATCATCCTCATGACCAATGAGCTAGTTCGCTAGAGGTAACAAAAGACTTGGTTTGTTTACATACCACACATGTACCAATGTTTCCACTTGATATAGTTATAGCACAATATGAAACTATTATGAACTAATTGATATATGACAATAAAAACCTATTTATTATTTGCCTCTAGGGCATATCTCCTTCAGTTTCCTAAAGATATTGGGGGAGCTCTCCATATTCCTATTGTTGCACTTTGCATTCCAAATGCAAATTCAACCATGTGCATACTTTATGGGGAGCTCATCTAATATTTTCTATGGAAACACCTTTTTAAGCTCATCATAATATCCTATCGTGACTCTAGCTCAGTTTGTCATCGTTAACCAAAAATAGGGATATTGAAAGGGCAATATGCCCTTATCCATTATTTTGGTTAATGATTACACCGGAGCTAAAGTGTGGACTAGTGTTACCTACTAGTGGTTACACAGGTTTTAGTCCGCAAGTGATGATGAGACATGGTGTGAGACCCCCATTTGCTACTCAAGAAAAAGGCTGGTATTTTTGTTATGTTCCTCTCTCCTTTTCATTTGAGTCTAATAGGAAAGACCACACTATTAAGAGGGGCGGTCTCGATGAGCTCTTTAGGGACGCCATTGTACCACATACACATCCTATCACCATATAGCCATCACACCCACAAGAGAATAGCCTTTAGTCAAAGGAGAAACATGCCTGATTGGGCTTTCTGTGAAACCATCGATCAATCTAGCACCACTAGACGTGGCGCCAAACGGACCGTGGGGCGCTGGGTTGAAAATCCCCATACCGAATTGGTATACTGAAAGCCAGTTCGGTGGGGTGCTGATTCACTTTGGGTCAACTTTCGGTTCGCTGATCTTGCCGCCGGTTCATCTGACACATGGTCCGGCGACACCAGACTTGCTACGGGTTTGTTCGCAGCCACCTCCAAACGGCTACTTTTCTCCTTGGACTATATATACCCGTTTCTTCTCCATTAAGAGGTTAGATCAATCATTCATATTCTTTCTTTGATCTCTCTATCCATTGTTGAAACACCAAAAGCTTGAGGATCTCCTATTCTATCCAACCAAAGCAAAATCCCTTTGGTAGAAAGCAAGAGGAAGTCCCGATCTATGTTTCCACCAAGCCAAAATTTATTCCCCTTGAGTTCATCGAGTTTGCGTGTTACTCTTGGGTTTGTGGGAAACCCTAGGCGGCTAGGGTCGCCCAGAGGCATTCGGCCTGTGATATGCCCCGTGGAAAGTTTGTGAGGGTTTGGAGACTACCTTAAATTCTACCACAAGTGAGTGAGCTATTCCTTCATCGGGATAGGCTCGGATATAAGGTGCTCTTCGTGGCTTGGGGAAATCCTTCGTGGGATCTCACACATCTCCAAACGTGATGTAGCTACTCCCCAAGGGAGTGAACATGAGAATACATCTTCATCTCTGCGTGCTTCGGTTATCCCTAAACCGAATCTCTTACTTGTGTTATTTACTTTGTGATAGCCTTTGTACTTGAAGTATCTTGTATCATCATCTAGCCTGCCTCACCTAGTTTACATTTAGGCACACTTATATTCCGCAAAGGCTAAAACTTGCAAAAGATTATAAATAAATTTGTAGAAACCTATTCACCCCCGCTCTAGGTCAACCATCTTACCCATTCAACTAGCAAATCATCGAGATCTTCGAATTCTTTCTTCTTCCATGACACAATCTTATACTTTTTTTTGAAGGTGGACGTATAAAATAGAGATAGTTACCAAACCAAAGACATGTAAATATCAACGAATTCTTTCATAATTTTAATTTGACCTGCAATGTCGAGGCCACGTGCATGCACACATCCATTAGAATAATCAATTAACATCGACAGGAGTACTAACACAGTATTTCAGGAAAGATGAACCAAACAGCCTGGTCGACATCTCTGGGAGCCGAGAGTATGAATTACTATTGTCGAGGACATAAGAGTCAGGATAAATATTGCGAGAACAAACCTCCTCGTGACAACCATCAGAAACTATAAAATCTGAAAGATCATACCTAAAGATATTTGACCTTCCAACACCACAACTAACATTGAGAAGGAACTCACGTTGTCGAACAGAGGGACAAAGAATACTTATTAAAGAAGTTTCGTCTCCATCGACACCGAAGGCTAAGAGACCACCAAACCTAAAACTAAACCGCTAAAGAACTACTTTTTATTGAAAACTCCACTCTTAGATCAGGTTTGACCAGGTCCCGCGTCCCTCCCGACGCCGGCAAGGCCGGCCGGAGGAGGGGAAACAGATCTACGAGGGAGAAGGAGTTTGGCGGCTAGGATTTCTTGAGGCGACCGCGGCTAAATTGAAGTTGGTATGGTTGGTGTGCATACCTTTGCCAGGTTATTTGTGGAAGCCGTTAATCCAAGGACCTACTCCGTACTTAACACTGAATTAAGTACTCGCTATGTTGTTTCTAGTTTCTTGCAGGAACTTCTAGCAGACACCGTATATTGGCCCAGCCCGCAAAAGGTCGGGCAATATACGTTTTTTTTTTGGCTAAAACTGGCTAGAGCGGAAACCGCATATGAGGCCGGTGCGGTTTCCCGCAAATCTACTGCCGAGGTCACTATATCAACGTGTTGGGGTGGGGGGAGGGGGATTTGCAGGTCACCGCATCTCACATTTCTCCCTATCCGCCGTGTTGAAAACCCTACCCGGTGGCTCCGCCTCGTCGCGCGCGCCCGATTTCGGCCACCACTGCCACATCGCCACCACCAATACCCTCGCCTACCTCTGATTACCCCATGGTCGTCAATCGCCGGCCAATTTTGGCCGTCAGGGCGCCATTTCACCCTGTTGTATCGCCACAGCCCGCAACCGTGACGCGCCCTCCTCGCCGGACTGGCGCACGTCGACTTGTGGTCTTCTCCCGACGCCACGCTTCTTCTCCGGCGTGGGATGGGTGCGGCCTCGCCCGGGGTCGGCAGCTCGCATGCGGCTGCGCGAGCTCTGCCATCCCCGCCTCGCCGTGTCGCCTCACCGGAGCCCGTCACGAAGCCGCAACACGTCATGGAGCAACAACCCCTGTCGTACATCATTGAGCTCGGGCCGAACAACAGCGACGACGACCCCCTCTTCCATGCCACGGTGCAGCGCTTGCGAGAGATCTTGGCCACTGACGTCTAGGACAAGGCAAAGAGCCGCCACATAGCCCACTCGCATTCGCTGCTCAGGCACGGCCAACCCCAGGTTCGTCATCGTCGACTACGCCGATGACAGCGACTCCTAGTAGTTAGCCGATGGCGCCCGCAACCGTAGAAGCCCCGGTAAGATAGAATCCCGGGAGTGCCGGTAGGGTTAGGGTTTGCGAAAAATGCCCTATGTATGAACCGGGCATTTGATTTTGGTTGTAGAAATGGCTGATCCCCCTATGTATGTGTGTGAACTACTAGTTGAATTTGTTGCGGCAATGCTTAAAAAAATGCAATTTCGTTTGCCGCCGACACAATTTCTATGCTGTTTGGAGGAAACAACGTCTGGACGTTGTACAGTATCACCGGATGCGGTATCTAGTGATGCTCGGTATCTAGTGATGCTCTGAGCAGCACTGAAAGTGATCAACTCACGGGAGAATTGCGCTTTTCACTGACAATAATGCTGGTGGAGTGGTGGTGATCAAATGGCGGCCAATGAAGCGGCAGGAGGTAGAAGAGGAGAAAAGGGTTGGACCAGCGCCACCCTCTATGACGTAAGCTGCATTTCATGGCAGAGACCGAGATGGCAAACTGAGCTTCTGACGAGCAAGGCTGCTCCATGCAGTTACTCCAGGTAGGTATAAATGACTAATAAAATCCTTTTCTTTTGACATGAAAACGAATACAGTAAAATCCTTGTGATGAGCAAATGCGCAGTTAGTGAAGGAGTCAGAGAGTGAATTCATGCTCAGAGCAGACCCACAGAGAACAGTGGCGCCGCATACACAATCGGCGTGATCCTTGAATCGGGTGGCTGTCTGGCAAAGGAGAATCGGGTCCAGCCATGCCAGCATTTGACTAAGAAAGCACTGCACCCAAATCGGGAATTGACAAGGGGAAAGAGGAATAAAGCAAAGATCCGGCGAGAAAAGGGCTGCAGCAGAACCAACTTTCCCATCAACAAAGTAGCACTGGAAGTGGAACAAATTGACTGGTTCACAGTCCAAATCTTAGCCTAATCGCCTGAGCAATCCCATTATCTATCGACATCGACAGAAAGCACCAGGCCTAGCTAGCTCCCTAGTACTACAGTGTCGTTTTAGTACTGAACACAATCATGAGGCACAAGGACTGCTCAACAGAACTCAAACTTTGCCACCGGATACACGGAGGACGCTACACAGCATATGCTCAGTGTAGCCAGCTTCACATTCTGCTCAAATTTTCTGGACAATATCATAGTAGTGGAAGCTTTTGACTCTGTGATGCATGTAGCATGTCAAAGGAAAACAAATTATATGTTCAGAGCATCCCCCAGGCCCCTACCAAAATAGACAGCGCAGCATCAGATGCAGATCTCGGCCCTCACAAACACTGAACTGAAATAGACTACAGTAGGAGATACTGAAAATGCTAAGTTGAGTAGAAAATAGAATGCATTGTAAGCATATGGGCTTATGGCAGGAGTACACATAGGAGTATTTCAGCATTGTGTGTTACAGCAAAGCCTAAGTATGACGCCTAAAGAGAAAACTCCATTTAATGGTTCAAAGATGTTGGTGTTTATCCCCTTTGTTGGATAAGACAAGGTGGCTGTCACTAGAATACTACTACACCTAAACATAGCAATCAGTCATTGTGTGTGTCACCACACAGAACTAGTAATAAATCTTTTGTAAAGCATTGCAAATTCAAGTGTAGAGAGAGGTACTACTAAGAAAAGGTCCCAAAAATAAGACCAGATACGTAGTTGAATTGCTTAAGCTTGGAGTATACTGGCACCAGTCACCAACCAAAGTTCTTCCCACTACATCATGAACAGAACAAACTATAGCATAATTGGTCTATGAGCTGATACAATTGCTTCCAGTGCAGACGACATCACAGAAACCCACAAACATATCTGATGCATTTGAAAGCACAAGCAGTTCTCTATTTGATGGTATCGGATCACTAGATGAAGAAACAAACTGAAATAAATTTTAGATAGTTGACAAGCATAATTGCACAAGCCTTGAGAATTTTCGAGATAATAAACCCAAAAATGTTGACAAAATTTGCCCCTCCTCCTGAATTACAGGGAGCTCCCAATTCACAGACACAGAACGAAAGGTTCTTATTACTGCTGAAACTTACAGTAATACTATTAGACACATCTTTCCAATTGCCAAGATACCAAAATTGCAAGCAGTTGCACAAAAAAACTCAACCTGTTACCATACTTTCTCGTTTCCCCTCTCGATCTACAACAAGAACCCACTAGATTTTATATCCTAATAATGTAACCGATCTACGACTCTGAGACGAACAAAAGGCCAGAGCCACATCACCTCGCCGGATTCAGTCGAGCCACCCGGTTTGCCGGAGCACGGCGTCGCGCACCCGTCGCAGGTCTCGGCCCTTGAGCGTCCGACCGGCGCCCTCGAGCATCGAGAACGGGGCGACCGGCCCGGCGCCACCAGCGGACGCGCGGGCGACCATCTCGTGCGGGGGCAGCATGGCTGCATCCCCGCGCCGGAGCTCGTCATCGTCGTCGGCTTCGTCCCACTTGTCCATTGCCGGCTTCCGGGGCGGGCGGACGGGCACCTTTACTGGAGCGGACTGGTGGTACTGCGGGGCCGGCGCGCGGCTCTTGGGCCTCGGGTTCGCCGGGATAGCCCACGCGGCGGAGGCCGGGGACTGGGTGGGCGACAGCGAGCCGCCAGATGCCGAGGCGGCGGCCGCCGCGATGGTCGCCTTCCGGCGGAGCAGCGCGGCCGGGATGGCCTCGGAGGGCGCTCCACCGCCCCCGCCGCGGCGGACCAGGAGCCTCTTGTCCCCCTCGTGCAGCGCAGCGAGGAGGCCGAGGTGGCTGTGCGGCACCCGGCTCGGCCCCCCTGGCCGGTCGGGCGGCGCGTCCGGGACCGCGACGGGGGCGGACGAGAACATGAAGTCGTCCTCGTGGAACTCATCCCCCGCGATGAACGACGACTCCGTCGGCGACGAGGAGGGCGACGAGAAGAGCCCGACGAACCGCTCGGTCGCCGGCGACCGGCGCGGGCGGTAGTCATCCATGGGCGCTGCTCCGGCGAGGGGGTTCAGGGCTCAGGCGCGCATGCGGGTTGAATCGAGGGCCCCGTGGGTTCGGGCCCCAGCGGTGGGCGGGCGGTGGGGAGGTGGGGAGAAGGCAGGCGAGGTCCCGTGGGGTTTGGCTTTTTATGGGCGCGACACGACCCACCGGGAGAGGCGAGCCCACCCACCGTTTCGGTTGCTCGGCTCGGCACGTATGGGGGCGCGGGACGTGGCGGATACGGATGGGCGAGATAAGGAGATGCCCAAGATCGATTGAATTTGGTATTTTTTTTTTACAATCAATACCGCATATATTCATAGTAACAAGTAGTACATGATAGAGATACATAGCGTGTCTTTCACGATTACAAAATAAAGTCTAAAAGAAAACGAGTAAATCTCGAAGGTCTTGAAAATCTTCTTCTTCTATGACACAATCTTGTAGTTGCCTGAAGGCAGCCCAATAAACACGACATAGATGTCAAACCATAGACCTGTAAATACCAATAATGGTTCTCCCATAATTTTAATTTGAGCCGCAATACCAAGGTTACGTGCACGCACACAGCTATTAGAGTAATCCGTCAATATCGGCAAGTGTACCACCACCAGTATTCCAGGGAAAAGAAACCGAACAACAGGGTTGACGTCGCAGGGGAGTCGAGAATACGAATCTCCATTGTCGAGAACATAGCAGACGGGACAAATATTGCGAGGATAATCCTCCTCGCGGCAACCATGAGAAAAAATCCAAGATCGATCTGGCGAAGCAAGATCTGAAAAACCGTACCTATAGAACTTCAATCTAACAACACCACCATTAACGCCGGAAAGATCTCGTCGTCGAAGGGAGGGCCGAAGATCACTTATTGTGAACAATGACACCTCCATTGACATAGTTTTAATTTGGTACTCCTACTAGTCCTAGATGTATCCGTTGCACTGAATTTGGTCAATGAGTTCGTGATTGAATGCATCGGAGGCACGGTGTGATCCAAAACAAACTCGGCAGGTCGTTGATGGTCCGTACGATTATGAGACTCTAGGAAAAATCAATCAATTTCAACCGTGCGATTCATTTGCAGCCATGATTTCAAATGGATTCGCCCTCCTCGTCTCCACAACTCAAGAGGGTTTAGCGGAACATATGGACGAGGCACCACCCCTGCAGGAGTAGAGTAGAGGTGACGAAGGAGTCACAAGCGATTCTTGGGAGGAAAATTTAAGCGATATATCAAATAGAAAACCGTGACGCTCGATCAACAAGTACTTCAATTTGATTCACTCTATTCGCTATGATTTTTATGCCATCAAGATCGATGAAACCAATAAATTCTAAATAAAATTGGTGGGTGTGTGAACAAAACATTTAGTTTAACTGAAACAAAATTACTAAGGATACGAAAAAAATGAAAGGTATCTTGTGCAACAAACTTGTAAAATCAACTCAACAAATTCAAGAGACGTCTGGGACAAATTTTCTTGTAGCTATCTCAGCCCATACACGAGAATGGTGAGAGAAGCTTTCTTTGGAAATTAAGAAAAAACTTGGATGGTTGATAGAGAGTGTTTAAAGCATTAGTCACATGTGGAATTACGATTATTTGGTGGATAATAGCGTGGTCAACTCAGATCAGTTCCAAAGAGATTACATTCAGATTTGGGTGAGGATCATCACTTCCTTCGAAATGATATATTCGGTAAAGATTAATGAGTGATAACCGAAATATTAAAATCATTAATTGTCTGGTCAAGATAGAGATTATCATGTTGCCGGAAGCTTAGCAGATAGGGATATATCTTAGAGACAAAGCTATGAAATAAGTCGTAACCGACTTGACTTACATAGGTTTGATGTGAGGTGTAAAGTTTTCTTTAAAATGGTATCTGGGTGACTTGAATGGTCGGTAACAAAGAATGGATGGATTGTTGATTGGTCGAAGAGATAATAATTATCGAGTCTATAAAAGTAACCATTTAGAACTGGCATCACGACTATCAAATTTTGATGTTTTATGCCAAAGACTGTAGCTATCTCCTTAATGTAAGTTAATTATTGCGTGCCATGAGTTATCGTCTTGATGAACAAAGTACTAGCCAAGAGTAACAAATAATGTGTTCATCGTGTATCTCTAAGAAAAGTTTCTAGCAGACCTATCCACCGATGATGATGTTGGTGGAAATTATTATCTATTATATAAATATAGTTTATTAATCATGTGTCTCGTGATAACCATATCATACTGACGGTAACATTATGCTTTCCATTTTGAGCCTTTTTGGATAATCTTGATGGGAAATTGATGGTATACACACCATATACCAATGTGGGTGTTACATGTGTGTGATAGATAATGATTATTCGTCGGGTTGAAATTAAGATCAAAAGCTTTTATCATGAGTTGATGAAATTCGAGGGTATTTTCAAATTGCATCTAGTGCCCCTAGTGTGTTATTATGATTAATTTGACAAACAAATATGGGAGTGATGTGTTTCTAAGTGTATACATGTGTATCGTACCAAAAAAATTCATTTAAACAAGGTTCTCAATCTCTACAAACTGATGTCGAATGATCTCTTGAAGATAGAAGATTAATAGAGGCTTTTTAGTCCTTTTGGAGACTCCAATAATTTCACTGAGTATAGAGCAAGGCATTCTATATAAACAAGGCTAACATATTAAAACTGGATGAATCTTGTTGGCTGTTCAATTATACCTCAATCATATGTTTAACCGGTGGCCTTTGGAATCTCTTAGAGAATTGTTTTTTTATTCTTGGTGAGTACAAAAACTTTGCCTCTATCTTGAAGGCAGAGAAATTCACACAAATAAGTTTTTCCACCCTCGTAGAGCTTCAATAGAGGTTTTAATGGTTTGAAATCAGTGCTACTGAGTACAACCTCTGTGTCTTAACTAAGGGGGACCATGTCCTTTAGGGTTGCACTAGGTGCCATGTTTCAGAAGTTGGTGTCACGGTTATGAGCTGGTTCCTACGAGATTAGATCATGTTCCATGTTGCAAAGTCATGTGCCTTTGTTCCCGGTGCTACTAGCTATTGGTATGATTGCTCCGGGTTTATATTCTAAATGTGTGTGTGAGTTTTAATTGTAGCTTTTTTTGCATTGGTGCGTTAGACCTCAAATGTACCAGTTCTCAAGTTGTTTATGTTGATCAGTGGGAGTCATGTTTTGAGACATCAAATGTACCAGTTCTCAAGTTGACATCACCGATATAAGGTTATTGTAATATCCCAGGGTTTGAGGTCAGAAACGGACGTGTGCATTTCATTCATGCATTAGAGAATCTGAGAAACTTACACGCAAAACTGAAAGAGGCATAGAGGGATCGATGTCTATCTTGTTCTGATGGAAACATTAGGGCAAGTGTGATAGACTTCGACATGTCCTTTGTTGAATTTCTATGTTTTGGGGAAAAATGTTTGAATTCAATACATAAATGAATAATAACAAATCAAATAGAAACTTGAAATTGAATTAAGAAGACATGTTAAGTAGTAAGTAGATCATCACATTATATTGCACATAAACATTAAATTGGAATTCTTGTTCCCAAAATAATAGATCTTGCATTTCCCTATTACTTAAGAATACAAAAAATGTAAAGTAAAAACAAATAAGAGATAAGAATAGATTAATAAATCATCCCAATATATTGAACTTACAAAATAAATTGGAAGTACTATTCCAAAATGGAATAAATATTGCAATTTTTTAAAAAAATATTAAGAACTAATACAATTAAGAATTAGAGGTTACACCTAAGTAATACTCAAATGAGTATTTTACAATATTTATTTAAAAGTACAAGTAACAAAAGTAATAAGGACATTACAAGAAAGGAATAAAATTATGAATCAAATATTACAAAGAGTGATATTCTTACTCATATGAATTTACTTACAACCTTCATTAGATATTACAATGTACAAAAGAAAAAAATTACAATCAAGGAATTAAAGAAAATTACAATTGATAAAAAGAAAAACCATAAAATTAGATCCTAAAACTATTTCTTCCTCTTGATCTTTGTCTTGATTCCTGACTCATGCAAGATACAACAAAAATACAATGGAAAATAATAATATAAAGAGAGGTTAGGGGTGAGGATTACTTTTAGACTTGTCATACAATTGATATGCTAGATTCTTCATTGAGTTTTCTTAGAAAGGACATGTAGAATTTTTTTTATCGGATGTATTGCATCAGCCTGTTGCATCATAGGCTAGGGCAAGAATTCCACTTGGCAGAAACAAGAAATAGCCAAAATAGGAAAAATATCAGCACATGCATTCTAATCCTCAAGGAGAAAAGTCCAACCATGAAACTCGAACCCAGTAGGTCCCATAGGTAAGCAACTTACACACGTGCACTATATGTGTTGTCAACACTACAGAGATAAGGAAAATCCCACAAAATAGCAGAGCACGGCCGCAGCACAGCAACTAGGAAACTAGCACACACTCATTCTACCACCAAGAACTCAAGAACAATGTTTGTTCTTCCTAGTTCATCACTAGACCATTTCATGTACATCACCAACAGTCATATGCAAGATCTACTAGTAAGCACATCTTTGAATCCACTAGGAATACCTAGCATCCATATCACACACCAACACTACAAGAAATGTGCTAACTGGTGACCTCAAATATTGGTCATAGAAAAGTCATAGTAGTCCATATATGACATTTCTATGACCAAGAGCAGTAGATAGACTATTGGGAAGAAGGAGAAGAAGGACATGGGTACAAGGAGGAGAAGGATTTCTAGAAGAGGAACAGGAGCAGATCCAGGAGGAGAAGCGACCATGACCAGAAGGCTTACCAGCTACATAAAATAACAAGTAGATCAATAAGCCCATGTTACAATGAAACAAGCTATAGAAGAGCAACAGGGAGAACTCAAGTAGGAGCATACCTTAGCTCACAAAACATATACTTTTGTTATTTTGCAACAACATAATCAAGTGGGATAAAGGGCGATACAAACCAATATGTATTCAACTACCCTGCAATTAGATCTTGTCTAAGATTATTAGGAGAATAGTTTTACTCGTTTACATAGGATTGCTATGTTATCTCATCAGAGTTTTAAGCCACACATGTAGCATATGTTCTAGTCAAATTGCATGGGCCTCAGCCTATGCATCAATGGAAGCTAATCATGGAATTTTAGATAGTAAATCATGCATGTGATTTGTGCCACTATGAACACTTTCGGGGAGGCTCCATAGTAGCAAGATCAGCCTAGCAGAAGCCACTAATTAAACTCATCACTAGTAGTATCTGCAAGCACTCAAAGTGGATTCCAAATCATTTTCCCAACAAATTTATCTAGGAATCATTTTTTAATACTCTACATGGACAAACATGTCCAGCTTAACTCATCACTGAACCACAAGGTTCACTTAAACATATGGGAATACAAATGGTACCATATAGCAGATATTTACTCTAGAGAAGCTATAGTTAAGCTTAGGTACATGGTTGTTTAGTTAAACTCAAAGGATCAAGGCCATATACTTTTATTTTCCCTCCAACAACTAATGAAATATATCAGTAAGATTATGACCAAACAACAAATATATATACACAATCCTGGACATTATATACACATCTTTGATTAAGGAATACAACACGTATTCTATATGTTCAAAGTAAAGGTGTTAGAAAGTAATACAAGTATCTAGTAGGTATGCTTGATTAATTACTTAAACAAGATCGTGATCTTGTTTGTATTGTAGGAGCACATTATGAACAACACAAAAAAATCTATATAGGTTGCAAGAAAATGAATCTATCTAAAAATAAGTGACATGGACACTGATCCGTTTAGAACTCAAACTCTAATGTAAATTGGATCATCATGCTTTAAAGCATACTAAGTGTGTACTGTTATATAATAGTAGGTGTAAACTAATGTAGTAACACTCTATTCTTAAAGTATTTTTTGGATCATCAAGAATCGACAACACACTCATCAAATCAAATGAGTTGAGATCAACATTTCTCACACTCCAACTCAAATCTGATCTAGATCAAGTGTAGTATATAACTACTCTTACCAATTACTTGTACCATAGTATCTCATCATTTAATCACATGGTAAAGAATTAAAAGGGTCCTAAGATCACCACACACAAACCAAGTGCCATTTAGTTCCAAGCCAACATCAACTAAAGCGCTATATCAAGCACAAGGCATAACTCACTATAATTTGTGCTTGATTAACTCCAACATTAGAGCATCGAAAGATCACTAAAGCATTGGGTGCTCAAGGGCCGGTCACAAGGGGAATTACCTAAACCAGAGGCGACGTAGTAGGAATTGTTGTGGTCGGTGCCAGGGTTACATCTACCGAACCTTCCCACCGGAGCCGGAGTCAAAGGAGAAGAGATCGGTGCCGATAGCAGCAACAACATCACCAGAACCGTACAACCACCAATACACCACCAACATGAGATCACGAGGTACCATACTGAAGGACACTAGGGTTGCGCAGCTGTAGCACCGTCTCGCTGATGTCGGAATTGAGGACTTGAAGAAAGCACATCAACCACACCATCGCCATGATGCTTTGTCCACGTCTGACCGGGTCACCGACATGCGGATGCACCATGGATTTTGGCGTGGTCAATCTAGAGCTCGAGAAGGAGGCGAGGTTAATGCGAAGGGGCATTAAGAGACATGCCTCGACCCGGAGCCAGGAACAAGAGCCAAGAGAGGGCCAGGCCACGTCGTCCTCGATGCCGGACTGAGCGGCAAAATTAGGGTTCCAGGAGTAGGGACGAATGTGAGAGACTGCAAGGATCAAATTAAGCAAGAAAGGTCGTAGAGCACGTCAAGGCAGAGCCCTGATAGCGAGCGATAGTGCGGGAGGGGACCAGAGCTAGTCGAGGTAGCACCGGTGGCGACCAGGTGCGGAGAGAAGGGGAACAAAGAGGATGTGCTCTTTTGTGTTTGTGTGTGAGAGAGAAAGATAAGAGGAAGAGAGTGAGTAAGAGGCGTAGAGGGCTGGGGTTGACCCCGCAAGCCAGGATAAGTTAGGCCCTAGTGGTCCGGTCCACTAGATCCAGCCTAGTTAGACTAGCTAGACTGCAACCCAGACATTTAGCCCTATAGGAAATATTTTCTATTTAAATAAACTCCAGAAAATATTATTAACAAAAGGCATATAAAATTCAAATAAAATCAGAAAAACATTTATAATATACCAAAATGCTCAAAAAATAAGAGTCATCTAGGAAAATATAACATTAATGGTTAGAGTAAATAAAATGCAACTCAAAAATTAAAACATTAAATATCTCAATGAAATAAGAAAAATAAGGAAAAATCTTACAAAAATTTAAAATCACTTTTGTGTATAAGACATAATCCACTATACTAGAAAAATACTAAACATGAAATTCTAAGTCAAATTAAAATTATTAAAAATAAAAGATATAAAAGGATTTGTAAAATCCATTTTTGTATTAAAAAAATGAATATATTTTCTTTTATCACCTCCAAATCAAATTAAACTCCATTTAACTTTACTTAAACTATTTAGAATTTATTGCATTATGGAAGTGTAATTCCTTTCTTTAAATTGAAAGAAAGTGCTTTAAATACTTTAAATCATTTTAAATTAAGAGAAAACTACTTTTTACCCTAATAACTTAAGTAAACAATTCTTCTTTGAATTATGCAAATACCTATAAATGACACCTTGATAACCTTTTATAAGTACCTAATCTAGTATAAGAAATATTTTCTTTAAAAGTTATTCTTTTTTCCTACATCAAACGAAAACATTACATTATTATTTTAAGTCTTAACAACCTAAAACATGACTTTTCATAAGAGATCAAGCACTATATCAAGCACAAGGCTAAAAGATCACTAATTGACCATAATTTGTGCTTGATTAAATCTAGTAGTAGAGCATCGAAAGATCACTAAAAGCATTGGCTCAAGGGCCGTTCACAAGGGGAATTACCTAAATCGGAGGCGACGTAGTAGGAATAGTTGTGGTCGATGCCAGGGTTGCGTCTACTGCACCTTCCCACCGGATTCGTAGTTGAAGGAGAAGAGACCGGTGTCGGTAGCAGCAACAACATCACCAACATCGTACAACCACCAATACACCACTACCATGAGGCTGTGAGGCAGCATACCGAAGGACCCTGGGGTTACGCAGCTGCAGCATCGTCCCGTCGATGTCGGAATTGAGGACTTGAAGAAAGCACAACAACCACACCATCACCGTGACGCCAAGTCCACGTCTGACTGGGTCACCGACGTGCGGATGCACCCAGAGATTTTAGCGTGGTCGAGCCGTAGCCCGAGAAGGAGGCAAGGTTATCATGAAGGGGCATTAAGAGACGAAATCAACCTGAAGAAAAGTATAGTTATCACCTGCATTTCCAAAAGCAAAGTATAGTTTCATAATTAACCTGAATTATTGACTACTGATCCGAGGTGATTAGATAATCTATTATGGATAGCAATGGAAGCATGGTATGGTTATGTGAATGGTGGATGTTCCATTGCACAAAAAAGTAGCACCTATGATTAATAACAAATGTCGCTAGTGATTCTTACGTTGTATATTGCGTGTTAAGCATATTATCTAGAATGGAATAGCGAAGTCGGTTGGATCTTTTTTCCTTTTGCATGTCAATGGACGACCTTATCATGACGCTGCAGATTCCTTACTGAGGATCTAACATATGGGTGGGACCCCTTAGTGCCCCACGATACCTAGTGTATATGACGGTCTATAAGCTATCGGAGGTGGGTTATACCATTTTGATGGGGGCTACCAGGGTTAGGTTCTGCTTACAAAATTGGGTGCACATGCGGGATTATGGAGAAGGACAGTGATTGGCTTGGATCATCTACTAAGCCCCACACCAAAGGAAGTGTGGATGAGAATAAGCTGCCCGATTGTGCAGCAAGGATCTGGTCTCTTGTAAGTAAAGCAATGCACCTCTGCAAAGTATACAAAACTAATACATGTTACTCCCTATTTTAGAAAGGAGATACGAACACGTCAGGAAAGGAACTTTATGAAGTTCTAGTAAACCAGTGAAGGCTAACAAAGATAGTTTTCAGAATAAAATCAACCTTTTGAAGAAATGTTTATGAAAACCTACATTATCCTATGACCTATGGTATGTGGCTTGATGGCTGCAAGTGCACATATTAATTGTAGCTAGTTTCAAAATAAGAGTATCATACCCACATAGAGCTATTTGGTTAAGGTCCTTATGCCCCTCGTCACTTTCCACCAAAAGATACTTAGAAAGCTGCCTTTGCTCTCAAGTAAATGGTGTTTAAAAGGTTTTTCGTTGAGTGCGGAAAAGTAATTAAAACAAGTAAAAGAAAGCAAGTAACAAGGTTGTGTGAAAACATGGTTGAACTTAATAGGGCTAAAACATTCTCGGGGATGCAGGATACACCACTAGCATGGCATTATTATTATTAATTAATTAAACATACTTCTTTTGTCATGATATGTGTGGAGAGATCTCCACAATAAGATGTCCACTACAAGGCTCATAGGAATCCACTTTGTTGGCCAAGAATGAGGTCACCTCTAAATAACCACCGCGTTGTCTGAGAGAAATTACCCATACAAACCACCCCAATTAAGGGTCTTCCCGTGAATATTGTAATTAGCTTAGAGAGTCTCTCTTTATCCTCCTTTGTCCGTGCAGGTTGCTAGTCGGCGCCAATTGTCACGAAGCTCTCCGGACACACTTCCAAACACGTCCAAAGAATTTCTCCCTCACTTTAGTCCCGAAGGCAAATGATATGTGTCCGACTACACATACCATCTAAAGAGAGAGATCAAACACAAACCATAAATCTATCATACACCGGCCAGTCATATGGACACAAGAATAGATCATCTTTATTGCAACTTCATAATAGTGCTAGGTTTCCTCCATCTCCCCAAGAATGAGGGAAAACTACTCACACATGGAAGCAATAAACAACATCATCATAATCAAATGGATGGATAAAAGTACAGGGATAAATCTAGTGCAAACCACAATTGAATCTGAAATTACAACAAGATCAAATAGATGATAGATGGGAGAAGTAATGGTGATGGAGATGCAACATTTGATGATGAAGGGGATGATGCGATGTCCTCCAATGATCCGTGAAGCAGCAGGGATTTGCCCTTCTCCAAGTTCCTCCATCATATTCCTTGTTGGTGTTGTTTTTTGTGGTTCTAGGTTGTTGTGAATGTCGGATCTCTCTACCGTCTTCACCAAGAGAAGGTATTTGACGAGACGGACGTGTTTCCATGTGGTACGGGTGGATGGTACGGGCCACTGGTCGTTATCATGGCAGATGCTTTCCTCACGTCTGATATTCTCCCAGGTGCGAAGGTAAATCAATAAAATGACTTTTATCACTTAAAATATCATATTTTAACATAATATGACAGTTCTAATTGATATGTTCATAAAATACTTAGTAATTTGGGATCCTGTTGAAACAAGGATAAAAAGGTGCACGCAAACGCAATGAAACACCAAAATCGTTATTCTATATATGCAAAAACAAAAGGTAAATATGCTTCAATTTTGGACTCATCAACTCCCCCAAGCTAGACTCTCGCTCGTCCCCGAGCAAGATGGTGGC
This sequence comes from Avena insularis, assembly GCA_023614405.1. Lineage (NCBI taxonomy): Eukaryota > Viridiplantae > Streptophyta > Magnoliopsida > Poales > Poaceae > Avena > Avena insularis. The sequence continues at coordinate 478,487,454 of CM042686.1, read as the reverse complement.
TTATGGACAAGATCATCATGTTCAAGAGGCACGAGTCATTATAATAAATGAGATAGAAATTGATACAAGAATAGAATGTCAGATGTAAAGTTACTTCGGGGGTATTATCATACCCTTACACATCACATGACTTACAGGATTTTACACCTTTTTAGTATCAATGAAGTTATAAGAAGCTTTTAGTGATTCAACATATTATATAATAATAAAGTTAAGCTAACTGAGCACTTGATTTCAATAATGAAGATTCACGGTCATTCTTTTTATTTCAATAATGAAGATTCACGGTCATTCTTTTTATTGTATCTTTATTTTGCATTGGGATTCTTTTGATAGCTGTTCTTTTATCTCTCTTCTCTTTTTTTAGTACATCCACTTGATCATGTGATGACCCACAAGTATAGGGGGTGTATCGTAGTATTTTCAATGGAAGTGAAACCCAATTTATTGATTCGACACAAGGGGATCCAAAAAATATTTATAAGCCTTAACAACTGAGTTGTCAATTCAGCTTCATCTAGAAATTATCTTGCTCACGGCAGTTTATCAGTAGCAACAGTTTTATGGTAGTGATAGTAAAGTAGCAGCAGTAGTAAAAGTAAAACAGTACTAACAATAGCAGTAAACAGTAGGATTAAATCGCGGTAGGCATAGTGATGGATGGACAGGCGTTGCATGGACAATACAATTCACATGACAATCGAGACATAGGGCAATTGCAGATAAATAAGATAAAGCATCTAAGTACTAGATAATCATAGGCATGTGTTCCATATATAGTCATACGTGCTCGCAATGAGAACTTGCACAACATCTTTTGTCCTACCAGCCCATTTGCAGCGGGGCCTCAAGGGAACTACTGGCAATTAAGGTGCTCCTTTTTATAGAGCACCGGAGCAAAGCATTAACACTCCGTGAACACATGTGATCCTCACATCAAGGCCATTCCCTCTGGTTATCCCGATTGTTGTCACTTCGGGGCCATTGGTTCCGGACAACAACGTGTGTATACAACTTGCAGGTAAGACCATAAACAATACTATCATAATGAATCAATAACATGTTCAGATCTGAAATCATGGCACTCGGGCCCTAGTGACAAGCATTAAGCATAACAAGTCGCAACAAAGTCAAAAAGCACTAATAGTAGATACTAGGCACCATGCCCTAACAATCCGATGCCATTACATGAACGATATCATCCAATCCCTACCATCCCCATAGCCTACAACGGGGGATTACTCACTCATAGATGGGGGAAACATGGATGGTCGATGGAGAAGCGATGGTGGCGATGATGTCCTCAATTCCCGTCCGGCAGTGCGAAACGGAGTTTACGGCTGTTTCGCGGAATCTGGTGGTGGCGGCGGAGCGGAACTCCTTCTGGAAAAAAGTCAACCCCCCCCGGTTTTTAGGTCAGGAGGCAACTTATAGGCAAAGAGGGAGGCCGAGGGGGCAGCCGAGGCGGCCACACCACCCCCAGGCGTGGCCTGACCTGGCCTGCGCGGCCAGGTGGTGTGGGCCCCTCGTGGCCCTACTCCGTCTCGTCTTCTGGCTCCGGGAGTCTTCTGGTGAAATATGATTTTTGGCATATTTTCTGGGATTTTTCTGATAGTTGATTCTCTGCACAAAAACTAGACACCAAGGTAATTCTGCTGAAAACAACATCAGTCTGTGTTAGTTGCATCCAATTCACACAAGTTTAGAGGAGAAACAATAGCAGAAGTGTTCGGGAAAGTAGATATGTTTTGGACGTATCAACTCCCCCCAAGCTTAGCTTATTGCTTGTCCTCAAGCAATTCAGTTGAAAACTGAGTGCGATAAAAGAACTTTCACGAACACATTTGCTTCATATGATGTATATATTCTCAACATGTGATCAACTACTTAGGCAATTCATAATAAAGAGTATGCTACTGAGTTTATTAATAGTCATTGCAAGCTATGAAGAGGTTCCAACTCAGAAATAATAAGTAGCATGAAACATAAACAGAAGCAACATTGCAGTGCTCATAACAAGGTATGATAGAGTGGTATCTCGCTTGCCTTTGATTGTAGAACAAACATAAATGCTAAGGCACCTCCGAAGTTCAAGTGAAGACTAGAAGTAAAGATATCAAAGGTACAAGCATCAAAATCATAACACAATTAATCAAGTTTTGAGACAAACATATTACACTACGAATGACAACTATGCTCTCAAGAAAGTGCTCAAAGAATGTGTGGAGACTCAACAAGGAAAATGAAAAGGTTTTGGAAAGTTTGAAAGGCTTCCAAATGCTGAAAGTATGGTACTCATTAGCTTTGAGATCTCATTGCCCCTATCATAAGCATCTTTAAATGGTTAAGGTTAAAGTGACACAACTAAGAGGATATGCTTGACAAGTTATAAATCAAAGTCTCATGCCCCTTAATTATGAAGACTGAACCTCATGCTACTCAACTTCAGTCACAAGTAAGCTCTTATCATTGTAAGGACATATGTATCATAGAGAACCGCCAACGGGGTACCCCTTGTACATGATACAGGAGTTATCCCATAATCAAAATGACAAGGCAAGCAGACAATGAGCATCTCAGCGATCTTTTTATTTACTATGTGCATAGATTTTTATTGAGGATGCTTCATAGAATGCTCATTATGGTTATGCTGCAAGTTTCCACCATGATTAGGCATGGTTTAGGCTAGCGGCCCGGGCGTTTCTCTAACACACATACAAACTCCATGATCTTACAAGTTCCACTTTTAATTCACACCGTCGGGATCCATAAGCAAAAGAACATGATATCAACGAGGTACTAAGTACCAGTGCAATGTTGAAAGCGTTCCCCATGATACATGGTTCTGCTAACTTCAACTTATAAAGTGCAAGCATATACACAACTAAGAAGGACGCAATGGTTCAGGTTTATTAAGTGTAAGAAAATAAAGTGTGCCATCAAGTTCGTGAGAGCTTTACTAACTAACTTTCTCAGAACAAGCAAACATTTTATTTGGAAGAAAACAAGGCATACTTAATATGCACGGAATAGTAAATGATGCTAATAGGTAGATATGGTGGACACTTTGGCAATATTGGTTTTGGGGAGTTGTATGCACGAGTAAAGCTTATACTCAGCACAAGTGAAGGCTAGCAATAGAGAGGGAGCAACAAACGAGAGAGCAATAACTGTCATAATCATGCTTGCAACAAAATAGGACTAATTATGGCATGAAAGTGATTCAAGACCCCTGAGGCAAAATAATTCATCGAGGCTTAACTGATTATTTCAGTCATATGCATGCGTGAGCATGTGCCAAGTCAATTCAAGTGAAACATTCAGAGGAGGATACCACAATGTCATACCAATTTATGAATAGAGCAATGCAAGCAAACATTCATATAACATGCTCAAACTATTAGAAAGTTGGAGCTAATCATAAGAAAGCAAGAACTACTAAGCATCCATAAATAACATACACCCTACATGAATAGACTAAGCATGCCCTCAATGATGAGTATATGTACAAAAATGAAAACAAATAGAGTTCGTTACCAGCCTCTTACCACACCTCAAGCTGTCATTAATCCTCATTATTGCCCTTCACTTGTGTGGCTTGAATAATAACATGAAAACCAAACTCCACCGAGGACTGCTGAACCCTGCAACAAACTTCACAAAACCAAAGAAGAACAACAAATATTTTTGGTGTTTTTGAGTTTTAAAGGCAAGAACCAAAAGGAAGAACAAACAAAGCAAAATATTTTTGGGTTTTTCAATTAATCAAAACAAAGCAAAAAAGGAAAAAGCAAACCAAGAGAAACAACAGAAATATTTTTGGTCTTTTTGTGTTTTAGAAAGCAAAAGTGAAGAAAGAAAGAAAACTAAAAAGAAAACAAAACATGGATATACAAAGTACCGACTAAACATGATATGGAGATGAGTGTGATGTCGGTGTACCTCCCCCCAAGCTTAGGCTTTGGCCTAAGTGGGTATCAATCCAAATGCGAGTAAGGGTTCCAAGCAGGTGGGTCATTGTAAGAATGATCGTGGTAAAGCCCTTGCAAAGAAGAAGAAGCTCCCCAATCATAGGTAAGCTGCTGATATGAAGACTCCCCCTCATTTGAGGGCTGGACCGAATCATCTGTAACCTCCCTTCTAGTATCCTGCTCCTGTTGTGAGAGCTCTCCCAAGTACGTATCCAGCTCCTCCTCAGTGAGTGACCATCCTACCCTATTATCAAGGTTAAATAAAACAGGTGCAGGCAAAAGAACAACTCGCTCAGACTTGCTCCTTCTCCAACCAGCCTTGAGAAAGGTTATTTCATAAGACAAATCACTCAAATTAGCCCAAGAAGAAACAAATTTATGTTGTATCATGGAATTAAGGTCGAGTCTCTCTATGGGAAACTGTAGGTCTAAATGATGAGGCACTAAACCATGCAGAGCTAATAAACAAGAGGCAATGAGGCCTCCACAAATTCCACCTTTCTCGCGATTAGCAGCAAGACAGAAAGCTATCAAGGCACCCAAGTTATAAGTCCTATCTCGTTTTAAAGTAGCTGAGATGAATGCTAGATCATACGAGGATAACTTATTAGTAGTTTTCCTAGCGAGGACACACTTGGCAATAAAGTAAGCAAAGTAGCGAATAGATGGTAGATGAATGTTACAGATTTTCCCATTCTCCTTTGAGAAGCTGATCCCTTGGCAAATCTCCGTGTACAAGTCCATGAGTGGTGTAGGTCGCTCTTTAATCCTTCCACATGATCCCCACTGAGGTATTCTAATAGCTGCACAAAAATCATCAAAAGAGAGGTCGACAGCTATATTGTAAATTTTGTAGTGAACCATGGGGTTAGGCAAAGAACAACTAAATCGAAAGTCCTGCACTATAGACATTGTTAGTTTCACAAATTGACAAGGTTCATCTTCCACAAAGTGCTCCAATCCTACATTAGCAACTAAAGTATGGAAGTCCTGGAAAATTCCTGCAGCCCTCATGAATTCGGAGCATGGATAGATGGAAGGAAAAACTTCCTCCTCTCGGTGAACCTTCATAACCTCAGGCACCCTCAGTTCATGTTGGTTGAGTTGATGCTCATTCATCTTCTATTCTGAAATTTAAACATCCATTAAACAAGTGATTGCAAAGTGAATATATAATGAAGGGCACTACTCATAGGGACTTGTAAGAGGCCTAAACATGCATCAAAATAATATCTCTAAGCATTGAACAAGCTTACAAGCACTCAAAACCTGGCACCTACAGCAGCAAAATAATCAAGATATAAACCACTAAACACAAATCTACTTGGACACGCGAAAGAGTCACATACCGGAGAACAAATGCTCCAAATTTCAGTAGCAAAGATGGGCTAAGAAAGGAGATCGAAAAATCATGGACAAGAACAGCAAGAACGTGATTTCGAGCAAAGGGCTGGTGTTTTCTCGGGAGAGAGAAAGCAGTGGCAAGTGAGAGAGTGAGTGGAGGGCCAAGGGTGGCCCACACCATGGCCAGGCGCGCCCCTGGGCTGGTCGCGCCACCAGGTGGTGTGCCTGCCTGGTGGGCCCCCTGGGTCACTCTAGGCACTTCTCTGCCCCTTTTTTCTCGTAAAAATTTAATATGAATTTTCTGGAATTTTTCGAGACACTTTATTTTTGAGCAATTTTCAGGTATAGGCGAATGATTTTTCTGCAGAAAAGTGATTTTGAAATGATGCAAAAGCAAAACAAAGCAAAAGTTACAGAAGTTCTAAGACACTCTAAAATGCAAGCAACTAGCAAAAAGAAAAGTAAACTAAATGAAAGCAAAAACTAAAATAGATAAAGTAAAAGTAAACGGAGATAATCATTGTGAAAACATTGTTTTGTCCATTGAAATCCTTTTGTTAACAAGGTTGATCAGGTCTTGTTACCAAAAAAAATTTATATGAAACAAAACTTTGTATTCCACTAATGATTATGTTACCTCAACCTTGATAGAAATGGTCCCAATCATAATAATTTCATATTTTTCTCTTGGTATGGGACAATATATTTCTCCAACTTGAATGCCCTCAACATGTTCAATTGAATTCAAACCATAAGTCCTATCAATCTTCTTGAGGAAATAGACAGTATGATCCTTGTCATTAACATTAAAAGTCACCTTTCCTTGGTTACAATTAATAACAGCTCCTGCAGTATTAAGAAAAGGTTGCCCAAGAATAATAGACATATTATCATCTTTAGGCATTTCAAGCACAACAAAATCAGTTAATATCAAGCAATTATGGGCCACTTGAACAGGCACATCCTCACATATACCAACATGAATAGTAGTAGATTTATCAGCCATTTGCAAGGATATATCAGTTGGTATTAGTTTTTCCAGTTGAAGTCTCTTGTAGAGAGAAAAAGGCATAACACTAACTCCTGCCCCCAAATCACACAAAGCAGTTCTAACATAACTATTCTTAATAGAGCAAGGAATAGTTGGAATCCCTGGGTCTCCAAGTTTCTTTGGAACCTTACCATTAAAGGAATAATTAGCAAGCAAAGTAGAAATTTCTTCATTAGGGATCTTCCTTTTATTAGAGATAATATCCTTCATATACTTTGAATAAGGAGGCAATTTAATAGCATCAGTCAAAGGAATTTGCAAAAATAAAGGTTTCATCCACACACAAAACTTATTATAGTGTTCATCTTCCTTTGACTTGTGTTTCTTATCAGGGAAAGGCATAGGTTTTTGGACCCAAGGCTCTCTTTCACTACCATGTTTCTTAGCAACAAAATCCTCATTAGTGTATTTAGTACTCTTAGTGTGCTTTTCAGGTTCTTCTTCAACTTTTTCTTTATTAGGAGCATCATTTTCCTCGTTACCACTTTCAGTTTCAGCATCAGAGATAGATATACTATTAGGATCTATAGCAGGTTCAGGAGATTCTACAATAGTTTTACGTTTCTTTTTCCTTTTCTTAGGAGAAGTACCACTATTTTCAACTTGTTGAGAATCCTGCTCAATTCTTTTAGGATGCCCCTCAAGATATAGAGGATCCTGGGTAGCAGCACCACTTCTAGTTCTAATTTCATAAGCATGTTTTTCTTTAGTAGCATTAACTAGCAAGTCTTTTTGCACTTTAATAAGTTGATTTATTTCAGTTTGAACCATTCAAAAATGTTTAACAAGCATTTTAACATCATTAGAGGTTCTTTCCACAATATCTTTTAACTCAACAATAGCTCTAGAGCTTTCCATTAAATGATTTTGCACCCTTTTATTAAAATTATCTTGCTTACCAATAAAAATATCAAATTCTTCTAAGCATTGATCAGGAGGTTTAGAGTAAGGAATATCACCTTCATAAAAGTGTTGGAGAGAGTGTACCTCAATAGTGGATGAGTGGGGGATAGGCTTACATAACTCTTCTATAGGAGGTAAATTCTTCACGTGTTCAGCTTTAATACCCTTCTCCTTAAGACATTTCTTAGCTTCCTTCATCACTTCATCATTTAGTTCAATAACTCCCCTCTTCTTTGATGTTGGAATAGACACAAGAATAATTGGTTCAGGTATAGTTGTCTCAGGTGTAGCTGGTTCAGGAGGAGTCCAATGTTCATAGTTCTTGCTTATTTTAGCCATTAATTCCTCAACTTCCTTGGGAGTACTATTCCCGAAAACACAATCAGCACAACTATCTAGGTATGTCCTAGATTCTTCAGTTGGTCCATTATAAAATATATCAAGAAGTTCATTCTTAGGTAATGGACATCCAGCCTGTGCATGAATCAAAGCACAAAACCTTGCCCATGATTCAGGCAATATCTCTTTTTCTCCCTGTTTAAAATCAAAAAGTTCCTGCAAAATATCATGTCTAGCACTAGGAGGAAAATATTTCTGCAAGAAAGCACTAATCAAGCAATCAGGGCTATCAACAGATCCAGGAGGTAAATTATTAAACCAAGTTTTAGCTTCTCCTTTCAACAAAAAAGGGAAAATTTTAGCAACAAAGTAGGTGCGCATCTTAATATCACCAGAAAATAAACCACTCATAGTAGAAAGCTCAGTCATATGTGCTACCGCACTCTCATTCTTAGTCCCACAAAAAGGTTCTTTCTCAACAATAGCTATGCAACATAGATTGATTGCTCAGTGTCGGCGCTAGAAAAATGCTGGTGCGATGTTAATGTAGAGCTCGTTGGGAACCCCAAGAGGAAGGTATGATGAGCACAGCAGCAAGTTTCCCTCAGTTATGAAACCAAGGTTTAATTGAACCAGTAGGAGCAAGGAAACAGCCCAAAGGTGTTGCTAGCTGAGCCTTGGCAGGGCACACTACCGGTGCTAGTAGCAACGTGGAGACCTGCACAACACAACCATAGAACTTTGCCCCAACTTGCGATGAGGTTGTCAATCTCACCGTGTTTTGCGGAAAACAAAGGATTAAACATATAGAATGGAAAGAAGTAAAAGTTTGCAGAAAGTAAACACAAAGAAGTAAACAGTTTGTAGATTGTATGTAAAGAAAAGGACCAGGATCCATAGTTCACTAGAGGTGGCTCTCCTTAAGATAGATAACATGCTGGGTGAATAAATTACAGCGGGGCAATTGACAAACATCGAGAAAGCAATACATGCATATACTAATCATCTTGACTCCTTTGAGACTTGATTGGGCATTACAACATTATACATAGACCTCCATCCAACTGCATCTATGACTAATAATCCACCTTTAGGTTATCATCCGAACCCCCTCGAGTATTAAGTTGCAAGCAACAGATTATTGCTTTACGAACTGCGTGTAAAGTAAACAATATGATTGTTCTATGAACATAAGATTGTTGTTTTCTCCCTAGTAGCAACAGCACATCTAGTACCTTAGAGATTTCTGTCACTTCCCAGTTACGGAGGCATGAACCCACTATCGAGCATAAATACTAACTCTTGGATTTGCTAGCATCTACTTGACCAAGATAGCTACTAACAACGAAAAGCATGCAAGATCACAAATAACAAAGACATGATAGAATCAATAATCAATCTAAAATAGCATCTCAATATCCATCGGATCCCCACAAACACAACATGCATACTTACAAATAGATGATCTTGATCATGAACGAAGCTCACAAGATCTAGACATGAAAGCACAAAGGAGGAGAACCAGCCATCTAGCTACTACATGCATCCGTAGTCCAAGGATGAACTACTCACGCATCACACTGGAGGCTTGCATGGTGATGAAGAAGGCCTCCAGGGTGAATTCCCCTCTCCGGCAGGGTGCCGGGAAGAGCTTCAGATCCCTCCCGATCTAGGGATGGAGATGACGGCGGCTACAGACTCTTTCATGGATTTTTGATCGGGTACTTAGGGTTTTCGTCCCGAGGGCATATTATAGGCGGAAGGAGAGGCTGAGGGGGTTCCTGGGCTGGCCACACCACCCCCTGGCGCGGGCCAAGCCTGGCCGCGTGGCCAGGTGGTGTGGTGGCCCCCTGGCCCCTCTCCGTCTCGTACTCTGGCATCTGATGACTTCCGGAAAAATAGGCACTTTGGCTTTTGTCCCGTCCAATTCTGAGAATATTCATTTTCTGACTTTCCTGGAACCAAAAACAGCAGAAAACAGGCAGCTAGCATTGTGGCTCTTGTTAATAGGTTAGTCCAAGAAATCATATGAAAAGTACTCCAAAGTGTGGACAAAACACAAGAATGCAGATAAAACCAAGCATGGAACATCAAAAATTATAGATACATTTGCAATGTATCAACATCCCCAAGCTTAACTCCTGCTCGTCCTCGAGTAGGTAAGTGATAAAAAGAAAGAATAATTTTTGAGGTGACATGCACCAACAAAGACTTGATCAAAGTACTTGTAAAACATTCAAAGCTAGGATCATAGTACTTAAATCATAACATGAAAGACAAAGTTCTAGCAATAATACAAAGAAACTATGATGCAACATGAAAAGGCACAAACAAAAGATTCATGAATAACAATGCTTTGCAAGACGTTTGTTTGTTTCACATAAAGAAAACATAGCATAATAGTATTAAGCTTATCCCTCAATAGAGTAGCAAATATAAATGCATAGGACACCTTCAAAGTTCATAAGAGTGACTAGATACAAATAGTTTAAAACAAGCAATATCAAGATATGCATCAATCAACTAGTCTTGGGACAATGCACATAGAACTAAGAATGGCCACTATGCTCTCAAAGTAGGTGCATAAAGATAGAAGGTGGAGACTCAATATAATGGTGGAAGAAAGTCCTTTATAAAAGGAAGTAGGGATTCAAGTCTCATAAAGAGCTTCCAAAAATTATGGTACTTATAGCTTTCATCTCTCATTGCCCCTATCATAAGCATCTTGAAGGTGATTAAGGTTAAAGTGACACAACTAAGAGGATATGCTTGATAAGTTATAAACCGAAATCTCATGCCCCTTACTTACGAAGACCGAACCTCATGCTACTCAACTTTAGTCACGAGTAAGCTCTTGTCATTGTAAGTACATGTGTATCATAAAGAACTGCCAACGGGGTACCCCTTGCACATGATACAGGAGCTATCCCATAATCAAAATAACAAGGCAAGCAGACAATGAGCATCTCAGCGATCTTTTTATTTGCTATTTGCATAGGTTTTTATTGAGGATGCTTCATAAAGTGCTCATTATGGTGATGCTGCAAGTTTCCACGATGATTAGGCATGGCTTAGGCTAGCGGCCCAGGCGTTTCTCTAACACACATACAAACTCCATGATCTTACAAGTTCCACTTTTATTTCACACTGCCGGGATCCGTAAGCAAAAGAATCATGATATCAACGGGGTACAAAGTACAAGTGCATTGTTGAAAGCGTTCCCCATGAAACATGGTTCTGCTAATTTCAACTTATAAAACGCAAGCATATACGCAACAAAGAAGGACCCAATGGTTCAAGTTTATTAGATGCAAAAAAATAAAGTGTGCCATCAAGTTCATGAGAGCTTTAATCACTAGTTTTCTCATAACAAGTATAATTTGGAAGGTAAACAAAAGCATGAATATACTTGGAATAGCATAATCTAGTAGGTAGGTATGGTGGACTCTTTGGAATAACTTGGTTTAGGGAGTTGGAAGCATGAGTGGAACTCATACTTTGTTGTGGAGGCTAGCAAAAGACTGGGAGCGACAAACTAAGAGAGCAATAATGGCCATAATCATGCAGAGCGACAAAACATCATTGATAAAAGCATAAAGTGATACTACAAGGTTAAAACTAAAGTATCATAAAGGCTATGGTGACTTGGGACAGTTATAACATGGTGTGAGCATGCGCCAAGTCAACCCAAATAAAGCATCAAAGGAGAATACCACTATACTATGCTTTAATATGCTAAAACAACGCATGATTCATCCAAGGCACATTAAGCAATCTCAATTGTTTATAACAAGTCATTCTACAACAAAGAATACTAAGCATAAAGAAAAAACAATATCAAGCATGGCATGACAAAGCATAGGCCACAGTCAAAAACGAGCTCTTTTTACCACATAAGTATGAACTTTCCTACTCTTTTCCAAACCAAACCAAACTATTTGCAAACCAAAGTATGAAAGAGGGGGTTCAACCAATTTATTCAGCAAACTAAGCAAACCAAGCAAACAAAAAACCAAAACAAAAACGAAAAAGAAGACGCTCTAAGAACAACACAACTGTGCATGAGACAATAAAAATGAAGCGTTTGGAAGAAACCTGGGATTTTTATTGATGAAGAAGGGGATGCCTTGGGCATCCCCAAGCTTTGACGCTTGTACTTCTTGGATATTTCTTGGGGTGACACACGTGGCATCCCCAATCTTGAGCTTTAGTCCATCCTTCATCTCATTACTCATTCCTTCCATACACCTGAAATTTTTCCTTCATACAAAACTTCAAACAATCTTTATTAGCAACATTAGTGCACTCAAGATAAATAAGTCTTAAGGTTTAGTTCTAACACCAAATAAAATTCCATTAGAACACTATCTGCTGTATCACTTCCCTAAAAAAGCTCAATTCCCCAAAAGAACTAAAAAAGGAACCAACAAGAAGCAAATGCAGAAAATGGCAGAAATCTATCAAAACAGACCAGCAGGTAAAGATGAATTTTTTCGGAGACTTTCTGTTGCTCAAATCAAAAGGTGTTGAACTAACTAAAGTTATATAACAACCTGGGTCAGAAGCACAAAAATTCACGCCTCAAAAAGACATTCAGAGATTTTACACGAATTTTTACGGTGAAGCACATAAATCTGTTTCGGGACAGCAACTTTCCCAATCATTACTTCTCTCTCATTAGAGGTTACTCTTGGCACAAAAAGCAAATCAAAAGGATAAGGAGCGGTTATTACAGAGGTAATAAGTTCCAAGACTCATCTAAAACTTTTGGGTTATCTCCCAATAAGTACTTTTCTTTAACGCCTTTAAGTTAGGCATAAGAAGCAAGAAAAAGAATCAAGTGTTCTCAAATGAAGAAGCATTAAGACCAAATTTTGTTTTCATAGGAGAAGCAAAAGAAATCTTCTCTCTCTTCTTAGGGAAGTGTTCTATACCTTTCTTGAGTGGGTGTTGATATTTAATAGTGCCTTCTTTCATATCAATAATGGCACCAACAGTTCTAAGAAAAGGTCTTCCCAAAGTAATAGGACAAGAAGCATTGCATTCAACATCCAAAAGATAGAAATCAACAGGGACATAGGCATTGTTAAACATAATAAGAACATCATTAAGACTCCCCATGAGTTTCTTTTTAGCATTATCATCAAGTGGGACATTCAAATAACAATCTTCAAGTGGAGGCAAATCAAGCATATCATAAATCCTTCTAGGCATAATAGAAACACTACTATCAAGATCACATAAAGCTTTGAAATCAAAGTCATTCACTTTCATATTAATGATGGGTTCCCAACCATCTTCTTGTTTTATAGGAATAGAAGCTCTATGTTTCATCTTTTCTGCTTTAATCTTTATGAGAGCGTCAGTAATGTGTTTTGTAAAGGCCATGTTCATAGCACTAGAATTAGGACTTTTTGCAAGCTTTTGTAGGAACTTAATAACTTCAGAGATATTGCAACCATCAAGATCAAAATCAAATTCATCATCTAAAGTAGTAGAACTTTTACTAGCCTCAACACTAGTGGTGGTAATAGTAGAAACACTAATGTTTCTAGCAATTTCATCTTCTCTTTCCCACTTAGCATGTAATTCAGCTAATAGTCTAACATTTTCATCAATTCTTACTTGTATAGCATTAGTAGCTGCAAAGGGATTATCATTAGTTTCAGGTTTAGCAGCCATTTTATTAATCAATGAAGATTGAGCTTCAGACAAAGATGATATATTTCTTTCAGCAATAGAGAGTTTCAATTGTAAACTAGGAATTTCCCTATTTAGACTCTCAAGTTGATGGCTAATTGTAGCGTCCCCAACCTTTAATAAGATTGAGTCCCCTGTGTTTACAATGCTAGTCCCTGGATCAATAGCTAGCATCCACAGTTCAGATGTAATATCAAGAAACAAGGGTCATAATACAACTTTATAACCAGGAATAACATAATTTTATTACATCAAACATAGCTCATTTGGCTATTACATTACATTGCAGCGGAATAACTATAGTCATGGGTCCTTCATCTTCAAAGTGCCACAGGCAGATGTTGGTTGTAGACTTTGTAATCCTAATCAATCAATCTTCACTAAAATCAATCAAACCTGCAACATTACAAGTTACAGCCACAAGGGTCAATACATTTGAATTGTATTGGCAAGTGATACTTTGGTAGTATAGTGGAGTCTATCATCTATATGCATTTTGGCTAAGTGGAGTTGAGGCTTGCATTGCTCAAAATAGATTTTTCCCTATCACTTTGAAAATACTAAGTTTTGTTTGGCAAAAACAAATTCCAAGGCATCTACCAATCAAAGACTGAAGATCCACTCAGGGCATCTACCAATCAGAGACTGAAGATTTTCTTGGCAAAAACAATTTCCCAATCTAAGATTTTGAGATCCTTGTACCAAGCCATCTCTCCATCAAAGATTGAAGAATTTCACACAACCCTTGTTCACCCACAAATTTTATTTGGAAATTGGAGTGATGAGATTCTTGAAGTTTCCATGTCTTGATGCTCAAATTGTCCTTTACCAGGGACATGGCTAAGTACTTAGATTTTACACTCTGCAGAGGTGGTGCACTTTCCCCACAAGCCTTGGTTTCCCAAGACATGATCCTTCAGTAGCCTTTCCTTAGTCAAATGGACGCGCTCCAACCTAACATACACTACCACCCACTGTCCAAGTGACTAAGTTCCAGCATCCTAAGATCATGGCAGAGCCCATATTGCCAAGTGGTTGCACTTGAAACTTCTCAACATTTGACATCTCAAATCTCTTTGTTTCCTGGGTGGCCATCCACAAGTGAGATACACAAGCCAAGTCCATGGCCTTGTGAACCACTCAACATAAACCATTCCTTCCATTCCACCCAGGTGATTCATTACTTAGTTGTTTTGTTAAATAAAACACAAGTCCATAGACTGAGAAAATTTTCATAGCATGAATATATATCCCACCCAGGTTTTCTATTAGCTAGGCTAAGCTTGATAGTAATAGGATTCTTAACTTAGGTAAATCCTTCTAAGGATTCATTCTACTAGTTTTCCTATAGCAAGGTCTATACTTAGCAAAATAAAAACCATGCAAGTTTTACTTAGCAAAAACACTAATGCATATTGAAAATAATGGGATGGATAGTATGAAGTATCACTTGCCTTTTTGGTAGAGGGTATAGGCTTACTCCTTGTCCTTGCAACACTCACACTCTTCAAGTCACTACAATTCAATCAAGCAAGGCACAAACTTAATCTACCAATCAAGCAAAACTACACACATAAAATAACAAAGTCAAACAAACAATTTTTCACACACAAAGTAATGGGATCTAAGTCATGCATAAGCATGCAAAGGTTGGTTCTATTGTAGGGATGGTCTTCACTAGGCTTCTAAACTTTGTAGGTTCCAAATTGGTCATTTACCAAAATGGCAAAGTCATTTGTAAAAAGGGTTTCTATTAGATTCCTAAACTTTGTAAGATCCAAATTGGTCATTTACCAAAGTGGCAAAGTTAGTAATGCATGCAAGCATGCCAAGCTTTGATTTGTTTGAAAAAGGGGTTCCTAATGGGTCATAGACATTTGGGTACATCTAATGGTCATTTTGTGAAGTGGCTAAGTCATTTGCAAAAAGGTTTCACTATAAAACCATTTGCAAAACAAAGTGTCATTCTATGGGGTGTAGAAACATTTCTACTAGGGTATTAACCTATAGGTTTCACCAAATGAGTTGCTATTTGCAAAACTTGGTGTTTTGTGTCAGTAGGTTTGGTTCAAAACATTTTCTCCAAAGTTTTCTTTATGAAAGCATTTTCATAAACAAAACAAATAGTTTTAGTTAGCTAGAAATGGACTAAACTAATTAATCCATCCTATTCTTTTCCAAAATCATTTTCCAAACTATGGGTTGGTTCCTAGGGTCAGTAAGGTCACAACAAACTAATTTGCAAAGGTTTTCACCTAAAAATCATGTTTAAATGATTTTTCTAATGTTAGCAAGTACACAAAAGAATCTTCAAAATCAAACAAGCTAACAAATACTATTTGCTAAACTAAGGGCAGGGTTGGCTAGAGCTTGTCTTGCTGATTCCAACGACATAAAGTTTGTAAAATTTGGACGTGTGGATCAAAAGATACATGGGTTTGAAGTTTGTAAGAAATTCTGTTTTTAATCAAACACCGCCACCTTGGCGTGATCTTACTGGTCGATACCGGTTCGGCCGGATCGTCTCTGTGATGCGTTGGATCTATTTAGATCGCATGGTCCTGATGCGTTCATACCGGTTCACTCAAGTCATTCTATCTATGCCATAGGATGGAGATCTAACGGTCCTAATCTAATGACCTAGAACTGGCGGCGCTGCGGTGGCTACCGGCGGCGGAGTCGTCGGTCGATGACGGTGCCGGCGATGCAGAAAGCGAGAGAGAAAAAGGGCATGCTCACCGAGTTCGCAAGATCGTGGGGAAGCTCGAGGTAGTGTCTTCCTATCGCGGGGCGTACTGGAGTGAGTTTGATTGCTCGCCGGAGTTGCTGCGGCGGCGGGGCTCTCGGGTTGTCGTCGTTGGCGTCGCTGTGGATCGCGAGAAGAATGAGGTCAGGTTAGACGCAGGAGGTTATGGCGGAACTGTGAGCGTGAACGAGGGGGCTCGGGGCGGTCAAGGCTTACCGGGAAAACTCGTCGGAGAGGAAGCAGACACGGTGGCGCTTAGAGCTTGTCGGAGTCGTCGCTGGAGATCGCCCTAAGGCAAAGGAGAGGCAGGGTTAGGTGCGCACGAGGGTCGCGAATGAGGGAGCATCATTGAGTGGTGCTGGGGAGGTCTGTGCTCACCGGGGAATGTCGCCGTAGTTGGAACAGAACGGTACCGCAGGTCGTCGTCGGCGAGGTTTCAGGCATCCGCGGGCGAACTAGGAGTACTAGGAGATGCGTGAGGTCGAGGTCCTCGCGTGAAGTAGAGGCGGAGGGTGGTTGGAGTTGGCGGGATTGCTGCGACAGCTCGTCGGAGCAGAGGGTGCTCGTGGAGGAATTGAGGCGGCTGGGGCGAGCTTGGGAAGTCCGAGAAATGACAGAGGAGAGGAGGCGTTTAAGTAGGCGTCGTCGCGGCGAGGATTAATGCAGCATTAACGAATTGAAGCCGTGGATTGAAGGCAAGAACGGCGGCGTCGTGCAGGGAGAAGAAGTCGCGGGGAAGAAGAAGCCTGCGTGGCGGTGGGGTCCTCTGGTCAGCGTTAGAGGAGGAAAGGGAGTTGGGTCCACCGGTCATTGGCTCTGTGGGTCATTTAACAGGTGAAAAACGATTCGCCGAGGGAGAGAAGAACTGGGCTGCTGCTGGGCCTAGTGGGCTGCTGGGCTGGGTCAACCTTTTTCTTATTTTTTTTTGTCTGCTTTCTTTTTCTTTTTCTGTTTTGAATTTCAAACAAATATTCAAGCAATTCAAACAATTCAAACAAACACTCAACTTCACTTTGAATTTGGTTCTGTTTGGCAACATAATCCAAGTCTCAACATGAAATATTATTTTATTTATTTTAGGATCCATTTATTATTTAAATAAAGTGGATCTTTAGGGTTTGATTTATTTAACAAAATTTCCATTTGAAATCCAATTATTTTCAAAACCAAACCAGAAGGTTTAATTTGAAAAATAAAAGAATACTTGGAAACTTATTTAAATAAATAAATAAGTTTTGGTGTTTTAATTAAAATGGGAAAGCCTTTACTTAAATAAAATTGGATATTTAAATCATTTATTATTTTATTTAAATAATCCTTTACTCATTTTAATCAAAGCAAAACCTTTTAATAAAAGATTTCAAAGTAGTAATAAAATACTTGGTGTTCATTTAAAATGGGAAAAGCTTTTACTTAAATAAAATTGGATATTTAAATCCTTTATTTTATTTAATAAACCTTTACTCACTTTATCAAAACAAAATATTTTATTTCAAAAGTTTGGCCAAAATTAATTTGGCTCACTTTTTCATTTGAACACAAAGTCTTTTATTAAAAGATCCAAATAGTATTTCCAAAACAATTTATTTTTCCCTTATTAAATGTTTATCTTTTCAATCCCTTTAGGATTATAATTGTTCACCAATTGGTATGGGTTTTGGTAAGGCTTTATTAGCTTTGGAAATTCAATTTCCTTATCTTATATTATTCTCAAGATTTTGTCTATGGTTCCAAACTAAGTGAAACCAATCTCTAAGGTCTTTTCTTGATCCTTTGAGAATATTTGTTGATCAACTTTGGTATGGATCAAATCCATAGATTTGGGGTAACTTTGGAAAATAATTTCCTTCCAATAGGGTTTTAGGGTTTTGGATTACTTTCCAAATGTTCAAATTTCCAGATACATTCATTGAGGAATGCATTTCCCTTGATTTGGATTTTTGTTGAATTCAAACTTTGGCTAAAGTTTTTCCTTTTAGAAACAAAAGTTTCTTTTTACCCTGATTTTCAACAAAATTTTATTTTGTTTAATTTATTTTTCACATTACAAGATTTGGAAAATCTTGGGATGTGACATTACCTTTAAAATAAATCTCGTCCTGAGATTTGGGGAGGCTAGGGTTACAAGCAGGTTCAAAACAACTAGGGTACTACCACCCTTAAAATTTTTCCAACTAAACTACATCTTGGCTTGCTTGGAATCTTGAGGAAAACTTCTTCTTGGAAAACTTCTGCTTAGTGTCCTTTGTTTCCATGCTTGACTCATGGGCCAAGGTTGAGATCCTTCATAGGCTTGTTTATCTTGTTCTTCATCTTTTCTGGATAATTGCTTACATAGTGTCCTGGTTCCTTGCAATTGAAACAGTGGATATCTTGGAGTTCTTTACGTTGCTCTTGTGGACAAGTGGCTACATAGTGGCCTAGCTCTTTGCAGTTGTTGCACACTACTTGGCCGATCTCTTTATTCTTTGGGTTCTCTGGGCATCCACTGGGGTAGTGTCCCATTTCCTTACATTTACGACATTGCACAAGGCTCATGTCTTGCTTTGGTTTCTTGGGCTTCTTTGATCCTTTGAATTGGGTTGTCTTGTTTGGAGGTATAAGTGGTCCTTTTCCTTTGTCATCAACATTCTTGGCATACTTGGATCCTTCTTGTTTCCTTTGTTCAACAATGGCATAGATGGGGCATTGAGTAGGTACATGGTCGTTTCCTTCACAAAGGTAACAAGTAACTTGAGATGTGGGGCATTGGCCAACTGGATGTTCCTCTTCACAATTGGGGCATTGATCTTCGTGCTCCTTGGAAGTGTGATCCTTGTCTCCACAAATAATGCAAGCTGGGGCTCCATCTAGAATAACATTCTTGTCATCCTTGTTGTCATACACTCTTTTGGGATAGTTTTCTTCCATGCTGATCATTTGATTAGTCACCTTAAGCATCAGTTGGGATTGTTCTTCCAAAAACTTTTGCAAGGTAGGGTCTTTATCACTATTGTTGGCTATGAACTGAGTTGTTAGTTGGTTCAACTGGTGTTGGGTTGCTAGGAGTTCTCTCATGTTTTCCTCTTGGTGGTTGTTGTTGTCATCATCCTTGATGCTGGAGTCTCTTGGAGAAGTCCTCTGTTTGGGGTTGAAGGGGGATTAGAATAGGCAAGAGATTTTCTAAGAAGTCAATTCTATTCACACACTTCACATTTCACACAAGCAATGTGCAAGCAATCACAAACAAACACTCCACTCAAACAACAGTTTCAGGCACATACTTAGGCAACAAAATATTTTTGTTACACCACATAAGTTGGTGGGTTTGACTTAACTAAAATATGGTGGTCCATCTATATGGTTCACTTGTGATCTTTCCATTCTTCTTGGTTGATTCTTCTTGAACGAGATCTTTGTATCCTTGGAGAATTCTTGTCTTTTGTTCACAAATCTTCAAAGGTGGTGATGGCTTCTTCTAAGTTGTGTTTCCCTAGTCTTCAAGTGAAATGTTACTCAAGACTTGTAGTCTTTAGTGATATCCAAGTTGAAGTCCTTGGTGTACATGTTTGAAGATGTTGAAGAAGTTGAAGTCATTAGAGTTGATGAAGTTGAAGAAGTCCTTTGCACATGGTGTAGTCTTTGGTCATGGGGTAGGCTTTTCCATCAAGTTTTGAAGTAGAAGAGAAGTAGAGTTGAAACCAAAATGGTTGAGGAAAGAGTTTACAAGATTATTTTGTAAATAAGTTTTGGAATAAGACAACTCCTATTGTCTAAGGTTTTTTTCCAATCCTAGGGTTACAAATCCTACAGGCAACACAATGCTCTGATACCATTCTGTAGCGTCCCCAACCTTTAATAAGATTGAGTCCCCTGTGTTTACAATGCTAGTCCCTGGATCAATAGCTAGCATCCACAGTTCAGATGTAATATCAAGAAACAAGGGTCATAATACAACTTTATAACTAGGAATAACATAATTTTATTACATCAAACATAGCTCATTTGGCTATTACATTACATTGCAGCGGAATAACTATAGTCATGGGTCCTTCATCTTCAAAGTGCCACAGGCAGATGTTGGTTGTAGACTTTGTAATCCTAATCAATCAATCTTCACTAAAATCAATCAAACCTGCAACATTACAAGTTACAGCCACAAGGGTCAATACATTTGAATTGTATTGGCAAGTGATACTTTGGTAGTATAGTGGAGTCTATCATCTATATGCATTTTGGCTAAGTGGAGTTGAGGCTTGCATTGCTCAAAATAGATTTTTCCCTATCACTTTGAAAATACTAAGTTTTGTTTGGCAAAAACAAATTCCAAGGCATCTACCAATCAAAGACTGAAGATCCACTCAGGGCATCTACCAATCAGAGACTGAAGATTTACTTGGCAAAACAATTTCCCTCAATCTAAGATTTTGCGATCCTTGTACCAAGCCATCTCTCCATCAAAGATTGAAGAATTTCACACAACCCTTGTTCACCCACAAATTTTATTTGGAAATTGGAGTGATGAGATTCTTGAAGTTTCCATGTCTTGATGCTCAAATTGTCCTTTACCAGGGACATGGCTAAGTACTTAGATTTTACACTCTGCAGAGGTGGTGCACTTTCCCCACAAGCCTTGGTTTCCCAAGACATGATCCTTCAGTAGCCTTTCCTTAGTCAAATGGACGCTCCAACCTAACATACACTACCACCCACTGTCCAAGTGACTAAGTTCCAGCATCCTAAGATCATGGCAGAGCCCATATTGCCAAGTGGTTGCACTTGAAACTTCTCAACATTTGACATCTCAAATCTCTTTGTTTCCTGGGTGGCCATCCACAAGTGAGATACACAAGCCAAGTCCATGGCCTTGTGAACCACTCAACATAAACCATTCCTTCCATTCCACCCAGGTGATTCATTACTTAGTTGTTTTGTTAAATAAAACACAAGTCCATAGACTGAGAAAATTTTCATAGCATGAATATATATCCCACCCAGGTTTTCTATTAGCTAGGCTAAGCTTGATAGTAATAGGATTCTTAACTTAGGTAAATCCTTCTAAGGATTCATTCTACTATTTTTCCTATAGCAAGGTCTATACTTAGCAAAATAAAAACCATGCAAGTTTTACTTAGCAAAAACACTAATGCATATTGAAAATAATGGGATGGATAGTATGAAGTATCACTTGCCTTTTTGGTAGAGGGTATAGGCTTACTCCTTGTCCTTGCAACACTCACACTCTTCAAGTCACTACAATTCAATCAAGCAAGGCACAAACTTAATCTACCAATCAAGCAAAACTACACACATAAAATAACAAAGTCAAACAAACAATTTTTCACACACAAAGTAATGGGATCTAAGTCATGCATAAGCATGCAAAGGTTGGTTCTATTGTAGGGATGGTCTTCACTAGGCTTCTAAACTTTGTAGGTTCCAAATTGGTCATTTACCAAAATGGCAAAGTCATTTGTAAAAAGGGTTTCTATTAGATTCCTAAACTTTGTAAGATCCAAATTGGTCATTTACCAAAGTGGCAAAGTTAGTAATGCATGCAAGCATGCCAAGCTTTGATTTGTTTGAAAAAGGGGTTCCTAATGGGTCATAGACATTTGGGTACATCTAATGGTCATTTTGTGAAGTGGATAAGTCATTTGCCAAAAGGTTTCACTATAAAACCATTTGCAAAACAAAGTGTCATTCTATGGGGTGTAGAAACATTTCTACTAGGGTATTAACCTATAGGTTTCACCAAATGAGTTGCTATTTGCAAAACTTGGTGTTTTGGGTCAGTAGGTTTGGTTCAAAACATTTTCTCCAAAGTTTTCTTTATGAAAGCATTTTCATAAACAAAACAAATAGTTTTAGTTAGCTAGAAATGGACTAAACTAATTAATCCATCCTATTCTTTTCCAAAATCATTTTCCAAACTATGGGTTGGTTCCTAGGGTCAGTAAGGTCACAACAAACTAATTTGCAAAGGTTTTCACCTAAAAATCATTTTTAAATGATTTTTCTAATGTTAGCAAGTACACAAAAGAATCTGCAAAATCAAACAAGATAACAAATACTATTTGCTAAACTAAGGGCAGGGTTGGCTAGAGCTTGTGTTGCTGATTCCAATGACATAAAGTTTGTAAAATTTGGACGTGTGGATCAAAAGATACATGGGTTTGAAGTTTGTAAGAAATTCTGTTTTTAATCAAACACTGGCCACGCGGCGTGATCTTACTGGTCGATACCGGTTCGGCCGGATCGTCTCTGTGACGCGTTGGATCTATTTAGATCGCACGGTCCTGATGCGTTCATACCGGTTCACTCAAGTCATTCTATCTATGCCATAGGATGGAGATCTAACGGTCCTAATCTAATGACCTAGAACTGGCGGCGCTGGCTACACGGTAGTCGTCGATGATATGGTGCCAGCGATCTGAAGCGAGAGAAAAAGGGCATGCTCACCGAGTTCGCAAGATCGTGGGGAAGCTCGAGGTAGTGTCTTCCTATCGCGGGGCGTACTGGAGTGAGTTTGATTGCTCGCCGGAGTTGCTGCGGCGGCGGGGCTCTCGGGTTGTCGTCGTTGGCGTCGCTGTGGATCGCGAGAAGACAAGCGGAGGTGCAGGTTAGGCAGGAGGTTATGGCGGAACTGTGAGCGTGAACGAGGGGGCTCGGGGCGGTCAAGGCTTACCGGGAAAACTCGTCGGAGAGGAAGCAGACACGGTGGCGCTTAGAGCTTGTCGGAGTCGTCGCTGGAGATCGCCCTAAGGCAAAGGAGAGGCAGGGTTAGGTGCGCACGAGGGTCGCGAATGAGGGAGCATCATTGAGTGGTCTTTGGAGAGGTCTGTGCTCACCGGGAATGTCGCCAGTGGTTGGAGCAGACAGCGCTGCTGGTCGTCGTCGAAGGCGAGTTTGAGCATCATGGCGAACTAGGAGTACTAGGAGATGCGTGAGGTCGAGAGGAGTCCACTCGCGTGAAGTAGAGGCAGAGGGGTGGTTGGAGTTGGCCGGGATTGCTGCGACAGCTCGTCGGAGCAGAGGGTGCTCGTGGAGGAATTGAGGCGGCTGAGGCGAGCTTGGGGAAGGTCGAGGAAATGACAGAGGAGAGGGAGGCGTTTAAGTAGGCGTCGTCGCGGCGAGGGATTAACGTAGCATTAACGCGAATTGAAGCCGTGGATTGAAGGCAGCAACGGCAGCGTCGTCTGGGGGAGAAGAAGTCGCGGGGAAGAAGAAGCCTGCGTGGCGGTGGGGTCCTCTGGTCAGCGTTAGAGGAGGAAAGGGAGTTGGGTCCACCGGTCATTGGCTCTGTGGGTCATTTAACAGGTGAAAAACGATTCGCCGAGGGAGAGAAGAACTGGGCTGCTGCTGGGCCTAGTGGGCTGCTGGGCTGGGTCAACCTTTTTCTTATTTTTTTTCTGTCTGCTCTCTTTTTCTTTTTCTAATTTTTTTTCTGTTTTGAATTTCAAACAAATATTCAAGCAATTCAAACAATTCAAACAAACACTCAACTTCACTTTGAATTTGGTTCTGTTTGGCAACATAATCCAATTCTCAAAATGAAATATTATTTTTATTTATTTTAGGATCCATTTATTATTTAAATAAAGTGGATCTTTAGGGTTTGATTTATTTAACAAAATTTCCATTTGAAATCCAATTATTTTCAAAACCAAACCAGAAGGTTTAATTTGAAAAATAAAAGAATACTTGGAAACTTATTTAAATAAATAAATAAGTTTTGGTGTTTTAATTAAAATGGGAAAGCCTTTACTTAAATAAAATTGGATATTTAAATCCTTTATTATTTTATTTAAATAATCCTTTACTCATTTTAATCAAAGCAAAACCTTTTAATAAAAGATTTCAATGTAGTAATAAAATACTTGGTGTTCATTTAAAATGGGAAAAGCTTTTACTTAAATAAAATTGGATATTTAAATCCTTTATTTTATTTAATAAACCTTTACTCACTTTATCAAAACAAAATATTTTATTTCAAAAGTTTGGCCAAAATTAATTTGGCTCACTTTTTCATTTGAACACAAAGTCTTTTATTAAAAGATCCAAATAGTATTTCCAAAACAATTTATTTTTCCCTTATTAAATGTTTATCTTTTCAATCCCTTTAGGATTATAATTGTTCACCAATTGGTATGGGTTTTGGTAAGGCTTTATTAGCTTTGGAAATTCAATTTCCTTATCTTATATTATTCTCAAGATTTTGTCTATGGTTCCAAACTAAGTGAAACCAATCTCTAAGGTCTTTTCTTGATCCTTTGAGAATATTTGTTGATCAACTTTGGTATGGATCAAATCCATAGATTTGGGGTAACTTTGGAAAATAATTTCCTTCCAATAGGGTTTTAGGGTTTTGGATTACTTTCCAAATGTTCAAATTTCCAGATACATTCATTGAGGAATGCATTTCCCTTGATTTGGATTTTTGTTGAATTCAAACTTTGGCTAAAGTTTTTCCTTTTAGAAACAAAAGTTTCTTTTTACCCTGATTTTCAACAAAATTTTATTTTGTTTAATTTATTTTTCACATTACAAGATTTGGAAAATCTTGGGATGTGACACTAATGTTCTTCAAAATGGTAGATTGTTCCTCCATAGTTTTAGTGAATAGTTTATTTTGCTCATATTGCATTTGCATGAAGTTTTTAGTGGCTCTTTCAACTTATAAAATTCTTCCTTCACTAGGTAATCCAGGTTTACCATTATAGCCATAAGTATTATTAGGAGGGTAGGGCCTATAATTGTTATTACCATAAGCATTGTTGCCAAAATTATTATTTCTTATGAAGTTCACATCAACATGCTCTTCTTGAGCAACCAAAGAGGCTAAAGGAACATTATTTTGATCAATATGGGCTTTCCCATTAACAAGCATAGACATAATAATATCAATTTTATCACTCAAGGAGGAGGTTTCCTCAACAGAATTTACCTTCCTACCTTGTGGAGCTCTCTCAGTATGCCATTCAGAATAATTAACCATCATATTGTCTAGAAGTTTTGTTGCAACACCCAAAGTGATGGTCATAAAGGTACCTCCAGCCGCAGAATCCAATAGGTTCCTTGAAGAGTAGTTCAATCCTGCATAAAAAGTTTGGATGATCATCCAAGCAGTCAGTCCATGAGTGGGACAATTATTTACCAAAGATTTCATCCTTTCCCAAGCTTGAGCAACATGTTCATTATCAGATTGTTTAAACTTCATTATTTCACTTCTCATAGATATAATCTTAGCAAGAGGATAGTATTTTCCAATAAAAGCATCTTTGCATTTAGTCCAAGAATCAATACTATTCCTAGTTAAGGAATTCAACCATTCTTTAGCTTTTCCTCTCAAAGAGAAAGGAAACAATTTCAGCTTAATAATATCACCATCTACATCCCTATGCTTTTGCATCTCACAAAGTTCAACAAAGTTATTTAGATGGGCAGCAGCATCTTCATTACCAATACCAGAAAATTGTTCTCTCATAACAAGATTGAGTAAAGCAGGTTTTATCTCAAAGAAAGTACCTTTAGGCACCGGTGGAGCAATAGGTGTGCTCATAAAATCATTGTTGTTGGTGCTAGTGAAGTCACACAACTTAGTGTTTTCAAGAGTAGTCATTTTTTTGTGTTTTCAAATAACAAAGCAAACTAGTAAAACTAAAAAATTTGTGTTTTTGATAACAAAACAAGCAAACAAAACAAAAAGAAACTAGGCAAAACAAAAATAACAAAGTAAAGAGATTGGTTATGAGGGACTTCCCTTGTGAAGATGTCCTTGACTCCCCGGCAACGGCGCCAGAAAAATGCTTGATGGCTCAGTGTCGGCGCTAGAAAAATGCTGGTGCGATGTTGATGTAGAGCTTGTTGGGAACCCCAAGAGGAAGGTATGATGAGCATAGTAGCAAGTTTTCCTCAGTTATGAAACCAAGGTTTAATTGAACCAGTAGGAGCAAGGGAACACCCCAAAGGTGTTGCTAGCTGAGCCTTGGCCGGGCGTGAAGGGAATATGCCCGAGAGAGGCAATAATAAAGTGGTTATTATCTTATTCCATGTTTATGATAATTGTTTATTTTACATGCTAGAATTGTATTGATCGGAAACATCAATACATGTGTGTTTAATAAACAAAAAAGGGTTCCTAGTTATGCCTCTCTTATAGACTAGCTTGTTGATTAACAAGATGATCAAGGTTTCCTGATCATGGACATTGGATGTTGTTAATAATAAGGTCACACCATTGGTGGAATGATGTGATGAACATTCATCCGAAGTATAGCATTACGATCAAAGTCATTATGTTTATATTGCTATAACATCATACGAAGTAATCTTAGTCCTTAGACCATGAGATCATGTTAATTGCTAACACCGGAAGAGTATCTTGATAACATCAAACATCACAGCGTAACAGGGTGACTATAAAGGTGGGTTCAGTGCTACGAAGGTGTTATGTTGAGGCTCATGGATCAAGAGTGGGATTTGTCCATCCCGATGACGGATAGATATACTCTGGGCCCTCTCGGTGATATCACATTGAAATAGCTTGCAAGCAAGTGATGTGATCGCTAGAATGTTATATCACGGGAACGAGAAAAGAGTACATGTCGGTAACGAGATCAAACTAGGTATGGAGATACCGATGATCGAATCTTGGACAAGTAATATATCGCGGGACAAAGGGATTTAGTTACTAGCGTTAAAGGTTCTCACGATCACAGAAGTCATCGTTGAATGTGTAGGAGTCAGTATGGATCTCCAGGTCCTGGTGCTGATTATTGATCGGAGAGGGGTCTCGATCATGTCTGCATTATTTGTGAACCGTAGGGTGACACACTTAAGGGATACCGACACCATTTGGAGCAAATATGTTTCAGATAAAGATTCAAGAAAGCGCTGGAATTATTTCAATAGACACCAAAACTGTTTCGGATGAAATTGCTGAAATTGGTTTTGCATGTAATATTGAAATGTTGCAGGGGGTTTTATTTGAATGTTTGTTAATTAAAGTAATTAACAAATTTCTGAATAAAAATAATAAAAGAGTTTTATTAAATGAGAGAGCATTAAATTTGGAGAAATTTAATGCATTTAAAGTGGAGACTTTAAAAGAGAATGTGAAGGGGCAAATTAATATGGAGGGAGTTACCACCACATGAATGGAGGAGGTGAAGAGACACCTCCTCCATGCGCCGGACATGAAGGAGGGGCACCCCCCTCCTCCTATAAAAGGCCACCCCCTCCTCACTTCTCACACACACCTCCTTGTGAAGGATCTCTCTCCCCCTCTAGTATTATTCCCCCATGGTCTCGGATTAGCGAGATACATGTTCCCGGTGGCTTTATCTGGAAAGGAGTTGCTGCGTCCCTTTGCTTTCTTTGGGCGAGGATGGAGGTTGGGGGTGCAGGACGTGTGTGGGATCACGGATGCACCGCTGCTGCGGTGCTGGACTTGGTGGTGCTGAGCTGGATCGATGGGCGTCTTGGGCGAACCTACTGGACTTCATCATGATCTTGAGATCGGCAAGTGTACGACTACATCAACCATGAGTTCCTACTCGTTAACAAAGCTCGTTGTCTACGAGGGTAAGTTCTCTTTGGATGTATGTCCACCCGTTGCTTTGTACCTAGTAGATAGATCTTGGCGTGTAGTTCACACCGTAGGAAATTTTTTGTTTTCTATGCTGCAGACCCAACAGTGGTATCAGAGCCTGATCTATGCGTAGGTGCTTAGCACGGGTAGTACACATATGTTGATATGTGGGCGATGATGATCATGTTATTGCATCTTCTATGTATTTTGGATATTGGTGGCATAGTAGGATGAAGCGGCCCGGACCAACCTTACATGTCATCGTACATGAGACCGGTTCCACGACTGACATGCAACTTGTTTTGCATAAGTGGCTGGCGGGTGTTTGTCTCTCCTACTATAGTCAATATCTGATTTACAACGAGTTGCTAATAACTTAGTTATCCTCGTTGTGGTTCATGTTCATAGGTAAGAACGGTTCTATCTCCGAAAGCCCTAAGCCACGTAAAACTTGCAATTGATAAATTAGAGGCGTCTAGTTTAGATCATTGTTGGGCTAGTGTCTTGATATGGTATTGTTGTAAGTAGATGTATGATATATACTCTTACAACACACTCAACGTGTAAGTTCCATAGACCTTGGCCTTACACACAAAGGAATGATAGAGATCATACCACGATGCAAATGATAGAGATCAAATGCATGGACCATATCATCTCACTTTACACATTAGATGTTAGCATCTTATACTGCTAGTTTGGCGCTTTCTGTAGCATTGTAAGATGGTCCCTCTTATAGATATCAAGATAAAAATGTGTTCTTCCTTAAGTATGCACTGTTTTGTGGATCGTGTTTGGAGGCATCACGTGATGATCGGGTGTTCTCGACTCTACGCTTTCATACAACGGGTGTAAGATAGTTTTACACACGCAAATACTAAGGTTCTTACTTGGTGAGCCTAGCATGTACAGACATGGCCTCGGAACATGGACCGAAAGGTTAAGCATGAGTCACATAGTTGATGTGATGACCATATTGATGCTCGCCTTTGAAGCTACACCGACTCACGTGATGATCGGACTTGGTGTAGTGGATTTGGTTCATGTAATCACCAAAAAGGCACGAGGGATGTCATTTTTGAGTGGGAGTTCATTTCTAATTTGGATTAGTCGAACTCAATTTGTCATAAACTAAATCGAAGTGAATTTGCATAATTTGTTGTAGTCATTGGCATCTGTTCACTACCTTATGCTTAGTTTTAATTAAGATAATAGAACTATAGAATTATGGATATTTACTTTACGAGCTGGTATCATATTGTTTTGAATGTCAATTTAAAGTTTATAAGTCCTATTGCAAACTTTCAGCAAACTCTATTTACTCCATGAAGTTTAATAAGTAGTATTAAATCAAGAGTAAGAATTCCAATGTTAGTATCTAAAGTATCATGTTTGCCTCCATGATTATTGATATTCAAAAGGTTGTTTTAATATCAAGATTATATTGGAGCTGAAAATTGTTTCAGAAACCATCATGTGTGAAAGATATTGTGATATCTAAAACAAAGTTTTTGGTTGCATTATGATAGAGTATAATTTAGCAAAATACATGTTCTCATATTGTATGAGAATTTGTGAAGGATGGAGATGCTAGGCATCTGAATCTACCAAAAAGGTTTTGGGAACTGATATTATACTCGTGATTCTTCCTTATAAGCTATAGTAGCTAGATCATGATTGTTGTCATGATAAGGATGAATAGAAGATGTAAGTAAAATGTTTACTACACTAATAGATTACTAAAGAATGGATTTTTGAAAGAACACCAAACATTTGATGATGGTGATCCACTTCAAAGTGCAAGTCCAAAGGTATTAGTAGTTGACTATATACGCTTTGTACCATGTGTCATGTTGATGACACCACTATTGATGTTGATAGATTCTTTTAAAAGAAAAAGGAATTGCTGAAAGAGAATCTATAAAATATTTGGCAGAAAATAAAAGGTTGGAGATGTCCAACTTGGGTATATAGAAGATATACATGTTATGGCTATATTCCTTGCTTGTTAAACAATGTGGTTATGAGGTATTGGATACCGGTATTGGATACCGAATTGGTTGGTATGAAGTGTCATACAGGACAACGCAATTCATGAACTACAATGGCCTAAGTAACTACCAAGAGAATGAGTGATGATGTTCATCGAAAACAAATAAAGTGTTATTGTGTTTTTCGTTGTCAACAAACCAAGCCTTCAAGAGTAGTTAAAATAATAATTAATTTGTTACGGTATTAAGAGAACAATGGCTGTTCAAATAATTACCGTATTCCATAAAGGATGGATGAACTTTTACAAGTCTAGTTGGAGAAATCACATCCATAAACACTATTGCTAAAATGTCGCAAGACAAATGATTGAAAGATCACTTATGAAGTGACATCGCTGTTTAAATTATATTTGAAAGAAAACATGAAGAAACTCCATGTTTATGGATTTTTGGAGTCTTTGATTTTGATCAATTGACGCATGTGAGACTTTCCTCGAGATAATTGAAACTCCGTCCATAGGCCACAGAGGAACGGATGACTAGCTTATTGGAAATTGTGCATGCTGATGTGCATAGTCCATTATGTGTAGCCATATGCGATGGATCTTTTTGCTTCATATGCTTTCTCCGAAAATTTGAGTAAATATATCTGTATATTTACTTAATAAGGAGGAAGTATGAAACATTTGAAAGTTGTTCAAAGACTTTCAAGATGAAGTTGAAAATCATTGTAACAAGAAAATAAAGAGTTTATGATTCGATCATAAAGGAAGATATTTGAGTTACATGTTTAGCAAAAACACCTAAGAATTGAGGAATTGTTCCATGATTTGTGTTTCCCGATAAACCATAGGAGTATGGCATATTCGAGAGATGAAATCAAACCATGTTTGACATGGTAAGATCAAAGGTGTCATTTATAAAACTGTCATTATGTTTTAAGGATTGAAGCTTTAGAGACTACCACTTTTACACTGAAAAGAGCACCATCGTGATCCATTGAAATGACACCATATGAGTTATGGTTTGGGATAAAACCTGAATTGTCTTTTCTTAAATTTTGGTATGCTATGCATAAGTAAAATGTTTACAACCAAAGTCGGATAAGCACGTCTTTGTAGGTTATCCCAAAGAATTTGTTGGGAATTTCTCCATAACACCAAGGACAAAAGAGTTTGTTACTTGGAACGTCAAGTTTCTTGAGAAGGAATTTTTCGTGAAAAGTTAAGTGGGAGGACAATAGAACTTTGATAAGGTTGTTGAACCTTAGCTATATGTGCTAAGTAAGCATGGCGCGGAAAAGTGTCCCGGTGGCGGCCACAATGCTCATGGCTCTCGTGATTACAAAAGGTGTGATCTCGGAGATTAGAGTTCCTATAGAACCGTGTGGGTCGGTAAGAATCAAATAGTAAGATTTGATAAGCAAGTCGTTATTGTTTTGACAATGATGAACCGAGTACATGCAAAGAAGCGATGATGGGCCCTGACTCCATAAAATGACTATAAGTCATAGAATCCGTGATAGTATCCATACACGAGAAATCAAGTTTCTGAACTTGGAAGACCCTCCGGAAAGGCGTGAAGCCTATCGGTCGTGTTTGGATCTATAAAGAAATAAGACATGGATGTTTAACATCTATGAAATAGTCGACATGTCGGAAAGAAGTTTACGACAATGTTCAAGGAGTTGACTATGACAAGATTTGATCTTTCATAGCGATATATAGTCTTGACGGATTAATGTTGCAACCACTATATATAATTTGGTATATGGTAGTTGAATAAACAAAACAAGGTTCTTCTAATAGAACAGTAACCTAGGACATGTACATGACATGGTCCGAAGGGTTTTGTTAATTCAAAGGGTGCTAAAAGGGCATGTAAACTTCAATAATTGAAGTAAGCATAGCGGAGTTGGAATCTTCACCATGATGAAACTGTTAAAAGAGTTTCAATTCATCGGAGATGATGAAGATGCTTGCGTTTGCAAGAAATTAAGTGGGAGCGCTGAGACATATTTCTAATACATTATGTAGAGGACATATTGTTGATTGGAAATGATGTATCTTGAATTGACACAAGTTAAGGATTTCATTAAAATAAGATTTCGATGAAAGACTTGGGCAAACCCAGAATATTAGGCATCAATATCTATATGGATAGATTAAGGCGCTAATATGGTTGTGCCAGACATACATATATAAGATATTGAAAGGGTTCAATATGGAAACAACAAGAAAGGTTCTTGCTGCATGGAAAGGATTGTATCAAGATTCAAGTGTTTCAACACTTGGTGAGTAAAATCACATGAAGATTTTGATCGATTATACCATGATATGTATATATCCAGAATGTCCTATGCTCTAAATGTTATGAGCATATACCAGAATGATTCATAAGATGATCATTGGACAATAGTAAAGATATTCTTATGAGCTTTTGAAGAACTAAGAATATATAATGTATAAGTGACAAATAGTTAAAGGTAGTCCATTGTAAAGTGTTACATTGATATTAGTTTTGTCACAAGATACAAATTAAATTTATCTCAATTTAGACTATGGGTGGCACAATATAATGGAAAGGAAGTTCCATGATGGATTTGGATGAGTTCCAAAGTTGAGACATTGTGACGGATACTACAACAAAAGGGCTAAGTATATGACTGCTATAGTAGCAGCATATGAGGGCATTTGTGTTAAGTAGTTTGTTGTCAAACTAGGTGTGGTTCAAAGTAGGCTAATACTATGAAGATATATTGTGTGACAATAATATCAACATATTTTGAGCCGAACGAACTAAAGGTCTCACCAAAGGACCAAATTTATACAATGCCATCTCATTTGAGAATGAGTGATGCGTAGAGACGCAGAGACATGCAAATACACACGGACCTGAAACAGTCAGATCTAGAGATTATGTTAACCACTAGCAATAGCGTATATGCAACACCAGAAATCCATAGGTGTTCAATACGCAAAGTTTTTCAAACTAGATTATTGACTCTAGTGCAAGTGGGAGACTGAAGGGAATATGCCCGAGAGAGGCAATAATAAAGTGGTTATTATCTTATTCCATGTTTATGATAATTGTTTATTTTACATGCTAGAATTGTATTGATCAGAAACATCAATACATGTGTGTTTAATAAACAAAAAGGGTTCCTAGTTATGCCTCTCTTATAGACTTGCTTGTTGATTAACAAGATGATCAAGGTTTCCTGATCATGGACATTGGATGTTGTTAATAACAAGGTCACACCATTGGTGGAATGATGTGATGAACATTCATCCGAAGTATAGCATTACGATCAAAGTCATTATCTTTATATTGCTATAATATCATACGAAGTAATCTTTATCCTTAGACCATGAGATCATGTTAATTGCTAACACCGGAAGAGTATCTTGATAACATCAAACGTCACACCATAACAGGGTGACTATAAAGGTGGGTTCGATTACTCTGAAGGTGTTATGTTGTGGCTCATGGATCAAGAGTGGTATTTGTACATCCCGATGCCGGTTAGATATTCTCTGGTCCCTCTCGGTGATATCACATTGATATAGCTTGCTAGCAAGTGATGTGATCACTAGAATGTTATATCACGGAGCGAAAAGAGTACATGTCGATGAGATCAAACTAGGTATGGAGATACCGATGATCGAATCTCGGACATGTAATATATCAGGGACAAAGGGATTTAGTTACTAGCGTTAAAGGTTCTCACGATCACGAAGTCATCATTGAATGTGTAGGAGTCATTATGGATCTCCAGTCCCCTGCGATTATTGATCGGAGAGGGTCTCGATCATGTACGCATTATTCATGAACCGTAGGGTGACACACTTAAGGTATACCGACAACATTTGGAGCAAATATGTTTCAGATAAAGATTTAAGAAAGCGCTGGAATTATTTCAATAGACACGAAACTGTTTGGATGAAATTGATGAAATTGGTTACGCATGTAATATTGAAATGTTGCGAGGGGTTTTAGGAATGTTTGTTAATTAAAGTAATTAACAAAATTCTGAATAAAAATAATAAAGAGTCTTATTAAATGAGAGAGCATTAAATTTGGAGAAATTTAATGCATTTAAAATGGAGACTTTAAAAGATAATGTGAAGGGCAAATTTATGTGGAGGAGTTACCACCACATGAATGGAGGAGGTGAAGACACCTCCTCCATGCGCCGGCCATGAAGGAGGGCACCCCTCCTCCTATAAAAGGCCACCCCTCCTCACTTCTCACACACCTCCTTGTGAAGGATCTCTCTCCCCTCTAGTATTATTCCCCATGGTCTCGGATTAGCGAGATACATGTTCCCGGTAGCTTTATCTCGAAAGGAGTTCTGCTTCCTTTGCTTTCTTTGGGCGAGGACGGAGGTTGTCGGGTACGGCGTGTGTGCGATCACGGATGCACCGCTGCTTTGCAGTCTTGGACTTGGTGGTCTGGAGCTGGATCGATGGGCGTCTTTGGGCCGGACCTGCTGGACTTCATCACGATCTTGAGATCGGCAAGTGTACGACTACATCAACCACGAGTTCCTACTCGTTAACAAAGCTCGTTGTCTATGAGGGTAAGTTCTCTTTGGATGTATGTCCACCCGTTGCTTTGTACCTAGTAGATAGATCTTGGCGTGTAGTTCACACCGTAGGAAATTTTTTGTTTTCTATGCTGCGGACCCAACAGGGCGCACTACCGGTGCTAGTAGCAACGTGGAGACCTGCATAACACAACTACAGAACTTTGTCCCCAACTTGCGATGAGGTTGTCAATCTCACCGTGTTTTGCGGAAAACAAAGGATTAAACGTATCGAATGGAAAGAAGTAATATTTTGCAGAAAGTAAACACAAAACAGTAAACAGTTTGTAGATTGTATGTAAAAGAAAGGACCGGGATCCATAGTTCACTAGAGGTGGCTCTCCTTAAGATAGATAACATGCTGGGTGAACAAATTACAGCGGGGCAATTGACAAACATCGAGAAAGCAATACATGCATATACTAATCATCTTGACTCCTTTGAGACTTGATTGGGTATTACAACATTATACATAGACCGCCATCCAACTGCATCTATGACTAATAATCCATCTTCAGGTTATCATCCGAACCCCCTGTAGTATTAAGTTGCAAGCAACATATTATTGCTTTATGAGCTGTGTGTAAAGTGAACAATACGATTGTTCTATGACATAGGATTGTTGTTTTCTCCCTAGTAGCAACAACACATCTAGTACCTTAGAGATTTCTGTCACTTCCCCAGATTACTAGAGGCATGAACCCACTATCGAGCATAAATACTAACTCCTGGAGTTGCTAGCATCTACTTGGCCAAGATAGCTACTAACAACGAAAAGCATGCAAGATCACAAATAACAATGACATGATAGAATCAATAATCAATCTGAAATAGCATCTCAATATCCATCGGATCCCCGCAAACACAACATGCAGAATTACAAATAGATGATCTTGATCATGAACGAAGCTCACAAGATCTAGACATGAAAGCACAAAGGAGGAGAACCGGCCATCTAGGTACTACATGGATCGTAGTCCAAGGATAAACTACTCACGCATCACACCGGAGGCTTGCATGATGATGAAGAAGGCCTCCAGGGTGAATTCCCCTCTCCGGCAGGGTGCCGGGAAGAGCTTCAGATCCCTCCCGATCTAGGGATGGAGATGGCTGACTCTAAACTCTTTCATGGATTTTGATGGTACTTAGGGTTTTCGTCCGAGGGCATCTTATAGGCGGAAGGAGAGGCCGAGGGTGCACTGGCTGGCCACCACCCCTGGGCCGGGCCAAGCCTGGCCACTGACCAAGTGGTGTGGTGGCTGGCCCTCTCTCATCTCATACTCGGCATCGATGACTTCGGAAAAATAGGCACTTTGGCTTTTGTCCGTCAATTCGAGAATATTTATTTTCGACTTTCTGGAACCAAAAACAGCGAGAAAAGCAGGCTGGCACTATGGCTCTTGTTAATAGGTTAGTCCAAGAAATCATATGAAAAGTACTCCAAAGTGTGGACAAAACACAAGAAAGTGGATAAAACCAAGCATGGAACATCAAAAATTATAGATACATTTGCAATGTATCATAGATCAAGAGAGAAGTCATAATCGTTATATTTAATGTTTATGGGAGATGCAGCAAACTTAGCATTAGGAGACAATTTGGGTTTTATAGTGCGCCTCTCCGAAAGAGCATTTCATGTTTTCCTGTGTATTGTGTGTTAGATAACAATACTGTGGAGATTATTCATGTGCGCTAAGTGTGCAGGAAGCTTTGGGGGGGCCGGATTATCCGCCCCACCAAGGGCCGGATAATCCGGCCTACCTCATAGCTCAAAGGATGCCAAGGCGCGTCGCTCGAAGTTTGGTCGGATTTTCTCCCGGAAAATCTGAACTGGGGCGGTTTTCTTCCCCAGGCCGGATAATCCGGCTATCGCATGGGCCGGATAATCCGGCCCCCAGATTTTGAGCAAAGCATGCCAAGGCGCGTCGCTCGGAGTTCGGTCAGATTTTCTCCCGGAAAATCCAAACTGGGGCGGTTTTTCCTCCCCAGGCCAGATAATCCGGCCTTCACATGGGACCGGATAATCCGCCCCCCAGAAGATGATCAAGGGCAAGCTCGACGCGATGCTCTGATAGGGGGCAGACTATCTGCCGGATATTCTGAGTCTAGGGCGGAGTTTTCCCCAGGCCGGATAATCCGGCCGTCACTTGGGCCGGATAATCCGGCCCCCAAAGTCTCCAATGGCTGGTTTTGGAAGGCGGTATAAATACCCCTTCTTCCCCAATATTCAAAACTCTTGATTCATTCAAAATTGTTCAGACATTGTGCAAGAGCTCCCATTCTAGATCTCCCACTTCAACCATCCGAAGGCTTCGGTCTTTGGGGGAATTGAAGGAGGAGAGAATCGTCATCGTCATCACAAATCAAGCGCATCAACTCCTCTCCATTCATTTGGAGAAATCCCTGATCTAGTATTCTTGTCAATATCTAGATCTTGTTCTTTGTTATTGATAACTTGTTCTTGTGGCAGCTTGTTGTCATTACGGGAGCCTCCAAGTTGATTGTGGAGTTGTGCCCCGCTAGTTGTGTAAAGGCACCGGTACCCGCCTCGAAGGGTCCCTATAGTGGAAAGGTGGATCAGGCCTTTGGTGGCGGGATCCATCGGCGAACAGGGTGAGGCCTATTGTGGCGTGGTGGTCTTAGTACCGCCCACCCCTCCAACGCAGACGTACTTCCCTTGACAAGGAAGGAACTGCGGTCAAACAAATCTTGTGTCTCCGTGTGCTTCACTACGGTTAACCCGTTCCTCTTCCACTTGCTCTTTACTCGCTAGTAGATAGGTTTGCATATAGGGAAATTCCACCTAATAGTTTATCTAGAGAATTTACCCTTTGTGCTAAGCCTAAAATTGAAAAAGCATTAAAATTTGAAGTAGCACCTATTCACCCCCCTCTAGGTGCCCATACGATCCATTTCAATTGGTACCAGAGCCCCGACTCTTATTTCGGGATTAACCGCCTAAGAGTAGTATGGGTACCAAGGATGATGGGAACGAGGCTGTGGATAAGGTCACAATGGATGACCTCAAGACGTTGGAAACAACCTTGTTGAAATCCTTTGAGGCCAAGATGGAGGAGATGAATCAAATGATTGCTCGCCTCACATCATCCATAGCCCCATCTCCATCCTCCTCTGAGGCAGCCACACCATCATCTAAGGAAAAGGCTAACACCGGATCCAAGGATGATGATGCGGAAGGTGAAAAACTTAATGGTTCCACCTCCAAGAAGGGAAGTGGTAAGGAGGAATATAGTGAGGTTTGTCACGTATATTGCCCCGACCCACCTATCCCTCATCCTCATATAAACAATAGGGGTGATCCACCCAAGCTCACTGCATCCTCTTTCAATCAATGGAAATTCTTAACGAAGTCTCATGTTTGCAGATCCTCTATTGAACTTTGGAGGATTATTGAAGAGGGTCTTCATATTGGAGATCAAACCAACCTGACAAGAAGAGAAGTCATGGACAGCCAATTGAATGCCACTGCTCTCCACATGATACAACTCGGTGTGGGTCCCAAGGACATGCCCCACATTGAACATCTCAACACAACTAAAGAAGCTTGGGATGCCCTCACTGATCTCTTTGTTGGGAATGAAAGCATGAGAAGGAATAGGTATGATGCCCTTAGTAATGAAGCTGAGGGATTCTACATGTTGGATGGTGAAAACCATGAAAACATGTATAGAAGACTCAAGGGCATTACAACAACATTTAGAAAGCATGGAGCCACTCACATTGATGATGCTTGGATAAAAAGGAAATATGTGAGTGCCTTAATGCCTTTCGAGCCAACGGACTTGAAGAGCCTGCAAGGTAGACATAACTACCTTCAAATGACATCTAATGAGGTCATGCAAGAAATGGCGTCATTCAAACTGGCGGCAAAGAATGCTGAAGATGCCCATGCTCGGGCCATTGGAATGCAAAAGGGTATCAATGTTGCTCTAAAAGCTAATGTTGTTGAGCAAGAGGAGGATGAAAGAGTGTTTGATGGGGCCTCCATAGACTGCCCTGATGAAGTCAAACATGCTCATGGTGAGTACATGGCATTTTACGCAAGGAACTTTTGGAAGGACACTGCTAAGGCCAAGTCGGAATTCGAGCGCAAGAATGGGTCGAGTGGAAGAAGAGAAAGCGACCCAAAACTGAGAACATGCTACAACTATGGAGATAGGCTGCACTTTGTAGCCGAGTGTCCGTATCAAAATAGAGAAGACAATGGTGGCAGGCTCATTCTTAAAGAAAAATCCAAAGCACCTAAGAAGAAGCCATTTATTAAGAAGAATGGCCCCTACAAGAAGCAACCCAAGATCGTCTTAGTGGCACAAGAAGAATACTCCTCTACAAGTGAAGATGAAGAGGATGAAGATAGTTCTCACGAGGTGGCTGCTATAGCCACCACATCGACTCCATCATCTCTCTTTGACTCGCCAAACGAGAACGTCATCAACAACAACGCCACTTGCCTAATGGCAAGAGGGTCCGAGGTATCAAGTTCTAGCTCTTCATTTCCTAAGACTAACATAATTTTGGATATGGATGATCATGACAGTCTTAAAATGAAAGAAGAAGTTATTGCTTTGGACACCTTTTTCACTAACCTGCAAGGTGAGCACAAACTCCATTTTGATGCTCTTATGAGTCAACTTGCTCAAGCCGAAGATCTTCTTGAAGAAAAGGGCAGAATCGAAAGAAAAGATGCCTTGGAGATAGCTTCTTTGAAGAATGCCTTGGAAGAAGAAGAGGAAACTCGAGTATCTTTGGAAGAGAGACTCGAATCCATTAAGGGGTCACATGAAGAAGTTGTGCCTCAGCTCATCAAAGAACATGATAATGCTCTTGCCTAGGTAAAGAAAGTAAAGAAAGAAAAGATTGAATTTGGGGTTGTTCATGCTAGACTCTTGGAGAAGTTTGATAATCTTGAAAGTGCTCACAAGGCATTGAAGAGTGATCATTCTACTTTAAATGAGTCTCATGACTAGCTCCAAACTCAATTGAAGTAGTATGATGTGCCAAGTACCTCCACATCATCTTATGGAAAAGAAGATCTTGCAAGAGGTTCTCAACACAAAGGTAAAGAGGTGCTTGATGAGATACTGAGCAAGCAAAGGACAAACAATAGAAAAGAAGGTCTTGGCTACATTCCCAAGACAAAGAGCAAGAAAAACAACAACAAGAAGAAGAGCAAGACTGCTCAACCAAAGACTAGCAACATTACCAATGACAAGTCTAACTATGATGGTTTTGCAGGGGCTAACAATCCTAGCTTTGAATTATATTGTGGTTATTATGGTGATGTTTATGCTAGTTATGTAGGCACTTATGATTGTTACATTCCTTGGTCTATTAGGGTCCCCAAGACCCTTGTCACTAACATGAGAGGACCCATTGAAAAATGGGTACCTAAAACCAAGAAGTAACTTTCTTGCAGGGCTATGCTTCCGGTGGTTCTAAATGGGTACTCGATAGCGGTTGCACGAGTCATATGACCGGAAGCAAGGAGATCATCACGGAGATGCGGCCAAATCACGACCATATAACCGTCTCCTATGGTGACAAGTCAAAATCTGAGGTATTGGGTCTCGGTAAAGTTGTGGTGGCTCACGATATCTCTCTCGTGGACGTCATGCTTGTTGAGACCCTCGGGTACAACTTACTTTTAGTTCGCGCCCTTGGTAAGATGGGCTTTGCAGTTTATATTGATGCTAATTTGGTGGTACTATTGTGGAGCAAGTCTCTAAAAGTCACTTTCGTGGGATATGTCGAAAATGACCTGTACGTGGTGGACTTTTCGGGGAAAACCACTACATGCCCGATGTGTCTCTTCGGAAAAGCTGACGCGGGTTTGCTATGGCATCGCCGACTAGCCCACGTCAATATGAGAACTTTGCAAAGTCTCCATAAGGGTGGCCACATCCTTGGACTAAAAGAAAATGTCTCCTTTGCCAAAGATCGTGTTTGCAGGGCGTGTGTTGAAGGGAAAATGCATGACTCTCCTCATCGAAGGAAGACTATTATCTCGTCAAAAAGGATCTTAGAGCTCCTTCATGTGGACCTCTTCGAACCTACATCTCATGCAAGCCTCAGTGGGAAGAAGTATTGTCTAGTGATTGTTGATGATTACTCAAGATACACTTGGGTTTACTTCTTCAAGTTGAAGAGTGAAACTCAACAAACGGTCATCGACTTTGCCAATGAGGTTCAACATCAACACAACGTCCCTATACTAGCTATAAGAAGTGATAACGGCTCTGAGTTCAAGAACTACACCTTAAATGAGTTCCTAAGTGAAGAGGGGATAAGACATCAATATTCCGCTGCGTACACCCCTCAACAAAATGGTGTACCTGAGAGGAAGAATCAGACTCTAATGGATATGGCAAGATCAATGCTAGCCGAATTCAAGTCTTCATATAACTTCTGGGCTAAAGCAATCTCTACCGCTTGTCACTCATTCAACTGTTTATACGTCCGTAAGATCTTGGACAAGACTCCGTATGAAATACTTACCGGTAACATGCCAAACATCTCATACTTTTGGGTATTCGGGTGTAAGTGTTTCTTTCTCATCAAGGGAGTTCGTTTATCTAAGTTTGAATCTAAGGCTCTAGAAGGTATTTTTGTTGGTTATGGTGCCGAATCCCACACTTATAGAGTCTACAATAAGCACTCCGGAACTGTTGTAGAATCTTGTAGTGTGGTGTTCGAAGAAAATGACGGTTCCCGTGCGGAGCAAGTTGGTGTTTGTGATGCAGATGTTAAAATAGCCCAAGATGCCATAAGAAGAATGGGCGTGGGATTTTTTCGCCCCATTGAGGAACCCCTTGTGGCGGATCGGGAAGGACAATGCTCTACTCATGTAGAGCCCTCATCTACACATACTCAACATGTTCCAACCACGGGAGCAACTTCTACACCATCTACATCAACTGCTGAAGGTCAAGATGTTCTAGAAAGCTCCAGGCCGGATTATCCGGTGGACACCAGATTATCCGGCCCCTTGCTAGTTCAAGCAAGCCCCAGGCAGCCTGATGAAGCTTCTACAAGTACTCCTAGGCCGGATTATCCGGCCTCTCCATCGGCCAGATTATCCGGCCCTGACTCACCTGCTGTTCAGCAGTCTCCTATTACGGCTGCTGACTCATCTCAAGGGCATGCTTCATCACCGCCTACTACTGTTATCCCAGATTCTAATCAAGGTCGAGCAAATGATTCCAATGAAGATTCAAGTGATGAAAGTATTCCACCAAGAGACAACAAACTTATTGAACTTCGTCGCAAGGCTCGGGCGGATCGGAACCTTGAGTTAAGGGGTCATACCCTTGACAAGGTTGTTGGTGATCTTCGACGAAGGGTTTCTACAAGAAGGGAATTGGCCAGTTTTGGTGAGCATCAAGCTCACATCTCAATGGTGGAACCCAAGAAGTTCTTTGAAGCTCTTGAAGATCTAGACTGGGTTGTTGCTATGCATGAAGAATTGAATAATTTCGAGCGCAACAAGGTCTAGAAACTCGTGGAGAAACCCAAAGATTTCCGCAATGTTATCGGCACCAAATGGATATTTAAAAACAAGCAAGATGAGAATGGCATTGTTGTGAGGAACAAGGCAAGACTTGTGGCACAAGGCTACTCCCAAGTTGAGGGCATTGACTTCGGAGAGACCTATGCTCCAGTGGCTCGCCTTGAGTCCATCCATATCCTCCTTACTTATGCTGCCCATAACAATTTTAAATTGCAGAAAATGGACATCAAGAGTGCTTTCCTTAATGGTCCTCTACATGAGTTGGTATATGTAAAGCAACCCTTGGGCTTTGAGGATCCTAACTTCCCGAACCATGTCTACAAACTCGATAAGGCACTCTATGGCCTTAAACAAGCCCCACGTGTGCGATATGAGCACCTTAAAGAACTTTTGCTAGACCGTGGCTTCGAAGTTGGGCAAATTGATCCCACTCTTTTTACTAAGAAGGTTATGGGGGAACTCTTCGTATGCCAACTATATGTAGACGATATCATCTTTGGTTCTACTAATAAAGCTTTTAATGATGAATTTTCAAAGCTTATGACTGACAGGTTTGAGATGTCTATGATGGGGGAATTACGGTTCTTTCTTGGATTCGAGATCAAGCAACTTAGAGAAGGAACTTTCATCAATCAAGCAAAATACATCCAAGACATGCTCAAGAGATTCGAGATGACGGATCTTAATAGTGTCGCCACTCCGATGCAAACAAAATGTCATCTTGAACTTAACCCACATGGTAAAGATGTGGACCAAAAGGTATACCGGTCCATGATCGGCTCTCTTCTTTACCTCTGCGCCTCTAGACCCGATATTGTGTTGAGTGTGGGGGTGTGTGCAAGGTATCAAGCAGCTCCTAAATAAAGCCACTTAGTGGCGGTCAAGAGGATCTTTCGAAATTTGGTTCATTCCCCTAACTTTGGTCTATGGTATCCCAAGGGCTCCAATTTCTCTCTATGTGGTTATACTGATTCATATTGGGCTGGTGATAAGGATGATCGGAAATCCACTTCTAGAGCTTGTAAATTCTTGGGAAGATCTCTAGTGTGCTGGTCATCTAAAAAGCAGAATTGTATATCTCTCTCCACCACCGAAGCTGAATATGTTGCTGCTGCTAGCGCTTGCACTCAGTTATTATGGATGAGGCAAACTTTAAAGGAATACTGTGTCAATTGTGACAAAGTGCCTCTTTTATGTGATAATGAAAGTGCAATCAAAATTGCGTACAATCTAGTACAACACACAAGGACAAAGCATATTGAGATTCAGAATCATTTTATTCGAGACCATGTTGCTCGAGGCGATATTGATCTATCTTTTGTGAGCACGAAGAACCAACTTGCTGACATTTTTACAAAGCCACTTGATGAAGCAAGATTATGCTACTTGAAGAATGAGCTAAATATCATTGATTCCAGGAGTTTGTCTTGATTACCCATGCACCCACTCATACATCTCAGTCTTATTTGGTCTAGGTGTGGCCATGGATATAGGGGGAGTGTGGTCCTAATTCATTGGGCTAACCCTCCCCCCATAATGCCAAAAGCAAGATAAATCATTTCTCTTAATATCATTTTGTGATATGTGAGCTTATTAATGAGTATTGGTCGTGAACCCAAGATATATCTTTGCGGTGTTACACCATACACTCCAACAAGGTGGCTTCGACCACCGCCCTCTCCCTTGAGGAGAATTGGATTTTTCTGGATCTTTTTGGTTGTTTTTGCTCTCTCATGTTCTTATGGGAATCACACTCAATTTTGGCTCTTATTTGATTTGGATCTTGCAGTTTTGAGTGTCTAGTACCATCTCAGTTTGGTTCTCTTAATCCTAAGCCTTTCCCTACCCCTAAGCCATCTATTCTTGCACACAAGTCCCTTGTACACCTTGTGGGGGTGTTGTTTGGGGACGCGCGGGCCTGACTCTGTGTTCAACATAAATTCAGAGTTGAGGCCGGATAATCCATCCCTGGCGGATTTCGTCTTAAAGGGCAGGGATCGGGGGGAAGGGCTCATAACGAGCAACACTTCTCCCCCAACCCTCTCCTCCTCCTCAGCCGCCGCCTGCCGTCCTCCACCCTCCCTAGAGCCTCTCCGGCCACCGGATTTTCCGGGCCTCCCCGGATCTTCTTCTCCGTGCCTTCGGATA
Organism: Avena insularis; assembly: GCA_023614405.1. Classification (NCBI taxonomy): domain Eukaryota; kingdom Viridiplantae; phylum Streptophyta; class Magnoliopsida; order Poales; family Poaceae; genus Avena; species Avena insularis. Next base: position 478,443,573 of record CM042686.1, on the reverse strand, counting down.
CCTTCTCCTTCGCATTCTTCCTCCAATGAGTGAGGGTAACTCCCTCTCTCCCCATCTTTGGCTAGATGTGTTATTTGTTGGGTGGAACGCTGTCTAGAAGGATGTTGTTTTCGCATAGAAATCGTAGTCTTGCAGTTTCTAGGCCCGATCTACTTTTTTGCATTCAATCTAGGTGAAGTCGAAAATTTCTGCCACGGCCGGATTATCCGCCCCTGGCCAGGCCGGATAATCCGGCCTGACAGATTCAACTCTGGTTCAGTTTCACCATGGAGTGTGCATTGAGTAGATTTGGCTTATGAACTTTTTGACTACTTTTTCCATGCTCTCTCCTGGACTTGTGTGTATGCTTATCCCCATGCTATCACTCTTGTTCTCCTCACAAGTGGTTCCAGTGTTCCCAAGACCTACAAGCGCCGCCCTCGCGGTAAATACTTCCGAGACGACGGACATGGTAACTTAGTGGACGAGGTTGAGTTGAGGAGAAGAAAGAACGAAGAGAAGCGAATGGTTGAACAAGCAAAGAGAACTAGAAAGGGAGTGTCCAAAAGGAAGGGCAAGGAGCCCAAGATCAACTACAAGGCTTTGGATGCAGTCACCTATTCCTCCATCCCTCACCGTGATTTGTGTGTAGAGTTGCCTCGTGATGATGAGCTAGGGGATGCTCGTTTTTGGTGTGCTGAACAGAAAGGTATTTATGAAGATGTGTATGCCATGCTGAACATTAGGCCGATGCACCCGCTAGTTCTTGCTGAGGCTTTCGAGAAGGCCCACCTTGTGGATGCAATGTATGTGGCTAAGAGGATGGGGCTGCACCATCTCATGTCTCTCCAGTGCTCTTATGACTCAGAGGTGGTGAAGCAGTTCTTTTCCACTTTGGTTATTTGTGGAGATGAGCATCGCACTATGAAGTGGATGACTCATGACAGGCCTATGTCTGCTGATTTCCATGTGTTTGTTGAGGTTCTTGGATACTCTTTCCATAGCAGGGATAGAGCCAGTGGCCACCGCATCATCACCCAGCTGAAGCCCAACAAAGATGCAGCTCTCTCTCCTTGCACAGTGGACAATGGCATTGTGGGCACTCTGGCTGGTATTGCTCCTATCTATGCTTCCTTAGTGGGCCTCTTCCGTGACTCCATCACTCCGAGTGGGGGCAACAATGACAGCATCCGTGGTCACCTTGTCCAGCTCCTTCAATTTTCTCATGAGGTGGCCTCGTGCGAGGACGAGTCTGTGCAATACAGGCTGAATGTCATGGACTTCATCTACCATGAATTAACTGATGCTATGTTCAACCGTTTGTCCATCCACTATGCACCCTACATTATGATGCTCATAAGGCACCTGCTTCCTTCTAAAGAGTTCAACATTGATTCTGTGCATAAGGCCAAGAAGATCTACACCAAGGTTCGGAAGACCTCTCACCCCTCCTCCGCTCCTGAGGGTCTCATGAGGGATGCTCGCACGCCCCCAGTGCCTCCCGTTGCCCGTGAGATCAAGCAGCTGAACTGGTTCCAGTGGCACATCCTTTGCATGGGCGTGGACACACGCAAGGGTCAGTACGAGGCATACAAGCATCGCCATGAGTTGGCTCACTCCCAGCAGCTCATCCTTCACCATGTGTCCGGTGCTTCTGGTGACCCCCCGGCTCCTACTCCTTCCACACCATATGCTCGGTGGAACTCTTCTTCCGGGCTGAACTATGGATAGCGGGAGCGTCACTTGTTCCCTTCTACGGCCACTTCTGATGATGAGGATGATGACACCGAGGAGCTTGAATACAAGGACGGGGATGGAAACGAGGACAGGGACGTGGATGAGGACTATGAGTGATCCTTGGGGTGCTAGCATCGCTCTTCTCCCTTTTTGGTGTCTCGATGCCAAAGGGGGAGAAGTAGTTCTATTAGGATCTTCGAGGATTTGCATGGGTCAGGCATAAGCACTTGCATTTTTCTATTCGTCGTTCTCTCGCTTATGCCCATTTAGCGTTGAACTTTAAATTTGTGATTTGTGGTTTGTTTGAGACTCTATGTTAGTGGTTGTCTGGATTTATCTCATGGATTATGCTTATGGATTCATCTATTCATATCCTATTATGCTAGAAATCTTTATCAAGGAAGGCGCTTATATTGGTTATCACGGTGATAATTGAGGCTATTTCATGGATGCCTCTCTTCTACCTCGGTGGTATGATTATGTTGCGCATATGTCTATGGAATAGATTCACCTATTTGTGTGCATTTGTATTGAAAAGAAAAATTCTAATATGCACACATTGAGGGGGAGTCTCTTCCATGTTTATTGCTGGTTGTCTTGTGATGCTTTCCTGCAAATCCTAGTATTGTAGTCTAACACCAAAAAGGGGGAGATTGAAAGAGCATTTCATGTTTTCTTGTGTTTTGTGTGTTAGATAACAATACTGTGGAGATTATTCATGTGCGCTAAGTGTGCAGGAAGCTTTGGGGGGCCGGATTATCCGCCCCACCAAGGGCCAGATAATCTGGCCTACCTCATTGCTCAAAGGATGCCAAGGCGCGTCACTCGGAATCTGGTCGGATTTTCTCCCGGAAAATCCGAACTGGGGCAGTTTTTCTTCCCCAGGCCGGATAATCCGGCTGTCACATGGGCCGGATAATCCGACCCCTAGATTTTGAGCAAAGCATGCCAAGGCGTGTCGCTCGGAGTCCGGTCGGATTTTCTCCCAGAAAATCCGAACTGGGGCAGTTTTCCTCCCCAGGCCGGATAATCCGGCCTTCACATGGGACCGGATAATCTGGCCCCCAGAAGATGATCAAGGGCAAGCTCAGCGCGACGCTCTGATAGGGGCCGGACTATCTGCCGGATATTCCGAGTCTGGGGCGGAGTTTTCCCCAGGCCGGATAATCCGGCCCCCAAAGTCTCCAACGGCTGGTTTTGGAAGGCGGTATAAATACCCCTTCTTCCCCAACATTCAGAACTCTTGATTCATTCGAAATTGTTCAGACATTGTGCAAGAGCTCCCATTCTAGATCTCCCACTTCAACCACCCGAAGGCTTCGATCTTTGGGGGAATTGAAGGAGGAGAGAATCATCATCGTCATCACGAATCAAGCGCATCAACTCCTCTCCATTCATTTGGAGAAATCCCTGATCTAGTATTTGAAGGGAATATGCCCGAGAGGCAATAATAAAGTGGTTATTATCTTATTCCTTGTTTATGATAAATGTTTATTTTGCATTCTATAATTGTAGTGATAGGAAACATCAATACATGTGTGTTTAATAAACAAATAAAAGGTTCCTAGTCATGCCTCTCTTATAGACTAGCTCGTTGATTAACAAGATGATCAAGGTTTCCTGATCATGGACATTGGATGTTGTTAATAACGAGATCACAACATTGGTGGAATGATGTGATGAACATTCATCCGAAGTATAGCATTACGATCAGAGTCATTATGTTTATATTGCTATAACATCATACGAAGTAATCTTAGTCCTTAGACCATGAGATCATGTTAATTGCTAACACCGGAAGAGTATCTTGATAACATCAAACGTCACACCGTAATGTGGTGACTATAAAGGTGGGTTCGATTACTGAAGGTGTTATGTTGAGGCTCATGGATCAAGAGTGGGATTTGTCCATCCTGATGACGGATAGATATACTCTGGGCCCTCTCGGTGATATCACATTGAAATAGCTTGCAAGCAAGTGATGTGATCACTAGAATGTTATATCACGAACGAGAAAGAGTGCATGTCGATGCGAGATCAAACAAGGTATGGAGATACCGATGATCGAATCTCGGACATGTAAGATAGCGCGGGCCAAAGGGATTGAGTTCCTAGCGTGCAAGGTTCTCACGATCACCGAAGTCAGCGTTGAATGTGTAGGAGTCATTATGGATCTCCGTGTCACGGTGCTAATTATTGATCGGAGAGGGGTCTCGATCATGTCTGCATTATTCGTGAACCGTAGGGTGACACACTTAAGGGATACCGACACCATTTGGAGCAAATATGTTTTAGATAAAGATTTAATAAAGCTCTGGAATTATTTCAATAGACACCGAAACTGTTTCGGGTGAAATTGCTGAAATTGGTTCTGCATGTAATATTGAAATGTTGCAGGGGGTTTTATGTGAATGTTTGTTAACTAAAGTAATTAACAAAATTCTGAATAAAAAATAGTAAAAGAGTTTTATTAAATGAGAGAGCATTAAATTTGGAGAAATTTAATGCATTTAAAGTGGAGACTTTAAAAGAGAATGTGAAGGGGCAAATTTATGTGGAGGGAGTTACCACCACATGAATGGAGGAGGTGAAGAGTCACCTCCTCCATGCGCCGGCCATGAAGGAGGGGAACCCCCCTCCTCCTATAAAAGGCCACCCTCTCCTCACTTCTCACACACACCTCCTTGTGAAGGATCTCTCTCCCCCTCTAGTATTATTTCCCCATGGTCTCAGATTAGCGAGATACATGTTCCCGGTGGCTTTATCTGGAAAGGAGTTGTTGCTTCCGCTGCTTTGCTGGAGCGAGGGATGGAGGTTGTCGGGGTACCGGACGTGTGTGCGATCACGGATGCACCGCTGCTTTACGGTGCTGGACTTGGTGGTGCTGGAGCTGGATCTGATGGACGTGCTGGAGCCGGACCTGCTGGAATTCATCACGATCTTGAGATCGGCAAGTGTAAAACTAAATCAACCACGAGTTCCTACTCGTTAACAAAACTCGTTGTCTTCGAGGGTAAGTTATCCATGGATGTATGTCCACCCGTTGCTCTGTACCTAGTAGATAGATCTTGGCGTGTAGTTCACACCGTAGGAAATTTTTTGTTTTCTATGCTGCGGACCCAACAGTATTCTTGTCAATATCTAGATCTTGTTCTTTGTTATTGATAACTTGTTCTTGTGGTGGCTTATTGTCATTACAGGAGCCTCCAAGTTGATTGTGGAGTTGTGCCCCGCTAGTTGTGTAAAGGCACCGGTGCCCGCCTCGAAGGGTCCCTATAGTGGAAAGGTGGTTCAGGCCTTTGGTGGTGGGATCCATCGGAGAACAGGGTGAGGCCTATTGTGGCATGGTGGTGTTAGTACCGCCCACCCCTCCAACGCAGACGTACTTCCCTTAACAAGGAAGGAACTGCTGTCAAACAAATCATGTGTCTCCGCGTGCTTCACTATGGTTAACCCGTTCCTCTTCCACTTGCTCTTTACTCGCTAGTAGATAGGTTTGCATATAGGGAAATTCCACCTAATAGTTTATCTAGAGAATTTACCCTTTGTGCTAAGCCTAAAATTGAAAAAGCATTAAAATTTGAAGTAGCACCTATTCACCCCCCCCTCTAGGTGCCCATACGATCCATTTCACTCTCAAGGAGACTCTTAGCCGCACTCCTATCATGGGTGTTTTGACATTCTTCAATAAATTCATCGGTCATCTCTATATAACCGTCTTGAATATCATAGCTTTCTATAGACTCAGGTGAACTAACAGGTGTAGTAGTGTCTTCATTAGGAGTTTCAGTATTTCCAGCTATAGTTCTAGCAATCGTAGCATCTAGGATAGGACCTAATGAACTACTCTTATCAAACACAGTAGAAGCAGCATCATAAGTATCAGAAGTTTCAGATTCAGCAGTAGTAGCAGTGTGTGTAACATGTGTATGTGGTGGTGTAACAAGCTTACTCATAATAGATGGTGAATCAAGAGCAATAGAGGTGTTCAGAACCGTACCTCTTCTTGTAGTGGATGGTAAAATGGATGGATAGCAACGAACAATAGTGATTCCAAGTGAACTTGATAAATAAAGCTATGCTCCTCAGAAACAGCGCCAGAAAATAGTCTTGATGACCCACAAGTATAGGGGGTGTATTGTAGTATTTTCGAGGGAAGTGAAACCCAATTTATTGATTCGACACAAGGGGAGCCAAAGAATATTTATAAGCCTTAACAACTGAGTTGTCAATTCAGCTGCACCTAGAAACAATCTTGCTCATAGCAGTTTATCAGTAGCAACAGTTTTATGGTAGTGATAGTAAAGTAGCAGCAGTAGTAAAAGTAAAACAGTAGTAACAGTAGCAGTAAACAGTAGGATTAAATCGCGGTAGGCATAGGGATGGATGGACGAGCGTTGCATGGACAAGACAATTCACATGGCAATCAAGACATAGGGCAATTGCAGATAAATAAGATAAAGCATCTAAGTACTAGATAATCATAGGCATGTGTTCCATATATAGTCATACGTGCTCGCAATGAGAACTTGCACAACATCTTTTGTCCTGCCAGCCCGTTTGCAGCGGGGCCTCAAGGGAACTACTGGCAATTAAGGTGCTCCTTTTAATAGAGCACCGAAGCAAAGCATTAACACTCCGTGAACACATGTGATCCTCACATCAAAGCCATTCCCTCTGGTTATCCCGATTGCTGTCACTTCGGGGCCATTGGTTCCGGACAAAAACGTGTGTATACAACTTGCAGGTAAGAACATAAACAATACTATCATAATGAATCAATAACATGTTCAGATCTGAAATCATGGCACTCGGGCCCTAGTGATAAGAATTAAGCATAACAAGTTGCAACAAAGTCAAAAAGCACTAATGAAAGATACTAGCCACCATGCCCTAACAATCTGATGCCATTACATGAACAATCTCATCCAATCCCTACCATCCCCATAGCCTACAGCGGGGGATTACTCACTCATAAATGGGGGAAACATGGATGGTCGATGGAGAAGCGATGGTGGTGATGATCTCCTCCAATTCCCCGTCTCGGCAGGGTGCCAGAATGGAGTTTCTGATGCTGTTTCACGGAATCTGGTGGTGGCGGCGGAGCGGAACTCCTTCTAGAAAAACGTCGAACCCCTCCCCCGGTTTTTAGGTCAGGAGGCAACTTATAGGCGAAGAGGGAGGCCGAGGGGGTAGCCGAGGCGGCCACACCACCCCCAGGCGTGGCCTGGCCTGGCCCACGCGGCCAGGTGGCATGGGCCCCTCGTGGCCCTACTCCGTCTCGTCTTCTGGCTCCGTGAGTCTTCTGGTGAAATAGGATTTTTGGCATATTTTCCGGGATTTTTCCTGATAGTTGATTTTCTGCACAAAAACTAGACACCAAGGTAATTCTGCTGAAAACAACGTTAGTCCGTGTTAGTTGCATCCAATTCACACAAGTTTAGAGGAGAAACAATAGCAAAAGTGTTCGGGAAAGTAGATACGTTTTGGACGTATCATCATGCTCACTACTTTTATGGCTTTTAAAACTCGTGACTATAATATGCTACCAAAATTCTTCTTCTCATAGTTTAATCAATACTTTTATTGGTGTGGAAGTCCCTAAAATCATGACAGCTGTACAAGTATCATAACACTCAACCTAATTCAATCATCTAATATAATAATCATGAATCAAAAGATAACTTCAAATATCATAAAGTCTCGAAACTCAACGATTATAAATCTTCTCTTGAATAGAAAGGATCTCGAAGTTTATGTAACTTTTGTAAATTCTGGAATTAAAACTTAACATGCATGCAGGAAAGTAAACATGCTAAAACTGTAAGATAGATTACAAGGTCCTCATAAATCCCCCAAGCTTGGAATCAAGCTGGTGAGATCAACTAACCCCTTGCAATTACTTACGACTTCTTGGGAGTAAAGAAGTCATCATCTTATTCTCCTTCCTCCGCCTTGAGGCTGCAGGCATGAGAAATACATGCGAATCAAGTGGTCATGTCTATGATGCTAGCATGCAGTTCTGTAATTATTTTTCTTAACGTCTTCTTGTCATCAGCCATATCCATGCTGATCTTGGTTAGGAGTTGAACTCTACCTTCGATGTCATTGGCCTTCTTTTAGAGGTATTTACCCATCATCCACTAAGAGTCAACTCCTTACCCAATAGTTTCAACACAAGCTTTGGAAATCTTTTCAATATTCTCAATCTTTTCCCGAATCTCATCCCGTTTTTGCTCTTTTCGAGAAGAGGATCCCAGAGGAGCTTTGAGAGAAGATCCACGAAGGTTATACCTTTAGGGGTTGAGTGGAGATTCTCCTTTGTTCTTCCTTTGTTCTACGTGCCTGAGCATCTCCAACTTGCACGGAAACATATCTTTCCAGTTAGGGAGTTGAACCACTCGAGTAGACTCTTGGGTTGAGGAGGACAAAGTATCCCTCTCGGATCCCCTTCTTTTGGCTTGCTATAGGAACATCTTCCTTCTTGGTCCAGATCTGCTTGATATGAAAAGGCTGCATAGTTCTTGAGCAATCAAGTGAGATCTGAGATGTCATGGTAGAAAGCAAAGAAAGAAAACTCAAGATCTAAAATACGATGGTGAAAGACAAAGAAAAAGAAAGAGGAGAGGTTCAAATAAAAGGGAAAACCCTAGATAAAAGGGTTGGAGTCAGTCACGGGTAACGGTACGAGCGGGCCCTGTCCGTACCATGTGCCTGTACTGACGTCTTACCGACTTTTATCCTTTTTTTGGACACAATAATCAAACACGATGAACGAGCGAGGAAGAAAACAGGGCTAGTAACGACCACTAGTACGGGCGAATCTGCCCATACGGCCCAGTTGTACCGAAATGCAAGAAAATGAATGCGAGGTTCCACTGTTTAATGACCACCGGTATGGGTGCATCTGCCCGTATGACCCACCCTTACCAGGTCGGAAAATGGTTCAGAAAAATCGGAAAAATGAAGGGAACGCAAAGAACAAAATTAAACGAACTAAAAGGATTTCAGAACAACAAAAATTAAGCAGCCAAGATATTGTTACCTCCCTTTACTATATTCCTCGGCTGAGATTAAGGAGATTAGCTCCACTGTGTCAACTTCCCCAACTCTAGAGTTCTTGAAACGCTGCACATTAACAATCCAGGATGAAGAAAAGGGTGTAGTATTTTTCAACTTTACTACTCCCAAAGGGTATGCCTCCTCAACTTCATCAGGTCCTTTCCACCTGGATTTTAATTTACCTACGAAAATCTTAAGCCTAGAGTTGTAGAGTGAAATTCTATCTCCAGATTTGAATTCCTTATTCTCTAACTTTCTATCATGCCATTTCTTTACCTTTTCCTTGAATATCCTAGCATTTTCATAGGCCTCATTTCTGAGTTCATCCAAAGCATGAATATCTAAGAGTCATTTTCCCCCAGCAGTTTTAAAATCAAAATTCATAGTTTTGATAGCCCAACAGGCCTTATGCTCTAGCTCTAATGGAAGATGACAAGTTTTACCATAGACCATCTTGTATGGAGTCATTCCCATTGGATTTTTTAATGTTGTGTGATACACCCATAATGCATCATTAAGCTTCATAGCCCAACCCTTTCTTGATCTATTCATCGTCTTCTAGAGTATGACTTTAATTTTATGGTTGGACAGTTCCACTTTCCCACTAGTTTGTGGGTGATAAGCTGAGGCTAGTGGATGATCAACTCCATATTTTGAAGTATCTTTCTAAAAGTACCTTTCGTAAAATGAGTTCCACCATCAGTAATCAAAAATCGAGGTACTCCGAACCTGGGAAAAATGATGTCCTTGATCATTTTCATAGAAGTGGCTGCATCCACAAGAGAAGTGGGTATAGCCTCTACCAACTTAGTAACATAATCAATAGTAACAAGAATATGAGTATAACCATTAGAGGGGACAAAATGCCCCATAAATCCATTCCCCATACATAAAATGGCTCTATTACTAGATTATATTTCATAGACATTTCCTGCCTTCTGCCAATGTTATTCATACATTGGCAAGCGTCGCAATTCCTAACATATTCATGAGCATCTTTAACCAAGGTAGGATAGTAAAAGCATGACTGCAAGACTTTGGCTGCCATACGATCACTAACATGATGTCCTCCATAAGGACTATCATGACAAGCCTTGAGAATGGCTCTCACCTCGTGGTCAGGTACACATTTCCTAATTATCCCACCAATACCATGCTTGTAAAAATAACAGTCGTCCCCAAAAGTAATGTTTTAAATCATTAATGAATTTATTTTTTTGATTGTAATCTATTCATTTTGGTAGAAACTTTCCTACAAGGAAGTTAGCATAATATGCAAACCAAGGGTCGCGAGACTCTATAGCTGCTAGATATTCTCCTGGTAAAGATTCGTTAATGGGAATGGGGTCTTATGTGATACCTTCCATACGTGATAGATGATTGGCAACGGGATTATCCTTACCTCTCCTATCCACTATTTGCATATCATATTCTTGGAGTAACAATACTCATTTAATTAGATGGGGTTTAGCATCTTTCTTAACAAGAAGGTGTCTCAAAGCCTAATGATCTATATGAAATATTACTTTTGAATTGATAATGTAGTGTCTAGATTTATCACAAGCAAAAAGCACAGCTAAAAATTATTTCAGTTGTTGCATAATTTATTTGATCCTCATTAAAAACTCAACTAGCATATTGAATGACGTTTAGGTTCGATCCATCTCTTTGTCCCAGAACAACCCCAATAGCATAGTCACTAGCATCATGCATAATTTTGAATGGCTCGTCCCAGTTTGGTGGTTGTATAACTATGCAGAAACTAGTGTTTTTTTCAATTGTTCGAAGAAATCAATGAAATTTCTATCAAAGTAAAAAAGGGTAACTTTATCTAGGATATGAGCTAAAGGAGCAGTTATCTTAGCGAAGTCCTTAATGAAGCACTTATAGAAACCAACGTGTCCAAGAAAGTTTTTTACCACTTTTATGTCTTGCGGAATAGGTAACTTTTCTAAAGTAACAAGGTTTGAACTATCAACCTCAATCCCTTTTTCAGAAACTTTATACCTAAAAACTATACCTTCTCTTACCATAAACCGGTAATGCTCCCAATTGAGAACCATCTTAGTCTGTCTACATCGCTGTAAAACTCTATTAAGATTGTAGAGGCATTGCTCAAAAGCGGTTCCATACATAACAAAGTTGTCCATGAGAACTTCCATGGAGCTTTCCACAAAATGTCAAAGATTTTCAAAACACACGGTTGAAAAGTAGTAGCCGCGTTACATAAACCAAAAGGCATTAGTCGATAAGCATATGTTCGTAAGGACAAGTGAAAGTAGTTTTTTCTTGGTCTTCATGCTGAATAGTGATTTGAGAGTAACCCGAATAACCATCAAGAAAACAGAAGTGAGAATTACCAGACATCCTTTAGATGACGCTATTCATGAGAGGTATTTAATTATGATTTTTTATTGTTTCCCTGTTTAGCTTCTTAAAGTCTATACATATTTTATAACATGCTATTGTTCTAGCGGGAATTAATTAATCCTTATCACTATTAATTATAGTTATACATCCTTCCCTAGGTATACAATGAGTTGGGCTTACCCATTTGCTATCTGAAATTGGATAGATAATACCACTGTCCAACATACGTATCACTTATTTTCTTACTACCTCTTTCATTTTGGGATTCAAACTTTTTGATTATCAATACATGGTTTAGCATCCTCAGTCATATGTATCTTATGAGTTACTATGGAAGGATCTATCCCTTTTATGTCGCTAAGAGTGTATCCAAAAGCTTCACGTTGTTTGGCAAGTACTTCTAACAATTTCTTATTTTCTTCGGGAGAGAGCTTATCATCTAAAATTACAGGACACTTACCTTCCTTATCTAAGAATTCATACCTGAGCCCCGGAGGGAGAGGTTTTAAAACAAGAGGTGGTGGATCCTCATCCCCTTTTCTTTCAAGTTCTTCAAATTCGTCTCTAAGGCGAGTCTCAATTTCTGGTGCGGCGTTGATGATTTTATCCAAATCTTCTTTTGAAGAGTCTTTTGAGAGTGAATCATTACCTACAAACTCCTCTCCAACTTGGATTGTGGAGTACCAAAATAGATTACTACCAATTCTCCAATAGTTCTCTCCTATTTAACTTCAACTTTATTTTCATAAGGCAACTTTGTGAATTGACTGAAATTAATTTCTAAAACTTCTTCCCCAAACTATAAAGACAAAACTTGTTTCTTGTTATCAATATCAATGTTCATAGAGCTATAAAAACGGTTACCAAAAATGACCGGGAAAAAGGAGTTCAAAGGCATTTCAATGATATGAAAATCAACTGGGTATACAAAAGCTCCCACAGAAATGCAGGCATTGCGAAGTATCCCATGAGTTTGCTGCAAAGTTCGGTTAGAAAGCATAGAAGTAACTTTTGATGGCTCAAGGTCTGGTTCATCAAGATGGCATCGTAACTCTTCATAGATTGTGTAAGGCATAATGTTAATGGAAGATATTAAGTCACAAAATCCTACATAAGTAGTTCCCCCCAAACAAAAAGGGATTTTTAGTTGACTTCTATTTTTACAGTCAAACTTGTCTCTTATCATTTCAGAAGATTCTTTACTCACTACCATTAATTCATCCTTGAACACCTCAGTTCCAAAAGTTCTTTTAATATCCCAATGTTCTTTTTAATGGTTCCCATGTCCTTAGTTAACCTTCCTATCCTTTTATTTCTTTCACCCTTACTCCCTATTATTTTTGTGAGAATAGTTTCCTCCTCGTCTAACATTTTTCTGCATTTGCGAGTATTTGTCCCCGTGGCAAGTTTTAGGGGGCTTCTCCTCCACAGGCGGTGTGTAGTGTTCCCATTCTTTTAGGATCTGCAGATATTCAACATGATTTTTAACAATTTGAACAATCTTACGAGGGTCAAGGTTGAAATTTATAAGCATTTTTTCTATTTTACCCGAAGCTAGAAATCTTCTCAAACAATTATACTCTATAGTATTTTATTTATTAAGTTCAGCCCCACAATATGTTTTTTCTATCCTATGCACTGTGTCTAGCAAATTGAGGCTCTTTCAACACTAAATTTAGTAAATGACATTGGCAAGGGAGTCGAGTTTATTTCTATTATTAGTGCTCAAACCTGCATAGAAGATATGTATTACCAACCAAGGCGGGAAGTTGTGGTGGCGGTAACGATCGAGCAATCCCCTAAACCCTGTGTATCCTTCATGCAAGCTTTCTTCATGTTTTTCTTTAAAATTTGTGATCATGCGTCTCGCTCCAAGAGTTATTATCCCGGGACAGAAATCAACTAGGAATGAAGAGGCTAAGCTCTCCCAGGAGTTAGTAATATTTTTAGGACTTTGAATTTACCAAGAACGGGCCTCATCAATAAGAGTTTGAACAAAAAGAGCAGATTTAACCTCATTCTCAGTCAGTATATCAAAACGAAAAGTCCCATAAGTATCTTCAAAAAATCCTACATGCTCATGCGGATTTTCCGTACAGTCCCCAGCAAACTTTTTAGCATGCAAAAGATCCAAAAGCATGGGGTTAATATCATACCCTCTCGGGTTATTGGATTTTAAATAAGCGTCCATGGGCGAGCCAGAATTCTTTATAGCCTCCAGTTGGATTATATGTTGGTACTCACCCATGGTGTTTACCTAAAACTAGTAAATAGCTTTAGTAAAACAATTAGTTGAATAAGCAACTAAGAACAAAGACCAAAAGCGCTTAGCTCCCCAGCAACGGCGCCATAAAATAGCTTCATGGCTACAAGTGCACATATCAATTGTAGCTAGTTCCGAAATAAGAGTATCGTACCCATAGAGAGCTATTTGGTTAAGATCTTTATGCCCCTCATCACTTTCCACCAAAGGATACTTATAAGTTGCCTTTGATCTCAAGTAAAGGGTGTTTAAAAGGTTATTGGTTGAGTGTAGAAACGTAATTAAAACAAGTAAAAGAAAGCAAGTAACAACGTTGTGTGAAAATGTGGTTAAACTCAATAGGGCTAAAACGTTCTTGGGGATGTAGTATACACCACTGGCATGATATTATTATTATTAATTAATATAACATACTTCTTGTGTCATGATATATGTGGAGAGAACTCCATAATAATGTTCACTACAAGGCTCGTAGGAAGCCACTTTGTTGAGCCAAGAATAAGGTCAACTCTAAATAACTATCATGATGTCTGAGAGCAATCACCCATACAAATCACCGCAATTAAGGGTCTCCCCGTGGATATTGTAATTATCTTAGAAAGTCTCTCTTTATCCTCCTTTGACTGTGTAGGTTGCTAGCCAGCGCCAACTATCACGAAGCTCTCTGGGGACACTTTCAAACACGTTCAAAGAATTTCTCCCTCACTTTAGTCCCAAAAGCAAATGATATGTGGCCGACTACACATACCATATAAAGAGAGAGATCAAACACAAATCATAAATCTATCATAGATCAACCAGTCATATGGACACAAGAATAGATCATCTTTATTACAACTTCATAATAGTGGGGTTTCTCCATATCCCCAAGAATGAGGAAAAACTACTCACACATGGAAGCAATCAACGATATCATCATAATCAAATGGATGGATAAAAGTACAAGGATAAATCTAGTGTAAACCATAATTGAATCTGGATTACAACAAGATATAATAGATGCGATATGGGGGTAGTAATGGTGATGAAGATGCCGCGGTTGATGATGAAGGGGATGATGCGGTGTCCTCCAATGATCCATGAAGCAACAGGGATTTGCCCTTCTCCAAGTTCCTCCTTCATATCCCTTTCTGGTGTGGTTTTTCGTGGTTCTAGGTTGCTATGAATGTCGGAACTCTCCACCGTCTTTGCCAGGAGAGAATATTTGACAAGGCGGACGGCTTTCCACGTGGTACGGGCGGACGGTACGGGCGGGCTCCACCCGTACCACTGGTCTTTATCGCTGCAGATACTTTCCTCACGTTTGGTATTCTCCCAGGTGCGAAGGTAAATCAATAAAATGACTTTTATCACTTAAAAATATCATATTATAATATAAAATGCAGTTCCAATATATATGTTTATAAAGACTTAGTAATTCGGGATCCTGTTAAAACAAGGACAAAAAGGTACACGCAAATGCAATGAAATACCAAAATCTCTATTCTATTATGCAAAAACAAAAGATAAATATACTTCAATTTTGGACTCATCATGGATCTAGATAGTGCATCAAACATTCCTCTTTAATGGACTTGCTACGCTCATGCTCAACCGTACCTTCTTAACCCTCTCTAGATTTTGGAGCAATTTATGACATCATCAAGAGGGGAACTATTTTAAAGAGCTGAAGATATCCGGTAAAATAAATGGAGTCGGCATCTACATTAGTTGCAAGGGAAGTGAAGTTAAAGAGTAGAGAGTAGATAAATCCTAGATATATGACCTATTTCTGTGGAACATTATTATAGCAACAATCACAAGCCAAATAGTATTTGAAGTAGATTTAGTCATAGAATAGTCTAGGAGTTGCTATTTTTGGTTTTCTATTGTAAAGATACTCCATCAATATATTGATGAAGTTATCTGGATCTTTTGTAATATACTAAAGTATAATCTATATTCATGCCTTGGACCTACGATGTTTCAGTTGTACCACTCGAAGGGATGTAATATTAGTGGAATGGTATTTCATTAGTGTTATGTCAACGACTTGCATACTACACCATGTAGTGGTATGTTGTGTCACCGTAGTTATGTAAGTCATGAATCCCATCATATACATGTTCCTTCGACACGGCTATTTACTTCGGAGTCCTTCCATTGTGCATTTGTAAGCCTCAATGATCTAACCAATGGTGTAATTTCAACCTGTCCTAGTTCTGTTTGTGCTGTCATCGAGAATGGCATCTTTTTTTTGCGGGGGATCGAGAATAATGGCACCTTGAAGCATAACGTCTATTTTTAGGTTGCCACGTATACAAGGGAACCAACTCTCTGGGTTGGATGGACACTTTTGAATTATGATTCTCTAATCCTACACTTCTTCGTATTGTTCTTAATTCACATCTTAAGAAAGGAAAACTTGGGGAGAGAGTTTGAGATTTACTTCATCAAGAAAAACCATTTTGAAGCCTATATATCTTGATATGTTACTCTTGGAGATTTGGTATCTTCGAGAAACCTATGGATTTGACTAAGAGATTCGATCTCATGGAACCTCTTCAGAAAAGTTTGTGAAGGTTCTAGAGGATCACATCAATATCCACCATGAATGATTTGATGAATTCTCCGTGAACTTAGCTTGGGGGTGTAGAGGTGAAGTCTAAGTGATATCGGGGAAGTGCATAAGCCTCTTCAACAAAGACATAGAGTCATGCCAACAAATTGAACTTCGGGGTATGTCCTATATCTTCTTTTCTAACCTTTTACTTACAAGTATGTTTAACTTTGTTCTTGTTTTTGATAGGTCTCGCTAGTTTATTAGTATCTTCACTCTTAATCGCTTCAACCTTGCATATGCAATAACAAATTTGATCATTTCCATTCATCCCTTCTAGTTGATAGACCTTGATCTTTAACGCTCTGCCCTACTATCTTATGATTGGTCGGTAAATAAAGACAAGTAGAATGTGTCTTATGTTATCCAATGCCAAAGTACAATTCTGTCCGTTCCAAATTGGACGATGTCTAAGTTTTTTGCGTGCAAATTCGCACAATTGTCACGCCATCAGGTTACAAGGATCTTCCTTTTTATGTTTGTGAAAAATAATAAATGGGATAAAAACTGTCACAAGTAAGAGTATGTGTGACAATATTTTGTAGACGAAGCAAACATTGTGGCAATGTCGAAACTAAGGAAGAACAAAAGTGAGTTAAACTCACTCCTATGGTGGCAATGTTGAAACATTATGGCACATGATTGCTGACATTTCTGACATTTTTAGATAAAAAGGTTTCGCCCGATTTTATTATGAAAACAACAAGCTACAAGGTTCATCGCCAAAAGCACATGATCACCACCCCTCAGGTTTACAAAATAGAAACATGCATGAGTAAACTAGAAAGAGAAAATTGCGACTTCAATGACTATCTTCCTCCCTATCACAGATCTTGGTATCCATATCCATGGCACCCAACTCTTCTTTGCATTGAGGATGTCTGTAGCAACCCGCTTCAAGAACTTATATAAACACAGGCGTGAGTTTTGCATCCTGTTTCACCTGCAGGGAACTTATATACAGGCCATGTCAACCTTAGAGATGAGCATGTCCGAGAGAAACATGTAGCTAGTACTGTTATTAGTTTCTTATATACCGAGACGTACATATTCAGAATCAGAGTGCACGATAGAGCGGACTCATGTTTTCCGTGCAAGGCGCGTATATGTATGCATGTACCATTTTAGTTTGGGAAAAATAATAAATGGGGTAAAACTTGTCCCATGTAAGAGTAAGGTGTGACAAATATTTTGCAGAATCGAGGTGAACATTGTGGTGATGTCGAGACTAGTAGGGAGAAAAAAAGAGAGGTAAACTCACCCGTATTGTGGCAATGTCGACAAACTGTGGCGCATGATTGTTGACATATTCGAGAAGATTTTTAGATAAAAGGGTTTCACTCCGGTTTTATCGATGAAACCAACAAGTTATA
Organism: Avena insularis; assembly: GCA_023614405.1. NCBI lineage: Eukaryota > Viridiplantae > Streptophyta > Magnoliopsida > Poales > Poaceae > Avena > Avena insularis. The sequence goes on along the minus strand of CM042686.1, from coordinate 478,426,190 downwards.
TGGTTAAATCGTCAAAAACACATGATCACCATCCCTCAGGTTTACAAAACAGCGCAAGACATGCGTAAACTAGAAACAGAAAAGTACAGCCTCGACACTATCTTCCCGCCATAGATCTAGGTATCCACGGGTATTTTTTTCCAAATCTGACCTTTTTGCGAAACTTCAACCGAATTTGATCTCTCTCGAAACTAATTCGGAATCTGACCTCTGGGATCGGCCCCATTTTAAACGGAGCCGATGTTAGATAGGTCGGCGCCAACACGTGATAACAAGAGGGCAACCTAGGGAGGTCGGCGCCGTTTTAAATGGAGCCAACATCGGCGTCGTTTTAAATGGAGTTGACCTCCTTCGGTTCGGTTTTCTGATATGTTGGCGCCGACCTGTACAACTTCGGCTCCATTTAAAATGGCGTCGACCCTAGGGGTCAGATTCCGAATTAGTTTCAATGAGGCCGAATTAGTTTCAATGAGGGGTCAGATTTAGTTAGAGTTTTTAGATTTGGCAGATTTGGCAAAAAATACTATCCACGGCACCCAACTCCTCCTTGCATTGAAGATGTCCTTAAAAACTTGAACGTTGTGGCCTGACATCAGTAGAGTGCGGGGACAAGTAAAAGAGACCTGGGTTAGGGATTAGTAGATTGAATTTTGCGTACTTTGTCACTGAGTTAGCAATATCTTCAAGTAAGATCGATCATGCTTTTTTGTTGTTGTTGAGGGAAAGAGATCGATAATGGTTAGTGCTAAGATATTGCGGAGGAAATTGCATTGAATGGCACGTACGTAGGTATGTGTAGTGCCATCGGTTGATTGGGAACGCATGTTATACGAGAAAAACCGTGGACTCGTTTGATTTATAGGATAGGAAAAATATAGAAATAAAAAAAACATAGGATTAAAATATCATGCCAACTTAAATCCTATAGAAAAAGGAATTGTGTTTGATGTAGCAAAGAAATTTTTTCATAAGTCTGGTCTAATATTTTTTTTCCTATAGAAATTGCACTACAGGATTCCTATAGGAATAGGATATGTTCCTATGAATCAAACAATTACATAGAAAAAATTCTCATAGGATTTAAATTCTATATAATTCCTATGCAATAAACAAGCCCTGTGGTTTTTCTTTGCACATACTCATTTTTCAGGACGCACGTACTTTGTCGGATGGAAAAGGATACTCCTCCCTCGGATGATGCAACGCTCGCGTCCTCCTCTTCCTACGAACGACACGCGTCCAACTCCTGGAGGAAGAAAACGACCGCACGTGTGAGGGCCCCACCGCGAGCTCATCTATTTCCTCTTTCTCCCTCATCTCTCACGCATCGCATCCCACGTCTTTTCCCCTTTCTCTCCTCCTCACGTATGTCCTTTCCCATGATCCGATGCCTACACGCTGCACCCCCAACCTCTGGCGAGTGGCAAGCTCCTACCTCCGCCGAGCGACGAGCTCCTACCTCCGCCGAGCAGTCAGAGGCTTGCCCAACACCACATCTATGCTGGTGTTGTAGACCTGCAACGACCGCTGAGGCGAGTGGGGATTCTCTGGTGCTGTGAACCAACGCTGCAAGCCACTGAGCACGAGTGCGGCGAGGCGGTGCTACCATGAGATGCAAGCAGGAACAGGAGACACCACGGACTGGCAGCTGAGTGGATATTTGGTCGTGCTGCTAAGGGATCTCGGAGATATGCTATAAGCGCCCGACGCCCTGCTACATGTGTGTGACGGCGCTGCTACAATCCCTCGATGGCCCTGCTACAAGCACCGGACGAAGCTGCTACATGCTCTCGGCGGCCGTGCTACTTGCGCCCGACGACGACGTTGCTATGTGCGCCCGTCGACGTTGCTACAAGCTCGCAACGGTGCTGCTACAAGCACGCAATGACGCTGCTACTTGTACCCGACGACCCTGCTACAAGTTCGCAACGGTGCTGCTACAAGCACGCGACGGCGTTGCTACGTGCGCCGGTCGATGCTGCTATGTGCGCCCGACGAACCTGGTATAGGCAAGCCGACGACGCTGCTACATGCGCACGAAGACGCTCCTACAAGAGCTACAGCCGGCCATGCTTCCACCGTACAGGACAGAGGATGCGGGCCGCAGCGTACGCCGACGACTTCTGCAGGCCGTGCTGTTGCGTCGCCTGCCGTCTCCTCCGTCGTCTTTCCCACACGTCAGAGCGAGAAGCCCACTCGCCTATTTTTTTCTACGATGTTGTGCCGGTTCAATACAGTAAAATTAGGGACAGAGAGAGAAAGACACGATTAGACGGTACAAATTCGTTAGATCCAGCGACTAGGGACCGGGGATAGGGGGTTTGATCCCTACGCATAGCTCTAACGTTATCAGATCGTTGACAGGCATCAGGAAGAAGCACAATAATTGGCCAAGAAAAATACTGCAGCCTACAGGGCGTCTCCCTGTTATTAACAGCTTCGGACAGTTTGTCGGGTGTGTTTTGCCTGGAATATATGTTTGTCTCTTGTCAGAGGACATGGTTGTGGTTTCTGAAGACAATCATTGTAGGTAGTTCAAGCCAATGATCTCGTTTAATTGGATCTGAGCTGCGTCTGAGTGCTGCAGATTCAAGATTTCAAGAGACAGGACCGTCGGTCAAGCTGCAATGCAAATGTCATGTTCCTTGTTCAACTTGTTGTAACGTGTATGTGAATAATATGGTTTCCTCCCAAATATACAAAATGATACTCCAGATTTGGTGAAACGTGGCTATTAGTTGTGATGCACTGATGCAGCAACAACTAGCATGGTCAACTAACAAGGCGCTCCAGATTTCAGATGTACCCTGCTCATAGTTTTTCTAGACCCGAATATATTTATTACGCAACTAATATGGTCGCATGATCGAATCAGGTCCCAGTCGTGAAATCATCGGCATCCTTTTGATGTGGACCGTTTAATATAAGGCTGGTCATAGTGGGAGTATCATATTACTAGTATCATGCATATGATACTAGTGTATGATAGTACCTCTCTAGTGGTTAGTATCATCTAGTAGTATCATAGTACTATTGTATTTAATTTTTTCTACAATCTCAATGCAATTGTGTGTATGAGATGTATTGGTCATTAAATTATCTAATTTCACGTGCTATAATACGGTATCATATTATGATACTACTAACACCTCTCTTTTAATTAATTGTAGTGTCATATCAGATTTTTGCCAAAGTGACATACATGATACTCCCACTAGGACTAGCCAAGCAACTATGCTGGTTTGGTACTGCTTTCAGATAATATTATGGTTAATTAAGTTGAAGTCTAACAATTTACAACAAAGACAGTTTGGCCGAGTGGTCTAAGGCGCCAGATTTAGGCTCTGGTCCGAAAGGGCGTGGGTTCAAATCCCACAGCTGTCAATATTATTTTTTATTTCGTAGGCATCCTTTGTTAATTTCTTGCGTGTTTGCCTTTCCTTTTCGCAAATGCGACCAAGGCGGACCAATTAAACAACTTTTTGAATTGGATTTTTTGTATGTTTGACTTGAACGTAATGAGTTTGGATTATCCTATCTCAAGGTGCTCTTGGTCAGTCGCGTTCATAGAGCACTAATTAAAACATGTTTCTATCTAGCCATGTCTAACTCCTCCCGTGAGAAAAAGAGAGGCAAAACCCTAATAGCCGCCGCAATCTGCCTTGTCCTCGCCGTATACGATCGGGAAACAACGAGTACACGCCTCCTCTGCTTGCCGCTCCGGCAGCCGGAGGGGGTGGGGACCTCAAACCTACCCTCGACGTAGTAGAAGGGTCCCTAAAGTTAAAGAGTTAGGTCAACCGACATGGCCATTATGGTAGCTATGGCGGCGTTGAGCGGGAGAAGAATAAGGTATTCCTCGTCGCCTCGTCCACCTCGTCGACGGTGATCTCGCCAGTGGCATTGAGGAGGGCGGGAATTCGTCTGGTCACCGCTTTCATGGAGTGGTGGACCTCGTCCAGTCTACGTGTGTTAGAGGTTTGGTGTTAGAAGATTCAGATCAATTCAAGGGTTTAATCGTGGGCGGCCGCGGGCGCGCTCGGCCTCCGGGCATTGATCCCCGTGGCTCCGTAGGTCTACTGGGTTGAGTTGTATTAGGTGTGCGCCGCTTTGGACGTTCTGGCTTGGTTGTACAGAACTCTCTTTTTTCTATCAATGAATCGAAACACAAAGCTTTTGCATTTTCGTGAAAAAAATTCAAGGGTTTAATAGCGACGACTTCGGCTCTATGACACTGGTCCTTAGGGGTATGTGCACGCCAACTTTCTGACTGTCATCAACAACGTCAGGACGGCTCCGGTAAGAGAACGGAGACAACGGCGCATCGACGACTTGCTCTGGCGGCAGTAGTGGTCGTTAGGTGGTCCAAAGATCTCGATGTAATTTTTATTATGTTTTGGATGCTTTGTACTTCTTGTGAACTCTTGGAATAGATTCAGATCTTTCTTGCAAAAAAAATCAGCGTCTGAATTGTTACGGCGAGCTACATCTCTCTACTATCTAAAAAATCTCAGGGTCCTGTTTTTTGCCACTATGTCGCCCCCTCGTCGCACTCCGTATTTTCCCGATGCTGCAAATTTCACGAAACTCTCGTCTCTCAAGCAAGTCTTAAAACCCGTCTACCCTCTCCAAAAAGAATAACAAACGACCAACGCATGAACCCTTGGCCCTAGAGGCATAGCTCACATGCACGATCGCCTGGTCCAGTGGAGGTCGCCCTAGATTCCAGCCCCCCGTGATCGAGAGTTGCCCCGACTTCCACGCCACTGTGCTCCATCGTTACCTAGCCGCAACGATCCTCCCATTAACTAATCATTGGAATCCACCAACCGTGAGTCGCATCGATCACCGTCTGGTGCGATTGAGGGTGTCCCGTCTTCCATGCCACCGTGCTATATCGTCACCTAGCCGTAGCGATCCTCACATCAACTGATCTCATTGGAACCTACCGATCAATGAGCCGGATCAATCACGCCGCCGCCGTCATTCTCCCCCGGCTCCGATCAAATTCAACTTGATGGTACACGCTTCTTTCTGTAGTTAAATATTATATTTAGATTCACGTGAAGATAAATAATGAAACACTAGCAATTCTATAAACTTTAGATAATAATAAAACGGCATCAATTCTATAAACTCCAGCTTCCATCTTCAGAATTTCTCGTGTGAACTGTTGTGTTAGAATATAAAGTATCGGGATTACCCGTTACAAGCAATGGCCTCACATCTCCCATATGAATTGCTCTTGTGCGACATTCTGAACATATTGGTTCACTGAAGAATTATACAATGTAACTATTGCTTGTAAAAAATAAAATTCCCTATCTTGAGATGTACTTCTGTAAACGGTGGACACGAAAAATGGTGTCTACTCTCAAGCACAATTATTAAGGGCATACATAGTGTGGCCAAAGCCAGATCTGACAAAAAAAATGAATTTAGCTATGGTGTGCAATTTAGCAATAGCTCTACAATATAGTGATGCTAAATCTCTCTGCCATAGGGTCCCACTGCAAAGAAAAAAGGATCCTCTCTCCTTATGACCAGGCTTCATGCATGTCTAGTACCATGCAAACAATGGGAGACAAATACTTTTTTTCTTTTCGAAATGGGGTAATTCCCCGGCCTCTGTATCAATCGATACATGCAGCCTTTTTATTACTTTATTCAATATTATTTCAATCACTTATTACATCACGGGTCACACAAAGTTGCGACATGAATTGGACGTCGCCTAGAGGGGGGTGAATACGCGTTTTAAAATTATTACGGTTTAGGCTCTAATAAATGCGGAATAAAACTTAACGTTTAATTTATCAAGCCAAAACTTATATCCACTAGTTTCACTAAGTGCACCAACAACCTATGCTAAGCAAGACAAGCAACAAGGTGATAGCAAGATATAGTACTTCAAGCACGATGGCTATCACAATGTAAATTGCATAAGTAAAGGGCTCGGTTGAGTAGAAGAGGTAGCAAAAATGACCTTCAAAGTTGGGGAAACTTTGGGAAAGAGGGGGCCCTTAAATAGGGCAAGAAAAATCTGCCCGTTTGGGCCAGATTCGCGCCCCACCGGAACTACCGGTGCTCCACCGGAACTACCGATAAATAGAAACACAAGTTACTGAACAAAAACGAGATTTACCGGAACTTCGGGCGGAACTTGGGTCGGTACTACCGCTCAAGCAAAAACGTTGGACAACATTGCACGAAAACTTCAATAACGTTTGACTCCGGACTCCGATTTTGATGATCTTGGGCTCGTTTTGAAGAGAAAAAAAAGCTCTACAAGATTATGCAAATAAACATCATAGTCCAACAAGGAAGGATAAAAATAAAATGGAGAAAGGTAGAACCTCTCAGAAGCGATGAACCGGTAAAACCTCCAAAACCCAAAACGCAAGAAGTTGAGCTTGAAAACTCCAATTGGGATGAAAACAATTTTGTTGGAAAGATAATAAAGAGTAGAATCCAACAAAAGGTGAAATATTGGGTATCACCACGGAAGAAAATATCATGAATATATATGTGAGATATCTCCCAAGGTGTGGAGCCGGAAAACCCGCAAGGTCAAAAACGCAATAGGATATGCAAGGGAAATTTGTTTTTGATGAACTAGAGCTTGTTATGAAGATAACCACAAGCTCTAGATCCTCACATGGACAAGAACAAACAACAACCAAGAAAGATAATGCTATCTATGCAAAGGTTTGAGCTCTCTCTGAAAGATACGAACGAGTCACCCACTCGAGAGCCTCTCTTGATAGTACGGCAATCTATCCTAAACCCGGTCTCCCAACACTACAAGAGACCGGTAAAATAGAAACCCTATCAAGATCATACCTTTGCCTTGAGCATCCCACTTGAGCTTGATATAGACGATCTTGTCACCTTCAAGATGAAACACCTTTCTTGATTGCTCTTGCTTGCTCTTGCTTGATGAAGACTTGCGAATGGCTCCCCATACTCCATGGGAAACCTCTTCTTTGACCTTGTATTCATCACTCCATGAACACCGAGGAGGCAAGCTCCAAGCATGAGATCTTCTAGAGAGGACAAATCTTGAGCTTGCACATCAATTCTTGATGATGATGCCTTGAAGAAAGCCACGAGGAACTCCATCTTGTTCTTCTTCTTCAAGACATACTTGATCTTCTTCTTCTACTTGATTCCAATAGGCATAAAGACCTTGGACAATGCTTCTTATTTTTCATCCTTGAAACCAACACATGGTCCAAGCGATGCCAATGGACAAACCTACAAGTGAGACTCAATTTGCACATTAGTCCATAGGGATTGTCATTAATTACCAAAACCACACATGGGGCATACATGCCCTTTCAATCTCCCCCATTTTGGTAATTGATGACAATCCCCTAGAGAGGGTTTAAATATGGAATTAATCGAACAAAATGATTGCCCCAACATCAAATACTACACAAGTATGTGATGTTGGTACAACCACAATATATAGAGCAAACTCCCCCACAATCTATGCATGTGTGATGAACTTGAATTTCATTGCATAGATTGCCAACCATAATCGGTGGTTGAGTTTCCTCTATATATTAAACATGCAAAGCAACAACAAACATGCAAGAGCATGCAAGGCTAATGCTTAAGAACCAACTCAAAAGCATAAACCAACTTCCCTTAAACCCTCTAAAACTTCTCCCCCATTGGCATCGATTGCCAAAATGGGTGAAAGTTCTAGACGGCCAATATAGTGAGAATTCCTCCAAAGGTGTGCACATGCATATATCCAATGATGAGTCCTTAGGAGGAAGTAAAACTATATTAAGGACCCAAAGATTGCAAAAAGAAAATAAAGAGAAACTAGCTTCAACAAATGAAGCGAGCAACCCAAAAGACCCAAAAATACCAATTGACAACAACAATTGATACCAAGAGAAAGACACAAGATATTATGATACTAGCAAATGAGTGTTTAAATGAAATAGGGAATCTCCCCAATCTTTGTGCATAAGATAGAATCAACTATTTGAATATATCTTGCACAAATATGGAATCCTCACTCCCCATAAACATCTAAGACACAAAAGATGAGAACGAAGACAAATGAGCATCATTAAATGAATTAGAGAAGCTCCCCAAGGATTATGCACCAATTATGATGATTGCATTTGGAAACAAAGTGCATCATCATGGAATCCTCACTCCTACAAACTCATTTAATAATACACGGCAAGAGAGATCAAATTATGAGTGCCCGGAGATGCAAACAAATGGGGCAAGCACTCATAGGAAAATAAATTTGGAAGCGACCGAAGGGTCAAAAAGAAATAAAGGGTGGTCTCCAAGGAAAACACAAACAACCAAAGATTTATCTTCTCTTGTGTGTATAAGTTTCTAGGTGGAAAATATCACAAAGACATATGCCCACAAAGAAACATGCACACACAAAATAGATACACAAAAAGCACATGAACAACAAAAGAAAGTCATATAATGTACAAATAGGATTTTTACTTGAAAGCATGGCCAAAGGCTCAAATATATCTTATTGTACATCAATGAGCTTCAAACACGGACACTAAACATACATTACAATAATTACCAAGGGAAGAAGGGAATAGTTGGAATATATGGAGAAAAGCAACAAGTATCACAAATAGAAATCAACGATGCAAAATACTCACTATTGCACATGAGAGAAAATTGAGGAAAGGATAGGCAATATAATTGCTAGATTGACATATTTGGGATAAGTGGATCATGGTCATGATTTTGTATAGTCCCCATTATATGCACTCATCTAAACAAACTCACATTTGCAATAGAGAGCACTCCTAAAAACCAACAAAAGAAACACAACATATGCAAAAACACAAACTCATGACAACATGCAACTTACAAAAGGTTGGAAGCAAGATATGTATGCATGAGAGAGATACTTGTTACCGAGATATAAATGGTAGGATGTAGAGGATATGTATTCGTTGATCATCCTAGCTTGCCTCCAATTGACATGTAGGCACCACTTATTCCTAATGGATGAGACAAGTATCCAATATATCTCCAATGTACCTAAAACACAATTAAGTACACTATGTTCCCAAACAAATTGGGTCCAAAGTAGATAGTGCAACTACAATATATAGGAGACCCTCCACATAAATATGTGCATATTGATATGAAATTGAATTTCATGCACATCTTAGCCGATAGGATTTGGTGGAGAATCCCCTATATATTGGATCAAGAAAGAAAGCATGCCAAGATATAAACATGTAGTAAATATGCATGCACAAGACTCTCAAAAACCAAAAAAGTGATACAATTTGAACAAAAACACCAAGTAAACCAAGAAGTCGCACACAAGAGTGTGACACGACAAAAGGTGTCCAAATTGTATCAAAGAGCCAAATCAACACAAGAAAGGGCCTCAATTCAACAAATGAACAAGGCAAAATCCAAAGAGCAAAAGATGCAAAAAACACACAATGCTCAAGGATTTATCTCATTCTAAAAGATCAAAAGAAGTAACAAAGAATGAGATAAAGCCAACTCCCAAAAGAGCAAGGTTCCAACACACAAACCAAACTCTCTACAGTTTTCATGATGGCACAAAGTACCAAAAGAAAAGATCAAACTTCCAAGCACGAAAAACATGATATGGATCAACACAAGAAGCATAAAAGGAGTGTTCTAGATAATATAGGAGAGCTCCCCCATGAATGGTGCATTATATTGAATTTTGCTTTTAAATGCAAAATGCACACAAAAAAGATCATCACTACTAGCTACATTAAATAAAACACAAGAGAATACAAATAAACTAAAAAGATCCACAAGAGGCAAGGAAGACATGGGAGTAAAAGAAAACATATTCTTGGCCAAAGATAGGACAAAGAAAAACAAAGGCCAAAGTGAACATGATCAATAAATCCTACCATATATGGAGTGTCACTTGTCCAAGGACAAGAATTATGGGGAAAGTTTTCCCGAGGTAGTTTGCAAGGGAATAATGATCATATTCACACAAAGAAGCATGTAACAAGATATAACAATTAAGCTTGATGCTTCAAGAGAGATTCTTGATAGCTCCAAATAGTCACACAATCATTAAAGATTAGTGTAACTTGAAGCACATAGTTTCCATGTAGGATATGGAGGTCCAAATATGAGGAAAACACATATCAAGAAAGCTCTCATAAACAAGATCCAAAAGAATGAGCAATAAAAGAAATCCAAAGGAATTGGAAGTTGTTTGAGCTAAATGTGCCACTTAGGAACTAGATAAATATGAATATCAATTCTAAGTGACACTACCTCAAATGTCCACATTTTCTAGGTTTGTAATATGCACAAAGCATATGACTCCCCATAATGTGATAAACCAAGAAATCTCGACAAGAAGAAAAAGATCAAAAAGGAGATGATTAATGGACATTATGGAATTTTAATTATTCATGAGAATGACATACCACATAGAGACAAGATAAACATGTAATGTCAACACTAAGTGGTATTCCTCATGTACACATATTTTAGGATTGTGGAATGCCCAAGCATAACACTCCCCCAAAATGGAATAGTCCATTAATCGCTCCCAAGAGCCAAGAAAGATACCAAATAAATTCAACAAAGGCTCAAAAATAAGAACACAAATACATGATGTGCCAACCAACATACACAAATATAATAGACAACACAATATAGGTATGAGGGAAGCACAACATGTACAAACACATATAATGGTACAAAACCAACATATGCACAAGGGAGCAAGTAACTTTCAATGTAAAGGAGTTGAGCACATGTTACCCCAAGGAGGAACATTGGATATGAGATAGAGGCAAGATAATCCAATTGGCTTGACTTGACAAAAATAAATGATGAAGACCCCTCAATTCTTCATAATGTAGCCAAGCCTCCAATGCCCTCCAACAACACCTATTGATCAAGTTTTAGCTTGTTGGTCCCCAACCAAGTTGGGTCCTAAGAAGTTAGTCACAATAGGCTTGGCCACCCAAATGGTTCTTTTCTTGACACCACTTTGGGCACCAACATATTTGGCAAACACATTGCCCACCTCATCCTTACCAAGAGAATATGCATCATATATCAAGATAGGATTGGATGAGGAGTTACCCATGGTGCATGAGGAAGAGAGGTGCCCCTTCTCGCGGCATATGTAGCAAGTTCTTCTCTTGCCATCTTTCTTCTTGGAAGATGTCACCCCGTGAGGAAGAGCTTGAGTCTTGGGAGGAGGCCCGCTTCTAGCTTGAGGTGGAGCTTGAGGACGCTTCCCTTGTTGCTTCTTCTTCAATGGACAACATATCACATGATGTCCTTCTTCCTTGCACTTGAATCACACAATGTTGGCCGGATTCTTCACTTGACCTTGGCCATTCTTCTTGTTGCCCTTGTGCTTCAACATGTTGGTGGGCTTGTTCTTGATGTTGGAGTTGTATCCAAGCCCACTCTTGTCATTTGGGGATATTTGCACACTCAAGATGTTCTTGAGAGTGGTCTTCCCTTCATGACACTTCTTCAAGTCATTCTTCAAAGAAGTGACTTGGGCCTTGAGCTTCTTGTTTTCCTCTACATGGTTAGTGTCAACAACAATACTAGAGGAAGTAGATGCTACATTGTTAGAGCAACAAGGCAAGGGATGCAATTCATCACAAGATATAGAAATAGCATGAGTGGATGAATTACAAGGACTAGCACATGGCAATATGACACAAGGAGTAGTTGTAGTGCTAATGTCCACATGAGGCTCACTAGATGTTACCTTTGATACAATAGCCTCATGAGCCAACTTTAGACTACCATGGGAAACTAGAAGGTCCTCATGCGAGCTTGAGAGCTTAGCATGACTCTCTTCCAATTTCCCATAGTTGCTAGTTAGCAAAGAAAGTTGAGCACGTAGCTCAACATTCTCCTTCACAATAGATGCTTCACAAGAGATAGAGTTAGTAGCACAAGCATCATCAATAGTAGTGAGAGGTGAGGGCAACTTGGAAAGCTCTTTAGTGTATGAGGCTTTAAGTTGCTCATGTGACTCGCTGAGTTTGATGAGCTCCCTCTTGATGACCCTAGAGCCATTGTTGAGGTGCTCAAAATCCTCAAGGAGTTTGGCATAAGCAACTTCAAGCTCATCATTCTTAATTTGGAGGGCACTTGCCACCTTAAATTATCTATCATGAGATTTCTTCACTCTAGATAGCTCTAGAGCAAAGGTCTCCTCAAGAGATTCCTTGGTGGTTTGTTCCTCTTCTAGAGCTTCATTTAGGTTTGCAATGTCATTAGCATACTCACGCTCAAGACTACTCATTTTGTCAATTTTGTCCTCATGCTCATAAATTAGTTGCTTACTTTCAATGGCTAAGTTCAAGATTTCAATGAAAGTAGAGCAAGCATTTTCATTTTTGTGTAGAGCACGAAGGACTAGCTCCCCCTTCTCCTTTAGAGAAGAAACATCATCATCTACTTCATCTAAGTCAACATTCACATCATCAAGAGGTGCATTGGGGTCCAAAGAAGAATTTACCTTTGATTCCTTAGCCATGAGGCATAAGTGAATGTTGGAAGAAGGTGATGATGGGGGAACACTTGAAGCTCCAATAGCAACCTTGCCTTGGCCCACACATTCTTCGATTTCCTCTACATGGTTAGCAACACAAGTACAAGAGGAAATAGAAGCATATTTATCATGGCAACAAGGCAAAGCAAGCATATCATCATGAGATATATTCAATCCATTTCTACATGATATGCAAGGGCAATCAACACTAGGATGTAAATCACATATAGTCCTACAAGTGTTCATGCCCAAAGATACAACATTGCAATGAGATAGATATGGAGGATCATGAATGGCAATACCACTATCCACATTGCAAGTTCTATCACCACTCACCATATCATTACCTTGTGACAACTCAAATGTTGGTGTAGTGGAAGAAGATGAGAACTCATCACGACTAGAGGTGGAGAGAACACAATCATACTCATTAAGCTTGGACACGTCATGATTTTCTTGAAGCTTGGTCCAAATATCATGAGCATTCCGAAAAGGCATGATTGAGGAAAGAATTACAAAGCTCACAACATTAACAAGCACATTAGATGCTTGAGCTTCGAGATAAGAGTTTGTCTCCTCCTCCAAAGATAGATTTTGAGGATCCATAGGAGGAGACAAGCCCATATCTAGAATTCGCTCAATATTTGGGTCAATGACCCGGAAATGACTAAGCATGCGAATGCGCCAAACATCATAATTTGTGCCATCAAAAGTAAATGTGTGAGAGTGCACTACACCCCTAGGATACATCCTTACTCTCGAGGCGGTGAAGCCTAAGAAGCGAGAGACCTCGCTCTGATACCAATTGAAAGGGAAATGGACGTCGCCTAGAGGGAGGTGAATAGGCGTTTTAAAATTATTACGGTTTAGGCTCTAATAAATGCAGAATAAAACTTAACGTTTAATTTGTCAAGCCAAAACCTATATCCACTAGTTTCACTAAGTGCACCAACAACCTATGCTAAGCAAGACAAGAAACAAGGTGATAGAAAGATATAGTACTTCAAGCATGATGGCTATCACAATGTAAATTGCATAAGTAAAGGGCTCGGTTGAGAGATAACCGATGGACGCGGAGACGATGATTTGTTTCCCGAAGTTCACTTCCAAAGAAGCTACGTCTCCGTTGGAGAGGTGCGGGGGCGCAATGTACTTTGAACGCCACAAGTGGCTCACCTCAAGGTGTGGTGGCTCGATGCTCACCCAACGCCACACAAGGCCTCACCCCAAGATGCGAAGGCACGCAATCTACCGACGCCACAACAGGCTCACCCTATTCTCCCGTGAGCTCGCCACAAAGGCCTACTCACGTTCCACTATGGGACACTTGAGGGCGGTCACCGAACCCGTACAAGATTGGGGCAATCTCCACAACTCAATTGGAGGCTCCCAACAACAATGCCACAAAGGCTACAAAGCCACAAAAGGCAACAAGGCCACAAAAGGCTACAAGACCACAAAAGGTCAACAATCCAACCACACAACCGTCTAGGGTTCCAAGAACCCAAGAGAAACAATCCCAAGGGCTTTAACTCACCGAATCTCCGAGGAGAACTCAAACCTATGCACCAAATGCAAGAGGCAAGTCCTTCACTCTCAAATTCCACCAAAGCTACAAAAGCTATTGGGGGAATAGGGGAGGAAGAACACAAGAGGAGAACACAAGACTCTCCAAGATCTAGATCCCAAGGATTCCTTCACAAAGAAGGGATTTGGTTTGGTGGGGCTTGTAGATCTAGATCTCTTCTCTCAAATCCCTCAAAAAGATGCAAGAATCATGTGAGGGAGAAGGGAAGAGGGCAAGCTTTTGAAGGTCAACAATGGAGAAGAGAGAGTAGAAGAGGTAGCAAAAATGACCTTCAAAGTTGGGGAAACTTTGGGGAAGAGGGGGTCCTTAAATAGGGCAAGAAAAATCTGCCCGTTTGGGCCAGATTCGCGCCCCACCAGAACTACCGGTGCTCCACCGAAACTACCGGTAAATAGAAACACAAGTTACTGAACAAAAACGAGATTTACCGGAACTTCGGGCGGAACTTGGGTCGGTACTACCGCTCAAGCAAAAACGTTGGACAACATTGCACGAAAACTTCAATAACTTTTGACCCCGGACTCCGATTTTGATGATCTTGGGCTCATTTTGAAGAGAACAAAAAGATCTAAAAGATTATGCAAAGAAACATCATAGTCCAACAAGGGAGGATGAAAATAAAATGGAGAAAGGTAGAACCTCTCAGAAGCGATGAACCGGTAAAACCTCCAAAACCCAAAACGCAAGAAGTTGAGCTTGAAAACTCCAATTGGGATGAAACCAATTTTGTTGGAAAGATAATAAAGAGTAGAATCCAACAAAAGGTGAAATATTGGGTATCACCACGGAAGAAAATATCATGAATATATATGTGAGATATCTCCCAAGGTGTGGAGCCGGAAAACCCGCAAGGTCAAAAAACGCAATAGGATATGCAAGGGAAATTTGTTTTTGATGAACTAGAGCTTGTTATGAAGATAACCACAAGCTCTAGATCCTCACATGGACAAGAACAAACAACAACCAAGAAAGATAATGCTATCTATGCAAAGGTTTGAGCTCTCTCTGAAAGATACGAACGAGTCACCCACTCGAGAGCCTCTCTTGATAGTACGGCTATCTATCCTAAACCCGGTCTCCCAACACTACAGGAGACCGGTAAAATAGAAACCCTATCAAAATCATACCTTTGCCTTGAGCATCCCACTTGAGCTTGATGTAGACGATCTTGTCACCTTCAAGATAAAACACCTTTCTTGATTGCTCTTGCTTGCTCTTGCTTGATGAAGACTTGCGAATGGCTCCCCATACTCCATGGGAAAACCTCTTCTTTGACCTTGTATTCATCACTCCATGAACACCGAGGAGGCAAGCTCCAAGCATGAGATCTTTTAGAGAGGACGCATCTTAAGCTTGCACATCAATTCTTGATGATGATGCCTTGAAGAAAGCCATGAGGAACTCCATCTTCTTCTTCTTCTTCAAGACATACTTGATCTTCTTCTTCTTCTACTTGATTCCAATAGGCACAAAGACCTTAGACAATGCTTCTTATTTTCATCCTTAAAACCAACACATGGTCCAAGCGATGCCAATGGACACACCTACAAGTAAGACTCAATTTGCACATTAGTCCATAGAGATTGTCATTAATTACCAAAACCACACATGGGGCATACATGCCCTTTCATCAGCCAAGCAAAAATACAAGATAACATGAATTGACTCTCCATCAGCATGTTAACCGTAAATCAAAATGCCAGTTGTACCGGCTGAATAAGTCCCGTGCAACCGTTTCCAATCGGTTGCACCCAGTATTCAGAGCATGTCGTTTTTATATTGGCTGTAGATAGGACCACATACGGATCCAGTATGTTGCCAAGGGGATAACCTGCATGAAATATCTAGATTTTGCATTGTTAAATATATAATCATTACGTACATTTCATATGGTCCACAGTAAAGCACAAACTCCTACTCAAATTTGTACTTTATCTTTTTCTACCACTCCCCTTAACCAATTACCAAAGAGATTAGAGATATTTGCAGGATAGAATTTGGCATTGGAGCAACATGATGCTCCGGTTCCTTTTTTAGCAAATTTAGAACTACCTCCACAATGGTGAAAACTTGTTCCAAAAGTCAAATATCCAATTTAAAACGAGATTTGGCTACACATTATGAATGTCCTACGTGCTTACCGGTTTTAATCACCAAGAGATCAAGCGACTTCCATCTTATCCTACTCTCAAGCATAATAATGAGCCAATACAACCATTTTCAGCAGGATGTGTCCGTTGAATAGAAGAAAAGGCCTACTCCCTCCGTTTCAAAATATAAGACGTTTTAGCTTTGTGAATGGAGTGTATCTAGACTATTTTTAGTGTATAGGTTCATCTAGATTGAAAGTGAACTTACACACTAAAAGAGGTCTAGATACACTCCTTTCACAAAGCTAAAATATCTTATATTTTGAAACGGAGGGAGTAGATTTTACTGTTAGTTTGCATGGCACCGAGCTAAACTATGTTAAAGCTTATCTAGTAATGGCATTTAGGCATATGTTAAGCATTTCACGGTAGCTGCAGTTTTACAATCTACCGCCACACATAATCACCTAGAAGACCTATTTGGTGTTCACTAGAGGTAATTTATCAATGGTAGAATGACGAAGCTAACTCACATTTTATGCATTCACAAACTGAATGTTAGCATGTAGAATCCCAGCGCAGCTTAAGTTTTCTCATTTAAGTTTTACACAAGTTTGGATATTAGTAGTAGTTCCTAATTCAATACTACCATGTAATTATCTAAATCCCCTAGGAGACATAAAGAAATCAAATTTTCAGAGAATGAGGCACATAATATAACACATTCAAGTTCTAAGGTAGATGTTTTAGCATGCCGCAAACTTAGCACATTCCATCACGAAAGGAGACACTAAAAATGATTTTCTTATGATACATACAATAACCTAGCGAGATTGTATGTTTCCTTTTAGAAACAAAAACTGCCTATCAAACTAAAATACACTGAAAGAGAAAAGTTAGCAGGTCGGTTTTTCTCGCCTTTGTCGGAAGAGGCTAATGATGAGATGATTGAACTTCAAACTATAACAGACATGGATTCGACCCTGCCGGATAAGTGGAGTTGTACATGGGACCAGGATGAATACAAAGTTTAGAAAAAAATTACGTACTACTTCAGAGATGTAGTGCCAGACTCCATCCTCCCACTTATTTGGAAAACTAAGTGTGATGAAACAAAAAGTTTTTGCCTGGCTGCTTGCTATAGATCGCTTAAACACTACGGACATGCTTTGTCGCAGCCATGTGCCTGATTATAAGTGTGTTGTTTGCCATCAAGTCAGGGAGACTAGAAAACGTTCACACCCTCTTATATATTGATCAACTTAGTATTGCATCTTCACTCATACATTAGAATAGTCTATAATCTAGTAAGACATACTACTAATCTACTAACACTCAATAGAATACTCTAGACTCAACTAGGATACTAACATAGATTGCAACACTATATTAGAATACACTAGACTCTCCTAGGATAATACTACTACACTAATTTAGATTCCGACACTCCCCTCAAGATGGGCATGGGTTAATCACCATGGCCATCTTGCTATAACTCCATGAAACTTACTACAACCACCACACATCTAGCTTGCAAGTACACACAGATACTTAAGAGCATTTCACTATAGCTCTTGCTCATCGGTCTTTCACCATCTACGGTCAAGGACCCATTAGACCCTGAAAATTCAAGCACACAAACTTTGCATCAAGCTAGCCACCTCCAATTCTTCTTGTGTTGGTCCACCGTTGCCTCTTCAACTATTCGCCTTCTCACACCGGCGCGTACAACGGCGACACCACACGCCTTCCCTCATCAGCTTTAGCATCATCAATGTTTCTTTATCAACTTCGGTTCCCGCGGAACCACATCTGCCTCACCAGAACAACAACTCCTACAGAGCCACAACCGCCCCACCATCAACATCAGCATGCACAAACTTTGCATCAAACTAGCCACCTCCAATCATTCTCGCGTTTGCCCACCGTTGTCTCTCCAACCATGCGCCTTCTCACACTGGAGGCTACAATAGCGATACCACACGCCTTCCGTCATCAACTCGAGCCTCGTCATTGCCTCTTCATCAACTCTAGTTCTGCATAACCAAAATTGCCTCACCTCAACAATAGCTCCTACAAAGCCACAATCGCCTCACCTCACCGGTCAGCTATCCATAGTTCCACTCTCCTGACCTTCCACATGACTTCCACCACTCCAACATTGTCACAACCTTGACCTCTACCTCCTCTCCATCAAACCTCTGGCCATCTTGCCTCAACCATCTTCGCATCAGTCACCATGGCCTCTAGATCTATCTTAGATCCATTCCATTCTCTCCTCTTCTCCTAGAGGCAAGCTCTGTTACCTTTGCTCCTCACAGACAACACAAATCAGCTCCAGCAGTTGCTCCCTCCTAGACTCCTCTTTTCTCTGCTGCAACACAACATCAACACCTTTTTTCTCTCTAAATTGAATCTTGCCAAGCAACACCAAAGGACCACCTGAAGGGACCACTCCCGTGTACCTACACTTGATACTGTAGGCTTCCGCACCCCTTGTCTGTAGCTTGCCTCTCGTCTTTTCCCTTTCTTACAGCAACAGCTTGAACGGAAGTCCGCAGTTGCACCTTCCTTGTTCTCCCGCAACACAAGAACAACTAACACCAGTGACCTCACCCAGTTGTCTCCCTTCACCACCACAACTCAATGTCGCTCCATCCATCACCTCCATAACACAGATGCCTAGCTCCTTCATAGCCACATGCATCGCCTCTGCATCTGCCCATCTCTGACCAGATCAAAGGTCCTCCTCCACCTCCAGTTTATCTTGGTCCCCAAATCCAACCTTGCTAACTTACTATCCTACTATCAACACCTCAATTACACCATTCTAACTAGCTCCCTGAGCACCCCTGTGCAGAGAAAAAACCAAGCCTCACACAACACACTGTGAAACATGAGGTGGCTTCTACCCGCAAAGAGAAATCGGGTGTGGCCTCCTGCCGCTTTGGTGACTACAATATGCCCAGTGTTGTTGTCAACAAGAGCCAGGATGAGTGCTGCAGTGGTGGAATGGTGGTAGCTAGGGTTAGGAGGAGGAGCTTATCTCTAATACCATGTAGGTTCTGGGGGACTTTTTTGTGGATGGGCTTGGTCCATTGGACCTCCACACCCTCTTATATATAGCTTAGCTTAGTATTACATCTCCACTCATACACTAGAATAGTCTAGAATCTAGTAGGACATACTACTAATCTACTAACACTCCCTAGAATACTCTATACTCAACTAGGACACTAACACAGACACCAAAACTACACTAGAATACTCTATACTCTCCTAGGATAATACTACTATACTAACTCAGATTCCAGTTTTTTTATTGTCAGCTCTGTCGAGACTGTTGGGAGATCCTTGGGATACAATGGAATTACTCTCTCACTTTCAGTGATAAAACTGAGGATGCGGCAGCTACTTGGACATACCCCTTCTTCCTAGAGTATGTTATTATTGGTGCTTGGAATATATGGAAGCTCAAGAAGAGAAAACATTTTGGCAACATCATTCCTATGACAAGAAGTTGGCTGGCTAAATTCTTAGTAGATTCTGATCTACTAGGCTACAGGGTGAAGCCTGAACTTAGAGAACAAATTTATCTTTTATAGAAAGTTTGAGAGTCTAAGTTGTAAAAAGGGAACCGGATCTTTGTGCAGGCTTTTTTCTAAAAACAATAAGGATATAAGTAACATGATTTATTAACACAACTATAGCCAGAGCATAGAAATCAACTTGACTTACTAATTTTATAAATTGCTTGGGACATCTTGTGAAGTTCATATGGACAAATGTGAGGGCAATGTGAGTCCATTTTACCAACACCTTTTTGGAATCGGTTTACGGTCTCTTATTATGGTTAAAAAGATTGAATATGCCACCAATGGTTGCAGTGCCTATTGATGATATGTGCTTCACAACAATTGTTCTATTCTCAACCCTGGTAAAGATTGGTCAAGGAAAGGGTGTAGATGGAAAACTCAATAGAAGATACAGGAAATAACACAGGGAGGCGATAATTTCCTTTTATTCGGATGAAACTTTCATGATACACCTGCTTCCTTTTGTAACATAAGGATTGTTCTCTTAAATACTAGACAACAATTATGAAGCCAATGAGGAACATATTAGAACTCTAGCCGATCTGGTTTTGATAAAGTGTGCATGAATTGCTTCTGCTAATGTACATGTTTTTTCTTATGTCTCAAGCAAGCCAAGAACTCAAACTTTACATTTCTTATTTATGGATTTAGCCCCTTGATACCTTTGATCCGGTTTTATGGATATAGTATAGTAACTTTTTCCCTAGTAGACCTAGGTTTAATTGAACCTTGGGAAACAATGCTAAATGGAGAATAAATGAGGCACATCTACAAGACTTGTTTACTCGTTTTCCGTATGTTTACCGGACCTTTATAGTTTACTTTGAATCGTTGGTTGTTGCAATGGATGGAGAGAGGCCAGGGTTGAATATTCACCTACAGCTGCACATCATATGGGATAAAGATAATAATACGCACATTCATGTGAAATAATATAACAAAGATAAGGTTGTGGGCAGCACATCCAAATATACTAAATCTCCTGTGAGCCACATGCATAGCAATAGTCATTTGATCCAACTGTTACACCACGAAGCATTGGGCTATAACAATTATTAAGTAAAATACAAATCAAAGCCTTAAGAAGTGATGTTGATCTTACTTCGAAGTGGATCCCTAAACGAAAATTGTACTCCCCTTGATATCACTGGGTTTCGCGTGAGGTTGCTGTTCACCACTCATCTCACCTCAAGTCTTTACCAATCTTTGGGATCTTGGGTACCTACAAGTCCATGGATCGAGACAAGAGACAAATATACAAATCCATATTCAAGCACCACACAATACTCCCATGAATTAGATGCACATAATAGTTGCGAGGTTTCAGTCCAACCCGCAGCCCGTGAGGACTACTCATTCATAAAAATAAGATCAAGGATAGAAAACATTGTGAAAAATACTTAGATTGAAATCAATTATTCTTACAATGGTTGTCAATTCACAAGGATATCTCAAGTACAAGATGATGGATATGGCTATGGAGTGGATGAAGGGTGGAGAGGATGAACTATGATGGTGGATCGCCTTCACTGGTGTTGTGATGCAATCTGAGAATGCTAGCTCTCTATGCAGCGCCTGGAGTCTTAAACTATATACACGCCTCCATGAAAGTTGCAGCATTTGACCTAACAGAGTTGGTGCCACATAGTACGGGTGGACCTTGACCGTACAGCAGGTCGTTAAACTTTCTGGAGGCTCCTTTTTTACCCCAGTTAACTTGGCTGAGTAGGAAACATCATAATATTCAATACATTCTCCTGATTTCACCAAGTGTGATTTCCTGCACAACACAATTCAAGACAAAGTATTGCACATGTTTGCAATAATTAGTCATTAGTAGCAAGGCTAAAGAGGTTCTTGGTCAATTGTTTGACTAAAATGTTATTTAAATGTAGAGAAAGATGGCTATTATCATAACCATCAACTTCCCCAAATCTCAAACCTTGATCATCCTACAGTAAGAAATAAACAAAACCATAAATAACTCAACGTTTAAACTAAAATAACAAGAAGATGAATTCAGTTATGGTTGGTATTCGTATGCATACAACACTTCTTCCATTTGAAGGGATCATCAAGGTTAGAGAAGTGCCAAGAGTACTATACAAGATTTGTTAACTCAAAACAATCAAAATAGATTTTCATATAGGTATAAACAACTAGAAGTGTAAGAATCATTCCAATTCCTCTAGTTAACTCTGAGCTTACCAAGGAACACTAGAATATTTCATAATAGCAGAATTAAGTATGAGAGATCATGTCCTAAGTAGCATAACAGGGAAGTGTCTTATTGGTGCCCACATCAATAGATCAAGACTATCAAAACACTACGGTTCCATGAATTGTTTTCAAGGAAATTCATAGAGTAGTAACGAGACCATGCCAAAGACTGTTTTGTGTGAATCTTTATTTTTCAAAGATAGTTTCCAACAAGGATCATTGAGTGATCTCTTTAGCAACGGTTTGCACAACCTTCAAGAGTACAAATACTTTTTCCCATTATGGTAATATGCTACCCATGTCGTCAACTCATAGCCGAAATCAGGGGTTGTACCATTGATCATTTTTAGGCCAGCGGAGTTGTTGGCATCCAAAGGTGTGCATCAAAATATACAAATGAACTTTAAACAATATCACATTTTGATCCACAATTGTTTTAGCTTTGGCATGAATCACAATTACCACTAGACTTCATTTCAATCAAACAACTCCTTTCAAGAGTGCCATCAAGTCTATCAATATATCAATGGGGTTAAGTATCTTCAAAGTTAGACTCTTAAGACAATCACTTAACATACAAGTCACAAATTGGAGACTTTTCTTGTTGTACTTGTTTGGCAATATTATAGCCAAGGCAATACTCGGTTAACTACAAGAACTAGAGCAAACGCTTCCACAACTAATTACTCATACAAATAAAAAGCTTTACTCTAACTATTTTTAATTACTCCCACTAGCATAGCATCTTAACAAATCAACTAACTAGGATAAAAATTTCAAACTTCTAAAGTGGCATACATAGGACATATCTCTCATGAGTGACTTCATGATCCTCTTGAAGGGAATATGCCCGAGAGGCAATAATAAAGTGGTTATTATCTTATTCCATGTTTATGATAAATGTTTATTTTGCATGCTATAATTGTATTGATCGGAAACATCAATACATGTGTGTTTAATAAACAAAAGGGTTCCTAGTTATGCCTCTCTTATAGACTAGCTTGTTGATTAACAAGATGATCAAGGTTTCCTGATCATGGACATTGGATGTTGTTAATAACAATGTCACACCATTGGTGGAATGATGTGATGAACATTCATCCGAAGTATAGCATTACGATCAAGTCATTATGTTTATATTGCTATAACATCATACGAAGTAATCTTAGTCCTTAGACCATGAGATCATGTTAATTGCTAACACCAAAAGAGTATCTTGATAACATCAAACGTCACACCGTAACAGGGTGACTATAAAGGTGGGTTCAGTGCTACGAAGGTGTTATGTTGAGGCTCATGGATCAAGAGTGGGATTTGTCCATCCCGATGACGGATAGATATACTTTGGGCCCTCTCGGTGATATCACATTGAAATAGCTTGCAAGCAAGTGATGTGATCACTAGAATGTTATATCACGGGAACGAGAAAAGAGTGCATGTCGGTAACGAGATCAAACTAGGTATGGAGATACCGATGATCGAATCTCGGACATGTAATATATCGCGAGACAAAGGGATTTAGTTACAAGCGTTAAAGGTTCTCACGATCACAGAAGTCATCGTTGAATGTGTAGGAGTCAGTACGGATCTCCAGGACCTGCTGCTGATTATTGATCAGAGAGGGATCTCGATCATGTCTGCATTATTCGCGAACCATAGGGTGACACACTTAAGGGATAGCGACACCATTTGGAGCAAATATGTTTCAGATAAAGATTTAAGAAAGCGCTGGAATTATTTCAATAGACATCGAAACTGTTTCGGGTGAAATTGCTGAAATTGGTTCTGCATGTAATATTGAAATGTTGCAGGGGGTTTTATGTGAATGTTTGTTAATTAAAGTAATTAACAAAATTCTGAATAAAAATAATAAAAGAGTTTTATTAAATGAGAGAGCATTAAATTTGGAGAAATTTAATGCATTTAAAGTGGAGACTTTAAAAGAGAATGTGAAGGGGCAAATTTATGTGGAGGGAGTTAGCACCACATGAATGGAGGAGGTGAAGAGTCACCTCCTCCATGCGCCGGCCATGAAGGAGGGGCACCCCCCTCCTCCTATAAAATTCCACCCCCTCCTCACTTCTCACACACACCTTCTTGTGAAGGATCTCTCTCCCCCTCTAGTATTATTCCCCCATGGTCTCGGATTAGCGAGATACATGTTTCCGGTGGCTTTATCTGGAAAGGAGTTGCTGCTTCTGCTGTTTTGCTAGAGCGAGGGACGGAGGTTGTCGGGGTACCGAACGTGTGTGCGATCACGGATGCACCGCTGCTTTGCGGTGCTGGACTTGGTGGTGCTGGAGCTGGATCTGATGGACGTGCTGGAGCCAGACCTGCTGGACTTCATCACGATCTTGAGATCGGCAAGTGTACGACTACATCAACCACGAGTTCCTACTCATTAACAAAGCTAGTTGTCTACGAGGGTAAGTTCTCTTTGGATGTATGTCCACCCGTTGCTTTGTACCTAGTAGATAGATCTTGGCATGTAGTTCACACCGTAGGAATTTTTTGTTTTCTATGCTACGAACCCAAAAGTGGTATCAGAGACTGATCTATGCGTAGGTGCTTAGCACGGGTAGTACACATATGTTTATATGTGGGCGATGATGATCATGTTATTGCTTCTTTCATGTATTTTGGATATTGGTGGCATAGTGGGATGAAGCGGCCCGGACCAACCTTACATGTCATCGTACATGAGACCGGTTCCACGACTGACATGCAACTTGTTTTGCATAAGTGGCTGGCGGGTGTTTGTCTCTCCTATTATAGTCAATATCTGATTTACAACGAGTTGCTAATAACTTAGTTATCCTCGTTGTGGTTCATGTTCGTAGGTAAGAACGGTTCTATCTCCGAAAGCCCTAAGCCACGTAAAACTTGCAATTGATAAATTAGAGGCGTCTAGTTTAGATCGTTGCTGGGCTAGTGTCTTGATATGGTATTGTTGTAAGTAGATATATGATAGATACTCTTACAACACACTTAACGTGTAAGTACCATAGACCTTGGCCTTACACACAAAGGAATGATAGAGATCATACCACGATGCAAGTGATAGAGATCAAATGCATGGACCATATCATCTCACTTTACACATTAGATGTTAGCATCTTATACTGCTAGTTTGGCATTTTCTGTAGCATTGTAAGATGATCCCTCTTTTAGATATCAAGATAAAAATGTGTTCTTCCTTAAGTATGCACCGTTCTATGGATCGTGTTTCGATACATCACGTGATGATCGGGTGTTCTCAACTCTACGCTTTCATGCAATGGGTGTAAGACAGTTTTACACACGCGAATACTAAGGTTCTTACTTGGCGAGCCTAGCATGTACAGACATGGCCTCGGAACACGGACCGAAAGGTTAAGCATGAGTAACATAGTTGATGCGATGACCATATTGATGCTCGCCTTTGAAGCTACACCGACTCACGTGATGATCGGACTTGGTGTAGTGGATTTGGTTCATGTAATCACCAAAAAGGCACGAGGGATGTCGTTTTTGACTGGGAGTTCATTTCTAATTTGGATTAGTCAAACTCAATTTGTCATAAACTAAATCAAAGTGAATTTGCATAATTTGTTGTAGTCATTGGCATCTGTTCACTACCTTATGCTTAGTTTTAATTGAGATAATAGAACTATAGAATTCTGGATATTTACTTTACGAACTGGTATCGTATTGTTTTGAATGTCAATTTAAAGGTTATAAGTCCTATTGCAAACTTTCAGCAAACTCTATTTACTCCATGAAGTTTAATAAGTAGTATTAAATCAAGAGTAAGAATTCCAATGTTAGTATCTAAAGTATCATGTTTGCCTCCATGATTATTGATATTCAAAAAGTTGTTTTAATATCAAGATTATATTGGAGCTGAAAATTGTTTCAGAAACCATCATGTGCGAAAGATATTGTGATATCTGAAACAATGTTTTGGTTGCATTATGATAGGGTATAATTTAGCAAAATACATGTTCTCATATTGTATGAGAATTTGTGAAGGATGGAGATGCTAGCCATCCGAATCTACCAAAAAGGTTTTGGGAACTGATATTATACTCACGATTCTTCCTTATAGGCTATAGTAGCTTGATCATGAAAGTTGTCATGATAAGGATGAATAGAAGATGTAAGTAAAATGTTTACTACACTAATAGATTACTAAAGAATGGATTTTTGAAAGAACACCAAACATTTGATGATGGTGATCCACTTCAAAGTGCATGTCCAAAGGTATAGTATTTGACTATATACGCTTTGTACCATGTGTCATGTTGATGACACCACTATTGATGTTGATAGATTCTTTTAAAATAAAAGGAATTCCTGAAAGAGAATCTATAAAATATTTGGCAGAAAATAAAAGGTTGGAGATGTCCAACTTAGGTATATACAAGATATACATGTTATGGCTATATTCCTTACTTGTTAAACAATGTGGTTCATAGGTAT
Source organism: Avena insularis (assembly GCA_023614405.1). Taxonomy (NCBI): domain Eukaryota; kingdom Viridiplantae; phylum Streptophyta; class Magnoliopsida; order Poales; family Poaceae; genus Avena; species Avena insularis. The sequence goes on along the minus strand of CM042686.1, from coordinate 478,399,682 downwards.
TGGATACCGGTACTGTATACCGAATTGGTTGGTATGAAGTGTCATACAGGACAACGCAATTCATGAACTACAATGGCCTAAGTAACCAGCAAGAGAATGAGTGATGATGTTCATCGAAAACAAATAAAGTGTTATTGTGTTTTTCGTTGTCATCAAACCAAGCCTTCAAGATTTGTTTAAATAATTGTTATTTTGTTCCGGTATCATGAGAACAATGGTTGTTCAAATAATTACCGTATTCCATAAAGGATGGATGAACTTTTACAAGTCTAGTTGGAGAAATCACATCCATAAACACTATTGCTAAAATGTCGCAAGACAAATGATTGAAAGATCACTTATGAAGTGACATCGCTGTTTAAATTATATTTGAAAGAAAACATGAAGAAACTCCATGTTGATGGATTTTTGGAGTCTTTGATTTTGATCAATTGACGCATATGAGACTTTCCTCGAGATAATTGAAACTCCGTCCATAGGCCAGAGAGGAACGAATGACTAGGTTATTGGAAATTGTGCATGCTGATGTGCATACTCCATTATGTGTAGCCATATGCGATGGATATTTTTGCTTCATATGCTTTCTTCAAGAATTTGAGTGAATATATCTGTATATTTACTTAATAAGGAAGAAGTATGAAACGTTTGAAAGTTGTTCAAAGACTTTCAAGATGAAGTGGAAAATCATTGTAACAAGAAAATAAAGAGTTTATGAATCGATCATAAAGGAAGATATTTGAGTTACATGTTTAGCAAAAACACCTAAGACTTGAGGAATTGTTCCATGATTTGTGTTTCCCGATAAACCATAGGAGTATGGCATATTCGAGAGATGAAATCAAACCATGTTTGACATGGTAAGATCAAGGGTGTCATTTATAAAACTGCCATTATGTTTTAAGGATTGAAACTTTAGAGACTACCGCTTTTACACTGAAAAGAGCACCATCGTGATCCATTGAAATGACACCATATGAGTTATGGTTTGGGATAAAACCCGCATTGTCTTTTCTTAAATTTTGGTATGCTATGCATAAGTAAAATGTTTACAACCAAAGTCGGATAAGCACGTCTTTGTAGGTTATCCCAAAGAATTTGTTGGGAATTTCTCCATAACACCGAGGACAAAAGAGTTTGTTACTTGGAACGTCAAGTTTCTTGAGAAGGAATTTTTCGTGAAAAGTTAAGTGGGAGGACAATAGAACTTTGATAAGGTTGTTGAACCTTAGCTATATGTGCTAAGTAGCGCAGCGCCGGAAAGTGTCCCAGTGGCGGCCACAATGCTCATGGCTCTCGTGATTACAAAAGGTGTGATCTCGGAGATTAGAGTTCCTATAGAACCGTGTGGGTCGGTAAGAATCAAATAGTAAGATTTGATAAGCACGTCGTTATCGTTTTGACAATGATGAACCGACTACATGCAAAGAAGCGATGATGGGCCCGGACTCCATAAAATGACTAGAAGTCATAGAATCCGTGATAGTATCCATACACGAGAAATCAAGTTTCTGAACTTGGAAGACCCTCCGGAAAGGTGTGAAGCTTACCGGTTGTGTTTGGATCTATAAAGAAATAGACATGGATGTTTGACATCTATGAAATAGTCGACATGTCAGAAAGAAGTTTACGGCAATGTTCAAGGAGTTGACTATGACAAGATATGATCTTTCATAGCGATATATAGTCTTGACGGATTAATGTAGCAACCACTACATATAATTTGGTATATGGTAGTTGAATAAACAAAACAAGGGTCTTCTAATAGAACGGTAACCTAGAACATGCACATGACTTGGTCCGAAGGGTTTTGTTAATTCAAAGGGTGCTAAAAGGGCATGTAAACTTCAATAGTTGAAGTAAGCATAGCGGAGTTGGAATCTTCACCATGATGAAACTGTTAAAAGAGTTTAAATTCATCAGAGATGATGAAGATGCTTGCATTTGCAAGAAATTAAGTGGGAGCGCTGAGACATATTTCTAATACATTATGTAGAGGATATATTGTTGATTGGAAATGATGTATCTTGTATTGACACAAGTTAAGAATTTCATTAAAATAAGATTTCGATGAAAGACTTGGGCAAACCAGGAATATTTGGCATCAATATCTATATGGATAGATTAAGGAGCAAATATGGTTGTGCCAGACATACATATATGAGATATTGAAAGGGTTCAATATGGAAACAACAAGAAAGGTTCTTGCTGCATGGAAAGAATTGTATCAAGATTCAAGTGTTTCAACACTTGGTGAGTAAAATCACATGAAGATTTTGATCGATTATACCATGATATGTATATATCCAGAATGTCCTATGCTCTAAATGTTATGAGCATATACCAGAATGATTCATAAGATGATCATTGGACAATAGTAAAGATATTCTTATGAGCTTTAGAAGAACTAAGAATATATCATGTATAAGTGACAAATAGTTAAAGGTAGTTCATTGTAAAGTGTTACATTGATACTAGTTTTGTCACAAGATACAAATTTATCTCAATTTAGACTATGGGTGGCACAATATAATGGAAAGGATGTTCCATGATGGATTTGGATGAGTTCCAAAGTTGAGATATTGTGACGGATACTACAACAAAAGGCTAAGTATATAACTGCTATAGTAGCAGCAAAGGAGGGCATTTGTGTTAAGTAGTTTGTTATCAAACTAGGTGTGGTTCAAAGTGGGCTAATACTATGAAGATATATTGTGTGACAATAATATCAACATATTTTGAGCCGAACGAACTAAAGGTCTCACCAAAGGACCAAATTTATACAATGCCATCTCATTTGAGAATGAGTGATGCGTAGAGACGCAAATACATGCAAATACACACGGACCTGAAATTGTTAGATCCGGAGATTATGTTAACCATTAACAATAGCGTATATGTAACACCAAAAAGCCATAGGTGTTCAATACGCAAAGTTTTTCAAACTAGATTATTGACTCTAGTGCAAGTGGGAGACTGAAGGGAATATGCCCGAGAGGCAATAATAAAGTGGTTATTATCTTATTCCATGTTTATGATAAATGTTTATTTTGCATGCTATAATTGTATTGATCGGAAACATCAATACATGTGTGTTTAATAAACAAAAGGGTTCCTAGTTATGCCTCTCTTGTAGACTAGCTTGTTGATTAACAAGATGATCAAGGTTTCCTGATCATGGACATTGGATGTTGTTAATAACAAGGTCACACCATTGGTGGAATGATGTGATGAACATTCATCCGAAGTATAGCATTACGATCAAGTCATTATGTTTATATTGCTATAACATCATACGAAGTAATCTTAGTCCTTAGACCATGAGATCATGTTAATTGCTAACACCGGAAGAGTATCTTGATAACATCAAACGTCACACCGTAACAGGGTGACTATAAATGTGGGTTCAGTGCTACGAAGGTGTTATGTTGAGGCTCATGGATCAGGAGTGGGATTTGTCCATCCCGATGACGGATAGATATACTCTGGGCCCTCTCGGTGATATCACATTGAAATAGCTTGCAAGCAAGTGATGTGATCACTAGAATGTTATATCACGGGAACGAGAAAAGAGTGCATGTCGGTAACGAGATCAAACTAGGTATGGAGATACCGATGATCGAATCTCGGACATGTAATATATCGTGAGACAAAGGGATTTAGTTACAAGCGTTAAAGGTTCTCACGATCACAGAAGTCATCATTGAATGTGTAGGAGTCAGTACGGATCTCCAGGTCCCGCTGCTGATTATTGATCGGAGAGGGGTCTCGATCATGTCTGCATTATTCGCGAACCGTAGGGTGACACACTTAAGGGATAGCGACACCATTTGGAGCAAATATGTTTCAGATAAAGATTTAAGAAAGCGCTGGAATTATTTCAATAGGCAACGAAACTGTTTCGGGTGAAATTGCTGAAATTGGTTCTGCATGTAATATTGAAATGTTGCAGGGGGTTTTATGTGAATGTTTGTTAATTAAAGTAATTAAAAAATTCTGAATAAAAATAATAAAAGAGTTTTATTAAATGAGAGAGCATTAAATTTGGAGAAATTTAATGCATTTAAAGTGGAGACTTTAAAAGAGAATGTGAAGGGGCAAATTTATGTGGAGGGAGTTAGCACCACATGAATGGAGGAGGTGAAGAGTCACCTCCTCCATGCGCCGGCCATGAAGGAGGGGCACCCCCCTCCTCCTATAAAAGGCCACCCCCTCCTCACTTCTCACACACACCTCCTTGTGAAGGATCTCTCTCCCCCTCTAGTATTATTCCCCCATGGTCTCGGATTAGCGAGATACATGTTCCCGGTGGCTTTATCCGGAAAGGAGTTGCTGCTTCTGCTGTTTTGCTGGAGCGAGGGACGGAGGTTGTCGGGGTACCGGACGTGTGTGCGATCACGGATGCACCGCTTCTTTGCGGTGCTGGACTTGGTGGTGCTGGAGCTGGATCTGATGGACGTGCTGGAGCCGGACCTGCCGGACTTCATCACGATCTTGAGATCGGCAAGTGTACGACTACATCAACCACGAGTTCCTACTCGTTAACAAAGCTCGTTGTCTACGAGGGTAAGTTCTCTTTGGATGTGTGTCCACCCGTTGCTTTGTACCTAGTAGATAGATCTTGGCGTGTAGTTCACACCGTAGGAATTTTTTTGTTTTCTATGCTGCGGACCCAACACCTCTTACTTATGGGTATGTGTTCCTTCAAAACCCAAATCAAATCACTCTCATAATAATAATACTGAAGCAAAGAGGCAATAGGCAAATCCACTTTCACGAGAAAAAGGAAAAAAGAAAAATATTTTTGTATTTTTGAGGATGGGGATTAAAGAATAGAAATGACTTGTGAGCAAGCAAGATATTAAGAAAAGAAAACAAACAAACAAAAGAAAGAAATGGAAATGAAAATAAAAAGAAAAAGAAAAAGAAAAAGAAAAAGCAAAGTGTTGGAACAAGCCCAACATGAGTGTTTCAAAGCTCGCACGGAGCTAGAGTACAACCTCATTATTACACAAATATAATTTCTTATGGAGCACATCCCCAAGCGAGTAAATATCATCATAGGTGGTGTAGTAGTTTGGTGGCAGCTGCACTTATTTAGGGCCTTCTTGTTCTACTTCTTTATCTTATCATTCTTCATCCACGCGTACTTCTGGTTGGGGTAGACTTGCTTCAACCTGTGTGTCATAAGTCATAACGCAAACATCCATTATCGATAGAGAACAAACCATTAGGCAAAGGAGCTAGGATCAAGTGATCGTGTCCAAGTATATCAAAGAAGTATCTACCTTTTGCTTTAGAAATCATACCACAAGCTTTGAGAGTAGAGAAACCAAGATGGCAAGCACGTGCCAACGGTTGGATATTACCTAGATTGATGAGAAGTTCTAGAGCGAGAATGGTGACAACTCCTCCTCCGCATATGGGACTACAGGATTGAAGAGCTTGATGATTAAGCTAAAACATGAGAAGTGTAGCATCCCAATGTTCTAAACCTTGTAATGCTACATGGTTTAATAAATATAATGCCATATACATGTCATTATTGCATCATCATTGTATCCTGCTCATGTCACCATGCATCATATAAACCCCTCTCAATTAGTTCTTTCTTTATTCATTGCTTTATTAATTACATTTGCCTCTTGATATATTGTAGTTGGTTCTTGATATATTTCTTTGTTCCCAAGTTGAGTTGGGGCATATATTTTATTCTCTCCACCACCTTTCTTTGGTTCTATCTATAAATTCCACCATCCTAATTATATATGAGCCATTGCATTCCATTTGATATTTAAATCTAGCTCATATGTGTTGGGATGGATCCACTTATATTCTACATGCTCCCATATATGATACATGTTGTTTTCACAATATTAATATGTGGAGCCACATGGCCAACTTTGCATGCTATGTGGGTGGAATACATTCTCTATCTTCCATATGGCTTATATTTGAATATGTGAGCATGTTTGAATATATATGAGGCTATATAATCATCTAGTGGCACACACACTAGCATTGCCCATTTATATTCATTTATGATTGTATTTCATTTATTCCATGTGGAAAACAAGCTTGTCTATTTTTGGTTTGGCCTTAATTCAAATATTGGAATGCATGCATGAATATATGACCATGATTGAAAATAGTTGTTTTCACAACTAGAATTAGTGGCATTTATTACTTGTGCATGGTCCATACAATCTTGTCCATATTCCTTCTATTGGGATTCATTTGAATTTGGAGTAAAACTTGATTGATTTGAATTCAAACACGATTGGTCCAAGTCCAAATAAATCCTCTATTCCTATATCTTGGGTTCCTGTTGGTTTTTATTTGAGCTTGTGGCTTTGGTAGCTTATTGATAACCCACAAGTATAGGGGATCGTGTGTAGCCTTTTCGATAAGTAAGAGTGTTGAACCCAACGGGGAGCTAAAGGTAGGATAAATGTTCTCTCAAGTTCTATCAACCATTGATACAACTCTACGCACACTAAATGTTTGCATTATCTAGGAAATAAAACTAGAGCAACAATACGAGTACTAGAGATAGCTTTGCATGCTAATAAATAAAAAGAAAGTAAAGCTAGTTGCCGCAGCAATAAAATACACTAAACTAATAGAACCATGAGTGTGGAATAGTGGTGGTAATTGTGGTGGCTTTGTCCAAGTTTAAATAGCGAATAGATCGGGTTCATTGTCTTTGATGCAGTTTTCTGTGTGGGAGAGGCTAAATATACATGCACTTCACTACTTGGAATTACATGTACTATATGATTGGATTGTTAGCAAACATACGTAACTACTAACAATGCATTAAGGTTTCCCCAACCATAACTTTAAGTTTAATGGTCCTCTTACTCCCATACGTGCAACGTTCCGGTTCGCGTCCTCAGATTTTTGTCACTCCGGCAGAACTCCCCTTCCTTTTACACATACTACAAACCCTATGATGGTTAATCCATGCACGCACAAATATAATGGACACCAAAGGACTGTACCATATCAACATACAACTCTAATGAACCAAATACGTTCAACCATTCAACCTAAGAACAAAGAAACTACACAAACATGACATAGATCATATGATTATAACTTATAACATTAAATACCATGTTTACATAGGACGGTACAGAGGTGTGTGGGAGGATGAACCACTATATACTAGGAGGATTAGGTGATGGAGATGGCGGTGAAGATGGTGTAGAGGGTGGCGCCGGCGGCGGCGCGGGGGACTCCTTCCCCGGCGCCGATATCATGGGGGAGCACCGCCCCTTAGCCCCTTCCTTCATGGCTTATTGGGAGCCCTCCCCATGGAGATGGGATCCATGGGGGAGGCAAAAACGTGTCATTGTCGGCTGCAAATTCGTGGGTGGAGATGCCCTTGGCGAATTAGGTTTCCTCCTTTTATATAGCTTCTCGGATTCCCGTCACCCCATCTTGGGCTGCAGTAAATCGGGCCTAGCGGGCCCATCTGGACTCGGAATCAGCTGAATTTTATATCTAGAATGTTTGTCACAAAATTTCCAACAACTTTATAGTTGAAGAGTTTTCCGTTTGACGCTGTCTTTGACCCTAAACGTGACCATCTTCAAAAAGAGTTCTGAGACAGATTTCTAAAAAAATCCCAATTTGACTCCAACAAGGTTTCGACTTGTATTCTTGGTAATTCCTACACATCAAAGTGTAAAACAAGAACATTGTGCACTTTTGCAACTATTAGTAGGTTAGTCCAAATAAATAATAAACTTTATACAAAAAGGAGTGTCAAAAGCATATTATTAGCATAAAACCATCAAAAATTATAGATACGTTATGGACGTATCAACATCCCCAAGCTTAGTTCCTGCTCGTCCTCGAGTAGGTAAACGATAAAAACAATATCATTTTTGAGGTGACATGCAGACAACACAATCTTGATCATCATTATTGTAAAAGCGTTGATAGTTGGGATCAAGATACTCTAAACATGAACATGAAAGATAGAGTTCTAACAATAAGACATAACAACTATGTTGTAACATGAAAAAGTACAAACAAAAGATCATGAATAACAATGCTTTAAAAGACGTTTGTTTGTTTCACATAAAGAAAACATAATGAGAATGGTATTCAGCTTGTCCCTCATAGTGTAGCAAAACATAAATGCATAGGACACCTTCAAAGTTTATAAGGGTGACTAGATACAAATAGTTTAAGAACAAGCAATATCAAAATTATGCATCAATCAACAAGTCTTGGAACAATGCACATTAAACTAAGAATGTCCACTATGCTCTCTTAATAGGTGCATAAAGATAGAAGATGGAGACTCAATATAAAAGTAAAAGAAAGGCCTTCATAGAAGGAAGTAGGGATTCAAGTCTCATAAAGAGCTTCCAAAAATTATGGTACTTATTAGCTTTCAGCTTGCATTGCCCCTATCATAAGCATCTTGAAGTGATTAAGGTTAAAGTGAACAAACTATGGAGTATATGCTTGACAAAGTATAAGTTGGCAATCTCATATCCCTTGAATACGAGGGCCGCTCCTCATGATACTCAAGTTTAGTTACCGGTAAGTTCTTGTCATAGTAAGTATATGTGTATCATAGAGAACCGCCAATAGGGTACCCCTTGCCCGATGATACGGAAGAATCCCCATATCAAAATGACAAGGCAAGCAGACAATAAGCATCTCAGCATCTTATTTACCATGGGAAAATGGTGCTTTTTTTCTCTCTTTCCTCTTTTCTCATCTCTTTTTTTTCTTATTTTTTCAATCTCAATCTCTCTCTTTTTTTTATAAGAAGAATGCTTCATAGATTGCTCATTATGGTTACGCTGCAGGTTTCCACCATGATTAGGCATGGATTAGACCAGCCGCCCAAGCGTTTCTCTAACACACATACATAACTCCATGGAATTACAAGTTCCCCTTTCATTTCACACCGACGACATCCATAAACAAAAGAGCATGATATCAACTGGGTACAATGTACAAGTTCAATGTTGAAAGCGTTCCCCATGATAGCATGGTTCTGTTAATTCCCAACATATAAGTGCAAGCATATACAACATAGATGACATAATGGTTCAAGTTTATTAGGGTCAAGAAAAGTAAAGTGTGCCATCAAGTTCATGAGAGCTTTAATCACTAATTTTCACATAACAAGTTTAATTCGGAAGGTAGATAAAAACATGAATATACTTGGAATAGCAAATGCTAATAGGTAGGTATGGTGGACTCTTTGGAATAACTTGGTTTTATTTGGAGTTGGATGCATGAGTGGAACTCATACTTGGTATGGAGGCTAGCAAAAGACTGGGAGCGACCAACTAAGAGATCAGTAATGGACATAATCATGCAAAGCGACAACATAAAGTGATATTACAAGTCGAAAACTAAAGGATCATAGAGGCTATGGTGACTTGGTATAGTCTTAACATGGTGTGAGCATGCGCCAAGTCAACCCAAAAAAAGCATCAAAGGAGAATACCACAATACTATGCTTTAATATGCTAAAAAACGCATGATTCTTTCAAGGCACATTAAGCAATCTCAAAATATTTGTAACATGTCATGCTACAGCAAAAATCACCAAGCATAAAGCCAAAACAATATCAAGCATGACATGACAAAGCATAGGCCATAGTCAAAAACAAGCTCCTTTTGTACCACTTATAAGCATGAAGCTTCCTACTCTTTTCCAATCACCAATCAACTTATTTAAAAGCACATATGAATGCAGGGGTCCAACATTTTTTTTTAAAGAAAACAAAAAAAACAAAGATGCTCCAAGAACAACACAATTATGCATGAAACAATAAATATGAAGTGTTTGGAAAAACCTGAGAATTTTATTGATGAAGAAGGGGATGCCTTGGGCATCCCCAAGCTTTGACACTTGTACTTCTTGGATATTTCTTGGGGTGACACGGGTGGCATCCCTGCTGACTCGTGTACTAACGAGCTCGTTGGGGAACCCCAAGAGGAAGGTATGATGAGCACAGCAGTAAGTTTCCCTCAGTTATGAAACCAAGGTTATCAATCCAGTAGGAGCAAGGAAACACCCCAAAGGTGTAGCTAGCTGAACTTTGGCAGGGCGCACTACCGGTGCCAGCAGCAACGTGGAGACCTACACAACACAACCACGGAACTCTGTCCCCAACTTGCGATGAGGTTGTCAATCTCACCGGTTTTGCTGAAAACAAAGAATTAAACGTATCGAGTGGAAGAAAGTAATAGTTTGCAGAAAGTAAACACAAAACAGTAAACAATTGATTGTAGATTGATAGTAAAAGAAAGGACCGGGGTCCATAGTTCACTAGAGGTGTCTCTCCTTAAGATAGATGACATGTTGGGTGAACAAATTACAGCGGGGAAATTGACAAACATCGAGAAAGCATACAAGTATATACTACTCATCTTGACTCCTTTGAGATTCGATTGGGCATTACAACATTATACATAGACCGCCATCCAACTGCATCTATGACTAATAATCCACCTTCAGGTTATCATCCGAACCCCCTCTAGTATTAAGTTGCAAGCAACGGATGACTGCATTACGAATTGTGTGTAAAGTAAACAATACGATTGTTCTATGAACAAAGGATTGTTGTTTTCTCCCTAGTAGCAACAACACATCTAGTACCTTAGAGATTTCTGTCACTTCCCAGTTACGGAGGCATGAACCCACTATCGAGCATAAATACTAACTCTTGGAGTTGCTAGCATCTACTTGGCCAAGATAGCTACTAACAACAGAAAGCATGCAAGATCACAAATAACAAAAACATGATAGAATCAATAATCAATCTGAAATAGCATCTCAATATCCATCGGATCCCCGCAAACACAACATGCAGAATTACAAATAGATGATCTTGATCATGAACGGAGCTCACAAGATCTAAACATGATAGCACAAAGGAGGAGAACCAGCCATCTAGATACTACATGGACCCGTAGTCTAGAGATGAACTACTCACGCATCACACCGGAGGCTTGCATGATGATTTTGAAGGCCTCCAGGGTGAATTCCCCTCTCCGGTTGGGTGCCAGGAAGAACTTTAGATCCCTCCCGATCTAGGGATGGAGATGATGGCGGCTATAGACTCTTTCGTGGAATTTTGATTGGGTATTTAGGGTTTCTATATCGAAGGCAACTTATAGACTGAAGGAGAGGTCGAGGGGGCGCCTGGGGCGGCCAGACCACCCCCTGGCGCGGGCTAGGCCTAGCCGTGCGGCCAGGTGGTGTGGCCGGGCCCCAGCCCCTCTCCGTCTCGTATTCTGGCTCCGGGTGTCCCTCGGTGAAAAACTGACTTTGGCTTTTATCCCGTCCAATTCTGAGAATATTCATTTTCTGATTTTCCTGGAACCAAAAACAGCAGAAAACAGGCAGCTGGCATCGTGGCTCTTGTTAATAGGTTACTCCAAGAAATCATATGAAAAGTACTCCAAAGTGTGGACAAAACACAAGAAAGTAGATAAAACCAAGCATGAAACATAAAAAATTATGGATACGTTAGCAACGTATCAATCCCCAAGCTTGAACTTTAGTCCATTCTTCATCTCATTACATTATTTTTTCCTTACACCTGAAATTTTTCTTCATACAAAACTTCACACAATCTTCATTAGCAACATTAGTGTACTCAAGATAATAAATCTTTGGATTCAGTTCCAACATAAGTAGAACTTCCATTAAAACACCAGCTACTGTAGCACTTTCCTAAAAAAGCTCAATTCCCCAAAGAGAACCCAAAAAAGAATCAACAAGAAGCAAATGCAAATAATGGCAGAAATCTATCAAAACAGACCAGCAGGTAAAAACCATTTTTTCGAAGACCTTCTGTTGCTCAAATCGAAAAGTGATGAACTAACAAAAGTTGGATAATAACCTGGGGCAGAAGCTCAAAAAATTACAGCCCAAACCGACGTACAGAGATTTTCCACGAATTTTTACAGCGAAGCACAAAAATCTATTTCGGGACAACAACTTTCCCAAGCATTACTTCTCTCTCATTAGAGGTTATACTTGGAACAAAAATGAAAATAAAAGGATAAGGAGTGGTTCCTACAGAGGTAACAACTTCCAAGACTCAAAGAAAACAAATGTAACTGGTATTTGATGCTAAGACAAATAAATAAAAAAGATACAAACGCTCCAAATTTATTCAAGTTTCTATGCTACTCAAAAAACAAAGTTTAAAGGTTTGCAAACCGAAGGGTTGTTGAAAAACTTTTGGCCATTCTTCATTTCTCTGTTTGGTGTTCCTTATTCTCTATGGAAAAAACTTCAACACAAAAACTTTCCCATTCTTTTCTGCGGTTTTTAACTGAAAAGCTTCCATGGGAAGATTTGTTTTGGTTTCATAGGCATGAACACAAGTGTTCAAGGTCGACCCCCACTTAACCATTACCCATCTTTCCAATCACTTTCCTTTTTGAAAACATTTTTAGGTAACAAGTATAAGATTTTTTTGTAATTCGCATTCCCTATCCATACTAAGATAGAGAATAACTTAAAACTGAAAGTAAAAACTACTTAGAGATAAAGCAAACAAGTGCACACAAGATTATTCACCCACACGCTATTACTCCCCGGCAACGGCGCCAGAAAAAGTCTTGATATCCTACAAGTATAGGGGATCGTGTGTACCCATTTCGATAAGTAAGAGTGTCGAACCCAACGAGGAGCTAAAGGTAGGATAAATGTTCTCTCAAGTTCTATCAACCATTGATACAACTCTACACATACTAAATGTTTGCATTATCTAGGAAATAAAACTAGAGCAACAATACGGGTACTAGAGATAGCTTTTCATGATAATAAATAATAAGAAAGTAAAGCTAGTTGCTGCAGCAATAAAATACACTAAACTAACAGAACCACGAGTGTGGAATAGTGGTGGTAATTGTGGTGGCTTTGTCCAAGTTTAAATAGCGAATAGATCGGGTTCATTGTCTTCGATGTAGTTTTCTATGTGGGAGAGGCTAAATATACATGCGCTTCACTACTTGGAATTACATGTACTATATGATTGGATTGTTAGCAAACATCCATAACTACTAGCAATGCATTAAGGTTTCCCCAAACATAGCCTTAAGTTTAATGGTCCTCTTACTCCCATACGTGCAACGTTCCGGTTCGCGTCCTCAGATTTCTGTCACTCCGACAGAACTCCCCCTTCCTTTTACACATACTACAAACCCTATGATGTTTAATACATGCACGCACAAATATAATGGACACCAAAGGACTGTATCATATCAACATACAACTCTAATGAACCAAAGACGTTCAACCATTCAATCTAAGAACAAAGAAACTATACAAACATGACATAGATCATAGGATTATAACTTATAGCATCAAATACCACGTTTATATAGGACGGTACATAGGTGTGTAGGAGGATGAACCACTGCATACTAGGAGAACTAGGTGATGGAGATGGCGGTGAAAATGGTGAAGAGGGCGGCGGCGGCACGGGGGACTCCTTCTCCGCCGCCGGTATCATGGGGGAGCACCGCCCCTTAGCCCCTTCCTTCATGTCTTATTGGGAGCCCTCCCCCAAGGAGATGGGATCCATGGGGAGGCAAAAACGTGGCTTTGGCAGCTGTAAATTCGTGGGTGGAGATGCCCTGGGCGAATTAGGTTTCCTCCCTTTATATAGCATCTCGGATTCCCGTCACCCCATCTTGGACTACAGTAAATCGGACCTAGCGGGCCCGTCCGGACTCGAAATCAGCTAAATTTTATATCCAGAACGTTTGGCACGAAATTCCAACAACTTTGTAGTTGAAGAGTTTTTCGTTTGATATCGTATTCGACCCAAAACGTGACCATCATAAAAAAGAGTTCTGAGACAGATTTCTGAAAAAATCCCAATTTGACTCCAACATGTTTTCCACTTGTATTCTTGGTAATTCCTACACATCAAAGTGTAAAACAAGAACATTATGCACTTTTGCAACTATTAATAGGTTAGTCCAAATAAATTATAAACTTTATATAAAAAGGAGTGTCAAAAGCATAGTATTAGCATAAATCATCAAAAATTATAGATACATTATGGACGTATCACTTATATAAATAAACTTGTTTTAAAACCAAACAAAAACAAATAAAAGGAATTAGGGAGAAAAAGAAGAAAACCTAGCTAACCTATCTACCTCTATTCTACACGAGCCTCCCTTATGGTTTGTTAGAACCAATCAAAAACCAGCCTCACCACCACCTCACTACACCCCAAACCATCTACCCTAGTCCTAACCTGACCCCATGGTGTGGCCTGGCACATGTGCCATCTAATCTAATCTAATCCCAACCCACCTAGCTAATCCCCTCTCCTCTCTTTATTTCCAAGTCGCCAGCCACCACCCTGCTACCCTGGTCGCCTCCCCTTCTACCTAACTGGAAGAGAGAGACAAGAGAGAGAGAGGGAAGGAAGTAACCAAGGTTACTTTTTGGGAAAAACCCTTACCCGAGCCATGTGTTGTCCCTCCCCTCCTTCCTTTATCAACCACCACCACACGACCCTGTCGATCATATCGCCCCAGGGCTCTGCCCAACACCCCTCTATTGCTCCCCATCTCCCCTACTAAGCCAACCACCACCATAGCCATACCTTTGGCTCCACCTTAATCTAGCACGTGGGAGTGAAGGAGGAGAGGAGGAAGTCGTTGAGGAAGGCCAGTACCCACCCAGGTCACCGCCAGTACATGGATACAAGGAGAACACCGTCGGTATCGAGCAGAACAAGGAGGAGCTGAGCCCAAACCCTAGGATCCAGACCATGAGCTCCGTCCCAGATCGTCGGCGCCCCAGGCACGTTCGACCATGCCGATAGACCCGTGGCGAGCCCCTAAACCTCCCAAATATGGTCCCTTGCCGCGTCTCTTCCTAGAACACGAGTTCATTTCGTCGAACACCCTGCACGCGCTGTCGCTCGGTGCCACTAGCTTGTTGCTGTTGTGATGCTCAGTTCGGTCGGGCGTGTGCGTGCATACACTCACCTCACTGTGCCGTGTCGAGGACCATAAACCCTGCTTCCTAGAACCCTAGTTGTA
Organism: Avena insularis; assembly: GCA_023614405.1. Taxonomy (NCBI): domain Eukaryota; kingdom Viridiplantae; phylum Streptophyta; class Magnoliopsida; order Poales; family Poaceae; genus Avena; species Avena insularis. Next base: position 478,384,619 of record CM042686.1, on the reverse strand, counting down.
CGCGCCGCCGCGTCTCATACATGTCGCTGCCCGCGCCACCTATTTTAGGTCATCGGTGTCGAGTCGTCATGGCTTATCCCGCGCCGTAACCTGGATCTAACACCAGCCCCAGGCTACCGGAGTGGTTCCACCCCACCAGATCGAGCCGCAGGTCCCAGGTTCGATCCTTGCACGACTATGAATTTTTGTTGCGTGTTGTGTCTTCGTTAGTTAATAGAGAGAGGAAGAAAAACAGTGAAGTTCCGGTTAGCCATGACCTTTTTTGCAGTTACCCCCTTGGATTTTTTTGGTCCTCAACTCACAGTCCTAAAGGCCGCACCGCATGTTAGACACACAACAGAGGGCGTCAAAAGATTTTGTAAATAAGCCCCTGGATTTCGGAGAACCTCAACCGACGTCTCCAGCGACCCCACCTATTATACACCCAGCTCAGATCTGGCTAGCGTTTTATGAAAAGGTACCTAGGTTTTTTGCAAACCTAAAATCATGGTCCCCTCGACTAAGACACGTCAGTCGCTTGTCGTGCACATGTGGCCCCGTGTCACTCTCTGGCCCACTTGTCTGTGGAAGTGGGTAAGTACCCCCCAGTGAGAAAAGTCTTAGGAGTTTTTCTAAATCAAATAAAATTCAAAAAATGAAAATAATTCATTTAATTCATAACTTTCAAATGAATTTGAATTTGGAAAAAATTATAAAATGAAATATGAATTCAAACCTGTTTTCAAATTTGACCAGAGTTGACTCAACCTAGTCAAACCTTTAACTTTGACCCCTCTTTAAATTGTTTTGCATTTAAATAATAATTTAAATTCATAATTCCAAATAATATAAATGATATATGTTTTCTTATCAGAAAAATACTAGGAATATGAATATGCTATTTAAAATAATTTCTGGGTATTTAAAATTTTTGAATTAATAATTACCATTAAATGCCATTTTCTTAAAATTCATAACTTTAATTCCGTAATTCCAAATTCGACAAATAATATGTCTAAATCGATCAGCGCGACGACACCTTTCTAACTATGCATTCCCTGATATAAGTTGAATCATGTATCATATAAATATTAAGTATACAACAAGGTTTATGGGAGCAAAACATGACTAAATAATTAATTAAAATGCTTTATTATTGTTTCTACACCTCACCTATGACATGCTATGTTATACCATGCAATTGTGTATCATTTCATCATGACATATCTTGTTTTGCTTGCTGCATATGTTTATATGATTGCACATTTTATTTATTATGGCTCTTTTGTGTGTTTGGTTTTTATTCTGGATAGACATCGAGCAAAGGAGTTATCAGGAGACACAAGAATACTACCCAGATCCCAGTTATTCTACTGCTAAGCTAATAGGCAAGCAATTACTCATGCTTGTATTACATATAGCACCTATGCTTTTATCTTTGTTCTTGCATAATTGTGTTACGATTCACATTAAATTGAAATCACAAGTACTCCATAGCCTTTACTTTTAAAACCCACTAAAGCTTGTATCCTCAATCCTATCAGTCATTACTACAGAAGTTATTTGAACCATGCGAGTCATAGAATTGTATGCGTAGGGTTTGTATGAGTCTATTATGGATAACGAGGTACCTAAACAACTTAAACTATGTATAGTAATGGAATAACTAAAGAAAGAGGCACTAGTGGGCAATAACTGTTATTTGGTTCTTGCATGCTCACTTGTGTCCCATAGGACCCGAGTACTTGATTCTTGTTCCTTGACTATCACACTATCCACATGTGGGACCATGAATCCCCTTCGTCTGAGCTTGATTTATATCTTATTTCTTAGGGCCACAAACTAGTTTGGCGCATTATTACTATCATGTACTTATGCCATTCTTTACTGTTTTATTTATTATTGCGCGTGGAGCACCTGTACTATTTTGGAACCTTGTGCCATGTTTTCGCGGTATCGACAAGCCCAATCACATTTTTGGGTGCCTAGTCGTTTATAGCCATCGTCACAAACCCTAGGTCCATCTCGGAGCCGATCGACTTTGTTGCGGGTAGCTTAGTAGGGTGTCCCCCTGAAATTATTTTTGAATCTTGTGAATGCTTTGTCGTGATGCCTCTTTGCTTTTTATGTGGTTCTTTCCGGAGTTGATCGTGCGTGGGTTGCTATTTGTGCACCCCTGCAGGGTAAATATTTCTAAAAGCCGTGTCTATGGTTATGGACGACTTGGAACATAGTTTTTCGATCATAGACAACTATAACTAAAGTACCATGTTTAATTTGACTAAAACATGAGTAGTAAATAGTGCAACACTCATAGAATGATTAATAAAATTGCCAACGGATGGGGTGTTCTTCCGCCTTATCGTTCGGTAATCGAGAAGGAGGACGAGCGATGTTTACTTATGTTGCTTATATAACTATTGGTTTTAATTAACGAGCATCCGTCCATATCTGATTGGGCGGATGTTGTAGCGTGTATCTATAGAACTGTTAGTTATTTATCTTTTGCTGCAATTGCGTCACCCCCAGGTGGTTCCCTTTAGATGCATAAAGACTTGCTGAATGTCCTAGGGTATCACCGTAAATATTGATCAGATTGTCAGAAATACCCCTATGAAGGCTACTTCCTCGATGAGGCCAACAATGGAGGCAGCGACCCTCTTGCATAGAGATTCCGGGGATGAAGATCTCTGAGATCTGTGGGCGGGAATGTGCTTATTTCTGTGGCATCTTATGCCGGTTTGACTCTTAATCCATACTCGGATTTGTGTTTCCGCTTCCGCTTGATGATTTTTTAAGTGACGTATGAGGATATAATCTTAAAATATTATTATTACTATCTTTATAATTTGGATCTTGCCGTAATGGCGTTGCAATATATTTCTATTTCTTTTAGATGGAATTGCTCTGATGTACTCGTGTATGTCGTTGACGTACATACTCACTTGTGTACGTTAGACTCGCAGCCGTCTGGTCACGTTTCTCGCAATCGAAGCTATAACCATGAATACTAGGATGGATGGTTTGCCGGTACCGTGCCCTGCCATTGCGGCCTGCTTGTGGGCGGCCTTGCGGCCTCCACGGTAGTACGTCCTCCATATTCAGGTTATACCAGCTTGTGATTTAGAAACTTGAGGTCCGGGGATTACAAGAAGGGCGCCCAAGTTTGACGTCAAGTTACAATTCAGAATAGCAGCTCTTTCGAGGATCATCATTTTCTCTTCATTGACTCTAGTAAACTCACCACGTGTCTACAAGGTGTTAGCAATAGAATAGAACAAATAACGAACAGTAGGACAATCAATTTGATTTCCCTTAGGTGTGTTTCTACGGATTATCATAGAGTTAAAGTACTCTAAGGGTGTAGGATTAAGAACAAAACTGGTGGAGCATATGTTGATGGTGTTGTTAACAAACCCAAAATGATGAGCCCATTGACCAAGTGTTGAGATGTACTCATGGTTCATTAGGCGGAAGGTGATACGATTAACTCCCGGACTATCTTTCTCAGAGCAGTAGTACGGACTCACCGTATGCGTCAAGGTGCTGAGGAACTCAAGTGTCATGCAGCAATATCTGGCGGTGTCCTAAAAAACAAAGTGAAGCAAACAAACATTGTTGCAAAATAAATTGAAATCATAGCCAATGCCTAGTTGGTTAAGGATATAGGAACATACCCATTTTGTGGACTTGATTTCTTGGCTCTTGAGACGGTTGAAACGAGTGAGCTGGTACTCCTTAGTGAACTCGATGTCAAGTGACTCGAGGGTTAGTTCATCAAAGGGTGGTGTATCTTGTTCCGCAGCCATCGCACTTCCTCCTAGGTATCGTGTGAGTCCTCACCGGCCTCCTATGAGTCTATGTGGCCATTTTCCTCTTATGTGAAGAACCCGAGGAAGGACGCGGCAACCATGGAACCAGTGTCTATGAGCTCATTCATGTAGGCACCGCCTGCCATTCTGCCAAGCACACCGCGGGAGTTGGCGGTAGCGCCACTGAACTGGTGCGATGATCCGACGCCATGGCTTGGGGCGAAGGGGAGAGATCCGCTGCGCAGTGCCAGCAAGCTTGCGTAGGACGGGGAGCCTATAGGGTGTTGAGGTCGGAGGTGAAGACGAGAGGAGCTTGAGGAGGAGGGTAGTGGGGAAAGGTGACGTTGGGGTTGAAACCGCCGAGTGGGTCACAGTCAGTGTACTCTTCAAATGGAGGTAATAACCTTGTGTGGGGCATGTTGTGGCCATGGATCTCTTGGAACATCGCCGGGGAGGATGGCGAGAAGCTCGACAAAGAAGCGACGCTTGCTTGGCTGCCCCACACGCCGCCCGGAAAGTACTGGCCGGCATGGCCAGGCCGCTCCATGGCCAACTTCACCGCCACCATGTTTCACTCCATGACATGTTGCGCCGCTTGCAGCGCCTCCACCGCATTCCTGGCCTTGAGCTTTAGATCCCTCTTCCAGAAATCATCCGTGACCACCTCCCTGCGCTTGTGTCGGCTGCCTAGTCGGAGTTACTCATGCCTGACGGTCTCTACTTCGGCTCCCCAGTTTTGGCAACGGACCAAGGGCATGTGAACTTCTTCAGCGCCATGGTGGGTGGGGAGGATCTGGGCGAGCGAAATGGCTGGAGCTGGGCGGATGACGGGCGAGACACGGCAGATGGAGGGAAGGAAAAGGGGGAAAACAGAAAAAAAGGAGGGAAACTCGGCTTGTGTCATGGACAGAGCTAGCCCGCACACCTTTTCTCTTCCGCCGGCTCCCCGAGTGCCCTAGGTTCAACCTGGGTTCACCGGATGAAGTTTTGGCCCAATCCAACGACATTTCGGCGCCCGTGGGGCAACAGTTCCCCATTTGCATGGACTATAAAAGAAGCGCAATGCTCACATCCAGGAAGGCACCAAGGAAGACGTAAAGGGAAACTAGTTAAAAAGTTTATAAGTTCTGAACTGAATTATAGCTAATTAAAATACATGGTATTGGTTTGCAAATAACTTGTCAAACCGTTAATAAAAAATTCTCCACGAATGAGAAACCATGACCAAAAAGGAGCAAGATATATCATATCCTCGCGATAACCAAACAACGCAGAAACATACTAATACTAGCATGAGATAGCATGTAGGCTCTTATAGTTACTTTCAAGACGCATGATTCCATATAACATCAGAGGAGAATATCTGTTATACCGGGGCAGCTCTTAGATTAGAAACTCAATATTCAGACTCCATGACCTCTCCCATAATTGTCTAGGAAGAGCATGCATTCCGTCTTAAGCCCATGACAGTGGTGTTGCTCCGCCAATGCCAAGATGGTCGCCACAGAGCTTGTATTGATAAGTCCGCGCAACTTACTTTCACAAATGAGCCGCAGCCTCTCTAAATCATACCTATATGCTGCAACAAGCAGTTGCTGAGCCATTCCAGACTCATTTTGTTGATCCATATCAGGCAGTGCATCCGTGTATATATAAGTAAGCAGAGCATCAAACACTTTAGCCTCCATGTCACCTATAGATATGACGACCTTTGTGGTGGTTCGCTCCTTCATAGCGCTAAAGAGTTGTGCCTTGAAAACCGGAGACCGCGCAACGAGCACCGCCCGGTGTGCCAAGAATGTCTCCCCGCCGACTCGGAATTCGACATCAGCACCTTCCTTAGTCAATAAAAGATCCCCTAAGTTCTTACACATGTCAGATGGTGGCACCTCGATGGACTGAAACACGTAGATGCCATTATCAATAGTAACATCGACCTGGATAGTGAAAGAGCCATCCTTGAGATGCTTCTCAAGTTCAGTGATTCTGACGAACTTGCTAAATCCAAAAGATCGACAATCATTCGAGAAGCCATAACAGATGCCAGTATGGGTACCGGACGGCACTGAGTTCCCATCTTGATCGAGCAAGCTGAGCTTAACTCGTACCCCCATGGCCTCCTCTTCAGCAAGCATATCATCGATTTTGATAAAGAGAGATGCGTACTCAATCAACGTGGGCGTAGCGCCGCCGGGATAGTAACGCAGACGCCTAAGTGCAGCCTCCTAACAGGAACGGGCTAGATTCAATCAGCTTGCCGTTGTGGACCAACTTGGTGCGCGAGTAGTCGACGATCATGTGCAAGTGAGAGCCCCTCACGTCGCCGGCGACAATGGTACAGGTGGATCCAGGGAGGGTGTCGCCTGTGGATACAAGGGAGGGGGAATCGCCACCGTATCCGTGGGAGGGGCCGTCGCCGGCAGATCCGGGGAAGAGGGCGTGGCCGGTGACAAGCGAGGAGGTCGTCATGGTGTACGGCAATTTGGCCTGCTGTATCGTTGACGAGGCGACGGCTAGGGTTCTCGTTGGGCATATATGTCGGTTGGCCCTGATGAGTCAGGAAAGGAAACGCGCCCGGTTTGGAGTCAGTTTTTGCGTTCCAGGTCGGGATGAAAACGCGCCGGACCTGGCCCGTGGGGCCAATTTTAGAGGCCATGGATCCACCGGTTTAACAAAAACTAGCATAGTGCCCGTGCGTTGCCACGGTCATTTTTCTTTCGCTTTGCATTGCACTTCCGTACATGTAACTATTAATCCTCCATAAATCACATGGTTTGATGTAACTATTAAGAAATAGATTTGAGTTGTTTGAAACAAATTTGAATATAAATATTCGTCACGCCCGTTCTATGATTAGTGTATATGCAAGTTGTGAACGTCTATGTTGGTATACCATGTTTCTCAATAGAAAAAGAAAAAGTCAGAAACATGAAGCATTTCCAAACCCTGAGAGGATAATACATTAGAAAGTCAGGAAGGAACACACAGGAAGAGATACATTTTCTTTTTGCACAAAGAGCATTGCACAAAATAGGGAACAATCTTATATTGAAGCATGTATTGTACGGTGGCAAAAAGATAAGGCGAGACCACTCATGTCTTCCACCTGGTCGCAAGTGTTTCAGTGAAGCTCCAACTACACATGTAATCAGAGGGAAGAAGGAGAAAACACAAAGTAAATTACCAAGCCACAACAACCATGTAAGACACTCCCGCTCACTGGGTCATTTCGTCGAACGGTCTCTATTGTGAACAACTCGTCAACTCCTCTTCGTCAGAGCATCAGCTAGGAGTAAATGGTCAAGCAATCGTGCATGCAGGAGCAGCTTCCATTCCTGATGAGTACATAACCAGCTCTACACCTCGTTCAAGTTCATGGTCCTTGCCTTAGCTTGTGATCAATAAGTTGTTGTCGCTGCTGGATGTTGTTGCCTCTTTCTGTAGTTGGAAGCCGAACAACAAATCAACACAGAATTCATCTCTCATAAGGCAACAGATCCACAGATTTTACACAAATCATACAAAAGATGAACTGAAAATTAGCACATAATTGCTTGAAAAAATTGTCTCGCAGAAGCATAAGGTGATCAACTTGTTTTCTCTTCGGCTGCTGGGTGAGATAGGTTGCATAACACATCATGTTGTAGCGCAGATACGCCATCCATGCGAAGAATGAGATGGCCACGGCCGCTGGAGCTGTTGACATGCCGCTTGAAGAGGCTAAGCAGTTGGAACATGACTTATCCGAACTAAAGCCTACCCTATCATACAGACAGGAGCAGTATTTCAGGTACAGTCGTCATAAAAGCTTCACAAAATGTATTTTTCTAGTTTCCACTATGACATATTCAGTAACAAGGAATTATATTGAAGGTACCGATGTGTGTGTAACAAAAACTGAAATTTTTAGAAGATTCACGCACCTCTGCTGAGCAGGATGCTGCTGCTCAGAGATACGCTGCTAACATCCTGAAACTGAATTAGCCGACTCGATCTATTGTCTGCACAGATCATCTCTAGCTTTCTTAGGTATCACTTATTTCAATCAGAATTAACTCAAATCCTAGTCAAGTTCAGTGTAGCATCAGCGTCTATTAATTAATATAGACACACTACACATGTTTTAACAAAAAGTAATATACTTCTTCAAAATAGTTGCATTTCGACTGAATGCTAATTCAAATCATCAATTTGACAAATTCAGCTACAACTTTTCCAATGCCCTGAATACACGAATGATTCCCAATTGTGATGGTAACCCACACACAGATCAAGGCAGCGACCAGCAACTGGAGCTAGTCTACATACGTTCTTCAGCCAGGGTGAATCGTAGAATACCAAATTCACAGCATGGAAAATCCCCTCACCGACACTCTTTTCATGGTCTAACTTCGAGGCAAGGGAGAACGGTAGTACCTTGTTCTGAACTGGCGGAGCACGGAGGAAGGGGCGGAGCGTGGAATAGGTCAATGAAGTGGAACAATGTCACAGAATTCACTGAAGCCTGTCTTCAGTGGACCTATGAATAAACAAAAACATTGTCCTCGGTAAAATGACGAATAAACAAAAAAATAGAGAAGCAGAGGAAGAAGCAATTATACAGAGACCATAAGTCAGCACTGAGTAAAAATATTAAACCAAATATGAGCAATTTAAAGATAAAAGAGACGGTATGTTTTTTTAGATTGATTGACTACAGTTTTATACAACAACACAAATGCAGAAAGTAAAATACTAACTGTGGTATAATGTAGGCCAACTATTAATAAGAAGTACAGATATACACGGTACTGTCTAAACTGAACACATTGTGCTTCCAACTTTGCAAGTGAAGCATCTCCTAATAACATGGAACCGTGTAGATTTTAAAGTAAACTAAAAAACAATATAGAAAATACACAAACCGTCAGGCGTATGATCAGCTGATGGTTCGGAAGTAGCATGTACTGGAGAACTAACCCGACAATGAATACATTGGGTGGCACAACTGAAGGAAACAAAGAATAAGTATCAGTAACAAAAGGCAACTGAAATGCAGAAGTCTAGGCCAATATTTTTTAATGCCAACTTATAAAACTTTAAAGACATCGTTTAGGAGTGCTATTTGCTTCTAGCGATCATCACCAGGAGAATAGGCAATGCACATGCTCAGTGAAAGCACAAGGCATCGACCCTCTGTACATAGGAAATGGTTACATGTGAGATCCCTTGTATTATGAAGATCTAAGTGAACATGTAGATATATATTTTTCTAAGGATCACAGCTGTTTGGTTTCTTGCGCACGCAAATCTCTTAGGACAATTGGAAAACCTTTCCCTATGGACGTGGGCACGTGGCAGTGGCGCACTGGAGCAAGCCGCGCGCGGGGAAGTCCGGCCCGAGGCGAGCTAATCTCTCAGATAAAGAGGGATATATGAACTGCTAGAGAATAGAATTGTCTAAGTAATACATAGGTAGTAGCTTACCTAGGATGAATATGAAATGGAGGCAATGAGTTGATGTGAATGCGGATAGCTGCAGTACCATATTAAGTACATGTATTTCAGCCCAGTAAATTCAAGCATGCCCAGTTAAAATGATTAAACCAATCTGATGCAAATATGCAAACCAAACAAACCAACTGCACTATCTCTGGAAATGTCAACAAACCAATCTGGCAAGGACATATTCATCTTCTCAATACAAGTAGACATTGCTAGCTCACGTGGTTGTATAGACCGTTCAGCTCAACCAAAGGTGTACTGTATCAACTTAAAAGGAGTGCATTTTGAGGTTTCAAACCCCACACTCTGACACAACTCCTGAACATCAACCATACACACACTGAGAGAAAGTTTTAGTGGTGGGCATGCTTACCTTACTCTGTGACATGGATGATCAGCTTGGGACGGCCGATACCGTGGGCATAGGAAGCCGGTAGAGGTCAAAGAAGCCAATGGGGGACTTGGCGACCACGACACAGACTGCAGACTGATGAGAGAGGATTAACGAGTGGCGAAGGTGGAAATACGTAGGACTAAGTTAGATATAATCTGTTTTGCACCTAAAATACACCTCATGAACACCAAAGAACTCATTGAATGAAATGAGTAATCCACCAATCCAACCTGAAGAAAAATCTGGAATGTGCCTAACATGAGCGTGCATAAGAGGATTAGCACCTAGTCATTTCACCAAACAGGCTATGTGCACAAACCGCAATGAAGGTAAATCTGAAGAAACGCGTGTTCTCGATGTAGAGCAGCGTGGAGAAGAGCTCTGGACTGAGCACCCAACCTCGTCGTAAGCTTGTAGCAGGCTTCAAGTTTTTAGTTGGCGCCATCAGGGAGGAAGTCATCGAGTGCGTGGTGGTACCGGGCCTTGGTTCTATGGGCACCTGCAGGTCCGGCATGCTCCCGTGCTTCTGTTCGCGGCCTCGTCGGCGGGAATACGAACATGGCCGACGTTGTGGTAGCAGGGGTCCAGCTACTACATCACGCGTCGAGCTCACCACACGTAAATTAGGGACTGCACAGCCACCAGCGTGCCACCCCGACAACGCACTCAGCCCGCCACCCCCAGAAACCCACCCCATAGCGCTGACCAGCAGCCCATCCCGCGCGCGGCGTCGAGAGATTAGCTCGCCTCGGGCCGGACTTCCCCGTGTGTGGCTTTCTCTAGCGCGCCGCTGCCCCCATACTCCATCGGGGAAGGGAGCTCGAGCAGAAGCTCGTCCGCGGCGCCGTAGACCTCAGGGTCGGTGGCGGAGACGCGTATCACGGGGCGGCTGAACGGTGCCGCTACTCGCCGTGCCCGAGCTGGTGTGGCTTGGAGATGGGGAGCCCGTCGGCTCCGGGCGGCCGCGGCGAGGGGAGTGCCGGAAGGGGAGCAGTTGACCATCAGGACGTATTTTCGGGAGTTTTTTCGTTTCACCGCACAGTACCACTTCGCGGTGGCAGAACATGTAAATACCTCGAACAGTTAGGGGCAAAGGCATCATTTGATGGCAGACGGAAATTTAGACACGACGAACGTCCTCAATCTTTTTAATAGTATAGATCAGTGGCCTCACCCATCCAATGGGTATCTCAGGTCGCTCCAAAAGTTGCCGAAAATATATATAGGATTTAAGGAGAGTTTCGTCAATCGGTTTTCCCTCACGTTAGGGTTTAGGTCTCTCGCGGCTCCGCTGGCGTTGAGTCTTTCTTCTTCCCCGATCTCCTTGTCTGTCTGCGACGCTGAGCTCGGGTCTTTGACCTACCTTGGTGGCCGCTAGGTGCAGAGGTTGTTGGGGTTCAAGTTTCGCTGTGGAGAGATTAAGGTTTCACCATGGCGACGGACTAATCTAGTGCATCGTCCTCGAGAGGCGATGGTGGCATCGAACTTATGATAAAGCAACTTGGCATAAGAGAAGAGGATCTGGATGATGTTGTCTTTGAGGAGGAGGCTCCGCCGCCGCCAGAGGCAACCCGTTGGCTCGCCATTGCTAGGGTTTTTACGGAAGGTGAACATTCCAACTTCTGGTTTTATAAGAACATGCGATCAGTGTGGGAATTGGCAAAGGATGTGTAAACAAAATCCCTGGAAAAGAACCTACATACTTTTCAATTCGCCAACCTTGGTGATTGGGAGAAGGTAATCGAAGGAGGCCCATGGATGTTTCGAGGTAATCCTGTTGTGATCGTTCCATACGATGGTTTCACAAAACCATCCGCTATTGATCTCTCTTTCATTGATATATGGATTCAAATTCATGATGTCCCTATTGACTATGCACCTATGATCAAATGCTTGGCGTCAAAAGTTGGGATATTTGTTACTGCTGAGGGGGTATCGAATGACTTTGAAGGGGGAAAATCGTGTGAAAGTTAAATTAGATGTGTGAAAACCTCTGAAAAGTGTGGTATGAATAGTCCATGCTAGGAAGCGCGAGCTCTTTCTTGTGAAGTATGAAAAATTACCGAACTGGTGCCAAGTTTGTGGTCATATGGGACATGAGTACAAAAACCATGGAGATGGTGTTCATCCACCTCAAGCCCTAGTATTCAAGAATCTTCGAGCAGAGTGGAACATTAGCTTTTGTGGTCGCCCTAGCCGTGGTAGAGGTTATGGGCGTGGAACTGGAGGATTTGGACAAGGAAGAGGTCGAGGTGGCCACTCAGGGCCTTATCAACCTTTTAATGAGGACGATGATCTGAACAATATGGAGGAGGATACTGATCAATCATCTAACATAAGCAGGAAAAGGGGTGAGAGGTATGATGGTTCGGTTCCGAATGCCCTTCTAGCTCCTGGAACTGTTGCTTTGATGGCAGGTATTCTGGTTGGAGGATCTGCACCACCTCCACTAGCTATTCCACCAAGTCCGACTCCAAAACATGATACTAAATGTTCAAAGAGAGGTGATGGTGTTGCGGATGATGTTATTGACAAACAACTGATATCGGCGGCCTCTGGGAAGGAGGCTTACCGGACACAATGAAAATATTATGCTATAATAGCCACGGTCTACAGGGGCTGCGGCGCTTTGGGCTCTACATAATCTTTTTAGGCAGAGTAGACCGGATGTTCTTTTCCTGTCAGAAACACATCTTGATGAGTGGCCTGCGAAATGTTTGCGTCGATCTCTAAGTATGGATCATAAGGAAGTGGTGAGGAGTGATGGTCGATGTGGCGGTTTATTGCTCCTATGGAAGAAGGAGGCTCAGATTTCACTACGGTTCAAGACACCGAATTATATTGATGTTGAGGTGGTGTGGGTTTTGAAAATGTGTGGTGTTTCACTATTTTTTATGGGGAACCTAGGTGGCAAGATAAACACCTTTCATGGCAATGTTTAAGGGATTTACATTCGCAATCGACTATGCCTTGGCTGGTTATGGATGATCTCAATGAAATTCTATACCCGTTTGAAAAAGAAGGTGGAAATCCCAGGCCTCAAAATTTTATGCAAGCTTTTGGAGAATCTATTGATGATTGCAATCTAGTTGACTTTGGTTACACTAGGCATAAGTATACATGGCATAGGGGAAGATTAGAGAAAGGCTTGACATGGCTCTCACTAATTATGGATGGATGTCTAAATTTGGCGATGCTACACTACAGAATATGGAGTGCTACCAATCCGATCATCGGCCAATTTTGATGGAATTCTATATTGGTGATCAAGTTCAGAATGGGCCGACTATTCTTCGCTTTGAGGCCAAATGGTTGAAAATGCCCGTTTTCAGCAAGTGGTCGAGGAGGCTTGGGAGCTTGCTGGGCCACAGTTTGAAAATGAAAACCTAGCAAGAAAATTGGCATTTGTCCATAACCATTTGCATAAATGGGATAAGAAGATCCTCTAGAAAGCAAAGAGGAAAATTCGTGATGCTTAGAAAAATATGGAAAAGGTTGCTGTTGGACCTTTATCCGAGGAAAGTATTCGGCAACAAAAGGAACTCGCAATTGAAATTGAAGCCCTTCTAGAATAGGAGGAGATCTATTGGGCTCAACGTAGCAGAGTGAACTGGCTTCAACATGGCGATAAAAACACTTTGTATTTTCATAAATTCGCTAGTGAGCGCCGAAAAAGAAACATGATCAAACGACTCAAAGATGATTCGGGTTCTTGGGGGGAGGGGTGTCCGAACCTTAACCCTTTGATCTCACAATATTTTGCAGGGTTATTCTCTACTAAAGTAGAAGAGCTGGATCCAGAGATTTTGTCCAAAGTTGTGCCAAAGGTTTCAGAAGCTATGAATGAGCAATTACTTAAATATTATACGACAGAGGAAGTTAAAAAGGCTCTGTTCTCTATTGGTGATATGAAGGCCCCTAGGATGGATGGTTTAAATGTGATTTTATTAAAAAAATGTTGGCACATACTGGGGGATGGTCTCACGTCTGAAGTTCTTAGTGCAGTTAACAACAAAGTAATCCCTGAGAGCTGGAATGATACTGTTATTGTCCTTATTCCGAAAGTGGAGAATCTAGAGCTTATCATACAGTATAGACCCATTAGTCTTTGCAATGTCCTGTATACGGTAATCTCAAAGATGATAGCTTTAAGACTGAAGCATGTTCTTCATGAGGTAATCTCTCATGTACAAAATGCTTTTGTTCCAGGAAGATTAATTATAGATAATGTCTTGTTGGCATATGAAAGCCTCCACAAAATCAAGAATAAGAATAAAGGAAAATGGGGTTACTGTGCAGTCAAACTTGATATGCATAAAGCTTATTATAGAGTTGAGTGGAACTTCCTGGAAAGCATGCTAAAACGATTGGGTTTTCAGAATTTTTTTGTGGATCTTTTGATGGCCTGCGTTCGTTCAGTTAAATACCAAATCAGGTTTAATAACCAGGAAACCAATTCGTTTATCCCAAGAAGGGGACTTCGGCAGGGTGATATGCTCTCCCCCTACTTGTTCTTGATTTGTGCAGAAGGTCTTTCAAGTATTCTGGATCATAGAGAGGAGGTTCGGGGCATGTAATGTGTTAGGGTCTACAGAAATGCCCCATCAGTCTCGCATTTGGTTTTTGCGGACGATTCTCTAATCCTTATGAAATCTGATATGACTAATGCAACCTCATTGAGACAGGTACTTGATCAATACTGTGCAAGTTCAGGACAATTGGTAAGTGAGAGTAAATGCAGTGTCTTTTTTAGTCCTAATGTGGATCCTGGTACACGTGCAGAAATTTGTTCTGAGCTAAATATTATGACTAAAGCTTTATCAGATAAATACTTGGGCCTTCCTTCTCTTGTTAGAGCTGACCAAAGTGATATTTTTTTATATCTACTAGAGAGGATAATTAAAAGGATTGAAAGTTGGAAAGAGAAATTCTTGTCTATGGGGGGAAAGGAGATATTGCTGAAAGCAATTATTCAATCAATCCCTCTCTATGCTATGTCGGTGTTTAAAATTCCTAAAAGTTTATGTAAGAAAATGACAAATGCTATTGCTGGGTTTTGGTGGGGAGATACATAAGTTCAAAACCACATGCATTTGATGGCATGGTGAAAGTTATGCATTCCAAAGAAGAATGGTGGTATGGGATTTAAAGAAATCCATGCTTTAATTTGGCATTGTTGGCAAAACAAAGTTGGAGGTGGATCACAAAGCCTGACTCTTGATGACCCACAAGTATAGGGGGTATATCGCAGTATTTTCAAGGGAAGTGAAACACAATTTATTGATTCGACACAAGGGGAGCCAAAGAATATTTATAAGCCTTAACAGCTGAGTTGTCAATTCAGCTGCACCTAGAAACAATCTTGCTCATAGCAGTTTATAAGTAGCAACAGTTTTGTAGTAGGAATAGTAAAGTAATAACAGTAGTAAAAGTAAAGACAACAGTAACAATAGCAGAAAACAGTAGGATTCGAGTGCGGTAGGCATAGGGATGGATGGACGGGCGTTGCATGGACATGACAATTCACATGGCAATCAGAACATAGGGCAATTGCAGATAAATAAGATAAAGCATCCAAGTACTAAATAATCATAGGCATGTGTTCCATATATAGTCATACATGCTCGCAATGAGAACTTGCACAACATCTTTTGTCCTGCCAGCCCATTTGCAGTGGGGCCTCAAGGGAACTACTGGCAATTAAGGTGCTCCTTTTAATAGAGCACCGGAGCAAAGCATTAACACTCCGTGAACACATGTGATCCTCACATCAAAGCCATTCCCTCCGGTTATCCTGATTTCTGTCACTTCGGGGCCATTGGTTCCGGACAACAATGTGTGTATTCAACTTGCAGGTAAGACCATAAACAATACTATCATAATGGATCAATAACATGTTCAGATCTGAAATCATGGCACTCGAGCCCTAGTGAAAAGCATTAAGCATAACAAGTCGCAACAAAGTCAAAAAGCACTAATAGTAGATACTAGGCACCATGCCCTAACAATCCGATGCCATTACATGAACGATATCATCCAATCCCTACCATCCCCATAGCCTACAACGGGGGATTACTCACTCATAGATGGGGGAAACATGGATGGTCGATGGAGAAGCGATGGTGATGATGATGGCGATGATCTCCTCCAATTCCCCGTCCCGGCAGGGTGCCAGAACGGAGTTTCTAGTTCTGAATCATGGAATCTGGTGGTGGCGGCGGAACGGAACTATTTCTAGAAAAAACATTGAACCCCCCTGAGTTTTTAGGTCAGAAGGCAACTTATAGGCGAAGAGGGAGACCGAGGGGGTGCAGGCGGACCACCCACAGCCAGGCCTAGCCTAGCGGCCAGGTGGTGTGGCTGGCCCAGCCCTCTCCGTCTCGTATTCTTCTGGTGAAATAGGATTTTTGGCATATTTTCTAGGATTATTCCTGATAGTTGATTTTCTGCACAAAAACTAGACACCAAGGCAATTCTGCTGAAAACAGCGTCAGTCCGTGTTAGTTGCATCTAAACCACACAAGTTTAGAGGAGAAACAATAGCAAAAGTGTTCGGGAAAGTAGATACGTTTTAGACGTATCAACTCCCCCCAAGCTTTGCTTATTGCTTGTCCTCAAGCAATTCAGTTGAAAACTGAGTGCGATAAAAGAAACTTTCATGAACACATTTTCTTCATATGATGTATATATTCTCAGCATGTGATCATCTACTTTAGAAAATTCATAATAAGGAGTATGCAAGTAAGTTTACTTAATAGGCATTGCAAGATATGCAGAGATTCCAACTCAAAAATAATAAGTAGCATGAAGCATAAACATAAGCAACATTACAATGCTCATAACAAGGTATGATAGAGTGATATCTCGCTTGCCTTTGATTATGAATGCCAAGGCACCTCTAAAGTTCAGGTGAAGACTAGAAGTAAAGATATCAAAGATACAAGCATCAAAGTCATAACACAAATAATCAAGTTTTGAGACAAGCACATTACACTAAGAATGACAACTATGCTCTCAAGGAGGTGCTCATAGAATATGTGGAGACTCAACAAGGAAATGAAAAGGTTTTGAATAGTTTGAAAGGCTTCCAAATGCTGAAAGGATGGTACTCATTAGCTTTGAGCTCTCATTGCCCCTATCATAAGCATCTTTAATATGGTTAAGGTGAAAGTGAGGTCCAATCTGAGTTATATGCTTGATAGACTATAAACTGGAAATCTCATGTCCCTTGAGTACGAGGGCCGCTCCTCATGCTACTCAACTTTAGTTACCGGTAAGTTCTTGTCATCATAAATACGTGCGTATCATAGAGAACCGCCAATGGGGTACCCCTTGCCCGATGATACAGAAGAATCCCCATATCAAAATGACAAGACAAGCAGACAATGAGTATCTCAGCAATCTTCTTATTTACCATAGGAAAATGGTGCTTTTTTCTCTCTTTTCTCTTTTCTCAAATCTCTTTTTTTCTTTTTCTCAATAGCTATCTCTCTCTTTTTTATAAGAAGAATGCTTCATAGATACTTATTATGGTTACACTGCAGGTTTCCACCATGACAACATGGATTAGACCGGCGGCCCAGGCGTTTCTCTGACACACATACATAACTCCATGGACTTACAAGCTCCCCTTTTATTTCACACCGACGACATCCGCAAACAAAAGAGCATGGTATCAACTGGGTATATATTTACAGGTGTTGAAAGCATTCCCCGTGATAGCACGGTTCTGCTAATCCCCAGCCTATAATTTGCAAGCATATAACTTTCATGTACAAACACAATCATTCAGGTTTATTAAGTCCAGGAAATAAAGTGTGCCATCAAGTTCGTGAGAGCTTTACTAACTAACTTTCTCATAACAAGCAAACATTTTATTCAGAAGAAAACAAGGCATATTGAATATGCACGGAAATAGCAAATGATGCTAATATGTAGGTATGGTGGACACTTTTGGCAATATTTGGTTTTAGGGAGTTGGAAACACGAGTAAAAAATTCTTAGTGTAAGTGAAGGCTAGCAATAGTAAGGGAGCGACAAACGAGAGAGCAATAACTGTCATAATCATGCTTGCAACAAAACAAGACTAAACATGGCATGAAAGTGATTCAAGACCCCTGAGGCAAAATAATTCATCGAGGCTTAACTAATTATTGTTTCAGTCATATGCATGCATGAGCATGTGCCAAGTCAATTCAAGTGAAACATTCAGAGGGAGATACCACAGTGTTATACCAAGTTATGAATAGAGCAATGCAAGCAAATATTCATAAGACATGCTACAAACTATTAGCGAGCTAGAGCTAATCATAAGAAAGCAAGAACTACTAAGCATCCATAAATAATATACATCCTACATGAACAGACTAAGCATGCCCACTATGATGAGTATATGTACAAAAATGAAAACAAATAGAGTTTGTTACCAGCCTCTTACCACACCTCAAGTTGTCATTAATCCTCATTATTGCCCTTCACTTGTGTGGCTTGAATAATAATAATATGAAACCAAATTCCACTGAGAACTGCTAAACCCTGCAACAAAATCACAAAACCAAAGAAGAACAACAAATATTTTTGGTGTTTTCGATTTTTAAAACAAGAACCAAAAAGGAAGAACAAGCAAAGCAAAATCTTTTTGGTTTTTTTGAATAGTTCAAACAAAGAAAAAAGGGAAAAGCAAACCAAGGCAAAAAGAAGAAGCAAACAAAGAGAAACAACAGAAATATTTTTGGTCTTTTTGTGTTTTAAGAAAGCAAAACAAAAAAGAACGAAAACTAGAAAGAGAACGAAACATGAATATACCAAGTACCGACGCAAAATGATATGGAGATGAGTGCGATGTCGGCGTACCCCCCCCCCCAAGCTTAGGCTTTTTGAAGGAGATATGCCCTAGAGGCAAATAATAAATAGGTTTTTATTGTCATATCTCAATTAGTTTATAATAGTTTCATATTATGCTATAACTGTGCCAAATGGAAACATTGGTACAAGTGTGGTATGAAACAACAAAGTCCCTAGTAGGCTCTATTCATACTAGTTCGTTGGTCACGAAGATGATCTAGGTTTCAAGATCATGGGCATTTATGCCGACTGACAACGAGATCATATCATTGGAGAATAATGTGATTGGACAGTCCTCGAAGGATTGCAACACGATCAAGTCATATAGTTCATTGTTGCAACAGCTATACCTAGACTCCTTCTTCTTAGACCGTGAGCTCATATTACTCACTGTTTCCCTAGGCTGCTTAGACTGCATCAACCGTCATCTGGTAATGCGGTGACCATAAAGGTGTACGTTGGGTATTCCGAAGGAACAGTAGATGACATGTGACTGCAAGACCGGGATTTGTTCACCCACATGATGGGTAAAGATACATACGGCCGGCTTGGTGAGATTACATCTATAAATGTTGCAACATGTGACTAGGTCACGGGGATGTAATATCACGATAACAAGAAAACAGAACTTGTTGTGAACGAGATTGAACAAGGTATGGGATACCAATGATCGGATCTCGGACAAGTTGTATCGAGAAACAAAAGGAAGAGGATGCTACATTTAGCGGTTCAAACGATATTGTCATCAGGAATGCATAGGGGTCACATGGACATCCATGGTCCCTCTGTTGATCATTGATACAGATCATGTCTAGAGCATTCCCAAGCCGTGAGAGGATACACTTAAGGGTACGATGAGAGCGATCATTCGTAAGACGGAATCACAGTAGAGAAAGAAAGAAAGCCGGAAATGTTGCGCGGAGAGATCCGAAGTTGTTCGGAGAAAGAATAAAGGAAAAGACCCCGAAAAGTGTTTTCGGATAAATGGGAATTTAAATATATATTTATTATATGTTAATTATGAATTAATATATTCTAAATAATATTTAAGTTAAGATTTATAAAGGCAACTATTATATTAGGCCAAATCCTAGAGGGAAAAGGCCTAGAATAAAAGCTGTAGAAAAATAAATGGATAAAGGCAAACACAATGGCCCCAGGTGGCGTGTAATCGCCACCGCACAGGACGACGTGTAATCCGGCGCACGGGTCGCACTGAAGCCGCGCCGCCGGCCAAGCTGACCTAGCCAGGCTGGGCAGGCCGGGAGTCGCCGGAGCCATGGGCCGGGGGAGGCCACCACCTGGCTCGCCTCACCGAGGCCGTCACGGGACAATCGGCGGGGTGGGCCGCGCCAAGGCCCACTCGGCCAGCCCCTGTGTGCTGCTCCTTTTCTTTTTATTGTTTATTTTTTGTTTGGCTATTGGGCTGAGTTCTTTTGGCCCATCCGGCCAGGACGAAAATACCTGTTATTTTCCTTTATGAATAGTACCACATGGCTAACCCTTTGAGAAAGGCACACCCCCTTAGCCTATATAAAGGGGTGCCCATGGGTGGGATTAAACACACAATTTGAGAAGTCCTTTGGATGACTTTCTCCCTCCCTCTCTCTATACCTTGTGACCATGGCCCCAAGTCTGGGCTGTGCGATCGAGGCACACCTGCAGCACGCCGTTGCGCTGCAAGAATTCCTAGCCGGATATCAACTTCCGCACTCCCGGTGGGATCGGGGAGCCGGAGGTCTCATCATGCACCGGATGTGTACGAAGACACGAGACGCAACACTTGGGGCGCTTAAATGTCATGAGCCGGAGGTGTTGCACGATGAAG
Source organism: Avena insularis (assembly GCA_023614405.1). NCBI lineage: Eukaryota > Viridiplantae > Streptophyta > Magnoliopsida > Poales > Poaceae > Avena > Avena insularis. The sequence continues at coordinate 478,364,278 of CM042686.1, read as the reverse complement.
ATGAAGTAGGAGCAAGGGGTGACCTGCGAGGAGCTTCGCGACCTTGAGGTCGGCTACGAGTACGACTACTTCAACCACGTTCCCCGCGGAATGTTAACCACGTACGGTTTATAAGGATATGTATTCTATACGCTCCGGCCGTTACTACATTACTACATAGATAGACCCTAGGCAGTTTTGGGGTTACATCGTAGGAAATTTTTTGTTTTCTGCTGCGATCCCCAACAGTCGTATCAGAGCCGATCTATGCGTAGGAGTGATGTACGGCCAGTACGCACAAGTTTTGTGCGGGCATTGATCCCTTAGTTGTTACCCTCTAACGTGTACTTGTTTATATCACGGTATTGTTTGATGAAGTGGCCCGGACCGACCTTACGTGTATTCGTACGCGAGACTGGTTCCACGCTCAACATACGGCTTGTACCGTATAAGTGGCTAGCGGGTGTCTGTATCTCATTCAATAGTTGATATAACATTTACAATAGAGGGCCCCGAAAGGGGTGTAATAGAGACAACTGTCAGATCCATGTTGTGGTTGGAAAGTTCGTAGTTTAGAAACGGTTCTAGTGCGAAAGCCCTAACAACCACGTAAAACTTGCAATAGATAAAGTAGAGGCATCTAACTTTATTTTGTAGGGGGCATGTGATTATTATATGGCAATGGTCGTTACGAAGGTAAAGTAGTTTACTTTTCTGTTACTAAGTAGTATAGTAATATTCATCGTTCCGATGAATGACCTGGTGGAGGCGTCATGGACTTTGCGTCAAACCAAGGGCAAGATGGAGATCATGAAGGAGCGCTCGATGGAGATCAAGGCGCAAGAAAGACCATATCATATCACATTATACATATGATGTTGATACCTGTTTTTACATCTTATTGTGTGCTAGTATTTATATACTCAACGGTAGCAAATAAGATAATCCCTATTTAATTCCAATGTTCCGTGTTCCCCTTGTGTGTGTACCACCAAGAAAGTTCTTCGTTATGAGGCGCCCTACGGTGAGTAGGGGTCAGACATATCTACGTTCACATATAGTGGGTGTAAGCCATGTTGCACAGCAAATACACACAAGTTAGATTTGGTGATCCTAGCATGTGCAGACATGGCCTCGGAACACAAGAGATCGAAAGATCGAGCATGAGTCACATGGATGATGTGATTGGCATTAGTGAATGTCTACCTTTGATACTGCACTGATGGCCGTGACGATTGGGGGAGGTACAGAGGATAGGGATCATGCGATCACTAAAGTTGTCCAGGGGATGACAATTTTAGTGGAGACCAATTATAAATTGATCTCTTATTATAAACTTACTCTAGATGTCTGTTTGCAAATATCTTAGTAGATCTTGGCCTATCCCATTGAGGTCCTTTGCGACCATGGGAATATATTGCTTAATATGGAACTTAGCAGAAGGGTCCAACTTCATAGATTAATACCCACGCCTAAGGGGTATCCTCGTAAAAGGTGATCTTCTCTTCTTGATATAATAACCATTAGGAGATAATTCGATGACTCCATAATGTTTGGAAAAACACTTAGCAATCTTGCATTAGAGTTGAGAACTCTTAGAAGGGCTTGATTGCAAAAGGAGGTCATGGATGAAAAAGGTATGTGTTAGATATACTAAATTATAAATGTGGTTCTTGCAAAACTCGTTGCAGTTTGTAAAGTATTTGATACTTGTCCTGCTTTGTGAAAACATGATGATCTGCTTGAGAATTGCTGGATTTGAGGCAACGTGACTTGATGATGGCAAGCAAATCAGTTGATGGCCGACATCACCTCTTTCCTCAAAGTTTATCATTTGGATTAGTGGACTTGAATATAAATTTGTAATCCCTGTTTGTGTGTCTTGCTTTTAGCGAGACGATTATTCATATGAACAAGTTACAAGCCAGTTTGTACTATTCTTATGAACAATACCTTATGGTCACATTACGATTATAAATAAGTTATTCTCATCACTATGTTAATGATAATAGTTTAAGCATTTATAAAAGGATTAGAATGCTAAAAGATATCCAAAGTTTAATAATGAAAAGACACTATAGTTTAAGTCATTTTGGTTATTGCAGGTTCTTTATGAAAGATCGGGGTCCTAGATGCTTAATCTAGAGACTTTGCAAAACCATGCCTCTTGGGCAGAATGACTAAAACTCCGCATTCTGGTAAAACGGTGATATGCAAAGAAATGTTGAAACTTATACATAATGATGTATCATATTTTCAACAAGTAGTGGAAATCATTTATTGTGGACTTAAGTGAATACGTGTATTTACTTAATGAAACATGAAGTTTGAAATGATTTGAATTGTTCAAATGAGTTCATAACTAAATGGGATATTGAATTAACTGAATTAACAAGTCTCTTCGATTTGATCGACGTGACTAAAGTATTCAAGTTAAGTTTAGCATAAAAGGAACTTGTGAAAGATGTTTCACAAATTATGACAATTGGATGAATTTAAACTTTGTTGAAGTGTCTAAACATCATAATCATTTTGTATTAGATACATATTATCTCTTATCGGGGTAGTAGTTGTTGTTTAGAGTTAAAAGATCAAAATAAGCAAACACTCATTTGAAATACAAAGGAACATCTAAAGATTCGTGGAAACAACACCATAAGTGTTATGGCAAGTTCAAGTTTCTGGAGATTTCGACAAGTCGAAATCGTGGCGAATATACAAGTCTTTGTAGAGCATTCTAAGGAAGCTATGAATGCACCTTCCACAAGGGACAAACCTGCTGTTGTCCTAAGTTGATGTGTCTTGATGAAGATACAAGTGGAAGAAAGTAAAAGATCAAAACAAGGTATTTGACCTTACCTCCGGATTGTTGAGTGGTGCAGCAGAATTTGTTTCGTGAATCCAAACTCTACAAATAGAGGAGAAACCAATGATAATGATCATAAAGTTTCAGGGAATACTTTTACTAAAGAAAATAGGATTCAACTATATATTCTACAAGTTTGTGGAATTATATTATTGATTCACTTGTCATGTTTTGAACAAGACATACCTACAAAATACAAAGAAGCGTGATGGACCTAAGTACGAGAAATGAATAGTCATTGAAATCTCGTTAGTGGAATTCTCGGTTTGATGATGATCAAAGAATTTTGGAATGTCCAAGATTGTCGAGAGGACCTAGATGTGAGTGGGAGCAAATCATCTTGGCTAATTCATAATATGTAGCTGACATATTTTGAGTGGGAGCTAAGTGAAATCCCTGGATCTCAAACATGAATGTCATATTTGAGTGGGAGAGTGAAATCATTCTGTGATATGTGGACGACATATGTGAATGATGTGATTGGTGTTAATAACATTTAAGTTAGATAAATAAGGATGAAGTTGAAGTTATTGAACAACAAGATCTATCAAGATAGATTGGTGAGTTTAATAAACACTGAATGTCGAATGCTTCCTAGACTTGATTTCGAAAGATGTTCAGAATGTCCTAAGCAAGATTCTGAATAAGCTCAGAATGGAACAAGGTGAGAAAGTAGTTCTTACTATATGAAGCATTGAGTATTGCAACTATGGTTGAAAGAAAGAGATGCGTTGCATCTCCTATGCCTCAGTCATAGGTTCTTCCATATAACCATGTTGTATACTCGACGTAATGTGACCCGAGGTTCTGGTTGGTAGGACAAAGTCTTAACTATAAGAACGTGTCTTTAAGTGATTCCTAAGTTGATCACTGAACCAGAATTAAGTTTGTACTTAAATGGCAAGAAGCAATGTAAGTGGCATAGAAGCATTTCGTGCACTAGGATCTACATAGATATAGAAGTATAAAGGCTACTGATACATTGCAAATGTATCTATAATTTTTGATGTTCCATGCTTGGTTTTATCTACTTACTTGTGTTTTGTCCACACTTTGGAGTACTTTTCATATGATTTCTTGGACTAAACTATTAACAAGAGCCACAGTGCCAGCTGCCTGTTTTCTGCTATTTTTGGTTCCAAGAAGTCAGAAAATGAATATTCTCGGAATTGGACGGGACAAAAGCCAAAGTCGCTATTTTATCGGAAGACATCTCGAGCCAGAATACGAGACGGAGAGGGGCTGGGGCCTGGCCACACCACCTGGCCACGCAGCTAGGCCTGGCCCGCGCCAGGGGGTGGTCTGGCCGATCCCAGCACCCCCTCAGCCTCTCCTTCCGCCTATATATTGCCTCTGATACGGCAACCCTAAGTACCCGATCAAAATTCCACGAAAGAGTCTGTAGCCGCCATCATCTCCATCCCTAGATCGGGAGAGATCTGAAGCTCTTTCCGGCACACTGCCGAAGAGGGGAATTCACCCTGGAGACCTTCTTCATCATCATGCAATCCTCCGGTGTGATGCATGAGTAGTTCATCTCTGGACTACGGGTCCATATAGTAGCTAGATGGCTGGTTCTCCTCCTTTGTGCTTTCATGTCTAGATGTTGTGAGCTCCGTTCATGATCAAGATCATCTATTTGTAATTCTGCATGTTGTGTTTGCAGGGATCCGATGGATATTGAGATGCTATTTTAGATTGATTATTGATTCTATCATATCTTTGTTATTTGTGATCTTGCATGCTTTCCGTTGTTAGTAGCTATCTTGGCCAAGTAGATGCTAGCAACTCCAATAGTTAGTATTTATGCTCGATAGTGGGTTCATGCCTCCGTAACTGGGAAGTGATGTAAATCTCTAAGGTACTAGATGTGCTGTTGCTACTAGGAGAAAAACAATCCTTTGTTCATAGAACAATCATATTGTTTACTTTACACGCAATTCGTAAAGCAATAATCTGTTGCTTGCAACTTAATACTGGAGGGGGTTCGGATGATAACCTGAAGGTGGATTATTAGTCATAGATGCAGTTGGATGGCGGTCTATGTATAATGTTGTAATGCCCAATCAAGTTTCAAAGGAGTGAAGATGATTAGTATATGTTTGTATGCTTTCTCGATGTTTGTCAATTGCCCCGCAGTAATTTATTCACCCAGCAGGTTATCTATCTTAAGGAGAGCCACCTCTAGTGAACTATGGACCTGGTCCTTTCTTTTACATACAATCTACAAACTGTTTACTGCTTTGTGTTTACTTTCTGCAAACTATTACTTCCTTCCATTCGATATGTTTAATCCTTTGTTTTCAGCAAAACCGGTGAGATTGACAACCTCATCGCAAGTTGGAGACAGAGTTCTGTGGTTGTGTTGTGCAGGTCTCCACGTTGCTGCTGGCACCTAGTACCTCGCCAACGTTCAGCTAGCTACACCTTTGGGGTGTTTCCTTGCTCCTACTGGATTGATAACCTTGGTTTCATACTGAGGGAAAACTTACTGTTGTGCTCATCATACCTTCCTCTTGGGGTTCCCCAATGAGCTCTTTAATACACGAGTCAGCAAGTACTTTTTCTGGCGCCGTTGCCGGGGAGTCAAGGATATCTTCACAAGGGGAGTCCCTCATAACCAATCTCTTTACTTTGTTATTTTTGTTTTGCTTAGTTTACTTTTGCTTTGTTTTCTTGTTTCTTTATCAAAAACACAAAAAAATTAGTTTTGCAACTTTGCTTTCTTTATCAAAAAAACGCAAAAAAATGACTACTCTTGAAAACACTAAGTTGTGTGACTTCACTAGCACCAACAACAATGATTTTATGAGCACACCTATTGATCCACTTGTTCCTGAAGCTACTTTCTTTGAGATAAAACCTGCTTTACTCAATCTTGTTATGAGAGAACAATTTTCTAGTATTGGTAATGAAGATGTTGCTGCCCATCTAAATAACTTTGTTGAACTTTGTGAGATGCAAAAGCATAGGGATAGAGATGGTGATATTATTAAGCTGAAATTGTTTCCTTTCTCTTTGGGAGGAAAAGCTAAAGAATGGTTGAATTCCTTAACTAGGAATAGTATTGATTCTTGGACTAAGTGCAAAGATGCTTTCATTGGAAAATACTATCCTCCTGCTAAGATTATATCTATGAGAAGTGAAATAATGAAGTTTAAACAATCTAATAATGAACATGTTGCTCAAGTTTGGGAAAGAATGAAATCTTTGGTAAAGAATTGTCCCACTCATGGACTGACTGCTTGTATGATCATCTAAACTTTTTATGCAGGATTGAACTATTCTTCAAGGAACCTATTGGATTCTGCTGCTGGAGGTACCTTTATGACCATTACTTTGGGTGCCGCAACAAAGCTTCTGGATAATATGATGGTTAATTACTCTGAATGGCATACTGAGAGAGCTCCAGAAGGTAAGAAGGTAAATTCTATTGAGGAAACCTCCTCCTTGAGTGATAAGATTGATATTATTATGTCTATGCTTGTTAATGGGAAATCCCAAATTGATCCAAATAATGTTCCGTTAGCCTCTTTGGTTGCTCAAGAAGAGCAAGTTGATGTGAACTTTATAAGAAATAATAATTTTAGCAACAATGCTTATGGTAATAACAATTATAGGCCCTACCCTTCTAATAATACTTATGGTTATAATGGTAAACCTAGATTACCTAGTGAAGGAAGAATTTTAGAAGTTGAAAGAGCCACTAAGAACTTCATGCAAATGCAATATGAGCAAAATCAACTATTTACTAAAACTATGGAGGAACAATCTATCATTTTGAAGAACATTAGCCATCAACTTGAGAGTTTAAATAGGGAAATTCCTAGTTTACAACTGAAACTTTCTAATGCTGAAAGAAATATATCATCTTTGTCTGAAGCTCAATCCTCTTTGATTAATAAAATGGCTGCTAAACCTGAAACTAATGATAATCCTTTGCAGCTACTAATGCCATACAAGTAAGAATTAATGAAAATTTTAGACTATTAGCTGAGTTACATGCTAAGTGGGAAAGAGAAGATGAAATTGCTAGAAACATTAGTGTTTCTACTATCACTACCACTAGTGTTAAGGCTAGTAATAGTTCTACCACTCTAGATGATAATTTTGATTTTGATCTTGACGGTTGTAATATCTCTGAAGTTATTAAGTTCGTACAAAAGCTTTCTAAAAGTCCTAATGCTAGTGCTATGAACATGGCCTTTACAAAACACATTACTGATGCTCTCATAAAGATTAAAGAAGAAAAGATGAAACATAAAGCTTCTATTCCTATAAAACAAGAAGATGGTTGGGAACCCATCATTAATATGAAAGTGAATGATTTTGATTTCAAAGCTTTATGTGATCTTGATAGTAGTGTTTCTATTATGCCTAGAAGGATTTATGATATGCTTGATTTGCCTCCACTTGAAGATTGTTATTTGAATGTCCCACTTGATGATAATGCTAAATAGAAACTCATGGGGAGTCTTAATGATGTTCTTATTATGGTTAACAATGCCTATGTCCCCGTTGATTTCCATGTTTTGGATATTGAATGCAATGCTTCTTGTCCTATTACTTTGGGAAGACCTTTTCTTAGAACTGTTGGTGCCATTATTGATATGAAAGAAGGCACTAGTAAATATCAACGCCCACTCAAGAAAGGTATATAACACTTCCCTAAGAAGAGAGAGAATATTTCTTTTGCCTCTCCTATGAAAACAAAATTTGATTTTAATGCTTCTTCATTTTAGAACACTTGATTCTTTTTCTTGCTTCTTATGCCTAACTTAAAGGCGTTAAAGAAAAGTACTTATTGGAAGATAACCCAAAAGTTTTAGATGAGCCTTGGAAGTTATTACTTCAGTAATAACCGCTCCTATCCTTTTTTTTGTGCCAAGAATAACCTCTAATGAGAGAGAAGTAATGATTGGGAAAGTTGCTGTCCCGAAACAGATTTCTGTGCTTCACCGTAAAAATTCGTGTAAAATCTCTGTATGTCCTTTTGTGGCGTGAATTTTTGTGCTTCTACTCCAGGTTGTTATCTAACTTTCGTTAGTTCAACACTTTTTGATTTGAGCAACAAAAGGTCTTCGTTAAAATTCATTTTTCGTTAGTTCTGCCATTTTCTGCATTTGCTTCTTGTTGGTTCTTTTTTGAGTTATTTTGGGGAATTGAGCTTTTTGAGGGAAGTGCTACAGTAGCTAGTGTTTTAATGGAAGTTTTATTGATGTTAGAACTGAACCTAAAGACTTATTATCTTGAGTGCACTAATGTTGCTAATAAAGATTGTGTGAAGTTTTGTATGAAGGAAATTTTTTAGGTGTATGGAAGGAATGAGTAATGAGATGAAGGATGGACTAAAGCTCAAGCTTGGGGATTCCACACATGTCACCCCAAGAAATATCCAAGAAGTACAAGCGTCAAAGCTTGGGGATGCCCAAGGCATCCCCCTCTTCATCAATAAAAATCCCAGGTTTCTTCCAAACGCTTCATTTTTATTGTTTCATGCATAGTTGTGTTGTTCTTAGAGCGTCTTCTTTTTCGTTTTCATTTTGGTTTTTTGTTTGCTTTGTTTTCTTAGTTTTCTCAATAAATTGGTTGGGCCCCCTCTTTCATACATTGGTTTTCAAATAGTTTGGTTTGGTTTGGAAAAGAGTAGGAAAGCTCATGCTTAAGTGGTAAAGAGAGCTTGTTTTTGACTGTGGCCTATGCTTTGTCATGCCATGCTTGATATTGTTTTGGCTTTATGCTTACTATTCTTTGATGTAGCATGACTTGTTATAAACAATTGAGATTGCTTAATGTGCCTTGGATGAATCACGCGTTGTTTTAGCATATTAAAGCATAGTATAGTGGTATTCTCCTTTGATGCTTTATTTGGGTTGACTTGGCGCATGCTCACACCATGTTATGACTATCCAAAGTCACCATAAGCCTTTATGATCCTTTAGTTTTCAACTTGAAGTATCACTTTATACTTTGATCAATGATGTTTTGTCACTCTGCATGATTATGGCCATTATTGCTCTCTTATTTTGTCGCTCCCAGTCTTTTGCTAGCCTCCGCAACCAAGTATGAGTTCCACTCATGCATCCAACTCCCTAAACCAAGTTATTCCAAAGAGTCCACCATACCTACCTATTAGCATATGCTATTCCAAGTATATTCATGTTTTTGTTTACCTTCCAAATTAAACTTGTTATGAGAAAACTAGTGATTAAAGTGAAGGAAATATGCCTTGAGAGGCAATAATAAAGTTGTTATTATGTATTCCTTGTATATGATAGATGTTTGTTTTACATGCTATAATTGTATTGATAGGAAACATCAATACATGTGTGTTTAATAAACAAAAAGGGTTCCTAGTCATGCCTCTCTTATAGACTAGCTTGTTGATTAACAAGATGATCAAGGTTTCCTGATCATGGACATTAGATATTGTTAATAACAAGGTCACACCATTGGTGGAATGATGTGATGAAAATTCATCCGAAGTATAGCATTACGATCAAGTCATTGTGTTTATATTTCTATAACATCATACGAAGTAATCTTTATCCTTAGACCATGAGATCATGTTAATTGCTAACACCGGAAGAGTATCTTGATAACATCAAACGTCACCGCAATGTAGGTGACTATAAAGATGGGTTCAGTGCTACGAATGTGTTATGTTGAGGCTCATGGATCAAGAGTGGAATTTGTCAATCCAGATGATGTATAGATATACTCTGGGCCCTCTCGGTGATATCACATTAGGATAGCTTGCAAGCAAGTGATGTGATCACTAGAATGTTATATCACGGGAACGAGAAAAGAGTGCATGTCGGTAACGAGATCAAACTAGGTATGGAGATACCGATGATCAAATCTCGGACATGTAATATATCGAGAGACAAAGGGATTTAGTTACAAGCGTTAAAGGTTCTCACGATCACAGGAGTCATCGTTGAATGTGTAGGAGTCAGTACGGATCTCCAGGTCCCGCTGCTGATTTTTGATCGGAGACGGGTCTCGATCATGTCTGCATTATTCACGAACCTTAGGGTGGCACACTTAAGAGTTACCGGACACCATTTTGGAGCACATATGTTTTAGAGGAAAGAATTGCAAAGCACAGGAATTGTTTCAATAGAAACCGGAAATTGTTTCGGGTGAAATTGCAGAAGGTGGTTCTGCATGTGATATTGAAATATTGCAAGGGGCTATATGTGAATGTTTGTTAATTGAAGTAATTAACAAAATTCTGAATAAATTTAATAAAAGAGTTTTATTAAATGAGAGAGCATTAAATTTGGAGAAACTTAATGCATTTAAAGTGGAGAGTTTAAAAGGGAATGTGAAGAGGCATTTTAATGTGGAGGTTACCACCACATGAATGGGGAGGTGAGGGTCACCCCATGCGCCCGACCATGGAGAGAGGGGAACCCCTCCTCCTATAAAAGGCCACCCATTCCTCCTTCATCCACACACCTCCTTGTGAAGGATCTCTCCCCTCTAGAATTATTCCCCATGGTCTCGGATTAGCGAGATACATGTTCCCAGTGGTACTTAAATGCGGAAGAAGTTGCTGCTTCACTGGATCGCTGGAGCGAGGAGGTGGAGGTTGTCCGTGGCTTGAACGTGTGTGCGAGTGCGGATGCGCTCTTGAGTTGCGCTCGAACTTACTCACAATCTTGAGATCGGCAAGTGTACGACTACATCAACCACGAGTTCCTACTCGTTAACAAAGCTCGTTGTCTTTGAAGGTAAGTTCTCTATGGATGTATGTCCACCCGTTTGCTTTGTACCTAGTAGATAGATCTTGGCGTGTAGTTCACACCGTAGGAAATTTTTTGTTTTCTATGCTGCGGACCCAACAGTGGTATCAGAGCCTGATCTATGCGTAGGTGCTTTGCACGGGTAGTACACATATGTTTATATGTGGGCGATGATGATCATGTTATTGCATCTTCTATGTACTTTGGATATTGGTGGCATAGTGGGATGAAGCGGCCCGGACCAACCTTACATGTCATCGTACATGAGACCGGTTCCACATGACATGCAACTTGTTTTGCATAAGTGGTGACGGTGTCTCTCTCCTACTATAGTCAATATCTGATTTACAATGAGTTGCTAATAACTTGGTTATCCTCATTGTGGTTCATGTTCGTAGGTTAGACAGGTTCTATCTCCGAAATCCCTAAGCCACATAAAACTTGCAATTGATAAATTAGAGGCGTCTAGTTTAGATCGTTGCTGGGCTAGTGTTTTGATATGGTATTGTTGTAAGTAGATGTATAATAGATACTCTTACAACTCACTTAACGTGTAAGTTCCATAGACCTTGGCCTTACACACAAAGGAATGATAGAGATCATACCACGATGCAAATGATAGAGATCAAATGCATGGACCATATCATCTCACTTCACACATTAGATGTTAGCATCTTATACTGCTAGTTTGGCGTTTGGTAGCATTATAAGATGATCCCTCATTTAGATATCAAGATAAAATGTGTTCTTCCTTAAGTATGCACCGTTTTGTGGATCGTGTTTTGAGGCATCACGTGATGATTGGGTGTTTTCAACTCTACGCTTTCATACAACGGGTGTAAGACAGTTTTACACACGCAAATACTAAGGTTATTACTTGACGAGCCTAGCATGTACAGACATGGCCTCGGAACACGGACCGAAAGGTTAAGCATGAGTCATATAGTTGATATGATGCCCATATAGATGCTCGCCTTTGAAGCTACACCGACTCACATGATGATCGGACTTGGTGTAGTGGATTTGGTTCATGTAATCACCAAAAGGACACGAGGGATGTCGTTTTTGAGTGGGAGTTTATTAGTAATTTGGATTAGTTGAACTCAATCTATCATAAACTTAGTCTAAATATACTTTACAAATTCTGTTGTAGATGGCACCACACCTTTTAATTTCAATGTGTTCATGGAGAAAGAGAAACTTGTGCGAATGGTAGCAACTTCACCAATCAGGCTATGAATTTGAGGATTCTCCTCATCTTTGCACAAAAGCAATATGTGCTAGATGCCCCACTAGGCCCCCCACCAGCTCCTGATGCCCCTGACGAGGAAAAGAACGTCTATATAACTCGTCAGGAGGAGAACAACTTAGTTCATTGCGGCATACTGTATGGGCTAGAGCCAGAACTTCGAAAGCGTTTCGAAAATGGCAATGCCTTTGATACCATGGGAGAATTGAAAATGATTTTCGATACCCATGCTGCCGTAGAGTTATAATGCTACAGAAAAGTTCTTTAGCTGCATGATGGAGGAAAACAGCTCCGTTAGTGAGCACGTACTCAAAATGTCTGGGTACGCCGATAAGCTTGTGTCCTTAGGAATAACGATTCCCATTGACCTAGGCATACATCATGTTCTCCAATCTCTGCCACCTAGCTACAAGAGCTTCGTGATGAACTATAATATGCAGGGCATGAAGAAGTCTCTTCGAGCTTCACAATGCTTAAGGACTAGAAGTAGAGATTAGGAAAGAACATCAAGTGTTGATGATCAATAGGACCACCGGTTTCAAGAAGGACAAGAAAGGCAAGCACAAGGGAAAGAAGGGTGGCAAGTCTGTTGCCACGCCTGAAAAGAAACCCCGGGCTGGCCCTAAGTCTGACACCGAGTGCTACTATTGCAAGGGGACTGGCCATTGGAAGCGCAACTGCCCCAAGTATTTGGCGGATAAGAAGTCCGGCAAGGCAAACAAAGGTATATGTGATATACATGTTATTGATGTGTACTTGACTAGTACTCGCAGTAGCACCTGGGTATTTGATACGGGATCGGTTGCTAATATATGTAACTCGGTTCAGGGGCTACGGAACAAGCGACAACTAGCAAGGGATGAGGTCACGATGCGGGTCGGCAATGGATCAAGAGTTGATGTGATCACCGTCGGAACGCTGCCTCTCCATATGCCATCGGGATTAGTTATAAACCTAAATAATTGTTATTTGGTGCCTGCACTGAGCATGAACATTGTATCTGGATCGTGTTTGATGCAAAGTGGTTATTCATTTAAGTCTGAAAACAATGGTTATTCGATTTATATGAATAATATCTTTTATGGTCATGCACCTATGTTGAATGGTTTATTTCTGTTGGATCTCGATAGTAGTATTACGCATATTCATAATGTTGATGCTAAAAAGATTAAACTTGATAATGATATATCTACATATATGTGGCACTGCCGTCTAGGTCATATTGGCGTTAAACGCATGAAGAAACTCCATTCTGATGGACTTTTGGAATCACTTGATTTTGAATCATTTGATACATGTGAGCCATGCCTTATGGGCAAGATGATTAGAACGCCGTTTTCCGGTTCAATGGAACGGGCGACAGATTTATTAGAAATCATACATACTGATGTGTGTGGACCAATGAGTGTGTCAGCGCAAGGTGGATATCGTTATTTTGTTACTTTCACGGATGATTTGAGTAGATATGGGTATATCTATTTGATGAAACACAAGTCTGAAACTTTTGAAAAGTTCAAAGAATTTCAGAATGAAGTGGAAAATCATCGTAACAGAAAGATCAAATTTCTGCGGTCCGACCGTGGAGGAGAGTATATTAGCTACGAGTTTAGCACACATATGAAAGACTGTGGAATAGTTTCACAACTCACGCCTGCCGGAACACCACAACGTAATGGTGTGTCAGAACGTCGTAATCGTACTTTATTGGATATGGTTTGATCTATGATGTCTCGATCGACTTGCCCTTGTCATTTTGGGGTTATGCACTGGAAACCGCTACATTCACTTTAAATAGGGCACCATCTAAATCCGTTGAAAAGACACCGTATGAATTATGGTTTGGAAACAAACCTAAGCTGTCATTTCTTAAAGTTTGGGGATGCGATGTTTATGTGAAGAAACTTCAACCGGATAAACTCGAACCCAAAGCGGAAAAATGCGTCTTCATAGGATACCCTAAGGAAACGATTGGGTATACCTTCTATCACAGATCCGAGGGCAAGGTCTTTGTTGCCAAGAATGGATCCTTTCTTGAGAAGGAGTTTCTCGCGAAAGGTGTGAGTAGTCGGAAGGTAGAACTCGAAGAGGTTATTGAACCTTCTCTTCATGAAATGGCGAGCAGCGTAGCTCCAGAAGTTGTTTCGGAGTTGACTTCACCTAATGAAGAGAGAGCTAATGGTATTGATCATGAAACTCCGAAAGAGGACACTACCGAACCTTGCAGGTCAAGCAGGACACGTGCAGCTCCTGAACTGTACGGCAATCCTGTTTTGAATTTCATGATTGATGAAATAGATGACCCTGCGACGTATGAAGAAGCTATGATGAGCCCGGATTCCAACAAATGGCTAGAAGCCATGAAATCCGAGATGGAATCCATGTACGAGAACCAAGTTTGGAACTTGGTGGACTTACCTCACGACCGAAAGGCCGTTGAGAATAAATGGATTTTCAAAAGAAAAACTGATGCTGATGGTAATGTGACCATCTATAAGGCTCGACTTGTCGCAAAGGGGTTTCGACAAATTCAAGGAGTTGACTACGATGAGACATTCTCTCCCGTAGCGATGCTTAAGTCGGTTAGGATTATGTTAGCAATTGCTGCATATTTCGATTATGAAATATGGCAGATGGATGTCAAAACTGCGTTCCTCAATGGTAATATTGAAGAAGAGTTGTGTATGATACAACCTAAGGGTTTTGTCGATCCTAAGGATGCTAATAAGGTGTGCAAACTTCAGCGATCCATCTATGGACTGAAGCAAGCATCACGAAGTTGGAATCTCCGCTTTGATGAGGTGATCAAAGAGTTTGGATTTGTCCAAACTTATGGAGAGGCTTGTATTTACAAGAAAGTGAGTGGGAGCAATGTGGCATTTCTGATATTATATGTGGATGGCATATTATTGATTGGAAATGATTTAGATCTTTTAAACAATGTTAAAAGTTATCTAAATAGCAAATTTTCGATGAAAGACCTTGGTGATGCTTCATATATATTAGGCATTAAAATCTATAGAGATAGATCAAGACACCTAATTGGGCTATCGCAGAGTACATACCTTGATAAGATATTAAAGGAGTTTAATATGGACGGAAGTAAGAAGGGGTTCTTACCTATGTTGCAAGGCAAGACATTGAGTAAGACTCAAAGTCCGACTACGGCGGAAGAAAGAGAGATAATGGATAAGATCCCCTATGCCTCAGCCATAGGCTCTATAATGTATGCCATGCTATGTACAAGACCGGATGTGGCACATGCTATTAGTTTGACTAGTAGGTACCAATCTGATCCAGGTTCAGAACACTGGATAGCAGTCAAGAATATCCTTAAGTACTTGAGAAGAACTAAGGATATTTTTCTTGTATACGGAGGTGAAGAAGAGCTAATTGCTATGTGTTATGTCGATGCTAGCTTTGACACTGATCCGGATGACTCTAAGTCTCAATCCGGATACGTATTTCTCTTGAACGGAGTAGCAGTTAGTTGGAGGAGCTCCAAACAACCTGTGGTGGCTGGATCAACAACGGAGGCGGAATATGTTGCTGCTTCAGAAGCGGCACAGGAAGCAGTTTGGATGAAAGAGTTCATTACGGAACTGGGTGTGGTTCCCAGTGCATTGGACCCGATGGTGATCTATTGTGACAACAATGGAGCCATAGCCAACGCCAAGGAACCAAGGTCTCACAAGAATTCCAAGCATATTAAGCGCCGGTTTCACTCCATCCACGAGCATGTCGAGGATGGAGATATAAAGATTTCTAAAGTGCACACGGACCTGAATGTAGCAGATCCGTTGACTAAAGTACTCCCTAGGGCAAAACATGATCAACACCAGAACTCCATGGGTGTTAGATTTATCACTATGTGAACTAGATTATTGTCTCTAGTGCAAGTGGGAGACTGAAGGAAATATGCCCTGAGAGGCAATAATAAAGTTGTTATTATGTATTCCTTGTATATGACAGATGTTTATTTTACATGCTATAATTGTATTGATAGGAAACATCAATACATGTGTGTTTAATAAACAAAAAGGGTTCCTAGTCATGCCTCTCTTATAGACTAGCTTGTTGATTAACAAGATGATCAAGGTTTCCTGATCATGGACATTGGATGTTGTTAATAACAAGGTCACACCATTGGTGGAATGATGTGATGAACATTCATCCGAAGTATAGCATTACGATCAAGTCATTGTGTTTATATTGCTATAACATCATACGAAGTAATCTTTATCCTTAGACCATGAGATCATGTTAATTGCTAACACCGGAAGAGTATCTTGATAACATCAAACGTCACACCGCAACAAGGTGACAATAAAGATGGGTTCAGTGCTACGAAGGTGTTATGTTGAGGCTCATGGATCAAGAGTGGAATTTGTCAATCCAGATGACGGATAGATATACTCTGGGCCCTCTCGGTGATATCACATTAGGATAGCTTGCAAGCAAGTGATGTGATCACTAGAATGTTATATCACGGGAACGAGAAAAGAGTGCATATCGGTAACGAGATCAAACTAGGTATGGAGATACCAATGATCGAATCTCGGACATGTAATATATCGAGAGACAAAGGGTTTAGTTACAAGCGTTAAAGGTTCTCACGATCACAGGAGTCATCGTTGAATGTGTAGGAGTCAGTACGGATCTCCAGGTCCCGCTGCTGATTTTTGATCGGAGAAGGGTCTCGATCATGTCTGCATTATTCGGGAACCATAGGGTGGCACACTTAAGAGTAACCGGACACCATTTTGGAGCACATATGTTTCAGACGAAAGAATTGCAAAGCGTAGGAATTGTTTCAATAGAAACCGGAAATTGTTTCGGATGAAATTGCAGAAGGTGGTTCTGCATGTGATATTGAAATATTGCAAGGGGCTATATGTGAATGTTTGTTAATTAAAGTAATTAACAAAATTCTGAATAAATTTAATAAAAGAGTTTTATTAAATGAGAGAGCATTAAATTTGGAGAAACTTAATGCATTTAAAGTGGAGACTTTAAAAGGGAATGTGAAGAGGCATTTTAATGTGGAGGAGTTACCACCACATGAATGGGGGAGGTGAGGGGTCACCCCCCATGCACCAGCCATGGAGAGAGGGGGAACCCCCCTCCTCCTATAAAAGGCCACCCATTCCCTCCTTCATCCACACACCTCCTTGTGAAGGATCTCTCTCCCCCTCTAGAATTATGCCCCCATGGTCTCGGATTAGCGAGATACATGTTCCCGGTGGCATTTCTTCTAGAAGGAGTTGCTGCTTCCGCTGGATCGCTGGAGCGAGGAGGTGGAGGTTGTCTGGTGGCTTGAACGTGTGTGCGAGTGCGGATGTGCTGCTGAGTTGCGGCGCTCGGACTTCCTCACGATCTTGAGATCGGCAAGTGTACGACTATATCAACCACGAGTTCCTACTTGTTAACAAAGCTCGTTGTCTTCGAGGGTAAGTTCTCTATGGATGTATGTCCACCCGTTTGCTTTGTACCTAGTAGATAGATCTTGGCGTGTAGTTCACACCGTAGGAATTTTTTTTGTTTTCTATGCTGCGGACCCAACATAAAGCTCTCACGAACTTGATGGCACACTTTACTTTTCTTGCCCTTAATAAACTTGAACCATAGTGTCGTCTATGTTGTATATGCTTGCACTTATTTTTTGGGGATTAGCAGAACCATGCTGTCATGGGGAACGCTTTCAACATTGCACGGGTACTTTGTACCTAGTTGATATCATGCTCTTTTGTCTATGGATGTCGTCGATGTGAAATGAAAGGTGATCTTGTAAGTCCATGGAGTTATGTATATGTGTTAGAGAAACACCTGGGCCACTGCTCTAATCCATGCTGACATGATGGAAACCTGCAGCGTAACCATAATGAGTTGTCTATGAAGCATTCTTCTTATAAAAAAAGAGTCCTATATTGAGAAAAAGAGAAAAAGAAAAAAAAGAGATTATGAAAAGAGGAAAGATAGAAAAAAGCACCATATTCCCATGGTAAATAAGAACATATCTAAGATGCTCGTTGTCTACTTGCCTTGTCATTTTGATATGGGGATTCTTCCGTATCATCGGGCAAGGGGTACCCCGTTGGCGGTTCTCTATGATACATATGTACTTACAATGACAAGAACTTACCGGTGATTAAACTTGATTAGCATGAGGAGCGGCCCTCGTATTCAAGGGACATGAGATTTCTAACTTATAACTTCGTCAAGCATGTACACCATAGTTTGTTCATTTTAACCTTAATCACTTCAAGATGCTTATAATAGGGGCAATGAGAGCTAAAAGCTATAAGTACCATAGTTTTTGGAAGCTCTTTATGAGACTTGAATCCCTACTTTCTTCTATGAAGGACTTTCTTCCACTTATATATTGAGTCCCCACCTTCTACCTTTATGCACCTACTTTGAGAGCATAGTGGCCATTCTTAGTTCTATGTGCATTGTACCAAGACTAGTTGATTGATGCATAACTTGATATTGCTTGTTTTATACTATTTGTATCTAGTCACTCTTATGAACTTTGAAGGTGTCCTATGCATTTATATTTGCTACTCTATGAGCGACAAGCTGAATACTATTATGCTATGTTTTCTTTATGTGAAACAAACAAACGTCTTGCAAAGCATTGTTATTTATGAATCTTTTGTTTGTGTCTTTTCATGTTGCATCATAGTTTCTTTGTCTTATTGCTAGAACTTTGTCTTTCATGTTATGATTGAAGTACTATGATCCTAGATTTGAATGTTTTACAAATACTTTGATCAAGTTTATGATGGTGCATGTCACCTGATGGCTCGTGATATATGAGCTCGTTGGGGAACCCCAAGAGGAAGGTATGATGAGCACAGAAGTAAGTTTCTCTCAGTTATGAAACCAAGGTTATCAAACCAGTAGGAGCAAGGAAACACCCCAAAGGTGTTGCTAGCTGAGCCTTGGCCGGGTGCACTACCGGTGCTAGTAGCAACGTGGAGACCTACACAACACAACCACAGAACTCTGTCCCCAACTTGCGATGAGGTTGTCAATCTCACCGGTTTTGCTGAAAACAAAGGATTAAGGGTGCGTTTGGTTCAGTGGCTATCCCCCAAGTGGCTGAGGGTAACCACTTTTTAGGTGGTTAACCAGTGTTTGGTTTAGGGTGCAGCGTGGTTAGAGGTAGTCATATTTCACTCAAAAGCTGGTTGAGCTACACCACCCGAAAACTTCTGGTTGAGACCATCCACTCGTGGGCAGGCAGCTAGAATCACCCGGGAAACGGTGCTCACCTTTCCTCCATGACTGAAAAAACCCTGCGAACCAGACCTACATCTGCCCCTTTTGCCTCGTCTTTTCGCCACCAAAACAGATAAGCGGCGGCGGCGGCAGATTGGGAATCCATGACGGCAGATTGGGACTCCATCGAGGAAGATCGAGTACACCAACGACCGGAGGTGAGGAAAATCTGTGGTCACCCCTAACCATTCTCATTCGGCCTCTCTTTCTCGCTATGCGATGCGTGCTGCACGCGCTTGATGATGTGCGGCGACGACGCCGCCGTCAGGGCTTGTAGCGGCCACGTATACGTGTGCGGCGCAAGCGGCTGAGGCTGCCACATATACGCGTGCGGCGCTTGATTCCGTCGCCTGAGGCAGAGCGCTTGATTCCGTCGCTTGAGGCAGAGCGCACTCGAGTCTGTCTCGCTGCAGCTAGCTAGTAGATTCTGATCGATTGCTTTTCGTGTAGCACACAACACAATGTATATCTATGTACTGAAATTCCTCTCTCTCACATCTAATATCTCTTCATACAATGGACAGGTACTAGCCTGGACACGAGAGGACACTTCGCTACAAGATTTGAGGTTATTTTTCTCCACAGATTGTGAAATATTTGACATAGAATCTGCATGGTCATAGATATTATCTGAAGATGGAAATCTGCTAGTACAGATAATGATGTGGAAGTTATATATATTGTGTAATTTTGCGTTGTAGATGGACAACAAGACAAAGATTTTAATATTGACGGTAGTGGCACATATGTTTATCTCCATGATGACACTGGTTGTTCATTCAAGAAAAAGAAAAAGAGCGACCATCACGTATGCCCCAATTGATGATAGGGATAGATTGAGAAGATAATATTTCGAACACAAAGTATGGAAGAATGACACAATTTGTGTGAACATGCTTAGGCTACGAAAAGAACCATTCTTTCGATTTTGTCAACTCTTTAGGGACCGGCAATTGTTGAAGGACACAATACATATGTCTATTGAGCAACAAGTAGCTATGTTTTTGCACACTGTGGGACACAATGTTAGAAATAGGGTAATTGGCGGCAACTTCGGTAGATCCGGCGAAGTTGTTAGCCGTTATTTTAAGAGAGTCCTCCATGCAATTGGTGAGCTTCGTGATGATCTATTTAGGAAGCCTTCAATGGAGATTGCATCCAAAATAGAAGGGAACCACCGGTGGGATCCATATTTTAAGGTATGAGATTGAGTGACGTGACTATTCCTTATGTAGGCACGGATTTATTTAGATTCTAATTTTTTTGTTTAATTTTCCACCACATAGGATTGTATTGGAGCTATTGATGGTACACATGTACGAGCTACTGTTACTCAGGACATGGAGCATTCCTTTCGTGGTAGAAAGACCTATGCTTCACAAAATGTGATGGCGGCCGTTGATTTTGATCTTCGGTTCACATACGTGTTAGCTGGCTGGGAGGGGACAACACATGATGCTCTAGTTTTGGGTGATGCTTTATCACGTGAGAATGGTCTACGTGTCCCACAAGGTAGTACATACACTATGTAGATCAAGTTTTGTCAATGAAACTATTATTATATCTAAATAACCAAATGTCCCTCATATGTTAGGCAAGTTTTATCTAGTTGATGCTGGATATGGAGCTAAACCTGGATTCGTACCTCTTTTTTGTAATGTGAGATACCATTTGAATGAGTGGGGAAACAATCCCGTGCAAAATGAGAAGGAGTTGTTCAACCTTAGGCATTTTTCTCTCCGTGTGACCGTAGAGCGCGCATTTGGCTCACTTAAGAGAAGATTCAAGATTCTTGATGATGCAACTCCATTCTTTAGTTATGCTACTCAAGTAGACATTGTCATAGCTTGTTGCATTATTCACAATTGGGTTCTAAATGATGGGATAGATGAATATATCATCCCCGAGGATGAATGGGTGCCAAATATTACTCATGCTTCAACGTCAAGTGGCCAAGCACATGAACATTTTCAGCTCAACTTGACCGGAACTCAGACCCGTTATCATAATAGGAATTGGAGGAGGAAGTTTCAAAAGATATTGCAGCTTAAGAATTTGAGTGGTGTAGGATGGGATGAAGGGCAAAGTATGATCGTTCTTGACCATGAGCATTACGTGAACCATGTTAAGGTATAACTTGTTACTGAAATGTCTTCTTTTATATACCTAATAGTTGCTGAAATGATCCATCTTATGCCTACATGTTGCTGAAATGATCCATCTTATTCCTATATGTTGCTGAAATGATCTATCTTATGCCTACATGTTGTTGAATGATCAATATTATGCCTACATGATGCTGAAATGATCCATATTATTCCTACATGTTCCTGAAATGTTCCATCTTATGCCTACATGTTCCTGAAATGTTCCTTTCTACTTTTTGAAGTCACACAAAGAAGATGCACCTTTCCTTAACAAGACTATTGAGCATTATGATGAGATAAAAGCTATTCATGGCGCAAGCTTGGCCACAGGGCAATATGCAAGAGGCTCAAATGAGCCTCTAGCTATAGAGGTGACTAATCTTGAAGAGGTAGCCAACAATGAAGATGCTCCAGATGTTGAAGTTACCCAATCACACAATGGAGGTGAGTCATCGGCTTCTAAACCAAAAAGGGTCAAAACTAATCCTAATGTGGAAGATGGCCTACAAGCAACTCTCCTAGCTTGCAGCGAAAGGCTCGCTATTGCCATAGAGAAGACTGTTAGCACTAACAAGGACCCCTTGGGGGGACTCTAGGATAACATGAAAACACTCCCAGACTTTGGTTTGGATTTCCTTGCACATTACTATGCCTACTTGGTTGAGAATCCTCATTTGGCAATGGCGTTTCAAGTGTTGGAGAATGCTCAGAAGATGGTTTGGGTTGCTAGGTATGTGAAGAAGACGGTCCCTAAAGCCGATGATCTTGGAGGTACAAATGGTGATGAGTGATTCCATGTCTCGTTAGACTTGTGCTTATGATATGAACTAGAACATTGAACTACTGGTTGTATCGCCTTGTGCTTTTGGTGTGGACTGTTTCAACTATGGGTTGTATAACTTGTGCAATTCATGTGCTTACTATGTTTTTATGACACAATGACATGTACTATATACAAATTGCCTAGATAATATTTAGTCTATTATTATTGTTGTGATATATTTGAACTTTGATTGATCTATGTAACGAAAAGCTCATGTTATGGGGTATTCTCACCATCATAACAAAAAGGTGACTATATCACCCCAGCCATCTTTTAGCCCTCAAACCAAACACAAATGTGGCTATCCCTAACCACTTTCCCAACCCATTAACCAAACAGGAAAGTTGGTTAACCACAACCACGTGGTTGGCGGTACCCACAACCACCTTTTCATACCCACAAACCAAACGCATCCTAAACGTATCGAATGGAAGGAAGTAATAGTTTGCAGAAAGTAAACACAAAGTAGTAAACAATTTGTAGATTGTATGTAAAAGAAAGGACCGGGGTCCATAGTTCACTAGAGATGGCTCTCCTTAAGATAGATAACATGTTGGGTGAACAAATTACAGCGGGGCAATCGACAAACATCGAGAAAGCATACAAGCATATACTACTCATCTTGACTCCTTTGAGACTTGATTGGGCATTACAACATTATACATAAACCGCCATCCAACTGCATCTATGACTAATAATCCACCTTCAGGTTATCATCCGAACCCCCTCCAGTATTAAGTTGCAAGCAACAGATTATTGCTTTACTTAATCAGTGTAATGTAAACAATATGATTGTTCTATGAACAAAGGATTGTTGTTTTTCCCTAGTAGCAACAACACATCTAGTAACTTAGAGATTTCTGTCACTTCCCAGTTACGAGGCATGAACCCACTATCGAGCATAAATACTAACTCTTGGAGTTGCTAGCATCTACTTGGCCAAGATAGCTACTAACAACGGAAAGCATGCAAGATCACAAATAACAAAGACATGATAGAATCAATAATCAATCTGAAATAGCATCTCAATATCCATCGGATCCCCGAAAACACAACATGTATGGATTACAAATAGATGATCTTGATCATGAACGGAGCTCACAAGATCTAGACATGAAAGCACAAAGGAGGAGAACCAGCCATCTAGCTACTACATGGACCCGTAGTCTAGAGATGAACTACTCACGCATCACACCGGAGGCTTGCATGATGATGAAGAAGGCCTCCAGGGTGAATTCCCCTCTCCGGCAGGGTGCCGGGAAGAGCTTCAGATCCCTTCCGAGATAGGGATGGAGATGACAGCGGCTATAGACTCTTTCGTGGATTTTTGATCGGGGTACTTAGGGTTTTTGTCTCGAGGGCATCTTATAGGCGGAAGGAGAGGCCGAGGGGGTGCTGGGGTCGGCCAGACCACCCCCTGGCGCGAGCAAGGCCTGGCCACACGGCCAGGTGGTGTGTACGGGCCCTAGCCCTTCTCGTCTCGTATTCTGGCTCCAGATGTCTTCCGGTAAAATAGCGACTTTGGCTTTTGTCCCGTCCAATTCTGAGAATATTCATTTTCTGACTTCCTGGAACCAAAAACAGCAGAAAACAGGCAGCTGGCACTGTGGCTCTTGTTAATAGGTTAGTCCAAGAAATCATATAAAAAGTACTCCAAAGTGTGGACAAAACACAAGAAAGTAGATAAAACCAATCATGGAACATCAAAAATTATAGATACATTTGCAATGTATCAATATCCCCAAGCTTAACTCCTGCTCGTCCTCGAGTAGGTAAGTGATAAAAAGAAATAATAATTTTTGAGGTGACATGCACCATCATAAACTTGATCAAAGTATTTGTAAAACATTCAAAGTTGGGATCATAGTACTTCAATCATAACATGAAAGACAAAGTTCTAGCAATAAGACAAAGAAACTATGATGCAACATGAAAAGGCACAAACAAAAGATTCATGAATAACAATGCTTTGCAAGACGTTTGTTTGTTTCACATCAAGAAAACATAGCATAATAGTATTCAGCTTTTCCCTCATAGAGTAGCAAATATAATTGCATAGGACACCTTCAAAGTTCATAAGAGTGACTAGATACAAATAGTTCAAAACAAGCAATATCAAGTTATGCATCAATCAACTAGTCTTGGGACAATGCACATAGAACTAAGAATGGCCACTATGCTCTCAAGGTAGGTGCATAAAGGTAGAAGGTGGAGACTCAATGTAATGGTGGAAGAAAGGCCTTCATAGAAGGAAGTAGGGATTCAAGTCTCATAAAGAGCTTCCAAAAATTATGGTACTTGTTAGCTTTCAGCTCTCATTGCCCCTATCATAAGCATCTTGAAGGTGATTAAGGTTAAAATGACATAACTAAGAGGATATGCTTGACAAGTTATAAACCGAAATCTCATGCCCCTTACTTATGAAGACCGAACCTCATGCTACTCAACTTTAGTCACAAGTAAGATCTTGTCATTGTAAGTACATATGTATCATAAAGAACCACCAACGGGGTACCCCTTGCACATGATACATGAGCTATCCCATAATCAAAATGATAAGGCAAGCAGACAATGAGCATCTCAATGATCTTTTTATTTGCTATTTGCATAGGTTTTTATTGAGGATGCTTTATAGAGTGCTCATTATGGTTATGCTACAAGTTTCCACCATGATTAGGCATGGCTTAGGCTAGCGGCCCAGGCGTTTCTCTAACACACATACAAACTCCATGATTTTACAAGTTCCACTTTTATTTCACACCGTCGGGATCCATAAGCAAAAGAACATGATATCAACGGGGTACAAAGTACAAGTCCAATGTTGAAAGCGGTCCCCATGATACATGGTTCTGCTAACTTCAACTTATAAAGCGCAAGCATATATGCAACAAAGAAGGACCCAATGGTTCAAGTTTATTAAATGTAGAAAGTAAAGTGTGCCATCCAGTTCGTGAGAGCTTTAATCACTAGTTTTCTCATAACAAGTTTAATTTGGAAGATAGACAAAAACATGAATTAACTTGGAATAGCAAATGCTAATAGGTAGGTATGGTGGACTCTTTGGAATAACTTGGTTTAGGGAGTTGGATGCATGAGTAGAACTCATACTTGGTTGTGGAGGCTAGCAAAAGACTGGGAGCGACAAACTAAGAGAGGAATAATGGCCATAATCATGCAGAGCGACAAAACATCATTGATCAAAGCATAAAGTGATACTACAAGTTGAAAACTAAAGGATCATAAAGGCTATGGTGACTTGAGATAGTCATAACATGGTGTGAGCATGCGCCAAGTCAACCCAAATAAAGCATCAAAGGAGAATACCACTATACTATGCTTTAATATGCTAAAGCAACGCATGATTCATCCAAGGCACATTAAGCAATCTCAATTGTTTATAACAAGTCATGCTACAACAAATAATACTAAGCATAAAGCCAAAACAATATCAAGCATGTCATGACAAAGCATAGGCCACAGTCAAAAACAAGCTCTCTTTACCACTTAAGCATGAACTTTCCTACTCTTCTCCAAACCAAACCAAACTATTTGAAAACCAATGTATGAAAGAGGGGGTCCAAACAATTTATTCAGCAAACCAAGCAAACGAAAAACCAAAACGAAAACGAAAAATAAGACGCTCTAAGAACAACACAACTATGCATGAAACAATAAAAATGAAGCGTTTGGAAGAAACCTGGGATTTTTATTGATGAAGAAGGTGATGCCTTGAGCATCCCCAAGCTTTGACGCTTGTACTTCTTGGATATTTATTGGGGTGACATGTGTGGCATCCCCAAGCTTGAGCTTCAGTCCATCCTTCATCTCATTACTCATTCCTTCCATACACCTAATTTTTTTCCTTCATACAAAACTTCACACAATCTTTATTAGCAACATTAGTGCACTCAAGATAATAAGTCTTTAGGTTCAGTTCTATCACCAATAAAACTTCCATTAAAACACTAGCTACTGTAGCACTTTCCTTAAAAATCTCAATTCTCCAAAAGAACTCAAAAAGGAACCAACAAGAACCAAATGCAGAAAATGGCAGAAATCTATCAAAACAGACCAGCAGGTAAAGACAATTTTTTTCGAAGACCTTCTGTTGCTCAAATAAAAAAGTGTTGATCTAACGAAAGTTAGATAACAACCTGGGGCAGAAGCACAAAAATTCACGCCTCAAAAGGATGTACAGAGATTTTACACGAATGTTTACGGTGAAGCACAGAAATCTGTTTCGGGACAACAACTTTCCCAATCATTACTTCTCTCTCATTATAGGTTACTCTTGGCACAAAAAGCAAATAAAAAGGATAAGGAGCGGTTATTACTGAAGTAATAACTTCTAAGAGTCATCTAAAACTTTTGGGTTATCTCCCAATAAGTACTTTTGTTTAACGCCTTTAAGTTAGGCATAAGAACCAAGAAAAAGAATCAAGTGTCTTCAAATGAAGAAGCATTAAGACCAAATTTCTTGCCCTTACCACTCTTACTTTTATTCTTAACCTTGGGGAAAATATGATTGTTTGGTGGAGAAGCAAGGTGCATGGTCCCCTTTCCCACATCTATTATTGCTGCAAGGAGTTCTAATAGGAACCTTCCAAGTGTAATTTGCCCTTTTCCTGCACATTCAATAACAAGATAATCAGTAGAAATAATTTTCCCAAGGATCTTTGTAAACACTCCTTCAACTATTCCAATAGGTAATATTGTAGCATTATTAGCAAGAGATATTTCTTTTCTCCCTTCAGAAAGCCCCCAAAGATTCAAAGATTCATAAATATCTTTGGGCATAAGACAAAATTCAGACATGATATCACAGCGAGCTTGAAAAGTTTCATTATTTATATCAATCTTTACTGTGGGGAGCCACTTTGATGGTTCAGAATTTATTGGAACATAATTATGATGCTCCCTAAGCGTATTATAGCAATCTTTGAAGCTAGTAGTGTGGGTCTCAAGAGTGTTTAATCTAGCAAATATGCTTGCGAAAGAGATACAGTTTTGCTAGGCAAGTTGTAAGTAAAGATAAATTTCTTTATAGCATTAATAGCATCATCCTCATTACATTGGAGGAAATCTCCTCCCACAACAGCATCTAAAGCATATCTATAGCAAAGAGCAATCCCAAGGTAAAAACTGCTAAGGAACAAGCTTTGAGTCATTTTAGGCTTAGTTTTTTCATGTAGATTAGAGATTCTAGACCAAGCTTCCTTGAAACTTTCCTCAATTCCTTGTTTAAAAGTGAAAATCATTTCCTCGGGTGACATAGTGATTGGAGCAAGGCTAGACATAAAGGCAACTTAAGATAGGAACTAATTTTTGTGTGTTTTCAATAAAGAAAGCAAACTAGTAAAACTATTTTTTGTGTGTTTTTGATAACAAAACAAGCAAACAAGGAAAAAGAAACTAAGCAAAACAAAAATAACAAAGTAAAGAGATTGCTTATGAGGGACTCCCCTTGTGAAGATGTCCTTGACTCATGCAACAAATACTGTAAAAATACTTGCTGGTGCGATGTTGATGGAGTTTCTTCTTCTCTTCGTCCAACGGGCGCCAGAAAAATACTTTGATGGCTCGTGATTGATGAGCTCGTTGGGGAACCCCAACAGGAAGGTATGATGAGCACAGAAGTAAGTTTCCCTTAGTTATGAAACCAAGGTTATCGAACTAGTAGGAGCAAGGAAACACCCCAAAGGTGTTGCTAGCTGAGCCTTGGCAGGGCGCACTACCGGTGCTAGTAGCAACATGGAGACCTGCACAACACAACCACAGAACTCCGTCCCCAACTTGTGATGAGGTTGCCAATCTCACTGGTTTTGCGGAAAACAAAGGATTAAACGTATCGAATGGAAGGAAGTAATAGTTTGTAGATTGTATGTAAAAGAAAGGACCGGGGTCCATAGTTCACTAGAGATGGATCTCCTTAAGATAGATAACATGTTGGGTGAACAAATTACAGAAGGGCAATTGACAAACATCGAGAAAGCATACAAGCATATACTACTCATCTTGACTCCTTTGAGACTTGATTGGGCATTACAACATTATACATAGACCGCCATCCAACTGCATCTATGACTAATAATCCACCTTCAGGTTATCATCTGATCCCCCTCTAGTATTAAGTTGCAAGCAACAGATTATTGCTTTTGAATTGCGTGTAATGTAAACAATACGATTGTTCTATGAACAAAGGATTGTTGTTTTCTCCCTAGTAGCAACAGCACATCCAGTACCTTAGAGATTTCTGTCACTTCCCCACATTACCAGAGGCATGAACCCACTATCGAGCATAAATACTAACTCTTGGAGTTGCTAGCATCTACTTGGCCAAGATAGGTACTAACAACGGAAAGCATGCAAGATCACAAATAACAAAGACACGATAGAATCAATAATCAATTTGAAATAGCATCTCAATATCCATCGGATCCCTGCAAACACAACATGTATGGATTACAAATAGATGATCTTGATCATGAACGGAGCTCACAAGATGTTATCTATTTTAAGGAGAGCCACCATCTAGTGAACTATGGACCCCGGTCCTTTCTTTTACATACAATCTACAAACTGTTTACTGCTTTGTGTTTACTTTCTACAAACTATTACTTCCTTCCATTCGATACGTTTAATCCTTTGTTTTCAGCAAAAACCGGTGAGATTGACAACCTTATCGCAAGTTGGGGATAGAGTTTTGTTGTTGTGTTGTGCAGGTCTCCACGTTGCTGCTAGCACCGGTAGTGCGCCCTGCCAACGTTCAGCTAGCTACACCTTTGGGGTGTTTCCTTACTCCTACTGGATTGATAACCTTGGTTTCGTACTGATGGAAAACTTACTGCTGTGCTCATCATACGTTCCTCTTGGGGTTCCCCAACGAGCTCGTTAATACACGAGTCAGCAGCTACATCTGATGTGATGTATAATGTTGTGGCGCGGCTAGTTTGCTTTTAACGTAGAATGATGTGTCCCAGGGCCCAGTGCCCATGAGAAAGCCCTCGAGGTTGATCTATCATCACTGTAAGCTCCTGGAATCCGGCCTCGTTCTGCTGCCATGACTATAGTATATACACAAAGGATAGCAAAGTGTGTGATGGCTCGGTGTTGATGTAGATCTCGTTGGGAACCCCAAGAGGAAGGTATGATGAGCACAGCAGCAAGTTTCCCTCAGTTATGAAACCAAGGTTTAATCGAACCAGTAGGAGCAAGGAAACACCCCAAAGGTGTTGCTAGCTAAGCCTTGGCAGGGCGCACTACCGGTGCTAGTAGCAACGTGGAGACCTGCACAACACAACCACAGAACTCTGTCCCCAACTTGCGATGAGGTTTTCAATCTCACCGTGTTTTGCTGAAAACAAAGGATTAAACGTATCGAATGGAAGGAAGTAATAGTTTGCAGAAAGTAAACACAAAGCACTAAACAGTTTATAGATTGTATGTAAAAGAAAAGAGGACCGGGATCCATAGTTCAGTAGAGGTGGCTCTCCTTAAGATAGATAACATGCTGGGTGAACAAATTACAGCGGGGCAATCGACAAACATCGAGAAAGCATACAAGCATATACTACTCATCTTGACTCCTTTGAGACTTGATTGGGCATTACAACATTATACATAGATCGCCATCCAACTGCATCTGTGACTAATAATCCACCTTCAGGTTATCATCCAACCCTCCAAAGATAAGTTGCAAGCAACAAATTATTGCTTTACGAATTGCGTGTAAAGTAAACAATACGATTGTTATATGAACAAAGGATTGTTGTTTTCTCCCTGGTAGCAATAGAGCATCTAGTACCTTAGAGATTTCTGTCACTTCCCCAGATTACCAGAGGCATGAACCCACTATCGAGCATAAATACTAACTCTTGGAGTTGCTAGCATCTACTTGGCCAAGATAGCTACTAACAACGGAAAGCATGCAAGATCACAAATAAGAAAGACATGATAGAATCAATAATCAATCTGAAATAGCATCTCAATATCCATCGGATCCCCACAAACACAACATGCAGAATTACAAATAGATGATCTTGATCATGAACGGAGCTGACAAGATCTAAACATGAAAGCACAAAGGAGCAAAACCATCCATCTAGCTACTACATGGATCCGTAGTCCAAGGATGAACTACTCACGCATCACACCGGAGTCTTGCATGGTGATGAAGAAGGCCTCTGGTGAATTTCTCTCCGGTGGTGCCGGAAGAGCTTCAGATCCCTCCCGATCTAGGGATGGAGATGACGGAGGCTACCGACTCTTTCGTGGATTTTTGATCGGGGTACTTAGGGTTTTCGTCTCGAGGGCATCTTATAGGCGGAAGGAGAGGCCGAGGGGGTGCTGGGGTCGGCCAGACCACACCCTGGCACGGGCCAGGCCTGGCCGCGTGGCCAGGTGGTGTGGCCAGCCCCCGGCCCTTCTCCGTCTTGTATTCTGGCATCTGATGACTTCCGGAAAAATAGGCACTTTGGCTTTTGTCCCGTCCAATTCCAAGAATATTCATTTTCTGACTTTCCTGGAACGAAAAATAGCAGAAAACAGGCAGCTGGCACTATGGCTCTTGTTAATAGGTTAGTCCAAGAAATCATATGAAAAGTACTCCAAAGTGTGGACAAAACACAAGAAAGTGGATAAAACCAAGCATGGAACATCAAAAATTATAGATACCTTTGCAATGTATCAACATCCCCAAGCTTAAGTCCTGCTCGTCCTCGAGTAGGTAAGTGATAAAAAGAAAGAATAATTTTTGAGCTGACATGCACCATCAAAGACTTGATCAAAGTATTTGTAAAACATTCAAAGCTGGGATCATAGTACTTCAATCATAACATGAAAGACAAAGTTCTAGCAATAAGACAAAGAAACTATGATGCAACATGAAAAGGCACAAACAAAAGATTCATGAATAACAATGCTTTGCAAGACGTTTGTTTGTTTCACATAAAGAAAACATAGCATAATAGTATTCAGCTTATCCCTCCTAGAGTAGCAAATATAAATGCATAGGACACCTTCAAAGTTCATAAGAGTGACTAGATACAAATAGTTTAAAACAAGCAATATCAAGTTATGCATCAATCAACTAGTCTTGGGACAATGCACATAGAACTAAGAATGGCCACTATGCTCTCAAAGTAGGTGCATAAAGGTAGAAGGTGGAGACTCAATATAATGGTGGAGCCTTCATAAAAGGAAGTAGGGATTCAAGTCTCATAAAGAGCTTCCAAAAATTATGGTACTTATAGCTTTCAGCTCTCATTGCCCCTATCATAAGCATCTTGAAGTGATTAAGGTTAAAGTGAACAAACTATGGTGTACATGCTTGATGAAGTACAAGTCAGAAATCTCATGTCCCTTGTATACGAGGGCCGCTCCTCATGCTACTCAAGTTTAGTCACCGGTAAGTTCTTGTCATCGTAAGTACATGTGTATCATAGAGAACCGCCAATGGGGTACCCCTTGCCGGATGATACGGAAGAATCTCCATATCAAAATGACAAGGCAAGCAGACAATGAGCATCTCAGCAATCTTCTTATTTACCATGGGAATATGGTGCTTTTTTCTCTCTTTCCTCTTTTCAATATCCTTTTTTTCTTTTCTCTTTTTTCTCAATATATGACTCTTTTTTTATAAGAAGAATGCTTCATAGACAACTCATTATGGTTACGCTGCAGGTTTCCACCATGTCAGCATGGGTTAGACCAGTGTCCCAAGCGTTTCTCTAACACATATACATAACTCCATGGACCTACAAGCTCCCCTTTCATTTCACACCGACGACATCCATATACAAAAGAGCATGATATCAACTAGGTACAAGTACCAAGTGCAATGTTGAAAGCATTCCCCATGAAAGCATGGTTCTGCTAATTCCCAACAAATAAGTGCAAGCATATACAACATAGACGACACAATGGTTCAAGTTTATTAAGGGCAAGAGAAGTAAAGTGTGCCATCAAGTTCCTGAGAGCTTTAATCACTAGTTTTCTCATAACAAGTTTAATTTGGAAGGTAAACAAAAGCATGAATATACTTGGAATAGCATAAGCTAATAGGTAGGTATGGTGGACTCTTTGGAATAACTTGGTTTAGGGAGTTGGATGCATGAGTGGAACTCATACTTGGTTGTGGAGGCTAGCAAAAGACTAGGAGCGACAAACTTGGAGAGCAATAATGGCCATAATCATGCAGAGCGAAAAAACATCATTGATCAAGCATAAAGTGATACTACAAGTTGAAAACTAAAGGATCATAAAGGCTATGGTGACTTGAGATAGTCATAACATGGTGTGAGCATGCGCCATTCAACCCAAATAAAGCATCAAAGGAGAATACCGCTATACTATGCTTTAATATGCTAAAACAACGCATGATTCATCCAAGGCACATTAAGAAATCTCAATTGTTTATAACAAGTCATGCTACAGCAAAGAATACTAGGCATAAAGCCAAAACAATATCAAGCATGGCATGATAAAGCATAGGCCACAGTAAAAAACAAGCTCTTTTTACCACATAAGTATGAACTTTCCTACTCTTTTCCAAACCAAATCAAACTATTTGCAAAACAATGTATGAAAGAGGGGGTCCAACCAATTTATTCAGCAAACTAAGAAAACCAAAGAAAACAAAAAACCAAAATGAAAACGAAAAAGAAGACGCTCCAAGAACAACACAACTATGCATGAAACAATACAAATGAAGCGTTTGGAAGAAACCTGAAATTTTTATTGATGAAGAGGGGGATGCCTTGGGCATCCCCAATCTTTGACACTTGTACTTCTTGGATATTTCTTGGGGTGACACGCGTGGCATCCCCAAGCTGAAGCTTTAGTCCATCCTTCATCTCATTACTCATTCCTTCCATACACCTGAAATTTTTCCTTCATACAAAACTTCACACAATCTTTATTAGCAACATTAGTGCACTCAAGATAAAAGGTCTTAAGGTTCAGTTCTAACACCAAATAAACTTCCATTAGAAAACTAGATACTGAAGCACTTCCCTCAAAAAGCTCAATTCCCCAAAAGAACTCAAAAAGGGACCAACAAGAAGCAAATGCAGAAAATGGCAGAAATCTGTCAAAACAGACCAGCAGGTAAAGACGAATTTTTTCGAAGACCTTCTGTTGCTCAAACAAAAAAGTGTTGAACTAAAGAAAGTTAGATAACAACCTGGGGCAGAAGAACAAAAATTGAAGCCTCAAAAAGGCATCCAGAGATTTTACACGAATTTTACGGCGAAGCACAGAAATCTGTTTTGGGACAGCAACTTTCCCAATCATTACTTCTCTCTCATTTGAGGTTACTCTTGGCACAAAAAGCAAATAAAAATGATAAGGAGCGGTTACTACTGAATTAATAACTTCCAAGACTCATCTAAAACTTTTGGGTTATCTCCCAATAAGTAATTTTCTTTAACGCCTTTAAGTTAGGCATAAGAAGCAAAGAAAGAATCAAGTGTTCTCAAATGAAGAAGCATTAAAACCAAATTTTCTGGCCCTTACCTCTCTTACTTTTATTCTTAACCTTGGGGAAAATATGATTGTTTGGTGGAGAAGAAAGGTGCATGGTCCCCTTGCCCACATCTATTATTGCTCCAAGGAGTTCTAATAGGGACCTTCCAAGTGTAATTTGTTCTTTTCCTGCACATTCAATAACAAGATAATCAGTAGAAATAATTTTCCCAAGGATCTTTGTAAACACTCCTTCAGCTATTCCAATAGGTAATATGGTAGCATTATTAGCAAGAGATATTTATTTTCCTCCATCAGTAAGCCCACAAGTATTCAAAGATTCATAAATATCTTTGGGCATAAGACAAAATTCAGACATGATATCACAGCGAGCTTGAAAAGTTTCAGTGTTTATCTCAATATTTACTATAGGGAGTCACTTTGATGGTTCAGAATTTATTGGAACATAATTGTGATGCTCCTTAAGCATATTATAGCAATCTTTTAAGCTAGTAGTGCTAGTCTCAAGAGTGTTCAATCTAGCAAATATTTTTGTGAAAGAAATATCAGTTTGGCTAGGCAAGTTGTAAGTGAGGATCAATTTCTTTATAGCATTTATAGAATCATCCTCATTACATTGGAGGAAATCTCCTCCTACAACAACATCTAAATAATATCTATAGCAAAGAGCAATTCCAAGGTAAAAACTGCTAAGGAACAAGCTTTGAGTCATTTTAGGCTCAGTTTTTTCATGTAGATCACAGATTCTAGACCAAGCTTCCTTAAAACTTTCCTCAATTCCTTGTGTAAAAGTGAAAATCATTTCCTCGGGTGACATAGTGATTGGAGCAAGGCTAGACATAATGGCAACTTGATAAAGGAACTAATTTTTTTTTTCAATAAAGAAAGCAAACTAGTAAAACTAATTTTTTGTGTGTTTTTGATAAAGAAACAAGCAAACAAAGCAAAAAGAAACTAAGCAAAACAAAAATAACAAAGTAAAGAGATTGGTTATGAGGGACTCCCCTTGTGAATATGTCCTTGACTCCGCGGCAACGGTGCCAGAAAAATGCTTGATGGCTCGGTGTTGATGTAGAGCTCGTTGGGAACCCCAAGAGGAAGGTATGATGAGCACATCAGCAAGTTTCCCTCAGTTATGAAACCAAGGTTTAATCGAACCAGTAGGAGCAAGGAAACACCCCAAAGGTGTTGCTAGCTGAGCTTGCAACAAGACTAGCTAGGTGCTAGTAGCAACGTGGAGACCTGCACAACACAACCACAAAACTCTGTCCCCAACTTGCGATGAGGTTTTCAATCTCACCGTGTTTTTCTGAAAACAAAGGATTAAACGTATCGAATGGAAGGAAGTAATAGTTTGCAGAAAGTAAACACAAAGCAGTAAACAGTTTATAGATTGTATGTAAAAGAAAAGAGGACCGGGATCCATAGTTCACTAGAGGTGGCTCTCCTTAAGATAGATAACATGCTGGGTGAACAAATTACAGTGGGGCAATGGACAAACATCGAGAAAGCAATACATGTATATACTAATCATCTTGACTCCTTTGGAACTTGATTGGGCATTACAACATTATACATAGACCGCCATCCAACTACATCTATGGCTAATAATCCACCTTCAGGTTATCATCCGAACCCCCTCCAGTATTAAGTTGCAAGCAACAGATTATTGCTTTACGAATTGTGTGTAAAGTAAACAATACGATTGTTCTATGAACAAAGGGTTGTTGTTTTCTCCCTAGTAGCAACAGCACATCTAGTACCTTAGAGATTTCATTACTTCCCATTACGGAGGCATGAACCCACTATCGAGCATAAATACTAACTCTTGGAGTTGCTAGCATCTACTTGGCCAAGATAGGTACTAACAACGGAAAGCATGCAAGATCACAAATAACAAAGACATGATAGAATCAATAATCAATCTGAAATAGCATCTCAATATCCATCGGATCCCCACAAACACAACATGTATGGATTACAAATAGATGATCTTGATCATGAACGGAGCTCATAAGATCTAAACATGAAAGCACAAAGGAGGAGAACCAACCATCTAGCTACTACATGGATCTGTAGTCCAAGGATGAACTACTCACACATCGCACTGGAGGCTTGCATGGTGATGAAGAAGGCCTGTGGTGAATTCTCTCCCAGTGGTGCCGGAAGAGCTTCAGATCCCTCCCGATCTAGGGATGGAGATGACGGCGGCTACAGACTCTTTCGTGGATTTTTGATCAGGGTACTTAGGGTTTTCGTCCTGAGGGCATCTTATAGGCGAAAGGAGAGGCCGAGGGGGTGCTGGGGTCGGCCAGACCACCGTTGGCGCGGGCCAGGCCTGTCCACATGGCCAGGTGGTGTGGCCGCCCCCAGCCCTTCTCCGTCTCGTATTCTGGCATCTGATGACTTTCGGAAAAATAGGCACTCTGGCTTTTGTCCCGTCCAATTCCGAGAATATTCATTTTCTGACTTTCCTGGAACCAAAAACAACAGAAAACAGGCAGCTGGCACTATGGCCCTTGTTAATGGGTTAGTCCAAGAAATCATATGAAAAGTACTCCAAAGTGTGGACAAAACACAAGAAAGTGGATAAAACCAAGCATGGAACATCAAAAATTATAGATACATTTGCAATGTATCAGTGTGTTTCGAAGTTTAGATGACAACGGTGAAAATGACCGTCATCATAAACACTAGAAATAAAAGTCTCACTTTGTTGCCAAACAAATGCTTCGACCCATTATAAGATAATGGTGTGAATGTCAAAATTAGGAAGATATTACCGATTTGCAAAGGACATAATGATCTGGTAAAACAAAACATGGACAGGACGTTTCCCATGAGCATGCATGATCTATAAACGCATATGGCATATGGTTTATATGAGTAAAATGCGAGCTAGTTTATTTGTACTCTAGTGCAAGTGGGAGACTGAAGGAGATATTCCCTAGAGGCAAATAATAAATAGTTTTTTATTGTCATATCTCAATTAGTTTATAACAGTTTCATATTATGCTACAACTGTGCCAAGTGGAAACATTGGTACAGGTGTGGTATGAAACAACAAAGTCCCTAGTAGGCTCTATTCATACTAGTTCGTTGGTCACGAAGATAATCTGGGTTTCAAGATCATGGGCATTTATGCCGACTAACAACGAGATCATATCATTGGAGAATAATGTGATTGGACATTCCTCGAAGGATTGCAACACGATCAAGTCATATAGTTCATTGTTGCAACAGCTATACCTAGACTCATTCTCCTTAGACCGTGAGCTCATATTACTCACTGTTTCCCTAGGCTGCTTAGACTGCATCAACCGTCATCTGGTAATACAGTGGCCATAAAGGTGTACGTTGGATATTCCGAAGGAATAGTAGATGACATGTGACTGCAAGACCAGGATTTGTTCACCCACATGACGGATAAAGATACATACGACCGGCTTGGTGAGATTACATCTATAAATGTTGCAACATGTGACTAGGTCACGGGGATGTAATATCACGGTAACAAGAAAACATAACTTGTTGTGAACGAGATTGAACAAGGTATGGGATACCAATGATCGGATCCCGGACAAGTTGTATCGAGAAACAAAAGGAAGATGATGCTACATTTAGCGGTTCAAAGGATATTGTCATCAGGAATGCATAGGGGTCACATGGACATCCCTGGTCCCTCTGTTGATCATTGATACAGATCATGTCTAGAGCATTCCCGAGCCGTGAGAGGATACACTTAAGGGTACGATGAGAGCGATCATTCGTAAGACGGAATCATAGTAGAGAAAGAAAGAAAGCCGGAAATGTTCCGCGGAGAGATCCAAAGTTGTTCGGAGAAAGAATAAAGAAAAAGACCCTGAAAAGTGTTTTCGGATAAATGGGAATTTAAATATATATTTATTATATGTTAATTATGAATTAATATATTCTAAATAATATTTAAGTTAAGATTTATAAAGGCAACTTTTATATTAGGCCAAATCCCAGAGGGAAAAGGCCCAGAATAAAAGCTGCAGAAAAATAAATGGAAAAAGGCAAAACAGCCAGCCCTATGGGCGGCGGATAATTGCCACCGCACAAGACGGCGTAATCGCCGCGCCAGCACCGTGTCGCGCTGAAGGCTGGCCGAGAAGCCGGCCCACCCGGCTCGCCAGCAAAGCCACCGACAAAGATGGGAGCAGTTGCTAGGCGAGCTGCCCACCTGGCCGGAGCTGGGCCGGGGTGGCCAGCCCACCCGGGCTCGCCTCACCAGGCCGCCGTCGCGTGGATAGCTAGGCGCGGGGTGGGCCGCGCCAAGGCCCACCCGGCCAGCCCCTGTCTGCTGCTCCTTTTCTTTTTATTGTTTATTTTCTGTTTGGCTATTGGGCTGAGTTCTTTTGGCCCATCCGGCCAGGACGAAAATACCTGTTATTTTCCTTTATGAATAGTCCCACATGGCTAACCCTTTGACAAAGGCACACCCCCTTAGCCTATATAAAGGGGTGCACATGGGTGGGATTAAACACACAATTTGAAAAGTCCTTTGGATGACTTTCTCCCTCCCTCTCTCTATACCTTGTGACCATGGCCCCAAGTTTGGGTTATGCGATCGAGGCACACCTGCAGCACGCCATTGTACTGCAGGGATTCCTAGCCGGACATCAACTTCCGCACTCCCGGTGGGATCGGGGAGCCGGAGGTCTCATCATGCACTGGATGTGTACGAAGACATGAGTTGCAACACTTGGGGCACTTAAATGTCGTGAGCCGGAGCTGTTGCACGATGAAGATGAAGTAGGAGCAAGTGGTGACATGCGAGGAGCTTCGTGACCTTGAGGTCGGCTATGAGTACGACTACTTCAACCACATTCCCCGCGGAACGTTAACCGCGTACGGTCTACAAGGGTATGTATTCTATATGCTCCGGCCGTTACTGCATTACTACATAGATAGATCCTAGGCAGTTTTGGGGTTACATCGTAGGAAAAGATTGTTTTCTGCTGCGATCCCCAACACTTTTGGCCTAAATGGGTATCAATCCCAAGCTGTCCAAGATGGAGCGCCTCTGTAGTACGGTGAGGAGGTACCCTCGTACTGGTGCGAGCTTGAGGACGCCCCACCGTAATGCGCAGAGTAATCGTAGGAGGGCACATCCTCCTGGTGCTGCCTGTGGAAACCCAGCAAGCGGAGTTGCTCGTCCACCTCCTCCTTGGAGCATGATCACGGCCTCCTATGAACACTAAACAAAGTAGATTGCGGCAAAGGGATCTCTCTCTCATCCCTGTTAGTAAACAACATCCTATATACTAAACTGTTCATATTAGAATCAGCAGTCACGAAGTGATGTGTTTTCATGGCAGCAAGGTTAATCCTTTGTGGTGCCAATATAGTATCATTGGGATCCACCGAAAGCTCTAATGCATTGACCATACGTGAAGCGATGATGCCCCCATAGATAGCCCCCCTAGCAGCTAGGCGGCGAGCAATAAGCGAGCCAAGGTTGTACCGAGTATCATTGTTAAGTGCAGCAGCAAGGAAGGTTAAATGATAGTTGGAGATATTACTCGTATTATCCCTACCAAGAACGCTAGTAGCAAGATAATATGCAAAGTATCTAAGAGCAGGGAGTTGGATGTTTCTTATCATTCCATGCTGAGCTACGCGGTCATCATCATTGGTCACCCCTTGGTAGAGCTCCAGCAAATCGGCGGGTCGCCCTTGAATCTTATTCACGGTCCCCGTCATGCCCACACCTACAATACTACAAAATCTTTCCAATGGCATGGTAAAGGGCAGATTATAAATTCTGAAAGAGACAGTTGACTGATAGGGCGTGTTAGTAAACACGAAGTGCTCAACAAAAGTTTTGGTGAGCATAGCATATTGCTCACTCTCATCTTGCATGTATGAGGTCAAACCAACCCTCTGAATCAGTAGCAAGAAATTATCAAGAATCCCTGCAGCTTGTAAGAAAGTAAAACAAGGAAAAGTAGATGGGTGAGCATCCCCATCATCTCCTTCATTACCAATGCAAGGTGCAATGAGATCTTCGTTGTATGATGGCCTAAACTTAGAGGCTGATCTTGCGGGCCTTGACCTCCTAGGTGCATCCCTCTCAAATATTTCTCCAAAGGTATGGTTGTTCATGTTTATAATGAAGGGCACTACTCATAGGGACTTGTATGAGGCATAAACATGCATCAAAACTATATCTCTAAGCATCAAACAAGCTCTCATAACCTGTCACCTACAACAGCAAAATACTCAAGATATAAACCACTAAACACAAATCTACTTGGATAAGCGGAGGAGTCACATACCGGAGAACAAATGCTCCAAATTTCAGGAGCAAAGATGGGCTGAGAAAGGAGATCGAAAAATCGAGGGCAAGCACAGCAAGAATGCGATTTCGAGCAATGAACTGGTGTTTACTCGGGAGAGACAAGAAAGTGGCAAGTGAGAGAGTGAGTGGAGGGCCAGGGGTGGCCCACACCATAGGCGGCCGCCCATGGCTAGCCAAGGCCACTGTGTGGTGTGCTGCACCTGGTGGGCCCCCTGTACCTTCCAGCACTCCTCGCCTTTTTTCACGTAAAAATTTAATATGAATTTTCTGGAATTTTTTGAGACACTTTATTTTTGGGTAATTTTCAGGTATAGATGAATGATTTTCTGACAGAAAGATTTTTTTTGAAATGATGCAATGACAAAACAAGGCTAGAACTACAGAAGTTCTAAGACACCCTAACATGCAAGCAACTAGCAACAGAAAAGAAAACTAAACGAAAACAAAAACTAAAATGGATAGAATAGAAGTAAGCGGAGATAATCATGGTGAAAACATTGTTTTGTTCAATGAAATCCTTTTGTTAATAAGGTTGATGAGGTCTTGTTACCAAAACAATTTTATATGAAACAAAACTTTGTATTCCACTAATGATTATGTTACCTCAACCTTGATAGCAATGGTCCCAATCATAATAGTTTCAAATTTTTTCTCTTAGTAGGGGACAATATATTTCTCCAACTTGAATGCCCTCAACATGTTCAATTGAATTCAAACCATAAGTCCTATCAATATTCTTGGGGAAATAGACAGTATGTTCGTTGTCATTAACATTGAAAGTCGCCTTTCCTTGATTACAATTAATAACAGCTCCTGCAGTATTAAGAAAAGGTCTCCCAAGAATAATAGGCATATTATCATCTTCAGGCATTTCAAGCACAACAAAATTAGTTAGTATCAAGAAATTATGAGCCACTTGAACAGGTACATCCTCATATATACCAACAGGAATAGTGGTAGATTTATCAGCCATTTGCAAAGATATATCAGTTGGTATTAGTTTTCAAGTTGAAGTCTCTTGTAGAGAGAAAAAAGGCATAACACTAACTCCAGCTCCCAAATCACACAAAGCAGTTCTAACATAACTATTCTTAATAGAGCAAGGGATAGTTGGAATCCCTAGGTCTCCAAGTTTCTTTGGAACCTTACCAATAAAGGAATAATTAGCAAGCAAAGTACAAATTTCTTCATTACGGATCTTCTTTTATTCGAGACAATATCCTTCATATACTTTGAGTAAGGAGGCAATTTAATAGCATCAGTCAAAGGAATTTGCAAGAATAAAGGTTCCATCCACTCACAAAACTTATTATAGTGTTCATCTTCCTTTGACTTGTGTTTCTTATCAGGGAAAGCCATGGGTTTTTGGACCCATGGCTCTCTTTCACTACCATGTTTCTTAGCAGTAAAATCTTCTTTAGTGTATTTAGTATTCTTAGTGTGCTTTTCAGGTTCTTCTTCAACATTTTATTTACCAGGAACATCATTTTCTTCATTACCACTTTCAGTTTCAGCATTAGAGATAGATATACTATTAGGATCTTTAGCACGTTCAGAGGGTTCTACAATAGTTTTATGTTTCTTTTTTCTTTTCTTACGAGTAGTACCACTATTTTCAGCTTGTTGAGAATCCTGCTCAATTCTTTTGGGATGCCCCTCAGGATATAGAGGATCCTGGGTAACAGCACCACTTCTAGTTCTAATTTCATAAGCATGTTTTTCTTTGGCAGCATTAACTAGCAAGTCTTTTTGCACTTTAATAAGTTGATTTATTTGAGTTTGAACCATTTGAAAATGTTTAACAAGCATTTTAACATCATTAGAGGTTCTTTACACAATATCCTTCAACTCAACAATAGCTCTAGAGTTTTCCAATAAATGATTTTGCACCCTTTTATTAAAATTATCTTGCTTAACAATAAAAATATCGAATTCTTCTAAGCATTGATCAGGAGGTTTAGAGTAAGGGATATCACCTTCATCAAAGTTTTGGAGAGAGTGTACCTCAATAGTGGATGAGTGGGGAATTGGCTTACATAATTTTTCTATAGGAGGTAAATTCTTGACATCTGTAGCTTTAATTCCCTTCTCCTTAAGACATTTCTTAGCTTCCTTCATCAATTCATCATTTAATTCAATAACTCCCCTCTTCTTAGATGATGGTATAGGCGCCGGTATAGCTGGTTCAGGTATAGTTGTTTCAGGTATAGCTGGTTGAGGAGGAGTCCAATCTTCATAGTTCTTGCTTATTTTATCCATTAATTCCCCAGCTTCCTTGGGAGTCATATTCCTAAAAACACAATCAGCACAACTATCC
The DNA here is from genome assembly GCA_023614405.1 of Avena insularis. Lineage (NCBI taxonomy): Eukaryota > Viridiplantae > Streptophyta > Magnoliopsida > Poales > Poaceae > Avena > Avena insularis. The sequence goes on along the minus strand of CM042686.1, from coordinate 478,322,053 downwards.
AGGTATGTCCTAGATTCTTCAGTTAGTCCATCATAAAATATATCAAGAAGCTCATTCTTAGGTAATGGACATCCAGCATGTGCATGAATCAAAGCACATAACCTTGCCCATGATTCAGGCAATATCTATTTTTTCTCCCTGTTTAAAATCAAAAAGTTCCTGCAAAATAGCATATCTAGCACTAGGAGGAAAATATTTCTGCAGGAAGGTACTAATCAAGCAATCAGGGCTATCAATAGATCCAGGAGGTAAATTACTAAACCAAGTTTTAGCTTTTCCTTTCAGTGAAAAAGGGAAAATCTTAGCAACAAAGTAGGTGCGCATCTTAATATCATCAGAAAACAGGCCACTCATGGTAGAAAGCTCAGTCATATGCGCTACCGCACTTTCATTCTTAGTCCCACAAAAAGGTTCTTTCTCAACAATAGCTATGTAAGATAGATCAAGAGAGAAATCATAATCTTTATCTTTAATGTTTATGGGAGACGTAGCAAACTTAGCATTAGGAGACAATTTGGGTCTAATAGTACGCCTCTCAAGGAGACTCTTAGCAGCACTCCTATCATGGGTGTTTTGACATTCTTTAATAAATTCATCGGTCATCTCAACATAACCGTCTTCAATATCATAGCTCTCTAGACTCGTGAACTAACAGTGTAATAGTGTCTTCATTAGGAGTTTCAGATTTCCTATAGTTCTAGCAATCGTAGCATCTAGGAAAGGACCTAATGAACCACTCTTATCAAGCACGAGAAGCAAAGATCATAAGTATCAGAAGTTTCAGATTCAGCAGTAGTAGCAGTGTGTGTAGCATTTGTATGTGGTGGTGTAACGAGCTTACTCGTAACAAATGGTGAATCAAGAGCAACAGAGGTGTTCAGAACCGTACCTCTTCTTGTAGTGGATGGTAAAATAGGACCCTTGCCATCACGAGACTTACCCATGATGTATGGATGGCAGCGAACAATAATGAATCCAAGTGAACTTGATAAATAAAGCTATGCTCCCTGACAACGGCGCCAGAAAATAGTCTTGATGACCCACAAGTATAGGGGGTGTATCGCAATATTTTTGAGGGAAGTGAAACCCAATTTATTGATTCGACACAAGGGGAGCCAAAGAATATTTATAAGCCTTAACGGCTGAGTTGTCAATTCAGCTGCACCTGGAAACAATCTTGCTCACAGCAGTTTATCAGTAGCAACAGTTTTGTAGTAGGAATAGTAAAGTAATAACAGTAGTAAAATTAAAGACAACTATAACAATAGCAGAAAACAGTAGGATTCAAGTGCGGTAGGCATAGGGATGGATGGACGGGCGTTGCATGGACAAGAAAATTCACATGGCAATCAGAACATAGGGCAATTGCAGATAAATAAGGTAAAGCATCCAAGTACTAAATAATCATAGGCATGTGTTCCATATATAGTCATACGTGATCGCAATGAGAACTTGCACAACATCTTTTGTCCTGCCAGCCCATTTGCAGCGGGGCCTCAAGGGAACTACTGGCAATTAAGGTGCTCCTTTTAATAGAGCACCGAAGCAAAGCATTAACACTCCGTGAACACATGTGATCCTCACATCAAAGACATTCCCTGCGGTTATCCCGATTTCTGTCACTTCGGGGCCATTGGTTCCGGATAACAACATGTGTATACAACTTGTAGGTAAGACCATAAACAATACTATCATAATGAATCAATAACATGTTCAGATCTGAAATAATGGCACTCGGGCCCTAGTGACAAGCATTAAGCATAACAAGTCGCAATAAAGTCAAAAAGCACTAATAGTAGATACTAGGCACCATGCCCTAACAATCCGATGCCATTACATGAACGATCTCATCCAATCCCTACCATCCCCATAGCCTACAACAGGGGATTACTCACTCATAGATGGGGGAAACATGGATGGTCGATGGAGAAGCGATGGTGATGATGATGGCGATGATCTCCTCCAATTCTGTCCCCAGGTGCCGTAACGGAGTTTTGGTTCAATCGTGGAATCGTGGTGGCGTGAGCAGAACTCTTTCTGAAAACGCCGAACCCCCCGAGTTTTTAGGTCGTCAAGGCAACTTATAGGTGAAGAGGGAGACCGAGGGGTGTGGGCAGACCACCTGGCGCTGCCAGCCTAGCCCGCGGCCGTGATGATGTGGGCCCAGCCCTCTCCGCCTCGTGATTCGCCCGGAGTCTTCTGGTGAAATAGGATTTTTGGCATATTTTCCGGGATTTTTCCTGATAGTTGATTTTCTGCATAAAAACTAGATACCAAGGCAATTCTGCTGAAAACAGCGTCAGTCCATATTAGTTGCATCCAAATCACACAAGTTTAGAGGAGAAACAATAGCAAAAGTTATTGGGAAAGCAGATACGTTTTGGACTGTGCTCTGACTGTATTATTTGATATATCTCATATATGTTCATAATACGTTTCATACTGTGCTCTGACTGTATTAATACGAAACGTTAATACACATGTGGTATGTAAACAAACTGTGTCTCTAGTTACCTCTAGTGAACTAGTTCATTGGTCATGATAATGATCTGGGTTTCAAGATCATGGGAATTTATGCCAATTGACAATGAGGTCACGTCATTGGTTGAATGACGTGATAGACAAACATCCGATAGTGGTATCTCAATGAGATCTAGTTACAAAGTTCACCATTGATGATAAACGCATGAAACCTCGCAACATGATCCTTGGACTATGAGATAATGCAAATCACCGTTCTGCATGGATCTTAGATGGTTATCAAGTATCATACCATGACTGGGTGATCAAAAATGTGCCACTCAGGTTTCCCAAAGGGGCGCGTAGAGGAGTACATTTCAAGATCAGGATTTGCCAGTCCATGTAACGGATAGATACATATGTGGCCATTTCGATGACGTTGCATCAAAAAATCTTGCAAGCATGTGACTGGGTCATGGAATGTAACAGCATGGGAACGAGTAAACAAGTTCATCGGTAACGAGATCGAACAAAGGTATGGAGATACCAAAGATCAAGTTTCGAATGAACTAGGTATCAAGTGGCAAAGGGAATGGGAAACGACTATTCACGGTTCGAGCGATAAGATTCCTAGAATGCACGGGGGTCATCATGGGCATCTAGGTCCTGCTGATGATTATTGATATGAGAGGATTCTCAATCATGTCCGGAGTGTTCCCGAACCGAAGGATGTCACGCTTAAGGGTGCGGGCGCTTAGGGATAGATGAGGTACCATAGGAGAAATAGAGAGAGAGAAACCAGAATAGTTCCGGGTAACATTCGATGTTGATCGGAGGGGGACCAGAAGGAGTTCTAGAGTGAAGGAATACGATAATGTATGTATTTAAATGTTAATTGAAAGAATTAATATTAAATATATATTTTATTTTATTATTAAAGGCAGCCCAATGCTAATGGGGCTCACCCGAAGGGGAGGCCCAAAGGGCAAGGCGCCTAGGGTGAGGGGGGAAGCCAGCCTAGGCTAAGTGGGCCGCCCCAGTGGGGCCCACCTAGGGCCGGTGGCTGCCCCTAGGTGGCTGGTGGGTGTGGGCATTAGTCCCACACCGCCTGGCCCCTGGGTGGTGCCCCCCTCCTACTATATATAGGGGTCCCCCTACCCTTGGGAGCATCCAATTCACTCATTCTCTCTCTCATTTTCCATTGAGGACTTCTCCGTAATATTGGGGAGGACCTCGAGGGATTTGAGTTCTCCACCTTCACACTACCGTCGTGTGATCTTCGGTCTGGCATCTTCTTCTTCCGCTGCTCGGCTGGATCGGAGCCCAGGAGACGCCGCCTACACCGTACATGTGTAGTACTTCGGAGGCACCACACTTGGGGTGCTTGGAGCTGCTCAGCTTCATCAACATACTCCTTTCTACATAAGGCGTGCCTTGGTCTTCAAGGGTATGAATACCGTCTCTTCCTTCTCCGTTACTTATGTCTACATAGTATAGATCCTGGTATTAGTGTCCATGTAGATAGAAATTTTTTTCTGCTACGACCGCTTCTGTGGTATCAGAGCGGGTCTATGGGTAGACTTGTCGTATGGATAGAACACATAGCAATATGTGGACATTGATTCTCTAGTTTCTACCCTCTTTTATGTTCTTGTTCATATCGTAGCACTGTTTGATGAAGCGGCCCCCAACCAACCTCACGTGGTGATTCACGAGACTGGTCCACAGATTAAGTGGCTTAGGGGGTGTCTGTCTCTCTACGGTAGTTGATATGTCATCAACATTGGAGGGCCCTGATAAGGGAAGTAAAACGACAATCATTGAATACATGTTGTGGCTCTACATTTGTAGGTGGGAAGGGGTTCTACCGTGAAATCCCTAAAGCCGTGTAAAACATGAAATAGATAATACAGAGGAGTCTATCTTTGATTTGCATAGGGGTTAGCATTGTGACATGGCAATGACAAGTTTGTGAAACTTCCATTGGAGCTCTCGATGGTCATCAAGATGCTGCAACCACGTCATGACACTTTACTTTATGAAGTATCTTTGTGTGCATCTTGTTATGTTAGTATGATAGTATATACGACGGTAGCATAATAGAATAACCCCTCACATAATTTAAGTCTTAGTATTCCCCTTGTGTGTGCACCACCAAGAAAGTTCTGCGTTATGAGGCAGGCCGTGACAATCGGGTGTCAGACATATTTGCGTTTGCATACGGTGGGTGTAGACATGGCCTCAGAATACAAGAGACCGAAAGGTCGAGCATGAATCACATGGTTGATGTGATCGACATTGGGGAATGCCCACCTTTGAAACTGCATTGCCGGCTGTGGCGATCGGGGGTGGTGTAGCGGATTGGGATCATGTGATCACTGAAACGAATAGAGGGGTGTTCATTTGAGTGGGAGTTCTTTTTTTTAGTTTAGGAACATGAATTAAAACTTGAACTCATTATTATGAATGTGGTCTAAACACTTTGCAAATCCATTGTAGATGTCTCGCCTACCCACCTTCAACCTTAGCACTTTCCTCGAGAAGGACAAGCTGAAAACTGATGGAACCAACTTCACTGCATGGTTCCGCAATCTTAGGATTCTCCTAGTCCCCTACAAGTTGACTTAAGTCATCGAGGCCGAGCTGTTGGGTCTGCAGCATAGAAAACAAAATTTTTCCTATGGTGTGAACTACACGCCAAGATCTATCTACTAGGTACAAAGCAAACGGGTGGACATACATCCATAGAGAACTTACCCTCAAAGACAACAAGCTTTGTTAATGAGTAGGAACTCGTGGTTGATGTAGTCGTACACTTGCCGATCTCAAGATCGTGAGGAAGTCCGAGCGCCGCAACTCAGCAGCGCATCCGCACTTGCACACACGTTCAAGCCACCGGACAACCTCCACCTCCTCGCTCCAGCGATCCAGTGAAGCAAAGAACTCCTTCATTTAAATGCCACTGGAACATGTATCTCGCTAATCCGAGACCATGGGGAATAATTCTAGAGGGAGAGAGATCCTTCACAAGGAGGTGTAAGGATGAAGGAGGAATGGGTGGCCTTTTATAGGAGGAGGTGCCCCTCTCTCCATGGCAGCATGGGGGTGACCTCACCTCCCCCATTCATGTGGTGGTAACTCCTCCACATTAAAATGCCTCTTCACATTCCCTTTTAAAGTCTCCACTTTAAATGCATTAAGTTTCTCCAAATTTAATGCTCTCTCATTTAATAAAACTCTTTTATTAAATTTATTCAGAATTTTTTTAATTACTTTAATTAACAAACATTCACATATAGCCCCTTGCAATATTTCAATATCACATGAACCACCTTCCGCAATTTCACCCAAACAATTTCTGCTTCTATTGAAACAATTCTCGCTTTTGCAATTCTTTCGTCTCAAACATATGTGCTCCAAAATGGTGTCCGTAACTCTTAAGTGTGCCACCCTACGGTTCGCAAATAATGCGACATGATCGAGACCCTTCTCCAATCAATAATTAGCAGCGGACCGGAGATCCGATCGACTCCTACACATTCAACGATGACTCGTGATCGTGAGAACCTTTAACGCTTGTAACTAAATCCTTTGTCTCGATATATTACATGTCCGAGATTCTATCATCGTATCTCCATACCTAGTTTGATCTCATTACCGACATGCACTCTTTTCTCGCTCCGTGATATAACATTCTAGTGATCACATCACTTGCTTGCAAGCTATCCTAATGTGATATCACCGAAGGGGCCCAGGGTATATCTATCCGTCATCTGGATTGACAAATTCCACTCTTGATCCATGAGCCTCAACATAACACCTTCATAGCACTGAACCCATCTTTATAGTCACCCTGTTACGGTGTGATGTTTGATGTTATCAAGATACTCTTCCGGTGTTAGCAATTAACATGATCTCATGGTCTAAGGATAAAGATTACTTCGTATGATGTTATAGCAATATAAACACAATGACTTGATCGTAATGCTATACTTCGGATGAATGTTCATCACATCATTCCACCAATGGTGTGACCTTGTTATTAACAACATCCAATGTCCATGATCAGGAAACCTTGATCATCTTGTTAATCAACAAGCTAGTCTATAAGAGAGGCATAACTAGGAACCCTTTTTGTTTATTAAACACACATGTATTGATGTTTCCTATCAATACAATTATAGCATGTAAAATAAACATCTATCATATACAAGGAATACATAATAACAACTTTATTATTGCCTCTCAGGGCATATTTCCTTCACGAGCTTCCAGCTAAGCCTGCAGATTCCGCCTCCGAGGATGAAAATAATGTCTGGCAGTCCAAGGCGGATGATTTCTCCCTCATCCAAAGTGGAATTCTCTATGCCATGGAGCCGGAGCTTCAAAAGTGTTTTGAGAAGATGAATGCTTTTGAGATCATACAAGATCACTACTAGGGAAAAACCTACCTGAGGCGCACCAGGAACCCTATCCGAGGCGCATATGGTATGCGCCTCTAGCGCCATGCCTCTAGTATTTGTTACGCGAGGCGCATATCACATGCGCCTCCTATACTTCATATACGTGAGGTGCATATACTAATATGCGTCTCGCGTATATGAAGTATAGGAGGCGCATATGATATGCGCCTCACATATGTTGTAGTATGCACCTCCGATAGTACCCAATATGCGCCTCCTATACTTCCCATATGCGCCTCGGATATATTTTCGAAATTCAAGTTTTACAGCAATTTTCAAATTACAGTTTACAGGTATTCAAATATACAATACAGTCCAGAATACAGTATAAACAGCACAGAATTTTCCAGAAACTTGCAATTGGCCAAAGCATAATAGAACCAGCATGAATACAAGTACATTACACATCAATTGCGACATACGAGTTCATACATCAACAAGTGCCAAGTTTTCACACAACACCAAGTGTTTGTGCCACAAGTTCACACCTCCGAGTACAAGTTCACAATCACATTACAACTCCGATGACGGAGCTCTATCTAGATGAAGTAGAGCACATAACCTACCATGAAGAGCAATAAGGTTATGATCACGAGGAAGTTCCTCCACTTCTTCCTCATGTGCCTCCTCCACTTCTCTTCCGCCACCCCTCTAGTCTTGTAGACTTTATAGTTATTGCCCGAGAATTCGTTCACTTGCTTCTGGCAGTCTTCCCACTCCTCGTACACACCTGGAACCTTGCCGGTGTACACGACATAGCACTTCTTCGCCATCTCCTATACACAACATAGATGATATTGTCTATGTCAGTGGAAAGCAATAGCAGTTCACAAGATAAGATCATGCATATATATATGGGTGCAACAAGATGTAAGAAATCACGTTCTAATCATCGCCATTTCGAAGAAAGAAAAAAAAAGCAAACCAAGAATGACTTGCATTAGTGCCTCATACTTAGGTTGGGCATGGAAATAACAATGCTCGCTGTTTGATCTCGTGCGGCAAGTAGAGTATATGCCCAAATTACTAGTCTACTTGGCACACACTATCAAACAACGGCATAGTCATACACATGACGCCACAACATGTTCTAATCATAGGCATTTCGAAGAAAGGGCAAAAAAAGCAAACCAAGAATGACTTGGATTCGTGCCTCATACTATTCGTATCGCCAAAGACAAAATAAGAGAAATACTTCCACGATTCATATAGCATGGGCATGATATGTCAAGTGGCAAAGCAAGGAAAGGATTTGGTCTCCATGTCAACGACTCATTTCGAGTTTGGTGTGTCTAAAGGAGTCGTTACCGTGGACCCAGAACCCTTTCCTTGGCTTGCCACTTAACATATTATGTCCTATGTATATGAATCTCGAAAATATTTGTCCTCTTTCGACTTTGGGGCTACGAGATGAAATAGTTTATCATTTCATTGTATCACCAAAGACGAATAATGAAGTAATGTCTTTCCTTTCGAGTTTGGGGCTACAATGAGATATTTGAAACTAAATACTTCACCATTTTATTTAATTCACGCTATCTAATCTATTCGTATCGCCAAAAATAAAAGAAGAGAAATACTTCCACGATTCATGTAGCATGGGCATATTATGTCAAGTGGTAAACCAAGGAAAGGATTCGGTCTCCACGGCAACGACTCATTTCGAGTTTGGTGTGTCTAAAGGAGTCGTTGCAGTGGACCCAGAACCCTTTCCTTGGCTTGCCACTTCACATATTATGTCCTATGTATATGAATCTCGAAAATATCTTTCCTCTTTTGACTTTGGGGCTACGAGATGAAATAGTTTATCATTTCATTGTATCGCCAATGACGAAAGGAAAGAAATTATTCCATGATTCATATAACAATGTCGCCAGTGCAATACGAATAGTGAAGCAATGTCTTTCCTTTCGACTTTGGGGCTACAATGAGATATTTGAAACTAAATACTTCACCATTTCATTTAATTCATGCTATCTAACCTATTCATATCGCCAAAGACAAAAGAATAGAAATACTTCCACGATTCATATAGCATGGGCATGATATGTCCAATGGCAAAGCAAGGAAAGGATTTGGTCTCCATGACAACAACTCATTTAGAGTTTGGTTTGTCGAAAGGAGTCGTTGTCGTGGGCCCAGAACCCTTTCCGTGGCCTACCATTGAACATATTTTGTCTTATGTATATGAATCTCGAAAATATCTGTCATCTTTCGACTTTGGGGCTACGAGATGAAATAGTTGCCTCATACTTAGGTTGGGCACGGAAAATGACAATGTCGCTGATGGATATGGTGAGGCAAGTAGAGTATATGCACAAACCTCTAGTCTACTTGGCACACCAGATCCAGCAACGGCATGGTCACACACATGACGCCACAACACGTTTTAATCATCGGCATTTTGAAGAAAGACAAAGAAAGAAAACCACAAGAAGTAGGGTGGCAATAATGAATGAAAAGCAACAAGCACTTAAAATAATTCATAACACAAATAACTAGCTAGTGTTGCTCACAATCAAGTTCAACGGTTGATGAAACATACTCTAGAGGTTTTGCTAGGCAAGTTTAACATAGTGATAAGAGGTTACAACACGAGTTTGGAACTAACAGCTAGCTACCCAGGCAATGCAATCATCAAGAATTCTTCGGCTGTTGAGTCGGCTTTAGGGGGCATTGATGAAGCCCGACCGAGTTTTCGCCATCCGCATGAACGTCCTGTGGTCACTGTGCTGTGCTAAGCGTTCTTCTATCTCCCTGTTGGGTGGTGTATGGCCGCCATAGAAGGTGCTCTCGGATTTCATGACTCCTTGGTGCATGATTGTCGCGATCTCCTCCTGGATGTCGAAGAAGTGTTGCATGAGGTTGTGATCATGTATTATTGCAAGCTTTTCAGCCCACTTCGCGAGGTCAGGTGGCAGCATTTTGCTCTCCATGTCATTGAAGAACGCCTTCATGTGGTAAATGGCGTAGAAGGCATCCTTCCTGCTGCCAGATGGCTGCTTGACGCAGGCGAACTTGGAGGCATCATAGTGGCATCATATTGGCAGATGTAGTAGCAGCAACCACACAATTTAGCTAAACCAAAAAAGGGAATTCAAACTATGCATAGTCTAGATATAAGTAGAGCATCTGGTGTTATCAAGTATATCCAATTAATTTCAAAAGATAAAGGAATTAGGCACCAAGATATACACTAAACAGTTTTAAAGTACATCCTTTATAATCAACAAGTAAAGCATGAGTATTTATATATACTAAGTAGGGTATCTACTCTCTAACAGATCTACAATTAGAACCTAGTTAGTCATGCTAAGTATGCATACTATGCACTGTATTACCACTTGAATACTCATAATCTAGCAAATGCTTATCCAGTGGTCAACAAACCATTAAAAATCTAGAAAAGATCTCAAATAATAACTCATGGTGAGCCATGACAAGTCAAATACATGACTTAGGAAGAGGAGGCCAGGCATGAATCAGTTGCTGATCTAGATCATTAAGAGTAGATCAAATCAAACCATGCAAGCTAACATCACCAATAAATCAATCCATGTCTCAGCCTCTTGCATCATAGACATGGATTGGGAGGAGTTGCTCTCAGTATTGCATACAGGTGGTATGCAAGGCTCATCATAGAGCTTGAGGCCACCTAAGCATCTATTCTTATTATCAATCCATGTCTCAGCCTCTTGCATCATAGACTACATTAGTTTCATGCTTAGAATATCAAGATTTAAATACCCACAGTCAAGCAAGATAATTAAATTTAACAGCAAATCATACTAACTTAGATCATCATACTGTGTACACTCTTTTGGAGGCATCACAGTAATAAGACCAGGGTAGTAGAAGCCATCAATTCAAGGCTGGCACCTCAGACCTTGCATCACTGGCAACCAAATCTCAATCCTTAAGAAAGGAATCCCTAGAGAAAATCATGCCACTTTAGGGTGTAATACTGTGGACACTCCAGAAAGAAAATAAGACACCACAACAGTAACCCTAAGAGTCACCATAGCAGTAACCACAACAGTAATCACAGCAGTAACCACAACAGTAACCCTAAGAAAAGGAGACACCACATCTGGCTAGGAATCATCTAAACTCCACATGGACAGAGTATTCATATTGGTCATCCATCTCCACGTACAAATTAAACCCAAATAATCCTTATCATTTTCCTAGCATTAACTCTAGGAATCAAAGTTACACATTATTACACTAGGTCTCAACCTAGTATCATTGACCTTTTGCATCATTGACCTAATCTAGAGCAAGAAGAAGGAATAGCCAAGAAACAGAGCACTCAAACCTGTTGGCTGGCTACTACTAGGCACATTCCCAAATATTGGAAGCACCTCAGTAACAACCTAGCAACACAAGTGCCACTAGGGCCAGGGTTTACCAACTCAAGCTATAGTTTAGCAATCACCAACAATTTTAGATAAAGGGTCTTATTCAAATCATTTCCCTAAGTATACATACTAGGAATCATCTTTATATTCAAATCCACTAATCACTGAAGCAAGCTTCAGTATCTTATTATCCAAGCATCACTTCATCAAAGTTACACATTATTACACTAGATCTCAGCCTAGTATCATTGACCTTTTGCATCATTGACCTAATCTAGAGCAAGAAGAAGGAATAGCCAAGAAACAGAGCACTCAAACCTGGTTGCTGGATACTACTGGGCACATTCCCAAATATTGGAAGCACCTCAGTAACAACCTAGTAACACAAGTGCCATTAGGGCCAGTGTTTACCAACTCAAGCTACAGTTTAGCAATCACCAACAATTTTAGATAAAGGGTCTTATTCAAATCATTTCCCTAAGTATACATACTAGGAATCATCTTTATATTCAAATCCACTAATCACTGAAGCAAGATTCAGTATCTTATTATCCAAGCATCACTTCATCAAACTTACACATTATTACACTAGATCTCAGCCTAGTATCATTGACATTTTGCATCATTGACCTAATCTAGAGCAAGAAGAAGGAATAGCCAAGAAACAGAGCACTCAAACCTGGTTGCTGGCTACTATTGGGCACATTCCCAAATATTGGAAGCACCTCAATAACAACCTAGCAACACAAGTGCCACTAGGGCCAGGGTTTGCTGAAGCAAGCTTCAGTATCTTATTATCCAAGCATCATTTAAGCCATGCAACACAAGTGGACCTAGTGGCTACTACTGGGCACATCCCCAAATATTGGAAGCACCTCATTAGTAACAACCTAGCAACACAAGTGCCACTAGGGCCAGGGTTTACTGAAGCAAGCTTCAGTATCTTATTATCCAAGCATCATTTAAGCCATGCAACACAAGTGGCCCTAGTGGCTACTACTGGGCACATTCCCAAATATTGGAAGCACCTCATCAGTAACAACCTAGCAACACAACTGCCACTAGGGCTAGGGTTTACTGAAGCAAGCTATAGTCATTTAAGCCATGATGCAGTTATAGTAGATCCAAGGAACTAATCACTGAAGCAATTTTCAGTATCTTATTATCCAAGAATCACTTCATCAGAATACACTAGGAGCTCACTAAATTGAATTCAAACACATGGTTGAATCCAAACGGCGGTGAGGGTAGACGATGGTGGTGGCATCACAAACTCAGAGGGGAGGGAAGAGGGGTAGGGGAAGGGGAGGGAGAGGGAAAGGGGGTCACCTCGACAATGGTGGACGGTGGGCGTGGACGGCGGCAAGAAGGGGCGACGACGGTGCAGTAGAGGAAGGGGCAGCGTGGGCGGGATCCTTCTCCTCGGTGCGGGCGGGCTCCTCCTCCTCATGGGCACGGCGGGCGGGCGGGCGGGCGGGCTCCTCCTCCTCCTCCTGGGCACAGCGGGCGGGCGCGGGTGGAGCAAAGGCGACAACAGCAGTGGAAGGGGATGGCCGCAGCAACGGCAGAGCGAGGAGAAGTTTGCAGTTCATCGGATCCAGAGAAAAAGTGAAAGAGAAAAAAAATCTCAATTGACCAGCTTATGCGAGGCGCATATTTGAAAATGCGTCTCGTATAAGTTTACGCGAGGCGCATCTGACCAGAATGCGCCTCAGGTATTCTGTAGCACTAGTCAACTAGCGCAGTGCGCTGTATTTGTCAACAAACAGACACTAGCCCACTAGTTTTGACCCCTGTCCTATTTTGAAGTCTAGCAACCCAAGTTCAAATCCTGGTGGCTCAAATTTTTTAAAAACTTTTTTTGAAGGCCATTTTTCATGTAAAAACATTGTCCAAACACAATATGTACTATAAAATATACTGCAAATATTTTAAAAATTCAAATATTGCCAAAACAACAAAAGTGAGTATTATGAGTATGTCTCGTTGATACATAATATTCTCAATGCAATATTATAACATGCAAAAAATGATAATTATGAATGCTTTGATACATAATAGTAGGCCACACACACACGACGGTTCTTGACAATGGTCGGAGCGTGCTAGCGTTTCTTGACAATGGTTGTCTTCTTGCCCTTCTTTGTCGCGGTTGCATAGGTTAGGTCCAGGACGTCTTCACTACTTCTTTTGAACGGGAGTCCTTTCTTAGGTAGGGTTATGGTGTACGGTGCTTGGTTGCCATATCCGTCTTCCATCTTCGGGTCACTGTTCTGGTCAAAGTCTTGCTCGTTGGCGACTCCGTCCATTCCGATGATGTTCCTTTTGCCTCTCCTGACGACAACCCGGCTAGGTTTTGACGGGTTTATGATATACCAGCATTGGTCGACCTTGCTAGCTAGAACCCAAGGCTCATTTTGCGTGGGTGCGTTCGCGCTGGTGGTCTTTGACGGTATAACCATGGTGGTTAAATATCGGCCTTCTTTCTCGACGCTCTTGGCCCACCTAACACGGAACATCGGCACCTTCTCTGTAACATAGTCGAGCTCCCAAATCTCCTCGATCGTTCCGTAGTATCTTTCCAGGACGTTGCCGATGTAGAATATCCCTATAACCCTTGAGTTCTGGTAATCGTAGTTATTGTCCTTTTCCTCTGTGTAGAACGTGTATCCGTTGATATCGTATGCCTGATAGGTCATCAGGTTGTGCGAGGCGCCCTGTGACAAGGAGAATATGAGTATATCTTCCTCCGAGTACTCGCCCTACGATGGATTAGCAATGACCTTCTCCCTGAACCACCTCATGAAACCGGAGTTGTGCTCCTTGATAACATCTTCCTCCGAGTACTAGCGCCCTTGGTCAGCATAATTCTTCTTGATAAACTCTTTGTGCTCATATATGTATGGATCGACCACCTGCAGGCGCTGTAGCGTGAACATGTTTGCTCTTTCAAAGTCCTTGGTTCCGCCCTCGATGTCGACATGCTTTGGGCGCCGACCCTTTTGGTGACCCCATCCAGTGAGCCTCCCGAGGTTCTTGTTGAATGGTAGACCAAGAGGGGTCTCGATTTGTAGAAAGTTCGAGCCGAAAGAGATGCACTCTTCGGCCAGGAAGCCATTTGCTATGCTTCCATCTAGATGGGACCTATTCTTAACGTATCCTTTGATGTGTCCATTGAGCCTTTAGAACGGCATCATGCTTCGCAGAAACGTAGGACCGAGTTGGACGATATCCTCCACGACATGGAGAAGCAGATGAAGCATGACGTCGAAGAATGTGTGTGTGTGTGGGGGGAATAGATCTCGAGCTCGCATAGTATCACCATGATCTCGTCCTGTAGCCTCGTGAGCTGCTTAATGCCTATCGACTTCTGAGAGATGACGTTAAAAAAGTTGCAGAGGCCAAACAACGTTTCACGGACGTGCTTGTCCATTATACCTCGGATCGCGACCGGGAGTACCTGCGTCATCAGCACGGCGACGTCATGAGACTTCATCCCGCTGAAGCACTGCTTCGCTCGTCTAGCCATCTGCTTATCTTTCCTGCGTAGCCGTTCGGAAATTTGACTCTGAGGAGGCACTTCATAAACTGTATGGCCTCCTTCTTACTCAGAGTGAAGCACGAGGCCTTGATCTTGACCTCGCCCTTGACCTGGTTTTTTCCCTTGCGACGATGGCTATTCTGCGTTTTCGTCTCCTCCTCCTCGTCCTCCTCCTCTTAATCGCTAGGTGGTGGTTGAAGTTCATCCCTGATGCCCATATGCTTCAAGTTGTTCCTTTCCTTTGGCCCATGTTTGGTGTTGTCGGTGTTAAGGAGGGTGGCAAGCAGACTCTCGCCCACGTTCTTCGTGATATGCATGAGATTGAGGCTATGAGGCACGTGGAGGATCTTCTAGTATGGCAAGTCCCAGAAAATAGACCACGCCTTCCATACCTTCAGCAGCGGCTCTGGCTTCTTCTGGGTCTTTCCCGGTACAGGGCATTCCTTCCAGTTATTCAACAACTCGTAGATTTCCGCGCCGCTCTTCTGGTCTGGGATTCCTCGGAGCTCGACTGCCCCATCGAACAGATCTCCTAGCTTTCTCCCGTCGTGATTCTTGGGAAGCCACCTCCGAGCCCCAAGGAACACGGTTTTCCCGGACCCGGGATATTTCTGTAGCTGGCGGTACGTTGTATTATGTTTGCACCTAACGCACCCATAGAATTCTTGGACCACCTGCCCCGAGAAGTATCCGTAACCGGGATAGTCTTGCACCGTCGTGATGAACACCGCTCTCATGTCGAAGTATTCTTGTCTCGAGGCGTCCCACGTATGGGCTCCTTCTTCCCATAATGTGGCCAGCTCCTCTTTCAACAACGTGAGATACATATTGATGTCTATACTGGGTTGTTTTGGCCCTTGAACCAACATACTCATGGTTACGTACTTATTCTTCATGCACAACCAGGGGGAGGTTGTAGATCCATACAAACACGGGCCAGGTGTTGTGTGTGCTGCTCTGGCTTCCGAACGGATTGAGTCCGTCGGTCTCACTCCCAGCTTGAGGTTCCTTGACTCTTTCCTGAAATGTTGGAAATATTGGAGGTCCAATGCCTTCCACTGGCAAGCATCTGAAGGGTGCCTTAGCATTTCCTCCTTCTCCAGATCATCGTCTTCTAGCCTCTTTCTTTTCGCATGCCAGCGCATGAGCACTGCTTCCTTAGGGTCCACGAAATACTGCTGCATACGAGGAGTTAGAGGAAAGTACCACACCACCTTTCTAGGAGCTTTCTTTGTCCCTCTCTTGTATCGAGAGGTCTTGCACACCGGACACGTGGTCTTCTCTACGCCCTCACCCCGGTAGATGATGCAATCATTTATGCAAACGTGGTATTTCACGTGCGGTAGATTGAGAGGGCACGCGACTTTCTTGGCCTCAACGATACTAGTTGGACATGTGTTCCCCTTATTGGGAAGAATATCATGCCAGAATGCAATGTTGTCGTCGAAGCATTCATTGGTCATTTTGTGTTTCTCCTTCATCTCCAGAGCCCTGAGCGTTACATTCATACGGGTATCCCCATCGTTGCATCCATCAAACAATGGAGTGACCGCGTCTTTCTTCATTTGCTCCAGCTTAGCTTTCTCTCTAGCGGCGGCTCTGGCGTTACTCGTCTCCTTGAGAAGCAGATCTTGGACCTGAGGGTCTCACAGCCAACTCGAATCATGGTCGACACCTTGATCTTTGTGTTCATGCCCGGCGCCACCTTGATCATCTTCGTGTTCATGCCTGACGCCACCCTGATCTTCATGATCATCACCTGCCCCGCCATCGGCATCTTGATCTTCATGATCATGATCGGCATCTTGATCTTCACCATTATTTACATCCTCATCATCATCTTCGTTATCACGTATCCACTGAGTGTAGCCATCCATGAAACTACATCAGAGCAGGTGCGACTCCAGCATTCCGGAATTGTGCCTTATCAGATACATCAGCTTGCAGTCGCGACATGGACATCTTATCTCAATCTTGTTTGCGCATGCCATATCGGTCCTCGCGCATCTCATCCACCTATCCACAAGGGCTTTGCGGATCAGTGGTCGGACCATGGTCGCCTACGCGTGGTACAAAGATCAAGAGAATAGTTAGAGCATATAAGGACGTCTGGATCACCAAAAAAATTCGGCATGACCTCCCCTAAAAAGAGGACATCCGTGAGTGCCAAAAATTCGCCAGAAAAGAAATGAATCGACATTCCGGTGAAACATTGGTATCTCAAATGAAATCCCTGCACAAAAAGAAGCATGCACCACAACACAATCATATAGTCGCGGTTTCTCCGACAACGCGCATGAGTATCCAAGCAATGCCTTCACGCTTCCTCCAACGACGACTTGCGCAAGAGAGCCAGAGGAGAAGTAAAGGGACATGTTGTAGATCTAGAGGAGCAAGAGACTTCACTTACATATGAGTGTCAACCAATGGATATTGAGAAAGCTTATATGGTGAATCAATGTGGGAAATGAGGTGGGGAGAAGGAGGGGGCAACCAAATCTATCTTTTGGTGGAGGAGGAAGAAGTGAGGCAAGTGAGTGGGGTGCATGTGCCAAAAAGGTGCAGAAAAAAGTGAGCCAGGTTATGCAAGGCGCATATTGCACTAAATGCGCCTCCTATATTGTGAACTATCTAATGCGCATATGATAACATGCCCTCGCCTATGCGGCCACCCGAGACCGCAGGGGTTACTTGAGGCGCACCCTACTTAATGCGCCTCGCCTATTGTCAAGTATCGGAGGCGCATGTGACGATATGCGCCTTGCATATGGGACCACCGATCTCCTCCCGGGTCCACCCAACATATGCGAGGCGCATTGTTCACATATGCGCCTTGCCTATCTAACATGTTGGAGGCGCATATTACTAGGATGTGCCTTGCATAATATGGGGGTGCCAGATTTTGTCCGTACAGATACTAGCAGAGGCGCATCCTACAAATATGCGCCTCGCCTATTTAAGTACTAGAGGCGCATGTCAGGCTGGTGTTCCTCGCCTATTTTATCAGAGGCGCATATATTATAAATGCGCCTCAAATGTGCATGTCTCCTATAGCCTTTTATCTAGTAGTGGATCTCAAGGTTATCTTTGCTCCACAGGCTCGGGTAGAGAGGTATGATGCTTCCGAGATCATCTTCTCTGCCAAGATGGAAGGGCACAATAGTATTAGTGAGCATGTAGTCAAAATGTATGGCTACGTTAAGCGCTTGAATGCTCTGGGTTGCAAAATCTCGGAAGAGCTTGTGATTAATAAGGTGTTGCACTCGCTGCCCCCTAGCTACAAGAGCTTTGTGATGAACTACAACATGCAAGGGATGACTAAGACCCTTGCTAAAGTGTTCACCATGCTCAAAACTGTTGAGGTAGAAATCAAGAAAGAGCACACGGTGTTGATGGTCAATAAGACCACTAACTTTAAAAGGTCGGGGCAAAAGGGCAAGGGCAATAAGACAAAGAAGGATGGTAAACCAGTGGCCAACACCCCTAAGGCTACAAGGCCTGACCCTAGGTGCGGAACCACGTGCTATTACTGCAAAGGGGACGGGCACTGGAAATGCAATTGCCCCAAGTACTTTGAGGACAAGAAAGCCGGCAAGATAGATACCAAAGGCAAAGGTATATGTGATATACATGTTATAGATGTGTTACTTACCAACGCCAGGAGCAACACCTGGGTATATGATATTGGTTCTGTTGCTCACATATGTAACTCTCAGCAGGAGCTGCAGAGTAAGAGGCGGTTGGGGAAGTACGAGGTGACGATGCGTGTCAGAAATGGCACGAAATTCGATGTGGTGGCTGTCAGCACGTTATCTCTACATCTGCCGTCGAGACTAATTCTATTTTTTAATAAATGCTACTATGTACCCGCATTGAGTATGAAAATTGTAAGTGGATCTTGCTTGGTGCAACATCGTTATTCGTTTAAATCTGGAACAAGTGGTTGTTCTATTTATTTGGATGACGTTTTCTATGTTCATGCACCTGTGAGTAATGGTTTATTCTTACTAGATCTTGATTGCGATACTCACATCCATAATATTGATGCTAAATGCTGTAAGCATAATGATGATAATTCCATGTTTATGTGGCATTGCCCTCTTGGTCACATTGGCATGAAGCGCATGAAGAAGCTTCATTTAGAAGGACTTCTTGGATCATTAGATTTCGAATCTCTTGATACATGTGAGACATGCCTTATGTGCAAGATGACTAGGACACCCTTCTCCGGCACAATGGAGAGAGTTGCAGACCTACTGGGAATCATACATACGGATGTATGTGGACCAATGAGTGTCTCAACACGCAATGGTTATTGTTATTTTGTTACCTTTACTGACGATTTGAGTAGATATGGATATATCTACTTAATGAAACATAAGTCTAA
The DNA here is from genome assembly GCA_023614405.1 of Avena insularis. Classification (NCBI taxonomy): domain Eukaryota; kingdom Viridiplantae; phylum Streptophyta; class Magnoliopsida; order Poales; family Poaceae; genus Avena; species Avena insularis. Next base: position 478,302,841 of record CM042686.1, on the reverse strand, counting down.
AACCTTTGAAAAGTTCAAGGAATTTTAGAAGGAAGTAGAGAATCAACTTAACAAGAGAATCAAGCATCTTCGATCGGATCAAGGAGGCGAGTATTTGAGTTATGAGTTTAACATGCACTTAAAGGACTGTGGGATTATCCCACAGCTTACGCCAGTCGAAACACCACAGCGTAATGGTGTGTCAGAATGATGTAACCATACTCTATTGGATAGTGTGCAGTCCATGATGTCTTTGACTGATTTGTCCGTATCATTTTGGGGATATGCGTTAGAAACCGCCACTTTTATTTTAAACCGAACACCGTCCAAATCCATGGAGACAACCCCATATGAGATATGGTATGGCAAGAAGCCAATGTTGTAATTTCTGAAAGTTTGGGGATGTGAGGCTTGAGTCAAGAAATTACAGCCTAACAAACTCGAAGCCAAATCGGAAAAATGTATCTTTGTGGGATACCCAAGGGAAACTATTGGGTATACTTTCTACAACCAGGCCGAAGGCAAAACGTCTGTCACGAAAGCTAGCACCTTTCTCGAGAAAGAGTTTCTTGCTAAAGGAGTTAGTGGAAGGAAAATTGAGTTAGATGAAGTTGTCGACCCTTCTCTCCAAATTCCGAGTAGCGTAATGGAAGCTGTTCCGAAACCGCTCCTCCAACATGGAAGAAGAGCCCAATGATGATGATCAAAATAACAACACCAAAACTCCTGGGGTTCGCAAGTCTACAAGAGTTCGTGTGGCTCCTTATTGGTACAATAGCCTTGTGATGTCTGTCATTCTAGATGAACAGGAAGAACCTGCAAACTACAAAGAAGCTATGGTTAGTGTTGATTCCAAGAAATGGCTAGAATCCATGAAATCCGAAATAGGATCCATGTATGAAAACCAAGTTTGGACCTTGGTAGATCTTCTAGAAGGCCGCAAGGCCATGGAAAATAAATGGATCTTTAAGAAAAAGACATATGTGGATGGTAATGTGACCATTCACAAAGCTCGACTTGTCGCAAAGGGGTTTCGTCAAATTCAAGGAGTCGACTACGATGAGACTTACTCTCCCATAGTGATGCTTAAGGCTGTCCGGATTTTACTAGCAATTGTTGCTCATTTCGACTATGAAATTTGGCAGATGGATGTCAAGACCGCAATCCTCAATGGTCACATTGATGAAGAGTTGTATATGATGCAACCGGAAGGTTTTGTTGGTCCTAAGGATGTTGGGAAGGTATGCAAACTTCAGCGATCCATTTATGGACTGAAGCAATCTTGGATCTGGAACCAACATTTTGATCAAGTAATCAAGAGTTTTGGATTTGTGCAAAATCAACAAGAGTTCTATGTTTACAAGAAAGCGAGTGCGAGCTCAGTGGTTTTCCTAGTAGTATATGTGGATGACATATTACTTATGGGAAACGATGTGGAACTTATGGAAAGTGTGAAAGCGTACTTGTGTAGTCAATTTTCCATGAAGGACTTAGGTGAAGCTGCATACATATTAGGCATCAAAATCTATAGAGATAGATCAAGACGCCTGGTTGCATTAAGTCTAAGTACTTACCTTGAGAAGATTTTGAAGAGGTTCAAAATGGAGGATGCCAAAAGAGGTTTGGCGCCTGTAACAAAAGGTAGCATACTGAGTTTGTCTCAATGTCCAGTAACGGACGCTGACAGAGAAAGGATGTCTTACATCCCCTACGCCTCAGCCTTAGGATCTATCATGTATGCAATGCTAAGTACTCGACCTGATGTGGCATTTGCTCTTAGTTTGGTGAGTCGATACCAAATTAATCTAGGAATGGATCACTGGACAGCTGTGAAAAATATCCTAAGGTATCTCAAGAGAATAAAGAATATGGTCCTAGTCTATGGAGGTAATGATGAAGCTCTAAACGTAACTGGTTACGTGGATGCGAGTGGCCTCAGATCCTAAGGACTTGAAGTCTCAGACAGGATTTGTGTTTTTGGTGAATGGTGGGGCGGTAAGCTGGAAGAGTAAGAAGCAACCGGTAGTTGTGCAATCTACAATGGAGTCGGAGTACATCGGTGCTGCTGATGCGGTGAATGAGGTTGTTTGGCTAAGGAATTTCATCATTGAACTAAGAGTTGTTCCAAGTGCGCAAGACCCTGTGATGATCTATTGTGACAACACGGGGGCTATTTGCAAACACAAAGGAACCAAGAACTCATTCCACAACCAAACACATCAAGCTACGGTTTCACGCATCCGGCAAAATATTGACGAAGGTGAAATCAAGATTTGTAAAGTGCACACGTATCTGAATGTGGCAGATCTGTTGACTAAAGCTCTCATAGAAGCCAAGCACGAAAAACACTAGGATGCCACTGGTGTTAGGTTCCTTCCTATTGTAAACTACATTAATTTGTACTCTAGTGCAAGTGGGAGACTGAAGGAGTTATGCCCTAGAGGCAAATAATAAAGTGTATTGTTTGATATATCTCCTATGTGTTCATAATACGTTTCATATTGTAATTGTATTAATATGAAACGTTAATACACATGTGGTATGTACACAAACCATGTCTCTAGTTACCTCTAGTGAACTAGTTCATTGGTCATGAGGATGATCTGGGTTTCAAGATCATGGGCATTTATGCCAATTGACAATGAGGTCAGGTCATTGGTTGAATGACGTGATAGACAAACATCCGATAGTTGTATCTCAATGAGATCTAGTTACAAAGTTCACCATTAATGATAAACGCATGAAACCTCGCAACCTGATTCTTAGACTGTGAGATAATGCAAATTACTGTTCTAGAGGGAGATTAGATGGTTATCAAGTATCATATCGTGACTGGGTGATCAAAAAGGTGCCACTCAGGTTTCCCAAAGCGGCACGTATAGGAGTACATATCAAGACTAGGATTTGCCAGTCCATGTAACGGATAGATACATATGTGGCCATCTCCGTGACGTTGCATTAATGAAGCTTGCAAGCATGTGACTGGGTCACGAAATGCAACGACATTGGAACGAGTAAAAAAGTTCATCGGTAATGAGATTGAACAAAGGTATGGAGATACCAAAGATCAAGTCTCGGATGAACTAGGTATCAAGTGGCAAAGGGAACGGGAAATGACTATTCACGGTTCGAGCGATAAGATTCGTCGAATGCACGGGGTCATCATGGGCATCCAGGTCCCGCTGATGATAATTGATATGAGAGGATTCTCAATCATGTCCAGAGTGTTCCCGAACCGAAGGATGTCACGCTTAAGGGTGGGGGCGCTTAGCGATAGATGAGGAATCGTAGGAGAAATAAAGAGAGTGAAACCAGAATAGTTCCGGGTAACATCCGATGGTGATCGGAGGGGGTCCGGAAGGAGTTCCATAGTGATGGAATATGATAATATATGTATTTAAATGTTAATTGAAGAATTAATATTAAATATATATTTTATTTTATTATTAAAGGTAGCCCAATGCTAATGGGCCTCACCCGAAGGGGAGGTCCAAAGGGCAAGGAGCCTAGGGTGAGGGGGCCAGCCGGCCTAGGCTTAGTGGGGCCCACCTAGGGCCGACGGATGCCCCTAGGTGGACGGCGGGTGTGGGCATTAGTCCCACACCACCTGGCCCCTGTGTGGTGCCCCCGTCCTACTATATATAGGCCCCCTCCCCTTTGGGAGCATCCAATTATCTCATTCTCTCTCTCATTTTCCATTGAGGACTTCTCCGTAATATTGGGGAGGACCTCAAGGGATTTGAGTTCTCCACTTTCACACTACTGTCATGTGATCTTTAGTCCGGCATCTTCTTCTTCCGTTGCTCAGCTGGATCGAAGCCCGGGAGATGCCAGCTACATCGGACGTGTGTAGTACTTCGGAGGCACCACACTTGGGGTGCTTGGAGCTGCTCGGCTTCATCAACATACGCCTTCCTGCATAAGGCGTTCCTCGGTCTTCAAGGGTATGAATACCGTCTCTTCCTTCTCCGTTACTTATGTCTACATAGTATAGATCCTGGTATTAGTGTTCGTGTAGATAGTAAAATTTTGTTTTCTGCTACGGAACCCTTCATGTCTATCCTTGCTAACAGGCATATACCGGTGTTTGGACAATTCCTTGTGTGCTTACAAGGAGCTGAAAATGTTCGACACCTAATGTTTACTTGTGTAAGAGCACATGAGGTATGGAAGTCTATTCGTGTAGCTAATCTAATTAATTCAGTTCTTGTTGATAGATCAGGTTGTGTTGTCCTGGAAGAACTCATGCGGAGTGAAATAAATTTTGCAGATCATGATGATCTCAAGGATGTAGGTCTGAAGGAGCTAATTCGTGTGGGGGCTTGGTACATTTGGTGGCAACGAAGGGAGCAAGTTAAGGTAGAAAAGGTTGCTCTGACTGATCAAATAGCCTTCTCCATCCGAGCGATTACTCTCAACTATAAAGGTGCTACAGAGAATATTATGCCACGTGAGTTGAATTGGGTTCGGCCTCCCCCCAAATCATACAAGCTGAATATTGATGCATGCTTCTTTCCAAATGGTACTAGAGCTACAGGGGTTGTGCTTCAGAATTCAAAAGGATAAGAAATTGCAGGTGGAAGCTGGATCTTTGATCATATTCTTGATGCTACTACTGCAGAAGTTTTGGCACTTCACAATGGTCTTCATTATATTGAGAATTTGGGTTGTTCTCTGGTTATAATTAAAACAGATTCACTTGAGCTCATCAATGCATACAATGGGGAGATTGATATTTAGAGTCCTTACACTGCCATTCTTGCTGATTGCTTCCAAATTGCTAGAAGAATTGAAAGAGTTTCAGTCAAGCATTGTCCTCGGGAAGCAAATGTGGTGGCCCATATCCTGGCTAGATTTGTCTTTGATTCCAATATTCCTGTTTTTTGGGATGGTGATCCCCCTAGTTTTATTAATTCCTCTATAATGAACAATGTAAACTTGTTTTGAGGGGCTGCAAGTTTCAGACACACTCTTTTTCCTTACTAGGGTACCTAAGGGGACTGGAAGGTTTTAATGAGGCGGCTTGCATGCTCAATATATAATGTTTTCAACAAAAAATGCCGAAAATATTAGATTCATCATGAGAATATTTAATGATTCAAAAGTTCTATAAAAACATTACTAACATATTTTTTTGAACATGGATAGGCCCCGAGGGGCCTGGATCTTGCATTAAAGAAGCGGTGTGGTACAAATTACAGGAAGGACCTAAAAAAGAAACACAATTCAAACTAGGTGCTTGACAATTACATAGCAGACCCTAAATCTAAAATAAGAAGTGCAATCAGGTACGCTGCCACCGCCGATGAGCTCTGGTCTCTAGTAGAGGCATCACCACTAGCACCAATAAGGCCACATGGTGCAATGGTTAAGAGGGGCACCGCCGCGAGTCAAACAAGGGGCCTACGATGGAGATCGAAGAGCACCTTATGCAACACCGGCATTAGGGCCTGGAGTTGCTTCCTGTCAACACCTTGAATCGGCAGCAGGACATGTGCCACCGAGGATGATCTCCAAAGAAGCGCAATATCACGAACTCCTTGGCCTCCGCCGCATCTGTAGACCACCACATCACCCTGATCCGTCTCCTCACCACCACGACCATCAAGAAGGGAGAGCAGTGTCGCAGCACACTAGGTCCAGAGGAAGCCGGAGGTACAAACCTTATTTAGGCTGTCAAGGGAGCTCCACACCATCGCCGCCTTTGGCTCTCTCCATGAGAGCACCGCCGCAATGCGAGAAGTTCACTCCCAAGATTGTGCGCGGTCCAAATCACCCAGATCGAAGCAGCAGAGGCTATCCTTATTTGGAGGGATGGAGGGATCTGCTAGCCTCGCAAGCGCCACCGCCGACCATTAGCGAAGTACCACGAACACAAGAAGATACATGGTGTGGAAGATCTCGAAGCCGAAGATCTCCAATATACCCTCAAACGCCACCACGGGCATACTCCAAAAGCAAACCCTAAAACTAGTCCTACTACTACTCTGTACAAGAGGCACTCGACCAACTACACCATCCACTTGACCGTCGACAGAACTGCCAAAAGGAAGGAAGGGGAGGGGTGGCGACAAGGTGGAGAGGACGAATCTCAACAGGGGCGGAGCCGAGAGAGAAGGTGAAAGAATAGGCCAAGAAGCATGTCTTACATGTATCATGGCTTCTCTCCTAACATATTTTATAACAAAACTCCTAGCACATTCTTTGTTGGCTTTGGCCAACCTTGGGACTAACTGGTCCTTTATTTTCACTTGTGCTGCACCGTTCGGACATCAAAAATAGCTGCATTAGCAGCATATCGCTACAAATCTCTTGGAAACCCTAGTACTAATAGAAACAACTCAGTTCAAGCTAGTAACAACTAACAATTTATACTTCCTTAAATAAGATCTTACTTTTAGTTCACGTTAGATCACAATATACTTTTAGACAAAGACGATACATGTTGCAAAGCTATTGCTTGTGAGCGTCCCCACCGAGAGGCGCAAATGCATGCACGCACTAAGCAAAGCCCTAGGTTGATCTCTTCCTAACAGGTTAACAACAGCTAGGAGAGAAAGAAAGCCACAGGGACTCCCGCGTCGCTCCCTAGGGCAACACTGGGGGCGACCGCACACGCCACCATAGCCCCCTCCCATGCCTCTCTTGTTGCCGCTTCCGCTGCCTCACAGCGGTGGCAGCAGGCCCAACCACCGAAGGGGTTTGGGGTGGTGATTGACAGAGGTTCCCACCGGATTTGCTAGGGCAGCGAAGGTCAGCGCGCTAACGTGCAGCGGCTAGGGCGGTGCCCTGGTCTAGGTGGTGGCGGAGATCCTCTCCCGACGGTGCTGATTATTGGCTCAACACGTATCGAGCTCGTTGGGGAACCCCAAGAGGAAGGTATGATGAGCACATCAGGAAGTTTTCCCTTAGTTATTAAACCAAGGTTATCGAACCAGTAGGAGCAAGGAAACACCTCCAAGGTGTTGTTTCAAACTTGGAATCCTGCACAACACAACCACAGAACTTTGCCCCCAGCTTACAGTGAGGTTGTCAATCTCACCGTTTTTGCGGAAAACAAAGGATTAAACGTATTGTGTGGAAGATAGTAGTTGCTTGCAGAAAGTAAGCAGAAAACAGTAAATAGCTTCTAGATTGATGGTAAAAGAATGGACCGGGGTCCATAGTTCACTAGAGGTGATTCTCCTTAAGATAGTTGACATGTTGGGTGAACAAATTACATCGGGGCAATTGACATACACCGAGAAAGCATACATGCATATACTAATCATTTTGACTCCTATGAGATTTGATTTGGGCATTACAACATTATACATAGACCGTAATCCAACTACATCTATGACTAATAATCCACCTTCAGGTTATCATTATTAAGCAACAGATAATTGCATTAAGCAAAGTGTGTAAAGTAAACAATACGATTGTTCTATGAACAAAGGATTGCTATTTTCTCCCTAGTAGCAACAACACATCTAGTACCTTAGAGATTTCTGTCACTTCCCCAGATTCCTAGAGGCATGAACCCACTATCGAGCATAAATACTCCCTCTTGGAGTTGCTAGCATCTACTTGGCCAAGATAGCTACTAACAACAGAAAGCATGCAAGATCACAAATAACATAGACATGATAGAATCAATAATCAATCTGAAATAGCATCTCAATATCCATCGGATCCCCGCAAACACAACATGTAAGATTAAAAATATATGATCTTGATCATGAACGGAGCTCACAAGATCTAAACATGGTAGCACAAAGGAGGAGAACCAACCATCTAGCTACTACATGGACCCGTAGTCCAGGGATGAACTACTCACACATCACACCAGAGGCAGTCATGGTGATGAAGAAGGCCTCCAGGGTGATCTCTCCCCTCTGGCAGGGTGCCTGGAAGATCTTCAGATCCCTCCTGATCTAGGTATGGAGATGGCGGCGGCTACAAACTATTTCGTGGAATTTTGATCGGGTACTTAGGGTTTTTGTCCCGGAGGCAATATATAGGCGAAGGGGAAAGGTCGGTGGAGTACCAGGGGGGCCACACCAGGTGGTGGCGTGGCTAGGGCTGACCATGCCACCCTAGGCTGTGGCTGCCCTGTCTCCCCTCTTCGTCTCCCCTCCGGACTCCGTATTCCTTCTGGTGAAATATTGACTTGGGCTTTTATCCGGTCCAATTCCGAGAATATTTCCTTACTAGCTTTTCTAAAATCAAAAATAGCAGAAAACAGGCAACTGGCACTGTGGCATCTTGTTAATATGTTAGTTCCAGAAAATGTGTAAAAATACTCCAAAGTGTGGACAAAACATAAGAAAGTAGATATAAAACAAGCATGGAACATCGAAAATTATAGATACGTTTGCAACGTATCAACGTCCCAAGCTTAACTCCTGCTCGTCCTCGAGTAGGTAAGTGATAATTTTTTTTGAGGTGACATGCACCATCATAATCTTGATCAAGGTATTTGTAAAACATTGATAGCTGGGATCATAGTACTTTAACATAGCATGAAAGATATAGTTCTAACCATAAGACATAGCAACTATCTTGTAACATGAAAAGGTAGAAACAAAAGATTCATGAATAACAATGCTTTGAAAGACGTTTGTTTGTTTCACATATAGAAAACATAATGAGAATGGTATTCAGCTTGTCCCTCATAGTGTAGCAAAACATAAATGCATAGGACACCTTCAAAGTTCATAAGGGTGACTAGATACAAATAGTTTAAGAACAAGCAATATCAAAGTTATGAATCAATCAACAAGTCTTGGGACAATGCACATTAAACTAAGAATGACCACTATGCTCTCTCAATAGGTGCATGAAGATAGAAGATGGAGACTCAACATAAAAATAAAAGAAAGGCCCTTCATAGAAGTAAGCAGCGATTCAAGTCTCATAAAGAGCTTCCAAAAATTATGGTACTTATTAGCTTTCAGCTCTCATTGCCCCTTTCATAAACATCTTTAGGTTGTTAAGTTTAAAGTGAACAAATATGAGGATATGCTTGACAAGTTATAAGTTGAAATCTCATGCCCTTACTTATGAAGACCGAACCTCATGCTACTCAACTTTAGTCATGAGTAAGTTCTTATCATTGTAAATACATGTGTATCATAGAGAACCGCCAACGGGGTACCCCTTGCCGATGATACAAAAGCATTCCCATATCAAAATGACAAGGCAAGCAGACAATGAGCATCTAAGTGATCTTTTTATTTTCTATTTGCATATGTTTTTATTAAGGATGCTTCATAGATTTCTCATTATGGTTATGCTGCAAGTTTCCACCATGATTAGGCATGGCTTAGGCTAGTGGCCAGGCGTTTCTCTAACACATATACAAACTCCATGAGATTACAAGCTCCCCTTTTATTTCACACCGCCGGGATCCATAAGAAAAACAACATGATATCAACCAAATAAAGTGCAATGTTGAAAGCGTTCCCCATGGTAACATGGTTCTGCTAATTCACAACTTATAAAGTGCAAGCACATACGCAACATAAATGGGCACAATGGTTCAAGTTTATTAAGTGCAAGAAAATTAAAGTGTGCCATCAAGTTTGTGAGAGCTTTAATCACTAATTTTCACATAACAAGTTTAATTCGGAAGGTAGATAAAAACATGAATATACTTGGAATAGAAAATGCTAATAGGTAGGTATGGTGGAGTCTTTGGAATAACTTGGTTTTATTCGGAGTTGGATGCATGAGTGGAACTCATACTTGGTATGGAGGCTAGCAAAAGACTGGGAGCGACCAACTAAGAGAGCAATAATGGCCATAATCATGCAAAGCGACAAAACATCATTAATTAAAGCATAAAGTGATATTACAAGTTGAAAACTAAATGATTATGGAGGCTATGGTGACTTGGTATAGTCTTAACATGGTGTGAGCATGCGCCAAGTCAACCCAAATAAAGCATCAAAGGAGAATACCACAGTGTTATGCTTTTATATGCTAAAACAACACATGATTCTTTCAAGGCACATTAAGCAATCTCAATTGTTTGTAACAAGTCATGCTACAACAATAATCACTAAGCATAAAGCCAAATCAATATCAAGCATGACATGATAAAGTCTAAGTCACAGTCAAAAACAAGCTCCTTTTATACCACTTAAGCATGAACTTTCCTACTCTTTTCCAATCCAAATCAACTTATTTGAAAACTAATGTATGAATGCGGGGGTCCAACCAATTTATTCAATCAAACTAAGAAAACAAAAACTAAAAACAAAACGAAGACGCTCCAAGAACAACACAATTGTGCATGAAAGAATAAAAATGAAGTGTTTGGAAGAAACCTGAAATTTTTATTCATGAAGAAGGGGATGCCTTGGGCATCCCCAAGCTTTGACGCTTCTACTTCTTGAATATTTCTTGGGGTGACACGGGTGGCATCCCCAAGCTTGAGCTTTTGTCCATTCTTCATCTTATCACATTACTCTTCCCTACACTTAAAATTTCCTTCATACAAAACTTCACACAATCTTCATTAGCAACATTAGTGTACTCAATACTTCAAAAAAACATTAGTGTACTCAAGATAATAAGTCTTTTGATTTAGTTTCAACACATGTAAAACTTCTATTAAAACACAAGCTACTGTAGCACTTTCTTTAAAAAGTTCAAATGATCAGAGAGAACTCAAAGAGAAAGAGATTAAGAGGCAAATGCAAATAATGGCAGAAATCTGTCAAAACAGACCAACAGGTAAAAACCAATTTTTTAGAAGACCTTCTGTTGCTCAAATCGAAAAGTGTTGAACAAACGAAAGTTAGATAACAACCCGGGGCCGAAGCGCAAAATATTACAGCTCAAACCGACATATAGAGATTTTTCACGAATTTTTACAGCGAAGCACAAAAAATCTGTTTTGGGACAACAACTTTCCCAAATCTTACTTCTCTCTCATTAGAGGTTACTCTTGGAACAAAAACCACACAAAAAAATCTTAAGGAGAGGTTATTACTGAAGCAATAACTTCCAAGACTCAACAAAAGACTCCTAACGAAATTGGGTTATCTCCCAATAAGTGCTTTTCTTTAATGCCTTTGAGCTAGGTATAAGAAGCAAGAATCAAGTATTCTCAAATGAAGAAGCATTAAGAGCAATACCAGAAATATATTCAACAAGGCAAGCTATATCATCCAAATAAGTTCTAGAGGATCCCCACTCACTACTCTTGGGTTCACTATTTTCATCAAATGGGTTTTCAGGAACAATCCAATCAAAATTCTTTTCTACGGCTTCATGCATTCCTACAAGTTTAAAAGGTATTGGTAATTTAATTTCCTTTCCATCTTTAGGTTTGGTTTTATCCATCCTTTCTCATGTACCAATAACATCTACACATGAGCCTAGTGATACGTTGCAAACGTATCAATAATTTTTTATGTTCCATGCTTGGTTTTATCTACTTTCTTATGTTTTGTCCACACTTTGGAGTACTTTTCATATGATTTCTTGGACTAACCTATTAACAAGAGCCATAGTGCCAGCTGCCTGTTTTCTGCTGTTTTTGGTTCCAGGAAAGTCAAAAAATGAATATTCTCGGAATTGGACGGGACAAAAGCCAAAGTCGGTTTTTCGCCGAGGGACACCAGGAGCCAGAATAAGAGACGGAGAGGGGCTGGGGCCTGGCCACACCACCTGGCCGCGCGGGCTAGGTCTAGCCACGCCAGGGGGTGGTCTGGCCGCCCCAGGCACCCTCTCGGCCTCCCTCTTCGCCTATAAGTTGCCTCCTGACCTAAAAACCTAGGGGGGTTCGATGTTTTTCCAGAAAGAGTTCCGCTCCACCGACACCACCAGATTCCATGATTCAAAACCAGAAACTCCATTCTGGCACCCTGCCGGGATGGGGAATTGGAGGAGATCATCGCCATCATCATCACCATCGCTTCTCCATCGACCATCCATGTTTCCCCCATCTATGAGTGAGTAATCCCCCACTGTAGGCTATGGGGATGGTAGGGATTGGATGATATCGTTCATGTAATGGCATCAGATTGTTAGGGCATGGTGCCTAGTATCTTCTATTAGTGCTTTTTGACTTTGTTCCGACTTGTTATGCTTAATGCTTGTCACTACCACCTGAGTGCCATGATTTCAGATCTGAACATGTTATTGATTCATTATGATAGTATTGTTTATGGTCTTACCTGCAAGTTGTATTGTCGTGGAAATGGCCACGGTAGTCGCTGCCATAGGCAGCGATTGAGTGTTTCGTGAGGAAGAGTTGGCGGCCATCTGTGGTGCGAGATGGGGCGGATGCACATGGTTTTACCCAGGTTTGGCCCCCCGGAGGGTAAAGACCTACTCCTGCTAGATTAGATTATGAGAGAGCGAGTTACAAGGGCGGTGAGCTCGGTGGCTAGGCAGCGAGTCGCTTGAGGGGGTGTATGATGGGATGTAAGTCTCTAGGATACCCTAGGGAGGTTTATATATGAAGCACCTCGCTAGGGTTTACAAGCTGCCTCCGAACAAGATAAGGATTCGAGGGCTGTTGACCTAATCCGACTAGGCTTCTGCTACGCTTCTGGGCTTCTAGTCGCCAGTCGATGGGCCTTTCCTTTCTTCAGAGTCCAGTCGCTATCCTTGAAGCACTTGTGCCTTTTCGCCCACTCGAACATACCTTGAGCATACCCCCTTTGGCATATCCCCATCAGTAGTCCTCGAGGGCATCGTTGACGCAGGCGCGGGCGTCCTTTTGGTGTTCAAAGTAGGCGAGCCCAATTTGGGTGCCCAGTCGAGTCGGCGATGGACTTTACTGGAACCAAGGAGAATTTCCCCATAACTCCATCCGTCACTTCAGTAAGCATCACTCCCGTCCAGTCGTCGTTTCGATGAGAAGAGAGACTGGCGGGTGGCGAGTAGACCAATAGGAGTTGGACCGTCAGACCTGGTCAAACTATCCGTTGGAATTTCCAATGGTAACTTCGGCGCAATTACCGTGAGTAATGGCTATCCCGATTTTGGCGGGTGACGTTTCCCATATAAGGGGAGTGATGGATCAGATTCGCGATCCTGCTGCGCATTCTTCATCCTTCCTTATTTTCTCTTCCTTTCTGCTTCCTCCCGACTTACTCTCCCCGCGTCGCACGATCCCACTTCTCACTCAATGGCGCCTCCCAAAGGCTCATGGGGGAAATCCAAGTGCACCACGGCCCAGCTGAGATCCTTTGAGGACGCCGGGGGTGCTCCGCAAGGGGAATTGGCGGGTTCCCCCCTCCTCCGAGACCGAGCCGAAACCGCGACCTGGCGAGTTCATTTGCTTTGCTAGCCATCTTGAGAGGGGCTTAGGGTTCCCCACTTCGCTCTTCTTTAGCTGCTTCTGCGCGTACTACGCGATCAAGCCCTCAGATCTTGGTCCACACAGCATCGAGCAGCTGGCGATCTTCGTCGCCTTCTGTGAATTCTACCTTGGCTGCAGGCCATATTTCTCGCTGTGGCTGGAGCTCTTCCACAGCCGCATCGGGCGCGAGGCGTCCAGCGGCTTGATGCTGGCCGCAGGCGGGGTCACCTTCCAGTTGAAGCCGAAGGCCAACTTCGTCAAGCTCGTCCTGCCGAAGAAGGCCGCCAACAAGTGGAAGAAAAGCTGGTTCTACGTCAAGGAAGCCACTCCCTCCACGAGGTCTCTCTTCCTGATTTCGTCGCCGAGAGGAGCGAGCCCCGTCGACTGGCGCCGAAGAAGCTCCCTAAAGATCAGCGGATGGCCGTCGCGGAAATGATGGATCAGATCTAGAAGCTAAAGGACCAGGGGTTGATTCCAATCAACCTCTACAATTGCTGGCTCGGGCGGTGCCTGGTTCCGTTGGCGGCTCGTCCACACTGGATGTACGAGTACAGCGGGAAGCATGATCCATCCCGAACTAGCAAGGAGTCATGGGAGGCCGAGGACTACAAGGTCCGCCCTGAAGAAGATTAACGACGCAGAGTTTACGTGCCGGCGGTCGGGGTCGCCCCATATACTCCCGTGAAGAACGAAGCCCCCACAGTGAGTTCTCTTTCCAATCGCTGTGTTCGTACCTCAATTTCAGTCTTTTCGCTTGGCGTGTCTTGACTCGCGGATCTTCTCAGCTTTTTCAGGTATTGGAGGGTTGGCTCCCTCTGCTTGATGAAGAAGTTCCCCAAGAACTGGAGGAAGATTCCGAGGGGGATCCTTCCGACAGCGACGGGGAAGAAGAAGAGGTCCCTCCCCTAGCGCATGTGGCTCGCAAGACCCGAATGCAGAAGCAACGAGAGGTCGAAGCGAATCGTAGCCTGGACGAGTTCGAAGAAGGTGATGAGGTCGCCCAGGAGCAAACATCCCGGCGCACTGCTACGCCGTCGAAGCCCCCACGCCGGCCCAAGTCGCTGGCAAAGAGGCCTCCATCATCGGCCAGGACATCAGTGGTGTTCGAGTCGGATGACGACTCTGACGACAAAGGGTCTCCCGAAGTATCGCACAAGGCCCCAAGGGACACAGTCCCGGCAAAGGGGTTGGAGATCGAGGATACGGAGGTGGTGGTAGAGGTTCCCCTGGCGGCGATCGCGCCTACGATCTCGAGGGTTCCTAGCCAAGAAACAGCTAAGGCGACAGCACCCAAGTCGCCACAGTCATCGAAGGTGGCGGCATCGGAGCCGGAGATCCTGGCGACTGCAGCTTCATCGTCAAGGAAGCCCTCGGTTTCGTGGGCTTTGGACGTCTTCGAGAGGGGGCTCAGCCGCAAGCTGGGTCTCGAGTTGGACAAGCCCGCCCATATCAGTACCAGGCTTCGTGTCCTTCCAGTCGCCAAGTAAGTTGTGCTTCCCAAATTTGCCTTGCTTTTTTCGTGTTGTGGTCGTGCTGATTAGAGGGGTTCGTGCAGGTCGGGGGCTAAGAAGATTACTCGCCCTTCGGTTGCCAAGATTCCACCGACCACTGGCGCGGGGGAGGGCGATCTGCCCAAGAAGAGGAAAGCCTCTGAAGATGTCGCGGCCGCCAAAGTTGCGAAGAAGCAGAAGGGGGGCGCTGACGACGCTGCGACCGGGAGAAGCGCCACGGAGCCAGCTGCTGCGCCACTCGTCAAAGAGGTGGTGGCGACACGATCAGAACCAGCACCGGCTGTTTCCGTGCCGGAGGCGCCGGTCCCGGCGGGCAACGTCCCTGCCAGGGCGTCGGCAACATTCCCTCGCTTTATGGCGAAGGGGTTTCCTGGTGTTACGGACGCGTAGTCCTCACAAAGTCCAGAAATCATGGACACGGAGATTGGGGCCCGCCGCAGGCGCACCTCCTTCACGGTCCCGTCGACTGACGACGCTGATCTTCACAAGATGCTCAGCGCTGCTATTCAGGTATGTCCAGTCCCCGAATTCCTAGTCGTTGAATTTCAACGGTTAGGAATTGTTTTTCTTTTCCTACCTTCTCCAGTCCCCGAGTTCCTAGTCGTTGACTTTCAACGGCTGGGAACTGGGTTTTGTTTTTCTTCCTTCTCTAGTCCCCGAGTTCCTAATCGCTGAATTTCAGCGGCTGGGGACTGGGTTTTCTTTTCCTTCCAATGATTAGCTAGGTTCTTTGTTTTTCAGGGGTTACAACGGGAGTCGACTGATCGGCAGGCTACACGAGAGCCCTTGGAGCGTGACTTGCGCGAGCTGCAGGAGGTGAACCAGCGGCTTCAGGAGACGATCGGTGAGTGTCTGTTTGGCTTTGTTCTTCTTTGCTTGGTATGAGCTGGTTGTGTGCAATACTCTGATATCTCCACTTGTAGATGTTTTCCCGGCTGAGGTCTCCAAGGCCTGTGAGGGGTATGTCCCACTCGCCGAACTGGACGCGGCGAATGGGCGAGTGGCCTCCCTGGTCAAGGAGTTGGAGGAAGCTAAGGCAGCCTCAATTTCTTCGGAGGAACGGGCGAAGGCTGCCGTCGCCGCGGCTGAAGAGGAACGCAAGGCCACGGACTCCATCATCGTGGGGCTGCATAACAAGCAGACCGCCTTGGAGAAGCACGTCAAGGAGAATTGCCGCAAGCTTCTTGGTGAGTCTCTGTCTTTGCTTTAGTCTTTTGTCGGGTCCCCGCTTTGGGGGTTTCATTGTTTGACTAACATCTGACTTTGCAGCTGTGGTAGGCCAAAGCGACCCGGTGGTGTAGACTTACACCGCCTCGCAGTGCGTAACTGCCGTGGTGAATGCAGCCACGGCCTCAGCGTTGTGTGTCCAGGCGGCTCTTCAGGGCATGTCTCCCACCGAAGTCATCCCTAGGGGCTCATGGAGGTGTGGTGCTATCTGGAGGAGGTGACCGTGGTTGTGGAGTGGATGACAGGCTCGGCCTTCAAACGCGGGGCCGCCACGGCGTTGAGCTTGGGTCTCGCGCATTTCCTCGACGACTTCGATCTTGACGATGTCACGAGTGGCTATCCCTCGGCGGCCGGCACGGTGGAGATGTTGGAGGTGCTGAAGCTGACCACGAAGGCCACTCCTTATGCCGATCATGTCTTGGCGATGGGGGATCTGCTGCTATACCAGGATTCGGTGTTGGCGCCTAGCGACCCCGAGCCGAAGCACCACGACATGAAGTCGGAGCAGCCCTTTCGGTTGTCATTGGCGAAGTCGCTGACCACGTACCCGACGAACCCGTGGCAGCCCTTTGTGCGCGTCAAGGGTGGTGGCGCTTCTTCTTCATCAGGGCCTGTGGAGTAAGCAAATGTAAGAGTTGTAATGGATGCCAAGTGGCAAACGCTGTATGACATTTTGTAATGTATGTCACAGGGACTTGGTTGACTCGTGTTATGATTAAGGAAATGTTTTATTCAGCAATTTGAGCGAGTCCCCGAGCGCGTCCGCCCTTTAATGGGGTATAACTCGATTGTGTATTTCTATTTGTTTGATTTGTTTACGCATTTGTTTTTATCCCTCGCGTATTCTGAGTGGCGAGTCCCCGAGCACGAGTAGGGCTGATTTGTGAGCGAGTCCCCGAGCGCGGGTAGGGTTTGCTTGTGAGCGAGTCCCCGAGCTTGTGCCCGACCGTATTGGTCGTGATCCTGTTGCAGGTTGTGAATGCGTTGTTTGTAACGCGTATCCTCCCCTGGCCCGGAGAGCCAGTCGCTTGGCGAGCCCTAGGCAGCTCTCTTACTTGGTGTGTTCCCGAGCCGCGTGGGGTTCCTTTTTGTGAAGTCCCCATGCGTGGTACTTAACCGTTCGAGTCGCTTTGCTCGAGGGTGGGAGGGACAGAGCGCTGTGGGAAGCGTGTATCGGACATCTTGGCCCGGTGGGCCAGTCGGGCTAGGCGACTCCAATGGCGGCTCCGGGTTGGCATTTTTTGTGGACGACACAAGGCCTGAATACTTCCGGTGCCCTTGTGCCGCACTACTTTGTCGTGCCGGTCGCTCGACCAGAGGTTGACTTCCGTGAATAGCGTATTGCTTGCATGTACGAGTGCGAGTGGCACAAGAATATGGCGAGTGGGCACAATTTGTGCGATCCGAATGAACTTCATTTATATATTCCGACAGAGTACAGTGTGTGGTTCTAAGTATAGAACTTTCTGAGGAGGTTTACATTCCATGGCCTCCCGACCTCCAACTGGCCATCACCCCGTATGTCGATGAGGTAGTAGGCGTCATTGCCAAGGACTCGGCCTATGGTGAATGGCCCCTCCCATGGGGAGGAGATCTTGTGCATGCCCTTCTTGTCTTGGGCCAGTCGTAGGACCAGGTCGCCTTCCTGGAAGGTGCGAGTTCGCACTCGGCGGCTGTGATAGCGGCGAAGTCCTTGCTGGTATATGGCGGTGCGGGAGCGAGCCAGGTCGCGTGCTTCGTCAAGTTGATCGACGCTGTCTTGGCGGGCGGTCTCGTTGGCCGCCTCGACGTAGTTGGCGACTCGAGGGGAGTCGTGCTCCAGGTCTGTTGGCATTACGGCCTCGGCGCCATACACCATGAAGAAAGGCGTGAACCCGGTTGATCAGTTGACGGAGGTGTGGATCCCCCATATCACTGAGGGGAGCTCGTCGACCCAGCATCCCGGAGTGCGCTCGAGGGGCACCTGCAGTCGCGGCTTGAGCCCGTGGAGGATGCTCTGGTTGGCGCGCTCTGCTTGGCCGTTTGACTCCGGGTGGGCGACTGATGCGAGGTCGAGTCGTATGCCGTGCTCCTCACAGAATTCCGCCATGGCCCCCTTGGCGAAGTTGGTGCCGTTGTCTGTTATGATGCTGTGCGGGTAGCCGTACCGGTAGATGAGTTCGCGGAGGAACTTGGTAGCCGTCTTGCCGTCGCACTTCTTGATCGGCTTGGCCTCCACCCATTTGGTGAACTTGTCGACTGCGACCAGGAGGTGAGTGAAGCCAGATGGGGCCTTCTTGAACAGGCCTACCATGTCCATGCCCCATACGGCGAATGGCAACATGATGGGGATTTTCTTGAGTGCCGGACCAGGAAGGTGCGTCTGGTTGGTGTACTTCTGGCATCCGACGCATCTTTGGACGACGTTGGTGGCATCGGCGTGTGCGGTGAGCCAGTAGAAACCGTGCCGCATGGCCTTGGCGACTAGCGACTTGGCGCCCGCGTGATGGCCGCAGTCGCCGGCGTGAATGTCCTGGAGGATCTTGCGGCCTTCCTCTGGCTGTACGCAGCGCTGGAACACGCCGGTCACGCTGCACTTGTGGAGCTTGCCGTTGATGATGACGAAGGATTTGCAGCAGCGCACGATCATTCACGCCTCTGTCTTGTTGCTCGGTAGGAGTTTGTGTTCCAGGAAGGCGACGTATGGCGCTGTCCTGTCGCTAGGTTCCACAACCATGGCGACTAAGGCCGGTTCTGGTTGCAGTGGGATCCCGACGTCGATCTCCTTCGGTGGGCTGACGGAGGGTTTGTGGATGATGTCGAGGAAGACGCCTACTGGTGGCACCTGTCGAGTCGATCCGATACGGGAAAGGGCGTCTGCCTCCTCGTTTTTACGCCTGTCGATCCACTCGACGGAATAGCCGTCGAAGTGTCCTCCCAACTGGTCGACGGCTTGGCGGTACGCTATCATTGTTGGGGAAACAGCGTCGCACGTCCCGGCCACTTGGCCGGCGACTAGGTCGGAGTCGTCGTAGCATCGTAGGCGGTTGATGTTCATCTCCTTGGCGTCTCTCATGCCGTGGAGGAGGGCCTCGTATTCCGCCATGTTGTTGGTGCAGGGTTTGAAGTTGAGGTGGAGCACGTAGCGGAGCTTGTCTCCTTTGGGGGAGGTCAGTATGACCCCAGCCCCCACGCCGTCGGCGTTTTTGGAGCCGTCGAAGTGGAGCGACCAGTAGTGGAGGTATGGGAGCTTCTCTGGCTGCTGTGCTTCTTCCCAGTATGCAAGGAAATCGGCCAAGGCTTGTGACTTGATCGCTTTTTGGGGCTCGAACTTGATGTTGTGGACATCGATCTCGACGGCCCACTTGGCGACTCGCCCTGTTGCCTCGCGATTGCGTATGATGTCCTGCAGGGGCGCGGAGGAGACCACCGTGATTGGGTGCTCCTGGAAGTAGTGTGGGAGCCGCCGTTGTGCTTGGAATACCACGTACACCAGTTTTTGGTATTGCGGGTAGCGCTGTCGTGAGTCCGTTAGGACTTCGCTGATGTAGTATACGGGGCGCTGTATGGGGCGCTCCTTGCCCTCTTCTAGTCGTTCGACGACCATCAAGGCGTTGACGACTCGATTGGAGGCCGCGACGTAGACGAGCATTGGCTCTTTGTCGAGTGGCGCGGCGAGTAGTGGTGCCGCGAGTAGCACTTCTTTGAGTGCTTTGAGTGCGTCGTCGGCCTCCGCATCCCATTGGAACATTGGGTTCTTGCACATAAGGCGGTAGAGGGGCATTGCCTTCTCGCCTAGTCGGGGGATGAAGTGACTGAGAGCCGCGACTCGCCCTGCCAACTTTTGGACGTCGCGCAGGCACTCGAGTTTCCCGAGTCGCGCGATGGTGTCGATCTTGGTGGGGTTGGCTTCAATGCCTCGCTTGGAGACTACGTACCAGTTGAAGTTGTGGAGTACGTCGGTGCATTTTCCAGGGTTCAGCTTGATGTTGTACCTCCGCAGATTTGCGAAGGTTTCTGCTAGGTCGGCGAGCAGATTGTCCTGGCGGGTGGATTTTACCAGCACGTCATCGATGTAGACATGAATGTTGCGGCCAATTTGGCTCGCTAGACACTCCTGCATGCACCTCTGGTATGTGGCGCCTGCGTTCTTGAGGCCAAACGTCATGCCCGTGTAGCAGAATGCGCCGACTGGCGTGATGAACGCCGTCTTCTCCTCGTCTTCGACCGCCATCTTGATCTGGTTGTAACCAGAGTACGCATCAAGAGAACACAGCGACTCCGATCCCGCGGTCGAATCGATGATCTGATCGATGCGCGGTAGGACGAACTCCTCCTTTGGGTAGGTGCTGTTGAGGTTGGTGTAGTCGATACACATTCTCTAGGTGTTGTTCTTTTTGAGAACCAGGACTGGGTTTGCCAGCCACTTGGAGTACTTGATTGGACGGATGAAGCCTGCGGCTAGCAGGCGCTAGACTTCCTCGGCGCTTGCTCGATGGCGCTCTTCATTGAAGGGCTGTAGCGACTGCTTTACTGGTCGCACTTTGGGGTCGGCATTAAGTTTGTGCTCAGCGAGTTCGCTCGGGACACCTGGCATGTAAGATGGCTTCCACGCGAAGATGTTGTGGTTCTCACAGAGGAACCCGATGAGCGCGCTTTCCTATGCGGGGCTCATGTGCGCCCTGATGGTGACCATATGGCTGGAGTCGCCTGGGACGAGCTCGACGGTGCGGGTGTGCGTGGTCGCCTCGAACGCGGAGTTCACGGCGATCGGTTTCTTCAAGATGGTGGGATCATCCTTGTTGATGTTGCCCGTGTATTTCGCGAGCTCCTCCGCGTGGTCAGTCTCCGCGGCGATGATGGCGTCGGCGAGTTCGGCACCTTTTTCCTTGCATTCCACGGCCATATCAGGGTCGCCGTGGACGGTGATGATGCCGCTCGGCCCGGGGAGCTTCATCATGTTGTAGGCGTAGTGTGGGGTCGCCATGAACTTTGCAAATGCCTGGCGGCCCAGGACGCATTGGTAGGGACTGCGGAAGTTCACCAGCTCAAAGACGATTCTCTCCATGCGGTAGTTTGCCGGGGTGCCGAAGGTGACTGGCAGCGTCACCTTACTAATCGGGTACGCCTTCCGACCGGGCACAATGCCGTGGAAGGTCGTCAGTGTTGGCTCGATGGCTGTTTCTGGGAGCTGGAGCCTTTTGAAGGTGTCGAGGTACATGATGTTGATAGAGCTCCCACCGTACATCAGTGTCTTGGGCAGCCAGTAGTCGGCCACCTTTGGCCTGACCACTAGGGCGACTCGCCCTGGATATTCGATTCTTGGCGCGTGGTCCTAGCGACTCCAGGTGATGCTCTGTTCGGACCAGTTTAGGAAGCCGGGGATGTCGACTTGCGTCACCGCATTGACGGCGACCGCGCGGGCGAGTACCTTCTTCTCACGCTTGGTGTCGAGCCCAGTGAAGGTATGTAGTGACCTGACGGCGGTTCCGAAGCCGCCGCCGTTCCCGTTGTCCCGCGGTTGGTTGTTGTTGGGGTCCTCCCTTGCACGTCTCGCCTTCTTGATCTCTTTGAGAGAGTGGCAGTCGGTGGTGGTGTGGGTGGCGGGTTTTCCCTCCCTGCTATGGTAGATGCAGGGCTGATTGAGCAGGGCGGCGGGGTCAAATTTCGGCCTCGTCGCGTTGTTGGCGCGGTAGTTCCCGCTGTCGCGACCTCCGTCATGGCGGTAGTTCTTGGAGTCACGTTGGCCGTAGCTGGCATTAGCGACGAAGTCGACTCGCCCATCGGTCTGGCGCTTGCCGGTGATGTAGGTGTTGCTGTAGCGAATGTCGCGTAGGCACCCGCTGTCGTGGATGCTAGTGCGCCGTCTTCCTCCCGACTCGTCATCGGAGTCTTGGTTGGGGTCGTCGTCCGCGTAGCGCTTGGCGATCTCGAGGAGGTCGGGGATGTTATCGAGCGTCTGGTAAACCCTCTTGATCTTGGCGACCAGAAGTTCATACCGGCACGCGTTCTTGAAGCAGTGTATCGCCGTGTCTGGGTGGATGTCGGAGGCGTTTATCCATATTTTTGCCACCTTTGGATCCACCGGCGGGTCGACTCGCGTTGTCCCTGGATGCATCGCTCCAGGTCCTCGATGGTGGTGGCGCGAGTGTAAGAGCCCTCGAAGTTCCTGACGAAGGCGTCCCGCATTTCTTCCCAGGAATCGATGCTGTCGGTGGGTAGCGTGTTGATCCATTGCCGGGTCGCGCCCTCCATCATCAGGGGGAGGTAGCGAGCGGCGAGCAGGTCGGTGTGGCCTGCGATCCCCATTGCCATGAGGTATTTGTCCAGTTAAATGGCGGGGTCGTATGTCGGGTCGTACTTCTCGATCTCCTTCGGGGACTTGAAGTTGGCGGGGTATTTTTCCCCGCGGATCATGGGTCCAAAGCATTGTGGCCCGACTCGGCTGAGCGAGCCTCTTGGCTCTGGGTCGCCGCGGTTGGCGAGGGTGTGTTGCAGGTCGTAAGGTTGGCGCGACCGCCACGCCTGATTGTTGATGATGTGCGTTCGGGCATCGAGGGGTTGCCCGTTTGCGGTGACGGTGTTGTTCGCAGGCCACGGCTCGTTGGTCGACAACGCGGGGTTGGTGGCCCGTGGTTGGTTTGCCAGGGGTTGGGGTGGTGGGCAAACTATTGTGTTAGCAACGGTGGGGTGGCCGCTTGATGCCGCCCTGCTTGCTGACGAGCGGGAATACATCCGCCCCCGCGGGTCGACTCCCGTGGCCTGTTGCTCGACGGCCCTGACAAGTAGGGCCTTGGTGTACTGGATCTGTAGCACACCGTGGCCTTGGACATCGAGGTTGGCGATCGCGGCATCAGCCGCGACGACGTTGTCCATCGGGGTGGAGTATAGTGGTAGCCCGTTGGCGTCCCGGGCTTGAGGTGAGATGATGATCCGTGGTTGGTCTGGTGGGGGCGCACGGCCCATGGGTGGTGGAGGGGCCCCAGTCGCCGGTGCTCCAGGTGGTGGTCTCGCGGGGTTGCCTCCTCCTGGCAGCGCGTTCTCGCGGTGTTTGCGCTCGGTGGCCTGTGTGGGGTCGCCCTCGTCGTTGAAATTCAGGACGCGGCCCTGAACATCGGGGTTCAGCGGGTCCTGATGCGGCACTGGTGATAGAGTGACATCTCCTTCGCCATCTCTCGTTCGAGGCGGTATTTCTCGCGCTCGGCGAGTTCATTGTGTTCCGCCTCCTGGAGCCGCAGGCGGGCTTGTTCCACCTCCATGGCCGTCCTGGTCGGCGGGATTGGCGTGGAGAATGGATCTGGTGGGGAGGCCTTGCTACCCGCCATGTAGATCGCGTTGAAGCGATTGGATCTGGCGCGAAAATCCTCGGGGGATTCCGAACCGGAGTCGGAGTCGAAGATCCCCAGGATGGAGGGATCCTCGAAATCCTCAGGGTTGGAGACTCGCGTGATGGAGTCCTCCCGTGACACGGCGGTGATGGATCCATTGAACGATGCAGGGGTCGCGGAGTCAGCATCGTCATTGGTGGCAACGTTGGTCTCGACCGCGTCGCTAGCGGCTGAGTCGTACTCGGTGACGAGGCCCCTAATGGAGCGGACCTGCTCCTCCGAAAGCAGATCGCGGTGTGGAGGCGACCCGCTGATGATCATCGTCGCGACTGGATCAACCGCGCCGGTAAAGCCGACGAAGAGGTTGATGGAGCCGATCGGCATCACCGCGGCGTGCGTGACCGGGCGCGACACCGGGATGTAGCTGCTAGGCAGGATCTGCAAGATCCCGCCGATGGCGATCATGCGGCTGGTGGCGAGCGGCCGCTCGATCGGCGAATAGGGTCTCGCCGCAGAACTCAGGCCAGTCCCGCTATGCCCCACGATGGGCACCACTATCGTGGAAATGGCCACGACAGTCGCTGCCATAGGCAGCGATTGAGTGTTTCGTGAGGAAGAGTTGGCGGCCATCTGTGGTGCGAGATGCGGGCGGATGCACAAGGGTTTACCTAGGTTCGCCCCCCCAGAGGGTAAAGACCTACTCCTGCTAGATTAGATTATGAGAGAGCGAGTTACGAGGGTGGCGAGCTTGGCGGCTAGCAGTGAGTCGCTTGAGGGGGTGTATGATGGGACCTAAGTCTCCAGGATACCCTAGGGAGGTTTATATATGAAGCACCTCGCTAGGGTTTACAAGCTGCCTCCGAACAAGATAAGGATCCGGGGGATTTTGACCTAATCCGACTGGGCATCTGCTACGCTTCAGGCTTCCGCCAAATCGATGGGCCTTTCCTTTCTTCAGAGTCCAGTCGCTGTCCTTCAGGCGCACTTGCAGGCCTTTCGGCCCACTCGGAACATACTGCTGAGCATACCCCCTTTCGCATATCCCCATCATGTATAAACACGTTGTTGTCCGGAACCAATGCCCCTGAAGTGACAGAATTCGGGATAACCGGAGGGAATGGCTTTGGTGTGAGGATCACATGTGTTCATGGAGTGTTAATGCTTTGCTCCGGTGCTCCATTAAAAGGAGCACCTTAATTGCCAGTAGTTCCCTTGAGGCCCCGCTGCAAACGGGTTGGCAGGACAAAAGATGTTATGCAAGTTCTCATTGCGAGCACGTATGAGTATATATGGAACACATGCCTATGATTATCTAGTACTTGGATGCTTTATCTTATTTATCTGCAATTGCCCTATGTTCTGATTGCTATATGAATTGTCTTGTCCATGTAACTCCCATCCATCCATCCCTATGCCTACCGCACTCGAATCCTACTGTTTACTGCAATTGTTACTGCTGTATTTACTTTACTACTGCTATTACTTTACTATTCCTACTACAAAACTATTGCTACTGATAAACTGCTATGAGCAAGATTGTTTCCAGGTGCAGTTGAATTGACAACTCAATTGTTAAGGCTTATAAATATTTTTTGGCTCCCTTGTGTCGAATCAATAAATTGGGTTTCACTTCCCTCGAAAATACTACGATACACCCCCTATACTTGTGGGTCGTCACCTAGCATGTTAAAATGATCAAAGACTTTTCTAACTTCGTTAACAACATCATAGAATTCTTTAAGCAAAGTTTCTAGAATGAAATCTCTCTTTTAAGTATCCTCAATATCTTTAAGTTTAAGAAACATTACTTGCATCATGGGGTTAAGGTTAGCAAACCTAGCTTCCAACATGTGAACTAAAGAAGCTGCAGCAATTTCATAATTTGGAGCAAGTTCTGCACGGGATCTAGCCTCAATATCCTCATGCTTGCTAACATGATTAAAAAATTCTTCAATATTATCTTTCCCAATTATAGAGCCACTACCTATTGAAAGGTTTTTCATGGTGAACTTAGAGATCAACATGGTGAGCTAAGAACGAGGTAACAACTATAGAAAGAACTATTTTTTTGTGTGTTTTTGATATAAAGAAGCAAACTAGTATAACTAATTTTTGTGTGTTTTTGATAAAGAAATAAGCAAATAAAACAGAAATAAACTAAGCAAAACAATTAAAACAAAGTAAAGAGATTGGTAATGAGGGACTCCCCTTGTGAAGATGCCATTTACTTCCTGGCAACTGCGCCAGAAAAAGCTTGATTATTGGCTCAACACGTATCGAGCTTGTTGGGGAACCCCAAGAGGAAGGTATGATGAGCACAGCAGCAAGTTTTCCCTTAGTTATGAAACCAAGGTTATCGAACCAATAGGAGCAAGGAAACACCTCCAAGGTGTTGTTTCCAACTTGGAATCTTGCACAACACAACCATAGAACTTTGCCCCCAACTTACAGTGAGGTTGTCAATCTCACCGGTTTTGCCGAAAACAAAGGATTAAACGTATTGTGTGGAAGATAGGAATTGCTTGCAGAAAGTAAACAGAAAACAGTAAATAGCTTGTAGATTGATGGTAAAAGAATGGACCAGGGTCCATAGTTCACTAGAGGTGATTCTCCTTAAGATAGTTGACATGTTGGGTGAACAAATTACAGCGGGGCAATTGACAGACACCGAGAAAGCATACATGCATATACTAATCACCTTGACTCCTATGAGATTTGATTTGGGCATTACAACATTATACATAGACTGTAGCACCCCGATAAAATCACTACTAGAAAATCGCTGTGTCTTTGTTTTGTGCATCGTCATGACAGCATGCTCATGTCATCATGCCACATTGCATTTGAGCATCTTCATGTTTGCATGCATATAATTTGCATGAAACTATTTTACTAAAAGCCCTATTTTGTTTTCTATATTAATTCCTCCCTTCTATTTCAAAGTACAAACCTCGGTCGTCCGAATATTTTGTTTTATCTAATTTTTTTTACACAAGGCCTTTAAAATAAAATAGAAAGATAATAAAACAATTAACTATTTTATTTAGGAAGGTAGCCAGCCAGGCCCAAAAGCCCAGCCGACCACCTCCAAAGTCCAACCTAAAACTACCTACTCTAAACCCTAGCTACCACCCCACCAACTGCCAGGAGCGACACAAACACGCGAGCCCCAGCCACGAGTGAACACGCGACGCAGCCCACCCGTCGTGACGCGCAAGCGACGCTCCCGCACCCCGGCCCCACCACCCCGAACCGACGTGGCCTCGTCCTGCTCCCGTGCGTGATCCCCGCGACCTGTTCCTTCTCTCTCCCTGCCCTGTTCCCAAGCACCACTCCCCATCGCTCGCCCAGATCCTGACGCCCTGGCCCTACCCGCGCCTGTCCTCAGCTTCCTCGATGCAAATCCCCACCTACCCCGTCCCCATCGCGTCTGAGTGCAGTGGTCGCGCCGCCCTGCGAGCCCCTCCTCGTTGTCGACCTGGCCTTGCCGAGTGCGCCGTCCTCTGCCTCGAGCGCCTCCTCACCATCGCCAGGGCCGCCCCTCTCCAAGCTCCGCCCTGCCTCGTCACTATCAACCCCGAGCCCCGCGGCCTAGCATCTCCTTGCCTGCGTCCGGTCGTGCCACGTCCTCGCGTCCCCTCGCTGCCAGGCTCTGGTCGCCGTCGTCCTCGTCGACCTCCCCGTGTACGGAGCTCCGCCGGCCGCATCTTGCCTTCTCGTCACCGCCTCCCTCTCCCTTGTTCGTGCCCCGCCATTGCTAGGCCTGCCCCGGTCGTGCTCTGTCCGCCCGTGCGAGGCCCTGCGCATGCCTCCTCGACCGGGGTCTCGATGCCGACCCAGCCCCTGCTCGCTAGTGCCTCTCGGTCTCGACCCCGACGTCTGTTGCTGCCTCCTGCATGTCCGGAAGGGGCATGTCCCCTAGGTGAGCTCCTGGCCAAGTGTTGTGGCGTCCCGAGCCAATCGGTGGGCAAGGTATGTTCCCGTGTGTTCGATGTCAACTTGTCTTGGTTCCATCTTTCGTGTTGATGTAATCTTGTCGCTGCTAAGGTCGAATCTCGCTCAATGCAGTCCAAGTTGGGGAACACGCAGTCCATGTTTGTCTCGACAAGATCTTCATCGGCCCATCCCCTTCACGGATGACAAGCTCACTGACATGGGTATACCCTACAGGTACTCGAGCTTGGTATATACGGTCCAAATACATACAGGCCCACGGTGTCGCCAAGTCCCGGATGGAGGGACTCGAGTAACCTACGGACTCTCAATTGCTTGAAGAACAAGAAGAATCTAAAGATAGAAAGATTAAAGGGAAAACCCTAACTTGTAACCGACTCGACCTGCTACCCGAGACCTAGCCTATCTATATAAAGGCTAGGAGGGGGCGGCGAGAAGGACACACACAACCTTAGTTTCCAAAACCTTTGCCAGATTACATCTGCGCACCATTGTAACTTTCGACTCCCTCGATAATTCCACGAGCAGACAAGCAGGAGTAGGGACCTTTATGAGGCCTGAACCTGGGTAAATCCTTTGTCCCCTGTGTGCTTGTTTGCTAGCCGATAGATGTCTCCAGCGCTCCCTCCTTCTCCAAAACCCAAGTCCATAACAATGGGCATTGACGAGTTAAACCCTCGTCAATTGGTGCCGTCTGTGGGAATTGGGAGTGCTGATGTTGCGGCTTCTTCGGCCCCATCAACTGCGATCTACAACTCTGCAACAGTGGAGATTCGCTAGCTCTTTGGCGCCTTCGACTTCACCGTACACACGCCGTCCACTCGCCCGGCTTTCGAGTCCATGGGCGACGGAATCAGCCTGGCGATTGGGAGCTTCCGCTTCCAAGTTGGTCAGATGGGCACGCTTCGTATGCCTGATCAGCCGACAGCACCGGCGATTGCCCCGGCATCATGGTTCCCTCCATCGATCGGCACCCTCAGCGAGCTCAACGCTTCGGTGGTAGTAGAGAACACGGTCAGCGATAGCAGTCGCGACTCCGATCTAAGCGATCTGGCCACTGAAGATGGAACCTACGGTTCCGGATCTGAAAGTTGTGGAAGCAACAGCTTCCCTAATCACTTCATGTGCGCTGTCATCAACGCAGGCAACACCTCCGCCAATCGCGGGAACGGTGGTAACACCGGCAACGACACCGATCCGCCCAATCGCGGCAACGGTGGTAACACCGGCAACGACACCGATCCACCCAATACCGGCAACGGTGGCAACGGCAGTAACGGTGGCAACGGAGGAGCAGTCGAACCTCCTAGCACGATCAACAAGCAAACCGGCGAACGCGTCGTGATCAGGCTCAACGAGCAAGAGTGGGATCGTTGCCGCAAAGCCCTACGAGGTGCACCTCTACCCTTCGGGTCCCCGTAGGAACTGCTGATGGGCTACCACTAGCTCCTAAAAGAGGAATTCAAGCGCCAAAAACAAGCAATCGTGCAACTTGAGGCACGTAAAAAGGCAGCA
The DNA here is from genome assembly GCA_023614405.1 of Avena insularis. NCBI lineage: Eukaryota > Viridiplantae > Streptophyta > Magnoliopsida > Poales > Poaceae > Avena > Avena insularis. The sequence goes on along the minus strand of CM042686.1, from coordinate 478,274,045 downwards.
GACGAATCAAGCCTTCGCCATGCTGGGCTCTCCTCCTACGGAGGATCCTCCTCAAGAGGCAACGAGTACCTCGCTAAGAAGAGGCAGTCGCGGATGGCTCACCTCACCGAACAAGAGCGCATAGAGGCCGTGAAAGTCCTCGACTTCGGCTCTATGACAGTCGACACGAGAGGCAACGTGGTTCCTGTGACACAAGCCGCGGTGACAGCAGCCACCATGTACCTCCTCAATAACCAGCCGCCAGCTGGAGATCCCCGAATGGCCATGCACCGATCTATGATCGCGGGCCTGGGGCTAATCGAGGCCGCCCTCGACAAGGAGCCGGTACCAGACCCAAAAAAGGGCAAAGCACTAGCAAAGCGCTACTCCTCACCCTTGTCCAACGATGACAGCCACGACCTATCTCGACGCTTCCGCTCACGGCGACACGATCACGACTACGATGCACGCGACGACCTCACACAACGCAAGATCGACAAGTCAAGGGCACGACATGCTCGGTCGACCGACTCGGAAGAGGAAGATGGGGAGCTCTGCGGCGCCAGATGCTTCAGCAGAGCCATTAGGCAGAAGCGAATGCCTAAAGGGTTTAAACTCCCATCGGAGAACCCGAAATTCTACGGTCTACAGGACCCTAAGATCTGGCTGGAGGACGACATCTCCTCCGTCAGGCTACACGGAGGCAGTCGAAGTACTGCCATGCAATGCTTGCAGCTACAGCTGCAGGGCGCCACCCGTGCATGGCTCAATAACCTTCCACGCGGATCTATTCGCAGTTGGGATGAGCTGGTCTACAGCTTCGTGCGCAACTTTAAGGGCACATACAAACGGCCCGCCTCAATCGAAGAAATGAGATGCTGCCAGCAAAGATCTGGTGAATCGCTGCGCTCTTACACCAAAGGTGGTCCATCATCAAGAACTCCACGGAGAACATCTCGGAACACCGCGCGATTGATGCATTCAATGGTGGTGTCCGCCGCATGGAACTCGGGGAGGAGCTAGGCCGCTCAAAGCCCCAGACCATCGACCACCTGATGGAGATCACGAATCGGTGGGCCGATGGAGAAGATTCGGTGAAGAATCGTGTTCACTCTGACGAGGAGGCAGAACTCGAACGCAAACGCGACCGCTGGGGCAAGCGTCGCATGCGCGTCTACGACGACCGCGATGACGTCAACATGGTCGCAGCCGGCTACGCCGATAGACGCGACGATAACCACAACAGCGGATACCGAAGCGGCGGATACCGCGACTCCGGGAAAACCACGCAAGTGTGGCAATGCCGCACTGACGATGAGGCACCCGCGACCTCCATCGAGGACAAACTGTCCAGGACATGCACGGTACACTTCTACATCGACAAGCATGATGGCAAGAGAAAGTCCAACCACCTCCTCAAGGACTGCCATGAGTTCCTCAAGCTACACGAGGGATTGGTTCGGATGAACCGCAACACAGTCGAAAGAGGCTACAGAGCCGCTCCAGGCGCCGTGGCACATGGCGCACCATCGCCACCACCCGGGCCACCCCCGAACGGAGCTGCACCAGACCAGCACCACGGAGGCGAACCGTACCCACGGGCCATGGGTACCATGATGATCCAAAAGGGGCGCCCCTCCAACAAGAAGCCCTGTTGCATGGGATGAGGATGGCAAAAGCCTGTGGCGCCAAAAGGCTCATCATATATGGCGACTCCAAGTTGGTCGTCAACCAAACAATGCACGAGTGCGACACACTGAACGACAACATGATCGCGTACCGCGACCTCTACGATACACTCGAAGGAGACTTTGATGGTTGCGAGTTGCGACACATAGGTGGCGAAAGCAACGAGGAGGCGGACACACTCGCCAACATAGGCTCTACCTGCGCCCCCATACCACCTGGGGTATTTCTCGAGCGCATATGCGAACGCTCCATCAAGCCAAAGGCCGCAGATAAGAAAACAAGCGCAGCAACGGACTCGGGGGCTACGCCACCCAATGAGCCAATGGCACTCGATGACTTGGAGCTGGACACAGGACTCGAGGGAACAACGAGCGTCATGATGATCGAGCAATCTTGGACGCAGACTTACATTACTTACCTCCTCAGCAAGAGACTACCGGACGATCCGACAGATGCACGACACATCGCGTGGCGCTCCAAGGCATTCGCCGTTTTCAACGGCGAACTGTATAAATGCAGCATCACAGGAGTGCTACAACGATGCGTCTCCATGGCTGACGGAAGAGCAATACTCCTCGACATCCATGAAGGGATCTGCGGGCACCATGCAGGTAGTTGCGGCCTCGTCGCCAAAGCTCTACGAGCTGGATTTTACTAGCCCACGGCCATGCGCGACGCCAAGGACATAGTCCAAAAATGCAATGCTTGCCAGCGATTCGCGGACAAGCCACATGCACCAGGCGCAGAGCTACGGCCTATTCCATTGGCCTGGCCCTTCGCACAATGGGGGCTTGATATGGTTGGCAAGCTGCCAAGATCCTCGCGTGGAGGCTACGTCTACCTCTTGGTGGTAGTCGACAAATTCACCAAGTGGATCGAGGCCATGCCAATGACCAACCAATCAGGGCACAGCGCAGTCCAGTTCTTCGAGTCCATCGTCTACCGCTTCGGCGTGCCACACAGCATTATTACCGACAACGGGACGAACTTCACATCCAAGGAGTTCCAAGAATTCTGCGAGAACCTGGGGATCAACATCAGCTATGCCTCAGTAGAGCATCCACAGACGAACGGTCAGGTGGAAAAAGCAAACGGGCTCGTCTGCAGCGGCATCAAGAAGCGACTCCTACGACCACTCGAACAAGTGGCGGGTTGCTAGCCAGATGAGCTGCAATCCGTACTCTGGAGTCTACGTACAACTCCAAACAGTGCCACGGGCTACACGCCATTCTTTATGGTGCACGGGGCAGAAGCAGTACTACCTGCCGAGGTACGGTACAAAGATCCGCGCGTGGTCGCTTACAGCGAACAAGAGCCATCCCTCGCACTTGAGGATTCCGTCGACCTCCTTGACGAAGCAAGGCAAATCGCCATGGAAAGATCAACGATCTACCAGTAGAACCTACGCAACTACCACAGTAGAAGGCTTCGCCCCAGATCCTTCGTCGAAGGTGGCTTGGTCCAGCGACTGAAGCAGCAGGGAATCTCAAGCTCGAGTCCCCCTAGGAAGGACCGTACGTGATTACAGAAGTAATCCCAGGTGGCGCCTATCGCCTTAAAGACCTAGAGACAGGAGTCGCATACTCCAACCCTTGGAACGTCGCACAACTGCGACGCTTCTACCCCTAGTAGTTTTACTTTTTACATTGCAAACAAGGCTACTTAGCCGCACATTGTACCTCGCACTGTTCTTCGAATAAATAAAAGCCAAGTGCCCCAAAACTCCGTGTTCTCCTTTACTTTGTCCCATACGTCTGTTCTTCGAACCAGTAACGTGATATCCTGAGTAGCTGGCACATCAATCGAACCCCTTAATACAAACCCTACCTAGCTGCAACGCACCTGGCAGGTTGACAAGGGACCAAGGAAAAAGATGGCCAGGCTAACGAAAAGGACTCGCATGGTGCAACACACCCCACGCTTACAAAGTTGTTTGTACACATTCAACAATAAATTATCTACAAATATATATGAACTTTACAACACAAGTACACTTATGTGCAGGATACATATTTGGCTACCCTTGCAACAGAAGAACATTAGTTTGTTCCTCGAAGAAGTCGACGATCTCCTCGGTTGGGAGGTCCACCGCCTGATAGTGCGGCACCATATTCTAGGAAGATCCTGTTGGTGGCGCCAGCGGCCCAGAGGCAATGGCGACGACATCCACGTCAGGCCTGTGCAAACGCACCAGTGAGAGGGCAGCCTTGGCACCAGCCACCAACTGCTGCCTCACGCACTCACAACTGCGGACATATCTTGAAATTTGGTCAGGAGAGCCAGCATGCTTGATGGAGTGTCATCCAGCAGGAACATCACCCGATAAATGTTCTTCAAACACGATTGCGACTTCTTCAGGAAGAGCAGCACTCGCGAGGCCCGATCCTGCAGGGTTGCCAATGCAGTCGCACGATCATGATCTACCCAGAAATATCCACTCTCCTGAAGTTGCTCCTGGGTGAGATCATGAAGGCGGATGGCAATCCTATCCCTCTCCTCTTGCGGATGGCGTGCGCTAACAACTACACGAAGCAGCATCAACAGCATGAGTACAACATACCATTGCGACTAACTACAAAGGAAAAGATGAGGATGAGCAAACTAACACTTAAACTGGTCGCCTAGCTACGTCACCTCGCCAAGTAGATATTGCTCGCGGGCGGCGGCTTTTTCAGCCTTCGACTTCCACACGTCCGCGCTACCGCGGATCACGGGCAACTCACGCTCCAGTTGCTTAACGCGATCACGAAGTCGCAAAAGCAAGGACAGCTCCTCTACCCTGGAGCGCGGTGGTGCCACTATATCCTCAAGAGATGGCGAGTCCTGGGTTCCCCCCACAGGACCACTTGATGTATCCTACCAAAAAGTCAAGCCAGAGGCAAATAAGGCGACCAACTTAACACAAAGTCAAAAGTAACAGATGCATTGAAGATCAGCATAAAGTATCCACAAACACACTCGCCAACAGGCATGTTCTCCAATCAAAAGGGCAATTCATCAACTATTACAAAAACTAACTACGGAGCAGCTGGCTTCTTCGACTTCGATGGCTTCAGGGGCTTCATCAAGTCCATGGCAGTATCAGACGCCACTGACTTTCCGCCAGCTCCTGAGGCTGAAGCCTTCGCGACCTTCTTAGCACGCTGGAGCTCCTCCGAATACTTGGCAACAGTATTTATCAAGGAATGGCCATATTTGGCACAGTAAAATGCAACGGAGCGAATACTACCTGCTGACCATCCGCGCCAACAGGCATCGTCTTCGACACCGCAGAGGGATCTATCTCGACTCTGTGGGCTTGCACCATGGCAAGTGACATGGTCGCGCCAGCCGTGCGGAGGGAGTTCTTGTATGTGGCAGGCACACCCCCGGCGAGTGACTCCACCAGCTCGTCCACATTGTCGACCAGCTCCGCCTTCGGCATCAACTCCTCCCGGAGGCGACTAAGGGTGACCTTGGCCTTGGACGACGTATTTTGGACAGCGGCCCTATGGTCCTCGACTGCAGACATCGCGCCCGCCAGAGCGTCATCGCGACAAAGGGCCTGCGGGTCAAAGCTCAAATCGCCAGCATCTGCACAGAAAACCCACACATGGATGAAATCTCTAGCGCCACCAACAAAACTCCAGATGCAGAGAAGGACAACAATAAAATATCTACCGGCAAAGGTACCTGAGAGGGCCTTGGCAACTGAGAATAGTTGCTCTTCGAACAACTTTTCCCTAGCCGCAAAGGAGGCACACAGATCCTCTTCGCGCTTCTGTGCATCATTACGAGTCGCGATTGCCTCGTCGCGCCCCTTCACAGCTGCGGCTAACGTCTTTTCCAAGGTGGCAACGTTGCACAGTAAAGCATTATGCTCAGCTACATGACAACCAAAAGTTGACTATCAGTCGACTATACCAAAAAAAAGGGAGGAGACGAAAAAGAATAAGTGTCGAACACTCACTTTCGATGACACGGTGACGCGACTCCAGCATTGCATGCTGGCGGCCCATTGCCATCACTTGCTCCGCCACTTGTGCGGCTTCCTTTACAAGGAGCTGTCGCACAAAACAAGGGATTAGAAAGGGCAACAGAAAACATCGACTGCCACACTAAAAAGAAAGGAAGATATACTTACATGGTCCTCTAGCGACTCCGAAGAGGTTTGCTGAACCGTCATCCGAGCAACCATTCGATGCTCCCCTACATGAGGAGAGCTTGAAGAATTATGCCCAGAGTGGGCTGCCGCTGGAGGAGAAGGAGCGCGCTCGACCTCTACCTTGGCCCTTGAAGCCGCGACTCCCGATTCTTTCAAAAACTCGACGTCACCAGAAGATGACGATGCCACTTGACTACGAGACCAAATCCACATTGAGAAAAGGGCAAACTCCAGGGCAAAACCAACAAGAAGAAAATAGAAAAGAATGAATGACCTAGCAAACTTACAAGTTAAAGTTGTCAAGATCAAACGTGGCCGCCGATGATTCTGACGAAGACTCCTTGGGCAATCGCATCTTCTTGCGAGAAGACGGTGCCACAGCCCTCACAGGAATGGCTAGAATTGACGACTCCGCGCCAACAGCCACGCCTCCTGGAGTCGATGGAGTCGACGCGTCGGAGTCCTCGCTACGTGAACGCTTGCGAGTATCCGGGATCTCGGACTCGGGGGCTTCCTCTTCCACATCAGAAGGGACAGTTGACTCAGACTCGTCCTCTTCCAAAGCTTCACGAGGAATAATCCCCTCGGGAAGAGGAGGCATACAAGGCCACACCGCCCAATCCTGCATATAAACAGAAGAAGTAAGCAAGCAGAAAAGCAATCGTGAAAATAAGCTACTGCGTAGCACAACTATACCTCAGGAGGAGGATTCGAAGCATCAAAAGGAGGAACAACTGGTTCAGTCGGAAGCACATCCTTGACAGTGCACTTCGTGACGAGTCGAATCCTCTTATCCACCTCACTCGCGGACATGCCATCGGCAGACACGCGAGTGGCATCATCAGCGCCACTGCATTGAAACATGGGATGGACTCTAGCTTGGAGAGGCTGGACGCGACGGCGCAGCCAAGTTCTGATAAGAGCGCAACCTCCCTCTTCCGCGCCTATGCGACTTTCGAGGTCGCAGACGCGCTGATACAGCACGTCCGTCTCCGCGAGTTCGCCAGGCATATATACGTTCTTCCAAGAACGCATCTTCTTGCAGGGAGTCGCCAGATCGAAGGGCGCGAGTCCAAAGTGCTCATCTTTGGCCTTCTGATCGCGGACATAGAACCATTTGTCCCTCCATCCCTGGACGGACTTGGTAAGCTTGATGTCGAAGTAGGTGGCAGATGGGTCGACATGGATGCCGCAACCACCTACGTCATAAACTAAAGAGCCAGATGCGGACTGACGCTTCAATTTAAACAAGCGCTTGAAAAGACCAAAGTGTGGCTCGATTCCGAGCCAGCACTCGCAAAGGGTGATGAAGCAGGTGATATGGAGAATCGAATTTGGGGACAGTTGATGGAGCTGGAGCCCGTAGAAGCAAAGAAGACCCCTAAGAAAGGGGTGGAGAGGCAAGGAGAGACCGCGAATGACGAATGCGAGAAACATCACTCGAAAACCAGCGGGAGGAGCAGGAATGGTCTCACCGCTAGGGACGCGCGCATTGGCGACTGCCGCAGAGATAACTCCATCTTGGCAAAGAAGACGGAGATCCGATGCCTTGATAATGGAGGGGCGCCATGCACCATTGGTCACGCGAGTGCCCGCGACCTTCTTCTTCACGCCAGCGGCGGTGCTGGTGCCCACAGCAGCGGAGCCACCCTTCTTCTTCATCGCGGCGACGGTGGCCGCGGAATCAGCGGCAGCACCTCCTTTCTTTTTCCCCATTACACGGCGGCGATGAGAGCGCAGAAAGTAGCTTGGAAACGAGCGAAGGTGGTCCAGCGCCGTGGAGGAGATGAGCGCAGGGGAAAGAAGAAGAACAGCAGCAATGGCGATGGTAGCAAGGAAGAAAGAGCGCAGATGGAAAATTACCGCCGCAGCACCGCTACTTAACCCCTGGGAGATGCAATCCAACGGCTGACAAAAACCCTATTGGACGCGTGGCACGCATCGTTTTGGACACGTGGAGAAGAGGAAGCGCGAACCGTCCCCCTACTTCTACCATTACGCGAGGAAATCGAGGAGGCGCAGTTAAAAATAAGATTATGCACGCCCAATCAAATCAAAGTCAGAAAGTAGGACCCACCGCTCGTCACGCCCCACAAACCGCCACGCTGGCAACCGAGGAATACAAGCGCCAAGACCGACGTCACCAAGGCTACGCAGTGGAAAACTTCGACTATTTTTAGTCCTTGCTGGAGTCTTCGACTCCACCAAGCACTCGGGGGCTACTCCCATAGGGAGCGCTGGCCGCGCACCCTACGACTTTTTCTTTTCTTGTTGCAGGAATGTGGACAATCACAAAGCAAAACCAACCACTCGAAACACAGTTCGATTACGGACGTGGGTTACTCCCATAGGGATCGCCGGAAACAAATTCGACTGAAACAAGCAAGCAAAAGACGACAACAGTCGCAAAACTGTTTTAGTCCCTGCCTGAGTCTTTGACTGAAATAAGCAAGCAAAAGACGACAGTAGTCGCAAAAGTCCTTTAGTCCCTGCCTGAGTCTTCGACTCAACCAAGCACTCGGGGGCTACTCCCATAGGGAGCGCTGGTCGCGTACCCTATGATTATTTGCACAAAAAACGTGTGTTGATAACATCCGCACTCGCAATCTTTGGCGACACCGCCTCACAAATTTTCCCTACAAAGAGACTACGTCTCCTAGGACGCCCGAATCGTCTCCGCGATGATAAAATTCGGATGCCGCGCTTACAGCGTGAAGGTAAGACCTGAATAAGGCCTGACAACGCATTTAACTACGCACTACCAGAAATGTATCCATGCCAACAGGCACGATGAACATGCCTTGACAGACGCGTCAAGTGCTCACACCCATATAACTGGAATTCGACTCCTGTAAGACCTCCGTGGCCTGAGTCGAATTACGCCAACACTTTTCCGGATTCGAGTCCGGGGACTCGAATTTGAGTAGATTGCGTTGTTTCACCCTAAGGTGGTTAACTGATACCGATACTTCAGTTATATCAGGCACGTATATCAACAATCCCTATGACATAAATAAAAGCAATTGAAATGTACTCATTTAGGCACTCGAAGGCTTCAAAAAGTCCCCAGTCGAATCTATGATTCCACTGGACACTCGAGGGCTACTGACATGGGTATACCCTACAGGTACTCGAGCTTGGTATATACGGTCCAAATACATACAGGCCCACGGTGTCGCCAAGGCCCGGATGGAGGGACTTGAGTAACCTACGGACTCTCGATTGCTTGAAGAACAAGAAGAAGCTAAAGATAGAAAGATTAAAGGGAAAACCCTAACTTGTAACCGACTCGACTGCTACTCGAGACCTAGCCTATCTATATAAAGGCTAGGAGGGGGCGGCGAAGACCCCAAACTCGGAGACGTCCTTCATGGATGCCAAGTTCACCGAGGCCCCGGGTGTGCCATCATGGATTTGAAGACCGATCCCCGTCGAACCCCGAGACCCCGGATCCGAACCCCCAATGTGTCATTCCCTTTCTGATGCCCCTATTTTTATAATATATGACATTTATCTTGTGCATATGAATTGTCATGCTTGCATACATGTTTATTTGTTCGGGGGTACTTTGTCGATTCACCTCATAATTTAATATGGAGACCTTATGCGGCCAAACCTAACCTTATATTGCCTCCATTTAAATTTGTATAGCGAAACGAGGCCATGTTTTTCCTTATGAATATAACGTTTAAATTGTGGGGTATCTAAACAAAATGAACAACTTAATTAATTATCGGAAACCCGGTTCTGCTTAATATTGCCTAGATGCATCGCACCTTTACCATGTCATACATGCATCATGCATGATCTTCTACCGTAGTATTAAATAGTGCATCCGGTGTTTCTTTTAGTGTTTGCTTCTACATGGATTAGGCCGTTGAGTGGCTGCGAGTACCGACAAGTCCTTTAGATATGTATCTTCGGCAGTGTTCCCCAGGCAAGCAATCTCCCCCTTTCTACCTATTTTGCATTTATAGTCTTTACTTCCTCCTGTTGATCTATTGCTATCCGTATTGTGATGCTTTAGTTTCCGTGCACCATTTATATTGCTTGCAGACTCTATATTGCCTTGGACACATCCTATTGCCTATTGTTTGATAGATAGTCGGCCTTATGCAGTCGTGCTTGCTCAAAAGTGTCTCGTCGTTGTTGTTCCATCGTTGTTGGAAGGTTGGCACATGCTTAATGGTGGAGATGGTCATGACTTTAATTACAACTTGATATTAAAATGCTGGGAATAGATATAACTAATGTAGAGGCACCGGTGGGCAATAGCTAATATTTGGATCTTCCACGCTCACTTGTGTTCCGTAGGCCCCGATTACTTGATACCTGTTCCTTGACTATTCGCACTATCCACATACGGGAGACTCTATAAATCCCCCTTTTCCTGAGCTTGATTCACACTTTTTTCTTGGGGCCACAAATTAGTTTGGGGATTTATTATTATCTTGTACCTATGCCATGCTTTACTGCTTTATTTACGATTGTGCATGGAGCACCTGTACTATTTTGGATCATGACACATTTTCACTGTATTGACAAGCCCAGTCACACTTTTGGGTTCCCAATCGTTTACCGTCGTCTACACAAACCCTGGGTCTGTCTCGGAGCAGGTCAACTTCGTTGCGGGTAGCTTAGTGGGGTGGCCCCTGAAATGATTTATGAATCTTGTGAATGCTTTGTCGTGAGGCCTCGTTGCTTTTTATTTGGTTCTTCCCGAGGTTGATCATGTGTGTGTTGCTATTTGTGCACCCATGTAGGGTAAAACTTTCTGAAAGCCGTGTCCGCGGTTATGGACGACTTGGAGCACAGTATCTCAATCATAGACAACTATAACTAAAGTAGTGCTATAAATTTGACTTTGACATGTCTAGTAATCAGTTTCACTACAACAGAATGAGTAAATAAAAATGCCAACAACTGCTGGATTTGGAATGTATTATGCTAATTGTATCTGACTAGTCAGTGCTACAACTATAATGGAATGAATAAAACTGCCAACTGTGTGAGTTCCTCGGTTTGACTTCCTCGTGTGGTCTCGAGGGGGAAATACCAGGATGGGTATGTGATACATTGCAAATGTATCTATAATTTTTGATGTTCCATGCTTGGTTTTATCCACTTTCTTGTGTTTTGTTCCAACTTTGGAGTACTTTTCATATGATTTCTTGGACAAACCTATTAACAAGAGCCACTGCTACCGCCTGCTTTCTCGTTGTTGGTTCTAGGATAGTCAGAAAATGAATATTCTCGGAACTGGACGGGACAAAAGCCAAAGTGCCTATTTTTTCGGAAGTCATCAAGTGCCAGAATACGAGACGGAGAAGGGCCAGAGGCCGGCCACACCACCTGGCCACGCGGCTAGGCTGGGCCCGCGCCAGGGGGTGGTGTGGTGGCCCCTGGCACCCCCTCGGCCTCCCCTTCCAACTATAAGATGCCCTCGGGACGTAAACCCTAAGTACCCGATCAAAAATCCACGAAAGAGTCTATAGCCGCCGTCATCTCCATCCCTAGATCAGAGGGATCTGAAGCTCTTCCGGCACCTCACGAGGGGAATTCACCCTGGAGGCCTTCTTCATCACCATGCAAGCCTCTAGTGTGATGCGTGAGTAGTTCATCCTTGGACTACGGATCCATGTAGTAGCTAGATGGCTGGTTATCCTCCTTTGTGCTTTCATGTCTAGATCTTGTGAGCTCCATTCATGATCAAGATCATCTATTTGTAATTCTGCATGCTGTGTTTGCGGGGATCCGATGGATATTGAGATGCTATTTCAGATTGATTATTGATTCTATCATGTATTTGTTATTTGTGATCTTGCATGCTTTCCGTTGTTAGTAGCTATCTTGGACAAGTAGATGCTAGCAACTCCAAGAGTTAGTATTTATGCTCGGTAGTGGGTTCATGCCTCTGGTAATCTAGGGAAGTGACAGAAATCTCTAAGGTACTAGATGTGATGTTGCTACTAGGGAGAAAACAACAATCCTTTGTTCATAGAACAATCGTATTGTTTACTTTACACGTAGTTCGTAGCAATAACTGCTGCTTGCAACTTAATACTGGAGGGGGTTTGGATGATAACCTGAAGGTGGATTATTAGTCATAGATGCAGTTGGATGGCGGTCTATGTATTATGTTGTAATGCCCAATCAAGTCTCAAAGGAGTCAAGATGATTAGTATATGCATGTATTGCTTTCTTGGTGTTTGTCAATCACCCATTGTAATTTGTTCACCCAGCATGTTATCTATCTAAGGAGAGCCACCTCTAGTGAACTATGGATCCCGGTCCTTTTCTTTACATACAATCTATAAATTGTTACTGCTTTGTGTTTACTTTCTGCAAACTTTTACTTCTTTCCATTCGATACGTTTAATCCTTTGTTTTCCGCAAAACACGGTGAGATTGACAACCTCATCGCAAGTTGGGGACAAAGTTTTGTGGTTGTGTTGTGCAGGTCTCCACGTTGCTACTAGCACCGGTAGTGCGCCCTACCAAAGCTCATCTAGTAACACCTTTGGGGTGTTTCCTTGCTCCTACTGGTTCGATTAAACCTTGGTTTCATAACTGAGGGAAACTTGCTACTGTGCTCATCATACCTTCCTCTTGGGGTTCCCAACGAGCTCTACATCATCATCGCACCAGCACTTTTCTGGGCACCATACACAAAGCCATCAAGCATTTTTCTGGCGCCGTTAACGGGGAGTCAAGGACATCTTCACAAGGAGAGTCCCTCATGACCAATCTCTTTACTTTGTTATTTTTGTTTTTCTTAGTTTCTTTTTGCTTTGTTTGCTTGTTTTGTTATTCAAAAACACAAAAAAATTAGTTCTACTAGTTTGCTTTCTTATTTGAAAACACAAAAAAAATTAGTTCCTATATTAAGTTGCCATTATGTCAAGCCTTGCTCCAGTCACTATGTCACCCGAGGAAATGATTTTCACTTTTAAACAAAGAATTGAGGAGAGTTTTAAGGAAGCTTGGTCTAGAATCTCTGATCTACATGAAAAAACTGAGCCTAAAATGACTCAAAGCTTGTTCCTTAGCAGTTTTTACCTTAGGATTGCTCTTTGCTATAGATATGCTTTAGATGCTGTTGTGGGAGGAGATTTCCTCCAATGTAATGAGGATGATGCTATTAATGCTATAAAGAAATTGATCCTCACTTACAACTCGCCTAGCCAAACTGATATTTCTTTCGCAAAAATATTTGCTAGGTTGAACACTCTTGAGACTAGCACTACTAGCTTAAAAGATTGCTATAATACGCTTAGGGAGCATCACAATTATGTTCCAATAAATTCTGAACCATCAAAGTGGCTCCCTACAGTAAAGATTGAGATAAACACTGAAACTTTTCAAGCTCGCTGTGATATCATGTCTGAATTTTGTCTTATGCCCAAAGATATTTATGAATCTTTGAATCTTTGGGGGCTTACTGAAGGAGGAAAAGAAATATCTCTTGCTAATAATGCTACCATATTACCTCTTGGAATAGCTGAAGGAGTGTTTACAAAGATCCTTGGGAAAATGATTTCTACTGATTATCTTGTTATTGAATGTGTAGGAAAAGGACAAATTACACTTGGAAGGTCCCTATTAGAACTGCTTGGAGCAATAATAGATGTGGGAAAGGGGACCATGCACCTGTCTTCTCCACCAAACAATCATATTTTCCACAAGGTTAATAATAAAAGTAAGAGAGGTAAGGGCAAGAAATTTGGTTTTAATGCTTCTTCATTTGAGAACACTTGATTCTTTCTTTGCTTCTTATGCCTAACTTAAAGGCATTAAAGAAAAGTACTTATTGGGAGATAACCCAAAAGTTTTAGATGAGTCTTGGAAGTTATTACTTCAGTAATAACTGCTCCTTATCCTTTTTATTTGCTTTTTGTGCCAAGAGTAACATCTAATGAGAGAGAAGTAATGATTGGGAAAGTTGTTGTCCTGAAACAGATTTTTGTGCTTCACCGTAAAAATTCGTGAGAGAGCTCTGTATGTCGGATTGAGCTGTAAGTTTTTGTGCTTCTGCCCCAAGTTGTTATCTCACTTTTGTTAGTTAAACACGTTTTGATTTGAGCAACAAAAGGTCTTCGAAAAAATTCGTCTTTACCTGCTGGTCTGTTTTGACAGATTTCTGCCATTTTCTGCATTTGCTTCTTGTTGATTCCTTTTTGAGTTCTTTTGGGGAATTGAGCTTTCTGAGGGAAGTGCTACAGTAGCTATTGTTCTAATGGAAGTTTATTTGGTGTTAGAACTGAACCTTAAGACTTATTTATCTTCAGTGCACTAATGTTGCTAATAAAGATTGTGTGAAGTTTCGTATGAAGGAAAATTTTCAGGTGTATGTAAGGAATGAGTAATGAGATGAAGGATGGACTAAAGCTCAAGCTTGGGGATGCCACGCGTGTCACCCCAAGAAATATCCAAGAAGTAGAAGCGTGAAAGCTTGGGGATGCCCAAGGCATCCCCTTCTTCATCAATAAAAATTCCAGGTTTCTTCCAAACGCTTCATTTTTATTGTTTCATGCACAGTTGTGTTGTTCCTGGAGCGTCTTGTTTTTCGTTTTTGTTTTGGTTTTTCGTTTGCTTAGTTTTCTGAATAAATTGGTTGGACCCCCTCTTTCATACATTGGTGTGCAAATAGTTTGGTTTGGTTTGGAAAAGAGTAGGAAAGTTCATGCTTATGTGGTAAAAAGAGCTCGTTTTTGACTGTGGCCTATGCTTTGTCATGCCATGCTTGATATTGTTTTGGCTTTATGATTAGTATTCTTTTCTGTAGCATGACTTGTTATAAACAATTAAGATTGCTTACTGTGCCTTGGATGAATCATGCGTTGTTTTGGCATATTAAAGCATAGTATAGTGGTATTCTCCTTTGATGCTTTATTTGGGTTGACTTGGCACATGCTCACACCTTGTTATGACTATATCAAGTCACCATAGCCTTTATGATCCTTTAGTTTCCAAGTTGTAGTATCACTTTGTGCTTTGATTAAAGATGTTTTGTCGCTCTGCATGATTATGGCCATTATTGCTCTCTTAGTTTGTCGCTCCCAGTCTTTTGCTAGCCTCCACAACCAAGTATGAATTCCACTCATGCATCCAACTCCCTAAACTAAGTTATTCAAAAGAGTCCACCATACCTACCTATTAGCTTATGCTATTCCAAGTATATTTATGCTTTTGTTTACCTTCCAAATTAAACTTGTTATGAGAAAAATAGTGATTAAAGCTCTCACGAACTTGATGGCACACTTTACTTTATTGCCTCTAATAAACTTGAACCATTGTGTCTTCTATGTTGTATATGCTTGCACTTATTAGTTGGGAATTAGCAGAACCATGCTTTCATGGGGAACGCTTTCAACATTGCACTTGGTACTTGTACCTAGTTGATATCATGCTCTTTTGTATATGTATGTCGTCGATGTGAAATGAAAGGGGAGCTTGTAAGTCCATGGAGTTATCTATATGTGTTAAAGAAACACCTGGGTCGCTGGTCTAATCCATGCTGACATGGTGGAAACCTGCAGCGTAACCATAATGAGCTTTGTATGAAGCATTCTTCTTATAAAAATAAAGAGTCCTATATTGAGAAAAAAAAGAGAAAAGAAAAAAAAGATACTATGAAAAGAGGAAAGAGAGAAAAAAGGCACCATATTCCCATGGTAAATAAGAAGAATGCTGAGATGCTCGTTGTCTGCTTGCCTTGTCATTTTGATATGGGGATTCTTCAATATCATCGGGCAAGGGGTACCCCGTTGGTGGTTCTCTATGATACACATGTACTTACAATGACAAGAACTTACCGGTGACTAAACTTGAGTAGCATGAGGAGCGGCCCCCGTATACAAGGGACATGAGATTCCTAACTTATACTTCGTCAAGCATGTACACCATAGTTTGTTCACTTTAACCTTAATCACTTCAAGATGCTTATGATAGGGGCAATGAGAGATGAAAGCTATAAGTACCATAATTTTTGGTAACTCTTTATGAGACTTGAATCCCTAGTTCCTTCTATGAAGGCCTTTCTTCCACCATTATATTGAGTCTCCATCTTCTATCTTTATGCACCTACTTTGAGAGCATAGTGGCCATTCTTAGTTCTATGTGCATTGTCCCAAGACTAGTTGATTGATGCATACTTTGATATTGCTTGTTTTAAACTATTGTATCTAGTCACTCTTATGAACTTTGAAGGTGTCCTATGCATTTATATTTGCTACTCTATGAGGGACAAGCTGAATACTTTTATGCTATGTTTTCTTTATGTGAAACAAACAAACGTCTTGCAAAGCATTGTTATTCATGAATCTTTTGTTTGTGCCTTTTTATGTTGCATCATAGTTTCTTTTCTTATTGCTAGAACTTTGTCTTTCATGTTATGATTGAAGTACTATGATCCCAGCTTTGAATGTTTTGCAAATACTTTGATCAAGTCTTTGATGGTGCATGTCACCTCAAAAATTATTCTTTCTTTTTATCACTTACCTACTCGAGGACGAGCAGGAGTTAAGCTTGGGGATGTTGATACATTGCAAATGTATCAATAATTTTTGATGTTCCATGCTTGGTTTTATCCACTTTCTTGTGTTTTCTTCCAACTTTGGAGTACTTTTCATATGATTTCTTGGACTAACCTATTAACAAGAGGCACAAAGGTACTGCTTTTTTGCTGTTTTTGGTTCCAGGAAAGTCAGAAAATGAATATTCTCGGAATTGGACGGGACAAAAGCCAAAGTGCCTATTTTTCCAGAAATCATCAAGTGCCAGCATACGAGACGGAGAAGGGCCAGAGGCCGGCCACACCACCTGGCCATGCGGCCAGGCTGGGCCCGCGCCAGGGGGTGGTGTGGTGGCCCCTGGCACCCACTCGGCCTCCCCTTCCGACTATAAGATGCCCTTAGGACGTAAACCCTAAGTACCCGATCAAAAATCCACGAAATAGTCTGTAGCCACCGTCATCTCCATCCCTAGATCGGGAGGGATCTGAAGCTCTTCCCGGCACCCTGCCGGAGAGGGGAATTCACCCTGGAGGCCTTCTTCGTCACCATGCAAGCCTCCGGTGTGATGCGTGAGTAGTTCATCCTTGGACTACGGATCCATGTAGTAGCTAGATGGTTGGTTCTCCTCCTTTGTGCTTTCATGTCTAGATCTTGTGAGCTCCGTTCATGATCAAGATCATCTATTTGTAATTCTGCATGTTGTGTTTATGGGATCCGATGGATATTGAGATGCTATTTCAGATTGATTATTGATTCTATCATGTCTTTGTTATTTGTGATCTTGCATGCTTTCCGTTGTTAGTAGCTATCTTGGCCAAGTAGATGCTAGCAACTCCAAGAGTTAGTATTTATGCTCGATAGTGGGTTCATGCCTCTGGTAATCTAGGGAAGTGACAGAAATCTCTAAGGTACTAGATGTGTTGTTGCTACTAGGAAGAAAACAACAATCCTTTGTTCATAGAACAATCATATTGTTTACTTTACACGCAGTTCGTAAAGCAATAATCTGTTGCTTGCAACTTAATACTGGAGGGGGTTCGGATGATAACCTGAAGGTGTATTATTAGTCATAGATGCAGTTGGATGGCGGTCTATGTATTATGTTGTAATGCTCAATCAAGTCTCAAAGGAGTCAAGATGATTAGTATATGCATGTATTGCTTTCTCGGTGTTTGTCAATCACCCGCTGTAATTTGTTCAGCCAGCATGTTATCTATCTAAGGAGAGCCACCTCTAGTGAACTATGGATCCCGGTCCTTTTCTTTACATACAATCTATAAACTGTTACTGCTTTGTGTTTACTTTCTGCAAACTTTTACTTCTTTCCATTCGATACGTTTAATCCTTTGTTTTCCGCAAAACACGGTGAGATTGACAACCTCATCGCAAGTTGGGGACAAAGTTCTGTGGTTGTGTTGTGCAGGTCTCCACGTTGCTACTAGCACCGGTAGTGCGCCCTACCAAAGCTCAGCTAGTAACACCTTTGGGGTGTTTCCTTGCTCCTACTGGTTTGATTAAACCTTGGTTTCATAACTGAGGGAAACTTGCTGCTGTGCTCATCATACCTTCCTCTTGGGGTTCCCAACGAGCTCTACATCATCATCGCACCAGCAGTTTTCTGGGCGCCATACACAGAGCCATCATTATGTTTTGGTGTTACTATCTGGTTGGACCTGAATAGGTCTTTCTTATCCCTCTCTAATAGCTGACAGTTGAATCGAGTCTCTATAGATTGTTTAGTCCATGTTGCGCTGCCACTTCAGTACACCATACCTATGTAGGCAAGAGCCGCCAAATTCTAGACTCACCATGTACTGGCCTCAGAACTGACCGCTCTCTTTTTCCTTTGTCCTTTGTCGGCACCCCTTTTGTTTTAGCAGGTTTGAGTTTGATGTTGTTAGCAGGGTTGCCCTTCCGGCTTGGCCTGGGCAGGGTTATGGATGCCATTGATTATTCTTCAGGGCTCTTAGCCCCAGTTGCATCTTATCCGTACTCGGATGTTGTATCGTTTTCAAGGTGATTTAGATCTTTGTACTGTATATCTGTATTCTTGACTCATGGAGTCATTATTGTATATATCTGTTCTGTGGGTTCCATCATGGACTATTGTGTAATGGTATTACTTTGTTTTTCCACCCGCACGCAAGTGCCTGGTGGGCATCTTTGAATCGTTTCTATGCGGGTTTGGCGGGAATCGCTAAAACTTGCATAGGGCCGATTCGAGGGTGTTACAAAGTGGTATCAGAGCCCAGCATTTATGATACCCCACTGGTCCAGCCTGTAGGATAACCTAGCTAACGACGATGTAGAGTGTCAAAACTATTTTGCAAAATCGGTTAGATAGATCTGATTAGGTCTGCTTTTACTCCTTACCCCTATGCTATTCTCCTCTTACCTTCACGTGTTTTGAATCTGCTATCTTGCCTTTCTTCAAGTCCAGGAATTCTCGTGGTTGGGTTTCCGTCGTACCTTCAGGGTTTCGCTTCCATCCTCTTGTAACGATGTTGCCATCTCTAGCCTTCATGCTATCCGAGGAAGTTTCCTCTGTTTACCTTTTCAGTGGACCCCAAAAAAATCCACTAAATTTTTCTTTGTATCTTATGGTGGTTGTGAACGCAACGATATCTTCTACGTCAGATCCGATGAAGATCCTACATCACCCCTTTGTTTCGAACACCGCTTGTCAAAATCTTCAGTCTAAATTCGAAAGTTGGTTGCATAATTCTTCTATTCATGTATGTAGTAATGCTTTGGGTGCGCGATGGACTGATCACCATCTGACTACTCTTATCATTCGCTCGTGTACATTTAATCGGTGGATCAAGCAACTTTACTCCTTCCACAGAAGTTAGAGGCGGCCTTCCCTTTTGAGACCTCTACCTTCGTTTTTTTGTTCCTCCGGAGTGTCCTCTCAGCGAACGTGAATGACGACCCCTTGTTGGTACTGTCGTCGATTTCAAGATGGAGGAAGAATCTTTGTTAGTGGTGTCTTGAGGATCTACACGAAGTGAGAAGATTCAGATTGTCGGCCTTCTTCCCCATACCATGAGGTGGATCTCGAGGGCGAGATCCCTTGTTAGTGGTGTCGAATTGTAGCACCCCGATAAAATTACTACTAGAAAATCGGTGTGTTTTTGTTTTGTGCATCATCATGATTGCATGCTCATGTCATCATGCCACATTGCATTTGAGCATCTTCATGTTTGCATGCATATAATTTGCATGAAACTATTTTACTAAAAGCCCTATTTTGTTTTCTATATTAATTCCTCCCTTCTATTTCAAAGTACAAACCTCGGTCGTCCGGGTATTTTGTTTTAACTAAATTTTTTTACACAAGGCCTTTAAAATAAAATAGAACAATAATAAAACAATTAACTATTTTATTTAGGGAGGCAGCCAGCCAGGCTCAAAAGCCCAGCCGACCACCTCCAAAGTCCAACCTAAAACTACCTACTCTAAACCCTACCTACCACCCCACCAACTGCCAGGAGCGACACAAACACGTGAGCCACAGCCACGAGTGAACATGCGATGCCGCCCACCCATCGTGACGCGCGAGCGATGCTCCCGCACCCCGGCCCCACCACCCCGACCCGACGTGGCCTCGTCCCGCTCCCGCGCGTGATCCCCGCGACCTGTTCCCTCTCTCTCCCTGCCCCGTTCCCTGGCCCCACTACCCATCGCTTGCCCAGATCCTGACGCCCTGGCCCCACCCGCGCCTGTCCTCACCTTCCTCGACGCAAATCCCCACCTACCCCGTCCACATCGTGTCTGAGCGCAGTGGCCGCGCCGCCCTACGAGCCCCTCCTCGCTGTTGACCCGGCCTCGCTGAGCGCGCCGCCCTCTGCCTTGAGCGTCTCCTTGCCACCGCCAGGGCTGCCCCTCTTCAAGCTCCGCCCTGCCCCCTTGCTGTTGACCCTGAGCCCCGCGGCCGAGCATCTCCTTGCCTGCATCCGGCCGTGCCGCGTCCTCCCGTCCCTTGCTGCCAGGCTCCGGTCGCCGCCGTCCTCGTCGACCTCCCCGTGTACGGAGGTCCGCCGGCCGCAGCTCGCCTCCTCTCCACCGCCTCCCTCTCCCTTGTTTGTGCCCCATCGTTGCTAGGCCCGTCCCAACCGTGCTCTGTCCGCCCGTGCGAGGCCCTGCGCATGCCTCCTCGACCAGGGTCTCGACCTTGACCCAGCCCCGGCTCGCCAGTGCCTCTCGGTCTCGGTCCGGACGTCTGTTGCCGCCTCCTGCATGTCCGGAAGGGGCCAGGTCCCCTAGGTGAGCTCCTGGCCAAGTGTTGTGGCGTCCCGAGCCAATCGGTGGCCAAGTGTTGTGGCGTCCCGAGCCAATCGGTGGCCAAGATATGTTCATGTGTGTTCGATGTCAACTCTTCTTGGTTCCATCTTTTGTGTTGATGTAATCTTGTCGCTGCTAAGGTCGAACCTCGCTCAATGCAGTCCAAGTTGGGGAACACGCAGTCCATGTTTGTCTGGACAAGATATTCGTCAGCCCATCCCCTTCACTGACAACAAGCTCGCCGATCCCAAACCGGAATGTTAAGACCTCCATCTCGGATCCGACGGCGAAGACCCCAAACCCGGAGACCTCCTTCACGGACGCCAAGTTCACCGAGGCCCCGGGTGTGCCATCATGGATTCGAAGACCGATCCCCGTCGAACCCCGAGAACCCGGATCCGAACCCCCAATGTGTGATTCCCTTTCCGAGGCCCCTATTTTTATAATATATGACATCTATCTTGTGCATATGAATTGTCATGCTTGCATACATATTTATTTGTTCGGGGGTACTTTGTCGATTCACCTCATAATTAAATATGGAGACCTTATGCAGCCAAACCTAACCTTATATTGCCTCCATTTAAATTTGTGTAGCGAACCAATGCCATGTTTTGCCTTATGAATATAACATTTAAATTGTGGGGGTATCTAAACAACATGAACAACTTAATTAATTAGCGGAAACCCGGTTCCGCTTAATATTGCCTAGATGCATCGCACCTTTGCCATGTCATACATGCATCATGCCTAATATTCTACCGTAGTATTAAATAGTGCATTCGGTGTTTCTTTTAGTGTTTGCTTCTTCACGGATTAAGCCGTTGAGTGGCTGCGAGTACCGACAAGTCCTTCAAATATGTATCTTCGACACTTTTCCCCAGGCGAGCAATCTCCCCCTTTCTACCTATTTTGCATTTATAGTCTTTACTTCCTCCTGTTGATCTATTGCTATCCATATTGCGATGCTTTAGTTTCCGTGCACCATTTATATTCCTTGCAGCCTCTATATTGCCTTTGACACATCCTATTGCCTGTTGTTTGATATATAGTCGGCCTTGCGAGTCGTAGTTGCTTGCTCAGGTGTTGCTTCGCATCGTTGTTGTTCCATCGTTGTTGGAAGGTTGGCACATGCTTAATGGTGGAGATGATCATGACTTTAATTACAACTTGATATTAAAATACTAGGAATAGATATAACTAATGCAGAGACACCGGTGGGAAATAGCTAATATTTGGATCTTTCACGCTCACTTGTGTCCCGTAGGCCTCGAGTACTTGTACCTGTTCCTTGAATATTCGCACTATCCACATACGAGAGACTCTATGAATCCCCCTGTGCCTAAGCTTGATTCACACTTTATTTCTTGGGGCCACAAATTAGTTTGGGGCTTTATTATTATCCTGTACCTATTCCATGCTTTAGTGCTTTATTTACGATTGTGCGTGGAGCACCTATACTGTTTTGGATCGTGACACGTTTTTGCTGTATCGACAAGCCCAGTCACACTTTCGGGTTCCTAGTCGTTTACCGTCGTCTACACAAACCCTAGGTCCATCTCGGAGCAGGCCAACTTCGTTGCGGGTAGCTTAGTGGGGCGGCCCCCTGAAATGATTTATGAATCCTGTGAATGCTTTGTCGTGAGGCCTCGTTGCTTTTTATTTGGTTCTTCTTGAGGTTGATCGTGTGTGTGTTGCTATTTGTGCACCCCTGCAGGGTAAAACTTTCTGAAAGCCGTGCTCGCGGTTATGGATGACTTGGAGCACATTATCTCGATCATAGACAACTATAACTAAAGTAGTGCTATAAATTTGACTTTGAAATGTCTAGTAATCAGTTTCACTACAACGGAATGCGTAAATAAAAGTGCCAACAACTGCTGGATTTGGAATGTATTATGCTAATTGTATCTGACTAGTGAGTGCTACAACTGTAATGGAATGAATGAAACTTCAAACTGTGTGAGTTCCTCGGTTTGACTTCCTCGTGTGGTCTCGAGGGGGAAATACCAGGATGGGTATGTTTTGGTGTTACTATCAGGTTGGATCCGAATAGGTCTTTCTTATCCCTCTCTAATAACTGACAGTTGAATCAAGTCTCTAATTGTTTAGTGCATGCTGCACTGCCGCTTCAGTCCACCATACCTATGTAGGTGAGAGCCGTCGAATTCTAGACTCACCGTGTACTGGCCTCATTACTGATCGCTCTCTTTTTCGTTTGCCCTTTGTCAACACCCCTTTTGTTTTAACAGGTTTGAGTTCGACGTCGTTAGCAGGGTTACCCTTCCGGCTTGGCCTAGGCAGGGTTATGGATGCCATTGGTTATTCTTCAGGGCTCTTAGCCCTAGTTGCATCTTATCCGTACTCGGATGTTGTATCGTTTTCAAGGTGATTTGGATCTTTGTACTGTATATCAGTATTTTTTGACTCATGGAGTCGTTGTTGTATATATATGTTCTGTGCGTTCCATCGTGGACTATTGTGTAATGGTATTACTTTGTTTTTACACCCGTACGCAAGTGCCTGGTGGGCATCTTTGAATTGTTTCTATGCGGGTTTGGCGGGAATCGCTAAAACTTGCATAGGGCCGATTCGAGGGTGTTACATAGACCGTAATCTGACTGCATCTATGACTAATAATCCACCTTCAGGTTATCATCCGGACCCTCTCCAGTATTAAGTTGCAAGCAACAGATAGTTGCATTAAGCAAAGTGTGTAAAGTAAACAATACGATTGTTCTATGAACAAAGGATTGATGTTTTCTCCCTAGTAGCAACAACACATCTAGTACCTTAGAGATTTCTGTCACTTCCCCAGATTCCTAGAGGCATGAACCCACTATCGAGCATAAATACTCCCTCTTGGAGTTGCTAGCATCTACTCGGCCAAGATAGCTACTAACAACGGAAAGCATGGAAGATCACAAATAACATAGACATGATAGAATCAATAATCAATCTGAAATAGCATCTCAATATCCATCGGATCCCTGCAAACACAATATGTAAGATTACAAATAGATGATCTTGATCATGAACGGAGCTCACAAGATCTAAACATGGTAGCACAAAGGATGAGAACCAACCATCTAGCTACTACATGGACCCATAGTCCAGGGATGAACTACTCACGCATCACACCGGAGGAAGTCATGGTGGTGAAGAAGGCCTGTAGGGTGATCTCTCCCCACCGGCAGGGTGTCGGGAAGAGCTTCAGATCCCTCCCGATCTAGGGATGGAGATGGCGGCGGCTACAGACTCTTTCGTGGAATTTTGATCGGGTACTTAGGGTTTTTGTCCCAGAGGCAATATATAGGCGAAGGGGCAAGGTCGGTGGAGTACCAGGGGGCCCACACCAGGTGGTGGCGTGGCTAGGGCTGGCCGTGCCACCCTAGGGTGTGGCCGCCTTGGCTCCCCTCTTCGTCTCCCCTCCGGACTCCGTATTCCTTCTAGTGAAATATTGACTTGGGCTTTTGTCCGATCCAATTCCGAGAATATTTCCTTACTAGCTTTTCTGAAACCAAAAACAGCGTAAAATGGTACACCTTTCGGCATCTTGTTAATAGGTTAGTTCCAGAAAATGTGTAAAAGTACTCCAAAGTGTGGACAAAACATAAGAAAGTAGATATAAAACAAGCATGGAACATCGAAAATTATAGATACGTTTGCAACATATCAGGCGCCATGACCGGCGGTGGAGGTGGGACTAGACCTGATGGTCATGGTTGAAACCCTAGATTTAAATTTGGGTGTCTCCTGTCCCGTCTCCCAATTCCTCTCTGATGCATGGTTGGGCCGGATGGAGGGTCGATCCTACTCTACCACTACCTTTCTCGATGTTGGCCTAGCCCATGGGCTACTGCTAGGGATCGGAGCAGTGAATCTAGTAGGTCGCTAGTGGGTGGTGTGGGGGCTGCCGGCTAGGCTTGAATAAAGGTGGTGGTCCTCAGATCTATCGCAGATCAGGACGAAGATCTATTTGATGCATGTATTCATGGATTTGTCTGAAGTGTCTAGTTCCGAAAGGCTTCACCGGCAAACTCCCATGGGCGCATCACGCCTGGAGTTTGCTGGATCGGAAGGAATTTGGTCGTGCGCACCTGTGTTTTTGTTGGACGTTTCGTTTGAGATGGAGCATGGCGAAGCTCTGCTACCTATTACCATCATGTGTCATGTCTTTGACGATCCATGGTGAAGTCAGATGTGGAGAATTTCATGAAAAAAAAACATAAGGGCTAGCTATGGTGGATTGAGCTGTTGAGGATATGGCTTGGCGATCTATGACTCAAATCAGCGTCTATTAGAGGGGGCGACAACACAGAAGATGTTCACAGTCTTACCTTGTAGGGTGAAAACCTAAGGTCTGGCCTTCATTGGTTGTGGCTGGCAATGGTCTTGCAGAAGGCATTGTTTTGCGAGCAAAGACTTCCTCCAAGGTGAAAACCTAGGATCTTTGATCGGGCGACGACCGCGCTTGAGCATTGTTTCCTTCTTGGAGGCATCATTTTTGGAGGGGTTGGACTCTGGTGTTGTTTTGGTGGTGTTGGTGTTGTTGCTGCTAAGGATCTGATCACTATAGCGGTACTTCTATTTTTTATAATTCTTCTTATTTTTTTCGGCTGTGTGCATCTGTAATGCCAGGAGGGTAATATATTATTGTAGAGGCTGGGTGTAATTGGTATCTTGCGATATTAATATACGCTCCTTTCCAAAAAAAAGGAAAACTCGCGTACCATGCATATAGCCTGGGAGTCACGAGTTCGAGAATCCCCACATAATTTTGTTCAAATACATCATAAATATTTAAAATTGTGGGTCAGTCCTATTAACCAAGTGGGTCTCTTGGGTCTCACTTCATCGACCAAATCTTGTTCAAGACTGGCCCACCTGGTCCACTGGACTTGAATTTTTTGGTCGGGTCGCTGATCCGGCAAGCCAACCCTACCCATTCCCATATTGAGTTACGTAAAATCCTCTAAGAGTTATGACATGTGCAATGGGGTGATGTCAGCCTTCCCTTAGAGACCATCTTGGGCGTTCGGTTCCCTGAAACCAATCGGTTTGGTTTCTTGGCTTTTTAAAGGAATTTTGTTTGCTAGATTTCATGACTGATCAGTCTCCTTGAAAAATGATAACCGAGACTTCAGTTCACTACAATCTTAGGTCGGTCCTCGGTTTAAACCGAATGTCACCGATTCTTTGGTAAGGCAGGCGTCGCATTAGAATTTTTTTGCAACCTATCGAGTCGCCAATGCACATCCGTGGAATAGATACTCCCAGGAAGCCTCGACCATGCACACACGGTAGATATGTCGTAAACGTATTTATAATTTTTGATATTCCATGCTTATTTAGTATCTACTTTCTTATGTTTAGTTCATACTTTGAGGTATTTTTATACATTTTCTGGAACTAACCTATTAACAAGATGCCACAATGTCAGTTGCCTGTTTTCTGTTTTTTCTTCAGAAAAGCTAGTAAGGAAATATTTTCGAAATTGGACCGGACAAAAGCCAAAGTCAATATTTTACCCGAAGCAACACGGAGTCCGGAGGGGAGACGAAGTGGTGCACCAAGGCGGTCACACCTGGTGGCGACGCGACCTGGGGGGTACGCCACCAGGGGGTGTGGGCCCCCTGGTGCTCCACCTACCTTGCCCCTTCGCCTATAAAAGCCTCTCGGGACGAAAACCCTAAGTACCCGATCAAAGACCCAATCAGAAATCCACGGAAGAGTCTGTAGCCGCCGCCATCTCGATCCCTAGATTGGGAGGATCTGAAGCTCTTCCCGGCACCCTGCCGGAGGGGAGAGATCACCCTGGAGGCCTTCTTCATCACCATGACTGCCTCCGATGTGATGCGTGAGTAGTTCATCCCTGGACTACGGGTCCATGTAGTAGCTAGATGGTTGGTTCTTCTCCTTTGTGCTATCATGTTTAGATCTTGTGAGATCCGTTCATGACCAAGATCATCTATTTGTAATCTTACATGTTGTGTTTGCGGGGATCCGATGGATATTGAGATGCTATTTTAGATTGATTATTGATTCTATCATGTCTATGTTATTTGTGATCTTGCATTCTTTCTGTTGTTAGTAGCTATCTTGGCCAAGTATATGCTTGCAACTCCAAGAGGGAGTATTTATGCTCGATAGTGGGTTCATGCCTCTAGTAATCTGGGGAAGTGATAGGAATCTCTAAGGTGCTAGATGTGCTATTGATACTAGGGAGAAAACATCAATCCTTTGTCCATGGGACAATCATATTATTTACTTTACATACTTTGCTTAATGCAATTATCTGTTGCTTGCAACTTAATACTGGAGGGGGTTCGGATGATAACCTGAAGGTAGATTATTAGTCATAGATGTAGTTGGATTACGGTCTATGTATAATGTTGTAATGCTCATTCAAATCTTATAGGAATCAAGATGATTAGTATATTCATGGTATGCTTTCTCAAATCTGTCAATTACCCCACTGTAATTTGTTCACCCAATGTAACATTCTAAAAAAAGTTCCCATTTTGGAATGTTAAAATAAATTGATTGAATTATTTGACCTTGTTAAAAATTTGAATAAAAATAAACTTTTAGGGATTTTTATAAATTTTCTAAGCCACAGTAAAAAGAGTGAATTAACATGACTATACGAATGGCTGGGAAATTCTTATGCAAATCAAAGAATGTATTGTCATGCATTTTATTTGTGTTCATTTTGGATTTTTGAGAATGTTAATAATAATTTCCAAATTGGAGAAAAACTAATAGAGGTAAGATAATATGACTTGTTCAAAACTGATGGTTGGAAATTAATGATATATGATTGTAATTTCTATTTGGAATCTAAAATGTTTTATAGTTATTCTTGTGAATTATGAGTTTAAAACAATTTATTTTAAGCAATAAAATAAAGTCCTACAACTATTTTTGAAATTGCATAAGTAGCCATATGGGCCAAAGTGCATACAAATATTATATATATTTGTGCTAGAACATTGTTCCCTAGACCCAAATAAAATGATTTGGAATTTTGCAACTATTTGTAAATTTGTTTGACAAGTTTTTGAGTATATTTAAGACTTATACAAATAAATAAGTAATAAAGAAAAAGAAGAGCCAACAATCAGGACCAAATTGTCGTGGTTATACATTTTTCCCTCACGTGCACCGAGTTGGCTTAGACTTTTTCTAAGCAAAAGAAAACTGGAAAAACAAAATAGAAAGAGAGGAGACGTGCACTTACATGTTGTGCCGCACACGTAGGCCGGTACATCCAATAAGCTGACCCTCTCTGTCCTTTTTTTTCTAACGACCCGGCCTACCTTCGTCTTCATCCTCTCGTAGGAAACCAGCACGAACACGAGTTCATCCTAAACTGAACCAATCTCCAGAAAAATCGCCCTTCTTTGTTCGGATTTCTTTACCCCTCGGCCACGAAAACTCCCCATAAATTGTCCCTCTTCCTTCTTGTCCGACTTTTCGCAAAAATATCCAACCTAGCCCGTCGATTCGACCGAAACAATTCTCGTCGGCAAGCTCCATTGCTGCAGCTCCACGAACGACGATATCACCGACTACAGCAGTCTCCGATCTCCTCTCTTCCTTCAAACCTTTTTATTCTTGTCTTTGTGCCTTCCATTGACCTTTTCTCGACCGCCGGAGTTCGTCAAGTCCGTCACCGTTGCCCAATCTCCAGTCGGCCGTAGATGCGAGTGGGAGTGGCAGAAGAAGACCAACGGCCACATTCATGTGTCCGTCTTAGTCTCATCATCGTGGTCCAAGCCTTGGAAAAATCCAGAGATCACCGGAGTGTCGCCTGCATGCATGTCCGATCCGCCGCCGACGACATCCGCTTCTACGAGCCATCATCTGCATGGTTACCCATATTGCCGTTTGACCTGCGTGGTGAGTATTGACTGATTTTTTTTTGAGATGATGGTGACGGTTATTCGTAGCTAGATCTTACAGTACAGACTCAGCCTATCATGTCATGTCTTATTCTTTTTCTTCCACGTGTGTATACTATGATGATCAGATTCCATTTTGGATAGACCGCACTAGTTCAAGCCATTGTCTTCAATCTTGCGGAGGAGGAGCCATAGCCCAGCGACCACCAGGCATGTCCTCATGTTCGCCGGAGCCACGGAGATCACCAGACCGTCGCATGCTTCCACGTTCGAGTTTATCGCCGTCGGTATTCCCCGAGCGTCCGCGCGAGCTGGTACGTGATAAACGCCTCGGTACATCAGATCTCTAAATTGTCTAAGTTAGTTGACTAATTGGTCATATCATGACATGGATAAAACGTGGCACTAAGTTTTTTTTGTTTAACCTGCACGCACACGTATATATTGTAGTATTAGCTCCAGATCGTGTCTCAGATCAAAGCAAAATAATTTAGAACGCGTGTCTAATAAAATCTGGATCGGGGTGCACGCCTGGCCTGCTACTGTCTCATTTCGTTCACACGCGCGAGTTCTAAGTAAAAAAATGCAATGTATACTAGCTCCAGCTCGTGACCCAACTTATAAATACAATATATTTCGATCTGTTATTCCAAACCAGATGAATTTTGTTATGTTAGATTCGTAATTAAATTTCCTATCTAGTGACACTAAATTTCTGAATTATCAAATTTTTGAATCTGTTATTCAAATTTTGAATTTAAACCTTGTTTTGGCCATATCTTTCGATCCATAACCCTATTTAAGTTAAATCCTTTTGCATGGGATTTGTAATTGAAGTATCCATCTTATAGTGATCTCAAACCTCGAAAATATACATGTGTAGATCTATTCACTCGTAATATAAATCTAGCCTTTATTTGACGATAATATGAAAACTACAATTCCTTTTGAACTAATCCTTTGCAAATTGGCCATAATCACACGCATAGAACAATATCAATATACTATTGTATATTAAACAAATAATGTGGATCTTGTTCACATGCTGCATGTTTTGATATTTGTTTACTTACCAGATTTTTTGGCTCTTTATTTGCGATGAAAGATTATTTGTGTAATGTTTAAATATGTTAGATTTATTCGGAGTGCGCGAATGAGTTCTACAAACAAGTAATCCTCATCAAATTATACTAAGGCAAGTTATACCACTTTTTATATTTATGTCCTAGTTTTGACTATGCATGTTTTGATCTTCAAATTCTGTAGTATGCATGTGTAGGATTTTGGTAGATTTTCTTAGTATTATTTTGCAAGTGCGGTTTTCTAGTATGCCATGAGTAGCTCTATGCTTAGGAATTTTCATCCTAATAGGTTCTCCCTGTTTTTGCTAAGTACTGCTTACTATGCTATATATATAAAGTATCGTTGGGGGGGTTGAAAGTCTAAAAAATTCCTAAGTATAAAGCTCTCTCGAGCGAACCTTTTCCTCTCAAAAGCCCCTTCAAAATAAAACTAAGTTTTCTTCTGGGAGGAATGGTTGTCGGGTCAACGAGTGAAATTTGGTGGAGGACGGCCGCCCAGGAATCAAAGAAGTCTTCCACGTTTCAGAATTCAGAAGCTTTCAGTGCAACCACAATACATATGGGCTCTGTCTTGGCCTAGTACTTAGTAGGAAACCTCACCGGGGTACCAACATTTGGAGGTTGTTGGCACGGTTAGATCCAGCTGGTAGAGGGGCTACTAAAGGAAAGCCTCGCTATGGTCTTGTCTGTAAAAGGACTTGATCGTGGATTGTGGGGAAAGTGCACAACCTCTCGAGAGTATTGCAATCTGATCGATCAGCCGAGTTCACGGAAAAGAACACTTTGAGCATATGAAGGATGAAGCCTCTGAAGGATCTTCCTCTCTCTTTCCAAACTTAAAGTTTTCTGAAACCCCATGGCGTGCGTAATATTGTTAATGGGTGGGATTTTGGACTTGGTGAGTACTATCCAAGTGTTGGGTTGTTTGGGAACTTGGTGAGTAATATCCTCGTGTTCCATTCGACCCTATTTTACTTAAACAAATGTTTACAAAGTAGGATAAAACTCTTCCTCTTTTCTTCTTACTTAAAGAAAGTTGGCTTTATGCAAATGAACCCCAAAGCCTACTCTAGCCTTGCATGTAGAGTTCGTCTTGTTCTTTTCTTGGTGTAATTTGCCAATACATTCAAAGTATTTACCAACTTATTTGGCTGCACGTTTCATGTGCAGAATTTGGAGATCGTTGAAAGGTGCGCTAGGATCGCGGGTCTTCACTCAACCTGCCTGTGGCATTGATGGGACTCCAAGTTGTATATATTTTGCTTCTGTTGTAATAATGTAAACTCTAGATTATTCGATTCATGTAATAAAGACTTGTGTTTTACATGATATTTCATCGACTGTGAGTGCTAGCTAATGATCCAGGGACTAGCATGTCAATCACAGGGACTTAGGATCTTTATAGATCCAAGGTTACTACAGATGGTAGCAGAGCACGAGTTGACTGTAGATCGTGACCCTAGCATCGGAAAAGCGTTAGGAGTAATATTTTCTAAGTTAATTCAGAAGATTCTCATACTTCTCATCATCTATCTATGGAGTTTTAAAATTTCTTCAGTCTCTTCTTTTCAACATTAGAAATGACCACTACGCACTTCAAGAAGAAGCTTCTCTCAAGACTACCTTTTCAAAGAAGATGATATCAATGTTTCGCTCAAATCAGGACTAGAAGATCTCCACAGAAGATGTTTCAAGACAACTACAAGGATTGAAGGCTTCAAAGCTAGAAGTACTGAAGACTTCGAAGGCCTCAAGTCAAGGTTATTAACTGCAGACCTTGAAAGATTGAAGATTATGAAGAACATGAAGATTATCAAAAGCGCAAAGACTTTTGAAGACTCGAAGCCTCGAAGATTACAAGTGACCTATTAGGAACCAAATCTGGATAGATTTCGCTACAATATAGATGCAACGAATTGTTTGCTTTCTTGGTATGGTTTGTTACGATAACAAATAAAACCTATTTTCCAAAACTAAAGTTGCTTGTATGGGGTAATCTTCTTCCTCCTATTTCTAGAATCCACTCGTCCTACTCTAAACCTTGGTTAATTCGACAGATGGGTCGTACCATCAAGGAAAATAAGGAACTCAACTTCTCCAAGTGTATGAGCCACGCCGATGCAAAGCAATGGTTGTACAAGGTTGAAGAAAGAATGAAGGATGCCAACATTGAAGCCAATAAAATGGTTCATTATGCCACCCAATTCCTAAAGGAGAAAGCTGCAACTTGGTGGGATATGCAAAACACCATTGATGATCATCAAGGGATGATATCTTGGGAAGAATTTAAAGTGGTTCTACTACAATCTCGTCTCGTCACCCGGAAATCAAAAACCCAAGGAGTTGAAGTCCCAAAACATTCAACTTGTAGAATCTGTGGAGAAATAGAACACACC
This sequence comes from Avena insularis, assembly GCA_023614405.1. Taxonomy (NCBI): domain Eukaryota; kingdom Viridiplantae; phylum Streptophyta; class Magnoliopsida; order Poales; family Poaceae; genus Avena; species Avena insularis. The sequence goes on along the minus strand of CM042686.1, from coordinate 478,242,050 downwards.
TCTAATGAGCATCGTGACTAATGCCCCTACTGTGAAGCAAGTCACTCTTCTGAAGAATGGCCATCTTCGCCAAATTGTCTAAAGAAAACACTATGCTAATGGTAATAGAGGCAATAGTGACAAGAAGTCCAAAAAGATCCAAGCCATGTGACATGTTACAAGTGTGGTGAAATAGGGCATTATGTGTCAGATTATCTAGAGAAAAGGAAGAATGGCGGTGGCAATGGAAATAAGTCCAACCGTCCATCAAGCTATGGTGAATTATGTTAGTGTGGATGAATCTTACAAATCAACAACCTAAAGTGGACCCACACGGAAAACCCAACAAATACAGTCTTTTAAGGGTGGTAGCTAAGGCTGGACGCTCGGGGGCGAGCTTTTGGCTCGGCCCGGTCCAACGCCGGCTCGCCCCGAGCTGGGCTCGGCCCGAGATGATTATGGACCGAGTCGAGCCCAAAACTCTGGACCGTAGGGAGTCAAAAGCTTGGCCGGCTCGGCTCTGTCCAACCCGCGAGCTAGCCATTTGTTTTCTGTCACATCACGATAGGGCATACAAGTCTCTGGCTCGCACGAGCACGAGCTCGACCACGCGCCATACACCACGAGCATGTCTAAATCTTCTAAATTTCGAAAAAATATGCCGGGACATGTCGTGTGTTGTTACATTTTATGGTCCTGTGTAGTTACAGTTAACTATAAGTAAAAATGGTGAAATTTTTATGTTTGTAATTGTTGATTCTATTCATTGGAATGGATTCATACATAGTTTAATTAATATTCTGTGAAGTTTCATGAAACAATTTAAATGTTTACTTGCCCAATTTTGTTACATAAATTTGAACCAGAGAGGTTATTTTTTATCACGGGGCAGCTCGAGCTGGACCGAGTTTCTAGCTACTTCGGGCCGAGCCCATTTTACCCGATCGAAGGCCCAACGAGCCAGCCCGAGCCGAGCCAGTTTTTCGCTGGCTGAAATGTGGCTCGCACCGAGCCCAGTCCGAGCTCGCTCGTGTCCAGCCTTATTGGAAGCACCCTAGTGTAACCCGAACCTATTTCTTTCTAGTCTTCTCGAATCTCGAGGACGAGATTCCTTTTAAGGGTGGTAGTCTGTAACATCCTAAAAAACTTCCCATTTTGGCATGTTAAAATAAATGGATTGAATTATTTGACCTTGTTAAAAAAATTGAATAAAAAGAAACTTTTGGGGATTTTTTAAAAATTTCCTAAGCCACAATAAAAAGAGTGGATTAACATGACTATCCGACTGGCTGGGAAATTCTTATGCAAATCAAAGAATGTATTGTCTTGCATTTTATTTGCGTTCATTTTGGATTTTTGAGAATGTTAATAATAATTTCCAAATTGGAGAAAAACTAATAGAGGTAGGATAATATGACTTCTTCAAAACTGATGGTTGGAAATTAATGATATATGATTGTAATTTTTATTTGGAATCTAAAATGTTTTATAGTTATTCCTGTGAATTATGAGTTCAAAACAATTTATTTTAAACAATAAATTAAAGTCCTAGAACTATTTTTGAAATTGCATAAGTAGCCATATGGGCCAAAGTGCATACAAATATTGTATATATTTGTGCTAGAACATTGTTCCCTAGACCCAGATAAAACAATTTGGATTTTTATAACTATTTGTAAATTTGTTTGAAAAGTTTTTGAGTATATTTAAGACTTATACAAATAAATAAGTAATAAAGAAAAAGAAGAGCCAACGATCAGGACCAAATTGTCGTGGTTAGACATTTTTCCCTCACGTGCACCGAGTTGGCTTAGACTTTTCCTAAGCAAAAGAAAATTGGAAAAACAAAATAGAAAGAGAGGAAACGTGCACGTACATGAACGGCCATAGGCCAGCCACGTCCGGTGTGCACGCATGAAACGCGGCCGCACACGCAGGCCGGTACATCCAATCCTACCTGAGCTGGCCCTCTCTGTTCTTTTTTTTTCTAACGACCTGGTCTACCTTCGTTTTCATCCTCTTGTAGGAAACCAGCACGAACACGAGTTCATCCTAAACTGAACCAATCTCCAGAAAAATCGCCCTTCTTCATTCGGATTTCTTTACCCCTCGGTCACGAAAACTCCCCATAAATTGTCCCTCCTCCTTCTTGTCCGACTTTTGGCAAAAATATCCAACCTAGCCCGCCGACTCGAACGAAACAATTCTCGTCGGCAAGCTCCATTGCTGCAGCTCCAAGAACGACGATTCCATCGACTGCAGCAGTCTCCGATCTCCTCTCTTCCTTCAAACCTTTTTATTCTTGTCTTTCTGCCTTCCATTGACCTTTTCTCGACCGCAGGAGTTCGTCGAGTCCGTCACCGTTGCCCAATCTCCAGCCGGCCGTAGATGCGAGTGGGAGTGGCAGAAGAAGACCAATAGCCACATTCATGTGTCCGTCTCAATCTCATCATCGTCGTCCAAGCCTTGGAAAAATCCAGAGATCGCCGGAGTGTCACCTGCATGCACGTCCGATCCGCCGCCGACGACATCCGCTTCTACGAGTCATCATCTGCATGGTTACCTGTATTGCCGTTTGACCTGCGTGGTGAGTATAGCCTAATTCTTTTTTTGAGATGATGGTGGCGAGTACAGACTAGGTCAGTCGTAGCTAGATCTTACAGTACAGACTCAGCCTATCATGTCATGTCTTATTCTTTTTCTTTCACGCGTGTATACTATGATGATCAGATTCTGTTTTGGATAGACCGCACTAGTTCAAGCCATCGTCTTCAATCTTGCGGAGGAGGAGCCATACCCCAGCGACCACCGGGCGTGTCCTCATGTTCGCCGGAGCAACGGAGATCACCAGACCGTCGCATGCTTTGATAAACGCCTCAGTACATCAGATCTCTAAATGGTCTAAGTTAGTTGACAAATCGGTCATACCATGACATGGATGAAACGTGGCACTAAGTTTTTTTTTTGTTTAACCTGCACGCACACGTATATATTGTAGTATTAGCTCCAGATGGCATCTCAGATCAAAGCAAAATAATCTAGAACGCATGTCTAATAAAATCTGGATCGAGGTGCACGCCTGGCATGCTACTGTCTCATTTCGTTCACACGCGCGAGTTCTAAGTAAAAAAATACAAGGTATACTAGCTCCAGCTCGTGACCCAACTTATAAATACAATATCTTTCGATCTGTTGTTCCAAACCAGATGAATTTTATTGTGTTAGATTCGTAATTAAATTTCCAATCTAGTGACACTAAATTTCTGAATTATCAAATTTTTGAATCTGTTATTTAAATTTTGAATTTAAACCTTGTTTTGGCCATATCTTTCGATCCATAACCCTATTTAAGTCAAATCTTTTGCGTGGGGTTCGTAATTGAAGTATCCATCTTATATTAATCTCAAACCTTAAAAATATACATGTTTAGATCTATTCACTCGTAATATGAATCTAGCCTTTATTTGACCATAATATGAAAGCCACAATTCCTTTCGAACTAATCCTTTGCAAATTGGCCATAATCACACGCATAGAACAATATCAATATACTATTGTATATTAAACAAATAATGTGGATCTTGTTCACATGCTGCATGTTTTGATATTTGTTTACTTGCCACATTTTTTGGCTCTTTATTTCCGATGGAAGCTTATTTGTGTAATGTTTGAATATGTTAGATTTATTCGGAGTGCGCGAATGAGTTCTACGAATAAGTAATCCTCATCCAATTATACTAAGGCAAGTTACACTACGTGTTTATATTTATGTCCCAGTTTTGACTATGCATGTTTTGATCTTCAAATTCTGTAGTATGCATGTGTAGGATTTTGGTAGATTTTCTTAGTATTATTTTGCAAGTGCGGTTTTCTAGTATGCCATGAGTTTTCTTAATAGGTTCTCCCTGTTTTTGCTAAGTACTGCTTACTATGCTATATATATAAAGTATCGTTGGGGGGTTCGAAAGTCTAAAAATTTCCTAAGTATAAAGCTCTCTCGAGCGAACCTTTTCCTCTCAAAACCCCCTTCAAAATAAAACTAAGTTTTCTTCTGGGCGGAATGGTTGTCGGGTCAACGAGTGGAATTTGGTGGAGGACGGCCGCCCAGGAATCAAAGAAGTCTGCCATGTTTCAGAATTCAGAAGCTTCCAGTGCAACCACAATACATATGTGTTCTGTCTTGGCCTAGTACTTAGTAGAAAACCTCACCGAGGTACCAACATTTGGAGGTTCTTGGCACGGTTGGATCCAGATGGTAGAGGGGCTACTAAGGGAAAGCCTCGCTATGGTCTTGTCTGTAAAAGGACTTGATCGTGGATTGTGGGGAAAGTGCACAACCTCTCGAGAGTATTGCAATCTGATCGATCAGCCGAGTTCACGGAAAAGAACACTTTGAGCATCTGAAGGATGGAGCCTCTGAAGGATCTTCCTCTCTCTTTCCAAACTTAAAGTTTTCTGAAACCCCATGGCATGCATAATATCGCAAATGGGTGGGATTTTGGACTTGGTGAGTAATATCCAAGTGTTGGGTTGTTTGGGCACTTGGTGAGTAATATCCTCGTGTTCCATTCGACCCTATTTTACTTAAACAAATGTTTACAAAGTAGGGTAAAACTCTTCCTCTTTTCTTCTTACTTAGAGAAAGTTGGCTTTATGCAAATGAACCCCAAAGCCTACTCTAGCCTTGCATGTAGAGTTCGTCTTGTTCTTTCCTTGGTGTAATTTTCCAATACATTCAAAGTATTGACCAACTCGTTTGGATCCACGTTTCATGTGCAGAATTTGGAGATCGTTGAAAGGTGCCCTAGGATCGCCGGAATTCACTCAACATGCCTGTGGCATTGATGGGACTCCAAGTTGTATATATTTTGCTTCTGTTGTAATAATGTAAACTCTGGATTATTCGATTTATTCAATAAAGACTTGTGTTTTACATGATATTTCATCGACTATGAGTGCTAGCTAATGATCCAGGGACTAGCATGTTAATCACAGGGACTTAGGATCTTTATAGATCCAAGGTCACTACACCCAACATGCTATTTATCTTAAGGAGTATTTATTGTTTACTTTCTGCAAGCAATTACTATCTTCCACACAATACGGTTAGTCCTTTGTTTTCAGCTAAACCAGCGAGATTAACAACCTCACTGAAAGTTGGGGCAAAGTTCCGTGGTGTGTTGTGCAGGATTCCAAGTTGGAAACAACACCTTGGGGTTGTTTCGTTGCTCCTACTAGTTCGATAACCTTGGTTTCATAACTGAGGGAAACTTGTTGTTGTGCTCATCATACCTTCCTCTTGGGGTTCCCAATGAGCTCAACGTATCCTGAGCCATCAACGGTGCTCAACCTTTACTGGTGGCAGCCAAAATACGGCGTAGAGCACGGGCAAGGTAGAGCAGGAATAAGATACGAGAGACAACATGAAAGACAGACGACGAGGGGTAACCTCGGCAATGCCCATGGTTATGGACTTAGGGTTTTGAGGAAAAGAGAATGTTGAGGATTTCTTCGGCTGATCAGACAAACAAGGGAGTCGAAGTCATCTGATTATTGATTATTGGTGGACTATAAGGTTACAAATTGCTTAGGAGTTTTTCGGTACCTCCCCGCTGGCTCCTCCCAGCCTATATATAATAGGCTGGGTCCCGGAGCCATATACGGATAGGTTACAGATTTATGATTACAACACCAATTCAATGTCGGCTTATATTTCCTTATCTAGCAAAAACATTGACTTCCGTCGGATGCTTTCTGAGCCTTCCTATTTGGTCTTCATGGACCGTGAACCTTCATGTAGCTAGGTTAACCAAACATAAGCACCCGAATAATCATACCCATTGTTGGGTTCGCAGCATAGAAAACAAAAAAACTCCTACGATGGGAACTACTAAGCACCAAGATATGTCTACCTAAATACAAGCAACATGTGAATATACATCCATAGAGAACATACCCTTGAAGACCGACAAAGTGTAATAAGATGGGACTCGTAGATTATGTAGTCATTCGCTTGCCGACCTCAAGATCAAGAGGAAGTCCTAGCATCACAAATCAACAACACATCCATGATCGCACACATGTCCGATCCACCGAACAACCTATGCCTCCTTGCTCCAGCGATGCAGCGGAAGTAGCAACTCCTTCCAGATGAAAAGCCACCGGGAACATGTATCTCGCTAATCCGAGACCATGTGGGAATAATTCTAGAGAGGGAGAGAGATCCTTCACGAGGAGATGTGAGATGAGAGGAGGAGTGAGGGGCCTTTTATAAGGGAGAGGGGGAAGTCCCTCTCCATGGCCGGCGGCTAAGAGAGGTCCCCCACCTCTTCCACATTATGTGGTGGAGCCCCCACTCACATAAATTTGACTCCACACAAAATTCCACTCATCCCCATTAAATTTCCACCAAGTTTAATACAACTCTCATTTAATAAAACTCTTTTATTTATTTTATTCAGAATTTTGTTAATTCCTTTAATTAACAAACATTCACATAAAACCCCCTGCAATATTTCAATATCACATGCAGAACCAATTTTAGCAATTTCACCCGAAACAATTCTGGTGTCCATTGAAATAATTTCAGCGCTTTGCAATTCTTTTATCTGGAACACATTTGCTCCAAATGGTGTCGGTATCCCTTAAGTGTGTCACCCTATGGTTCACGAATAATGAAGACATGATCGAGACCCTTCTCCGATCAATAATCAGTAGCGGGACCTGCAGATCCATATTGATTCCTGATGTCTACGCACTTTTATTCTTGTAGACAGTTGTTGGGCCTCCAAGTGCAGAGGTTTGTAAAACAGCAGGAAGTTTTCCCTTAAGTGGATCACCCAAGGTTTATCGAACTTAGGGAGGAAGTGGTCAAAGGTATCCCCTCTCAAGCAACCCTGCAATCAAGATACAAGAAGTCTCTTGTGTCCCCAACACACCAATACACTTGTCAGGTGTATAGGTGGACTAGTTCAGCGAAGAGATAGTGAAATACAAGTGGTATAGATAATTATAAGTGGTAACGGTGATAGAAGATAGCTTGATGGCGTGGAAAAGACTAAAGTAAAACTGAAATAAAGATAGAAGCAAGCAAACATGTAATAGATCTAGTTGCAAACGATGTTTCATGTTGGGTCCGCAGCATAGAAAACAAAAAAATTCCTACGGTGTGAACTACACGCCAAGATCTATCTACTAGGTACAAAGCAACGGGTGGACATACATCCAACGAGAAATTACCCTCATAGACAACGAGATTTGTTAACGAGTAGGAACTCGTGGTTGATGTAGTCGTACACTTGCCGATCTCAAGATCGTGATGAAGTCCAGCAGTCCGCCCAAAGACGTCCATCGATCCAGCTCCAAAGACCACTGAAGTCCAGCACTGCAGCAGCGGCATCCGTGATCGCACACAAGTCCGGTACCCCGACAACCTCCATCCCTCACTCTAGCAAAGCAGCGGAAGCAACAACTACTTTCCAGATAAAGCCACCGGGAACATGTATCTCGCTAATCCGAGACCATGGGGGAATAATACTAGAGGGGGAGAGAGATCCTTCACGAGGAGGTGTGTGTGAGAAGTGAGGAGGGGGTGGCCTTTTATAGGAGGAGGGGGGGTGCCCCTCCTTCATGGCCGACGCATGGAGGAGGTGACTCTTCACCTCCTCCATTCATGTGGTGGTAACTCCCTCCACATAAATTTGCCCCTTCACATTCTCTTTTAAAGTCTCCACTTTAAATGCATTAAATTTCTCCAAATTTAATGCTCTCTCATTTAATAAAACTCTTTTATTATTTTTATTCAGAATTTTTGTTAATTACTTTAATTAACAAACATTCACATAAAAACCCCTGCAACATTTCAATATTACATGCAGAACCAATTTCAGCAATTTCACCCGAAACAGTTTCGGTGTCCATTGAAATAATTCCAGCGCTTTCTTAAATCTTTATCTGAAACATATTTGCTCCAAATGGTGTCGGTATCCCTTAAGTGTGTCACCCTATGGTTCGCGAATAATGCAGACATGATCGAGACCCCTCTCCGATCAATAATCAGCAGCGGGACCTGGAGATCCATACTGACTCCTACACATTCAACAATGACTTCTGTGATCATGAGAACCTTTAACGCTAGTAACTAAATCCTTTTGTCCCGCGATATATTACATGTCCGAGATTCGATCATCGGTATCTCCATACCTAGTTTGATCTTGTTACCGACATGCACTCTTTTCTCGTTCCCGTGATATAACATTCTAGTGATCACATCACTTGCTTGCAACCTATTTCAATGTGATATCACCGAGAGGGCCCAGAGTATATATATCCGTAATCGGGATGGACAAATCCCATTCTTGATCCATGAGCCTCAACATAACACCTTCGTAGCACTGAACCCACCTTTATAGTCACCCTGTTATGGTGTGATGTTTGATGTTATCAAGATACTCTTCCGGTGTTAGCAATTAACATGATCTCATGGTCTAAGGATAAAGATTACTTCGTATGATATTATAGCAATATAAACATAATGACTTTGATCGTAATGCTATACTTCGGATGAATGTTCATCACATCATTCCACCAATGGTGTGACCTTGTTATTAACAACATCCAATGTCCATGATCAGGAAACCTTGATCATCTTGTTAATCAACAAGCTAGTCTATAAGAGAGGCATAACTAGGAACCCTTTTTGTTTATTAAACACACATGTATTGATGTTTCTGATCAATACAATTCTAGCATGTAAAATAAACATTTATCATAAACATGGAATAAGATAATAACCACTTTATTATTGCCTCTCGGGCATATTCCCTTCAGTCTCCCACTTGCACTAGAGTCAATAATTTAGTTTGAAAAACTTTGCGTATTGAACACCTGTGGCTTTCTGGTGTTGCTTATACGCTATTGCTAGTGGTTAACATAATCTATGGATCTGAAAGTTTCAGGTCCGTGTGTATTTGCATGTCTCTGCGTCTCTACGCATCACTCATTCTCAAATGAGATGGCATTGTATAGATTTGGTCCTTTGGTGAGACCTTTAGTTCTGCTCGCTCAAAATATGTTGATATTATTGTCACACAATATATCTTCATAGTATTAGCCCACTTTGAACCACACCTAGTTTGATAACAAACTACTTAACACAAATGCCCTGCTTTGCTGCTACTATAGCAGTCATATACTTAGCCTTTTGTTGTAGTATCCGTCACAATGTCTCAACTTTGGAACTCATCCAAATCCATCATGGAACATCCTTTCCATTACATTGTGCCACCCATAGTCTAAATTGAGATAAATTTAATTTGTATCTTGTGACAAAACTAGTATCAATGTAACACTTTACAATGAACTATCTTTAACTATTTGTCACTTATACATTATATATTCTTAGTTCTTCCAAAGCTCATAAGAATATCTTTACTATTGTCCAATGATCATCTTATGAATCATTCTGGTATATGCTCATAACATTTAGAGCATAGGACATTCTCGATATATACATATCATGGTATAATCGATCAAAATCTTCATGTGATTTTACTCACCAAGTGTTGAAACACTTGAATTTTGATACAATCCTTTCCATGTAGCAAGAACCTTTCTTGTTGTTTCCATATTGAACCCTTTCAATATCTCATATATGTATGTCTGGCACAACCATATTAGCGCCTTAATCTATCCATATAGATATTGATGCCTAATATTTCGGGTTTGCCCAAGTCTTTCATCGAAATCTTATTTTAATGAAATTCTTAACTTGTGTCAATACAAGATACATCATTTCCAATCAACAATATGTCCTCTACATAATGTATTAGAAATATGTCTCAGCGCTCCCACTTATTTTCTTGCAAATGCAAGCATCTTCATCATCTCCGATGAATTTAAACTCTTTAACAGCTTCATCATGGTGAAGATTCCAACTCCGCTTATGCTTACTTCAACTATTGAAGTTTACATGCCCTTTAGCACCCTTTGAATTAACAAAACCCTTCGAACCATGTCATGTACATGTCCTAGGTTACCGTTCTATTAGAAGAACCTTGTTTTGTTTATTCAACTACCATATACCAAATTATATGTAGTGGTTGCTACATTAATCCGTCAAGACTATATATCGCTATGAAAGATCAAATCTTGTCATAGTCAACTCCTTGAACATTGTCGTAAACTTCTTTCCGACATGTCGACTATTTCATAGATGTTAAACATCCATGTCTTATTTCTTTATAGATCCAAATACGACCGATAGGCTTCACGCCTTTCCGGAGGGTCTTCCAAGTTCAGAAACTTGTTTTCTCGTGTATGGATACTATCACGGATTCTATGACTTCTAGTCATTTTATGGAGTCAGGGCCCATCATCGCTTCTTTGCATGTAGTCGGTTCATCATTGTCAAAACAATAACGACTTGCTTATCAAATCTTACTATTTGATTCTTACCGACCCACACGGTTCTATAGGAACTCTAATCTCCGAGATCACACCTTTTGTAATCACGAGAGCCATGAGCATTGTGGCCGCCACCGGGACACTTTCCGGCGCTGCGCTACTTAGCACATATAGCTAAGGTTCAACAACCTTATCAAAGTTCTATTGTCCTCCCACTTAACTTTTCACGGAAAATTCCTTCTCAAGAAACTTGACGTTTCAAGTAACAAACTCTTTTGTCCTCGGTGTTATGGAGAAATTCCCAACAAATTCTTTGGGATAACCTACAAACACGTGCTTATCCGACTTTGGTTGTAAACATTTTACTTATGCATAGCATACCAAAATTTAAGAAAAGACAATTCGGGTTTTATCCCAAACCATAACTCATATGGTGTCATTTCAATGGATCACGATGGTGCTCTTTTCAGTGTAAAAGCGGTAGTCTCTAAAGATTCAATCCTTCAAACATAATGGCAGTTTTATAAATGACACCCTTGATCTTACCATGTCAAACATGGTTTGATTTTATCTCTTGAATATGCCATACTCCTATGGTTTATCGGGAAACACAAATCATGGAACAATTCCTCAAGTCTTAGGTGTTTTTTCTAAACATGTATCTCAAATATCTTCCTTTATGATCGAATCATAAACTCTTTATTTTCTTGTTATAATGATTTTCCACTTCATCTTGAAAGTCTTTGAACAATTTTCAAATGTTTCATACTTCTTCCTTATTAAGTAAATATATAGATATATTCACTCAAATTTTCGGAGAAAGCATATGAAGCAAAAAGATCCATCGCATATGGCTACACATAATGGACTATGCACATCAGCATGCACAATTTCCAATAAGCTAGTCATCCGTTCCTCTCTGGCCTATGGACGGAGTTTCAATTATCTCGAGGAAAGTCTCACATGCGTCAATTAATCAAAATCAAAGACTCCAAAAATCCATCAACATGGAGTTTCTTCATGTTTTCTTTCAAATATAATTTAAACAGCGATGTCACTTCATAAGTGATCTTTCAATCATTTGTCTTGCGACATTTTAGCAATAGTGTTTATGGATGTGATTTCTCCCACTAAACTTGTAAAAGTTCATCAATTCTTTATGGAATACGGTAATTATTTGAACAACCATTGTTCTTGTAATACCGGAACAAAATAAAAATTATTAAAACAAATCTTGAAGGCTAGGTTTGACGTCAACGAAAAACACAATAACACTTTATTTGTTTTCGATGAACATCATCACTTATTCTCTTGCTAGTTACTTAGGCCATTGTAGTTCATGAATTGCGTTGTCCTATATGACACTTCATACCAACCAATTCGGTATCCAATACCGGTATCCAATACCTCAGAACCACATTGTTTAACAAGCAAGGAATACAACCATAACATGTATATCTTCTATATACCTAAGTTGGACATCTCCAACCTTTTCTTTTCTGCCAAATATTTTATAGATTCTCTTTCAGCAATTCTTTTTCTTTTAAAAGAATCTATCAACATCAATAGTGGTGTCATTCACATGACACATAGTACAAAGCGTATATAGTCAAACACTAATACCTTTGGACTTGCACTTTGAAGTGGATCACCATCATCAAATGTTTGGCATTCTTTCAAAAATCCATTCTTTTGTAATCTTTTAGTGTAGTATACATTTTACTTACATCTTCTATTCATCCTTATCATCACAACTTTCATGATCAAGCTACTATAGCGTATAAGGAAGAATGACGAGTATAATGTTAGTTCCCAAAAACCTTTTTGGGAGATCTGGATGCCTAGCATCTCCATCCTTTACAAATTCTCATACAATATGAGAACATGTATTTTGCTAAATTATACTCTTCCGTAATGCAACCAAAAACTTTGTTTCAGATATCACAATATCTTTCACACATGATGGTTTCTGAAACAATTCTTTCAGCTCCTAAATAACCTCAATATTAAAACAACTTTTGAATATCAAGAATCATGGAGGCAAACATGATACTTTAGATACTAACATTGGAATTCTTATTCTTGATTTAATACTACTTATTAAACTTCACGAAGTAAATAGAGTTTGCTGAAAGTTTGCAATAGGACTTATAAACTTTAAATTGACATTCAAAACAATACGATACCAATTCGTAAAGTAAATATCCAGAATTCTATAGTTCTATTATCTCAATTAAAACTAAGCATAAGGTAGTGAACAGACGCCAATGACTACAACAAATTATGCAAATTCACTTCGTTTAGTTTATGACAAATTGAGTTCGACTAATCCAAATTAGAAATGAACTCCCACTCAAAAACGACATCCCTCGTGCCTTTTTGGTGATTACATGAACCAAATCCACTACACCAAGTCCGATCATCACGTGAGTCGGTGTAGCTTCAAAGGCGAGCATCAATATGGTCATCACATCAACTATATGACTCATGCTTAATTTTAACCTTTCGGTATGTGTTCCAAGGCCATGTCTGTACATGCTAGGCTCGCCAAGTAAGAACCTTAGTATTCGCGTGTGTAAAACTGTCTTACACCCGTTGCATGAAAGCGTAGAGTTGAGAACACCCGATCATCACGTGATGTCTCGAAAACACGATCCATAGAACGGTGCATACTTAAGGAAGAACACATTTTATCTTGATATTTAAAAGAGGGATCATCTTACAATGCTACAGAAAGCGCCAAACTAGCAGTATAAGATGCTAACATCTAATGTGTAAAGTGAGATGATATGGTCCATGCATTTGATGTCTATCACTTGCATCGTGGTATGATCTCTATCATTCCTTTGTGTGTAAGGCCAAGGTCTATGGAACTTACACGTTGAGTGTGTTGTAAGAGTATCTATCATACATCTACTTACAACAATACCATATCAATACACTAGCCCAGCAACGATCTAAACTAGACGCCTCTAATTTATCCATTGCAAGTTTTACGTGGCTTAGGGCTTTCGGAGATAGAACCGTTCTTACCTATGAACATGAACCACAACGAGGATAACCAAGTTATTAGCAACTCGTTGTAAATCAGATATTGACTATAGTAGGAGAGACAGATACCCGCCAGCCACTTATGCAAAACAAGTTGCATGTCAGTCGTGGAACCGGTCTCATGTACGATGACATGTAAGGTTGGTCCGGGCCGCTTCATCCCACTATGCCACCAATATCCAAAGTTCATAGAAGATGCAATAACATGATCATCATCGCCCACATATAAACATATGTGTACTACCCGTGCAAAGCACCTACGCATAGATCAGGCTCTGATACCACTGTTGGGTCCGCAAAGATAGAAAACAAAAAAATTCCTACGGTGTGAACTACACGCCAAGATCTATCTACTAGGTACAAAGCAACGGGTGGACATACATCCAACGAGAACTTACCCTCATAGACAACGAGCTTTGTTAACGAGTAGGAACTCGTGGTTGATGTAGTCGTACACTTGCCGATCTCAAGATCGTGATGAAGTCCAAAGCAGGTCCGCCCAAAGACGCCCATCGATCCAGCTCCAACACTACAAGTCCAGACCGCAGCAGCGTGCATCCGTGATCGCACACACATCCGGTACCCCAACAACCTCCGCCCGCTCCAAAGAAAGCAGCGGAAGCAGCAACTCCTTTCCAGATAAAGCCACCGGGAACATGTATATCGCTAATCCGAGACCATGGGGGAATAATACTAGAGAGGGAGAGAGTCCTTCACGAGGAGGTGTGTGTGAGAAGTGAGGAGGGGGTGGCCTTTTATAGGAGGAGGGGGGTGCCCCTCCTTCATGGCCGGCGCATGGAGGAGGTGACTCTTCACCTCCTCCATTCATGTGGTGGTAACTCCCTCCACATAAATTTTCCCCTTCACATTCTCTTTTAAAGTCTCCACTTTAAATGCATTAAATTTCTCCAAATTTAATGCTCTCTCATTTAATAAAACTCTTTTATTATTTTTATTCAGAATTTTTGTTAATTACTTTAATTAACAAACATTCACATAAAACCCCCTGCAACATTTCAATATTACATGCAGAACCAATTTCAGCAATTTCACCCGAAACAGTTTTGGTGTCTATTGAAATAATTCCAGCGCTTTCTTAAATCTTTATCTGAAACATATTTGATCCAAATGGTGTCGGTATCCCTTAAGTGTGTCACCATACGGTTTGCGAATAATGCAGACATGATCGAGACCCCTCTCCGATCAATAATCAGCAGCGGGACTTGGAGATCCATACTGACTCCTACACATTCAACGATGACTTCTGTGATCGTGAGAACCTTTAACGCTAGTAACTAAATCCCTTTGTCCCGCGATATATTACATGTCCGAGATTCGATCATCGGTATCTCCATACCTAGTTTGATCTCGCTACCGACATGCACTCTTTTCTCGTTCCCGTGATATAACATTCTAGTGATCACATCACTTGCTTGCAAGCTATTTCAATGTGATATCTCGCCAAGCTTCTGAAAAAGAAGTTGCAACTTGTTGATATGGGTATCCTATCAATCCTATTAAGCCATGTGCCTGGTCTCACATACACCCACCCTTTAGAAGATCGATGCCCTCATCGATCAAGCACACCCCAGGAACGTTCCCTCTTGGCACGCTCATGCGTCCGGTGTCAAACATGTGCCATGTCGTGTCCACTCCAGGCCACACGCGCCATGCTCCACATGTCCCGCCACTAACCCACACACACCCATTTAACCGTGAGGTCAGCTCTGATACCACTTTTAACACCCCGTCCACTCCTGGGCCCGCGGGGTGTCACTCCTGGCAGCTTAATAGGATATCTAGACTGGCCCCACAGACCAACACTAGTCTTTTCTGTGCAGTTTGTCCTCACTCGTGCGCACCCGGTTACCCACTTCCCGGTCAGTCACCCATCCTAGAATTGCTCTAGGCCAAGCACACCTAACCTTAGAGTTCTTTTCGAATGAGCTTCCGAAAAAGAAGTTGCAACTTGTTGATATGGGTATCCTATCAATCCTATTAAGCCATGTGCCTGGTCTCACATGGAAAAATCCCATTCTTGATCCATGAGCCTCAACATAACACCTTCGTAGCACTGAACCCACCTTTATAATCACCCTGTTACGGTGTGACGTTTGATGTTATCAAGGTACTCTTTCGGTGTTAGCAATTAACATGATCTCATGGTCTAAGGATAAAGATTACTTCGTATGATATTATAGCAATATAAACATAATGACTTTGATCGTAATGCTATACTTCGGATGAATGTTCATCACATCATTCCACCAATGGGGTGACCTTGTTATTAACAACATCCAATGTCCATGATCAGGAAACCTTGATCATATTGTTAATCAACAAGCTAGTCTTTAAGAGAGGCATAACTAGGAACCCTTTTTGTTTATTAAACACACATGTATTGATGTTTCCGACCAATACAATTCTAGCATGTAAAATAAACATTTATCATAAACATGGAATAAGATAATAACCACTTTATTATTGCCTCTCGGGCATATTCCCTTCATTTCAATGCTTAGAAACAAGGCCTAGGGATCATACTTTCACTAGTGAACACTCTCATATAAATATCATCTCTTTATGATACTACTCTCCGGTTGGACACTCTAATCCATGGTAGGGCTATAACAGCACACCTCAAAGTCCGCTTTCCCCATCTAGATAACCCCACACTGTCACCTTGAGCTCTAGATGGTTCCAACAAACACCACAATTTCATAAAGACATCCAATACCAAATATAACTCATAACAAGTATTTGAAATCTCTAGCCTAAGTGCCACCATGGTGTGCACACTGTCAACTTCACACACATGGGGAGAGAGAGATCTATTAAAGCACTTGAGTAGCAAGGTAGATCTATAGATTACAAGCTCATGATCTCAATAAGATCATACATAGAGAGAGCGAGATGAACGCATAGCTACCGGTAGAACCCTTAGCCTCGAGGAAGAACTACTCCCTCCTCATCATGGGAATCAGCAACGGTGATGGAGATGGTGGTGGATATCGATGCAGATGGCTCCGGGGGCACTTCCCTGTCCCGGCAGGGTGCCGAAACAGAGACTTTCTGTCCCCCGAATCTCCCCTTCGATGGCGGCGGCGCTACGGAACTTTTCGTGGATTTCTGATTGACGATCTAGGGTTTTTGCCTCGGGGGAGATATATAGGCAAAAGAGGCAAGGTCGATGGCCGGCCAGGGGGCCCACACCATGCCCTAGCGCGGCCAAGGGGGACCCGCGCCTAGGGGTGGTGTGGCCACCTTTTGGCCCCTCTCCGACTCTCCTTCTGGCTCCGTGAGTCTTCCGGGAAAATAACAACTTTGGCTTTTGTCCGGTCCAATTCTCACAATATTCATTTTCTGACTTTCCTGGAACCAAAAACAGCAGAAAACAGGCAACTGGCACTGTGGCATCTTGTTAATCGGTTAGTCCAAGAAATCAAATGAAAAGTACTCCAAAGTTGGAACAAACACAAGAAAGTAGATAAAACCAAGCATGGAACATCAAAAATTATAGATACATTTGCAATGTATGAATTCCCACACTTTCAACAATGACTTTTGTGATCGTGAGAACCTTTAACGCTAGTAACTAAATCCCTTTGTCTCGCGATATATTACATGTCCGAGATTCGATCATTGATATCTCCATACCTAGTTTGATCTCATTACCGACATGCACTCTTTTCTTGTTCCCGTGATATAACATTCTGGTGATGACATCACTTGCTTGCAAGCTATCTCAATGTGATATCACCGAGAGGGCCTAGAGTATATCTATCCGTCATCAGGATGAACAAATCCCACTCTTGGTCCATGAGCCTCTACATAACACCTTTGGAGTATCTGAACCCACCTTTATAGTCACCATGTTACGGTGTGACGTTTGATGTTATCAAGTTACTCTTCTAGTGTTAGTGATTGACATGATCTCATGGTCTAAGGACTAGAATTACCTTGTATGATGTTATAGCAATTTAAACACAATGACTTTGATCATATTGCTATACTTCAGATGAATGTTCATCACATCATTCCACCAATGTTGTGACCTCGTTATTAAAAACATCCAATGTCCATGATCCGGAAACCTTGATCATCTTGTTAATCAACGAGCTAGTTTATAAGAGAGGCATAACTAGGAACCCATTATTTGTTTATTAAACACACATGTATTAATGTTTCCAATCAATACAATTTTAGCATGCAAAATAAACATATATCATATACTTGGAATACGATAATAACAACTTTATTATTTCTTCTCAGGGCATATTCCCTTCAGTCTCCCACTTGCACTAGAGACAATAATATAGTTTACATAGTGATAAATCTAACAACCATGGAGTTCTAGTGTTGATCATGTTTTGCCCTAGGGAGAACTTTAGTCAACGGATCTGCTACATTAAGGTCCGTGTGTACTTTACAAATCTTTATGTCTCCATCCTTGACATGCTCGCGGATGGAGTGAAACCGGCGCTTAATATGCTTGGAATTATTGTGAGACCTTGGTTCCTTGGAATTGGCTATGGCTCCATTATTGTCACAATAGATCACCATTGGGTCCAACACACTAGGGACCACACCTAATTCAGTAATGAACTCCTACATCCAAACCACTTCTTTCGCTGCTTCTGAAGCAGCAACATATTCCTCCTCCGTTGTTGATCCCGCCACCATAGGTTGTTTGGAGCTCCTCCAACTAACTACTGATCCGTTCATGAGAAATACATATCTGGATTGAGACTTCGAGTCATCCGGATCGGTGTCAAAGCTAGCATTGACATAACACTTAGCGACCAACTCTTCTTCACCTCCGTACACAAGAAACATTTCCTTAGTTCTTCTGAAGTACTTAAGGATATTCTTGGCAGCTATCTAGTGTTTCGAACCTGGATCAGATTGGTACCTACTAGTCAAACTAATAGCATGTGCCACATCCGATCTTATACATATCATGGCATACATTATCGAGCCTATGGATGATGCATAGGGGATCTTATCCACTATCTCTCATTCTTCCGCCATAGCCGGACTTTGAGTCTTACTCAATCTCTTGCCTTGCAACATAGGTAAGAACCCCTTCTTACTTTCGTCCATTTTAAACTTCTTTAAAATCTTATCAAGGTATGTAATTTGTGATAGCCCAATTAGGTGTCTTGATCTATCTCTATACATCTTAATGCCTAATATATATGATGCTTCACCAAGGTCCTTCATCGAAAATTTGCTATTTAGATAATTTTTAACACTGTTTAAAAGATCTATATCATTTCCAATTAATAATATGTCATCCACATATAATAATAGAAATTCCACATTGCTCCCACTCACTTTCTTGTAAATACAAGCCTCTCCATAAGTTTGGACAAATACAAACTATTTGATCACCTCATCAAAGTGGAGATTCCAACTCCTGGATGCTTGCTTTAGTCCATAGATGGATCGCTGAAGCTTGCATACCTTATCAGGATCCTTAGGATTGACAAAACCCTTTGGTTGTATCATATACAGCTCTTCTTCAATATTACCATTGAGGAACACAGTTTTGACATCCATCTACCATATTTATAATTGAAATATGCAGCAATTGCTAACATAATCCTAACCGACTTTAGCATTGCTACAGGAGAGAAAGTCTCATTGTAGTCAACTCCTTCAATTTGTCGAAACCCCTTTGTGACAAGTAGAGCTTTATAGATGGACACATTACCATCAGCATCAGATTTCTTCTTGAAAATCCATTTATTCTCAATGGCCTTTCGGTCGTGAGGTAAGTCCACCAAGGTCCAAACCTGGTTTTTGTACATGGATCCCATCTCGGATTTCATGGCTTGTAGCCATTTGTTGGAATATAGGCTCATCATCGCTTCTTCATATGTCGCAGGGTCATCAATTCCATCTACCATGAAATTCACGACAGGATTCCATATAGTTTAGGAGCTGCACGTGTCCTGCTTGACCTGCGAGGTTTGGTAGTGTCCTCTTTCGGAGTTTCATGATCTTTATCATTATTTCCTTCTTCATTCGGTGAAGTCAACTCTGGAATAATTTTCGACGTTGCGCCACTCGTCGTTTCATGAAGAGAAGGTTCAATAACCTCTTCAAGTTGTACCTTCCGACCACTCACACCTTTCGCGAGAAACTCTTTCTCTAGAAAGGATCCATTCTTGGCAACGAAAACATTGCCTTCTGATCTGTGATAGAAGGAATACCCAATTGTTTCTTTAGGGTATCCTATGAAGACACATTTTTCCGCTTTGGGTTCGAGTTTATCAGGCTGAAGTTTCTTCACACAAACATCGCATCCCCAAACTTTAAGAAATGATAGCTTAGGTTTGTTTCCAAACCACAAGTCATAGGTGTCTTTTCAACGGATTTAAATGGTTCCTGATTTAAAGTGAATGCAGCGGTTTCTAGTGCATAACCCTAAAATGACAGTGGCAAGTCAGTCAAAGACATCATAGATCGAACCATATCCAATAAAGTACGATTACGATGCTCCAACACACCATTATGTTGTGGTGTTCCGGTAGGCGTGAGTTGTGAAACTATTCCACACCCTCTCATATGTGTGCTAAACTCGTAACTTAGATACTCACCTCCACGGTCGGACCATAGAAATTTGATCTTTCTATTACGATGATTTTCCACTTCACTCTGAAATTCCTTGAACTTTTCAAAGGTTTCAGACTTGTGTTTCATCAAATAGATATACCCATATCTACTTAAATTATCCGTGAAAGTAACAAAGTAACGATATCCACCACGCGGCGACACACTCATTGGACCACATACATCAGTATGTATGATTTCCAATAAATCTGTTGCCCTCTCTATTGTACCGGAAAACGGGGTTCTAGTCATCTTGCCATAAGGCATGGCTCACATGTATCAAATGATTCAAAATCAAGTGATTCCAAAAGTCCATCATGATGGAGCTTCTTCATGCTTTTTATGCCAATATGACCTAGACGGCAGTGCCACATATATGCAGATATATCATTATCAAGTTTAATCCTTTTAGCATCAAAATTATGAATATATGTATCACTACTTTCAAGATTTAACAGAAATAAACCATTCATCACAGGTGCATGACCATAAAAGATATTATCCATATAAATCGAACAACCATTGTTTTTGGATTTATACGAATAAGCACTTTGCAATAAACACGATCTAGATACAATGTTCATGCTTAGTGCAGGCACCAAATAACAATTATTCAGATTTATAACTAATCCTGATGGCATATGGAGAGGCAACATTCCGACGGCCATCACATCAACACTTGAACCATTGCCGACATGCATCGTGACCTCATCCCTTGCTAGTTGTCGCTTGTTCCGCAGCCCCTGATTCGAGTTACATATATTAACAACTGAACATGTATCAAACATCTAGGTGTTATTGCGAGTACTAGTAAAGTACACATCAATAACATGTATATCACATATACCTTTGTTTGCCTTGCCAGCCTTCTTGTCTGCCAAATACTTGGGGTTGTTGCGCTTCCAATGGCCAGGCCCCTTGCAATAATAACACTCAATATCAGACTTAGGGCCAGCTCGGGATTTCTTTTCAGGCGCAGCAACAGATTTGTCGCCCTTCTTTCCCTTATGTTTACCCTTCTTGTCTTTCTTGAAACCAGTGGTCTTATTAATCATCAACACTTGATGTTCTTTCTTGATCTCCACTTCAGCAGTCTTAAGCATTGACAGAAGCTCTGGGAGAGACTTCTTCATGCCTTGCATGTTATAGTTCATCATGAAGCTCTTGTAGCTATGTGGGAGAGATTGGAGAACATGATGTATGCCTAAGTAAATGGGGATCGTTATTCCTAAGGACACACGCTTATCGGTGTACCCAGACATTTTGAGTACATGCTCACTAAGGGAGTTGTTCTCTTCCATCATGCAGCTAAAGAACTTTTAAGAAGCATCATAACTCTCTACGGAAGCATGGGTATCTAAAAACATTTTCAATTCACCCATGGTATCAAAGGCATCGCCATTTTCGAAACATTTTCGAAGTTCTGGCTCTAGCCCATATAGTATGCCGCAATGAACTAAATTTTGGTCCTCCTGACGAGTCAAATTGACATTGTATTCTTTGTCATGGGCATCAGGAGATGGTGGGGGGCATAACAGCGCTTCTAGCACATATTGCTTTTGTGCAACAGTGAGCAGAATCCTTAGATTCAGGACCCAGTTGGTAAAGTTGCTACCATTTGTCGCAAGTTTCTCTTTCTCCATGAACACATTGAAATTAAAAGTAGGTGGTGCCATCTACAACAGAATTTTTAAAATTCATTAGACTAAGTTTATGATAGATCAACTTCAACTAATCCAAAGTACGAATGAACTCCCACTCAAAAACAACATTCCTCACGTCTTTTTGGTGATTACATGAACCAAATCCACTACACCAAGTCCGATCATCACGTGAGTCGGTGTAGCTTCAAAGACGAGCATCTATATGGGCATCATATCAACTATATGACTCATGCTTAATCTTTTGGTCCATGTTCCTATTGGGTTCGCAGCATAGAAAACAAAAAATTCCTACAATGTGAACTATACGCCAAGATCTATCTACTAGATACAGAGCAACGGGTGGATATACATCCATGAAGAACTTACCCTCGAAGACAACGAGTTTTGTTAACGAGTTGGAACTCGTGGATGATGTAGTCGTACACTTGCCGATCTCAAGATCGTGATGAAGTCCAGCAGGTCCGGTTCTAGCACGTCCTTCAGATCTAGCTCCAGCAAGTCCAGCACCACCAAGTCTAGCACCGCAAAGCAGCGGTGCATCCGTGATCGCACACACGTCCGGTACCCCGACAACCTCCGTCCCTCTCTCCAGCAAAGCAGCGGAAGCAGCAACTTCTTTCCAGATAAAGCCATCGGGAACATGTATCTCGCTAATCCGAGACCATGGGGGAATAATACTAGAGGGGGAGAGAGATCCTTCACGAGGAGGTGTGAGTATGAAGGTGTGAGAGGGGGGCCTTTTATAGGAGGAGGGGAGGGTACCCCTCCCCATGGCCGGCGCCCCAAGGGGTGACCCCTCACCTTCTCATTCATGTGGTGGTAACTCCCTCCACATAAATTTTCCCCTTCACATTCTCTTTTAAAGTCCCCACTTTAAATGCATTAAATTTCTCCAAATTTAATGCTCTCTCATTTAATAAAACTCTTTTATTAATTTTATTCAGAATTTTGTTAATTACTTTAATTAACAAACATTCACATAAAACCCCTGCAACATTTCAATATTACATGCAGAACCAATTTCAGCAATTTCACCCGAAACAGTTTTGGTGTCTATTGAAATAATTCTAGCGCTTTCTTAAATCTTTATCTGAAACATATTTGCTCCAAATGGTGTCGGTATACCTTAAGTGTGTCACCCTACGATTCACGAATAATACAGACATGATCGAGACCCCTCTCAGATCAATAATCCGAAGCGGGACCCGGAGATCCATACTGACTCCTACACATTCAACGATGACTTCTGTGATCGTGAGAACCTTTAACGCTAGTAACTAAATCCCTTTGTCCCACGATATATTATATGTCCGAGATTCAATCATCGGTATCTCCATACCTAGTTTGATCTCGTTGCGACATGCACTCTTTTCATGTTCCTGTGATATAACATTCTAGTGATCACATCACTTGCTTGTAAGCTATCTTAATGTGATATCACTGAGAGGGCCCAGAGTATATCTATCCATCATCAGGATGGACAAATCCCACTCTTGATCCATGAGCCTCAACATAACACCTTCGTAGTACCGAACCCACCTTTATAGTCACCCTGTTACGGTGTGACGTTTGATGTTATCAAGATACTCTTCCGGTGTTAGCAATTAACATGATCTCATGGTCTAAGGACTAAGATTACTTCGTATGATGTTATAGCAATATAAACATAATGACTTTGATTGTAATGCTATACTTTGGATGAATGTACATCACATCATTCCACCAATGTTGTGACCTCATTATTAACAACATCCAATGTCCATGATCAGGAAACCTTGATCATCTTGTTAATCAACAAGCTAGTTTATATGAGAGGCAGTACTAGGAACTTTGTATTTTGTTTATTAAACACACATGTATTAACGTTTCCAATTAATACAATTATAGCATGCAAAATAAACATTTATCATAAACATGGAATAAGATAATAACCACTTTATTATTGCCTCTCGAGCATATTCCCTTCAGTCTCCCACTTGCACTAGAGTCAATAATCTAGTTTGTAAACTTGTATATACAACACCTAGGTGTTGCTTATATGCTATTGCAAGTGGTTAACATAATCTATGGATCTGACAGTTTCAGGTCCGTGTGTATTTGCATGTCTCTGCGTCTCTACGCATCACTCATTCTCAAATGAGATGGCATTGTATAGATTTGGTCCTTTGGTGAGACCTTTAGTTCGTTCGGCTCAAAATATGTTGATATTATTGTCACACAATATATCTTCATAGTATTAGCCCACTTTGAACCACACCTAGTTTGATAGCAAACTTCTTAACACAAATGCCCTCCTTTGCTGCTACTATAGCAGTCATATACTTAGCCTTTTGTTATAGTATCCGTCACAATGTTTCAACTTTGGAACTTATCCAAATCCATCATGGAACATCCTTTCTATTACATTGTGCCACCCATAGCCTAAATTGAGATAAATTTAATTTGTATCTTGTGACAAAACTAGTATCAATGTAACACTTTACAATGAACTACCTTTAACTATTTGTCACTTATACATTATATATTCTTAGTTCTTCCAAAGCTCATAAGAATATCTTTAATGTTGTCCAATGATCATCTTATGAATCATTCTGGTATGTGCTCATAACACTTAGAGCATAGGACATTCTGGATATATACATATCATGGTATAATCGATCAAAATCTTCATGTGATTTTACTCACCAAGTGTTGAAACACTTGAGTCTTGATACAATCCTTTCCATGCAGCAAGAAACTTTCTTGTTGTTTCCATATTGAACCCTTTCAATATCTCATATATGTATGTCTGGCACAACCATATTAGCGCCTCAATCTATCCATATAGATATTGATGCCAAATATTCCAGGTTTGCCCAAGTCTTTCATCGAAATCTTATTTTAATGAAATTCTTAACTTGTGTCAATACAAGATACATCATTTCCAATCAACAATATGTTCTCTACATAATGTATTGGAAATATGTGTCAGCGCTCCCACTTAATTTCTTGCAAATGCAAGCATCTTCATCATCTCCGATGAATTTAAACTCTTTTAATAGTTTCATCATGGTGAAGATTCCAACTCCGCTATGCTTACTTCAACTATTGAAGTTTGCATGCCCTTTTAGCACCCTTTGAATTAACAAAACCCTTCGGACTGTGTCTTGTACACATCCTAGGTAACCATTCTATTAGAAGAACATTTTTTTGTTTGTTTAACTACCATACATCAAATTATATGTAGTGGTTGCTACATTAATCCGTCAAGACTAAATATCGCTATGAAAGATCAAATCTTGTCATAGTCAACTCCTTGAACATTGTCGTAAACTTCTTTCCGACATGTCGACTATTTCATAGATGTTAAACATCCATGTCTATTTCTTTATAGAGCCAAACACGACTGATAGGCTTCACACCTTTCCGGAGGGTCTTCTAAGGTCAGAAAATCGATTTCTCGTGTATGGATACTATCACGGATTCTATGACTTCTAGTCATTTTATGGAGTCAGGGCCCATCACCGCTTCTTTTCATGTAGTCGGTTCATCATTATCAAAACAATAACGACTTGCTTATCAAATCACACTATTTGATTCTTACCGACCCACACGGTTCATTAGGAACTCTAATCTCCGAGATCACAACCTTTGTAATCACGAGAGCCATGAGCATTGTGGCCGCCACCGGGATACTTTCCGTTGCTGCGCTACTTAGCACATATAGCTAAGGTTCAACAACCTTATCATCCTCCCACTTAACGTTTCACAAAAAATTCCTTCTCAAGAAACTTGACGTTCCAAGTAACAAACTCTTTTGTCCTCGGTGTTATGGAGAAATTCCCAACAAATTCTTTGGGATAACCTACAAAGACGTGCTTATCCGACTTTGGTTGTAAACATTTTACTTATGCATAGCATACCAAAATTTAAGAAAAGAAAATTCGGGTTTTATCCCAGACCATAACTTATATGGTGTCATTTCAACGGATCACGATGGTGCTCTTTTCAGTGTAAAAGCGGTAGTCTCTAAAGCTTCAATCCTTAAAACATAATGGCAGTTTTATAAATGACACATTTGATCTTACCATGTCAAACATGGTTTGATTTCATCTCTCGAATATGCCATACTCCTATGGTTTATCGGGAAACACAAATCATGGAACAATTCCTCAAATCTTAGGTGTTTTGATAAACCTATAACTCAAATATCTTCCTTTATGATCGAATCATGAACTCTCTATTTTCTTGTTACAATGATTTTTCACTTCATCTTGAAAGTCTTTGAACAATTTTCAAATGTTTCATACTTCTTCCTTATTAAGTAAATATATAAATATATTCACTCAAATTTCTGGAGAAATCATATGAAGCAAAAAGATCCATCGCATATGGCTACACAAAATGGACTATATACATCAATATGTATAAGATACAATAAGTTAGTCATCCGTTCCTCTTTGGCCTATGGACAGAGTTTCAATTATCTCGAGGAAAGTCTCAAGAGCGTCAATTGATCAAAATCAAAGACTCCAAAAATCCATCAACATGGAGTTTCTTCATGTTTTCTTTACAATATAATTTAAACAGCGATGTCACTTCATAAGTGATCTTTCAATAATTTGTCTTGCGACATTTTAGCAATAGTGTTTATGGATGTGATTTCTCCCACCAGACTTGTAAAAGTTCATCCATCCTTTATGGAATATGGTAATTATTTGAACAACCATTGTTCTCATAATACCGGAACAAAATAACAATTATTAAAACAAAGCTTGAAGGTTAGATTTGACGACAACGAAAAAACACAGTAACACTTTATTTGTTTTCGATGACATCATCACTTATTCTCTTGCTAGTTACTTAGGCGATTGCAGTTCATGAATTGCGTTGTCCTATAGGACACTTCATACCAACCAATTCGGTATCCAATACCGGTATCCAAATACCTAAGAACCACATTGTTTAACAAGCAAGGAATACATCCATAACATGTATATCTTCTATATACCTAAGTTGGACATCTCCAACCTTTTATTTTCTGCCAAATATTTTATAGATTCTCTTTCAACAATTCCTTTTCCTTTTAAAAGAATCTATCAACATCAATTGTGGTGTCATTCACATTACACATAGTACAAAGCGTATATAGTCAAATACTAATACCTTTGGACTTGCAGTTGGAAGTGAATCACCATCATCAAATGTTTGGTATTCTTTCAAAAATCCATTCTTTAGTAATATATTAGTGTAGTAAACATTTTACTTACATCTTCTATTCATCCTTATCATGACAACTTTCATGATCAAGCTACTATAGCCTGTAAGGAATAATCGCGAGTATAATGTTAGTTCCCAAAACCTTTTTGGGAGATCCGGATGTTTAGCATCTCCATCCTTCACAAATTCTCATACAATATGAGAACATGTATTTTGCTAAATTATACTCTATCATAATGCAACCAAAAACATTGTTTCAGATATCACAATATCTTCACACATGATGGTTTCTGAAACAATTTTCAGCTTCTATATAATCTTGATATTAAAACAACTTTTGAATATCAATAATCATGGAGGCAAACATGATACTTTAGATACTAACATTGGAATTCTTACTCTTGATTTAATACTACTTATTAAACTTCATGGAGTAAATAGAGTTTGCTAAAAGTTTGCAATAGGACTTATAAACTTTAAATTGACATTCAAAACAATACGATACCAGTTCGTAAAGTAAATATCCAGAATTATATAGTTCAATTATATCAATTAAAACTAAGCATAAGGTAGTGAACATAGGCCAATGACTACAACAAATTATGCAAATTCACTTTGATTTAGTTTATGACAAATTGAGTTCGACTAATCCAAATTAGAAATGAACTCCCACTCAAAAACGACATCCCTCGTGCCTTTTTGGTGATTACATGAACCAAATCCACTACACCAAGTCCGATCATCACGTGAGTCGGTGTAGCTTCAAAGGCGGGCATCAATATTGGCATCATATCAACTATATGACTCATGCTTAACCTTTTGGTCCATGTTTCGAGGCCATGTCTGTACATGCTAGGCTCGCCAAGTAAGAACCTTAGTACTACGCGTGTGTAAAACTGTCTTGCAGTCGTTGTATGAAAGCGTAGAGTCGAGTACACCCGATCATCACATGATGTCTCGAAACACGATCTATAGAATGGTGCATACTTAAGGAAGAACACATTTTTATCTTGATCTCTAAATGAGGGATCATCTTAAAATGCTCCTAAAATGCCAAATTAGCAATATAAGATGCAAACATCTAATGTGTAAAGTGAGATGATATGGTCCATGCATTTGATCTCTATCATATGCATCATGGTATGATATCTATCATTCCTTTGTGTGTAAGGCCAAGGTCTATGGAACTTACACGTTAGGTGTGTTGTAAGAGTATCTATCATACATCTACTTACAACATTACCATATCATGACACTAGCCTAGCAACGATCTAAACTAGACGCCTCTAATTTATCCATTGCAAGTTTTACGTGGCTTAGGGCTTTCGGAGATAGAACCGTTCTTACCTACGAACATGGAACCACAACGAGGACAACCAAGTTATTAACAACTTGTTGTAAATCAGATATTGACTATAGTAGGAGAGACAAACACCTGCAAGCCACTTATGCAAAACTAGTTGCATGTCAATCGTCGAACCGGTCTCATGTACGATGACATGTAAGGTTGGTCCGGGCCGCTTCATCCCACTATGCCACCAATATCCAAAATACATAGAAGATGCAATAACATGATCATCATCGCCCACATATAAACATATGTGTACTACCTGTGCAAAGCACCTACGCATAAATCAGGCTCTGATACCACTGTTGGGTTCGCATCATAGAAAACAAAAAAAATTTACGATGTGAACTATACGCCAAGATTTATCTACTAGATACAGAGCAACGGGTGGATATGTTGGGTCCACGGCATAGAAAACAAAAATTTTCCTACGGTGTGAACTACACGCCAAGATCTATCTACTAGGTACAAAGCAACGGGTGGACATACATCCAGCAAGAACTTACCCTCGTAGACAACGAGCTTTGTTAACGAGTAGGAACTCGTGGTTGATGTAGTCGTACACTTGCCGATCTCAAGATCGTGAGGAAGTCCAGCAGGTGCGGCTCTAGCACGTCCATCAGATCCAGCTCCAGCAGCACCAAGTCCAGCACCGCAAAGCAGCGGTGCATCCGTGATCGCACACACGTCCGATACCCCGACAACCTACATCCCTCGCTCCAGCAAATCAGCGGAAGCAACAACTCCTTTCCAGATAAAGCCACCGGGAACATGTATCTCGCTAATCCGAGACCATGGGGGAATAATACTAGAGGGGGAGAGAGATCCTTCACAAGGAGGTGTGAGTGAGAAGTGAGGAGGGGTGGCCTTTATAGGAGGAGGGGGTGCCCCTCCTTCATGGTCGGCGCATGGAGGGGGTGACCCTTCACCTCCTCCATTCATGTGGTGGTAACCCCTCCACATTAAAATGCCCCTTCACATTCTCTTTTAAAGTCTCCACTTGAAATGCATTAAATTTCTCCAAATTTAATGCTCTCTCATCTAATAAAACTCTTTTATTATTTTTATTCAGAATTTTGTTAATTACTTTAATTAACAAACATTCACATAAAACCCCCTGCAACATTTCAATATTACATGCAGAACCAATTTCAGCAATTTCACCCGAAACAGTTTCGGTGTCTATTGAAATAATTCCAGCGCTTTCTTAAATCTTTATCTAAAACATATTTGCTCCAAATGGTGTCGGTATCCCTTAAGTGTGTCACCCTACGGTTCGCGAATAATGCAGACATGATCGAGACCCCTCTCCGGTCAGTAATCAGCAGCGGGACCTGGAGATCCATACTGACTCCTACACATTCAACGATAACTTCTGTGATCGTGAGAACCTTTAATGCTAGTAACTAAATCCCTTTGTCCCGTGATATATTACATCTCCGAGATTCGATCATCGGTATCTCCATACCTAGTTTGATCTCGTTACCGACATGCACTCTTTTCTCGTTCCCGTGATATAACATTCTAGTGATCACATCACTTGCTTGCAAGCTATTTCAATGTGATATCATCGAGAGGGCCCAAAGTATATCTATCCGTCATCGGGATGGACAAATCCCACTCTTGATCCATGAGCCTCAACATGACACCTTCGTAGCACTGAACCCACCTTTATAGTGACCCTGTTAGGGTGTGACGTTTGATGTTATCAAGATACTCTTCCGATGTTAGCAATTAACATGATCTCATGGTCTAAGGATAAAGATTACTTTGTATGATGTTATAGCAATATAAACATAATGACTTTGATCGTAATGCTATACTTCGGATGAATGTACATCACATCATTCCACCAATGGTGTGACCTTGTTATTAACAACATCCAATGTCCATGATCAGGAAACCTTGATCATCTTGTTAATGAACAAGCTAGTCTATAAGAGAGGCATAACTAGGAACCCTTTTTGTTTATTAAACACACATGTATTGATGTTTCCGATCAATACAATTCTATCATGTAAAATAAACATTTATCATAAACATGGAATAAGATAATAACCACTTTATTATTGCCTCTGCATATTCCTTCAGTCTCCCACTTGCACTAGAGTCAATAATCTAGTTGAAAAACTTTATGTATTGAACACCTATGGCTTTCGGTGTTGCATATACGCTATTGCTAGTGGTTAACATAATCTCCGGATCCGATGCTTCAGTCCGTGTATTTGCATGTCTCTGCCTCTACGCATCACTCATTCTCAAATGAGATGGCATTGTATAGATTTGGTCCTTTGGTGAGACCTTTAGTTCTGCTCTCAAAATATGTTTATATTATTGTCACACAATATATCTTCATAGTATTAGCCCACTTTGAACCACACCTAGTTTGATAACAAACTACTTAACACAAATGCCCTCCTTTGCTGCTACTATAGCAGTCATATACTTAGCCTTTTGTTGTAGTATCCGTCACAATGTATTAACTTTGGAACTCATCCAAATCCATCATGGAACATCCTTTCTCTTAATTGTGCCACCCATAGTCTAAATTGAGATAAATTTAATTTGTATCTTGTGACAAAACTAGTATCAATGTAACACTTTACAATGAACTACCTTTAACTATTTGTCACTTATACATTATATATTCTTAGTTCTTCCAAAGCTCATAAGAATATCTTTACTATTGTCCAATGATCATCTTATGAATCATTCTGGTATATGTGCATAACATTTAGAGCATAGGACATTCTGGATATATACATATCATGGTATAATCGATCAAAATCATCATGTGATTTTACTCACCAAGTGTTGAAACACTTGAGTCTTGATACAATCCTTTCCATGCAGCAAGAACCTTTCTTGTTGTTTCCATATTGAACCCTTTCAATATCTCATATATGTATGTCTGGCACAACCATATTAGCGCCTTAATCTATCCATATAGATATTGATGCCTAATATTCCGGGTTTCCCCAAGTCTTTCATCGAAATCTTATTTTAATGAAATTCTTAACTTGTGTCAATATAAGATACATCATTTCCAATCAACAATATGTCCTCTACATAATGTATTATAAATATGTCTCAGCGCTCCCACTTAATTTCTTGCAAATGCAAGCATATTCATCATCTCCGATGAATTTAAACTCGTTTAACAGTTTCATCATGGTGAAGATTCCAACTCCGCCATGCTTACTTCAACTATTGAAGTTTACATGCCCTTTTAGCACCCTTTGAATTAACAAAACCCTTCGGACCATTGCATGTACATGTCCTAGGTTACCGTTCTATTAGAAGAACCTTGTTTTGTTTATTCAACTACCATATACCAAATTATATGTAGTGGTTGCTACATTAATCCGTCAAGACTATATATCGCTATGAAAGATCAAGTCTTGTCATAGTCAACTCCTTGAACATTGTCGTAAACTTCTTTCCGACATGTCGACTATTTCATAGATGTTAAACATCCATGTCTTATTTCTTTATAGATCCAAACACGACCGATAGGCTTCACGCCTTTCCGAAAGGTCTTCCAAGTTCAGAAACTTGTTTTCTCGTGTATGGATACTATCACCGATTCTATGACTTCTAGTCATTTTATGGAGTCAGGGCCCATCATCGCTTCTTTGCATGTAGTCGGTTCATCATTGTCAAAACAATAACGACTTGCTTATCAAATCTTACTATTTGATTCTTACCGACCCACACGGTTCTATAGGAACTCTAATCTCCGAGATCACACCTTTTGTAATCACGAGAGCCATGAGCATTGTGGCCGCCACCGGGACACTTTCCGGTGCTGCGCTACTTAGCACATATAGCTAAGGTTCAACAACCTTATCAAAGTTCTATTGTCCTCCCACTTAACTTTTCACAAAAAATTCCTTCTCAAGAAACTTGAGTTTCAAGTAACAAACTCTTTTGTCCTTGGTGTTATGGAGAAATTCCCAACAAATTCTTTGGGATAACCTACAAAGATGTGCTTATCCGACTTTGGTTGTAAACATTTTCCTTATGCATAGCATACCAAAATTTAAGAAAAGACAATTCGGGTTTTATCCCAAACCATAACTCATATGGTGTCATTTCAATGGATCACGATGGTGCTCTTTTCAGTGTAAAAGCGGTAGTCTCTAAAGCTTCAATCCTTAAAACATAATGGCAGTTTTATAAATGACACCCTTGATCTTACCATGTCAAACATGGTTTGATTTTATCTCTCGAATATGCCATACTCCTATGGTTTATCGAAAAACACAAATCATGGAACAATTCCTCAAGTCTTAGGTGTTTTTGCTAAACATGTAACTCAAATATCTTCCTTTATGATCGAATCATAAACTCTTTATTTTCTTGTTACAATGATTTTCCACTTCATCTTGAAAGTCTTTGAACAATTTTCAAATGTTTCATACTTCTTCCTTATTAAGTAAATATACAGATATATTCACTCAAATTTTCGGAGAAAGCATATGAAGCAAAAAGATCCATCGGATATGGCTACACATAATGGATTATGCACATCAGCATGCACAATTTCCAATAACCTAGTCATCCATTCCTCTCTGGCCTATGGATGGAGTTTCAATTATCTCGAGGAAAGTCTCACATGCGTCAATTGATCAAAATCAAAGACTCCAAAAATCCATCAACATGGAGTTTCTTCATGTTTTCTTTCAAATATAATTTAAACAGCGATGTCACTTCATAAGTGATCTTTCAATCATTTGTCTTGCGACATTTTAGCAATAGTGTTTATGGATGTGATTTCTCTAACTAGACTTGTAAAAGTTCATCCATCCTTTATGGAATACGGTAACTATTTGAACAGCCATTGTTCTCATGATACCGGAACAAAATAACAATTATTTAAGCAAATCTTGAAGGCTTGGTTTGATGACAACGAAAAACACAATAACACTTTATTTGTTTTCGATGAACATCATCACTCATTCTCTTGCTGGTTACTTAGGCCATTGTAGTGCATGAATTGCGTTGTCCTGTATGACACTTCATATCAACCAATTCGGTATCCAATACCAGTATCCAATACCTAAGAACCACATTGTTTAACAAGCAAGGAATATAGCCATAACATGTCTATCTTCTATATACCTAAGTTGGACATCTCCAACCTTTTATTTTCTGCCAAATATTTTATAGATTCTCTTTCAGCAATTCCTTTTCTTTTAAAAGAATCTATCAACATCAATAGTGGTGTCATCAACATAACACATGGTACAAAGCGTATATAGTCAAATACTAATACCTTTGGACTTGCACTTTGAAGTGGATCACCATCATCAAATGTTTGGTGTTCTTTCAAAAATCCATCCTTTACTAATCTATTAGTGTAGTAAATATTTTACTTACATCTTCTATTCATCCTTATCATGAAAACTTTCATGATCAAGCTACTATAGCCTATAAGGAAGAATCGCGAGTATAATATCAGTTCCCAAAACCTTTTTGGTAGATTCAGATGCCTAGCATCTCCATCCTTCACAAATTCTCATACAATATGAGAACATGTATTTTGCTAAATTATACTCTATCATAATGCAACCAAAAACATTGTTTCAGATATCACAATATCTTTCACACATGATGGTTTCTGAAACAATTTTCAGCTCCAACATAATCTTGATATTAAAACAACTTTTTGAATATCAATAATCATGGAGGCAAACATGATACTTTAGATACTAACATTGGAATTCTTACTCTTGATTTAATACTACTAATTAAACTTCATGGAGTAAATAGAGTTTGCTGAAAGTTTGCAATAGGACTTATAAACTTTAAATTGACATTCGAAACAATACGATACCAGTTCGTAAAGTAAATATCCAAAATTCTGTAGTTTTATTATCTCAAATAAAAACTAAGCATAAGGTAGAAAACGAATGCCAATGACTACAACAAACTATGCAAATTCACTTTGATTTAATTTATGACAAATTTGGTTCGACTAATCCAAATTCAAAATGAACTCCCACTCAAAAACGACATCCCTCGTGCCTTTTTGGTGATTACATGAACCAAATCCACTACACCAAGTCCGATCATCATGTGAGTTGATGTAGCTTCAAAGGCGAGCATCTATGTGGGCATCATATCAACTATATGACTCATGCTTAACCTTTTGGTCCGTGTTCCGAGGCCATGTCTGTACATGCTAGGCTCGCCAAGTAAGAACCTTAATACTCGCATGTGTAAAACTATCTTACACCCGTTTGTATGAAAGCGTAGAGTCGAGTACACCCGATCATCACGTGATGTCTCGAAATACGATCCACAAAACGGTGCATACTTAAGGAAGAACACATTTTTATCTTGATATATAAAAGAGGGATTATCTTACAATGCTACAGAAAGCGCCAAACTAGCAGTATAAGATGCTAACATCTAATGTGTAAAGTGAGATGATATGGTCCATGCATTTGATCTCTATCACTTGCATCGTGGTATGATCTCTATCATTCCTTTGTGTGTAAGGCCAAGGTCTATGGAACTTACACGTTGAGTGTGTCGTAAGAGTATCTATCATACATCTACTTACAACAATACCATATCAATACACTAGCCCAGCAACGATCTAAACTAGACGCCTCTAATTTATCAATTGCAAGTTTTACGTGGCTTAGGGCTTTCGGAGATAGAACCGTTCTCACCTACGAACATGAACCACAATAAGGATAACTAAGTTATTAGCAACTCGTTGTAAATCAGATATTTACTATAGTAGGAGAGACAGACACCCGCCAGCCACTTATGCAAAACAAGTTGCACGTCAGTCGTGGAACCGGTCTCATGTACGATGACATGTAAGGTTGGTCCGGGCCGCTTCATCCCACTATGCCACCAATATCCAAAATACATAGAAGATGCAATAACATGATCATCATCGCCCACATACCAACATATGTGTAATACCCGTGCTAAGCACCTACGCATAGATCAGGCTCTGATACCACTGTTGGGTCCGCAGCATAGAAAACAAAAAAATTCCTACGGTGTGAACTACACGGCAAGATCTATCTACTAGGTACAAAGCAACGGGTGGACATACATCCAACGAGAACTTACCCTCGTAGACAACGAGCTTTGTTAACGAGTAGGAACTCGTGGTTGATGTAGTCGTACACTTGCCGATCTCAAGACCACGAGGAAGTCCAGCAGGTCCAGCTCCAGCACATCCATCAGATCCAGCTCCAGCAGCACCAAGTCCAGCACCGCAAAGCAGCGGTGCATCCGTGATCGCACACACGTCCGGTACCCCGACAACCTCCGTCCCTCGCTCCAGCAAAGCAGCGGAAGCAGCAACTCCTTTCCAGATAAAGCCATCGGGAACATGTATCTCACTAATCCAAGACCATGGGGGAATAATACTAGAGGGGGAGAGAGATCCTTCACAAGGAGGTGTGAGTGAGAAGTGAGGAGGGGGTGGCCATTTATAGGAGGAGGGGGGGTGCCCCTCCTTCATGGCCGGCGCATGGAGGGGGTGACCCTTCACCTCCTCCATTCATCTGGTGGTAACGCCTCCACATTAAAATGCCCCTTCACATTCTCTTTTAAAGTCTCCACTTTAAATGCATTACATTTCTTCAAATTTAATGCTCTCTCATTTAATAAAACTCTTTTATTATTTTTATTCAGAATTTTGTTAATTACTTTAATTAACAAACATTCACAGAAAACCCCCTGCAACATTTCAATATTACATGCAGAACCAATTTCAGCAATTTCACCCGAAACAGTTTCCGTGTCTATTGAAATAATTCCAGCGCTTTCTTAAATCTTTATCTAAAACATATTTGCTCCAAATGGTGTCGGTATCCCTTAAGTGTGTCACCCTACGGTTCGCGAATAATGCAGACATGATCGAGACCCCTCTCCGATCAATAATCAATAGAGGGACCTGGAGATCCATACTGACTCCTACACATTCAACGATGACTTCTATGATCGTGAGAACCTTTAATGCTAGTAACTAAATCCCTTTGTCCCGTGATATATTACATCTCCGAGATTCGATCATCGGTATCTCCATACCTAGTTTGATCTCGTTACCGACATGCACTCTTTTCTCGTTCCCGTGATATAACATTCTAGTGATCACATCACTTGCTTGCAAGCTATTTCAATGTGATATCACCGAGAGGGCCCAAAGTATATCTATCCGTCATCGGGATGGACAAATCCCACTCTTGATCCATGAGCCTCAACATAACACCTTCGTAGCACTGAACCCACCTTTATAGTCACCCTGTTACGGTGTGACATTTGATGTTATCAAGATACTCTTCCGGTGTTAGCAATTAACATGATCTCATGGTCTAAGGATAAAGATTACTTCGTATGATGTTATTACAATATAAACATAATGACTTTGATCGTAATGCTATACTTCGGATGAATGTTCATCACATCATTCCACCAATGGTGTGACCTTGTTATTAACAACATCCAATGTCCATGATCAGGAAACCTTGATCATCTTGTTAATCAACAAGCTAGTCTATAAGAGAGGCATAACTAGGAACCCTTTTTGTTTATTAAACACACATGTATTGATGTTTCCGATCAATACAATTCTAGCATGTAAAATAAACATTTATCATAAACATGGAATAAGATAATAACCACTTTATTATTGCCTCTCGGGCATATTCCCTTCAGGATATACATCCATCGAGAACTTACCCTCGAAGAAAACGAGTTTTGTTAACGAGTTGGAACTCGTGGATGATGTAGTCGTACACTTGCCGATCTCAAGATCATGATGAAATCCAGCAGGTCCGGCTCCCGCACGTTCTTCAGATCCAGCTCCAGCAAGTCCAGCACCACCAAGTCCAGCACCGCAAAGCAGCGGTGCATCCATGATCGCACACACGTCCGGTACCCCGACAACCTCCGTCCCTCGCTCCAGCAAAGCAGCGGAAGCAGCAACTTCTTTCCAGATAAAGCCACCGGGAACATGTATCTTGCTAATCCGAGACCATGGGGGAATAATACTAGAGGGGGAGAGAGATCCTTCACGAGGAGGTGTGAGTATGAAGGTGTGAGAGGGGGGCCTTTTATAGGAGGAGGGGAGGGTACCCCTCCCCATGGCCGGTGCCCCAAGGGGTGACCCCTCACCTTCTCATTCATGTGGTGGTAACTCCCTCCACATAAATTTGCCCCTTCACATTCTCTTTTAAAGTCCCCACTTTAAATGCATTAAATCTCTCCAAATTTAATGCTCTGTCATTTAATAAAACTCTTTTATTAATTTTATTCAGAATTTTGTTAATTACTTCAATTAACAAACATTCACATAAAACCCCCTGCAACATTTCAATATTACATGTAGAACCAATTTGAGCAATTTCACCTGAAACAGTTTCGGTGTCTTGAAATAATTCTAGCGCTTTCTTAAATCTTTATCTGAAACATATTTGCTCCAAATGGTGTCGGTATCCCTTAAGTGTGTCACCCTACAGTTCGCGAATAATGCAGACATGATCGAGACCCCTCTCAGATGAATAATCAGAAGCGGGACCTAGAGATTCATAGTGACTCCTACACATTCGACGATGACTTCTGTGATCGTGAGAACCTTTAACGCTAGTAACTAAATCCCTTTGTCTCACTATATATTACATGTCCGAGATTCGATCATTGGTATCTCCATACCTAGTTTGATCTCGTTGCCGACATGCACTCTTTTCTTGTTCCCGTGATATAACATTCTAGTGATCACATCACTTGCTTGCAAGCTATCTTAATGTGATATCACCGAGAGGGCCCAGAGTATATGTATCTGTCATCGGGATAGACAAATCCCACTCTTGATCCATGAGCCTCAACATAACGCCTTCGTAGTACTAAACCCACCTTTATAGTCACCCTATTACGGTGTGACGTTTGATGTTATCAAGATACTCTTCCGGTGTTAGCAATTAACATGATCTCATGGTATAAGGACTAAGACTACTTCGTATGATGTTATAGCAATATAAACATAATGACTTTGATTGTAATGCTATACTTCGGATGAATGTTCATCACATCATTCCACCAATGTTGTGACCTCGTTATTAACAACATCCAATGTCCATGATCAGGAAACCTTGATCATCTTGTTAATCAACAAGCTAGTTTATATGAGAGGCAGTACTAGGATCTTTGTATTTTGTTTATTAAACACACATGTATTAACGTTTCTAATTAATACAATTATAGCATGCAAAATAAACATTTATCATAAACATGGAATAAGATAATAACCACTTTATTATTGCCTCTCGGGCATATTCCCTTTAGTTCCGAGGCCATGGTTATACATGCTAAGCTCTCCAAGTAAGAACATTCGTACTCGCGTGTGTAAAACTGTCTTACACCCGTAGTATGAAAGCGTAGAGTCAAAAACACCCGATCATCACGTGATGTCTTGAAACGACGGACTTCCTCAACGGTGTGTACTTAAGGAAGAACACACTTTATCTTGATATCTAAATGAGGTATCATCTTATAATGCTACTAAAGCACCATACAAGAAATATAATATGCAAACATCATATGCATAAAGTGAAATGATATGGTTATTGCACTTGATCACTATCATGTGTATCATGGTATAATCTTTATCATTCCTTTGTGTGTAAGGCCAAGATCTATGGAACTTATACGTTTAGGTATGCTATAATTTCCAAGAGTATCAACTATACTTCAAATTATAACATTACCATATCGTGACACTAGCCCAGCAACAATCTAAACTAGATGCTTCTAATTTATCAATTACAAGTTTTACATGGCTTAGGGCTTCCGAAGATAGAACTGGTCTTACCTACGAACATGGAACCACAACGATGATAACCAAATTTTAGAAAATCGTTGTAAATTATATATTTACTAAAGTAGGATAGACATACACTTGCTAGCCACTTATGCAAAACTAGTTGCATGTCAAGCGTGGAACAGGTATCATGTGCAAGCACATGTAAAGTTAGTTCGGGCTGCTTCATCCCACTATGCCACCAATATCCAAGATACATATAAGATGCAATAACATGATCATCATCGCCCACATACTCTTATGTGTTCTACCCATGCAAAGCATCTACGCATAGATCAGTCTCTGATACCACAGTTGGGTTCGCAGCACAGAAAACAAAAAAAATTCTATGATGGGAACTATTAAGCACCAAGATCTATCTACCTAGATATAAGTAATGGGTGAATATACATCCATAGAGAACATATCCTTGAAGACTGACAAAGTTTAACGAGATTGGACTCGTGGATGATGTAGTCGTTCGCTTGCCGATCTCAAGATCAAGAGGAAGTCCTAGCACCACAAATCAGCAGCGCATCCGTGATTGCACACACGTCTAGTCCACCGAACAACCTCCGCCTCCTCGCTCCAGCGATGCAGCAGAAGCAGCAACTCCTTCTAGATGAAAAGCCACCGGGAACATGTATCTCGCTAATCCGAGACCATGGGGGAATAATTCTAGAGTGGGAGAGAGATCCTTCACGAGGAGGTGTGAGATGAGTGGAGTGAGGGGCCTTTTATAGGGGAGAGGGGACAACCCCTCTTCATGGCCGGGGGCCAAGAGAGGTTCCCCCACCTCTTCCACATTCATGTGGTGGAGCTCCCACTCATATAAATTTGGCTCCACTCAAAATTCCACTAATCCCCATTAAATTTCCACCAAATTTAATCCAACTCTCATTTAATAAAAATCTTTTATTTATTTTATTCAGAATTTTAACAAACATTCACATAAAACCCCCTAATATTTTAATATCACATGCAGAACTAATTTCAGCAATTTTACCCGAAACAATTCTGATGTCCATTGAACTAATTCCAACGCTTTGCAATTCTTTTATCTAAACACATTTGCTCCAAATGGTATTGGTATACCTTAAGTGTGTCACCCTATAGCTCGTGAATAATGCAGACATGATCGAGACCCTTCTCCGATCAATAATCAGTAACGGGACCTAGAGATCCATACTGATTCCCACACATTCAACGATGACTTCTGTGATCGTGAGAACCTTTAACGCTAGTAACTAATCCCTTTGTCTCACGATATATTACATGTCTGATATTTGATAATCGGTATCTCCATACCTAGTTTGATCTCGTTATCGACATGCACTCTTTTATCGTTCCCGTGATACAACATTCTAGTGATCATATCACTTGCTTGCAAGCTATCTCAATGTGATATCACCGAGAGGACCCAGAGTATATCTATCCATCATCGGGATGAAAAAATCCCACTCTTGATCCATGATCCTCTACATAACACCTTCAGAGTATCTGAACCCACCTTTATAGTCACCCTGTTACGTTATGACATTTGATGTTATCAAGTTACTCTTCTAGTGTTAGTGATTGACATGGTCTCATGGTCTAAGGAGTAGAATTACTTCATATGATTTTATAGCAATTTAAACACAATGACTTTGATCATATTGCTATACTTCGGATGAATATTCATCATATCATTGTGACCTCGTTATTAACAACATCCAATGTCCATGATCACGAAACCTTGATCATCTTGTTAATTCAACGAGCTAGTTTATAAGAGAGGCATAACTAGAAACCCTTTATTTATTTATTAAACACACATGTATTAATGTTTCCATTCAATACAAGTATAGCATGCAAAATAAACATCTATCATATACTTGGAATATAATAATAACAACTTTATTATTGCCTCTTAGGGCATATTCCCTTCACCCATGCGAGACGAGATGCGCCGTTGTTCACTAGAAAGTCGGCGTCGTTAGCTCCCGCGATGAAGAGAAGGAGGCGTCGCACATGGAGGTGGTCTGGGGTTAGGTATTGCGAGCAAGATGAGGATCGGGTGGGGACGACTGTGTGCTTGGACTGGGCCACATTGTTTGATTCTTTTGTTTAATTTATATATATTGGCTATATCGTTCCATAATTGAGCTGAGATAAAATATGCGAGACACGGGGGGTATCGCTAGAAAAACGCCTTTGCGAAGGTCTATTCTCGTGCACGCAAGCGCTTCTCTATATGACACATGCCGCGTTCGTAGAAAATAAGCTTCCGATCTGTACATGCGGTTCCTAGTTCAATTAGCATGTACATGTGTCCGTTTTTTCTTTTTTCACGCTTTCTACGGCTCGGCTTCGCCTCGAATCAAGGCGTCCACGGCGCAACAAATTTTCATAAACATCTTTAAGGGGGTGCATTGATCGCAGCACTTGTTTGTCATTCCCTGAATTTGTCGTAGAGCCCGTTAGTCGTTACCCCAATTTGTCATGGTGCGTTTTACGGCTCAGCTTCGCCTCGAATCAAGGCGTCTACGACACATCAAAGTATAGAAGTAGAAGTGTACTAAGAGGCAAAGTACCGGTACTATAAGTATATGCAGATCCAAAGTACGTGAAAGTACAATTATGCTCACAAACAAAGTACATCGAAAGTATAACTGTACTCAAAGTTGAAATACACGAAAATACAACTCTACTCATAACCGAAGTACACGAAAGTATAAATATACTAGTAGTCAAAGTACGCGGAACAACGATTGTATTAAGAGGTAAAGTACATAAAAATACAAGTATATGCATATCCAAAATACGCGGAAGTATAATTATGCTCATAGAAGAAGTACAACGGAAGTATAACTATACTCAAAGTGGAAATACACGAATGTACAACTTTACTCAGAAATGAAGTACGTGAAAGTACAAATATACTAAAAGTAAAAGTAAGCAGAATAGCAACTCTATTAAGAGGAAAAGTACACGAAAGTACAAGTATATGCCGATCCAAAGTACTTGAAAGTACAATTATGTTCATAGACAAAATATATAGGAAATATAACTATAGTCAAAGTCGAAATATATGAAAGTACAACTCTACTCATAGCCAAAGTACGTGAAAGTACAAATATACTAAGAGTCGAAGTACGCAGAACAACAACTGTATTAAGAGCCAAAGTACACATAAGTACAAATATACTCAAAGTCGAAGTACACGAAGGTACAAATATACTCAGAGCCAGGTACATGAAAGTACTACTGTACTAAAAGCCAAAGTACTGAAAAGTTTAAGTGTACTCACTGTTAAAGTACGTGAAAGTACAAGTGTGTAATAATCCAAGTACAAAATACACTAAGAATCCAAAGTACAAAAAATACAGAACTAAAGTAATCTAAAGTATGGATGCAATGGTTTTAAAAGTAAAAAAAATTGTCCGAACCTATCAACATGGATCTAGTTTTAAACCTCTCGACACGAGGACCTCAAAATTGAAAGCAGTTCGTAACTTAGACAGAAGGTTCTTAACAAAATTGAAAGGGAAAATTTGTATTCTCGTCTTCCTGTATCTCCCTCTCTCTCATCCTAATCCAACTTTCATTCTGGTTGCGACACTTGGCAAGCATGTAGAGCCCCACTAGAAGGACCGCGCGAAGTAGAAGAAGCCACTTGGCGTGAGGAGGAGGCGTGAGATTTTCCGTTAGCGAA
Source organism: Avena insularis (assembly GCA_023614405.1). Taxonomy (NCBI): domain Eukaryota; kingdom Viridiplantae; phylum Streptophyta; class Magnoliopsida; order Poales; family Poaceae; genus Avena; species Avena insularis. The sequence goes on along the minus strand of CM042686.1, from coordinate 478,199,262 downwards.
GGTCGGCCTTTTTTAGGATTTCCGCGAGACAGGTCGTGACTTCAGCTAATGGGCTACCCTATTAGTTGGGCTAATCTAACAGATTAGTCGGTTCCTCGATTAATACAGTTATCTATATCCCATGACATAGACAACCGAACTAAGTTTGGTTTTCCACATTTAGGAACCGTGGGAGCAATCAAACTAATCGTTTTCAGTCATCTCGGTCTCGGTTCGAGTTAATGCAGGGTCGATTTTTGCTCCTTGGTTTATTTTCCCACCCCTACTTAGAGGTACGACGTTGGATTATTTTAGTTGGCAGAGAGACAATGGAGGAAGATAAGTATGTCTTCTCTTAGCTAAGGGATGATCCCTTAGAGAATTGTCGAGCCCTAGTTGCTCCAATCGACCGTAGTTGGTCTGGGTCCGGTTATAAGAGCCTCTCTAGCAGATACCGCATCCCGTGGTACTACAAAACATGGATTCGGTGTACTGCAAAGCCTTTTTTTGAAAAATGTCGGTGCAGAACAAACACCACATATACAACAAAGCAAAATATACTCTCGAATATTCGGTCATCTTCTTTCTCTCGCTCACAAAACGCTCAATGCAGCTCGTCGCGGTGGGTGCGAGAGGAGGCACGCGGACCACCGACGCGGGAGGAGGTGTCTGGACCACTAGCGTGGGAGGACATGCACGGAGCACCGATGCGGGAGGACGTGCACGGACCATCGGAGCCACGCAGGCGAGGTCGCGCAGGTGAGGGAGGAGGTGCGCAGACCACTGGAGCCACGCAGGCGAGGTCACACGGGTGCGGGAGAGCACGTCGCGCGCATGTTCCTGCTCGGAGCAGTGAGATGCGGCCTCCTCTTCCGACGGCGGCGGCACACAAGCTCGTGACTCGGAGCTCCCACCGCGGCACGGAGAAATGCTAGCTACGCATGGAATCAAATAGTCTCGTCGTGAATACAAGATTGATGCTTGAATCAAGGCTCCCTGCCATTGAATCAAGCTCGGAGGGCGGCGATGGTGGTGCTGTCGGAGGCGGACGAGAGCAGTTGGTGGTGTATTTTCGGTGGAGGAAAGCATTGAACGCTTTGCAGTTTACTTTAAAATAGACTCCCAAAATGGATATATGGGGATCATGCGAGTTGATAACCGTAAAAAATTGTGTTTTTGATAGTTTTGCGGTATCTGTTCTGGCCAATTTTTTTAGCCTTTTTGGGACCAAAACTGCATATTTTGCGGGTCTGACTAGATATGCGGTATCTGCCAGAGATGCTCTAAAAGCAGCTCTAACTGAGCCTATATTTTTCGAACTGAAAACCCGAAGTACAGGCGACTGAAAACCAAATTTCACAAGTCAGAAATTGTCAGTGCAGAACAGTGACTATAAATCGGAACTGCAAGTTTTGGCCTCTGATTCATACATAAATTGGCATAGTTTTAGCAACGAATCATAAGCAACCCGATGGGGGACATCTACTACAGGGCATCATCATGTCCTAGACCAAAAATGAACCCATCTTCCTCATCGACGGGGTTTGCAGGGCGCAACGGCATTGTGGCGGCGAGGACCTCACTTTTCAGTGAGGCCGATGAGGTCGCCGAACTCGACCTTGACGATGGCGGCCGCGCTGTTGTTGGCGTGTGCAACTTCCCTCTTCCCGGCCTCGCGTGCTTTGATGAGCCTGATGGCCTGGTGCTGCTCGGCCCGCTCGATCTCGAGCTCGGACTCGCACAACATGATCTCCAAGGAAATACACTCCTTGTCACTATCGTGGGATTAGTCTGCCGTGCCGACAACGGTAGCAGGAGGAGGGGACAATGAGCTGAACCCGTCAAAGGAGGGAAGGGAGAGAGAAGCGGGGTCGCATGAGGATTCCTCCTTGGTGTGCGTGTACCTAGCGACGATCTGTTCGCGGTGTCGAGTGTCCCTTGCTGCTAGCTGTTGGGGGATACCCCCGGGTAGGGTCACGCTGGGTATAAAGGCCATGTCAGCCGAGGTACAGCAAGGTCAAAGCGTATGCTGGCCGAGTCACCTCAAGGAAGACTAACTTATGGAGTGATCCGACCCAAATGGTATTCGTCTAACCTTATCCCGGCCGACATATAGGATACGTCGGCTAGTCTTTTCCAACTCGTTTGCAAGTACCCTCGTGGCTGAGTTAGCCAGGCGCTAGCCGGGTTATCACTTAGCTTACAAGAGAAGGAAGGAATCTCGCTAGTCAAAAGTTGGTCTCTGTCCACTATAGCATGAGCAAAGCGGACAGAGGGAAGGACCAGCGGGGCATGGCCGACAAGGATGACGTAGCCAATGTTGGCTGACGCCACCAGGGTCGATGCTGAAACGAGGCAGAGGGGCTCATAGAGGCTTATGCCTAGAGTCCAGACCAGCCTGTTAAAGGAATAAATAAGCATCTAGCTTTACCAAGGGGTATATTTGGGGAATATGCCTCCACGTATGCCCTAGATTTGTAACCTAGGCTCCCCTATATAAGGAGTATCAGGGCCTCCATAGAGAGGGTCGACCATTGTTGGCTCAAAATATATTCAAGCTCGTTGGGGAACCCCAAGAGGAAGGTATGATGAGCACATCAGCAAGTTTTCCCTCAGTTATGAAACCAAGGTTATCGAACTAGTAGGAGAAAGAAAACACCTCCAAGGTGTTGTTTCCAACTTGGAATCCTGCACAACACAACCACAAAACTTTGCCCCCAACTTACAGTGAGATTGTCAATCTCACCGGTTTTGCTGAAAACAAAGGATTAAACATATTGTGTGGAAGATAGTAATTGCTTGCAGAAAGTAAACAGAAAACCATAAATAATAGATTGTAGATTGATAGTAAAAGAAAGGACCGGGGTCCATAGTTCACTAGTGGTGATTCTCCTTAAGATAGATGACATGTTGGGTGAACAAATTACAGCGGGGCAATTGACAAACATCGAGAAAGCATACATGCATATACTAATCATCTTGACTCCTATGAGATTTGATTGGGCATTACAACATTATACATAGATCGTCATCCAACTGCATCTATGACTAATAATCCACCTTCAGATTATCATCCGAACCCCCTCCAGTATTAAGTTGCAAGCAACGGATAATTGCATTACGAATTGCGTGTAAAGTAAACAATACAATTGTTCTATGAACAAAGGATTGTTGTTTTCTCCCTAGTAGCAACAACACATCTAGTACCTTAGAGATTTCTGTCACTTCCCAGATTACCAGAGGCATGAACCCACTATGAAGCATAAATACTAACTCTTGGAGTTGCTAGCATCTACTTGGGCAAGATAGCTACTAACAACGGAAAGCATGCAAGATCACAAATAACAAAGACATGATAGAATTAATAATCAATCTGAAATAGCATCTGAATATCCATCGGATCCCCGCAAACACAACATGCGGAATTACAAATAGATGATCTCGATCATGAATGGAGCTCACAAGATCTAAACATGATAGCACAAAGGAGGAGAACCAGCCATCTCGCTACTACATGGACCCATAGTCCAGAGATGAACTACTCACGCATCACACCAGAGGCTTGCATGATGATGAAGAAGGCCTCCAGGGTGAATTCCCCCCTTCGGCAGGGTGCCAGGAAGAGCTTCAGATCCCTCCCGATCTAGGGATGGAGATGACGGCGGCTACAGACTCTTTCGTGGATTTTTGATCGGGTTCCTAGGGTTTCTGTATCGGAGGCAACTTATAGGCAGAAGGAGAGGCTGAGGGGGTGCCTGAGGCGGCCAGACCACCCCCTGGCGCGGGCCAGGCCTAGCCGCATGGCCAGGTGGTGTGGCCGGGCCCCAGCCCCTCTCCGTCTCATATTCTAGCTCCAGGTGTCCCTCGGTGAAAAACTGACTTTGGCTTTTGTCCCGTCCAATTCCGAGAAAATTCATTTTCTAACTTTCCTGGAACCAAAAACAATGAAAAAAGCAGGCGGTACTGTGGCTCTTGTTAATAGGTTAGTCGAAGAAATCATATGAAAAGTACTCCAAAGTGTGGACAAAACATTAGAAAGTAGATAAAACCAATCATGGAACATCAAAAATTATGGATACGTTTGCAACGTATCAACATTCCCAAGATTAACTCCTGCTCGTCCTCGAGTAGTTAAGTGATAAAAAGAAAGAATAATGTTTGAGGTGACATGCACCATCATAAACTTGATCAAAGTATTTAAAACATTCAAAGTTGGGATCATAGTACTTCAATCATAACATGAAAGACAAAGTTCTAGCAATAAGACAAAGAAACTATATTGCAACATGAAAAGGCATAAACAAAAGATTCATGAATAAGAATGCTTTGCAAGACGTTTGTTTGTTTCACATAAAGAAAACATAGCATAGTGGTAATCAGCTTGTCCCTCATAGAGTAGCAAACATAAATGCATAGGACACCTTCAAAGTTTATAAGAGTGACTAGATACAAATAGTTTAAAACAAGCAATATCAAATCTATGCACCAATCAACAAGTCTTGGGACAATGCACATAGAACTAAGAATGGCCACTATGCTCTCAAAGTAAGTGCATAAAGATAGAAGGTGGAGACTCAACAAAAAAGTAAAAGAAAGGCCTTCATAGAAGGAAGTATGGATTCAAGTTTCATAAAGAGCTTCCAAAAATTATGGTACTTAATAGCTTTCAGCTCTCATTGCCCCTATCATAAGCATCTTGAAGTGATTAAGGTTAAAGTGAACAAACTATGGTGTATATGCTTGACGAAGTATAAGTTGGAAATCTCATGTCCCTTGAATACGAGGGCCGCTCCCCATGCTACTCAAGTTTAGTCACCGGTAAGTTCTTGTCATCGTAAGTACATGTGTATCATAGAGAACCGCCAACGGGGTACCCCTTGCCCGATGATACGGAAGAATCCCCATATCAAAATGACAAGGCAAGCAGACAACGAGCATCTCAGCAATCTTCTTATTTACCATGGGAATATGGTGCTTTCTTTCTCTCTTTCCTCTTTTCTCATATTTTTTTCCTTTTCTCTTTTTTCTCAATATCTGACTCTTTTTTCATAAGAAGAATGCTTCATAGACAACTCATTATGGTTATGCTGCAGGTTTCCACCATGACAGCATGGATTAGACCAGTGGCCTAGGCGTTTCTCTAACACATATACATAACTCCATGGACTTACAAGCTCCCCTTTCATTTCACACCGACGATATTGATACGTCCAAAACGTATCTACTTTCCCGAACACTTTTGCTATTCTTTCTCCTCTATACTTGTGTGATTTGGATACAACTAATGCGGACTGACGCTGTTTTCAGCAGAATTGCCTTGGTGTCTACTTTTTGTGCAGAAAATCAACTATCAGGAAAAATCCCGGAAAATATGCCAAAAATCCTATTTCACCCGAAGACTCCAGGAGTCAGAATACGAGACGAAGAAGAGCCAGGGGGTGGCCACACCACCTACTGGCGTGGGCCAGGACAGGTCGCGCCAGGGGGTGGTGTGGGCCCCCAGGCACCCCCTCGGCCTCTCTCTTCGCCTATAAGGAGCCTTCTGACCTAAAAACTTCGGGGGGGGGGGGTTGACGTTTTTCCAGGAGGAGTTCCGCTCCGCCACCACCACCAGATTCCACGAAACAGCACCAGAAACTCCATTCTGGCACCCTACCGGGACAGGGAATTGGAGGAGATCATCGCCATCATCATCACCATCGCTTCTCCATCGACCATCCATGTTTCCCCCATCTATGAGTGAGTAATTCCCCGCTGTAAGCTATGGGGATGGTAGGGATTGGATGAGATCGTTCATGTAATGGCATCAGATTGTTAGGGCATGGTGCCTAGTATCTTTTATTAGTGCTTTATGACTTTGTTGCGACTTGTTGTGCTTAATGCTTGTCACTAGGTCCCGAGTGCCATGATTTCAGATCTAAACATGTTATTGATTCATTATGATAGTATTTTTTTGGTCTTATCTGCAAGTTGTATACACACATTGTTGTCCGGAACCTATGGCCCCGAAGTGACAGAAATTGGGATAACCGGAAGGGAATGGCTTTGATGTGAGGATCACATGTGTTCACGGAGTGTTAATGCTTTGCTCCGGTGCTCTATTAAAAGGAGCACCTTAATTGCCAGTAGTTCCCTAGAGGCCCTGCTGCAAACGGGCTGGCAGGACGAAAGATGTTGTGCAAGTTTTCATTGCGAGCACGTATGACTATATATGGAACACATGCCTAGGATTATCTAGTACTTGGATACTTTATCTTATTTATCTGCAATTGCCCTATGTTCTGATTGTTATGTGAATTGTCTTGTCCATGCAACGCCCGTCCATCCATCCCTATGCCTACCTTTTCGAATCCCATCTTTGCTTTTGTTACTACATCTTTTGCTTTACTACTGCTCCTACTTTGCTATTCCTACTACAAAACTGTTGCTACTGATAAACTGTTGTGAGCAAGATTGTTTCCAGGTGCAGCTGAATTGACAACTCAGTTGTTAAGGCTTATAAATATTCTTTGGCTCCCCTTGTGTCGAATCAATAAATTGGGTTTCACTTCCCTCGAAAATACTGCGATACACCCCCTATACCTGTGGGTCATCAAGACTATTTTCTGGCACCGTTGCCAGGGAGCATAGCTTTATTTATCAAGTTCACTTGGATTCTCTATTGTTCGCTGCTATCCATCCATCATGGGTAAGTCTCGTGATGGCAAGTTTCCTATTTTACCATCCACTACAAGAAGAGGTACGGTTCTGAACACCTCTGTTGCTCTTGATTCACCGTCTGTTTTGAGTAAGTTCCTTACACCACCACATGCACATGCTACACACACTACTACTACTGCTGAATCTGAAACTTCTGATGCTTATGATGCTGCTTCTACTTTGCTTGATAAGAGTGGTTCATTAGGTCCTTTCCTAGATGCTACGATTGCTAGAACTATAGCTGGAAATACCGAAACTCCTAATGAAGACACTACCACACCTGTTAGCTCACCTGAGTCTAGTGAGAGTTATGATATTGAAGATGGTTATGTTGAGATGACCGATGAGTTTATTAAAGAATGTAAGAACACCCATGATAGGAGCGCTGCTAAGAGTCTCCTTGAGAGGCGTACTATTAGACCCAAATTATCTCATGTTGCTAAGTTTGCTGCTTCTCCCATAAACATTATAGATGAAGATTATGATTTCTCTCTCGATCTATCTTACATAGCTATTGTCGAGGAAGAACCTTTTTGTGGGACTAAGAATGAAAGTGCAGTAGCACATATGAATGAACTTTCTACCATGAGTCGCTTGTTTTCTGATGATATTAAGATGCATACTTACTTTGTTGCTAAGATTTCCCCTTTTCACTGAAAGGAGAAGCTAAAACTTGGTTTAGTAATTTACCTCCTGGATCTATTGATAGCCCTGAGTGCTTGATTAGTACTTTCCTGCAGAAATATTTTCCTCCTAGTGCTAGACATGCTGTTTTGCAGGAACTTTTTGATTTTAAACTGGGAGAAAAAGAGGTATTGCCTGAATCTTGGGCAAGGTTTTGTGCTTTGATTCATGCACAAGCTAGAAGTCCATTACCTAAGAATGAGCTTCTTGATATATTTTATAATGGACTAACCGAGGAATCTAGGACATACCTAGATAGTTGTGCTAATTGTGTTTTCAGGAATAGGACTCCTAAGGAAGCTGAGGAATTAATGGCTAAAATAAGTAAGAACTATGAAGATTGGACTCCTCCTAAACAAGCTATACCTGAAGTAATTATACCTGAACCATCTATTCCTGTGCCTATTCCAACATCAAAGAAGAGGGGATTAAAGCTGCAGATGTCAAGAATTTACCTCCTATAGAAGAATTATGTAAGACTATTCCCTACTCATCCACTATTGAGGTACACTCTCTCCAACACTTTGATGAAGGTGATATCCCTTACTCTAAACCTCCTGATCAATGCTTAGAAGAATTTGATATCTTTATTGTTAAGCAAGATAACTTTAATAAAAGGGTGCAAAATCATCTAATGGAAAACACTAGAGCTATTGTTGAGCTAAAAGATATTGTGGAAAGAACCTCTAATGATGTTAAAATGATTGTTAAACACTTTCAAATGGTTCAAACTCAAATAGATCAACTCGTTAAAGTGCAAAACGACTTGCTAGTTAATGCCGCTAAAGAAAAACATGCTTATGAAATTAGAACTAGAAGTGGTGCTGCTACCCAGGATCCTCTATATCCTGAGGGGCATCCCAAAAGAATTGAGCAGGATTCTCAACAATCTGAAAATAGTGGTTCTACTCGTAAGAAAAGGAAAAAGAAACATAAAACTGTTGTAGAACCCTCTGAACCTGCTATAGATCCTAATAGTATATCTATCTCTGATGCTGAAACTGAAAGTGGTAATGAAGAAAATGAAGTTCCTAATGAAGAAAAAGTTGAAGAAGAACCTGAAAACCACACTAAGAATACTAAATACACCAAAGAAGATTTTATTGCTAAGAAACATGGTAGTGAAAGAGAACCTATGGTCCAAAAACCTATTCCTTTCCCTGATAACAAACACAAGTCAAAGGAAGATGAACACTATAATAAGTTTTGTGAGTGGATGAAGCCTTTATTATTGCAAATTCCTTTGACTGATGCTATTAAATTGCCTCCTTACTCAAAGTATATGAAGGACATTGTCTCGAATAAAAGGAAGATCCCTAATGAAGAAATTTCTACTTTGCTTGCTAATTATTCTTTCAATGGTAAGGTTCCTAAGAAACTTGGAGACCCAGGGATTCCAACTATCCCTTACTCTATTAAGAACAGTTATGTTAGAACTGCTTTGTGTGATTTGGGAGCTGGAGTTAGTGTTATGCCTTTCTCTCTCTATAAGAGGCTTCAACTTGAAAAACTAATACCAACTGATATATCTTTGCAAATGGCTGATAAATCTACCACTATTCCTATGGGTATATGTGAGGATGTACCTATTCAGGTGGCTCGCAATTGCTTGATATTAACTGATTTTGTTGTGCTTGAAATTCCCAAAGATGATAATATGTCTATTATTCTTGGGAGACCTTTTCTTAATACTGCAGGAGCTGTTATTAATTGTAATCAATGAAAGGTGACCTTCAATGTTAATGACAAGGAACATACTGTCTATTTCCCCAATAAGATTGAAAGGACTTATGGTTTGAATTCAATTGAAAATGTTGAAGGCATTCAAGTTGGAGAAATATATTGTCCCATACCAAGAGAAAAATTTGAAACTATTATGATTGGGACCATTGCTATCAAGGTTGAGGTAACATAACCATTAGTGGAGTACAAAGTTTTGTCTCATATGAAATTGTTTTGGTTGAAAGACTTGATCAACCTTGTTAACAAAAGGATTCCATTGAAGAAAACAATGTTTTCATTATGATTATCTCTGTTTATTTCTATCCTTTGCATTTTAGTTTTTGCTTTCGTTTAATTTTCTTTTTGTTGTTAGTTGCTTGCATGTTAGAACTTCTGTAGTTCTAGCCTTGTTTTGTCCTTGCATCATGTTTCCAAAAGAAAAAAAATGTGTCAGTCAGAAAAATCATTCTTCTATTTCTAAAAATTGCCCAAAAATAAAGTATCTCGAAAAATTCCAGAAAATTCATATTAAATTTTTACGTGAAAAAAGGATCAGAGGAGTACCTGGGAGGTACCAGGGGGCCCACCAGGCAGGCACACCACATGGTGGCATGGCCAGCCTTGGGTGGCGCAATGCCCTGGTGTGGGCCATCCCTGCCCCCCCACTAACTCTCTCACCTGGCACTTTCTTCTCTCTCCTGAGTAAGCTCTAGTTCATTGCTCAAAATCGCGTTCTTGCTGTGCTTGCTCTCGATTTTTTCGATCTCCTTGCTCAGTTCATCTTTCTTGCTGAATTTTGGAGCATTTGTTCCCTGGTATGTGACTCCTCCCCTTGTCCAAGTTGATTTGTGTTTAGTGGATTATATGTTGAGTATTTTGCTGCTGTAGGTGACTGGTTATGAGGGCTTGTAAGCTTGTTTGATGCTTAGAGATATAGTTTTGATGCATGTTTAGGCCTCTTGCAAGTCCCTATGAGTAGAATCCTTCATTATATTTACTTTGCAATCACTTGTTTAATAGGTGTTTAAATTTCAGAATACCAAGTATGAACAACCATACTTTTGGAGAGATATTTGAGAGTGATGCACCTAGGAGGTCGAGGCCCTCAAGAACAGCCTCTCAAGCTAGGCCATCATACAATGAACATCTCATTGCAACTCGTATTGGCGGTGAAAGGGATGATGGGGATGCTCACCCATCCTCTTTTCCTTGTTTTACTTTCTTACAAGCTACAGGTATTCTTGATGATTTCTTGCTACTGATTGAGAGGGTTGGTTTGACCTCATATATGCAAGATGAGAGTGCGCAATACGCTATGCTCACCAAAACTTTTGTTGAGAGCTTCACGTTTACTAACACACCCTATCAGTCTACTGTCTCTTTCAAAATCTATAATCTGCCCTTCACCATGCCTTTGGAGAGATTTTGCAGTATTGTAGGTGTGCGCATGACAGGAACCGTGAAGAAAATTCAAGGGCGACCTGCTGATTTGTTGGAGCTTTACCGAGGGGTGACCAATGATGATGACCGTGTGGCACAGCGCGGAAAGATAAGAAATATCCAATTCCCTGCTCTTAGATACTTTGCATATTATCTTGCTACTAGTGTACTTGGTAGGGAGAACACAAGTAATATCTCCAACTATCATTTAGCATTCCTTGCTGATGCGCTTAACAATGATACTCGGTACAATCTTGGCTCGCTTATTGCTCGCCGCCTAGCTGCTAGGGGGCCTATCTATGGGGGCATCATTGCCTCGCATATAGTCAATGCATTAGGTCTTTCAGTGGATCCCTATGATGCTATGTTGGCACCACAGAGGCTTGACCTTGTTGCCATGAAAACTCATCACTTTGTCACGGCTACCTCTGATTTGAACAATCTAGTATATAGGATGCTTTTCACTGACGGGGATGAAAGGGAGATCCTTTTGCCACAACCTGCTTTGTTTAGTGTTCACAGGAGACCGTGGTCGCGCTCCAAGGAGGAGGTGGACGAGCAGCTTCGCTTGCTTGGTTTCCACGAGAAACACCAGGAGGATGTGCCCTCCTATGATTACTCCGCGCATTACGGAGGGACGTACTCGAGTTCGCACCAGGATGAGGGGACCTCTTCATCGTACCAGGGTGACACTTCATCCTGGCTAGCTTGGGATTGATACCCACTTAGGCCAAAAGCCTAAGCTTGGGGGGGGGGGTACGCCGACACCGCACTCATCTCCATAACATGTTGCGTCGGTACTTTGTATATTCATGTTTTCGTTCTCTTTTTAGTTTTCGTTCTTCTTTGCTTTTGCTTTCTGAAACCACAAAAAGACCAAAAATATTTCTGTTGTTTCTCTTTAGTTTGCTTCTTCTTTTTTCCTGCTTTGTTTGAACTTTTTGAAAAACCCAAAAAGATTTTGCTTTGCTTTGTTTTTCCCTTTTGGTTCTTGTTTAAAAATCGAAAACACCAAAAATATTTGTCGTTCTTCTTTGGTTTTTGTGAGTTTGCTACAGGGTTCAGCAGTCCTCAGTGGATATTGGTTTCATATTATTATTCAAGCCACACAAGTGAAGAGCAATAATGAGGATCAATGACAACTTGAGGCGTGGTAAGAGGCTAGTAACAAACTCTATTTGTTTTAATTTTGTACATATACTCATCATTGTGAGCTTGATTAGTTCGTTCAAGTAGGGTGTATGTTATCTTTGGATGCTTAGTAGTTCTTGCTTTCTTATGATTAGCTCCAGCTCGCTAATAGTTTGTAGCATGTCTTATGAATGTTTCATTTCTCTATTCATAAATTGGTATGACACCATGGTATCCTCCTCTGAATGTTTCATTTGAATTGACTTGTCACATGCTCACGCATGCACATGACTGTGATAATCAGTTAAGCCTTGATGAATTATTTTGCCTTGAGGATCTTGAATCACTTTCATGCCATGAGTAGTCCTGTTTTGTTGCAAGCATGATAACGACAGCTATTGCTCTCTCGTTTGTCGCTCCCTTACTATTGCTAGCCTTCACTTTCACTGAGTATGTTTTACTCAAGTTCCCAACTCCCTAAACCAAATATTTCCAAAGTATCCACCATACCTACCTATTAGCATCATTTGCTACCTCCGTGCATATTCAATATGCCTTGTTTTCTTCCGAATAAAATGTTTGCTTGTTATGAGAAAGTTAGTTAGTAAAGCTCTCACGAACTTGATGGCACACTTTATTTTCTTGCACTTAATAAACCTGAACCATTGTGTCCTTCTTTGTTGCGCATATGCTTGCGCTTTATGAGTCGAAGTTAGCAGAACCATGTATCATGGGGACCGCTTTCAACACTTCATTGGTACTTAGTACCTAGTTGATATCATGTTCTTTTGTATGGATCCTGGCGGTGTGAAATAAAAGTGGAACTTGTAAGATCATGGAGTTTGTATGTATGTTAGAGAAACACCTGGGCCGCTAGCCTAAGCCATGCCTAATCATGGTGGAAACTTGCAGCATAACCATAATGAGCATTCTATGAAGCATCCTCAATAAAAATCTATGCACATAGTAAATAAAAAGATCGTCAAGATGCTCATTGTCTACTTGCCTTGTTATTTTGATTATGGGACAGCTCCCATGTCATGTGCAAGGGGTACCCCGTTGGCGGTTCTCTATTATACGTATATACTTACAATGACAAGAGCTTACTTGTGACTGAAGTTGAGTAGCATGAGGATTGGTCTTTGTAAGTAAGGGGCTTGAGACTTCGATTTATAACTTGTCAAGCATATCCTCTTAGTTGTGTCACTTTCACCTTAACCACATTAAAGATGCTTATGATAGGGGCAATGAGAGCTCAAAGCTAACGAGTACCATACTTTCAGCATTTGGAAGCCTTTCAAATTATTTAAAACCTTTTCTTGTTGAGTCTCCATTTATTCTCTGAGCACCTTCTTGAGAGCATAGTTGTCATTCTTTGTGTTTGTTCTATTACTTGATTATTTGTGTTATGACTTTGATGCTTGCATCCTTGATATATTTACTTCTAGTCATCACTTAAACTTTAGAGGTGCCTTGGCATTCATAATCAAAGGCAAGCGAGATACCACTCTATCATACCTTTTTATGAGCATTGTAATGTTGCTTATGTTTGTGCTTCATGCTACTTATTATTCCTGAGTCGGAATCTCTTCATAGCTTGCAATGACTATTAAGTAGACTTAGTTGCATCCTCTTTATTATGAACTGTTTAAGTAGTTGATCACATTGCTGAGAATATTTACATCTTATGAAGCAAATGTGTTTGTGAAAGTTATTTTATCGCACTCAGTTTTCAACTGAATTGCTTGAGGACAAGCAATAAGCTAAGCTTGGGGGAGTTGATACGTCCAAAATGTATCTACTTTCCCGAACACTTTTGCTATTGTTTCTCCTCTATACTTGTGTGATTTGGATACAACTAATGCGGACTGACGCTATTTTCAGCAGAATTACCTTGGTGTCTACTTTTTGTGCAGAAAATCAACTATCAAGAAAAATCCCGGAAAATATGCCAAAAATCCTATTTCACCAAGACTCAGAGCGTAATACGAGACGGAGAAGAGCTGGGTGGCCACACCACTGGCGCTGGGCAGCCAGCCGCCAGGTGGTGTGGGCCCTGCACCCCTCGGCCTCTCTCTTTGCCTATAAGTAGCCTTCTGACCTAAAAACTTCGGGGGGGTTCGACGTTTTTCCAGGAGGAGTTCCGCTCCGCCGCCACCACCAGATTCGACGAAACAGCACCAGAAACTCCGTTCTGGCACCTTGCCGGGACGAGGAATTGGAGGAGATCATCATCACCATCGCTTCTCCATCGACCATCCATGTTTCCCCCATCTATGAGTGAGTAATCCCCCGCTGTAGGCTATGGGGATGGTAGGGATTGGATGAGATCGTTCATGTAATGGCATCAGATTGTTAGGGCATGGTGCCTAGTATCTTTTATTAGTGCTTTATGACTTTGTTGCGACTTGTTGTGCTTAATGCTTGTCACTAGGGCCTGAGTGCCATGATTTCAGATCTGAACATGTTATTGATTCATTATGATAGTATTTTTTTGGTCTTATCTGCAAGTTGTATACACACATTGTTGTCCGGAACCTATGGCCCCGGCGATGTAAATTGGGATAACCGGAAGGGAATGGCTTTGATGTGAGGATCACATGTGTTCACGGAGTGTTAATGCTTTGCTCCGGTGCTCTATTAAAAGGAGCACCTTAATTGCCAGTAGTTCCCTAGAGGCCCCGCTGCAAATGGGCTGGCAGGACAAAAGATGTTGTGCAAGTTCTCATTGCGAGCACGTATGACTATATATGGAACACATGCCTAGGATTATCTAGTACTTGGATGCTTTATCTTATTTATCTGCCATTGCCCTATGTTCTGATTGTTATGTGAATTGTCTTGTCCATGCAACGCTCGTCCATCCATCCCTATGCCTACCGCACTCGAATCCCACTTTTTATTGTTTTTGTTACTACTGTCTTTGCTTTACTACTGCTGCTACTTTGCTATTCCTACTACAAAACTGTTGCTACTGATAAACTGTTGTGAGCAAGATTGTTTCCAGGTGCAGCTGAATTGACAACTCAGTTGGTAAGGCTTATAAATATTCTTTGGCTCCCCTTTTGTCGAATCAATAAATTGGGTTTCACTTCCCTCGAAAATACTACGATACACCCCCTATACTTGTGGGTCATCAGACATCCATAGACAAAAGAGCATGATATCAACTAGGTACAAAGTACAAGTGCAATGTTGAAAGCGTTCCCCATGACAGCATGGTTCTGCTAATCCCCAACATATAAGTGCAAGCATATACAACATAGACGACACAATGGTTCAAGTTTATTAGGGGCAAGAAAAGTAAAGTGTGCCATCAAGTTCGTGAGAGCTTTAATCACTAGTTTTCTCATAACAAGTTTAATTCGGAAGGTAGATAAAAACATGAATATACTTGGAATAGCATATGCTAATAGGTAGGTATGGTGGACTCTTTTGGAATAACTTGGTTTTAGGAGTTGGATGCATGAGTAGAACTCATACTTAGTTACGGAGGCTAGCAAAAGACTGGGAGCGACAAACTAAGAGAGCAATAATGGCGATATCATGCAGAGCGACAAAACATCATTGATCAAAGCATAAAGTGATACTACAAGTTGAAAACTAAAGGATCATAAAGGCTATGGTGACTTGGTATAGTCATAACATGGTGTGAGCATGCGCCAAGTCAACCCAAATAAAGCATCAAAGGAGAATACCACAATACTATGCTTTAATATGCTAAAACAACGCATGATTCTTCAAAGGCACATTAAGCAATCTCAATTGTTTATAACAAGTCATTCTACAACAAAGAATACTAAGCATAAAGCCAAAACAATATCGAGCACGGCATGACAAAGCATAGGCCACAGTCAAAAACAAACTCTCTTAACCACTTAAGCATGAACTTTCCTACTCTTTTCCAATCCAAACCAAACTATTTGAAAACCAATGTATGAAAGAGGGGGTCCAACCAATTTATTCAGCAAACTAAGCAAACGAAAAACAAAAACAAAAAAGAAGACGCTCCAAGAACAACACAACTGTGCATGAAACAATAAAAATGAAGCGTTTGGAAGAAACCTGGGATTTTTATTGATGAACACAGGGATGCCTTGGGCATCCCCAAGCTTTGATGCTTGTACTTCTTGGATATTTCTTGGGTTTACACGCGTGGCATCCCCAAGCTTGAGCTTTAGTCCATCCTTCATCTCATTACTCATTCCTTCCATACACCTGAAATTTTTCCTTCATACAAAACTTCACACACTCTTTATTAGCAACATTAGTGCACTTAAGATAATAGGTCTTTAGGTTCAGTTATAACACCAATAAAACTTCCATTAAAACACTAGCTACTGTAGCACTTCCCTCAAAAAGCTCAATTCCCCAAAAGAACTCAAAAAGGAACCAACAAGAAGCAAATGCAGAAAATGGCAGAAATTTGTCAAAACATACCAGCAGGTAAAGACGAATTTTTTCGAAGACCTTATGTTGCTCAAATAGAAAAGTGTTGAACTAACGAAAGTTAGATAACAACCTGGGGCAGAAGCTCAAAAATTCACGCCTCAACAAGACGTACAGAGATTTTACACGAATTTTTCCGGTGAAGCACAAACATATGTTTCGGGACAGCAACTTTCCCAATCATTACTTCTCTATCATTAGAGGTTACTCTTTGCACAAAAAGAAAATAAAAAGGATAAGGAGCGGTTATTACTAAAGTAATAACTTCCAAGACTCATCTAAAACCTTTGGGTTATCTCCCAATAAGTACTTTTCTTTAACGCCTTTAAGTTAGGCATAAGAAGCAAGAAAAAGAATCAAGTGTTCTCAAATGAAGAAGCATTAAGAGCAAATTTTGTTTTCATAGGAGAGGCAAAATAAATCTTCTCTCTCTTCTTAGGGAAGTGTTCTATACCTTTTTTGAGTGGGAGTTGATATTTAATGGTGTCTTCTTTCATATCAATAATGGCACCAACAGTTCTAAGAAAAGGTCTTCCCAAAGTAATAGGACAAGAAGCATTGCATTCAACATCCAAAACATAGAAATCAACAGGGACATAGGCATTGTTAACCATAATAAGAACATCATTAATACTCCCCATGAGTTTCTTTTTAGCATTATCATCAAGTGGGACATTCAAATAGCAATCTTCAAGTGGTGGCAAATCAAGCATACCATAAATCCTTCTAGGCATAATACAAACACTACTATCAAGATCACATCAAGCTTTGAAATCAAAATCATTCACTTTCATATTAATGATGGGTTCCCAACCATCTTCTTGTTTTATAGGAATAGAAGCCTTATGTTTCATCTTTTCTTCTTTAATTTTTATGAGAGCATCAGTAATGTGTTTTGTAAAGGCCATATTCATAGCACTAGCATTAGGACTTTTAGCAAGTTTTTGTAGGAACTTAATAACTTCAGAGATATTGCAACCATCAAGATCAAAATCATAGTTATCATCTAAGGTAGTAGAGCTATTACTAGCCTCAACACTAGTGGTAGTGATAGTAGAAACACTAATGTTTCTAGCAATTTCATCTTCTCTTTCCCACTTAGCATGCAATTCAGCTAATAGTCTAACATTTTCATCAATTCTTACTTGTATGGCATTAGTGGCTGCAAAGGGATTATCAATTATTTCAGGTTTTGCAGCTATTTTATTCAAAGAAGATTGAGCTTCAGCCAATGATGCTATATTTCTTTCAGCATTAGAGAGTTTTTCCTCGATAGTTTTATTGAAAGCAGTTTGTTTACTAATAAAGTCCTTAAGCATAACTTCAAGTTCAGAGGGAGCACTCCTATTGTTGTTGTAGGAATTTCCATAAGCATTACCATTGTTGGGAGGATATGGCTTATAATTGTTGTTACCAAAATTATTCCTGTAGGCATTGTTGCTAAAATTATTATTTCTTACAAAGTTCACGTCAACTTGCTCTTCTTGAGCAACCAAAGAGGCTAAGGGAACATTATTTGGATCAATATGGGCTTTCCCATTAACAAGCATAGACATAATAACATCAATTTTATCACTCAAGGAGGAGGTTTCCTCAATAGAATTTACCTTCTTACCTTGTGAAGCTCTCTCAGTATGCCATTCAGAATAGTTAACCATCATATTATCCAGAAGCTTCGTTGCAGCACCCAAAGTAATGGTCATAAAGGTACCTCCAGCAGCAGAATCCAATAGGTTTCTGGAAGAATAGTTCAATCCTGCATAAAAAGTTTGGATGATCATCCAAGCAGTCAGTCCATGAGTGGGACAATTCTTTACCAAAGATTTCATTCTTTCCCAAGATTGAGCAACATGTTCATTATCAGATTGTTTAAACTTCATTATTTCACTTCTCAAAGTATAATTTTAGCAGGAGGATAGTATTTTCCAATAAAATCATCATTGCATTTAGTCCAAGAATCAATACTATTCCTAGTTAAGGAATTCAACCATTCTTTAGCTTTTCCTCTCAAAGAGAAAGGAAACAATTTAAGCTTAATAATATCTCCATCTATATCCCTATTCTTTTGCATCTCACAAAGTTCAACAAAGTTATTTAGACGAGCAGCAGCATCTTCATTACCAATACCAGAAAATTGTTCTCTCATAACAAGATTGAGTAAAGCAGGTTTTATCTCAAAGAAAGTAACTTCAGGAACAAGTGGAGTAATAGGTGTGCTCATAAAATCATTGTTGTTGGTGCTAGTGAAGTCACACAATTTAGTATTTTCAAGAGTAGTCATTTTTTGTATTTTTAATAAAGAAAGCAAACTTGTAAACTAATTTTTTGTGTTTTTGATAAAGAAAAAGCAAACAAAGCAAAAGGAAACTAAGCAAAACAAAAATAACAAAGTAAAGAGATTGGTTATGAGGGACTCCCCTTGTGAAGATGTCCTTGACTCCCCGGCAACGGCGCCAGAAAAAGTACTTGCTGACTCGTGTATTGACGAGCTCGTTGGGAACCCCAAGAGGAAGGTATGATGAGCACAACAGTATGTTTTCCCTTAGTTATGAAACCGAGGTTATCAATCCAATAGGAGCAAGGAAACACCCCAATGGTGTAGCTAGCTGAACTTTGGCAGGGCGCACTACCAGTGCCAGCAGCAATGTGGAGACCTGCACAACACAACCACAGAACTCTATCCCCAACTTGCGATGAGGTTGTCAGTCTCACCGGTTTTGCTAAAAACAAAGGATTAAACGTATCGAGTGGAAGAAAGTAATAGTTTGTAGAAAGTAAACACAAAGCAGTAAATAGTTTATTGTAGATTGATAGTAAAAGAAAGGACTGGGATCCATAGTTCACTAGAGGTGGCTCTCCTTAAGATAGATGACATGTTGGGTGAACAAATTACAGCGTGGCAATTGTTGGGTCCGCAGCATAGAAAACAAAAAAAAATCCTATGGTGTGAACTACACACCAAGATCTATCTACTAGGTACAAAGCAAACGGGTGGACATACATCCATAGAGAACTTACCCTCGAAGACAACGAGCTTTGTTAACAAGTAGGAACTCGTGGTTGATGTAGTCGTACACTTGCCGATCTCAAGATCGTGAGGAAGTCCGAGCGCCGCAACTCAGCAGCGCATCCGCTTTTCACTGCGTTCAAGCCATCGAACAACCTCCACCTCCTCGCTCCAGCGATCCAGCGGAAGCAGCAACTCCTTCCAGACGAAATGCCACCGAGAACATGTATCTCGCTAATCCGAGACCATGGGGGAATAATTCTAGAGGGGAAGAGAGATCCTTCACAAGGAGGTGTGTGGATGAAGGAGGGAATGGGTGGCCTTTTATAGGAGGAGGGGGGTGCCCCCTCTCTCCATGGCCGGCGCATGGGGGGGTGACCCCTCACCTCCCCCATTCATGTGGTGGTAACTTCTCCACATTAAAATGCTTCTTCACATTCCCTTTTAAAGTCTCCACTTTAAATGCATTAAGTTTCTCCAAATTTAATGCTCTCTCATTTAATAAAACTCTTTTATTAAATTTATTCAGAATTTTGTTAATTACTTTAATTAACAAACATTCACATATAGCCCCTTGCAATATTTCAATATCACATGCAGAACCACCTTCTGCAATTTCACCAAACAATTTCGGTTTCTATTGAAACAATTCCTGCGCTTTGCAATTCTTTCGTCTAAAACATATGTGCTCCAAAATGGTGTCCGTAACTCTTA
This sequence comes from Avena insularis, assembly GCA_023614405.1. Taxonomy (NCBI): domain Eukaryota; kingdom Viridiplantae; phylum Streptophyta; class Magnoliopsida; order Poales; family Poaceae; genus Avena; species Avena insularis. The sequence continues at coordinate 478,179,437 of CM042686.1, read as the reverse complement.
AGTGTGCCACCCTACGGTTCGTGAATAATGCAGACATGATCGAGACCCTTCTCCGATCAATAATCAGCAGCGGGACCTAGAGATCCGTACTGACTCCTACACATTCAACGATGACTCCTGTGATCGTGAGAACCTTTAACGCTTGTAACTAAATCCCTTTGTCTTGTGATATATTACATGTCTGAGATTCGATCATCGGTATCTCCATACCTAGTTTGATCTCGTTACCGACATGCACTCTTTTCTCGTTCCCGTGATATAACATTCTAGTGATCACATCACTTGCTTGCAAGCTATCCTAATGTGATATCACCGAGAGGGCCCAGTATATCTATCCGTCATCGGATGGAAAAATTCCAATCTTGATCCATGAGCCTCAACATAACACCTTCGTAGCACTGAACCCATCTTTATAGTCACCCTGTTACGGTGTGACGTTTGATGTTATCAAGATACTCTTTCGGTGTTAGCAATTAACATGATCTCATGGTCTAAGGATAAAGATTAAAACTTAAGATGTTATAGCAATATAAACACAATGACTTGATCGTAATGCTATACTTCGGATGAATGTTCATCACATCATTCCACCAATGGTGTGACCTTGTTATTAACAACATCCAATGTCCATGATCAGGAAACCTTGATCATCTTGTTAATCAACAAGCTAGTCTATAAGAGAGGCATGACTAGGAACCCTTTTTGTTTATTAAACACACATGTATTGATGTTTCCTATCAATACAATTATAGCATGTAAAATAAACATCTATCATATACAAGGAATACATAATAACAACTTTATTATTGCCTCTCAGGGCATATTTCCTTCAGTCTTCCACTTGCACTAGAGACAATAATCTAGTTCACATAGTGATAAATCTAACACCCATGGAGTTCTGGTGTTGATCATGTTTTGCCCTAGGGAGTACTTTAGTCAACGAATCTGCTACATTCAGGTCTGTGTGCACTTTACAAATCTTTATATCTCCATCCTTGACATGCTCGCGGATGGAGTGAAACCGGCGCTTAATATGCTTGGAATTCTTGTGAGACCTTGGTTCCTTGGCGTTGGCTATGGCTCCATTGTTGTCACAATAGATCACCATCGGGTCCAACGCACTAGGAACCACACCCAATTCCGTTATGAACTCCTTCATCCAAACCGCTTCCTGCGCTGCTTCTGAAGCAGCAACATATTCCGCCTCCGTTGTTGATCCAGCCACCACAGGTTGTTTGGAGCTCCTCCAACTAACTGCTGTTCCGTTCAAGAGAAATACGTATCCGGATTGAGACTTAGAGTCATCTGGATCAGTGTCAAAGCTAGCATCGACATAACACTTAGCGACTAGCTCTTCTTCACCTCTGTATACAAGAAACATATCCTTAGTTCTTCTCAAGTACTTAAGAATATTCTTGACCGCTATCCAGTGTTCCAAACCTGGATTAGATTGGTACCTACTAGTCAAACTAATAGCATGTGCCACATCCGGTCTTGTACATAGCATGGCATACATTATAGAGCCTATGGCTGAGGCATAGGGGATCCTATCCATTATCTCTCTTTCTTCCGGTGGCGGACTTTGAGTCTTACTCAATGTCTTGCCTTGCAACATAGGTAAGAACCCCTTCTTACTTCCGTCCATATTAAACTTCTTTAATATCTTATCAAGGTATGTACTCTGCGATAGCCCAATTAGGCGTCTTGATCTATCTCTATAGATTTTAATGCCTAATATATATGAAGCTTCACCAAGGTCCTTCATCGAAAATTTGCTATTTAGATAACTTTTAACACTGTTTAAAAGATCTAAATCATTTCCAATCAATAATATGTCATCCACATATAATACCAGAAATGCTACATTGCTCCCACTCACTTTCTTGTAAATACAAGCCTCTCCATAAGTTTGGACAAATCCAAACTCTTTGATCACCTCATCAAAGCGGTGATTCCAACTCCGTGATGCTTGCTTCAGTCGATAGATGGATCGCTGAAGTTTGCACACCTTATTAGCATCCTTAGGATCGACAAAACCCTTAGGTTGTATCATATACAACTCTTCTTGAATTTTACCATTGAGGAACGCAGTTTTGACATCCATCTGCCATATTTCATAATCGAAATATGCAGAAATTGCTAACATAATCCTAATCGACTTAAGCATCGCTACGGGAGAGAATGTCTCATCATAGTCAACTCCTTGAATTTGTCGAAACCCCCTTGCGACAAGTCGAGCCTTATAGATGGTCACATTACCATCAGCATCAGTTTTCTTTTTGAAAATCCATTTATTCTCAACGGCCTTTCGGTCATGAGGTAAGTCCACCAAGTTCCAAACTTGGTTCTTGTACATGGATTCCATCTCGGATTTCATGGCTTCTAGCCATTTGTTGGAATCCGGGCTCATCATCGCTTCTTCATACGTCGCAGGGTCATCCATTTCATCAACCATGAAATTCACAACAGGATTGCCGTACAGTTCAGGAGCTGCACGTGTCCTGCTTGACCTGCGAGGTTCGGTAGTGTCCTCTTTCGGAGATTCATGATCAATATCATTAGCTCTCTCTTCATCAGGTGAAGTCAACTCCGAAACAACTTCCGGTGCTGCGCCACTCGCCATTCCATGAAGAGAAGGTTCAATAACCTCTTCGAGTTCTACCTTCCGACTACTCACACCTTTCGCGAGAAACTCCTTCTCAAGAAAGGATCCATTTTTGGCAACAAAGACCTTGCCCTCGGATCTATGATAGAAGGTATACCCAATCGTTTCCTTAGGGTATCCTATGAAGACGCATTTTTCCGCTTTGGGTTCAAGTTTATCCGGTTGAAGTTTCTTCACATAAACATCGCATCCCCAAACTTGAAGAAATGACAGCTTAGGTTTGTTTCCAAACCATAATTCATACGGTGTCTTTTCAACAAATTTAGATGGTGACCTATTTAAAGTGAATGTAGCGGTTTCCAGTGCATAACCCCAAAATGACAAAGGTAAGTCAGTCAGAGACATCATATATCGAACCATATCCAATAAAGTACGATTACGACGTTCTGACACACCATTACGTTGTGGTGTTCCGGCAGGCGTGAGTTGTGAAACTATTCCACAGTCTTTCATATGTGTGCTAAACTCGTAACTAAGATACTCTCCTCCACAGTCGGACCGCAGAAATTTGATCTTTCTGTTATGATGATTTTCCACTTCATTCTAAAATTCTTTGAACTTTTCAAAAGTTTCAGACTTGTGTTTCATCAAATAGATATACCCATATCTACTCAAATCATCTGTGAAAGTAACAAAATAACGATATCCACCTCGCGCCGACACACTCATTGGTCCACATACATCAGTATGTATGATTTCCAATAAATCTGTTGCCCGTTCCATTGAACCGGAAAACGGCGTTCTAGTCATCTTGCCCATAAGGCATGGCTCACATGTATCAAATGATTCAAAATCAAGTGATTCCAAAAGTCCATCAGAATGGAGTTTCTTCATGCGTTTAACACCAATATGACCTAGACGGCAGTGCCACATATGTGTAGATATATCATTATCAAGTTTAATCCTTTTAGCATCAACATTATGAATATGCGTAATACTACTATCGAGATCCAACAGAAATAAACCATTCAACATAGGTGCATGACCATAAAAGATATTATTCATATAAATCGAACAACCATTGTTTTCAGACTTAAATGAATAACCACTTTGCATCAAACACGATCCGGATACAATGTTCATGCTCAGTGCAGGCACCTAATAACAATTATTTAGGTTTATAACTAATCCCGATGGCATATGGAGAGGCAGCATTCCGACGGCGATCACATCAACTCTTGATCCATTGCCGACCCGCATCGTGACCTCATCCCTTGCTACTTGTCGCTTGTTCCGCAGCCCCTGAACCGAGTTACACATATTAGCAACCGATCACGTATCAAATACCCAGGTGCTACTGCGAGTACTAGTCAAGTACACATCAATAACATGTATATCACATATACCTTTGTTTGCCTTGCCGGACTTCTTGTCCGCCAAATACTTAGGCGATTCTTCCAATGGCGATCCTTGCAATAGTAGCACTCGGTGTCAGACTTAGGGCCAGCTCGGGGTTTCTTTTCAGGCGTGGCAACAGACTTGCCACCCTTCTTTCCCTTGTGCTTGCCTTTCTTGTCCTTCTTGAAACCGGTGGTCCTATTGATCATCAACACTTGATGTTCTTTCCTAATCTCCACTTCTGCAGTCTTAAGCATTGACAGAAGGTCGGGAAGAGACTTCTTCATGCCCTGCATATTATAGTTCATCACGAAGCTCTTGTAGCTAGGTGGCAGAGATTGGAGAACACGATGTATGCCTAAGTCAATGGGAATCGTTATTCCCAAGGACACAAGCTTATCGGCGTACCCAGACATTTTGAGTACGTGCTCACTAACGGAGCTGTTTTCCTCCATCATGCAGCTAAAGAACTTTTCTGTAGCATTATAACTCTCTACGGAAGCATGGGTATCGAAAATCATTTTCAATTCTCCCATGGTATCAAAGGCATTGCCATTTTAAACGTTTTTGAAGTTCGGCTCTAGCCCATACAAGATGTATGCAATGAACTAAGTTGTGGTCCTCCTGAAGAGTTATATAGACATTCTTTTCCTCGTCAGGGGCATCAGGAGCTGGTGGGGGGCCTAGCGGCGCATCTAGCACATATTGCTTTTGTGTAGCAGTGAGGAGAATCCTCAAATTCATAGCCCAGTTGGTGAAGTTGCTACCATTCGCAGCAAGTTTCTCTTTCTCCATGAACACATTGAAATTAAAAGCGGTGGTGCCATCTACAGAATTTGTAAAGTATATTTAGACTAAGTTTATGATAGATTGAGTTCAACTAATCCAAATTACTAATGAACTCCCACTCAAAAATGACATCCCTCGTGTCCTTTTGGTGATTACATGAACCAAATCCACTACACCAAGTCCGATCATCACGTGAGTCGGTGCAGCTTCAAAGGCGAGCATCTATATGGGCATCATATCAACTATATGACTCATGCTTAACCTTTCGGTCCGTGTTCCGAGGCCATGTCTGTACATGCTAGGCTCGTCAAGTAAGAACCTTAGTATTTGCGTGTGTAAAACTGTCTTACACCCATTGTATGAAAGCGTAGAGTTGAAAACACCCGATCATCACGTGATGCCTCAAAACACGATCCACAAAACGGTGCATACTTAAGGAAGAACACATTTTATCTTGATATCTAAATGAGGGATCATCTTATAATGCTACCAAACGCGCCAAACTAGCAATATAAGATGCTAACATCTAATGTGTGAAGTGAGGTGATATGGTCCATGCATTTGATCTCTATCATTTGCATCGTGGTATGATCTCTATCATTCCTTTGTGTGTAAGGCCAAGGTCTATGGAACTTACACGTTAAGTGAGTTGTAAGAGTATCTATCATACATCTACTTACAACAATACCATATCAAAACACTAGCCCAACAACGATCTAAACTAGACGCCTCTAATTTATCAATTGCAAGTTTTACGTGGCTTAGGGCTTTCGGAGATAGAACCTGTCTAACCTACGAACATGAACCACAATGAGGATAACCAAGTTATTAGCAACTCGTTGTAAATCAGATATTGACTAGATATTGACTATAGTAGGAGAGACAGACACCCGCCAGCCACTTATGCAAAACAAGTTGCATGTCAGTCGTGGAACCGGTCTCATGTACGGTGACATGTAAGGTTGGTCCGGGCCGCTTCATCCCACTATGCCACCAATATCCAAAGTACATAGAAGATGCAATAACATGATCATCATCGCCCACATATAAACATATGTGTACTACCCGTGCAAAGCACCTACGCATAGATCAGGCTCTGATACCACTGTTGGGTCCGCAGCATAGAAAACAAAAAAATTCCTACGGTGTGAACTACATGCCAAGATCTATCTACTAGGTACAAAGCAAACGGGTGGACATACATCCATAAAGAACTTACCCTCGAAGACAACGAGCTTTGTTAACGAGTAGGAACTCGTGGTTGATGTAGTCGTACACTTGCCGATCTCGAGATCGTGAGGAAGTCCGAGCGCCGCAACTCAGCAGCGCATCCGCACTCGCACACACGTTCAAGCCACCGAACAACCTCCACCTCCTCGCTCCAGCGATCCAGCAGAAGCAGCAACTCCTTCCAGACGAAATGCCACCGAGAACATGTATCTCGCTAATCCGAGACCATGGGGGAATAATTCTAGAGGGGGCGAGAGATCCTTCACAAGGAGGTGTGTGGATGAAGGAGGGAATGGGTGGCCTTTTATAGGAGGAGGAGGGTACCCCCTCTCTCCATGGCCGGCGCATGGGGGGGTGACCCCTCACCTCCCCCATTCATGTGGTGGTAACTCCTCCACATTAAAATGCTTCTTCACATTCCCTTTTAAAGTCTCCACTTTAAATGCATTAAGTTTCTCCAAATTTAATGCTCTCTCATTTAATAAAACTCTTTTATTAAATTTATTCAGAATGTTGTTAATTACTTTAATTAACAAACATTCACATATAGCCCCTTGCAATATTTCAATATCACATGCAGAACCACCTTCTGCAATTTCACCCGAAACAGTTTCCGGTTTCTATTGAAACAATTCCTGCGCTTTGCAATTCTTTCGTCTAAAACATATGTGCTCCAAAATGGTGTCCGGTAACTCTTAAGTGTGCCACCCTACGGTTCGCGAATAATGCAGACATGATCGAGACCCTTCTCCGATCAATAATCATCAGCGGGACCTGGAGATCCGTACTGACTCCTACACATTCAACGATGACTCCTGTGATCGTGATAACCTTTAACGCTTGTAACTAAATCCCTTTTTCTCTCGATATATTACATGTCCGAGATTCGATCATCGGTATCTCCATACCTAGTTTGATCTCGTTACCGACATGCACTCTTTTCTCGTTCCCGTGATATAACATTCTAGTGATCACATCACTTGCTTGCAAGCTATCCTAATGTGATATCACCGAGAGGGCCTAGAGTATATCTATCCGTCATCTGGATTGACAAATTCCACTCTTGATCCATGAGCCTCAACATAACACCTTCGTAGCACTGAACCCATCTTTATAGTCACCCTGTTATGGTGTGATGTTTGATGTTATCAAGATACTCTTCTGGTGTTAGCAATTAACATGATCTCATGGTTTAAGGATAAAGATTACTTCGTATGATGTTATAGCAATATAAACACAATGACTTGATCGTAATGCTATACTTCGGATGAATGTTCATCACATCATTCCACCAATGGTGTGACCTTGTTATTAAGAACATCCAATGTCCATGATCAAGAAACCTTGATCATCTTGTTAATCAACAAGCTAGTCTATAAGAGAGGCATGACTAGGAACCCTTTTTGTTTATTAAACACACATGTATTGATGTTTCCTATCAATACAATTATAGCATGTAAAATAAACATCTATCATATACAAGGAATACATAATAACAACTTTATTATTGCCTTTCAGGGCATATTTCCTTCAGCAATTGACAAACATCGAGAAAGCATACAAGCATATACTACTCATCTTGACTCCTTTGAGATTCGATTGGGCATTACAACATTATACATAAACTGCCATCCAACTGCATCTATGACTAATAATCCATCTTCAGGTTATCATCCGAACCCCCTCCAGTATTAAGTTGCAAGCAACGGATAATTGCATTATGAATTGTGTGTAAAGTAAACAATATGATTGTTCTATGAACAAAGGATTGTTGTTTTCTCCCTAGTAGCAACAACACATCTAGTACCTTAGAGATTTTTGTCACTTCCCCAGATTACCAGAGGCATGAACCCACTATCGAGCATAAATACTAACTCTTGGAGTTGCTAGCATCTACTTGGCCAAGATAGCTACTAACAACGGAAAGCATGCAAGATCACAAATAACAAAGACATGATAGAATCAATAATCAATCTGAAATAGCATCTGAATATCCATCGGATCCCCGCAAACACAACATGTAGAAATACAAATAGATGATCTTGATCATGAACGGATCTCACAAGATCTAAACATGGTAGCACAAAGGAGGAGAACCAGCCATCTAGCTACTACATGGACCCGTATTCCAGAGATGAACTACTCATGCATCACACCGGAGGCTTGCATGATGATGAAGAAGGCCTCTAGGGTGAATTCCCCCCTCCGAGAGGGTGCCGGGAAGAGCTTCAGATCCCTCCCGTTCTAGGGATGGAGATGACGGCGGCTAAAGACTCTTTCATGGATTTTTGATCGGGTGCCTAGGGTTTCTGTATCGGAGGCAACTTATAGGCGGAAGGAGAGGCCGAGGGGGTGCCTGGGGCGGCCAGACCACCCCTGGCGCAAGCCAGCCTGGCCGCGTGGCCAGGTGGTGTGGCCGGGCCCCAGCCCCTCTCCGTCTCGTATTCTGGCTCCAGGTGTCCCTCGGTGAAAAACTAACTTTGGCTTTTGTCCCTTCCAATTCCGAGAATATTCATTTTCTGACTTTCCTGGAACCAAAAATAGCAAAAAACAGGCAGCTGGCACTGTGGCTCTTGTTAATACGTTAGTCCAAGAAATCATATGAAAAGTACTCCAAAGTGTGGACAAAACATAAGAAAGTAGATAAAACCAATCATGGAACATCAAAAATTATGGATACGTTTGCAATGTATCACCCCCTCGGTGAAATATTGACTTTGGCTTTTGTCCCGTCCAATTCCAAGAATATTCATTTCTGACTTTCCTTGAACCAAAAAGAGCAGAAAATAGGCAGCTGGCACTATGGCATCTTGTTAGTAGGTTAGTCCAAGAAAGTGTATAGAAATACTCCAAAGTGTGGACAAAACATAAGAAAGTAGATATAAAACATACATGGAACATCAAAAATTATAGATACGTTAGCAACGTATCAACATTCCCAAGCTTAACTTCTGCTCGTCCTCGAGTAGGTAAGTGATAAAAAGAAAGAATAAGTTTTGAGGTGATATCCACCATCATAATCTTGATCAAAGTATTTGTAGAACATTGATAGCTGGGACCATAGTACTTTAACATAGCATGAAAGATATAGTTCTAACAATAAGACATAGCAACTATGTTGTAATATGAAAAGGTACAAACAAAAGATTCATGAATAACAATGCTTTGCAAGACGTTTGTTTGTTTCACATAAAGAAAGCATAATCAGAATGGTATTCAACTTGTCCCTCATAGTGTAGCAAACCATAAATGCATAGGACACCTTCAAAGTTCATAAGGGTGACTAGATACAAATAGTATAAGAACAAGCAATATCAAAGTTATGCGTCAATCAACAAGTCTTGGGACAATGCACGTTAAACTAAGAATGGCCACTATGCTCTCTCAATAGGTGCATAAAGATAGAAGATGGAGACTCAACATAAAAGTAAAAGAAAGGCCTTCATAGAAGGAAGCAGGGATTCAAGTCTCATAAAGAGCTTCCAAAAATTATGGTACTTATTAGCTTTTAGCTCTCATTTCCCCTATCATAAGCATCTTGAAGTGATTAAGGTTAAAGTGAACAAACTATGGAGTATATGCTTGACAAAGTATAAGTTGGCAATCTCATGTCCCTTGGATACGAGGGCTGATCCTCATGCTACTCAAGTTTAGTTACCGGTAAGTTCTTGTGATAGTAAGTACATGTGTATCATAGAGAACCGCCAACGGGGTACCCCTTGCCCGATGATACGGAAGAATCCCCATATCAAAATGACAAGGCAAGAAGACAACGAGCATCTCAGCAATCTTCTTATTTACCATGGGAAAATGGTGCTTTTTTCTCTCTTTCCTCTTTTCTCATCTCTTTTTTTTCTTTTTTTCTCAATCTCTATCTCTTTTTTATAAGAAGAATGCTTCATAGATTGTCGTCGGATTGATGACAAGTACGCCATGAGGAGGTCCTCGAGGCGTGCGGAAGAGAGGGGTGTGAGATGTACGGTGTTCCGGGACGGTGAGCACACAAGTTTACCCAGGTTCGAATCCGCCGGCTTTGGACGGATCCTACTCCTGCTAGCAATCCAGTAATACGGCAGAGCCGGATGTGGGTTACAAGGGTTTCGCCTGTGCGAGTTGAGGGTCTAAAGTATTGGTGTTCTGCCCTAAGGCTCTCCCTAGGACAGATTATATAGATATCCGGCCTAGGGTTTACAGGAGAGATCTATCCGGCTATGTCTAAGAGTCGGTTACAGAGTACATCTTGAACTACAAGTAACATTATGGGCCTAAGTCGGTAAGTCTTCTAGGCCTTCCCATAGCCGGATTGGACTCCGTATTTCTCCCTGACTGGGCCGCCCGTGAAGCAAAGCTCTAATCCGAAGTGGGCCACCCTGGTCAGTGAGGAACTGTGAGGATACCTAGAAAGTATATCCCCAATAGCAGCCCCCGGAGGCCTCCAAGATCCAAAGTCGGATTTATCATCGTCTAGCTTGATCTTTGGCTTGCAGAATCTTTAAGGGTTCCTGAAACTTCACAACAAAAAATACGATCTGGGTCTTAAAAGTAAGTCGGACCTATCAACAGGTTACTCGAATTCTTCAGCTCGATTTCAAACTAAGCCGGAACTTGGTCTCTAACGCCACCTGACACAAGCATGGTCAAGTCACGTCATATGACAGGCGTGCCAAGACGATCATTGGTGGGTCTGCGGTCCGTAATCGAGGCGCCGTTTCAATGCGTGCGTGGAGATCGAGGCGACGCAATCATCACGCGGGCCCTTCCTAGTTCTTTCCACGGCGTGTGGCGGTTACAGTGTAGCGTTTGCACGAATCTTGGCGCAGGTAGGTGGATATAAGGGGTTTGGATTTCTTCTTCTCCTTTCCACCAGTCCTTTGTCGTTTCCTTTCCTCCCAATCTTCCTGCGCGCACAGAGCCTCCTCGTCCTCCCCCCACAGAGCTCCCAGCGCCGCCCCTTTAAGGTCATCTTCTCACCGGAGAAATGGCTTCATCATCTTCTTCCTCCGGTTTGGCGGCAGCAGCAGCGGCGGCGAAGGTGGAAGCAGCAGCAGAGAAAGAGAGCTACCGGGGAATCTGGATCCCCTGCGCCCTTGACGAAGCAGGCCTCAAGAACGTAGAGAAGGAGGGGCTTCTCGCTGCCGGCGACTGGCGGAGCGGCTCTGGTGAAACCGTCCCCAACCCGCGAGACGGCGAGCGGGTCCACTTCGGCACCCATCTTGACTGAGGTCTGTCTTTTCCTCCCCAGAGTTCTTCTCCGAGGTGATAGATCATTACGGAGTTCAACTCCACAATCTTCCTCCCAACTCACTTTTAGAAATGAGTGCGTATGTTGCACTTTGCGAGGGCTTTCTCGGCATTAGGCCGAGTTTGCTTCTCTTCCGGTATTATTTCCATGTCCGGAGGAATTCCATCACTGCCGGTGTTCCTTATATCACCAGCACTATTAGCTTTTCTCTTAGACGTGACCGGGCATGTCCCAAAATTTCTACCAGTGACTCGGTCAAACAATGGCCAGCCACATTTTTCTATCATAGGGATAATCCGGCTCTCGGCAAAGCTATTGCTTTGCCGGCTTTTGTCGACGGAGCCGCCACGGCCCAGCCTTCCTGGGACGAGGCTGCTCCGGCTCTCACCGATGATCTGATCCTCGCTAAGAGGCGGATCGAATATTTGAGTAAGCACAATGGTCTGAAGGGATCTGACTTGGTCCAGTGTTGTGTCTCACGTCGGATCCAGCCACTTCAGTACCACGGAACCCGACTGATGCACTCCATCACGTCGTATCCAACCGACTCCCTCCGCATCAGCTCCAAAGCCTACACCACTCAAGGCTACATAAGCCAAATCAAGTGGCTGATCAGGGAGCGGATCGAAAGGAGGATTCCGGAGGTTTCTCTGGACATGCACACGGCGGAAAACCCCGTGGTGCTGGTAAGCTTCCATCATCACATCTTTTATGTGTTTCTATCTTCGAGTTAAACTACAATACTGATATGTTTTCTTCTTTTCAGCTTGCTGATATCCCCGAGTCGGAACTTGCTCCGCTCGAAGGATATCCTCCGGAGTTCTCTCAGGAGGTAGAAGTAGTCCCACTGCCAGATCTTGCGCTCAAGAAGCACAAAGCTCCGACAGTGGCGGTTGGCACAAAGGAGGTGCATGTCGTGAAGAGGTAATTTCAATCACAACTTTTCTGCCTTTGTACTTTACTCAAATTTCTTTCCGAGATGTAACGTTTCCGACTTTGTTACCTTCTCAGAGCAAAATCGATCATCAAGGGCAAGGGGAAAGGGATTTCTTAGAAGCCCTTGCGTCAGACGAAGCTTACCATAGCTTCCCCTGCCGTGGCTCCTCCGACTCTGGCCCCTCAACCTTCTGCAACTCCGGTGATCACTCCTTCTCCGGTGGTTGCAGAAGATCCGGCTCCTCAAAAGGAGCATGCGATCCTTGGGTCGCAAACTGACGTCACCCTGGGTGCGTTAGCTCAAGATAAGGGTGAACCCTCTTCGGGTAATGATCCCTCGGCTGAAGTCTTCGCTAAAAACCTCCTCAGCAATCCGGGACTTGCCAAGTTTGGCCTGTCCCGGAAATCTGCAGAGGAGATCCAGCGGCTAGCCAGGCAAGTCCTGGATAAAAGCCATTTATCCCCCGAGGAGGAAGCGCAAGAAGTAGAGGACGTCAAGTTCTCTGACCTTCTCGCTCAAGTCCGTCTTCGCGGCGAGAGGATTAGGACTGGCGAGCTTCCAACAGCCCTAGTGATCCCTCTTACTCTTGCCGAGAAGGTGGCCGCTGAAGTGAACGCGGGTTTAGACAAACTCACCCGCGAGCAATATGTAAGTCAGAATTCCAACTCTTGTTTTTCCATTATGTTATATCCTATCCTCTAGCCCCCAAGCATGAAGTAGGATACGTAATCCGGGTTTATGCTTCATTAGGATGCCAAAGAACGAACTAGTGTAGCCCCCAAGGCTCGTGCTGATATTTAGAAAAAATATTAGCCCGAGTCTTAAGTAGCTTTCTGACTTTGGGTATTCTGACTTATAGAAAGTATGTTCCTATAACCAGGAATTATTGACAAATGTCTGCGATAAGCGGAGAGAGATCAAAGCTCTCCGGCTTAAAAATGCTGAGCTTAAAGTTGCCAAGGATGAGGCCGAAGGTAAACATTCCGAGACTCAACCCTTGTCTTTGTTATTTTCAATGTCGAATCTTTCTGAACTGTTGTTCTTTTTTGACTTACAGCACTGGTGAAACAATCCGTCGCCATGATTGAAGAGGCCGAGAACCTCAAGACCCTGGTGGTGGAGAACAAGGGACTTCGCCAAGAGCTGGATAAGCTTAAGGCGAATCATGAAAGGAGCATAGCTCAAGTCCTTGAATCCTCCTCCATGGCCACTGATGAGCGTGATCGCAAGATCGCTGCTCAAGATAAAATAATCTCGGATCTCAAAAATGAGCTTGGCAGAGAGAAGGACATGTCCCAGGCGCTCCGGGCTGAACTCCAGAGTCTTCGGGAGGAGAAAACCAAGATTGACGACGTCATTTTTGGTACGTTCCACCTCTCTGACTTATATTTTTCTTCTACTTCTATTAATGTCGGTTTTTTCTTAACTTTATTTTGATATATAGGTCCTTTAAACTTGACAGATTCTTCCTCATCCGAGCCCCGCACCCACCGGCTTACCCAAGTCGGTGATCTTCTTCATGACTACCGCTAATCCCTTGAGGACATTGGCGAGTCTCTCAGGATTCTGGACATGCTAAGCATGTCGGATTTTTAGGTGCGGGACAAGGCCAAGGAGATGCCGCAGCTTGTTTGGGACTAGAACATGTCCTATGCGCGGACTGCTGCGCATAATGCTCTCACCATGGTCATGAGCCACCATGGAAACATGGAGATATGGCAAGTGACCAGAGGGTACTGCAAGGTAGACGAAGATAGCCAGGAGCAGGACCTTCAAGCCATCATGCACTCCTGTGCCGGATACGGGTGCCACGTAGCTGATCTGACCAGCTACGAGGTCCCCTTCTTCACCCGCGTGGATACTCCGCCTCCTCCTGCAAAAGAAAATGAAGAAGTTTCTAACGATGAATGCACCAACTCGGATGCGGACATCCCGGAAAGATACCAAGGCGGAGTAACCAGTGAGCCGACAGCTCCTTCATCTCCTCCTGCATCATAGACCAGAAATTTATGTATTATTCCGGAAAAAACCTGATGCGTTTGTAAATATTAAGTACTATTTATCTTGCTAGTGCTAAGCTTTTGATCTATTCAACACTTTTGACTTTTGAAATTTTTGCGTACCTGAAATGTTTACACAAGCACTTATAGTTTTTTCATCTCTACTTACGTTTATCTGGCTTTCCGCCTCGTCCTTTTTGTGAGCCGGCTAAACCTTCCGCCGGAAACTTTGCCGAGCAACGGAGCTCAATTGCTAAACCAGTTTAAACTCGGAAACAAAGTCGGCTTCCAGTACCAACAATTCACTACTCGGAAAATGCCCGCATCCAGCCATCAGACAAATAACCAAAGTAAAGACTAGAAATTTTAGAGTTTATACCCGAAGGTAGCAGTTTTAGAATCAGAAATCTAGACCAGAACGAACATGAGCATAAAGTACTTTCAAGCATTCTGGGATTTTCGACTATGACATGATCATTAGGAAATAAGATGGTAAAACTTCTCAGAAAAACTTTAAGGTAACCAAAACTTTTATTTCTCACAGAACATGTACATATGTATGATTACAAAGAAGGATAAACTAAGAATAAAAGGGACATAGCTGAGCAATATTCCACAATCTGTCTAACTCATTCGAATTTGTACTGCCTCTAGCTCTCTTTCTCTTCTTAGTAGCAGGTCTTTCTTTGACTGGCCTCATGTCAGTTAAGTAGTACGATCCATTGTGCAATACCCGACTAACTAAAATGGGCCCTTCCCATACTAGGGAAAGTTTGTGCTTTCTTTATTGCACAAGCCGGAGAACCAAATCACCTTTATTGAAAGATCTAGTTCAGACTCTCTGGCTATGATACTTGCGTAACTTCTGTTGATAGGCTGTAGATCTCATTTCAGCAACGACGTGAACTTCTTCGAATAAGTCGAGATCATTTTGTCGAGAAATCTCGGCATCCTCTTCGATATACGCGGCCACTCTAGGAGAAGTATGAATTAAATCACTAGGAAGAACTGCTTCTGCGCCATAGACCAAGAAGAAAGGTGTGTATCCTGTTGACCTGTTCGGAGTTGTTCATAAACTCCAAATTACAGAGGGTAGTTCTTCTGCCCAAGCCCCCGAAACACGTCGTAGTGGTGCTTCGAGTCTTGGTTTCAGGCCTTGTAGAATTAAACCATTTGCTCTTTCGACTTGTCCGTTAGCCTGTGGATGTGCGATTGACGCAATGTCAAGCCGGATATTTTGCTCGTCGCAGAATTTGGCTAGTTCTCCCATAGAAAAATTACTCCCGTTGTCCGTGATAATGCTATGCGGATAACCATACCGGATTATAACATCCTCGACAAATCTTTTGGTTGTTGCTCCATCACAACTAGTGACAGGTTTAGCTTTGATCCATTTGGTGAATTTATCCACCATCACTAAGAGGTGAGTAAATCCACTTGGAGCTCGTTTAAAAGGTCCTACCATATCAAGCCCCCAGACCGCAAAATGCCATGTTATAGGTATTGTCCGCAGCTGATCAGCTGGAACATGAGCTTGCTTGGCGTACTTTTGGCATCCTTTGCATGTCTTGACTAATCGTTCGGCATCTGCCTGAGCCGTAAGCCAGAAAAATCCATGTCGAAAAGCTTTTGCCACTAAAGATTTGGCTGCAGCATGGTGACCACACTCGCCTTCGTGGATTTTCCTTAAGATTTCCACTCCTTCTTCCGGAGATACACAGCGCTGAAAAACCCCAGACACACTCCGTTTATGGAGCTCACCTTTAACAATAGTATAGGCTTTTGCTCGTCGGATAATCTGCCGGCTCAGCACCTCGTCTTTGGGTAATTTGCCATCTACCAAATAATCGAGGTAGGGTTGAGTCCAGCTGGGAATTACAGCCTGAACTGCTATCAAAGGTGAGTCGGATTTGGTCGGATATTCCTCATCTACCCCCTTTATCGAGGGAATTTTGAGGTTCTCTAAAAACGCGCCATCCGGGACCTCTTTCCGCGCAGAGCCTATTCGAGATAGTGCATCTGCTTCCTGATTTTCTGCTCGAGGGATGTGTTGAACTTCAAACCCTTCGAACGATTTAGATAGATCATCCACGACAGCTTTATGTGCTGCCATGTGCTTATTTGCAAATATCCGAGACTTGCTGAGCAACAAGATCCGAATCTCCGTAACACATCAAACGTCGGATGCCAATATCCTTGGAAATCCGGATTCCATGCAGCAGTGCTTCATACTCGGCAATATTGTTTGTCGCTATGAAGTGGATCTGCAACACGTATAAAAGTTTATCTCCTTGGGGTGATTTGAGCACCACGCCAGCCCCCGAGCCCCCTCTAGCCTTAGACCCATCGAAAAAGATGGTCCAATATTCCGACTCAGGGAGGACCATATTCTCCTTCATATCTGTCCAATCAGCGACAAAGTCAGCAAGGATCTGGGATCTAATTGCTGTCCGAGGTTGGTACTCAATATCGAAAGCTGAAAGCTCTATGCCCCATTTGGTGACGCGTCCTGTGGCGTCACTGTTGTTGATTATATCCCTCATGGGAGCTTTGCTCACCACGGTAATTGGATGCTCCTAAAAATAGTGTCGTAACTTACGAGATGCTAGAAAAACATCGTAAGCCAACTTTTGATAGTGCGGATATCGCTGTTTTGATTTTGTCAGGACCTCACTAACAAAGTAAGTCGGACGCTGCATCAGGTGTTCCTGATTTTCCTCTGGTCTCTCCACTACCATGACGATACTAACGACCTTATTTGTCGCAGCAATATAAAACAACATCGGTTCCTAAGGTTACGGCGCTGCAAGGATAGGAGCAGATGAGAGTACTTTCTTCAGGTCTTGTAGTGCAGCTTCAGCTTCGTCAGTCCAAACAAAATCCTTGGTATTTTTCAGGAGTTTGTATAATGGTGCGACTCTTTCACCAAGTCGGCTTACAAATCAACTGACCGCAGCGATGCAGCCAGTTAATCTTTGTACGTCCTTCAGGCGATTTGGCCTAGAAATATTGAGTATAGCCTTGATTTTGTCTCGGTTCACCTCTATGCCTCTTTGAGACACGATAAAACCTAACAATTTTCTGGCTGGTATTCCAAAGAAGCATTTCTTTGGGTTAAGCATGATGTTGTATTTTCGTAGATTGGCGAACGTTTCCTCCAAGTCGGAAATTAGTGTTTCCTTCTTTTTGGACATCACCACGATATCATCCACGTATGCATGTACATTGTGTCTGAGTTGGTCATGGAGATAACACTGCATCGTGTGCTGGTACGTAGCTCCTGCGTTCTTCAGCCCAAAGGGCATCGTAACAAAACAGAAGGTTCCGAAAGGGATTATGAATGAAGTTTTGACTTTGTCAGATTCCTTCATCCGGATTTGGTGATAACCGGAATATGCGTCAAGAAAACAGAGGAGTTCCGAGCCTGCCGTAGAATCGATAACTTGATCAATTCTAGGCAGAGCGAACGGATCTTTTGGACAATCCTAGTTCAAGGCAGTATAATCAACACACATCCTTAAATCAGTGGTGTCCTTTTTAGGGACCATTACAAGATTGGCCGACCACTCTGTGTGGATGACCTCTTCTACGAATTCGGCTAACTCGAGCTGTGCTAGTTCCTTAGCTATTGCCTTACGCTTTTCGTCGCCAAATCGTCGTAAGGACTGTTTGACGGGTTTAGCGTTCGGGTTTACATTTAGAGAGTGCTCGGCAAGTTCCCTAGGTACTCCGGTCATGTCAGATGGCTGCCATGCAAATATATCTTGATTTGCTTAGAGGAACTTGACGAGCGCGCTTTCCTATGCGCTATCTAGGCCTACGCCTATCTGGGTCACCTTAGAGGGGTAATCATCCTTCAACGGTGCTTTCTTTGTCTCTTCTGATGCCTTGAACTCCGGATTTGGCTTGGTCACCTCCTTCTTCGTTGCGGGCATCTCAGACGGATCTATGCTCTACTTGATCTCCTGGTACTCCTAGGCGTGCAGCACGGCTTCAGCAAAGGCGGCATTTCCATCCTCGCATTCTCATGCCTTCTTCGGGTCTCCCCTGATAGTGATCACGCCGTTGGGACCTGGAATTTGCATCATATTGTAAATGTAACATGGACAAGCCATAAAATCCCAGTAAGCCGGACGTTCGAATATAGCGTCGTATGCGCTCTTGAACGGGACCACTTCGAAGGAAATTGCCTCCGTCCGATAATTCTTTGGAGTTCCAAAGGTAACATCCAAAGTGATCTCTCCCAGGGAATTAGCTTGTTGTCGTTGTGGTGTCACGGCAGATGCCATGGATAGGCTAAAGGTGGGGACTAATATGCGCTAGGGGAATCCAGGGAGGGATAGTAGAGTGATTCTCCACACAGAAGTTTGTATTACTCTTTCTTCAATATTACAAGTGCTCCTTGAGCTGTATTGGCGAGAGGAGGAAGAAGAAGCTCTCTTACTCTGGCCTAATAACTTGCCCAAGAACCTCAGATCTACTAGAGCTCAACCAACTAGATTTCTGCCAACCCCCTCTACCAGAACCCTAACCCCCCTTATATAGAGGTGGTTCGGTCCTGGCCTAGGGCATACGTGGAGGCATATTCCTAAGAATATGCCCCCTCCCAAAGTGGTAACCCGACCGGGGTGCTTTTCCCCCGCGTCACACTTGCTTTAGCGACGTAAGCCGACATGAGCGTCGTCACCCTTGTCGGCCACGACCCGGTGGTCCTGCCCTTGCTTTATTCGCTCATCCAGTACGTACCGGACCTTCTTTTTTGACCAGAGAGATTCCTTCCTTCTCCTAGAAGCTAAGTGAGGATCCGGATCATAGTAGATCCGGCCACACCTGTTCCTGCATATAAGTTAGACAAGCATTTCCGACATACTCCTTAAGTCGGATAAGACAATGTTAGGCGACCCCCCTGGTCCGGGTTACTCCATGATCCGGCCTGACTTGAGGTGACTCGGCCAGCATCCGCTTTGACCTTGCCGAACCTCGGCTAACTCGGCCCTTATACCCCGGAGTGACCCTACCCGAGGGTATCCCCCCAACATTAGTCCCCGAAGCTGGTGCGGTCTTAACTGCCTCGGGCGCTAAGGCCACACCAGGTTCATTTACGTCCGAGCCTCAGGCGTTCAATTCCGGGTTAGCTCCTTATCTCGGATTATATGGATTTACGTTCCCTTCGCACGTTCCAAGTTTTCACTTGCCGGCCGGGTCACCACTTTGACTCGGATCCCATGTTTACCATGGTTTGATCCGGGCCCCGTTTCCTTCTCTCATACGCTAACCCACGTGGAGGCTAATCATTACCTTGTCTTATTTTAAGGACCTGCATAGTAACCGCCGCAGTAATTGTCAGTTTTACTGTGCGCGGGTTACGCCACGCCTGTCTCCTCGTTTTCCGCACCAGTGTGTCACGTCACGGGGTCGCTTCCATCCTGTGGCCCTTCGTGTGGCTCCTCAGCGATTGGCTAATGTAAGCAATACACGGCCACATCGTGTGGCTCGTGCGCACCACGCGATCCCACTCACCCATCTCTGGGGCAGTTAAAATAGGGGAGGGGCGCGTCCCTTAGCATTTTTCACCTTTGCGCCCCTCTGCCCGTTCCTCTTCTTCTCCTTCGTCTTCCTCGCGACTCATAGCCGCGCCGGTGCTCCGTCGTTCAGCAGCCTCCGCCGCTGCAGCTTCTTAGCCACGGGTCCTCGTCAATCTAGACCACAGACCCCCGCCGCCGCTAGCTCCAGCGAGGATAGCGGATACGAGATGACTGAGGAGGAGCTCGTCGTCACCGAGCAGGAGATGGAGGAGGATGCCGGCGCGGCGGCCCGCGGCGCGTGGGCCGGTTCGTGGGTCTGCCAAGACGACATCGACTGGCTCTACCGGACTAGGCGTATTCCCGCCGACGTCGCCGCTCGTCTCCCCTCCTCGGAATTGGCCCCCTCACCCAATCCGGGTGAGTTTGTTGTTTTCCTATCCCATTTCCAACAGGGATTTGGTCTTCCGGTGAGCGATTTTTTCCGGGGTTGGGTCCGGACCTATCACTTGCAACCACATCATCTCCCGGCGGACGCCATCACCTCTTTGTCCGCCTTCGTGTCTACGATCGAAGGTTATACCGGACTATGGCCCACGAAGGAGCTGTGGATCCGGTTCTTCGGTCTCCGTCGCAACGTCGTTCCCAACATCCACGTCGAGTCGGAGGACAAGCAGCTCACCTAGTTCAGAGCTGCCTCCATCTCGCCCCGGAGATTTTCAATCTTTCCCCGGGTCACCGGGCTTGACTCCTGCAAAGGATGGGCCCGGACCTTCTTCTACGTCTGGAACGAGGGTATCGAAGACTTGATTCGGTTGCTGCCCTACGCTCCGGGTCCCCCTGACACGGATTTCTGGGAGGAGGTCGCCAAGAAACCTACAGCTCTGGCCAATCAAGTCAACAAAAGATTAGCGGAGCTGAAGAAGCTCGGATTGCGCAACGAGGACGCTATGATCACGTTCGTGCGCAACCGAATCTCTCCCCTCCAGAGGCGCACCCACAAGTTGTGCCACCTGAGCTTCGGTCGCGACCCCAACCAAACCTCCTCCTTCGAATTGAGCAACACAGAGATCTTCCGCCGGGTCAAGGCTCTGTTCACCACTCACAAAGATTTCTCCGCCGAATGGATGTGGGGTATCGAGCATTACTGCCGTGACAGGCTCCCTCCCGTGGTAAGCTCCGCTGGGTAAACTTATTTCGGATCAATTATGTGTCGGTTTTTGTCATATTTTTGACTTTGCTCTTTGTGCTTTTTCTCAGCTGTTTCTCCAGCAAACTCTCGAGGATGGCACGGATCCGACCCTTAAGTGGGCACCGGACCGAGATATCCTAGATGAGGAGGAGCCGGACCAGGAGATGTTCCTCCCTATCACCGACGCCACCAAACGTCCCAGCGGTAAATTCTCTTCTCTTAGAGATTGGCCCGATGATGAGGATGACTCGGATATCGACGTGATTGAACCCGTTGAGGCTGTCCCTCTTTCTTTTGCCTTTCTGGCACCAGCTAGCCCCGGTGGGCATATCCACGAGGATCCTCCACTTGCCACGGGCAAGCCGGTTCCGGTGGCGTCGAAGAAGAAGCGCGGATCCGCATCGAGTTCTTCCTCCGAACCTTCTCAGCCTACCAAAAGGTAAAAGAAGGCCGGAGACAAGACTACCTCCAAGCGGGCAGGCAAAGCGCCGGCACGGAGGGCCTGGAAACCCAAGGAAGCCGAGACCTCGGATGCGTAAGTCATTTTTCACTGCGCAACACACTTCTCCTTGCATCGGGGTAACTTCAATCCTGACATCATTTTCTTTTGCAGGCCTCCTGTGGAGGTCCCTCAGAGCGGATCGAGCATCTCTTCACCCCTTCGGTCCGGTCCTTCCCCTCCTCGTGACGATGAGTCACGCCCGCTGAGCCCTATTCCGGAGGGCTCTGTGGCTGCTTCAGGTTCCGCAGTACCTCATCAAGAGGAACGCGACCTCGAATCGGGAGGGGTTGGTTCGGCCGAGGCAACGGCGTCCGCCACTTCGGCATTGCCGCAACCAGCAACCACCAAGTCTACCGCAACTCCAGCACCAGCAGCAGCTCCAGTACCAGCTTCTGAACCATCAACTGTCCCGGCAGCCAGGAACCCCATAGCAGCTCCAGTACCAAGTTCCTCTGCATCTTCCGAGTATCTCAGCTCCGGCGAGGGACCATTCCAGCAGCTTCCAAAGGGAAATCCGTCGTGGTTACTTCTTCCCAGCAGGCTAAAGGCAAGAAGGCTCCGGATGCTGCCAAGTCTACACCCGTCGAGGCCGGGCAGCGAACCTTGTCGTCAATGCTTTCGAAGAAATCACCAGCAGCGATGGATCCTCCTACCGAGCCAACCGATGCGCAGCAGATGGTTCTTCACACCAGCCCAGCTCTTGCCCTGATTGAGAGGAAGGAAGCTCATGCAAAGGGCTTGGTGGCACCCCACATGCCCACTAGCGAACGGTACCCTCCGAGCCTTATCGAGTTCGTCATGAACTGGAATAAGGCGGAGTTCGTCTACAACGACGATCTCCCGGAAAAGTTCGGCCCTGCAGAATTTTCTGCCCAGATGAATACTGCCGCCAAGGCAATTAACCTCGCGGGGCGAATGATGGAGGTATGTCGTTTTTCCTTTACATGCTGTAGATAATAACCATTAGTCCCCGAGCCTCCGGCGGAGTAACTTATTACTCGGCCGAATGATCCTTAGAAAACTAATATAGCTACATGTAAACTTCAAATATGCACACACCTAGATCCGGGTTAAGTTCCACTTGGCCCGGATTTTACACACTTCGAATATGCACACACCTAGAGCCGGGTTAAGTTCCACTTGGCCCAGATCTTGCACACTTTGAATATGCACACACCTAGAGCCGGGTTAAGTTTCACTTGGCCCGGATCTTGCACACTTCGAATATGCACACACCTAGAGCCGGGTTAAGTTCCACTTGGTCCGGATCTTGCACACTTCGAATATGCACACACCTAGAGCCGGGTTAAGTTCCACTTGGCCCGGATCTTACACACCTCGAATATGCACACACCTAGAGCCGGGTTAAGTTCCACTTGGCCCGGATCTTGCACACTTCGAATATGCACACACTTAGAGCCGGGTTAAGTTCCACTTGTCCCGGATCTTGCACACTTCGAATATTCATCAAGTTAATTTCACACTTCTGTGCTCCTTTTAGGTAACTACCAATCGTCGGAGCGCCGAATTTCAACGCCTGCTTGATACCCACAAGATCCTGCGCGCGAAACATGTTGCACTTGGCGCAGAGCATGAAAAGAGGGGTAGTTTTCTCCCTCAGCACTTCTCCGTTTTTCTTC
Organism: Avena insularis; assembly: GCA_023614405.1. Lineage (NCBI taxonomy): Eukaryota > Viridiplantae > Streptophyta > Magnoliopsida > Poales > Poaceae > Avena > Avena insularis. Next base: position 478,156,380 of record CM042686.1, on the reverse strand, counting down.
ATTTGTTTTCACCGGACTAATCTCCTCATTCGTTTTTTGCAGCTGGGGTGGAGGCTGAGAACAAAATTATGCGGAAGAACTTGGAGGAAATCCGAGGTATGTCTTCTTTTATCCGACCTTGTTGTGTTTTCCATTTATTCTTCTCCTTGGCTCGGCAAACATTCACTCCTCGTCTTTGCCGGGTCAACGCACTATTTCAGCATCGCTTGAGGATAGTGTGCCCGTGCCTGATATGATGCTGCATTTTCTCGAACAAGCAGGACAGCATCAAGCTGAGCTGAAGAAGAAAAATGATGAGCTTGCCCTCCTCCAGACCAAGGACGACGAGATAGCCAAGCTTAAGGCCGAGATGGATAAGATGAAGGCCCAACACAAAACCGAGCTCCAAAAAGTTGGCCAGAACTTCACCGAAGAGCGTGAGCGCCTTACTCTCCAAATCTCCAAGGACCAGGACCTGCTTAAAGAATCCGAGGTCCGGCTTTGGTCGGTGCTCGCTGAGCTTGAACAACTTCGCCAGAGACGCGACAACTGCATCAAGGATTTGACCCGGATCCACTGCCATATCTCACGTAAGTTTCTTTCCCTTATTCGACATAGTTTTCCGGGTTAGCCCATATATGTTTGCTTCAACATCTTCCTTTTCCTTGTTTCCAGATCACTTTCCCGAGGGTACTCCCATCACCAGTGCTGTTGTTGCCAAATTCCGCCGAGAAAGGGGTACTCCCGTCACTCCTGATGGTGAGAGCATCCCCTTAGACATGGAGGACCTATTGGTCAGCATGTCAGCTCGCGTGGAAACCATCAAGAACTATGGGAAAGATCTCCTCGATGTTGCGGTCCGGAGAGGATCACACTCCTTGCCAAAAAGCTGTTGGAAGTTGAGACTCAGCTTGACCTCTAGAGGGAGTCCGCCGGGCGTGCCGCAGCAGATACCCTCCTTCATCATATTCTTACATGGTACGAGAAGATCGACATGATCCTCCTCACACGTCGGCCCACTGGATCCAAATGGACCGATGATCCGAAGTGGGTAGCTCGGTGCCAGGCTTGCGCCTACAGCCTCGTCGAATATTCTCCAATCCATGACTAGGTTGAGGGGCCGAGCTTTCTGGAGTCCGGCAGGGACGAGCATATGGAGAACGTGGAGTATGGGTTGGGTGAGGATGGAGAAGATGCTGCTTCAGATATTGAAGACAGTGATGACGACGCCGAACTTCCTCCTCCTGCTGCTCCTTAGTTGAAAAAACTTGAAAATTTATCAGATCCCCGGTATGCCGGGTGCAATTGTATGTTGGATATGTAATATTTTGCTACTATGTTTTTATGCCGGACTAACTTGGGCGTAGTCCCCGAGTTTCATTTTCTTGTTCGTCCAATTCCTTGGCTCGGTCCGTGTCTACCTTGATTCGGTTTTACGACTTACGAATCCGAGCTTCAAAAATTGTCTTAACAATACTTAGAAACCTTGAGACTTGGCTCAAAATAATTCAGCATAATAACTTGAAAATAAATACAGGGTTAGTTCGAAAAAGCAAACGTTAGCTCGAATAAATTCGTTTCCTTAGCCGTTTTTCATGTGCTACGCAATTCCAAACTTGTTCCCTTGCTTGCCATGAAGCCAATTCTTGTTGGACAGCAGCAAGTCGAAGTGTTGGGTTTTTGGTGCTCACACATTACTAATCCGGATTAAGTAAAACGACTCATTCCAGCTACCGCATAAGAAATTACGACAAACATTATTAAGGCAGTCCCCGAGTTACTGCTCGAGGCGCTGCTATTTTATTGATAAGCTCATTGCCGACATACATACCGACATACGAGACGACTCGGATACATACACTTCTTAGCTAAGTGTAGAAGGGACGAAGTAGTGCTACATTCCACGGTCGCTTGGACTCCTCTCCGGACCTGTCCGCCTTGTTCTTTTCCTGTGGCTTTGCATCTATGAGATAGTAAGAATCATTGTGCAATGCTTTGCTCACAATGAACGGCCCTTCCCATGGGGGGACAATTTATGCATGCCAGTAGTACGTTGTACCAACCGGAGCACCAGATCGCCTTCCCGGAAGACTCGGGGCACACTTTTCGGCTATGATAGCATCGAAGGTTTTGCTGATATATGGCGGATCTGGACAGTGCCAGTTCTCTCGCTTCTTCCAGCAGATCAACATCATTTTGCCGGGCTTCTTGCACTTCGGCTTCTGTGTATTGGGTGACCCTAGGCGAATCATGCTCTATGTCGGCTGGTAATACATCTTCTGCCCCATATACCAGAAAGAATGGCGTATAGCCTATTGATCGATTTGGAGTTGTTCTTAAGCTCCACAGTACTGCTGGTAGTTCTTCTATCCAGCACCCCGCTGATCTTTGTAGCGGCTCAATGAGCCGGGGTTTTATCCCGGATAATACTAACCCGTTGGATCTTTCCACTTGTCCGTTCGATGCGGGGTGGGCTACCGAGGCGACGTCGAGTCGGATCTTCTTATCCCGGCAGAAGCGCGCAAATGCTCCTTCCGCAAAATTTGTTCCATTATCAGTTATAATACTGTGTGGATAACCGTATCTCAAGATGATGTCTTTGAGAAAAGTCACGGTCGTAGCTCCATCACATTTTCTTATAGGTTTCACTTCAATCCATTTTGTGAACTTGTCCACCATGACCAAAATATGTGTCATGTTTCCTCTCGCAGGTTTGAACGGGCCAACCATATCCAAGCACCATACATCAAATGGCCACGTAATCAGTATGGTCTTGAGTTCCGACATAGGCATATGTGTCTTGGTGGCGTACCTCTGACAACCATTGCATTTTCTCACCAGATCTTCTGCTTGTTCCAAGGCACTTGGCCAGTAGAATCCATGCCGGAACGCCTTTGCCACCAAGGCTCGGGATGAGCCATGATGCCCACATTCCCCTTGGTGGATATCTCGGAGGATGTCAAGCCCTTCTTCTGGGTCAACGCATCGTTGGAGGACATTAGTTACACTGCGTTTGTATAACTCGGAATTGATGATTGTGTATGGTTTTGCTCTCCTCTGAGTTTGCCTGGCTAGCACCTCCTCAGTGGGTAGCATTCCATCTTTTAGGAATTGGAATATAGGCAGTGCCCAAGCTGGTATGGCTCGTGGAGGGAATATCTCCTCATCAATTTCCATCTGATCCACCGGCATAACTTCAGCCGGATCACGCTGAGCAGTCCCCAGGTCTAACGAGGTAGTCCCCGGGTTTGCCGAGGTAGTCCTCGGGTTTGCTGATGCAGTCCCCGGGTCTCGCGTACCACCTCCCAGGTCAATGTCCATGGGCTCAGCTCCGGATTCCGTATTTTCTAGGACATAGATCGAGTCGGTTCCTGGGGACGGCCTGATAGATGGTTTTCTGAGGTGTTCCAATGCTACACCCGGTGGAATTGCCTGTCTGGTCGATCCGAGCTTCGACAACATGTCGGCAGCCTCGTTTTCCGCCCGGGGTACATGCTGAAATTCACACCCCTCGAAGTAACCAGATATCTTCTGCACGTGAAATTTGTATAGTGCCATGTTTGGATCCAGGGCGTCCCACACTCTGGACACTTGCTGCACCACCAGGTCCGAGTCGCCGAAGCATATTATCCGATGTATGCCAATTTCCTTTGCCACTTTGAGCCCATGCACAAGAGCCTCATACTCAGCGACGTTATTCGATGCAGCGAAATGGATCTGCAATACATACTTGAGCTGATCCTTCTTAGGTGAGGTAAGCACAACCCCGGCACCTAATCCGGTTTTGGTTTTCGACCCGTCAAAGTGCATCCTCCAGTAATTCAGATCTGGTGGCGGTGGTTCGTATTGTACCTCGGCCCAATCCACGAAAAAGTCCGCCAACGCCTGAGATTTGATCGCTTCTCTTCTGTCGTATTGGGGCGCATAAGGGGCTAGCTCAATTTCCCATTTTGTGATTCTGCCACTCGCATCCTTGTTACTCATTATCTTGGATATGGGAGCTTCACATATTACTTTGATGGGGTGCTCCTCAAAGTAATGATTTAACTTCTTTGCCACCATATAGACACCGTATGCCACCTTTTGAAAGTGCGGGTAGTTCTGTTTTGAAGCAGACAACACCTCGCCAGTAATACATCGCCTCTGACCGACTTACCCTCTTCATTATGCTCCACTACGACATCGCACTTACAACACGGTTGGTTGCGGCTACGTAGAGCAACATTGATTCCTTTGATAGTGGAGAGGCTAACACTGGCGCAGTGGCCAACATCTTTTTCAAGTGGGCAAAAGCTTCATCAGCCTGTGGTGTCCAAACGAATTTATCTGACTTTTTCATGAGTTGGTAGAGAGGCAGTGCCTTTTCTCCTAACCGACATACAAACCGACTCAACGACGCCAGGCATCCAGTGAACTTCTGGACATCATTAAGACACTTCGGCAGCTCCATTCGTTCGATGGCTCGGATCTTAGTTGGATTAACCTCGATACCTCGGCTGGAGACGAGAAATCCGAGTAACTTTCCAGCCAGGACACCGAAGGTACATTTTTCCGGGTTAAGCTTCATCCGGAACCTTCTCAAGTTCGCGAATGTTTGTCTTATGTCGTCAAGGAGCATTGCGCTTTCCTAGGTCTTGATAACCACATCATCCACGTATACTTGTACGTTTTGACCTATTTGGTCATGCAAACATTTTTGCATACATCTTTGGTATGTTGCACCTACATTACGTAAACCGAACGGCATATAGTGCGATAGCAGTAAGCCCCGTACGGGGTAATAAACGCCGTTTTTATTTGATCATCTAGGTTCAGAGGTATCTGGTGGAAGCCAGAATATGCATCAATGAATGACAACAGTTCGCATCCTGCGGTTGAGTCTATGACCTGATCTATCCTCGGCAATGGAAATGGATCTTTTGGACATGACTTGTTCAGGTTCGTGTAATCGATACACATACGCCAGACCACTGCCACGTTCGGATCATCCTTCTTCTTTTCCACTAGCACCAGATTAGAGAGTCAATCCAGATAAAGTACCTCCATGATGAATCCTGCTGCCAGTAACCGAGCTATCTCGTCTCCAATGACTTTTCTCCTATCCTCGGCGAAGCGGCGGAGAGGTTGCTTCACCGGCCTTGCTCCGGGTCTTACGTTCAAAGAGTGCTCGGCCAACTCCCGCGGAACACCTTGCAAGTCCAGTGTAGACCAAGCAAAAATATCCCGATTCTCACGGAGGAAGTTGACGAGCTCGCTTTCCTATTTGTCAGTTAACCCGGCACCAATTGTCACGGTGCGCTCCGGAAACATGTTATCAACTGGAATCTTCTTGGTGTCCTTTGCGGCTTGAAACGAAACGCTGCCATGCGGGTTACTTAATGCCGGCATATATTGTTGTGCGGACTGAGCTAATGCTGCCACCTCTTGGATTTTTCTTTTCTCTTGCGCAATCACGAGTGACTCGGCTAGGTTGGACCCGGCTGAAGCACACTCCATGGAACGTCGGAAATCTCCAGCAATGGTAATCGTTCCATTTGGCCCGGGCAACTTCATCTTCAGATTCCTGATGTGACAACTTGCCATGAATTTGTTTAATGCTGGCCTTCCGAGTAACGCATGATATGCACTTTCCAAGTTCACCACTTCAAACTCCAGATTTTCAGTTCGGCAGTTGTCCCTCGTGCCGAATAACACGTCGACCCGGACTTTGCCTATGGGCTCACAAGAAATGCCTGGTACTATGCCATGGAAAGTTGTTCTCGTAGCCTGGAGCATGTTCTCCGAGATGCCTAACTTGCGCATCGTAACCGCATACGTGATGTTAATGCTACTGCCATTATCAATCAAAACCTTGGAGAACCTCACGTTGATGTTTGGTCCAATGAATGTCGGATCTAGCACTAGCGCGTACGAACCTGGGCTCGGCATAAGTTTAGGATGATCTTTGATGTTCCAGGTGATTTCCTGGTCCGACCAAGGCATGTACCTCGTCACTGCTGGCATGACCGCATTGACCTCCATATGTCGGTGCTATAAGCTCTTTCTATCTGTTTCCTCAGTCGTGAACACACAATAACTCTGGTGATGTTCCCTGTACTCATTCCTTCCCTCGTTTCTGGGGTACCTCTGATCCGGTTGTTGCTGATTCTCCACCTGATGCACTGCATCCCTTCTCTCATTGTTGTCATACCTCGGCGGAGGGGGAGGCAACATTAGCTGCTGCGTGTTTGCTCCGGAGAGTAATTGCTGCCGGGGTGCCTGAGCATTCCCCGAGCCACCTTGTTCTATCTTTCGCATCCACTCACATTGCCTCGTCGTGTGACCCGCCGGGCTATTCGGATTAGGCGTGTGAAACCTACACGGCTGGTCCAGCATCGACTCATAGGTATACCTCGGACGGTCTTTCTTTTCCTGCCACTTCTTCTTTTGCTCCGGAGTCCATGTTTTCTTGCCATCATTTCTTGAAGTCCACTGCCCTCCAGTTCTCTGGTGTTGGTTACTCCCTGATCCGGGTTGATCTTGATTCACTGCTGCAACTTGTTGCGAGCCATAGCGATGGTCCGGTCTGTCATCTCTCCTTTTCCCTCTGTATTCATTCCTCCGGGACGACCCAGCTCCGTCCCTCTGATAGTATTCCTTGTTTGAGTCGTTTGACGGGAGCCTAGGTTGAGTCGGATCGCCCAAAGCATACGAATCAGCAATCCGGATCATCTCTCGCCAACAGAATCGGCATTTTCCTTGTAGTTTCATCCATGCTTGCTGCCAGATACGCACTTTTGCGCAAACCACGCTATGGCTCGTGACTCTATGACACCTTCACACGAAGTTTCTTACGGTACACCACCGGGTTAAGAATTCACGATCCGTCTCGGGTCTTTGCTTGCACATTGCCGTGGTCTGCGGTCTATTCGGCCTCGCACGTACTTGAGAAATTGCTGATAAACATTTCTTAAAATCTATCCAGCAGTTGATGCTTCCGGGCGGTAAGTTATTCAGCCATACTCTGGCCGGGCCTTCCAACATCTGGGGCACGTAACGCACAGCCCATCTCAAGTTGCCAGTTGCAATTTTCACCGCCGTAGCATAGTTTATCAACCAATCCTCTGGCTTGGTACTGCCGTCATACGTCTTCGTGCCCCTGGGTAATTGGAAGTTGGGTACTGGTGGTTCCTTCATGATCCGGGGTCCAAAGCACGCTGGACCCGGAGGACCTTGACATTCGATCTGTTCCGACCTATACAGGCGATCCAGTTTTAACCTGGCGTCATCTGGCAACAAATCCCTGCTCCCCAACCTAGACCCTATCACATGGTAGTCCGGTCTGGGGTACCCTGCGTTCACCATCTCCGAATCACCATCATTGTATCGGTTTTGCCCTTGTTGCACGTCTTTCTGCTGCATACCTCGGCCGGCGCTTTGCTCTTGCCTTGGTATATTCCGCTGCTGTGGTGGTCCTGCTCCTGCGGAGTTGCACTGTCCGGCATTGCCGTTGGCAGTGTTCCCTTGACCGGCATTGCCGTGGTCGTGATTACCTTGGCCAGCTTCACCTCGTCTCACACTCCGTCGATCATCATTCTTCCGTGTTTCTTTTTCTTTTCCCGCACGTGTTGGGTCGTACGGGACAATCTGTTTGTTCCATCTGGCCGAGGTTACTACCTCTTCTCTCCTTGGACCGCCATGAGGCGATGATGCGGCTCCAGCGGATTTCTCTAGGTTACCCACCACCGAGTGGACGATCCTGGATGCCCCAGCTCTCCCCGGGTTAGCTCTCAGCAGCTCCTCGTTCTGCCTGTTCGCGATCCGAACCAGCTCGTTAACCCGGTCTTGCTGTCTTTGACGGGCCTCACCCGTCAGACCCTCTAGCTCGGATGCAGCGGCATCTGCTGCTCTGAGATTCTTCGCCGGTGTGCTATACTTCGACAACCCCACAGACAGATAGTTTTCCGACCCTTCTGCTCCATCATCACCTTCTCTATTCATCTCACTCATGAGATTTTTCCCTTTTACTCTCACTGCATCCACCTTGTTTGCCTTCGCGTACTCACGCAGCGTCATGTTCAGTGACTGCTGAGCCGCGGCTATTTTCTCTGCGCCCTCCAGTATCTTCTGCCAGGTTTCCTCTAGCTCGGCCTGTGCCTGAGCCGGATCGATCACTGCTGCTACTGGGTTAGCCAAGCTATCCATTGCTTCCCTCAGTACGTTCTCAGGCCTCTCTAGTGGAGGTCCTCTACCTTTTCTCGGTGCTTTAGGTGTTACCTCCGGGTCTGGCGCTGGGTCTTTGCTTGCGCCTGCACCTGGCGCGGTCATCATCACCTCCGCATGGTCCGGGGAGCAAGCGATACGCGCCCCGTGAGCCACAGTGAGGGGTGGTTCCCCTGCATCGACGACGCGACGCGGATGAACACACGAAACGTCCACATCAACGTAGACCTTGTGCGTGCCGAGCTTGACGAAGAGGCCGTTCCATGGAAGCGGGCGCGTGCTGAAGCAGCCAGCATTGTCGCTGACGAAATCCAGCGCTCCGAAGCGCTGAACGAGCCCGGAGACGATGCGCTCGCCGGTGCCGATGAAGTTTCCTGTCCGGATCTTCACCCCTGCTAGCGCCGCTAGCCCCACGGTGGGCGCCAACTGTCGTGGTGGTGTCACGGCAGATGCCATGGATAGGCTAAAGGTGGGGACTAATGTGCGCTAGGGGAATCCAGGGAGGGATAGTAGAGTGATTCTCCACACAGAAGTTTGTATTACTCTTTCTTCAAGATTACAAGTGCTCCTTGAGCTGTATTGGCGAGAGGAGGAAGAAGAAGCTCCCTTACTCTAGCCTAATAACTTGCCCAAGAGCCTTAGATCTACTAGAGCTCAACCAACTAGATTTCTGCCAACGCCCTCTACCAGAACCCTAACCCCCCTTATATAGAGGTGGTTTGGTCCTGGCCTAGGGCATACGTGGAGGCATATTCCTAAGAATATGCCCCCTCCCAAAGTGGTAACCTGACCGGGGTGCTTTTCCCCCGCGTCACACTTGCTTTAGCGACGTAAGCCGACGTGAGCATCATCACCCTTGTCGGCCATGACCCGGTGGTCCTGCCCTTGCTTTATTCGCTCATCCAGTACGTACCGGACCTTCTTTTTTGACCAGAGAGATTCCTTCCTTCTCCTAGAAGCCAAGCGAGGATCCGAATCATAGTAGATCCGGCCACACCTGTTCCTGCATATAAGTTAGACAAGCATTTCCGACATACTCCTTAAGTCGGATAATACAACGTTAGGCGACCCCCCCTGGTCTGGGTTACTCCGTGATCCGGCCTGCCTTGAGGTGACTCGGCTAGCATCCGCTTTGACCTTGCCGAACCTCGGCTAACTCGGCCCTTATACCCCGGAGTGACCCTACCCGGGGGTATCCCCCCAACACTTGTCTTCACAATAACTCCGATGAAAGATCAGCAGCAGTGTTCAGCTGGGGGTCTCGAGATCTTCATCCGCGAGCGTTTGACATAGAGAATATTGATGCTACTACCACCGTCCATGAGGGTCTTGGAGAAACCATAACCGTCAATAAGTGGGTTGACGATTAAGGCGTATTTTCCTCGCCTGTGTAACTTAGGCAGATGATCATCGCGGTCAAATGTGATTGCCACTTCCGACCAGTCTAGATATTGAGGGACAGCCAGAACTATTGCATTGAGCTCGTGGAGAACTGCTTTCTTGACCTTTGCTGGTTGAGATCCGAGGAAGGTGACGTAAGTGTCCTTCTTGGTGGGAAAGGTTTTCTTCCCTTCCGACTTGGGATTTGAAGCATCAGCTTCCTCCATGTCGGAATCTTCCTTGGTCTCTTTGTCTTTTTTGGGATTTTTCTTTCCCTTCTTACGCTTAGCTTTGTAGCCCGCGGTATCATCTCTTTTGATGTCATCGTTGAAACGACATTCAGCATTGGTGTGGGAAGAGCCCCCATTGGCGTCTAAGTGATGCACACATGGGTTATTGGCAATGTAGGCCCAAGAGTAGGTTTTGCCTGGTTGTTGCTCTCCTCTACCTTGGACCCTTGATGTCCCACGGCCACGCCCGCGGCCTCCGCCATGTCCTCCTCGTCCTCCAGACCCGGAAACAGTAGTAACTACCGCTGTTTCCGCGTTGGGTTTTTCTTTCGAGGTATATTTGCGCTTCTGAGCTTGTTGCTTTGGTTGTTTTGCCGACTGAGGCACAGCCAGGGCGTTGAGTAATCCTTCTACATCGTCGTTAGCATCTGCATACTTGCTCGCTGTTTCTATCATCTCTCCCAAATTAGTAACCTTGTCACACTTCAAGCGATGGCGTAATAAACCAATAGGGAGACCTGCGATGAAAGCTTCAATCACAGTTTGATCATTTACTCCTTCGCAGGAGTTCTTGGTGTCGATCCATCATCCGAGGTAATCTCGGCAAGTTTCTCCAGCTTTCTAGGTGCAACACTGTAGGTCTCCAACCGTACAGGGCCTCCGATATGTGCCTTCGAAATTCCGAAAGAACGCACTTTGCAAGTCATACCAGTTATGGATGGTGTTCGCCGGAAGTTCATTGAGCCATGATCGTGCCGTCTTCCGCAACATAAGTGGGAGATATCGGGTTGCGACCAGGCTGTTTCCGCCTTTAGCAATGTAGCAAGCTTGGAAGAAATCCTGTAACTAGGTGTCTGGCCGAGCAATGTCGTCGTAGGCTTGGATATGTCTTGAGATAGCAAATCCTTTCGGTAATTTTGTAGCTCTGATGCGTGGTCCGAAGCACTTTGGGCCCACATACACATCATCATTTTCATAGCGTCACGCCTCTATATTAGAGTTGATTCTATGCCTTGCATCGTTCGGGAATAGAGATCGTCCTGAATTCCGGTTGTGGCTGCGGTGCCGTGGAGCCGGACTTCGGCTTCTACCACCACCTCCTCCACCATGTTGTCCTCCTTGCCCTCCATGGGGGTCGTTGTGATGACTGTGTGGTGGAGAGGGCGAGGCAGCTGGATAGTTTCCGGCTGATCGCCGGCCTCCGTTCGGAACGTCATTATTTCAGTTCCGGGGAGGATCTTGACTACGACGAGCCCCCTGCCGGCTTGTTCCAGCATGGTTTCCATCGTTCCCACCATGGTGAGGCTCAGTTGAACGGCTTGTATACTTAGGAGGTGGCATTTTTTGACGATCCTCCTCCCGTCGTTTTTCTTTATCTTCTCCCCTTCGATCCTTAGATTCTCGTCAGGGAGGGTTCGTCGGATTCAGGGCAGCGATGGCATCTTTCTCGGCCCGGGCAACGCGTTGCTCGCCACGTGAAGCTCTGTAATGCTGTCCTGACGATCCGATTCTTGAATAATTGTCTTCCCTGCGTTCGGGGTGATGGTACTGCGCCCGAACGTAATGGGATCTTACGCCAGCCCACGCCGGATCTGTGCGACATTGGTCAGAATTTGAGACCAGTTTTTGACTTCCGGACAGGGCGACCTTTTGCTGTTCCAGTCCCTTGTTGAGTAGCTTGATACCCAAACGGATCTCCTCTGGTCCTGGATTAGCCGATAGAATTTCTCGGGCTGCCACGGTATTTTGTACTGGTGTTGGGTATACCCAATCTCTGTTGCTATCCTTCCGTGGCTTCCCCATCTCATCTCCAAAAATGATGGCATGGACACGTGGGAATTGGTTGTCATCTATGTGATGCTTCCGTGTCTTCTGATGTAGATGAGACATGTATTCCTTGTTTGACATGCTTTCTTCTCCACCTTGATGTTTTTGGCTTCATCGAGGAGTTGTTGACGATGCGCTTCTAGGGCTTGCGCCCTTTCGTCCAGCTCATCTGCAGTAAGTTCTGCAGCTGTAGGGATAGGTGTGGTTAATGCGGCATTGATGAGTTTACACGCACCTTCAGTGATCACATGTCCATCCACCGATGCTTCTTTTTTCGGCTTGTCTGGGATAAGTGCTCCATCCGAGTCTTCCTCGTATTCCTCGGCAATCACCTCCTCTGTCAGAGGGTCTTTTGCTAGGGTCTTGTTTTTCTTGTTCTTCTTCTTTGCCTTCTTGGCACCGCCGGTAGCAAAGACGGCTTTGGGTCCGTTTCTCGGAGTCAAGCTCTGATCAGTACTTTCGGACATCTGGACCTCGGGATTATCTCCAACGTCCATGTCATCCTGCGTTTTGGGAGAGTGTTCCCCGGATCCTTCTCCTTCTTCTGCAGCTTTGGAGTTGTACTCCTCTTCATATTCTGCGGAGAACTTTCGGAAATCTGCTGACGTCATCGATTCATCCGAGGATGCGGGTACGTCGGTGTTTGTTCCAATTGCCTCCAGCACCGAGTCGGTGTTTTCTCCAGCATCGGCAGAGCCGGATCCAGATCCCACGTATTCGACAAAGTGCGACGCGTGCTTCCTGAGGTACCAGTGGCTTTCGCGATCAGCCACATTGAAACTTTTGATGGTTTCGAGTATTGCATCTGCGCTTTCGCCTTGCAGTATCATACGTCGTACTGTGTACCTTAGGAAAGGCATGTCTGTCCCAGCATCATCAGAGCCGGAATCAGTGTCGTTGATATGCTCCTCCTGGATTTCGACTTCCACGGGTGGGTCGATCTGGGATCCGGCTTCTCCGGGGAGATCCACTCTGGATTCGACTTGGTCCGCTAGGTCTTCTTCAGGCTCGGGTTTCTCCACTATCTCCGCAACTGGTGCGAGATGGGTGGGATTAGGGTTTTCTGAGATCCGGAACTCTGCCGCCTCCGCGGACAAAGGGGACCCAGAAAATTCTTCTGCCTCTATCATTACCGCTGGGGTGGGTTGGGCAGGTTCAGCGAAACCGATGTAAACATCGATCTCACCAAAAGACATGATTGTGCCTCCCTTTCCGGAATCCAAGTCTCGTCGAGAACGATGAGAGGGACGTCGCTGGCATAGAGGATGCGACCGACGGCGATAGTCTTGCCGATTCTGATTCTTGCAGATTCCGCTCGGAACGCAGATCTAAAGCTCACTTGCCCAACGGTGGGCGCCAACTGTCGTTGGATTGATGACAAGTACGCCATGAGGGGGTCCTCGGGGCGTGCGGAAGAGGGGTGTGAGACGTACGGTGTTCCGGGACGGTGAGCACACAAGTTTACCTGTGTTGAATCTCAGCGGCTTTGATGGATCCTACTGCTAGCAATCCGATGTCTGGCAGAGCCAGATGTGGGTTACAAGGGTTTCGCCTGTGCGAGTTGAGGGTCTAAAGTATTAGTGTTCTGCCCTAAGGCTCTCCCTAGGACGGCTTATATAGATATCCGGCCTAGGGTTTACAAGAGAGATCTATCCGGCTACGTCTAAGAGTCAGTTACAAAGTACATCTTGAACTACAAGTAACATTATGGGCCTAAGTCGGTAAGTCTTACAGGCCTTCTGTGGGCCTCAGAGGGATTGGACTCCGTCTTTCTCCCTGACTGGGTCGCCCATGAAGCAAAGCTCTAACCCGAAGTGGGCCACCCTGGTCAGTGAGGAACTGTGAGGATACCCGGAAAGTATATCCCCAACATAGATTGCTCATTATGGTTACACTACAGGTTTCCACCATGATTAGGCATGGATTAGACCAGCGGCCCAGGCGTTTCTCTAACACACATACATAACTCCATGTACTTACAAGCTCCCCTTTCATTTCACACCGACGACATCCATAAACAAAAGAGCATGATATCAACTAGGTACAATGTACAAGTGAAATGTTGAAAGCGTTCCCCATGACAACATGGTTCTGCTAGTCCCCAACATATAAGTGCAAGCATATACAACATAGACGACACAATGGTTCAAGTTTATTAGGGGCAAGAAAAGTAAAGTGTGCCATCAAGTTCGTGAGAGATATCACTAGTTTTCTCATAACAAGTTTAATTTGGAAGGTAGATAAAAACATGAATATACTTGGAATAGCAAATGCTAATAGGTAGGTATGGTGGACTCTTTGGAATAACTTGGTTTTATTTGGATTTGGATGCATGAGTGGAACTCATACTTGGTTATGGAGGCTAGCAAAAGACTGGGAGCGACCAACTAAGAGAGCAATAATGGCCATAATCATGCAAAGCGACAAAACATCATTAATTAAAGCATAAAGTGATATTAAAAGTTAAAAACTAAATGATCATAGAGGCTATGGTGACTTGGTATAGTCTTAACATGGTGTGAGCATGCGCCAAGTCAACCCAAATAAAGCATCAAAGGAGAATACCACTATACTATGCTTTAATATGCTAAAACAACGCATGATTCTTTCAAGGCACATTAAGCAATCTCAATTGTTTATAACATGTCATGCTACATCAAAAATCACTAAGCATAAAGCCAAAACAATATCAAGCATGACATGACAAAGCATCGGCCACAGTCAAAAACAAGCTCCTTATTTACCACTTAAGCATGAACTTTCCTACTCTTTTCCAATCCAAACCAATCTTATTTGAAAACTAATGTATGAATGAGGGGGTCCAACCAATGTATTAAAGAAAACTAAGCAAACCAAGCAAACGAAAACTAAAACGAAGACGCTCCAAGAACAACACAACTGTGCATGAAACAATAAAAATGAAGTGTTTGGAAGAACCTGCGATTTTTATTGATGAAGAAGGGGATGCCTTGGGCATCCCCAAGCTTTGATGCTTGTATTTCTTGGATATATCTTGGGGTGACACGGGTGGCATCCCCAAGCTTGAGCTTTAGTCCATTCTTCATCTCATTACATCATTCTTTCCTTACACGTGAAATTTTTCCTTCATACAAAACTTCACACAATCTTCATTAGCAACATTAATATACTCAAAAGATAATAAGTCTTTGGGTTCAGTTCCAACACAAGTAAAACTTCCATCAAAACACAAGCTACTGTAGCACTTACCTCAAAAAATTTCAATTCCCCAAAGAGAACCCAAAAAGGAATCAACAAGAAGCAGATGCAAATAATGGCAGAAATCTGTCAAAACAGACCAACAGATAGAAACCGATTTTTTTCGAAGACCTTATGTTGATCAAATCGAAAAGTGTTGATCTAACGAAAGTTGGATAACAACCTGGGGCAGAATCACAAAAAATTACAGCTCAAACCGACGTATAGAGATTTTACACGAATTTTTACAACGAAGCACAAAAAACCTGTTTCGAGACAGCAACTTTCTCAAACATTACTTCTCTCTCATTAGAGGTTACTCTTAGCACAAAAAGAAAATAAAAAGGATAAGGAGAGGTTATTACTGAAGCAATAACTTCCAAGACTTAAGAAAACTATTGGGTTATCTCCCAAGAAGTAGTTTTCTTTAACGCCTTTAAGTTAGGCACAGAAAGCTTGAAAAGATGCTCACATAAGAAATATGAATTGAAGTAAAAGTGAGCATCAAGAAGAAAATTCAAAACACATTTAAGTCTAACCCACTTCCTATGCATAGGAATCTTGTAATAAAATAAATCAAAGAAGCACATAGTAACAAGAATGGGTAGATAAAACAAGAGCAACTTCGGAGCTTTCACTACACCGGTTTTGCTGAAAACAAAGGATTAAACGTATTGTGTGGGAGATAGTAATTGCTTGCAGAAAGTAAACAGAAAACAGTAAATAGTACATTGTAGATTGATAGTAAAAGAAAGGATCGGGGTCCATAGTTCACTAGTGGTGATTCTCCTTAAGATAGATGACATGTTGGGTGAACAAATTACAGCAGGGAAATTGACAAACATCGAGAAAGTATACATGCATATACTAATCATCTTGACTCCTATGAGATTTGATTGGGCATTACAACATTATACATAGACCGTAATCCAACTGCATCTATGACTAATAATCCACCTTCAGGTTATCATCTGAACCCCCTCCAGTATTAAGTTGCAAGCAACAGATAATTACATTAAGCATTGCGTGTAAAGTAAACAATACGATTGTTCTATGAACAAAGGATTGTTGTTTTCTCCCTAGTAGCAACAGCACATCTAGTACCTTAGAGATTTCTATCACTTCCCCAGATTACTAGAGGCATGAACCTACTATCGAGCATAAATACTCCCTCTTGGAGTTGCTAGCATCTACTCGGCCAAGATAGCTACTAACAACAGAGAGCATGCAAGATCACAAATAACAAAGACATGATAGAATCAATAATCAATTTGAAATAGCATCTCAATATCCATTGGATCCATGCAAACACAACATGTATGATTACAAATAGATGATCTTGATCATGAAAGGAGCTCACAAGATGTATACATGGTAGCACAAAGGAGAAGAACCAACCATCTAGCTACTACATGGACCCGTAGTCCAGGGATGAACTACTCACGCATCACAGGACGCATCACAATGTAGTCATGGTGATGAAGAAGGCCTCGGTGAATTCTCCTTCGCGCCTTGGCGTTGGGAAGAGCTTCAGATCCCTCCCGATCTAGGGATGGAGATGACAGCGGCTATAGACTCTTTCGTAGAATTTTGATCGGGTACTTAGGGTTTCTGTATTGGAGGCATCTTATAGGCGAAAGGGGAGATCGAGGGGGTGCCCTAGGCGGCCACACCACCCCCTGGCGTGGGCCAGGCCTGGCCACACGGCTAGGTGATGTGGCTGGCCTCTGGCCCTTCTCCGTCTTGTCTTTTGGCTCCGTGTCCCCCTCGGTGAAATATTAACTTTGGCTTTTGTCCCGTCCAATTCCGAGAATATTCATTTTCTGACTTTCCTGGAACCAAAAACAGAAGAAAACAGGAAGCTGGCACTGTGGCACCTTGTTAATAGGTTAGTCCAAGAAAGTGTATAGAAATACTCCAAAATGTGGACAAAACATAAGAAAGTAGATACAAAACAAGCATGGAACATCAAAAATTATAGATACGTTAGCAACGTATCAATCATTTTTACTAAGGGAAAACCCTAGAGTGTAGTCGTGGGCAGTAAGAGAACTAGTCCCCTTCTCACGAATAGCTCGAGGAGCCCTTGTAATCCTTCATCAACAAGAGAGAAATACAAACATCTGTGTGTGGAATCACCACACTATCCCTTCCTGGATTCCTATAGTGCACATTGGCCCCATCTTTAGCCTATACATGGCATTTGCCGTGCCACCACCACAATAGTTAGCGCCCATCGTGGGGCTAGCAGCGCTAGCAGGAGTAAAAATCCGTACGGGAAGCATCATCGGCACCGGCGAACGCATCGTCTCCGGGCTTGTTCAGCGCTTTGGAGCACTGGACTATGTCAGTGACAATGTTGGAAGCTTCGGCAGGCGCCCTCCTCCGCACAACGGCCTCTTCATCAAGCTTGGTGCCCACAAGATCTACGTCGGCATCGATGAGTCTAGCGTTCACCCGCAACACGTCATCGAGGGAGGCGAACCACCTCTTAGTGTGGCTCGCGGCTCGCGTACCACTCACCCCGCCAGCTGCGTTGAGTTCATGATGACGGCGCCTGATGCAGGAGCAAGCAAGGACCCAACGCTAGATCCGGACGCCACGACGAAGCAGGCAAGGTCTAGATTCCGTCAACTAGAGAGGCCAGAGAATGTACTGTAGCAGGCAATAGATAGCTTAGCAACACCCATAGCACCAGTGGTAGATCTGACTCAGGCACAGGCCGAGTTAGAGGAAACTAGGCAAATGATGTTAGCTGGTGCGAAAAAGGTAGCTGAGTTACATCAGTCACTGAACATTACTCTGCGGGAATATGAGAAAGAGAACCGTATAGATGGAGTAAAAATCAGAGGTAGGAACTTGATCACTGAGATAGACAAGGAGTATGTGCCTAAGCCAGGACAGACAGCTACTATAGTAACAGCAAGGATGGAGAGGTATAGCACCCCGGTAAAAAACCTCAGGACTGCCAATGCAGCTGCATCCGAGTTAGAGGGTTTGACCGGAGCAGCCCGAGAAAGGCAACAAGAGAGAGTTAACCATTTGTTAAGGGTAGCATGTCAGCAGAATGAGGAAATAAACAAGGCAAACCTGGTGCATCCCAGAGCTTCACACGTAGTTTATTCGGCAAGTAATAACCCGGCAAAGTCCGTTGGGGCTGCGTCGTCACCTCATGATGGCCCTAGAAGAGAGGAAGTGGTAACCCCGGGGAGAAAAGACAAATAGATGGTCCATATGACCCGGTAAGGGCAGGAAAAGGAAAAGCAATGCAAATTGATGAGGATCGTCACAGTGCCAGCCGGGGTGAAGCTGGCCGAGGTAACCGCGACCAAGGCAATGCCGGTCAAAGAAATGATGCCAATGGCAATGCCGGACAGCGTAATCCTACGGGAACAGGGCAAAATGCACCTTGGCAACAGTAGCAGCAGTATGCACCTCGGCAGGAGAGAAGTGCTCGCCCAACAATGCAGCAGCAAAACGCTCGTCCAGGTCAGGATAGGTACAATGATGGTTACTTGACAATTGCTGACACCGGATTTCCTAGACCGGAGCACCATGTGATTGGATCAAGATTGGGGAACAGAAATTTGCAGCCGGATGACGCAAGACTAAAACTGGACTGAATCTATAGGTCAGAAATGATTGAAGTGCAAGGCCCTCTAGGTCCAGCATGTTTCGAACCTCGGATCATGAGGGAGCCTCCAGTGTCGAACTTTTAGCTGGCCTGAGGAACAAATACGTATGACGGTAGCACTAAGCCAGATGATTGGCTCATCGACTATGCTACTGTAGTTAACATAGCCGGAGGAAATTTGAGATGGGCAGTGAGGTATGTACCTCAAATGTTAGAAGGGCCAGCCAGGGTCTAGTTAAATAACTTGCCATAGGGAAGTATCAACTGTTGGATAGACTTCGAGGAGATGTTCGTTAGTAACTTCTCAAGCACATACAAATGGCTGAATAGGCCACAGACTCTAGCATTATGCAAGCAAAGACCGAATGAGACAGACCAGGAGTTCTTGACTCGCTGGTGTAATCTGAGAAATTCCTATGAAGGGGTAATTGAATCCCAAGCTATTGCATGGTTCACCCAAGGATGTAGATATGCAAGTATGTTATGGAAAAGATTGCAGAGAGATATGCCAACTACGTTGTCTGAAACGATCCGGATTGCTGATTCATACGCCTTGGGTGATCCGACCCAGCCTCAGATGATGTCCAATGAGTCCACCGATGAATACTACCCTCGTGAGGGTGCCAGAGTATCATGGCACAATGACTTTCGGGGTAAGAGGAGAGATGATTGGCAGGATTACAGGTACATCTCGCAGAAAGTGGCAGATGTAGATCAGGATCAGCCCAATGTCGGCGCTAGCCAGTGTTAGAAAACTGGAGGGCAACATTGGCAGCAAAAGGGTGAGGGCAGGAAACCATGGACGCCAGAGCAGAAGAAATAGTGGCAGGAAAGAAAGGATTGGCCGAGATACACATTTGAGTCTATGTTGGATCAGTCGTGCAAGTTCCACACGCCAAGTCCAAATAGTCCGACGAACAATACAACCCGGCAATGTGAATGAATGAGGAAGCTAGAGCAGAGTGGCTCGAGGAATGCTTAGGCACCTCGGCATGATGCACCTCGGTATGACAGACCTCGGCACGAAGCAGCTCGAAACGATGCACCTCGGCAGCAACATCTCACTAGGGGGAATGGACAGCAACTGATGTTGCCTCCACCTCCACCGAGGTATGAGAACCATGAGAGAAGGGATGTAGTGCATCAAGTGAATAACCAGCAGCAACAAGACCAAGGATATCATGGTAATGATGACAAGAATGAGTATAGAGAGCATCGCCAAAGTTATTGTGTGTTCACCATAGAGGAGACTAATAGAAAGAGCTTGCAGTGCCAACATATGGAGGTGAATGCAGTAATGCCAGTTGTGACGAAGTTCATGCCATGGGCAGAACAGGAAATCACTTGGAGCATAAAGGATCACCCCAGGCTCATGCTGAGTCCTGGATCATATGCGCTGGTGTTGCATCCAACGTTCATTGGGACGAATATCAACGTGAGGTTTTCGAAGGTGATGGTAGACAACGGCAGTAGCATTAACATCATGTACAAGGATACCATGCACAAGTTGGGAATATTGTAAAATATGCTCCAAGCAACAAGGACCACTTTCCATGGCATCATATCGGGTATCTCATGTGATCCCATTGGTAAGGTCCGAGTTGACGTGTTATTCGGCACAAGGGACAACTGCCAGACTGTTAACTTGGAGTTTGAGGTTGTGAACTTGGAAAGTGTGTATCATGTGTTACTCAGCAGGCCTACTCTGAACAAGTTTATGGCAAGCACCCACATTAGTTACTTGAAGATGAAGTTGCCAGGGCCAGGGGGAGTGATCACCATGGCTAGGGAATTCAGGCGTTCCATTGAGTGTGCCTCGGCCGGGTCTAACCTAACTGAGTCACTTGTGATTGCTCAAGAGAAGAGAAAAATTCAGGAGGTGGTGGCATTAGCTCAGTCTGCGCAGCAACATATGTCGGCTCTGACTAGCCCACATGGAAGTGTGTCGTTTCAAGCAACAAAAGATACAAAGAAGGTGCCTATTGATGACCAGTTCCTAGAGTGTACCGTAGCTATTGGTGTCGGGTTAAGTGACAAATAGGAAAGCGAGCTCGTCAACTTCCTCTGTGAGAATCGGGATATATTTGCTTGGTCTACACAGGACCTGCAAGGTGTGCCCAGGGAGTTGGCCGAGCACTCTTTGAATGTAAGACCCGGAGCAAAGCCGGTGAAGCAACCTCTTGGCCGCTTCACCGAAGACAGGAGAAAGGTCATTGGAGATGAGATAGCTCGGCTCCTTGCGGCTGGATTTATCATGGAAGTACTTTACCCGGATTGACTCTCTAATCCGGTGCTCCTAGTAAAGAAGAAAGATGATCCGAATGTGGCTGTGGTGTGGTGTTTGTGTATCAATTACACGAACCTGAATAAGGTGTGTCCAAAAGATCCATTTCCAAGGATAGACCAGGTCATAGATTCAACTGTTGGGTGTGAGTTGTTATCTTTCATAGATGCTTATTCTGGCTTTCACCAGATACCTTTGAACCCGGATGATCAAATAAAGACCACGTTTATCACCCCGTATGGGGCTTATTGCTATCGCACTATGCCGTTTGGTTTACTTAATGCAGGAGCAACATACCAGCGATGCATGCAAAAATGTCTACATGATCAAATTGGTCGAAATGTGCAAGTTTATGTGCATGATGTTGTGATAAAAACTAAGGAAAGCAAAATGCTCATTGATGATATCCGGTAAACATTCGCGAACCTAAGGAGGTTCCAAATGAACATTAACCCAGAGAAATGCACCTTTGACGTGCCGGCTGGAAAGTTACTCGGTTTTCTCGTATCCAGCAGAGGTATCGAGGCCAATGCCACAAAGATCCGAGCCATAGAAAGAATGGAACTGCCAAAATGTCTTAACGATGTGCAGAAGTTTACTGGTTGCCTGGCGTCGTTAAGTGGGTTTGTGAGTCGGCTGGGAGAGAAGGCATTGCCCCTCTACCAGTTAATGAAAAAGGCAAGCAAATTTACATGGACACCGCAAGCTGATAGTGCATTTCATGAATTAAAAAAGATTTTATCTTCTGCACCAGTGTTAGCCTTGCCACTATCTAAGGAGCCGAAGTTGCTCTATATAGCAGCGACCAACTGAGTCGTAACTGTAGTGATAGTGGTGGAGCGAGATGAGGAGGGAAAGTCAGTGCAAAGACTAGTGTATTACCTGAGAGAGGTGTTATCAACTTCAAAGAAGAATTACCCTCACTATCAGAAAATGGCATATGGCGTATATATGACAGCCAAGAAGCTCAAGAACTACTTTGAGGAACACCCCATCAAGGTGATATGCGAAGCACCCATATCCGAGATTATGAGCAACAAAGATGTCAGTGGCCGAATTGCAAAATGGGCAATTGAGTTAGCCCCATATGCACCACAGTTTGATAGAGGAGATGTGATTAAATCTCAAGCAGTGGCAGATTTCTTTGTGGATTGGGCTGACATGCAATACGAGCCACCTCAAAGCTAAAGGAAGGACTAGGGGCCGGGATAGTGCTTACCTCGCCCAAGAAAGATCAGCTAAAATACATCCTCCAAATCCATTTTAGTGCATCGAACAATGTTGCCGAGTATGAAGCGCTCGTGCATGGACTTAAGGTAACGAAGGAAGTGGGGATATGTTGAATACAATGTTTTGGTGATTCAGGTTTGGTGGTGCAGCAAGTGTCTGGCAACCAGGATGCTCTGGATGCAAACATGGCTCTTTATAGATTCCATGTTCAAAAAATAAGTGGGTTCCTTGAAGGATGTGAATTTCACCATGTACCTCAGCTTGAAAATGAAGCAGCCGACGTATTATCTAAGTTGGGGTCATCTCGGCAGCCAATCCAACCAGGTGTTGTTTTGGAACACCTGAGAAAACCATCTATCACCCCTTCCCTGGAATCCGACTCAATCTACGTCCCGACACACTCCGGATCAGAAGCCAACCCTATGGATATAGACTGGGAGAACACCTCAGTAAACCCGGGGACTACTTTGGCAGACCCGGGGACTTCCTCGTGGAACCCGGGGACTGTTCAACTTGACCCAGCTGGAGTTATATCGGTGGAGGCAATGGAAATTGACAAAGAGCTTTTCCTTGTTCAAACTATACCTGCATGGGCAAAGCCAATATTTGGGTTCTTGAAGGAATGAACCTTGCCGAGTGATGAGATACTTTCAAGGCAAATCCAAAGGAGAGCAAAAACGTACACTATTATCAATGTTGAACTATACAAGAGGAGTGTTACAAGTGTTCTACAAGGATGCGTTGACCCGGAAGAAGGGCTTGACATCCTGCGAGATATCCATCAGGGGGAATGTGGGCATCATGCATCATCCAGAGCATTAGTGGCAAAAGCTTTCCGGCATGGATTTTATTGGCCAAGTGCTTTGGAGCAAGAAGAGGATCTTGTAAGAAAATGCAATGGTTGTCAGAGGTACGCCACGAAGACGTATATGCCTATGTCGGAACTGAAAACTATACCTATTAGTTGGCTATTTGCAGTATGGTGTTTGGATATGGTCGACCCATTTAAGCTGGCAAAAGGAAACATGACTCATATCTTGGTTATGGTAGACAAATTTACCAAGTGTATTGAGGTAAAGACAATCAGGAAATGTGATGGGGCAACAGCTGTGACATTCCTCAAAGATATAATCTTGAGATATGGCTATCCCCACAGTATCATAACTGATAATGGCACAAATTTTGCTGAAGGAGCATTTGCGAGATTCTGCTGAGAAAAGAAGATCCGACTAGATATTGTATCAGTATCCCACCCTGCATCGAACGGGCAAGTGGAAAGATCCAACAGACTAGTTCTGTCCGGGATAAAACCCCGGCTCATTGAGCCACTGCAAAGATCAGTGGGGTGCTGGATAGAAGAACTACCAGCGGTATTGTGGAGTTTAAGAACAACTCTGAATCGAGCAACAGGTTATATGCCATTCTTTCTGGTAAATGGGGCAGAAGTTGTACTACCAGCCGACATAGAGCATGACTCGCCCAGGGTCACCCAATATACAGAAGCCGAAGTGCGAGAAGCCTGGCAAAATGATGTGGATCTACTGGAATAAGCGAGAGAACTGGCCTTGTCCAGATCCGCCATATACCAGCAAAATCTCCGACGCTAACATAGCCAGAAAGTAAACCCCAGAGTCTTCCGGGAAGGTGATCTTGTACTTCGGCTAGTATAGCGCACTGCTGGCATGCATAAGTTATCCCCTCCATGGGAAGGACCCTTCATTGTAAACAAAGCATTGCACAATGATTCTTATTATCTTATCGATGCACTTCCACAGGAGAAGAACAAGGCGGACAAGTTCAGCGAGGAATCTAAGCGTCCATGGAATGTAGCTCTACTATGTCCATTTTACACTTAGCGAAAAGTGTATGTATCTGAATCTCTCATATGTCGGTAGATGCTATGTATATCGACAATGATCCTATGAATGAAACCTTGGAACCCCAAGCAGAAATTCGGGGATTGCCTTAATAATTGTCTTTCCTGTAATTGATTTTTTACATGTCGGCGGACTTAAATTACTTGCACCTTAGCCAGATTAGTAATGTATAAGCACCAAAAACCTAACTCTTTGACTTGTTGTTGTCCAACAAGAATTGGCTTCATGGCAAGCAAGAGAACAAGTTTGGAATTGCAAGGCACATGAAAAACGACTAAGGAAAGGAACGTAATCGAGCTGACATTTGTTATTCGAACTAACCCTGTATTTATCTTATTTATGCTATGTTGAGTTACCCTGAGCTAATCCCAAAGTTTCAAGTATTGTTAAGTCAATTTTTTGAACCTCAGACTCGTAAGTCAAAAACCAAATCAAGGTAGACGCGAGGCGAATCATAAAATTGGGGGAACAAGAAAAGGAAACTCGGGGACTCAGCCCAAGTTAATCTGACGTTAAATAACTTAGTAGCAAAATGCAACCATTGTGCTTGATACATCTGCACCCGGCATACCAGGGATCTGATAAATGTTTAAGTGTTTTCTATCTCATGGAGCAACAGCAGGAGCCGGATCATCGGTTGCAGGAGGGGGTAATTCGGCATCAGTAGGGGGAGCTTCGGTTTCTGCCTCATCTCTCGAGTTAGCACCAGCATCCTCTGGATCTTCAGTATCCTCGCCGAGCTCAGAGGCCTCTACTTCTTCTTCGCCGTCTGTTCCATCCGAAACATAGGTGTCGTCGATGAGGCCAAGGAAGCTCGGACCTTCGTTCCATCTATGGAAGAAGGTGTACTGGATGAGGTTGTAGGTGCAAGCCTTGCATTGAGTGATACACACTGGATCATTAGTCCATTTTGATCTGGTGCGCATGAGGTCAAGTACTTTCAAATCCAAGGTCTCATACCACGAGAGTACGAAGCTCAGTGTCGTATCAACCCAGCGCATGCAGCAGATTCTTGCCAGAGGTCCAGCTGAGTCTCGCACTCCATTAATTTTGCAAGAAAAGCCTTAGAACCTTCAGGAGTATCATCATTGGGCCACAAGGAATGGAAGATCCGGATGGCTACGGGCATAATATCTGCACCATAGTTCTTCATGACTTCTGCTCGCGACGCGAGGCTCACCAGCATGTCCTCCATGTCATAAGGAATTGGATCAGTGGAAGGACCAACCGGAGTACCCTGTTGCACGCAAAACTTATCAACTGCAGCGCAGGCGATGGCATCAGATTTGGGGAATTTCCATAAAAATGGTAAAATCAAGTGAATTCAACACAAGTACAAGGGCCAAACCCAGACAAACAAATGACGGCAAAGGGGAGGAAACTCACGTGCGATATGGCCAAGGATCTGACCCATTTCAGCAAGTGAAGTAGATCTTCTGTTCTTGAGAATTTCACATCCTGCGTTCACCGACATAAACTTGGTGTCGGGTTCCTTCAGTAAATCTTGGCTCTTAGCCAGCTGAGTCTTCAGGCACTCCTTTTCCTCAGAGAAGTCCTGGTCAGCCTTGTCCAGCTCAGCCTTATGAAGATCCTTGAGCTTCTGGATTTCAGCATTCAGCCGAGTTATTTCATCATCTTTGAGGAGGAGTTTAGCGATCTCATCATCCTTCTTCTTAAGTTCGGCCTAATGCTGTCATGCTTGATCGAGAAAGTGAAGCATCATGTCAGGCATAGGCACACTATCTTGGAGAGACACTACACATAGTTGATTGACCCGGTAGAGCTGAGGTATGATTATCTGCCGAGTCAGCAAGAAAATGGACAGAAACTAAGTGACCAAGACGAGTTACCTCTGATCTTGGCCAAGTTCTTCCTCATAATGACGTTCTCAGCTTAGACTTCGGCTGAGCAATCCGGATAACAAGTTAATCCGGACAACAAATAGCACAGATAAGCAAAAGTAAAAGATCCTAAGTGAAATCACTTACATTTCTTCTTCACCTCAGCGATTAGTTTCCCGTGCTTCGAGCGAAGATCTTTGTGGGTATCCAGAAGCCACTAGAACTCGACGGTGCGGCGGTTCATTATGATATGAAAAAGAACAGTGTGTGAATATTCGAAGTTTGTAAGATCCGGGCCAAGTGGAACTTAACCCGGCTCTAGGTGTGTGAATATTCAAAGTTGGCAAGGTCCAGGCCAAGTGGAACTTAACCTAGCTCTTGGTGTGTGAATATTCAAAGTTTGCAAGATCCGGGCCAAGTGGAACTTAACCCAGCTCTGGGTGTATGAATATTCGAAGTTTGCAAGATTCCGGCCAAGTGGAACTTAACCCGGCTCTAGGTGTGTGAATATTCAAAGTTTGCAAGATCCAGGCCAAGTGGAACTTAAATCGGCTATAGGTGTGTGAATATTCGAAGTTTGCAAGATCCGGGCCAAGTGGAACTTAACCTGACTCTAGGTGTGTGAATATTCGAAGTTTGCAAGATCTGGGCCAAGTGAAACTTAACCCGGTTCTAGGTGTGTGAATATTAGAAGTTTACAAGATCTGGGCCAAATGGAACTTAACCCGGCTCTAGGTGTGTGAATATTCGAAGTTTACAAGATCTAGGCCAAGTGGAACTTAACCCAGCTCTAGGTGTGTGAATATTCGAAGTTTACAAGATCAATGTCGTGGTGGTGTCATGGCAGATGCCATGGATAGGCTAAAGGTGGGGACTAAATGCACTAGGGGAATCCAGGGAGGGATAGTGTGGTGATTACACACACAATAGCTTTGTATTTGATTCACTTCCACAGATTACAAGTGCTCCTTGAGCTGTATTGGGGAGAGGAGGAAGAAGGAACTCTCTTACTCTCACGACTAGCCAGCCCTCAGGAACCAAGTAAAACTCCAACAACTCGAGATCAACCCCTTCTATAGAGGCCCTAGCCCTCCTTATATAGGGGTGGCTAGGTCTCCAATTAGGGCATACGTGGGGGCATATTCCAGGGAATATGCCTCCTCCCAAAATAGTAAGCCGATCGGGTTATTTTAACCCAACGTCATCCATGCAGAGGCTACGTAAGCCTCTGCGGCGCTCGCGTCATCCAACATAGGCATCATCATCTTTGTCGGCCACGCCTCAGTGGTCCTGCCTGCTTCGCTTCACGCTCACGCGTCAAGGGTCACCTTTGACCAGCGAGATACCTTCCTTCTCCTACAAGCTTGATATAACCCGGATCATACCTAGGTGATCCGACCACACCTGTTCCTGCATACAAGTTAGATATATCTCACCGACTTACGATATAAGTCGGATGAGACCCAGTTAGGTGGACATACCCTGGTCTGGGTTACCCCGTGATTCGGCCTGCCTTGAGGTGACTCGGCCAGCATCTGCTTTGACCTTGCCGTACCTCGGCTAACTCGGCCTTCATACCTCGGCGTGACCCTACCCGGGGGTATCCCCCCAACATTAGTCCCTGAAGCTGGTGCGGTCTTAGCTGCCTTAGCCGCTAAGGCCACAACAGGTTCAATTTCACTGAGCTTTGCGTTCCTTTTCCGAGTTACCTCCTATCTCGGATTCCACGGGTTTACTTTCGCTTGGCACATTCCAAGTTTTTACTTGCTGGCCGGGTTACCTCATACCCATTCGGGTCACTCTTCCTTCTCCTGTACGCTTCCCCACGTGGAGGTTAATCATCACGCTTGCCTCATTTTAAGGGCCAGCAACAGTAACTGCCGTAGTTATTGTTAGAAGTTACTGTTTCCCACGTCGCGTCGTGCCTGCCTCCTTGTTAACTGCACCATAACGTCATGTCATGGGATCCGCTGCGCCCTATGGCCCTTCGTGTGGCTCACTGCTGATTGGTCAATCCGGGTTGTACACGGCCACACCGTGTGGCCCGCCCGCACAATGCGATCCCACTTTCCCCTAAAGGGAGTGGTTAAATAGGGGAGGGGTACGCCTCCTGGGGTCTTTCCCCACTTCCGCACCCCTCTGCCTCTACTTCTTCCTCTTCCTCTCCAGCGACAGCGCCGCCGCCATCAAGACTGAAAGCAGCGGGCCGGCCATCGCTTCCACGCGCACCAGCGCCGCCGCCACCTCTACGCATCTCCTCCGCCACGGGTCCTCGCCAGTCCAAGTTAGTGCCCCTCGCCGCCGCTAGTGCCAGCGGGGATAGCAATCTCGAGATGATTGAGGAGGAGCTCGCCCTCGCAGAGCAAGAAATGGAGGAAGATGCGGCGAACGCCAACCGTGGCGCGTGGGCAGGCTCCTGGGTTTGCCAGGATGACCTGGACTAGCTTTATCGTACCAGGCGTATCCCGGAGGGCGTCACCGCATGCCTCGCTGCCGCCGAGCTTGCCCACTCACCCAATCCGGGTGAGTATGTGGTGTTTCTATCCCACTTCCAACGCGGGTTCGGTCTCCCAGTTAGTGATTTTTTCCACGACTGGCTCAATACGTATGAGCTTCAGCCGCACCATCTTCCGGCTAACGCCATCACATCTCTATCTGCTTTCGCTTCCACTATCGAGGGCTATGCCGGACTTTGGCCCACGAAGGAGCTCTGGATCCGGTTCTTTGGCCTCCGCCGGAACGTGATTCCGAACATCCAGCTTGAACCGGAGGACAAGCAGCTCACGCAGTTCGGCGCTGCGTCGATCTCTCCCCGGAAGCAGTCCATCTTCCCCCGAGTCACGGGGCTTGACTCTTGCAAGGGATCGGCTCGGACTTTTTTCTATGTCCGGAACAACACAACTGAAGATCCGATCCGGCTGCGCCCTTACGCTCCGGGTCCCCCTAACCCGGATCTGTGGGACAAGGTCCCCAAGAAACCCACCGTCCTGGCAAACCAGGTCAACAAGAGGTTCCAAGAGTTGAAGGATCTTGGATTGCGCAATGAGGATGCCATGATCACGTTTGTTCGCAACCGGATCTCCCCCCTCCAGAAATGCACGCACAAAGTTTGTCATATGAGCTAGGGCCGCGACCCCAACCGGACCTCCTCATTTGAGTTGAGCAACACCGAGATCTTTCATCGGGTCAAGTCCCTCTTCACCACTAAGAAGGATTTCTCTGCTGAGTGGACATGGGGAATTGAACACTATTTCGGAGATAGGCTTCCTCCTGCGGTAAGTCTCGTGCCCCAAACTTTTTCCGAATTGAATCATATGTCGGTCTTTGTTGTAGGTTTTAATCATGTTGCCTTTTCTTTCCCTTAGATGTTTCTTCAGCAAACCATCGAGGATGGCACCGAGCCTTCCCTAAAATGGGCGCCTGACCGGGATACCTCGGACGAGGAGGAACGGATCAGGAGATGTTCCTTCCGATGGCCGACGCGACCAAGCGACCCACCGGTAAACTCTCTTCCATTAGAGATTGGCCCGACGATGAAGATGATTCGGATGTTGAGGTGATGGAAGCATTTGACGCTATCCCCCTTTCTTTTGCTTTTTCGGCATCAGCTAACCCCGGTGGGCAGATTCATGAAGACCCCCCCTTGTCGTGGGTGAGCCTGTCCCGGTCGCGCCGAAGAAGAAAAGATGAGCTGCCTCCGCATCCTCCTCCGGACCTTCTCAGCTAGCTAAAAGGCGGAAGAAGTCCGGGGACAAAACTGCCACCAAGCTCGCAACCAAGGCCACAGCCCGGAGGGCTCGGAAGCCCAAAGAGCCCCTGACCTCGGATGAGTAAGCCTCTTCTCCCTTTGCTATTTACTTGTTCTTCTTTTTTATTGTTTCTCATCATACATCATTTGATTCAGCAGGGCCGTGGTGGAGGTCCCACAGAGTGGATCCGGCATTGCCTCGCCGTTCCGACACAGCCCTTCTCCCCCTCGTGGCGACGATTCACGACCGTTGAGCCCCATTCCGGAGGGTTCAGCGGCTGCTCCAGGTTCCATCCCACCTCGTCAAGAGGAGGGCAACCTCGGAGCGGGGGGGAAGCGGTTCTGCCGAGGCAGTTGCAACCACTACTTCGGCTCCGCCGCAACCAACTACCACCAAGGTTCCTTCAGCACCTCTGTCGAAACAGAAACCAGCACCAGCACCATCATCGGCTCTAGCCCTAGCAGCAAAAGCATCAGCACCAAGCCCCTCCGCCTCGTCCGGGTCTTCCAAGGCTCGGCGAGAAGACACCAGCAGCACCAAGGCAGCTCCCAAGGGAAAATCCGCTGTGGCAACCTCAACCTCTCAGCAGCAGCCCAAGGGCAAAAAGGCTCCTGACGCCACCAGGGAAGCGTCCATTGAGGTTGGATAGCGCACACTTGCGTCCATGCTTCCAAAGAAGACTCTGCCTCCGAAGGACGCCCCTGCCGAATCAGCTGATGGGCAACTTGTTTTGCACACTAGCCCCGCCGCTGCCCAAGTTGAGAGACAGGAAGCGCATGCCAAGGGCCTAGTGGTGCCCCATATGCTCAGCAGCGAGCGATACCCTTCGACCTTGATCGAGTTTGTGAACAGCTGGAACAAGGAGGAGTTCGTCCACAACGACGATCTCCCGGAGAAGTTCGGTCCCGCCAAATTTGCTGCGCAGATGAATATTGCTGCCAAAGCCATTAACCTTGTGGGTCGTATGATGGAGGTACTTACTTCATCTTTTCCTTAATATGTTGTAGATATTCTTGATATAGCCATTAGTCCCTGAGCCTCCGGGGGAGTAACTTGTTACTCGGCCGGATGCTCCTTAGCAAATTAACGTAACTCCTTAATAACTTCGAACATGCACAAACCTAGAGCCGGGTTAAGTTCCACTTGGCCCGGATCTTGTACACTTCGAACATGCACACACCTAGAGCCGGGTTAAGTTCCACTTGGCCCAGATTTTGTACACTTCGAATATGCACACACCTAGAGCCGGGTTAAGTTCCACTTGGCCCGGTTTGGTACACTTCGAATATGCACACACCTAGAGCCGGGTTAAGTTCCACTTGGCCCGGATCTTGTACACTTCGAATATGCACACACCTAGAGGCGGGTTAAGTTCCACTTGGCCCGGATTTTGTACACTTCGAATATGCACACACCTAGAGCCAGGTTAAGTTCCACTTGGCTCGGATCTTGTACACTTCGAATATGCACAAGACTAAGCTATCTTTTTGTACTCTTTTCAGGTGACCACCAACCGCCGGAGTGTCGAGTTTCAGTGTCTCCTGGATACTCACAAAATGCTGTGCGTGAAACATACTGTGCTTATCGCTGAGCATGATAAAAGGGGTAAGTTTCTTCCTTGGCATTTTTCCGTTCTTCTTTATCTTTTTTCGCCGAACTGATCCCTCATTCGGATTTCGTAGCTGGTGTGGAGGCTGAGAATATCCTCATGAGGAAAAACTTAGACCAGATAAAGGGTAAGTTATTCTTGCTCAACCTTGCTATGCTCTCTATCTCCTTTTCTCCTTGGCTCGGCGAACATTCATACCTCGGCTCTGCTGGGTCAACAAACTATTTCAGCATCTCTTAAAGATAGTGTGCCCGTGCCTGATATGATGCTGCATTTTCTTGAACAAGCAGGGCAGCATCAGGTTGAACTAAAAAAGAAAAATGATGAGCTCGCCGTCCTCCGAACCAAAGATGATGAAATAGCCAAGCTCAAGGCAGAGATGAAGAAGTTGAAAGCGTGGCACCAATCCGAACTTCAAAAAGCTGGCCAGGACTTCACTGAGGAGCGTGAGCGCCTCAACCTCCAGATTGCCAAGGACCAAGAATTGCTGAAGGAGGCCGACTCTAAACTTGAGTCGGTGAATGCTGAGCTTGTTCAACTCCGGGAGAGGCGTGACAAATGTACCAAGGAGCTAACCTGGATCTACAGCCACATTTCTCGTAGGTTCCTTTTCTCTTCAATTGTCATGAATCTCTCCGGGTCAACCCTTCTCACTTGTTTCATCTATCTCGTTTTCAGACAAATTTCCAGAGGGCAATGTTGTTGCAACTACCGCTGTCGCCAAGTTCTGCCAGAAGAGGGGTACCCCAATTGCCCCTGGCGCTGTAGAAATTCCATATGACATGGAGGACTTGCTGAGCAGCTTGTCCTCTCGTGTAGAGATTGTGAAGAACTATGGCAAGGACGTGTTGGATGTAGCAGTCCGGATCTTCAACGCCTTTTGGCCTGGAGAAGATACTCCAGAGGGTGCCCTGCTCTTTTTGCTAGGCTTATGGAGTGCGAGACTCAGCTCGATCTCTGGAGAGAATCAGCTGGACGCGCCGGAGCTGAGATCGTTCTTCACTACGTGCTTACGTGGTACGAGAAGATTGACCTCAAACTCCTTGAGTGCATGCACACCGGATCAAGGTGGTCTACCGACCCGGGTTGGGTAGCTTGGCGCAAGGCTTGTGCTCATAGCTTCATGCCCCCATTCATCAATGGAATGAGGGACCAAGCTTCCTGGATGCCACCGACGATGAAAATGCTGAAAACACTGACGATGATTCGGATGAGGTTGAAGAGGACGAACTCTCAGACGTCGAGGAGGATGCAGATGACTCTGAAGCCGAGGCTGGAGCTGCACCTGCTGGCGCCGAATTACCTCCTCCTACTGCTCCTTGATAAACACTTTAAATTTCATCAGATCCCCGGTATGCCGGGTGCAATTGTATCAAGCACACAAGTAATATTTTGCTACTAAGTTTTTTATGCTGGATTGACTTGGGCGTCGTCCCCGAGTTTCATTTTCTCGTTCTTCCAATTTCTTGGCTCGGCTCGTGTCTACCTTGGTTCGGTTTTATGACTTACGAGTCCGAGCTTCAAAAATTGTCTTAACAATACTTGGAAACTTTAGGATTAGCTCAAAATAATTCAGCATAATAAATCGAAAGTAAACATAAGGTTAGTCCGAAAAACAAACGTCAGCTCGATTAAGTTCCTTTCCTTAGTCGTTTTTCATGTGCTACGCAATTCCAAACTTGTTCTCTTGCTTGCCATGAAGCCAAATCTTGTTGGACAGCAGCAAGTCGAAGAGTTGGGTTCTTGGTGCTCACACACTACTAATCCGGCTTAAGTAGAAAAACTTACGCCAGCCGACGTATAATAAATACGGAAAACAACAAACATTTTCAAGGCAGTCCCTGAGTTACTGCTCGAGGTGCCCACATTCCATTGATAGGCTCATTGCTGGCATACATACCGACATATGAGAGACTCGGATACATACACTTCTTTGCTAAGTGTAGAAAGGACGAAGTAGAGCTACATTCCATGGACGCTTAGATTCCTCGCCGGACCTGTCCGCCTTGTTCTTTTCATGTGGTTGCACATCGATAAGATAATACGAATCATTGTGCAATGCTTTGCTCACAATGAATGGCCCTTCCCATGGGGGGATAACTTATGCATGCCAGCAGTACGTTGTACCAACCGGAGTACCAGATCACCTTCCCGGAAGACTTGGAGGTTTACTTTCCGGTTATGATATCGTTGGAGATTTTTCTGATATATGGCGGATCTGGACAATGCCAATTCTATTGCTTCTTCCAGCAGATCAACATCATTTTGCCGGGCTTCTTGAACTTTGGCTTCTGTGTATTGGGTGAACCTAGGCGAGTCATGCTCTATGTCGGCTGGTAATACAGCTTCTGCCCCATATACCAGAAAGAATGGCGTATAGCCTGTTGATCGATTCAGAGTTGTTCTTAAACTCCACAATACTACTGGTAGTTCTTCTATCCAGCACCCCGCTGATCTTTGTAGTGGCTCAATGAGCCGGGGTTTTATCCCGGATAATACTAATCTGTTGGATCTTTCCACTTGTCTGTTCGGTGCGGGGTGGGCTACCGAGGCAACGTCCAGCCGGATCTTCTTATCTCGGCAGAATCGCGCAAATGCTCCTACAGCAAAATTTGTGCCATTATCAGTTATGATACTGTGAGGATAACCGTATCTCAAGATGATGTCTTTGAGAAATGTCACGGCCGTAGCTCCATCACATTTTCTTATTGGCTTTACTTCAATCCACTTTGTAAATTTATCCACCATAACCAAAATGTGTCATATTTCCCCTTGCTGGTTTGAACGGGCCAACCATGTCCAAACACCATACGCCAAATGGCCAAGTGATTGGTATGGTCTTGAGTTCCGACATTGGCATATGTGTCTTGGTATCATATCTCTGACAACCATTGCATTTTCTTACCAAGGCTTCTGCTTGTTCTAAGGCACTTGGCTAGTAGAATCCATGCCGGAAAGCTTTTGCTACCAAGGTCCTGGACGAGGCATGATGCCCACATTCCCCTTGATGTATATCTTGGAGGATGTCAAGCCCTTCTTCCGGGTCAACACATCGCTGGAGGACATTGGTCACACTCCTTTTGTATAGCTCGGAATTGATGATCGTGTATGCCTTTGCTCTCCTCTGAGTTTGCCTGGATAGCACCTCCTCAGGGGGTAAAGTTCCATCTTTCAGGAATTGAAATATAGGTAGTGCCCAAGCTGGTATTACTCGTACAGGGAACACATACTCATCAATTTCCATATGATCCACCGGCATAACCTCAACCGGACCACGCTGAATAGTCCTCGGGTCTTGCGAAGCAGTCCCCGGGTTCGCCAAGGCAGTCCCCGGGTTCGGTGCACCATCTCCCATGTCAATGTCCATGGGTGCAGCTCCAGACTCCGGATCCTCCGGGACGTAGATTGAGTCGGTTTCTGGGGTCGGCCTGATAGATGGTTTTCTGAGGTGTTCTAATGCTACACCCGGTGGAATTGCTTGTCAGGTTGATCCGAGCTTCGACAATACGTCGGCGGCCTCATTTTCCACCCGGGGTACATGGAGAAATTCGCATCCCTCAAAGTAACCAGATATCTTCTGCACATGGAATCTGTATAAAGCCATGTTTGGATCAAGAGCGTCCCACAGCCCCGACACTTGCTGAACTACCAAATCCGAGTTGCCAAAGCATTGGATCCGACGTATCCCAATTTCTTTTGCCACTTTGATCCCATGCACAAGTGCCTCATTTCGGCGACATTGTTTGATGCTGCGAAATGGATTTGTAGCACATACTTCAGATGGTCATTCTTTGGCGAGGTAAGCACAACTCCGGTGCCTAACCCGGTTTTTGTTTTTGACCCATCAAAGTGCATTCTCCAGTAGTTCAGATCTGGTAGCGGTGGTTCATATTGTACCTCGGCCCAGTCCACAAAAAAGTCGGCCACAGCCTGAGACTTGATTGCTTCTCTTCTGTCATATTGTGGCGCATAAGGAGATAGCTCAATTGCCCATTTCGCAATCCTGCCACTTGCATCCTTGTTACTCATTATCTCGGATATGGGATCTTCACATATTATTTTGATGGGATGCTCCTCAAAATAATGTTTTAGCTTCTTAGCCGACATGTACACACCATACGCCACTTTTTGATAGTGCGGATAATTTTGCTTTGATGCGGATAATACCTCGCTTAGGTAATATACTAGCCTCTCCACTGACTTACCCTCTTCGTCGCGCTCTACCACAATTACTGCACTTACAACTCGGTTGGTTGCGGCTATATAGAGCAACATTGGCTCCTTTGATAGTGGAGAGGCTAACATTGGTGCGGTGGCTAACATTTTCTTTAACTGGATAAAGGCTTCATTGGCCTGCAGAGTCCAAATGAACTTGTCCGACTTTTTCATGAGTTGATAGAGAGGCAATGCCTTTTCTCCCAACCGACATACAAACCGACTTAACGATGCCAGGCCACCAGTGAACTTCTGGACATCGTTAAGACACTTCGGCAGTTCCATTCGCTCTATGGCCCGGATTTTAGTTGGATTGACCTCGATACCTCGGCTGGAGACAAGAAATCCGAGTAATTTTCCAGTCGGGACACCGAAGGTACATTTTTCCGGGTTAAGCTTCATCCGGAACCTCCTTAGGTTCGCGAATGTCTGCCTGATATCATCAAGGAGCATTTTGCTTTCCTTGGTCTTGATAACTACATCATCCACATATACCTGTACATTTTGACCAATTTGGTCGTGCAAACATTTCTGCATGCATCTTTGGTACGTTGCCCCCGCATTACGTAAACCAAATGGCATGGTGCGATAGCACTAAGCCCCATGCGGGGTGATAAATGCAGTTTTTATTTGATCATCCGGATTCAGGGGTATCTGGTGGAAACCAGAATATGCATCAATGCATGACAACAGTTCACACCCAGCAGTTGAATCTATGACCTGATCTATCCTTGGCAGTGGAAATGGATCTTTTGGACATGCCTTATTCAGGTTCGTGTAATTGATACACATACGCCAAACCACTGCCACATTCGGATCATCCTTCTTCTCCACCAGCACCAGATTAGATAGCCAATCCGGGTAAAGAACTTCCATGATAAATCTAGCTGCTAGTAACCGAGCTATCTCATCTCCAATGACTTTTATCCTATCTTCGGCGAAGCGGCGGAGAGGTTGCTTCACCGGCCTTGCTCCGGGTCTCACATTCAAAGAGTGCTCAGCCAACTCCCTCGTAACACCTTGCAAGTCCTGTGTGGACCAAGCAAAAATATCCCGATTCTCACGGAGGAAGTTAACGAGCTTGCTTTCCTATTTATCATTTAACCCGGCACCAATTGTTACGGTGCGCTCTGGGAACATGTCATCAACAGGCACCTTCTTGGTATCTTTTGTCACCTGGAACGAAACACTACCATGCGGACTGAGCCAATGCCGCCACTTCCTGTATCTTTCTCTTCTCTTGCGCAATCACGAGTGACTCGGCTAGGTTAGACCCGGCTGACGCACACTCAATGGAACGTCGGAAATCTCCAGCTATGATAATCACTCCATTTGGCCCAGGCAACTTCATCTTCAGATAACTGATGTGGCAACTTGCCATGAACTTGTTCAGTGCCGGTCTACTGAGTAACGCGTGATACGCACTTTCTAAGTTCACCACTTCAAACTCCAAATTCTCAGTTTGGCAGTTATCTCGCGTGCCGAACAATACGTCAACCCGGACCTTGCCTATGGGCTCACAAGAAATGTCTGACACAATGCCATGGAAAGTTGTCCTTGTAGCCTGGAGCATGTTCTCCGAGAGACTCAACTTGCGCATTGTATCCGCATACATGATATTTATGCTACTGCCATTATCTATCAGCATCTTGGAGAATCTCACATTGATGTTAGGCCCAATGAATGTCGGATCCAGCACTAGCGCATACGAACCAGGACTTGGCATAAGCTTGGGATGATCTTTGATGCTCCAGGTAATTTCCTGATCCGACCAAGGCATATACCTCGTCACTGCTGGCATCACCGCATTCACCTCCATGTGTCGTCTCTGCAAGCTCTTTCTATCTGTTTCCTCAGTGGTAAACACACAGTAACTCTGATGATGCTCTCTGTACTCATTCCTCCCCTCGTTTCCAGGGTACCTCTGTTCCGGTTGATGCTGGTCTTCCACCTGATGCACTGCATCCCTTCTCTCATGGTTGTCATACCTCGGCGGAGAGGGAGGCAACATTAGCTGTTGCGTGTTCGCTCCGAAGAGCAATTGCTGTCGGGTAACTCCTGCCGAAGTTGATCTTTCCGAGGTGCCTGAGCATTCCCCGAACCACCTTGTTCTATCTTACGCATCCACTCACACTGCCTTGTTGTATGACCCGCTGGGTTACTCGGATTTGGCGTGTGAAATTTACACGGCTGATCCAGCATTGACTCATAAGTATACCTTGGACGGTCCTTCTTTTCCTGCCACTGTTTCTTTTGCTCTGGCGTCCAAGTTTTCTTGCCATCATTTCTTGGTGTCCATTGTTGCCCTCCAGTTTTCTGACGTTGATTTCCCCCTGCTCTAGGCTGATCTTGATTCACAGCAGCAACTTGTTGCGAATTGTACCGGCAATCCGGTCTGTCATCCCTTCTTTTACCCCGGTAGTCATTCCTCCGGGATGACCCGGCTCCATCTCTATGGTAGTACTCCTCATTTGACTCGTTTGACACGAGCCTAGGTTGAGTCGGATCACCCAAAGCATACGAATCAGCAATCCGGATTGTCACTGCCAACGTAGTTGGCATATCCCTTTGCAATCTTTCCCACAACATGCTTGCATATCTGCATCCTTGCACAAACCATGCTATGGCATGTGACTCAATCGCACCCTCACATGAGTTTCGCATGGTACACCACCGGGTTAAGAACTCCTGGTTCGTATCGTTCGGTCTCTGCTTGCACATTGCTAGGGTCTGCGGCCTATTCGGCCTCTGATACGTACTTGAGAAATTGCTGATAAACATTTCCTCAAAATCGATCCAACAGTTGATACTTCCGGGCGGAAAATTGTTTAGCCATACCCTCGCTGGCCCCTCCAACATCTGGGGTACATATCTTACAGCCCATCTCAAGTTGCTCAGAGCAATTTTACGGTGTAGCATAGTTAATCAACCAATCCTCCGGCTTTGTGCTGCCATCGTATGTCTTAGTGCCTCTAGGTAGCTGGAAGTTAGGTATTGGAGGTTCCTTCATGATCCGGGGCACAAAACATGCAGGATCCGGGGGACCTTGACATTCAATCTGTTCCGACCTATACAGCCGATCCAGTTTTAATCTGGCATCGTCAGGCATCAAATCCCTGCTTCCCAATCTTGATCCTATCACATGATAATCCGGCCTTGGGTATCCTGCGTTCACCATTTCCGAATCACCATCGTTGCATCGGTCTTGCTCTCGTGGAGCACCTCTCTATTGCATACCTCGGCCGGCACTTTGCTCTCGCCTTGGTATATCCCGCTGCTGCGGTTGTCCTGCTCCTGCCGAGTTACGCTGTCCGGCATTGCCATTTACAGCATTTCCCTGACCGACATTGCCTTGGTCGCGGTTACCTCGGCCAGCTTCACCTCGGCTCACACTTCGTCGAACCTCATTTCTCTTCACTTCTTTTCCTTTCCCTGCCCTTGTCGGGTCGTACGGGACTATCTGTTTGTTCCTCCTGGCCGAGGTTACTACCTCTTCTCTCCTAGGACCACCATGAGGAGACGATGCAACTCCAGCGGATTTCTCCGGGTTACCCACCGCCGAATGAACGATCTTGGAGGCCCCAGCTCTCTCCGGGTTAGCCCTGAGCAATTCCTCATTTATCCTGTTCGTGATCCGAACCAACTCATTGACCCTATCTTGCGGTCTCTGACGGGCTTCACCCGTTAGACCCTCTAACTCGGACGCAGCTGCATCTGCTGCTCTGAGGTTTTTCGCCGGGGTACTATACTTCGGCAGCCCCACGGATAAACAGTTCTCTGACTCCTCAATCCTGGTATCACCCTCTTTGTTCATTTCACTCATGAGATTTCTCCCCTTCACTTTTACAGCGTCTACTTTATTTGCCTTTGCGTACTCACGCAGTGTCATGTTCAACAACTGCTAAGCCGCGGCTATCTTTTCGCACCCTTTAGTATTTTTTTGCCTAGTTTACTCTAGCTCGGCCTGTGCCTGAGCCGGATCTACCGCTGCTGCTACTGGGTTTGCCAAGATATCCATCGCTTGTTGCAGCACGTTCTATGGTCTCTCTAGTGGAGGACATCTACTTTTCCTTGGTGCCTTAGGCATTACCTCCGGATCTGGTGCCGGATCCTTGCTTGCGCCAGCGCCAGGCGCAGTCATCATCACCTCGGCACGGTCCGGGGGGCGAGCGATACGCGCCCCGTGAACCACGCTAAGGGGTGGCTCGCCTCCTTCGACGACGTGCCGCGGGTGAATGCATGACACATCAACAGCGACGTAGACCCTGTGCACGCCGACCTTGACGAAGAGGCCGTTGCGCAGAAGTGGACGCTTATCGAAGCAGCCAGTGTTGTCGCTGACAAAGTCCAGCGCTCCAAAGCACTGAACGAGCCCGGATACGACGCGTTCGCCGGTGCCGATGAGGTTTCCCCTCCGGATCTTCACCCCTGCTAGCGCCGCTAGCCCCATGGTGGGCGCCACCTGTCGTGGTGGTGTCACGGCAGATGCCATGGATAGGCTAAAGGTGGGGACTAAATGCACTAGGGGAATCCAGGGAGGGATAGTGTGGTGATTCCACACATAGTAGCTTTGTATTTGATTCACTTCCATAGATTACAAGTGCTCCTTGAGCTGTATTGGGGAGAGGATGAAGAAGGAACTCGCTTACTCCCACGACGAGCTAGCCCTCAGGAACCAAGTAAAACTCCACCAACTCAAGATCAACCCCTTCTACAGAGGCCCTAGCCCTCCTTATATAGGGGTGGCTAGGTCTCCAATTAGGGCTTACATGGAGGCATATTCCAGGGAATATGCCTCCTCCCAAAATAGTAAGCCGACCGGGTTACTTTAACCCAGCATCATCCATGCAGAGGCTACGTAAGCCTCTGCGGCGCCCGCGTCATCCGACATAGGCATCGTCATATTTGTCGGCCACGCCTCGGTGGTCCTGCCTCTGTCCGCTTCGCTCACGCTCTGCGTACAGTGGTCACCTTTTGACCAGCGAGATACCTTCCTTCTCCTACAAGCTTGATATAACCTGGATCGTACCTAG
Organism: Avena insularis; assembly: GCA_023614405.1. NCBI lineage: Eukaryota > Viridiplantae > Streptophyta > Magnoliopsida > Poales > Poaceae > Avena > Avena insularis. The sequence continues at coordinate 478,116,074 of CM042686.1, read as the reverse complement.
GTGATCCGGCCACACCTGTTCCTGCATACAAGTTAGATATATCTCACCGACTTACGATATAATTCGAATGAGACCTAGTTAGGTGGACATCCCCTGGTCTGGGTTACCCCGTGATTCGGCCTGCCTTGAGGTGACTCGGCCAGCATCTGCTTTGACCTTGCCGTACCTCGGCTAACTCGGCCTTCATACCTCGGCGTGACCCTACCCGGGGGTATCCCCCCAACAATCTAGGCCAAGTGGAACTTAACCCGGCTCTAGGTGTGTGAATATTCGAAGTTTACAAGATCCGGGCCAAGTAGAACTTAACCCGACTCTAGGTGTCTGAATATTCAAAGTTTACAAGATCCGGGCCAAGTGGAACTTAACCCGGGTCTAGGTGTGTGAATATTCAAAGTTTACAAGATCCGTCCAAGTGGAAATTAATCTGACTCTAGGTGTGTGAATATTTGAAGCTACTAAGGACCTACGCTAGTTTTCTAAGAGCATCAGGCCGAGTAACAAATTACTCCCTCGGAGGCTCAGGGACTACTGGATATATCTCTAAGTACTTGCATGTATGTAAAGGTATGACGAAGAGGTTTACCTCCATCATTCGGCCTGCAAAAATAATCGCCTTCAAAGCAGTGTTCATCTGGGTGCTGAATTCGGCGGGGCCAAACTTCTCCAGGATCTCCTTGTTCAGGTTGACAAACTCGGCATCATTCCAGTTGTTAACATATTCAACCAAGGGGCCATAGCTTTCCTCGGAGAGAGGAGTCTAGGCCACGACCAAGCCTTTAGCATGTGCCTCCTTCCTAGTCATCTGTGTAGTAGCTGGACTTGTGTGCAAAGTAAGCTGCTTGCTACCGTCAGACCCGGCAGTAGATGACCTGGAGAGAGCGCTAGACTTCTTTGTCATGGACGCGAGGGTACGCTATCCAGACTCAATGTTTATGCCTTTGGAAGCTTGGTCCTTGGCAACCTTGGCAGCTTTCTTGCATTTGCTGCCGGACTAGGGCCACTGCAGAGGAGCCGAGGCTTGCGCTCTAGACTGGACCTGAGATGCTGATTGAAATATGTCCTTAATAGAAGGAGTTGACCCGGAAGAAGCAGTCTAAGGCTTTTTGGATGCTGGTGCTGGTACTAGAGCTGGTGCTGATACTGGTGTTGATGGTAGTACTGGTGCGGGTGCTAGTACTGGTGCTGGTGTTGGAGCTGATGCTGTTGCTAGTGCTGGTACTGGTGGAGAAGAAATTTGGGTCGGTGTCGATGAAACTGGCACCTCGGTGACGACAGGTTGTGGCCAAGCTTAAGAGGAGCTTGGAAGATCCAGCATAGCCATATCCTCGGCAGCACCACTTCCCCCCGCGTCGATGTTGCCCTCCTCATGATGGGGTGGGCTAAGATTCGGAAAAACCACTGAGATCTCTTGAATAGGGATTAGCGAGTGCACATCATCATCGCGAGGGGGAGATGGGGCACTCTAGATGGGCAAAGCAATGCTAGAGCCGCTCTCAAGGATCTCTCTAGGTGCCCTGCCGAATAAGAAAAAGAACAATAGGTTATGACAGAAAAAGAGAAACAAGAAATACGTGAAGATAGTGAATCATGATCCAAAAAATGGACAACGAAGGAAAAAGGACTTACTCCAATGAGGTTGGAGGTTCCCTGGGATTGGGCGCTCTACGGACCGTGGTCTTGGGTGCGGGTTTGCCAGCACCCTTGACGCCGAGTTTCTTCTGCCACTTCTTGGCTAGGGGCACCTTAGAAGTAGCAACCGAGGTTGCCTAGCGTTTCTTGGAGGGGGCAGGAACCGGGTCGCCCACGACGAGAGGAGGATCCTCGTGGACCTGCACGGCCGGGTTAGCTGAAGCCGAGTCAACTAGAAACAAGTAAGAAATGGGCACTCGATCAAGTACCTCCATAATCTCAATATTGGAGTCATCATCATCATCAGGCCAATCCCTTAAAGAAGAGGCCTTACCAGAGGATCGTCTGGAGCCATCCGGAGTGGGCAAGAACATTTCCATGTCTAGCTCCTCCATGTCCGATACTAGGCGATCCTTTCCCCATTTAAGGGACGGCTCCTTACCATCTTCGATGGTCTTCTGAAGAAACAACTGGAGACAAAAATACAAAAGAATCAAGTAAGAAGATTGTCCGACGTAAGGCAAGACTCGGAGAAGGGAACAAGTGAGAAACATACTCGAGGAGGCATCTTATCCTGGTAGATATGTTCCATCCCCCATTCCCACTCCTCGGTGAACTCCTTTTCTATCTTAAAGATAGCCTTGACTCGGCGGAAAATTTCAGTGTTGTTGAGCTCGAAAGAGGAAGTTCGGTTGGGATCAAGGTGCCCGCTCATATGGCAAAGCTTGTGAGTGCGTTTCTGTAGGGGGAGATCCGGCTATAGATGAAGGTGATCATCACATCCTCGCTGCGTAACCCCACCTTGTTCAGCTCCTTCATTCGCTGGTCCACCTTCTTCGCCAAGGCAGTTGGTTGCCTTGAGATTCAGTCCCACAAGGAGGTGTCAGGAACACCCAGCTTGAAGGGGCGCAGCCGGATCAGATCCTCATCAGTATTGTTCCTCACATAGAAGAACGTTCGGGACCAGCCTTTGCAAGAATCGAGGCTGGTGACTCGGGGGAATGCAAAGTTTTTGCGAGGGGAGATAGAGGCTCCACAACACTAGGTCAAGGATTTGTCGGTAGGGGCAAGGAAATAAAGGGTCAGGTACGACGTTCTTGCAGAGGCCGAAGAACTTGATCTAGAACTCCGTGGTGGGCCAGAGGCCGACATACCCTTTTATGCCGGAGGTGAAGGAGGAAAGGGAAGTGATGGCATTCGCCGGCAGATGGTGTGGTTGGAGCTCATAGGCATTGATGAGATCGTGGAAGAAATCGATGACTGGGAGACCGAAACCACATTGGAAATGAGACAAGAAGACCACAAAATCACCTGGATTGGGAGAGAGAGCAATCTCTTGGGCGGCGAGGCGGTAGGTAACCCCTTCGAGATGCGGCGGGTATTGTAGAGCCAGTCAAGATGATCTTGACAGACCCAGGAGCTAGCCCAGCCGCCGCGTTCGTGCGCTTCGGTCTCCTCCTCCTCGACGATGGCGATTTCCTCCTCTATCATCTCCAAGTCACTGTCCTCATGGACAATCAAGGGTAGAGGATAGTGTCCTGGACTGGCAAGGCCCCGTGGCGGTGAGGTTGTGCAGGAACGGTAGCGCGGGTATGGCAGAAAAGCAAGGCAGCAAAGCACGGTGTTGGCGGTGCTACGCGGAGCAGAAGCAGCGGCGGCGACGCTGTTGTGGGAAAGAAGGAAGAAGAAGAGTAGGAGCACGTGTGATGTGGGGGGAAATCCCCAAGGGGCGCCCCTGTCTCCTATTTAACCACGCCCCTGAGAGGGGTAGTGGGATCTAGCAGTGCAGCGAAGCCACACGGTGTGGTCGTGTACTTGTTGGGTAAGCCAATCAGAGGCAGGCCACGGGAAGGGTCATAGGGAGCAGCGGATCCCACAACACGACGTGGTGATAACGTTGACGAGGAGGTAGCCACGATGTGACGTTTACAACAGTTATTCCTGATAGTGAATATAGTAACTAGCACAGTAACTAGCGCATGCCCTTAAAATGAGGCAAAATAATGATTACCCTCCACATAGAATGTGGGGAAGCGTACGAGAGAAGAAAAGATGACCCGGATAAGTAGAAAATAACCTGGCCAGCGAGTAATAACTCATAATGAGCCAAGGGAATGTCAAGCCAAAGGAGCTGAGTTACAGGATAACTCGGTGAAGAGAACGCAAAACTTGGTAGGTTGAACCTGCTGTGGCCTTATCAGCTGAAGTTGCTAAGACTGTACCAGCTTCGGGGACTAATGTTGGGGGGATACCCCTGGGTAGGGTCACGCCGGGGTATAAAGGCCATGTTAGCCGAGGTACGGCAAGGTCAAAGCGTATGCTGGCCGAGTCACCTAAAGGCAGGCTGACTTACGGAGTGACCCAACCCAAATGGTATTGATCTAACCTTATCCCGGCCGACATATAGCGTATGTCGGCTAGACTTTTACAACTCGTTTGCAGGTACCCTCGTGGCCGAGTTAGCCAGGAGCTAGCCGGGTTATCACTTGGCTTACAAGAGAAGGAAGGAATCTCGTTGGTCAAAATGTGCTCTCTGTCCACTGTAGCGTGAGCAAAGCGGACAGAGGGAAGGACCAGCGGGGTGTAGCCAACAAGGATGACGTAGCCAATGTCGGCTGACGCCACCAGTGTTGGGTGATGCAACGAGGCAGAGGGGCTCAGAGAGGCTTAGGCCTGGAGTCCGGACCAGCCTGTTAAAGGAATAAAGAAGCATCTTGCTTTACCAAGAGACATATTCAGGGAATATGCCTCCACGTATGCCCTAGATTTGTAACCTGGGCTCCCCTATATATGGAGTACCAGGGCCTCCATAGAGAGGGTCGCTCATTTTTACTAAGGGAAAACCCTAGAGTGTAGTTGTGGGCAGTAAGAGAACTAGTCTCCTTCTCATGAACAGCTCGAGGAGCCCTTGTAATTCTTCATCAACAAGAGAGAAATACAAACATCTGTGTGTGGACTCACCACACTATCCCTCCCTGGATTCCTATAGTGCACATTGGCCCCATCTTTAGCCTATACGTGGCATCTATCGTGCCACCACCACGACACCAGCCACCACGCCAGTGCGGAGAGACGCCATCTGGGACACATCGTTGTTCACCCACTTGAGGGCGGAGCACTTGTTCGTGCCCTCCGACCGGACGAACTTGGTGTGCGCGTCATTGGCGAGGCGGTGTGGATAACGGTAGCCACCGCCCCCGCCTACACATCTCTCTCCCCCAAGGCCACAGCTACGGCTACGCGAAGACATGGCGTTGATCTGGCTTCGGTGCGCACGCGATTTCTCATAGGAGTTGCAGCTGGCGACGACGGCGCTAGGGCTGGTTGCGGGCACGAGTGAGGGTTTCGACCCATCCTCACCCTTGTGTATATGTATCGGCCGAAGCCAACGCGAAACGGGCCATGGTAAACCCGAGTACGGTTCGGGCCTTGTTTAAGGGCACAGTTAGAGCGATGAAATTAACCCGAGCCTGTGAAGTTGCGAGAATTTCACAGTTCCATCATTTTTACATGCTCGAGTAGAGCTGCTCTAAGCTCCTTAACATGTTCAGTCATGCATGACCGTAGTCCGTAGGTCCGTTTGTTGGTCAAATATCCCGATTGAGTCGTGCATGACCATAAGGCGGTGGTTATCCCGATTCGCTGCTCCACGAACGCATCTTCTTCCTCCTCCTCCAATCCCCTCGCTGTCAACGCCTTACCGCGCGGCTCCGCCGTCTCCCCCAGCCAGTCGTCGTCCGCCCCCACTGGCCAACTCCCCACCATCTATCTATCTGTTTCCATGTGACACTCGGAGCACCCGGCAGCGGTGGTGGCACGTTGGACCCCGAAGCCGACGGCTTGGTTTAGATACCGCCTGACAAACATGGTGAAGTCATCCACGATGCATGCCGCCACCTACACCATATTCTCATTTTCTGTATTTCCAGTTGTAGCATGTCCCATCTGAAATTGTTCCATGTGGTTTGGGGTATGGACGGCGATGACGCTGCTCGCATTCTACCAATTCCTTTGCCAGCCTGCACGACTCTGCCCATCGAGGTGGTGATGAGCCATTAGGAAGATGTGGGTTTGTGATGACAGAAGATTTTTGCAAGCAAAGGTTGAGTTTCAGTTTAATGCATTTCACTGGCTACAAATGCATGTACTTACGATGATTAGTTGTAGAATTTTCATATTAAAATAATGGAATGCTACTTGAAAGTTGCTCCTAGCTATAAACTAGAAAGACTGAGAATTAAGACAATCCATAGTGTGTGTGATTACTAAAAGCGGTAATGTTTTTCCTTTTTGAGTTGTGCCCGTCTTTGACATATTTAGAGTTATGCAATATGGTTATCATAATAATGTGTACAAAGTATTATATTTGTAGTTTCTCAAAATGGAGTTAACAACTACAACTGTTGTTGCAGCCAGTGGGTACCCTTGAATATATTACCAAGCCGATGTCCAGCAGAACAAAGGGTATGCTTGGATGCTTTGTTCTGTTGATGCTGAATTCACTCCTTTACTCTATCTGAGTGTGTTACGATTACCTCATGTATTTCCAAATATAAGCCAACAAATATATACCTAGCATATAGCTCTGATGTGGTTGAAATTATCAAATAATTCACATTACCATTTTGATCGAACTAATAGATTGTCTTTTGAGACATGCTTTGTACAACCCGGTATCTCAAAGTATTAAATTGTGTTTCAGAAGAAAAATGGTTAGTAGTTGTTTAGTTTCGACCTTAATGAAGATAAGTTGTGAAACTTGATTATATCTGGTTATTGAAGTTGTTTGTGCTCTTCAAATAGTCTACACAACTGATTCGTTCGCTCAGAGAATTCAATTTGTATATTTTCTTAGGTGTTTTCTTGTTAATATCTTCATGAATTTTTGTGTTTGTAGGATTAGAACAACCCATGCACCTTTATCCCTTCAACCAAACACAAAACTAGACCATCTTAATCCTGAAATTCTATGTTGTTGTTGTTCCACCATTTTTTGTATGACATCTTTGTTTAGTACACCAATCCTCACTCAGTTTTCTTTGCATTCTTTAGCTGAATGTAATGACATTGTAATATGAGTGTTTACTTTTCCTGCCCTTCCTTTATTGTTCCACGGTTTCAACCTGGTGTTGCCTATTTTATTTCCTTACGGTGTTCTCTTTCCCTTGCAAAAAGGTAATTTAAGTTTGGTACACATATTTGTAGATTGTCCACTACCGCATAAGAACCAAGTGTTTTTTCACCAAGTTCGTGTTCACTGAAAGTAGGTCTGTACTATTCTCACGGTTATTTTCACGGTTCTCGCGACACGACGTTTTCATGCTACCTGAACAGACTATGTACTAACAATGTAACACAAGGGAAACTCAGAATTAGAGCTAATCAGTGCAACAAGTGGCATTCCACCAGACCAATGAAAATGTATTGGGGATACAGAGCTAGATAATCAGCATTCAGTTAGGAAAAATTTCATCCAAGTTGCATTTCCTTTCTATAAGTATGTGCTTTAATTTTCCCAATAGTTCAGTGTTGAGCTGTTTCTTTTTTTCTCCATGTAAGTTTTGAAGCTGTTAATTAGTCTAGGTCCTCATGATTGGCCGGTGTTGCCTATGTTGGTTTGGTCCAGTCCATGTAAACTGGTCAGCCTCTTGTAAAACAAAAGAAGTAGGCAGCCACCCTACCCCTCCTTCCATCGCTCCCTCCACCGCCGCCAGCACCCACCATGACGGCTTGCTGACATTGAGCTAGAGGAGGACGGGGCAGTGTGTTGGATGCACCAGGTTGCGGAGAAGAGGGCGGACGGAGCCACGCCTGATTGGCAGGGTGGATAGGCGAAGCCGGGAGGCCGCGTTGGTGTTGGAGCCCCAGATCGATGCAGAGGTGTGGTCGTGCGACACCACACTGGCGACAGCGTTCCAAATCGATGCAGAGGTGAAGACTCGACGTCACGGGCCACAACGACGTTGGGCAAGGGAGGAGATGTCGCGTATCCTTCGCATGTTCGGCAACGACAATCTGCGATTATATAGATCAATTGGGGATAGTTGCTAGCTGCTCACTGAAGTTTTGTGGTTTTCTATGTATGCCACTGGACGAGTCTTCAACGGACTACCACCGCATTATGCACATCTTCCCCTTATCATTGTATGCTGTGAGTAACATGGTATGACCACATTCCTTTGCGTTATTGATTTCTTGTTCAATGGTCTATGTTGATGGTCCAACAAGTATGTATTCTACTAGAGTCAGTGTCTAACATGTGCGTTAAGTTCAAGTACTGATGTTCTTAAACTCCATACACAACCTATCAGTTTTCTATCATTGCTTAAATCTATTATTACCCTATTTACATGCTTGCAAAGTTGTGGATAAATGGTGACATGATAAATGTGCATTTTGGTCATTAGGTGTAGCAGTAATTAGTGATCGCTAGATAGGTTTTTAAAAATATATTCTGCAAAAGGTGTAGATATCATATATGAATTTCTATATGAATCTGTAGGTGGAAAAATAGCTGATATTCTCTTGAATACACTTGCATAGTTGCATTCCATGGATACCTCATTGTAATTGGTACGATCTCTCATGTAAAGTCAAATAGCTTATGAAAATAATTTTTGTATTATATGTTGTCGACATAGAAATAAATAATTACCCACTTGAGACTAAGTTGTTTTATGATTTGTGTGGTTTTCATTTGGTAGAATGAAGAAGCACCCCCAATGAGCATATATTCTAAAGATTCAATGTTAACTGTTAATATCACCATTTAAAATTGGAGATGTGGAGTGCATCGATGAAAATCATTGATCTACCATGGTATGTATCCTATCTGAATTAGTGTCAGTTATTCATGTTTCTCATGTATCGTTCTAACCAATATGTCATGGATAATTATTGAATTGATACCAAGAAGCAGTGAACAACCTTTAATGTTCAGTATCAAGCTCATAATTAGGTGATAGTAAATTAATCAGTCTTATCTATTTAATTTTATGCTTGATATTTGATATCCCGTTCTATTTTTATTGATATAATTTTCCCTTTTTATGTGGTTTTCCCAATCCAGAGCATGATATTTTGTTTGCCATCTGCTATCATTTTAGACTTCACTACAAACTAATAGGGTGCTACCCCACTTCTGCAATTGTGTAGTCCAATATTTGGTGCCGATAGTCATGATATTACTAATTGGGTACCAACTTTGTTTTGCACCGGTAGGTCTAGAGATCATTCAACTTTTAGAGGTCATTCGAATTTTTATGGCTGCTAAGTGTGGTAGTGAAGGAATAAAGTTAAGTTCATTATGTTGCTTTCAAGCTTGCTTTCTACCTACAGAGTGTTTTGGTGTAGCACTGCATACTTTAATCTCTATATTGCATTCTTACTATTTTAGGATAATTGTTTGTCTATTTCTTATATGTTTTGCTAATTTTAAATCAGTTGTGGTTCTCATGAAGAAAGTTCTCAAGGAAATACTACTGGATTTTGTTTTGTTATGCAGCTTGGTGGCTGGTGGCAGTCCATCAAGGCAATTATCTCTGCACACTAACTATCTCCTCTTATTGTTTTGGTGAATGCCACTTGAATTTCGCATAGTAATTGTTATTCACCAAATCTTTTCTGGTACCTCGACAGTTCCTTCATTTGTTTTAAGTGATTATGTATAATATTATGTATAATGAAAGTTACATGTGTGTGTGCTCGTGGTGCGTTTTTGTGGAGAATGGTGATAAACTTTTTAAATGTTTTTGACTTGGTGTTAGTATGATGCTGGCGCCTTGAGTTTGTTGCCTTTAAATCTACATAAGGACATATGTATCTCTCTGTCCAATATTTTCCATTTACATCTAATTTTTTTGTGAAATGAATTTCATTTTGTGACAACAAAATTACATTCATAGATAATTAAGTTTTGTTATTACCATTGACTATATTTCCATTTCATTGAGCTATTGAATTTCCTAAGACGATATGTAGTCCAACAACAGTAGATAAAGTAATAGACATAGCACGTATAATATAACTTAATGCATGAAGAAAATAGACAAAACGGGATGGCAAAACATGCATGGTCCTTCTAGACACTGCTTAATCCACACCAGGCTAGACCCAAGACACAACGCACCAAAAACTAAGAGCAACCAAACATCCCTGACACAAAATTTAGACGCAATTAATGGATGACGATGTAGCGGAGAGCATGAGGCCCATCTAGTCTAAGTCTAAGTCAATCTAATTTTAATATAGACAGCGTTAGGCATCCTCGCGGATTGTCGCGTGTCGAAACACAGAAATCAGGGATGTCCCACACCCCCTAGTTGTTCGGCGGTGGGCACTAAGGTGATACGACCTTAGACATGCACGGATCAAACACAACATGCAAAATGTTTTTTTTCCAGGTTCAGGCCGCCCTTTGGCTAACAATCCTACGTCGTGCTTTGGTGGATTATCTGGTGAAAGAATATTTCATGTTTTCCTATGTTTTGCATGTTAGATAACAATACTATGGAGACTATTCATGTGCGCTAAGTGTGCAGGAAGTTTTGAGGGGGGGCGGATAATCCGCCCCACCAAGGGCCGGATAATCCGGCCTACCTCATCGCTCAAAGGAAGCCAAGGCGCGTCGCTCGGTACCCGGTCGGATTTTCTTCCGGAAAATCCGAACTGGGGCGGTTTTTCCTCCCCAGGCCGGATAATCCTGGTGTCGTACGGGCCGGATAATTCGGCCCCCAGTTTTCGAGCAAAAGGGGCCAAGGCGCGTCGCACAGTATCCGGTCGGATTTTCTCCCGGAAAATCCGAACTGGGGCGGTTTTTCTTCCCCAGGCCGGATAATCCGGCCTTCACATAGGACCGGATAATCCGACCCCAGAAGTTGATCAAGGGCAAGCTCGGCGCATCTCTCTGATAGGGGTCGGACTTTCTGCCGGATATTCCGAGTCTAGGGCGGTGTTTTCCCCAGCCCGGATAATCCGTCCCTCACTTGGGCTGGATAATCCGGCCCCCAAACTGTGCAACGGCTGGTTTTTGAAGGGGGTATAAATACCCCTTCTGCCCCAACGTTCAGAACTCTTGATTCATTCGAAATTGACCAGACATTGTGCAAGAGCTCTCATTCTTGATCTCCCACTTCAACCACCCGAAGGTCTTGATCTTTGGTAGAATTGAAGGAGGAGAAGTTCATCATCATCAAGAATCAAGCGCTTCAACTCCTCTCCATTCACTTGAAGAAATCCCTGATCTAGTATTCTTGTTAATACCTAGATCTTGTTTATTGTATTTGATAAGTTTGTTCTTGTGGCAGCTTGTTGTCATTTCGGGAGCCTCCAAGTTGTTGTGGAGTTGTTGCCCCGCTAGTTGTGTAAAGGCGCCGGTGCCCGCCTCGAAGGGTACCTATAGTGGAAGGTGGATCAGGCCTTTTGTGTCAAGATCCATCGAAGAATAGGGTGAGGCCTTTTGTGGCATGGTGGTCTTAGTACCACCCACCCCTCCAACACAGATGTACTTCCCTTAACAAGGAAGGAACTGTGGTCAAACAAATCCTGTGTCTCCGCGTGCTTCACTTCGGTTTTACTCGTTCCTCTTCCACTCGCTCTTTACTCGCTAGTAGATAGGTTTGCATATAGGGAAATTCCACCTAATAGTTTGTCTAGAGAATTTACCCTTTGTGCGAAGCCTAAAATTGAAAAAGAATTAAAAATTGGTGTAGCACCTATTCACCCCCCCCCCTCTAGGTGCCCATACGATCCATTTCAATTGGTATCAGAGCCCCGGCTCTTAATTCGGGCTTAACCGCCTAAGAGTAGTATGGGTACCAAGGAAGATGGAAATGAGGCTGTGGATAAGGTCACAATGGATGATCTCAAGTCATTGGAAACAACCTTGTTGAAATCCTTTGAGGCCAAGATGGAGGAGATGATTCAAATGATTGCTCGCCTTACATCATCCATAGCCCCATCTCCATCCTCCTCTGAGGCTCCCACACCATCATCTAAGGAAAAGGGTAACACCGGATCCAAGGATGATGATGTGGAAGGTGAAAAACTTAATGGTTCCACCTCCAAAAAGGGAAGTGGTAAGGAGGAATATAGTGAGGTTCGCCACGTATATTCCCCCGACCCACCTATCCCTCATCCTCATATAAATAATAGGGGTGATCCACCCAAGCTCACTGCATCCTCCTTTAATCAATGGCAATTCCTAATGAAATCTCATGTTTGCAGCTCCTCTATTGAATTGTGGAGGATTATTGAAGAGGGTCTTCATATTGGAGATCAAACCAACCTAACAAGAAGAGAAGTTGTGGATAGCCAGTTGAATGCCACCGCTCTCCACATGATACAGCTGGGTGTGGGTCCCAAGGACATGCCACACATAGAACATCTCAACACAGCTAAAGAGGCCTGGGATGCTCTTACGGATCTTTTCGTTGGAAATGAAAGCATGATAAGAAACAGGTATGATGCCCTTAGTAATGAAGCTGAGGGATTCTACATGTTGGATGGTGAAAACCATGAGGACATGTATAGAAGACTCAAGGGCATCGCAACAACATTTCGAAAGCATGGGGCCACTCACATTGATGATGCATGGATAAAAAGAAAATATGTGAGTGCCTTAATGCCTTTCGAGCCAACGGATTTGAAGAGCCTACAAGGTAGACACAACTATCATCAAATGACATCCAACGAAGTCATGCAAGAAATGGCTTCATTCAAAGTGGCAGCAAAGAATGCTGAAGATGCCCGTGCTCGGGCCATTGGAATGCAAAAGGGTGTCAATGTGGCTCTCAAAGCCAATGTTGTTGAGCAAGAGGAAGATGAAGGAGTTTTTGAGGGGGTATCCATGGACTGCCCCGATGAGGTCAAACGTGCTCATGGTGAGTACATGGCATTCTATGCAAGGAACTTTTGGAAGGACCCTGCCAAAGCCAAGTCTGAACTTGAGCGCAAGAACGGGTCAAATGGAAGAAGAGAAAGTGGCCCAAGATGGAGAACTTGCTTCAACTGTGGAGATAGAATGCACTTTGTAGCCGAGTGTCCATATCAAAATAGAGAAGACAATGGTGGCAGGCTCATTCTTAAAGATAAATCTAAAGCTCCTAAGAAGAAGCCTTTTATTAAGAAGAATGGCCCTTTCAAGAGGCAACCCAAGATTGTCCTTGTAGCTCAAGAGGAATACTCCTCTGCAAGTGAAGATGAAGAGGATGATGATAGTTCCTGCGAGGTGGCTGCTATAGCCACCACATCGACTCCCTCCTCTCTCTTCGACTCGCCGAACGAGAACACCATCAACAACAACGCCACTTGTCTAATGGCAAGAGGGTCCGAGGTATCAACTTCTAGCTCTTCATTTCCTAAGACTAACATAATTTTGAATATGGATGATCATGACAGTCTTGAAATGAAAGAAGAAGTTATTGCCTTGGATACTTTTTTCACTAACCTACAAGGTGAGCACAAACTCCATTTTGATGCTCTTATGAGTCAACTTGCTCAAGCCGAAGATCTCCTTGAAGAAAAGGGCAGAATTGAAAGAGAAGATGCTTTGGAGATAGCTTCGTTGAAGAATGCCTTGGAAGAGGAAGAGGAAGCTCGAGTATCTTTGGAAGAAAGACTCGAATCACTTGAGGAGTCACAAGAAGAAGCTGTAGCTCAGCTCATTAAAGAATGTGACCATGCTCTTGCTAAGGTAAAGAAACTAAAGAAAGAAAAGATTGACTTTTGGGCTGTTCATGCTAGACTTTTGGAGAAGTTTGATAATCTTAAAAGTGCTCACAAGGCATTGAAGAGTGATCATTCTACTTTAAATGAGTCTCATGACCAGCTCCAAACTCAATTGAAACGGTATGATGTGCCAAGTACCTCCACTTCATCCTATGGAAAGGAAGATCTTGCAAGAAGTTCTCAACACAAAGGTAAAGGGGTTATTGATGAGATACTGAGCAGGCAAAGGACACACAATAGTAAAGAAGGTCTTGGTTACATACCCAAGATAAAGAGCAAGAAAAACAAGAAGAAGAAGAAGAAGAAGAGCAAGACTACTCAATCGAAGACTAGCAACATTACCAATGACAAGACTAATTATGATGGTTTTGCAGGGATCAACAATCCTAACTTTGAACTATATTGTGATTGTTATGGTGATGTTTATGCTAGTTATGTAGGGCCTTATGATTGTTACATTCCTTGGTCTATTTGGGTTCCTAAGACCCTTGTTACTAACATGAGAGGACCCATTGAAAAATGGGTACCTAAAACCAAGAAGTAATTTTCCTGTAGGGCTATACTTCCGGTGGTTCTAAATGGGTACTCGATAGCGGTTGCACGAGTCATATGACCAGAAGCAAGGAGATCATCACGGAGATGCGGCCAAATCTTGATCACATAACCGTCTCCTATGGTGACAAGTCAAAATCCGAGGTATTGGGTCTCGACAAAGTTGTGGTGGCTCACGATATTTCTCTCGTGGAAGTCATGCTTGTTGAGACCCTCGGGTACAACTTACTTTCAGTTTGTGCCCTTGGTAAGATGGGCTTTGCAGTTTACATTGATGCTGATTTGGTGGTACTCTTGTGGAGCAAGTCTCTAAAAGTCGCTTTTGTGGGATATGTCGAAAACGACCTGTACGTGGTGGACTTTTCGGGGAAAACCACTACAGGCCCGATGTGTCTTTTCGGAAAGGCTGACGTGGGTTGGCTATAGCATCGCTGACTAGCCCACGTCAATATGAGAACTTTGCAAAGTCTCCACAAGGGTGGCCACATTCTTGGACTAAAAGAAAATGTCTCTTTTGCCAAAGATCGTGTTTGCAGGGCGTGCGTTGAAGGGAAAATGCATGACTCACCTCATCGAAGGAAAACCATTATCTCTTCAAAAAGGATTTTGGAGCTCCTTCATGTGGACCTCTTCGGACCTCCATCTCATGCAAGACTCGGTGGGAAGAAGTATTGTCTTGTGATTGTTGATGATTACTCAAGATACACTTGGGTTTATTTCTTCAAGTTGAAGAGTGAAACTCAACAAACTGTCATCAACTTCGCCAACGAGGTTCAACGTCAACACAACGTCCCCATTCTGGCTATAAGGAGTGATAACGGCTCGGAGTTCAAGAACTACACCTTAAATGAGTTCCTAAGTGAAGAGGGGATAAGACATCAATATTCCGCTGCGTACACCCCTCAACAAAATGGTGTACCCAAGAGGAAGGATCGAACTCTAATGGATATGGCAAGATCAATGTTAGCCGAATTTAAATCTCCATATAACTTCTGGGCTGAAGCAATCTCAACTGCTTGTCATTCATCCAACCGTTTATACCTATGTAAGATCTTGGACAAGACTCCGTATGAAATACTTACCGGTAACAAGCCAAACATCTCATACTTTCGGGTATTCGGGTGTAAGTGTTTCTTTCTTATTAAAGGAGTTCGTTTATCTAAGTTTGAATCTAAGGATTTAGAAGGTATTTTGTTGGTTATGGTGCCGAATCCCACACTTATAGAGTCTACAATAAGCTCTCCGGAACTGTTGTAGAATCTTGTAGTGTGGTGTTCGAGGAAAATGACGGTTCCCGTGCGGAGCAAGTTGGTGTTTGTGATGCAGATGTTGAAATACCCCAAGATGCCATAACAAGAATGGGCGTGGGATTTTTCCGCCCCATTGAGGAACCCCTTGTGGCGGACCGGGAAGGACAATGCTCTACTCATATAGAGCCCTCATCTACTCATGCTCAACATGTTCCAACAACGGGGGCAACTTCTACACCATCTCCATCAACTGCTGAAGGTCAAGTTGTTCCAGAAAGCTCCAGGCCGGATTTTCTGGTTGACACCGGATTATCCGGCCACCCTGTTCCAGCTAATCATTCTGCTCCTAGTGGTGAAGATATCAACTCAAGCTCTAGGCCGGATTTTCCGGCTAGCCCCGGATTATCCGGCCCCTCGCTAGTTCAAGCAAGCCCCAGGCCCCCTGATGAAGCTGCTACAAATACTCCCAGGCCGGATTATCCGGCCTCTCCATCGGCCGGATTATCCGGCCCTGACTCTCTAGTTCCGCAGCCTCCTGTTACGGCTACGGACTCACCTCAATGGCACACGTCTCTACCACTTGCTACTGACATTCCAGTTCATGATCAAGGTCGAGCAAATGCTTCCGATGATGACTCAAGTGATGAATCTCCTCCTCCAAGGGACAATAAACTTATTGAACTTCATCGCAAGGCTTGGGCTGATCGTAACCTTGAGTTGAGGGGTCACACTCTCGACAAGGTTGTTGGTGATCTTCGACGAAGGGTTTCTACAAGAAGAGAATTGGCCAGTTTTGGTGAGCATCAAGCTCATATCTCTATGGTGGAACCTAAGAAGGTCTTTGAAGCTCTTGAAGACCCAGACTGGGTTGTTGCTATGCATGAAGAATTGAATAATTTTGAGCGCAACAAAGTCTGGAAACTCGTGGAGAAACCCAAAGAATGCCGCAATGTTATCAGCACCAAGTGGATTTTCAAAAACAAGCAAGATGAGAATGGCATTGTTGTGAGAAACAAGGCAAGACTTGTGGCACAACGTTACTCCAGGTTGAGGGCATCGACTTCGGAGAGACCTATGCTCCAGTGGCTCGTCTTGAGTCCATCCGTATCCTTCTTGCGTATGCTGCTCATAACAATTTTAAGTTGCAGCAAATGGACGTCAAGAGTGCCTTCCTTAACGGTCCTCTACATGAGTTGGTATACGTAAAGCAACCCCCGGGGTTTGAGGATCCTAACTTTCTGAACCATGTCTACAAACTCGATAAGGCACTTTATGGCCTTAAACAAGCCCCACGTGCGTGGTATGAGCACCTTAAAGAGCTTTTGTTAGATCATGGCTTCGAAGTTGGGCAAATCGATCCCACTCTTTTTACTAAGAAGGTTAAGGGGGAGCTCTTCGTATGCCAACTATATGTAGACGATATCATCTTTGGTTCTACTAATAAAGCTTTTAATGATGAATTTTCAAAGCTTATGACTGATAGGTTCGAGATGTCTATGATGGGGGAATTACGGTTCTTTCTTGGATTCGAGATCAAGCAACTTAGAGAAGGAACCTTTATTAATCAAGCAAAGTACATCCAAGACATGCTCAAGAGATTCAAGATGACTGATTTAAATGGTGTCGCCACTCCGATGCAAACAAAATGTCATCTTGAACTTAAGCCACATGGTAAAGATGTGGACCAAAAGGTATACCGGTCCATGATCGGCTCTCTTCTTTACCTCTGCGCATCTAGACCCGATATAGTGTTGAGTGTGGGGGTGTGTGTAAGGTATCAAGCAGCTCCTAAAGAAAGCCACTTAGTGGCGGTCAAGAGGATCTTTCGATATTTGGTTCATTCCCCTAACTTTGGTCTCTGGTATCCCAAAGGCTCCAATTTCTCTTTATGTGGTTATACTGACTCAGACTGGGCTGGTGATAAGGATGATCGGAAATCCACTTCTGGAGCTTGTCAATTCTTGGGAAGATCTCTTGTATGTTGGTCCTCCAAAAAGCAGAATTGTATATCTCTCTCCACCGCCAAAGCTGAATATGTTGCTGCTGCCAGTGCTTGCACTCAATTATTGTGGATGAGGCAAACTTTAAAGGAATACGGTGTCAATTGTGACAAAGTGCCTCTTTTATGCGATAATGGAAGTGCAATCAAAATTGCGTACAATCCTGTTCAGCACACAAGGACGAAGCATATTGAGATTCGGAATCATTTTATTCGGGACCATGTTGCTCGCGGCGATATTGATCTATCCTTTGTGGGCATGAAGAACCAACTGCCTGATATTTTCACAAAGCCGCTTGATGAAGCAAGATTCTGCTATTTGAGGAATGAGCTAAATATCATTGATTCTGGGAGCTTGTCTTGATTACCCATGCACTCACTCGTACATCATCAATCCTTCTTTGGTCTAGGTGTGGGCATGGATATAGGGGGAGTGTGGTCCTAACTCATTGGGCTAACCCTCCCCCCATAATGCCAATAGCAAGATAAATCATTTCTCTTAATATCATGTTGTGATATGTGAGCTTATTGATGAGTATTGGTCGTGAACCCAAGATATATCTTCGCGGTGTCACACCATACACTCCAACAAGGTGGCTTCGGCCACCGCCCTCTCCCTTGAGGAGAATTGGATCTTTTTGGCTATTATTTGCTCTCTCATGTTCTTATGGGAATCTCACTCAATCTTGGCTTTTATTTGATTTGGATTTTGCAATTTTGAGTGTCTAGTACCATCTCAGTTTGGCTCTCTTAATCCCAAGCCTTCCCTACCCCTAAGCCATCTATTCTTGCACACAAGTCCCTTGTACACCTTGTGGGGGTGTTGTTTGGGGTCGCGCGGGCCTGGTTCTGTGTATAACAGAATCCCAGAATTTAGGCCGGATAATCCGGCCCAAGTGTTGGCCGGATAATCTGGCCCTGGCGGATTTCATCTTAAAGGGCAGGGCTCGGGGGGAAGGGCTCATAACGAGCAGCACTTCTCCCCCAGCCCTCTCCTCCTCCATAGCCGCCGCCTGCCGCCCCTCACCCTCCCCGGAGCCTCTCCGGCCACCGGATTTTCTGGGCCTCCCCGGATCTTCTTCTCCATGCCTCCGGGTACCTTATCCTCCACGTTCTTCCTCCAATGAGTGAGGGTAACTCCCTCTCTCCCCATCTTTGGCTAGATGTGTATCTTGTTAGGTGGAACGTTGTCTAGAAGGATGTGTTTTCGCATAGAAATCATAGTCTTGCAGTTTCTAGGCTCGATCTACTTTTTTGCATTCCATGTAGGTGAAATCGAAAATTTCTGCCAGGGCCGGATTATCCGCCCCTGGCCAGGCCGGATAATCTGGCCTGACAGATTCGATTCTGCTTCAGTTTCACTATGGTGTATGCATTGAGTAGTTTTGTCCTATGAACTTTTGACTACTTTTTCGATTCTCTCTCCTGGACTTGTGTGTATGCTTATCCCCTTGCTATCGCCCTTATTCTCCTCACAGGTGGTTCCGGTGTTCGCAAGACCTACAAGCACCGTCCTCGCTAAAGATACTTTCGGGACGACGGACAAGGTAACCTAGTGGACAAAGTTGAATTGAGGAGAAGGAAGAACAAAGAGAGGCGCATGGCTGAACAATCAAAGTGGACTAGGAAGGGGGTGTCCAAGAGGAAGGGCAAGGAGCCCAAGATCAACTACAGGGCTTTGGATGCGGTCTCCTTTTCCGCCATCCGTCACCTGCTTCCTGCTAAGGAGTTTCACATCGACTCGGTGCACAAGGCCAAGAAGATATACAACAAGGTTCGGAAGACCTCTCACCCCTCCTCTGCTCCTGAGGGTCTCATGAGGGATGCTCGCAGGCCCCCTGTGCCTCCCGTTGCACGTGAGATCAAGCAGCTGAACTGGTTCCAGCGTCACATTCTCTGCATGGGCGTGGACACGCGCAAGGGTCAGTACGAGGCATACAAGCAGCGCCATGAGTTGGCTCACTCCCAGCAGCTCATTCTCCAACACGTGTCCGGCGCTTCGGGTGCTCCTCCGGCTCCTACACCTCCCACTCCGTATGCTCGGTGGAACTCTTCCTCCGGGCTGAACTATGGTGAGCTGGAGCGTCACTTGTTCCCCTCTGCGCCTACTGCTGATGATGAAGATGAGGAAGGTGACACTGAGGAGCTTGAAGATGAGGATGAGGAAGAGAATGCAGAAGAGAACGAGGACGAGGAATACGAGTGATCCCATGGGGTGCTAGCATCGCTCTTCTCCCTTTTTGGTGTCTCGATGCCAAAGGGGGAGAAGTAGTTCTATTAGGATGTCCGTGGATTTGCGTGGGTCGGGCATAAGCACTTGCACTTTTCTATTCGTTATTTCTTGCTTATGCCCATTTAGCGTTGAACTTTAAATTCGTGATTTGTGGTTGTTTGAGACTTTATGTGGTTGTCTGGATTATGCCTGTGGATTTCTTATCATGGATTATGCTTATGGATCTACCTATTCATATCCTATTGTTGGAGGTTTATCATGGAAGGCGCACTCATAATGGTTATCCGGTAATAATTGTGACTTATGTCAAGGATGCCTACTCTCTACTTCGGTGGTATGTGTTTATTGCTCATATGTCTATGGAATAGACTCACCTATTTGTGTGCATGTGTATTCCAATGCAAAACTCATTTATGCACATATTGAGGGGGAGTCTCTTTCATAGTCATCACTGTTTGTCTTGTGTTTTTCTCCTGCAAATCCTGGTATTGTCATCTAACACAAAAAAGGGGAGATTGAAAGAACATTTCATGTTTTCCTATGTTTTGCGTGTTAGATAAGAATACTATGGAGACTATTCATATGCGCTAAGTGTGCAGGAAGTTTTGAGGGGGGCCGGATAATCCGCCCCACCATGGGCTAGATAATTTGGCCTACCTCATCGCTCAAAGGAATCCAAGGCACGTCGCTCGGTACCCGGTCGGATTTTCTTCCGAAAAATCCGAATCACGATTTTCCTCCCGGGCGGATAATCCGCCCCCGCCGAGCAAAAGGGGCCAAGGTGCGTCGCACGGTATCCGGTCAGATTTTCTCTCGGAAAATCTGAACTGGGGCGGTTTTTCTTCCCCAGGCCGTATAATCCGGCCTTCACATAGGACCGGATAATCCGGCCCCTAGAAGTTGATCAAGGGCAAGCTCGACGCGTCTCTCTGATAGGGGTCAGACTTTCTGCCGGATATTCCGACTCTGGGGCGGTGTTTTCCCCAGGCCGGATAATCCGGCCCCCAAAGTGTGCAACGACTGGTTTTTGAAGGGGGGGTATAAATACCCCTTCTGCCCCAACGTTCAGAACTCTTGATTCATTCGAAATTGACCAGACATTGTGCAAGAGCTCTCATTCTCGATCTCCCACTCCAACCACCTGAAGGTCTTGATCTTTGGCGGAATTGAAGGAGGAGAAGTTCATCATCATCATCAAGAATCAAGCGCTTCAACTCCTCTCCATTCACTTGAAGAAATCCCTGATGTAGTATTCTTGTTAATACCTAGATCTTGTTTATTGTATTTGATAAGTTTGTTCTTGTGGCAGCTTGTTGTCATTTCGGGAGCCTCCAAGTTGTTGTGGATTTGTTGCCCCGCTAGTTGTGTAAAGGCGTCGGTGCCCGCCTTGAAGGGTACCTATAGTGGAAGGTGGATCAGGACTTTTGTGGCGAGATCCATCGGAGAACAGGGTGAGGCCTTTTGTGGTGTGGTGGTCTTAGTACCGCCCACCTCTCCAACGCAGACTTACTTTCCTTAACAAGGAAGGAACTGCGGTCAAACAAATCCCGTGTCTCCGCGTGCTTCACTTTGGTTTACTCGTTCCTCTTCCACTCGCTCTTTACTCGCTAGTAGATAGGTTTGCATATAGGGAAATTCCACCTAATAGTTTGTCTAGAGAATTTACTCTTTGTGCGAAGCCTAAAATTGAAAAAAGAATTAAAAATTGGTGTAGCACCTATTCACCCCCCCCCCTCTAGGTGCCCATACGATCCATTTCATCTGGTGGATGGATATACAAAGAGATGAACAATCTTGTGCCGAGGAGCCCCTTTCACCCAGCTTCTACGCTTCTCGGGCATCCTCTTTCTTTAGGGTTATTTATTCGTTTACCACTTGAGGTGTCTATGTACTCAGTTTTGCCACTAGAGCCAAATCATCCTCAGTTTTACCACTGCTTCGGGCGCTCGAACTTGTTCCGTCACTACTGCCGTTTTCGCCAGGTCAACATTCTGGACTCAGCCGTTGCCGCATGTGGGACCGCGCGCGTGGGGCCGAGCAGAGACACATTTCAAAAATACGACCGTTGCCGCCTGTGGGACCGCGGAACGTTGGTCGCGCGTGTTAAAACCGGCAGAACGCATCGGTGGAGATCACAACATTGAGTAGTAATTGGAGGCGGGGGACGGGGTTGGAGGTGGGGGACGGTGTAGGAGCTCGCAGCGGTGAGCAGGAATCGATATCCATGTCTTCCTCAAGCTGCCGCGCCACCTCGCGGATCGAGAATTCAGTGCGCGTGGATATGCCAATCTTCCTCTATCCGCGATGCCGGGCGGGCGTTGATCGAAAGCTTTCGTGCACATCCAAGAACACCAATCGTTTGTTCTACGTGTGCAGCGTGAATGGGCTAAGAGAATTAAGCGCATTTTCACAATTTTTATGATCGGGATCCTTGAGAAATACGGGGGTTGATCTGTTTAGCGTGCTTGCAGATGAAATGCTTCTTCCTTTGGGTTGATGTTCTAGCGCAGAAGCTGATGAATGAGCTCATCGAAGAGCATCAAGTATGGTTGCCAATCCTGCCACAAACGATAGCAGCCGAAGCGCGAGCTCTGTCAGAAGAGACAGAGGGCGGAGCACTCATTGATAGGGAGGTAGTTACTGAGCTAATTAGGATGAACCAGAAGATTAGGAAGCTCGAAGATAAATCACAAATTTGCAATTTACATTTGGGCATTTGTAGGTGGTATGGTAATTGCACTAGGTGTAATGTTGAAATTGTATGAAAAAGCATGAATTTGGGAGGAATTTCTAAGCTTGAAATAGTATGAAAAATGCTTGAAATAATAAATGGCTTGTTATCATTTATAAGGGAAAAGAAATGGAAATAACTTCCTGTAAAAAAAAGTATCCCAGAGCCGAGAGGCCAGTGTCAGCTTGACTAATGGGCCAACTCCATCGAATTAGGCCCATTCAGAGTGAGCAAATGAGAATGGTTAGAAAATAAACAAAAAATGTGGGGTGCGTCTAGGATTCGAACTCACGACCGCGTGGTTTGGTAGTGTGAAGGGTTGCGCTGGTAACCAGTGGGACAGATAGAAAGATGCTGAGAAGGAAAGACAAGAACGCTACCTATAGATCGTGCTTGGGTTTAGGGTTTAAAAACACATGTCATATTTGTGATTTTCACGAGCATGTTGTATTTTTATACACAGATAAATGATTTTTTTCCACTTTTCAACACACATAAAGATCATTTGGGCACAAACATTTTTCAACACACCACTTATTTATCTTTGGGCACTTTAACACACCATTCATTCTAATAACTTGATGATGAGACTAGCTTGGTAATAAAGGTAGTGTTTATTTCTAGACTAGCTTGGTAATAAAGGTAGTGTTTATTTGTAGACTAGCTTGGTAATGAAGGTAGTGTTTATTTGTAGACTAACTTGGTAATAAACGTCCTAACATGTCCACTACTTGTTAGTTTTTACCCAATTTATAGTCTAGTTTGGTAGCCATGTGAAAAATTTCAACACATAATGACGAGATCTTTGGGCACAAACACGAACACTTTTGAACAGACAAATGGTTACACAAGATAAATAAGATGCAAATGCGACCACCATTACATAGATAAGTCCATGGACACGATACGACACACGACATAGAAAAACACAATAAACACGATGAAACTAAAAACTCGAGGGTAGCTTCACGAACACCTTCATCTTGCACCTTGGCCACCTTTACCACTACCGTCTTCAACTTCACTCATCCTCCTCGTAGGGGAGGCAGTGCATATGGTTTGGGGTCGGGAAGATGCAGTCAATATTGGTGAAGATGTTGTACGTCATGAAGAAGATTGACTCGCAGCCACACCAAAAGACTTGGCCGAACAGCGCGTACGTGTCGAACGGGTTGGCGAAGGTGACCGTGAGAAACTTGAGGGTGACGCCGTCATAAACGTTGTTGAGGCGATACATCACCGGTGAGCCCCGTGGGAGGTGGGCAAAGCCGGTGGTGAGGAAGCCACGGGCGAGCTCGACGAGGCCCTTCCACCGCGACTACGCCCACACACGGAGTGTGCTCTCCACGAGGACACCCGCTAGGTAGCGCAGCTCTGGCATGGTAGGCGGACGGTGAAAGGTTGGTCCGTTGTATTACATCTTCGGTGGTGCTTGGGGCGAGAGGATGGAGGGCTCGCTCGGTGTTTGGAGTGGAGATTTCTACTCTGGCTTGGGTGGTGTGTGGGAGAGGAAAAGGGTTGTATAAATAGGCTAGAAATGGTGGGTTAGGGTTAGGCAATGAAACGATGGGCGTATGAACACGTGTGTATCCGTGCGTCTGAATCGAGGAGGCGGCGACGCGTGGAACTGAATCGAGTAGGCGACGATGCGTGGAACTGAATCGAGTAGGAAGCGGTGCGTGAATCTGAATCGAGGAGGTGACTGAGTCACTGTGGCGAGGCGCGCATGCATGCGGACGACGCATCTGAATCGACTTAATGGCTCTGGTGCGACGAATCGCTGCGGTGAGGCGCACATGCATGGCGACGTCCTCGCTTCCCGCGCATGCAAGGCCACGTCGTCGCTTCCCGCGCATGGCTGGAAAGACTGAGACCTAGCGTGCATGCGCATTGCACAACAGACACGAGCATAGACCGCGACATGGCCCAGCGGTACATCTAGTGTGCCCGCTCGGAAAAAAAAGCGTCCAGCCAATCAGATAGCAGAATGAGCTTCTCGCGGATCGCCCAAGCTTGCCCACATATTCCTTCTAGAAGGACGATCGGACGGCTACAGTTCAGCCTTAGGGTTACATCAACGATCATTGTTCAGCGCTAGGGTTAGATCGTTCAGGGTTTGGAAGCGAGTTTGACTAGGGTTTGACCAAATACTCAAATGAGTTTGAAATAGTTTTAAGTTTCAAAAACCACACCAAAGTTTCATTTTGGAGTGACTAAGAAGGATCCAGGCTTAGTTTTTCATTTTCTTTTAAAAAACTTGTTTAAATGTTGGTCAAAATTAGGTTTGACCAAATAGTCAAATGAGCATAAAAAATTCAAAAAAAATCAAAAAAATGAAAAACATACGCACATAGTCTTCTTATGTCATATACTAAGGATTCAAGTCGATAAACAAGGTCTACATAGTTTCAAATAGAAGGTTCATGTATAATATGCGATATCTCGAACTCTGTTGTACGAAGTCAAGGGTTCAGAGAAGGGGTTTAGGTTTGGATCATGAAAAGTTTCAAAAACCACACCAAAGCTTCATTTTGGAGTGACTAAGAATGATCCAGGCTTAGTTTTTCATTTGCTTTTGAAAAACTTGTTTAAATGTTGGTCAAAGTTAGGTTTGACCAAATAGTCAAATGAGCATAAAAAATTAAAAAAAATCAAAAAAATGAAAAACCTGCGCACATAGTCTTCTTATGCCATATACTAAGGATTCAAGTCGATAAACAAGGTCTACATAGTTTCAAACAAAAGGTTCATGTATAATATGCGATATCTCGAACTCTGTTGTACGAAGTCAAGGGTTCAGAGAAGGGGTTTAGGTTTGGATCATGAAAAGTTTCAAAAACCACACCAAAGCTTCATTTTGGAGTAACTAAGAAGGATCTAGGCTTAGTTTTTCATTTTCTTTTGAAAAACTTGTTTAAATGTTGGTCAAAGTTAGGTTTGACCAAATAGTCAAATGAGCATAAAAAATTCAAAAAAATCAAAAAAATGAAAAACCTGCGCACATACTCTTCTTATGTCATATACTAAGGATTCAAGTCGATAAACAAGGTCTACATAGTTTCAAACAGAAGGTTCATGTACAATATGCGATATCTCGAACTTTGTCGTACGAAGTCAAGGGTTCAGAGAAGGGGTTTAGGTTTGGATCATGAAAATTTGCAAAAACCACACCAAAGCTTTATATAAACAAAGTTAGGTTTGACCAAATAGTCTTCTTATGTCATATAAAAAAGTCTACATACTTGGAAACACAAATACAACAACTTTGGTCCAAATAAGCATTGCAACATCCAAATAACATACGTCCAACATTATTCAACACAAATACAACAACATTCATAATGCTTCAAACATTATACTTGGTTCTTGCCACCACTTTTCTCCTTGTGTTTCTTGCCACCACTTTGCTCCTTGTGATCATTGTGCTTATTGCCACCACTTTCCTCCTTGTGCTCCTTGTGCTCTTCTCTTCTACTCTTCTCCTCTTTGTTGGAGGCACCTCAAGTACCTCAGAGCTCACTGCCACCACTTTGTTCGAACCTACCACATAGTTATACAACCCAAACATAAAGGGTTGTGAGATCATGTCAAGTGATAAATGTAAAATAGTATTGGCAAGATTTACATACCAAGAAGAACTCACAACCATAGAAGGTTGGTCACGATCATTTGGAGCCTCAGTTGGAGCATTATTTTGCTCATCAATTTGATAATTATTTGGAGCCTCAATTTGATCATCATTTGGAGCCTCAGTTGGAGCATTATTTTGCTCATCAATTTGATCATCATTTGGAGCCTCAATTGGATCATCATTTGGAGCCTCAATTTGATCATCATTTTGATCATCAGTTTGATAATCATCTGAAGCCTCATTTTGATCATCATTTGGAGCCTCATTTTGATCATTGTTTGCAACCGGCTGCTGACCATCATTTTCATCATTGAAACACTCTCCGAATGCTAGATCTACTACGTTATCACAATACTTTGTGAAATGACCAGACCCGCCACACCTTGTGCACTTACGCTTCCTTGCTCCAAGTCTAGCTCCTTCACTGCGAGATCTTATTCGACCCTTCCTCGGTTTACCTGCTGCTCTCTTCAAAACTAGAGCACAAAGTTTGAAACCAGGGTCCACTATGTCCCATTGTTGTTTTCCCTCTAGAGCAGGTAAGGCATGTGCATATGTATCTTTGAACCTTGCAACAGAGTAGTATTCATGCACATACTGTTGTATGTTCCCTGCTTGACCAGAGAGAGTTGTGATGAACAACAAGGCATGAATGCATGGCAACCCAGTTATCTGCCATTGCCTACAACTGCAAGTTCTAGCTTCTAAATCCACTGGATATCTCCATTCCCTCTTCTCTTTATCCAAAAATGACACCTCTGTTGTGGCGGTCGAGAAAAGAGTCATGTCCATTTCCAAGCCTGTTGTTTTGTGCTTCAATTCATTCATCACGGAAGGGATGATAATGTGGCCCATGAATTTTTCCGCGGCTATTCCTGCACGAACATGAAACCTCTTAATGTATTATATCCTTATCTTGTCAAGCAAATCCACCAAATAAAGACCCTTTAGTTTCTGGATCGTTGCATTGAAAGACTCTACAAGATTATTGTGCACATAGTCAACTTTGCTCAGTTCACTGAATTGGCTTCTGGCCCATAACAGTGGTGTGTTTCCAAGTATTCCTTCACTTTGTCATTCTTGTATAGCTACCTCATGTGGTAGTTGTGCTTATTCACACTACAAGTCAAAGATGTTGGCCACAAATTGTCGGCACACACCTTTCCTTTGAATTTCTTCCCAAAATTTGCAGCAAGGTGACGCATGCATTCCCTATGCTCTACTCCAGGGAACACATTGTCCACGGCCACTTATAAACCCTTGCAGGCATTTGTATGCATTACCAACCCATTGGGATGTGCAATAGCCTGGTGCAGATTCTATAAAAACCAAGTCCAGCTCTCCTCAGACTCTGTCTCTAGCACACCATACGCAACTGGAAATACAAAATTGTGTTCATCAACTACACAAGCTGCTACTAACTATCCTTTAAACCTACATGTGAGGAAAGTTGCATCAATAGCTAAATAAGGCCTACAGCCTTCCAAAAAAACCCGGCGACAAGCCTCAAAGCAGACAAAACCCTCCTGAAGCATTCCTTGGTCATTGTCACTCACCTCAACGTGTACTCCACGGAGTGGTGGTCAATATCTACAATACTACCTGGGTTGGTCCTCTCCACTTCACCTTTGAATGAATACAACATTTTAAAACTTTCCTGCCATTTACCATAAATAGATTCCATAACATGTTGTTTACCATTGAACACCCTCATGTATGGTATCTCTATCTTGAACTTTTCTGTGAGGTTCTTCTGCAACTCCTTTGTACCCACCTGATGGTTTTTTGTCACCCACCGCTTTACTTCATCAGCCACCCATCTTGACTTGGCTCTACTGATTGTTTCCTTTCTAAGGGTTGATTCTAGGCATGTGTGCCTAAAAGGGTTCACTTTGACCTGAATATTCGTGATATTTCGCATTTTAGATGTGTGCATCCTCCATGGACAATCATCAGTCGGACAGTGCACTCTATAACGAATAGTGTCGCTATGGTAAACTACGAATGTACGTTCTGCTTTGATGTAGTATGTCACAAGTGCATTTCTACACTCACTCATGGATGAAAAAATGGAACCTTCTTCCATCTGAGGGTTCTCAGGGTCCCATTGAACAGGTGGAAGGTCTTCCTGCTCACCCTCCTCATCATCAATTACAGAAGTATCATTGTCAGCCTCATCTTGGTTTTTGGCACGACATGCCCATCGTAAATTCTGAACAACATCATAATATAGCCTCTCTTCATCATCTACATAGTCAGGCTCCACTTCTCGGGGGACCCTAATGCTGGTGCCCACGCTTGTCGAGCCACCACGTCGTTGTGCACTAACTGAAGGTCCTCTAACTAAACTGTTCTGGCTAGAGCTGCCATTACAACGACATGATTCTGTCCGAGAAGGTCCAAGTGTTGGCACAACCACGTCATTTTCTAGCCTCGCATGAAATTTCCCTTTCTCCTTATGCTTAGCAAACATGGTAGCGAGGTCTGTATCATTGCTAACTTTCACCCATTCAGTTCCTCCAGCATAGTATCTGAATTCCACTTCATCAAGCAAACCCCAAGGATATGGACTGCAAATTACCTCCCCAAACTGTCTAAAACTCCAATTACAATCCATTGGCAATGGATAATCGAACCCTCCTTGGAATTTCTTGTTATCATTTGCATCCACTATGTACCGGTCCCTTCTAATGTTCACCAATAAAGAAAACCGCAACTCCATCCTAACCCACAAAAAACAGAGAGACAATTAGCACACCAATACCAAAATCAACCAAAAAACTAATTAAACCATGTGGAATTGACTATTGCAATGCACAAAAAAGCTCAACAGTAACAATACTTACCCCTCGGAAACCCGGTCGTGGATGCGGAGGGTCTCTGGACTGACCCCTGCCTCGTCAAGGTCATCGCTGCTTAGCGACCCATTTCATTGAGCAGGTGGCAGGCGCACTGGCGGAAACAAGCGCCCTATCGATGGCGCCTCAAGATGGCAGCGGCGGAGCAGGTGGCGGCATAGCAAGTGGAGGTGGAGCAGGTGGCATCAGAGGAACATGCGATGGATCAGGTGGACACGCAGGACGGTCGCGGCGGTGTAGGTGGCGACCCTGGTGGTGGCGGGAACAGGGTGGTTCGAGAGCGAGAATAGGGGCGATGGTGCTCGTGGTCCCACCTGTAAGATCAAGGGGCGAGAAAAGGGGCGGGAGCACCATTGCATGGTCCCACCTATAAGATCTAGACCTACCCGACCACTAACGGCACGAGACGGAATCGGGCCAAAACTGGTCGTTTGGCCTTGCCAGAGCAGATGCGCCCGAGGCAGTGGTAAAACTAAGGATGATTTGGCTCTAGTGGCAAAACTGAGTACTTAGAAGCCTCAAGTGGCAAACGAATAAATAACCCCTTTCTTTATCTCTCTCTTCTCTCGAGAATTCCCAAGTGCTTACTCTCTCCCTAACTCTCCTCTTGATACATTCGATCTGGATTCATGTATGTAGTATAATAGTCTTTTTCCCTATTAGACCTAGGTTCAATCGAATCTTGGGAAACAATGCTAAAAGGAATTAGAAAGGACACGTCTAGTTTTTCATTTTACCTTCGTTTACTGGACTAGTCTAGTTTACTTTATATAGTGGGTTGATTCAATGGATGGAGATAGGCCATGGTTGAAGATCCACCTGCAGCTGCACATCATATGGGATAAAAGATAATAATAGGCACAATCATGTGTAATGTTTTAATAGAGATAATCTTTTGTGGGCAGCACATCCTAATATACTAAATCCTCTACGAGCCACAGGCATAGCAATAGTCTTTTGATCCAACCGAATGCACCATGAAGCACTGGGCTACAAACAGTTATTAAGTGAAAAACATAGATCAAAACCTTAAGAAGAGATGTTGATGTTGATCCCGAATGGGTCGCTAAGCAAAGACCATACATCCCTTTCTGTCACTTTGTTTCCTATGAGATCACCGCTAGCCAAGTATCTCACCTCAATCCTTTATCGATCTCGGGGGTCTTGGGTACCTACAAGTCCAAAGATCAAGGCAAGACGAAGAAATAGAAGATACAAATCCCTTATTCAAACAAAACACAATACTTCCATAGATTATATGCACATAATTGTTGTGAGGTTTCTCCCCAACCGCAGCCCATGAGGACTACTCACTCATAACAATAAGATCAAGGATAGAAAACATTGTGCAAAATACTTAGATTGAAATAAAATATTCTTACAATGGTCGTCGAATCACAAGGAGATCTCAAGTACAAAATAATGGCTATGGCTAATGGAGGGGATGAACTATGGTGTAGATCTCCTTTGGTGGTGTTGTGATGCAATCTGAGAATGGTGGCCCTCTACGCGGCGGCTGGGACCTCGAAATATATAGGTGTCTTCATGAAAGTTGTAGGGTTGGACGAGTCGAAGCCACCACCACATGGTACGGGCGGACCCTGCCCGTACCAGTGGTTGTTGCGGCTGTTGACGCCTGGTAATTGCTCCAGGATTACTTGGTCGTGTGAACTTCTACAAAATCTTCATTTATGACTCCTGATTTCGCATTAAAAGGCGTGATTTCATGTACAACACAATTCAAAGAAATGGTTTGCACATGTTTGCAATAATTAGTCATTAGTGGCAAGGCTAGAAGATTCTTGTAAATTGTTTAACTAAAAACAATGTTTAAATGCAGGAAAAGATGGCTATTTTTTGAGCCATCACCTCTCAAAGACTCTCTTACTCCTCTGGAAAATCCTCTCCTTCTCCAAGATACCTCCTACCATGGCCAAGGCCCTCCTTTTATATCTCAAGGGGGTACCCCAGTGGCCATCGGGTGTGCACCTTCCTAATGTTCCCCGGATCCACTGTGTTGTGCCACGCAGCATGGCGGTAGGCGGGTGGCGCTACTGGCCACTCTTGGCTTTGGGCGATGTCGTTGGCCACTCCTTGGCTGCAGGGGGTGCACTTTGGTACTTGATGGCGAGGAGACAACACGGTGTGCATGATATCATGTTGGGACTGCCATGCCTGCACCCTCATTAATATCTTGCGTAGGCGCAGGGATAGGGGTGACACCTGTCTCATATGTCGGCCTGCATGTTGTCATCGACTCTGACTTTGTTGACCCACGTTCTAGGGTCACGCCTAGCCCGGGGGACCTTTATCCTTGATGATGTTGTGGCATAGTGGGTTGGTGCGCCCATCAACGCCACTTATCCCCTTTGTGACCTTGTTCCCGGGCATGCTTCCCTACATGTTTAATGTACGCATAAGTCATAGTGTTCTTACTCAAGGGTCTCCACATACAAGAAGGGATAGGAACAACCGTGGGCAACATTCCACTTCCTCTTGACCATGTAAGGCTGGAGATGTTCTAGGTATAGTGACATAGTTAAGATAAGGTGACTCCCTTGTATTTTCCTTATGGAGAAGATCCTGCTGGGGAGTTATTCTGTTCCCACGCGCCGAGGCACAATGTGAGAATCTCTCGTTTCCATTGCACCAACAGAAGCCCTCGAGCGAGGCTCGGCAACGCTTCTGATTATCCTCCTTCCTTATGTGTGTCGCTTTGGACAACATGGACACTGTTGTCGGGCTTCACCCTACAATGGTGTGTGGGCCCAAACCGTCGACAAACGCACGCGACACGACCCTACGTACTCAAGTGGCCGCATAAGGGATGGGCCACGTCAAGTCCCATCTCGACTTCTACAGTCTGGCCACATTATCTGTGGTTGCCTCGATCCCTACAAAAGAGTCATAACTACAAAAGGGATGGGGTAGTTCCCCACCCACATCACATCATGGAGGCGACACGACGCCCGTCCTGCCTTATAAAAGCATGCCTCCGTAGAGGGGGAAATACCATAGTTCCCCTCGTTCGCCTTCTCCATCCTTTCTTCTTCGGCACACCAACTCCTCGAGACCCTGCGATCCTCATGCCCCAAGAAAAGAAACAAAGCCACAACGGTGGCGACCTGTTAGACGGAGGCTTTGGTGGTGGAGCGGCATACCCGAGAGGCGTTCTTCGAGCCCATCCTGACTGCGGAGAACGTCGCATCGTGGGAACGCTTCACCACATCATAGCGCAGTGAGCATGGTGCCACCAAGCTCTTGCGGCCGCAGATGGGGGCTAGCTTTCGGGATCTAGAGTGGCATGTCCCGATCTTCATGAGCCATCCACTGGGCGATGTGGTCCCACTGATCTCGGCGTTCCTCCACATCGCCCTCATGGTGTACGGCCTGTAGCTGGCGCATCTGCACCCATCAGTGGTGGTTTAGCTCGCCGTCTTTAAGTGGTTATGCGAGTGCTTCGTCGGTGTAATGACGTCGATTGCGCTCTTTCGCCACTACTTCTACACCAAGATCCTTCCCGGAGGCGCAGTGTCTGGGTCAGTGGTCTTTCGCTGCCACGAGAAGTTCAAGTATCGCTACCTTGAGTCGCCGGATAAGGAGTGGTTAAGTTCCAATGCATGTGGTGCTTCATCTGAATGCCTTCGCAAATGACTACATGATGGCCCCGGAGGTGTCTCCCGACCCACTCGATACCTGGCTCGACTCAGGTGAGGACACCCAAAAGCTCCTCCTGGTGTTCAAGAGGATTGAAAAGCTCACCGACAATAGGCTTGCTCCCATCCACATGGTGTTTCTCTTCCTCCACTGTGTCACCGTGCCGCTTATGTGGTGCTCCCACCCTGCTTGGTTATACGAGGGGGACAGGGATGCCACTCAACTACACGTCGGTGACGGCAGTGACCTTCTTCCCAAAGACGCCAGTGTTTTAGCAAGCAGGCTGCTTGGGCGGGGCCTAAGGTTTTCCCCGCCTGTGCCCATGATGTTCCACTGCCCTGACCTAGATGACTACCTGCCGCGGATGCCTGACTGCAATGAGTGGGGCTTCGATAGCAAGTAGGTGACACCCAAAAGGTATCATGAGATCGAGTGTGACCTCTTCGCTAGGATAGGAAGAAGTGGGTTGGCGGGAGTGGTGCCAGTGGAAACCGTGCTGTTCGTGCCAGCTGATGCATGTCAAATGCATACATGAACTTTGTAGTTTGTTAACATGTTTTCCCACATATTTGCATCATATATAATGTTATATCCATGTTTTATATTGATTTTTTGGGATTTACCAATGATCCCCTTTATTTTGGTTATAACATTGCAGGGCAGAAAAACCATGTTTTCAATGTTTTTGATGTTTCAGGGCCTATACGAAGTCAAATGGACCTGCACTTTTGGGAATGCCAATATTTATCCACGAGAAGCATCTGGAGCACTAAAATCTCACCAGGAGGGCCAAACTAGCCTAGGTGGCATGCCCAGGCCTGGTGGGCGTGCCACCCATGCTCGTTTGCTCCTCGGTCGTCCTATCTCCTTGATTCTTTTGCCCATGGAGTTCTCTTGACCTAAAAATCCCTATATAAGGACCCCCTGGGGCATCCTCGGAGGAGACACCATAAGCTATTAGAGACGAAAACACCACCAAACAGGGTTAGATTCGGCAAAGATTGGAGGGGGAAACTCCGTCGGGGCCATCTCCGAGGAGATCTCCACCCTCTCCAACATCTCCAGCTTCATCACCATGATGAAGAGGGAGTAGTCCAGCTCTGGGCTATGAGTTTGTGGCAGTAGCTTGATCTATTTCTCTCTTGTTCTTCATAGATCTAGTACCATATGACCTGCCCAACATGATTATGGTCATATTTGTAATTCCTTTGTGGTGGATCTTTGTTCTATGATTTTATATTTGAGATTGGAATCTATTTTGTGTAAGATGTTTAATAGATGCATATCATGCACCCCGTTCTTCATTGCTTATTTGATCCAACTTGTATGCAAGAACTTGTATGCGGAGAAGTGTGCGTTAGATGGAGTAGCATGGGGGTAGAGATTAAATTGTAACACATAATTTTCAAGATATACTTTGGTTTTTACCTTTATTTTGCTGCCTCACTAGGGATAAAGTGAAATCATGTGCTATATTTATCACGTGACAGTGTGATGACCTTGTTAGATCAAGGTAGCATATTCGTATTTCAAACATCATATAATATTGCTTAAAGCTATACTCTGATTTGTTCTTAAATCAAGATTCCATGGAGATTTTCCTTTCTTGAGGAGTATAAGAGAGAGATGTATTCCATCTCAATATTAGAATGTGATGCCCATATTAGTTCCTTTTATCAAGGACTTATAGCATTTTCATGAATGTTTGTCATTGATGAATTGTTTTATGATCACTAAAACCTAAAAAGAGAGTAGACGAGTGAACCCATGAACCTCGATCTGATTTTTATCATAACAAACACCTTTCCTTTGAATCTACTATCATCTATATTTTCTGCAATTTATTATTTTGAAAATACAAAAATACTTCTCTACTTGCGACCACTCATAAAAACCCAAAAACAACTTTATCTTCACATACACCATCTAGTTTGTATTCCTTTATTTTATTTAATTTTTTATATTTTCTTTAATAATACTAATACGAAACCTTGTGCTTGACAATCACTTGGTGGAGTTGGGGACATAAGACAAATTATTTTACTTTACAGGTTGCTTGAAGAGGAGAAGACAAATATCCACAGAATTCCCCGAGAGTTCGATATAAACCCTCGAGTCGCCCTTGTGGGGAAAAGAAGCTTGCTACAACACTCTACACTTGGAGTCCCAACGAAAAGTAGTTGCGTTTGTTTCCATCAAGACTATTTTCTGGCACCATTGCCTGGGAATTGATGGAGACATATCACAGTGGTTTCAGTGTGGTGAAACTCCCACAGCAGCTGCTAGACTATTTTCTGTCGTCGTCATCTTCATCAACTTCTGCAAGAACCCAAGCTTGGGTAGGTTGCACCACTGTGAATTTTTTCTTCTCCTTTTAGATTTCTAAAGTTTTTTATTTTTTCTTTCTTTTAGTCTTTTTAAATTTTTCCTTAAAACACAAAAACACATAAAAAATAATATTAACATTTTGTTAAACATGACTAGGAAAAATAAAAAAATTAAGTCGGGAACAGGTCTATTCACAAACAAGTTTGATTACAACATTGATCCTGAGGTGTTAGGGGCCATAGTCTGTAATTGTTTTTCTAATGGGAATGTAGCAGATGCTCATTGGCATATTAAAATCTTTGAAGATTCATGCAAAACTCTAGGGGCCCTAGACATTGATCCTAAAATAGTGAAAGTAAAATTATTTTTGCACTCCTTAAAAGGAATAGCTAAAAGATGGTATAATGATGCACCTAAAAGAGATTTACAAACATGGTACAATATGAAAGTATCATTTCTAGAAAAAATTGGTAGAAATACCCTTCATTGCAAAAAAAATGGTATGTGATTCCAAGCAATATGAAAATGAACCTCTCACGAGTGCTTGGGTAAGGTTTAAATAACTCACACCTAAAGTGGAACATGGGCTGATGGATTGGTTGCTTGCAGGGAGTTTTTATGAAGGCCTTACACATGAATCTAAGCAATTCCTAGATAACTAAACCAAAAAAATCATTTTTATATCTAAAATCCCCATGAAGCATTTACGTTGTTAGATGGAATTCTAGTAGAAACTAGTATCAACAAGAGATTAAGTGAACTCAACCCCAATTTTGCCCATAGGAGAACTCGTGGTGAAAATAAAGTAGAAGTGGAAATCTTAGAAGATTCTAGCATGATCTTTGGGGACAAAAATTTAGAATCATTAAAAAGAAAAAGGGAAGAAACTACTGTGATTATAAATGATAAAGAACCAACAAATGATAAAAAAGTAGAAGAAATCAAGATGCTAAGTGAAACAAAAGAACCTCTAAAATATAGCTTGCACGAACTCATTAACTTGTTGCAAAAAAATTCTAATGATCCATCCTTTAATGGTCATCAAGCAGGATTTGGTTCTTACCAAGCAAATTATGTTATAAAGAAAAGATTGAAAGATACAATAGAGAAGCTATGATACCACCTAAGCTTGGGGATGTATGGATCCCCAAGGTATTAATTGCTATTGGAAAAGAGACACATCATGATATTCTAGATTTGGGATCTAGTGTCTCAGTTTTATCTAAAGAGCTATATGATTTACTTGATTTGAAACCGATGGAAAAATGCTCAATAGATCTTTTACTTGTTGATGATTCAACTAAACATGCTCTAGGAAAAGTTCAAGATATTATGGTTGAATTACATATGACATTTGTACCTGTTGATTTTATTGTCATGGATATGGGGAGTAATACCTTAAGTCCTATAATACTTGGTAGACCTTTCTTGAGAACCACAGGTGCAGTCATTGATACAAAAGAAGGAAATGTGAAGTTTCAATTTCCTCACAAGAAGTGCATGGAACACTTTACCAGGAAGAAGGAGGTAGCTAAGAAGCACAAGCTATCCCATGAGTTCCACATCACCTAAACTAAGTAAGTAAAGCCTAGTTATATGGCTATAAAGAAAGCCCTTTGCGGGAGGCAACCCGGTTATTTTTCTTTTGGATTTTTGTTCTGAAATATTGTTGTAGAAAGAGAGTTTTGTTTTGGTTTTTCTTTCTGTAATTTTTAATAAAGTGCCAAGTAGAACCCATTTTGGATGTTTTAAAAGTTGCTAAACATATGGAGTAGCAAATTTCTTCAAAACAGTTTTTAGTGCGTGAATTCTCTAATATTTTCTGTAACTCTGATTGCACTCAGATTCATCCAGAATTTACAACTTTTCATCCTCTATATTCACAAAAATTGGCTAAAATTCCTGACATGTCTAAGTGGGCAAAAAAATTCGTTTTACTATTGCTGAAAATCTAGATAGATTCTGGCATGTTTTGTTTTAATCATTTACAAGTGTCTTAAAATGATTTATATGAGTCATATTATATGCTAGGGATATGTAGGAACATTATATGCTTGCTAGAACATTTAGAAATAATTTTTTCTTTGCTATATAAGCAGCAACTATTATACTCTTGTGCCACTAATGTCACCTCTCAGAAAAGAGATGGGAGAAAAAGTTTTGTGTTGAAGTTTTTTGACAGGGAATAGAAGAACACCACACCAAGAGCAATACAAGGATGGTGAAAACCATAAGTTTGGGGATTCCCAAGGCACCACACTGGATAAACTCAACTCTCGGTTTGCAAACCTCTAAACTTTTTTTAGCAACATAGAACTATCATAGAAACTTGGAACGTCTGTTTTGTCATTTTATTTTTGTTTTGCATTAGAAAGACCACCACCACAATTATTATAAATGTTTATGATTAGCTACTGAAAAGAAACTCTACCTTAATGAGATCAAAACTAAAAAAGAATGCCATGGAATAAAAGAAAAGGGGAGATAAAAGAAAAAGATGAAATTCGTGTTGTGTCTAGTTCTTAAGCTCAAGTGTTTTATATGAAGCATGATCTGTTTTATACCTATTAATTTGTATCCTTTGCTTGTGCATATTTATGTTCAATATTAAGAAACAAGGTGAGAAAATAAATGTTGACAGCGCGCTGCTTATGTGGCGCTCCCACCCTGCATGGTTATACGAGGGGGACATGGACGCCACTCAACTGCATGTCGGTGATGGCAGCGACCATCTTCCCAAAGAGGCCAGTGTTTCAGCAAGCAGGATGCTTGGGTGGGGCCTAAGCTTTTCCCTGCCCGTGCCCACGATGCTCCAATGCCCTGACCTAGATAACTACCTGCCGTGGATGCCTGACTGCAATGAGTGGGGCTTTGATAGCAAGTAGGTGGCCCCTAAAAGGTATCATGAGATCGTCCGTGACCTCTTCGCTGGGGTAGGAATAAGTGGGTTGGCGGGAGTGGTGCCAGCGGAAACCGTGTCGTTCGTGCCAACTGCATACATGAACTTTGTAGTTTGTTAACATGTTTTCCCACGTATTTGCATCATATATAATGTTATATCCATGTTTTATATTGATTTTCGGGGATTTACCAATGATCCCCTTTATTTTGGTTATAACCCTAGAGGGCAGAAAAACCATGTTTTCAATGTTTTTGATGTTTCGGGACCTATACGAAGTCAAATGGACCTACACTTTTAGGAATGCCAATATTTATCCACGAGAAGCATCTAGAGCACTGGAATCTCACCAGGAGGGCCAGGAGGGCCAAACGAGCCTAGGTGGCATGCCTAGGCATGATGGGGCGCCACCCATGCTCGTTTACTCCCATACGATCGCCTTGATTCTTTCGCCCACAGAGTTCTCTTGACCTAAAAATCCCTATATAAGGACCCCCCCCCAGGGCGTCCTTGGAGGAGGAGACACCAGAAGCCACCAGAGACGAAAACACCACCAAACAGAGTCAAATCCGGCGAAGATTGGAGGGGGAAACTCCGCCAGAGCCACCTTTGGGGAGATCTCCACCCACTCCAACATCTCCAACTTCATCACCATGATGAAGAGGGAGTAGTCCAGCTCTGGGCTATGGGTTTGTGGCAGTAGCTTGATCTATTTCTCTCTTATTCTTCATAGATCTAGTACCATATGAATTTCCCAGCATGATTATGGTCATATTTGTAATTCATATGTGGTGGATCTTTTTTCTATGATTTTATATTTGATATTGGAATCTCTTTTGTTTAAGATGTTTTAATAGATGCATATCATGCACCCTGTTCTTCATTGCTTGTTTTGATCCAACTTGTATGCAAGATCTTGTATGGGAAGAATTGTGTGTTAGATGGAGTAGCATAGGGGTGGAGATTGAATTGTGACACATAATATTCAAGATCTAATTTGGTTTTTACCTTTCTTTTGCTGCCTCACTAGGGATAAAGTGAAATCAATAGTTATCACATGACAGTGTGATGATCTTGTTAGATCAAGGTAGCATATTCGTATTTCAAACAGCATATAATATTTCTTAAAGCTATACTCTAATTTGTTCTTAAATCAAGATTCCATGGAGATTTCCCTTTCTTGAGGAGTATAAGGGAGATGTATTCCATATCAATATTAGAATGTGATGCCCATATTAATTCCTTTTATCCAGCACTTATAAAATTTCCACGAATCTTTATCATTGATGAATTGTTTTATGATCACTACAACCTAAAAAGAGAGTAGACAAGTGAACCCATGAACCCCGGTCTGATTTTTATCAAAACACCTTTCCTTTGCATCTACTATCATTTATATCATCTGCAATTTATTATTTTGAAAATATAAAAATACTTTCTCTACTTGCAATTACTCATAAAAAACCAAAAACAACTTTATCTTCACATACATCATCTAGTTTGTATTCCTTTATTTTATTTACTTTGTATATATTTTATTTTATAATACTAATACGAAACCGTGTGCTTGACAACCACTTGGTGGAGTTGGGGATACAAGACAAATTATTTTACTTTATAGGTTTCTTGAAGAGGAGAAGACAAATATCCACACAATTCCCCGAGAGTTCGATATATACCCTCGAGTCACCCTTGTGGGGAAAAGAAGCTTGCTACAACACTATGCACTTGGAGTCCCAACGAAAAGTGGATGTGTGTGTTGCCATCACCAGCCCGGTAAGCCCTAGGTGCCACGGGCAAGCTTTGGCTCGCGGGGAGCCAAATCTCAAGGGTAAAGGCCCCAAACAACCCGACATCCTGCCAATGGGATTTAATGAGGATGAGGAGGACACTATTCCACTGTCCGCTAGTTGGCGGCGGGTGGTGGCCCCTTCCCAACCTACTCTGGTGGAACCCCACATGAGTGAGTCGTTGCCTCCCCCCTATCAGGGAGGCCTTATCCCGCCCCGACAAGTGGGCGATCTTTAGGGATGAATCCCCTAGCGGGTGGTAGCACTCGCCCCTCCCGCCCTTAGCCGATAGTCAGTGTCGATAGAGGGTTTCCAGGCCAAGGGTGCCCTCATTCCTTCAGCCACAAAGCTTTGAGATTCATCTCTGCGCCACCGGGTAAGTTTTTGGTGATAGTCATCGTCCTGCACCTTTTAGAGCGCAGACTCTTACACCATGTTTCTCTTATTTTCTTTCAAAGATCAAGCCCCCGCAAAGAGGCCTCACGAGGAAGTTGCGCCTTCTTCTTCGAGCAAAAGAGCTCAGGAGCTTCTAGCAGCTGCCTCCCGAAGTTTTCCGACAAGTGTCGGGGCAGCTGCCCCCATGAGGGAGCCTTCTCCCATTTTTAAGATGCTTCTTACAACCTTTTTACCAATCCCGCAACCAGTCCTTGGTTTTCTAAGGCGGTTTGGTTTGCCTTTGCAGCAATGGTGGAGGATGCCTTGCTAGAGCTTGGTTCTAACTCTGGGAGGAAGGGGAAATGACGGCCACAAGGTCTGAACCTCATAGGGGCAGCCTTGAGTCTGCCCTAGAGCTAGACCTACCATTGTTAGGGCTCTTGGCTATGCCCCCAAGGTATCAGGGTGATAGATCTCGAGGACCGCCCCAACAATGAGCTGATCCACCATCCGGTTTCCTAGGTTCCCGAAGGGCTCCGGGTGGACCCAAGTGTGTTTGTGGCGGCCCATGATGTTCTCGTGCGGGTCGAGATGCAGCAGCAATAGAGGCAGCCCTCCGCACCGAGGAACTCTTTAGGCGACAAGCGGAGTTTATTGCTTACCATCAACATGAGTTGGACGAGGCCCGCTCGGACTTGCCCCACGCCTGTGCAGGAACGCAGGGACTGATCCTTGTGGGGAGCGGTTCTTTAGCAGCCACAGAGCGCATGCAGAAGATGTTGGAAGATGAGTGCCTCTCCCACCGAAGGGAGCTGGATTGGTACGAGGCGCAGCGCAAGGCTCATGAGGCCTTGTTCCAGGACCATCTCGGGACTGCAGAAGACCGCATTCATGACCTAGGCGACATGATCCATGACTACATGACCATGATTCGCAACCTGAGGGTGGTGTAGCCTCCCAATAGGAGAAGGACCTCAACGGCCAACTCCTCAAGGCCCAGAAGGACCTTGCCGCTGCCAAGCAAGCCCTTTCTAATGCCGGACTCGACTCCATGGAGAAGGACGTAAAGGTCACGCGCCTGATGGAGGTGGCGGTGGGCGCCCGCTTGGTCGCTGGTGCCGCATTGCAGCATCGGGGCGCAGAACGCCGGGCAGAAATCAACGGTCTTCATTATGTGGTGCTTTGTGCGGCAGAGCTGATGCCGCATCTTGGCATAGAGGCAGCCACCATCGATGAGTCCAGTGTTGTCGGGCTCACCCACTTCTTCGCCGATCTGTCAGGGAAACTAGAAGTGCTCGGGCCTTTGCTCGAGAAGGCGGTGTGGGATGTGGGGTAGGCCTTAGTCGCTACCACGGCCGAAGCCATTCTCCTGTGTGTCTGTCACCTCACTCCATCCTTCCCCTTCAATCGCATGTTTGAGGCATACGAGACGGAGGAGGAACGTGAAGCCGTCTAGAACGCGGTTCGCCACCATGTCGATGATATTGTGTGTTAGATGAGGCAGAGCCAAGGCTAAGGCTCCAGGAGGACCTCCCAATGCCAAGCCCCGCTTATCCTCAAGCTTCATCCTGCATACAAGGGATGGTAGTGTTTAGTTTATCATAGCATCTATTGGTAGGCCAATATGGCAACGTGATGACTACAAGTGCACTTATCAATTGTAACTAGTTTCGAAATAAGAGTATCGAACCCACAGAGAGCTATTTTGTTAAGGTATTTATGCCCCTCATCACTATCCACCAAAGGATACTTGTAAGCTAGTTTTGATTTCAAGTAAGGGTGTTTGGAAGGTTTTGAATTTGTGTGCAAGAAAATAAATAAAACAAGTAAACAAAAGCATTGGAAATGGTGTTGGAACTCAATAAGGCGAAAGCATTCTCGGGGATTAGGATACACCACTAGCATGGGATAATTAATCATAATTAGGATAATCTAGTTCTCTCATCATGATGTGTGTGGAGAGAGCTCAATAATAAGATGTTCACTACAAGACTCGTGGGCAGTCGCTTTCTTGAGTCAGGTAATGAGGTCATCTCTAAATAACCACTGCAATTCCTGAGAGGAATCACTCATACAGACCACCACAATTAAGGGTTTCCCCATGGATATCGTAATAAGCTTAGTGAGTCTCTCTTAATTCCCCCTTTAACCATGTAGGTTATAAGCTAATGTTTACTATCATCGCTTAGCACTAGACATACTCCCATACACGTCCAAAGGGTATCACCCTCTCTTTAGTCCCATAGGCAATTGATATGTGGCCTACTACATATACCATCTAAAGAGAGAGATCAAACACAATATCATAGATCAGTGGATCATGGACCAAAGTAATAGATCATCTTTATTTCATCTCATAAGAATGCGGGTTTCTCCATCTCCCCAAGAACAAAGGGAACTACTCACACATGGAAGCAATCAATAGCATCATCATATTCAAATGCATGGATAAAAGTATGGAGATAAATCTAGTGCAAACCACAATTAAATCTGGAATTACAATAAGATCTAAAATACGGAGTAGGGGAATGGTAATGGTGATGGAGACGTGGCGGTTGATGATAAATGATATGATGTGATGTCCTCTAATGATCTATAGAGCAACAAGGATTTTCCCTTCTCTTAGTTCCTCCTCCAGATCCCTCTCGGTGTGGTATTTCGAGGCTAGTGGTTTCTGTGAATGTCGGATCTCAAATCTGTCTTTGTGAGGTGAAAGTATTTGACGAGATGGATGCCCTGACACATGGTATGGGAGGACGGTATGGGCAAACTCCTCCCGTACTAGTGCCCGTTAAGGCCTCTATAGGCTTCCATCACGTTTTTTATTTTCCCAGGTGAGAAGATAAATCAAATAAATAACGTTTATCACTCAGAAATATCATATTAATGCATAATATGACAGTCCCAACTGATATGTTCATATAAGACTTAGTGATTCGGGATCCTATTGAAACAAAGACAAAAGAGTGTGCGTGTGCGCAGTAAAATACCAAAATCCTACTCTACTTATGCAAAAGCAAGAGGTAAAAATGCTTTGATTTTGGACTCTTCATAATGTTGTCTTGCGATGCTTATTATGTATTTATCTATTTCAATATCTAAAAGGCTTAGCCCGGTTAGCATTGTTCTATGGCCTTGTCTCTCCGAGGAGTACTTTCGATACGCACAGGTGCTAGCCCGCTCAGTGCCGGAATGGATCCGCCATGCCCTCTTGTGGGGAATGCATGCCATCTCGGCACCACTTCATCCTTAGGATAAATTGATTCCAAGCACAATTCCCTTGGTCCCAGCCCAAGAGCCCAATCGTGAGAACCACACTTTCCCTTGGCACCCTTTTGACACTCTAACCGCCAGGCCTTCTGGCGCTAAGGCTTCTTGACCCCGAAAGATGTCTGGGCGCCCTAGAGAAAAGAAAGAACACTTAGCTTCCTTTCCCCCATTGCATCATCCTCCTCGCTCTTCTTTTGCTTCTCCTGGGGAACATCTTTATTTTCTCTTATGTACACCGCTTTATTAGAATATTTTTTGAAGAAAAATGCACACAGAGCACATGGCCGTTAGCAACCGAGGGAACCCCCTTCTGGCCATGCTTCCTCCCTGACATGGAGATGTGAATGACAAATTCATGTACAAGCATTCGTGTCCCTGACTTTTTGGTACCCGAAGTGGATCTGGCATACCCCACTTTGTTGCTCGGAGCAAATATTATGCCCCTCGGTCTGCTATTTCCTTCGATAGCCCCCTGCTTATACAATGAGTTTGACTAACAGCTCCATGACAGTCCGGGTCCCAGGCCAGAAACTGCATGAACGAGATAGGGTAACAAACAAGCTGATACTGATAAACGAGACTTGTCTTGCACATGTGGATCACACGCGGGTGGTGCCTAGAGACGCATGCCTCTGCCTTGTCGGGAGATGTGAACCTTCCTCCCGGGATTTCATAGTCTAGAATGAGTTTCCACAAGATTTTTAACATCGGGTATTAGCTTAGCTCATATCTTCCATGGAGCTTGACCCTCTGGGTCTGATGCGCCTTCCCCGGGTGGATAAGGGGGCGGCACATGGTATTCACCATCAAATCATTGCCAGGAAGCATAGTGGAAGATATGCTAAGCAGCTGCCCAAAGGAGAGTATCGTGCCCCCAACGCCCCCTCGGCACTGACCCCGGCAGGGACACCCCCTTCCGCGGCCAGAAATTGCCAAGTTTCATGCTGGCGAGGCCTCCTAGCCATGTTCTTCTTTTTCCCGGAGAACTCCCAGGGTCGACCGCACTCGCCTCCTACTTGGCGGTAACCTCGGGTGCAAGGCGTAAAGTTGGTGGGTAGGAGGCCAAAGAGCAGAGGTCAGCCAAGGCCCAAATTTGGTGAGTGGTCTTGATGGGACGCATGTTGAGCTCCTCCCGCATCTTGCGGTCTATGACGTTCATGATGAACACGCCAATGATGGAGGTGTCTTCAGCTTCAGGGATGGTGGGTGCAATTTGCGAGAAACGCAACATAAAGTCACACAGCCGCTCGTCCTTCCCCTAAACGATGGTGTGGGGTTGGATGAGCGCACCTGGGCACTTAAAGACGCACTGGAATGCGCTCATGAAGCATACACACAGAGCTCCGCCCATGTCTAGATCGAACCTTGCAGAAGGTGCATCAGCCATGACAGGGTCGTGCCCTTCAACGCAATGGGGAACCAATTCATCATGATTTTTTCATTAGCACCGGCTATGGACATGGTAATGCAGTACATCTACAATAACTACTTAGGCTTGGTGTTACCTTCGTACTTGACGAGGATTATGGGGTGAAACTTAGGTGGCCACACCACCTGCCTCAAGGTAGGGATGTACGCCAAGCAGCCACTGATGGCTCTGAAATATAGCCATCTACGTCCACATTTAAACCGGATATTAATCATATTCTTGATGAAATATCTCTCTAAACCATGTCACTAATGCTAATATTCAGAGGGGTATGCAATCCTTTCTTTTATATTTTTCCTGCATAGATAATGTTGTTTAAAGGAGGGAATCACTACATTAAAGTCAAAGATACGAGATTTCCAACAACTAGAAGAAACA
This sequence comes from Avena insularis, assembly GCA_023614405.1. Taxonomy (NCBI): domain Eukaryota; kingdom Viridiplantae; phylum Streptophyta; class Magnoliopsida; order Poales; family Poaceae; genus Avena; species Avena insularis. Next base: position 478,071,338 of record CM042686.1, on the reverse strand, counting down.
GGAGCCGTACAACGAAGGCAGATGCTTTAATGACCAACTATACGACCAGAGCAAAAATTGCGGCCATATAGCTCTGGTCATATAGTTGGTGCCGCCACCGTTAGGTCAAATAGAACAACTTTCGTGAAGGGGGCCCTATATAAAGAAGCCTCAGGCGACGGGAAAATAGAGCTCGACCCTCCCAGAAGAAGCCAAACCTTGCCAAAAAGCCGCCTCAGATCTCCAAACCCTTCTCCATCTCCATAGCCATATTCCACCACTTGTAATAGTAGATCTCTTCTCCGATTGGTGACATTGTAAGACTATTGCAATCAATCTTATGATTTTCATTACAATGTTTGTGATTGTTGATCTCATCTCTATGTGTGAGTAATTCTCCTTGGGCTAAGGGCTTCGGCCTAGCCATGTAGCAATTGTGCATGTGATTTATCATAGATGGGATCGTGTATTAGTTTGTATGACATGATGATTATTGTATCCTCTCTTGCCTCAATCCAAGGACTTGTCAGGTACCCAAGACCCTGAGGGTTGAGCCAGGTATAGGGAGTATGTGTGATGACTGATCTACAGGTTGGGAACCCTAGTGACAGAAGGGGTAGTACGGCTGTATGTGAGGGATTTGCTTGGGATTAACGGTGACATCACTATGCATATCGTTAGTTCTCTTTCTTCTATGGAAGATACTAGTAGGTTATTGCTATAAGTGGTTGTGGAGGCAATAGAAATTATGGATGCACTACCCACATATAATTTATCTTGCTCTAACAAGTACATGCATATTTTATTTCTATCTTTTATTTCCATTAGATGTTTTGCACAGCTTCAGGTGAAACCGAACGCCCTAGGCCGTCTCTCTCCATCATCGACAACAACAAAAAGACGCAAGCTATTGGTCCGGTAAAAACACAAAAGGAATTCTAAAACTCCTGAAGGTCCATTAAAGTATCTTCACTACGCATTCGCTTCTCGAGGATTCGATAACCTAGGTCTACTAGGGAAAAAGAAGCTATACTACATCCGTAATCCGGATCGAAGGTATCAACCCTTTTTCTGGCGCTGTTGTCGGGGAAGCAATAGCTACCCTGATGAGGTTATTAGGAACCTTGCTAGTTTAATTCTTGTTTTTAATTTTGTTAGTTTGCTTTTAGTCTTTATTTGATAAACCAAAAAAATTAGTTAGCCTTTAAATTCTTGCTTTTACTGTTATAATTCTTTATCTAAGAAAACCCAAAAACATAGGAAGTATGGCTGAAAAGAAGCTTGGGGAGTTTGCTACTCCCAATAATGATTATTTGCGTACTCCTATTACTCAGCCAGCAATCATTTTTGATGACTATGAAATTAAGCCCCATTACTTAAGTTTGGTTCAACAGAATCAATTTAGAGGCTCTGCTGTCGAAGACGTGGGTATGCACTTGAATACTTTCACTGAAATACGTGATATGATGCGTATAAAAGACGTTGACCCTGATGCGGTCAAATTGCATCTATTTCCTTTCTCTCTAAGAGGGAGAGCAAAAGAATGGTTGGTATGTTTGCCTAAAAACATTATTACATCATGGGTGGGATGTGCTTCTTTATTTATGACTAAATTTTCCACCTGCAAAGACTATGTAACTCCGGTCTAATATTACTGGCTTTAGACAGGAAGAGCGTGAGCCACTAGCGCTTGCATGGGAGAGGATGAAAGAATGCCTGAGAAACTGTCATAGTCATGGGATGGAAGATTGGTTAATCCTCCATTTATTTTACAATGCTCTTAATCCTATGTCTAAGTCTATGCTTGATACTGCAGCTGGAGGAACATTTATGGGTAAACATATTACCAAAGCAAAGCAGTTGCTAGACAATATGCAAGACAACCATGCCCAATGGCATGTGGAAAGATCAAACACGAAGAAGGTGAACCCTATCTCACCACAAGAGAACGAAGATCTCAATGCTAAGTTGGATGAGCTCATACTAGCCATAAAAGGCAAGGAAACCCAGGTAAGAGCCACCCCTGAAACAAATATTGAAGAAATAGACTCCATAGCTCATAATGATTATAACCCTGCTTGGAAGAAGAGTTACAATCCTAACTTTCAGAAACATTATGCTAGTCCTGCAGGTAACTCTAATAATAATATGGGAACTAGTAATGGTAGTCTCCAAGAAATGCTTAAGTCTTTCATAGACTCACAAAATGAACAAAATAATATTCTAGTTAAAATTACAGAGAACCATGATGCTATGCTTGGTAAATTATCTAACCAAGTTGTTAGTTTGAGAAATGATTTGCAGGCCCTCCAAGAAACAACAAGGATCATTGAGGCACATCTAGGTAATATAAGCAAGAGACAAACTCTCATTCTAGCTAAATTTGCAGGTAAAGCTGAGCCCAATCCAGTTGAAGAACTCAAAATGATGAGGATCCAAAGGGAGGAGCCTTAAGAACTTGACTATAGTAATGCTCCTTCACCAAGTTACACCATTGAAGAACTCGTAAAAAGGATCAACGTCAAGATTCCGGTAAGTGAAGGTAGTGAGGAAGCTATGTACCAACATTTTTTTAATCAAGTAACAATAAAGGTACGTGAGCTTGAAGAAGAATACAAGCAAATCGCTGAAAAATTATCTGTTAAACTAGATGACATATTTGAGCCTACTATTAAGATTAAAATTAGAACCAATGAGATAGCTGCACTCTGTGATCTACGTGCAAGCGTCTCAACAATTCCAAAGAGCCTTTTTAACAAGTTAAATCTTGGCTCCTTTGAAATTACTGAGTTAAAATTGCATCTAGCAGATTCTACCTACAAACAAGATGCAGGGATTAAGGAGAACACTTTAGTATACATTAAAGGCTATACTGGTGTCATTGATTTCGTTATAGTTGACATGCCTGAAGATGCTACTGCTCCTATTATATTAGGCCTTCCTTTCTTAAGAATTATTAAGGCTTTGATTAATCTGCATGAAGGGAACGTGAAGCTACAATTGCCTTCACAGGATCCATTTGTTATTCATTTCCACAGGAAGAAGAAAGCCAAGCATGATGAAAAGGAGGCCATCACTTTGAAGGCCAATTACTTTGGAGTGGGTGTTCCACTCATATGGCCCAAGTGAGTATCATCAAGGTCAAGCTATTGACCATAAAAGAGTGCCATGGGAGGCAACCCATGTGAAATAAAGGTTTGAGTTAAGTTTTTAGTTTAGTTTAAGTTTATGTTAAATAAAGAGTGCTAGAAAACTCCCTTTGAGGAGAAGAAGTTTGGTAGTACTTGAAATTCCTCTTTGTTCATGCTATTGTTGGTCGACAATATTTACTGTCAATTTTCTGTCAAAAACAAGGTATATCACTAAGTTACAGGAAAAGAAATAGTTTACGAAGAAACAGAAAAATGTTGACGCACATAGAGAGTTTAACGACCAACTATACAGCGGGAATAAAAATTCTGGCCATATAGTTCCGTCCGTATAGATATCTTTTCCATCGAATTTTTTTTGCAATATGTACTGAGAGTTTAATGACCAACTATACGGCGGGAATAAAATTTCCGGCTGTATAGCTCCGGTCGTATAGATATCAATGCCTCCATACAATTTCATTTCATATGTACTGAGAGTTTAACGACCAACTATACGGCAGGAATAAAAATTCCGGTCGTATAGTTCCGGTCGTATAGTTATCGATGCCTTTGCAAATTTTCTCTCGCAGGGACAGACAGTTTAACGACCAACTATACGGCCGGAACATTTAGTTCCGCCCGTATAGTTGCGTCCGTATAGCTGCGTCGCTAGGAGGAAACCCTAATTTTTTTACAAAAGGCCAACTATACGGCCAGAACACATTGTTCCGACCGTATAGTTGCGTCCGACCACAAAATCACACGGGAAGATACTCCCAACTCCAAAACTTCAATTCTTTTTCTTTCTTCTACTTCCAAACTCTCTCAAAACCTCAAGAGATCTCCATCTCTACTCAATTTCGTTCAATTTCCTTGCACACAAGTGATCTACGGTATGTTTCTCCTCTGATCCTCCAATTGATTTTCGCAAATTCATCTTTGATCCATTGTCATTCTCAATCTAGGGTAATACCTACTATGAACCAATTGCCATGATTTTCTTACCTAGATTATTATTTTGAGGGGAATTCTTTAGTGTGCTATGATGAGGAATATGATGCACTTACTATTGTTGGATCAAAACGTTTTATTTTTGCCTTTCTTCAATGTTTTAGATGATGAACACAAGGAGCCAAACTCGTGCTCGTGTCACCTCTAGCGCTTCTCGGGCTGCCGCTCAAGAACGCATGGGGATACGGTTCAGGGATGAGGCCCATCGTGATCACTTCAATAGGATCAAGAACCGCGAAGTGAAGGCCACCAAGTGGGCTTGCCCCATTATATTGAACCAACTCGTATTTCTGATGACTTCAATTTACTTTGCAATAGAGCTAGCCTGCAAAACTTTGTGTACAGTGATGTACCTACTTATCGCCGCTTAACCATTGAATTTCTTAGTTCATTGCGAAGCACTGTTAACAATGGCAAGGAGATGATACTATTTCTTTCCGTCTGATGAACAAAAACTACACTTTAACATTAGATGAATGGTGCGCATGTTTTAATTTGCCAAACAATGATATTCATGCTTTACGCGCATCCTTTACTAGCCTAGAACCTACCCCTGAACAATACTATAATGGAATGAGTTTTACTAATAGAATAAATAAGGGGAAGAATATTCAACACCCTGCAATTCGCTATTTGTTCTATGTTATTGCTAACACCTTGTAGGCATGAAATGAGTTCACGAGACTCAATGAGGAGGACATCTTATTCCTTGCAAAGGCTGCTTACATCAACTACGGCTTGTCACTCAACTTCGGCGCCATCCTTGTGCGCTACTTGGAGCACCAATCCTCCCAAAGCCAAGGGCCAATCACAGGTGGAGGCGTCATCATCGTGCTTGCCACTACCCTAGACCTCGATCTAGGTGAGTTGCAACCCGTACTAGGTGAGAGACGTGTTGGTTTCTCCACTTTGAGAGCCTATGGAATGCTCACTAGCAGAGGTGGTGCTTATTACCTGCATATTGCTGGAGTTGGGCGTATCTACCCCGCTCCTATGCCTAATGGTCTTTTCTCTATCGAGGAAGGACATTTGTTATATGATTCACAGGTTGAGCAACACCAACCCGAGGAAGAGATTCCGGAAGAGGATGAGTACCAAGAGGAGGAGCAAGAAGTTCCTTATCAAGAGGAGTAGCCACAAGCCCGGTTCGCCACATACCAAGATTTCCAAGGACTTGGAGGGACTGTGGAGACGATGCATAGCGTCTCTTTGAACCTCCGAAATCAATAAGTAACCTCTCAACTCAATTCACGAACTGGAGTAACGACTTTTTTCCACCACCACAATAAATTGAAGGGCTTGCAAAAGCCTAAGCTTGGGCAAGCTTCCTCATGTATCTTTGTGTGGCGTTCATTTGCTTTTATTTATTTTAAATAGGTTGTGTTTTTATTTGAGTTTATAAGCACTCGTGTTGGTTTCCCCAACACTTTATCTTTAGTTATTTCTATTTTGCTTTCGAAATTTTCTAGCCGAGCTTTGCCGCCAATTTTCTATTCTTTAAATTCCCTCTCTTAAAACCCACAAAAAGATTTCTCCATTTTTCCTTATTTTCCCTCTTTCTTTCCACCTCAAGGTCTTCATATATTTGCAGGAGAGTGGTCGACTTCGAGTTTCCAATAAACAAATAAAAAAGGAAAAGAGAAGTGGAACCAAACATGAGAGGTATGTCTTATGACTCCCCACTTTTGAAGTTTGAGAAACCCATGCTAGTTAGTAGTAAATGTTGAGATATTATATAGGTGGAGTGAATCTTTGTAGTGTAGTAAGATTTTTGTTTGCATGGATATTTAATTGGGTATGTTTTTTTCCATCTCTCGTAATTAACCAAGTATTGCCTAAAAATGCTAAACAATTGTAATAAGAAAAAGTCTCCCAATTGAAGGCTTGGGTGATGTAGTGCTTAGTCTTGAAGGCTTATTTCTAGAGACACTCAACACCACTAAAAATGTTGATTGACTTAATAGCTCTCTTTGAAAGAATTTGTTCGGTTGAATTAATGTTTAGCGGGTTTTGTGAGCATGCCAAAGTTTTACTTGTTAATCATAAGAATGATATAGCTTTATGCATGTCAAACTTCATGGGATGCCAACAACTCCGCTGGCCTATGAAAGATCTTCATGGAGGAAACTCCTAGATTTCAGCTATGAGTTGATTAAACACTTATAGCAGCAATGCTATAGTGGGTAAGATTCTTGGTACTCCCGGGTAGCTATAATCACGATGGAATCACTCCTCTGGCTATTATGAGAAATCATTATGCAAAAGGAACAAAAATCTTAGTGATGCCACGAGTGTCCATCACAGCCTGATAAACTAAATAATTTTTTTGGCATGCTCTCAATTACTTAAAAACTAAAATTCTTGAAGGACAATGAATAGAAAAGTAGTGCTTGAAAAGTCTTGATTTATTGATGTGGAAGAATTGAGATACTCTAGTATATATGCTTTTCATGACAACTCTCACACTCTTAATTTACATGATTACACTTTACTGTTCAAAGACAAGCCTATGAGTTGATCACTTGACATGGAATAAAGTTTACTCATTTGAATCATCCATGTTTACAATAATTTTTTTGCGCTATAAGGATGCATGAAACCAGTATTATATGCTTGCCATTACTCTATCTATGCTGAAGTTTTTCAGATTTATGAAATGGAGGAAACATGAGACTACTGATCATGAGTAAGATCACCATCTCGTTATTTCAGTTTAAATGCTGAGTTCCTTTTTGATTTTGGTTTTCTTTCTCGGGACGATCAAGTTTAAGCTTGGGGAGGTTGATGGCTCTGAAATATAGCCATCTACGTCCACATTTAAACTGGATATTAATCATATTCTTGATGAAATATCTCTCTAAACCTTGCCACTAATGCTAACATTCAGAGGGGTATGCAATCCATTCTTTTATATTTTTTCTGCGCGGAGAATGTCATTTAAAGGAGGGAATCACTACATTAAAGTCAAAGATACAAGATTTCCATCAACCAGAAGAAACTAGGAGCCGTACAACGGAGGTAGACGCTTTAGCGACCAACTATACGACCAGAGCAAAAATTCTAGCCGTATAGCTCTGGTCGTATAGTTGGCGCCGCCACGGTTAGGTCAAATAGAACAACTTTCGTGAAGGGACCCCTATATAAAGAAGCCTCTGGCGATAGGAAAACAGAGCTCGACCCTCCTGCCTAGCAAGAAGCCGCCTCAGATCTCCAAACCCTTCTCCATCTCCATAGCCATATTCCACCACTTGTAATAGTAGATCTCTTCTCCGATTGGCGACATTGTAAGACTATTTCTATCAATCTTATGATTTTCATTACAATGTTTGTGATTGTTGATCTCATCTCTATGTGTGAGTAATTCTCCTTGGGCTAAGGGCTTCGGCCTAGCCATGTAGCAATTGTGCATGTTATTTATCATAGATGGGATCTGAAGGGAATATGTCGTGAGAGGTAATAATAAAGTTGTTATTATACATATTCCAAGTATATGATAGATATTTATTTTGCATGCTATAATTGTATTAATTTGGAAATGTTAATACATGTGTGTTTAATAAACAAAAGGAAAGTTCCTAGTTATGCCTTGATACGTTGCAAACATATCCATAATTTTTGATGTTCCATGATTGGTTTTATCTACTTTATTATGTTTTGTCCACACTTTGGAGTACTTTTCATATGATTTCTTGGACTAACCTATTAATAAGATCCACAGTGCCAGCTGCCTGTTTTCTGCTGTTTTTGGTTCCAGGAAAGTCAGAAAATGAATATTATCGGAATTGGACGGGACAAAAGCCAAAGTCAGTTTTTCACCGAGGGACACCTGGAGCTAGAATACGAGACGGAGAGAGGTTGGGGCCTGGCCACACCACCTGGTCGCACGGCCAGGCCAGGGGTGGTCTGGCCACCCCAGGCACCCCCTCGGCCTCTCCTTCCGCCTATATATTTCCTCCGATACAGAAACCCTAAGTACCCGATCAAAAATCCACGAAAGAGTCTGTAGAGGTCGTCATCTCCATCCCTAGATTAGGAGGGATCTGAAGCTCTTCCCGGCACCCTGCCAGAGAGGGGAATTCACCCTGGAGGCCTTCTTCATCATCATGCAAGCCTCCGGTGTGATGCGTGAGTAGTTCATCTCTGGACTACGGGTCCATGTAGTAGCTAGATGGTTGGTTCTCCTCCTTTGTGCTTTCATGTTTAGATCTTGTGAGCTCTGTTCATGATCAAGATCATCTATTTGTAATTCTGCATGTTGTGTTTGCGGGGATCCGATGGATATTGAGATGCTATTTCAGATTGATTATTGATTCTATCATGTTTTTGTTATTTGTGATGTTGCATGCTTTTCGTTGTTAGTAGCTATCTTGGCCAAGTATATGCTAGCAACTCCAAGAGTTAGTATTTATGCTCGATAGTGGGTTCATGCCTCTGGTAATCTAGGGAAGTGACAGAAATCTCTAAGGTACTAGATGTGTTGTTGCTACTAGGGAGAAAACAACAATCCTTTGTTCATAGAACAATCGTATTGTTTACTTTACACGCAATTTGTAATGCAATTATCCATTGCTTGAAACTTAATACTGGAGGGGGTTCGGATGATAACCTGAAGGTGGATTATTAGTCATAGATGCAGTTGGATGGCGGTCTATGTATAATGTTGTATTGCCCAATCGAATCTCAAAGGAGTCAAGATGAGTAGTATATGCTTGTATGCTTTCTCGATGTTTCTCAATTGCCCTGCTATAATTTGTTCACCCAACATGTCATCTATCTTAAGGAGAGCCACCTCTAGTGAACTATGGATCCTGGTCCTTTCTTTTACTATCAATCTACAATCAACTATTTACTGCTTTGTGTTTACTTTCTGCAAACTATTACTTTCTTCCACTCGATACGTTTAATCCTTTGTTTTCAGCAAAACCGGTGAGATTGACAACCTCATCGCAAGTTGGGGACAGAGTTCTGTGGTTGTGTTGTGCAGGTCTCCACGTTGCTGCTGGCACCGGTATGTGCCCTCCCAAAGTTCAGCTAGCTACACCTTTGGGGTGTTTCCTTGCTCCTACTGGGTTGATAACCTTGGTTTCATAACTGAGGGAAAACTTACTGCTGTGCTCATCATACCTTCCTCTTGGGGTTCCCCAACGAGCTCGTTAATACACGAGTCAGTAAGTACTTTTTCTGGCACCATTGCCAGGGAGTCAAGGACATCTTCACAAGGGGAGTCCCTCATAACCAATCTCTTTACTTTGTTATTTTTGTTTTGCTTAGTTTCCTTTTGCTTTATTTGTTTATTTCTTTATCAAAAACACACAAAAAATAGTTTTACAAGTTTGTTGTCTTTATTAAAAATACAAAAAAATGACTAATCTTGAAAATACTAAGTTGTGTGACTTCACTAGCACCAACAACAATGATTTTATGATCACACCTATTACTCCACTTGTTCCTGAAGTTACTTTCTTTGAGATAAAACCTGCTTTACTCAATCTTGTTATGAGAGAACAATTTTCTGGTATTGGTAATGAAGATGCTGCTGCTCATCTAAATAACTTTGTTGAACTTTGTGAGATGCAAAAGCATAGGGATATAGATGGAGATATTATTAAGCTTAAATTGTTTCCTTTCTCTTTGAGAGGAAAAGCTAAAGAATGGTTGAATTCCTTAACTAGGAATAGTATTGATTCTTGGACTAAATGCAAAGATGCTTTTATTGGAAAATACTATCCTCCTGCTAAAATTATATCTATGAGAAGTGAAATAATGAAGTTTAAACAATCTGATAATGAACATGTTGCTCAAGCTTGGGAAAGAATGAAAACTTTGGTAAAGAATTGTCCCACGCATGGACTGATTGCTTGGATGATCATCCAAACTTTTTATGTGGGATTGAACTATTCTTCAAGAAATCTATTGGATTCTGTTGCTGGAGGTACCTTTATGACCATTACTTTGGGTGCTGCAACAAAGCTTCTGGATAATATGATGGTTAACTACTCCGAATGGCATACCGAGAGCTCCATAAGGTAAGAAGGTAAATTCTATTGAAGAAACCTCCTCCTTGAGTGATAAGATTGATATTATTATGTCTATGCTTGTTAAGAGGAAAGCCCATATTGATCCAAATAATGTTCCCTTAGCCTCTTTGTTGCTCAAGAAGAGGAAGTTGATGTGAACTTTATAAGAAATAATAATTTTAGCAACAATGCCTATAGGAATAATTTTAGTAACAACAATTATAAGCCATATCCTCCCAACAATGGAAATACTTATGGAAATTCCTAAAACAACAATAGGAGTTCTCCCACTGAACTTGAAGTTATGCTTAAGGACTTTATTAGGAAACAAACTGCTTTCAATAAAACTATCGAGGAAAAACTCTCTAATGCTGAAAGAAATATAGCATCATTGGCTGAAGCTCAATTTTCTTTGAATAAAATGGTTGCTAAACCTGAAACTCATGGAGAGTATTAATGATGTTCTTATTATGGTTAACAATGCCTACGTCCCAGTTGATTTCTATGTTTTGGATGTTGAATGCAATGCTTTTTGTCCTATTACTTTGGGAAGACTTTTTCTTAGAACTGTTGGTGCCATTATTGATATGAAAGAAGGCACCATTAAATATCAACTCCCACTCAAGAAAGGTATAGAACACTTCTCTAAGAAGAGAGAGAAGATTTCTTTTGCCTCTCCTATGAAAACAAATTTTGCTCTTAATGCTTCTTCATTTGAGAACACTTGATTCTTTTTCTTGCTTCTTATGCCTAACTTAAAGGCGTTAAAGAAAAGTACTTATTGGGAGATGACCCAAAAGTTTTAGATGAGTCTTGGCAGTTATTACTTCAGTAATAACTGCTCCTTATCCTTTTTATTTTCTTTTTGTTCCAAGAGTAACCTCTAAGGAGAGAGAAGTGATGATTGGGAAAGTTGTTGTCCCGAAACAGATTTCTGTGCTTCACCATAAACATTCGTGTAAATTTTCTGTACGTCCTTTTGAGGTGTGAATTTTTGTGCTTCTGCTCCGGGTTGTTATCTAACTTTCGTTAGTTCAACACTTTTCGATTTGAGCAACAGAAGGTCTTCGAAAAAATTCGTCTTTACCTGCTGGTCTGTTTTGATAGATTTCTGCCATTTTTTGCATTTGCTTCTTGTTGATTCCTTTTTGAGTTCTTTTGGGGAATTGAGCTTTTTGAGAGAAGTGATACAGTAGCTAGTGTTTTAATGGAAGTTTTATTGGTGTTAGAACGGAACCTAAAGACCTATTATCTTGAGTGCACTAATGTTGCTAATAAAGATTGTGTGAAGTTTTGTATGAAGGAAAAATTTCAAGTGTATGGAAGGAATGAGTAATGAGATGGAGGATGGACTAAAGCTCAAGCTTGGGGATGCCACGTGTGTCACCCCAAGAAATATCCAAGAAGTACAAGCGTCAAAGCTTGGGGATGCCCAAGGCATCCCCCTCTTCATCAATAAAATCTCAGGTTTCTTCCAAACGCTTTATTTTATTGTTTCATGCACAGTTGTGTTGTTCTTGGAGCGTCTTCTTTTTTGTTTTCGTTTTGGTTTTTCGTTTGCTTTGTTTGCTTAGTTTGCTGAATAAATTGGTTGGACCCCCTCTTTCATACATTGGTTTTCAAATAGTTTGGTTTGGATTGGAAAAAGAATAGGAAAGTTCATGCTTGAGTGGTTAAGAGAGTTTGTTTTTGACTGTGGCCTATGCTTTGTCATGCCATGCTCGATATTGTTTTGGATTTATGCTTAGTATTGTTTGCTGTAGCATGACTTGTTATAAACAATTGAGATTGCTTAATGTGCCTTTGAAGAGTCATGCGTTGTTTTAGCATATTAAAGCATAGTATTGTGGTATTCTCCTTTGATGCTTTATTTGGGTTGATTTGGCGCATGCTCACACCATGTTATGACTATCCCAAGTCACCATAGCCTTTATGATCCTTTAGTTTTCAACTTGTAGTATCACTTTATGCTTTGATCAATGATGTTTTGTCGCTCTGCATGATTATGGCCATTATTGCTCTCTTAGTTTGTCGCTCCCAGTCTTTTGCTAGCCTCTGTAACCAAGTATGAGTTCTACTCAAGCATCCAACTCCTAAAACCAAGTTATTCCAAAAGAGTCCACCATACCTACCTATTAGCATATGCTATTCCAAGTATATTCATGTTTTTATCTACCTTCCGAATTAAACTTGTTATGAGAAAACTAGTGATTAAAGCTCTCACGAACTTGATGGCACACTTTACTTTTCTTGCCCTTAATAAACTTGAACCATTGTGTCGTCTATGTTGTATATGATTGCACTTATTTGTTGGGGATTAGTAGAACCATTTTGTCATGGGGAACGCTTTTAACATTGCACTTGTACTTTGTACCTAGTTGATATCATGCTCTTTTGTCTATGGATGTCGTCGGTGTGAAATGAAAGGGGGCTTGTAAGTCCATGGAGTTATGTATATGTGTTAGAGAAACGCATGGGCCGCTGGTCTAATCCATGTTGTCATGGTGGAAACCTGCAGCGTAACCATAATGAGCTGTCTATGAAGCATTCTTCTTATAAAAAAGAGTCAGATACTGAGAAAAAAAAGAGAAAAAAAAAGAGATTATGAAAAGAGTAATGAGAGAAAAAAGCACCATATTCCCATGGTAAATAAGAAGATTGTTGAGATGCTTGTTGTCTGCTTGCCTTGTCATTTTGATATGGGGATTCTTCCGTATCATCGGGAAAGGGGTACCCCGTTGGCGGTTTTCTATGATACACATGTACTTACGATGACAAGAACTTACTGGTGACTAAACTTGAGTAGCATGAGGAGCGGCCCTCGTATTCAAGGGACATGAGATTTCCAACTTATACTTCGTCAAGCATATACACCATAGTTTGTTCCCTTTAACCTTAATCACTTCAAGATGCTTATGATAGGGGCAATGAGAGCTGAAAGCTATTAAGTACCATAATTTTTGGAAGCTCTTTATGAGACTTGAATCCCTACTTCCTTCTATGAAGGCCTTTCTTTTACTTTTTTTGTTGAGTCTCCACCTTCTACCTTTATGCACCTACTTTGAGAGAATAGTGGCCATTCTTAGTTCTATGTGCATTGTCCCAAGACTTGTTGATTGATGCATAGCTTTGATATTGCTTGTTTTAAACTATTTGTATCTAGTCACTCTTATAAACTTTGAAGGTGTCCTATGCATTTATGTTTGCTACTCTATGAGGGGCAAGCTGAATATTACCACTATGCTATGTTTTCTTTATGTGAAACAAACAAACGTCTTGCGAAGCATTGTTATTCATTAATCTTTTGTTTGTGCCTTTTCATGTTGCAACATAGTTTCTTTGTCCTATTGCTAGAACTTTGTCTTTCATGTTATGATTGAAGTACTATGATCCCAGATTTGAATGTTTTACAAATACTTTGATCTAGTTTTTGATGGTGCATGTCACCTCAAAAATTATTCTTTCTTTTTATCACTTACCTACTCGAGGACGAGCAGGAGTTAAGCTTGGGGATGTTGATACGTTGCAAACGTATCCATAATTTTTTATGTTCCATGATTGGTTTTATCTACTTTCTTATGTTGTGTCCACACGTTGGAGTACTTTTCATATGATTTCTTGGACAAACCTATTCACAAGAGCCATAGTGCCAGCTGCCTGTTTTCTGTTGTTTTTGGTTCCAGGAAAGTCAGAAAATGAATATTCTCGGAATTGGACGGGACAAAAGCCAAAGTCAGTTTTTCACCGAGGGACACCTGGGGCCAGAATACAAGACGGAGAGGGGCTGGGGCCCGGCCACACCACCTGTCCGCGCGGCCAGGCCTGGCCTGTGCCAGGGGGTGGTCTGGCCACCCCGGGAACCCCCTCGGCCTCTCCTTCCGCCTATATATTGCCTCCGATACAGAAACCCTAAGTAGCCGATCAAAATTCCACGAAAGAGTTTATACACGCCGTCATGTCCATCCCTAGATCGGGAGGGATCTGAAGCTCTTCCCGGCACCCTGCCGGAGAGGGGAATTCACCCTGGAGGCCTTCTTCATCATCATGCAAGCCTCCGGTGTGATGCGTGAGTAGTTCATCTCTGGACTACAGGTCCATGTAGTAGCTAGATGGCTGGTTCTCCTCCTTTGTGCTTTCATGTTTAGATCTTGTGAGCTCCGTTCATGATCAAGATCATCTATTTGTAATTCTGCATCTTGTGTTTGCGGGGATCCGATGGATATTGAGATGTTATTTCAGATTGATTATTGATTCTATCATTTCTTTGTTATTTGTGATCTTGCATGCTTTCCGTTGTTAGTAGCTATCTTGGCCAAGTAGATGCTAGCAACTCCAAGAGTTAGTATTTATGCTCGATAGTGGGTTCATGCCTCTAGTAATCTGGGGAAGTGACAGAAATCTCTAAGGTACTAGATGTGCTGTTGCTACTAGGGAGAAAACAACAATCCTTTGTTCATATAACAATCGTATTGTTTACTTTACACGCAATTCGTAATGCAATTATCCGTTGCTTGCAACTTAATACTGGAGGGGGTTCGGATGATAACCTGAAGGTGGATTATTAGTCATTGGATGGCAGTCTATGTATAATGTGTAATGCCCAATCGAATCTAAAAGCAGTCAAGATGAGTAGTATATTCTTGTATGCTTTCTCGATGTTTGTCAGTTGCCCCGCTGTAATTTGTTCACCCAGCATGTCATCTATCTTAAGGAGAGCCACCTCTAGTCAACTATGGATCCCGGTCCTTTCTTTTACTATCAATCTACAATCAACTGTTTACTGCTTTGTGTTTACTTTCTACAAAGTATTACTTTCTTCCACTCGATACGTTTAATCCTTTGTTTTCAGCAAAACCGGTGAGATTGACAACCTCATCGCAAGTTGGGGACAGAGTTCTTTGGTTGTGTTGTGCATGTCTCCACATTGCTACTGGCACCGGTAGTGCGCCCTGCCAAAGTTCACCTAGCTACACCTTTGGGGTGTTTCCTTGCTCCTACTGGATTGATAACCTTGGTTTCATAACTGAGGGAAAACTTACGGTTGTGCTCATCATACCTTCCTCTTGGGGTTCCCCAATGAGCTCATTAATACACGAGTCAGCATGCCTCTCTTATAAACTAGCTCGTTGATTAACAAGATGATCAAGGTTTCCTGATCATGGACATTGGATGTTGTTAATAACAAGGTCACAACATTAGTGGAATGATGTGATGAACATTAATCTGAAGTATAGCATCACGATCAAAGTCATTGTGTTTATATTGCTATAACATCTAAAAAGTAATCCTAGTCCTTAGACCATGAGATCATGTTAATCACTAACACTGGAAGAGTATCTTCATAACATCAAACGTCACATTGTGAAAGGGTGATTATAAAGGTGGGTTCGGTGCTACAAAAGTGTTATGTAGAAGCTCATGGATCTAGAGTGAGATTTGTCCATCCCGATGACGGATAGATATTCTCTAGGACCTCTCGGTGATATCACATTGTTTAGCTTGCAAGCAAGTGATGAGGTCACTAGAATGTTATATCACGGGAACGAGAAAAGAGTACATGTCGTTAACGAGATCAAACTAGGTATGGAGATACCGATGATCGAATCTCGGACATGTAATATATCGCGAGACAAAGGAATTTAGTTACTAATGTTAAAGGTTCTCACGATCACAGAAGTCATCATAGAATGTGTAGGAATCAGTATGGATCTACAGGTCCCGCTTCTGATTATTGATCTAAGAGGGGTCTTGATCATGTCTGCATTATTCACAAACCGTAGGGTGACACACTTAAGGGACACCAACACCATTTGGAGCAAATGTGTTTCACACGAATGAATTGCAAAGCGCTGGAATTATTTCAATAGACACCAAAACTGTTTCGGGTGAAATTGCTGAAACTGGTTCTACATGTAATATTGAAATGTTGCAGGGGGTTTTATGTGAATGTTTGTTAATTAAAGTAATTAACAAAATTCTGAATAAATTTAATAAAAGAGTTTTATTAAATGAGAGAGTACTAAATTTGGAGAAATTTAATGCATTTAAAGTAAAGACTTTAAAGAGGAATGTTAAGGGACACTTGGAGGGGGTTACCACCACATGAATGGGGAGGTGAGGGGTCACCCCCCATGGGGCGCCGTCCATGGGGAGGGGTACCCCCTCCTCCTATAAAAGGACACCTCTCTCACCCTTCTTCCTCACACCTCCTCGTGAAGGATCTCTCTCCCCCTCTAGAATTATTCCCCCATGGTCTCGGATTAGCGAGATACATGTTCCCGGTGGCATTTTGTCTGGAAGGAGTTGCTTCTTCTGCTACATCGCTAGAGCAAGGAGGTGGAGGTTGTTCGGTGGCCTGAACGTGTGTGCGAGTGCGGATGCGCTGCTGGTTTGCGGCGCTAGGACTTCCACACGATCTTGAGATCGGCAAGCATACAACTACATCATCCACGAGTTCCTACTCGTTACCAAAACTTTTTTGTCTTCGAGGGTAAGTTCTCCATGGATGTATATCCACCCGTTGCTTGTATCTAGTAGATAGATCTTGGCGTATAGTTCTCATCGTAGGAAATTTTTTGTTTTCTATGCTGCGAAACCTGCAGTGGTATCAGAGCCTGATACGTCCATAACGTATCTATAAATTTGATGGTTTTATGCTAATAATATGCTTTTGACACTCCTTTTTGTATAAAGTTTATGATTTATTTGGACTAACCTACTAATAGTTGCAAAAGTGCATAATATTCTTGTTTTACACTTTGATGTGTAGGAATTACCAAGAATACAAGTGGAAATCTTGTTGGAGTCAAATTGGGATTTTTCCAGAAATCTGTCTCAGAACTCTTTTTGAAGATGGTCACGTTTCGGGTCGAAGATGGTGTCAAATGGAAAACTCTTCAACTACAAAGTTGTTGGAAATTTCACGACAAATGTTCTGGACATAAAATTTAGCTGATTCCGAGTCCGGACGGGCCCGCTAGGCCCGATTTACTGTAGCCCAAGATGGGGTGACGGGAATCCGAGAAGCTATATAAAGGGAGGAAACCTAATTCACCCAAGACACCTCCACCCACGAATTTGCAGCCGCCAAAGCCACGTTTTTTCCTCCCTATGGATCCCATCTCCATGGGGGAGGGCTCCCAATAAGCCATGAAGGAAGGGGCTAAGGGGCGGTGCTCCCCCATGATACCGGCGGCAGGAAAGGAGTCCCCCGCGCCGCCGCCGCCGCCCTCTTCACCATCTTCACCGCCATCTCCATCACCTAATCCTCCTAGTATGCAGTGGTTCATCCTCCCACACACCTCTGTACCGTCCTATGTAAACATGGTATTTGATGCTATAAGTTATAATCCTATGATCTATGTCATGTTTGTGTAGTTTCTTTGTTCTTAGATTGAATGGTTGAACGTCTTTGGTTCATTAGAGTTGTATGTTGATATGGTACAGTCCTTTGGTGTCCATTATATTTGTGCATGCATGGATCAAACATCATAGGGTTTGTAGTATGTGTAAAAGGAAGGGGGAGTTCTGCCAGAGTGACAGAAACCTGAGGACGTGAACCGGAACGTTGCACGTATGAGAGTAAGAGGAGCATTAAACTTAAGGCTATGGTTGGGGAAACCTTAATGCATTATTAGTACTTACGGATGTTTGCTAATAATCCAATCATATAGTACATGTAATTCCATGTAGTGAAGTGTATGTATATTTAGCCTCTCCCACATAGAAAACTACATCGAAGACAATGAACCCGATCTATTCGCTATTTAAACTTGGACAAAGCCACCACAATTACCACCACTATTCCACACTCATGGTTCTGTTAGTTTAGTGTATTTTATTGCTGCAGCAACTAGCTTTACTTTCTTGTTATTTATTATCATAGAAAGCTATCTCTAGTACTCGTATTGTTGCTCTAGTCTTATTTCCTAGATAATGCAAACGTTTAGTGTGCGTAGAGTTGTATCAGTGGTTGATAGAACTTGAGAGAATATTTATCCTACCTTTAGCTCCTCGTTGGGTTCGACACTCTTACTTATCGAAAAGGCTACACACGATCCCCTATACTTGTAGATTATTAGAGCATGATCTATGCGTAGGTGCTTTGCACGGGTAGAACACATAAGAGTATGTGGGCGGTGATGATCATGTTATTGCTTATTATATGTACTTTGGTGGCATAGTGGGATGAAGCAGCCCGGACCAACCTTACATGTCATCGCACATGAGACTAGTTCCACGACTGACATGCAACTAGTTTTGCATAAGTGGCTGGCGGGTGTCTATCTCTCCTACTATAGACAATATCTAATTTACAACGAGTTGCTAATAATTTGGTTATCATCGTTGTGGTTCCATGTTCGTAGGTAAGAATAGTTCTATCTTTGAAAGCCCTAAGCCACGTAAAACTTGCGATTGATAAATTAGAGGCATCTAGTTTAGATCGTTGCTAGGCTTGTGTCATGATATGGTATTGTTGTGAGTTGATGTATAGTTGATACACTTACAACACACTTAACGTGTAAGTTCCATAGACCTTGGCCTTACACACAAAGGAATGATAGAGATCATACCACGATGCATATGATAGTGATCAAATGCAAGAACCATATCATTTCACTTTACACATATGATGTTCGCATCTTATATTGCTAGTTTGGCATTTTAGTAGCGTTATAAGATGACCCCTCATTTAAATATCAAGATAAAAATGTGTTCTTCCTTAAGTATGCACCGTTTATGTTTTGCTGCTTCAAGACATCACGTGATGATCGAGTGTACTTGAATCCACGATCATATTTCGGGTGTAAGACAGTTTTACACACGCGAGTACTAAGGTTATTACTTGGCGAGCCTAGCATGTACAGACATGGCCTCGGAACATGGACTGAAAGGTTAAGCATGAGTCATATAGTTGATATGATGCCCATATAGATGCTCGCCTTTGAATCTACACCGACTCACGTGATGATCGGACTTGGTGTAGTGGTTTGATTCATGTAATCACCAAAAAGACACGAGGGATGTTGTTTTTGAGTGGGAGTTTAGTTGAACTCAATCTATCATAAACTTAGTCTAAATAAACTTTGCAAATTCTGTTGTAGATGGAACCACCTGCTTTTAATTTCAATGTGTTCATGGAGAAAGAGAAACTTGCTGCGAATGGTAGCAACTTCACCAACTGGGCTATGAATTTGAGGATTCTCCTCTCTGCTGCACAAAAGCAATATGTGCTAGAAGTGTCGCTAGGCCCCCACCAGCTCCTGATGCCCCTAACGAGGAAAAGAATGTCTATGTGACTCGTCAGGAGGACCACAACTTAGTTCATTGTGGCATACTGTATGGGCTAGAGCCAGAACTTCCAAAACGTTTCGAAAATGGCAATACCTTTGATACCATGGGTGAATTAAAAATGATTTTCGATACCCATGCTGCCGTAGAGAGTTATAATGCTTCAGAAAAGTTCTTTAGCTGCATGATGGAGGAGAACAACTCCGTAAGTGAGAACGTACTCAAAATGTCTGGGTACGATGATAAGCTTGTGTCCTTGGGAATAACGATTCCCATTGATTTAGGCACACATCGTGTTCTCCGATCTCTGCCACCTAGCTACAAGAGCTTCATGATGAACTATAACATGCAGGGCATGAAGAAGACTCTGCCCGAGCTTCTGTCAATGCTTAAGACTGCGAAGTGGAGATTAGGAAATAACATCAAGTGTTGATGGTCAATAGGACCACCGGTTTCAAGAAAGACAAGATGGGTAAATAGAAGGTAAAGAAGGGCGGAAAATCTGTTGATGCGCCTAAAAAGAAACCCCGGGCTGGCCCTAAGTCTAATACCGAGTGCTACTATTGTAAGGGGACTGGCCATTGGAAGCGCAACTGCCCCAAGTTTTTGGCGGACAAGAAAGCCGGCAAGGCAAACAAAGGTATATATGATATACATGTTATTGATGTGTACTTGACTAGTACTCGCAGTAGCACCTGGGTATTTGATACTGGATCGATTGCTAACATATGTAACTCGAATCAGGGGCTGCGGAACCAGCGACCGCTAGCAAGGGGTGAGGTCAAGATGCGTGTCGGCAATGGATCAAGAGTTGATGTGATCGCCGTCAGAACGCTGCCTCTCCACCTACCATTGGGATTAGTTATAAACCTAAATAATTGTTATTTGGTGCCTGCACTGAGCATGAACATTATATCTGGATTTTGTTTGATGCGATGTGGTTATTTGTTTAAATCCGAAAACAATGGTTGTTCGATTTATATGGATAATATCTTTTATGGTCATGCACCCGTGATGAATGGTTTATTTCTGTTGAATCTCGATAATACTCATACGCACATCCATAATGTTGATGCTAAAAGAATTAAACTTAATAATGGTATATCTGCATATATGTGGCACTGCCGTCTAGGTCATATTGGTGCTAAACGCATGAAGAAACTCCATTACGATAGACTTTTTGAATCATTTGATTTTGAATCATTTGATTTTGAATCATTTGATACATGTGAGCCATGTCTTATGGGCAAGATGACTAGAACGTCGTTTTCCAGTTCAATCGAACAGGTGACAGATTTATTGGAAATCATACATACTGATGTATGCGGTCTAATGAGTGTGTCAGCGCGAGGTGGATATCATTATTTTGTTACTTTCACGGATGATTTGAGTAGATACGGCTATATCTATTTGATGAAACATAAGTCTAAAACCTTTGAAAAGTTCAAGGAATTTCATAATCAAGTGGAAAATCATCGTAATAGAAAGATCAAATTTCTGCGGTCCAACCGTGGAGGTGAGTATCTAAGTTACGAGTTTAGGACACACATGAAAGAGTGTGGAATAGTTTCACAACTCACGCCTGCCGGAACACCACAACGTAATGTTGTATCGAAACATCGTAACCGTACTCTATTGGATATGGTTCGATCTATGATGTCTCTGACTGACTTACCACTGTCATTTTGGGGTTATGCACTGGAAATCGCTGCATTCACTTTAAATGGGGCACCGTCTAAATCCGTTGAAACGACACCGTATGAATTATGGTTTGGAAACAAACCTAAGCTATCATTTCTTAAAGTTTGGGGATGCGATGTTTATGTGAAGAAACTTCAACCGGATAAACTCGAACCCAAAGCGGAAAATGCATCTTCATAGGATACCCTAAAGAAAAAATTGGGTATTCCTTCTATCATAGATCCGAGGGCAAGGTTTTTGTTGCCAAGAATGGATTCTTTCTAGAGAAAGAGTTTCTCGCGAATGGTGTGAGTAGTCGAAAGGTAGAACTTGAAGAGGTAATTGAACCTTTTCTTCATGAAATGGCGAGTGGCGCAACACCGAATGTCGTTCTGGAGTTGACTTCACCAAATGAAGAAGGAACTAATGATAATGATCATGAAACTCTGAAAGAGGACACTACTAAACCTCACGGGTCAAGCAGGACACGTGCAGCTCCTGAATTGTATGGGAATCCTGTTGTAAATTTCATGGTTGATGAAATAGATGACCCTACGATGTATGAAGAAGCGATGATGAGCCCGGATTCCAACAAATGGCTATAAACCATGAAATCTGTGATGGAATCCATGTACGAAAACCAGGTTTGGACCTTGGTGGACTTACCTCATGACCGAAAGACCGTTGAGAATAAATGGATTTTCAAAAGAAAAACTGATGCTGATGGTAATAACCGTCTATAAAGCTCGACTTGTCACAAAAGGGTTTCGAAAAATTCAAGGAGTTGACTACGATGAGACATTCTCTCCCGTAGCGATGCTAAAATCAGTTAGGAATATGTTAGCAATTGCTGCATATTTCAATTATGAAATATGGCAGATGGATGTCAAAACTGCATTCCTCAATGGTAACATTGAAGAAGAGTTGTATATGATACAACCAAAGGGTTTTGTCGATCCTAAGGATGCTAACAAGGTGTGCAAGCTTCAGCGATCCATCTATGGACTAAAGCAAGCATCACGGAGTTGGAATCTCCGCTTTGATGAGGTGATCAAACACTTTGGATTTGTCCAAACTTATGGAGAGGCTTGTATTTACAAGAAATTGAGTGGGAGCAATGTGGCATTTCTGATATTATATGTGGATGACATATTACTGATTGGAAATGATATAGATCTTTTAAACAGTTTTAAAAGTTATCTAAACAGCAAATTTTCTATGAAAGACCTTGGTGAAGCGTCATATATATTAGGCATAAAGATCTATATAGATAGATCAAGACGCCTAATAGGGATATTGAAGGGGTTCTGCGTATGAAAACAATAAAATTTTACCCTACGCCCCTGAACCCCTGAAGTTGCCAGGACCTATCTATTAGTAATACAGTAATGGGAGGGGCTTTTCGTGAACTTACCCTTGAAGACCGAAAAGCGTTGTCAACTCTCAGGAGAGCGTGGTTGATGTAGACGAGCCGAAGTCGACCTCAAGGTCATGATGAAGTCCTTGTGCTCCAACGGCTCCAACAACTTGAGTGCCTCAAGTGCGACACCTCACGGGGAGTTACACACGTCCGGTGCCTGACGATGACTCCCGCTTCCCTGATCCAACAGCAGTTGCGAAAGTAGAGCTCCCGGATCCGAATCCCGCAGCGCGATGGCGCTTCGCGGTGAAGATGTCTCTCATTCGTGCAGTCCAGACTTGGGACCACGGTCACGAGAGAGAGAGGGGGAGAGAGAAAATATCAATTAGAGGTCCTCCCAAAACTGAGAAGACCTTTATTGATTATCAGTTGTATTTTATTTGGGCAAATACCCCTACTATATATAAGGGGAGGGGAGGTACTACCTCTCTCAAAGTCCCGGGGTGGGACTAAAGGAGAGGAGGGGGAGGGGTGGCACCGCCAGCCACCCCCATGGACCCCGCGCGGGGGAGGGTGCTGGCCCACTAGGGCGCCGGCCACCCCCTTGGCCCCTTCTCCCTCTCTCCTTTCCCTAATGGGCCCTCTCCCCTCCAGGAATTGGCCCATTAAGCCTTTGACCATTTAAATTTATTTTTCTCTTTATTAAATAATTATGAATAAATGATTAAATCAATATTTAACATTCATTCACATATTATTCAATCTCCGTGGCTATGGAACACTTCCATCTCCACTCCGGACATCCTCCGGACTTACCGAAACCCTTCCGGTTTTCTCTCTACTATTCTTCGGTGATTCTACCGATCATATAAACACTCTCTAAGCATCATCAAGCCCTTAAGCGTGATACCCCACGGTTCGGGAACACTCCAGACATGGTCGGGACACTCCCGCACCAATGATCAACAGAGGGACCTGGATGGCCATGTGACCCCTATGCATTCCACGAAGATCTTTCATCGTTTGAACCGGGCCAGTCATGTCTTATTCCCTCTGTCTCTCGATACTTGCATTGCCCGAGATCTAATCAATGACATCACCATGTCGTGTTCAATCTCGTTACCGAACAATGCTACTTGACTCGTTCTGACAAGTGATATCCTCGTGATCAAATCACATGTTGCGCAGCTATTGGATATAACCTCTCCGAGTGGGCCCTTGAGTATATTCCCGTCACATGGACGGACAAATCCCACTCTTGACATATATTTCCTCAATGGTTTCCTCCGAGTACCTGAACACACCTTTATAACCACTTTATTACCAAGTGGCGCTTGATGCTATCAAAGCACTCTCGGGAGACAGTGATTGATATAGCCTCACAGTCTAAGGAATAGTCTACGAGGATCCATTTCTAATCATCGGAACTTGAACTTCGTGACATGATCGGGTCACGTTGTTTAGGTTGGGTATTGGTTCATCATATCATTCTCATAATGAATTGACTCCATTTCCAACTGGTATAAATGCCACATGATCAGGAAACATGATCATCTATTGACCAATGAACCAGTGACTAGAGTTTCACTGGGAACCCCTGGTTGTTTATATATCACACATGTATTGATGTTTCCACTCAATACAGTTATAGCGTGATATAAAACTTAATCATAAACTATATGAAATATGATAATAGTCCTTACTACTATTTGTCTCCAGGGCATATTTCCAACAGTCTCCCACTTGCACTAGAGTACAAATACACTAGATGCATTTGTTCCTTAAATCATTGGCACCATATATCCGGTACCCTGAACATGCTTGCTCATGGAAGAGGTTGAGTCTTGGGTCTGTACTTTACAGTCCCAAATCCTTTGCAACTTACTAATGTCACCTTGATTGACATTAATACTTTATCATCACATGATAGCATCTGTGTGTATGCATCATCGCTATGGCAGCAGAACGAGGCCTGATTCCGGGAGCCTATAGTGACTTTAGATCAACCTCGAGGGCTTTCTCATGGGCACTGTGCCCTGGGACACATCATTCTACGTTAAAATCGAACTAGCCCCACCATAACATTATACAACACTTTAGATGGTACCCTTATCTATTATAATGTTTTCATCAAAACACTAGTGCGCACTGTGCAACTTTTGATTTTTTTGTTCACCTCGCTTCCTACTTGACTTTAATCGGTATTTACAGGAGTTTCCAACATATTCCCTTATAACATAACCCTTTATGTTTTAAGATATGTCATCCTTTATGGATTTGGAAAACATGTCTACAGTTCTCTATTAGACACTGCAGACAAACCTAGCTCAACGTTCTGTGATTCAAACTTAATCACTTTCAAATGTTCCTTATTGGATCATATATTTTGTTAAGTTACCATCATGGTTTTCTAAGATAGAACCTATGTCATAACATAGTGGATGATGATCATCCTTTTCTTTCTTTCAACCATTGATGTTTAACTTAATACTATTCCTAATTTGAGTTATTAAGGACCAGTTCCTTAATTAACTTCTATTCTGAAACCCCTTTTCAGAATCCCTTAAGGAATACTATATAATATCATAATGTACTTATTATCAACTTCTACACCTTATAAATCACTATTTATTGGTACTTGCGCTTTTATTCTTAACACACTTAAGAATCACTGTATAAGCTCCCACTCAAAAATATGTCATACACATATTGTTTTAGGAAGACTTTCATAGCTCCCACTCAATTTTATGCAAATTGCACATCCACTCACTATTTTGAATAACTTCAAAATCCTTTGATCAAATATCAAACTTGGAGATTTACTATGAGATACTAGTACTTTTACTAGTTTTAAATCCACTAGACATTAAGCACTCTTGAATCAAATTCATTTGAATTCGTCCAATACTTGACAAATTGTGCCTTTGTCATTCACCCCCTTTTCCACCATGGCTTTGCAGTCATTTGGGAAAATTCAAGTAACCCCTTTTTACTTGTGAGATTCAGCAACGAATTGCTTTCTAATCTCAAGTGAATTTTGTTTCTAGGATTTCTCATAATTTAGGTTACCATTATTTCCTTAGTAGTTCGTAGGTATGTCATATTCCAAGAATCATGACAAATGATTCACAAATGTCTCCATACAAGATATGGATTACATTTTTAATCCTACTTCATGTAGTGAAAACACCAGTGGGGAAAACACAATGATCAATATCATTGATTCTTTCCTTTGTTAAGAGAATTGTTCAGGAATGTTTTCCGCTGCGCTTCTCAACACTCTGATGCAGGGTTTGAATCCTCATCGTGTTTTTCACTATCTTCCATTTGCTCCATAATCGAGAAATATCACTAAAAGTGAGCTTTCTCAAGAATGCACCAAAATCGAAGCAATACCAGTTTTGCTTCTCTTTTGGTTTCAGCTATGGATTTCGTATTCAAAGTTTCCAATGAATACTCTACAAGGACTTATTCGCTATTGTTTTGGTTATATCGAATAATCCCAAAACTTTCACGACTTCAAATGGTTCACTATATATATTCTAATTGAGTGCTAACTATTTCTTAACTAATGGTCTCTACATCTATACTACAATGATTTATTTGGTGCCATCTATTTACCCATTTGATATCTAATATCATATTGTGATGCTTTGCATTTTGACATTTCAAAACGCTTTGCATTCCACAATTTCTTTTATGCCATTCTTATAAAGTCGAAGTTCATTACTATTGATCAAATCGCAGTAATTAGATTCTCTTTTATTTTTATACCCTTTGTTGATGAAACACTTTGATCAAATCAAATAGTTTCATATTCATGTTTCCTTTGGTAAAATTCTTTACACATTTACACAATCATTTAATGATAATTACCATTTTCGTTAAGACACAATACATAGAATATGTATTTATTTTCAACAATTCATTAAACACTTTGTATTCAAGCAATACACGGTGTTCAAGTTATTTTGCCGAACTTAGGCATGATTTATATGTGACAAGAAATAGAATGACTTTCACATATTATCACATAACTTTGAATTTAAACAATGCTTTCATTCATTAATGAAATATCATTAATTGGGTATTTTTCAAGGCATTTCAATATTTTACAAATGTTCACGCATTATCAATTAGTTTCAAACAACAAGGATAATTCATGTATAATCAAACAAGATATGAACACGAATAGAAATCATTCATAAAAGTAGAACAACTATTTGTTACAAACTCATATGAATAACCGTCTCACAAAGTGTGAGACACACTAAAGAAGTTCATAATATTTTGATTACAATAACTATCCAAAACATAAACTAAATGATAAATGTCGAGGGAGAGCGTTGTTGGCCATCATCATAATGCTTGCCATCAACACGCAACGTCACCTCCTCTCCAACAGGCACCTCTCATGCAGAAGGACCTGTTTTCAGCAAAACAGAACAAGTATCAAATATACTTAACACTGCAAATGTGTTTGCAAGATTATAACATTTATAAAATTGTATATCCAATATATACCTTTGTCATTGATGACCCCAGCGACATCGGGTTCAACCACCACAACTCTGAAATGTGATATGAACTCGTGGAAATCCAGTGTTTCCGTGTCGCCTCTCATAATGCAAATCCTGACTTGTGCTTGGAAGCTTGGTGGTAGCGACCGCAACACAACTCCCATTGCAAAAGAGCTTGTGAACCAGTTGTCCAGGTAGTATGCCAGACTCATGTATGCATCGTACATGCTCAATAAGTGCTTGTCCAGTGAGGAGCCCTCCTCCATCTTTATGGAGAGGAAGTCCCCCATCAGCTCATACTCCCACATGCGCACTTGTTCCACGAAATGTGATCTCAGATGTGCCATGACCATTCGAGGATTAAGACTTCCCACCATTGGCCACAGCCCATCCTCCATCCCGAGGCGCATCGTCACTGATATGAATGTGGCCATCACACGACAATGGCAGCGGAGATCCCGCTGCTCCTGGGTCTCATGATGATAGGGTGGCTCCAAGTACATCTCGTAGATCATGTAGTCAGCCACTTTGTTCTCACCAAGGAGATCAAAAAGGCGCATGACCCATGCAGAGCAGTTGGATCCATCTAACTTGAGCTTTTCTCCTTTTAACCAATCGTCAATAGGGAAGGTAATCTCGGGGAGAACCATTTTCTACATTTATAATTGCAAAAGGAATTTAGACTAAGTTTATAATTAAATGAGTTAATAATAACTCCACTCAAAAACACCTATCCCCATAAGGGTTCCTAGTGATAACACGACCCCTATCAGCCACATCTCCCCCGATCGTCACAGCCATCAATGTGGGTTCAAGGGTGGACGCTAAACGTTAGTCACATCATTCATGCGACTCGTGCTCGATCTTTCGACCATCCGTGTTCCGAGGCCATGTCTGCACATGCTAGGCTCGCCAACTCAACCTTAGTGTATTCGCTGTGCAACATGGCTTACACCCACTGTATGTGAACGTAGATATGTCTGACACCCATGCCTGTACCATGGATCGCCTCATACCGAAGAACTTTCTTGGTGGTGCACACTAAGAGGGAACACAATCGTTGGTAATTTTAACAGGTATCATCTTATTAGGCTACCGTCGAGTATCTAATACTAGCACACGATAAGATATACAAACAATAACGTTGAATGTAAATGTGATGTGATATGGTCCTTCACGTCATGATCTCCATCCGTCGTCACCAGATTCCGGCGCTAGGGTTCTGGCGCCGTAGACACTAGGGTACCGGTGTCATTCCGGCATGGTAATCCATCACCTCTGTGACTATCTACTACTATGTAACAAAAGGTAATCACTTTACCTTTGCCACAACCATATCACAAAGCAACGCCCCCTGCAAAACAAAGTTAGACGCCTCTACTTTATCTTTGCATGTTTTACATGGCTGAATGGGCTTTCGCACAAGAACCGTTCTTACCTACAAACTTTCAGCACAACGTTGATCAAGTAGTTGTCTCTACTACACCCCCTTCGGGGCCCTCCATTGCAAATGGCATACCAACTAATGTGAGAGACACAGACACCTCCCTAAGCCACTTTATACGATACAAGCCGTATGTCAAGCGTGGACCAGTCTCGCGAATGAACGCATAAAGTCGGTTGGGGGCCGCTTCATCAAGCATTACTGCGGTATACGCAAGTACACGTGGGAGGGTAACAACTAAAAGATCAACGCCCAAACGCTACATCTCGTGTGTTCTACCCATACTAGCATTACTAAGCATAGATCTAGCTCTGATACCACTGAAGGGGTTCTGCGTATGAAAACAATAAAATTTTACCCTACGCCCCTGAACCCCTGAAGTTGCCAAGACCTATCTATTAGTAATACATTAACGGGAGGGGCTTTTTGCGAACTTACCCTTGAAGATCGAAAAGCATTGTCAACGCTCAGGAGAGCGTGGTTGATGTAGACGAGCCGAAGCCGACCTCAAGGTCGTGATGAGGTCCTTGCGCTCCAACGGCTCCAACGACTTGAGTGCCTCAAGTGCGACACCTCGCGGGGAGTTACACACGTCCGGTGCCTGACGATGACTCCCCTTCCCCGATCCAGCAGCAGTTGCGGAAGTAGAGCTCCCTGATATGTCCAAAACGTATCTACTTTCCTGAACACTTTTGTTGTTGTTTATCCTCTAAACTTGTGTGATTTGGATGCAACTAACACGGATTGACGCTGTTTTCAGCAGAATTGCCCTGGTGTCTAGTTTTTGTGCAAAAAATCAACTATCAGGAAAAATCCCGGAAAATATGCCGAAAATCCTATTTCACCAGAAAACTCCAGGAGCCAGAATACGAGACGGAGGGAGGCTAGGCCGAGGCCACACCACCTGGCCGCGCGGGCAAGCCCAGGCCACGCCTGGGGGTGGTATGGCCGCCCCGGACTCCCCCTCGGTCTCCCTCTTCGCCTATAAGTTGCCTTCTGACCTAAAAACTAAGGGGGGTTCGACGTTTTTCCAGAAGGAGTTCTGCTCCGCCGCCACCACCAGATTCCACGAAACAGCACCAGAAACTCCGTTCTGGCACCCTGCCGGGACGAGGAATTGGAGAAGATCATCGCCATCATCATCACCATCGCTTCTCCATCGACCATCCATGTTTCCCCCATCTATGAGTGAGTAATCCCCCGCTGTAGGCTATGGGGATGGTAGGGATTGGATGAGATCGTTCATCTAATGGCATCAGATTGTTATGGCATGGTGCCTAGCATCTTTTATTAGTGCTTTATGACTTTGTTGCGACTTGTTATGCTTAATGCTTGTCACTAGGGCCCGAGTGCCATGATTTCAGATCTGAACATGTTATTGATTCATTATGATAGTATTGTTTATGGTCTTATCTACAAGTTGTATACACACGTTGTTGTCTGGAACCAATGGCCCCAAGCGATGTAAATCGGGATAACCGGAGGGAATGGCTTTGATGTGAGGATCACATGTGTTCACGGAGTGTTAATGCTTTGCTCCGGTGCTCTATTAAAAGGAGCACCTTAATTTCCAGTAGTTCCCTTGAGGCCCCGCTACAAACAGGCTAGCAGGACAAAAGATGTTGTGCAAGTTCTCATTGCGAGCATGTATGACTATATATGGAACACATGCCTAGGATTATCTAGTACTTGGATGCTTTATCTTATTTATCTGCAATTGCCCTATGTTCTGATTGCTATGTGAATTGTCTTGTCCATGCAACGCCCGTCCATCCATCCATATGCCTACACTTTTCGAATCCTCATTTCTCGCTATTGTTACTCATCTTTACTTTATTGTTGCTGCTACTTTAGTATTCATACTACAAAATTGTTGCTACTGATAAACTGTTGTGAGCAAGATTGTTTCCAGGTGCAGTTGAATTGACAACTCAGTTGTTAAGGCTTATAAATATTCTTTGGCTCCCCTTGTGTCGAATCAATAAATTGGGTTTCACTTCCCTCGAAAATACTGCGATACACCCCCTATACTTCTGGGTCATCAAGACTATTTTCTAGCGCCGTTGCCGGGGAGCATAGCTTTATTTATTAAGTTCACTTGGATTCTCTATTTTTCGCTGCTATCCATCCATCATGGGTAAGTCTCGTGATGGCAAGGTTCCTATTTTACCATCCACTACAAGAATAGGTACGATTCTGAACACCTCTATTGCTCTTGATTCACCATCTGTTATGAGTAAGCTCGTTACACCACCACATACACATGCTACACACACTGCTACTACTGCTGAATCTGAAACTTCTGATACTTATGATGTTGCTTCTACTGTGCTTGATAAGAGTGGTTCATTAGGTCCTTTCCTAGATGCTACGATTGCTAGAACTATAGCTGGAAATACTGAAACTCCTAATGAAGACACTACTACACCTGTTAGTTCACCTGAGTCTAGTGAGAGCTATGATATCGAAGACGGTTATGTTGAGATGACTGATGAATTTATTAAGGAATGTAAAAACACCCATGATAGGAGTGCTGCTAAGAGTCTCCTTGAGAGGCGTACTATTAGACCCAAATTGTCTCCTATTGCTAAGTTTGCTGCTTCTCCCATAAACATTATAGATGAAGATTATGATTTCTCTCTCGATCTATCTTACATAGCTATTGTTGAGAAAGAACCTTTTTGTGGGACTAAGAATGAAAGTGCGGTAGCACATATGAATGAACTTTCTACCATGAGTGGCTTGTTTTCTGATTATATTAAGATGCGTACTTACTTTGTTGCTAAGATTTTCCCCTTTTCACTGAAAGGAGAAGCTAAAACTTGGTTTAGTAATTTACCTCCCGGATCTATTGATAGACCTGATTGCTTGATTAGTACTTTCTTGCAGAAATATTTTCCTCCTAGTGCGAGACATGCTATTTTGCAGGAACTTTTGGATTTTAAACAGGGAGAAAAAGAGATATTACCTGAATCATGGGCAAGGTTTTGTGCTTTGATTCATGCACAGGCTGGAAGTCCATTACCTAAGAATGAGCTTCTTGATATATTTTATAATGGACTAACCGAGGAATCTAGGACATACCAAGATAGTTGTGCTGATTATGTTTTCAGGAATAGGACTCCCAAGGAAGCTGAGGAATTAATGGCTAAAATAAGTAAGAACTATGAATATTGGAGTCCTCCTGAACAAGCTATACCTGAAGTAATTGTACCTGAACCTACTATACCAGTGCCTATTCCAACATCAAAGAAGAGGGGAGTTATTGAATTAAATGATGAAGTGATGAAGGAAGCAAAGAAATGTCTTAAGGAGAAGGGAATTAAAGCTGCAGATGTCAAGAATTTACCTCCTATAGAAGAATTATGTAAGCCTATTCCCTACTCATCCACTATTGAGGTACACTCTCTCTAACACTTTGATGAAGGTGATATCCCTTACTCTAAACCTCCTGATCAATGCTTAGAAGAATTCGATATCTTTATTGTTAAGCAAGATAATTTTAATAAAAGGGTGCAAAATCATCTAATGGAAAACACTAGAGCTATTGTTGAGTTGAAAGATATTGTGGAAAGAACCTCTAATGATGTTAAAATGATTGTTAAACACTTTCAAATGGTTCAAACTCAAATAGATCAACTTGTTAAAGTGCAAAAAGACTTGCTAGTTAATGTTGCTAAAGAAAAACATGCTTATGAAATTAGAACTAGAAGTGGTGCTGCTACCCAGGATCCTCTATATCCTAAGGGGCATCCCAAAAGAATTGAGCAGGATTCTCAACAAGCTGAAAATAGTGGTTCTACTCGTAAGAAAAGGAAAAAGAAACATAAAATTGTTGTAGAACCCTCTGAACCTGCTACAGATCCTAATAGTATATCTATTTCTGATGCTGAAACTGAAAGTGGTAATGAAGAAAATGAAGTTCCTAATGAAGAAAAAGTTGAAGAAGAACCTGAAAACCACACTAAGAATACTAAATACACCAAAGAAGATTTTATTGCTAAGAAACATGGTACTGAAAGAGAACCTTGGGTCCAAAAACCTATGCCTTTCCTTGATAAGAAACACAAGTCAAAGGAAGATGAACACTATAATAAGTTTTGTGAGTGGATGAAACCTTTATTCCTGCAAATTCCTTTGACTGATGCAATTAAATTGCCTCCTTACTCAAAGTATATGAAGGATATTGTCTCGAATAAAAGGAAGATCCCTAATGAAGAAATCTCTACTTTGCTTGCTAATTATTCCTTTAATGGTAAGGTTCCAAAGAAACTTGGAGACCCAGGGATTCCAACTATCCCTTGCTCTATTAAGAACAGTTATGTTAGAACTGCTTTGTGTGATTTGGGAGCTGGAGTTAGTGTTATGCCTTTCTCTCTCTATAAGAGGCTTCAACTAGAAAAATTAATACCAATTGATATATCTTTGCAAATGGCTGATAAATCTACCACTATTCCTGTTGGTATATGTGAGGATGTACCTGTTCAAGTGTCTCATAATTGCTTGATATTAACTGAGTTTTTTGTGCTTGAAATGCCTGAAGATGATAATATGTCCATTATTCTTGGGAGACCTTTTCTTAATACTACAGGAGCTATTATTAATGGTAATCAAGGAAAGGTGACTTTCAATGTTAATGACAAGGAACATACTATCTATTTCCCCAAGAAGATTGAAAGGACTTATGGTCTGAATTCAATTGAATATGTTGAGGGCATTCAAGTTGGAGAAATATATTGTCCCATACCAAGAGAAAAATTTGAAACTATTATGATTGGGACCATTGCTATCAAGGTTGAGGTAACATAATCATTAGTGGGATACAAAGTTTTGTCTCATATGGAACTGTTTTGGTAACAAGGCCTGATCAACCTTGTTAGCAAAAGGATTTCATTGAACAAAGCAATGTTTTCACCGTGATTATCTCTGTTTACTTCTATTCTATCCATTTTTGTTTTGCTTTCGTTTAGTTCTCCTTTTTGTTGTTAGTTGCTTGCATGTTAAAGTGTCTTAGAACTTCTGTAGTTCTAGCCTTGTTTTGTCATTGCATCATTCCAAAAAAAAGTCTGTCTGTCAGAAAATCATTCTTCTATACCTGAAAAATGCCCAAAAATAAAGTTTCTCAAAAAATTCCAGAAAATTCATATTAAATTTTTACGTGAAAAAAGGGGTAGAGGAGTGCCTGGGAGGTACCAGGGGGACCCACCAGGCAGGCTCACCACCTGGTGGCGCGGCCTGCCCTGGGTGGCGCCGTGCCATGGTGTGGGCCACCCCTAGCCCTCCACTAACTCTCTCACCTGCCACTTTCTTCTCTCTCCCGAGTAAGCTCCAGTTCATTGCTCAAAATCGCATTCTTGCTGTGCTTACTCTCGATTTTTTCGATCTCCTTGCTCAGCCCATCTTTGTTGCTGAAATTTGGAGCACTTGTTCTCTGGTATGTGACTCCTCCCCTTGTCCAAGTAGATTTGTGTTTAGTGGATTATATCTTGAGTATTTTGCTGCTGTAGGAGACAAGTTGTGAGAGCTTGTAAGCTTGTTTGATGCTTAGAGATATAGTTTTGATGCATGTTTAGGCCTCTTACAAGTCCCTATGAGTAGTATCCTTCATTATATTCACTTTGCAATCACTTGTTTAATAGGTGTTTAAATTTCAGAATATCAAGCATGAACAACCATACCTTTGGAGAGATATTTGAGAGGGAGATCCCTTTGCCGCAGTCTTCTTTGTTTAGTGTTCACAGGAGACCGTGGTCGCGCTCCAAGGAGGAGGTGGACGAGCAGCTTCGCTTGCTGGGCTTCCACGAGCAGCACCAGGAGGATGTACCCTCCTACGATCACACCGCACACTACGGAGGGACGTACTCGAGCTCGCACCAGGATGAGGGTACCTCCTCGTCATACTATGGTAACACGTCATCCTGGCCGGCTTGGGATTGATACCCACTTAGGCCAAAAGCCTAAGATTGGGGGGAGGTACGCCGACATTGCACTCATCTCCTTATCATGTTGCGTCGGTACTTTGTATATTCATGTTTTGTTCTCTTTTTAGTTTTTGTTCTTTCTTTGCTTTTGCTTTCTAAAACACAAAAAGATCAAAAATATTTTTGTTGTTTCTCTTTGGTTTGCTTCTTCTTTTTGCCTTGGTTTGTTTTTCCCTTTTTGCTTTGTTTGAATTATTCGAAAAACCCAAAAAGATTTTGCTTTGCTTGTTTTCCTTTTTGGTTCTTGTTTTAAAAATCAAAAAAAACAAAAATATTTATCGTTCTTCTTTGGCTTTGTGAGTTTGTTGCAGGGTTCAGCAATCCTCAGTGGATATTGGTTTCATATTATTATTCAAGCCACACAAGTGAAGAGCAATAATGAGGATTGATGACAACTTGAGGCATGGTAAGAGGCTGGTAACGAACTCTATTTGTTTTCATTTTTGTACATATACTCGTCATTGTGGGCGTGCTTAGTCTGTTCGTGTAAGGTGTATGTTATCTTTGGATGCTTAGTAGCTCTTGCTTTCGTATGATTAGTTCTAGCTTGCTAATAGTTTGTAGCATGTCTTATGAATGTTTGCGTGCATTACTCTACTCATAATTTGGTATGACACTGTGGTATCCTCCTGTGAATGTTTCATTTGAATTGACTTGGCACATGCTCACGCATGCACATGACTGTAATAATCAGTTAAGCCTCGATGAATTATTTTGCCTTGAGGATCTTGAATCACTTTCATGCCATGATTAGTCCTGTTTTATTGCAAGCATGATTATGACAGCTATTGCTCTCTCGTTTATCGCTCCCTTACTATTGCTAGCCTTCACTTTCACTGAGTATGTTTTACTCATGTTTCCAACTCCCCAAAACCAAATATTGCCGAAGTGTCCACCATACCTACCTATTAGCATCATTTGCTACTTCCGCGCATATTCAATATGCCTTGTTTTCTTACGAATAAAATGTTTGCTTGTTATGAAAAAATTAGTTAGTAAAGCTCTCACAAACTTGATGGCACACTTTATTTTCTTGCATTTAATAAACCTGAACCATTGCGTCCTTCTTTGTTGCGTATATGCTTGCGCTTTATAAGTTGAAGTTAGCAGAACCATGTATCATGGGGAACGTTTTCAACATTTCATTGGTACTTAGTACCTTGTTGATATCATGTTCTTTTGCTTATGGATCCCAGCGGTGTGAAATAAAAGTGGAACTTGTAAGATCATGGAGTTTGTATGTATGTTAGAGAAACGCCTGGGCCGCTAGCCTAAGCCATGCCTAATCATGGTGGAAACTTGCAGCATAACCATAATGAGCATTCTATGAAGCATCCTCAATAAAAATCTATGCACATAGTAAATAAAAAGATCGCTGAGATGCTCATTGTCTTCTTGCCTTGTCATTTTGATTATGGGATAGCTCCTGTGTCATGTGCAAGGGGTACCCTGTTGGCGGTTCTCTATGATACGTATATACTTACGATGACAAGAGCTTACTTGTGACTGAAGTTGAGTAGCATGAGGATCGGTCTTCGTAAGTAAGGGGCATGAGGCTTCGATTTATAACTTGTCAAGCATATCCTCTTAGTTGTGTCACTTTAACCTTAACCATTTAAAGATGCTTATGATAGGGGCAATGAGAGCTCAAAGCTAATGAGTACCATACTTTTAGAATTTGGAAGCCTTTCAAATTATTCAAAACCTTTTCTTTTACTTGTTGAGTATTCACATATTCTTTGAGCACCTTCTTGAGAGCATAGTTGTCATTCTTTGTGCTTGTCTCATTACTTGATTATTTGTGTTATGACTTTGATGCTTGTATCTTTGACATCTTTACTTCTAGTCTTCACTTGGACTTCAGAGGTGCCTTGGCATTTATAATCAAAGGCAAGCGAGATACCACTCTATCATACCTTTTTTATGAGCATTGTAATGTTGCTTATGTTTATACTTCATGCTACTTATTATTTTTGAGTTGGAATCTCTTCATAGCTTGCAATGCCTATTAAGTAAACTTAGTTGCATACTCCTTATTATGAATTGTCTAAGTAGTTGATCACATGCTGAGAATATATACATCATATGAAGCAATTGTGTTCGTGAAAGTTCTTTTATCGCACTCAGTTTTCAACTGAATTGATTGAGGACAAGCAATAAGCTAAGCTTGGGGGGAGTTGATACGTCCAAAACATATCTACTTTCCCGAACACTTTTGATGTTGTTTCTCCTCTAAACTTGTGTGATTTGGATGCAACTAATGCATATTGGCGCTGTTTTCAGCAGAATTGCCCTGGTGTCTACTTTTTGTGCAAAAAATCAACTATCAGGATAAATCCCGGAAAATATGCCGAAAATCCTATTTCACCAGAAGACTCCAGGAGCCAGAATACGAGACGGGGGAGGGCTGGTCCCAGGCCACACCACCTGGCCACGCGGGCAAGCCCAGGCCACGCCAGGGGGTGGTCTGGCCGCCTCGGACTCCCCTTCGGTCTCCCTCTTCGCCTATAAGTTGCCTTCTGACCTAAAAACTGAGGGGGGTTCGACGTTTTTCCAGAAGGAGTTCCGCTCCGCCGCCACCACCAGATTCCATGAAACAGCACTAGAAACTTCGTTCTGGCACCCTGCTGGGACGGGGAATTGGAGAAGATCATCGCCATCATCATCACCATCGCTTCTCCATCGACCATCCATGTTTCCCCCATCTATGAGTGAGTAATCCCCCGTTGTAGGCTATGGGGATGGTAGGGATTGGATGAGATCGTTCATGTAATGGCATCAGATTGTTAGGGCATGGTGCCTAGTATCTTTTATTAGTGCTTTATGACTTTGTTGCGACTTGTTATGCTTAATGCTTGTCACTAGGGCCCGAGTGCCATGATTTCATATCTAAACATGTTATTGATTCATTATGATAGTATTGTTTATGGCCTTATCTACAAGTTGTATATACACGTTATTGTACGGAACCAATGGCCCGAAGTGACAGAAATCGGGATAACCGGAGGGAATGGCTTTGATGTGAGGATCACATGTGTTCACGGAGTGTTAATGCTTTGCTCCGGTGCTCTATTAAAAGGAGCACCTTAATTTCAGAGTTCCTTGAGGCCCCGCTGCAAACGTTTGGCAGGACAAAAGATGTTGTGCAAGTTCTCATTGCGAGCACGTATGACTATATATGGAACACATGCCTAGGATTATCTAGTGCTTGGATGCTTTATCTTATTTATCTGCAATTGCCCTATGTTCTGATTGCTATGTGAATTGTCTTGTCCATGCAACACCCGTCCATCCATCCGTATGCCTACCGCACTTGAATCCTACTGTTTACTGCTATTGTTACTGCTGTCTTTACTTTACTGATGCTGCTACTTTACTATTCCTACTACAAAACGGTTGCTACTGATAAACTGTTGTCAGCAAGATTGTTTCCAGGTGCAGCTGAATTGACAATTCAGTTGTTAAGGCTTATAAATATTCTTTGGCTCCCCTTGTGTCGAATCAATAAATTGGGTTTCACTTCCCTCGAAAATACTACGATACACCCCCTATACTTGTGGGTCATCACTCCCGAATCCGAATCCCGCAGCACAACGGCACTCCGCGGTGAAGATTTCTCTCGTTCGCACAGTCCAGACTTGGGACCACGGTCACGAGAGAGAGAGAGGGGAGAGAGAAAATATCAATTAGAGGTCCTCCCAAAAGTGAGAAGACCTTTATTGATTATTAGTTGTATTTTATTTAGCCAAATACCCCCACTATATATAGGGGGTGGGGAGGTACTACCTCTCTCAAAGTCCCGGGGTGGGACTAAAGGAGAGGAGGGGGAGGGGTGGCACCACCGGCCACCCCCATGGGCTCCGCGCGCGGGGGGTGGGGGGCTGGCCCACTAGGGCGTCGGCCAACCCCTTGGCCCCTTCTCCCTCTCTCCTTTCCCTAATGGGCCCTCTCCCCTCCAGGAATTGGCCCATTAAGCCTTTGACCATTTAAATTGATTTTTCTCTTTATTAAATAATTATGAATAAATGATTAAATCAATATTTTGTTGAAAATATGCCCAAGAGACAAATAGTAGTAAGGACTATTATCATATTTCATATAGTTTATGATTAAGTTTTATATCATGCTATAACTGTATTGAGTGGAAACATCAATACGCGTGTGATATATAAACAACCAGGGGTTCCTAGTGAAACTCTAGTCACTGGTTCATTGGTCAACAGATGATCATGTTTCCTGATCATGTGGCATTTATGCTAGTTGGAAATGAAGTCATCTCATTCCGAGAATGAGATGATGAACCAATACCCAACCTAAACATCGTGACCCGATCATGTCACAAAGTTCAAGTTACGATGATTAGAAATGGATCCTCGTAGACTATTCCTTAGACCGTGAGGCTATATCAATCACTGTCTCCCGAGAGTGCTTAGATAGCATCAAGTGCCACTTGGTAATACAGTGGTTATAAAGGTGTGTTCAGGTACTCGGAGGAAACCGTAGAGGCAATATATGTTGAGAGCGGGATTTGTCCGTCCATGTGATGGGAAGATACTCAAGGGCCCACTCGGAGAAGTTATATCCAATAGATGTGGAGCGTGTGATTTGATCACAGGGATATCACTTGTCGGAATGAGTCAAGTAGAATTGTTCGGTAACGAGATTGAACATGACATGGTGATGTCATTGATCAGATCTCGGGCAATGCAAGTATCGAGAGACAAAGGGAATAAGACATGGCTGTCCCGGTTCAAACGATGAAAGATCTTCGTGGAACGCACAGGGGTCACATGGCCATCCAGGTTCCTCTTTCGATCATTGGTGCGAGAATGTCCCGATCATGTCTGGAGTGTTCCCGAAACATGAAGTATCATGCTTAAGGGCTTGATGATGCTTAGAGAGTGTTTATAGGATCGGTAGAATTGCCGAAGAGTAGTAGAGAGAAAATCAGAAGGGTTTTGTATGTCCGGAGGATGTCCAGAGTGGAGGTGGAAGTGTTCCATAGCCATGGAGGTTGAATAATATGTGAATGAATGTTAAATATTGATTTAATAATTTATTCATAATAATTTAATAAAGAGAAAAAAATCAATTTAAATGGTCAAAGGCTTAATGGGCCAATTCCCGGAGGGGAGAGGGCCCATTAGGGAAAGGAGAGAGGGAGAAGGGGCAAGGGGGTGGCTAGCTGGGCCTAGCCCCCCCCCCCCCGCAGGGCCCACTAGGTGGCCGGTGGCCTCCCCTCCCCCTCCTCTCCTTTAGTCCCACCCCGGGACTTTGAGGGAGGTAGTACCTCCCCTCCCCCTATATATAGTGGGGGTATTTGGCCAGATAAAATACACCAATAATCAATAAAGGTCTTCTCACTTTTGGGAGGACCTCTAATTGATATTTTCTCTCTCCCCCTCTCTCTCGTGACCGTGGTCCCAAGTCTGGACTGCACGAACGAGAGATATCTTCACTGCGGAGCGTCGTCGCGCTGCGGGATTCGGATCCGGGAGTTCTACTTCCGCAACTGCTGCTGGATCGGGGAAGTGGGAGTCATCGTCAGGCACCGGACGTGTGTAACTCCCCGCGAGGTGTCGCACTTGAGGCACTCAAGTCATTGGAGCCAAAGGAGCACGAGGACTTCATCACGACCTTGAGGTCGGCTTCGGCTCGTCTACATCAACCATGCTCTCCTGAGCGTTGACAACACTTTTCGGTCTTCAAGGGTAAGTTCGTGAAAATCCCCTCCCATTACTGTATTATTAATAGATATGTCCTAGCATCTTCAGGGGTTCAGGGGCATAGGATAAAATTTATTGTTTTCATACGTGGAACCACAACGGTGGTATCAGAGCTAGATCTATGCGTAGTAATGCTAGTACGGGTAGAACACACGAGATGTAGCATGTGGGCATTGATCTTTTAGTTGTTACCCTCCCACATGTAATTGTGTATACCGTAGTAATGCTTGATGAAGCGGCCCCAAACTGACTTTACGCGTTCATTCGCGAGACTAGTCCATGTTTAACATATGGCTTGTACCGTATAAAGTGGCTTAGGGGGTGTCTGTCTCTCTCGCATTAGTTGGTATGCCATTTGCAACGGAGGGCTCCGAAAGGGGTGTAGTAGAGACAACTACTTGATCAGCGTTGTGCTGAAAGTTCATAGGTAAGAACAGTTCTTGTGTGAAAGCCTATTCAGCCACGTAAAACATGCAAAGATAAAGTAGAGGCGTCTAACTTTGTTTTGCAGGGGGGCGTTGCTTTGTGATATGGTTGTGGCAAAGGTAAAGTAATTACCTTGTGTTAGTAGTAGTAGATAGTCATGGAGGTGACGTACTACCACGTCGGAATGACACCTGTACCCTGGTGTCTATGGCGCCAGAACCCTGGCGCCGGAATCCGGTGACGACGGATGGAGATCACGACGTGAAGGACCATATCACATCGTATTTACATTCAATGTTATTGTTTGTATATCTTATTGTGTGCTAGTATTAGATACTCGACGGTAGCCTAATAAGATGATCCTTGTTAAAATTACCAACGATTGTGTTCCCCCTTAGTGTGCACCACCAAGAAAGTTCTTCGGTATGAGGCGATCCATGGTACAGGCATGGGTGTCAGACATATCTATGTTCGCATACAGTGGGTGTAAGCCATGTTGCACAGCGAATACACTAAGGTTGAGTTGGCAAGCCTAGCACGCCATAGAAGCATGGCCTCGGAACACAGATGGTCGAAAGATCGAGCACGAGTCGCATGAATGATGTGACCGATGTTTAGCGTCCACCCTTGAACCCACATTGATGGTCGTGACGATCGGGGAAGATGTGGCTGATAGGGTTCGTGTTATCACTACGAACCCTTTTGGGGATAGGTGTTTCTGAGTGGAATTATTATTAACTTATTTAATTTTAAACTTAGTCTAAATTCCTTTTTGCAATTATAAATGTAGAGATGGCTCACCGTGAAGCTTACTTTGTCATTGAGGAATGGGTAAAGGGTGAGAAACTTAGACTTGATGGATCCAACTTCCCTAGTTGGCTTGTGCGCCTGAATGATCTCCTTACTAGTAATCATGTGATAGACTACATACGCCGCACAATGGATTTGACTGAGCCAGACCACTATGAGACCCCACAAGAGCTGGCAGACCGCTACTATCGTCAAGAGATGTCCACCTACATTCAGATAATAATGTGTTACGGGATGGTGGACGAACTCCTTCCGCTCATGGGTGATCTTGATCCATATTCAATGGTGGATCAGCTGAGAGCAGAGTTCATAATCCATGTGCGCATGTGGAAGCACGAGCTGCTTGGAGAGTTCCTTTCCATACAGATGGAGGAACACACATGTCTGAAGGGTCACTTGGAGCGCATGCTTGATGCACACGTGAGACTGGTTCACTTCATGGACTACTGGATAGATGATTCGTTTGCGATAGGCGTGTTGCTTCGATCGTTACCTCCCAGCTATGAAGTACATGTCCAAAGTAGCATCATAAGTGGTGATACGGAAACATTGGATTTCCATGAGTTCATATTACGTTTCAGGAACGTAAAGGTTGAAACAATCACCAATGAGGTCATCGATGACAAAGGTATATATTTGATATACAGTTTTATAAATGTTATAATGTTGCAAACACATTTGCAGTGTTAAGTATATTTGATACTTGTTCTGTTTTGCTGAAAACAGGTCCTTCTGCATTAGAGGTGCTTGCTGGAGAGGAGGTGACGTTTTGTGTTGATGGCGAGCATGATGATGATGGCCAACGACGCTCTCCCTCAACATTTATCACTTAGTTTATAGTTTTGGATAGTTATTGTAATCAATAGATTATGAACTTCTTTAGTGTGTCTCACACTTTGTGAGACGGTTATTCATATCAGTTTGTAACAAACAGTTGTTCTACTTTTAGGAATGATTTCTATTCGTGTTCATATCTTGCTTGATTATACATGAATTATCCTTGTTGTTTGAAACTAATTGATAATGTGTGAACATTTGTAAAATATTGAAATGCTTGAAAAATACCCAATTAATGATATTTCATTAATGAATGAAACCATCGTTTAAATTCAAAGTTATGTAATAATATGTGAAAGTCATTCGATTTCTTGTCACATATAAATCATGCCTAAGTTCGGCAAAATAACTTGAACACCGTGTATTGCTTGAATACAAAGTGTTTAATGAATTGTTGAAAATAAATACATATGCGATGTATTGTGTTTTAACAAAATGGTAATTATCATTAAATGATTGTTTAAATGCATAAAGAAGTTTACCAAAGGAAACATGAATATGAAACTATTTGATTTGATCAAAGTGTTTCATCAACAAAGGGTATAAAGATAAAAGAGAATCTAATTACTATGATTTGATCAATAGTAATGATATTCGACTTTATAAGAATGGCATAAAAGAAATTGTGGAATGCAAAGCATTTTGAAACGTCAAAATGCAAAGCATCACAATGTGATATTAGATATCAAAGTGGGTGAATAGAAGGCACCAAATAAATCGTTGTAGTGTAGATATAGAGACCATCAGTTAAGAAATAGTTAGCACTCAATTAGAATGTAGTGAACCATTTGAATTCGTGAAAGTTTTGGGGTTATTCGATATAACCAAAACAATAGAGAATAAGTCCTTGTAGAGTATTCATTGGAAACTTTGAATACGAAATCCATAGCTGAAACCAAAAGGAAAGCAAAACTTGTATTGCTTGGATTTTGGTACATTCTTGAGAAAGCTCACTTTTAGTGATGTTTATCAATTATGGAGCAAATGGAAAATAGTGTAAAACACGATGAGGATTCAAAACCCTGCATCAGAGTGTTAAGAAGCGCAACGGACAATGTTCCTGAATGA
Organism: Avena insularis; assembly: GCA_023614405.1. Lineage (NCBI taxonomy): Eukaryota > Viridiplantae > Streptophyta > Magnoliopsida > Poales > Poaceae > Avena > Avena insularis. Next base: position 478,028,057 of record CM042686.1, on the reverse strand, counting down.
TTCTCTTCACAGAAGGAAAGAATCAATGATATTGATCATTGTGTTTTTCCTCAAGCGTTTTCACTACATAGTAGGATTCAAAATCCAACCCATATCTTGTATGGAGACATTTGTGAATCATTTGTCATGATTCTTGGAATATGACATACCTACGAACTACTAAGGAAATAATGGTAATCTAAATTATGAGAAATCCTAGAAACAAAATTCACTTGAGATTAGAAAGCAATTCGTTGCTGAATCTCACAAGTAAAAAGGGGTTACTTGAATTTTCCCAAATGACTGCAAAGCCATGGTGGAAAAGGGGGTGAATGACAAAGGCACAATTTGTCAAGTATTGGACGAATCCAAATGAATTTGATTCAAGTGTGCTGAATGTCTAGAGGATTTAAAACTAGTAACAGTACTAGTATCTCATAGTAAATCTCCAAGTTTGATATTTGATCAAAGGATTTTGAAGTTGTTCAAAATAGTGAGTGTATATGCAATTTGCATGAAATTGAGTGGGAGCTATGAAAGTCTTCCTGAAACAATATGTGATTGACATTTTTTGAGTGGGAGCAATATAAGTCTCAAATTCAAATATGTAGGAACATATTTTGAGTGGGAGCTTATAGGAGTAATTCTTAAGTATGTTAAGAATGAAAGCGCAAATACTTATAAATAGTGATTTATAAGATGTAGAAGTTGAGAATAGGTGTATTATGATATTATGTAGTATTCCTTGAGGGATTCTGAAAGGGGTTTCAGAATAGAAGTTAATTAAGGAGCTGGTCCTTAATAACTCAAATTAGGAATAGTATTAAGTTGAACATCAATGGTTGAAAGAAAGAAAAGGATGATCGTCATCCACTATGTTGAGACATAGGTTCTATCTTAGTAAACCATGATGGTAACTTAGCATAATAAGTGATCCAAGGAGGAATGTTTGAAAGTGATTAAGTTCGAATCACAAAACGTTGAGCTAGGTTTTGTCCACAGTGTCTAGTAGAGAACTGCAGACATATTTTCCAAATCCATAAAGGATGACATATCTTAAAGCATAAAGAGTTATGTTATAAGGGAATATGTTGGAAACTCCTATAAATACCGATTAAAGTCAAGTAGGAAGCAAGGTGAACAATGTTGGGGGATACCCCCGGGTAGGGTCACTCCGGGGTATAAGGGCCGACTTAGCCGAGGTTTGGCAAGGTCAAAGCAGATGCTGGCTGGGTCGCCTCAAGGCAGGCCGGATCATGGAGTAACCCGGACCAGGGGGGTCGCCTAACGTTGTCTCATCCGACTTAAGGAGTAGGTCGGAAGTGCTTGTCTAACTTATATGCAAGAACAGGTGTGGCCGGATCTACTATGATCCGGGTCCTCGCTTAGCTTCTGGAAGAAGGAAGGAATCTCTCTGGTCAAAAAGAAGGTCCGCTACACACTGCATGAGCGGAGAAAGCAAGGGCAGGACCACCGGGTCGTGGCCGACAAGGGTGACAACGCCCATGTCGGCTGACGCGGGCGCCGCAGAGGCTTACGTCGCTAAAGCATGTGTGACGCGGGGGAAAAGCACCCCGGTCGGGTTACCACTTTGGGAGGGGGCATATTCTTAGGAATATGCCTCCATGTATGCCCTAGGCAGGGACCGAACTTCCTCTATATAAGGGGGGCCAGGTTTCTGGTAGAGGGGGTTGGTTGAGCTCTAGTTGGTTTGGCGATTCCATAGGGCTAGTTGATCTAGGGTTCTAGGGAAAATAGTAGGCAAGAGTAAGAGAGCTCCTTCTTCCTCATCTCGCCAATACAGCTCAAGGAGCACTTGTAATCTGGCAGATATAGCAATACAAACTTCTGTGTGGAGAATCACTCTACTATCCCTCCCTGGATTCCCCTAGCGTGTATTAGTCCCCACCTTTAGCCTATCCATGGCATCTGCCGTGACACCACCACGACAGTTGGCGCCCACCATGGGGCTAGCGGCGCTAGCAGGGGTGAAGATCCGGACGGGAAACCTCATCAGCACTGGCGAACGCGTCATCTCCGGGCTCGTTCAGCGCTTTGGAGCGCTGGATTTCGTCAGCGACAATGCTGGCTGATTCGGCACGCGCCCACTTCCGCGCAACGGCCTCTTCGTCAAGATCGGTGCGCACAAGGTTTACGTTGTTGTGAACGTATCATGCGTTCATCCGCACCGCGTCGTCGATGCGGGGGAACCACCCCTCACAGTGGCTCGCGGGGCGCGGATCGCTCGCTCCCCGGACCATGCGGAGGTGATGATGATCGCGCAAAGCGCAGCAAGGACCCAGCACCAGACCCGGAGGTAACACCTAAGGCACCGAGGAAAGGTAGAAGACCTCCACTAGAGAGGCATGGGAACGTACTGAGAGAAGCTATGGATAGCTTGGCTAACCCGGTAGCAGCAGTGGTAGATCCGGCTCAGGCGCAGGCCGAGCTAGAGGAAACTAGGCAAAAGATAATGGAGGGCGCAAAGAAAATAGCCGCGGCTCAGCAGTCGCTGAACATGACGCTGTGTGAGTACGCAAAGGCAAACAAAGTTGATACGGTAAAAGTAAAGGGGAGAAATCTCATAAGCGAGATGAACAGAGAAGGTGATGATGGAGCAGAAGAGTCAGAAAAATATCTGTCTGTGGGGTTGCCAAAGTATAGTACCCCAGCGAAGAACCTCAGAGCAGCAGATGCGGCTGCGTCCGAGTTAGAGGGTCTGACGGGTGAGGCCCGTCAAAGACAACAAGATAGGGTTAACGAGCTGGTTCGGATCACGAACAGACAGAATGAAGAACTGCTGAGAGCTAACCCGGAGAGAGCTGGAGCTTCCAAAATCGTCCATTCGGTGATGGGTAACCCGGAGAAGTCTGCTGGAGCCGCATCATCGCCTCATGGTGGTCCAAGGAGAGAATAGGTAGTAACCTCGGCGACGGAACAAACAGATCGTCCGCACGACCCGACGCGCGGGAAAAGAAAAGAGATGCGGAAGGTGATGATCGGCGAGTGTGAGCTGAGGTGAAGCTAGCCGGTAATCACGACCAAGGCAATGCCGGTCAAGGAACGCTGCCAACGGCAATGCCGAACAAATGCAACTCGCAGGAGCGGGACAACCGCAGCAGCGAATATACCAAGGCAAGAGCAAAGCGCCGGCCGAGGTATGCAGCAGAAAGGTGCACAATGAGAGCAAAACCGATACAACGACGGTGATTCGGAGATGGTGAACGCAGGGTACCCTAGACCAGACTATCATGTGATAGGGCCAAGATTGGGAAGCAGGGATTTAATGCCGGATGACGCCAGGTTAAAACTGGATCGCCTGTATAGGTCGGAACAGATCGAATGTCGAGGTCCTCCGGGTCCAGCGTGCTTTGGACCCCGGATCATGAAGGAACCGCCGGTACCAAACTTCCAGTTACCCAGAGGCACGAAGACGTATGACGGCAGTACCAAGCCGGAGGATTGGCTGATAAACTATGCTACGGCGGTGAAAATTGCAACTGGCAACTTGAGATGGGCTATACGTTACGTACCCCAGATGTTGGAAGGCCCGGCTAGAGTATGGCTGAATAATTTACCACCCGGAAGCATCAACTGCTGGATAGATTTTGAAGAAATGTTTATCAGCAACTTCTCAAGTACATATCAGAGGCCGAATAGACCACAGACCCTAGCAATGTGCAAACAAAGACCTAACGAGACAGATCGCGAATTCTTGACCCAGTGGTATACTGTGAGAAACTCGTGTGAGGGTGTCATAGAGTCACAGGCCATAGCGTGGTTTGCGCAAGGGTGAAGATATGGCAGCGAGCTGTGGATGAAGTTGCAAAGGAAAATGCCAATTACGCTGGCAGAGATGATTCAGATTGCTGATTCGTATGCTTTGGGCGATCCGACTCAACCTAGGCTCGCGTCAAATGAGTCAAACGAGGAATACTATCAGAGGGATGGAGTTGGGTCATCCCGGAGGAACGATTACAGAGGAAAAAGGAGAGATGATAGACCGGATCATCGCTACGGTTCGCAACAAGTTGCAGCTGTGAATCAAGATCAACCCGGAGCAGGGAGCAACCAACGCCAGAGAACGGGAGGGCAATGGACTCCAAGAAATGATGGCAAGAAAACATGGACTCCAGAGCAAAAGAAACAATGGCAAGAAAAGAAAGACCGTCTGAGGTATACCTACGGGTCAATCTTGGACCAGTCGTGTAAGTTTCACATGCCAAATCCGAATAGCCCGGCGGGTCACACGACGAGGCAATGTGAGTGGATGCGTAAGATAGAGCAAGGTGGTTCGGGGAATGCTCAGGCACCCCGGAATGAGCAACCTCGGCAGGAGTTACCTCGGCACCAATTGCTCTCCGGGGCAAACACGCAGCAGCTAATGTTGCCTCCCCCTCCGCCGAGGTATGACAACAATGAGAGAAGGGATGCAGTGCATCAAGTGGAAAATCAACAACAACCGGATCAGAGGTACCCCAGAAACGAGGGAAGGAATGAGTACAGGGAACATCACCAGAGTTATTGTGTGTTCACGACTGAGGAAACAGATAGAAAGAGCTTGCAGCGCCAACATATGGAGGTCAATGCGGTCATGCCAGCAGTGACGAGGTACATGCCTTGGTCGAAAGAAAATCACCTGAAACATCAAAGATCATCCAAAACTTATGCCGAGTCCAGGTTCGTATGCGCTAGTGCTAGATCCGACATTCATTGGACCGAACATCAACGTGAGGTTCTCCAAGGTTTTGATTGATAATGGCAGTAGCATTAACATCATGTATGCGGATACGATGCGCAAGTTGGGCATCTCGGAGAACATGCTCCAGGCTACGAGAACAACTTTCCATGGCATTGTACCAGGCATTTCTTGTGAGCCCATAGGCAAAGTCCGAGTCAACGTGCTATTCGGCACAAGGGATAACTGTCGAACTGAAAATCTGGAGTTTGAGGTGGTGAACTTGGAAAGTGCATATCACGCGTTACTCGGAAGACCAGCATTGAACAAATTCATGGCAAGCTGTCACATCAGTTATCTTAAGATGAAGTTGCCCGGGCCAAATGGAGTGATTACCATTGCTGGAGATTTCCGACGTTCCATTGAGTGTGCTTCAGCCGGGTCTAACCTAGCCGAGTCACTTGTGATAGCGCAAGAGAAAAGAAAAATCCAAGAGGTGGCGGCATTAGCTCAGTCCGCACAGCAATATATGCCGGCGTTAAGTAACCCGCATGGCAGCGCTTCATTTCAAGCCGCCAAGGACACCAAGAAGGTTCCAGTTGATAACATGTTCCTGGAGCGCATCGTAACAATTGGTGCCGGGTTAACTGACAAATAGGAAAGCGAGCTCGTCAACTTCCTCCGTGAGAATCGGGATATTTTTGCTTGGTCTACACAGGACTTGCAAGGTGTTCCGAGGGAGTTGGCCGAGCACTCTTTGAACGTAAGACCCGAAGCAAGGCCTGTGAAGCAACCTCTCCGCCGCTTCGCCGAGGATAGGAGAAAAGTCATTGGAGACGAGATAGCTCGGTTACTAGCAGCAGGATTTATCATGGAGGTACTATATCCGGATTGGCTCTCTAATCCGGTGCTGGTAGAAAAGAAGAAGGACGATCCGAACGTGGTAGTGGTTTGGCGTATGTGTATCGATTACATGAACCTGAACAAGGCGTGTCCAAAAGATCCATTTCCACTACCGAGGATAGATCAGGTCATAGACTCGACCGCAGGATGCGAACTGTTGTCATTCATTGATGCATATTCTGGCTTCCACCAGATAACTCTGAACCCGGATGATCAAATAAAGACCGCGTTTATTACCCCGTACGGGGCTTACTGCTATCGCACTATGCCATTCGGTTTATGTAATGCAGGTGCAACGTACCAAAGATGTATGCAAAAATGTTTGCACGACCAAATAGGTCAAAACGTACAAGTATACGTGGATCATGTGGTTATCAAGACCAAGGAAAGCACAACGCTCCTTGACGACATAAGGCAAACATTCGCGAACTTGAGAAGGTTACGGATGAAGCTTAACCCGGAAAAATGTACCTTCGGTGTCCCGGCTGGAAAATTACTCAGATTTCTTGTCTCCAGCCGAGGTATCGAAGTTAATCCAACTAAGATCCGAGCCATCGAACGAATGGAGCTGCCGAAGTGTCTTAACAATGTCCAGAAGTTCACTGGATGCTTGGCATCGTTGAGTCGGTTTGTATGTCGGTTGGGAGAAAAGGCACTGCCTCTCTACCAACTCATGAAAAAGTCGGATAAATTCGTTTGGACGCCACAGGACGATGAAGCCTTTGCCCACTTAAAAAATATGTTGGCCACTGCGCCAGTGTTAGCCTCTCGACTATCAAAGGAGCCAATGTTGCTCTACATAGCCGCAACCAACCGAGTTGTAAGTGCAGTAATTGTAGTGGAGCGCAATGAAGAGGGTAAGTCGGTGCAAAGGCCAGTATATTACCTGAGCGAGGTATTGTCTGCCTCAAAACAGAACTACCCGCACTTTCAAAAGGTGGCATACGGTGTATGTATGGCGGCAAAGAAGTTAAAGCATTACTTTGAGGAGCACCCCATCAAAGTAATATGTGAAGCTCCCATATCCGAGATAATGGGTAACAAGGATGCGAGTGGCAGAATTGCAAAATGGGCAATTGAGTTAGCCCCTTATGCGCCCTAATACGACAGAAGAGAAGCGATCAAATCTCGTGTCATGGCGGACTTTTTGTGGATTGGGCCGAGGTACAATATGAACCACCGCCACCAGATCCGACCATCGAGGATGCACTTTGTGGTCGAAACCAAAACCGGACTAGGCGCCGGGGTTGTGCTTACCTCGCCAAAGAAGGACCAGCTAAAGTACGTATTGTAGATCCATTTTGCGGCATCGAACAATGTCGCTGAGTATGAGGCTCTTGTGCATGGGCTCAAAGTGGCAAAGGAGATTGGCATACGTCGGATAATATGCTTTGGCGACTCGGATCTGGTGGTGCAGCAGGTGTCCGGAGTGTGGGACGCCCTGGATCCAAACATGGCACTATACAAATTTCACGTGCAGAAGATATCTGGTTACTTCGAGGGGTGTGAATTTCACCATGTACCCCGAGTGGAAAACGAGGCTGTCGACATGTTGTCGAAGCTCGGATTGACCAGACAGGCAATTCCACCGGGTGTAGCATTGGAACACCTCAGAAAACCATCTATCAGGCCGTCCCCAGGAACCGACTCGATCTATGTCCCAGAAAATACGGAATCCGGAGCTGAGCCCATGGACATTGACACGGGAGGTAGTACGAGACCTGTGGATCGCATCAAGAAACCCGGGGACTGCCTCGACAAACCCGGGGACTACCTCGCTAGACCCGGGGACTGCTCAGCGTGATCCGGCTGAAGTTATGCCGGTGGATTAGATGGAAATTGATGAGGAGATGTTCCCTCCACGAGCAATACTAGCTTGGGCACTACCTATATTCCAATTCCTGAAAGACGGAACGTTACCCGCTGAGGAGGTGTTAGCCAGGCAAACTCAGAGGAGAGCAAAAGCATACACAATCATCAATTCCGAGTTGTACAAACGGAGTGTAACCAATGTCCTCCAACGATGCGTTGACCCGGAAGAAGGGCTTGACATCCTCCGAGATATACACCAAGGAGAATGCGGGCATCATGCCTCATCCCGAGCCTTGGTGGAAAAGGCGTTCCAAGCATGGATTCTATCGCCAAGTGCCTTGGAACAAGCAGAAGATCTGGTGAGAAAATGCAATGGTTGTCAAAGGTATGCCACCAAGACACATATGCCTATGTCGGAACTCAAGACCATACCAATTACGTGGCCATTTGCTGTATGGTGCTTGGATATGGTTAGCCCGTTCAAACCGGCGAGAGGAAACATGACACACATTTTGGTCATGGTGGACAAGTTTACAAAATGGATTGAAGTGAAACCTATAAGAAAATGTGATGGAGCTACGGCCGTGACATTTCTCAAAGACATCATCTTGAGATACGGTTATCCACACAGTATTATAACCGATAATGGAACAAATTTTGCTGGTGATTCCTTTGGAAGCATCGATGATAGGGTTCGCTGCTCGGCCTCGACGGATGCAGACTTGGTAGTATCCGGAGCCTTTTTACCATTAGCTTGCTGGGAAGAAGTAACTGCGGTGGATTTCCCTGTAGAAGCTGCTGGAGTAGTTCCTCGCCGAGGCTGAGATGACTCGGACGAGGTGGAAGAACTTGGCACTGGAGCTCTTGTAGCTGGATTTGGAGCTGTTGTTGGTTTCCTTGGTGCCGAGACAGGTGCTGGCTCGGTCGCTAGTACTGGAGCTGCTGCTGGTGCTGGTGTTGTGATAGACTCGGTAGTTGCTGGTTGCAGCGATGCCGAAGTGGTGGACGCCGTCGCCTCAGCTGGACCGACCCCTCCCGCTCCGAGGTCGCGTTCCTCTCGATGAGGCACTACGGAACCCGGAGCAGCCGCAGAACCCTTCGGAATAGGGCTCAGTGGGCGTGACTCGTTGTCACAAGGGGGAGAAGGGCCAGACCGAAGGGGTGAAGAGATGCTTGATTCGCTCTGAGGGACCTCCACCGGAGGCCTGAAAAAGAGAATAATGTCAGAAGAGAAATTACCACGATGCAAGGAAAAGTGAGTTACGCAATGAAAAATGACTTACGCATCCGAGGTTTCGGCCTCCTTGGGTTTCCGGGCCCTACATGCCGGGGCTTTGCCTGCCCGCTTGGAGGCAGTCTTGTCTCCGGCCTTCTTTTGCCTTTTTGTGGGCTGAGAAGGTTCGGAGGAAGAACTTGATGCGGCTCCGCGCTTCTTCTTCGACGCCACCGGAACCGGCTCGCCCGTAGCAAGTGGAGGATCCTCGTGGATATGCCCACCAGGGTTAGCTGATGCCGGAAAGGCAAAAGAAAGAGGGACAGCCTCAACAGGTTCAATCACGTCGACATCCGAGTCATCCTCATCATCGGGCCAACCTCTAAGAGAAGAGAATTTACCGCTGGGTCGTTTGGTAGCGTCGGTCATAGGGAGGAACATCTCCTGGTCCGGCTCCTCCTCATCCGGGATTTCTCGGTCCGGCGCCCACTTGAGGGTCGGGTCCGTACCATCCTCGAGAGTTTGCTGAAGGAACAGCTGAGAAAAAGCACAAAGAGCAGAGTCAAAAATACAACAAAAACCGACACATACTTGATCCAAAATAAGTTTGCTTGAAGCTTACTGGAGGGAGCCTGTCACACGACGAGTGCTCAATTCCCCACGCCCATTCGGGCGGAGAAATCCTTGTGGGTGGTGAAAAGAGCCTTAACCCGGCAAATATCTCCGTGTTGCTCAACTCGAAGGAGGAGGTTCGGTTGGGGTCATGGCGAAACTCATGTGGCACAACTTGTGGTGCGCTTACGAGGAGAGAGATTCGCCGCGCATTTAACGTGATCATAGCATCCTCGTTGCACAATCCGAGTCTCTTCACTCCGAACCTCTTGTTAACTTGGTTAGCCAGAGTTGTAGGCTTCTTGGGGACCTCCTCCCAGAAATCCGTGTCAGGTAGACCCGGAGCGTAGGGCAGCAACCGAATCAAATCTTCAGTACCCTCATTCTGGACGTAGAAGAAGGTCCGGGCCCATCCTTTGCAGGAGTCAAGCCCGGTAACCCGGGGAAAGACCGAAAGCCTCCGGGGCGAGATGGAGGCAGCTCCGAATTGGGTGAGCTGCTTATCCTCCGACTCTACGTGGATATTGGGGACTACGTTGCGACGAAGGCCGAAGAACCGAATCCACAACTCCTTCATGGGCCATAGTCTGGTGTAGCCTTCGATCGCAGAAGCAAAGGCGGAAAGAGAGGTGATAGCGTTCGCTGGGAGATGGTGCGGCTGCAAGTGGTAGGTCCTAACCCAATCCCGGAAGAAATCGCTCACCGGCAGACCAAATCCCCGTTGGAAGTGGGACAGGAATACAACGAACTCACCCGGATTGGGTGAGGGGGCCAGTTCGGCGGAGGGGAGACGAGCGGTGACGCCGGCAGGAATGCGCCTGGTCCGATAGAGCCAGTCAATGTCGTCTTGACAGACCCATGATCCGGCCCATGCGCCACGGTCCGCCACGCCGGCGTCCTCCTCCATCTCCTGCTCGGCGATGACGAGCTCCTCCTCTGTCATCTCGTATCCACTATCCTCGCTGGAGCTAGCGGCGGCGGGGATCTGAGGCCTGGATTGGCGTGGACCCGTGGCGAAGAAGCTGCGCAGCGGTGGCTGCGCGCAGGCACGGGAAGGTGCGGTGGCGCGGATGTCGCTAGGAAGACGAAGGAGAAAGGCAACGGGCAGAGGGGCGCAGAAGTGGAAAAACGCTAAGGGGTGCGCCCCTCCACTATTTAACCACCCCCAGAGATGGATGAGTGGGATCGCGCTGCGCCGACGAGCCACACGGTGTGGCCGTGTATCACATGCATCAGCCAATCGGAGAAAAGCCACACGGGAGGGCACAGAGTGGAAGCAATCCCATGACGCAACGCGCTGATGCGGTAAACAAGGAGACAGGCATGACGTGACCCGCGCATGCGATAATGGCGACAATTATCATCGGCGGTTCATCGTGCCCTTAAAATAAGACGAGGTAATGATTAGCCTCCACGTGGGTTGGCGATGAGAGAGGAACGGGCCCAGATCAAACCATGATAACCATGGGATCCGAGCCAAAGTGGTGACCCGGCCGGCAAGTGAAAACTTGGAACGTGCGAAGGGAACATAAATCCATATAATCCGAGATAAGGAGCTAACCCAGAATTAAACGTTCGAGGCTCGAACATAAATGAACCTGATGTGTCCTTAGTGGCCAAGGCAGCTAAGACCGCACCAGATTCGGGGACTAATGTTGGGGGGATACCCCTAGGTAGGGTCACTCGGGGTATAAGGGCCGAGTTAGTTGAGGTTCGGCAAGGTCAAAGCGGATGCTGGCCGGGTCGCCTCAAGGCAGGCCGGATCACGGAGTAACCCGGACCAGGGGGGTCGCCTAACATTGTCTCATCCGACTTAAGGAGTAGGTCAGAAGTGCTTGTCTAACTTATATGCAGGAATAGGTGTGGCCGAATCTACTATGATCCGGGTCCTTGCTTAGCTTCTGGAAGAAGGAAGGAATCTCTCTGGTCAAAAAGAAGGTCCGGTACGCACTGCATGAGCGGAGAAAGCAAGGGCAGGACCACTGGGTCGTGGCCGACAAGGGTGACGACGCCCATGTCGGCTGACGCGGGCGCCGCAGGGGCTTACGTCGCTAAAGCATGTGTGACACGGGGGAAAAGCACCCCGGTCGGGTTACCACTTTGGGAGGGGGCATATTCTTAGGAATATGCCTCCACGTATGCCCTAGGCAGGGACCAAACTTCCTCTATATAAGGGGGGCCAGGTTTCTGGTAGACGGGGTTGGTTGAGATCTAGTTGGTTTGGCAATTCCATAGGGCTAGTTGATCTAGGGTTCTAGGGAAAATAGTAGGCAAGAGTAAGAGAGATCCTTCTTCCTCCTCTCGCCAATACAGCTCAAGGAGCACTTGTAATCTGGCAGATGTAGCAATACAAACTTCTGTGTGGAGAATCACTCTACTATCCCTCCCTGGATTCCCCTAGCGTGTATTAGTCCCCACCTTTAGCCTATCCATGGCATCTACCGTGACACCACCATGACAAACAAAAACATCGAAAGTTGCACAAAGTGCACTAGTATTTCGATGAATACATTTATAATAATAGATAAGGGTACCATCTAAAGTGTTGTATAATGTTATGGCGGGGCTAGTTCGCTTTTAACATAGAATGATGTGTCCCAGGGCACAGTGCCCATGAGAAAGCCCTCGAGGTTGATCTAAAGTCACTGTAGGCTCCTGGAATCAGGCCTCGTTCTGCTACCATAGCGACGATGCATACACACAGATGTTCTCACGTGATGATAAAGTATTAATGTCAATCAAGGTGACATTAGTAAGTTGCAAAGGATTTGGGACTGTAAAGTACAGACCCAAGCCTCAACCTCTTCCATGAGCAAGCATGTTCAGGGTACCGGATATATGGTGCTAATGATTGAGAACAAATGCAGCTAGTGTATTTGTACTCTAGTGCAAGTGGGAGACTGTTGGAAATATGCCCTAGAGACAAATAGTAGTAAGGACTATTATCATATTTCATATAGTTTATGATTAAGTTTTATATCATGCTATAACTGTATTGAGTGGAAGCATCAATACACGTGTGATATATAAACAACTAGGGGTTCCTAGTGAAACTCTAGTCACTGGTTCATTGGTCAACAGATGATCACATTTCCTGATCATGTGGCATTTATGCCAGTTGGAAATGAAGTCATCTCATTCCGAGAATGAGATGATGAACCAATACCAAACCTAAACATCATGACCCGATCATGTGACGAAGTTCAAGTTATGATGATTAGAAATGGATCCTCATAGACTATTCCTTAGACCGTGAGGCTATATCAATCATTGTCTCCCGAGAGTGCTTAGATAGCATCAAGCGCCACTTCGTAATACAGTGGTTATAAAGGTGTGTTCAGGTACTCGGAGGAAACCGTAGAGACAATATATGTCAAGAGCAGGATTTGTCCGTCCATGTGACGGGAAGATACTCAAGGGCCCACTCGGAGAAGTTATATCCAATAGTTGCGCAGCGTGTGATTTGATCACAGGGATATCACTTGTCGGAACGAGTCAAGTAGCATTGTTCGGTAACGAGATTGAACACGACATGATGATGTCATTGATCAGATCCCGGGCAATGCAAGTATCGAGAGACAAAGGGAATAAGACACGACTGTCCCGGTTCAAACGACGAAAGATCTTCCTGGAATGCACAGGGGTCACATGGCCATCCAGGTCCCTCTGTCGATCATTGGTGTGGGAGTGTCCCGACCATGTCTGGAGTGTTCCCGAACCGTGGGGTATCACGCTTAAGGGCTTGATGATGCTTAGAGAGTGTTTATAGGATCGGTGGAATCACCAAAGAATAGTAGAGAGAAAACTGGAAGGGTTTTGGTAAGTCCGGAGGATGTCCGGAGTGGAGGTGGAAGTGTTCCATAGCCATGGAGGTTGAATAATGTGTGAATGAATGTTAAATATTGATTTAATCATTTATTCGTAATTATTTAATAAAGAGAAAAAAATCAATTTAAATGGTCAAAGGCTTAATGGGCCAATTCCCGGAGGGGAGAGGGCCCATTAGGGAAAGGAGAGAGGGAGAAGGGGCAAGGGGGTGGCCGGCTGGGCCTAGCCCCCCCGCGTGGGGCCCACTAGGTGGCCGGCAGCCTCCCCTCACCCTTCCTCTCCTTTAGTCCTGGCCCGGGACTTTGAGGGAGGTAGTACCTCCCCTCCCCCTATATATAGTGGGGGTATTTGGCCAGATGAAATACACCAATAATCAATAAAGGTCTTCTCACTTTTGGGAGGACATCTAATTGATATTTTCTCTCTCCCCCTCTCTCTCTCGTGACTGTGGTCCCAAGTTTGGACTAAGCGAACGAGAGACATCTTCATCGCGGAGAGTAGTCGCACTGCGGGATTCGGATCCGGGAGCTCTACTTCCGCAACTGCTGCTAGATCGGGGAAGCGGGAGTCATCGTCAGGCACCGGACGTGTGTTACTCCCCGCGAGGTGTCGCACTTGAGGCATTCAAGTCGTTGGAGCCAAAGGAGCGCGAGGACTTCATCACGACCTTGAGGTCGGCTTCGGCTCGTCTACATCAACCATGCTCTCCTGAGCGTTGACAACGCTTTTCGGTCTTCAAGGGTAAGTTCGCGAAAATCCCCTCTCGTTACTGTATTACTAATAGATAGGTCCTGGCAGCTTCAGGGGTTCAGGGGCGTAGGATAAAATTTATTGTTTTCATACGCGGAACCCCAACATATTTAACATTCATTTACATATTATTCAACCTCCGTGGCTATGGAACACTTCCACCTCCACTCCGGACATCCTCTGGACTTATCGAAACCCTTCCGGTTTTCTCTCTACTATTCTTTGGTAATTCTACCGATCCTATAAACACTCTCTAAGCATCATCAAGCCCTCAAGCGTGATACCCCACGGTTCCGAACACTCCAGACATGGTCGGGACACTCCCGCACCAATGATCAATAAAGGGACCTGGATGGCCATGTGACCCCTGTGCGTTCCACGAAGATCTTTCGTCGTTTGAACCGGGACAGTCATGTCTTATTCCCTTTGTCTCTTGATACTTGCATTGCCCAAGATCTGATCAATGACATCACCATGTTGTGTTCAATCTCGTTACCGAACAACGCTACTTGACTCGTTCCGACAAGTAATATCCCCTTGATCAAATCACATGTTGCGCAGCTATTGGATGTAACCTCTCCAAGTGGGCTCTTGAGTATCTTCCCATCACATGGACGGACAAATCCCGCTATTGACATATATTGCCTCAATGGTTTCCTCCGAGTACCTGAACACACCTTTATAACCACTGTATTACCAAGTGGCGCTTGATGTTATCAAAGCACTCTCGGGAGATAGTGATTGATATAGCCTCACGGTCTAAGGAATAGTCTACGAGATCCATTTCTAATTATCGTAACTTGAACTTCGTGACATGACCGGGTCATGATGTTTAGGTTGGGTATTGGTTCATCATCTCATTCTCGGAATGAGATGACTCCATTTCCAACTGGCATAAATGCCACATGATCAGGAAACATGATCATTTGTTGACCAATGAACCAGTGGCTAGAGTTTCACCGGGAACCCCTGGTTGTTTATATATCACACGTGTATTGATGTTTCCACTCAATACAGTTGTAGCATGATATAAAACTTAATCATAAACTATATGGAATATGATAATAGTCCTTACTACTATTTATCTCTAGGGCATATTTCCAACAGCTATCCCAAAGTACATACCTTGATAAATTTTAAAGAAGTTTAAAATGGACGAATGTAAGAAGGGGTTCTTACCTATGTTGCAAGGCAAGACATTGAGTAAGACTCAAAGTCTGGCTACGGCGGAAGAAAGAGAGATAATGGATAAGATCCCTTATGCTTCAGCCATAGGCTCTATAATGTACGCCATGCTATGTATAAGACCGAATGTGGCACATGCTATTAGTTTGACTAGTAGGTACCAATATGATCTAGGTTTGGAACATTAGATAGCGGTCAAGAATATCCTTAAGTACTTGAGAAGAACTAAGGAAATGTTTCTTGTATACGGAGGTGAAGAAGAGCTGGTCGCTAATTGTTATGTCGATGCTAGCTTTAACACTGATCTGGACGACTCTAAGCCTCAATCGGGATACTTTTTCTCATGAATAGAGCAGCAGTTAGTTGGAGGAGCTCCAAACAACCCGTGGTTACAAGGTCAACAACGGAGGCAGAATATATTGCTGCTTCAGAAGCAGCACAGGAAGCGGTTTGGATGAAGGAGTTCATTACCTAACTGGGTGTGGTTCCTAGTGCGTTGGATCCAATGGTGCTCTATTGTGACAACAATGGAGCCATAGCCAACGCAAAGGAACCAAGGTCTCACAAGAATTCCAAACATATTAAGTGACGGTTTCACTCCATCCGTGAGCATGTCAAGGATGGAGATATAAAGATTTGTAAAGTACATACGAATCTCAATGTAGTAGATTCATTGACTAAAACTCTCCTAGAGCAAAACATGATCAACACCAGAACTCCATGGGTGTTAGATTTATCACCATGTAACTAGATTATTGTCCCTAGTGCAAGTGGGATACTGAAGGGAATATGCCCTGAGAGGCAATAATAAAGTTGTTATTATACATATTCCAAGTATATGATAGATGTTTATTTTGCATGCTATAATTGTATTAATTTGGAAACGTTAATACATGTGTGTTTAATAAACAAAAGGAAAGTTCCTAGTTATGCCTCTCTTATAAACTAGCTCATTGATTAACAAGATGATCAAGGTTTCCTGATCATGGACATTGGATGTTGTTAATAACGAGGTCACAACATTAGTGGAATGATGTGATGAACATTAATCCGAAGTATAGCATTATGATCAAAGTCATTGTGTTTATATTGCTATAACATCTAACAAAGTAATCCTAGTCCTTAGACCATGAGATTATGTTAATCACTAACACTGGAAGAGTATCTTGATAACATCAAACGTCACACTGTGAAAGGGTGATTATAAAGGTGGGTTTAGTGCTACAAAAGTGTTATGTAGAAGCTCATGGATCAAGAGTGGGATTTGTCCATCCCGATGACGGATAGATATTCTCTAGGCCCTCTCGGTGATATCACATTGGTTAGCTTGCAAGCAAGTGATGAGATCACTAGAATGTTATATCACGGGAACGAGAAAAGAGTACATGTCGGTAACGAGATCAAACTAGGTATGGAGATACCGATGATCGAATCTCGGACATGTAATATATCGCGAGACAAAGGGATTTAGTTACTAATGTTAAAGGTTCTCACGATCACAGGAGTCATCGTAGAATGTGTAGGAATCAGTATGGATCTCCAGGTCCCGCTTCTGATTATTGATCTGAGAGGGGTCTCGATCATGTCTGCATTATTCACGAACCGTAGGGTGACACACTTAAGGGACACCAACACCATCTAGAGCAAATGTGTTTCAGACGAATGAATTGCAAAGCACTAGAATTATTTCAATAGACACCGAAACTATTTCGGGTGAAATTGTTGAAACTAGTTCTGCATGTAATATTGAAATGTTGCAATGGGTTTTATGTGAATGTTTGTTAATTAAAGTAATTAACAAAATTCTGAATAAATTTAATAAAAGAGTTTTATTAAATGAGAGAGCATTAAATTTGGAGAAATTTAATGCATTTAAAGTAAAGACTTTAAAGAGGAATGTCAAGGGACACTTGGAGGGGGTTACCACCACACGAATGGGGAGGTGAGGGGTCACCCCCCATGGGGCGCCGTCCATGGGGAGGGGTACCCCCCCCCTCCTCCTATAAAAGGCCACCCCTCTCACCCTTCTTCCTCATACCTCCTCGTGAAGGATCTCTCTCCCCCTCTAGAACTATTCCCCCCATGGTCTCGGATTAGCGAGATACATGTTCCCGGTGGCATTTCGTCTGGAAGGAGTTGCTGCTTCCGCTGCATCACTGGAGCGAGGAGGCAGAGGTTGTTCAGTGGCCTGAACGTGTGTGCGAGTGCGGATGCACTGCTGGTTTGCGGCACTAGGACTTCCACACGATCTTGAGATCGGCAAGCGTACGACTACATCATCCACGAGTTCCTCCTTGTTAACAAAACTTTCTTGTCTTCGAGGGTAAGTTCTCCATGGATGTATATCCACACGTTGCTTGTATCTAGTAGATAGATCTTGGCGTATAGTTCTCATCGTAGGAATTTTTTTGTTTTCTATGCTGCAAACCCTTCAGGATCGTGTATTAGTTTGCATGACATAATGATTATTGTATCCTCTCTTGCCTCAATACAAGTACTTGTCAGGTACCTAATACCCTGAGGGTTGAGCTAGGTATAGGGAGTATGAGTGATGACTGATCTGTGGGTTGGGAACCCTAGTGACAAAAGGGGTAGTACAACTGTATGTGAGGGATTTGCTTGGGATTAACGGTGACATCACTATGCATATCATTAGTTCTCTTTCTTCTATGGATGAGACTAGTAGGTTATTGCTATAAGCGGATGCGGAGGCAATAAAAATTATGGATGCACTACCCACATATAATTTATCTTGCTCTAACAAGTACATGCATACTTTATTTCTATATTTTATTTCCATCAGATGTTTTGCACAGCTACAGGTGAAACCGAACGCCCTAGGTCCTCTCTCTCCATCATCAACAACAACAAAATGATGCAAGCTATTGGTCCGGTAAAAACACAAACACTGTGTTTGGATGCACATAATTGAAACTTGGAATTGAAATGAGTGGGAATTCCAAATCCAAGCTATAACATCCCAAAACTTTAATCCAAGCTTATTAAGATCCAAATCATCAAAATTAGGGTTAACAAAAACTTTTCCAATCAAAAATATGAAAGCATTCATATGTGTGTGCATTTAAATTAGGAGTTGATTTGAATTGCCATGATTAAGTGATCCATTGCTTGTAAAATGTTTCTTAGGTGAAATAAACATCATCTAAATCATTCCCAAACTTTTCCCAAAGAAAAACAACTCAAAATGAATAATTGAAGTGAATGGTCATTTTGGCCAGATTAACTATCATTCCTACTTTGGCTATTCCTAGTACTCAGAACTTAACAGAAACAAATGTGGATCTTTGCACCCCTTGCTAGTACACATAATGAGGTACCAAGGCCCACTTTGTGATCTGCCAAAAACATTCAAACACTATATTTAAAAGGCATTGGAAAATTGAATCTATTTCATATCGGAAGATCCCACTATTTCAAAAACCACTCAAATAAACTCAATTTTCAAAACCCAAGCACCCACAGAGTCTCAAGCTTAGTACTAGCACACCCACCAAAAATCTTTGCAAAATTCAAAAATAATTTTCTTGTGGCCATTTCATCAAACACTTGGCAGGCAAGAATCTAACTCTAAACCTAGCTTACTGTTCTGCACAGGGTTTTGCCCCCAAATGATCTCCATTTAATGTCTTTGTCCCCTCATGATCTAACCATGCCTTTAGCACCCATCCCCTACTCCCCTAGTGGCATTGCCATGACATGCCGAGCATCAACTTGCCGGCCGACCATGCCCTCACCCTAGCAGACCACCTCCCCTCTCTCGCCATGTCTAGGAGGTAGCCAGCACCTCACCGCCACCCACTGTCCCCTCCCCGAGCCAGGCCCAGCCGTGGACCACCGAGAAACCTCACCATCGCCATCAGGCCATGACGAAAGCACGCCTAGAGCGCCGACCCGCACGCAGCACAAGCTTCCGCTCGACCGCAGCTCGCGCCCACCGCTTCGCCACGACCCAGGGAACTCGCCGGACATGCCTGTTCGCCGCCCAACGCACCATAGCCACCGCTCGCCGTGGACACCGCCGTCTCTGCCGCTCAGAGCGCCAGCTGCCCCCGACCGCATACCACCGCCCCTAAGCCAGCATTAAGTTCCTAGAGCACTGCCAGGAGACCGCCACCCTCAGCCATGCCGCTAGCCGCCCATAGCCATGTCGCCACCGTCGCCTGCCCATCCCTCTCGGTCTCGCCGTCGAGCCTATAAAAGGAGGGCACCCCCAGCCATTTGAAGCACACCACTCCACTCCCCTCACCCCACTGATCATCCTACACCACTAGCCAGAGCAAGGGGAGCAGCAGCTCGCCGGAATTGCACCGGAGCAGGCCACCTCTGGTGGAGAAGGGCGCTGCTGATTGCGACCACCCCCAGAGCTGCCTCGACCGTCCCTGAGCTCGCTGTCGACCACCAGACCGTTTGCCCGCCTCGCCATCATCGTTGGAGCCCTGGTATGCCCCCTATGCACCCCCACTGAGCCGCTAGGGTTCGAGCTCGCTGGCGACAGGTCCGTCGTCGACGACGATCCCCAGCCGTTGATCCCCACTCTAATCTAATGTCCCACATTGCCCCGTACCGCTTCGCGCGTTATGAGTCGCTAACTGGTGGACCCCCATGTCAGTTGAGCCCCGCGCTGCGGAGTGACACTAGGCCAGCCCGTTAGAAGTTCCCGCGCAACCCAGTTAGTTTGAATTAGGATTTTCCTATTTAGTTTAAACTTAGTTCTGTCTCTGATTTTGAAAATCAATTCAGAGAGATTTACAACTCCAAATTGCATGAAACCAATTTTGTCTAAAAGGTATTGAAATGATCTATCCAATCCCGTTGGATTTAATTCAATTAGACTTATAGATGTCTCCTAGTAAAAATAATAAAACAGAAGCATTTGTACCTTGCAACATTTTTATAAAATCAACCAAGTTAGCTTTTAAGTTGATTCCAACTCTCAAAAATCACATTTCATCATACCTATCTGAATATGTAATAATATCAAAGTTTACATGCAGTGACTTTGGACTAGTACCAAAATAATGCTATATAGGCATTTCTAGTCACTTTAAATCATTAAATAATGAACTTAAACCAAAGTAATTTTTATACAACCCTTAAATTACATTCCCAAATGTTAGAATATGTGGTGATGACATATGTCCACATGATCCCATATTTTTAGTGGTGAATATTAAATCTTAGTTAATTTTTCAATGAGTAGAAATTACTTTTCTAAAATAAAAAGGAGGAAACTATGGAATAAAACTTGTGATGCTTGTGATGATAGATCATCAATTGTGTGCCTTGGAGTACTAATTAGACTAGTTAAGTATTGTTTGGTGATTGTGTACTCCGTATGTATTTATAGAAGATAGTACCGACCAAGCTTACCAGGAGGAGGAGTTCTACCAAGAAGAAGAAGAAAACTTCAACCACTGCACCAACCAAGGCAAGCTAACACTTGCAAGTATAATGCTTAGCAAGCTAGGATTGAACTAGATGGTTTAGCAAAGATGCTTTAGGCATGCTTGAGTTATACTACCTTGACTATTATTTCATCCAAGTCTTAGTTTCAAGCTTTACTTCCTTTACTTTACCCAAAGTTCTTTACTTGTTTTGAAGGTAGCATAAAGAGTATAAAACTTGACCTTTAGAACCCTTTAGATGTCATTCTATGGCATGAGATTGATCCCACCATTTTCCACCATAGTGAACACTCTTAACTTAGTAGTTTAGAGTAGATCAAAAACTTGAGTCACTTTAGATGGGAACAATTGGTGAAAATGAATTGTGAAAACCTTGGAATGATGAGTCATTCTATTGAGATGTTTTGACATGTGTTGAGAGACACAAATGGTTTATGATGATGAAAATGTTGAGGCATGAGTCTTAGCCCTTTTATAAAACTGATGGTTGGATTCGGATGCGATACCATTCCAAATTTACCGTACAACCACACTACCTGAATTGGGTAAGGCTTAGCCGGAAGTTTATATGCATTAGTATTAGTTCCCTCGCGGGATAGGTTTGAGATGAGGCTACCTCTCAATGTTGTCCACCTATGCAGTGCCCAAGATGACTGATGGTCATGGTTGGGAGGCCATGCTCATAGGAGAGGTGCTTATACTAGCGTGTGTAAAGGGAAGGTTATGTTTGATTATCTGCATACTAAGTATGATGATTCAGGGTTAACCCTGACAGATGTATCGAATCTTGTGGTGAAAGTGTACCACCTCTGCAGAGTGTCAAACTATTCGAATAGCCGCGTCCGCGATTATGGACAGTTGGAATGGCCATATTGTTTCGTTGTCAGATGTTTTCCAAACAACTTATGAAATGAATGATGAATCTTGACTTGACCACAACAGGGTTGTGTTTATGACAATAGCTTCCCAACTTAAGTGATTCTAGAACCTGCTTTATCTTTCTTTGCTTCAGAACTCAGCTTAGGTTTCAAACTTAACTTTATAGTTAAACTTAGATTTAGCACTTTAACTTAGCACTTACTACTTGTTAGTGGTAGTTTGCGAGTACTTAAAGAGTACTCATGGCTTTTGTCGCTGGTTATTCTCATGGCCAGACTATGAAGGAGACTACCAAGATGATGGCCAGCAGGACGGCTATGATAACTAGGACTATCTGCCTTTGTCAGCATTGCCTGTGCCCTTGAAGATGGACCCCACCGCTATGCTTTATATTTATTTCCGATGCTTGTTGTATTAAGACTGGATCATGAGATCCTTATTTGTGTAAGACCTTATGTATGGTTTGTAATGGATGATGTACTATGATATCCAATTCGTTATGTCTCGCAAAAATGGTAATTCTGGGATTGCGAGGTATGGCATAACGGGCATCTAGGATTAAAAATCCGGGTGTTGATAAGTTGGTATCAGAGCCATCCTGACCATAGGAGATCCTAGTTAGAATGGACGTACGAACAAAAACTTAGTTTCAAAACCAAAGTGAGTATTTACGAAAAACTATCTCCTCTCTTATCCTTGGGAATTCTTTATTTCTATAAAATTTATGTTCCTCAAAATTCTTACATTATTACTTAAAATTTGACACACTTGATCACTTCACTAATTTCCTCATCCTTAATTCTTGTAGATGGAGACTCAGTTCAGCAAGTTTTACCAGTTGGGAAACGGAGGTCAGCTGATCTTCGAGAGGGATCTGGATTCACTGTCGGAGTTATTGGGACGCCCACATCCGGAGTTTCTTGGAGCTCAACTTCCAGGACCCTCAGGAGGAGACCTATAGTGGCTAGTCACCGTGGACCTTAGAGTAAGCATCGAAGCACCAACTTCTGGGAGAATTCAGTTCTTCGTGAGAGAGAACAGCTAGCTAGATGGATTAGCCAGGGCAATGCATGAAGCTCTCGCACGTCTATGTGCCCTCAGCGTCAACAAAATCCAAGGAACCCGTTTTGCTCACTATGCAAGACGTGACTTCATGGGAATGCCGATGGAGATGCCAAGTCACCCAGAGTTGAGGCGTCAAGTGGAGAATCTTGACTTCTTGCTACATGACAGACAATAGGAACTAGACAATCCCAGGGAGCTAGCCAACCAGAACCGTGTCATTGCCGACCAGAAGGCCCGGACTTTCGCACTGCTCATTCAGGATCGCCAGTCTCTTCACCGCCAGCGTGCAAACAAGGATCGCACCATCGCCCGTCTTTGCAAGAAGGTGGCCGACCTCGAGAAGACCGTCAAGGAGCAGGAAGCTCAGCTTTTCGCCAAGGAAGAAGAAGATGAGGGTGAAGACCTCTAGGGAGACATGGATTCTTACCTCAGCAATGATGATGACTTTCTGGAGGAGGATGATGTGGACTTCTACACTGACGATGAGGACTCGGACTTCATCGACGATGAGTAGATGCACTAGAGCACTGTCGTAGCATGAGATGTATCGGTCCCATTGTATCATAGCTTGCAGAATGGTTCTTCAAACCATCTGTTTCCTTTGTTTGTTGTGGTGTGTGTTGTATCGTGTGTTTGTTTGCATGAATGAAATGGAGTAGTTGAAAAACCTGGGTCTAAATCAAAGTTTTATCTTTGAAACCAAAACCATGAACCTTAGAATTCCCCTCTTACCCCTATATCTATCTCAATCCTCAGATGACTCGTGGAAACCAAGGAGGGAGCAGCTCATCGCAGGACCCAATGAAATGGATCGTATGGGCACCTAGAGGGGGTGAATAGGTGCTACACCAATTTTTAATTCTTTTTCAATTTTAGGCTTAGCACAAAGGGTAAATTCTCTAGACAAACTATTAGGTGGAATTTCCCTATATGCAAACCTATCTACTAGCGAGTAAAGAGCAAGTGGAAGAGGAACGAGTAAACCGAAGTGAAGCACGCGGAGACACAGGATTTGTTTGACCGCACTTCCTTCCTTGTTAAGGGAAGTACGTCTGTGTTGGAGGGGTGGGCGGTACTAAGACCACCACGCCACAAAAGGCCTCACCCTGTTCTCTGATGGATCTCGCCACAAAAGGCCTGATCCACCTTCCACTATAGGTACCCTTCGAGGCGGGCACCAGCGCCTTTACACAACAAGCGGGGCAACAACTCCACAACAACTTGGAGGCTCCCGAAATGACAACAAGCTGCCACAAGAACAAACTTATCAAATACAATAAACAAGATCTAGGTATTAACAAGAATACTAGATCGGGGATTTCTCCAAGTGAATGGAGAGGAGTTGAAGCGCTTGATTCTTGATGATGATGATGAACTTCTCCTCCTTCAATTCCACCAAAGATCAAGACCTTCGGGTGGTTGAAGTGGGAGATCGAGAATGAGAGCTCTTGCACAATGTCTGGTCAATTTCGAATGAATCAAGAGTTCTGAACGTTGGGGAAGAAGGGGTATTTATACCCCCCCTCCTTCAAAAACCAGTCGTTGCACACTTTGGGGGCCAGATTATCCGGCCCAAGTGAGGGCCGGATTATCCGGCCTGGGGAAAACACCGCCCTAGACTCGGAATATTCGGCAGAAAGTCCGACCCTATCGAGGCCGTCCTTGAGCTTGCCTTTAATCAACTTCTGGGGGCCGGATTATCCGGCCATATGTGAGGGCCGGATTATCCGACCTGAGGAGGAAAAACTGCCCCAGTTCGGATTTTCCGGGAGAAAATCCGACCGGATACCGTGTGACGCGCCTTGGCCCCTTTTGCTCGAAATCTGGGGGCGGATTATGCGGCCCGTACGACACCCGGATTATCCGGCCTGGGGAGGAAAAACCGCCCCAGCTCGGATTTTCCGGAAGAAAATCCGACCAAGGTATGCGACGCCTTTGGCTTCCTTTAAGCGATGAGGTAGGCCGGATTATCCGGCCCCCCTCAAAACTTCCTGCACACTTAGCGCAGATGAATAGTCTCCATAGTATTGTTATCTAACACGCAAAACATAGGAAAACATGAAATGTTCTTTCAATCTCCCCCTTTTTGGTGTTAGATGACAATACCAGGATTTGCAGGAGAAAGACACAAGACAAACAGAGATAACTATGAAAGAGACTCCCCCTCAATATGTGCATAATTGAGTTTTGCATTGAAATACAAATGCACACAAATAGGTGAGTCTATTCCATAGACATATGAGCAATAAACACATAACACCGAAGTAGAGAGTAGGCATCCTTGACATGCTTGACATAAGTCACAATTATTACCGGATAACCATTATGAGTGCGCCTTTCGTGATAAACCTCCAGCAATAGGATATGAATAGATAGATCCATAAGCATAATCCATGATAAGAAATCCACAGGCATAATCCAGACAACCACATAAAGTCTCAAACAACCACAAATCACGAATTTAAATTTCAACGCTAAATGGGCATAAGCAAGAAATAACGAATAGAAAAGTGCAAGTGCTTATGCCCGACCCATGCAAATCCACGGACATCCTAATAGAACTACTTCTCCCTCTTTGGCATCGAGACACCAAAAAGGGAGAAGAGCGATGCTAGCGCCCCATGGGATCACTCATAGTCCTCATCCTCTTCTTCATTCTCTTCCTCATCCTCATCTTCAAGCTCCTTAGTGTCACCTTCCTCATCTTCATCATCAGCAGCAGGCGTAGAGGGGAACAAGTGACGCTCCAGCTCACCATAGTTCATCCTGGAGGAAGAGTTCCACCGAGCATACGGAGTGGGAGGTGTAGGAGCCGGAGGAGCACCTGAAGCACCGGACACGTGGTGGAGACGAAAGTATCTTGAGCGAGGACGGCGCTTGTAGGTCTTGGGAACACCGGAACCACCTGTGACGAGAATAAGGGCGATAGCAAGGGGATAAGCATACACACAAGTCCAGGAGAGAGCATGGAAAAAGTAGTCAAAAAGTTCATAGGACAAAACTACTCAATGCATACACCAGAGTGAAACTGAAGCAGAATCGAACCGCTGCGGATTATCCGGCGGCGGCGGATAATCCGGCCCTGGCAGAAATTTTCGATTTCACCTAGATTGAATGCAAAAAAAGTAGATCGGGCCTAGAAACTGCAAGACTACGATTTCTATGCGAAAAACACATCCTTCTAGACAACGTTCCACCCAACAAGATACACATCTAGCCAAAGATGGGGAGAGAGGGAGTTACCCTCACTCATTGGAGGAAGAACACGGAGGAGAAGATACCCGAAGGCGCAGAGAAGAAGATCCGGGGAGGCCCGGAAAATCCGGTGGCCGGAGAGGCTCCGGGGAGGGTGAGGGGCGGCAGGCGGCGGCTGTGGAGGAGGAGAGGACTAGGGGAGAAGTGCTGCTCGTTATGAGCCCTTCCCCCCGAGCCCTGCCCTTTAAGATGAAATCCGCCAGGGCCGGATTATCCATCCTACACTTAGGCCGGATTATCTGGCCAAAAATCTGGGATTCTGTTATACACATAACCAGGCCCGCGCGCCCCCAAACAACACCCCCACAAGGTGTACAAAGGACTTGTGTGCTAGAATAGATGGCTTAGGGATAGGAAAAGGCTTAGGATTAAGAGAGCCAAACTGAGATGGTACTAGACACTCAAAATTGCAAAATCCAAATCAAATAAAAGCCAAGATTGAGTGTGATTCCCATAAAAACATGAGAGAGCAAATAACATCCAAAAAGATCCAATTCTCCTCAAAGGAGAGGGCAGTGGCCGAAGCCACCTTGTTGGAGTGTATGGTGTGACACCGTGAAGATATATCTTGGGTTCACGACCAATACTCATCAATAAGCTCACATATCACAACATGATATTAAGAAAAATGATTTATCTTGCTATTGGCATTATGGGGGGAGGGTTAGCCCAATGAGTTAGGACCACACTCCCCCTATATCCATGCCCACACCTAGACCAAAGAAGGATTGATGATGTACGAGTGAGTGCATGGGTAATCAAGACAAGCTCCCAGAATCAATGATATTTAGCTCATTCCTCAAATAGCAGAATCTTGCTTCATCAAGCGGCTTTGTAAAAATATCCGCCAGTTGGTTCTTCGTGCTCACAAAGGATAGATCAATATCGCCGCGAGCAACATGGTCTCGAATAAAATGATTCTGAATCTCAATATGCTTCGTCCTTGTGTGTTGAACAGATTATGCATAATTTTGATTGCACTTTCATTATCGCATAAAAGAGGCACTTTGTCACAATTGACACCGTATTCCTTTAAAGTTTGCCTCATCCACAATAATTGAGTGCAAGCACTGGCAGCAGCAACATATTCAACTTCGGCGGTGGAGAGAGATATACAATTCTGCTTTTTGGAGGACCAACATACAAGAGATCTTTCCAAGAATTGACAAGCTCCAGAAGTGGATTTCCGATCATCCTTATCACCAGCCCAGTCTGAGTCAGTATAACCACATAAAGAGAAATTGGAGCCCTTGGGATACCAGAGACCAAAGTTAGGCGAATGAACCAAATATCCAAAGATCCTCTTGACCGCCACTAAGTGGCTTTCTTTAGGAGCTGCTTGATACCTTGCACACACACCCACACTCAACACTATATCGGGTCTAGATGCATAGAGGTAAAGAAGAGAGCCGATCATGGACCGGTATACCTTTTGGTCCACATCTTTACCATGTGGCTTAAGTTCAAGATGACATTTTGTTTGCATCGGAGTGGCGACACCATTTAAATCAGTCATCTTGAATCTCTTGAGCATGTCTTGGATGTACTTTGCTTGATTAATAAAGGTTCCTTATCTAAGTTGCTTGATCTCGAATCCAAGAAAGAACCGTAATTCCCCCATCATAGACATCTCGAACCTATCAGTCATAAGCTTTGAAAATTCATCATTAAAAGCTTTATTAGTAGAACCAAAGATGATATCGTCTACATATAGTTGGCATACGAAGAGCTCCCCCTTAACCTTCTTAGTAAAAAGAGTGGGATCGATTTGCCCAACTTCAAAGCCACGATCTAACAAAATCTCTTTAAGGTGCTCATACCACGCACGTGGGGCTTGTTTAAGGCCATAGAGTGCCTTATCGAGTTTGTAGACATGGCTCGGAAAGTTAGGATCCTCAAACCCCGGGGGTTGCTTTACGTATACCAACTCATGTAGAGGACCATTAAGGAAGGCACTCTTGACGTCCATTTGCTGCAACTTAAAATTGTTATGAGTAGCATAAGCAAGAAGGATACGGATGGACTCAAGACAAGCCACTAGAGCATAGGTCTCTCCAAAGTCGATACCCTCAACCTGGGAGTAACCTTGTGCCACAAGTCTTGCCTTGTTTCTCACAATAGTGCCATTCTCATCTTGCTTGTTTTTGAAAATCCACTTGGTGCCGATAACATTGCGGCATTCTTTGGGTTTCTCCACGAGTTTCCAGACTTTGTTGCGCTCGAAATTATTCAATTCTTCATGCATAGCAACAACCCAGTTTGGGTCTTCAAGAGCTTCAAAGACCTTCTTAGGTTCCACCATAGAGATATGAGCTTGATGCTCACCAAAACTGGTCAATTCTCTTCTTGTAGAAACCCTTCATCAAAGATCACCAACAACCTTGTCGAGAGTGTGACCCCTCAACTCAAGGTTACGATCAGCCTGAGCCTTGCGACGAAGTTCAATAAGTTTGTTGTCTCTTGGAGGAGGAGATTCATCACTTGAGTCTTCATTGGAAGCATTTGCTCGACCTTGATCAGGAACTGGAATGTCAGTAGCAGGTGGTGTAGACGCATGCCCTTGAGGTGAGTTCGAAGCTGTAATAGGAGGCTGCAGAACTGGAGAGTCAGGGCCAGATAATCCGGCCGATGGAGAGGCCGGATAATCCGGCCTGGGAGTATTTGTAGCAGCTTCATCAGGAGGCCTGGGGCTTGCTTGAACTGGCGAGGGGCCGGATAATCCGGGGCTAGCCGGAGAATCCGGCCTGGAGCTTGCATTGATATCTTCACCACCAGGAGCAGAATGATCAGCTGGAATAGGGTGGCCGGATAATCCGGTGTCAACCGGACAATCCGGCTTGGAGCTTTCTGGAACATCTTGACCTTCAGCAGTTGATGGAGATGGTGTAGAAGTTGCCCCCATTGTTGGAACACGTTGAGCATGTGTAGATGAGGGCTCTAAATGAGTAGAGCATTGTCCTTCCCGGTCCGCCACAAGGGGTTCCTCAATGGGGCGGAAAAATCCCACACCCATTCTTCTTATGGCATCTTGGGGTATTTCAACATCTGCATCATAAACACCAACTTGCTCCACATGGGAACCGTCATTTTCCTCGAACACCACACTACAAGATTCTACAATAGTTCCGGAGAGCTTATTGTAGACTCTATAAGTGTGGGATTTGGCACCATAACCAACAAAAATACCTTCTAAAGCCTTAGATTCAAACTTAGATAAACGAACTCCTTTAATAAGAAAGAAACACTTACACCCGAATACCCGAAAGTATGAGATGTTTGGCTTGTTACCGGTAAGTATTTCATATGGAGTCTTGTCCAAGATCTTACGGAGGTATAAACAGTTGGATGAATGACAAGCAGTTGAGATTGCTTCAGCCCAGAAGTTATATGGAGATTTGAATTCGGCTAACATTGATCTTGCCATATCCATTAGAGTTTGATTCTTCCTCTCGGCTACACCATTTTGTTGAGGGGTGTACGCAGCGGAATATTGATGTCTTATCCCCTCTTCACTTAGGAACTCATTTAAGGTGTAGTTCTTGAACTCAGAGCCGTTAGCACTCCTTATAGCCAGAATGGGGACGTTGTGTTGACGTTGAACCTCGTTGGCAAAGTCGATGACAGTTTGTTGAGTCTCACTCTTCAACTTGAAGAAATAAACCCAAGTGTATCTTGAGTAATCATCAACAATCACTAGACAATACTTCTTCCCACCGAGGCTTGCATGAGATGGAGGTCCAAAGAGATCCACATGAAGGAGCTTCAAAATCCTTTTTGAAGAGATAATGGTTTTCCTTCGATGAGGTGAGTCATGCATTTTCCCTTCAACACATGCCCTACAAACACGATCTTTAGCAAAGGAGACATTTTCTTTTAGTCCAAGAATGTGGCCACCCTTGTGGAGACTTTGCAAAGTTCTCATGTTAACGTGGGCTAGTCGGCGATGCCATAGCCAACCCACACACCTTTCCGAAAAGACACATCGGGCCTGTAGTGGTTTTCCCCGAAAAGTCCACCACGTACAGGTCGTTTTCGACATATCCCATGAAAGTGACTTTTAGAGACTTGCTCCACAAGAGTACCACCAAATCAGCATCAATATAAACTGCAAAGCCCATCTTACCAAGGGCACGAACAGAAAGTAAGTTGTACCCGAGGGTCTCAACAAGCATGACGTCCACGAGAGAGATATCGTGAGCCACCACAACTTTGCCGAGACCTAATACCTCAGATTTTGACTTGTCACCATAGGAGACGGTTATGTGATCAAGGTTTGGCCGCATCTCCGTGATGATCTCCTTGCTTCCGGTCATATGACTCGTACAACCGCTATCGAGTACCCATTTAGAACCACCGGAAGCATAGCCTTGCAAGAAAATTACTTCTTGGTTTTAGGTACCCATTTTTCAATGGGTCCTCTCATGTTAGTAACAAGGGTCTTGGGAACCCAAATAGACCAAGGAATGTAACAATCATAAGGGCCTACATAACTAGCATAAACATCACCATAATAATCACAATATAGTTCAAAGTTAGGATTGTTGATCCCTGCAAAACCATCATAATTAGTCTTGTCATTGGCAATGTTGCTAGTCTTTGGTAGAGCAGTCTTGCTCTTCTTCTTCTTCTTCTTGTTTTTCTTGCTCTTTGTCTTAGGTATGTAACCAAGACCTTCTTTACTATTGTGTGTCCTTTGCCTGCTCAGTATCTCATCAATAACCCCTTTACCTTTGTGTTGAGAACTTCTTGCAAGGTCTTCTTTTCCAGAGGATGAAGTGGAGGTACTTGGCACATCATACTGTTTCAATTGAGTTTGGAGCTGGTCATGAGACTCATTTAAAGCAGAATGATCACTTTTCAATGCCCTGTGAGCACTTTCAAAATTATCAAACTTCTCCAAAAGTCTAGCATGAACAACCCCAAAGTCAATCTTTTCTTTCTTTAGTTTCTTTACCTTGGCAAGAGCATGGTCACGTTCTTTAATGAGCTGAGCTATAGCTTCTTCTTGTGACTCCTCAAGGGATTTGAGTCTTTCTTCCAAAGATACTCAAGCTTCCTCTTCCTCTTCCAAAGCATTCTTCAAAGAAGCTATCTCCTAGGCATCTTCTCTTTCAATTCTGCCCTTTTCTTTAAGGAGATCTTCGGCTTGAGCAAGTTGACTCATAAGAACATCAAAATGAAGTTTGTGCTCACCTTGTAGGTTAGGGAAAAAAGTATCCAAGGCAATAACTTCTTCTTTCATTTTAAGACTGTCATGATCATCCATGTCCAAAATTATGTTAGTCTTAGGAAATGAAGAGCTAGAAGTTGATACCCCGGACCCACTTGCCATTAGGCAAGTGGCGTTGTTGTTGATGGCGTTCTCGTTCGCCGAGTCAAAGAGTGATGAAGGAGTCGATGTGGTGGATATAGCAGCCACCTCGCAGGAACTATCATCATCCTCTTCATCTTCACTTGCGGAGGAATATTCCTCTTGAGCTACCAGGACAATCTTGGGTTGCTTCTTGAAAGGGCCATTCTTCTTAATGAACGGCTTCTTCTTAGGTGCTTTAGATTTCTCTTTAAGAATGAGCCTGCCACCATTGTCCTCTCTATTTTGATATGGACACTGTGCTACAAAGTGCATTCTATCACCACAGTTGAAGCAAGTTCTCAATCTTGGGCCACTTTCTCTTCTTCCATTTGACCCGTTCTTGCGCTCAAGTTCAGACTTGGCTTTGGCAGGGTCCTTCCAAAAATTCCTCACATAGAATGCCATGTACTCACCATGAGCACGTTTGACCTCATCGGGGCAGTCCATGGATATTCCCTCAAACGCTCCTTCATCTTCCTCTTGCTCAACAACATTGGCTTTGAGAGCCACATTGACACCCTTTTGCATTCCAATGGCCCGAGCACGGGCATCTTCAGCATTCTTTGCTGCCACTTTGAATGAAGCCATTTCTTGCATGACTTCGTTGGATGTCATTTGATGATAGTTGTGTCTACCTTGTAGGCTCTTCAAATCCGTTGGCTCGAAAGGCATTAAGGCACTCACATATTTTCTTTTTATCCATGCATCATCAATGTGAGTGGCCCCATGCTTTCGAAATGTTGTTGCGATGCCCTTGAGTCTTCTATACATGTCCTCATGGTTTTCACCATCCAACATGTAGAATCCCTCAGCTTCATTACTAAGGGCATCATACCTGTTTCTTCTCATGCTTTCATTTCCAACGAAAAGATCCGTAAGAGCATCCCAAGCCTCTTTAGCTGTGTTGAGATGTTCGATGTGTGGCATGTCCTTGGGACCCACACCCAGCTGAATCATGTGGAGAGCGGTGGCATTCAACTGGCTATCCATAACTTCTCTTCTCGTTAGGTTGGTTTGATCTCCAATATGAAGACCCTCTTCAATAATCCTCCACAATTCAATAGAGGAGTTGCAAACATGAGATTTCATTAGGAATTGCCATTGATTAAAGGAGGATGCAATGAGCTTGTTGGATCACCCCTATTATTTATATGAGGATGAGGGATAGGTGGGTCGGGGGAATATACGTGGCGAACCTCACTATATTCCTCCTTACCACTTCCCTTTTTGGAGGTGGAACCATTAAGTTTTTCACCTTCCACATCATCATCCTTGGATCCGGTGTTACCCTTTTCCTTAGATGATGGTGTGGGAGCCTTAGAGGAGGATGGAGATGGGGCTATGGATGATGTAAGGCGAGCAATCATTTGATTCATCTCCTCCATCTTAGCCTCAAAGGATTTCAACAAGGTTGTTTCCAATGACTTGATATCATCCATTGTGACCTTATCCACGGCCTCATTTCCATCATCCTTGGTACCCATACTACTCTTAGGCGGTTAAGCCCGAAATAAGAGTCGGGGCTCTGATACCAATTGAAATGGATCGTATGGGAACCTAGAGGGGGGGTGAATAGGTGCTACACCAATTTTTAATTCTTTTTCAATTTTAGGCTTAGCACAAAGGGTAAATTCTCTAGACAAACTATTAGGTGGAATTTCCCTATATGCAAACCTATCTACTAGCGAGTAAAGAGCAAGTGGAAGAGGAATGAGTAAACCGAAGTGAAGCACGCGGAGACACAGGATTTGTTTGACCGCAGTTCCTTCCTTGTTAAGGGAAGTACGTCTGTGTTGGAGGGGTGGGCGGTACTAAGACCACCACGCCACAAAAGGCCTCACCCTGTTCTCCGATGGATCTCGCCACAAAAGGCCTGATCCACCTTCCACTATAGGTACCCTTCGAGGCGGGCACCAGTGCCTTTACACAACTAGCGGGGCAACAACTCGACAACAACTTGGAGGCTCCCGAAATGACAACAAGCTGCCACAAGAACAAACTTATCAAATACAATAAACAAGATCTAGGTATTAACAAGAATATTAGATCAGGGATTTCTCCAAGTGAATGGAGAGGAGTTGAAGCGCTTGATTCTTGATGATGATGATGAACTTCTCCTCCTTGAATTCCACCAAAGATCAAGACCTTCGGGTGGTTGAAGTGGGAGATCGAGAATGAGAGCTCTTGCACAATGTCTGGTCAATTTCGAATGAATCAAGAGTTCTGAATGTTGGGGAAGAAGGGGTATTTATACCCCCCCCCCTTCAAAAACCAGCCGCTGCACACTTTGGGGGCCAGATTATCCGGCCCAAGTGAGGGCCGGATTATCCGGCCTGGGGAAAACACCGTCCCAGACTCGAAATATCCGGCAGAAAGTCCGACCCCTATCAGAGCGTCGCGCCGAGCTTGCCTTTGATCAACTTCTGGGGGTCGGATTATCCGGCCATATGTGAAGGCCGGATTATCCGGCCTAGGGAGGAAAAACCGCCCCAGTTCGGATTTTCCGGGAGAAAATCCGACCGGATACCGTGCGACGCGCCTTGGCCCCTTTTGCTCGAAATCTAGGGGCCGGATTATTCGGCCCGTACGACACCCGGATTATCCGGCCTGGGAAGGAAAAACCGCCCCAGTTCGGATTTTCCGGAAGAAAATCCGACCGGGTACCGAGCGACGCGCCTTGGCTTCCTTTGAGCGATGAGGTAGGCCGGATTATCCGGCCCTTGGTGGGGCGGATTATTGTTTCTTGTGAGTGCTCACATCCTCCGGTGTGAGTGCTCGAAGTTATTTCCTTTAGATTCTCCAATTTTGTCTTTTTGTTTCTTGTTTTCACTAGTTAGGTTTAATGGAAAACAACAAAAAAATTAGAGAGCTTTATAGTATTTATCTCGAGTTAGGACATGAAGTGTTTGAAGAGAAAATTAAAAAACCTATGGAACTTTATTTGCATGCTGATAGCAATGTTGTTAGTATGAATTCTTTGGACACCATTATTGCTAATTCTATGGAAAAGTCTAAGCTTTGGGAAGCTAGTTTTGATGAAAATGATCTTTTTAGTCCCCCATCTTTAGAGGAGAAAATTTGCTTTGATGATAATATACCTCCAATATATGATTATTACAATGATGAATATGATATTTTCAGTCCACCTACTATTGAGGAGAAAATTAATTATGATTACAATATGCCTCCTATATTTGATGATTATGGTGATGAGAATAATAATGATAGCTATTTTGTTGAATTTGCTCCCACCACAATTAATAAGAATGACTATGCTTATGTGGAGAGTAATAATTATTATATGCATGTGGCTCATGATAAGAATGTTTTATGTGATATTTATATTGTTAATTTTATTCATGATGCTACTGAAAGTTATTACGAGAGAGGGAAACATGGTTTTATGTATCTCAATAATATTAAGTTTCCCCTCTTTATGTTGAAAGTCTTGAAGTTGCACTTGTTTTGCTTTCTTATGCTTGTTGCTTTGTGCTTTCATGACTTGTTTCTTTACAAGATTCCTATGCATAGGAAGTGGGTTAGACTTAAATGTGTTTTGAATTTGCTTCTTGATGCTCTCTTTTACTTCAATTCATATGTCTTATGTGAGCATCTTCTCAAACTATCATGCCTAACTTAAAGGCGTTAAACAAAAGTACTTGTTGGTAGATAACCCAAGAGTTTTAGATGAGTCTTGGAAGTTATTACTTCAGTAATAACCGCTCCTTATCCTTTTTATTTGCTTTTTGTGCCAAGAGTAACCTCTAATGAGAGAGAAGTAATGATTGGGAAAGTTGTTGTCCCGAAACAGATTTTTGTGCTTCACCGTAAAAATTCGTGTAAAATCTCTGTATTTCCTTTTGAGGCGTGAATTTTTGTGCTTCTGCCTCAGATTGTTATCTAACTTTCGTTATTTCAACACTTTTTGATTTGAGCAACAGAAGGTCTTCGTAAAAATTCGTCTTTACCTGCTGGTCTGTTTTGACAGATTTCTGCCATTTTCTGCATTTGCTTCTTGTTGGTTCGTTTTTGAGTTCTTTTAGGGAATTGAGCTTTTTGAGGGAAGTGCTACAGTATATAGTGTTCTAATAGAAGTTTTATTGGCGTTAGAACTGAACCAAAAGACTTATTATCTTGAGTGTACTAATGTTGCTAATAAAGATTGTGTGAAGTTTTGTATGAAGGAAAAATTTCAGGTGTATGGAAGGAATGAGTAATGAGATGAAGAATGGACTAAAGCTCAAGCTTGGGGATGCCACGCGTGTCACCCCAAGAAATATCCAAGAAGTACAAGCGTCAAAGCTTGGGGATGCCTAAGGCATCCCTTTCTTCATCAATAAAAATCCCAGGTTTCTTCTAAACGCTTCATTTTTATTGTTTCATGCACAATTATTTTGTTCTTGGAGCGTCTTCTTTTTCGTTTTTGTTTTGGTTTTTTGTTTGCTTGGTTTTCTTAGTTTGCTGAATAAATTGGTTGGACCCCCTCTTTCATACATTGGTTTTCAAATAGTTTGATTTGGATTGGAAAAGAGTAGGAAAGTTCATGCTTAAGTGGTAAAGAGAGCTTGTTTTTGACTGTGGCCTATGCTTTGTCATGCCATGCTTGATATTGATTTGGCTTTATGCTTAGTATTATTTGTTGTAGCATGACTTGTTATAAACAATTGAGATTGCTTAATGTGCCTTTGAAGAATCATGCGTTGTTTTAGCATATTAAAGCATAGTATAGTGGTATTCTCCTTTGATGCTTTATTTGGGTTGACTTGGCACATGCTCACACCATGTTATGACTATCTCAAGTCACCATAGCCTTTATGATCCTTTAGTTTTCAACTTGTAGTATCACTTTATGCTTTGATCAATGATGTTTTGTCGCTCTGCATGATTATGGCCATTATTGCTCTCTTAGTTTGTCGCTCCTAGTCTTTTGCTAGCCTCCACAACAAAGTATGAGTTCCACTCATGCATCCAACTCCCTAAACCAAGTTATACCAAAGAGTCCACCATACCTATCTATTAGCATTTGTAATTCCAAGTATATTCATGTTTTTGTTTACCTTCCAAATTAAACTTGTTATGAGAAAACTAGTGATTAAAGCTCTCACGAACTTGATGGCACACTTTACTTTTCTTGCCCTTAATAAACTTGAACCATTGTGTCGTCTATGTTATATATGCTTGCACTTATTTGTTGGGGATTAGCAGAACCATGCTGTCATGGGGAACGCTTTCAACATTGCACGGGTACTTTGTACCTAGTTGATATCATGCTCTTTTGTATATGGATGTCGTCGGTGTGAAATGAAAGGGGAGCTTGTAAGTCCATGGAGTTATGTATATGTGTTAGAGAAACGCCTGGGCCGTTGGTCTAATCCATGCTGACATGGTGGAAACCTGTAGTGTAACCATAATGAGCTGTCTATGAAGCATTCTTCTTATAAAAAAGAGTCCTATATTGAGAAAAAATAGAAAAAGAAAAAAAAAGATTATGAAAAGAGGAAATAGAGAAAAAAGCACCATATTCCCATGGTAAATAAGAAGATTGTTGAGATGCTCGTTGTCTGCTTGCCTTATCATTTTGATATGGGGATTCTTCCGTATTATCGGGCAAGGGGTACCCCGTTGGCGGTTCTCTATGATACACATATACTTACGATGACAAGAACTTACCGGTGACTAAACTTGAGTAGCATGAGGAGCGGCCCTCGTATTCAAGGGACATGAGATTTCTGACTTATACTTCGTCAAGCATGTACACCATAGTTTGTTAACTTTAACCTTAATCACTTCAAGATGCTTATGATAGGGCAATGAGAGCTGAAAGCTAATAAGTACCATAATTTTTGGAAGCTCTTTATGAGACTTGAATCCCTACTTCCTTCTATGAAGGCCTTTCTTCCACCATTATATTGAGTCTCCACCTTCTACCTTTATGCACCTACTTTGATAGCATAGTGGCCATTCTTAGTTCTATGTGCATTGTCCCAAGACTAGTTGATTGATGCATAATTTGATATTGTTTGTTTTAAACTATTGTATCTAGTCACTCTTATAAACTTTGAAGGTGTCTTATGCATTTATATTTGCTACTCTATGAGGGACAAGCTGAATGCCACTATGCTATGTTTTCTTTATGTGAAACAAACAAACGTCTGGCAAAGCATTGTTATTCATGAATCTTTTGTTTGTGCCTTTTCATGTTGCATCATAGTTTCTTTGTCTTATTGCTAGAACTTTTTGATGGTGCATGTCACCTCAAAAATTATTCTTTCTTTTTATCACTTACCTACTCGAGGACGAGCGGGAGTTAAGCTTGGGGATGTTGATACATTGCACATGTATCTATAATTTTTGATGTTCCATGCTTGGTTTTATCTACTTTCTTGTGTTTTGTTCCAACTTTGGAGTACTTTTCATATGATTTCTTGGACTAACCTATTAACAAGATGCCACAGTGCCAGTTGCCTATTTTCTGCTGTTTTTGGTTCTAGGAAGTCAGAAAATGAATATTCTCGCAATTGGACGGGACAAAAGCCAAAGTTCCTATTTTACCGGAAGACTCACGGAGCCAGAAGGAGAGTCGGAGAGGGGCCATAGGGTGTCCAACCACCCCATGGCACAGGTCCACCTAGGCCGCGCCAGGGCATGGTGTGGGCCCCCTGGCCGGCCACCGACCTTGCCTCCTTCGCCTATAAGAGCCTCCCGATACCAAAACCCTAAATAGTCTACCAGAAATCCAAGAAAAGTTCATGGCCTTGCCACCGAAGGGAGATTGGGATAGAAAGTCTCTGTTAAGCACCTCCGGACGGGAAGTGCCCTGAGCCATCCCCATCGATCCCCACCGCCATCTCCATCACCATTGCTGATTACCATGATGAGGAGGGAGTAGTTCTCTCTTGAGGCTAAGGGTTCTACCGGTAGCTATGTGTTCATCTCTCTCTCTCTCTATGCATGATCTTATTAAGATCATGAGCTTGTAATCTATAGATCTACCTTGCTACTCAAGTGCTTTAATAGATCTCTGCTCTCCCCATGTGTGTGAAAGTGACAGCGTGCACACCATGGTGGCACTTAGGCTAGAGATTACAAATACTTGTTATGAGTTATATTTGGAGTTGGATGTCTTTATGAAATTGTGGTGTTTGGTGGACTCATCTAGTGCTCAAGGTGACAGTGTGGGGTTTTCTAGATGGGAAAGACTTACTTTGAGGTGTGCTGTTATAGCCCTACCGTTGATTAGAGTGTCCAACCGGAGAGTAGTTAAGAGTAGTATCATAAAGAGAATATATTTATATGAAAGTGTTCACTAGTGAAAGTATGATCCCTAGGCCTTGTTTCTAAGCATTGATACACCGTTTGCAACTAGATCTGTTACATGTTTGCTTGCTTCCATCTTTATTTCAGTTTGCCTTTAGTCTTTTCCACGCCACCAAGCTATTCTCTATCACCGTTACCACTTATAATTATCCATACCACTTGTATTTCACTATCTCTTCGCCGAACTAGTGCACCTATACACCTGACAAGTGTATTGGGTGTGTTGGGGACACAAGAGACTTCTTGTATCTTAATTGCAGGGTTGCTTGAGAGGGGATACCTTTGACCACTTCCTCCCTGAGTTCGATAAACCTTGGGTGATCCACTTAAGGGAAAACTTGCTGCTGTTCTACAAACCTCTGCACTTGGAGGCCCAACAACTGTCTACAAGAATAGAAGTGCGTAGACATCACAGATCGCCCAGATGGCTCTCAACAACCAAGGGCATGGAAATCAGGATCACCATGGATCCAAACTCAAAAAAATTCAGAATACCAATCCTCCAATCTTCAACCAATCTGAAAACCCATTAGATGATGATGACTGGTTGCAGACGATGGAAAACAACCTCGAAGTTGCAGGAGTTGATGAAAACGAGAAAGTTCTCTTCGCCACCCACTATCTGGTGGGAGATGCAAGAGCTTGGTGGAATAGTATCCGCAATATGAACCATGGTCAAGCGATGACATGGGAAGCATTCAAAGTCAAGTTCAGCCGCACCCACGTGCCGCAGGGTCTAGTCAACCGAATGATAGATGAGTTCCGGGAATTGAAGCAAGGAAGAATGACTGTGGTGGAGTACCGTGAAAGATTCCTATCACTTGCCAGATATGCACCTGATGAGATCAACATGGAGGCCAAGAAGAAGGAGAGATTCCTGAACGGACTGCATGATGAGATGCAGACTGTCCTCGTCAACATCCGTTTTCAGGATCTCAAAGAGCTAGTCGACTCTGCCATTCAGATGGAAGGGAAGATTAATCAGGCAAACGACAACCGCAAACGTCGTATGATGCAGCAATCAGGATCTAGCAGTCACCAGAAGTACCGTCCCAACCCCTCACCAGGATATGCACCAAGGAACAACTGACCCCCAATGTCTCGCCCAAGCTACCCCAACCGTAGCAGAGGCAATGTGAAGTCCAGAGGAAACCATCACAACTCCGGCAACGCCAACAATTTCAACCGTGCACCTCCCAAGATCAACAACAACAACACTGCACCTAGAACTGGCATCAATGTTGTGCCTATCGCAGCCAAGGACAAGTCCCAAATCACTTGTTTCGAGTGTGGAGTGAAGGGTCACTACTCCAATGAGTGTCCCAAGAAGACTGCCGCCAATGCCACTGTGAATGCCCCAGCTCAACAACAGCGTCGTGTTCAACCAGGAAGAAGGTTTGCCCCAGGGAACCCTCACAACCGCAACGGTCGTCTCTTCCACATGAACGCAGAAGAAGCCCAAGAAGCGCCAGATGTAGTGTTGGGTATGTTTTCTGTCAACTCAGTTTTAGCAAGAGTATTGTTTGATTCGGGAGCATCACATTCATTTGTCACCGAAGAATTCGCATGCACTAGTAAGATTCACCCAACCAACCTGAAGCATGTCATGATAGTTCAAATCCCCGGTTCAACTACAAAAGCTAGAAAAATTTGCAAAGTTGTGCCTATCAGAATACATGGGATAGATTTTTATGCCAACCTAATAGTAGTTGGAACCAAAGGATTGGAAGTAGTACTAGGTATGGACTGGATGTCAAGGCATAAAGGACTGATAGATTGTGCTAAGAAAGCCATCACCATGACCAGTAGTTCTGGAGTCACAGTAGAGCATATATATGAAACCTTACCTCGCCAATTCAAGTGCAACAAGAGTCTAGACCTACCCACCATAGACCAAGTAAGAGTAGTCTGTGAATACCCCGACGTATTCCCAGATGAATTGCCAGGTATGCCCCCGGATAGGGATATTGAGTTCATTATCGAACTAATCCCCGGAACCGGACCCATAGCCCAGAGGCCCTATAGCATGAACCCCACAGAGTTAGTTGAGTTGAAGAAGCACTTAGATGCCATGTTATCAACAGGCTTGATTCAACCAAGCGCATCGCCATGGAGATCACCAGTGTTATTCGTCGATAAGAAAGATGGAGGCAATCGTCTGCGTACAGATTACAGAAAGTTGAATGACGTCACCATCAAGAACAAGTACCCCTTTCCAAAGATAGAGGATCTATTTGATCAATTGACTGGAGCCCAGGTATTCTCAAAGATTGATCTTAGGACTGGTTATCACCAACTTAAGATTCGTGCAACGGATATTCCGAAGACCGCCTTTACTACTCGCTATGGTTTATACGAGTATACGGTTATGTCTTTTGGATTAACCAATTCCCCTGCTTATTTCATGAATCTCATGAATAAGATCTTTATGAATTTCTAAGATAAGTTTGTAGTTGTGTTTATCGACGACATCCTTATCTACTCCAAGTCAGAAGAAGAACATGAGAAACATCTGAGAATCATCCTAGAAACCCTGAGAGAGCATCAGTTATATGCCAAGTTCAGCAAGTGTGAGTTTTGGCTGAAAGAAGTAGGATTCCTAGGACATATTGTGTCTGCCGGAGGAGTCTCTGTTGATCCCGCCAAGATCAAAGATGTCGAAGAATGGGAAGCCCCAACCACTCAAACCCAAGTCCGTGCATTTCTCGGATTAGCGGGATACTACCGCAAGTTCGTAGAAGGATTCTCAAGCATAGCCCGACCCATGACCCAATTGTTAAAGAAGGACAAGAAGTTTGAATGGACATACAAATGTGAAGCCGCCAGGAGTCAAGAAGAGATTGATATCAGCCCCAATATTGATCATGCCAGACATCAAGAAGCCATTTGATGTATATTGTGATGCATCCAAGATTGGTCTAGGATGTGTATTGATGCAAGAGGCAAAGTCATCGCGATTCTCCTCGCCAACCAAGCAAAGATGAGCAGAACTATCCGACCCATGATCTTGAATTAGCAGCCATAGTTTTGGCATTGAAGACATGGCATCATTATTTGATGGGTAATCGCTGTGAGATTTACTCAGATCACAAGAGTTTAAAGTATATCTTCACTCAGAAGGAGCTGAATATGAGGCAAAGGAGATGGATAGAGTTAATCAAGGATTATGACCTTGACATTCACTATCACCCCGGCAAAGCCAATGTGGTAGCGGATGCTCTTAGCAGATTGCCGTGTAGGCTAAACACCATGATCAAGGAGAAGCGACCAAGTTTGTATGAGGAGTTGGAGCAGTTCAGAACTGAATTGGTTAGCAAAGGATTCTTAGCTAGCATTGAACTTCAACCCACTTTGATTAGCCAAATCAAGGAAGCCCACAAGGGGAATGAAAGTATCGATGGAATCAAACATCGTATTGGTACAGGAAAGGTACTTGGATTCACCGAAGACGAAGAAGGAGTACTGTGGTACAAAGGACGTATCTGTGTGCCAGCAGATTTGGAACTGAAGCAAGTTATCATGAAGGAAGCTCATGATACTCTTTATTCTATCCACCCTGGAGGAACGAAGATGTATCAAGATTTGAAAGAGCAATTTTGGTGGCACAAGATGGAGAGAGAAATCGGAAGCTACATCGCCAAGTGTGACATCTGTCAAAGAGTCAAAGCAGAACATCAGAGACCTGCAGGAATGTTGCAACCATTGCAGATTCCGGAATGGAAATGGGATTCCGTCGGAATGGACTTTATCACCAGTTGACCTACTTCTAGTAGGGGAAATGTCTTAATCTGGGTCATCGTTGATAGACTGTCCAAGGTAGCCCACATCATACCTGTCAAGACTACCTACCAGAGTGCGAAACTAGAAGAACTATACATTGCTAGGATTTTTAGTCTGCATGGAACCCCCAAGACCATAGTATCAGATCGAGGAACCTAGTTTACCTCGAGATTTTGGCAGAAAGTTCAGGAAGGATTAGGCACCAAGTTGAACTTCAGCACTGTGTATCACTTGCAAACAGATGGACAGACTGAGAGAGTCAACCATATCCTAGAGGATATGCTTAGAGCTTGTGTGTTGGAATATGGATCAAAATGGGAAGACTGCCTGCCTTTCGCAGAATTCTCATATAACAACAGTTATCAAGCTAGTTTGCAGATGGCACCATTTGAATTCCTATACGCAAGGAAGTGTCGTACCCCTTTGAATTGGTCGCAAGCAGGAGAGAGTCAGATGTTTGGACCCGACATTCTCCGAGAAGCCGAAGAGAAAGTTCACAAAGTCCGTGAGCACCTAAAGACCGCCCAGTCCAGACAGAAGAGTTA
The DNA here is from genome assembly GCA_023614405.1 of Avena insularis. Classification (NCBI taxonomy): domain Eukaryota; kingdom Viridiplantae; phylum Streptophyta; class Magnoliopsida; order Poales; family Poaceae; genus Avena; species Avena insularis. The sequence goes on along the minus strand of CM042686.1, from coordinate 477,985,477 downwards.
TTCTGACAAGAGAAGGAGAGACCTGACTTTCAATGTCGGAGATTTTGTATATCTCAAGGTTTCACCATTGAAAGCTTGACCAAACGCTTTAGTCTGAAAGGAAAGTTAGCCCCCAGATATATCGGGCCCTTCAAAATTCTGAACCGTCGGGGAGAAGTATCTTATCAACTAGAACTGCCTGAAGAGATGTCAGCCATCCACAATGTGTTCCATATCTCGTTACTTCGCAAATGCTTGGAAGTGCCCGAGAAGACTGAAGTTTTCAAGAACATCGATCACAGAGCTATGGAGATCAACAATGACCTGACCTATCGGGAAGTGCCCATCCGTATCTTAGAAGAAGCCTACAGAACCACTAGGACCAGGAGCATCAAGTTTCTCAAGATTCAGTGGAGAAACCATACCGAGGAGGAAACCACTTGGGAGCGCGAAGATTACATTAGGACAGAGTTCCCAAATCTCTTTAGTTCCTAGTTTTCTTTGTAAATCTCGGGACGAGATTTTGTTTAAGGGAGAAGGTTTGTAACATCCCAAAACTTTAATCCAAGCTTATTAAGATACAAATCATCAAAATTAGGGTTAACAAAAACTTTTCCATTTAAAAATATGAAAGCATTCATGTGTAGGTGCATTTGAATTAGGATTTGATTTAAATTGCCATGGTTTTGTGATCCATTGCTTGTAAAATGTTTCTTAGGTGAAATAAACATCATCTAAATCATTCCCAAACTTTTCCCAAAGAAAAACAACTCAAAATGAATAATTGAAGTGAATGGTCATTTTGGCCAAATTAACTATCATGCCTACTTTGGCTATTCCTAGTACTCGGAACTTAACAGAAACAAATGTGGATCTTTGCACCCCTTTCTAGTACACATAATGAGGTACCAAGGCCCACTTTGTGATCTGCCAAAAACTTTCAAACACTATATTTAAAAGGCATTGGAAAATTGAATCTATTTCATATGGGAAGATCCCACTATTTCAAAAACCACTCAAATAAACTCAATTTTCAAAACCCAAGCACCCACAGAGTCTCAAGCTTAGTACTAGCACACCCACCAAAAATCTTTGCAAAATTCAAAAATAATTTTCTTGCGGCCATTTCATCAAACACTTGGCAGGCAAGAACCTAACTCTAAACCTAGCTTACTGTTCTGCATAGGGTTTTTCCCCCAAATGATCTCCATTTAATCTCTTTGTCCCCTCATGATTGATGACCCACAAGTATAGGGGTGTATCGCAGTATTTTCGAGGGAAGTGAAACCCAATTTATTTATTCGACACAAGGGGAGCCAAAGAATATTTATAAGCCTTAACAACTGAGTTGTCAATTCAGCTGCACCTGGAAACAATCTTGCTCACAGCAGTTTATCAGTAGAAACAGTTTTGTAGTAGGAATAATAAAGTAATAGCTGTAGTAAAGCAAAGACAGTAGTAACAAAAGCAAGAAATTGGGATTCGAAAAGTGTAGGCATAGGGATGGATGGACGGGCGTTGCATGGATAAGACAATCCACATAGCAATCAGAACATAGGGCAATTGCAGATAAATAAGATAAAGAATCCAAGTACTAGACAATCCTAGGTATGTGTTCCATATATAGTCATACGTGCTCGCAATGAGAACTTGCACAACATCTTTTGTCTTGCCAGCCCGTTTGCAGCGGGGCCTCTAGGGAACTACTGGCAATTAAGGTGCTCCTTTTAATAGAGCACCGGAGCAAAGCATTAACACTCCGTGAACACATGTGATCCTCACATCAAAGCCTTTCCCTTCCGGTTATCCCGATTTCTGTCACTTTGGGGCCATAGGTTCCAGACAATGACGTGTGTATACAACTTGCAGATAAGACCCAAAACAATACTATCATAATGAATCAATAACACGTTCAGATCTAAAATCATGGCACTCGGGCCCTAGTGACAAGCATTAAGCACAACAAGTCGCAACAAAGTCATAAAGCACTAATAAAAGATACTAGGCACCATGCCCTAACAATCTGATGCCATTACATGAACAATCTCATCCAATCCCTACCATCCCCATAGCCTACAGCGGGGGATTACTCACTCATAGATGGAGGAAACATGGATGGTCGATGAAGATGATGGTGGAGATCGATGGAGATGTCTCTGGGCATTTCGTCCCCCCTAGGGTGGAATGAGACTTTCTGTCCCTGAATCTCCCTTCGTGGCGGCAAGAAGGAACTTTCGTGGAAAACGCCGAACCCCCGTAGTTTTTAGGTCAAGGATTCTTATAGGCGAAGAGGGAGACCGAGGGGTGACTGGACCACCACACCATGCCCTGTGCGGCCAGCCCAGCCGCACAGGGGTGTGGCCAGCCCCTGGCCCTCCTCCATCTCGTATTCTGGCTCCTAGAGTCTTTTGGAAAAATAGGCACTTTGGCTTTTGTCCCGTCCAATTCTGAGAATATTCATTTTCTGACTTTCCTGGAACCAAAAACAGCAGAAAACAGGCAGCTGGCACTATGGCTCTTGTTAATAGGTTAGTCCAAGAAATCATATGAAAAGTACTCCAAAGTGTGGACAAAACACAAGAAAGTGGATAAAACCAAGCATGGAGCATCAAAAATTGTAGATACATTTGCAATGTATCAACATCCCCAAGCTTAACTCCTGCTCGTCCTCGAGTAGGTAAGTGATAAAAAGAAAGAATAATTTTTGAGGTGACATGCACCATCAAAGACTTGATCAAAATATTTGTAAAACATTCAAAGCTGGGATCATAGTACTTCAATCATAACATGAAAGACAAAGCTCTAGCAATAAGACAAAGAAACTATGATGCAACATGAAAAGGCACAAACAAAAGATTCATGAATAACAATGCTTTGCAAGACGTTTGTTTGTTTCACATAAAGAAAACATAGCAAAGTGGCACTCAGCTTGTCCCTCATAGAGTAGCAAACATAAATGCATAGGACACCTTCAAAGTTTACAAGAGTGACTAGATACAAATAGTTTAAAACAAGCAATATCAAGGTATGCATCAATCAACAAGTCTTGGGACAATGCACATAGAACTAAGAATGGCCACTATGCTCTCAAGAAAGTGCTCATAGAATGTGTGGAGACTCAACAAGGAAATGAACAGGTTTTGAAAAGTTTGAAAGGCTTCCAAATGCTGAAAGTATGGTACTCATTAGCTTTGAGCTCTCATTGCCCCTATCATAAGCATCTTTAAATGGTTAAGGTTAAAGTGACACAACTAAGAGGATATGCTTAACAATTTATAAATCGAAGTCTCATGCCTCTTACTTACGAAGACCGATCCTCATGCTACTCAACTTCAGTCACAAGTAAGCTCTTGTCATTGTAAGTATATACGTATCATAGAGAACCGCCAACGGGGTACCCCTTGCACATGATACATGAGCTATCCCATAATCAAAATGACAAGGCAAGCAGACAATGAGCATCTCATCGATCTTTTTATTTACTATGTGCATAGATTTTTATTGAGGATGCTTCATAGAATGCTCATTATGGTTATGCTGCAAGTTTCCACCATGATTAGGAATGGCTTAGGCTAGCGGCCCAGGCGTTTCTCTAACATACATACAAAATCCATGATCTTACAAGTTCCACTTTTATTTCACAACGTCGGGATCCATAAGCAAAACAACATGATATCAACGAGGTACTAAGTACCAGTGCAATGTTGAAAGCGTTCCCCATGAAACATGGTTCTGCTAACTTCAATTTATAAAGCGCAAGCATGTACGCAACAAACAAGGACGCAATGGTTCAGGTTTATTAGATGTAAGAAAATAAAGTGTGCCATCAAGTTCGTGAGAGCTTTACTAACTAACTTTCTCATAACAAGCAAACATTTTATTCGGAAGAAAACAAGGCATATTGAATATGCACGGAAGTAGCAAATGATGCTAATAGGTAGGTATGGTGGACACTTTGGCAATATTTGGTTTTAGGGAGTTGGAAACATGAGTACAACATACTCAGTGAAAGTGAAGGCTAGCAAATAGAAAGGGAGCGACAAACGAGAGAGCAATAATGGCCATAATCATGCAGAGCGACAAAACATCATTGATCAAAGCATAAAGTGATACTACAAGTTGAAAACTAAAGGATCATAAAGGCTTATGGTGACTAGGGATAGTCATAACATGGTGTGAACATGTGCCAAGTCAACCCAAATAAAGCATCAAAGGAGAATACCACAATACTATGTTTTAATATGCTAAAACAACGCATGATTCATCCAAGGCACATTAAGCAATCTCAATTGTTTATAACAAGTCATGCTACAGCAAAGATTACTAAGCATAAAGCCAAAACAATATCAAGCATGGCATGACAAATCATAGGCCACAGTCAAAAACAAGCTCTCTTTACCACTCAAGCATGAGCTTTCCTACTCTTTTCCAAACCAAACCAAACCAAACCAAACTATTTGAACACCAATATATGAAAGAGGAGGTCCAACCAATTTATTCATCAAACTAAGGAAACCACGCAAACTAAAAACCAAAACGAAAACGAAAAAGAAGACGCTCCAAGAACAACACAACTGTGCATGAAACAATAAAAATGAAGCGTTTGGAAGAAACCTGAGATTTTTATTGATGAAGAAGGGGATGCCTTAGGCATCCCCAAGCTTTGACGCTTGTACTTCTTGGATATTTCTTGGGGTGACACGCGGGGCATCCCCAAGCTTGAGCTTTAGTCCATCCTTCATCTCATTACTCATTCCTTCCATACACCTGAAATTTTTCCTTCATACAAAACTTCACACAATCTTTATTAGCAACATTAGTGCACTCAAGATAAATAAGTCTTAAGGTTAAGTTCTAACACCAAATAAACTTCCATTAGAACACTAGCTACTGTAGCACTTCCCTTAAAAAGCTCAATTCCCCAAAAGAACTCAAAAAGGAACCAACAAGAAGCAAATGCAGAAAATGACAGAAATCTGCCAAAACAGACCAGCAGGTAAAGACGAATTTTTTCGAAGACCTTATGTTGCTCAACTCAAAAAGTGTTGAACTAACGAAAGTTAAATAACAACCTGGGGCAGCAGCACAAAAATTCACGCCTCAAAAAGACGTTCAGAGATTTTACACGAAATTTATGGTGAAGCACAGAAATCTGTTTTGGGACAACAACTTTCCCAATCATTACTTCTCTCTCATTAGAGGTTACTCTTGGCACAAAAAGCAAATAAAAAGGATAAGGAGCGGTTATTACTAAAGTAATAACTTCCAAGACTCATCTAAAACTTTTGGGTTACCTCCAAATAAGTACTTTTCTTTAACGCCTTTAAGTTAGGCATAAGCAAAAACTAAAATGGATAGAATAGAAGTAAGCGGAGATAATCATGGTGAAAACATTGTTTTGTTCAATGAAATCCTTTTGTTAACAAGGTTGATCAGGTCTTGTTACCAAAACAATTTCATATGAGACAAAACTTTGTATTCCTCTTATGATTATGTTACCTCAACCTTGATAGCAATGGTCCCAATCATAATAGTTTCAAATTTTTCTCTTGGTATGAGACAATATATTTCTCCAACTTGAATGCCCTCAACATGTTCACTTGAATTTAAACCATAAGTCCTATCAATCTTCTTGGGGAAATAGACAGTATGTTCCTTGTCATTAACATTGAAGGTCACCTTTCCTTGATTAAAATTAATAACAACTCCTGCAGTGTTTAAGAAAAGGTCTCCCAAGAATAATAGACATATTATCATCTTCAGGCATAAAAGTTTGAGAGAATGCTCTTATAAGAAATATGAAGTGAAGTAAAAGAGAGCATCAAGAAGCAAATTCAAAACACATTTAAGTCTAACCCACTTCCTATGCATAGGAATCATGTATGCAAATAAATTTGCAAAGAACAAAGTGACAGGCATAGGAAGATAAAACAAGAGTAACTTCAAAACTTTCAGCACGTAGAGAGGTGTTTTAATACCATGAAAACTTCTACAACAATATTTTCCTCTTTCATAATAATTTTCAGTAGCCTCATGAATAAACTCAACAATATAACTATCACATAAAGCATGCTCTTCATGGTCTACAAGCACTAGAGCTTTATTATAAACATTTTCAAAAGAAACCTCGGGAACATAACATTCATCCTCCTTTAGTAAGCATGGAGGACAATCAAATAATGTAAGGGATAAAGAGTTACTCTCATTAGAACGTAGGCATGGGTAGCTAATCCATTCTTCCTCCTTTTGTTCATCACTCTCCTCCTCTTTTTCATCTAATGAGATTTCAGGTTCATCAATTTCTTCTTCCATAGGAGCCTGCAAGGCATTAGTCTCTTCCATTTGTGGAGAGCATCTATTAAAATACTCAAGAATAGGGCCATTTTCATCCTTGTAATTATTAAAGCAAAATTTAAGTATACCATAAACCTCATATTTGTAAGGTGAATCATCAATATTTTCAAGCAAACTAGCAAGTTCAAAAGCACCCTTCCAAGCAATAAATTCTTCAATTTGTTCTGCATCATAAAAGTCATAAATTCCTTTAGCATAGGAAGATATGGTATCATTATCATTATACTCACACTGAAAAGGGAGGTGTTTATACCTCTTTCTGCAACGAGATTCATCACAGCAATAAGTAACATTATAAGTAGAGCACACGTTTCTAGCAATGGTATACAATCTATCAATTTGTTCCCATAAGTGTTTCCCTTTTTGTGACAAGCGGTGTTCCTTATAATAATATTTTTGATCTTCCGTGAACCCACCTTGCCAATAAGCTTCAGTTTCAAAGAAACCAACCATTGACAACAAGCATGACAAAGCAAGACAATAACAGACCAACGAAAACAACAACTAGAGTAGAAACTACTTTTTTTGTATTTTTGATAAAGAAACAAGCAAACAAGGAGAAAATAAACTTAGCTTGAACAATAGTGAATCCAAGTGGACTTGATAAATAAAGCTACGCTCCCCGGCAACGGCGCCAGAAAATAGTCTTGATGACCCACAAGTATAGGGGGTGTATCACAGTATTTTCGAGGGAAGTGAAACCCAATTTATTGATTCGACACAAGGGGAGCCAAAGAATATTTATAAGCCTTAACAACTGAGTTGTCAATTCAGCTACACCTGGAAACAATCTTGCTCACAGCAGTTTATCAGTAGCAACGGTTTTGTAGTAGGAATTGTAAAGTAACAACAGTAGTAAAGCAAAGACAGTAGTAACAAAAGCAAGAACAAGGATTCGAAAAGTGCGGTAGGCATAGGGATGGATGGAGGAGTGTTGCATGGACAAGACAATCCACATAGCAATCAGAACATAGGGCAATTGCAGATAAATAAGATAAAGCATCCAAGTACTAGACAATCCTAGGCATGTGTTCCATATATAGTCATACGTGCTCGCAATGAGAACTTGCGCAACATCTTTTGTCCTGCCAGCCCGTTTGCAGCGGGGCCTCTAGGGAACTACTGGCAATTAAGGTGCTCCTTTTAATAGAGCACCAGAGCAAAGCATTAACACTCCATGAACACATGTGATCCTCACATCAAAGCCTTTCCCTTCCGGTTATCCCGATTTCATCGCCACTGGGCCATAGGTTCTGGACAACGACGTGTGTATACAACTTGCAGATAAGACCCAAAACAATACTATCATAATGAATCAATAACATGTTCAGATCTGAAATCATGGCACTCGGGCCCTAGTGACAAGCATTAAGCACAACAAGTCGCAACAAAGTCATAAAGCACTAATAAAATATACTAGGCACCATGCCCTAACAATTTGATGCCATTACATGAACAATCTCATCCAATCCCTACCATCCCCATAGCCTACAACGGGGGATTACTCACTCATAGATGGAGGAAACATGGATGGTCGATGAAGATGATGGTGGAGATCGATGGAGATGGCTCCGAGCGCACTTCCCCGTCCCGACAGGGTGCCGGAACAGAGACTTTCTGTCCCCCGAATCTCCCCTTCGGTGGCGGCAGCACGGCGGCGCAGCGGAGTTTTTAGGTCAGAAGGCTTCTTATAGGCGAAGAGGGAGACCGAGGAGGTGCCTGGGGCCACCACACCATGGCCAGGCCTAGCCCGCGCCTGGGGGGTGTGGCCAGCCCCTGGCCCTCCTCCATCTCGTATTCTGGCTCCTGGAGTCTTCTGGAAAAATAGGCACTTTGGCTTTTGTCCCGTCCAATTCCAAGAATATTCATTTTCTGACTTTCCTGGAACCAAAAACAGCAGAAAACAGGCAGCTGGCACTGTAGCTCTTGTTAATAGGCTAGTCCAAGAAATCATATGAAAAGTACTCCAAAGTGTGGACAAAACACAAGAAAGTGGATAAAACTAAGCATGGAGCATCAAAAATTATAGATACATTTGCAATGTATCAATGATCTAACCATGCCTTTAGCACCCATCCCCTACTCCCCTAGTGGCATTGCCATGACATGCCGAGCATCAACTCGCCGGCCGACCATTCCCTCACCCCATTAGACCACCTCCCCCTCTCTCGCCATGTCTAGGAGGTACCAAAGACCACCCGCCCATCGTCCCCTCCCGAGCCAGGCCCAGCCGTGGACCACCGAGGAAACCCCGCGCCTAGTACCACCGTGCCATGCCGAGCACGCGCCAGAGCGCTGCACCCGGCACGCGTGCACAAGCCGCCGCTCGACCGCAGCCCGCGCCCACCGCTTCGCCATGACCCAGGGAACACGCCGGACATGCCCGTTCGCCGCCGTGGACACCGCCATCTTTGCCGCTCAGAGCGCCAGCTGCTCCCGACCGGATACCACCGCACCTAAGTCAGCATTAAGTTCCTAGAGCACAGCCAGGAGACCGCCCGTCGATCGCCACCCTCAGCCATGCCGCTAGCCGCCCGTAGCCATGTCGCCCCCGTCGCCTGCCCAACCCTCTCGGTCTCGCCGTCGAGCCTATAAAAGGCGGGCACCCCCAGCCATTTGAAGCACACCACTCCACTCCCCTCACCCCACTGATCATCCCACACCACTAGTTGGAGCAAGGGGAGCAGCAGCTCGCCAGAACTGCACCGGAGCAGGCCGCCTCTAGAGGAGAAGGGCGCCGCTGATTGCGACCACCCCCGGAGCTGCCTCAACCGTCCCTGAGCTCGCCGTCGACCACCAGACCGTTTGCCCGCCTCGCCGTCGTTGCTGGAGCCCTGGTACGCCCCCTATGCACCCCCCCACTGAGCCGCTAGGGTTTGAGCTCGCCGGCAACAGGTCCGTCGTCGACGACGATCCCCAGCGGTTGATCCCCACTCTAATCTAACGTCCCACATTGCCCCGTACCGCTTCGCACGTTATGAGTCGCTAACTGGTGGACCCCCCTATTAGTTGAGCCCCACGTCGTGGAGTGACACTGGGTCGGCCCGTTAGAATTTCCCGCGCGACCCAGTTAGTTTGAATTAGGATTTTCCTATTTAGTTTAAACTTAGTTCTGTCTCTGATTTTGAAAATCAATTCAGAGAGATTTACAACTCCAAATTGCATGAAACCAATTTTGTCTGAAAGGTATTGAAATGATCTATCCAAGCCCGTTGGATTTAATTCAATTAGAGTTATAGATCTCTCCTAGTAAAAATAATAAAACAGAAGCATTTCTACCTTGCAACATTTTTATAAAATCAACCAAGTTAGCTTTTGAGTTGATTCCAACTCTCAAAAATCACATTTCATCATACCTATCTGAATATGTAATAATATCAAAGTTTACATGCAGTGACTTTGGACTAGTACCAAAATAATGCTATATAGGCATTTCTAGTCACTTTAAATCATTAAATAATGAACTTAAACCAAAGTAATTTGTATCCAACCCTTAAATTACATTCCCACATGTTAGAATATGTGGTGATGACATATGTCCACATGATCCCATATTTTTAGTGGTGAATATTAAATCTTAGTTAATTTTTCAATGAGTAGAAATTACTTTTCTAAAATAAAAAGGAGGAAACTATGGAATAAAACTTGTGATGCTTGTGATGATAGATCATCAATTGTGTGCCTTAGAGTACTAATTAGACTAGTTAAGTATTGTTTGGTGATTATGTACTCCGTATGTATTTATAGAAGATAGTATCGACCAAGCTTACGAGGAGGAGGAGTTCTACCAAGAAGGAGAAGAAGAAAACTTCAACCACTGCACCAACCAAGGCAAGCTAACACTTGCAAGTATAATGCTTAGCAAGCTAGGATTGAACTAGATGGTTTAGCAAAGATGCTTTAGGCATGCTTGAGTTATACTACCTTGACTATTATTTCATCCAAGTCTTAGTTTCAAGCTTTACTTCGTTTACTTTACCCAAAGTTCTTTACTTGTTTTGAAGGTAGCATAAAGAGTATAAAATTTGACCTATTTCGAACCCTTTAGATGTCATTCTATGGCATGAGATTGATCCCACCATTTTCCACCTTAGTGAACACTCTTAACTTAGTAGTTTAGAGTAGATCAAAAACTTGAGTCACTTTAGATGGGAACAATTGGTGAAAATGAATTGTGAAAACCTTGGAATGATCAGTCATTCTATTGAGATGTTTTGACATGTGTTGAGAGACACAAATGGTTTATGATGATGAAAATGTTGAGGCATGAGTCTTAGCCCTTTTATAAAACTGATGGTTGGATTCGGATGCGATACCATTCCAAATTTACCGTACAACCACACTACCTGAATTGGGTAAGGCTTAGCCGGAAGTTTATATGCATTAGTATTAGTTCCCTCGCAGGAGAGGTTTGAGATGAGGCTACCTCTCAATGTTGTCCATCTATGCAGTGCCCAAGATGACTGATGGTCATGGTTCGGAGGCCATGCTCATAGGAGAGGTGCTTATACTAGGGTGTGTAAAGGGAAGGTTATGTTTGATTATCTGCATACTAAGTATGATGATTCAGGGTTATCCCTGACAGATGTATCGAATCTTGTGGTGAAAGTGTACCACCTCTGTAGAGTGTCAAACTATTCGAACAGCCGCATCCGCAGTTATGGACAGTTGGAATGGCCATACTGTTTCGTTGTCAGATGTTTTCCAAACAACTTATGAAATGAATGATGAATCTTGACTTGACCACAACAGGGTTATGTTTATGACAATAGCTTCCCAACTTAAGTGATTCTAGAACTTGTTTTGTATTTCTTTGCTTCAGAACTCAGCTTAGGTTTCAAACTTAACTTTATAGTTAAACTTAGATTTAGCATTTTAACTTAGCACTTACTACTTGTTAGTGGTAGTTTGCGAGTACTTAAAGAGTACTCATGGCTTTTGTCCCTGGCTATTCTCATGGCCAGACTATGAAGGAGACTACCAAGATGATGGCCAGCAGGACAACTATGATAACTAGGACTATCTGCCTTCGTCAGCATTGCATGTGCCCCTGAAGATGGACCCCACCGCTACGCTTTATATATATTTCCGCTGCTTGTTGTATTAAGACTGGATCATGAGATCCTTATTTGTGTAAGACCTTATGTATGGTTTGTAATGGATGATGCACTATGATATCCAATCCATTATGTCTCGCAAAAATGGTAATTCTGGGATTGCGATGTATGGCATAATGGGCATCTGGGATTAAAAATCCGGGTGTTGACACAAGCTGGAAAGGAAATGGCTTCCAATTCGAATTATGTTGTTTGGTGTGCTTTGAATCTGCGGTTGGAATCAGTGGGTGGTACCCAATTCCAATTTCTGTTTGGATGTAAAAACCATGGAATTGAATGGTTTATTGAATTCGGACAATATAAACTTTTCAACATGTATGAAAAATAGCACGAATATATTATAAATGTATATATATTAGCATGAGGTGAAACATGTTAATATTTTGTAAATAAAGTCAAAATAAATTGGTAAAAAAAGTAGAGGATTCTTGACATAGGTAAGAAACAAATTAAATATACATGTATTCGCAGCCATGAGTGGCACCTCTAGCAGTTCATCCGCAATTTCTTAGCACCGTGACAGCGTTGGATTTGGAGAGAACTCACTGAACTTCCCCTACAAATATAGTTCGGCAATTTTATTCAGTTCAGTCTACAAGTCCACACAACAATTCCATATATGTGCTTCACAAGCTGAGCAGTTGCACGGCCGCCGGATCACCTGTGTAATCCTTACACCACACGGCCATATATGGAATATTTTATCATTTGCCACACTTTTCTTCAAACCTTTATAATTTTCCACATTGACCACCACATGTCAGTGACACAAGGTGTGGCAAATAATAAAAGTTAAAAGTATAGTGTGGCAAATTATAAAATCCCCCGCCATATATATAACATAGGAACGCCAGGCCGATAAGTCCCAATCCATCGTCATTCATCGTCAGGCCTGCTATTATCCATAATACGTTCAAAGAGTCTCCTTGGTGGCACGGGTCAATCAGAAGATGACACGGGAGTTGGGTTCCTCCTGGGCACTGTGCGGATGACGAAGTACCTGGGCGGTTGGTGTGCCGACGGGTACCAGTACAGAGGGTAGAACTTTGTGGGGAAGAGCTTGTCACACAGCTTCTCCACGACGTGGACCGGGTCGACGGTGCCCATGAGAGGCCACCGTTTTCCTCCCAGACCCTCTGGCCGCCGCCGTTACTCTCCCGCCGTCGTGGAATGTGCAGCACTAGGGTTAGGGCTACCTTAGCGCAGGGACGCGGGGATTTGGAGAGGGCACGCTGGAGAAGAGGAGGGTGACGGGAGTTACGAAGGTGGAGGAGATGGTCGCTGGGTAGGGAAGAGGTGGGCGGTGGTCCGGCGATGGCTCGTACGGTCTGTCACCCTCGCTCAGGTCTGTGTCGCGTGGAACGAAGGGGTATCGAGCATGGGGTGGGTGAGGGCGATTCCACACCAATACGGAGCATGGGGCCTCTGTATTCGATCATGTGGAAGGCAGACGTGCGGGGGGGAGCGTGGAATTGGGCCTTAGTTTCCAGCCTACAATTCAGACGCAACCAAACGCTGGAATCCGGTGTCTAATTCTGGAATACCAATTCAGATGCCCAATTCCATGCATCTAAACACAATGAAAAGGAATTCTAAAACTCTCGAAGATCCGTTAAAGTAACTTCACTATGCATTCGCTTCCCGAGGATTCGATAACCTAGGTCTACTAGGGAAAAAGAAGCTATACTACATCTGTAATCCGGATCGAAGGCCAGCTGCCTCCGTACTCCAAGGAAGCCCTTCTAGCCTCGGTGGTACTTCACGGGTTCGGCTCCACACCCACAACTTGGTGGCACAGCTACCGTAGGTGCTCTCCGACAAGCACCTCGTTGGCTATGGACAAATTGTGACGTAGCCTGCCAGCGTCGGCCTACCCGGGAGCTCTAGCCCCTGGATGCCCTTTCAATTGTTCATGACTTCTCCTTCATCATCCCTAGGCCCACCAGCCCCTAGTCCGGCAGCAGCAGGCGGAACCCGTGGATGCCCTCCGATGGTTGGAGCTTGCTCATGATAATTCCCTTGTCCCTTATGGGATAGGGAGGGTGCACGGGTGGTCTCCAGGCATTGCCTAGCAGCCTCCACATGAGCTTCCACCTCCTCTCTCACGCCATAAACTCCATCATCCCTGGTGCCAGGGGTACCGGACCGAGGCCTTGATGGTTGCCAGGGCCTCACGCCAGGTGTGGTTCCCCATGTGTAGAGGAGTTGTTTGTCTACTATTACCTGGTGCTGCATGGTGAGCTCCGTGCTATGGGCCTACGATGGACACCGCTCATCGAGGCGGTGCGGGACCGCCTGGGGAGGACTGTCTGGTATACATGACAACAGTGAAAGTTCCATTGACTGATCGCCCTTCATGGTAAATACTAGAAAACAAAGTCTCACCCTATCGCCAAAACAAATACTTTAACACATTATGTGATAATTGTGTAGATGTCAAATTAGGAGACATTAACGATTTGCAAAGAACATAAGGACCTGGTAATACATATCAAAAGGACATAAGGGTTTCTCCATGAGCAGGCATGATCAAGAAACACATATGACATGGTTTCATGATTAGTAACAAATGCCAACTAGATTATTTGTACTATAGTGCAAGTGGGAGACTGAAGAAGATATGCCCTAGAGGCAAATAATAAAGGGTGTTTATTATCATATCTTATTAGTTCATAATAGTTTTGTATCATGCTATAACTATATCAATCAGAAACATTGATACACGTGTGATATATAAATGAACCAGAGTCCCTAGTAGTCTCTATTTAGCTAGTTCATTGTAGCACCATCAAGTCACAAAGTTCATCGTTGCAATAGTTAGAAATGAAGTATCCTAATCCTTAGTGACATGGGTATGCCCCACGGGTACCCAGGATTAGCCTATATGGTTTGGCCCAGGAGGAACCCACAGGACAATTGAAGCCCAACAAGGATTTGGGTGGCCTAGGCCTGGAGGGAAGTGACTCCTTAAAGGACACGACAAGGAATAGATAGAAACTTAAAGGGGAAACCCTAATCTGTAACTGACTCGGCTTGCTGTCCCGAGACCTGGCCTCCCTATATAAAGGACAGGAGGGAGCAACGAGAAGGATATTCACAACCCTAGTTTTACACACCACCAAATTGCATCTATGCACCCCCTGTAACTTTCGACTCCTCGATAATCAAACAAGAGACAAGCAGGAGTAGGGTCCCTTCCGAGGGCCTAAACCTAGGTAAACCGCATGTCCCTGATGTGGTTGTTTGCTAGCCGATCAATGCCTCTAGCGCTCCCTACTTCCTCTAACCCAAGTCCATCAATGATGGTCATTGACGAGTTAACCCCTCATCAATTGGCACCGTCTGTGGGAAATGGGATTGCTGATGTTGCGGCTTCCTCGGCCCCATCGACTACGATCTATAGCTCTGCTATAGCGGAGAATCGCCTCCTCTTCATCACTTTTGACTTCACCATCCACTCGTCGGTGACTCGTCCGGATTTTGATTCCGTGGGCAACAGAATCGGCATGACGATCGGGAGCCTACGCCTCCAGGTTGGCCAGATCGGCATGCTACGCTTCCCTCATCACTCGCTGGCACCTTCAATTGCACCTAACCCGTGGTTCCCACCACCAATCGGCACCCTGAGCGAGCTCAACGCGTCGGCTTTGGCCTATGCCACGGACAGCAACAACAGTTGCGACTCTGATTTGTGCAACCCGTTGGAGGAAGACAACGCCTATGGCTCCTGATCTGAGAGTTGCGGGAGAAGCAGCTTCCCCAACCACCACATGTGAGCCATCATCACCAATGGTGACGGGAGCACTTAAGGAAACACCAACAATGGTGGGCCTACCAATGGAGATCCCATTAATGGACCCACCAACGACGAGAAGCCCAACCTGCCCAACCCAGATAATCAGGGCGAAAACACCAACAACAGGTCGGTGCGCCAAGAGATCCACCTCAACAACGATGAATGGGCGCGATGCAGGAAAGCCCTACAGGGCAACCCCCTACCAGTAGACGCATCACGCGACATGCTGATGGGATACCATTCGCTACTCATCTAGGAGTATAAACGCCAGTAGGCAGTGAACTCACAACTCGAGGCCCATAAGAAGGCCAAAGACGAGTCGAGTGCCCGACAGGCAGAACTCTCCTCTATCGGTGGATCCTCCTCGAAAGGCAACGGTCCCGCATCCGCCAAAAGGTGCTCTCGACTGAACCACCTCAATGACAAAGACAAGACGAGGCAACCAGAGCCCTCGACTTCTCGTTCATGTCAGTGGACTCGCGGGGTCACATGATCCCGAAAACACCGCAAGCTGCGGTGATAGCGGCTACCACATATATCCTCACCAACTAGCCACCTGCCAGAGATCCACGATCTGCCGTGCACCGGTCCGCCATCGCCATGCCTGGATTGGTCGAAGCTGCACTAGCCAAGGAGCCAATGCCGGAGCCGAAGATATCCAAGGCTCCACCTGCAAGATATCCCTCGCCATCTTCTAACGAGGATGACCAAGACTTATCATGTCGATGACGCAGCTCACGGCGATATGACCGCGATTACGACGCGCATGATGAAATCACACAGCGCAAGGTTGACAAGATGTGCGCCAAGCGCGCCTACTCAATAGAGTCAGAGGACGAAGGAACGGAGCTCCGCAGCACCAGATGCTTCAGCAGAGCCATGCGATAGACTCGAATGCCGAAAGGCTTCAAGCTTCCTTGGGAAAACCCGAAGTTTGACGGCCTCCAAGACCTGAAAATCTGGCTAGAAGACCACATTTCCTCCGTCAAGCTGCACGGCGGGAAAAATGCATAGCCATGCAGTGCCTCCAACTGCAGCTGTAGGGCGCTACTCGCGCGTGGCTCAACAATCTGCTTCATGGATTGATCCGCAGCTAGGAGGATCTAGTGTATAGCTTCGTCCGCAACTTCAAAGGCACATACAAGTGTCCTGCGTCAACCGAAGAGCTTAGAGCATGCTGCCAAAAGACGAGCGAATCCCTTCGCTCTTACATCCAAAGGTGGTCCATCATCAAAAATTTGGCGGAATATATCTCCGAGGATCACGCAATCGACGCGTTCAATGGTGGCGTACGCCGCAGAGAGCTTAGAGAGGAGCTGGGCCACATGAAGCCCAAAACCATTGACCACCTGATGGACATTGCGAATCAGTGGGCGGAAGGAGAAGATTCGCTCAACAACAACCGCGTCCGCTCAAATGACGAGGACGACCTCAGCCGCAGACATGATCGCTGAGGGAAGCATCGGATGCACGGTTATGAATACCGTGAGGAGGTCGACATGGTCATAGCCAGCTATGCCGACAAACGCGACAAGGGTAACCGCAGTAGCGGATACCATAGCATCAGCTACCGCGATAGTGGGAAAACCGCGCAAGTGTGGCAATGCCACACCCGCGACGACGCACCATAAAGCTGTCTAGACCCTGCAACGTGGATAACCCCCAAGTGCAGGGGGTCACCATTGTACAATTTGATAAGTATTTGAGTGCCGAACCCACGAGGAGCTAAAGGTAAACTATCTATTCTCTAAATCCCTATAACCCTCTTATATGGCCTTCTATGCAAAGCTAGGATCTAAGTGTGTGTTTTGTTTTGGTACTAGGTAGAAAATAAATAAATTATGTGTTAGTGGAAACTATAAGTAAACTAGTGCAAGTTAAATTGATCTAATGAAGTGGAGTGGAGTGGTGGCAAGTTTTCTCAAGTAGAAAGTTTCTCTAAGGGAGTAAATGTTTAGGCAATTGTTATTTCATTCGTTTGTTTGGTTGTTTATTGTTTCTTCCAGGACAGAGCCTTAATTAGGTATAGCCAAATAAATGTGCATACACAACTCTCATAATGGATCCTAAGGCCATGTTACTGAGCAAACATAGGAATTATTAAGACATAATGGTCCCATCATAGCTATAAACTCTAGGGTCCCTGATATATGTCCCCCCTAATGTAACTTTATGGATTGGACCATGGTTTTATATCCTCCACGGTCCTCCCCACTCCATTATATCACGATGATCACCTTACATGCATTCCCCAACATATGCATGCACTCATATATTTTACAAGAAGACAAACGTAAAAGATAACAACACTGAATGCAACCAATAAACGAACTATTTTACTTTGCCATAACAATTCACTACTCAAACAAAGACATGGAGTCACAATAGATCAAGGGAAGATAAAATATTGCTTCACACATCATGTTTGCCAAGATATTATAGTAGGGGGATGGAGAGGATCTTGCTGTAGGTGTTGATGATGAACATGGCAAAGGGGGGTAGAGCCCTCCAGAGGCAATTCCGGTGGTGTTTCCCCCCTCCGATCTTCTTTGACGACAACCTCCTAACTCTTTGTTTCAGTGTTTTTGATCTCCGCCTCCGTCTGTGTTGAGGATCACCGAAAAGGGGTATATATATTAGGTTTTAGGTCAAGACAATTCGTTTGGCGAAAGAATCGATGACATCAGAGACTCGAGGGAGGAAAGAGCATACCAACCACGACCAGGGGGTGGGCCGTGGCTGTTGTGCATATTCTCTCCTTGGTCTTCTTTTCTCGCGGATCTTTGGCCCATTGTTCTTCATTCTGATAAATGCTAGGTCCCGTGAAGTTTTAGGTTAATTGGATGTTGTTTGGGTACCTGAAAGTCAAAAACATTGAAATAGGGGTTTGCTGCCTCGGCAGGGTTAATTCCAAAGCAATACAAGAAGTGTGAATTATTCCCAATAATCATTATAAAACATGAATATAACCCATATATGATGCAAATATGTTGGAATATCAAGTAATAAAGTGCAAAGTTCATGTATGCATTTTACATACATCAAACATCCACTTCTACATCGACAAACATGATGGCAAGAAGAAGTCCAGCCACCTCCTCAAGGACTGCCGTGAGTTCCATAAGCTCCACGAGGGATACACTCAATTGCATCGTGACACGATGAATCAGGGATACGGAGCTGAGCCAGGCGCCATAGCTCATGGAGCACCACCACCACC
Organism: Avena insularis; assembly: GCA_023614405.1. Classification (NCBI taxonomy): domain Eukaryota; kingdom Viridiplantae; phylum Streptophyta; class Magnoliopsida; order Poales; family Poaceae; genus Avena; species Avena insularis. The sequence goes on along the minus strand of CM042686.1, from coordinate 477,967,011 downwards.
ACCTGGAGGACCCGCGCAGCCCGCGACTGTGCCGGTAAAAAACAATGGAGGAGAGCAATACCCACACCCACTCGGGAACATGGGTATTATCTAAAAGGGGCGCCCCTCAAACAGGATGCAAAAAACAATCACTCACCAAGTCAATTTAGCAGTCAACGCTCCACACTCAATCCCTGAGTACCTCAGTGGGTCGAAGTGTTGCATCACCTTCGATAGAAGCGACCATCCGTGCTAGGTCCCTCGCTCAGGCCATTCTCCCCTAGTGCTCGAGGCGCACATCAGCGGATTTGAAATGAGTAGAGTCTTCATGGACGGGGGCATCATCATTAACCCTGCGCGCCATGCGGACCCCCCTCTCTAGCCTAGATGCATCCGAAACAACCTTCCACGACATTGTTCTAGGGAAAGGAGTATACCCCTGGGCAAAATTTGGCTGGACGTCATCTTCGGCATGCCCGCAAAATTTTGACGAGAACGCCTTGAGTTCGAGGTGGTCGACTGGCCATCGCAATATCACACTATCCTCGGGCGTGTCGCATTCACAAGGTTCATGGCGGTCCCGCATTATGTGTACCTCTAGATGAAGATGCCAGGACCTAATGGCATTATCACCATCAACGAAAGCTTCACCGAGTCCGACAACTGTGACAAGGAATTCAACAAAATCTCCCAATGCTACGGCATGCAAGAGGAGCTGGTAAGGCTCAAGGAGTCGACAAACAATAGTCTTCCTCCTATGAGCAAGCAGAACGCACCGGACCAGTCCTTCGAGTCGACGGTGAACACCAAGGCAGTCCAGATCCACCCGATGGACCTGACCAAGATGGCCCTCATCACCAACAACCCGAGTTCTGCATAGAAACTCGCGCTCGTCGAATTCCTCAGTGAGCGCTGGGAAATATTCACATGGTGTCCTATAGACATGCCAGGAGTTCCCATGGAATTTGCCGAGCATGCACTCAATGTGTCTCCAGACGCAAGACCAGTCAAGCAGTCGATGCATCGACTATCGAGCCAAGGGCCAAGGCGGTTGGCATAGAAGTCAACGGACTCCTCGATGCCAACTTTATATGCGAAATCAAGGAAAGCACCTGGGTATCTAACTCTGTGATCGTTCCTAAAAAGGACACGGACATCCTGCAGATGTGCGTGGACTTCACCTCTCTCAACAAGTATTGCCCGAAGGACCACTTCCCATTATCACGGATCGATCAGATAATCGACTCCACCATGGGATGCGAACACCTATACTTCCTTGACGCATACTCAAGCTATCATCAGATCCGAATGAAGGAAGATGACTAGGAGAAGACGGCCTTCATCACGCCCTTCGGTGTCTACTGCTACACCATGATGCCCTTTGGGCTGAAGAACGTTAGCGCAGGAGGCACCTACCAATGGTGCATGTAGGCCTGCCTCAAGAACTAGCTTGGTCGAAACATTCAGGTCTATGTCGACGACATAGTAGTCAAGACCAAAGAGGAAGCTCTCATCGATGATCTTCGCAAGACCTTCGATAACCTAGACCGCTATCGGATCAAGTTGAATCCAGAGAAGTGCACCTTAGGCGTCCCATCCGGGTAATTACTTGGGTACCTTATCTCCGCCAGGGGAATAGAGGCTAACCCAAAGAAGATTAGGGCCATACTGTCCATGGAGAAGCCGACTAATGTCAAGGGCATCCAGTAGCTAGCTGGGCAAATCATAGCGCTCAGTCGATTTATCAGTCGAATGGGCAAGAAGGAACTACTGTTCTACCAGCTCCTCCACAAGAACAACAAGTTCGAGTGGAAGGACGAGGCGCAAGATGCATTCGAAGATCTCAAGTGCATGCTCTCTACTTCGCCCGTTATGGTGACCCCTAGGGAAAAGGAGCCAATGTTGCTATACATATTCGCCACCAACCAAGTGGTCAGTAATGTGCTGGTGGTCGAACAAGCCAAAGAGAACAAGATCCATGGGGTGCAACGCCGAGTGTACTACCTCAGCGAGGTACTGACACCCACAAAGCAGCGGTACCGGCATTGCCAGAAGCTGGCCTATGGTGTCTTCATGACATCACGACGACTGCACCACTACTTCTAGGAGCACTCGATAGTTGTGGTAAACGATGCCCCGCTGAACCACATCCTGAACAACCCCAATGCTACGGGACGGGTCGCCCTATGGGGCATCGAACTCTCCCCACGGGACATCACCTACGAGCGGTGTGCAGTGATTAAGTCACAAGTCCTGCCAGACTTCCTCGTCCACTGGATGGAGAATTAGCTTCTAGACACACCGGACATGTCCAACCTGTGGACCATGAACTTCTACAGATCCAAGCCTAAAGAAGGAGTTGGCACCGGCGTCATCCTGACATCTCCTCAGGGTGACAAGATGCGGTATATCCTGCGGATGAAGTTCCGCGCATCCAACAACGAGGCGGAGTATGAGGCACTGATCCACGGGATGCGAATGGCCAAGGCTTGCGGCGCCAGACGGCTCATCATCTACGACGACTCCTACCTCGTGGTCCAACAAACCATGAACATGTGCAACGGACTGAGCGATAACATGGTTGCGTACCGCGACCTCTACAATGCACTCGAAGGGGACTTCGATGACTGCGTATTGCGGCATGTTGGATGCAAAAGTAACGAGGAGGCCGACATACTCGCCAACATAGGCTCCAGCTGTGCCCTGGTACCACCAGGCGTATTCTTGGAGCAAATCTGCGAATGATCCATCAAGCTGAAGGCTACCGTAGGGCCATCAAATGCAACAGCGTACTCGAGGGCTACACCACCCGAAGAGGCCGAAGGATCCAGCGAGGCAGAACAAGGATCTGCACCCGAAGGTCCCATGGAGGTCATGCTCATGAGCCATCCTAGACACAATCGTAGATCACGTACCTGCTCACCAAGAGGCTGCCAGATGACCCGACAGATGCTTGATACAATGCTCGGTGGTCCAAGTTCTTCACAATAATCAACGGCGAGCTGTACAAATGAAGCATCACATGCGTACTCCAACGATGTGTCACCGATGGTTACGGCAGAGGAATCCTCCTCGAAATACACGAGGGCACCTGCAGACACAACGCAGGTAGTCACGCCCTCGTCGCTAAAGCTCTACAAGATGGCTTTTACTAGCCCACTGCGATGCGCGACGCCAAGGCAATTTTTGAAAGGTGTAACACTTGTTAGAGATTCACGGATAAGCCGCATGCACCAGGCGCGAAACTCAGACCGGTACCCGCGGCTTGGCCCTTCGCGTAGTGGGGCCTCGACATGGTCGACAAGCTGCAGAAATCATCGCCCGGAGGATACTTCTACCTCCTCGTCACAGTCGACAAGTTCACCAAGTGGATCCAGGCCATGCCAGTGACGAACCAAACTGGAGCCATCGCTGTCAAGTTCTTTGAGTCCATTATCTTTAGGTTTGGGGTGCCACAGAGCATCATCACCAACAACGAGACGAACTTCACCTTGAATGAGTTCCAGTAATTCTTCGAAAACCTGGGATTCAACATCAGCTATGCTTCTGTGGCACACCCTCAGACCAACGGTCAAGTCGAGAAGGCCAACGACCTAGTCTGCAATGACATCAAGAAGCTCCTCCTTCGACCTCTCGAATGAGTGGCAGGATGCTGGGCAGAGGAGCTACCCTCTGTACTATGGACCTTCCGGACAATCCCGAACAGCACCACCACCACCGGATACACACCTTTCTTCATGGTGCACGGCGCCGAGGCGGTCCTGCTAGCTGAAGCGCGCTACAAGGCCACACGGGTCATCGCTTACAGCAAGGCCAAATCTACGACCGTACTCGAAGACTCCGTCGATCTGCTCGATGAGGCGCGCAAAATCGCTACGGAACGGTCAACCGTGTACCAGCAGAGCCTCCACAACTACCAAAGTCGATGGCTATGACCAAGCAGGTCCTTCGTGGAAGGAGACCTCGTCTTGCGGCTGAAGCAGAAGGGACACCTCAAGTTCGAATCTCCATGGGAGGGATCCTACGTGATCACCGAAGTGATCCCAGGTGGCGCCTATCGCCTCAAGGACCTAGAAACTAGAGTCGCATACTCCAACTCGTGGAACATCGTGCAGCTGTGATGTTTATACCCTTTGATGTTTTTTCCTTTACAATAAGGCTACTTAACCATATAATGTACCTCCTGCTAATCTGCAATAAATAAAGCTAAGTGCCTCAATAATGTGTCTTGTTATATTTCCCTCTTTATACATTTTGCACTAGGGGTCTACACCTCCCTGACGACCTCGTCACATAAACAATTTACCATAGCGATAACCCTAGTAGCTAATTCCGCTTACAATCGAACCCTTGAACAACTCCAACCCAGTTGTAGCGCAACTGATAGGCTGGCAAGGCGCCGAGATTAGGGAGCATCAGGCTAACAAAAAGGTGTCGTACAATTACACTCGAAACATATACAAGCTAACAAGTCCGAAAATAATTACAAAGGCCACAAAACGGCCAATCAGAACTCGACGAGCTTTACAACACTTATACATTTTGTGAAGGCTAACAGCTACTCTACTGGTGTTGAAGAAGGATGTTGGTTTGCTCATCGAATAAGTTCACGATGTCCTCCGCAGGCCGCGCAACCGCTCGATAGTGTGGAACCATGTTCCACGCCATACCATATGGAGGTGCTGGCGACCCTTTTGCAATAGCATCCAAGTCCACATTCGGACGTTACATATGCATAAGTGCAAGCGCAACTTTAGCACCTGCAACAATTTGCTGGTGCACGCACTTGCGAACAGCATCAACGTCATGGAATTTCCGTAGCAACGCCAACAGAGTTGCAGGGACCAAGTCCAGCGGGAACATCGCCTTGAAAATTTTCTTAAAAGATGACCGCGCCATCTTCAAGAAGTGTAGCACCTACGAAATACGATCTTGCAGGGTCGCCAACACGGTTGCCCAATTTCGATCGGTCTAGAAGAACCCCCTAGCTTCTAGCTCCTCCTGAGTCTAGCAATTCAGTCGAATGCTGATACGATCCCTCTCTTCCTGCGGAATGAGATTGACAACTGCATGCAAAGCAATACACATTAGTCCAGATCATGACAAGCCAAGAGAAGCACATGTCAGTCGAATGATGCTCACATCGTATGTGTTCATTGATCCGAGCAACCTCACCAAGGAGATATTTCTCCCGCTCGACTGTTTTCTCTGCCTTTGATTTCCATACGTCAGCATTGCCACAGATGATCAACATGTCCCGGTCCAACCTCTTCATGCGGTCATGCAGGAGAGAAAGTAGCAACAACTCATCTACTATGGATTGTGGAGGAGCCAAGGGCGTGGCAGCAGATGGCGTACCCTGCACACCACTCTCAGGCCCCTAGCCAAACAAAGATTCGAAGTATAAGAATCCCCAATCATGGAATTCAAGTCAGAAGAAGCAAAATAAGAATCAAGGAGCCAAAACATATACATTTTAAGTTTAAACAAGTTCTTGATGGGGCACCCCCACAGAAGCACTTCCAAGGCAATTCGAGTTCCTAGCACATCTTTACAATAAGCAGAAGAAAAGCTAGGCCTACGCATCAGCACCCGTGGGATTCACGGACTCTGTGACAACCTCCGACGTCATGGCCTTTGCAGCAGTTGCCCCTGACGTTGTGGTCCTCGCTGCATTCAGCCGTTTCTGCTCCACAGAATACCTTGCGAGCATATCTAAGAGCCGGGGCCCATACTTCTGACAACGAGCAGAAGGAGCGAACACTACCTCTTTGCCGTCCGCGGTCACCGGCATCTTCGACGTGATCCTTTTCACGTTCAGATCAGTGCCACAGTCCTACGCCATCGCCAACCCGAGAGACGTGCCTGCTCCTTTCTGTGCCTACTTGTACTCCATAGGCACGCCCCCAGCAAAAGCTTCTGTAAGGCCGTCAACATCCTCAATAGCCCTGGCCTTCGCCATCATCTCCTCCCGAAGACGACGAAACACGACCTTGGAATTTTGGAATGCGTCTATGGCGGAAGCGCTACGGTCTTCGACTACAACCACGATGCCGGCCAGGAGATCCTCATGGGTCAGTACCTAACGATCGAAGTCGACGCTGGCTGCATCTACGAAACTGTCACAGTTCACAATCAAGGACAAGAAGTTAAAACATCAACGAATTCGAAAATAAAGTCGAACCAGGAAACAAACCAGAAAGAGCTTGGGCAGCGGCTAGGAGTTGTTTCGTGAACCCGCGCTCACTTTTGGCCACAGCTGTTGCATGTTCATCCTCCTGCCGCCATGACTCCTCTTTGAAGCGCTCGAGGGCATCGACCGCGTCCTTTCTTTTCATCTCAGCCGTGCTGAGACTCTTCTCAAGAGAGCTTAGTCGACGAAGATTGTCATTGTTCTCCTCTGGCCACAAAAGGGCACGTTAGTCGGAACATTGATCAAACCCTTACACAAACCATTCGAAGAAGAAAGGACATTACTTTGCAGCCGTTGATGGTCAGCGTCCAGCCGCACATAGTCATTGCCAAGGAGAATCATGTTTTGAAGAAAAGGTTGCAATAAAATTCAAGTCAGAAGAGCAAAAAGTACTCGGGGGCTTCCTCGTATAACTAGATATACACTTACGTGCCCTCCCGAAGACTCTGAAGGTTCTTTTGTCGTCATCTAGGTGAGTACCATGTGTTCCCCCGACCTAGGGGAACTCAAGGAGCTCACGCCGAAGTTGGCCGCTATCTTCGGGGAAGGCACGGGTTGTTTCGCAACTTTTCCCCTAGAGTCCACGACTCCCTCATCTTCCAACTCGCGGACGGTGTCAGACAAACATGATACTATGACACTTCAGTACAAGCAAAATAAAGTAAGTGCAAGGAGAACAATGAGAAGAATAACCCGAAAAACATTTCCAACAAAGTGTGGAGACTCACCCGTCAGATCTGTCAAGGTCAAACGGTTCATCCTGCTTCTATTTCTTCAGTGGAGGAGGACGCATGCTACGGGCAGGTACGGCAGGAATCGGATCCGCGGCGCCCTCCTCTGGAGCAAGGTCCATTAGCGTCCTAGGAGTGGAGACATCCGACTCCTCACTCCGCTCCTGTTTTTGAGACCCATCCTCACTGGAATCGGGGCTTCTCGTGCCTTAGGTACGAGCACAGTTGAATCCGAATCGTCTACCTCCGTGGCCTCAGGAGGGATTATGTCTTCTGGGTCATTATGGGTATCCCAGTCCCGCTATTGATCATTGATCCAAGAGAGGTCTTGATCATGTTTGTGATATTCCCGAACCATAGGGGTAACACACTTAGGGGTACGATGACATTTGGAGATTATTTGGTTGAATGGAATCATGGAAGTAAGAAAGAGAGAGAACCGGAATCATTCCGAGAGGATCCAAAGTCGTTTGGAATGGACCGAAAGGTGTTTCGGGTCAAGAGGAATTTAGTAATATGTATTTATATATTAATTATTGGAATTGATATTAAATAAATATTTATTATTAAATTTTAGGGGCAACTTCCCCTAATGGGACAAAACCCCAAAGGGAAAAGGCCCAATAGGGCAAGCCGCTCGAAAGGGCAAGGGGGCAGCCACCGCCACCGACCTTGTCCGTCGCACGGGTGGGGCCCACCCATCCAGCGTGCCACCTTGGGCTATGCGCGAGCATGCGGCCCACCCTGTCGGCGGTCTCCCCTCCTCCTGCGCGCCTCCTACTCTCCTCTTTTAGTCCCACCTCGGGACTCAGGGAGAAATGGGTCTCCCCTTTTCCCCTATATAAAGAGGGACACATGGGTGAGAAATAACAGAAAATTCAGATATTTCTCTAATGCTGTGTTTGGGTGCATAGAATTCGGCCTTAGAATTGGAATTTCGAAATTGACACCAAATTCGATCGTTTGTTTTGTCTAGAATTGAGGCCTGGAAATGATGGCCCAATTCCAAGAAGCCCCCCGCGCCCCTGCCGATACGCACGAACGAATACGGAGGAAACCCCCTCCGTCTTAGCCTGGAATCGCCCCCCTCCCTGCACCCGTGTCGCTTAGGTCCTTCCTCCCGAGCTGAAACAAAGGCTCGCCGCCGTGAGAAGGTGCTCCCGCTCCCGCAGGTAACTCCAGTCGTCGTCATGTTCCTTACCCCTCGTCGCCCTCCTTTTATTAATCCCCGTCGCCCTCCTCTTTCCTACCGCCTGTAGCAAGCTCACTTGCCTTCCAACCCGATGTCCTCCCATCCTGCATCTTGCCTAACCCTAGCTACGCGTGCCGGCCGTGGCAGGGGGAACGGTGGTGGCCGGAGCCCGCGGAAGGGAATCGATGGCGTCTTCTTGGCCCTCTCATACCCTCCTCCTCCCTGCCATGCCCTCCACCTTATCCTCTTGAAATTTTTTCGTTGTATGACAGTTTGCCCTCTTCGAGTTGCCGTAAGCTGGCAAGAAGAAATCGTCAAATGTGTTAGTCAGGTAGATGGCATTATTCAACTGCAGATTTAGAGTACATGCGGCCATCTTCACCCGGTGGAAGATCATGTACAGAGATAGATTTCACTTGCACACCATTATTAAAGGGACAATTTTTATGGTTATTCTCTACTGATGAGAAAGCATACTTACAAATAAAATTCTGTTTCAGCAATTTTGTATGGTTATTCTCTCCGGATAAAAAGTTTGTAATTGTTCATTGTTACGTGCTTGCTTATTGATACATGTACATAAGTTTATATTGTATAAACTCAAGAAATATCAATTCCATAGTTTTTACATCCAAATAGGAATTGAAATTGCTTACCACCCGCTTATTCTAACAATAAGTTCTAAGCACACCCAAACTGAAGAATTCGAATTAGAACCACTTCATTTTCATCTTGGATTTAGAATTATCACGTAATTCAATTCTGAGGCCCAATTATGTTCATCCAAACACAACAAAGACATTTTCTTAGAGAATCTCTCTCTCTCAACTGTGGCCCCAGGTTAGGGCTGCGTGCGCAAGGGAGTACTTCACGATGGTACGTCGTTGTGCTGCTTGGATTCCAACCAGCAGATCTACTTCCGCACTCTCGGCAGAGACTAGGGAGCCGGAGGTCGTCATCATACACCGCACATGTGCGAAACCTCGGAGGTGATGCCACTAGTGGCACCTAGGTTGTCGTGCAAGGACCAATAGGTGACTTGCGAGGAGCTTCGCGACCTTGAAGTCAGCTATGGTATCGACTACCTCATCCATGTTCTCCGCGGAACGTTAAGCGCTTTCGATCTTCAAGGGTATGTTACCGTAATCTTTTCCGTTATAGCATTACTCCTAGATAGATCTCGACATTAGGTGTCACGCTAGTCATGAAAAATTTGTGTTTTCTGCCGCGAGCCGTTCAGAAATAGGCCAATAAATTTTACTCAATAATTTTAGTGGATTGCAAATGTATTGAAAAGCTCTTCTAATTTGCAAGTAGTGGGTTTGGCTGCTCTATGCTGGGCACTTTGGAAGTTGAGAAGTGGAGTTTGTTTTGAGTTTAAGCTAATAAAATCACCAGCTGAAATAATATGTTATGCATGTTCCTTTTTGAAATATTATGCAGGATTAAGAAAAGAGGGGGAAAAGGAATCAATTTTGTCAGGTGCTCATCAGCTCCTGGAAACTGCTCTTCGCCTGCATGCGTCTACTTCATCGACACCGAAAACTCCGGTGATCCAGCCAGTGGAAGATAATTCTGATGACGAAGTTTGACTACTTCAGGCGAGGTCTATCTAATATCCTGAAGTGGGGTACTCTGAGGAAACATTTCAAAAAATTGGAGAGGGGAGAAGATGAACAAACTTGTTACTATGGTCTATAAAAATAAGTAGGATTCCTATTGTTTAAACTGTTGAGCTATCTAGGTTGATCCCTGCTACTCAGAATGTAGAGTGTGGTAGTTGCTGGTCCTATGCTGTTTCAACTTTTTGTAGCGGGTTGTAGTCCTCTGTTGCTTTTGGTTGATCTTTGTTTTAGTTTTCTTCTTTCTTTTTTCTGTCTTAGATTGTTAAAACTTTGCCCAAATACTTGTTTTGTTATCTGATGATAATGGAACCCACGGGCTTCCACTGTACAAAAAATAAAATTTAATAGTCTACCTTCAATGTGATGTTGGAGTCTGGTTGCCATAGTATACAACCGACTAGCCCTCCTTCAGTCACCATAAGAGGAGAAATCTCAACCACGATACCCCCTTCAGCACACATCACACTCACCCCTCCTCCAACGGTTTCCTATGTCCACATCTTTTAGATTTATTTTACCCTATTTGGAGGTAAGAATTTAGCCTCATCATTGCCCATTTTGTAGATGGAGGACCGAATTGTAGTGTTTACCTGTGTTTTGCATGTGGGCCTAGAAGTTGAACCAAATTCGTAGCATGCATCTCGTCTGTGGCTTTTCATGCTCGCGTGCGCAAGGAAAATATGTATCTTTGGAGCCCATGCATCTAACATGTCATATTTTATATAATAGCATATCGGCCTCTCTTGATCATGTTTGATTTTCCAAGTTTATTGTTGTATCGATGCAACATTTCATTTTAATTTTTCTTAGTGTGTTTCTATTTTTTATATCATAGATGTTTATGGAGACAATAGGTCTCTCAAGTCTCAACGCGATGATGCTTGAAGTGAGCAAAAACTCACCGGGTTTTAAACAGGAGCGTACAATGTACTATTGTTCTTTTTTCTATGCATGTTTTATATGGCTATATGTAAATTTGTGGGCTGATATATGTTTTACTTTTGTAGGTCATGAGCATGATATAAATACAAATTATCAATGATTCAAAAGAAACTAAGACCTAGCGTTGTTGAAAGATATTAGAACTTATAGCACTGTATACAATCAAAGGAGTTACATGCATATGATTATTATTTTTGCATGTTCCGTTTGTCCATATTTAATTATCCTTATGATATATGTCATTACGAGAAGGATAGAAATGGATTTTGTCGATGTTTTGAAAGAACACACGGATGTAGGCCCCGAGCCGGATAAAATATAATTATCCATCTGTTTAAGTTATTTTCAGATGATGTCAAATTATACCTTTTATTGCAATACACTTTAAGCTAGGTGAAATCTTAACATTTTTATAATACTTACCTTCCATCTTTTTTATATGTGCGTAAATTTTTATGTGCATTAATTTAACAAGTGTTGCACGGGAATAAAGATTTTGGCAACATATGGGTATTCAATTGTTCAGTAAAAATATACATGTATCCTTAAAATTTACGAGAATATACACGAGCATTATGTTTTCACATTTGTTTTAAGATCCCAGTGCAAACGCACGGGGCATTGAACTAGTTTAGAAAAAAAAAACCCAGAGTTGGTTGGAGTTCAGCCCAAGATAGCGTCGTGAAAGCCTATTAGTAGAAAGCAGCAAGCAGGAAGAATGCACTGTTTCACTGAAAGGTGAGCCCAATATGCGGCCCGTAGACCATGCGACCCTCGTAACGAAACCTGGGCGGCCCAGTATGCGGAAGGCTTTATCTTTGCCCACTCCTCCACTCTCCCAGACCTCGCCTCCTCGCCCCACTCCAAACCCTAGCCTCCTCCCCATCTTCCCTCTCACCGCCGCCGCCGCCTTCGCCTAGAGCAAGCAGACCCAGCCATGGTAACGCCCTGTCCCTCGCCTCTTTCGCGGCAGCTCGACGTCGACTTCGTTCCTGTGCTTATTCATCTGTGTCTGTTCGTGCAGTCCGGGAGGAAGAAGACCCGAGAGCCCAAGGAGGAGAACGTGACGCTCGGCCCCAAAGTCCGCGATGGAGAGCACGTTTTCGGCGTCGCGCACATCTTCGCCTCCTTCAACGATACCTTCATCGTAAGATCCCCGAAGACACGCCCCTTTTTTCCGTTTTTCTGTGGACTATGAGGGTCTGGTGCTCGGTGCTCAAACTCTTGCTTCTATTGGTTTCGCTATTGCAGCATGTGACAGATCTGTCCGGGAGAGAGACGCTCGTCCGCATCACCGGTAATTAAATCTACAGTCTTATAGTATAGCTTTGCTATCAGGTCCTGTTCGATGATGTATTGACGTTATGCTTGTTTGTTACAATCATCGTTTCGTAGACATATGTTCATTTGTGATGTTCATATATTTGGACTAGTATATAATCGGGCTTAGTGATTGGTTATGCAGTTTCTTGATTTGGTTTTTAAGCATGGCCCTTAAGATCCCCTCCCTTTTGTTCTGTGGGAGCGAGTCGAGTCATAGCCATGCAAGATTGAAAACGAGGATCCAGAGAGTTCCTCTCTGGAACTTCTTCCCTTCCTGTTTCAGTTCTAGCTGTTCTCATCATATGCACTGGGTTTCCTGTAGTGAATGTCCAGCAGCTAGCACCTGCGTTCTGCATTGCTCCTGCTGTGTTCTTCACCCTTGCAACTCTTTGCAAAATTAGATGGAGCTGCATAATTTTTGGAAGTGAACATGCTTTATGTTACACTAACTTTCAGAGAACCTAATGGATTTTGTACTTGTATCTAAAATATGCATGTCTAAGACAAATATTTGTTGCAACCCAGCTCCTTTGAGAGAACAATCCATTGGGCTTACAAAACAATAATAATGCCCAGATCTTATTTATTTTTTGTTAGTAAAACAATAATGATGCCCACCTTTCCATTGGTTGAATCTGATTCTCTGCAGTGTCCAATACCTATTTGACTCTTCAGTTCCAGGATCTGGCTGATTTCTTCTTTGAAATTAACAACTGCAGTTTCCATGAGTTCTTGTGATAGGCTAACGTAGGTAAAATCGAGATTGAGTGTTGAGCTGTGATTGTGTGCATCTCTTATTAACATTCAATCTTGACAGCTTTCACGCTCTTCCCAAGTTGCGTGATCTTGCTCTTCCATCTTTAGTTTCATTTTTGGTCCCATCAATTTTTGTAAGCACCGCCCTTAAGATCGCCTCCCTTTTGTTCTGTGGGAGCGTGTCGAGTCATTGCTGTGCAACATCCACAAGAGGCACTAGAGAGTTTTTCTCTGGAACTTATCTTCCTGTATCATTTCCAGGTGTCCCCATCTTTGCATTTAGTTTCTTGTAGTTAATGCTCAGTATGATGCAGCTACTCTATGTAATGCTTCTGCTGAGTTCCACACCCTTGCAACTTTTTGCAAAATTGAATGGAGGTGTCTAAGTATTGGAAGTGGACATGCTTTATTGTATCTTGATATTTGACTTTTTTAGATCTCTGCTATCCTATTTTCTAAACCTTAGCATAAACTCCCTCTGTCTCAAAATAGATGTCAGAAATTTGTTCAAATTTGGATGTATCTAGACATTATTTAGTGTCTAGATTCATCCAAATTTAGGCAAACTCGAGACATCTATTTTGAGATGGAGGCAGTATAATTTTGGTCTCATATTTCATGTTGTTTTGAGCATAACATTGTATAGTAGTATTAGTTCCAATAGTTTCGAACTGTTGTCCAGCACATCTTTGCAGCTCTTTACATATACTTTAATTTATTTTTATGGATGCCTTCTATATATAGCCAGCTTATCCATTTTCTAATAACAATTTTTACCCTTTGCTGTTACCATTAGGTTCACCATCCATATACCATGATACTGTTTACTTCGTGCACATCTTTAAGGCTCACCATTGTATCTTGTGTATATATGTGGCTGTATTGATGAAATTGTATATGACAGGTGGCATGAAGGTCAAAGCTGATCGTGATGAGTCATCCCCTTACGCAGCCATGCTTGCATCTCAGGATGTTGCAGTAAGATGCAAGGTAACAAAGCAAGCTACTTGTTAAAAAAATGATCTGTCCTCCACAGTTAATTTTCGTATTCAAAAGTTAATTAATCTGTCAGTACTTACATCTTCACTCTTTAGGAGCTTGGGATCACTGCTCTGCACATTAAGCTCCGTGCTACTGGTGGAAACAAGACAAAAACACCAGGTCCTGGTGCTCAAGCTGCGCTTAGGGCTCTTGCACGTTCTGGCATGAAGATTGGACGCATTGGTAAGCCCGTGATACCCTTGTGTATTCTGTGCCACAACATTTCATTTCGTTTGCTTCTGGGTATGTTTTCCATCTTGTTTTTTCTGGACTGGATGACAAACAACTACTCCCTCCGGTTCAAAATATAAGATGTTTTAGTTTTGTGAAAGGAGTGTATCTAGACTCCTTTTAGTGTGTAGGTTCATTTCAAATTTAGATGAACCTACGCACTAAAAGAGGTCTAGATACACTCCCTTCACAAAGCTAAAACATCTTATATTTTGAAACGGAGGGAGTAATTTGCTATTCATCATACTCCCTACATCCAGAGAAGGACATCGTAAATTTGTCTAGATTCACATCCATCTATACACTAAAACTCGTCTAGATACATGTGAATCTAGACAAATCTGTTACATCCACATCCTTTTCTTGATTGAGTTGTATGGCCTGTTTACATAAATTTTATTCAAGGCATCTGTCTTCTTTTAATTATGTCTGGCACTTACTATGTTGTCTATTATCCTGTGGTCCTTCTGTGCTTGTTTTGATCATGTTTGTCTGTCTTGAATACCATATCACAATCATTTGCAGCTGAATTTTTCCATTTTTATGTATTGTTACAAAAATTTTATGTATTGTTACAAAATATTAATACACCTTTCTTTGTTCTGCTGAGCAGAGGATGTTACTCCAGTTCCAACTGACAGCACTCGCAGGAAGGGTGGAAGGAGAGGAAGGAGGCTGTAATTCTCCCTTGCCTTTTCAAGGATGGAACAATATCCAAGCTATCGATCTTGTGTCTTGCAAACTTGTTATGTACTCTGTTTATGGTGCTAAATCAGATTTTGTGGATCTGTAGTTTTTGAGCAATTTCGTGTTGGATGTTTAGAAAATGGTCCTTTCCCTTTGAAGTGGCTACTATTTTACAATACCTTTTTGAGCAAATGTTTTGGATGCACTCTGATTAATACTTGTCATGCAAATGCCTGAAATGACTGATAAATCTAGCATCCGCATTCATAGTTTTGTTGAATATTTGTCACACGTGCTCCAGAATTCCTGATCTAGTGCTGTTTGTTTCGTGAAAGAGTAGTGCTACCGTGCTTGCAGACTTTGCAACTCCACTTCCATTATGATGCCTGTGACTTGATCATTTGGAAACTCACCTGCTCAGGATTTTAGTGGATGGCCTCCTCCAACAAGGCCCATGAATGGCACGGTTTGGATGTGTGCCCCCAAACTGTTAATTCTTCTCTTGAGCATCCAAAACGTGTTTGGATGGCGGAACAGCTCAAACGGTGTGGGTTGGTAAATTGTGGAAAGTGCAAACTTTACAATGTCGTATTCCTCTATGTTATGGAGCATGGTAAAAGATTAACTTCGTGGATTAGGTGGCTGTCCACGACGTTGAAGCTTGGTGGTTTTGTTCATGCCCATCACATCTTTGAAGCTTTGGAATGAACGCAACATGGGAGTCTTATAAAAAAAAAGCTCCATGGCATCTGTCGTCCTAGCTCGTGTCAAGTTGAAGGCGAGATCCGGCGCCAAACAATTGAGTCACTTGTTGCTGGGAGATTGGGTCTTTTTACTCCTTATTCAATGAATTAAGGCAAATATTTTGCCTTTCTTTTAAAAAAAGAAGCGGGCAGCTCAGAATGTCCTTATGCTCTGTGTCCGGGGCATTCGGAAATCATGCCACAACTTGCAACTATCTCAGACAGCAGTCCTCGGAAGATACTTCAACTATAGACGAATCTGAATTTTAGGACTCATTCTCAAACTAGGCTTGCTCCCAGGACTCAGGATACGGATTTCAATTTTAGATGTTTGGTTCGTTGAGAGATGAATTTTCGGTGGAAATCTTTGTACTTTGCACGCTGCTTTCTGTAAAGCTGATAAAATCCAAGCCTTAAAAAAAAAGCCACTAATGTAGCAAACTCGATGCACCATTTGGTAAGCTCATTTCAATTGGAACTTGGAGGCTTGTTTGCTCCTTATGGGCTCCCAGCATATTGTTTATGGTGGCCTACCCGCGAGAAGGTTATTTCCTTCGCGGGCTCGCTGCTCGGCCTGTACTGGGCTAAAGAGATATGCTCCTACTCTTTGGATAAAAACCAAGTGACAGAGCAGCCTCGTAGAGACGCAGACCTTCTCATGAACATAATCCCTACAGTTCAAATTAAAGTTCAAGTCGCCAAGAGAAAGCTTCTCCTTTGGTCTTTTATGTCGCTTCGCCTCTTCTTTGGCGATTGATATGATGATGGTAGATTGAGGAGCCCCGATTCCACCTGCATAGTGTAATGTAATTTCCTCCAACGTTATTTTTGTGTTTTTGGTTGGCGACGTTTCAGTGGTGGAGATGGTATCACATTACGAGTAAAGTCTCACATATCTATCCTTGTCTTGGTGTGTCTGCCGTGGTCGATACAATTGACATCAGGGAACTTGCGGTGTTTTGATCTTGCAGATCGATGGCTTCCCATCTGATGGTTTCATGTTTGATATGGCTAGTGCGTAGCTCTTATTTTTTGATCCTTTGTGCCCACAAACTTCTTCCACGATAGTACAAAGATGGATCAAAGGTTCAACAATCTGCTTTGTAACCCACAAAAATAATAAGTCTGCTTTGTAGGGGGTGTCACCATAGACGCAACGCTTTCGACATCTTTGTTATCTATGTGCTCTTTTTTATTCGAAAATGTATTATGGTCAAGGAAAAAGATTGATGTAGCCCGTCCTACAGATGCCTCTACATCCACCCCGCCAAGTCCACCAAATAGACCGATGACCCGTGCCCGAGCCAAGCTCCTACATGATAAGGTGAACTCGTTCCTCACGATGTGTGATTTCGACTCTAACTTCGATGGATTGCTACACCATAACAATTCCCTATATGTCGAGTCGTAAGAGATGCGCCAAGATGGATCGTCACCACACTAAAACGGATACGAGAAAACAAGACTGGGCAATTCGGCGGCCGAACCGGCGCACCGGCTCCACCACCGAATGGATCCAGCCAAATCGGCCCCAACCCCGATGAAACCAGCTCAAACCGGCGCCCCGCCGAACTAGCCTTATGAATACCGGTTCGGTTAAACCGAACCAAACCGCCGCCGCCGAAGTGAAACCAACTCCAGGTCTAGTACCCTGGATTGGCCGCTAATTCGTCGGGTGACAGGTTCGGCGCCACCAACATAACCGCCAGTTCAACCTGTCTGCGCACTGATCTGGGTATTATTCCCTGGAATATTTCCTTTACCTACCCTTCTCTCCAAGTACTATAAATATTCTCTTACCTGTCCATATGACTCACCATCCGTCTTTAGATTTGATAGTAGAACTAGAAAATCCTAAGAGAGAATCTAGTTTTGGTCTCACCTTTCTTTGGAAAATATACTATCCACTCCTCTTTGGATTTTGCCGTTCGCACCCACGTCGTACAAGACCTTCCATTTGAGTTAGTTCTATGTGAAGTTGTTAGGGCCCTCGCCAAATATCTTATCCCTCACCGACTGGGTTCGAGAGAGAGTTTTGTTCGACACGAATCCTTGGGATTGTATTGGGCGAGTAGCCACCGGAGTGAGCCAACGGCGTGTATTGCGTGTGTTCGCCAAGTTCTTCGTCGTGTGAGTTTGATTTCATCTTCCTCTCCCTCTTCTCTCGCAAATCCACGCTTCCTCCTCGAGAACCGTGAAAGATTGAGCCAAGCCGTGGCAGGCTTACCCCACAACAAAGATAGCGTGCTATCTCTCAAAGAAAAAAAAAGATAGCGTGCTAAGTGACTTAGAGCAGACTTCTCCAAATGCTGTTGACGTTATATCAAACGTTAAACCAAATGGCGTTTTGAAAAAGGGCATATTTTAGCCCAAACTAAAGGATTTAAGCAGCTACTTGATAGAAACATAATATAAAAACTTGTCAAGGAGAAAAATACATGCATAAATCACTAACTACAACACTACTTCAATCATTAGAACAATACACTGCCAATTGAAAAGTGAGTGTGAAAGCTCCGCGCGTACGTTGCCCAGCCACGTCCCTTCCCGTGTATGCTATCTTTCTCGGGGAAAAGATAGCGAAGCTATAAGCTACGATATTTAACATCATTTAGCACGCTATTTCGCTAGTAGCGGCAGTAGCAAGTAAAATGACTTGAACGTAGCGGGAGCTGCTGCATCATTCCCTTGATTCAGGTTAGTTACAGAGGCCTGCTTCAGTTCTCCTCCCTCTCCCAAATTTAAAAGGATAATCTAGTCTAATTAATCTCTAATCTCCTATTAATTATATTGGTCGCTTAGTTCAAACTCAAACGTTACCCATGTGTATATCCATATATTTCCATATGGTGATCGATCTAACCATCCACCGTCCTTGACATAAGCGCGCTGATAGTTGCGAATGCAGAGGCAACGATACTATTTCTTCTTCACTCGTTCCTCCCCCTCCACCTTATATCGAATTCGGGGGCAGACCCCCCTATGATTTCGGCCCCCTCCAATAGAGTCTAGCAGGGGTTATGCTAATAATCTGTTGCTATTTTTAGTTCGTACCTAGCCATAGTAAAGAGGGATGCATAGCCTCTAAATCCAAGTACGAACTGCCCGATACCAAACCAATTGGCCCGCAAGTGCGTCGATGGCTACATACAACATAGTCCACGCCTGTGATCCATCTATCGATCAACATAATCTCAAAATAAATCACCATACATATAGCGCTTTGGCGTTGTACAACTGTACTTCCTGGCGTCTCCACTGCAGTCGCCGTCAGATACGCCAAAATTAATAAAATTAAAAAACTGAATTTCTAAACACAATGAAACGTCATAATTATTTATTTTTGGGGTTGTACAACTGTACTTCCTGGCATAGGCGTATAGTCAGCGGCAGATAAATGTCTTGTTGGTGACCGCGGCGGCTGCCGCAAGCCGGCCAATATGCCAACCGTCTCCAACCAGGTTTGTCTCCGCTTCCATGATGCATATCACGCCTAACAAAGGCAGCTAAGCAATTGGGCATCACATTCATATGTTAATATTAGTTCAATTACATTGTACAACAACCAGTTAGGATTCTTTTAGATCAGTTACAGATCACCTCTTATTTTGTACTAACATAGAATTGCATAAGGTGAGGGATTCACTGAAAATCTAATAAATTACTTTATGGTTTTATTATACTGGGGAAAAAGTAGCCGTAAAACTCAATGTTGATGAACTTAATTATTTGATAGGTACAGCTACAAATAAGCTAGCAGAAATGCCGGTTTATGTTAATTAAAAACTATACACCGTTAGTGTTTCATGCCGATACTATATTTGAGGATCGATATATTTTATGCGCTGTATCTTATGTATGAACATTGTTTTCTCCGCCCTCCTATTCCGCCCCTGGCTGATTGATCGATGCCTATGGTGATAACAACGTTTGATGCTTATAGGAGAAAACTACTTCTTGCTTCCGGCACTGCCCAAGGCGTGCCATCGCTTGCTGCCCGTGAGGACGGAGCCACGACGAATCGTGAGCGACTAGGACGGGCACACCACGATATATTGATTACATACATATATAGATACGCACGGGTTTATACATGCTACATATAGGAATTAGTTATTCGTTAAAGACTATCATGCCTTAGTTATGAAGGGTTATAGAGTGATTTCGGCAGTCGTTGTTGTGTTTAAAATTGAGATAGGGAGGAGCACTAAAAGGTATTACTCCTACTAGTTTATTAGTAATACAATCAGGTCGTTCGAGAAAACTCCCAAAGGCAAAGCAAAATGCAGCAACTTGGAGACGAGTAGCGACAGTATCTTTCCGTGCGCGCCAGCGGCGTCACTCTCCTGTGCCAAGAACGTCGATGGCCGAGGTCCAGGAATCTTGACATGGACGGCACCTCGCGGCCGTTGCGTCGTCCGTCATTCGCCACCTAGCTAGCAGCTAAATCTAGCTGCTCGGCCTGCATGTTGCCGGTGGCGCTACTGTACCATATCTTCCTCTCGATCTGAAGCAGGCAATGGAAAAGTGCAATCTCATGGCAATCCCCATATCTCTCCACCAATTTAAGAATCTCTTACCGAACTCCATATACTACCTCGGAAACCCATCATTGCCTCCACTTCACATCGGCGAGGCCACACAGTAGCAACTGGCACTGGCAGCCCGACATGGGAACAGTTGGCGTCGCCTTTGAGCTGGAATGGCGCACTACCGCCGTTGCCTTGCCTGCAACCTGCTCGTCTCTGCGACCTCCCGAAAGGCGGATCTTGGCTGATCGCGAGAGCCACCCAGCCAAGCACGCATCGGAGCGAGCGCCTGTCGGTGTCATGCGTGAATGTCTTCATCACTTGCCTGGTTTGGTATGTCCTTCTTCCTTCCTCTCGGCATGCGACCCTCCATTGCTCCGGGCTGGACCTTTCCTGGCAACGCGTGCATGTGACCAAATCCAAATGGAACTAGTACACCTCACGGCCGCACACACTGTTCCGCCGATCCATTGTTGTCCATCCACATGCGCGCGCTGAGGGCTAGCCACTGCGTGCACGTTACACCGGGGACGGTGCCACTGGAAGACAAGGCAAGGTGTGAGGCCGTGAAGCTGCCGTGTTTCCGATCCACTTCGGTTCGATCAAGAGTGGAAGTGACGGGACCAGCCTACAACACCGTCTAAGTTTTCTCGAGGTCTCTCTTGTATGAACATGAGTAGATCACATCAAGGGCCGGGGTAGATAGATCCGTCGACGTCTCTCACGATTTCTGTGTGGGTCGGTCGATATGTGTTGCCGCTCTGTTGGCTCTGTACGTAGTGCAGTGGCCCTTGGATAAAGCGTCACGATCTACCGGATACTATCTCTGCACTCTTCAGTTACCTCAAGTTGTTGAACAATGGAGATACCAAGTTTCAGTGGTGGCCAGCTACATGGCACAGTTTGCACGAAGCAGAGTTCCATGCATCTTGATGCCTGCTTCCACTTCTTGTCTTGTCCAGCCATGTGTAAAGATGATACATTACGGGTTCTTTTGCTTTACCATACACCTTTTGCAAACGTAATCACAGTCTCTTTGATTCATAGGATTCCACAAGTTTTTGTGAGGAGGATAGGAATCCTAAGGATTTTTTCTATGAAGGTCATTTGGTTTGTAGGTTTCAAAATCTTGGAACTTTGCCATAAGGACCCCCTTTTTTACACTATTTCAAACAGATATTTTCATCCAAAATACGGTACAAATACAACAATATAGACCCATATGCCTATTAAATTTGAGCTTTAAATATTTTACCAAGGTGGGTACTAATCGCATCACGGGGATTGCCCCAGAGGTAATTAGACCCACCCAATCAGCTTTCATGCCAGGAAGGCACATCCTAGAAGGGGTGGTTGTCCTTCATAAAACCATTCATGAGCTTTATCGGAAGAAAAATGACAGGGTTCTCTTTATGATTGATTTTGAAAAGGCACATGATAAAGTAAAATTGTCTGTCCTTGAACAAACAATGCGCATGAAATATTTTGCACCACAGCGGTGCAATTTGATTGAGTAGTTTGTTCGGGGGGAGTGTCGGAATTCATGTGAATGATGATATTGGACACTACTTTCAAAGGAGAAAGGGTTTGAGGTAAGGTGATCCATTATCCCTGATGCTTTTTAATACCATTGTAGATATGCTAGCTATCCTAATTGCACGAGCAAAGGAGGATGGACAAGTTGGAGAACTCATTCCACATCTCGTTGACGGAGGGGTCTCAATTTTACAATATGCGGATGGTACAATATTATTTATGGAACAAGATCTACAGAAGGCCATGGACATGAAGTTAATATTATGTATCTTTGAATAACTTTTGAGGTTGAAAATTAATTTCCATAAAAGCGAGATATTCTATTTTGGTAAAGCGAAAGATGAAGAACAACAATACAAACAAATATTTGGATGTAAGGATGGGTCTTTACCTTTTAGGTATTTGGAAGTGCCTATCCATTATAGAAAACTTAAAAATCTAGATTGGTACCCTCGATGCGAAGGGAAGTTGGGTTGCTGGAAGGATAAGCTATTATCATATGGTGATTGCTTGGTTCTTATCAGTTCTATTTTAACAAGTTTATCTATGTTTATGCTGCTATCGTTTCTTGAAATCTCTAAGGG
Organism: Avena insularis; assembly: GCA_023614405.1. Lineage (NCBI taxonomy): Eukaryota > Viridiplantae > Streptophyta > Magnoliopsida > Poales > Poaceae > Avena > Avena insularis. Next base: position 477,944,919 of record CM042686.1, on the reverse strand, counting down.
GGCAAGGAAACACTTGGATTTTTATAGGTCTCATTTTTTTTGGCAAAGTGATGAGAATAAAAAAATATAGATTAACAAAATGAAATATAATTTATAAACCGACCGATCAGGGTGGTTTGGGCATTGAGGTCCTGGAAATTAAAAATAAATGTTTATTGAGCAAATGAATTTTAAACTATTGACTCAAGAAGGTGTTTGGCAATAACTATTGCATAAATATTTAAGTCAGAAAACTTTGGCTAAAGTCTGGGCGAAACTGACTGATACTCCGTTTTGGAAAGGCCTTATGCGGGTAAAGAATGATTTCTTTGCTAGAGGTCATTTCAAAGTAGGGATGGTTCAAAGACTAGGTTTTGAGAAGATACATGGTTGGGAGACACCCATTTATCACAACAATATCAATCATTACACAATATGATACAACGAAAAAATGTAACTGTTGCACATGTGCTAACTCAAGTACCCCTAGACATTGGTTTCAGGAGAGTAATCAATGTGAATAAGTGAAATGCTTGGCTACACTTATGCCAAAGACTCATTATGGTTCAGCTATCAGATGAACATGATTAGTTGTATGGAACTTGTCCTTATCTAGGTCTGACATGTGCGGCCTGCTGAGGCAAACAAAAAAAGTCTTACACGTGGGATCTCAAAATGAGATTGGGGTTGACCCCCTTGTGTTATCTTTTAGTTGCTGTTATTGCATTGACATGGAATACAAAAATTAAAGAAAACTAGATTCCAAAACCATTTCAACTTAAATATTGTTGATTTCATAGAAACTCTAGACCATATAAAAGATAACAAGAACTAAACTTTAACTAACTAAAACTACTGCAATTGCATACCCCATACGCTTCTCCTCCCCCTTCGTCCTTGGATGCGGTGTGTTGTGACGGAAGCTTCTACAATGGCCAAAACCTTCACTCAACTAGAGAGGGTGGTGGTCTTTCCATCCCTAGGCTTAGACCAGAGTGGTGGACCGTTCCCGGTAACGGGGAGAGATTGCGGTGGTAAGGGAGATGAGGAAAGAAGCAAATGGTAGGCGGAAGAAAGTGAAGACGATGATGCTGTTAGGGTAATAGATCTCTTGTATTACCAGAGGGCCAAAGGCCAGAATATATAGTACATGTACAGGTGCAAATATACAGAAAGCCCCCTAACATATGGGGAAACTACAATACACAACTATACTCTAACACCCCCCCTCAAACTCATGGTGGATCCACAACACTGAGTTTGGAGAGTAAGAAATCATGCTGAGCGCGGGTTTGTGCCTTTGTAAAGAAATCTGCCAACTGCAAGTCTGAAGGCACATAATGGAGCGCAACAACCTGATCCTGCACCTGAGCACGTGTATAAAAAGCATCAACACCAATATGCTTGGTCAGCTCATGCTTGACCGGATCACGTGCAATACTGATAGCACAGACTGTTCGACAAAGTGGAGTGGTGTCGAACAGACCCCAAAATCTGCAAGTAACCACCGTAACCAGGTCACCTCAGCAATCACCGGCCATAACCCGCAACTCAGCCTCAACACTCGAACGGAAACCGCCACTGCTTTCTTCGCCTTCCAAGCAACAAGAGAACCACCAAGAAACACACAAGAAGCGAAAGTGAACGACGATCCGTAGGATCATTCGCCCAATGAGCATCCGAAAGTAGCACCAAGCCGGAGAGAGCTAGAACGAGGGAAGAAAAGACGACGAGTAATCGTGCCACGAAGATAACGAAGGACACGGAGGAGATGACCGTAGTGAATAAGTGGTAGGAGCTGAGACAAACCGACTCAGAATATGAACAGGATAAGAGATATCGTGACGGGTGATGAAGATAAACAAGACTCCCAACAAGATGGCGATAACGAGGGATCGGAAGAGGATCACCATCCGCTTGGACGAAGCTTAACATGAAGCTCCATAGGAGTCTCAACGGTGCGCTCATCCGCAAGAGCAGCCCGAGCAAGAAGATCCTGAATATACTTTTCCTGAGAGATAGAAAACCCATCAGAAGTGGAGGAAACCTCAATCCCAAGAAAGTAGCGAAGAGGACCAAGATCAGTCATAAGAAACTGATCACGAAGACGAGCCTTGACAAAGGCAATATACTTAGGATCATCACCAGTAATGATCATATCATCAACATAGAGAAGGAGAAGAGTGCGTCCACGAGGTGAAGTGTGAACAAAAAGCGCTGGATCATGAGAACTAGGAGAGAAACCAGCAGCAGTCACCACAGAGGCAAAGCGCTCAAACCAGGCACGAGGGGCCTGTTTCAGGCCATAAAGGGAACGTCGAAGACGACAAACCATCCCATCGGGAACAGAATACCCAGGAGGAGGCTGCATGTAAACCTCCTCACTCAACTTGCCATTAAGAAAAGCATTCTGAACATCAAGCTGGGACACAGACCAGCGTCGAACAGAAGCAACAGCAAGAAGAGTACGCACAGTGGTCATATGAGCCACAGGTGCAAAGGTCTCATCATAGTCACGACCATGTTCCTGCTGAAAACCACGAGCCACAAGACGCGCTTTATAGCGCTCAAGAGATCCATCAGAGCGGGTTTTAATTTTATAGACCCACTTACACGTGATAGGACGAACACCGGAAGGAGGAGACAAGATCCCAGTGCGCTCAAGCGCAGCGATCTCCTCAGCCATGGCAAGCTGCCATTCAGGATGACACGCGGCATCCCGATAAGAAGTCGGCTCGGAGACTACAAAGAGACCATACTGACTAGGGGAGTAATGGTCTGGAGCACGACGCTGACGAACAGGCCGTGAGGAAGAAAGCTCATCCGCAGAAGATGACTCATCAGAAGAGGAGGAAGAAGGAGTCGCGGAGGAAGGATCCGAAGCCGGAGACCGAGGAGAACTAGGGGAACTAGACGGAGGAGAGGAGGTCGCCGAAGAAGAAGGAGGCGCAGCAGAAGGAGGTGGAGGAGGTGGAAGAGAAGGGACAGCGGAAGGTGTATCAGGAAAAAGAAGAAAGGAGAGATCATCCGTTGGGTAAGTACCAGAGGTGGGGCGAGGATAGAAAGGACGCGTCTCATCGAACGTGACATCACGAGAGATGCGCATACGACGACCAAGAGGGTCCCAATAGCGATAGCCCTTATGCTCATCACTATAGCCAAGAAAAACACACTCAATAGACTGAGCGGTTAGTTTGGTGCGTTCACGAGGAGGGAGAAGGACATAGTAAACACAACCAAATAAACGAAGAGTCGAGTAGTCTGGACAGGAGCCAGAGAGACACTCGAGAGGAATGCCACCCTGAAGAGCAGCTGAAGGCTGGATATTAATGAGGTAAGTCGACGTAGCGACAACCTCATCCCAGAAATGCGGCGGAAGAGAGGAAGCAATCATCATAGCGCGGGTAGTCTCAAGAATATGACGATGCTTACGCTCGGCGACACTATTTTGAGCATGGGCGCCGGACACGAATCGAGCAAGGGTGCCCTGCTCAGCAAGGATGCCACGCAGGTGCTGGGAGATATACTCTCCTGCAGAATCAGCACGAAAAACACGAATATGCGTGGAATACTGAGTACGAACTATGGCCTCAAAACGCTGATAAATAGCAAGCACCTCGCTGTGAGAGCGCATAAAAAATAACCAGGTGTACCGTGAAAAATCATCAATAAACAAAATATAGTATCGGTGGCCCCCTTTCGAAGCAAAGGGAGCAGGACCCCACACATCTGAATGGACTAAATCAAAAGGTCGCTGAGATACAGACACACTGGTAGGATAGGGAAGCTGAATCCGTTTACCTAACCTACAACCCTGGCACGAATGTAACGACGACACATCTCCTGAGACACACCCCAGAAGATCACGACGAACTAAGGATGATAAACGGGAGCCACAAAGATGACCCAGCCGATGATGCCACTGCTGAAACGAGCTAGTGATGTATAAAGAACCGCAGGAGAAGTGGCAGAAGACGTGTCAGCGGAAGGAACGCGAAGCCAGTCTAAGTCCCAGAGCCCCGGAGACTCAATGCTGCGAGGGCCAGCTCCAACCAGAGCATGTGTATGACGGTCCTGAATAGCACAAGAATCAGCATCAAGAATGACACGACAACTAGAATCAGTAAGCTGACTAGCAGAGAAAAGGTTCATCTTAAGGCTGGGAACATGAGAAACATCAGGAACGGAGAAGGAGGAAGTAGAGAGGGTGCCTCAACTGGAAACAGGAAGAGATATACCATCAGCCGTAATAACACGGACAGGAGAAATAAGGGAGCGAAGAGCAGAAAGAATAGAAGACGCAGAAGTCATATAAAAAGAAGCTCCGTAATCCATACCACGGGATGACGACTGACCGTAGAAGATGATGGTCGTGGTGCCGTAAGAACTAGGCACGTAACCAGCAAGATTCGACGAGGAGGAGCCTGTAGCAAGCGCATCACGAAGACCACGAATAATATCCTGATCGACAGAGCACCAGCAGGAGGTCCGTACACCCAGGGAGGTCCAGAGGCAACATCAAGATCCTAAAGAACCAGATCGGCGACGAGCAAGATATCACGACGAAGCGTGGATCCCTCGTCCAACAATCAGAGATATCGTGGCCAGGCTTGCCACAGTGAGAACAAGGAGGACGAGAACCACGAGGCTGCTGAGAGTGACTCTGACCCTGGGCCGGTGGAGCAGAGAGCGGCGGCGCGAGAGACCGCGACGAAGCCGGCGACATGGGGGGACCACGAGCAGCAAGAACAGAAGGAACCTCAAGAAGGCCAGCACCACGAAGACGAAGTCTCTCAGACGAAGCTCAGCCAAGACTCGTAGAGCGGAACACGACCACGGGCAAGCAGCTGGGCACGGCGTGGCTCAAACTCCTGCGGCCGTGGAAATAACTCATAGACGCGCTGAAACTCCAGATCTGCGCACAATCGATAACAGGACAAGTGTTACACATCGGTACGAAGAGAGTCAAGCCGACGCCAAATAGCAGCACTCGAGTATAGAAATCATCAATAGTAGAATCACCCTGCTTAAGCTCATGCTCCGATTTAACCACGATGAGATAAAGAGCATCTCCAGATAGCTGATAGCGCCGACGAAGAAAAAGCCCAACCGAAAGCAGCAGCTGGAAGGCTCATTAACTCAGCAGCATATCGAGGCGTAACACCGGAAGTGAGAACAGCAGAAAGACGAGCATCCTCATCAATCCACCGAGTGTATTCAGCCGATCCAGCCGGTAGGTCGTAGTAGCGAGAGAATGCGCCCTAGACACGGCGCCATAATCAGCTCGAGCAGAATCATCAAGACTTGGCTGCATCCTTGACCGCCGAGTAGCATCGGGGCAAGGACAACGGGCGCCGGTGCAAGAGGCACAGAGGCACAACAGGCGCGTGGATGTGAGACCTCACCGGAAAGCACACCCCAAAGGCGAAGACTGCGCATATGGACGCGCATGAAGGCAGCGAAATCAGGATAATTCGCGCCATCAAAAATCACCGGGCAGCGAGGAATCGCAACATAGCCTGACGAGGAAGACATTTTTTTTTCAAACCGACCCAGATCGGATCTGTCGGCGACGGGGTCGGCGGCTGGAGGGAGGCGGCCGAGGGGCCGGCGGCGGGCGGGGCGACGACCGGGGGAGGACCGGCGGCCGGCTGCGGGGCGGCGACCGAGGGCGGTGCGGCGGCGGCCGGGGGCGGGCCGGCGGCGGTCGCGGAAGAGGAGGCGGCGGCGGAGGGGCCGGCGGCGGGCGCGGAGGTCGGTGCGGCGGCGGTCGGGGGCAGCCGGGGGCGGTGCGCGCGCAGGCGGCGGGCGGCGGGCATCAAGCGGGCGGCGATGCTGAAGGGCGGCGGCGAGGTGCCGGGGCGGGCGGCGGCGAAAAAAAGCCTTACGGCTCTGATACCATGTTAGGGTAATAGATCTCTTGTATTACCAGAGAGCCAAAGGCCAGAATATATAGTACATGTACATATGCAAATATACAGAAAGCCCTCTAACATATGGAGAAACTACAATACACAACTATACTCTAACAAATGCGACATATATAGGCAATGCACATGGAAACGAGTTGTTGCGACATGGAAGAGGGAGCTTGGCGAGGTGCACAGCAAAGAGCTTTTGCCACGTCGAAGAGAAGGGTGATTTGGTGTGTATTGTTAGATTTATGGAGCAAGATCGTTTAATCTTATGGGCCACGACCTATTTTAATCAATAAGATTGTGGAAAATCCCAAATGTCCTTTTGAATTGCATGGAAACTACAATGAGTTTAGTTCTACTACCTCCATTCCAAATTATAAAATGTTTTAGTAGGCTATTTTAGCTTAGATAAACGTGTTATAATTTGCTAGTGGAGAAGGAGAGTAACCAACATATAAGGTTTGCTATTTTTCGATTAATGCTCATTCACTTTTTTTTATCTCGCCGCCATGCAACGCATGTTGTGCTGCTGAATCGAGTTCGTAAGTGGTCACGAAGATTAATTTTTTCTCGGTGCACCATTTATGCTTTGGGTGTACATGTAAAAAAACGAACACATATATGCCATGATTGGACATGTCGATGGACTTGCGTGAGTATGAAACTTTCTCTGTTTCCAGACACTCCGTTCTCGAGGCTAAAAGGGAGAGTCTATGGAGAGGAAAAACACGGAAATGCAACACCACATATAGGTTGGTCTCCCGGTACCATCATTATCATTGATTTGTTAGATTCGTACAGACTATTTTACAGAAAGACCCTTTCATCTCAGTCTAAATTTATACGTGATTTATTAGAGATCTGAAACTGCTTTAAATCTTGCAGATACATACATGATTCAATATCAATTGTAGAATAAACAAGAAAAACAACTAAATTAACAATAAAAAATTAAAAAAACCAAAATTAACAAAATTTTGATGATACATACAAATTTCAGCAAACCCAGTCAAGAAATATACAAGTTTCACTGCCAGGAGGAGCTCAGATTGTTTTCAACTTTTTAGGGGGACTTAAGTGTAAATATGTAGCAGTTGTTGACTTCGTGGACTCTGCATAAATCTCCAACAATCCTAGGATATATGTGATGCCCTACTAGTGGTAAATCCGCTCTCGGAAAAGGATGATGAATAAAAACCACTGTCTTGGTATTGCCAAGGTCTACCAGGCCATCTCTTCATAATCCCGGTGACGACGTGCATGGCCATGCACGAGAGGATGGACCCCGAAACCCCATCACTTGAGAACATGCATGTGGTGTGTGCGTGTGTGTTGGGCGATAATAACAATGTTGTTGTCGTGACATTCCCTGCCAACACTTATGTACTAATCATCTCAGTGTTGGCACTTACATTTCATCTCTATACTGGTCTACTAATCATGTCTAGTTTTCCCTATGAAAAACCATGTGCACCTATGATACTGCTTTCCTAGATTAAATCTACTAGAAAATTGCTTATAATAATCCAATATATGTACCTGTGTTTTTTTGTTGACAAAGCGGCAGGTACAAATAGCTATTTATGCATGTGCTTAGTTAGGCTCATATGTACCTAGCTAACTGTTTCCCAAAGTCCATATTTAACGTTGTTCATGTTAGAAGGATGAATGTAATTTGAATACGAGTTAGAGCCATGAACTCTAGGATCCTCAAACTAGTGAAGATTTATTCATTCCCATGTTTCCTCACGCACGAAGTGCTGCTACAAATACAATCACTTCGTAGCAGAGAACAATCTGAATTCTGAAAGAAACCAGACCTTTTACCTCTGTAACGCCGCATCATCACTAAACCTGCAGCCAACAAAACTAAGAAGCTAGCTAGCTACGGCTAGGCTAGGCTAGGCTGCTCCTACTCCTCGATGGGACTGCTTCTCCTGCTACTCCGGCTGGTTCATGGTGGGGGTCTTCATCTCCCACGCGTGCAGGTTGGTGACCTTGATTTCTGACTGGCCGTTGTTGAAGACGAAGAGGTGCGCGTTGTCGCCGATGGCCTTCCTCGGGTAGACCCTCGTAAGGATGCACGTCCTGCCGCCGGCCCCGAAGCTCTCCACCACAGAGTGATCAATCTAAAAACAAAGTACGCCACATCATGGTTTAGTTAGATCGTTCATCCGCATTACATTGGTCTAATTAATTTGGCGAGAATATGTGCACAGAGAAAGCAGGCTGGTGTTGAGCGTACCAATGTCCTGAGTGCGATCTTCTTGGTCTTGGTTATGTCCATGTTGACGAAGCCTGCGAATGTTGGCCTGTAGTCCTTTGCCTCGTAGGACGACCTGTTCGGGGAACAAGCAAGATATTAGGGATGTTTTGCAGCGGGTGACAAGAAAACGAAACATTTTCTTTTCTTTGTGAAGTGATCTAACTAATCGAGAGTAAGTCACACTGACCTGGTAGGATCATTGCACATGAGGACGACGTAGTTGGTGTGGTTGGTCTTGAAGACCCTGAAGAAGACGGCCGTCCTCTCCTTGAGGTCGCCGGAGGCCAGCAGCCAGAGGCCGAATGGCCCCACGCCGCCCTTGACGTGGGAGTTGAACCTGTCGCACAGCCCCTGCGCGTCGTTCCGCCACGCCGGGTCGAACTTCTCCGCCTTGTCCAGGTCCTTGATCGCGAACGCCGCCTCCACGTCCGACTGCCATGCGTAACAACATAACAGCGTCGCGAGTCAGTCAGGAATCAACCAACTCTACCGTGGTGGCCGGGTGCGCATGCGTAGTAACAGTATGCTCACCTGCACGGATTTGATGCCGGTGACCTTGAAGTACTCGCCGCTCTTGACGGCCTTGTTGCTGACATTGACGTGGATCCCGCGCAGCGACTTGACCTCCTCCACGGGCCACTGGATCAGCTGCCTCCCGCTCCGCGACAGGAAGATCTTCCTCGGAATCGCCTGGATGCCGGCCCACCCCTTCTGCCGGTCGTCGGGGACGGTGTCGGACTCGTTGGCCCAGCCCCAGAGCACGCGGCGCTTCTTGGCCGGGTCGAAGAAGGACTTGGAGGCGTAGAAGTCGCCGTAGTCGTAGCGGAGGCCGTAGTCGTTGTCCTGGAAGGAGGGGTCGGGGGTGTAGCGGTCCTTGGCGTGGTCGTACCACCCCACTGTGTAGTACTCGTACCGCATCAGGTCCAGGCTCACCTTGAGCACGTACTTCACCTCCTTGGCCACGGCGGCGTCGCGGAGCTCCAAGGTGTCCACGCCGCTCCGGTGGTGGCGGCTGCCCCCGGCCACCGCCACCGGGTAGAAGTCCGGGCACTCCCACATCCCGGTGTGATCCCCCGCGTGCAGCGAGTGGTGCGCCCTCACCCACTTCTTGAAGTCCCGGCTCCGGTACAGCACCGCGATCCCCCGCATGTCCTCCTTGCTGCCCACAATCAGCCTCCAGTGTCTGCATGCAACCCACAGATCATGAATGTATGTATACCGTGATCTCTCCATTCAAAACGTGGAACGGTACAGTTAAAACATATGACGTGGAGTATATATGCACGTACCCGTCAGGCCCGAACCAGGCGGTGGTGGGATCACGGAAGGCGCTGGCGTTGATGTTGCGATCCGGGCTGATGATGGGGTTGTAGTTGGGCTTGACCCACTCGCGGAGGAAAGGGTCCGAGAGGTTGGCCGGGTACGCCACGTTCTGCACCTGCCGCTCGGCGGGGTCGATGCCGGTGTACATGATGACGGGGACGCCGCTGGGCAGCACGGTGGCGGAGCCCGACCAGCAGCCGTTGATGTCGAACGGCTTGGACGGGTAGATCCCGGGCTCCACCGACACCCAGTCGATCAGGTCCGTCGACACCGAGTGTGCCCAGATGATGTTGCCCCACACCGAGCCCTTGGGGTTGTACTGGTAGAAGAGGTGGTACAGACCCTTGTAATACATCGGACCTGCATGCATGCATCGGAATATGTGGATCGCACACCTTATTAATTAGTGCAATGCAAAACGCGCGAATCAGTCGAGATATGATAGTAGATCTGTGTGAGTGCGAGTACGTACCATTCGGATCTGATCGACCATTGCGTCGTCGTCGTGAGGAGGAGGATCAATGCCACCCAAAACACAAGGAGAAGTGAGTAAGAAACTGTGAGGTAGCAGATCGATCCAAACAATTCGGACATCGGTTGATGAAACGTACGTACCATTGATCCAATGCTTAGGAGGCTGGAAGTGGTACCCAGTGCGCAGCTCCATTGCCACCTGAACCGCCTCCAACGACTGGAGCTCCGGGTAGATGACGTGCGACGCGCGCACCACCAACGCCGTCCAGAACAGCAGAGACACGAGCAGTAGCGCTGCCGCCGTCCCCATCTCCTCTCAACCTCACTGGCTACCTCGGTAGAGAGAGTGAGTTCTGTGTGAGTGGTCTGTGACGTGCCGTATTTATATAGGACAGTGGATAAGTATGGATGGACTTAGTCCAGGGTGGACTGGGCGAGAACCGTCGATCCAATTCTTCATCCAGAGCGATAGAACCTCCTCCGGCCCACAAATTTAGCCTGTACCCACGTACCACCGTTACTCTAGGACTGTAGCCTGTCGATCCCAATTGATCGAGGTGGAGGTAGAGATCGTGTCTCCTTGCCCGGCCCTCATCTTCAAAGTGGCACCAAAAGTAGAAAAAAATCTTTAAATTGTTCCTGAAGGCAAAAAAATACCAAATACGCTAGGGTCGTTAAATGTATTTGGAGGCATTCCTAAAAACTGTTTTCTAATGTAGTTTTAGAGGCATATTTGCTAATGCCTCTTTTTCTTATACAGGGCATATTTAGTAGTCCCTTCTAAAATACTCTCTCCGTTCAGAAATATAAGACATTTTAGCTTTGCAAAATGAATGTACCTAGATGCTTTTTAGTATATAGGTTCACTCCGAACCTCTACAAACATATACACTAAAAGACGTCTAGATATATTCGATTCATAAAGCTAAAACGTCTTATATTTCTTAACAGAGAGAGTAGTATTAGTGACACATTTGCTAATGCCTCTTTTTCTTATTTAATGGTGCCTTCAAAGTAGTTTTAGAGGCACATTTGCTAATACCTCTTTTTTTATGTAAGGCATATTCAATAGTGCCTTCTAAAGTATTTATAGACACTTTTGATAATGCCTCTTTTTATGTAAGGCATATTCAACAGTGCCTTCTAAAGTAGTTTTGTAGGCACTTTTAATAATGCCTCTTTATATTTTTTTAGTTAATATCAAAAGTGCCTTGTAAAGTGAGTTTTTAAGGCACTATATATGTTGCCTCTATCTACCTTTTACATCAAATGCAATAGTGCCTTCTAAAGTTAGTTTTAGAGGCATTACTACTATTGCCTTATAAAGTCAGATTTTTAGGCACTATTCCTATTACTAGTATTAATTTATTACATCCAAATGCAACATTCAGTAAAGCAACAACAATTTCTAGTTTACAGGAATCTTCAATTTACAACAACATTCAATATCAGCTAACAACCTGTGGAAGCAACATTCAGTATCCTATAGAAGCAACATTCAGTTTTAACATTCCTATAGAAGCAATCTTCTAGCTAACAGTCAGGTTCTCACATTCCTGTGATTTAAGAACTTTCGTAGTCTTTCTCCTCTTCCTTGTGCTTGTTCGAAGTTGAGAAATTCCTTGTGAATCTGATACTTCTGAAGCCTCTGGATTTGGTATTTGTGAAGCTTGTGATTCTGAAACGTGTGAAGCCTTTATGCTCTTCAATTTCGATACTGGTCTTGATGGAACATGAGGTACCTGTTTGCCAGCAATTGGAGAATACCTCCCTCAAACTCTCCAGTCTTTGTCTCGCTTATGGATAAATTCAACGTTATCCATGAATATTTCATCAGAGTCAACAACCTACAAGTGTTTTCTTCAATGTAAATAGCATGAACTATAGCACATTTCTGATTAAACATTATAACTTGTGACCTATCATTTATTTTGCACAGGAATTTACAGAGTTGATGGTTTTATTTAAATAATATGAAGTAGTTCAATTAAATAACTTACATTTTTCATAGGCCATGGGATGCAATGTGATTGAGAATGCCCCATGTGGGTCACTCTTCCCTTTGCATGTGGCAATATGGTGTGACTCAGCATAACTATGTTGACCATAACATCAACAAATTCATCTTCAACTTTCTAAATTGTACCTATTGTTTTCTTGTGAATATGAGTGTTTGGTGGATGCCTTGAGGTGCTTTGTTTTCATTGGATTTTCTTTAGCTACAACTTCCTTGATACCACCTTCAACAACTTTAGCAGCCTTTGATTTGGATTTCTTGCTTTCTAGCATATCTTCCTCACATTTTTGTTCACCCCTTGCCTTTGCTTGATGTACTTGTTGGTATTCTTGCAATGTTTGGTTGTTTTGCAAAGTTTGAAATAGAACCATCATCTGATTCATTTGATTCTTATGTTGCATCATCTCATCCTCCGTCTTGTCACTTTTCGCCATCAGAGTGTGCACCACCCGCTTTAGTTGCATGTTCTCTTTGTTGCTTTCTTCAAGTGCGGCTAGTGCATATGCAAGTTGCTAAAATCCTTTTCCACTAACAACTATCCCAATCTCACATCTTCTACTATTTTTTTGGAAGACTCTGGAATATAAATCACCTTTATGTATGTCCTCACCAACAAGTGCAGGATTCTCTTCAAAATTTTGCTTTATAGTTTTCTGCAAACAAGATAATCATTCATACACATTATATTATGACAAGATAATCATTCATATACAATAAAAATTTGTTTTCTATTACTTAGCATCTTATCTGCAGAAAATTCATTAACTAGTAGTCCCTTAGTTGTTGTATGTGTTATACATAATAGCTCAACTCTTACTATTCTTCTACCTTCTTTTATTTCCTAACAAGAAAAATGTGTTTATAAATTGTCAAAACTCCTGTTGTATGAGTTGAGTTTCATTGTGCAAATAAGAACATATTAGAGATAGAAAAACTTACTCTTAATCAAGTACCACATTAAAACTTCTAGAACCTGTTGTATGAGCTGAATTTGTTTGTGCAATTCTGGTTGGTTTATTTTGCTTACTCAAAGCCAGCATGAAGTAGTAGTCAGTATGATTATATATGCTTTCACCATGATGTAAATAACAATTCCCATTGTTTGGTTAATTTGAGTCTATGTAGCCATACCTTAGCTTTCCTAGTGCACCATGTTTTACATAACCATTCCCACTATTTGGGAAGTATTCTTTGTTTACAGTCATTTTCAATATTATTTTGAAGTGACAACTTTTTGCTGAGGAAATCTTTCTTCAACACACATATGAAGTCTTTCCATTTCTTACTAGTCGATTTCAGTACCCATAAATTGAATGTATCATCCAAATCAAAAAATGCATATACTATATGTCAATATAAAATTAACTAGACTTCTCTTTAGACCCCCCAGTGCGCGGTTGTAAGGTAGAACGTGCGGTGATATGTCGTATTATATTTGCGTAAGATAGATCGTCGTTGTGAGGCAGAACATGCAATGATATTTGACATTACAATTCCACCCCCAGAGCGCAGCTGCTAGGTGGAACTTTTGACGAAAAGACAGCAAACGTTTTCATCCAGGGTCGATGATATATTGCATTACATTTGGACCCATAGAGCACAACCTTTAGATGGAACTTTTGACGAAAAGGAAAAAAATGTTGCTGTCCTAGGTCACGTCAAAATAGGAAGTTCAACTATTTGCCTATAATACTGACATCCTGATGGAGTTGTCAGGAAGACCAAATCACAACAAAAGAATGAAGCAACAAAGACAAAAGTCAGAAACAGTGCTAGAAGATGACAATGCAACATTTTGTACTTATTAGTGCCAAATTAAATCGTTTACAAAAGGGAGACAGACAAAATGATGTAGACATCTTTTAGGATACAATTAGGCTTGGCCTTTTTCTTCCTAAGGAAGTGGACTATAAAAGGATCTCTAGATGGTAGTCCTATTCTCACATTCCCATTATGTAAATTTATTAGAGCTTTAATAGTTCTTAGGAATAGCCTACCTAGAATTATAGGTACTATGGGATCTTCAAGCATGTCCACTATAAGTAGATCAATAAGAGTGAGACTTCCTTTAGTTTCAATAACTATATTTTCTTTTATCCCAACAGCTTGTTTTATAAGTTGAATCAGCTAGATGGAGTCTTAATTCAGTGGTTGCGAAAGGTCTCAAGTTTAACTTGTCAAATAGACTTTTGGAAATTGTTGATATGCTTGCACAAGATCACAAAGTACAAATATCTCATTAGCCCCAATCTTAATTTTAATAGTGGGCTCAAATATATCATCTAGCTTAGCAGGAAGCTTAGCAGCTAGTCTCTTATAATCTATATCTAAATCTCGAACTTTAGATGCTACTTGTTGAATAAATTGTTGGTACATAGCATCATTACCTTGTTCTATACCATGATTCTTCACGATGATCATCTTTAGTAGATCTTCCATGGTATATTCAGGTGTTGGCACGTTGCTATAATCCAGCTCTTCAGACTTCTCTTCATTTGTTTCCATCATCATCATCTTGAGGTCTTCTACTGGATTTAGCTTGGGCTTCCCAGCAAACTTTTATAGTATAGGAGCTTGGCTCTCACCTACCTTACCCAATTGAGCCTCCACAGTCTTTTATCCTTTCCTGTAGAGCTTGTACATAATTTCTAATTGTAACGGCTTGGTTAAATAATTTTCCTATACTACTTTCATGGTTCTCCATGATTTTGATAAGCATATTATTTTGCTTGGTTTGAGCTTGCATAAAAGTTCTAATAGTTTGCTCAAACGAGAGATTACCATGATTTTCTCCATTATGATTATCATAATTATTGTAAGGAGCTCCTACGTGATTAGAATAATGTTTTTGAACATTAGAAGTTTTTTTGTTTTTTCCAAGTAGGATTATAAGGAGTGCAAGCTATAAAATTAACATCAATAGCGATAGCATTAACTTGGGTATCTTCCTTACCCTTTACTATGTTGGGTAACTCGTCTATCTTAGATGTGAGCTCTTCATTGTTTACTTCGGTGATTGGACTTACTCTTTTCGAGGTTCTTTCTACATGCCATTTGGCATGGTTGTTTTGCATATCATCAGGTAATTTCTTTGCAATATTCACTTGCTTTACCATGATTGTTCCTCCTGCCATAGTATCTAGCATAGACTTAGACACTAGATTAAGGCTATTATAAAATAAATGTAATGTAAGCCATTCTTCCATTCCATGACTAGGACAGTTTATTACGGCTTCTTTCATTATTTCCCATGCAAGCGCTAGTGGCTCACGATCTTTTTGTCTAAAACTTGTCATATTGGATCTTAGTTGCATAGTTTTAGCTGGGGGGGGGGATTTAGTCAAAAACATATTAGTGCATTCCTCCCAAGATTTAATAGTGCCCTTTGGTAGAGCTAGCAACTAGTCCTTAGCCTTTCCTCTAAGAGAGAAAGGGAATAAACATAATTTAACAGCATTTCTACATCCTTAATACGCATCATGTCGCAAATTTCAGTAAAAGTATTTAAGTGCAAACCTGAATCCTCAAAAGATGAGCTTCTAAATTGGTTTTGCTGAACCAAACTTAGAATCTTAGGCTTAATTTCATATGCTTCCGCATCAACATCGGGCTGAGTAATATGTGCACGGATAAAATCATCAGTGGGAGTAGCATACTCCTCAAGTCTCTTTTGAGCCATGCCTCTTATATTTTTGGTATTTTTTAGGTAAGAAAACAAATAAAAAGTAACTAATTTTTTTGGGTTATCAAATAGATAACTAGAAAGTAAACTAATAACAAGAAATAAACCGCAAACAAATAAAAAATTTAAAACAAGGTCTGTAGTAACCTCACTGGGATAGCAAAATTGCTTCCCCGGCAACAGCGCCAGAAAAAGGGTTGATACCTTCGATCCGGGTTCATGGATGTAGTATAATAGCCTTTTCCCTAGTGGGCCTAGATTTAATCGAACCTTGGGAAGCAATGATAAAAGGAAATAAAAAGAACACATCTACAAGACTTTGTTTCTTTGTTTACCAGACCAATCTAGTTTACTTTTATTGTGGGTTGATTCAATGGATGGAGATAGGCAAGGGTTGAAGATCCACCTACTGCTGCACATCATATGGGATAAAAGATAATAATAAGCATAGTCACGTGTAATGTTTTAATAGGGATAATCTCTTGTGGGCAACACATCCTAATATACTAGAGCCCCTGTGATGCAGCATGCATAGCAATAGTCTTTTGATCCAACCAAGTGCACCACGAAGCCACGGGCTACAAACAATTATTAAGTGTAAAACACAGATCAAAGCATTAAGTGGTGATGTTGTTGTGATTCCGAATGGGTCGCTAAGCGAAGACCGTACTACCCTTTCTGTCACTTGGATTCCTATGAGATTGCCGCTAGCCAAGTATCTCACCTCAAGACTTTATCAATCTATAGGGTCTTGGGTACCTATAAATCCAAAGATTGAGACAAGAGACAAAGAAACAAAACATACAAATCTCTCTTTCAAATAAAACACAATGCTCTCATATATTAGATGCACATAATCGCTACAAGGTTTCTCCCCAACCCGCAGCCCATGAGTACTACTCACTCATAACAATAAGATCAAGGATAGAAAACATTGTGCAAAATACTTAGATTGAAATCAAATATTCTTACAATGGTCGCCGAAACACAAGGAGATTTCATGTACAAAGTAATGGCTATGGATAATGGAGGGGATAGAAGATGGAAGGGATGAACAATGGTGTGGATCTGCTTTGGTGGTGTTGTGATGCAATATGAGAATGGCGGCCTTCTGCGCGGCGGCTGAGGCCTTAAAATATATAGGCGTGTTCACGAAAGTTGTAGGGCTTGACGAGACGGAGCCACCGCCACATGGTACGGGCGGACGGTACAGGCGGGCCCTGCCCGTACCAATGGTCGTTACGGCTGCATATGCTTAGAATTTGTTCCACAATTACTTGGTCGTGCATACTTCCTCAAAAACCTTCATTATGACTCCAGATTTCGCATTAAAAGGCGTGATTTCCTGCATAACATAAATCAAAGCAATGGTTTGTATATATTTGCAATTATTAGTCATTAGTGGCAAGGACTAAGAGTTTCTTGTCAATTGCTTGACTAAAAACAATGTTTAAACGCGGTGGAAAATGGCTATTTTTGGAGCCATCAATGATCCTCTCGTCATCTCTGAGAGCGATGAAGAGATGGTGGAAAACTCTGAAACTAAGGCAAAGGAATCAGAAGAGGAAAATCTAGTGGTGGTAAATAGGGGTATGTTTCCATTTATTCTATTTGCCAGATGAATTGAACTTTGTTGTATGGAAACTATGACAATCTGACATAACATGTACATTCATAATTGTCACATGTAGGACCTTACAAGAGGGGGAGAAAAGTTTGATAGTCACTGCTTGTGCTTGTGGGGGAACAACCAAGAACTGAATCAGTACCAATGTAGGTATCTGAAAGATTTGGTCAAGGACTTCCCAGGAAAACCCATAAACTACTATGTATGCAAGATGACTAAATCATCTATCCTGGAAAATAAAGGAAAGATGGTATGATAATTCACAAACTCTTGAACAACTGTCAAAATTAATTGTTACTTACAAGTATGTTGAATTGTATCCTATGTATTCCAATCATACTACTTGAACAAGAATTTTTAGTAGAGTTCACACAAAGGTGCCTGGAAAGGTTCCTTGAAGAACCAATGGAGATACATGTAGCATGCATGACATCAAACAAGGCTTACTATGTAAGCATGAAGTTTGGAGTTGATGGAAAGAGGGCTATAATGACAATTAAGTTGCCAAAGGCTGCCAATAAGTTCAACATAGAAGAAAATGACCTTTGCATCTTATGTTTCACTTATGGTGAGGATAATGGGCTAGAGCTTCTCATCTATCCCCTTCTCCCATTTCGTGTTTATGGTGAGGAAGTCTATTCTCATCTATCCCCTTCTCCCATTTCGTGTTTATGGTGAGGAAGTCTAGGAAGTATGACTGACAAATGGTATGTCAAATTTAGTAAGTATGACTGAAGGTTTAAACTGTCATTTTGGACTATAATAGTCTACTACTGTTAATATGTCAGATCTGGTATGTAAGTATTAATTAAGGTTTGGATTATGAGTTTGAAGACTAGTAGCAGTATGTGTACTGAACAATTATTATCATGTAATGGTAATATGGACAATTGTTATCCTGAACTGAAGTACTAGTTTGTATAGACTGTTATTGTATGAGTACTATTAGTTT
The DNA here is from genome assembly GCA_023614405.1 of Avena insularis. Classification (NCBI taxonomy): domain Eukaryota; kingdom Viridiplantae; phylum Streptophyta; class Magnoliopsida; order Poales; family Poaceae; genus Avena; species Avena insularis. The sequence continues at coordinate 477,926,681 of CM042686.1, read as the reverse complement.
CTTAGATTGCAAGAGTAGTACCTCCAATTCATGCCTCTAAATGTTAAACTTTAGAGGCATTTTTGTATGAGCTTCAAAAGGTTTTTGCCTACATGTTAGGAAAGTGCCTCGAAAGGTTAACATTTAGAGCCATTATTGGTACTGCCTCTAGTTGTTAATCTTTAGAGGCACTTTTATAGAATTGCCTCGAACGGTTTTTTCCTAGAAGTTGTGAAAGTTCCTTCAAAGATCGTCTATTAAAGACACTCTTAATTTTTGCCTTCAATAATGTATTTTTGGTGGCACATCAAAACTGCCTTGTATTTCTTAATCTTTTGAGGCATTATACATCAAAGTGCGTAAAAGCAACATTTTAAGGGAGTTAAAAATATGTCACTATCATAGTGCCTTTGATACCAGGATGTGAGGTAGTGCATCCTGCAACACACGCACTCCATCACCCAAGTAGGAAAGCCGGAAATGTCAGTCACTTCCCGCGACCCAATCCTTGAGGTAATCTCGAGTACTCAACATGAACAAGAAAACTCATTGCAGATCAGTACATACTAATACACACCATACCAGTCCCACCAGGCACACCTAATTTCAATTATAAATGGGTGATCATTTGTAAGAAGCAACGTGTCCAACAAATGCATATCTCTTGACAAATGCTCCCCCGCTATTTTATTCTTGAAAAACATATAAACAATGTTTAGTTATCATTTCTATAGTCTTTAATTACTAATTTTAGACATGGATCTATAATTTGTTTCTACACTAATTGTTGAATGCTCTTGCGTTGCCACGACTATTTACTGTATGCCTAGTGTCGCAAATATTACACGTGTAAACAATGCTTGTAAATATTTCAGCATATAGAAAAATAACCATATAGTATTTAAAAACATTTAGATGTTTACTTTGCATAATTCGATGTGTATAAATGCAAGGGGAGAGAAACTATCTCTTATTTACCAATCCATCCTCCCTTGACACGCTTAAGGTTTACTCGTATATTGTTAGGAATGTCGTTCTCAACTTCATTTACATAGTAATTGAGCACATGTATAAAAAATTTGTTCCTCGACTAGTACTCATCCCGACACAAGCAATCTATGTTGTTAACATAATGGTTCCTATAAAAATATTAAAAAGTTAACAAAGAATCTCACCATGCAAAATGGATAAAGATTTTTTTACCATTCCATGAGAGCATAAAACTAAAGACAAGTGCATCTTTAGAGGACCGATCCATTCGACCATGGTCCGTTCGATATTGTCTGAACGGACAACCAGAATAGGAAAACCCGCTCTAGTGGCGTGACCCATTCGACCACACATGTCCGGGCTGATCCATTCATGGCCTAAAATTGTGTTGGGATTGTGTCTAGTCAGACACGCCACGAACCGCACCGTGTCCACGTGTCAACTGACCGGCCCCACAAATCAGTAACACATTAAATGCTAATTAACACCAAGTGTGTTAAATAACGGTAACAGAGATTAAACGACCTTAAACTACGATGGCGTCGATCAAAAACCCGATGGCCATCCTATGCCCTACTTCCTATCATGGCGCCTAAAATGTTGCTTGTCGTCCTACCCTAAGACGCTGATGTGCACCACCACAGGACCTATACTGTTGGTCACCGCCGTCTCGGCGCTTGGTGTGGCACGACAAACCGGCTTCGTCCATGCTTGACTTCCCAATGGCTTGGCGCTGCCTCCATGGCCGGATGGCGCCGACCCCTCGTAGCATAGAGACGTGTTGACCACTCGATGTTCCCCCAACGCCTCATCTTCGTCCAAGAAATAACGGAATGATCGATCAAAGAAAAAAGAGTCTCCGAGGTCGTAGCACCAAAAACAAGAAAAATGAGTAACCCGCAAAAAGACTCGGGGGCTCCATCAGCGACCAAGAGTATAGAAGAGGCCATCAAAGAAGAAGAATAGGAAATTGGAGAGGTTATGCTAATTGAACCTACATGGATGCAACCATATATAGCATACATGACTAAGGGCGAGCTACCCGAAGATGTGATAGAAACCCGACGAATCACCCGAAGATCGAAGGCCTTCAGAATAATCAAAGGGGAGCTGTATAAGAGAAGTATTTCGGGTGTGTTGCAACGCTGTGTAACACCTGAAGAAGGAAAATCAAACTCAAATATATACATGAAGGAGTTTGTGGTTATCATGCTAGTAGCCGAACAATTGCTGCCAAAGCATTTAGGACAGGATTTTACTGGCTCACTGCAGTTCAAGATGCAAAAGATATCGTCAGAACATATGAAGCGTGTCAACGGTTTGCAACAAAGCCTGGAGAACCCGCCGCTGAGTTAAATCCTATACCTCTGGCTTGGCCCTTCACTCAACGGGGACTCGATATGGTGGGAAAAGTTCACAAATCATCGCCAGGAGGACACGTCTTTCTGCTAGTTGCAGTCGACAAATTTACTAAATGGATCGAAGCAATGCCTGTCACCATCCAAGATGGAACTTTGGCTATGAATTTCATTAAATCTATAGTATTTCGGTTCAGCATACCGAACAACATCATTACGGACAATGGAACTAACTTCACTTCCAATGAGTTCAAGGAGTACTGTCAGGAGATAGGTATCAAAGTAAGCTACGTCTCGTTAGCTCACCCGCAAACAAATGGACAAGTAGAAAAAGCCAATGGACTAGTTATTGCTGGACTCAAGAAAAGACTACTAGCGCCACTTGACAGAGCAAAAGGAGCATGGGTTGATGAATTACCATCTATCTTATGGAGTTTACGTACAACCCCAAATAATTCGACACAAGAGACACCTTTCATTCTGGTCCACGGCGCAAAAGCCGTGCTTCCTATTGAAGTGTCACATGAATCCCCAAGAGTAGCTGCATACGATGAAGAGGAATCAAGAGAAGCACTCGAAGATGATGTGGATGCACTTGATGAAGGTCGAATGAATCCCTACAAAGAGCAACTATGTACCAGCAAAACTTGCGCAATTACCACAACTGACGATTGTGGCCTAGGTCCTTCACAGTAGGGGACCTAGTTTTTCGCCTCAAGCAAGATGGCCACCGAAAGTTAGAATCGCGATGGGAAGGACCATACATCGTCACAAAAGTTATTCACAGAGGAGAATATCGATTACAAGACAGGAAGACAAGAGTCAAATACTCCAATCCATGGAACGTAACGCAGCTACGACGCTTTTACGCATAAGATTACTTACAATATGATAAGATTTACGGTTTGGCTCTTTAAGCCAGAACATCCAGGCCAACGGCTAGGCGCCATCCGCAAAATAATGTATCATCGGTTTTTTCTCCTTGTGTATAAAAAGATAAGTTTTTCATACCTTAAGCTCTTTATTTTTTATATTCGTTCAAAAGATCTATGTTTTCCATCAAACTAACAACAACTATGAGCCTATGTCCAAATACAGGCATCCGAACATAGCCTCGGGGGCTACTCCCATCGGGAGCGCTGGCACGCACCCGATAGAAATCCAATTATGTATGATTAAATCAAAAATGTTCATGATTGAAAATACCTATGAGTCTTACATCGATGTATCCTCAAAAAGGTATCCTCAAAAAGGTTACTCCCATCGGGAGCCGATATAAAGCATTAAACTATCTGATAAAGTCAGAAATATTAGCAGCCCAGCAAGCCAACCGCCAAAAACCCAAAATCTCGGATCACGCTCAAACACGACAAAAATCCGAATGCCATGTTCAGAAACATGAAGGTAATACCCCAGGATTCGTCCTGTGTGGCCTGGTAATTGCACAAGAATGCGCTCTACTAGTAAAATATCCGTATCAATGATATGATGAAAAATCCCAACGGACGCGTTGGGTACCCGATAAAATGAAACTGGGATTCAGTATTCGATAAGACCTCAGTGGCCCGAACTGAATTACGCCAGTAGTAAATTCCAAGTTCAGGCCTAGGGACTTGAATTTGATGTAGGACAACCTTGTTTTTGCCCAGGAGAAATTAACTGATTCTCGATCCGTCGGAAGCATCAGACTCGTTGTACCAAATCCATATGAAAAAATAAAAATAAAGAAATAAAAATAAAGGAAAAGAAGGAAAAAGAAACTTTGAGACTCAACCTGAAACTGCGGTTCAAGAAGAGTCTCAGGGGCTACTGACATAGGTATGATTACTCGGATGCTTATGACTTGCTACCCTATACTGGGTAAAAGGCTTCCGGCCCATGAAGAGTTCAGATAATATCCCAGGAAAGCAACTGACAAAGTCTTTGGTCGTATTAGGAAAGAGACTATGAACCGACATTGTGTTGGTATTGTAATTACGTGTATGTAAAACCTATCTGCATACAGCTTTGAGACCCAGTCTATTGTATATAGGACGGGAGAAGCCCAAGCAAGGGTACCGAAAAACTCCTAGGCAACTTGTAATAGTGTGATTTCCAAATATTCAGGCAACTTTGACTCTATTGTTTTCCTGACATCCGACGAAATCCCCAGCGTTATCTTTTCCACGAAACCCTAAGTCCTTCATCATGTACATTGCCGAGGTTACACCTCGTCACTTGGCGTCTTCTGTGGGAAACCTGAACGCTGGAACCATGGATTCGGCGGATTGCTCTCCACCAAGCATCAACCCGACAAAAGCAGATCCACACCCACCCACCCCTGTTTTGGTACCCGCCGATTTCAACGGCGGATCCGATCTAATCATCGAAAGCTTCCACTTCGAAGTAGAAAACCCGCAAGAATCACACTCTTCGGCCATGATCACATCAGAACTATCAGTGGAAAAACCTACGCCTATGGCGGTACCAGCATCATCCGCTAGATCCTCCATGGACGCAACAACAGAGATCGAAGCAGGCGAAGAAAATGAACAAATCGAGATGGATCTGGGAGACCTTGATGGTCTTTATGACAATCTCTCCTTCGGGCCAGGTCCTCAGCCAACTCCACCACATGAAGAAAACTCGGAAAATTCAGAACCCGAAGAAAGCAGCAAAAACATCGACTTCGGAAAAAGGATGGCGAAGATCTACCCAGAACTATAATCTCAGAATATTACCAGCACATCCTTCGGGGCAGAAGACAACATCATCAGCCCACGCATAACACGCCACCAAGTGTGCATGGTAAATGGAAATACCTCAACACCATGCGACTCTAACGGTAACCCTATCCTCGACCCCAATGATATTTTATCGGATGACAATGCAGGAAATCACAGCAATGAAGGGGACCACGGAAACATAGGAGAAACGGTAGATAACCGCATAGTCCAAGGAAGAGGTAGAGAACCACATGGAGGAGAGAGGCAAACTCTTCGGCTACTAGCAGCGACATGGCAAAAAGCAAGGGAAGCAATTTTGGGAGCAGTTCCGATGACAGCGGACGCTTCACACGAGGATCTATTAGCATACCAATATCTGCTTTACCACAAGAAGTGAGACCTACTCAGGATGCAGAGGCAACTTGTAACATCCCAAAACTTTAATCCAAGCTTATCAAGATCCAAATCATAAAAATTAGGGTTAACAAAAACTTTTCCAATCAAAAATATGAAAGCATTCATATGTGTGTGCATTTAAATTAGGAGTTGATTTGAATTGCCATGATTAAGTGATCCATTGCTTGTAAAATGATCTTTAGGTGAAATAAACATCATATAAATCATTCCCAAACTTTTCCCAAAGAAAAACAACTCAAAATGAATAATTGAAGTGAATGGTCATTTTGGCCAAATTAACTATCATACCTACTTTGGCTATTCCTAGTACTCAAAACTTAATAGAAACATTTGTGGATCTTTACACCCCTTGCTAGTACACATAATGAGGTACCAAGACCCACTTTGTGATCTGCTAAAAACATTCAAATACTAATTTTAAATGACAGTTCAAAATTGAATCTATTTCATATGGGAAGATCCCACTATTTCAAAAACCACTCAAACAAGTTCAATTTTCAAAACCCTTGCAACCAGAGACTACCTAGTACTAGTGGAGATCACTCAAAATTTTTGAACCCAAAATTCAAAAGTAAAGTTCATGCGGCCATTTCATCAAACACTTAGCAGGCAAAATTCAAACAAAACAAAATTCACTATTTTAAATAGTGTTCTGGCCAAACTTGTCTCCCATTTGACCCCCATTTGCTCCCATTGTCTCCTAATGATCTAACCATGCAATTACACCCCACTCCCCTACCCCCTAGTGACCTTGCCTTGCCATGCCGAGCCCCACCTCGCCGGCCAACTTGGTCGCCACCGCAGCAGACCACCTCCCCCTCTCTCTCCATGTCTAGCAGCTAGCCAGCACCCCACCGCCGCCCACTGTCCCCTCCCCGAGCCAGGCCAAGCCGTGGACCACCGAGAAAACACTGCACCATGCCGAGCACACGCCAGAGCGTCGCACCCGTCACGCGTGCACAAGCCCCCGCTAGACCGCAGCCCGTGCCCACCGCGTCACCACGACCCAGGGAGCATGCCAGACACCCCATTCGCCGTCCAATGCACCACAGCCATCGCCCGCCGTCGAAACCGCCGCCTCTGTCGCTCAGAGTGCCAGCTCCGCCTGACCGCATACCACCGCCCCTAAGCCCGCATTAAAGCCCTAGAGCACCACCAGGAGACCGCGCATCGATCGCCGCCCGCAGCCATGCCGCTAGCAGCCCGTAGCCATGTCGCCACCGTCGACTGGCCATGCAGCGCTGTCCCGCCGTCGAGCCTATAAAAGGAGAGCACCCCCAGCCGTTTGCAGCACACCACTCCACTCCCCTCACCTCACTGATCGTCCCACACCTCTAGCCGGAGCACGGGGAGAAGCAGCTTACCGGAATTGTACCGGAGCAGGCCGCCTCTGGAGGAGAAGGGCGCCACTGATTGCGACCACCCCCGGAGCTTCCTCGATCGTCCCTGAGCTCGCCGTCGACCACCCGTCCTTTTGCCCGCCTCGCCGTCATCGCCGGAGCCCTAGTACGCCCCCTATGCACCCCCACTGGGCCGCTAGGGTTAGAGCTCGCCGGCGACAGGTCCGTCGTCGACGACGATCCACAGCCGTTGATCCCCACTCTAATTCAACGTCCCACATTGCCCCGTACCGCTTCGCGCGTTATGAGTCGTTGACTGGTGGACCCCCTGTCAGTTGAGTCCCGCACTGCAGAGTGACACTAGGCCGGCCCGTTAGCGTTTCCCGCGCGACCCAGTTAGTTTGAATTAGGATTTTTCTTTTTAGTTTAAACTTAGTTCTGTCCCTTAGTTCAAAATTCAATTTAGAGAGATTTACAAATCCAAATGAAGTGATTCCAATTTTGCTGGAAAGCTACTGAAAAGATCTATCCAAGACCGTTGGATTTAATTCAATTAGAGTTATAGATCTGTCCTAGTAAAAATAATAAAATTAAAGCATCTGCACCTTGCAACATTTTTATAAAATCAACCAAGTTAGCTTTTGAGTTGATTCCAACTCTCAAAAATCACATTTCATCATACCTATCTGAATATGTAATAATATTAGGATTTACATGCAGTGACTTTGGACTAGTACCAAAATAATGCTATATAGCATTTCTAGTCACTTTAAATCATTAAATAATAAACTTAAACCAAAATAGTTATGATCCAACCCTTAAATTACATTCCCACATGTTAGAATATGTGGTGATGACATGTGTCCACATGATCCCATATTTTAAGTGGTGAATATTAAATCTTAGTTAATTTTTCAATGAGTAGAAATTACTTTTCTAAAATAAAAGGAGGAAACTATGGAATAAAACTTGTGATGCTTGTGATGATAGTAGACCATCAATTGTGTGCCTTAGAGTACTAATTAGACTAGTTAAGTATTGTTTGGTGATTGTGTACTCCGTATGTAATTAGACTACCAAGAAGAAGAAGAAGAAAACTTCAACCACTGCACCAACCAAGGCAAGCTATTGTTAGCAAGCTAGAATTAAGCTAGATGAATAAGCAAAGATGCCTTAGGCATGCTTTGGTCACACCACTTTGACTATTACTACCCCAAGTATTACCTTAAAAGCTTTACTTCCTTTACTTTACACAAAGTCCCTTACTTGTTTTGAAGGTAGCATAAAGAGTATAAAACTTGACCTATTTAGATAAGCTTTAGATGTCATTCTAGGGCATGAGATTGAACCCATCATTCTTTCCACCTTAGTGAACACTCTTAACTTAGTAGTTTAGAGTAGATCAAAACTTGAGTCACTTTAGATGGGAACAATTGGTGAAAATGAATTATGAAAACCTTGGAATGATGAGTCATTCTATTGAGATGTTTTGACATGTGTTAAGAAACACAAATGGTTTATGATGATGAAAATGTTGAGGCATGAGCCTTAGCCCTTTTATAAAACTGATGGTTGGATTCGGATGCGATACCATTCCAAACTTACCATACAACCACACTACCTGAATTGGGTAAGGCTTAGCCGGAAGTTTATATGCATTAGTATTAGTTCCCTCGCAGGAGAGGTTTGAGCTGAGGCTACCTCTCAATGTTGTCCACCTATGCAGTGCCCAAGATGACTGATGGTCATGGTTGGGAGGCCATGCTCATAGGAGAGGTGCTTATACTAGGGTGTGTAAAAGAAAGGTTATGTTTGATTATATGCATACTAAGTATGATGATTCAGGGTTATCCCTGATAGATGTATCGAATCTTGTGGTGAAAGTGTACCACCTCTGTAGAGTGTCAAACTATTCGAATAGCCGCGTCCGCGGTTATGGACAGTTGGAATGGCCATACTGTTTCGTTGTCATATTTTTTAAAAACAACTTATGCGATGAATGATGAATCTTGACTTGACCACAACAGGGTTGTGTTTATGATAATAGCTTCCCAACTTAAGTGATTCTAGAACTTTATTTTATCTTTCTTTGCTTCTGAACTCAGCTTAGGTTTCAAACTTAACTCTATAGTTAAACTTAGATTTAGCAGTTTAGCTTAGCACTATACTACTTGTTAGTGATAGTTTGCAAGTACTTAAAGAGTACTCATGGCTTTTGTCCCTGGCTATTCTCATGGCCAGACTATGAAGGAGACTACCAAGATGATGGCCTACAGGACGGCTATGATAACTAGGACTATCTGCCTTCGTCAGCATTGCCTGTGCCCTTGAAGATGGACCCCACTGCTACGCTTTATATTTATTCCGTTGCTTGTTGTATTAAGACTGGATCATGAGATCCTTATTTGTGTAAGACCTTATGTATGGTTTGTAATGGATGATGTACTGTGATATCCAATCTGTTATGTCTCGCAAAAATGGTAATCCTGGGATTGCGAGGTATGGCATAACGGGCATCTGGGATTAAAAATCCGGGTGTTGACACAACTCGACAAAAGAAAGAGATTAGACGACAAATCCAGCTTGCGACAGGCACAGTTAAGCTCTACCCGAGGGTCAGGAAGCGTAACAGGAGGAGCACCACCAAGAAAGGGAACGTCTCGACTACAAAATATCCCCGAAGCAGAAAGAAGCAGACTCATATGGGATCTTGATCTATTGTTCATGTCGATTGACCTAGAAGGAAACATCAAGGCAAAAAGGGCCTAGGAAGCCATTGTGGCCATGCAAACATATCTGATCACAACTCAACCAGCATCCGATGATCCCCGTGTGGCCCTCCACCGCTCCGCCCTGATGAACCTTGGCATGGTGGGAGCCTCTCTCGCGGAAGCAGAGCAAGGAAGCACACGGCAGCTCGATAGATCCCCACGCCATCGCAGCAGCCCTCAGCAAGTGGGATACACCTGATGATCTCGATCGCCACATGATACGTTGCAAACGTATCCATAATTTTTGATGTTCCATGCTTGGTTTTATCTACTTTCTTATGTTTTGTCCACACTTTGGAGTACTTTCTATACACTTTCTTGGAGTAACCTATTAAGAAGAGCCACAGTGCCACCTGCCTATTTTATGCTGTTTTTGGTTCCAGGAAAGTCAAAAAATGAATATTCTCGGAATTGGACGGAAAAAAGCCAAAGTCAGTTTTTCACCGAGGGGGACACGAAGCCAGAATACAAGACGGAGAGGGGCTAGGGGGCACCACACCACCTGGCCACGCGTCCAAGCCTGGCCCGCGCCAGGGGTGGTCTGGCCGCCTAGGGCACCCCCTCGGCCTCCTCTTTCGCCTATAAGATGCCTCCGATACAGAAACCCTAAGTACCCGATCAAAATTCCACGAAAGAGTCTATAGCCGCCATGATCTCCATCCCTAGATTGGGAGGGATCTGAAGCTCTTCGCACTGCGTGGGAGGAGAATTCACCCTGGAGGCCTTCTTCATCACCATGCAAGCCTCCGGTGTGATGCGTGAGTAGTTCATCCTTGGACTACGGGTCCATGTAGTAGCTAGATGGCTGGTTCTTCTCCTTTGTGCTATCATGTTTATATCTTGTGAGCTCCGTTCATGATCAAGATCATCTATTTGCAATCCTACATGTTGTGTTTGTGGGGATCCGATGGATATTGAGATGCTATTTCAGATTGATTATTGATTCTATCATGTCTTTGTTATTTGTGATCTTGCATGCTTTCCGATCTTAGTAGCTATCTTGGCCAAGTAGATGCTAGCAACTCCAAGAGTTAGTATTTATGCTCGATAGTGGTTTCATGCCTCTAGTAATCTGGGGAAGTGACAGAAATCTCTAAGGTACTAGATGTGCTGTTGCTACTAGGGAGAAAACAACAATCCTTTGTTCATAGAACAATCGTATTGTTTACTTTACACGCAATGCGTAATGCAATTATCTGTTGCTTGCAACTTAATACTGGAGGGGGTTCAGATGATAACCTGAAGGTGGATTATTAGTCATAGATGCAGTTGGATTATGGTCTATGTATAATGTTGTAATGCCCAATCAAATCTCAAAGGAGTCAAGATGAGTAGTATATGCATATTGCTTTCTCGATGTTTGTCAATTGCCCCGCTGTAATTTGTTCACCCAGCATGTTATCTATCTTAAGGAGAGCCACCACTGGGAACTATGGACCCTAGTCCTTTCTTTTACCATCAATCTACAACTGTTTACCGCTTTCTGTTTACTTTCTGCAAGCTGTTAATTTCTTCCACACAATACGTTTAATCCTTTGTTTTCAGCTAAACCGATGAGATTGAAAACCTCATTGTAAGTTGGGGGCAAAGTTATGTGGTTGTGTTGTGCAGGTTTCCACGTTGCTGCTGGCGCCGGTAGTGTGCCCTGCCAAAGTCTAGCTAGTAACACCTTGGAGGTGTTTCCTTGCTCCTACTGGTTTGATAAACCTTGGTTTCATAACTGAGGGAAAACTTGCTGCTGTGCTCATCATACCTTCCTCTTGGGGTTCCCCAACGAGCTTGATATATTTTGGGCCATCAAGGACTTTTTCTGGCGCTGTTGCTGGGGAGTCAAGGACATCTTCACAAGGGGAGTCTCTCATAACCAATCTCTTTACTTTGTTTTATTTGTTTTGCTTAGTTTACTTTTTGCTTTGTTTGCTTGTTTCTTTATCAAAAACACACAAAAAATTAGTTTTACTAGTTTGCTTTCTTTATTAGAAACACAAAAAAATAGTTCCTATCTTAAGTTGCCATTATGTCTAGCATTGCTCCAAAAACTATGTCACCTAAGGAAATGATTTTCACTTTTAAACAAGGAATTGAAGAGAATTTCAAAGAATCTTGGTCTAGAATCTCTGATCTACATGAAAAAACTGAACCTAAAATGACTCAAAGCTTGTTCCTTAGCAGTTTTTACCTTGGAATTGCTCTTTGCTATAGTATGCTTTGGATGCTGTAGTGGGAGGAGGTTTCCTCCAATGCAATCAGGATGATGCTGTTAATGCCATAAAGAAGTTGGTCTTTACTTACAACTTGCCTAGCAAATCTGATTCTTCCTTCATAAACATATTTGCTAGATTGAATACTCTTGAGACCAGCACTGCCAGTTTAAAAGATTGCTATAATACACTTAGAGAGCATCATGACTATGTTCCAATAAATTCTAAACCCTCAAAATGGCTCCCTACAGTAAAGATTATTATAAATAATGAAACTTTTCATGCTCGCTGTGATATCATGTCTAAATTTTGTCTTATGCCCAAAGATATCTATGAATCTTTGAATCTTTGGGGGCTTTCTGAAGGAGGAGAAGAAATATTTCTTGCTAATAATGCCACAATATCACCAATTGGAATAGCTGAAGGAGTGTTTACAAAGATCCTAGGGAAAATGGTTTCTACTGATTATCTTGTTATTGAATGTGTAGGAAAAGGACAAATCACACTTGGAAGATCCCTATTGAAACTCCTTGGAGCAATAATAGATGTGGAAAAGGTCACCATGCATTTTGCTTCTCCACCAAACAATCATATGTTCCCCAAGGTTAAGAATAAAAGTAAGAGAGGTAAGGGCAAGAAAATTGGTTTTAATGCTTATTCATTGGAGAATACTTGATTCTTTTTCTTGCTTCTTATGCCTAACTTAAAGGCGTTAAATAAAAGTAATTGGGAGATAACCCAAAAGTTTTAGATGAGTCTTGGAAGTTATTACTTCAGTAATAAATCCTCCTTATCCTTTTTATTTGCTTTTTGTGCCAAGAGTAACCTCTAATGAGAGAGAAGTAATGATTGGGAAAGTTGCTGTCCCGAAACAGATTTCTGTGCTCCGCCGTAAAAATTCATGTAAAATCTCCGTACGTCGTTTTGAGGCGTGCATTTTTTTGATTCTGCCCTAGGTTGTTATCTAACTTTCGTTAGTTCAACACTTTTTTATTTGAGCAACAGAAGGTCTTCTAAAAAATTGGTTTTTACCTTCTGGTCTGTTTTGACAAATTTCTGCCATTATTTGCATTTGCTTCTTGTTGGTTCCTTTTTGAGTTCTTTTGGGGAATTGAGCTTTTTGAGGGAAGTGCTACAGTAGCTTGTGTTTTAATGGAAGTTTTATTGGTGTTGAAACTGAACCTAAAGACTTATTATCTTGAGTGCACTAATGTTGCTAATAAAGATTGTGTGAAGTTTTGTATGAAGGAAAAATTTCAGATCTATCGAGAGAATGATGTAATGAGATGAAGAATGGACTAAAGATCAAACTTGGGGATGCCACCCCATGTCACACCAAGAAATATTCAAGAAGTACAAGCATCAAAGCTTGGGGATGCCCAAGGCATCCCCTTCTTCATCAATAAAAATTCCAGGTTCCTCCCAAACACTTCATTTTTATTGTTTCATGCACAGTTGTGTTGTTCTTGGAGCGTCTTCGCTTTTTCGTTTTGGTTTTCGTTTGCTTAGTTTTCTTAGTTTGCTGAATAAATTGGTTGGACCCCCTCTTTCATGCATTGGTTTTCAAATAGTTTGGATTGGATTGGAAAAGACTAGGAAAACTTCATGCTTAAGTGGTAAAGAGAGCTTGTTTTTGACTGTGGCCTATGCTTTGTCATGCCATGCTTGATATTGTTTTGGCTTTATGCTTAGTGATCTTTGCTGTAGCATGACATGTTATAAACAATTAAGATTGCTTAATGTGCCTTTGAAAGAATCATGCATTGTTTTAGCATATTAAAGCATAGTATTGTGGTATTCTCCTTTGATGCTTTATTTGGGTTGACTTGGCGCATGCTCACACCATGTTATGACTATCCCAAGTCACCATAGCCTTTATGATCCTTTAGTTTTCGACTTGTAATATCACTTTATGCTTTGATTAACGATGTTTTTGAAGGAAATATGCCTTGAGAGGCAATAATAAAGTTGTGATTATATATTCCTTTTATATGATAGATGTTTATTTTATGTGCTAGAATTGTATTGATCAGGAAACATCATTACATGTGTGTTTAATAAACAAAAAAGGGTTCCTAGTTATGCCTCTCTTATAGACTAGCTTGTTGATTAACAAGATGATCAAGGTTTCCTGATCATGGACATTGGATGTTGTTAATAAAAAGGTCACACCATTGGTGAAATGATGTGATGAACATTCATCCGAAGTATAGCATTATGATCAAGTCATTATGTTTATATTGCTATAACATCATACGAAGTAATCTTTATCCTTAGACCATGAGATCATGTTAATTGCTAACACCGGAAGAGTATCTTGATAACATCAAACGTCACACCGTAACAGGGTGACTATAAAGATGGGTTCAGTACTACGAAGGTGTTATGTTGAGGCTCAAGGATCAAGAGTAGAATTTGTCAATCCCGATGACGGATAGATATACTCTGGGCCCTCTCGGTGATATCACATTAAGATAGCTTGCAAGCAAGTGATGTGATCACTAGAATGTTATATCACGGGAACGAGAAATGAGTGCATGTCGGTAACGAGATCAAACTAGGTATGGAGATACCGATGATCGAATCTCGGACATGTAATATATCGAGATACAAAGGGATTTAGTTACAAGCATTAAAGGTTCTCACGATCACAGAAGTCATCGTTGAATGTGTAGGAGTCAGTACGGATCTCCAGGTCCTGCTGCTGATTATTGATCGGAGAAGGGTCTCGATCATGTCTGCATTATTCGTGAACCGTAGGGTGGCACACTTAAGAGTTACCGGACACCATTTTGGAGCACATATGTTTCAGACGAAAGAATTGCAAAGCGCAGGAATTGTTTCAATAGAAACCGGAAATTGTTTCGGGTGAAATTGCAGAAAGAGGTTCTGCATGTGATATTGAAATATTGCAAGGGGATATATGTGAATGTTTGTTAATGAAAGTAATTAACAAAATTCTGAATAAATTTAATAAAAGAGTTTTATTAAATGAGAGAGCATTAAATTTGGAGAAATTTAATGCATTTAAAGTGGAGACTTTAAAAGGGATTGTGAAGAGGCATTTTAATGTGGAGGGGTTACCACCACATGAATGGGGGAGGTGAGGGGTCAACCCCATGCTGCCAGGGAGAGAGGGGGCACCCCCCTCCTCCTATAAAATGCCACCCATTCCCTCCTTCATCCTCACACCTCCTTGTGAAGGATCTCTCTCCCCCTCTAGAATTATTCCCCCATGGTCTCGGATTAGCGAGATACATGTTTCCGGTGGCATTTAAATGCGAAGGAGTTGCTGCTTCCACTGGATCACTGGAGTGAGGAGGTGGAGGTTGTCCGGTGGCTTGAACGTGTGTGCGAGTACGGATGCGCTGCTGAGTTGCGGCGCTCGGACTTCCTCACGATCTTGAGATCGGCAA
The DNA here is from genome assembly GCA_023614405.1 of Avena insularis. Lineage (NCBI taxonomy): Eukaryota > Viridiplantae > Streptophyta > Magnoliopsida > Poales > Poaceae > Avena > Avena insularis. The sequence continues at coordinate 477,911,504 of CM042686.1, read as the reverse complement.
GTGTACGACTACATCAACCACGAGTTCCTACTCATTAACAAAACTCGTTGTCTTCGAGGGTAAGTTCTCGTGCGATGTATATCCACCCGTTGATTTGTACCTAGTAGATAGATCTTGGCGTGTAGTTCACACCATAGGAAATTTTTTGTTTTCTATGCTGCGGACCCAACAGTGGTATCAGAGCCTGATCTATGCTTAGGTGCTTTGCACGGGTAGTACACATATGTTTATATGTGGGCGATGATGATCATGTTATTGCATCTTCTATGTATTTTGGATATTGGTGGCATAGTGGGATGAAGCGGCCCAGACCAACCTTATATGTCATCGTACATGAGACTGGTTCCACGACTGACATGCAACTTGTTTTGCATAAGTGGCTGGCGGGTGTCTGTCTCTCCTACTATAGTCAATATCTGATTTACAATGACTTGCTAATAACTTAGTTATCCTTGTTGTGGTTCATGTTCGTAGGTGAGAATGGTTCTATCTCCGAAAGCCCTAAGCCACGTGAAACTTGCAATTGGTAAATTAGAGGCGTCTAGTTTAGATCGTTGCTGGGCTAGTGTATTGATATGGTATTGTTGTAAGTATATGTATGATAGATACTCTTACAACACACTCAACGTGTAAGTTCCATAGACCTTGGCCTTACACACAAAGGAATGATAGAGATCATACCATGATGCAAGTGATAGAGATCAAATGCATGGACCATATCATCTCACTTTACATATTAGATGTTAGCATCTTATACTGCTAGTTTGGCGCTTTTGGTAGCATTATAAGATGATCCCTCATTTAGATATCAAGATAAAAATGTGCTCTTCCTTAAGTATGCACCGTTCTGTGGATCGTGTTTCGAGACATCACATGATGATCGGGTGTACTCGAATCTACGCTTTCATAGGAACGGGTGTAAGACAGTTTTACACACATGAATACTAAGGTTCTTACTTGGCGAGCCTAGCATGTATAGACATGGCCTCGGAACACGGACCGAAAGGTTAAGCATGAGTCATATAGTTGATATGATGCCCATATAGATGCTCGCCTTTGAAGCTACATCAACTCACGTGATGATCGGACTTGGTGTAGTGGATTTGGTTCATGTAATCACCAAAAGGACACGAGGGATGTCGTTTTTGAGTGGGAGTTCATTAGTAATTTGGATTAGTTGAACTCAATCTATCATAAACTTAGTCTAAATAAACTTTACAAATTCTGTTGTAGATAGCACCACCTGCTTTTAATTTCAATGTGTTCATGGAGAAAGAGAAACTTGCTGCGAATGGTAGCAACTTCACCAACTGGGCTATGAATTTGAGGATTCTCCTCACTGCTGCACAAAAGCAATATGTGCTAGATGCGCCGCTAGGCCCCCCACCAGCTCCTGATGCCCCTAACGAGGAAAAGAATGTCTATGTGACTCGTCAGGAGGACCCCAACTTAGTTCATTGCGGCATACTGTATGGGCTAGAGCCAGAACTTCGAAAGTGTTTTGAAAATGGCAACGCCTTTGATACCATGGGAGAATTGAAAATGATTTTCGATACCCATGCTGCCGTAGAGAGTTATAATGCTACAGAAAAGTTCTTTAGCTGCATGATGGAGGAAAACAGCTCCGTTAGTGAGCACGTACTCAAAATGTCTGGGTACGCCGATAAGCTTGTGTCCTTGGGAATAACGATTCCCATTGACTTAGGCATACATCGTGTTCTCCAATCTCTGCCACCTAGCTACAAGAGCTTCGTGATGAACTATAATATGCAGGGCATGAAGAAGTCTCTTCCCGAGCTTCTGTCAATGCTTAAGACTGCAGAAGTGGAGATTAGGAAAGAACATCAAGTGTTGATGATCAATAGGACCACCGGTTTCAAGAAAGACAAGAAAGGCAAGCACAAGGGAAAGAAGGGTGGCAAGTCTGTTGCCACGCCTGAAAAGAAACCCCGAGCTGGCCCTAAGTCTGACACTGAGTGCTACTATTGCAAGGGGACTGGCCATTGGAAGCGCAACTGCCCCAAGTATTTGGCGGACAAGAAGTCCGGCAAGGCAAACAAAGGTATATGTGATATACATGTTATTGATGTGTACTTGACTAGTACTCGCAGTAGCACCTGGGTATTTGATACGGGATCGGTTGCTAATATATGTAACTCGGTTCAGGGGCTACGGAACAAGCAACAAATAGCAAGGGATGAGGTTAGGATGCGGGTCGGCAATGGATCAAAAGTTGATGTGATCGCCGTCGGGATGCTACCTCTCCATTTGCCATCGGGATTAGTTATAAACCTAAATAATTGTTATTTAGTGCCTGCACTAAGCATGAACATTGTATCTGGATCGTGTTTGATGCAAAGTGGTCATTCCTTTAAATCTGAAAATAATGGTTGTTCGATTTATAAGAATGATATCTTTTATGGTCATGCACCTATGTTGAATGGTTTATTTCTGATAGATCTTGATAGTAATATTACACACATTCATAATGTTAATGCTAAAAAGATTAAACTTGATGATGATATGTCTACATATATGTGGCACTGTCGTCTAGGTCATATTGGCGTTAAACGCATGAATAAACTTCATTCTGATGGACTTTTGGAATCACTTGATTTTGAATCATTTGATACATGTGAGCCATGCCTTATGGGCAAGATGACTAGAACGCCATTTTCTGGTTCAATGGAACGGGCGACAGATCTATTGGAAATCATACATACTGATGTGTGTGGACCAATGAGTGTCATGCGAGGTGGATATCGTTATTTTGTTACTTTCACGGATGATTTGAGTAGATACGGGTATATCTATTTGATGAAACACAAGTCTGAAACTTTTGAAAAGTTCAAGGAATTTCAGAATGAAGTGGAAAATCATCATAATAGAAAGATCAAATTTCTACGGTCTGACCGTAGAGGAGAGTATCTAAGTTACGAGTTTAGCACACACATGAAAGAGTGTGGATTAGTTTCACAACTCACGCCTGCCGGAACACCACAACGTAATGGTGTGTCGGAATGTCGTAATCGTACCTTATTGGATATGGTTCGATCTATGATGTCTCTGACTGACTTGCCACTGTCATTTTGGGGTTATGCATTGGAAACATCTGCATTCAATTTAAATCGGGCACCATCTAAATCCGTTGCGTATGAATTATGGTTTGGAAACAAACCTAAGCTGTCATTTCTTAAAGTTTGGGGATGCGATGTTTATGTGAAGAAACTTCAACCAGATAAACTCGAACCCAAAGCGGAAAAATGCGTCTTCATAGGATACCCTAAGGAAACAATTGGGTATACCTTCTATCATAGATCCGAGGGCAAGGTTTTTGTTGCCAAGAATGGATCCTTTCTTGAGAAGGAGTTTCTCGCGAAAGGTGTGAGTAGTCGGAAGGTAGAACTCGAAGAGGTTATTGAACCTTCTCTTCATGGAATGGCGAGTGGCGCAGCACCAGAAGTTGTTTCGGAGTTAACTTCACCTAATGAAGAGAGAGCTAATGATAATGATCATGAAACTCTGAAAGAGGACACTACCGAACCTCGCAGGTCAAGCAGGACACGTGCAGCTCCTGAACTGTACGGCAATCCTGTTGTGAATTTCATGGTTGATGAAATGGATGACCTTGCGACGTATGCAGAAACGATGATGAGCCCGGATTCCAACAAATGGCTAGAAGCCATGAAATCCGAGATGGAATCCATGTACGAGAACCAAGTTTGGAACTTGGTGGACTTACCTCACGATCGAAAGGCTGTTGAGAATAAATGGATTTTCAAAAGAAAACCTGATGTTGATGGTAATGTGACCAACTATAAGGCTCGACTTGTCGCAAAGGGGTTTCGACAAATTCAAGGAGTTGACTACGATGAGACATTCTCTCCCGTAGCGATGCTAAAGTCGGTTAGGATTATGTTAGCAATTGCTGCATATTTTGATTATGAAATATGGCAGATGGATGTCAAAACTGCGTTCCTCAATGGTAATATTGAAGAAGAGTTGTATATGATACAACTTAAGGGTTTTGTCGATCCTAAGGATGTTAATAAGGTATGCAAACTTCAGCGATCCATCTATGGACTGAAGCAAGCATCCCGGAGTTGGAATCTCCGCTTTGAAGAGGTGATCAAAGAGTTTGGATTTATCCAAACTTATGGAGAGGCTTGCATTTACAAGAAAGTGAGTGGGAGCAATGTGGCATTTCTGATATTATATGCGGATGACATATTATTGATTGGAAATGATATAGATCTTTTAAACAGTGTTAAAAGTTATCTAAACAGCAAATTTTCGATGAAAGACCTTGGTGAAGCGTCATATATATTAGGCATTAAATCTATAGAGATAGATCAAGGCACCTAATTGGGATATCGCAGAGTACATACCTTGATAAGATATTAAAGAAGTTTAATATGGATGAAAGTAAGAAGGGGTTCTTACCTATGTTGCAAGGCAGGACATTGAGTAAGACTCCAAGTCCGGCTACGGCGGAAGAAAGAAAGATGATGGATAAGATCCCCTATGCCTCGGCCATAGGCTCTATTATGTATGCCATGCTATGTACAAGACCGGATGTGGCACATGCTATTAGTTTGACTAGTAGGTACCATTCTGATCTAGGTTCGGAACACTGGATAGAGGTAAAGAACATCCTCAAATACTTGAGAAGAACTAAGGATATGTTTCTTATATACGGAGGTGAAGAAGAGCTAGTCGCTAAGTGTTATGTTGATGCTAGCTTTGACACCAATCCGGATGACTCTAAGTCTCAATCCAGATATGTGTTTCTCTTGAACGGAGCAGCAGTTAGTTGGAGGAGTTCCAAACAACCTGTGGTGGCTGGATCAACGACGGAGGCGGAATATGTTGCTGCTTCAAAAGCGGCGCAGGAACCGAGGTCCGGATGAAAGAGTTCATTACAGAACTAGGTGTGGTTCCCAGTGCGTTGGACCCAATGGTGATCTATTGTGACAACAATGGAGCCATAGCCAACGCAAAGGAACCGAGGTCTCACAAGAATTCCAAGCATATTAAGCGCCGGTTTCACTCCATCCGCGAGCATGTCGAGGATGTAGATATAAAGATTTGTAAAGTACACACAAACCTAAATGTAGCAGATCATTGACTAAAGTTCTCCCTAGGGCAAAACATGATCAACACCAGAACTCCATGGGTGTTAGATTTATCACTATGTGAACTAGATTATTGTCTCTAGTGCAAGTGGGAGACTGAAGGAAATATGCCCTGAGAGGCAATAATAAAGTTGTTATTATATATTCCTTATATATGATAGATGTTTATTTTACATGCTAGAATTGTATTGATTAGGAAACATCAATACATGTGTGTTTAATAAACAAAAAAGGATTCCTAGTTATGCCTCTCTTATAGACTAGCTTGTTGATTAACAAGATGATCAAGGTTTCCTGATCATGGACATTGGATGTTGTTAATAACAAGGTCACACCATTGGTGGAATGATGTGATGAACATTCATCCAAAGTATAGCATTACGATCAAGTCATTATGTTTATATTGCTATAACATCATACGAAGTAATCTTTATCCTTAGACCATGAGATCATGTTAATTGCTAACACCGGAAGAGTATCTTGATAACATCAAACGTCACACCGTAACAGGGTGACTATAAAGATGGGTTCAGTACTACGAAGGTGTTATGTTGAGGCTCATGGATCAAGAGTGGAATTTGTCAATCCCGATGACTGATAGATATACTCTAGGCCCTCTCGGTGATATCACATTAAGATATCTTGCAAGCAAGTGATGTGATCACTAGAATGTTATATCACGGGAACGAGAAAAGAGTGCATGTCGATAACGAGATCAAACTAGGTATGGAAATACCGATGATCGAATCTTGGACATGTAATATATCGAGAGACAAAGGGATTTAGTTACAAGCGTTAAAGGTTCTCACGATCACATAAGTCATCGTTGAATGTGTAGGAGTCAATACGGATCTCCAGGTCCCGCTGCTGATTATTGATCGGAGAAGGGTCTCGATCATGTTTGCATTATTCGCGAACCGTAGGGTGGCACACTTAAGAGTTACCGGACACCATTTTGGAGCACATATGTTTCAGACGAAAGAATTGCAAAGCGCAGGAATTGTTTCAATAGAAACCGGAAATTGTTTCGGGTGAAATTGCAGAAAGAGGTTCTGCATGTGATATTGAAATATTGCAAGGGGCTATATGTGAATGTTTGTTAATCAAAGTAATTAACAAAATTCTGAATAAATTTAATAAAAGAGTTTTATTAAATGAGAGAGCATTAAATTTGGAGAAATTTAATGCATTTAAAGGTGGAGACTTTAAAAGGGAATGTGAAGAGGCATTTTAATGTGGAGGGGTTACCACCACATGAATGGGGGAGGTGAGGGGTCACCCCCCATGCGCCGGCCATGAAGAGAGGGGGCACCCCCCTCCTCGTATAAAAGGCCACCCATTACCTCCTTCATCCTCACACCTCCTTATGAAGGATCTCTCTCCCCCTCTAGAATTATTCCCCCATGGTCTCGGATTAGCGAGATACATGTTCCCGGTGGCATTTAAATGCGGAAGGAGTTCTTTGCTTCACTGGATCGCTGGAGAGAGGAGGTGGAGGTTGTCCGGTAGCTTGAACATGTGTGCGAGTACGGATGCGCTGCTGAGTTGCGGCGCTTGGACTTCCTCATGATCTTGAGATCGACAAGAGTACGACTACATCAACCACGAGTTCCTACTCGTTAACAAAACTCGCTGTCTTCGAGGGTAAGTTCTCGTGGGATGTATATCCACCCGTTGCTTTGTACGTAGTAGATAGATCTTGGCATGTAGTTCACACCGTAGGAATTTTTTTGTTTTCTATGCTGCGGACCCAACATTTTTGTCGCTCTCTTAGTTGGTCGCTCCCAGTCTTTTGCTAGCCTCCATAACCAAGTGTGAGTTCCACTCATGCATCCAACTCATAAAACCAAGTTATTCCAAAAAGTCCACCATACCTACCTATTAGCATTTGCTATTCCAAGTATATTCATGTTTTTATCTATCTTCTGAATTAAACTTGTTATGTGAAAATTAGTGATTAAAGCTCTAACGAACTTGATGGCACACTTTACTTTCTTACACTTAATAAACTTGAACCATTGCGTCCATCTTTGTTGCGTATATGCTTGCGCTTTATAAGTTGAAATTAGCGGAACCATGTATCATGGGGAACGCTTTTAACATTGCACTTGTACATTGTACCTAGTTGATATCATGTTCTTTTGCTTATGGATCCCGGCGCTATGAAATAAAAGGGGAACTTGTAAGATCATGGAGTTTGTATTTGTGTTAGAGAAACGCCTGGGCCGCTAGCCTAAGCCATGCCTAATCATGGTGGAAACTTGCAGCATAACCATAATGAGCACTCTATGAAGCATCCTCAATAAAAACCTATGCAAATAGCAAATAAAAAGATCGCTGAGATGCTCATTGTCTGCTTGCCTTGTCATTTTGATTATGGGATAGCTCATGTATCATGTGCAAGGGGTACCCCGTTGGAGGTTCTCTATGGTACATATGTACTTACAATGACAAGAGCTTACTTGTGACTGAAGTTGAGTAGCATGAGGTTCAGTCTTCGTAAGTAAGGGGCATGAGATTTCAGCTTATAACTTGTGAAGCATATCCTCTTAGTTGTGTCACTTTAACCTTAATCACCTAAAGATTCTTATGATAGGGAAATGAGAGCTGAAAGCTAATAAGTACCATAATTTTTGGAAGATCTTCATGAAACTTGAATCCCTACTTCCTTCTATGAAGGCCTTTCTTTTACTTTTATGTTGAGTCTCCAGCTTCTATCTTTATGCACCGATTTTGAGAGAATAGTGGCCATTCTTAGTTCTATGTGCATTGTCCCAAGACTTGTTGATTGATGCATAATTTTGATATTGCTTGTTCTTAAAATATTTGTATCTAGTCACTCTTATGAACTTTGAAGGTGTCCTATGCATTTATATTTGCTACTCTATGAGGGACAAGATGAATGCAACTATGCTATGTTTTATTTATGTGAAACAAACAAACATCTTGCAAAGCATTGTTATTCATGAATCTTTTGTTTGTGCCTTTTCATGTTGCAACATAGCTGCTATGTCTTATTGTTAGAACTTTATCTTTCATGCTATGTTGAAGTACTATGATCCCAGCTATCAATGTTTTACAAATACTTTGATCAAGTTTATGATGGTGCATGTCACCTCAAAAATTATACTTTCTTTTTATCACTTACCTACTCGAGGACGAGCAGGAGTTAAGCTTGGGGATGTTGATACGTTGCAAACGTATCCATAATTTTTTATGTTCCATGCTTGGTTTTATCTACTTTCTTATGTTTTGTCCACACTTTGGAGTACTTTCTATACACTTTCTTTGACTAACCTATTAACAAGAGCCACAGTGCCAACTGCTTGTTTTCTGTTGTTTTTGGTTCCAGGAAAGTTAGAAAATGAATATCTCGGAATTGGACGGGACAAAAGCCAACGTCAGTTTTTCACCGAGGGGGACACGGAGCCAGAATACGAGACGGAGAGGGGCCATGGGGCTGCCACACCACCTGGTCGCGTGGCCAAGCGTGGCCCGCACCAGGGGGTGGTCTGGCTGCCTAGGGCACCCCCTCGGCCTCCCCTTTCGCCTATAAGATGCCTCCGATACAGAAACCATAAGTACCAGATCAAAATTCCACGAAGGCGTCTGTAGCCGCTGTCATCTCCATCCCTAGATCGGGAGGGATCTGAAGCTCTTCCTGGCACCCTGGAGTCCTTCTTCATCACCATGCAAGCCTCCGATGTGATGCGTGAGTAGTTCATCCTTAGACTACGGGTCCATGTAGTAGCTAGATGACTGGTTCTTCTCCTTTGTGCTATCATGTTTAGATCTTGTGAGCTCCGTTCATGATCAAGATCATCTATTTGTAATCATACATGTTGTGTTTGCGGGGATCCAATGGATATTGAGATGCTATTTCAGATTGATTATTGATTCTATCATGTATTTGTTATTTGTGATCTTGCATGCTTTCCGTTGTTAGTAGCTATCTTGGCCAAGTAGATCCTAGCAAATTTGTAACATCCCAGCATTAGAGCTTAGAAATAAGCTGAACACAGGTGTGTGCATTGCATTCATGCATAGAAAATCCAGATAATTTTCGCGCTTTTAAATAAAACTTGTCAAAGTGATTGAAGCTTCTCTTAACTTGGTGGAACTGAAGTATATCATCAAGTTGACTGTGATAAGTTTCAATATGACTTTGCTAAAACCTTATCTTTGGGTAATATAATGTGATCTAAGGGTAGATCAAATGTAGTAAAAATAAGCCACAACACACTACTTAATAAGGAGTACTAGATCCTCTAGAGATCATTACATGGTATTCCATACCACAACTCAAGGATGAATACTTAATATTCTAAAGATGATATTAAGATATTACCTACCATAAACTCTGTTTACCAAGTTAAGCTTATAACTTAAGTAAAAGAAACTCATGACTAAAACTTGAAACACTTGTTTGCCATAGTTGTTCCTACCATGGATATCATGGTAGTTCTTAAACATTTACTCTTATTACAAATAGAGTAGAAAGGAAAGTCAAGCCAAGACCATCCCTCACATACCCTTAGTGTCATGTTAATAGATGACAATCCTATTTAACCAAGTCCTAGTGCCTGTTGATCATCAATGTGTGTGATAAATTCTTGACCTAGAACTTATTGACTCATAGCCTTTGACCTATTGTGTTGAACTTTCAAAGAGCTTAAGTAAATTAATCTGAAGGAAGAACTAGATATGGTTGAGTGTACCATCATCAATGGAATGTGATCCTTAGTGGAGATCAAACCATTTGATGTTGGAGGAGTTAACTCACTCATGAGTTAACTAGAAGCAGTCCCTAAACCCAAGAGTTAAGCTAGTAATTGAGGAGCTATGATAAAGCTAGTAGTATTAGTACATTAGATAACAATATTGTTAGGACAAGTGGATATAGACTTAGAATAAGCTTGCTTAACAAGATAAGTCTATAGAGAGACTAATACAAGTTTACTACTTAGTTGAGTATAGATCTTGATCAGACAAATAGAAGCCTAAGCTTGGTTTGATCAAATGATGGTGGTCATTATTCTCAAGTCACTTGAGAATAGATGACTAGGTGTTGAAGAAGAGTTATGAATATACCAAGTTAGGCAAGTCCTAGTAAGCTGAATCATCTAGCTTGATCATTATAAGTCAAGCTAGAGTAGGATGAAGTATAGTGGGAAGTGTAGTAGTTTAATCAATCTAATACAAGAACAAACTTGTATTGTGGAGAGTAGTACCATACTTATTATAGAAGATTCATATCCCTTGTTATCTACAATGAGGATTGTAATCTTGCAAACCTTGGAAGTAGTTGCAAGATGAAGTTAAGGAAGTTAATAGATGGAGTTAGTAGTAGATACATTGATATGTGCATCAATGGTGGTTAATTAAGAGGAGTTATATACTAGGAGTAAGAATGGAGTATTGTTGAAGTGAAATGACCATGTCATCATGTGATGATGGATATGGTGGAATCATATGATTGTCTTATTTAGGGAGATGTGATCTTTATGAATAAGATAAGAGAGATTTATAGAGTATATTTAGGAAAGGAATTCCTTATCTAAAGATAATCTTAGAGAGGTATTAAGGTAAGGATTCTTTAGAATCCTTAACCAAGATCTTATCAAGCCATGACAGACCCATGTCTACCTCATTGTCCAAAAACCTAGAATGATAGAATTGTCATGATCATATTACTAAGTAATTCCAATATCTCACTCTATGTGGAGATATCAAACCCACCCATATATTTAGAAGTAGTATCCCTAAACCTTGATCCTTGTTCCTACCTATAGTTGAATATGGGTTATTAAAACCTCTCAAAACCTATGTACCTATATTTGAATAAATCGAAGTATTTCTCTACCAATGATTATTATTGGTTTATTATTACCTAACCAAAAGTGTTTTGTGGTAATTCTAAATTTTACAAATCAAGTAGAATTGGATTTGGCAAATCACCAAATATGGAGGACCGTGAAAACCAAATCATCATATTATGAACCACAAGGATTAAAATCTTATTAATGAATATTCATAATTCCTTCAGGAAGTTAAGCATTAATAGAATTCTATATCTATTATTCACCATTTCAAATCTTTATCATTATAATTACCATAGTGAAAACAAGAACATTTCTATACGATTTTCATATGAGAAACAAATCCCTAAAACCCTAAATTATATTGACTTTACTTAATAAAAGAACCTCTCATAGAGTTGTAGTTTCTTTAGATACAACAAAATAATATAGGGGAATTGGTTGTAGTGAATCCTTACACTATTCTAAATATTCTACCAAAATTTCAAATGCTTAAACCTTGTAGAAATAAAAGTGGAAAATAAATTGTAAATAGAAAAGAAGGCAGAATATAAAAGACAGAAAAAGGGGAAAAGACTAAAACAGAAGTTTCTGGCCCGTGGCCCAATTCTCCGCGTGTCTATTCGATGCTCACGAGTAGCAGTAGTCATCTTCTGCATGCTCCACCGTAGCCCAGCACCGGTCTAGCCCAAATACCGTTTCGTCCAGACTATCTCCGTCGTCCACCTCACGCGCAGCGGCCGAAGCAGCTCGCTAGCGGGAGCACCACCGTCGTTCGTGCCAAGATGCTCGCCGTCGTGGCTCGGGAGGGGATAAGGAGGCCACGATGACACCCCTGTCCATCCTCATCCCCATCCACACTCTCTCTCGCTTGCTCTCAATCTCTCTGTCTCCATTCCCCACATGGCCAAAACCCTAGCTGGCCGGAGCCAACCACCGTCATCGGTAGGGGTCGTCCCAGAGACCGTGGAGTAGTCCGGAAGAGGCGCCATGATCTGAAGATCCTCTGGGCGGCACACAGTAACAAGGGAAGCTTGGAGGAAGGAGAATTTTACCAATTCATTTTGTCGATTGTCGCCGGAGATCATGGCCATTGGCGCGTATCAGGGCACCATCCTCGTTGTTGACCCCACTAACAGCATCATGGTGAGCCTGCGGTGCTTAGGCACCTCCTCGTTTGCTTCCTCTCGCCTCCCATCGTCCTCCCCACGATCACCTATGAGCACCGCTGCCGTTTGTCATCGCCGGCGAAGCTCCGGTGACCATTCGAGGGCGGCGCCACCACCATTCGACTCCCCCTGATGTCCTCTATCCAGCACACCCACTTTCGTTGGCTCGCGTGCTCTCGATCGAGAGATCGATCCACAACCTGGGAAGAACAACCACGAGTGATGTCAGCATGACATCATGCTGATGTCATTAGCCATTTTATTAGTTGTTTTATTATTTCTGAATATGATGTGGCATGTGTCCCACCAGTCAGTGGCCGGGGTAGAAAAGGTTGGGTATAAAAGGTCTTTTGTCCCGCATAGCAAGTGACGTGGCCACAGGCCCACATGTCTGTGACTGTGTCTAGGGTTAGTGCTAGTATAAAAAGTGTTCTCTGTTTAGTAAATAAATAAAACCAAATTAGTTTAATATAAATATAATTCTAGAAATTTAATAAAATGATTAAATCTTGTTAATTCTATATCTTTTGTTTTATAATTCATAAAAATACATGTTATATATATATCAAAATGTTAAGAAAAATAAAATATATAATTTAACTTTATTAACAAATATTATTGTGTTAACTATTTAAATAAATTTATTTAATAAAGATTTTATAAGTAATAATACTTTGAAAATTTATATTCTAATATTGGTAAATGAGAAAAATATAAATAATATACCAAAATTCTTATAAAAACAAAATCTATATTCACAAACTTGTTTCAATTATTTTTGTATCCCTTAACTAATATTTATTATTTATTTAGTATTTATAAAGTGAATAAACTTATAAAAATCATATCTTATTATTTAAAAATCACAAAAAATTATAATATACCAAAATGATCACAAAAAATTAAATCTACACACTAAAAATATCAACTGCCACTTTTGAAGTAAAATAAAAGGTAAAGGTCTAATAAATCTTATTTAAACCCTTTACTTTTTATTTTAATTCCTTAAAAATATATAAGTCTTTACTATTGCCTTTAGTATTACTTGTTTAAAGTCTAAAAATGTAATAGCAAGTCAATTAATGTTTAAGTGAAGTTTAAATAGGTCAAACCATTTTAAATAATATCTGTTAAAAATATCATCTCAAATTAAGTGTATTTTAGCTTTCCTAAAAGTTTTTTATCAATTATAAAATCAACTAAAATAGTATATTGTTTATCACAAGAATCCTATGCACTTGTAACATCACCAAACTTTTATTTACTCACTCTTTCACTAGTTTGAGAAAACCACTTAAAGCTTTAAGACAAATTCCAAAGTAATTGGAGTAATACCCATTATTTACTTATTAAGTATAACCATTGGTTTATAAGATAGAAAGGTAAATGCATCCACTAATACTATGATTGTTTAATGTAGTAATGTTTTCCTCTTTAAATAATCTTAGCTAATAAGAAACCTTAAAGTGTTAACCTTAAGTTTAAATACTTTTTACTTTGTAAAGTAATATTTTTCTCAAAAGTTATTCTTTTAAGAAACATTAAAAGTAATCCTTAAACACTTCTTTAAAAGCTCTAATTGATTCTTAATCTTGTTTAAGCAATATTTCAGATACCATACCCATTTGAGTGTTTTAATATTGCTTATTACTTGTTGTATTTACTTATTGTGTCACACACGCACTCTCGCAAGCCTTAATAAGAAGCACAAGTGTGAAACTGGTATAAAAGTGCAACACATTCCAAAGAACTCATCAGAAACTCTAAACCCTAGATCAGATACGATTATTCTGGGAATTAGCATTTATCAAATTGCATTACATTACTTATGCATCGTTGCATCTTGCTTCTTTATACATTAGTCCTTATCGGACCAATGATGCTATTTACAGAATTTGGATCTTCTATTGCCTTGAAGACCGTGAGTGCATAATCTTGCAATCACGAAAGGCAAGTTCACAACTTGCTCATGTCCTTTGATTATTTTCTATGCTTGTAACTCAACTGCGTCATCACCTGCATTTCAAAAAGGACAGAAAATACTATTTTCATAATAATATGATGATGGATCATTTACCAAGTGGTAATAATCTATTGATACAGTTCTAGTGGTAAAGGAACATAAGATCTAGGACTTAACAACCAATGTCGCCAGTGATTCTAGCGCCGTATATTACACATCAACCATAAGACTTGGAATGGGACGGGAAAGTCAGCGGTATCTTCTCCCTTTCATATGGAGGCAAGATGACCTTATCGTGACGTTGGGATTCCTGGTGTGGATCCAACATATGGGTGGACACACTTAGGCCCCACGATTTTGGTGTCTAGATTATCTATAAGTGGCTGCCGAAGGTATAGTCGGACCTTTATGGAGCTTACCAGGGGCATCACCAGCTCATAGAGTCTTCGGGAACTCACCATGGTTATAGCTTGCCCTAGTTGGAGGCTTAACGGAGGTGGAGTAATCCCTGGAGGATCGTGCAGACATATGGGGTCACAGAGAGGGCAGTACTGGCTTGGATCTTAGACTGGGCCCCATACCGAGGAAGTGTGGACAAGCTCGCGGCTTGGTTGTGCAACAAGGCTAAGGTCTCTTGTGGGAAAAGTGACGCACCTCTGCAGATTGTAAGAATTGTGACATGTTACTCCCTGTTCTGGGAAGGAGATACGAACACGGCAGGAAAGGAACCCCACGAAGGTTCTGGTCAACCTGTGAAGGCTGTCGGACATAGTTTTCAGAATAAAAACAATCTTTGAAGAAATGTTTACGAAAACCTGCATTGCCTACGACCTCTGGTCTGTGGCTATAGAGATAGTGCATCATACACTCCTTTTTAGTGAACTTGCTGAGTACGCTCGTACTCAACCGTACTTTATTAACCCTTGCTAGGTTCTAAGCCATTGAAGATGACATCAACATCAATTTCTGCTCAAGAAACCATCATCGACAACTCAAGTTCTTCAATAAAATCAATGAAGTCAACATATACATCAGCTGAAGTGAAGATAAAGTGTCAGTTTAGATAGGAGTAGATACTCTAGCCATAAAACCTACTTCTGTAGAGCATTGCATTAGTATCAATGACAAGCCAAATAGTTTAGATACTAATCTTAGTTATTAGATAGTTCTGAGTTATTATCTCTGGTTCTTCTTTGTAAGAAGTTCTTTCTCTCTCTTTAACCTAGAGTGTTCTCTGGATCTTCTGTAAATATTCGAGTTGTAATGTATAGTCATGTCTTCGACCTGCTATGTTTCTGTTGTACCACTCTGAGGGATGTAATAATAGTGAACTGTGTTTCATTGGTGTTATCTCAACGACTATAGTGTACTACATCATGTAGTGGTATGCTGGGTCACCGCAGCTGGTATCAGAGCACATGCTTTGACCTTAGGATTAAAACCTTTTAGGAAGATCTGTAGGTTGGATAGTGACTATAGGAAGCCATCTTATCTAAACCAAGACTTGTGATGAGTATCCACTTGAGGATAAATCTTGTCACACTTAAGTTGGATGTCTTATCATCTTTCTTAAGGATTAGTTATATGTATTCTCTGGAGAATTGCCATTTTAGTATAGATCTAAATAGGTATAACACCACTAAGATATCTGTAGTAAGTTAAAATATCCAAGAAGATTACAATTAGGATTAGTATATCATGAGGAATAGTATTAGTGATGGAGTCTATATTTAAAATCCATGTGAAGTAGCAGAGTCTTACCATTAGTTGATACCACTATACCACATAAAGTAGACCATTAGAGTATGTATAAATACAATTGGAAGTAAATCATGTGGCATCCACTTGAGAATTCCATGTGATGCAGTTGAATTATGTTAAGAGTCGTTAATAGTAAGCTAAGAAGAAGAGTCGACATGGTGAGATTAGCTCTTTAATCATGATGGCTAGGTATATTTTGACAAGTTCGTGGTGAGAATAGCTTCGAGACCATGATAAGTCTCTAATTAGGACAAATACTTAGTAAATAATCTTGTAGTAACACTAAGTAAAGAACAGTGTAGGTCTATGATAAAAGTCATAGATATTATAATATTACAATAACTTTGGGATTAAGGTAGTAACTATAGTTTTCTTAGTAGTTCTGAGAGATCATGTGAGGATAGTTTACGATAGAATGGAATTTTGGTAGTCTTTAGTAGTCCCGAAATAAAAGTAAGAGGTTAGTTAGAACCAAAGTGAGACCCATTGCTCAAAATTATCCAACTACAATTGGGTAGTTGATGTCTCCAAGTGAAGAGGTTTGTAGAACAGCAACAAGTTTTCCCTTAAGTGGATCACCCAAAGTTTATCGAACTCAGGGAGGAAGTGGTCAAAGGTATCCCTCTCAAGAAACCCTACAATCAAGATACAAGAAGTCTCTTGTGTCCCCAACACACCCAATACACTTGTCAGGTGTATAGGTGCACTAGTTCGGTGAAGAGATAGTGAAATACAAGTGGTATGGATATAAGACAACGATGCTAGAAAATAGCTTGATGGTGTGTGGTTGACGTGGGAAAAGACTAAAGGCAAACTGAAATAAAGAAGGAAGCAAGCAAACATGTAACAGATCTAATTGCAAACAGTGTACCAATGCTTAGAAACAAGGCCTAGGGATCATACTTTCACTAGTGAACACTCTCATATAAATATCTTTTCTTTATGATACTACTCTTAACTACTCTCCGATTAGACACTCTAATCATTGGTAGGGCTATAACAACACACCTCAAAGTTCGCTTTCCACATCTAGATAACCCCACACTGTCACCTTGAGCACTAGATGGTTCAAACAAACCCACAATTTCATAAAGACATCCAACTCCAAATATAACTCATAACAAGTATTTGTAATCTCTAGCCTAAGTGCCACCATGGTGTGCACACTATCAACTTCACACACATGGGGAGAGCAGAGATATATTAAAGCACTTGAGTAGCAAGGTAGATCTATAGAAACCACTACTAGAAAATCGCTGTGTTTTTGTGCATTGCATCATCATGACCGCATGCTCATGTCATCCTGCCACATTGCATTTGAGCATCGTCATGACATCATGCATTTGTTTGCCTCAAACTATTTATCTAAAAGCCTAGTTTTGTTTTCTAAAATATTCCCCGTCTTTATTCAAATCAAAACTCCGGTCTATTTCCTGATAGTTTTATTTGTCTAAAATTATTTACAAGGGACTATTTTAAAATAAATAAAATTCTTAAGTTGTTTTTAAGGAGGCAGCCCACCAGGCCCGAAAGCCCGGCCGGCCACCTCCAAATCCTAGTCTAACAAGACCCTAACCCTAACTAGACAAAACCCTAGCTACCCAATCTCCCCAACCCAAGCCAGCCGCCACCCACCGACCCATGTTACACCTAGCCAAGCGTCAGACTTAGTCAGTAGCACACGCAGACAATGCGTGTCACCCAACGTGCGCCTAGCACAACACTACACGCCACCTGCCAGCTCTACCTACCCAGCCGCAGCAGCCGTACCCAACCCGCCTCGCACGTCGCACCCCACGCGGTTCCTACACGCCAGCCCTGCCGACAACCTCCCCCATCGGGATCTCCGCCCGCAACCGTCCCCACCACTCGGCCCTGCAAGCCCCGCTCCCCTCTCGTGCCCCGAACCCCCCACCTACCGTGATCCCCGCCTCTCCCCTCGATCCACGCGATCCACCCCGCTCCTCCTCTCCTTCCTTCTGAAGACGGCGCCGCCGGCGTCCCCTCTCCACCGCCACCTCCCTCGAGCCCTGGCGCCCCTGGGCCCCTCGGCTCCGGCCGTGCCTAGCCTCGCCACGAGTCCTCCACCGCCGCCCGCCGCCAGGAGGTGGCCTGGCCCCTGCCTCTTCCTGCGATGACCCCCGCTCGACCGTCACCGCCTGACGATGCCCTCCTATCCTCGGTCTCGTCGTCGCCCTGCGGTCCTTCCTCGCCACCAGGGCTCGGCCTCGCGCGTCCTCACCACTCCCCTCTCCTTGACCCCGTTTCGGCGCCCTCCGTCGTCGGCCTCCTCGCCACCCCTCTCGCCACGGTCCCCGCCGCCTGGAGCTGACCTGCCTTCCGCGCCACCATGGCCGCCCCTGCGAACCACCTCGCCCCCGCCTTCCTTCGTGCAAGGTCACCGCCAACCGTGACGCTGTGCCGCTGCCCCGGCCGCTGGCTACCAGCTGCACCGACCACCGCCGCCCTGAAACCGTTGCAGCCTTGTCCTGCTCCGCCCGCGGCTTCCGCCTTGAAGTCCCTGCAACCCTGTCACCGGCGACACCCTGGGCCTGCTCTCCCTCGACCCCGGGCGCCTGCATCCTGTAGCCACGGCGATGACCGCGTCCCGTCTTCCGTGCCAAGCGCTGATGCGGTCGGCATCGCCTCGTCATCCTCGAACCGGAACACCCTGCATCGGCTCTCCTCCAAGGTGTCCCTATCGGCATGTAGCTCTGCTGCCTTCTCTTTGTCCGTGAGCATCAAGGCCACATCCTCGACATCATGCGTGCGTCTGTTGCCGTGCTACATCCCTGTGCCTGAATCGCTCGTGGTTTTGGCACGGCAGGATGTACTGTGAATATTTGTGATATGGTGCGAGTGGTGTTTTCATACGTGGACATGAAGATGCTAATCCCGTAACAACAAGATGGAAGCCGGTGCCCCAAGATCTCCATCACGGAAACCTCATGTACTTCTTCATGGCGCCCCCGAGGACCCCGGCACCGATCCCAAGTCCGCCATCGACGAATAAGGTGGAACTCCAAGGCCTTCGATGCGGAATGCCATGCTCTTCTACACGGAGCATATGTCCGAAGCCCCATCCCCGTTCCCAGAGGCAAAGTCTGGACCCGAAGACCACCAAGCTCTCCTTCCCGAAACAAGTACTTCGTCATGGATCCGATGCCCGAGAACCCGGATGTGACAAGATCTACTTCCGTTGTCTAAGAACGTTCCCGCCAAGACCGACCATTGGGCGGACCCAACAAGATCTTCGAGACGCCAAGATCGGCACCGACCAGAGCGAGTCCGATGAGCCACCGACGCCACACCAAGCCCTACGTCGACCTCCGAAGACCGATCCCGTCGAACCCTGAACCCCGGAGTCTAAACCCTGAACCCCCGGAACCCAAGATCTTCCGAACCAGATGTGTGAACCTTTTCTCGAGCCCCTATTTTATTATAAAACTATCGCATATTAATTTGTTCATGCATGCATACCTATCTGTGGGTTGGGGGCATTATGCCGATTCACCGCATAATTAAATATGGAGTCGATATGCGGGATATCTTTGTCTTATTCCAGACTCCATTTAAATTTGTGTAGCGAACCGATGCCATGTTTTGCCTTGTTAATACAACATTTAAATTGCAGGGGTCTAAATAACTTGAACCATATAATCATTTGTCGGGACCCCGGTTCCGCTTAATACTGCCTAATCGCACCGCATCTGCATCATATCATAATCATGTCATATCTTCTGCCGTAATATTAAATAGTGCATCCGGTGTTTCTTCTAGTGTTTGCTTCTTCGCGGATTAGGCCGATGAGATGTTGTGAGATTCGACAAGTTCTCCGGATATGAACCTTCGGCAGTGTTTCCCAGGCGAGCATCTCCACCTTTCTACCTATTTTGCTTTTATAGTCTTTATTTCCTCCTGTTGATCTATTGCTATCCGTGTTGCGATGCTTTAGTTTCCGTGCACCATTTATACTCCTTGCAGCCTCTATATTGCCATGGACACATCCTATTGCCTGTTGGTTGATAGATAGTCGGTCTTGCGAGTCATAGTTGCTTGCTTCTGTGTTGCTTCGTGTCATTGTCGTTCCACCGTTGACGGCAAGTTATGGTAAATGGTGGAGATGCTTAGTGGTGGAGATGATCATGACTTTAAATACAACTATTAAAATGCTAGATATAACTAATGCAGAGGCATCGGTGGGAAATAGATGTTATTTGGTTCTTCCATGCTCACTTGTGTCTCGTAGGCCCCGAGTACTTGATACCTGTTCCTTGATTTTTTCGCACTATCCACATCCGAGAGGCCATGGACCCCCCTGAGCCAGAGCTTGATTCATTTCTATTTCTTGGGGCCACAAACTAGTTTGGGGTTTTATTACTATCCTGTACTTATGCCATGCTTTACTGCTTTATTTAAGATTGTGCGTGGAGCACCTGTACTGTTTAGGATTGCGGAGTGTTTTCGCGGTATCGACAAGC
Source organism: Avena insularis (assembly GCA_023614405.1). Taxonomy (NCBI): domain Eukaryota; kingdom Viridiplantae; phylum Streptophyta; class Magnoliopsida; order Poales; family Poaceae; genus Avena; species Avena insularis. Next base: position 477,891,176 of record CM042686.1, on the reverse strand, counting down.
CCAGTCACACTTTCGGGTTCCCAGTCATTTACAGCCATTGACGCAAACCCTGGGTCCATTACGGAGCCGGCCAACTTCGTTGCGGGTAGCTTAGTGGGGTGCCCCCCTGAAATATTTTATGAATCCTGTGATCGTTTTGTCGTGAATGCCTCGTTGGGTTTTGAGTTGGTTTTTCCGAGGTTGAACGAGTGTGTGTTGCTATTTGTGCACCCCTGCAGGGTAAAACTTTTTGAAAGTCGTGTCCGCGGTTATGGACGACTTGGAGCACAGTATCTCGATCATAGACAAGCATAACTAAAGTAGTGCTATAAACTTGACTTAATATGTGACTAGTAATCAGCTTCACTATAACGGAATGGATATTAAAAATGCCAACAACTGGTGGATCTGTGGTGATCTGTGTCATACTATACCTGCCTAGTAAGTATTGCAACTCCAATGGAATGTGATAAAAGTGCCAACAATTGCTGGGTTTTGGGATTCCTCAGGACAATTATATCTGACTAGTAAATGTTCCAACTACCACATAATGGTTAATTAAAAGTGCCCACTACTTATGCTTCCGGATGACTCATGCTATCTATATCTGATTAGTAATTGCTGCAACTATAACGGAATGAGTAAAATTGCCAACTGTGTGAGTTCCTTGGTCCGACTTCCTCGTTTGGTCTCGAGAAATACAGATGGGTTTGTTTGGTGTTAGCTTCAGGTTGAATCCGAATAGGTCTTTCTTACCCCTCTCTAATAGCCGCCAGTGATACCGAGTCTCTATAGGTTGTTTAGAGCATGCTTCGCTGCCGCTTCAGTCCACCATACCTATGTAGGCGAGAACCACCGGATTCTAGCCTCGCCGTGGCCTCGATCTTGACGCCTCCTTTTTTCCTTTGCCCTTTGTCGGCACCCCTTTTGTTTTAGCAGGTTTGAGATCGACGTTGTTAGCAGGGTTACCCTTCCGGCTTGGCCTGGGCAGGGTTATGGACGCCATTGGTTATTCTTCAGGGCTCTTAGCCTCATTTGCATCTTGTCCGTAGTCGGATGCTCTATCGTTTTCAAGGTGATTTGGATCTTTGTATTGTATATCTGTATTCTTGACTCGTTGAATCGCTGTTGTATATATCTGTTCTGTGGGTCCCATCGAGGACTGTTGTGTAATGGCATTACTTTGTTTTCCACCCGCACGAAAGTGCCTGGTAGGCGTCCTTGAATCGTCTCTATGCGGGTTTGGCGGAAAGTGCTAAAACTTGCATAGGGCCGATTTGAGGGTGTTACATAGTGGTATGAGAGCTCAGCAGTTGCGATACCCCACAAGTCCAGCCTGTAGGATAACCTAGCTAACGCCGAAGTAGAGTGTCAAAACTATTTTCGCAAAATCGGTTGGATAGATCTGATTAGGTCTGTTTTTACTCCTTACCCCTCTGCTGTTCTCCTCTTACCTATGCATGTTTTGAATCTGCTCTCTTATCCTTTCTTCGAGTCCAGGAATTCTCGTGGTTGGGTTTCCGTCGTACCTTCAGGTTGTCGCTTCCTTCTTTGGTAACGGTGTTTCTACCTTAGACTTCATGCTATCTAAGGAATCCTTCATCTGTTGTACTTCCCTTTGTTCCTCCTTGTGCCTTCCGGTGTTTTCCGACACGATGACATCATCTACGCCAGATCCGATGCAGAGTCTGCTTCCCTCCTGTGTTTCCGAATCTCGTTTGTCGAGATCTTCAGTCTGTTTTTGAGAGTTGATTGCATAATTCAACTATCCATGTACAGAGTAATATTTTGAGTGCGGGATGGAGTCATGACCATACCACTACTCTTATCATTCGCTTTGTACATTGAATTGGAGGATCAATGCAATTTCCACACCTTCCACGGAAGTTAAAGGTGGCCTTAACCTTTGAGACCTTTAACTTCGTCTTTGTTTCTCCGGAGTGTTCTCTCAACGAACGCAAGCAACTACCATTGTTAGTGGTGTCGCGAGGATCGACACGAAGTGAGAAGATTCTGATTGCCGGCCTTCTTCCCGGTACCATGAGGCGGATCTCGAGGGCGAGATCCATTGTTAGTGGTGTCGAATTGTGGCATCCCGCAAAAACCACTACTAGAAAATCGCTGTGTTTTTGTGCATTGCATCATCATGACCGCATGCTCATGTCATCCTGCCACATTGCATTTGAGCATCATCATGACATCATGCATTTGTTTGCCTAAAACTATTTATCTAAAAGCCTAGTTTTGTTTTCTAAAATATTCCCCGTCTTTATTCAAATCAAAACTCCGGTCTATTTCCTGATAGTTTTATTTGTCTAAAATTATTTACAAGGGACTATTTTAAAATAAATAAAATTCTTAAGTTGTTTTTAAGGAGGCAGCCCGCCAGGCCTGAAAGCCCGGCCGGCCACCTCCAAATCCTAGTCTAACAAGACCCTAACCCTAACTAGACAAAACCCTAGCTACCCCATCTCCCCAACCCGAGCCAGCCGCCACCCACCGACCCGTGTTCGCGCCCCAGCCGCGCGTCACACTTAGCCGCAGCACACGCACAGACGCGCGGTGTACCGCCCCAACGTGCCGCCCCTAGCGCAGCACTACACGCCACCTGCCAGCTCTACCTAACTAGCCGTAGCAGCCGTACCCAACCCGCCTCGCACGTCGCACCCCACGCGGTTCCTACACGCCAGCCCTGCCGACAACCTCCCCCATAGGGATCTCCGCCCGCAACCGGCCCCACTACTCGGCCCCGCCCGCCCCGCTCCCCTCTCGTGCCCCTAACCCCCGACCTACCGCGATCCACGCATCTCCCCTCGATCCATGCGATCCGCCCCGCTCCTCCTCTCCTTCCTTCTATAGGCGGTGCCGCCGGCATCCCCTCTCCACCGCCACCTTCCTCGAGCCCCGGCGCCCCCGGGCCCCTCCGCTCCGGCCGCGCCCAGCCCCGTCGCGAGTCCTCCACCGCCGCTCGCCGCCAGGAGGTCGCCCCGGCCCCTGCCTCTTGCTGCGACGACCCCTGCTCGACCGTCACCGCCTAACGATGCCCTCCTCTCCTCGGTCTCGTCATCGCCCTGCGGTCCTTTCTCGCCACCAGGGCTCGGCCTCGCGCGTCCTCACCACTCCCCTCTCCCTGACCCCGTTTTGGCGCCCCCATCGTCGGCCTCCACGCCACCCCTCTCTCCGGCCTTCCTCACCGCCCGGAGCCGACCTGCCTTCCGCGCCACCGTGGCCGCCCCTACGAACCACCTCGCCCCCGTCTCCCTTCGTGCAAGGTCAATGCCAATGGCCTTGGCCGCTGCCCGACCGCTTCGCTGCCACTGCACCGCCACCACCGCTGGCCCATGCAGCCTTGTCCTGCTCCGCCCGCGGCTTCCGCCTCGAGGTCCCTGCAACCCCGTCACCGGCGACACCCTGGGCCTGCTCTCCCTCGACCCCGGGCGCCTGCATCCTGTAGCCACGGCGACGACCACGTCCCGTCTTCCGTGCCAAGCGCTGATGCGGTCGGCATCGCCTTGTAATCCTCGAACCAGAACACCCTGCGTCGGCCCTCCTCCAAGGTGTCCCTGTCGGCATGTAGCTCTGCTGCCTTCTCTTTGTCCGTGAGCGTCAAAGCCACATCCTCGACATCATGCGCGCGTCTGTTGCCGTGCTACATCCCTATGCCTGAATCACTCGTGGTTTTGGCACGGCAGGATGTACTGTGAATATTTGTGATATGGTGCGAGTGGTGTTTTCGTACGTGGACATGAAGATGCTAATCCCGTAACAACAAATGGAAGCCGGTGCCCCCAAGATCTCCATCACGGAAACCTCAAGTACTTCTTCATGGCGCCCCCGAGGACCCCGACACCGATCCCAAGTCCGCCATCGACGAATAAGGTGGAACTCCAAGGCCTTCGATGCGGAATGCCATGCTCTTCTACATGGAGCATATGTCCGAAGCCCCATCCCCGTTCCCAGAGGCAAAGTCTGGACCCCGAAGACCACCAAGCTCTCCTTCCTAGAACAAGTACTTCGTCATGGATCCGATGCCCAAGAACCCGGATGCGACAAGATCTACTTCCGTTGTCCAAGAACGTTCCCGCCAAGACCGACCATTGTGTGGACCCAACAAGATCTTCGAGACGCCAAGATCGGCACTGACCAGAGCGAGTCCGATGAGCCGCCGACGCCACACCAAGCCCTGCGTCGACCTCCGAAGACCGATCCCGTCGAACCCTGAACCCCGGAGTCTGAACCCTGAACCCCCGGAACCCAAGATCTTTCGAACTAGATGTGTGAACCTTTTCCCGAGCCCCTATTTTATAAATGCTATATATAAAACTGTCGCATATTAATTTGTTCATGCATGCATACCTGTGTGTGGGTTGGGGGCATTATGCCGATTCACCGCATAATTAAATATGGAGTCGATATGCGGGATATCTTTGTCTTATTCCGGACTCCATTTAAATTTGTGTAGCAAACCGATGCCATGTTTTGCCTTGTTAATACAACATTTAAATTGCAGGGGTCTAAATAACTTGAACCATATAATCATTTGTCGGGACCCCGGTTCCGCTTAATACTGCCTAATCGCACCGCATCTGCATCATATCATAATCATGTCATATCTTCTGCCGTAATATTAAATAGTGCATCCGGTGTTTCTTCTAGTGTTTGCTTCTTCGCGGATTAGGCCGATGAGATGTTGTGAGATTCGACAAGTTCTCCGGATATGAACCTTCGGCAGTGTTTCCCAGGCGAGCATCTCCACCTTTCTACCTATTTTGCTTTTATAGTCTTTATTTCCTCCTGTTGATCTATTGCTATCCGTGTTGTGATGCTTTAGTTTCCGTGCACCATTTATACTCCTTGCAGCCTCTATATTGCCATGGACACATCCTATTGCCTGTTGGTTGATAGATAGTCGGTCTTGCAAGTCGTAGTTGCTTGCTTCTGTGTTGCTTCGCGTCGTTGTCGTTCCACCGTTGACGGCAAGTTATGGTAAATGGTGGAGATGCTTAGTGGTGGAGATGATCATGACTTTAAATACAACTATTAAAATGCTAGATATAACTAATGCAGAGGCATCAGTGGGGAATAGATGTTATTTGGTTCTACCACGCTCACTTGTTTCCCGTAGGCCCCGAGTACTTGATACATGTTCCTTGATTTTTTCGCACTATCCACATCTGGGAGGCCGTGGACCCCCCTGAGCCAGAGCTTGATTCATTTCTATTTCTTGGGGCCACAAACTAGTTTGGGGTTTTATTACTATCCTGTACTTATGCCATGCTTTACTGCTTTATTTAAGATTGTGCGTGGAGCACCTGTACTATTTAGGATCGCGGAGTGTTTTCGCGGTATCGACAAGCCCAGTCACACTTTCGGGTTCCCAGTCATTTACAGCCATTGACGCAAACCCTGGGTCCATTCCGGAGCCGGCCAACTTCGTTGCGGGTAGCTTAGTGGGGTGGCCCCCTGAAATATTTTATGAATCCTGTGATCGTTTTGTCGTGAATGCCTCGTTGGGTTTTGAGTTGGTTTTTCCGAGGTTGAACGAGTGTGTGTTGCTATTTGTGCACCCCTGCAGGGTAAAACTTTTTGAAAGCCGTGTCCGCGATTATGGATGACTTGGAGCACAGTATCTCGATCATAGACAAGCATAACTAAAGTAGTGCTATAAACTTGACTTAATATGTGACTAGTAATCAGCTTCACTATAACGGAATGGATATTAAAAATGCCAACAACTGGTGGATCTGTGGTGATCTGTGTCATACTATACCTGCCTAGTAAGTATTGCAACTCCAACGGAATGTGATAAAAGTGCCAACAATTGCTGGGTTTTGGGATTCCTTAGGACAATTATATCTGATTAGTAAATGTTCCAACTACCACATAATGGTTAATTAAAATTGCCCACTACTTATGCTTCCGGATGACTCATGCTATCTATATCTGATTAGTAATTGCTGCAACTATAACGAAATGAGTAAAATTGCCAACTGTGTGAGTTCCTTGGTCTGACTTCCTCATTTGGTCTCGAGGGGGAAATACCAGGATGGGTTTGTTTGGTGTTAGCTTCAGGTTGAATCCGAATAGGTCTTTCTTACCCCTCTCTAATAGCCGCCAGTGATACCGAGTCTCTATAGGTTGTTTAGAGCATGCTTCGCTGCCGCTTTAGTCCACCATACCTATGTAGGCGAGAGCCGCCGAATTCTAGCCTCGCTGTGTACTGGCCTCAGTACTGACGCTCCTCTTTTTCCTTTGCCCTTTGTCGGCACCCCTTTTGTTTTAGCAGGTTTGAGATCGACGTCGTTAGCAGGGTTACCCTTCCGGCTTGGCCTGGGCAGGGTTATGGACGCCATTGGTTATTTTTCAGGGCTCTTAGCCTCATTTGCATCTTGTCCGTAGTCAGACGCTCTATCGTTTTCAAGGTGATTTGGATCTTTGTATTGTATATATGTACTCTCAATAAGATCATGCATAGAGAGAGATGAACACATAGCTACCGGTAGAACCCTTAGCCTCGAGAGAAAACTACTCCCTCCTCATCATGGGAATCAGCAACGGCGTTGGAGATGGTGGTGGAGATCGATGGAGATGGCTCCGGGGGCACTTCCCGTCGGCAGGTCTTAACAGAGACTTTCTATCCCCTGAATCTCCCCTTCGGTGGCGGCAGCGCTGTGGAACTTTTCGTGGTTGGAGGCTTGATGATTTAGGGTTTTTGCATCGGGAGGCATCTTATAGGCGAAGAGGCAAGGTTAGTGGGCGGCCAGGGGCCCACACCATGCCCTGGCGTGGCCTGGGGGAACCTGCGCCTAGGGGTGGTTTGGCCACCCTGTGGCCCCCTTCCTCTCTCCTTCTGGCTCCGTGAATCTCCCGGGAAAATAATGACTTTGGCTTTTGTCCGGTCCAATTCCGAGAATATTCATTTTCTGACTTTCTGGAACCAAAAACAGCAGAAAACAGGCAACTGGCACTGTGTCTCTTGTTAATAGGTTAGTCCAAGAAATCATATGAAAAGTACTCCAAAGTGTGGACAAAACATAAGAAAGTAGATAAAACCAAGCATGGAACATAAAAAATTATGGATACGTTAGCAACGTATCAACATCCCCAAGCTTAATTCTTGCTCGTCCTCGAGTAGGTAAGTGATAAAAAGAAAGAATAATTTTTGAGGTGACATGCACCATCATAAACTTGATCAAAGTATTTGTAAAACATTGATAGCTGGGATCATAGTACTTCAGTCATAACATGAAAGACAAAGTTCTAGCAATAAGACAAAGAAACTATGCTGCAACATGAAAAGGCACAAATAAAAGATTCATGAATAACAATGCTTTGCAAGACGTTTGCTTGTTTCACATAACGAAAACATAGCATAGTGGCATTCAGCTTGTCCCTCATAGAGTAGCAAAACTTAAATGCATAGGACACCTTCAAAGTTCATAAGAGTGACTAGATACAAATAGTTTAAAACAAGCAATATCAAAGCTATGCATCAATTAACAAGTCTTGGGACAATGCACATAGAACTAAGAATAGCCACTATGCTTTCAAAGTAGGTGCATAAAGATAGAAGGTGGAGACTCAACATAAAAGTAAAAGAAAGGCCTTCATAGAAGGAAGTAGCTAGGGATTCAAGTTTCATAAAGAGCTTCCAAAAATTATGGTACTTTTTAGCTTTTAGCTCTCATTGCCCCTATCATAAGCATCTTGAAATGATTAAGGTTAAAGTGAACAAACTATGGAGTATATGCTTGACGAAGTATAAGTTGGAAACCTCACGTCCCTTGAATACGAGGGTCGCTCCTCATGCTACTCAAGTTTAGTCACCGGTAAGTTCTTGTCATTGTAAGTACATGTGTATCATAGAGAACCGCCAACGGGGTACCCCTTGCCCGATGATACGGAAGAATCCCCATATCAAAATGACAAGGCAAGCAGACAACGAGCATCTCAGCAATCTTCTTATTTACCATGGGAATATGGTGCTTTTTTCTCTCTTTCCTATTTTCTCATATTTTTTTCTTTTTCTCTTTTTTTCTCAATATCTGACTCTTTTTTTATAAGAAGAATGCTTCATAGACAACTCATTATGGCTACGCTGCAGGTTTCCACCATGACAGCATGGATTAGACCAGCGGCCAAGGCGTTTCTCTAACACATATACATAACTCCATGGACTTACAAGCTCCCCTTTCATTTCACACCGATGACATCCATAGACAAAAGAGCATGATATCAACTAGGTACAAAGTACAAGTGCAATGTTAAAAGCGTTCCCCATGACAACATGGTTCTGCTAATCCCCAACAAATAAGTGCAAGCATATACAACATAGACGACACAATGGTTCAAGTTTATTAAGGGCAAGAAAAGTAAAGTGTGCCATCAAGTTCATGAGAGCTTTAATCACTAGTTTTCTCATAACAAGTTTAATTCGGAAGGTAGATAAAAACATGAATATACTTGGAATAGCAAATGCTAATAGGTAGGTATGGTGGACTCTTTGGAATAACTTGGTTTTAGGAGTTGGATGCATGAGTGGAACTCATAATTGGTTATGGAGGCTAGCAAAAGACTAGGAGCGACCAACTAAGAGAGCAATAATGGTCATAATCATGCAGAGCGACAAAACATCATTAATCAAAGCATAAAGTTATACTACAAGTTGAAAACTAAAGGATCATCAAGGCTATGGTGACTTGGGATAGTCATAACATGGTGTGAGCATGTGCCAAGTCAACCCAAATAAAGCATCAAAGGAGAATACCACAATACTATGCTTTAATATGCTAAAACAACGCATGATTCTTTCAAGGCACATTAAGCAATCTAAATTGTTTATAACATGTCATGCTACAGCAAAAATCACTAAGCATAAAGCCAAAACAATATCAAGCATGACATGATAAAGCCTAAGTCACAGTCAAAAACAAGCTACTTTTTGTACCACTAAAGCATGAACTTTTCCTTCTCTTTTCCAATCCAAACCAACTTTTTTTTGAAAACTAATGTATGAAAGAGGGGTTCCAACCAATTTATTCAGCAAAATAAGAAAACCAAGCAAACAAAAACGAAAAATAAGACACTCCAAGAACAACACAACTGTGCATGAAACAATAAAAATGAAGTGTTTGGAAGAAACCTGAGATTTTTATTGATGAAGAAGGGGATGCCTTGGGCATCCCCAAGCTTTGACGCTTGTACTTCTTGGATATTTCTTGGGGTGACACACGTGGCATCCCCAAGCTTGAGCTTTAGTCCATTCTTCATCTCATTACATTATTCTCTCCATACACCTGAAAATTTCCTTCATACAAAACTTCACACAATCTTCATTAGCAACATTAGTGCACTCAAGATAATAAGTCTTTGGGTTCAGTTTCAACACCAATAAAACTTCCATTAAAACACAAGCTGCTGTAGCACTTCCCTCAAAAAGCTCAATTCCCCAAAAAGAATTATAAAGGAACCAACAAGAAGCAAATGCAAATAATGGCAGAAATCTGTCAAAGCAGACCAGCAGATAAGGATGAATTTTTTCGAAGACCTTCTGTTGCTCAAATAGAAAAGTATTGAACTAGAAAAAGTTAGATAACAACCTGGGGTAGAAGCACAAAAATTCACGCCTCAAAACAACGTACAGATATTTTACACGAATTTTTACGGTGAAGCACAAAAATCTGTTTCGGGACAGCAACTTTCCCAAGCATTACTTCTCTCTCATTAGAGGTTATTACTGAGGTAATAACTTCCAAGACTCATCTAAAACTTTGGGGTTATCTCCAAATAAGTACTTTTCTTTAACGCCTTTAAGTTAGGCTTGATAGTTTGAGAAGATGCTCACATAAGAAATATAAATTGAAGTAAAAGAGAGCATCAAGAAGCAAATTCAAAGCACATTTAAGTCTAACCCACTTCCTATGCATAGGAATCTTGTAAATAAACAAGTCATGAAAGCACAAAGCAACAAGCATAGTAAAGCAAAACAAGTGCAACTTCAAGACTTTAAACATAAAGAGAGGAAACTTAATATTATTAAGCATAAAACCATGTTTCCCTCTCTCATAATAACTTTCAGTAGCATCATGAATAAAATTAACAATATAACTATCACATAAAACATTCTTATCATGAGCCACATGCATAAAAGAATTAATACTCTCCACATAAACATAGTCATTCTTATTAATTGTAGTGGGAGCAAAATCAAGAAAATAGCTATCATTATTATTCTCATCACCATAATCATAAAATATAGGTGGCATATTGTAATCATAATTAATTTTCTCCTCAATAGTAGGTGGACTGAAAATATCATATTCATCATTGTAATCATCATATATTGGAGGTTTGGTATCATCATAAGCAATAGAATAGCTATCTTCCAAAGCTGGGGAACTAAAAAGATCATTTTCATAAAAACTAGCTTCCCCAAGCTTAGACTTTTCCATAGCATTAGCAATAATGGTGTCCAAAGAATTCATACTAACAACATTGCTATTAGCATGCAAATAAAGTTCCACAGGTTTTTTAATTTTCTCTTCAAACACTTCATGTCCTAACTCAAGATAAATACTATAAAGCTCTCTAATTTTGTTGTTGTTTTCCATTAAGCCTAACTAGTGAAAACAAGAAACAAAAGGACAAAATTGCAGAATCTAAAGAAAATAACTTCGAGCACTCACACCGGAGGATGTGAGTACCTTTTACCTTACCTCCCCAGCAACGGCGCCAGAAAATAGCTTGATGTCTACGCACTTCTATTCTTGTAGATAATTGTTGGTCCTCCAAGTGCAGAGGTTTGTAGAACAGCAGCAAGTTTTCCCTTAAGTGGATCACCCAAGGTTTATCGAACTTAGGGAGGAAGTGGTCAAAGGTATCCCTCTCAAGCAACCCTACAATCAAGATACAAGAAGTCTCTTGTGTCCCCAACACACCCAATACACTTGTCAGGTGTATAGGTGCACTAGTTCGGCGAAGAGATAGTGAAATACAAGTGGTATGTATATAAGACAACGGTGCTAGAAAATAGCTTGATGGCGTGTGGTTGACGTGGGAAAAGACTAAAGGAAAACTGAAATAAAGAAGCAAGCAAGCAAACATGTAACAGATCTAATTGCAAATGATGTATCAATGCTTAGAAACCCTAGGGATCATACTTTCACTAGTGAACACTCTCATATAAATATCTTTTTTTATGATACTACTCTTAATTACTCTCCGGTTGGACACTCTAATCATTGGTAGGGCTATAACAGCACACCTCAAAGTTCGCTTTCCGCATCTAGATAACCCCACACTGTCACCTTGAGCACTAGATGGTTCAAACAAACACCACAATTTCATAAAGACATCCAACTCCAAATATAACTCATAACAAGTATTTGTAATCTCTAGCCTAAGTGCCACCATGGTGTGCACACTATCAACTTCACACACATGGGGAGAGCAGAGATCTATTAAAGAACTTGAGTAGCAAGGTAGATCTATAGATTACAAGCTCATGATCTCAATAAGATCATGCATAGAGAGAGATGAACACATAGCTACCGGTAGAACCCTCAGCCTCGAGAGAGAACTACTCCCTCCTCATCATGGGAATCAGCAACGGCAATGGAGATGGTGGTGGAGATCGATGGAGATGGCTTCGGGGGCACTTCCTCATCTCGGCAGGGTGCCAGAATAGAGACTTTCTGTCCCCCGAATCTCCCCTTCGGTGGCGGCAGCGCTGCGGAACTTTTCGTGGCTAGAGGCTTGACGATTTAGGGTTTTTGCATCGGGAGGCATCTTATAGGCGAAGAGGCAAGGTCGGTGGGCAGCCAGGGGGCCCACACCATGCTCTGGCGTGCCCTGGGGGACCCGTGCCTAGGGGTGGTTTGGCCACCCTATGGCCCCCCTTCGTCTCTCCTTCTGGCTCTATGAATCTTCCGGGAAAATAAGGACTTTGGCTTTTGTCCGGTCCAATTCCGAGAATATTCATTTTCTAACTTTCTAGAACCAAAAACAGCAGAAAACAGGCAACTGGCACTGTGGCTCTTGTTAATAGGTTAGTCCAAGAAATCATATGAAAAGTACTCCAAAGTGTGGACAAAACATAAGAAAGTAGATAAAACCAAGCATGGAACATCAAAAATTATGGATACTTAGCAACGTATCAGTAGTTTGGGTAAATATTGAGACAAAGAGTAGTTTAACCCTTAAGTGCTAAGTATCACGATGTAAACCTATAATAGGAGGTGTCATATACTACACAGATAAGCCTGAATTCTAGATGTACTATACTCAACTATTATATTCCGGGCTTAGAAAGATGTGTGTTATATGTACCACATTTGGATTTCTGGTTTTTATTGCATCTTCTTGATTGACTAGATCTGTGCATGAAGTTTGACTTGATGTGAAAATGCATGTTGCATCATCAAGTTACTACTTGATGTTATAGACCTAGATAGAAAAGGGAATTCGTGTAAGGGAGTGACGAGTTCCAAAGATCAAGATGAAGACAAGAGTAAAGCCAAATATAAGGAGTATCAACACTATTTTGAAGGATGGATCAACCCCAACTCACTATGAGTTGGCAATAAGAAGGATTATTAGTGCAGAAAAAGGGGGAGAGCAACATGAAGGATGAATTTAAGTTCACTTACGATAGGTGATGTTGCTCATAAGCTAATAAAGTAGTTGTACCTAGTTCATGGAAGTATCATGAATTAGTGCAAAGAAGAAGTCTGGTAATAAAGGTGGTATTCAAGCTCTGACAACTCAGAGAGAATGCCAGTAAGAAGTCAAAAACCCGTAGGCTAATCCGTACACCTAGGAGGATCCGCAGCTGGTATCTGTAGTTGGTATCCGTAGCTGGTATCCTAGCGGTTTAGCTAAGTAGGTCATCTTTGTGTAATTTAAAGAGCATAAAACTTGTCCTAAGTTAAGTTAGACCTAAGGAAGTATGAAATTAAAAGATCGTCTTTCGAGACGCTTCGTGAAATCGGGCTTACCAAAGCGAAAATGTCCAGAAGGTTAGGAGTAAGACAAATAGGGTTGGAAGATTCATTTCAGAGATCCACAATTGTGTGGATATACCGTAGATTCTTTCATGAGACCTTATATAGGTAAGATATAAACTAGACAAAGACCAATACCTTAACTATTGGGTATTATACATGAAGATTAGAGACCATTAGGAAACCCCAAGGGGGAGAGTAAACAATAAACACTGAAGTGTTATTGTCTAACTTTCTGACTAGAGGTGGAGAAGAAGTACAAATTTGTGGTGAGATTAAGCCTTATTCTCATAAGGTTACAAGAAATCATCTGTATAAGAGTACTCTCTAGAGTGTGTCCGGATGAAAGATCGAAGGAGATATAACAACTTAAATCTAGTGGACTAGTTATATAGGGGAAACAGCTCGTAAGTTGTCCCTAAGAGTGAAGAGAGTATTCCAAGATATATCACTAAAGTGTTATAGGAAAACCAGATTGGAATGGACAAAATGTGCCCACAACCAATTCTAAATAGAACTGTAAGGACATCATCCAATGGATTATTGTAACAGAAACCATAGGATAAATTAGGAATGATAGTTCGAAGTTGTCAAGAATGAAAAGGATTCAAGGAAATAGATCTGGACACGGGATACCACAATTATCCCCAACCGTGATCGCAATGGATTTCGAGAAAGGTCGTGATCAATACAAGTCAACTCCTCATTCTGAAACACAAGAGAGTACGAACTTCGGGGACGAAGTTTATTTTAAGGGGGAGAGTCTGTAACGTCCCAACATTAGATCTTAGAAATAAGTTGAACACAGGTGTGTGCATTGCATTCATGCATAGAAAATCCGGATAATTTTTGTGCTTTTAAATAAAACTTGTCAAAGTGATTGAAGCTTCTATTAACTTGGTGGAACTGAAGTATATCATCAAGTTAACTGCGATAAGTTTCAATATGACTTTGCTAAAACCTTATCTTTGGGTAATATAATTTGATCTAAGGGTAGATCAAATGTAATAAAACTAAGTCACAACACACTACTTAATAAGGAGTACTAGATCCTCTAGAGATCATTACATGGTATTCCATACCACAACTCAAGGATGAATACTTAATATTCTAAAGATTATATTAAGATATTACCTACCATAAACTCTGTTTACCAAGTTAAGCTTATAACTTAAGTAAAAGAAACTCATGACTAAACTTGAAACACTTGTTTGCCATAGTTGTTCCTACCATGGGTATCATGGTAGTTCTTAAACATTTACTCTTATTACAAATAGAGTAGAAAGGAAAGTCAAGCCAAGACAATCCCTCACATACCCTTAGTGTCATGTTAATAGAGGACAATCCTATTTAACCAAGTCCTAGTGTCTGTTGATCATCAATGTGTGTGATCAATTCTTGACCTAGAACTTATTGACTCATAGCCTTTGACCTATTGTGTTGAACTTTCAAAGACCTTAAGTAAATTAATCTGAAGGAAGAACTAGATATGGTTGAGTGTATCATCATCAATGGAATGTGATCCTTAGTGGAGATCAAACCATTTGATGTTGGAGGAGTTATGTAAGATCTCACCATAATAAGGTAAGATCCCTGTGATTGCAGTGCTAGTCCCTGGATCGAAAATGCTAGCACCCACAGTTTAAGATGAAGTACACAAAAACAAAGGTCATAATTACATCGCATATCCAGGAATATAATGGTTCTTACAACTCACTTAGCCCAAGGCTAAGACACTTAAAGTTCACATTACATAGCATAATAATAATAGAGTCGTTAGTCTTCATGTGCCACAGGCAAGCATGTCGTGTGTAGACCCGCAACCCTACTCATCATCAGAGTATCCTGCAACATAATAAGTTACAACCACAAGGGTCAATACATTTGGAATTGTATTGGCAAGTGATACCATAGGTACTTAGTATAATCCAACAACTACATGAATATATGGCTAAGTAGGGTCATTCTAGCTATAAGGTACCAATGATAGACATCACTGAACCTCTACCCATGTTCACCCACAAGTTTTAACTTAGAGAAATTTGGATGAGGAGATTGTTGAACTACTTCACTGTCTTGAGGCTCAGGAATGTCCATAACCGGGGACACGGCTAAGTACTTAGTTTTACCCTCTCGAGAGGTGGTGCACTTCCCCACAAGACTCGACATGCATCGAGACGAGACCTTTCAGAAGCAATCCCTCAGACCACCACGGACGCGTTCCATCTATCATCACTACCACCCTCTGTCCGTCTGGCTAAGTTCTCGCAACTTAGTCAGTCAAGGCAGAGCCCATATGCCATGTGGCTGCACTGGAAGCTTCGCGACAAGAATGTCTCCAATCTCTTTGTTCCTGGGTGGCCGTCCACAAGTGCGATACACCAGCCGACCATAGATATGGCCCCTGAGTAACCACTCAACATAATCCAAGCAAGTCCCATTCCACCCAGATGTTTCATTAACATTAGTTGTTTTCTTAGTTAAACAAAATAATATTTTTCCATACTATCTTATGTGTATATTCCACCCATGAATTCTAATAGCATAGCTAAGCATTCTAGCATACAAAGTCTTTAACTAGGGAATACTACCAAGATATACACTATAGGGTAGCATAGCATAGTATGGTAACATATGAATAATTCTATCATGCTAAGATCTACCAAAATGACACTAGTGCAATAGTGAAAAATAATAGGACATGAGATGAAATATCACTTGCCTTGGTAGTTAGGGGAATATGTACAATCCTCACAACAACAAACTTCACAATCCACACAATCTACACAAGATCAATATAACAACAATAATTCAATCAAAAAAACATTACAAAAACATGAATGCATGCAACATGCAAAGATATGATCACAACTCCATAATTTACAGAGTCTACAGTACTGAGGATAGAATACCTCATCTAAATGCATAAGAAATACCCAAAAATAATTTATAGAACAATTTTTGTGAGAAAAATACTCCTAAAAAGGTTCTGCCTACAATTCCAATTTTATAGAGGCAAAAGTGTGAAACAAGGCCTCTATAATAAAGGTCTTATTTTTCTGAATCCATAGACACCAAATTTGTATTTTTCTGATTTGTGGATCAAAAGTTATGGATTTTCTAAGTTTAATACTAAATCTGTCTATTTTCTAATTAAACAGAAATAGTCTGGCGACGCGGCGCTTTCCTATTGGCCCGTACCGGTTCGGTCGGATCGACCTCTCCAACCGTTGGATTTAAGTGACATTGGATGGATCAGATCAGCCGTACCCTTTCGTTTAAGTGATCTAATCTTAACCGCTAGGATATGATCGAACGGCTACAAAACACCTCACGGGATCGGGTGCTAACGACGCACGCGACGGGCAGACGCCTCGTGGTGGTGTTCCGATGGTTCCAGAGGCGTAGGGGGACAGGTGATCTTACCAAGGGCCCGCGGAGGTCTCGGCGGTCTGGTTGGTGGTCGCGAGGAAGTGAGGGGAGCTCTGCTGCGTTCGGTATTCCTCGCCGGAGTGGCGTCGATGGCGGAGGTCACGGCCTCGAGACGGTGGCATCGATCTGGTACTCGAGCGGACAAGCAAAAGGGTTAGTGAAGTGCGCCTGGTCCAGCACGGTCTAGTAGTGGCCAAAAAGGATCGACGGGAACCTTGCCCTTACCGGAAAGATCGTCGGACAGTGGCGGCAGAGGGAGCTCACCGGACTTGGTCCGTGTCGTCGACCTGGAGCACAAGAAGGCACATAGCCGGGGTTAAAACACGCGCCAGAACATGGCAAAACATATGGGACAGGGGGGAGGGCGCCTGGCGGCCTGGGTTCACCGGAATTGCCGCCGGAGTTGCCGTCGGTATGCGGTGATCGAGCTCGGGATTTGGGGAGCCTGGGGGCTCTCCGGGGGTGGCGACTAGGGGAGATGATGAGGAGAGGGTGAGGGTTAAGTAGGAGTAATCGCCGGGGAAATTAATCGCGAGAAACTGCTGGGATTAAATCGATTCGAAACGGCCGAAGGGGAGAGGTCCATCATCGGCAGGGAAGACGACGAGGTGACGTGGGCGTGGGGTCGACCTTTCAGCGGGAGGGGTAGAAACGAGGGGGTGAGAAAAGACAGAGAAGGGGAGAGGGAGTCCGGGTGGGCTGCTGGGCCGGATTGGGCCAAAAGGCCAGAAGCTGTCTGCTGCCCCCCTTTTTTTTCCCTTATACTTTTTCTTTTTCTAATTCTGTTTTCTCCAAAACTTTTGATTTAAGGATTCAAATTGAATCAAACCAATTTGTGAAAATTTGTAAAAACTCAAATTAGGTTTTTAGGGTATTATAAAACATATTTATCTTCTATTTTAATCCAAAGCATTTACTTGGATTTAATAGGTAATATAGCATTTTCTTTGATTCTATTTTTCAAAATAATTCATATCTTTTTATTCATGCCTCAAAATTGCACCAAATTTTTGGAGGACACTCTAAATGCAATGCAATTACATGCTATGATGATATGGGTGCAATGATGATGATTTCAGATGAAATTTTGGGATGTTACAAATCTAACCCCCTTAAGATGAATCTCGCCCTCGAGATTCGGGTTGGCTAGCAAATAGGTGAGGGTGATCTCTCCGAAGTTCATCCTCTTGCTCCCAGGTTGCTTCTGATTCAGTGTGATGGTTCCACTGCACTTTGCAGAATCTGATGGTCTTGGTATGGGTAATTCTTTCTGCGGTCTCTAGAATCTTAATAGGTTTCTCTTCATAAGTGAGATCATTATCTAGCTGAAACTCCTCCAATGGCATAGTGTCTTTCAACGAAGTTTCTTCCATCTCTGGGTGACACTTTTTCAGCTGACTAACATGGAATACATTATGAACTGCTGACAAAGATTCTGGTAATTCTATCTCATATGCCACTTCTCCTTTGCGGCTCAAAATTTTGAAAGGTCCTACATAGCATGGTGCTAATTTTCCTTTGATTCCAAATCTCTTCACACCACGAAGTGGTGATACCTTGAGATAAGCTCTATCACCAATCTCATAGGTAACCTCTCTACGTTTTGGATCGGCATAGCTCTTCTGCCGAGATTGGGCTACCTTTAGCCTATCCCTTACCATCTTGACTTTCTCTTCAGCTTCTTGGATTAGGTCTGGCCCGAACAAATTTCTTTCTCCTACTCCATTCCACAACAATGGTGTAGTACACTTCCTTCCGTAAAGGAATTCAAATGGAGCCATTTCTATACTTGATTGATAGCTGTTATTGTAGGAAAACTCTGCGTATGGTAGACTTTCATCCCAACTGGATCCATAATCTAACGCACATGCTCTCAGCATATCCTCTAATATTTGATTGGTCCTTTCTGTCTGCCCATCTATTTGCGGATGAAATGCAGTGCTGAATTCTAACCGAGTTCCTAGTGACTCGTGAAGTTGTCGCCAAAAGTGCGAAGTAAACTGAGTTCCTCTATCGGACACGATACTTTTAGGTACCCCATGCAAACATACAATTCTATTCATGTAAATCTTGGCTAGTTTTGCACTTGTATAAGTGGTTTTTACTGGAATGAAATGGGCTACTTTTGTCAAGCGGTCAACGATAACCCATATGGAATCGTATCCATATTTAGTCCTAGGTAGTCCGGTGATAAAATCCATACCAATTTTATCCCATTTCCAATCAGGTATTGGCAGTGGTTGTAATAATCCTGCCGGTTTCTGATGTTCCGCCTTTACACGACTACACACGTCGCACAAGGCAATGTGCTCTGCTATGTTCTTCTTTAAATTGTTCCACCAAAACCTCTCCTTAACATCCATATACATCTTAGTATTACCAGGATGAATTGAATATGGTGAGTTGTGCGCTTCTTGTAAGATCAACTTCTTAAGTTCAAGATCCTGCGGAACACAGATACGTTTTTCGTACCATAAGATTCCTTGATCATCTACATGGAATCCTTTTGCCTTGCCTTCACTAACCTTACTTTTGATTTCTTCTATTTCTTTGTCCAACTTTTGGGCTTCTTGAATTCTGTCCATTAGTGTGGGTTGCACTTCCAAGGATGCAAGGTACCCTTCAGGTACTATTTCAAGTCTCAGCTCTCTAAATTGGGCACATAACTCCTCCGACAATTCTCCTTTATTGAGGCCATTTACATGAGCCTTGCGGCTTAATGCATCGGCTACGACGTTTGCCTTTCCAGGGTGGTATTGCAAACATAATTCGTAATCTTTGATAAGTTCTAGCCATCTTCTTTGTCTCATGTTGAGTTCTTTCTGTGTAAAAATGTATTTCAGACTCTTGTGATCAGTGAACATCTCACAACGTTTTCCCATAAGATAATGCCTCCATGTTTTTAGGGCATGCACAACTGATGCCAACTCTAAATCATGAGTAGGGTAGTTCACTTCATGATTTTTGAATTGTCTTGATGCATAAGCTACCACTCTACCTTCCTGCATCAACACACCTCCTAATCCTTGGTGAGATGCATCGCAGTATACTTGAAAGTCTTTCTTAAGATCTGGCAAACATAACACTGGTGCTGAAACTAGCCTCTTTTTCAATTCCTAAAAGCTGGTTTTGCAAGCTTCTGTCCAATTAAACTTATTCTCCTTCTTCAGCAGATTAGTCATGGGCTTTGCAATCTTAGAGAAATTTTCAATGAACCTTTGATAGTACCCTGCTAGGCCAAGGAAACTACAGATTTTTTTAACAGATTTAGGAGGTTCCCGTTCTGTCACAGCTGCCACTTTTGTTGGATTAACAGCTATACCATTTCCAGATACTATATGTCCAAGGAAACCTACTTCATTCAGCCAGAATTCACATTTGCTAAACTTGGCATAAAGTTTATGTTCTCTAAGTTTCTCTAGAATCAGGCGTAGATGCTCTTCATGTTCTTTGCTGCTCTTGGAATATACCAATATATCATCGATGAATACCACTACGAACTTGTCAAGGAATTCCATGAATACCTTATTCATCATGTTCATGAAGTAGGCCGGTGCATTAGTCAATCCAAACGGCATCACTGTATATTCATACAACCCGTATCTAGTGGTGAATGCAGTCTTGGGTATGTCATGTTCTCTGATCTTTAGTTGGAAGTATCCTGATCGAAGATCAATTTTTGAGAAAACACATGCTCCCTCTAGCTGATCGAAGAGATCATTTATTCTAGGCAGGGGATATTTGTTCTTTATGGTCACTTCATTGAGTGAACGATAATCTATGCATAGCCTTTGACTTCGGTCCTTCTTCTCAACAAACAAGACTGGTGCTCCCCAAGACGACGAACTTGGTTGGATAAATCCCTTTTTCAACTGTTCTCCCAGCTGTTTCTTGAGTTCTTTTAATTCGTCCACCAACATTTTATAAGGTCTCTTCGCTATAGGCCCCGTTCCTGGTAGCAGGTCTATCAGAAACTCCACGTCCCTATCTGGTGGCATGCCAGGTAATTCCTCGGGGAACACATCTGGATATTCCCTCACTATTGGCACATCATCTAGGCTAACCCCCTTAAGATGATTAACCTTTCTCCCCTTGGGTTCAAAGTTAGACTTGAACCAGATCCTTTTCTTTTCTGGGGTGGTGAGCATAATAGTTTGCTTGGCACAATCAATCACCCCTTCATAACGGGTCAACCAGTCCATCCCTAATATTACATCTAATCCTTGGGACTCTAGGATTATTAAACTAATCGGGAACTTGTGCTTTCCAATTTCTAGGATGATATGTCGGCACCCTGAAATTACTATCATTTCTCCATCCGGAGAACTTACCTTTATAGGACATCCAATAGTTTCAGTGGAGAGTTCGTTTTTGATTACAAATGCTCTTGAAATGAATGAATGCGATGCGCCAGTATCGAAAAGGATAAGTGCAGGAAAGGAATTAATCATGAACTTACCTATCACGGCATCAGATCCTTCTTGAATTTCCTCCACATTAATGTGATTCACATGACCCTTTTGGAATGGGTTTGGCTTAGCCCCATTAGTCTTCTTTTTTGGGCATTCATTAGCATAGTGTCCTGTCTTTTTACACTTGAAACATTCCACCTGACTGGTGGCTTTCTTCGTTGGTTGACTGTGACGGTTCTGACCATTTTGGTTCCCATGGCCATGATTATTGTGATTGTTCCTGAATCCACTTTTGTTATGTCCATGATGATTGTTTCCATCATGGTGGTGGTTGTTGTTACGATGGTTATTATGAATCCCATTCTTGTGGAATCCCGAGCTCCCACTTCCTTCACCATGAGGGCGCGTGTGAGGAGATCCTGATCCAAACTTATCAAAATGATGCTTCCTCTTTCTACCCTCCACTTGCTTCATCTTGTTTTCTAGGATGGTAGCTTTGTCACACAAAGATTGATAAGTTGGAACATATGCAACAGATAGTTGCATAGAAATTTCATCATTTAACCCATCTAGGAACTTCTCCTTCCTCTTTGCATCAGTGTCAACGTCATCGGGTGCATAACGTGACAAATTATTGAACTCCTCGATGTATTCAGAAATACTGCGATGGCGTTGCTTGAGGTTATGAAACTCCTTTTTCTTCAATCCCATTATTCCTGCGGAGATGTGAGTGGTGCGAAACCCATCTTCAAACATTGCCCAAGTCACTTGCTCAATAGGGTGGGTAATTTGAAAATTATCCCACCAAGCAGCTGCATGACCTTCCAATAAGTGTGCTGCAAATCTGACCTTTTCTGCATCCGTGCATCCAACCGTAACTAGGTCCTTATTCACAGAACATAGCCAATCGTTTGCTACCATGGGGTCAGAGGTACCCGAGAACTTAGCAGGTCTCATCCTTAGAAATCTGGTCAGCATATCCAGAGCTGGTGGATTGTTCTGGTTGTTATTGTTATTATTGTTGTTCTGATTCTGGTTCTCCATAAATTGAGTCATCATTTGCATCAATTGGGTTTGTGCAGCCATCATCTGCTGCATTCCATTGTCATTGTCATTGTCATTGTTATCCTCGTTGTTGCGTCGGGGAGGCATCTGTGGGTTTAGTAAGGGTAAGTAATGATAGATAACCCAAATAAAACAACAATTAGACAAACAAGCACATGTTCCAACATCACAACAATAACAGAGTTTGCAAAGACAACATACTAGCATAGTCACCCACAAGTCGGTATGACCTATGCACTCAATAATAATAGAACGATAGGTAGATGGAACAGTATCACTACTCCATGTCGACTTCCTCCTCTACTAGAGCAAGTCCTGCTGATGCGAATCCTGCCTTGTATTCCTCCAAGCTGGTAGTCAGAGCATCGATCTTTGTCTGTAACTCTCTCTTCTGTGTGCGTAGCCTCTCTATCACCTCGTGATCCGCTTCCAGCTCAATATTCTCCATCTCTAACTCGGTCTCCAAGTCTCTAATCTTCTTGTTCTTCTCCTGAATTCTCTTCTCTTGGCTCTTGAATTTCTTCTCTTGGTCTTCAAACTTCTCCATTTCCTTGATTCGATTTTCCTGTTCCTGGAAGGCCTTGTCCTTCTCCTTGAGTTGGACTCGTAGTTCATCATTGCTAAGCATCACGTTAGTCCTATCAGTATCAAGGTGTCTAATAAGGCTCTCTAAGTCCTGGAGATAGTGACACACGGGCTTGATAGACTCCTTAGTGGCCTTGTCCAACACAATAGGCTCTCCATCCTCGTCGCGCCTCCCAAAGAAGTGGAAGTAGTGGCTCTTGATCTCAGAAGAGTGGCATCCACATAGGCGTCCCAACATCTCCTGCATAGCGACGTCGAGGCCCCTCTCCATGTCATCATGGAGAATCTTGAAGGTAATCTCCCCAGTTTGGGGCTCTGTCTCACGTCCTGGCTGGGTAACTTTGAATCCCCATAAGTCCTTCCTCTAAAACTTCCTCAGCTGAAGTCCCTGAATGGTGGGGATTGGAAGAGCGAGCACTTGGACTAGCTCCAAGATACGAGTCCCAAAGCGAGTCCCCTTGAAATCCTCGGTCGTGCTGTAGACAAAGTTCGGCATCTTTTGCATAGTATGGAGAAAATTAGTAACACAATAGAGAAAGAAAATACAAGTCACAAAATAAGAGGGAATTCAACCAACAAAACATTCCAAGTAGCAATACATTAATTCAACTCAAGCACTCAAGGTTCCAGACATAACTTATTTTTGCCATACCACATAGGTTGGTATGGTCGAAATACTAACGTGATAAAACGCCAAGGCTGGTGGTCCAACTAATATCTCACTCCTTCTTAACCAAGGTGGCAATCTGGGCATCCTTGGCAGCGATCTGCTTGTCTTGGTCGCATAGCTCCAAAGCTAGGCCTATGATATCCTTACTTAGGCATTTCACAGTGGCCTTTGAGTCTTGGGCAAGACGCTTCTCCTCCTTGAGATCCTCCTGAGTATTGAGCATTCTATACTTGAGTCTCTCTCCAAGTTCCTCAATAGCCTTCCATGCAGCATTCCTTGCAGAGTCAAAGAATGACGGGTGCATTTCAGAGTTGGTGAACATGCAGAATCCCGTACTCTTGGGATCGTCTTCCTTGTCCTTGTACAAGTGGAGTTGCACCCACCAATACTCTTGTTCTTCATCTATCACGGGAAATCCCTTGTACACGGCTTCACCATTCATCCCCAAGCCGAGCATGAGGTTCTTGAGCACATTGGGAAATTCTGTCTCACACTCCAGGGTCATAGTCATCAGAGGTCCCTTCTTGACGGATTCATTGATGGTGGACATCTACAAAAATAGACGAGAAGGATGATTAGGGAAAGCTTTACGAGAGGTTAAAAGATAAAGTGTGAGGTCTGAAATATGGAGTTATTTTTCCTAAGGGTTTTCCTTAGTCTAATCCATTCTAGGGTCACGAACCTATAGGCAACACAATGCTCTGATACCATCTGTAAGATCTCACCATAATAAGGTAAGATCCCTGTGATTGCAGTGCTAGTCCCTGGATCGAAAATGCTAGCACCCACAGTTTAAGATGAAGTACACAGAAACAAAGGTCATTATTACATCGCATATCCAGGAATATAATGGTTCTTACAACTCACTTATCCCAAGGCTAAGACACTTAAAGTTAACATTACATAGCATAATAATAATAGAGTCTTTAGTCTTCATGTGCCACAGGCAAGCATGTCGAGTGTAGACCCGCAACCCTACTCATCATCAGAGTATCCTGCAACATAATAGTTACAGCCACAAGGGTCAATACATTTGGAATTGTATTGGCAAGTGATACCATAGGTACTTAGTATAATCCAACAACTACATGAATATATGGCTAAGTGGGGTTATGGCTGGCTTTGCTAAAATTAGTTTGACTTATAGTTTTTGAAGAAGTTTTTCATTCCAGCTATAAGGTACCAATGATAGACATCACTGAACCTCTACCCATGTTCACCCACAAGTTTTAACTTAGAGAAATTTGGATGAGGAGATTGTTGAACTACTTCACTGTCTTGAGGCTCAGGAATGTCCATAACCGGGGACACGGCTAAGTACTTAGTTTTACCCTCTCGAGAGGTGGTGCACTTTCCCCACAAGACTCGACATGCATCGAGACGAGACCGTTTATAAGTAATCCCTCAGACCACCACGGACGCATTCCATCCTATCATCACTACCACCCTCTGTCCGTCTGGCTAAGTTCTCGCAACTTAGTCGGTCAAGGCAGAGCCCATATGCCATGTGGCTGCACTGGAAGCTTCACGACAAGAATGTCTCCAATCTCTTTGTTCCTGGGTGGCCGTCCACAAGTGCGATACACCAGCCGACCATAGATATGGCCCCTGAGTAACCACTCAACATAATCCAAGCAAGTCCCATTCCAACCAGGTGTTTCATTAACATTAGTTGTTTTCTTAGTTAAACAAAATAATATTTTTCCATACTATCTTATGTGTATATTCCACCCATGAATTCTAATAGCATTGCTAAGCATTCTAGCATACAAAGTCTTTAACTAGGGAATACTACCAAGATATACACTATAGGGTAGCATAGCATAGTATGGTAACATATGAATAATTCTATCATGCTAAGATCTACCAAAATGACACTAGTGCAATAGTGAAAAATAATAGGACATGAGATGAAATATCACTTGCCTTGGTAGTTAGGGGAATAGGTACAATCCTCACAGCAACAAACTTCACAATCCACACAATCTACACAAGGTCAATATAACAACAATAATTCAATCAATAAAACATTACAAAAACATGAATGCATGCAACATGCAAAGATATGATCACAACTCCATAATTTACAGAGTCTACAGTACTGAGGATAGAATACCTCATCTAAATGCATAAGAAATACCCAAAAATAATTTATAGAACAATTTTTATGAGCAAAATACTCCTAAAAAGTTCTGCCTATAATTCCAATTTTACAGAGGCAAAAGTGTGAAACAAGGCGTCTATAATAAAGGTCTTATTTTTCTGAATCCATAGACACCAAATTTGTATTTTTCTGATTTGTGGATCAAAAGTTATGGATTTTCTAAGTTTAATACTAAATCTGTCTATTTTCTAATTAAACAGAAATAGTCTGGCGACGTGGCGCTTTCCTATTGGCCCGTACCGGTTCGGTCGAATCGACCTCTGCAACCGTTGGATTTAAGTGACGTTGGACGGATCAGATCAGTCGTACCCTTTCGTTTAAGTGATCTAATCTTAACCGCTAGGATATGATCGAATAGCTACAAAACACCTCGCTGGGGACTGGCGGTGCTAACGACGGCACGCGGCGGCTGCACGTCGGCCTCGTGGTGTTCCGATGGTTCCAGAGGCGTAGGGGGACAGGTGATCTTACCGAGGGCCCGCGGAGGACTCGGCGGTCTGGTTGGTGGTCGCGGGAAAGTGAGGGGAGCTCTGCTGCGTTCGGTATTCCTCGCCGGAGTGGCGTCGACGGCGGAGGTCACGACCTCGAGACGGTGGCATCGATCTGGTACTCGAGCGGACAAGCAAAAGGGTTAGTGAAGTGCGCCTGGTCCAGCACGGTCTAGTAGTGGCCAAAAAGGAGCGGCGGGAACCTTGCCCTTACCGGAAAATTCGTCGGACGGTGGCGGCAGAGGGAGCTCGCCGGACTTGGTCCGTGTCGTCGACCTGGAGCACGAGAAGGCACATAGCCGGGGTTAAAACACGCGCCAGAACATGGCGAAACATATGGGACAGGGGGAGGGCGCCTGGCGGCCTGGGTTCACCGGAATTGCCGTCGGTATGCGGTGATCGAGCTCGGGATTTGGGGAGCCTGGGGGCTCTCCGGGGGTGGCGAATGGGGGAGATGATGAGGAGAGGGTGAGGGTTAAGTAGGAGTAATCGCCGGGGAAATTAATCGCGAGAAACTGCTGGGATTAAATCGATTCGAAATGGCCGAAGGGGAGAGGTCCATCATCGGCAGGGAAGATGACGAGGTGACGTGGGCGTGGGGCCGACCTGTCAGTGGGAGGGGTAGAAACGAGGGGGTGAGAAAAGACAGAGAAGGGGAGAGGGAGTCCGGGTGGGCTGCTGGGCGGGATTGGGCCAAAAGGCCAGAAGCTGTTTGCTGCCCCCTTTTTTTCCCTTATACTTTTTCTTTTTCTAATTCTGTTTTCTCCAAAACTTTTGATTTAAGGATTCAAATTGAATCAAACCAATTTGTGAAAATTTGTAAAAACTCAAATTAGGTTTTTAGGGTATTATAAAACATATTTATCTTCTATTTTAATCCAAAGTATTTACTTGGATTTAATAGGTAATATAGCATTTTCTTTGATTCTATTTTTCAAAATAATTCATATCTTTTTATTCATGGCTCAAAATTGCACCAAATTTTTGGAGGACACTCTAAATGCAATGCAATTACATGCTATGATGATATGGGTGCAATGATGATGATTTCAGATGAAATTTTGGGATGTTACAAGTTAACTCACTCATGAGTTAACTAGAAGCAGTCCCTAAACCCAAGAGTTAAGCTAGTAATTGAGGAGCCATGAGAAAGCTAGCAGTATTAGTACATTAGATAACAATCTTGTTAGGACAAGTGGATATAGACTTAGAATAAGCTTTCTTAACAAGATAAGTCTATAGAGAGACTAATACAAGTTTACTACTTAGTTGAGTATAGATCTTGATCAGACAAATAGAAGCCTAAGCTTGGTTTGATCAAATGATGGTGGTCATTATTCTCAAGTCACTTGAGAATAGATGACTAGGTGTTGAAGAAGAGTTATGAATATACCAAGTTAGGCAAGTCCTAGTAAGCTGAATCATCTTGCTTGATCATTAGAAGTCAATCTAGAGTAGGATGAAGTATATAACATGAATAAATGGAGTAGTTGGAAGTGTAGTAGTTTAATCAAGCTAATACAAGAACAAACTTGTATTGTGGAGAGTAGTACCATACTTATTCTAGAAGATTCATATCCCTTGTTATCTACAGTGAGGATTGTAATCTTGCAAACCTTGGAATTAGTTGCAAGATGAAGTTAAGGAAGTTAATATATGGAGTTAGTAGTAGCTACATTGATAGGTGCATCAATGGTGGTTAATTAAGAGCAGTTATATACTAGGAGTAAGAATGGAGTATTGTTGAAGTGAAATGACCATGTCATCATGGGATGATGCATATGGTGGAATCATATGATTGTCTTATTTAGGGAGATGTGATCTTTATGAATAAGATAAGAGAGATTTATAGAGTATATTTAGGAAAGGAATTCCTTATCTAAAGATAACCTTAGAGAGGTATTAAGGTAAGGATTCTTTAGAAGCCTTAACCAAGATCTTATCAAGCCATGACAGACCCATGTCTACCTCATTGTCCAAAAACCTAGAATGATAGAATTGTCATGATCATATTACTAAGTAATTCCAACATCTCACTCTATGTGGAGATATCAAACCCACCCATATATTTAGAAGTAGTATCCCTAAACCTTGATCCTTGTTCCTACCTATAGTTGAATATGGGTTATTAAAACCTCTCAAAACCTATGTACCTATATTTGAATAAATCAAAGTATTTCTCTACCAATGATTATTATTGGTTTATTATTACCTAACCAAAAGTGTTTTGTGGTAATTCTAAATTTTACAAATCAAGTAGAATTGGATTTGGCAAATCACCAAATATGAAGGACCATGAAAACCAAATCATCATATTATGAACCACAGGGATTAAAATGTTATTAATGAATATTCATTATTTCTTCAGGAAGTTAAGCATCACTAGAATTCTATATTTATTATTCACCATTTCAAATCTTTATCATTATAATTACCATAGTGAAAACAAGAACATTTCTATAAGATTTTCATATGAGAAACAAACCCCTAAAACCCTAAATTATATTGACTTTACTTAATAAAAGAACCTCTCATATAGTTGTAGTTTCTTTTGATACAACAAAATAATACAGGGGAATTGGTTGCAGTGAATCCTTACACTATTCTGAATATTCTACCCGAATTTCAAATGCTTAAACCTTGTAGAAATAAAAGTGGAAAAGAAATTGTAAATAGAAAAGAAGGCAGAATATAAAAGACAAAAAAGGGGAAAAGACTAAAACAGAAGTTTTTGGCCCGTGGCCCAATTCTCCATGTGTCTATTCGATGCTCGCGAGCAGCAGCAGTCATCATCTGCTCGCTCCACCGCAGCCCAGCACCGGTCCATCCCAAATACCGTTTCATCCAGACTATCTCCGTCATCCACCTCACGCGCGGCGGCCGAAGCAGCTCGCTAGCGGGAGCACTGCCGTCGTCCGTGCCAAGATACTCGCCGCCGTGGCTCGGGAGGGGATAAGGAGGCCACGATGACACCCCTGTCCATCCTCATCCCCATCCACACTCTCTCTCGCTTGCTCTCCATCTCTCTGTCTCCATTCCCCACACAGCTAAAACCCTAGCTGACCGGAGCCAACCACCGTCGTCGGTAGGGGTCGTCCTAGAGACCGTGGAGTAGTCCGGAAGACGCGCCATGATCTGAAGATCCTCTGGGTGGAACATAGTAACAAGGGGAGCTTGGAGGAAGGAGAATTTCACCAATTCCTTTCGTCGGTTGTCGTCAGAGTTCATGGCCATTGGCGCGTATCAGGGCGCCATCCTCGTTGTTGACCCCACCAACAGCATTATGGTGAGCCTGCGATGCTCAGGCACCTCCTCGTTTCCTTCCTCTCGCTTCCCAACATCCTCCCCACGATCACCTATGAGCACCGCCGCCGTTTGTCATCGCCGGTGAAGCTCCGGTGACCATTCGAGGGAGGCGCCACCACCATTCGACTCCCCCTGATGTCCTCTATCCAGCACACCCACTTTTGTTGGCTCGCGTGCTCTCGATCGAGAGATCGATCCACAACCTGGGAAGAACAACCATGAGTGATGTCAGCATGACATCATGCTGATGTCATTAGCCATTTTATTAGTTGTTTTATTATTTTTGAATATGATGTGGCATGTGTCCCACCAGTCAGTGGCTGGGGTAGAAAAGGTTGGGTATAAAAGGTCTTTTGTCCCGCGTAGCAAGTGACATGGCCACAGGCCCACATGTCTGTGACTGTGTCTAGGGTTAGTGCTAGTATAAAAAGTGTTCTCTGTTTAGTAAATAAATAAAACCAAATCAGTTTAATATAAATATAATTCCAGAAATTTAATAAAATGATTAAATCTTGTTAATTCTATATCTTTTGTTTTATAATTCATAAAAATACATGTCATATATCAAAATGTTAAGAAAAATAAAATATATAATTTAACTTTATTAACAAATATTATTGTGTTAACTATTTAAATAAATATTATTTAATAAAGATTTTATAAGTAATAATACTTTGAAAATTCATATTCTAATATTGGTAAATGAGAAAAATATAAATAATATACCAAAATTCTTATAAAAACAAAATCTATATTTACAAACTTGTTTCAATTATTTTTGTATCCCTTAACTAATATTAATTATTTATTTACTATTTATAAAGTGAATAAACTTATAAAAATCATATCTTATTATTTAAAAATCACAAAAAAATTATAATGTACCAAAATGATCACAAAAATTAAATCTACAAACTAAAAATATCAACTCGCACTTTTGAAGTAAAATAAAAGGTAAAGGTCTAATAAATCTTATGTAAACCCTTTATTTTTTATTTTAATTCTTAAAAATATATAAGTCTTTACTATTGCCTTTAGTATTGCTTGTTTAAAGTCTAAAAATGTAATAGCAAGTCAATTAATGTTTAAGTGAAGTTTAAATAGGTCAAACCATTTTAAAATATATCTGTTAAAAATATCATCTCAAATTAAGGGTATTTTAGCTTTCCTAAAAGATTTTTACCAATTATAAAATCAACTAAAATAGTATATTGTTTATCACAAGAATACTATGCACTTGTAACATCACCAAACTTTTATTTACTCACTCTTTCACTAGTTTGAGAAAACCACTTAAAGATTTAAGCCAAATTCCAAAGTAATTGGAGTAATACCCATTATTTACTTATTAAGTATAACCATTGGTTTATAATATAGAAAGGTAAATGCATCCACTAATACTATGATTGTTTAATGTAGTAATGTTTTCCTCTTTAGATAATCTTAGCTAATAAGAAACCTTAAAGTGTTAACCTTAAGTTTAAATACTTTTTACTTTGTAAAGTAATATTTTTCTCAAAAGTTATTCTTTTAAGAAACATTAAAAGTAATCCTTAAACACTTCTTTAAAAGCTATAATTGATTCTTAATCTTGTTTAAGCAATATTTCAGATACCATACCCATTTGAGTGTTTTAATATTGCTGATTACTTGTTGTATTTACTTATTGTTTCACACACACACTCTCACAAGCCTTAATAAGAAGAACACGTGTGAAACTGGTATAAAAGTGTAACACATTCCAAATAACTCATCACAAACTCTAAACCCTAGATCAGATACAATTATTCCGGGAATTCGCATTTATCAAATTGCATTACATTACTTATGCATCGTTGCATCTTGCGTCTTTACACATTAGTCCTTACCAGACCAATGATGCTATTTACAGAATTTGGATCTTCTATTGCCTTGAAGACCGTGAGTGCATAATCTTGCAATCACGAAAGGCAAGTTCACAACTTGCTCCTGTCCTTTGATTATTTTCTATGCTTGTAACTCAACTACGTTATCACCTGCATTTCAAAAAGGACAGAAAATACTATGTTCATAATAATATGATTATGGATTATTTACCAAGTGGTAATAATCTATTGATACAGTTCTAGTGGTAAAGGAACATAAGATCTAGGACTTAACAACCAATGTCGCCAGTGATTCTAGCGGCGTATATTACGCATCAACCATAAGACTTGGAATGGGATGGGAAAGTCAGATGTATCTTCTCCCTTTCATATGGAAGCAAGATGACCTTATCGTGACGTTGGGATTCCCGGTGTGGACCCAACATATGGGTGGGCACCCTTAGGCCCCACGATTTTGGTGTCTAGATTATCTATAAGTGGCTGCCGGAGGTATAGTCAGACCTTTATGTAGCTTACCACGAGCATCACCAGCTCATAGAGTCTTCGGGAACTCACCATGGTTATAGCTTTCCCTAGTTGCAGGCTTAACAGAGGTGGAGTAAGCCCTAGAGGATCGTGCAGACATATGGGGTCGTGGAGAGGGCAGTACTAGCTTGGATCTTAGACTGGGCCCCATACCAAGGAAGTGTGGACAAGCTCGTGGCTTGGTTGTGCAACAAGGCTAAGGTCTCTTGTGGGAAAAGTGACGCACCTCTGCAGAGTGTAAGAATTGTGACATGTTACTCCTTGCTCCAGGAAGGAGCTACGAATGCGGCAGGAAAGGAACCCCACGAAGGTTCTGGTCAACCTGTGAAGGTTATCGGACATAGTTTTCAGAATAAGAACAATCTTTGAAGAAATGTTTATGAAAACCTCCATTGCCTACGACCTCTGGTCTGTGGCTGTAGAGATAGTGCATCATACACTCCTTTTTAGTGAAGTTGTTGAGTACGCTCGTACTCCACCGTACTTTCTTAACCCTTGCTAGGTTCTAAGCCATTGAAGACGACGTCAACATCAATTTCTGCTCAAGAAACCATCATCGACAACTCAAGTTCTTCAATAAAGCCAATGAAGTCAACATATATATCAGCTGAAGTGAAGATAAAGTGTCGGTTTAGATAGAAGTGGATACTCTAGCCATAAAACCTACTTCTGTAGAGCATTGCATTAGTAGCAATGACAAGCCAAATAGTTTAGATACTAATCTTAGTTATTAGATAGTTCTGAGTTATTATCTCTGGTTCTTCTTTGTAAGAAGTTCTTTCTCTCTCTTTAACCTAGAGTGTTCTCTGGATCTTTTGTAAAGAGTTGAGTTGTAATCTATAGTCATGTCTTGGACCTGTTGTGTTTCTGTGGTACCACTCTGAGGGATGTAATACTAGTGAACAGTGTTTCATTGGTGTTATCTCAATGATTATAGTGTACTACATCATGTAGTGGTATCCTGGGTCATCGCACAACTCCAAGAGTTAGTATTTATGCTCTATAGTGGGTTCATGCCTCTAGTAATCTGGGGAAGTGACAGAAATCTCTAAGGTACTAGATGTGCTCTTGCTACTAGGGAGAAAACAACAATCCTTTGTTCATAGAACAATCGTATTGTTTACTTTACACGCAATGCGTAATGTAATTATCTGTTGCTTGCAACTTAATACTGGAGGGGGTGCGGATGATAACCTGAAGGTGGATTATTAGTCATAGATGTAGTTGGATTGCGGTCTATGTATAATGTTGTAATGCCCAATCAAATCTCAAAGGAGTCAAGATGAGTAGTATATGCATATTGCTTTCTCGATGTTTGTCAATTGCCCCGCTGTAATTTATTCACCCAGCATGTTATCTATCTTAAGGAGAGCCACCACTAGTGAATTATGGACCCCGGTCCTTTCTTTTATCATCAATCTACAACTGTTTACTGCTTTCTGTTTACTTTCTGCAAGCTATTACTTTCTTCCACACAATACGTTTAATCCTTTGTTTTCAGCAAAACCGGTGAGATTGACAACCTCATTGTAAGTTGGGGGCAAAGTTCTGTGGTTGTGCTGTGCAGGTTTCCACGTTTCTGCTAGCGCTGGTAGTGCGCCCTGCCAAAGTCCAGCTAGAAACACCTTGGAGGTGTTTCCTTGCTCCTACTGGTTCGATAAACCTTGGTTTCATAACTAAGGGAAAACTTGCTATTGTGCTCATCATACCTTCCTCTTGGGGTTCCCCAACAAGCTTGATATATTTTGGGCCATCACCACACCAGGCACACCTCATAGGACCCAAGCCGCGAAGCAACACAAGAAACGACAACACGCAACACAGGAACGATGAATCAAGAGATGAAAACCGCAGCCGACGGTACCATGATGGATACAACGAAGACGATTATGAACTATGCGGGGCCATCTGTTTCACTTAGCGGATTTGCAAAACCATAGTACCTAAGGACTCCAAACTTCCGCACGACTGCCAAAAGTACGATGGACTCCAGGAACTCGAAGTATGGTTAGCAGATTATTTGGCCACTGTCAAATTACAAGGCGGCTCCACAGCTACCGCAATGCAAAGCTTACAACTACACCTCACCGGTGCCGCAAGATCATGGCTCAGACAGTTACCCGAACATTCCATCGGTAGTTGGAACGACCTGGAAGATAAGGTCATCCGGCACTTCCAATCCACGTTTAAACAACCTGCATCCTTGGAACAGTTGCGGGCATGCAAACACAAATATGGGGAATCAATAAGAGCATTCATCCAACGATGGAATATCATAAAAACTAAGTTGAGTCCATATCCGACGAAAGGGCTATCGATGCCTTCAACGACGGCCTCCATCGCCGAGAATTCATAGAAGAACTGGGATGGGTTAAACCCAAAACAATCTCACAATTAATGGAAATAGCAAATCGCTGGGCTGATGGAGAAGACGCGCTGCATAATAAGCGTACGCGATCACCCGAAGAAGATAGGGATAAACGCGGCAATGATAGAAGAAGAAGGAACAACGATAGAAATATGGGACCAAGTTACGTTGCAGCCAGTTTCTCAGGTGAAGGTAACAACAGAAGCAACGACTACAACGGCGGATACCGCCATAACAGGGAAGACGTAGGAGGAAGCCAGTCAACACAGCGGTACCAGCCAAGAGTTCGAGACCCACCCATGTCTGCAATGCAAATGCTAGAAGGACCTTGTAATATGCACTTTTACATCGACTCAGCAGGCAGGCGACAATCTAACCATCTCATGAAAGACTACCGAACATTCTTGAAGATGCAGGAGCTATGTAATGCAAAAGCAACCGAAGCGGCAAACTGAGGATATACATCTACACCTGGCACATTGGCCATCGGCACACCGCCACCACCATCACCAGCAGCGCTACCACAAAACACAACTGATCAAAACGTGAATACCCTAGGTCAAAAGGGGCAATGTCCATGATTCAGAAAGGGCGTCCATCCAACAAAACCTAGAAGCTCATCACAAGGCAAATCAATATGGCAAAAATAGCAACATCAACCACACCCAAATATCTCCACTAGTTAGAGCAAGAAATCACATTCAGCAGAGCCGATCACCCGCTTTGGGTCCCACGACCGGGTCACTCAGCCTTAATAGTCGAAGCACAAATTGGCGGGTTTGATATGAGCAAGATATTCATGGATGCAGGAAGTAGAAATCTGATCTATGAAAAAACTCTAAGAGCAATGGGCTATCCCCTGGACAATCTCGCGCCAACAGAAACATCTTTCCATGGAATAGTACCAGGTAAAGCCGAAATTCCTTTATGAAAAATATTTCTTGACATTGTTTTTGGATCCAAAGTAAATTTCAGGCGAGAAAAACTCGAATTCAAAGTCATGGACTGGCCATCACAATATCATGTGATCCTGGGATGACCAGCTTTCACATGGTTCATGGCAGTTCCGCATTATGCGTACCTAGTCATGAAAATGCCAGCCCCAAAAGGAATCATCACAGTAAAAGGAAGCTTCACATGTGCCGACAATTGCGATCAGGAGTTCAACAAAATTTCTGAATCTTTCAGGATGGCAACGGAGTTCGAACAACTCAAAACTTCAGCAATCGCAGAACCACTGGAAGTAGCGCATGTCAGTACCGAGCAGGCTTTTGA
The DNA here is from genome assembly GCA_023614405.1 of Avena insularis. Taxonomy (NCBI): domain Eukaryota; kingdom Viridiplantae; phylum Streptophyta; class Magnoliopsida; order Poales; family Poaceae; genus Avena; species Avena insularis. The sequence continues at coordinate 477,856,041 of CM042686.1, read as the reverse complement.
CACTACAAAAGACACAAAATAAGTACATATCCACCCTGTTGATCAGACGAAAACAACATTTGGGGCTTCCAATCTTGGTCCCACATAGGAAAGCGTGCTCATTAGGTTCTTCTGTGAGCACTGGGAGATCTTCGCATGGCTACCTTCTAACATGCCGGGAATTCCCAGGGAAGTCGCTGAGCATGCATTAAATTTGGATCCAAAGGCGAAGCCAGTAAAGCAACCGCTTCGTCGCTTTCCAGAACCAAAGAGTAAAGCCATTGGAAAGGAGCTCCATCGCCTTACTGATGCCAACTTTATCAAAGAACTAACAAAAGCAGAGTGGGTCACAAACCTAGTATGTGTTCCAAAGAAAAATACTACAGAACTTTGGATGTGCATCAACTTTACTGCACTAAACAAACATTGTCCAAAAGATCACTTCTCATTGCCACGAATCGACCAAATAATCGATGCAACCGTGGGATGCGAACGTCTTTCTTTCTTGGATTCTTACTCAGGATACCACCAGATTAGGATGAAGGAAGAAGATCAGGAGAAAACGACGTTTATCACACCTTACGGTGTATTCTGCTACACAACACAATGCCTTTTGGCCTCAAGAACGCCGGAGCAACATATCAGCGGATGATGCAGAAATGTTTGGGAAGCCAAATAGGCACAAACGTACAAGTATATATCGATGATGTTAATCTATAACAAGACAAGGATCTGCACTCATCAACGACCTCGAAGAAACGTTTAAAAATCTCGACAAGTTTAGCATCAAACTAAACCTGAAGAAATGTTCCTTTGGAGTCCCGGTAGGGCAACTCCTCGGATATTTGGTATCATCAAGAGGAATCGAAGCTAATCCTGAGAAAATACAAGCAATTTTAACAATGAAAAATCCAACAAATCTACATGGCGTACAGCAGATGACGGGGCGAGTAGCGGCACTCAGTCGTTTCATCGCAAGATTAGGAGAAAAAACGTTGCCATTTTACGCCCTCATGAGGAAATTAGAGAAATTTGAATGGACAGAAGAAGCTCAACGTGTCTTTGAAGATCTTAAAAGGACACTTTCAGCATCTCCTGTCATCGTGTCTCCAAAGGAGAAAGAGCCTTTACTGCTTTATATCGCTGCCACAAATCAGGTGGTTAGCACGGTCTTGGTCGTGGAATGACATGAAGAAGGAAAAACCCATGGTGTATAGAGGCTAGTCTACTTCCTGAGCGAGGTCTTATCGCCATCCAAACAAAGGTACCCACATTACCAAAAACTAGCATATGGGGTATTTATGACAGCACAAAAACTACGCCATTACTTTTTGGAACATCTGATCATAGTGGTTAATGAAGCACCTTTGTCAAACATCCTCGACAATCCAGAAGCAACTGGGCGTGTCTCTCTGTGGGGCAACAAATTATCCTCTCGAGACATCACGTATGAGAAGCGCAAGGCAATCAAGTCACAAGTTTCACCGGATTTTATCATAGAATGGACAGAGTTGCAATGTGCGGGTCCACCTGACCTTTCTAGTGCCTGGACAATGTACTTTGATGGATCAAAAAGAACAGAAGGAGCAGGGGCAGGAGTCATACTAGTATCACCACAAGGCAACAAAATGCGCTATATACTTCGGATGAACTTTGCAAACGCATCCAATAATGAAGCTGAATACGAGGCCTTATTGCACGGCATGCGAATAGCCAAAGCTTGCGGTGCAACTCGCCTCAAAATCTTTGGAGATTCCAATCTTGTGGCACATCAAGCAATGAACAAGTGCGATGCTGTCAGCGATAACATGATTGCCTACCGCGATCTATATGGCATTACAGAAGCTCAATTTGATGGATGCGAAGTATCGCACATAGGGAGAGCAAGCAATGAAGAAGCCAACAATCTAGCAAACATTGGATCCCTGTGCTTACCAGTGCCACCCGGGTTTTTTTGGGAAGAAATAACGGAATGATCGATCAAAGCAAAAAAGAGTCTATGAGGTCGTAGCACCAAAAACAGGAAGAAAGAGTAACCCGCGAAAACACTCGAGGGCTCCATCAGCGACCAAGAGTATAGAAGAGGCCATCAAAGAAGAAGAACAGGAAATTGGAGAGGTTATGCTAATTGAACCTACATGGATGCAACCGTATATAGCATACATGACTAAGGGCGAGCTACCCGAAGATGTGATAGAAGCCCGGCGAATCACCCGAAGATCGAAGGCCTTCAGAATAATTAAAGGGGAGCTATATAAGAGAAGTATTTTGGGTGTGCTGCAGCGCTGCTAACACCCGAAGAAGGAAAATCATAGTCAAAGATATACTTGAAGGAGTTTGTGGTCATCATGCTAGTAGCCGAGCAATTGTTGCCAAAGCATTCAGGGAAGGATTTTACTGGCTCACTGCAGTTCAAGATGCAAAAGATATCGTCAGAACATGTGAAGCATGTCAACGGTTTGCAACAAAGCCTGGAGCACCCACCACTGAGTTAAATCCTATACCTCTGGCTTGGCCCTTCGCTCAGTGGGGACTCGATATGGTGGGAAAACTTCACAAATCATCGCTAGGAGGACACGTCTTTCTGCTAGTAGCAGTCGACAAATTTACTAAATGGATCGAAGCAATGCCTGTCACCACCCAAGACGGAACTTCGGCTGTGAATTTCATTAAATCCATAGTATTTTGGTTCGGCGTACCGAACAGCATCATTACAGACAATGGAACTAACTTCACTTCCAATGAGTTCAAGGAGTACTGCCAGGAGATGGGTATCAAAGTAAGCTACGCCTCGGTAGCTCGCCCGCAAACAAATGGATAAGTAGAAAAAGCCAATGGACTAGTTACTGTTGGACTCAAGAAAATACTACTAGCGCCACTTGACAGAGCAAAAGGAGCATGGCTTGATGAATTACCATCTGTCTTATGGAGTTTACATACAACCCCAAATAATTCGACACAAGAGACACCTTTCTTTCTGGTCCACAGCGCAGAAGCCGTGCTTCCTGTTGAAGTTTCACATCAATCCCCAAGAGTAGCTGCATACGATGAAGAGGAATCAAGAGAAGCACTCGAAGATGATGTCGATGCACTTGATGAAGCTTGAGATGAAGCCCTACAAAGAGCAACTATGTACTAGCGAAACTTGCGCAATTACCACAACCCACAATTGCGGCCTAGGTCCTTCACAGTAGGGGACCTAGTTCTTTGCCTCAAGCAAGATGGCCACCGAAAGTTAGAATCGCCGTGGGAAGGACCATACATCGTCACAGAAGTTATTCCCGGAGGAGCATATCGATTACAAGATAAGAAGACATGAGTCAAATACTCCAATCCATGGAACATAGCGCAGCTATGACGCTTTTACGCATAAGATTACTTACAATATGATAAGATTTACGGTTCGGCTCTTTAAGCCAGAACATCCAGGCCAACGGCTAGGCGCCATCCGCAAAATAATGTATCATCGGTTTTTTTGCCTTGTGTATAAAAAGATAAGTTTTTCATACCTTAAGCTCTTTATTATTTATATGCGTTCAAAATATCTATGTTTTCCATCAAGCTAACAACAACTATGTGCCTATGTCCAGATACAGGCATCTGAACATAGCCTCGGGGGCTACTCCTATCAGGAGCGCTGGCGTGCACCCGATAGAAATCCAATTATGTATGATTAAAACAAAAATGTTCATGATTGAAAATACCTATGAGTTTTACATTGATGTATCCTCAAAAAGGTATCCTTAAAAAGGTTACTCCCATCGGGAGCTGGCATAAAGCATTAAACTATCTGATAAAAGTCAAAAATATTGGCAGCCCAGCAAGCCAACCGCCAAAAAACAAAATCTCGGATCGTGCTCAAACGCGACAAAAATCCGAATGCCTTGTTTAGAAACATGAAGGTAAGACCCTAGGATTCGTCTTGTGTGGCATGGTAATCGCAGAAGAATGCGCTCTGCTAGTAAAATATTTGTATCAACGATACGATGAAAAATCCTGACGGACGCGTTGGGTACCCGATAAAATGAAACTGGGATTCCGTATTCGATAATACCTCAGCGGCCTGAACTGAATTACGCCTGTAGTAAATTCCGAGTTCAGGCCTGGGGACTTGAATTTGATGTAGGACAACCTTGTTTTTGCCCAGGAGCAATTAACTGATTCCTGATCCGTCGGAAGCATCAGACTCGTTGTACCAAATCCCTATGAAAAATTAAAAATAAAGAAATAAAAATAAAGGAAAAGAAGGAAAAAGAAACTTTGAGACTCAACCTGAAACTGCGGTTCAAGAAGAGTCTCGGGGGATACTGACATAGGTATGATTACTCGGATGCTTATGACTTGCTACCCTATACTGGGTAAAAGGCTTCCGGCCAATGAAGATTTCAGATAATAGCCTAGAAAAGCAGCCGACAAAGACTTTGATTGTATTAGGAAAGAGACTATGAACTGACATTGTGTGGGTATTGTAATTACGTGTATGTAAAACCTATCCGCTTATAGCTTTGAGACCCGACCTATTATATATAGGACAGGAGAAGCCCAAGCGAGGGTAACGAAAAACTCCTACGCAACTTGTAATAGTGTGATTTCCAAATATTCATGCGACTTTGACTCCATTGTTTTACTGACATCCGACGAAATCCCCAGTGTTCTCTTTTCCACGAAACCCTAAGTCCTTCACCATGGACATTGCCGAGGTTACCCCTCTTCACCTGCGATGCATGAGAGTCAGGTCCATCTCAGCCTTCTAGTGCACGGCCACCTGCAACTGCGCCTCCTCCGCCTCCGCCTCCTTGACGGCCACCATCGGTTCCACCTCCTCCTCGACCTTCTCCTCCACCTGCGCCTCCTCCATCATGGCTAGCATTGGCTCCTCCACCGACACGGCCAACATTGGATCCTCCATCGCCACGTCCTAGCGTGACGCGGTGCATATGGACGCCTTGGCAGAGAGGATGGCCTCGAGGACCTCTCGCTTGGCAACCATGAACTAGCGGCTAGAGGCCCCGCAGTGATGGTGTCGAATGACGCGAGCAGAGTCCACTTCTTGTTGCTGACCTCCGGTGTGCCAACCTCATCACAGAGGCCCTTGAGCCAGTCAAGATTATTGTCACCATTCACGATGACCATGTCAGTGTCGTACATGAGCTCCACCATGGGGCCACCACCTAGGCTACTGCTGATGCGGGGTCTCCATGGCAATGCCCATGGTTCATGGACTTGTGATTTGGGTAACGTGATATGCACTGGTGACTCGTCGGCTGATGGACAAACAAGGGGGAATGATTTACCCAAGTTCGGCCCCCGGAGGGAAATCCTACTCATGCGTGTATGTTTTTATTGATGATGAAAGTTACAAGTTCATCGAGATGGTTGTGGAAGCGCATATTGGATCTAGCATAAACTATGGATTATACATAAGGTGAGGTGCCCTCCTCGGTGGCCCCTCTTAGCTTTTATATGTGTAAGCTAGGTCTCAGGTATCGTCAAAGTTGGTTATAGATCGATGGTGAAACCATAGTACTTTCCTATCTCTTGTCTTGTTCTTCTATTGTATGTTAGGAGTCGGTGTCCTTATGGTATTTGCCATGAGCTTCAGTGTCCTTTGGGCCAAGCCAGGTAGGCTAGAGGCAATGCCCGTTAGGCATACCTATGTCAGCCGCGGCTGTGACCACCATTGCCTGCTCTTCCACCTCGGTCTGAGCCACCGCATCCACTATCTCCGGCACCATCGTGCGGACCGTGTTCACCACCTCTAGCTCCGCCATCCCTGGCTCCTGATCTACCGACTATGCAAAGGCGATCATCTCCGCGTCATCCGGGGTTTGTACAACATACCACGTAACAAGAGCGATACAATCACCGAGGTGTTGAGCACTTCACCTCCTAACTTGTCTTTTAGACATGATCTTATTGGTGACCACCTTGCCTCTTGGCATGCTTTACAAGAACAATTAGTGGATACACAACTAATACCAGACAAGCACAATGAGTTCTATTAGAATTTGATGGAGAATGGTCAATTTCAGTTGATTCCATGTACAAGGAACTACAACACTCTGAAATACTAGTTCATAAAAACATATGCTTCTAGAAAATAAAGCATTGAAGAATAAAACTTTCTCCTGGTATCTTCATCAGGTGTGATATTAACAAAAGATAATTTGGTTAGGCACAACCACCAAAGAAGTACAAAATATTGTTTCTGCAAACCATGTTAAAACTATTAAACATCTGGTCTTTGAGTGTCAGTTTGTGTATTCTATATGGTCAGCCACCCAAGTAGCCTCAAACTTGTATCCACAATGCTCAATAGCCAATATTTTTGGTAACTGGCTACATGATATAGATAACAAGAATATGATACATATACGGGTGGAAGAGATTGTATTACTATGGTCTCTATGACTATGTACAAATAATATGTTTTTTTGCTAAAATGTCTTCCCCTATGTAGGTTATTTTCAATTGTGCACACTTACTCCGGGTGTGGTCTACTCTTCAGAAATTAAACATTGCGCCATGTATGCGGAAGTGTGTTCGCGGTTGGAGCAAGTGGAAAAAGATATTCTTACCCATCATGGGTAGTAGCATAGCTTGCAGATTGAACCTCCACCACCATAGGCGTCTCTTATAGTTTCATATATTCTAGGTTATGCCTATGAGATTGATGCTTCTATCTTGTATTCTGATACTTTTGATTGTGTGCACCTCGTGTACAGAGGCCGGGTGCGCCTCTCTAGGTTGTATCATCCAGATATATACTTTTGAGTCTTGAATGTAGGTTCGTTGCATGGAAAACAAAAAAATTCTACCGCGAGAACAAACAAAAACAAGATCCAATCTATGGAAAATCCAAGATCTAATCTACGAGATAAGTGCAACGAGATAGATTGAAACTAACCCTCGAAGATCCAAAGCGTTTAACGAGATCAGATCTCGTGGTTGATGTAGTCGACCACTTGCCGATCTCAAGATCGCGTTGACGATCCTTCCGGCGCCGCGTTCTGGCAGCACTTCCTCACTCGGTCACACATATGGAGTCGATGAAGTACTTCCTCTCCCCGTTCCAGCAGGGAGCGGAGGTAGTAGATCCCCTCAAAATCCCAGGAGCACGACGGCATGGTGGTGGTGGAGGAGAAATCCTGGAGGGCTTCGCCTAAGCCAGAGTAGGAGGAAGGAGGAGGAGGGTGGCGGCTAGGGTTGGGGTGGAAGGGGCGAGGGGGAGGTGTCCACCCCTCCCCTATTTATATAGAGGGGGGTGCGGCCTAGGGTTCCCGTTTTCTTCCACCCAAGTCTTATCCCCTATTTTCTTGGGATTCAAGTTTAGTTTTCTTGCCCCCCAAGTCTTATCCCCTATTTTCTTGGGATTCAAGTTTATCTCCCTAGAACCTTCTGGAACCTTCTGAAACCTTCTAGAAGCTCCAAACAAAACTCCAAAACTTTTCTGAACCCTAGAAAATGACTTTCATTATATGAATCTTATTCTTCGGACCATTTCGGATCTCCTCGTGATGTCCTGGATCCGATACAAGACTCCAAACAACATTCGGTCTCCAACTCATATTCCATATCTACTTAAATAACATCAATCCTTAAGTGTGTCACCCTATGGTTCACGAATAATGCAGACATGATCGAGACCCCTCTCTGATCAATAATTAGCAGCGAGACCTAGAGATCCGTACTGACTCCTACACATTCAACAATGACTTCTATGATCATGAGAACCTTTTACGCATGTAACTAAATCCCTTTGTCTCGCGATATATTACATGTCCAAGATTCAATCATCGGTATCTCTATACCTAGTTTGATCTCTTTACCAACATGCACTCTTTTCTTGTTCTCGTGATATAACATTCTATTGATCTTATCACTTGCTTGCAAGCTATTTCAATGTGATATCACCGAGAGGGCCCAGAGTATATCTATCCGTCATCTGGATGGAAAAATCCCACTCATGATCCATGAGCCTCCACATAAGACCTTCGGAGTATCTGAACCCACCTTTATAGTCACCCTGTTACGATGTGACGTTTGATTTTATCAAGTTACACTTCTAGTGTTAGTGATTGACATGATCTCACGGTCTAAGGACTATAATTACTTCATAAGATGTTATAGCAATTTAAACACAATGACTTTGATCGTATTGCTATACTTCGGATGAATATTCATCACACCATTCAACTAATGTTGTGACCTCGTTATTAACAACATCCAATGTCCATGATTAGGAAACCTTGATCATCTTGTTAATCAACAAGCTAGTTTATATGAGAGGCATAACTAGGAACCCTTTATTTGTTTATTAAACACACATGTATTAATGTTTCCCATTAATACAATTATAGCATGCAAAATAAACATTTATCATAAACATGGAATAAGATAATAACAACTTTATTATTGCCTCTCAGGCATATTCCTTTAGTCTCCCACTTGAACTAGAGTCAATAATCTAGTTTGTAAACTTGCGCATTCAACACCTATGGCTTTCTGGTGTTGCATGTACGTGTTTGCTAGTGGTAAACTTAATCTCCGGATTTGACACTTTCAGATCCGTGTGTATTTGCATGTATTTGCGTCTCTACGCATCACTCATTCTGAAATGAGATGGCATTGTACAAATTTTGTCCTTTGGTGAGACCTTTAGTTCGTTTGGGTTAAAATATGTTGATATTCTTGTCGTACAATATATCTTCATAGTATTAGCCGACTTTGAACCACACCTAGTTTGATAACAAACTACTTAACACAAATGCCCTCCTTTGCTGCTACTATAGCAGTCATATACTTAGCCTTTTGTTGTAGTATCCATCACAATGTCTTAACTTTGGAACTCATCCAAATCCATCATGGAACCTCTTTTTTCATTACATTATGCCACCCATAGTCTTAATTGAGATAAACTTAATTTTGTATATTGTGACAAAACTAGTATCAATGTAACACTTTACAATGAACTATTTTGTAACCTTTTACAACATATTCTTAGTTCTTCCAAAGATCATAAGAATATCCTTTACTATCGTCCAATGATCATCTTATGAGTCATTCTGGTATATTCTCATAACATTTAGAGCATAGGACATATCTAGATATGTACATATCACGGTATATATTATTGATCAAAATATTCATGTGATTTCACTCACCAAGTGTCAAAACACTTGAATCTTGATTCATTCAATGTGGCAAGAACCTTTCTTGTCGTTTCCATATTGAACTCATTCAATATCTCATGTATGTACGCTTGGCATAACCATATTAGCGCCTCAATCTAGCTGCATAGTCTTTGATGCCTAATATTATGGTTTCGCCCAATTCTTTCATCAAAATCTAATTTTAATTAAATTATTTACCTGTGTCAATAAAAGATACATCATTTCCAATCAACACCATGTCTTCTACATAATGTATTAGAATATGTCTCAGCGCTCCCACTTAATTTCTTGCAAATGCAAGCATCTTCATCATCTCCGATGAATTTAAACTCTTTTAACAGTTTCATCACGGTGAAGATTCCAACTCCACTATGCTTACTTCAACCATTGAAGTTTCCATGCTCTTTTAGTATCCTTTGATTTAACAAAACCCTTTGGACTGTGTCATATACACATCCTAGGTAACCATTCTATTAAAGGAACCTTGTTTTGTTTGTTTAACTACCATACATCAAGATTTACATATGTAGTGGTTGCTACATTAATCCGTCTAGAATAGATATCACCACGAAAGATCAAATCTTGTCATAGTCAACTCCTTGAACATTGCTGTAAACTCTTTTTTGACATGTCGACTATTTCATAGATGTGAAACATCCATGTCCATCCCTTTTATATATCCAAATACGACTAATAGGCTTCACGCCTTTTCGGAGGGTCTTTCAAGTTCAAAAACTTGATTTCTCATGTATGGAAACTATCATGGATTTTATGACTTCTAGTCATTTTATGGAGTCAGGGGCCATCATTGCTTCTTTGCATGCAGTCGGTTCATCATTGTCAAAACAATAAGACTTGTTTATCAAATCTAACTATTTGATTGTTACCAGACCCACACAGTTCAATAGAAACTCTAATCTCCAAGATTACAACATTTGTAGTCACGAGAGCCATGAGCATTGTGGCCGCCTCCAGGACACTTCCCGGCGCTACGCTACTTAGCACATGTTTCTTAGGTTCATTAACCTAATCAAAATTCTATTGTCCTCCCACTTAACTTTTTCGAAAAATTCCTTTTCAAGAAACTTGACGTTCTAAGTGACAAACTCTTTTATGTTCAGTGTTATGGAGGAATACCAAACTATTACTTTGGGATAACCTACAAAGGCGTGCTTATCCGACTTTGGTTGTAAACATTTTACTTATGCCTAGCATACCAAAAATTTAAGAGAAGACAACTCGGGTTTTATCCCAATCCATAACTCATATGGTGTCATTTCAACGGATCACGATGCTGTTATTTTTAGTGTAAACGTGATAGTTTCTAAAGCTTTAATATTTTTTTTAAAATGGCAGTTTTATAAATGACACCTTTGATCTTACCATGTCAAACAAGGTTTGATTTCATCTCTCGAACACTCCATACTCCTATGGTTTATCGGGAAATGCAAATCCATGGAACGATTCCCAAAATCTTAGGTGTTTTTCTAAACTTGTAACTCAAATATGATCCAATCATAAACTCTTTTATTTTCTTTTACAATGATTCTCTACCTCATCTTGAAATACTTTAACAATTTTCAAATGTTTCATACTTCTCCTTTATTAAGTAAATATACATATATATCCACTCAAATTTCTGGATAAAGTATATGAAGTTGAAAGATCCACCACACATGGCTACACATAATGGACTATGTACATCAACATGTACAATATCTAATAAGTTAGTCGTCTGTTCCTCTTTGGCCTATGAATGGAGTTTTAATTATCTCGAGGAAAGTATCACAAGTGTCATTTGATCAAAACCAAAGACTCCAAAAATCCATCAACATGTAGTTTCTTTATGTTTTGTTTGCAATATAATTTAAACATCGATGTCACTTCATAAGTGATATTTCAATCATTTGTCTTGCGACATTTTAGCAATAGTGTATATGGATGTGATTTCTCCATCTAGACTTGTAAAAGTTCATCCATCCTTTATGGAATACGACAATTATTTGAACAACCATTGTTCTCATAATACCGGGACAAAATAACAATTATGAAAACAAATCTTGAAGGCTAGGTTTGATGACAACGAGAAACACAATAACACTTTATTTATTTTTGATGAACATCATCACATATTGTTTTGCCAGGTACTTAGGCCATTGTAGTTCATGAATTGCGTTCCTTTGTGTGATATTTCACACCAACCAATTCGGTATCCAGTACCTAAGAACCACACTATTTAACAAGCAAAGAATACATCCATAATATGTATATCATCTATATACCTAAGCTGGATATTTCGAGTCTTTTCTTTTCTGCCAAATATTTTATAGATTCTCTTTCAGCATTTCCTTTTCTTTAAAAGAATCTATCAACATCAATAGTGGCGTCATACACATGACACATAGTCCAAAGTGTGTATAGTCAAATACTAATACCTTTGGAATTGCACTTTGAAGTGGATCACCATCATCAAATGTTTGGCATTATTTTAAAATCCATTCTTTAGTAATGTTTTAGTGTAGTAAACATTTTACCTACATCTTCTATTCATCCTTATCATGAAAACTTTCATGATCAAGCTACTATAGCATATAAGGAAGAATCACGGGTATAATGTTAGTTCCTGAAACCTTTTTGGGAGATTCAGATGCCCAGCATCTCCATCCTTTACAAATTCTCATACAATATGAGAACATGTATATTGCTAAATTGTACTCTATGATATTGCAACCAAAAACATTATTTCAGATATCACAATATCTTCCACACATGATGGTTTCTGAACAATTCTTTTACTCCTAGATAACCTCGATATTAAAACAACTTTTCAATATCAAGAATCATGGAGGCAAGGATGATACTTAAGATACTAACATTGGAATTGTTACTCTTGATTCAATACTATTTATTGAATTTCACGAAGTAAGTGAGGTTTTGCCGAAAGTTTGCAATAGTACTTTAAACTTTAGATTGTCACTCATAACAATACGATACCAATTTGTAAAGTAAATATCCGGAATTCTATAGTTCTATTATCTCAATTAAAACTAAGCGCAAGGTAGTAAACGGATGCCAATGAATACAACAAATTATGCAAATTCAATTCGATTTTATTTTATGATAAATTGAGTTTGACTAATCCAAATTACAAATGAACTCCCACTCAAAACCAACATCCTTCGAGTTGTTTTGGTGATTACATGCACCAAATTCACTACACCAAGTCCGATCTTCACGAGAGAAGATGTAGCTTCAAAGGCGAACAATCAACATGTTCATCATATCATTCATATGACTCATGCTTTACCTTTCGGTATTCTGTGTTCCGAGACCATGTCTGTACATGCTAGGCTCATCAAGGTTAACCTTAGTATCCGCATGTGCAAATCTGGCTTGCACCGATTGTATGCACACGTATATCTATAACACCCGATCATCACGAGATGCTTCAAAACGACGAGTCTTAGCAATGGTGCCTACTAAGGATGAACACTTTATTACTTGATATTTATAGAGAGGGATCATCTTATAATGCTACCATCGCGATCTAAGCAATACAAGATGCAAAAAAAGGATTAACATCACATGCAATTTGACATGATATGGCCTTTCTTCTTGTGCTTTTGATCTCCATCTCCAAAGCACGGACATGATCTCCATCATCACCAGCGTGGCGTCAAGGTCTGTGGTGCCGCTTCATGGTTGTCCATCACTAACTGTTCGGAATATGCCCTAGAGGCAATCATGTATGATGTTATTTCCAATGTATTCATAAAGTTATTGTCCATGTATGAACTATTGATATGTATCATTGAATATGTGATTCGATTGTGGAACTGTATATTCATGTTGTTCATACTAATTGTCCTTGGTCATCGATGTTGTGCTGGACACACAACTTAGACCAACGTGAAAGTCGGCAGATGACTCGGTTCCACTTGTCATGGGCATGGAGATGCTATTCCAACTTACACGGATTCGTCTAAAGAGTTTAGCGAGTCGGACTGACCCATATTGAGATGCAACAAATAAGTCGTCATTTGCATGTCTCAATCAATGTAATCCTTAGACCTAAGGTTATTCCACAATCCGAGTTGAGGATCACCAACTTAGGTTCTGTCAAACGTTGTTCCGTCACTGGGCAGTTATAAAGGCAGAGTTCGGGTCGACTGAGAATCAAGCTGCGTGATGTGAATAACCAAGATGGGATTTTGCCCCTCCGTCTGGAGAGATATTCTCTAGGCCCTCTCGGAAGATATGATTCGGAAAGCATGGCCATGCATGACTCGGTTAAGTGTTAACCGAGGCGATCGACTAAGAGTTAGTCAGATGAATCACTTATCTCGGATCGAGAAAGAGAGTCAGACTATTTAAAGGATGACGATTATTCACCTATAGTTCGACAAGGTATATCGTGAGGCAAAAGGGACTTAGACGAAAGTCGCATTGGAAGGTAAGTCATCATGACTCTTTGGTACTTGGGAGTCGGCACGTTCTGCTAGGAGCCACTACGGACTGATCGATCACGAGTGAGACTCGGATCGTGTCCGAGTTACCATGTGTTGGGTCCGCAGCATAGAAAACAAAAAATTTCCTATGGTGTGAACTACACGCCAAGATCTATCTACTAGGTACAAAGCAACGGGTGGACATACATCCAACGAGAACTTACCCTCGAAGACAACGAGTTTTGTTAACGAGTAGGAACTCGTGGTTGATGTAGTCGTACACTTGCCGATCTCAAGATCGTGAGGAAGTCCGAGCGCCACAACTCAGCAGCGCATCCGTACTCGCACACACGTTCAAGCCACCGGACAACCTCCACCTCCTCGCTCTAGCGATCCAAATGAGCAGAACTCCTTCATTTAAATGCCACTGAACATGTATCTCGCTAATCCGAGACCATGGGGGAATAATTCTAGAGGGGAGAGATATCCTTCACAAGGAGGTGTGTGGATGAAGGAGGGAATGGGTGGCCTTTTATAGGAGGAGGGGGGTTCCCCCTATCTCCATGGTCCAGCATGGGGGTGACCTCACCTCCCCCATTCATGTGGTGGTAACCCTCCACATTAAAATTCCTATTCACATTCATTTTTAAAGTCTCCACTTTAAATTCATTAAATTTATACATATTTAATGCTCTTTTTTTTATTATTACTCTTTTATTAAATTTATTCAAAATTTTGTTAATTAATTTAATTAACAAACATTCACATATAGCCTTGCAATATTTCAATATCACATGCAGAACCTCTTTCGCAATTTCACCGAACAATTTCAGCTTTCTATTGAAACAATTCCTGCACTTTGCAATTCTTTTCGTCTAAACATATGTGCTCCAAAATGGTGTCCAAATCTTAAGTGTGCCACCCTATGGTTCGCGAATAATGCGGACATGATCGAGACCCTTCTCCGATCAATAATCAGCAGGACACGAGATCCGCATCGACTCCTACACATTCAACGATGACTTCTGTGATCGTGAGAACCTTTAAAGCTTGTAACTAAATCCCTTTTTCTCTTGATATATTACATGTCCGAGATTCGATCATCGGTATCTCCATACCTAGTTTGATCTCGTTACCGACATGCACTCTTTTCTCGTTCCCGTGATATAACATTCTAGTGATCACATCACTTGCTTGCAAGCTATCTTAATGTGATATCACGGTGTGTGGCCAGAGTATATCTATCCATCATCTGGATTGTTATATTCCACTCTTGATCCATGAGCCTCATCATTACACCTTCGTAATCTTGAACCCATCTTTATAGTCACCCTGTTATGGTGTGACGTTTGATGTTATCAATATACTCTTCCGGTGTTAGCAATTAACATGATCTCATGGTCTAAGGATAAAGATTACTTCGTATGATGTTATAGCAATATAAACATAATGACTTGATTGTAATGCTATACTTTGGATGAATGTTCATCACATCATTCCACCAATGGTGTGACCTTGTTATTAACAACATCCAGTGTCCATGATCAGGAAACCTTGATCATCTTGTTAATCAACAAGCTAGTCTATAAGAGAGGCATAACTAGGAACCCTTTTTGTTTATTAAACACACGTGTATTGATATTTCCTGATCAATACAATTCTAGCATGTAAAATAAACATCTATCATATATAAGGAATATATAATAACAACTTTATTATTACCTCTCAGGGCATATTTCCTTCACCATGAGCCTGTCAGGTCACACACTTAAGAGCGGGAGCAAGTTTGGGTTACCCAAATAGGAAATCTATTTGGGTTGGACCCAAATAGAGACATGGACTTAGTCAGCAAGTTGGACTTGCAGTGACTAATATAGGCCTTTTTAGTGAATGGGCCACAAGTGAGTGGAGCCCACTTTCACTCCCTATATAAGCTGGGGCACAGGTGCTTAGAGCACAAGGTTAGGTCACTCCATGTGTTAGAAACCCTAGCCCAGTCCAGTCCTGTCGCCGTCGTACCGGACCTAGTAGTCCACCGCCGGTGCTCCTCCTTGTACGTGTGGATACTGGCGGAGGTGTTGTACGTTCAGCACTTCGATGATCGTGGAACCGGAATGGATCATGAGGACTGCACTGCATCAAGCGACGTGCTTCATCGATTCCGCAACTGCGCGTCTAGTGGTAATCCTCGTGGCCTTCTACCTGAGCTGGATCTTGGGATCACTGCGTAGGGAAAAGGTTTTGTTTATATCTGTGTGGCCCAACAGTGGTATCAGAGCGTTAGCTTCTGGTTTTAGGATCGAGATCATGCATATGTGATATGCGGTTGGCGTTAGATTGGATCTAATTGCAGTTTTGGTGGTCGATCTATGAGATAGATTGGTTTTGTACGAGGTTGATTGGATCAACTATACTCGGGGAATTGGATGATTCGGTTTCCGTGATCATACTGCTAAGGTCGTGGAACGACATACCCCTACCGGTTGGCTTCCGCCACCGGGGTAGACTGTGATAGGTAAATCCGGATGTAGTGATCGAAGATCAAAGAGTTTGGTCGAATCGGAGTCCGGATCGGATTTGGGTAAAACTGTTTTATTCGATGAAGAAATCCATGTTCGGACCGCCGGCTTCGCCCTGTCGTAGCACCTTAGATGTCGTTGCGAGTTTCACAACGCCGGTAGATATCGTATCTATGCATAACTTGTTTTTGCAGGATGATGTTGTGAATGGTATGGCTTATGTGCATGTGATGTGTGTAATCCATACGTGATCTGCACATCACGGTTTTGTGTCAGCCGGCTGGAGCCTAGGTGATGTCATTTTATTGTATAACAACCTGCATGTCGGATTCTCTATGTAATTTACATTACCAGCTAGTGTATCTATTTGGAGAACCCGGATGGCATGCAAGTCGATGTACAAGTCGGCTACATGGTGTAAGGCGGCACATGACAAGAGTTGACACGAGTCGGATTACAGACTTTGTGGAGATGGAGATCGCCATGAAGAGAGCCATACCATTTCACATTATAATTGCTTTATTTTGTGTTATTGTTATGTCTCTGTTTTTACCTCTATTAGATAGTTGGTAAAAAGTAATCCCTCAAAGAAGGTCTAGTCGGTTTCCCCTCCAGTGCTGCACCATCACAAGTCGGACATTTTTGGTAGTGGGCTCATAAAATTGAGGTGCTATCAATTCTTTCCGACTAGGTGGGTTCGAGTCGGACTCTTACAGCGGAAGCACTTGCTAATCTAGACGGGTCTATCACAACGGTTGTGGGACTCGGGGAAAAGTCAGATGGGAGCCGGGGCATGTGATGATGCCCGTCCAACAGGAGTCGTATGAGATGCGATTGACAAGGAGTTGTCTACCTAGATCACTTGACGGCTAGCGGTGATGCTAAAGCTCACTAGTCGACTTGCTTATTTAGGGTCCTGAATCACTAAGTAACCATCGGAGGGGTGTTGGTTCTAGTGGGAGCATAAATATTAAAGTGTTTAATATGCTTGCTCTTTTATGGATACATGTCTTAAGTGTTCTTGCATTTTTTCTGTTGTAGATCAATGGCACCTAGCAGTCTCCCTCAGATTTCCAGTTTTGCTTTTAGAACCATCTTAGAGAAAGATAAGCTGAATGGAACTAATTTCACCAACTGGTATCATAATCTGAGAATTGTTCTCAAACAAGAAAAGAGGGACCGTGTCCTAGACAACCCACTTCTAGATGAGCTGGATGAGAATGCGACTGTCGCAGCCACCAATGCCTACCGTCGGATTTGTGATGAATCCACGGAGATTAGATGTCTTATGCTTGCTCACATGGAACCGGACTTGCAGCAGCAGTCCGAGAATGTTGATGCCTACGATGTGATCAAAATCCTCAAAAGTATGTTCTAGACTCAGGCAAAGACGGAGAGGTATCAAGTCTCTTAGGCTTTGTTGAGCTACAAGCTTAAGGATGGCGATCCACTGAGTCCACATGTGATCAAGATGGTTGGTTACGTACAGTCTCTGGAAAGGCTCGGCTACCCCATTAGCGAAGAGTTCGCTACAGACATAATTCAGAACTCTCTTCCTAGTGCGTATGGTCAGTTCATATAGAACTACCACATGCATGGTATGGATAAGAAGCTCACTGAATTACATGGGATGCTCAAGCAGGCCGAGGCGGATCTCAAGAAAGGCGCTAGTCAAGTATTGATGGTGCAGAATAAGGCTAAGTTCAAGAAGAGTTCTTGGACTAAAAAGAAGAATGCTAAGTCGGGAGGTAAGGCTGAGGACCCGGTCCAAAGCGCTTCCTCATGGACTAAGCCATCTCCTGTGGCCAGATCCACTTGCTTCTACTGCAAGGCGGATGGCCACTGGAAGAGGAATTGCATCAAGTATCTGGCTGATAAAGCCAAGAGTGGAGGTGTGACTTCCGGCTCAGGTACGCTTGTTTGTAATGTTATAGACATTTATTTTGCTGATGCACCTGGTATTTCTTGGGTATATGATACCGGATCAGTTATTCACATCTACAACTCATTGCAGGGACTGGTAAGAACTAGGAGTGTAGCAAGAGGTGAGGTTGGCATTCGAGTCAGCAACAAAGCGAGAGTCGCTGTGTTGGAAGTCGGCACGATGCAACTTTATTTACCTTCTGGATTCTTAATGGAGCTGAATAATTGTTATTATGTTCCAGTGCTTAGTCAAAACATTATTTCTGCCTCATGTTTGATGAGACAAAGCTATGAGTCGAATATTAAGAATAATGGTTGTTCTTTATATTTGAATGATATGTTTCACGGCTTTGCACCCATCCGGGACATGTTATTTATTTCGAATCTTGAAGGTGAATCTGTCTATAACATAAATGTGAAAAGGTTGAAACCATATGATCTGAATATGACTTACTTTTGGCATTGTCGGCTTGGTCATATAAGTTGGAAACGCATGAATAAGCTCCATAATGATGGACTCCTAACTTCGTTCGACTTGGAGTCATTCGAGACATGCGAATCCTGCCTACTCGGCAAGATGACCAAGACACCTTTTGCAAAGAGTTGTGAAAGGGCGTCCGACTTATTGGGACTAGTACATAGTGATGTATGTGGCCCGATGAGCACGACAGCCAGAGGTGGTTATGAGTACTTCATTACCTTCACTGATGATTTGAGTAGGTATGGGTATATCTACTTGATGAAACATAAGTCGGAAGCCTTTGAAAAGTTCAAGGATTTCTAGAATGAGGTACAGAATCAACTCGGCAAGAAAATAAAGTTTCTTTGGTCGGATCAAGGAGGCGAGTACATGAGCCATAAGTTTGATGACCATCTAAAGAGTTGTGGAATAGTTCCCCAGCTCACTCCTCCAGGAACGCCGCAGAGAAACGGTGTGCCGAAAAGGAAGAATCGAACCTTGTTAGACATGGTATGATCAATGATGAGTCGGACAGATCTGCCTTTATCATTTTGGGGTTATTTTCTAGAAACTACAGAGTTCACACTAAACAGAGTACCATCAAAGTCGGTAGAGAAGACATCGCATGAGATGTGGACTAGCAAGAAGCCGAGTTTGTATTTTCTTAAGATTTGGGGTTGTGAAGCATTTGTCAAGCGACTTCAGTCGGACAAGCTTACGACCAAGTCAGATAAGTGTATTTTCGTGGGGTATCCGAGGGAAACCTTGGGCTACTACTTCTACAACCGAGAAGAGGGCAAAGTGTTTGTCGCTCGGAACGGTATCTTCCTTGAGAAAGAGTTTCTCAGTCAGGGAGTCAGTGGGAGCACGGTGTAGCTCAAAGAAATTTGAGAGTTACCGGCCAGCAGTGAGTCGGCAAAAATCTTGGAGGTTGAGCCGATCGTGGTACCTGAGCCGGCAACTGCACCGACACTGCGAAGATCGGCTAGATTGCAAAGTGTTCGTGATGTGTTACTGTTGGACAATGATTAGCCAGCAACTTATTTGGAAGCGATCGTGGGTTCTGATTCTGAGTCATGGCTTGGAGCCATGAGATCCGAGTTAAAGTCCATGGATGAAAATCAAGTTTGGAACTTGGTTGATCTGCTAGACGGTGCAAGACCCGTCGAGTGCAAATGGGTCTTTAAGAAGAAAACTGATATGGATGGAAATGTTTCTGCCTATAAAGCACGGCTTGTCACGAAGGGGTTCCGACAAGTTCAAGGAGTTGACTACGATGAGACCTTCTCTCCCATGGCGATGCTTAAGTCAGTTTGGATCATGTTAGCTATAGCAGCCTATTTTGACTATGAGATATGGCAGATGGATGTCAAGACGGCTTTCCTTAATGGAAATTTAACCGAGGACGTGTATATGATACAGCTTGAGGGTTTTATCGATACGGCTAATGCTGAAAAGGTATGCAAGCTTCGGAAATCCATTTATGGGTTGAAGCAAGCATCTCGGAGTTGGAATATTCACTTTGATGAAGTAGTCAAATCGTTTGGCTTCATCAAGAGTGATCATGATTCTTGTTTATACAAGAAGTTTAGTGGGAGCAAAGTAAACTTTATGATCTTATATGTGGATGACATATTACTGATTGGAAATGATGTCCAGATGTTGTAAGAGACTAAGGAATCATTGGAAAAGAGTTTTTCAATGAAAGACATAGGTGAGGCGACTTACATACTAGGAATCCAGATCTATAGAGATAGATCAAGGCGGCTCATTGGATTGAGTCAGAGTACATATTTGGACAAAGTGTTGAAGAAGTTCAACATGGAATCGTCTAAGAAGGGGTTCTTACCGATGTCCCATGGCATAAAACTTAGCAAGACTCAGTGTCCTTCGACAACTGATGAGCAAAGTCGGATGAGTGCGATTCCGTATGCTTCTGCAGTCGGATCCATTATGTACGCTATGATTTGTACTAGGCCGGATGTTTCCTATGCTCTCAGTGTTGTGAGAAGATACCAGGCTGACCCTGGAGAAATCCACTGGGCAGCAACTAAAACTATCCTCAAGTACTTGAGAAGGACTAAGGATATGTTCCTGGTTTATGGAGGTGAGGATGAACTCAGTGTAAGGGGTTACACAGAAGAGAGTTATCTCACTGACTCAGATGATTCTCGTTCGCAATCCGGATATGTGTTTGTGATAAACGGAGGGGCTGTGAGCTGGAAGAGTTCCAAGCAAGAGACGATGTCTACGTCTACAACAGAGGCTGAGTATATTGCTGCCTCGAAGGCGGCAAAAGAAGCCGTTTGGATGAGGAATTTCCTCATGGATCTTGGTGTGGTTCAGGGCTCGTCCAATCCGTTAGACGTGTATTGCGACAACAATGGTGCTATTGCACAAGCCAAGGAACCTAGACAACACCAGAAGAACAAACATATACTCATGAGGTACCATCTTATTCGCCAGTTCGTGGATCAAGGTGATATCAAGTTATGCAAGGTACACACGGATGCAAACATTGCGGATCCATTGACAAAGCCACTTCCACAGCCGAAGCATGAAGTGCACCTGAGAGCTATGGGCATTAGATGCCTAGACATGTGATGTTGGATGATTGACTCTAGTGCAAGTGGGAGACTGTTGGGAATATGCCCTAGAGGCAATCATGTATGATGTTATTTCCAATGTATTCATAAAGTTATTATCCATGTATGAACTACTGATATGTATCATTGAATATGTGATTCGATTGTGGAACTATATATTCATGTTGTTCATACTAATTGTCCTTGGTCATCGAGGTTGTGTTGGACACACAACTTAGACCAATGTGAAAGTCGGCAGATGACTCGGTTCCACTTGTCATGGGCATGGAGATGCTATTCCAACTTACACGGATTCGTCTAAAGAATTTAGCGAGTCAGACTGACCCATATTGAGATGCAACGAACAAGTCATCATTTGCATGTCTCAATCAATGTAATCCTTAGACCTGAGGTTATTGCACAATCCGAGTTGAGGATCACCGACTTAGGTTCTGTCAAATGTTGTTACGTCACTAAGCGCTTATAAAGGCGAGTTCATTCGGCCGAGAATCAAAAGCGTGATGTGAATAACCAAGATGGGATTTTGCCCCTCCGTCTGGAGAGATATTCTCTGGGCCCTCTCGGAAGATATGATTTGGAAAGCATGGCCATGCATGACTCGGCTAAGTGTTAACCGAGGCGATCGACTAAGAGTTAGTCGGATGAATCACTTATCTCGGATCGAGAAAGAGAGTCGGACTATTTAAAGGATGACGATTATTTGCCTATAGTTCGACAAGGTATATCGTGAGGCAAAAGGGACTTAGACGAAAGTCGCATTGGAAGGTAAGTCATCATGACTCTTTGGTACTTGGGAGTCGGCACGTTTTGCTAGGAGCCACTACCGACTGATCGGTCACGAGTGAGACTCGGATCTTGTCTGAGTTATCATGAGCCTGTCGGGTCACACTCTTAAGAGCGGGAGCAAGTTTGGGTTAGACCCAAACAGGAAAGCTTTTTGGGTTGGACCCAAATAGAGACATGGACTTAGTCAGCAAGTTGGACTTGCAGTGACTAATATAGGCCTTTTTAGTGAATGGACCACAAGTAAGTGGAGCCCACTTTCACTCCCTATATAAGCTGGGGCGCAGGTGCTTAGAGCACAAGGTTAGGTTACTCCATGTGTTGGAAACCCTAGCCCTAGTCCAGTCCTGTCGCCGCCGTACCAGACCTAGCAGTCCACCGCTGGTGCTCCTTCTCGTACATGTGGATACTGGCGGAGGTGTTGTATGTTCAGCACTTCGACGATCATAGAACCGGAATGGATCGTGAGGACTGTACTGCATCAAGCGACGTGCTTCATCGATTCCGCAACTGCGCGTCTAGTGGTAATCCCCGTGGCCTTCTACCTGAGCTAGATCTTGGGATCACCGCGTAGGGAAAAAGTTTTGTTTATCTCTGCGTGGCCCAACACTAACAGCAACTATTACAGCTACTTGGAATAAAGCTATTACATGATGAATAGATAGGCATGTCTTAACAAATCTAAATACAACCATTAGGCTCCTGCCGGTTGCCATATTACAATAAAGATCATCTCATATATCAAATATAATCACAATCTCATTATGACCATATCACATCACATGCCCCTGCAAAAATAAGTTAGACGCCTCTAATTTTCTTTGCATGTTTTACGTGGCTTGGGACTTACGAATAAGAACCGTTCTTATCTATGAACAAGAATCACAACGCTGATCCAAGTGTTGTCAAGTGCAGATTGTAAGTTAGATCTTAACTTGATGGGTCTGTAGCATGGAAAACAAAAAAATTCTACCGCAAGAACGAACAAAACCCAGATCTAATCTAGATAAAAGCCAAGATCTAATCTATTAGACATGTGCAACGAGATAGATCTGTACTAACCCTCGTAGATCCAAAAGCGTTACGAGATTAGATCTCGGGGTTGATGTAGTCGATCACTTGCCGATCTCAAGATCGTGTGGACGATCCTTCCGGCGCCACGTTCGGCGGCGCTTCCATGATCGGTCCTGCGTCGGAGTTGAAGCAGCACCTTCCTCTCCCTGTTCTAGCGGCAGAGGTAGTAGATCTTCTCCACGGAATCCCAGCACGACGGTGTGGTGGTGGTGGTGGAGTAGAAAATTCTGAGGCTTCGCCTAAGCTGGCGAGAGGGAAGGAGGAGGAGAGGCGGCTAGGGTTTGTTATGGGAGAGGTCTAGGGGTGGCACCTCCCTCTATTTAAAGGAGGGAGGCGCCATGGGAGGGGGAGTCCTAGTAGGACTCCTCTCCCTCCTTGGCCGGCGGATTGGGAGGGGGGAGGAATCCTCCTCCCCCACGAATCCGTGTCTTGCCCCACAAAGACTCCTTGATCCTTTCTTGGTTTTCAAGCAAACTCCAAGAAATCTTCTAGAACCTTCCAGAACCTTCCAAAACATTCCGAAACCTTCTAGAATCTCCATACAAACACTCCGGAACATTTCCTAACTTAGAAAATGATCCCCAATATATGAATCTTATTCTCCGGACAATTCCGGATCTCCTCGTGATGTCCCGGATCCAATCCGAGACTCCGAACAACATTCGGTCTCCAACGCATATTCCATATCTACTTAAAACAACTTCGAACCTTAAGTGTGTCACCCTACGGTTCGTGAATATGCAGACATGATGGAGACACCTCTCCGATCAATAACCATCAGCGGGATCTGGAGATCCATAACGGCTCCCACATACTCAGCGATGACTTTGTGATCGATAGAACCATTTAACATACGAAACCAATTCCCTTTGTCACGCGATACTATACTTATCCGAGGTTTGATCATCGGTATCTTCATACCTAGTTCTACCTCGTTACTAATAAGTACTCTTTACTCGTTCCATGTTATGTCATCCCTTGTGACCTAGTCACGTGCTTGCAAGCTAACTAGATGACATTCCACCGAGAGGGCCCAGAGCATATCTATCCGTCATATGGATGGACAAATCCCAATCTTGGTCCATGCGCTTCAACACATACTTTCAGAATACCCAATGTCACCTTTATAACCACCCAGTTACGAAGCGGTATTTGATGTCATCAAAGTACCCATCCGGTGATGGTGATTAACACAACCTCATGGTCGAAGGATTAGGTTACTATGCATTTGAAAGCTTGTAGCAAAATGAACTTAATGACTTGATCTTATGCTATGCTTACTATGGGTGTGTGTCCATCACATCATTCTCCTAATGATATGATCTTGTTATTAACGACATCTAATGTCCATGATCAGGAAACCATGATCATCCATTAATCAACAAGCTAGTTAAACAAGAGGCTTACTAGGGACTCTTTTATGTTTACAAAACACACAAGTATTAATGTTTACGGTTAATACAATTATAGTGGGATGTAAACATTTATCATAAACATAAAGATATAATAATAACCACTTTATTATTGCCTCTTGGGCATATCTCCAACAGTCTCCCACTTGCACTAGAGTCAATAATCTAGTTAAAAACTTGTGCATTCAACACCTATGGCTTTCTGGTGTTGTATAGACACTATTGCTAGTGGTAAACATAATCTTCGGATCTGATACTTCCAGGTCCGTGTGTATTTGCATGTCCTTGCATCTCTACGCATTACTCATTCTCCAATGAGATGGCATTGTATAAATTTGGTCCTTTGGTGAGACCTTTAGTTCCTTGGGATTAAATCATGTTGATACAATTGTCGTACAATGTATCTTCATAGTATTATCCCGCTATGAACCACACCTAGTTTGATAACAAACTACTTGACGCAAATGCCCTCATTTGCTGCTACAATAGCAGTCATATACTTAGCCTTTTGTTGTAGTATCTGTCACAATGTTTTAACTTTGGTACTCAACCAAATCCGTTATGGAACTTCCTTTCCATTACATTGTGCCACCCATAGTTTAAATTGAGATAAACTTAATTTGTGACAAAACTAGTATCAATGCAACAATTTACAATGAACTATTTGTCACCACTATATAAATAATATATTCTTAGTTCTTCCAAAGATCATAGGAATATCCCTACTATTGTCCAATGATCATCTTATGAGTCATTCTGGTATATGCTCATAACATTTAGATCATAGGACATATCTTGGATGTGTACATCTCAAAGATTGATCAAAATATTCTTGTGATTTCACCAAGTGTCAAAACACTTGAATCTCGTGTCAACATACTTGAATCTTGATTCAGTCCTTTCCGTGCGTCAAGAACCTTTCTTGTTGTTTCTATATTGAACTCATTCAACATCCTATCTATGTACATTTGGCAAAACCATATTAGCGCCTCAATCTATCCATATAGACATTGATGCCTAATTCTTGGGTTATGCCTAAGTCTTTCATCGAAATGAAATTCTTAACCTGTGTCAATAAAAGATACATCATTTCTAATCAACAATATGTCTTTCACATAATGTATTAGAAATATGTCTTAGCGCTCCCACTTAATTTCTTGCAAAATGCAAACATCTTCATCGTCTCTGATGAAATTAAACCTTTTAACGGTTTCATCACGGTGAAGATTCCAACTCCGCGATGCTCACTTCAACCATTGAAGTTTTGCATACTCTTTTAGCATCCTTTGAATTAACAAAACCCTTTGGATCGTGTCATGTACACGTCCTAGGTAACCATTCTATTAGAAGAACTTGTTTTGTTTGTTCAACTACCATATACCAAAATATATGTAGTGGTTGCTACATTAATCCGTCCAGACTAAATATCGCTATGAAAGATCAAATCTTATCATAGTCAATTCCTTGAACATTGTCGTAAACTCTTTCCGACATGTCGACTATTTCATAGATGTGAAACATCCATGTCTATTTCTTTATAGATCCATATACGACTTTAAGGTCTTGCACCTTTCCAGAGGGTCTTCCAAATTCAAAGCTTGATTTCTCGTGTATGGAATTATCACGGATTTTATGGCTTCAAGCCACTTAACAAAGTCAGAGCCCATCATTGATTATTTGCATGCAGTCGGTTCATCATTGTCAAACAACAATGATTTAACTCTCAAATCTTGGCATTTGATTACTTACCCGACCTACTTGGTTCAATAGGAACTTAGATCTCCGTGACCACAACCTTTGAGGCACGTGAGCCATGAGCATTGTTGCTGCCTCCGGGACACTTACCGATGCTGTGCAACTCAGCACATATTAGCCAAGGTTCAACAACCTTGTCAAAGTTCTATTGTCCTCCCACTTAACTTTTCACCAAAAATTCCTTCTCAAGAAACTCGACATTCTAAGTGACAAACACTTTTGTCTTCGGTGTTATGGAGGAATACCCAATGGTTATTCTAAATAACCTACAAAGACATGCTCATCTGACTTTGGTTGTAAACATTTTACTTATGCCTAGCATACCAAAAATTTAAGAAAGGACAACCTGGGTTTTGTCCCAAACCATGACTTATATGGTGTCATTTCAACGGATCACGATGGAGCTCTTTTCGATTAAGCGGTATTCACTAAAGCTTTAATCTTTAAAATATAATGGCAGTTTTATAAATGACACCTTTGATCTTACCATGTCAAACAAGGTTTCATTACATATCTTGAACATTCCATACTCCTATGGTGTTTTGGGAAATGCAAATCCATGGAACGATTCCTCAAATCTTAGGTGTTTTGCTAAACTTGTAACTCAAACATCTTTATGATCCAATCATAATTTTTTTTATTTTCTTGTTACAATAATTTTCCACTTCATCTTGAAAGTCTCTGAACATTTTCAAATGTTTCATACTTCTTCCTTATTGAGTAGGTATATACATATACTCACTCAAATCTTCGGAGAAAGCATATGAAGTTGAAATCCGCCATTTACGACTACACATAATGGACTATATACATCAATATGTACAAATTCCAATCAGTTAGTCGTCGTTCCTCTTTGTCCCTCTGAGCGGAGTTTTAATTATCTCCAGGAAAGTATCACAAGCGTCATTTGATCAAAATCAAAGACTCCAAAAATCCATCAACATGGAATTTCTTCATGTATCCCTAATATAATTTAAACGGTGATGTCACTTTGCAAGTGATCTTTCAATTATTTGTCTTGCAACATTTTAGCATTAGTTTTATGGTCATTATTTCTCCAACCAGACTTGTATATCATCCATCTATTATGGAATACGGTAATTATTTGAACAACCTTTTGTCGTCATAATACCTGATCAAAATAACAATTATCGAAACAAATCTTGAAGGCAAGCTTTGATGTTAACGAGCAACACAACAACCCTTTGTTTGTTTTCGATGAGCATCATAACATATTCTCTTGCTAGTTACTTAGGCCATTGCAGTTCATGAATTGTGTTGTCCTGTATGACACTTCATACCAACCAATTCGGTATCCAATACCACATAACTACATTGTTTAACAAGCAAGGAATACAGCCATAACATGTATCTTCTATATACCTAAGTTGGACATCTCCAATCTTTTCTTTTCTGCCAAATATTTTATAGATTCTCTTTCAACAATTCCTTTTCTTTTAAAATAATCTATCAACATCAATAGTGGTGTCATTCACATGACACATAGTACAAAGTGTGTATAGTCAAATACTAATACCTTTGGACTTGCACTTTGAAGTGGATCACCTTCATCAAATGTTTGGCATTCTTTCAAAATTCCATCCTTTAGTAATCTTTTAGTGTAGTAAACATTTTACTTACATCTTCTATTCATCCTTATCATGACAATTTTCATGATCAAGCTGCTATAGCTTATAAAGGTGAATTGTGAGTATAATGTTTCTTTTCCAAAACCTTTTGGAGGATTAGGACGAATAGCGTCTCCAACCTTCATAAATTCTCATCAAATATGAGGACATATACTCTATCATGTTGTAACCAACACATTGTTTTAGATATCGCAATACCTTTCACATATGATGGTTTCTGAAACATCGCTTTCAGCTCTTAGATAAACTTGATATTAAAAAACAATCTTTTGAGTATCAAGAATCATGGAGGCAAACATGATACATTAGATACTAACACTGGAATTGTTACTCTTGATTTAATACTATTTATTAAACTTCACAGAGTAAACGGAGTTTGCTGAAAGTTTGCAATATGACTTTTAAACTTTAGATTGACACTCAAAACAATACGATACCAGTTCGTAAAGCAAATATCCAGAATTTCTATAGTTCTACTATCTCAACTATAACTAAGCGTAAGGTGGTGAACGGATGCCAATGACTACAACAAACTATGCAAATTCACTTTGATTGTGTTTATGATAAATTGAGTTTGACTAATCCAAATTACAAAAGAACTCCCACTCAAAACAACATCCCTCCAGTTGTTTTAGTGATTACACGAACCAAATCCACTACACCAAGTCCGATCATCACGTGAGATGATGTAGCTTTAAAGGCGAACAATCAACATGTTCATCATATCATCCATATGACTCATGCTTTACCTTTCGGTATTCCGTGTTCCGAGACCATGTCTGTACATGCTAGGCTCGTCAAGGTTAACCTTAGTATCCGCATGTGCAAATCTGGCTTGCACCCGTCGTATGCACACGTAGAATCTATCACACCCGATCATCACGAGATGCTTGAAGCAGCGAGTCTTAGCAACGGTGCCTACTAAGGACGAACACTTTATTACTTGATATTTAGTGACAGGGGTCATCTTATAATGCTACCGTCGCGATCTAAGCAATACAAGATGCATAAAGGATTAACATCACAGGCAATTCATAATTAGTGTGATATGATATGGCCCTTTCTTCTTATGCCTTTGATCTCCATCTCCAAATCACGGACATGATCTCCAACATCACCAGCATTGCGTCAAGGTCGATGCGCGCTTCATGGTTGTCCATCATCACTAGCAACTATTACAACTACTTGGAATAAAGCTATTACAAGATGAATAGACACGCAGGTCTTAACAGAATTAAAGACAACCATTAGGCTCCTGCCGGTTGCCATATTACAACAAGGATCATTGCATACATCAAATATAATCATAATCACATGATGGCCATATCACATCACAAAACCCCTGCAAAAACAAGTTAGACGCCTCTAATTTTCTTTGCATGTTTTACGTGGTTTGGGGCTTTCGAATAAGAACGGATCTTACCTACGAAACTGAACCACAACGTTGATACAAGTACTATCAAGTGCAAAGTGTAGATTGGATCTATACTATGATGGGAGAGACAGACACCCGCAAAGCCACTTGTGCAAAGCAAGTTACACGTCAAGCGTGGAGCAAGTCTCATGTGCGATGACATGTAAGGTTAGCCCAAGCCGCTTCATCCCACCATACCGCAAGATGCAAAGTACACAAAGCAAAAGACGGCACGAGCACCAACGCCCACAAAACCATTGTATTCTACTCGTGCAACAGATCTATGCATAGACCTGGCTCTGATACCACTGATGGGTTCATAGCATGGAAAACAAAAAAATTCTACCGCAAGAACGAACAAAACCCAGATCTAATCTAGATAAAAGCCAAGATCTAATCTATTAGACATGTGCAACGAGATAGATCTGTACTAACCCTCGTAGATCCGAAAGCGTTACGAGATTAGATCTCGGGTTGATGTAGTCGATCACTTGCCGATCTCAAGATCGTGTGGACGATCCTTCCGGCGCCGCGTTCCGGCAGCGCTTCCGCAGTCGGTCACACGTGCGGAGTCGAAGCAGACCTTCCTCTCCTCGTTCCAATGAGCAGCGAGGTAGTAGATCTTCTCCACGGAATCCCAGCCTGACGGTGTGGTGGTGGTGGTGGAGTAGAGAATTCTGCAGGCTTCGCCTAAGCCTGAGCGGAGGGAAGGAGGAGGAGGCGGCTAGGGTTTGTTAGGGGAGAGGTCAAGGGGGTGGCGCCCCTCCCCTCTATTTAAAGGAGGGAGGCGCCATGGGAGGGGGAGTCCTAGTAGGACTCCCCTCCCTCCTTGGCCGGCGGATTGGGAGGGGGGAGGAATCCTCCTCCCCCACGAATCCGTGTCTTGCCCCACAAAGACTCCTTGATCCTTTCTTGGTTTTCAAGCAAACTCCAAGAAATCTTCTAGAACCTTCCAGAACCTTCCAAAACATTCCGAAACCTTCTAGAATCTCCATACAAACACTCCGGAACATTTCCTAACTTAGAAAATGATCCCCAATATATGAATCTTATTCTCCGGACAATTCCGGATCTCCTCGTGATGTCCCGGATCCAATCCGAGACTCCGAACAACATTCGGTCTCCAACGCATATTCCATATCTACTTAAAACAACTTCGAACCTTAAGTGTGTCACCCTACGGTTCGTGAATATGCAGACATGATGGAGACACCTCTCCGATCAATAACCATCAGCGGGATCTGGAGATCCATAACGGCTCCCACATACTCAGCGATGACTTTGTGATCGATAGAACCATTTAACATACGAAACCAATTATCTTTGTCACGCGATACTATACTTATCCGAGGTTTGATCATCGGTATCTTCATACCTAGTTCTACCTCGTTACTGATAAGTACTCTTTACTCGTTCCATGTTATGTCATCCCTTGTGACCTAGTCACGTGCTTGCAAGCTAACTAGATGACATTCCACCGAGAGGGCCCAGAGCATATCTATCCGTCATATGGATGGACAAATCCCAATCTTGGTCCATGCGCTTCAACACATACTTTCAGAATACCCAATGTCACCTTTATAACCACCTAGTTACGAAGCGGTGTTTGATGTCATCAAAGTACCCATCCGGTGATGGTGATTAACACAACCTCATGGTCGAAGGATTAGGTTACTATGCATTTGAAAGCTTGTAGCAAAACGAACTTAATGACTTGATCTTATGCTATGCTTACTATGGGTGTGTGTCCATCACATCATTCTCCTAATGATATTATCTTGTTATTAACGACATCTAATGTCCATGATCAGGAAACCATGATCATCCATTAATCAACAAGCTAGTTTAACAAGAGGCTTACTAGGGACTCTTTTATGTTTACAAAACACACAAGCATTAATGTTTCCGGTTAATACAATTATAGCATGGGACGTAAACATTTATCATAAACATAAAGATATAATAATAACCACTTTATTATTGCCTCTTGGGCATATCTCCAACATAACTATGGTGGGAGATACAAACACCCACAAAGCCACTTGTACAATGCAAGTTGCATGTCAATCGTGGAGCAAGTCTCATGTTCTCTGACATGTAAAGTTAGCCCGGGCCGCTTCATCCCACCATCCCGCAAGATGCAAAGTACACGAAAAGAAAACGACAACAAGAGCATCAACACCCACAAAACCATTGTGTTCTACTCGTGCAAAATATCTACACATAGACACGGCTCTGATACCACTGTAGGGTTCATTGCATGGAAAACAAAAAAAATCTACCGCGAGAAGAAACAAAAACAAGATCCAATCTATAAAAAAGCCAAGATCTAATCTACGAGATAAGTGCAATGAGATAGATTGGAACTAACCCTCGAAGATCCAAAGCGTTTAACGAGATCAGATCTTGTGGTTGGGAGTCGATCACTTGTTGATCTCAAGATCGTGTTGACGATCCTTCCAGCGCCGCGTTCCGGCAGCGCTTCTGCACTCAGTCACACGTACGGAGTTGATGAAGACCTTCCTATCCCCGTTCCAGCGGGCAACAGAGGTAGTAGATCCCCTCGGAATCCGAGCATTACGACAGCATGGTGGTGGTGGTGGAGGAGAAATCCTGCAGGTCTTCGCCTAAGCCGGAGCAGGTGGAAGGAGGAGGAGGGTGGCGGCTAGGGTTGGGGTGGGAGGGGCAAGGGGGAGGCGTCCACCCCTCCCTCTTTATATAGAGGGGGTGCGGCCTAGGGTTCCCCTTTTCTTCCCCCCAAGTCTTATCCCCTATTTTCTTGGGATTCAAGTTTAGTTTTCTTGCCCCCATGTCTTATCACCTATTTTCTTGGGATTCAAGTTTATCTCCCTAGAACCTTCTAAAACCTTCCGAAACCTTCTAGAAGCTCCAAACAAAACTCCAAAACTTTTCTGAACCCTAGAAAATGACTTTCATTATATGAATCTTATTCTCCGGACCATTCTGGAACTCCTCGTGATATCCTGGATCCAATCCAAGACTCGGAACAACATTGATCTCCAACTCATATTCCATATCTACTTTAACAACATTGATCCTTAAGTGTGTCACCCTACGGTTCACAAATAATGCAGACATGATCGAGACCCCTCTCTGATCAATAATCAGCAGTGGGACCTAGAGATCCGTACTGACTCCTACACATTCAACAATGACTTCTGTAATCGTGAGAACCTTTTACTCATGTAACTCAATCCCTTTGTCTCGCGATATATTACATGTCCGAGATTCGATCATCGGTATCTCCATACCTAAGTTGATATCATTACCGACATGCACTCTTTTCTCGTTCTCGTGATATACATTCTAGTGATCTTATCACTTGCTTGCAAGCTATTTCAATGTGATATCACCGAGAGGGCCAGAGTATATCTATCCATCATCGGGATGGACAAATCCCACTCTTGATCCATGAGCCTCTACATAACACCTTCGGAGTATCTAAACCCACCTTTATAGTCACCCTGTTACGGTGTGACGTTTGATGTTATCAAGTTACTCTTCTAGTGTTAGTGATTGACATGATCTCACAGTCTAAGGACTAGAATTACTTTGTAAGATGTTATAGAAATTTAAACACAATGACTTTGATCGTATTTTTATACTTCGGATGAATGTTCATCACACCATTCAACAAATGTCGTGACCTCGTTATTAACAACATCCAATGTCCATGATCAGAAAATCTTGATCATCTTGTTAATCAACGAGCTAGTTTATATGAGATGCATAACTAGGAACCCTTTATTTGTTTATTAAACACACATGTATTAACCTTTCCAATTAATACAATTATAGCATGCAAAATAAACATTTATCATAAATATGGAATAAGATAATAACAACTTTATTCTTGCCTCTCAGACATATTCCCTTCAATGAAAGCACTTTTTATCAAGAAAAAAGCTAGAAAAGCTAGCAAATCACTTGATTATAGAGTCCAAGTCTAAGACTCAACCTCCTCAACATAAATCATGTCAAACCGGTTAGGCGAAAGTTTTTTTTTTGTTAAATCCAAGTCATTTATTTTAGATCTAAGTATCATGATAATTTAGATGATGTGAACTAATCATGGTGTCTCTAAACAACCCCTTATATTATTTTTAGTATATAATCCTAGATATATTAGTACATTTGAAGCAAATTAGAATCTTATTGTTTTTGGAATATCAGAATATCATGTTGCATACATGTGACTTTTATGTGTATTATATCTGCATGGGTGAGAACAAAAGAACAAGAAAACCGTGGCAACTCACGTGCACTCTTTTTACTAGTATTATATCTGCATAGTTCTTGATAGTTTTTTAAAAGTTTGGTCAAACTTTACATGGCTTGACTTTTTAAAAAAGTTATATGCCTTAAACCTTGGGATGGAGGGAGTATACTTTATTAGCAATATAATGGACATAGATTTTAACCAGAATTCTTTTTTTATTTTGCGAATGATTGAACCCAGAAATTTAACACTTAACCGGCAATATACATATTTTTCACCAATGTCCACGGCGGAAGATGCATATGGATCTTTATTATTCCTATAAGGGCATACAAAATGACCCTATTTGTAGAACTCACTTATACAGCGTGCGTGCAAACCTAGCTACGTACGCACCCTTGTAAAACTAGCATGTCTCACCAGAGATCAATCTAACATCAAATGCGTGAGCCGAATTGAGGCCAGATACAGGAAGCACGCATACGCATGCAGCTCCTCCCTATGTACGTTTAGGCACCGTTCATGAGCGCCGGCTTCTTCATTTCCCACGCCGTGAGCTGTGACACCTTGATGTCCGCCTTGCCGTTGTTGAAGACGTGAAGGTGCGCGTTCTTGCCAATGGCGAGCGACGGGTAGACCCGAGATAGGATACACGTCCGGCCACCGGCTCCGAAGCTCTCCACGACCGACCGATCGATCTAGAGGGGGAAAAAATGAATTTCAGCTGTAAGGAGGAATGGTGATATGTGAACCTGTGTGTGGTGCGAGCAGAGGATTAATATATGGTACTAGCATACCAGGCTTCTCAGAGAAATCTTGCCCTTCCTTATGTCAGTGTCAACCCAACCCGCGAAGGTCGGGTGGTACAGGTTCGTGTTCAGAGACGCCCTGCAATGGACAAAAGAGACCAATAATGTCAGTGCAATTCTCAGAACCTGCAGGCATTACTATACTGCCACGCCTAAACAAATCAACACAAGCTAATTAATGGCTAACACGTTCGCCTTATTAGTGGCGCGCTGGGTTACATGATTGAGCTAGTATTTAAGTAAGGGACAAATGAGAATGACGAGAGCTGCCATTAGTCGTCGATGGAGTGAGGCGCATGAGCACGTACTTGGTGGGGTCGGAGCACATGAGCACCACGGGCTTGGTGCTGTTGATGTTCCGCGCGGCCTTGAACACCCTGAAGAAGACCGCGGTCCTCTCCTCCAGCTTGGACGACGCCAGCACCCACAGGCCGAAGGGCCCCACGCCGCCTTCCACGTCGGCGCCCTTCACGCCGCACAGCTTCTGGGCGTCGTTGGCCAGCGCCGGGTCCAGCGTCTCCGCCCCCTCCAGGCTCGGCAACTCGAAGCTCACCTCGACGTCAGCCTGACGAACCAACAAAGAGTGCACTCATTGATTAATTATTATGAACCCATCATCACCACACTTATAACAGTATAAAGGGAAAAAAAATGCTGGTAAAAATATTTGGATTAGCCGATCTAATTAGGTCTCATCAGTAAGTATAGTTGGAGGGATCGATGCATGCGACGCCAATGTGCGCATGACGACGAGTCCTTTTTTGTTGATGGAATATAGAACACATGACGATCGAGGAGTCGAGATTACAGTGGTGCAGGACAGATGTAGTGAAATACACGGAGTAGATCGAAAAAGGCACGGCAGAAAGCGACAAACAGTACAAGTAATAGTAGGGATCAGTGGACACTGCACACTGGCCACAACTTGGATCAGACAGAGCTGCCTGCGCCGGATAAGATTGGCGGTCCAGGATAATAGCACACATACTGGCCCGGCGGCGTACTGCCATTGAGCGATTCAGTGAGCAATTTTGCAGGAGTACAAGAATGCTTTTGCTTTTTGGTCTTAGAAAATGTCACCTTGATTGCGCATAGAGACGTAGATGAACGAACTGAAAAAGGGAAATAAAACTGCCTGTGCTAAGCACACACACTCACCTGTGCGCTTTGTAGGCCGGTGACCTCGACGTGTTCTCCCCGCTTGACCACCCGGTCCTTGAGACCGACCGGGTTTTTCCCCCTGAGCGCCTCGACCTCCTCCACCGGCCACTGCATCAGCTGCCTCCCGCTCGGGTCCAGCCAAACCTTCCTCGGAATCGCCTGAATATATCATCATGCCAGTTAGTTCACCGTGCACACGAATCGCATGCATATATGCGTGTTAGTAGTGTGATCACGCACCTGGATTCCAGCCCACCCCTTGGCAACGTCATCGACGGCGGTGTCGGACTCGTTGGCCCAGCCCCACAGGATCCGGCGACGCTTGGCCGGGTCGTAGAACGTCTTGGACGCGTAGAAGTTGCCGTAATCGTACCTCAGGTGGTGCTCGTCGCCGGCCGGGTTGTCCGGCACGTACCGCTCCCTGACCCGGTCGTAGGTCCCGACGGTGTAGTAGTCGTAGCGGCGGAGGTCGAGGCTGTTCTTGAGCACGTGCTTCACCCGCGGGCTGGACACCACCGACGTGTCCACCCCGCTCTGCCGGCCGTCCACGGTGACCGGGTAGAAGTCCGGGCACTCCCACATCCCGGTGGGCGCCGAGTGCAGCGGCTTCCTCACCCGCGTCCACCGCCGGAAGTCGCGGCTCCGGTACACGTAGGCCACGCCCCGGGACGCGCCGGAGAGGGCGCCCACGAGGATCCGCCAGTGCCCGTCGGCGTACCAGGACGTGGTGGGGTCTCTGAACTGCGTCGCGTTGATGCCGCCCTCCGGCACGATCACCGGGTTGTGCCCCGGCTTCACCCACTCGCGGAGGAGAGGGTCCGAGCTGTTCTTGGGGAAGGCCATGTTCTGCACCTCGTAGTTGATGTCCGGCCGGCTGATGCCCGTGTACATGATCGCCGGCGTGCCGTCGGGCAGGATGGTGGCGGAGCCCGACCAGCACCCGTACTTGTCCGACTCGATGCTCGGCGAGATGGCCGTCTCCAGGGCCACCCAGTTGATGAGGTCGCGAGACACCGAGTGCGCCCACACGATGTTGCCCCACACGGCGCCCTTGGGGTTGTACTGGTAGAACAGATGGTACCAACCCTTGTAGTACAGCGGAGCTGCACGCACGAATTTTTCATCACATCAAAACTACAAACCCATAATATGGTCACGAAACTAATGTTACTAGATAATGATCTCTCAGTAAAGTTAATGACCAGCAGCAATTCCTTTCATTCATAAACGAAGGTTTTCGGTATGAGTCCAAGCGTGCATGAACAGCCATTCTGCATGCATGCATGCATGTAAGTTTATTTCTGTACTATTCTTTAGTCTGAGCAAAAAGGCGTTCGTTACTGCACAATGGGTTTGCAAGTTGCAGCACACACGGATTCTAGTAGTAGCAGAAGATAGCATCAAATCCCATGAATCATCACGCGACAGAGATGCGTAGTGACAGGATATTAAAACGAGCTAAGGAAGAAGGACGACGTACCGTTCGGATCTGTCGTGGCAACCGGAGAGCGTAGCATCCCACCAAATTAAGGATAAGAAAAGTCACGACTTAGAACCAATTAAACCATTGCAAAAAAGCATCTTAGTAGTACTACTTAAGAGTAGGAAAACGACCTACTTAATGATGGACTGTTACTGACTACTGAGCAGCAGTACTGGGCACAGGAAGAGCCCTAAAACCTGCTTCTTAAGCATCTTCTTGCTGTAGTACTAGTAGTTGATTTTATGTCATGCGTGATTTGTGAGACTCTCGGAAGCACACAGTTTGATCGATCTTGACATATTATGTCATGCATGCTTTGTGAGGTTATTCGAAGAGCAGAAACGCGCACTGCTCGCTCCGTTTAGCCGTATATAAGGGTGTCTGCCCTGCCTACAAGATGTACGTACAATACAGATGGGTTGGAGTATACCGTTGATCCAATTCTTCGGGGGGCGGAAGTGGTACCCTGTACTCAGCTCAAGAATGGAAACCGGCACGGTGGCCGCCGCCGCCTCGGTCTCGAGGAGGCTGGTCTCGTACACGACATGTGACGCCCCGGCGAGCTGCAGCAGCAGCAGCACCAGTGCCACCGGGCATGCCCAAGCTACTCTTCCGAGATGAACCCCCATTGCTCTAGAGAATGGGTAGAGAAGGATGTGCAGAAGCAGAGGAGCGAGGGGTCCTATTTATACTGCGAGGGCGTAGCGCCTGGGCAGGCTAGCTGTCCGCAGAAAGTTTAAAGTGCGCAGGGCGAGGAGGACAAAATGTCACTAGTCTTTCTTGAATTCTGAAACGAACAGAGATTTTCCGTAGGAGGATATATTTTTGGAGGAGAGAATCAGATCAGAGAATTCACATCGTCTGATAGGGAGATGTCAGGAATTTCCCGGGCTATTTCTATTGTTTATGCGGGACTTTTATCAGGTAGCTTCTCTGATGCAGAGAAAAATCTGGCTGTAATCGATCAGGTGCGATATCCTCGTGAAAGCGCCACATGGCCGCCTTGGTAGCTTAGCTTAATACTCATATTCTCCATCGCTTTTGCCGGGGTTAAGAGGTGCAAGTTGCTCGCTTGATTGGTTGCTTTTGAGAAAATCAAAGATGTAAACTTGCGGTTCGTTGACTTCGATCGACTCTCCTCCCATCCCGTTCGTGGGGAACGTGGTCACTTGCGGCCAGCAGCCCAGCAGTGGTGCTGCACTACCGCCTGAATGTTTCATCCCAAGGACAAATCTCACAGTGCTACAGCCAGGAAATCCACGGTTCAGATCCTCGGAAGCATTATGTCGAACCCCGAGATTGGGAGACGACGCTGCTCCGATTCATTTTTCCACCAAGATCGACAGCCCGTCAGATAGGCCGCTGCGCTGCGATCTGCACCACGCGCGCGCGCCACTTGCAGCTACAGGTTTCATCTTGATTACCCGCCCGCGCGCAGGCCCAAGTTGCACGCTGCATACACGGCACCCGTACCAACTTGCCAACTCGTTCGCTGTCGTGGTGTCGGCGGGTACGCTCCCGGTGGGTCACAGCGACTCGTCACGCGCGGACCAACAGACACACAAATGTAGCCGCCCGGTCCCGGCGAGATGCCGCAAATCAACGGAGCCACGGAGGATTAATTAAAGCCAGCTACATGTAACACGTGCTCTGTAATATTTATCCGGGCATCTATAATGTTTGATAAGATAGTCTTACTCCCTCTGATTCAAATTAATTGACTTTGATTTGTCTAGATTCGGATGTATCTGTGACTCGGATTTGTCTAGATTCGGATGTATCTGTGTAAGTCAATTAATTTGGATCGGAGGGAGTATCTTATACATTGCAACGTAATTTGATAGAATGACAAAGCATGACATATAATGGGTCATTTTTTTAGTCTTATCTCCAGCGACAGATATGCCTGAATATATGGTGAGACATACATGTGCTAAGAGATGATATCTTAGCTAAGAGAAAATAGAAGTCTTTTTTTTGCTTCTCTCTCCTCCAACTCAACAATCCTTCTACGTGACATTGCTAAGATATGACTAAAATAAAACCATTGTACGTGCCCTAATGCAAGTCTTTTAGAGCATCTTCAATAACTTGACTATAATAGGTAAGGCTAAAATGGTTATGGGTAGAGGAGAGTGAAAACATGGGTAAGCTAAAAAATGCTCAACTCCAAGAGCTTACCGATATTTTCATTGCCAAAAACTGGCTTGCCCATTTGGACCATTATCTTCTCTCTACTTCTTTCCAACATATTGCATATAACATCCAAATAAACTAAGATCGCTCCACATATCATCACTACAATAATTCACCACAAATTTAGCCATCACATATCCATAGTAGAAGTGCAAAATAATACGAAATTCATCGCCAAAAGTAAGACGCAAAGTGCATCACACAAGTAGCATGGTGCATCAACAAAATAAGAAATTCGTTGGTGCATAGAACAACACCACACATAGAAGGTGGTGGCGATTCCGCCGAACGCCACGAGTGCGCCGGCGTTGGGGGGAGCGGGGCATGATAGAATACGTATTGTGTTAGGTATATTGTACTAGTATTAGACTCCTAACCTAACTCATGTACATGTTGTAATTGTCTTCCCATATATAAAAGTCTAGACCGGATCCCAGGAGGGTTACCGAGTCTTCCCAATTTCCTCTCGTGTCGATACCCTAGCCGCCGCCCTCGATAGCCCCTCTCGGGCGCCGCCGTCTCTTCCTCTCCGCTAGGTTTTTACATGGTATCAGAGCTCGAATCCTGAGCTATGATGTCGTCTTCCGCTGCTACGAGCTCCTCGCTCCTCACCCTCGCTCTCCCGTCGATGCCGTCCTCCTCGATCGGATCCAAGACCTCTGGCCCGATCAACTTTGGAAATCTGCTCATGGTGAAGCTCTCGCCTCAGAACCATCTCTTCTGGCGAGCTCAGGTTGTCTCCCACCTCCGGAGCAATCTGCTACACGGCTACGTCGACGGAACCTTCCCGTGTCCACCGGCCACCATCACCGTTGCCAGGGATGGGGGTACCTCTACTCAGGAGCCCAACCCCGAAGCTGCTGCCTGGATTCAACAAGACCAGGCGATCCTGTCCGCCTTTCTCGGATCTGCTGGTGTGGAGGTTGGAGCGATGATCATGTTCGCCACTACGTCCAGGGAGGCCTGGACAACAATTGAGAGGAGTTTCGCCTCTCAGTCTAATGCACGCTCGATGCAAATTCGCGATCAGATGCGTGAATTGGAGAAGCTAGATCAGCTCATCTCCGTCTACTACAACAAGCTCAAGTCTCTCTCGGACATGTTGACCTCAACCGGGCAGCCTCTTCGGTCGGAGGAGTTCCAGTCCTTCGTTCTTTCTGGGCTCGATGAGGAATACGACTCACTGGTGGAGTCTGTCAATATGCGGGACACTGTTATGCCCGCACATGATCTATATTCTCGCATGCTTGCCACTGAACAACGTAGAGCTGGCCTGCGTCGGACCTCATCAATTCACTCTGCGAACGCTGCCAAGTTCAGCGGCTCCAAGGCGCACCGCTCTGGAGGAGGCGCTCCTGGGCAATACTGCGGTGCTACTGGCGTTGTTCCTCCTGCATATGCACCAGCACCTGTTGCGTACCGCCCAACACCTGCTGGGACAACTCCTGCTCAGCGTGGCTTCCATCCCAAGTCGGGCTATACACCAGCCGGCGGTACTGCAGACTACAGTCGCGGCGGCTCTTCGTCGGGCTCAGGTGCACGTCATATCTGTCAGCTATGTGATGAGGCTGGTCATATTGCGTCGAGGTGTTTCAAGCGCTTCAACAAGAACTTCTTGGGAGTCGGTAATGATGGCCGCTTTACGGATCGTCAACTCGCTATGGCGTTCCAGGAACCACAGGGACATACTCCTTCGTTTCCCGTGGTGAATCCATGGTACTTTGACACTGGGGCCTCTGAACATGTCACCAATGAGATGAATAAGCTGAACATGAAGGAACCTTATCAGGGTACTGACTGTGTTCACACGGCCAACGGTACAGGTATGCGTATTTCTCATATTGGTCATGCAACTATTCTCATTTCATCATCTAGATCTTTACAACTCCGCAATATTCTTCATGTTCCAAGTGTCAAAATAAATCTCCTATATGTTCCTCGTTTTACCTCCGATAATCATGTTCTTGTCGAGTTCCATCCTAACAGTGTTTTTGTTAAGGACCTGTATACGAAGGCCATTCTTCTTAGAGGTCGGCGTCGTGGTGGCCTTTACACTCTTGACGCCGTTGATGCTCCTTTTGCCAAGCAAGTTTTCAGCGCTCTTAAAGCCTCGTCTGCCCGGTGGCATGCACGGCTAGGCTACCCGTCTCTCCAAGTCATTCAACATATTCTCAGTCGTCATCAGTTACCATCAGAGTCCAATAAAATAATTAGTGTGTGTGATGCCTGTCAACATGGCAAGAGTCATCAGTTACCTTTTTCTCTCTCAAATCATGTAACAAACGCTCCACTAGAGCTTATTTATCCAGATGTTTGGGGTCCTGCTGAAATCTCTATTAGTGGTCATTCATATTATGTGTGCTGAAATCTCTGTTAGTGGTCATTCATATTATGTGAGTTTTGTGGATACATATAGTCAGTTTACTTGGCTGTATTTAATCAAGCGTAAGAGTGATGTCTTTGATGTCTTCCTACAGTTTCAAGCACATGTAGAGCGTCTCCTTAATCATAAAATTATTCATGTGCAATCTGATTGGGGAGGCGAGTACATTAAGTTAAACTCCTTCTTCCAGAAACTAGGCATCTCGCATAGTGTTTCTTGTCCACATACTCACCAACAAAATGGTAGTGCTGAGCGTAAACATCGCCATATAGTTGAGACATGCATTACTCTTCTCGCTCATGCATCTATTCCTTTTCGTTTTTGGAGTGATGCTTTTACTACTGC
The DNA here is from genome assembly GCA_023614405.1 of Avena insularis. Taxonomy (NCBI): domain Eukaryota; kingdom Viridiplantae; phylum Streptophyta; class Magnoliopsida; order Poales; family Poaceae; genus Avena; species Avena insularis. The sequence continues at coordinate 477,814,229 of CM042686.1, read as the reverse complement.
GTGCTTTCTTATTAATCGCATGCCCACTCGTGTTATTAACATGGAGACACCACTTCAGCGTTTACTTGGCAAAACACCTGATTATACCTTCTTCAAGGTCTTTGGATGTGCTTGTTGGCCCAATCTTCGCCCATATAATAAACACAAACTTCAATTCCACTCTCAAAAGTGCGTGTTTCTTGGTTATAGTCCCATGCACAAAGGTTATAAGTGTCTCCATGTCCCTACTAATAGAGTATACATTAGTCGTGATGTCGTTTTTGACGAGAATGTCTTTCCATTCTCTAATTCCCCGCCCTCTGAGTCCACTTCCACTTCTGTTTCTACTCCTGTTGCTATTGACTAATTTGCAGATTGTACGCATGCACCTTCGTTGCTTCCTAATCATGGCGCAGGTACAGGTCGTGGAGCTCGTCTTGAAATTCTGGATGATCCGCTGGACTCCTCCAACTCGTCGCCTGTACCTGATCAGGTCGACCGCAGCTGCACTGCGTCGCCGATCATGCAGCAGCCTGATGTTGTGTCGCCGCCTCGTGCGTCTGGTCCACTGGACCGACACGTGGAGCCCCCTCTCCGCCTAGCGCCACGTCGCTGTCTCCGCCTGGTGTCACGTCGATCTCGCCCATGCATACCTCCGTATCGCTGTCTCCTGGCGAGTCTGAGGCCACGCCCTCTCCCGGTGAGCCTGACGCTGCTGTTTTGCCTCCACTGGTACCACTGCCACCTGATTCTCTGCGGCCTGTTACGCGCAGTCTTCGTGGTGTTCACCAGAAAAAGCAGCGCACGGATGGTACGGTTGCCTGGCTCACTGCCTGTATTGCTCAGTCTATTGCTGATCCTACTGCTGAGCCACATCATTTTCGTGCTGCTCTTGGTATTCCTCATTGGTGTGCTGCTATGGAGCAGGAGTATAATGCTCTTTTGCAGAATAACACTTGGCGTCTAGTTGCTCCTCGGCATGGTGTTAATATTATCGATTCTAAATGGGTGTTCAAAGTCAAGCGACATGCTAATGGCACTATTGAGAGATATAAAGCTCGGTTGGTTGCTAAGGGGTTCAAGCAACGCTATGGGTTGGACTATGAAGACACATTCAGCCCTGTTGTCAAGCCTACTACTATTCGTCTTCTGCTGTCTTTGACTGTTCAGCGTGGCTGGTATCTTCGATAGCTTGACATTCAGAATGCTTTTTTGCATGGGGTTCTGGAAGAGGAGGTTTACATGCGTCAGCCTCCTGGTTTTGAGGATCCTGCTCGTCCTCACCATCTATGTCACTTGATCAAGGCTCTATATGGTCTCAAACCTCGAGCGTGGCATGCTCGTCTTGCATCTGTTCTTTCACAGCATGGGTTCTTGGCATCTACAGCTGACACGTCCCTCTTTATTCTTCAGCGCCCCGATATTACTATATATCTATTGGTTTATGTTGATGATATTGTTGTGCTGAGCTCCTCCTCTCAGGCGATTGATCAACTCGTCAGTGGTCTTCGACAGGAGTTTGCAGTGAAGGACTTGGGACCCTTACATTTTTTCCTCGGCCTTGAGGTCTCTCGTCAGCCGAATGGCCTGTCCATCAATCAACATAAGTATGCTGTTGATCTTCTTCGTCGTGCTGGTATGCTCAAGTGTGCGCCTGCCCATACTCCCATATCCTCCACCACTCGGTTGTTTAATGCTGACAGTCCCATTCTTGGTGATGCGGAGGCTACTACGTATCGTAGTATTGTTGGAGGTTTGCAGTACCTCACCCTTACTCGCCCTGACATATGTTTTGCGGTTAACAAAGTCTGTCAGTTTCTCCATGCTCCTACTGAAGTTCATTGGGCTGCTGTGAAGAGGATTCTACATTATGTTCAGCATACACGTACTCATGGGTTGCTTCTTCAACCTACGCCCTCCTGTACGCTATCTGTTTATTCTGATGCTGATTGGGCTGGTGATGTGGAAGACAGGCGATCCACGAGGGGCTATGCTCTCTTCTTTGGAGGTAACTTGATCGCCTGGAGTGCACGAAAACAAGCAACTGTATCTCGCTCTAGCACAGAATCTGAGTATAAGGCTGTTGCAAATGCAACTGCCGAACTTATCTGGGTTGAAGCTTTGCTGAAGGAGCTTGGTATTCAGCAAACTTCTCCGTCAGTCTTATGGTGTGATAATATTGGAGCAACATATCTATCGTCCAATCCTGTGTTCCATGCAAGGACGAAGCATATCGAAGTTGACTATCACTTTGTTCGTGAGCGTGTGGCTCAGAAGTTGCTCCAAGTTCGCTTTGTATCGTCTAAGGATCAGTTAGCTGACATCTTCACTAAACCACTACCTCTTCCCTTGTTTGAAGAGTGTAAGCGCAATCTTGACATGTTCTCCACAGTGAAGATTGAGGGAGGCTGATAGAATACCTATTGTGTTAGGTATATTGTACTAGTATTAGACTCCTAACCTAACTCATGTACATGTTGTAATTGTCTTCCTATATATAAAAGTCTAGACCGGATTCCAGGAGGGTACCGAGTCTTCCCAATTTCCTCTCGTGTCGATACCCTAGCCGCCGCCCTCGATAGCCCCTCTCGGGCGCTGCCGTCTCTTCCTCTCCGCTAGGTTTTACAGGGAAGAGGTAGGGGAGGGAGCGAGGCCGAGGGGGGAGGTGGAGGACGAGACGGGGGCATCGAGGTCGTCCATGACACCTTCTTTGTCACCCGCAAGACGGTACTGGCCAGGTTCGCCAGCGCATGTTCACGCGGCACATTGGTCTTCCCTGCCGCGAGACGGCATTGACGAACACATTGGCGTGGCAATGGTGGTTTGCGACAGTAGTGGGAGGGGGAGGAGGTATGGGGAGGGGCAACTGGGCTATGGGAAGCTCGGTGGGGCGGTGGCCAGAGAGTTGGCGATCGTGGCCTCGCGTGTTCGAAATTTCTGGGTCGACCTCGCCCGCCTCCTCAATTTGACGTGGCTAGAGATATGGGTGATAAGTATGGGTGTGTAGACCGTAGACTAGCCCATATCACCCATATATGGGCAAACCGGTTTTTGGGAAGCCAAAAATGCTCAACTTCAAGAGGTTGCCTATATTTTCTCTGCCATCTACTCATTACCACTTTAGCCTTGCCTGCTCTAAGATGGTGCAAAATAGGGTGATCACTCAATTTTTTTTGCTTGGGATTTCTTATGGGTAAGCTCTTGAAACTGTTTTTTTTTATCCTTACCTATTATAGATACGCTATTGGAGATGCTCTTACCAGTTCAAACTGAAATGTTAAAAATACTTAAATTTGGAAAGGAGCTCGTACTCTAGTGTGGTAGACCGCGGGCTGTTGTGTCGGTCTATTGCAGGGATCGACATGCATGCCTTCTGGCGACAAGATAACTAGCTGTAGCAGAGGACGATTCCACGTGCTCCCGTTGACTGTTGTGTCTCTTGATTTGGCTCGTCCCGTCTCTATTAGGTGCAGCGATCGGTTACATGTTCAAACGTCCTACTGCAGAAATATACTGTACACAGGAAGCGTTTCCATTTATTTATCAGCGCACCTAAATCTGCGTACGGCTGGGCCTGGGAGAAGCATTTTATTTTGTTCCATATAAAAATGCGCGCGTACGTAATCACAGATTCACATCAGCTTAAGCTATCCCTGTTGATGTGGGGCTCACTGACTGACTTCGCTGTAGTAGTATTTATGTTTCTTTGCGAAATCGTCCTCCTGCCACGACGTTCTGTGTCTCCGTTTGCCGACGTGATGTTGCTATCCTAAGGCCAGCTCCAACGTCCCCGCACTCCGAAACGGAAATTGCGGTTTGATCCTGTCCTCTCGAACACAGGTCATGGTCCAATGCGCACCCGCAAATCACGAGGACAGCGCGACATGGTCCGCTTCGGCGTAAACCGGGCCCAAACCTGGAGCTGAAATGCGGTAGGACGGATACCGGCCTAGTACGACCGTGTCCTCTTCGACGGGTCCCACCTGGCGGTGTTCCAGAGGGAGGGACAGCGTCACTGTCCCCATACTCCACACTCCACTCCCGGTCAAACCCCAAAACCCTAGCCCCCTCCCCACCGACAAGCCCCTCTATCGCCGACCGCGATGACGAAGGGAAGCTAGAAGGGCTAGTTCCGGCCAGGCCGGAACGACCACGAGGCTGGCTCCTTCTCCGGCGGCGGCGGCCGTAATCGCCGCCATTCCGTCTCGAGGTCGCCGCCAGCGCGTGGCTCCTCCTCCTCCTCCTTCCGAGGCCCACCGACGCGCGCACCACCACGCCCGCGCTCCGAGCGGCATGTGTACGTCAGCCTCGAGCTCGCGCGCACGCTGGCCAAGGCTGGCATGTCGTGCCTATGGCTGGACGTGCACCTGTCGGCGGGCTGGCACCTCAATGGCGCCTGCGTGCCTGTGTCGGTCGTCCCCGGTGTCGGGCCCTGCTCGTCGCCGGGAGATCTAGCGCCGCCAGATCTGAGGTGGGACCCGGCCTACTCCGTGCACTCCGACCTCTGGGACCGGTGGTTCGAGGTGGAGCACGTGGGCCGTCGAGGCCCACCTCGAGAACCTCAACAACGACGAGGAGGACTACTGGGAGGAGTCCGACGAGGACTCCGATGTGGACGACGAGGGCGCGGACGAGGGCTACCACTTCCCAGCGCCGCATCCCAGACTGGTCGCGCTATAGGGGCGTCGGCACCGTCGATTCAGAGGTGTGGCCTCTAGGCCAGGTGGCGGTCAAGCTGGAGGAGGCGGAGCCAACGCAGGCCCGGCCGATGACGGAGTAGGAGGGGCTCCAGGCCGCCATCCTCGTGTCATAGCTGGAGGAGGAGAAGCGGTGGTACGGCATTGCCCAGGCCCTACACGAGTCCTGGATGGCCGAGCAGGCCCAGAGACCCCTTTGCCGCCCGCTCTCCCGGCACCTCCCACTCTGGCCATGCCTCCCGCTCTGGCCCAGAGCGGCGCCTGGCCGTCGTCCCAAGTCTTCATCGTCATTGACGACGACAACAAAAAGTAGGCGGCACGCAACAGTATGACCAGGCACCGACCCTGGCCTGTCGGTTCCCCTTCCATGCCACGGCACCCCAAAATATTGGGGTTTTTTTCTGTTGATATTTTGCGACCGGGCCAGGACCAGAAACTTTTTCTTGTAATATGTTTAATTATTTTTTGCCGCTCCTTTTTTCTGCACTTTTTTTTCTTTGCGGGCAGTGTTCGTTGGGGTCACAAGCCACCACTACAGGAAACGGTCACTACGCCGATGACCCTAAACCATCGACATAGGCCACTAAGCAATCGGCTGTCGTTGGCATAGTGCCATCGGTGTATCAACGCGTTGCCGCAGACGAAGCGACCATCGGCGTAGAGGGTTGTCATCGACATAGTCTGTGGATGTCCAGATGGCGCCGTCGGAGTTACGTCGCCGTCGGTAAAGACTAGGTGGGCCCCATTTGACCCTGTAACGACCGTTAGCGGCGGAAGCAACTACGCCGATAGTCAAACCGTCGGCCTAGCTAGACACGTGGGCAGGCCTGGGCGGGTGCTGGGGGAAGCTACGCTGATGGCTTAGCCGTCGGCCTAACTTTGCACGTGGTAGAACTTGGGCTGAACTACGGGGTGGGCCGACCTGGTAGTACGCGAGGGCGTAAGTTTTTCACGTACGCCGATAGCCATACCGTCGACACAAAACATGAGATTGGACCAAATGGTCATCACTGTGCCGTCGGTCGACATAGAGCCTGATAGGATTTTTTTTACATTTTGTTTTCCAGCTTTCCCTACACAACAAACTCACAACATATATATATCACAGCATGCATACATGATGGCTCTAAAATATAGCCATCCACGTTCATATTTAAACTGGATATTATTCATATTTTTGATAAAATATCTCTCTAAACTCTGTAACTAATGTCTAATATTCAAAGAGGTATGCAATTCTTTCTTTCTATTTTTTTCTGTGCAGATATTGTCGTTTGAAGATAGGAATCACTATATTAAAGTCAAAGATACAAGATTTCCAATAACCAGAAGAAAGCAGAAGCCGTGAAGCGGAGGCAGACGCTTTAACGACCAACTATACGACCGGAATAAAATTCCGGTCGTATAGTTCTGGTCGTATAGTTGGTGCCACCACCGCTAGGTCAAACAGAACAACTTTCATGAAGAGACCTCTATATAAAGAAGTCTCGGGCGACGAGAAAACAGGCCTGCCTCGCCCTCAAGTCTCTGCCCCAGATCATCAGCCACCTCCAGATCTCAAAACCCGTCTCCATCTCCATAGCCATATTCCACCACTTGTAATAGAAGATCTCTTCTTCGATTGACAATATTATAAGACTATTGCTATCAATCTTATGATTTCCATTACAATGTTTGTGATTGTTGATCTTATCTCTATGTGTGAGTAATTCTCCTTGGGCTAAGGGCTTCGGCCTAGCCATGTAGCGACTGCGCATGTTATTTATCATAGATGGAATCATGTATTAGTTTTTATGATATGATGATTATTGTATCATATATTTCCTCAATCTAAGGACTTGTCAGATACCCAAGACCCTGAGGGTTGAGCCAGGTATAGGGAGTATGAGTAAAAACTGATCTGCAGGTTGGGAACCCAAGTGATAGAAGGGGTAGTACGGCTGTATATGAGGGATTTACTTGGGATTAATGGTGACATCACTATGCATATCATTAGTTCTCTTTCTTCTATGGATGAGACTAGTAGGTTATTCTATAAGCGGTTGCAGAGGCAATAGCACTTATGGATACACTGCCCACATACAATTTATCTTGCTCTAATAATTACATGCATACTTTATCTTTATCTTTTATTCCCATCAGATGTTTTGTATAGCTACAGGTGAAACCGAACGCCCTAGACCCTCTCTCTCCATCATCGACAACATGGTCCGGTAAAAACACAAAAGGAATTCTAAAACTGCCGAATGTCCATTAAAGTGACTTCACTACGCATCCGCTTCTCAGGGATTCGATAACCTAGGTCTACTAGGCAAAAAAAGCTATACTACATCCGTAATCCGGATCGAAGTTATTAACCCTTTTTTTGGCACCGTTGCTAGGGAAGCAATAGCTACCCTGATGAGGTTAGTAGGAACCTTGCTGGTTTTAATTCTTGTTTTTAATTTTGTTAGTTTACTTTCAGTCTTTATTCGATAAACCAAAAAATTAGTTAGCCTTTAAATTCTTACTTTTACTATTATAATTCTCTATTTAAGAAAACCCAAAAACATAGGAAATATGGCTGAAAAGAAGCTTGGGGAGTTTGCTACTCCAACAATCATTATTTACGTACTCCTATTACTCAGCCATCAATTGCTGCTGATGACTATGAAATTAAGCCTCATTATTTATGTTTGGTTCAACAAAATCAATTTGGAGGCTCTGCTGTTGATGACGCAGGTATGCACTTGAATACTTTCACTGAAATATATGATATGATGCGTATAAAAGACGTTGACCCTAATGCGGTCAAATTGCGTTTATTTCCTTTCTTTCTTAAAGGAAGAGTAAAAGAATGGTTGCTATCTTTTCCTAGAAATACTATTACATTATGGGTGGAATGCACTTTTTTATTTATGACTAAATTTTTTCCACCTACAAAGACTATGCAACTCAGATCTAATATTACTGGTTTTAGACAGGAAGAGCGTGAGCCACTAGTGCTTGTATGGGAGAGGATGAAAGAATGCATGAGAAACTATCCTAGTCATGGGATGGAAGACTGGTTAATTCTCCATCTATTTTATAATGCTCTTAACCATGTGTCTAAGTTTATATTTGATATTGCAGCTAGAGGAACATTTATGGGTAAATATATTACCGAAGCAAAGCAGCTGCCAGACAATATGCAAGACAACCATGCCCAATGGCATTTGGATAGATCAAACACGAAGAAGGTGAAATCCGTCTCACCACAAGAAAATGAAGAACTCAATGTTAAGTTAGATGAGCTCAGACTAGCCATGAAAGGTAAGAACACCCAGGTAAGAGCTATCCTAGAAACAAATATTGAAGAGATAGACTTCATAGCTCATAATGATTATAATCCTGCTTGAAAGAAGAATTATAATCCTAATTTTCAGAAACACTATTCTAGTCCTGCAGGTAATTCTAATAATAATATGGGAACTAGTAATGGTAGTCTCCAAGAAATATTTAAGTCTTTTATAGACTCATAAAATGAACAAAACAACATTCTTGTTAAAATAACGGAGAACCATGATGCTATGCTTAGTAAGTTGTCTAACCAAGCTGTAAGTTTGAGAAATGATTTGCAGGCCCTCCAAGAAAGAACAAGAATCGTTAAGGCACATCTAGGTAAGATAACCGAGAGTCAAACTCTCATTCTAGCCAAGTTTGCAGGTAAAGCTGAGCCCAATCATGTTGAAGACCTCTAGATGATGAGAATCCAAGAGAAGGAGCCTGAAAAACTTGATTATAACAATGCTCCTTCACCAAGTTATATCGTTGAAGATCTCGTAAAACGGATCAACGTTAAGATTCCGGTAAATGAAGGTAATGAGGAAGCTATGTACCAACACTTTGTTAATCAGGTAGCAATAAAGGTACGTGAGCTTGAGAAAGAATATAAGCAAATTGCTAAAAAATTACCTGTGGAGCTTGATGACATATTTGAGCCTACTATTAAGATTAAAATTGTAACCAATGAGATAGCTACACTTTGTGATCTAGGTGCAAGCGTCTCAATAATTCCAAAGAGTCTTTTTAACAAGTTAAATCTTGGCTCTTTTGAGATCACCGAGTTAAAATTGCATCTAGTAGATTCTACCTACAAACAAGCTGTAGGAATTAAGGAGAATATTTTAGTATAGATTAAAGGTTGTCCCGCTCTTATTGATTTTGTTATTGTTGACAGCCTGAAGATGCTACTGCTCCTATTATACTAGGCCGTCCTTTCTTAAGAACTATTAAGGCTTTGATTAAGCTACATGAAGGGAACGTGAAACTCCAATTGCCTGTGTGGGATCCTTTTGTTATTCATTTTCCCAGGAAGAAGAAAGCGAAGCATGATGAAAAGGAGGCCATCACTTTGAATGCCAACTATTTTCGAGTGGATGTTCCACTCATATGGTCTAAGTGATCAACATTAAGGTTAAGCTATTAACCATAAAAGAGCGCTTCATGGGAGGCAACCCATGTGAAATAAATGTTTGACTAAAGTTTGTAAGTTTTAGTTTAAGTTTATGTTCAATAAAGAGTGCTAGAAAACTCCAATTGAGGAGAAGAAGTTCGGTAGTACTAAAAATCCTGCTTTTTTCATGTTGTTGTTGGTCAACAATATTTACTGTCAATTTTCTATCAAAAACAAGGTATATCACTAAGTTACAGGATAAAAAATAATTTTCGAAGGAACATAATTTTTTTGATGCATACAGAGAGTTTAACGACCAACTATACGGCAGGAATAAAAATTCCGGTCGTATAGTTCCAGTCGTATAGATATCTTTTCCATCGATAATTCTTATTACATATGTACTGACAGTTTAACGATCAACTGTACGGCGGGAATAAAAATTCTGGTCGTATAGTTCCGGTCGTATAGATATCGGTTCTTCCATACAAATTCTTTTCCAATGTATTGACGGTTTAACGACCAACTATACGGCGGGAATAAAAATTCCGGCTGTATAGTTCCGGTCGTATAGATATTGATGCCTTTATATAATTTCTTTTCCTAGGTACAGATGGTTTGACGACCAACTATACGGCGGGAACATATTGTTCTGGCCGTATAGCTACGCCGTCAGGTGGAAACCCTAAAATTTTGACAGCAGGCCAACTATACGGTGGGAACGCATTATTTCAGCCGTATAGTTGCGCCCGTATAGTTGCGTCTGACCATAAAATCATACGGAAAGGTACCTCTAACTCCAAAACTTCAATCTTTTTTCTCTCTTCAACCTCCAAACTCTCTCAAAACCTTTTTCCTCGTATACAAGTGATCTACGGTATGTTTCTCCTCCGATCCTCCAATTAATTTTTGTAAATTCATCTTCAATCTATTGTCATTATCAATCTAGGGTGAGACCTACTATGAACTAATTGCCATGATTCTCTTTCCTAGATTATTATTTTGAGAGGATTCTTTAGTGTGCTATGATGAGGAATATGTTGTAATTACTGTTATTGGATCAAAAAGTTTTATTTTTGTCTTTCTTCAATGTTTTAGATGATGAACACAAAGAGCTAGACTCGTGCTCATGCCACCGCTAGCGCTTCTCGGGCTGTCGCTCAAGAACGCATGGGTATACAGTTCAGAAATGAGCTCCAACGTGATCGCTTCAACAAGATCAAAAACCGCGAAGTGAAGGCCACCAAGTGGGCTTGTCCCATTATATTGAACCAACTCGGTATTTCTGATGACTTCAATTTACTTTACAATAGAGCTGGCCTGCAAAACTTTGTGTACAATGATGTGCCTACTTATCACCGCTTAACTATTGAATTCATAAGTTCGTTGCAAAGCACCGTTAAACTATGGCAAGGAGAGCTTTCTGACTTATGAACAACAACTATACTTTAAGATTAGATGAATGATGGACATGTTTTAATTTGCCAAACAATGATAATAATGCCTTACATGCACTGGCTTAGAACCTTCCCCTGAACAATATTATAATGGAATGAGTTTCACTACTAGAGTGAGCAAGGGGAATAATATTCAACATCATGCAATTCGCTATTTGTTCTATATTATTGCTAACACCTTGAAGGCTTGTAATGAGTTCACGAGACTCAACAAGGAGGACATCTTAGTCCTCGCGAAGGCTTCTTACATCAACTGTGGCTTGTCACTCAACTTGGGCGCCATCCTTGTGCGCTACCTGGAGCACCAATCCTCCCAAAGCCAAGGACCAATCAAAGGTGGAGACGTCATCACCGTGCTTGCCACCGCCCTATGCATCGACCTAGGTGAGTTGCAACCCGTGCTAGGTGAGCGATGTGTTGGTTTCTCTACTTTAAAAGCTTGTGGAATACTCACTAGGAGAGGTGGTGTTTATTACCTGCATATTGCTGGAGTTAGGCGTCTCTACCCAGCTCCTATGCCTAATGGTTTTTTCTCTATCGAGGAAGGACGTTTGCTATATGACTTGCAGGTTGAGCAACACCAACCCGAGGAGGAGGTTCCGGAGGAGGATGAGGACCAAGAAGAGGAGCAAGAAGGTCCTTATTAAGAGGAGGAGCCACAAACCCAGTTCGCTACATACCAAGACTTCCAAGAACTTGGAGGAATTATGGAGAGGATGCATAGTCTCTCTTTGAACCTCCGAGGAACAACTAGTAACCTCTCAACTCAATTTGCGAACTGGAGTAATGATCTTTTCCTGCCACCACAATGATTTGAAGGGCTTGCAAAAGCCTAAGCTTGGGTAAGTTTCCTCATGTATCTTTATTTGGCGTTCATTTGCTTTTATTTATTTCGAGGTTGTGTTTTTAATTTGAGTTTATAAGCACTCGTGTTGGTTTCCCCAACACTTTATTTTTAGTTCTTTCTATTTGCTTTCGAGATTTTCTAGCCGAGCTTTGCCGCTAATTTTTCTATTCTTTAAACTCCCTCTCTTAAAAACCACAAAAATATTTCTCCATTTTTCCTTACTTTCCATCTTTCTTTTCTTTCCGACTCGAGGTTTTCATGTATTTGCAGGAGAGTGATCAACTTCGAGTTTCCAAGAAGCAAATAAAAAAAGGGAAGATAGAAGTGGAACCAAACATAAGAGGTATGCCTTATGACTCCCCACTTTTGAAGTTTGAGAAACCCATGCTAGTTAGTAGTAAATGTTGAGATGTTATATTGGTGGAGTGAGTCTTTTAATTATAGTAAGATTTTCGTTTGCATGGGTATTTAGTTGGATACATTTTGTTCCAGCTCTCGTAATTAACCAAGTCTTGCCTAAAAATTGCTAAACAATTGTAATAAGAAAAGTCTCATAATTGAAGGCTTGGGTGTTGTAGTGTTTAGTCTTGAAGGCTTATTTCTAGAGACACTCAACACTACTGAAAATATTGATTGACTTGATAGCTCTCTTTAAAAGTATTTGTTCTATTGAATTAATCTTTAGCGGTTTTTGTGAGCATGCCAAAGTTTTACTTGTTAATCATAAGAATGATATATCTTTACACGTGTCAAACTTCATGGGATGCCAACAACTCTGCTGGCCTACGAACGATCTTCATGGAGGAAACTCCTAGATTTCGGCTATGAGTTGATTAAACACATGTAGCAGCAATGCTATAGTGGGTAAGATTCTTGGCACTCCCGGATAGCTATAATCATGATGGAATCACTCATCTGGCTGTTATAAGTAATTATTGTGCAAAAGGTACAAAAACCTTAGTGATGCCATGAGTGTCCATCACAGCCCGATAAACTAATAAAAATATTTGGCATGCTCTCAATTACTTAAGAACTGAAATTCTTGAAGGACAATGAATAGAAAAGTAGTCCTTGAAAAGTCTTGATTTATTGATGTGGGAGAATTGACATACTCTAGTACATATGCTTTTCATGACAACTCTCACACTCTCAATTTACCTGATTATACTTTATTATTCAAAGGTAAGCCTATGAGTTGATTACATGACATGGAATAAAGTTTACTCATTTGAATCATCCATGTTAGCAATAATTTTGCTGCGCTATAAGGATGCATAAAACCCATATGATATGCTTGCCATTACTCTATCGATGTTGAAGTTTTTCAGATTTATGAAGTGGAGGAAACATGAGACTACCAATCATGAGTAAGATCACCATCTCGTTATATCAGTTTAAATGCTGAGTTCCTTTTTGATTTTGATTTTCTTGCTCGGGGACGATCAAGTTTAAGCTTAGGGAGGTTGATGGATCTGAAATATAGCCATCCACGTCCATATTTAAACTGGATATTATTCATATTTTTGATTAAATATCTCTCTAAACCCTGCCACTAATTCTTAATATTCAAAGGGGTATGCAATCCTTTCTTTCTAATTTTTCCTGCACAGATAATGTCGTTTGAAGATGAAAATCACTACATTAAAGTCAAAGATACGAGATTTCCAACAACCAGAAGAAACCAGGAGCCGTGAAGCGGAGGCAGACGCTTTAACGACCAACTATACGACCGAAATAAAACTCCGGCCGCATAGTTTCGGTCGTATAGTTGGCGCCGCCATCACTAGGTCAAACAGAATAACTTTTGTGAAGGGACCCCTATATAAAGAAGCCCCGGGCGATAAGAAAATAGGCCTGCCTCACCCTCAAGTCTCTGCCCCAGATCATCAGCCGCCTCCAGATATCAAAACCCTTCTCCATCTCCATAGCCATATTCCACCACTTGTAATAGTAGATCACTTCTTTGATTGGCGATATTGTGAAACTATTGCTATCAATCTTATGATTTCCAGTACAATGTTTGTGATTGTTGATCTCATCTCTATGTTTGAGTAATTCTTCTTGGGCTAAAGGCTTCGGCCTAGCCATGTAGTGATTGTGCATGTTATTTATCATAGATGGGATCATGTATTAGTTTGTATGACATGATAATTATTATATCCTCTCTTGCCTCAATCTAAGGACTTGTCAGGTACCCAAGACCCCGAGGGTTGAGCCAGGTATAGGGAGTATGAGTAATGACTGATCTGCAGGTTGGGAACCCCAGTGACCGAAGGGGGAGTACGGTTGTATGTGAGGGATTTACTTGAGGTTAACGGTGAAATCACTATGCATATCATTAGTTCTCTTTCTTCTATGGATGAGACTAGTAGGTTATTGCTATAAGCGGTTGCGGAGGCAATAGCAATCCACATATAATTTATCTTTCTCTAACAATTACATGCATACTTTATCTTTATCTTTTATTCCCATCAGATGTTTTGGACAGCTATAGGTGAAACCGAACGCCCTAGGCCCCCTCTCTCCATCATCGACAACAACAAAAAGACGCAAACTCTTGGTTCGGTAAAAACACAAAAGGAATTCTAAAAATCCCAAAGGTCCATTAAAGTAACTTTATTACGCATCTGCTTCCCGAGGATTCGATAACCTACGTCTACTAGGAAAAAACAAGCTATACTACATCTGTAATCCGGATCGAAGGTATAAATACACAGTACATATATTATGCATACATGATACATATATATCATCCAAAAGAATGCCATCAAGTGCGTACACAATACATATATAGTATCATCATCATACATACATATGATGGCCAGACATGTAGCCCTAGAACTCTACATGCATCTCTAACGGTCTAAAGAGCACGATAACCCAAGATCTCCCCGCGTAAAGTCAGACGTCCTACGTCTAGGTCCCAGACAATCACCAATGGAAGGAGGGCTAGGTGTGGCACGAGGAGAAACACTAGGAGAATGGTCACCGATATATAGTGGTGTGATCTCGTGTGACGAACCCGACGTGGGAGAAGCATGACCAAAGTGTTGGTTCCCGAAACATCCCGTTTCCTAGATGTTTGAGCAAGAGTTAGCAACATGTAAGACACGTTGACCTAGAGAGTAGTAGGTAACAAGTGGTCAGGCAGAAGATCTTACCGGGGTCCCTGTGTAGTAGGTGCGAACGAACGAATTCTTCCTTCGATGGCATCACTAGGAACAGCCCCGGCCTAGGTACTTGTTCTGGTAACCGTGCTGAATCCCGCTCTCCAGTGGCCATAAACTGACTGAACGACTTCAAGATGGTTTAGATGTCAGGCGTTATAGAAATAAAGGTTCAAACTATCTATCTAGGGGGAGTGGGACTTACCTCATTCACGGTTTCTTGGTACACCTCGTATGCATCATTCTTCTGATGCCACTCCTGAATGACCACCTTATATTCTCCTTAATTATTAGCTTGTCATATTCCTTTTCAAATTATATTTTGAAGATGAACCAATTTTTTTTGGGTGTAATCCGTGAACCATCTCATGAAAAATCACCACCCCATCGAGTACGTCTGTACCTAGGATCATTCTCCGAGTCGGTCGAACCACACAGTCTGCTGAATTGAGCCTAATAGTAGTGGTTGTATTGTGTATTTTGAAGCTGATGTTAAGAAAATGGGTCGTTCTATTTTTTCGACAAAGAGAATATATTAATATCACGAAGATATCAAGTATACCTAGCCTCTGCAACAACGTATTATTCTAAAAGACATTACAGGTGCACATAACTCTACAACAAAGAGGAGAAAAACAAAAACAAAAGATCCTGCTACAGTGATCAATTCCTGGTAGCTGCAACACAAACCACCATCAAGACAACACCCGAAGTCTAAATTCTCCAAAAATGACGTCTCCAAGAAGAAAACAATGCACAACGCCGTTGCTACCCGATCATAGATTTTAGGTTTTCACCTCGAAGAAAGTCTTTACTCTCAAGACAATGCCTTCAACAAACCCATTGCGAGACATAACCAATTAAGGTTAGACCTTAGATTTTGACTTTGAAAGATAAGACTCTGTACTCCTCATCGCCAAGTCACGTATCACCAAGCAAAGTCACGAATCACAACCAATTAAGGTTAGATCTTAGGTTTTCGCTGATACTGATGCTACAAGTCATGAATCACCAAGCAAAATCCTCGTCGCCTCAAAAACTCGGTCCGCCAGTATTAGACCTCAGCCACCATAAAATTCTCTGCCAATATACGCACCATGGAAATCAACGCAGCGAAATGTCCCATAATATAAACAGACAACAAAACTTCACGCCACGTTCTCCCGAAACCGCACTAGCTGAAATAGGGGTGCACACGGCCGAGAAAACGGATAGTTCTATGTTGTTGGGTCCATTCTGCGTTCACCATATGACATTTCTTCTAATTGTAAGTGTTGTGCGGCAACATTATTGTCCTATGATGATTCATTCTTCCGAACACACACACTTTGGGATGCTTCAATGAACGAAGCATACATAAAGGGGCGCTGCTGACGCGTGTGTACGTACACGTACATGATATTTTTTGTAAGGATTCTAAAGCAATGTATGTTTTGCTCTCCCCATGTCACTCTCAGTATGGTTGACTAATGTTCATATAGGACCACGAGTTGCAAAATGTTAGACGGATGTCCGGCGATTTCAGAGGTGATTCCGGAATTTCCGGAGGCGATTCTACTCGCCGGCCTGGAGGCGATCGAGGTTCGCCGGAGAGGGTCAAGTTCTGGGCATTGTCCTCCGACGGCAAGGATGAGGCGGAAGAGCTCACTTCTGAGGCTAGGACGGACTCCACTGACATTTTTTGGTGGATGTCGTTCGACGAAGCTGGATCGGAAGGTGTGGCACCATCCGCAAGGGTGGCGAAACATCTGGAATGGCGGCGACAGCAGAGACTCGCGGCATTAGAGCTGTGGGTTTCGCCATCGACGAAGGTACATTCGTATTCGGAAGATCATAGCAGAAGTGCTTCTGCTAAACCTGATTATCGTTCGGCAAGATCACTAAGGAGACCACCGCTAGAACCCTCTGTGTATCACACTTTAACTCCGACAATGATGATGGTTTGCCGGAGACGACAGAGGAAGGTCGCTAGTTCGCCATCTTCCTCGTCATCCACGGCGAGATATGTCGATCCGAGTTTTCCACAAGCTTTGAATTTTCGGTCTTTGGGCCCTAAACGGGCGTGGACGGGAGCTGGTTTGGTTGGCCCACTGCATGCGCAGGCTCGAGTTAACAACATCACGTACCATCGCTTCGGTTCAACATACTCTGAGTCAGGTCCAATACCTAGCTCGCGAAGCGAGGTATAGATACCTAGCGACGAGAATTTCGGCACTATCATCTCTTTAAGACACCGTGTCCTCTCTCCGTCGCCCAAAACCCTAATCGGGAGGCGTCCGGAGATGAACCATGGTGGCGGCAGTGGCGGAGGTCCGGGATGGGGGAACGACTCTGGAGGTGGGCAAGGCTACTTCAATAACAACTTCAATCAGCCTCACCCTGGTCGAGGCCGTGTGAATTTTTTCCACGGCGAAAACAATGGTACAGGCAATAGATTTGAGGGCAATCAATCTAGTGGCTACTCGGGACAAAACAACTTCCGTGGTGGTGATACTGGTGGCTTTCATGGCGGATCTAGTTTTCCTCATGAGAACACAAACAACCATGGCGATTTTGGGTACCAGAACAGGCAGAGGTATGAGTTCCGGGCTTCCCGCGGAGGAGGGCAAGCATGTAATAGTGGTAGGAGTACCTGTCACGGCAACTTTGGGATGAATAATAACAGAAACTTCTCTGGCAGTAATATTGGGTCTACCCACGGCAATACTTCGCAAGGATCGCTTGATCAGCACATTCTCAAGCAGGTGGTGGATGCCGTGGCGACGACGACTCAGAGTGGAGTCATTGCTCTACCACATGTGAACCAGTCGGGGTCAGGGAGTGTGAATGTTGCAGGTGCTGCGGATATGGGTGGTGGTGGGTAGACCGTCTCTGCCGCGACATAGAATTTGCCAGGTGCGGCCTCGAGGCAGCCTGCCGCAGCGCCTAGGCAGCCTTCCACGAGTGTTTCCGCTGCCACGGCAGCGCCGACTAATGTTGCTTCTCAGGAAAAGCAAAAGGCAATTGATATGGAGGTCGATGGTAATGGGCCTGCAAAAAAGCCGAAGAGGAATGACAAGTTGCATTGTTTCAGATGCAATGAGGCGGGACACTTTGATACGTTGGAAACGTATCTATAATTTTTGATATTCCATGCTTGTTTTATATCTACTTTCTTATTTTTTGTCCACACTTTGGAGTATTTTTATACACTTTATGGAACTAACCTATTAACAAGATGCCACAGTACCAGTTGCCTGTTTTCTTCTATTTTTGGTTCCAGAAAATCCAGAAAATGAATATTCTCAGAATTGGATGGGACAAAATCCAAAGTCAATATTTTACCGGAAGACACATGGAGTCCGAAGGAGAGACGAATGGGGGCCACAGGGCGGCCACACCCCCCTTGGCGCGGGCAGCCCTAGGCCGCGTCAGGGCATGGTGTGGGCCCCCTGGCCGGCCACCGACCTTGCCTCTTCGCCTATAAGAAGCCTCCCGATGCATAAACCCTAAATCGTCCAGCCTCCAGCCATGAAAAGTTCCGCAGCGCCGTCGCCACCAAAGGGGAGATTCGGGGGACAGAAAGTCTCTGTTCCGGCACCCTGCCGGGACAGAGAAGTGCTCTCGGAGCCATCTCCATCGATCTCCACCACCATCTCCATCGCGATTGTTGATTCCCATGATGATGAGGGAGTAGTTCTTCCTCGAGGCTAAGGATTCTACCGGTAGCTATGTGTTCATCTCTCTCTCTATGTATGATCATATTGTGATCATGAGCTTTATAATCAAGTAGATATACCTTGCTACTCAAGTGCTTTAATAGATCTCTGCTCTCCCCATGTGCGTGAAAGTGACAACGTGCACACCATGGTGGCACTTAGGCTAGAGATTACAAATACTTGTTATGAGTTATATTTGGAGTTATATGTTTCTATGAAATTGTGGTGTTTGTTGGAACCATCGCTCAAGGTGACAGTGTGGAGTTATCTAGATGGGGAAAGCGAACTTTGAGGAGTGCTGTTATAGCCCTACCATGGATTAGAGTGTCCAACCGAAGAGTAGTTTAGAGTAGTATCATGAAGAGAAGATATTTATATGAGAGTGTTCACTAGTGAAAGTATGATCCCTAGGCCTTGTTTTTAAGCATTGAAACACCGTTTGCAACTAGATCTATTACATGTTTGCTTGCTTCCATCTTTATTTCAGATTTCCTTTAGTTTCTTCCCACGTCAACCACACGCCATCACACTTTCATGAGGATTGCAAAGTGATTGTCTACGACAACTGTGAATCCCCACAACACATTACTTCTTCATGTCCATTGTTGCTTTCTCCCAAGCCTTCCATGGTGCTCCATAGACTGGGGAACGAAAAACTTACATTTTTGGAATTACCTACAACTGAGTCCTATAGACCGAGAGTTGAGAATTCAAGAGTTGGCAAGGTTCTATTTGAAGGTAGCTCCTTGACTGTGGCACAGGTGATTGAGATCTTAAAGGGGCTGGTTCTTTCACCAAATTACATGTGGGAGGTTATTGAATTCCAACCCATGGTATTCAAGGTGAAATTCCCTACCAAAGACGAGGTTCAACGGATGAAATCACTCAAGCAATACCAAATTCTTGACACCCCTATTTATCTAAAGTTTGATGAGTGGGTCGTGGTTGATGAGCCAGTGTTCTTACTGCCAGAGGTGATTGTTTAGATTAATGGTGTGCCCAAAGATGTTAGAGGAGATTTCTTATCTGTATGGGGACTTGGGTCTCTTTTGGGCAAAACCAAGAGTGTGGATATGCCATTCACTAGACAAAAGGGCATCATTAGGGTTGTGTTTTTTTGTTGACCCTGAATTCATCCCACCATATCTTGATATTTGGATACAAAGAGGATTCTTCAAGCTCAAATTTCTGGTGGAGAGATCATCTACTTTGTCGAGTGTTGAGGGATTAACATTACCACATACTAGTAAGGATGGGGATGATGATGCAAACAAAGGGAACAAGGATGGTACTAGTAAGATGGATGAGGATACAAATTTAGATCGTGCTAATAAGAAAGATAATGATGCACCGAAGGAAGGGGAGGTCACTCAGTACCCGGAGGAATCCAAATGGCAGAGTTGTCACTAACTATTTCAGATTTCCTTTAGTTTCTTCCCACGTCAACCACACGCCATCAAAGCTATTTTCTGGCGCCGTTGTCGGGGATGTAAGGTAAAAGGTACTCACATCCTCCAGTGTGAGTGCTCGAAGTTATTTCCTTTAGATTCTAAAATTTTGTCTTTTTGTTTCTTGTTTTCACTAGTTAGGCTTAATGGAAAATAGCAAAAAAATTAGAGAGCTTTATAGTATTTATCTTGAGTTAGGACATGAAGTGTTTGAATAGAAAATTAAAAAACCTGTGGAACTTTATTTGCATTCTAATAGCAATGTTATTAGTATGAATTATTTGAACGCCATTATTGCTAATGCTATGGAAAAGTCTAAGCTTGGGGAAACTGGTTTTGATGAGTATGATATTTTTAGTGCCCCAAGCATGGAGGAGAAAATTTACTTGGATGATACTATGCCTCCAATATATGATGATTACAATGATGAATATGATATTTTGAGTCCACCTACTATTGAGGAGAAAATTAATTATGATTATAATATGCCTCCTATATTTGATGATTATGGTGATGAGAATAATAATGATAGCTATTTTGTTGAATTTGCTCCCACTATGATTAAAAAGAATGACTATGCTTATAGGGAGAGTAATAATTATTATATGAATGTGGCTCATGATAAGAATGTTTCATGTGATAGTTATATTGTTAATTTTATTCATGATGCTACTGAAAGTTATTATGAGAGAGGGAAACATGGTTTTATGCATCTCAATAATATTAAGTTTCCCCTCTTTATGTTGAAAGTCTTGAAGTTGCACTTGTTTTGCTTTAGTATGCTTGTTGCTTTGTGCTTTCATGACTTGTTTCTTTACAAGATGATGACCCACAAGTATAGGGGGTGTATTGCAGTATTTTCGATAAGTAAGAGTGTCGAACCCAACGAGGAGCAGAAGGTGCTGGCTAGTGGTATGGATCAGAAATTCTCTGCAAATACTTAGCAAACGAATTTTTAGGGGTTTTCGATAAAGCAAGTAAACAAAGTACGAGTAAATAAAAGACAGTAGGAATAAATGCAGCAAGTGGCCCAATCCTTTATGCAGCAAAGGACAAGCCGGTTGTATTACTTAAGATGACCAAACGTTCTCGAGGACACATGGGAAGACTGTCAAGTGCTTTCGCTTCATATAGCTGATTAATCTTCTCTAGGTTGCTAAGTGTTGTGTGGGTGAACCTGTGCTAATGTACCGCCCCATCCAAGACTAATACATACTTGTGATTAAACCCCTTGCAAACATTCGTAAGTACAAGAAAGTATTTAAGGTAGAAACCTAACCACAGCTTTAAACTCTAAGACCCTTACGTCCCTTGTGCAATGGTTTCCTAACAGGGGTTCAGGTTTCTGTCACTCCGGCAACCCCTACGATTAGTAGCCAAATACACAATGCATTCCCCTAGGCCCATATAGGTGAAGTGTCATGTAGTCGACGTTCACATGACACCACTAGAAGAAGTACACCACAACTTAAATAACAATCTATTGAATCTTTCTCAACACAACTCCACTACTAACAACAAGACTTCTCCCATGTCCTCAAGAACAAAACGAACTACTCACAAGACATCATATGGATCATGATCAGAGATGGAATAATGATGTATAACAATCTGAACATAAACAATAATTCAATGGTTCACTCAATAGCATCAACTACAAAGAGTAATCAACACCGGGAAAGTTTCCCCTATGAACTATGCAAGATTCAACGCAATTGTTACAGCAATATGGAGATGGTGATGATGGTGCTGATGGTGATGATGATGATGATCCCGATGAAGTCTAGCTTGATGGTGGTGTTGATGGCGACGATCTCCCCTCTCCGGGAAGGAATTCCCCCTGGCAGACATCTGTCTGCGGGAGAGATCTTTCTCTCTCGGTGTTTTCCGCCCCGCAGAGGCGGCGGAATCTTTATGTGGTCGCCCCCCGAGTCTTAGGGTTTCGGGAGGATGATATAAGCCAAAGGGGAGAGGCTGGAGTGGGCTGATGATACGGAAGAATCCCCATATCAAAATGACAAGGCAAGCAGACAACAAGTATCTCAGGATTCTTCTTATTTACCATGGGAATATGGTGCTTTTTTCTCTCTTTCCTCTTTTCATAATATCTCCCTTTTTTTCTTTTTTCTCAATCTCTATCTCTTTTTTTTATAAGAGGAATGCTTCATAGATACTCGTTATGGTTACGCTGCAGGTTTCCACCATGTCAGCATGGATTAGACCAGCAGCCCAAGCGTTTCTCTAACACACATGCATAACTCCATGGACTTACAAGCTCCCCTTTCTTTTCACACCGACGACATCCATAGACAAAAGAACATGATATCAACTTGGTACAAAGTACCAGTGCAATGTTGAAAGCGTTCCACATGACAGCATGGTTCTGCTAATTCGCAACTTACAAAGCGCAAGCATATACACAGCATAGGTGAGCACAATGGTTCAAGTTTATTAAATGCAAGAAAGTAAAGTGTGCCATCAAGTTCGTGAGAGCTTTAATCACTAATTTTCACATAACAAGTTTAATTTGGGAGGTAGATAAAACAAGAATTTACTTGGAATAGCAATAATGATACTAGGTAGGTATGGTGGACACAAATGGCAAAGGTTTTGGTTTTAAGGAGGTGGATGCACGAGAAGAATTCCCTCTCAGTACAGGTTTTTGGCTAGCAAGGCTGGGTAGCAAGTACAAGAGTTGAAGGAAACAGCCAAACATACAAATGATAAAGACAAACATGCAATCTTCCTTGGAAGCACAAAAGATCTTAACTAGAGAATACTAGACTTATGGGCAAATCAAGAAAGAAAGATGATGAAATTATTTTTCTTTAGAGTACTTCTATCTTTTTCTTTTCAACTCTCAAAAAGGTGTTGCTACTGACCGATCTAGGTTTGCCAAAACCAATTAAATTAACTCAATGATCCCAAAGTGATACCAATACTAACAACAAGATCAATCATATAAGCACGAATTGAAAACTAATATAAGCTATGCAAAAGAGTGAATGATAGAACTTCTCATTAATATTCCATAACGGAAACTCACACCAAGGGATACATATCTAACGAGAGAGGGGACACTTCCATAATGCAAACCATACTACATAATAACTCCTCTATTCATGATATGACTCTACTAATAAGGTAAAAAGATAGAAGATAGTGATGTGATACCGCGGCACTCCCCCAAGCTTGGAAAAAACCAAGGGGATGCCAAACCTGATGACGAATTACTCCTTAGGTGGTGGTGGTATCCTCTCGATGAGCTCTCTGATCAGTTTCCCCAAGTCCTCAATCTCGAAGGTGAGAGTACGAATCAACTCCGAGTTGTGCCCAATACGGCTCGTGACCATTTCAGATCATGGATCCTAGCTCTCATGATTCTTTTTCCGATCTTCCTCGTTGAAGTCTTCTTTTCCTGCATGGTTATGGATGAAGGTATGGAAGGGATCCTTGATGTGTGGAGGAAGTGACCTTGGAGCCAATCTGTGACAGGGAACTTTCCCCCCAGTCTGTATCCGTGCCGTCCTTCTGACCCTAGCAGGTTTCACCACTCCAATGCTTGCAATGGTAGTGCCGATGTGCGAACATTGGCCTTGCTCCTCTTCACCTTCACTCTTGATCTCCTTCTCCTTCCCGGGGTCTTGGGGGTCTTCCTCCATAGGCTCCTTCCCTTTATCCTTGGCAGACACCATTGTGCTTCTAAACTTTCAAAGAGTATGTCTTGGCAGAAACAGATCAAAACAAAAAACACGACGAAAACACAATATACGAACCTCGGAAGATCCGGGGGGTTATATATTACGAAGTTTCATATCAAAAGTAAGGTACTGGGAGAAAACGAGTCGGAGGCGGAGTCCTGGGTGGACTCACCACCTGGTGGCGCGGCCAAGGGAGGGCCCACGCCACAGGGCGGTGTGAGCCACCCTGGCTCCGTTTCCGTCTCTTTTTCGCTTTGTATCTTCCCTTACTGACTGAAAACTGCAAAATTATAGTTGGATTGTATTTTCGTGGAACTTTTCTTACCAGAACTGTTACCTAGTTGGAAACAGACTCTGCAGGTCTCTGAATTTGGTCCTCAATGAATTTCTTCGGAGTTATAACTTGAAAGGCATCAATATCTTCATCTTCATACGCTTATTACTTGAGTCATAAAACCCTTCTCTTTCTTATTACACCATTATCTCCACTTCCTGGAAATTTCTTTCACACAAAACTTCACACATTTCTTATTAGCAACATTAGTATAAGTGAAGTGATAGAAGCTTTTGAGTCCTACTTCAACTGAAAACCAGCAAAACATAGGCTACTGTAGCAACTCCTTCCGAAAACACAAAAAGAATTCAAAAAGGAAATCGAATAAAGAAGCAAATGCAAGAGTGGCTAAATCTGTCAAAACAGACCAGCATGTAAAGATCATTTTTTTCGAAACTCTTATGTTGCTCAAATAAAAAAGTGCAAAACTAAAGAAAGTTAAATAACAACCTGGGGCAGAAGCACAAAAAATTACAGCTCAATCCGACATACAGAGATCTCTCATGAATTTTTACGGTGAAGCACAAAATTCTGTTTCGGGACAGCAACTTCCCCAAATCTTACTTCTCTCTCATTAGAGGTTGATCTTGACACAAAAACCAAACAAAATGGATAAGGAGCGGTTATTACCGAAGTAATAACTTCCAAGACTCAAAGAAACAAAAACAAACTAAAAGCAAAAACAAATTGGGTTGTCTCCCATAAAGCTCTTTCTCTATAGCCATTAAGATGGGCATGATAATTTTGAAGAAGCTCTCATAGGGATATGAATTGAAGTGAAAGAGAGCATTAAGAAGCAACAACACACACGCATTTAAGTCTAACCCACTTCCTATGCAAGAAAAATTTGTAAACAAACAAGTTATTGAAACCAGAGGCTTCTTGCATAAGAAGGCAAAACAAGTGCAACATAAAAACTTTCAGCATAAAACGAGGAAACTTGATATTATTGAGATACATAAGAACACTTTTCCCTCTCTCAAAGTAACTTTCAGTATCATGCATAAACTTAACAATATAGCTATCACAAGGACCATCATATCAATGATCACTTATTCTAACAGAAAACACGGGAATACTAGCTCTCATAACACTACTTTGTGAAACAATATTAGAGGTATCCTTACAAAGGATCGGGTGTCCCTCTTTTTCATACTTGGTGACAAAGTCTTTCACATTTGCTATTATAGGTTCATCAACCATTTGTTTATCAGGTTCAATAGCTTTATTCATACTTTCATTAACCATACTAGCTATCATAGAATGTTCCTTCATCCTAA
The DNA here is from genome assembly GCA_023614405.1 of Avena insularis. Taxonomy (NCBI): domain Eukaryota; kingdom Viridiplantae; phylum Streptophyta; class Magnoliopsida; order Poales; family Poaceae; genus Avena; species Avena insularis. The sequence continues at coordinate 477,789,207 of CM042686.1, read as the reverse complement.
CTGGAAAAGGTATTTTCCCAATATAAGGTTCAGGTAAAACATGATTAGAAGTATAAACTTCAGTATTTCTTGAAGGAACACTCTTAACAATATCTTTATAAGGTTCATGATACTTATCCCACTTCTTTTTAGGCACTTCAATATAGGAAGCAAAAGCCTTAAAATAAGAAGCAATAGCTTGAGAGTCTAGACCATAAGCATTTTTAATATTTTGAAAGTCATCAGTTCCCATAAAAGATTCAATGCATTCATAATCATAATTTATACCTGACTTTCTACCTTTGTCATTCTCCCAAGCTTCAGCATTGTCTTGAATACGGTCCAGAAGATCCCATTTAGCTTCTTCTTCCATTCGAGTGAATGATCCAGCACAAGAAGCATCCAATAAATCCTTGTCATGTAGAGGGAGCCTTGCATAAAAGTTGTTGATAATAATATTGTTGGGGAGCTCATGAATGGGACATTTGAGCATTAGTAACTTCAGTCTCCCCCAAGCTTGAGCTGTACTCTCTCCATCAAGAGGCCAAAAGTTGTATATTTGATTCCGATCTTTATGAATCTCACTAGGAGGATAAAACTTTGAATAAAAGAGAGGCACTATTTCCTCCCATTCCAGAGCTTGACCATTCTTCAGCAGCTTATACCATTCCTCAGCTCTTCCTTTCAGTGATAATGAGAATAAATTCTTATTAACTTGATCTGTAGTAATACCTACACACTTGAACAACCCGCATAATTCATGTATAAAGAGTAAATGATCATCGGGATGGACACTTCCATCCCCAACATAGTAGTTATCCATAACACGATCAATAATTCTTGTAGGTATTTTGAAAACATCATTCTCAGCAGGTGGTGGCTTATCTACTACCTTAGCAGTGGTAGTAGCATTACCAAATAAGAAACTCAATAATTATCCATAACGAAAATAAAGCAACCAATGTAAGTAACCAATACTCACAAGAGAAGTTTCCTTTACCAGTTCCACTCTCCAATAGCGCTTCACTCCCGCAACGGCTAGAAAATAGTCTTGATGACCCACAAGTATAGGGGTGTATCGCAGTATTTTGATAAGTAAGATTGTCAAACCCAACGAGGAGCGTATGGTGTCGCTAGTGGTATGGATCAGGAATTCTCTGCAAATACTTAGCAAACGGATTTTTAGGGGTTTTCGACAAAGCAAGTAAACAAAGTACGAGTAAATAAAAGAAAGTAGGAATAAATGCAGCAAGTGGCCCAATCTTTTATGTAGCAAAGGACAAGCCAGTTGTATTACTTAAGATGACCAAACGTTCTCGAGGACACATGGGAAGACTGTCAAGTGCTTTCGCTTCATATAGCTGATTAATCTTCTCTAGGTTGCTAAGTGTTGTGTGGGTGAACCTGTGCTAATGTACCGCCCCATCCAAGACTAATACATACTTGTGATTAAACCCCTTGCAAACATCCGTAAGTATAAGAAAGTATTTAAGGTAGAAACCTAACCACAGCTTTAAACTCTAAGACCCTTACGTCCCTTGTGCAATGGTTTCCTAACGGGGGTTCAGGTTTCTGTCACTCCGGCAACCCCTACGATTAGTAGCCAAATACACAATGCATTCCCCTAGGCCCATATAGGTGAAGTGTCATGTAGTCGACATTCACATGACACCACTAGAAGAAGTACACCACAACTTAAATAACAATCTATTGAATCTTTCTCAACACAACTCCACTACTAACAACAAGACTTCTCCCATGTCCTCAAGAACAAAACGAACTACTCACAAGACATCATATGGATCATGATCAGAGATGGAATAATGATGTATAACAATCTAAACATAAACAATAATTCAATGGTTCACTCAATAGCATCAACTACAAAGAGTAATCAACACCGGGAAAGTTTCCCCTATGAACTATGCAAGATTCAACACAATCGTTATAGCAATATGGAGATGGTGATGATGGTGATGATGGTGATGATGATGATGATTATCCCGATGAAGTCTAGCTTGATGGTGGTGTTGATGGCGACGATCTCCCCTCTCCGGGAAGGAATTCCCCCAGAATCTGCTACCGTAGAGATCTTTCTCTCGGTGTTTTTCCGCTTCACAGAGGCGGGCGAATCTTTCTATGGTCGCCTAGTCTTACGGTTTCGGAGGATGATATACGCCAGGGGAGAGGCTGGAGGGGCCAGGCCACACCACCTCCAAAGTGGCCTAGGCTCGCTCGCCATGGGGTGGTGTGGGCCCCTGTGGCCCCCCTCCACTCCATCTTTTGGCATCCTTAGTCTTCTTGAAAAATATGATTTTCCGTATATTTTCCCGGATTTTCTGATCTTTGCGAATTTTGCCTCCAAACAGCACCTTTTCCATCAGAATCCTAACTTCAGCGGTCCATGCTCCAAAAGTCATCAACCATGCAAAAATAGATGAAATAACATAAGTATCACCTCTTAATATGAAATATATCAATGAATAATAGTGAATTAAGACATAGAATAGTGATGCAAAATGGACGTATCACAAGACTCCTATGCATAGGAAGTGGGTTAGACTTAAAAGTGCTTTGAATTTTCTTCTTGATGCTCTCTTTTACTTCAATTCATATTTTCTTATGTGAGCATCTTCTCAAACTATCATGCCTAACTTAAAGGCGTTAAAGAAAAGTACTTATTAGGAGATAACCCAAAAGTTTTAGTTGAGTCTTGGAAGTTATTTCTTCAGTAATAACCGCTCCTTATCATTTTTATTTGCTTTTTGTGCCAAGAGTAACCTCTAATGAGAGAGAAGTAATGCTTGGGAAAGTTGCTGTCCTGAAACAGATTTTTGTGCTTCACTATAAACATTCGTGTAAAATCTCTGTACGTCAATTTGATGCGTGAATTTTTGTGCTTCTGCCCCAGGTTGTTACCTAACTTTCGTTAGTTCAACTCTTTTTGATTTGAGCAACAGAAGGCCTTCGAAAAAAATTTGTTTTTACCTGCTGGTCTGTTTTGATAGATTTCTGCCTTTATTTGCATTTGCCTCTTAATATCTTTCTCTTTGAGTTCTCTTTGATCATTTGAACTTTTTAAAGGAAGTGCTACAGTAGATTTTGTTTTAATGGAAGTTTTACTTGTGTTGGAACTGAACCAAAAGGCTTATTATCTTGAGTACACTAATGTTGCTAATGAAGATTGTGTGAAGTTTTATATAAAGGGAAAATTTCAGGTGTAAGGGAAGAATGATGTAATGAGATGAAGAATGGACAAAAGCTCAAGCTTGGGGATGCCACCTGTGTCACCCCAAGAAATATCCAAGAAGTACAAGCGTCAAAGCTTGGGGATTCCCAAGGCATCCCCTTCTTCATCAATAAAAATCTCAGGTTCTTCCAAACACTTCATTTTTATTGTTTCATGCATAGTTGTGTTGTTCTTGGAGCGTCTTTGTTTTTGTTTTTAGTTTTCTTTTGCTTGGTTTGCTGCAATAAGTTGGTTGTATCCCAGCACTTATTTTGGAGAGACACACACTATGTTTTCATTGCCTAGAACACTCTAGTTTTCATTCTTATTGTTTTGTGAGTGTTCTCTTTTGCTAGCACTGTGTTTAGCCTTAGTTTTCTTGTGCTTTTAGCTTAGAACTTTTTAGTTCTGCTTTGTGGATTTGTGAGACAAGCTCACTGATCTTTATTGATTATTATCTTTGTGAGTTGTTTCAAATAAGTCGATTGGTGTTGGAAAAGAATAGGAAAGTTCATGCTTAAGTGGTAAAAAGGAGCTTGTTTTTGATTGTGACTTAGACTTTATCATGTCATGCTTGATATTGTTTTGGCTTTATGCTTAGTGATCTTTATTGTAGCATGACATGTTATAAACAATTGAAATTGCTTAATGTGCCTTTGAAGAATCATGCGTTGTTTTAGCATATTAAAGCATAGTATTGTGGTATTCTTCTTTGATGCTTTATTTGGGTTGACTTGGTGCATGCTCACACCATGTTATGACTATCCCAAGTCACCATAGCCTTTATGATCCTTTAGTTTTCAACTTGTAATATCACTTTATTCTTTAATTAATGATGTTTTGTCGCTTTGCATGATTATGGCCATTATTTCTCTCTTAATTGGTCGCCCCCAGTCTTTTGCTAGCCTCCATACCAAGTATGAGTTCCACTCATGCATCCAACTCCAAATAAAACCAAGTTATTCCAAAGAGTCCACCATACCTACCTATTAGCATTTGCTATTCCAAGTATATTCATGTTTTATCTACCTTCCGAATTAAACTTGTTATGTGAAAATTAGTGATTAAAGCTCTCACGAACTTGATGGCACACTTTACTTTTCTTGCCCCTAATAAACTTGAACCATTGTGTCGTCTATGTTGTATATGCTTGTGCTTTATAAGTTGAAGTTAGCAGAACCATGTGACATGGGGAACGCTTTCAACATTGCACTTGTACTTTGTACCTAGTTGATATCATGCTCTTTTGTCTATGGATGTCGTCGGTGTGAAATTAAAGGGGAGCTTGTAAGTCCATGGAGTTATGTATGTGTTAGAGAAACGGCTGGGCCGCTGGTCTAATCCATGCCTAATTATGGTGGAAACCTGCAGCGTAACCATAATGAGCTGTCTATGAAGCATTCTTCTTATAAGAAAAGAGTCAGATATTGAGAAAAAGAGAAAAAGAAAAAAAGAGATATGAGAAAAGAGGAAAGAGAGAAAAAAGCACCATTTTCCCATGGTAAATAAGAAGATTGCTGAGATGCTTGTTGTCTGCTTGCCTTGTCATTTTTATATGGGGATTCTTCCGTATCATCAAGCAAGGGGTACCCCATTGACGGTTCTCTATGATACACATGTACTTACTATGACAAGAACTTACCGGTAACTAAACTTGAGTAGCATGAGGAGCGGCCCTCGTATTCAAGGGACATGAGATTTCCAACTTATACTTTGTCAAGCATATACTCCATAGTTTGTTCACTTTAACCTTAATCACTTCAAGATGCTTATGATAGGGGCAATGAGAGCTCAAAGCTAATAAGTACCATAATTTTTGGAAGCTCTTTATGAAACTTGAATCCATGCTTCCTTCTATGAAGGCCTTTCTTTTACTTTTATGTTGAGTCTCCATCTTCTATCTTTATGCACCTATTAAGAGAGCATAGTGGCCATTCTTAGTTTAATGTGCATTGTCCCAAGACTAGTTGATTGATGCCTAACTTTGATATTGCTTGTTCTTAAACTATTTATATCTAGTCACCCTTATGAACTTTGAAGGTGTCCTATGCATTTATGTTTTGCTACATAATCAGGGAAAAGTTGAATACCATTCTCATTATGTTTTCTATATGTGAAACAAACAAACATCTTGCAAAGCATTGTTATTCATGAATCTTTTGTTTGTACCTTTTCATGTTACAATACAATTGCTATGTCTTATTGTTAGAACTATATCTTTCATGCTATGTTAAAGTACTATGATCCCAGCTATCAATGTTCTACAAATACTTTGATCAAGATTATGATGGTGCATGCCAGCTCAAAAATTATTCTTTCTTTTTATCACTTACCTACTCGACGACAAGTAGGAGTTAAGCTTGGGGATGTTGATACGTTGGAAACATATCTATAATTTTTGATGTTCCATGCTTGTTTTATATCTACTTTCTTATTTTTTGTCCACACTTTGGAGTATTTTTATACACTTTCTGGAACTAACCTATTAACAAGATGCCACATTGCCAGTTGCATATTTTCTTCTGTTTTTGGTTCCAGAAAAGCCAGAAAATGAATATTCTCGGAATTGGACGGGACAAAAGCCAAAACCAATATTTTACCGGAAGACACATGGAGTCCAAAGGAGAGACGAAGGCGGGGGCATAGGGCGGCCACCCCCCTTGGTGCGGGCATCACTAGGCCGAGCCAGGGCATGGTGTGGGCCCCCAGGACGGCCACCGACCTTGCCGCTTCGCCTATAAGAAGCCCCCCGATGCATAAACCCTAAATTGACCAGCCTCCAGCCACGAAAAGTTCTGAAGCGCCGCCACCACCGAAGGGGAGATTCGAGGGACAGAAAGTCTCTGTTCCGGCACCCTGCCGGGACGGGGAAGTGCCCCCGGATCCATCTCCATCGATCTCCACCACCATCTCCATCACCATTGCTGATTCCCATGATGATGAGGGAGTAGTTCTTCCTCGAGGCTAAGGGTTCTACCGGTAGCTATGTGTTCATCTCTCTCTATGCATGATCATATTGTGATCATGAGCTTTGTAATCAAGTAGATCTACCTTCCTACTCAAGTGCGTTAATAGATCTCTGCTCTCCCCATGTGTGTGAAAGTGACAGCGTGCACACCATGGTGGCACTTAGGCTAGAGATTACAAATACTTGTTATGAGTTATATTTGGAGTTGGATGTTTCTATGAAATTTTGGTGTTTGTTGGAACCATCTAGCGCTCAAGGTGACAGTGTGGGGTTATCTAGATGGGGAAAGCGAACTTTGAGGAGGCTTTAAATTTCTACCATGGATTAGAGTGTCCAACCGAAGAGTAGTTTAGAGTAGTATCATGAAGAGAAGATATTTATATGAGAGTGTTCACTAGTGAAAGTATGATCCCTAGGCCTTGTTTCTAAGCATTGAAACACCGTTTGCAACTAGATCTATTACATGTTTGCTTGCTTCCATAATCATTTCAGATTTCCTTTAGTTTCTTACCATGTCAACCACACGCCATCACACTTTCATGAGGATTGCAAAGTGATTGTCTACGACAACTGTGAATCCCCACAACACATTACTTCTTCATGTCCATTGTTGCTCGCTCCCAAGCCTTCCGTGGTGCTCCATGGACTGGGGAACAAAAAACTTACATTTTTGGAATTACCTACAACTGAGTCCTATAGACCGAGAGTTGAGAATTCAAGAGTTGGCAAGGTTCTAGTTGAAGGTAGCTCCTTGACTGTGGCACAGGTGATTTAGATCTTAAAGAGGCTCGTTCTTTCACCGAATTACATGTGGGAGGTTATTGAATTCCATCCCATGGTATTCAAGGTGAAATTCCCTACCAAAGATGAGGTTCAACAGATGAAATCACTCAAGCAATACCAAATTCTTGACACCCCTATTTATCTAAAGTTTGATGAGTGGGGCGTGGTTGATGAGCCAATGTTCTTACAGTCAGAGGTGACTGTTTAGATTGATGGTGTTCCCAAAGATGTTAGAGGAGATTTCTAATCTCTATGGGGACTTGGGTCTCTTTTGGGCAAAACCAAGAGTGTGGATATGCCATTCACTAGACAGAAGGGAATCATTAGGGTTGTGGTTTTTTTTGTTGACCCTGAATTCATCCCACCATATCTTGATATTTGGATACAAAGAGGATTGTTCAAGCTCAAATTTCTGGTGGAGAGTGATGTCTACGCACTTATATTCTTGTAGACACTTGTTGGGCCTCCAAGTACAGAGGTTTGTAGAACAGCAGCAAGTTTTCCCTTAAGTGGATCACCCAAGGTTTATCGAACTCAGGGAGGAAGTGGTCAAAGATATTCCCTCTCAAGCAACCCTGCAATCAAGATACAAGAAGTCTCTTGTGTCCCCAACACACCCAATACACTTGTCAGGTGTATAGGTGCACTAGTTCCGCGAAGAGATAGTAAAATACAAGTGGCATGGATAATTATAAGTGATAACGGTGCTAGAAAATATTTTGATGGCATGTGGTTGACGTGGGAAAAGACTAAAGGCAAACTGAAATAAAGATAGAAGCAAGCAAACATATAACATATCTAGTAGCAAACGGTGTTTTTCAATGCTTAGAAACAAGGCCTAGGGATCATACTTTCACTAGTGATCACTCTCATATAAATATCTTCTCTTTATGATACTACGCTAAACTACTCTCCGGTTGGACACTCTAATCCATGCTAGGGCTATAATAGCACACCTCAAAGTAAGCCTTTCCCATCTAGATAACCCCACACTGTCACCTTGAGCTCTAGATGAGTCCAACAAACACCACAATTTCATAAAGACATCCAACTCCAAATATAACTCATAACAAGTATTTGTAATCTCTAGCCTAAGTGCCACCATGGTGTGCACACTGTCAACTTCACACACATGGGGAGAGCAGAGATCTATTAAAGCACTTGAGTAGCAAGGTAGATCTATAGACTACAAGCTCATGATCACAATATGATCATGCATAGAGAGAGAGATGAACACATAGCTACCGGTAGAACCCTTAGCCTCGAGAGAGAACTACTCCCTCCTCATCATGGGAATCAGCAATGGTGTTGGAGATGGCGGTGGAGATCGATGGAGATGGCTCCGGGAGCACTTCCCCATCCCGGCAGGGTGCCGGAACAGAGACTTTCTGTCCCCCGAATCTCCCCTTCAGTGGCGGCGGCGCTGCAGAACTTTTCGTGGATTTCTGATTGACAATTTAGGGTTTATGCCTCGGGAGGCTTCTTATAGGCCAGAGGGCAAGGTTGGTGGGAGGCCAGGGGGCCCACACCATGCCCTGGCGCGGCCTAGGTGGACCCACGCCTAGGGGTGGTTTGGCCACCCTATGGCCCCTGTCCGACTCTCCTTATGGCTCCATGAGTCTTCCGGGAAAATAGTAACTTTGGCTTTTGTCCCGTCCAATTCCAAGAATATTTATTTTCTGACTTCCTGGAACCAAAAACAACAGAAAACAGGCAACTGACACTGTGGCATCTTGTTAATAGGTTAGTCCAAGAAATCATATGAAAAGTACTCCAAAGTTGGAACAAAACACAAGAAAGTAGATAAAACCAAGCATGGAACATCAAAAATTATAGATACATTTGCAATGTATCAACATCCCCAAGCTTAACTCCTGCTCATCCTCGAGTAGGTAAGTGATAAAAAGAAAGAATAATTTTTGAGGTGACATGTACCATCAAAGACTTGATCAAAGTATTTGTAAAACATTCAAAGCTGGGATCAAAGTACTTCAATCATAACATGAAAGATAAAGTTCTAACAATAAGACAAAGCAACTATGCATGCAACATGAAAAGGCACAAACAAAAGATTCATGAATAACAATGCTTTGCAAGACGTTTGTTTGTTTCACATAAAGAAAACATAGCATAATAGTATTCAGCTTGTCCCTCATAGAGTAGCAAATATAAATGCATAGGACACCTTCAAAGTTCATAAGAGTGACTAGATACAAATAGTTTAAAACAAGCAATATCAAGTTATGCATCAATCAACTAGTCTTGGGACAATGCACATAGAACTAAGAATGGCCACTATGCTCTCAAAGTAGGTGCATAAAGGTAGAAGGTGGAGACTCAATATAATGGTGGAAGAAAGGCCTTCATAGAAGGAAGTAGGGATTCAAGTCTCAAAGAGCTTCCAAAATTATGGTACTTATAGCTTTCAGCTCTCATTGCCCCTATCATAAGCATCTTGAAGTGATTAAGGTTAAAGTGAACAAACTATGGTGTACATGCTGACGTATAATAAGTCTCATGTCCCTTGTATACGAGGGCCTCCTCATGCTACTCAAGTTTAGTCACCGTAAGTTCTTGTCATCGTAAGTACATGTGTATCATAGAGAACCGCTAACGGTACCTTGCCCGATGATACTAAGAATCCCCATATCAAAATGACAAGGCAAGCAGACAACGAGCATCTCAACATTCTTCTTATTTACCATGGGAATATGGTGCTTTTTTCTCTCTTTCCTCTTTTCATAGTATATGACTCTTTTTTTATAAGAAGAATGCTTCATAGACAGCTCATTATGGTTACGCTGTAGGTTTCCACCATGTCAGCATGGATTAGACCAGCGGCCCATGCGTTTCTCTAACACATATACATAACTCCATGGACTTACAAGCTCCCCTTTCATTTCATACCGACGACATCCATAAACAAAAGAGCATGATATCAACCAGGTACAAGGTACCCGTGCAATGTTGAAAGCGTTCCCCATGACAGCATGGTTCTGCTAATCCCCAACAAATAAGTGCAAGCATATGACAAGTCATGCTACAGCAAAGAATACTAAGCATAAATCCAAAACAATATCAAGCATGGCATGACAAAGCATAGGCCACAGTCAAAATCAAGCTCTCTTTACCACTTAAGCATGAACTTTACTACTCTTTTCCAAACAAAACCAAACTATTTGCAAACCAGTGTATGAAACAGGGGGGTCCAACCAATTTATTCAGAAAACTAAGCAAACCAAGCAAACTAAAAACCAAAACGAAAATGAAAAAGAAGACGCTCGAAGAACAACACAACTGTGCATGAAACAATAAAAATAAAGCGTTTGGAAGAAACCTGGAATTTTTATTGATGGAGAAGGGGATGCCTTGGTGATGACCCACAAGTATAGGGGGTGTATCGCAGTATTTTCGATAAGTAAGAGTGTCGAACCCAACGAGGAGCAGAAGGTGCTGGCTAGTGGTATGGATCAGGAATTCTCTGCAAATACTTAGCAAACGAATTTTTAGGGTTTTTCGATAAAGCAAGTAAACAAAGTACGAGTAAATAAAAGACAGTAGGAATAAATGCAGCAATTGGCCCAATCCTTTATGCAGCAAAGAACAAGCCGGTTGTATTACTTAAGATGACCAAACGTTCTCGAGGACACATGGGAAGACTGTCAAGTGCTTTCGCTTCATGTAGCTGATTAATCTTCTCTAGCTTGCTAAGTGTTGTGTGGGTGAACCTGTGCTAATGTACTGCCCCATCCAAGACTAATACATACTTGTGATTAAACCCCTTGCAAACATCCGTAAGTACAAGAAAGTATTTAAGGTAGAAACCTAACCACAACTTTAAACTCTAAGACCCTTACGTCCCTTGTGCAATGGTTTCCTAACGGGGGTTCAGGTTTCTGTCACTCCGCAACCCCTACGATTAGTAGCCAAATACACAATGCATTCCCCTAGGACCATATAGGTGAAGTGTCATGTAGTCGACGTTCACATGACACCACTAGAAGAAGTACACCACAACTTAAATAACAATCTATTGAATCTTTCTCAACACAACTCCACTACTAACAACAAGACTTCTCCCATGTCCTCAAGAACAAAACGAACTACTCACAAGACATCATATGGATCATGATCAGAGATGGAATAATGATGTATAACAATCTGAACATAAACAATAATTCAATGGTTCACTCAATAGCATCAACTACAAAGAATAATCAACACCGGGAAAGTTTCCCCTATGAACTATGCAAGATTCAACGCAATTGTTACAGCAATATGGAGATGGTGATGAGGGTGCTGATGGTGATGATGGTGGTGGTGATGATGATGATGATCCCGATGAAGTCCAGCTTGATGGTGGTGTTGATGGCGACGATCTCCCCTCTCCAAGAAGGAATTCCCGGCGAAATCATGCCGGAGAGATCTTCTCTCTTGGTGTTTTCCGCCTTGAGGCGGAATCTTTCCGTGGTCGCTCCCGAGTCTTAGGGTTTCGAGGTTGATATACGCCAGGGAGAGGCTGGAGTGGGCGGTGGCCACACCACCTCCAGCGGCCTAGGCCTTCCCGCGCCATGGGGTGGTGTGGGCCCCCTGTGGCCCACCTCCACTCCATCTTCTGGCATCCTTAGTCTTCTGGAAAAATAGGATTTTCTGTATATTTTCCCGGATTTTCTGATCTTCGCGAATTTTTCCTCCAAACAGCACCTTTTCCATCAGAATCCTGACTGCAGCGGTCCATGCTCCAAAAGTCATCAACCGTGCAAAAATAGATGAAATAACATAAGTATCACCTCTCAATACGAAATATATCAGTGAATAATAGTGAATTAAGACATAGAATAGTGATGCAAAATGGACGTATCAACTCCCCCCAAGCGTAGACTTCGCTTGTCTCCAAGCGAAACTGAGGTCAATAAACATGGCCTCAGGTTTATGGAGTGAAGAGTCGATAAAATAATACGGACAAGAAGCATCACATTCATCAAATACATAGATCATAATAGAAGACAACTCACTATTATATAACTCAACTTGCAATGAGTAAAGGAAACACAGTAAAGATACATAAAGTGAATCATAATATGTAGTGGCAAACTTAGCTCTTGGTCGAAGAATAGTTGATAATTTGCTGGAGTTCACAAATAGCTGGTTTTTCAATGAAAGCTTTCAAAGTAGTAAACATCAAGATAAGAGCAATGTGCAAAACAAGGAACATAAGAAACATGATTGAATAAATCACCATATGAATGAATGAAACACATCAACTCAAAATACTTGCTGAGATAGAAGGGAGTAGGTTTACTGACTCAACTACAAAGTAAAAGAAAGGGCCCTTCGCAGAGGGAAGCAGGGATTGCAAGTCTCATAAAGAGCTCCCAAAAATTATGATACTTACTAGCTTTCAGCTCTCATTGCCCCTATCATAGGCATCTTTAGGTGATTAAGGTTAAAGTGACACAACTAAGAGGATATGCTTGACAAGTTATAAGTTGAAATCTCATGCCCCTTACTTATGAGTACCGATCCTCATGCTACTCAACTTCAGTCATGAGCAAGCTCTTGTCATTGTAAATACATGCGTATCATTGAGAACCGCCAACGGGGTACCCCTTGCACATGACACAAGAGCTATCCCATAATCAAAATGACAAGGCAAGGACAAAGGAGCATCTCAAAGAATCTTTTATTTGCTATTTTGCATAGGTTTTTATTGAGGATGTTTCATAGAATGCTCACTATAGTTATGCTGCAAGTTTCCACCATGATTAGGCATGGCTTAGGCTAGCGAGGCGCTCTCTAACACATATAAACTCCATGATCTTACAAGTTCCACTTTTATTTCACACCGCCGGGATCCATAAGCAAAAGAACATGATATCAACTAGGTACAAGAATGAAGTGTTGAAAGCGGTCCCCATGATGCATGGTTCTTCTAACTTCAACTCATAAAGTGCAAGCATATACGCAACAAAGAAGGACCCAATGGTTCAATTTTATTAAATGCAAGAAAGTAAAGTGTGCCATCAAGTTCGTGAGAGCATTAATCACTAATTTTCACATAACAAGTTTAATTTGGGAGGTAGATAAAACAAGAATTTACTTGGAATAGAAATAATGCTACTAGGTAGGTATGGTGGACACAAATGGTAAAGGTTTTGGTTTTAAGGAGGTGGATGCACGAGAAGAATTCCCTCTCAGTACAGGTTTTTGGCTAGCAAGGCTGGGTAGGAAGTACAAGAGTTGAAGGAAACAACCAAACATACAAATGATAAAGACAAACATGCAATCTTCCTTGGAAGCACAAAAGATCTTAACTAGAGAATACTAGACTTATGGGCAAGTCAAGAAAGAAAGATGATGAAATTATTTTTCTTTAGAGTACTTCTATCTTTTTCTTTTCAACTCTCAAAAAGGTGTTGCTACTGACCGAGCCAGGTTTGCCAAAACCAACTAAATTAACTCAATGATCCCAAAGTGATACCAATACTAACAACAAGATCAATCATATAACCACGAATTGAAAACTAATATAAGCTATGCAAAAGAGTGAATGATAGAACTTATCATTAATATTCCATAACAGAAACTCACACCAAGGGATACATATTTAACGAGAGAGGGGACACTTCCATAATGCAAACCATACTACATAATAACTCCTCTATTCATGATATGACTCTACTAATAAGGTAAAAAGATAGAAGATAGTGATGTGATACCGCGGCACTCCCCCAAGCTTGGAAAAAACCAAGGGGATGCCAAACCTGATGACGAATTACTCCTTAGGTGGTGGTGGTATCCTCTCGATGAGCTCTCTGATCAGTTTCCCCAAGTCCTCAATCTCGAAGGTGAGAGTACGAATCAACTCCGAGTTGTGCCCAATACGGCTCGTGACCATTTCAGATCGTGGATCCCAGCTCTCGTGATTATTTTTCCGATCTTCCTCCTTGAAGTCTTCTTTTCCTGCATGGTTATGGATGAAGGTATGGAAAGGATTCTTGGTGTGTGGAGGAAGTGACCTTGGAGCCAAACTGTGACGGGGAACTTTCCCCCTTGTCTGCATCTGTGCCGCCCTTCTGACCCTGGCAGGTTTCACCACTCCAATGCTTGCAATGGTAGTGCCGGTGTGCGGACATTGACCTTGCTCCTCTTCACCTTCACTCTTGATCTCCTTCTCCTTCCCGGGGTCTTGGGGGTCTTCCTCCATAGGCTCCTTTCCTTTATCCTTGGCAGACACCATTGTGCTTCTAAGCTCTCAAAGAGTATGTCCTGTCAGAAACAGATTGAAACAAAAAAACACGACGAAAACACAATATACGAACCTCGGAAGATCCGGGGGGTTATATATTACGAAGTTTCACATCAAAAGGAAGGTACTAGGAGAAAACGAGTCGGAGGCGGAGTCCTGGGTGGCCTCACCACCTGGTGGCGCGGACAAGGGTGGGCCCGTGCCATGGGGTGGTGTGGGCCACCCCGGCTCTGGTTCCGTCCCTTTTTCGCTTCGAAACTTTCCTTATTGACTAAAAACTGTAAAAATATAGTTGGATTATATTTTCGCGGAACTTTTCTTACCAGAACTGTTACCTAGTTGGAAACAGACTCTGCAGGTCTCTGAATTTGGTCCTTAATGAATTTCTCTGGAGTTATAACTTAAAAGGCATCAATATCTTCATCTTCATACACTTATTACTTGAGTCATAAAACCCTTCTCTTTTTTATTACATCATTATCTCCACTTCCTGGAAATTTCTTTCACACAAAACTTCACACAGTTCTTATTAGCAACATTAGTATAAGTGAAGTGATAGAACATTTTGAGTCCAACTTCAACTGAAAACCATCAAAACATAGGCTACTGTAGCAACTCCTTCTGAAAACCCAAAAAGAATTCAAAAAGGAAATCGAATAAAGAAGCAAATGCAAGAGTGGCTAAATCTGTCAAAACAGACCAGCATGTAAAGATCAATTTTTTCGAAAATATTATGTTGCTCAAATCAAAACATGCAAAATTAACTAAAGTTAAATAACAACCTGGCGCAGAAGCACAAAAAATTACAGCTCAATCTGACATACAGAGATCTCTCACGAATTTTTACGGTGAAGCACAAAAATCTGTTTCGGGACAGCAACTTCCCCAAATCTTACTTCTCTCTCATTAGAGGTTGATCTTGACACAAAAACCAAACAAAACGGATAAGGAGCGGTTATTACCGAAGTAATAACTTCCAAGACTCAAAGAAACAAAAACAAACTAAAAGCAAAAACAAATTGGGTTGTCTCCCATAAAGCTCTTTCTTTATAGCCATTAAGATGGGCATGATAATTTTGAAGAAGCTCTCATAGGGATATGAATTGAAGTGAAAGAGAGAATTAAGAAGCAAAAACACACACATTTAAGTCTAACCCACTTCCTATGAAAGGGGATTTTGTAAACAAACAAGTTGTTGAAACCACAGGCAACTTGCATAAGAAGTGCAACATAAAAACTTTCAGCATAAAGCGAGGAAACTTGATATTATTGAGATACATAAGAACACTTTTCCCTCTCTCATAGTAACTTTCAGTATCATGCATAAACTTAACAGTATAGCTATCACAAGGACTATCATAGCAATAATCACTTATTCTAACAGAAAACACAGGAATACTAGCTCTCATAACACTACTTTGTGAAACAATATTAGAGGTATCCTTACAAAGAATAGTGTGTCCCTCTTCCTCATACCTAGTGACAAAGTCTTTCACGTTTGCTATTATAGGTTCATCAACCATTTGTTTATCAGGTTCAATAGCTTTATTCATACTTTCATTAACCATACTAGCTATCATAGAATGCTCCTTTACCTTAAGTGGAAAAGGCATTTTCTCAATATAAGGTTTAGGTAAACATGATTAGCAGTATAAACTTCAGTATTCCTTGCAGGAACACTTTTAACAACATCTTTATAAGGTTCATGATACTTACCCCACTTCTTTTTCGGCACTTCAATGTAGGAAGCAAAAGCCTTAAAATAAGAAGCAATAGCTTGTGAGTCTAGACCGTAAGCATTTTTAATATTTTGAAAGTCATCAGTTCCCATAAAAGATTCAATGCATTCATAATCATAATTTATACCTGACTTTCTACCTTTGTCATTCTCCCAAACTTTAGCATTGTCTTGAATACGGTCTAGAAGGTCCCATTTAGCTTCTTCTTCCATGCGAGTGAATGATCCAACGCAAGAAGCATCCAATAAATCTTTATCATGTAGAGGGAGACTTGCATAAAAGTTATTGATAATAATATTGTTGGGGAGCTCATGAATGGGACATTTGAGCATTACTAACTTCAATCTCCCCCAAGCTTGAGCTGTAATCTCCATCAAGAGGCCAAAAGTTGTATATTTGATTCCGATCTTTATGAATCTCACTAGGAGGATAAAACTTTGAATAAAAGAGAGGCACTATTTCCTCCCATTCTAGAGCTTGACCATTCTTCAGCAGCTTATACCATTCCCCAGCTCTTCCTTCCAGTGATAATGAGAATAACTTCTTCTTAACTTGATCTGTAGTAATACCTGCACACTTGAACAACCCGCATAATTCGTGTATAAAGAGTAAATGATCACCGGGATGGACAGTTCCATCCCCAACATAGTAGTTATCCATAACACGATCAATAATTCTTGTAGGTATTTTGAAAACATCATTCTCATCAGGTGGTGGCTTATCTACTACCTTAGCAGTGGTAGTAGCATTACCAAATAAGAAACTCAGCGAATTATCCATAACGAAAATAAAGCAACTAGCAGAAGTAAACAATACTCACAGTAGAAGTTTCCTTTACTAGTTCCACTCTCCAATAGCGCTTCACTCCCCGGCAACGGTGCCAGAAAATAGTCTTAATGACCCACAAGTATAGGGGGTGTATCACAGTATTTTCGATAAGTAAGAGTGTCGAACCCAACGAGGAGCAGAAGGTGCTGGCTAGTGGTATGGATCAGGAATTCTCTGCAAATACTTAGCAAACAGATTTTTAGGGGTTTTCGATAAAGCAAGTAAACAAAAGTACGAGTAAATAAAAGACAGTAGGAATAAATGCAGCAAGTGGCCCAATCCTTTATGCAGCAAAGGACAAGCCGGTTGTATTACTTAAGATGACCAAATGTTCTCGAGGACACATGGGAAGACTGTCAAGTGCTTTCGCTTCATATAGCTGATTAATCTTCTCTAGGTTGCTAAGTGTTGTGTGGGTGAACCTGTGCTAATGTACCGCCCCATCCAAGACTAATACATACTTGTGATTAAACCCCTTGCAAACATCCGTAAGTACAAGAAAGTAATTAAGGTAGAAACCTAACCACAGCTTTAAACTCTAAGACCCTTACGTCCCTTGTGCAATGGTTTCCTAACGGGGGTTCAGGTTTCTGTCACTCCGGCAACCCCTACGATTAGTAGCCAAATACACAATGCATTCCCCTAGGCCCATATAGGTGAAGTGTCATGTAGTCGACGTTCACATGACACCACTAGAAGAAGTACACCACAACTTAAATAACAATCTATTGAATCTTTCTCAACACAACTCCACTACTAACAACAAGACTTCTCCCATGTCCTCAAGAACAAAACGAACTACTCACAAGACATCATATGGATCATGATCAGAGATGGAATAATGATGTATAACAATCTGAACATAAACAATAATTCAATGGTTCACTCAATAGCATCAACTACAAAGAGTAATCAACACCGAGAAAGTTTCCCCTATGAACTATGCAAGATTCAACGCAATTGTTATAGCAATATGGAGATGGTGATGAGGGTGTTGATGGTGATGATCGTGGTGGTGATGATGATGATGATCCCGATGAAGTCCAGCTTGATGGTGGTTTTGATGGCTTCGATCTCCCCTCTCCGGGAAGGAATTCCCCCGGCAGAAATCTGTCTGCCGGAGAGATCTTTCTCTCTCGGTGTTTTTTGCCCCGCAGAGGCGGCGGAATCTTTCCGTGGTCGCCCCCCGAGTCTCAGGGTTTCGGGAGGATGATATACGCCAGAGGGGAGAGGCTGGAGTGGGCCAGGGCGTCCACACCACCTCCAGGCGCGCCCTAGGCCTGCCCGCGCCATGGGGTGGTGTGGGCCCCCTATGGCCAACCTCCACTCCATCTTCTGGCATCCTTAGTCTTCTGGAAAAATAGGATTTTCTGTATATTTTCCCAGATTTTCTGATCTTCGCGAATTTTGCCTCCAAACAACACCTTTTCCATCAGAATCCTGACTGCAGCGATCCATGCTCCAAAAGTCATCAACCATGCAAAAATAGATGAAATAACATAAGTATCACCTTTCAATACGAAATATATCAATGAATAATAGTGAAGTAAGACATAGAATAGTGATGCAAAATGGACGTATCACTTGGGCATGCCCAAGCTTTGACGCTTGTACTTCTTGGAGATTTCTTGGGGTGACACGTGTGGCATCCCCAAGCTTGAGCTTTAGTACATCCTTATCTCATTACTCATTCCTTTCATACACCTGAAAATTTTCCTTCATACAAAACTTCACACAATCTTTATTAGCAACATTAGTGCACTCAAGATAAATAAGTCTTAAGGTTCAGTTCTAACACCAAATAAACTTCCATTAGAACACTAGCTACTAAGAACTTCCCTCAAAAAGCTCAATTCCCCAAAAGAACTCAAAGAGGAAACAACAAGAAGCAAATGCAGAAAATGGCAGAAATCTGTCAAAACAGACCAGCAGGTAAAGACGGTTTTTTTCGAAGACTTTCTGTTGCTCAAATCAAAAAGTGTTGAACTAAGGAAAGTTAGATAACAACCTGGGACAGAAGCACAAAAATTTACGCCTCAAAAAGACGTTCAGAGATTGTACAAGATTTTTTACGGTGAAGCACAGAAATCTGTTTTGGGACAGCAACTTTCAAAATCATTACTTCTCTCTCATTAGAGGTTACTCTTGGCACAAAAAGCAAATAAAAAGGATAAGGAGCGGTTATTACAGAGGTAATAACTTCCAAGACTCATCTAAAACTTTTGGGTTATCTCCCAATAAGTACTTTTCTTTAATGCCTTTAAGTTAGGCATGATAGTTTGAGAAGATGCTCACATAGAAAATATGAATTGAAGTAAAAGAGAGCATCAAGAAGCAAATTCAAAACACATTTAAGTCTACCCCACTTCCTATGCATAGGAATCTTGTAAAGAAACAAATCATGAAAGCACAAAGCAACAAGCATAGGAAACCAAAACAAGTGCAACTTCAAAATTTTCAACATAAAGAGGGGAAACTTAATATTATTGAGATAGATAAAACCATGTTTCCCTCTCTCATAATAACTTTCAGTAGCATCATGAATAAAATTAACAATATAATTATCACATAAAACATTCTTATCATGAGCCACATGCATAAAAGAATTAATACTCTCTTATCATAAGCATAGTCATTCTTATTAATTATGGTTGGAGCAAATTCAACAAAATAGCTATCATTCTTATTCTCATCACCATAATCATCAAACATAGGAGGCATATTGTAATCATTAATTTTCTCCTCAATAGTAGGTGGACTGAAAATATCATATTCATCATTGTAATCATCATATATTGGAGGTTTGGTATCATCATAAGCAGTAGAATAGCTATCTTCCAAAGCTGGGGAACTAAAAAGATCATTTTCATAAAAACTAGCTTCCCCAAACTTAGACTTTTCCATAGCATTAGCAATAATGGTGTCCAAAGAATTCATACTAACAACATTGCTATTAGAATGCAAATAAAGTTCCATTGGTTTTTTAATTTTCTCTTCAAACACTTCATGTCCTAACTCAAGATAAATACTATAAAGCTCTCTAATTTTTTTGTTGTTTTCCATTAAGCCTAACTAGTGAAAACAAGAAACAAAAAGACAAAATTGTAGAATCTAAAGGAAATAACTTCGAGCACTCACACCGGAGGATGTGAGTACCTTTTACCTTACCTCCCCGGCAACGGCGCCAGAAAATAGGCGTTTTCCATGGGAGGTTCCTTTTTTTTAATCCTCCAGTGTGAATACCTTTTACCTTACCTCCCCGGCAACGGCGCCAGAAAATAGCTTGATGTCTACGCACTTCTATTCTTGTAGACAGTTGTTGGGCCTCCAAGTGCAAAGGTTTGTAGAACAGCAGCAAGTTTTCCCTTAAGTGGATCACCCCAAGGTTTATCGAACTCAGGGAGGAAGTGGTCAAAGGTATTCCCTCTCAAGCAACCCTGCAATCAAGATACAAGAAGTCTCTTGTGTCCCCAACACACCAAATACACTTGTCAGGTATATAGGTGCCCTAGTTCGGCGAAGAGATAGTAAAATACAAGTGGTATGGATAATTATAAGTGATAACGGTGCTAGAAAATATCTTGGTGGCGTGTGGTTAACGTGGGAAAAGACTAAAGGCAAACTGAAATAAAGATAGAAGCAAGCAAACATATAACAGATCTAGTAGCAAACGGTGTTTTTCAATGCTTAGAAACAAGGCCTAGGGATCATACTTTCACTAGTGATCACTCTCATATAAATATCTTCTCTTTATGATACTACGCTGAACTACTCTCTGGTTGGACACTCTAATCCATGGTAGGGCTATAATATCACACCTCAAAGTAAGCCTTTCCCATCTAGATAACCCCACACTATCACCTTGAGCTCTAGATGAGTCCAACAAACACCACAATTTCACAAAGACATCCAACTCCAAATATAACTCATAACAAGTATTTGTAATCTCTAGCCTAAGTGCCACCATGGTTTGCACACTGTCATTCACACACATGGGGAGAGCAGAGATCTATTAAAGCACTTGAGTAGCAAGGTAGATCTATAGATTACAAGCTCATGATCACAATATGATCATGCATAGAGAGAGATGAACACATAGCTATCGGTAGAACCCTTAGCCTCGAGAGAGAACTACTCCCTCCTCATCATGGGAATCAGCAATGGTGTTGGAGATGGCGGTGGAGATCGATGGAGATGGCTCCGGGGGCACTTCCCCATCTCGGCAGGGTGCCGGAATAGAGACTTTCTGTCCCCCGAATCTCCCCTTCGGTGGCGACAGCGCTGCAGAACTTTTCGTGGATTTCTAATTGATGATTTAGGGTTTATGCCTCGGGAGGCTTCTTATAGGCCAGAGGGCAAGGTCGGTGGGCGTCCAGGGGGCCCACACCATGCCCTGGTGCGGCCTAGGTGGACCCGTGCCTAGGGGTGGTGTGGCCACCCTATGGCCCCTCTCCGACTCTCCTTCTGGCTCCGTGAGTCTTCCGGGAAAATAGTAACTTTGGCTTTTGTCCCGTCCAATTCTGAGAATATTCATTTTCTGACTTCCTGGAACCAAAAACAGCAGAAAAACAAAGCAAGCCTGTGGCATCTTATTAATAGGTTAGTCCAAGAAATCGTATGAAAAGTACTCCAAAGTTGGAACGAAACACAAGAAAGTAGATAAAACCAAGCATGAAACATCAAAAATTATAGATACATTTGCAATGTATCAGAGAGATCATCTACTTTGTCGAGTGTTGAGGGATCAACATTACCACATACTAGTAAGGATGGGGATGATGATGCAAACAAAGGGAACAAGGATGGTACTAGTAAGATGGATGAGGATACAAATTTAGATCGTGCTAATAAGAAAGATAATGATGCACCAAAGGAAGGGGAGGTCACTCAGTACCCGGAGGAATCCAAATGGCAGAGTTGTCACTAACTCCAGGCATTTGTGTTGGCTCTTTTCAACTTCCCATGAAAGAGGTAAAAAAGAGAAAGGGTGTTATTTTAAAATATGGTAAATTTTGTAGTATACATGTGTTTAATCCTCATGGTAAATTTACATTTGTTCATACACAGGATCTTGTTTTACCCTACACAATTTCACCATCTTGCACTGTTGCAACTATGGCCAAGCCTTTGATGGATTCAGAGGTGAGAAGGAACTTTTCTGCTGTCATTACGACCACTGCATCTTATTTGGTGGAGGAGATGCTCCCGCCGGAAGTCGCTGCCGAGGAGCAGCAGTAGGTTGTCGCGACATGTTTTCCACCTGCTGAGGAGTAGCGGCAGGCTGCCGTGGCATTGTTTTTGGCTACCATGGCGTTTTCTTCTACCGCGGCAGAGCCTGCGATGGAGAGGCTGCCAGGGAAACCGGCTGTGGTACATTTCCCGCCTGCTGAGGAGCAGCGGCAGGCTGCCGTGGCACAGGTTTTGGTTGCTGGGGTGCAGCGGTAGGCTGCAGTGACTTTTTCTTCTGCTGCGGCAAAGCATGCAGTGGAGATGCTGCTGGGAGAACCAGTCACGACATAGATATATGTGCCTTCTACCGTGCCTGCGGTAACTAAGGATGACAGGGCTTCTGTGGGCTCGTAGTTTGAGAGTGGTATTGAACAAGTGTGTATGGACAATGAGAAGCTAGTTCAAGATAATGATACGAATAGTTTCAGCCATAATGAGACTGTGACACCGAAATTGCAAATGGGAACACCTTTCTCTCCTGATGCAACAAGAGTGCATCATAGTGTGGGTCCGCATCCACCAGTGGCATTCTTTTTAGACAGAAACTTTCCCTTGCTGAGATTACTGCCTTTGGAGGTATCCCGAAGACAACGGCTACTAAGATTCGATCAAGTGATCGAGTCCACGCCCAGCCCAATGCTGATGCCACGCAACTGGAGCGGGCGATGGATTTGGTGCAACGTCGGGAGGAATTTAAAGGTAAAAATCTGAATCCAACCTTTTCCATCTTGTCTTTTCAGATATTGATATTATAGAAAAAGCTAAATCGGTTGGGGTATCTTTGGGGGATTCTCCTTTGCAACAAAATGCGGCAGCTCAGTTACTAAAAGATAATTAATTACTTAGAACTTTGACTATTTTAGATCACAACAAAGATACAGATGATTTAAAAACTTTGGGGAGGCAAGTTTGGTAGTTTCTAAGGTTTCTAACTTATGTGAGGATCTGATAGAAGAGGAAATTACTAGGCTAGATACTCTTGTTGAGAATCAAGTCAAAGATGTAAAACAGGTGCGTGGGCGCAAGAAGAAAGTCTATGATACTACGACTGTTCGTAGAGGCACTAGAGTTAGGATAAAAAAGAATCTCTAATATGCAAGGTCTCCATGGAATGATTTGGAATAGTGAAAGTTTTCGCGACACTATAAAATATCTTTTTGTTTCTTAAACTGTTAGGGAAATAAAATTAGACTTTGACCGCTCTGTTGGAAACATGGCAGCCTAATTTCACTGTTCCTTTTCTCAAACATTTGACCCTAGGGAGGGATTTCACATGGTCCTGCTTATCTCCCCATGGACGTTCTGGTGGCATTCTAGTCATAATTAACACAAACACACTACAAGTTAACATGGTTGACTCGGGTGACTTCTGTATAAAAAATCATATGAAATGTCGTCAAGATGGTTTCCAATGAATTTTGTTCCCTGTTTATGGGACGGCTCAAGACAATTTGAAACATGAGTTTCTTGCCGAACTGGTTAAGTATGTGAGAATGAAACTCTACCCCTACTGGTTGGGGGAGATTTCAATATTCTCCGTAGAAGAGAGGATAAAAACAACGATAATTTTAACACACGTTGGCCATTTATGTTTAATGCCATTATTGAGAGTTTAAACCTAAGATAGATTGTTCTCTCAAGAAGACAGTTCACCTGGGAAAATCGCAGGGACACGCCCATTTATGAAAAACTTGATCAGATACTTTCCAGTGTTGAATGGGAATAGAAATTTCCTTTAGTCACTGTGAGAGCACTTACACGGGCAGGTTCGGACCATACACCACTCCTGATTGACTCGGGAGCCCAAGCTCATCTTGGGAATTATCCGAGGTTCTCCTTCGAACTCTCATGGCTGATGCAAGATGGTTTCTATGTTTTAGTGGCCACTGAATGGGCATCCGTGACACAAGGTGACACACCCATTGAACAATGGCAGCAAAAGATAAGACACTTACGCAGATTTCTTCGCGGATGGGCAAAGCAGAAAATATAAAAAAGAGAGGGGGAGACTTTTATCCATCATTGATGAACTAGATATAAAGACTGAAATGTTACCACTTTCCAATAATGAAAGAAAGGAACTGAAAACTGCAAATGAACTTGTGACTAAACTAAGGCGTGATGAAGAGTCCAAGTGGGCACAACGCGCCAAGGTGAAGCACATTCAGGAGGGTTGTAATAATACAAAATATTTTCATCTCATTACTAATGGAAAACATAGGAAGAAAAAAATTAAACTAGAACAAGAGGAAGGTACCATTGTGGGAGAAGAGAATCTGAAGCTCTTCGGGGAACCGAGTCCCAATAGTTTCAGTCTTATGGAGGACATGACCTATGACATACCACATGTATCACATGAAGAGAATATAATTTTAACTAATACGTTTGTGAAGAGGTGTTCGAAGCCATATCCTCTATGGAACATAACAAGGCACCCGCACCTGATGGTTTTCTAGCAGAATTCTATCAAAAAATTTAGGAAGTGATTAAACAGGATCTCATGGCTATGTTTGCACAGCTGCACGAAGCTAACTTACACCTTTAAGCTAAATTTCGGTGTTGTCACCTTGCTGACCAAAAAAGAAAATGCGGTACAAATCCAACAATATAGACCCATTTGTCTGCTTAATGTCAGTTTTAAAATTTTCACTAAGGTAGCAACAAACCGTATTACCATGACCGCTCACAAAGTTGTCAGACCCACTCAAATGGCATTTATGCCTAGTAGGCATATCCTCGAAGGGGTGGTAGTTCTACATGAAACCATTCATGAGCTACACATAAAGAAACTTGATGGGGTCTTATTTAAAATTGATTTTAAAAAGGCTTATGATAAAGTCAAATGGCCTTTTTCACAACAAGTACTTCGTATGAATGGTTTTGATCTGCTACGGTGCAAGTGGATTGATAATTTTGTACGGGATGGAAGTGTAGCTATCCGTGTCAATGATGACATAGGCCACTACTTTCAAACAAGAAAAGGACTAAGACAGGGTGATCCACTATCTCCGATGTTATTTAATATAGTTCCTGATATGCTTTCTATCTTAATTGCTAGAGCGAAAGTGACATGGGTATACCTTGCCGGTACTCGAGATTGGTATATACGGTCCAGATACGGTGGAAACCCATGGCGTTGCCACGGCCTAATGAAGATTTCGAGTGGCCTACGGACTCTCAATAACTTGCGAGACAAGAAGAAGTCTAAAGATAGAAAGTTTGAAGGGAAAACCCTAATCTGTAACCGACTCAACCTGCTACCTGAGACCTGGCATATCTATATAAAGGCCAGGAGGGGGCGGCGAGGAGGACACACGCAACCCTAGTTTCCACAACCCTCACCAGATTGCATCTGCGCACCATTGTAATCCTCGATTCCCTCGTTAATTCCAAGAGCAGACAAGCATGAGTAGGGACCTCTACAAGGCCTGAACCTGGGTAAACCTTGCGTCCCTGTGTGCTTGTTTGCTAGCCGATTGATGCTTCCAGCGCTCCCTCTTTCTCCAAAACCCAAGTCTATAACAATGGGCATTGATGAGTTAAACCCTCGTCAGAAAGAGAGTGGTCAAGTGGTTGGTTTAATACCTCATGTCGTTGAGGGGGGAGTGTCCATACTGCAATACGCCGACGATACAATCCTATTCATGGAACACGATCCACAGAAGGTGGTAAATATGAAACTAATCCTCTGCATCTTTGAACAATTATCGGTACTAAAAATTAATTTCCACAAAAGTGATTTTTTTATGCTTTGGCAGAGCTGCCGAATAAGAAGGAACTTATCCGGAGATTTTTAGGTGTGAGTCGAGATGTTTATCATTTAGATACCTTAGGGTACCTATACATCACAGGAAACTCCGCAACTCCGAATGGAACCCTCTACAAAACAGGTTTGAGGGCAAGTTAGGATGTTGGCAGGGGAAACTTTTATCTTACGGAGATAGATTGGTTCTAAATTCTGTTCTATCAAGTATGCCGATATTTATGTTGTCTTTTCTAGAAATACCAAAAGGGGTACGGAAAATATTGTACTTCTATCATTCAAGTTTTTTTGGCAAAGCGATGATCATAAGAAGAAATATACACTAACTCGATGGAACATTATTTGTAGACCTAAAGACCAAGGAGATTTAGGTATTGAGGTGTTAGAACTTAAAAATAGATGTTTATTGAGCAAGTGGTTCTATAATTTATTGTCAGAAGAAGGGGTGTTGCAAGAGTTGCTCCACAACAAGTATCTGGCTAATAAAACTTTAGCACAAGTAGTAGCCAAACCAACCGACTCACCATTTTGGAAAGGTGGGTGTGAAAGACAAGTTCTTTACCCGCAATGTTTTTCAACTTGGAAATGGCAAAGGTATTAGATTTTGGGAGGATACTTGGTTAGGAGAGATGCCTCTCGCCCAACTATTCGTCTCTTTATAACATTGTTCATACAAAACACGTTCTCGTGCATGATATTTTGTCTCACAATTCTTTAAATATTGGGTTCCAACGAACCTTAACTGGAAATAAATGGGCTGCATGGTTGCACCTATGTGAGAGGTTGATGGTGATATATTTGTCTTCAGATCAGGATAAATTCATTTGGAAACTAACTGAGAATGGGGTTTTTTCAGTTAAATCCATGTATGAAGACCTTATGAATGAATACCCATATTTTCCCATAAGATACTTGAAGATAAAAATCCCTATAAAAATAAAGATCTTTATGTGGTTTCTGAATAATAAAGTCTTGTTAACGAAGGACAACCTCGCTAGAAGGAATTGGAATGGATGTAAGAAATATTGCTTTTGTGACGAGCATGAAACAATTGAACATTTATTCCTTTCATGTTCCTTTGTAAAGATTATATGGCGTATGGTTTTCTTCACTTATAATCTACCTCCCCTGACTAATATCACTAATATGTTTGAAATTGGTTAAATGGAGTAGATAAAGTGAATAAATGCAGAATTCGAATTGGTATTTCAGCCATATGTTGGTTCATATGGAAATGTCGAAACAACTGTATTTTTAACAAGGTAGGAGTTCCCTCTTTTTTGCAGGTTATCCATATGGCAGCGTATTGGATTCAGCTCTGGGCTTTCCTCTTATCCGAGCATCAGCAGCAACCTATGGTTTCTATATACACCCGTCTTGTGGCGGTTACTTCGGATTTCTTCAGCCAACCTTCTTGGTGTTATTTTAGTAGATTGACTGATTTCTAGCTGTTGAAATCTTTTTTCTGTGAGATCTCGTTGAACCTTGTTTCAAATGGTTGATCTGCGCATCAATCCTATCTGTCCTTTGAATTGTATTACGTTTTGAATATGCTCTCGAAGTTTTAATAAAAGTTGTGTGCATCCAAGGATGCAGACGCCGGGGCTATCCTCTTTTTGAAAAAAAAATATCACCCTCAGTATTATCCGTCTAAACTGCTAGAGACATGCCTTAATTTGGCCGCATCCCCCGTCCGTTACCCATAGTCGGCAAGCGCTCCCCTCCGCGTCGTCGATGCTTAGTCACGACGTGGAAACGCTTAGCTAACCTGCTCTAGTAGTACCGTACGTGTGCCCTATGATGATTCCGTCCTTAGCTACTACACCGTGCCACGGTGCCAGCGACATTGTACTGTACATGTATAGATGATCTCGTTTTAAATCACAATCACATGAACAAAATTCGCACTAGAATGGACATAAAACAGACGACGCTCCAAAGTTGCTGCTGCTCGCGCGTGAAGCATTTTATACGGAACTCCAAACAAAATTGCGCACGTCAATCCCTGTTGAAGTGGGCCTGGACCGACATCTCTGTCTATTATTTCATTTTTCATGTGAGACGTGACACATTCTTATGTCAGATGGTTTTCTTGTCAGCTGAGACTCAGAGACCATATGAATCATATGATTGCTGCTTGGCAGTGAGCTAGACATAGAATAATCGATCGTGAAAGAGGGCGAGCGATGAAACGAACATCGTAAAAGCTAGTCCCCGGGGATCATAATTCATAAGTCGATCGCGAGCATTAATTGCACTCGCACACTGCCAAAGCTTCTAAATATCGGTCGACATAGCGGTCGACGTTCCGCTGTAATCTTCCCGTCGACACCGAGTCATCATTTCGTTTTGACAGTGGTGGATTCACACATATCGCTCGTGTATAGCACGATGGAGACGATTATAGTATTGCTGAAAGGGACAATTATTAGCTTTGGAATTATTTTCGCATGAGCCTGTTTTGTGTTGCTTGTGGCACGTGGGACTAGGAAAGAAACTGCAAAACCTTCTTTGCTAGAGTTTTGTAAGCTTGGACGGTATTTCAGTAGAAGTCAAAATACACTGTATATTAGGTTTATTTCTTAGTTAAACTTCATAAATTTGACCAAGCTTACGAAACAATACCAATATCTACATATAAAATCGGTATTATTAGATCCATCATGAAATATATTTCATAGTCTATTTATTGGAGTGGTAGATGTTGATATTCTTTCGGTGAAGTTGGTGAAATTTTACAAAGTTTGACTTTGTACAAAACTGATATGCGCTATATTTTGACATGGAAAGAGCAATAACTTCTAACAAGAAACTGCAAAGCATTCTTTTTTTGCATGGTAATACGTGCCTCATTTATATATCAAAGATCATAGTACAAGCCATGTAAACACCGACCTGACAAAACTTAAAAGACAGTAAAACGCAAGTTTTTGCGCAAAGGCCCACCGGCCAAGAAAGAAAACAATCTAAACTGAAGAAACCTCTGAGTTTGACGCCGACGTCTGTCACCTACCTCTGGTACCAGCATAGTAGCCACCAAAGAAAAGAATGACGGATCACCTCCTCACCCGAGCTCGATGCGGCTCCATCGCTGACATGCAGCTTTACGGACCTCCAAGGTGGCTCACCCAAGGTGAAACCATTGCCATTGAACGAAACAGACCGGGGCAACACCCCGAACACGTCATCGAGCTCCAGATCTAGCACCCCCGCATGACTAGGACGTCGAAGGAGGAAGCCACACCTGCCATCCATGAACCACAGACCCAACACACGATCCACCATCTTCCAGATGCCGTTGATGCAGATCACAATCTGCATCCGCTCCTGGACTACCTCCCAGGTTCCGCATCGGCGCTAGAGCAAACGCCGCCGCAACGGCGGAGCCTGAGGACACAAATCCACCACGAGGATGGCGCCATTGCCATACTGTTCTTGCTTGGATAGAGTGATCTCTCAATCCATTGGGGAAGGATCTGAAAAAAAATTATTCAGCGCCGCCATCTTCATCCCCGAAGCCAAGACGATGAGCAACCTAAAAATGAATCTAGTTTAGACTAAAATTATTCACACGCGTGGATCCGGCGTCCCCCCTCACCACAGACGACCTAGGTCGCCGGCAGGGGGAGCCGCCGGAGACCGGCGTTGGAAGGCGGGTGCCCTAGGGCAGGAGCTCTTTTTTCTCTCCCGGCAGCGCGCGTGGGGAAGAAAGAATCTCTTAGAGTACATATCGCTTGGTGGTATTACGCCGAAGATGTGATCTCCGATGGAACAAAAGCAACAAGACACTATATACGAGCTTGGTTGCAACTACGTTGTCCAATAAAAATATATTACGTTTTATCCCGCAACTATTGGCCGAACCTAGATTGGGTCATTGGACTCTAAACCAGAAAAAGAAATGAACCTCGACTCTTAAAAATTACACATTTGATCCTTCTAGGACCAACAACGAGTTTATAGATCACGTATTAGCTCAGTCAAAAAAAAGTAGAAGGAAACTATAAAATAGAGAAACATAAATATGTCTAGAAAATAAACAATTTTGAAAAAGGGCAATGTCTAGAAAATAAAATAGTTGAAAGAGTATGAGTTTGGTGGAATATGATGGATGTATCATTCAGCCTCATGAACGAGTATATATAGGCGTATAGGGAATTATCTTGGAGTACAAGTAAATTTAGGGTTGTACGTAAACAAATCATAACTCTATCTAAACTACCATAACAACCGTATATGCCTAATACTTTAACATCCTGGCAGTCGTAGCGGTAGCGTAGTGAACAACTAGAACATCGCAGACGGTCAGACTAGAGATAAACCGAAGGAGCATCCAGTAGGCTGATATCCCCTGCTGTTCGAGCGGGAACGTCGTGGACGGTGTCGCGTCGCGGTAGTTTAGACTATAGAGGAAGCTGGTGAGATGCTCAGGCGAGGTAATAGCCCTTGTGCCGGTGTCGAGGGAACCGAGAGCTTGAGGCGGTGCCAAGGTCAGGTAGCTGTTGCGAGGGGTCGCTGTGATTGATGGCATGGTCAGGGATGCCGGTGTCGAGGTAGCCGCACGTGAAGCCGCATGTGCATAGTGCCCGAAGAGGATGACGGAGACGCATCGAGACAGTCGTCGTGGGGCCACAGCAGCTTGCCGAGGGGCCGCGGAGGCTTGCCGAGGGTCCATGGAGGCTTGCCGTGGGGCCGCGACAACTTGCCGAGGGGTGTCGATGCTGAAGTCGATGCAGTCTGAGCCATCAAGGACGAGGTGCGGCCATAGTTTTGCCAAAACTAGGTGCACGTCGAGAAAAAACACACACTCCGGTTTTGCCAGAACCAAGTACGCAAAGAAGAGCTTGTCGGTGACGCGTCAAGACAGTCATAGAGGAAAGTGTCGATGCCGAAGAAGACTTTGTCGAGGCCGACGAAGACGAGACGCCGATCCGAGATTGCCAGGCTCGAGGACGTCTCGGGGACGAAGGCACACACCGGTGTTGCCAATACCGGGCACGCAAGGGAAGGGACGAAGACGTAGAAGGCGGCGAAACCAATGTCGACCTGAAGTGGTCATGTTGGACGCCTAGATTGGCGCGACGGCGGTACTCGACGTAGGCGAAGAAGAATCCGACGTGACGAAGACCATGGGCGAACGTAGACGACCTGCACCATGGAGGTGGTGCGGAGATAGCTTGGGGCGTCAGTGCGCAGGGATGGCGATGTAGACTGCGTGTAGCGATGCTATGACCCGTTGGGGCGACATAGCTGCAGGGCGCAAGTTGGTACAGTGGCCGAAGACCACCAGCGACGTACACGCCAAGGAAGACGCGTTGAAAACCGGTTGCATGGATCAAAGGCGATGACGCTGCGGCCCAAAGGGGCGACACATTGCCAGCCCGTTGCTTGATCGGTGGTAGACGCGTGCTCGGGGACGTGCTTGGCATAGACGAGCGCGAGATCGGTTGATCAGACCGACAGTGCGCCGTATGCGTCATGGCATTGACGACGCGTAGATCGGAGTCGATGGCGGCGTTGTCGCTGAAGTCCCGAGCGATGACGACGAAGGCGATCCGAGGGGGGACGGCCGCAACAGCCTACTAAGGAAGGCATAGCAGCCGACCGAGGTGCGCGGCAGCCTGCCGTGAGGCCACGACAGCCTGCCGAGGCAGGCGCGGCAGCGGAGGAGGCAGGCGCATGGGCGCGGTGTAGTTCGTCGACACCGATGGTCGGAGTAGAGGCACGGTGATGACAACGGCGGTAGGCGACTCAATCCGATCTATGATCGATAAACCAAAAAAAAGACCGGTCAAGTGACCGTCGGAGAGAAAAACCCATCTAGAGATCGAAAAAGACTCACCAGGGCAGCTAATCACAGAACGTCGGACGAACCCTGCGACAGATTGCGCAGCCCCCCGACGATCCCCCGGGGGCGGCACGGCGGAAGCGTACGGGTTTGGACCGGTTAGTCTGATACCATGAAAGAGTATGAGTTTGGCGGAATATGATGGATATATTATTGAGCCCCATGGACGAGTATCTATAGATGTACAGGAGATTATCTTGAACTACAAGTAAAGTTAGGATTGTACGTAAACAGATCCTAACTCTATCTAAACTATCATAACAACCGTATATACCTAATACTCTAACAATAGTATCTTCAAAAATCATAAACAATTATGAAAGATGAAAACAATGGGGAGAAAAATTGATCCCAAAATGTATATTATAAAGTAAATATTACAAAAAGTAGAGTTTTATCTTCTTTTTGCGTGCACTTTTTGAGTTTTCTGTAATTTCTATGGTTTTGGTAGATGATCTAGAATGCGTTTTATTCACATTCTCATTTCCTCTAATTTATAAATATATATTCATTTTTTATCTTATTGTTTCTGTACATCTTCGTATTCCTTCAAGAAGGAATTGCATGCAGCATTTACATTTTTTTTAAAAAAATTGTTTTCTCATGCCGTTAAAACCCCTTTTGATAGGGCATAGAGAGCGAGCCAATCCGGCTTTGAGAGTAAAATGCCAAGTCTTGTTTTAGAGTGAAAGGAAAAAAAAATCTTTCTCCAAAATACGTAATTATGACAAGAAAAAAAATAGGACAACGCACACTACCGGTAAGGTTCGATGGGTGCGGAGCATTAGATCATAGCAATCCTAGAACTTGCAAATCACACAGGACTACAGGGGCCGCCGTGTCCAGCTTGTCCAGTTTCTGGAATGTAATATATATGTGGTTATCTATCGCACACAACTTTTCCCTGAGAAACTAGCAAACGAAGCAATCAACTTTACACATTCCATGTTACGCGTAGGCTAACAATGCTGCAACGGCGTGTTAGTGTTGACTGCTGAAAGCGCCCTGCACCTTGCCCTTAGTTATCCACCACTAGCTACCAGCAAGGAATGTTACCGATTCAAGGTGAAATGATTATGCGGGCGGCTAATACGTACGTCGGGTCTCCAGGCAGTGCCTGCTCGATCGGCGTCAATGACGACGGGGAACTTTCGGAGGCACGCACCGATCGCAGCGCGTCAACTTGGCCTGTTACTCATATCGTCCTACGTGCCCTCGAGGCCGCAATTATGCGCTTCAGTTTTCAGTCCTTGTCTGTTCGTTTTGGGCTAGCGATCGAGCCTCGCACTACCCACGCCACGCACGTTCTCGTCACATTCTCCGGTTCCCGCCCAACGAAATCTTCATTCGCCAACAGTCGTGCAGTAGTTGGTGCGGTTGCCGTTTCTGCCGCGTGTAGATTGGGACAAGTGTCTAGGTTGCTTTACATCGTCTCGTGCCCATGCATTGCACCGCCTGCAGATTCAGTTGTAGTAGGACGAATGGTTCATGCCGTGCGCGCAACTAAGGTGTCAACTTAGGTGGAATCCCATTGTGACACACGGCGCGCAACACTGCTCGAGACCAAAATGGGAAGTAGAAATTGATGTGCTTGACCGCTGGCATCAAGGCGTGTTGATCGTTACTGGGTTCGTGGGGCGAGGTGGGGATGGGGCGGGGCAAGGAAATTTAAATTGCTCTCTTCCGTAATACAAGAGGCTGTGCTTGGGCCCAAGGATGAAAAGAAAATGTTCGGTGCAGAAAATGACAGTGGGCTGAATCTGACCAAGAAACATGGCTCTTATGCCACCACAGGCCCAAAGGCCTGCTACAGTTTTTGTTTGCTACAAGAACTTTTTTGTAATTCGACTGCATGATAGACCTGGTAGGTATTTGTGAAGGATTCAAAATTTCCTTTAGCAACAAATCACCGATCTACTAATAATCATCGACAGCAATACAAGGAGGTCTAAAAGTAATAAAAAATTATAAATAGATCACTATACCACCTAGCGACGACTATAGACACTAGAACAAGCATGTCGCCGTCCTCACCTCTATATCACTGGAGTGGGGCAAAGTTTGTCGTAATAGAACTTGTTATAGTAGACATACGGGAAGGATCCAATTCGAATGTATGAATTTGTGATTTTGTCCTTTTTTTGTGAGATTATCGACGTCAATGTAGTTGTCTCAGTATTGATGCAATTGTTGTCGAAATCTAAATAATCCATATGCGTACATCCACAAAGGTAGAATCGTTCATTAGCTCTTAAAATTGTCCATGGCATCTAGAGCCAACAATAAGAATAGCTCGTACCATAGGTTGTTTTTTAAGATGAACCCAAATATGAATTATTAGTAGTACTAAATGTGATGAATGTATATAGGCACTATTCCCCCGTTCACTAATGTAAGACCTTCTAGCCTTTTTTAGAAAAACATTTAACTATACATATTTTATTGTTTAGATTCATCCATTTTATTTTAAATCTAGTCTACTTTGAAATATGTAGAAGGTTTTACATTAGTGAACGAAAGGGGTAAATATGATGGTATGATGGCACTTAACTTTGCACACATACATAAACAACCATGTTGTCCATCACGCGGATTTTACTAGTGTTTTGTAGCGACTAGCCATGTAGCACGGAGGAAGCTAGACATGCCACTTGGGGTGGGCGGGGGCAGAGTTAGATCGGATGCGGATAAAAACTCAGTCAAATTCTTAGGAAGTGGTTCCCTTTCGTTAGGGTTTTAGACCTCTCGCGGCTCCGGCACCGTTGAGACTTTTTTCCTCAATCTTCCTACCCCGATCGTCGCACAGCAAGTCTGGGCCGATCCAGGAGTGAGCCTTGGTTCGCTCCCCCGTCCTAGCATTCTATTCTCGTGGTGCTGCTGCAAGGTTAGGTTTGGTGCCATGGCGGCCGACCATGACTCAAGATCATCTAGTGAAGGAAACTGAGATCTGGTTGCCATGATGAAACAGATGGGAATCTGTCAACAAGACCTAGATGATGTCGTCTTTGAAGAGGAAGCACTGCCATCAGAGATTCGTTGGCTAGCTATTGCTAGGGTTTTCATCGAAGGATAATACTCGAGCTAATCGTTCTTTAAGAACATGCAATCTTCTTGGGACTTGGCGCAATAAGTGAAGACAAGATCTCTTTAAGGTAATTTACATACTTTTCAGTTCTCATGTCTTGGTGATTGGGAGCGTGTGATGGAGGGAGGACCATGGGTCTTCCGCGGTAATCATGTGGTAATTGTTCCTTATGATGGTTTTACAAAACCTTTCACGATTTAAGTGTTTCATATAGATATATGGATTCAAATCCATGATCTCCCTATTGGATATGCTTCGATGCTTAAATCCTTGGACTCGAAGGTGGGTTTTTGGATAATTCTAAAGGTATTTTTAATGACTTTGAGAGAAATTTCTATAGAATTCCTGTGAAGCTGGATGTGAGAAAGCCACTAAAGACTATTGTTTAAGTGATCAAAGTTGGTTGTAGACAATTGTTCCTCGTAAAATATGAGAAATTGCCTAACTGTGTCAAGTATGTGGGCATATGGGACACGAGTATAAGGATCATGGTGAAGGTTTGCACACCTCGGAGGCTATAGTTTTAGAAAATGTGTGCATCATGGACTATGAGAGGAGTTGGGGGATGATTTGGAAGTGGTAGGGGTGGTGGCCGTGGTAGAGGCGCCTACCCAGGAAGAGGTTTCAATAGTTGTGATGATGCTTTTGTTGGTACTGGTTACAAAGAAACTACGAAGGATGATATGTCAGCAGACGGCCTGGATCCTAACAAAAAGAGTGACACTATTATGTTGAATTTAGATGCATCCGATGGAACACAAGCGGTGGAATGCGGGGTGCTATAGTTTTGGATAGATTTGGTAAGGTGGGTGCAATGATCTCCAAGTTTGATCCTACAGCTCCACCAAGCCCTAGTCTGGTTCGGGATCCTAAGAGGAAGAAGATAGGAGATGATGATAGGGAAAACAACGTTACAAACTCTGGATTTGCGGGCTCCCTCGAGGGGAGCTGCCAGGATCAATGAGGATATTTTGAATAAACAGTCGGGGTTTGGGGAATAACACGGCAGTTCAATCACTTTTTAACGTCCAAAGGTGTTGCAACCCCAATGTGTTGTTTTTACATGAGACACACTTAGACAACTATCCATTAGAATGTTTGAAATGGAGATTGAAGATGGATTAAAAAATCCCAGTGATGGCAGAAGTGGGGGAGTGTTACTACTATGGAGGCAAGAGATTAATGTTCAGCGGATCTTTTCAGCTCCAAAGTACATTGATGTTCGTATTGTGGAGGGTCCTGACAAAATTTGGCGTCTAACGGGAATATACGAAGAGCCGGGATGGCAAGATAAGCACTTACCTTGGTACAAGATCAGAGAGCTAAACATCCAATACAAGCTACCTTGGGCAATTATTGGTGACTTTAATGAGATCTTGTATTCCCATGAAAAGTAAGGGGCAATCTGAAAAGGACACAGATGTCGCCTAGAGGGGGTGAATAGGAGGTTTAAAACTTTTATGAGATGGACTTAACAAAGGTAGAATAAAACTAGAGTTTAGTTTGTCAAGCACAAAACCTATATAAACTACGGTTCAACTATGTGCACCAACAACTTATGCTAAACAATACAAGCAACTATGTGATAGCTAGATACAAAACTTCAAACACGAAGGCTATCACAAAGTAAAGTGCATAAGTAAATAGCCCGGGTATAGAGATAACCGAGGCACACGGGGATGATGATGTACTACCGAGTTCCTCTCATAAAGGGAGCACATCTCGTTGGAGGGGTGGGCGGTACTAAGACCACCACGCCACAAAAGGCCTCACCCTATTCTCCTGTGAACCTCGCCATGAGAGGCTTGATTCACTTCTCCGCTATCGATACCCTTCGAGGCGGGACCCGACACCTTTACAACAAGCTTAGGGCACACATCCACAACTGAATTGGAGGCTCCCAAGTATCACCACAATATGCAAAACAACTAAGCCGTCTAGGGTTCCAAGAACCCAAGAGTAAAAGGTGTGTCACCTTGCACCCCAATCGAATCCTCACCGAGACCTTAAACCGATGCACCAAATGCAATGACAAGAACACAAGAAGTGCTCAAGTCCTTCTCTCCCAAATTCCACCAAAGCTACAAATGTTATTAGGGGAATAAGATAGGAAGAACACAAGAGGGAATCCACAAAAGAATACCCAAGATCTAGATCCCAAGATGTTCCCCTCACATAGAGGAGAGATGGGTCATTGAAGTTGTAGATCTAGATCTCTCCTTTCAAATCCACTAAAAATATTCAAGAAATATGGAAGGGATTGAGAGTATTTGCAAGATCCTGGAGATAGAAGCAATGGAGGAGAGAGGGAGAGCAAGCAACCAACCCAAGGAAGAAGAAGGGGGCTTTTTATAGCCTCCCAAACGAAATATGACTGTTGGACCCTAGAATAGATAATCCGCCCCCACAAGGACGGAAAATCCGCCCAGCCAAAATATGGCTAAGGACTTCGCGGTGTGCCCCTCTTTACAGGGGCAGATATTTGGGCCAGATATGTTGATACCTAGGCCGGATAATCCGCCCCTCCGAAAACTGGCAGAAACAGCAAGACTGAAACAATACTAACTTTTGCATCCGGGCTTTGATTTTGATGATCTTGGGCTCGTTTCAAAGATAGTAACGAGCTCTACAAGATTATGCATGGAATCATCATAGTCCATCAAGGGAGGATAGAACCAAATGATGAAAGGTTTAAACTATCTATAAAAGACAAACCGGTAAAACCTCGAACATGGAAAACGCAATAGAGAATGCATATGAAATCCGTTTTCGATGAACTTGAACTTGTGATGGATATTAGCACAATATCTAAATCCTCTCATGTATAATAACCAAGAAATATGATTCCAAGTATGCAAATACTTGAGCTCTCTCTGAGGGATATGATCAAGTTACTCACTCGAGAGCCCCTCTTGATAGTATGGTTATCTATTCTATAAATTGGTCTCCCCAATTAACACCATGAGACTGGTAATAAAGAAACCTTATCGATACCATATTTTTGCCTTGTGCATATTCCACTTGAGCTTGATGATGAAGATATTGTACACCTCAAGATGGAACACCTTTCTTGATTGCACTAGCTTGGTGAGGACTTGTAAATTTCTCCCTCATACTCCACTATGGGAGAGCCTCTCTTTTAGGCATATATTCACATATACATGGTCACCATAAGGATGGCAAGATTCAAGCATATGATCTCTTCAAGATGGCTCATCTTGAACTTGGACTTCATTTGTTCATTCTTTATTATGTTGGTGTCTTGAAGGTACACTTGAGATATCACTCCATCTTATTCTTCAAGACACACTTGCCATAGGCTCTACTCTCTCATGACCAATCTTTGGATCACTCCTTGAAACCTTGGTCAACACTTGATCTTCTTCTTCCAAACTTGAAGCCAACATATGGTTCAAGCATTGCCTATGGACATATCCTTAAGTATAACTCAATACAAACATTAGTCCATAGGATTCACACATTGATAGGGTTTATACAAACATTGTCATTAATTACCAAAATCACACATGGGGCACACATGCGCTTTCAATCTCCACCATTTTAGTAATTGATGACAATAACTTTGAGAGGGTTTATATAAGGAATTCAACTAACAAAAATGGTTGTGCCAACATCAAATACTACATAAGTATGTGATGTTGGTACACCCAAAATATATAGTACAAGATCCCCCACAATATATGTACGTGTGATGAATTTGAATTTTATTGTATATATTTCCAATTATTATAGTTGGTGGAGTTTCCTCTATATATTCAACATGCAAAGCAACAAAAAAGATGCAAGAGCATGAAAGGCAAATGCTTAATAACAAACTCAAAGCATAAAACCAACTTTTCTCAAACCCTCCAAAACGTCTCCCCCATTAGCATCGATTGCCAAAATGGGTGAAAAATTATAGACGACCAATATAGTGAGAATTCCTCCAAAGGTGTGCATTTGAAACATTTGCACATATACAATGATGAATACTTCAGAGGCAGTAAAACTATATTGAGGATCATAATATTGAAAAACAAACAAGGTGAAGATGCATCAACGAATGAAGCAGACAATCAAAATATCCATAGAACCACTTGACAAAAGGAAGATACCAAATGAAAGATATATATTATGATAAGGTCGAAAAGAGAGTGCTCTAAATAATATGAGGAGGCTCTCCAAGGTTTGTGAAAAAATATAATTTGCATTTGAATACAGTATGCACAAACATGGCATCGTCATTATTTACACCAAACAAAATACCAAGAAGAAAAATATGATAAACACAAAGTGGTGCTATAAATAAAATTAGGAAGCTCTCCAAGGTATGTGCACAAATTAGATTTTTGTATTTGAATACAATCTGCACAAGATGGAATCCTCACTCCCTATATTTTATTTAAAACACAACTATGTAAAAAAGCATATACCAAGGCATAAAACTTGCAATAAACAAATGGTTGAGCAACGAGTAAGAGACATCATAAAAAATGACCAGCCACAAGGATGTGTGAGAGGCATGACAAAGCATATTATAAGACTAATACAAGGATGAGAATTGACCATCAACATAGTCTTCAATGAATGATACTGCTTAGTATGACCATACACCACACATGAATCAAACAAGATATAAAAAATAGATAAGTAACGTCTCTCATGTGTATACATTTCTAAGTAGACAATCTCACAAAGATATTGATCCACGAAGAAACATGTACACACAAAATAGGTACTAATATAGATAGAGCATGATATCCAAAACAAAGTCATACAATACACCAATAAGATCATTTCTTGATTGCATGACCAAAAGGCTCAATTTTCTCTTATTTTATATTGATGAACTTCAACCACAAACATATCAAATACATAACAAGTATCACTAAGGGAAAAATACATAGTTAGAATGTATTGAGAAAGGCAACAAGTATCACAAAGAAAGAATCAACTTTGCAAATTCATCAATATTGCACATGAGAGTACACTGAGGAAAAGATAGGCAATGTAATTGCTAGATTGACATATTTGGGATTTGGTGAATCATGAGCATGATTTTGTATAGTTCCCATGATATGCACTCATATTAACTTACTCACATTTTCAATAAAGAGTTTTCTTTAAAAACATAGCAAGAACCACAACAATTGCAAATACGGAAATTCATTCCAACACACAACCTACAAGAGGTTGTAAGCAAGATATGTATGCATGAGTAAGAGATACGTCCATTTTGCATCACTATTCTATATCATAATTTACTTCTATTCATTGATATATTTCATATTAAGAGATGATACTTATGTTATTTCATCTGTTTTTGCATGGTTGATGACTTTTGGAGGATGGACCGCAGAAGTCAGGATTCTGATGGAAAAGGCACCGTTTGGAGGCGAAATTCGTGAAGATTAGAAAATTCTAGAAAATACATGGAAAATCATATTTTTTCAAAAGACGAAGGATGCCAGAAGGGGGAGCAGAGATGGGCCATAGGGGCCCACACCACCCCCTAGCGCGGGCCAGCCCTGGCCGCGCCACCAGGTGGTGTGGCCACCCTGGCCCACCTCTGGCTCTGCCCTTTGGCGTATATTATCCCCATGAAACCCTAAGACTCGGGGAGAGACCATAGAAAGATTCCGCCGCCTCTGTGGGGCGGAAAACTGCAAAGAGAGAAAGAGCTCTCCGGCAGGCAGAAATCTACCGGGGAAATTCCTTCCCGGAGAGGGGAGATTGTCGCCATCAACACCACCATCAAGCTGGACTTCATCGGGATCATCTTCACCATCATCTCCATCATCTCCACCAGAACCATCATCGCCACTTCATACCGCTATCACAATTGGGTTGAATCTTGCATAGTTCTTAGGGGAAACTTTCCCGGTGTTGATTACTTGTTGTAGTTGATGCTATTGAATGGAACCATTGAATTATTTTTATGTTCAGATTGTTACTTATCATTATTTCATCTCTGATCTTGATCCATATGATGTCTTGTGAGTAGTTCATTTAGTTCTTGAGGACATGGGAGAAGTCATGTTGTTAGTAGTGGAATTGTGTTGAGAAAGATTCAATAGTTTGTTATTTAAGTTGTGGTGTTATTCTTCTAGTGGTGTCATGTGAACGTCGACTACATGATACTTCACCTTTATGGGCCTAGGGGAATGCATTGTGTATTTGTCTACTAATCGTAGGGGTTGTCGGAGTGACAAAAACCTGAACCCCCGTTAGGAAACCTTTGCACAAGGGAGTGTAGGATCTCAGAGTTTAAAGCTGTCGTTAGGTTTTTATCTTAATTACTTTCTTGTACTTGCGGATGCTTGTAAGGGGTATAATCACAAGTATGTATTAGTCCTAGGAAGGTCAGTACATTAGCATAGGTTCACCCACAAAACACTTATCAAACTAAAGAAGATTAATCAACTATATGAAGCGAAAGCACTTGACGATATTCCCATGTGTCCTCGAGAACGTTTGGTCATCTTAAGTAATACAACCGGCTTGTCCTTTGCTAAGAAAGGATTGGGACACTTGCTGCATCTATTATTATTGTCTTTTATTTACTCGCACTTTATTTATCTGCATTATCAAAACCCCCTAAAAATCCGTTTGCTAGTATTTACAGAGAATTCCTGCTCCAAGCCACTCGTTAAAACCTTATGCTCCTCATTGGGTTCGACACTCTTACTTATCGAAAATATTGCGATACACCCCCCATACTTGAGGGTCATCAAGACTATTTTCTGGCGCCATTGCCGGGGAGTGAAGCTCTATTGGAGAGTGGAACTGGTAAAGGAAACTTCTACTATGAGTATTGTTTACTTTTGTTAGTTTCTTTATTTCAATATGTATAATTCACTTAGTTTCTTATTTCGTAATGCTACTACCACTTCTAAGGTAATAGATGAACCTACACCTGCTGAAAATGATACTTTTAAGATACCTACAAGAATTATTGATCGTGTTATGGATAACTACTATTTTGGAGATGGAACTGTCCATCCCGGTGATCATTTGCTCTTTATACACGAATTATGCGGGTTGTTCAAGTGTGCAGGTATTACAACAGATCAAGTCAAGAAGAAGTTATTCTCATTATCACTTAAAGGAAGAGCTGAAGAATGGTACAAGCTGCTGAAGAATGGTCAAGCTCTTGAATGGGAGGAAGTAGTACCTCTCTTTTATTCAAAATTTTATCCTCCTAGTGAGATTCATAAAGATCGGAATCAAATATACAACTTTTGGCCTCTTGATGGAGAGAGTACAACTCAAGCTTGGGGGAGATTGAAGTTACTAATGCTCAAATGTCCTATTCATGAGCTCCCCAATAATATTATTATCAATAACTTTTATGCAAGACTTTCTCTTCATGATAAGGATCTATTGGATGCTTCTTGTGCTGGATCATTTACACGCATGGAAGAAGAAGCTAAATGGGATCTTCTAGACCGTATTCAAGACAATGTTGAAGCATGGGAGAATGATAAAGGAAGAAAGTCAGGTATAAATTATGATTATGAATGCATTGAATCTTTTATGGGAACTGATGACTTTCGTAATATTAGTAATGCTTATGGTCTAGACTCTCAAGCTATTGCAAGTTATTTTAAGGCTTTTGCTTCTTATATTGAAATCCTTAAAAAGAAGTGGAATAAGTATCATGAACCTTATAAAGATATTGCTAATTGTGTTCTTGCAAGATATACCGAAGTTTATACTGCTAATCATATTTTACCTGAAACTTACATTGAG
Source organism: Avena insularis (assembly GCA_023614405.1). Taxonomy (NCBI): domain Eukaryota; kingdom Viridiplantae; phylum Streptophyta; class Magnoliopsida; order Poales; family Poaceae; genus Avena; species Avena insularis. The sequence continues at coordinate 477,746,755 of CM042686.1, read as the reverse complement.
AAAATGCCTTTCCCAGTTAAGATAAAGGAACATTCTATGATAGCTAGTATGGTTAATGAAAGTACAAATAAAGTTGTTGAACCTGATGAACAAATAGCTGCTGAACCTGTAGTAGAAAATGTGAAAGACTTTGTCACTAAATATGTAGAAGATGGACACACTATCCTCTGTAAGGATACTGCTAATATTGTTTCACAAAGTAGTGTGATGAGAGCTAGTATCCGTGTGTTTTCTATTAGAATAAGTGATCATTGCTACAATGGTTCATGTGATAGTTATATCGTTAAATTTATGCATGATACTGAAAGTTATTATGAGAGGGGGAAGATTGTTCTTATGCATCTCAATAATATTAAGTTTCCTCGTTTTATGCTGAAAGTCTTTATGTTGCACTTGTTTTGCTTTCCTATGATAGCAGCCTTGGTTTCAACAATCTATTTACTTACAATATTCCCTTGCATAGGAAGTGGGTTAGACTTAAACATGTGTATTTTTGCTTCTTAAAGCTCTCTTTTACTTCAATTCATATTCTTATGTGAGCATCATTGGAATTATCATGCCCAATATATTTCTTTTGCTTTCAGTTTGTTTTTGTTTATTTGAGTCTTGGAAGTTATTGCTTCTGCAATAACCTCTCCTTATCCTTTTTTGTTTAGTTTTTGTGTCAAGATCAACCTCTAATGAGAGAGAAGTAAAATTTGGGGAAGTTGCTGTCCCGAAACAGATTTTTGTGCTTCATTATAATAAAATCATGAAAAATCCCAGAACGTCGTACTGATCTGTATTTTTTGTGCGCATGCCCCAGGTTATTATTTAACTTTCTTTAGTTTTCCACTTTTTGATTTGAGCAACAGAAGATTTTCAAAAAAAATGATCTTTACCTGCTGGTCTGTTTTGACAGATTTTTCTACTCTTGCATTTGCTTCTTATATCGATTTCCTTTTTGAATTCCTTTTTGGGATTTCGGAAGGAGTTGCTACAGTAGCTTATGTTTTGATGGATTTCAGTTGAAATTGAACTTAAAAGGTTTATTATCTTGCATGCACTAATGTTGCTAATGAGAATTGTGTGTGAAAGAAATTTCCAGGTTATAGGAGAAAATGGTGTAATAAGATGGTGAAGGGTTAAATGACTCAAACAATATGTTTACAAAGATGAAGATATTGATGTTATTCAAGCGGTGACTCTGGAAGAATTTATTAAATGCCAAGTTCAGAGACCTGCAGAGTCTGTTTTTGAATAGGTAGCAGTTCTGGTAAGAAAAGGTCCATGAAAAATCTGTCAAGTTATATTTTTGCAGTTTTTATCTAACATGGAAAGCAATAAGTCGAAAGTGGGATGGAAACGGAGCCCAGGTGGCTCACACCACCCCGTGGCGCGAGCCCACCTGGCCGCGCCACCAGGGGGTGTGGCCGCCCTGGAGCCCATCTCCGACCCGTTTTCTTTCAGTACCTTCCTTTCGTTGTAAAACTTCGTAATATATAATCCCCTGGATCCCCCGAGGTTCGTATATCGTGTTCTCATCGTGTTTTCATTTCGATCTGTTTCTGCCATGAACTATTCTTAAAGTTTAGAAGCACAATGGTCTCCGCCAACGATAAGGGCAAGGAACCTGCGGAAGAGGATCTCAAAGACCTTGAGCAGGAGGAGGATATCAAGAGGGAAGTTGAAGAGGAGGCAAAGGAAGACCAGCAACCGCACACCAGCACCACCATTACAAGCATTGGAGTGGTGGCAAATCCTGCCAAGTTCAAGAGGACTGCATGGATTTCCACTAGAGGGAAGACTCTGCGTCATTGCTTGGCTTCACGGTCACCTTCTCCATGCACAAAGAATCCCTTCCATACCCTTATACACGAGGATCAATTCCAAAATATTTCCAAGGAAAAATTACCCTCCAATTGGGATATGCCTCGTTCTAACCATGAAGGAAAAGAATACTTCAAGGAGGAAGAGTGGGGAAAGAATTGCAAGAGCTGGGATTCACAGCCCGACATGATCATGAACCACATTGAGCACAACTCGGAGTTGATTCGTACTATCACCTTCGAGATTGAGGCTTTGAGGAAATTGATTGAAAAGCTCATTGAGAGAACACCACCACCACCGAAGGAGTAATTCGTCATCAGGTTTGGCATCCCCTTGGTTTGTTCCAAGCTTGAGGGAGTGTCGCGGTACCATATCACTATCTTTTATCTTTTTACCTTTTTAGTAGAGTCATATCATGAATAGAGAAGTTATCATATAGGATGGGTTGCATTGTGGAAGTGTCTCCCCTCTCGTTAGTTATCTATGTATCCCTTGGTGTGAGTTGCCATTATCGAATATTAATGAGAAGTTCTATCATTCACTATTTTGCATATCTTATTTTAGTTTTGAATTTATGTTATATGATTGATCTTGTTGTTAGTATTAGTATCACTTTGGGATCATTAAGTAAATTTAGTTGGTTTTGGCAAACCTGGCTCGGTCAATAGCAACACTATTATGATAATTTAATGAAAAAGATAAAAATACTCTTAAGAAATATAATTTCATTATCTTTCTTTCTTGATTGGCTCATAAGCTTAGTATTCCCTAGTTAAGATCTTTTGTGCTTCCAAGGAAGATTGCTTGTTTGTTTTTATCACTTGTATGTTTGTTTGTTTCCTTCAACTCTTATGCTTACTACCCATCCTTGCTAGCCTAAAACCTGTATTGAGAGGGAATGTTCTCGTGCATCCAATCCTTAAACCAAAACCTATGCCATTTGTGTCCACTATACCTACTGATTAGCATTATTGCTATTCCAAGTAAATTCATGTTTTTATCTACCTTCCGAATTAAACTTGTTATGTGAAAATTAGTGATTAAAGCTCTCACAAACTTGATGGCATACTTTACTTTCTTGCACTTAATAAACTTGAACCATTGTGCCCATCTATGTTGCGTATATGCTTGCGCTTTATAAGTTGTGAATTAGCATAACCATGTTATCATGGGGAACGCTTTCAACGTTGCACATTATTTAGTTGATATCATGATTCTTTTGTTTATGGATCCCGACGGTGTGAAATAAAAGGGGAGCTTGTAAGCTTATGGAGTTTGTATATGTGTTAGAGAAATGCCTGGGCCGCTAGTCTAAGCCATGCTTAATCATGGTGGAAACTTGCAGCATAACCATAGTGAGCAATATGTGAAGCATCCTCAATAAAAACCTATGCAAATAGCAAATAAAAAGATCGCTGAGATTCTCATTGTCTGCTTACCTTGTCATTTTGATATGGGAATGCTTCTGTATCATCGGGCAAGGGGTACCCCGTTGGTGGTTCTCCATGATACACATGTATTTACAATGACAAGAACTTACTCGTGACTAAAGTTGAGTAGCATGAGGTCTGGTACTCGTAAGCACAGGGCATGAGATTTTCAACTTATAACTCATCAAGCATATCCTCATATTTGTTCACTTTAACCTTAACCACCTCAAGATTCTTATGATAGGGGCAATGAGAGCTGAAAGCTAGTAAGTACCATAATTTTTGGAAGCTCTTTATGAAACTTGAAATCCCTGCTTCCCTCTGTGAAGGGCCTATGCTTTAATTTTTAGTTGAGTCAGTAAACCCATTCCTTTCTATCTCAGCAAATATTTTGAGTTGTTGTGTTTCATTCATTCATATGATGATTTATTCAATCATGTTTCTTATGTTCCTTGTTTTGCACATTGCTCTTATCTTAGTGAGTATTACTTTGAAAGCTATCATTGAAAACCCCATTATGTTTGAACTCCTGCAAATTTTTAACTGTTCTTTGACCAAGAGCAAAGTTTGCCATTACCAATTATGATTTACTTTGTGTATCCTTATTGTGTTTCCTTTACTTATTACAAGTTAAGTTTTATAATAGTGAGTTGTCCTCTATTATGATTTGTGTATTGATGAATGTGATGCTTCTTGTCTGTATTCTTTTATCAACACTTCACTCCATAAACCCGAGGTCATGTTTATTGAGCTCAATTTTTGCTTGGGGACAAGCGAAGTCTAAGCTTGGGGTGAGTTGATACGTCCATTTTGCATCACTATTCTATATCATAATTTAATTTTATTCATTGATATATTTCATATTAAGAGATGATACTTATGTTATTTCATCTATTTTTGCATGGTTGATGACTTTTGGAGGATGGACAGCTGAAGTCAGGATTCTGATGGAAAAGGCACTGTTTGGAGGCGAAATTCGCGAAGATTAGAAAATTCCAGAAAATACATGGAAAATCCTATTTTTCTAGAAGACGAAGGATGCTAGAAGGGGAGCAGAGATGGGCCACAGGGGGCCCACACCACCCCCTGGCATGGGCCAGCCCTAGTCGCGCCACCAGGTGGTGTGGCCACCCTGGCCCACCTCTGACTCTACCCTTTGGCGTATATTATCTCCATGAAACCCTAAGACTCGGGGAGCGACCACAGAAAGATTTCGCCGCCTCTACGGGGCGGAAAACTGCAGAGAGAGAAAGAGCTCTCCAGCAGGCAGAAATCTGCCGGGGAAATTCCTTCCCTGAGAGGGGAGATTGTCGCCATCAACACCACCATCAAGCTGGACTTCATCGGGATCATCATCACCATCATCTCCATCCATCTCCACCAGAACCATCATCACCACTTCATACCGCTGTAACAATTGGGTTGAATCTTGCATAGTTCTTAGGGGAAACTTTCCCGGTGTTGATTACTTGTTGTAGTTGATGCTATTGAGTGGAACCATTGAATTATTGTTATGTTCAGATTGTTACTTATCATTATTTCATCTCTGATCTTCATCCATATGATGTCTTCTGAGTAGTTCGTTTAGTTCTTGAGGACATGGGAGAAGTCATGTTGTTAGTAGTGGAAGTGTGTTGAGAAAGATTCAATAGTTTGTTATTTAAGTTGTGGTGTTGTTCTTCTAGTGGTGTCATGTGAACATCGACTACATGATACTTCACCTTTATGGGCCTAGGGGAATGCATTGTGTATTTGGCTACTAATCGTAGGGGTTGCCGGATTGACAGAAACCTGAACCCCCGTTAGGAAACCTTTGCACAAGGGAGTGTAGGATCTCAGAGTTTAAAGCTATGGTTAGTTTTTTATCTTAATTACTTTCTTGTACTTGCGGATGCTTGCAAGGGGTATAATCACAAGTATGTATTATTCCTAGGAAGGTCAGTACATTAGCATAGGTTCACCCACACAACACTTATCAAACTAAAGAAGATTAATCAACTATATGAAGCGAAAGCACCTGATGATATTCCCATGTGTCCTCGAGAACGTTTGGTCATCTTAAGTAATACAACCGGCTTGTTCTTTGCTAAAGAAAGGATTGGGCCACTTGCTTCATCTATTATTATTGTCTTTTATTTACTCGCACTTTATTTATCTGCATTATTAAAAACCCCTAAAAATCCGTTTGCTAGTATTTACTGAGAATTCCTGCTCCAAGCCACTCGTCAACACCTTCTGCTCCTCGTTGGGTTTGACACTCTTACTTATCGAAAATACTGCGATACACCCCCTATACTTGTGGGTCATCAATACTTGTCACCGAGATATCATTGGTTTGATGAAGTAGATAGGAGTTTGTTGATCATCCTATATTGTTTCTAATTATCATTGAGTCATCATTTCTTCCTTATGAAAGAGACAAGCATCCAATGCATCTCCAATTTACCAAAAACAAAATTCAAGTACAATATGGTCCCCAAACTTATTGGGTCTAAAGCAGTTAGACAAACTACCATACGGCAAAGTCCACATAAATATGTGCATATAGATATGTATTTGAATTCTAGCACATCTTAGCCAATTAGGATTTGGTGGGGTTTCCCCTATATATTGGATCAAGGAAAGCAAACATGCAATAATATATACATTTACTAAATATGCATGCACACGACTTTCAAGAACCAAAGGAGATACAATTTGAAAAGAAACACCAAGTAAAGCAAGGAGGCACACAAAAGTGTGACACGGCAAAAGGTTCTTCAAATTATATCAAATAACAAAATCAACTCATGAAAGATCACACGTTTAACAAATGAAATGGGCAAAAACCAAAGAGCAAGAAATAGACAAAAACACAAATGCTCAAGGATTTATCTCATTCTAAAAGGTTAGAATGATTAATAAGGATTGAGACAAAGCCAACTCCCCAAAAGAGCAAGGTTCAAAAAACCAAAGAAAACTCTCCATAATTTTCATGATGGCACAAAGTACCAAAACGAAAAGGTTTATCTTCCAAAGAGATAAAACATGATATGGTTCAAAAAAATGTTAAGAAGAAGCATAAAAGGAGTGTTCTAAATAATATAGGAGAACTCCCCCGTGATTAGTGCATTATTTAATATTTTTCATTTGAATACAAAATGAACACACATGAGATGATCATCTCTACCTACATCAAATAGAGCACTAAACGCTTTCAAGTCAAAGCAATATCCATATAAGGCAAGGAAGATACAACTAGAGAACATTAATGGACATTATTGAATTTGAATTTTTCATGAGTACGACATACCACATAGAGACTAGATACTATTGCAATATCAATACTAAGTGGTATTCCTGATTTACACACATTTTTAGGATTGTGGAATTCATAGGGAATAACACTCCCCCACAATGGTATAGTCCATTAATTTCTCACAAGAGCCAAATAGGATAACAAATTTATTCAAGAAAGGATCAACACAACAAAACAAGTACATGGTGTGCAAGCCAACACACACAAATAAACTTGATAACTCAAGATAAGTATGGTCATGCACAACATATATGTCAACACCCAGATTTTTAATCCCAGATGCCCGTTATGCCATACCTCGCAATCCCAGGATTACCATTTTTGTGAGACATAACGGATTGGATATCATAGTACATCATCCATTACAAACCATACATAAGGTCTTACACAAATAAGGATCTCATGATCCAGTCTTTAGTACAACAAGCAGCGGAAATAAAAGATAAGCGTAGCGGTGGGGTCCATCTTCAAGGGCACATGCAATGCTGACGAAGGCAAATAGTCCTAGTTATCATAGCCATCCTGATGACCATCCTCTTGATAGTGTCCTTCATAGTCTGGCCATGAGAATAGCCAGGGACAAAAGCCATGAGTACTCTTTAAGTACTCGCAAACTACCACTAACAAGTATTATCATTCTAGGTTAAAGTGCTAGATCTAAGTTTAACTATAAAGTTAAGTTTGAAACCTAAGCTGAGTTCTGAAGCAAAGAAAGGTAAAGTAAAGTTCTAAAATCACTTAAGTTGGGAAGCTATTATCATAAACACACCTGTTGTGGTCAAGTCAAAGTTCATCATTCATTTCAAGTTATTTGGAAAACATGTGACAATGAAACAGTATGGCCATTCCAACTGTCCATAACCGCGGACGCGGCTATTCGAATAGTTTGACACTCTGCAGAGGTGGTACACTTTCACCACAAGATTCGATACATCTGTCAGGGATAACCCTGAATCATCATACTTAGTATGCAGATAATCAAACATAACCTTCCCTTTACACACCCTAGTATAAGCACCTCTCCTATGAGCATGGCCTCCCAACCATGACCATCAGTCATCTTGGGCACTGCATAGGTGGAAATCATGAGAGGTAGCCTCAGCTCAGACCTCTCCCGTGAGGGAACTAATACTAATGTATATAAACTTCCGGCTAAGCCTTACCCAATTTAGGTAGTGTGGTTGTACGGTAAATTTGGAATGGTATCGCATCCGAATCCAACCATCAGTTTTATAAAAGGGTTAAGGCTCATGCCTCAACATTTTGTTCATCATCAACCATTTGTGTTTCTCAACACATGTCAAAAAATCTCAATAGAATGACTCATCATTCCAAGGTTTTCATAATTCATTTTCACCAAGGGTTCCCATCTAAAGTGACTCAAGTTTTTGATCTACTCTAAACTACTAAGTTAAGAGTGTTCACTAAGGTGGAAGTGATAGGTTCAATCTCATGCCATAAAATGACATCTAAAGGTTTCTAAGTAGGTCAAGTTTTATACTTTTTATGCTACCTTCAAAATAAGTAAAGAACTTTGTGTAAACTAAGGGAGGTGAAACTTGTCAATAAGACTTGCGGTACTAATAGTCAATAAGGGGTGCTCAAAGCATGCTTAAGGCATCTTTGCTAAACCATCTAGTTTGATTCTAGTTTGCTAAGCACTAAACTTGCAAGGGTAAGCTTGCATTGTTAATGGTGGCTTGCAAGTATAACTTGCAAGGGTTAATCTTGGATAGTGCTAGCTTGCCTTGGTTGGTGCAGTGGTTGAAGTTTTCTTCTTCTTCGTCTTGATAGCACTCCTCCTCTTCGTAGACTTGGTCGGTACTATCGTCTATAAGAATACATATGGAGTACACAATCACCAAACAATACTTAACTAGGCTAAGTAGCATTCTAAGGCACACATTTGATGATCTATTATCATCACAAGCATCACAAGTTTAATTCAATAGTTTCATTCCTTTTAATTTAGAAAAGTAATTTCTACTCATTGAAAATTTAACTAAGATTTAATATTCACCACTTAAAATAGGGGATCATGTGGACACATGTCATCACCACTTATTCTAACATGTGGGAATGAGATTTAAGGGTTGGATCAATATTACTTTGGTTTAAGTTCATTATTTAATGATTTAAAGTGACTAGAAATGCCTATATAGCATTATTTTGGTACTAGTCCAAAGTCACTGCATGTAAACCTTAATATTATTACATATTTAGATATATATGATGAAATGTGATTTTTGAGAGTTGGAATCAACTCAAAACCTATCTTAGTTGATTTTATAAAAATGTTGCAAGTGGCAAATACTTCTGTTTTGTTATTTTTATTAGGAGAGATCTATAACTCTAATTGAATTAAATCCAACGGGCTTGGATATATCATCTCAATACCTTTCAGACAAAATTGGTTTCATGCAATTTGGATTTATAAAACTCTCTGAATTGAATTTTAAACTAGTGGACAGAAACTAGATTTAACTAAAAAGAAAAATCCAGATTTGAACGGGTGGGCTAGCGCGGGAAAGAACTTGGGCCGTCCCAGTGGCGCTCCGCGGCATGGGGCTCAGCTGACAGGGGGGTCCCGCTTGTCAGTGGGTTTTAACACGCGAAACGGTACGCGCGCTATGGGCCGTAGGATTAGAAGGGGAATCTACGGCCGAGGGTCGTCGTCAACGACGAACAGGTCGCCGGAGAGCTTGAACCCTAGCGGCTCGGTGGGGGTCTGCTGGGGACGTATCAGGGCTCCAGCGGGGTAGGCGAGGCGGGCAAACGAACTGGAAGACGACGACGAGGCGGGGCGCGGTTGCGGCGGAGCTTGGGGTGGTCGCAATCAGCGGCACCCTTCTCCTCCTGTTGCGGCTGCTCCGGCTCCAATTCCGGGGAGGCAGAGGTCGCCTTGCTCCGGCTAGAGGTGGGTGAGGTTCAGAGAGGTGAGGGGAGTGGAGTGGTGTGGAGAGAAGGGGCTGGGGAGGCCTCCTTTTATAGTCCCGACGGTGAGACCGAGCGGGATGGGCAGGCGACGGTGGCAACAAGGCTACGACCGGCTAGCGGCATGGCTAAGGGTGGCGATCGACAGGCGGTCTCCTGGCGGTGCTCTAGGAAGTGAATGCGAGCGTAGGGGCGGTGGTGTCTGATGCAGGCGAGGTGGCGCCTGAGCGGCAGAGGCGGGTGTCCACGGCGAAGCGTGGCTGTGGTGAGTTGGGCGCGAACGGGGTGTCTGGGTGTTCCCGGTCGTGGCGGAGGCGGTGAGCGGGCGGTGGCGGCTTGTGCATGCGGCAGAGCGTGCTCAAGTGCATCAAGATGGTGCGGTGGCACTAGGCGCGTGGTTTCCTCGGTGGTCCACTGCAGGGCTTGGCTCGGGCAGGGGACAGAGGGTGGCGTGAGGTGCTGGCTACCTCCTAAACATGGTGAGAGGGAGGGAGATGGTCTGCTGTGATGAGGGCAAGGTTGGCCGGCGAGGGGTGGCTCGGCATGGCATGGCAATGCCACTAGGGGCTAGGGGAGTGGGTTTAAAAGGCTTTGCTAGATCATTTAGAGACAAAGGGAGTAAAAAGGGGCCAAATGGGAGACAAGTTTGGCCAGAAAACTATTTAAAATAGTGAAATTTGTTTTGTTTGAAATCTGCATGCCAAGTGTTTGATGAAATGGCCGCATGAAACAAACTTTTGAATTTTGGTTTCAAAATTTTTGGGTGTTCTCCACTAGTGCTAGGTAGACTCTGGTTACAAGGGTTTTGAAAGTGGAGCTCAAATATATGGGTTTTGAAATAGGGGTGATCTATGCATATGCATTGGATTCAATTTTCAGATGCCAATTAAAATAGTTAACTGAATGTTTTTAGCAGATCCAAAGGTGGTCCTTGGTACCTCATTATGTGTACTAGCAAGGGGTACAAGGATCAAGAATTGTTTCTGTTAAGAAATGAGTGCTAGGAACACTCAAAGTAGTGTAGTGGATTAAAATGTCCAAAATGACCATTCCTCCTTTTTAATTCTTTTTGGTTTGAATTTCTTTAGGAAAGGTTTGGGAATGATGGAGATGATGTTTAATTCACTTCAGAAACATTTTAGAAGCAAAGGATCACACAATCATGGCAATTCAAATCAACTCCTATTTTAAATGCACACATATATGAATGCTTTTATTTTTAATTTGAAAAAGTTTTTGTTAACCCCAAATTTGATGATTTAGACCTTGATAAGCTTGGATTGAAGTTTTGGGATGTTACAATATACAAACACATGAAAGGTATAAAACAAGCACATGCACAAGGGCGAGTAACTTTCAATGTAAATGAGTTGAGAACGTGTTAGCATAAGTAGGAGCAATGTATATATGATAGAGATATGATAATACAAATGACTTGGCTTGAGAGAATATAATTGATGAAGTTCCCTTAATTCTTCATGATGTAGCCAAGCCTCCAATGCCCTCCAACAGCACCTATTGATCATGTTTTAGCTTGTTGGTTCCCCACCAAGTTGGGCCCTAAGAAGTTAGTCACAATAGGCTTGGCAACCCAAATGGTTCTTTTCTTGACACCACATTGGGCACCAACAAATTTGGCAAACACTTTGCCAACCACATCCTTAAAAAGAGAATAAGCATCATCAATCAAGATAGGGTTGGATGATAAGTTACCAATGGTGCATGAGAAAGATAAGTGACCATTTTCACGACATATGTAGCAAGTTCTTCTCTTGCCTTCTTTCTTCTTAGTTGATACCATAACATGAGGATTGACTCGATCCTTCTTGGGAAGTGGCCTATATTGAACTTGACATGGAACTTGGGGTCGCTTCCCTTGTTGCTTCACACAAAGAGGCTTCTTCTTCAATAGGAAAGATCTAACATGGTGCCCTTCAATTTTGCACTTGAAGCAAACAATCTTGGCCGAATTCTGGACTTGTTCTTGGCCTTTATTTCTATCTATCTTTAAATTATTCTTGTTAGTGGACTTGTTCTTGATATTTGATTTGAATCCAAGCCCACTATTGTCATTGGGGGATTTTTTCATACTCAACATTTTCTCCATTTTGGACTTCCATGACACGTTTTCAAGTCATTCTTCAAAGAAGTGGCTAGAGCCTTGAGCTTATTGATTTACTCTACATGGTTAGTATGAATAAAAATACTAGAGGAAGTAGATGCTTAATTGTTAGAGAAACAAGGCAAGGAATGCAATTCATCACAAGATGTAGAAATAGCATGAGTGGATTAATTACTAGGACTAGCACATGACAATATGAAATTTGTAGTGGATATAGTGCTAATGTCCACATGAGGCTCATTAAATGTTACCTTTGACATAATAGCCTTAAGAGCAAAGTTTAGCCTATCATGGGAGACTAGAAGATCCTCATCCAAGCTAGAGAGATTAACATGAATTTCTTCCAACTTCCCATAATTCCTAGTTAGCAAAGCAAGTTGATCCTTTAGCTTAACATTGTCGTTCAAAATAGATGCTTCACAAGAAATAGAGTTAGTAGCACAAGCATCATTATAATTAGCAATATAAGAAGACAACTTGGCAAGCTCATTATATTTTCTTTTAAGATCAATTGCCACCTCAAGAGCTTTATCATGGGTTTACTTTACTTTAGACATTTCTAGAGTAAATGTCTTCTCAAGAGATTCTTTGGTTGCTTATTCTTCCTTTTTAAGCACTTTTACTTCTGCACAAGAATGGTCATGTTCTTTAGTGACTTCAGAAATTATTTCAATATGTCACTCCTCAATAGATTCGAGTTCCTCCTCAAGAGAAACATAAGTCTCTTGCTCTTCCTCAAGGGTATTTGTTAAGGATGCAATCTCAAGAGAATCATCTCTTTCATTTCATTTTTCTTCAAGGATTTTATCATCATACTCAATAAGTTTTTGGCTCTCAATATAAATAGTCAAAATTTCATAGAAGTTAGAGAAAGCAATTTTATACTTACAAAGAACAAGATAAACAATCTCACCCTTTTTATGTAACGAGTCCACATCAACCTCTTCATCCTCATTATCCTCATCCACATCATCACAAGAGGTATTGGGTTTGAAAGTAGGAGATACCTTTTAAGCCTTAGCCATAAGTCATAGGTGGTTACCATGAGACGGTGATGATGAATAATTACTTGAAGCTCCATTCAAGATGTTGTATTGACCCATAGAGTCTTCATTTTCTTCTACATTGTTAGACACACAACAACTAGAGGAAATAGAATCATTTTTATCATGGCAACAAGGCATATCAAGCATATCATCGTGAGTTCTATTGAAGAAATTTATACATAATATGCAAGTACCATAAATACAAGCATGCAGATTATTTATAGTGCTAGAAGTGTTTATGTACAAAGATGAAGCAATGAAATGAGATAGAGATGAAGGATCATAAAAAGTAAGCTTACTATCAACATTGCAATTTTCATCACCACTCACCATATCATTACCTTGTGTCTTGCCACAACTTGGTGAACTGGATGAAGATGAAAACTCATCATGACCAGAAGTGGAAGCAATACCATCATCCTCAATAATATTGGACACATCATATTCATCTTGAAGATTTGTCCATAACTCATGAGCGCTCCAAAAAGGTATGATTTATGTAGTAACTACATTACTCAAAGCATTAAAAATCACATTAGAAGATTGAGCATTGAGATGTAAGTTTTTCTCATACTCATAAGATAGATTTTGTAAATCCATTGGAGGCAAAAAGCCTATATCTACAATTCGCTCCATATTTGGGTCCATGGCCCAAAAATGATTAAGCATACAGGTTTTCCAAATATCATAATATGTGCCATCGTGCACTAATCCCCTAGCCGACATCTTTACTCTCAAGGCGGTGAATCCTAAAATGATAGAGAAGGCTCTGATACCAATTGAAAAGGACAGATATGTCGCCTAGAGGGGGTGAATAGGTGATTTAAAACTTTTACGAGATGGTCTTAACAAAGTCCAAACAAAACTAGCATTTACTTTGTCAATCACAAAACCTATATAAACTACGGTTCTGAAAGGAATATGCCCGAGAGGCAATAATAAAGGGGTTATTATGCTATTCCAGGTTTATAATAGATGTTTATTTTTCATGCTATAATTGTGTTAATAGGAAACATTAATACATGTGTGATTTATAAACATAAAAGGTTCCTAGTAAAGCCTCTCTTAATACTAGCATGTTGATTAATTGATGATCACAGGTTTCCTGATCATGAATATTTGGATGTTGTTAATAACAGGGTCATATCATTGGAGAATAATATAATGAACAATCACCCGAAGTAGATGTAACAATACGATCATGTCCTCAAGTTTATATTGTTATCACATTCGTAGTAACTCAATGTCCTTAGACCATGAGATCACGTCAATCACTTTCACCGGAAAGGTACTTTGATTCCATCAAACATCACACCATAACAGGGTGATTATAAAGGTATCGTCAGGTACTTGGAAAGTGTTAGTTGAGGCTCGTCGATCAAGAGTGGGATTTGTCCATCCAGATGACGGAGAGATATACTCAGGGCCCTCTCGGTGATATCACATTGACATAGCTTGCTAGAAAGTGATTTGATCACTAGAATGTTATATCACAGGAATGAGAAAAGAGTACTTGTCGGGTACAAGATTAAACAAGGTATGGATGATACCGAGTGATCGAATCTCAAACAAGTAAAATATCGTGTAAAATTTCATTACAGCGAAAAAGATTCAGATGATCATTGGATTTTTGTGGAACTAGTGGGAGTCATTATGGATCTCCAGATCCCGCTAATAATTATTGATCGAAGAAAGTCTCGATCATTCATACATAGTTCTCGAAACCGTAGGGATACACACTTAAGGTTAGTCGATGCAATTGAGTGGATAGGAAACACAAGGCAAGACAATGGATATCGCAGGAATTTGTTCTGTCGAATCTACCAAAATGGTTTCGGGTATCGAAACAAAGCAAGGAAATAAAATGTTAATGTGTTTATTAAATGAAGTCTTCATTAAATGAATTACTCATTACATGAAGTGTTCATTAAATTGAGTTGCATTAAAACAAGAGAATTAAAATGCTTTAATTGGAAGACCTTTGGTTTTTGAGTGGAGAATAAATGGGAGAAAGTGGAGATTGAAATTATGTGAGTGGAGAGTCCACGCACATGAATGAGGGATGAGAGGGGCACCCTCTTTGGCTGGAGGCCATGGGTATGGTTTTCCCTCCTCCCCCTGTAAAAGGAGGTGGAGACCTCCTCCTCACACACAAACACACTTCCCCATTCTCTCATATGCCCTTTGGTTCGCATCTTCTCCCTCTTGCTAGCCTTGTCCATTGCCACTAGAAAAGGTGCTTAGGTGAATCCCTGCTCGAGATATTCCCCTCCACCATATATACCATGGAATAGCGCTATTGGAGTTCCTAGGGATCCGTTACTTCCACTGCCCAGCTGGAGCGAGGGATCGGGAGTCATCAGCACACCGTATGTGTGACCGATTACGAAGTTGCTACCTCTTGTAGTGTTGATCGTCTGCGCTTCCTCGAGGATGGTCGTGTCCACTCTACATCATCCTTTTTTTGCGGGAACGTTATCCCGTGTTACGGTCTTCGAGGGTGAGTCCATCTAAAACTGTTATATGTATCTCCTAGATATGATCTTGGTGGTTGCAACTGTAGAATTTTTTTTTTCTATGCAATGAACCCCATCAGTGGTATCAGAGCTATGTCTATGCGTAGATTCTTTGTACGGTTAGAACACATAGAGATGTGGGTGTTGATAGTCTTGTTATTTCATACTTGCGTAAATCTTGATCATGGTGGCATGTTGGGATGAAGCGGCCTGGACTAACTTTATATGTCTTCGCACATGAGACCTGTTCCACACTTCACATGCAACTCATATTTCATAAGTGGCTTAGTGTGTGTCTATCTCTCCCAACATAATTATGATCTATTTTACAATGATTTGCAAATAACTTGATAGTCAATGTTGTGACTGAAATTCGTAGGTAGAGCGGTTCTCTCCTAGAAAGCCCAAAGCCGCAGAAAATATGCAAAAATAAATTAGAGGCGTCTAACTTGTTTTTGCAGGGCATGTGATGTGATATGGTCTATGATATAAAGATTGTTGTATGCAGTGTGTTTTATTGTAATTAGATTGTTGTATGCGTGCCGGAAAATG
Organism: Avena insularis; assembly: GCA_023614405.1. Taxonomy (NCBI): domain Eukaryota; kingdom Viridiplantae; phylum Streptophyta; class Magnoliopsida; order Poales; family Poaceae; genus Avena; species Avena insularis. The sequence continues at coordinate 477,731,048 of CM042686.1, read as the reverse complement.
GAAAATCCGTGTAATTAGATTAGTGGAGAACAACCATGGTGATAGTGCCATGGACCTTGGTGACATGCCATAGGAATGATGAGGATCATACCAAGATGCACAAGATGGAAATCGAATGCGAGAAGGACCATATCATATCACATTATATATGCATGTGATGTTTATCCTTTGATGCATCTTATTTTGCATTGATTTGATCACCTCGGTAGTATTTGATTGCCTCGGTAGCATTCTAAGATGATCTTTCCCACTAAATATCAAGATAATAACATGTTCTCCCTTAGTATGCACCATTAAGAAAGTTTGTCGTCTCGAAGCACCACATGATGATCGGGTTGATAGATTCTACGTTCGCATACAACGGGTGTAAGATAGTTTTACACATGTGAAAACTAAGGTTCTTACTTGACGAGCCTAGCATGTACATACATGACCTCAGAACATGAATCAAAAGGTAAAGCACGAGTCATATGGATGATATGATGCCCATACGATGCTCGCCATTGGTGCTACGCCACCACTCGTGATGATCGGTCGTGGCTTAGTGATTTCGGTTCGTGTAATCACTAAAATGACTAGATGAATGTCATTTTGAGTGGGAGTTCTTATAAGTAATTTTTGGATTAACTCAGTCTATTTTAAACCTATTCTAAATAGTCTTTGCAAATACATTGTAGATCATGGCACCCCCTGCATTCAATTTTAATGCATTCCTTGAGAAAGAAAAACTGCAAGACAATGGGTCCAACTTCACCAACTGGCACCGCAACGTGAGGATTATCCTCATGGGCATGAAGAAGTCCTATGTGCTGGACGGTCCGTTAGGTGACACCCCTACAGCTAGCGATACTCAAGAAGAGCGTGACACATATGATGTGAAATTTGATCACTACACTCTTGTGCGGTGTGCGGTCCTCTAGTCGCTGGATCCTGAACTCCAAAAGTGCTTTGAACTTACCGATGCCGATATCATGGTGGAGGAACTCAAAACTATGTTTGTGGACCAAATCCATGCTGAGAGATATGAGATCTCCAATAATTTCTTTAGCGCTAAGATGGAGAAGCACAGCTCTATGAACGAGCACGTCATTAAGATGACGGGATACACTCAACATCTTGAGACACTAGGATGTGAGATTCCAGTTGATCTCACGATGGACAAGGTTCTATAATCGCTCCCACCAAGTTACAAAGGGTTTGTAATTAATTACAATATGAATGGTGCGAACAAGTCGCTCACTGAACTCGTAGCTATGCTTAAGATTTCCGAGGTAGACATCAAAAAGGAACATCAAGTGTTGATGGTCAATAAAAACACCAGTTTCAAGAAAAGGGGAAAGAAAGGCAAGCCTAAAGGTAACTTCAAGAAGGACAACAAATCTGTTGTTGCACATGAGAAGAAGACCAAGGGAGGCCCTAAGCCCGATACTGAGTGCTACTACGAAAAATGGGTTGGTCACTAGAAGCATAACTGCCCTTAAGTACTTGGCAGATAAGAAGGTCAGGAAAGTGAACAAAGGTATATGTGATACACATGTTATTGATGTGTACCTAACTAGTAGTCGAAGTAGTTCTTGGGTATTTGATACTGGTTCGGTTGCTAATATATGTAACTTGAAACAGGGGCTAAGGAATAGTCGACCACTAGCGAAGGATGAAGTGACGATGCGCGTAGGCAATGGATCAAAGGTTGATGTGATCACCGTCGAGACGCTACCACTTCATCTGCCATTAGGATTGACAACAAACCTAAATAATTGTTATTATGTGACTATGTTGAGCATGAACATCATGTATGTATCATGTTTGTTGCAAGATGGTTATTCATTTGTATCCGAGTACAATGGTTGTTCCTTTTATATGAATAATATATTTTATGGTCATGCACCTATGTTGAATGGTTTATTTGTTTTGACTCTTGATATTAGTAATACACATATTCATAATGTGAATGCCAAAAGAATCAAGTTGAATGATGATATTGCTACATATATGTGGCATTGTCGTTTAGGTCATATTGGTGTTAAACGCATGAAGAAGCTCCATTCTGATGGACTACTGGAATCACTTGATTTTGAATCATTTGAGACATGTGAGCCATGCCTTATGCGCAAGATTACTAGAACTCCATTCTCCGGAACAATGGAGCATGTGACCGACTTGTTGGAAATAATACGTACCGACGTATGCGGTCCGATAAATGTGTCGGCACGTGGCCGATATCGTTATTTTGTAATCTTCACGGATGATTTAAGTAGATATGGGTATATTTACTTAATGAAAAACAAATCTAAAACATTTGAAAAGTTCAAAGAAATTTATAGTGAAGTAGAAAATCATCATAACAGAAAGATCAAATTTCTACGATCCAATCGTGGAGGAGAATATCTTGGTTATGAGTTTGGCACACACATGAGACAATCTGGAATTGTTTCACAACTCACTCCCGCCGGAACACCACAGTGTAATGGTGTATCTGAATGTCTTAATTTAACTTTATTAGATATGGTACGATCTATGATGTCCCTTACCAATTTGCCATGGTCATTTTGGGGTCATGCATTAGAGACTGTTGTATTCACTTTAAATAGGGCACCATCAAAATCCGTTGAAACGATGGTTTGGTAGCAAACCTAAAGTGTCATTTCTAAAAGTTTGGGGTTGCGATGCTTATGTGAAGAAACTTCGGCCTGATAAGCTCGAACCCAAAGTGGAAAAATACGTCTTCATTGGATACCCAAAAGAAACAATTGGGTACAACTTCTATCACCTATCCTAAGGCAAGGTTTTTGTTGCCAAGAATGGATCCTTTCTAAAAAAAGTGTTTCTCTCGAAAGGTGTGAGTACTAGGAAGGTAGAACTCGACGAGGTTATTGAATCTTCTCTTCTTGAAGTGGCGAGTAGTAGCACCGGAATCTGTTCTAGTTTTGAATCCACCAATGGAAGAAGGAAATGATGATGAGGTACCAACTCCTCCTCATGAAACTCCAATAGAGAGTACTACCAAACCTCATAGGTCGGGCAGGATACGTGTAGCTCCTGAACTGTATGGTAATCCAGTCCTAAATTTCATGGTAGATGGAATCGATGACCCAGCAACGTATGATGAAGCGATGATGAGCCAAGATTCCAACAAATGTCTTGAAGACATGCAATCCGAGATGCAATCCATGTATGAAAACCAAGTTTGGACTTTGGTGGACTTACCTCACAACGGAAAGGCCGTTGAAAATAAATGGATTTTCAAAAGGAAAATGGATGCTAACGATAATGTGACCGTCTATAAAGCACGACTTGTCGCGAAGGGGTTCTGACAAATTCAAGGATTTTACTACGATGATACTTTCTCACCGATAGTGATGCTAAAGTATGTTAGGATTATGTTAGCAATTGCTGCATTTTTGATTATGAAATCTGGCAGATGGATGTTAAGACAACATTCCTTAATGGAAACATTGAGGAAGAGTTGTATATGATGCAAGCTAAAGGTTTTGTCGATCCTAAGGATGCTAACAAGGTATGCAAACTTCAACAATCTATTTATGGACTAAAGCAAGCATCCCAAAGTTGAAATCTCTGATTTGATGAAGTAATCAAAGGTTTTGGATTTGTCCAAACCATCGGAGAAGCTTATATTTACAAGAAAGTGAGTGGGAGCTCTATTGCATTTCAAATATTATATGTGAATGACATATTGTTGATTGGAATTGACATAGAACTTTTGAAAAGAGTAAAGGATTACTTAAATAGTAAGTTTTCGATGAAAGATCTTGGTGAAGCTGCATACATATTAGGCATCAAGATCTATAGAGATAGATCAAGACGCTTAATAGGATTGTCATAGAGTACATACCTTGAAAAGATTTTGAAGAAGTTCAGAATGGACGAAAGTAAGAAGGGGTTCTTACCTATGTTGCAAGGCATTGTTTTGAGTAAGACTCAAAGTCTGGCTACAGCAACAAATAGAGAATTGACGGACTATATCCCCTATGCCCGAGCCATAGGTTTTATGTATGCTATGCTATGTACAAGACCAGATGTGGCACATGGTATTAGTTTGACTAGCAGGTACCAATCTGATCCAGGTTTGGAACACTGGAAGGCAGTAAAGGATGTCTTTAAGTACTTGAGAAGAACTAAAGACATGTTTCTCGTATATGGCAGTGAAGAAGAGCTCGTCGCAAGGTGTTACATCGATGCTAGCTTCGACACCGTTCCGTATGACTCTAAGTCACAATCCGGATATGTGTTTAAAATGAATGGTGCAGCGGTGAGTTGGAGGAACTCCAAGCAACCAGCGATGGCGAGATCTACAATGGAGGTGGAATATATCTCTGCTTCATAAGCAGTGGCGGAAGCAGTTTGGATGAAGGAGTTCATTTCTGAACTAGGTGTGGTTCCAAGTACTTTGGATCCAATGGTGATCTATTATGACAACAATGGTGCAATAGCCAATGCTAAGGAACCAAGGTCTCACAAGAATTCCAAGCATATAAAGCACTAGTTTAACTCCACCTGGGAACATGTTTAGGATGGCGATATAGAGATTTGCAAAGTAGACATGGATCTGAATATGGCAGACTCGTTGACTAAAGCTCTCCCAAGGGCCAAGACTCTATGGGTGTTAGATTTATGACTATGTAAACTAGATTATTGACTCTACTCTAAGTGGGAGACTAAAAGGAATATGCCCGAGAGAGAATAATAAAGTGGTTATTATGCTATTCCAGGTTCATAATAGATGTTTATTTTTCATGCTATAATTGTGTTAATAGGAAATATTAATACATATGTGATTTATAAACATAAAAGGTTCCTAGTAAACCCTCTCTTAATACTAGCTTGTTGATTGATGCATGTAAAATGCATCCATGAACTTTGTCGTTTATTGCTTCAAAATCATTATTATTTTGCAACATTATTATATTTATTGGGACTAATCTACTAATAGTTGTAAAAGCGCATAAGTTCTTGTTTTACACTTTGTTGTGTAGGAAATACACAAATATGGAAGGAAACCGTGCATCATGGAGAAATTTGGAAATTCCTGGAATCTGTCCCTGCAGAAATCTTTTCGAAGATTGCCAGAAACGACCCCAAAGGTGACGTCTAATGGAAAAAGTGTAGAAAGGAAAATTGTGGGGAATTTTATGCGCAATAGTTTAGACATAAAATTCGTCCCAAATCGGAGTCCAGATGCATTTTTTATAGCCAATCTACTGCGGAGGACAGAAGCAGTTTCAGGACTCCAAAAAAATGTGACATGGTTGACTCAAACTCCTTCCATCCTTGATGTTTTTTGCCCAACGACGATTTGATGGACTCATTAAGGATAGAGGGGACTTCTAGGAAGGTTCTAGTGATGTCCAAGAGCCCTTGGATCCAAGGGGCAACCATCCTATGGTCCAGATTGCATCTCCACTAGTATATATTGAGAGGAAACCCTAATTTTGGAGGCATCCACCCATAGCCACGAAATTCCCCCTCCTTGGCAGCCCCAAGGAGGGGGAACCTCATCCATTTATGCACCATCTCTAAGGAAGAAGAAGTGCCAAGGGGCCGCTGCCCCCAAGGACAGTCGCCACCCCTAGGAGGCCGACAGACGCCACCGCCCTACGCAGCCGCCGACGCCGCCTCTACCCCTTGGGGAGGCTCGTCACCATCTACTGCAAGATCCCATCATCCCCACTATAATATCTGGGCAAACATGATGTATCATGCAATATATTATTTTCCCATGATCTATTGTTTGACTATGTTGATGTTTAAGTAGTGAATTGTTATTGAAATTGTGATCTAGTTTGTTTTGGTTGCATACAAGTATATGTTATCTTCTATGATGATCTTGATGCACTAAAATATGAGTGCACACATATGTTGGGGGATGCACAAGGTTTTCACCGTTGCATGTTGATAGGATGAGTCATAGATGGAGTTTGACAGAAGCCGAATCCCAAGTCTTAGAAATATATGTAGTATTAATTCATGGTTAATCAATGGGGGTATTATCGTGGGTACCTTAGATCTAAATGGGGTGGTTGGACTTTATGTCTTAATATTCCCATGTTTGTTCTTAATTGGCCTTGGGATCAATCACTAGTGGTGTATTTGGTCGTATCTATGGCTACACCTAGTTATGGATCCTCCTAGAAGAAACAATAAAAGACTATATATGTGCTTCACTAATTGTGACAACCCAATGAATGAAATAGCAATTTGCCTAAACATTTTCTCCCATATATTATCCACATCCACTCCACTAGCTCCACTTCATTTGCATTATTTTACTTATAGTATTTATTTCAACTACTTTATTATTTTCTAGTTAATACAAAAAACAACCACACACACACACACTTTAGATTCCAGCTTTGCATAGAAGTCCATATAAGTGGGTTCTAGGGCTTTAGATAATAAATAGTTTACCTTCATATCCTCGTGGGTTCAACACTCAAATACTTATCAAATTATACAATGGTGATCCCCTGCACTTGGGGGTTATCAAGATACTTTTCTGGTGCCGTTGCTGGGAGCGTAGCGCTAGGCTTATATTCTTGTTTGCATTGCTAGTTTATTTTTAGTTCCTTACATATAAAATTAAAACCAAAATAAAAAATATAATGGAAAATTCTCACAATGATGTGTATGATATGCTAGTCAAATATCTTGAAAGCTTGAATATTCCCTTAGGCATTAACTTTTTGAATGCAAGAAATCATGATGAAAGTGTTAGGGAAGAAGATGACAAAAGGCTAAGCTTGGGTATGCCCATGCATCCCAAAGAAAAGGAGATAGAAGAGAAAGAAGAAAAAGTGGAGGAAGAATGGAGTAGCTACCCATCTCCTACTCCCAACAAGGGTAACATACAAATTCCCATGAACACCTCTTCTTATAATATATGATGATCTTTCATTGCCTAGTAGTCCTCTATGTGGAACAATTATGTCTAATATATGGGAGGATGAAAGTGATATAATTGAGTTAGATGATCCATTATTCTCATTAGATGACTTGTCTTTATATGGTGAATCTATTAAAAACTATGAGGTTAAGTTTGCTTTTGATTCTTGCAATAATTATGAAACAGGAAGAGATAAAAACCCTCTTTATGTTTACATTCTATTTAAAATGCAAGCTACTGATCATTATGTGCATTGAATACCACAACCTTTCTACTATTTATTAATATATAAAATGCCAATGCAGAGGAAGAAAGTTAGACTTAAATGTTAATGTCTATATGCTTTGTGATGTGCTCCATATACTTTCAAATACTATTCTATTTGAGCACATCTTGATATCCATGTAACATGTAAAATAACTTTAGCTACTGTTATTTAAAAATTATTTTATTATTTTAACTAAATATAAATTTGGAAGAGCAAATGAGAAGGATTGACAATGGAGAAGTTAGGGTCGACCTTGAGCATGTGTTGTTCATGCCAATGGATCCATTGCAAAGTCTAGATTATTGTAACTCCCTCCACATAAAAACAAAATAAAGAGAGTGTTTATCTTGTAATATATTAGCTTCTTGAATAAAATGGTTTCCCAATAATTACTAAAGTTTGCATCATGGTAGAAACTATTATATCATTTGTTTGGAGAACTAACCATTTTGTAGGCATTGAAGTAACATGAAGATGAAAATATTTCTTTGTTTGAGATGAGTGACATGATATTATGAGAAAGAAGTAGAGGACAAGAACTAGCAAGACCACAAGCTTGGGGATGCCCACGCATCCCCCTCTTCTTTCAAGTATTTCAAGTAATATCATTCCAAACTCATGTTTTACTTTTACAATCATGTTTTTGTTTGTATGTTTGTGGAAACCATGTTTGAATTACCTTTTTATTTTGTTTGGATATTATTTTGCATATTCTTTATAAAAACAAAATACCAAAAATATTTTATATTTATTTGGTTCTTTTTTCTCCTTCTTGCCTTTTGTTTTTAAAACTTTAAAACATTTTATGGTTCTTCATTTGGTTCTTATTTGCTTCTTATTTTTCCTTAAAAGAAAAACAAGAAAAAGATTTTATGCTTTTTCAATTGGTTATTATTTTTTTCTTGTTTTTATAAAACCAAAAAAAACAAAAATATTTTATGCTTTTTCATTTTTTTGCTTCTTGCTTTTCATATTTCATCAAACAAAAATAACGATTTTTTTTGTTTCTTCTTTGTCTGCGTCTCTTGATTCTTTTTCGTTCTTTTAGGTTTTTGATTTTTGGATATTTGTTCTCTGTTAAGATAAAGGTTTTATATTTTTTTTAATATTTACAAAAATAAAGTACCAAGTTTTACCAATTTTGGATGTTAAAAGTGGAAACATATATTTGGAGTTGAAAATTTCTGCACGCTGCTGTTTACCAAACGATTTTTATGATTTTTTATATAACTCTGATTGAGCTAAATTTTCTATTGAGGTTACAACTTTTCATCCTCTATACGCACTAAAATTGGGTAAAATTCCTGACATGTCTAAGTGGGAGAAATAAATACGTTCTGCAGCTGCTGTTTTTCTAGACAGAATCTGTCTTTTGTTGCAAGAGTGGCCTTTTTGAGTTTTGATTTGATTCTTTTTGAGTCTTTTGATATTTTATGGATGTTTTCCACTTAAGTAAATCTTTGTACATTTAAAACCAAATTTTTATTTGGGGATTTTATCATAGCTAGCACTATATCTTTGTACCACTAATGTCATCCCATAGAAAAAAATGGGAGAAAGTTTTGTGTCGAAGTTTTTGACAGGGAATGGAGGAACACCACACTAAGAGTTATCTAGGAATTGTGAATACCATAAGCTTGGGGATTCCCAAGGAACCCCACTGGATCTATCAAACTCTCGGTTTGCAAACCTCTAAACTTTGTTTTTTGAGCAACATAGAATGATCGTAGAAGCTTGGAGGGCCTTTGTCTAGTTTTGTGTCTAGTTTTGCATGTTGCCTTGAGAATAAATGAAACCACCATGATAGATGTTTTGCATGCTTAGGAGATATCTACTGAAACAATCTATCCCATGATTAAATTCCTTGATGAGAATGAGTTGTGTGCTATCAAAAGAAAAGGGAATGAAAGCAAAAAATCTAAAATTCAAAGTCATGCTTAGTGTTGCTAGCTCAAATACTTTAATGAATGATAATTTGATAGTGCCTTATTTAGTTATACCTTTTTATCATATACATTGATGTTTAACACTAAGGAGAATTGTGTGATGATAAATGTTGGGCACTATGGATCCAATGTCATACTTGTAGATTTTTTGCTAGCCCCAAAATTCCAAAGCTTGTATATCCAAATACCCTTAAATACAATTCCCACAACATACACCATACATACCTATATAGCATCAATGCTATTCCAAGTATATTTCTCATGTGCCTTGTTTTATTTAGCTTTCAAATAATATTGCTCTTATGGTTATGGTTGTCATAGAGAAGTTGGTTGTGGGGTGACCACGAACTTGAAGGCACAACCACCAAAGGTGGTAATTATTTATGAAACATAAAATGATTTTGTATGATAAAAAGTGGAAGTAATGATAACAAGGGGACATGCGATACTCTTGTTCTACTTAGTAATCAATGAGTAAATTGAGGGTCATGGGTATTTCAATACATATGCTCTAGGGAAAAGTGTTGGAAAGGTAGGCACCCGAGGATTCAGCTAGCCATGGAAAGTGAAAATCAAAGGTTGTTTTAGAGCATATGACATGATTGAAAGACCCATGAATAAGGTTTATACTTGTTACTAGAAGGGCAATACCGTTATATGATTCCATATAAAAAATGGATTTCTATTTTCGTGCCCTTGGTTCGTGCTGACAAGTGGGGCCAGGATACACTGCGGACCAGCCAGCCATCTCTCACTGATTATGGGGGACGTGGTGTGGGACCATGTGGGGCGCGTTTGGTGGTTACATGCGCCCTGTCGCCTAAATTGGAAGTTTTATTTTTTGTTATTTTTATTTATGATTGGCCTTTTTAAGAGTGCCTTTTCCCCTCTCTCTCGCTAACATTTGTGTTTTTTTGCCCAAAAAGGTAGCGAATCTAGAGCAGCTTTTATCTTCATTCATTGTTCCTTTTGCCCTCGTTTTCCCCCAATCTGGTAGCAAATCTAGAGCAGCAAAACTAACCAGCACCATAAATAAATTTAGTAAACAGAGCAGATGTAGATAAAGCAGCTAATATAGGTTATATAGTACGGTACTTAACAAGTATCAACAATTAGGCTGCTCAGCAGCAGTAGCGGACAAGTTTAACACAGACAAGACAAAAGAAGCTGCTTTACAACAACAGCAACAGCAAATCAGTATCCCCTCATGGCCTCTGCCAGGAGGGCCTCCGCCTCCTCCCTCTAGCGCCTCCTCCACTTCTTGTTGCCCAGTCACTTGACCTTGGGCACCTTGGGCTTGATCGGGGGCATGCGACCCTCCTTGATAGCCACCTTCTAGAGGTTGCGGAGGTGAAGACCGAGCTCCTGGTGCTTGGCTATGAAGCCGTGGACATTCATGGACTCGCCGCAGGTCCTCACGTCCTTGGCATGCTTCACGAGGGAGTTGAAGCCCGTGGCACGGAGCCTCCTGGTGGGGCGGAAGGGGCACCTGTACACGTCACCAACGAAGAAGTTGTTGTACTGGCCGAACTTTAGCCTCCTCAGCACATGACGAGTCTTGGTGTCCTTGGACTCGTCATCACTGCAGACGTCGTTGTTATCCTCATGTTGGAAAAAACAGTAGAGTGAAATAAGGAAATGATTGAGATACTTTGATTATCGGGATTGACTATTTGCATAAATTAACCGATTTAGATCTCACGATTATTCCCCAAATCTCAAACCAAATCGAATACTGATCCCAACTATGAATAGGGGGTTCAAATACGAACAAGGGGATTCATCGAAATACAAGATCTAACACAAGAGGATTAGCTACAGTAAAAATATGAATAGTCGAGCCCTAATAACATACGATCAAGCATATAACGATGGGAACGGGGGAAGAACAAGGGAAGGGGAGAAAACCCTGGTTATCTCCGACCATGGGTCGGTGATGCTGGTGTCGTAGGGGTTCTCTAGCCTTATGTAATCAACCTCCTCGTAGGGGTCCTAGCCGAGCGGGATCTGCCCGAGACTGGCGGGGCCTCTCGCGCGCTACGGTGGATGCGGGACAGACGGGCTCAGATGGGACTGGGGCCTCCTTGTCGGTGGCCTTGGAGGCGCCGATGGCCACCGTGCCGTTCTTATCCATCGCCGGCGTGGTTAGGGTTTTCTTGGGGGTTTGCAGAAGGTGATGGGACAGTGGAGACAGTTGAGTGAGCGAGTGAGTGATGAGTGAGAGTGGGGAGGCCTCAATTAAAGGAGAAGGGAAGCGACGTTTCATTGCACTATCGTGCACCACGTAACCGCATACGCTACTGGACCGTGCATGGCCACACGTGTCCTCTACCGCCCCGTGCACCGCACACGCGTACCGTGAGTCACGTTTTTTCCCTCGTGTATAACCCTGGCGACTCAGTTGTACTCAGTTTTGCCCTCGGGTGTAACACTGGCAGTTTGGTTGTACTCAGTTTTGCCCTCTAGTACTAACACTGCCATGTGCAATATACTTAGTTTTACCCTTCGGTGGCTGGTCAACAGAGAGTCAACGAATAGGTTTTAGCTAGCTAATTGAGTCATTTTATGCACAACGAATAGGTTTTGAAACTAAGTTTTTGTTCAGATGTCCATTCTAACTAGGGTCTCCTATGGTTAGGATGGCCCTGATACCAACTTGTCAACACCCGAATTTTTAATCCCAGATGCCTATTATGCCATACCTCGCAATCCCAGGATTACCATTTTTGCGAGATATAACAGAATTGGTACCTGATATCTACGCACTTCTATTCTTATAGACAGTTGTTGGGCCTCCAAGTGCAGAGGTTTGTAGAACAGCAGCAAGTTTTCCCTTAAGTGGATGACCCAAGGTTTATCGAACTCAGGGAGGAAGTGGTCAAAGGTATTCCCTCTCAAGCAACCCTGCAATCAAGATACAAGAAGTCTCTTGTGTACCCAACACACCCAATACATTTGTCAGGTGTATAGATGCACTAGTTCGGCGAAGAGATAGTGAAATACAAGTGGTATGGATATAAGACAACGGTGCCAGAAAATAGCTTGATGGCGTGGAAGAGACTAAAGGCAAACTGAAATAAAGATGGAAGCAAGCAAACATGTAACAGATCTAGTTGCAAACGGTATTTCAATGTTTAGAAACAAGGCCTAGGGATCATACTTTCGCTAGTGAACACTCTCATATAAATATCTTCTCTTCATGATACTACTCTGAACTACTCTCCGGTTGGACACTCTAATCCATGGTAGGGCTATAACAGCACTCCTCAAAGTTCGCTTTCCCCATCTAGATAACTCCACACTGTCACCTTGAGCACTAGATGGTTCCAACAAACACCACAATTTCATAGAGACATCCAACTCCAAATATAACTCATAACAAGTATTTGTAATCTCTAGCCTAAGTGCCACCATGGTGTGCACGATGTGACTTTCACACACATAGGGAGAGCAGAGATCTATTAAAGCACTTGAGTAGCAAGGTAGATCTACTTGATTACAAAGATCATGATCACAATATGATCATGCATAGAGAGTGATGAACACATAGCTACCGGTATAACCCTTAGCCTCGAGGAAGAACTACTCCCTCATCATCATGGGAATCAGCAATGGCGATGGATATGGTGGTGGAGATCGATGGAGATGGCTCCGAGGGCACTTCCCCGTCCCGGCAGGGTGCCGGATCAGAGACTTTCTGTCCCCCCGAATCTCCCCTTCGGTGGCGGTGGCACTGTGGAACTTTTCGTGACTGGAGGCTTGATGATTTAGGGTTTTTGCATCGGGAGGCATCTTATAGGCAGAGAGGCAAGGTCGGTGGGCATCCAGGGGGCCCACACCATGCCCTGGCACGGCTTGGGGGACCCGCGCCTAGGGGTAGTTTGGCCACCCTGTGGCCCCCCTTCGTCTCTCCTTCTAGCTCCGTGAATCTTCCGGGCAAATAACGAATTTGGCTTTTGTCCGGTCCAATTCCGAGAATATTCATTTTCTGACTTTCTGGAACCAAAAACAGCAGAAAACAGGCAACTGGCACTGTGGCTCTTGTTAATAGGTTAGTCTAAGAAAGTGTGTAGAAAGTACTCCAAAGTGTGGACAAAACATAAGAAAGTAGATAAAACCAAGCATGGAACATCGAAAATTATGGATACGTTAGCAACGTATCAACATCCCCAAGCTTAACTCATGCTCGTCCTCGAGTAGGTAAGTGATAAAAAGAAAGAATAATTTTTGAGGTGACATGCACCATCATAAACTTGATCAAAATATTTGTAAAACATTGATAGCTGGGATCATAGTACTTCAACATAGCATGAAAGACAAAGTTCTAGCAATAAGACAAAGCAACTATGTTGCAACATGAAAAGGCATAAACAAAAGATTCATGAATAACAATGCTTTGCAAGACGTTTGTTTGCTTCACATAAAGAAAACATAGCATAGTGGCATTCAGCTTATCCCTCATAGAGTAGCAAACATACATGCATAGGACACCTTCAAAGTTCATAAGAGTGACTAGATACAAATAGTTTAGAACAAGCAATATCAAAGCTATGCATCAATCAACAAGTCTTGGGACAATGCACATATAACTAAGAATGGCCACTATGCTCTCAAAGTAGGTGCATAAAGATAGAAGGTGGAGACTCAACATAAAAGTAAAAGAAAGGCCGTCATAGAAGGAAGTAGGGATTCAAGTTTCATAAAGAGCTTCCAAAAATTATGGTACTTTTTAGCTTTTAGCTCTCATTTCCCCTATCATAAGCATCTTGAAGTGATTAAGGTTAAAGTGAACAAACTATGGAGTATATGCTTGACAAAGTATAAGTTGGAAATCTCATGTCCCTTGAATACGAGGGCCGCTCCTCATGCTACTCAAGTTTAGTCACCGGTAAGTTCTTGTCATCGTAAGTACATGTGTATCATAGAGAATCGCCAATGGGGTACCCCTCGCCCGTTGATACGGAAGAATCCCCATATCAAAATGACAAGGCAAGCAGACAACGAGCATATCAGCAATCTTCTTATTTACCATGGGAATATGGTGCTTTTTTCTCTCTTTCCTCTTTTCTCATATCTCTTTTTTCTTTTTTCTCTTTTTTCTCAATATCTGACTCTTTTTTTATAAGAAGAATGCTTCATAGACAGCTCATTATGGTTACGATGTAGGTTTCCACCGTGACAGCATGGATTAGACCAGCGACCCAAGCGTTTATCTAACACATATACATAACTCCATGGACTTACAAGCTCCCTTTCATTTCACACCGACGACATCCATAAACAAAAGAGCATGATATCAACTAGGTACAAAGTACAAGTGCAATGTTGAAAGCGTTCCCCATGACAACATGGTTCTGCTAATCCCCAAAAAATAAGTGCAAGCATATACAACATAGACGACACAATGGTTCAAGTTTATTAAGGGCAAGAAAAGTAAAGTGTGCCATCAAGTTCGTGAGAGCTTTAATCACTATTTTTCTCATAACAAGTTTAATTCAGAAGGTAGATAAAAACATGATATACTTGGAATAGCAAATGCTAATAGGTAGGTATGGTGGACTCTTTGGAATAACTTGGTTTTAGGAGTTGGATGCATGAGTGGAACTCATACTTGGTTATGGAGGCTAGCAAAAGACTAGGAGCGACCAACTAAGAGAGCACTAATGGCCATAGTCCTGCAAAGCGACAAAACATCATTAATTAAAGCATAAAGTGATATTACAAGTTGAAAACTAAAGGATCATAAAGGCTATGGTGACTTGGGATAGTCATAACATGGTGTAAGAATGTGCCAAGTCAACCCAAATAAAACATCAAAGGAGAATACCACAATACTATGCTTTAATATGCTAAAACAACGCATGATTCTTCAAAGGCACATTAAGCAATCTCAATTGTTTATAACAAGTCATGCTACAGCAAAGATCACTAAGCATAAGGCCAAAACAATATCAAGCATGGCATGATAAAGTCTAAGTCACAGTAAAAAACAAGCTCCTTTTTACCACTTAAGCATGAACTTTCCTACTCTTTTCCAATCCAAATCAACTTATTTGAAACAACTCACAAAGATAATAATAAATAAAGATCAGTGAGATTGTATCACAAATCCAAAAAGAAGAACTAAAAAGTTCTAAGCTGAAAGCACAAGAAAACTAAGGCTAAACACAGTGCTAGCAAAAGAGAGCACTCACAAAACAATAAGAATGAAAACTAGAGTGTTCTAGGCAATGAATAACATGGTGTGTCTCTCTCCAAAAGAAGTGTGTTGGGATCCAACCAACTTATTCAAGAAAACTAAGAAAACAAAAACTAAGAACGAAAACAAAGAAGCTCCAAGAACAACACAATAGTGCATGAAACAATAAAAACGAAGTGTCTAGAAAGACCTGAGATTTTTATTGATGAAGAAGGGGATGCCTTCGGCATCCCCAAGCTTTGACGCTTGTACTTCTTGGATATTTCTTGGGGTGACATGGGGTGGCATCCCCAAGCTTGAGCTTTTGTCCATTCTTCATCTCATTACATCATTCTTTCCCTACACCTGGAAATTTCCTTCATACGAAACTTCACACAATCTTCATTAACAACATTAGTGCATTCAAAAGATATTAAACCTTTGGGTTTTAGTTTTAACACATAAAAACTTTCATTAAAAACACAAGATACTGTAGAAATTACCTCAAAAAGCTCAATTCACCAAAAAGAACCCAAAAAGAAATCGATAAAGAGGCAAATGCAAATAATAGCAGAAATCTGTCAAAACAGACCAAAAGGTGAAAACCGATTTTTTCGAAGACATTCTGTTGCTCAAATCGAAAAGTGTTGAACTAATGAAAGTTATCTAACAACCTGGGGGATTTATTCAGAAAATTACAGCTCAATCCGACATATAGAGATTTTTCACGAATTTTTACAGTGAAGCACAAAAATCTGTTTTGGGACAGCACTTCCCCAAATCTTACTTCCATCTCATTAGAGGTTACTCTTGGCACAAAAACCACACGCAAATGATAAGGACAGGTTACTACTGAAGCAATAACTTCCAAGACTCAACTAAAACTTTTGGGTTATCTCCCAATAAGTACTTTTCTTTAACGCCTTTAAGTTAGGCTTGATAGTTTGAGAAGATGCTCACATAAGAAATATGAATTGAAGTAAAAGAGAGCATCAAGAAACAAATTCAAAGCACATTTAAGTCTAACCCACTTCCTATGCATAGGAATCCTGTAAATAAATAAGTCATAAAAGCACAAAGCAACAAGCATAGTAAAGCAAAACAAGTGCAACTTCAAGACTTTCAACATAAAGAGGGGAAACCTAATATTATTGAGATGCATAAAACCATGTTTCGCTCTCTCATAATAACTTTCAGTAGCATCATGGATAAAATTAATAATATAAATATCACATAAAACATTCTTATCATGAGCCACATGCATAAAAGAATTAATACTCTCCACATAAACATGGTCATTCTTATTAATTGTGGTGGGAGCAAATTCAACAAAATAACTATCATTATTATTCTCATCACCATAATCATCAAATATAGGAGGCATATTGTAATCATTAATTTTCTCCTCAATACTTGATGGACTAAAAATATCATATTCATCATTGTAATCATCATATATTGGAGGTTTGGTATCATCATAAGCAATAGAATAGCTATCTTCCAAAGCTGGGGAACTAAAAAGATCATTTTCATAAAAACTAGCTTCCCCAAGCTTAGACTTTTCCATAGCATTAGAAATAATAGTGTCCAAAGAATTCATACTAACAACATTGCTATTAGCATGCAAATAAAGTTCCATAGGTTTTTTAATTTTCTCTTCAAACACTTCATGTCCTAACTCAAGATAAATACTATAAAGCTCTCTATTTTTTTTGTTTTCCATTAAGCCTAACTAGTGAAAATAAAAACAAGAAGCAAAAAGACAAAATTGCAGAATCTAAAGGAAATAACTTCGAGCACTCACACCGGAGGATGTGAGTACCTTTTACCTTACCTCCCCGGCAATGGCGCCAAAAAATAGCTTGATGTCTACGCACTTCTATTCTTGTAGAAAGTTGTTGCGCCTCCAAGTGCAGAGGTTTGTAGAACAGCAGCAAGTTTTCCCTTAAGTGGATGACCCAAGGTTTATCGAACTTAGGGAGGAAGTGGTCAAAGGTATTCCCTCTCAAGCAACCCTGCAATCAAGATACAAGAAGTCTCTTGTGTCCCCAACACACCCAATACACTTGCCAGGTGTATAGGTGCACTAGTTCGACGAAGAGATAGTGAAATACAAGTGGTATGGATATAAGACAACGGTGCCAGAAAATAGCTTGATGGCATGGAAGAGACTAAAGGCAAACTGAAATAAAGATGGAAGCAAGCAAACATGTAACTGATCTAGTTGCAAACGGTGTTTCAATGTTTAGAAACAAGGCCTAGGGATCATACTTTCGCTAGTGAACACTCTCATATAAATATCTTCTCTTCATGATACTACTTTGAACTACTCTTCGGTTGGACACTCTAATCCATGGTAGGGCTATAACAGCACTCCTCAAAGTTCGCTTTCCCCATCTAGATAACTCCACACTGTCACCTTGAGCACTAGATGGTTCCAACAAACACCACAATTTCAT
Source organism: Avena insularis (assembly GCA_023614405.1). NCBI lineage: Eukaryota > Viridiplantae > Streptophyta > Magnoliopsida > Poales > Poaceae > Avena > Avena insularis. The sequence continues at coordinate 477,713,296 of CM042686.1, read as the reverse complement.
AGAGACATCCAACTCCAAATATAACTCATAACAAGTATTTGTAATCTCTAGCCTAAGGGCCACCATGGTGTGCACGATGTGACTTTCACACACATGGGGAGAGCAGAGATCTATTAAAGAACTTGAGTAGCAAGGTAGATCTACTTGATTACAAAGCTCATGATCACAATATGATCATGCATAGAGAGAGAGATGAACACATAGCTACCGGTAGAACCCTTAGCCTCGAGGAAGAACTACTCCCTCATCATCATGGGAATCAGCAACGGCGATGGAGATGGTGGTGGAGATCGATGGAGATGGCTCCGGGGGCACTTCCCCGTCCCGGCAGGGTGCCGGGACAGAGACTTTTTTCCCCGAATCTCCCCTTCGGTGGCGGCGATGCTGCGGAACTTTTCGTGGCTGGAGGCTTGATGATTTAGGGTTTTTGCTTCGGGAGGCATCTAATAGGCGGAGAGGCAAGGTCGGTGGGCATCCAGGGGGCCCACACCATGCCCTGGCGCGGCCTAGGGGGACCCGTGCCTAGGGGTGGTTTGGCCACCCTGTGGCCCCCCTTCGTCTATCCTTCTAGCTCCATGAATCTTCCGGGAAAATAACGACTTTGGCTTTTGTTCGGTCCAATTCCGAGAATATTCATTTTCTGACGTTTTGGAACCAAAAACAGCAGAAAATAGGCAACTGGCACTGTGGCTCTTGTTAATAGGTTAGTCCAAGAAAGTGTGTAGAAAGTACTCCAAAGTGTGGACAAAACATAAGAAAGTAGATAAAACCAAGCATGTAATATCGAAAATTATGGATACGTTAGCAACGTATCAGTACCACAGTACATCATCCATTACAAACCACAATAAAGGTCTTACAAATAAAGGATCTCATGATCCAGTCTTAATACAATCAAAGCAGCGGAAAGTAAATGTAGTAGGGGCTCCATCTTCGGGGTCACAGGCAATGCTGGCGATGGGAGATGATCCTAGTTGTCATAGACCTCCTTTTGTCCATCTTCCTGGTAGTCCTCCTCATAGTCTGGCCACGGGAATAGCCAGGGACAAAGCCATGAGTACTCTTTAAGTACTCACAAACTATCACTAACAAGTAAGGTAGTTCTAGTAGGAATATTAAGCTCTAGGTTTGTTTGCAAAAAAAGCCAGCTTTATTTCATAAGGAGTTCAAAAGTAAAGAACCTAATTTAATTTTCTACCTCACTTAAGTGGGAACCTAGTTTTCATGTCCACAACCCTGTTGTGGTCAAGTCAAGGTCATAGTTCAAGTCACAAGTCATTTTTGAAAACATCTAACAATGAAACAGTATGGCTACTCCAACTGTCCATAACCGTGGACACGGCTATTCGAATAGTTTGACACTCTGCAGAGGTGGTACACTTTCACCACAAGATTCGATACATTCGTCAGGGATAACCCTGAATCATCATACTTGGTATGCGGATAATCAATCCTAACCTTTCAATTACACACTCTAGTATAGGCACCTCCCCTATGAGCTTGGCCTCCCAGCCATGGCCATCTGCCATCCTGGGCACTGCATAGGTGGACATTCACATTCACGAGGTAGCCTCAGCTCAACCTCTTTCATGAGGAACCCATACTAAGGCATATAAACTTCTAGTTAAGCCCTACCCAATTCGGGTATTGTGGTTGTACGGTAAAATTGGAATGGTATCGCATCCGAACCCAACCATCAGTTTTTGTCAAAACCAAGGCTCATGCCTCAAGGAGTTTCATCATCAAATCATTTTGTGTTCATAACACATGTCAAAACATTTCAATAGAATGAACCATCATTCCAAGGTTTTCATAATCATTTTCTCCAAGTATTCCCATCTAAGTGATCAGTAGTAGTTTAGCATTAGCAACTAGCAATGAGGGTGTCACTAAGAAGGGGTGCTAATCAAGTATAACTACCCAAATCTAGTTTTATGCCTTTTAATGGCATCTAAGTATAACTACTTAGGCCTAGTTTTATACTCTTTATGGCATCTATCCTATTTCTCCAATACTCACAAATTACTACTAAAGGTAAAGAACTTTGGTAAAAGTAAAAGAATAAAGCTTGCAAGTAAAACTTGGGATTGATATAATCAAAGTTGCATAACCAAAGCATGCCTAATGCATCTTGCATAGGTTATCTTGCAAGGATGGCTTGCATAGTTAACTTGTAGTGTTAGGCTTGCATAATTAAGCTTGCAATTAGTGATGGCTTGCATAGGTATGAAACTTGCAAGTGTTAGCTTGCCTTGAGTAGTGCAGTGGTTGAAGTTCTCTTCTTCTTCTTCTTCTTCTTCTTCTTCTTCTTCTTCTTCTTCTTCTTCGTAGTACTCCTCCTCCTCGTATCCCGGGTCGGTACTAGCGTCTATAAATGTATACGAGGTACACGATCACCAAACAATACTTAACTACTTCTATTTAGAACACTAAGGCTCACACTTGATGATCTAGCATCATCACAAACATCACATGAAATAAAGACCTAGTCTTATTTATCTTATTTTGGAAAAGTAATTTCTACTCATTGAAAATATTTAAGATTTTATATTCTCCAATTAAAATATGGGATCATGTTGACACATATCATCACCACATATTCTAATACTTGGGAATGTGATTTAAAGTGGTGGTCACATTTTATAAAGTTTAATATTACTATTTAATAAAATTAAAGTGACTAGAAATGCCAATATAGCATTCTTTTAGTACTAGTCCAAGATCACTACATGTAAACCTAAATATTTTTACATATTCAGATAGATCTTGTCAAATGTGATTTTTGAGAGTTGGAATCAACTCAAAAGTATTTATGGTTGATTTTTGAAAAATGTTTGAAGTGGCAAAAGCCTTGGTCTTGTTATTTTTGGTATAGGTGATCTATAATTTCAAATGGTTTGAATACAACGGTCTTGGATAGATACTTTGAATACCTTTCTAACAAAATTGGAATCATGCAATTTGGATCAGTGAATCTCTTTGAATTTATTTTTGAATCTACCAATAGAATCTAGTTTTAACTAAAATGGAAAAAGTCTATTTGAATCAACGGCTCTGCGTGGGCCGGCCCAGCTATGCGGCACGCGTGCAGTGGAATGCTGATAGGTGGATCCTACTGGTCTGCGACTCAACTAAACCGAAATGGTAAGTTTCACTCTGGGTCGTGCGATTAGAGCGCGATCGACGGTTGAGCATCATCGTCTCCGTCACATAGCTCCGGCGAGAAACAAACCCTAACGCGATGGTGGGGGTACGTGGGGGCTCACCTAGGCTCTATCTAAGGTCGGCGATGGGAGAAACTGAGGTTTCCGTCGACGGCGAGTCAAATGGTGGTCGCGGCGGCTCCTAGGGCGGCTCCTAGCTCCAGTTCCTCTTCTCCTCTGCAACGGCAGGCTCCGGTGAAATTCCGGCGGGCTGGTGCTCGTCTTGCTTCGGGGAGAGGTGGTAGAGGTTTCTGAGAGAGAGGGGAGTGAGATTGTGTGGAGAATTGGGGCTGGGGTGGCCTCTATTTATACACCGGCGAGAGGGACAGAGCGACATGGCTCGGGCTCATCGGCGGCAGCGTTACAAATGGCTATCGGCATGGCTAAGGGTAGGGGTCGGCGTGGTGCTTTAGGGCGGTTGTCGTGCGAGTGATGGCGCGGCAAGGGCGGTCGAGAACGGTCGGCAGCAGTCTGTGCTCTGTGCGGGAAAGGCGGCGTTCGAGATGGTGCCAGTGTCCACGGTTCACGCGGCGGCAAACGAGCGTGTCTGGGGGTAGCTGGGGCCATGGTGAGTGTGTGCACGCGTGGAGAGGGCAAGGCATGGCGTGTGTGCGCGTGTCGGCTGCGGCGCTCTCGCACGCTCTCGGCATGGCAGACAAAGAAGTGGGCGCGGCGAACGCGGCTGGTCCATGGCGTGTGTTTGGTCTAGGGTTGGACAGAGGGTGGCGGTGGTGTGGCGCCTGTCTCCTGGACATCGTGGGAGAGGGCGGTGCGGTCTGTGGCGAGCGGTGTTTGGTCGACCGGCACGGTGAGCTCGGGCGGCGCTGCACTGTTGTGAATGGCAAAGAGGGAGTGTGTCCACTTCAATGCCGGGTACTGGGGGAGACAGGGGGAGAAATTAGGCACTAGTGGCGATCAATTACTGCTCAGAACAGTAGAAGTTAGGCAAATGTTTACTGGTGTCTGCCAGGTGCTCGACCAAATGGCCGCATGAATTCAATGTTTGAATTTTTGGATGAAATTTGGTGAGTGTTCTGAGTACATGCTTGATAGTCTATGGTTGCTTGGGTTTGCCAAGGTGAATTGGTTGAGTGGTTTTTGAAAAAAAATGGTGATCTATGCATATGAACTTGATTCAATTTTGCAATGTCCTTTAAACTTATTTAGAATTTGTTTCTGTTAGTTTGTAAAGTGGGATTAGGTTCACTTTTACTTGGTCTAGCAAGGGGTGAAAAGAATTGGGAAAGTTTCTGTTAGAAATCTTTTACTTGAAACACTCAAAGTGGTCTAGTGGATAATTTTGGTCAAAATGACCATTTGCTTATATGATTCATATTTGATTTTATTTTCTTTTGATTTTGTTTGTAAATGGCCTAGATGACGTAGTATTCATCTTTAAACCATTTCTTATCATTTGTAGCAATCAAATATGGCAATTGCACTCATTCGTATACTAATACAATTCACACATACACTCATATGAGATTTAATAATAAAAGTTTTTGTTAACCCTAAACTTGGGTGATTAGAATTTGCTAATCTTGTTTAATATTTTTGGGGTGTTACAACATCCCTCCCCAAAATATAGTTTGTCTGAATAAGGCAATAATTGTCAAACTGGTGTATATTTGAATTGCAAATAGTTTGATGCATGCTAAGATGTAATTTATTGTATAAAAGACGCATTTTCCATTTTTTTTAATCTTTTTCTATTTTATTTGAATCCCTTTTTCAGTATTGCCCTTGGTTTTTAAGTTCTACTCAGTTTTGCCCTTGGTTCTTAAGTGCTACTCGGTTTTCCCCTCTTTTTGTATCAATATCTCGTACATGTGCTCATCTTCGCTGCTACGCTCTGATTGGTCGAGACAGTTGTCACACGGATCGTGCCCATCAACCGTTGATCCTCTGTGATCTAGAAGACATGATAACCCCTATATCTATCGGGGGCACCACTCTATCCATGCAAAATAACGAGTATGCCACCGGTACTTTAACTCCATAAACAAATGAACTTGAATATAATTTGAAGGGAACGTGTTCGAAGGTGTATAATTTATGGATTACATTCCACTCTATGAAAATGATAATCTCTCAAGATTTTCGTAGCACAATATTATCATGTATTAAGTGCGATTTCAAAGAGTTCAAATGTGTATAATTTTTGTATATGCAAGTTTATGCATTACATTCCACTCTATGAAAATGGGGGGAGAAAATGATAATCTCTCAAAATTTTGCTAGCACATCATTATCTCGTTATTAAGTGCGATTTCACAGTGTTCAAAGGTTTAAAATTTTCGTATACGCAAGTTTATGTATTATATTTCACTCCATGGAAATGATAAATGATCAGGATTTTATTAACACAGCATTACCATGACCTAAGAGCAATTTCAAAGAGTCCAAAGGTGTATAATTTTCACATATGCCAGTTTATGCATTACATTCGACTGTATGAAAATGATAATCTCTCAAGATTTTCTTAGCACAACATTATCACATTTTAAGTGCGATTTACAAGAGTCCAAAGGTGTATAATATTTGTATACGCAAGTTTATGTATTATATTTCACTCCATAGAAATGATAAATGATCAGGATATTATTAGCACAACATTACCACGTATTAAGTTTGATTTCAAAGAGTTCAAAGATGTATAAACTTCGTATATACAAGTTTATGCATTACATTCCACTCTATGAAAATGGGGGAGAAAATAATAATCTCTCAAAATTTTGTTAGCACATCATTAATACGTATTAAGTGCGATTTAAAAGTGTTCAAAGGTTTATAATTTTCACATATGCAAGTTTGTGCATTACATTCCACTCTATGAAAAATAGTAATCTCTCAATATTTTCTTAGCACAACATTATCACGTATTAAGTGCGATTTCAAAGAGTTCAAAGGTGTATATTTTTGTATACGCAAGTTTATGCATTATATTTTGCTCCATGGAAATGATAACTGATTAGGATTTTATTAGCACAACATTATCATGTCCTAAGTGCGATTTAAAAGAGTTCACGGGTGTATAATTTTTGTATATGCATTACATTTCACTATATGAAAATGAAGCAACGGTACGGGCGTGGGCGCGGGGCTGGATCGGGGTCCCATCTTGCAACGCCAACCTGGATAAGTTGTGGGTCCGGCGCTCGCGTGGATAAGCTGTGGGTCTAGCGCTCACGTGGATAAGTTGTGGATCCGATGTTGATCTGGATAAGTTGAGAGAGGTGTCCACTACAGGAAACGATTGAACACGGACCCACTTGTCAACATGTAATGGCAAGGATACACTACGGGACCCGACATAACGCAGCCCTACTCGTCAGCACGTAATGGCGAGGGTCCACTATGGGACCCGACTGAACGCGGCCCCACTTGTCAGCACGTAACGGCAAGGCTGACGGACGACGAGTTTCAGACCATGTGAGAGTTTCGTACAAGGAGATGAGCAAAAGTAAGAAAAAACTAAGCGGCTGAGGAAAACTGAGTATAACTAACGAACCGTGGGCACGAAAATAGAAATCCCTATAAAAATGGTGAAAATTTTCGACAAAAAGTTGAACTTTATGTCTATCTTGTTATAATTATTCTCTTCTTTGAATTGGAAAGATGCTAATGATAGGGGTAAATGGAACCAAACACTAATGATGAACTATTGATCAATCATAAACTTAAGGAAATAGAGTTTGAAAACTAAATAGGCCTTTACACATGTTTAATCCATGCTTACTTTTGGTACGAGATATAAAATATCTTAAGGGAAGACATAAAACTAAGAAGTGAGTCCTCCAGGTCAAGGACATGAAACTAAGAAGTAACCCAAAGTAGAAAGGCATAAAAACCTGTGCCAATGATAGGAATGAGTCTTCCAACAATTCTATAGGTTCATCTAAGTATGCTTACAGGTTTGTTTTATATCTCATTTCTTTCAACACAAGTCTACTTATTATTGAGCATGTTTGTAGAGTGTGAAAGATATCACTTTATAGCCCACTTGCGTGTTGTTATTCCTTAAAGATTAAACCTAGTGAACTTTGTGTGGCAATGAAAAAGAAGCATAGCAAAAAACTCCAAAGTCCATGTAAATTTTATCACCTTTATGCTCGAGGACGAGCATAGGTTAAGCTTAGGGATGTTGGATGCATGTAAAATGCATCCATGAACTTTGTCGTTTATTGCTTCAGAATCATTATTATTTTGCAACATTATTATATTTATTGGGACTAACCTACTAATAGTTGTAAAAGTGCACAAGTTCTTGTTTTACACTTTGTTGTGTAGGAAATACACAAATATGGAAGGAAACCGCACATTATGATTCTAATGGAAAAGGTGTAGAAAGGAAAGTTGTGCAGAATTTTATGCGCAACAATTTAGACATAAAATTCGCCACAAATCGGAGTCCGGATTTATAGCCATACTACTGTGGAGGATATAAGAAGTTTCGGGACTCCGAAAATACGTGACGTGGTTGACTCAAACTCCTTTCATCTTTGATGATCTCGGCCCAGTCACGACTTGATGGACTCATTAAGGACAGAGGGGAATTCTAGCAAGGTTCTAGAGATGCCCAAGAGCCCTTGGATCCAAGGGGCATCCATCCTATGGCCAAGATTGCATCTCCACCACTATATATTGAGAGGAAACCCTACTTTTGAAGGCATCCACCCATAGCCACGAAATTCCCCCTCCTTGGCAGCCCCCAAGGAGGGGGAGAAGATCCTCCATTGCTTCACCATCTCCAAGGAAGAAGAAGGGTCGAGGGGCCACTGCCCCCAAGGGCAGCCGCCACCCCTAGGAGGCCACCAGGGCGTCGCCGCCATGCACAGCCGCCGGTGCCGCCTCCTACATGTCAGCGCCGCCTCTCCCCCTTAGGGAGGCTCATCTCCATCACCATCTACTGCAAGATCCCACCACCCTCCACTGTAATCTCTTAGCAACATGATGTATGATGCAATATATTATTTCCCCATGATCTATTGTATGATTATGTTGATGTTTGAGTAGTGAATTGTTATGGCAATTATGATCTAGTTTGTTTTGGTTGCATACAAGTATATGTTCTCTTCTATGATGATCTTGATGCACTCACATATGAGTGCACACATATTTTGGGGATGCACAAGGTTGTCACCGTTGCATGTTGATAGGATGAGGGATAAACGGAGTTTTACAGAAGCCGAATCCCAAGTCTTAGAAATATATGTAGTATTAATTCATGGTTAATCAACGAGGGTATTATCATGGGGACCTTAGATCTAAATGCGGTGGTTGGACTTTATGTCTTAGTATTCCCTTGTTTGTTCTTAATTGGCCTTGGGATCAATCACTAGTGGTGTATTTGCTCGTATCTATGGCTACACCTAGTTATGGCTCCTCCTAGAAGAAACAATAAAAGACTATATATGTGCTTCACCAATTGTGACAACCAAATGAATGAAATAGAAATTTGCCTAAACATTTGCTCCCATAGATTATCCACATCCACTCCATTAGCTCCACTTCATTTGCATTATTGTACTTATAGTATTTATTTCAACTACTTTATTGTTTTCTAGTTAATACCAAAAACAACCACACACACACTTTAGATCCTAGCTTTGCATAGAAGGCCATATAAGTGGGTTATAGGGCCTTAGAGAATAGATAGTTTACCTTCATCTCCTCTTGGGTTCGACACTCAAATACGTATCGAATTCTACTACGGTGATCCCCTGCACTTGGGGTTATCGTTGATTAACTGATGATCATAGGTTTCCTGATCATGAAAATTTGGATGTTGTTAATAATAGGGTCATATAATTGGAGTATTATATGATGAATAGTCACTCGGAGTAGATGTAACAATATGATCAGGTCCTCAAGTTTATATTGTTATGACATTCGTAGTAACTCAATATCCTTAGACCATGAGATCATGTTAATCACTTTCACTGAAAAGGTACTTTCATTCCATCAAACGTCACACTATAATAGGGTGATTAAAGGTCTCACAGGGTACTTGGAAAGTGTTAGTTGAGGCTCGTGGATCAAGAGTGGGATTTGTCAATCTAGATGACAGAGAGATATACTTAGGGCCCTCTCGGTGATATCACATTGACATAGCTTGCAAGCAAGTGATTTGATCACTAGAATGTTACATCACATGAACGAGAAAAATAGTACTTGTCAGGAACGAGATTAAACAAGGTATGGATGATACCGATTGATCAAATCTCGACAAGTAAAATATCGTGAGACAAAAGGAATTTGATTACAGCGAAAAAGGTTCGAACGATCATTGGATTTTCGTGGAACTAGTGGGAGTCATTATGGATCTCCAGATCCCGCTAATGATTATGGATCAGGGAAAGTTTTGATCATGTATACATAGTTCTCGAACACGTAGGGGGACACACTTAAGGTTAGTCGACATAGTTAAGTGGATAGGGAAAACAGGAAAAGACAATGGACATCGCCAGAATTTGTTTTGTCGAATTTGCCGAAATGGTTTCGGGGTATCGAAACAAAGCAAGGAAATAAAATGTTAATGTGTTCATTAAATGAATTGTTCATTAAATGAAGTACTCATTAAATGAAGTACTCATTAAATGAAGTGTTCATTAAATTGAGTTGCATTAAAACAAGAGAACTAAAGTGCTTTAATGGAAAGACCTTTGGTGTTTGAGTGGATAATAAATGTGAGAAAGTGGAGATTGAAATTATGTGAGTGGAGAGTCCACCCACATGAATGAGGGAGGAGAGGGGGCACCCTCTTTGGCTGCCGGCCATGGGTGGGGGCTGCCCCCTCCCCCTATAAAAGGAGGTGGAGACCTCCTCCTCAGACACACACACTTTCCCATTCTCTCATATGCCCTTTGGTTGGCATATTCTTCCTCTTGCTAGCCTTGTCCATTGCCACTAGAAAAGGTTCTTAGGCAAAGCCCTGCTCGAGATATTCCCCTCCACAATCTCTACCATGGCGTAGCGCTGTTGGAGTTCCCGGGGATCCGCTACTGTAACAGACCGAACCCGGCTTGGTTCGGATCCCTGTGATTACAGTGCTAGTCCCTGGATCGAATAGCTAGCACCCACAGTTTAAGATGTAATATCAAGATACAAAGGTCATATTACATCGCATGATCCAAAATATGAATACTTTATTACAAACTCATAGCAATATGCTATCTTATTACAAAGCAGCAGAATACAAGTAAAGCATGGAGTCCTTCATCTTCATGTCCCACATGCAAACATATTGAGTGCAGACTCGTAACCCCTATCATCATTCCTCACTCATCAATAGAATAACCTGCAACATGATAGGTTGCAGCCACAAAGGGTCAATACTTTGAATGTATTGGCAAGTGTCACTAGTTTGTGGATATAAGTTAGACTATCACTACATGCATATTTGGCTAAGTAGAGCTTAGGCTTATTTGCAGAAAGCAATATGGTTTTATCCTATCTTTGCAAAATAGTTTTGATCTTTCAACAACTTTCTGAACTCCTTGGCAAACTCCAAGTGCTTCTACTCCCTTGTTGACACCATCAAGTTTTACTTTGAGAAATTGGAATGTCAAGATCTTCCATAGCTTCAAGCCTTAGTTGCTCAGAGTTGTTCGTAACCGGGGACACGGCTAAGTACTTAGAATTTGATCTTCTGCAGAAGTTGTACACTTTACCCACATGACACAATCTCGTCTTGACGCCACCAGTGGCCGCTGGATTAGTACACACCAAATGGAGTATCAGCAGATCGAGAATGTGACAAAGTCTTTCCATAGAGGTCCTCCCAATACATAGTGCTAGCACGTCTACGGGTACCAATGCAAGGATCTTCTTCCAAATACATAATACTAGTCCCTCTATAGAAGTACCAACGCAAGGGTCTTCCGCTATGCAATTGACTAAGCCAGAGCCCATTTAGCATGTGGCTGTACACAGAAGCCACTGTACGAGAAACATGTCCAATCTCTAAGTTCCTGGGTGGTATTCTTCTAGTGCACACACGAAAGAGATAGCTAAAGATATGGTTCCCTTTGTTGCCACCTTATTCACAACTGAGTATCCACATTCCACCCAGGTGATTCATTGAGTACTTGTTTTATTATATAAAACATATTTTTTCAACATCTCATATAATCATATCATGATATATTCCACCCTGAATCTATAGCAGGGCTAAGCATACTACAACTACGATGTTTCAACTAAGAAATATACAAAGGATATCCTAAATAGGACATAGCATAGCATAGTAACATAGTTGTCCTATCATGCATACTACAAAATTCCACTAAGTGTAATGAAAATAGTAGGACATGGATGATAGTGCCACTTGCCTTAGTAGTTGGTCGTGTTGGTACACTCTTCGCAGTAACACACTTGACAATCCACACAATCTATCAAACAAAACAACCAAGACAAAGCATGCACAAAATCAACACTAATGGCAATACAAAAATCATGCAAAATAAGCAAGCATGTAAGATGGCAATTTTTATTGTACAAATTGTTATAATAAGGTTCTGAACATTACTAAGTGATTTCTGAACATTTTATATTTGCAAGATTACAAATGCAACCATTTGTGCAATTATAACAATTAGCTGTATTTTCTAACACTTGGAAAGGCCACTCTCACTAAATAATTGCCACGGTATTATTTATACTAAACTAAATTTATATTTTGGTATTACTAGACAGATGGTTCAATTTGCAATCCATATCAAAAAGATTCACCCAAAAATAAATTATAGAACAATTTTTATAGCCAATTTACTCTACAAATAGTTCTGCAAAAAGAATGGCTTTAACGGAACTAAAAGTACCAAATTATGGATCCATTGTGTTCTACTCATTTTTGTGAATCCGTAGACATATTATTTGCTAAATTCGGATGAACAGAACTTAAACTATGATATTTACAACTTTCTATGTAAATCTGTCCAAAATGAACGAAAATAGCAATGACTTGACAATTGGCGGGATTCTATTGGCTGATACCCTTTCAGTTAAGTGATCTTAAAATCAGCCGTTGGATGAAGATCTAACAGATGAGATAGGGAGGAAGAGAAGAACTCACATAGGAAAAAGTTCAGTAGCTGTGTACGGTGGCGACCAGCTCTGCTAGTCGGCCTTGAACTCAGGTAAAGACTAGGAGGATATTATTGATCTGATTTCTGGTCTACGAGGTGAAGAAATTGAAGGTGAATACGAAGTTGAATTTGGTTGGTCCTTCCTCTGCTCGTTGGGGCGTACAGGCCGTACAGGCCATGGCTATGTACAAACTGTCAACAATCTTCAGACTGAGGTCGGGCGGCCGTCGGGTACTCCCTTCGGGAGGGTCAACTGCGGAAATCGAGAGATTAGAGGGGCAGAGAGATTCTCACGAACATAGTAAGAAGAATAGGAGAATAATAGAGGCATGGTTTCCTTTGTACCAGAGAAAACGATGATGGCCTCCAATGGCTGTCGGAATTTTGATGACAAAATCCGATCGGAGGAGAGGTAGCGCTTGGGCGTGGTGATATGGAGTGATGAGTTCGATGAGGGGAGGATCCTGGGATCTTTTTATAGCAGGGGATGGATTCGGACGAGGGGGCATCGAGGAGGTGAGTTGATTGCCATCCCTGTTCGTCTTCGGCAATGATGACCACTACTACCGATTTAAGATGCACTGAGGTGGGGTTTTAATACCCAGAATGGAAACATGGCTCAGTGGGGAGTAACTTTCGTGTTTAATCCGAAGAGAAATAGTCACTCAAATCGGTGGAATTGAGAGGGGAAGGTACAACCATGGAAGTCCTTATGTAGAGTTTCATGTTCAATTACCTTCTGTAGGTGGAATATGAACAAATGGATCGAGTGGATCGAGTAGATGGGCCATGGAACGCCATGTGGCCCAAGAAGAATAAGAGAAAGGAGATAAAAACAAAACATGGGGAGAGGGATGTCACCGGTTGGTCAGATTCTCATGTTACATTTTTCTCCTATTTTCCATCTCTTTTGTAACTTCTATTTAGGGTTTCAAATTGGTCTAAATTATTTCCTATAAATTTTGTAGGAACTAAATTAGTCTTTTCTCTTGTATTTTATTCCTTATTTGGAAATGGATTTACATATGTTAAAATCCAAAATGTTATAACATCCAATAAATCCAAAGGAACATTTCTCCAACATGTTCATTATAAATTTTGGAAAGTCATATTATTCCCCTCTTAAATTTTAAGCATGGTTGGACAAATATTCAACTGCAATAAGACCAAACACCAACGTTGGGTTCGTTAAAATCTTCCAACGGAAATTCATTATGTTTGAACAAGGCAAAAAAAATTAAACAAATCAGTAAAAGTTTTAGTTGCTTCACAAATTCGATAACTTATCTTATAATTTTCAACATTCCAAAATTTGGAAAAATTTGGGATGTTACAGCTACTTCCGCTACCCGGCTGGAGCGAGAGATCGGGAGTCGTCGGTACACCGTACGTGTGATCGATTACGGAGGCGCTGCCTCTTGTGGTGTTGATCATCTGCACGTCCTTTAGGACGGTAGTGCACACTCTACATCATCTATATTTGTTTGCGGGAACATTATACTGTGTTACGGTCTTCGAGGGTGAGTCCTATTTTTCTCGGAAAATATATGAAAAATTCTATTTTTCCAGAAGACGAAGGAAGGCAGAAGGGGAAGTGGAAATGGACCATAGGGGGCCCACACCACCCCCTGGCACGGGACAGCCCTGGTCGCACCACTAGGTGGTGTGGCCACCCTGGCCCACCTCTGGCATCGCCCTCTGACGCATATAATCCCCTCGAAATTCTAAGACTCGGGGAGCGACCATACAAAGATTCCGCCGCCTCTACGGGGCGGAAAACTATAGAGAGAGAAAGAGCTCTCCGGCAGGCAGAAATCTGCCAAGGAAATTCTTTCCTAGGGAGGGGAGATTGTTGCCATCAACATCATCATCAAGCTGGACTTCATCGGGATCATCATCATCATCTCCACCAGCACCATCATCACCACTTCGTACCACTATAACAATTGGGTTGAATCTTGCATAGTTCTTAGGGAAAACTTTCCCGGTGTTGATTACTTGTTGTAGTTGATACTATTGAGTGGAACCGATGAATTATTGTTATATTCAGATTGTTACTTATCATTATTTCATCTCTGATCTTGATCCATATGATGTCTCGAGAGTAGTTTGTTTAGTTCTTGAGGACATGGGAGAAATCATGTTGTTAGTAGTGGAATTGTGTTGAGAAAGATTCAATGGTTTGATAATTAAGTTGTGGTGTTATTTTTCTAGTGGTATCATGTAAACATCGACTGCATGATACTTCATCTTTATGGGCCTAGAGGAATGCATTGTATATTTGGCTACTAATCATAGGAGTTGCCGGAATGATAGAAACCTGAACCCCCGTTAGGAAACCTTTGCACAAGGGAGTGTAGGATCTCAAAGTTTAAGGCTGTGATTAGGTTTCTATCTTAATTACTTTCTTGTAGTTGCGAATGCTTGCAAAGGGTTTAATCACAAGTATTTATTAGTCCTAGAAAAGTCAGTACATTAGCACAGGTTCACCCACACAACACTTATCCAACTAGAGAAGATTAATCAACTATATGAAGCGAAAGCACTTGACAGTATTCTCATATGTCCTCGAGAACGTTTGGTCATCTTAAGTAATACAACTGGCTCTTGCTGCAATTATTATCATTGTCTTTTATTTTACTCGCACTTTATTTATCTGCATTATCAAAAAACCCTAAAAATCCGTTTGCTAAATATTTACAGAGAATTCCTGATCCAAACCACTCGTCAACACCTTCTTCTCCTCGTTGGGTTCGACACTCTTACTTATCGAAAATACTGTGATACACCCCCTATACTTGTGGGTCATCATTTAGCAAGGGAGGATAGAACCAAATGATGAAAGTTTTAACCTATCTATAAACTACAAACCAGTAAAACCTCCAAATCGAAAACGCAATAGAGAATGCATATGAAATCTGTTTTCGATGAACTTGAGCTTGTCATGGATATTAACACAAACTCTAGATCCTCTTATGGATAAGAACGTAATAATAACCAAGAAATATGATTCCAAGTATGCAAAGGTTTAAGCTCTCTCTGAGGGATATGATCATGTTACTCACTCGAGAGCTCCTCTTGATAGTACGGTTATCTATCCTATAAACTGGTCTCCCAAATTAACACCATGAGACAGGTAAGAAAGAAACCTTATTAATACCATACTTTTTCCTTGCACATATTCCACTTGAGCTTGATGATGAAGATCTTGTACACCTCACGATGGAACACCTTTCTTGATTGCACTAGCTTGGTGAGGACTTATAAATTTCTCCCTCATACTCAACTATGGGAGAGCCTCTCTTTTAGGCATATATTCACATATCCATGGTCACCATAAGGATGGCAAGTTTCAAGCATATGATCTCTTTAAGATGGCTCATCTTAAACTGGCACTTCATTTCTTGTTTCTTTATTATGTTGGTGTCTTGAGGGTACACTTGAGATATCACTCCATCTTATTCTTCAAGACACACTTGCCATAGGCTCTACCCTCTCATGAACAATGTTTCGATCACTCCTTAAAACCTTGGTCAACACTTGATCTTCTTCTTCTAACCCTAAAGTCAACATATGGTTCAAACATTGCCTATGAACATATCCTTAAATCTAACTCAATACAAACATTAGTACATACGGATTATCATTAATTACCAAAACTACACATGGAGCACACATACGCTTTCACAATCCTCGACCACAATGATATATGCATGCTTTTTTATGTCCTTTATGAGTGTAGCTTAATTGATATTGGATATAGTGGAGACCCTTTTATCTGTAAGCGAGACCAACTCAGAGAGATAGATTGGATCACATTTTGATTGAGAGTTCTTGGAATATAGTGCATCATGAAGACTCACTCCAACATATGGATTATGCAAGATCGGACCACCGACCAAAACTTCTAGAAACGTAGTTCCTGGCTGCTAAAAATTGTCGTAGTTCAGTACGTAGAGTTGAAGCTAAATGGTTACATGAAAGTAATTTTGTTGATGTTGTGCATCAGGCCTAGGATGATACGGACGCACAACTAGACGGTGGTGTGCATGGGAGGTTGCCCTATCTGCATGCATGGGATAATGCATATTTTAGAAAGCACAGAAAAGGATTTATCAAGCACATGAAAAATTGGAGAAGGCCCTTAACGGACCGATGAATGACAAGAGAGATAAGATAGCTAAGCAATTGGTGAGTTCGATTGAACTGCCACTCGAACAAGAAGAGATGTACTCGCTCCAACATTCTCGCGCAAACTGGCTGATGGAGGAAGATCATAATACAAAAAAGTCATCAATTTGCAACGACACATCGGAAAAGAATTATATCAAACGTCTTAAGGGCCCCAATGATGAGTGGGTCGGAAAAGAAATTATATCAAACGTCTTAAGGACCCCAATGATGAGTGGGTCCAAGGTACTTCTTCATTAAAGCCACTTATTTTTCAATATTTCTCTCATTTCTTTACTTCTAAGGTCCAGGCTGCGGATCAGGCAGTTTTGGAGAAAAAATCAACCAAAGGTAACGGTTAATATGAATGAGAGGCTGATGATGGAATTTACGGCTACTGGTGTGAAGAAGGATGCTTTTTAGATTGGAGACTTTAAGGCCCCTGGTCCGAACAGTCTCCATGCTATTTTTACAAAAAAAAATTAGAAGATGTGTGGTGAACAAATAGCAACCGAAATATTGCAGACTTTGGAGACGGGGATTATTTCTGAAGGATGGAATGACACCACAATTGTTCTCGTCCCAAAGGTTGACAATCCGGAGCTTGTTACTTAGTTTCGTTCTATAAGTCTATGCAATGTGATCTATAAGATTATTTCTAAGATGCTTGCATTTAGGATTAAATAAGTTCTCCCTGATGTGATCTCTCCAATCCAAAGTGTGTTTTTCGTGGGAGCCTCAATAATGTTCCAGTTTCTTATGAAACTATGCATTCTATAAAGAGGAATAGGCATGGTAATTCTGGAGCATGTGCAGTCAAGTTGAATAAGCATAAGGCCTTATGATCGATTTGAATAGATTTTCTTAGAAAACATGATGAGAAAGTTGGGTTTTCCTGATAGGTGGATTATAGTGATGATGGTTTGTGTGAGGTCAGTGAGGTATCAAGTGCGTTTTAATTGTAAGGAAACTGTTTACTGCTACTAAGGGGCTCTGTTAAGGGGAACCCCTCTCTTCGTATTTGTTCCTAATATGTGTGTAAGGCTTATCTAGCATTTTATTGCATGAAGAAGAAGTTGGTGATATTTATGGGTTAAGAGTGTGCAGGAATGCACCGCCAGTGTCTTATTTTACTTTTTCCTGATGATTCTCTTATTCTCATGAATGCGGATATGAACAATGCAACTTCCTTAAAGCATGTGTTATATACCTATTGTGCAAATTCAGGTCATTGGTGAGTCTGGCAAAGTCAATCATCTATTTTTTCCCCAATACAAATTCTTTGGTGAGAGCGGAAATTTGTGAGACACTCCATATTGATAATGAGGCCCTTTCTAATAAATATCTTGGCCTCACGGATCTTGGAGGAGTGGATAGAAGTGATTGCTTTATTCACTTTGTGGAGCGTATTATTCAAAAGATAAGTGGGTGGAAGGAAGAACATTTGTCCATAGGAGGTAAAGAAATTCTCTTGAAATCAATGGCTCAAGCAATTCCAGTATATCCTATGTCGGTGTTTCAAATACCTATAAGGGTTTGCAGAAGGATGACATATGCAAACTCACAATATTGGTGGGGTGAGGATGAGAATAGTAAGAAAATACATTGGCTTGCATGGTGAAAACTTCATTACCCAAAGAACGAATGTGGTATGAGTTTTAGGGACTTTCACTCTTTTAGTTTGACAATTCTAGCTAAACAGCTTTGGAGGCTTATCTTTAATCCAGAGTCTCTACGTGCTCTCAAGTTCTCTATTGAAAGCAGGGTCGAAGGCAGGTTTCTCCTTTGTGTGGCAAAGTATTGTTGCGGGGTTGACAGCTTTTAAGTGTGGTTACTCGAATACTAATCGTAACATATACGACTGCCTTAGAATTTTGGCAGGAAATTAGGTAAAATAAATATGTTTGTAACTAGGCGACACAATTAATAGCCTTGCAACATCAACAAAAGTATATTTGGCCACTTTTTAGGTGTTTTAGGTTTTGGATAATAATTGATTTATGGGACCAGAATTACTTAATTTACTAACATAGTTTTATTTGGATATGGAATATCTGATTTCATATCCGCATTTGGTTCAAAATCTAGCACCACATTCATATTTGTATCTATAAAACAAATTCGGATATTTCGACATGTTCTTTCATTTAGTTTGGATGTAGTAGATGTTTATTCTATAGATGCATTTGATAAACTCCCTCGTCCCAAAATAAGTGACGTGAGTTTGTCTAGATTCGGTTATCTAGTCTTATTTTAGTGTAAGATACATCCAAATCTAGACAAATACAAGTCACTTATTTTGGAACGAAGGAAGTACTATATATCTCGAATTATGCAAATCGGATAAGATTATCCAACATTCAACAACGACTGTTTCATGGATAGCAACAGCGAAGGGCGGCCCATCTTCCAGCCGGCCCTTACCTTTCGCGTTTGATCCCTGCCATATCGCCATGCATGCACCCTGCCACCCGCTCGAGCGCAAATGCCGAGGCGCGCACCACCCACCCTCACGACCACCGAGACCCGCTCTCGATCGGCTCCATCAGCGCTACTCTGCTCACTGTTCTCTCTCGCGATCACAGATATATAGCCGGCGGCCGGGCACGTACGCCCGCACCCACCTCGCACTCAGCCACCGACCACCACCGCAGCTCCCAGCGCGCGCGACGCCCGTTCGTCCGTACATGGCGCCCCCACCGCTCCACCTCCCACCCTGCTTAGCCCCCACTTGGCCCTTCGCGCGCCCGCGTCCACCACCATTGAGGCCTCCGCCACCGCTACACCCCTTCTCCGACCTCCTCACCGAGGCGCTCGGGGCCGAGAGCCTAGACCCCGACGACGTCGCCATGGACGGCGTCGCCGCGGTTGAAGCCCGGAACCCGCCTTGCAAGAGGGAGCAGCATGACGAGGAGGACGACGACGAGGACGACCAAGGGTTCGTGACGCTCCGGCGGACAAGGAGCGGGAGGGCGTTCCCTCCACCAATTTCGGTGATCGGCAAGAGCGGGCGGCCGTGGCTCATTCTCCGGGCGCACCGGGAGGACGGCCGGCTCGTGCTGCGGGAGATGCGGCTGCCGTCGCAGGAGCTGCTCCAGCAGTGCAGGGAGGACGGGAGATTCAAGCTGTTCATGCACTCGGAGGCCGGCGGCCGATGCGTCGTTTCCGGCGCCGGATCACCCACCGCGGCGCAGGACTAGGAAAAGGGAAGCACTTTGAGATGGAGCTGATCGACCAGACTGATCTGGAATTTAGGGCCTGTTTGGTTGCCGGCCACATTTTGCCGAGCCAAAGTTTGGCAAATGTGGCAGCCACAAAAGCGTGGCTGAAAATTTGGCCGTCACAAAGTGTGGTAAAAGTTGGCAAAACATTGACTCTATGACATATGGGTCATAGGTATAATAAAGTATGACAACTTTAAAGTGTGGCAACAACCAAACACTTGCCAAACTGCCAAACTTTGGCTTGGCAAAGTGTAGCTGTGAACCAAACAGCCCCTTAGTTCCTGCGTGACAGCACTCGTGCTCTTCCTCGCCTTCATGCAACAGTGTTCATGATCATCTTGCCTGCCCGTATAATCACCCCACCCCATGCATGGCTGAGTAATTCAGCAATCGTCTCCCACGCGTTTCAACGTCCCTTGATATGACTGATCTGTTTCGTTGCATGTGAACTGAAATACTACATAGAGTACATTTCAATCTCCTGAAAGACAACGATCACAGAACAAAACAAACCACACAAAAGTACAGATATCCTTTTTCGTATATTGGAATAAAAGTCATAATAATGTAACTGAATCAAGAATTTTATCCTAGAAGATTCTAATTGTAATTATGTTCAACTTCGGGGTTAATGTAAAAAAATGGATGTTTGACATTTCAAAATGCTCTGTGGTCGTTCTCTGCGGCCGAGTGCTGGGCTCTTTGAAATATCCGTAACAAAATTTTCATTGAAGCAAAATTCGCTCGCCAACCTACTGAAGTCATTTCTAAATCCCTTCGAGCTATGCAGCTCTGGCGTCCGCTCCAAAGGTTCAAGGCTTGCTGCTGCTGGAGGAGATGATCTCGATGCTTAAGCGCCTCTTCATGGAGACGTACAATCCACCCTCGTCGCAAAGACAGCAATAGACTCCTGTGGGCACGGCACCCCCTCCTTAGGCCTTGTTTGGCGGGAGAGGTTTCTGGTGTTTTACTGATTATTATGGTATTTGATTCACCCAATACTCTTCTTCACCCAAATCCCCTTGCCGATATATCATACTTGGATGTTTGGTACGCATGTTTGATTCAGTCTAGGAGATGGCAGCGGAGCGTGGCCTGATCGGGGGAGAAGACAGCGATGTGTTGAGAAACAACCAAAAACGCGAGGAGGTACGCGTGGGTCTGATCCACGTTAAGCCAACGAGTTTCCAGGGTATTGCTGGGGGTCAGCCCATCCAAGCCCGGCCTGCAAAACGGTCCGTGGAGAGTTTTTAAGAGTATTGGGTTGGCTGGGAAAATACACTAAGAACCCAGCAAAAACTCACTGTGCAAAACGAGGCCTTGAGAACTTAAGAAGAAAGGTTTTGTTTTAAGTTGTCTCTCGTCATAATGGTGTCGTTGTACCTGTGGTTTTGGCATGCTAGTGTAGCTGTCATATGACTTTGCTGGTGTTGCCAGTGGTTTGTAAGCTGACGTGGTCAACAATAACTTATGTGTTCTTTGCCTTTGTGGGGTTTTATTAATTTAAAGCCGGTCACGTCGTGCCTTCAGTCAAACAAAAAACATTTCAAAATGTGTTTAAAATACATTTCAGACAAAGGAAACATACGCACCCAAGACCCAAAACACCGTTCTCGGAAGCGGACTTTCAGCCTGTGGATACCGCTGATCTGCAGGACACAAAAATGATGTCACTAATACGTTGACAAAATGGTTTCGCTTTTTTTGTACCCATCTTATGTCCGTAAATTAGCTAGATAATATTTTCATCTTGACCAGATTTGTTTGGCGAATTTTTCTTCTTTGCATGTACAAAGGGTACCTCTATCTCCATGATAGCTTTGGACAGGCATGCTTGGAGCGAATTCTATATACCATCCATTGTGTATCTGGCTTTTAATTACAACCTTAAGCTTTTAGTAATAAAATCGACACGAATTCTACTTCTACATATTTTAAATTTTATGTAAACAAAATAAGCCACAATATATTTTAAACTAGATGATATCAAAATCTATTTCACCGGGACAAACGGGTGTGACCAGAGACAGAGCATCCCACATTAACCCCAATCGGCACCAATCACTAGTAGAAAACGGACCTTTGGTCCAGGAGTATTAGTCCCGGTTTTGCTACAAACCGGGACTAATGGCCCGGTCCCAACGGCTAGATCCGGCCTCAGGGGGTGGCAGGCACTAGTCCCAGTTCGAACGGAACCTTTAGTCTCGGTTCGTGTAACAAACCGGGACTAAAGGGTTTCAGGCAGGCTGGATCGGCCGCTAGACCCTTTAGTCCCGGTTTGTTATACGAATCGGGACTAAAGGTGGACCTTTAGTCCCGGTTCTAGACACGAACCGGGACTAAAGGCCTGGCTATATCTTCTTCCCCCACTTGCCCGAGCCACCATTTTAAGCTGGTGGCTCCCCTTTCTTTCTTGCTTCCAGCTCGAGTTCATGCCCAATTTTCTCTCAAGATTTGTCTATATTTTGTGGTGCCCCATCTATCCAAAGGTTCTAAAAGGTGAGCAACTTCATCCTTTGAACTGTCATTGCTATATTAGCTCATTTCATGCTCTATCTTGTAGATGGATTTGTGGATTTAGTTTGGTAGTAATTTTTGCAATGATAACATGAGATTGATGTTTAGACTCTATCTATCTTGTATTAATGTAAGGAACTCTAAGGTAAATATCACAATATGTGGATTCTATCTATATATCTTGTTTTGGCACATAGTCTCGAAATTTGATTTTAGAAGCACACACATGCGTGAGTTCATCATTCTAACTAGCTGGGCAAAATACCCTTCTTCGTCTACCTGCCTTCAAGAAACTAAAAAAATTGTAACAAAGATAGGGTTAATTCATAAAAGCTTGATAAGAAGACATCAGATACATCTTCGAGAAGATCCTCTATGGCAAGCTCCTCGAAGATGTCTGAGGATAGGATCCTAAGACATCTTCAAGAAGCTCCACCGTAGTGGTGTCCCTCTTGCACCATCTTGGAGTTAATAACTTCTCTAGTTATAGATTAATACGCCGGGTAACTAAAACAATTCACATATTAGGGAGTTCCTCTATGGCGAGCTCCTCGAAGATGTCTGAGGACGGGATTCTAAGACATCTTCGAGAAGCTCTGCCGTAGTGGTGTCCCTGCTCTCGCACACCATCTTTCAGTTTATATCTTCTCTAGCTAGATCAGTATGTTGGTGGAGCTAACTAATTTCACATATTAGAGAGTGTCTCTACGGCGAGCTCCTCGAAGATGTATGAGGACGGGGTCCTAAGACATCTTTGAGAAGCTCCGCCGTAGTGGTGTCCCTGGTCTCGTACACCATCTTGCAGTTCTTCACAAGAATGCATACCTATTTATAGATTAAGCAACACAACATAGTGTCGGGCACTGAAGACATAATGTCGACACACTCACACCTAGTGCTTCCACCCACCCAAAATAGTGTCGTCATTTACTGGCTTAGTGTTGCCCACTGAGAACATAGTGTCGACATATTGTCGCCACATCCACGTTTAGTCCCGGTTGGTGCCTCCAACCGGGACTAAAGGTTTATCATATCTTTAGTCCCGGTTGTTGGCTTTAATTTTGTTTTTTAGATCAATACTAATTAATTATGATTATGTTTGATGTACTTAATTAATTATATAATGCAGATGAGCCGGCAATGGATGTACGCTGACCGACTCTCTAGCGAGTTCATTAAAGGCGTGCATTCTTTTCTCCTTGCGGCCGAGGCAAACAAGCGGAATGGTTTTATGTCTTGTCCACGTGGTGTCTGTCGGAATCATAAGGAATACTCTTCCTCAAGAGTCCTTCACAGCCACCTGTTTCGGTCCGGTTTCATGATCGGCTATAATTGTTGGACCAAGCACGGAGAAAGAGGGGTTATGATGGAAGACAACAAAGAAGAAGAGAATGATAACGACTACCCTACTATGTCCACTGAATACGATGGTACTACAATGAAAGACATTGATGAAGAAGAAGATGAAGAACGGGCATCAAATCTGCCCGATGATGATCTTAGTCGGGCCATTGCTGATGCCTAGAAAGAATGTGTAACTGAAAGGGAGAGGTTGAAGTTCAAGCAGATGTTAGAGGATCACAACAAATTGTTGTACCCAAATTGTGAAGATGGGCACAAAAAACTGGGTAGGACATTGGAATTGCTGCAATGGAAGGCAGAGAACAGTGTGACTGACAAAGGATTTGAAAAGTTGCTGAAAATAATGAAGAAGTTGCTTCCAAAGGATAACGAACTGCCCACCAGTACCTACGAAGTAAAGAAGGTTGTTTGCCCTCTAGGATTAGAGGTGCAGAAGATACATGCATGCATTTATGACTGCATCCTCTACCGCAGCGAGGAGTACGAGAATTTCGATGCATGCCCAGTATGCACTGTATTGCGGTATAAGATAAGACGAGATGACCCTGGTGATGTTGAGGGCGAGCGCCGCATGAAGAGGGTTCCTGCCAAGGTGATGTGGTATGTGAAATGGATCGTACGGGCACCTAGAGGGGGGGGTGAATAGGTGCTACTTCAAATTTTAATGCTTTTTCAATTTTAGGCTTGACACAAAAGGTAAATTCTCTAGATAGACTATTAGTAAGAATTTCCCTATATGCAAACCTAACTACTAGCGAGTAAAAGGCGAGTGCAAAGAGGAACGAGTGAACCGTAGTGAAGCATGCGGAGACACAGGATTTGTTTTACCGCATTTCCTTCCTTTTTAAGGGAAGTACATCTGCGTTGGAGGGGTGGGCGGTACTAAGACCACCACGCCACAATAGGCCTCACCCTGTTCTCCGATGGATCCCGCCACCAAAGTCCTGATCCACCTTTCCACTATAGGAACCCTTCGAGGCAGGAACCGGCACCTTTACACAACTAGCGGGCACAAATCCACAACCAAATTGGAGGCTCCCATAATGACAACAAGCTGCCACAAGAACAAGTTATCAATAACAAAACACAAGATCTAGATATTAACAAGAATACTAGATCGGGGATTTCTCCAAATGAATGGAGAGGAGTTGATGCACTTGATTCGTGATGGCGATGAAGATTGTCTCCTCCTTCAATTCCCCAAAGATCGAAGCCTTCGGGTGGTTGAAGTGGGAGATCTAGAGAGATAGCTCTTGCAAGGGGTTTGACACTTTTCGAATGAATCAAGAGTTTTGCCTGAAGGGGATGAAGGGGCTTTTATACCCCTTCCCCAACTGAGCCGTTCGAGCCTTTGGGGGGCGGATTATCCGGCCTGGGGAAAACTCCACCCCAGACTCGGATTATCTGGGAGATAAACCGCCCCCACTCAGAGCGACACGCTGAGCCTGCCTTTGAGCGCCTCCTGGGGGCTGGATTATCCGGCCCCATGCGAAGGCCGGATTATCCGGCCAAGGGAGGAAAAACCGCCCTGTTCGGATTTTCCGGGAGAAAATCCGACCACACTCCGAGCGTCGTGCCTTGGCTGCCTTTGATCGATGAGTTAGGCCGGATTATCCGGCCCTTGGTGGGGCGGATAATCTGGCCCCCAAAACACCAGAACATTCCTTGCACACTTAGCACGCATGAGGAAACTCCAGAACTTTACACGCAATTCGTAAAGCAATAATCTGTTGCATGCAACTTAATACTGGAGGGGGTTCAGATGATAACCTGAAGGTGGATTATTAGTCATAGATGCAGTTGGATGGCGGTCTATGTATAATGTTGTAATGCCCAATCGAATCTCAAAGGAGTCAAGATGATTAGTATATGCTTGTATGCTTTCTCGATGTTTGTCAATTGCCCCGCTGTAATTTGTTCACCCAGCATGTTATCTATCTTAAGGAGAGCCACCTCTACTGAACTATGGACCCTGGTCCTTTTTTTTACTTTCAATCTACAATCAACTGTTTACTGTTTTGTGTTTACTTTCTGCAAACTGTAACTTCCTTCCATTCGATACGTTTAATCCTTTGTTTTCAGCAAAACCAGTGAGATTGACAACCTCATCGCAAGTTGGGGGCAAAGTTCTGTGGTTGTGTTGTCCAGGTCTCCATGTTGCTACTAGCACCGGTAGTGCGCCCTGCCAAGGCTCAGCTAGCAACACCTTTGGGGTGTTTCCTTGCTCCTACTGGATTGATAACCTTGGTTTTGTACTGAGGGAAAACTTGCTGCTGTGCTCATCATACCTTCCTCTTGGGGTTCCCCAACGAGCTCGATATATTTTGGGCCATCAAGCATATTTTCTGGCACCATTGCCAGGGAGTCAAGGACATCTTCACAAGGGAAGTCCCTCATAACCAATCTCTTTACTTTGTTATTTTTGTTTTGCTTAGTTTACTTTTGCTTTGTTTGCTTGTTTCTTTATCAAAAACACAAAAAAATTAGTTTTACTATTTTGCTTTCTTTATTGAAAACACAAAAAAAATTAGTTCCTATCTTAAGTTGTCATTATGTCTAGCCTTGCTCCAATCACTATGTCACCTGAGGAAATGATTTTCACTTTTAAACAAGGAATTGAGGAGAGCTTCAAGGAAGCTTGGTCTAGAATCTCTGATCTACATGAAAAAACTGAGCCTAAAATGACTCAAAGCTTGTTCCTTAGCAATTTTTACCTTGGAATTGCTCTTTGCTATAGATATGCTTTAGATGTTGTTGTGGGAGGATATTTCCTCCAATGCAATGAGGATGATGCTGTTAATGCTATAAAGAAATTGGTCTTTACTTACAACTTGCCTAGCAAAACTGATATTTCTTTCACAAACATATTTGCTAGATTGAACACTCTTGAGACCAACACTGCTAGTTTGAAAGGTTGCTATAATACGCTTAGGGAGCATCATAATTATGTTCCAATAAATTCTGAACCATCAAAGTGGCTCCCCACAGTAAATATTGATATAAATAATGAAACTTTTCAAGCTCGATGTGATATCATGTCTGAATTTTGTCTTATGCCCAAAGATATTTATGAATCTTTGAATCTTTGGGGGCTTTCTGAAGGAGGAAAAGAAATATCTCTTGCTAATAAGGCTACAATATTACCTATTGGAATAGCTGAAGGAGTGTTTACAAAGATCCTTGGGAAAATGATTTCTGCTGATTATCTTGTTATTGAATGTGCAGGAAAAGGACAAATTACACTTGGAAGGTCCCTATTAGAACTCCTTGGAGCAATAATAGATGTGAGAAAGGGGACCATGCACCTTGCTTCTCCATCAAACGATCATATTTTCCCCAAGGTTAAGAATAAAAGTAAGAGAGGTAAGAGGAAGTAATTTGATTTTAATGCTTCTTCATTTGAGAACACTTGATTTTTCTTGCTTCTTATGCCTAACTTAAAGGCGTTAAAGAAAAGTACTTACTGGGAGATAACCCAAAAGTTTTAGATGAGTCTTGGAAGTTATTACTTCAGTAATAACTGCTCCTTATCCTTTTTATTTGCTTTTTGTGCCAAGAGTAACCTCTAATGAGAGAGAAGTAATGATTGGGAAAGTTGCTGTCCCGAAACAGATTTCTGTGCTTCACCGTAAAACTTCGTGTAAAATCTCTGTACGTCCTTTTGAGGTGTGAATTTTTGTGCTTCTGCCCCAGGTTCTTATCTAAATTTCATTAGTTAAACACTTTTTGATTTGAGCAACAGAAGGTCTTCGAAAAAATTCGTCTTTACCTGCTGGTCTGTTTTGACAGATTTCTGCCATTTTCTGCATTTGCTTCTTGTTGGTTCCTTTTTGAGTTCTTTTGGGGAATTGAGCTTTTTGAGGGAAGTGCTACAGTAGCTAGTGTTTTAATGGAAGTTTTATTGGTGTTAGAACTGAACCTAAAATACCTATTATCTTGAGTGCACTAATGTTGCTAATAAAGATTGTGTGAAGTTTTGTATGAAGGAAAAATTTCAGGTGTATGGAAGGAATGAGTAATGAGATGAAGGACGGACTAAAGCTCAAGCTTGGGGATGCCACGCGTGTCACCCTAAGAAATATCCAAGAAGTACAAGCGTCAAAGCTTGGGGATGCCCAAGGCATCCCCTTCTTCATCAATAAAAATCCCAGGTTTCTTCCAAACACTTCATTTTTATTGTTTCATGCATAGTTGTGTTGTTCTTGGAGCATATTTTTTTCGTTTTTGTTTTGGTTTTTCGTTTGCTTGGTTTGCTTAGTTTGCTGAATAAATTGGTTGGACCCCCTCTTTCATACATTGGTTTTCAAATAGTTTGGTTTGGTTTGGAAAAGAGTAGGAAAGTTCATGCTTAAGTGGTAAAGAGAGCTTGTTTTTGACTGTGGCCTATACTTTGTCATGCCATGCTTGATATTGTTTTGGCTTTATGCTTAGTATTCTTTGTTGTAGCATGACTTGTTATAAACATTTGAGATTGCTTAATGTGCTTTGGATGAATGATGCGTTGTTTTAGCATATTAAAGCATAGTATTGTGGTATTCTCCTTTGATGCTTTATTTGGGTTGACTTGGCGCATGCTCACACCATGTTATGACTATCCCAAGTCACCATAAGCCTTTATGATCCTTTAGTTTTCAACTTGTAGTATCACTTTATGCTTTGATCAATGATGTTTTGTCGCTTTGCTTGATTATGGTCATTATTGCTCGCTTAGTTTGTCGCTCCCAGTCTTTTGCTAGCCTCCGCAACCAAGTATGAGTTCCACTCATGCATCCAACTCCCTAAACCAAGTTATTCCAAAGAGTCCACCATACCTACCTACTAGCTTAAGCTATTCCAAGTATATTCATGTTCTTGTTTACCTTCCAAATTAAACTTATTATGAGAAAACTAGTGATTAAGGCTCTCACGAACTTGATGGCACACTTTACTTTTCTTGCCCTTAATAAACTTGAACCATTGTGTCGTCTATGTTGTATATGCTTGCACTTGTTTTTTGGGGATTAGCAGAACCATGAAGTCATGGGGAACGCTTTCAACATTGCACTGGTACTTTGTACCTAGTTGATATCATGCTCTTTTGTCTATGGATGTCGTCGGTGTGAAATGAAAGGGGAGCTTGTAAGTCCATGGAGTTATGTATATGTGTTAGAGAAACGCCTGGGCCACTGGTCTAATCCATGCTGACATGGTGGAAACCTACAACGTAACCATAATGAGCTGTCTATGAAGCATTCTTCTTATAAAAAAAGAGTCCCATATTGAGAAAAAAGAAAAAAAAGATATTATGAAAAGAGGAAAGATAGAAAAAGCACCATATTCCCATGGTAAATAAGAAGATTGCTAAGATGCTCGTTGTCTGCTTGCCTAGTCATTTTGATATGGGGATTCTTCTGTATCATCGGGCAAGGGGTACCCCGTTGGCGGTTCTCTATGATACACATGTACTTACGATGACAAGAACTTACCGGTGACTAAACTTGAGTAGCATGAGGAGCGGCCCTCGTATTCAAGGGACATGAGATTTCTAACTTATACTTCGTCAAGCATATACACCATAGTTTGTTCACTTTAACCTTAATCACTTCAAGATGCTTATGATAGGGGCAATGAGAGCTAAAAGCTATAAGTATCATAATTTTTGGAAGCTCTTTATGAAATTTGAATCTCTGCTTCCTTCTATGAAGGCCTTTCTTCCACCATTATATTGAGTCTCCACCTTCTACCTTTATGCACCTACTTTGAGAGCATAGTGGACATTCTTAGTTCTATGTGCATTGTCCCAAGACTAGTTGATTGATGCATACCTTGATATTGCTTGTTTTAAACTATTTGTATCTAGTCACTCTTATGAACTTTGAAGGTGTCCTATGCATTTATATTTGCTACTCTATGAGGGACAAGCTGAATGCCACTATGCTATGTTTTCTTTATGTGAAACAAACAATGTCTTGCAAAGCATTGTTATTCATGAATCTTTTGTTTGTGCCTTTTCATGTTGCAACATAGTTTCTTTGTCTTATTGCTAGAACTTTGTCTTTCATGTTATGATTGAAGTATTATGATCCCAGCTTTGAATGTTTTACAAATACTTTGGTCAAGTTTATGATTGTGCATGTCACCTCAAAAATTATTCTTTCTTTTTATCACTTACCTACTCGAGGACGAGCAGGAGTTAAGCTTGGGGATGTTGATACATTCCAAATGTATCTATAATTTTTGATGTTCCATGCTTGGTTTTATCTACTTTCGTGTGTTTTGTCCACACTTTGGAGTACTTTTCATATGATTTCTTGGACTAACCTATTAACAAGAGCCACGGTGCCAGCTGCCTGTTTTCTGCTGTTTTTTGGTTCCAGGAAGTCAGAAAATTAATATTCTCGGAATTGGACGGGACAAAAGCCAAAATCATTATTTTACCGGGGGACATCTGGAGCCAGAATACGAGACGGAGAGGTGCTAGGGCCTAGCCACACCACATGGCCGCACGGCTAGGCCTGGCCTGCGCCAGGGGGTGGTCTGGCCGCCCCAGGCACCCCCTCGGCCTCTCCTTCCGCCTATATATTGCCACTTATATGGAAACCCTAAGTACCCGATCAAAAATACACGAAAGAGTCTATAGCCACCGTCATCTCCATCCCTAGACCGGGAGGGATCTAAAGCTCTTCCTGGCACCCTGCCGGAGAGGGGAATTCACCCTGGAGGCCTTCTTCATCATCATGCAAGCCTCCGGTGTGATGCGTGAGTAGTTCATCTCTGGACTACGGGTCCATGTAGTAGCTAGATGACTGGTTCTCCTCCTTTGTGCTTTCATGTCTAGATCTTGTGAGCTCCGTTCATGATCAAGATCATCTATTTGTAATTCTGCATGTTGTGTTTGCGGGGATCCGATGGATATTGAGATGCTATTTCAGATTGATTATTGATTCTATCATGTCTTTGTGATTTGTGATCTTGCATGTTTTCCTTTGTTAGTAACTATCTTGGCCAAGTAGATGCTAGCAACTCCAAGAGTTAGTATTTATGCTTGATAGTGGGTTCATGTCTCGTAACTGGGAAGTGATGAAATCTCTAAGGTACTAGATGTGTTGTTGCTACTAGGAGAAAACAACAATCCTTTATTCATAGAACAATCGTATTGTTTACTTTACACGCAATTCAGTAAGCAATAATCTGTTGCTTGCAACTTAATACTGGAGGGGGTTCGGATGATAACATGAAGGTGGATTATTAGTCATAGATGCAGTTGGATGGCGGTCTATGTATAATGTTGTAGTGCCCAATCGAATCTCAAAGGAGTCAAGATGATTAGTATACGCTTGTATGCTTTCTCGATGTTTGTCAATTGCCCCGCTGTAATTTGTTCACCCAGCATGTTATCTATCTTAAGGAGAGCCACCTCTAGTGAACTATGGACCCCGGTCCTTTCTTTTACTTTCAATCTACAATCAGTTGTTTACTGTTTTGTGTTTACTTTCTGCAAACTGTTACTTCCTTCCATTCGATACGTTTAATCCTTTGTTTTCAGCAAAACCGGTGAGATTGACAACCTCATCGCAAGTTGGGGGCAAAGTTCTGTGGTTGTGTTGTGCAGGTCTCCATGTTGCTACTAGCACCGGTAGTGCGCCCTGCCAAGGCTCAGCTAGCAACACCTTTGGGGTGTTTCCTTGCTCCTACTGGATTGATAACCTTGGTTTCGTACTGAGGGAAAACTTGCTGCTGTGCTCATCATACCTTCCTCTTGGGGTTCCCCAACGAGCTCGATATATTTTGGGCCATCAGCAAGATAGGCACAACTACCACCAAATGACGTCCAATGAAGTCATGCAAGAAATGGCATCATTCAAGGTTGCTGCAAAGAACGCGGAAGATGCCCGTGCCCGTGCCCGTGCCATTGGAATGCAAAAGGGGTCAATGTTGCTCTGAAGGCTAATGTTGTTGAGCAAGATGAGGACGAAAGAGCTTTCGAGGGTGCCTCCATGGACTGCCCCAATGAAGTCAAACGTGCTCATGGTGAGTACATGGAGTTCTACGCAAGGAACTTTTGGAAGGATCCAGCCAAGGCCAAGTCGGAACTTGAGCGCAAGAATGGGTCAAGTGGAAGAAGAGAAAATGGCCCAAAACTGAGAACATGCTACAATTATGGAGATAGGCTACACTTTATGGCTGAGTGTCCATATCAAAATAGAGAAGACAATGGTGGCAGGCTCATCCTTAAAGAAAAATCCAAGGCACCTAAGAAAAAGCCATTTATCAAGAAGAATGGCCCTTACAAGAAGCAACCCAAGATTGTCTTGGTGGCACAAGAAGAATATTCCTCTGCAAGTGAAGATGAAGATGATGAAGATAGTTCTTGTGAGGTGGCTGATATAGTCACCACATCGACTCCATCATCTCTCTTCGACTCACCAAACAAAGACATCATCAACAACAACGTCACTTTTCTTATGGCAAGAGGGTCCGAGGTATCATCTTCTAGTTCTTCATTCCCTAAGACTAACATAAATATGGATCTGGATGATCATACTAGTCTTAAAATGAAAGAAGAAGTTATTTCTTTGGACAAATTTTTCACTAACTTGCAAGGTGAGCACAAACTTCATTTTGATACTCTTATGAGTCAACTTGCCCAAGCTGAAGATCTCCTCGAAGAAAAGGGCAGAATTGAAAGAGAAGATGCCTTGGAGATAGCTTCCTTGAAGAATGCCTTGGAAGAAGAAGAGGAATCTCGAGTATCCTTGGAAGAGAGACTCGAACCAATTGAGGAGTCACTTGAAGAAGTTGTGGCTCAGCTCATCAAAGAACATGACAACGCTCTTGCCAAGGTAAAGAAACTAAAGAAAGAAAAGATTGAATTTGGGGCTGCTCACGCTAGACTCTCGGAGAAGTTTGAGAAACTTGACATTGCTCACAAGGCATTGGAGAGTGAACACTCTACTCTAAATGAGTCTCATGAGCAGCTCCAAACTCAATTGGAAAAGTATGATGTGCCCAACACCTCCACACCATCTCATGGACAAGAAGAACTTGCAAAGGGATCTCAACACAAAGGTAAAGAAGTTCTAGATGAGATACTTAGAAAGCAAAGGACAAACAATGGAAAATAGGGTCTTGGCTATATTCCCAAGACAAAGAATAAGAAGAACAACAAGAAGAAGAAGAGCAAGATTGCTCAACCAAAGACTAGCACCACCACCAATGACAAGTCTAATTATGATGGTTTTGCAGGGGCTAACAATCCTAACTTTGAGTTATATTGTGATTACTATGGTGATGTTTATGCTAGCTATGTAGGTCCTTATGATTGTTACATTCCTTGGTATATTTGGGTCCCCAAGACCCTTGTCACTAACATGAGAGGACCCATTGAAAAATGGGTACCTAAAACCAAGAAGTAACTTTCTTGCAGGGCTATGCTTCTGGTGGGTCTAAATGGGTACTCGATAGCGGATGCACGAGTCACATGACCAGAAGCAAGGATATCATCACGGAGATGCGACCAAATCATGATCATATAACCGTCTCCTATGGTGACAAGTCAAAATCTGAGGTATTGGGTCTCGGCAAAGTTGTGGTGGCTCACGATATCTATCTCGTGCACGTCATGCTTGTTGAGACCCTCGGTTACAATTTACTTTCAGTTCGAGCCCTTGGTAAGATGGGCTTTGCAGCTTTTATTGATGCTGATTTGGTGGTACTCTTGTGGAGCAAGTCTCTAAAAGTCGCTTTCATGGGATATGTCGAAAATGACCTGTACGTGGTGGACTTTTCGGGGAAAACCACTACAGGCCCAGTGTGTCTTTTCGGAAAGGCTGACGCGGGTTGGTTATGGCATCCCTGACTAGCCCATGTCAATATGAGAACTTTGCAAAGTCTCCACAAGGGTGGCCACATCCTTGGACTAAAAGAAAATGTCTCCTTTTCCAAAGATCGTGTTTGCAGGGCTTGTGTTGAAGGGAAAATGCATGACTCTCCTCATCGAAGGAAGACTATTATTTCATCAAAAGGATCTTAGAGCTCCTTCATGTGGACCTCGTTGGACCTCCATCTCATGCAAGCCTCGGTGGGAAGAAGTACTGCCTTGTGATCGTTGATGACTACTCAAGATACACTTGGGTCTATTTCTTCAAGTTGAAGAGCGAGACTCAACAAACGGTCATCGACTTCGCCAACGAGGTTCAACATCAACACAACGTCCCTATTCTGGCAATAAGAAGTGATAACGGCTCCGAGTTCAAGAACTACACCCTAAATGAGTTCCTAAGTGAAGAGGGGATAAGACATCAATATTCCGCTACGTACACCCCTCAACAAAATGGTGTTGCTGAGAGTAAGAACCAGACTCTAATGGATATGGCAAGGTCTATGCTAGCCGAATTCAAGTCTCCGTATAACTTCTGGGATGAAGCAATCTCTACTGCTTGTCATTCATCCAACCGGTTATACCTCCGTAAAATCTTGGACAAGACTCCGTATGAAATACTTACCGGTAACAAGCCAAACATCTCATACTTTTGGGTATTTGGGTGTAAGTGTTTCTTTCTCATCAAGGGAGTTCGTTTATCTAAATTTGAGTCTAAGGCTTTAGAGGGTTTTTTTGTTGGTTATGGTGCCGAATCCCACACTTATAGAGTCTACAATAAGCTCTCTGGAACTGTTGTAGAATCTTGTAGTGTGGTGTTCGAATAAAATGATGGCTCCCATGCGGGGAAAGTTGATGTTTGTGATGCAGATGTTGAAATACCCCAAGATGCCATAAGAAATATGGGCGTGGGATTTTTCCACCCCATTGAGGAACCCCTTGTGGCGGATCGGGAAGGACAATGCTCTACTCATGAAGAGCCCTCATCGACACAGACTCAGCATGCTCCAACCATGGGAGTAACTTCTACACCAACTCCACCAAATACTGAAGGTCAACATGCTCCTGGATGCTCCAGGATGGATTATCCGGTCGACACCAGATTATCCGGCCACCACTCCATTGACGACCAGACTGCTCATCATATCGAAGAAACAGCTGCAAGCCCCAGGCCAGATTTTCTGGCTGACCCGGATTATCTGGCCCCTCGCCAATTCAAGCAAGTTCTAGGCAACCTTATGAAGTTGTTTTTAGTTCTCCCAGGCCGGATTATCCGGCCTCACCCTCGGCCGGATTATCCGGCCCTGAAATTCCTGATGATCAGCAACCTCCTATTACGGCTGTTGATCCACCTCAAGGGCATATTTCGTCATCTCCTACTACTGATAATCAGACTTCTAATCAAGGTCAAGCAAATGATTCCAACAAAGACTCAAGTGATGAAACTATTCCACCAAGAGACAACAAGCTTATTAAACTTTGTCGCAAGGCTCGTGCTGATCGAAACCTTGAATTAAGGGGTCATACTCTTGACAAAGTTGTAGGTGATCTTCGACGAAGGGTTTCCACAAGAAGGGAATTGGCAAGTTTTGGTGAGCATCAAGCTCACATCTCAATGGTGGAACCCAAGAAAGTGTTTGAAGCTCTTGAACATCCGGACTGGGTTGTTGCTATGCATGAAGAGTTGAATAACTTTGAGCGCAACAAGGTATAGAAACTAGTGGAGAAGCCCAAGGATTGCCACAATTCTATCAGCACTAAATGGATATTTAAAAACATGCAAGATGAGAATGGCATTGTTGTGAGGAACAAGGCGAGACTAGTGGCACAAGGCTATTCCCAAGTTGAGGGCATTGACTTCGGCGAGACCTATGCTCTTGTGGCTCGTCTTGAGTCCATCCGTATCCTTCTTGCTTATGTTGCCCATAATAACTTTAAATTGCAGCAACTAGACGTTAAGAGTGATTTTCTTAATGGTCCTCTACATGAGTTGGTATATGTAAAGCAACCCCCAGGATTTGAGGATCCTAACTTCCCGAACCATGTCTACAGACTCGATAAGGCACTCTATGGCCTTAAACAAGCCCCACGTGCGTGGTATGAGCACCTTAAAGAGCTGTTGCTAGACCGTGGCTTCGAAGTTGGGAAAATCAATCCCACTCTTTTTACTAAGAATGTTAAGGGGGAGCTCTTCATATGCCAACTATATGTAGACGACATCATCTTTGGTTCTACTAATAAAGCTTTTAATGATGAATTTTCAAAGCTTATGACTGACAGGTTTGAGATGTCTATGATGGGGGAGTTACGGTTCTTTCTTGGATTCGAGGTCAAGCAACTCAGAGAAGTAACCTTCATCAATCAAGCTAAATACATCCAAGACATTCTCAAGAGATTCAAGATGACGGATCTTAATGGCGTCGCCACTCCGATGCAAACAAAATGTCATCTTGAACTTAACCCCCACGGTAAAGATGTGGACCAAAAGGTATACCGGTCCATGATCGGCTCTCTTCTTTACCTCTGTGCATCTAGACCCGATATTGTGTTGAGTGTGGGTGTGTGTGCAAGGTATCAAGCAGCTCCTAAAGAAAGCCACTTAGTGGCGGTCAAGAGGATCTTCCGATATTTGGTTCATTCCCCTAACTTTGGTCTATGGTATCCCAAGGGCTCCAATTTCTCTCTATGTGGTTATACTGATTTAGATTGGGCAGGTGATAAGGATGATCGAAAATCAACTTTTGGAGCTTGTCCGTTCTTGGGAAGATCTCTAGTTTGTTGGTCATCTAAAAAGCAGAATTATATCTCTCTCTCCACCATCGAAGCTGAATATGTTGTTGCTGCTAGTGCCTACACTCAGTTATTATGGATGAGGCAAAATTTAAAGGAATACATTGTCCATTGTGACAAAGTGCCTCTTTTATGCGATAATGAAAGTGCAATCAAAATTTCGTACAATCTGGTACAGCACACAAGGACAAAGAATATTGAGATTCAGAATCATTTTATTCGGGACCATGTTGCTCGAGGCGATATTGATCTATCTTTTGTGAGCACGAAGAACCAACTTGCAGATATTTTCACGAAGCCACTTGATGAAGAAAGATTTTGCTACTTGAGGAATGAGCTAAATATCATTGATTCAAGGAGCTTGTCTTGATTACCCATGCACTCATCCGTACATCTCAGTCTTATTTGGTTTAGATGTGGGCATGGATATAGGGGGAGTGTGGTCCTAATTGATTGGGCTAACCCTCCCCCCATAATGCCAAAAGCAAGTCAAATCATTTCTCTTAATATCATTTTGTGATATGTGAGCTTATTGATGAGTATTGGTCATGAACCCAAGATATATCTTCGCGGTGTCATACCATACACTACAACAAGGTGGCTTCGGCCACTGCCCTCTTCCATGAGAAGAGTTGGATTTATTTGGATCTTCTTGATCGGTTTTAGCTCCTCTCATGTTTTTATGGGAAGCACACTCAATTTTGGCTTTTAGTTGCTTTGATTCTTGCAAACTTGAGTGTGTAGTACCATCTCAGTTTGGCTCTCTTAATCCTAAGCCTTTCCCTACCCCTAAGACATCTATTCTTGTACACAAGTCCCTTGTACACCTTGTGGGGTGTTGTTTGGGGATGCACGGGCCTGACTCTGTGTGTAACAGAAGTTCAGATCTTAGGCCAGATAATCTGGCCCAAGTATAGGCTGGATAATCCGGCCCTGGCGGATTTCGTCCTTAAGGGCTGGGGTCGAGGGGAAGGGCTCATAACGAGCAACACTTCTCCCCTAACCCTCTCCCTCTCCCTAGCCGATGCCTGTCGTCCCCCACCCTCCCAAGAGCCTCTCCGGCCACCGGATTTTCCGGGCCTCCCCGGATCTTCTTCTGCGTGCCTCCGGGTACCTTCTCCTCCATTTTCTTCCTCCAATGAGTGAGGGTAACTCCCTCTCTCCCCATCTTTGGATAGATGGGTTGCTTGTTGGGTGGAACGTTGTCTAGAAGGATGTTGTTTCACGTAGAAATCATAGTCTTGCAGTATCTAGGCCCGATCTACTCTTTTGCATTCAATCTAGGATATTCTGAAAATTTCTGCCAGGGCCGGATTATCCGCCCCTGGCCAGGCCGGATAATCCGGCCTGACAGACTAAAAACTGGTTCAGTTTCGTCTTGCATTGTGCATTGAGTAGGATTGGACTATGAACTGTTTGCCTACTTTTTCTATGTTCTATCTTGGACTTGTGTGTATGCTTATCTCCCTTCTACCCCCCTTATTCATTTCACAAGTGGTTCCAGCGCTCCCAAGACCTACAAGCGTCGTCCTTGTGCTAAATACTTTTGGGACGACGGAAAGGGTAACTTAGTGGACAAGGTTGAGCTGAGGAGAAGAAAGAACGAAGAGAAGCGCGTGGCTGAACAAGCAAAGAGGGATAGAAAGGGTGTGTCCAAGAGGAAGGGCAAAGGGCCCAAGATTAACTATAAGAAGATGGACCCAGTTACCTTCTCCTCCATTCGTCATCGGGATCTGTTTGATGCAGTGCCGCATGATACTGAGCTGGGTGATTCTTGCTTTTGGTGCGCTGAACAAAAGGGGATCTATGAAGATGTGTATGATCAGCTGAAGATTTGGCCTATGCATCCACTAGTTCTTGCTGAGGCCTTGGAGAAGCCTCACCTTGTTGATGCCATGTATGTGTCTGAGAGGATGGGGTTGCACCATCTCATGGCCCTCCAATGCTCCTATGATTCGGATATTGTGAAGCAGTTCTTCTCCACCTTGGTCATTTGCGGTGATGAGCACCGCACCATGAAGTGGATGACTCGTGACAGGCCTATGAAAGCTGATTTCCATGTTTTTGCTGAGGTGCTTGGTTATCCTTTCCGCCATAGGGACTGTGCTAGTGGCCACCGCATCATCACCCAACTCAAGCCCAACAAAGATGCTGCCCTCTCTCCGTGCACCGATGATAATGGTATTGTGGGCACCCTTGCTGGTCTTTCTCCCATATATGCTAGCTTGGTGGGTCTCTTTCGTGATTCCATCACTCCAAGTGGAGGCAACAATGACAGTATCCGTGGTCACTTGGTTCAGCTGTTGGCCATCTCTCATGAGGTGGCATCATGTGAGGATGAGTCTGTGTCATATCAGCTGGATGTGATGGACTTCATTTACCATGTTCAACAGGTTGTGCATCCCATATGCTCCTTACATCATGATGCTTATCAAGCACTTGCTCCCCACTAAAGAGTTCAATATTGATGCTATGCACAAGGCCAAGAAGATCTACACCAAGGTTAGGAAGACCTCTCACCCCTCCTCTGCTCCTGAGGGTCTCATGAGGGATGCTCGTGCTAGTGCTCGTAGGCCTCCAATGCCTCCCATTGCTCGTGAGATCAAGCAGCTGAACTGGTTCCAGCGGAACATTCTTTGCATGGGAGTGGACACACGCAAGGGCCAGTATGAGGCTTACAAGCAGCGCCATGAGTTGGCTCACTCTCAGTAGCTCATCCTTCACCATGTGTCCGGTGCTTCTGGCGATCCCCCTGCTCCTACTCCTCCCACACCATATGCTCGGTGGAACTCTTCATCTGGGCTTAACTATGGAGAGCCGGAGCGTCACCTGTTCCCTTCCGCGGCCACTGCTGATGATGAGGACGATGACATCGAGGAGCTTGAGGATGAGGACGAGGATGGGAACGAGGACGAGGACGAGGATGAGGACTACGAGAGATACCTTGGGGCGTTAGCATCGATCTTCTTCCTTTTTGGCGTCTCGATGCCAAAGGGGGAGAAGTAGTTCTATTAGGTCTCCAAGGATTTGCATGGGTCAGGCACAAGCATTTGCACTTTTCACTTTTTCTATTCGTCGTTTTCTTGCTTGTGCCCATTTAGCGTTGAACTTTAATTTGTGGTTTGCATGAAACTTTGTGTCTGTGGTTTTGTGGATTTATCCTATAGATTATTGATACATTGCAAATCTATCTATAATTTTTGATGTTCCATGCTTGGTTTATCTACTTTCTTATGTTTTGTCCACACTTTGGAGTACTTTTCATATGATTTCTTTGACTAACCTATTAACAAGAGCCACAGTGCCAGTTGCCTGTTTTTTGCTGTTTTTGGTTTTAGGAAGTCAGAAAATGAATATTCTCGGAATTGGACGGGACAAAAGCCAAAGTTATTATTTTACCGGTGGACATCTGGAGCCAGAATACAAGACGGAGAGGGGTTGGGGCCACACCACTGGCAGCCAGTGACCTAGCAGCGCCGAGGTGGTCAGCCGCCTGTGCACCCGGCCTCTCCTTCCGCCTATATATTGCCTCTGATATGGAAACCCTAAGTACCCCGATCAAAAAAATCCAGGAAAGAGTCTATAGCCGCCGTCGTCTCCATCCCTAGATCGGGAGGGATCTGAAGCTCTTCCCGGCACCCTGCTGGAGAGGGGAATTCACCCTGAAGGCCTTCTTCATCACCATGCAAGCCTCCGGTGTGATGCGTGAGTAGTTCATCTCTATACTACGGGTCCATGTAGTAGCTAGATGGCTGGTTCTCCTCCTTTGTGCTTTCATGTTTAGATCTTGTGAGCTCCGTTCATGATCAAGATCATCTATTTGTAATTCTGCATGTTGTGTTTGCAGGGATCCGATGGATATTGAGATGCTATTTCAGATTGATTATTGATTCTATCATGTCTTTGTTATTTCTGATCTTGCATGCTTTCCATTGTTAGTAGCTATCTTGGTCAAGTAGATGCTAGCAACTCCAAGAGTTAGTATTTATGCTCGATAGTGGGTTCATGCCTCTGGTAATCTGGGGAAGTGACAGAAATCTCTAAGGTACTAGATGTGTTGTTGCTACTAGGGAGAAAACAACAATCCTTTGTTCATAGAACAATCGTATTGTTTACTTTACACGCAATTTGTAATGCAATTATGCGTTTGATGGGGATATGCCGAAGGGGGTATGGCCAGCAGGATGTTTCGATTGGGCCGAAGGGCCTGTGAGTGTACCTGAAGGATCTGGTAGGCTATGATTGAAGGAGAAGCTCAGCATCGGAAGTCAAGGCCCAGAAGCATATCTGAGGCCTAGTCGGATTAGGTCAGAAAGCCTCTGAGTCCATATCTGGCTCGGTTGTAACTTGTAAACCCTAGCGAGGTGACTCCTATATAAACCTCCCTAGGGTATCCTAAAGACTCACGTTCCATCATATACCCCCTCAAGCGACTCACTGCTTAGACGCCGAGCTCGCCACCCCTGTAACTCGCTCTCCAATAATCTAGTCTAGTAGGAGTAGGTCTTTACCCTCCGGGGGGCCAAACCTGCGTAAACCCATGTGCATCCACCCCCATCTCGCACCGCAGATGGCCGCCAACTCTTCCTCATGTTTCAATCAATCGCTGCCAGTGGCAGCGACTGCCGTGGCCATTTCCACGACAGTGGCACCCACCGTGGGGCATAGCGGGACTGGCCTGAGTTCTGCGGCGAGACCCTACTCGCCAATCGATCGACCGCTTGCCACCGGTCGCATGATCGTCTTCGGCGGGATCTTACAGATCCTGCCCAGCAGCTACATCCCGGCGTCATGCCCGGTCACTCACGGCGCGGTGATGTCGGTCGGCTCCATCAACCTCTTCGTCAACTTCACCGGCACGGTCGACACAGTTGCAACGGTGATCCTCGGCGGATCACCGCCGCACCGCGATCTGCTCTCGAAGGAGCAGGCCCGCTCCATCAGGAGCCTCGTCACCGAGTACGACTCGGCCGCCAGCGACGCGACCGAGACCAACGCCGCCACCAATGACGATGCCCTAAACAACGACGCCGACTCCGCGACCCCTGCCTCGGTCGACAGATCTATCACCACCGCATCACGAGAGGATTCCATCACGCGAGTCTCCAACCTAGAGGATTTCGAGGACCCCTCCATCCTCGGGATCTTCGACTCCGACTCCGGCTCGGAATCGCCCGAAGACTTCCACGCCAGATCTAATCGCTTCAATGCGATCTACATGGCGGCAGCATGGCCGCCCCGCCAGATCCGTTCGCCACGCCGATCCCGCCGACCGCGACGGCCACAGAGGTGGAGGAAGCCCGCGTGTGGCTCGCAGAGGCGCAACGCAACGAACTCACCGAGCGTGAGAAATACCACCTCGAGCGGGAAACGGCGCGGGAGCTATCGCTCTACCACCAGCGCCGCATTAGGACCCGCCTGAACTCCAACGTCCAGGGCCGCGTCCGGAACTTCAATGACGAAAGCGACCCCGCACGCGCGACCG
This sequence comes from Avena insularis, assembly GCA_023614405.1. Lineage (NCBI taxonomy): Eukaryota > Viridiplantae > Streptophyta > Magnoliopsida > Poales > Poaceae > Avena > Avena insularis. The sequence goes on along the minus strand of CM042686.1, from coordinate 477,671,597 downwards.
AGCACGAATACTGCGAGAACGCGCCGCCGGGAAGAAGCAATCCTGCGAGACCACCACCCGATGCACCGGCGACCGGAGCCCCTCCACCACCCATCGGCCGCACGCCCCCGCCGGACCAGCCGCGGATCATCATCTCGCCTCAAGCCCGCGACACCAACGGGCAACCACTCCACTCCACCCCGATGGACAACGTCGTCGTGGCCGATGCCGCGATCGCCAACCTCGACGTCCAAGGCGACGGCGCGCTACAGATCCAGTATGCCAAGGCCCTACTCGTCAGGGTCATCGAACAACAGGCCGCGGGAGTCGACCCGCGGGGGTGGATGTATTCCCGCTCCTCAACAAGTAGAGCGGCGTCAAGTGGTCACCCCACCGTCTCCAACGCATTGACTTGCCCTCCATCGCAGCCCTTGGCGAACCAGCCACGGGCCGCGAACCCCGCTTTGTCCACCAACAAGCCGCGACCGGCGAATAACACGGTCGCCGCCAATGGGCAGCCCATTGATGCCCGAACGAACATCATCAACAACCAGGCGTGGCGGGCGCGCCAGCCCAACGACTTGCGGCACACCCTCACCAACCGCGACGACCCAGAACCAAGAGGCTCGCTCAGTCGAGTCGGTCCGCAATGCTTCGGAGCCATGATCCGTGGGGAAAAATACCCCGCCAACTTCGAGGCTCCCAAGGAGATCGAAAAGTATGACCCGACGTACGATCCCGCTGTCTGGCTGGACACATACCTCATGGCAAAGGGAATCGCAGGCCACACTGACCTGCTCGCCGCTCGCTACCTCCCCCCGATGATGTAGGGCGCGACTCGGCAATGGATCAACACCCTCCCCGCCGACATCATCGACTCCTGGGAAGAAATGCGGGACGCCTTCATCAGGCACTTCAAGGGCTCCTACACCCGCGCCACCACCATAGAAGACCTGGAGCGATGCATCCAGGGACAACGCGAGTCGACTCGCCGCTGGGTTCAAAGATGGCAAAAACTGTGGATCAATGCCTCCGGCATCCACCTAGATACGGCGATACATTGCTTCAAGAATGCGTGCCGGTACGAACCCCTGGTTGCTAAGATCAAGAGGGTCTACCGGACACTCGACAACATCCCCGATCTCCTCGAGATCGCCAAGCGCTACGCGGAGGAGGACCCCAACCAAGACTCCGACGACGAGTCAAGAGGAATACGCTGAACCAACATCCACGATAGTGGGCGCCTACATGATATACGCTACAGCAACACCCGCATCACCGGCAAGCGCCGCACGGACGAGCGAGTCGACTCCATCGCCAATGCCGGCTACGGCCAGCGCGACCCCAAGAGCTACCGCCGCGACGGAGGAAATTACCGCGACAGCGGAAACTACCACTCCAACAATACAGCGAGGCCGAAATTCGACCCCGCTGCCCTGCTCAACCAGCCCTGCATCTACCATAGCAAGGAGGGAAAACCTGCCACCCACACCACCGCTGATTGCCACTCTCTCAAATAGATTGAGAAGGCGAGGCGAGCAAGGGAGGGTCCCAACAATAACCCACCCCGGGACAACAGGAACGCCGGCGGCTTCGGCACCACCGTCGGCTCGCTACACACCTTCACCGGACTCGGCACCAAGCGCGAGAGAAAGTTGCTCACCCACGCGGTTGCCGTCAATGCGGTGACACAGGTCGACATCCCACGCTTCCTCAAATGGTCCGAGCAGAGTATCACTTGGAGTCGCCAAGACCACGCCCCTAGAATCGAGTACCCAGGGCGAGTCGCCCTAGTAGTAAGGCCCAAAGTGGCCGATTACTGGCTACCCAAGAAATTGATGGACGGCGGGAGCTCCATCAACATCATGTACCTGGACACATTCAAGAGGCTACAACTCCCAGAATCGGCAATCCAGCCGACCCTGACAACCTTCCATGGTATCGTCCTCGGTCGGAAGGCATACCCAATAGGAAAAGTGATGCTACCCATCAGCTTCGGCACACCGGCGAACTACCGCACCGAGCGAATCGAATTCGAGCTGGTGAACTTCCACAGCCCCTAACACTGCGTGCTGGGACGCCGGACGTTTGCCAAATTCATGGCGACCCCCCACTACGCGTACAACATGATGAAGCTCCCAGGGCCAAGCGGCATCATCACCGTCCACGGCGACCCCGACATGGCCGTGGAATGCGAGGACAAAGGAGCCGAGCTCGCCGACACCGTCATTGCCACGGAGACCGACCACGCGGAGGAGCTCGCGAAATATGCGGGCAACATCAACAAGGACGACCCCACTATCCTGAAGAAACCAACCGCCGTGAACTCCACGTTCGAGGCGACCATGCACACCCGCACCGTCGAGCTCGTCCCAGGTGACCCTAGCCAGACGGTCACCATGAGCCCCGCATAGGAAAGCACGCTCATCGGGTTCCTCCGTGAGAACCGCGACATCTTCGCATGGAAGCCATCTGACATGGTAGGTGTCCCGAGGGAACTCGCTGAGCACAAATTCAACGCCGACCCCAAAGTGCGACTAGTAAAGCAGTCGCTACGGCCCTTCAATGAAGAGCGTTGTCAAGCAATCACCGAAGAAGTACAACGCCTGCTAGCTGCAGGCTTCATTCGGCCAATCAAATACTCCAAGTGGCTGGCAAACCCAGTCCTGGTTCTAAAAAAGAACAACACATGGAGAATGTGTATCGACTACACCAACCTCAATACGCTGCCGAAGGAGGAGTTCTTCCATCACAAGATCGATTAGATCATCGACTCGACCACGGGATCGGAGTCGATGTGCTTCCTCGACGCTTACTCTGGTTATAACCAGATCAAGATGGCGGTCGAGGATGAGGAGAAGACAGCGTTCTTCACGCCATTCGGCGCCTTTTGCTACACGGCCATGACATTCGGCCTCAAGAACGCCGGCGCCACATACCAGAGGTGCATGCAGGAGTGCCTCACCGGCCAAATTGGCTACAACATCCACGTCTACATCGACGACGTGGTGGTAAAATCCACCCGTCAGGACGACCTGCTCGCCGACCTGGCCGAAACCTTTGCAAACCTATGGAGGTACAACATCAAGCTGAACCCCGGAAAATGCACCTTCGGCGTCCCCACCGGACAGCTCCTGGGGTATGTAGTATCCAAGCAAGGCATTGAAGCCAACCCCACCAAGATCGACACCATCGTGCAACTCGGGAAACCCGAGTGCCTGCACAACGTCCTGAAGTTGGCAGGGTGAGTCGCGGCCCTCAGTCGCTTCATCCCCCGACTAGGCGAGAAGGCAATGCCCCTCTACCGCCTGATGCGCAAGAACCCCACGTTCCAATGGGACGCGGAGGCCGATGATGCACTCAAAGCACTCAAAGAAGTGCTACTCGCGGCTCCACTCCTCGCTGCTCCACTCGACAAAGAGCGAATTCTCATCTACGTCGCGGCCTCCACTCGAGTCGTTAGTGCCGTGATGGTCGTCGAATGACCAGAAGAGGGCAAGGAATGCCTCATACAGCGCCATGTCTACTACATCAGTGAAGTCCTGATAGATTCACGACAGCGCTACCCGTAGTACCAAAAACTGGTGTACGCGGTATTCCGAGCTCAGCGGCGACTCCCACACTACTTCTAAGAGCACCCGATCACGATGGTCTCCTCCGCACCCCTGTAGGACATAATACGCAATCGGGAGGCGACCGGGCGAGTCGCCAAGTGGGCCGTCGAAATCGGCATCCACAACATCAAATACGAGCCCCGCAAAGTGATCAGGTCACAAGCCTTGGCTGATTTCCTCGCAGATTGGGAAGAAGCATAGCAGCCAGAGAAGCTCCCGTACCTCCACTACTGGTCGCTCCATTTCGACGGCTCCAAGAACACCGACGGCGCAGGGGCTAGGGTCATACTGACCTCTCCCAAAGGAGACAAGCTCCGCTACATGCTCCACCTCAACTTCAAGCCCTACACCAACAACATGGCAGAATACGAGGCCCTCCTTCACGGCATGAGAGCCGCTAAGGAGATGAACGTCAACCGCTTACGATGCTATGGCGACTCTGATCTAGTCGCCGGCCAAGTCACCGGGACGTGTGATGTCGTCTCCCCAAGAATGATCGCGTACCGCCAACCGGTAGACCAGTTGTGTGGCGCCCCGCTAAAACCACTACTAGAAAATCGCTGTGTTTTGTGCATTGCATCATCATGACCACATGCTCATGTCATCATGCCACATTGCATTTGAGCATCGTCATCATCATGCATGGTTTGTTTGAAAACTATTTTCAAAAAGTCTGGTTTTGTTTTCTAAACGCCCCGTCTTTATTTCAAATTAAAACCCGGCCTCTTCCGGATATTTTGTTTTGTCTACAAAATATTTAACAGAGTCTATTCGGACAAAATAAAAATAATTAAAGCTATTTTTTTAGGGGGAGGCAGCCGGCCGGGCCAAAAGGCCCAGCTAGCCAGCCTACTACCCCATATACTAAATCCTAGTCAAAACCCTAACCAGCCCCCACCAACCCAGCCGCCACACCCGACCAGCCACCACCTGCCCACACTCCCTCACTAGCCGCCACCACCTGATCTCCATCGCCACCTCACCCGAGCCAATCCCAGGCCACCACCTCACCTCCTGGCCCCACCTCCTCTCCAACACACACACACACCCACACACCACGCACCCCATCTCCTGCCCGTCCCCTGGGCACGCCCTCCCACGTCCTCGTTCCGCACCCCATCCTGCCCTAACATGCTCCTGCTTGCCCCTGCCCGATCAAACCGCCCGTACACCCCGCGGAACCCACCCACGCATCGCACGCAGCCACAAGACCCCCTCCTGTATGCCTCTCGCTCATGTCCTCTTCCCTGAGGCAGAGTCCCATCGCCACCAACCCTCGCTCGCCCTTCCCCTGTCCTCGACCACCGCCGCCTCGCTCAAGCCCGGCCACCTCCACCTTGCGACCGGCCGATCGAGTGCCGCCGAAGGACGGCCTTCCTCCGCCCCAGGACCGGCAGCACGGCTGCGACCCCCACGTCCCTGGCCGCCTCTACCTCGTCTTCCCCAACCCCGGCCACCGCCAGCTCGGACCCCGCCAGCATCGCCGCCGCGTGACCCCGCTTCGCCGGTCCTCTCCCTCGCCTTCCTCTCAGACAGCCGCCGCCCGTGGCCACGGCCCGCGACTGCGCCGCCTCTCCCTGTCTCGACCGCCGTCGACCGCGAGCACCCTCACCGCGGTGTCCCTCCTGCTCTGGCCGGCCATTGACGCCCTGCTCGCCTCGCCGTGGACCCCTTCGCCCCGGCACCCTCTGCCTCCGCCTCGTCCTCCGGCCGCGCGCGCACTACTCTGCGCTCGCGCGCCAACCGCCGCCTCTGCTGCTCGGGCCCGGCACCGACCACCGCTCTGCCGCTGTCGCCGCCTGCAAGATCCCGCCGGACCGCTCTGCCTCGAAGACCGGCCGCCTCTGTGCGCCCCTCTTGCAGAACCACTATGGGCGCCGCCGCCGCGGTCGCCCTTCCTCGCCATGGACGCCTCCTGGCGTGAGCGCCGCCCGGCTCCCGGTCGACCTCAACCCTTTGCCCAGTACTCTGCACCGCTCGCCTAGTACCTCTGCACCGCTCGCTCGCGTTCGTCAAGAAGGAAGCAGGTTGTCTCTGTGAGCCCTGTAGCCACCGAAGTGTTGTTTGAGGCTTGACCCAATATTTTTGCCCCTGTGGTGTCGAAGTTAATCTGAGTATGTATGTGATTCGGTGGCAGATGTTGTTGCTGTGGTGAAGTTGGTCCTTCTACAAACTCCTGACATGTTCGACAGATGAGCACAAGGGATCCAAACCAAGTAGGCTCACACCAACGGACGAGCGAGAAGATGTCTATCACGAACTCCAAGTTCCTCCTCACGGAATCCGAAGGCGATGATCCCGGTAGCCGAAGACCTTGTCAAACCCGAACCCCTTTGGCCCATCGGGATCTTCGTCATGGATCCGAAGGCTGAGACCCTGTTCCCGGAGTCCGAGACCGATCCCCGACCCCCTCAGAACCCAAGATCTCCCGAACCCAGATGTGTGAACCTTTTCCCAAGCCCCTATTTTATAAATGCTATATATAAAACTGTCGCATAATAAATTGTTCATACATGCATACCTGTCTGTGGTTTGGGGGCATTATGCCGATTCACCTCATAATTAAATATGGAGTCTATATGCGGGATATATTTGTCTTATTCTGGACTCCATTTAAATTGGTTTAGCGAACCGGTGCCATGTTTTGTCTTGTTAATACATAATTTAAATTGCGGGGTTTTAAATAACTTGAACCATCTAATTAAATGTCGGGACCTCGGTTCCGCTTAATACTGCCTAATTGCACCGCACTTTTGCCATGACATGCATCATACCATGAACATGCCGATTCTTCTGCCGTAGCATTAAATATTGCATCCGGTGTTTCTTCTAGTGTTTGCTTCTTCGCGGACTAGGCCGATGAGTGGATGCAAGTATCGACAAGTTCTCCGAATGAATCTCCGACAGTGTTTCCCAGGCAAGCATTCTCCCTCTTTCTACCTATTTTGCATTTATAGTCTTTACTTCCTTCCTGTTGATCTACTGCTATCCGTGTCGCGATGCTTTAGTGTTCCGTACCAGATATATTCCGTACAGCCTTTATATTGCCCTGGACACATCCTATTGCCTGTCGTTTGATAGATAGTCGTCCTTGCGAGTCGTCGTTGCTTGCTCAGGTGCTGCTTCGCACCGTTGTCGTTCCACCGTTGACGGCAAGTTGGCACATGATAAATGGTGAAGATGCTTAATGGTGGAGATGATCATGACTTCAAATACAACTATTAAATTGCTGTGATAACTAATGAAAGAGGCACTGGTGGACAATATATGCTATTTGGTTTTTCATGTCCACTTGTGTCCCGTAGGACCCCGAGTACTTGATACCTGTTCCTTGACTATTCGCACTATCCACATACGGGAGAGTCTATGAATCCCCGTTAGCCAGAGCTTGATTCATTTCTTATTTCTTGGGGCCACAAACTAGTTTGGGGCTTTATTACTATCCTGTACTTATGCCATGCTTTACTGATTTATTTACGATTGTGCGTGGAGCACCTGTACTGTTTAGGATGCGGAGTGTTTTCGCGGTATCGACAAGCCCAGTCACACTTTCGGGTTCCTAGTCGTTTACAGCCATTGGCGCAAACCTTGGGTCCGTCTCGGAGCCGGCCAACTTCGTTGCGGGTAGCTTAATGTGGTGGCCCCCTGAAATATTTTATGAATCCTATGATTGCTTTGTCGTGAAAGCCTCGTTGGGTTTTGATTTGGTTTTTCCGAGGTTGATCGTGTGTGTGTTGCTATTTGTGCACCCCTGCAGGGTAAATCTTTCTGAAAGCCGTGTCCGCGGTTATGGACGACTTGGAGCACAGTATCTCGATCATAGACAAGCATAACTAAAGTAGTGTTATAAATTTGACTTAATATGTCACTAGTAATTCAGCTTCACTACAATGGAATGGATAATAAAAATGCCAACAACTGGTGGATCTGTGGTGATCTGTGTCATACTATACCTGCCTAGTAAGTATTGCAACTCCAATGGAAAGTGATAAAAGTGCCAACAACTGCTGGGTTTTGGGATTCCTCAGGACAATTATATCTGACTAGTAAATGTTCCAACTACCACGGAATGGTTAATTAAAACTGCCCACTACTTATGCTTCAAGATGACTCATGCTATATATATCTGATTAGTAAGTGCTGCAACTATAACGGAATGAGTAAAATTGCCAACTGTGTGAGTTCCTTGGTCCGTCTTCCTTGTTTGGTCTCGGGGGGGAAATACCATGATGGGTATGTCTGGTGTTAGCTTCAGGTTGGATTCGATTAGGTCTTTCTTACCCCTCTCTAATAGCCGACAGATGTATTGAGTCTCTATAGGTTGTTTAGTGTATGATGTGCTGCCGCTTCAGTCCACCATACCTATGTAGGCAAGAGCCGCCGAATTCTAGCCTCGCTGTCTTCGCCTCGATCTTGACTCCTCTTTTTCCTTTGCCCTTTGTCAGCGCCCCTTTTGTTTTAGCAGGTTTGAGATCGATGTCGTTAGCAGGTTTACCCTTCTGGCTTGGCCTGGGCAGGGTTATGGACGCCATTGGTTATTCTTCAGGGCTCTTAGCCCCATTTGCATCTCGTCCGTAGTCGGACGCTCTATCGTATTCAAGGTGATTTGGATCTTTGTATAGTATATCTGTATTCTTGACTCATGGAGTCGTTGTTGTATATATATGTTCTGTGGGTTCCATCGTAGACTAATGTGTAATGGTATTACTTCGTTTTCCACTCGCACACAAGTGCCTGGTGGGCGTCCTTGAATCGTTTCTATGCGGGTTTGGCGGGAAGCGCTAAAATCTGCATAGGGCCGATTCGAGGGTGTTACAGAGTGGTATCAGAGCTCAGCAGTTGTGATACCCCACTGGTCCAGCCTATAGGATAACCTAGCTAACAGACGATATAGAGTGTCCAAACTATTTTGCAAAATCAGTCAGATAGATCTGATTAGGTCTGCTTTTACTCCTTACCTTTATGCTCTTCTCCTCTTACCTTTGCGAGTTTTGAATATGCTCTCTTATCTTTTCTTCGAGTCGAGGAATTCTTGTGGTTGGGTTTCCATCGTACCTTCAGGGTTTCGATTCATTCCTCTTGCAACAGTGTTTCCACATCCGGTCTTCGTGCTATCTGGGTAACCCTTCATCCGTTGTACCTTTCGTTGGATCAAAATCCACTTAAATCTTTCTTTGTATCCCCCGGTGTTTTCCAACGCGACGACATCATCATCAGCTATATCAGATCCGATGAAGAGCCTGCATCATTCCTTTGTTGCCCGAATATCGCTTGTCAAGATCTTCAGTCTGAATTTCGAGAGTTGGTCGCATGATTCTTCTATTCATGTACAGAGTAATGCTTTGAGTGCGAGATGCAGTCGCGACCATACCACTACTCTTAGCATTCGCTTTTGTACATTGTATGGTGGACCGATGCAATTTACTCCTTCCATGGAAGTTAGGGGTGGCCGTAACTTTAACTTCGTCCTTTGTTTATTCGGAGTGTTCTCTCGACGATCACTGACAACGACCTCTTGTTTGTGGTGTCGCGAGCATCTACCCAAAGCGAGAAGATTCTGATCGTCGGCCTTCTTCCTGGTACCATGAGGCGGATCTCGAGGGAGAGATCCCTTATTAGTGGTGTCGAATTGTGGCGCCCTGCTAAAACCACTACTAGAAAATCGCTGTGTTTTGTGCATTGCATCATCATGACCGCATGCTCATGTCATCATGCCACATTGCATTTGAGCATCGTCATCATCATGCATGGTTTGTTTGAAAACTATTTTCAAAAAGTCTGGTTTTGTTTTCTAAATGCCCCGTCTTTATTTCAAATTAAAACCCAGCCTCTTCCAGATATTTTGTTTTGTCTACAAAATATTTACCAGAGTCTATTCGGACAAAATAAAAATAATTAAAGCTATTTTTTTAGGGGGAGGCATCCGGCCGGGCCAAAAGGCCCAGCTAGCCAGCCTACTACCCCATATACTAAATCCTAGTCAAAACCCTAACCAGCCCCCACCAACCTAGCTGCCACACTCGACCAACCACCACCTGCCCACACTCCCTCACTAGCCGCCGCCACCTGATCTCCATCGCCACCTCACCCGAGCCAATCCTAGGCCGCCACCTCACCTCCTGGCCCCACCTCCTATCCAACACACACACACACGCACACACACGCACACACACCACGCACCCCATCTCCCGCCTGTCCCCTAGGCACGCCCTCCCACGTCCTCGTTCTGCACCCCATCCTGCCCCGACACGCTCCCGCTCACCCCTGCCCGATCGAACCGCCCGTACACCCCATGGGACCCACCCACGCATCGCACGCAGCCACGCGACCCCCTCCCGTACGCCTCTCGCTCGTGTCCTCTTCTCTGAGGCAGAGTCCCATCGCCACCAACCCCCGCTCGTCCTTCCCCTGTCCTCGACCACCACCGCCTCGCTCAAGCCCGGCCACCTCCACCTTGCGACCTGCCGATCGAGTGCCGCCACAGGATGGCCTTCCTCCGCCCTAGGACCGGCAGCACGGCTGCGACCCCCACGTCCCTGGCCGCCTCTACCTCGTCTTCCCCAACCCAGGCCACCGCCAGCTCGGACCCCGCTTGCGGTCCTTCTCGCTTCTTCTGACATGCGCCAGTGGCCACGGCCCGCGAGTGCGCGGCCTCTCCCGGTCTGGACCGCCGTCGACCGCGCGCACCTCACCGGTGTCCTCTCCTGCTCGCCGCCATTGACGCCATGTCGCTGCCAGGACCCCTTCGCCGGCACCCTTCGCCTCTTCTCCTCCGCCGCGCACCCTACTCTGCGCCCGCAAGCCAACCGCCGCCTCTGCTGCTCGGGCCCGGCACCGACCACTGCTCTGCCGCTGTCACCGCCTGCAAGATCCCCCCAGACCGCTCTGCCTCGAAGACCGGCCACCTCTGTGCGCCCCTCTTGCAGAACCACTATGGGCGCCGCCGTCGCGGTCGCCCTTCCTCGCCATGGACGCCTCCTGACGCGAGCGCCGCCCGGCTCCCGGTCGACCTCAACCCCTCGCCCAGTACCTCTGCACCGCTCGCCTAGTACCTCTGCACCGCTCGCTCGCGTTCGTCAAGAAGGAAGCAGGTTGTCTCTGTGAGCCCTGTAGCCACCGAAGTGTTGTTTGAGGCTTGACCCAATATTTTTGCCCCTGTGGTGTCGAAGTTAATCTGAGTATGTATGTGATTCGGTGGCAGATGTTGTTGCTGTGGTGAAGTTGGTCCTTCTACAAACTCCCGACATGTTCGACAGATGAGCACGAGGGATCCAAACCAAGTAGGATCACACCAACGCACGAGCGAGAAGATGTCTATCACGAACTCCAAGTTCCTCCTCACGGAATCCGAAGGCGATGATCCCGGTAGCCGAAGACCTTGTCGAACCCGAACCCCTTTGGCCCATCGGGATCTTCGTCATGGATCCGAAGGCTGACACCCTGTTCCCGGAGTCCGAGACCGACCCCCGACCCCCCCGGAACCCAAGATCTCCCGAACCCAGATGTGTGAACCTTTTCCCGAGCCCCTATTTTATAAATGCTATATATAAAACTGTCGCATAATAAATTGTTCATACATGCATACCTCTCTGTGGTTTGGGGGCATTATGCCGATTCACCTCATAATTAAATATGGAGTCTATATGCGGGATATATTTGTCTTATTCCGGACTCCATTTAAATTGGTTTAGCGAACCGATGCCATGTTTTGTCTTGTTAATACAACATTTAAATTGCGGGGTTTTAAGTAACTTGAACCGTCTAATTAACTATCGGGACCTCAGTTCCGCTTAATACTGCCTAATTGCACCGCACTTTTGCCATGCCATGCATCATACCATGAACATGCCGATTCTTCTGCCGTAGCATTAAATATTGCATCCGGTGTTTCTTCTAGTGTTTGCTTCTTCGCGGACTAGGCCGATGAGTGGATGCGAGTATCGACAAGTTCTCTGAATGAATCTCCGACAGTGTTTCCCAGGCAAGCATTCTCCCTCTTTCTACCTATTTTGCATTTATAGTCTTTACTTCCTTCCTGTTGATCTACTGCTATCCGTGTCATGATGCTTTAGTGTTCCGTACCAGATATATTCCGTACAACCTTTATATTGCCTTGGACACATCCTATTGCCTGTCATTTGATAGATAGTCGTCCTTGCGAGTCGTAGTTGCTTGCTCAGGTGCTGCTTCGCGATGTTATCGTTCCACCGTTGACGGCAAGTTGGCACATGATAAATGGTGGAGATGCTTAATGGTGGAGATGATCATGACTTTAAATACAACTATTAAATTGTTGTGATAACTAATGAAAGAGGCACCGGTGGACAATATATGCTATTTGGTTTTTCATGTCCACTTGTGTCCCGTAGGACCCCGAGTACTTGATACCTGTTCCTTGACTATTCGCACTATCCACATACGGGAGAGTCTATGAATCCCCCTTAGCTAGAGCTTGATTCATTTCTTATTCTTGGGGCCACAAACTAGTTTGGGGCTTTATTACTATCCTGTACTTATGCCATGCTTTACCGCTTTATTTACGATTGTGCGTGCAACACCTGTACTGTTTAGGATGCGGAGTGTTTTCACGGTATCGACAAGCCCAGTCACACTTTCGGGTTCCTAGTCGTTTACAGCCATTGGCGCAAACCTTGGGTCCGTCTCGGAGCCGTCCAACTTCGTTGTGGGTAGCTTAATGGGGTGACCCCCTGAAATATTTTATGAATCCTTTGATTGCTTTGTCGTGAAAGCCTCGTTGGGTTTTGATTTGGTTTTTCCGAGGTTGATCGTGTGTGTGTTGCTATTTGTGCACCCCGCAGGTAAATCTTTTCAAAGCCGTGTCCATGTTATGGACGACTTGGAGCACAGTATCTCGATCATAGACAAGCATAACTAAAGTAGTGTTATAAATTTGACTTAATATGTGACTAGTAATTCAGCTTCACTACAATGGAATGGATAATAAAAATGCCAACAACTGGTGGATCTGTGGTGATCTGTGTCATACTATACCTGCCTAGTAAGTATTGCAACTCCAATGGAAAGTGCTAAAAGTGCCAACAACTGCTAGGTTTTGGGATTCCTCAGGACAATTATATCTGACTAGTAAATGTTCCAACTACCACGGAATGGTTAATTAAAACTGCCCACTACTTATGCTTCAAGATGACTCATGCTATCTATATCTGATTAGTAAGTGCTGCAACTATAATGGAATGAGTAAAATTGCCAACTATGTGAGTTCCTTGGTCCGACTTCCTCGTTTGGTCTCGGGGGGGAAATACCAGGATGGGTATGTCTGGTGTTAGCTTCAGGTTGGATTCGAATAGGTCTTTCTTACCCCTCTCTAATAGCCGACAGATGTATTGAGTCTCTATAGGTTGTTTAGTGTATGCTGCGCTAGCGCTTCAGTCCACCATACCTATGTAGGCGAGAGCCGCCGAATTCTAGCCTCGCCGTGTACTGGCCTCAGTACTGACGGTCCTCTTTTTTCCTTTGTCCTTTGTCGGTGCCCCTTTTGTTTTAGCAGGTTTGAGATCGACGTCGTTAGCAGGGTTACCCTTCCAGCTTGGCCTGGGCAGGGTTCTGGACTCCATTGGTTATTCTTCAGGGCTCTTAGCCCCATTTGCATCTTGTCCATAGTCGGACGCTCTATCGTATTCTAGGTGATTTGGATCTTTGTATAGTATATATGTATTCTTGACTCATGGAGTCGTTGTTGTATATATATGTTCTGTGGGTTCCATCGTGGACTAATGTGTAATAGTTTTCCACTCGCACGCAAGTGCCTGGTGGGCGTCCTTGAATTATTTCTGTGCGGGTTTCGCGGGAAGCGCTAAAATGTGCATAGGGCTGATTCGAGGGTGTTACAAGTTGGGAGGACACTTCGATGGCTATTCCATCGAGTGGATCGACATACGCAAGAATGAGGAGGCAGACACCCTCTCCCGCATCGGGTCGGCCCGACAAGCGCCACCAGCAGGTGTCTTCCTCGACATCATCCACAAACCGTCGGTCAGCCCACCAAAAGAGATCGACGTCAGGATACCACTTCAACCAGAAACGGCCTTAGTCGCCATGGTTGTGGAGCATAGCGACTGGACAGCACCATACGTCGCCTTCTTGGAGCACAAAATCCTACCAAGCAACGAGACGAAGGCGCGAATGATCGTGCGCCGCTGCAAATCCTTCATTATCATCAACAGCGAGCTCCATAGACACATCATGACTGGCGTGGTCCAGCGCTGCGTACAGCCAGAAGAAGGCCTCAAGATCCTCCAGGACATTCACGCTGGCGACTGCGGCCATCACGCCGATGCCAAGTTGCTAGTCGCCAAGGCCATGCTGCACGGCTTCTACTGGCTCACCGTGCACGTCGACGCCACCAACATCGTCCAACGATGCGTCGGGTGCCAAAAGTACGCCCACCAGACGCACCTCCCTGGTTTGCACTCAAGACCATCCCCATCACATGGCCATTCGCCGTATGGGACATGGACATGGTAGGCCCGTTCAAGAAGGCCCCATCTGGCTTCACCCATCTCCTGGTTGCGGTCGACAAGTTCACCAAATGGGTCGAGGCCAAGCCAATAAAGAAGTGCGACGGCAAGACGGCCACCAAGTTCTTACGCGAGCTCATCTACCGACACGGGCAACATCACAAAGATCATAATGGCACCAATTTCACCAAGGGGGCCATGGTGGAATTTTGTGAAGAACATGGAATACGACTCGACCTCGCTTCAGTCGCCCACCCGGAGTCGAATGGCCAAGCAGAACGCGCCAACCAGAGTGTCCTCCACGGGCTCAAGCCGCGACTCCAAGTGCCCCTCGAGCGCACCCAGGATGCTGGGTCGACGAGCTCCCCTCTGTTATATGGGGGATTCGTACCTCCGTCAATCGCTCCACCGGGTTTACACCCTTCTTCATGGTGTACGGCGCCGAGGCCGTAATGCCAACCGACCTGGAGCACGATTCACCTCGAGTCGCCAACTACGTCAAAGTGACCAACAAGGTCGCCCGCCAAGACAGCATCGATCAACTCGACGAGGCACGCGACCTAGCTCGCTCTCGCACCACCATATACCAGCAAGGACTCTGCCACTACCACAACCACCGAGTACGAACTCGCACCTTCCAGGAAGGCGACCTGGTCCTACGGCTGGCCCAGGACAAGAAAGGCATGCAAAAACTCTCCCCCCCATGGGAGGGGACATTCGCCATAGGACGAGTCCTCGGTAATGACGCCTACTACCTCATCGACATACGGGGTGACGGCCAGCTTGAGGTCGGGAGGCCATGGAATGTAAACCTCCTTAGAAAGTTCTATACTTAGAACCTCAAATTGTACTCAGCTGGCATATATAATGAAATTCATTTGGATCGCACAAATTGTGTCTACTCGCCATATTCTTGTGCCACTCGCACTCGTACATATTAGCAATACGCTATTAACGGAAATCAACCTCTGGTCGAGCGACCGGCATGGCTAAGTAGTGCAACACAAGGGCACCAGAAATACTCGGGCCTTGGGTCGTCCACGAAAACGCCAACCTGGAGCTGCCGTTGGTGTCGCCTAGCCCGACTGGCCCACCGGGCCAAGACAACCAGTATATGCTTCTCACAGCGACATGTCCCTCCCATTCTTGCACAAAGCGACTCGAACGGTTAAAGTACCACGCACGGGGAATCCACACAATGGGAACCCCCACGCGGCTCGGGAACACACCAAGTAAGAGAGCTGCCTTGGACTCGCCAAGCGACTGGCTCTCTGGGCCAGGGGAGGATACGCGTTACAAACAACGCATTAACAACCTACAACAGGAACACGACCAATATGGTTGAGCACCATGCTCGGGGACTCGCCTACAAATCAATCCTACTCGCGCTCGGGGACTCGCCACTCAGAAGACGCGAGAGATAACACAATGCACAACCAAAACAAAACACAAAAGTATACAATCGAGTTATACCCCATTAAAGGGTGGACGCGCTCGGGGACTCGCTCAATCAAAAGTAAACACACCACAAAATCTTGGTCACAATACGAGTCGATTAACTCCCTTTGGCATACATCACAAACTACACAACTACATTGTTTATTCCACAGGCCCTGATGAAGAAGCACCCCCCTTGAAACGAACAAAAGGCTGCCACGGGTTCGTCGGGTACGTCGTCAGCGACTTCGACAACGCTGACCGGAAGGGCTGCTCCGACTTCATATCACGATGCTCCGGCTCGGGGTCGCCAAGCTCCAACACCGTCTCCTGGTATGGCAGCAGATCCCCCATAGCCAGGACCCAATCGGCGTAAGGGGTGGCCTTCGTAGTCAGCTTCAGTACCTCGGACATCTCCACCGTGTCGGTCATCGATGGGTAGCCACTCGTCATGTCGTCAAGGTCGAAGTCACCGGGGAAGTGGGCAAGACCCAAACTCAATGCTGTGGTGGCCCCACGCCTGAAAGCCGAGCGTGCCATCCACTCCATGACGGCAGGCACCTCCTCCAGATAGCGCCACACGTCCGTAAGCCCCCTAGGGATAACCTCGGTGGGGGACATGCCTTGGAGAACCGCTTGGACACACAACGCCAAAGCCGTAGCCGCGTTCACCACAGCAGTCACGCACTACGAAGCATTGAAGGTCTGGACCACCGGGTCGCTTTGGCCTATCACAGCTGCAAATTCAGACGTTAGTGAAACTACGGACATCCCCAATCAGGGACTCGTCGAACAAGTCAGGCGAAGATGGAGACTTACCAAGGAGTTTGTGGCAGCTCTCCGTGACATGCTTCTCTAAGGCTACTTGCTCGTTGTCTAGCCCCACGATGATCGAATTCGTGGCTTTGCATTCCTCCTCAGCCGCAGCGACAGCAGCCTTCACTCGGTCCTCCGAAGAAACGGAGGCTGCTCTCGCCTCCTCCAAGTCGTGGATCAGGGAGGCAATTCGTCCATTCGCCGTGTCCAGCTCGGCGATTGGAACATACCCTTCGCGGGCCTTAGAAATCATAGCCGGGAAACCATATGAAAGAAAAACCTTTAGCGCGCCATACACCAATAGTTCACACTTGATAGAGGAAAGGACAGAAAAGCAAACACTCACCAATGGTTTCCTGAAGCCGCTGGTTCGCCTCCTGCGCTTCGCGCAGATCACGCTCCAAGCGCTCCCTCGCAGCCTGCCGATCGGTCGATTCCCTTTGCAAACCCTGCAAACAAACAACACACTTTAGCACTTACCAAAATCAACATCTAGTTCCTAGTCGCTGAAATTCAGCGACTAAAAACTCGGGGACTGGAGAGTAGGAAAAAAGTTCAATTCCTAGCCGCTGAAATTCAGCGACTAGGAATTCGGGGACTGGAGAGTAGGAAAAAAGTTCAATTCCTAGCCGCTGAAATTCAGCAACTAGGAATTCAGGGACTGGAGAGGAGAAAGAAGTTCAGTTCCCAGCCGCTGAAATTCAGCGGCTAAGAACTCGAGGACTGGACATACCTGGATAGCGGCGCCAAGCATCATGTGAAGTTCTCCGGCGTCAGTCGACGGGATCGTGAAAGGAAGTGCACCCACGACGGGACCCAATGTCCGCATCCACAATCTCCGGACTCTGCGGAGACTGGGTGTCCGCCACGCCTGGAAATCCCCTAGCCATGAAGCGCGGGAACGTCGCCGACGCTGGCGGGCATCGTTGTCGTGGCGGCGCTTCAAGCGCCGCAGCCAAGACTGGCTCCGATTGTGCAGCCACCACTTCTTCGGCGACTGCCGCAACATCAGGCTCCACGGCGTCGCCCTTGGCTGTGGCGTCGTCAGCATCCCCCTTCTGCTTCTTCATGCCTTCCACGGTCGCCACATTCCTCGCGGCTTTGCTCTTATTAGGGAGATCGCCCTCTCCCATGGTGCCAGCCGACGGAATCTTTGCCACCGGCGGACGGCCAATCTTCTTGGCTCTAGACCTGCCCGAATTCCCACAATCACTATAACAACAATACGAAAACAAGAGGCGAATCGGCATGAAGAACCAACACTCACTTAGTGACCAGGAGAACGCGAAGCCCGGTGCTGATGTGGGAAGGCTTGTCTAATTCTGGACCCAGCTTGCGAGTAAGCCCCCTTTCAAAGACATCTGAAGCCCACGACACCGCAGGCTTCCTCGACGACGAAGCCACGGTCGCCGGAATCTCCGGCTCCGAAGACGTGGCCGCTCTCGACGGCTGCGGCGACTTAGACGTCGCCGCCTCAGCCCTTCCTGGCTTGGAACCCCCGAGACCGTCGGCGCAATGGCCGCCAGGAGAACCTCTACCGCTTCCTCGATGTCCTCGCCCTCCAACCCCTTCGTCGGGATCGCGTCCTTTGGGGCTTTGCGCGAGACTTCGGGGGTGTCTTCATCGTCAGAGTCGTCGTCCGACTCGAACACCACCGCTGACTTGGACGGCGATATTGGCTTCTTTGCTGGTGACTTGGGCTTGCGTGCGGGCTTTGTCGGTGTAGCAGTACGCCGGGACGTGTGCTCCTGCGCGACCTCGTCGCCTCCATTGTGTTCGTCCAGGCCACGGTCGCCTTGAACTCATGTTGTTTCTGCATACGGGTCTTGCGAGCCACAGGCACTAGGGGAGGAACCTCCTCCTTCTCCCCGTCATTGTCGGAAGAGTCCCTCTCGGAGTCCTCCTCGAGTTCCTAGGGAACCTCTTCGTCGAGCGGAGGGAGCCAGCCCTGCAACACCTGAAAAAGCTGAGAACCACCACGAGTAAACACCAGATGCAGGGATTGAGAGTTGAGGTGCAGAAATAGCGAATGGGAAGGAAACTTACTGTGGGGGCTTCATTCTTCACAGGAGTGTATGGGGCGAGCCCGACCGACACGCTGGTAAACTCCGCGTCAGTGATCTTTTTCAGGGCGGCCTTGTAGTCCTCGGTCTCCCATGACTCCTTGCTGGTGCGGGAGGGGTCGTGCCTCCCGCTGTATTCGTACATCCAATGCGGCTGAGCCGCCAGTGGAACCAGACGTCGCCTGAGCCAGTAGTTGTAGAGGTTGATCAAAATCAACCCCTGGTCCTTCAGCTTCTGGATCTTGTCCATCATTTCCGCGACGGCCATCCGCTGGTCTTCAGGAAGCTTCTTCGATGCCAACTGGCGGGGCTCGCTCCTCTCGGCGACGAACTCGGGAAGTGCCACCTCGCCAGAAGGAGTGGATTCTTTGACGTAGAACCAGATCTTCTTCCACTCGCTGGCGGCTTTCTTTGGTAGGAGAAGCTTGACGAAATTAGCCTTCGGCTTCAGTTGGAAAGTGACACCGCCTGCGGCCAATATCAGGCCACCGGACACCTCACGCCCGATGCGGCCGTGGAGGATCTCCAACCATAGCGGAAAATATGGCCTGCAGCCGAGGTAGCACTCACAGAAGGCGATGAAGATCGCCAGCTTCTCGATGTTGTGCTGGCCGAGATCCGACGGCTTGATCGCGTACTACGCGCGGAAGCACCGGAAGAAAAGCGAGGTGGGGAACCCCAGACCTCTCTCAAGATGACTAGGGAAGCAGATGAATTCACCGGCTCACGGCTTCGGCTCGGTCTCGGAGGAGGGGGGAACCCGCCAGTTCCCCTTGCGGAGGACTCCGGCGTCCTCGAAGGATTTGAGCTGGGCTGTGGTGCATTTCGATTTTCCCCATGAGCCTTTGGGAGGCGCCATCGAGTAGGACGTGGAATCACACGGGGCGGAAAGGACGAATCGGAAGATTGAAGACAGGAAGAATGCGTATGGGAGAATGAAGAATGCGGGGAAGGATTCATAGAACTGAATCATCACTCCCCTTATATGGGAACTCCACCCGCCAAAATCGGGATAGCCATTACTCACGGTAATTGCCCCGAAGTTCCTGTTGGAAATTCCAACGGATAGTTTGACCAGAATGGACGGTCCAACTCCTACATTCCACCCGCTACCCGCCAGTCTTTTCCACTCGCCGAAGCGGCGACTTGGTAGTAGTAACATTCATTGGGGGTGGCGAGTGGAAAACTGGAGAAATTCTCCTTGGTTCTAATAGAGTCCATCGCCGACTCGACTGGGCGTCCAAATTGGGCTCGCCTACTTCGACCGCCAAAGGGACACCTGCGCCTGAATCAACGGTGGCCTCAGGGACTACTGATGGGGATATGCTGAAAGGGGTATGCCCAGCAGGACGTTCAGATTGGGCCGAAGGGCCTGTGAGTGTACCTGAAGGACGGCGACTGGACTATGATTGAAGGAGAAGCCTGGCGACTAGAAGCTGAAGGCCCAGAAGCATATATTAGGTCAGAAAGCCTCTGAGTCCATATCTGGCTCGGTTGTAACTTGTAAACCCTAGCGAGGTGACTCCTATATAAACCTCCCTAGGGTATCCAAAAGACTCACGTTCCATCATATACCCCCTCAAGCGACTCACTGCTTAGACGCCGATCTCGCCACTCCTGTAACTCGCTCTCTAATAATCTAATCTAGCAGGAGTAGGTCTTTACCCTCCCGGGGGCCGAACCTGGGTAAACCCATGTGCATCCACCCCCATCTCGCACCGCAGATGGCCACCAACTCTTCCTCACATTTCAATCAATCGCTGCCAGTGGCAGCGACTGCCATGGCTATTTCCACGACAGTGTTGCTTGCAACTTAATACTAGAGGGGGTTCGGATGATAACCTGAAGGTGGATTATTAGTCATAGATGCAGTTGGATGGCGGTCTATGTATAATGTTGTAATGCCCAATAGAATCTCAAAGGAGTCAAGATGATTAGTATATGCTTGTATGCTTTCTCGATGTTTGTCAATTGCCCCGCTGTAATTTGTTCACCCAGAATGTTATCTATCTCAAGGAGAGCCACCTCTAGTGAACTATGGACCCCGGTCCTTTCTTTTACTTTCAATCTACAAACAGTTTACTGCTTTGTGTTTACTTTTTTCAAACTATTACTTCCTTCCATTTGATACGTTTAATCCTTTGTTTTCAGCAAAACCAGCGAGATTGACAACCTCATCGCAAGTTGGGGGCAAAGTTCTGTGGTTGTGTTGTGCAGGTCTTCACGTTGCTACTAGCACCGGTAGTGCGCCCTGCCAAGGCTCAGCTAGCAACACCTTTGGGGTGTTTCCTTGCTCCTACTGGATTGATAACCTTGGTTTTGTACTCAGGGAAAACTTGCTGTTGTGCTCATCATACCTTCCTCTTGGGGTTCCCCAACGAGCTCGATATATTTTGGGCCATCAAGCTCTTTTTCTGGCGCCGTTGCCAGGGAGTCAAGGACATCTTCACAAGGGGAGTCCCGCATAACCAATCTCTTTACTTTGTTATTTTTGTTTTTCTTAGTTTACTTTTGTTTTGTTTGCTTGTTTCTTTATCAAAAACACACAAAAAAATTAGTTTTACAAGTTTGCTTTCTTTATTAAAAACACAGAAAAATGACTACTCTTGAAAACACTAAGTTGTGTGACTTCACTAGCACCAACAACAATGATTTTATGAGCACACCTATTTCTCCACATGTCCCTGAAGCTACTTTCTTTGAGATTAAACCTGCTTTACTCAATCTTGTTATGAGAGAACAATTTTCTGGTATTGGTAATGAAGATGCTGCTACCCATCTAAATAACTTTATTGAACTTTGTGAGATGCAAAAGCATAAGGATATAGATGGAGATATTATTAAGCTTAAATTGTTTCCTTTCTCTTTGAGAGGAAAAGCTAAATCGTGCTTGAATTCCTTAACTAGGAATAGTATTGATTCTTGGACTAAATGCAAAGATGCTTTCATTGGAAAATACTATCCTCCTGCTAAGTTTATATCTATGAGAAGTGAAATAATGAAGTTTAAACAATCTGATAATGAACATGTTGCTCAAGCTTGGGAAAGAATGAAATCTTTGGTAAAGAATTGTCCCACTCATGGACTGACTGCTTGGATGATCATCCAAACTTTTTATGCAGGATTGAACTACTCTTCAAGGAACCTATTGGATTCTGCTGCTGGAGGTACCTTTATGACCATTACTTTGGGTGCTGCAACAAAGCTTCTGGATAATATGATGCTTAACTATTTTGAATGGCATACTAAGAGAGCTTCACAAGATAAGAAGGTAAATTCTGTTGAAGAAACCTCCTCCTTGAGTGATAAGATTGATATTATTATGTCTATGATTGTTAATGGGAAAGCCCATATTGATCCAAATAATGTTCCCTTAGCCTCTTTGGTTGCTCAAGAAGAGCAAGTTGATGTGAACTTTATAAGAAATAACAATTTTAGCAACAATGCCTATAGGAATAGTTTTGGTAACAACAATTATAAGCCATATCCTCTTACCAATGGTAATGCTTATGGAAATTCCTACAACAATAATAGGAGTGCACCCTCTGAACTTGAAGTTATGCTTAAGGACTTTATTAGTAAACAAACTGCTTTCAACAAAACTATTGAGGAAAAACTCTCTAATGCTGAAAGAAATATAGCATCACTTGCTGAAGCTCAAACTTCTTTGAATAAAATGGCTGCTAAACCTGAAACTAATGATAATCCCTTTACAGCTACTAATGCCATACAAGTAAGAATTGATGGAAAGTGTTAGACTATTAGCTGAATTACACGCTAAGTGGGAAAGAGAAGATGAAATTGCTAGAAACATTAGTGTTTCTACTATCACTACCACTAGTGTTGAGTCTAGTAATAGCTCTACTACCTTAGATGATGACTATGATTTTGATCTTGATGATTGCAATATCTCTGAAGTTATTAAGTTCCTACAAAAACTTGCTAAAATCCCTAAAAGAAGATGAAACATAAAGATTAAAGAAGAAAAGATGAAAGAAGAAAAGATTAAAGAAGATGGTTGGGAACCCATCATTAATATGAAAGTGAATGATTTTGATTTCAAAGCTTTATGTGATCTTGATAGTAGTGTCTCTATTATGCCTAGAAGGATTTATGATATGCTTGATTTGCCACCACTTGAAGATTGTTATTTGAATGTCCCACTTGATGATAATGCTAAAAAGAAACTCATGGGGAGTATTAATGATGTTCTTATTATGGTTAACAATGCCTATGTCCCCGTTTACTTCTATGTTTTGGATGTTGAATGCAATGCTTCTTGTCCTATTACTTTGGGAAGACCTTTTCTTAAAACTGTTGGTGCCATTATTGATATGAAAGAAGGCACCATTAAATATCAACTCCCACTCAAGAAAGGTATAGAACATTTCTCTAAGAAGAGAGAGAAGATTTCTTTTGCCTCTCCTATGAAAACAAAAATTTCTCTTAATGCTTCTTCATTTGAGAACACATGATTCTTTTTCTTGCTTCTTATGCCTAACTTAAAGGCGTTAAAGAAAAGTACTTATTGGGAGATAACCCAAAAGTTTTAGATGAGTCTTGGGAGTTATTACTTCAGTAATAACCGCTTCTTATCCTCTTTATTTGCTTGTTGTGCCAAGAGTAACCTCTAATGAGAGAGAAGTAATGATTGGGAAAGTTGCTGTCTCGAAACAGATTTCTGTGCTTCACCGTAAACATTCGTGTAAAATCTCTGTACGTCCTTTTGAGGCGTGAATTTTTGTGCTTCTGCCTTAGGTTGTTATCTAACTTTCATTAGTTCAATACTTTTTGATTTGAGCAACAGAAGGTCTTCGAAAAAATTCGGCTTTACCTGCTGGTCTGTTTTGACAGATTTCTGCCATTTTCTGCATTTGCTTCTTGGTGGTTCCTTTTTGAGTTCTTTTGGGGAATTGAGCTTTTTGAGGGAAGTGATACAGTAGCTAGTGTTTTAATGGAATTTTTATTGGTGTTGGAACTGAACCTTAAAGACTTATTATCTTGAGTGCACTAATGTTGATAATAAAGATTGTGTGAAGTTTTGTATGAAGGAAAAATTTCAGGTGTATGGAAGGAATGAGTAATGAGATGAAGAATGGACTAAAGCTCAAGCTTGGGGATGCCACGCGTGTCACCCCAAGAAATATCCAAGAAGTACAAGCGTCAAAGCTTGCAGATGCCCAAGGCATACCCTTCTTCATCAATAAAAATCCCAGGTTTCTTCCAAACGCTTCATTTTTATTGTTTCATGCATAGTTGTGTTGTTCTTGGAGCATCTTCTTTTTTGTTTTCGTTTTGGTTTTTAGTTTGCTTGGTTTGCTTAGTTTGCTGAATAAATTGGTTGGACCCCCTCTTTCATACATTGGTTTTCAAATAGTTTGGTTTGGATTGGAAAAGAGTAGGAAAGCTCATGCTTAAGTGGTAAAGAGAGTTTGCTTTTGACTGTGGCCTATGCTTTGTCATGCCATGCTTGATACTGTTTTGGCTTTATGCTTAGCATTCTTTGTTGTAGCATGACTTGCTATAAATAATTGAGATTGCTTAATCTGCCTTGGATGAATCATGCATTGTTTTAGCATATTAAAGCATAGTATTGTGGTATTCTCCTTTGATGCTTTATTTGGGTTGACTTGGCACATGCTACACCATGTTATGACTATCTCAAGTCACCATAGCCTTTATGATCCTTTAGTTTTCAAATTGTAGTATCACTTTATGCTTTGATGAAAGATGTTTTGTCGCTCTGCATGATTATGGCCATTATTGCTCTCTCAGTTTGTCACTCCCAGTCTTTTGCTAGCCTCCACAACCAAGTATGAGTTCCACTCATGCATCCAACTCCCTAAACCAAGTTATTCCAAAGAGTCCACCATACCTACCTATTAGCTTATGCTATTCCAAGTAATTCATGCTTTTGTTAATCTTCCAAATTAAACTTGTTACGAGAAAACTAGTGATTAAAGCTCTCACGAAGTTGATGGCACACTTTACCTTTTTGCATTTAATAAACTTGAACCATTGGGTCCTTCTTTGTTGCGTATATGCTTGCGCTTTATAAGTTGAAATTAGAAGAACCATGTATCATGGGGAACGCTTTCAACATTGCACTTGTACTTTGTACCCTGTTGATATCATGTTCTTTTGCTTATGGATCCCGGCGGTGTGAAATAAAAGAGGAACTTGTAAGATCATGGAGTTTGTATGTGTGTTAGAGAAACGCCTGGGCCGCTAGCCTAAGCCATGCCTAATCATGGTGGAAACTTGCAGCATCACCATAATGAGCACTCTATGAACCATCCTCAATAAAAACCTATGCAAATAGAAAATAAAAAGATCGCTGAGATGCTCATTGTCTGCTTGCCTTGTCATTTTGATTATGGGATAGCTCCTGTATCATGTGCAAGGGGTAACCTGTTGGCGGTTCTTTATGATACATATGTACTTACAATGACAAGATCTTACTCATGACTAAAGTTGAGTAGCATGAGGTTCGGCCTTCATAAGTAAGGGGCATGAGATTTCGGTTTATAACTTGTCAAGCATATCCTCTTAGTTGTGTCACTTTAACCTTAATCACCTTCAAGATGCTTATGATAGGGGCAATGAGAGCTGAAAGCTATTAAGTACCATAATTTTTGGAAGCTCTTTATGAGACTTGAATCCCTACTTCCTTCTATGAAGGCCTTTCTTACACTTATATATTGACTCTCCACCTTCTATCTTTATGCACCTACTTTGAGAGCATAGTGGCCATTCTTAGTTCTATGTGCATTGTCCCAAGACTAGTTGATTGATGCATAATTTGATATTGCTTGTTTTAAACTATTTGTATCTAGTAACTCTTATGAACTTTGAAGGTGTCCTATGCATTTATGTTTTGCTACTCTATGAGGGACAAGCTGAATACAATTATGCTATGTTTTTTGTATGTGAGACAAACAAACGTCTTGCAAAGCATTGTTATTCATGAATCTTTTGTTTGTGCCTTTTCATGTTGCTAGAACTTTGTCTTTCAAGTTATGATTGAAGTACTATGATCCCAGCTTTGAATGTTTTACAAATACTTTGATCAAGTTTATGATGGTGCATGTCACCTCAAAAATTATTCTTTCTTTTTATCACTTACCTACTCGAGGACGAGCAGGAGTTAAGCTTGGGGATGTTGATACATTGCAAATGTATCTATAATTTTTGATGTTCCATGCTTCGTTTTATCTACTTTCTTATGTTTTGTCCACACTTTGGAGTACTTTTCATATGATTTCTTGGACTAACCTATTAATAAGAGCCACAGTGCCAGCTCTCTGTTTTCTGCTGTTTTTGGTTTCAGGAAGTCAGAAAATGAATATTCTCGGAATTGGATGGGACAAAAGCCAAAGTTATTATTTTACCGGGGGACATCTGGAGCCAGAATACGAGACGGAGAGGGGGGGCGACACTACTGGTCAAGACGGCCAGTTCGGCCCAGCTAGGGGTAGTCCCGCCACCCTGTGCACCCTCAGCTCTCCTTCCGCCTATATATTGCCTCTGATACGGAAACCCTAAGAACCCCGATCAAAAATCCATGAAAGAGTTTGTAGTCATTGCCTCCATCCCTAGATCGGGAGGATCAAGCTCTTCCGTCACCTCCGAGAGAGGGAATTCACCCTGGAGGTCTTCTTCATCACCATGCAAGCCTCCGGTGTGATGCGTGAGTAGTTCATCTCTGGAATCTAGGTCCATGTAGTAGCTAGATGGTTGGTTCTCCTCCTTTGTGCTTTCATGTTTAGATCTTGTGAGCTCCATTCATGATCAAGATCATCTATTTGTAATTCTACATGTTGTGTTTGCGGGGATCCGATGGATATTGAGATGCTATTTCAGATTGATTATTGATTCTATCATGTCTTTGTTATTTGTGATCTTGCATGCTTTCCGTTGTTAGTAGCTATCTTGGCCAAGTAGATGCTAGCAACTCGAAGAGCTAGTATTTATGCTCGATAGTGGGTTCATGCCTCTGGTAATCTGGGGAAGTGACAGAAATCTCTAAGGTACTAGATGTGTTGTTGCTACTAGGGAGAAAACAACAATCCTTTGTTCATAGAGCAATCATATTGTTTACTTTACACTCAATTCGTAATGCAATTATCCGTTGCTTGCAACTTAATACTAGAGGGGGTTCGGATGGTAACCTGAAGGTGGATTATTAGTCATAGATGAAGTTGGATGGCGGTCTATGTATAATGTTGTAATGCCCAATCGAATCTCAAAGGAGTCAAGATGATTAGTATATGCTTGTATGCTTTCTCGATGTTTTTCAATTGCCCCGCTGTAATTTGTTCACCCAACATGTTATCTATCTCAAGGAGAGCCATCTCTAGTGAACTATGGACCCCGGTCCTTTCTTTTACTTTCAATATACAAACGGTTTACTGCTTTGTGTTTACTTTCTGCAAACTATTACTTCCTTCCATGATACATTTAATCCTTTGTTTTCAGCAAAACCGGTGAGATTGACAACCTCATCGCAAGTTGGGGGCAAAGTTCTGTGGTTGTGTTGTGCAGGTCTCCACGTTGCTACTAGCACCGGTAGTGCACCCTGCCAAGGCTCAGCTAGCAACACCTGTGGGGTGTTTCCTTGCTCCTACTGGATTTATAACCTTGGTTTCGTACTGAGGGAAAACTTGCTGTTGTGCTCATCATACCTTCCTATTGGGGTTCCCCAACGAGCTCGATATATTTTGGGCCATCAATTATTCATATGGAGTCATCTATCTTGTTGGATATTCTTATGGCTATTGGATATCTATATCGAGGAAGGCATGCTCTATGGCTATCATTGGATATACTTATAATGTATTGAGGACGCTTCTATCTCCCTACCAGTGGTATGAGCTTCTCACATTTGTTCTAATGATATAGACTTTTACCCTCTTGTGTATTTTTGTAATCAATTGCAATTGTTTGTATGCACACATTGAGGGGGAGTCTTTGTCTTACATTAAATCTCGTTGCCTTGAGAACTTTCCTACAAATCCTAGTATTGTCATCTAACACCAAAACACAGGGAACCATGAAATGTTCTTTTAGTATGCTCCTATAATACCACGGTTGAAACGTTTGTTCATGAACAAAGAGCATGCCAAGTTGTTGTGATGGCACATGGAAGACCGTAAGAAAGACGAGATGTTGAGACACCCCGCTGATGGGTCGCAGTGGAGAAAAATCAAGAGAGAGTTTCCGGACTTTGTAGGTGATGCGAGGAACTTATGGTTTGGTCTAAGTACAGATGGCATGAATCCTTTTGGGGAGCAGAGTTGCAGTCATAGCACCTGGCATGTGACTCTATGTATCTATAACCTTCCTCCTTGGTTGTGCATGAAGCGGAAGTTCATTATGATGCCAGTGCTCATCCAAGGCCCGAAGCAACCCAGCAACGACATTGATGTGTACCTAAGGCCATTAGTTGAAGAACTCTTACAGTTGTAGCACGGACAAGGTGTACGTGTGTGGGATGAGAACAAGCAGGAGGAATTTGAACTACGAGCATTTTTGTTCATAACAATCAATGATTGGCCTGCTCTTAGTAACATTTCAGGACAAACAAACAAGGGATACAATGCATGCACACACTGTTTAAATGATACTGAAAGTATATATTTGGATAAATGTAAGACGAATGTGTACCTGGGGAATCGTTGTTTTCTTTCGCCCACGCACACCCTAAGAAAGAAAGGTAAGCATTTCAATGGTGAGGCAGACAGCCGGTGTAAGCCTATCCGCCGTACTGGTGATGATGTATTTGATATGGTGAAGGATTTAAAAGTAATATTTGGAAAGGGTCCTGGTAGACAATCTGTTCTGAAGGACGATGTCGGACACGCACCCATGTGGAAAAAGAAATCTATATTTTTGGAGCTACCCTATTGGAAAGTCCTAGAGGTCCGCTCTGCAATTGACGTGATGCACCTGATGAAGAATCTTTGCGTGACGCTGCTAGGCTTTTGGGGCTTGTATGGGAAGAGCAAAGATACACCTGAAGCACGGCAGGACCAACAACGTATGGAAGACCGAGACGACATGCATCTAGAGCTGTTTGAAGGTACTGCCAGCTATGCTCTTACCAAAGAAGATAAGGAAATCTTTTTTGAAGTCCTTTACAGTATCAAGGTCCCGTCTGGTTTGTCATCGAACATAAATGGAATAATAAATATGGCAGAGAAAAAATTTCAAAACCTAAAGTCTCATGACTGCCACATGCTTATGACCTAGCTGCTTCCGATTGCATTGAGGGGACTCCTGCCGGAAAATGTTCGAGTACCCATTGTGAAGCTATGTGCATTTCTCAATGCAATTTCTCAGAAGGTAATCAGTCTAGATAGTCTACCAAGGTTACAGAAAGATGTGGTCCAATGTCTTGTCAGCTTCGAGTTGGTGTTCCCACCATCCTTCTTCAATATTATGACGCACCTCCTAGTTCACCTAGTCGAAGAGATTAACATTCTCGGTCCTGTATTTCTACACAATATGTTCCCCTTTGAGAGGTTCATGGGAGTCTTAAAGAAATATGTTCATAACCATGCTAGGCCAGAAGGAAGCATCTCAAAGGGATATGGAACAGAGGAGGTCATTGAGTTTTGTGTTGACTTTATTCCTGACCTTAAGCCCATCGGTGTTCCTGAATCACGACATGAGGGTAGACTTAGTGGAAAAGGCACGCTAGGAAAGAAAGCAAGGATATGTATGGACGGACATTCTCTCACTAAAGCAGACTACACAGTTCTGCAAAGTTCCACCTTGGTGGCTCCATATATCGAGGAACACAAGAATATTGTACACTCCAACAACCCGGGGAAGCCTGGCTCCTGGATTAGAGATTAACACATGAGGACTTTTGGCGGTTGGTTGCAGACACATCTCATGAATGACATAAATGTTGGAGAGCAGTTGTACTTGTTGGCCAGGTCACCATCTTCGACTATATTGACTTTCCAAGGGTACGAGATAAATGGGAATACATTTTACACGATCACCCAAGATGAAAAGAGCACCAACCAAAACAGTGGTGTCCGATTTGATGCAACAGACAAGAATGGGCAAAAGGATACATATTATGGTTAAATAGAGGAGATATGGGAACTTGACTATAGACTTTATTTTAAGGTCCTTTGTTTCTGTGCAAATGGGTCAAGCTGACGGGAGGCGGGGTTGAGGTAGACAAGAAATACGGAATGACAACAGTGGATCTTAACAACCTTGCGTATAGAAATGAACCATTTGTCCTAGCAAATAATGTGGCTCGGGTTTTTTATGTGAAGGACATTTCTACCAAACCGAGAAAAAGGAAAGATAAGCAAAAGAATACAGCATACGATGATCCAAAGCGCCACATAGTTCTTTCAGGAAAAAGAAACATCGTGGGGGTGGAGGATAAGACAGACATGTCAGAAAATTATGATAAGTTTCATGAAATTCCGCCCTTCGCTGTGAAGGATGACCCAAGCATCCCGTTAAGTAAGAAAGATGCTCCATGGTTACGGATTAGAAGAAAACCCTAACAATAGAGATGTATGGATGTTGGTGATGTATAATATTATTAAACCTTTATTTGTAATGATCTGCTTATATATATATATATATATGGATATGAACTGTCTTGATCTCAATAGGTAGTATTGCAACTTGCTGTGGCCAGACATTTATTAATATTAAAACGTAAAAATTAGTCATAATCATATCTAGCCCTGTAGTACAGCTTGTGGTCATCTTCAAATCGCCATCGCCATCGCCGTCAGTAGCACTGGCCGATCTCAGCCCTTCCCCGGCTTGTGCACGGGGGAACGGGGGAGGGGGCACCTGCCACTCCGGCCTCAGATTCATGACGCGTGGGGGAGGGGGCTCCCGGATGATGACCCCAGTACGCCCTAGGCCTTCACCACCACCACCATTCTTGTGGCTATGCGGCTGGTGAAAGTGCGGGTACCTCTGGCGAGGATGGTCTCCTATGGCGATGTAGCGCATCATGCTGGCGATAGTCTGGTTCTCCAACCACAGGCGGCGACCGGCCTCGTTGTGGTTCACTGGGGGCGAGCCGTCACCCTCGTACCTGGCGAGCTCCCTTTCCTGCCGGTTTGCGAAGAAGGCATTCCAAGTGTCGAGGTTGTCGGGATCCCAATGGGGATCCATCCACTACTCCTACATGAGCTCGAGGTAGAAGTGGTTTGTGATGGCCGCCTGACAGGCCGAACCTTGAGGCACAGGAGGAACAGGAACCCCTCCAACACAAGATCCAAATGGGCACCAAGCGGGCATGGGTAGCTGGAGGCACACAGCGCCTCGGTCTCCTCGAGTGTTAGAAAGGCCCAGTAAGCGGTGTCCATTGTTGTGAGAGAGAAGGTGTGGATGCAATGGACATGGTGGTCGATCTAGATATAGAGGGAAATGGCGGGAAAACATGGCAGGAAGTGGGGGAAATGGCGGGAAAACATGGCGGGAAGCGGGGGCAATGGCGGGAAAACGTGACGGGAAGCGGGCGAAATGGCGGGAAATATCTAGTCCCGGTTAGTGGCTCCAACCGGGACTAAAGGTCCCCGAAATATGTTTTAGTCGTAGTTACTAGTTTTAGTATTAAATATTATATTTCTAATAAGTATATTATTTTTTGTGAATATTTTGGTATATTATATGTATTTTTCTGTTTTTAAATAATAAACTATATTTTTCCAATATTTGTACTAAATATAATACTTGTTAAATAATATATAATTTCATTTAAGTTGTATAATAAAGTACGATAATAGGTTAAAATTATAGAACTTCTTTTTCTGAAATTTTTGATATATAATACATAATTTTCTAAAAATTATAAACCATTTTTTTCACGCCAAAAAAACACCTTTAGTCCCGGTTTGTAATACAAACTAGGTCCCGGTTTGTATTACAAACCGGGACTAAAGGGGTATGGCGCGCGGGAAGAGCGGTGGGCCGTCAAACCGGGGCTAAAGGTGGTGCGGTATAAATACATCACCTCCACCCCTGGTCGAGCCACGACCCGGATCAACAATTTCTATCTCGCGCCGCCTGCGCCCGAGCACACCGCCGCCCGTGGAGAGCTTGTCGCTGCCGCGCCCCTATGTGGAGGACATGCCACTCGCCGTTCAGCTGCCACTGTCATTGCCACCAGACGTGGAGGACACGCCGCGCCACTTCACTGCCCCCCCCGCCGAGCCGCCCCCGCCGTCACCGGGATCATCACTGCCGTGCCTGTGCCTCCAGGGTGAGGGTTAGTAGTTAGGTTAATTATTAGTATATATTATTAGGATTAATTGTATAGGTTAATTATTAGTATATATATATGTTAATTTGGTGGATTTAGTTAGTATTAGTTGTTAGTATTAGTATTAGTTAGGTTAATTTAGTTAGTATTAGTATAATTAGGTTGATTTAGTTAGTGTTAGTATTAGTATTAGGTTAATTTAGTTAGTATTAGTATATGTTAATTAGGTTAATTTAGTTAGTATTAGTATATGTTAATTAGGTTAATTAACATATAGTAGTTGATTTAGTTAGTGTTAGTATTAGTATTAGTATTAGGTTAATTTAGTTAGTATTAGTATATGTTAGTATTAGGTTAATTTAGTTAGTATTAGTATTAGGTTAATTAACTCCCTCCAACCCATATTAGTTGACTTGGATTTATCTAGGGTTAGTTAGAGTTAATTAGAATACTTAGTTAATTAGGTTTATTTTAGTTAGTGTTAGGTTTAGGGTTAGTGTTATTAGGGCAATACTTAGTGATTTAGTTACTGTTTATGTTTTATTATTGTTTATTGCTATTATTTAGTTATGTCGGGTCCTCCTCGTCCGAGCCTACTGGACTCCGTCGGTTTCAGGGATGTCAGAGCCTAGGCTCCACCGGGTTGGCACTGGGAGGTGCTACCTGTTGGAACTCGTACCTTGGTGAGGAATCTGGGTATCATCGTCGACCCGAAGCTTCTTTGGTGGCATCCACGAGGTCCAGGAGCGGTGTAGAGGGAGCCGGCCCCCGAGGATGTGGTACGTCGTCGTATCAGGGAGGATGAAGAGCACGTACGGCGATATATGTATCTTTTGGAGACTAGGTTCTCCAATATCTGGCAGGCTCACGGATCTCGCCCGAGCTATTCTCCGGTGAATGTTCCTCTTCTCTGGGTGCAGAGCTGCCGTGGCACAGAACACGGCAGCCGAGTTCGCTAGTTTAATTATTATTGTATTTTATCTTATGAGCGAGATATGAGCGAGATGTATTAATAATATACTTTATCTTATATTATTGTACTTTATCTTAATGTAAAATTGTTTCATTATTTGTATGTAATCTTGTTTCTGTGTTCGAGTTGTCGCAATTGTAATATTATTTTACTGAATGCAATATTCTTTTTCTGTATTAGTTAAGCTATGGACGGTAGGCAAAATGAAGATGAGATTTTCAACATGATAGATCAGGGTACTAGGGGTTACGATGATGACTCCCACTATCTTAATTTGTCTAGAGGAGACGAGGGTGGAGACCATAGTGGAGACGATCGTGCTGACCATGGTGGAGACCATGGTGAAGACACCTTAATAACAAAGTCCGGCAAGGTATATAAAACCTCTACCGATCGATCACTAGTATAGATGCACTAATTGATTCATATATATGTACTGACGAATGTTTCTTCTCTTAGACCTCCACATCTGACCAATCTTCTACAAGGACAAGAGGCCCGACACAAAATTTGCCCGCTGATGTCCATTTCAGCATTGACTTAGTCTCTGCGCTGGGTCAACCATTGGAGCCCAAAGAATCTGTGAATGCATTTGTACATCAATGCGGAGTTATTGTTAGAGACACCGTCCCGATCACCACGCGAGAGTGGAATAAACCAGGAAAGAAAAGGGATCCAGCTAGGGCTAGTTTTGTAGATGACAGAGCGAGAGATGCGATGTGGAATTCTCTCATGACACATTTCACCCTACCAGTCTTGGAGACTGATGAGCTCACACAGCAAATGACGAGGAAAGTCAAGGTGTGGGCTCTTAAGAAGATGGGTGAACTATTCAAGGACTGGAAGAAAAGATTGTACCACAACTATGTCTTGAAGAAAAAAAACTCCTCCATTCACTAGCCCACTAGAGATGCAGTAGGATAACTGGGCCGCATTTGTGGAATACAAGAACTCGGCACGAGGTGTGGCAATGTCAGAAAAGAATAAGCTAAATGCAGCCAAACATAAATATCACCATCATATGGGCACAGGTGGCTACAAGACTGCCATGCCTAAGTGGGATAAAGCCGAGGCCGACCTGGCGGCTAAAGGAGTCACTCCAGCTATGTCGGTTTGGCCCTTGAGGTCAAGAAATTGGTTACTCGGGCATGGGGCATGATATGTCCAAAACGTATCTACTTTCCTGAACACTTTTGCTATTTTTTTCCTCTAAACTTGTGTGATTTGGATACAACTAACACGGACTGACGCTGTTTTCAGCAGAATTACCTTGGTGTCTAGTTTTTGTGCAGAAAATCAACTATCAGGAAAAATCCCGGAAAATATTGCCAAAAATCCTATTTCACCAGAATACTCACGAAGCCAGAAGACGAGATGGAGTAGGGCCATGAGGGGCCCAGACCACCTGGCCGCGCAGGCCAAGCCAGGCCGTGCCTGGGGGTGGTGTGGCCGCCTCGGCTGCCCCCTCGGCCTCCCTCTTCGCCTATAAGTCGCCTCTTGACCTAAAAACCAAGGGGGGTTCGATGTTTTTGCAGAAAGAGTTCCGCTACGCTGCCACCACCAGATTCTGTGATTCGGAACCAGAAACTCCGTTTTGGCACCCTGCCGGGACGGGGAATTGAAGGAGATCATCCCCATCATCATCACCATCGCTTCTCCATCGACCATCCATGTTTCCCCCATCTATGAGTGAGTAATCCCCCGTTGTAGGCTATGGGGATGGTAGGGATTGGATGAGATCGTTCATGTAATGGCATCAGATTGTTAGGGCATGGTGCCTAGTATCTATTATTAGTTCTTATTGACTTTGTTGCAACTTGTTATGCTTAATGCTTGTCACTAGGGCCCGAGTGCCATGATTTCAGATCTGAACATGTTATTGATTCATTATGATAGTATTGTTTATGGTCTTACCTGCAAGTTGTATACACACGTTGTTGTCTGGAACGAAAGGCCCAAAGTGACAGCAATCGAGATAACAGGAGGGAATGGCTTTGATGTGAGGATCACATGTGTTCACAGAGTGTTAATGCTTTGCTCCAGTGCTCTATTAAAAGGAGCACCTTAATTGCCAGTAGTTCCCTTGAGGCCCCGCTGCAAACGGGCTAGAAGGACAAAAGATGTTATGCAAGTTCTCATTGCGAGCACGTATGAGTATATATGGAACATATGCCTATGATTATTTAGTACTTGGATGCTTTATCTTATTTATCTGCAAATGCCCTATGTTCTGATTGCTATAT
The DNA here is from genome assembly GCA_023614405.1 of Avena insularis. Taxonomy (NCBI): domain Eukaryota; kingdom Viridiplantae; phylum Streptophyta; class Magnoliopsida; order Poales; family Poaceae; genus Avena; species Avena insularis. Next base: position 477,636,718 of record CM042686.1, on the reverse strand, counting down.
GAATTGTCTTGTCCATGCAACGCCCGTCCATCCATCCCTGTGCCTACCGCGCTTTAATCCTACTGTTTACTGCATATGTTACTAATGTCTTTACTTTTACTACTGCTATTACTTTACTATTGCTACTACAAAACCGTTGCTACTGATAAACTGCTGTGAGCAAGATTGTTTCCAGGTGCAGCTGAATTGACAACTCAGTTGTTAAGGCTTATAAATATTCTTTGGCTCCCCTTTTGTCGAATTAATAAATTGGGTTTCACTTCCCTCGAAAATACTGCGATACACCCCCTATACTTGTGGGTCATCAAGACTATTTCCTGGCGCCATTGCCGGGGAGCATAGCTTTATTTATCAAGTCCACTTGGAATCATTATTGTTCACTGCCATCCATCCATCATGGGTAAGTCTCGTGATGGAAAGGTCCCTATTTTACCATCCACTACAAGAAGAGGTATGGTTCTGAACACCTCTATTGCTCTTGATTCACCGCCTGTTATGAGTAAGCTCCTTACACCACCACATACACATGGTACACACACAGCTACTACTGCTGAATCTGAAACTTCTGATACTTATGATGCTTCTTCTACTGTGCTTGATAAGAGTGGTTCATTAGGTCCTTTCCTAGATGCTACGATTTCTAGAACTATAGCTAGAAATACTGAAACTCCTAATGAAAACACTACTACACCTGTTAGTTCACCTGAGTCTAGAGCAAGCTATGATATTGAAGACGGTTATATAGAGATGACCGATGTATTTATTAAAGAATGTCAAAACACCCATGATAGGGGTGCTATTAAGAGTCTCCTTGAGAGGCGTACTATAAAACCCAAATTGTCCCCTAATGCTAAGTTTGTTGCATCTCCCATAAACATTAAAGATAAGGATTGTGATTTCTCTCTTGATCTATCTTACATAGCTATTGTTGAGAAAGAACCTTTTTGTGGGACTAAGAATGAAAGTGCGATAGCACATATGACTGAGCTTTCTACCATGAGTGGCTTATTTTCTTATGATATTAAGATGCGCACCTACTTTTTGCTAAAATTTTCCCTTTTTCACTAAAAGGAGAAGCTAAAACTTGGTTTAATAATTTACCTCCTGGATCTATTGATAGCCCTGATTGCTTGATTAGTACTTTCCTGCAGAAATATTTTCCTCCTAGTGCTATACATGCTATTTTCTAGGAACTTTTTGATTTTAAACAGGGAGAAATTAGATATTGCCTGAATCATGGGCAAGGTTTTGTGCTTTGATTCATGCATAGGCTGGATGTCCATTACCTAAGAATGAGCTTCTTGATATATTTTATAATGGACTAACTGAAGAATCTAGGACATACCTGGATAGTTGTGCTGATTGTGTTTTCAGGAATAGGACTCCCAAGGAAGCTGAGGAATCAATGGCTAAAATAAGCAAGAATTATGAAGACTGGACTCCTCCTGAACCAGCTATACCTGAAATAATTATACCTGAACCAGCTATATCTACACCTATACCATCATCTAAGAAATGGGGAGTTATTGAACTAAATGATGAAGTGATGAAGGAAGCTAAGAAATGTCGTAAGGAGAAGGGAATTAAAGCTGAAGATGTGAAGAATTTACCTCCTATAGAAGAATTATGTAAGCCAATTCCCCACTCATCCACTATTGAGGTACACTCTCTCCAACATTTTGATGAAGGTGATATCCCTTACTCTAAACCTCCTGATCAATGCTTAGAAGAATTTGATGTTTTTATAGTTAAGCAAGATAATTTTAATAAAAGGGTGCAAAATCATTTGATGGAAAACACTAGAGCTATTGTTGAGTTGAAGGATATTGTGGAAAGAACCTCTAATGATGTTAAAATGCTTGTTAAACATTTTCAAATGGTTCAAACTCAAATTGATCAGCTTATTAAAGTACAAAAAGACTTGCTAGTTAATGCTGCTAAAGAAAAACATGCTTATGAAATTAGAACTAGAAGTGGTGCTGCTACCCAGGATCCTCTATATCTCGAGGGGCATCCTAAAAGAATTGAGCAGGATTCTCAACGAGTTGAAAATAGTGGTACTACTCTTAAGAAAAGAAAAAAGAAACATAAAACTATTGTAGAACCCTCTGGACCTGCTAAAGATCCTAATAGTATATACGTCTCTGATGCTGAAACTGAAAGTGGTAATGAAGAAAATGATGCTCCTGATAAAGAAAAAGTTGAAGAAGAACCTGAAAGGCACAATAAGAATACTAAATACACTAAAGAAGATTTTGTTGCTAAGAAACATGGTAGTGAAAGAGAGCCTTGGGTCCAAAACCCTATGCCTTTCCCTGATAAGAAACACAAGTCAAAGGAAGATGAACACTATAATAAGTTTTGTGAGTGGATGAAACCTTTATTCTTGCAAATTCCTTTGACTGATGCTATTAAATTGCCTCCTTATTCAAATTATGTGAAGGATATTGTCTCGAATAAAAGGAAGATCCCTAATGAAGAAATCTCTACTTTGCTTGCTAATTATTCCTTTAATGCTAAGGTTCCAAAGAAACTTGGAGACCCAGGGATTCCAACCATTCCTTGCTCTATTAAAAATAGTTATGTTAGAACTGCTTTGTGTAATTTGGGAGCAGGAGTTAGTGTTATGCCTTTTTCTCTCTATAAGAGACTTCAACTGGAAAAACTAATACCAACTGATATATCTTTGCAAATGGCTGATAAATCTAGTACTATTCCTGTGGGTATATGTGAGGATGTACCTGTTCAAGTGGCTCATAATTGCTTGATATTAACTGATTTTGTTGTGCTTGAAATGCCTGAAGATGATAATATGTCTATTATTCTTGGAAGACTTTTTCTTAACACTGCAGGAGCTGTTATTAATTGTAATCAAGGAAATGTGACTTTTAATGTTAACGACAAGGATCATACTGTCTATTTCCCCAAGAAGATTGATAGAACTTATGGTCTGAATTCAATTGAATATGTTGAGGGCATTCAAGTTGGAGAAATATATTGTCCCATACCACGAGAAAAATATGAAACTATTATGATTGGGACCATTGCTATCAAGGTTGAGGTAACATAATCGTTAGTGGAATACAAAGTTTTGTTTCATATAAAATTGTTTTGGTAACAAGACCTGATCAACCTTGTTAACAAAGGGATTTTAATGAACAAAACAATGTTTTCACCATGATTATCTCTATTTACTTCCATTCTATCCGTTTTAGTTTTTGCTTTCGTTTAGTTTACTTTTTTGTTGTTAGTTGCTTGCTTGTTAGAGTGTCTTAGAACTTCTGAAGTTTTAGTTTTGTTTTGTCATTGCATCATTCCAAAAACATCTTTCTATCAGAAAATCATTCATCTATGCCTGAAAATTGCTCAAAAATAAAGTGTCTCAAAAAATTCCAGAAAATTCATATTAAATTTTGATGTGAAAAAAGGGACAGAGAAGTGCATGGAGAGTACCAGGGGGTCCCACCAGGTAGGCACACCACCTAGTGGCGCGGCCAGCCCAGGGGCGCGCCTGGCCATGGTGTGGGCCACCCCTGGCCCTCCACTCACTCTCTCACTTCCCACTTTCTTCTCTCTCCCGAGAAAACATCAGTTCTTTGCTCAAAATCGTGTTCTTGCTATTCTTGCCCATGAATTTTTGATCTCCTTGCTCAGCCCATCTTTGCTGCTAAAATTTGGAGCATTTGTTCTCCGGTATGTGACTCCTCCGCTTGTCCATGTAGATTTGTGTTTAGTGGTTTATATCTTGAGTATTTTTCTACTGTAGGTGACAGGTTATGAGAGCTTGTAAGCTTGTTCAATGCTTAGAGATATTGATTTTATGCATGTTTAGGCCTCTTACAAGTCCCTATGAGTAGCGCTTTTCATTATATATTCACTTTGCAATCACTTGTGTAATGGATGTTTAAATTTCAGAATATCAAAGATGAACAACCACACCTTTGGAGAAATATTTGAGAGGGACACACCTAGGAGGTCAAGGCCCTCAAGATCAACCTCTCAGTTTAGGCCTTCATACAATGGAGATCTCATTGCACCACGCTTTGGCAATGAAGGAGCTGAGGGGGATGCTCACCCATCTACTTTTCCTTGTTATACCTTTTTGCAAGCTGTAGGGATCCTCGATGATTTCTTATTACTGGTTCAGAGGGTCGGTTTAACCTCATACATGGAAGATGAGAGTGAGCAATATGTCGTGCTCACCAAAACTTTCGTTGAGAGTTTCGTTTTCACTAACACCCCCTATCAGTCAACTGTTTCTTTCAGAATTTATAATCAGCCTATTACCATGTCACTGGAAAGATTTTGTAGCATTATAGGTATAGGCATAACGGGGACCGTGAAGAAGATCCAAGGGCGACCCGCTGATTTGCTGGAGCTCTATCGAAGTGTGACAAATGACGATGACCGTGTAGGTCAGCGCGGGAAGATAAGAAACATCCAACTCCCAGCTCTTAGATACTTCGCTTATTATCTTGCTACTAGCATTCTTGGTAGGGAGAAAACGAGTAATATCTCCAATTATCATTTAGCCTTCCTAGCTGCTACACTTAATAATGATACTCGGTACAATCTTGGCTTTCTCATTGCTCGCCGCCTAGCTGCTAGGGGACCTATTTATGGGGGCATTATTTCTTCACGTATGGTTACTGCGTTAGACCTTTCTGTGGATCCTAATGATACTACATTGGCACCACAAAGGCTTGATCTTGCTACCATGAAAACACATCACTTCATCACTGCTGACTCTGATACGGACAGTTTAGTATACAGGATGTTGTTTACTGACGGGGATGAAATGGAGATTTCTTTGCCACAATCTACTTTGTTCAGTGTTCACAGGAGACCGTGGTCGCGTTCCAAGGAGGAGGTGGATGAGCAGCTCCGCTTGCTTGGTTTCCACAGGCAGCACCAGGAGGATGTGCCCTCCTACGATTACTCTGCGCACTACGGTGGGGCGTCCTCGAGCTCGCACCAGGACGAGGATACCTCCTCACCGTACTACGGAGGCGCTCCATCTTGGCCAGCTTGGGATTGATACCCACTTAGGCCAAAAGCCTAAGCTTTGGGGAGGTACACCGACATCACACGCATCTCCATATCATGTTTCATCGGTACTTTGTATATCCATGTTTTGTTCCCTTTTTAGTTTTCGTTCTTTCTTTACTTTTGCTTTCTAAAACACAAAAAGACCAAAAATATTTCCGTTGTTTCTCTTTGTTTGCTTCTTTTTGCCTTGGGTTGCTTTTTCCTTTTGGTTTTGTCTTAATTATTCGAAAACCCAAAAAGATTTTGCTTTGCTTGTTTTTTCTTTTTGTTCTTGTCTTTGAAAATTAAAAACACCAAAAATATTTGTTGTTCTTCTTTGGTTTGTGAAGTTTGTTGCAGGGTTCAGCAGTCCTCAATTTGGTTTCATATTATTATTCAAGCCACACAAGTAAAGGGAAATAATGAGGATTAATGACAACTTGAGGTGTGGTAAGAAGCTGATAACAAACTCTTTTTGTTTTCATTTTTGTACATATACTCATCATTATGGGCTAATACATCCATAACGTATCTATAATTTTTGATGGTTTTATGCTAATAATATGCTTTTGACACTCCTTTTTGTATAAATTTTATGATTTATTTGGACTAACTTACTAATAGTTGCAAAAGTGCACAACGTCATTGTTTTACACTTTGATGTGTACGAATTACGAAGAATACAAGTGGAAACCTTGCTGGAGTCAAATTGGCATTTTTCCAGAAATCTGTCTCAGAACTCTTTTTGAAGATGGTCACCTTTCAGGTCGAAGACAGCGTCAAATGGAAAACTCTTCAACTACAAAGTTGTTGGCAATTTCGTGACAAACGTTCTGGACATAAAATTTAGCTGATTCCGAGTCCAGACGGGCCTTTTAGGCCTGATTTTCTGCAGCCCAAGATGGGGTGACGGGAATCCACCATACCTACCTATTAGCATTTGCTATTTCAAGTATATACATGCTTTTATCTACCTTTCGAATTAAACTTATTATGTGAAATTAGTGATTAAAGCTCTCACGAATTTGATGATACACTTTATTTTCTTGCACTTAATAAACTTGAACCATCGTGTCCATCTTTGTTGCGTATATGCTTGCGCTTTATAAGTTGAAGTGAGCAGAACCATGTATCATGGGGAACACTTTCAACATTGCACTTATATTCCGGATATATCATGATTCTTTTGCTTATGGATCCTGGTGGTGTGAAATAAAAGGGAAGCTTGTAAGATCATAGAGTTTGTATGTGTGTTAGAGAAATGCCTGGGCCGCTAGCCTAAGCCATGCCTAATCATGGTGGAAACTTGCAGCATAACCATAATGAGCACTCTATGAAACATCCTCAATAAAAACCTATGCAAATAGCAAATAAAAAGATCGCTGAGATGCTCATTGTCTGCTTGTCTTATCATTTTGATTATGGGATAGCTCCTATATCATGTGCAAGGGGTACCCCGTTGGCGGTTATCTATGATACATATGTACTTACAATGACAAGAGCTTACTTGTGACTGGAGTTGAGTAGCATGAGGTTCGGTACTCGTAAGTAAGGGGCATGAGATTTCAACTTATAACTTGTCAACAATATCCTCTTAGTTGTGTCACTTTAACCTTAATTACCTAAAGATGCTTATGATAGGGGCAATGAGAGCTGAAAGCTAATAAGTACCATAATTTTTGGAAGCTCTTTATGAGACTTGAATCCCTACTTCCTTCTATGAAGGCTTTTCGTCCACTTTTATATTAAGTATCGACCTTCTATCTTTATGCACCAATTAAGAGAGCATAGTTGTCATTCTTAGTTCTATGTGCATTGTCCCAAGACTTTTTGATTGATGCATAACTTTGATATTGCTTGTTCCTAAACTATTTGTATCTACTCACCCTTATGAACTTTGAAGGTGTCCTATGCATTTATGTTTTGCTACTCTATGAGGGACAAACTGAATACAATTCTCATTATGCTTTCTTTATATGAAACAAACAAATGTCTTGCAAAGCATTGTTATTCATGAATCTTTTGTTTGTGCCTTTTCATGTTACAACATAATTGCTATGTCTTATTGTTAGAACTATATCTTTCATGATTCATGTTTAGAGTACCTTAATCCTAGCTATCAATACTTTTGCAATAATGATGATCAAGATTATGTTGTTTGCATGTCACCTCAAAAATTATATTGTTTTGATCGTTTACCTACTTGAGGACGAGCAGGAACTAAGCTTGGGGATGTTGATACGTCCATAACATATCTATAATTTTTGATGGTTTTATGCTAATAATATGCTTTTGACACTTCTTTTTATATAAAGTTTATAATTTATTTGGACTAACCTACTAATAGTTGCAAAAGTGCACAATGTTCTTGTTTTACACTTTGATGTGTAGGAATTACGAAGAATACAAGTGGAAACCTTGTTGGAGTCAAATTGGGATTTTTCCAAAATCTGTCTCAGAACTCTTTTTGAAGATGGCCATGTTTCGGGTCGAAGATGGCGTCAAACGGAAAACTCTTCAACTACAAAGTTGTTAGAAATTTCGCGACAAACGTTATGGACATAAAATTTAGCTCATTCCGAGTCCGGACGGGCCTTTTAAGCCCGATTTACTGCAGCCCAAGATGGGGTGACGAGAATCCGAGAAGCTATATAAAGGAAGGAAACCTAATTCGCCCAGGACATCTGCACCCACGAATTTGCAGCCACCAAAGCCACGTTTTTGCCTCCCCATGGATCCCATCTCCATGGGGGAGGGCTTCCAAGAAGCCATGAAGGAAGGGGGCTAAGGGGCGGTGCTCCCCCATGATACCGGCAGCGGGGAAGGAGTCCCCCGCGCCACCGTCGGTGTTGTCGCCGCCCTCTTCACCATCTTCACCGCCATATCCATCACCTAATCCTCCTAGTATGCAGTGGTTCATCCTCCCACACACTTCTGTACCGTCGTATGTAAACATGGTGTTTGATGCTATAAGTTATAATCATATAATCTATGTCATGTTTGCGTAGTTTCTTTGTTCTTAGATTGAATGGTTGAACGTCTTTGGTTCATTAGAGTTATATGTTGATATGGTACAGTCCTTTGGTGTCCATTATATTTGTGCGCGCATGAATTAAACATCATAGGGTTTGTAGTATGTGTAACAGGAAGGTGGGAAGTTCTGCCAGAGTGACAGAAACCTGAGGACGCGAACCGGAACGTTGCACGTATAGGAGTAAGAGGACCATTAAACTTAAGGCTATGGTTGGGGAAACCTTAATGCATTGATTAGTACTTACGGATATTTGCTAATGATCCAATCATATAGTACATGTAATTCCAAGTAGTGAAGCGCATGTATATTTAGCCTCTCCCACATAGAAAACTGCATCGAAGACAATGAACCCGATCTATTCGCTATTTAAACTTGGACAAAGCCACCACAATTACCACCACTATTTCACACTCATAGTTCTGTTAGTTTAGTGTATTTTATTGCTACAGCAACTAGCTTTACTTTCTTGTTATTTACTATTATGCAAAGCTATCTCTATTACTCGTATTGTTGCTCTAGTTTTATTTCCTAGATAATGCAAACGTTTAGTGTGCGAAGAGTTGTATCAGTGGTTGATAGAACTTGAGAGAATATTTATCCTACCTTTAGCTCCTCGTTGGGTTTGACACTCTTACTTATCGAAAAGGCTACACACGATCCGCTATACTTGTGGGTTATCATGGGCATGCTTAGTCTGTTCATGTAGTTATTTATGGATGCTTAGTAGTTCTTGATTTCTTGTGATTAGCTCTAGCTCGCTAATAATTTGTAGCATGCCATATGAATGTTTGCTTGCATTGCTCTATTTATAACTTAGTATGACACTGTGGTATCCTCCTCTGAGTGTTTCACTTGAATTGACTTGGCACATGCTCATGCATGCATATGACTGAAACAATAATCAGTTAAGTCTCGATGAATTATTTTGCCTCAGGGGTCATGAATCACTTTCATACCATGATTAGTCCCGTTTTGTTGCAAGCATGATTATGATAGGTATTGCTCTCTCGTTTGTCGCTCCCTTACTACTGCTAGCCTTCACCTGCACTGAGTATAAGCTTTACTCGTGTTTCCAACTCCCTAAAACCAATATTGTCAAAAGTGTCCACCATACCTACCTATTAGCATCATTTGCTATTCCGTGCATGCTTAGTATGCCTTGTTTTCTTCCGAATAAAATGTTTGCTTGTTATGAGAAAGTTAGTTAGTAAAGCTCTCATGAACTTGACGGCACACTTTACTTTCTTGCACTTAATAATCTTGAACCATTGCATCCATCTTTGTTGCGTATATGCTTGCGCTTTATAAGTTGAAGTTAGCAGAACCATGTATCATGGGGAACGCTTTCAACATTGCACTGGTACTTTGTACCTCGTTGATATCATGATTCTTTTGCTTATGGATCTCGGCGGTGTGAAATAAAAGGGGAACTTGTAAGATCATGGAGTTTGTATATGTGTTAGAGAAACACCTGGGCCGCTAGCCTAAGCCATGCCTAATCATGGTGGAAACTTGCAGCATAACCATAATGAGCATTCTATGAAGCATCCTCAATAAAAACCTATGCAAATAGCAAATAAAAAGATCGCTGAGATGCTCATTGTCTGCTTGCCTTGTCATTTTGATTATGGGATAGCTCATGTATCATGTGCAAGGGGTACCCCGTTGGCGGTTCTCTATGATACATATGTACTTACAATGACAAGAGCTTACTTGTGACTAAAGTTGAGTAGCATGAGGTTCGGTACTCGTAAGTAAGGGGCATGAGATTTTAACTTATAACTTGTCAAGCATATCCTCTTAGTTGTGTCACTTTAACCTTAACCATTTAAAGATGCTTATGATAGGGGGAATGAGAGCTCAAAGCTAATGAGTACCATACTTTCAGCATTTGGAAGCGCTTCAAACTTTTCAAAGCCCTTTTTCATTTTGTTGTTGAGTCACCACCTATTCTATGAGCACTTTCTTGACAGCATAGTTGTCATTCTTAGTATAATGTGCTTGTCTCAAAACTAGATTAATTGTGTTATGACTTTGATGCTTGTATCTTTGATATCTTTACTTCTAGTGTTCACTTGAACTTCAGAGGTGCCTTGGCATTTATGTTTGCTCTACAATCAAAGGCAAGCGAGATACCACTCTATCATACCTTTTTATGAGCATTGCAATGTTGCTTATGTTTATGTTTCATGCTACTTATTATTTTTGAGTTGGAATCTCTTCATAGCTTGCAATGACTATTAAGTAAACTCAGTTGCATACTCTTTATTATGAATTGCCTGAGTAGTTGACCTTATGCTGAGAATATATACATCTTATGAAGCAAATGTGTTCGTGAAAGTTTCTTTTATCACACTCAGTTTTCAACTAAATTGCTTGAGGACAAGCAATAAGCTAAGCTTGGGGGGAGTTGATACGTCCAAAACGTATCTACTTTCCCGAACACTTTTGCTATTGTTTTTCCTCTAAACTTGTGTGATTTGGATACAACTAACACGGACTGACGCTGTTTTCAGCAGAATTACCTTGGTGTCTAGTTTTTGTGTAGAAAATCAACTATCAGGAAAAATCCCGGGAAATATGCCAAAAATCCTATTTCACCAGAAGACTCACGGAGCCAGAAGACGAGACGGAGTAGGTCCACGAGGGGCCCACACCACCTGGCCGCACGGGCCAGGCCAGGTTGCGCCTGGGGGATGGTGTGGCCGCCTCGGCTGCCCCCTCGGCCTCCCTCTTCGCCTATAAGTCGCCTCTTGACCTAAAAGCCAAGGGGGTTCGACATTTTTCTAGAAAGAGTTCCGCTGCGCCGCCACCACCAGATTCCGCGATTCGGAACCAGAAACTCCGTTCTGGCACCCTGCTAGGACGGGGAATTGGAGGAGATCATCGCCATCATCATCACCATCGCTTCTCCATCGACCATCCATGTTTCCCCCATATATGAGTGAGTAATCCCCCGTTGTAGGCTATGGGGATGGTAGGGATTGGATGATTGACACATTGCAAATGTATCTATAATTTTTTATGTTCCATGCTTGGTTTTATCTACTTTCTTAGGTTCTGTCCACACTTTGGAGTACTTTTCATATGATTTCTTGGACTAACCTATTAACAAGAGCCACAGTGCCAGTTGCCTGTTTTCTGCTGTTTTTGGTTCCAGGAAAGTCAGAAAATGAATATTCTCGGAATTGGACGGGACATAAGCCAAAGTTCCTATTTTCTTGGAAGACTCATGGAGCCAGAAGGAGAGTCGGAGAGGGGCCACCCCAGGTGCGGGCCAGCCCAGGCCGCGCCAAGGCATGGTGTGGGCCCCCTGGCCGGCCATCGACCTTGCCTCCTTCGCCTATAAGAGCTTCTCGATACCAAAACCCTAGATAGTCAATCAGAAATCCACGAAAAGTTCCACAGCACCGCCGCCACCGAAGGGGAGATTCGGGGGACAGAAAGTCTCTGTTCCGGCACCCTGCCGGGACGGGGAAGTGCCCCCGGAGCCATCTCCATCGATCTCCACCACCATCTCCATCACCATTGCTGATTCCCATGATGATGAGGGAGTAGTTCTTCCTCGAGGCTAAGGGTTCTACCGGTAGCTATGTGTTCATCTCTCTCTCTATGCATGATCTTATTGAGATCATGAGCTTGTAATCTATAGATCTACCTTGCTACTCAAGTGCTTTAATAGATCTCTGCTCTCCCCATGTGTGTGAAGTTGACAGTGTGCACACCATGGTGGCACTTAGGCTAGAGATTACAAATACTTGTTATGAGTTATATTTGGAGTTGGATGTTTCTATGAAATTATGGTGTTTGTTGGAACCATCTAGTACTCAAGGTGACAGTGTGGGGTTTTCTAGATGGGAAAGATGAACTTTGAGGTGTGTTGTTATATCCCTACCATGGATTAGAGTGTTCAACCGGAGAGTAGTTAAGAGTAGTATCATAAAGAGAAGATATTTATATCAGAGTGTTCACTAGTGAAAGTATGATCCCTAGGCCTTGTTTCTAAGCATTGAAACACCGTTTGCTACTAGATCTATTACATGTTTTCTTGCTTCCATCTTTATTTGAGGTTGCCTTTAGTCTTTTTCCACGCCATCAAGCTATTTTATATCACCATTACCACTTATAATTATCTATACCACTTGTATTTCACTATCTCTTCACCGAACTAGTGAACCTATACACCTGACAAGTGTATTGGGTGTGTTGGGGACACAAGAGACTTCTTGTATCTTGATTGCAGGGTTGCTTGAGAGGGAATACCTTTGACCACTTCATCCCGGAGTTCGATAAACCTTGGGTGATCCACTTAAGGGAAAACTTGCTGCTGTTCTACAAACCTCTGCACTTGGAGGCCCAACAACTGTCTACAAGAATAGAAGTGCGTAGACATCAAGCTATTTTCTTGCGCTGTTGCCAGGGAGGTGAGGTAAAAGGTATTCACACCGGAGGATTAAAGAAGAAGAACCTCCCACGGCAAACGCCTATTTTATGGCGCCATTGCCGGGGAGGTAAGGTAAAAGGTACTCACATCCTCCGGTGTGAGTGCTCGAAGTTATTTCCTTTAGATTCTGCAATTTTGTCTTTTTGTTTCTTGTTTTCACTAGTTAGGCTTAATGGAAAACAACAACAAAATTAGAGAGCTTTATAGTATTTATCTTGAGTTAGGACATGAAGTGTTCGAAGAGAAAATTTAAAAACCTATGGAACTTTATTTCCATGCTAATAGCAATGTTGTTAGTATGAATTCATTGGACACCATTATTTCTAATGCTATGGAAAAGTCTAAGCTTGGGGAAGCTAGTTTTTATGAAAATGATCTTTTTAGTTCCCCGGCTTTGGAAGATAGCTATTCTATTGCTTATGATGATACCAAACCTCCAATATATGATGATTACAATGATGAATATGATATTTTCAGTCCACCTACTATTGAGGAGAAAATTAATTATGATTACAATATGCCTCCTATATTTGATGATTATGGTGATGAGAATAATAATGATAGCTATTTTGTTGAATTTGCTCCCACTAGAATTAATAAGAATGATTATATTTATGTGGAAAGTATTAATTCTTTTATGCATGTGGCTCATGATAAGAATGTTTTATGTGATAGTTATATTGTTAATTTTATTCATGAGGCTACTGAAAGTTATTATGAGAGAGGGAAACATGGTTTTATGTATCTCAACAATATTAAGTTTCCCCTCTTTATGTTGAAAGTCTTGAAGTTGCACTTGTTTTGCTTTTCTATGCTTGTTGCTTTGTGCTTTCATGACTTGTTTCTTTACAAGATTCCTATGCATAGGAAGTGGGTTAGACTTAAATGTGCTTTGAATTTGCTTCTTGATGCTCTCTTTTACTTAAATTCATATTTATTATGTGAGCATCTTTTCAAACTATCATGCCTAACTTAAAGGCGTTAAAGAAAACTACTTATTCAGAGATAACCCAAAAGTTTTAGATGAGTCTTGGAAGTTATTGCTTCAGTAATAACCGCTCCTTATCCCTTTTATTTACTTTTTGTGCCAAGAGTAACCTTTAATGAGAGAGAAGTAATGATTGGGAAAGTTGTTGTCCCGAAACAGATTTCTGTGCTTCACCGTAAAAATTCGTGTAAAATCTCTGTATGTCCTTTTGAGGCGTGAAGTTTTGTGCTTCTGCCCCAGGTTGTTATCTAACTTTTGTTAGTTCAACACTTTTTGATTTGAGCAACAGAAGGTCTTCGAAAAAATCCGTCTTTACCTGCTGGTCTGTTTTGATAGTTTTCTGCCATTATTTGCATTTGCTTCTTGTTGGTTCCTTTTTGAGTTCTTTTGGGGAATTGAGCTTTTTGAGGGAAGTGCTACAGTAGCTTGTGTTCTAATGGAAGTTTTATTGGTGTTAGAACTGAACCTAACGACTTATTATCTTGAGTGCACTAATGTTGCTAATAAAGATTGTGTGAAGTTTTGTATGAAGGAAAAATTTCAGGTGTATGGAAGGAATGAGTAATGAGATAAAGGATGGACTAAAGCTCAAGCTTGGGGATGCCACGCGTGTCACCCCAAGAAATATCCAATAAGTACAAGCGTCAAAGCTTGGGGATGCCCAAGGCATCCCCTTCTTTATCAATAAAAATTCCAGGTTTCTTCCAAACGCTTCATTTTTATTGTTTCATGCATAGTTGTGTTGTTCTGGGAGCGTCTTCTTTTTCGTTTTAATTTTGGTTTTTCGTTTGCTTTGGTTTGCTTAGTTTACTGAATAAATTGGTTGGACCCCCTCTTTCATACATTGGTTTGCAAATAGTTTGGTTTGGTTTGGAAAAGAGTAGGAAAGTTCATACTTATGTGGTAAAAAGAGCTCGTTTTTGACTGTGACCTTTGCTTGTCATGCCATGCTTGATATTGTTTTGGCTTTATGCTTAGTTTTCTTTGTTGTAGCATGATTTTTTATAAACAATTGAGATTGGTTAATGTGCCTTGGATGAATCATGAGTTGTTTTAGCATATTAAAGCATAGTATAGTGGTATTCTCCTTTGATGCTTTATTTGGGTTGACTTGGCGCATTCTCACACCATGTTATGACTATCTAAAGTCACCATAGCCTTTATGATCCTTTAGTTTTCAACTTGTAGTATCACTTTATGCTTTGATCAATGATGTTTTGTCGCTCTGCATGATTATGGCCATTATTGCTCTCTTAGTTTGTCGCTCCCAGTCTTTTGCTAGCCTCCACAACCAAGTATGAGTTCCACTCATGCATCCAACTCCCTAAACCAAGTTATTCCAAAGAGTCAACCATACCTAACTACTAGATTATGCTATTCCAAGTATATTCATGCTTCTGTTTACCTTCCAAATTAAACTTGTTATGAGAAAACTAGTGATTAAAGCTCTCACGAACTTGATGGCACACTTTATTTTTCTTGCCCTTAATAAACTTGAACCATTGTGTCATCTATGTTGTATATGCTTGCACTTATTTGTTGGGAATTAGCAGAACCATGCTTTCATGGGGAATGTTTTCAACATTGCACTTGGTACTTGTACCTAGTTGATATCATGCTCTTTTGTCTATGGATGTCGTCGGTGTGAAATGAAAGGGGAGCTTGTAAGTCCATGGAGTTATGTATATGTGTTAGAGAAACGCATGGGCCGCTGGTCTAATCCATGCTGACATGGTGGAAACCTGCAGCGTAACCATAATGAGTTGTCTATGAAGCATTCTTCTTATAAAAAAGTCAGATATTGAGAAAAAAAAGAGAAAAGGAGAAAAAAAGAGATATGAAAAGAGGAAAGAGAGAAAAAAGCACCATATTCCCATGGTAAATAAGAAGATTGCTGAGATGCTCGTTGGCTGCTTGCCTTGTCATTTTGATATGGGGATTCTTCCGTATCATCGGGCAAGGGGTACCCCGTTGGTAGTTCTCTATGATACACATGTACTTACAATGACAAGAACTTACCGGTGACTAAACTTGAGTAGCATGAGGAGCGGCCCTCGTATACAAGGGACATGAGATTTCTAACTTATACTTCGTCAAGCATGTACACCATAGTTTGTTCACTTTAACCTTAATCACTTCAAGATGCTTATGATAGGGGCAATGAGAGCTGAAAGCTATAAGTACCATAATTTTTGGAAGCTCTTTATGAGACTTGAATCCCTGATTCCTTCTATGAAGGCCTTTCTTCCACCATTATATTGAGTCTCCATCTTCTACCTTATGCACCTACTTTGAGAGCATAGTGGCCATTCTTAGTTCTATGTGCATTGTCCCAAGACTAGTTGATTGATGCATAACTTGATATTGCTTGTTTTAAACTATTTGTATCTAGTCACTCTTATGAACTTTGAAGGTGTCCTATGCATCTATATTTGCTACTCTATGAGGGACAAGCTGAATGTTATTATGCTATGTTTTGTTTATGTGAAACAAACAAACGTCTTGCAAAGCATTGTTATTCCTGAATCTTTTGTTTGTGCCTTTTCATGTTGCATCATAGTTTCTTTGTCTTATTGCTAGAACTTTGTCTTTAATGTTATGATTGAAGTACTATGATCCTAGCTTTGAATGTTTTGCAAATACTTTAATCAAGTCTTTGATGGTGCATGTCACCTCAAAAATTATTCTTTCTTTTTATCACTTACCTACTCGAGGACGAACAGGAGTTAAGCTTGGGGATGTTGATACATTGCAAATGTATGTATAATTTTTGATGTTCCATGCTTGGTTTTATCTACTTTCTTATGTTTTGTCCACACTTTGGAGTACTTTTCATATGCTTTCTTGGACTAACCTATTAACAAGAGCCACAGTGCCAGTTGCCTATTTTCTGCTGTTTTTGGTTCCACGAAAGTCAGAAAATTAATATTCTCGGAATTGGACGGGACAAAAGCCAAAGTTCCTATTTTCCTGGAAGACTCACGGAGTCAGAAGGAGAGTCAGAGAGGGGCCACAGGGTGGCCACAGCCCCCTAGGCGCGGGCCAGCCCAGGCCGCGCCAGGGCATGGTGTGGCCCCCCTGGACGGCCATCGACCTTGCCTCCTTCGCCTATAAGAGCCTCCCAATACCAAAACCCTAGATAGTCAATCAAAAATCCACGAAAAGTTCCACAGCGCCGCCGCCATCGAAGGGGAGATTCGGGGGACAGAAAGTCTCTGTTCCGGCACCCTGCCGGGACGGGGAAGTGCCCCGGAGCCATCTCCATCGATCTCCACCACCATATCCATCACCATTGCTGATTCCCATGATGATGAGGGAGTAGTTCTTCCTCGAGGCTAAGGGTTCTACCGGTAGCTATGTGTTCATCTCTCTCTATGCATGATCTTATTGAGATCATGAGCTTGTAATCTATAGATCTACCTTGCTACTCAAGTGCTTTAATAGATCTCTGCTCTCCCCATGTGTGTGAAGTTGACAGTGTGCACACCATGGTGGCATTTAGGCTAGAGATTACAAATACTTGTTATGAGTTATATTTGGAGTTGGATGTTTTTATGAAATTATGGTGTTTGTTGGAACCATCTAGTACTCAAGGTGACATTGTGGGGTTTTCTAGATGGGAAAGATGAACTTTGAGGTGTGCTGTTATAGCCCTACCATGCATTAGAGTGTTCAACCAGAGAGTAGTTAAGAGTAGTATCATAAAGACAAGATATTTATATGAGAGTGTTCACTAGTGAAAGTATGATCCCTAGGCCTTGTTTCTAAGCATTGAAACACCATTTGCTACTAGATATGTTACATGTTTGCTTGCTTCCATCTTTATTTGAGTTTGCCTTTAGTCTTTTCCACGTCATCAAGCTATTTTATATCACCATTACCACTTATAATTATCTATACCACTTGTATTTCACTATCTCTTCGCCGAACTAGTGCACCTATACACCTGACAAGTGTATTGGGTGTGTTGGGGACACAAGAGACTTCTTGTATCTTGGTTGCAGGGTTGCTTGAGAGGGGATACCTTTGACCACTTCCTCTCTGAGTTCGATAAACCTTGGGTGATCCACTTAAGGGAAAACTTGCTGTTGTTCTACAAACCTCTGCACTTGGAGGCCCAACAACTGTCTACAATAATATAAGTGCGTAGACATCAATGATATCGTTCATGTAATGGCATCAGATTGTTAGGGCATGGTGCCTAGTATCTATTATTAGTGCCTTTTGACTTTGTTGTAACTTTTTATGCTTAATGCTTGTCACTAGGGCCCGAGTGCCATGATTTCAGATCTGAACATGTTATTGATTCATTATGATAGTATTGTTTATGGTCTTACCTGAAAGTTGTATACACACGTTATTGTCCGGAACCAAAGTCCCTGAAGTGACAGCAATCGGGATAACCGGAGGAAATGGCTTTGATGTGAGGATCACATGTGTTCATGCAGTGTTAATGCTGTGCTCCGATGCTCTATTAAAAGGAGCACCTTAATTGCAAGTAGTTCTCTTGAGGCCCCACTGCAAACGGGCTGGCGGGACAAAAGATGTTATGCAAGTTCTCATTGCGAGCACGTATGACTATAAATGGAACACATGCCTATGATTATTTAGTACTTGGATGCTTTATCTTATTTATCTGTAAATGCCCTATGTTCTGATTGCTATATGAATTGTCTTGTCCATGCAACACCCGTCCATCCATCCCTATGCCTATCGCGCTTTAATCCTACTATTTACTGAAATTGTTACTATTGTCTTTACTTTTACTACTGCTATTACTTTACTATTGATACTACAAAACCGTTGCTACTGATAAAATGCTGTGAGCAAGATTGTTTCCAGGTGCAGCTAAATTGACAACTCAGTTGTTAAGGCTTATAAATATTCTTTGGCTCCCCTTGTGTCGAATCAATAAATTGGGTTTCACTTCCCTCGAAAATATTGCGATACACCCCCTATACTTGTGGGTCATCAGGGCATCATATGACCCAGAAACAGGCGAGATTGTCGCAGCCAAAGAAGTTGCTGGACCCAAAGATGATCTTATTAAAGTGATAAAATAGGTTGAAGAGGGAAAGTTTGTTCCCGATAGAGAGAACGATGAGCTGACAAAGGCTCTCGGGAATCCTGAAAAGGCTGGATGAACAAGAGGGTTCGGACCTTCTTGTCCATGGGCTATCGGGTTTCCTGAGGACCTTGACACGTACAGAAGCCGATCGAGAAAAACAAAGCGGCAAAAAGAGGAGGATGAGAAGCGGTCCGCGAGGTTTGAAGCCATGCTGCAAGAGCATCGACAGGAGCTTAATGAACTTAAAGGACTCCGACAGCAAGATCTTGCACCAGACACTACGGTCAGCCCATCGCAATGGAAAAGAAGCGTGGCTTCCATGGAGGGCCACGGTAATGATGCAACGATGGATGTGTACCCGGTGGATGCAATTAAGGAGAAGACTAGTTGTGAGCTGCATGGTGAACTGAAGAACATATCAGGTGGCGGTCGGCTTTGCTTTACCTTGTGCACCGAGAGCGACCTACCATTGCAATCCGATTCCAGCTGGCTATGCTCGTGTCGGTGTGGATGAAGTTCAATCGCTGTGTTAGTCACTACTACTTGACTTCCCTGGAGGTGAAGGGGAGACGACACTGGGAGAAGTCACGAGTGTCTTCATTCTTTGGAAAAAGGAATACATCAAGTTTCCAAGCTTGGCACCAAGGCCACCTTCTCCAGCGAGAAACAATCCATCACCTCCAAGGCCACCGTCTCCTCCCAGTAAAAGTCCACCACCTCCAAGTACAATCCATGACCTTAACACGAGTCCATCTCAATCTACACAGCCGCCTCCACCCACTAAGGGCCAAAAGCGGAAGAATAGCACCACTCCGTCGAGCGATAACCGACGCCCAAAGCGACAGTTGTCACCCCTTCCAAGAGTACTGCCGGTTCCTCCCAAGAGGGCCTACGACCTGACCGATGAGGAGACCGATGTGGTCGTACGGGCTGAAGTGGATGCTCATTTTAAAAAGAAACAACCTGAGCCAGAGGTCCAAATAAAACTGGAAACCAAGGAGCACTTTAGGAAATTACTGACGCAGCCATCCCAAGCTCAGTTAAATGCGCCAGATGACTATACACGATGTCTTCAGAAGACACTAAAACAGAAGAGATCAAGTGGCTGAGGAAGCATCACAAAAGAGGTTCCGCAGCAGGGGGAACAAGCAAAACAATCGAGTGGTAGCAGAAGCACCAGAATGGACGTTCCCCAACTAAGGAAACAAGCAAAACAATCGAGTGGTAGCCGAAGAACCAAAGGAGACGCTCCCCAGCTAGGGAAACAAGCAAATCAATCGCTCCCCCCGCTCCAGGTGCACATACCCGAACCTCAACTATATGGGGGAGAACCTATGGATCCGGAAACGGCTAAGATATTGGCCGAGCAATGTAATGTGTCTATTCATGACATTATTCACGGCGCTCATATTCCCAAGGCTGAGGTAGCACCCAAATTTGTTCACGGGGAGCCTCTGGTCAGTTCTGAGAGGCTTCAGGATATGCCAACAAAAATGTGACGATTGCATGAATGGTACATGAAAGTATTAAAAGAAGAGCGATAGTGGCTCATAGTGAAAGTTCGAAAAGAGCATTACTTCGCTGAAGACGAGGTCCCTATTGAATTTATAGAATTATTTCAGTTATTCAATCTAAAGGAACTCGACAAACCTATCCTCAGTTGTTATTGTATGTAAGTGATTACTTTATTTATGTAATTAAGTCTCTATCTCAGCTTGTTCAATTTATTGTCGGTAAGTATACTCACTATATTCTTTTGTACGCTATATATAATGATGCAGATTGAAGATTCTCGAATGTAAAAGAAAGGTTATCAACGGATTTGGATTCATTGACCCACATCGAGTTAATGGAGCTGTCTAAAGGATAAGCCACTAGAGACCGAGCAAAACTTGCTCCGGTTTCTCACGAACCAGCATTTCTGCAATGAAATACTATTTCCTTACCATGAAGGCAAGTGAGTTCTTGTATACATTAACTTTTGCTTACTCGATGTTCAGTGTAAATGAAGACTACCGTATGTAAACCTTGCGTAGGTACCACTGGATTCTTGTAAGCATTTCAGTTGACTTGGGAAGAGTTCACATCATGGACTCACTAAACAAATACATTGAAGACTACCGTAGCATTATCGATATGCTCTAGAGGTAATTTCAACCATTAGCGTACTATATTGGTTTCTTTCGTTCATTTTCTGGGATATCAAGTAGATATTAACTCATACAGACATTTTCTTTGTCAGGTAGGGTTTGGACACGGTTCAAGAACAAGGAGGAGCTATTTTTTAAATCGGTCTCGGTAAGTAGTACGAGCTAAGTCCGCGCATCTATTTAATTCTACTTTATGTGCATTTATCATGCTAGAGTTATTATTTGATTGAATTTTATTCTTATAAAGTGCGCGAGGCAGCCACGGGGGACTAATCTATGTGGATTCTACGTGTGTGAGTTTATTCGCATCACTACTGAGAAGTCCTTGCAAACTGTTCGAGTAAGTAAACAATATATTCACCATTTATTTTTATTACAAAAAGTTGTGTTGAGTCTAATTCATACGATCTCCTTCTTTATAGTTGGACATGATGCGGGACAAGCTCGTACCAAAGGACCGCCTACTAGCAATCCAAGAGGAATTTGCTGGATTTTTTGTCGACGAGGTCATAGACCCATACGGAGAATACTCTCTAGATAGACCCTAAAGCATCCACGTAATGATATCCATGTAATCAAATAGACAGGCTATGTACCCGGTTGGGACTCCATGTAATGATCGACCTTCCATGCATATATGCTTGTAAGAGAAATTATATTATATATATGCATCAATGTGTACAAGTACTATGTAGTAGCGTTCTATATGTATACAAAACTTGTTTCTAATGGAAACACATAATGAAAAATAATTGAACACAAAACACAAAATGAAAAGAAAAACACAAAACCCTAAAACCACATCTCCTGCCGCGGCAACCAAATGGCCCAAAACGCTGCCGCGGCAGGGAACCTTTAGTCCCGATTCGTGTTACGAACCGGGACTAAATGTCCTCCAGCCTAGCGCGGCTCGCGGGGCCACGTGGTGGACCTCTAGTCCCGGTTCGTAACAGAACCGGGACTAAAGGCCGGACCTTTAGTCCCGCTTTGGTAGTCCCGCTTTGGAATCCGGGACTAAAGGTCCTTACGAACCGGGGCTAATAGCCTGGTTTCTACTAGTGAATATTCCTAAGGCTAATGTTTTTCGCTTCGAAAACCATTGGACTAAAGTACCAGGGTTTTTAGACAAAGTTAAACCTACCTAGGAAGTTCAATGTTAGTGCTAAATGCCTCTCAACGGTGTACAGCCAGGTGGGCACGTCTCGGTGATGAAAACACCTCCTTTTTTCACTCAATGGCCACAATTCGATACCGAAAAAATCTGATTGCAACTCTGAACCGAGATGATGGTTCACAAGTCTCGGATCACCATGAAAAAGCTGGGCTCCTTCGGGAATATTTTCGCCAGAGACTGGGTATCTCTATTCCCATCAATTCTGAATTTGATTTTGCACAATACTTCTCACATTTTGAAGGTTTAAGTAGTTTGTCAGCTCCTTTTTCTCATGAAGAAATTGACAATGTGGTGGCACATATGCCTAGTGACAAGTCACCCGGACCTCACGGGTTTTCAGGGTTATTTTTGAAAGTTTGTTGGCCAGTTGTCAAATATGATTTTTATTGGCTTTGCCAAGAGTTTTGGGAGGGCAAGGTAAATCTGCAAAGCGTAAACAATTCCTTTATCACCTTAATCCCTAAAACTCTATCTCCTAAAGGGCCCAATGATTACCAACCCATTTCTTTTCTGAATATTTGTATGAAACTTCTGACCAAACTCATGGCTGATAGGCTTCAACTCAAAATTCTCGAAATGGTTCATGTTAATCAGTATGGCTTCTTGAAATTTAGATATATACAAGATTGTGTGGGCTGGGCCTATGAATACATCCATCAATGTAAGCAAGCAGGCTCTGACACTGTTATTCTTAAGCTCGATTTTGCCAAAGCTTTTGACACCATAGAACATGAGACTATAATGAAGATCTTTGAGTGTCTTGGCTTTGATCCCACGTGGCTGAATTGGATGGATACGCTCATGTCTACTGGCACCTCTGCTGTTTTGCTCAATGGAGTTCCAGGCAAAAAAAATCCTTGTCGTCGCGGTGTTCGTCAGGGTGATCCTTTTCCACCACTACTTTTTGTGAGTGTTGCAGAACTACTACAAATTATGGTGAATCACATATTTCAAGCTGGGATACTCACTGCTCCTTTAAATATTCCAAACTCTGATTTCCATGTAGTGCAGTATGCAGACGATACATTGTTGATTCTCCATGCTTGTCCCCTTCAATTGGCCGCTATGAAAAATATTTTAGAGGTCTTTGCTCAAGCAACAGGACTACGTGTTAACTATTCTAAATCCTCCATTATGCCAGTTAATGTCTCTTAAGATATGCGTGAGGAACTTGCAGCCGTGTTTGGATGTGCAATTGGCACCCTTCCCTTTACTTACCTCGGCCTCCCATTAGGAACTTCTAAACCTATAATTCAGGACTTAACTCCATTGGTTAGTTTGGTAGAAAGGAGGCTGAATTCCAGCGCAAGATTTCTTGGTTATGGGGGGAAATTAGAATTTGTCTGGCCAGTTTTATCATCCTTACCCAATTTTTTCATGTGCTCTCTCAATATTCAGAAGACCATCCTAAATATTTGTAATCGAGCACAAAGACACTGTTTATGGGCCAAGGAGGAAGATTCATCCTCAATTAATGCTCTGAATGCGTGGTCCCTAGTCTATCGTCCATGCAAACATGGAGGTCTTGGTGTTCTGAATTTAGAACTACAGAACAAGGCGCTGCTAATGAAGCAGCTACACAAGTTTTTCTCCAAGGAAAATGTTCTATGGGTTTAGTTGGTGTGGTCTTTGTATGGCGATGGTGTCCCACATGCACAATCTCGGAGGGGTTCATTTTGGTGGAGGAATATTTTTAGCCTAATTGGAGATTATCGTAGCATCACCAAATGTCACGTGGAGAGTGGTTCTTTTGTTCTTGTCTGGAAGTATTTTTGGTTGGATGGACGCTTGCTTTGTGATCGTTTCCCTCGCTTATTTTCTTATGTGATCAATCAAGATTTGTCATTGGCTGAAATCACGCAGGTTGTTGACCTTAGCACTTGTTTTGCTCTCCCTCTCTCGATTCAAGCTTACCAAGGATGGGAGTAGGTTTCAAAGATCCTGTCCCAGAACTCTTTGACGGTAGGCGGAGTTGACAAAAGGATCTTTGTTTGGGGCGACAATTATGCTCCTTCGAAATACTACAATTTTCTATTTAGTCGACTCCCTCAGGATGCATCACTAAATGAAATTGGAAATCTAAAGCACTTCCTAAACTAAAGGTTTTTTGCTGGCTACTAATGATGGATCGGTTAAACACTAAAGATCTCATGATGCAAAAAAATTGGCAAGTGGACTCAGGCCTGGTTGTGTCCTTTGCAGATCTGCTGCACTCGAAACAAAAGATCATCTCTTTATTTGATTGCGAATTCGCTCGCCACTATTGGGACTTTCTTCATATTCCTTGGACTAGGATGAACTCTTTTGCAGATGATTTTGCTCTTGCCAAGATAGCTTTTCCTGGACCATGTTTTATGGAGGTATTTGCTTGTGATGCCTGAAATATTTGGAGAGTGCGCAATGATTTCATTTTCAAAGATATCCAGGTTTACTTTAATAGGTGAAAGGTGGGCTTCCAAAGTGACCTGAGTTTGCCGAAATTTAAGGTCAAGTCGTTGTATGTTTAACCTCTAGTTGAATGGCTAACCTCTTCCTTCGCTTAATGGTTGTAATCTTTTTTAGACATTTTTTCCCTCCTTGATTCTTCTTGTGTGCCATAAGGCCTCCTCGTAAAACCTCTCTTTTTTAATTTATATAAAATTACACCGTAGGGGCTTTCCCTATTGGAATTGGCCCCGACTCACATGCCACAATCAGCCGAGTGCTTTTCGGCAAGACTGCACGTGTAACTAGCACGGCTCCGGTAAGACGAACACACGTACGTAGCTAGCTCTAGATTATTTCCTAGACTAACTCTCACGTACATATCATGCAGAAAAAACACGATGTGCCAGAGGCTCGTGTCGAGCCTCGAATCCTTTCTTTGTATTTCTTCTGTCTCTCGGGGTGTCTTACAAAGACCAGAGGTACACGTATATATATATATATATATATATATATATATATATATATATATATATATATATATATATATATATATATATATTTTAGGGTTTAGCCTAACCGATTCTAGCTAGGAGTCCTAACTTGATACATGCACAACCTCTACTCGTATACATATAGGTATACTAGCAGTTCTACTCTGATACGAACATCAATATGTGACGGACACGTGATTATCTAACAATCACCCCCTAATCACGATGTGCTCTTCAACGTCCACCTGGATCCCAAATATGCCAGTTGCTCCTCGCGAACGTCATCCACGGCATTGCTTTCGCCACTCCCTTTCTCAGCACCCTTGTCACCGACTTTGTTTTGTCGGCTTCTCCATGGCTTCACACCGACAATCCTTTTTGTCCGCGCCCTTCTCCACGCCTTCACGCCGATAATCCTTTTTATCCGCGCCTTGAGACATTATACTTGGTTCAATGAAGTACTTTCTTATCGATGCTTCACATATTTGATCTTCTGCTTGCCGGTACTCTTGTATGCAATAGAACAAATATGTAGGAGCTAGCTCATGTTGGTTGACTAGCAAAGTTAGCTCGTGACTAGCAATTCTGACTTCTACCTGCTCCTGACCAACACCGTCTTCTGGCTCGTCCGGAGTAGCAATGTACAGATTGCCTACCTATAGCGATTCGTCTTTTCCTTTTGAATCTCTTTCTGGCATGTTTCCTTCTAGCTTCTCTATACCACGTGAAAAGCCTCTTGATGGATCTGCACCCCCTATTGTTGGGTCTCCTCCATCTGTCTGGCCACCAGTCCACACTCTTGGACCATCATCTTCTGGCCTTGCTAGCCTGTTTGCTAGGCTCGCTTAAACTCACCCTCCTCTTATAATTGTTGGGCAAACAAGTGCAGGTATCGTTGCACATGCATTTGTGTGCCCTTCTAGTTCTGTATCTTCTGGCCACAAACTATTCTTTTCTTCAAACTCTTTGTCTTCTGGGAGAATCCCTAGTGCTTCTAGCCTGGTGTCCACACCTGGACCTCCCCCTAGGCCTTCAACGTCTTCTGGGCCCGAACTTGCTGACAAGGATAAGCTTGGTTGATACATATTTTCTTCATACTCAAGATCCCATGTGACGTGAAAAGTTGGATATCCCAGTTCGTTGGATCCCCAATTCCATGACTCACCTTCCTTAAAGATTACGTCGTTCCTGACAACTACCTTATTGGTATAAGGATTGCACAAGCGGTATGTCTTTGAGCTTTCATAGCCTGTCATGATCATTGGAGCGGTATGTCTTTGAGCTTTCATAGCCTGTCATGATCATTGGAGTCCTTTGATCCGCCAATTTACTCTTATGGTCGGACTCCGTCTTGACATGCGCCACGCATCCAAAAGTGTGAAGATGATCAACCAAGGGTTTCCATCCGTACCATGCTTCGTACGGCGTTATACCAACTCCACTCTCAGTTGGCTCCAAGTTCAGCAAATACATAGCCGTATTGACTGCCTCACCCCAGAATTTTCCTGGCAAGCCTTTACTCTTCATCATGCTCCGTGACATGCTCAACACAGTTTGATGCAGCTCACCCTCCTGATCAATGCGTAGGGCTCTTATCTTCGCCTCCACCTTGAACTTTTCGGCTTCCTTGATATTCTCGAATGCTTGTTGAGCTTGATCTTTACTTTTTAGCAACACAATCCACATGTATTTACTATGATCATCCACCACAAGCATGAAGAACTTATTACCGGACGGAGATGCGGGTGAAATTCCAACGCATAGATCGCCATGAACAAGTTCCGAGGCTTCACTTGCCTCAAACGTGGCTTCACATGGAAACGAGGCACTCCATTCCTCGTGATCCACTTCTGCCACAATCTCCGTAGCCGGTGATGGAGGATCCTCCTCATCCTTCAGCTCAGTTACTTCGAGCATCAACATCATCGGTCCATTATCTCCTTCCTGGGCGATGAGAGCCCTCTCCTTTTCCTTTGGTGGTTTCCGGCAATCAGCCTTGAAGTGACCGAGCTCGCCGCAGTTATGACACCTTACTTTCTTTATGTCAAACTTCCTCCGCGGCGGGGCGTCATCTTCATCCTCCTACCCTGCGATGTACTTTTTCGCTGGGCGTTGTTTCTCCTTGCTGCTCGTGGAGCCTCCTTGCTTTTCTTTTGAAAGAGTCATCCAATGCTGCTTCGTGAGCATCAGGTGCTCAACCTGTTCTGGATCACCGAAGATGATCCGAATTCTCTCGTCGTGTGCCTTGAATCTTCTAACGAGATCCTCAACCGTTAATGTATTCAGGTTGAGACATTGTTCGATCGATGTGACGATCTGCATGTAGCGCGCATGTGCCGCACGCAGGAACCTTCTGACGTTCTTGACCTCGTCCAATCTCTCGCCATATCCCCTAATTGCGTTGACGAGGGTAACGAAACGGGCGGCAAACTGATCAACCATCTCGCTCTCCTCCATCTTCAGATGTTCATAATTTTTTGTCAAAGTTTAAAGATGCGCTTCCTTCACACGGGCATGACCTTGGTGCAAGATCTTGATCGTCTCCCATGCATCCTTCGCCGATTTCTTTCCGACGAGGTGCTGCATCACGTCCTTCGGCACGACGGAATAGAGCGCCGTCAGCGCTTGGCGATCCTTCCGATAATTCACGCCTCCCTTGACGTACTCGTCGCCTTCTGGATCGACGGCCTCCCAAACCTCCTAAGCCTCCATGGCACCTCCATGTTGAGTGCCCATAGTCCGTAGTCCTTGTGATCGAGGCGCGAATACAAAGCCGCCCCAACTATCTCCGTCACCGGTGCCGCTGCCGAGCTCTCGACTGCTTTGACCAACGCTATGACCTCCTTGTACTTTCAGCAGATCACGGACGAAGAACCTCAGGCTCTGATACCAATTGTTAGAATTAGCCCCGACTCACACGCCACAATCAGCCGAGTGCTTTCCGGCAAGACTGCACGTGTGACTAGCACGGCTCCGACAAGACGAACACACGCATGTAGCTAGCTCTAGATTATTTCCTAGACTAACTCTCACGTACATATCACACAGAAAAAACACGATGTGCCAGAGGCTCGTGTCGAGCCTCGAATCCTTTCTTTGTATTTCTTCTGTCTCTCGGTGTGTCTTACAAAGACCAGGGATACACGTGTATATATATATATATATAGGAAAAATAGTTCTTACTCCCGGGTGTAACTACACCCGGGTGTCATATACTACCTTACAGAAGTATTTGTAATACTTTATCTATTTGAGTATATTCATATACTATATCTAAGATACTTACAAGCAAGTTAGGTGAAAAATTGCAAGTGCACCCATAGTTTGCAGTATATATATAAAATATCGTCATATTTATATGTATAAAAGGAGTATGTGAATAAAAATTACATACTACCAAAACAATAGTATATATACTGCCCAAATATTTTTATATACTTCATACTACGCGTACATACCTTCCGGTATGATAGAAACTGCCTATATAGTGTGAAACACGTGTGGGTGTAACTACACCCGGGTGTAGTATGAATATGTCCTATATATATATATATATTATAGGATTTAGTCTAACCGATTCTAGCTAGAAGTCCTAACCTGATACGTGCATGACCTCTACTCGTATACACATAGGTATACTAGCCGTTCTACTCGGATACGAACATCAATACGTGACGGACACATGATTATCTAACATCCCCTACGGTAAATGTGTCAAAAAAAAATGCCAAGCAGCGTCGATCACAACCTCGCTGGCTTAGCCTACATAGGGAAGCATGCCGGTGCCTCCACACATTAGCTCGGAGTTGTTAGGACGACAAGGTTGGCCACGGGATAACCAGATATGACCATCCGACTAGATGTGACGACAACGAAGGGACGCATGGGGGTGGGTACGGGGAGAGAGCAAAGACCACAAGCATGGAGGGTAGGCAACATTGGGAAGGCACCGTCATCATTGTTGGCCGACAATCAGTAATAGCGGGTTGGAGGGAATGGACGAAGGTGCCGCTAGCTGTGTTGCCCAGGTATCGTGGCTGAGAGCGACATGGGACTAAGGCTAAAGGTCCTCGAGGTCATCTCAATTTTTGTGATGGATACTGCAATCCAAATGGACAAAGGATAATGCAGCGTCATTGTTTTATGGTTTGTAGCAGCGTACGGGTATTATGCTAGTCCGTTTAAAAATAAAACATTAACCAAAACCGGGTGGAGATGAATAAGGATGTGTTTGACATCGCAGTGGATACTTCTAATCACTAGGAATATGCAGTGTATAGCGTTGGATCTGCAGGTGACAACAGTAAACTCCTCAATAAGGGGAGGGTAAGTAGACATCAACAAAGAATTTTATGTTCACAAAAAAAGGAAGGTAACTCTAGTAAACAACACTTAGTAGCTGCATAAACAACAAGAACTACGAGGACGGTAAACAACCAGGAAACACAAACGATTCTAGAATAAACATGTAGGTTGTGATGTGAGTGCAGGCCATCCTTCTACAACAAGAATATTACTTTGCCGAAGCATCTTATATTTTGGAACAGAGGGAGTACCTCACGATTTTCCTGTAATATACTAACTATAACTGGTTTTCAATCACTCCTCGTCTACTCTAGACAAAAGGAAGAACATGTATGTAGCTCAGTCACGTGAATCTTTTGGAGACGAAACCAAGCTTTGCTTCTCCTCATCTAAGTCAGTTTCATCATTGCCCCTATTAGCAACCATCTCACGAAGTGCTGGAGCATTTCCTTTAGTTGTGACAGACTGCTGATAGAATATCCCGCCCGCCAGAGTGAAGATCAAGCAAACCAAACCAAATCCACTTGCATGCTTATCCCAGATCATAACATTGATTGTAACTGTAAGAAACTTGTTGACAACCCCCGTTACTGTAAACGCGGTGGCAGACACTGCTTTCCTTGCCGCAAAACCGAAGAAGCTAATGAGCAGCCCAAATACACAGGACAGTGAAACCGCAACAAATGCATCTAGTTCAAACCAGCTTTGGCCCCTTGACTCAAAGGCTCTAAAGACCGACAAGTGCTCCCCTGTCAAAATCCCAAACACAGGGGCCATTATCAATGAAAGGAGATTGTTGTAGAGTACAAAGCCCCATGTGTTGAGCCGCAGGTTAGTCACCATGTGCTTTATGTACACCATTTCAGTGGTTATGGTGACCAGATAAGCAACTGCCCATGAGTATGCCGTGAGGGTAAACCCTGAATCTGTCATCACATAGCCTAATGCACCTCCCAAGATAATCACAAGAGACAAGAAGGTGAGCTTCGAGGGACATGGCTGCTTCCGGAAGGTGGTGTCAGCGATAGCAACGAGAAGAGGAGTCAGCGATCTGAACACAATGAACGTGTCGACATTGGCATGCTTCAGAAGGTGGGTGTTGGTGAATATGGCAAGGTAGAACACAAGAGCAGCAGGCGCAAACTTTCTGGCAGTCTGGAAGTTGAAGGGATCATGGTATAGGAAGCCGAACTTCCCAAGGCTCCAAACTCCAACCACGGATGTCAAGTATTGGAAGGCAGTGAGGAGTCCAGGGTAGCTGAACTTGGTGATGGCGTACTTGTTAATGATCGCAAGCAAGCTCGAGCATAAAGCATATCCTAATACGAGGCTGCTGGTCGCATAGGATTGCTTTGCCATGAGGCAGAATCTATCTGCTGGAACATTTAGCTGCAATGTTAGAGAAGGAAGTCTACAAGTAGTAATAAGTGTGATGCACAATTTAACACTCAATGTTGGAAGGGGGGCTACAAGCAAACTGCTCCTGAAAACAAGTGCCAAGACTATCTGGATTCCCATGAGACCATTCATGATTCATGCGACTGATCTACATTTATTCCCCATAGGTGCATCCATGATTAAATTATTATGTGGGACCATTCATGATTCATGCGATCGATCTAAGTTTATTCCCATAGGTGCATCCATGATTAAATTATTATGTGGGGAAGCATAGACTAATTTTTTCTTTTGCGGGTCATAAACAAAATATTCTATCAAATAGCAAATCAAGTATACTGTAATCAGCCTAATAAGACTACGACACTAAATGGAAACCTCCTACAGTCTAAGTGTAAGCATCTCAAATGAAGGTACCTCGCAAATGAAGCCATGAAGGTTACGAAATAACTTTAGACCAAGTTATTAACAAGTACGGTACTCAATTTTCTCTGCCGAGGCAGGTGACGCATGATTATTATGTTCCCCCAATAAGTTGACCGGATAGTCAAAATAATGTGGTACCAGTAGCACTGACAAAGATCATGAATCCAATGGAAAAGGCATAGTTTCAGCGTTACCTAATCTGCTTCCGGGCGGGAGCAGCTCACTTGCGAGGCGAATCCTCTCGGTTTCTGCATCATTATAACCAACACATCAAAATCACAGAGCAACCAGAAGAAGAATCACAAGACAGAACTTTCAGATAGACGCGATATTAAAAATGTCAGGAGCACAAAACGACCGCGATCGGCTGAGCAAACACTGGAGCAAACCACTGGTTCAAGCACGAAAATGAGAAAAGGGCGTCCTTCGAAAGAAAAGAAAAAAAAAGGAAGAAGCAGGGAGCGAGCCTGGACCTGGCGACGGCCACGGATTCGGAAGTAGCCGAGTCCCCGCGCCCCTAAAGCCGATCGACTCCACAGGGTGACCAACAGAAGGGCTTACCCCGTTGGATCCCAGCTGCGGTGGGACGGTATATGCACCGCCGGAGCCGCCGTGCCTGAACTGGTAGGGTGCCGGATCGGGAGGGGAGAGCAAAGGGAAAGGGCAAAGGGGCACGGTCAGCGTTTTCTATTTTCTGAGATGCAGGGTCAGCGTTAGGGAGACAGCGAGTGTGTGTGTATTTGCCGACAAGTGCAAAATATCGTTGTGATTTTGGCATGGGCTAGGACTACGGCCCAAGTACAAGTTGTTTATGCAACCAGGGCCAGATTAAGCTCCTTCTGGACTTTGGAATTACTGTATGAGACAAAAAAAATACTATAAATTATGTTTTTGAGACGAGACAAAATATTTGCCTTATGCATTAATTAATAAGGAGGCGTCACACTTTATTTGCTGAAAATCGGGGGAAACCCTACAAAAACGGTAACACCAGGTGGGCCATGCTCACACTTACCACGGGGCCAAGCCCAAGACCCAAGAGCATCAACGTTCAAACTAAAAAACACCACTCTGTCAAGACCAGACGGTCAATCACCACCGTCAGAAAGAAGAAGCCGTGGCTGCTATAGGAGTAGTAGACACGGGATGCTCGAACGAAGATGAAGATGCTAACCCTCCGAGGAGCCCTTAACACTCGGGGCCACCTCCCCGACACCCAACTATCCCAACACGTCGAGTGGACCGCCAACACCACCCCCTGGGACCGTCAACCAGACATACCACCACTTTGCACTCGAGCCACAATGCCACACAACTTAAATACTCGCAACCCAAGCTGCACAAGGTAAATCGATCGCAAAGCACAGTCACCACACCAACATCCGGGGGCGCTACCCTGATGAAAGGACACGGATGTCGCTTAGAAAAGGGTGAATAAACGATGTAAAACTATTATGATTTTGTCTTAGATAAATGCAGAATAAAACTAGCATTTAATTTAGCAAGCACAAAACCTAAATATGCTAGGCTCAACTATGTGTGCCAATAACTTATGCCAAGCAAGACAAGCAACAAGGTGATAGCAAGATAATGACTTCAATCACGAAGGTTATCATAATGTAAAGTTCATAAAACAGGTTCGGGTATAGAGATACCGCAATGGAGACACAATGATGTAATCCCGATGTTTCTTCCTTGTTACGGAAAGTACATCTTCGTTGTAAAGGTGTTGGGTCTACACAAAGTGACCCAATTGTCACTAAGGCTCACATTTTTCTCTCGAGCACGCACCACAAAGGTGGGTACTCGATCCATTGAGCGGTGCTCTTCACGGTTGCAACCAAAACCTCGCACAAAGCTTGGGGAAATCTCCACAACTCAATTGGACCCTCTCAACAAATACATAAAGGCCACAAAGTTTGGGGCAATCTCCACAACTTAATTGGAGGCTCCCAATTGATCCACAAAGTCACAAAGACGTTTAGGGTTGCAAGAACCCAACAGTAAAAAGCTTCACAGGTTTCACACCACCGAATCCTAATCGACAACTCAAACAGATGCAACTTAGACAATAACACAAGAAGTGCTCAAGTCCTTCACTCTCGAATCCTGCCAAAGCAACTAATGTTATGGAGGAGTATGAGAGGAATAACACAAGAGGAAATACATAAAAGAGTCCAAGATCTAGATCCAATGTGCTCCCCTCACTTAGAGGAGATATTGATTGATGAAAATATAGATCTAGACCTCCTCTCTATTTTTCCTCAAAAAGGATGCAAGCATCATTAGAGGGGTTGAGAGATACCAAGATTGAAAAGGTCAACAATGGAGGGAAAACCCTGCAAGAAAGGTTGAAAAAACATTGGGGAAGAAGGTACCCTTATATAGGTCCTCTAAAATCTAAGCGTTACAACCCTGCAGCACACGAGCCGGAGTTTTCGGCCAATCTCCATACTGGGGTATAGAGAGAGGTCTCAAATGACTCAAATCGTAGATTTATTACCAACATAGAAGACTCCAGAGTTTTAACCTTGGAGATTCTGGCCATGAAAAACTGGATGAAACATTAATGTGAAAACGACCATAATTAACTTGAGCATCCAAACTCCGTTTTTGATGAACTTGTGCTCATCTAAAAGATAACAACAAGATCTACAAGATCATGCATATAAACATAATAGTCCAGCCAAGGAGGATAAAACTAAATGATGAAAGGTTTGACCTCTCGATAAAACATGAATGGTAAAACCCCCAAGATCAAAAAGGCAACCAGTTTTTCCTTCAAAATTCGTTTTTGATGAACTTTAGCTTGTTATGAAGATATCAACAAGATCTAAACCTCACATGAATAAAATCCAAATAACAACCAAGAAAGATGGTGCCAAGGATGTAAAGGTTTGAGATCTTTAAGAAGAATACGATCAAGTTACTCACTCGAGGGCCTCTCTCTAAAGCAACATTATGGTACCGGTAAAATAGAAAACCTATCAAGATCATACCCGTGAGATACTTGTGTAGGGCTTAATAGGATTGATAGGATACTCATACCAACAAGTTGCAACTTATTTTTTGAAAGCTCATCCCAAAGAACCTCTAGGTTAAGTGTTCTTGGCCTAGAGCAATTTGAGGATGGGTGACCGACTCGGAAATTGTTCTCGGGTACGCATGAGTGAGGACAAAGTGTGGAGGAATGACTAGTGTTGGTATGTGGTGAAGGAGATATGCCCTTGAGGCAAATAATAAAGGTGTTTATTATCATATGTCATTAGTTCATAATAGTTTTATCAGAAACATTGATAAAGCTGTGGGCATATAAACAAACCAAATAGTCCCTAGTAGCCTCTATACAAATAGTTTATTGGGCAACTAATAATCAAGGTTTCCTTATCATGGAGCATTTATGCCACTTGACAATGAATTCATATCATTGGTAAAATTATGTGATGGACATTACCCATATAAGTATTGCAACAAGATCAAGTCACAAAGTTCACAACTGAAATAGTTAGAAACGAAATATCCTAATCCTTAGACTGTGAGATCATATTTAATCATGATCACATGTGGCTTCTTCGACTGCATCAACTATCATGCCATAATAGGGTGATCATAAAGATGTATGTTGGGTATTCCAAAGGGCATGTTGAGGCGTATGCATTGAGATTAGGATTTGTTCTCCTACATGATGGGAAGATACATTGGGCCCACTCGGTGATATTACTTTCATAAGTTGCACAGCGTGTGATTGGATCACGGGGATGGAATATCACGAGAAGGAGTAAAGCAACACTTGTCGATAAGGAGATTGAGCAAGGTATCATGATACCGATGATCAGGTCTCGGACAAGTCATGTATCGAAGTAACAAAGATAATTGGACTCGAGTTTGTGATTCAAAAGACGTTGAAATCGTGGAATGCACAGGGGTCATTATGGGCATCCTGGGCCCTTTATTGATCACTGATTCGAGAGTCATCTTGATCATGTCTATGATGTTCCCGAACCGCAGGGTAACACACTTAAGGGTTTTATGACGCCTAGAGATCATTCAGGAATAGATGGAATCAAAGGAAGAAAGAGAAAGAAACACTAGAAGTGTTCCGTGAGAGAATTGGAATCAGTCTGGGGAATTCTGAAGGAGATTGGAATGAACCAAAAGGTGTTTCAGATCAAAATAGATTTAATGAATATGTATTTTATATTAATTATTGTAATTAATAATAAAATAATATTTAAATTAAATTAAATGGGGAAACTTCCCTATTGGGCCAAGTTCCTAGAGGGAATAAAGGCCCAAGAGGGAAGGCCACTAAAGGGCACGCCTTGGAGGCCGCCAAGGTGGCTCGCTGCCACTGACCAGCCTCGGGCCATGTGCATGGGGACCACCCCAGACCTAGCCGGACGACCCTCCTCCTCCTGTGTGCACGCCTCCCTCCACCTCCTCCTCCCTTTAGTCCCACCCTAGTACTTTAGTAGTTTGGGGTGCCCACTTTTCCCTATATATAGCGGTCTATATGGGAGGGAAAAGATAACCCAATAATTTCTAAGGCAATTTCCTTAGGAATTCTCTCTCTCTTCTCTTGTGATTGTGGCTCCAAGTAAGGTTGCACAAGCAGAAGAATGCTTCGCTATAGTACGCTGTTGTGCTGCAGTGATTCTAGCCAGAAGATCTACTTCTGCAATCATGGCTAGATCAAGGAGAGTAGAGTCGTCATCGAGCACCGGATGTGTACAAGACCTCGGGGTGCTACCATTAGTAGCACCAGGATAGTCGTGCAAGGACCAGGGTGACTTGCGTGGAGCTTCGTGATCTTAAGGTCGGACAAGTATGGCTACGTCATCCATGTTCTGCATGAATGATAAATGATTTCGGTCTACAATGGTATGTTACCAAAGCCTCTCTTTGTTACAGCATTACTCATAGATAGATATTGGGAAGTTTGGTGTTACGCTAGTCAGGATTTTTTTTGTTTTTTGCTACGAACCCCTTCAGTGGTATCAGAGCTGATCTATGCATAGTAGTATTTGTACGGTTAGAACGCATGTAGAATGTGGGTATTGATCCTCCAGTTGTTACCCTCCCATGTGTACTTGATCATATTGCAACACTATTTGATGAAGCGACCCAGACCGACCTTATGCTCGACATACGTCTTCTACCGTATAAGTGGCTAGCAGGTGTCTGTCTCTCTTTTAGTTGTTGATATGGCATTTGCAAAGGAGGGCCCCAAGAGGGGTGTGACGGCTCTATGTATGGCGCCAGAAAAATGCTGGAGCGTGATTGATGTAGAGCTCGTTGGGAACCCCAAGAGAAAGGTATGATGAGCATAGCAGCAAGTTTCCCTCAGTATGAAACCAAGGTTTAATCGAACTAGTAGAAGCAAGGAAACACCCCAAAGGTGTTACTAGCTGAGATTTGGCAGGGCGCACTACCGGTGCTAGTAGCAACGTGGAGACCTGCACAACACAACCACAGAACTTTGTCCCCAACTTGCGATGAGGTTGTCAATCTCACCGTGTTTTGCGGAAAACAAAATATTAAACGTATCGAATGGAAAGAAGTAATAGTTTGCAGAAAGTAAACACAAAGCAGTAAACAGTTTATAGACTGTATGTAAAGTAAAGGACCGGGATCCATAGTGCACTAGAGGTGGCTCTCCTTAAGATAGATAGCATGCTGGGTAAACAAATTACAGCGGGGCAATTGACAAACATCGAGAAAGCAATACATGCATATACTAATCATCTTGACTCCTTTGGAACTTGATTGGGCATTATAACATTATACATAGACCGCCATCCAACTGCATCTATGACTAATAATCCACCTTCAGGATATCATCTGAACCCCCTCCAGTATTAAGTTGCAAGCAACAGATTATTGCTTTACGAACTGCGTGTAAAGTAAACAATACGATTGTTCTATGAACAAAGGATTGTTGTTTTCTCCCTAGTAGCAACATCACATCTAGTACCTTAGAGATTTCTGTCACTTCCCCAGAATACCAGAGGCATGAACCCACTATCGAGCATAAATACTAACTCTTGGAGTTGCTAGCATCTACTTGGCCAAGATAGCTACTAACAACGGAAAGCATGCAAGATCACAAATAAAAAAGACATGATAGAATCAATAATCAATCTAAAATAGCATCTCAATATCCATCGGATCCCCGCAAACACAACATGTAGAATTACAAATAGATGATCTTGATCATGAACGGAGATCACAAGATCTAAACATGCAAGCACAAAGGAGGAGAACCAGCCATCTAGCTACTACATGGATCCATAGTCCAAGGATGAACTACTCACGCATCACACCGGAGGCTTGCATGGTGATGAAGAAGGCCTCTAGGGTGAATTCCCCTCTCCGTGCAGTGCTTGACGAGCTTCAGATCCCTCCCGATCTAGGGATGGAGATGACGGCGGCTACAGACTCTTTCGTGGATTTTTGATCGGGCACTTAGGGTTTTCGTCCCGAGGGCATCTTATAGGCGGAAGGGGAGGCTGAGGGGGTGCTAGGGGCCACCACACCACCCCCTGGCGCGGGCCAAGCCTGGTCGCGCGGCCAGGTGGTGTGGCTGGCCTCTGGCCCCTCTCCGTCTCGTATTCTGGCATCTGATGACTTCTGGAAAAATAGGCACTTTGGCTTTTGTCCCGTCCAATTCTGAGAATATTCATTTTTTGACTTTCCTGGAACCAAAAATAGCAGAAAACATGCAGCTGGCACTGTGACTCTTGTTAATAGGTTAGTCCAAGAAATCATATGAAAAGTACTCCAAAGTGTGGACAAAACACAAGAAAGTGGATAAAACCAAGCATGGAACATCAAAAATTATAGATACATTTGCAATGTATCAACACCCCCAAGCTTAACTCCTGCTCGTCCTCGAGTAGGTAAGTGATAAAAAGAAATAATAATTTTTGAGGTGACATGCACCATCAAAGACTTGATCAAAGTATTTGTAAAACATTCAAAGCTGGGATCATAGTACTTCAATCATAGCATGAAAGACAAAGTTCTAGCAATAAGACAAAGAAACTATGATGCAACATGAAAAGGCATAAACAAAAGATTCATGAATAATAATGCTTTGCAAGATGTTTGTTTGTTTCACATGAAGAAACATAGCATAATAGCATTCAACTTGTCCCTCAATAGAGTAGCAAATATAAATGCATAGGACACCTTCAAAGTTCATAAGAGTGAGTAGATACAAATAGTTTAAAACAAGCAATATCAAGTTATGCATCAATCAACTAGTCTTGGGACAATGCACATAGAACTAAGAATGGCCACTATGCTCTCAAAGTAGGTGCATAAAGGTAGAAGATGGAGACTCAATATAATGGTGGAAGAAAGGCCTTTATAAAAGGAAGTAGGGATTCAAGTCTCATAAAGAGCTTCCAAAAATTATGGTACTTATAGCTTTCAGCTCTCATTGCCCCTATCATAAGCATCTTTAAGTGATTAAGGTTAAAGTGACACAACTAAGAGGATATGCTTGACAAGTTATAAACCTAAATCTCATGCCCCTTACTTATGAAGACCGAACCTCATGCTACTCAACTTCAGTCACGAGTAAGCTCTTGTCATTGTAAGTACATGTGTATCATTAAGAACCGCCAATGGGGTACCCCTTGCACATGATACGGGAGCTTTTCCATAATCAAAATGACAAGGCAAGCAGACAATGAGCATCTCAGCGATCTCTTTATTTGCTATTTGCATAGGTTTTTATTGAGGATGCTTCATAGAGTGCTCATTATGGTGATGCTGCAAGTTTCCACCATGATTAGGCATGGCTTAGGCTAGCGGCCTAGGCGTTTCTCTAACACACATACGAACTCCATGATCTTACAAGTTCCACTTTTATTTCACACCGCCGGGATCCGTAAGCAAAAGAACATGATATCAACGGGGTACAAAGTACAAGTGCAATGTTGAAAGTGTTCCCCATGAAACATGGTTCTACTAATTTCAACTTATAAAGCGCAAGCATATATGCAACAAATAAGGACCCAATGGTTCAAGTTTATTAGATGCTAAAAAGTAAAGTGTGCCGTCAAGTTCGTGAGAGCTTTAATCACTAGTTTTCTCATAACAAGTTTAATTTGGAAGGTAAACAAAAGCATGAATATACTTGGAATAGCATAAGCTAGTAGGTAGGTATGGTTGACTCTTTGGAATAACTTGGTTTAGGGAGTTGGATGCATGAGTGGAACTCATACTTGGTTGTGGAGGCTAGCAAAAGACTGGGAGCGACAAACTAAGAGAGCAATAATGGCCATAATCATGCAGAGCGACAAAACATCATTAATCAAAGCATAAAGTGATACTACAAGTTGAAAACTAAAGGATCATAAAGGCTATGGTGACTTTAGATAGTCATAACATGGTGTGAGCATGTGCCAAGTCAACCCAAAAAGCATCAAAGGAGAATACCACTATACTATGCTTTAATATGCTAAAACAATGCATGATTCATCCAAGGCCATTAAGCAATCTCAATTGTTTATAACAAGTCATGCTACATCAAAGAATACTAAGCATAAATCCAAAACAATATCAAGCATGGCATGACAAAGCATAGGCCATAGTCAAAAACGAGCTCTTTTTACCACATAAGTATGAACTTTCCTACTCTTTTCCAAACCAAACCAAACTATTTGCAAACCAATGTATGAAATAGGAGGTCCAACCAATTTATTCAGAAAACTAAGCAAACAAAAGCAAACGAAAAACCAAAACGAAAACGAAAAAGAAGACGCTCCAAGAACAACACAATTGTGCATGAAACTATAAAAATGAAGCGTTTGGAAGAAACCTGGGATTTTTATTGATGAAGAAGGGGATGCCTTGGGCATCCCCAAGCTTTGACGCTTGTACTTCTTGGATATTTCTTGGGGTGACACGCTTGGCATACCCAAGCTTGAGCTTTAGTCCATCCTTCATCTCATTACTCATTCCTTCCATACATCTGAAATTTTTCCTTCATACAAAACTTCACACAATCTTTATTAGCAACATTAGTGCACTAAAGATAAAAGGTCTTAAGGTTCAGTTCTAACACCAAATAAACTTCCATTAGAACACTATCTACTGTAGCACTTCCCTCAAAAAGCGCAATTCCCCAAAAGAACTCAAAAAGGAACCAACAAGAAGCAAATGCAGAAAATGGCAGAAATCTGTCAAAACA
Source organism: Avena insularis (assembly GCA_023614405.1). Taxonomy (NCBI): domain Eukaryota; kingdom Viridiplantae; phylum Streptophyta; class Magnoliopsida; order Poales; family Poaceae; genus Avena; species Avena insularis. The sequence goes on along the minus strand of CM042686.1, from coordinate 477,596,583 downwards.
GACCAGAAGGTAAAAGACGAATTTTTTAGAAGATCTTCTGTTGCTCAAATCAAAAATTGTTGAACTAACGAAAGTTAGAAAACAACCTGGGGCAGAAGCACAAAAATTCACGCCTCAAAAAGACGTTCAGAGATTTTACACGAATTTTTATGGTGAAGCATAGAAATCTGTTTCAGGACAGCAACTTTCCCAATCATTACTTCTCTCTCATTAGAGGTTACTCTTGGCACAAAAAGCAAATAAAAAGGATAAGGAGCAGTTATTACTGAATTAATAACTTCCAAGTCTCATCTAAAACTTTTGGGTTATCTCCCAATAAGTACTTTTCTTTAACGCCTTTAAGTTAGGCATAAGAAGCAAAGAAAGAATCAAGTGTTCTCAAATGAAGAAGCATTAAGACCAAATTTTGTTTTCATAGGAGAAGCAAAAAATCTTATCTCTCTTCTTAGGGAAGTGTTCTATACATTTCTTGAGTGGGAGTTGATATTTAATGGTGCCTTCTTTCATATCAATGATGGCACCAACAGTTATAAGAAAAGGTCTTCCCAAAGTAATAGGACAAGAAGCATTGTATTCAACATCCAAAACATAGAAATCAATGGGGACATAGGCATTGTTAACCATAATAAGAACATCATTAAGACTCCCCATGATTTTCTTTTTAACATTATCATCAAGTGGGACATTCAAATAACAATCTTCAAGAGGAGGCAAATTAAGCATATCATAAATCCTTCTAGGCATAATAGAAACACTACTATCAAGATCACATAAATCTTTGAAATCAAAGTCATTCACTTTCATATTAATGATGGGTTCCCAACCATCTTCTTGTTTTATAGGAATAGAAGCTTTATGTTTCATCTTTTCTTCTTTAATCTTTATGAGAGCATCAGTAATGTATTTTGTAAAGGCCATGTTCATAGCACTAGCATTAGGACTTTTAGCAAGCTTTTGTAGGAACTTAATAACTTCAGAGATATTACACCCATCAAGATCAAAATCAAATTTATCATCTAAAGGAGTAGAACTATTACTAGCCTCAATACTAGTGGTTGTGATAGTAGAAACACTAATGTTTCTAGCAATTTCGTCTTCTCTTTCCCACTTAGCATGTAATTCAGCTAATAGTCTAACATTTTCATCAATTCTTACTTGTATAGCATTGGTAGCTGCAAAGGGATTATCATTAGTTTCAGGTTTAGCAGCCATTTTATTCAAAGTAGATTGAGCTTCAGCTAAAGATGCTATATTTCTTTCAGTATTAGAGAGTTTTTCCTCAATGGTTTTATTGAAAGCAGTTTGTTTACTAATAAAGTCTTTAAGCATAACTTCAAGTTCAGAGGGAGCACTCCTATTATTGTTATAAGAATTTCCATAAGCATTACCATTGTTGGGAGGATATTGCTTATAATTGTTGTTACCAAAATTACTCCTATAAGCATTATTGCCAAAGTTGTTATTTCTTATGAAGTTCACATCAACTTGCTCTTCTTGAGCAACCAAGGAGGCTAAAGGAACATTATTTGGATCAATATGGGCTTTCCCATTAACAAGCATATACATAATAATATCAATCTTATCACTCAAGGAGGAAGTTTCCTCAACAGAATTTACCTTCCTACCTTGTGGAGCTCTCTCAGTATGCCATTCAGAATAATTAACCATCATATTGTCCAGAAGTTTTGTTGCAGCACCCAAAGTAATGGTCATAAAAGTACCTCCAGCAGCAGAATCCAATAGGTTCCTTGAAGAATAGTTCAATCCTGCATAAAAAGTTTGGATGATCATCCAAGCAGTCAGTCCATGAGTGGGACAATTCTTTACCAAAGATTTCATTCTTTCCCAATCTTGAGCAACATGCTCATTATCAAGTTGTTTAAACTTCATTATTTCACTTCTCATAGATATAATCTTAGCAGGAGGATAGTATTTTCCAATAAAAGCATCTTTGCACTTAGTCCAACAATCAATACTATTCCTAGTTAAGGAATTCAACCATTCTTTAGCTTTTCCTCTCAAAGAGAAAGGAAACAATTTCAGCTTAATAATATCACCATCTATATCCCTATGCTTTTGCATCTCACAAAGTTCAACAAAGTTATTTAGATGGGAAGCAGCATCTTCATTACCAATACTAGAAAATTGTTCTCTCATAACAAGATTGAGTAAAGCAGGTTTTATCTCAAAGAAAGTATCTTCAGGCACAGGTGGAGCAATAGGTGTGCTCATAAAATCATTGTTGTTGGTGCTAGTGAAGTCACACACCTTAGTGTTTTCAAGAGTAGTCATTTTTTTGGGTTTTCAAATAAGAAAGCAAACTAGTAAAACTATTTTTTTTGTGTTTTTGATAACAAAACAAGCAAACAAAGCAAAAAGAAACTCAGAAAAACAAAAATAACAAAGTAAAGAGATTGGTTATGAGGGACTCCCCTTGTGAAGATGTCCTTGACTCCTCGGCAACGGCGCCAGAAAAATGCTTGATGGCTCTGTGTATGGCGCCAGAAAAATGCTGGAGCGTGGTTGATGTAGAGCTTGTTGGGAACCCCAAGAGGAAAGTATGATGAGCACAGCAGAAAGTTTCCCTCAGTATGAAACCAAGGTTTAATCGAACCAGTAGGAGCAAGGAAACACCCCAAATGTGTTACTAGCTGAGCTTTGACAGGGCGCACTACCGGTGCTAGTAGCAACGTGGAGACCCGCACAACACAACCACAGAACTTTGTCCCCAACTTGCGATGAGGTTGTCAATCTCACCGTGTTTTGCGGAAAACAAAGGATTAAACGTATCGAATGGAAAGAAGTAATAGTTTGCAGAAAGTAAACACAAAGCGATGCAGTTTATAGATTGTATGTAAAGAAAAGGACCGGGATCCATAGTTCACTAGAGGTGGCTCTCCTTAAGATAGATAACATGCTGGGTAAACAAATTACAGCGGGGCAATTGACAAACATCGAGAAAGCAATACATGCATATACTAATCATCTTGACTCCTTTGGAACTTGATTGGGCATTACAACGTTATACATAGACCGCCATCCAACTGCATCTATGACTAATAATCCACCTTCAGGTTATCATCCGAACCCCCTCTAGTATTAAGTTGCAAGCAACAGATTATTGCTTTACGAACTACGTGTAAAATAAACAATACGATTGTTCTATGAACAAAGGATTGTTGTTTTCTCCCTAGTAGCAACAACACATCTAGTACCTTAGAGATTTCTGTCACTTCCCCAGATTACCAGAGGCATGAACCCACTATCGAGCATAAATACTAACTCTTGGAGTTGCTAGCATCTACTTGGCCAAGATAGCTACTAACAACGGAAATCATGCAAGATCACAAATAACAAAGACATGATAGAATCAATAATCAATCTGAAATAGCATCTCAATATCCATCGGATCCCCGCAAACACAACATGTAGAATTACAAATAGATGATCTTGATCACGAACGGAGCTCACAAGATCTAAACATGAAAGCACAAAGGAGGAGAACCAGCCATCTAGCTACTACATGGATCCGTAGTCCAAGGATGAACTACTCACGCATCACACCGGAGGCTTGCATGGTGATGAAGAAGGCCTCCAGGGTGAATTCCCCTCTCCGGCAGGTGTCGGAAGAGCTTGATCCCTCCCGATCTAGGGATGGAGATGGCTGACTCTGCACTCTTTCGTGGATTTTTGATCGGGCACTTAGGGTTTTCGTCCCGAGGGCATCTTATAGGCGGAAGGGGAGGCCGAGGGGGTGCCAGGGGCCACCACACCACCCCTAGCTGGTCAAGCCTGGCCCGGCGCCAGTGGTGTGGCCGGCCTCCGCCCCTCTCCGCCTCGTATTCGGCATCGATGACTTCAAAAATAGGCACTTTGGCTTTTGTCTCGTCAATTCGAGAATATTCATTTCGACTTTCCTAGAACCAAAACAGAGAAAACAGGTGGCATCGTGGCTCTTGTTAATAGGTTAGTCCAAGAAATCATATGAAAAGTACTCCAAAGTGTGGACAAAACACAAGAAAGTAGATAAAACCAAGCATGGAACATCAAAAATTATAGATACATTTGCAATGTATCAGGGTGTAGTATAGACAATTGTTGGATCCATGTTTTGGTTGGAAGTTCATAGGTAGAAATGTTTCTGTCTCGAAAGCCTAACATCCATATAAAACTTGCAATAGATAAAGTAGAGGTGTCTAATTTTATTTTGTAGGAGGCATGTGATTTGATATGGTCATAGTTATCGCAAAGGTAAAGTAATTTACTTTTCAGTTACTAAGTTGTATAGTAATATTCAGCGTATCGATGGACGACCAACTGGTGGCATCATGGACTAGGCACTGAACTGGTGGCAAGATGGTGATCATGCCAGAGCGCTCGATGGAGATCAATGTGCGTGAAGAAGACCATATCATGTCACATATAAATTGCACATGATGTTAATTCTTTGGGTGCATATTATTCTTTGCTAGTATGATATATATACAATGTGCGGTGACCCATCATACAAGTTCATGATGTAATACCCTATAGTTGTTGACATAACCACTACAAGAAAAGTTGGCTTTTAAATGGACGATTTTCGTGGTTGAAGGCCCATTTTTCGTGGCCAAAAAGTCTTCTGCGATGGATGGCCTTCATGGTAAAAGCTCCATCACAAATAAATCAACCACGGTGGTTTTTCGACCATGGAGGATCGTACCCTTCAGCCATGAAAACTTGTTCCATCGTAGATCTGTTCGCTAGCCGCGTTGACTGCTGACGTCATGCAAACTTCCACGTGGCAGCCACTGTTAGCGGCTGGTTATCGCCGTTAACAGTCAAAAAAACCATGGAAGAAGCCAGGCCCAACCAAGGCCTGCTAAATACTAACTGTGCCTCCCCATGAGGAGAGCCCAATAAGAAGACAACATGTTACTATTTTGTCCTATACTACTTGAAATTGGCCCAATAATGCAGCCAGCAACGGTCCGCGAACTTTCAGGTCCCATACTATTTCGTCCTATAGAAGTCCCATGTTGGTCCAACAATGTGCGGGCCATTAGCAGCCTGCGCCAAGTCGCTCATGTACACTTAAGGCATGCGGTCAGCCCATCACTATTATCACAACCCGTCGTGGGCCGCCTACTAACAATCCTTCTTTGAGATGGTTTGTTACTGTTCTGGCCTTTTATTGTTCCAGCCATTAACTATTCAGGCCCACAAGCGGCATGTTAATGTTCTAGCCTAGTAAATTTGTTGGCCTGTTACTGCCCTCATCTGGAAATTTCTCAGTCCGTTACTGTTCTGGCCTTTAACTGCTTCGTCCCTTTACTATTGTGGCCCTTTACTGTTGAGTTCCGCTACTATTCTGGCCCGTTAATTCTCTGGCATGTTACTGTTCTACCATTTTTATAGTTTCTTGCCTATTACTGTAATGGCCTTTTTTTGTTCTGGCATGCTACTGTTATGGCATGTTACTGTTACGGCCTAGTATTGTTACGACATGTTATTGTTACGGCCTATTGCCACATGGGGATCGGCCCATTACGTTACGGCCTTTTATAGTTTCGGCCTTTCTGAAGCCCATACCAATATCATAAAACGTGTATAATAAGTTAGCATATTTTACTATTCATCATCATCCGAATACAAGACGGGCCAATAACAAAGCACGAGACTGTTCCCTAATTGACTGTTTGGCGTAGTTACCATAATGACTACCATCATGTGTGGACGGTGTCAACTAAATGCCTACATGGCCTATGCGAGTTATCTTGATATTACATTAGCTGAAAACTTCTTAAAATTATTACATATTATCAACTCAAGGGAAAGAAATTTCGGCATTTCACTTGACAATCATGTTGATAATAGCGTCCTCAATTTGCTTTCTCAATCGATCACCTGCATCTTCCTTTGAGTGTGACAGCTACATTGGAGGAGACATGATCTTGCAGCCCCCTCTTTGGTGGCGATATCAATAATTGCAGTCTAAAACTAAGTAATAACAAGTTAATACATCAAACAAGACAAACTACTCATTTGACTGATATGACACGAGCTATGAACTGGAGTTTACAACTGGTCAATGGTTCAATTATTGACCAACACGTCAAACAAAAAGGAGAAGCAAGCACGCATTAAACAAGTGTACCTACCGTGAAACGAGAAATCAAAAAATGTATGTGTGTGTGGCTTAGAATTTCAGTAAATATAAACAGGCCAAGTCATTTCAACAAATATATATGAAAGCAGTTATATACCCTAAAATGCAAGAGACATTGGGTGAGTCAGAATTTGCCGAGCCACAAAATGGTATGCAGTTACTCTCGTCGCGAAGAATGAACCAGATAGAAATTATAACTGCATCATACGGGAACTTGTAGAGCAGGAATGCAAACCATGAATGAACTATATATTATAATGATAGTTATGTCATGGTTTAGGATGAACCAGAACCAGATGCGAGATATAATGACGTCGCTCGTGAACCTGTAAAACAGGACAAACAAGCATTAGACAAGTGTGCCTAGAATGAAATGAGAAATCAAACAAAGTGTTTCTTAGAATTTCAGTAAATATAAACTAGAGAGGTCATTTCAGCAAATATATATGAAAGTAGTGGCATCTCTTGAAATGCAAAGAGTCGTTGGGTGACTCGGAATTTTCGGTGAGCTACACAATGGCACTTATTTACTGTCATAGCTAAGAATCAACCAGATAGAAACTATAATGGCATCATAAGAGAACTTCTAGAGTAGGAATACAAACCACGAGTGAACTACATAGTAGAGGACAGTTATGCCATTGCTCAGGACAAACCAGCAATAGATAAGGAAGTAATGGCATCCCTTGTGAACCTATAGAATAGGCTATGCAAACCAACATGTTCATTGTTCCATTTTGAGCTCTATGCAAGAAAAAAGAAATAGTTAGTGATGAAGCTTTTGAAGAACCAGATGGCAACAACAAAATTATAATTGAATTAGTACGAAGAGTTTAAACAACTACTACATGATAGCAGTAACTATAAAGTAGAGAATCTACACTAATATTTTACACTGACTTCAGATTTTGCAAGAATTACATGGTAGCAGGCAATTACTGTTCTATGGAGTAGCTAAGAACATGTGCATGACTTGAAATTTGTAGAGCAGCAAATGCAAACCAACATGTCTAATGACCTGGTATGTACTAGCATGAAGAATAGGCATGCCCAGTGACTTGTATGTATTAATACGATTACAAAATATAGTCCACTGTGATAGGCTTGAACCAGCTATATTGCTGACAAAACAAAATGGGTTGGATAATTAGTTAATCTTGGTCGGAGAGGCGTCTAAGCATCATTGGTACCATGCGAGTGACATCTAGGTCACCGAGGGTGTTACGGTTGCGGTGGCTGTTGGCGTCGGGGAAGCAGATCTTGGGAGGTCGATGCCGACTTGAGCGCGGTGGACGAGAGCGTCATGAGGCATATCCGGTGCAGTGAACGGCGACGACCGTGCAGCTGGTCTAGAGCGGTGGACATGGACACCTTTGAACTAGATCACGTCGGGTGGACATCGGTGAAGCGGATCTGGTACGGTTGGGTAGCTTTCGGTGGCGAGGAAGCAGAGCTTGGGCAGTCGATGATGCCATCAGCGTGGTGAACGACACCGCAGATGCTAGATCCGGTGGGTGAGCGTTGGTGAAGTGACTCCAAGACGGTGCACGAGACCGCAGCTCAAGTCGGTGCGTGCGCTGGTCGTGGAGGGGACATAGGAGCTTAGGATTTTTGGGAGGGCCGGCGGGAAAAACTCGGCGAATCGGGACCATAGAGGTGAGAAGAAAAAGTAATTACGATCTTGCTCCCGAGCTACCGACTTTAGAATGCCCATTTGTCGTCTTAACAATAGGTAGATATAAAATTTTAAATTCTAAAGTTTTTGAAACGGAAGGGCGTGAAATGCTTCAAGGTCGGTGTGTGGTTTTGCCGCTCGATTGAGATTTTGAATTTGGCTAGCGTCCATCTAATAATAATAGAAAAATGGTACTCCCCCGGTCGGTGGGATATTTTGTCTCAAAGTTTTTGAAACGGTGGGGCAGGAAATGCTTCAAGGTAGGTGGGTGATTTTGCCGCTCGATTGAGATTTTGAATTTGGCTTATGTCCATCTACTAATAGAAAAAAGGTAGTAGACCGTACGCTATCTGTCTAGGAATTCAAGGCCGAGAGTCACATCAACTGATCATCCATAACCATATTTTTGCACATAAATTGGATACCTTTCGATTCACACAGCGTAGGCGGTAAATTTTGCCGCTTGACTCAGATTTTAAATTTGTCTAGCATCCATGTAATAATTTAAAAAGGGTACTACCTTGGTGGGGGATTTTGCCTCAAAATGTTTGAAATAGAGGGGGTGCAAAATTCTTCGGGGTTGGTGGGTTATTTTTTTTGTTCGATTGCGAATTTGAATTTGGCTGCCGGCCAAGTTTTATAACTAGAAAAAAGGTTGTGTAGATCGAACTCCATCTGGTCAGGAATTTAAGGCGAGAGTCACATCAACTGATGCCTCCAATTCAAACGGGGTAGGCGGTAGGTTTTGGCGGTCGATTGTGATTTTGAATTTAGATATTGTCCAAAGAATAATTAAACAATAGGCCGTTCTCCCTCTATTTTAGGGATCCAAATCGGGAGAGTGATTATCTACCACGCGTATGAAAATGCAGATCTTCGATACAAAAATGTTTGTTTAACATAACAAACAAACAAATGTCTGAAGTAGATCTGATTCAAGCATGTTAAAATGGTGTGCAACCAAGGTCTACTAATTATATAGGTGTCGGCACAGACTCTTCTACAGGAAGCACTAACTAAATTGTAGTACTAATTCAGATAAAATAAAAAGCCTTCTGCGAATACTCTTACTACTCCATACTATCAAAACACAAACACCAGCTAGAAGTATATGTAGAACACATAAAACAAGATTAAATCACACATACACTACTATATAGAGAACACCATTTCATCATATAAAACAATGTTTTATCAGACACACATAGGCCCCCAAAACGAACAGACGGCTCTAATATTCTAGCCCCTGCTGTTGTGACTATAGCACAAACAAAGGTGCCACCATAGTTCCATCAGCTACCAAAACAAACAAACATCATACTTCAGTTCCAAATAACACAACCTGGGCAAACACATGCTTACCCAAACTAGCCTTGCTTGTTCATTCGAGTGTTATTTTCATCTCCCTGATGTTGCAGTCTGAATTAGCTATATTGCTGACAAGACTTCCTTTTCATTTCTTTGATTTAGCACTGCGAATCACGTAGGTTGCTGAAGGAAATGAACAAAATGATCAGCAAAATCATAGGTGTACAAAAATGTAAGGGTTGCACATGAATGACTACACTAACTAGGTGTCATTATGTAGGGATGTAAAGTACACCAACGTTTACGAGATCTAAACTTCTTAGACTTCATGTTGCTGAGATCTAATTCGAATACTCCCTCCTTCGCCCATATAATCACCATTTCTCTATCCTAAAATGCACAGAGTAACCTTACCGCGTCTTTCCCACCATATGCCCATGATTTCTCAAGGCCAAGGAGAGTATCCAACTCAACCTTTATATGAGGCACCCAAGCTTCCCATTTGCTTGTTGATGATCTTGCACTAGACCATGTATTTAGAGTGAAGTCTCTTATAACTGCAAGGGCAGCATCTCCATTATGCCCCTTAGAGATGACAAAATTGCGTTTGGAAATATCATGTGTCTCATGGGGCACTAAATATAACACAGATTTGTTGTCACGTTGTCGAAGGCAATTATATATCTGGAGTTCATTGTTGGCCAGTACAAAATGTCCCCTATGAGAGTTGACGGCATGCGATCAATCTTAGCCGGCATCTCAGCAGGTTCAATCCAGTCCTCCCATTTTCCTAACTCTGATGAGTACCTCTACACCAGTGCTTGGTTACCATTGGTTACTATCCAAACAACCTAGAAATTGCTGCAACAGTGTGAAGAAAATTGCCCATGGTTTCTCGAATAGAGAATTGTGCCGCTATCATATTCACGTCTCCACCAAATTGGTGGTTCTGGTATACTTTTCACTTCCACTGATTGGATCCCAGGCCTTTATCATGTTAGACCCTTGCGGATAACAAAGTAGCACCCTATCATTGTGACATTCGAGTACATATGGTTTGTAGGCTTTATGTACTTCCACCAGCCCGTTCAGCTTCTAAAAGATGGATTAGTCAAGATTATGATCTGTTAAGAATCAAGCGTCCACAGAGCTGTTGTGAAAAATCCAAGTAACAACATTCCTCTATTGTGTGACAGGGTTAGCCTTTTGAAATCGTTGCTTTCCATGAAGTCCATCCAACTTTTTTGGGCGACTGATGCCCTTAGTATGCAGGATGAGTGTGGAGGAAGCCTCACAAGAATGTGACCAAATACATCGCCTGGCAAGTCATTGATTATTGCATATGTTCTTCCACCAAAGATGGTAGGATGATGCAAATAGCACAAGTGCATCATCAGAATTAAGTAAACAACACAATGCACAATGCACAACCCTAAAAAAAGAATTAAGTAAACACCGCAATGCATCATACAATTTGACAGGAAAAATTATTATTGAAATTTCCTAAACTGCACACATATGAAAAACTACCTAAAAAGCAGAGTCTGTCAACAAAATAACCTAAACAGCACAAGGAATCAACTAGAGTAGTATGAAGCACCGCAAAATGCTTTAGCATGTCAGAACTGGGCAAATGGAATGAAGATCTTTTTTTAGGTCACTGGAGAGGACAGAAAGGCCCCCACCTGAATTTTCTAGTTTTATCATTAAGAAGAGGAGAAAAAATGAACACAGCTTCAGTGACTTGGTGAACCCAAGTCTCACGGTGACTTGCCCCAAGATCCACCTTCTAGCTTAGATCCAAGATATGACAGTAGCTCAGATTTTGAACTAAAAAGTAATACTATTCAAAAAAATTGATAAAAAATCAGTAAATCATAGGTGCCTAGGTTTGAATCCTATGAAAGTTTCATCCCATTCGGATCACTAGTTTGTGATTAAATAGCTTTTTATTTTCCTAGTAATACTAGTTTAAACTAATATCCACTTCATCCAGAAAAAACCCTGGAGCAGAATACACAAAAGAGGGAGGGAGTCAGGGAGACAAAATCCAACATAGAACTTACAATGGGGTCGATGAGTTCTGAGTAGATGGAGCAGGCGCCGCTGATGAATGACGAGCCACAACCGTCGACGATGAAGAAGCACGACCACAAGGTGACGCATTCGTAGCATCCCACGCAGCCGTCGCTTTCGCAACAGCAGCCAACATAGCCGAAGTTGTTCCAGCAGCAGCCGACGAGGATTTCGACTACGCCTCCACCGTTTTCCAAGCATCACTCAACACTGCCCAAGACTCTGATGCAGTACAAGCATCGGCCTCCACATCCACTTCACATGTATCCATTGGTGCTGCTTCAACATCCACCTCTGCTTTACAAGCATCCGCCAATACAGCAAAAGCATCCGCCGATGCGTATTCCAGTTCCTGGAAACGCCACCAGCTTATTTAGTTCACAATGTACAAAATAAATGCATTATATCCCTCAGAAAGCCTGTAATGGCTGGAGGTTGGGGACGTACATACTAGCGAATGGCGGTGCGGTGGTGTTCAATGGTGGAGCGGCGAGGACGGTCCTGTTGAGGGAGGGCGGCCAGGCAGAGAAGATGACAATGCGGTCGAGGGGCACACGACTGAGCTTCCTCGAACTCAAGACTAACTTTCACCCGACTATATTTTTTTTGCGAACCATGCTTTTTTAGGGGAAAACCCTCGCTATATTAATAGTTGCAACCACACGACTGATACAAGTTTGTGCACTTGCGTTCCTCAGTTTCCTGCCTATAGACATCAAGTTTGTGCAGTTATTCGTGTGATACAATGAATTGCTCGGTATAAAATATTCCAGGTGGTAGAAGCCTACCTGTTCTATGACATCAAGATCTAGAGTTCAAACATCGACATGAAATTCCACAATCTAGAACTACAAGTTTTGATTTACTACTAGAAACATGCTAACAAATCACTCGCAACTGACATTAACATTATCATTAACATATCTCAGAAGGAAAAAATTGAAAGATAAAAAAACCACTGTAAGTTCGAATAAGATGACTATTGTCGCCAGATATAGTCACATAAAGCTAGGTCCAATATATATATATATATATCATAATAGTACATCAAATATATAGATTCGTGAACACCACACACCAGCAGAGCAAAAAAATAGTTATAGTACCCGACTTAACAAATAGTCATCCTCACAAGAGACCCAAACCCTTCAAAAATGAAAGTAGAGTGGTCAATATGGTTTATAGATTTCCTCATCTTTTGCAGGATTAGGGCTATATGGGCATGGAGAATCTTGAATTTCTGTCAAGGTCTCACCTGCTTCTAGAGCCGAATTGAAAAGATTGTCAGATTGCATTCCCACCTATTCCAAGATCCGGTCGTACGCCTGGCCAATCAGCTCGTCGCCATCCACATCAGGCGACTTGGGAACTAAGTTGTCAGTCACGAACTTTGGAAAATCAATAGCAGCATCATGAGCAACTGAAATTGATGTATTCCATCCTGTAGTCAAATCAGCTATCCGCTGAGTGGATGTGGCCACTTCTTCCTTCAGGCGCCTAATCTGTTCGTCCTGGTGTTTCTCTTTCTCTTGAAGGCACTAAATCATGTGTCTATGAGCTTTGTATTTCTCTCGAAGACGGACAATTGTCAAATCCTTGTAGTGACCAACACCATTACGCCATGAGCAATATGAATAAGGTGGAAACTGCAGATAACAAATCCAAAATTAAACCAGATTCTTGTTTCAAAAAAATTAAACCAAATTCTTGTTTCAAAAAATAATCCAAACTCAGCTGCACACATTATGCATGCTCCACAGTGGTACCGCAAATGGCAAAGAACCATAAAGGCATATTGCCCAAACATGGGAAACAGAATCGACATGAAAAGAGCCGTACTTTAGGGTTTGCCTTCTTAGCTAGCACATGAGCAGTCTTGGCCTTCGTAAGTGGCAACAGATCAGAATGACTTCTGACATGGGTATGATTACTCAGATGCTCACTATTCGCTACCCTACATTGGGTAAAAGGCCTACAGCCCATAAGGGATTCCAGATAAAAGCCCAAGGAAGCAACCAACAGAGACTCTTTGTTGTATTAGGAAAGAAACCACGAACCGACATTATGTTGTTATTGTAATCACGCGTATATGAAACCTATCCGCATACAGCTTTGAGACCCGGCCTATTATATATAGGGCAGGAGAAGCCCAAGCGAGGGTACCAAAATCTAGTAGACAACTTGTAATAGAGTGTTTTCCCCAATATTTAGGCGACTTTTTCTTCATTGTTTTCCTGACATCCGACGAAATCCCCATCGTTCTCTTTTCCACGAAAACCCAAGTCCATCATCATGGGCATTGCCGAGGTTACCCCTCGTCAATTGGCGCTGTCTGTGGGAAACTTGGACGCTAGAAACACGGATTCGGCGGAACGCTCTCCACCAAGCATCAACTCAACCAAAGCAGATCCACGCCCACCCACCCGTAAAGTTACCCGCAAATCAACAGAAGTAGAAGAATCTCCCACTGAATCCCCAATGGAAGTCGAGGCGCAGATCGAAGAAAGCAACAAAGGCGGGCAAGTCGAGACGAATCTGGGGGATCTTGATGGTCTATATGACAATCTCTCCTTCAGATCAGACCCATCGTTCATGCCACCACGTGAAGCAAGCCCAGCCAATTCAGAACCCGAAAAAAGTAGCGAAAGCATCGACTTTGGAATTCGTATGGCAGAAATTTATCGAGAGCAAAAGCTGATGGACTTCACTGGCTCATCCGATAGTGTCTCCATCAGCGAAAACGACAATGTTACCAGTCCGTACGCCACTCAGCACCAAGTATGCGTGATCATGGGAGACGCCACGACCCAACAAGACTCCAACGGTAACCCAATTCTCAACCCCGATGATATCCTTTCAAGACATAGTGCAGGAAGCAATGGCAATGAAGGAAGTCGAGGAAACGAAGCAGATCCAATAGTCGACCGAGAAAATAGAGAAGAAGAGTAGCCACGTGAAGATGAGAGGCAAATCCTTAGCCTACCAGCCTGTGCATGGGAGAAAGCGAGAGCAGCAATTTCGGGTGCGACCCCAATGGCAACAGATGCCACCCACAAAGATCTATTGGCATACCAGTACCTGCTGCACTACAAAAAGAGAAAAATCCTCAGGATGCAAAGGCAGCTTGACGAAAGGAAGAGGGTAGCCGATGAACCTAGCTTACGAAGGGCACAACTAAAACCCACCCGAGGATCAAGAAGCATCACAGGAGGAGCATCGCCAAGAAGAGGAATGTCTAGATTAAGAAGTATACCCGAAGAAGAGAGAAGCGGATTAATTCGGGACCTTGATCTCTCATTTATATCGATAGATCAAGATGGGAACATCAAAGCAAAGACATCCCAGGCAGCTATTGTGGCCACGCAAACATATGTAATCATGACACAACCTGCACCCGACGATCCCCCTGCAACCCTCCATCGATCTGCCCTGATAAACCTCAGTTTGGTGGGAGAAACTCTTGCGCAAGCAGATAAAGAAACCACGAGGCAACGTGACTGATCCCCACACCATCGCAACAGCCCTCAGCAAGGAGGTCACACCCGATGATCACGGTCACCACATCGGGTCCACTTTTCCGAACAAGAACCGCGTAACAACGCAAGAAACGACATCACCCAGCGAAGGATTGATCGATCGCGAGAAGAATGCAGCACCCGAAGATACCATGATGGTGAAAGTGAGGACGAACAAGAATTATGCGGAGCCAGCTGCTTTACCCGACGGGTTCGCAAAACTCCAGTACCGAAAGATTTTAAGCTACCATAAGATCGACAAAAATACGACGGCCTCCAAGAACCTGAAGCTTGGCTGACTGATTATCTAGCGACTGTCAGATTACAAGGAGGATCCAAAGCCATGGCAATGCAAAGCCTGCAGCTCCACCTAACCGGTGCGACACGCTCCTGGCTAAAGCAGTTACCAGAAGATGCCATCAATAGTTGGAATGATCTTGGGGACAAATTCATCAGAAACTTTCAATCCACATTCAAGCGACCCGCGTATTTAGAGGAATTACGTGCCTATAAGCAAAAGCCAGGAGAATCAATACGAGCCTTCATCCAATGATGGAACATTACCAAAAATTTGGCTGAAGCAATATCTGATGAAAGAGCGATCGATGCCTTCAGTGACGGTCTCCGTCGACAGGAATTCATTGAAGAACTAGGACGATCAAAGCCAAAAACAATTTCACAACTAATGGAAATAGCCAACCGTTGGGCTGATGGAGAGGATGTAGTACACAACAAAAGGGCTCATTCACCCAATGAAAGAGACTGGCGTAACAGCGACCGGAGACACCAAACAAATGATGGATACTACACACCCACTTACGTTGCAGCGAGTTTTTCTGGAACGGACAACCGACAAAATGACGACTACAATAGCGGGTATCGTGGCAGTAGGGATAACATCAATGAAAACCAGCCGCGACAATGATACTAGCCGACAAACCGAGACCCACCAATGTCAGCAGGACAAATGTTGGAAGGACCCTACAATATGCACTACTACATCGACTCAACAGGGAAAAGGCGATCAAACCACCTCCTAAAGGACTATCGGACATTCCTAAAGATGCAAGAACTATGCAACGCAAAGGCAGCCAAAGCAACAAACAGAAACTACGCCCCTGCACCTAGCACTCTGGCCATCAGCGCTCCACCACCACCACCACAGGGGCCTCCACCAGTGGGACAGCCGCAAAGCACAGTATACCAAGACAACGAATACCCCAGATCAAAGGGAGCAATGTCTGTTGGGTCCGTAGCATAGAAAACAAAAAAATTCCTAAAGTGTGAACTACACGCCAAGATCTATCTACTAGGTACAAAGCAACGGGTGGACATACATCCCACGAGAACTTACCCTCGTAGACAACGAGCTTTGTTAATGAGTAGGAACTCGTGGTTGATGTAGTCGTACACTTGTCGATCTCAAGATCGTGAGGAAGTCCGAGCGCCGCAACTCAGCAACAGATCCGCTTTGACACACGTTCAAGCCACGGACAACCTCCACCTCCTTGCTCCAGCGATCCAATGGAAGCGAACTCCTTCCAGCATTAAATGCCACTGGAACATGTATCTCGCTAATCCGAGACCATGGGGGAATAATTCTAGAGGGGGAGAGAGATCCTTCACAAGGAGGTGTGAGGATGACGGAGGGAATGGGTGGCCTTTTATAGGAGGAGGGGGGGTGCCCCCTCTCTCCATGGCCGGCGCATGGGGGGTGACCCCTCACCTCCCCCATTCATGTGGTGGTAACCCCTCCACATTAAAATGCCTCTTCACATTCCCTTTTGAAGTCTCCACTTTAAATGCATTAAATTCCCCAAATTTAATGCTCTCTCATTTAATAAAACTCTTTTTATTAAATTTATTCAGAATTTTGTTAATTACTTTAATTAACAAACATTCACATATAGCCCCTTGCAATATTTCAATATCACATGCAGAACCACCTTCTGCAATTTCACCCGAAACAATTTCCGGTTTCTATTGAAACAATTCCTGCGCTTTGCAATTCTTTAAATGCAAACATATGTGCTCCAAAATGGTGTACGGTAACTCTTAAGTGTGCCACCCTACGGTTCGCGAATAATGCAGACATGATCGAGACCCTTCTCCGATCAATAATCAGCAGCGGGACCTGGAGATCCGTACTGAGTCCTACACATTCAACGATGACTTCTATGATCGTGAGAACCTTTAACGCTTGTAACTAAATCCCTTTGTCTCTCGATATATTACATGTCCAAGATTCAATCATCGGTATGTCCATACCTAGTTTGATCTCGTTACCGACATGCACTCTTTTCTCGTTCCCGTGATATAACATTCTAGTGATCACATCACTTGCTTGCAAGCTATCCTAGTGTGATATCACCGAGAGGGCCCAGAATATATCTATCCATCATCTGGATTGACAAATTCCACTCTTGATCCATGAGCCTCAACATAACACCTTCATAGTACTGAACCCATCTTTATAGTCACCCTGTTACGGTGTGACGTTTGATGTTAGCAAGATACTCTTCCGGTGTCAACAATTAACATGATCTCATGGTCTAAGGATAAAGATTACTTCGTATGATGTTATAGCAATATAAACATAATGACTTGATCGTAATGCTATACTTCGGATGAATGTTCATCACATCATTCCACCAATGGTGTGACCTTGTTATTAACAACATCCAATGTCCATGATCAGGAAACCTTGATCATCTTGTTAATCAACAAGCTAGTCTATAAGAGATGCATGACTAGGAACCCTTTTTGTTTATTAAACACACATGTATTAATGTTTACGAATCAATACAATTCTAGCATGTAAAATAAACATCTATCATGTATACGGAATATATAATAACAACTTTATTATTGCCTCTGAGGGCATATTTCCTTCAATGTCAATGATCTAGAAGGGGCCACCCTCCAATAGAACACAAAAGCTGATCACTAGGCAAGTAAATTTGGAGGTAACAAGGCCACCTCCCACACCAGAGTATTTACATTGGTCAGAGCAAGAAATCACTTTCAGCAGAGCTAACCATCCGTTACAGGTACCTCAGCCAGGCCAGTCAGCACTGATAGTGGAAGCGCAAATTGGCGGGTTCGACATGAGCAAAGTTTTCTTGGATGCAGGAAGCAGCATCAACCTGATTTACGCCAAAACTCTGCAGGCCATGAATTGGTCCATGACGAACCTAACCCCAACCGACACAACCTTCCACGGGATAGTTCCTGGAAAATCTGAAATTCCATTAGGCAAAGTCCACCTTGACGTCGTTTTCGAATCAAAAAACAACTTCAGACAAGAAAGGCTGGAATTCGAAGTTATGGACTAGCCATATAAAAACCACGTGATCCTGGGGCGACCAGCTTTCGCCCGGTTCATGGTAGTACCTCACTACGCATACCTAGTGCTGAAAATGCCAGCCCCCAGCAGGGTCATCACAGTCAAAGGCAGCTTCAGCCGCGCAGACAGCTATGATCGAGAGTTTAACAAAATCTTGGAATCTTTCGAGATGGAGGCGGAGCTTGGGCAGCTAAAATTGACAGATGAGGAGGCGACACACGAAGGGCACACCCGCAAGAAGAAAACATCGGAAAAGCAAGAACATAGCAGCATCGCAAAAAGCAACGTATGTGGCCTCCAATAATGGTCCCGCATAAGAAGACCCTCAAGGACAGAAGCCGAAGTTCCTCCATAAAAGTTGTATTGAGAGGCATTCCTTACTTAATAAAAAGTCCAACGACCAGGCGATCATGCCATCACAATGTACCCCTATCCATTATTATCACTCAATAAATAAAAGTATTTCGCGACATGAAACCTCTATGGTGTACGAACATCAGTTTGTCGGATCCCCCAACAAGGAAATATAGCATACAATCAAAATCTCGTATGAAACATGCGACCTTTTTGATAAAGTGTACATACAACATTTTTCTAGCCACATTACAAAGCTACACAAGCAAGCAGTCAGATCTTGAAATTTACAAAGAATTCCTCGTCTGCTTCAAGGCACCTACGCATAATCCTAATGGTGGGTCTTCGAGCAGCGGCATAGTGAGGCGCCATATAAACAAGGCCGCCATCGGGAGGAAGAGGAATACCCGAAGATACGAAGTCCAGATCCAACATCGGGTGATTTGCATGCACCCAAGAGAGCGCAAGCTTGGCACCCTGATACATTGCAAATGTATCTATAATTTTTGATGTTCCATGCTTGGTTTTATCCACTTTCTTGTGTTTTGTTCCAACTTTGGAGTACTTTTCATATGATTTCTTGGACTAACCTATTAACAAGAGCCACAGTGCCTGCCTGCTTTTCTGCTATTTTTGGTTCCGAAAGTCGAAATGAATATTCTCGGAATTGGACGGGACAAAAGCCAAAGTGCCTATTTTTCCGGAAGGGATCAAGTGCCAGAATACGAGACGGAGAAGGGCCAGGGGCGGCCACACCACCTGGCCGCGCGGCCAGGCTGGGCCTGCGCCAGGGGGTGGTGTGGTGGCTCCTGGCACCCCCTCGACCTCTCCTTCCGCCTATAAGTTGCCCTCGGGACGAAAACACTAAGTACCCAATCAAAAATCCACGAAAGAGTCTGTAGCCGCCGTCATCTCCATCCCTATATCGGGAGGGATCTGAAGCTCTTCCCGACACCCTGCCGGAGAGGGGAATTCACCCTGGAGGCCTTCTTCATCACCATGCAAGCCTTCGGTGTGATGCGTGAGTAGTTCATCCTTGGACTACGGATCCATGTAGTAGCTAGATGGCTGGTTTCTCCTCCTTTGTGCTTTCATGTTTAGATCTTGTGAGCTCCGTTCATGATCAAGATCATCTATTCGTAATCCATACATGTTGTGTTTGCGGGGATCCGATGGATATTGAGATGCTATTTCACATTGATTATTGATTCTATCATGTCTTTGTTATTTGAGATCTTGCATGCTTTTCGTTGTTAGTAGCTATCTTAGCCAAGTAGATGCTAGCAACTCCAAGAGTTAGTATTTATGCTCGATAGTGGGTTCATGCCTCCGTAACTGGGAAGTGACAGAAATCTCTAAGGTACTAGATGTGTTGTTGCTACTAGGGAGAAAACAACAATACTTTGTTCATAGAACAATCGTATTGTTTACTTTACACGCATTTCGTAAAGCAATAATCTATTGCTTGCAACTTAATACTGGAGGGGGTTCGGATGATAACCTGAAGGTGGATTATTAGTCATAGATGAAGTTGGATGGCGGTCTATGTATTATGTTGTAATGCCCAATCAAGTCTAAGAGGAGTCAAGATGATTAGTATATGCATGTATTGCTTTCTCGGTGTTTGTCAATTGCCCCACTGTAATTTGTTCACCCAGCATGTTATCTATCTAAGGAGAGCCACCTCTAGTGAACTATGGATCCCGGTCCTTTTACTTTACATACAATCTACAATCTTTTACTGCTTTGTGTTTACTTTCTGCAAACTTTTACTTCTTTCCATTCGATACGTTTAATCCTTTGTTTTCCACAAAACACGGTGAGATTGACAACCTCATCGCAAGTTGGGGACAAAGTTTTGTGGTTGTGTTGTGCAGGTCTCCACGTTGCTACTAGCACCGGTAGTGCACCCTGCCAAAGCTCAGCTAGCAACACCTTTGGGGTGTTTCCTTGCTCCTACTGGTTCGATTAAACCTTGGTTTCATAACTGAGGGAAAACTTGCTGCTATACTCATCGTACCTTCCTATTGGGGTTCCCAACGAGCTCTACGTCAAAAGTCGAGCGCATCATGATTTTCTGGCGCCGTTGCCGGGGAGTCAAGGACATCTTCACAAGGGGAGTCCCTCATAACCAATCTCTTCACTTTGTTGTTTTTGTTTTGCTTAGTTTCTTTTTGCTATGTTTTCTTGTTTTGTTCTTCAAAAACACAAAAAATTAGTTCTACTTGTTTGCTTTCTTATTTGAAAACCCGAAAAAATGACTACTCTTGAAAACACTAAGTTGTGTGACTTCACTAGCACCAACAACAATGATTTTATGAGCACTCCCATTACTCCACCTGTGGCTGAAAATAGTTTCTTTGAGATAAAACCTGCTTTGCTCAATCTTGTTATGAGAGAACAATTTTCTAGTATTGGTAATGAAGATGATGCTTCCCATCTAAATAACTTTGTTGAACTTTGTGAGATGCAAAAGCATAGGGATATACATGTTGATATTATTAAGCTGAAATTGTTTCCTTTCTCTTTGAGAGGAAAAGCTAAAGAATGGTTGAATTCCTTAACTAGGAATAGTATTGATTCTTGGACTAAATGCAAAGATGCTTTTATTGGAAAATACTATCCTCCTACTAAGATTATATCCATGAGAAGTGAAATCATGAAGTTTAAACAACTTGATAATGAGCATGTTGCTCAAGCTTGGGAAAGAATGAAATCTTTGGTAAAGAATTGTCCCACTCATGGACTGACTGCTTGGATGATCATCCAAACTTTTTATGCAGGATTGAACTATTCTTCAAGGAACCTATTGGATTCAGCTGCTGGAGGTACCTTTATGACCATCACTTTGGGTGCTGCAACAAAACTTCTGGACGATATGATGGTTAATTATTCTGAATGGCATATTGAGAGAGATCCACAAGGTAAGAAGGTAAATTCTGTTGAGGAAACCTCCTCCTTGAGTGATAAGATTGATATGATTATGTCTATGCTTGTTAATGGGAAAACCCATATTGATCCAAATAATGTTCCTTTAGCCTCTTTGGTTGCTCAAGAAGAGCAAGTTGATGTGAACTTCATAAGAAATAATAATTTTGGCAACAATGCTTATGGTAATAATGCTTATAGGAACAATTTTGGTAACAACAATGATAAGCCATATCCTCCCAACAATGGTAATGCTTATGGAAATTCTTACAACAATAATAAGAGTGCTCCCTCTGAACTTGAAGTTATGCTTAAAGAGTTTATTAGTAAACAAACTGCTTTCAATAAAACTATTGAGGAAAAACTCTCTAATGCTGAAAGAAATATAGCATGTTTGGCCGAAGCTCAATCTACTTTGAATAAAATGGCTGCTAAACCTGAAACTAATGAGAATCCCTTTGCAACTACTAATGCCATACAAGTAAGAATTGATGAAAATGTTAGACTATTAGCTGAATTACATGCTAAGTGGGAAAGAGAAGATGAAATTGCTAGAAACATTAGTGTTTCTACTATTACCACCACTAGTGTTGAGGCTAGCAATAGTTCTACTACTTTAGATGATAAAGTTGATTTTGATCTTGGTGGATGCGACATCTCTGAAGTTATTAAGTTCCTACAAAAGCTTGCTAAAAATCCTAATTCTAGTGCTATGAACATGGCTTTTACAAAACACATTACCGATGCTCTCATAAAGATTAATGAAGAAAAGATGAAACATAAAGCTTCTATTCCTATAAAAGAAGAAGATTGTTGGGAACCCATCATTAATATGAAAGTGAATGACTTTGATTTCAAAGATTTGTGTGATCTTGATAGTAGTGTTTCTATTATGCCTAGAAGGATTTATGATATGCTTGATTTGCCTCCTCTTGAAGATTGTTATTTGAATGTCCCACTTGATGCTAATGCTAAAAAGAAACTCATGGGGAGTCTTAATGATGTTCTTATTATGGTTAACGATTCCTATGTCCCCATCGATTTCTATGTTTTGGATGTTGAATACAATGCTTCTTGTCCTATTACTTTGGGAAGACCTTTTCTTAGAACTGTTGGTGCCATCATTGATATGAAAGAAGGCACCATTAAATATCAACTCCCACTCAAGAAAGGTATAGAACACTTACCTAAAAAGAGAGAAAAGATTTCTTTTGCTTCTCCTATGAAAACAAAATTTGGTCTTAATGCTTCTTCATTTGAGAACACTTGATTCTTTCTTTGCTTCTTATGCCTAACTTAAAGGCGTTAAAGAAAAGTACTTGTTGGGAGATAACCCAAGAGTTTTAGATGAGTTTTGCAAGTTATTACCTCTGTAATAACCTCTCCTTATCATTTTTATTTGCTTTTTGTGCCAAGAGTAACCTCTAATGAGATAGAAGTAATGATTGGGAAAGTTGCTGTCTTGAAACAGATTTTTCTGCTTCACCGTAAAAATTCTTGAGAGAGCTCTGTATGTCGGATTGAGCTGTAATGTGTTGTGCTTCTGCCCCAGGTTGATATCTAACTTAGTTAGTTCAACACTTTTTGATTTGAGCAACAGAAGGTCTTCGAAAAAATTCGTCTTTACCTACTGGTCTGTTTTGACAGATTTCTGCCATTTTCTGCATTTGCTTCTTGTTAGTTCCTTCTTGAGTTCCTTTGGGGAATTGAGCTTTTTGAGGGAAGTGCTATAGTAGCTAGTGTTCTAATGGAAGTTTATTTGGTGTTAGAACTGAACCTTGAGACTTATTTATCTTAAGTGCACTAATGTTGCTAATGAGATTGTGTGAAGTTTTGTATGAAGGAAAAATTTCAGGTGTATGGAAGGAACGAGTAATGAGATAAAGGATGGACTAAAGCTCAAGCTTGGGGATGCCACGCGTGTCACCCCAAGAAATATCCAGGAAGTACAAGTGTCAAAGCTTGGGGATGCCCAAACCATCCCCCTTCTTCATCAATAAAAATTCCAGGTTTCTTCCAAACGCTTCATTTTTATTGTTTCATGCACAGTTGTGTTTTTCTTGGAGCGTCTTCTTTTTCATTTTTGTTTTGGTTTTTAGTTTGCTTGGTTTGCTTAGTTTTCTGAATAAGTTGGTTGGACCCCCTCTTTCACACTTTGGTTTGCGAATAGTTTGGTTTGGTTTGGAAAAGAGTAGGAAAGTTCATACTTATGTGGTAAAAAGAGCTCGTTTTTGACTGTGGCATATACTTTGCCATGCCATGCTTGATATTGTTTTGGCTTTATGCTTAGTATTCTTTGCTGTAGCATGAATTGTCATAAACAATTGAGATTGCTTAATGTTCCTTGGATGAATCATGCGTTGTTTTAGCATATTAAAGCATAGTATAGTGGTATTCTCCTTTGATGCTTTATTTGGGTTGACTTGGCACATGCACACCATGTTATGACTATCTCAAGTAACCATAGCCTTTATGATCCTTTATTTTTCAACTTGTAGTATCACTTTATGCTTTGATCAATGGTGTTTTGTCGCTCTACATGATTATGGCCATTATTGCTCTCTTAGTTTGTCGCTCCCAGTGTTTTGCTAGCCTCCACAACCAAGTATGAGTTCCACTCATGCATCCAAATCCCTAAACCAAGTTATTACAAAGAGTCCACCATACCTACCTACTAGCTTATGCTATTCCAAGTATATTCATGCTTTTGTTTACCTTCCTCTTGTTATGAGAAAACTAGTGATTAAAGCTCTCACGAACTTGATGGCACACCTTACTTTACTTGCCTTTAATAAACTTGAACCATTGTGTCTTCTATGTTGTATATGCTTGCACTTATTTGTTGGGAATTAGCAAAACCATGCTTTCATGGGGAACACTTTCAACATTGCACTTGGTACTTGTACCTAGTTGATATCATGCTCTTTTGTATATGGATGTCGTCGGTGCGAAATGAAAGGGGAGCTTGTAAGTCCATGGAGTTATGTATATGTGTTAGAGAAACGCCTAGGCCGCTGGTCTAATCCATGCTGACATGGTGGAAACCTGTAGCGTAACCATAATGAGCTGTCTATGAAGCATTCTTCTTATAAAAAAAGAGTCCCATATTGAAAAAAAAAGAAAAAAAGAGATACTATGAAAAGAGGAAAGAGAGAAAAAGCACCATATTCCCATGGTAAATAAGAAGAATGCTGAGATGCTTGTTGTCTGCTTGCCTTGCCATTTTGATATGGGGATTCTTCCGTATCATCGGGCAAGGGGTACCCTGTTGGCGGTTCTCAATGATACACATGTACTTACGATGACAAGAACTTACCGGTGACTAAACTTGAGTAGCATGAGGAGCGGCCCTCGTATACAAGGGACATGAGATTTCTGACTTATACTTCGTCAAGCATGTACACCATAGTTTGTTCACTTTAAACTTAATCACTTCAAGATTCTTATGATAGGGGCAATGAGAGCTGAAAGCTATTAAGTACCATAATTTTTGGAAGCTCTTTATGAGACTTGAATACCTACTTCCTTTTACAAAAGGCCTTTCTTCTACCATTATATTGAGTCTCCACCTTCTATCTTTATGCACCTACTTTGAGAGCATAGTGGCCATTCTTAGTTCTATGTGCATTGTCCCAAGACTAGTTGATTGATGCATAACTTGTTATTGCTTGTTTGAAACTATTGTATCTAGTCACTCTTATGAACTTTGAAGGTGTCCTATGCATTTATATTTGCTACTCTATTGAGGGACAAGCTGAATACTATTATGCTATGTTTTCTTTATGTGAAACAAAAAACGTCTTGCAAAGCATGTTATTCATGAATCTTTTGTTTGTGCCTTTACATGTTGCATCATAGTTTCTTTGCTTATTGCTAGAACTTTGTCTTTCATGTTATGATTGAAGTACTATGATCCTAGCCTTGAATGTTTTGCAAATACTTTAATCAAGTCTTTGATGGTGCATGTCACCTCAAAAATTATTCTTTCTTTTTATCACTTACCTACTCGAGGACGAGCAGGAGTTAAGCTTGGGGATGTTGATACATTGCAAATGTATCTATAATTTTTGATGTTCCATGCTTGGTTTTATCCACTTTCTTGTGTTTTGTTCCAACTTTGGAGTACTTTTCATATGATTTCTTGGACTAACCTATTAACAATAGCCAAAGTGCTAGCTGCCTGTTTTCTGCTATTTTTGGTTCCAGGAAAGTCAGAAAATGAATATTCTCGAAATTGGACGGGACAAAAGCCAAAGTGCCTATTTTTCCGGAAGGGATCAAGTGCCAGAATACGAGACGGAGAAGGGCTAGGGGCCGGCCACACCACCTCGCCCGCGGCCAGGCTGGGCCCGTGCCAGGGGGTGGTGTGGTGGCTCCCGGCACCCCCTCGGCCTCTCCTTCCGCCTATAAGTTGCCCTCAGGACGAAAACCCTAAGTACCTGATCAAAAATCCACAAAAGAGTCTGTAGCCACCGTCATCTCCATCCCTAGATCGGGAGGGATCTGAAGCTTCCCAAGACCGCCGAGGGGAATTCACCCTGGAGGCCTTCTTCATCACCATGCAAGCCTCTAGTGTGATGCGTGAGTAGTTCATCCTTGGACTACGGATCCATGTAGTAGCTAGATGGTTGGTTTCTCCTCCTTTGTGCTTTCATGTTTAGATCTTGTGAGCTCCGTTCATGATCAAGATCATCTATTTGTAATCCATACATGTTGTGTTTATGGGATCCGATGGATATTGAGATGCTATTTCAGATTGATTATTGATTCTATCATGTCTTTGTTATTTGAGATCTTGCATGCTTTCCGTTGTTAGTAGCTATCTTGGCCAAGTAGATGCTAGCAACTCCAAGAGTTAGTATTTATGCTCGATAGTGGGTTCATGCCTATGGTAATTTGGGGAAGTGACAGAAATCTCTAAGGTACTAGATGTGTTATTGCTACTAGGGAGAAAACAACAATCCTTTGTTCATAGAACAATCGTATTGTTTACTTTACACGCAGTTCGTAAAGCAATAATCTGTTGCTTGCAACTTAATACCGGAGGGGGTTTGGATGATAACTTGAAGGTGGATTATTAGTCATAGATGCAGTTGGATGGCGGTCTATGTATTATGTTGCAATGCCCAATCAAGTCTCAGAGGAGTCAAGATGATTAGTATATGCATGTATTGCTTTCTCGGTGTTTGTCAATTGCCCCGCTGTAATTTGTTCACCCAGCATGTTATCTCTCTAAGGAGAGCCACCTCTAGTGAACTATGGATCCCGGTCCTTTTACTTTACATACAATCTACAATCTTTTACTGCTTTGTGTTTACTTTCTGCAAACTTTTACTTCTTTCCATTCGATACGTTTAATCCTTTGTTTTCCACAAAACACGGTGAGATTGACAACCTCATCGCAAGTTGGGGACAAAGTTTTGTGGTTGTGTTGTGCAGGTCTCCACGTTGCTACTAGCACCGGTAGTGCGCCCTGCCAAAGCTCAGCTAGCAACACCTTTGGGGTGTTTCCTTGCTCCTACTGGTTCGATTAAACCTTGGTTTCATAACTGAGGTAAAACTTGCTTCTATATTCATCGTACCTTCCTCTTGGGGTTCCCAACGAGCTCTACATCGAAAGTCGAGCGCATCACACCCGCCACAAGTTGAAGCTTCACATAATGGTGGATCCTTTCACCTTGCTGAAACTTCATAATCAAATCTGCCAAGGTCTGAGGCTGAGGATCCTGTGGAAACATGGCGTTGTAAACCACAGCCAGAGATCTGCGGCAGCACTCGACAAATTGCTCCAGCTCCGATATACAATCCTGCAATAGTGCAAAAGTGTAGGCACGTCGATGGTCAGTCCAAAAATCCATCTCAGAACGTCGAGAGGCAGATATAAGAGCGTGCATTCGATCGCGCAGACGCTGTCTTTCCTCCCTCTCGCACAATCGAATACCTGCACATTGGAGAAAAAATAATTTCTATCAAGACGAAAAGGCAACCAAAGAAAGAAGGCAGCTTACACAATATCTTTTCGCTCGCCCTGGAGATCTCTTCCAAGAAAAAAAGCTTCGCGATCGAGAGCCTGGCGTGTTTTTGATTGGGAAACATCCACTAGTGATTGAACTACCCGCAGTTTTCCCTCAAGTTTCTTCACTTGTTCTAGCTTTTCAGCATATAGCGGCGGGTCCACTGTACGCACAACGACAGGACCGATCGCACCCGCTACAGCGGATGGCGCAACAACATCTGACGGTTGCGTGGAACCAGAAGGATCCAAAGAATCACTCAAGATCTAGCAAGACAAAAGAAGTATATGAAACACTCAGCATACAAAGGCAAGATCACATGCATATATTCACAAGCTGTTTCAAATCAAAAGGAAGCCAGGAAAGTTCAGAATCCATTACAATAAGGGAAGACACGACAAACGATTACAAAATAAGGGCCTATGGGGCTGCGTCCTTCAAAGATAAGGTGGCACTAGAAGAAGGAGCACTAGCTATAGCAGCCACAGGAGTAGCTGAAGAGGGAGCGCCGAACGCAGTAAGAGGAGTCAAGGAAGGGGCAGCCAATTTCCCTGAACCCGAGACCAGAGCCAGGAGCAGCCGAGAGTATTTTCTGGCCCTTTTAATATGCGGCTTCAGGTCAACTTCTTTGCCACTAGAGGTGACCGGGACAGAGGAGCTAACCTTCTCCCAGTCGATCTTCTCGCCATGCACCATCGCTAGAGCCATCGAAGTTTTGGCACTGCTCCTTGATTGTGTCAGACTATAACCAACAAGGGGACCGGGATCAGCACCAAAAATGGTGACAAGATCATTCAGGTCCTCCGGCACATCCGTGGTTGGAAATACTTCACCATGGAGTTTCTTGAAGGAGCGGCACGACGGACAAGAAGATTGCACCCACGTATGCTGTTAGCCTCCAAAGTGCTAACAGCATCCGATAAAGTATCAAACTTCTTATCATCATCATCCAGCGTTAGGTTCTGGTCAGTCAGCTCTACACAAACAAAAGATAAGAAAAGGTCGACAATCAAAAGAAAGAAACAAAAACAACAAGTACACGCACAAATCAAAACTTACGGCTTAGCGAGTTATTTAGTGCCTCCAGGCGTTGCCGCAGATTTGCATCTCGAGCAACGACTTGCCTGGCCACTTCATCAGCATCAACTTTCGCCCTCTTATTGCAAATCATGATACAACAAAAATGATTAGTATATTTTAGGAGACACTTTAAGTAATAAAGCACTCTTTATCGAAAAAATGTTTTCGGGGACAAAGCATAGGTTACTGAAATTCTAGCAAAGTAGCTGGATACATAAAAACACTTGTCACTCGATAATGCCTCCTCCACGGGTGGGACATGCGCATGATGCTAAATGAAATGCAGCAAAACCAGTAAATTTTAGGAAAGAACACATCAATTTTGCAATGCAAAGAAGGATACATGCATTAATATGATGCCAAGGATTGGGCGTGTTCCCCTTTACCGAAAAATATAATTTAAAGAACTCGACAGTGCAGGACATTAGCAAACAACAATCTATTTACGAACGTTATGCAGAAAATTACATATGCATTGTTTAGCAGAGGACCGTTCTGTGAAATAAAGCCAGGGGAAAGCTTCCCATCCTCTTAAGAATCTTCTTGCCAGCATATACTTACCTATTTTTAGTGGACTTTATAACTAATTCCATGGCTACATCCATGGTGATCCCAGCTTCCTAATGTGGCATATAGATCTACTATTTAAAATAGCAATCACCTAAACAACTGTCTGAATGGTTGTGGACTCACCGGAGATTGCGCTGATGCGATGGAAAGGTGGACGCTACTGGGTAAAGAAGGTGGGCAATGGGGGAGGTGCTGAAATGTGCAAAAATGTAGCGATACTCATATATAGATAGAGATAGCAATAACACATAAACCAGATCAATTAGTAGTAACCACAAACTCTAGACAGGTTGTAAGCAGACTGTCAACTACTCCCATATTAATTAACCTAGTGTAATTTAACGTGGCAGTACAGTGAGATGGTGAGTACTAGTAAACAAAAGGGGATTACATAATTATTAGTGGAATCTATAGCCAGCCACCAAAAGCATCATGAGCATGCTAAATATCTAGATTGCACACCATACTTGGTTAAGAACCTAATGTCTAGCTCTAATTACCCAAATCTAAGACAATCTATCCTATTTACGACTGAATGCAGTGAGTTGGAGACATCCACTAACTCTGTAGCCATCTCCTCGGCATGCATCTGATGATGCTCCTGCTCCTACTCTTGGAGGTCATCGCGGATCTCGAGATGTAACCACAATGACATCATCGCGCGCTGCAGCGAAAGTGACGTCTACCCAATGGACGAACATGCAACACTCACATTCATAGTTGCAACCCAAGAATCTGCGGCCGAAGTTTGTTCCCTTGAACGCAACGCGTCAGTGGGGTGCTAGGGCATAGTCGCACCAGAGCTGGACATCCACATAGGCAACAATGTTGTACCACTTCGTGTCTACCATCCGTGTTGGCATCTGAACCCAAGAAACATCATCGATCAAGAAGGGCAGAATAGATAAAAACCCCAAATGTAGAGAACCCATAAGCTGAATTCGAGAAAATAAATTGAGACCTTGAACTCTGGCATACTTACCCTAACCCGGTCACCTTGCGAATCAAGATCCCCCGTCGTTCGCTAGACCGGCATGACTAAATCTGCCGACATTGATCGAAAAACGAGCGCGCCTTCAAAGCCTAGCGCAGAGGCTTCATGGAGAAGGAAGATGTAGGGGAGTCGATGCTCACATTCACTGGCTACTATTGCATTTAACTCGACCACTGATAACTGGGGCCCGCGCTAGAGAGCCCGTGGGCCCCCAACCATCACTGACCTTGTTTGACTTGCATTACATGTACTTTGGCAAACATATCAAAACTCAATAAATAAATAAACCAAAGACCCCCTCTCTTTTTGTGAAAACCAACTACAAAACGGAGACACTCACAAATGCGTACAGACACTCACCCCTATGAATGCAGGTACGCACACCCTACACCTATGAGCACTTCAGAAAGACTGGATCTTGAGACTGATCCAGCGGGGCTTGAGCTTGACGAAGTCACCATAGGCACCTCGCTATATATTGATGGGAATGTCGCCTCTCACTACCCTCATAACCATCCTTCAAAGCCAAGCGCCGAGGCATTATGGTGAAGGAAGTGCTAGAGGGGGTCAGAGCTCACATTCACTGGCTGCTATGGGATGTAACTGAACCACTAATAATATGCCGCCTAGTAGTGAGCCCATAGACCCTAGACATCAGTGACCATTACAATTACTTTGGGAAAACCGAGCAAAACTTAATATAAATAGAAGGCCCATCTCTTTTTTTTGCGAAAACCCACTACAAAAACCACACGCTCACAAATGCATACACACACTCACCCCTATGAATGCATGAACGCACATCCTACCCCTATGAGCACCTCCGAAAGATTGTGTCTTTAGACTGTCCAGTGGGGGGCTTGATCTTGACGAAGTCACCATAGGCACCTCGCTATCGACGGGAATGTCGCCTCCTACTACCCTCGTAACCATCCTTCAAAGCCGAGCGTCGAGGCTTCATCGACAAGGAAGAGCTAGAGGAGTCAGAGCTAACATTCGTTGGCTACTATAGGTTATAACAGGGCCACTAATAACAACAAGGACCCACGGTAGTGAGCCCATAGGCCCCAAACATCAGAGCAAGCACGACATCAAGTCTTAAACATATGTCTAAATGGTGGAGTGGGTGGTGCTAACAAAAAGATTCTTCAAGGTGAGTCTAGTGCTAGACTTATGTCTAAGAGAATTAATTGGCAGGATGGCCCACTAGTTAGTGGATAACATTCTATTTTTCCTTTTCTTTTTAGCATGGGTGTGTGGACCCACTTCAGTTCTAAAGGCTGGAGCAAAAGTAGTTTTCATAGCTACTTCTAGACACTTCGCATGCCCTTACTAGACGTAGCTTAGAAATTTACTAGCCTCATGTCTAAGAAAATAAAAATCTGCTCCACCGTTTAGAGCAGATAGGGACCCACTCATCTGAGTAGAAAGAAACAATAAAGAAAACCTTCTAGACACTAACGAGTGGGTCCGACTGCCATTTGATTCCCTTAGACATGTGTCTTGTATAGACCTAGGGTCCAAAAAACTTAGCTAGACTCACCCTCTCTGTTGTTTAGACCTAGGTCTAGTAATATTACCACTATATAGTGTACGAATAACTTTGAATATTGGCTGTTGGATCGAGACTTGCGAATCCGAACATTTCCAGCCGTTGGATATTCTTTTACATTCTAGCATCTAGAAGATTCTATTGATAGTCTTCATCATAATTAATGCTATGCACAAACCTCAAAACACACTTCTCCATCATAGTAGAATCTTCTCACTCATTTATCTAGACCATGTACCCAAAAATTTCAAGTGTTAGGTAGCTAATAATCTTTGACTTCTACACATGATGATACAGAGTAGAAGAACCAAATATACACCCATACTTTATAGATGTTGATCAAATTTATATTTTTCTGCTTTATCTATTATGATTTTATATAGTGATGATATGTCAAAAGTCTATTATCTGTGCCTCACATGTAGGACACGTGCAACTTACTAGTTAAGAAAATGATTCTCTTAGAGTACACCCCAAAATTTCAACGATGCACCATGCTCTTAATTAGTGACCTAGTTTGACTTTCCTCATAGGTACTTTTGGACAACCGAGCAAAACTCAATACAAACCAAAGGCCCCTCACACATTTTTTGTGTGATAACCCAATAGAAAACACAGACACTCACAAATGCATACACACTCACCCCTATGAGTGTGTCTTGAGACTAATCCGCGGTGGGGCGCTTGAGCTTGAGAAGTCACAATAGACACCAAGCTATAGACAGGGACATCGCTTCCCACGTAAGAATAATATTCCGCCTTTTATGAGACACCAAAGTGCCAAAACTGATGTGGTTTGAACTCTAGTGGGCTAGGGGTACCACTTCACTCAGAACCATCCAACCATGAGTTATTAGCTCGATCTCCCTCTCTCTCTCGTATATATAGTACACGGTACACAATTAAATAACCGGCATGCAAGAAATTAGGCAAACGCACTTTCTAAGCTCTTTATTGTGACCGAGCTCTTAACGAGTAGCTCAGGAAACTCTTTAACTATATTATTTAGTATGTTAACATTAATGAGAAGAAAATGTTGCTGACATAAGTTCGTTAAGAAAGTAAACCAACCTCAAACGAGTCAACTAGATGATCCAGGGCTTATTAAACTTGCCACATGAGAGCTTACCACCGCCCATTTTTAGAAAAATGAGTAGACATGTGTTTAGGGTTTAGGGTTTTAGCGTTTTAAGGTTTAGGGTTTAGGGTCAAATACATGGACTTGGATGCAATTTTCATTTATTATGAGGTCCTTAATGTAACTTGTACTTCCACCGACCATGTTAACTCAAGCACCTCGCTCCTACGGGAGTAACCATAGTTACAAGAAAATGCAACTAGCCCAATTATATATCACACAAAGTGGACCACGGTTTCTTATACGTAATACCCAAGTTTTTAGTACTAGCTAGAAATTTTCAAGATTCCTAGCTAATTTCGCACACTTCAGAGACTTCTTGCCGATTTAACAAATTGAGGTCAAACTTGAGCTGCAAGTAAGCACGATAGATTGATCTTGAATTAAATGTCTTTTTAGAGGTAGATGGGTGCATCTAATTGTAGTAAACAATTTCGTCAGTGTGAGTTTCCAACTATCAGGAAAGAACATTCTCAATTTCTTGAGTG
The DNA here is from genome assembly GCA_023614405.1 of Avena insularis. Taxonomy (NCBI): domain Eukaryota; kingdom Viridiplantae; phylum Streptophyta; class Magnoliopsida; order Poales; family Poaceae; genus Avena; species Avena insularis. Next base: position 477,563,397 of record CM042686.1, on the reverse strand, counting down.
ATGTGACGAGCCAAAAATTTAACAAAATTAAATGTATTTTCGAAGTTATATTAGGTCGAATTTGAACTACAAGTAAATTGTAGGTTGCTTTGAAAGTTTTATGAAAAAGCTTTTGGAGGTACCCATCATGGGGTCAATTATTATATCACAAACCACTAAGAGTTTTGATGATAGGTTCAACTTCTTGCTCAGGTTTTGCATCTTGACAATTTAACGAAATTAGGTCAAACTTGAGCTACAAGTAAGCGCGATAGATCTCTTCAGTTAAATGTCTTTTCGAAGGTAGATAGGTGCATCTTGTTGTAGTAAGCAATTCCATCAGTATGAGTTTCCAACTATCGCAGGAAAGAATATTCTCAATTTTCCGAGTGATGACGAGATTGTTCTTTCCCTTAAAGCAAGTCCGAAGAATATGGATCTAAATGACACACGAGGCAAGTTTTCAGACATATATAGTGGACCAACATGTTGTACTTACGATTTCCCATGTTTTATGAGTTCTCAAACTTCCTAGTTAACTTCGCCCACTTGATGACTTTATGCCGATTTATCGAAATTATTAGGTAAAAATCGAACTACCACAAGTAAATTATAGGTTGCGTTGAAAGTTTGACGAAAGATCTCTCTTGGACCTACCCATCGAAGGGAGGGGTCAATTAATATATCAGCAACCACCGGGAGTTTTGACCATAGGTACGGTTCAACTTCTTGCTAAGATTTTGCATCAATTTAATGAAATTAAGTTAGACTTGAGCTACAAGTAAGCGCGATAGACTGCTCATGAATTAAATGTCTTTTCGGAGGTAGATGGGCGCATCTTCTTGTAGTGAACAATGTCGTCGGTGTGAGTTTCCAACTATTAGGAAAGAACATTCTCAATTTTCCGAGTGATGTCGTGATTATTCTCTCCCATAAAGGAAGTCCAAAGAATATTGATCTAAATGCCACAAGCCAAAGTTTTCACACACACATATATATATATAGTGGACCAACATATTGTACTTATGATTTCCCATGTTTTATGAGTTCTCAAACGCCCTACCTAACTCCGCCCACTTGAATGACTTTATGTTGATTTATTGAAAATATGTCAAATTTGAACTACTACAAGTAAATTGTAGGTTACCGTGAAAGTTTTACGAAAAAGCTTTTGGAGGTGCCCATCGGGGGTCACAGTTACTATACGAGAAACCATCCAACGAGAGTTTTGACGACAAGTTGGATCAAGACTGGCAAATCCAAACATTTTGCTAACTTTTGGATCTTCTTTTCCATTCTTAGCATCTAGAAAGATTCTATTGATAATCTTGATGAGCATGATGAACGTTAGTATGCGCAAACCTCCAAACACACACTTCATTGCTTAGTTTTAGGGTCCTTGTGCTAAATTCATGGACTTGGATGAAATTTTCATTTTTATGATGTGCTTGATGTAACTTGTACTTCCACCGGCCGTGTTAACTCTCAAGCACCTCGCACCTATGAGACGTACCATTAGATTGACCATTCACAGTACTTCTTATCTTATCTTTATATTGTCTTATCTCTTAAAATACCATACCACTTCATATAGTGTACGGATTCTCTTTGAACATTGACCGTTGGATCAAGACTGGCAAATCCAAACATTGCTAACTATTGGATCTTCTTTTCCATTCTTAGCATCTAGAAATATTTTACTGATAGTCTTTAGCATGATGAACGCTAGTATGCGCAAACCTCAAAACACACAGTACTTCATTACTCAGTTTCCGGGTCCTTGTGCTAAATGCATGGACTTGGATGCAATTTTCATTTTTTATGAGGTCCTTGAAGTAACTTGTACTTCCACCCACCGTGTTAACTCTCAAGCACCTCACTCCTACGAGACCTACCATTAGATCGGCCATCCATAGTACTTCGTATCTTATCTTTATCTTGTCTTATCTCTTACAATACCATACCACTTCATATAGTGTACGGATTAACTTTGAACATTGACTGTTGGATCAAGACTGGCAAATCCAAACATTGCTAACCATTGGATCTTATTTTCCATTCTTGGCATCTAGAAAGATTCTACTGATAGTCTTTAGCCTGATGGATGCTAGTATGTGGAAACCTCAAAACACACACTTCATTGCTCAGTTTCAGGGTCCTTGTGCTAAATGAATGGACTTGGATGCAATTTTCATTTTTTATGAGGTCCTTGATGTAACTTGTAATTCCACCCGTCATGTTAACTCTCGAGCACCTCGCTCCTACAAGACCTACCATTAGATCGGCCATTCGCAGTACTTCTTATGTTATCTTTATATTGTCTTATCTCTTATGTATCATACCATACCACTTCATATAGTGTACGGATTAACTTTGAACATTGACCGTTGGATCGAGACTGGCAAATCCAAACATTGCTAATCGTTGGATCTTATTTTCCATTATTAGCTTCTAGAAATATTATGTTGATAGTCTTTAGCACGGTGAACGCTAGTATGCGCAAACCTCAAAACACACAATTCATTATTGCTCAGTTTCAAGGTCCTTGTGCTAATAAATGCATGGACTTGGATGCAATTTTCATTTTTATGAGGTCCTTGATGTAACTTGTATTTCTACCGACCGTGTTAACTCTTAAACACCTCACACCTACGAGACCTACCATTAGATCGGCCATTCGCAATACTTCTTATCTTATCTTTATATATCTTGTCCTATCTCTTACAATACCATGCCACTGCATGTAGTGTATGGATTAACTTTGAACATTGACCATTGGATCAAGACTGGCAAATCCAAACAATTTCTAACCGTTGGATCTTCTTTTCCATTCTTAGCATCTAGAAAGATTCTACTAATAGTACTTAGTACGATGAACGCTAGTATGCGCAAACCTCAAAACACACAGTACTTCATTGCTCAGTTTCAGGGTCCTTGTGCTAAATGCATGGACTTGGATGCAATTTTCATTTTTTATGAGGTCCTTAATGTAACTTGTACTTCCACCGACCGTGTAAACCCTCAAGCACCTCGCTCCTACGAGACCTACCATTAGATTGGCAATTCGCAGTACTTCTTATCTTATCTTTATATTGTCTTACACAATACCATACCACTGCATAGTGTACGGATTAACTTTGAAACATTGACTGTTGGATCAAGACTGGCAAATCCAAACATTGCTAGCCGTTGGATCTTCTTTTCCATTCTTAGCATCTAGAAAGATTCTATTGATAGTCTTTAGCATGATGAACGCTAGTATGTGCAAACCTCAAAACACACACTTCATTGCTCAGTTTCAGGGTCCTTGTAATAAATTATAGGTTGCTTTGAAAGTTTTAAGAAAAAAGCTTTTGGAGGTACCCATCGAGCGGTCAATTAATATATCAGAAACCACATAGAGTTTTGACGACCTGTTCGACTTCTAGCTACTAAGAGTTTGCATCTTCAAAATTTTGAACCCCTTTTGAAAATGATCACATGAAATAAGGAGAGAAGGGAAATAATTTTTCTATTCTCTATGGGCAACCCACAAGCTTGAGTTGCACCTTAGGCTTAAAGATAACTTTATTTTTTCCACTATGTATAAGGTGAACCTTAGCGGATGCCACATAGTAGGCCTTATTAAGGTGTGATTTTTTACACTATGTGGGAGTAGTATATTTCTTAGCTTAGACATATGGTCACCTCTCTCCACACGCTATACATGCTAAGAGAATAAAATGTTGGTAGGGGAAGAGGGTAGCAACGAACAGGAGTTGAAGGCTGTTCCATGTCAAAGCAAAGTTATGATGGGTTCCTAACACGAGGTACTCCTGCGGCCTTACAGTGTACACTCTACTAGTAGCAAATTTCAGGACCTATGCATGCAAAACAAATCATGTGTTTTCTCTCTCCTTCGCTATCCTCCATCTCTCCTCCTCTTTCCCCTCGCGCACCGGCCCGACTAATCTCTCCCTCTTCCAAAGTGTGGCGCTACGCACATGTGCCTTGGTACGACGGCTCTGTGTCTCTGGCTTGTTCGGCAGCCACACATTGGTGTGGAGTAGGGACGAGGAGTACATAGTAAGGAAACCACTTTGATCCTTGGCGGCACAAAAATTCAAACTTTTATAGTTTTCAAAATTTTCACTTGCTTCCCAAACATCGGGAGGGAAGGTTATTCAAAAGATTGGCCATTCGCAGTACTATACTTCTTATCTTATCTTTATCTTGTCTTATCTCTTACAATACCATACCACTTCATATAGTGTACGGATTAACTTTGAACATTGACCGTTGGATCAAGACTGGCAAATCCAAACATTGCTAATCGTTGGATCTTCTTTTCCATTCTTAGCATCTAGAAAGATTCTACTGATAGTCTTTAGCACGATGAACGCTAGTATGTGCAAATGATACGTCCATTTTGCATCACTATTCTATATCATAATTTACTGTTATTCATTGATATATTTCATATTAAGAGATGATACTTATGTTATTTCATCTATTTTTGCATGGTTGATGACTTTTGGAGCATGGACCGCTGCAATCAGGATTCTGATGGAAAAGGTGCTGTTTGGAGGCAAAATTTGCGAAGATCAGAAAATCCGGGAAAATACATGGAAAATCCTATTTTTCTAGAAGACAAAGAAAGGTAGAAGGGGAAGTGGAGATGGGCCACAGGGGGCCCACACCACCCCCTGGCACGGGCCACCCCAGGCCACGCCACCAGGTGGTGTGGCCGCCCTGGTCCACTCCAGCCACTCCCCTCTGGCGTATATTATCCTCCTGAAACCCTAAGACTCGGGGAGCGACCACAGAAAGATTCCATCGCCTCTGCGGGGCAGAAAACACCGAGAGAGAAAGATCTCACCGGCAGACATAATTCTGCCAGGGGAATTCCTTCCTAGAGAGGGGAGATCGTCGCCATCAACACCACCATCAAGCTAGACTTCATCAGGATCATCATCATCATCATCACCACCATCATCTCCACCAGCACCATCATCACCACCTCCATACTGCTGTAACTATTGGGTTGAATCTTGCATAGTTCTTAAGGGAAACTTTCCCGATGTTGATTACTCCTTGTAGTTGATGCTATTGAGTGAACCATTGAATTATCGTTTATGTTCAGATTGTTACACATCATTATTTCATCTCTGATCATGATCCATATGATGTCTTGTGAGTAGTTCATTTAGTTCTTGAGGACATGGGAGAAGTCATGTTGTTAGTAGTGGAATTGTGTTGAGAAAGATTCAATAGTTTGATATTTAAGTTGTGGTGTACTTCTTCTAGTGGTGTCATGTGAACGTCGACTACATGACACTTCACCTATATGGGCCTAGGGGAATGCATTGTGTATTTGGCTACTAATCGTAGGGGTTGCCTTGATGTAAAACCTGAACTCCCATTAGGAAACCTTTGCACAAGGGACGTCAGGGTCTTAGAGTTTAAAGCTGTGGTTAGGTTTCTACCTTAATTACTTTCTTGTACTTGCGGATGCTTGCAAGGGGTATAATCACAAGTATGTATTAGTACTAGGAAGGTCGGTACATTAGCATGTATTTTCACAGGTTCACCCACACAACACTTAGTAAACTAAACAAGATTAATCAACTATATGAAGCGAAAGCACTTGATGATATTCCAATGTGTCCTCGAGAATGTTTGGTCATCTTAAGTAATACAACCGGCTTGTCCTTTGCTAAAGAAAGGATTGGGCCACTTGCTGCATTTATTCTTATTGTCTTTTATTTACTCGTACTTTATTTACCTACATTATCAAAAACCCCTAAAAATCCGTTTGCTAAGTATTTACAGAGAATTCATGCTCCAAGCCATTCGCCAACACCTTCTGCTCCTCATTGGGTTCGACACTCTTACTTATCAAAAATACTGCGATACACCCCCTATACTTGTGGGTCATCAAGACTATTTTCTGGCGCCGTTGCCAGGGAGAGAAGCGCTATTGGAGAGTGGAACTGGTAAAGGAATCTTCTGCTGTGAGTATTGTTTACTTCTATTAGTTGCTTTATTTTCAATATGGATAATTCGCTGAGTTTCTTATTTCGTAATGGTACTACCACTGCTAAGGTAGTAGATGAACCATCACCTGCTGGGAATGATACTTTTAAAATACCTACAAGAATTATTGATCGTGTTATGGATAACTATTATGTTGGAGATGGAACTGTCCATCCCGGTGATCATTTGCTCTTTATACACAAATTATGCGGGTTGTTCAAGTGTGCAGGTATTACAACAGATCAAGTCAAGAAGAATTTATTCTCATTATCACTGAAAGGAAGAGCTGAAGAATGGTATAAGCTGCTGAAGAATGGTCAAGCTCTTGAATGGGAGGAAATAGTGCCTCTCTTTTATTCAAAATTTTATCCTCCTAGTGAGATTCATAAAGATCGGAATCAAATATACAACTTTTGGCCCCTTGATGGAGAGAGTACAACTCAAGCTTGGGGGAGATTCAAGTTACTAATGCTTAAATGTCCCATTCATGAGCTCCCCAACAATATTATTATCAATAACTTTTATGCAAGGCTTTCTCTTTATGATAAGGATTTATTGGATGCTTCTTATGCTGGATCATTCACTCGCATGGAAGAAGAAGCTAGATGGGATCTTCTCGACCGTATTCAAGAAAATGCTGAAGCATGTGAGAATGACAAAGGAAGGAAGTCAGGTATAAATTATGATTATGAATGGATTGAATCTTTTGTGGAAACTGATGACTTTCAAAATATTAAAAATGCTTATGGTTTAGACTCTCAAGCTATTGCAACTTATTTTAAGGCTTTTTCTTCCTATATTGAAGTTCCTAAAAAGAAGTGGAATAAGTATCATGCGCCTTATAAAGACATTGTTAGTTGTATTCTTGCAAGAAATACTGAAGTTTATACTGCTAATCATGTTTTATCTGAACCTTACATTGAGAAAATTCATTTTCTAGTTAAAGTAAAGGAACATTCTATGATAGCTAGTATGGTTAATGAAAGTACAAATAAAGCTATTGAACCTGATAAAAAAATGGATGATGAACCTATAATAGCAAATGTGAAAGACTTTGTCACTAAATATGTAGAAGATGGACACACTATCCTTTGTAAGGATACCTCTAATATTGTTTCACAAAGTAGTGTTATGAGAGCTAGTGTCCCTGTGTTTTCTTTTAGGATAAGTGATCATTGCTACCATGGTTATTGTAATAGTTATATCATTAAGTTTACACATGATACTGAAAGTTATTATAAGAGGGGGAAGACTGTTCTTATGCATCTCAATAATATCAAGTTTTCTCGTTTTATGCTTAAAGTCTTTATGTTGCACTTGTTTTGCCTTCCTATGCTTGTAGCCTCTGGTTTCAACAACTTGTTTGTTTACAAAATTCCCTTGCATAGGAAGTGGGTTAGACTTAAACATGTGTATTTTTGCTTCTTGATGCTCTCTTTTACTTCAATTCATATCTTATGTGAGCTTCATTGAAATTATCATGCCCATCTTAATGGCTATAAAGAAAGAGCTTTTTGGGAGATAACCCAATTTATTTGTGTTTTCAATTTGTTTTTGTTTCTTTGAGTCTTGGACTCCGGTAATAACCTCTCCTTATCCTTTTTGTGTGGTTTTTGTGTCAAGATCAACCTCTAATGAGAGAGAAGTAAGATTTGGGGAAGTTGCTGCCCCGAAACAGATTTTTGTGCTTCACCGTAAAAATTTGTGAGAGAATCTCTGTATGTCGGATTTAGCTGTAATTTTTTGTACTTCTGCCCCAGGTTGATATTTAACTTTCGTTAGTTTTGCACTGTTTGATTTGAGCAACAGAAGATTTTCGAAAAAATTGATCTTTACCTGCTGGTCTGTTTTGACAGATTTTGGCACTCTTGCATTTGCTTCTTAAGTCAATTTCCTTTTTGAATTTTTTTTTGGGATTTCGGAAGGAGTTGCTATAGTGGCTTATGATTTGATGGATTTCAGTTGAAATTGGACTTAAAAGGTCTATTACCTAGCTTACACTAATGTTGCTAATGAGAATTGTGTAAAGTTTTGTGTGAAAGAAATTTTCAGGTTAGTGGAGAAAATGGTGTAATAAGATAGTGAAAGGTTTCATGACTCGAGCAATATGTGTATGAAGATGAAGATATTGATGTTATTCAAGCGATAACTCCATAAAAAATTATCAAAGACCAAATTCAGGGACCTGCAGAGTCTGTTTTCGAATAGGTAACAGTTCTGGTAAGAAAAGTTCCACGAAAATTCTGTCAAATTATTTTTTTGGAGTTTTATCCAACAAGGAAAGCTAAGCGAAAGAGGGACGGAAATGGAGCTAGGGTGGCTCACACCACCCCCTGGCGTGGGCCCCCTGGCCGCGCCAGCAGGTGGTGTGGCCACATCGGACTCCGTCTCCGACCCGTTTTCTCCCAGTACCTTCCTTTTGTTGTAAAACTTCGTAATATATAATCCCCCGGATCCTCCGAGGTTCGTATATCGTGTTCTCGTCGTGTTTTCTTTTCGATCTATTTCTGACAGGTAGAGTTCCAGATTTGGAGCCACAATGTCTTCCTATGGATCAGCCAAGGAAGATTCCTCAGTGGATATCATCAACCCATACATGAGAGAGTTGAAGATTCATCCTAAGGAGTTGTTGCTTGAAGATGGGGAGATATGGATAAAAGAGGTTCGAGGCCCTAAAGGTGAAGGAAGTCTGGAGGACAGGATGGAAGCACTAGAGCAGGAAGTCTTTAGGTACAAGAAGATGGCGGAACACGAAGTGGATATAATCCATAAGATTTGTTCTGAACTCATCATCGAGCACCAAAAGGAGACTGCTGAGCTCAAGGATGAAATTCTCTCACTCCACCAAACAACCAACCAACTGCAAGCACAACTCTACGACATTCAAAATCAAAACTGTGAGTATGAGGTTAGGTTTAAACGCATAAGTGATGTTGCTAGTTTCAGGATGATGGAGACCAGGATGTCTTTTGTTGATGGGGAGCCCTTACCTTGGAAGTCGGATGATGATGAGAGAACACCACCACCATCAAAGGAGTAATTCGTCATCAGGTTTTGGCATCCCCTTGGTTTTTCCAAGCTTGGGAGAGTGCCACGGTATCACATCACTATCTTCTATCTTTTTACCTTTTTAGTAGAGTCATATCTTGAATAGAGAAGTTATCATGTAGGATGGTTTACATTATGGAAGTGTCCCCTCTCTCTTTAGATATCTATGTAGTCCTTGGTGTGAGTTGCCGTTATGGAATATTAATGAGAATTTCTATCATTTACTCTTTTGCATATCTTATATTAGTTTTCAATTCATGGTTATATGATTGATCTTGTCGTTAGTATTGGTATCACTTTGAGATCATTGAGTTAATTTAGTTGGTTTTGGCAAACCTGGCCCGGTCAGTAGCAACACAATTTTTGAGAGTTGAATGAAAAAGATAAAAGTATTCTAAAGAAATATAATTTCATCATCTTTCTTTCTTGATTTGCTCATAAGTTTAGTATTCTCTAGTTAAGATATTTTGTGCTTCCAAGGAAGATTGCATGTTTTTTTATCACCTGTATGTTTGTTTGTTTTCTTCAACTCTTATGCTTGCTACCCAGCCTTGCTAGCCAAAAACCTTTACTGAGAGGGAATGCTTCTCGTGCATCCAATCCTTAAACCAAAACCTATGCCATTTGTGTCCACCATACCTACCTACTAGCACTATTGCTATTCTAAGTAAATTCTTGTTTTTATCTACCTTCCGAATTAAACTTGTTATGAGAAAATTATTGATTAAAGCTCTCACGAACTTGATGGCACACTTTACTTTCTTGCAATTAATAAACTTGAACCATTGTGTCCATCTTTGTTGCGTATATGCTTGCGCTTTATAAGTTGAAGTTAGAAGAACCATGTATCATGGGGAACGCTTTCAACATTGCACTTATATTTTGTTGATATCATGATTCTTTTGCTTATGGATCTGGCGGTGTGAAATAAAAGGGGAACTTGTAAGATCATGGAGTTTGTATGTATGTTAGAGAAACGCCTGGGCCGCTAGCCTAAGCCATGCCTAATCATTGTGGAAACTTGCAGCATAACCATAATGAGTAATCTATGAAGCATCCTCAATAAAAACCTATGCAAATAGCAAATAAAAGAATCGCTGAGATGCTCATTGTCTACTTGCCTTGTCATTTTGATGATGGGATAGCTCCTGTATCATGTGCGAGGGGTACCCCGTTGGCGGTTCTCTATGATACATATGTATTTACAATGACAAGAGCTAACTTGTGACTGAAGTTGAGTAGCATGAGGTTTGGTACTCGTAAGCAAGGGGCATGCGATTTCAACTTATAACTTGTCAAGCATATCCTCTTAGTTGTGTCACTTTAACCTTAATCACTTAAAAGATGCCTATGATAGGGGCAATGAGAGCTGAAAGCTAGTAAGTACCATAATTTTTGGAAGCTCTTTATGAAACTTGAAATCCCTGCTTCCCTCTGCGAAGGGCCTTTATTTTACTTTTTAGTTGAGTCAGTAAACCTATTCCCTTCTATCTCAGCAAGCATCTTGAGTTGTTGTGTTTCATTCATTCATATGATGATTTATTCAATCATGTTTATTATGTTCCTTGTTTTTCACTTTGCGCTTATCTTGGTGTCTACTACTTTGAAAGCTATCATTGAAAACCAGTTATGTGTGAACTCCTACAAATTGCCAACTATTCTTCGACCAAGAGCTAAGTTTGCCATTACCAATTATGATTTACTTTATGCATCTTTATTGTGTTTCCTTTACTTATTGTAAGTTAAAGTTATATAATAGTGAGTTGTCTTCTATTATGATTTATGTATTGATGAATGTGATGCTTCTTGTCAGTATTCTTTTATCGAATCTTCACTCCATAAACCTGAGGTCATGTTTATTGAGCTCAGTTTTCGCTTGGGGACAAGCGAAGTCTAAGCTTGGGGGGAGTTGATGCGTCCATTTTGCATCACTATTCTATATCATAATTTACTGTTATTCATTGATATATTTCATATTAAGAGATGATACTTATGTTATTTCATCTATTTTTGCATGGTTGATGACTTTTGGAGCATGGACCGCTGCAATCAGGATTCTGATGGAAAAGGTGCTGTTTGGAGGCAAAATTCGCGAATATGAGAAAATCCGGGAAAATACATGGAAAATCCTATTTTTCCAGAAGACGAAGAAATCCAAAAGGGGAAGTGGAGATGGGCCACAGGGGGCGCACACCACCCCCTGGCGCAGGCCACCCCAGGCCGTGCCACCAGGTGGTGTGGCCGCCTTGGTCCACTCGAACCTCTCCCCTCTAGCGTATATTATCCTCCCGAAACCCTAAGACTCGGGGAGCGACCATAGAAAGATTCCACCGCCTCTGTGGAGCAGAAAACACCGAGAGAGAAAGATCTCTCCGACAGACAGAATTTTGCCGGGGAATTCCTTCCCGGAGAGGGGAGATCATCGCCATCAACATCACCATCAAGCTGGACTTCATCGGGATCATCATCATCATCATCATCACCACCATCATATCCACCAGCACCATCATCACCACCTCCATACCGCTGTAACAATTGGGTTGAATCTTGCATAGTTCTTAGGGGAAACTTTCCCGGTGTTGATTACTCCTTGTAGTTGATGCTATTGAGTGAACCATTGAATTACGGTTTATGTTCAGATTGTTACACACCATTATTTCATCTCTGATCATGATCCATATGATGTCTTGTGAGTTGTTCATTTAGTTCTTGAGGACATGGGAGAAGTCATGTTGTTAGGAGTGGAATTGTGTTGTGAAAGATTAATAGTTTGATATTTAAGTTGTGGTGTACTTCTTCTAGAGGTGTCATGTGAACGTCGACTACATGACACTTCACCTATATGGGCCTAGGTGAATGCATTGTGTATTTGGCTACTAATCGTAGGGGTTGCCAGAGTGACAGAAACCTGAACCCCCGTTAGGAAACCTTTGCACAAGGGACGTCAGGGTCTTAGAGTTTAAAGCTATGGTTAGGTTTCTACCTTAATTACTTTCTTGTACTTGCGGATGCTTGCAAGGGGTATAATCACAAGTATGTATTAGTCCTAGGAAGGTCGGTACATTAGCACAGGTTCACCCACACAACACTTAGAAAACTAAAGAAGATTAATCAACTATATGAAGCCAAAGCACTTGATGATATTCCCATGTGTCCTCGAGAACGTTTGGTCATCTTAAGTAATATAGCCGGCTTGTCCTTTTCTAAAGAAAGGATTGGGCCACTTGTTGCATTTATTCTTATTGTCTTTTATTTACTCTTACTTTATTTACCTGCATTATCAAAAACCCCTAAATATCCGTTTGCTAAGTATTTACAGAGAACTAGTTTCTGCAATTTCACCCGAAACAATTCCGGTTTCCATCGAAATGATTCTAACACTTTCATAATCTTTATCTGAAACATATTTGCTCCTAAATGGTGTCGGTATCCCTTAAGTGTGTCACCATACAGTTCATGAATAATGCAGACATGATCGAGACCCCTCTCCGATCAATAGTCAGCAGTGGGACCTAGAGATCCGTACTGACTCCCACACATTCAACGATGACTCTAGTGATCGTGTGAACCTTTAATGTCATAACTAAATCCCTTTGTCTCGCAATATATTACATGTCCGAGATTCGATCATTGGTATCTCCATACCTAGTTTGATCTTGTTACCGATATGCACTCTTTTCTCGTTCCGGTGATATAACATTCTAGTGATCACATCACTTGCTTGCAAGCTATCTCAATGTGATATCACCGAGAGGGCCCAGAGTATATCTATCAGTCATCGGGATGGACAAATCCCACTCTTGATCCATGAGCCTCAACATAACACCTTTAGAGTATCTGAACCCACCTTTATTGTCACCCGGTTACAGTGTGACATTTGATGTTATCAAGTTACTCTTCTAGTGTTAGTGATTGACATGATTTCATGGTCTAAGGACTAGAATTACTTTGTATGATGTTATAGCAATTTAAACACAATGACTTTGATCATATTGCTATAATTCGGATGAATGTTCATCACACCATTCAACCAATGTTGTGACCTCGTTATTAACAACATCCAATGTCCATGATTAGAAATCTTGATCATCTTGTTAATCAAGGAGCTAGTTTATATGAGAGGCATAACTAGGAACTCTTTATTAGTTTATTAAACACACACGTATTAACGTTTCTAATTAATACAATTATAGCAGGCAAAATAAACATTTATCATAAACATGGAATAAGATAATAACCACTTTATTACTGCCTCTCGGGAATATTCCCTTCACTTGGATGCAATTTTCATTTTTTATGAGGTCATTGATGTACCTTGTACTTCCACCCACCGTGTTAACTCTCAAGCACCTTGCTCCAACGATACCTACCATTAGATCAGCCATTTGTAGTACTTCTTATCTTATCTTATCTTATCTCTTACAATACCATACCACTTCATATAGTGTACATATTAACTTTGAGCATTGACCATTGGATCAAGACTGGCAAATTCAAACATTGCTAACCATTGGATCTTCTTTTCCATTCTTAGCATCTAGAAAGATTCTACTAATAGTCTTTATCACATTGGATGCTAGTATGCGCAAACCTCAAAACACACATTTCATTGCTTAGTTTCAAGGTCTTTGTGCAAAAGGCATGGACTTGGATGCAATTTTCATTCTTTATGAGGTTCTTGATGTAAATTGTACTTCCACCGACCATGTTAACTCTCAAGCACCTCCCTCCTATGAGACATACCATTAGATTGGCTATTCGTAGTACTTCTTATCTTATCTTTATCTTGTCTTATCTCTTACAATACCATACCACTTCATAGTGTACGGATTAACTTTGAACATTGACCGTTTGATCAAGACTGGCAAATCCAAACATTTCTAACCATTAGATCTTATTTTCCATTCTTAGCATCTAGAAAGATTCTACTGGTAGTCTTTAGCATGATGAACTCTAGTATGCGCAAACCTCAAAACACATAGTACTTCATTGCTCAGTTTGAGGGTCCTTATGCTAAATGCAAGGACTTGGATGCAATTTTCATTTTTTATGAGTTCCTTGATGTTACTTGTACTTCCATCGACTGTGTTAACTCTCAAGCACCTCGCTGCTACGAGACCTACCATTAGATCACCCATTCATATTACTTCTTATGTTATCTTTATCTTGTCTCTTATCTCTTACAATACCATACCATTGCATATAGTGTAGCGATTAACTTTGAACATTGACCATTGGATCAAGACTTGAAAATCCAAACATTGTTAACCGTTGGATCTTCTTTTCCATTCTTAGCATCTATAAAGATTCTACTAATAGTCTTCAGCACGATGACTGCTAGTATGCGCAAACCTCAAAACACACAGTACTTCATTGCTCAATTTTAGGGTCCTTGTGCTAAATGCATGGACTCAGATGCAATTTTCATTTTTTATGAGGTCCTTGATGTAACTTGTACTTCCACCGACCGTGTTAACTCTCAAGCACCTCGCTCCTACAAGACCTACCATTAGATCGGCCATTCGTAGTACTTCTTATGTTATCGTTATCTTGTCTTATCTTTTACAATACCATACCACTGCATACATTGTACGGATTAACTTTGAACATTGACTGTTGGATCAAGACTAGAAAATACCATTCTCAATTTTCAGAGTGATGGTGAGATTGTTCCTTTCTGTAAATAAAGTCGGAAGGATATGGATCTGAATGCCACAAGCCAAGATTTCAGACATATATAGTGGACCATCATGTTGTACATATGATCCCATGTTTTATGAGTTTTCAAACTTATTCCTATAGCTAACTTTGCCCACTTGAAAGTGACTTTATGTTGATTTATCTAAATTAGGTCAAGTTTGAAATACAAGTAAATTATAGGTTGCGTTCAAAGTTTTACGAAAAAGCTTTTGGATGTACCCATCGGGAGTTTAGTTAACATATCAGAAACGACTGAGATTTTTGACAAGAGGTTAAACTTCTTTCTAAGATTTTGCATCTTGACAATTTGATGAAATTAGGTCAAACTTGAGATATAAGTAAGCATGATAGATTCATATTGAAAAAATTGTCTTTTCAGAGGTATATGGTTGCATCTTCTTATTGTAAACAATGTTGTCATCGTGAGTTTCCAACTATAAGGAAAGGATATTCTCAATTTTCTGAGTGATGTCGAGCTTGTTCCTTCCTGTAAAGAAAGTCTGAAGAATATGGATCTAAATGCTACAAGCAAAGTTTTCAGACATATATAATGGACCAACATGTACTCACGATTTCCCATGTTTTATGAGTTCTCAAATTTCCTAGCTAACTTCGCCCACTTGAATGACTTTATGCCGATTTATCGAAATTAGGTAAAATTTGAACTACAACAAGTAAACTGTAGGTTGCTTTGAAAGTTTTACAAAAAAGATTTTGGAGGTACCCATCGGGGGTCAATCAATATATCAGAAATCACCGAGAGTTTTGATAACAGGTTCAACATTTTGCTAAGATTTTGCATCTTCGCAATTTTGAACCCATTTTGAAAATGATCACATTAGATAAACGAAAAAAAAAAAATTACTGATGATGTCCTATCACGTCTTGTGCACCACGTGCCATGAAAACGGTAATCATGGGATTAAACAATTTTTGGAAAACAACTTCACAATATTGTCCTACCATGTGTATGGACATTATCGGAGTTATTTCAACCCGAACGACCAAGGTCATCAAGGCCATATTGACATCATAGTTTACAATTTGATAGAGTTTCCCACAATAGTTTGGTAGATGGGTGCATTTTGGCGTAGTAAGCATTGTTGCATGTGGGAGTTTCCAACAATTAGGGAAAAATACATTCAATTTTCCCTAGTGAGGATGGTGATGTTTTTTGTGAAGAAAGTCCAAATAATATGGTTCAGAATGCCACAAGCCAATGGTTTCACACATAGTTGATCATGGTTCCTATCTAACTTCAGCAGAAAAGTTACATATTATGATGGGTTCCTGACACGCGGTACTAGTACACGTACTACTAGTAGATTTTCTCTCTCTTTTGCCCCCTCTCACCATCCATCCACCATCCTCTTCATTTCTCCTTCCTTCCCATGTAATCTTTCACGCAATGATTATACTTTTAGTCTGAGATGCAGCGGTGTAGAAAAAGATGAGGCCCACACCATATCACCATCAATCAAGTTCGGTGACGTAACTTTGTGAAGAGTATATGTATACTAATAGTACTATAGATAAGCATGTACTAGTAGAGACACTTAATTTTTAATGGAGGAAGTAAGAGACACCGATTAATTCAGCAGGATCTGCATGATTCTCTTCATTTTTGGATAAAGCGGGCACCTCCTGAATTCTCTAGGCTGAGAAAAATCAAGATCGACGAGTCTGGTATAATCCTTTTTTGTTGACGGGACGAGTCTGGTACAATATATTTATGATATTTTGGGATACTTTTCAGGGTATTAACACAAGTATGACTATAAATAGACTTTATAAATTGCAACAGTATGCACCCCTCCTTTCACCCAAAACACCCAACCTACCATTGCTTAGAACTCGATCTCTCTCTATTTCCTTCCAAAATGTCGGATGACAACTTTATCCAGAACACGCCGATTGACCTGACAAATGGGAAAGACCCCGAAACTCCGTCTAGAAGCCTAGACTTAGGCGACGGGCCATGGCTGTCGCTGCTGTCTGCCTCCTCTGATGAAGAAGATAGCCACTAGCAGCGCTTTTTCGAATGGACACCATCACCAATGCCGAGCGACTCTGATAAGACAGAACATGAGACTAAGGAAGAGGAGGAGTCCGAGGTCAACGTTGAGTAGGAGGCCGAAGACGACGACGGGGAGGAGGCCGAGCACGGCGACTACGAGGTCTCTTCCCCCCGAAGAAGCATGTCCGGGTATAAAATTAAATGGTTTCCATAGAAGAGGTGGGTGATGTCTGTGAAATACCACCTCTCTTAGCCATATAAAATGTGTCATTTATCTCTCATATCATGTTTCTTCTAGCTATAGCTATGCCTTATATGCATGACTTCTAGTTCTCATTTACTTTCAGATGAGCTTTGCACATTTAGTAGTTTAGGTAGAATTTTATCACTTTCCTTGTCTATGACATGTGTGTAGGTGTTGATGATGATTATGGATAAAACAAAGGTAAGAGGAACAAAGAGAGCATAGTATGAAGGAGCTATAGGGACTATAGCCATTTGAGAGATTGTAAAAGTGATTTTTTTCAACTTCTCAAAATAAATATCCAAGACAATGGGGTTGTAGCCCTCGATGATACGAACTCAACGAGCCCAAGAACACCCAAAACAGAGTTCGTATGAAGAAATGGCGGCCAAAACACTGCGGGACACCGAAGGTTTGACGAGCCACTATATGACCGGAACTATTTTTCGGCCGTATAGTTGCGCTCGTATAGTTGCGAAAAAGGTTGCAAAGAATGGGATTTCTCCCCAAATAAGCCCAATAACCTTCCCAAAGTCATATGAAGGTATTGGGGGAACCCCAGGGCACCCCCAAGGCCTATATAAAGGAGGGAGGACCCAAGAGGAAGCCACCAAGCCATATCCTCCACCACGGCAGAGCCCTGTCGTCGTGCCACCACCATAGCCGCCTCCAATCAGATCTACACCATCACACAAGAGGAGAAGGGACTAAGATCTTGAAGGCCTTCACATTGTTCTACATCATCATCTTCATCAACAACGTCTCCATCACCGATCCCCTTTGGTTACTTGTTGTAATTCTAGATTGAATCTTGGATTTGCACTTGTCTTCAATTGTATCATCATACTTCATCCATATTCTATCCATGATGTTGATTGCCTTCATGTGTGAGTAGTTTCCTTTGTTCTTGGGGACATGGAGAAACCCTAGATGAGATTGAATTGAGATAAAGATTATTATGTGATATTGTTCATTATGTGTCTGTGTTAGATTTCCTTCATCTTGATGTTGGGTGAAGCGCACCACTCAATATTTGCCTCACTGAGGACTAGATGGAGGGAACTACTTGTTAGTAGACGGAGGGATGATAGCACTTACAGTGACTATAAAGCTGTTGTCATTCCTTACGTATCAACTTGGGAACCGAAGAGAACTCAATAAACATTGTCCATGCCATGGGATACATCCTATGGGGTAAAGTCCCTTAATAGCGCAGTAATTCGATTGATGGCGATTGCTGTCTGCTGTGGTTATGACGGATGATGTGAGCAGCGGTTGCTACCTATTCGTCCAATATATGGAGCTCCTCCCACACATATCATAAATGGTCTTATTCATTATAAAAAATTTGATCACTCTTTCTAATTACTAGCGGTGGATCCACTACTCCCTGAGAACTCTTTCCATCATCTTGCAGACTTTCGTAATCATACTTGCATGCTCTTGTTTACTTACATCTTTAGTTTACTTATTGTTCTCTTATTTGAAAACCAAAAATATCTTTTACACAAAACTCGCATTTTATCTTGTTACTTGGAACATTATTTAGCATTACTATTTCAGTATTTAGTTCAAAGAGTTATTAGACTTCAGACTCCTGCTCCATGTGGGATCGATATCTTTATTTTGAAACTAGCTACAAATGATCTGTGCACTTGCAGTCATCAAGCTATTTTCTGGCGCCGTTGGCGGGGAGCTAAGCGCTGGTCTTTTAGCTTTTGTTTATTTATTTTAGTTTTGCTAGATTTTGTTTTAAGCTTTCTTTATTTGCCACATTTGTATTTTTTCTTTTGTTTACAAACCAAAAACCCATAAAAATATTTGTTACTAATCATGTCTTCCGAGATAACTACCTTTCAATAGATGAAATCTATTATGGAGGAGTCAAAGAAAAGGCCTTTGGGAGATATTCATAAGAGGCAAGGCATATTAAAAGAATGGTTGACTTGGGTGGACAAGTATTCATCCACACTATGTGCCTCTTATCAATTATGTTGTGATTATTGCGGACCTCCAGATCACCTCAATTATCAATGTAAGTATAATTATTTTGATACCGAACTAGCAGACTATAATAGAGATGAGTCTAAATGCCTTGTTGGGGAGGACACATTACAATTTGTGCTCTTTACTAGTTGCCAAGAGTTGTTATTTCGTTTAAGAAACATACAGGTAGAAAGTAAACCACTCGATATGGTCTATAAAGAAGTCACCCTATATTCTGCTATTGCCAAGATAACTTCCATGATAATGAATTTATTGTTGGGCAGATTAAAGCTGCCATGGAAGAATCTAACCTTTTGCAGGGTGCTCCAAAAGATAATGTGGAGGGAACTCCACTCAAATATCCTCCACCTAAACCACCGGAACATGTTGTTAATAAAGAGGTGGCACTTGATGTTGCACTTTCTCAACTAGTGGAAGGTAAGCCCGAAGGCAATACTATCACTGAGCTACTCACAAATTATCTTAGTAAGAATGAAGAGGAGCAACTTGATCAACCACTTGAATCTCCTACTTCTGAAAATAACTTTCCACACATAAATATTATGCATGCAAATGATATCTCATTATCTAGTAATGATTTCTATAAGTCCCAAACTTATGATGATTGTTCTAAGGATGATTCGTGCCTAGACAGTGATTTTAGGGACTTTGGTGAGGGACTAAAAGATGAATCTTTCTATGAATATTGTGATGTTATTAACATGGGACAGGAATCCTCAATGGAAGAGGAGGATGAGTATTTTAACAAACTAGTGAGCAATATGACGGTAAGAGAAATGTATTCCCAAATAGTGGAATATGCTAAAAACTTAATTTCTTCAGATACGATAGACGATCCAATAATATGTCCTCAATGTATGAAACTTGGGCACATACTTTCGCTTGCAATGCTCTGATACCTTTAATCAGTCTTGATTGTCTTATAATAATGGTGATGTTACTAGTGAAGTATTAGAGTATATTATCTTTAGAGGTGCCCATGAGTTGATAATACATGTCATATCACGTATTAATAGTGAAGATAGTGTTCTCATAAAAACAGCTTATAAAATCCTGCAAAATATTTCTTGGTATTCTCATGAACGTTTTAGTGAGAATACACTTATTATGAGGAGTAAGGCACAGAGAAAACTTGTAGCGCACAAAGTTACTTGTTTGCAGGAAATCTCAATGGAGAAGGACGAAGTTCCTTCCCAGGAAGAGGATGAACATGAAGAAGAACTGCAAATCCCATTGGAGGAGGATGAAGTTCGTTCCCAAGAAGAGGATGAACACGAAGAAGAACCACTAATCCTTGAGGATATGCAACTAATGGACATGTGGGAGCAGGTGGATTACTGTTCTAGTAATTTGTTAAGTTTATTCAAAGGGATGAGCAATATAATGGTAATCCTAACAAGATTTATGATTATGAATGCATTCCTCTCTTTAAAGAATTTTTATCAACAAATACTCACATAAACAGTAATAATGTAAAACTCTTAGAATACATAGTTTATGAAGGGTCTCATGAGCTGCTTAGGAAAATTGGTATTATTATGAAAAGTAGCGATAATGAGGATTTACCAAGGTATCATAATATTATGGATTATATTGTCAATTATTGTCAAGAACATTTTAGTGGGAATGCACTTGTGATAAAGAGTAAGGAGCTATGTAAAACAATAGTTCCCAAAACTAACATTTTGCAGGAACCACTAGATAACAAGGAGGAACACCAAAAAGGTGAGGTTGAAGACAAACATCATTCTACTAATAATAAGTCTGTTTATGATGCCTCAGTCTCTAGTAATGATTCTTATTGTGTTGAAACTAAAGATAATTTATCTGCGAAGGCTTTATGCCTAGATACTCATTTGGAGAACACTAATAATGATGAATTGGAGACAAATCCTTGTAGTATTAATGAGTAGGTTTTGGGAGAGCACATCTTTTATGAAACATTTGTTCATGATGCTTATTTTTGTGATTGGATTGATAACTCTAGAACTGATGAACTTGATAGTAAGGGTGATGAACTAGAGAATAGAGACACTTTTGAATTTTTCCCTGCCGCTAAAGATGAGTATTATGAAATGTTCCCTCGTGATAGTGTAGCACAAGAAGAGTACTATTAATCGTATCCCAATGATGCTATCAAAGGTAAAATGTTTGACTTTACATGTAAATATCAGATCCTTTTGTTGAAGCTATCTAGGGAGGTATGCTCACCACACATGGCGCATCAATCATCATTTGTGAGCAATAACACATTTATCTACAAGACTCCGATGCACCACAAGAGGTGAGACTTTGACCATGCTATAATAGTAAGTGCTCCAAACCTCTTTTGAAGTTAAGACTAAATAATTCTCTGGCTCCTATCTATTGAAATCATATTGGAGAAAATCCTGGCTACTTGGTTATAAGAAAGCGCTTCCCGGGAGGCAACCCAGAAGTCATTAGGTGTCTTTCTTAGTTTTGTGTATTGAGTCTTGATGCCTTCATGTTGCATTGGCATTTTTATTCTTTGCATGATTGCTATTAGAGTTATCTTGTTGTAGTTTTCAAAAGGTAGAATTTATTGTTACTATGTGTTGCATAACTGGGTTGTACTTAAATCGCGTTTTATGCATGCTGTTGTTGGTCGAAAATTAAAGTTGTTATTTTACTTCAAAATAAGGTGTTTCGCTAAGTTTCAGGATAATAAAGAATTCTCGAAGAAATAGAATTTTTTTGATGTCTACTGAAGGTTTAACGACCAACTATATGGCGGGAATAAAAAATTCTAGCTGTATAGTTTGGTCGTATAGATATCTTTGCCATCGACAAATTTCCTTTCTAAGATACCGAAGGTTTAACGACCAACTATATAGCGGGAATAAAAATTCCAGCCGTATAGTTCTGGCTGTATAGATATCGATGCCTTTGTCAAAATTCTTTTCCAGGGTACTAAAGGTTTAATGACCAACTATACGGCGGGAATAAAAAATTCGGCCGTATAGTCCGGCCATATAGATATCGATGCCTTTGTCAAAATACTTTTCCAAGGTACAGTAAGTTTAACGACCAACTATACAGCGGGACCCTTTTGGTTTGGCTGTATAGTTGTGCCCGTATAGTTGAGAAAACCCCTCAAACACCAACTAGAAGGTAACCATTGCTCAAATTTTTATTCTTTCTTCTACTTTCTTCTTCTAAAAACCTCGAAACACCACCTGGGAGCTTCTCCCATGATCTAGAGAAGTCGAGCATATGTAAATAATAAATTTCTACCTCGGAAACCTCCTAGAATGTAATTATCTATAGAAGTTCATGTTTTCTTTATACTTTCCTTTTATCGGTGGGGTAAACGAACTAGGTTCGTATACCAAACCGATTCATTTTATTTTGTGTGTTATTTTCGCAAGGACTTGAACCTTGTGTGACGATGTGTACGGTAGTGACGACCGTGCAAACACTCACATGAGCCACTTGGTTGCTTTAATTCAACGCTTCGATAATCAGTGTCCGGTAAAACCTTCTGACTCGAACCTCGTTTAATAAGCGCATAGGGGATGCACACTCGTCTCTCGTATCCTAATTCTCTTGCACCTCATCACAATCTAGTAGAGGCATCTTCTAGAACTAGTTTGTTGACTTAAGCATGGTGCTTAGGTTGATGAACCGACTCAAACTGTGGCTTCAAAAACACAAAAATATTTCATTTTCTTTTAGTTTTTAAGCAGGTCCTCAAGGAAGGCACACAGGGCCATATCATGAAATACATGTTGAATCAAAGGTTCTTTGTCCATCAAAAGAGAGGTTACTTGTACCTCAATGGTAAAGTGTGTCACCCTTGTTTTCAACTAAGCTTGGGGAGGTAACCAGTTATCACACTCTCTTTTGGAAACTGTATTTTCTCTTTTCTTTTGGTGATATACTCAAGTTTTGTTCTTGCAAAGTTCCAAGCTTAGGGAGGTTACTTCTGCATGTGTAGAGTCTTGTGCAATGATTCGTATTCGATGAAGGTTTAATACAATCATGTATCCCACTATTTTTGAATGCTTGTTTAAAGTGAGTCTAGTTCTGTATTCATATGGGGATACACTTGCTCATGATAGTCACCATAGGAGTTGACTTAGAGCTTGTATGCATCTTGCCAAATTGTTTATCAAACTTGCGACACTATTTGTGATCTTCTAGAAAACATTGCCACAATCTCTACACTTAGAAAGAATGAATACTTGATCAAGATCTTTTGAAATTTGCTAGTTGTCACTAAATAGCTTTGTCTTAAATGAATAGGTTATTATCGACCCCATAATGTCAAAACAATAGACTTGATAGTTTGCTTACGGAAGGAGTTGTCAATTGGAAATGATATTTCAAAGTTTTGAGTTCTATGCTAAATAAGGTGTTGTTTAATTGTCTTAAGAGTTTAGCCTTAAAGATACTCAACACCATAGATGTGATGATCGACTTGATATTACTCTTTGAAAGGATTTGTTTGAAGAAACTAATATTTAGCGGTGATTGAGATGCATGATCTTGACCTGTTGATTAAAGTATGATATTGCTTTATGCGTGTCTGCACCACTGTCGCATAACATGGGATGCTAACAACTCCGCTGACCTTTGAATAGTCCAAAAAGAGGAAATTCTTGGAGTTTGGCTATGAGTTGCCCAACATATGTAGCAGAAATGCTATATTTGGGTATGCATTGGTATTCTCATGGGCCTGCGTTCAAAGCAAAAGAGGGAATACTCCTCTGACTGTTATGATAAATCATTATACCAAAAAGGGAAACCTTGGTAATGGTCACGAGTATCCATTCTTAGCCTGCATAGTCTGATTAACCACACTAAGTTTTGGCATGATCTCATTACTTATGAACTGAAGTTTTAGAAAGACAAAGAATAGAAAATGAGTGTTTGATACCCATGATTCATTGATGTGAAAGAGACACTCTAATTCTATTCTTCTTTTGACATGTTCTCGCATTTCCTTTTGGCATAAATCTCGTTACTAAGAGATAAACTTTCTAAAACTCAATAACTGATGTTTTCACTTGAGAGCATTAACTAGATGACATGATCGGGTAGACTTTATTCCTATTTATGCTTGGCATCTATTTGTGACTAAGTTTTTCCTCATAAAAAATAATGATATGAAAAGTTATACAAAAGGTGTAATAAGAGGATCACAAGTTTGTCTGCAAGTAGATTCACTTTTGACATGGAGCATATAAGTTTTGATGAATCTTTAGTGGTCTTTATAACTAAGCTTGTGTTTCCTTGTATGAATACATGTTTTCTCTCTTCAAGCTTGTAGAAGAAATAAGGATGCAAGGCACTGATTTCCAATGATAAGCTATTTCACAACCATTAATTTATTATCGACCCTTCCTGCCCGAGGACAAGCAAGGTCTAGCTTGGGGAAGTTGATGGCTGTGAAATACCACCTCTTTTAGCCATATAAAATGTGCCATTTATCTCTCATACCATGTTTGTTCTAGCTATAGCTATGCCTTATATGCATGACTTCTAGTTCTCATTTACTTTCATATGAGCTTTGCATATTTAGTAGTTTAGGTAGAATTTTATCACTTTCCGTGTCTATGACATGTGTGTAGGTGTTGATGATGATTATGGATAAAACAAAGGCAAGAGGAACAAAGAGAGCATAGTATGGAGGAGCTGTAGGGACCAGACTTAGCCATTTGAGAGGTTGGAAAAGTGAAATTTTCCAACTTCTCAAAATAAATGTCCAAGACCATGGGGTTGTATCCCTTGACGAGACGAACTCAATGAGCCCAAGAACACTGAAAACGGAGTTCGTATGAAGAAATAGTAGCCAAAACACTGCGGGACACCGAAGGTTTGACGAGCAACTATACGACCGGAAGTATTTTTCCAGCCACATAGTTGTGCCCGTATAGTTGCAAAAAAGGTCATAAACAACGGGATTTCGCCCCAGAGAAGCCCCAGAACCTTCCCAAAGTCATATGACGGTATTGGGGGAACCCTAGGGCACCCCAAGGCCTATATAAAGGATGGAGGACCCAAGAGGAAGCCACCAAGCCATATCCTCCACCACGGTGGAGCCCTGCCACCGTGCCACCACCATAGCCGCCTCCAATCATATATACACCATCACCATCACACAAGAGGATAAGGGACTAGGATCTTGAAGGCCTCCACATCGATCTACATCGTCATCTTCATCAACAACGTCTCCATCACCGATCCCCTTTGGTTACTTGTTATAATTTTAGATTAAATCTTGGATTTGCACTTTTCTTCAATTGTATCATCATACTTCATCCATATTCTATACATGATGTTGATTGCCTTCATGTGTGAGAAGTTTCCTTTGTTCTTGGGCAGATGGAGAAACGCTAGTATGAGATTGAATTGAGATAAAGATTATTATGTGATATTTTTTATTATGTGTCTATGTTAGATTTCCTTCATCTTGATGTTGGGTGAAGCGCGCCACTCAATATTTGCCTCGCTGAGGACTAGATGGAGGGAACTACTTGTTGATAGACGGAGGGATGATAACACTTATAGTGACTATAAAGTTGTTGTCATTCCTTACGTATCAGCTTGAGAACCGCGGACTCACTAAACATTGTCCATGCCATGGGATACATCCTATTGGGTAAAGTCCCTTAATAGCGCAGTAATTTGATTGATGTCGATTGCTGTCTGCTGTGGTTATGATGGATGATGTGAGCAGTGGTTGTTGCCTACTCGTCCATATATGGAGCTCCTCCCACACATATCATAAATGGTCATATTCATTATAATAATTTTGATCACTCCTAATTACTAGCGGTGGATCCACTACTCCCTGAGAAATCTTTCTATCATCTTGCAGACTTTCGTAATCATACTTGCATGCTCTTGTTTACTTATAGCTTTAGTTTACTTATTGTTCTCTTATTTGAAAACCCAAAAATATCTTTTACACAACTCGCATTTTATCTTGTTACTTGGAACGTTATTTAGCATTACTATTTTAGTATTTAGTTCAAAGAGTTATTAGGCTTCAGACTCCTGCTCCATGTGGGATCGATATCTTTATTTCGAAACTAGCTACAAACGATTTGTGCACTTGCATTCATCAGTGGGCAGTGTACTATATCTTGTTCTAGGAAGCATCTTGGCTTTGGTAAATAATGTTGTCAATGAGAGTTCTGAACTTTTAGGAAAATGCTTTTCAATTTCCAAGTGATAGGATTTGTTTTTTAGTAATTGAGTACGTCCAGATAATTTGTCTTAGATTGCACTCACTATATTCTAGCAAAATATAAATAATTTCCACTGCATGTTAGTACTATATGAAAATACTTATTCCAATGTGTGTAATGATACATAGTTTTGCGGGGTGTAATGATACATAGTTGAAACTTAAATGGTGTCCTCTTATATTTGTGCTTGTTTGGACGAAAACTACAAACATGGATTTTGATAACTTTCGAAAAACTTGCTACACAATATGGTCACAACCATGTATGAACATTGTTCAAATTTTAAGCCAAGTTATCAATGTTAAGGTCATATCTGCATCACTCGTCCCATTTATTTGGGATAAATTAAAGAAAAGTAAAGAAAACAAAAAAAGTTAAGCACTTATGTATGATGTCCTGTTCAGTAAATGATAAACATGAATTTTGACAAGGTTTTAAAAGAGTTGCTTCATAATATGACCAACGATGTGTTAACATACTTGGGTTTCAAGTTAAATAATGACAAAGGTCATGGCCATTATCTACATAGTTTATAATAACGTGTCCATTTCTGGTAGACAGGGTGCATCTTGGCATGGCATACTAATGTTGTTAATTGGACTTTTCAACTTTTATGTATAGAATTTTATTAAATAATTTTAGAAGTGCCACATATAATTATTTTTTAAAGAAAAGGGAAAGAGTATGGCTCTGAATGCCACAACACACTAAATTTCACACAAAATAGTGTATGTTTTATGGTTAACAAGTTTCAAGAATTTTCAAGCCTTCTAGCTAATTCCGCATAAGTAAATGACATTTTGTCAATAAAACCAAAGTAGGTAATTGAACTACAAGTGCGTGATAGATTGCTTGTAAATTTGTCTAAAATTCATATATACTAATTATTATACATGCATAGTCATACTGAAAACTGACTATTGTTTTGAAAGATACAACTTCTTTGTATGAATTTTCATGCTGACACATCTAACCATGTTTCAAAAAAGTGAAAGAAAATAAGGAAACATGGAAAGAATAACTAAGGTCATGGCCATATTATACAACAGTAATCCAAAAAACAATGGTTCGCATCCAAGGGGTGGAGGCGCAGGGCTGGCTCTAGAATAGATTGGACATCATCACAACGCAAAACAATTCCGGTATTTTTTTTAAAAAGGAGAGTAGAACCCCGGCCTATGCATCGGTTGATGCACACAGCCTTTTAGTATTAAAAATTCATACATGTAAAAGAGTAAAAATGGCGCTGTTAAAGTTTGAATATAAGGGACATGGGCACCTTCACCGGTCCTCCACAATTAACCTTTCTTCCTCTTCTTCCCCTTGCTCCTTTAATACTTTGTAGCTATGGCTCCAAAGACTGGAGCTCCTCCTGGGAAGAAGAAGAAGACCTAGGTGGCAGCGACAAAGGCCATGGACAAAAAGAAGACATGTCGCCGGCTTCCAAATCCTGCTATGGCCACTCCATGTCGCAGTCTCGCACCAGGCAGCCACATGAAGAAGCAAGTGTTGAGGTCTGTCAAGGCCGGGCTGCATTTCCCTGTCGGCCGGATCGGGTGCTACCTCAAGGAGACTCGGTACTCCCAGCGCATAGGCTTCAGGGCTCCCCTCTACCTCGCAGCCATTCTCGAGTACTTCACCACCGAGGTGCTGAAGCTCGCCGGGCAAGCTGCGAAGGATAGCAAGGAGATCTGCATCATCCCGAGGCATGTGATGCTCAGCACCATGCGCGATGAGGAGCTCAGCAAGCTGTTGGCCGGCGTTACCATCGCGCACAACAGCGTGCTACCCAACATCCACGTGTCCCTGCTTGGCAATGGTACCACGGAGGACGCATCCAAGTTGCCCGCAGAGGATGCTGCCAAGTCGCCTGAGAAGATCGTGGAGTCCCCCTAGAAGTCGTTAAGTTGTACTACTCCGTATGGGGTTGGGTTTGCTCTGTTTGCAATTTGGTTAATAATCATTGTCAGTATAATATTCGGATCTATGATGCTAAGAAAAAGCTTGTGAGGGTTCTAAAAAAATGTTGTTTTCCTAATCTTATCCTATACTCCCTTTGTTTAATATTACTTAGCATATTAGGTTTAATCAAAGTCAAATGTTGAAAAGTTTGACCAACTATATACATTATTAAAAAGTATACTTATTGAAAAAAATCAATATTGTTGAAACACAATGAAACATACTTTAATATATCATATAGTATACGTCTGATATTGTAGATATTAATATTTTGTAAGTTATGTTTGCTTAAACATTACAAAAATTGAATTTGACTTTGTCAAACGTGCGAGAAATATGAAATAGGGAGAGTACCACTATAATATTGACCGTTGGATCAAGACTAGCAAATCCCAACATTACCAACCGTTGGATCTTTTCCATTCTAGCATCTAGAAGATTCTAATAATAGCCTTTACTCTTTAGCACAATGAACGCTGGTATGCACAAACCTCAAAACACACTCCATTGCTTAATTTCAGGGTCTTTGTGCTAAATGTACGCACTTGTATGTAATATTCATTTTTATGAGGTTGTTGATGTAACTTGTACTTCCACTGACCGTGTTAACTAAAGCACCTAGCTCCTACGGGACCTATTACAGTTGGAAGAAAATGCCACCGCCCCAATTATCAGACAAAGTGGAGCATGGTTTCTTACAATTCCAAGTTTTTAGTACTAGAATTTTTCAAGCTTCCTTGCTAACTTTGCACACTTAAGTTACTTTTTGCTCATTCAACGAAATTAGGTTAAACTTGAGCTACAAGTAAGCATGATAGATTGTTGTTGAATTAAATGTCTCTTCGGAGTTAGATGGGTGCATCTCCTTGTAGTAAACAATGTTCTTGTTGTGAGTTTCCAAATATGAGGAAAGAACATTCTCAATTTTTTAGAGTGATGACGAGATTGTTCTTTTCCATAAAGGACGTCCGAAGTCCGGAGTTAGATTCCCATGATTTATGAGTTTTCACTCTCCCCGGCTAACACCACACACTTGAATGACTTCAAGCCGATTTATCGAAATTATGTCAAATTTTAACTACAACTAAATTGTAGGTTGCTTTTAAAGATTTACGAAAAAACTTTTAGAGGTACCTGACGAGGGTCAATTAATATATCAGAAACCACCGAGAGTTTTGACAACATGTTTAACTTCTTGCTATGATTTTGCATCTTGACAATTTAATGAAATTAGGTCAAACTTGAGCTACAAGTAAGCGTGATAGATTTCTCTCAAAATAAATGTGTTTTCAGAGGTAGATGGGTGCATTTTCTTGTAGTAAACAATGTCGTCGGTGCGAGTTTCGAACTATCAGGAAAGAATATTCAATTCTCAATTTTCTGAGAGATGACAAGCAAGGTTGTTCTTTTTCGTAAAGAAAGTCCGAAGAATATGGATCTGAATGCCAAAATCCATGTTTTCAGACATATATAGTGGACCAACATGTTGTACTGACGATGCCCATGTTTTATGTGCTTTCAAACATCCTATCTAACTTTGCCAACATGAATGACTTTATCCTGATTTATCAAAATTATATTAGGTCAAATTTGAAGTACAAGTAAATTGTAGGTTGCTTTGAAAGTTTTATGAAAAAGCTTTTGGAGGTATCCTTCGGGGGGAGGGGTGAATTAATATATCAGAAACCACCGAGATTTTTGATGATAGGTTCAACTTCTTGCTAAGATTTTGCATCTTGACAATTCAACAAAATTAAGTCAGAATTGAGCTACAAGTAAGCGCGATAGATTTCTCTTGAATTAAATGTCTTTTTGGAGGTAGATGGGTGCATCTTCTTGTAGTAAACAATGTCGTCGATGTGAGTTTCCAACTATCAGGAAAGAACATTCTCAATTTTCCAAGTGATGTCAAGATTATTCTCTCTCATTAAGGAAGTTCGAAGAATATCAATCTAAATGCCAGAAGTCGCAGGTTTTCACACACACGCACACACACATATATATATATAGTGGACCAATATATTGTACTTATGATTTCCCGTTTTTTATGAGTTCTCAAACTCGCTACCTAGATCCGCCCACTTAAATGACCTTATGTCGATTTATCTAAATTAGGTCAAATTTGAACTACTACAAGTAAATTGTAGGTTACTGTGAAAGTTTTACGAAAAATCTTTTGGAGGTACCCATCGAGGGGTCACAATTAATATATGAGAAAATAATCAAACGAGATTTTTGACGACAAGTCCAACTTCTTGCTAAGATTTTTCATCTTGTCAGTTTAACAAAATTAGGCCAAACTTTAGCTTCAAGTAAGCGTGATAGATTGCTCTTGAATTAAATGTCTTTTTGGAGGTAGATATAGGTGCATCTTCTTGTAGTAAACATTGCCGCCAGTGTGAGTTTCCAACTATCTTAGGAAAGAACATTCTTAATTTTTCGATTGATGACAAGATTGTTCTTTCCCGTAAAGAAAGTCTAAAGACTATGGATCTAAATGTCACAAGCCAAGTTTTCACACATATATAGTGGACCAACATGATGCACTTACGATTTCCCATGTTTTATGAGTTCTCAAATTTCCTAGCTAACTTCACCCACTTGAATGATTTTATGTCGATTTATCAAAATTAGGTAAAATTTGGACTATTACAAGTAAATTGTAGGTTGCTTTGAAAGTTTTATGAAAAAGCTCTTGGAGGTACCCATCGGGGGGGTCAATTAATATATATCAGAAACCACCGAGAGTTTTGATGACAAGTTCATCTTGTTGCTAAGATTTTGCATCCTAACCGTTTAATGAAATTAGGTCAAACTTGATCTACAAGTAAGCGCGATAGATTGCTATTGAATAAAATGTCATTTTAGAGGTAGATGGGTGCATCTTCTTGTACTCTATTAAGCAGTGTCGTCGGTGTGAGTGTCCAACTACCAGGAAAGAACATTCTCAATTTTTTGAGTGTGATGACGAGATCGTTCTCTCCCATAAAGAAAGTGCGAAAAATATTGGATCTGAATGCCACAAGCCAAGTTTTCACACATATATAGTGGACCAACATCATGTTGTACTTATGATTTCCCGTGTTTTATGAGTTCTCAAACTCCCTAGCTAACTCCACCCACTTGAATGACTTTATGTCAATTTACCAAAATTAGGTCAAATTTGAACTACTACAAGTAAATTGTAGGACAAATAGTAGGCCTTATTAAGGTGTGCTTTTTTACACAATGCGGGGGTAGTATATTTCTTTGCTTAGACATATGGTCACCTCTATCCATGTGATGTACATGCTGAGAGCATAAAACATTGGCAGGGGAAGAGGACAGCAGCGAAGAGGAGTTGAAGGAAGTTCCATGTCAGAGCAAAGTTATGATGGGTTACTGACACGAGGTACTCCTGCGGCCTTACAATGTACACTCTACTAGTAGTAAATTTTAGGACCTATGCATGCAAAACAAATCGTGTGTTTTCTCTCTCCTTCACTATCCTCCATCTCTCCTCCCCTTTCCCCTCGCGCACTGGCCTGACTGATCTCTCCCTCGTCCACAGCGTGGTGCTGCGCACGTGTGCCTTCATATGACGGCTCTGTGTCTCTTGCGTGTTCAGCAGCTGCGCGTTGGTGTGGAGTAGGGACGAGGATTACATAGAAAGGAAACAACTTTGGACCTTGGCGGCACAAAAATTCAAAATTTTCCGGTTTTCGAAATTTTCACTTGCTTCCCAAACATCAGGAGGGAAGGTTATTCAAAAGATCGGCCATTCATAGTACTATACTTCTTATCTTATCTTTAACTTGTCTTATCTCTTACGAAACCATACCACTACATATAGTGTACGGATTAACTTTAAACATTGACCGTTGGATCAAGACTGGCAAATCCAAACATTGCTAACTGTTGGATCTTCTTTTTCATTCTTAGCATCTAGAAAGATTCTACTGATAGTATTTAGCACGATGAACGCTTGTATGCGCAAACCTCAAAACACACAGTACTTCATTGCTCAGTTTCAGGGTCCTTGTGCTAAATGCATGGACTTGGATGCAATTTTGATTTTTTATGAGGTCCTTGATGTAACTTGTACTTCCACCCACCATGTTAACTCTCAAGCCCTCTCTCTTACGAGACCTACCATTAGATCGGCCATTCGAAGTACTTCTTATCTTATCTTTACCTTGTCTTATCTCTTACAATACCATGCCACTTCATATAGTGTTCGGATTAACTTTAAACATTGACTGTTGGATCAAGACTGGCAAATCCAAACATTGCTAACCGTTGGATCTTCTTTTCCATTCTTAGCATCTAGAAATATTCTACTAATAGTCTTGAGCACGATGAACGCTAGTATACGCAAACCTCAAAACACACACTTTATTGCTCAAATTCGGGGTCTTTGTGCTAAATGCATGAACTTGGATGCAATTTTCATTTTTCATGAGATCCTTGATGTAACTTGTACTTCCACCGACCGTGTTAACTCTCAAGCACCTCGATCCTAAGAAACCTACCATTAGATCGCCCATTCGCAGTACTTCTTATCTTATCTTTATCTTGTCTTATTTATTACAATACCATACCACTGCGGCATAGTGTACGGATTAACTTTGAACATTGACCATTGGATCAAGACTGAAAAATCCAAACATTGCTAACCGTTGGATCTTCTTTTCCATTCTTAGCATCTAGAAAGATTCTACTATTAGTCTTGAGCACGATAGATGCTAGTATGCGCAAACCTCAAACACACATTTCATTGGTCAGTTTTCAGGGTCTTTGTGCTAATAAATGCATGGACTTGGATGCAGTTTTCATTTTAATGAGGTCCTTGATGTAATTTGTAATTCCACCGACCATGTTAACTCTCAAGCACCTCGCTCCTACGAGACCTACCATTAGATCGGCCATTCATAGTACTTCTTACCTTATCTTTATCTTGTCTTACCTCTTACAATACCATACTACTGCATATAGTGTACGTATTAACTTTGAACATTGACCATTGGATCAAGACTGTTAAATCCAAACATTGCTAACCGTTGGATCTTCTTTTCCATTCTTAGCATCTAGAAAGATTATATTGATAGTCTTTAGCATGATGGACGCTAGTATGCGCAAACCTCAAAACACACACTTCATTGCTCAGTTTCAGTGTCCTTGTACTAAATGCATGGACTTGGATGCAATTTTCATTCTTTATGAGGTCCTCTATGTAACTTGTACTTCCACCGGCCGTGTTCACTCTCAAACACATCGTTCCTACGAGACCTACCATTAGATTGGCCATTCACAGTACTTCTTATCATATCTTTATCTTGTCTTATCTCCTGCAATACAATACAATACAATACCACTGTATATAGTGTATGAAACGTTGACCGTTTGATCAAGACTAGCAAATCCAAACATTGCTGATAACCACTGGATCTTATTTTCCATTCTTAGCATTTATAAAGATTCTACTAATAGTCTTTAGCACGATGAATGCTAGTATGCGCAAACCTCAAAACACACAGTACTTCATTGCTCAGTTTCAGGGTCCTTGTGCTAAATGCATGGACTTGGATGCAATTTTGATTTTTTTACAAGGTCCTTGATGTAACTTGTACTTCCACCGACCGTGTTAACTCTCAAGCACCTCACTCCTATGAGACCTACCATTAGATCGCCATTCACAGTACTTCTTATCTTATATTTATCTTGTCTTATCTGTTACAATACCATACCAGTTCATAGTGTATGGATTAACTTTGAACACTGAGCGTTGGTTCAAGACTAGCACATCCAAACATTGCTAACCGTTGGATCTTATTTTCCATTCTTAGCATCTAGAAATATTTTATTGATGATAGTATTTAGCACGATGAACACTAGTATGCGAAAACCTCAAAACACACACTTCATTGATCAGTTTCAGGGTCCTTGTGCTAAATGATGCATGGACTTGAATGCAATTTTCATTTTTTATGAGGTCCTTGATGTAACTTGTATTTCCACCGACCGTGTTAACTCGTAAGCACCTCACTCCTATGAGACCTACCGTTAGATCATCCATTCGCAATACTTATCTTATCTTAATCTTGTCTTAGCTCTTACAATACCATACCACTGTATAGTAATGGAACATTGACCGTTTAATCAAGACTGGCAAATCTAAACATTGCTAACCATTGGATCTTCTTTTTTATTATTAGCATCTAGAAAGATTCTACTAATAGTCTTTAACCCGATGAACGCTAGTATGCGCAAATCTCAAAACACACACTTCATTGCTCGGTTTCAGGGTCCTTGTGCTAAATGCATGGTCTTGAATGTAATTTTCATTTTTTATGAGGTCCATGATGAAACTTGTACTTCCACCGACCATGTTAACTCTCAAGCACCTCGCTCCTATGAGACCTACCATGCTATCGGCCATTCACAGTAGTACTTCTTATCTTATCTTTATCTTGTCTTATCTCTCTTACAGTACCATACCACTGTATAGTGTACGGAATATTGACCGTTTGATCAATACTGGCAAATCCAAACATTGCTAACTATTGGATCTTCTTTTCCATTCTTACCATCTAGAAATATTCTACTTATAGTCTTTAGCATGATTAACGCTAGTATGCGCAAATCTCAAAACACACACTTCGTTGCTCAGTTTCAGGGTCCTTGTGCTAAATGCACGGACTTAGATGCAATTTTCATTTTTTTATGAGGTCCTTGATGTAACTTGTACTTCCACTCACCGTGTTAACTCAGGCACCTCGCTCCTACAAGTCCTA
Source organism: Avena insularis (assembly GCA_023614405.1). Taxonomy (NCBI): domain Eukaryota; kingdom Viridiplantae; phylum Streptophyta; class Magnoliopsida; order Poales; family Poaceae; genus Avena; species Avena insularis. The sequence continues at coordinate 477,528,435 of CM042686.1, read as the reverse complement.
CCATTAGATCAACCATTCGTAGTACTTATTATCTTATCTTTATCTTGTCTTAACTCTTACAATACCATACCACTGTATAGTGTACGAATTAACTTTGAACATTGACCACTGGATCAAGACTGGCAAATCCAAGCATTGCTAACTATTGGATCTTCTCCTTTCCATTCTTAGTATCGAGAAAGATTCTATCAATAATCTTTAGCACGATGAATGCTAGTATGTGCAAACCTCAAAACACAAACTTCATTGCTCAGTTTTAGAGTCATTGTGCTAAATGCATGGACTAGGATGCAATTTTCATTTTTATGAAGTCCTTGATGTAACTTGTACTTCCATCGACCGTGCTAACTCTCAAGCATCTCACTCCTACGAGACCTACCATAGTTAAAAGAAAATTCAACCACCCCAATTATCACACAAACTAGACCAATGGTTTCTTATACGTAATACCCAAGTTTTTAGTATGAGGTTTTTTCAAGCTTTCTAGCTAACTTCACACACTTCAGTGACTTCTTGTCGATTTAACAAAATTAGGTCAAACTTGAGCTACAAGCAAGCGCGATAGATTGTTCTTAAATTAAATGTATTTTCGGAGGTACATGGGTGCATCTTCTCATAGTAAACAGTGTCATCGGTGTGAGTTTCCAACTATGAGGAAAGAAAATTCTCAATTTTCCGAGTGATGATGAGATGTTTTTTCCATAAAGAAAGTCTGAATAAATATGGATCTCAATGTCATAAGCCAAGCTTCTAGACATATTAAGTGGACCAACGTGTTTTACTTACGATTCTCATGTTTAATGAGTTTGCAAACTCCCTATAGCTAATTAACTCTGCCCCACTTCAATGACTTCATGCCTATTTATCGAAATTAGGTCAAACTTGAACGACAACAACTAAATTGTAGGTAGATCGCTCTTGAATTACCTGTATTTTCGGAGGTAGACGGGTGCATCTTCTCATAGTAAACAATGGCATCGATGTGAGTTTCCAAATATTAGGAAAGATCATTCTTAATTTTCCGAGTGATGATGAGATTGTTCATTTCTATAAAGACAGTCTGGAGAGTATGGATCTGAATGCCACAAGCCATGTTTTTAGACATATATATATATAGGGTCGAACTATTCTGAAACCAGTGTGCAGCCACGTTGAACTTCCTTTGGTGAGTAATTGTACTTCCCGACAAACTGCTAAAAAATAGAGGTATATACACTTTTAATCCCACATCTTGCACCACCGAAGCGTTTTAGTCCCACGTCTTACAAAGTGAGCAATACTAGTCCCACAACTTGCATCATGATAGCATTTTAGTCCAATTTGACCGAATTTGACCAAAATCGTCAACCTATAACATTTTTTTTCAAAATACACCCTATGTAATTGTTCTCAGGCACTCGAACACCAAAACTACGTATAGCTAAACCACCGGTGCAAACCATTCCGTCAAAACATATTGTTTGTTACACCAGGAGACTTAAATAATTTATATAATGTAGACTCATACATAAACATACTCACGTCGCCTCCGCTATAACCATAATCTTGTGGGTGACTGATACATAACTCCTTTTTGTATTTCGTGTCCGTGTGTATGGGTGGAGAGACGAACAGCTAGGACTCGCAGTTAGTCGTGCTTGTAGGCGAGATAGGACACATCAGTCTTAAAGTATTGTATAATAATAAAGCTTTCTTTAGTTAACAACATTGCTTCATGTGCTCTAGTGATAAGCTCAAATTTCTTTAGCAGCATAGCTCGCAACAAGTTTTTTATTATTTGTACAACCACTGACATTTAGGGCCCGCTTGTCAGTCCGTACCAAGGTCACAAGCGGTAGACAAAAATACACGAGGGTCATTTTGTAAAAAATGTGAAGCCACATGTTCGCTCGGGTGGACGAATTCGGTCAAAATCGTAGAAATACAATCGAATTGGACAAATATGCTAAGATGTGCAAGTTGTGGGACTAGTTATGCTCACTTTTCAAGTTGTGGGACTAAAACGCTCCTACTATACAAGTTGTGGGACTAAATGTGTATATACCTCTAAAAAAATAAGCTATTGTACTTCTTTGTTAAGATATGCATTTTAAATCGTATTTCTCAACCGTTTATCGGAATTGCACAAATAATATACCGTTATAAAGCTAATTAAAATCCGCAACTTTTATATCTCTTAACATTTTCACAAATTTTGCATGTTTTAAACGTAATTTTAAAAATTCGGAAATCTGTCTAAAACGAGTGGAAAGTATTTTCACTATAGTTTGTGATCCGCTTATCCAAATGGTGCAAATGATATACCGTTGGAAACACAATAAAATTTCGCAATTTTTTCGTGTTCAAAGTTTTTCCCAATTCGTCACAGTTTTTGAATAGATTTAAAAATATAGAAATTCGAATCTGGTCAAAAACTAATAGACAGTATTTTTATGATTATTTTTCAACCATTTATCCAAATAACGCAAATAATATGGAGTTGGAAAGCTGTGAACTAGGCGCAACTTTTTTGTTCAGAATGTGTTCACAAAATTCTTACAGTTTAATAGTATTTTTTGAATTACCCTCCGTATATCTTAGATATTGGCATCGAACTATTTTTACGTTTATTGCCAAATAGTATATCCAAATGATACAAGTAATATATCGTTGGAAAGGTGTCAACTAGACTTAACTTTTTTGTTCAAATCACTTTTATTTAATTCTCAAGGGTTGAGAATAATCTAATCCTGATTGAATAACGATATATAAGTTGTGGGTCTTAACACCACCAACCCACAATCCTAAGTCGTCGTGCGCGTGCTCAACACAACATTATTGACCAGCATCTCGGCTTCGTCGCCCGTCACGCTGACGCGGCGTACGGACGACGAAACCTCGAAAGGGTGTTAGAGTGGAATTCTCGGTACCCTAACACCTAAGACTATTGCGTCTACGTATATTAAAACTACTAAGTCATTAAAAAAGAGAAAGTGCAGACTATAACAAAAAAGAAGCACAAAGGAAGTACATGTGTCACATAGAGAGAAGTTTAAATTTAAAATAGAGGAAGCGCAGACTACAATAAGGGGAAGCACATAGAAAGTTAACAGGCAGTACATGTGCCACACAAAGGAAATTTAAATCTAAAACTAGATATTATGGGCGGGGATATAAAATGGTCTATCATGCAGCGTCAACGTTAACACATCGACAGGTACCAAGTGAGAACTTAAATCCCAGTCTTGTTAGCATAATGATATATAAGTTGGAGGTCTTAACACCATCCACCCCCAACCCTAAGTCGTCGTGCTCAGGGGCGGAGACATGGGGCGAGCAGGGGCTAGACCCCCGAAGGATCGCCCCTCTCAACGTTTCTACCAGTATATATACGTTAGTTTATGCACTAATGGCTGTACATTATTAGTGTTTAGGCCTAAACTCGTGACACTAATCCATACTGTATACGCATAGCCAAGCCCATTTAGCAACGAAAAGAGCCCATCTGGATTACACGGTCGATCGGGGGGGGCAGGAAGCCTAGATTGGAGCCGTCGCTCCATCTGTTTCCTTTGAACCCGGTCAGATGAATCAATCGATCTACCTATAGCTGCAAACTAGCTATCCCGTACCCTAGAAAACACTTGCTAGGCGGCGGCGCCTCTTGCAGCCTCGCTACTTCTGTTCGTCAGCTGCCGGTCGGGCGTGCGCACTCGGATCAGCACATGGCGGCATGACGTTTTGGCCCTGCTGTTCATCGGCATGCAGCATGCCACTGTCCACGGATCTTTGCCGTGCAGTCCGGGGATCATCCTATCTGCGAATGATCAAGACTAGAGCACTCAATTTTGAAGGTACACCGATACACCCAGGTTATCTCTTGATTTGTTTGAATGGATTAAGGTATATTAATTAGTCCAGTTAATTCATACACACTTTGTTAGATAATATATTCTCACGGAAATATTTTACAAGGTAATCACTTCGTTAACTTGGTACTAGATTTTACAAAATTGTTAAACATGTGCACATAACTTTCCTTCAAAACTTCAAGTTACGGTTAAAATTTGGACTATAATCGATGTGGTGGATATGAGTTTTATGGCTACTTTCAATTCTCAATCTCTCACTTTCTCTTATAACTTACTATCGAAATATCATAGTGATGTTGACATCTATCATTCAACTGGCATTTACATATATAGAGAAATAGACATAGACATGTCTCACATGAAAAGTACTACATCTATCTCGCCCCCCATGTTTAATTCCTGGCTCCGTCCCTGGTCGTGCTCATACTTAACACAACATTATTGACCAACGTATCGGCTTCGTCGTCCATCGCTGCTGACGCGGCGTGCGGGTGACGAAGTCTCGAATGGGTGTTAGGGTACCGAGGCTACGTCGTTCATCGACGCTACCGCGTCGACGGCGACGCACCGTCGGTACCGTACTACCTAAGGCTACCGCGTCTACGTAAATGAAGACAATTAAATCCTTAAAAAATAGAATGTATAGACTACAATAGAGAAGAAGCACAAAAGAAGTTAACAAGCAGTACAAATGCCCCAAAGAGAGAAGTTCAAATTTAAAACAGAGAAAGTGCAGACTATAATAGAGGAAGACATAGAGAAAGTTAACTGCAGTACACGTGCCCACTGAGGGAAGTTCAAATTTAAAATAGAGGAAGTGTAGACTACAATAAGTGGAAGCACAGAGAAACTTAGCAGGAAGTACACATACCCCACAAAAGAAAGTTCACATATAAAACTAAATATTGGGGGATATAAATGATCTACCATGAAGCGTCGACCCTAACGCGTTGACAAGTATCAAGTGAGAAATTAAATCTATGCATAACGATATATTAGTTGAGGGTTTTAATACCACTCACCCCCAACCCTAAGTCGCAGTGTGCATGCTCAACACTACCTTATGGATCAACGGCTCAACGTCGTCGCCCGTCGCCGCTGACGCGGCGTACGGGTGACGAAGCCTCGACTAGGTGTTAGGGTACCGAGGTTACGTCGCTCGTCGACGCGACGCACCCTCGTACCCTAACACCTAAGGCTACCACGTCTACATAAACTAAGACAACTAAGTCCTTAAAAATAGAATGTGTAGACTACAACATGAAAGAAGCACAGAGAAAGTTAACAGGCAGTACAAATGACCCATAGAGGAAAGTTTAAATTTAAAACAGAAGAATTGCAGACTATAATAGGGAGAGCACATAGAAAATTAACATGCAGTACACATGTCCCATAGAGGTAAATTCACATATGAAACTAGATACTAGGGGGTAAATACAAATGGTCTACCATACAACATCGACGCTAATGTGGATTGCTATATAAAGATGAAATATTTAAAAAATAATAAATAAGTCTGCAAAATGAAATAAGTGCAGATTTTGACTTTGGGAAGTACGAATGTATAACCCAAGAAGTACAAATACTAGTCGAAGAAAGTTCAGACAACTGCTTCTAAACCATAGGAAATTTAAAATAAGCGGACAATAATTTAAAATCTGCTCCTAAATAATGAGGAATTTGGTAAAATATTCTGAACGAAAAATTTGCTCCTACTTCACAGTTTTCCAACGCCATATCATTTGTATCATTCCGACAAATGGTTTAGAAATAATCGTACAAATACCGTCTGCTCGTTCTAAATAGATTCGAATTTTAGTATTTTAAAAATTATTCTAAAACCATATAGAATTTAAAAAAACTTTAAAAACAAAAAAGTTGCGCGATTTCAATATCTTTCCAATGGTATATCATTTGTATCATTTGGAAAAGGTGTTCAAAAACCGAAGTAAAAGTTCGTTATCTTTCCATATAGATGGATTGCGTATTTTCCAAATTAAATTTAAACCGTGTAGAATCTTCGAAAACTTTGAAAATGAAAAAGTTACGGTTTCCCAAGACCTTTCCAACAGCGTATCATTTGTACAATTCTGATTAACAGTTGAAAAACTAGAAGTAAAATTTATATATTGGAATAAATAGGCAGTTCACAGAATTCAAATGAGAAGCTCAATACTGCTATCCGGAAAGTACAACTATTAACAACGAGAAGTGCAGTCTGGTGTGCAGAATAATATCCTACAACCGATTGCAGAATAGCTCTGGTATATATATATATATATATAACCATAGTGTCCGGATACCATACATGTATTTTTTTAAATTCGTATATATATAGGAGCATACGTAACAAAATTTCACATACCTAACATGTGCATACCTAAGGTACACGTATACAAGATATGTATATATCTAAGATATGCATATGTAAGGTGTATATAACCAAGTTGTATATATATATACAAGCATGCAGGGTACATACACCTTAGGTATGCATACCTGAAGGTATATGTAACTCTAGTATGCATATCTTAGGTTTGTGTACCTTAGGTATATGTAACTTAGATATGTATACCTTCAGATATGTACAGGTCATGAGACAAAGATGCGCATATCATGTATGATGTCTGAGCACCATGGTGCCCCAGTTATTTTATCTATATATATAGTAGACCAAAATGTTGTACTAACGATTCCTATGTTTTATGAGTTTTCAGACTTCCTAACTAACTTCGCCACTTGAATGACTCTACGTAGATTCATCAAAAATAGGTCAAATTTGAACTATAAGTAAATTGTAGGTTTCTTTGAAAGTTTTTAGAAAAAGTTTTTGGAAGTATTCATCGGGCGATTAATTAATATATCAGAAACCACAGAGAGTTTTGACAAGAGGTTCAACTTCTTACTAAGATTTTGCATCTTGAAATTTTTAATGAAATTAAGACAAACTTGAACTACAAGTAAGCGTATATACTTGTCTCAAATTAAATATCTTTTCAGCGTTAATTAATGAAAATAGAAAAGGACGTAATAACTTAGCTAGTTACCATAACATCACACATACCAAGACTAGTATATAATTCTACAACCTAATTAATTAGGTCTTGCATGACACTACACATATGTTATTACCCACTATGAAGGTACATGTGCAAGTTACTAGTCTAAGTTATTTACCACTATGTGACCATCCTAAATCAGAACGGAGGTGTATGTACTGTATAAAGGCACATGTTCCGCTGCGCTTCAAGCTGTTCACCACTTGTGTCGGCTCTCAGTGGTCAGACGGATAAAGCCACCGATTTGTTGATTTGGTACTGTATATCGTCGATCTTCTTCCGTCACTGACAGAGAATAAATTCTTCTGCCGCTTTTAGGCACGTCCTTTCGTGGAGCTACAACCAGTAGCTCAGACGACTACTCCCGCGGTGCTCGAGCAATCGCGACCGTTCGTTCATAATGAATGGGAAGCATTAGACAATGGACTTCCTTTTGGTGGATGGTTGATTTTTTTGAGAGATTGTCGATTTTTTTCTTTATTGAACGGAGAGATGGGGCATAGAGGCCGACAGGGGATAGGAAATTGGCGGTGTTCCAGACAAGCTTATTTGAGGTGGCGGCGTGTGGGTGTACAGATGGTACTGGTACCCCATTTTGTGAGCATTTTGTTGTTGTACTACAAGAGTTTGAGAGTATTCTAGTTTTGGTTCCTTAATTACCGGTGGAATCTTTATGTGTTTATTAGTTACAATAGTACAGTACTTGTTCCAAATGTGCCTGCATACGATGATGAATGTAGAAGATCTAAGGATTATTATGTTCGGCAAGAGGAGCTCCGAGTATACTCCAAATCGTCTCTCTTCCATGACCATTCATTTGACAAGACAGTACAGCTCTATCCCGTGCTAGGCTAGCTATGTTGTACTACTAGAAATGCTAGACTTATTTACTCGATAGGCACCAGGAAATACAGAGAAGAGAGAAAAATCACGCTCGGTAGGCGGTACGATTTCAGTCGATTTATTCTATTTTCATTTGCTCTCTGTCCTCTTCCTCTCCATCTTTCTCGCTGATCCCCACTCACCCACCTTAGCACACGCCAATGCCGCCATGCTGCTTTTGGAGCATCTCCGTAGCCCAGTTCGATAGGCACAGTAGATTTAGCAGAGAGAAAGAAGGCATTCTTGGTTTTATTTCATTCCGTATTTCTCTTTGCCTCGATCTCCATCCTCACTTCACCTCCAGCGTCCCGACGACGGCCATTCCCACTCACACACCAATACAGGCACGCGCCAATGCCACCATGCCGCTTTAGGATCAGCTCCGATCCGGCACCCAGTTTGATAGACTGTTTTCTATCTTGCCCTGCTAGTTGCCGCTCACTCTCTCCTCCAAAACCCCAATCAAACCAAACGCCATCGCCCCACCTGCTCGAGATCTTCCTCGCGATGGCCCAATTGATCGATGATAGTGACACTTCTAGGGTGTTTTTGGATGGCCCCCTTGAAGAAATCTTAGCCAGATGCGACATCATCATCGCCATGAGCCTCATCGCCTGCTACAAACGTTATCTTTACTCGGCAACATATAGTGCATCCCTAGCAAAATCTCATCCTTTTGGTCTCCCCTGTGTTCTTCACTCTCGCCCAACTGAGCTACCACGTGAGTACAATGTCTTCTACCGCGACAATCGCATGAAGTAGTTCTATAGGACATCTACTATTGCAAAAGCCATAGAAGAAGTTCAGGTGGACCTTGTGCGAGCTGACGCTGCTGGACAGGTCACCTCTGATGCTAGATTGTGAGGGTAAGAACTGGGCAGGCGCCCATAGAGATTGGATCATCACTGTTGGCCTTGCCTGGAACTGAGAGCTTGTGAATGTGTTCACTCGTCACTAGATTCCTCTACCAGCAATCTTCGATTTTGGGGCCACACCCGAGGTACTTAAGTTTATGGCGGCTTGTTAGCCTACTAATCTACTAAAGATAGCCATTTGCCGAGTTCCCACAGCTACTAGGAACTATAAGGATTTCTTTGTCCTGGCCATCTTCGACATGGTAATTGCCTTCCTTGATGGTTCTCATGGTATGTGGATGGTTCTTGAGAACCAGTTCAGCATGTTCAGCTATCGCGATGCAATTATCCACAAGGGAGTTGTCTATGCTGTAACTTAGATTGGAAATGTTTATGCATGGGATCCTCGGGAATGGGGTAAAATCTCTATCCTTAAATTTTCAAGCTTCATCATTCAATTTTTGCTCAACTGACCTCTGAATGTGCTTTCGTTGCAAGGTCCTATGTGTCTTTCGGGGCCACCTGATTTTGACGGTAATCGTGAGTACGGTCCTGATATGTGGTCGTTAGAAGATGTCTTGATGGTGGTAGCCTTATTCTGATCAATACTGTGGGTATTAGTGATAGGCGGTATGACACTACTTATGGTGGTTATCTTGTCGCTGAAAATGTTGGTTATCATCATGGCCGTAATATTCACACCTATTCTACTGGGTTTTGCTGCCATGTGTTCTCAATTGACACTAGTAGGTTACTTCCACCGAGGCAATGGCGGAGGGTTTTAGACCTTAGAGCATTTTCTATTCCTTGGATTGAACTATTCGATTACTATTCCAGTTAGCGTAGCAGGACTTGGCCATGGAGATCTGATGAGGAGCAACTATGTATACACCTCGCCGCATGCAGTTAGTCTCGGTAGATTTAATCTTCGTCCCGAAATATGCTTCTTCAGTATGAATGCTCAAGACGTCGCTGTTGGTTTCTCAACCAACAATGGCTGGAATTGGCGGTAGACTCTGTTGTGGTTCGTCCCAAGCTTGGCCAACATGAAGGATTGGAACCGTCATAATTAACGGTTCAAGGGAGAGGGGTTGAACATAGTGATCATATGGAATAGGGATTTGCATATCTTGAATTATTTCCTTCACCTGATTTGTATCGCATGGCCTCAGCCATTAACTTTCTATACTCTAACACTCATTTCACTGCAATGTAAGTGCAAGGCCTACGATTTGATCAAACTCCTTTGGTATGCAAGCCATAGTTTTAGTCAGTGCAGGTCGAATATTTTGCAACTCGTTGCGCCCGCACCCCTTTATTATTTGTTGCACTTTCGAGTTCTCAAAAAATGTGAAATAAATCCGAAATATTGGCTATATCGTATCTTGTGCATCTACAATATTCAGTCCCACAATAAGATCTTATGTGACCTGTGTGAATGAAAAATAAAAAACCTAAGCGAACAATATCTTGTGTTCATTTGTTCATTTTATGGTGGCAAGACCATGTAATAGTAATATTTTTGGGATGGAAATTTATAGATGAACTATAAAAATATGATCTATGTTCATGATTTATTTCACATTTTCCAAAAACTTGGAAGTGCCATATGTAACAGCTTGTTGCCGGTGTAACTAGTTGCAGATTGTAATTTCTATCGTGGTCATCTTTTTCTAGTGGGTCCGAGCGCATGATGCATGAAGATTCTCACTAGAAAGTGGGGCTGACCTAAACAGGGCCCACATCTCAGTGGTTCAGAGCCACACAAAGTCATGCACGTTGCCTAACTTGAGCGAAATCTGGTGTCCGTACACGTCTCTCACTTTGTTGCATGGTCGCATGTTGTACACGTATAATTCTATGTACCTTATACTAGAACATATATGAACACATGCAACATGGAGAAATTACCACAGACACACCCATACTATGGATTATATCCGGTGTATATATTTTCGGTCCTGTGCTACGACTTCTGCATGTAGGGGAACAAGATGAAAGTACATGTGTCCATGTCACGGCTACTAGTAGTAGTAGTAGTTAGTCCACGTCTACCTATTTTCCATTGAATATATTAAAATATGTTGAAATGAAAGTTGTAAAAATAAAACCCTCTAGTCAAACTGATGTGACTAGACAATATTGCACCTCTGATACATAGTAAGTAGAAGTATTGTAAAATTACTAGCTGCATGGCATGCTAGTCTAACATACAGTGAAGTCTAGTCGATGGTGTCCTCGATGCTGCTGCTGACTAGACAGAGAAAGCAAGTAAAATCTCCTCCCTCTCGTTTTTTCTTTGCCTCTCCATCTTCTTCCCCACTCCGCCCACGATCTCCGCCACACTCCCTCTTCTCACCCATTCCTTGAATAATGCTCTCCCTCCTCCTACAGAAAACCCCAATCACACTTGGCATCTGCCTAAATCCATCTGTCCGTGATGGCTGATTCGAAGCTCAGCGGGCGATGCAAGTGGGATCAACTCAGCACGGATGATGTCGAGATCATCGTTCAGCTTCTGGAAATTTCCATTACCGTTAGGCTAGCCGCATGCTGCAAGCTGCTGTACGATTGTATCACCAACAACGAAGGTACGAAATGGACTTTGCACCATTGGAATGAACCATGCCTACTGATGCCTCGGCCTGCTCATTGGTTCGACGAGTAATATGACAATACGAGGGTACATCGTCTACATGACACGATGTACGACATGGTGCCTCTCGACCATCCTCCGCGCACTGCCATCCTGCCCTTCATGCACGAAAAATTATGGGTTGGCATGAACGGAGACTAGATCGCCCCCATGGACCAGAGCAGGGCCTAGTGCCTTGCGAACACCTACACCTATCGAGTAATCGACCTTCCTGAAGGGAATATGCCCGAGAGGCAATAATAAAGTGGTTATTATCTTATTCCATGTTTATGATAAATGTTTATTTTGCATGTTATAATTGTATTGATCGGAAACATCAATACATGTGTGTTTAATAAACAAAAAGGGTTCCTAGTTATGCCTCTCTTATAGACTAGCTTGTTGTTTAACAATATGATCAAGGTTTCCTGATCATGGACATTGGATGTTGTTAATAACAAGTTCACACCATTGGTGGAATGATGTGATGAACATTTATCCGAAGTATAGCATTACGATCAAGTCATTATGTTTATATTGCTATAACATCATACGAAGTAATCTTAGTCGTTAGACCATGAGATCATGTTAATTGCTAACACCGAAAGAGTATCTTGATAACATCAAACGTCACACCGTAACATGGTGACTATAAAGGTGGGTTCAGTGCTACGAAGGTGTTATGTTGAGGCTCATGGATCAAGAGTGGGATTTGTCCATCCCGATGACGGATAGATATACTCTAGGCCCTCTCGGTGATATCACATTGAAATAGCTTGCAAGCAAGTGATGTGATCACTAGAATATTATATCACGGGAACAAGAAAAGAGTGCATGTCGCTAACGAGATCAAACTTGGTATGGAGATAGCGATGATCGAATCTCAGACATGTAATATATCGCGGGACAAAGGGATTTAGTTACTAGCGTTAAAGGTTCTCACGATCACAGAAGTCATCGTTGAATGTGTAGGAGTCAGTATGGATCTCTAGGTCCCGCTGCTGATTATTGATTGGAGAGGGGTCTCGATCATGTCTGCATTATTCGCGAACCGTAGGGTGACACACTTAAGGGATACCAACACCATTTGGAGCAAATATGTTTCAGATAAAGATTTAACAAAGCGCTGGAATTATTTCAATAGACACCGAAGCTGTTTCGGGTGAAATTGCTGAAATTGGTTCTGCATGTAATATTGAAATGTTGCAGGGGGTTTTATGTGAATGTTTGTTAATTAAAGTAATTAACAAAATTCTGAATAAAAATAATAAAAGAGTTTTATTAAATGAAAGAGCATTAAATTTGGGGAAATTTAATGCATTTAAAGTGGAGACTTTAAAAGAGAATGTGAAGGGGCAAATTTATGTGGAGGGAGTTACCACCACATGAATGGAGGAGGTGAAGGGACACCTCCTCCATGCGCCGGCCATGAAGGAGGGGTACCCTCCCCTCCTCCTATAAAAGTCCCCCCTCTCCTCACTTCTCACTCACACCTCCTTGTGAAGGATCTCTCTCCCCCTCTAGTATTATTCCCCATGGTCTCGGATTAGCGAGATACATGTTCTCGGTGGCTTTATCTGGAAAGGCGTTGCTGCTTCCGCTGCTTTGCTGGAGCGAGGGATGGAGGTTGTCAGGGTACCGGACGTGTGTGCGATCATGGATGCACCGCTGCTTTGCGGTGCTGGACTCGGTGGTGCTGGAGCTGGATCTGATGGGCGTCTTTGAGTGGACACCTGACTTCATCACGATCTTGAGATCGGCAAGTGTACGACTACTTCAACCACGAGTTCCTACTCGTTAACAAAGCTTGTTGTCTACGAGGGTAAGTTCTCATTGGATGTATGTCCACCCGTTGCTTTGTACCTAGTAGATAGATCTTGGCGTGTAGTTCACACCGTAGGAAATTTTTTGTTTTCTATGCTGCGGACCCAACAGTGGTATCAGAGTCTGATCTATGCGTAGGTGCTTAGCACGGGTAGTACACATATGTTGATATGTGGGCGATGATGATCATGTTATTGCATCTTCTATGTATTTTGGATATTGGTGGCATAGTGGGATGAAGCGGCCCGGACCAACCTTACATGTCATCGTACATGAGACCGGTTCCACGACTGACATGCAACTTGGTTTGCATAAGTGGCTGGCGGGTGTCTGTCTCTCCTACTATAGTCAATATCTGATTTACAACGAGTTGCTAATAACTTAGTTATCCTCGTTGTGGTTCATGTTCATAGGTAAGAACGGTTCTATCTCCGAAAGCCCTAAGCCACGTAAAACTTGCAATTGATAAATTAGAGGCGTCTAGTTTAGATCGTTGCTGGGCTAGTGTCTTGATATGGTATTGTTGTAAGTAGATGTATGATAGATACTCTTACAACACACTCAACGTGTAAGTTCCATAGACCTTGGCCTTACACACAAAGGAATGATAGAGATCATACCACGATGCAAGTGATAGAGATCAAATGCATGGACCATATCATCTCACTTTACACATTAGATGTTAGCATCTTATACTGCTAGTTTGGCGCTTTCTGTAGCATTGTAAGATGATCCCTCATTTAAATATCAAGATAAAATGTGTTCTTCCTTAAGTATGCACCGTTCTATGGATCGTGTTTTCGAGACATCACGTGATGATCGGGTGTTCTCAACTCTACGCTTTCATGCAACAGGTGTAAGACAGTTTTACACACGCGAATACTAAGGTTCTTACTTGGCGAGCCTAGCATGTACAGACATGGCCTCGGAACACGGACCAAAAGGTTAAGCATGAGTCATATAGTTGATGTGATGACCATATTGATGCTCGCCTTTGAAGCTACACCGACTCACGTGATGATCGGACTTGGTGTAGTGGATTTTGTTCATGTAATCACCAAAAAGGCACGAGGGATGTCGTTTTTGAGTGGGAGTTCATTTCTAATTTGGATTAGTCGAACTCAATTTGTCATAAACTAAATCGAAGTGAATTTGCATAATTTGTTGTAGTCATTGGCATCTGTTCACTACCTTATGCTTAGTTTTTATTTGAGATAATAGAACTATAGGATTCTGGATATTTACTTTACGAACTGGTATCGTATTGTTTTGAATGTCAATTTAAAGTTTATAAGTCCTATTGCAAACTTTCAGCAAACTCTATTTACTCCATGAAATTTAATAAGTAGTATTAAATCAAGAGTAAGAATTCCAATGTTAGTATCTAAAGTATCATGTTTGCCTCCATGATTATTGATATTCAAAAAGTTGTTTTAATATCAAGATTATATTGGAGCTAGAAATTGTTTTAGAAACCATCATGTGTGAAAGATATTGTGATATCTGAAACAATGTGTTTGGTTGCATTATGATAGAGTATAATTTAGCAAAATACATGTTCTCATATTGTATGAGAATTTGTGAAGGATGGAGATGTTAGGCATCCGAATCTACGAAAAAGGTTTTGGGAACTGATATTATACTCGTGATTCTTCCTTATAAGCTATAGTAGCTTGATCATGAAAGTTTTCATGATAAGGATGAATAGAAGATGTAAGTAAAATGTTTACTACACTAATAGATTACTAAAGAATGGATTTTTGAAAGAACACCAAACATTTGATGATGGTGATCCACTTCAAAGTGCAAGTCCAAAGGTATTAGTATTTGACTATATATGCTTTGTACCATGTGTCATGTTGATGACACCACTATTGATGTTGATAGATTCTTTTAAAAGAAAAGGAATTGCTAAAAGAGAATCTATAAAATATTTTGCAGAAAATAAAAGGTTGGAGATGTCCAACTTAAGTATATAGAAGATATACATGTTATGGCTATATTCCTTGCTTGTTAAACAATGTGGTTCTAAGGTATTGGATACCGGTATTGGATACCGAATTGGTTGGTATGAAGTGTCATACAGGACAATGCAATTCATGAACTACAATGGCCTAAGTAACTACCAAGAGAATGAGTGATGATGTTCATCGAAAACAAATAAAGTGTTATTGTGTTTTTCGTTGTCATCAAACCAAGCCTTCAAGATTTGTTTAAATAATTGTTATTTTATTCCGGTATTATGAGAACAATGGCTGTTCAAATAATTACCGTATTCCATAAAGGATGGATGAACTTTTACAAGTCTAGTTGGAGAAATCACATCCATAAACACTATTGCTAAAATGTCGCAAGACAAATGATTGAAAGATCACTTATGAAGTGACATCGCTGTTTGAATTATATTTGAAAGAAAACATGAAGAAACTCCATGTTGATGGAATTTTGGAGTCCTTGATTTTGATCAATTGATGCATGTGAGACTTTCCTCGAGATAATTGAAACTCCGTCCATAGGCCAGAGAGGAACGAATGACTAGCTTATTGGAAATTGTGCATGCTGATGTGCATAGTCCATTATGTGTAGCCATATGCGATGGATCTTTTTTGCTTCATATGCTTTCTCCGAAAATTTGAGTGAATGTATTTGTATATTTACTTAATAAGGAAGAAGTATGAAACATTTGAAAATTGTTCAAAGACTTTCAAGATGAAGTGGAAAATCATTGTAACAAGAAAATAAAGAGTTTATGATTCGATCATAAAGGAAGATATTTGAGTTACATGTTTAGCAAAAACACCTAAGACTTGAGGAATTGTTCCATGATTTGTGTTTCCCGATAAACCATAGGAGTATGGCATATTCGAGAGATAAAATCAAACCATGTTTGACATGGTAAGATCAAGGGTGTCATTTATAAAACTGCCATTATGTTTTAAGGATTGAAGCTTTAGAGACTACCGCTTTTACACTGAAAAGAGAACCATCGTGATCCATTGAAATGACACCATATGAGTTATGGTTTGGGATAAAACCCGAATTGTCTTTTCTTAAATTTTGGTATGCTATGCATAAGTAAAATGTTTACAACCAAAGTCGGATAAGCACGTCTTTGTAGGTTATCCCAAAGAATTTGTTGGGAATTTCTCCATAACACCAAGGACAAAAGAGTTTGTCGCTTGAAACGTCAAGTTTCTTGAGAAGGAATTTTTCGTGAAAAGTTAAGTAGGAGAACAATAGAAATTTGATAAGGTTGTTGAACCTTAGCTATATGTGCTAAGTAGCGCAGCGCCGGAAGGTGTCCTGGTGGCGGCCACAATGCTCATGGCTCTCGTGATTACAAAAGGTGTGATCTCGGAGATTAGAGTTCCTATAGAATCGTGTGGGTCGGTAAGAATCAAATATTAAGATTTGATAAGCAAGTTGTTATTGTTTTGACAATGATGAACCGACTACATGCAAAGAAGCAATGATGGGCCCTGACTCCATAAAATGACTAGAAGTCATAGAATCCGTGATAGTATCCATACACGAGAAAACAAGTTTCTAAACTTGGAAGACCCTCCGGAAAGGCGTGAAGCCTATCGGTCGTATTTGGATCTATAAAGAAATAAGACATGGATGTTTAACATCTATGAAATAGTCAACATGTCGGAAAGAAGTTTACGACAATGCAAGGGGTTGACTATGACAAGATTTGATCTTTCATAGCGATATATAGTCTTGACGGATTAATGTAGCAACCACTACATATAATTTGGTATATGGTAGTTGAATAAACAAAACAAGATTCTTCTAATAGAACGGTAACCTAGGACATGTACATGACATGGTCCGAAGGGTTTTGTTAATTCAAAGGGTGCTAAAAGGGCATGTAAACTTCAATAGTTGAAGTAAGCATAATGAGTTGGAATCTTCACCATGATGAAACTGTTAAAAGAGTTTAAATTCATCAGAGATGATGAAGATGCTTGCATTTGCAAGAAATTAAGTGGGAGCGCTGAGACATATTTCTAATACATTATGTAGAGGACATATTGTTGATTGGAAATGATGTATCTTGTATTGACACAAGTTAAGAATTTCATTAAAATAAGATTTCGATGAAAGACTTGGGCAAACCCGAAATATTAGGCATCAATATCTATATGGATAGATTAAGGCGCTAATATGTTTGTGCTAGACATACATATATGAGATATTGAAAGGGTTCAATATGGAAACAACAAGAAAGGTTCTTGCTGCATGGAAAGGATTGTATCAAAATTCAAGTGTTTCAACACTTGGTGAGTAAAATCACATGAAGATTTTGATCGATTATACCATGATATGTATATATCCAGAATGTCCTATGCTCTAAATGTTATGAGCATATACCAGAATGATTCATAAGATGATCATTGGACAATAGTGAAGATATTCTTATGAGCTTTGGAAGAACTAAGAATATATCATGTATAAGTGACAAATAGTTAAAGGTAGTTTATTGTAAAGTGTTACAGTGATACTAGTTTTGTCACAAGATACAAATTAAATTTATCTCAATTTAGACTATGGGTGGCACAATATAATGGAAAGGATGTTCCATGATGGATTTGGATGAGTTCCAAAGTTGAGATATTGTGACGGATACTACAACAAAAGGCTAAGTATATGACTGCTATAGTAGCAGCATAGGAGGGCATTTGTGTTAAGTAGTTTGTTATCAAACTAGGTGTGGTTCAAAGTGGGCTAATACTATGAAGATATATTGTGTGACAATAATATCAACATATTTTGAGCCGAACGAACTAAAGGTCTCACCAAAGGACCAAATCTATACAATGCCATCTCATCTGAGAATGAGTGATGCGTAGAGACGCAAAGACATGCAAATACACACGGACCTGAAACTGTTAGATCCGGAGATTATGTTAACCACTAGAAATTGCGTATATGCAACACCAGAAAGCCATAGGTGTTCAATGCGCAAAGTTTTTCAAACTAGATTATTGACTCTAGTGCAAGTGGGAGACTGAAGGGAATATGCCCGAGAGGCAATAATAAAGTGGTTATTATCTTATTCCATGTTTATGATAAATGTTTATTTTGCATGCTATAATTGTATTGATCGGAAACATCAATACACGTGTGTTTAATAAACAAAAAGGGTTCCTAGTTATGCCTCTCTTATAGACTAGCTTGTTGTTTAACAAGATGATCAAGGTTTCCTGATCATGGACATTGGATGTTGTTAATAACAAGGTCACACCATTGGTGGAATGATGTGATGAACATTCATCCGAAGTATAGCATTACGATCAAGTCATTATTTTTATATTGCTATAACATCATACGAAGTAATCTTAGTCCTTAGACCATGAGATCATGTTAATTGCTAACACCGGAAGAGTATCTTGATAACATCAAACGTCACACCGTAACAGGGTGACTATAAAGGTGGGTTCAGTGCTACGAAGGTGTTATGTTGAGGCTCATGGATCAAGAGTGGGATTTGTCCATCCCGATGACGGATAGATATACTCTGGGCCCTCTCAGTGATATCACATTGAAATAGCTTGCAAGCAAGTGATGTGATCACTAGAATGTTATATCACGGGAATGAGAAAAGAGTGCGTGTCGGTAATGAGATCAAACTAGGTATGGAGATACCGATGATCGAATCTCGGACATGTAATATATCGCGGGACAAAGGGATTTAGTTACTAGCGTTAAAGGTTCTCACGATCATAGAAGTCATCATTGAATGTGTAGGAGTCAGTATGGATCTCTAGGTCCCGCTGCTGATTATTAATCGGAGAGGGGTCTCGATCATGTCTGCATTATTCGCGAACCGTAGGGTGACACACTTAAGGGATACCGACACCATTTGGAGCAAATATTTTTCAGATAAAGATTTAAGAAAGCGCTGGAATTATTTCAATAGACACCGAAATTGGTTCTGCATGTAATATTGAAATGTTGCAGGGGGTTTTATGTGAATGTTTTTTAATTAAAGTAATTAACAAAATTCTGAATAAAAATAATAAAAGAGTTTTATTAAATGAAAGAGCATTAAATTTGGAGAAATTTAATGCATTTAAAGTGGAGACTTTAAAAGAGAATGTGAAGGGGCAAATTTATGTGGAGGGAGTTACCACCACATGAATGGAGGAGGTGAAGGGACACCTCCTCCATGCGCCGGCCATGAAGGAGGGGTACCCTCCCCTCCTCCTATAAAAGGCCCCCGTCTCCTCACTTCTCACTCACACCTCCTTGTGAAGGATCTCTCTCCCCCAGCGAGATACATGTTCTCGGTGGCTTTATCTGGAAAGGCGTTGCTGCTTCCGCTGCTTTGCTGGAGCGAGGGGCGGAGGTTGTCGGGGTACCGGACGTGTGTGCGATCACGGATGCACCGCTGCTTTGCGGTGCTGGACTCGGTGGTGCTAGAACTGGATCTGATGGACGTGCTGGAGCCAGACCTGCTGGACTTCATCACGATCTTGAGATCGGCAAGTGTACGACTACATCAACCACGAGTTACTACTCGTTAACAAAGCTCGTTGTCTACAAGGGTAAGTTCTCATTGGATGTATGTCCACCCGTTGCTTTGTACCTAGTAGATAGATCTTGGCGTGTAGTTCACACCGTAGGAAAAATTTTGTTTTCTATGCTGCAGACCCAACACTTACATCGATAGATACTTGTGGTATTCGTGCTGCCTCGCATCCATTATATAACATGTAATGCTACTAGCCAGCCAAGGTTCCCCCAGTTACCTGTACTCATTCCTGAACTCATGCATATTTCAAAAGTTTTTTTTGGCGAATCCGCATGTATGGAGAAAAGTTCCAAAAGTCGTGGGATGGATGTCTTGACCTATTGAAGATCGTAATATGTAGAGTGCCCAAAGAAGCTGGGGGTTACACAGACTATAAGCTCCTCGCATTGTTCGACAGTGAAATCGCCTACCTAGAAGGCTGTAGTGAAGTTTGGAGATGTCTGGACCATTCAGGTCATGGAAGACAACAGTACTATGATGCCACTGAACACAGTGGCCTCATTTTTGCGGTCGCAAGTCAAGGCTGCACCTACTGCTGGGATCCCACAGTGGAAGGTAATTCTAGTTCCATGATACATTGTGAGTGATTCAGTGAAGTTGTTTTTTAACTACCTTGTTTATGTTTTACCTTTCATGTGACTGAATGAGCATACCCTTTATGTCCTAAAAATGAATGAACCATTGCCAGTAATGAAATAGTACCAGTAATAGGTCTTCCAAAAATATAGTGTATGACGGCGTCCCTACACTAGTAAGTCCGTTCATTGTCAGAATATGAAAGGAATTATTAACCAGCATCTCAAATGTGAGCGCAACACAATGGAGCTGAGTTTCTTTATTTGTTTGTACTTTCAGGCCCTCCTTGGATTGTAGGAATCACATAGGATTTTTGTAGGACACCAATCTTTCCTTTTTAGATTTTGCCTTGGGATTCAGAGGAATTGTGTAGGATTTTTGTAAGATTTGGATCCTTAGGATTTTTTTTATAAAAAGCTGTTTGATTCGAAAGAGTACAATCCTTAGGAATTCCTTCAAAGGTTTCCTTTGCACTCTATTTTTGAGGAAAATTTCCATCCACTCCAACCTCTTTGTACAATTCCTTTGGTTTTCCTATGCAATCAAACACCACTTGATCCAAAATATTGTAGGCATCTAATCCTATAGGATTCAAGTGGACATACCTCTATATCAATAAAAAGTGGCGCTTCCTCTTTTGAAACTTACAACAACTAGGAAACTAAGATAAGCAAGAAATGAAATTTCTAATATTGTTAATTTATTGAGTAATATTATTGTCAGGATTTGCCTATTCACACTGTTAGCATGAACAATGAAGAATGCTGGTGTTAGAATATGTATGCCAATGACACACTTTTTGTCTCCAATTCATATATTGCAGGAAACAAGGATCTTTCGTTTGTAATCCCAGCACCTATTCTGAATGATCAGCCAGGCATGTGGTTCCTCGTTCGATCGGCTGAGGGTGAACGCTTGATGATCATAATTACGATGTATGGCATGGGGGTTGCCCATGGCGAAGTGGGTGCAATCATTCCCCATGCTCAAAATGGGACTAACCTACACCCATATCCTGCCTCTCGTGTCTACATTTTTGAAGAGGATCCTAGCTCTGCTGGACCTCCAGGGATCATCGTTTGGAGGCAGGTAAATAGCCTGGGCAATAACTCTCTGTTTTTCGGTCTCAATTATCAAATCATTGACAATATGATGAAGAAACATGGATGCAAGGCTCCTGATGGCACATTGTTCCTATTCATGAGGAAACAATGTGTGTACACAACATATAGGGGGTTTCACAGAATACAATTCCCTCATATTAAGCGTTGCATCCTGCAGCCAACTGAAGGTGGTCCTGTGAGAGTTATCATCCTTCCCAAAGATGGTTGGAATAGTGTGCGATAGGCAGAAATTTGGTTTAGGCCTAGTTTAGGTGGGGTAGGCTCATTGGTCCGTCCCTAGACTGAGTTGTGGATCTTTCTGGTGTATCATTGTGTCATCTTTTTTTGCATCGTGGTTCAATAGATTACTGTTAGTACACTGGTTTTAGTGGCCAAATTGAATTAGTTTATATGAACCCTGCCATGATTTTGTAATTAGTATTGCCTTCCACGGTATAATCCATATAGCGGTGCTTATTTCGTAGCATGATTTTTGTACTATAGTTTTCAATACTGTTACTGGCTTGTATATATGCACCTCGTGCAGCTTTTTTTGAACCATTGGACCTCGTGCAACTTTTTGTTTTGAGAGGAATATTCCTTTTTCCTCTTAGCGAACATGGAAAAGTAGGTCACTACATCTTATAGGCCCACGAAATTGGCCTTAACTGGGCCGTAATTGATCTTGGCTTGGTACGCCAAAGCAGGCCAAGACGCCCTGTGATGATAGCTGGAAATGTTTATGCCAATTTTCTAAAAAAATATTTTATGCAGACCCTTCCAAAAAAATATAAATTGTTTACGCATACCCCATATTATCTCTAATACATGGCATACTTTTGGCGCTACTGTGAAATTACTTGTTCAATACAGTATGTATCCTTGCTCATTCTTCTGTATGTGAAATGAACAAGTCAAGCTCTGATGTGACATGAACAAGTCAAGCTCTGATGTGCTGATATTGTACTATCATGTGCTAGTGTACAAACTGGTTGTATTATTGTGTTCGAAACTATGAACTAAATGTGCGAATTCTGAGCCTTTTTGCATGATGACAATGCCACATGTTAGCGCTAATTGCGGCATGTATTAATTTATGGAAGCATACAACTTCGAGCGATCAATATAAGCTAGTGCTTACCCGAGCTGTTTGAAGTTGGAAAAGTCAAGACCACCGTGTCTCTATCGCCTACAGTTTATATGGCATGATTACAAGGTTTTGAGTACATCAAATCAATTGGGCACTTAGGCAGATTCAAAGCCACCCAAACCATCTCGAAATATATTCTTTGCTGAAAAGATGATTGCGCACTGTAAGACTTGATATCACACGATTTTATGTCAATCTGTTAAACTCCCTCCAGTACTTTCCATGTTTGAATCTTGCGCTGCCCAAGTTCCTCGCTATGTAAAACTCTTAATAAGGCACAATATCCATCACTTTTATCCCTTTCCGACTTCATTATTTTGGATTCGACATAGGTACAACCAGGTCAGGTGGACCATCGACCTTCAGTACAGTGTATTTTTACTACTCAGCCTATGAAAACAAATATTTCAACCCCACTTCGGACAAAAAAATTCCCATAATCTTGTTTCAAAAAATTCCCTTAATTAGCCTTTCGTGGTGAGCAGAGCCACCAAACCCGAGTATATTTTTTTAGGGTACCAACTACATTTATTTTTGAGGATGGGGTTCCAACTACATTGAATTTTCACTAAGGACCTAACGAAAAGATTGCACATTCGACCCAACGCTAGCCCAAAACCTTGCAAGTTTAGCCTGCCGAGTCAGGTGGACTGCCGAGCCCCGACATATTGAGTATATTGAATTTTCAGTGAGGAGCTTATTAGAAAATAGTACTACATTCTACCCAACTATGGCCCAAAACCTCCCTAATTTATCCTTCCAGGTTCAGGTCAGCCGTGGGCTACCAACCCTCAACACATTGTTACTTGTTTTTTTAAGCACGAACCACAATGAAGACGTTTTGCTAACTAGCCCACGATGATAATCCCATTGGTTCACAAGATTGGACCCTAGTTATTTTTTGTATCGCCCAAAATCGTCTTAATTTAGCATTTACGTGCCATTGTGATAAAGTATAGGACATGCTTCTCTTACCCGTGTTGTATTTATACAGAGCATTTTTCTAGCATACACACGTTTCTTACACAGAGAAGGATGACATCTAGTACCCAGCAATGTTGCCAAGGTCAAAACAGTGGAGTCTATCATACACACGTTGCATTTGCAGAGATACTGACATGTTGGATCCAGCAGAGACCTTATACAGATGTTGCATCGAGCAATCAACATTTCATTTATAGAGAGGATGACATGTGGGGCCTAGGAGTGTGATTAAACGATAGATGCATCGAGCAGCGCTATCAAGTTTAGAACAGGGTAAGACGAGTGAAGGAAAAAATTCAATCATACACATGTTTCTTCTAATGAGAGGATGACATGTGGGGCCCAGGAGGTTGATTAAACGGTAGATGCATCGAGCAACGCTATCAAGTTCGAAACATGAAGGAGCGACCGAGGGCAAAAAATCCACAGTACACATGTTTCTTCTAATGAGAGGATGACCTGTGGGTCTCAGCAGCCTGATTAAACGATAGATGCATCGAGTAACGCTATCAAGTTCGGAATAGGGTAGCATGAGCGAAGGAACAAAATTCGATCATACACACGATTTTGCTAATGAGAGGCTGGCATGTGGGACCCAGCAGCCTGACTAAACGGCAGAAGCATCGAGCAACGTTATCGAGTTCAAATCAGGGAGGCGTGATCAAAAAGTATGGTCTGCTAGAGACACTGATGTTCGGGATCCACACGCCTCAAAAGACTTTGGCGAGTCAACATCGCACGAGGAACCGAAAATCTTGCTTCTGCCACACGATGGCCGAGCTTCCTCCATGTTTTTAGTAGTTCTGTCATAGTAGAGGGACGGGAAACTAGAAAAAAAATTCCATTAGCCACGGTCGATCCCAGAAATTCGTGTAGTGAACACCAATGAAACAATGTTCCATTAGTATTACATCCCTCAGAGTGGTACAACAGAAACATCGCAGGTCGAAGACATGACTATAGATTACAACTCAGAAATTTACAGAAGATCCAAAAAACATTCCTCAAAACAGTGAGGTGAACATTATACAGACGAACCTTAGAAAGAACAACTCAAAGTATATTATAGATATAATACTACTATTAATAATATTTATGGCTTGTGATTGCTTCTAAAGCAATGCTTTATAGAAATAGGTTCTAGTATCTAGGGATTTATCTATACTCTACTCTTTAGCTTCTTTTTTATTATTGATGATGTAGTCGTCGAGTTTGTTGATCCCCACTGGATATCTTCAACTCTTCAATGTAGTCCTTCTCATGAGTCCGTCATTGATTGCTCCGTGATCTAGCAAGGGTTAAGAAGGTACGATTGAGTACGAGCATACTCAGCAAGTTCACTAAAAAGGAGTGTTTGATGCATTATCTACAACCACAGACCAAAGGTCGTAGGTTATGCAGGTTTTTATAAACATTTCTTCAAAGGTTGCTTTTATTCTGAAAAGCTATGTCCATCAGTCTTCACAGCTTGATTAGAACTTCGTGGAGTTCCTTTCCTGCAGCGTTCACAGCTCCTTCCCAGAACAAGGAGTAACATGTCATACTTTTTTACACTCTGCAGAGGTGCGTTGATTTACGCATGAGAGACCTTATCCTTGTTGCACATCTGAGTTGCATTCTCATCCACGCTTCCTTGGTGTGGGGCATAGTTGAAAGATCACGGATGTCTCCTAGAGCGGGGGTGAATAGGCGGTTAAAAACTTCTACGAGATAGGCTTAACAATGGCGTAATAAAACTAGCGTTTTCTTTTGTCAAGCACAAAGCCTAGATATACTAAGGTTTGCCTATGTGCACCAACAACTTATGCTAAGCAAGAGAAGCAACAATGTGATAGCAATAGAGATAACTTCAAGAACGAAGGTTATCACAATGTAAAGTGCATAAGTAAAGAGTTCGGGTATAGAGATAACCGAGGCACGCGGGGACAACGATATTTTACCGAGTTCCTCCCAACAAGGTAGTACATTGTGGGGCCCCCGGATTAATCCTCCGACAATCCCTGTTATGCATACAACCACGATCCCATGATCAGTTAGTCGTGGCACATAACAGACAAGTATCAAAGTAAACATCCAATACATAACGAATACCTGTCATACCTTATTTGCCATTATGGCTACATTGATCAATCATCAGCGAAACTTCATTAAGCATAGAGCCCGAGCCATGCCTTAACCTATAGGCAACTAACTGGGAGAACGTCCTAGCTCGCTTAGCTGTCAACTTCATCCTCTTCTTGATATCTGACCAAGTTAATAGCTAGGGACAATGCCAGTGAGTACTTTGAATGTACTCACAAACCACCTTAAGATAACAATAATAACAAGAGGATATGCATTATGGTTGTGGTAGTAGGAGGGCTCCAAGGGAGGTTCTTTTCTCAATTAGTTTCTCCTGTAGATATAGCATCTACATATCTTTGTTGAAAACTTTTGTAAAACATTTTGGAAACCTTTTTTGAAAAGTTTTGGAAACACTAGGATTGGGGTACCCATTTGTTCCCGTCTTCAGGTCGTCCCACGACCAAACTCCTTTCTCCTCCTTCCGACCATCCCATGGTCAAAACCTTTCTCCTTTACAACCATCCCATGGTCAAAACATTTCCAAAGCCATTTCTTTTCTGAAATCCTTTTTGAAAACAAAACCAGCACCGCTCTACAGAAGTTTGTCCAACCTGTCCATGACCACGGACACGGCTATTCAAATAGATTTACACTCTGTAGAGGTTGTACACTTTCCCCACATCATCTAGGTACACTACCCTGATCTACACCGATCGTGGGTACCGAGGACCAACCGGAGCGCATTTTAAGTGCCTACCCTATGAGTGTTACTCCCCTCAAAACTGGGACGTTGGGTACCGAGGACCAACCAGAGCACATTTTACACTTTACACAGTGGGCGCTTTCAATGAGGGTCTCATAGTAACGCCTGGCTGCCCGCAGACAGTTCGTTCCTTCTCCAGGTCGATGTCCCACATGGACCTTTAAGGGAGAAGGCCCAGCCTCCGGGGACTGCGATCCCCTTTAGTAGTTGCGAGGCAGCTTATACCAGAATAGACAAACATCAAATCCAGCCCTATCCCATTCCAGAGTAATGTGGTTGCACGGGTTAAGTTGTTATAGCTAAACTGCAAAGAACCGGGTGCGTTTTTGTAAACCTTTTTCCTCCAGCTTTCCTTCAGCATTTTGTAAAACAAAACCTTTTTCTTTCTCAACAACTCTTGGGAGGTCCCACCTCACCAAGGTTTTATCATAAAACATTTGGTAAAACTTTTTTTGGGGTCTTTCCATCCTATAGCTTTGCTTTGGCTAAAACAGGGTCTCCAACGGGTTATGGTGATATGCACCATCTATTCTACTAGGGGCCAGTAGGTGTCATCGAGGGAGTTTGTACTTAATAGTACAAAAGTGTAATAGTTCGGAGGAGCCAAACCACTACCATATAATCATCAACATATAGTAAAACAGTGCATTTTTAATGAACAGTAGATAAAACATGCATCAGTAAAATAGTAGAACAAGGCTTATGAGCAAGAAGGTGGCTTGCCTGATGATCAGCAATATGGCAATATGTCCCTAGACTTCTTCTTTAGATAACCAAGAATACCAATGCCAATAATAATAAGATCTCTTCTTCTCGGCGTCAATACAAGCGCAACTATCGTCGTCATCGAGTATTCATGCAAACAAGCAAGACCACAATAAAAACAAGGCATACAAGTGGACATTCACACAACAAGAAACTGGACAATACAAGTATAATATTCAATAGGTTTTGAGTGGTTGGGTTTAGAACCATTGCAAAAACCCTATTTGCAGTGGTGGGATTTCCTTTATTCGGGAAATGGTCAAAACCACTAATGAAGGGGTTTGGGACCAAGGCCTGGGTAAGTATGGTATCAATGTGCAACCAGAATACCATTAGGTAGGTTTTGACAAAACAAGACCAACAAAAGTGGTTTCAAGATTTTATCACTTTTCTTTAATTTCTTAAGAATTTTCTAGTGAAATAAACTCTAGTTTTAGGAGATAATTCACCAGAAAAGTTCTGGAGCTCCAAAAACTATTTCCTTGGATGGTTAGGTAGGGTTTGTTGTACTTATTCACTGAGAGTTGGGATCATGCCAAGATAATTACCAGAATGCCCTTAGGAAATTCCCAAAGGCAGTTCTGGAGGGTTTTTGTCTTTTTCACCAGATTTAATCTACAGAAGCTCTTGAGATGGTTCCAAGGGCACATGGTAGGTATTTACAATACCTTTATGTAGAATTTAGACTCACCCTCTTTGGAGTTACAGAGGTGCTGTGATGAATTATCTAGTGGAAATACTATAGAAGGAAATGTTTAATTCATTAAAATTCCTCAGAAAATCAATAAATTCTTATCTCCTGGTTTTAGATAGATATTGATGTATCACACCACTGAGAGATAGAATTAGGTCAATACCACATATGGTTTGGTCTAGAGAAATTTCTAAGGACCAATTAGGGTTGTTTTTGTTAATTTTGCTATGGACAAACCAGGGAGCAAGTTAGTAAGGGGCCAAGGTGACATGAAAGGTATCACTGATACCTTCCAGAACAATGTGGTTTTGTTCAAAATGGAGTTGTATAACTCACATAAGGATTTTATTAGTAGAAAATATATACTTTAGTGGGTGATTTACTATAATTAATTATGCATTATTTTGGTCCCCTTGTTGTACTTCATGCTAGGAAGAACATGTATGCATGTAAGAAAATTTAGGTCTGGGCATAATATGGGAATTCCCATTTTCCTTTCGAATTAAACCAACAAGGGTAATAAACAGATTTGTAAATTAGAATTAAAAAGGGAAGGAGTTAGGGGCTTATTGGGCCGGTTCCCGAAGGGATTTGGGCCGTGCAGCATAGCAGCCGAACCGTTGGCACCAGATCAGTGGGCGGGAGCCTGAAAATCGAACCCAGGGCAGGGCCCGCGCATCGATGACCCAGGGGCGGTGAAGAGGTATGGGTAGATCTAGGCCGTTGGGCTAAAGATGATCGGGCGGCACCGGTGCTTCTTCTTCCATTCAACAAGGGCACCGGGCTGGAACCCTAGCGGCGACGGTGGCTCATCGGGGAGGGTCCAGCGAGCCTCGCCTGTGTCGAAGGAGGGGCGGAGGAGAAGCGGTGGAGCAAGGCGGTCCCGGAGATGGGCGGCACGGCCGGTTTTCATGACTGGCTCTTACTCGCGCGAGAACGCCCGAGAGGAGTTGTGACCGAGCTCGACGGCGACAATGGTAGGGACAATCCTGGGCGGAAAGAGTGCTAGGATTAGAAGGATAAGGTCGAGGCGAGTCCATCTGGGGGACATGCAAGAGTAGAGGTGTAGAGGCTAGAGCACCTCGAGCAGATCTTGGAGAAGGCCCAGAAGGGAGTTCCTCCTTCTCCCTATCAATAGAGAGGAGAGAGGGTCTAAGCTTCTAGGGGAAGGAAGAAGGAGTGGAGGGGGTCACAGTACTGTGACATGCAGAGAGGGAGAGGCATGGCGGAAGGAGCTTCACTCGATTTGATGGAGAAGGCTGAAGCTCCTTGCTCTCCTTTTCTCTAGCAGGACAGAGCAAAGGAGGGGGAGAGGAGCTCTGGGAGGGGAGTGGAGAGGAGAGGAAACAAATGAGTGGCCAGGGAGGCTCGGGGGTGGCCTCCTAGCCTTATATCCGAAGGGGGATTGGTGTATGGTGGGCATTGTCCATGGGAGCAAGGGGAGCGATGCTGCTTTGGTATTGGTCGAGGGAGGAGGTGGAGGGGGTGAGGTGGGGCCTGGTACACGACCATAGAGAGGGGAGTGGTGGTGGCTGCTGCTGCTTTGAAAACCAAGATTTTTGCAAGATAGGCCATCTCTCTCTCACATGCTTCAAGAGCTAAAAGGGCAAGGGGGAGGGCTTGCTACAGTGATGTCGACCTGGAGTGAGAGGGGTGCTGCGGAAACTTGATTGATCAAGTTTGAGATGGTTTTGAGAAGATTTATCTCTATTCTTTGAATAAGTTCAAAACTTGACCAAAGTACTAGTTATGAAGGAAGACCTCATTTATGATCTTGGAAATATGAAGAAATGGTTCTGGTGGAAGGGTACAGTCCATATATACCTCCTCTATTTATTTGGGATTTTTAAGATGTTGTTTAGTTCACTTAAGATCATTTATTCATAAAGTGCAGAAATGATTTCTAGAAGCTCATTTGATATATTCACATTGGGCAAGCTTGGTTTTTGATGTGAGATGGTCCTAAATACCAGATCACATATTGGGGAATTTTCTCAAGATTTATTGGGGCATAAAAGTATTTAACACATTTATTTTATCATTTGTGCCTATTAAGAAAATAGGCAAAAAGAATTATTAAAACTCTTCAAAAATATTTGATATTGAAGTGGGAATATAGGATAGGATAACTAGACTTCAAATAATCTTGGAGATGGGGATGTGTTTTGGAGAAAGTCAAACTTTCTTTTATAGATTTGGTTTTGGAGTTTTTGTAAATTTAAGAGATTAATTAGGTTATGGTCCATAATAATTAGGGATAATATTTTATGAATCTTTATATTTAAGGTAGATGATGTACACAGGGTGTATATAGCAATTGCATCCTTGGGTGTTGAGAAACAAAGTTGATTTTTGTGGAAAACAAGAGATAAATGATCTAGGGTGGTGTTATTTTCATACCACCAAAACATGGCTGTATCTTGGAGCTCAAAGCTCCCATTGGAACATGGGATATATGGATGGATATACCAAGTTATTTAGATCACCGTGGTACAGAAGTTTGGGATTCATCATGCTTGAGCTCACCAAGAATTGATTTCAAACTTTGAATAAAATAAGCCTGCCAAGGCAGATTATCAACTAGCCTTCAAAACCTTGTGGGTTTAAGAAGCACAAAGATCCACTTGGAACAAGTGAAGTAGATATTGATAGACCTATATGAGTAGCACACAACCATGCAAAGATTTGGTCCATAGAGGGTTGGATGATGGTGTGAGCTTCTGTCAAAGTAGACATGTTGAATAGATTTGCAGGAATAGTTATTTTCTTGCCTGCAAAACCATCAAGAACAAGTGGGTTGGAGGATGATATAACCAAGGGAAAAAGTGGGCCTTGGTAGTCCTTAGGATGTTTAACAAGATGGTTTAAATGCATTTCCAAAAATGCACAAGGGTTGAGAAAGGGAGATATTCAAAAAGGTGATGCTGGAACAGATTCCAGACTTGGCCAAATTTGGCAGATTTAAGGTTTTTGACTAGAATGTGGGTGGTGATGATTTTGATGGGATGCAAGGTACCAAAGAATCATAGGGTGGATGAGGTTGAAGAGTAGATTGAGTAGAAGGGGTCCATGCTTGATATTGGTCTTCATTGACTTGGAAGCTTCTGGAATTAGATCACTTCAGAGCTGATCTGGTTAAGGGTTTTAGATGATTACTTAGTAGCTAGGGATCAGATCCAGATTGTATTCTTGCTTAGGGTTTGGTGAGTTTAAAGTATGTTGATCCCAGTGATGAGCTCCTAGAGTGGCTCATACTACTTCCTAAGCAATCAAGACAAACAGCAGATCAAGGCAACTCATCTTACAAACAAATCAACTACTACTAGGGTTACCATCAAGCTTAGCTTGAGGTAAGGAGTATCTCTTCTAATACACAATCATAAGCATAAACATAGTCAAACAACAGGCAAACACTTCATCACAAAACAAGAAAAAGTTTTTGTTCCCCCTGATTTTTGCATTCTGGATAACTAATCAGGGTTGCTAAAATTGGGATGTTACAGACATTTCGTTTGAGGGTTGGGCGGTACAAAGACTATCAATGCCACAAGAGGCCTCACCCTATTCTCCCAAGCACCCACCGCACAGAAATCACCCGTTCCACTATGCGACACTTGAGGGAGGTCACCAAACCCGTACAAGATTAGGGCAATATCCACAACATAACTGGAGGCTCCCAATAATTGCCACCAAGGCCTCAATCTTGGGGAGAGCTTCACAACTTAATTGAAGGCCCCAAGAACATGCCACAAAGTCCACACAACCGTCTAGGGTTCTAAGAACCCAAGAGGGACTAGCTTCTTGATTTCACCAAGCAAATCCTCCGGGGAGGACTCAAATCGATGCACCTAATGCAAATGGCAAGAACACCACAAAGATGCCCCAATCCTTCACTCTCAAGTTCCAACAAGGCTACTAAATCAATTGGGGGAACAAGAGAGGAAAAACACAAAATCCCCCCAAGATCTAGATCCCAAAGATTCACTCACAAAGAGGTGATTTGGTTTGGTCAAAATGTAGATCTAGATCTCCTCTATCTTCCTCTCAAATATGGGGAAGCAGAATCATTGGAGAGGAAGAAAGAAATCAAGCTCAAAGGATTAAAGCCAATGGGGCAAAGGCTTGAGAAAAAGAGATAGAAGAAGCCACTAAAGGGAGAGAGAAAATGGGGCTATAAATAGGCCTAGGAATTTCCTGCCTGTTGTGGCACTTTTCCAGCTGGGTCGGTAGTATCGTCGATGGGCCGGTACTACCGGTTCCTGATCTAGCTGAGCCAGGAAGCAGTGATGTGGGGGGCAGCTGCTTGGCGACCTAGCAGCCTGGCGCGCGAGTGAACGAGGGAGTCAGGGGATCGGGGGCGGGAGCAAGCAAGCGGGCTAGGGCACGGAAAGGGGATCATGGGAGATCGAGCGATGCACGCAAGGAAGGCCAAAGGCGAGCAGGCGAAGCGGCAACACTGTAGCTGGGCGCGAGGTTGGTCCAGCTCGGTCGTATCGGTCGGCCGGCGGTACTACCGTGGATGGGCCTGGGCTGGTACTACCGACCAGCATAGCCGGGCTAGGCATAGAGGAGCACGATGCTCAGGTGCAGCCGGTACTACGTGCGGTAGTTCCGCCTAGCCCAAGAAAAATGACAGTTTGCTCTTTTTTCTTTTTAAATCCAATAAGAGGCAATATTCAGAAGGCAATAACTTGAGTTAGGAAACTCCGATTGACCTGAAACAAATTTTGTTGGAAAGAGGACGACAAGAGCTACCTAGTGAGAATACTTCATGTATTTTAAGGTTAGATACCTCCCTTTGTGAGAATCCGGAAAACCTCCAAGAACAAAACCGCAATAAGATATAAAAGGGAGATCCGATTTTGACGAACTAGAGCTTGTAATGAACACAAGATCTAGAACCAAACATGGATAAGTTCCGACAAACAACCAAGAAATATGATGCTAAGAATTCAATGGTTTGAGCTCTCTCCGAAAGATATGATCGAGCTACTCACTCAAGAGCCCCTCTTGATAGTACGATTATCTATCCTAAACCCGGTCTCCCAACTACCAACATGAGACCGGCAAAAGGGAAAACCTATCAAGATTATACCTTTGCCTTGAGCAATCCACTTGAGCATGATGTATATGATCTTATTCTTCTCAAGATGGACACCTTTATGGATTGCTCTTGCATGCACTTGCTTGATGAATACTTGACATATGCTCCCCCATACACCATGGGGAAGCCTCTTTTTTGATCTTGTCTTCATCGACCCATGGCCACCGAGAATGGCAAGCTTGAAGCATGAGATCTTCTAGAGATGGCACTACTTGATCTTGCACAACATTTCTTCAAACTTCATATGACTCCAAAAGGCCCAAGGCCCTTGGACAATGCTTCTCCTTCTTCATTTCTTCCACCTTGAAGCCAACACATGCTCCAAGTGATGCCAATGGAAAATTCCTACAAGTGCAACTTAATACAAACATTAGTCAATAAAGATTATCATTAATTACCAAAACCACACATGGGGGCCCACATGCTCTATCAACAGTCTAAGATCCAAGATGATCGTTGCCCTTCTCTGTGACCCCACATGACAACAGGACCCTCCAAGTAGAAATACCTCTATTACCCCCCATATAGGTAGATATAACTCTAGTAACCCTTTGAAGGCTCTATAAGCAGATCATGTTCCTGGCAACCCCCACTATAGTGGCAGAAATACCTCTGATAGCCCCTCACAGATGATCTAGACACCAATATCGCGGGGCACTGAGGGGTCCCACCCATGTTCTGGATCGTTGCAAGGAATCTATAGCTCACGATAAGGTCATCTGTTGGGACACAAAAGGAAGAAGATCCAGTTGACTTCCCAAAGCCCATATAGATCTCATGGTTAACGCGTAATCTGTGGCGTATGAATCACTAGCGACATTTGTTATTAAATCCTAGATGATACATTCCCGAGCAATGATGGTTCCACTGCTAGTCATAATAGATTAGCTGATCACCTGGGATCAATAACCAATATTTGAAGTTGATTATGAAAATAGTGTTTTCTGTTATCCTTTTCGAAATGCGGGTGATAACAATAATAGATTGCAAATACTTGATAGAAAATAACCAAAGGACATGAGCAAGTGCGAACTTGCCTTTGTGATTACAAGATTATGTAATCACGGTCTTCGAGACAATATAAAATCCAATATCTGAAAAAATAATCATTGGTCCGGTAAGGACTAATGTTTAAAGAAGCAATATGCTATTATGCATAAGTAATGCTATGCATTTTGTAAAATCCTGAAGTAATTCCCCAATAATATGAATGAGTTGAACTTAGGTGATTTTCTTAAGATTTGGTTTATCTTCAAGTTTACTCTACAAGCAAATACATCTATAAGGAATTTAAGTCTAACATATAAGGTATAAAAACTAAGGGATAATAATAACATAGGATAGAGATTGTTTGTAGTTTTAATGAAAGCTCATGTTTTAGGTTGGAGTGGAAAAAAGAATAACTTTCGAAGAAAATGTTTCTTGTGCTTAGTTAATCACTGATAAAGATTATTCGAGTATAAACTATTAGAGTTCATATAGTACAAATGATCTTGAGTTATTACACTTCTAGCTTGTTGAGTATTAGAACAAAGTTAACTATAAAATTTTAAATGAATTAAAACATAATGTGTATATCATTACTTAGTTCTAGGATTTCCCTAAGCATAACTAAGGATGTGAGATCATTCACTCCCAATGTGAGTGAATGGTGATTTCAAGACTTGGTTTTCTAGTATGATCTTAAAGACAAGTTTTATCTTATTGTTGATAGCATAAATAGATGAACTCAATAGTATGTTAGGGTTTGAAGTATTTAGACATACATAAGAATTAATTCTATTATTTTAAATAAGTAACTTTATATAAGTTCTACTTGATTTAGCTTTGCACAATTACATTCTATGTTTCAATAAATCCTAAGTAGTCAATTAAAGCTACACCAGGATGTATGTTGATTTACAAATGATAAAAGAGAAGATATTCCTTTTATTTTAATAGAAGAAAAGGACTTATAAATTCAATTATAACACTTATTTTTCTATAAATCCTAAAATGACTTGGAATCATATAATTAGCATTTTTATAAGATAATAGTTTTTTATACACAATATTGATTTTTATTTATTTTTAGGACCTTATATTATTTTGTTGTATTTTATGGAAGGATTAACTGGCTTTAAATTTTAGGGATTTCTATTTTCATGCCCCTGGTTCGTTAGTTGTACTCAGTTTTCCCCAGCCGCTTAGTTTTTCCTCACTTTTGCCCTCCCTCCATTGTGAAACCCTCACATGCGCTCGAATGGGGGGATGCCGTCAGGTCAAAGGATTGACCATTACATGCTGACATGTGGGACCAGGATACATAGCGGACCAGCCATCCATCTCTCGCTGATTATGGGGGACGTGGTGTGAGACCATGTGGGGCGCGTTTAGTGGTTCCGTGCACCCAGCGCCTAAATTGGAAGTTTTCTTTTTTGTTATTTTTATGATTGTCCTTTTTAAAAGCGCCTTTTCCCCTCTCTCTCGCTAACAGTTGTGTGTTTTTTCCAAAAAGGTAGCGAAACTAGAGCAGCTTCTCTCGTCATTCATTGTTCCTTTTACCCTCGTTTTTCCCCAATCTGGTAGCAAATCTAGAGCAGCAAAACTAACCAGCATCATAAATAAATTCAGTAAACAGAGCAGATGTAGATAAAGAAGCTAATATAGGTTATATAGTATGGTACTTAACGAGGTTCAACAATTAGGCTGCTCAGCAGCAGTAGCGGACAAGTTCAACACAGACAAGACAAAATAAGCTACTTTACAGCAGTAGCAGCAGATTAGTGGCCCCTCATGGCCTCTACTAGGAGGGCCTCCGCCTCCTCCGTCTAGCACCTCCTCCACTTCTTCTTGCCTAGTCCCTTGACCTTGGGCGCCTTGGGCTTGATCGGGGGCATGCGACCCTCCTCGATAGCCACCTTCTGGAGGTTGTGGAGGTGAAGACCGAGCACCTGGTGCTTGGCTATGACGCCGTGGACGTTCACGGACTCGCCGTAGGTCCTCACGTCCTCGGCATGCTTCACGAGGGAGTTGAAGTCCATGGCGCAGAACCTCCTGGTGGGGAAGAAGGGACACCTGTACACGTCACCGGCGAAGAAGTTGTTGTACTGGCCGGACTTCAGCCTCCTCAGCACATGACGAGTCTTGATATCCTTGGACTCGTCGTCGCTGCAGACGTCGCTACTATCCTCCTATTGAACAAAACAGCAGAGTGCAATAAGGACATGATTGAGATGCTTTGATTATCGGGATTAATTATTTGCATAAATTAACGGATTGAGATCTCCTGATTATTCCCCAAATCTCAAACCAAATCGAATACTGATCCCAACTACGAACATGGGGTTCAATTACGAACAGGGGGATTCATCAAAATACGAGATCTAACACAAGAGGATTAGCTACTATAAAAATATGAACAACCGAGCCCTAATAACATACGATCTAGCATCCAACGATGGGAATGGGGGAAGAACAAGGGAAGGGGAGAAAACCCTGGTTATTTCCGACCATGGGTCGGTGATGCTGGTGTCGTAGGATTTATCCGGCCTTATGTAATAAACCTCCTCGTAGGGGTCCCAGCAGGATCAGATCGATGGGGCCTCTCGGCAACTCTGACGGATCTTGGGGGCGAGGGACAGGGGGCTTGTGCGGGATGGGGCCTCCTCGGCTGACCTTGGAGGCGCCGATGGCCACCACGCCATTCTTCTCAATCGCCGGCGTGGTAGGGTTTTCTTGGGGTTTGCAGAAGGTGATGGAACAGTGGAGACAATTGAGTGAGCGAGTGAGTGATGAGTGAGAGTGGGGAGGCCTCTATTAAAGGAGAAGGGAAGCGATGTTTCGTTGCACTACCGTGCACCGTGTAACCGCGTACGCTACTGCACCGTGCACGGCCACACGTGTCCGCTACCGCCCTGTGCACCGGACACGCGTACCATGAGTCATGTTTTTTCCCTCGTGTCTAACCCCGGCGACTCAGTTGTACTCAGTTTTGCCCTCGAGTGTAACACTGGCAGTTTGGTTGTACTTAGTTTTGTCCTCCGGTACTAACACTGCTGTGTGCAATATACTCAGTTTTACCCTCCATTGGATGGTCAACAGTGAGTCAACTAATAGGTTTTAGCTAGCTAATTGAGTCATTTTATGCACAACAAATTCAAAAAGAGCAAAACATAGTGGCATCTACCTAGGGAGTCTTATTATGTGACCTGCCACCATAAGAAATGTATATAAACCGAGTTTTAACCTAAATCACCACTTCTCAAATCACCTACTATCTATGAAGGTTCATGGCTTTCTACTCAAGCCTCTTTCCAAAACATCCCTTCCCAAACATAGTTTGTCTGAATGAGGCAATAATTGTCAAACTGGTGTATATTTGGATTGTAAATAGTTTGATGTATGTCTAGATGTATTTTATTGTATAAAAGATGCATTTTCCATTTTTTAAATCTTTTCTGTTTTCTATTTGAATCCCTTTGTTAGTCTTGCCCTTGGTTTTTAAGTTCTACTCAGTTTTGCCCTTGGTTCTTAAGTGCTACTCAGTTTTCCCCTCTCTTTGTATCAATCTCTCGCACATGTGCTCATCTTTGTTGCTATGCTCTGATTGGTCGAGACAGTTGTCACACGGATCGTGCCCACCAACCATTGATCCTCTGTGATCTAGCCGACAGGATGACCCCTATATCTGTCAGGGGGCACTCCTCTATCCATGAAAAATAACGAGTATGCTACCGGT
Organism: Avena insularis; assembly: GCA_023614405.1. Classification (NCBI taxonomy): domain Eukaryota; kingdom Viridiplantae; phylum Streptophyta; class Magnoliopsida; order Poales; family Poaceae; genus Avena; species Avena insularis. Next base: position 477,490,866 of record CM042686.1, on the reverse strand, counting down.
ACTTTAACTCCATAAACAAATGAACTTGAATATAATTTGAAGGTAACGTGATCGAAGGTGTATAATTTTTGCATTACATTCCACTCTATAAAAATGATAATCTCTCAAGATTTTCTTAGCACAATATTATCACGTATTAAGTGTAATTTTAAAGAGTTCAAATGTGTATAATTTTCGTATATGCAAGTTTATGCATTACATTCCACTCTATGAAAATGGGGGGATAAAATGATAATCTCTCAAAATTTTGCTAGCACATCATTATCTCGTTATTAAGTACGATTTCAGAGTGTTCAAAGGTTTAAACTTTTCGTATACGCAAGTTTATGCATTATATTTCACTCCTCGGAAATGATAAATGATCAAGATTTTATTTGCATAACATTACCATGACCTAAGTGCGATTTCAAAGAGTCCAAAGGTGTATAATTTTCGTATATGCCAGTTTATGCATTACATTCCACTATATGAAAATGATAATCTCTCAAGATTTTCTTAGCACAACATTATCATGTATTAAGTGCGATTTAAAAGAGTTCAAAGGTGTATAATTTTTGTATACGCAAGTTTATGCATTATATTTCACTCCATGGAAATGGTAATCTCTCAAGATTTTCTTAGCACAACATTATCACGTATTAAGTGCAATTTCAAAGAGTTCAAAGGTGTATAAATTTCGTATATGCAAGTTTATGCATTACATTCCACTCTATGAAAATGGGGAGAAAATAATAATATCTCAACATTTTGTTAGCACATCATTTTCACGTATTAAGTGCGATTTAAAAGTGTTCAAAGGTTTATAATTTTTGTATATGCAAGTTTGTGCATAACATTCCACTCTATGAAAATGATAATCTCTCAAGATTTTCTTAGCACGACATTATCACGTATTAAGTGCAATTTCAAAGAGTTCAAAGGTGTATAATTTTTGTATACGCAAGTTTATGCATTATATTTCACTCCATGGAAATGATAAATGATCAGGATTTTATTAGCACAACATTATCATGTCCTAAGTGCGATTTAAAAGAGTTCAAAGGTGTATAATTTTTGTATATGCGTTACATTTCACTATATAAAAATGAAGCAACGGCACGGGCGCGGGCGCAGGGCTGGCTCGGGGTCCCATCTTGCAACACCAACCTGGGTAAGTTGTGGGTCCGACGCTCACGTGGATAAGCTGTGGGTCCGGTGCTCACGTGGATAAGCTGTGGGCCCGATGCTGATCTGGATAAGTTGAGAGAGGTGTCCACTAGGGGAATCGACTGAATGCGGCCCCACTTGTCAGCATGTAACGGCATGGGTACACTACGGGACCCGGCAGAATGCGGCCCTACTCGTCAGCACGTAACGGCGAGGGTCCACTCTGAGACCTCGACCGAACGCAGTCCCACTTGTCGACGTAATTGGCAAGCAACGGATGGCGAATTTCAAAACATGTGAGAGTTTCGTCCAAGGAGATGGGAAAAAGTGTGGAAAAACTAAGCGGCTAGGGAAAACTGAGTACAACTAATGAACCGAGGGCACGAAAATAGAAATCACTAAATTTTATTTGTATTTTATTTAAGTCAAACAAGTAATGTTATGTTTTTCCTGAGTAGATATTATTTTTGTAAACATTTTGGTATAACATATGCATTTTTAGGATTTTTCTATATTTTTCTAGGGCTTAACTTCCTCACAAAGGTATTTTGGTAATTTCATATTTTTTTATTTCCTTTCATTTTTGGAGTTATCTTTTAAAAACTGGGTCTGGCTTGTGGGCTAGCCCAGTCCGACTCAACGGCCTACTCAGCCCAACATGCCCGCTAGGGTTGGGTCCAACCCTAACCCCTAGGTTAGGACAATCTAACTCGGCCTCATTCACCCCCGAGTGATACCCCTCTCATGCTCTCGTCCTCGCGTGAATTCTTGCGTCGCCCGAGTCACTGTCATCGCCGCCGCCGTGCTGCCATTATCGGCTCTGGCCATCATTGATGCCCCCTCCAGTTGTATCTCACCTCCTCATGATGTTCTACAATCTGATCCAACTAGATCTAGGAGTAGAATCAGCATCTGGCCATGCTCACCCCTCACTGGTGCTAGGGTTTCAGTCGCCTCGACCTCACTGCTTGTTGGTGGTCTGGTTATTACCTCTGGGGACGTGGAGCATGGACTGGATTGGTGCGGTGGTGCCACGGTTTCTTCCGCCGGTCATGGCTAGGCTTAGGTGTAGCACTATGTGCCTCCTATGCCATCATGTCGTGGCCTCCATCGCCATCCGCTTCATCAGCGCCAACTACTTCCTCTCTAGCGAGCTCTGAGCCTTCCACAGGTAGGTGCCCCTTTCCACTTGTAATATTGATCTCATCGCGATTGGCGACATTGTAGGACACTATTTGGTGTTCATCTTAAGAATTTATCTATAATGTTTATATTGTTGATCTCATCATGAGTGAGTAGTCCTCACGGGCTACGGGCTAAGGCATAGCCTTGTAGTGGTATGTGCATCCTCTAACATGGAGTATTGTGTTGTGATTTCAATATTGGATTTATCCTTTGTATTCTTGTCTCTTATCTTGATCCAAGGACTTGTCAGGTACCCAAGACCCAAAGGATCAATCCAGGTATTGAGGTGAAATGAATGGTAATCGGCTTCCACGCGTGAAACCCAGTGCTCGCAAGGGGAGTATAGTAGTTGTTTTGAGATCCATTTAGGACCAACGGTAACGTCATAGATCTTAAGGCGTTGGTCTATTTTACTTAATAACCACGTAACCCCATGAGATAGTGGTGTAGTGGTTGGACCAAAGTCTATAGTAGATGTGGCTGGTAAATACTATATTATTTATAGATGTACCACCCATAACTTTTATCATATCTAGATCACAACTCATGAACGAGATTATTATCATTTTTTCCATTCCATATGTGTGCACAGCTGCAGGTGAATCCTTAGTCATATCCTATATCCATCCATTGATATAAACAAAGAAGTAAACTTGAAATGTCTAGTAAACAAAGATACTACAAGTTTCCAAGGTCTTGTTCTACATAATCTTACACCAAGAAAATTATTCCCAAGGTTCGATAAACCTATATCTTCTAGGGTAAAACCAAGCTATACTACATCTGTAATCTGGATCGAAAGTATCAACCCTTTTTATGGTGCCGTTGCCAAGGAAGCAATTATCGCTACCCTAGTGAGGTTATTAGAGATCCTGCTAGTTAGTTTTATTTTTGTTTTAGTTTATTTATTGTTCTTAGTTTACTTTTTGTTCATTACTGAAAACCCAGAAAATAGTTAATCTTTTAATTGTTATTCTTGTTATTTGTCTTATTCAAAAACACAAAAAAAGCGTATCCATGGGTGAAAAGAAGCTTGGGGAGTATGCTACTCCCAATGATGATTATTTGCATGCACCTATTACTCAGCCCGCTATTAGAGTAGTGAATTATGAAATTAAGCCTAACTATTTGAGTATGGTTCAATCGAACCAATTTGGAGCCTCGGCTGTTGAGCATGTAGGTATGTACTTAAATAGTTTTACTGAGATACGCGACATGATGCACATAAAAGACGTTAACCCTGATGCAGTCAAGCTACAATTTATTTCCTTTCTCACTAAGAGGTAAGGCAAATATTGGTTGTTAGCATTTCCTAAAGGCACTATCACTTCATAGGAGGAATGCACTAGTTTGTTTATGATAAGTTTTCCCCTGCTAAAACTATGCAACTGTGATATAACATTTTAGGATTTAGACAAGAAGAATGTGAGCCACTAGTGCTTGCATTGGAACAGATGAAGGAGTCCATAAGAAATTTTCCCAACCATGGGATGAAGGAATGGTTAACCCTTCAATTATTGTATAATGCTCTCAATCATATATCTAAGTCTATGCTTGATACTATAGCTAGAGGCACATTCATAGGCAAACAAGTTGATGTTGCCACTATGATTCCTGATGATATGCAAAACAACCATGCCCAATGGCATGTGTAAAGATCCTCGTCAAGAATGATAAACTCTATTAATGAGGATAAGAATGAAGAACTCACTATAAAGGTGAATTAACTTATTAATATAATCAAGGGTAAGGAAGAAGCCCAAGTTAATTCTATCACCAATACTAATGTTGAGGAAGTAGACTGCATTGCTCGTAATCCTTATAACCTTGCATGGAAGAACCAAAACTATTGGTCAATCTTTCAAAAACCTTATGCTAATCATGCATGTGCTCCAAACAACAATAGTAATAATAGTGGAGCAAATCATGGTAATATCTCTATAATTGAAAAATCTTTAGAACCTTTATGCAAACTCAAGCAGAGCAAAAATAGTCTCCATACTAAGATAATGGAGAACCATGATATTATTATCAATAAATTGGCTAACCAAGCTAGTGCTATTAGAAATGATGTGCAGGCTCTATAGGATATAACAAAGACTATGGAGGAACAATTGGGAGACATAGACAAGAGCCAAACTCTCATACTTGCAAGATTTGCAGGAAATCCCGAGCCTAATCCGGTTGAAGACCTCAAGATGATGAGGGTTGAAAAGAAAGATGAAGAATTGGAAGAGCTAGAATAAAGCAATGCTCCATCCCCAGATTACATCATGGAGGACCTTGTTAAAATGATTACTTTGAAGAACCTGGGTACTAAGGAGGTAATGAAGCCATGTACCAACCCTTCATAAATTAAGTTGCTATGAAGGTACATGATCTAGAAAATGAGTATAATAAATTATATTAAAAGCTCCCTACTAAGTTGGATGATATATTTGAACCTACAATTAAGATTCATGTAGGAGTCAATGAGATTGCTATACTTTGTGATCTAGGTGCAAGTGCTTCAACTATTCCTAAAAGTTTATTTGATAGGCTTAATCTTGGTTCATTTCAAATAACTGAACTTAGTTAATTCCACCTTTAAACATGTTGTGGGTATTAAAGAAAACATTGCAGTACAAATCAAAGGGTGTCTTGCACTTATTTATCTTGTCATAGTTGATATGCCCAAAGATCTAGTAGCAAGTATAATCCTTGGTACACCATTTTTAAGAAGTGTTAAGGCCTTGATTAATCTTCATTAGGGTAACATGAGGTCTGAACTACCCTCGCGAGAACCGTCTGTTCTTCATTTCCCCAGGAAAAAGAAGGCTAAGAAATTCGATGATGGGATCATAACTCTGAAGGCCAATGATGCGCTCGACTTTCAACGTAGAGCTCGTTGGGAACCCCAAGAGGAAGGTATGATGAGCACAGCAGTAAGTTTTCCCTCAGTTATGAAACCAAGGTTTAATCGAACCAGTAGGAGCAAGGAAACACCCCAAAGGTGTTGCTAGCTGAGCTTTGGCAGGGCGCACTACCGGTGCTAGTAGCAACGTGGAGACCTGCACAACACAACCACAGAACTTTGTCCCCAACTTGCGATGAGGTTGTCAATCTCACCGTGTTTTGCGGAAAACAAAGGATTAACCGTATCGAATGGAAAGAAGTAATAGTTTGCAGAAAGTAAAAATAAAGAAGTAAAAAGTTGTAGATTGTATGTAAATAAAAAGGACCGGGATCCATAGTTCACTAGAGGTGGCTCTCCTTAGATAAATAACATGATGGGTGAACAAATTACAGCGGGGCAATTGACAAACACCGAGAAAGCAATACATGCATATACTAATCATCTTGACTCCTTTGAGACTTGATTGGGCATTACAACATAATACATAGACCACCATCCAACTGCATCTATGACTAATAATCCACCTTCAAAGTTATCATCCAACCCCTCCAGTATTAAGTTGCAAGCAACAGATTATTGCTTTACGAACTACGTGTAAAGTAAACAATATGATTGTTCTATGAACAAAGGATTGTTGTTTTCTCCCTAGTAGCAACAGCACATCTAGTACCTTAGAGATTTCTGTCACTTCCCCAGATTACCAGAGGCATGAACCCACTATCTAACATAAATACTAACTCTTGGAGTTGCTAGCATCTACTTGGCCAAGATAGCTATTAACAACGGAAAGCATGCAAGATCTCAAATAACAAAGACATGATAGAATCAATAATCAATCTAAAATAGCATCTCAATATCCATCGGATCCCCGCAAACACAACATGTATGGATTACAAATAGATGATCTTGATCATGAACGGAGCTCACAAGATCTAAACATGAAAGCACAAAGGAGGAGAAACCAGCCATCTAGCTACTACATGCATCCGTAGTCTAAGGATGAACTACTCACGCATCACACCGGAGGCTTGCATGGTGATGAAGAAGGCCTCCAGGGTGAATTCCCCTCTCCGGCAGGGTGCCAAGAAGAGCTTCAGATCCCTCCCGATCTAGGGATGGAGATGACGGAGGCTACAGACTCTTTCGTGGATTTTTGATCGGGTACTTAGGGTTTTCGTCCCGAGGGTAATATATAGGCGGAAGGAGAGGCCGAGGGGGTGCCGGGAGCCACCACACCACCCCCTGGCGCAGGCCAGGCCTGGCCGTGCGGCCAGGTGGTGTGGCCAGCCCCTGGCCCCTCTCCGTCTCGTATTCTGGCACTTGATCCCTTCCGGAAAAATAGGCACTTTGGCTTTTGTCCCGTCCAATTCCGAGAATATTCATTTTCTCACTTTCCTGGAACCAAAAACAGCAGAAAATAGGCAGCTGGCACTGTGGCTCTTGTTAATAGGTTAGTCAAAGAAATCATATGAAAAGTACTCCAAAGTTGGAACAAAACACAAGAAAGTGGATAAAACCAAGCATGGAACATCAAAAATTATAGATACATTTACAATGTATCAGCCAACTATTTTGGAGTAGGAGTTCCACTCCCAAATCCCTAGTGATCACCAGCACGATCGAGCTAAACGACCAAAACCATAAGCACTTCATGGGAGGCAATCCATGTGAAATAAGTTTTATAAGTACTCTACTTAGTTTTGTTTGTTTTTGTTCTGTTAAAATAAAGAGTGTTCAAAGATCCAAGGAGGAGAGGTAAACTTGCTCCAACTCATTCAGGATTATATGGCCAATTAAGATACTAATGTATTTCTGAACATTGCCATTTTGGAAGCCTCACTAATATTTTAGGCCATGAGAGGAAATTTCAAAGGAAAAAGAAGTTCCAAAAGGCAAATAGAAGTGTTAACAAGCACCGGTATGGACAGAACCATTTGTACCACGTGCCCATACCACTTAGCAAGACGATGAGTGCATTTTTGAAGCATTTTTACCTTATGTTTTTGCACAAGTAGAGTAGGATTTTTGGTATTTTACTGTGCTTGTGCACCGATTGTCCTTGTTTCAATGGGATCCCGAATTATCAAGTATTTTGTGAATATATCAATCGGGACAATCATGTTATGAAGTAATATGATATTTCTAAGTGATAAATGCCATTTAAATGATTTTTCCATGCACATGGGAGAAGAGATGCAAGGAAAGGCTATAGAGAGTTTACGACCTATGGTACGGGCAGAGCTTGCCCATACCATCCGCCCATACCGCCTGTGAGTGTGTCCATGTCATCAAACACTCTCACCACGCGAAGACAGATCTGATATCCGACATTCGCAGAAGATTCCAGCCTCGAAACACCACATGAGAGAGGGATCTGGAGGAGGAACTAGGAGAAGGGCGGATCCTTGCTGCTTCACGGATCGTCAAAGGATATCACATCATCCCCTTCACCATTAATTGCTGCATCTCCATCACCATTACCATTCCCCTCTTCCTTACTTCAATAGTCTTTAATTCGGGAAACAATCGAAATACAAATTCTCCTTTGAGCTTTTCCCAAGTATCAATTTTCTCTGCAAGGAAAATTCTATACCAAGATAAAGCAGTGTTGGTTAAAGATTGGCTAAAAAAATTAAATTTCAATTCATCATCAGAACAGCCTCTCAATTTAAGCGTCCAATATAACTCGGTAAAATGCATTAGGTGAGTGTAAGAATCCTCATCGGGATCATCTCCTGTAAAAGTTTTCTCCTTAATAATAGCGATAAAATGAGGGTTAACCTCATATTATGGTTCGCTCCCACTCGGGAATTCCTTAATGAGTCCTCTATTAAACTCCCTGAGGTATTTATTTGCAAGCTGATTCATCAGCCGGAGTGTAGTCATGGTGCTCACCTGAAACTAGTAAAAATCCTTAGTAAAACAATTAGTAGGATTAGAAACTAAGAACAAAGACCAAAAGTGCTTAGCTCCCTGGCGATGATGCTAGAAAATGGCTTGATGGCTACAAGAGCACAGATCGATTGTAGCTAGTTTCGAATTAAGAGTATCAAACCCACAGAGAGCTATTTGGTTAAGGTCTTTATGTCCCTCGTCACTATCTACAAGAGTTTGTATTAGTTACATTATCAGCTTCCTTTCGTATATCCGATGAGATTTTGATACTTTATGATATTTGAAGAGAATTTGATTTATGATTATTATATTAGATGTATGAATTAGATGAGTGTTATGATACGTGTACCACTATTATGATTTTAGGGTCTTCCACACCAACAAAGTATTGATAAACTATGAGAAGGAAATCTGGATAGCATGTTATAGTCATTCTTTTAAACCAATAAGAGACATAAAGAGTATTAGCATTATCCAATGATATTGTTAAGCAAAAAGAAAGAGGATTTGCTATTGACGAGGGTTCAACTCGTCCATGCCCATTGTTATGGACTTGGGTTTTGGAGAAGGAGGGAGCGCTGGAGGCATCAATCGGCTAGCAAACAAGCACACAGGGACGCAAGTTTTACCTGTTCAGCCTCAGAGGTCCCTACTCCTGCGTGTCTGCTCTTGGAATTAACGAAGGAATCGAAGATTACAGGGGCACGCAGATGCAATCTCGCGAGAGTTGTGGAAACTAGGGTTGTGATTGTCCTCCTCGCCGCCCCCTCCTAGCCTTTATGTAGATAGGCTAGGTCTCGGGTAGCAGATCGAGTCGGTTATAGATTAGGGTTTTCCCTTTGAACTTTCTATCTTAAGCTTCTTCTTGTCTCGCAAGCAATCGAGAGTCCGTGGGCCACTCGAATTCCTTATTGGGCCCTGGCAACGCCGTGGGCTTCTACCGTATCTGGACCGTATATGCCACACTCGAGTACCTGTAAGGTATACCCATGTCAGTAGCCCCCGAGTGTCCAGTGGAATCGTAGATTCGACTGGAGACTTTTATGAAGCCTTTCGAGTGCATGGCTAAGCATTTGTTCGAGTGTTCTGTTTGTGTCATAGGGATTGTTGATATATGTGCCTGATTTAGCCGATGTATCGGTATCAGTTAACTGCCTTAGGGAAAAATAACACAATCTACTCAAACTCGAGTCCCTGGACTCGAATTCGGAAAACTGTTGGCGTAATTCGACTCAGGCCGCGGAGGTCTTACAGGAGTCGAATTCCAGTGTATAAGTGTGAGCACTTGACGCGCCCGTCAAAGCATGTTCATCGCACATGTAGGTACGGATATATTTCTGGTAGTGCACAGCAGATGCGTTGCCAGGCCTTATTCAGGTCTTATCTTCATGCTGTAAGCGCGGCATCCGAATTTTCGTCATCACGGAGATGATTCGGGTGGCCCAGGAGACGTAGTCTCTTTGTAGGGAGAATATGAGGCGGAGTCGTTGTAGCATTCGAGTGTGGATGTTATCAACACATAGTATGATGTACAAGGAGAAATAATCATAAGGTGCGTGACCAGCGCTCCCTATGGGAGTATCCCCTGAGTGCCTATTCGAGTCGTAGACTCGAGTGGGGACTAAAAAACATTTGCGACTGTTGTCGCCTTTTGTATCTTGTTTCAGTCGAATGTGCTTTCAGTGCTCCCTATGGGAGTAACTCGCAGTCCATAATTGAATCAATGATTCGAGTGTAGGGTTTGTCTTGAATGTTTATATACCTGCATAAAAAAAATTTCGGGTGCACGGCTAGCGCTCATGTTAGGAGTAGCCCCTGAGTTCTTGGTTGAGTCGAAGACTCGAGCAAGGACTAAAGTAGTCGAAATCTTCTACTATTGGAGTTGATGACGTCAGTGCTGACGATGTGATGACCTCAGTTGCCCGCATCAGCGATTTTGACGGGATGTGACGAGCGGTGGGTCCCACTTTCTGACTTCGATTTGACCGGGCATGTGTAATCTTCTGTTTTAACTGCGTCACCTCGATTTCCGCGCATGATGGGAGCAGTGGGGGATGGTTCGTGGTTCATCTTCGCCACGTGTCGATGGAGATGTGTTCCATGCATGTAGTAGGGTTTTTGCTGGCCGTTGGATGGCGTCCACGATGAGCTTAAGTAGCAGCGCAGTTGCGATAATTTACCCCATCTGTCTTCTTTGCTCGTACCTCCGTCGCCATTGTTGCTGCTCTTTACTTCCTTGCGCATTTCCTCTTCGCTGCACTGGACCAGCTCCGTGTCTTCCCCAGTCACTTTCTCCGTTCACACCACCATCGGAAGATGGGCAAGAAGAAGGGAGGCGCCGCTGCTGGATCCGTGGTCGCCATTACCGCCACCAAGAAGAAGGGTGGTACCACCACCGTGGGCACCAGCGTCGCCAGTGCTGGGTAGAAGAAGGGTGCAGGCACCCGCGTCACCAATGGCGCCTAGCGAGTGTCCATCATCAAATCCTCTGAGCTGCATCTTCTTCATCAAGATGGGATTCTTCCACCTGCGGAAGACGACTCGCGGGTGCCTAGCGATGAGGTAATCCCTTGTTCTCCTCTGGGTTTCCGGGTGATGTTGCTTGCGTTCATCATCCGAGGTATTTCTCTCCCCCTGCATCCTTTCTTTAGGGGTCTCCTTTGCTTCTATGGGCTCCAGCTGCATTAGTTGTCCCCAAATTCCATTCTCCACATCTCCTGCTTCATTACGCTTTGCGAGTGCTGGCTCGGAATCGAGCCACACTTTAGCCTCTTCAAGAGGCTTTTTAAGCTGAAACGCTAGTCGGCGTCCGGTTCGGTAGTCTACGACGTAGGAGGCTACGGGATCCACGTCGACTCCTCTGTCATCTATTTTGCCATCAAGCTCACGCGTCCATCCAAGGGTGGAGAGACAAGTGGTTTTATATCCGCGACCAGAAGGCTGACGGAGACCACTACAGATTCGCGCCCTTCGATCCCGCAGCAACTTGCAAGAGGAGGCGCTCCTGGAAGAACATCATGATGCCTGGCGAGTCTGAGGAAACGGAGGTGTTGTATAAGCGTGTCTGCGACCTCGAAATCCGCATAGGTAAAGAAGAGGGTGGCGCTGCTCTCATTTGCCCATGGTTGCGCTGCCGCGTCCAGCCTCTGCAGGCCAGAGTGCACCCTATGTACTGCTGGACCGGCACTGATGATGTCACTCGTGTATCTGCCGAGGGCATTTCTGCAGGTGAGTTGAATAGGAGGGTGCAATTGGTGACCAAGTACACCGCTAAGGAGGTTCTCCCAGGCGAACCAGTCATGCCTCCTTTTGACGCCTCTAACCCTCCTCCTGAGGTAGAACTGTACTATGAAGTAGTTTCTTTTTCGACTACCATTATGATGCTTGATATATAATGATGTATCATCTGATTGCAGGACTAGAAGGTGTCTTCCAATTTACCCCCTCGTCCTGAAGGGGTTATCCCTCGTGAAGTGGATGAAGAGGACGAGTCGGAATCGACCGTCCCAATTAAAGAAGAGGAGGGATCCCCCGAGTCCAGCGACCAGGACACTCGCAAGCGTTCCCGCGGCAAGGATTCTGATGCTACTTCCCCGACGACGCCGGAAGGTCCTTCTGCTGCTGCAGAGGAGCCAATCCCCGTTGTTCCTATGCGCGCCATGGCTCCTCCTGCCCGGAAGAAGTTGCGACTGCCGAAGGAGTCGTCGGAGGAATCCTTCGACCTTGATAATTTTAACTGGTGAGTATTGTCTTCGTGAATGCGTCTTGCTTTCTTTTGGAGTTTGCTTTTTCTAAAATTCTTGCTGGATGTATTTTGCAGCGAAGCGGCATCGTCATCTTCTGACGACGTCCAATTTGTTAAAGAGTCCGGAGTCACAGACTCCAAGGCCAAGGAGGTGGCCAAACGGTCTTCTTCTCCTCTAGTGGTGGCCCACTCCGGGCACAATTCTTCGAGTTCCCCGCATGTTGGGGAACACCAGATGGTTGCCCGGACAACTACGCGGCAGTCACCTTCGGAATCCCTAGAGGATCACGTGAGCGCCCTTTTTACTATTGTGGCAATCGAATTTGTACCTTGTGCTACCGCTAAAGCTTTTGTTTTCCTCTTTGATGCAGCTCATTGTGAAGCAGGCTGCTTGCCTGGTGGAGCAAGTCCTTGTCATGGGTCGACAACACGCTCTGCTGGACAATCACCACCACATTGTCGAAGGTTAGTTTTGGCTTTGTCTTTGTCTTCGTGAAATTTATGATTTCGATTGATGATACACCTTGTGCTTTGTAGTTGAGCACAATGAATTGCTTCGTCATGCTGCTTCACTCGAAAAGGTGCTTGCCGCGGCAGCGAAGAATCGCGACGAAGCAGTCGCAGCTCTAGAGGAATCGCGAAAGCGAGAAGAGGATCTCCGTGCTTCCACTGCTGAGAGGGAGAAGTTATTCTAAGAGCAACTTTTATCGATTGCCAAGTCCCTCTCAGGTATTTTTTCAGCTGGATTTGAATTGTTCGTTTGCTGACGTTATGTTGTTGTGCTAACACTTTGTGTATGCAGATGCTAGCGGCCTGATCTTTGATGCCCATTCTCTACATCATGTGGATACGTTGGCGGGCGCCATCGCTGCAATCGAAGACCACAGTGTTTCTCTCCAGGAGACGCTGGGGAAAGCCAAGGATGTGCGCAGTCGCATCCATGAGGATTTAACTCCCAAGACCGGGCTAATTGACAACCTTGAAGACCTAGTGGTATCCCTCGTTGGAGGTATTCCTGCGGAATTCAAGAACTCGCAGCGGTCCGTCGGTGCCACCATCGCACTTGCGATGGTCCAAGCCCATGGCATGGAGATGGATACTGCTGCTATTTCCGAGGCGATGCCTGTCGACGTCGGAGGCCAGCAGGTAGTGTTTGCTCCCATCGTTGGTAGCTGCGCAAAATATGGTCCTCAGCTTATCGAGACAGTCGCCAAGTATTCCGAGGAGCGGCGGCGAGCGAAGGCAGCTGATACGTCCATTTTGCATCACAATTCTATATCATAATTTACTGTTATTCATGGATATATTTCATATTAAGAGATGATACTTATGTTATTTCATCTGTTTTTGCATGGTTGATGACTTTTGGAGCATGGACCGCTGCAGTCAGGATTCTGATGGAAAAGGTGCTGTTTGGAGGCAAAATTCGCGAAGATCAAAAAATCCGGGAAAATATACGGAAAATCCTATTTTTCTAGAAGACGAAGGAAGCCAGAAGGAGGAGTGGAGATGGGCCACAGGGGCCCACACCACCCCCTAGCGCGGGCCACCCTAGGCCGTGCCACTAGGTGGTGTGGCCGCCCTGGCCCACCTCTGGCTCTCCCCTCTGGCGTATATATTCCTCCGAAAACCCTAAGACTCGGGGAGCAACCATAGAAAGATTCCGCCGCCTCTGCAAGGCGGAAAACACCGAGAGAGAAAGATCTCTCCGGCAAACAGATTTCAGCGGGGGGAATTCCTTCTTGGAGAGGGGAGATCGTCGCCATCAACACCACCATCAAGCTGGACTTCATCGGGATCATCATCATCACCACCATCATCACCATCAGCACCCTCATCACCATCTCCATATTGCTGTAACAATTGGGTTGAATCTTGCATAGTTCTTAGGCGAAACTTTCCTGGTGTTGATTACTCTTTGTAGTTGATGCTATTTAGTGGAACCATTGAATTATTGTTTATGTTCAGATTGTTATACATCATGATCCATATGATGTCTTGTGAGTAGTTGATTTTGTTCTTGAGGACATGGGAGAAGTCATGTTGTTAGTAGTGGAATTGTGTTGAGAAAGATTCAATAATTTGATATTTAAGTTGTGGTGTACTTCTTCTAGTGGTGTCATGTGAACGTCGACTACATGACACTTCACCTATATGGGCCTAGGGGAATGCATTGTGTATTTGGCTACTAATCGTAGGGGTTGCCGGAGTGACAGAAACCTGAACCCCCGTTAGGAAACCATTGCACAAGGGATGTCAGGGTCTTAGAGTTTAAAGTTGTGGTTAGGTTTCTACCTTAATGACTTTCTTGTACTTACGGATGTTTGCAAGGGGTATAATCACAAGTATGTATTAGTCCTAGGATGGTCAGTACATTAGCACAGGTTCACCCACACAACACTTAGCAAGCTAAAGAAGATTAATCAACTATATGAAGCGAAAGCACTTGACAGTCTTCCCATGTGTCCTCGAGAATGTTTGGTCACCTTAAGTAATACAACCGGCTTGTCATTTGCTGCATAAAGGATTGGGCCACTTGCTGCATTTATTCCTACTGTCTTTTATTTACTCGTACTTTATTTACCTGCATTATCAAAAACCCCTAAAAATCTATTTGCTAAGTATTTGCAGAGAATTCCTGATCCATACCAATAGCCTGCACCTTCTGCTCCTTGTTGGGTTCGACACTCTTACTTATCAAAAATACTGCGATACACCCCCTATACTTATGGGTCATCAAGACTATTTTCTGGCGCCGTTATCGGGGAGTGAAGCGCTATTGGAGAGAGGAACTGGTAAAGGAAACTTCTACTGTGAGTATTGTCTACTTCTGTTAGTTGCTTTATTTTCATTATGGATAATTCGCTGAGTTTCTTATTTGGTAATGCTACTACCACTACTAAGGTAGTATATGAACCACCACCTACTGAGAATGATGCATTTAAAATACCTACAAGAATTATTGATCGTGTTATGGATAACTACTATGTTGGGGATGGAACTGTCCATCCCGGTGATCATTTACCTTTATACACGAATTATGCGGGTTGTTCAAGTGTGCAGGTATTACTATAGATCAAGTTAAGAAGAAGTTATTCTCATTCTCACTAAAAGGAAGAGTTGAGGAATGGTATAAGCTGCTGAAGAATGGCCAAACTCTTGAATGGGAGGAAATAGTACCTCTCTTTTATTCAAAGTGTTATCCTCCTAGTGGGATTCATAAAGATCGGAATCAAATATACAACTATTGTCCTCTTGATGGAGAGAGAGAGTACAGCTCAATCTTGGGGGAGATTGAAGTTACTAATGCTCAAATGTCCCATTCATGAACTCCCCAACAATATTATTATCAATAACTTTTATGCAAGGCTCCCTCTACAAGATAAGGATTTATTGGATGCTTCTTGTGCTAGATCATTCACTCGCATGGAAGAAGAAGCTAAATGGGATCTTCTGAACCATATTCAAGACAGTGTTGAATCCTGGGAGAATGAAAAAGGTAGAAAGTCAGGTATAAATTATGATTATGAATGCATTGAATCTTTTATGGGAACCAATGACTTTCAAAATGTTAAAAATGCTTATGGTCTAGACTGTCAAGCTATTGCTTTTTATTTTAAGGATTTTGCTTCCTACATTGAAGTGCCTAAAAAGAAGTGGAATAAATATCTTGAACCTTATAAAGATATTGCTAAGAGTGTTCCTACAAGAAATACTGAAGTTTATACTGCTAATCATGTCTTACCCGAACCTTACCTTGAGAAAATGCCTTTCCCAGTTAAGATAAAGGAACATTCTATGATAGCTAGTATGGTTAATGAAAGTACACATAAAGGTGTTGAACCTAATAAACAAATTGTTAATGAACCTATAATAGCAAATGTGAAAGACTTTGTTGCTAAATATGAAGAAGAGGGACACACTATCCTTTGTAAGGATACCTCTAATATTGTTTCACAAAGTAGTGTTATGGGAGCTAGTATTCCCGTGTTTTCTGTTAGAATAAGTAATCATTGCTATGATGGTCCTTGTGATAGTTATATTGTTAAGTTTATGCATGAGACTGAAAGTTACTATGAGAGAGGGAAAAGTGTTCTTATGTATCTCAATAATATCAAGTTTCCTCGTTTTATGCTGAAAGTTTTTATGTTGCACTTGTTTTGCCTTCCTATGCTAGTAGCTTCTGGTTTCAACAACTTGTTTGTTTACAAAATTTCCTTGCATAGGAAGTGGGTTAGACTTAAATGTGTGTATTTTTGTTTCTTAATGCTCTTTTTCACTTCAATTCATATTCCTATGTGAGCATCTTCAAAATTATCATGCCCATCTTAATGGCTATAAAGAAAGAGCTTTTTGGGAGACAACCCAATTTGTTTTTGCTTTCAGTTTGTTTTTGTTTCTTTGAGTCTTGGAAGTTATTACTTCGGTAATAACCTCTCCTTGTCCGTTTTTTTTTGGTTTTTTATTTCAAGATCAACCTCTAATGAGAGAGAAGTAATATTTGGGGAAGTTGTTGTCCCGAAACAGATTTTTGTGCTTCACCGTAAAAATTCATGAGAGATCTCTGTATGTCGGATTGAGCTGTAATTTTTTGTGCTTATGCCTCAGGTTGTTATTTAACTTTCGTTAGTTATGCACGTTTTCATTTGAGCAACATAAGATTTTCAATAAAATTGATCTTTACCTGCTGGTCTGTTTTGACAGATTTTGCCACTCTTGCATTTGCTTCTTTATTCGATTTCCTTTTTGAATTCTTTTTGGGTTTTTGGAAGGAGTTGCTACAGTAGCTTATGTTTTGATGGTTTTCAGTTGAATTTGGACTCAAAAGGTTTTATCACTTCACTTATACTAATGTTGCTAATGAGAGTTGTGTGAATTGTGTGAAAGAAATTTCCAGGTTAGTGGAGACAATGGTGTAATGAGAAAGTGAAAGGTTTCATGACTCACAATAAGTGTATGAAGATGAAGATATTGATGTTATTCAAGTGGTTACTCCGGAAGAATCTATCAAGAACCAAATTCAGAGACCTGCAGACTCCATTTTTAAATAGGTAATAGTTCTGGTAAGAAAAGTTCCACGAAAGATCTGTCCAGTTATATTTTTGCAGTTTTTAGTCAATAAGGAAAGTTACGAAGCGAAAGTGGGACGAAAACGGAGCCAGCGTGGCTCACACCACCCTGTGGCACGGGCCCACCCCTGGCCGCGCCACCCGGTGATGTGGCCACTCCGGACTCCACCTCCGACTCGTCTTCTCCCAGTACCTTCCTTTTGTTGTGAAACTTCGTAATATATAATCCCCCGGATCTCCCGAGGTTCGTATATCGTGTTTTTGTCATGTTTTCAGTTCGATCTGTTTCTGCCAGGAACTATATTTGAAAGCTTAGGAGCACAATGGTGTCTGCCAAGGATAAAGGAAAGGAGCCTATGGAGGAAGATCTCCAAGACCCCAAGCAGGGGCTGGTGCCTTTAGTTACTTGCCCTGCATCAATGGAAGCCCTACGAGTCACTAAGGAGTTCTGCGATAAGTACCGAGACTTGAGGAGGAAGGTGGACATGCTTCAATGGGAGAATAATAGGCTTCACAAGATGCTGGAAGATTACCTCACGTAAACTAAGAAAATATTACCACCACCACCGAAGGAGTAATTCGTCATCAGGTTTGGCATCCCCTTGGTTTGCTCCAATCTTGGGGGCGCGCCGCGGTATCACATCACTATCTTCTATCTTTTTACCTTTTTAGTAGAGTCATATCATGAATAGAGAAGTTATCATGTAGGATGGTTTGCATTATGGAAGTGTCCCCTCTCTCGTTAGATATGTATCCCTTGGTGTGAGTTTCCGTTATGGAATATTAATGAGAAGTTCTATCATTTACTCTTTTGCATAGCTTATATTAGTTTTCAATTCATGGTTATGTGATTGATCTTGTTGTTAGTATTGGTAGCACTTTGTGATCATTGAGTTAATTTAGTTCGTTTTGGCAAACCTGGCTTGGTCAGTAGCAACACTATTTTTGAGAGTTGAATGAACAAGATAAAAGTACTCTAAAGAAAAATAATTTCATCATCTTTCTTTCTTGATTTGCTCATAAGTTTAGTATTCTCTAGTTAAGATCTTTTGTGCTTCCAAGGAAGATTGCATGTTTGTCTTTATCACTTGTATGTTTGTTTGTTTCCCTCAACTCTTATACTTGCTACCTAGCCTTGCTAGCCAAAAACCTGTACTGAGAGGGAATTCTTCTCGTGCATCCACCTCCTTTAAACCAAACCCATGCCATTTGAGTCCACCATACCTACCTATTAGCACTATTGCTATTCCAAGTAAATTCATGTTTTTATCTACCTTCCAAATTAAACTTGTTATGTGAAAATTAGTGATTAAAGCTCTCACGAACTTGATGAAGGAAATATGCCCTGAGAGGCAATAATAAAGTTGTTATTATATATTCCTTATACATGATAGATGTTTATTTTACATGCTGGAATTGTATTGATTCGGAAACATCAATACATGTGTGTTTAATAAACAAAAAGGGTTCCTAGTCATGCCTCTCTTATAGACTAGCTTGTTGATTAACAAGATGATCAAGGTTTCCTGATCATGGACATTGGATGTTGTTAATAACAAGGTCACACCATTGGTGGAATGATGTGATGAACATTCATCCGAAGTATAGCATTACGATCAAGTCATTATGTTTATATTGCTATAACATCATACGAAGTAATCTTAGTCCTTAGACCATGAGATCATGTTAATTGCTAACACCGGAAGAGTATCTTGATAACATCAAACGTCACACCGTAACAGGGTGACTATAAAGGTGGGTTCAGTGCTACGAAGGTGTTATGTTGAGGCTCATGGATCAAGAGTGGGATTTGTCCATCTCGATGACGGATAGATATACTCTAGGCCCTCTCAGTGATATCACATTGAAATAGCTTGCAAGCAAGTGATGTGATCACTAGAATGTTATATCACGGGAACGAGAAAAGGGTGCATGTCGGTAACGAGATCAAACTAGGTATGGAGATACTAATGATCAAATCTCGGACACGTAACATATCGAGAGACAAAGGGATTTAGTTACAAGCGTTAAAAGTTCTCACGATCACAGAAGTCATCGTTGAATGTGTAGGAGTCAGTACAGATCTCCAGGTCCCGCTACTGATTATTGATCGGAGAAGGGTCTCGATCATGTCTGCATTATTCGCAAACCGTAGGGTGGCACACTTAAGAGTTACCGGACACCATTTTGGAGCGCATATGTTTCAGACGAAAGAATTGCAAAGCGCAGGAATTGTTTCAATAGAAACCGGAAATTGTTTCGGGTGAAATTGCAGAAGGTGGTTCTGCATGTGATATTGAAATATTGCAAGGGGTTATATGTGAATGTTTGTTAATTAAAGTAATTAACAAAATTCTGAATAAATTTGATAAAAAGAGTTTTATTAAATGAGAGAGCATTAAATTTGGAGAAATTTAATGCATTTAAAGTGGAGACTTTAAAAGGGAATGTGAAGAGGCATTTTAATGTGGAGGGGTTACCACCACATGAATGGGGGAGGTGAAGGGTCACACCCCCCCATGCGCCGGCCATGGAGAGAGGGGCACCCCCCCCCTCCTCCTATAAAAGGCCACCCATTCCCTTCTTCATCCTCACACCTCCTTGTGAAGGATCTCTCTCCCCCTCTAGAATTATTCCCCCATGGTCTCGGATTAGCGAGATACATGTTCCCAGTGGGATTTCGTCTGGAAGGAGTTGCTTCTTCCGCCGGATCGCTGGAGCGAGGAGGCGGAGGTTGTCCGGTGGCTTGAACGTGTGTGCGAGTGTGGATGCGCTGCTGAGTTGCGGCGCTCGGACTTCCTCACGATCTTGAGATCGGCAAGTGTACGACTACATCAACCACGAGTTCCTACTCGTTAACAAAGCTCGTTGTCTACGAGGGTAAGTTCTCGTTGGATGTGTGTCCACTCGTTGCTTTGTACCTAGTAGATAGATCTTTGCGTGTAGTTCACACCGTAGGAAATTTTTTGTTTTCTATGTTGCAGACCCAACACTTGATGGCACACTTTACTTTCTTGCACTTAATAAACTTGAACCATTGTGCCCATCTATGTTGCGTATATGCTTGTGCTTTGTAAGTTGTGAATTAGCAGAACCATGCTGTCATGGGGAACGCTTTCAACATTGCACTGGTACTTTGTACCTAGTTGATATCATGTTCTTTTGTCTATGGATGTCATCGGTGTGAAATGAAAGGGGAGCTTGTAAGTCCATGGAGTTATGTATATGTGTTAGAGAAACGCCTAGGTCGCTGGTATAATCCATGCTGATATGGTGGAAACCTGCAGCATAACCATGTAGCACCCCGATAAAACCATTACTAGAAAATCCATGTTATTTTTATTTTTTGTGCATCATCATGATTGCATGCTCATGTCATCATGCCACATTGCATTTGAGCAACTTCATGTCTGCATGCATATGTTTGTCTAAAACTATTTTCTAAAAGCCTATCTTTGTTTTCTAAATATCCCCCGTCTTTATTCAAAACAAATATATAAATAAAACTATTTTTACTGGGGGAGGCAGCCCGCCAGGCCCAAAAGCCCGGCTGGCCACCTACTACCCCAAACCCTAACCCTAGTCGTACCCTCACACACCCCACCCAACTCCACGACAGTCGCCGCCACCAGCGACCGCGTGCGCGTCACGCACGCTCCTTGGCCCCACCACGTGTCAAGACTGTGTTCACCCCACGTCGTGACCCCCACCACCTCACCAACCGCGTAGACCCACCCGCGTACACCCCGCCCCTGACCCGCAATCCCCGCTCTCTCTCTCCTGGACCGTCATGACCCCATCCCCTCCTAACCTCGCTCGCGTTTCCCATCTCTCCCCTCGTTGCCAGCAAGCTTCTGCAGTGAGGCAGCTCCGCCCTCCTTGTCACCGACCCGAGGCCGCCTGAGCCACCCGTCGCCCGTCAAGCGTCAGCCCTCCCTACTTGCAGGCGCGGCCCCTGCAGCAACCCGGCCGTCTCTCCTTCGACCATCCTCTCCGCCGCCTGCGCTCGACGTCCGCGCCTGACCGCCACCACCCTCTGGCCGCCGCTGTCGCCACTGCTGCCGCTGTCCTCGCTTGGGCCCCGAGGAGCACCGCCACCAACCGCCTTCGTCTTCCTCCGCAAGCACCGGCGTCGTGCTCGTCTCCCTTGTTCGGTCGCGCGTCCTCGTCGCCCCGCGTGGCCCCGGCCTCGACCTCGCCGCCCCAAGCAGAGCCCGGCCTTGCCACTCCGGGTCGGCCTCGTCGCACCACCACCTTTTCGTCATGGCGTGCCGCCTGCCTCTACTTCCCCGGGCAGCAGCGCCACCACCTTCCACGTGCCTCCAAGTCTGCCTCGTGATGCTGCCGTGGGCTCACCCCTTCTCTTCCACGCGCCTCCGCCCTCTGGCTGCCTCGCCATCAACCGCCACTACAAGCGCGCATCCGCCCTGCAGTCAACGCTCGGGTGCCCGCCAGCTGCTCGACCACGTGTTCCTGAGAGCGTGAGGCCCCTTTGGATGTCGCCACACCTCTTCCGGTTCCAACAAGGAGATGTTCAGTGAAGTATGGTGTAGGGATGCGAAGTTATGTCACCGATAAGGTCATGGTGTGGCTACTACTAAGACTACATCGTCTACTTTTGCCCCGAAGATCATCGACATGAAACCAAGACCTTCGTACATGGATGCTCATCAGCGAGACCGGCTCGATGCTGATGGTTTCGAAGGATATACATGGTGCCACTTAGGACCTCCATCATGGATCCGACGGATGAGAACGATCCCGATGAACCCCGTGGAACCCCAAGGCCTTCGATGTGGAACCACCATGTTCTCCTCACGGATCTCGAAGCCCGATCCCGGAGTCCGAAGACTGATCCCGTCGAACCCCTTTGAGCCCCAAGATCTTCGGACCATGATGTGATCCCCTTTTCCGAGCCCCCTAGTTATAAGGACATATAATTGTTGCATATTAATTGGACATGTTTGCATACATATTGTGGTTGTTTGGGGGTATTAGATGCATATGCGGGCTATTCTAGTCTTATATTGCCTCTATTTAAATTTGTGTAGCGAACTAATGCCATGTTTTGCCATGTTAATACAACATTTAAATTGCGGGGTACCTAAATAACTTGAACCTTCTATTAATTGTCGGGACCCCGGTTCTGCTTAATATTGCCTAATTGCACCGCATCTTTGCCATGCCATACATCATACATGCATCATGCCCGATCTTCTGCAGTAGTATTAAATAGTGTATTCGATGTTTCTTCTAGTGTTTCGCTTCTTCGCGGATTAGGTCATTGAGTGGATGCGAGTATCGACAAGTTCTTCGAATATGTATCTTCGTCTATGTTTCCCAGGCGAGCAATCTCCCCCTTTCTACCTATTTTGCATTTATAGTCTTTATTTCCTCCTGTTGATCTATTGCTATCTGTGTGGCGATGCTTTAGTTTCTGTGCACCATTTATACTCCTTGCAGCCTCTATATTGCCATGGACACATCCTATTACTTGTTGTTTGGTAGATAGATGGCCTTGCGAGTCATAGTTGCTTGCTCAGGTGCGATCCCGTGTCATGAAGTACCACACAGTTGTTGGAATGTTGTCATATGCTTTACGGTGGAGAGGATCATGACTTTAAATACAATTATTAAATTATTGGGATAACTAATGAAAGAGGCACCGGTGGGCAATATATGCTATTTGGTTTTTCATGTCCACTTGTGTCCCGTAGGCCCCGAGTACTTGATACATGTTCCTTGATTATTCGCACTATCCACATACGGGAGACTCTATGGATCCCCCTTTGCCTGATCTTGATTCACACTTTATTTCTTGGGGCCACAAGTAGTTTGGGGCTTTATTACTATCCTGTACTTATGCCATGCCTTACTGCTTTATTCACGATTGTGCGTGGAGCACCTGTACTGTTTTGGAACATGGAATGTTTTCATGTATCGACAAGCCAGTCCACACTTTCGGTTCCCACTCGCTTATAGCCATTGTCACAAACCACAGGTCCATCTCGAGCTGGCCAACTTGCTATGGTAGCTTAGTGGGGTGGCCCCCTGAAATGATTTATGAATCCTGTGATTTCTTTGTCGTGAAAGCCTCGTTGGGTTTTGATTTGGTTTTTCCGAGGTTGATCGTGTGTGTGTTGCTATTTGTGCACCCCTGCCGGGTAAATCTTTCTGAAAGCCGTGTCCGCGGTTATGGATGACTTGGAGCACAGTATCTCAATCATAGACAAGCATAACTAAAGTAGTGCCATAAATTTGACTTAATATATGACTAGTAATCAGCTTCACTACAATGGAATGGATAATAAAAGTGCCAACAACTGGTGGAACTGGGGTGTATCGTGTCATGTTATACCTGCCTAGTAAGTATCGCAACTCCAATGGAATGAAATAAAAGTGCCAACAACTTCTGGGTTTGGGATGTCACATGCTAATTGTATCTGACTAGTAAGTACTACAACTACAACTGAATGGTTAACTAAAACTGCCCACTACTTATGCTATCAGGATGATTCATGCTATCTATATCTGACTAGTAAGTGCTTCAACTATAATGGAATGAATAAAACTGCCAACCGTGTGAGTTCCTCGGTTTGACTTCCTCGTTTGGTCTCGAGGGGGAAATGCCAGGATGGGTATGTGTGGTGTTAGTATTAGGTTGGATCCGAATAGGTCTTTCTTATCCCTCTCTGATAGCCGCCAGTTTTACTGAGTCTCTATAGGTTGTTTAGTGTTGCTGCACTGCCGCTTCAGTCCACCATACCTATGTAGGCGAGGACAGCTAAATTCTAGACTCGCCGTGTACTGGCCTCAGTACTGACGCTCCTCTTTTTTCCTTTGCCCTCTGTCGGCACCCTTTTTGTTTTAGCAGGTTTGAGATCGACGTCGTTAGCAGGGTTACCCTTTCGGCTTGGCCTGGGCAGGGTTATGGACGCCATTGGTTATTATTCAGGGCTCTTAGCCCAATTTGCTTCTTATCCGTACTCGAATGTTGTATCGTTTTCAAGGTGATTTGGATCTTTGCACTGTATATCTTTATTCTTGACTCATGGAGTCGTTGTTGCATATATATGTTTCTGTGGGTTCCATCGTGGACTATTGTGTAATGTAATTACTTCGTTTTCCACCCGCACGAAAATGCCTGGTGGGCGTCCTTGAATCGTTTCTATACGGGTTTGGCAGGAAGCGCTGAAACTTGCATAGGGCCGATTCGAGGGTGTTACAAAGTGGTATTAGAGCTCAGCAGTTGCGATACCCCACTGGTCTAGCCTGTAGGATAACCTAGCTAACGGCCGATGTAGAGTGTCAAAACTATTTTGAAAAATCGGTTGGATCGATCTGATTAGGTCTGTTTTTACTCCTTACCCCTATGTTATTCTCCTCTTACCTTTCCGTGTTTTGAATCAACTCTTATCTTCTCTTCGAGTCTAGGATTTCTTGTGGTTGGGTTTCCGTCGTACCTTCAGGGTTTCGCTTCCTCCCTCTGATAACGGTGGAGCTATAATCATCAATCTGCATCTCGTTTGGTGTACCTTTCATCTAATCTTTTTGGTCCTAGTACTCTTTATCTGTATCTGCACCTTGACGGATATCCGTATCGTTGAAAAATATATGAGAAGGATGAGCATTGGTGAAGTTGGAGTATACCTTGAGCATGTGTTGTTCATGCCAATAGAACCATTGCGGAACCTAATCATTGTGTCTTTTCATACGATTTCTTTTGAATCTTACGGTGTTTACCTTCGCGACGACTGATACGTCCATTTTGCATCACTATTCTATGTCTTAATTCACTATTATTCATTGATATATTTTGTATTGAGAGGTGATACTTATGTTATTTCATCTGTTTTTGCATGGTTGATGACTTTTGGAGCATGGACCGCTGCGTGGATTCTGATGGAAAAGGTGTTGTTTGGAGGCAAAATTCGCGAAGATCAGAAAATCCGGGAAAATATACGAAAAATCCTATTTTTCCAGAAGACTAAGGATGCCAGAAGACGGAGTGGAGATGGGCCACAGGGGGCCCACACCACCCCCTGGCATGGGCAGCCCTAGGCCGTGCCTGGAGGTGGTGTGGCCACCCTGGCCAACTCTAGCCTCTCTCCTCTGGCGTATATCATCCTCCCGAAACTCTAAGACTCGGGGAGCGACCACAGAAAGATTCTGCCGCCTCTGCGGGGCGGAAAACACCGAGAGAGAAAGATCTCTCTGGCAGACAGATTTCTACCAGGGGAATTCCTTCCCGGAGAGGGGAGATCGTCGCCATCAACACCACCATCAAGCTGGACTACATCGGGATCATCATCATCATCACCACCATCATCACCATCAACACCCTCATCACCATCTCAATATTGCTGTAACAATTGCGTTGAATCTTGCATAGTTCATAGGGGAAACTTTCCCGGTGTTGATTACTCTTTATAGTTAATGCTATTGAGTGAACCATTGGATTATTGTTTATGTTCAGATTGTTATAGATCATTATTCCATCTCTGATCATGATCCATATGATGTCTTGTGAGTAGTTCGTTTTGTCCTTGAGGACATGGGAGAAGTCTTGTTGTTAGTAGTGGAGTTACGTTGAGAAAGATTCAATAGATTGTTATTTAAGTTGTGGTGTACTTCTTCTAGTGGTGTCATGTGAACGTCGACTACATGACACTTCACCTATATGGGCCTAGGGGAATGCATTGTGTATTTGGCTACTAATCGTAGGGGTTGCCGGAGTGACAGAAACCTGAACCCCCGTTAGGAAACCATTGCACAAGGGACGTAAGGGTCTTAGACTTTAAAGCTATGGTTAGGTTTCTACCTTAAATACTTTCTTGTACTTACGGATGTTTGCAAGGGGTATAATCACAAGTATGTATTAGTCTTGGATGGGGCGGTACATTAGCACAGGTTCACCCACACAACACTTAGCAAGCTAAAGAAGATTAATCAACTATATGAAGCGAAAGCACTTGACAGTCTTCCCATGTGTCCTCGAGAACGTTTGGTCATCTTAAGTAATACAACCGGCTTGTCCTTTGCTGCATAAAGGATTGGGCCACTTGCTGCATTTATTCCTACTGTCTTTTATTTACTCGTACTTTGTTTACTTGCTATATCAAAAAACCCTAAAAATCCGTTTGCTAAGTATTTGCAGAGAATTCCTGATCCATACCACTAGCCAGCACCTTCTGCTCCTCGTTGGGTTCGACACTCTTACTTATCGAAAATACTGCGATACACCCCCTATACTTGTGGGTCATCAAGACTATTTTTTGGCGCTGTTGCCGGGGAGTGAAGCGCTATTGGAGAGTGGAACTGGTAAAGGAAACTTCTACTGTGAGTATTGTTTACTTCTGTTAGTTGCTTTATTTTCGTTATGGATAATTCGCTGAGTTTCTTATTTGGTAATGCTACAACCACTACTAAGGTAGTAGATAAGCCACCACCTGCTGAGAATGATGTTTTCAAAATACCTACAAGAATTATTGATCGTGTTATGGATAACTACTATGTTGGGGATGGAACTGTCCATCCCGGTGATCATTTACTCTTTATACACGAATTATGCGGGTTGTTCAAGTGTGCAGGTATTACTACAGATCAAGTTAAGAAGAAGTTATTCTCATTATCACTGAAAGGAAGAGCTAAGGAATGGTATAAGCTGCTGAAGAATGGTCAAGCTCTGGAATGGGAGGCAATAGTGCCTCTCTTTTATTCAAAGTTTTATCCTCCTAGTGAGATTCATAAAGATCGGAATCAAATATACAACTTTTGGCCTCTTGATGGAGAGAGTACAGCTCAAGCTTGGGGGAGATTGAAGTTACTAATGCTCAAATGTGCCATTCATGAGCTCCCAAACAATATTATTATCAATAACTTTTATGCAAGGCTCCCTCTACATGATAAAGATTTAATGGATGCTTCTTGTGCTAGATCATTCACTCGCATGGAAGAAGAAGCTAAATGGGACATTCTAGACCGTATTCAAGACAATGTTGAAGCTTGGGAGAATGACAAAGGTAGAAAGTTAGGTATAAATTATGATTATGAATGCATTGAATCTTTTATGGGAACTGATGACTTCCAAAATATTAAAAATGCTTATGGTCTAGACTCTCAAGCTATTGCTTCTTATTTTAAGGCTTTTGCTTCCTTCATTGAAGTGCCTAAAAAGAAGTGGAATAAGTATCATGAACCTTATAAAGATGTTGCTAAGAGTGTTCCTGCAAGAAATACTGAAGTTTATACTGCTAATCATGTTTTACCTAAACCTTATATTGAGAAAATGCCTTTCCCAGTTAGGATTAAGGAACAGTCTATGATAGCTAGTATGGTTAATGAAAGTATGAATAAAGCTGCTGAACCTGATAAACGAATGGTTGATGAACCTATAATAGCAAATGTGAAAGACTTTGTTACTAAATATGAAAAAGAGGGACACCCTATCCTTTGTAAGGATACCTCTAATATTGTTTCACAAAGTAGTGTTATGAGAGCTAGTATTCCCGTCTTTTCTGTTAGAATGAGTGATCATTGCTATGATGGTCCTTGTGATAGCTACATTGTTAAGTTTATGCATGATACTGAAAGCTACTATGAGAGAGAGAGAGAGAAAAGTGTTCTTATGTATCTCAATAATATCAAGTTTCCTCGTTTTATGCTGAAAGTTTTTATGTTGCACTTGTTTTGCCTTCTTATGCAAGAAGCCTCTGGTTTCAACAACTTGTTTTTTTACAAAATCCCCTTGCATAGGAAGTGGGTTAGACTTAAATGTGTGTGTGTTTTTGCTTCTTAATGCTCTCTTTCACTTCAATCCATATCCCTATGAGAGCTTTTTCAAAATTATCATGCCCATCTTAAATGGCTATAAAGAAAGAGCTTTACGGGAGACAACCCAATTTGTTTTTGCTTTTAGTTTGTTTTTGTTTCTTTGAGTCTTGGAAGTTATTACTTCGGTAATAACCGCTCTTTATCCGTTTTGTTCGGTTTTTGTGTCAAGATCAACCTCTAATGAGAGAAGTAATATTTGGGGAAGTTGCTGTCCCGAAACAGATTTTTGTGCTTCACCATAAAAATTCGTGAGAGATCTCTGTATGTCGGATTGAGCTGTAATTTTTTGTGCTTATGCCCCAGGTTGTTCTTTAACTTCCATTAGTTTTGCACTTTTTGATTTGAGCAACAGAAGATTTTCGAAAAAATTGATCTTTACCTGCTGGTCTGTTTTGACAGATTTTGCCAATCTTGCATTTGCTTCTTTATTCGATTTCCTTTTTGAATTATTTTTGGGTTTTCGGAAGGAGTTGCTTCAGTAGCTTTTGCTTTGATGGTTTTCAGTTGAAGTTGGACTCAAAAGCTTTTATCGCTTCACTTATACTAATGTTGCTAATGATAAATGTGTGAAGTTTTGTGTGAAAGAAATTTCCAGGAAGTGGAGGTAATGGTGTAATAAGGAAAAGAAGGGTTTTATGACTCAAGTAGTAAGTGTATGAAGATGAAGATATTGATGATTCAAGAGATGACTCCAGAAGAATCTACTAGATACCAAATTCAGAGACCTACAGAGTCTGTTTTCAAATAGGTAACAGTTCTGGTAAGAAAAGTTCCGCGAAAATACAATACAACTATATTTTTGCAGTTTTCAGTCGATAAGGAAAGTTACAAAGCGAAAAAGGGACGGAACCGGAGCTGGGGTAGCCCACACCACCCTGTGGCGCGGGCCCACCCCTGGCCGCGCCACCAGGTGGTGAGTCCACCCCAGACTCCGCCTCCGACTCGTTTTCTCCCAGTACCTTCCTTTTGATATGAAACTTCGTAATATATAACCCCCCGGATCCCCCGAGGTCCGTATATCGTGTTTTTGTCGTGTTTTTGTTTCGATCTGTTTCTGTCAGGACATACTCTTTGAAAGCTTAGAAGCACAATGGTGTCCGTCAAGGATAAAGGGAAGGAGCCTATGGAGGAAGACCTCCAAGACCCTGGGAAGGAGAAGGAGATCAAGAGTGAAGGTGAAGAGGAGCAAGGCCAACATCCGCATACCGGCACTACCATTGCAAGCATTGGAGTGGTGGCAAATCCAGCCATTGGAGGTAAGCCTCCTCATCACCGTTCAGATCCCTGGTCACTTCCTCCATGCACCAAGAATCCTTTCCATACCCTAATCCATGAGCATCAATACCAGAATATGCCCAAAGGGAAATTACCCTCCAATTGGGATTTGCCTCGTTCTAGCCATGCAGGAAAAGAAGACTTCAAGAAGGAAGAGTGGGGAAAGAATAGCAAGAGCTGGAATTCTCAACACGACATGATCATGAGACGCATTGAGCAAAACTCACAACTGATTCGTAATCTCACCTTCGAGATTGAGGACTTGGGGAAGCTGATTAGAGAGCTCATCGAGAGGATACCACCACCACCTAAGGAGTAATTCATCATCAGGTTTGGCATCCCCTTGGTTTGTTCCAAGCTTGGGGGAGTGCCGCGGTATCATATCACTATCTTCTATCTTTTTACCTTATTAGTAGAGTCAAATCATGAATAGAGGAGTTATTATGTAGTATGGTTTGCATTATGGAAGTGTCCCCTCTCTCGTTAGATATGTATCCCTTGGTGTGAGTTGTCATTATGGAATATTAATGAGAAGTTCTATCATTCACTCTTTTGCATAGCTTATATTAGTTTTCAATTCGTGGTTATATGATTGATCTTGTTGTTAGTATTGGTATCACTTTGGGATCATTGAGTTAATTTAGTTGGTTTTGGCAAACCTGGCTCGGTCAGTAGCAACACTATTTTTGAGAGTTGATTGAAAAAGATAAAAGTACCTTTAAAGAAAAATTATTTCATCATCTTTCTTTCTTGATTTGCTCATAAGTCTAGTATTCTCTAGTTAAGATCTTTTGTGTTTCCAAGGAAGATTGCATGTTTGTCTTTATCACTCGTATGTTTGGTTGTTTCCTTCAACTCTTATACTTGCTACCCAGCCTTGCTAGCCAAAAACCTGTACTGAGAGGGTATTCTTCTCGTGCATCCACCTCCTTTAAACCAAAACCTTTGCCATTTGTGTCCACCATACCTACCTATTAGCATTATTGCTATTCCAAGTAAATTCTTGTTTTATCTACCTCCCAAATTAAACTTGTTATGTGAAAATTAGTGATTAAAGCTCTCACGAACTTGATGGCACACTTTACTTTCTTGCATTTAATAAACTTGAACCATTGGGTCTTTCTTTGTTGCGTATATGCTTGTGCTTTATGAGTTGAAGTTAGCCGAACCATGGATCATGGGGACCGCTTTCAACACTTCATTTGGTACTTTGTACCTAGTTGATATCATGTTCTTTTGCTTATGGATCACAGCGGTGTGAAATAAAAGTGGAACTTCTAAGATCATGGAGTTTATATGTGTGTTAGAGAAACGCATGGGCCGCTAGCCTAAGCCATGCCTAATCATGGTGGAAACTTGCAGCATAACTATAGTGAGCATTCTATGAAGCATCCTCAATAAAAACCTATGCAAATAGCAAATAAAAAGATCGCTGAGATGCTCACTGTATGCTTGCCTTGTCATTTTGATTATGGGATAGCTCATGTGTCATGTGCAAGGGGTACCCCGTTGGCGGTTCTCAATGATACGCATGTATTTACAATGACAAGAGCTTGCTCATGACTGAAGTTGAGTAGCATGAGGATCGGTACTCATAAGTAAGGGGCATGAGATTTCAACTTATAACTTGTCAAGCATATCATCTTAGTTGTGTCACTTTAACCTTAATCACCTAAATATGCCTATGATAGGGGCAATGAGAGCTGAAAGCTAGTAAGTATCATAATTTTTGGGAGCTCTTTATGAGACTTGCAATCCCTGCTTCCCGCTTTGAAGGGCCTTTCTTTTACTTTGTAGTTGAGTCAGTAAACCTACTCCCTTCTATCTCAGAAAGTATTTTGAGTTGTTGTGTTTCATTCATTCATATGTTGATTTATTCAATCATGTTTCTTATGTTCTTTGTTTTGCACATTGCTCTTATTCTGATGTTTACTACTTTGAAAGCTATCATTGAAAAACTAGTTATTTGTGAACTCCAGCAAATTATCAACTATTCTTCGACCAAGAGCTAAGTTTGCCATTACAGATTATGATTCACTTTATGTATCTTTATTGTGTTTCCTTTACTTATTACAAGTTGAGTTATATAATAGTGAGTTGTCTTCTATTATGATCTATGTCTTTGATGAATGTGATGCTTTTTGTCCGTATTATTTTATCGACTCTTCACTCCATAAACCTGAGGCCATGTTTATTGAGCTCAGTTTCGCTTGGGGAGAAGCAAAGTCTAAGCTTGGGGGGAGTTGATACGTCCATTTTGCATCACTATTCTATGTCTTAATTCACTATTATTCACTGATATATTTCGTATTGAGAGATGATACTTATGTTATTTCATCTGTTTTTGCATGGTTGATGACTTTTGGAGCATGGACCGTTGCAGTCAGGATTCTGATGGAAAAGGTGCTGTTTAGAGGCAAAATTCACGAAGATCCGAAAATCCGGGAAAATAAACGGAAAATCCTATTTTTCCAGAAGACTAAGGATGCCAGAAGACGGAGTGGAGATGGGCCACAGGGGGCCCACACCACCCCTGGCGCGGGCAGCCCTAGGTCACGCCTAGAGGTGGTGTGGCCACCCTGGCCCACTCCAGTCACTCTCCTCTGGCGTATATCATCCTCCCGAACCCCTAAGACTCGGGGAGTGACCACAGAAAGATTTTGCCGCCTCTGCGGGGCGGAAAACACCGAGAGAGAAAGATCTCTCCGGCAGACAGATTTCTGCCGGGGGAATTCCTTCCCGGAGAGGGGAGATCGTCGCCATCAACACCACCATCAAGCTGGACTTTATCGGGATCATCATCATCATCACCACCACCATCATCACCATCAGCACCCTCATCACCATCTCCATATTGCTGTAACAATTGCATTGAATCTTGCATAGTTCATAGGGGAAACTTTCCCGGTGTTGATTACTCTTCGTAGTTAATGCTATTGAGTGAACCATTGAATTATTGTTTATGTTCAGATTGTTATACATCATTATTCCATCTCTGATCATGATCCATATGATGTCTTGTGAGTAGTTTGTTTTGTTCTTGAGGACATGGGAGAAGTCTTGTTGTTAGTAGTGGAATTGTGTTGAGAAAGATTCAATAGTTTGATATTTAAGTGGTGGTGTACTTCTTCTAGTGGTGTCATGTGAACGTCGACTACATGACACTTCACCTATATGGGCCTAGGGGAATGCATTGTGTATTTGGCTACTAATCGTAGGGGTTGCGGAGTGACAGAAACCTGAACCCCCGTTAGGAAACCATTGCACAAGGGACGTAAGGGTCTTAGAGTTTAAAGTTGTGGTTAGGTTTCTACCTTAAATACTTTCTTGTACTTACGGATGTTTGCAAGGGGTTTAATCACAAGTATTTATTAGTCTTGGATGGGGCGGTACATTAGCACAGGTTCACCCACATGACACTTAGCAAGCTAAAGAAGATTAATCAACTATATGAAGCGAAAGCACTTGACAGTCTTCCCATGTGTCCTCGAGAACGTTTGGTCATCTTAAGTAATACAATCGGCTTGTCCTTTGCTGCATAAAGCATTGGGCCACTTGCTGCATTTATTCCTACTGTCTTTTATTTACTCGTACTTTGTTTACTTGCTATATCAAAAACCCTTAAAAATCCGTTTGCTAAGTATTTGCAGAGAATTCCTGATCCATACCACTAGCCAGCACCTTCTGCTCCTCGTTGGGTTCGACACTCTTACTTATAGAAAATACTGTGATACACCCCCTATACTTGTGGGTCATCAACGACCTCTTCTATGTTAGATCTGATGAAGAGAATGTATCACTCTTTTGTTTCCGAACATCGCTTGTCAAGATCTTCAGTCTGAATTCCGAGAGTTGGTTGTATAATTCCCCTTTTCTTGTGAAGAGTAATGCTTCGGGTGTGCGATGGACTGATCACCATCCGACTACTCTTATCATTCGCTTTGTACATTGAATCGATGGATCAATGCGATTTTATTCCTTCCATGGAAGTTAGAGGTGGCCTTTTCTTTTGATATCTTTACCTTCGACCTTGTTTCTCCGGAGTGTTCTGTCGACGAACATGAGCAACGACCCCTTGTTGGTGGTGTCGTCGATTTCAGGATGGAGGAAGAATCTTTGTTAGTGGTGTCGCGAGTATCTACACGAAGCGAGAAGATTTAGTTTGTCGGCCTTCTTCCCCGTACCATGAGGCGGATCTCGAGGGCGAGATCCATTGTTAGTGTTGTCGAATTGTAGCACCTCGATAAAACCACTACTAGAAAATCGCTTGTTGTTTTTCTTTTTTGTGCATCATCATGACTGCATGCTCATGTCATCATGCCACATTGCATTTGAGCACCTTCATGTCTGCATGCATATGTTTGTCTAAAACTATTTTCTAAAAGCCTATCTATGTTCTCTAAATATCCCTCGTCTTTATTCAAAACAAATATATAAATAAAACTATTTTTTCTAGGGGAGGCAGCCCGCCAGACCCAAAAGCCCGGCTGGCTACCTACTACTCCAAACCCTAACCCTAGTCGTACCCCAACACACCCCACCCAACTCCACGACAGTCGCCGCCACCAGCGACCGCGCGCGCGTCACGCACGCTCCTTGGCCCCACCACGCGTCAAGACTGCGTCCGCCCCATGTTGTGACCCCACCACCTCACCAACCATGCAGACCCACCCGCGTACACCCCACCCCTGACCCTCAATCCCTGCTATCTCTCTCTCCTAGACCGTCGTGACCCCATCCCCTCCTAGCCTCGCTCGTGTTTCCCGTATCTCCCCTCGTTGCTAGCAAGCCGCCGCAGCGAGGCAGCTCCGCCCTCCTCGTCCCCGACCCGAGGCCGCCTGAGCCACCCGTCGCCCGTCAAGCGCCAGCCCTCCCTACTTGCAGGCGCGGCTCCTGCAGCAGCCCGGCAATCTCTCCTTCGACCACCCTCTCCGCCGCCTGCGCGCGACGTCTGCGCCTGACCGCCCTGTTGTCGCCCGCTCTGGCCGTCCCTCGCATTCGGCCCCCTCTGCTGCGGTCCCTCCTCTCTTGGGCCCCAAGGAGCACCGCCACCAACCGCCTTCGTCTTCCTCCGCGAGCACCGGCATCGTGCTCGTCTCCCTTGTCTGGCCATGCGTCCTCGTCGCCCCGCGTGGCCCCGTCCTCGACCTCGCCGTCCCAAGCAGAGCCCGGCCTTGCCACTCCGGGTCGGCCTCGTCGCACCACCGCCTTTCCGTCATGGCATGTCGCCTGCCTCTACTTCCCCGGGCAGCAGCGCCACCACCTTCCACGTGCCTCCAAGTCTGCCCCGTGATGCCGCCGCGGGCTCGCCCCTTCTCTTCCACGCGCCTCCGTCCTCTGGCCGCCTCGCCATCAACCGCCACTGCAAGCGCGCGTCCGCCCAGCAGTTAACGCTCGGGTGCCTGCCAGCTGCTCGACCACGTGTTCCTGAGAGCGTGAGGCCCCTTTGGATGTCGCCACACCTCTTCCGGTTCCAACAAGGAGATGCTCGGTGAAGTATGGTGTAGGGATGCAAAGTTATGTCACTGATAAGGTCATGGTGTGGCTACTACTAAGACTACATCGTCTACTTCTGCCCCGAAGATCATCGACATGAAACCAAGACCTTCGTACATGGATGCTCATCGGTGAGACCGGCTCGATGCTGATGGTTTAGAAGGATGTACATGGTGCCACTCAAGACCTCCATCATGGATCCGACGGACGAGACCGATCCCGATGAACCCCGTGGAACCCCAAGGCCTTCGATGTGGAACCGCCATGTTCTCCTCACGGATCTCGAAGCCTGACCCCGGAGTCCGAAGACTGATCTCGTCGAACCCCTTTGAGCCCCAAGATCTTCGGACCATGATGTGATCCCCCTTTTCCGAGCCCCCTATTTTATAATGACATATAATTGTTGCATATTAATTGAACATGTTTGCATACATATTGTGGTTGTTTGGGGGTATTAGATGATTCACCTAAATTAAATATGGAGCGCATATGTGGGCTATTCTAGTCTTATTTTGCCTCTATTTAAATTTGTGTAGCGAACTAATGCCATGTTTTGCCATGTTAATACAACATTTAAATTGCGGGGTACCTAAATAACTTGAACCTTCTATTAATCGTCGGGACCCCGGTTCCGCTTAATATTGCCTAATTGCACCGCATCTTTGCCATGCCATACATCATACATGCATCATGCCCGATCTTCTGCAGTAGTATTAAATAGTGTATCCGATGTTTCTTCTAGTGTTTCGCTTTTTCGCAGATTAGGTCGTTGAGTGGATGCGAGTATCGACAAGTTCTTCGGATATGTATCTTTGTTTATGTTTCCCAGGCGAGTAATCTCCCCCTTTCTACCTATTTTGCATTTATAGTCTTTATTTCCTCCTATTGATCTATTGCTATCTGTGTGGCGATGCTTTAGTTTCCGTGCACCATTTATACTCCTTGCAGCCTCTATATTGCCATGGACACATCCTATTACCTGTTTTTTGGTAGATAGATGGCCTTGCGAGTCGTAGTCGCTTTCTCAAGTGCGATCCCGTGTCGTGAAGTACCACACAGTTGTTGGAATGTTGTCATATGCTTTACGGTGGAGAGGATCATGACTTTAAATACAACTATTAAATTATTGAGATAACTAATGAAAGAGGCACCGGTGGGCAATATATGTTATTTGGTTTTTCATGTCCACTTGTGTCCCGTAGGCCCCGAGTACTTGATACTTGTTCCTTGATTATTCGCACTATCCACATACGGGAGACTCTATGAATCCCCCTTTGCCTGAGCTTGATTCACACTTTATTTCTTGGGGCCACAAGTAGTTTGGGGCTTTATTACTATCCTGTACTTATGCCATGCCATACTGCTTTATTTACGATTGTGCGTGGAGCACCTGTACTGTTTTGGAACATGGAATGTTTTCGTGGGATCGACAAGCCCAGTCACACTTTCGGGTTCCCAGTCGTTTACAGCCATTGTCACAAACCCTGGGTCCGTCTCGAGCCGCCAACTTCGCTATGGTAGCTTAGTGGGGTGGCCCCCTGAAATGATTTATGAATCCTATGATTGCTTTGTCGTGAAAGCCTCGTTGGGTTTTGATTTGGTTTTTCCGAGGTTGATCGTGTGTGTGTTGCTATTTGTGCACCCATGCAGGGTAAATCTTTCTGAAAGCCGTGTCCGCGGTTATGGATGACTTGGAGCACAGTATCTTGATCATAGACAAGCATAACTAAAGTAGTGCTATAAATTTGACTTAATATGTGACTAGTAATCAGCTTCACTACAATGGAATGGATAATAAAAGTGCCAACAACTGGTGGAACTGGGGTGTATTGTGTCATGTTATACCTGCCTAATAAGTATCGCAACTCCAATGGAATGAAATAAAAGTACCAACATCTGCTGGGTTTGGGATGTCACATGCTAATTGTATCTGACTAGTAAGTACTACAACTACAACTGAATGGTTAACTAAAACTGCCCACTACTTATGCTATCAGGATGATTCATGCTATCTATATCTGACTAGTAAGTGCTTCAACTATAATGGAATGAGTAAAACTGCCAACCGTGTGAGTTCCTCGGTTTGACTTCCTCGTTTGGTCTCGAGGGGGAAATGCCAGGATGGGTATGTGTGGTGTTAGTATCAGGTTGGATCCGAATTGGTCTTTCTTATCCCTCTTTGATAGCCGCCAGTTTTACTGAGTCTCTATAGGTTGTTTAGTGCTGCTGCGCTGCCGCTTCAGTCCACCATACCTATGTAGGCGAGGACCGCTGAATTCTAGACTCGTCGTGTACTGGCCTCAGTATTGACGCTCCTCTTTTTCCTTTGCCCTCTGTCGGCACCCTTTTTGTTTTAGCAGGTTTGAGATCGACGTCGTTAGCAGGGTTACCCTTCCGGCTTGGCCTGGGCAGGGTTATGGATGCCATTGCTTATTCTTCAGGGCTCTTAGCCCAATTTGCTTCTTATCCGTACTCGGATGTTGTATCGTTTTCAAGGTGATTTGGATCTTTGCACTGTATATCTGTATTCTTGACTCATGGAGTCATTGTTTTATATATATATATATATGTTTCTGTGGGTTCCATCGTGGACTATTGTGTAATGTTATTACTTCGTTTTCCACCCGCACGAAAGTGCCTGGTGGGCGTCCTTGAATCATTTCTATGCGGGTTTGGCGGGAAGCGCTGAAACTTGCGTAGGGCCGATTCGAGGGTGTTACAAACCATAACGAGTATCTATGAAGCATTCTTCTTATAAAAAATGAGAGTCCGATATTGAGAAAAAGAGAAAAAGAAAAAAAGAGATATTATGAAAAGAGGAAAGAGAGAAAAAAGCACCATATTCCCATGGTAAATAAGAAGATTGCTGAGATACTTGTTGTCTGCTTGCCTCGTCATTTTGATATGGGGATTCTTCCGTATCATCAGGCAAGGGGTACCCCGTTGGTGGTTCTCTATGATACACATGTGCTTACAATGACAAGAACTTACCGGTGACTAAGCTTGAGTAGCATGAGGAGCGGCCCTCGTATTCAAGGGACATGAGATTCTCAATTTAGAACTTGTCAATGCATATCCTCATATTTGATCACTTTAACCTTAATCACCTAAAGATGCCTATGATAGGGGCAATGAGAGCGGAAAGCTAGTAAGTACCATAATTTTTGGAAGCTCTTTATGAAACTTGAAATCCTTGCTTCCCTCTGCGAAGGGCCTTTCTTTTACTTTTTAGTTGAGTCAGTAAACCTATTCCCTTCTATCTCAGCAAGTATTTTGAGTTGTTGTGTTTCATTCATTCATATGATGATTTATTCAATCATGTTTCTTATGTTCCTTGTTTTGCACATTGCTCTTATCTTGGTGATTACTACTTTGAAAGCTTTCATTGAAAATCAGTTATTTGTGAACTCCAGCAAATTATCAACTATTCTTCGACCAAGAGCTAAGTTTGCCATTACCAATTATGATTTACTTCATGTATCTTTATTGTGTTTCCTTTACTTATTACAAGTTAAGTTATATAATAGTGAGTTGTCTTCTATTATGATCTATGTATTGATGAATGTGATGCTTCTTGTCCGTATTCTTTTTATCAAATCTTCACTCCATAAACCTGAGGTCATGTTTATTGAGCTCAGTTTCGCTTGGGGACAAGCAAAGTCTAAGCTTGGGGGAGTTGATACGTCCATTTTGCATCACTATTCTATATCATAATTTACTGTTATTCATTGAGATATTCCATATTAAGAGATGATACTTATGTTATTTCATCTGTTTTTGCATGGTTGATGACTTTTGGAGCATGGACCGCTGCAGTCAGGATTCTGATGGAAAAGGTGTTGTTTGGAGGAAAAATTCGCGAAGATCAGAAAATCCAGGAAAATATACGAGAAATCCTATTTTTCTAGAAGACGAAGGAAGCCAGAAGGAGGAGTGGAGATGGGCCACAGGGGGCCCACACCACCCCTGGCGCGGGCCACCCTAGGCCACGCCACCAGGTGGTGTGGCCGCCTTGGCCCACCTCTGGCTCTCCCCTCTGGCGTATATATTCCTCTCGAAACACTAAGACTCGGGGAGCAACCACAGAAAGATTCCGTCGCCTCTACGGGGCGGAAAACACCGAGAGAGAAAGATCTCTCCGTCAGACAGATTTCAGCCGGGGGAATTCCTTCCCGGAGAGGGGAGATCATCGCCATCAACACCACCATCAAGCTGGACTTCATCGGGATCATCATCATCATCACCATCAGCACCCTCATCACCATCTCCATATTGCTGTAACAATTGGGTTGAATCTTGCATAGTTCTTAGGGGAAACTTTCCCGGTGTTGATTACTCTTTGTAGTTGATGCTATTGAGTGGAACCATTGAATTATTGTTTATGTTCAGATTGTTATACATCATGATCCATATGATGTCTTGTGAGTAGTTCGTTTTGTTCTTGAGGACATGGGAGAAGTCATGTTGTTAGTAGTGGAATTGTGTTGAGAAAGATTCAATAGTTTGATATTTAAGTTGTGGTGTACTTCTTCTAGTGGTGTCATGTGAATGTCGACTACATGACACTTCACCTATATGGGCCTAGGGGAATGCATTGTGTATTTGGCTACTAATCGTAGGGGTTGCCGGAGTGACATAAACCTGAACTCCCGTTAGGAAACCATTGCACAAGGGACATCAGGGTCTTAGAGTTTAAAGATGTGGTTAGGTTTCTACCTTAATTACTTTCTTGTACTTACGGATGTTTGCAAGGGGTATAATCACAAGTATGTATTAGTCCTAGGAAGGTCAGTACATTAGCACAGGTTCACCCACACAACACTTAGCAAGCTAAAGAAGATTAATCAACTATATGAAGCGAAAGCACTGGATCTTCCCATGTGTCCTCGAGAACGTTTGGTCATCTTAAGTAATACAACCGGCTTGTCCTTTGCTGCATAAAGGATTGGGCCACTTGCTGCATTTATTCCTACTGTCTTTTATTTACTCATACTTTATTTACCTGCATTATCAAAACACCTAAAAATCCGTTTACTAAGTATTTGCAGAGAATTCCTGATCCATACCACTAGCCAGCACCTTCTGCTCCTCGTTGGGTTCGACACTCTTACTTATCGAAAATACTGCGATACACCCTCTATACTTGTGGGTCATCAGTGGCGAAGGCCACGGCATCTGGGGCTACCACCAGCAAGTCCATGGCATTGGAGACTGCCACGGATGCGATGAAGCCCCCCAAGCCAAAGTCAAAGTCGAAGAAGCAAAATGCTCCTTAGTCTGCGTGTGTAATAGCTGTAGTGTTTAGCCTTTTGTTGGAACAATGCTTTTGTGGGAGTGTCCCTATCAAGACTTTGTTGTGCTTGAATGCATTTTATGCCTTTATCAATGTATTCTTGGCCCCTCATTTGCTCTTGCTTGATTTGTGATAGGGTACATCGAGTGGTCCTCATGACTCTCCTCCCACCGATGAAACGACGGTGCAGCCGCGCTCAAAGGTGGAGGAGTTGTCGTTGCTTTCATGACTGCACGATCGCATTAAGCAATTGGAGCGTGAGTTTCCCATCCTCCACGGTAGTGTAGATGTATGGGAGTCGAAGGCGGAAAAGGCTACTGCCCGGGAGAAGTATCTCTTGGAGGAAGTGGCGCAGCTGAATGAGTAGTTCAAATGTTAGCTTTCTGCCCTCTCATATTTTCTTTTAGTCAGTCGCGGTGATGCCTTGTCTTCACACTTTGCCATTTTGCTTGGTGTAGTTGTTAGTGCTCGTCATCCGTAGGATGAGAAGGACCGTGTTGCTATTCGATTGAATGACCTAGCCTAGGAGCAATTGCAGGCGAGTGGGTACTTTTGGGTGGACCACGATCATGCGATCGCGCTTGCGACCCTGCAGGATTGTGCTTCTCGAGTACTTCATTTTTTGAAGAAGGCGTAGTCGTGCCTTAGGCATATTTGTCAAATGATGTTTCCACTGGACACCGTCCCTTCAAGCCTATTGACTCTTCTGGCGAAGTTCCAAGATTTGAGTGCGGTTCGCGAGTGCGTGCGGCAGCAGTTAGTAGCTGGTGCTAAGGCTGCATTATCATTGGTGCGACTGTGTTGGGGGGGATAACCCCGGGTAGGGTCACTCCGGGGTATAAGGGCCGAGTTAGCCGAGGTTCGGCAAGGTCAAAGCGGATGCTGGCCGAGTCACCTCAAGGCAGGCCGGATCACGGAGTAACCCGGACCAGGGGGGTCGCCTAACATTGTCTCGTCCGACTTAAGGAGTAAGACAGGAATGCTTGTCTAGCTTATATGCAGGAACAGGGTGTGGCCGGATCAACTGTGATCCGGATCCCCGCTTGGCTTCTAGGAGAAGGAAAGAATCTCTCTGGTCAAAAAAGAAGGTCCGGTGCGTACTGGATGAGTGAATAAAGCAAGGGCAGGACCACCGGATCGTGGCCGACAAGGGTGACGACGCTCACGTCGGCTGACGCGGGCGCCGCAGAGGCTACGTCACTAAAGCAAGTGTGACGCGGGGGAAAAGCACCCCTGTCGGGTTACTACTTTGGGAGGGGGCATATTCTTAGGAATATGCCTCCACGTATTCCCTAGGCCAGGACCGAACCACCTCTATATAAGGGGGGGTTAGGGTTCTGGTAGAGGGGTTGGGTTTTTTCTGATAGAGGGTTGGCAGAATTCTAGTTGGTTGAGCACTAGTGGATCTAGGGTTCTTGGGCTAGATAGAAGGCAAGAGTAAGAGAGTTTCTTCTTCCTCCTCTTGTCAAAACAGCTCGAGGAGCACTTGTAATCTTGGAGATTGAACATCAATACAAAAGCTTCTATGTAGAGAATCACTCTACTATCCCTCCCTGGATTCCCCTAGCGCATATTAGTCCCCACCTTTAGCCTATCCATGGCATCTGCCGTGACACCACCACGACAGTTGGCGCCCACCGTGGGGCTAGCGGCGCTAGCAGGGGTGAAGATCCGGACGGGAAACCTCATCGGCACTGGCGAACGCACCGTCTCCGGGCTCGTTCAGCGCTTTGGAGCGCTGGACTACGTCAGCGACAACGCTGGCTACTTCGGCACGCGCCCCCTTCCGTGCAACGGCATCTTCGTCAAGCTCGGTGCACACAAGGTCTACGTTGTTGTGGACGTGTCTTGCGTTCATCCGTGTCGCGTCGTCGATGCAGGAGAACCACCCCTCACTGTGGCTCGCGAGGCGCGTATCGCTCGCTCCCCGGACCATGCAGAGGTGATGATGACTGTGCCAGGCGCGGGCATGAGCAAGGATCCAGCGCCAGACCCGGAGGTAACGCCTAAGGCACCGAGGAAAGCTAGGGGTCCTCCGCTAGAGAGGCCTGAGAACATGCTGAGGGAAGCTATGGATAGCTTGGCAAACCCGATGGCAGCAGTGGTAGATCCAGCTCAGGCACAGGCCGAGCTAGAGGAGACCCGGCAAAAGATACTGGAGGGCGCAAAGAAAATAGCAGCGGCTCAACAGTCGTTGAACATGACGCTGCGTGAGTACGCGAAGGTAAACAAGGTTGATGTAGTAAGGGTAAAAGGGAAAAATCTCATGAGTGAGATGAACAGAGAAGGTGATGATGGACCAGAAGGGTCGGAAAACTATATGTCCGTGGGGTTGCCGAAGTATAGTACCCCGGCTAAGAACCTCAGAGCAGCAGATGCCGCGGCGTCCGAGCTAGAGGGTCTGACCGGTGAAGCCCGTCAAAGGCAGCAAGACCGGGTCAACGAGCTGATTCGGATCGCGAACAGGCAGAACGAAGAACTGCTAAGAGGTAACCCGGAGAGAGTTGGAGCTTCAAAGATCGTCCATTCGGCGATGGGTAACCCGGAGAAATCCGCTGGAGCCGCATCGTCGCCTCATGGTGGCCCAAGGAGAGAAGAAGTAGTAACCTCGGCCAAACGGAACAAGCAGATCGTTCCGTACGACCCAACGCGTGCGGGAAAAGAAAAAGAGATGCAGAAAAACGACGATCGACGAAGTGTGAGCCGAGGTGAAGCGGGCCGAGGTAATCACGACCAAGGCAATGCCGGTCAAGGGAATGCTTCCAACGGCAATGCCGGACAGCGAAACTCGGCAGGAGCAGGTCAACCGCAGCAGCGGAATATACCAAGGCAAGAGCAAAGTGCTGGTCGTGGTATGCAACAGAGAGGAGCACAACGAGAGCAAGACCGATACAATGACGGAGACTCGGAGATGATGAATGCGGGATATGCAAGACCGGACTATCATGTGATAGGGTCGAGATTGGGAAGCAGGGATTTGATGCCGGATGACGCCAGGTTAAAGCTGGATCACCTGTATAGGTCGGAACAGATCGAATGTCAAGGTCCTCTAGGTCCAGCGTGCTTTGGACCCTGGATCATGAAGGAACCGCCAGTACCCAATTTCCAATTACCCAGGGGCACGAAGACGTATGACGGCAGTACAAAGCCGGAGGATTGGCTGATAAACTACGCAACAGCTGTGAAAATTGCAACTGGTAACTTGAGATGGGTTGTACGATACGTACCCCAAATGTTGGAAGGTTCGGCTAGGGTATGGCTGAATAATTTGCCACCCGGAAGCATCAATTGCTGGATAGATTTTGAAGAAATGTTTATCAGCAACTTCTCAAGTACATATCAGAGACCGAATAGACCGCAGACCCTGGCGATGTGCAAGCAGAGATCTAACGAAACGGATCGTGAATTCTTGACCCGGTGGTGTACCGTGAGAAACTCGTGTGAGGGAGTCATAGAGTCACAGGCTATAGCATGGTTCACACAAGGGTGCAGATATGGCAGCGAGTTGTGGATGAAATTGCAAAGGAAAATGCCAGTCACGTTGGCAGAGATGATCCGGATCGTAGATTCTTATGCTTTGGGTGATCTGACTCAACCTAGGATCGCGTCGAACGAGTCAAATGAAGAGTACTATCCGAGGGACGGAGCCGGGTCATCCTGGAGGAACGATTACAGGGGAAAAAGGAGAGACGATAGACCGGATCATCGGTATAGTTCGCAACAAGTTGCAACTGTGAATCAAGATCAACCCGGAGCAGGGAGCAACCAACGCCAGAAAACGGGAGGGCAATGGACTCCTCGAAACGATGGCAAGAAAACGTGGACTCCGGAGCAGAAGAAGCAATGGCAAGAAAAGAAAGATCGTCCGAGGTATACCTATGAGTCAATGTTGGACCAGCCGTGTAAATTTCACACGCCAAATCCGAACAGTCCGGCGGGTCACACAACGAGGCAATGTGAGTGGATGCGTAAGATAGAACAAGGTGGTTCGGGGAATGCTCAGGCACCCCGGAATGGGCAACCTCGGCAGGAGTTACCCCGGCAGCAACTGCTCTCCGGAGCAAACACGCAACAACTGATGTTGCCTCCCCCTCCGCCGAGGTATGACAACAGTGAGAGAAGGGATGCAGTGCATCAGGTGGAAAACCAGCAACAACCGGATCAGAGGTACTCCGGAAACGAGGGAAGGAATGAGTACAGGGAACATCACCAGAGCTATTGTGTGTTCACAACAGAGGAAACAGATAGGAAGAGCTTGTAGCACCGACATATGGAGGTTAACGTGGTTATGCTTGCAGTGACAAGGTACATGTCTTGGTCGGACCAGGAAATTACCTGGAGCGTCAAATATCATCCCAAGCTTATGCCAAGTCTGGGCTCGTATGCACTAGTGTTAGATCCGACGTTCATTGGACCAAACATTAATGTGAGGTCCTCCAAGGTACTAATCGACAATGGCAGTAGCATTAACATCATGTATGCGGATACGATGCGCAAGTTGGGCATCTCGGAGAACATGCTCCAGGCTACAAGAACAACTTTCCATGGTATCGTACCAGGCATATCCTGTGAGCCCATAGGCAAAGTCCGGGTCGACGTGCTATTC
Organism: Avena insularis; assembly: GCA_023614405.1. Taxonomy (NCBI): domain Eukaryota; kingdom Viridiplantae; phylum Streptophyta; class Magnoliopsida; order Poales; family Poaceae; genus Avena; species Avena insularis. The sequence continues at coordinate 477,446,427 of CM042686.1, read as the reverse complement.
GGTACGAGGGATAACTGCCGAACTGAGAATCTGGAGTTTGAGGTGGTGAACTTGGAGAGCACGTATCATGCATTACTCGGGAGACCAGCACTGAGCAAATTCATGGCAAGTTGCCACGTTAGTTATCTGAAGATGAAGTTGCCCGGGCCAAATGGAGAAATTACTATCGCTGGGGATTTCCGACATTCTATTGAGTGCGCCTCAGCCGGGTCTAACCTAGCCGAGTCACTCGTAATTGCCCAAGAGAAAAGAAAAATCCAAGAGGTGGCGGCATTAGCTTAGTCCACAAGAGCAAGATATGCGGCGTTAAACCCGCATGGAAGCGTTTCGTTTGCCGCGAAGGACACCAAGAATATTCCAGGATAACATGTTTCCGAGCGCATCGTAACAATTGGTGTCGGGTTAACTGACAAATAGGAAAGCGAGCTCGTCAACTTCCTCCGTGAGAATCGGGATATTTTTGCTTGGTCCACACAGGACTTGCAAGGTGTTCCGAGGGAGTTGGCCGAGCACTCTTTGAACGTAAGATCCGGAGCAAGGCCGGTGAAGCAACCTCTCCGATGCTTCGCCGAGGATAGGAGAAAGGTCATTGGTGACGAGATAGCTCGGTTGCTAGCAGCAGGATTTATCATGGAAGTGTTGTATCCGGATTGTCTCTCTAATCCGGTGCTGGTAGAAAAGAAGAAGGATGATCCGAACATGGCAGTGGTTTGGCGTATGTGTATCGATTACACGAACCTAAACAAGGTGTGTCCAAAAGATCCATTCCCACTGCCGAGGATAGATCAGGTCATCGACTCTACCGCGGGATGTGAACTATAATCATTCATTGACGCCTATTCTGGTTTCCACCAGATACCTCTGAACCCGGATGATCAAATAAAAACTGCCTTTATTACCCCGTACGGGGCTTATTGCTATCGCACTATGCCGTTTGGTTTACGAAATGCAGGAGCAACGTACCAAAGATGTATAAAATGTTTGCACGATCAAATAGGACAAAATGTATAAGTCTACGTGGATGATGTGGTTATTAAGACCAAGGAAAGCGCAACGCTCCTTGACGACATAAGGCAAACATTCGCGAACTTGAGGAGATTCCGGATGAAGCTTAACCCGGAGAAATGTAACTTCGGTGTCCCGGCTGGGAAATTACTTGGATTTCTCGTCTCCAGCCGAGGTATCGAGGTTAATCCAACTAAGATCCGAGCCATCGAACGAATGGAGCTGCCGAAGTGTCTCAATGACGTCCAGAAGTTCACTGGATGCCTGGCGTCGTTGAGTCGGTTTGTATGTCGGTTAGGGGAAAAGGCACTGCCTCTCTACCAACTCATGAAAAAGTCAGATAAATTCGTTTGGACGCCGCAGGCCGATGAAGCTTTTGCCCACTTGAAAAGATGTTGGCCATTGCACGGTGTTAGCTTCTCCACGCCAAAGGAGCCAATGTTGTTTCTATAGCCGCAACCAACCGAGTTGTAAGTGCAGTGATTGTAGTGGAGCGAGATGAAAAGGGTAAGTCGGTGCAGAGGCCAGTGTATTACTTGAGCGAGGTATTGTCTGCCTCAAAATAGAACTACCCGCATTTTCAAAAGGTGGCATACGGAGTTTATATGGCGGCAAAGAAGTTAAAGCACTACTTTGAGGAGCATCCCATCAAAGTGATATGCGAAGCCCCCATATCCGAGATAATGGGTAACAAAGATGCGAATGGCAGAATTGCGAAATGGGCAATTGAGCTAGCACCTTACGCACCCCAGTATGATAGGAGAGAAGCGATCAAGTCCCAGGCCGTGGCGGACTTTTTCGTGGATTGGGCCGAGGTACAATACGAACCGCCGCCACCAGATCCGAACTACTGGAGGATGCACTTTGACGGATCGAAAACCAAAACCGGGTTAGGTTCCGGGGTTGTGCTTACCTCACCAAAGAAGGATCAGCTCAAGTACGTATTGCAGATCCATTTCGCGGCATCAAACAATGTCGCTGAGTACGAGGCTCTTGTGCATGGTCTCAAAGTGGCAAAGGAGATTGGCATACGTCGGATAATATGCTTTGGCGAATCGGATCTAGTAATACTGTAAGTGTCCGGAGTGTGGGATGCCCTGGATCCAAACATGGCACTATACAGATTTCATGTGCAGAAGATCTCGGGTTACTTTGAGGGATGTGAATTTCACCATGTACCTCGCGTGGAAAACGAAGCTGTCGACATGCTGTCAAAGCTCGGATCGACCCGACAGGCAATTCCACCGGGCGTAGCATTGGAGCACCTCAAAAAACCATCTATCAGGCCATCCCCAGGAACCGATCCGATCTATGTCCCGGAAAACGCGGAATCCGGAGCTGAGCCCATGGACATTGACATGGGAGGTAGCACGCCGAACCCGGGGACTACCTCGGCAAACCCGGGGACTACCTCGCTAGACCCGGGGACTGTTCAGCGTGATCCGGCTAAAGTTATGCCGGTGGATCGGATGGAAATTGATGAGGAGATGTTCCCTGCGCGAGCGATACCAGCTTGGGCACTACCTATATACCAGTTCTTGAAAGATGGAATGTTACCCACTGAGGAAGTGCTAGCCAGGCAAACTCAGAGGAGAGCCAAAGCTTACACAATCATCAATTTTGAGTTGTACAAACAGAGTGTAACCAATGTCCTCCAGCGGTGTGTTGACCCAGAAGAAGGACTTAACATCCTCCGAGATATACACCAAGGAGAATGCGGGCATCATGCCTCATCCCGGGCCTTAGTGGCAAAGGCATTCTAGCATGGATTCTACTGGCCAAGTGCCTTGGAGCAAGCAGAAGATCTGGTGAGAAAATGCAATGGTTATCAAAGATACGCCACCAAGACACATATGCCTATGTTGGAACTCAAAACCATACCAATTACATGGCCATTCGCTGTGTGGTGCTTGGATATGGTTGGCCCGTTCAAACCAGCAAGAGGAAACATGACACACATTCTGGTCATGGTGGACAAGTTTACAAAATGGATCGAAGTGAAGCCTATAAGAAAATGTGATGGAGCTACGGCCGTGACGTTTCTCAAAGACATCATCTTGAAGTATGGTTATCCACACAGCATTATAACTGACAATGGAACGAATTTTGCGGAAGGAGAATTTGCGCGCTTTTGCCGAGACAAGAAAATCCGACTCGACGTAGCCTCGGTAGCCCACCCCCCATCGAACGGACAAGTGGAAAGATCCAACGGATTAGTATTATCCGGGATAAAACCCCGGCTCATTGAGCCGCTGCAAAGATCAGCGGGGTGCTGGATAGAAGAACTACCAGCGGTATTGTGGAGTTTAAGAACAACTCTGAATCGATCAATGGGCTACACGCCGTTCTTTCTGGTATATGGGGCAGAAGCTGTATTACCAGCCGACATAGAGCATGATTCTCCTAGGGTCACCCAATACACAGAAGCCGAAGTGCAAGAAGCCCGGCAAAATGATGTTGATCTGCTGGAAGAAGCGAGAGAACTGCAATCGCCCAGATCCGCCATATATCAGCAAAACCTCTGACGCTATCATAGCCGGAAAGTGTGCCCCCGAGTCTTCCGGGAAGGCGATCTGGTGCTCCGGTTGGTACAGCGTACCACTGGCATGCATAAATTATCCCCCCCATGGGAAGGGCCATTCATTGTGAGCAAAGAATTGCACAACGACTCTTATTATCTCATAGATGCAAAGCCACAGGAAAAGAACAAGGCGGACAGGTCCGGAGAGGAATCAAAGCGACCATGGAATGTAGCACTACTTCGTCCCTTCTACACTTAGCTAAAAGTGTATGTATCCGAGTCATCTCATATGTCGGTATGTATGTCGGCAATGAGCTTATCAATGAAATAGCGGAGCCTCGGCGATAATCGGGACTGCCTTAATAAACAGTTATTGTTACTTTTTATGCGCTAGCTGGAATGACTCGTTTCGCTTAACCCAGATTAGTAATGTGTGAGCACCAGAAACCCAACCCTTCGACTTGCTGCTGTCCAACAAGAATTGGCTTCATGGCAAGCAAGGGGACGAGTTTGGAATTGCGTAGCACATGAAAAACCACTAAGGAAACGATCTTATTCCAGCTAACGTTTGCTTTTTCGGACTAACGCCGTATTTACTTTCAAGTTATTATGTTGAATTATTTTGAGCCAAGCCTCAAAGTTTCTCAGTATTGTTAAAACGATTCTTGAGGCTCGGATTCGTAAGTCGTAAAACCGAATCAAGGTAGACACGGATCGAGCCGGAGAATTGGACGAACAAGAAAATGAAACTCGGGGACTACGCCCAAGTTAATCCGGCATACAAGCATAGTAGCAAAATATCATGTATTTAGCATACAATGGCACCCGTCATACCGGGGATCTGATAAATTTTCAAGTTTTTTCCACTAAGGAGCGGCAGGAGGAGGAAGTTCGGCCTCATCATCACTGTCTTCAATATCTAAAGCAGCATCTTCTCCATCCTCGCCCGACCCATCCTCCACATTCTCCATCTGCTCCTCCTCGCCGGACTCCAGAAAGCTCGGCCCCTCAACCCAGTCATGGATGGGAGAATATTCAACAAGGCTATAGGCGCAAGCCTGGCGCCGAGCTACCCACTCCGGATCATCGGTCCATTTGGATCCGGCGCCGGTGCAGGAGGAGGCTCAGTCAATCTTCTCGTACCATGTAAGGATATGATGGAGGAGGGTATCTACCGCGGCACGCCCGGCAGATTCTCTCCAGAGATCAAGCTGTGTCTCGATTTCCAATAGCTTCTCAGCAAGGAGTGTGATCCTTTTCGGAGCGCTCTCGCTTGGCCAGAAAGTGTTGAAGATCCGGACCGCAACGTCGAGGAGATCTTTCCCATAGTTCTTGATGGTTTCCACCCGAGCTGACACGCTAACCAACAGGTCCTCCATGTCTAAGGGGATGCTCTCACCATCAGGAGCGACGGGAGTACCCCGCTCTCGGCGGAATTTGGCAACGGCAGCACTGGCAATTGGAGTACCCTCCGGAAAGTTATCTGAAAATAAGGAAAGGGAAGATGCTGAAGCAAAGGCATATGAGCTAACCCGGAAAACTATGTCGGACAAGGGGAAGAAACTTACGTGAGATATGACGATGGATCCGGGTCAACTCCTTGATACAACTGTCGCGTCTCTGGCGAAGTTGTTCAAGCTCAGCGAGCGCCGACCCAAGCTGGACCTCGGATTCCTTAAGCAGGTCCTGGTCCTTGGAGATCTGAAGGGTAAAGCGCTCACGCTCTTCGGTGAAGTTCTGGCCAACTTTTTGGAGTTCGGTTTTGTGTTGGGCCTTCATCTTCTCCATCTCGGCCTTGAGTTTGGCTATTTCGTCGTCCTTGGTCCGGAGGAGGGCAAGCTCATCGTTCTTCTTCTTCAGCTCGGCTTGATGTTGTCCTGCTTGTTCGAGAAAATGCAGCATCATATCAGGCACGGGCACACTATCCTCAAGCGATGCTGAAATAGTGTGTTGACCCGGCAAAGCCGAGGAGTGAATGTTTGCCGAGCCAAGGAGAAGAAGGAATGGAAAACACAACAATGTTGGCCGAAAGAGGACATACCTCGGATTTCCTCCAAGTTCTTCCGCATAATTTTGTTTTCAGCCTCCACCCCAGCTGCAAAAAACCGAATAAGGAGGTTAGTCCGGCAGAAACAAATGAAACGGAGAGGTGTCGAGAAAGGAAATTACCCCTCTTTTCATGCTCCGCGCCAAGTGAAACATGTTTTGTGCGCAAGATCTTGTGGGTATCAAGCAGGCGCTGAAATTCGGCGCTCCGGCGATTGGTAGTTACCTAACAAAGGTACAGGAGTGTAAAGTTAGTTCGTTGCATATTTGAAGTATACAAGATCCGGGCCAAGTGGAACTTAACCCGGCTCTAGGTGTGTGCGTATTCGAAGTATACAAGATCCGGGCCAAGCGGAACTTAACCCGGCTCTAGGTGTGTGCATATTCGAAGTATACGAGATCCGGGCCAAGCGGAACTTACCCCGACTCTAGGTGTGTGCATATTCGAAGTATACGAGATCCGGGCCAAGCGGAACTTAACTCGGCTCTAGGTGTGTGCATATTTGAAGTTTACATGCAGCTACGTTGATCTTCTAATGAGCATCCGGCCGAGTAACAAGTTACTCCGCCAGAGGCTCGGGGACTAATGGTTATTATCTACAGCATGTAAAGAAGAAACGACGTACCTCCATCATTCGCCCAGCGAGGTTAATGGCCTTGGCGGCAGTATTCATCTGAGCGGAAAATTCAGCGGGGCCGAACTTTTCCGGGAGATCGTCATTGTAGACGAACTCCGCCTTGTTCCAGTTCATGACGAACTCGATAAGGCTCGGAGGATACCGTTCGCCAGTGGGCATGTGGGGTGCCACCAAGCCCTTTGCGTGAGCTTACTTCCTCTCAATCAGGGCAAGAGCTAGGCTGGTGTGAAGAACCATCTGCTGCGAATCGGCTGGCTCGGCAGGAGGATCCGTCGCTGCTGGTGACTTCTTTGGAAGCATTGACGACAAGGTTCGCTGCCCGGCCTCGACGGAGGTAGACTTGCCTTTGGCTTGCTGGGAGGATGTGACCATAGTGGATTTGCCCTTGGAAGCCGCTGGAGTGGTTCCTCGCCGATCTTGGGATGACTCGGACGAGGCGATTTAACTTGGCACGGAGCTTTGGTGGCGTGGACTGGAGCTGTTGGTTTCTTCGGAGCCGGGACAGGCGCTGGTTCGGTCGCTGGTGCTGGAGCTGCTGCTGGTGCTGGAGTTGCGGTAGAGTTGGTGGTTGCTGGTTGCGGCAATGCCGAAGTGACAGACGCCGTTGCCTCGGCCGATCCAACCCCTCCCGATCCGAGGTCGCGTTCCTCTAAAGGAGGTACTGTAGAACCCGGAGCGGCCGCAGAGCCCTCCGGAATAGGGCTCAGCGGGCGTGACTCGTCATCACGAGGAGGGGAAGGACCGGACCGAAGGGGAGAGGAGATGCTCGATCTGCTCTGAGGGACCTCCACAGGAGCCCTGCAAAAGAAAATAATGTCAGGAGTGAAATTACCCCGATGCAGGGAGAAGTGTGTTGCGCAGTGAAAAATGACTTACGCATCCGAGGTCTCGGCCTCCTTAGGTTTCTGGGCCCTCCGTGCCGGGGCTTTGCCTGCCCGTTTGGAGGCAGTCTTGTCTCCGGCCTTCTTTTGCCTTTTGGTAGGCTGAGAAGGTTCGGAACAAGAACTTGACGCGGATCCGCGCTTCTTCTTCGACGCCACCGGAACAGGCTCGCCCATGGCAAGTGGAGGATCCTCGTGGATGTGCCCACCAGGGTTAGCTGATGCCGGGAAGGCAAAAGAAAGAGGGACAGCCTCAACGGGTTCAATCATGTCGATATCCGAGTCATCCTCATCGTCGGGCCAATCTCTAAGAGAAGAGAATTTACCGCTGGGTCGTTTGGTGGAGTCGGTTGTGGGGAGGAACATCTCCTGGTCCGGCTCCTCCTCATCCGGGATTTCTCGGTCCGGGGCCCACTTAAGGGTCGGATCAATACCATCCTCGAGGGTTTGCTGGAGAAACAGCTGAGAAAAAAGCACAAGGAGCAGAGTCAAAAATATGATAAGAACCGACACGTAATTGATCCGAAATAAGTTTACCCCGCGAAGCTTACCGCGGGAGGGAGCCTGTCACGGTAGTAATGCTCGATTCCCCACGTCCATTCTACGGAAAAATCCTTATGGGTGGTGAAAAGAGCCTTGACCCGACGGAAGATCTCCGTATTGCTCAACTCGAATGAGGAGGTTCGGTTGGGATCGCGGCTGAAGCTCATATGGCACAACTTGTGACTGCGCCGCTGGAGGGGAGAGATTCGGTTGCACACGAATGTGATCATGGCATCTTCGTTGCACAATCCGAGCTTCTTCAGCTCCACGAACCTTTTGTGGACTTGGTTGGCCAGAGCTGTAGGTTTTTTGGCGACCTCCTCCCAGAAATCCGTGTCCGGGGGACCCGAAGCATAGGGCAGCAACCGGATCAAGTCTTCGGTGCCTTTGTTCCGGACGTAAAAGAAGGTCCGGGCCCATCCTTTGCAGGAGTCAAGCCCAGTGACCCAAGGAAAGATTGAAAATCTCTGGGGCGAGATCGAGGCAGCTCCGAACTAAGTGAGCTGCTTGACCTACGACTCAACGTGGATGTTGGGGACGACGTTGCGATGGAGGCCGAAGAACCGGATCCACAGCTCCTTCGTGGGCCATAGTCCGGTGTAGCCCTCGATCGAAGAGACGAAAGCGGACAGAGAGGTGATGGCGTTCACCGGGAGATGATGTGGTTGCAGGTGATAGGTCCGGATCCAGTCCCGGAAGAAATCACTCACCAGAAGACCAAATCCCCATTGGAAATGGGATAGGAAAACAACGAACTCACCCGGATTGGGTGAGGGGGCCAATTTCGAGGAGGGGAGACGAGCGGCGACACCGGCGGGAATACGCCAGGTCCGGCAGAGCCAGTCGATGTCGTCCTGGCAGACCCACGAACCGGCCCACGCGCGGTCCGCCGTGCCGGCGTCCTCCTCCATCTCCTGCTCGACGATGATGAGCTCTTCCTCCATCATCTCGAATCCGCTGTCCTCGCTGGAGCTGGCGGTGGCGGGGCTCTGCGGTCTAGATTGACGAGGACCCGTGGCTAAGCAGGGATGCAGCGGTGGCTGCGGTGCGGAGGCACGGAGAAGGTGCGGCGGTGGCGCTGCTGCAACGGACACTGGCGGTGGCGCGGTCGCGAGGAAGAAGAAGAGGAACGGGCGAAGGGGCGCAGAGATGGAAAAGTGCTAAGGAGCGCGCCCCTCCCCTATTTAACTGCCCCCAGTAACCAATAAGTGGGATCGTGCTGCGCTGGAGAGCCACACGTTGTGGCCGTGTATCACCGGCATTAGCCAATCAGAGAGAAGCCACAGCGGAGGCCATAGAGTAAATATGATCCCATGACACGACGTGCAGTTGCGGTAAACGAGGAGACAGGCGTGACGTAACCCATGCACAGTAATCACCGGCGATTCTATCGCGATTCTGAAGGCAGGCCCTTAAAATGAGGCAACGTAATGATTAACCTTTACGTGGGTTGGCGTATGAGAGAAGGAAGCAAGGCCCGGATCCGATCCTCCATGGTAACCCGGCCGACAAGTGAAAACTTGAAATGTGAAGAGGGAAAGTAAAACCATAGGATCCGAGCTACAATGGTAACCCGGCCGACAAGTGAAAACTTGGAACGTGCGAAGGGAACGTAAATCCATATAATCCGAGACAAGAAGTTAACCCGAAACTAAACATCCGAGGCTCGAATACGAATGAACCTGATGTGGCCTTAACGACCAAGGCCGCTAAGGCCGCACCAGCTTCGGGGACTAATGTTGGGGGGATAACCCCGGGTAGGGTCACTCCGGGGTATAAGGGCCGAGTTAGCCGAGGTTCAGCAAGGTCAAAGCGGATGCTGGCCGAGTCACCTCAAGGCAGGCCGGATCACGGAGTAACCCGGACCAGGGGGGTCACCTAACATTGTCTCATCCGACTTAAGGAGTAAGTCAGAAATGCTTGTCTAGCTTATATGCAGGAACAGGGTGTGGCCGGATCAACTGTGATCTAGATCCCCGCTTGGCTTCTAGGAGAAGGAAAGAATCTCTCTGGTAAAAAAAGAAGGTCCGGTGCGTACTGGATGAGCGAATAAAGCAAGGGCAGGACCACCGGATCGTGGCCGACAAGGGTGACGACGCTCACGTCGGCTGACGCGGGCGCCGCAGAGGCTACGTCGCTAAAGCAAGTGTGACGCGGGGGAAAAGCACCCCTGTCGGGTTACTACTTTGGGAGGGGGCATATTCTTAGGAATATGCCTCCACGTATGCCCTAGGCCAGGACCAAACCACCTCTATATAAGGGGGGTTAGGGTTCTGGTAGAGGGGTTGGGTTTTTTCTGATAGAGGGTTGGCAGAATTCTAGTTGGTTGAGCACTAGTGGATCTAGGGTTCTTGGGCTAGATAGAAGGCAAGAGTAAGAGAGTTTCTTCTTCCTCCTCTTGTCAAAACAGCTCAAGGAGCACTTGTAATCTTGGAGATTGAACATCAATACAAAGCTTCTGTGTAGAGAATCACTCTACTATCCCTCCCTGGATTCCCCTAGCGCATATTAGTCCCCACCTTTAGCCTATCCATGGCATCTGCCGTGACACCACCACGACAGACTGCATAGGCCAGATGTAGATGTTGCGTCTGTTGCAGCTGGGCCGCCGCCTCCGCCATAAGGTATGACCTGGAACATGGTTCCGCACTATCAACTGGTTGATCGGCCAGCAGAGGACATTGTCGATTTCTTCGAGGAGCAGACGAACGTTCTTCTTTTGCAGCAGTAGCATGTTTTGTATCCTGCACACAATTGTATAAGTGTTGTAAAGTTCGTATGAATATGTTGGATGTAATTAATACTCATTGATATGTGAAGAGCTTGCTAGCTTTTATATTTTGCCAGTGAATTGTACTCTGCGGTTCCTTTTCGTTAGCCTGACCTATGTTTATCTCAGCACCTTGCCAACTTGTCAGGTGCGTTGCAAGTGGGTTGGTGTTTATCAAGGGTTCTATTGATGTTGTGTCAGCTACTTAGGATACTGTGGTTTGTTCGTAGACGGAAGTATAAAGGGTGGCGCATCCCCCGAGTGATTAAATTGCAAGAAAATAAGGAAAACACAGAGTTTTGGGGCACTTATCTTTATTTATTCGCGGAATAGTATGAGGTATAGTGTGTGGCTAAGTATCCTGGCTGAATAGCCTTATTTGTAAATGTAAAAACGACTAGGGGTATAAGCGACGCAGTTGCGCGATGTTCCAGGGGTTGGAATATGCGACTCCTGTCTCGAAATCTTTAAGGCGATAGGCGCCACCTGGGATTACTTCTATAATCACGTACGGTCCTTCCCAAGGGGACTCGAGCTTGAGATGCCCTTGTTTCTTTAGTCGCAGGACCAGGTCTCCTTCGACGAAGGATCTTGGGCGTAACCTTCTGTTGTGGTAGTTGCGGAGGCTTTGCTGGTAGATCGTTGATCTCTCCACTGCGATTTCTCGTGCCTCATCAAGGAGGTCGACGGAGTCTTCGAGTGCAAGAGTTGACTCCTGCTCGATGTAAGCAACCACCCGTGGGGCTTTGTAGCGTACTTCTGCGGGTAGCACCGCTTCGGCACCGTGCACCATGAAGAACAGGGTGTATCTCGTGGCATTGTTTGGAGTTGTGCGCAGGCTCCAAAGTACGGATTGCAGCTTGTCTGGCCAGCATCCAGTGGCTTGCTCGAGTGGTCGGAGGAGTCGTTTCTTGATTCCACCGCAGACGAGGCCGTTGGCCTTTTCGACTTGACCGTTGGTCTGCGGGTGAGCCACCGAGGCATAGCTTATGTTGATTCCCAGGTTTTCGCAGAATTCCTGGAACTCCTTAGAGGTGAAGTTCATCCCATTATCTGTGATGATGCTATGTGGCACTCCAAAGCGGTCGACAATGGACTCGAAGAACTTGACAGCGCTGGCCCCTGATTGATTTGTCACCGGCATGGCCTCGATCCACTTGGTGAATTTGTCGACTGCAACCAAGAGGTAGACGTAACCTCCTGGTGATGATTTCGGGAGCTTGCCGACCATGTCGAGTCCCCATTGCGCGACGGGCCAAGCCAATCGTATTGGCCAAAGTCCCGTGCCAGGTGTGTGAGGTTTGTCTGCGAATCACTGGCAAGCGTTGCAGAGCTAGACGATGTCCTTGGCATCGCGCATGGCTGTGGGCCAGTAGAATCCAGCTCGTAGAGCTTTGTCGACGAGGGCGTGACTGCCAGCATGGTGCCTGCAAGTGCCTTCGTGGATGTCGAGGAGGACGGCCCTTCCGTCTCTGTTGGAGACGCACCATTGAAGTACTCCTGTGATGTTGCGCTTGTATAGTTCCCCGTTGATGACGGCGAATGCCTTGGATCGTCACGCGATGTGTCGCGCATCAGTCGGATCATCTGGCAGCCTTTTGCTGAGTAGATATGTGATGTAGGGTTGTGTCCAAGATGGCTCGATCATCATGATGCTCATTGGTCCTTCGAGTCCTATATCGAGCTCCAGGTTGTCGAGTGCCATTGGCTCGTTGGGTGGCGTAGCCCCCGAGTCTGTTGATGCATTTGCTTTCTTCTCTGGAGCCTTTGGCTTGATGGAGCGTTCATAGATGTGCTCGAGAAATACCCCAGGTGGTATGGGGGCGCAGGTGGAGCCAATATTGGCGAGGAGATCCGCCTCTTCATTGCTTTCGTGGCCCACATGTCGCAGCTCACAGCCATCAAAGTCTCCTTTGAGTGTGTCATAGAGGTCGCGATAGGCGATCATGTTGTCGCTCAGTGCGTCGCACTCGTGCATCGTTTGGTTGACCACCAGTTTGGAGTCGCCATAGATGATGAGTCTTTTGGCGCCGCAGGCTTTCGCCATCCGCATCCCATGGATTAGGGCCTCGTACTTAGCTTCATTATTGGAGGCGGTGAACTACATTCGCAGAATGTATTTCATCTTGTCTCCTTGGGGTGATGTCAGTATGACACCTGCGTCGGCTCCGTCCTTTCGCTTGGACCCGTCGAAGTGCATTGTCTAGAGTAGGACATATCTGGTTTGTCGGGGAGCTGATTCTCCATCCAGTGCACGAGAAAGTCCGGGAGAACTTGCGACTTGATCGTGTCGCACTTCTCGTATGTTATGTCTCGTGGAGACAGTTCGATTCCCCAGAGTGCGACTCGTCCGGTGGTGTCAGGATTATTGAGTATGTGCCCGAGCGGGGCGTCATTTACCACCACGATTGGGTGCTCCTGGAAGTAGTGGAGTAGTCGCCTAGCTATCATGAAGATGCCATACGCCAGCTTCTGGTAGTGCGGGTACCGCTATTTCGTTGGCGTGAGCACCTCGCTGAGGTAATATACTGGGCGCTGGACCCTGTGGACCTTGTTTTCTTCGGCTCGTTCGACCACAAGCACTGTGCTGACCACCTGGTTGGTGGTGGAGATGTAGAGCAACAGTGGCTCTTTTTCGCGTGGAGTCACCAGTACTGGCGAATGCTTCTTGCACCTCATCTGTCCACTCGAACTTGTCAACTTTGCGGAGAAGTTGGTAGAAGGGCAGTGCCTTTTCGCCTATTCGACTGATGAATCGACTGAGCGCTGTGATTCACCCAACCAGCTGTTGGACGACTTTTACGTTCTTTGGCTTCTCCATGGCCAGTATGGCCTTTATTTTCTTTGGGTTTGCTTTGATCCCTCTCGCAGAGATGAGATACCCGAGTAACTGCTCAGATGGCACGTTGAAGGTGCATTTATACGGATTGAGCTTGATCCAGTAGTGGTCGAGGTTGGCAAAGGTCTCGCGTAGATCGTCGATTAGCGAGGCTTCCTCTTTGGTTTTGATGATGATGTCGTCAACGTAGACTTGGATGTTGCGACCAAGTTGGGTTTTGAGGCAAGCCTGCATGCACCCCTGATAGGTGGCTCCTACGTTTTTTAGCCCAAAGGGCATCGTGTTGTAGCAAAACACACCAAAGGGCGTTGTAAACACCGTTTTCTCCTAATCCTCCTCTTTCATTTGAATCTGATTGTAGCCTGAGTAGGCGTCGAGGAAGCAGAGACGCTCACATCCCACGGTGGAGTCGATGATTTGGTCGATTCGCGGCAACGGGAAGTGATCCTTTGGGCAGTCCTTATTCAAGGAGGTTAAGTCCACGCACATCCGCAGGATATCCGTGTCTTCTTTAGGCACGAGCACTGTGTTAGCGAGCCAAGTACTTTCCTTGATCTCGCGTATGAATTTTGCGTCGAGGAGTCTGTTGATCTCCATTCCAACTGCTTTTGCTCTTGGTTCAGACAGTCGTTGAATTGTCTGCTTGACTGGCCTTGCGTCTGGATTCACGTTGAGTGAGTGCTCGGCGAATTCCATGGGAACCTCTGGCATATCCGCTGGACACCAGGTGAAGATCTCCTAGTGCTCACGGAGGAATTCGACGAGCGCGGGTTCCTATGTGGAACTCAAGTTGTTGGCGATGAGGGCCGTCTTGGTCAGGTCCGTTGGGTGGACCTAGACTTTCTTCGTGTGCACCGATGAGTCGAAGGACAGGTCGGGTGAACTTGGCCTGCTCAGGGGAGGCAGACTGTTGTCTGTCGACTCCTTCAATCTTGCGAGTTCCTCCTCCATGCCGAAGGACTAGGAGATTCTGTTGAACTGTCGCAGCTATCGGACCTCTCAAAGTTGCCATTGATTGTGATTATGTTGTTTGGACATGGCATTTTCATCTGCAGGTAGGCGTAGTGCGGCACTGCCATGAACCTTGCGAACGCGACACGTCTGAGGATGCAGTGGTATTGTGAAGGACAGTCAACGACTTCAAAGTCGATGCGCTCTCGCCGAAAATTTTGCAGCATGCCGAAGATGACGTCGAGGTTGATTTTGCCTAGGGGATATATGCCCTTCCCTGGGACGATGCTGTGGAACGTCGTGTCAAGAACTTCCAGACAAGTCAGAGGGATCTTCATCGCACGCAAGGTGCTCGCGAACATGAGATTAATGTCGATGCCGCTGTCCATGAAGACGCGACTCATATCAAAGCCCTCGATCTGCACCTCGAGTATGAGGGGACAATGGCCTAGATGAGGAACTTAGCGTGGGTGGTCGCGCCTCTCGAAGGTGATGCAGGAGTCGCTTCCACTGAGGTACTCAGTGGTGGAAGGTGGAGAGTTTATCACCAAGTTGACTTGGCGAGTGATGGCCTTCTGCACTCGATTTGAGGGATGCCCTTTTTGGATCATCCACATATTGCCCACGGCTCGTGGGTATGGCTCGCCTCCGTGATGCTGGATCGGCGCGGTCGCGGGTGGTGGTGGTCCGGGCGATGGTGGAGGAGCTCCATGTGCCACAGCGCCTAGGGCGACCCCATAGCCCCTGTTGACCGTATCACGATTCATCCGGGCCAGGCCCTCGTGGAGTTTGAGGAACTCGCGGTAGTCCTTGAGAAGGTGGCTGGATTTCTTCTTGCCATCGTGCTTGTCGATATAGAAGTGCACGTTGCATGGCCCGGACAGTTTGTCCTCGATAGATGTTGTGGGTGCCTCTTCGCGAGTGCGGCACTGCCGCACCTGCGTGGTTTTTTCGCTGTCACGGTATCCACCGCTACAATATCCGTTGTTGCAGTTGTCGTCGCGTTTGTCGGCATAGCCGGCGGCAACCATATTGACCTTGTCACGGTCATCATAAACGCGCATCCGACGTTTGCCTCGGCGATTGCGTCTGCACCCAAGGTCGTCATCGTCATCGGAGTAGGTGCGGTTCTTCACCGAGTCTTCTCCGTCAGCCCACCGATTCGTGATTTCCATCAGGTGGTCGATCGTTTTGGGCTTCGAGTGGCCCAGCTCCTCCCTCAGCTCTATACGGCGGACGCCGCCATTGAATGCGCCAATTGCGCGGTCCTCCGAGATGTTTTCTGCAGAGTTCTTGATGATGGACCACCTCTGGATGTACGAGCGCAGTGATTCACCGGATCTTTGTTGGCAGCTTCACAATTCTTCGATTGATGCGGGCCTTTTATAAGTGCCCTTGAAGTTTCGCACAAACCTATAGACCAACTCTTCCCAGCTACGAATGGATCCGCGCGGGAGGTTATTGAGCCATGCGCATTTGGCGCCTTGCAGCTGTAGCTGCAGGCGTTGCATGGTCGTGCTTTGACTCCCGCCGTGTAGCCTAATGGAGGAGATGTGGTCCTCCAAACAGATTTTCGGGTCCTGCAGGCCGTCAAAATTTTGGGTTCTCCGACGGAAGTTTGAACCCCTTAGGCATTCGCTTCTGCCTGATGGCCTTGCTGAAGCATCTGGCGCCGCAGAGCTCAGTCTCGTCTTCTTCCGAGTCAGTCGAACGAGCATGTCTTGTCCGCATCTTGTTGACTTTGCGCTGTGTGAGGTCATCGCGCGCGTCGTAGTCGCGGTCATGCCGCCGTGAGCGACGTCGTCGTGATAGATCGTGACTGTCGTCACTAGAGGAGTACGAGTAGTACTTTTCTAGAGCCTTACTTTTCTTCGGCTTTGCTGTTGGTTCTTTGTCGAGGGCGGCCTCGATTAGCCCCAGGCCTGTGATCATAGATCGGTGCATGGCAGCTCGCAGATCTCCAACCGGTGGCTGGTTGTTGAGGAGGTACATGGTAGCCGCCGTCACCGTTGCTTGCGGCATTTTTGGGAGCACATTGCCCCGCGTATCCACCTTCATAGAGCTGAAGTCGAGGACTTTCGTATCCTCCACGTGTTCTTGCTCGGCGAGGTGGGCAAGTCGAGATCGCCTCTTGTTGGCAACATACTCGTTGCCTTTGGAGGAGGATCCTCTGTGGGAGGAGAGCCCAGCTCGTCGAAGACTCAACTCATCCGCTGCCTTTCTGCGCGCTTCGAGTTGCGCGATCACCTGTTGCTGGCGCTTGAATTCCTCCTTTAACAGCAAATGGTAGCCCATTAGCATGTCCTGCGGTGTGTTGGGGGTAGAGGATTGCCCTGTGGAGCTTCGTGACAGCGGGCCCACTCGTTGTCGTTGAGCTTAATCAGTATGCGCTCACCGGTGTTCCCATTCGGCGAGAGCGATGGTTCTCCTCCCGTCCCATTGTTGACGGGCGCGCCATTTCTGCCGTTAGTGGGGCCGCCGTCGGGTGTACTGCCATTGGGTGGTCCGGTGCCGTTGGGCAGTCCGGTGCCAGATCCGGTGCCAGTGTTTTCGCGATTGACGCCGGTGTCGCCCGTGTTGATGACGGTGCACATGAAGTGGTTGGGGAAGCTAGTGCTCCCGCAACTTTCAGATCCGGAGCTGTAGGCTCCATCTTCCGTGGCTAGGTCACCCAAATCGGATTCGCGACTGTTGTCGTTGTCCGTACTCCCAGCTGTTGCTGAGGTGTGGAGCTCGCTGAGTGTGCCGATTAGTGGTGGGAACCATGATGCTGGAGCAATCACGGGTACCGTTGGCTGGTCCGGCATGCGAAGCGTGCCCGGTTGACCAACCTGGAAGCAGAAGCTCCCAATCGCCAGACTGATTCCATCACCCATGGACTCGAAAGCTAGGAGAGTGGTCGGCGTGTGGACGGTGAAGTCGAACGTGCCAAAGAGTTGGCGAATCTCTGCGTTGCAGAGTTGTAGATCGCGGTTGACGGGGCCAAAGAAGCCGCGACATCAGCACTCCTAGTTCCCACAGATGGCGCCAACTGACGAGGGTTCAACTCGTCAATGCCCATTGTTATGGACTTGGGTTTTGGAGAAGGAGGGAGCGCTGGAGGCATCAATCGGCTAGCAAACAAGCACACAGCAACACAAGTTTTACCCAGGTTCAGGCCTCGTAGAGGTCCCTACTCTTACTTGTCTGCTCTTGGAATTAACGAAGGAATCGAAGATCACAGGGGTGCGCAGATGCAATCTGGCGAGAGTTGTGGAAACTAGGGTTGTGATTGTCCTCCTCGCCGCCCCCTCCTAGCCTTTATATAGATAGGCTAGGTCTCGGGTAGCAGATCGAGTCGGTTACAGATTAGGGTTTTCCCTTTGAACTTTCTATCTTAAGCTTCTTCTTGTCTCGCAAGCAATCGAGAGTCCGTGGGCCACTCGAATTCCTTATTGGGCCTTGGCAACACCGTGGGCTTCTACCGTATCTGGACCGTATATGCCACACTCGAGTACCTGTAAGGTATACCCATGTCAGCTATCAAAGAATTATAATAAAAGGAAAGGTGCAAGTTGACAAAAGTACTCAAGCAATGGTCATGAATTATTCATTACTCAATCAAGTGCTCATATAATTGAAACTTAATGATTTTATAATATGCCTGATCTTCAAACCTTTTATAAACTATTGATGTGGAAGGTGTGGAAGCTTCTAAGTCATGTGATGTGTGAAAGTGTGATCTAACTCACGATGGAGTTCTATATCTAATATTATAATTATGCTTCAAATTACCTCATTTATTGTAACAACTCGTGCCTCATGAACATGATGACCTTGTCCATAAGCCACCATCTTGCTTAGGGACGAGCAAGAGTCTAGCTTGGGGAAGTTGATGAGTGCATTTTTTAAGCATTTTTACCTTATGTTTTTGCACAACTAGAGTAGGATTTTTGGTATTTGACTGCGCCTGCGCGCACCTTTTGTCCTTGTTTCAACAGGATCCCTAATTATCAAGTCATATGTGAATATATCAATTGGGACTATCATGTTATGTAGTAATATGATATTTCTAAGTGATAAATGTCATTTAAATGATTTTTCCACGCACATGGGAGAAGAGAGGATGCAAAGAAAGGCTATAGAGGGTTTAATGACCGATGGTATGGGCAGAGCTTGTCCGTATCGTCCGCCCATACCACATGTTAGTGCATCCGCCCCGACAAATACTCTCACCACTCAAAGACGGATCTGAGATCCGACATTCATAGAAACTTTCAGCCTCGAAACACCACACCAAAGAGGGACCTGGTGGAGGAACTAGGAGAAGGGTGAATCCTTGTTGCTTCACAGATCATCGGAGGACATCACATCATCCCCTTCATCATCAACCGCTGCATCTCCATCACCATTACTATTCCCCTCTTCCATACATTAGATCTTGTTGTAATTCCAAATACAATTATGGTTTGCATTAGATCTATCTTTACACTTTTACCCTTGCATGTGTGAGTAGTTTCCTCTGTTCTTGGGGAGATGGAGAAACCCTAGCATTATTATGAAATGAAATAAAGACGATCTATTACTTTGGTCCATGATCCATTGATCTATGATGTTGTGTTAAATCTCTCTTTGGATGGTATGTGAAGTCGACCACATAGCATTTGCCCCTTTGGGGCTAAAGTGAGGGAGATATCTTTGAGACATGCATGGGAGTATGTCCAGTGCTACTTGGTGATAGTGAGCATTGTCTTATAACCTACACAGACCAAGGGGAATTAAGAGAGATTCACTAAGCTTATTATGATATCCATGGGGAAACCCTTAATTGTGGTGGCCTATACGAGTGATTGCTCTCAGGCATCACAGTGGTTATTTAGAGATGACCTCAATACCTGATTCAAGAAGCAACTGCTCACGAATCTTGTAGTGAACATCTTATTATGGATATCACTCCACACATATCATGATGAAATTAATAGATTATCCTAATCATGAATAATTTTCATATGTTAGCGGTGTATCCTACATCCCCAAGAATGTTTTAGCCTTATTGAGTTCCAACACCATTTCCCACGTTTTCATTACTTGTATACTTTACTTGTTTTATTACTTTCTTGCACACCAACACAAAACCTTTCAAACACCCTTTACTTGAAATCAAAGGCAGCTTACAAGTATCCTTTGGTAGATAGTGACGAGAGGCATAAAGACCTTAACCAAATAGTTATTTGTGGGTTCGATACTCTTATTTTGAAACTAGCTACAATCGATATGTGCTCTTGCAGTCATCACAAGCCTAACTAGAAAGATTAAGGAGAATACAGTACCTTTAACAAGCATCGATATGGCCAGGAGCGTCCGTACGATGCGTCTGTACCATGTGCATGGCCGAAAAAGTCAAATAAAAATATCGAGAGTTACTTCAAGGTGAACGACCATCCCCATGGATGAATACCCCTGTACCATGAGCGCCGCTAGAATGAAACCATAACGCGCAGTATTTACCGCTGAGATGGGCAGGACGTTCCCGTATGGTGCACCTGTACCACCTATAGGACGCCGATGTCAACCACCGGGAGCAAGGTAAAATCATCCAAAACCCCTCTTTTCTTATTTATTCTTCATCCAAACTCTCCAACACCTCAAGGGATCTTCACCTTACTACTTTTTTATTCGATTCCTCGCACACAAATGATCCTTGGTATGTTTTTCCTCTGATTCTCCATTTACTTTTTGCAAATCCATGCTTTATCTCTTGTCATTATCAATCTTAGAATTAGGTCCCTTATGAATCTATTTCTTGATGAGCATGATTTGTATCGATGTTTAGAGGAGATTCTTTTGTAGAAAGTGTAGAGAAACATTTATTGAATACTTTTAGTGGATAATTTTTTTAATTTGTATAGTTTTTATTTTTCGATGATGAACACGAGCACGTGGGAAGGCCATTGCGGGCACCTCCAGCATTGCTGCCCCTCGGAGTGGTGTATCCATGGGCATCCGGTTCACCAAGGAGTCCCAAACCAAGATGTTTAGGAGACTCAAGGACCGTGAAGTAAATTCCAACAAGTGGACATTCCCTATAATGCTTAATCAACTAGGTTTGACTAATGATTTCAATTTATTATGCAATAGAGTTAGACTGCTTCCATTTGTATGTCGGGATGTTCTAACCTAACATCGGTTGATGCTCGAGTTCTTGAGCACACTAGAGAACACCGTGGGAGTGAGCTACCAATCTGATGAGGATTGTGAAGGAATTAACATGATCACCTTCCACCTCATAAACCGCAATTGCACCTTCACCCTCATCGAGTGGTGCACCTGCTTCGGGTTCATTAACAACAACATTGGCATCCGGTGTGCAAGTTTCCTACTAAAGCACACTCCTACTCAATACTTTATTATGATGAGTATTCGTCGGCCTATTAAGAAAGGGGTCACATTGAATGTCCTGCAGTTTGATGTTTGTACTATGTTATTGCTAACACACCTTGCAGGCACATGGTGACTTTAATGGAGTCAATGAGGAGGACATGATTTTCCTCACCAAAGCTTCAATCCCCAACTGTAACTTGATGCCAAATGTAGTGACCCAGCACACCACTTCATGTTGTAGTGCATAAGTCATTGACAAAATACTCATGAATTACCATTTCATAAATATTACATCCCTAAAAGTAGTACAATAGAAACATCACGGGTCCTCAACTTTACGTGTTTATATATCAATCATAAGAGTACAAAAGATCCAATATCATCTTTGGTCTATAGAGGATTCATATTTGAATTTTAAATGCAAACTAACTACTTCCTCTAGCAATGGAACTACTATATTTAGTACCATTGGATGTCAGCAACTTATTTATGTAACTCTATGTTGCTCAACTCACTTATGCTATCCTACAAACTACGCTTATGTTCTGCTGTCTTCATACTCCGCTCCATATTCTATACACTAATCTACTCCTTCAATGCCTCCCCAAAGGTTTGGGTCCTCTATCTCGTAACTCTTAGAGTCTAGCAAGGGTTTAAGAAGATAATTTGAGTATGAGTGTACTCAACAAATTCTATAATAGGTGTGTGTTGTGTAACCATTATTTAGGTTTCCTGGTTTCTCAAAAATAGTTTTTAGAAAGATAAGTTTTAGTTTATAAAAACTGAAAGGGCATGTGTGACCCCATGTGTGGTTTTGTAATTGATGACAATCTCTATGGACTAATGTTTGCATTGAGTTACACTTGTAGGAATTGTCCATTGGCATCACTTGAACCATGTGTTGGCTTCAAGCTTGAAAGATGAAGATCAATAAGCAATGTCCAAGGGCTTTGCGCCTATTGGAATCATGTTGTATAAGAGGAAGAAGAATAAAGAAAAGAAGATCAAGTGTGTATTGAAGAAGAAGATGGATTTTCTCATGTATATCTTCAAGACATCATCCTAATGGAGTTAGAAGAAATGGTGTGCAAGTTCAAGATGCGCCTTCTCTAGAAGATCTCATGCTTGAAGCTTGCCATCCTAAGTTTCATGGATTGATGGAGACAAGCTCAAAGAAGAGGTTTCCCCCATGGTGTATGGGGGAGAAATCTGCAAGTCTTCATCAAGGAAGTGTGGCAAGAGCAATCAAGAAAGTTGTTCCATCTTGAGGAGGACTAGATCGTCTACATCAAGCTCAAGTGGAATGCTCAAGGCAAAGGTATGATCTTGATAGGTTTTCCCTTTTGCCTATCTCATGTTGGTAGTTGGAAGACCGGGTTTAGGATAGATAACCGTACTATCAAGAGGGGCCTCTCGAGTGAGTAACTCGATCATAACTTTCGGAGAGAGATCAAAAGTTTTCATACTTAGAATAATATTTCTTGGTTGTTATTTGGATCATATCCATGTGCGGTTCTAGAGCTTGTGGTAATCTTCATAACAAGCTCTAGTTCATCAAAAACGGATTTATCTTGTATATTTATTTGCGTTTTTGCTCTTAAAGGTTTTCCGGCTCCTCACCTTAGAAGGTTTATCACTTCTTTATGCATGGTATTTTCTCCCTTGATTCTACACGTCATTATCTTTCCAACAAAATTCGTTTCATCCCTTTTGGAGTTTGGATGCTCGAGTTATTGCATTTGCTACTGCCAGAATTGTCTGCCGTATCTGGTAGTACTAGACTCTTGTGTCCGGTAGTACCGCTCGGCAGTGGTAGTACAATCCAGCGATGCCGGTCACATCTAAGCCTAGCTACGATATGGGCGTCCCCCTCTGAAGCATCTGGTACCGCCACCTAGTACTACCAGAGGTCAGCGTAGTACCGCTCCATAGCCTGGAACTACTAGTAAGCGGTAGTACCGCCCTTGGACCTGGCAATACCGGTGGTCACTGAGCTGGTTCGCCCCTTTAGTTTTTCTCCCTGGCTTGTCCGGCTGCTCACTCCAGTACCTGGTCGGTAGTGCCAGACTTGTCTCGTACTAGTGCTACCAAGTCTAGTAGTACCGGTTCTCCCAGGTGGGTAACAGGCAGATTTTCGCACCCCTATAAAAGGGGCCCTTGTTCTCCATTTGACCTTATCCCTTTAAGCTCCTTTCCTCCTCCATTGTTGAATCTCTTGAGCTTGTCCTCTCCCTCCTCCTTCCATAATTCTAGCATCTATTTGAGGGAAATGAGAGAGGAGATCTAGATCTACGATCCCACCAATCCATCTCTCCTCTAAGTGAGAGGAACATATTGGGATCTAGATCTTGGAGACTTCTGTGGTTTCCTTTGTTTGTTCTTCCTCTCTTATTCACCCAATAGCTTTTTTAGCTTTGGTGGAATTTGGGAGTGAAGGACTTGACATTCCATTAGGTGCATTAGTTTGAGTTCTCCTCAGAGGAGGTTGGTGAAATCAAGAATCTTGTTACTCTTGGGTTCTTGGAACCCTAGACAGTGTTGTGGCCTTTTTGGTGAGTTCTTGGGACCTCCAATTAAGTTGTGGAGTTCCACCAAGTTAGTGGACTTGGTGGTGATTATTGGGAGCCTCCAATTAAGTTGTGGAGATTGCCCCAATCTTGTACGGGCTTGGTGACCAACCTCAAGTGTCACATAGTGGATCGGGTGCTTGCCGCGCGGCGGGTGCTTGGGAGAATTGGGTGAGGCCTCTTGTGGCGTTGGTGGTATTAGTACTTCCCACCCCTCCAATGAGACGTACTCCCTTGTTGGGAGGAACTCGGTAAAATATCATTGTAACACCCTCGAATTGTCCCTATGTAGATTTCAGCGATTCCCGCCAAACCCGCATAGAAACGATTCAAAGATTCCCACCAGGCACTTGCGTGTGGGTGGAAACGAAGTAATACCATTACACAATAGCTCACGATGGAACCCACATAACATATATATACAACAACGAATTCATGAGTCAAGAATACAAATATACAGTGCAAAGATCCAAATCACCTTGAAAAGGATACAACGTCTGAGTACGGACAAGATGTAAATGGGGCTAAGAGCCCTGAAGAATAACCAATGGCGTCCATAACCCTACCCAGGCCAAGCCGGAAGGGTAACCCTGCTAACGATGTCGAACTCATACCTGTTAAACAAAAGGGGTGCCGACAAAGGGGAAAGGAAAAAAGGGAGCGGTCGGTACTGAGGCCAGTACACAGCGAGTCTAGAATTTGGCGGCTCTCGCCTACATAGGTATGGTGGGCAGAAGCGGCAGCAAAGAATGCACTAAACAACCTATAGAGACTCGATTCAACTGTCGGCTATTAGAGAGGGATAACAAAGACCTATTCGGATCTAACCTGATAGTAACACCAAAACATACCCACCCTGGTACTTCCCCCTCGAGACCAAACGAGGAAGTCAAACCGGGGAACTCACATAGTTAATAGTTTTATTCATTCCATTATAGTTGCGGCACTTACTAGTCAGATATAGATAGCATGAGTCGTCCGTATATCATAAGCTATGGGAATTTTTAGTTAAACATTTTGTTGTAGTTGCAATACTTACTAGTCAGATACAATTAGCATAATACATCCCAAATCCAGGAGTTGTTGGCACTTTTATTTACTCATTCCGTTGTAGTGAAACTAATTACTAGACATGTCAAAGTCCAATTTATAGCACTACTTTAGTTATGGTTGTGTATGATCGAGATATTATGCTCCAAGTCGTCCATAACCGCGGACACGGTATTCAGAAAAATTTACCCTGCAGGGGTGCACAAATAGCAACACATGCACGATCAACCTCGGAAAAACCAAATAAAACCCAACGAGGCATCATGACAAAGTGGTCACAAGATTCATAAAATATTTTAGGGGGCCACCCCACTAAGCTACCCGCAACAAAGTTGGCCGGCTCCGAGACGGACTCAGGGTTTGCAAGAACGGTTATAAATGACTGGGTACCTGAAAGTGTTACTGGGCTTGTCGATACCGCGAAATCATGCCATGATCCAAAACAGTACAGGCACTCCACACGCAATCGTAAATAAAGCAGTAAAGCATGGCATAAGTATAGGATAGTAATAAAGCCCCAAACTAGTTTGTGGCCTCAAGAAATAAGAAATGAATCAAGCTCTGGCTAAGGGGATTCATGGTCCCACATGTGGATAGTGTGATAGTCAAGGAACAAGTATCAAGTACTCGGGGCCTACGGGACACAAGTGAGTGGTTAAAAAGCAAATATTAGCTATGGCCTACCGGTGCCTCTGCATTAGTTATATCTATTCCCAGCATTTTAATTATCAAGTTGTAATTAAAGCCATTATCATCTCCACCATGAAGCATGTGCCAACCTTCCAACAACGGTGGAACAACAACGACGCGAAGCAGCACCTGAGCAAGAACCTACGACTCGCAAGGCGGGCTGTTTATCAAACAATAGGCAATAGGATGTGTCCAAGGCAATATAGAGGCTGCAAGGAATATAAATGGTGCACGGAAACTAAAGCATCGCAACACGAATACCAATAGATCAACTGGAGGAAGTAAAGACTATAAATGCAAAATAGGTAGAAAGGGGGAGAATGCTCGCCTAAAAACCACTGCCGAAGGTTCATCTGAAGATCAGGTCGACACTCGCATCAGCTTAACGGCCTAATCTATGAAGAACCAAAGCACTAAAAGAAACACCGGATGCACTATTTAATACTACGGCAGAAGAACCGGCATGATTATGATATGATGCATGGCATGGCAAAGATGTGGTGCAATTAGGCAATATTAAGCGGAACCAGGGTCCCAACAATTACTTATATGGTTCAAGTTGTTTAGATACCCCACAATTTAAATGTTGTCTTAACAAGGCAAAATAGGGCATCGGTTCACTACACAAATTTAAATGGAGCCAATATAAGACTAGAAAAGCCCGCATATGGTCTCCATATTTAATTATGAGGTGAATCGACAAAGTGTCCCTAACCCACATGATGTGATGTATGCAAACATGAATAGATTTAATATGCATCGAGGTACATAGCATTTATAAAATAGGGGCTCGGAAAAGCGTCACATATTAAGGTTTGACACCGATGGTCTTGGGGTTCGACAGGGTTGGTCTTGGGACTCCAGGATCAGCAAGGAGGAATAAAAGCGTCGAGGTTCAGTCTTCGGGTTCCAGGAGGGAGAGCTCGTTGTTCCATGAAGAAGATCTCTTAGTTTGGTGCGGTCTTCGTTTGATACTACGTTCATTCTTTCAAGATATCGGGTCGACGAGACGATCATGTACGATCTTGTCACCTCACGGGGGTGCGGGTTTGATGTTGATCTTGACGGGGTTGGTCTAGGACGATGGGGTTCAGACGCGGAATACAAGAGCTCGGGTTTCTCATACACAGGCACATCACTAACACGGTCACCGGCCGAAGGTAGAATACATCTGAAGAGGTCGTCGGTCTTCAAGGCAGACATGTAGGTCTTGGCTGGTTCCTGGATGGAGGGGAGGCAGGTCGCACACTGGTAGAGGCGGATTGAACGTGTCGGGGCTTGATCTGCAGGGAGGAGAGGAGCTCGGTCAACTAGCGTAATAGCGACAGGTGATGCAGGGACCAGGCGGAGGCGCGCCAAGGCTCCGGGCGGCGTGCTTGTGATGGAGAGGATCCTAACAACGAGCGACACCGGAGGATGGGCAGTGGCACCACGACGGCTCAAGGACTGCACGGTGGTGGTGGTCGAGGATGGCGGCTGGGGAAGCGGCCAGGCAGCGGCCGGCTCCGGGGTCGGTCGCAGACGGGCGTCGGCCGGACCTTGCGAGCACCTTGGATGCGAGCTAGATGCAGCCAGCACAGGGCACCGATGAGGCACACATCCCGCGATGCGGACAAGGCGGGCAAGGCGTAGAAGGCGGTGGGCCGAGGCAGCGTGGCGCTGGAGTTCGTAGGGGATCTCGGTGAAGGACTCGACGGGGAAGGACTCGGCGGCGGTGCATGGAAGGTATCGACGATGACGAGGGGCACTCAGCATTGTAGGGTAGAGGAGGAGAGTGGCCACACGTGGGGTCGGGGACGGGGCAGAGCCGTACGGTTTGGGGGCAAGCATAGAGAGAGAGACGAGCAGCAGAGGCTGGTACGATGAGGAGGAAGCAGGGCGGCGGCCTCGCTTGCTTGCGAGAGCGGGGCAGGATCTGGGGTGAGTGCGGTCAGAAGGGATTGCATGGAGGAGACACGGGGAAGGTGGAGGGTGGTGGGGCCATGAACAATGGGAGCATCAGGAAGAAGCGAGGAAGGTTGGCATGGGGTTTGCGTGAGGAGTGGGTTCCGCGGGTGGGGCCGATAGTGGTAGGTGGCATCGATAGTAGGGTGGAGGGGTGGTCAACGCTGCACGGGTGGGGCCAGCACGCAGGGAGCAGTACACGCGCGTGGCAGTGTGGCTTGCGCGCGAGTGTGTGATGCTCGCATGTGAGGTTGGCGGCAGGGTAGGGGTGGTTAGGGTAGGTTTGGGTCTGGTCTAGGGTAGATCTAAGTTTAGATTCTATCTAGGTAGTAGGCTGCGACTGGCTGGGCTTTTAGGCCTAGCCGGTGGCAGCCTCCCTAGGTTTTAATAAAATGTTTTTATTTAACTAATTTTATAAAACCTTTTACGAATAGTTATTAGACAAATAAAAGATCCAGATAGACCAGAGTTTTATAATTTGAAATAAGAAGGGGGCTAATGTAGAAAACAAAATAGGCTTTTAGAAAATAGTTTTAAACAAACATATGCATGATGATGCTGCTCAAATGCAATGTGGCATGATGACATGAGCATGCGATCATGATGATGCACAAAATAAAACAATAAGTGATTTTCTAGTAGTGGTTTTACCCGGGGTGCTACAATTCGACACCACTAACAAGGGATCTCGCCCTCGAGATCCACCTCATGGTAGGGGGAGAAGGCTGATGATCGGACTCTTCTTGCTTCGCGTAGATCCTTGCGACACCACTAACGAAGACTCTTGCTCCAACCTGAAATCCGTGACACCACCAACAAGAGGTTGTTGTTCACGTTCGTCGAGAGAACACTCCGGAGAAACAAATACGAAGGTAAAGATCTCAAAAGGTAAGGCCACCTTTAACTTCCATGGAAGGAGTAAAATCGCATTAATCCACCATTCAACGTACAAAAGCGAATGATAAGAGTAGTGGTATGGTAGCTACTCCATCCCGCACTCGAAACATTACTTTGTACATGAACAAAAGAATTGCGCAACCAACTCTCGGAATTCAGACTGATGATGTTTACAAGCGATGTTCATAAACAAAGGATTGATGTAGGATCTTCTGATGTAGATGATGTCATCGCTTCGGAAACCACCAGAATATACAAAAGAAATCGTATGAAAAGGCACAATGATTAGGTTTCGCGATGGTTCCATTGGCATGAATAACACATGCTCAAGGTATACTCCAACTTCACCAATGCTCATCCTTCTCATAATGTTTTTCAACGATACAGGTATCCATAAAGGTGCACATACAGATAAAGAGTTCAAGAACCCAAAAAGATTGGATGAAGGGTACAACAAACGAGATGCAGATTCGATGATTGTAGCTCCACCGTTATTAAAGGAAGGAGGCGAAACCTTGAAGGTACGATGAAAACCCAGCTACGAGAAATCCTAGACTCAGCAAAAAGATAAGAGAGCAGATTCAAAACACATAGAGGTACGAGTAGAATAGCATAGGGATAAGGAGTAAAAATAGACCTAATCAGATCTATCCAACCGATTTTCAAAAATAATTTTGACACTCTACAACGGCAATTAACTAGGTTATCCTACAGGCTGGACCAGTGGGGTATCGTAACTACTGAGCTCTGATACCACTTTGCAACACCCTCGAATCGGCCCTATGCAGATTTCAGCGATTCCCGCCAAACCCGCATAGAAACGATTCAAATATGCCCACCAGGCACTTGCGTGCGGGTGAAAACGAAGTAATAATACTACACAATAATTCACGATGGAACCCATAGAACATATATAACAACGATTTCATGAGTCAAGAATACAAATATACAGTGCAAAGATCCAAATTACCTTGAAAAGGATACAACGTCCGAGTACGGACAAAATGCAAATGGGGCTAGGAGCCTTGAAGAATAACCAATAGCGTCCATAACCCTGCCCAGGTCAAACCGGAAGGGTAACCCTGCTAACGACATCAAACTCATACCTGTTAAACAAAAGGGGTGCTGACAAAGGGCAAAGTAAAAAAAGGGAGCGGTCAGTACTGAAGCCAGTACACGGCGAGTCTAGAATTCGGTGGCTCTCGCCTACATAGGTATGGTGGGCTAAAGCTGCAACAAAGATTGCACTAAACAACCTATAGAGACTCGATTCAACTGTCGGCTATTAGAGAGGGATAAGAAAGACCTATTCGGATCCAACCTGATAGTAACACCAAAACATACCCACCCTGGTATTTCCCCCTCGAGACCAAACGAGGAAGTCAAACCGAGGAACTCACACAGTTGATAGTTTTATTCATTCTATTATAGTTGCAGCACTTACTAATCAGATATAGATAGCATGAGTCGCACTGGTATCATAAACAGTGGGCAGTTTTAGTTAACCATTCTGTTGTAGTTGCAATACTTACTAGTCATATACAATTAGCATAGTACATCCCAAATCCAGCAGTTGTTAGCACTTTTAATTACTCATTCCATTGTAGTAAAACTGATTACTAGACATGTCAAAGTTCAATTTATAGCACTACTTTAGTTATGGTTGTCTATGATCGAGATAATGTGCTCCAAGTCGTCCATAATCACGGACATGGCTTCTAGAAAAATTTACCCTACAGGGGTGCACAAATAGCAACACACGCACGATCAATCTTGGAAAAACCAAATAAAACCCAACGATGCATCACAACAAAGCGATCACAAGATTCATAAAATATTTCAGGGGGCCACTCCACTAAGCTACCTGCAACAAAGTTGTCCGGCTCTGAGATGGACCCAGGATTTGCGAGAACGGATGTAAATAACTGGGAACCCAAAATTGTGACTAGGCTTGTCGATATCGCAAAATCGTGCCACGGTCCAAAACAGTACAGGCGCTTCACGCGCAATCGTAAATAAAGCAGTAAAGCATGGCATAAGTACAGGATAGTAATAAAGCCCCAAACTAGTTTGTGGTCCCAAGAAATAAGAAATGAATCAAGCTCTGGCTAACGGGATTTATGGTCTCATATGCAGATAGTGCGATAGTCAAGGAACGGGTATCAAGTACTCAGGGCCTATGGGACACAAGTGAGAGGTTAAAAACCAAATATTAGCTATTGCCCACCGGTGCCTCTGCATTAGTTATATTTATTCTCAGCATTTTAATTATCAAGTTGTAATTAAAGCCATTATCATCTCCACCATGAAGCATGTGCCAACCTTCAAACAACGGTGGAACAACAATGCCGCGAAGCAGCACCTGAGCAAGTAACTACGACTCACAAGGCCGACTGTCTATCAAACAATGGGCAATAGGATGTGTCTAAGGCAATATAGAGGCTGCAAGGAATATAAATGGTGCACGGAAACTAAAGTATCGCAACACGGATAGCAATAGATCAACAGGAGGAAGTAAAGACTATAAATGCAAAATAGGTAGAAACGGGGAGAATGCTCGCCTGAAAAACATTGCCGAAGGTTCATCCAAAGATCGGGTCGACACTCACATCAGCTCAATGGCCTAATTCGTGAAGAAGCAAAGCACTAAAAGAAACACCGGATGCACTATTTAATACTACGGCAGAAGATTCGGCATGATTATAATATGATGCATGGCATGGTAAAGATGCGGTGCAATTAGGCAATATTAAGCGGAACCGGAGTCCCGACAATTACTTATATGGTTCAAGTTGTTTAGATACCCCACAGTTTAAATATTGTCTTAACAAGGCAAAATAGGGCATCGGTTCGCTACACAAATTTAAATGGAGCCAATATAAGATTAGAAAAGCTCGCATATGGACTCCATATAATTATGACGTGAATCGACAAAGTTTACCCAACCCACATGATGCGATGTATGCAAATATGAATAGATTTAATATGCATCGAGATACGTAGCATTTATAAAATAGGGGCTCGGAAAAGGGTCACACATTAGGGTTCGACACCGATGGTCTTGGTGTTCGACGGGGTCGGTCTTGGGATGCCGGGATAGGCGAGGAGGAAGAAAAGCACCGAGGTTCGGTCTTCGGGTTCCTGGAGGGAGAGCTCGGTGTTCCATGAAGATCTCTTGGTTCGGTGCGGTCTTCGTTTGATACTACGTTCATTCTTTCAAGATATCGGGTCGACGAGACGATCTTGTCACCTCACGGGGGTGCGGGTTTGATGTTGACCTTAACGGGGTTGGTCTAGGATGACGGGGTTCGGACGCGGAATACAAGAGCTCGGGTTGCTCATACACAGGCACATCACTAACACGGTCACCGGCCGAAGGTAGAATACATCTGAAGAGGCCGCCGGTCTTCAAAGCAGACATGTAGGTCTTGGCTGGTTCCTGGATGGAGGGGAGGCAGGTCGCGTGCTGGTAGAGGCGGATTGAACGCGTCGGGGCTTGATCTGCAGGGAGGAGAGGAGCTCGGTCAACTGGCGTCATGGCGACGGGTGATGCAGGGACCAGGCGGAGGCGCGCCAAGGCTCCGGGCGGCGTGCTTGTGACGGAGAGGAGCCTGGCAGCGGGCGACACCGGAGGATGGGTAGTGGCTCCGCGGCGGCTCGAGGACTGCGCGGTGGTGGCGGTCGAGGACGGCGGCTGGGGAAGCGGCCAGGCAGCGGCCGGCTCCGGGGTCGGTCATGGACGGGAGCAGGCGGACCTTGCGGGCACCTTGGATGCGGGATCGACACAGACAGCACAGGGCGCCGGTGAGGCACGCACCCACGCAACACGGACAAGGCGGGCGAGGTGGAGAAGGCGGTGGGCCGAGGCAGCGCGGCGCTGGGGTTCGCAGGGGATCTCGGTGAAGGGCTCGACGAGGAAGGACTCGGCGGCGGCGCGGGGACGGTATCGACGACGACGAGGGGCGCTCGGCCTTTAGGGCAGAGGAGGAGGGCGGCCACGCGCGGGGTCGGGGACGGGGCGGGGCCGTCCGGCTCGAGGGCGAGCGCAGAGAGACATGCGGCGGAGGCAGGCACGACGAGGAGGAAGTAGGGTGGCAGCCTCGCTTGCTTGCGGGAGCGGGGCGGGATCCAGGGTGAGCGGGGTCGGAGGGGATTGCGTGGAGGACACACGGGGAAGGTGGAGGGTGGTGGGGTCGTGAGCGACGGGAGCGTCGGGAGGAAGCGAGGAAGGTGGGCACGGGTTTGCGTGAGGAGTAGATTCCGCGGGTGGGGCCGGCACGTAGGGGGCGGTACACGCGCGCGGCAGTGTGGCTTGCGCGCGGGTGTGTGCTGCTCGCGTGTGAGGCTGGCGGCAGGGTAGGGGTGGTTTGGGTAGGTTTGGGTCTGGTCTATGGTAGATCTAAGTTTAGGTTCTATCTGGGTAGTAAGCTCCGACTAGCTGGGCTATTAGGCCTGGCCGGTGGTGGCCTCCACAGGTTTTAATAAAATGTTTTTATTTATTTAATTTTATAAAACCTTTTATGAATAGTTTTTAGATAAATAAAGGATCTAGATGGACCGGAGTTTTATATTTTGAAATAATAAGGGGGATAATATAGAAAACAAAATAGTTAGAAAATAGTTTTAAACAAACATATGCATGATGATGATGATGTTCAAATGCAATGTGGCATGATGACATGAGCATGCGATCATAATGATGCACAAAATAAAACAACAAGCAATTTTCTAGTGGTGGTTTTACCGGGGGGTGCTACAATCATCCTCTCTGTATGCCTCGGTTATCTCTACACTCGACCCTTTTACTTATGCACTTTACTTTGTGATATCCTTTGTGATTGAAGTCATATATCTTGTTATCACATAGTTTCTTGTATTGCCTAGCATAAGTTGTTGGTGTACATACGTGAACCATAGTATATATATATAAGTTTTGTGCTTGACAAAATAAACATTAGTTTTATTCCGCCTTTGTTAAGCCCATCTCATAAAAGTTTTTACCACCTATTCACCCCCCTATAGGCGGTATTTGTGTCACGTGGGTCCCATATATAGGTGGCGTGGCAAACAAAAATGGCATTCCACTAAAACACACTTGCTGGTGGTATAACTAGTGGTGTGTGGTTTCCTGGGCACGCCACTATTAAAGTGCTGAAGGGGTTGGCAGTAGAAAACAAAAAAATCCTGACTAGCGTAACACCAATATGTCCAAGATCTATCTAGGAGTAATGTTGTGACGGAGAGAGGATTTGGTAACATACCCTTGTAGACCGAAAGCGTTTAACGTTCATGTCGAATGTTGATGATGTAGTCGTACTCGCACCGACCTCAAGGTCGCGAAGCTCCTTGCAAGTCACCCCTGGTCCTTGCCATAAGTGGCAGCACCCCCATGGTCTCGCACACATCCGGTGTTTGACGATGACTCTCATTCTCCTTGATCCTAGGATGCGGAAATAGATCTTCTGGCTAGAATCACCGCAGAACAACAGCATGCCATAGCGAAGCAGTCTCCTACTCATGCAGCCCTTACTTGGGGCTGTAGTTGCAAGAGAAAAGAGAGAGAGATCCCTAAGGAAATTGCCTTAGAGATTATCGTGTGTTCTTTTCCCTCCCATATAGACCTTCTTATATAGGGGAAAAGAGGGCACCCCATCAATTAAAGTCCCGGGGTGGACTAAACTAAGGAGGAGGAGGCGCACGCGCCACCAAGGAGAAAGGGTTGGTCGGGGTGGGCCCCACTCACCAGGCCCATGGAGGGGCCGGCGACCGGGTAGGGCCCACCTCATGCGCCTACCCTAGGCGGCTTGCCTCTTACGCCTTGTTCCCTTCGGGGACTTGGCCTATTAGGGAAGTTTGCCCATTAAATTCAATTTTAAATATTATTTTATTATTAATTCCAATAATTAATATAAAATACATATTATTAAATCCTCTTTGACCTGAAACACCTTTCGGTTCACTCCGAACTCCTTCGGATCCTCCCAGAATGATTCCGGTTCTCTCATGGAACACTTCCGATATTCTCATCTATTTCTGCCTATGATTCCGACAATTCCAAAATGATCTCTAAGCATCGTAAAACCCTTAAGTGTGTTACACTACGGTTTGGGAACATCACATACATGATTGAGACGATTCTCATGTCAACGATCATCAACGGGACCAGGATGCCCACAATGACCCTTGTGCATTCCACGATTTCAATGTTGTTTGAACCATAACATCGAGTCCAATTCCCTTTGTTACTTCGATACCTGACTTGTTCGAGATCTAATCATTGGTATCATAATACCTTGTTCAATGTCGTTTTAGACAAGTACTGCTTTACTCGTTCCTGTGATATTATATCCCCATGACCTAGTCACATGCTGCGCAGCTTATGGATGTAATCTCACCGAGTGGGACCAGTGTATCTTCCCATCACGTGGAATAACAAATCCCGATCTTGATGCATACACCTCAACATATCACTCTGGAGTGCCCAATATACACCTTTATGATCACCCGGTTACGGTATGATGGCTGATGTAATCTAAGTAGCCGCGGGTGACAGTGATTAAATATGATCTCATGGTCTAAGGATTAGGATACTTTGTTTCTAACTATTGCAACGATGAACTTTGTGACTTGATCGTGTCACAATAATTATCCTAGGTAAATGTCCATCATATCATTCACCAATGATTATGACTTCATTATCAATTGGCATAAATGCTACATGATCAGGAAACCCTGATCATCAGTTTCTCAATGAACTAGTTGTATGGAGGCTACTACGGACCTTTGGTTTGTTTATATACCATACATGTATTAGTGTCTCCGATTGACACAGTTATAGCATGGTATAAAACTATTATGAACTTTTGAGATATGA
This sequence comes from Avena insularis, assembly GCA_023614405.1. Classification (NCBI taxonomy): domain Eukaryota; kingdom Viridiplantae; phylum Streptophyta; class Magnoliopsida; order Poales; family Poaceae; genus Avena; species Avena insularis. The sequence goes on along the minus strand of CM042686.1, from coordinate 477,411,851 downwards.
TAATAAACACCCTTTACTATTTGCCTCTAGGGCATATCTCCTTTAGTCTCCCACTTTCACTAGAGTACAAATAACCCAGATGCATTTGTTACTAATCATTAACCATATCACATATGTGTTTATTGATCATGCTTTCTCGTGGAAAACCTTCCTATCTTTGATCGGCATTACCAGATCCATATGTTCTTTGCAAATCATTCAATGTCATTTAATTTGACATTATACTATATTATCACATAATATAGTCGAAATACATGTTTGGCGGTTGAGTGAGACTTTGTTTCCTCATGTATACAATGATGGTTGTTCAGTCAATTGGACATTTACTATTGTCATGTATACTTAGAAAACACACCCAGTTGGAAGTCAAACTTCTTAAGCCAAATATTATACTTGCTAATTCTGGAGCATTCTCATACTTCTATATCTATATAGATCCTGATAGGTAGTGCACGATATGCAATTTTTATGCTAACCACACACCTTTCAGCTTAAAGATAAACTTAATGCCAGTTCAGTGATTAACTCAGGAATCACTTCGAAACACGTTCTTACAACTAAGAACTTGTTCTTCTAACCCAAAAACTTGGATCACATTACGTTAAGTATATAATATGGTTTATGTGGAAAAACCTATGACCGAGCATTGGAGATGCAATGCACCTCTTTTCCTTTCTTTCAACCATTGTTGTTCATACCAAGTTTCAACTCTATGCTTCTCCTAGTTACACAAGTAAGAATTTTTTTGCTTGTTCCATTCTAAACTTGTCGGATTGATGACAAGTACGCCATGAGGGGGTCCTCGGGGCGTGCGGAAGAGAGGGGTGTGAGACGTACGGTGTTCTGGGACAGTGAGCACACAAGTTTACCCAGGTTCGAATCCGCCGGCTTTGGACGGATCCTACTCCTGCTAGCAATCCAGTAATACGGCAGAGCCGGAATATAGGTTACAAGGGTTCGCCTGTGTAAGTTGAGATTGTAGACTATTGAGGGTGCCCTAAAGGCTCTCCCTAGGATGGCTTATATAGATATCCGGCCTAGATTTTACAGGAGAGATCTATCCGGCTACGACTGAGAGTCGGTTACAGAGTACATCTTGAACTACAAGTAACACTATGGGCCTAAGTCGGTAAGTCTTCTGGGCCTTCCCGTAGCCGGATTAGACTTCGTCTCTTCTCCCTGACTAGGCCGCCCGTGAAGAAAATCTCTAACCCGAAGTGGGCCACCCTGGTTAGTGAGGACTGTGAGGATACCCGGAAAGTATATCCCCAACAGCAGCCCCCGGAAGTCTCCAAGATCCAAAGTCGGTTTCATCATCGTCTAGTTTGATCTTCGGCTTGCAGAATCTTAAAGGGTTCCTGAAACTTCAAAATAAAAGATACGATCCGGGTCTCAAAATAAGTCGGACATATCAGTACATTATTCGGGTTTTCCAACTTGATATTCAAACTAAGCCGGAACTTGGTCCCTGACGTCATCTGACACTGGTCATGGTCAAGTGACGTCATCTGACAAACATCCTGTCAGCACGACCGTTGGTGGGTCCGCTGTTCGTGGAACCGAGGCGTCGTTTTAATGCGTACGTGGAGATCGAGGTGACGTAATCATCGCGTGGGTCCTTCCCAGTTCCCTCCACGACGTGTGGCGTTTACACAGTGCCGTTTGCACGAATCTTGGCGCAGATAGGTGGTAATAAGGGGTGAGGATTCTCTTTCTCCCATCTTCACTTGTTCCCTTGTTGTTACTTCTCCTCCACTTCTCCCTCGCGCACAGAACTCTACTGCCTCCCAGATTACCAGCACCGCCCATCCAAGGTCACCGGCGCACCGGAGAAATGGCTTCTTCTTCATCTTCCGGCTTGGCTGGCTTCGCAGCGGCGGCGACGGCGGCGGCAGCAGAGAAAGAGAGCAACCGTGGGGTTTGGATCTCGTGTCTTCTCGACGACGAGAAGCTCCACGGCGTGGAGAATGAAGGGCTCCTCCGTGCCGGCGACTGGCAAAGCGGTTTCGGCGAAACCATCCCCCACCCGCAAGCCGGCGAGCGGGTACACTTCGGCACCCACCTCGACAGAGGTTTGTCTTTCCCTCCCTCGAATTTCTTTTCCGAGGTGATAGATCACTATGGCGTTTAGCTCCACCATCTTCCAACCAACTCCATCTTAGAGATGAGCGCTTATGCGACTTTGTGTGAGGGATATATCAGCATTAGGCTGAGTCTCACTTTGTTTCGTTTCTACTTTCATGTCCGTAGAAACTCCATCACAACCGGTAATCCTTATATTACCGGCACTATTAGCCTTTCTGTTAGACGCGAGCGTAGTTATCCTCGCATTTCTGCCAGTGAGTCGGTCAAACAATGGTCGGCCACTTTCTTACCATAAGGATATTCCTGCTCCTGGCAAAGCTACTGCTTTGCTGGCTTTCATCGACGGAGCCGCCATGGCCCTTCCATCTTGGGACGAGGCTCCTCGGCTCTCAGTGACGATCTGATCCTTGCTAAGAGGCGGATCGAATACCTGATAAAACATGCATACAGCGGAAGACCCTGTAGTTTCGGTAAGCTTCAATAATAAACCATTTTATGTGTTTCACCTTTTAAGTTATTTTGCAATACTGAGATACTTTCTTCTTTTCAGCTTGACGATCTCCCCGAGTCGGAGCTAGCTCCTATCGAGGGATATCCTCCGGAGTTTTCTCAAGAGGCAGAACTGGTCCCACTGCCGAACGTTGCGCCTAGGAAGCGCAAAGCTCCGATAGTGGCTGTCAGCACAAAGGAGGTGCCAGTCGTGAAGAGGTAACTTTCAACATAACTTCCGCCTTTGTACCTTACTCCAATTTTCTTCCGAGATGTAATGTTTTCCATTCTATTACACTCTCAGAGCTAAGCAGCTCATCAAGGGCAAGGGGAAGGGAACTTCTTCGAAGCCCTTACGACAGACGAAGCTGACTATGGCTTCTCCTGCTGTGGATCCTCCGACTCCTGCTCCTCAACCTTTTGCAATGCCGGTGATTACTCCATCACCAGTTGTCGCAGATGATCCGGCTCCTTCAACGGGGCCAGTGATCTTTAAATCGTAGACTGACGCCACCATGGGTGGCTCAGGTTTAGATAAGGGTGAACCCTCTTCGGGTAATGATCCCTCGGCAGAGACCTTTGCCGAAAACCTCCTGAACAATCCGGGACTTGCCAAATTTGGCTTGTCTCGGAAATCTATAGAAGAAATCCAGCTTCTGGCCCGGCAATGCCTGGAGAGCCGAAATATCTCTGCCAAAGAAGAAGCACAAGAAGCGGAGGACATCAAGTACTCCGACCTTCTTGAACAAGTCCACCTTCACGACGTGGGACTTAGAGCTGGTGTGCTTCCACCACCTCCGGTTATTCCAGTCACCCTCGCCGAGAAGGTTACCACCAAGGTGAACATGTGCCTGAGCAAGCTCACACATGAATATCATGTAAGTCGGAATTCCAACTCACGATTTTCTTTATTGTACTTTATATCATATCCTCTAGCCCCCAAGCATGAAGTAGGATATACAATCCGGGTTTATGCTTCCTTAGGATGCCAAAGAATGAACTAGTGTAGCCCCCAAGGCTCGTGCTGATATTAGTAACAATATTAGCCCGAGTCTTCAGTAGACTTCTGACTCTGGGTATTCTGACTTACAGAAAGTTAATTCATATAACCAGGATTTGTTGAAGAATATCTGTAACAAGCGGAAAGAGATCAAAGCTCTCCGACTTGAAAATGCTGAGTTGAAGGTTTCCAAGGATGAGGCCGAAGGTAAACATTCCGAAACTCAAACCTTGTCTTGTGTTTTCATAGTCAAATATTTTTGTTGAACTGTTGTTCTTTTGTTTTACAACACTGGTAAAACAGTCTTGTGCTATGATCGAAGCGGCCGAGAACCTCAAAACCCTGGTGGTGGAGAATAAAGAACTTCGCCAAGATCTGGATAAGCTCAAGGCAGATCATGAGAAGAGCATCGCTCAAATTCTCGAATCCTCCTCCATGGCTACTGATGAACGTGATCGTAAGATTGCTGTTCAAGATCAGAAAATCTCGGATCTCAACGATGAACTTTGCAGAGAGAAGGATCTTTCCGAGGCGCTCCGAGCTGAACTCCGGAGTCTTCGAGAAGAGAAGACCAAAGTTGATGACGTCATCTTCAGTATGCTTCCATCTTTCTGACTTTTCTATATTCTTCGACTCTTTCGATGTCGGATTTTCTTAACCATTTTGCGTTATGTGTATAGATCCTCTGAACTTGAAGGACTCCACCTCTGCCGAGCCTCGCACCCACCGGCTTACCCAAGTCGGTGATCTGCTTCATGACTTTCGCCAATCCATTGAGGATATTGGCGAAGCTCTCAAGGTTCTGGACATGCATCGCATGTCCGACTTTCAGGTGCGAGACCAGGCAAAAGAGATGTCGCAGCTCGTCTAGGACTGGAACATATCCTACGCGCGATCCGTGGTGCAGAACGCTCTCACCATGGTCCTGAGCCACCATGGAAACATGGAGATATGGCAAGTGACCAGAGGGTACTGCAAGGTGGATGAAGACGGCTAGGAGCAAGATATCAAGGCCATCATGGACTCCTGCGCTGGATATGGGTGTCACGTAGCTGACTTAACCATCTACGACACTCCCTTCTTCACTCGCGTGGACACACCGCCTCCGCCTCTGGAAGAAGCAGCTAAAGTTTCCGACGATGAACAGACCATATCGGATCTAAACATCTCGGAGCGTTATCAAACCGAGGCCGATGCATCCAGCGAGCCGGCGGCTCCTACCTCCTCTCCTGCATCATAAATTACTAGAAACAAATGTATTATTCCGAGAAACATTATGGGTCTGTAAATATGTAGTACTATAATTTTGCTAGTGCTAAGCTTTTAATCTATTCAGCACTTTTGGCTTAAATTTTTGTGTGCCTGAAATGTTTACATAAGCACTTATACTTTTTCGTCCATACTTATTGTTTATCTAGCTTTCCGCCTCGTCCCTTTCGTGAGCCGGCTAAACCTTCTGCACGGAAACTTTGCCGAGCAATGGAGCTCAATTGCTAAAATAGTTTAAACTCGGAAACAAAGCCGGCTTCCAGTACCAACAATTCACTACTCGAAAATGCCCGCATCCGACAATCAGATAAATAACCAAAGTATAGACTAGAAACTTTAGAGTTATACCCAAAGGTAGCATTTTTAGAATCGGAAATCTAAACCAGAACAAACATGAGCATAAAGTACTTTCAAGTATTCTGGGATTTTCGACTATGACATGATCATTCAGAAATAAGATGGTAAAAACGTCTCAGAAAAAACTTGAGGCAACCAAGACTTTTATTTCTCACAGAACATGTACATATGTATGATTACAAAGAAGGATAAACTAAGAATAAAAGGGATGTAGTTGAGCAATATTCCATGGTCTGTCTAACCCATCCAGATTTGTACTGCTCCAGCTCTCTTTCTCTTCTTAGTAGCAGTTCTTTCTTTGACTGGCCTCATATCAGTTAAGTAGTACGAACCATTATGCAATACTCGACTAACTAAAAAGGGCCCTTCCCATACTGGGGAAAGTTTGTGCTTTCTTTGTTGCACAAGCCGGAGAACCAAATCACCTTTATTGAAAGATCTGTTTCGGACTCTCAGGCTATGATACTTGCGTAACTTCTGCTGAGAGGCTGTTGATCTCATTTGAGCAACGATGCGAACTTCTTCGACTAAGTCGAGATCATTTTGTCGAGAAATCTCGGCATGTTCTTCAATATACGCGGACACTCTAGGAGAAGTGTGAATCAAATCACTAGGAAGAATTGCTTCTGCGCCATAGACCAAGAAGAAAGGTGTGTATCCGGTTGGCCTGTTCGGAGTTGTTCGTAAACTCCATATTACAAAGGGTAATTCCTCTGCCCAAGCCCCCGCAGCACGTCGTAGTGGTGCTTCGAGTCTCAGTTTTAGGCCCTATAGGATTAAACCATTTGCCCTTCGACTTGTCCGTTAGCCTGTGGATGTGTGACTGACACAATGTCAAGCCGGATATTTTGTTCATTATAGAATTCGGCCAATTCTCCCATAGAGAAATTACTCCCGTTGTCCGTAATAATACTATGCGGATAACCATACCGGATTATAACATCCTCGACAAATCTTTTAGCTATTGCTCCATCACAACTAGTGACGGGTTTAGCCTCAATCCATTTTGTGAATTTATCCACCATCACTAAGAGGTGAGTAAATCCACTTGGAGCCCGTTTAAATGGTCCTACCATATCAAGCCCCTAGACCGCAAAAGGCCATGTTATAGGTATTGTTCACAGCTGATCAGCTGGAACGTGAGCTTGTTTGGCGTACTTTTGGCAGCCTTTGCACGTCTTGACTAGCCGTTCGGCATCTGCCTGAGCTGAAAGCCAGAAAAAACCGTGTCTAAAAGCTTTTGCCACTAAAGATTTGGCGGCAGCGTGGTGACCACACTCGCCTTCGTAGATTTCTCATAAGATTTCCACTCCTTCTTCCGGAGATACACAGCGCTGAAAGACCCCAGACAGACTCCGCTTATAGAGCTCACCTTTAACTATAGTATAGGCTTTCGCTCGTCGGATAATCTGCCGCTCGTAACCTCGCTTCTGTAATTTGCCATCTACCAGATAATCAAGGTAGGGTTGAGTCCAGCTGGGAATTACAGCCAGAACTGCTATTAGAGGTGAGTCGGATTTGGTCGGATATTCCTCATACACTCCCTTTATTGAGGAAACTTTGAGGTGCTCTAAAAAAGCGCCATCCGGGACCTCTTTCCGTGCAGAGCCTATCCGACATAGTGCATCTGCTTTGTCATTTTCTGCTCGAGAGATGTGTTGAACCTCAAACCCTTCGAACGATTTAGATAAATCATCCACGACAGCTTTATATGTTGCCATGTGTTTATTTGCATTACAAATGTCCGACACTTGCTGAGCAACAAGATCCGAATCTCCGTAACACATCAAACGTCGGATGCTGATATCCTTAGCAATCCGGATTCCATGTAGCAGTGCTTCATACTCGGTAATATTGTTTTTCGTTGTGAAGTGGATCTGCAACACGTATAGAAGTTTATCTCCTTGGGTGATTTGAGCACCACGCCAGCCCCCGAGCCCCCTCGAGCCTTAGACCCATCAAAGTATAGGGTCCAATATTCTGACTCAGGGAGGGTCATATTCTCCTTCGTCTCTATCCAATCAGCAACAAAGTCGGCAAGGATTTGGGATTTGATTGCTTTCCGGGGTTTATACTCAATATCGAAAACTGAAAGCTCTATGCCCCATTTGGCGACGCGTCCTGTGGCGTCACTGTTGTTGATTATATCTCTCATGGGAGCTGTGCTCACCATGGTAATTGGATGCTCCTGAAAATAGTGTCGTAGCTTACGAGATGCTAGGAAAACACCATAAGCCGGCTTTTGATAGTGCGGATACCGCTATTTTGACTCTGTTAGAACCTCGCTGACAAAGTAAGTCGGACGCTGCACCAAGTGTTCCTGATTTTCCTCCGGTCTCTCCACTACCATGACGATACTGATGACTTTATTTGTCGCAGCAAGATAAAGCAACATCGGTTCCTATGGTTCCGGTGCAGCAAGGATAGTAGCAGATGAGAGTACTTTCTTTAGGTCTTGTAACACAGCTTCAGCTTCATCGGTCCACACAAAATCCTTGGTCTTTTTCAGGAGTTTGTATAATGGTGCGGCTCTTTCACCGAGTCGGCTTACAAACCGACTGACTGCAGCGATGCAACCAGTTAGTCTTTGTACATCCTTCAGGCGAGTTGGCCTGGAAATATTAAGTATAGCCTTGATTTTGTCTCTGTTCACCTCTATGCCTCTTTGAGACACAATGAAACCTAACAATTTTCTGGCTGGGATTCCAAAGAAGCATTTCTTCGGATTAAGCATGATGTTGTATTTTCGTAGATTGGCGAACGTTTCCTCCAAGTCGGAAATCAGTGTTTCCTTCTCTTCGGACATCACCGCAATATCATCCACATATGCATGTACATTGCGTCTGATTTGATCGTGGAGGCAACGCTGCATTGTGCGCTGGTACGTAGCTCCTGTATTCTTCAGCCCAAAGGGCATCGTAACAAAACAAAAGGTTCTGAAGGGGGTTATGAATGAAGTTTTGACTTTGTCAGATTCCTTCATCCGGATTTGGTGATAACCGGAATATGCATCGAGAAAACAGAGGAGTTCTGAGCCTGCCGTAGAATCGATAACTTGATCAATCCTAGGCAGAGCGAACGGATCTTTTGGACAAGCCTTGTTCAAGGCAGTATAATCAACACACATCCTTAAATCAGTGGTTTCCTTTTTAGGAACCATTACAGGATTGGCCGACCACTCAGTGTGGATGACCTCTTCTATGAATCCGGCTAACTCGAGCCGTGCTAGTTCCTTAGCTATTGCCTTACGCTTTTCATCGCTGAAACGTTGTAAGGACTATTTGATGGGTTTAGCATTCGGGTTTACATTTAAAGAGTGCTCGGCAAGTTCCCTAGGCACTCCAGTCATGTCAGATGGCTGCCATGCGAAGATATCTTGATTTTCTTTGAGGAACTTGACGATCACGCTTTCCTATGCGCTATCTAGGCCTACGCCTATCTGGGTCACCTTGGAGGGGTCATCATCCTTCAACGGCGTCTTCTTTGTCTCTTCTGATGCCTTGAACTCCGGATTCGGCTTTGTCACCTCCTTCTTCGTTGCGGGCATCTTGGACGGATCCATGCTCTTCTTGATCTCCTGGTACTCCTGGGCGTGTAGCACGGCTTCAGCAAAGGCGGCATTTCCATCTTCACACTCTCGTGCTTTCTTCGGGTCTCGCCTGATGGTGATCACGCCATTGGGACCTGGAAATTTCATCATATTGTAAATGTAACACGGACGAGCCATAAAAGCCCAGTAAGCCGGACGTCCGAATATAGCGTGGTATGCGCTCTTGAACGAGACCACTTCGAAGGAAAGTGCCTCCGTCCGATAGTTCTTTGGAGTTCCAAAGGTAACATCCAAAGTGATTTCTCCCAGGGAATTTGCTTGTCTTCCTGGGACAACCCCGTGAAAGATCACAGAGCTGTGGTTCAGCTGGGTCTCCGAGATCCTCATCCGGCGTAGCGTTTCAACATACAGAATATTAATACTACTGACACCATCCATGAGAGTCTTGGAGAAACCATAACCGTCAATAAGTGGATTGACGATTAAGGCGTATTTTCCTCGCATGTGCAACTTAGGTGGATGATCAGCGCGACAAATGTGATTTCCACTTCCGACCAGTCCAAGAATTGGGGGACAGCCGGAACTGTTGCATTGAGATCATGTAGCACTGCCTTTTTGACCTTTGCTGGTTGAGATCCGAGGAAGGTGACATAAGTCTCTTTCTTGGTCAAAAAAAATTTCTTCCCTTCCGGCTTGGGATTTGAAGCATCAGCTTCCTCCATGTCGGAATCTTCCTTGGTCTCTTTATCTTTTTCGGGATTCTTCTTTCCCTTCTTCCGCTTAGCTTTGTAGCCAGCGGTATCATCTCTTTTAATGTCGTCATTGAAACGACACTCGGCATTGGTGTGGGACGAGCCCCCATTGGCGTCTAAGTGATGCACACATGGGATATTAGCAATGTCGGCCCAAGAGTAGATTTTGCCTGGTTGCTGGTCTCCTCTACCTTGAACTCTCAAAGTCCCACGGCCACGCCCGCATCCTCCGCCGCGTCCTCCTCGTCCTCTAGACCCGAAAGTAGCAGTGACCACTGCCGTTTCCACGTTGGGTTTCTCTTCCGAGGTATTCTTGCACTTCTGAGCTTGTTGCTTTGGTTGTTTTGCTGACTATGGCATAGCTAGGGCGTTGAGTAATCCCTCTGCATCGTCGTTAGCATCTACATACTTGCTCGCTGTTTCTATCATCTCTCCCAAGTCAGTGACTTTGTCACACTTCAGGCGATGACGTAGTAAACCAATTGGGAGACCTGCAATGAAAGCTTCAATCGCAGTTTCATCATTTACTCCTTCGCAGGAGTTCTTGGTGTCGATCCATCGTCCAAGGTAATCCCGACAAGTTTCTCTGGCTTTCTGGGTGCAATGCTGTAGGTCTCCAACCGTACAGGGCCTCCGGTATGTGCCTTCGAAATTCTGAAAGAACGCACTTTGCATGTCATACCAGTTATGGATGGTGTTCTCCGGAAGTTCATTGAGCCATGATCTTGCCGTCTTCCGCAGCATGAGTGGGAGATATCGGGTTGCGACCAGGTTGTTTCCGCCTTTGGCAATGCAACAAGCTTGGAAGAAATCCTGTAGCCAGGTATCTGGCCGAGCAATGCTGTCGTAGACTTGGATATGTCGTGAGATAGCAAATCCTTCCAGGAATCTTGTAGCTCTTATGCATGGTCCGAAGAACTTTGGGCCCATGTATATATCATCATTTTCGTAGCGCCGTGATACATTGCAAATGTATCTATAATTTTTGATGTTCCATGCTTGGTTTTATCCACTTTCTTGTGTTTTGTCCACACTTTGGAGTACTTTTCATATGATTTCTTGGACTTACCTATTAACAAGAGCCATAGTGCCAGCTGCCTGTTTTTTGCTGTTTTTGGTTCCAGGAAAGTCAGAAAATGAATATTCTCGAAATCAGACGGGACAAAAGCCAAAGTGCCTATTTTTCCGGAAGACTCACGGAGCCAGAATACGAGACGGAGGAGGGTCAGGGGCTGGCCACACCACCCCCAAGCGCGGGTTGGGCCTGGCCGCGCCAGGGCATGATGTGGGCCCCCCAGGCACCCCCTCGGTCTCCCTCTTCGCCTATAAGAAGCCTTCTGACCTAAAAACTTTGGTGTTTTTCCAAAAGGAGTTCCGCTCCACCGCCACCACCAGATTCCACGAAACAGCACCAGAAACTCCGTTCTGGCACCCTATCGGGACGAGGAATTGGAGGAGATCATCGCCATCATCATCACCATCGCTTCTCCATCGACCATCAATGTTTCCCCCATCTATGAGTGAGTAATCCCCCGCTGTAGGCTATGGGGATGGTAGGGATTGGATGAGATCAGTCATGTAATGGCATCATATTGTGAGGGCATGGTGCCTAGTATCTTTTATTAGTGCTTTATGACTTTGTTGCGACTTGTTGTGCTTAATGCTTGTCACTAGGGCCCGAGTGCCATGATTTCAGATCTGAACATGTTATTGATTCATTATGATAGTATTGTTTATGGTCTTATCTGCAAGTTGTATACACACGTTGTTGTCTGGAACCGATGGCCCTGAAGTGATAGAAATTGGGATAACCGGAGGGAATGGTTTTGATGTGAGGATCACATGTGTTCATGGAGTGTTAATGCTTTGCTCCGGTGCTCTGTTAAAAGGAGCACCTTAATTGCCAGTAGTTCCCTTGAGGCCCCGCTGCAAACGGGCTGACAGGACAAAAGATATTATGCAAATTCTCATTGCGAGCACGTATGACTATATATGGAACACATGCCTAGGATTATCTAGTACTTGGATGCTTTATCTTATTTATCTGCAATTGCCCTATGTTCTGATTGCTATGTGAATTGTCTTGTCCATGCAACGCCCGTCCATCCATCCCTATGCCTACCGCACTCGAATCCCACTGTTTACTGCTATTGTTACTGTTGTCTTTACTTTACTACTATTGTTACTTTACCATTCCTACTATAAAACTGTTGCTACTGATAAACTGCTGTGAGCAAGATTGTTTCCAGGTGCAGCTGAATTGACAACTCAGTTGTTAAGGCTTATAAATATTCTTTGGCTCCCCTTGTGTTGAATCAATAAATTGGGTTTCACTTCCCTCGAAAATACTGCGATACACCCCCTATACTTGTGGGTCATCAAGACTATTTTTTGGCGCCGTTGCCGGGGAGCATAGCTTTATTTATCAAGTCCACTTGGAATCACTATTGTTCAAGCTAAGTTTATTTTCGCCTCGTTTGCTTGTTTCTTTATCAAAAATACAAAAAATGTAGTTCCTACTCTAGTTGTTATTTTCGTTGGTCTGTTATTGTCTTGCCTTATCATGCTTGTTGTCAATGGTTGGTTTCTTTGAAATTGAAGCTTATTGGCAAGGTGGGTTCACGGAAGATCAAATATATTATTATAAGGAACACCGCTTGTCACAAAAAGGGAAACACTTATGGGAACAAATTGATAGATTGTATACCATTGCTAGAAACGTGTGCTCTACTTATAATGTTACTTATTGCTATGATAAATCTTGTTGCAGAAAGAGGTATAAACACCTCCCTTTTCAATGTGAGTATAATGATAATGATACCATATCTTCTTATGCTAAAGGAATTTATGACTTTTATGATGCGGAACAAATTGAAGAATTTATTGCTTGGAAGGGTGCTTTTGAACTTGCTAGTTTGCTTGAAAATATTGATGATTCACCTTACAAAAATGAGGTTTATGGTATACTTAAAATTTGCTTTGATAATTACAAGGATGAAAATGGCTATATTCTTGAATATTTTAATAGATGCTTTCCACAAATGGAAGAGACTAATGCCTTGCAGGATCCTATGGAAGAAGAAATTGATGAACCTGAAATCTCATTAGATGAAAAAGAGGAGGAGAGTGATGAACAAAAGGAGGAAGAATGGATTAGCTACCCATGCCTACTTTCTAATGAGAGTAAATCTTTATCCCATACATTATTTGATTGTCCCCCATGCTTACTAAAGAAGGATGAATGTTATGTTCCTGAGGGTTCTTTTGAAAATGTTTATAATAAAGCCCTAGTGCTTGTAGATCATGAAAAGCATGCTTTATGTGATAGTTATATTGTTGAGTTCATTCATGAGGCTACTGAAAATTATTATGAGATAGGAAAATATGGTTGTAGAAGTTTTCATGGTATTGAAACACCTCTCTATGTGCTGAAAGTTTTGAAGTCACTCTTGTTTTATCTTCCTATGCCTGTCACTTTGTTCTTTGTGAATTTATTTGCATACACGATTCCTATGCATAGGAAGAGGGTTAGACTTAAATGTGTTTTGAATTTGCTTCTTGATGCTCTCTTTTACTTCAACTCATATTTCTTATGTGAGCATCCTCTCAAACTATTATGCCTGAAGATGATAATATGTCTATTATTCTTGGGAGACCTTTTCTTAAATACTGCAGGAGCTGTTATTAATTGTAATCAAGGGAAGGTGACCTTCAATGTTAATGACAAGGAACATACTGGTTATTTCCCCAAGAAGATTGAAAGAACTTATGGTTTGAATTCAATTGAACATGTTGAGGGCATTCAAGTTGGAGAAATATATTGTCCCATACCAAGAGAAAAATTTGAAACTATTATGATTGGGACCATTGCTATCAAGGTTGAGGTAACATAATCATTAGTGGAATACAAAGTTTTGTATCATATGAAATTGTTTTGGTAACAATACCTGATCAACATTGTTAACAAAAGGATTTCATTGAACAAAACAATGTTTTCACCATGATTATCTCCGCTTACTTCTATTCATCCATTTTTAGTTTTTGCTTTTTGTCTAACTTAAAGGCGTTAAAGAAAAGAACTTATTGGGAGATAACCCAAAAGTTTTAGATGAGTCTTGGAAGTTATTACTTCAGTAATAACCGCTACTTATCCTTTTTATTTGTTGTGCCTAGAGTAACCTCTAATGAGAGAGAAGTAATGATTGGGAAAGTTGCTGTCCCAAAACAGATTTCTGTGCTTCACCGTAAAAATCCGTGTAAAATCTCTGAATGTCTTCTTGAGGCGTGAATTTTTTTGCTTCTGCCCCAGGTTGTTATCTAACTTTTTGATTTTAGCAACACTTTTTGATTTGAGCAACAGAAGGTCTTTACCTGCTGGTCTGTTTTGAAAGATTTCTGCCATTTTCTGCATTTGCTTCTTGTTGGTTCCTTTTTTAGTTCTTTTGGGGAATTGAGCTTTTTGAAGGAAGTTCTACAGCAGCTAGTGTTCTAATGGAAGTTTATTTGGTGTTAGAACTGAATCTTAAGACTTATTATCTTGAGTGCACTAATGTTGCTAATAAAAATTGTGTGAAGTTTTGTATGAAGGGAAATTTTCAGGTGTATGGAAGGAATGAGTAATGAGATGAAGGATGGACTAAAGCTCAAGCTTGGGGATGCCACGCGTGTCACCCCAAAAAATATCCAAGAAGTACAAGCGTCAAAGCTTGGGGATGCCCAAGGCATCCCCTTCTTCATCAATAAAAATCCCAGGTTTCTTCCAAACGCTTCATTTTTATTGTTTCATGCACAGTTGTGTTGTTCTTGGAGCGTCTTCTTTCTCGTTTTTGTTTTGGTTTTTCGTTTGCTTGGTTTTCTTAGTTTGCTTAATAAATTGGTTGGATCTCCTCTTTCATACATTGGTGTTCAAGTACTTTGGTTTGGTTTGGAAAAGAGTAGGAAAGCTCATGCTTAAGTGGTAAAGAGAGTTTGTTTTTGACTGTGACCTATGCTATGTCTGAAGGAAATATGCCCTGAGAGGCAATAATAAAGTTGTTATTATATATTCCTTATACATGATAGATGTTTATTTTACATGCTAGAATTGTATTGATTCGGAAACATCAATACATGTGTGTTTAATAAACAAAAAGGGTTCCTAGTCATGCCTCTCTTATAGACTAGCTTGTTGATTAACAAGATGATCAAGGTTTCCTGATCATGGACATTGGATGTTGTTAATAACAAGGTCACACCATTGGTGGAATGATGTGATGAATATTCATCCGAAGTATAGCATTACGATCAAGTCATTATGTTTATATTGCTATAACATCATACGAAGTAATCTTTATTCGTAGACCATTAGATCATGTTAATTGCTGACACCGGAAGAGTATCTTGATAACATCAAACGTCACACTGTAACAGGGTGACTATAAAGATGGGTTCAGTACTACGAAGGTGTTATGTTGAGGCTCATGGATCAAGAGTGGAATTTGTCAATCCAGATGACGGATAGATATACTCTGGGCCCTCTTCGTGATATCACATTAGGATAGCTTGCAAGCAAGTGATGTGATCACTAGAATGTTCTATCACGGGAACGAGAAAAGAGTGCATGTCGGTAATGAGATCAAACTAGGTATAGAGATACCGATGATCGAATCTCGGACATGTAATATATCGAGAGATAAAGGGATTTAGTTACAAGCGTTAAAGGTTCTCACGATCATAGAAGTCATCGTTGAATGTGTAGGAGTCAGTACAGATCTCCAGGTCCCGCTGCTGATTATTGATCGGAGAAGGGTCTCGATCATGTCTGCATTATTCGCGAACCGTAGGGTGGCACACTTAAGAGTTACCGGACACCATTTTGGAGCACATATGTTTCAGACGAAAGAATTGCAAAGCACAGGAATTGTTTCAATAGAAACCGGAAATTGTTTCGGGTGAAATTGCAGAAGGTGGTTCTGCATGTGATATTGAAATATTGCAAGGGGATATATGTGAAGGTTTGTTAATTAAAGTAATTAACAAAATTCTGAATAAATTTAATAAAAAGAGTTTTATTAAATGAGAGAGCATTAAATTTTGAGAAATTTAATGCATTTAAAGTGGAGACTTTAAAAGGGAATGTGAAGAGGCATTTTAATGTGGAGGGGTTACCACCACATGAATGGGGGAGGTGAGGGGTCACCCCCCCATGCGTCAGCCATGGAGAGAGGGGGCACCCCCCCTCCTCCTATAAAAAGCCACCCATTCCCTCCTTCATCCACACACCTCCTTGTGAAGGATCTCTCTCGCCCTCTAAAATTATTCCCCCATGGTCTCGGATTAGCGAGATACATGTTACCGGTGGCATTTCGTCTGGAAGGAGTTGCTGCTTCCGCTGGATCGCTGGAGCGATGAGGTGGAGGTTGTCTGGTGGCTTGAACGTGTGTGCGAGTGCGGATGCGCTGCTGAGTTGCGGCGCTCGGACTTCCTCACGATCTTGAGATCGGCAAGTGTACGACTACATCAACCACGAGTTCCTACTAATTAACAAAGCTCGTTGTCTACGAGGGTAAGTTCTCGTTGGATGTATGTCCACCCGTTGCTTTGTACCTAGTAGATAGATCTTGGCGTGTAGTTCACACCGTAGGAAATTTTTGTTTTCTATGCTGCGGACCAAACAGTGGTATCAGAGCATGATCTATGCGTAGGTGCTTAGCACGGGTAGTACACATATATTGATATGTGGGCGATGATGATCATGTTATTGCATCTTCTATGTATTTTGGATATTGGTGGCATAGTGGGATGAAGCGGCCCGGACCACCTTACATGTCATCGTACATGAGACCGGTTCCACGACTGACATGCAACTTGTTTTGCATAAGTGGTGGCGGTGTCATCTCTCCTACTATAGTCAATATCTGATTTACAACGAGTTGCTAATAACTTATTTATCCTTGTTGTGGTTCATGTTCGTAGGTGAGAACGGTTCTATCTCCGAAAGCCCTAAGCCACGTAAAACTTGCAATTGATAAATTAGAGGCGTCTAGTTTAGATCGTTGTTGGGCTAGTGTATTGATATGGTATTGTTGTAAGTAGATGTATGGTAGATACTCTTACAACACAGTCAACATGTAAGTTCCATAGACCTTGGCCTTACACACAAAGGAATGATAGAGATCATACCATGGTGCAAGTGATAGAGATCAAATGCATGGACCATATCATCTCACTTTACACATTAGATGTTAGCATCTTATCTTTGCTAGTTTGGCGTTTGGTAGCATTATAAGATGATCCTCATTTAGATATCAAGATAAGAATGTGTTCTTCCTTGAGTATGCACCGTTCTATGGATTGTGTTTCCAGACATCACGTGATGATCGGGTGTACTCGAATCTACGCTTTCGTAGGAATGGGTGTAAGACAGTTTACACCGAATACTAAGGTTCTTACTTGGCGAGCCTAGCATGCTGACATGGCCTCGGAACACGGACCGAAAGGTTAAGCATGAGTCATATGGTTGATATGATGCCCATATAGATGCTCGCCTTTGAAGCTATATCAACTCACGTGATGATCGGACTTGGTGTAGTGGATTTGGTTCATGTAATCACCAAAAGGACACGAGGGATGTCGTTTTTGAGTGGGAGTTCATTAGTAATTTGGATTAGTTGAACTCAATCTATCATAAACTTAGTCTAAATAAACTTTACAAATTCTGTTGTAGATGGCACCACCTGCTTTTAATTTCAATGTGTTCATGGAGAAAGAGAAACTTGCTGCGAATGGTAGCAACTTCACCAACTGGGCTATGAATTTGATGATTCTCCTCACTGCTGCACAAAAGCAATATGTGCTAGATGCGCCGCTAGGCCCCCCACCAGCTCCTGATGCCCCTGACGAGGAAAAGAATGTCTATGTGACTCGTCAGGAGGACCATAACTTAGTTCATTGCAGCATACAGTATGGGCTAGAGCCAGAACTTCGAAAGTGTTTCGAAAATGGCAATGCCTTTGATACCATGGGAGAACTGAAAATGATTTTCGATACCCATGCTTCCATAGAGAGTAATAATGCTATAGAAAAGTTCTTTAGCTGCATGATGGAGGAAAACAGCTCCGTTAGTGAGCACGTACTCAAAATGTCTGGGTACGCCGATAAGCTTGTGTCCTTGGGAATAACGATTCCCATTGACTTAGGCATACATCGTGTTCTCCAATCTCTGCCACCTAGCTACAAGAGCTTCGTGATGAACTATAATATGCAGGGCATGAAGAAGTCTCTTCGAGCTTCACAATGCTTAAGACTGCGAAGTGGAGATTAGGAAAGAACATCAAGTGTTGATGATCAATAGGACCACCGGTTTCAAGAAGGACAAGAAAGGCAAGCACAAGGGAAAGAAGGGTGGCAAGTCTGTTGCCACGCTGAAAAAGAAACCCCGGCTGGCCCTAAGTCCGACACCAGTGCTACTATTGCAAGGGAATGGCCATTGGAAGCGAATCGCCCAAGTATTTGGCGGACAAGAAGTCCAGCAAGGCAAACAAAGGTATATGTGATATACATGTTATTGATGTGTACTTGACTAGTACTCGCATGAGCACTGGTATTTGATACGGATCGGTTGCTAATATATGTAACTTCGGTTTAGGGCTAACAAGCGACAACTAGCAAGGGATGAGGTCAGATGCGGTCGGCAATGGATCAAGAGTTGATGTGATCGCCGTCGGACGCTACCTCTCCATTTGCCATCGGGATTAGTTATAAACCTAAATAATTGTTATTTGGTGCCCGCATCGAGCATGAACATTGTATCTGGATCGTGTTTGATGCAAAGTGGTCATTCCTTTAAATCTGAAAACAATGGTTGTTCGATTTATAAGAATGATATCTTTTATGGTCATGCACCTATGTTGAATGGTTTATTTCTATTGGATCTCGATAGTAATATTACGCACATTCATAATGTTAATGCTAAAAAGATTAAACTTGATGATGATATGTCTACATATATGTGGCACTGCCGTCTAGGTCATATTGGCGTTAAACGCATGAAGAAACTCCATTCTGATGGACTTTTGGAATCACTTTATTTTGAATCATTTGATACATGTGAGCCATGCCTTATGGGCAAGATGACTAGAATGCCGTTTTCCGGTTCAATGGAACGGGCGACAGATCTATTGGAAATCATACATACTGATGTGTGTGGACCAATGAGTGTGTCGGCGCGAGGTGGATATCATTATTTTGTTACTTTCATGGATGATTTGAGTAGATACGGGTATATCTATTTGATGAAACACAAGTCTGAAACTTTTGAAAAGTTCAAGGAATTTCAGAATGAAGTGGAAAATCATCGTAATAGAAAGATCAAATTTCTACGATTTGACCGTGGAGGAGAGTATCTAAGTTACGAGTTTAGCACACACATGAAAGAGTGTGGAATAGTTTCACAACTCACGCCTGCCGGAACACCACAACGTAATGGTGTGTCGGAACATCGTAATCGCACCTTATTGGATATGGTTCGATCTATGATGTCTCTGACTGACTTACCTCTGTCAGTTTGGGGTTATGCACTAGAAAGAGCTGCATTCACTTTAAATCGGGCACCATCTAAATCCGTTGAAACGACACCGTATGAATTATGGTTTGGAAACAAATCTAAGCTATCATTTCTTAAGGTTTGGGGATGCGATGTTTATGTGAAGAAACTTCAACCGGATAAACTTGAACCCAAAGCGGAAAAATGCGTCTTCATAGGATACCCTAAGGAAACAATTGGGTATACCTTCTATCACAGATCCGAGGGCAAGGTTTTTGTTGCCAAGAATGGATCCTTTCTTGAGAAGGAGTTTCTTGCGAAAGGTGTGAGTAGTCGGAAGGTAGAACTCGAAGAGGTTATTGAACCTTATCTTCATGGAATGGCGAGTGGCGCAGCACCGGAAGTTGTTTCGGAGTTGACTTCACCTGATGAAGAGAGAGCTAATGATAATGATCATGAAACTCCGAAAGAGGACACTGCCAAACCTCGCAGGTCAAGCAGGACACGTCAGCTCTGAGCACGGCAATCCTGTTGTGAATTTCATGGTTGATGAAATGGATGACCCTACAACGTATGAAGAAGCGATGATGAGCCCGGATTCCAACAAATGGCTAGAAGCCATGAAATCCGAGATGGAATCCATGTACGAGAACCAAGTTTGGAACTTGGTGGACTTACCTCATGACCGAAAGGCCATTGAGAATAAATGGATTTTCAAAAGAAAAACTGATGCTGATGGTAATGTGACCATCTATAAGGCTCGACTTGTCGCAAAGGGGTTTCGACAAATTCAAGGAGTTGACTACGATGAGACATTCTCTCCCGTAGCGATGCTTAAGTCGGTTAGGATTATGTTAGCAATTGCTGCATATTTCGATTATGAAATATGGCAGATGGATGTCAAAACTGCGTTCCTCAATGGTAAGATTGAAGAAGAGTTGTATATGATACAACCTAAGGGTTTTGTCGATCCTAAGGATGCTAATAAGGTATGCAAACTTCAGCGATCCATCTATGGACTGAAGCAAGCATCACGGAGTTGGAATCTCCGCTTTGATGAGGTGATCAAAGAGTTTGGATTTGTCCAAACTTATGGAGAGGCTTGTATTTACAAGAAAGTGAGTGGAAGCAATGTGGCATTTCTGATATTATATGTGGATGACATAGTATTGATTGGAAATGATATAGAACTTTTAAACAGCGTTAAAAGTTATCTAAACAGCAAATTTTCAATGAAAGACCTTGGTGAAGCGTCATATATATTAGGCATTAAAATCTATAGAGATAGATCAAGGCGCCTAATTGGGCTATCGCAGAGTACATACCTTGATAATATATTAAAGAAGTTTAATATGGATGAAAGTAAGAAGGGGTTCTTACCTATGTTGCAAGGCAAGACATTGAGTAAGACTCAAAGTCCGGCTACGGCGGAAGAAAGAGAGATGATGGATAAGATCCCCTATGCCTCGGCCATAGGCTCTATTATGTATGCCATGCTATGTACAAGACCGGATGTGGCACATGCTATTAGTTTGACTAGTAGGTACCAATCTGATCCAGGTTCGGAACACTAGATAGCGGTAAAGAACATCCTCAAGTACTTGAGAAGAACTAAGGATATGTTTCTCACATATGGAGGTGAAGAAGAGCTAGTCGCTAAGTGTTATGTCGATGCTAGCTTTGACACCAATCCGGATGACTCTAAGTCTCTATCCGGATACGTATTTCTCTTGAACGGAGCAACAGTTAGTTGGAGGAGTTCCAAACAACCTGTGGTGGCTGGATCAACGACAGAGGCGGAATATGTTGCTTTGCTTGAGCGGTGCAGAAGCGATTTGGATGAAAGAGTTCATTACGGACTGGGTGTGGTTCCCGGTCGTTGGACCCGATGGTGATCTATTGTGACAACAATGGAGCCATAATAGCCATAAAGGAACCGAGGTCTCACAAGAATTCCAAACATATTAAGCGCCGGTTTCACTCCATCCGCGAGCATGTCAAGGATGGAGATATAAAGATTTGTAAAGTACACACGAACCTAAATGTAGCAGATCCGTTGACTAAAGTTCTCCCTAGGGCAAAACATGATCAACATCAGAACTCCATGGGTGTTAGATTTATCACTATGTGAACTAGATTATTGTCTCGAGTGCAAGTGGGAGACTGAAGGAATTATGCCCTGAGAGGCAATAATAAAGTTGTTATTATATATTCCTTATACATGATAGATGTTTATTTTACATGCTAGAATTGTATTGATTCGGAAACATCAATACATGTGTGTTTAATAAACAAAAAGGGTTCCTAGTCATGCCTCTCTTATAGACTAGCTTGTTGATTAACAAGATGATCAAGGTTTCCTGATCATGGACATTGGATGTTGTTAATAACAAGGTCACACAATTGGTGGAATGATGTGATGAACATTCATCCGAAGTATAGCATTATGATCAAGTCATTATGTTTATATTGCTATAACATCATACGAAGTAATCTTTATCCTTAGACCATGAGATCATGTTAATTGTCGACCTTTGGAAGAGTATCTTGATAACATCAAACGTCACACCGTAACAGGGTGACTATAAAGATGGGTTCAGTACTACGAAGGTGTTATGTTGAGGCTCATGGATCAAGAGTGGAATTTGTCAATCCATATGACGGATAGATATACTTTGGGCCCTCTCGGTGATATCACATTAGGATAGCTTGCAAGCAAGTGATGTGATCACTAGAATGTTATATCACGGGAACAAGAAAAGAGTGCATGTCGGTAACGAGATCAAACTAGGTATGGAGATACCGATGATCGAATCTCGGACATGTAATATATTGAGAGACAAAGGGATTTAGTTACAAGCGTTAAAGGTTCTCACGATCACAGAAGTCATCGTTGAATGTGTAGGAGTCGATCGGATCTCCGTGTCCGTGCTGATTATTGATCGGAGAAGGGTCTCGATCATGTCTGCATTATTCGCGAACCGTAGGGTGGCATACTTAAGAGTTATCAGACACCATTTTGGAGCACATATGTTTTAGCCGAAAGAATTGCAAAGCGCAGGAATTGTTTCAATAGAAACCGGAAATTGTTTCGGGTGAAATTGCAGAAGGTGGTTCTGCATGTGATATTGAAATATTGTGAGGGGCTATATGTGAATGTTTGTTAATTAAAGTAATTAACAAAATTCTGAATAAATTTAATAAAAAGAGTTTTATTAAATGAGAGAGCATTAAATTTGGAGAAATTTAATGCATTTAAAGTGGAGACTTTAAAAGGGAATCTGAAGAGGCATTTTAATGTGGAGGGGTTACCACCACATGAATGGGGGAGGTGAGGGGTCACCCCCCCAAGCGCCGGCCATGGATAGAGGGGGCACCCCCCTCCTCCTATAAAAGGCCACCCATTCCCTCCTTCATCCACACACCTCCTTGTGAAGGATCTCTCTCCCCCTCTAGAATTATTCCCCCATGGTCTCGGATTAGTGAGATACATGTTCCCGGTGGCATTTCGTCTGGAAGGAGTTGCTGCTTCTACTGGATCGCTGGAGCGAGGAGGTGGAGGTTGTCCGGTGGCTTGAACGTGTGTGCGAGTGTGGATGCGCTGCTGAGTTGCGGCGCTCGGACTTCCTCACGATCTTGAGATCGGCAAGTGTACAACTACATCAACCACGAGTTCCTACTCGTTAACAAAGCTCGTTGTCTACGAGGTTAAGTTCTCGTTGGATGTATGTCCACCCGTTGCTTTGTACCTAGTAGATAGATCTTGGCGTATAGTTCACACCGTAGGAATTTTTTTGTTTTCTATGCTGCGGACCCAACAATGTCATGCCATGCTTGATATTATTTTGGCTTTATGCTTAGTATTCTTTGCTGTAGCATGACTTGTTATAAACAATTGAGATTGCTTAATGTGCCTTGGAAGAATCATGCGTTGTTTTAGCATATTAAAGCATAGTATTGTGGTATTCTCCTTTGATGCTTTATTTGGGTTGACTTGGCACATGCTCACACCATGTTATGACTATCCCAAGTCACCATAAGCCTTTATGATCCTTTAGTTTTCAACTTGTAGTATCACTTTATGCTTTGATCAATGATGTTTTCTCGCTCTGTATGATTATGGCCATTATTGCTCTCTCGTTTGTCGCTCCTTTACTATTGCTAGCCTTCACCTTCACTGAGTATGTTTTACTCATGTTTCCAACTCCCCAAAACCAAATATTGCCAAAGTGTCCACCATACCTACCTATTAGCATCATTTGCT
The DNA here is from genome assembly GCA_023614405.1 of Avena insularis. Classification (NCBI taxonomy): domain Eukaryota; kingdom Viridiplantae; phylum Streptophyta; class Magnoliopsida; order Poales; family Poaceae; genus Avena; species Avena insularis. The sequence goes on along the minus strand of CM042686.1, from coordinate 477,388,562 downwards.
ACTTCCGTGCATATCCAATATGCCTTGTTTTCTTCCGAATAAAATGTTTGCTTGTTATGAGAAAATTAGTTAGTAAAGCTCTCATGACCTTGATGGCACACTTTATTTTCTTGCATTTAATAAACCTGAACCATTGCGTCCTTCTTTGTTGCGTATATGCTTGCGCTTTATAAGTTGAAGTTAGCAGAACCATGTATCATGGGGAACGTTTTCAACATTTCATTGGTACTTAGTACCTCGTTGATATCATGTTCTTTTGCTTATGGATCCCGGCGGTGTGAAATAAAAGTGGAACTTGTAAGATCATGGAGTTTGTATGTATGTTAGAGAAAGCGCTGGGCGCTAGCCTAAGCCATGCCTAATCATGGTGGAAACTTGCAGCATAACCATAATGAGCATTCTATGAAGCATCCTCAATAAAAATCTATGCACATAGTAAATAAAAAGATCGCTGAGATGCTCATTGTTTGCTTGCCTTGTCATTTTGATTATGGGATAGCTCCTGTATCATGTGCAAGGGGTACCCCGTTGGTGGTTCTCTATGATACGTATATACTTACGATGACAAGAGCTTACTCGTGACTGAAGTTGAGTAGCATGAGGATTGGTCTTCGTAAGTAAGGGGCATGAGACTTTGATTTATAACTTGTCAAGCATATCCTCTTAGTTGTGTCACTTTAACCTTAACCATTTAAAGATGCTTATGATAGGGGCAATGAGAGCTCAAAGCTAATGAGTACCACACTTTCAGCATTTGGAAGCCTTTCAAACTTTTCAAAACCTGTTCATTTCCTTGTTGAGTCTCCACACATTCTATGAGCACTTCCTTGAGAGCATAGTGGCCATTCTTAGTTCTATGTGCATTGTCCCAAGACTTGTTGATTGATGCATACCTTGATATTGCTTGTTTTAAACTATTTGTATCTAGTCACTCTTGTAAACTTTGAAGGTGTCCTATGCATTTATGTTTGCTACTCTATGAGGGACAAGCTGAATGCCATTATACTATGTTTTCTTTATGTGAAACAAACAAACGTCTTGCAAAGCATTGTTATTCATGAATCTTTTGTTTGTGCCTTTTCATGTTGCATCTTAGTTTCTTTGTCTTATTGCTAGAACTTTGTCTTTCATGTTATGATTGAAGTACTATGATCCCAGCTTTGAATGTTTTACAAATACTTTGGTCAAGTCTTTGATGGTGCATGTCACCTAAAAAATTATTCTTTCTTTTTATCACTTACCTACTCGAGGACGAGTAGGAGTTAAGCTTGGGGATGTTGATACATTGCAAATGTATCTATAATTTTTGATGTTCCATGCTTGGTTTTATCCACTTTCTTGTGTTTTGTCCACACTTTGGAGTACTTTTCATATGATTTCTTGGACTAACCTATTAACAAGAGCCACAGTGTCAGCTGCCTATTTTTTGTTGTTTTTGGTTCCAGGAAAGTCAAAAAATGAATATTCTAGGAATCGGACGGGACAAAAGCCAAAGTGCCTAGTTTTCTAGAAGACTCACGAAGCCAGAATACGAGATGGAGGAGGGCCAGGGGCTGGCCACACCACCCCCAGGCGTGGGCTGGGCCTGGCTGCACCAGGGCATGGTGTGGGCCCCCCAGGCACCCCCTCGGTCTCCCTCTTCGCCTATAAGAAGCCTTCTGACCTAAAAACTTCGGGGGGTTCGACGTTTTTCCAAAAGGAGTTCTGCTCCACCGCCACCACCAGATTCCACGAAATAGCACTAGAAACTCCGTTCTGGCACCCTGCCGGAACGGGGAATTGGAGGAGATCATCGCCATCATCATCACCATCGCTTCTCCATCGCCATCCATGTTTCCCCCATCTATGAGTGAGTAATCCCCCGCTGTAGGCTATGGGGATGGTAGGGATTGGATGAGATCGTTCATGTAATGGCATCAGATTGTGAGGGCATGGTGCCTAGTATCTTTTATTAGTGCTTTATGACTTTGTTGCGACTTGTTGTGCTTAATGCTTGTCACTAGGGCCCGAGTGCCATGATTTCAGATCTGAACATGTTATTGATTCATTATGATAGTATTGTTTATGGTCTTATCTGGATAACCGGAGGGAATGGCTTTGATGTGAGGATCACATGTGTTCATGGAGTGTTAATGCTTTGCTCCGGCGCTCTATTAAAAGGAGCACCTTAATTGCCAGTAGTTCCCTTGAGGCCTCGCTGCAAACGGGCTGGCAGGACAAAAGATGTTATGCAAGTTCTCATTGCGAGCACGTATGACTATATATATGGAACACATGCCTAGGATTATCTAGTACGTGGATGCTTTATCTTATTTATCTGCAATTGCCCTATGTTCTGATTGCTATGTGAATTGTATTGTCCATGCAACGCCCGTCCATCCATCCCTATGCCTACCGCACTCGAATCCCACTGTTTACTGCTATTGTTACTGTTGTCTTTACTTTACTACTATTGTTACTTTACCATTCCTACTATAAAACTGTTGCTACTGATAAACTGTTGTGAGCAAGATTGTTTCCAGGTGCAGCTGAATTGACAACTCAGTTGTTAAGGCTTATAAATATTCTTTGGCTCCCCTTGTGTTGAATCAATAAATTGGGTTTCACTTCCCTCGAAAATACTGCGATACACCCCCTATACTTGTGGGTCATCACGCCGCGCCTCTATATTGGAGTTGATTCGGTGCCTTGTGTCGTTCGGGGATAGAGATCGTCCCGAGTGTCGGCTGTGGCTGCGGTGCCTTGGAGCCGGACTTCGGCTTCTGCCACCACCTCCTCCACCACGACGCCCTCCTTGGCCTCCTTGGGAGCCATTGTGATGGCTACTTGGCGGAGAGGGTGGAGCATCTGGGTTATTTCCGGCTGATCGCCAGCCTCCGTCTGGAGCGTCATTATTCCAGTTCCGGGGAGGGTCTTCATTGTGACGAGCCCCCTGCCGGCTTGTCTCGGCACAGTGTCCGTCGTTCCTTCGCCCGTCATCCGGACGGCTTGCATGTCTAGGAGGTGGCATTCTTTGTCGATCCTCCTCCCGACGTTTCTCTTTATCATCGTCCTTGCGGTTTTCACTCGTTGGGCGGGTTCCTGATTCGGATTCAGCAATTGCCTCTTGCTCTGCAACTGGGTTAACGTTATGCCAGTCACGGGCATCTTTGTGGTGTTGTCCCGAAGATCCAATTCTTGAGTAATTGTCCTCACGACGATCGGAACGGTAGTGCTGCTCCGGAACATGCTGGGGTCTTACATCAGCCCATGCCGGATCTATGCGACACTGGTCGGAATCAGAGACCAGCTTTTGACTTCCAGACATGGCGACCTTTTGCTGCTCCAGTCCCTTGTTGAGTAATTTGATGCCCAACCGGATCTTCTTCAGGCCTGGATTAGCCGATAGAACCTCTCGGGCCGCAATGGTGTTCTGTACTGGGGTTGGATACACCCAATCCCCTTTGCTATCTTTCCGAGGATTCCCCATTTCCTCTCCGAAAAGGACGGCGTGAATCTGCGGGAATTGGTTGTCATTAGTATGACGCTTCCTGGTCTTCTGGTATTGCCTGGAGTTGTACTTCTCCACAGATGCCATGCGTTTCTTTTCCTCCTCAATGTTTTTGGCTTCATCGAGGACTACTTGACAACACGCTTCTAGGTCATGTGCCCTCTCGTCTAGTTCTTTAGCAGTAAGTTCTGCAGCTGTAGGAATAGGTGTGGTTAATGCAGAATCGATGAGTTTACGCGCACCTTTAGTGATCACGTGTCTATCCACCGATTCTTCTTTTTTGGGCTCGTCTAGGATAAGCGCTCCATCCGAGTCTTTCTCGTATTCCTCGGTAATCACCTCCTCTGCCGGAGGGTCTTTTGTCGGGGTCTTGTTCTTCTTGTTCTTCTTCTTTGCCTTCTTGGCAGCGCCGGTAGCAAAGACGGCTTTGGGTCCATTTCCTGGAGTCAAGCTCTGATCGGTACTTTCGGACATCTGGATCTCGGGATTATCTCCAATTTCCATGTCATCCTGCGCTTTGGGAGAGTGTTCCCCGGATCCTTCATCCATGGCTTCTCCTTCCTCTGCAGCTTTGGAGTTATACTCCTCTTCATATTCCGCGGAGAACTTTCGGAAATCTGCTGACGTCATCGATTCATCCGAGGATGCGGGTACGTCAGTGTTTGTTCCCATCGCCTCCAACATAGAGTCGGTGTTGTCTCCAACATCGGGAGAGCCAGATCCGGATCCCACATATGCGACGAAGTGCGACGCGTGCTTCCTGTGGCTCTCGTGATCGGCCTCGTCGAAACGTCTGATGGACTCGAGGATTTCATCTACGCCAGAGTTTTGCATCATCATGCGTCTTAGCGTGTATCTCAGGAAAGGCTTGTCTGTCCCAGCATCATCAGAGCCAGAATCAGTGTCATTATTATGCTCCTCCTAGATTTCGACTTCAGCGGGTGGGTCGATCTGGGATTCGGCTTCTCCAGGGAGATCCACTCCAGATTCAACTTGGACCGCCAGGTCTGCCTCGGGCTCGGATTTCTCCACTATCTCCACAACTGGTGCGGGCTGGGTGGGATTAGGGTTTCCTGAGATCCGGAACGTTGCCGCCTCCATGGACAAAGGGGACCCAGAAATTTCCTCTGCCTCTATCATCACTGCTGGGGTGGGTGGGACAGGTTTAGCAAAACCGATGTAAACATCGATCTCACCAAAAGACATGATGGTGTAGGCAGTCACAGCCTCCCTAGCCGGAATCCAGGTCTCGTCGAGAATGATGAGAGGGACGTTGCTGGCATAGAGGATGCGACCGACGGAGATAGTCTTGCCGATTCCGATTCTTGCAGATTCCGCTCGGAACGCAGAACCGAAGCTCACCTGCCCCACGGTGGGCGCCAACTGTCGTCGGATTGATGACAAGTACGCCATGAGGGGTTCCTCGGGGCGTGCGGAAGAGAGGGGTGTGAGACGTACGGTGTTCCGGGACAGTGAGCACACAAGTTTACCCAGGTTCGAATCCGCCGGCTTTGGACGGATCCTACTCCTGCTAGCAATCCAGTAATACGGCAGAGCCAGAATATGGGTTACAAGGGTTCGCCTGTGTGAGTTGAGATTGTAGACTATTGAGGGTGTCCTAAAGGCTCTCCCTAGGATGGCTTATATAGATATCTGTCCTAGGGTTTACAGGAGAGATCTATCCGGCTACGACTGAGAGTCGGTTACAAAGTACATCTTGAACTACAAGTAACACTATGGGCCTAAGTCGGTTACAAAGTACATTCTAAAGTACTTCTGGGCCTTCCCGTAGCCGGACTAGACTTCGTCTCTTCTCCTTGACTAGACCGCCCGTGAAGCAAAGCTCTAACCCGAAGTGGGCCACCCTGGTCAGTGAGGACTGTGAGGATACCCGAAAAGTATATCCCCAACAAAACTGCTTCAGAATCTTAACTAGGATATTCTGAAGTTCTTTTAGAATCCTTGAAGCATTTCGACATTAATGCTTATCAAATGTATTGATCTATCTCCATAGATTCTATATGTTCACTATATATTCAACTTCATCCATTGGATGTTTTTAATTATTACTAATACCAATCACATCATTCATAATATGTCAACTACATATATAAGAATGTTGTCACACTCCCACTGAAATGTGAAATCCATATATATATGATAAAGTAGGTTATCACTCAATTCCCACTCAATATGTCATCCACACATTTGACTAGGAAAACTGCTTAGCTCCCACTCAATTCATCGTAAACACAAGCCCTCTCGACAATCTTGGTAATTCCAAAATTCTTTGATCACTTATCAAATCGAGAATTTTCTGCTACGAGACACTAGCAACCATATGACTAACAAATCTCTGCTTGTTGTACCAGTTACAACATTTCTTCAATCTTGCTATTGAAAAACATGCAGTTTTGACAATCTTCTATTGATTATAGAATTGCAGTAATTGCTGGTGTAAATCCAATAGACTTTAAGCACCGCTACATATTTGTAGTCAACCTTTTCAATTTATCAAAACATACTTCGTGACAAATCGAGCTTTTATGTCTTCCTTCTAAGCTTCATTTATTCCTTATAACTTTGTAGTTGTTGGGAAAGATTAAGTAAATGTATTTACTTAACAAGATCAAGTAACACTTTACTTTGCAATCTTAAATGTAACTTAATATGGGATTTGGTGACTCTTAGTCATATCTAGTACTTATATCCATCATCGCTTCTTTGCACTTCATAGGTATGTCTTGTTCCATTAACATGACAAGTGAATCATTAATATAATTCTACTAATGGCAGAAAATATTCTTGAATCCTACTTTCCTTTTTGTAAAAGTATTAGCTGAAACGCCGTGATCATCATCACTAGTTTATCCTCTTCCACTTGTAGAGTTCAGCTCCTGGAACACATCCTGTTGCGCTACTCTGATTTAGAGGTAAGGTTAAATACCTTGTTTGAGCTTTTACTTTTTTCCACCAATATTTTCATCGAGAAACTATTTCTTGAGAAAACAAAATTGTGCATGCATATCCAGATAAACATGTAGGCAACAAGATTTTCCTCCCTTCGGTTGTGGAATAGAATTCATAGTTTCCCAAGAATACACTACAAAAAGTTTCTTATTCGTCACGATTTCAAATTATCGAAATCTCTAAAAACTCGAACATGCCATAACTCTTATGGTGTTGTTTCCACGAATATTTTAGATGTTTCTTATACATAAAGTGAGTGTTTACTATTTCAATCTATAGCTCTAATTTCTAATGTTAACTTAGTAGAAGATCATTTACATGCCATATGTATCCAATACATTACGATTATGAGGTTTAGACTTATCAGCATGTTTTGAATTTTCCAATTATCATAATTTGTGAAACAGCTTTCCACAAGTCTTTATGCCAAAATTATTAACTTAAATACACGGTCACTTTGATCAAATAGTAAAGACTTTGATATTCGTGTTAATTTAATGCCCAACTTTATTCTAAAAATCTTTGAATAATTCAAATAGTTTCAAACTTATGTTTCATCAAGTAAATACACGTATTCGCTTACTTTCACAATAATAGGTTCATATGGATAATTGGTTATTCGATTTAATTATGATCTAACCCCTGATTTTTGGTTTGTGTGGTGCTTTTTTTGGAACTTATCATTTTTATTGTAAATCATGTGTGAAATTGAATGTAGATCGAATGATATGGATGTGATTGATGATAAGTGTTGAGTGTTAAGCGACGTACCACCGTCATCAACTCTCAATTAATACTACTCCCTCGGTTCCAAATAAGTGACGTAGTTTTGTCTAGATATATATATATACCTAGACGGTAATACATGTCTAAATATATGCATATCTAGACAAAGTTGTCACTTATTTAGACGGAGTGAGTAGTAAAGATGTTCGCTTTACCCATGTTTATCAATTAATTTTTAGTGTTTGCTTGACCCTTTTTACTCCCTCCGTTTTTATATGCAAGGCCACTATGATAAATACATTTTATCAATATACAAGGCCACAAACACTTAGAGAGGCAAAATTGATTACCTTTCTAACTTGTAAGATATTGCTTATTGATATGAATCGTTCCATGCAACTACAGAGAAAGAGACATCACATACAACATGTTTAGTTAGCAAGGAACACAATATCATTCCACGTAGTAATTAGTTATGTTATTTATTAGTTGGGTTATTTTCCTGGTACTTGGAATATGAGTTTGTGGGCTTATATAGAAAGACGGAGGCAGTACCTATTCTTAGCACTATCTCAACAATAAGTTACTCCCTCAGTTTAGAAATAAGTGACTTGGATTTGTTTAGATTTTTTTTATTCCTTAAACGTGTCTAGATATATGTGAATTTAGCCAAATGCAAGTCACTTATTTCTAGACGGAGGGAGTATAAAATGAGCACACCGTTGCAGAGAGCAGCAACTACAAATTGAGTCAAAAAAATTGTACTCCCTCCGAACCATATTAATGTTCGCAACTTTGTCTAGATTCGGATAAATCTAGTCTAAATTATTAACTATGTACATCTAAATCTAGATAAAGTTGAGAACAATAATATGGGTCGGAGGGAGTAAAGAAAAGTTGGTGCATTTTGGTTAGCCCATGCGTGCAATCTCGCCGATGGATGATATTTATATATTTCGTTTGCTTCTATGTTGAAGAATTGGTTTAGTCATATAGTTTTTGTCACGAATGTTTAGTCATATTCTTGGATTGAAATTTGTAATCTCAATTTCTTGTGTGATCCATGATCAAAATTGAAATTTTGAGTTCTAGACCCAATTGAGGATAGTCAAATAAGTGGGAATTATGTTACGTGAACCTGGAAACACGATTTCCGGGAATCAGGCCCAGTTCGTCCAGCAGAACTTCTTCCCGCACATTTCGCATCGCTTCGTAGTTTCCGCATAGGGCCGCCCCGCCACGGGATATCGGCATGGACCATGGCCATGACGATGGCGAATGTTGCAGCTCTCCCAATCTTCTCCTCGCAATCGCGAACATTGACCCCAAACATTTCACTGCGACGCTGCAGAGTTATATCCCATTCGCGAGCCCTAGCCGCAACACCGGCGTGCTCCGTCCGCCTCCGCGTACGGGCCACCAAAGACGGCTCGACACCGCCGCATCTGCTCTCTGAGGTATTCCCCTACGTCGCCGCGGAGTGGCAGACCATCGCGAAGGGGTGGGCGTGTGCCGCTGCTGCCGTGTACTGCCTATCGCGCACGGTGCCCGCCGCGGGGCGCCTTCCGCGTGCACTCGCCGCCGGCCTAAATGGGGGCGTATCGGCGGAGGTCTCGAGGGGCGTGGTCGCGCTCGCGGCTCTCTCCTCCGCGCGCGCGGCCGCGGCGTTCGTGCAGCAGGCGTTGCTCTGGGAGGCGGCGCTGCGGGCGGTGGCGCGCCTGCGGGAGCGCGCCTTCGAGCGTTTGCTTGCGCGTGACCTCGCGTTCTTCGATGGCAGAGCGGGGATGGCTGCGGGAGACATCGCGCACCGGATCACGGATGAGGCGGATGATGTCGCGGACGCTGTGTACTCTGTTCTCAATGTGAGGTTCCTCCAGCCTGCTAGATAGATGTGTTTGCTGAAATGCACGAAATCTGTTTGGGGAAATGCTTCCTCAGAAATCAGTATTTTTTGTTTATAGACGAAGCCTTAATTATATTCTCTACATTTTCTTTCATTTTTGAACGTTCATCATACTTTGATAGGCATATAGCCTAGAGTAGTGGATCGTTTTACATTTTATTACTGGCTTCTGGTCGTAGGTGTAGGCTCTTTTGCTGGTTGGCGCTGAAAATAACTGCACCAGCGATTGTGCAATGCTAATTATTTTATTACTAATTTTGATGCAGACAATTGTGCCGACAAGCTTGCAGTTGATAGCAATGGGTACTCAAATGGTGGCAATAAATCCCCACTTGTCATTAGTTGCAGCAATGGTAACAAATCTCATAGTTTTGTGATCACTTCTATAGTTATATGTGTATTGTTTAATTTTCTCTCTACATTACATGAATAGGTAATTCCATGCATGTGCGTAGTCATCGCAAAGCTTGGTGAAAGACTCCGTCGAATGTCCAGGGAGGCTCATCTTAGCCTCGCCATGCTCGCAGCCTATCTCAATGATGTCTGGTTTATTAGCACTCATTAGATCATGCATGACAAACATGTATAATCATGCAGGGATTGTTGTTTACTTGAATGCCCTTTGTAGGTACTCCCATCGATGCTCACTGTGAAGGTAAACAATGGGGAGCGCAAAGAGATATTAAGATTCAATGAGTTAACTTTTGTTGATCTGAAGAATAATTTGGGCAAGAAGAAGATGAAAGCTCTCATACCTCAAGCTGTTCGAACAACATATATTGCAGGCCTGGTAGTGCTCTGTGCTGGTTCAGTAGCAGTTTCTGGAACAACATTCGATCCTGAGGGGTTTCTGTCTTTCCTAACAGCGCTTGCTCTTTTTGTTGAACCAATTCAGGTATCACCATCACCACTGAATACTTTAATTAATTCTTGCCATATGTACCATCTCGTCACTTATTTTCCATGTGTGAATGGTAGTTAAGTTCAATTAAGTGTATAGAGCATCTAGAACATGTGATAATGGTAATCATTTCCTCTATCGGATGTTCATATAGTTTGGTGTCTGATTTACCACACACTTTTTTTCTTCCCATGAGAACATTACTTGCACATTTTGTTTTCCTTTCAATGAGAATATGTGTACAGTAATAGCCCCAAGCCTTTTTGCAACTAAATCAAAATCATTGTATTGCCATTTTGTATTTGTGTTATTAACATAACTTTCTTGAGAAACTGTGAATGTGTTTTTCGTCAAGTTCTAACTCTAGTTATCATGCACCGCTTTCTTCTTGTCAATACTTTTGATTTATGTCTTATTGTAATATATACCCTGCATAGGATTTTGGGAAGGCATACAATGAATATAAGCAAGGAGAGCCAGCATTAGAACGTATATTTGATCTAACAAGGTTCATCCCTGAGGTAATCACCATTTCTTGTTTTCTAAGGACTGACTTTTATTAAAACAATTAAGATGATCATGGACAGAAAAAGTCATTAGTATTTTTTACAAAGGTTTCTATTGTATTTGTAGTTTTTTGAAAAAATGCAATGAAGTACTCCCTCCGATCCATAATAAGTGTCGCTGATTTGTACTAAATCAGCGATACTTATTATGGATCAGAGGGAGTATTATTTTCTGGTTTGGATAGGCATGTTAGGCAAGTGAAAATCTGCTTGAGGGCATAAAGAAGTCTATTCGGATTTGTCAGAAATGAATTTAATACTAGTATAAACCTTTCAGAAAATATAATTTTGTGCTGATATTTTCTTAGTTTTTAATTTCTGTAATCAATAAAATAAAAAGAAGTTTGACAATATTTTTTATTGTGTCCATAAGTTGTAACTCATATGCCCATGCTTCTTTGGTGTGTTGTAGGTGAGGGATAAACCAAGTGCAGTTCATTTAAATTCTGTTAAGGGAGATATTAAGTTCCATGATGTCACATTTAGGTATGCTGATGGTATGCCTCCAATAGTAGATTGTGTGAATCTTCATATCAAACCAGGAGAAACTATTGCTATTGTTGGACCATCTGGTGGAGGCAAAACTACTCTTGCCAAATTACTCCTCCGTCTTTATCATCCACAAAGTGGTACTGAACTGAACACCTGTCGAACAGCAGTGTAGATTCTGTAAATTGTCGTAAATGTTTCAGCCCTTTAGCTTAAGCATAGTTTGGTATCCCGAATTTCCATTTTGTTGGTTGTTGAAACTCCATGGTTATCTTCTAATGTGGCTTAATTTCCTTTTAGGATATATAGTTCTGGACAACCATGATATTCAAGACATTCAGTTACAATGCTTGAGAACACATATTGCCTTTGTTTCACAGGATCCGGTAAGTACCTGCGGTGATTTCCTTTTGCGCCATTACAGTTTCAAAGCGTTTCATTTCGGGTGTTTAAAACTATATCTTGTTTATCCTTCCTGTGCAACTCTTGATGGAACTTAGTTTAGGTGGCATCTCAACAGCCAACATACACATAATTCAAATATTGAACTTTTGCATGTCGGAATTAACACATATTGCACTACCATTGTATTCACGCATGTTCAATCTTTTTATTATTCCATAGATGTTATTTTCCGGGACAATTGCTGAAAATATCGCTTATGGAGACCCTATGGGAGATATTAATATGAGAAAAGTTGAGAATGCTGCTAAGGTTGCCAATGCTGACGAGTTCATTAAGATGTTGCCCGAGGGATACCACTCATATGTAGGACAGAGAGGTTCTAGTTTAAGTGGCGGGCAAAAACAAAGGTAAGAAACTTCCTAGCACAATATCTTGTTTTAGCTTTTTGACTAACCTGGTCTTAATGCTTCATGAAACTCATTGACGTGCATTCTCAACCCACAGGTTATCTATTGCAAGGGCAATCTACCAGGAATCTTCCATACTGATATTGGATGAAGCAACGTCTGCTTTGGATAGCAGGTCTCAGCTGCTACTGAAAGAAGCACTGGTGAATTTGGTGACAGATCACACTGTAGGTGGCGTATGGAGTGTTGTTCTTCAGAGATTTCTCTATGCTTATCTGTTCTCATGATTTCACTGCACAATATTATCCATTTTCAGGTCCTCATCATTGCTCATCGTCTGGAAATGATCCTGATGGCTGATAGAATCGTTTTACTCGAGGGCAGTAAAGTGCGAGAGATCACAAGATCAGATTTCTTGTCCAAGGTAGCCAGTGCGGTTCACTGACCCGATGCCCTCAGTCCAAAATTGAGAGAGATCTGATACTATGTCAAAAAAGCGTATACCACATACAAGAATGATGAGTGGTCTACAATGCCGGCCAAGCTGAAGGTCTATCCTAGAATGATCAGACAGTGGAAGCAGGATGTTTCCCTATACGCTTGTGGACCAGCCAAATCATAATGCCACACAAGGGAATCAACAAATTCATGATGATTCAAGGAATTTACTCCTAACAAATTCTTATTTCTTATATGAATTCCATTAAAATTGGAGAGCATTATTAAGTATAAATATGATACATAGCATAGCCCTTTTACTTAAAAATGAGTGCAGGAATGATGTCCTAAATAATGAATTGAAGAAGCCAGAATTGGAAGATTTTTTATTCCTTTTGCCTTTTGGATAGACTGGACATTCTTGACTCTTAAAACAAAATAGTCAATGCTAACATTGCAGATGCTAACAACAGCGTGGCGAGTCACAGTGCTAGCGAACTTGCGGTGAGGCACTTGCACCCAGAGATACGAGGGGTAAAACTAAAAAAATCAAGATTGGGCTGCTGGATTCTGTCTTGTAGTCTGCCAGTGTTATTTTTTAGATTTAAGGTGCTCTCTCTGCTTTTGACTGGTGGCCATGAGAAATTTGAATCGCAGGAACACAACCGTGGTGCTCTCTAATTCTTATGCCTTGTGATGGCAAGCTAGCAATACCACAATAAACTTAAATACATAACCTTGTGGTATCATTATGAAGCCAGGCAGTCTTTACTCCTCTATCAAGAAAACTGCAACTTAAAAACACGTCGCTCAAGTAATAAAGTACGAGAACACATTGGTACATGAAAAGAGTAGAAGCTAAAATTGACAACATAGCATGTTTGGGGCAATGTACAAAGTACAAACATGTTCAAAACGTGCATATTCAGCATGGACTCCGAACTTCCGAAGCATGCAAACCCACTGGTTTCACATGTCATTGCAGTGGTCTTGGTGAAGTACAAACTGGCTCCCCTAACTGTCATGATAAGTGACAATCAACCTCCCCAACTACACCAAGGATGAGAACGTTTTCGCGAGACAATCACAAAAACAAGCAAACCCCAGGATTACCAGAATCATCAACCACTGCATATTGAACAGCTCAAACAACAGTTGGAACAGGTTTCTATATACCAAACTCAGCTACTCTGCTTCTAACCTCCTCAAGGAATGATCTGAAACCTGTGGAGCTGCCCAGCAGAGTACCATCCAAAGCCCGGTCCTCAATCAGGTATTTCTCAAATGCTGTAGTATCATCATGCGCACCATGAATAAAAACAAGTCTGGGGGTTAGATTCCTTTCTTGCTTCAGTTTATTTATAGTTGATCTCAACACACCTGCAAACACCATTTCAGTGTTAGTAAATGCACCGGATTAAATAAGCATCAGTAACAATAAAAAACACTCCATTCTTCTATAAATGACGCATTCAATATGTGTGCACAAATTACAAAAAGTCATAGGAATGCAACAAGTACGATTTAACGAGGAAAGGCTCTTAGTCTCAGGACAATTAAGCGGTAAATGAAAGAAATGGTGCTGGACTCACAGTCACGTGGAGGAGGAAAGGGAATTGAGGTGCTGGCTGTAGGCAAGTAATACACAAAAAGGTCGGTGTAGGTGTCAAGAAGGAATATTGGTCTCTCGCTAGTGAATACGCTGCGACTTAGTGACTGATGAACTTCTGCTTCTGTATCAGGAGAGGAGTACGAAATCAACGTAGGACATATAGCTTGCCGAACAGAAGCCGGCTCCAGTGCACTGTGAAGAAAAATAATAATGCAAACGTAATTAATATTGGCCTTTATAATAAACAGCACTTGAGTAGCTCAAATAAATTACAACAGTGAGAGAGTAATCTGGAATTTGAAAAAATAAATGCAGAAAGAAACATGTGGAATTTAATTATTTCTTTTGAGAATTCTAGCAATTGCATGGTATCAAAATAGATGCTTTACCTGAAGAGGCATTGTAAATATGTCTGATAATCTGGATGAATATGTTGATCTTGAACTTGAAGCAAGGGGTTTATGAGAAAAGCAAATACAAGCCGTGCCAGAGGCTGCAATTGTGAGCAGTTTAAGAAGTTAACATCAATATCAGAAACTTCTGTACCAGCGGGTCTAACGCTCTTGTATGCCTTGTTGTACTGGGCAATGAAAATCGCCAACCAATCATGGAGCCAAAGCCTTGCTTCTACCACATCATCTAGGGAAGCCAAAATAACCTGGAAAATAAAATCTTTCAGCCTCAAATAATTATCTTCTGCGCTAGCACTGTTCTCTTCTAGAGTCTAGAAATATTATTAGGTTTGATAATCATGAGAACTACTGTCCTATTTTTCAGTCGCCAAGCAGAGATTTATAACCGAAATGACATATACAGGTCCAGAATGCAAAAGGTTACTGCAAGATACAGTATTGTCCCCATCAGCATCGTACTTGATAAACAAGCGGATTCAGAGAATTAGAGTTTAAACTAGGCAAACGGATAATGTGCTAATGACTATGGTCAAATTTAACTTCTCTTCTTGCATTAACAGTCTAGAGAGCATTTTGGAATCCAAGAATTCAGCACTTGCTGGGCTGGATCAATTTCACCAAATCAGAGACTACTGCCAGACAGCCTGGTTATGCCTAGCTTCAGATTGGCCCAAACTAGAGCCAAACACTGATGTGCAGGGAGCTATATAAACCAGTCCTGCCAACATAGGGACCTGCTAACTCTTAAACCCAGAATGGTTGGATGGATATCAATCTTATGGTAATATTAAATATAAAAATGTAAATGAATCTTCAAATAAAACTACAAGTAGAACTATTGGATAAATGTTTAAATAAAAATATATAAACAAGCCTGTTCCCAGACGAAGGTCCTACCCATTTTTCTAGATATAATACAGCGCTGTCATGTTTGCAACAGCTACAATAGCCAATTGATCTAGAGTCTACACAATGTGTGCAGTTGCTACTTAAAGAAGTGGTAAAACTAGATCGCCTGAGTTTCAATGTGTGCAGTTGCTACTCCGTTATAGGCTAAGGAATGTACATATTTTATGGTTTCAATGTAGGGGCCATAGCTGCCAACCATAAAACTCTGCCTGCCTAAATCTGGAAATTTGAAGCGACCCTTATGAGTCCTAGAAAATCCCACCACGGTGCATGGTCTGCTATCATATGAGAAACCAGGTAGGAACAGTTTTTTATGTGATGGCCAACATAGCTATTAAGCAAAGCTTTGTTGATAACAGGCATGCTTCGAAATAGAGTACTTATGCAACTAACATCTACCTATCTTAAACAAGGATGTGAATCCATGTTCAGCTAATGGCCTTTGTGCTTACCACAAACAGCTTATTAGCAGTTGTGTTGTACCATCTTACAACAAACTTGTGTAAGAAAACTGCATACGGAAGAAAGGTTGTACCTGGTGCACAAGTATGGTTAATACCACATCTGGGTCAACAAAATCATACAGGTCCCAGATATTAGCAGTCGTGTTGTACTGAATAGTCCGCACCCTTAGCCGCCTTTGTAACGAGAACCTAGACCTGGACAAGATACATGTAAGGTATAAAGGCATAACTACCAATGTGTATAGAACTGCTGCCAGCATGGAACATCTGGAAACTGACAATCAAATACACATTATGAAGCAAGTAATTAACTTGCAAGCCAATACTCCTGGAGGTGCAAACTGATCATAGGATGTTCCATGAAAAATAGTATCCCGCCGTCCAATATTTATATTGGTTGTAATAACATCTTACATCATGGGATGGAGGGAGTACATTACAGGATCACAGAAAAATAATTTGGACATATCGCACACAAGCAGTGGCAGAGCTTGAACGAAAACTCGCGGTAGCATCGTCATGGAAGGCAAGCTCGGTGATGGTGCATCTATGCAACAGCCTTGTGCCCACCTATGCGCAGCAATGGTGGACAGAAACACTCACAACAATGCTCCACATGAACAGGGACTCGACGCAGCAGCAAAGACGACCACCAGCGCGTTGCGTGAAGCTTGGGGTAGCTATCAGGCTGGACGTGTGTTTTTTCAACGCATTGTGAACTACTGGGCCATTCGCTGCACAGAAAAGCTACCTCAATTGACCATTGGGTCATGTTTCACCGATCAAATAGTCCCAACCCTACGTAGAAAGGACTACTGAATGGTCTAGTGGGCCATATTCCTGAAACTAGTAATGGGTAGTCAAGAATGTATTTTTTCTGGGGGGCAACTGCCCAGGATGGCCCTGCCAAAGCTCCACCAGTGCACAAAAGGAAAATTGTGAATTTTCAATATGTTTAAGTACTACTGACATTAGAGGAATGGAATATCAACAAACTAAGTATTTACAAATCTCTGTTAAGCAATAAGCAAATTTACCTGCTACCAGAATTTGGGACATCATCAGATGTATCACCATGGTGCACAATGGTCGTGTACTTGAATGCGATTTGGAGAATAGGAGGCCTTGACTTCCTGCAGGTGCCAACATGATGTTGTACGAATTAAGACTTATATGATTCCGAATGACAGTAGTTACAGTTCCTCTTTAGACATGGAAACTGTAAAAAAGAAATTAATAAAAGGCATCGAGAAAGGATCATTTTCAATCAATGGTTACAAATTTTAGTATTATTTTGTGTATTTGTATAGCACAGTTACTAAGATCCCTGGTAGATAACATCCCTTGTACATTGTGTATTTCTTATTGTACCATGGAGTCTTTTAACAGCAAATCTCAAACATTATACTTGGGAATTGGGTTAAAACATCTGCAAAAATGGTAGATTCCTCGCAATAATAGATGCTTGGATTCTCTTATATGCTACTAAAGTACTAATGCTGGGCATAGGCGGCATAGTCGCTGCTCGCCACTAGCGCACCAACAAGTCCAGTAGCAGTGGCACTACCAGAAACAGCCGCACCTTCCTAAAACAGTTCTTCGGATTAGAGAGGAGCCTTACTTCGAGTAGTGTTCCTACTTATGGGGTAATTACTGCTATGGCACATGGCAGTGATGGAGGAATCACTACTGTCCAGCTTGTGTTCTAATAGATTAAGAGTTGATTGTGCTTTGATTTGAGTAAACATGCAAGGCAAACTCTCTATATAATGGGTTAGCAACGCGATGAACAAATCAAGCAAGGAATTAGGCCTATCCTTCTATTTGCCCAACATGTACTATCCCTATCCCTTGTGCCTGGCCTTCCAGTTCTAGCTGCACACTTCTACATGACACCCAAGCAGTAAGTTCCTGACCTAGCCTAATCCTTCCACATCGCTTCTATTCCAAAAACTCGAGCGCTAACAACAGGCAAGAAAGAAAAAATCCTTGTTTCAGCTACGGGTGTGGTTTATGCTACCTTTCCCATAGTTCAGAGACAAACTAAATTCAAGTTGAAAACAAATTGGCTTATATAGTTCTCCATTCAGACCAGACATGATCCTAAACAAACATATTTTAACCCAAATACAACTTGTGAATAACAAGATATAGGATCCATATATGGGAGAATGGAAAAAAAAAGTACCATTAGCGGATTTAGGCCAGACTGCCAGAGTACTGAGTACCTAAAGCTAGCCACTACAAAAGACCTATGGACTCACATGGTGTTGACCACAAAAAATGACACCCTACCAGTAGGGGAAAAACAATCTCTGATACAAACATTTGGAAACAATTTCACCACAACTAATTACTATCAAAGACCAATGCTCCAAACGGAACACTAGAAGTTTCCATTTCGTCAAACTGAAGAAATGTAAAGTTTCCATTTGTCAGGGCAAAGGATAGTGCTCCATTGCTCCTAGTTAGCTCAAATTTGCAACAGATTAACACATGTAAAGCACATAGTCTGTTACAAATAATAGAATGACCTTTACCTCGAAAACTGAGAATCCTTTTCAAACTCAAATTCATAAGTGTAATGTAAAGCACATAGTCTGTTACAAATAATAGAATGACCTTTACCTCGAAAACTGAGAATCCTTTTCAAACTCAAATTCATAAGTGTAGCTAGCAAATGAATCACAGCAATTTATGTGCTGAACATGGATGTATTGAGGATCTGGGAAGAAATGCCCATACTGTTGGACATAAATTGAACAACATCATCAGCGGAACATATAAGAAGTTCAGTAGGAGTAGGTAAATTTGCACATCTCTCAGAGTACTTACAGAATCAGCAATCTTGAACTCTGAAGATGTTCTCAATCTTAGTACACAACCAAAGGCATATGGACGGCTTAGCATTCTGTATCTGAAAAGTGAAAATGGTGGATAAATTTACATTTTCCTTCATAGCTATATAAAATAAAATGGCTCAAAGGATAATATGTGGAGCATATTCTCACATTCTGCACATATATTTAGTAACAGGTATATGATTGTATTACCTTGTAACAAGTATCCAACTAACTTTAAAACCAATTCTACTACAGTTTATAGTATAGAAATTTGGGGGTAGGGCCGTTCACATGAAAAAAACAAAAAATACAGTGCATGACCAACACTCAGAATTTGGTGGCATTTGGCAAGTCGACGTGATCTAAGATTCAAACGGTCAGAAGTACTAGGACCAGTTTTACACAATAGAAAGATAAGAAAGATAACTATTAAGACATCACCACCCCAAAAGAAAGCTCCAAAGTTAGCATTGGCTAATAAAACCCATGGCATGAGGACTAAATAAACAGCTACCACAGATTTAAATCACATTATAACCTAAAGTCACTAAACAGATTTAACTGTCCAAAGATATGATTCCAGTTCTATGGGGGTGCCCAGCACCCTAATTTCTTGAGTCACACTTATTTGCAGAACAGGGGCATTAGTGATCAGAGGAAGCAATAAAGTATACACAGATCAAACAGTGTCTTGATAACTGAAGCACCTTCAGATATATTTTTACTTAAAGTGATACAGTTGGACTATTGGATAAACAGATACAAAGTACAGATGGCGACGGAACTTACATATCTTGTGGAAGTGTGGATTCATCTGTATTTGAATACAGAAACAATGAGCCACCACTTTCAACACTCAGAACCTTCAGAGAAGTAAGATCTGTGTACTCATTTGTAATGGCAAAAAGGTCCACACACACACCTGCTTGAACAGCACTAGCAGCCTGTGATATGCCAATCAGGATACCTCCTAAAATATTCTCAGAATGCATTGACTAATATTTATGCAGACCTACCAGATTCTTGTAGAAACTTGTCTGTTCAGGAAGTAGCGTATGATCTGAATCCACCGCTTTAACAGAATTGTGGTCTCCATTGCTTCCTGCGTCTAGTTGGCCAGGCCCATAATTCGGTGGTCCCGATAAAAACACAAATATCCTAGCTGTTATTGAATTACCAGGAGAATGTATTTTAGTAGAAGGCAAGGCCATATACTGCAGTTTTACATAGTAATAAAGCCTTCAAACAGAAGATAAGCCTATCTTCTGCTGATAAAATAACAGAATGGTACTGCAGTCAATACAATACCAACTTCACCACAAGGAAAAAGTTACATACCAAGTTCAAACGTAGTTCCGTATTCCACACTTAGGTAGTTGACAAGAGCATCCAATGCTACCCCAAAACCGCGTGTATGATGCAACGCATGATCTTGAACTTGCGATACAGTTGTTGCCATTTCCCACGAAGACATTGGCTTAATTGTTTCTAGTGCTCGAGCAATGCTATCTTTGCAGGTGTCAACCTGTTAACATGTAATTAACATAAGTACACAAGAGAGGTGAATACTCCAGGAACACAGCTAGAGTAATGAAAGCACATAAAATTAATTGAATTAAAAATAAGAGGACAAGTGTAATTTATAGTGCAATATACATACAGGAGCCAAAAATGAATGAAACGGCATGACATCTTTAAGGTCCACGAGTATTGTGCCATCAGAATCAGGAGGGATAAAAACATTCTTCACAATTGGTATCGGACCTTGAACATCATATAGTCCTATCTTGCTGCTAAATGTCAGTATTCCAAATAATGATCCTGGAGAAAGAGCTGCAAGGAATCACTAGATCAGTGTAGACATAGATGTATGAATATGTTTTTTTATGACAATCCTATAAAAATATTAGCTCCTAAAGTTGTGATTGAACCTCACCTTCAAGAGCTGCCAGAAGAGCACTTTTGACTAGCTCCAAAAACTCCTCTGAAGCTAGAACACAACATGAAGAAATAAATTATGAGAAGACACAAACAGTGAACTTCAAAGAAAACTAAAGAAAATGTCCCAAAATAAACTTACAAAGGACTCTTTAAGTTATTCTTTTGAAAATTCAAAATACCCTTCTAACAGGACAACAGGTTCAAAAGTCGTAACCTCAACTATGCGAATTCGGCCTTGACTGGAATGATTTTGGATGGCATCAGTCCATGTATCATGTTAGAGGAAAACAAAATGCAGCAACAGAAAGGAAACTTGGATTGGTAGAGTAGCTCACAGTAATGTTGTTTTCCCCTTCACAGTTCAAAGAAAGCAAAGCAACCAAGCATCCCAAGGTACCACAGAATCAAATCAATCACTTATTGGACCAAATTCAAGACATGTGTGCAGCAAAGCCGTTATTTTATCTATTCATATGGCGCCCTTTGTCAGGGTGCAACCTTATTCATATGCGGAAATATTTAGCGAGCTTAGAACTTAACAGGCAACCATTTCCCTTGTCAGTTTATCCGTCGTCCATGATGATCAGAAAAAAATTGGAGATACGCAGTACAAGTAAGCTGGAACCGAATGTTTATGGTTTAAGGCGGGGAAATTCTGAGATCATCGTATCTTACAGGATAAGTCGACGGCTGCCACGTAGACGGGCGTCGTTGCAGCGGCCGCATCGCCCTCCTCCCCTGCAAAAGATCACAAGGCCATCATCTCACTGCACCACATTGCATCAGATCAGAACTGTGGGAGGCATACCTGAGAGGAGGAGGTCGACGAAGGCAGAGCGTAACTCGGGCGGGTCGTGGCTGCCGTCGCGAGCGTAGCGCGCGGCGGCGTCGGCGGAGAGGTCGTTGTCCTCGGAGCAGATAGGGCACGTCCACGACCAGCGGTGCAGAGAGCAATGGGTGCTGAAGTAGCCGAAGCAAGACGTGCAGCGCGGGAGGAGGTGGCCCTCTTCGCCAGTCACCGGAGGCGAGCCGCGCTCGTCGGTGGGGGAGAAAGGCGTGACGGCGACGCCCCACGGGAGGCCGGAGGAGTCTAGGAGCGCGGCGTCGGACGGGAAGTAAAAGAGGCTCGGTCGTACCGCCATTGCTGCCGCGGAAGGTTTGGGATGTGGATCTGGTCGAGTGGTGATGTGAGAGAGATCTGATGAGGGAGACGGCAGGAGAACGGAAGCGTGGGCTGGGTGCTGTGGAGTGTAGTGTAGTGGGTTTGTGTTTTGACTGATGTGCTACGGCAGACGACCATGACCGTCTAATTGTTAATGTACGGCTGGATAGCCCGAGTTCACTGATTAGCAGAAGCCGGCACTTCTTCTTTCTTTTAGAGCTAATAACACCAGAGGTGTACACAAAGTTGTTCAATATGTGCAAATTCATACAACAACTTGTTAATTGGGGTCAACTGGTACAATAACTTACCATCCGGTGCAAATACATACAAAATTATTCTGAGGGTGACACGTGGCAATAGTTATTTTACCAAAAAACTCCCTGCATATTTTCCTAGATCTTCCTCGTTTCCCCAAGTAATCTCGCTGCCAAGATTCCTCCACCGCCGCGCCCTTGACGACGGAGGCCACCTGAAGCCAGAAGCACGGGCGTCGCGACGGCCTGGATGCCCTTGAACCCACAGACCATTTATTTCATCCAAAAAACAAAACCCAACGACCATCGTTCCGTCGGGTTCCTCCCGTTCGACGGCTTACTAGTCGTGGTCATCATCGGCGTAACCACGCCGACACGGTGTCTGCGTTCCTAGCCATCTGGCTTCGTCGGATGCGAGCTAGAGCCATTGCTGCCGGGACGCGGTCATAGGAACAAGCCGGTCTTGGCAAGGACGCCACGGACGACGTCGGCGACCATCTCCTCGGGCTTGAGCGTGCCCTATTGCACGTGCACGGGTGCCGGTCGCGGGGTACAATACTACGACGTGCGCGTGGAGGTGGTGCTCTGCTCCCAGGGGCGAAGCTCCCAATAGGGCAAGGTAGGTCAGCCGCCCTACCTTGATTTTTGGTAAGAACCTTTAGATGCGCATGTTTTCTCTGAACATTTTGAGTGGTCATACGCTGAAAACAGACTTCGTATGAGAAAGTTATGTTTGTTTTAGTGAATACTGCGCAAAACTGATTCTGGAGTGAAATAAGGTCTAGGTCTAGTCTAGTTTTAAACCAACTACTTATTTCTATTTGCAACATCTAATTCTCAATCTAATAAAAAAAATAGACTCTAAACAATGTCCTAAATGGGCTATCTAAGGAGGACCTGAGAGTAATTTGGCCACCTTATGGCATGTGGCTAGAACCAACTCTAATTATATGATGGCTGATGTTTCTATTTTAGCTTGTATATACAATTGATCTAAAATTCTAATTGACATTCTGGCTCAGTCGGAGAAATGATGGTTTATATCCCTCCTGAAAGATGTGAATTCGCAAAAATGATGTCACAATCCTAAGTATGGATAAAATGGTAATAAAATAAATGAAAAGTCATTAAAAGCAAGAACACACTAGGTCACTGTTGATTATTTTAGAGTGTGTACACTTCCTAATGAATCTATCACAACTAATTTTGATTGTTGCTTTGATGAGTTGTCGTTACAGTTGTTTCAGAACTTCTTGTTTGACTCAAGTGACTCATTTTATGATTTCAATACGAATAAGATTTCCCAGCTTACGGAGATTTATCTTATTATGAGCATGAACCTATATAAGATAACCTTAAAATATTCATTATTCATATACGTAGAATTAAAGACTTCAGAGATTATGTTAATATTTGAATGATACATCATACTTCATAGCATTTATCGCCTTGAGTTGGTATTGCTTTTACTCGTAGCGACAACAACAATTGAAAGGGATCATCAAAACCGAGTTGGTCACCTCAGTATTTTCCGTCCTCCGCCACGGTCTGCTCCTGGTCTGTGTTGCATCCCGCACTCCATCTCGTCCGCGCTCGCTCCGCGGCAACAGTACGCCACATGTCTCGAACTGTTAACAGCCAAAGTGCTCAAATCACTCAAAGATATAAGGATTCACTAGCTAAACGGAAGAACAAGCACGAAGAGGCAGGGAGAACAGAGCCGAGGTGGGAGGAGAAGTGTCGTCGTTCCGTGCCGTGATCCTTCTGGATGACTTGATCACTGCCTCCTCTCTGATACTTGTAGCATGTTTCGCAGCCTGGGCCAGGCCCATGTGGTGGCCCAGGAGACCAGCCCGAATACGAGTATGTGTAGGATAGGTTCCTAACATCCCTCCCTCCTTGACACTCGGCTTGACCCCAAGCCGACGAGAAACCACCTGGATCCCATAATAGTCGATGATCTTCCATTTGTCCGGAGTCGCAGTAGTAGCCGAAGTTGGGGTGGGCCTCATTGAGGTAGTAGCAGTAGTCGTGGCTGGCGGGGATCCAATCGAAGGAATCCCCCGGGTAGCAGTTATCACGGGGACGGATTTGGTCGAAACCGCGGTAATATTTGTGGCCGGCAGAACCTTCCTCGAAGAAGGTGGTTGCAGCTATGACATCAATTGATCCTTGTCTACAAGTTGCAGTTGCAACACCGGGGTCCCATGACAATCGAAGCTCCTTCTGTTGATAAACTGACATATATCTCCCTCCTTTAAAGGTTCCTTGTGTGCCAACAAATGTCATGCGAAACCACATCAATTCTGAACTTGTAATCTGTAAGGCACACCTTGTTGTTCCTGAAGTGGAAATGCAGTCCATGTTGCCCCAAGCAAAACCAAACATGGTTGGTGCCATAATACAAAGCTGATATGCAGGAGTAAACAGTAAGGTTGACTGGACTAAACAAGCAGCATCCAGTTGCCGAGAAATACCAGTGTTGCACATGCTCACGATTTCAGTCAAGATAGCAATTGTAAACCACCATAGATCCATCTTTTTCAGATCAACAGTTTTAATAGGAATAGGCTAGTATCAATATATGCAATAGGCCAGTATCAATATATGCAATGCAACAAATCATTGAAAAGGGGCTACAAAAGTCAATGTATGGAACAACTAGAAAGCACCTTTGTGACTTGCACACAACTCATGTAATAGGCACCCATAAGCATCACAACACTCACTAGTGTGCGTGTGTGTGTCCACCAGAACATAAGCTTGCTAGCAGCATTTTAAAACTACCCACAACAACATGAAAAGCCTTAAAATTACTAACATCTTGGTGTGCGCCAAACTCGCAATCTACGACTTGCCTATGAACAATTTGGCGCACGTTGACCCTGGAGTCATTAGACCTTATGAGATGGGACACATCCGCCCTGGCCCGCTATCTCTCTTTGCCGTTGTGGAGAACTATCTTTTCGATCTCCAACTCGATCTCTAGTGCACTACAACAACGACAACCTCCATCATCCAGGGCGGAGAAGGAGAAGCCTCAAGGAAGAAGGGTGGGAAGTAGGAATAAGGAAGGAGTGAACAGTTCATGGACAAAGCGAAAGATGTCGATGGAGGACGAGGAGAAAAGGATGCAACCTTGCGGAAGGACAGCGCTGGTAGATGTTTTCTATTATTTATCGCTCGATAGGCAAATTGCATGTTGATAGTTAGCCCTCTAATCTTCAATAAGTACATGGGGCATGTTGTATCCATTGTTGTTAAAGTACATCTGAATTCTATCTTACACTCCTTATTCTTCACAAAGTTATTTATGTTGTCTAACTATGCAAACAAAATTAGTTTCTTCGGTTGGTCTGATGTGGGAAAAATGAACTTACTGAATATTATTAATACTCATGGAACTAAGCATGGGTTAGTTGTTATCAACGTTTGCCATATATATAAGATTATTTTGTGGATGTTTCATATATGAGATTCTGATAAATACATCTATCAACGTTTGGCATTGTCAGGATCGTGACCAAAATCCTTGTACAAAATCAAACAATATACAAAGTTATGTGTGCATCGTGTCTTACTACGTGGTTGAAATATAAATTGATAGTTTTGCTCAAAATGTACAAATCTAATGTTTTCACTGAAACTAGGCAAAATCCCCACCCACCATTTGAGACTCATGGCGGGGTGCTAAAGTTATGGGGACACGTTGGTTTGCACATTTATCTGTTGTGTAGTGCAGTGACGGATCCAGAAACTTCTAGAAGCCTGGACAAACAAGTTTAAGTTGTCAAATTCTGGACAAAATCACGATAAAAAATCTCAAATTTAAGCTTTGCTTCAATTGGCATCGGCGGCTGTCCGGGCTGTAGGGATGCTAGGTCCGTCTAGGTGTGTGTTTGTGTGTTTACCTCTATAGCTCCGTTACACACCTTTAAAACAATGGAAGTTTTGGCATCGTGAATCCCTTGACTAGTTTGGTCTCTTTGGATAGTAGAATAGAGAAACACATCAATAAAAAACAGTTTTTTTAGAAACTTTGAGTACAAAAGCACAGAATATAACAAGAATGCAAGTGTAGAACAACAAAAATGCACGTGTAACCATTTAGTGAAATATAGGAAAACACATGAGGAATGTCTTGAAAAAAGAATTGGAGCGGAGAATACAATTCCTTTATCAATGTAATTCATGTGGGGAAAAGGGCTTTCACAGGAGAATCATACGAAAGATTTTTTTAATAAATTTGCTAAATAGACACTTCAAGTATTGTTTCTTTCTTCATACTCAGTATTCTTACGGTTTTGCTATTTCTCAGTCGACTGAGATTTTCTTAAGTCTCAGTCACCTAATAAAAGTGTAACCGTCTGTTTAAAAAAAATGCAACTGAAACCTAGTTGCACTTTTCTGGAAGAAAAATACAATTGCACTTTTCTATTGAAAAAGTGCAACAGAAACGAGTTGCACATTTATTTTAACTACGGTTGCGTGATTGAGACTTAAGAAAATCTCAATGGATTGAAATGTAGGCAAACACGTATTCTTACTTATTTTATAAACCGCAAACGATAAGTCATGAGAATACGAAAGTGGGCAGGCAATCGGTTCTGAGCAATTTAGCATCATTGCTACTCATCTGCAATAACGAGTGACGCGTCTGCTTCAACAGGAAAGAATGATTGAATGAAGAGCATTTGGATTACATAGAAACAATTATGAACGGGTAAACATTACAGTTGTTAATTAGCAGTTGCAGAGCGCAACAGGCACATCTGGCAAAATCAGAGCCCCCCTAGTAGAGGCTCAAACATCAGACGGGTAGACAAGCAAATCAACCCAATTCAACACCAAACACACAAGTGCAACACAACCTCATCACGAGCAGATGGGGCACCGGACCAGGCCGTTCTCGTTGCACTCGCCGCACTGGACCGTCTCCTTCCGCTCGCCGTCGACGCGCACCTTGCGGCTGCCGTTGCAGTCCCTGCACATGACGAACCTCACGCCTGCGCAGCCCGCGCACCAGACCCGCGCCCGCGGCAGCCCCTGGAGCAGCGCCTTGAGCTTGCCTTCCTCCTCCATCTTGGTCACCTCGGCCGCGCCGCCGACGTGCTTGCCCCGGACGAACACAGCGGGCACGCGCAGCTCCCGCCCTCCCAGCAGCAGCCGCAGCTCCTCTCTGTAGCCGGAGTCCATGGACACGTCCCGCTCGATGACCTTCACGTCGTGGGCCTCGATCGCGGCGCGCACCACGTTGCACTCCTCGAAGGTCTTGCGGATGCCGCGGAGGGTGGTGGTGTACAGCACGACGGCGTCCGCGCCGCCTGGCGGGCACCTGCCCTCCGCCACGATCGCAGGCACCACCTTCGGCTGCTTGGGCTTCTCGGACCCGATCACCCGCTTGATGTGGGCGCCTTCCTCCGAGAGCTCGCGCTCGATGGACGCGAGGAGCTCCGGATCGAACAGCGGGCTCAGGCTGCGACGCGACGACGACATGCCGCCGGTCTCGGCCGGGCCACTGGGCTTCCGGGCGACGCGGGCGCTCGCCGGCGAGAACCTCTTGGGCGCCCTGGACAGCTTGGAGTTGTCGATGGAGTTGTAGGGCCGGAGCACCCTGTCCTCGTCGGCGACGTCGCTGGGCTTGCTGCTGTTGCCGGAGCAGCGCTGCAGCGGGCTGTTCTCCTTCCCCGGCGTGTTCCTCCGCTTCGCCGACGACCTCCTGGGCGACGGCAGGGCCAGGGCGAGGACCCTTGCGGGGGACCAGCGGCCCGGCTTGGACGGCTTCTGCTTGGCCGGCGAATCGGCGTCCTCCAGCCCGGCCATGATCTCCCACGCGTTGATCACCTCCATGCCGGTCTCAGGTTTCTTGGCGTCCGGCGCGGGCTTCTTGGCGTCCGGGACGACGAGGGGTGGCGGGCGCTTGCTGGAGGCGCGCTTCCACTCCCGGCTTATCGGCTTCTCCTGCTCCTGCGGCAGCGGCAACTCCTTGTCTTGGCACGATCCGGCCGCGGCGCCGTGCTTGCTCTGCAGGTCGAGGACGCCGTAGGTGGTGGAGGTGAGGGAGACGACGTGGTCGACGCGGCCGCGCACCGTAGCGCGCGGGCCGCCGCGATCTCCGGGCCCCGGCGGGAGGAGCTTGGACGAGATGCACCCCATTGGCGCGGCGACCGGCGACGTGGGGTCGGAGCAGCCTCTCCTCTGCTTCTCTCTGTAACGGCGATCCTCCTTCCTCTTGCACTTTCTGGCTTTGTTGACCAGAAGAAGCGAGTGAGGATGCGGGCGTTCACAGTGGTGTGCTTTGTGGTCTTTGAAGCGTGGGCGCAACGGTCGTGAAGTGTGCAGTTGCTGCAGATTTAGATTTTCTTTAGATTTTCCTCGCGCGGTGCGTTCATTCGTTCCAACGGTCGAATTTGGGAGACGGTTGGTGCGAGCGCCAGGGGGAAGGTACAGGAACCGCAAAAAAGTGGCGCGGCGCGGGCCGTGTCACGAGAGGATGTGCCCGTTGAATCGTGACGAGTGCACATGTATTGGGCCATGCCCTTCTCTTTCTGGGTTGTCTGGGGTTCCCGTCTCGCGTGCGACGGTGCGTGCCCGTAAAGGTTCCAACTTTTTTTTTTCATGATTCGTCTTTTTTTTAGCCGCCAGTACCATTTGTCCTTTTCAGTTTTTCTTCCCGTCGAGTATAGTGCTTAGATATTCATATCTTTTACCTAGTGGTACATTGGTTTTTACTGGTTAATGAGTGAGTAACCAAAGTCAAACATCGATAACGCAAATGAACCAGGAGCAGCTAGCTGTACAAAGGAAAGAGACGATACACTCTGCACGAGAAGAAGATCAAAGTTCGAGTTTTTTAGCACGGGCAGAAGCCGGCCGGCCCGATGTAGTACAATACAACTCTGTTCCCGTGCCACACAAGCACACGCAACGCAAGATGTACAGCTGTGCCCATGCCCCTCTGGAGGCACGCAGGAGATTCAAACCGGTCAACGCCCCCGATCTGCTGCCATGCCCTCCTCCGGCCACCGCCGCGAAGCAAGGTGCTTGACGTCTCCCAGCCCCGGAACGGGCCGCGGCGGAGACAGAACGCCCGCCGTCGGTGACTCCGACGCCGAGGCCTTCGATTCACTCGCCGGCAACTCAACCTCACGACTACTGCCGGAGCCGCACAAGTAACAAACCGCAGCAGCGACGCTCGCCCAGCACCCACCCCGCTCCTCATCTTCCTCACATAGCGCGGGAGCCGGCGCCGGCGCCGCCGCACGGCTCTCGGACCGCACAGTGCCAAAGCACGACACCTTCGGGGACGAGGGCTCCTCCGCCTCCACGGCCTCGCTCGCGAAGACCCTGGCTCCTCCGCCCGCAGGCCGGCGCCAGCCGCGGCCGAGGACGGGAGAGCGCCGCTGCTGCACGGCCATCTTGCCCGCTGGCAGGACGCCGATGACGATGGCCCGCGGCGGCGCTCTCCTCGGCTTCGTCGCGCCGCCCTTACGCGTGTCCGCCTCGGCGGCCGCCTTTGGGTTGGAGCTGCCCTTGGTGGACCCGTCCCGCTCCAGCACCGCGCCGGCCAGCCCGGACCAGGCCCAGCTCATCCGGCGCGACTCTGCGCAGCCGTCCGCGTGGGCGATGATGAAATTGATGTTGCATTGGCCGCCGGCGTCGGAGCCTTCCACCGCGGTGGTCTCGCACGCGACCTTGGACCTCGTCTCGCCGCCGCCGGCGCGGAAGAGGGACTCCAGATCGAGCTGTGGCATTCTTGCCCCTCGCCTGCTGACTGCTGCTACTAACAGCGGCGAGTGATTGGTACAACCAGTATTAAATGCGTGTGTGACTGAGAAGTGTGTGACAGCGGGGGAGGTTTGGTATTAAAAGGGGGAGGCGCCAAAGCCGTCGAGATTTTGAAAAGCTACGTGGGGAGCGCAGCGCCGGGACGGTGGCGACCGCCGAGTGCCGTTGGAAGGGGTCGCTGAGTGAGGTGCGGCGGGTTAGCGAGGAGTTTTGGAGTTTGTTTGATGATGTGTTTTCTGCGAACAGGCCAGCAGCTCTGTGCGGCCAACTGTCAACTGCCGCTTTCTCGTGTGTCCTGAAGTTGCCGAATGGAACCGTCAGGGGAGAGAGAGAGGAGCCTGATGTGGATGCTCGGATTGATCGGAGATCCTTTGGCACGTTGAAAATTTCTCTCTGGATTTTCAGCATCTGCATTCTGCGTTAAGAGCATCTGGATAAACCAAACCCGAATGTTGGGGGATAATCCCGGGTAGGGTCACTCCGGGGTATAAGGGCCGAGTTAGCCGAGGATCGGCAAGGTCAAAGCGGATGCTGGCCAAGTCACCTCAAGGCAGGCCGGATCACGGAGTAACCCGGACCAGGGGGTCGCCTAACATTGTCTCGTCCGACTTAAGGAGTAAGTCGGAAATGTTTGTCTAGCTTATATGCAGGAACAGGTGTGGCCGGATCAACTGTGATCCGGATCCTCGTTTGGCTTCTAGGAGAAGGAAGGAATATCTCTGGTCAAAAAAAAGGCCCGGTGCATACTGGATGAGCGAATAAAGCAAGGGCAGGACCACCGGATCGTGGCCGACAAGGGTGACGACGCTCACGTCGGCTGACGCAGGCGCCACAGAGGCAACGTCGCTAAAGCAAGAGTGACGTGGGGGAAAAGCACTCCTGCCGGGTTACTAATTTGGGAGGAGGCATATTCTTAGAAATATGCCTCCACGTATGCCCTAGGCCAGGACCGAACCATCCCTATATAAGGGGGAGGGGGGTTGGGGTTCTGGTAAGGAGGTTGGGTCTTTTCAGATACATAGCAAGTTGAGCACTAGTGGATCTAGGGTTCTCGGGGCTAGTTGATAGGCAAGAGTAAGAGAGTTTCTTCTTCCTCCTCTTGTCAATACAGCTCGAGGAGCACTTGTAATCTTGGAGACTGAACATCAATACGAAGCTTCTGTGTAGAGAATCACTCTACTATCCCTCCCTGGATTCCCCTAGCGCATATTAGTCCCCATCTTCAGCCTATCCATGGCATCTGCTGTGACACCACCACGACAGTTGGCGCCATCAGCTAGCGGCGCTAGCAGGGTGAAGATCCGGACGGAAATTTCATCGGCACGGTGAACGCGCCGTCTCGGGATCGTTCGGTAACGGTCTTGCTGAACTACGTCAGCGACAACGTTGGCTGCTTCGGCACGCGCCCCCTTCCGTGCAACGACGTCTTCGTCAAGCTCGGCGCGCACAAGGTCTATGTTGCCGTGGACGTGTCTTGCGTTCATCCGCGTCGCGTCGTCGATGCGGGGGAACCACCCCTCATTGTGGCTCATGGCGGCGTATCGCTCCCCGGGCCATGCAGGTGATGATGATCGCGCCCAGGCGCGAAACAAGGATCCGGCGCCGCACCGGAGGCAACACCAAGGCACCAAGAAAGCTAGGGTCCTCCGCTAGAGGCGAGAACATCTTGAGGAAGCTATGGATAGCTTGGCTAACCGGTGGCGCGATGGTAGATCCGGCTCGAGCACAGCCGAGCTAGAGGAGACCCGGCAAAAGATACTGGAGGGCACAAAGAAAATAGCAGCGGCTCAACACTCGTTGAACATGACGCTGCGCGAATATGCGAAAGCAAACAAGGTTGATGCAGTAAGGGTAAAAGGAAGAAACCTCATAAGCGAGATGAACAGAGAAGGTGATGATGGACCAGAAGGGTTGGAAAACTATCTGTCTGTGGGGTTGCCGAAGTATAGTACCCCGACGAAGAACCTTAGAGCAGCAGATGCCGCGGCGTCCGAGCTAGAGGGTCGGGGTGAAGCCCGCCAAAGACAACAAGACGGGTTAACGAGCTGGTTTGGATCGCGAAACGAGCGTAATGAGGAGCTGTTGAGAGGTAACCCGGAGAGAGTTGGAGCGTCTAAAATCGTCCATTCGGTGATGGGTAACCCGGAGAAATCCGCTGGAGCCGCATCATCGCCTCATGGTGGCCCTAGAAGAGAAGAGGTAGTAACCTCGGCGAACGGAAGCAGATCGTTCCAAACCCAACGTCGCGGAAAGGAAAAGAGATACGGAAAAAGCGACGATCGGACGAAGTGTGAGCCGAGGTAACCACGACCAAGGCAATGCGGTCAAGGGAATGCCAACAAAATGCGGACAATGAAACTTCGGCGAGGCGGTCAACCGGCAGCCGGAATGCACCAAGGCAAGAGCAAAGTGCTTTCGTGGTATGCAAGAGAGGAGCACAACGAGAGCAAGACCGATACAATGATGGAGACTCGGAGATGATGAATGCGGATACGCAAGACCGGACTATCATGTGATAGGGTCGAGATTGGGAAGCGAGATTTGATGCGGATGACGCTAGGCTAAAACTGGATCGCTGTATAGGTCGGAACATATCGAATGTCAAGGTCCGCCGGTCAGCGTGCTTTGGACCCGGATCATGAAGGAACCGCCACTTGCAATTTCCAATTACCGAGGGCACGAAGGCGTATGGCGATCGAAACCGGAGGATTGGCTGATAAACTATGCAACAGCAGTGAAAATTGCGACTGGGAACTTGAGATGGGCTGTACGATACGTACCCCAAATGTTGGAAGGTCCGGCTAGGGTGTGGCTGAATAATTTGCCACCCGGAAGCATCAATTGCTGGATAGATTTTGAAGAAATGTTTATCAGCAACTTCTCAAGTACATACCAGAGACCGAATAGACCGCAGACCTGGCGATGTGCAAGAGATCTAACGAAAGCACTGTGAATTCTGACCGGTGGTGTACCGTGAGAAACTCATGTGAGGGAGTCATAGAGTCACAGGCTATAGCGTGGTTCGCACAAGGATGTAGATATGATAGCGAGTTATGGATGAAATTGCAAAGGAAAATGCCAGTCACCTTGGCAGAGATGATCCGGATCGCGGATTCCTATGCTTTGGGAGATCCGACTCAACCCAGGATCGCGTCGAACGAGTCAAATGAGGAGTACTATCCGAGGGACGGATCCGGGTCATCCCGGAGGAACGATTATAGGGGAAAAAGGAGAGATGATAGACCGGACCATAGGTATGGTTCGCAACAAGTTGCGGCCGTGAATCAAGATCAGCCCGGGGCAGGGAGCAATCAACGCCAGAGAACGGGAGGGCAATGGACTCCTCGAAACGATGGCAAGAAAATGTGGACTCCAGAGCAGAGGAAGCAAAGGCAAGAGAAGAAAGATCGTCTGAGGTATACCTATGAGTCAATGTTGGACCAGCCGTGCAAGTTTCACACGCCAAATCCGAGCAGCCCGGCGGGTCACACGACGAGACAATGTGAGTGGATGCGCAAGATAGAACAAGGTGTTTCGGGGAATGCTCAGGCACCTCGGAATGATGAACCTCGGCAGGAGTTACCCCGGCAGCAATTGCTCTCCGGAGCAAACACGCAGCAACTGATGTTGCCTCCCCCTCCGCCGAGGTATGACAACAGTGAGAGAAGGGATGCAGTGCATCAGATAGAAAACCAGCAACAACCGGATCAGAGGTATTCCGGAAATGAGGGAAGGAATGAGTATAGGGAACATCACCAGAGCTATTGCGTGTTCACAACAGAGGAAACAGATAGGAAAAGCTTGCAGCGCCGACATATGGAGGTTAACGTGGTTATGCCTGCAGTGACGAGGTATATGTCTTGGTCGGACCAGGAAATTACCTGGAGCGTTAAAGATCATCCCAAGCTTATGCCTAGTCTGGGCTCGTATGCACTGGTGTTAGATCCGACGTTCATTGGACCAAATATTAATGTGAGGTTCTCCAAGGTACTGATCGACAATGGCAGTAGCATTAACATCATGTATGCGGATACGATGCGCAAGTTGGGCATCTCGGAGAACATGCTCTAGGCTACGAGAACAACTTTTCACGGTATCGTGCCTGGCATATCCTGCGAACCCATAGGCAAAGTCCGGGTCGACGTGCTATTCGGTACGAGGGATAACTGCCGAACCGAAAATCTGGAGTTCGAAGTGGTAAACCTGGAGAGCGCGTATCATGCATTACTCGGGAGACCGGCACTGAGCAAATTCATGGCAAGTTGCCACGTTAGTTATCTGAAGATAAAGTTGCCCGGGCCAAATGGTGCAATTACTATCGTTGGGGATTTCCGACGTTCTATTGAGTGCGCTTCAGCCGGGTCTAACCTAGCCGAGTCACTCGTAATTGCCCAAGAGAAAAGAAAAATCCAAGAAGTGACGGCATTAGCTCAGTCCGCGCAGCAGTATATGCCGGTGTTAAGTAACCCGCATGGAAGCGTTTCATTTCAAGCCGCGAAGGACACCAAGAAGGTCCCGGTGGACGTGTTTCCGGAGCGTACCGTGATAATTGGGGCCGGGTTAACTGACAAATAGGAAAGCGAGCTCGTCAACTTCCTCCGTGAGAATCGGGATATTTTTGCTTGGTCCACACAGGACTTGCAAGGTGTTCCGAGGGAGTTGGCCGAGCACTCTCTGAATGTAAGACCCGGAGCAAGGCCGGTGAAGCAGCCTCTCCGACGCTTCGCCGAGGATAGGAGAAAGGTCATTGGTGATGAGATAGCTCGGTTGCTAGCAGCAGGATTCATCATGGAAGTGTTGTATCCGGATTGGCTCTCTAATCCAGTGCTGGTAGAAAATAAAAAGGATGATCCGAACGTGGCGGTGGTTTGGCGTATGTGTATCGATTACACGAACCTGAACAAGGCGTGTCCAAAGGATCCATTTCCACTGCCGAGGATAGATCAGGTCATCGACTCCACCGCGGGATGTGAACTGTTGTCATTTATTGATGCTTATTCCGGTTTCCACGGATACCTCGAACCGGATGATCAAATAAAAACTGCCTTTATTACCCCGTACGAGGCTTATTGCTATCGCACTATGCCGTTTGGTTTACGAAACGCAGGAGCAACGTACCAAAGATGTATGCAAAAATGTTTGCACGATTAAATAGGCCAAAATGTACAAGTCTACGTGGACGATGTGGTTATCAAGACCAAAGAAAGCGCAACGCTCCTTGACGACATAAGGCAAACATTCACGAACTTGAGGAGATTCCGAATGAAGCTTAACCCGGAGAAATGTACCTTCGGTGTCCCGGCTGGGAAATTACTAGGATTTCTCGTCTCCAGCTGAGGTATCGAGGTCAATCCAACTAAGATCCGAGCCATCGAACGAATGGAGCTGCCGAAGTGTCTCAATGACATCCAGAAGTTCACTGGATGTCTGGCGTCGTTGAGTCGGTTTGTATGTCGGCTAGGGGAAAAGGCACTGCCTCTCTACCAACTCATGAAAAAATCAGATAAATTCGTTTGGACGCCGCAGGCCGATGAAGCTTTTGCCCACTTAAAAAAGATATTGGCCACTACACCAGTGTTAGCTTCTCCACTGTCGAAGGAGCCAATGTTGCTCTACATAGCCGCAACCAACTGAGTTGTAAGTGCAGTGATTGTAGTGGAATGAGATGAAGAAGGTAAGTCGGTGCAGAGACCAGTGTATTACTTGAGCGAGGTATTGTCTGCCTCAAAACAGAACTACCCGCATTTTCAAAAGGTGGCATACGGAGTTTATATGGCAGCAAAGAAGTTAAAGCACTACTTTGAGGAGCATCCCATCAAAGTGATATGCGAAGCCCCCATATCCGAGATAATGGGTAACAAAGATGCGAACGGTAGAATTGCGAAATGGGCAATTGAGCTAGCACCATCTGGCTGAGACGATAGAAGAGAAGCGATCAAGTCCCAGGCTGTAGCGGACTTTTTCGTGGATTGGGCCGAGGTACAATACGAACCACCGCCACCGGATCCGAACTACTGGAGGATGCACTTCGACGGATCGAAGACCAAAACCGGATTAGGCGCCGGGGTTGTGCTTACCTCGCCAAAAAAGGATCAGCTCAAGTACGTATTGCAGATCCATTTCGCGGCATCGAACAATGTCACTGAATATGAGGCTCTTGTGCATGGTCTCAAAGTGGCAAAGGAAATCGGCATAAGACGGATAATCTGCTTTGGCGACTCGGATCTAATGTCTGACAAGTGTCCGGAGTGTGGGGCCTGGATCCAAACATGGCACTATACAGATTTCATGCGAGAAAATCTCGGGTTACTTTGAGGGATGTGAATTTCATCATGTACCTCGTGTGGAAAGCGAAGTGGCGACATCTTTGTCGAAGCTCGGTTCGACCCGACAGGCAATTCCACCGGGCGTTGCATTGGAGCACCTCAGAAAGCCATCTATCAGGCCGTCCCCAGGAACCGACTCAATTTATGTTCTGAAAAACACGGAATCTGGAGCTGAACCCATGGACATTGACATGGAAGGTAGTGCGCCGAACCCGAGGATTGCCTCGGCAAACCCGGGGACTACCTCGGCAAACTCGGGGACTACCTCGGCAAACCCGGGGACTACCTCACCAGACCCGGGGACTGTTCAGCGTGATCCGGTTGAAGTTATGCTGGTGGATCAGATGGAAATTGATGAGGAGATGTTCCCTGCGCGAGCAGTACCAGCTTGGGCACTACCTATATACAAGTTCTTGAAAGATGGAACGTTACCCACTGAGGAAGTGCTAGCCAGGTAAACTCAGAGAAGGGCCAAAGCTTACACAATCATCAATTCCGAGTTGTACAAGCGGAGTGTAACCAGTGTCCTCCAGCGGTGTGTTGGTCCGGAAGAAGGACTTGACATCCTCCGAGATATACACCAAGGAGAATGCGGGCATCACGCCTCATCCCGGGCCTTAGTGGCAAAGGCATTCCGACATGGATTTTCTTGTGGCGCCTTGGAGCAAGCGGAGGATCTGGTGAGAAAATGCAATGGTTGCCAAAGATACGCCACCAAGACACATATGCCTATGTCGGAACTCAAAACCATACCAATTACATGGCCATTTGTTGTGTGGTGCTTGGATATGGTTGGCTCGTTCAAACCAGCAAAAGGGAACATGACGCACATTCTGGTCATGGTGGACAAGTTTACAAAATGGATCGAAGTGAAGCCTATAAGAAAATGTGATGGAGCTACAGCTGTGACATTTCTCAAAGACATCATCTTGAGATATGGTTATCCTCACAGTATCATAACTGATAACGGCACCAATTTTGCTGAAGGAGCATTTGCACGATTCTGCCGAGATAAGAAAATCCGACTCGACATAGCCTCGGTAGCCCACTCCGCATCAAACGGACAAGTGGAAAGATCCAACGGATTAGTGCTATCCGGGATAAAACCCCGGCTCATTAAGCCGCTGCAAAGATCAGCAGGGTGCTGGATAGAAGAACTACCAGCGGTATTGTGGAGTTTAAGAACCACTCTGAATCGATCAACAGGCTACACGCCGTTCTTTCTGGTATATGGGGCGAAGGCTGTATTACCGCCAACATAGAGCATGATTCGCCTAGAGTCACCCAATACGAAGCGAAGTGCAAGAAGCCCGGCAAAATGATGTTGATCTGCTGGAAGAAGCGAGAGAACTAGCACTGTCCGGATCCATATATATCAGCAAAATCTCCGACGCTATCATAGCGGAAAGTGTGCCCCGAGTCTTCCAGAAGGCGATCTGGTGCTCGGTTGGTACAACAGTACAGGCATGCATAAATTATCCCCCATGGGAAGGACCATTTATTGTGAGCAAAGCATTGCACAATGACTCTTACTATCTCATAGATGCAAAGCCACATGAAAAGAACAAAGGCGGACAGGTCCGGAGAGGAATCAAGCGACCATGGAATGTAGCACTACTGGTCCTTCTACACTTAGCTAAAGAGTGTATGTACCGAGTCATCCTCATATGTCGGTATGTATGTCGGCAATGAGCCTATCAATGAAATAAGCGGAGCCTCGGCGATAACTGGGGACTGCCTTAATAAATGATTGTTGTTACTTTTTATGCGTTAGCTGGAATGACTCGTTTAAGCTTAACTGGATTAGTAATGTGAGCACCAAAACCCAACCCTTCGACTCGCTGCTGTCCAACAAGAATTGGCTTCATGGCGAGCAAGGGAACAAGTTTGGAATTGCGTAGCACATGAAAAACTACTAAGGAAACGATCCTATTCCAGCTAACGTCTTTTTTTCGACTAACCCTGTATTTACTTTCAAGCTATTATGCTAAATTATTTTGAGCCAAGCCTCAAAGTTTCTCAGTATTGTTAAAACGATTCTTGAAGCTCGGGTTCGTAAGTCGTAAAACCGAATCAAGGTAGACATGGATCGAGCCGGAGAATTGGACGAAAAATAAAATGAAACTCGGGGACTACGCCCAAGTTAATCCGGCATACAAGCACAGTAGCAAAATATTAGGTATTCAGCATACAATTGCACCCGACATACCGGGGATCTGATAAATTTTCAAGTTTTTTCAACTAAGGAGCGGCAGGAGGAGGAAGTTCGGCATCATCATCACTGTCTTCAATATCTGAAGCAGCATCTTCTCCATCATCGCCCGACCCATCCTCCACGTTCTCCATCTGCTCCTCCTCGCCGGAGTCCAGAAAGCTCGGCCCCTCAACCCAGTCATGGACTGGAGAATATTCGATGAGGCTGTAGGCGCAAAACTGGCGCCACTACCCACTCCGGATCATCGGTCCATTTGGATCCGGTCTTGCAAGACAGGTGAGGAGGCTTAGATCGATTTTCTCGTACCATGAAAGGATATGATGGAGAAGGGTATCTGCCGTGGCACGCCCAACGGATTCCCTCCAGAGGTCAAGTTGAGTCTCAATCTCCATTAGTTTTTCCGCAAGGAGCGTGATCCTTTCCAGAGCGTCCTCGCTTGGCCAGAATGTGTTGAAGATCCGGACCGCAATGTCGAGGAGATCTTTTCCATAGTTCTTGATAGTTTCCACCCGAGCTGACACGCTAACCAACAAGTCCTCCATGTCCAAGGGGATGCTCTCACCATCAGGAGCGATGGGAGTACCCCTCTCTTGGCGGAATTTGGCAATGGCAGTACCCTCTAGAAAGTTATCTGAAAATAAGGAAAGGGAGGATGCTGAAGCAAAGGCATATGAGCTAACCCGGAAAACTAGGTCGGGCAAGGCGAAGAAACTTACGTGAGATATGGCGATGGATCCGGGTCAACTCTTTGATACAACTATCGCGTCTTTGCCGAAGTTGTTCAAGCTCGGCAAGCGCCGACCCAAGCCGGAGTTCGGATTCCTTGAGCAGATCCTGGTCCTTGGAGATCTGAAGGATAAAGCGCTCACGCTCTTCGGTGAAGTTTTGGCCAACTTTCTGGAGCTCGGTTTTGTGTTGGGCCTTCATCTTCTCCATCTCGGCCTTGAGTTTGTCTATCTCACCGTCCTTGGTCCGGAGGAGGGCAAGCTCATCGTCCTTCTTCTTTAGCTCGGCTTGATGCTGTCCTGCTTGTTCGAGAAAATGCAGCATCATATCAGGCACGGGCACACTATCCTCAAGCGATGCTGAAATAGTGTGTTGACCCGGCAAAGCCGAGGAGTGAATGTTTGCCGAGCCAAGAAAAAGAAAGAATGGAAAACAATGACGTTGGCCGAAAGGGGACATACCTCGGATTTCCTCCAAGTTTTTCCACATAATCTTGTTTTCAGCCTCCACCCCAGCTGCAAAAAACCGAATAAGGAGGTTAGTCCGGCAGAAGCAAACGAAATGGTGAGGTGTTAAGGGAGGAAATTACCTCTCTTTTCATGCTCCGCGCCAAGTGCAACGTGTTTTGCGCGCAAGATCTTATGGGTATCAAGCAGGCGCTAAAACTCGGCGCTCCGACGGTTGGTGGTTACCTGACAAAGGCACAGGCGTGTAAAGTTAGTTCGGTGCATATTCGAAGTGTACAAGATCCAGGCCAAGCGGAACTTAACCAGGCTCTAGGTGTGCGCATATTCGAAGTGTACAAGATCCGGGCCAAGTGGAACTTAACCAGGCTCTAGGTGTGCGCATATTTGAAGTGTACAAGATCCGGGCCAAGCGGAACTTAACCCGGCTCTAGGTGTGTGCATATTCGAAGTGTACAAGATCCAGACCAAGCGGAACTTAACCCGGCTCTAGGTGTGTGCATATTCGAAGTGTACAAAATCCGGGCCAAGCGGAACTTAACCCGGCTCTAGGGGTGTGCATATTCGAAGTGTACAAGATCCAGGCCAAGCGGAACTTAACCCGACTCTACGTGTGTGCATACTCGAAGTGTACAAGATCCGGGCCAAGCGGAACTTAACCCGGCTCTAGGTGTGTGCATACTCGAAGTGTACAAGATCCGGGCCAAGCGGAACTTAACCCAACTCTAGGTGTGTGCATATTCACAGTTCACATACAGCTACGTTGATCTTCTAAGGAGCATCCGGCCGAGTAACAAGTTACTCCGCCGGAGGCTCGGGGACTAATGGTTATTATCTACAGCACGTAAAGAAGAAACAACGTACCTCCATCATACGCCCAGCGAGGTTAATGGCCTTGGCGGCAGTATTCATCTGAGCGGAAAATTCAGTTGGGCCGAACTTTTCCGGGAGATCGTTGTGAGCGAACTCCGCCTTATTCGATTCATAGCGATTTAACTCGATGAGGCTCGGAGGGTACCGTTCGCCAGTGGGCATGTGAGGTGCCACCAAGCCCTTGGCGTGAGCTTCTTTCCTTTCAATCAGGGCAAGAGCCGGGCTAGTGTGAAGAACCATCTGCTGCGAATCAGCTGGCTCGGCGGGAGGATCTGTCGCTGCTGATGACTTCTTTGGAAGCATCGATGACAAGGTTCGCTGCCCAGCCTCGACGGAGGTGGACTTGCCTTTGGCCTGCTGGGAGGAAGTGACCACAGTGGATTTGCCCTTGGAAGCCGCTGGAGTGGGTCCTCGCCGAGCTTGAGATGACTCGGACGAGGCAGATAAACTTGGCATGGGATCTTTGGTGGCTGGCGCTGGAGCTGCTATTGGTTTCTTCGGAGCCGGGATAGGCGCTGGTTCGGTGGCTGGAGTTGCGGTAGACTTGGTAGTTGCTGGTTGCGACAATGCCGAAGTGCCAGACGCCGTTGCCTCGGCCAATCCGACCCCTCCTGATCCGAGCTCGCGTCCCTCTGAAGGAGGTACTGCGGAACCCAGAGCGGCCGCAGAGCCCTCCGGAATAGGGCTCAGTGGGCGTGACTCGTCGTCGCGGGGAGGGGAAGGACTGGACCGAAGAGGAGAGGAGATGCTCGATCCGCTCTGAGGGACCTCCACAGGAGCCCTGCAAGGGAACATAATGTCAGGAGTGAAATTACCCCGAAGTAGGGAGAAGTGTGTTGCGCAGTGAAAAAAGAACTTACGCATCCGAGGTCTCTGCCTCCTTAGGTTTTCGGGCCCTCCTTGCCGGGGCTTTGCCTACTCGTTTGGAGGCAGTCTTGTCTCCGGCCTTCTTTTGCCTTTTGGAAGGCTGAGAAGGTTCAGAAGAAGAACTCGACGCGGTTCCGCGCTTCTTATTTGACGTCGCCGGAGCAGGCTCGCCCGTGGCAAGGGGAGGATCCTCGTGGATGTGCCCACCGGGGTTAGCTGATGCCGGGTAAGCAAAAGAAAGAGGGACAGCCTCAACGGGTTCAATCACATCGATATCCGAGTCATCCTCATCGTCGGGCCAATCTCTAAGAGAAGAGAATTTACCGCTGGGTCGTCTGGTGGCATCGGGTGTGGGGAGGAACATCTCCTGGTCCGGCTCCCCCTCATCCGGAATCTCTCGGTCCAGGGCCCACTTAAGGGTCGGATCCGGGCCATCCTCGAGGGTTTGCTAGAGAAACAGCTGAGAAAAAAGCACAAGGAGCAAGGTTAAGAATGTGATAAGAGCCGACATGAAATTGATCCGAGATAAGATTACCCTGGGAAGATTACCGTGGGAGGGAGCCTGTCACGGCAGTAATGCTCGATTCCCCACGTCCATTCGGCGGAGAAGTCCTTATGGGTGGTGAAAAGAGCCTTGACCCGGCGGAAGATCTCCGTATTGCTCAACTCGAATGAGGAGGTTCGGTTGGGGTCGCGACTAAAGCTCATATGGCACAACTTGTGAGTGTGCCGCTGAAGGGGAGAGATTCGGTTGCACACAAATGTGATCATGGCATCCTCGTTGCGCAATTCGAGCTTCTTCAGCTCCGCAAACCTTTTGTTCATTTGGTTGGCCAAGGCTGTAGGCTTCCTGGCAACCTCCTCCCAGAAATCCGTATCAGGGGGACCCGGAGCGTAGGGCAGCAACCGGATCAAATCTTCTGTGCCTTCATTCCGGACGTAGAAGAAGGTCCGGGCCCACCCTTTGTAGGAGTCAAGCCCGGTGACCCGGGGAAAGATTGAATACCTCCGGGGCGAGATCAAGGCAGCTCCGAACTGAGTTAGTTGTTTGTCCTCCGACTCGACGTGGATGTTGGGGACCACGTTGCGGCGGAGGCCAAAGAACCGGATCCACAGCTCCTTCGTAGGCCATAGCCCGGTGTAGCCCTCGATCAAAGAAACAAAAGCGGACAGAGAGGTGATGGCGTTTGCCGGGAGATGATGTGGTTGCAAGTGATAGGTCCGGATCCAGTCCCGGAAGAAATCACTCACTGGAAGCCCGAATCCTCGTTGGAAATGGGATAAGAAAACAACAAATTCGCCCGGATTGGGTGAGGGGGCCAGCTCCGAGGAGGGAAGACGAGCAGCAACGCCGGCGGGAATGCGCCGGGTCCGATGGAGCTAGGTGATGTCGTCCTCGCAGACCCAGGAACCGCCCCACGCATGATCCGGCCACGGCGTCCTCCTCCATATCTGCTCAACAACGAGGTCTTCCTTCGTCATCTCAATTCTGGTGTCTTATTTGGGAGGCGGCGGGGCTCGCGGTCTAGACCGACGAGGACCCGTGGCTAAACAGAGGTGCGGTGATTGCAGTGCGGAGAAACGAAGAAAATGCGATGTGGCTAAGGCAACGGGCATCGGCAATTGCGAGAAGAAGAAGAGGCGAGGGGCGCGGAGATGGAAAAGTTCTAAGGAGCGTGCCCCTCCCCTATTTAACCGCCCCCAGTCATCAACGAGTGGGATCGTGCTGAGCAGGAAAACCACACGATGTGGTCGTGTATCACCAGCATCGACCAATCAGAGAGGAGCCACACCAGGGGCCGTAGAGTAAATGTGATCCAATGACACGATGTGCAGTTGCGATAAACGAGGAGACAGACGTGACGTAACCCCCACACAGTAATCACTGACATTTCTTTGCGGCGATTCTTTGAGCCCTTAAAATAAGGCAACATAATGATTAACCGTTACGTGGGTTGGCGTGCGAGAGAAGGAAGCAAGGCCCGGATCCGAGCCACGGTGGTAACCCGACCGGCAAGTGAAAACTTGAACCGTGCGGAGGGAAAGTAAAACCAAACGATCCGAGCCAAAGTAGTGACCCGGCCGGCAAGTGAAAACTTGGAGCGTGCGAAGGGAACGTAAATCCATATAATCCGAGACAAAAAGTTAACCCGGAAATAAACGTCCGAAGCTTGGATACGAATGAACCTGATGTGGCCTTAACGACCAAGGCCGCTAAGGCCGCACCAGCTTCGGGGACTAATGTTGGGGGGATAACCCCGGGTAGGGTCACTCCGGGGTATAAGGGCCGAGTTAGCCGAGGGTCGGCAAGGTCAAAGCGGATGCTGGCCGAGTCACCTCAAGGCAGGCCGGATCATGGAGTAACCTGGACCAGGGGGTCGCCTAACATTGTCTCGTCCGACTTAAGGAGTAAGTCGGAAATGTTTTTCTAGCTTATATGCAGGAACAGGTGTGGCCGGATCAACTGTGATCCGGATCCTCGTTTGGCTTCTAGGAGAAGGAAGGAATATCTCTGGTAGAAAAGAAGGCCCGGTGCGTACTGGATGAGCGAATAAAGCAAGGGCAGGACCACCGGATTGTGGCCGACAAGGGTGACGCCACGGCCGACAGCGCCAGCAGAGGCAACGACGCTAAAGCAAGAGTGACGTGGGTGAAAAGCAAAACAATCGGGTTACTAATTTGTGAGGAGGCATATTCTTAGGAATATGCCTCCACGTATGCCCTAGGCCAGGACCGAACCACCCCTATATAAGGGGGGGTTGGGGTTCTGGTAAGGAGGTTGGGTCTTTTCAGATACATAGCAAGTTGAGCACTAGTGGATCTAGGGTTCTCGGAGCTAGTTGATAGGCAAGAGTAAGAGAGTTTCTTCTTCCTCCTCTTGTCAATACAGCTCGAGGAGCACTTGTAATCTTGGAGACTGAACATCAATACGAAGCTTCTGTGTAGAGAATCACTCTACTATCCCTCCCTGGATTCCCCTAGCGCATATTAGTCCCCACCTTCAGCCTATCCATGGCATCTGCCGTGACACCACCACGACACCGAAAAACTTAGAGCATCTTCACTACAAGGGCCTTCCCACGGCATTTTTCGGACGGCAAAAAATCGTACAGTCGCATTCTCATGCGTCCACTTTTCGCCGGACTTGGCCCATTTTACTCTGGGATTTCCAGGCCGAACCTAGGGGGCTAACCCTGTAAGTGACACAACCAATTCCCCACCATGGTTCGGCTCTCCCTCAGCGCCGAGCTTTCCCCTAACTCACCCTCGCCGCTATGTCACCATCGGCGAAGCACCGCCCTACCAAACTGAACCCACACCTATAGAAAGGTCCGCCACCACTGCTGCATACCTTCCCCTCGGCCTAGGCCTTGTTTTGCCTTCGCCACAACTCGGCTTTGTTCCGAACTCCCGCCACCTCGCGTGCGACGTGTTCGGCGTTTTGCCAGTTCGATCATGGACTCCAACGACGAGGAGATGTTCGCCCTGTTGCTGGAGGAAGAGACCGCCGTAGTCACCGAAGATGAAGAGCACATGCAAATCCTCGCCTCCTTGGTCCGACTATACACACAGGAGATTCGAGACCCGGCAGTGCATCAACAGTTCCAGGATGACCTGGTGGAGCACATATGGATACGCAAGGGCAACACATAGCTGTTATGCCGAACATGATTTG
This sequence comes from Avena insularis, assembly GCA_023614405.1. Lineage (NCBI taxonomy): Eukaryota > Viridiplantae > Streptophyta > Magnoliopsida > Poales > Poaceae > Avena > Avena insularis. Next base: position 477,343,731 of record CM042686.1, on the reverse strand, counting down.
GCCGAAATAGGATAAACTATGGTGTGTTTTATTCTATGGCGAACTATGACGGACTTTGTTTGTTTAATTTCATGTCGACCTATGTCGAACATTGCTCTGTATTCATATTTATGCCGACCGTGTGAATTTGAGCCGAATTAGGGCAAAATGTCGCCGATTTTGCCTTGCCTGGTGTAACACCCTCAAATCGTCCCTATGCAAGTTTTAGCGATTCCTGCCAAACCCGCATAGAAACGATTCAAAGATGCCTACCAGGCACTTGCGTGCGGGTGGAAAACGAAGTAATATCATTACACAATAGTGTTGGAGATATGTCTAAGAGGCAATAATAAAATGGTTATTATTATATCTTTGTGTTTATGATGAATGTTTACATCCCATGCTATAATTGTATTATTAGGAAACACTAATACTTGTGTGTTTTGTAAACATAAAAGAGTCTCTAGTAAGCCTCTTGTTAAGACTAGCTTGTTGATTAATAGATGATCATGGTTTCCTGATCATAGACATTGGATGTTATTAATAACAAGATCATATCATTAGGAGAATGATGTGATGGACACACACACCCATAGTAAGCATAGCATAAGATCAAGTCATTAAGTTCATTTTTGCTACAAGCTTTGAAATACATAGTAACATAATCCTTTGACCATGAGATTGTGTTAATCACCATCACCGGATGAGTGCTTTGATGACATCAAACATCACTTCGTAACTGGGTGGTTATAAAGGTGGCATTAGGTATTCTGAAAGTATGTGTTGAAGCGCATGGATCAAGACTAGGATTTGTCCAACCATATGACAAATAGATATGCTCTGGGCCCTCTCGGTGGAATGTCATCAAATTAGCTTGCAAGCATGTGACTAGGTCACAAGGGATGTCATATCACGGAACGAGTAAAGAGTACTTATCAGTAATGAGGTTGAACTAGGTATGGAGATACCGATGATCGAACCTCGGATAAGTAGAGTATCGCGTGACAAAGGGAATTGGTTTCGTATGTTAATGGTTCTATCGATCACGAAGTCATCATTGGGTATGTGGGAGCTATTATGGATCTCCAGATCCCGCTGATGGTTATTGATTGGAGAGGTGTCTCGATCATGTCTGCATATTCGCGAACCGTAGGGTGACACACTTAAGGTTCGATGTTGTTTAGGTAGATATGGAATATGAGTTGGAGACCGAATGTTGTTCGGAGTCTCGGATTGGATCCAGGACATCACGAGGAGATCCGGAATGGTCCAGAGAATAAGATTCATATAACACAAGTCATTTTCTGGGGTTCGGAAAATGTTCCGGAGTTTGTTTGGAGCTTCTAGAAGGTTTCGGAATATTCCAGAAGATTCTACAAAGAGATAAACATAAATCCCTAGATTATAGGGGTAAGACTTGGGGGGAAGGAAACCTCCCCCCTCTCTTGTGTGCCAACCCTAGGAGGTGGGCCAAGGGGTGGGAACCCTAGGCCACACCCCCTCTATATAAAGAGGGGGGCGCCTCCCCCTTGCCCCTCCACCCCAAACCCTATCCGCCACTCCCTCCTCCTTCCTCCTGTTGCGGCTTAGGCGAAGCCCTGCAGGATCTGTTCTCCTCCACCACCACCACGCCGTCATGCTGCTGGGATTCCGTGGAGATCTACCACCTCCGCTGCCTGCTGGAACAGGGAGAGGATCGTCTACATTGAGCCGTACGTGTGACCGAGTGCAAAAGCGCTGCCGGAACGCGGCTCCAGAAGGATTGTCTACCCAATCTTGAGATCGGCAAGCGATCGTCTATATCAACCACGAGATCCGATCTCGAACAAGGCTTTGGATCTACAAGGCTTAGTATAGATCTATCTCATTGCACTTATCTCATAGATTAGATCTTGGCTTTTCCATAGATTAGATCTTGGTTTTGTTTGTTCTTGCGGTAGAATTTTTTTGTTTTCCCTGCTATGAACCCATCAGTGGTATCAGAGCCGTGTCTATGCGTAGATCTGTTGCACGAGTAGAACACAATGGTTATTGTGGGCGTTGATGTTTTTGTTGTCGTTGTCTTCACGTGTACTTTGCATCTTGCGGGGTGGTGGGATGAAGCGGCCCAGGCTAACCTCACATGTCCTTGCACATGAGACTTGCTCCACGCTCGACGTGCAACTTGCATTGTACAAGTGGCCTTGCGGGTGTCTGTCTCTCCCACCATAGTTAAGATTCAATTTACAATTAGCATCTGACAACACTTGTATCAGCGTTGTGGTTCTTGTTCATAGGTAAGATCGGTTCTTATACGAAAGCCCCAAACCACGTAAAACATGCAAAGAAAATTAGAGGCATCTAACTTGTTTTTGCAGGGGCATGTGATGTGATATGGCCACGATGTGATTGTGAATATATGTGATGTATGCAATGATCCTCATTTTAATATGGCAACCGGCAGGAGCCTAATGGTTGTCTTTAAATTCTATTAAGACCTGCGTGTCTATTCATCGTGTAATAGCTTTATTCCAAGTAGTTGTTATAGTTGCTATTAGTGATGGACAACCATGAAGCGGCGCTAGTGACCTTGACGATATGCTGGTGATGATGGAGATCATGTCCATGCTTTGGAGATAGAGATCAAAGGCACAAGAAGAAAGGCCATATCATGTCACATATTATGAATTGCATGTGATGTTAATCCTTTTTGCATCTTGTATTGCTTAGATCGCGATGGTGGCATTATAAGATGATCCCTCACTAAATATCAAGTAATAAAGTGTTCGTCCTTAGTAGGCACCATTGCTAAGACTCGTCGCTTCGAAGCACCTCGTGATGATCGGGTGTTATAGATTCTATGTGTGCATACAACGGGTGCAAGCCAGATTTGCACATGCAGATACTAAGGTTAATCTTGACGAGCCTAGCATGTACAGACATGGTCTCGGAACACAAAATACCGAAAGGTAAAGCATGAGTCATATGAATGATATGATGAACATGTTGATTGTTCGCCTTTAAAGTTACATCTTCTCTCGTGAAGATCGGACTTGGTGTAGTGGATTTGGTTCGTGTAATCACCAAGGCAACATGAGGGATGTTGTTTTGAGTGGGAGTTCACCTAGTTAATTTAAGAATTAAATTTGAACTCAATTTGTCATAAACTTAGTCTAAACTCTTTGCAAATATATTGTAGATCATGGCGACCCCCTCCATCAACTTTAATGCGTTCCTAGAGAAAGAAAAGTTGAAAAACAATGGAAGCAACTTCACAAACTGGTTCTGTGGATTGAGGATTATCCTCAGCGCTGGTCAGTTGACCTATGTGCTCGATGCACCGCCAGGTGACCCGCCTGCAGAAGATGCCTCTGATGATGTTAAGAATGTTTTCGTCACTCGGAAAAATCACTACTCCATGGTTCAGTGTGCCATCCTGTACAGTTTAAAATCGGAGCTTCAGAAGCGCTTTGAGCATCGTGACCCTTTTGAGATTATCAATGAGCTCAAGCTAATCTTTGAGTCTCATGTGGCCGTGGAGAGCTGTGAGGCCTCCGAGAAGTTCTTTAACTGTAAAATGTAAGAGGGACGCTCCATTAGCGAGCACGTGCTCAAAATGTCTGGGCACGCGAACAGGCTCCAAGAATTGGGAATAACGATTCCTAATGCATTGGGGATTCATCGTGTCCTCCAATCACTGCCACCTAGTTATAAGAATTTTGTGATGAACTACAATATGCATTGCATGAACAAGACATTGCCTGAACTCTTCTCCATGCTGAAAACTGCTGAAGTGGAGATTAAGAAGGAGCACCAAGTGTTGATGGTCAATAAGACCACCAATTTCAAGAAACAGGGCAAGCCTAAGAACAAGGGAAACTTCAAGAAGGACGGCAAGAAAGCTGCCGCAACTGCTAAGAAGCCCAAGGCTGGTCCTAAGCATGATACTGAGTGCTTCTATTGCAAGGGTGAAGGTCACTGGAAGCGCAACTACCCCAAGTACCTGGCAGATCTGAAGAACGACAACATAAAGAAGAAAGGTATATTTGATATACATGTTATTGATGTGTATCTTACTAGTAATCATAGTAGTGCCTGGGTATTTGATACTGATTCGGTTGCTCATATTTGTAACTGGAAATAGGAGTTACGGAATAAACAAAGACTGGCGCGAGACGAGATGACGATGCGCGTTGGAAATGGCTCCAAGGTTGATGTGATCGCCGTCGGCACGTTCCCTCTTCATCTACCTTCGAGATTAGTTTTGAACTTGAATAATTGTTATTTGGTGTATGCGTTAAGCATGAACATTATTTCTAGATCTTGTTTATTGCGAGACGGTTACTCGTTTAAGTCTGAGAATAATGGTTGTTCGATTTATATGAGTAATATTTATTATGGTAATGCACCTGAGATGAATGGTTTATTCTTATTGAATCTCGATAGTAGTGATACACATGTTCACAACATAGATGCTAAATGAATAAAAATGAATGATAATTCTACATACATGTGGCACTGTCGTCTTGGTCACATTGGAGTGAAGCGCATGAAGAAACTCCATTCTGATGGACTTCTTGAATCACTTGATTTTGAATCACTTGAAAGATGCGAAGCATGTCTAATGGGAAAAATGACTAAGACTCCATTCTCTGGGATAATGGAGCGAGCTACGGACTTATTGGAAATAATACATACCGAAGTGTGTGTGGCCCAATGAGCGTAGCATCGCGTGGTGGATATCGTTATGTTCTTACTTTCACGGATGACTTGAGTAGATATGGGTATGTCTACTTTATGAAACATAAGTTTGAAACTTTCGAGAAGTTTAAGGAATTTCAAAGTGAAGTAGAAAATCATAGTAACGAGAAGATTAAGTTTTTGCGTTCTGACCGCGGAGGTGAATATCTGAGTTACGAGTTTGGCATGCATTTAGAGAAATGTGAAATACTTTTGAAGTTGACACCATCGGGAACACCACATCGTAAGGGTGTGTCCGAACATCGTAATCGAACTCTCTTAGATATGGCTCGGTCTATGATGTCTCTTACAGATTTATCGTTATCGTTTTGGGGTTATGCATTAGAGACAACCGCATTCACTTTAAATAGGGCACCATCTAAATCCATTGAAACGACACCGTATGAATTGTGGTTTGACAAGAAACCTAAGTTGCCGTTCCTTAAAGTTTGGGGCTACGAAGCGTATGTAAAGAAGTTACAACCCGACAAGCTTGAACCCAAAGCGGAAAAATGCGTCTTCATAGGATACCCTAAAGAAACAATTGGGTATACCTTCTATCATAGATCCGAAGGCAAAGTTTTCATTGCTAAGAATGGATCCTTTCTTGAGAAGGAGTTTCTCTCGAAAGAAGTGATTGGAAGGAAAGTAGAACTCGACAAGGTTGTTGAACCTTCTCTCGGATTTGAGAGTAGCGCAACACCGGAAGATGTTTCTGTGCCGCCTGCACCAATAAGAGAGGAATCTAATGATGATGATCATGAAACTTCGAACAAAGTTGCTACTGAACCTCGCAGGTCGACAAGGGTTCATGCCACTCCTGATTGGTATGACCCTGCATTGAATGTCATGTAGGTGGACAACATCGACGACCATGTGATGTATGAGGAAGCTATGATGAGCCCAGATTCCGACAAATGGCAAGAAGCCATAAAATCTGAAATGGGATCCATGTACGAAAACCAAGTATGGACTTTGGTGGACTTACCGGATGGCCGCAAGGCTGTCGAGAACAAATGGATCTTTAAAAGAAAAACAAATGCTGATGGTAATGTTACTGTCTATAAAGCTCAACTTGTCGCGAAAGGGTTCCGACAAATTTAAGGAGTTGACTATGATGAGACTTTCTCACCGGTAGCGAAGCTAAAGTCTATGAGGATTTTGTTAGCAATCGCTGCATATTTCAATTATGAGATTTGGCAGATGGATGTCAAAATGGCGTTCCTTAATGGTGACATTGAGGAAGAGTTGTATATGGTATAACCCAAGGGTTTTGTCGATCCTAAAGATGCTGACAAGGTATGCAAACTTCAGCGCTCCATTTATGGACTGAAGCAAGCATCCTAGAGTTGGAATCAATGTTTTGATAAGGTAATCAATAACTTTGGATTTATACAAACTTATGGAGAAGCTTGTATCTACAAGAAAGTGAGTGGGGTCTCTGTAGCATTCCTAATACTATATGTGGATGACATATTGTTGATTGGGAATGATATAGAACTTCTTGAAAGTGGCAATGCCTATTTGAATAATAGTTTTTCAATGAAGGGTCTTGGCGAAGCGGCATACATTTTAGGCATCAAGATTTATAGAGATAGATCAAGACGCTTAATAGCGCTTTCACAAAGTACATACCTATACAAGGTTCTAAAGAGATTTAGAATGGAAGAAAGCAAGAAAAGGGTTCTTGCCCATGTTGCTAGGTAAGACCTTAAGTAAGACTCAAAGCCCAGCTACGGCAGAAGATAGAGAGAAGATGAGTAAAATTCCCTATGCCTCAGCCATAGGCTCTATCATGTATGCCATGCTGTGTACAAGACCGGATATAGCACACGCTGTTAGTTTGACTAGCAGATATCAAAGTGATCCTGGAATGGAACACTGGACAACGGTCAAAAATATTCTCAAGTACCTGAAAAGGACTAAGGATATGGTTCTTTCTTATGGAGGTGATGAACAACTTGTTGTAAACAATTACACCGATGCTAGTTGGAACACCGATCCGGATGACTCGAAGTCACGGTCTGGATACATATTTATTTTCAATGGTGTTGCGGTGAGCTGGAGGAGTGCCAAGCAAAGCGTTGTGGCGAAATCTTCAACTGGATCGGAATACATAGCTGCTTCGGAGGCTACACAAGAAGAGATATGGATGAAGGAGTTCATTACTGAGCTTGGTGTGGTTCCTAGTGCGTTGGACCTTGATGGCTCGTGTATTAACAAGCTCGTTGGGGAACCCCAAGAGGAAGGTATGATGAGCACAGCAACAAGTTTCCCTCAGTTATGAAACCAAGGTTTAATCGAACCAGTAGGAGCAAGGAAACACCCCAAAGGTGTTGCTAGCTGAGCCTTGGCAGGGCGCACTACCGGTGCTAGTAGCAACGTGGAGACCTGCACAACACAACCACGGAACTTTATCCCCAACTTGCGATGAGGTTGTCAATCTCACCGGTTTTCTTGAAAACAAAGGATTAAACGTATCGAATGGAAGGAAGTAATAGTTTGCAAAAAGTAAACACAAAGCAGTAAACAGTTTATAGATTGTATGTAAAAGAAAAGGACCGGGATCCATAGTTCACTAGAGGTGGCTCTCCTTAAGATAGATAATATGCTGGGTGAACAAATTACAGTGGGGGCAATTGACAAACATCGAGAAAGGAATACATGCATATACTAATCATCTTGACTCCTTTGGAACTTGATTGGGCATTACAACATTATACATAGACCGCCATCCAACTGCATCTATGACTAATAATCCACCTTTAGGTTATCATCCGAACCCCCTCCAGTATTAAGTTGCAAACAACAGATTATTGCTTTACGAATTGCGTGTAAAGTAAACAATACGATTGTTCTATGAACAAAGGATTGTTGTTTTCTCCCTAGTAGCAATAGCACATCTAGTACCTTATAGATTTATGTCACTTCCCTAGATTACCAGAGGCATGAACCCACTATCGAGCATAAATACTAACTCTTGGAGTTGCTAGCATCTACTTGGCCAAGATAGCTACTAACAACGGAAAGCATGCAAGATCACAAATAACAAAGACATGATAGAATCAATAATAAATCTGAAATAGCATCTCAATATCCATCGATCCCATAAACACAACATGTATGGATTACAAATAGATGGTCTTGATCATGAGCAGACTCACAAGATCTAGACATGAAAGCATAAAGGAGGAGAACCAGCCATCTAGCTACATGGATCCGTAGTCCAAGGATGAACTACTCACGCATCACACGGTGGCTTGCATGATGATGAAGAAGGCCTCCGGTGAATTCCCTCTGGCAGGGTGCCGAAGAGCTTGATCCCTCCCGATCTAGGGATGGAGATGACGCGACTGAACTCTTTCGTGGATTTTGATCGGGTACTTAGGGTTTTCATCCGAGGGCATCTTATAGGCGGAAGGAGGCCGAGGCGTGTTGGTCGGCCAGACCACCCCTAGCGCGGGCCAGGCCTAGCCATGGCCGTGGTGTGGCAGCCCCAACCCTTTTCCGTCTCGTGTTCGCATGTGATGACTTAGGAAAAATAGGCACTTTGGCTTTTGTCCCGTCAATTCGAGAATATTCATTTTCGACTTTCCTGGAACCAAAAACAAGAAAAAGCGGTAGCAGTACTGTGGCGCTTGTTAATAGGTTAGTCCAAGAAATCATATGAAAAGTACTCTAAAGTGTGGACAAAACACAAGAAAGTGGATAAAACCAAGCATGGAACATCAAAAATTATAGATACATTTGCAATGTATCAACATCCCCAAGCTTAACTCCTGCTCGTCCTCAAGTAGGTAAGTGATAAAAAGAAAATAATTTTTGAGGTGACATGCACCATCAAAGACTTGATCAAAGTATTTGTAAAACATTCAAAGCTGGGATCATAGTACTTCAATCATAACATGAAAGACAAAGTTCTAGCAATAAGACAAAGAAACTATGATGCAACATGAAAAGGCACAAACAAAAGATTCATGAATAACAATGCTTTGCAAGACGTTTGTTTGTTTCACATAAAGAAAACATAGCATAATAGCATTCAGCTTGTCCCTCATAGAGTAGCAAATATAAATGCATAGGACACCTTCAAAGTTCATAAGAGTGACTGGATACAAATAGTTTAAAACAAGCAATATCAAGATATGCATCAATCAACTAGTCTTGGGACAATGCACATAGAACTAAGAATGGCCACTATGCTCTCAAAGTAAGTGCATAAAGATAGAAGGTGGAGACTCAATATAATGGTGAAAGAAAGGCCTTCATAGAAGGAAGTAGGGATTCAAGTCTCATAAAGAGCTTCCAAAAATTATGGTACTTATAGCGTTCAGCTCTCATTGCCCCTATCATAAGCATCTGGAAGTGATTAAGGTTAAAGTGAACAAACTATGGTGTACATGCTTGACGAAGTATAAGTCAGAAATCTCATGTCTCTTGTATACGAGGGTCGCTCCTCATGCTACTCAAGTTTAGTCACCGGTAAGTTCTTGTCATCGTAAGTACATGTGTATCATAGGAACCATGCAGGTACCCTTGCCCGATGATACGGAAGAATCCCCATATCAAAATGACAAGGCAAGCAGACAACAAGCATCTCAGCAATCTTCTTATTTACCATGGGAATATGGTGCATTTTTCTCTCTTTCCTCTTTTCATAATCTCTTTTTTTTCCTTTTTCTCTTTTTTTCAATATAGGACTCTTTTTTTTATAAGAAGAATGCTTCATAGACAGCTCATTATGGTTACACTGCAGGTTTCCACCATGTCAGCATGGATTAGACCAGCGGCCCAGGCATTTCTCTAACACATATACATAACTCCATAGACTTACAAGCTCCCCTTTCATTTCACACGACGACATCCATATACAAAAGAGCATGATATCAACTAGGTACAAGTACCCGTGCAATGTTGAAAGCGTTCCCCATGAAAGCATGGTTCTGCTAATTCCCAACAAATAAGTGCAAGCATATACAACATAGACGACACAATGGTTCAAGTTTATTAAGGGCAAGAAAAGTAAAGTGTGCCATCAAGTTCGTGAGAGCTTTAATCACTAGTTTTCTCATAACAAGTTTAATTCGGAAGGTAAACAAAAGCATGAATATACCTAGAATAGCATAAGCTAGTAGGTAGGTATGGTGGACTCTTTGGAATAACTTGGCTTAGGGAGTTGTATGCATGATTGGAACTCATACTTGGTTGTGGAGGCTAGCAAAAGACTAGGAACGACAAACTAAGAGAGCAATAATGGCCATAATCATGTAGAGCGACAAAACATCATTGATCAAAGCATAAAGTGATACTACAAGTTGAAAAATAAAGGATCACAAAGGCTATGGTGACTTGATATAGTCATAACATGGTGTGAGCATGCGCCATGTCAACCCAAATAAAGCATCAAAGGAGAGAATACCACTATACTATGATTTAATATGCTAAAACAAGGCATGATTCATCCAAGGCACATTAAGAAATATCAATTGTTTATAACAAGTCATGCTACAACAAATAATACTAATCATAAAGCCAAAACAATATCAAGCATGGCATGACAAAGCATAGGCCACAGTCAAAAACAAGCTCCCTTTACCACTTAAGCATGAACTTTTCCTACTCTTTTCCAATCCAAACCAAACTATTTGAAAATCAATGCATGAAAGAGGGGGTCCAACCAATTTATTCAACAAACTAAGCAAACCAAGCAAACGAAAAACCAAAACGAAAATGAAAAAGAAGACGCTCCAAGAACAGCACAACTGTGTATGAAAAAATAAAAATGAAGCGTTTGGAAGAAACCTGAGATTTTTATTGATGAAGAGGGGGGGTGCCTTGGGCATCCCCAAGCTTTGACGCTTGTACTTCTTGGATATTTCTTGGGTGACACACTTGGCATCCCCAAGCTTGAGCTTTAGTCCATCCTTCATCTCATTACTCTTTCCTTCCATACACCTGAAATTTTTCCTTCATACAAAACTTCACACAATCTTTATTAGCAACATTAGTGCACTCAAGATAAATAAGTCTTAAGGTTCAGTTCTAACACCAAATAAACTTCCATTAGAACACTAGATACTGTAGCACTTCCCTCAAAAAGCTCAATTCCCCAAAAGAACTCAAAAAGGAACCAACAAGAAGCAAATGCAGAAAATGGCAGAAATCTGTCAAAACAGACCGGCATATAAAGACGATTTTTTCCGAAGACCTTCTGTTGCTCAAATCAAAAAGTGTTGAACTAAAGAAAGTTAGATAACAACCTGGGGCAGAAGCACAAAAATTACGTCTCAAAAATACGTTCAGAGATTTTACACGAATTTTTACGGTGAAGCACATAAATCTGTTTCGGGACAGCAACTTTCCCAATCATTACTTCTCTCTCATTAGAGGTTACTCTTGGCACAAAAGGCAAATAAAAAGGATAAGGAGCGGTTATTACTGAAGTAATAAGTTCCAAAACTCATCTAAAACTTTTGGGTTATCTCCCGATAAGTAATTTTCTTTAACGCCTTTAAGTTAGGCATAAGAAGTAAGAAAAAGAATCAAGTGTTCTCAAATGAAGAAGCATTAAGACCAAATTTTGTTTTCATAGGAGAGGCAAAAGAAATCTTTTCTCTCTTCTTAGGGAAGTGTTCTATACCTTTCTTGAGTGGGAGTTGATATTTAATGGTGCCTTCTTTCATATCAATAATGGCACCAACAGTTCTAAGAAAAGGTCTTTCCAAAGTAATAGGACAAGAAGCATTGTATTCAACATCCAAAACATAGAAATCAACAGGGACATAGGCATTGTTAACCATAATAAGAACATCATTAAAACTCCCCATGAGTTTCTTTTTAGCATTATCATCAAGTGGGACATTTAAATAACAATCTTCAAGTGGAGATAAATCAAGCATATCATAAATCCTTCTAGGCATAATATAAACACTACTATCAAGATCACATAAAGCTTTAAAATCAAAGTCATTCAATTTCATATTAATGATGGGTTCCCAACCATCTTCTTGTTTTATAGGAATAGAAGCTTTATGTTTCATATTTTCTTCTTTAATCTTTATGAGAGCATCAGTAATGTGTTTTGTAAAGGCCATGTTCATAGCACTAGCATTAGGACTTTTAGCAAGCTTTTGTAGGAACTTAATAACTTCAGAGATATTGCAACCATCAAGATCAAAATCAAATTTATCATCTAAAGTAGTAGAACTATTACTAGCCTCAACACTAGTGGTGGTAATAGTAGAAACACTAATGTTTCTAGCAATTTCATCTTCTCTTTCCCACTTAGCATGTAATTCAGCTAATAGTCTAACATTTTCATCAATTCTTACTTGTATAGCATTAGTAGCTGCAAAGGGATTATCATTAGTTTCAGGTTTAGCGACCATTTTATTAATCAACGAAGATTGAGCTTCAGACAAAGATGATATATTTATTTCAGCATTAGAGAGTTTCAATTGTAAAATAGGAATTTCCCTATTTAGACTCTCAAGTTGATGGCTAATGTTCTTCAAAATGGTAGATTGTTCCTCCATAGTTTTAGTGATTAGTTTATTTTGCTCATATTGCATTTGCATGAAGTTTTTAGTGGCTCTTTCAACTTCTAAAATTCTTCTTTCGCTAGGTAATCCAGGTTTACCATTATAGCCATAAGTATTATTAGGAGGGTAGGGCTTATAATTGTTATTACCATAAGCATTGTTGCCAAAATTATTATTTCTTATGAAGTTCACATCAACTTGATCTTCTTGAGCAACCAAATAGGCTAAAAGAACATTATTTGGATCAATATAGGCTTTCCCATTAACAAGCATAGACATAATAATATCAATCTTAGCACTCAAGGAGGAAGTTTCCTCAACAGAATTTACCTTCCTACCTTATGGAGCTCTCTCAGTATGCCATTCAGAATAATTAACCATCATATTATCCAGAAGTTTTGTTGCAGCACCCAAAGTGATGGTCATAAAGGTACCTCTAGCAACAGAGTCTAATAGGTTCCTTGACGAATAGTTCAATCCTGCATAAAAGGTTTGGATGATCATCCAAGCAGTCAGTCCATGAGTGGGACAATTCTTTACCAAAGATTTCATTCTTTCCCAATCTTGAGCAACATGCTCATTATCAGATTGTTTAAACTTCATTATTTCACTTCTCATAGATATAATCTTAGCAGGAGGATAGTATTTTCCAATGAAAGCATCTTTGCACTTAGTCCAAGAATCAATACTATTCCTACTTAAGGAATTCAACCATTCTTTAGCTTTTTCTCTCAAAGAGAAAGGAATCAATTTCAGCTTAATAATATCACCATCTACATCCCTATGCTTTTGCATCTCACAAAGTTCAACAAAGTTATTTAGATGGGCAGCAGCATCTTCATTACCAATACTAGAAAATTGTTCTCTCATAACAAGATTGAGCAAAGCACGTTTTATCTCAAAGAAAGTATCTTCAGGCACATGTGGAGCAATAAGTGTGCTCATAAAATCATTGTTGTTGGTGCTAGTGAAGTCACACAACTTAGTGTTTTCAAGAGTAGTCATTTTTTTGTGTTTTTGAATAAGAAAGCAAACTAGTAAAACTTTTTTTTTGTGTTTTTATAAAGAAACAAGCAAATAAGGCAAAAAGAAACTAAGCAAAACAAAAATAATAAAGTAAAGAGATTGGTTATGAGGGACTCCCCTTGTGAAGATGTCCTTGACTCCCCGGCAACGGCGCTAGAAAAATGCTTGATGGCTCGTGTATTAACAAGCTCGTTGGGGAACCCCAAGAGGAAGGTATGATGAGCATAGCAACAAGTTTCCCTTAGTTATGAAACCAAGGTTTAATCGAACCAGTAGGAGCAAGGAAACACCCCAAAGGTGTTGCTAGCTGAGCCTTGGCAGGGCGCACTACCGGTGCTAGTAGCAACGTGGAGACCTGCACAACACAACCACAGAACTTTGTCCCCAACTTGCGATGAGGTTGTCAATCTCACCGGTTTTGCTAAAAACAAAGGATTGAACTATCGAATGGAAGAAATTAATAGTTTGCAGAAAGTAAACACAAAGCAGTAAACAATTTATAGATTGTATGTAAAAGAAAAGGACCGGGATCCATAGTTCACTAGAGGTGGCTCTCCTTAAGATAGATAACATGCTGGGTGAACAAATTACAGCGGGGCAATTGACAAACATCGAGAAAGCAATACATGCATATACTAATCATCTTGACTCCTTTGGAACTTGATTGGGCATTACAACATTATACATAGACCGCCATCCAACTGCATCTATGACTAATAATCCACCTTTAGGTTATCATCCGAACCCCCTCCAGTATTAAGTTGCAAACGACAGATTATTGCTTTACGAATTGCGTGTAAAGTAAACAATACGATTGTTCTATGAACAAAGGATTGTTGTTTTCTCCCTAGTAGCAATAGCACATCTAGTACCTTAGAGATTTATGTCACTTCCCTAGATTACCAGAGGCATGAACCCACTATCGAGCATAAATACTAACTCTTGGAGTTGCTAGCATCTACTTGGCCAAGATAGCTACTAACAACGGAAAGCATGCAAGATCACAAATAACAAAGACATGATAGAATCAATAATAAATCTGAAATAGCATCTCAATATCCATCGGATCCCCGCAAACACAACATGTATGGATTACAAATAGATGGTCTTGATCATGAACGGAGCTCACAAGATCTAGACATGAAAGCATAAAGGAGGAGAACCAGCCATCTAGCTACTACATGGATCCGTAGTCCAAGGATGAACTACTCACGCATCACACCGGTGGCTTGCATGATGATGAAGAAGGCCTCCTCCAGGTGAATTCCCTCTCTGGGGTGGGAAGAGCTTCAGATCCCTCCCGATCTAGGGATGGAGATGGAGATGACTCTGAGACTCTTTCGTGGATTTTTGATCGGGTACTTAGGGTTTTCATCCCGAGGGCATCTTATAGGCGGAAGGAGAGGCCGAGGGCGTGTTGGGGTCGGCCAGACCACCCCCTAGCGCGGGCCAGGCCTAGCCGCGCGGCCAGGTGGTGTGGCCAGCCCCCAACCCTTTTCCGTCTCGTATTCTGGCATGTGATGCTTTCCCCCCTTATATGTGCGCGATTCCTCTCGCACAGAATAGGGGCCCCATCAGCTAACCTCTCTACCCGGAAGACTAATAGCAAAGTATTAACAAATAGTCCTTGTGAATGGGCAAAGCCAGGTGCTCTTATTTTACAACGGTAGGGATGATTACTCCCATTACAGACAAGAAAGACACCAAATTCACCTTTAGGTGCTTCAACTGCGGTATAGGTAGAAGGAGCTGGTACGGAAAAAGTCAGCCATTAGTATGCACTTCTCTTCTTTCATTCCTCTAAGCATGAGTTGGTCTGGGCGGGCAATATATAAGAAAGAAGTTTTCTTTCCTTCCGAGTGTAGAAGCTGAATGTAGCACGAAAATTTTCAATTCTCATAAGATCTTCTTCAGTCTTACTCAAGGAGAGGCCGAGGGGGTGCTGGGGTCGGCCAGACCACCCCCTGGCGCGGGCCAGGCCTGGCCGCGCGACCAGGTGGTGTGGCCGGCCCCTAGCCCTTCTCCGTCTCGTATTCTGACATCTGATGACTTCCGGAAAAATAGGCACTTTGGCTTTTCTCGCGTCTAATTCCGAGAATATTTATTTTCTGACTTTCCTGGAACCAAAAACAGCAGAAAATAGGCAACTCGCACTGTGGCTCTTGTTAATAGGTTAGTCCAAGAAATCATATGAAAAGTACTCCAAAGTGTGGACAAAATACAAGAAAGTGGATAAAACCAAGCATGGAACATCAAAAATTATAGATACATTTGCAATCATGTGATGGACACACCACCCACAGTAAGCATAGCATAATATCAAGTCATTAAGTTCATTTTTGCTACAAGATTTCAAATACATAGTAACCTAATCCATTGACCATGAGATTGTGTTAATCACCATCACCGGATGAGTGCTTTGATGACATCAAACACCACTTCATAACTCGGTGGTTACAAAGGTGGCATTAGGTATTCTGAAAGTATGTGTTGAAGCGCATGGATCAAGACTAGGATTTGTCCATCCATATGACGAATAGGTATGCTCTGGGCCCTCTCGGTGGAATGTCATCAAATTAGCTTGCAAGCATGTGACTAGGTAACAAGGGATGTCATATCACGGAACGAGTAAAGAGTACTTATCAGTAACGAGGTTAAACTAGGTATGGAGATACCGATGATCGAACCTCGGATAAGTAGAGTATCGCATGACAAAGGGAATTGGTTTCATATGTTAATGGTTCTATCAATCACGAAGTCATCGTTGAGTATGTGGGAGATATTATGGATCTCTAGATCCCACTGATGGTTATTGATCTTAGAGGTGTCTCGATCATGTCCGCATATTCACGAATCGTAGGGTGACACACTTAAGGTTCGATGTTGTTTAGGTAGATATGGAATATGAGTTGGAGATGGAATGTTGTTCGGAGTCTCGGATTGGATCTAGGACATCCGAAGAGATCCGGAATGGTCCGGAGAATAAGATTCATATAACACAAGTCATTTTCTGGGGTTCGGAAAATGTTCCGGAGTTTGTTTGGAGCTTCTAGAAGGTTTCAGAATGTTCCAGAAGGTTCTACGAAGAGATAAACATAAATCCCTAGATTATAGGGGATAAGACTTGGGGGAAAGGAAACCTCCCCCCTCCCTTGTGCGCCGGCCCTAGGAGGTAGGCCAAGGGGTAGGAACCCTAGGCCGCACCCCCTCTATATAAAGAGGGGTGGAGGCGCCTCCCCCCTTGCCCCTCCACCCCAAACCCTAGCCACCACCCCCTCCTCCTTCCTCCTGTTGCGGCTTAGGCGAAGCCCTACATGATCTCTTCTCCACCACCACCACCACGCTGTCGTGCTGCTAGGATTCCGTGGAGATCTACCACCTCCGCTGCCTGCTAGAACAGGGAGAGGATCGTCTACATCGAGCCGTACGTGTGACCGAGTGCGGAAGCGCTGCTAGAACACGACGCCGGAAGGATCGTCTACTCGATCTTGAGATCGGCAAGTGATCGTCTACATCAACCATGAGATCCGATCTCAAACAAGGCTTTGGATCTACAAGGATTAGTATAGATCTATCTCGTTGCACTTATCTCATAGATTAGATCTTGGATTTTCTATAGATTAGATCTTGGTTTTGTTTGTTCTTGCTGTAGATTTTTTTTGTATTCCCTGCTACCAACCCATCAAATAGTTTACGATGGAACCCATAGAACATATATATACAATAACGACTAAACGAGTCAAGAATACAGATATATAGTACAAAGATCCAAATCACCTTGAAATCGATACAACATCCGAGTACGGATAAGAAGCAAATTGGGCTAAGGGCCCTGAAGAATAACCAATGGTGTCCATAACCCTGCCCATGCCAAGCCGGAAGGGTAAGCCTGCTAACAACGTCGATCTCAAACCTGCTAAAATAAAAGGGGTGCCGAAAAAGGGCAAAGAAAAAAGAGAGCGGTCAGTACTGAGGTCAGTACACGGCGAGTCTAGAATTCGGCGGCTCTCGCCTACATAGGTATGATGGACTGAAGCGGCAGCGAAGCATACACTAAACAACCTATAGAGACTCGATACAACTAGCGGCTATCAGAGAGGTATAAGAAAGACCTATTCGGAACCAACCTGATACTAACAACAAACATACCCATCCTGGTATTTCCCCCTCGATATCAAACGAGGAAGTCATTTCGAGGAAACTCACACGGTTAGCAGTTTTATTCATTCTATCCATGGTAGTTATCCAACTTACTAGTCATATCGGATACAGGTCATATTATAACAGTAAACTTCAGTTGTAGTTGTCTATGATCGAGAAACTATGCTCCAAGTCATGCATAACTGTGGACATGGTTTTTCAAAAAGATTTAACCCTGCAGGGGTGCACCAAAGTTTCCACACACACTTCCACCCTTTTTGCCAGATCAATTAACATACTTCCATTGGTATGCCAGCGGGGCTTCGTACACCACGCTTTCCACACACGACGCCACCTTGAGGCCTCTCGTGGCGTTGGTGGTCTTAGTATCGCCCACCCCTCCAACAAGACGTACTCCCTTGTTGGGAGGAACTCGGTAAAACATCATCATCTCCGCGTGCCTCGGTTATCTCTATACTCGAGCTCTTTACTTATACACTTTACTTTATGATAGCCTTCGTCAGCAACACTTCTAAATGCCACTTCTTCCTGTCGCATCCGTCTTCAGGACGATAGAGTCACCGGTTTTCACTTTTCGGTGAGTGAAAGATTTGTATCCCGGTCTATGTTCAAAGCTTCTACCCTAGAACAAATTCGAGAGGCCTTCGTACCCATAGACCTAATTCGATAAGGCTTGATAGTCCTAAGAAAGGTGAGGGTGCTATCACATAGTTGCTTGTCTTACTTAGCATAAGTTATTGGTGCACATAGGTGAACCATAGTTTATATAGGTTTTGTGCTTGACAAAGTAAACGCTAGTTTAATTCTGCCTTTGTTAAGCCCCTCTTGTAAAAGTTTTAAATCGCCTATTCACCCCCTATAGGCGACATCCTTGTCCTTTCAAATGCCCATGGTTAATGGACTTGGGTTTTCGGGAAGGAGATGTGTGCTGGTGACTTCGTCGGCTAACAGACAACAAGGGGACACAATTTACCCAGGTTCAGGCCCCGAAGGGTAATACCCTACTTCCTGCTTGTCTGCTCTTGATTGATGATGGAGAAGGTTACAATGTCGATGGGATGGCAACGGGTGCGTAGATTGAATTTGTCATAAGTTATGGGTCTTGTGATTGCGGATCTCCTCCCCGACGACCTTGCTAGCCTTTATATAGGGAGGCTAGGTCTCGGGTACCATCCGAGTCTGTTACAAATCGAACTCTAGTGTCCTAATCAGGATCTTCTTATTAAGCACGCCACGAGTCGATAACCTTGTGGGCTTCAGAGCAGCCAAATTGTCCTGGGCTTCATGGACCTTAGCAGATCGTTGTATGGGCCTCCTGTTAGGCCCAACCAGGTAGGTTAAAGGAGGGTGCCCGCTAGGGAATACCTATGTCACCCGCCGAGCCGCAAACACTCTCGCCCAATCTGCTAGTCGTCGTCGGTGCCATCGTTGTCTCCTCCCCATCCGGAATGTCATCGGAGCTCGGTTCCGCAGCCCTGTCGGAGTTTCCCACCGATGTGGTGCCGCTAGAATCAACCCCCATGACACCTTCGATGCCACAAAAGTGGTTGGGCACCACCGACGTGGTGTGGGCGATGTGAGCAGCCGCCAAGACCACCAGCAAGTCATCAATGATGGCGGAGAAGATGGGATGGCTGCCCCATGCAGTGGTGGTGAGCAGACTTCGGGCGCGGAAGCCACGGAGGCCATGATAGCCCATTCACAGGCGATAGAGGAGAAGAAGAAGAGGAAGGCCGCAACATCAACCACGACGGCTAATTGGATTCATGTCGCCGAATTCATGTCGCAATTGGATTCTTCACACTCTCAAGGGATCGACGACCTCCACTTTAGTGGTATGTACAAAGAGACAGCCTATGAAGAAGCGGCCGATGAAGAGGTGGACCATGAGTACGGCCAAGGAAGAGGAGGTCGTCGAGGATGACAGTGAGGAAGAGATGACCGAGGTGGAGGCTCCAACACAAACCAAAGCCAAGGCCGGCGACAAGGGCAAGAGGTCCGCCAACTACAACAAAGAGGAAGATGTTGCGTTGCGCCATGGTGGCGATGGTGGTGGTGGCCGAGATGGCGTTTGAGGTGGCTGCGATGGTGGTGATGTCGACAACATAAAGCATGTTATGTTGTGCTTTTGGATCAAACTTGATCGATGTAGTGCTTTTTTGGATAATATATTATGCATGCTTGAATTTTGTGTATGGTTTGAAAATGATGCTAATTTTTTTAGTGCTTTAAAATTTTGGAATCGGTGGTGGCCACCGTTTAAAGAAGCAAAAATACATTCATCTATTATATGGAGGCTTTTAGTGCTCTTAAGTTTTTTGAGATCGAGTGGAGGCAACCTCAAGTTTACATCATATTTTCTGAATGTCTACAAGGAGGAAACGTTGACAGCAGGAGGGCGTCAATGTCGCACGTGGAGGAGGTAAGTTAGCCAGATGTCCACATCACCGCGCATCGCCACGGGTAGCCGAGCACGCCAGAGAGTTGCATCGTCGCGGCAGTTCTTCCTGACGAGGGCGAGCGAGGGGGACAGCCTGCTGAACACAACGCCGTTCCCGCGTTTCCATAGACCATAGGTGCCAAAAGCACAGGATGCGTAGAGTCGACGCCGAACGAGCAGGGGCCTAGGCGGGGAGCGGGCAGTGCTCGTGAGTGGTTGATCGGCGCGCCGAGAGCCCGCCAGAACGCGCGCGCGAAGCTGCAGCCAAACCCTGAGAAGCGCGTGGGCGTTGCGGACGCTGAGAGCACGGCGGAAGGAACACCACGGGCGCGCCCGCCCCCCCCCCCTGGCGCCCACTTGGGCATTTAGCTCTGCACACGACAACTCGACCAGCGCGTGCGTACTGCGTAGGGACAAATGAGCATATCCGGCGGCATCGAGCCAGCAAAAGCTGACTGTGACAAGCGTTCGCAAAACGAAATCTTCAGTACTTGTCACATCCTCTCACAGGACAGAGCACGAGAGCAAGACATATGACTCTGATCAATTGAAACTTCTTGATTACGATAATAACTTATAGACAGAAGGAAGGATCACATCAACCCTCCCGGACACATTGACAGACGCAAACGAACTTACGACATTCAGACTTAAACACTAGGCAGATGATAGATAGCCCCTAACTGACAAAGCAGAACCTATATAGGCTGACACGACTTGCAGAAATAACCACTAGGAGTATATAACTTTTGCTGAACCGAAACCCAAAGACGCGACTATAACTTTGGCGTCATCATCATCATCTCCGAAAGATGGACGCGCATCGACGACAAGGGCCTAGGGCGTCTCGCTCGTCTTGTTCTTCCAGAAGCGGCGGTAGAACTGCACGGTGCGGCCGTTGAGCTGCTGCGTGGGCCTGTTGTTGCGCCGGTAGGCTTCCTCCAGGGGCGCGATCAGGGATGCAGCCTGCTCCATCGTCATCTCCCTCACCTGCAGCAAGTTTCAAGGCATCATCATCCATGGTGAATTCGCAGCACAAGCTTCGTTTCCTGTGGAGGAGATGGACAGGCATACGTACCTGGCCGAGGATGTTCCAGATGACGTTCTCGGTGCACGGCGGTGTGGTGAGCGATCCGATGTATCGGTAGTACATGTGGGTGTACCGCCGCAGCGACCACATGCTCAGCACTCCGGCTGGAATCGGGGCACCTTTCTCTGCCTGGCAGGCCTCCACGTAGAGCTCGGATAGCTTATCCTGAATCTGTTGTGGTACATCAGAACAGAGGAAGCAGTAGTTACACACAAGATTCTAATGGCATATGCTACAGATTATCCAGTTTTAGTACTCTCAAAGATTTACATGTACCTGCATAAGGAAAGGCTCTGGCCTGCCGAGTCGGTACAGGATGGCCACAACAGTAATGTTGCCCTCGTCACTGATGTGCACCATGTGTTGCTCCACCGCAAACCTGCACGCTCGACAGACAGACAGGTGATCATTCACGCGCTCGTGACAAATCTAGCATCATTTTTTTTAGATAAAAGACGATAGTAGTACATCCTAGTAGTATGTGCACGTTTGGGTCTGCAAACCTCTGGCCGTTGATGGTGTGCTCCGAAGGAGAGTGCCAATGGATGTTCTTGAGCGTGTAATTCACCCCGTCGATCTGCACCGCCCCAGGCGCCTCCTCGTACCGCAGCTGCGTCGATCAATCATCATACAGAATCAAAAAATAACACGGGGAGATGAGCAAGATAAGTCTGCGGCAACAGGACGAAACCAAAAACTGGGAGGTGAATCAGAAGAGTTTACCGCGATGTTGTAGATGTTGTCGACGAGCGTGGCATTTGCGGCGGTGTAGTTACGGTGGAGACGCCCCAGGTACGGGTTGTAGACCGCCTGGTCGGTCCTGATGTCGATCGGGGACTGCATCGTCCCGTTGCCGCAACGGGTGAAGTTGGGGCTCAGTCTGTCCCAGTGCTTGGGACCGAGCGGACCGAAGTACCCAAACTCCGCGCCACCTGCACGCGTCAAGAAATGGACAGATCATGCATACATCGGCGACGACGACACATAGCGAAACCAAAAGAAAGGAACACTGCAAATCTGGTCGTGAGGAACGTACTGGTGTCGCATGCACGGGTCGTGAGGAAGCAGGCGCAGAGCAGCACCAGCAGAGCAATGGCCGCTGCAGTTCCGCCGCGAGTGTCCATCTTCTCCTGCAACAGAGTGGCCGGGTTCCAGGTTAAGCGATAGAGAGAATGCGGAAATAAATAGGCGCGGATAGATAGATAGGTAGGGCTTGCGGGCTGTGGCAATGCCATGGCCAATCTTGATCGGCCGGCCGGAGCTCCGCCTACCTCTGCTTTGCTGCGTGGAGATCAACTTCGGCCGATGCTCTGGTCCCTGAACCCAAAGTGGACGTTGCGACCTTCCGATCTGCTGCAGAGATGCAAGTTCCTGAAAAAGGACAGGCGGAAGATGGGGTTATTCCCTGTATCCGTCACAAGATCGCACGTAAAGGAGGAGGTGGGTAATCATGCAAAAACAAAGCTCACAGTGACCGTGACCTGACCTCGACCTAGACCTAGACGATGACCTCAAGCTTGAGAAGAGCACGAACCTTTCCGGAAAGGTGATTCGACCTCTCGATCGGTGATGGAGCTGGGCGGCAGGAATCTTTCTTACGAGACGAGAGAGGAGCGAACGAGGAGGTAGAACGGTGATGGAGCTTGGGTTTTGGTCTTTCCACAGGCGGCCGCGTATATATACACAAACGCTAGGCAGGTCGCCACGACGCCACTTGCCGATCGATGTGGCCCATCACTTGCGCTACCGTTCTTTCTATCTGGGGTTTTCTCTTCGCTGCGAAAATGTTTTCAGATCGCTGATGCATGGTTCGTGTGAGAAATTCGCGCGTCGAGAGCTGAGGTCGCATGCGTGGGAGTAGTGGCTAGTGCTACCCGTGGAAATATCACGCAGCACGTACATCTCTGTGGATCGACTTCGTGCAGGCATGCACCGATGCACGCACGAGCCATGCGCCACGTCCTCCTCACCCTGCACGACTGAAGGCTCGGTCGGACATGTACTGGGAAAATCTAGGCCATGTTTGTTTCTTTTTATTAGGGGAGGTTCAGCTTCTTTCGCGCCACTTTTTCCCGCGCTATTTGAATAGTAGGTCGCGCGTAATCGCGAGCATTGTAGCCGGGGCCAGCCGCCAGGACACCAGACCCCATCCAAGCGCAGTGAGTGACTATACGCGTGTGAATCTTTGTGGCGGGCCCGGTCATTTTCCCCTAGACTAGAGTTGCCACATATGTATGTCTCCAGGTTCCACCTTTTTTTTCCATGCTCAATCAATCATCGGATCCAGTAGTGGCGCTAGACTTTCAATCATATCATGTCAACCATCCAAAGTCTCGATAATTCTACAGTATGAATTTTGTGATGTGAATATAAAAAGATCTAAGAGCGATTTGCATGGTTTGTGATGTCCACTGACGTCACAAATTGCCTGTAAACTCTTCTTAGTCCGTAAACTCTGCTTAATTAATGAGAGGAGGCACAATTATTATTCCAAACAACAGACACTAACACAATTCAAAGAAAAAAAAACCGTTACTTTTGGCAGCACTTGTGAGAGCAAGATTCATCAGTTGCTGTCAGGAAAAAAAAAGGTTCATCACTAGCTAAACAGGCGTCGTGAAAATGGCAGGACACACATCGTTTTGTTACAGGAATATATCCCACAATAGGAGACCACAACACAAGGACCACAACTTTGCAAGGTCCATAGCCGACGGCACATTCTGCACGGAATCATGGACAAAATAATGGATGCACCTCGAGGAGCATGAAATTGATAAGTTTATCCATGCTGCATGATGCCTCCGCCATTGCCTACCACTTCAGCAGGCACAAAAAGTTCACTCCAATAATAAGCTGAAGGTCAAATCGTCAGCAGTAGTCAAGGGAATAATTGAACAGCGGTACAGCCTATGGTAGGCAAAATCTGTGACATGGCCACTTCAAATCTTAGCAAGGGGTTTCGGGGGTTTACGTACCTTCATATTTGCCGCCCCATGATCGTTTAGTGCGGGAAAATAAGGTCGGTCCATGGGTCTGTCTAGTACGTGCAAAGCATCACCACACACCGTTCACGAGCCATCCATGAATATGTAAGCAAATTGCATGGAGCACAGAAAGAAGATGCCAAGACTATAACATGGAGATGCACATGAGAAAAGGCTATTGGCTGCATGCACTTGATCTCTCATATTCAGCACTAAACATTTTGGCCGATTAGTGGATGTTACATTGAATGTTAAAAAAAAACACATGAATATGATAGGGCTTCATGTGCAAAATAAAGGATTGAAAACAAATATTTTTTGTAAATTTGGGTGTTCACTACACAAGAATAGGGGAAAACACGAATCCTACCTATGTTCCAAAATGTAAAACTTTTTAGTAGTTCAAATTAAACTACTAAAAGAACTTATATTGCGGCAAGCATGGAGTATATTAGAAGATTACTGTGTCACCAAATACACCTTTCTCCTTTTTTCAGAACTAGGGAGGCCGGTTTGGTGCATAGCCATTCTCTACTTTGTCTAAGCTATAAGGGCATCTCTAGCGGGCCTATCCATTTTAGATATGAAATGTGTCTAAATTAGTTCGTATGGGTCGGCATGCGGACAACAAAATGGCTGTTGTCTAGACTTGGCCATTTTTTTGTGGGGTCCACCCAGCGGCGCGATCCATTTTGGTCCCATCAGGCCATTTTGGCTAGTTTTTTCCAAAATGGCACATATATGCATAAAAATGACAACTAACAACATATTCACTAACAAATAAATTACCACTAATTAGCATATCACTTAGTTCACAAGCCATTATACCGAACCATAGTGCAAAGTAACACAAGTTCCATCCGTAATGCACAAAACAAGAGAGATCTTCGGAGAGATCACGATTGGTGCTCGCGGATGTCATTTTGCTTCTTCTCAAACCAAGCCCTTTGTGTCGGTTCCAAGACTCTCAAGTTCATCATCATGAATTCATAAGTTTGGCCTCGACCTCCATGGCTCTTGATCGAGCATTGGCCTCTTCAACCTCAAGAGCTCCATTTGTGAGGTCAATGAAGATTTCAATGGTGGTGTCGTTTGTTGGAGATATGCCCTAGAGAGGAATAATAAAGTGTGTTTATTATCATATCTCATTAGTTTATAATAAGTTTTATGCCATGCTATAACTGTATCAATTGGAAACATTGGTAGACGTGTGGTATGTGAACAAATCAGGGTCCCTAGTGAACCTCTATAAAAACTAGCTCATTGGTCAACTGATGGTCAAGTTTCCTGATCATGGATATTTATGTCAATTGACAATAGGGTTATATCATTAGGTGAATGATATAATGGACATACCCAATATAAGTATTGCAACACGATCAAGTCAAAAAATTCATTATTGCGATAATTAGGAAAATGTAGTAACCTACTCCTTAGACCGTGAGATCATATCTAATCACTATCATCGGAGGCTTCCTTGACTGCATCAACCGTCACACTGTAACATGGTGATCATAAAGGTGTATCTTAGGTATTCCAAATGGATAGGTTGAGGTATATGTATCAAGATCGGGACTTGTTCTCCCGCTTGACGAGAAGATACTCTGGGCCCACTCGGTGAAATTACATCCATGAAGTTGCGTAGCATATGACTAGAACATGAGGATGGAAGATCAGGGAAATGAGTTAAGTAGCACTTGTTGGTAACGAGATTGAACTAGGTATGATGATACCGACGATCAGATCTTAGACAAGTCAATTATCAAAGTAATAAAGAGAATAGGACTCGATGTTTATGGTTTAATGACATATTCGTTGAATGCACATGGTCATTATGGGAATCCAGGTCCCGCTGATGACTATTAATCAGAGAAGCGTCTCGATCATGTCTGAAGTGTTTCCGAACCATAGGATAACACACTTGAGGGTTCGATGACACATTAGAGATAGTTTTGGAATCATCGAGATCACCGGATAAAAGAGAAGAGAGAACCGGAAATGTTCCGTCTAAATCCGAAAGGTGTTTTGGATCAAAGGGAATTAAATAATATGTATTTTATATTAATTAATGAAATTAATATTAAAAATATATTTTATTGAATTTTAAGGGTAGCCCACCTTAATGGGCCACTACCGGAGGACATTCAATGTGGGGGTCGCCGCCCTATATGGATAAGGGAGGGGCGATTGGGTGCCTAGGGTTTGGGATGGGGCCCACCTAGGGCTGCCGCCTCCACTGCCCCTGGCCGACCGCCTTCCCCTTGGGCACACCCCTTCCCCTATATAATAGCAACTCTAGCAAATACTCGTGTTTTTCAGTTCTAAGCATCGCGGGGTAGATCAGTGCCTGTAAATACGAACTGATAAATTCAAAAATTAAAACTTGAGCAACTCGTGGGGAATTCCAAGTTTGATCATATTAACATACGTACATAGACAGCGGATCAAAAGCTGGTCGCATTTACATTAGCGGGTAATTAGTTAAGGCCTAGCTACCGCAGCGTCTGCGGGGTCAAAATGGAGCTCGACAGAGAGCTCTGGGACACGGAGTAGATCTGGCGGTGGCGAGGACATCACTCGCCGGTGAGGTCGATGAGGTCGTCCAACTCCATCTCACGACGCATGCCACTTCCTCCCTCACGATCCGGCGGTTCACGAGCTCCACGTCGCGGCGAGTCTCCTCCTGCTCGTGGATGATCTCGTGCTCGCGGTTGAGCTCGGACTCGCACAGGAGCATCTCCACTGTGAGACGCTCCTCGTCAGAGTGTGCGTGGCCTGCATGACGACCTCGGTGCGTGGAGGGGAGGTCGAGCTGCACTCATCGGAGGACGAAGGAGATGGAGGAGCACGACTACAGAGCCTTCGCTGGCATACGCGTACCTGAGGAGGGGCTCTGGAGTGCGACGAGAGGGGAGGAACCACGACGGTGCGTACGCACGCAGCGTTGGCGGCAGCGACAAGTCGCGGTTGCACCACTTGAGCGCCGCGCGCTTCTTCGCGCCCTCCGACTAGCGGCGCTTCTTCTCGAGCTCGTCAAAGCCGCACCAACACAACATCCTATTGTCCTCGTGGTCGTGGCCGCTCCCACCACCTCTGACGTGCCCGTCGCCTTGCCCGAAGTGGCCGTGGTGTCCATGCATGCATACCATGCTGGATCTAGAGCTCGAGCTCGATGAATCGCTCGCCGGAGATGGGATGAGGTCATGGTAGCGGCTAAGGTTTCGCGACGGAGAAAGTGTGGATTGTGACCCGCACCCGCCGCCGTGGACGGTACATATAGTGGCCACTCTAGGGCGGTAATGGTCCATGGTAAAAAAATCATGGGTCGGGCCACGATAGAATTACTGCTAGATCATCCGAGTTGGGCCGAAACTGTAAATCCGCCAGAATTTCACAGTTTCGATGGATTTACAGTATCTGCTAGAGTTGCTCTAATGAGGGGAACATGTGGGGGAGGGGTGGCTCACAATCTCAATTCCCTGAGGTCATTTTCTCCTCCTCCCACGTGTCTCTCCCTCCCTCGTTGCCTTTCATGCTCGCGATTCCTAGAAGAACTGTGTACATGGGATTCGACTTCACCACTTCATGTCGTCGCGCTACTGCTACCTAAATCCAAAAGATCTACTTCCACAATCTTAGATGGATCGGAGTACCGGGAGTCGTCGTTGAGCAACGTACATGTGTGAGACCACGGCGGTGCTTCCAGTTGTGGCTCCTATCATCGTGCGAGGGTCAATGTGAC
The DNA here is from genome assembly GCA_023614405.1 of Avena insularis. Taxonomy (NCBI): domain Eukaryota; kingdom Viridiplantae; phylum Streptophyta; class Magnoliopsida; order Poales; family Poaceae; genus Avena; species Avena insularis. Next base: position 477,316,046 of record CM042686.1, on the reverse strand, counting down.
CTTGAGATCGACTACAACGTTCGACTACATCATCCATGTTCATCGTGAACATTAAAAGCTTTCGGTATATAATGGTATGTCACTGAAACCTTCCTATTACAACATTATTTCTGGATAGATATACTTGGAAGTTAGCATACACTGGTTAGAAAAATTATTGTTTTCTGCTGCGAACCCCTATAGTGGTATCAGAGCTGATATATGCGTAGTTATGCTTGTACGGTTAAAACACATATTGAATGTGTACATTGATTATATAATTGTTACCCTCTCACTTGCACTTGTTCATATTGCGGTACTGTTTAATGAAGCGGCTCGGACCGACCTTACGTGTACTCTTACGCGAGACTAGTTCTACACTTGACATATGTCTTGAACCGTATATGTGGCTAGCAGGTGTCTATCTCTCTCATAGTAGTTGATACGGTATTTTCAATGAAGGGCCTCGAAATAGGTGTCAGAGAAAATTAATTGATCAATGTTGTGGTTGGAAGTTCATAGGTAAGAAATGGTTTTTTCGCGAAAGCCCTAGCAACCACATAAAACTTGCGAGAGATAAAGTAGATGTGTCTAAATTTATTTTATGGGGGGCATGTGATATGATATGATCATGATGTGAATTTTATATGTTGTATGAAATGCACCTTATGTAAAGCAGCCAACAAGAGCCGTTTGGTTGTTCATTTTATTTGATGGCATATGTGCCAAGATCATGATGTAAAATAGTGTTACTTTCTGTTGCTAAGTTGTAGTAGTAGTCAATCATCATGATGGACGACCAACTAGAGGAGTTGTAGACTTGGCGTTTGGGCAAGATGGAGATCATACCAGAGCGCTCGATGGAGATTAAGGCGCATTAATGAAGGACCATATCATACCACATATTTTAATTGCATGTGATGTTAATCCTTTATGCATATTATTTATTGCTAGTATTAGATATTTGACGGTAGCATTATAAGATGATCACTTAATTTAATACCAATAAAAGTGTCCCCCTTAGCGTGCACAAACAGGAAAGTTCTCCGTTATGAAGCACGCTGTGACGATCGGGTGTTACACATCCGTGTGTTTGCATAGCCATGTTGCATAGCAAATACACTAAGATTAATTTGGCGAGCCTAGCATGTACAAACATGGCCCCAGAGCAAAAGTAATCGAAAGATCAAGCATGAGTCAAATGAATGATGTGAACGATATTTCGATATCCACCTTTGTAGCTATGCTGACGGTTGTGACTATCGGGGGTGGTATAGTGGATTAGGATCATGTAATCACTAAAATATTTTAGGGATGATAGTTTTAGTGGGACCTCATTTGATAATACGATTACAATTTAAACTCGTGTTACGAACTTAGTCTTAATGTCTTTGCAAATATCTTTGTAGATCATGTCATACCCCCAATGTTCATGTCGACTTCGACTCTTTAATGTGCGATGAAGAACTTAAAGTTGATGGTCTAACTTCATTGATTGGTACCAATGCCTGAGGAACATCCTCATTAGTACTGAATTTCTCTACATGATACAAGAACCGCTAGGAGATTTTCCCGAGGACTCGGTGAGTGAGGATGATGATGATGATTATCATACTCGCCGTGAAATTTCCATAATAGTCCAACGCGCCATGCCTCATTCCATGGAGACTAATTTGCGGTTATGCTTTTTCAGCACCACCGCATATGAGATGTGATACGTCATAAATGTATCTATAATATTTGATTTTCCATGCTTGTTTTGTATCAACTTTCTTATGTTTTGTTTACACTTTGAGGTATTTTTATAGATTTTCTGGAACTAACCTGTTAACAAGATGCTGCAGTGCCAGTTGCCTGTTTTCTGCTGTTTTTGGTTTCAGAAAATCTAGTAAGGAAATATTCTCGGAATTGGACGGGAGAAAAGCCAAAGTCAATATTTTACCAGAAGGAACACGGAGTCCGAAGGGCAGCCAAAGTGGGGCCACGAGGTGGCCACACCTAGGGCTGGCGCGACCACCCCCTAGGGCGCGTTGCCCCATGGTGTGGCCCCCCTGGGTGCCCACCGACCTTGCCCCTTTGCCTATAAAAGTACCCGATGCAGAAACCCTAAGGAACCGATCAAAAATCCATGAAAGAGTTTGTAGCCGCCGCCATCTCCATCCCAAGATCGGGGGGATCCGGAGCTCTTCCCAGCACCCTACCGGAGGGGAGAGATCATCCCGGAGGCCTTCTTCATCACCATGCCAGCCTCCGGAGTGATGCGTGAGTAGTTCACCCTTGGCCTATGGGTCCATAGAGTAGCTAGATGGTTGGTTCTCCTCCTTTGTACTATCATGTTTAGATCTTGTGAGCTCAGTTCATGATCAAGATCATCTATTTGTAATCCTATATGTTGTGTTTGAGGGGATCCGATGGATACTGAGATACTATATCAGAATGATTATTGTTTTTATCATGTCTATGTTATTTGTGATCTTGCATGCTCTCCCTTGCTAGTAGCTATCTTGGCCAAGTAGATGCTTGTAACTCCAAGAGGGAGTATTTATGCTCGATAGTAGGTTCATGCCTCTAGTAATTTGGGGAAGTGACAGAAATCTCTAAGGTTGTAGATGTGGTGTTGCTACTAGGGAGAAAACAACAATCCTTTGTCCATGGGGCAATTGTATTGTTTACTTTACACACTTTGCTTAATGCAATTATCTGTTCCTTACAACTTAATACTGGAAGGGGTTTGGATGATAACCTGAAGGTGGATTATTAGTCATAGATGTAGTTGGATTACGGTCTATGTATTATGTTGTAATGCCCAATCAAATCTCGTAGGATTCAAGATGTCTAGTATATGCATTGTTATGCTTTCTCAATCTGTCAATTGCCCCGCTGTAATTTGTTCACCCAACATGCTATTTATATTAAGAAGAAACACCTCTAGTGAACTGTGGACCCCAGTCCATTCCTTTACCATTAATATACTATCTACTGTTTACCGTTTACTATTTACTTTCTGCAAGCAATTACTATCTTCCACACTATACGTTTAATCCTTTGTTTTCAGCAAAACCAGTGAGATTGACAACCTCACTGTAAGTTGGGGCAAAGTTTTGTGGTTGTGTTGTGCAGGATTCCAAGTTGCTAGCAACACCTTGGAGTTGTTTCCTTACTCCTACTGGTTCGATAACCTTGGTTTCATAACTAAGGAAAACTTGTTGTTGTGCTCATCATACCTACCTCTTGGGGTTCCCAAGGAGCTCTACATATCTTGAGCCATCAAGCACTTTTCCAGCGCCGTTGCTAGGGAGTTAAGGATAGCTTCAATCTCTTCCTCCTCGTCAATCACTTTTCAGGGAGAAAGAAGATTCTTGCAAGGGGAGTCTCTCACAACCAATCTCTTTACTTTGTTTTTTGTTTTGCTTAGTTTATTTTGTTTTGTTTGCTTGTTTCTTTTTATCAAAAACACACAAAAATAGTTGTACTGGTTTTCTTCTTTTATCAAAAACACAAAAAAAATTAGTTCCTATTTTAGTTTCTATTTCTGTTGGCTTGCTTTAATCTTGCAAAAAATGACTACTCCTGAAAACACAAAGTTGTGTGACTTCACTAGCACAAATAACAATGATTTCATGTGCACACTATTGCTCCACATGTTCTTAAAGCTGCTTTCTTTGAAATTAAACCTGCTTTGCTCAATCTTGTTATGAAAGAACAATTCTCTAGTGCTGGTACTGATGATGCTGCTACTCACCTTAATAGCTTTGTTGGACTTTGTGAGATGCAAAAACATAGGGATATAGATGGAAATATTATTAAGCTTAAATTGTTTCCTTTCTCTTCGAGAGGAAAATCTAAAGAATGGTTGCTATCCCTACCTAGAAATAGTATTGATTCTTGGATTAAATGCAAAGATGCTTTCATTGGAAAATATTATCCTCCTGCTAAGATTATATCTATGAGAAGTGGAATAATGAAATTTAAACAATTTGATAATGAACATGTTTCTCAAGCTTGGGAAAGAATGAAATCTTTGGTAAAGAATTGCCCCACTCATGGACTGACTGCTTAGATGATTATCCAAAGTTTTTATGCAGGACTGAATTATTCTTCAAGAAATATGTTAGATTCTGCTGCTAGAGGCACCTTTATGACCATTACTTTGGGTGCTGCAACAAAGCTCCTTGATAATATGATGGTTAACTATTCTAAATGGCACACTGAGAGCTCCACAAGGTAAGAAGGTAAATTCTGTTGAAGAAACCTCCTCCTTGAGTGATAAAATTGATATTATTATGTCTATGATTGTTAATGGAAAAGCTCATATTGATCCAAATCATGTTCCCTTAGCCTCTTTGGTTGCTCAAGAAGATCAAGTTGATGTGAACTTCATTAGAAATAATAATTTTGGCAACAATGCTTATGGTAGTAATAATTATAGGCCATATCCTCCCAATAATGGTAATGCTTATGGAAATTCCTACAACAACAATAGAAGTGCACCCTCTGAACTTGAAGTCATGCTTAAGGATTTTATTAGTAAACTAACTGCTTTTAATAAAACTATTGAGGAAAAACTTTTGAATGCTGAAAAAATATTTCATCTTTGTCTGAAGCACAATCCTCTTTGATTAATAAAATGGATGCTAAACCTGAAACTATGGAAAACCCCTTTGCAGCTACTAATGCCATACAAGTTAGAATTGATGAAAATGTTAGACCGTTAGCTGAATGTCATGATAAGTGGGAAAGAGAAGATGAAATTGCTAGAAATAGTAGTATTTGTACTATTACCACCACCAATGTTGATGCTAGCAAACCACATGAAGTGCCCATTCCTTTTGGAACAATGCCTAAAGCCAATGGAACCTTTTCCAATAAAAATGCTGAAATTCTTCGAAATATGGGAAACAATAGTTCTACTACCTTGGATGGTAATTTTGATTTTGATCTTGATGGTTGCAATATTTTTGAAGTAATTATGTTCCTACAAAATCTTGCTAAAAGTCCTAATGCTAGTGCTATGAATATGGCCTTTACAAAACACATTACAAATGCTCTCATAAAAAATAAAGAAGAAAAATTGAAACATAAAGCTTCTATTCCTAGGAAATTAGAAGATGGTTGGGAACCCATCATTAATATGAAAGTGAATGATTTTGATCTCAAAGCTTTATGTGATCTTGGTACTAGTGTCTCTATTATGCCTAGAAAGATTTATGAAATGCTTGATTTGCCACCATTGGAAGATTGTTATTTAGATGTCTAACTTGATGATAATGCTAAAAAGAAAATCATGGGGAGTATTAATGATGTCCTTATTATGGTTAACAATACCTATGTCCCCGTTGATTTCTATGTTTTGGATGTTGAATGCAATGCTTCTTGTCCTATTTTTTTGGGAAGACCTTAGAACTATTGGTGCCATTATTGATACAAAGGAAGGCACCATTAAATATCAATTCCCACTCAAGAAAGGTATACAATATTTCCCTAGGAAGAGAGAGAAGATACCTTTTGCCTCTCCTATTAAAACAAAATTTGATATTAATGCTTCTTCATTCGAAAATATTTGAATCTTGCTCCTATGCCTAGCTGAAAGGCGTTAAAGAAAAGCACTATTGGGAGATAACCCAAATTATTTTTATGTTCAGTAAGTTTTTCTTTTGTTGAGTCTTGGAAGTTATTGCCTCATTAATAACATGTCCTTATCCTTTTTTGTGGCTTTTGTGCCAAGAATAACCTCTAATGAGAGAGAAGTAAGACTTGGGAAAGTTGTTGTCCCGAAGCAGATTTTTGTGCTTCACTGTAAAACATCATGAAAAATCCCTGTATGTCAGATTGAGCTGTAATTTTATGTGCCTATGTCCTAGGTTATTATCTAACAATCGTTAGTTTAACACTTTTAGATTTGAGCAACAGAAGGTCTTCGAAAAAATCGGTTTTTACCTGCTGGTCTGTTTTGATAGATTTCTACCATTATTTGCATTTGCCTCTTAATCTCTTTCTCTTTGAGTTATCTTTGATCACTTGAGATTTTAGAAGGAATTTCTAAAGTAGATTGTGTTTTAATGGAAGTTTTACTTGTGTTTAAACTAAACCCAAAGACTTATTATCTTGAATACACTAATGTTGCTAATAAAGATTGTGTGAAGTTTTGTATGAAGGAAATTTTCAAGTGTAGGGAAGAATAATATAATGAGATGAAGTATGGACAAAAGCTCAAGCTTGGGGATGCCACCCATGTCACACCAAGAAATATTCAAGAGGTACAAGCATCAAAGCTTGGGGATGCCCAAGGCATCCCCTTCTTCATCAATAAAAATCTCAAGTTTTCTTCCAAAACACTTCATTTTTATTGTTTCATGCACGATTGTGTTGTTCTTGGAGCATCTTTGTTTTTTAGTTTTCTTTTGTTTGGTTTGCTTAAATAAATTGGTTGGACCCCCGCATTCATATGTTGTTTCAAATAAGTTGATTGGTGTTGGAAAAGAGTAGGAAGCTTCATGCTTATAAGTGGTACAAAAGGAGCTTGTTTTGACTGTGGCCTAGACTTTATCATGTCATGTTTGATGTTGCTTTGACCTTATGCTTAGTGATTATTATTGTATCATGACTTATTCCAAACAATCGAGATTGCCTAATGTGCCTTGAAAGAATCATGTGTTGTTTTAGCATACAAAGCATAATATTGTGGTATTCTCCTTTGATGCTTTATTTGGGTTGACTTGGCACATGCTTACACCATGTTAAGACTATGAACCAGTCACCTTAGCCTATATGATCATTTAGTTTTTGACTTGTAATATCACTTTATGCTTTAATTAATAATGTTTTGTCGCTTTGCATGATTATGGCCATTATTGCTCTCTTAGTTGGTCGCTCCCAGTCTTTTGCTAGCCTCCACCTCTACCACGTATGAGTTCCACTCATGCATCCAACCTCTAAGAAAACCAAGTTATTCCAAAGAGTCCACTATAAATTTCTATGCATGGTGTGTTACACCATTCCAAGTATATTCATGTTTTTATCTATCTTCCAAATTAAACTTGTTATGTGAAAATTAGTGATTAAAGCTCTCACAAACTTGATGGCACACTTTATTTTCTTTCACTTAATAAACTTGAACCATTGTGTCCATCTATGTTGCTTATATGCTTGCACTTTATAAGTTGTGAATTAGCAGAACCATCATACCATGGGGAACGCTTTCAACATTGCACTTATTATTCAGTTGATATCATGTTCTTTTGTTTATGGATCCCGGCGGTGTGAAATAAAGGGTAGCTTGTAAGCTCATGGAGTTTGTATGTGTGTTAGAGAAATGCCTAGGCAGCTAGCCTAAGCCATGCCTAATCATGGTGGAAACTTGCAGCATAACCATAGTGAGCATTCTGTGAAGCATCCTCAATAAAAACCTATGCAAATAGCAAATAAAAAGATCGCTGAGATGCTCATTGTCTGTTGCCTTATCATTTTGATATGGGAAAGCTCCTATGTCATTGGGCAAGGGGTACCCCATTGGCGGTTCTCCATGATACACATGTACATACAATGACAAGAACTTACTTGTGACTAAAGTTGAGTAGCATGAGGTTCGATACTCGTAAGCAAGGGGCATGAGATTTTCAACTTATAACTTGTCAAGCATATCCTCATATTTGTGTCACTTTAACCTTAATCACCTCAAGATGCTTATGATAGGGGCAATGAGAGCTGAAAGCTAATGAGTATCATAATTTTTGGAAGCTCTTTATGAAACTTGAAATCCCTGCTTCCCTCTGTGAAGGGCCTTTCTTTTTTACTTTTATGTTGAGTCTCCATCTTCATCTTTATGCACCAATTGAGAGAGCATAGTGGTCATTCTTAGTTTAATGTGCATTGTCCAAAAACTTGTCGATTGATTCATAACTTTGATATTGCTTGTTCTTAAATTATTTGTATCTAGTCACCCTTATGAACTTTGAAGGTGTCCTATGCATTTATGTTTTGCTATACCATGAGGGACAAGCTGAATACCACTCTTATTATGTTTTCTATATGTGAAACAATTAAACGTCTTTCAATGTATTGTTATTCATGATCTTTTGTTTGTACCTTTTCATGTTACAACATAGTTTCTATGTCTTATTGTTAGAACTCTATCTTTCATGCTCATGTTTAGAGTACTTTGATCCCAACTATCAATGCTTTACAAATGCCTTGATCAAGATTGTGATGGTGCATGTCACCTCAAAAATTATTCTTTTTATCACTTACCTACTCGAGGACGAGCATGAGTTAAGCTTAGGGATGCTTGATACGTCATAAACGTATCTATAATTTTTGATGCTCCATGCTTGTTTTGTATCAACTTTCTTATGTTTTGTTTACACTTTGAGGTATTTTTATACATTTTCTGGAACTAACCTATTAACAAGATGCCATAGTGCCAGTTGCCTGATTTCTGCTGTTTTTGGTTTCAGAAAAGCTAGTAAGGAAATATTCTCGGAATTGGATGGGACAAAAGCCAAAGTCAATATTTTACCAGAAGGAACACAGAGTCCGAAGGGTAGCCGAAGTGGAGCCACGAGGTGGCCACACGTAGGGCTGGCGCGGCCACCCCCTAGGGTGCACCTCCCCATGGTGTGGGCCCCTCGGGCACCCACCATCCTTGCCCCTTCACGTATAAAAGTACCCCGATGCAGAAACCCTAAGGACCCGATCAAAAATCCATGGAAGAGTCTGTAGCTGCCGCCATCTCCATCCCTAGATCGGAGGGGATCCAAAGCTCTTCCCGGCACCCTGCCGGAGGGGAGAGATCATCCCGGAGGCCTTCTTCATCACCATGCCAGCCTCCGGAGTTATGCGTGAGTAGTTCACCCTTGGACTATGGGTCCATACAGTAGCTAGATGGTTGGTTCTCCTTCTTTGTGCTATCATGTTTAGATCTTGTGAGCTCCGTTCATGATCAAGATCATCTATTTGTAATCCTATATGTTGTGTTTGCGGGGATCCGATGGATATTGCGATACTATGTTAGATTGATTATTGATTCTATCATGTCTATGTTATTTGTGATCTTGCATGCTCTCTATTGCTAGTAGCTATCTTGGCCAAGTAGATGCTTGTAACTCCAAGAGGGAGTATTTATGCTCGATAGTAGGTTCATGCCTCTAGTAATCTGGGGAAGTGATAGAAATCTCTAAGGTTGTAGATGTGCTGTTGCTACTAGGGAGAAAACAACAATCCTTTGTCCATGGGGCAATTGTATTGTTTACTTTACACACTTTGCTTAATGCAATTATCTGTTGCTTGCAACTTAATACTGGAAGGGGTTCGGATGATAACCTGAAGGTGGATTATTAGTCATAGATGTAGTTGGATTATGGTCTATGTATTATGTTGTAATGCCCAATCAAATCTCGTAGGAGTCAAGATGTCTAGTATATGCATTGTTATGTTTTCTCAATTTGTCAATTTCCTCGCTGTAATTTGTTCACCCAACATGCTATTTATATTAAGGAGAAACATCTCTAGTGAACTGTGGACCCCATTCCATTCCTTTACCATTAATATACCATCTACTGTTTACCGTTTACTATTTACTTTCTGCAAGAATTTACTATCTTCCACACTATACGTTTAATCCTTTGTTTTCAGCAAAACCAGTGAGATTGACAACCTCATTGTAAGTTCGGGCAAAGTTATGTGGTTGTGTTGTGCAGGATTCCAAGTTGCTAGCAACACCTTGGAGTTGTTTCCTTACTCCTACTAGTTCGATAACCTTAGTTTCATAACTGAGGGAAACTTGTTGTTGTTGCTCATCATACCTTCCTCTTGGGGTTCCCAACGAGCTCTACATATCTTGAGCCATCAAGATGGTCGATGAATTTGAGGCGCTCTTTATATCGCAAGTTAGAGTTATTAAGTATGAGTGACGAGGGATAACCTCGGCAATGCCCATTGTTATGGACTTAGGGTTTCGTGGAAAATAGAACGTTTGGGGATTTCGTCAGCTGATCATATAAACAAGGAAGTCGATGTAGTTTTATTATAGAGAAAGCTCGGTTACAAAGTTTCCAATTCACTAGTTGCGATCTAGCTCACGACGGATTGCTATAAAACTAAGGTGCCCTCTCCGTCGGGTCCTCTCAACCTTTATATGAGAGGCTGGGTTCTGATCCATAGCCAGAGAGGTTACAAGTTTATGAGTACAATGCAAACTCTATGTCGGTTCATGATTATTCCTTAATCAGTAAGGCAAGTCCCTATTTGTCGGGTGCCTCTTGGATTTTGTTGGGCCTTTATGGGCCATAATATTTTATGCGCCTAGGGTAACTAACCATAGGGACCTGATAGGTCATACCCATGTCAGTAGCCTCCGAGACTCTATCCAAATCTTATATTTGGGCCGAGTCTCAAAACCCTGTTTAGCTATAAGCCGAAGTTTTGTTGTAAGCAGATGTTCTTTATATGTTTATTCAATTGTCGCAGGGATTTGGTATAACGAGTCTGACGCATCCAACGGATCGGGAATCAGTTAATTGCTTTTGGGCAAAAACAACGTGAACCTACATCAAATTCAAGTCCCCAGGCTTGAACTCGATATTTGCTGGCATAATTCAGTTCGGGCCGTGGAGGTATTATCGAGTATTGAATCCCAGTGCTTTTATTTCAGGTACACGACACGCCTGTTGGTACTTTTCATTGTATCGTGGATATGGATTAAATACTGGCAGAGCGTATTCGTGTGCGATTACCAGGACGCACATGACAGATCCTGGGGTCTTATATTCATGTCGTGGACATGACATTCAGACATGGTATCGCGGCGGACACGGTCTGAGAAATTTAATCGACTACCTTGTTTGGCTGTTGGAATAGCTGAAGTTTTCGACTTCATAGATTTTGTCGGGTGCTCCCGATGGGAGTAGCCGTATGAGGATACAAGTATGTAATACTCATAGGTTTGCTTCTATTGATGACTTGTATTCTTTTCTATCTGGTGCATGACAGTGCTCCCGATGGGAGTAGCCCCCGAGGCTACAGACGAATACTTGGATTCGAGTGTAGGCTCAAAATGTATGCTTTGTTCTTGCTCATATGTCGACTCCATAGGAGGATTTGTTTTATCAGATGCGCGACAAACGCTCCTTATGGGAGTAGCCCCCGAGGCTATGTTGCTTTGCTTGCATCGGAGCATAGGCTCGAATCAGATCCTCTAGTCGAGGAAAATGTTATGCTGAATTATATCGGGTGCGCGATAGTGCTTCCGATAGGAGTAGCCCCCGAGTCTGTATTCGGGTGCTTGCATCGGAGCATAGACTCCAAGCCTTTTACTCGAATGAGATTTACTTGATCTTTTTTGACCGCCCATGACGTTAGAGATGATGAAGATGGCATGCCATAGTTCTGTGATTAAATCGAGACCCGATGGGACGTGACAGTAGTGGGCCCCATTGCTCTAGTGCATGTTGATGTGTGGGCGGTGTAGCGGTGCTACTTTTACCACGTGGCCCCATGATTGCGCAAGAATCAAGGCGTCGTGCGGTCGCCTCCGGATTTACCATGATATTTTAAATACGCATGATTTTTTCTTTTCCATTGTAGCCACGTGTCATCATCTTCTTCATTCTGGCAATTCGTCGCCTTTGATCAATAGCTTACACTTATCCCACATTACTTTATATTGCAATGACTAGAATTTTACTACTCATCCCTTTGTTGCCATCGTCTTCTTCCTATTTCGCGCCGCACCAATGCTCCATTGCGCCCTTGCCTCCTAGTTCCTTTGCGCCGCTCCTTTGTGTTACTCCCTCATAGAACGACCATGGGCAGGTCCAAGGGAGCTTCCTTCGTTGCTGACACCACATCAAGGAAGAAAAAGGCCATCGGGTGGGTGGCATCCAAGTGCACCACGCGCGACCTACGTGGGGCCCGCAACGCCAATCTGTTGGAGGAGGACTCATTCAATCTCCCCGGTGATGAGGTCATGCATGCGTCCGAAGCGGGTGGCGGGTAATGTTCCTGTCCTTTCTTTACCGTGGTCTATCTCTCCCCGCCCATGAATTTCTTCATGGGCTTATTTTTTGTGTATGGCGTGCAGCTCTACCAGCTCACGCCAAATTAGATTCTTCACATTGCCTTCTTTATTGCTTTCTGTGAATGTTTCCTCGGGATCCATCCCCATTGGGGCCTATGGAAATATTTTTTCTTTGTTCGCCGCAACGCCTCCGACACTATCGTCCATGACGTCGTAGGCGCGATTATCTCTGTCCGCCCTGACATTGACTATTTTGATTTGAAAACCGCGGACTCCATCCAAGGTTGGAAGACTAAATGGTTTTACATTAAGGACTGGCAAGTCGAGGGTTAGAAGTTTAGGCTAGCCCCCTTCAACCCGATGAAAACTTCCCGGAGGCTTAGCTCTTGGGATCAGCGCCCTTCAGCTAAAGAAATGAAAGAAATCCAGCCACTCCTGGACTGGATCGAGAAGCTACAAACCACACAATTGTCGGGTCTCCAGATCCTGGCATATTTTTTGTGGATCTGCGTCCAACCCCTCCAAGCTCGGCTAGCAGGCATGTGGAATTACGCTGAAAAAAGGATCCAATGACTTTTATACCCAATGATTTGACAATCAAGGTCTTGGAAAGAGGGTGCGCTTCTTCATGACTCTGACGAAGAAAAGCCCCATTCCCGCTAACTGTCGGGTGAAGCCTTTTAGCAAGAAGAACTTGGTTCCTGAAGTAAGTTTTTACCATGTTTCTGCACTTTGTACTTTGTGTTCCATCATGTCCTACTTTATAGTTTCTTGGCTTCACTTTTCCCTTGTGGTTTATTTTTACTAGGCTCATGACCACCTATTGTCCATGCCTCCACTGTTGGAATCTGGTGAGCTACCCGATAGCACCACCGTTTCCAAAGAATATGCTGAAGCTCCTACCGCAGCTGAAGATGACGAGGTGTCCTCTACCTACTTGTCTAAAGGCATTGTTTCTATTCCCTTAGCAAATTCTAAGGGATTCGAAGTAGTTAATATGGCGGGAAAACAGAAACACGCTGAGCCTATCGAAAGGGTCAAAGACTCCGATGATTCAATAGGCTCCAAACCACAAAACATCAAGCTCGTTTCTGTTGCCCCTTCCCGCAAGGGGATATTTCGGATGGCACAAGACATCAACTCATAAGTGACTTGCTCCTTATCTCTATTTTTAACATTTGAATTTTTTAAAAAGTAACCACTCGATGAAAATCTTGCTTTTCCAAGGGCAACGAGGATGAGGATATCTCTCCAAAGTCACCAGTTGGAGCTTCTAAGCATCCTCCTCCGACCACGTCCACGGGCCAGCCAATGGGCACAACGGAGCTTTCGAAGTAAACTGCCACCAAACTGGACCCGAAGGATACGACATCATCACCACTCGAGCCACCTTTGAAGAAGAAGAAAACTACGATCAAAGAAGTGATGATAGCCGAGAACCCACCAGAGCCTGATATGAAAGATGTGAGTATTTAACTTCTCCTTATGTTCTGAAATTTGTATCTACTGCAGCCCCCAAGTGATTCTCTCGTCTTTGTGTAACCGCTGATGCGCGAGATGGTTTACATGGCTTCTCGTTTCATCAAGATCCATCATGAAGTCGAAGAATTCAAAAAAATTTCCTCCGATTGATTTTACCCGCTTATCCTTGTTTTGATACTTTACTTACCCAATAATCATACTCTATTGTAGCAGCTGCTAAGGAATCTGCGGTTATTCGGGACCAAGCTTTGTAATGGGTGGACGAGCTGGAGGCCGAACTAAAAAAGGTGAAATCGGCGCTCGAGGAAACCAAATAAAACGCCACTGCCAAAACCGAGTCATTCCGGAAGAAAGCTGAAGCCGCAACTGTGCGGGACGAGGATCTTCATCTTCATATTGAGGCTTTTAACTCCTCCTTGACCAGTAAGTTGGACCATATATTCCTTTGTTTTCTTGGCTATCATACTTTTGTTTTATTGTGTGCTAAATTTCTGCTCCCTGCAGAAACAACTGGCCAGTCCCTGACCTTGGAAGAGGATCTCCGATCCGATCCTTTGTCGGATGTTGTTGGAGTCCTGGAGGTGAATAGCATTCACGGGCGCAATCTCTTGATTCGCTCACCGCGCGCTTTCAAGACTCTTCATGCCGAAATTTTCCCTAAGAGGTAGGTACCCACCAAACTCAATGATCTGGTTGCTATCTTTACTGTTGATCCGAACCCATTGACGGGATACAACCTGACGCAGGCGAAGAATGGAACGGGATGCAAAGTTTGATTAGAAAACATGAAAGTAGCTTCCGATGTCTCAAGGTAAGATTCATCAAGGTGATCACGCAACTCTACATAAATAGTGTAAGGCATGATGTTTATTGAAGAACTTACGTCACACAATCCTACATAAGTAATCCCTCCTAAACAAAAAGGAATTTTCTGCTGACTTCTATTCTTATCATCAAGCTTTCCTCCTATTATTTTGCATATTCTTTACTCACCATTATCACTTCTTTTTTTAACAATTCGGGTTCCAAAAGTTCTTTTATATTAAAATATTTTCTTTAATTGCTCCCAAGTTCCTAGTTAACTTTCCTATTCTTTTATTTTCTTCACCCCTACTATCCATTGCTTTAGTTAGAATAGTTTCCTCTTCGGCTAACATTTTATTTTGCGTTTTTGAATATTCATCATCGTGGCAAGCTTTAGAGGGTTTTTCTTCCACAGGTGGTGTATAATGTTCCCAATCTTTTGGAATCTACATGTAGTCAACATAAGATCTAATAATTTGGATAATCATGCGATGGTCATGATTAAAATTTCCAAGCAATTTTTCTACATTTCCAGAAGCTAGAAACCTTTTTAAGCAATTATACTCTATTGGGTTCTCCTTGTTAAACTCTGCCTCACAATACGCTTTCTCTATCCTATTCACCATATCTAGCAAGTTCCATGCCCTCTCAATACTGAATTCGGTGAACGACCCATTGGTAAGGGAATCGAGTTCATTTCTATTATTATCATTCAAACCTGCGTAGAAGGTGTGTATAACTAGCCAAGGTGGGAAGTTATGACGGGGACAACGATCATGCAACCCTCGAAATCTTGTATACTCTTCATGCATGCTTTCTTTAGGTTTTCCTTTAAAATTCGTAATCATGCGCCTTACGCCAAGAGTTTTTGTCCTAGAAAAGAAATCAACTAAGAATAGAGAGGCTAGCCTCTCCTAGAAGTTAGTAATTTTGCAGAACTTTGGATGTACCAAGAACGGGCCTCATCAATGAGAGTTTGAGCAAAGAGAGCAAACTTAACCTCATCCTCAGTTTGTAAATTGAGGTGGAAAGTCTCACAAATATCTTAAAAGAACCCTACATGCTCATACAGATCTTCCGTACCATCTCCTGCAAATTTCTTTGCATGTAAAAGATCTAAAAGCATGGGGTTAATGTCATACCCTCTTGGGTTATTGGATTTTAAATAAGCGTCCATGGGCAAACCAGAATTCCTTACAGCCTCTAGCTGTATTATATGTTGGTACTCACCCATAATGTATCATCTGAAACTAATAAACAACTTTAGTAAAACAATAAGTAAAATAAGTAACTAAGAACAAAGACCAAAAGCGCTTAGCTCCCCGGCAACGGTGCTAGAAAATAGCTTTATGGCTGCAAGTGCACATACCAATTGTAGCTAGTTTCGAAGTAAAGATATCGAACCCACCGAGAGCTATTGGTAAAGGTCTTTATGCCCTCCGTTACTCTCTACCAAAGTATACTTGTAAGTTATCTTTGATCTCAAGTAAAGGGTGTTTGAAAGGTTTATGGTTGTTTGCAGAAAAGTAATTAAAAGAAGTAAAAGAAAACAAGTAACAAGTTTATGTGAAAATATGGTCGAACTCAATAGGGCTAAAACATTATCGGGGATGTAGTATACACCACTAGCATAGTTATATTGTTATGTGTAACCAAGATAACATGTTTCTTGTGTCATGATATGTGTGGAGAGAGCCCCATAATAAGATGTTCACGACAAGGCTCGTAGGAAGCCACTTTGTTGAGCCAAGTGTGAGGTCACCTCTAAATAACCACTGCGATGTCTGAGAGAAATCACCCATACAAACCACTGCAATTAACGGTTTCCCCATAGATATCGTAATTAGCTTAGGGAGTCGCTCTTTAATCCTCCTTTGACCGTGCATGTTACAAGTCGGCGCCAATATGTCACGAGGCATTCCGGGTACGATTCCAAGACACGTCTAAAGGATTTCTCCATCCCTTTAGTCCTGGAGGCAAATGATATGCGGATGACTATGCATACCATCTAAAGAGAGACATCAAACACAAATCATTATTATTTCATAGACAAGCAAGTCATATAGACATAAGAATAGATCATCTTTATTACAAGTTCATAATGGTGCTAGGGTTTCTCCATCTCCCCAAGAACAAAGGAACTACTCACTCATTGAAGCAATCAACAACATCATCATAATCAAATGGATGGATAAAAGTACGATGGTAGACCTAATGCAAACCACAATTGTATCTAGAATTACAAAGAGATCTAATAGATGAAAGATGGGAGTAATGGTGGTCATGAAGATGCACTGGTTGATGATGAAGGGAATGATGCATTGTCCTCCAATGATCCGTGAAGCAGCCGAGATTTTACCCCAGCCAAGTTCCTCCTTCATACCCCTCTCGGATGTGGTGTTTCGTGGTTTCTAGTGGCTGTGAATGTCAGATATCCCTCTCGTCTTTTCCAGGGAGAAGTATTTGACGAGGCGGTCGCGATGGCACCTAGTACGGGTGGACAGTACAGACGGCCTCCGCCCGTACCAGTGGTCGTTAACCATACCAATGCTTCTCTTTGATTGGTATTCTTCCAGGTGTGAAGGCAAATTCATAAAATGACTTTTATCACTTAGAAATATCATATAATTACACAATATGACAACTCTAATTGATATGTTCATATATGACTCCTTGGTTTGGGATCCTATTGAAACAAGAACAAAATAGTGCGCATAGACGCAGTGAAATACAAAAATCCCTACTCTATTTATTCAAAAACAAAAGGTAAATATGCTTCAATTTTGGATGCATCAGCTAACATGTATGCCCATTTCCTTGTAGTAATCCTTGAATTCACTAGACATGAAGTTTGTGCCATTATTGGTTATGATGTTGTGCGGCACCCCGAAGAAAATAATTATCGACTTGATGAAATTTACGGCCGAGGTTGCGTCTTGGCTGGTGACAGGTACTGCCTCGATCCACTTTGTGAATTTGTCGATAGCAACTAGCAAAAATACGTGGCCACCAGGCCATGATTTGTAGAGTTTTCCCAACATATCGAGTCCCCATTGAGCGAATGGCCAGGCCAATGGTATGGGGGCAGTTCCGCTATTGGTGCATTGGGCTTGTTCGCGAAGCGCTGGTATGCTTCACATGTTCTCACAATTTCCTCTGTGTCCTGTACTGCTGTAAGCCAATAAAATTCTCCCCGGAAGGCTTTTGCTGCGATCACTCGGCTGCTGGCGTGATGTCTGTAGATTCCTTCGTGTATGTCCTTGAGTATGAGATGCCCTTCTTCTGGTGTGATGCACCATTGCAGTACTCCCGATATGCTCCTCTTATAGAGTTCACCCTTGACGATTCTGAAAGCCTTAGAGCGTAGGGTGATGCACCTCGCCTCGACTGTATCCTCGAGAAGTTCTCCGCGCATCATGTATGCTACATATGGCTGCATCCATGTGGATTCTATGATCATTACTTGTGCAGGATCCTCTTTTTCCTCAGGGTCCTCCTCTCCGGGTTCCTCTATTGGCGCATCCCACAATCCCTTTGCTGGTTTGGCCCTTTTGCCTGTGGTTTTGACCGCAACTTTTGTAATTTTCTTGGGCTTGATGGAACACTCCACTATTTCTTCCCAAAGTACGCCAGGTGGTATGGGGCTACAAAGAGAGCCAATGTTTTCCAAGTTGTCAGCTTCCTCGTTGCTCACTCGACTTATATGAGATACCTAGCACCCATCAAAGTGGGCTTCCGTAATGTTGTACAGGTCCCGATATGCGACCATGTTATCATTGATAGCATTGCACTTATTCATTACTTGGTGCGCCACGAGATTTGAATCACTGAAGATTTTGAGGCAAGTTGCACCGCAGGCTCTAGCCATTCGGCTTCGTTGTTTGATGCATTGGGGAAGCTCATCCGCAAAAAGTATCGCATCTTGTCGCCTTGTGGAGAAATTAAGATTACACCAGCTCCTACTCCTTCTGTCTGCTTGGATCCATCGAAGTACATTATCCATGCACTGGATACATCTGGAGGACCCATGCATTGGAGTTCTATCCATTCCGTGATGAAGTCAGGTAGTACTTGTGATTTTATCGCCTTTCGCTTATCGTACATGATGTCTCAAGGGGATAGTTCCATGAACCAAAGAGAGACACATCCTGTAGCTTCTGGATTGTTGAGTAACTTGGAGAGTGGGGCCTCGTTGACTACCACTATCGGGTGCTTCGAGAAATAATGGTGTAGTTGCGTTGTCATGATGACGCCATATGCGAGTTTCTAGTAGTGGGGGTACCTTTGCTTGGATGGTGATAGAACCTCACTAAGGTAATATACCAGCCTTTGGACGTTGTGGGTTTTTCCTTCCTTGGGTCTCTCGACAACCAAAACTGTACTCACCACCTAATTTGTGGCGGCTATGTAGAGCAGCAAGGGTTATTTTTCCTTGGGTGACATGATGACAGGTGATGTCAAATGTGTTTTCTTGAGTGCTTTAAACGCTTGGTGAGATTTGTCGGTCCATTAGAACTTTTCTGATTTGTTCATGAGGGCGTAGAAGGGGAGCGCCTTTTCTCCAAGCTGGGCAACGAATCTGCTCAGTGGTACCACATGCATGGCTAATTGCTGGACACCCCGGAGATTTGTCGGTTTCTTCATTGTGGGTATTGCCTATATATTCTCAGGATTTGCCTCGATTCCTCTCGTCGATACTAGGTACCCGAGGAGTTGGCCAGCTAAGAGCACTTTATCGGGTTGAGCTTAATGTGGTACCTGTCAAGATTATCATATGTTTACCGCAGGTCACTGATAAAGGTCGACTCTTTTTTGGTGGTGATGATGACGTCGTCTATGTAGACTTGAACGGTGTGACCAATCTGGCTTCCAAGACAATTCTGCATCATCTGCTAGTATGTGGCAGCCGCATTTTTAGGCCAAA
Organism: Avena insularis; assembly: GCA_023614405.1. Lineage (NCBI taxonomy): Eukaryota > Viridiplantae > Streptophyta > Magnoliopsida > Poales > Poaceae > Avena > Avena insularis. The sequence continues at coordinate 477,296,844 of CM042686.1, read as the reverse complement.
CCACATCGTCATGTAATAGAATATGTCGTAGGGTGTGATAAATGTTGTTTTGTCTTGATCCCTCTTCTTTCATCCGGATTTTGTGGTATCCGGAGTATGAGTCCAGGAAGGAAAGGCGTTCGCATCTGGCAGTTGCGTCGATAATTTGATCGATTCGTGGGAGCGTAAAGTGATCCTTCAGATAACGTTTATTGAGGGCGGTGAAGTTGATACACATGCATAGATCTTTTGTATTTTTCTTCAGGACGCACACAGGGTTGGTGACCCATACTGCTTACTTAATTTCCTTGATGAACTTGGCGTCCATGAGGCAATAGATTTCTCATCCAATGGCCTTTCTTTTGGGTTCCGCAAAATGGCGAAGCAACTTCTTCATAGGCTTGTCATCGGGATATAAGTTTAGTGTGTGCTCAAAAAGTTCCATAGGGATTCCTGGCATATCTGATGGTACCCATGCAAAAATCTGCGGTGTCGAAAGCTAGGTCAGGGATGAGCCGTGATTTTGGTAGGGGTTCTGCGTCTGTCGATATCCTCAGCTGCTCAAACTTTGTCTCCATCCCGAAAGATTTGGAGATTTTGTTGAATTCCTGATCGCAGTTGTCGGATCGAGTGAAGCTTCCTCTAACTGTGATGATCCTGTCGAGTGCCGGCATTTTCATCAGTAGGTAGGCATAGTGTGGTACTGCCATGAATCTTGTGAAAGGTGGGCGACCCAGGATCACGTGGTACTGTGATGACCAATCCATGACTTCGAATTCGAGTCTCTCCCGCCTAAAATTATCTCGCGGTCCGAAGACAACATCAAGATAGATTTTTCCTAGAGGAATTTCAAGTTTTTACCTGGGACTATTCCATGAAAGGATGTGTCTGTTGCCACCAAGTTGATTAGGGAAATGTTCATGGCTCGTAGAGTCTTGGCGTAGATGAGGTTGATGCTGCTACCAGCGTCCATGAAGACCTTGCTCATATCAAACCTGCATATCTATGCATCGACAATGAGAGTCGAATGACCCGGTCTTGGTACCCGAAGCAGATGACCACCTCTACTAAAGGTGAATTCCTGCTCCGATCGGTGGAGAAACTCAGGAGTTGGGGTGGCATTGTTACCGCCATATTGACCTATCAAGTAATTAATTTTTGGAGCATGTTAGATGGCCACCTTTTTTGGATCATAAACATCGCTCCTCTAGATCTCAGGTACTCCTCCTCTTGATTTCTATTTCCAGCGAGTTGCGGTTGCCCTGCCGGCGCTGGTCTTGGTGGTGGTGGTCCCGCAAGAGAAAGTGTTCCTGGTGCTGTGTTGTACCCGTGGTTTGTCGCCTCGTTCACTTTTGCATTGCACACTGCGTGCATTCCGTGGTTCCTCGTACATGATCGTCGCCTTCCCTCGGAGTCGACGTAGAAGTGCATATTGCACGGTCCTTCCAGCATCTGCATTGGGGACATCGGGGTTCCCTGGTCGATATGGCTGACTTGGCCTGCTTTTTCTTGCCTCCTCTCATGTACGGTATCCGCCACTGCGGTTGTCACTTATCCTGTTATCCTCCTCGGTGAAGCCAGCTGCTACATAATTTGGTTTGTTGTAACCATCAAAACTGCACTTCTTCTATTATCATTGTTTCGTCTGTGACGATCTTATTTGGGTGAGTGCCCGTGCTTGTTATGCATAGCATCTTTGCCATCAAACCAGCGGTTTTCCATGTCCATTAGTTGGGAAATTGTTTTTGGCTTCACCTGTCCTAGCTCTTCGTTGAAATCATTTCGCCTCAATCCATCATTGAAGGCATCGATTGCCCTTTCGTCAGAAATATATTCGGCGGAGTTTTTTATAATGTTACAGCGTTGAATATATGATTTGATAGATTCTTCGGGTTTCTGCTTGCAAGCTTGCAGCTCCTCGATAGACGCAGGTCGCTTGAATGTGGATTTGAAGTTTCATATGAACTGGTTCTCTAGATCACTCCAGGTACTGATGGATTCTTGGGGTAACTGCTTGAGCCATGAACATGATGCACCGCAGTGCAAGTGGAGGCTTTGCATAGCTGTGGCTTTTGAGCCACCCTAAAGTTTGACGATCTACAAATAACCGGAGAGCCATGCTTCGGGATCCTGGAGGCCGTCGTATTTTTGGCGGTCGTGGGGGATCTTAAAGTCCTTGGGCACCGGAGTCTTGCAATCCTGATAGGTAAAGCAACTGGCGCAATAAGGCTCATGCTCATCCTCTCTTCCCCATCAGAATATCTTTGGCTACTGCGTTCTTCCCTGGATCTATCGACCCTTCTCTGTGTGATATTGTTTCTGGTGTCGTCTCCATGCAAAGAGTGTGTGAATCGCACATTGTGAGGAGAGTTTTATTGTAGGGTGTTCCCTGCGTGCCGAGGGATGCTGTGACAGCGTGATGATTTATTGGCTTGTTGTGCACTCCTTGTTCTCCCTGTGCAGGAGTTTCGCCTACCATACCCAATCCCATGAGGGCGGAACGGTGAATGGCTGCCCGCGGATCATCAGATGCAGGTTGGGTCGTTAGGAGGTAGGTTTGGGCGGTGAAGAGGGCGGCATGTGTTGTCTTTTCTTTTATGTTGCCTATAGAATCTACTAACAAGAATGACAGATCCAAATCTCTTGCCAGATCACGCCTTTCGGCTTCTGGGATGTGCTGCAGCCGCAAATTTCCCCTCTTGGGTGGTGGTCCTCCAGTGATGCTGCCAGAATTTTAGGTGGAGTTGAGATGTGCTCGGCAGAGGATGAATTCATAGCCTACCCTTTTCCTCTCATCTAGAGACCACTGTAAGTGAAGCAGATCCCTTCTCTTGCGGTGTAGCAAATATTGGTAAGCCATTAGTTCTTCCCTCGTGGCATCTGCTGTTATTGGTACTACACCCGATATGGTGTCTCTGGCCTTCTACCAAGTTGCTAGGGGCAAACGAAGTGTTATGCGCTCACCATTGTGTTCTCCCTCTCTTCACATGACACGACGACCCCCTCTAGTGGGTCATGCCTATCCTCACGACGTCCTGTGGCATCATCCGACAAAATATCGTCAAGGTTAATGATGGGGTTACCATTGGATTCTATGGGTGCCGAGGTTTCTCCTTCTTCCACGATTGCACACCCTTGATGGTGCTTGATGTATTACTGACTATCATCACTGCCATACCCATAGGAGAGACTGACTTGCAAGCTAGTGAAGTCCCATGGTTCTTGCTCTAGATATGACTCTCCCTTCCTGATTCTGGAGTTGATGCTTTCTTTGGCTTCATCAGGAATTATACTAGAAGAACTTCGGCTGCGCTGCAATGCTGATCGCGAGTTTGAGCCAAAAGAGAGACTGTCATATAGATCAGCCAAATCTTCCTTATCTTTAGAGTTTCCGCGAGTTTCTTCGATGTTTGTTGGCTTGGATGCGGCCTCTCCAGTTGAGCCTATGGATGATACTAGTGTCACCATAGGCGATGTGGGTGCGGCTGACGGATCCGAATAGATTGGATCCGAATGGTAGAGATTCTCGGGTGCTCCCACGCGAAAGTGGAAACTTCCGATCATTAGATCGGTCTCCTGGTTGAAATCGACAAGAGCCTACAAAGGGGTGAGCGAGCATGGATCAGCAAGATCATAGTGGACCTCGCTAACCTGGATCGTCGGGTTGTTGCTTGGTGAAGGAGAAGCCGCCGTATCCATGATCCCAACGCTCAGATTTCCCACAGACGGTGCTAATTGACTAGGGATAACCTCGGCAATGCCCATTGTTATGGACTTAGGGTTTCATGGAAAAGAGAGAATTTGGGGATTTTGTCGGCTGATCATACAAACAAGGAAGTCGATGTAGTCTATTTATAGAGAAAGCTCGGTTACAAAGTCGTTGATTCGCTAGTTGCGATCTAGCTCACGACGAATTGCTAGAAAACTAAGGTGCCCTCTCCGTCGGGTCCTCTCAGCCTTTATATGAGAGGTTGGGTCCTGGATCCGTAGCTAGAGAGGTTATAAGTTTATGAGTACAATGCAAACTCTATGTCGATTCATGATTATTCCTTAATCATTAAGGCAAGTCCCTATTTGCCGGGTGCCTCTTGGATTCAGTTGGCCTTTATGAGCCATAAGCTTTTATGGGCCTAGGGTAACTAACCATAGGGACCCGATAAATCATACCCATGTCAATGAGTATCTGGACAAGTTTCTTTCAACTAAGATGGAGTAAAACACCTTCTTAGAGAGTCACTTGGAAATAATGCATGGATTCATGGGTGCCTTGTGGATGTTTTGGACTACTGGATTAACATGAAGTAGGTTTAGTTCCTAGGTCTAATCTATCTGAGAAACCATGAAGGTTTGATAATGCATGGAGGCTCCATGTTATGTATGGTTTTGTTAATTAATGAAAATCTATGAATTAATGTTCGTATTGAGTTATACTTGAAGGGTTTGTCCATGGACAGGGCTTGTAGACCATATGTTGGTCTTGACTTCTGCAAGTGCACATATTATAGCTAATCCCAAAGTAAGAATATCAGACCAAGGGGAGCTCTTAGTAATAGTCTTTATGCTTCTTATTATTAATTTATCAAAGTGTACCTTCAAGTTATCTTTGGTCAAACACAAGAGAGTGTTGAAAGTGTTTGTGAACAAGCATAAATAATACTAAAATAAACCAAGTAGAAAGTAGGCAAAGAATAATTGAGTAAATGATCATGAAACTGCAATACGGCTAAAAGCGTTCTCATGAAGTGTTGGATCCACCAGTAGCATTTATAGAATATGATTAGGAGATATATTATTTTATATGTATTACATGTACACGGGTGGAGCCCTACATATAGGTGTGCCAAGAAATCATGCATATCACACCACTCACAACTATTGCTAGTGCTCTAGAAGAATAATGTTGCAATTTCTTGCAGACGCATATGATCATTTTTATGCATTCGTGAGAGTACACTAGCAATTAAGGGTTACCCCATGGTTGTGGATATCCACTCTTGGATCTACATGCTCTCTTTTTCATGCATGGCTTAGGAGGGAAACACGTTATGACACTGTTACGTCCGCCATCCACCATACACCAGCAATAACTTTTATCAGGTCCCCAAGGGCAAATACAATACAGTCGACGTTCGCATAATATCAAGATGAAAGTTACTACAAACTTATACGACTAAAAACAAAAATAATTATTTCAATTCATATATGTGCTAGGATTTCTCTGTCTCCCTAATAAAAAAGAAACTACTCACCCATGAAGGCAATCAACATCATCATGGTAATATGAATGGAGTATGAATGATTGAACATATACACATGCAAAACCACACTAGGGTTTGGAATTACAACAAGACGAATGAAGGATTCGGCTATGGTGATGGAGATGATGGTGTTGATGATGAAGAACAATGTTGCATCCTCCAAGACACAAACATCACTGGAGATGGATGCCTTTTTGTGAGTCCCTCCTCCAGATCTCTTCCGGAGGTTAGGTTCAGTGTTTTGTGGCCTCTCTAAATGGCTATATTCTGATGACTTTCATAGAGGGAGAAAGTGTTTGACAAGACGAGTCAAACATCACCTAGTACTGCACCGTGTACCCATACAAGTGCTTGTTAACCGTTTGAAAACTTGTTCCATGATTTTTCTCATTACGTTTACTCCCAGGTATGTGGATAATTGTATGGGATATATGTATTACTTTTAGTTATCATTTTTTAGGTAAAAATGATCTCTTTAATTGATTTGACTTTCAACCTCTTTAAATCACAGATCGTGTGGAAATCAGCAGAAAAGGTGTGTGTGCACATAGTAAAATAATAAAATCCTAACACTACTAATGCAAAAACAAGGTAAAACATGATGCATGATGCACTTATCAACATCCCAAGCTTAGACTTTTATTCGTCCCCGAGCAACATAGAAACTTAAAGAACAAGTTCATCATTTTAATAAAGCTTGAGTCATCAAAATAATTGAGAGAATCGTTGGCAGATAGTGATAATACAATATATATAACCTTTCACGGTTTCTATCATACTTTCACAAATAAGATGATATGGAAGGTTTTCACACCTTTATCACTAATTGTTATGTGATGAGTAATCATCATTATGATATAAAACATTAAATTCAACCAAACTAAGTTAGTGAGGAGACCCCCAAACATATTTAGAGCTATTCACATCCCCTTAGTATTCAAAAGTTTGAATGTTTGCTTTTATTCCCTCTCACAATCACACCACATATTTGTTTATATATTTGCATAATACTTTAACTCATTTTGAGAGTTCTCCAAGTGAACTAACATGTTTCGATCTCATGGGAAGATAAAAAAAGGTCAAACATAGCATCAACTTCCAAATCGGGTATGAAGCAATTTATGTTTGTGGTTTAAGTATCTAGCTCAACTTGTAGTCATTCTAAATATTCAATAGTATCAAGGTTTGTACTTGTTTCCTTCTTTCTTTTGTTTTATTATTCAATTCTTCTTTCTATAATAAATTCAATGATCTACAACATAATTGTAGGGGTTCCGCGTATGAAAACAATAAAATTTACTCTACGCCCCTGAACCCCTGAAGCTGCCAGGACCTATCTATTAGTAATACAGTAACAGGAGGGGATTTTCGCGAAATTACCCTTGAAGACCGAAAAGCGTTGCCAACGCTCAGGAGAGCATGGTTGATGTAGACGAGCCGAAGCCGACCTCAAGGTCATGATGAAGTCCTTGCGCTCCTTCTGGCTCCAACGACTTGAGTGCCTCAAGTGCGACACCTCGCGGGGAGTTACACACGTCCGGTGCCTGACGATGACTCCCGCTTCCCTGATCCAGCATCAGTTGCGGAAGTAGAGCTCCCGGATCCGAATCCCGCAGCACGACGGCGCTCCGTGGTGAAGATGTCTCTCGCTCGCGCAGTCCAGACTTGGGACCACGGTCACGAGAGAGAGGAGGGAGAGAAAATATCAATTGGAGGTCCTCCCAAAAGTGGGGAGACCTTTATTGATTATTGGTGTATTTAAATTGGCCAAATACCCCCACTATATATATAGGGGGAATAGAGGTACTACCTCCCTCAAAGTCCCGGGGTGGGACTAAAGGAGAGGAGGGGGGAGGGGGTGGCTGTCGGCCACCTAGTGGGCCCATGGGAGGCTGAGCCCTAAGCCAGCCCCTTGCCCCTTCTCCCTATCTCCTTTCCCCTAATGGGCCCTCTCCCTCCGGAATTGGCCCATTAAGCCTTTGACCATTAAAATTGATTTTCTCTTTATTAAATAATTATGAATAAATGATTAAATCAATATTTAACATTCATTCACATATTATTCAACCTTCGTGGCTATGGAACACCTTCCACCTCCACTCCGGACATCCTCCGGACTTACCGAAACCCTTCCGGTTTTCTCCCTACTCTTCTTCGGTGATTCCACCGATCCTATAAACACTCTCTAAGCATCATCAAGCCCTTAAGAGTGATACCCCTTGGTTCGGGAACACTCCACACATGGCTGGGACACTCCCGCACCAATGATCGACAGAGGGACCTGGATGGCCATGTGACCCCTGTGCGTTCCATGAAGATCTTTCGTCGTTTGAGCCAGGACAGTCGTGTCTTATTCCCTTTGTCACTCGATACTTGCATTTCCCGAGATATGATCAATGGAATCACCATGTCATGTTCAATCTCGTTACTGAACAATGGTACTTGACTCATTCCGACAAGTGATATCCCCGTGATCAAATCACACGCTGCACAGCTATTGGATATAACTTCTCTGAGTGGGCCCTTGAGTATCTTCCTGTCACATGGACGGGAAAATCCCACTCTTGACATACATTGCCTCTACGGTTTCCTCCGAATACATGAACACACCTTTATAACCATCGTATTACCAGATGGCGTTTGTGTTGGGGATTGGTGCAGAAAACAATTTTTTTCCTACCAAGGATCCCCGGAAACTTAGCCTAGGATCTATCTATGTAGTAATGCAATAACGGCCAATGCGTAGAGAATACATACCCTTGTAGTCTGTACGCGGTTAACGTTCCGCGGGGAACGTGGTTGATGTAGTCATACTCGAAGCCGACCTCAAGGTCACGAAGCTCCTCGCAGGTCACCCCTTGCTCCTTCTTGATCTTCATCATCTTCATCGTGCAACAGCTCCGGCTCACGACATTTAAGCGCCCCAAGTGTTGCGCCTCATGTCTTCGTACACATCCGATGCACGATGATACCTCTGGCTCCCCGATCCCGTCGGGAGTGTGGAAGTTGATATCCGGCTAGGAATCCCTGCAGCGCAACGGCGTACTGCAGGTGTGCCTTGATCGCACAGCCCAGACTTGGGGCAATGGTCACAAGGCATAGAGAGAGAGAAGGAGAAAGTCAATCAAAGAACTTCTCCAAATATTGGTGTATTTGGTGTGTTTAATCCCACCCATGGGCACCCCTTTATATAGGCTAAGGGGGTGTACCTTTCTCAAAGGCTAAGCCATGTGGGACTAATACTAAAGGAAAAAGTCAGCAGAAATTCGGACTGCCAAATGGGCTGTTTCTACTTAGCCCAATAGGCAAACAGAAAATAAACAACAAAAAGAAAAAGGGGAGCAGCAGGGGCTGGCCGGGTGGGCCTTGGCGTGGCCCACCCCGCGCCTAGCTCTCTCGCTGCAGTGGCCTAGAAGGGGGATCCCCGGGTGGGCGCGCCCAAAGCTCACCGCCTCGGTGGCCAGCTACCGCCTTTGGCGCCACCTCCCAGCCCCTTGTGGACTGGTCGAGCAGGCCAGGCGGTGGCTCACAAGGCCCAGATTATCTGTCGCCCGCTGACGGGCGTGGCCCAGTTATCTGCCGCCTAGTGCGGCGACTATTATCCGTCGCCCACTTGAGCTGGCTGTTTTCTTTTTCCCTTTTATTTTTCTGTGGCTTTTATTCTAGACCTTTTCCCTCTGGGATTTGGCCTAATATAAAAGTTGACTTTATAAATCTTAATCTAAATATTATTTATAATATATTAATTCCCAATTAACATATAATAAATATATATTTAAATTCTCATTTATCCGAAAACACTTTTCTGGACTTTTCCTTTATTCTTTCTCCGAACAACTTAGGATCTCTCCGCGGAATGATTCCGGCTTTCTCTTTCTCTACTGTGATTCCATCTTACGAATGATCACTCTCATCGTACCCTTAAGTGTATCCTCTCACGGCTCGGGAATGCTCTAGACATGATCTATATCAATGATCAACAGAGGGACCAGGGATGTCCATGTGACCCCTATGCATTCCTGATGACAATGTCGTTTGAACCGTCTAAATGTAGCATCCTCTTCCTTTTGTTTCTCGATACAACTTGTCCGAGATCCGATCATTGGTATCCCATACCTTGTTCAATCTCGTTCACAACAAGTTCTGTTTTCTTGTTACCGTGATATTACATCCCCGTGACCTAGTCACATGTTGCAACATTTATAGATGTAATCTCACCAAGTCGGCCGTATGTATCTTTACCCGTCATTGGGTGAACAAATCCCGGTCTTGCAGTCACATGTCATCTACTGTTCCTTCGGAATACCCAACGTACACCTTTATGGCCACCGCATTACCAGATGACGTTTGATGCAGTCAAAGCAGCCTAGGGAAACAGTGAGTAATATGAGCTCACGGTCTAAGGAGAAGGAGTCTAGGTATAGCTGTTGCAACAATGAATTATATGACTTGATCGTGTTGCAATCCTTCGAGGAATATCCAATCACATCATTCTCCAATGATATGATCTCGTTGTCAGTCGGCATAAATGCCCATAATCTTGATACCCGGATCATCTTCGTGACCAATGAACTAGTATGAATAGAGGCTACTAGGGACTTTGTTGTTTCATACCACACATGTACCAATGTTTCTACTTGGCACAGTTATAGCACAATATGAAACTATTATAAACTAATTGAGATATGACAATAAAAACCTATTTATTATTTGCCTCTAGGGCAAATCTCCTTCCATTTGATGCTATCTAAGCATTCTCGGGAGACAGTGATTGATATAGCCTCACGGTCTAAGGAATAGTCTACGAGGATCCTTTTCTAATCATCGTAACTTGAACTTCATGACATGATCGGGTCACGATGTTTAGGTTGGGTATTGGTTCATCATCTCATTCTCATAATGAGATGACCTCATTTCCCACTGGCATAAATGCCACATGATCAGGAAACATGATCATCCGTTGACCAATGAATCAGTGACTAGAGTTTCACTGGGAACCCCTGGTTGTTTGTATATCACACGTGTATTGATATTTCCACTCAATACAGTTATAGCATGATATAAAACTTAATCATAAACTATATGAAATATGATAATATCCCTTACTACTATTTGTCTCTAGGGCATATTTCCAATAGTCCCCCACTTGCACTAGAGTACAAATACACTAACTGCATTTGTTCTCAATCATTGGCACCATATACCCGGTACCCTGATCATGCTTGCTCATGGAAGAGGTTGAGTCTTGGGGTCTGTACTTTATAGTCCCAAATCCTTTGCAACTTACTAATGTCACCTTGATTGACATTAATACTTTATCATCACATGATAGCATCTGTGTGTATGCATCGTCTCCATGGCAGCAGAACGAGGCCTGATTCTAGGAGCCTATAGTGACGTTAGATCAACCTCGAGGGCTTTCTCATGGGCACTGTGCCCTGGGACACATCATTCTACGTTAAAAGCGAACTAGCCCCGCCATAACATTATACAACACTTTAGATGGTACCCTTATCTATTATTATAAATGTATTCATCGAAACACTAGTGCACTCTGTGCAACTTTCGATGTTTTTGTTCACCTCGCTTCTGTCTTGACTTTAATTGGTATCTACAAGAGTTTCCAACATATTCTCTTATAACATAACTCTTTATGCTTTAAGATATGGCATCCTTTATGGATTTGGAAAACATGTATGCAGTTCTCTACTAGACACTACGGACAAACTTAGCTCAACGTTCTGTGATTTGAACTTAATCACTTTCAAACGTTCTTTATTGGATCTCATATTATGTTAAGTTATCATCATGGTTTACTAAGATAGAACCTATGTCTCAACATAGTGGATGACGATCATCCTTTTCTTTCTTTTCAACCATTGATGTTAAACTTAATACTATTCCTAATTTGAGTTATTGAGGATTAGTTCCTTAATTAAAATTTATTCTGAAACCCCTTTCAGAATCCCTTAAGGAATACTACATAATATCATAATACACTTATTGTCAACTTCTACATCTTATAAATCATTATTTATAAGTATTTGCGCTTTCATTCTTAACATACTTAAGAATTACTCCTATAAGCTCCCACTCAGAATATGTTCCTAGATATTTGAATTTGAGACTTATATTGCCCCCACTTAAAAATATGTCAATCACATATTGTTTCATGGAAGGCTTTCATAACTCCCACTCAATTCTATGCAAATTGCACATCCACTCACTATTTTGAACAACTTCAAAATCCTTTGATCAAATATCAAACATGGGGATTTACTATGAGATACTAGTACTATTACTAGTTTTAAATCCACTAGACTTTTAGCACACATGAATCAAATTCATTTGAATTTGTCCAAAACTTGACAAATTGTGCTTTTGTCATTCACCCCTTTTCCACTATGGCTTTGCAGTTGACGAGGGTTTAACTCATCAATGCCCATTGTTATGGACTTGGGTTTGGAGAAGGAGGGAGCGCCGGAGACATCTATCGGCTAGCAAACAAGCACACAGGGGACTCAAGGATTTACCCAAGTTCAGGCCTCGTAGAGGTCCCTACTCCTGCTTGTCTGCTCGTGAAATTATCAGAGGAATCGAAGATTACAATGGTGCGTAGATGCAATCTGGCGAGGGTTGTGGAAACTAGGGTTGTGTGTGTCCTCCTTGCTGCCCCCTCATAGCCTTTATATAGGTAGGCTAGGTCTCGGGTAGTAGGTCGAGTCGGTTACAAGTTAGGGTTTTCCCCTTCAAACTTTCTATCTTTAGCTTCTTCTTGTTCTTCAAGCAATCTAGAGTCCGCAGGTTACTCGAGTCCTTCATTTGGGCCTTGGCGACACCGTGGGCCTTTACGTATTTAGGCCGTATATACCAAGCTCGAGTACCTGTAGGGTATACCCATGTCAGTAGCCCCCGAGTGTCCAGTGGAATTGCAGATTCGACTGGGACTTTTTGAAGTCTTTCGAGTGCATGAATGAGTATATTTCGACTGCTTTGTTTGTGTCATAGGGATTGTTGATGTGCGTGCCTGGTTTAATCGAAGTATCGGTATCAGTTAACCACCTTAGGGTGAAACAACGCAATCTACTCGAATTCGAGTCCTCGGACTCAAATCCGGAAAAGTGCTGGTGTAATTCGACTCAAGCCGCGGAGGTCTTACAGGAGTCGAATTCCAGTTATATGGGTGTGAGCACTTGACGCGTCCGTCAAGGCATATTCATCGTACCTGTAGGCACGGATATATTTCTGGTAGTGCGCAGCAAATGCGTTTCTAGGCCTTATTCAGGTCTTACCTTCACGCTGTAAGCGCGGCATCTGAAATTTTATCATCGTGGAGATGATTCGGGTGACCCAGGAGACGCAGTCTCTTTGTAGGGAAATGAGGCGGTGTCGCCATAAACTTCGAGTGTGGATGTTATCAACACACAGTACTTAGTACAAATAATCATAGGGTGCGCGACCAGCGGGAGTAGCCCCAGAGTGCCTGGTTGAGTCGAAGACTCAGGCAGGGACTAAGTAACTTTTGCGACTGCTGTCGTCTTTTGTTTGCTTGTTTCAGTCGAGTTTGCTTCTGGCGCTCCCTATGGAAGTAACCCATGTCCATAGTCAGGCCATGCTTCGAGTGGTTGGGTTTGCTTTGATTATCCATGTTCCTGAAAAAGAAAAAGAAAGATCGTAGGGTGCGCAACCAGTGCTTCCTATGGGAGTAGCCCCTGAGTGCTTGGTGGAGTCGAGACTCGAGCAAGGACTAAAGTAGTCGAGGTCTTCTGCTGCGTAGCTTTGGTGACGTCAGTGCTGACAATGTCATGACATCAGTTGCCCGCGTGAACGAGTTTGACGGGACATGACAAGTAGTGGGTCCCACTCCTGACTTTGATTTGATTGGGTGTGCGTAATCTTTTATTTTAACTGCGCCTCCTCGATTTCCGCGCGTAATGGGAGCAGTGGGGGGACGGTTCGCGTTTCCATTCCTCCACGTGTCTAGCACGATGTTTGCCACACATCCAGTAGGGTTTTTCTGAGCCGTTGGATTGCATCTTCCAGGGGTTAAGCAGTGGTGCTGTGACGGTAATTTCTCATCTGCTCTCATTCATCCTTTGCTTCCATTGCCATTGCCGCTACTCCTCTGCTTTCTCTGCTCTCGTTTCTTCCACGACGCTGGACCAGCTCCGCTCGTTTCCGAGCTATTTCCTTCGGTCGCACCGCTGCCGCGCAATGGGGAAGAAGAAGGGAGGTGCTGCTGCTGATTCCGCAGCTACCGCTGCTGCGGCGAAGAAGAAAGGCGGCTCCATCGCTACAGGCACCAGCACCGCCACCGGTGGGAAAAAGAAGGGCACGGGCACCCGCGTCACGAATGGCGCATGGCGTCCCTCCATCATCAAGTCATCGGATCTCCGTCTTCTTCGTCAAGATGGAGTGCTGTCTGACACAGTCACCGACGCGCGCGTCCCCGGCGGTGAGACAATTCCTTCTCCTCCTGCTGGTTTTCGAGTGATGTTTTTTGGCATTCATCATTCACGGCCTCTCGTTGCCCCTGCATCCTTTTTTTAGGGGCCTCCTTTGTTTCTACGGGCTTCAGCTCCATCAGTTGTCCCCGAACTCTATCCTCCACATCTCTTGCTTCATTACCCTCTGCAGTGCTGGCTCGAAATCGAGCCGCACTTCGGCCTCTTCAAGCGCCTGTTCAAGTTGAAGCGCCAATCTGCTTCTGGCTCCTTAGTGTATGATGTAGGTGGTTGCAGAATTCACGTCGACCCATCCGCCACCTATTTCGACATCAAGCTCACAGCGTCCGTCCAAGGGTGGAGGGACAAGTGGTTCTACATCCGCGATGAGAAGGCCGACGGAGACCACTTCGGACTCGCGCCCTTCGGCCCCTCTACGCCATGCAAGAGGAGGCGCTCCTGGAAGAATGTAGTTATGCCCGGCGAGTCCGCGGAGATAGATGTGCTGTACGAGTAGTCTGTGACCTCGAGAGTTGCATAGGCAAAGAGGAAGGAGGTTGCGCCCACATTCGCACGTGGCTGCGCCGTCGCGTCCAGCCCCTGCAAGCCAGAGTCCACCCCATGTTTTAGTGGACTGGCGCTGACGATGCCACTCGCGTGTCTGCCGATGGCATGTCCGTGAGTGAGGTGGACAAAAGGGTTCGGCTGGTCACCAAGTACACTGTCAAGGGTGTGCTCCCCAGTGAGCCAGTTGTTCCTCCATTTGATGTTGTTAATCCTCCTCCCGAGGTATAGTTGTGCTACGCAGTAGCTTAGTTTGTCGATTGCTTCTTTGCTGTTTCTTGTCTTTGTGCTAATTTTGTTGTCTGTATGCAGGATTGGGCGGTGTCTGTAACACCCTCGAATCGGCCCTATGCGAGTTTTAGTGCTTCCCGCCAAACCCGCATAGAAACGATTCAAGGACGCCCACCAGGCACTTTCGTGCGGGTGGAAAACAAAGTAATACCATTACACAATAGTCCTCGATGGGACCCACAGAACATATATATATATATACAACACGACTCCAAGAGTCAAGAATATAGATATACGGTACAAAGACCCAAAGCACCTTGAAAACGATACAGCGTCCGAGTACGGACAAGATGCAAATTGGGCTAAGAGCCCTGAAGAATAACCAATGGCGTCCATAACCCTGCCCAGGCCAAGCCGGAAGGGTAACCCTGCTAACGATGTCGATCTGAAACCTGCTAAAACAAAAGGGGTGCCGATAAAGGGCAAAGGAAAAAGAGGAGCGTCAGTACTGAGGCTAGTACATGGCGAGTCTAGAATTCGGCGGTCCTCGCCTACACAGGTAAGGTGGGCTGGAGCGGAAGCGCAGCGGCACTAAACAACCTATAGAGACTCGAGACAACTGGCGGTTATCAGAGAGGGGTAAGAATGACCTATTTGGATCCAACCTGAAGCTAACACCAAACAAACCCATCCTGGTATTTCCCCCTCGAGACCAAACGAGGAAGTCGGACCAAGTAACTCACACAGTTGGCCATTTTACTCATTCCGTTATAGTTGCAGCAATTACTAATCAGATATAGATAGCATGAGTCATCCTGATAGCATAAGTAGTGGCAGTTTTAGTTAACATTCCGTTGTAGTTGGAACATTTACTAGTCAGATATAATTGTCCTGAGGAATCCCAAACCCAGCATTTGTTGGCACTTTTATCACATTCCATTGGAGTTGCAATACTTACTAGGCAGATATAACAAAACAACCCAGGTCCACCAGTGGTTGGCATTTTTAATATCCATTCCGTTATAGTGAAGCTGATTACTAGTCAGATATATTAAGTCAAATTTATAGCACTACTTTAGTTACGCTTGTCTATGATCGAGATACTCTGCTCCAAGTCGTCCATAACTGCGGACATGGCTTTCAGAAAGTTTTACCCTGCAGGGGTGCATAAATAGCAACACACACTCGATCAACCTCGGAAAAACCAACTCAAAACCCAACGAGGCATTCACGACAAAGCGGTCACAGGATTCATAAAATATTTCAGGGGGACACCCCACTAAGCTACCCGCAATGAAGTTGGCCGGCTCCGGAATAGACCCAGGGTTTGCGTCAATGGCTGTAAACGACTGGGAACCCGAAAGTGTGACTGGGCTTGTCGATACCGCGAAAACACTCTGCAATCCTAAACAGTACAGGTGCTCCACGCACAATCTTAAATAAAGCAGTAAACATGGCATAAGTACAAGATAGTAAATAAAACCCCAAACTAGTTTGTGGCCCCAAGAAATAGAAATGAATCAAGCTCTGGCTCAGGGGGGTCCATAAGGCCTCCCGGATGTGGATAGTGCGCAAAATCAAGGAACAGGTATCAAGTACTCAGGGTCCTACGGGACACAAGTGAGCATGGAAGAACCAAATAACATCTATTGCCCACCAATGCCTCTGCATTAGTTATATCTAGCAATTTAATAGTTGTGTTTAAAGTCATGATCAACTCCACCATAAACATCTGCCCGCATTCCAACAACTGTGGTACTCGACAACACGAGATCGCACCTGAGCAAGCAACTACGACTCGCAAGGCTAGCTATCTACCAAACACAAGTAATAGGATGTGTCCAAGGCAATATAGAGGTTGCTCGGGATATAACTGGTGCACGGAAACTAAAGCATCACGACACGGATAGCAATAGATCAACAAGAGGAAATAAAGACTATAAATGCAAAATAGGTAGAAGGGGGAGATGCTCGCCTGGGAAACACTGCCGAAGGATCATCTCCGGAGAACTTGTCGATACTCGCATCAACTCATCGTCCTAATCCGCGAAGAAGAAAACACTAGAAGAAACACCGGATGCAATATTTAATACTACGGCAGAAGATCCGGCATGATTATGATATGATGCATGGCATGGCACAGATGCGATTAGGCAATTTAAGCGGAACCGGGGTCCCGATAATTAATTATATGGTTCAAGTTATTTATCTACCCCGCAAATTAAATGTTGTATTAAGAGGACGAAACATGGCATCGGTTCGCTATGCCAATTTAAATGGAGTCCGGAATAAGACAAAGGTATCCCGCATATCGACTCCATATTTAATTATGGGGTGAATCGGCATAATGCCCCCAACCCATAGACAGGTATCCATGTATGAACAATTTATATGCAACATATTTATGTCATATTATAAAAATAGAGGCTTAGGGGCACACATCTAGGTTCGGAAGATCTTGGGTTTCGGGGGTCCGAGTCTGGGTCTCAGGGTTGACGGGGACAACAAGGATCAGATACAAGATAGAGAACTTGGTTTCCACGCGGTCGATCTTGTCGTCGATGGCGAACTTGTGCGGATCGGATACCGGGGTCTTCGGATCCGGGAAGTAGATCTCGTCGCATGGTGCCCGGGTAGGCGAACTTGGCGGGTTGGGACAATCTTGTCGTAGTCCTCGAGTGACGGTGATGGTCTTGGGTCTCGGCGCCGGAAGATCTTGATATTCTGGGAAGGAGATCTTGTCAGTTCCATGTCGAAGGCCTTGGCGCTCCGAATCGGTCTTGAGGATCGAGTAGAAGATCTTGGCGTGCCGTGAAATCTTCGGGACTTGGCAATCGGGTATGGTTGGTCTTGGCATCTACGAGGTAGGTCTTGTCGGTTGTTTTTCGAGTGGCACCGTGCTCATTCTTCGGAACATCGCCATCAAAGTCGTGTTAACAGGCAAGGATCCTGTCGCTGTGTCGAAGGCGATGCCTATTAGCGCGGACGGCCAGTAGGTAGTCTTTGCTCCTTTCGCGACTGCCTGTGGTAAATATGGGCCGCAGCTGATAAACACGGTCGTGAAGTATTCTGAGGAGCTGCAACATGCCAAGAAGGCGGCAAAGGCTGCGGCATCAGGGGTTGGCGGAAAGTCAGTGGCAGCTGACACTGCCACAGACTCGATGAAGCCCCCAAAGCCGTCGAAGTCGAAGAAGCCAATCGCTCCTTAGTAGCTTTGTAATAGTTAACTAGTTTATGTCCTTTGTTAAGAACATGCCTGCTGGCGAGTGTATCTAGTCTTGAATGCACTTGAATCTTTTGTCTTTGTGTTGATTTGGTCGTCTTATTTGTTTCTATCTTGGCTTGTGGTAGGGTACATCGAGTAATCCTTTGAGGGAAACTCAGGACTCGCCGCCTCTTGATGATACTTTGGCACCGCCGCGCTCTAGGGTAGATGAGCTGTCGCTGCTTTCGCGACCGCGTGACCGCGTGAAGCAGCTAGAGCGTGAGTTGCCCGTGCTCCGTTGTAACGCGGATGTATGGAAGTCGAAGGCGGAGAAAGCCGCTACCCGAGAGCAGTATCTGCTTGGCGAGGTGACGCAGTTGGGCGACCAATTCAAGTGTTAGTTTGCTTGCTCTTATCTTTTCCTTGTAGTCACTCGCGATGGTGCGTTGTACTTATGCTGTTGTTGCTGCTTCGTGTAGTTATCAGCGCACGTCATCCGTAGGATGAGAAGGATAGAATTGCCATTCGTATGCATGATCTCACCCAGGAGCAACTTCAAGAGAGTGGATACTTCTGGGTAGATCATGATCATGCGATTGCGCTAGCGACTCTGTAGGATCGTGCGTCGCGAGTGCTGCACTTCCTGAAGAAGTCAGAGTCATGCTTGAAGAACATTTGTCGGACGATGTTTCTGCTGGATGTTACTCCTTTGAGCTTGCTGGCCCTTCTTGCCAAGTTTCAAGACCTGACCGCGGTTCGCGAGTGCGTGAGGCAACAGTTGGTGGCTGGTGCCAAGGCCGCTCTATCGCTGGTGCGACTGCATAGGCCTGACGTAGATGTTGCGGCAATTGCGGCTGGGCCACCTGCGCCACCAGCAGGTTCTGCCTGGAATATGGTGCCGCACTACCAGGCTGTGGATCGCCCAGCAGAAGAGATCGTCGACTTCTTTGAGGAACAAACCAACATTCTCTTGTTGTAGTAGTAGCTTAATTTGTATCATGCACATAAGTGTACCCGTGTTGTAAAGTTCGTATAAATGTTGTATATAATTTATTGTTGAATATGTATAAAGAGCTTTGTGAGCATGAAGTGCGTTGCACTATGCGAGTCCTTTTCGTTAGCCTGGCCATGCTCTTATCTCAGTCCCTTGTCAATCGTCAAAGCTGTTGCTGGATTGATGTTGTGTCAAGGGTTTCGATTGATGTGTCAGCTACTCAGGATATCGCGTTTTGGTTCGTAGAACAGATGTATATAGGGTGGCGCAGCCCCCGAGTAGACAAATTGAAGAAAATAAAGGAGAACACAGAGTTTTGGGGCACTTAGCTTTATTTATTCGAAGGACAATATGAAGTACAATGTGTGGCTAAGTAGCCTTGGCTGAGTGCCTTATTTTGCGATGCAAAAGTAAATCGACTAAGGGTAGAAGCGTCGCAACTGTGCGACGTTCCAGGGGTTGGAGTATGCGACTCCTGTCTCTAAATCTTGAAGGCGATAGGCGCCACCTGGGATTACTTCGGTAATCACATATGGTCCTTCCCAGGGGGACTCGAGCTTGAGATGTCCCTGCTGCTTCAATCGTAGGACCAGGTCGCCTTCGACGAAGGATCTGGGACGTAGCCTCCTACTGTGGTAGTTGTGCAGGTTCTGCTGGTAGATCGTTGATCTTTCCATGGCGATTTCTCTTGCCTCATCAAAGAGGTCGATGGAGTCTTCGAGTACGAGGGATGACTCTTGTTCGCTATAAGCGACCACGCGCGGCGCCTTGTACCGTACCTCGGCGGGTAGCACTGCCTCGCCTCCGTGCACCATAAAGAATGGTCTGTAGCCCGTGGTACTGTTTGGAGTTGTGCGTAGGCTCCGGAGTACGGATTGCAGTTCGTCTGGCCAGCAACCCACGGCTTGTTCGAGTGGCCGGAGGAGTCGCTTCTTGATGCCGCCGCAGACGAGCCTGTTTGCTTTTTCCACCTGACTGTTGGTCTGTGGATGTGCTACATGGCGTAGCTGATGTTGATCCCCAGATTCTCGCAAAATTCTTGGAACTCCTTGGATGTGAAGTTTGTCCCATTGTCGGTGATGATGCTATGCGGCACTCCGAAGCGGTAGACGATGGATTCGAAGAACTTAACTGCGATGTGTCCTAATTGGTTGGTCACTGGCATGGCCTCAATACACTTGGTGAATTTGTCGACTGCGACCAAGAGGTCGACGTAGCCTCCTCGTGAGGATCTTGGGAGTTTGCCAGCCACGTCGAGTCCCCATTGCACAAAGGGCCAGGCCAATGGAATTGGCCGGAGCTCTGCGCCCGGTGCGTGTGGCTTGTCCGCGAATCATTGGCAAGCGTTGCATTTTTGGACGATGTCCTTGGCATCACGCATGGCCGTAGGCCAATAGAATCCAGCTCATAGAGCTTTGGCGACGAGGGCACGACTGTCGGCGTGGTGCCTGCAGGTCCCCTCATGGATGTCGAGGAGAACATCTCTTCCATCGGCCGTGGAGACGCATCGCTGGAGTACTCCTGTGATGCTGTGTTTATACAGTTCGCCGTTGATAACAGCGAATGCCTTGGATCACCGCGCGATGTGCCGTGCATCCGTCGGATCGTCCGGGAGCCTTTTGCTGAGGAGGTACGTGATGTACGGTTGCGTCCAGGATTGCTCAATCATCATGATGCTCATTGGTCCCTCGAGTCCTATGTCCAACTCCAAGTCATCGAGTGCCATTGACTCATTGGGCGGCGTAGCCCCCGAGTTCGTTGCTGCGCTTGTTTTCTTCTCTGTGGCCTTTGGCTTAATGGAGCGTTCATAGATGCGCTCGAGAAATACCCCGGGTGGTATGGGGGCACAGGTAGAGCCTATGTTGGCGAGTGCGTCCGCCTCTTCATTGCTTTCGCGACCTACGTGCCGCAGCTCGCAACCGTCAAAGTCTCCTTCGAGTGTGTCATAGAGGTCGCGGTACACAATCATGTTATCATTCAGTGCGTCGCACTCATGCATTGTTTGGTTGACGACCAGCTTGGAGTCGTCGTATATGATGAGCCTCTTGGTGTCACAGGATTTTGCCATCCTCATCCCGTGCAACAGGGCCTCGTATTCAGCCTCGTTGTTGGAGGCTGTGAACTGCATTCGCAGGATATACTTCAACTTGTCCCCTTGAGGTGATGTCAGTATGACACCTGCGCCTGCTCCGTCCTTCCGCTTGGACCCATCGAAGTGGATTGTCCAGAGGTAGGACATATCTGGTTTGTCCGGGAGCTGGTTCTCCATCCAGTGAATGAGGAAGTCAGGGAGAACTTGTGACTTGATTGCGTCGTGCTTTTCGTATGTGATGTCTCGTGGAGACAATTCTATTCCCCAAAGCGTGACTCGTCCCGTGGCGTCGGGGTTATTGAGGATATGTCCCAACGGGGCGTCGTTGACCACCACGATTGGGTGTTCCTGGAAGTAATGGCGCAGTCGCCGGACGGTCATGAAGACACCGTACGCCAGCTTCTAGTAGTGCGGGTACCGCTGTTTTGTTGGCGTGAGGACCTCGCTGAGGTAGTATACTGGGCGTTGTACCCCATGGACCTTGTTTTCCTCGGATCGCTCGACGACGAGCACTGTGCTGACCACCTGGTTGGTGGTGGAGATATATAGAAACAGTGGTTCCCTTTCCCGTGGGGTCACTAGTACTAGCGAGGTGGATAGAAGGCGCTTGAGGTCTTCAAATGCTTCCTGCGCTTCGTTGGTCCACTCAAACTTTTCAGCTTTGCGGAGGAGTTGGTAGAAGGGCAGCGCATTTTCACCCATCCGACTAATGAATCCACTGAGGGCCGCGATTCGCCCAGCCAGCTGCTAAACACCCCTTATGTTTTTCGGCTTCTCCATGGCCAGTATGGCTTTTATTTTCTTCGGGTTTGCCTCGATTCCCCTCGCGGAGATGAGGTACCCGAGTAGTTGCCCAGATGGCACGCCAAAGGCGCATTTGTCCAGATTGAGCTTGATCCGGTAGCGGTCGAGGTTGGCGAAGGTTTCGCGCAAATCGTCGATTAGGGAGGCTTCTTCCTTGGTCTTGATTACTATGTCGTTGACATAGACTTGAATATTGCGACCCATTTGTTACTTGAGGCAAGCCTGCATACACCGCTGGTAGGTGCTCCCGCGTTCTTTAGCCCGAAGGGCATTGTGTTGTAGCAGAACACACCAAAGGGCATTGTAAACACTGTTTTCTCTTGGTCTTCCTCCTTCATTCGAATCTGATTGTAGCCTGAGTAGGCGTCGAGGAAGCAGAGGCGCTCGCATCCCACGGCGGAGTCGATGATCTGGTCGATGCGCGGCAACGGGAAGTCATCCTTTGGGCAGTGCTTATTCAAAGAGGTGAAGTCCACGCACATCCACAGGATATCCGTGTCCTTTTTTGGTACCAACGCCGTGTTGGCGAGCCAAGTGCTTTCCTTGATCTCGCGTATGAACTTGGCATCGAGGAGTCTGTTGATCTCCATTCCAACTGCCTGCGCTCGTGGCTCGGACAATCGCCGAATTGTTTGCTTGACTGGCCTTGCGTCGGGGTTGACGTTGAGTGCGTGCTCGGCGAATTCCCTAGGAACTCCTGGCATGTCCGCAGGACACCAGGCGAAAATTTCCCAGTGCTCACGGAGGAATTCGACGAGCGCGAGTTCCTATGCGGGACTCAAGTTTTTTGGCGATGAGGGACGTCTTGGCGGGATCCGATGGGTGGACCTGCACTTTCTTTGTGTGCACCGATGAGTCGAAGGATAGATCAGGCGTACTTGGCCGGCTCAGGGGAGGCAGACTGTTGTCTGTCGACTACTTTAGTCTCGCGAGTTCTTCCTGCATGCCGAAGGACTGGGAAATTCTGTTGAATTCCCTGTCACAACTATCAGATCTCTCGAAGTTCCTGTTGATCGTGCTGACGCCATTGGGACCTGGCATTTTCATCTGCAGGTAGGCGTAGTGTGGTACTGCCATGAACCTAGCGAACGCGACACGTCCGAGGATGCAGTGGTACCACGAAGGCCAGTGGACGACTTCGAAGTCGATGCGCTCGCGCCGAAATTTTTTCGGTGTGCCGAAGATAACGTCGAGGTTGATTTTGCCCAGGGGATATACGCCTTTTCCTGGGACGATTCCATGGAATGTTGTGTCTGAAGCCTCTAGGCAAGTTAGAGGGATCCTCATTGCTCGCAAGGTACTCGCGAATATAAGGTTGATGCCGCTTCCGCCATCCATGAAGACGCGGCTCATGTCGAAGCCTCTGATTTGCGCCTCGAGTACGAGGGGACAATGGCCTAGACGAGGTACTTGAGGCGGGTGGTCACGTTTGTCGAAGGTAATGCATGACTCGCTTCCACTGAGGTACTCAGTGGTAGAAGGTGGCGAGTGTGTGGCCAAGTTGACTTGGCGAGTGATGGCCTTCTGCACCCGATTGGAGGGGCGTCATTTTTGGATCATCATGGTACCCATGGCCCTTGGGTAGGGTTCGCCTCCCTAGTGCTGGTCCGGTGCAGCTGCGAATGGGGGCATTCCAGGTGGTGGTGGTGGAGCGCCATGTGCCACGGCGCCTGGAGCGGCTTTGTAGCCTCTTTCGACTGCGTTGCGGTTCATCCGAGCTAATCCCTCGTGTAGTTTGAGGAACTCGAGGCAGTCTTTGAGGAGGTGGCTGGACTTCTTCTTCCCATCATGCTTGTCGATGTAGAAGTGCACCGTACATGGCCCGGACAGTTTGTCTTCAATGGATGTTGCGGGTGCTTCGTCACGATCGCGGCGTTGCCACACTTGCGTGGTCTTCCCGGAGTCGCGATATCCATCGTTACGGTATCCGCTGTTGCGGTTGTCGTCGTGTCTGTCGGCGTAGCCGGCTGCGACCATGTTGACGTCGTCGCGGTCATCATAGATGCGCATACGACGTTTGCTTCGGCGGTCGCGTCTGCGCTCGAGTTCTGCCTCCTCGTCGAAGTGAACACGATTTTTCACCGAATCTTCTCCATCAGCCCACCGATTCGCGATTTCCATCAAGTGGTCAATGGTCTTGGGCTTCGAGCGGCCCAGCTCCTCCCTGAGCTCTATGCGGCGGACACCCCCGTTGAATGCATCAATTGCATGATCCTCCGAGATGTTTTCTGCGGAGTTCTTGATGATGGACCACCTTTGGATGTAGGAGCGTAGCGATTCGCCCGATCTTTGCTGGCAGCATCTTAGCTCCTCGATTGATGATGGCCACTTGTACGTGCCTTTGAAGCTACGCACGAAGCTGTAAACCAGCTCATCCCAACTGCGAATGGATCTGCGCGGGAGGTTGTTGAGCCATGCTCGGGCGGCGCCCTGCAGCTGTAGCTGTAAGCATTGCATGGCTATGCTTCGACTACCGCCGTGGAGTCTGACAGAGGAGATGTGATCCTCTAGCCAGATCTTTGGGTCCTGTAGACCGTCAAACTTCGGGTTCTCCGATGGGAGTTTGAACCCCTTAGGCATTCGCTTCTACCTAATGGATCTGCTGAAGCATCTGGTGCCGCAGAGCTCCACATCTTCCTCTTCCGAGTCAGTTGACCGAGCATGTCGCGCCCTTGATTTGTCAATCTTGCGTTGCGTGAGGTCGTCGCGTGGATCATAGTTTTGGTCGTGTCGCCGTGGCGCGGCGTCGAAACGAATCGTGGATTGCTGCCGCTAGATGAGGGCGAGGAGTAGCGCTTTGCCCTTTTTCGGCTCTGGTGTTGGCTCCTTGTCAAGGGCGGCCTCGATTAATCCCAAGCCCACGATCGTAGATCGGTGCATGGCGGCTCGGGGATCTCCAGCTGGCGGCTGGTTGTTAAGGAGATACATGGTGGCCGCTGTCACTGCAGCCTGCGGCGTCTTGGGGACCACATTGCCCCATGTGTCGACTGTCATAGAGCTGAAGTCGAGGACTTTTGCAGCTTCTATGCGTTCTTGCTCGGTGAGATGGGCCATCCGAGATTGCCTCTTCTTGGCGATGTACTCGTTGCCCTTTGAGGAGGATCCTCCGTGGGAGGAGAGCCCAGCACGACGAAGGCTCGACTCGTCTGCTGCCTTTTTGCGCGCCTTGAGTTGCGCGATTGTTTGTACTTGGCGCTTGAATTCTTCCTTTAGGAGTCAGTGATAGCCCATCAGCAGTTCTTGCGGGGATCCGAAGGGTAGAGGGGCGCCTCGTAGGGCCTCGCGGCAGCGGGCCCATTCTTGCTCATTAGGCCTGATCACGACGCGTTCACCGGTTTGCTCGTTTAATATGGTTGGAGGTTCGACTGCTCCTCCATTGTTGACGGGGGTGCGATTGCCACCGTTGCCACCGTTGCCGCTGTTAGGCGGGTTGGTTCCGTTACCGCGATTGCCCGTGTTGGCGCGGTTGGCAGAGGTATCGCCTGTGTTGATGACGGCGCACATGAAGTGATTGGGGAAGCTGCTGCTTCCACAACTCTCAGATCCGGAACCGTAGGTTCCATCTTCAGTGGCCAGATCGCTCAGATCGGAGTCGCGACTGATGTCGCTGACCGTGTTCTCGACTGTTGTCGGGGCGTTGAGCTCACTGAGGGTGTCGATCGATGGAGGGAACCATGATGCTGGGGCAATCGATGGTGCCATCGGCTGATCAGGCATGCGGAGCGTGCCCATCTGACCGACTTGGAAGTGGAAGCTCCCTATCGCTAGGCTGATTCCGTCGCCCACGGACTCGAAGGCCGGGCGAGTGGCTGGCGTGTGGACGGTGAAGTCAAACGCGTCGAAGAGCTGGCGGATCTCCGCTGTTGCGGAGTTGTAGATCACGGTTGATGGGGTTGAAGAAGCCGCAACATTAGCACTCCCATTTCCCACAGACGGCACCAATGGACGAGGGTTTAACTCATCAATGCCCATTGTAATGGACTTGGGTTTTGGAGAAGGAGGGAGCACTGGAGACATCTATCGGCTAGCAAACAAGCACACAGGGGACTCAAGGATTTACCCAGGTTCAGGCCTCGTAGAGGTCCCTACTCCTGCTTGTCTGCTCATGGAATTATCAGAGGAATCGAAGATTACAATGGTGCGCAGATGCAATCTGGCGAGGGTTGTGGAAACTAGGGTTGTGTGTGTCCTCCTCGCCGCCCCATCCTAGCCTTTATATAGGTAGGCTAGGTCTCGGGTAGCAGGTCGAGTCGGTTACAAGTTAGGGTTTTCCCCTTCAACCTTTCTATCTTTAGTTTCTTCTTGTTCTTCAAGCAATCTAGAGTCCATAGGTTACTCGAGTCCTTCATTTGGGCCATGGCGACACCATGGGCCTTTACGTATTTAGGCCATATATACCAAGCTCGAGTACCTGTAGGGTATACCTGTTGGGTCCGCAGCATAGAAAACAAAAAAATTCCTACGGTGTGAACTACACGCCAAGATCTATCTACTAGGTACAAAGCAACGGGTGGACATACATCCAACCAGAACTTACCCTCGTAGACAACGAGCTTTGTTAACGAGTAGGAACTCGTGGTTGATATAGTCGTACACTTGCCGATCTCAAGATCGTGAGGAAGTCCGAGCGCCGCAACTCAGCGCATCCGCACTGCACACACGTTCAAGCCACGGACAACCACCACCTCCTCGCTCTAGCGATCCAGGAAGCAACAACTCCTTCCGCATTTAAATGCCACCGGGAACATGTATCTCGCTAATCCGAGACCATGGGGAAATAATTCTAGAGGGGGAGAGAGATCCTTCACAAGGAGGTGTAAGAATGAAGGAGGGAATGGGTGGCCTTTTATAGGAGGAGGGGGTGCCCCCTCTCTCTATGGCCGGCGCATGGGGGGGTGACCCCTCACCTCCCCCATTCATGTGGTGGTAACCCCTCCACATTAAAATGCCTCTTCACATTCCCTTTTAAAGTCTCCACTTTAAATGCATTAAATTTCTCCAAATTTAATGCTCTCTCTCGTTTAATAAAACTCTTTTTATTAAATTTATTCAGAATTTTGTTAATTACTTTAATTAACAAACATTCACATATAGCCCCTTGCAATATTTCAATATCACATGCAGAACCACCTTCTGCAATTTCACCCGAAACAATTTCCGGTTTCTATTGAAACAATTCTTGCGCTTTGCAATTCTTTCGTCTGAAACATATGTGCTCCAAAATGGTGTCCGGTAATTCTTAAGTGTGCCACCCTACGGTTCGCGAATAATGAAGACATGATCGAGACCCTTCTCTGATCAATAATCAGCAGCGGGACCTGGAGATCCATACTGACTCCTACACATTCAACGATGACTCCTGTGATCGTGAGAACCTTTAACGATTGTAACTAAATCCCTTTGTCTCTCGATATATTACATGTCCGAGATTCGATCATCGGTATCTCCATACCTAGTTTGATCTCGTTACCGACATGCACTCTTTTCTTGTTCCCGTGATATAACATTCTAGTGATCACATCACTTGCTTGCAAGCTATCCTAATGTGATATCACCGAGAGGGCCCAGAGTATATCTATCCGTCATCTGGATTGACAAATTCCACTCTTGAGCCATGAGCCTCAACATAACACCTTTGTAGTACTGAACCCATCTTTATAGTCACCCTGTTACGGTGTGACGTTTGATGTTATCAAGATACTCTTCCGGTGTTAGCAATTAACATGATCTCATGGTCTAAGGATAAAGATTACTTCGTATGATGTTATAGCAATATAAACATAATGACTTGATCGTAATGCTATACTTCAGATGAATGTTCATCACATCATTCCACCAATGGTGTGACCTTGTTATTAACAACATCCAATGTCCATGATCAGGAAACCTTGATCATCCTGTTAATCAACAAGCTAGTCTATAAGAGAGGCATGACTAGGAACCCTTTTTGTTTATTAAACACACATGTATTGATGTTTCCGAATCAATACATTTCTAGCATGTAAAATAAACATCTATCATGTATAAGGAATATATAATAACAACTTTATTATTGCCTCTCAGGGCATATTTCCTTCAGTCTCCCACTTGCACTAGAGACAATAATCTAGTTCACATAGTGATAAATCTAACACCCATGGATTTCTGGTGTTGATCATGTTTTGCCCTAGGGAGAAATTTAGTCAACGGATCTACTACATTCAGGTCCGTGTGTACTTTACAAATCTTTATATCTCCATCCTTGACATGCTCGCGGATGGAGTGAAACCGGCGCTTAATATGTTTGGAATTCTTGTGAGACCTTGGTTCCTTTGTGTTGGCTATGGCTCCATTGTTGTCACAATAGATCACCATCGGGTCCAACGCACTGGGAACCACACCCAGTTCCGTAATGAACTCTTTCATCCAAACTGCCTCCTGCGCCGCTTCTGAAGCAGCAACATATTCCGCCTCCGTTGTTGATCCAGCCACCACAGGTTGTTTGGAACTCCTCCAACTAACTACTGCTCCATTCAAGAGAAATACGTATCCGGATTGAGACTTAGAGTCATCCGGATCGGTGTCAAAGCTAGCATCGACATAACACTTAGCGACTAGCTCTTCTTCACCTCCGTATATGAGAAACATATCCTTAGTTCTTCTCAAGTACTTGAGGATGTTCTTTACCGCTATCCAGTGTTCCGAACCTGGATCAGATTGGTACCTAGTAGTCAAACTAATAGCATGTGCCACATCCGGTCTTGTACATAGCATGACATACATAATAGAGCCTATGGCCGATGCATAGGGGATCTTATCCATCATCTCTCTTTCTTCCGCCATAGCCGGACTTTGAGTCTTACTCAATGTCTTGCCTTGCAACATAGGTAAGAACCCCTTCTTACTTGCGTCCATATTAAACTTCTTTAATATCTTATCAAGTTATGTACTCTGTGATAGCCCAATTAGGCGCCTTGATCTATCTCTATAGATTTTAATGCCTAATATATATGACGCTTCACCAAGGTCTTTCATCGAAAATTTGCTGTTTAGATAAATTTTAACACTGTTTAAAAGATCTATATCATTTCCAATCAATAATATGTCATCCACATATAATATCATAAATACAAGCCTCTCCATAAGTTTGGACAAATCCAAACTCTTTGATCACCTCATCAAAGCGGAGATTCTAACTTCATGATGCTTGCTTCAGTCCATAGATGGATCGCTGAAGTTTGCACACCTTATTAGCATCCTTAGGATCGACAAAACCCTTAGGTTGTATCATATACAACTCTTCTTCAATCTTACCATTGAGGAATGCAGTTTTGACATCCATCTGCCATATTTCATAATCGAAATATGCAGCAATTGCTAACATAATCCTAACCGATTTAAGCATCGCTACGGGAGAGAATGTCTCATCGTAGTCAACTCCTTGAATTTGACGAAACCCCTTTGCAACAAGTCGAGCCTTATAGATGGTCATGTTACCATCAGCATCAGTTTTTCATTTGAAAATCCATTTATTCTCAACGGCCTTTCGGTCGTGAGGTAAGTCCACCAAGTTCCAAACTTGGTTCTCGTACATGGATTCCATCTCGGATTTCATGGCTTCTAGCCATTTGTTGGAATCTGAGCTCATCATCGCTTCTTCATACGTCGTAGGGTCATCCATTTCATCAACCATGAAATTCACAACAGGATTGCCGTACAGTTCAGGAGCTGCACGTGTCCTGCTTGACCTGCGAGGTTTGATAGTGTCCTCTTTCGGAGTTTCATGATCATTATCATTAGCTCTCTCTTCATCAGGTGAAGTCAACTCCGAAACAACTTCTGGTGCTGCGCCACTCGCCATTCCATGAAGAGAAGTTTCAATAACCTCTTCGAGTTCTACCTTCCGACTACTCACACCTTTCGTGAGAAACTCCTTCTCAAGAAAGGATCCATTCTTGGCAACAAAAACCTTGCCCTCGGATCTATGATGGAAGGTATACCCAATTGTTTCCTTAGGGTATCCTATGAAGATGCATTTTTCCGCTTTAGGTTCGAGTTTATCCGGTTGAAGTTTCTTCATATAAACATCGCATCCCCAAACCTTAAGAAATGACAGCTTAGGTTTGTTTCCAAACCATAATTCATATGGTATCGTTTCAATGGATTTAGATGGTGCCTGATTTAAAGTGAATGCAGCTGTTTCCAGTGCATAACCCCAAAATGACAGAGGTAAGTCAGTTAGAGACATCATAGATCGAACCATATCCAATAAGGTACGATTACGACGTTCCGACACACCATTACGTTGTGGTGTTCCGGCAGGCGTGAGTTGTGAAACTATTCCACACTTTTTCATGTGTGTGCTAAACTCGTAACTTAGATACTCTCCTCCACGGTTAGACCGTAGAAACTTGATCTTTCTATTACGATGATTTTCCACTTCATTCTAAAATTCCTTGAACTTTTCAAAAGTTTCAGACTTGTGTTTGATCAAATAGATATACCCATATCTACTCAAATCATCCTTGAAAGTAACAAAATAACGATATCCACCTCGCGCCGACACACTCATTGGTCCACACACATTAGTATGTATGATTTCCAATAGATCTGTCGCCTGTTCCATTGAACCAGAAAATGGCGTTCTAGTCATCTTGCCCATAAGGCATGGCTCACATGTATCAAATGATTCAAAATCAAGTGATTCCAAAAGTCCATCAGAATGGAGTTTCTTCATGCGTTTAACGCCAATATGACCTAGACGCAGTGCCACATATATGTAGACATATCGTCATCAAGTTTAATCTTTTTAGCATTAACATTATGAATGTGCGTAATATTACTATCGAGATCCAATAGAAATAAACCATCCAACATAGGTGCATGACCATAAAAGATATCATTCTTATAAATCGAACAACCATTGTTCTCAGATTTAAAGGAATGACCACTTTGCATCAAACACGATCCAGATACAATGTTCATGCTCGGTCGAGCACCAAATAACAATTATTTAGGTTTATAACTAATCCCGATGGCAAATGGAGAGGTAGCGTCCCTACGGCGATCACATCAACTCTTGATCCATTGCCGACCCACATCCTGACCTCGTCCCTTGCTAGTTGTCACTTGTTCCGTAGCCCCTGAACCGAGTTACATATATTAGCAACCGATCCGGTATCAAATACCGGTGCTCTGCGGTACTAGTCAAGTACACATCAATAACATGTATATCGGATATACCTTTGTTTGCCTTTGCTGAACTTCTTGTCCGCCAAATACTTGGGGCTTCGCTTCAATGGCGATCCCTTGCAATAGTAGCACTCGGTGTCGACTTAGGGCCAGCCGGGGTTTCTTTTCAGCGTGGCAATGACTTGCCACCCTTCTTTCCCTTGTGCTTGCCTTTTTGTCCTTCTTGAAACCGGTGGTCCTATTGATCATCAACACTTGATGTTCTTTCCTAATCTCCACTTCTGCAGTCTTAAGCATTGTGAAGCTCGAAGAGACTTCTTCATGCCCTGCATATTATAGTTCATCACGAAGCTCTTGTAGCTAGGTGGCAGAGATTGGAGAACATGATGTATGCCTAAGTCAATGGGAATCGTTATTCCAAAGGACACAAGCTTATCGGCGTACCCAGACATTTTGAGCACGTGCTCACTAACGGAGCTGTTTTCCTCCATCATGCAGCTAAAGAACTTTTCTGTAGCATTATAACTCTCTACGGCAGCATGGGTATCGAAAATCATTTTCAATTCTCCCATGGTATCAAAGGCATTGCCATTTTTGAAACGCTTTCGAAGTTCTGGCTCTATCCCATACAGTATGCTGCAATGAACTAAGTTGTGGTCCTCCTGACGAGTCACATAGACATTCTTTTCCTCGTCAGGGGCATCAGGAGCTGGTGGGGGGCCTAGAGGCGCATCTAGCACATATTGCTTTTGTGCGGCAGTGAGGAGAATCCTCAAATTCATAGCCCAGTTGGTGAAGTTGCTACCATTCGCAGCAAGTTTCTCTTTCTCCATGAACACATTAACAGGTGGTGCCATCTACAACAGAATTTGTAAAGTTTATTTAGACTAAGTTTATGATAGATTGAGTTCAACTAATCCAAATTACTAATGAACTCCCACTCAAAAACGACATCCCTCGTGTCCTTTTGGTGATTAGATGAACCAAATCCACTATACCAAGTCCGATCATCACGTGAGTTGATATAGCTTCAAAGGCGAGCATCTATATGGGCATCATATCAACCATATGACTCATGCTTAACCTTTCGGTCCGTGTTCCGAGGACATGTCTGTACATGCTAGGCTGCAAGTAAGAACCTTAGTATTCGGCGTGTAAAACTGTCTTACACCGTTCCTATGAAAGCGTGATTCGAGTACACCCGATCATCACGTGATGTCTCAAACACGATCCATAGAACGGTGCATATAAGGAAGAACAGATTTTATCTTGATATCTAAAGAGGATCATCTTATAATGCTATCAAACGCGCCAAACTAGCAGTATAAGATGCTAACATCTAATGTGTAAAGTGAGATGATATGGTCCATGCATTTGATCTCTATCACTTGCATCATGGTATGATCTCTATCATTCCTTTGTGTGTAAGGCCAAGTTCTATGGAACTTACACGTTGAGTGTGTTGTAAGAGTATCCACCATACATCTACTTACAACAATACCATATCAACACACTAGCCCAGCAACGATCTAAACTAGACGCCTCTAATTTATCAACTGCAAGTTTTACGTGGCTTAGGGCTTTCGGAGATAGAACCGTTCTTACCTATGAACATGAACCACAACGAGGATAACTGAGTTATTAGCAACTTGTTGTAAATCAGATATTGACTATAGTAGGAGAGACAGACACCCTCCAGCCACTTATGCAAAACAAGTTGCATGTCAGTCGTGGAACCGGTCTCATGTATGATGACATGTAAGGTTGGTCTGGGCCGCTTCATCCCACTATGCCACCAATATCCAAAATACATAGAAGATGCAATAACATGATCATCATCGCCCACATATCAACCATATGTGTACTACCCGCTAAGCACCTACGCATAGATCGTGCTCGATACCACTGTTGGGTCCGCAGCATAGAAAACAAAAAAATTCCTACGGTGTGAACTACACGCCAAGATCTATCTACTAGGTACAAAGCAACGGGTGGACATACATCCAACGAGAACTTACCCTCGTAGACAACGAGCTTTGTTAACGAGTAGGAACTCGTGGTTGATGTAGTCGTACACTTGCCGATCTCAAGATCGTGAGGAAGTCCGAGTGCCGCAACTCAGCATCGCATCCGCACTCGCACACACGTTCAAGCCACCAGACAACCTCCACCTCCTCGCTCCAGCGATCCAAGCGGAAGCAGCAACTCCTTCCAGACGAAATGCCACCGGGAACATGTATCTCGCTAATCCGAGACCATGGGGAAATAATTCTAGAGGGGGAGAGAGATCCTTCACAAGGAGGTGTAAGAATGAAGAAGGGAATGGGTGGCCTTTTATAGGAGGAGGGGGGGTGCCCCCTCTCTCCACGGACGGCGCATGGGGGGGTGACCCCTCACCTCCCCCATTCATGTGGTGGTAACCCCTCCACATTAAAATGCCTCTTCACATTCCCTTTTAAAGTCTCCACTTTAAATGCATTAAATTTCTCCAAATTTAATGCTCTCTCTCATTTAATAAAACTCTTTTTATTAAATTTATTCAGAATTTTGTTAATTACTTTAATTAACAAACATTCACATATATCCCCTTGCAATATTTCAATATCACATGTAGAACCACCTTCTGCAATTTCACCCGAAACAATTTCCGATTTCTATTGAAACAATTCTTGCGCTTTGCAATTCTTTCGTCTGAAACATATGTGCTCCAAAATGGTGTCCGGTAACTCTTAAGTGTGCCACCCTACAGTTCGCGAATAATGCAGACATGATCGAGACCCTTCTCCGATCAATAATCGACAGCGGGACCTGGAGATCCGTACTGACTCCTACACATTCAACGATGACTCTTGTGATCGTGAGAACCTTTAACGCTTGTAACTAAATCCCTTTGTCTCTCGATATATTACATGTCCGAGATTCGATCATCGGTATCTCCATACCTATTTTGATCTCGTTACCGACATGCACTCTTTTCTCGTTCCCATGATATAACATTCTAGTGATCACATCACTTGCTTGCAAGCTATCCTAATGTGATATCACCGAGAGGGCCCAGAGTATATCTATCCGTCATCTGGATTGACAAATTCCACTCTTGAGCCATGAGCCTCAACATAACACCTTCGTAGTACCGAACCCATCTTTATAGTCACCCTGTTACGGTGTGACGTTTGATGTTATCAAGATACTCTTCCGGTGTTAGCAATTAACATGATCTCATGGTCTAAGGATAAAGATTACTTCGTATGATGTTATAGAAATATAAACATAATGACTTGATCGTAATGCTATACTTCGGATGAATGTTCATCACATCATTCCACCAATGGTGTGACCTTGTTATTAACAACATCCAATGTCCATGATCAGGAAACCTTGATCATCCTCTTAATTAACAAGCTAGTCTATAAGAGAGGCATGACTAGGAACCCTTTTTATTTATTAAACACACATGTATTGATGTTTCCAAATCAATACATTTCTAGCATGTAAAATAAACATCTATCATGTATAAGGAATATATAATAACAACTTTATCATTGCCTCTCAGGGCATATTTCCTTCAATACCCATGTCAGCAGTCATTTGGGAAAATTCAAGCAACTCCTTTTACTTGTAAGATTTAGCAACGAATTGCTTTCTAATCTCAAGTGAATTTTACTATTAGGATTTCTCATAATTTTAGTTTACCATTATTTCCTTAATAGTTCGTAGGTATGTCACATTCCAAGAATCATGACAATTGATTCACAAATGTCTCCATACTAGATATGGATTTACATTTTGAATCCTACTTTATGTAGTGAAAACACTAGTGGAGAAAACACAATGATCAATATCATTGATTCTTTCCTTCTGTGAAGAGAATCGTTCAGGAACGTTGTCCGTTGCACTTCTCAACACTCTGATGCAGGGTTTTGAATCCTCATCATGTTTTTCACTATCTTCTATTTGCTCCATAATCGAGAAACATCACTAAAAAGTGAGCTTTCTCAAAAATGTACCAAAATCCAAGCAATACGAATCTTGCTTTCCTTTTGGTTTCAGCTATGGGTTTTGTATTCAAAGTTTCCAATGAATACGCTACAAGGACGTATTCGCTATTGTTTTGGTTGTATCGAATAACCCCAAAACTTTCACGAATTCAAATGGTTCACTGCCTTCTAATTGAGTGCTAATTATTTCTAAGCTAATGGTCTCTACATCTATACTACAACAATTTATTTGGTGCCTTCTATTCAACCCACTTTGATATCTAATATCACATTGTGATGCTTTGCATTTTGACGTTTCAAAATGCTTTGCATCCCACAATTTCTTTTATGCCATTCTTATAAATTCGAATTTCATTACTATTGATCAAATCATAGTAATTAGATTCTATTTTATCTTCATACCCATTGTTGATGAAACATTTTGATCAAATCAAATAGTTTCATACTCATGTTTCCTTTGGTAAACTACTTTACACATTTAAACAATCATATAATGATAATCACCATTTTCGTTAAAACCCAATACATCGAATATGTATTAACTTTAGCAATTCATTTAAACACTTTGTATTCAAGTAATACATGGTGTTCAAGTTAATTTGCCGAACTTAGGCATGATTTATATGTGATAAGAAATCAAATGACTTTCACATATTATCACATAACTTTGAAAGTAAACAATGGTTTTTCATTCATTAATGAACATATCATTAAGTTAGGTATTTTAAACAAGGCATTTTAATGTTTTATAAATGTTCATGCATTATCAATTAGTTTCAAACAACAAGGATAATTCACACATAATCAAACAAGATATGAACATGAATAGAAATCATCCATAAAAGTGGAACAACTGTTTGTTACAAACTCATATGAATAATCGTCTCACGAAGTGTGAGACACACTAGAGAAATTCATAATCTCTTGATTACAATAATCATCCTAAAACATAAACTAAATGATAAATGTCGAGGGAGAGTGTCGTCGGCCATCATCATCATGCTCGCCATCAACACGCAACATCACCTCCTCTCCAGCAAGCACCTCTCATGAAGAAGGACCTGTTTTTAGCAAAACAGAAACAAGTATCAGATATACTTAACACTGCAAATGTGTTTGCAAGATTATAACATTTATAAAACTGTATATCAAATATATACCTTTGTCATCGATGACCTCTCCGGTGATTGGTTCAACCTTTACGTTCCTGAAACGTAATATGAACTCATGGAAATCCAATGCTTCCGTATCACCACTCATGATGCTACTCCGGACATGTCCTTCATAGCTGGGAGGCAATGACCGAAGCAGTACGTCTATCGCAAATGGATCAGCCATCCAGTAATCCACGAAGTGAACTAGTCTTGTGTGTGCATCAAGCATGCGCTCCAAGTGACCCATCAGACATGTATGCTCCTCCATCTGTATGGAAAGGAACTCTCTAAGAAAGCTCGTGCTTCCATATGCGCACATGGCCTATGAACTCTACTCTCAGCTGATCCACCATCGAATATGGATCAAGATCACCCATGAGTGGATGTAGTTCATCCACCATCCTGTAACGCATTATTATCTGAATGTAGGTGGACATCTCTTGACGATAGTAGCGGTCTGCCAGGTCTTGTGGGGTATCATAGTAGTCTGGCTCAGTCAAATCCATCGTGCGGCGTATGTAGTCTACCACATGATTCCTACTAAGGAGATCATTCAGGCGCACAAGCCAACTAGGGAAGTTGGATCCATCGAGTCTAAGTTTCTCACCCTTTACCCAATCCTCAATGACAAAGTAAGCTTCATGGTGAGCCATCTACATTTATAATTGCAAAAGGAATTTAGACTAGGTTTATAATTAAATGAGTTAATTATAACTCCACTCAGAAACACCTATCCCCAAAAGGGTTCCTAGTGATAACACGACCCCTATCAGCCACATCTCCCCCGATCGTCACGGCCATCAATGTGGGTTCAAGGGTGGACGCTAAAACGTCGGTCACATCATTCATGCGACTCGTGCTCGATCTTTCGACCATCCGCGTTCCGAGGCCATGTCTGTACATGCTAGGCTCGCCAACTCAACCTTAGTGTATTCACTGTGCAACATGGCTTACACCCACTATATGTGAACGTAGATATGTCTGACACCCAGGCCTGTAACCCTGGATTGCCTCATACCGAAGAACTTTCTTGGTGGTGCACACTAAGGGGGAACACAATCATTGGTAATTTTAACAGGGATCATCTTATTAGGCTACCATCGAGTATCTAATACTAGCACACAATAAGACATACAAACAATAACATTGAATGTAAATGCTATGTGATATGGTCCTTCACGTCGTGATCTCCATCCGCCGTCATGTTCGGTTGGTTCCGAGGTGGCCGTAGACACCGTGGGTGTCTTTCCGGCGTGGTAGTTCGTCACCTCCGTTACTATCTACTACTATGTAACAAAAGGTAATCACTTTACCTTTGCCACAACCATATCACAAAGCAACGCCCCCCTGCAAAACAAAGTTAGACGCCTCTACTTTATCTTTGCATGTTTTACGTGGCTGAATGGGCTTTCGCACAAGAACCGTTCTTACCTGCGAACTTTCAGCACAACATTGATCAATTAGTTCTCTCTACTACACCCCTTTCGGGGCCCTCCGTTGCAAATGGCATACCAACTAATGCGAGAGAGACAGACACCCCCTAAGCCACTTTATATGGTACAAGCCGTATGTCAAGCGTGGACCAGTCTCGTGAATGAACGCGTAAAGTCGGTTGGGGCTGCTTCATCAAGCATTACTGCGGTATACAAAAGTACACATGGTAGGGTAACAACTAAAAGATCAACGCCCACACGCTACATCTCGTGTGTTCTACCCGTACTAGCATTACTATGCATAGATCTAGCTCTGATACCACTGTAGGGGTTCCGCGTATGAAAACAATAAATTTTACTCTATGCCCCTGAACCCCTGAAGCTGCCAGGACCTATCTATTAATGTCTGAACGGGAGGGCTTTTCAAACTTACCCTTGAAGACCGAAAAGCGTTGTCAACGCTCAGGAGAGCGTGGTTGATGTAGACGAGCCGAAGCCGACCTCAAGGTCGTGATGAAGTCCTTGCGCTCCTTCTGGCTCCAACTACTTGAGTGCCGCAAGTGTGACACCTCGCGGGGAGTTACACACGTCCGGTGCCTGACGATGACTCCCGCTTCCCCGATCCAAAGGCAGCCATAAGTAGAGCTCCGATCCGAATCCCACAGCTGACGGCGCTCCACGGTGAAGATGTCTCGTCATGTAGTCTGCACTTGGGACCACGGTCACGAGAGAGAGAGGGGAAGAGAGAAAATATCAATTGGAGGTCCTCCCAAAAGTGGGGAGACCTTTATTGATTATTGGTGTATTTAAATTGGCCAAATACCCCCACTATATATAGGGGGAGGGGAGGTACTACCTCCCGCAAAGTCCTGGGGTGGGACTAAAGGAGAGGAGGGGGAGGGGGTGGCTGCCGGCCACCTAGTGGGCCCCGCACGGGGGGCTAGGCCCAGCCTGCTAGCCCCCTTGCCCCTTCTCCCTCTCTCCTTTCCCCTAATGGGCCCTCTCCCTCCGGAATTGGCCCATTAAGCCTTTGACGATTAAAATTGATTTTCTCTTTATTAAATAATTATGAATAAATGATTAAATCAATATATAACATTCATTCACATATTATTCAACCTCCGTGGCTATGGAACACCTTCCACCTCCACTCCCGACATCCTACGGACTTACCGAAACCCTTCCGGTTTTTTCCCTACTCTTCTTCGGTGATTCCACCGATCCTATAAACACTCTCTAAGCATCATCAAGCCCTTAAGCGTGACACCCCACGGTTTGGGAACACTCCAGACATGGTCGGGACACTCCCGCACCAATAATCGACAGAAGGACCTGGATGGCCATGTGACCCCTGTGCATTCCACGAAGATCTTTCGTCGTTTGAACCGGGACAGTTGTGTCTTATTCCCTTTGTCACTTGATACTTGCATTGCCCGAGATCTGATCAATGACATCACCATGTCGTGTTCAATCTCGTTACTGAACAATGCTACTTGACTCATTCCGACAAGTGATATCCCCGTGATCAAATCACACGCTGCGCATCTATTGGATATAACTTCTCCGAGTGGGCCATTGAGTATCTTCCCATCACATGGACGGACAAATCCCGCTCTTGACATATATTGCCTCTACGGTTTCCTCCGAATACCTGAACACACCTTTATAACCACCGTATTACCAGATGGCGTTTGATGCGATCTAAGCATTCTCGGGAGACAGTGATTAATATAGCCTCACTGCCTAAGGAATAGTCTACGAGGATCCTTTTCTAATCATCATAACTTGAACTTCGTGACATGATCGGGTCATGATTTTTAGGTTGGGTATTGGTTCATCATCTCATTCTCATAATGAGATGACCTTATTTCCAACTAGCATAAATGCCACATGATCAGGAAACATGATCACTCGTTGAGCAACGAATCAGTGACTAGAGTTTCACTAGGAACCCCTGGTTGTTTGTATATCACACGTGTATTGATGTTTCCACTCAATACAGTTATAGCATGATATAAAACTTAATCATAAACTATATAAAATATGATAATAGTCCTTACTACTATTTGTCTCTAGGGCATATTTCCAACAATAATATCAAAATATTAGACTTTTAGAATTAGCATTAGTGGTGTGAAAGATCCTATAATCATCATAAAATACACATTCATTAAAACATATCCGAATTCATACATCAATTTAAATAACCACAAACTAAAAAGTTTATCTATAATAAAGGTTGGAAGTCAAAATAATATAATGCATTCCCTAATCATGGAGAGCTAAAGTTGTAAATTCTTATGCAAAAACTTTAAGATAAAACTAACATGATTGCGATAAAAATAAACATGCTAAAACTATAAAATTACAAGGTGTTAAAGATGTTCCCAATCTTGAAATCAATCTAGGCGAGATGAAACAATCCCTCGTGATTATTTGATAACGTGAGAAAATCACTTCTCACCCGGAGGAGAAGCGATCCCCTAATGGACGGCAAATCAGCAGCGTGGGTAGTTGGCACCGCACGGGGGCTTCCACCTGTGGGTCAGCCCATTTTGCTTCGGTTCTTCTTTC
Source organism: Avena insularis (assembly GCA_023614405.1). Taxonomy (NCBI): domain Eukaryota; kingdom Viridiplantae; phylum Streptophyta; class Magnoliopsida; order Poales; family Poaceae; genus Avena; species Avena insularis. Next base: position 477,256,943 of record CM042686.1, on the reverse strand, counting down.
TTTTATATTTCTGCCTACTTTTCTTTTTTATTTTCCTTTTTCCTTTTAAAGGTTTTGATTTTTATAATTTGTTTATGATTTTTCAAAAACTATTCATGATTTCGAAAAATCATGTTTTTTTAATTCATGATTTTATAAAATTTGTTCAAGATTTTTGAAAAAATACTCATGATTTTAAAATTTTGTTCATGCTTATGAAAATTTGTTCATGAAATTTGAAAAATTATTCATAAATTTAAAATTTATTTCAATGTTTTAAATTTTTGGTTCATGACATTTTAAAAATGTTCATGTTTTTTTAAAAAAGTTTTGAATTTTTAATTTGATGATTTAATTCAGCTTTGTAAAATTTAAAATTTAAAAGAAAACAAAAAGGAAAAAACAACAAAAAAAGAAATTGAAAAACAAATGACGAAAGAAAAGAGATAGTGCCTTAATGGACCTAGGTCTAACTCGGGACCGCTAGAAGAAGGGGTGAGCGATGCTCCCCCACAGGCGAGTGTTTCCTATTTATTGCAAGATACGCACGATAATAGAGTCCACTCACGCGGACGCTGCTGGGCCGACCCATTAGGCATGGTTGTTGCCATTAGCTTTTTATCTTTTTCGGTTTTTCATTTTCATTTTATTTTTCTTTCTTTTTTGTTTCTTTTGTTTTTTCTCTTTCCCTGTTTCTTTTTATTTTTGGATTCAAAACATGTAGCTTTTAAAAATCATTTAAATTTGAAAATGTTTTGGAATTAAATAAAAATGTTCAGATTTTTTAAAAAAAATCAGAATTTTGTTTTTTTGGATTTAAAAAAATATTCAAATCCAAAAAATGTTTAGATTTGAAAAATATTCAGATTTTTTGAAAACATTCAGATAACAATAAATGTCAATATTATAAAAATATTTAAATAAGATATATGTTCTTATTAAATAAGCGTTCACATAAACATAAATGTTCATATTCCAAAAACAGAAAAGGAAAGATAAACTAAAAACATAAAAGTAAAATTGTACGTGTTATTAGGCCACATCGAGAGAGGCCCATGAATGGAAGCGTGCAAGCGTGTACTAATATTGCCCGGATCAGGCGATAAATAGGAGGTTTCGCACTGGCACCATAAAGAGCGGCACATAGCACCTCCTCGATGGACGCATTGAGCTGCAAATAGGACTTTTCCTGCAACTGGGCTTTCTGTGCTGTGGTGAGGACTTGCCACTGGGCCTCTCTGGTGTTTGATTTTGCTTAAATTAAACAATTGTGGTCTTTGAACAAGCCTTGCCGCTATGTTATGAACCTGAAGGAGATAGAGTTCAGAAGGTCTTTTAATGTAGCCCCCTTTTTTTTTACATAAATCTAGGGAGTCTAATTAATGGGGATGCCCATTTGCTTGTGAAAGCAGTAATTTGTTTGTCAGCTGGTAGACATGTCTGGTTTTAGATACGCCTGATATCACTTGTATCCCCATCAACTTGTTAGATACCCTAAAAAATCATCTAAACCAAGGCGGCAAGGCGTGGTTCATTTTTCTGCTTCTGCGAGGCATTAGTTTAGACTTTGTATGGTTTGGAGATTTTTACTTCTCGTGGAAAAATGAAAGTTGTTTTTTCCTGAGAAGATATCAGTACTTCACAGAAAAACAAAGAGAAGATAGCCAGTTGCACTCTAACCAGTATTGCCCTGTCACTGTCTTTTTTTTTGGTAATCATCTTCTTTCTTGATCAATGATGTTATAATATTAGTAGTACTCAACACCATGTTGGTCATCACAAGGTTGCCAGAGGCTTTAACAAATACTAGAATAAGCAATTAAGAAGCATGATGGGAAGTACTATATATGTGACAATCGGCCTTGGCTTGTCTGAAACTCTGAATGTATCTCTTGTAAAGTATCTTCCACTTGTACACTTGCTACAGATACTATACAATTTTCATAGAGATGATATCTCCAGAATGAATCGGAAGAGGAATCCTATAAAATCAATGTCGTATGTACAAATATAGGCCTATCATGTACAAGCAGTTAGTTCTACTTCATCGTCGGTATGGAGTTAAGTTCACAGAGTGATTGCCACTGCTAATTGTGTGTCTCTGATGGTCACAAGCAACCTGGAGAAACATACCACATTGGTTAGATTTCTTTCAGCAAAACAGAATCTTGATTATGAACTGTGGTAGATGAATATTTGCAATCGGCATTGGAGGTTCTCCATGAGGCATCCCCCGCCAAGCGATTTTCAGAAGCAGGTTTCAGTCAGTTTTCATACCTTCTTATCTGCGTGTGTAATCCCTAGCGGCAGGAGATGCTCAGGGCCAACATCTTACATCTTCCTCCGCTTTACCTACTGCGCGCAGTGGTAATAGTATATACTATCAGGATAACACGAGAGCGATAGATGCCATGGCGATTAGGGCAAACAGATGAACCACCTGCAAAAGACGAAAATCATTTCCCTGTATGCCAGATTCAGGTATCGTACAAAGTAGAACTGTAAAATATGACAGCGTCGTCTCGTAAGGAATCAAGACTTTGCATATCATCGACATTCAGAGAGTTTGTAGTCCTAACAAATTCGCAGAATGTGACAACAGGAAGCCTGAATAAGAAAAGAGCCTGCTTACCGATCGCGTTCCGTCTGATTCATCCATGGGCGGCAGGTACCCGCGCAGCCCGACGTTGTAGACCGGCGTGCCGTCAGGGTAGAAGAGGCCGTAGTTCCGCTCGGAGGCCGGCCCCGGCTTCAGGTTCTCGTTGAAGAGCGCGAACACGTAGACATCTATCGGCACCGCCGGCCTGAGCGGCGTCCCCTGCTTCATCTGGATCCTCCGCAGCAGGTTCCCGATGTAGATCCCGGCGTACTGCGGCGTGGCGCCCGCCTCGTCGGGGTCTCCCCTGGACGGCCACCCGGTCTCGGAGATCTTCACGTCGACGTCGGTGTGGCCCAGCGCCTGGATCGCGGCGTACACGGAGTCCACCTGGGCGTACAGCATGTTGTCGTAGTTGAGCCCCGTGGTCGGGTCGGTCACCCCGGCGTTGGGCTGGAAGAGCACGTACTCCAGCGGCACGCCGCTGGGGTCGTCCTTGTAGGCGAAGTACGGGTAGCAGTTGATGAGGAACGGCGACCTCGCCGTGGAGAGGAAGTCGAGGAGCGGGGTGATGTACGGGGCCACGTCGGGCCGGAACGCGCCGGCGGAGGGAGGGTAGGAGCTGCCCATGATGTCCAGGGAGTGCGCCGTGGTGACGTTCACCTGCCCCTGCAGCCCCAGCGCGGCGAGGGCCCCGTACACGGACTTCATGGCCGGCAGGAGGTTGTCCTTGAGCGCGGTGTCGTTGCCCTTGAACACCTCGTTCCCGACGGTGATGCAGGTGATCCGCGTGCTGGGGAGGTAGGGGCGGACGTGGTGCTGGACCCACGCCTGCGCGGTCGCCGGGTCCACCATCGCCGACACGTTCTCGTTCCCGATGCCGATCACGAACTCCACGCCCGTGTTCAGGAACGCGCTCAGCACGTCCTGGTCCGCGTCGTACAGCTTCACCTTGCTCACCTGCATCGACCGGACCAGCCGAGACACCCGGGACGGGGAAGGGAGGTTGTCCGCGATCTGACCGTAGTTGATCCCGATCGACAGGCCCCCTCCTGCAGCTGCCGCCGCCTCGTCATCTGCACATGATTGTAACAGAGTCAGAAACCACGATCCGCATGCATGTACCAAAATCAAATTATCACAATACATTTTTGACGAGCAGGAAAGGGAAGTATGTCGGCAAGATCAAAATAAAACGGACAACTTGCTAAAATAAATGAACAGGCAACGTAAGCTGCACTATGCACCAGCTCTGCACGCAGTCTTAGATATCAAGCTCGGGTGGGTCCACATGCGAGCATGTGATAGGGGTATCCTACCAAGAATCAACCCAATAAAATACCACGTACGTTGTCAAACACCTTTTAGCTAGCCAACATGTTTCATTTTGTTTCTGTCCCAGTGGCCACAAGCCCTCAAGTGATCGAAAAGTACGCCAGTATTAGCTGGAAAATACGATTACCAACTGTAATAAGCAAGCCACTTGGCTGCCCTTTCAAACATACTTTAGGGGTAAAGTTATCACAGGTCAGTACCAGATCGGATCCACCTCAAAATTAATTAGGAAGTAAAGCAGAGGGAAAATGGCAGCAAATAGAATCAGCATATTTAGGTAAAATAACACGAGAATGGCTTTGATTTAGTGTTGGGATTGGCAGATGCTATGCTACGGTAGTGGGTGTGTCTTACGCCATGGAGCACCTCGAGGGACCATGTGAGCTCAGTGGATATTCGTTTAAAACGAAGATAATATAATCTCAGCAAGTACACCAAGGCACCACCATCGATTGTTAGATCGTCATGTCATACTGGTACTTGAGAAAATCAAAGGGAGTGCATCACACTCTGAGCGGTAGTTGTGCGTACGCACCGGATGCGAGTACGGACACTCGAACCAGGGCGGGTGGGCCACAAATATGAACAAATAGAAATTCAGCCACACTCCTTTGATCAAATTTGAAATTCAGCACAGAGTAAAACAGAAAATGAAGAAGGCACTGGTAGAGATGACAATGGAGTGACTAGTAGTGTAAAAGAAGCCACTTGTAGTCACTTCCCTCCGTGACGAATTGAGGATTGATGACGCGTGGTGTAAGTATGGCAATGGAGTGTAAGAATTGACAAGTAAAGATCACTTTGAGCTGTAGCTATTTCTAAAAAGTTCACTCTGAGCCTACATCAAATCCAGTTAGCGCTACCCGGTGTCAATCACATAGATATTGCGAGAGACCTGTTGGAGCTTGATGCGAAAGGATCGCGTACTTGGATCGGAGAGACCCTATGCACTCCCCGGCCGCAAAAACCTCCGTATTCGACGAACATGCATGCAAGGAGGTCTGCAGATTGCGCAGCGCTCACCTGTTGCTACGAGGAGGACCGTGAGGACGAGGAGGAAGCGGCGAGGAAGCAGCAGCGACGATCGATTCGACGGCTTCGCCACAGCCATGGCCGGGTTAATTACTCGACGGGCCACGCAGCTAGGTAGCTCCGAGCTCCGATTCCAGGCAGTAGGCCACTGGACGGGGAGTAAGCCAACCGATGGAGAGCAGGTAGCCGAGGCGTTGCGCTAATGCTTGTGTGGTCAGAGAGAGTGCTTCTGTCGCTCGCTGCGAGTTCTTGGGCTTCGGCAGCGCGCGGGTGTACTCGAGGATATTTAAGCAGCGGGAGAGGCAGACCCGCTGGCCCCTGGGCAGTTACAGCCGTTAGTCAGGCCGCGGTGCGGTGCATGTGCTTCTTCAGAGCGAGGGGATCCTGAAACGGAAACGCAGTGTCGATGTGTGCGTGGGTCGGTCCGACGGCCGTTACCAGTACACTTCTCGCTGCCACCTGCCAGTCGTCCTGTACATGTGCGCCCTCGACGCGTGTCGATCTCGATCGGATGCCGCCGCGCCGACCATTCCACGTTTGGGACGCATCCGACGTGTGCGTCGTCAGTTTGGTAGTACTACCTGAGTACCTGTATTCCCCCTTCGTGGTCTCTGCAGCTCTTCTCGGCAGAATCCTCCGTCGAGCCCGGCCGGCCGATGAGATCAGCGCTTGCTCGGTCAGGCGAAAATAGACGCCCGCGGCACGAACCATGCTGCACATTTGGGGGAACACGTACGGCATCGTTGGGCAACGACGGCAAGCAAGCTCAAGGCCACACGAGCGTATGCATTTTCTACTGGCCGACCTAGAGGTTCCCCAGATGGTTTACTCCCAAAAGGGAAGCAAGTTTACTAGTACTACTGCTACTCCGGAGTCCTGGAGCGGGACGGGCTGGACCACGGGAAGGGAGGCACGCAGGCTGGCTGGCGTCGGTGCGGGGTGATGGGGCGGTGGCGATCGACGCGGCTCTGCCCGGCTGGGTGACGCCGCTCCGACTCGGCGGCACGTCGACCGGGCCCGCACCGCAGGCCGTTGTGCGCGTCAGGCTCCCACTCCAGTCACGGACTCACGCGGGATCCGCACGGATCCTCTCCAGCTCCTGCTGCTACTGCCGCTTTTGTCCAGCCGTACCTGCGACATTGCCACATATGGGCCTACAGCCCTACACTTACAAGGTGCACACATTGAAGCCAGTAGTACTACTACGAAAGTTCCCCCCTGCATCATCGCACAGAATTCAGGTAGATTCAGATAAAAGGCTGCTGAATGCAATGACTTCTTGCCTCCTAGATCGGGTTGTTACTCCCTCCGAGTCCAGAATAAATGACTTGCATTTGTCTAGATTAGGATGTATCTATATACTAAAACGCGTCTAGATACGTTTGAATCTAGAGAAATCCACATCACTTATTTTGGGACGGAGGAAGTATTTTGTTTACTTGATTAGTAGCAGGAAACGCGGTACGGTGCCGCGTCCCTCGACCCGGGTTCATCGTCCCAGATTCGGAGTCAGGGTCGACGTACGGAACGGTACGAGTCGGCTGCCGGAACGCGACCCAGGTCACCAGGTTCGCCGGACCCGCCAAATGGTCGCTGCAGCCCAGCTTCTCAAGGCAAGCGACGGCCGCGCAGCAACAGGAGCTCGGAGGCGACGCGCCGAAGACTGCTGCAAGAGCGTGCGCACCTCCATAATATTGTCCGTTGCAGCCAACGAGCATCCCAACCCGGTGGCGCATCTGGTGAGACTCAACCAGGAAGCTGAGGCAGGGTCGTGTGAAAGGTTAGAAAATGGCGGCATGCGGCGACGGAATGAACTGCAGTTATTCGGCTAGGTCAGGGAAAGAGTCAGCGTACAGGTTAAGGGTTGGGTTGAGGCCGTTCGGCAGCGCAGGCCTAGGACTAAATGGGTCTCAATTGTTCTGGACTATGCCTAGATATATGGCCCATCTACTTCAACCAAGCGTCGTTCCGCCATCGTCCCGAAGTTGGCCGATTCGCGTTCCGCTGATCGATCGGGTCGATCGAGCGATGTATACCGTCGCCGATCCCAAGTTTTTCCACTGCGCGTTTCCCGTTCCTCGTTTCCGTCCCTAGACCCGATTGATCGGAAACATGGCTACTATGCTTGATTATCATCTAGGTTGGCTGAGTGTTTTTTAGATAATAGGCCATAAACCCGACTCTAACTTAATAAAGCCAACAACCATGCTGATAGTTCTACAACTGCCGAGGCATACAGCTTCGCCAAAAGTAGAGAGTTTAACAAGTGTTGGCATACAGCTTCGCCATAAACTATAGCAAATAAAGCCAGCCCAGGCTAAGGCGCCACGACAGGCAGAGCATCAGGCCGGGACGATCTTCTGGCCAACGTATTTCTTGCGTGCATACGTTTTAGCTCCTCAGGGCTTCTAGAGCGGCCTTGACTTTTGGCTTAGCCGAGATACTTCATTGCTGCATAGATATGAGAGATTTGTAAATAACATCCGCAGGGTGCTTGGGGAATTTATTCTCAACACTGAATTTGTCTCTAATGCGCAACAGTGCCCAACACTGTGCCACAACAAAAGCCAAGTAATCTTTTAGGTTATCCCACATAGCCCTCTAGAATAGAATAGTATTGTGCAAAATTTACCCGCGCCAAGGAGCATCCCAATATCTCGCCTAGGACACTCTAGGCAAATCTAGCAAGGGGACAACTGAAAAACATGTGAGCTGCATTTTCAGATGTGTCACACAGCTTGCATCTACCAGTAACATGCCCTAGCCATTTCGCAATTTGTTCACTGCTTGGTATCCTATCAAGCGCCAGCTGCCAAGAAATGATACGAACCTTTAGAGGTAATTTGGCCCTCCAAATATCTCTAAAATACGCCACCGCCGCTCCCTCCGACAGTTTGGCATACACTGCTCGCACTGAATAAATCCCGGAAGGTTCTAGCGCCCAGCTGATGCATGTAAAATGCATACATGAACTTTGTAGTTCTTTGTCATATATTTCAACATATTTGTATGTTGTAAGATGTTATATTCATGTCTTGCATTGATTTATGGGGATTTACTATTGATCCCCTTTCATTAGTATAAAACTCTGCAGAACAGGAAACCCCTGTTTTGTGTATTTTTAAGTTTTAGGGACCTTACGGAACCGAAAGGGAGCGAGGATTTTTCTGGAGCTAATATTTTCCCCGGAGACACAATATGTGAAGAACAAGTACTAGATGGGGCCCACGAGGCCCGAACGAGCACATGTGGCATGTGCCCTACCCTAGGCTGTGCCACCATGTCTCGTTCCCTCCTCGAGCATACGTAATTGTCCGTTTTAATCTCAAACCGGCGGGTTTGACCTAAAAACCACTATATATAGACCCCCCGAGGCGTTCTCGGGGGAGGCGCCGAAGGAACACGAAAACCATAAAACTGAACCTGAACCTGCAAAGATTGGAAGGGAAATGCTGTCGGAGCCATCCCCGGTTGCATCTCCACACTCTCCAACATCATCAACACCGCCACCATGATAAAGAGGGAGTAGTACACCTCTGGACTATGGGTTTGTGGAAGTAGCTTGATCTCTCTCTCGTGTGCTATGTTGTTTAGATGCCATATGAGCTGCTATCATGATTATGGCCATATTTATAATTTTTATGTGGTGGATCTTTTGTTCTACTAGATGATCTCTGAGATCCGAATCTTTATTGTGTTCTTGACGTATTAATAGATGCATATTATTACCACGTTCTTTATTACTTGTTTTGATCAAAATTATATGCAAGAGCATGTGTGGAAGGTGGTGTGTATTAGATGGAGTAACATGGTGGTAGTAATGAGTTGTGACAGCAAGCCTCATATCTACTATGGTCTTTACCAATTCTTTTGTTACCTCACTAGGGATAAAATGAATGCATGTGCTATATAATTCTTAGTGACAGCTAAGAAGTCTTGTTTAATCTATGGATCATATGCTTGATCTATTGTGATATGTTTAATTCAAGGTAGCATATTTGTTGTTCAAACACCATGTCAAAGTACCTAAATATATGCTCTGTTAATTCTTAAATCTAGATTACTCGCAGTGTATCCCTTTCTAGTGGAGTATAAGTAAAATGTGTAGTATCATCTTTATGTTAGGACGTAATGACCATATGAATGCTAATCAAGACACATAATAAAATCTCATCAATATTTAGTTATCTATCATGTTATTAATGCCACCACACCTTTATGAGAGAGTAGACAAGTGAACCGATGAACCTCGATCCACTTTTTATCATATAAGAAACAACTTTTACTTACCTTTACATTTTTAGCTTTAATTAATTTTCAAAGAATAAAAATATTTTACTTCTTTCAACTACAACCAAAAACCCAAAATCATATATATTTACTTGTTTTAGTTTACTTTCTAGTTTTAGTTTTCTTTCTAGTATTTTATTTATTGTTATTTTACTTTACTAATACCGAAGCCTTGTGCTTGACAACCACATGGTGGAGTTGGGGGCAGAAGACAAAGACTTTGCTTTGCAGGTTGCCAGGCGAGGTTGGAAGAAGCTTCACCTTTGTTCCCTGAGAGTTCGATATAAACCCCGAGTCAACCTTGTGGAGAAAATTTCTCATGTTGCATCACTCTGCACTTGGAGTCCCAACGAATTTACACACTTGTTGTAGTGCCATCACCAGCTGATCTTATCTAAACCAATCTCCAGCTACGGTTACCCAATCTTTGAACAGAGTTGATGCCACTAGGCCAGACCTGCCTGAGTTAGAACACGTTGGAAGAGAAGGAACCAAGCTTCTCCTTAGACCACTTAATCCACTCTGATCATAGGATCAACAACGATCGTAAATAGCTTCGGAAACATGTCTTTGAGCGGCCTACTACCTGACCAGCAATCAAATCAGAATAACGTCCTTCTGCGGTCAACTACCTCATGCTTGGAACCTAATTTGAAGTAGCATTCCATCTTGTTTAGGGTTTTCCAAAACGGGGAGCTTCCCTACCCTGAGCCCGCAAAGATATCGCTAGCGTTGTTATATTTTACATGGATAATTTTCTACCAAAGGGAATTACCACTCTAGAACAATTTCTAAACCCACTTTAGCATTAGCGCAATGTTCATGTGTTTGGTGTTGATCAGCCCTAGACCACCGCAATGGTCTACAAACCTCTAGCCAGTTAACCATATGAAATTTACTTTTAGGTCCCCATCCTTCCCAATAGAATCTAGACCTATGTGAGTCGAATTTGGCATCAATGTATTATTTTTATAGTTATTGACTGATGGCTACATGACTTTTGACTTGAGTCTCTGCTCGAGTCTACGACTCTACCATACACTCGGGGGCTACTCCCATAGGGACCGTTGTCATGCACCCTACAAAAACAATTGTCCATTTTATCGACTGCGTCCACAATGTTGACTGATAACTACGTGAATTATGACCGAGTCTCTGCTCGAGTCTATAACTCAACTAGACACTCGGGAGCTATTCCCATAGGCAGCACTGGTCGCACACCTTATAAAAACAAATGCATACATTTTGTCCATTGTGTCGATTGTGTCCACAATATTGACTCCATACTTTCATGCAATCAAAGTGTTTTGTGACTTCACACAGTACCTACCTTATAACAGACTCGATTATCTAACCCGGATCACATCCGCTGTAAAAACATATTCGGATGATGCGTCTACAATGCAAAGATAATACCTACAGATCTAATCTGCTCGCTTGGAAACTGCATCTGCTATGCTCTATCGGATAAATACCATGCCTACGACGTGAAGAAAATCCTGACTGACGCGTTGGTGAAAGAACATTTCATGATCTTTAGTATTTTGTGTGTTATATAACAATACCATAGATCATCTCATGTTTCCTAAGTGCTGCAGATGATTGTTCATATGAAAACCTGCCAAATCCATTGTTGGGGGACGGATTATCCGCCCCTTCCAAGGGCCGGATAATCTGGTCTTGCCTAATCAACAAACACAAGCAAGGCGCGTCATGCAGTATGGGGGCGGATTATGTTTCGGATTGTCCGGCCAGGGCTGGAGGTTTTTCCCTGGCCGAATAATCCCCCCGAGAAGTTTTGCAAAGGTTGGCCAGGCGCGTCATGCAGTAAGGGGGCAGAATATATCTCGGATTGTCCGGCCAGAGCTGAAAGTTTTGCTCGGGCCGGATAATCCGCCCCTAGGAAAGTTTGCAATGGGAGCCAAGGCGCGTCGTGCGGTATAGGGGGCGGATTTCCCCCCAAAAAATACAATTCTAGGGCAGAGGATTGCCCCAGCCGGACAATCCGGCCCCCACTTGGGACAGATAATCCGGCCCCCAACTTCTTCAACGGCCATGTTTGGACAGGGGGTATAAAAGCCCCAATCACTCCTCCTGTCAGATCTCTTGATTCATTTGAAAAAGTGCTGGCCAGTTCTTCAAGCTCCTAATCGAGATATCTCACTTCAACCACCCGAAGGCTCCAACCTTTGGGGAATCGAAGGAGAAGACTTCAATCATCGACATCACGAATCAAGCGCATCACTTCCCCTCCATTTACTTGGAGGATTCTTGATCTAGTATTACTTGCTAATATCTAGATCTTGTGTTTCGGTTTTGATAATATTTGTTCTTGTGGCAGCTTGTTATCAATATGGGAGCCTCTAATTCGGTTGTGGATGTGTGTCCCGCTAGTTGTGTAAAGGCACCGGTTCCCGCCTCGAAGGGTACCAATAGTGGAAAGGTGGATCAGTCCTTTGGTGGCTAGATCCATCAGAGAACAGGGTGAGGCCTATTGTGGCGTGGTGGTCTTAGTACCGCCCACCCCTCCAACGCAGACGTACTTCCCTTAACAAGGAAGGAACTGCAGTAAAATAAATCCCGTGTCTCCGCGTGCTCTACTACGGTTTCCTCACTCCTCACTCTCTCTTTCCTTTACTCGCTTAGTAGTTAGGTTTACATATAGGGAAATTCTCCGTATTTGCATATCTAGAGAATTTACTTTTGTGTCAAGCCTAAAATTGAAGAAGTATTAAAATTTGAAGTAGCACCTATTCACCCCCCTCTAGGTGCCCATACGACCCATTTTAATTGGTATCAGAGCCTCGACTCTTTATTCGGGCTTAACAACCTAAGAGAAGTATGGGTACTAAGGGAGATGGGAGTGAGGCTATGGACAAGGTCACAATGGATGACCTCAAGATGTTGGAAACAACCTTGTTGAAATCCTTTGAGACCAAAATGGAAGAGATGCAGCAAATGGTTGCTCATCTGACTTCATCTATAGCCCCACCTCCATCTACCTCTGAGGCCTCCACTCCGCTATCTAAGGATAAAGCTAATGCTAACTCCAAGGAAGACGAGTTGGGTGGTAAGAAACATAATGGCTCGTCCTCCAAGAAGGGAAATGGAAAGGAGGACTATAGTGAGGTATCTCACCTATATTCTCTCGACCCACCAATCCCTCACCCTCATATAAATAATAGGGGTGATCCACCCAAGCTTACTGCATCCTTGTTTAATCAATGGCAATTCTTAATGAAATCTCATGTGTGCAGTTCGTCCATTGAGCTTTGGAGGATCATTGAAGATGGCCTCCACATTGGAGACTCCACCAACTTGACAAGAAGATAAGTCGTAGACAGCCAACTCAATGCAACGGCCCTTCACATGATTCAGCTTGGTGTGGGTCCCAAGGACATGCCACATATTGAACACCTCAACACCGCCAAGGAAGCTTGGGATGCTCTCACCAACTTGTTCATTAGCAATGAAAGCATGAGAAGAAATATGTATGATTCTCTAAGCAATGAAGCTGAAGGATTCTACATGTTGGATGGTGAGGACCACGAAGACATGTATAGAAGGCTCAAGAGCATTGCAACAACATTTAGAAAACATGGGGCAACTCATATTGATGATGCTTGGATCAAAAGGAAGTATGTGATTGCCCTCATGTCATTTGAGCCCACAAACTTGAAGAGTTTGCAAGATAGACACAACTACCGCCAATGACTTCCAACGAAGTCATGCAAGAAATGGCGGATTTTAAAGTGGCAGCTAAGAACGCCGAAGATGCTCATCCTCAGGCACTTGGGATGCAAAAAGGAGTTAATGTAGCATTCAAGGCAAATGTAGTTGAACAATATGAATATGATAGAGGGTTTGACATTGTTTCCATGAGTTGTCCCGAGGAGGTCAAGCGTTCTTATGGTGAGTACATGGCCTTCTATGCAAGAAACTTTTGGAAGGACCCAGCTAAGGCTAAATCTGAACTTGAGCGCAAGAATGGGTCAAGTGGGTGAAAGGAAAACGGCCAAAAACTGAGAACTTGCTACAATTGTGGAGACCGTTTGCACTTTGTGGCTGAGTGTCCCTACCAAAGTAGAGAATATAATGGGGGCAGGCTCATCCTCAAATAAAAATTCAAGGCACCTCAAAAGAATCCATTTGTCAAGAAAAATGCTCCCTATAAGAAGCAACCCAAGATTGTCTTCGTGGCACAAGAAGAGTATTTATCAGGAAGTAGGGATGAAGAGGATGAAGATAACACTCGAGAAGTGGCTGCAATAGCCACCACATCCATCCCCACATCACTCTTCAACTCTCCAAATGAAAACACCATCAACAAGAACGTCACTTGCCTTATGGCAAGAGGTTCCAAGGTATCATCTTCTATCTCTTCTTTTCCTAAGACTATTATGAATGTTGATATGGATGATCATACAAGTCTTAGAGTAAAGGAAGAAGTTATTGCTTTGGACCTTTTTATCACTAACTTGCAAGGTGAGCACAAACTACATTTTGAGGCTCTCATGAGCCAACTTGCTCACTCCGAAGAGATCCTCGAAGAAAAAGGCAGAATTGAAAGGGAGGATGCCATAGAGATTGCTTCTTTGAAGAATGCTCTAGTAGAAGAAGAAGAGACTCGAGTCACACTAGAGGAGAGGCTTGAGTCAATTGAGGAGTCACATGATGAAGTTGTAGCCTAGATCATAAAGGAACGTGATAATGCTCTTGCCAAGGTAAAGAAATTAAAGAAGTAGAAGATTGACTTTGGGGCTACTCATGCTAGACTCTCTGAGAAATTAGAGAAACTTGGCATTGCCTACAAGGCATTGGAGGGTGAAAACTCTACTCTAAATGAGTTTTGTGATCAGTTCCAAACTCGATTGGACAAGTTTGATATGCCTAGCACCTCTACACCATCACGTGGACATGAAGATGTCGTTGAAAAAAATGCTAGGTTGAAAGATGAGCTTATCAAGGGATCCCAACCCAAAGGTAAGGAAGTCCTAGATGATATCCTTGGTAAGCAAAGGGAAAGCAATGGAAAAGAGGGACTTGTCTATGTTCCCAAGACCAAGAAGATAAATAATAATAATAATAAGAAGGCCAAGAGTGTTCAAGAAAAGACAAGCACCGCTAAAAACAATGTCATGAAAGACAAAATTGATTACTATGGTTTTGCAGGGTCTAACAATCCTCATTATGAATTATTTCGTGATTACTATGGTGATGTCTATGCTGCTTATGTTGATCCTTTTGATAATTATATTTTTTGGTCTATTTGGGTTCCAAAGACCCTTGTTACTAACATGAGAGGACCCATTAAAAAATGGGTACCTAAAACCAAGAAGTAATTCTCTTGCAGGGCTATGCTTCTGGTGGTTCTAAATGGGTGCTCAATAGCAGGTGCACAAGTCATATGACCGGAAGCAAGGAAATCATCACGAAGATGAGGCCAAATCATGATCATATAACCATCTCCTATGGTGATAAGTCTAAATCTGAGGTATTTGGTATTGGCAAGGTTGTGGTTGCTCACGATATTTCCCTCGTGGATGTTATGCTTGTTGAGACCCTCGGTTACAACTTACTTTCTGTTCATGCCCTTGGTAAGATGGGCTTTGCTATTTTTATTGATGGTGATTTAGTGGTACTCTTGTGGAGCAAGTCTCTAAAGGTCGCTTTTGTGGGATATGTCGAATGACCTGTATGTGGTGGACTTTTCAGGGAAAACCACTTCAGGTCCGATGTGTCTTTTCGGAAAGGCCGACGCGGCTTGGTTATGGCATCACCGTCTAGCCCACGTCAATATGAGAACTTTGCAAAGTCTTCACAAGGGTGGCCACATTCTTGGACTAAAAGAAAATGTTTCCTTTGCCAAAGATCGTGTTTGCAGGGCTTGCGTTGAAGGGAAGATGCATGACTCTCCCCATCGAAGGAAAAAAATATTTCATCAAAGAGGATCTTGGAGCTCCTTCATGTGGACCTCTTTGGTCCTCCGTCTCATGCGAGCCTCGGTGGAAAGAAATATTGTCTTGTAATAGTTGACGATTATTCAAGATATACTTGGGTCTACTTCTTCAAGCTGAAGAGTGAGACTCAACAAACGGTCATTGATTTTTCTAACGAGGTCTAGCATCGACACAATGTCCCTACTCTGAATGAATTCCTAAGTGAAGAGGGGATAATACACCAATATTACGCTGCGTACACCCCTTAATAAAAATGGTGTAGCTGAGAGGAAAAACCGGACATTAATGGATACGACAAGGTCTATGTTGGCTGAATTCAAGTCACCATATAACTTCTGGGCTGAAGCCATTTCCACCGCATGCCATTCATCCAAACAGCTTTACCTCCACAAGATCTTGGACAAGAAACCTTATGAAATATTTACCGGCAACAAGCCCGACATTTCATACTTCCGGGTATTTGGTTGTAAGTGTTTCTTTCTTATCAAAGGAGTTCGTTTATCTAAATTTGAGTCTAAGGCATTAGAAGGAATTTTTGTTGGTTATGGTGTCAAATCCCACACTTATGGAGTCTACAATAAGATCTCCGGAACTGTTGTAGAATCTTGTAGTGTGGTGTTCGAGGAAAATGATGGCTTCCGTGCGGGGCAAGTTGATGTTTGTGATGCAAATATTGAAATATCCCAAGATGCCATAAGAAGAATGGGCGTGGGATGTTTCTACCCCATTGAGGAACCCCTTGTGGTGGATTAGGAAGGACAATGCTCTACTCAAGTAGAGCCCTCATCGACACAAGCTCAACAAGCTCCACTCGCTGGAGAAACCACTACACCAACACCTCAACCTGTTGAAGGTCTTCCCTCGACTGAAGTTTCTGGAAGATCCATGCCGGATTTTCCGTGTGACACCGGATTATCTGGTCATACTTCATCTCATGCAAGGAACTAACAGAACGACCAAGAAAAAGATACAACTCCCAGGCTGGATTTTTAGGTGACACCGGATTATCCGGCCCTTCTCCAACTCATGACAGAAGCATACAAGATGATCAAGAACGACCAAGTACTCCCAGGCCGGATTATTCGGCTGCTCCCTCGACCGGATTATCCGGCCCTGAAGACTTAGAACAGAAGCAGCCTCCTGTTATGGCTGCTGATCAAAAACAAGGGCAAGGTTCTTCATCTCCTGTTCATGCTGAACAAGTTGTTGATCAAGGCCAAGCTAGTGGTCCCGATGAAGACTCGAATGATGAAGAAATTCCACCTAGAAATAGCAAGTTAATTGAACTTCGTCGCAAAGCTCGTGCAGAAAGAAATCTTGAATTAAGAGGATACACTCTTGATAAAGTTGTAGGTGACCTCAGACGAAGGGTGTCCACAAGAAGGGAGATAGCAAGCTTCGGAGAGCATCAAGCTCACATATCCATGGTGGAACCCAAGAAAGTGTTTGAAGCTCTTGAAGATCTGTAATGGGTTGCTGCTATGCATGAAGAGTTAAATAATTTCGAGCGCAACAAGGTCTAGAAATTAGTAGAGAAGCCCAAAGATTGCCGCAATGTTATCGGCACAAAGTGGATTTTTAAGAATAAGCAAGATCAGAATGGAATTGTTGTAAGGAACAAGGCAATACTCGTGGCACAAGGATTTTCCCAAGTTGAAGGTATCGACTTCAACAAAACTTATGCTCCAGTGGCTCGTCTTGAGTCCATCCATATCCTCCTTACTTATGCAACTCATAATAATTTTAAATTATAGCAAATGGACATTAAGAGTGATTTTCTTAATGGTCCTCTACATGAGTTGGTATATGTAAAGCAACCTCCGGGTTTCGAGGATGCCAACTTCCCAAACCATGTTTACAAACTCGATAAGGTGCTCTATGGCCTTAAACAAGCCCCACGTGCGTGGTATGAGCACCTTAAAGAGCTTTTGCTAGACCGTGGCTTCGAGGTTGGGCAAATTGATCCCACTATTTTTACTAAGAAGGTTAAGGGGGAGCTCTTCATATGCCAACTATATGTAGACGACATCATCTTTGGCTCTACTAATAAAGCTTTTAATGATGAATTTTGAAAGCTTATGATTGACAGGTTTGAGATGTCTATGATGGGGGAATTACAGTTCTTTCTTGGATTTGAGATCAAACAACTTAGAGAAGGAACCTTCATAAATCAAGCAAAGTACATCCAAGACATGATCAAGAGATTCAAGATGATGGATCTTAATGGCGTCTCTACACCGATGCAAACTAAATGTCATCTTGAACTCAATCCCAATGGTAAAGATGTGGACCAAAAGGTATACCGGTTCATGATCGGCTCTCTCCTTTACCTTTGTCCATCTAGAACCGATATTGTGTTGAGTGTAGGTGTGTGTGCAAGGTATCAAGCAGCTCCTAAAGAAAGCCACTTAGTGGTGGTCAAGAGAATCTTCCGATATTTAGTTTATTCCCCTAATTTTGGTTTGTGGTATCCCAAGGGCTCCAATTTCTCTCTATGTGGTTATACCAATTCAGATTGGGCTGGTGACAAGGATGACAAGAAATCAACTTCTGGAGCTTGTCAATTTTTGGAAAGGTCTTTGGTATGTTGGTCTTCGAAGAAACAAAATTGTATATCTCTCTCCACCGCTAAAGCTGAATATGTGGCTGATGCAAGTGCATGTACCCAATTATTATGGATGAGGCAAACTTTAAAGGAATACGGTGTCAATTGTGACAATGTGCCTCTTTTATGTGATAATGAAAGTGCAATCAAAATTGTGTACAATCCGGTGCAACATACAAGAACAAAGCATATTGAGATTCATAATCATTTTATTCGGGATCATGTTGCTCGTGGTGATGTTGATGTATCCTTTGTGAGAACAAAGAACCAACTTGCTGATATTTTCACAAAGCCACTTGATGAAGCAAGGTTTTGTTATTTGAGGAATGAGCTAAATATCGTTGATTCAACGAGCTTGTCTTGATTACTCATGCATACCCACTTACATCTCCTCCTTTATTTGGTTTAGGTGTGGGCATGGATATAGGGGGAGTGTGGTCCTAATTGATTGGGCTAACCCTCCCCCATAATGTCGAAAGCAAGAAAAATCATTTCTCTTAATATCATTTTGTGATATGTGAGCTTATTGATTAGTATTGGTCATGAACCCAAGATATATCTTCGTGGTGTCATACCATGTACTCCCACATGGTGGCCTCAGCCACCGCCCTCTTCCGTAAGAAGAGTTGTTTCCTTGTGGATTTTTCTGGAGCTTCTTGCATATCTTATGTTCTTATGGAAAACACACCCAAGTTTGGCTTTTATTTGATTTGGTTCTTGCAACCTTGGGTGTGTAGTACCATCTCAGTTTGGTTTTCTAAACCCAAGCCTTTTTCCATCCCTGAGCCATCTATTCTTGGAAACAAGTCCTTTGGTTATCTTGTGGGGGTTTGTTTAGGGGTGTGCAGGCCTGAATCTCTGTTCAACAGAAATTCAGAAAATGGGCCGGATTATCCGCCCCAAGTGGGGGCTGGATAATCCGCCCCTGGCAACTTTTGTCTTCTAAAGGCAGGGCAACAGGGGAAGAGCTCAAACAGAGCAATTCCTCTCCCCTGGCCCCTCTCTCTCTCTCTCTCTCTCGAAGCCGCCGCCTGCCACCCCAACCCTCCCCGGAGCTGTTCCAGCCACCGAATTCTCTGGGCCTCCCCCGGATCTTCTTCCCCATGCATCTGAGTACATTCTCCTCCGCGTTCTTCCTTCAATGAGTGAGGGTAACTCCCTCTCTACCATCTTTTGTATACATGTATTGCTTGTTGGAGGAACTTGGACTAGGAGTCGCCTTGTGGTTCATATTCGGGTTAGAAATCATAGTCTTGCAATTCCTGTGCCTGATCTAATTTGATGCACTTAATCTAGGTCGATTCGGAAAATTTCGCCAAGGCCGGATTATCCGTCCCTGGCAAAGTCAGATTATCCGTCCTAGAAGATTCACCTCTAATTCAGAATTTCTCAGATTTTGTGCATAATGTATTTCTGTGCTATGGATTTTTGGTCTACTGTTTCTACATCTCTCATGGACTTGTGTGCATACTCATCTCCTTGCTACCCATCTTATTCTCTTCACAGGTGGTTCCAGTGCTCCTAAGACATACAAGCGTCGTCCTCGTGGTCGCTATTTCAAGCCCGACAGAGAAGGTGGTCTTGTGGACGAGGTTGAATTACGGAGTTGGCAATGAGAGGCTGACCGGATGGCTGAACGGAAGGGGTGTCACCAAACGGAAGGGTAAGGCACCAAGGGTAAACTATAAGGCAATGGATCCTGTCACTTATTCCCCTATTCATCATCGTGATCTATATGAGGAAACTAAGAGAGATGGACAGCTTGGGGATTCTCGCTTTTCGTGTGTTAACCAGAAGTTCATCTATGAGGACGTCTATTCATCTCTGAAGATTCGTTCTATGTGTCCCATGGTTATTGCCGAGGCTATGGAGAAGCCTCAACTTGCTGATGCTATGATTGTGACTAAGCGGATGGGGCTGCATACTCTTATGGCCCTACAGTGTTCCTATGACTCCGAGGTGGTGAAGCAATTCTTCTTCACTTTGGTGATTTGTGGCGATGAGAACCGCACCATGAAGTGGATGACCCGTGACACTATGATGCAATCTGACTTTCGGACCTTTGTTGGGGTGCTTGGCTATCCATTCAATGGTTAGGACCATCCTTGTGGCCATCGTATCATCACTCAACTCAAGCCCAACAAGGATGCTGCTCTTTCTCTTTGCATGGCTCCTGATGGTATCGTGGGTATGCTTGCACGCCTCTCCACTCTTTATGCTCGGTTGGTTGGTGTTTTTCGTGACTCCATCACGCCTAGTGGGGCAACAATGACAGTATTTGTGGCCACTTGGTTCAGCTGCTTGCTTTTTTCTTATGAGGTGGCCACCTGTGAGGATGATACTGTGGACTACAAGCTAGATGTGATGGAATTCATCTATCATGAGTTGACTGATGCCATGTTTAATAGGCTCTCCATTCCATATACCCCTTACATCATGATGCTCATCAAGTACTTGCTTCCCACTGGGGAATTCCACTATGATGTTGACCATAAGGTGAAAAAGATCTACAACAAGTCAAGGAAGACCGCTCATCCATCTTTTGCTCCAGAGGGTCTTATTAGGGATGCTCGTACTAGTGCTTGTCGGCCCCCAGTGCCTCTTCTTGCTCATAAGATGAAGCAGCAGAATTGGTTTTAGCAGAACATATTGTGCATGGGGGTGGATACTCATAAGCAGACGAGGCGCATAAGCAAATACCAGACGACTCACACCCGAGCTCATTCTTTACCATGTGTCCGGGCATCAGCCCCCTCGCTCCCCTCCGTATGCTCAGTGGAACTCTTCTGGACTCAACTATGGAAAGCTCGAGCGCCACTTGTTGTAACTACCTCGGTGAATTATGCTCTTAGTTACATGCCTGGATGAGCGAAAATGGTTAAAATAGTACGGTGGGGACAAGGGCCACTCACAGATAGACCTTTCGGCCGTCCTAACCATTTTCAGAACATCTGGACAAGAACGAACGAATCAAAGCGAAGGGATCAACTACATACACAAATGAGTATGTATGCAAGCCACATACAACAGTCCTTAGAGTCATTCCATCTAAAAGAAATAGAAATATTGCAACGCCATACGGCAAGATCCAAATGTCCTAGATAGAGATAATATTTTAGGATAGCTCCTCATACATCAAACATCAGAGTATCAGGCGGAAGCGGAAAACAAGATCCGAGTACGGATAAGAAGCAAATCGGCATAAGATGCCACATAAATAAACACATCCCGCCCATAGATCTCACGGATCCTGTTCCTGAGTCTCTACACCGAGTGATCGCCAACATCATCCGCCTCCACCCAGTATCCATCTTGCGAATACACCTGTTCATCTGAATCAAACAATTTATCGTGTGAGACCCTAGGGGTACTCAACAAGTCTTTATGCCTCTAAAGGGGACATATACCTGGGGTGACGCAATTGCAGCAAAAGATAATAACTAACAAGTCTATAGATACTCGCTAACCATCCGCCTAACCAATGATAGACGGATGTCCGTGAATTAAGAAACAACAGTTATAACAGTATAATTAACAGATCCATCCTCCTCCTCGCTTACCAACGAGGAAGCGGACGAACAACCCCCATCCGTTGGTAGTTTTATTAACCATTCCATGGGTATTGCACTATTTACTAGTCAAGTACTTAGTCAAATTAAAAGCGGTACTTTAGTTATACTTGTCTATGATCGAGAAACTGTGCTCCAAGTCGTCCATAACCGTAGACACGGCTTTCAGAAAGTTTTACCCTGCAGGGGTGCACAAATAGCAACACATACTCGATCAACCTCGGAAAAACCAAATCAAAACCCAACGAGGCATTCACGACAAAGTGATCACAGGATTCAGAAATGTTTCAGGGGGCCACCCCACTAAGCTACCCGCAACGAAGTTGGCCGGCTCAGGCGGACCGTGGTTTGTGTGGACGGTAAATGATCGGGAACCCAAAATGTGACTGGGCTTGTCGATACAATAAAACGTGTCACGGTCCTAACAGATGGTGCTCCACGCACAATCTTAAATAAAGCAGTAAAGCATGGCATAAGTACAGGATAGTAATAAAGCCCCAAACTACTTTGTGGCCCCAAGAAATAAGAATGAATCAAGCTCTGGCTCAGGAGGGTCTATAAGGCCTCCCGGATGTGGATAGTGCGAATAGTCAAGGAATAGGAATCAAGTACTCGGGGTCCTACGGGACACAAGTGAGCATGAAGAACCAAATAGCAGATATTGCTCACCGATGCCACTTTCATTAGTTATCCCATTACTACTCAGGTTAAGTTGTTTAGGTACCTCGTTATCCATCAGACTCTCACATACCCTACACATGTCGTTCTCGACCCGCATGGCTCAAACAACTCCTGTAGTAATGGCTCATGGGATGGAGGAACAAGCTCGTGGGGTTTAAAAGTAAAGGCTATGCAAGATTGGGATTCAATTTGATGCAATCGCGACTAATGATGCAAGAATAAGATAGAGGCAATAGGTACTATATGTATGCAAGCATGTGGTAGTACTTGCAGCTCGATTGAAGCGAGAGTCGGATCCGGTAGTGCTCAGGATTCTGATATATCCCCCTTTCGTCCTATTCAAGAAGAACCAAACAAACAAGGGCCAACATAAATAAAGTGCACAAGCATATATATTGAAATGCGACAAGCAAACAAGCATGCCATGATGAATGATGCACAATTGCATGGCAATAAAGTAGCATGGCATGGGTGAGGCGTGGGGTACAAGATTAAAGCATTTTATTGAGTTTTTATTCTGGTTTGCTCTCATAACACTTGTTGTATACTTTATATTTATATGATGCATGCTGCAATGCAGAACAAGGAATGCACAGCTAGAACGGGCTCGTCGCGCTGATCGATTTAGACATATTATTTGTTAAATTTGGAGTTATAAAACTAAAGTTATTAAATAATTAAGAAAAGGACATTTTATTGTAATTTTAATTAGCTCGAAAAATTAAAGTGCTCAAACATTATTTTGAATATCATATTTGAATTCCTCACATTTTTCTGATTCCAAAACATATATCATTTGTATTATCTGGATTTATAATATTAAAGTTATTTAAAAACAGATTTGAATTTGAATTTGAACATTTACTGAAATCATTTTTATTTTAACAGAAATCGCCAGGACTTTTTACACCCGGAATATTCCAGCCCAAGCCACTGACGGATGGGGCCGGCGCAAACTGGGCCCAGTGGTCAACGTTGCACAACCACGGCTTTTCTCACTCTGGGTCTAGATAGCCATCGCGAATGACAGGTGGGCCAGCGGGCTATGGCCCATGTGCCAGTGGCAGAACTCGCAGAGACTGACAGGTGGGGGGGTGGGTGAGCTGGAGCACGGGTTGAGACTGCGAAAGCTGGGGTGCTTTTTGCAAAAAGCTCATAGAGGCTGGCTGGTGGGGCTCTGTTGGACCGCGGGTTTAGGAAACCAAAAGGCTGGGGGGAAATTTGCAAATCGCTGCCATCGTTTTTCTTCTACGCTTTCGACGAATCGACGACACGCACGGCGACAGCTGGGCAATGCGTGGGGATTCGATCTGGGACTGGGGCTCACCGTGGCGGTAACAGCAGCCGAGCGAGGATGGTGATGGTGGAAGCGGGCGGGCGCTAGATAGGTCGCTGCGCGACGCGGCGACGTGCAGACGCGCGCGACCACGGCGTACTGGGAGTGCTCGGCGAAACGTCTACCGCGGCTAGGGTTTTACGGCGGGGCGGAGGTTGTCTGGGCGGCAGAGGGACTCACCGCGGAGAGGTTGGCGGCGGCGGATCGGCTTGGGGCGCAGCAGGGCGACGACGAGGCTGGCGGCCGGCGACCTAGGGTTTCGTCGAGGCGTCGACGTACTGCAGTAGTGGTGGCCTTCTCCTCCCGGCCGCTGCACTGGTGAAGCAGGGAACCTCCTCGGACTCCTTGACCACCTCCACGGCAACCACGCACTGAACGAGGGAGCAGCGGCAGATCGGTGACCGTGAGGGAAGATGCATCGGTGGAGAGGAAGGAGGGGAGAGGCAGGGACCTGGGATGGATCTGGCGATGCCAGGGCGCATGAGGCGAGGGAGTAGATAGGGAAGGGGGATGGGGGTGACGTGCGGGAGTGGGGTAGAGATAAAGGTGTCCCCGGCCACCTTTTCCTCCTCCTCCTCGCGTGCACGAGCTGGGGCTCGGCTTGGCCAGGCAGGGGCATGGCAGGTGTGCCAGCAGAGAGGGAGGGACAGGCTCGGCTGGTGGGGGCCTCTGGCAGAGAGAGAGCGAGGTAGAGAAAGAGAAGAAGAGGGTCGGGTGGAGCTCGGTTAGGAGGGTAGATGGCTAGGGTTGGGGCTAGCTTCGGCATGGTTGGAGGGAGAGGGGCTGGTGGGACCTGCTGACAGGGAGAGGGAGAGGGCCAGCCTCGACATGGTGAGAGAAGAGAGGTGAGGGAAAGGTCCCACATGTCCATACATGGATGCATGCACATGTGAGAGAAAAAGAGGAAGAAGGATTTATGTACATGGCAAAGATACAAGATCAAGGTGGAAAGGGGTTTAGAGAAAAAGAGAGCTCAAGAAGATGGTCCACTTAAAAAAAACAAATAATAACCAAAAGAGAAACACATGGTGGTGATGGTTGCATGGCCCATGCACAATAATTAATGGCCATGTTTATGCTTGTGAAAACAATAATAATAACATGGCATTATTATTATGCATTCCCAAAATGTGAAATAAAGGCCAAGCAAAAGGAATTAGAATTAGATCCATCCCACCCCACATGAGCTAGAGTAAATGCCAAAATAAAATAAAAGCCCATGGTAATTAGGATGGTGGAATAATAAGGTGGTGACAAAGAAAGGTGGTGGAGTTGAATAAAAGATATGCCCCCAACTCAACTTGGGCATTAAACAATATATCAATAGCCAAAAACAATATCAAGAGGCAAATACAATTAATAATGCATATGAGAGAAGAACCAAAGAAAAAGGGTTTTATATGATGCTCAAATGCAAGGTGGCATGATGACATGAGCATGATATAATTATGATGCAACAATTATATGTAGGAAGTAGCCATTATATTACTAGACCATGTAGCATTACATATGTTAGACAGATGGGATGCACACTTGTTTCCTGCCCTGGCGAGGGATCCCACTCCACCAGCTGATGAGTAAGAGGAAGATGAGGAGGAGGATGATGATGAAGAAGAGGAAGAGGAAGATGACGAGGACTACGAGTGATCTCTTGGGGTGCTAGCATCACTCTTCTTCCTTTTTGGCATTTTGATGCCAGAGGGGGAGAAGTAGTTCTATTAGGATTTAGAGGATTTGCATGGGTCGGGCACAAGCATTTGCACTTTATCGTTTCAGTTTTATTCTCACTTGTTCCCATTTAGCGTTGAACTTTTATTCATGAGTTGATTTGTATGAGACTATGGTTTGTGTGGCACTGTGGTCACTGTGGTTCAGTTGTGGATTTATCACTACAATTCTCGTATGGGATTTATCTTGATGATTATGGATCCATCTATCATATTGGATATACCTTCTATCATACTGGCTACCTATTGTGGTTGTCTATCTCATAGTGGGAGGCCTCAATAATGATTATCTTGTTAACTATCCCTATATTATATTGAGGACTTCTCTCTCACAGTGGTATGATGTTCTTGTTCTAATTTGTCACTTCCACTCTAATGAATTAGCCACATACCTATTTGTGTGCATTTGTATTCAAATGCAAATATTCTAATGATGCACGCATTTAGGTGATGGGTTCGTAGCATGGAAAACAAAAAATTTCTATCGCAAGAACGAACAAAACCTAGATCTAATCTAGATAAAAGCCAAGATCTAATCTATTAGACATGAGCAACGAGATAGATCGGTACTAACCCTCGTAGAACCGAAAGCGTTATGAGATTGGATCTCGTGGTTGATGTAGTCGATCACTTGCCGATCTCAAGATCGTGTGGACGATCCTTCCGGCGCCGCGTTCCGGAAGGAATTCCGCAGTCGGTCACACGCGTGAGTCAAAGCAGCCTTCCTCCCTGCTCCATGAAAGCAGAGGTAGTAGATCTTCCACGGAATCCCAAAGCAGATGACGTGGTGGTGGTGGTGGAGTAGAGAATTGCAGGCTTCGCCTAAGCCGAGCAGAGCGAAGATAGAGGAGAGAGGCGGCTAGAGCTTGTTATGAGAGAGAGGAGAGGGGCGCCTCCTTCTATTTAAAGGAGGGAGGCGCGCCTGGGGAGGGGGAGTCCTAGTAGGACTCCCCTCCTATGGCCGGCGGGTTGGGAAGGGGGAGGAGTCCTCCTCCCCCACGAATCTGTGTCTCGCCCCACAAGGTTTCCTTTGACCCTTTCTTGGTTTTCAAGTAAACACCAAGAACTCTTCTAGAACCTTCCAGAACATTCCGAACCCTTTTAGAATCTCCATACAAACACTCCGGAACATTTCCTAACTTAGAAAATGATCCCCAACATATGAATCTTATTCTCCGGACCATTCCGGATCTCCTCGTGGTGTCCCGGATTCAATACGAGACCCCGAACAACATTCGGTCTCCAACGCATATTCCATATCTACTTAAAACAACTTCGAACCTTAAGTGTGTCACCCTACGGTTTGTGAATATGCAGACATGATGGAGACACCTCTCTGATCAATAACCATCAGCGGGATCTGGAGATCCATAATAGCTCCCACATACTCAACGATGACTTTGTGATCGATAAAACCATTAACATACGAAACCAATTCCCTTTGTCACGCGATACTCTACTTATCCGAGGTTTGATCATCGGTATCTCCATACCTAGTTCTACCTCGTTACTGATAAATACTCTTTACTCGTTCCGTGATATGTCATCCCTTGTGACCTAGTCACATGCTTGCAAGCTATCTAGATGACATTCCACCGAGAGGGCCTAGAGCATATCTATCCGTCATATGGATGGACAAATCCCAATCTTGGTCCATGCGCTTCAACACATACTTTCAGAATACCCAATAACACCTTTATAACCACCTGCCATTTAAGCGGTGTTTGATGTCATCAAAGTACCCATCCGGTGATGGTGATTAACATAACCTCATGGTTGAAGGATTAGGTTACTATGCATTTGAAAGCTTATAGCAATACGAACTTAATGACTTGATCTTATGCTACGCTTCTATGGGTGTGTGTCCATCACATCATTCTCCTAATGATATGATCTTGTTATCAACGACATCCAATGTCCATGATTAGGAAACCATGATCATCCATTAATCAACAAGCTAGTTTAACAAGAGGCTTACTAGGGACTCTTTTATGTTTACAAAACACACAAGTATTAATGTTTCCTGTTAATACAATTATAGCATGGGATGTAAACATTTATCATAAACTTAAAGATATAATAATAACCACTTTATTATTGCCTCTTGGGCATATCTCCAACAGTCTCCCACTTGCACTAGAGTCAATAATCTAGTTAAAAACTTGTGCATTCAACACCTATGGCTTTCTGGTGTTGTATAGACACTATTGCTAGTGGTAAACATAATCTTCGGATCTGACACTTCCAGGTCCGTGTGTATTTGCATGTCCTTGCGTCTCTACGCATTACTCATTCTCCAATGAGATGGCATTGTATAAATTTGGTCCTTTGGTGAGACCTTTAGTTCCTTGGGATTAAATCATGTTGATACAATTGTCATACAATGTATCTTCATAGTATTATCCCGCTATGAACCACACCTAGTTTGATAACAAACTACTTGACGCAAATGCCCTCATTTGCTGCTACAATAACAGTCATATACTTAGCCTTTTGTTGTAGTATCTGTCACAATGTTTTAACTTTGGTACTCAACCAAATCCGTTATGGAACTTCCTTTCCATTACATTGTGTCACCCATAGTTTAAATTGAGATAAACTTAATTTGTGACAAAACTAGTATCAATGTAACAATTTTCAATGAACTATTTGTCACCACTATATAAATAATATATTCTTAGTTCTTCCAAAGATCATAGGAATATCCCTACTATTGTCCAATGATCATCTTATGAGTCATTCTGGTATATTCTCATAACATTTAGAGCATAGGACATATCTGGATGTGTACATCTCAAAGAATGATTGATCAAAATATTCTTGTGATTTCACCAAGTGTCAAAACACTTGAATCTAGTGTCAACACACTTGAATCTTGATTCAGTCCTTTCCGTGCGTCAAGAACCTTTCTTGTTGTTTCCATATTGAACTCATTCAACATCTTATCTATGTACATTTGGCAAAACCATATTAGCGCCTCAATCTATCCATATAGACATTGATGCCTAATTCTTGGGTTATGCCTAAGTCTTTCATCGAAATGAAATTCTTAACCTGTGTCAATAAAAGATACATCATTTCTAATCAACAATATGTCTTTCACATAATGTATTAGAAATATGTCTTAGCGCTCCCACTTAATTTCTTGCAAAATGCAAACATCTTCATCGTCTCTGATGAAATTTAAACCTTTTAACAGTCTCATCACGGTGAAGATTCCAACTCCTCGATGCTCACTTCAACCATTGAAGTTTTGCATACTCTTTTAGCATCCTTTGAATTAACAAAACCCTTTGGATCGTGTCATGGACACATCCTAGGTAACCATTCTATTAGAAGAACTTGTTTTGTTTGTTCAACTACCATATACCAAAATATATGTAGTGGTTGCTACATTAATCCGTCCAGACTAAATATCGCTATGAAAGATCAAATCTTATCATAGTCAATTCCTTGAACATTGTCGTAAACTTTTTCCGACATGTCGACTATTTCATAGATGTGAAACATCCATGTCTATTTCTTTATAGATCCATATACGACTGTAAGGTCTTGCACCTTTCTAGAGGGTCTTTCAAATTCAAAGCTTGATTTCTCGTGTATGGAATTATCACGGATTTTATGGCTTCAAGCCACTTAACGAAGTCAGGGCCCATCATTGATTATTTGCATGTAGTCGGTTCATCATTGTCAAACAACAATGATTTAACTCTCAAATCTTGGCATTTGATTACTTACCCGACCTACTTGGTTCAATAGGAAGTTAGATCTCTGTGACCACAAATTTTGAGACACGTGAGCCATGAGCATTGTTGCTGCCTCCGGGACACTTACCGACCCTGCGCAAGTCAGCACATATTAGCCAAAGTTCAACAACCTTGTCAAAGTTCTATTGTCCTCCCACTTAACTTTTCACCAAAAATTCCTTCTCAAGAAACTCGACATTCTAAGTGACAAACACTTTTGTCTTCGGTGTTATGGAGGAATACCCAATGGTTATTCGAAATAACCTATAAGGCATGCTCATCCGACTTTGGTTGTAAACATTTTACTTATGCCTAGCATACCAAAAATTTAAGAAAGGACAACCTGGATTTTATCCCAAACCATGACTTATATGGTGTCATTTCAACGGATCACGATGGAGCTCTTTTCAGTGTAAAAGCGGTAGTCACTAAAGCTTTAATCTTTAAAATATAATGGCAGTTTTATAAATGACACCTTTGATCTTACCATGTCAAACAAGGTTTCATTACATATCTTGAACACTCCATACTCCTATGGTGTTTTGGGAAATGCAAATCTATGGAACGATTCCTCAAATCTTAGGTGTTTTGCTAAACTTGTAACTCAAAACATCTTTCTTTATGATCCAATCATAAACTTTTTATTTTCTTGTTACAATAATTTTCCACTTCATCTGAAAAGTCTTTGAACATTTTTAAATGTTTCATACTTCTTCCTTATTGAGTAAGTATATACATATACTCACTCAAATCTTCGGAGAAAGCATATGAAGTTGAAATCCATCGCCCACGACTACACATAATGGACTATATACATCAATATGTACAAATTCCAATCAGTTAGTCGTCCGTTCCTCTTTTGGCCTACGAACGGAGTTTTAATTATCTCCAGGAAAGTATCACAAGCGTCATTTGATCAAAATCAAAGACTCCAAAAATCCATCAACATGGAGTTTCTTCATGTATCCCTTTCAATATAATTTAAACGGTGATGTCACTTCGCAAGTGATCTTTCAATTATTTGTCTTGCGACATTTTAGCATTAGTTTTATGGTCGTTATTTCTCCAACTAGACTTGTATATCATCCATCTATTATGGAATACGGTAATTATTTGAACAACCTTTTGTCGTCATAATACCTGATCAAAATAACAATTATTGAAACAAATCTTGAAGGTAAGCTTTGATGTTAACGAGCAACACAACAACCCTTTGTTTGTTTTCGATGAACATCATCACATATTCTCTTGCTAGTTACTTAGGCCATTGCAGTTCATGAATTGTGTTGTCCTGTATGACACTTCATACTAACCAATTCGGCATCCAATACCGCAGAACCACATTGTTTAACAACCAAGGAATACAGCCATAACATGTATCTTCTATATACCTAAGTTGGATATCTCTAATCCTTTTTTTTTCTGCCAAATATTTTATAGATTCTCTTTCAACAATTCCTTTTCTTTTAAAAGAATCTATCAACATCAATAGTGGTGTCATTCACATGACACATAGTACAAAGTGTGTATAGTAAAATACTAATACCTTTGGACTTGCACTTTGAAGTGGATCACCTTCATCAAATGTTTGGCATTCTTTCAAAATTCCATTCTTTAATAATCTTTTAGTGTAGTAAACATTTTACTTACATCTTCTATTCATCCTTATCATGACAACTTTCATGATCAAGCTGCTATAGCTTATAAAGGTGAATTGCGAGTATAATGTTTCTTTTCCAAAACCTTTTGGAGGATTAGGACGACTAGCGTCTCCAACCTTCACAAATTCTCATCAAATATGAGGACATATACTCTATCATGTTGTAACCAACACATTGTTTTAGATATCGCAATACCTTTCACATATGATGGTTTCTGAAACATTGCTTTCAGCTCTTAGATAAACTTGATATTAAAAAACAATCTTTTGACTATCAAGAATCATGGAGGCAAACATGATACATTAGATACTAACACTGGAATTGTTACTCTTGATTTAATACTGTTTATTAAACTTCACAGAGTAAACGGAGTTTGCTGAAAGTTTGCAACAGGACTTTTAAACTTTAGATT
The DNA here is from genome assembly GCA_023614405.1 of Avena insularis. Lineage (NCBI taxonomy): Eukaryota > Viridiplantae > Streptophyta > Magnoliopsida > Poales > Poaceae > Avena > Avena insularis. Next base: position 477,226,014 of record CM042686.1, on the reverse strand, counting down.
GACACTCAAAACAATATGATACCAGTTCGTAAAGCAAATATCCAGAATTTCTATAGTTCCACTATCTCAACTATAACTAAGCGTAAGGTGGTGAACGGATGCCAATGACTACAACAAACTATGCAAATTCACTTTGATTGTGTTTATGATAAATTGAGTTTGACTAATCCAAATTATAAATGAACTCCCACTCAAAACAACATCCCTCGAGTTGTTTTAGTGATTACACGAACCAAATCCACTACACCAAGTCTGATCATCACGTGAGATGATGTAGCTTTAAAGGCGAACAATCAACATGTTCATCATATCATCCATATGACTCATGCTTTGCCTTTCGGTATTCCGTGTTCCGAGACCATGTCTGTACATGCTAGGCTCGTCAAGGTTAACCTTAGTATCCGCATGTGCAAATCTGGCTTGCACCCATCGTATGCACCGTAGAATCTATCACACCCGATCATCACGAGATGCTTCGAAACGACGAGTCTTAGCAACGGTGCCTACTAAGGACGAACACTTTATTACTTGATATTTAGTGAGAGTGATCATCTTATAATGCTACCGTCATGATCTTATCAATACAAGATGCATAAAGTATTTACATCATAGTCCATTCATAATTAGTGTGATATGATATGGCCCTTTCTTATTATGCCTTTGATCTCCATCTCCAAAGCACGGACATGATCTCCATCATCACCAGCATTGCGTCAAGGTCAGTGGCGCCGCTTCATGGTTGTCCATCATCACTAGCAACTATTACAACTACTTGGAATAAAGCTATTACAAGATGAATAGACACGCAGGTCTTAACAGAATTAAAGACAACCATTAGGCTCCTGCTGGTTGCCATATTACAACAAGGATCATTGCATACATCAAATATAATCACAATCACATGATGGCCATATCACATCACAAAACCCCTGCAAAAACAAGTTAGACGCCTCTAATTTTCTTTGCATGTTTTACATGGTTTGGGGCTTTCGAATAAGAACGGATATTACCTACGAAACTGAACCACAATGTTGATACAGGTGCTATCAAGTGCAAAGTGTAGATTGGATCTATACTATGATGGGAGAGACAGACACCCGCAAAGCCACTTGTGCAATACGAGTTGCACGTCAACTGTGGAGCAAGTCTCATGTGCGATGACATGTAAGGTTAGCCCGAGCCGCTTCATCCCACCATACCGCAAGATGCAAAGTACACAAAGCAAAAGACGACACGAGCACCAACGCCCACAAAACCATTGTGTTCTACTCGTGCAATAGATCTACGCATAGACACGACTCTGATACCACTGATGGGTTCGTAGCATGGAAAACAAAAAATTTCTATCGCAAGAACAAACAAAACCCAGATCTAATCTAGATAAAAGCCAAGATCTAATCTATTAGACATGAGCAACGAGATAGATCGGTACTAACCCTCGTAGAACCGAAAGCGTTACGAGATTGGATCTCGTGGTTGATGTAGTCGATCACTTGCCGATCTCAAGATCGTGTGGACGATCCTTCCGGTGCCGCGTTCGGCAGCGCTTCCGCAGTCGGTCACACGTGCAGAGTCGAAGCAGACCTTCCTCTCCCTGTTCCAGCGAGCAGCAGAGGTAGTAGATCTTCTCCACGGAATCCCAGCAGCACGATGGTGTGGTGGTGGTGGAGTAGAGAATTCTGCAGGGCTTCGCCTAAGCCGGAGCAGAGCGAAGATAGAGGAGAGAGGCGGCGGCTAGAGCTTGTTATGAGAGAGGGCTAGGAGGGGGCGCCCCTCCCTTCTATTTAAAGGAGGGAGGCACGCCTGGGGAGGGGGAGTCCTAGTAGGACTCCCCTCCTATGGCCGGCGGGTTGGGAAGGGGGGAGGAGTCCTCCTCTCCCACGAATCCGTGTCTCGCCCCACAAGGTTTCCTTTGACCCTTTCTTGGTTTTCAAGTAAACACCAAGAACTCTTCTAGAACCTTCCAGAACATTCCGAAACCTTTTAGAATCTCCATACAAACACTCCGGAACATTTCCTAACTTAGAAAATGATCCCCAATATATGAATCTTATTCTCCGGACCATTCTGGATATCCTCGTGATGTCCCGGATTCAATCTGAGACCCCGAACAACATTCGGTCTCCAACGCATATTCCATATCTAATTAAAACAACTTCAAACCTTAAGTGTGTCACCCTACGGTTCGTGAATATGCAGACATGATGGAGACACCTCTCCGATCAATAACCATCAGCGGGATCTGGAGATCCATAATAGCTCCCACATACTCAACGATGACTTTGTGATCGATAGAACCATTAACATACGAAACCAATTCCCTTTGTCACGCGATACTCTACTTATCCGAGGTTTGATCATCGATATCTCCATACCTAGTTCTACCTCGTTACTAATAAATACTCTTTACTCGTTCCGTGATATGTCATCCCTTGTGACCTAGTCACATGCTTGCAAGCTATCTAGATGACATTCCACCGAGAGGGCCTAGAGCATATCTATCCGTCATATGGATGGACAAATCCCAATCTTGGTCCATGCGCCTCAACACATACTTTCAGAATACCCAATAACACCTTTATAACCACCCAGTTATGAAGCGGTGTTTGATGTCATCAAAGTACCCATCCGGTGATGGTGATTAACATAACCTCATGGTTGAAGGATTAGGTTACTATGCATTTGAAAGCTTATAGCAATACGAACTTAATGACTTGATCTTATGCTACGCTTCTATGGGTGTGTGTCCATCACATCATTCTCCTAATGATATGATCTTGTTATCAATGACATCCAATGTCCATGATCAGGAAACCATGATCATCCATTAATCAACAAGCTAGTTTAACAAGAGGCTTACTAGGGACTCTTTTATGTTTACAAAACACACAAGTATTAATGTTTCCTGTTAATACAATTATAGCATGGGATGTAAACATTTATCATAAACTTAAAGATATAATAATAACCACTTTATTATTGCCTCTTGGGCATATCTCCAACATTAGGGGGGAGGGTCTCTTTCATGCTAGAAATGTTGATTATTAAGAGATCTCTATTGCAAATCCTAGTATTGTCATCTAACACCAAAAGGGGGGAGATTGAAAGAACATTTCATGATCTCTAGTGTTTTGTGTGTTAGATAACAATACCATGGATCATCTCATGTTTGCTAAGTACTGCAGATGATTGCTCATATGAAAAGATGCCAAATCCATTGGTGGGGGTGGATTATCCGCCCCTGCCAAGGGCCGGATAATCCGGCCTTGCCCAATCAACAAACGCAGGCAAGGCGCGTCATGCAGTATGAGGGGCGGATTATGTTTCGGATTGTCTGGACAGGGCCGGTGGATTTGCCCAGGCCGGATAATCCGCCCCTACAGGGGCTGGATAATCCGCCCCCGAGAAGTTTTGCAAAGGCTGGCTAGGCGCGTCATGTAGTAAAGGGGCAGAAATATCTCTCGGATTATCCGGCCAGAGCCGGAGGTTTTGCTTGGGCTGGATAATCTGCCCCCAAAGGGGTACAGATGATCCGCCCCTAGGAAAGTTTGCAAAGGGAGCCAAGGCACGTCATGCGGTATAGGGGCGGATTTCCCCCCGAAAAATCCTATTCTGGGGTGGAGGATTGCCCCAGCCAGATAATCCGACCCCCAACTTATTCAACGGCCATGTCTAGACAGGGGGTATAAAAGCCCTAATAACTCCTCCTGTCAGATCTCTTGATTCATTCGAAAAAGTGTTGGCCAGTTCTTCAAGCTCCTAATCGAGATCTCTCACTTCAACCACCCGAAGGCTCCAATCTTTGGGGAATCGAAGGAGGAGACTTCAATCATCGACATCACGAATCAAGCGCATCACTTCCCCTCCATTTACTTGGAGGATTCTTGATCTAGTATTACTTGCTAATATCTAGATCTCGTGTTTCGGTTTTGATAATATTTGTTCTTGTGGCAGCTTGTTGTCAATATAGGAGCCTCCAATTCGGTTGTGGATGTGTGCCCTGCTAGTTGTGTAAAGGCATCGGTTCCCGCCTCGAAGGGTACCAATAGTGGAAAGGTGGATCAGGCCTTTGGTGGCGAGATCCATCGGAGATCAGGGTGAGGCCTATTGTGGCGTGATGGTCTATAGTAACGCCCACCCTCCAACGCAGACGTACTTCCCTTAACAAGGAAGGAACTGCGGTAAAACAAATCATGTGTCTCCGCGTGCTCCACTACGGTTTCCTCGCTCGTCACTCTCTCTTACCTTTACTCGCTTAGTAGTTAGGTTTACATATAGGGAAATTCTTCGTAGTTGCATATCTAGAGAATTTACCTTTATGTCAAGCCTAAAATTGAAAAAGTATTAGAATTTGGAGTAGCACCTATTCACCCCCTCTCTAGGTGCTCATACGACCCATTTCAGTTGGGTATATATTTGTCAGTATTTTACTCAGTAGGACTCTGCGGCGTGAGTCCAATTACCCCAGCCTATACTAGCTTCGAGTCTAGGGAATCGAGTCTGAGTAGGTAACATCATTTTTGTCCAAGAGAAATTAATTGGCCTATGAACCTTTGGCCCTATGAACTCGTTTACCAGCACCTCTATGAACTTTTAAAACATTTACAATTGGATGACTTTATGTACTTCTGGGCTAGTACCTTTTCCCTTCATGATACTGTTGACTTCGATTACGCACTAGAGACTTCGAAGTCTCCACCAGAATATTTGATTTGACTGGATACTCGAGGGTTACTGACATAGGTATTCCTAACAGGCACCTTCCTCTAGCCTACCTGGCTTGGACCAAAGAGAGGCCCACATGATGATCTGCTACGATCCACGAAGCCCATGGAGGTTCGGCTGATGCAAAGCCCATAAGGAAACCGACTCCTGACATGCGAAGCAAGAACAAGACTAGAGATAGGAAAGTATTAGGGTTTCACCCTTGATCTGTAACCAACTCGGATGGTACCTAAGACCTATCTTACGCATATAAAACCTAGGAGGGGCCGACAAGGAGGGCACCTCACCTTACGCTCAATCCATAGCTTATGATAGATCCAATATGCACATCCACAACCATCTTGGCAAACTGGTAACCTTCATCATCAATCAGGAATAGACAAGTCATAGTAGGGTTTTACCTTCGGGGGCCTGGACTTGGGTAAATCGTGCCCCCTTGTTTGTCTATCAGTCGATGAAGTCACGAGCGCATATCACCTTCCTGAAAACCCAAGTCCATAAACCATGGGCATTGCCGTGGGGACCCGCGTCATCAAGTGAGCTTTGAAAACTCGTATTGGACTTGTTCCAACACTTTGCTTTTTCGTTTGCTTTTGTTTTTCATTTTATTTTTGTTTATTTTAATTTCCTTGCTTCGTCATCAATCCCTTATATTCTCTAAACCCAATCTTCAAAAATACAAAAATATTTTTCCTTTATCTTTATTTGTGAAAAGTGGATTGCCATTTGCCTCTTTGCTTTAATATTTTTAATGATATTTATCTACTTTGAGTTTTGAGGTAACACATAATACAAAATAAAATTGTAAATTCACTCATGAGAGGTATGTTTTATGTCTCCTACTTTAGAAGTTTTAAATGTTTATGCTAGTTAGTAGTTTTGTTAACATATTATGCTAGTGGGAGTAATTCGAGATAGTTAGAGTGAACCTTTTTATTTGCATGATTAATTAGTTGTGTAGGCTTTTTCTCTAATTCTTGTAGTTAACCGAGTTTTTCCTTGGAAATAATTATGCCAAACAAGTACAACAAGAAAAAGTCTCCAATTATGACTTATGTGATGTGTAATTGTCTTAAGAGTTTAATTTTGAAGATACTCAACCCAATAGATATGATGATAGACTTGATAGCACTCTTGAAAGGATTTGTTTGAAGGAAATAAAGTTTAGTGGTGATTGAGATGCATGCCAAAATTGAAAGTTGTGAATCAAAAGTATGATATTGCTTCAATCTTGTCTACAAGTTGTTGATGCACACCCTGAGATGCCAACAACTTCGCTAGACTTCGAATGATCTATGGATAACTCCTGATTTCAGCTATGAGTTGATGACATGGGTAGCTATGCTACCAATGGGCAAAAGTATTGGTACTCTTAAGGGTTATGAACAAAGTTGCTATTGGAAACTGTTATGAAAACCAAATGAATCATCTAGAATTTTTGTCATAGTCTTGTTACTACTAGATGGATTTTCTTGAAAGACAATGAATAGAAAAGAAGTGTTTTAATAGTCTTGATTTATTGATGTCGGTGTTATCTAATGAGATGCTTCATTGTTATGCTTATTTTGACATTATCTCTCACACTTAATATGCTAATGTGAAACTTCTTAGTGTTCCTTGGAAAGCTGAGAGTTAACTAGAAGAATTGGAATGATTGCCACACTTCTAGTTATTTATGCTTGTAAAATCTTTATTTTGATTGTATTGAGTTACCAAATCTTGTATGATATTCTTAGCACTGCTCTAACTATACCAAGCTTTCAAATGAAAGAAGTGCTATACTCACAAGGCTACTAATCGTAAGTGAGTTTACTTTCTCGTTATTTTAGTTTAAACGCTGAGTTCCTTATGATTTTTGGTTTCTTACTCGAGAACGATCAAGGTTTAAGCTTGGGGATGTTGATGGCTGTGAAAATACCCATCTTTGTCCATGTTTAAATCTTATTTTATGTCAAGGAATTAACTAAATAACTCTCTAGCTTTGCCACAAATGACTAATTATTGCAAAGATGTACAAACCTTTGTCCTTATTTGTGTGATACTAGAAATCACACTTTTATGACAAAATCAGGAAAAATTATGGAAGAATAAGACATTGCCAACACAACCAAATCAACTAGGGTCGAAAATCTGCATATAGGAGTGCTAACGATCGCTGGTATGGGCAAGCCCCGCCTATAACCTGTGCCCATACCACCCGACACCTCCTTCGCCAGGTCAAACACAATAACTTCTACGAAGGGCTCCATAAATTCGAGACTCCATCCGCTGCGCAGAGAGCCGTCATTATCATATTACATTAGAAACACACCGAGGAAGATCGACCACTTCACCACCACCATAGTTCATCATCTCCATCTGCAATCCCCTCCATAGCCATAGCCATAAGCTTTGTATTTGAGATCTCCTCATGATTGGTGACTATTGTAAGAATATTTAATTTCAATCTAAGTAATTCTACAATTTTTTCTATCCTTGATCCTATTATATGAGTGAGTAGTCCTCATGTGCTGCAGGTTGAGGAGCAGCCTCACAGTGATTATGTGCATCTAATTACATGGGAATATTGTGTGGTGATTTTATAAGAGATTTTTATATTGTATCTTTGTCTCATATCTCGATATGAGCACTTGTTAGGTACCCCAAGACCCCATGGATTGATCAAGGTTTGAGTTAAGATGAGTAGTGAATGGTGTCTACGCTTGAAACCCACTGATAGTGGCTTGTAGGAGCTCTAGTAATTATGGATGTGATGCCCATAAATCCTATATATATATTAGATCATTTACACATGAATATGCTTAACATTATCTTTATCACATATATATGCATAGCTACAGGTAAATCTTCAACCCTGGCCTATCTCAGCCATAGACACAACCCTAGATACAAAGTAAACTAGAAAGGTCCGTTAAACGTAAGATAAAATGAACTAGCAAGTCTAGTAGATGTTCCTTAACCATCAGCAAGTGTTTCCCAAGATTTGATAAACCTAGGTCTTCTACAGAAAAAGCTACTATACTGAATCCGTAATTCAGATCGAAGGTATCATCGAGGAGGAGAAGAAGAAAGAAGAGGAAGAAGCAAAGAACTTTAAAGAAGAAAATATGAAGATGGAACTCTATTTGGCAGATATTCTCGATAGACAAAAGATAAAAGGCAGAGGCAAACAACTCGAAGATGAAGAAGATTAAAAAATATATCTATGACATGGAAAATAAGATGCATTATGCTTTGGTTGCTATTGTAATCCTAATTGGTGTTGTAGTAGCAATTTCATTCTGAAGTAAGTGGAATGTTGTAGTAGCAATTTCATTCTGAAGTAAGTGGAAGTAGTAAAGATTTCTGTACAATCCTGATATGTGTTGTAATAGCACTTTTCAGGGTTAAGTAAGTGCAAGTAGTAGACATTCTGTACAATCCTGATAGGTGAAAATTTGGAAATATAATGAGAAAATAATAAAGTATTTTGGAAATCATATCACACACAGTTATTTCATGTGGATCGTGTGCAATGTTGTTACAATGCACACAGTTTCTAGGTGTGCGATAGTTGGGCCCATCAGGACCGAACATACGCAACCCTACCAACTTTATTGTATATATTAGGACCATCAATGCCTTATCCGGTCTCACTTCACTCCACAACCGCTCCCTCTTTAGGACACATTTGGTTCCCTGAGAACCCACCTAGTAGATGACACGGAGGCCTTTCTCGTTGGAGTGCCGATGACCTCCTTGGCGGCATGTTCGCAGTGGACTCGTGCCGATGCTCGTAGGCATTTCCTACCGCCGCCACCTCCGATCACATTGGCTTGTCCTCTCCCTCCATTGTGGACACAACACCGCCTCACCCTCCTAGTGGTTTACATTCACTGCGCTCCACAACCACCCCCTCTATAGTACATATCTACTCTCAGCACTGTTAACAATGCTCGATTCGGTAGAATATTGTTAGGGACCGGTTCTATGTGATTGATTTTTATTCGTTCATGTGTACATGTTCGTGACATGATTTGATATGTGAGTTAGATCCATTATTTATTTGGGGTAGATGTACAAATGTTTTAATTAGATCTACTTTATTGTGTTATTTAGGCAGATGTACAAATGTGTTAATTGGACTAGATCTAATATATATTTAGTCAAGCCCAATGTACAAATGGGTTTATTAGATCTATTTATTTCCACATGATAAATGTTTTGTCTCTAAGTAGCATTTTATCTCTATATATCTCTAGTTACTATTTTAGTAATTTTGCTACATGTTTCACATATTTAAATCTAGGTAGCATTTTGTAGGATTATTTTGGGGATACTGCATAGGAAGAGTTGGTTACCGATCTTATGTCTGCTAAGAACAAATGGACAAAGACGTAACCAAGAGGAAATGTTGTCTTATAGCGGAGAAAGTTGTCTTGCTTATTTTCTCATCTCGTTGAATTGTACGACCTCCTCACACGCAACATATAGGAGTAAGTCTACTAATCATTTAAACTAGCATCATGTAATTCTATCTTTATGTGTTTTTATTCTCACATGATAAATGTTTTGTCTAGTTTTTCCTAGCTTTTGCTTTGGATGTCAAGTCATGCAATATGGATGTTGTGAGGTACTAGAGGGTTAAATATCACTCTAGCATGCCATGACCACGAGTTCTTAAGTGTCTTCCTTCTTAATCCATTCTCTTTCCGTGCTATCGAAAATTTAAGTACCTATGTTGATAAATCGTAATCGATCTATTTGCTTTGATCATATCATTGATTCAATTTATATCACTTCCTCTCTTTTTTTGTAAACATGACATACACAATGCAACATATGTGGTTAGCGAACCTACTCCAAATTCCTCTATTTTTTCAACACAAAGCTACAAGTTTAACGAGGGCTGAAAGCGAGAGTATTGGGAAAACTTGGCAGATTATGGAGACAAAGACATAACCAAGAAAAATTCATTTGTATAACTAGCAATCCAATATACATAAAAAATGCATGTATACCTATGGTGTATGAAATATACAATCAAATATAAAATTTGCTACTGTATTTTGATGAACTGCTGCATGGGTTGCTGGTATGGCTGGGGATGCTACATGAGTTGCTGGTACATGTCACCATTAGCACACAAAAATCGTTCGTGTTGTTTCGCAAAGACAATTAGATTAAAATTACTGCGTGCGAACAAAGGTAAACTCACACGACCAATATTTTATACCATCTCCCATCTAATATGAATGCACACGAGCAAGACGAAAAATGTGTGCGAAACATTGATCCTTTCGCAAACAGTTGGTTTTAACGAATCATGTGTCTATTCGCACACGGGATGGAAAACCGTGTACGTAGTAGAGGCTTATCGCATGCTCTTCTTTGTTTTATCGTGTATTATTTCTACACCTGCAAAAAAAATAAAAAAAATAAAGGGTTATTCTACAGTGTGCGAATGGCTGATATGTGCTACTGCTAGCCGCGTGCAGGCTTTTTTTCTCTTGGATTTCGTTAAAACCTGTGCACCCGTAAGCATATTTGTTCCCCTTTTTGCATCTGAATTAAAAGAAACCAGTTGCTCAAAAACATAATACAAACATCAGTTGCACCAATGCGGTTAGTTGGATTCTGAACATGCATTTAGTCGAACGAACTAGACCGAGCTTGTAGAATTAGCTCAGAGCCTGAGACCGACGCGGCCGTGCCTCCATCTGATTTATGATTCATGCCAATAATTCGATATGCATATGCTCCATGTGAACAACATCGTAATCATCGATTCCTTTTCAGCATTTGGCATCTTTAATTCGACACTATTACGCTACAAATCGTCTTTCAGCCAGTTCATTGTCTTTTGTTTCATCCCTTTTTGTCTCCCTCCCCCATGATCATGGACAGCCGCCAGTTGCATAATCTCTCTCTCCCACAGTGCACACCTAACGCCGATGGGATATCCGATACAGATACACCGAATAAGTTTTGGACACGCACACATCGTACCGGCCCTAATAGTAATAGACCAACGCTTTTCTTGGCACTAAACATCAAAAAAAGTACTCTACTTCGGTTTTTGAAACTTACGCTTCATAAACCAACCAACACATACCATCCAAAGATCACAGAAAATTCAGAGGCATCTCTCACGCTGTCGAGATCGATGTTTTTGGTGGTGGTAACTTTACACGTCTTTTCTGTACCAAAGCATCCAAATAATGGCGCCATATATACACCGGCTGGCCTTTCACCGGTATGATCTCCTCTGCGTGGCAACGCGCGCGGCGCAACGTTCCCGCAAGATTCGCCCGTTTTTTGCTCGTGGACGTCGCAGCAACGGCGGCGAGCCTGAAACCGATTGATGCGGCAGGCGGCACGGCGATACCCGCGGCCGTCTACTTCAAGGTGGCTCGACAGATTCCGAGATATCCACAGGAGAACGTAGAGACAAGAGCGTTGGTCTATTAGCTGGGAATAAAATTTAGCTGAGATTCAGTGACAGTTACATATGCAGTAATGGAGATCAATCAGATCGCACTGTCGAGATCTGCATGAAATGAAATTACTGGCTAGTACAGGTCGGACTCCTTGTGCGTCTCGATGACGCAGTCGGAGGTGGGGCAGGCGACGCAGGTGAGCACGTAGCCGGCGTCGACCTGCTCGTCGTCGAGGAACGACTGGTCCGACTGGTCGACGTCGCCCTTCAGGACCTTGCCGAGGCAGGAGGAGCAGGCGCCAGCGCGGCACGAGTAGGGCAGATCCAGGCCGGCCTCCTCGGCCGCGTCCAGGATGTACTTGTCCTTGGGCACTTTGATCATGCTCTCCTTCCCGTCCGGACCGATCAGCTTCACCTTGTACACGGCTGCGGCGCGGAACTCCCTCGACGACGCCCCGGAGCCTGGGAATGTGGGTGTGATCCTGGCCGGGCTCAGCTGCAAATGCAGTGGTTGCCTGGTGTTCTGGTTCAGGGGACGCGGCTGCAGGCGTGGGTTGCCCCTGAAGCTGCACACAACTGGTGTTGTGAAAGCAGTTGCCATCTTCAATCTTTGAGAACTGAAAAAAAATGGTAATGAGCAACAAGAGAGGAGATACTAGACAGGAGGAAAAATAAAATAAAAAGTAAGGATTAACGGCACACACAATAAGTACAGTAGAAGTGTTTGGCCCCCAATTTTTCATTTTTTTTCCAGCTCTGAGACAAGGTTAAAACGAAGGATTGCACTGAAAGCCTGCTTGAATGATACAAATTTCAATTTGAACCCATGTTTGTTGAGTTGCACCATGGGAAAAAGATGATTCTTTCCAAGAGGTCTGAGTGGATGAATAATCTTCTTCACATGTAGTGTAAAATAATCTTTAGAAAAATTCCTATGGAAATAGATCCTAGAAATCAAACTCAAACAGCAAAAATTCCCGAGGATTCTGGTTCTCCAAAATTTCTGTGAAAATCCTCTGAATCAAATAGGACCTTAAGGCTTGGTCCTTTGATTCTATTACTACTTGAAAGCTCAAGACTTCACTTAGACCTATCCACAGTTATGCTTTAAGACCGTAAGCAAAAAAGGTACTTTATCATATGATACGGTAGCAGAAGTTGTGAGAACTGTGTTGATTGAGCTGTAGGATGTGACCAAGCAACCAGATCAGTATTTCTGACTAAAGAATAGATCTGAAAGCAATTGCTAATAAAGTAAAGCGTCACAAATACGACATAACAATCTTAGCAAGTTGCAGTTACAATAAAGAGCAAGAATGGCGTCTGATCACACAAGTTTGGCAAATCCATTTCTAATGTTTCCCGTGGACTCCTTTCTTAATTAAAAAACGGGAGAATATTTATTTCCATAGGCCATAAAAAGTAGCCACTAGAAGCTGATCGATCACCGTGAGTCATAGTTATAATATCTGACAGTGAACTATAAAATCATTGGTCTACACCTGCTAAAAGTAGGAACAATGCAATCACAGTCAAGCGCCTGACGGATATAAGATACCCAATTCCAACCAATAGTTTTTCACAACTAGTAGTTCGGATTTGCTTATGGATGAGATTGCAGGTGCACGACACATATCAGGTATGTCGTAGTGAATCGACTTTTCCATTTATGTGGGAAACTCTATGTGGAGCTTTGTCATCCGCACTGGAATTACCATGATATGGTATCATGCAAGCTCTTTTGGTGTTCCTTTTGACCACAAAGCCCTTTCGGAGTAAGCGGAAACCCTTACGGCATAAGTAATGCCCATAAGAGTAAGCATTGACATCTACGGCAGCAGCATGTACTGTATATTATCCAAACACGATATAATCTAAATAGTTGCAGATAAGGTAAGGTGGCGGTTCTTTGTGGTCTTTGCCCTAGGTCACACTACATCTGATGTCAAAACAAAAGTAATGTTACTGCTCCTCATGACAGAGCAGATTGCAGTTCCAGTGTTAGACACTTGGACTGGTGCAGATACAGTCAATTCAGGACTACTTATGCTTATATCTCCACTTAAGAAAGCTGGAGAGCAGGATGCATTTTGACAAAGAATCTGGAGCAAACCAGGTCAAGTCATACACATCCACATCCACATCCACCAGAGGGGTCAGAGCATGAGTGGCGAAGCCAGGAAAGATGAGCATTGCATATTTGCACTACAGTAGTGATGAAAAGTAACCTGCTACCGTTGCTTGACTAAATCCCGCAGGTTCATCCGACCCTAGTTCGCCCAAATTCATGTACGTAAAAAAAAAAAAGAGTGGACATTGCCCAACATATAAGCCAAGGATGCAATGCAAGAGTCAGGGAGACAGGATGAGTCTATGAGAAGAGCATAGCAGAGGAATGATTGACCCAGTAGAATGGGGCTGCAATCAGGAACACGCCGAGGCGACCAAGGGGAAGGAGATGGGCCTGGATATATATATAATGGTCATGGAGGGCTGGGAAACGGATGATGGATGGGGGAGAGGAATGCGTCGACCTCCGCCTCACGTACAGCCTTCGCCGGGGATCACTGTAGGATGTCGCGTCCACGGCTCCGATCAGCGTGCTCACGCTGGAGTGTTCCGGATGCTTCGGTCGCGCTCGGCGTGTTCAGGATGCTTCCGTTCTTCCGCCCGTGTTGGGCTTGGACTGCCGCGAGAGCGCGATGGCTACGGACGCGGGGACACGGCCGCGAGAGCGCGATGGCTACGGATGGGCTGTGGGCTGTGGGCGGCTGGTTGCTGGGTTGGCGGCTGGTTGCTGGGTTGGAAGTAGGAAATGGCTGCATCTGGATAGCAATAGAGCAACTCGTTAGCAATCATCGAGAGTAGTGCAAAGAAATAGTACCTAGCCGCTCTGCCGGGGCTTTGACTTTTGCTGACGAATCCGGTGGTGAAAAGGCTATTTTCTGCGACTCCGGTATTCCCGATCATCATCTTGATCCCTAATCGACCTAACTCAGGGGACGTCCTACACGTCTACCCAGACTTGGCGAGAACGGAGAGACGAGGGTCCGATCTTGGTTCCCGGACAATGGCGGCCAAGATCCCAAAGGAGGGCTCCTCTAGCTCCAAACCTCCACCAGATCTGCAGGAGTTATTGAAAAAGCTCGTTCTGATAGACGAAGAGCTGGATGACGTGATCCTTCCGTGGAAGGAGTTCGTGAATCTGAAGAAAGGCGTGGATGTTGCATGAGGATTTGCCAAGCAATGGTCGATCCGTCATGTGGAGGAAAACCTTTTCATCCTTTAGGTTTCGTGCCTAGGGAATTGGAGCAAGAATATGCTTGGGGGCCCCTAGATATTTTGTCAGTTGGGTGTGCTGCTGGATCCCTACGATGGAATAACCGACCCTAAGTCAGTGGTGCTTGATCGCATCCATGCATAGGTGTAGGTGAGAGAATACCGTCGATGTTCTGCAAAGAAGAGATTGTTAAGGACATGGTAGCGCAGATTGGTGAAGTTTTGAGTGTTGATTTGTATGCTCTTAATTAGCGCTAGCTTTGTTTGTGTCAAGGTTAAGATCGGCGTATGTGAGAGAGGCCACTATTTGTTGTTATGTGGTTAGAATTTTATTTAGCAAAGTATGTGAGGGAGGCCACTATTTCCAAATACTAGGGAGTACCTTTGGAAAATTTATTTCTACCGCCAGGAGCATCATTGTGCACGGAGAGTATGTGAGGGGGAGGCACTATTTGTTGTTATGTGGTTAGAATTTTATGTAGCAAAGTGTTTTTCTTATTTTCTTCCGGTCAAGGATAAAGTGGAAAATATTTATTTTTCTCGTAACGAAAGTTTCAAGGAGATGATTACTAATTGTACCATTGGTTTGTCATGTAAGATAAGAAGAGAATTCCGTGTTATTCCTAGCCATTTTGTTTGATTATTTCTTGATTTGGTACCTAGTCATACTCACTGTGCATTGAGAGTGCGTTGGCGAACAAACCGCGACCGGCCATGTCAGGGATTACCAATGGTAAAGGATTTTGAAGCCTTGGAAACGTTTGGCAGCCACAGGGGACAAGAAAGCAGTACTTTTTTAGCGAGATCATTGGATCAATACAAGAAGAGCAGAGGACTTTGCACCAGGACTGTCACTAACGGTTAGTACAAGGGCAAGCAGCAGAAGAACCGTGGAACAAGCCATCGTGGAAAGTCGTTGGTTAGTACGAGAACAAGAAACAGAAGAACCGTGGAACCTGCCATGGTGGAAAACTATTGGCTCATAGATCTGCCAGGCAACATAGCAAGAGGAGTGAGAGAGTGCTTGTCCCTATGGCTGGTGACCCAAGGAGTTGAGAGATACAAATGCCCTTGATAGTTTCAGTTGGCCATGGTCTGTAACTGGAATTTACTCCGTGAAATCCACATACAAGATGCTCATGTAGGTGAACATCACATTTCAGTTACATGAGGTTATATCACTAGTTGAAAAAGGGTCTTTGGTCCAACATCCAAATGCCATCTGTCCCGGTTCGGCTCACCGGTCCCGGTTCATGCCGCCTGTCATTGGTCCTGGTTCATCTCTAAGAAACGGTCCCGGTTCATACCACGAATCAGGACCAAAAACCCTTCCCAGGTTATAAATAAGCCTAGCCTAACCACTTATTTTTTCTGGATTTTGTGTGGGAGGTGGATGCTAGGTTTTTTTTTCACACTGCACACAAGGTGTTCGACGAAATGTCCGAGCCACACTTAAGTTTGCACAACACGGTATCCTCGGCTGAAGTTAGCAACCTTATCTTCTTTATCTATAACTGATACAAAAATATTGTATGTGTCCATGTAGGGTGGTCATTTCACTATTCACGATGTTATTGTAATGGTTAATTATTATGACGCGGATCGATGCACGGATGCGATGGATGTATGGCGACCGACGCGATTTCGATTTTATTGCAGGCCTGCATAAATTTATCGATGTGCCTAAGGCAAATAAACTGGATAATTTTATACCTTGTTCCTGCGTCGACTGTCGGAACGTGGCGGAGCACTCTGCTCCGAGAATCCTTCAAAGCCATCTGCTTCGGAGAGGTTTCATGCCTGGATATTATTGTTGGGTGATACGTTGCTAATATATCTATAATTTTTGATGTTTCATGCTTGGTTTTTATCTACTTTCTTATGTTTTGTTCCAACTTTAGAGTATTTTTATACACTTTCTTGGACTAACCTATTAACAAGATGCCACAGTGCCAGTTGCCTGTTTTCTGCTATTTTTGGTTCCAAGAAAGTCAGAAAATGAATATTCTCGGAATTGGACCGGACAAAAGCCAAAGTCGTTATTTTCCCGGAAGACTCACGGAGCCAGAAGACGAGACGCGGAGGGGCCACAGGGCGGCCACACCATGTGGTGGCGCGGGCTAGCCCTGGTCGCTCCACCAGGTGGTGTGGGCCCCCTGGCCGCCCACCGACCTTGCCTCTTCGCCTATAAGATGCCTCCCGATGCAAAAACCCCAAATCGTCCAGCCTCCAGCCACGAAAAGTTCCGCAATGCCGCCGCCACCGAAGGGGAGATTCGGGGGACAGAAAGTCTCTGTTCAAGACCTGCCAGACGGGAAGTGCCCCCGGAGCCATCTCCATCAATCTCCACCGCCATCTCCATCACCGTTGCTGATTCCCATGATGAGGAGGGAGTAGTTCTCTCTCGAGGCTAAGGGTTCTATCGATAGCTATGTGTTCATCTCTCTCTCTATGCATGATCTTATTGAGATCATGAGCTTGTAATCTATAGATTTACCTTGCTACTCAAGTGCTTTAATAGATCTCTGCTCTCCCTATGTGTGTGAAGTTGACAGTATGCACACCATGGTGGCACTTAGGATAGAGATTTCAAATACTTGTTATGAGTTATATTTGGAGTTGGATGTCTCTATAAAATTGTGGTGTTTGTTGGAACCATCTAGTGCTCAAGGTGACGGTGTGGGGTTATCTAGATGCGAAAAGGCGAACTTTGAGGAGTGTTGTTATAGCCCTACCATCGATTAGAGTGTTCAACCGGAGAGTAGTTTAGAGTAGTATCATGAAGATAATATATTTATATGAGAGTGTTCACTAGTGAAAGTATGATCCCTAGGCCTTGTTTCTAAGCATTTAAACACCATTTGCTGTTAGATCTATTACATGTTTGCTTGCTTCTATCTTTATTTCAGTTTTACTTTAGTCTTTTCCACGCCATCAAGCTATCTTCTATCACCGTTACCACTTATAATTATCTATACCACTTGTATTTCACTATCTCTTCGCCGAACTAGTGCACATATACACCTGACAAGTATATTGGGTGTGTTGGGGACACAAGAGACTTCTTGTACCTTGATTGCAGGGTTGCTTGAGAGGGGATACCTTTGAACACTTCCTCCCCGAGTTTGATAAATCTTGGGTGATCCACTTAAGGGAAAACTTGTTGTTGTTCTACAAACCTCTGCACTTGCAGGCCCAACAACTGTCTACAAGAATAGAAGTGTGTAGACATCATTGGGCCATGCACAGAGAAAGAGGGGTTAGGCTGGAAGAAAATGAAGAAGAGGAGGATGATGACAACTATCCTATGTCCCCTAAAGAATACGGTGATAATGCAATGGAAGACAATGAAGAAGAGGGAGGCGACAATGAAGAAGAAGAACGGGCATCGGATGAGCCCGCTGATGGTCTTGGTAGGGTCATTTCTGATGCAAAGCAACAATGCGATATAGAAAGGGAGAAGCTTAAGTTGGAGGCCATGCAAAAGGATCACAAAAAGTTGTTGTACCCAAATTGCAAAGATGGCAGCACAAAGCTCGGTACCACACTTGAAGTGCTGAAATGGAAGGCAGAGGCTGGTTTATCTGACAAGGGATTTGAGAAGTTACTGAAAATAATGAAGCCGAAGCTTCCAAAGGATAACGAGCTGCCCGAGACAACGTATGAAGCAAAGAAGACTATCTGCCCTCTAGGATTAGATGTGGAGAAGATACATGCATGCATTAATGACTGCATCCTGCATCATGAGAAGTACGAGAATATGGATAAATGCCCGGTATGCACTGCATGTCGGTACAAGATCAGACAAGATGACCCTGGTGATGTTGAGGGCGATGACGAGCCCCCCAGGAAGAGGGTTCCTCCTAAGGTTATGTGGTATGCTCCTATAATACCACGGTTGAAACATCTGTTCAGAAACAAAGAACATGCCAGGTTGTTGCGATGGCACAAAGAAGAGCGTAAGAAAGACGGGAAACTAAGACACCCGCCGATGGGTCGCAGTGGAGAAACATCGAGAGAAAGTACTCGAACTTTGTAGGTGACGTGAGGAACTTATGGTTTGGTCTAAGTATAGACGACATGAATCCTTTTGGGAAGCAAAGCTGCAGTCACAACACCTGGCCAGTGACTCTATGTATCTACAACCTTCCTCCTTGGTTGTGCATGAAGCGGAAGTTCATTATGATGCCAGTGCTCATCCAAGGACCGAAGCAACCCGGCAACGACATTGATGTGTACCTAAGGCCATTAGTCGATGAACTTTTGCAGTTGTGGGGAGAACCAGGTGTAAAGGTGTGGGATGAGAACAAACAGGAGCCATTTGACCTAGGAGCGTTGTTGTTCGTAACCATCAATGATTGGCTTGCTCTTAGTGGCATTTTAGGACAGTCAAACAAGGGATACAATGCATGCACGCACTGTTTAGATAAGACTAAAGGTACATATTTGGATAAATGTAAGAAGGTTGTGTACCTGGGGTGTCGTAAATTTCTTCCGACCAATCATCAAGTAAGAAAGAAAGGCAAGCATTTCAACGGTGAGGCAGACACGAAGAAGCCTAAGCTCCCTAAAGGTGCTGATGTATTTGGTATGGTGAAGGACCTAGAAGTAATCTTTGGAAAGGGTCCTGGCGGTCAGTCTGTTCCGAAAGACCCCATTACCAGACACACGGCCATGTGGAATAAGAAATCTATATTTTGGGAGCTTGAGTATTGGAAAGACCTAGAGGTCCATTCTTCAATCGACGTGATGCACGTGACGAAGAATCTTTGTGTGAACCTACTAGGCTTCCTAGGCGTGTATGGGAAGACAAAAGATACACCAGGAGCACGGGAGGACCAGCAACGTATCAAAGATCCATACAACAAGCATACTGATAAAGGCCATCAATACTTAAGCAGATACGCTCTTACCAAAGTAGAGAAGGAAATCTTTTTTGAATGCCTGAGCAGTATCAAGGTCCCGGCTGGCTTCTCGTCAAATATAAAGGGAATAATAAATATGGTAGAGAAAAAATTCCAGAACCTGAAGTCTCATGATTGCCACGTGATTATGACGCAGTTGCTTCCGGTTGCATTGAGGGGCCTTCTACCGGAAAATGTCCGAGTACCCATTGTGAAGCTATGTGCATTCCTCAATCCAATATCTCAGAAGGTAATCAATCGAGAAAGTCTAGAAAGGCTACAGAAGGATGTGGTCCAATGTCTTGTCAGTTTTGAGTTGGTGTTCCCCCGTCCTTCTTCAATATTATGACGCATCTAGTTCACCTAGTCGAAGAGATTTCCATTCTTGGTCCTGTATTTCTGCACAATATGTTCCCCTTCGAGAGGTTCATGGGAGTATTAAATAAATATGTTCATAACCGTGCTAGGCCAGAAGGAAGTATCTCCAAGGGCTATGGAACAGAGGAGGTCATTGGGTTCTGTGTAGACTTTCTTCTTGACCTTAAGCCGGTTAGTGTTCCTGAATCACGGTATGAGGGGAGACTGAGTGGAAAAGGCATGCTAGGAAATAAAACAATGATATTTAGGGACGGGCATTCTTTGAATCAAGCACACTACACCGTTCTACAAAGTTCTACCATTGTGGCTCCGTATATCGAGGAACACATGAATGTTGTATGCTCCAAGTTCTCGAGGAAGGATGACTACTGGATTAAAGAAAATCACATGGAGACTTTTAGCACTTGGTTGCAATTACATCTCATGAATGACACCACTATTGGAGATAAGCTCTACTTGTTGGCCGCGACACCAACTGCGACTGTATTGACTTTCCAAGGGTACGAGATAAATGGGAATACATTTTACACGATTGCCCAAGATAAAAAGAGCACCAACCAAAACAGTGGTGTCCGCTTTGATGCAAGATGCGAGAATGGGAAAAAGAACACATATTATGGTTACATAGAGGAGATATGGGAACTTGACTATGGACCTACTTTTAAGGTCCCTTTGTTTCGGTGCAGTTGGGTCAACATGAATGGAGAAGGGGTAAAGGTAGACCAGCTGTACGGAATGACAACAGTGGATCTCAAGAATCTTGGTTATAGAGACGAACCATTCGTCCTAGCCAATGATGTGGCTCAGGTTTTCTATGTGAAGGACATGTCCTCCATACCAAAAAAAAAGAAAAAATAAGGAAACGAATACATCAGACGATGAGCCCAGGCGTCACATAGTTCTTTCAGGGAAAAGAAACATCGCGGGAGTCGAGGACAAGACATACCGTTAGTCGAGTATACAAATGATGATGAAGAAGAAGAAAAAACACTAACTTTCAACCACGCAATGGCGATTGTCCAGCAATGCGTGCTGGCGACCCATTTCAAGTACTTGCTCCGCCAGGCGAGCAGTTTCCTTCACAATAAGCTACAACAGGAGAAAAACAAAAGGATCAGCAGACAACATGGATGACTAATTCGACTGAAAAGAAAAAACAACATCACACATACGTGCTCCTCCAGAGACTCCGAAGTCGATTGTCGTCGTGTAAACAAAGCTAGCTTCTGCCGGAAGAGAGTTGCTTGCCTCTTGCTGCCACTAAACCCCAATGTGAAAGAAAAGCAAGGCGATCTACCGAACAAACATTTCCTTTCTTTTTAATAAGATAACATTGTCCAAATATTCCTGGGTTGTACCAATTGAATGATTTCGGCAAGCTAAATCCATTCGTTTGGGATCATTTTGATCTGGAATCCCGGAATGGAGATCTGACCCAAGGCAGTCGTCCGGACAACCATCTGGTGCTCCACAGCGTGTGGAGAACTTGATGAATTATGCCTAGAGTGGGCCGCCAATGGAGAGGAAGGAGTTTGCTCAGCCACTTCCTTGGCCTTGGAATCCGCGACTCCAGATTCTTTCAAAAATTGGACGTCGCCAGAAGATGACGATGCTGATTGACTACGGAACAAAACCAACATCAGGAGATGCAACTCCAAAAAGAACCAAGATGAGAATTGCATACTTAACAGTCAAACTTATCAAAATCGAAGGTTTGGTCCTCCGACTCCGACGACTCCTTCGGCAGCCTCATCTTCTTGCGGGCAGATGGCGCCATGGAACTCACAGGAATAGCAGGAATTGGCGACTCCGCCTCAATAGTTGGTCCTTCTGGAGTCGAAGGAGACGATGCATCCGAATCTTTGCTGCGTGAACGCTTGCGAGTGTCCGGACTGCTGGACTCGGGGGCTTCCTCCTCCTCTTCAAATGGGACGCTCGACTCCGACTCGTCCTCCTCATCTACTTCTCGAGGAATAACCCCCTCAGGAAGAGGGGGAAAACTGGGAGACACCTTCCAATCCTGCATACAGAAAACAAGTCAGCACACATCAAGAAAATCAAAAGCACTCGACAAATAAAGCTACTTCGTAGCACAATCATACCTCAGGAGGAGGGTTAGAAGCATCGAATGGAGGCATACCGTTCACTGGGAGTACATCCTTGGCAGTGTACTTGGTCAGCAGTCGCACCCTCTTATCTACTTCACTCGCGGAAATGCCATCGGCAGATACGCGAGTGACATCGTCCGCACCAGCCCATTGGAACATAGGGTGGATTCTGGCCTGCAAGGGCTGGATGCGACGGTGCAACCATGTGCGAATGAGGGCGCAACCTCCCTCTTCTTTACCCATGCGACTCTCGAGGTCGCAGACATGCTCGTACAGCACATCAGTCTCCTCAGACTCGCCGGGCATCACCACGTTCTTCCAAGAACGCCTCCTCCTGCACAGCATCGCGGGATCAAAGGGCGCGAGTCCGAAGTGTTCTCCGTCAGCCTTCTGGTCGCGGATGTAGAACCACTTGTCCCTCCACCCTTGGACGGACGCCATGAGCTTGATATCGAAATATGTGATGGAGGAGTCGACATGGATCCCACAGCCTCCTACGTCATAGACTACGGAGCCAGATGTTGACTGACGCTTCAGCTTGAAAAGTCGTTTGAAGAGACCAAAGTGTGGCTTGACTCCGAGCCAGCACTCGCAAAGTGTAATATAGCAGGCGATGTGGAGAATAGAGTTGGGGGACAGCTGATGCAGTTGGAGCCCATAGAAACAAAGGAGGCCCCTAGAGAAAGGATGCAGGGGCAAAGACAGACCGCGGATGATGAACACTAGGAACATCACCCGGAAACCAGCAGGAGTACAAGGGGTTACCTCACCACCTGGGACTCACGAGTCACCAACCGCGGAAGATAGAACTCCATCTTGGCACAGAAGACGAAGCTCGTACGATTTGATGATGGACGCGCGCCACACACCATTGGTGACGCGGGTGCCCGCGCCCTTCTTCTTCCCGGCGACGGCGGTGCTGGTGCCTGCAACGGCGGAGCCGCCCTTCTTCTTGGCAGCAGCAATGGCGGCGGTGGACTCAGCTAAAAGAACATTTGATGTTTTCCTATGTTTTGCGTGTTAGATAACAATACTATGGAGATTATTCATATACGCTAAGTGTGCAGGAAGCTTTGAGGGGGCCGGATAATCTACCCCACCAAGGGCCGGATAATCCGGCCTACCTCATTGCTCAAAGAGAGCCAAGGCGCGTCGCTCGGTATCCGGTCGGATTTTCTCCCGGAAAATCCGAAGCTGAAATTTTCCTCCCGGGCCGGATAATCCGGCTGTCGCATGGGCCGGATAATCCGGCCCCCAGTTTTCGAGCAAAAGGAGCTAAGGCGCGTTGCTCGGTATCCGGTCGGATTTTCTCCCGGAAAATCTGAACTGGGGCGGTTTTTTTCTCCCCCAGGCCGGATAATCCGGCCCTCACATAGGACCGGATAATCCGACCCCCAGAAGTTGATCAAGGGCAAGCTCGACGCAATGCACAGATAGGGGCGGATTATCTGCCGGATATTCCGAGTCTGGGGCGGTGTTTTCCCCAGGCCGGATAATCCGGCCATCACTTGGGCCGGATAATCCGGCCCCCAAAGTTTCCAACGGCTGGTTTCTGAAGGGGGTATAAATAACCTTTCTTCCCCAATGTTCAGAACTCTTGATTCATTCGAAATTGTCCAGACATTGTGCAAGAGCTCTCATTCTTGATCTCCCACTTCAACCACCCGAAGGTCTTGATCTTTGGGGGAATTGAAGGAGGAGAAGTTCATCATCATCATCATCAAGAATCAAGCGCTTCAACTCCTTGATGTCTACGCACATCTATTCTTGTAGACAGTTGTTGGGCCTCCAAGTGCAGAGGTTTGTAGAACAACAGCAAGTTTTCCCTTAAGTGGATCACCCAAGGTTTATCGAACTCAGGGAGGAAGTGGTCAAAGGTATCCCCTCTCAAGCAACCCTGCAATCAAGATACAAGAAGTCTCTTGTGTCCCCAACACACCCAATACAATTGTCAGGTGTATAGGTGCACTAGTTCGGTGAAGAGATAGTGAAATACAAGTGGTATGGATAATTATAAGTGGTAACGGTGCTAGAAAATAACTTGATGGCATGGAAAAGACTAAAGGCAAACTGAAATAAAGATGGAAGGAAGCAAACATGTAATAGATCTAATAGCAAACGGTGTATCAATGCTTAGAAACAAGGCCTAGGGATCATACTTTCACTAGTGAACACTCTCATATAAATATCTTCTCTTTATGATACTACTCTTAACTACTCTTCGGCTGAACACTCTAATCGATGGTAGGGCTATAACAACACACCTCAAAGTTCATCTTTCCCATCTAGAAACCCCACACTGTCACCTTGAGTACTAGATGAGTCCAACAAACAGCACAATTTCATAAAGATATCCAACTCCAAATATAACTCATAACAAGTATTTGTAATCTCTAGCTTAAGTGCCACCATGGTGTGCACGCTGTCACTTTCACACACATGGGGAGAGCAGAGATCTATTAAAGCACTTGAGTAGCAAGGTAGATCTACTTGATTACAAAGCTCATGATCACAATATGATCACGCACAGAGAGAGTGATGAACACATAGCTACCGGTAGAACCCTTAGCCTCGAGAGAGAACTACTCCCTCCTTATCATGGGAATCAGCAATGGTGATGGAGATGGTGGTGGAGATCGATGGAGATGGCTCCGGGGGCACTTCCCCATCCCGGCAGGGTGCCGGAACAGAGACTTTCTGTCCCCCGAATCTCCCCTTCGGTGGCGGTGGCACTGCGGAACTTTTCGTGGCTTTCTGATTGATGATTTAGGGTTTTCGTATCGGAGGCTTCTTATAGGCGAAAGGGCAAGGTCGGTGGAGTGCTAGGGGGCCCACACCACCTGGTGGCGCGGCCAGGGCTAGCCCGCGCCACCATATGGTGTGGCCAGACCCTGGCCATCCTCCGTCTCTGCTTCTGGCTCCGTGAGTCTTCCGGTAAAATAGGAACTTTGGCTTTTGTCCCGTCCAATTCCAAGAATATTGATTTTCTGACTTTCCTGGAACCAAAAACAGCAGAAAACAGACAACTGGCACTGTGGCTCTTGTTAATAGGTTAGTCCAAGAAATCATATGAAAAGTACTCCAAAGTTGGAACAAAACACAAGAAAGTAGATAAAACCAAGCATGGAACATCAAAAAATATAGATACATTTGCAATGTATCAACATCCCCAAGCTTAACTCCTGCTCGTCCTCGAGTAGGCAAGTGATAAAAAGAAAGAATGATTTTTGAGGTGACATGCACCATCATAAACTTGATCAAAGTATTTGTAAAACATTCAAAGCTGGGATCATAGTACTTCAATCATAACATGAAAGACAAAGTTCTAGCAACAAGACAAAGAAACTATGATGTAACATGAAAAGGTACAAACAAAATATTCATGAATAATAATGCTTTGCAAGACGTTTGTTTGTTTCACATAAAGAAAACATAGCATAATAGTATTCAGCTTGTCCCTCAATAGAGTAGCAAATATAAATGCATAGGACACCTTCAAAGTTCATAAGAGTGACTAGATACAAATAGTTTAAAACAAGCAATATCAAGTTATGCATCAATCAACTAGTCTTGGACAATGCACATAGAACTAAGAATGGCCACTATGCTCTCAAAGTAGGTGCATAAAGGTAGAAGGTGGAGACTCAATATAATGGTGGAAGAAAGGCCTTTTTATAAAAGGAAGTAGGGATTCAAGTTTCATAAAGAGCTTCCAAAAATTATGGTACTTATAGCTTTCAGCTCTCATTGCCCCTATCATAAGCATCTTGAAGTGATTAAGGTTAAAGTGAACAAACTATGGTGTACATGCTTGACGAAGTATAAGTTAGAAATCTCATGT
This sequence comes from Avena insularis, assembly GCA_023614405.1. Classification (NCBI taxonomy): domain Eukaryota; kingdom Viridiplantae; phylum Streptophyta; class Magnoliopsida; order Poales; family Poaceae; genus Avena; species Avena insularis. The sequence goes on along the minus strand of CM042686.1, from coordinate 477,200,361 downwards.
CCCTTGTATACGAGGGCCGCTCCTCATGCTACTCAAGTTTAGTCACCGGTAAGTTCTTGTCATCGTAAGTACATGTGTATCATAGAGAACCGCCAATGGGGTACCCCTTGCCCGATGATACGGAAGAATCCCCATATCAAAATGACAAGGCAAGCAGACAACGAGCATCTCAGCAATCTTCTTATTTACCATGGGAATATGGTGCTTTTTTCTCTCTTTCCTCTTTTCATAATCTCTTTTTTTCCTTTTTCTCTTTTTCTCAATATAAGACTCTTTTTTTATAAGAAGAATGCTTCATAGATAGCTCATTATGGTTACGCTACAGGTTTCCACCATGTCAGCATGGATTAGACCAGTGGCCCAGGCATTTCTCTAACACATATACATAACTCCATGGACTTACAAGCTCCCCTTCCATTTCACACCGACGACATCCATATACAAAAGAGCATGATATCAACTAGGTACAAGTACCAAGTGCAATGTTGAAAGCGTTCCCCATGAAAGCATGATTCTGCTAATTCCCAACAAATAAGTGCAAGCATATACAACATAGACGACACAATGGTTCAAGTTTATTAAGGGCAAGAAAAGTAAAGTGTGCCATCAAGTTCATGAGAGCTTTAATCACTAGTTTTCTCATAACAAGTTTAATTTGGAAGGTAAACAAAAGCATGAATATACTTGGAATAGCATAAGCTAGTAGGTAGGTATGGTGGACTCTTTGGAATAACTTGGTTTAGGGAGTTGGATGCATGAGTGGGACTCATACTTGGTTGTGGAGGCTAGCGAAAGACTGGGAGCGACAAACTAAGAGAGCAATAATGGCCATAATCATGTAGATCGACAAAACATCATTGATCAAAGCATAAAGTGATACTACAAGTTGAGAACTAAATGATCATAAAGTCTTAGGTGACTTGAGATAGTTATAACATGGTGTGAGAATGCGCCAATTCAACCCAAATAAAGCATTAAAGGAGAATACCACTATACTATGCTTTAATATGTTAAAACAACGCATGATTCATCCAAGGCACATTAAGCAATCTCAATTGTTTATAACAAGTCATGCTACAGCAAAGATCACTAAGCATAAAGCCAAAACAATATCGAGCATGGCATGACAAAGCATGGGCCACAGTCAAAAATAAGCTCTCTTTACCACTTAAGCATGAACTTTCCTACTCTTTTCCAATCCAAACCAAACTATTTGAAAACCAATGTATGAAAGAGGGGGTCCAACCAATTTATTCAGAAAACTAAGAAAACTAAGCAAACAAAAAACCAAAATGAAAACGAAAAAGAAGACGCTCCAAGAACAACACAACTGTGCATGAAACAATAAAAATGAAGCGTTTGGAAGAAACCTGGGATTTTTATTGATGAAGAAGGGGGTGACTTGGACATCCCCAAGCTTTGACGCTTGTACTTCTTGTATATTTCTTGGTGTGACACGCGTGGCATCCCCAAGCTTGAGCTTTAGTCCATTCTTCATCTCATTACTCATTCCTCCCATACACCTGAAATTTTTCCTTCATACAAAAGTTCACACAATCTTTATTAGCAACATTAGTGCACTCAATATAAATAAGTCTTAAGGTTCATTTCTAACACCAAATAAACTTCCATTAGAACACTAGCTACTGTAGCACTTCCCTCAAAAAGCTCAATTCCCCAAAAGAACTCAAAAAGGAACCAACAAGAAGCAAATGCAAATAATGGCAGAAATCTGTCAAAACAGACCAGCAGGTAAAGACGATTTTTTTAGAAGACCTTCTGTTGCTCAAATCAAAAAGTGTTGAACTAACGGAAGTTAGATAACAACCTGGGGCATAAGCACAAACATTCACGCCTCAAAAAGACGTTCAGAGATTTTACACAAATTTTTACGGCGAAGCACAAAAATCTGTTTTGGGACAGCAACTTTCCCAATCATTACTTCTCTCTCATTAGAGGTTACTCTTGGCACAAAAAGCAAATAAAAAGGATAAGGAGCGGTTATTACTGAAGTAATAACTTCCAAGACTCATCTAAAACTCTTGGGTTATGTCCCAACAAGTACTTTTCTTTAACGCCTTTAAGTTAGGCATGATAGTTTGAGAAGATGCTCACATAAGAAATATGAATTGAAGTAAAAGAGAGCATCAAGAAGCAATTCAAAACACATTTAAGTCTACCCACTTCCCATGCATAGGAATCTTGTAAAGAAACAAGTCATGAAAGCACAAAGAAACAAGCATAGAAAAGCAAAACAAGTGCAACTTCAAGACTTTCAACATAAAGAGGGGAAACTTAATATTGTTGAGACACATAAAACCATGTTTCCCTCTCTCATAATAACTTTCAGTAGCATCATGAATAAAAGTAACAATATAACTATCACATAAAACATTCTTATCATGATCCACATGCATAAAATAATTAATACTCTCCACATAAACATAGTCATTCTTATTGATTGTAGTGGGAGAAAATTCAACAAAATAGCTATCATTATTATTTTCATCACCATAATCATCAAATATAGGAGGCATATTGTAATCATTAATTTTCTCCTCAATAGTAGGTGGACTGAAAATATCATACTCATCATTGTAATCATCATATATCAGAGGTTTGGTATCATCATAAGCAATAGAATAGATATCTTCCAAAGCTGGGGAACTAAAAAGATCATTTTCATAAAAACTAGCTTCCCCAAGCTTAGACTTTTCCATAGCATTAACAATAATGGTGTCCAAAGAATTCATACTAACAACATTGCTATTAGCATGCAAATAAAGTTCCATAGGTGTTTTAATTTTCTCTTCAAACACTTCATGTCCCAACTCAAGATAAATACTATAAAGCTCTCTAATTTTGTTGTTGTTTTCCATTAAGCCTAACTAGTGAAAACAAGAAACAAAAAGACAAAATTGCAGAATCTAAAGGAAATAACTTCGAGCACTCACACTGGAGGATATGAGTACCTTTTACCTTACGTCCCCGGCAACGGCGCCAGAAAATAGGCGTTTGCCGTGGGAGGTTCTTCTTCTTTAATCCTCCTGTGTGAATACCTTTTACCTTACCTCCCCGGCAACAGCGCCAAAAAATAGCTTGATGTCTACGCACTTCTATTCTTGTAGACAGTTGTTGGGCCTCCAAGTGCAGAGGTTTGTAGAACAGCAGCAAGTTTTCCCTTAAGTGGATCACCCAAGGTTTATCGAACTCAGGGAGGAAGTGGTCAAAGGTATCCCCTCTCAAGCAACCCTGCAATCAAGATACAAGAAGTCTCTTGTGTCCCCAACACACCCAATACACTTGTTAGGTGTATAGGTGCACTAGTTCGGCGAAGAGATAATGAAATACAAGTGGTATGGATAATTATAAGTGGTAACGGTGCTAGAAAATAACTTGATGGCGTGGAAAAGACTAAAGGCAAACTGAAATAAAGATGGAAGGAAGCAAACATGTAATAGATCTAATAGCAAATGGTGTATCAATGCTTAGAAACAAGGCCTAGGGATCATACTTTTACTAGTGAACACTCTCATATAAATATCTTCTCTTTATGATACTACTCTTAACTACTCTCTGGCTGAACACTCTAATCGATGGTAGGGCTATAACAGCACACCTCAAAGTTCATCTTTCCCATCTAGAAATCCCACACTGTCACCTTGAGTACTAGATGAGTCCAACAAACACCACAATTTCATAAAGATATCCAACTCCAAATATAACTCATAACAAGTATTTGTAATCTCTAGCTTAAGTGCCACCATGGTGTGCACGATGTCACTTTCACACACATGGGGAGAGCAGAGATCTATTAAAGCACTTGAGTAGCAAGGTAGATCTACTTGATTACAAAGCTCATGATCACAATATGATCACGCATAGAGAGACAGATGAACACATAGCTACCGGTAGAACCCTTAGCCTCGAGAGAGAACTACTCCCTCCTCATCATGGGAATCAGCAATGGTGATGGAGATGGTGGTGGAGATCGATGGAGATGGCTCCGGGGGCACTTCCCCGTCCTGGCAGGGTGCCGGAACAGAGACTTTCTGTCCCCCGAATCTCCCCTTCGGTGGCGGCGGCACTGCGGAACTTTTCGTGGCTTTCTGATTGATGATTTAGGGTTTTCGTATCGGAGGCTTCTTATAGGCAAAAGGGCAAGGTCGGTGGAGTGCTAGGGGACCCACACCACCTGGTGGCGCGGCCAGGGCTAGCCCGCACCACCATATGGTGTGGCCAGGCCTCCCCTCCTCCGCTCTGCCTCTCGTGAGTCTTCCGTAAAATAGGAACTTTGGCTTTTGTCCCGTCCAATTCCGAGAATATTGATTTTCCGACTTTCCGAACCAAAACAGCGAAAAAGCAACGGCACTGTGGCTCTTGTTAATAGGTTAGTCCAAGAAATCATATGAAAAGTACTCCAAAGTTGGAACAAAACACAAGAAAGTAGATAAAACCAAGCATGGAACATCAAAAATTATAGATAGATTTGCAATGTATCACTCGTCTCCATTCACTTGGAGAAATCCCTGATCTAGTATTCTTGTCAATACCTAGATCTTTTTTATTGTATTTGATAACCTTGTTCTTGTGGCAGCTTGTTGTCATTTCGGGAGCCTCCAAGTTGTTGTGGAGTTGTTGCCCCGCTAGTTGTGTAAAGGCGTCGGTGCCCGCCTCGAAGGGTACCTATAGTGGAAAGGTGGTTCAGGCCTTTGGTGGCGAGAACCATCGGAGAACAGGGTGAGGCCTATTGTGGCGTGGTGGTCTTAGTACTGCCCACCCCTCCAACGCAGACGTACTTCCCTTAACAAGGAAGGAACTGCGGTCAAACAAATCCTGTGTCTCCGCGTGCTTCACTTTGGTTTACCCGTTCCTCTTCCACTCGCTATTTACTCGCTAGTAGATAGGTTTGCATATAGGGAAAATTCCACCTATTAGTTTATCTAGAGAATTTACCCTTTGTGCTAAGCCTAAAATTGAAAAAGTATTAAAAATTGGTGTAGCACCTATTCACCCCCCCTCTAGGTGCCCATACGATCCATTTCAATTGGTATCAGAGCCCCGGCTCTTAATTCAGGCTTAACCGCCTAAGAGTAGTATGGGTACCAAGGATGATGGAAATGAGGCTGTGGATAAGGTCACAATGGATGATCTCAAGTCGTTGGAAACAACCTTGTTGAAATCCTTTGAGGCCAAGATGGAGGAGATGAATCAAATGATTGCTCGCCTTACATCATCCATAGCCCCATCTCCATCCTCCTCTGAGGCTGCCACACCATCATCTAAGGAAATGGGTAACACCGGATCCAAGGACGATGATCTGGAAGGTGAAAAACTTAATGGTTCCACCTCCAAGAAGGGAAGTAGTAAGGAGGAATATAGTGAGGTTCGCCACGTATATTCCCCCGACCCACCTATCCCTCATCCTCATATAAACAATAGGGGTGATCCACCCAAGCTCACTGCATCCTCCTTTAATCAATGGCAATTCCTAATGAAATCTCATGTTTGCAGCTCCTCTATTGAATTGTGGAGGATTATTGAAGAGGGTCTTCACATTGGAGATCAAACCAACCTAACGAGAAGAGAAGTTGTGGACAGCCAGTTGAATGCCACCGCTCTCCACATGATACAGCTGGGTGTGGGTCCCAAGGACATGCCACACATTGAACATCTCAACATAGCTAAAGAAGCTTGGGATGCTCTTACGGATCTCTTCGTTGGAAATGAAAGCATGAGAAGAAACAGGTATGATGCCCTTAGTAATGAAGCTGAGGGATTCTACATGTTGGATGGTGAAAACCATGGGGACATGTATATAAGACTCAAGGGCATCACAACAACATTTCGAAAGCATGGGGCCACTCACATTGATGATGCATGGATAAAAAGGAAATATGTGAGCGCCTTAATGCCTTTCGATCCAACAGACTTGAAGATCCTGCAAGGTAGACATAACTATCATCAAATGACATCCAACGAAGTCATGCAAGAAATGGCGTCATTCAAAGTGGCAGCAAAGAATGCTGAAGATGCCCGTGCTCGGGCCATTGGAATGCAAAACAGTGTCAATGTGGCTCTCAAAGCCAATGTTGCTGAGCAAGAGGAAGATGAAGGAGCTTTTGAGGGGGTATCCATTGACTTCCCTGATGAGGTCAAACATGCTCATGGTGAGTACATGGCATTTTATGCAAGGAACTTTTGGAAGGACCCTGCGAAAGCCAAGTCTGAACCTGAGCGTAAGAACGGATCAAATGGAAGAAGAGAAAGTGGCCCAAGATTGAGAACTTGCTTCAACTATGGAGATAGAATGCACTTTGTAGCCGAGTGTCCTTATCAAAATAGAGAGGACAATGGTGGCAGGCTCATTCTTAAAGAGAAATCTAAAGCACCTAAGAAGAAGACATTTATTAAGAAGAATGGCCTTTTCAAGAAGCAACCCAAGATTGTCTTGGTAGCTCAAGAGGAATACTCCTCCACAAGTGAAGATGAAGAGGATGATGATAGTTCCCGCGAGGTGGCAGCTGTAGCCACCACATCGACTCCCTCATCCCTCTTTGACTCGCCAAACGAGAACGTCATCAACAACAACGCCACTTTCCTAATGGCAAGAGGGTCCGAGGTATCAACTTCTAGCTCTTCATTTCCTAAGACTAACATAATTTTGGATATGGATGATCATGACAATCTTAAAATGAAAGAAGAAGTTATTGCTTTGGATACCTTTTTCACTAACCTACAAGGTGAGCACAAACTCCATTTTGATGCTCTTATGAGTCAACTTGCTCAAGCCGAAGATCTTCTTGAAGAAAAGGGCAGAATTGAAAGAGAAGATGCCTTGGAGATAGCTTCTTTGAAGAATGCCTTGGAAGAGGAAGAGGAAGCTCGAGTATCTTTGGAAGAGAGACTCGGATCCTTTGAGGAGTCACAAGAAGAAGCTGTAGCTCAGCTCATTAAAGAACGTGACCATGCTCTTGCCAAGGTAAAGAAACTAAAGAAAGAAAAGATTGACTTTGGGGCTGTTCATGCTAGACTTTTGGAGAAGTTTGATAATCTTGAAAGTGCTCACAAGGCATTGAAGAGTGATCATTCTACTTTAAATGAGTCTCATGACCAGCTCCAAACTCAATTGAAACGGTATGATGTGCCAAGTACCTCCACTTCATCCTCTGGAAAAGAAGACCTTGCAAGAAGTTCTCAACACAAAGGTAAAGGGGTTATTGATGAGATACTGAGCAGGCAGAGGACAAACAATAGTAAAGAAGGTCTTGGTTACATACCCAAGACAAAGAGCAAGAAAAACAATAAGAAGAAGAAGAGCAAGACTGCTCAACCAAATACTAGCAACATTACCAATGACAAGACTAATTATGATGGTTTTGCAGGGATCAACAATCCTAACTTTGAACTATATTGTGATTATTATGGTGATGTTTATGCTAGTTATGTAGGCCCTTATGATTGTTACATTCCTTGGTCTATTTGGGTTCCCGAGACCCTTGTTACTAACATGAGAGGACCCATTGAAAAATGGGTACCTAAAACCAAGAAGTAATTTTCTTGCAGGGCTATGCTTCCGGTGGTTCTAAATGGGTACTCGATAGCGGTTGCACAAGTCATATGACCGGAAGCAAGGAGATCATCACGGAGATGCGGCCAAACCTTGATCACATAACCGTCTCCTATGGTGACAGGTCAAAATCTGGGGTATTGGGTCTCGGCAAAGTTGTGGTGGCTCACGATATCTCTCACGTGGACGTCATTCTTGTTGAGACCCTCGGGTACAACTTACTTTCAGTTTGCGCCCTTGGTAAGATGGGCTTTGCAGTTTATATTGATGCTGATTTGGTGGTACTCTTGTGGAGCAAGTCTCTAAAAGTCGCTTTCATGGGATATGTCGAAAACGACCTGTATGTGGTGGACTTTTCGGGGAAAACCACTACAGGCACGATGTGTCTTTTCGGAAAGGCTGACGCGGGTTGGCTATGGCATCGCCGACTAGCCCACGTCAATATGAGAACTTTGCAAAGTCTCCACAAGGGTGGCCACATTCTTGGACTAAAAGAAAATGTCTCCTTTGCCAAAGATCGTGTTTGCAGGGCGTGTGTTGAAGGGAAAATGCATGACTCACCTCTTCTAAGGAAAAATATTATCTCTTCAAAAAGGATTTTGGAGCTCCTTCATGTGGACCTCTTCGGACCTCCATCTCATGCAAGCCTCGGTGGGAAGAAGTATTGTCTAGTGATTGTTGATGATTACTCAAGATACACTTGGGTTTATTTCTTCAAGTTGAAGAGCGAAACTCAACAAACTTTCATCGACTTCGCCAACGAGGTTCAACGTCAACACAACATCCCCATTCTGGCTATAAGAAGTGATAATGGCTCTAAGTTCAAGAACTACACCTTAAATTAGTTCCTAAGTGAAGAGGGGATAAGACATCAATATTCCGCTGCGTACACCCCTCAACAAAATGGTGTAGCCGAGAGGAAGAATCGAACTCTAATGGATATGGCAAGATCAATGTTAGCCGAATTTAAATCTCCATATAACTTCTGGGCTGAAGCAATCTCTACTGCTTGTCATTCATCCAACCGATTATACCTCTGCAAGATCTTGGACAAGACTCTGTATGAGATACTTACCGGTAACAAGCCAAACATCTCATACTTTCGGGTATTTGGGTGTAAGTGTTTCTTTCTTATCAAAGGAGTTCGTTTATCTAAGTTTGAATCTAAGGCCTTAGAAGGTATTTTTGTTGGTTATGGTGCCGAATCCCACACTTATAGAGTCTACAATAAGCTCTCCGGAACTGTTGTAGAATCTTGTAGTGTGGTGTTCGAGGAAAGTGATGGTTCCCGCGCGGAGCAAGTTGGTGTTTGTGATGCAGATGTTGAAATACCCCAAGATGCCATAAGAAGAATGGGTGTGGGATTTTTCCGCCCCATTGAGGAACCCCTTGTGGCGGATCGAGAAGGACAATGCTCTTCCCATGAAGAGCCCTCATCTACACATGCCCAACAAGTTCCCACCACGGGAGCAAATTCTGCACCACCTCCATCAACTGCTGAAGGTCAAGCTCTTCCAGAAAACTCTAGGCCAGATTATTTGGTGGACACCGGATTATCCGGCCACCTCGCTCCAGCTGACCATTTTGCTCCTGGTGGTGAAGATATTCACGCAAGCTCCAGGCCGGATTTTCCAGCAAGCCCCGGATTATCCGGCCCCTCGCCAGTTCAAGCAAGCCCCAGGCTTCCTGATGATACTGCTACAAATATTCCCAGGCCAGATTATCCGGCCTCTCCATCGGCCGGATTATCCGGCCCTGACTCTCCAATTCAGTAGCCTCCTGATACGACTACTATCTCACCTTTAGGGAACGCATCATCACCACCTGCTACTGATATTCCTGTTCCTGATCAAGGTCGAGTAAATGCTTCCAATGAAGATTCAAGTGATGAATCTACTCCTCCAAGATACAACAAACTTATTGAACTTCGTCGCAAGGCTCGGGCTGATCGTAACCTTGAGTTGGGGGGTCACACCCTCGACAAGGTTGTTGGTGATCTTCGATGAAGGGTATCTACAAGAAGAGAATTGGCCAGTTTTGGTGAGCATCAAGCTCATATCTCTATGGTGGAACCTAAGAAGGTCTTTGAAGCACTTGAAGATCCAGACTGGGTTGTTGCTATGCATGAAGAATTGAATAATTTCGAGCGCAACAAAGTCTGGAAACTCGTGGAGAAACCCCAAGATTGCCGCAATGTTATCGGCACCAAGTGGATATTCAAAAACAAGCAAGACGAGAATGGCATTGTTGTGAGGAACAAGGCAAGACTTGTGGCACAAGGTTACTCCCAAGTTGAGGGCATTGACTTTAGCGAGACCTATGCTCTAGTGGCTCGCCTTGAGTCCATCCGTATCCTTCTTGCTTATGCTGCCTATAACAATTTTAAGTTGCAGCAAATGGACGTCAAGAGTGACTTCCTTAACGGTCCTCCACATGAGTTGGTATATGTAAAGCAACCCCCGGGTTTTGAGGATCCTAACTTTCCGAACCATGTCTACAAACTCGATAAGGCACTCTATGGCCTTAAACAAGCCCCATGTGCGTGGTATGAGCACCTTAAAGAGCTTTTGTTAGATCGTGGCTTTGAAGTTGGGCAAATCGACCCCACTCTTTTTACTAAGAAGGTTAAGGGGGAGCTCTTCATATGCCAACTATATGTAGACTATATCATTTTTGGTTCTACTAATAAAGCTTTTAATGATGAATTTTCAAAGCTTATGACTGACAGGTTTGAGATGTCTATGATGGGGGAATTACGGTTTTTTCTTGGATTCGAGATCAAGCAACTTAGATAAGGAACTTTTATTAATCAAGCAAAGTACATCCAAGACATGCTCAAGAGATTCAAGATGACGGATCTAAATGGGGTCGCCACTCCGATGCAAACAAAATGTCATCTTGAACTTAACCCACATGGTAAAGATGTGGACCAAAAGGTATACCGGTCCATGATCTATCTCTTCTTTACCTCTGCGCATCTAGACCCGATATCGTGTTGAGTGTGGGAGTGTGTGCAAGGTATCAAGCAGCTCCTAAAGAAAGCCACTTAGTGGCGGTCAAGAGGATCTTTCGATATTTGGTTCATTCCCCTAACTTTGGTCTCTGGTATCCCAAGGGCTCCAATTTCTCTCTATGTGGTTATACTGACTCAGATTGGGCTGGTGATAAGGATGATCGGAAATCCACTTCTAGAGCTTGTCAATTCTTGGGAAGATCTCTTGTATGTTGGTCCTCTAAAAAGCAGAATTGTATATCTCTCTCCACCGCCGAAGCTGAATATGTTGCTGCTGCCAGCGCTTGCACTCAATTATTATGGATGAGGCAAACTTTAAAGGAATACGGTGTCAATTGTGACAAAGTGCCTCTTTTATGTGATAATTAAAGTGCAATCAAAATTGCGTACAATCCTGTTCAACACACTAGGACAAAGCATATTGAGATTCAGAATCATTTTATTTGAGACCATGTTGCTCGCGAAGATATTGATCTATCTTTTGTGAGCATGAAGAACCAACTTGCGAATATCTTTACAAAGCCACTTGATGAAGAAAGATTCTGCTACTTGAGGAATGAGCTAAATATCATTGATTCCAGGAGCTTGTCTTGATTACCCATGCACTCACTCGTTCATCTCAATCCTTCTTTGGTCTAGGTGAGGGCATGGATATAGGGGGAGTGTGGTCCTAACTCATTGGGCTAACCCTCCCCCCATAATGCCAAAAGCAAGATAAATCATTTCTCTTAATATCATTTTGTGATATGTGAGCTTCTTGATGAGTATTGGTCGTGAACCAAGATATATATCTTCGTGGTGTCACACCATACACTCCAACAAGGTGGCCTCGGCCACCGCCCTCTCCCTTGAGGAGAATTGGATCTTTTTGGATGTTCTTTGCTATCTCTTGTTCTTATGGGAATCACACTCAATCTTGGCTTTTATTTGATTTGGATTTTGCAATTTTGATGTCTAGTACCATCTCAGTTTGGCTCTCTTAATCCTAAGCCTTTCCCTACCCCTAAGCCATCTATTCTAGCACACAAGTCCCTTGTACACCTTGTGGGTGTGTTGTTTGGAGACACGCGGGCCTGGTTCTGTGTACAATAGAATTCCAGATTTGAGGCCGGATAATCTGGCCCAAGTGTAGGCCGGATAATCCGTCCCTGGCGGATTTCGTCTTAAAGGGCAGGGATCGGGGGGAAGGGCTCATAACGAGCAACACTTCTCCCCAACCCTCTCCTCCTCCTCAGCCGCCGCCTGCAGTCCCCCACCCTCCCCGGAGCCTCTCCGGCCACCAGATTTTCCAGGCCTCCTCGGATCTTCTTCTCTGCGCCTCCGGGTACCTTCTCCTCCGTGTTCTTCCTCCAATGAGTGAGGGTAACTCCCTCTCTCCCCATCTTTGGCTAGATGTGTTACTTGTTGGGTGGAACGGTGTCTAGAAGGATGTGTTTTCGCATAGAAAACGTAGTCTTGCAGTTTCTAGGCCCGATCTACTTTTTTGCATTCAATCTAGGTGAAATCGAAATTTTTCTGCCAGGGCCGGATTATCCGCCCCTGGCCAGGCCAGATAATCCGGCCTGACAGATTCGATTCTGGTTCAGTTTCACTATGGAGTATGCATTGGGTAGATTTTTCCTATGAACTTTTTGACTACTTTTTCCATGCTCTCTCCTGCACTTGTGTGTATGCTTATCCCCTTGCTATCGCCCTTATTCTCCTCATAGGTGGTTCCAGTGTTCCCAAGACCTACAAGTGCCGCCCCCGCGCCAAATACTTTCGGGACGACGGTCAAGGTAACTTGGTGGACGAAGTTGAGTTGAGGAGGAGAAAGAACGAGGAGAAGCGCATGGCTAATCAAGCTAAGAGGACTAGGAAGGGGGTGTCCAAGAGGACGGGCAAGGAGCCCAAGATCAACTACAGGACTTTGGATGCGGTCACCTATTCCTCCATCCATCACTGTGACTTGTTTGCTGAGCTGCCTCGTGATGATGAGCTGGGGGATACTCGTTTCTAGTGTGCAGAACAGAAGGGAATCTATGAAGATGTGTATGCCAGGCTGAACATTAGGCCTATGCACCCACTGGTACTTGCTGATGCTTTGGAGAAGGATCATCTTGTGGATGCGATGTTTGTGGCTGAGAGGATGGGGTTGCACCATCTCATGGCTCTCCAGTTCTCCTTTGACTCTGAGGTGGTGAAGCAGTTCTTCTCCACTTTGGTTATTTGTGGGGATGAGCGTCGCACTATGAAGTGGATGACTCATGATAGGCCTATGACTGCTGATTTTCACGTGTTTGTTGAGGTTCTTGGATACTCTTTCCAAGGTGAGGATAGAGCCGTGTATCGCATCATCACCCAGCTGAAGCCCAACAAAGATGCAACTCTCTCTCCTTGCAGTGTGGACAATGGCATTGTGGGCACTCTGGCTGGCCTTGCTCCCATCTATGTTGCCTTAGTGGGTCTCTTCCGTGACTCCATTACTCCGAGTGGGGGCAACAATGACAGCATCCGTGGTCACCTTGTTCAGCTACTTCAATTTTCTCATGAGGTTGCCTCTTGCGAGGACGAGTCGGTGCAGTACAGGCTGGATGTCATGGACTTCATTTACCATGAGTTGACTGATGCTATGTTCAACCGTCCGTCCATTCCCTATGCACCCTACATTATGTTGCTAATCAAGCACCTGCTTCCTGCTGAGGAGTTCCACATTGACTCGGTGCATAAGGCCAAGAAGATCTACAACAAGGTTCGGAAGACCTCTCACCCCTCCTCTGCTCCTGAGGGCCTCATGAGGGATGCTCGCAGGCCTCCAGTGGATGCTCGTAGGCCACATGTGCCTCCTGTTGCCCGTGAGATCAAGCAGCTGAACTGGTTCCAGCGCAACATTCTGTGCATGGGAGTGGACACGCGCAAGGGTCAGTACGAGGCATACAAGCAGCGCCATGAGTTGGCTCACTCCCAGCAGCTCATTCTCCACCATGTGTCCGGTGCTTTGGGTGGTCCTCCGTCTCCTACACCTCCCACTCCGTATGCTCGGTGGAACTCTTCCTCCGGGTTGAACTATGGTGAGCTGGAGCGTCACTTGTTCCCCTCTGTGCCTGCTGCTGATGATGAGGATGAGGAAGGTGACACTGAGGAGCTTGAAGATGAGGATGAGGATGAGAATGAAGACGAGGAAGAGGACGAGGACGAGGACTACGAGTGATCCTTTGGGGCGCTATCATCGCTCTTCTCCCTTTTTGGTGTCTCGATGCCAAAGGGGGAGAAGTAGTTCTATTAGGGTGTCCGTGGATTTGCATGGGTCGGGCATAAGCACTTGCACTTTTTTATTCGTCGTTTTCTTGCTTATGCCCATTTAGCGTTAATTTGTGATTTGTGGTTGGTTGAGACTTTATGTGGTTGTCTGGATTATGCCTATGGATTTCATATCATGGATTATGCTTATGGATCTATCTATTCATATCCTATTGCTGGAGGTTTATCACGGAAGGCGCTCATATTGGTTATCTGGTAATATTTGTGACTTATGTCAAGGATGCCTTTCCTCTACCTTGGTGGTATGTTTTTGTTGCTCATATGTCTATGGAATAGACTCACCTATTTGTGTGCATTTGTATTCCAATGCAAAACTCTATTATGCACACATTGAGGGGGAGTCTCTTTCATAGTTACTACTGTTTGTCTTGTGACTTTCTCCTGCAAATCCTGGTATTGTCATCTAACACCAAAAAGGGGGAGATTGAAAGAACATTTCATGTTTTCCTATGTTTTGTCTGTTAGATAACAATAATGTGGAGATTATTCATGTGCCCTAAGTGTGCAGGAAGCTTTGAGGGGGGCCGGATAATTCGGCCTACCTCATTACTCAAAGAGAGCCAAGGCGCGTTGCTCGGTATCCGGTCAGATTTTCTCCCGGAAAGTCCGAACTGGGGCAGTTTTTCCTCCCCAGGCAGGATAATCCGGCTGTCGCATGGGCCGGATAATCCAGCCCCCAGTTTTCGAGCAAAAGGAGCTAAGGCGCGTCGCTCGGTATCTGGTCGGATTTTCTCCCGGAAAATCTGACCTGGGGCGGTTTTTTCTCCCCAGGCCGGATAATCCGGCCCTCACATAGGACCGGATAATCTGACCCCCAGAAGTTGATCAAGGGCAATCTCGGCGCGATGCTCAGATAGGGGGTGGATTATCTGCCGGATATTCCGAGTCTGGGGCGGTGTTTTCCCCAGGCCGGATAATCCGGCCATCACTTGGGCCGGATAATCCGGCCCCCAAAGTGTCCAACGGCTGGTTTCTGAAGGGGGTATAAATACCCTTTCTTCCCCAACATCCAGAACTCTTGATTCATTCGAAATTGTCCAGACATTGTGCAAGAGCTCTCATTCTCGATCTCCCACTTCAACTACCCGAAGGTCTTGATCTTTGGGGGAATTGAAGGAGGAGAAGTTCATCATCATCATCATCAAGAATCAAGCGCTTCAACTCCTCTCCATTCACTTGGAGAAATCCCTGATCTAGTATTCTTGTCAATACCTAGATCTTGTTTATTGTATTTGATAACCTTGTTCTTGTGGCAGCTTGTTGTCATTTCGGGAGCCTCCAAGTTGTTGTGGAGTTGTTGCGCCGCTAGTTGTGTAAAGGCGCCGGTGCCCGCCTCGAAGGGTACCTATAGTGGAAAGGTGGTTCAGGCCTTTGGTGGCGAGAACCATCGGAGAACAGGTTGAGGCCTATTGTGGCGTGGTGGTCTTAGTACCGCCCACCCCTCCAACGCAGATGTACTTCCCTTAACAAGGAAGGAACTGCGGTCAAACAAATCCTATGTCTCCGCGTGCTTCACTTTGGTTTACCCGTTCCTCTTCCACTCGCTCTTTACTCGCTAGTAGATAGGTTTGCATATAGGGAAAATTCCACCTATTAGTTTATCTAGAGAATTTACCCTTTGTGCTAAGCCTAAAATTGAAAAATTATTAAAAATTGGTGTAGCACCTATTCACCCCCCCTCTAGGTGCCCATACGATCCATTTCATCAGCGGCAACGCCTTCTTTCTTCTTCCCCATCTTGCGGTGGCGATGCGAGCGAAGAAAATAACTCGGAAACACACGGAGTTGGTCCAGCGCCGTGAACAGGACAAACTCTCGGAGGCAGAGAGCAGCAGCAATGGCGATGGAGGCACAAAGCAGAGAAAGAGCAGATGGGAAATTACCGCAGCTGCGCTGCTACTTAATCCCCTAGCGGATGCAATCCAACGGCCAGCAGATATCCTATTGGACGTGTGGCGCACATCACGATCGACACGTGGAGGGCCTGAAGCACGAACCGTCCCCCACTACCTCCATTACATGCGGAAATCGAGGAGGCGCAGTTAAAATGAAAGACTACGCACGCCCGGTCAAGTCAGGGTTAGAAAATGGGACCCACCGCTCGTCACGTCCCATCAAAGCCGCTCACGCGGGCAACTGAGGTCATCACATTGTCAGCACTGATGTCACCAAATTGAACACTAGAAGACTTCGACTACTTTAGGCCTTGCTCGAGTCTTCGACTCCACCAAGCACTCGGGGGCTACTCCCATAGGGAGCGCTGGTCGCGCACCCTACGATTTTCTTTTCTGCAGGAATATGGACATTCAAAGCATACCCAACCACTCGAATCTACAATTCGATTATGGATCATGGGTTACTCCCATAGGGAGCGCCGGAAATAAATTCGACTAAAACAAGCAAACAAAAGACGACAGCAGCCGCAAAAGTTCTTTAGTCCCTGCCTGAGTCTTCGACTCAACCTGGCACTCGGGAGCTACTCCCATAGGGAGCGCTGGTCGTGCACCCTATGATTATTTGTACATCGTACTATGTGTTGATAACATCCACACTCGAAGTCTATGTCAACACCGCCTCATATTTTCCCTACAAATAGACTGCGTCTCCTGGGTCACCCGAATCATCTCCGCGATGACAAAATTCGGATGTCGCGCTTGCAGCGTGAAGATAAGACATGAATAAGGCCTGACAACGCATTTGCTGCGCACTACCAGAAATATATCCGTGTCTACAGGTATGATGAACATGCCTTGACGGACGCGTCGAGTGCTCACACCATTATACTAGAATTCGACTCCTATAAGACCTTCATGGCTTGAGTCGAATTACACCTGCACTTTTCCGAATTCGAGTCTGAGGACACGAGTTCGAGTAGATTGCGTTGTTTTGCCCTAAGGTAGTTAACTGATACCGATACATCGGTTAAATAAGGCATGCGTATCAACAATCCCTATGACATAAACAGAACACTCGAAAAATACTCAGTCGTGCACTCAAAAGGCTTCGTAAAGTCCCCAGTCGAATCTACGATTCCACTGGACACTCGGGGGCTACTGACATGGGTATACCCAGTAGGTACTCCAGTGTGGTATATACGGTCCAGATACAGTGGTAGCCCACGGCGTTTCCACGGCCCAATAAAGACTTCGAGTGGCCCACGGACTCTCGATGACTTGCGAGACAAGAAGAAGTTTAAAGATAGAAAGTTTAAAAGGAAAACCCTAATCTGTAACTGACTCGACCTGCTACCCGAGACCTGGACTATCTATATAAAGGATAGGAGGGGGCGGCGAGGAGGATACATGCAACCCTAGTTTCCACAACTCTCGCTAGATTGCATCTACGCGCCCCTGTAATCTTCGATTCCTTCGTTAATTCCCAGAGCAGATAAGCAGGAGTAGGGACCTCAACGATGCCTGAACCTGGGTAAACCTTGTGTCCCTGTGTGCTTATTTGCTAGCCGATTGATGCTTCCAGCGCTCCCTCCTTCTCCAAAACCCAAGTCCATAACAATGGGCATTGACGAGTTAAACCCTCGTCAGTACCAATGGCAAACTTTAATTTGGTGGTTGCTTCACAGAACACCCCGATTTCGGTACCTCAAAAATGGCTATTTCGTGTGATGAAAAGGAAAACTTGCTCCTGCAACATCGTAAGTCATCCCAAGATGCACATGTGTGCACAATATGGGAACATTATCACAAACTATGCCCTGATTCTAGCCATTTTTGAATTTCTTATGCCCGTTTCAAACGAGTTAGTGCATTTTTAATTGAAAATGGTAAAGTTGTTAATAGTTTGTATAGTTAGAATAAATATTTTTGAAAACAGAAAATGATTTTGGATTAGTTATTTAAATAGATGCACTTTCCTGTTGAAAGTTTTTTCAAATTCCAAATTATGCAATAAATATTTGTTAATGCAATTTTAATTGAAAATAGTAAAATTGTATAGTTAAAAGAAAAATATTTGAAAATAGAAAATGGTTTTTGATTAGTTATTTAAATTGAAGCACTTTTCCTGTTAAAAGCTTTTTGAAATTCCAAATAAATAATCATTTTAAATTGAAACATCTTATTAATTAAATTGAAACATCTTATTAATTAAAGGGCGGGAACACCAAAAGTTTGCCAAAAGGCTGAAAAAGGGGTCATCGGTCTCGGTTCGTCCTACCAACCGGGACCAATGACCCTGGGTACGCGCGCGCACGTGGCGGCCCCAGGAACGCTCCACCCCCAGGCTATTGGTCCCGGTTCATCCCATCATCCGGCACCGATGCATCAAAGGTCCCGGTTGATGCAATGAACCGGGACCGATGGTCTGTACTATATACAGCGCCGACCCTTCTTCCTCCCCAACTCCCCCAAATCACAGAGCACTGATACATTGCAAATGTATCTATAATTTTTGATGTTCCATGCTTGGTTTTATACACTTTCTTGTGTTTTGTCCACACTTTGGAGTACTTTTCATATGATTTCTTGGACTAACCTATTAACAAGAGCCACAGTGCCAGCTGCCAGTTTTCTGCTGTTTTTGGTTCAAGGAAAGTCAGAAAATGAATATTCTCGAAATTGGACGAGACAAAAGCCAAAGTGCCTATTTTTCCGAAATTCATCAGATGCCAGAGTACGAGACAGAGAGGGGCCAGGGGGCCACCACACACCACCGCACAGGACGCGCCTTGGCCCGCCGAGGTGGTCTAGCCGCCTCGGCACCCCCTCTCCCTTCCGCCTATAAGATGCCCTGGGACGAAAACCCTGGCACCGATCAAAAATCCACAAAAAGAGTCAGAGTCGCCGTCATCTCCATCCCTAGATCGGGAGGATCAAGCTCTTCCGCACCCGGGAGAGGGAATTCACCACAGGCCTTCTTCATCACCATGCAAGCCTCCGGTGTGATGCGTGAGTAGTTCATCCTTGGAATACGGATCCATGTAGTAGCTAGATGGCTGGTTTCTCCTCCTTTGTGCTTTCATGTCTAGATCTTGTGAGCTCCGTTCATGATCAAGATCATCTATTTGTAATCCATACATGTTGTGTTTGCGGGGATCCGATGGATATTGAGATGCTATTTTAGATTGATTATTGATTCTATCATGTCTTTGTTATTTGTGATCTTGCATGCTTTCCGTTGTTAGTAGATATCTTGGCCAAGTAGATGCTAGCAACTCCAACAGTTAGTATTTATGCTCGATAGTGGGTTCATGCCTCTAGTAATATGGGGAAGTGACAGAAATCTCTAAGGTACTAGATGTGATGTTGCTACTAGGGAGAAAACAACAATCCTTTGTTCATAGAACAATTGTATTGTTTACTTTACACGCAATTCGTAAAGCAATAATCGGTTGCTTGCAACTTAATACTGGAGGGGGTTCAGATGATAACCTGAAGGTGGATTATTAGTCATAGATGCAGTTGGACGACGGTCTATGTATAATGTTGTAATGCCCAATCAAGTTCCAAAGGAGTCAAGATGATTAGTATATGCATGTATTGCTTTCTCGGTGTTTGTCAATTGCCCCGCTGTAATTTGTTCACCCAGCATGTTATCTATCAAGGAGAGCCACATATAGTGAACTATGGATCCCAGTCCTTTCTTTTACATACAATCTATAAACTGTTTACTGCTTTGTGTTTACTTTCTGCAAACTATTACTTCCTTCCATTCGATACGTTTAATCCTTTGTTTTCAGCAAAACACGGTGAGATTGACAACCTCATCGCAAGTTGGGGATGAGTTACGTGGTTGTGTTGTGCAGGTCTCCACGTTGCTACTAGCATCGGTAGTGCGCCCTGCCAAGGCTCAGCTAGCAACACCTTTGGGGTGTTTCCTTGCTCCTACTGGTTTGATTAAACCTTGGTTTCATAACTGCGGGAAACTTGTTGTTGTGCTCATAATACCTTCCTCTTGGGGTTCCCAACGAGCTCTACATCAACACTGAGCCATCAAGCATTTTTCTGGCGCCGCTGCCGGGGAGTCAAGGACATCTTCACAAGGGGAGTCCCTCATAACCAATCTCTTTACTTTGTTATTTTTGTTTTGCTTAGTTTCTTTTTGCTTTGTTTGCTTGTTTCTTTATCAAAAACACACAAAAAATAGTTTTACAAGTTTGCTTTCTTATCCAAAAACACAAAAAAATTAAGTCTCCTTTAGTTGTCACATCTTCCTTATCTCACCATGTTGATCCCCAAATTCACCCTGAAAGACCTTTCAATTGGTAGTGGTTCTATAGTTGGGAAAGATAATATTGAAGAATTCTTTAATCATGTTAGAAAACATGAAGATACCGAGGATAGACCCCTTGCAGAACTTGCTCCAAACTATGAGATTGCTGCAGCTTCTTTAATTCATATGTTAGAAGCTAGGTTTGTTAACCTCAACCCCTTAATGCAAATAATGTTTCTTAAACTTAAAGAAATTGAGGACCCTGAAAAGAGGGATTTTATTCTAGAAACTTTGTTTAAGGAGTTCTATGATGTTGCCAAGGAAGCTAGGAAAGTCTTTGAACGTTTCAATATGCTTGGCTCATGCGTAGATGTTGTTGGTACACGAGAAAATATGAACAAAACTGAACCTAATGGGGAGGAACCTAAGATACCAATACCCTTTAAACTAGTAGCAATACATGATGCCATAGAAACGAATCTTGATTGGATTGTTCCTGCAAACCCTTTTGATGAGAATAGTGAACCTAAGAGCATTGAGAGAGGATCCTCTAGAACTTATTTGGATGATATACCTTGCGTTGTTGAAAATATTTATGGTACTGATCTTAATGCTTCTTCATTTGAGAACACTTGATTCTTTCTTGCTTCTTATGCCTAACTTAAAGGCGTTAAAGAAAAGTACTTATTGGGAGATAACCCAAAAGTTTTAGATGAGTCTTGGAAGTTATTACTTCGGTAATAACCGCTCCTTATCCTTTTTATTTGCTTTTTGTGCCAAGAGTAACCTCTAATGAGAGAGAAGTAATGATTGGGAAAGTTGCTGTCCCAAAACAAATTTCTGTGCTTCACCGTAAAAATTCGTGTAAAACCTCTGAACGTCTTTTTGAGGCGTGAATTTTTGTGCTTCTGCCCCAGGTTTTATCGAACTTTCTTTAGTTTAGAACTTTTTTATTTGAGAAACAGAACGTCTTCGAAAAAATTCGTCTTTACCTGCTGGTCTGTTTTGACAGATTTCTGCCATTTTCTGCATTTGCTTCTTGTTGGTTCCTTTTTGAGTTCTTTTGGGGAATTGAGATTTTTGAGGGAAGTGCTACAGTATCTAGTGTTCTAATGGAAGTTTATTTGGTGTTAGAACTGAACCTTAAGACTTGTTTATCTTGAGTGCACTAATGTTGCTAATAAAGATTGTGTGAAGTTTTGTATGAAGGAAAAAATTTAGGTGTATAGAAGGAATGAGTAATAAGATGAAGGATGGACTAAAGCTCAAGCTTGGGGATGCCACGCATGTCACCCCAAGAAATATCTAAGAAGTACAAGCATCAAAGCTTGGGGATGCCTCTTGGGCATCCCCTTCTTCATCAATAAAAATTCCAGGTTTCTTCCAAACGCTTCATTTTTATTGTTTCATGCACAGTTGTGTTGTTCTTGGAGCGTCTTCTTTTTCGTTTTCGTTTTGGTTTTTCGTTTGCTTGGTTTTCTTATTTTGCTGAATAAATTGGTTGGACCCCCTCTTTCATACATTGGTTTTCAAATAGTTTGGTTTGGTTTGGAAAAGAGTAGGAAAGTTCATGCTTATGTGGTAAAAAGAGCTCGTTTTTGACTGTGGCCTATGCTCTGTCATGCCATGCTTGATATTGTTTTGGCTTTATGCTTAGTATTCTTTGGTGTAGCATGAATTGTTATAAACAATTAAGATTGCTTAATGTGTCTTGGATGAATTATGCGTTGTTTTAGCATATTAAAGCATAGTATAGTGGTATTCTCCTTTGATGCTTTATTTGGGTTGACTTGGCGCATGCTCACACCATGTTATGACTATCTCAAGTCACCATAGCCTTTATGATCCTTTAGTTTTGAACTTGTAGTATCACTTTATGCTTTGATCAATGATGTTTTGTCGCTCTGCATGATTATGGCCATTATTGCTCTCTTAGTTTGTCGCTCTCAGTCTTTTGCTAGCCTCCACAACCAAGTATGAATTCCACTCATGCATCCAACTCCCTAAACCAGGTTATTCCAAAGAGTCCACCATACCTACCTACTAGCTTATGCTATTCCAAGTATATTCATGCTTTTGTTTACCTTCCAAATTAAACTTGTTATGAGAAAACTAGTGATTAAAGCTCTCACGAACTTGATGGCACACTTTAGTTTTCTTGCCCTTAACAATCTTGAACCATTGTGTCGTCTATGTTGTATATGCTTGCACTTATTTGTTGGGAATTAGCAGAACCATGCTTTCATGGGGAACGCTTTCAACATTGCACTTGGTACTTGTACCTAGTTGATATCATGCTCTTTTGTATATGGATGTTGTCGGTGTGAAATGAAAGGGGAGCTTGTAAGTCCATGGAGTTATGTATATGTGTTAGAGAAATGCCTGGGCCACTGGTCTAATCCATGCTAACATGGTGGAAACCTGCAGCGTAACCATAATGAGCTGTCTATGAAGCATTCTTATTATAAAAAAGAAGTCCTATATTGCGAAAAAAGAGAAAAAGAAAAAAAGAGATTATGAAAAGAGGAAAGAGAGAAAAAAGCACGATATTCCCATGGTAAATAAGAAGATTGCTGAGATGCTCGTTGTCTGCTTGCCTTACCATTTTGATATGGGGATTCTTCCGTATCATCGGGCAAGAGGTACCCCATTGGCGGTTCTCTATGATACACATGTACTTACGATGACAAGAACTTACCGGTGACTAAACTTGAGTAGCATGAGGAGCAGCCCTCGTATACAAGGGACATGGGATTTCTAACTTATACTTCGTCAAGCATGTACACCATAGTTTGTTCACTTTAACCTTAATCACTTCAAGATGCTTATGATAGGGGCAATGAGAGCTGAAAGCTATAAGTACCATAATTTTTGGAAGCTCTTTATGAGACTTGAATCCCTAGTTCCTTCTATGAAGGCCTTTCTTCCACCATTATATTGAGTCTCCACCTTCTATCTTTATGCACCTACTTTGAGAGCATAGTGGCCATTCTTAGTTCTATGTGCATTGTCCCAAGACTAGTTGATTGATGCATAACTTGATATTGCTTGTTTTAAACTATTTGTATCTAGTCACTCTTATGAACTTTGAAGGTGTCCTATGCATTTATATTTGCTACTCTATTGAGGGACAAGCTGAATACTATTATGCTATGTTTTCTTTATGTGAAACAAACAAACGTCTTGCAAAGCATTGTTATTCATGAATCTTTTGTTTGTGCCTTTTCATGTTGCATCATAGTTTCTTTGTCTTATTTCTAGAACTTTGTTTTTCATGTTATGATTGAAGTACTACGATCCCAGCTTTGAATGTTTTACATATACTTTGATCAAGTCTTTGATGGTGCATGTCACCTCAAAAATCATTCTTTCTTTTTATCACTTACCTACTCGAGGACGAGCAGGAGTTAAGCTTGGGGATGTTGATACATTGCAAATGTATCTATAATTTTTGATGTTCCATGCTTGGTTTTATCCACTTTCTTGTGTTTTGTCCACACTTTGGAGTACTTTTCATATGATTTCTTGGACTAACCTATTAACAAGATCCACAGTGCCAGCTGCCTGTTTTCTGCTGTTTTTGGTTCCAAGAAAGTTAGAAAATGAATATTCTCGGAATTGGACGGGACAAAAGCCAAAGTGCCTATTTTTTCGGAATTCATCAGATGCCAGAGTACGAGACGGAGAGGAGCAAGGGGGCCACCACACCACCTAGCCACGCGACCCAGCCTGACCCGTGCCAGGGGGTGGTCTGGCCACCTCCGGCACCCCCTCGGCCTCCCCTTCCGCCTATAAGATGCCCTCGGGACGAAAACCCTAAGTACCCGATCAAAAATCCACAAAAGAGTCTGTAGACACCGTCATCTCCATCCCTAGATCGGGAGGGATCTGAAGCTCTTCCCGGCACCCTGCCGGAGAGGGGAATTCACCCTGGAGGCCTTCTTCATCACCATGCAAGCCTCCGGTGTGATGCGTGAGTAGTTCATCCTTGGACTACGGATCCATGTAGTAGCTAGATGGCTGGTTCTCCTCCTTTGTGCTTTCATGTCTAGATCTTGTGAGCTCCGTTCATGATCAAGATCATCTATTTGTAATTCTGCATGTTGTGTTTGTGGGGATCCGATGGATATTGAGATGCTATTTCAGATTGATTATTGATTCTATCATGTCTTTGTTATTTGTGATCTTGCATGCTTTCCGTTGTTAGTAGCTATCTTGGCCAAGTAGATGCTAGCAACTCCAAGAGTTAGTATTTATGCTCGATAGTGGGTTCATGCCTCTGGTAATCTGGGGAAGTGACAAAAATCTCTAAGGTACTAGATGTGCTGTTGCTACTAGGGAGAAAACAACAATCCTTTGTTCATAGAACAATCATATTGTTTACTTTACACATAATTCATAAAGCAATATTCTGTTGCTTGCAACTTAATACTGGAGGGGGTTCGGATGATAACCTGAAGGTGGATTATTAGTCATACATGCAGTTGGATGGCGGTCTATGTATAATGTTGTAATGCCCAATCAAGTTCCAAAGGAGTCAAGATGATTAGTATATGCATGTATTGCTTTATCGGTGTTTGTCAATTGCCCCGCTGTAATTTGTTCACCCAGCATGTTATCTATCAAGGAGAGCCACCTCTAGTGAACTATGGATCCCGGTCCTTTCTTTTACATACAATCTATAAACTGTTTACTGCTTTGTGTTTACTTTCTGCAAACTATTACTTCCTTCCATTCGATACGTTTAATCCTTTGTTTTCAGCAAAACACGGTGAGATTGACAACCTTATCGCAAGTTGGGGACAGAGTTCTGTGGTTGTGTTGTGCAGGTCTCTACGTTGCTACTAGCACCGGTAGTACGCCCTGCCAAGGCTCAGCTAGCAACACCTTTGGGGTGTTTCTTTGCTCCTACTGGTTCGATTAAACCTTGGTCTCATAACTGAGGGAAACTTGCTGCTGTGCTCATCATACCTTCCTCTTGGGGTTCCCAACGAGATCTACATCAACACTGAGCCATCAAGCACATCGACGCGGCTAAGGAAAAATTGCGGCGGATCAAATTCACGCCGTCAGGCTACCCAAATCTAGAGCCGCTTCACGCCGTCGACGCCCGCTGCCGCCACGCCACCACTATCGACGTCCGCCATGCAACCGCTGCCCGCGTCAGATTCCCGTGGAGGAGGAGGCTGTCGCCGCGTCCGTGCGCGCCCATGGAACCTCCCCCCAACGGTAGAAAGGAGAAGCCCCTCATCACCCTCGTCATTTTCGTGAAGCCACGCAAGCCCAGACGCTCTCCTATGGCCGGAATCGAGCCCGAAGTCGTCACCTTCCCGAGCTCCGGCCGCCGTCGATTCGCCTCCGTCCGGCCTCTCCTTGCTTCCCCGACCCCGACATCGTGCTCGTGGTGAGCCAGCGGTCCTCATGGACCCTCTATCTTGCTTCCTCTCACTCTTAGTCATCTCTGCGTCGATCATCGTCCACCGCTGCCGCAGAAGCTTGTCACCGGCGTGGCTCCGGTGACCTATTTCGAGCGGCGCGGCCACATATAGGTTCAACACGCACGCCCGCATCTGGCGCCCTTTCTCTCGTTGCCCCGCGCGCAAAGGAATGGGAGATCCTTGGTCGACAGAGGAGATCCTCCATTGATGACGTCAGGGTGACGTCATCATGAGGTCATAAAGGTTTTTCTTTTTAAAATGTTTTCTGTATTTGTTTTATTAACTGAATATGCTGACAGGTGGGTCCAGCATGTCAAGTTTTTATTCTTTTTGGAAATGTTTTCTGAAATTAATAAAAGTCTGACATGTGGGGCCAGATGGAAAATAATTTTAATAATTCCAAAAATGTTTATTTATTTAAAAATGATTAAAAATGGATTAAAATTGGGAAAAATCATAACTAATTCATTTTAAATCAGAAAAATGTGTATAATATATCAAAATGTTCAGAAAAATGAGCTCTACCATTTTAAAATGTAAGCATTCATATTCATACAACTTTGAACCTTACTTTACATAGAGGAACACCGACACCCCCTAAGTACCATGGGTTCGGTGGTTTGTCCACCTAGGGCATTCCGAACCCATTTAAATCGATGTGGCACCTAGGGCTATTCTAATACATAAAATCTATCATATCATCCATATTGTATGAGCATTGCACATGCCATGTGTTGATTTTTGCTTCTTCTTTCCGGTGTTGGTTCTTCGCGAATACGAACCGAGACCGAACCTGAAGTCAACGCCACCGAAGAGCAGTACCGTTTCAACGACGGACAAGGCAAGCATAGCCCCATCATTCTGAACCTATGTTTACAAAGTATTTCATTCCCGCTATATGCATACGATTCCAATGTGGTCTTTTGTTTAAGATAGAGTATCCTATCTGCTGCATGTTGTCCTTTGTATACCGATCCACCGCTCCTAGCATAATTAGGGTTGAGATTATGAGCGTTGCTAGTGCCATATTTCAGTCAAGCTTAGCCATGCTTAGTATTAAAAGACCGATCCATCCAAATGATGCATCGGAGATGCGATGAACCTAGTTTGATAGGATGTTGAGATATGATCGGAGATGGTTAATAAACATGCTAAGGCAAGTATGGGAGGCCATGTTGGGTGTGGTTTTTGTAGTCCCATGCTAGCCACCCTTAGGACCTGAGTTCTCGCCTCTTGAACCAACACGAGCATACAACCACACGGGAGCCTAGAAACCGCCTCGACTAACTAACTTGCCTAGTAGATTCCATTGCTAAGTTTGTTGTTTAGAACAACGTATTTGCTTCTGTTGCT
The DNA here is from genome assembly GCA_023614405.1 of Avena insularis. NCBI lineage: Eukaryota > Viridiplantae > Streptophyta > Magnoliopsida > Poales > Poaceae > Avena > Avena insularis. Next base: position 477,173,519 of record CM042686.1, on the reverse strand, counting down.
TGGTGTTTGATGGGTCTTTGACCCCTGGTTTGTAATACTTGTATGCAGCTCTGTTTGTGTTGGAGGTCTCGAAATTTTAGGTTTTGACATATCGACATATCGCGGCCCATGTTGCGAACCCCTCCTAACGCCGCGTTGCCACTCAAAAATAAGGAAAATATTGCATTTTGTTCTTCTATAGAACTATTGCATTTTAGAAAATAAGTGCATAGTGTTTTGTATTATTTGCATTATAGTAACTTGCAAATCTTAATTTGCAGATACTATGGATCCAACACACCAAGGTACTATGAATCCAGAACATCAGGAAAACATCCTCCACGGAATGATCTATGAAAATGAATTTATCGATGTCGATGTCACCAAGAAGTTTCTGAACGAATCCGGCGAGGGAGATGGGTCTCTCAACCGAGGAGACCGATCCGGTGAGGTAGAAGGCGAAGCCTAGGATGGGGGAGAAGCCGACGAGGGAGAAGGCGATGGCTCCGGCGGAACCTTAAATCTCACAAACTCCGGCGAGGTGTATATATGTATTTTTGTAATTAAAATGTTGTTGTCTATATATATACATGCATATATTAACACTCTTTCTTCTTTTAGCCCTCCAGATCGAGAACTTCTTCCGTAAGAACGAAACGAGGCCCAACAAAAAAGTTGGATGACACTGTGAGGTATAGGATCGAAGTGGTCGGTGTAGACGGCGAACCGCAAGCTCCCGGCGATGTCGCAAAAAAAATTGTCAAGCAATGCGGAGTTCTTGTGAGGGACTACATCCCGATCACCGTTCAAGAATGGAATCGGGCAAGCGGCGGTGGAGTCCCGTATGTCAGCGACATCGCCAAAGATAAGCTTTTTGCCAAGCTCATGATTAATTTCCTCCTGCCAAGGCCAGATGTGAATCCAGATGAGGAGGAGAGAGCAAAAAAGGAGCTTATACAAAGAGTCAAGAAGTTTGCTCTCATCAAGATGGCCGATGCATTGAAGATCTAGAAGAAGTAACTGTACAATAACTTTGTCAAAGTAGAGAAGACTCCGGATTTCAATCAAGGCGGCTATGCTAAGTTAAGACACCAGTGGGATGATTTTGTGAAGTACAAGACATCAGAGAAAGCTTTGGAAATGTCTAGAATAAATACGAAGAACGCTGCTAAGAAAGTGTACCATCATAATATGGGGCCTGCTGGCTACGCCGGTTGCATGCCTAAGTGGGATGCACTTGAGGTCAAGTATATTGCTGGCGGGATTAGACCAGAGCCCACAACATGGACACCACGGGCGAGGAACTTGTTTTACGGCCATGAGGGAACGTTGGACGAAGAAGGGAGGGCAATATATAATCAGAAACACAAAGATCATCCCCTACTGCCCATAGACGATATTAGAAATGCAGTACATGATGTTGCAGCAGGACGGTTCATTCCTGATAAAGAGAACGACGAGCTCACACGCACCCTTAAAAATCCTGAACACAAAGGACGAGCATGAGGCACACCAGGCTCCAAGTCGTGGAATGTTGCCTTCCCCGCGGAAATGAAGAGATATTCCGATAAAAGCCATCAGAGGAGAAAGGGAGACCGGCTGCGTAATGTAGAAGAAGCATTAAAGCGGCACCAGGATCAACTCGACAGACTTAGCCAGCAAGGTATTAGCGGCCAATCTCAGCGGCACATGGTAGAAGCTATATTCGATGGTACCGGTGCCCTATCGAATAAGAAAAGCAGCGTCGCTTCCACGCATCTCCAGGATTTTGATGATGATGCACTAACGACGGCTCCTCGTAAATGCTACCTAGTGGATGATATCACGGAGAGCACAACTTGTGAGCTAAAGGTGCAAGTTATGAACTTAAGGGTGACGGCGGCGGTCAGCATGGCCATACCAATTGCGCCTAACCCAACTTGGCATTGCAGACCAGTTCCAAAAGGGTACGCTGTCGTCATGGTGGATGATGTGAAGCAAGATTTTGAGGAGTTGAAGCTGGACCACCCTGCAGGGGAAGATATGGAGCTGACTGAACTAGGAGAAGCCAAAGGGGGGACTGTTGTATGGCCAAAGGAGCACATCGTGCTTCCAAATTATGTGACGCCAAGGCCACCCACTCCTCAGAGCAGCAATCCACCTTCGCCGCCACCTCACCATTCTCCAGCGCAACCGTCGCTTTCACCGCCTCACCACTCTGCAGCTGCCTCTCCACCTTGCCTCAGGCGTCTCATGCCGTCACCTGCCTCCGCCCCCGAGCCTCAGAGACAAAAATGGAAGTATACTAAGAGGGGCAGGACCAACAGCAGCAGCAAGAGCACGTTCTGATCACCGAAACGTAAGCTATTGCCCCTCCCAAGAGTACCTCATAAGAATATGAAGAATCTACCTTGCGAGAAGATAGATGAGGAAATTGTTGCGGCCGCGGATGCCCATTAAGAAAAATGGAAGATTGACATGACTAACAAGAAAAAGGCGATAGAGCCATTCTTCCCGGTCACCACAGAAGATAAAGCCAAAGCATCCGCGCTTGAGTTTCAGCTTTACCAACCCATAGCGCTCACATCAGACTATAATCACTATATTACCAAGTCGGCTGAGGCAAAAGAGCGGAGAGTCAGGAAAGAAGTTGCCCAGCTCGGACAACCGAAAAATCAATCGATCAAATCGCTCAAAGTATACGATACCAATGAGTGGAGAGCCCAAGAGCGGCATGATCCAAACATTGATCCGGATTTTATTTAACTGTACAGTGAAAATGTCAAATTATATGAACTGTCTATTACTGAGCACATGAGTCGTATGGATGAGTTCGAGGGGTACCAACAAATAGCATATGTATATCGGCACGGGGCTCCTCTCGTCAAACCCGAATTAGTCAAAGATCTACCAACAAAAATGCGAAGATTGCATAACTGGTACATGCAAGCCTCTGCCGAATCCAAAAATTGGATCTATGTTGGATATAACATCATTACGGTCATGGAGATGGCTTCCTACTGATTGAATTTTTAGAATTATTTCAGTTTTACCAATAAAATGCCCTCGATAAAACTATCGTCAGTGACTATTGTTTGTAAGTATTATTAATTTCTATAATTAAGTATTTCTACCTCAGCTCATTCGTTGCTTGTATAATCTTACTCATCACTATACTAATTATATATGCAGAATGAAGATTCTCGAATACAACAAAGGACAAATCTATGACCTTGGGTTTGTTGACTGCAATTTCGTTCATGAAGTTACTCTAAAAACAAAACCCAAAGAGATAGAGGATAACTTGGTACAAGCGGTGACGTATTTCGGCAACAGAAGAGAAATACTATTTCCTTATAACGCTGGGTGAGTGTTACTGTCTTGTACACATTCTATTTTCGCTTACTCGATGTTAAGCGTATAATTGACTCGTGTTATATTCTGTTAGTGTGTCCAGCTTCCACTATATTCTGTTAATCATTGTTGTTGACCAAGGAGTAGTAAAAGTCATGGACTCGAAATGCACACCTTTAGAAAAGTTGGCGAACATGCAGGAATGCCTCCAGAAGGCTTGGAAATGGTTCACCACCAATACTAGGGGTGTTTGGAAGCTAGAGCTTACATTTCAATCATTGACTGTAAGTACTAGATCCACGCATCTCTTTGATTCTAGTTTCAATACTATTATCATGCTTGATTATTATTTTGATTGAACTCCGTTTTCGTAAAGTGCTTGAGACAGGAAGCTGGAAATAACTTATGTGTCTGCGAGTTCATTCGTCAGACGATCAAAGAGAAGGGCGCTACCGGAACTTCAAAAAAATTGAAGTACGATAAACAATAATCACAACTTTATTTTATTACCACCAATTGTGTTTAGTTTCATTCATATATATTGATCCCCTTCTTTAAATTAGATCGAAAGGATGCGGGACGGTCTTCTATCACAAGAACACGTGCAAGCAATTCAAGAGGAAATTGTCAGATTCTTATTAGAACATGTCATAGATTCAAAAGGAGAATACTATTACCCGGTTCATTTGGAAGGGTGAAGTGTAAAAAAGAAGATGTAAATTAGAAATTCATGTGAGTACCGTTTGTAATTAATATGTTTCGACCAAACACGACACATGAGACGGTGTATAATATATTCGTGACCATGATATATATATATATAGGAAAAATACTTCTTACTCCCGGGTGTAACTACACCCACGTCTCATATACTACCTTACGGAAGTATTTGTAATACTTTATCTATTTGAGTATGTTCATATACTATATCTAAAATACTTACAAGCAAGTTAGATGAAAAAATTGCAAGTGCACCCATAGTTTGCACTATATATATATAATACCGTCATATTTGTATGTATAAAATAAGTATGTGAATAAAAATTACATACTATCAAAAAAGTAGTATATATACTGCACAAATATTCTTATATACGTACATACCTTCCGGCATGGTAGATACTGCCTATATAGTGTGAAACACGTATGGGTGTAACTATACCCGGGTATAATATGAATATGTCCTATATATATATATCGTGGTTTCATTATTACTATATATATATAGTACCATTAAATTAAATACAAAACACCAAATAAATAAATAGAAAAAACACAAAAACCTGCCGCGGTACAAAAATAGCCCGAAATGCAGAGACCAACGATCCCGATTAAATGCGAAATGGACCAATGATCCACCCCTCATTTCTTGTGGCTGACATGGAGACACATTGCTCCCGGTTCGTGCCAGAACCGGGACCAGCATTGGTCCCGAGTGATTGGTCTCAGTTTAAAAACCGGAACCAATGGCCCATATGAATCGGGATCAAAGAAGGGCTTTTCTACTAGTATATGCAAGGAGTGGCAACACCTAAAAGCAAGTTCTTTATGTGGCTACCAGTGCAACACCGGATTTGGACTGCCAATCGGCCCACGAGCCACGGTCTTTAGCAACAAACGTCAACATGTTTCGTATGCCTGCAGGAAGAGGACTCGTCGGAACACATTTTAGTCCAATGTGTGACAGCTAGGGAGGTTTGGCACTAGTAAAATAGTGGCTTGCAATTGAGTTCAGTGTGCCAACATTTGAGGATATCCTGGAGCAATGGTGGATGAAGGATAGAGCGAGATTCAGAGAAAAAGAAAAGAAGCGGTTCGACGGTCTGGTAAGCACGGCGTGCTACACTCTCTGGCTAAATAAAAAATTCCTGGTACTTCCTGAATGTGCAGTGCCCACACTCAGCGATGGTGATATCAGGCATCATTCTGGAGGAGATTAATATGGTGAGAAGACTGAGACACAACGAGAGAGTAGTTTTTCTTTTCCTAGAGTTCCTAACAATTGTGTGTTACACAATATGCCACGCTATACATAAACACTCTACCTTCTATAAGATTGTGTGTTTGTGAGTTCCTGGCAATTGTGGGTTACACAATTTACTAGGTTAGTGTTATTAACATGGGATGATACTAAGATTCATGGATTGTACATTTGATTGTATGTTGCATTGTCTTACATTTAGATTGCATGATAAATAAGTTTTAAATTAGAGGCGATTTTGAGGAGAGAAACGAAATCAAGAATATGTGATCACGTAGCCAAAATGTATGTTTTTTTTGAACGGGAATGGGTCTTGAAAGACCCCGATGCTGCTTATATTAGTGTCGGTGGAGTAACAATTACAGGGAGGCCTTCAGAAGAAAAGGGAAACACAACATAGCCCTGCAAATAAACAGAGAAGACCCCAAAAGAAACTGGAAAACACAATCAGGTCCTCACCTTCTCCAAGCTAATTTTCCACCGGAACCACCATGCTGCCGAGCACGGCCAACTGCGCCACCACCGGGACTTTGCCACTTAGAGTGATGCAGCGGGAGCACACCGCCTCGGAGCCAGAGGACCTCCGTTTCGGCTCAATGGCCTGGAGGAAAAACACCTTGCGCCAGCAGCGGGGCGCAAAGGGAGGGACCGGCTGCCCTACAACCTTTGAGTCCCGCGGCAGGACGGAACCTTGTCGTCGATGCGCCGCCGGAGAGAAGCTCCTAGAGCCATGGAGCGGCTGCCCTTCAGCTGATGTCTTCAACGGCGAACACGTCGTCGAGATCTCGCTGCAACAAGACGCAGCACCGGTGCATCCACACTGCCGACCTCCCGATCTGTAGAGTGAGTTGGTGCAATTCATCCTCCCCCAGCCTACACGGTCGGCCGGATGGAGAACCACCGCAAACATCCCCAGCAACAGCAGGTCGCCCCGCCGAACGCCTGCACCAGAGCAGGGGAAGATAGCCTGCATCCTCACCTCGCCACCACGGCAGGCCTGAGGAAGCTCATCCACGCCGATGCTCTGCCACAGGACAAGCCGGCAGAACCGGATCTTTATTTGAGGAGCTGAGATACTCATCTTCGTCCTCTCCTTCAACCAGAGGAGCAAGAAGACGCCGACAAGAAACTCTAGTATCCAGATCAGATCGGGATCTGGAACACTACTCCAATCTACAGGCACAAGTCCCACTACCGGCACTAGGCCGAAACGCCTACAACTACTGCTATACAGAGGCTGGCTACCATCCCCTCATTGCCTCTGGCCGGCAAGGCCGCCGGAGAGGATGGAGGTAGGCGCCGCCGACGCACAAGAGACTCTCAAGAAGCGGGGGCGAGAGCGGTGGGGAGAGCCGAAAGAAAGAGTTTGTTGTCCGTGTCAGTGAGACGTCGCGGGAGTGACATTTCATCCCTCATTTTCCGCTCCCTCGCCCACCCCAAAGTGTAAGTTGGGTGCATGGGTAAAATGTGACCTGGAAATACACAGATATGGCTAAGGGATTGTGATACGTGGATCAGAAATGAGAAGTTGTTGAGCTATATGTTGCGTGGGCTTGTATTACAGGTGATGTGCGATGCACGTGCATATACTACTCTCTCGGATCCAAATTTGTTGACTTAGATTTGTTTAGATTTGATTGTATGACATAATTTAGTATTAGATACATCTGTATCTTGACAAATTTAAGTCAACTAATTTGGATTGGAAGGGGTATTAAATTTCTAGAGACATGTTTTTCCACCAAAATTTTGCTCCCGTCATTTTTTGGACGATTTTATCACTGGCAGTTTGGACAAATAATAGACATTGCCTCCGTCTCACGTAGTCACGTCCACATGATTCCCTTCCCACTCTCGAGTCCACGATCCACGTGTGCCGCTGGCCGGTTCCGTGCACGCCCCCGCCCCTCTCCCTCCGCTCTATCGCACTGGTCTGCCCCATCATGCTCGCCGGCGTGTCCCGGCTCCGGTCCCATCCTGCTCACGGCCGCGCCCTGCTGCCAACCCACTCGCCGATGCAGCCCACCTCCATTTGTGCCCTGCTCGCCTCCCCGACGACAGCCGACACCGTCCCCAATCTGCTACTTTGCTACCAGCACCGTCCCAGACTTCTTCTCCGACGCCATCCCACGGTTGTAGCAACACCGGAACCTGCATGATGCTGGTATGAGAGGGTTGCCGGATCCACGTAGTGCAGGATGCGGGCAGGTTCAGGTTGAGCTTCGCATGTCCGCTATGAATATTGCAACTATTCTTTCCCTGGAGAAATTAGCACCGGTGCTGGAAGCACTAAAAGCACCCTTCGCCTACGGATGGTTGGAGCATTAGGAGTGGAGGCGGGGGCATTGGAGTGTCGATTTTCCTGGGTGAACGAGACAACCCCTTTCGGTGGTAGACGAGGAATAGCCTCTCGTGTGGCCCAATATAGAGTTCGGTACGTATACGAGATGGTGTATGTACTATAATACATGTCTAACACCTCTTAATCTAGGTCTGAGAGAGGTTTAGATTATGCTTAAACTCATCTAATTTCTTAGTACACAAAGTCTTGGTAAAATCATCGGCAATCTGATCCTTGCTGGATATGAACCTGACATCAAGTTGCTTGCTAGAAACTCGTTCTCGAACAAAGAAAAAATCAATCTTAATATGCTTGGTGCGTGCATAAAAAACTGGATTTGCAGACAGGTATGTGGATCCAATATTATCACACCATAGATATGGTTTTTCTTTGAGTGAAACACCTAGTTCACGAACCAGTGCCTCAACCCAAATAAGCTCAGCAATGGCATTTGCAAGGGATTTATACTCGGCTTCTGTACTTGACCTAGATACATTAGGTTGTTTCCTGACACTCCAAAAGATGAGATTGGAACCAAAAAATATAGCAAACCCATCCGTAGAGCGTCTGTCATCTAAATCACCTGTCTAGTCTGCATCTGAGTAGGCACTAAGAAGTGTAGAATTTGACCTTTAAAAAGTAAGACCAACCTTGCATGTGCCATGAATATACCTCAAAATCCTCTTAACTGCAGTCCAATGTGTAGTAGTAGGAGCATGAAGAAACTGATAAACTTTATTCACTAAGAAACAGAGATCAGACCTGGTATATTGAAGAGCACCTACAATACTCCGAGTGACATCCTCAGGGCCAAGAGGAGACCCATCTGTCAATGACAATGTATCTGTCGTAGAGAGGGGTGTTGGACATGAAGTGCATGTAATCATCCCAACACGAGTCAACAAATCTATGGCATACTTTTCCTGAGTCAATAGCAAACCATTAGATGTTTTGTGAACCTCAAGTCCTAAAAAGAAATGCAGGTCACCAAGATCCTTAAGGGCAAACTCTAAACTCAAATGATGAAGAAGAGCTGAGATGGCTGAATCAGATGAGCTTGTCATGATGATATCATCAACATAAATTAGAATAAACATAGTAACACCTGACTTGTTGTAAAAAATATAGTGATGTATCTGCCTTGGATGGAATGAAACCAAGAGGATGAAGCTTGGAACTAAGACAGGATTACCAAGCTCGAGGTGCCTATTTTAGACCATATAATGTCTTGTCAAGTTTGTAAATGTAATTTGGGTTAGCGGAAAACTCAAAACTAGGTAGTTGTTTCATGTAGACTTCCTCTTCCAGAACACCATGTAAAAACGCGTTCTTGACATAGCTTCCATAGACTCCATCCTCTAGAGAATGATATGGATAGAACAAGTCTGATAGTTGTAGCCTTGACAACAGGACTAAAAGTATCTTCATAGTCTATGCCATACCTTTGTTTGAATCCTTTTGCAACAAGATAAGCTTTGTATCAGTCAATAGTGCCATTAGCATTTTTCTTGATGCGATAAACCCATTTGCAATCAATGATATTCTTATTGGAGCTTGGAGAACAAGGTGCCATGTGTGATTAGCAAGAAGTGCATTATACTCATCCTGCATTGCAAGCTTCTAGTTTTCATCTGTGAGAGCCCCTGACAAATTCTTTGGTTCTCCTGTAGAAGCGAGTAAAGCATATCTAACAGTACCGTCCATATATTTTTTGTTGTCGAATACCTTTTTTTAGGCGTGTTTGGACCCCAACAGCAGGAATTGGTGCAAACTCGGACTTCATAGAAGATCCTGATGTTGATATGTGCTCCTGGTACAGATTCATTGCAAATGAATCATCGGGCGAAGTAGCAAGCGAGGTTGTGGCTGCGCAGCAACTGCCAGGCGTAGCTTCCTTTTCTGGTGGCGATGGTGACACAGGCGGGATGGAATACTAGGGGTCGCATGCGACACGGAGCCCAAGGACGCGTCGGCAACACATGGGCGCGGGAAGGAGACATCGGTCGACGTAACATGGGCGCGTGGGAACGGGACCGCAGTGGCGTGACAAACACGAACGAGTCACCTGCACGGGACCGCTTGGGAGAGCTGACCCGCTGCGACATGTTAGTGCGCGCGCACGAGTCGGCGTGACAGGCGCCTGATCCAAGACAAATCAGTCAGGCGTATTGGTCTCGGGATTGGTATTGTCCCATGGCACACTCTCTTCTTCTGAGGCATTATTTCCTGTGCTGTTTTCTCCGTTTTGAACAGAATTTTGAGTAGTTTCTTGAGACAAGCTTGTAGAGAGATCTTCAGCAGAGACCTGAGGAAGGTTAATAACAGGAATAATTGGTAAATAGTGGTCATTAGCATGCACACCCATGTCATGAGATGCCGAGGAGGATTTGTTTGTTGGAAGTAGAAGAATCTCTTCACGAAGATGACACCCAACATTTGGATGAAGAGAGGCAAAAGGAAAAATATTTTCATCAAAAACAATATCATGGGAGACATAAACACACCCAGTAGTGACATCAATACATTTGACTCCTTTATGGCGAAAACTATAGCCAAGAAACACACAACGCTTGGAATGAAAAGAGAGTTTGTGTTTATTGTATGGATGGAGGTTGGGCCAACATGCACAGCCGAAAACACGAAGTGGCTCATAGTTGGGTTTGACATGAAGAAGTTTCTCTATAAGAGTCTCAAGGTTTAGAACTTTTGTGGGTAATAAGTTTATAAGAAAGGTGGCTGTTGAAATGGATCGTATGGGCGCCTAGAGGGGGGGTGAATAGGTGCTACTTCAAATTTTAATGCTTTTTCAATTTTAGGCTTAGCACAAAGGTAAATTCTCTAGATAAACTATTAGGTGGAATTTCTCTATATGCAAACCTATCTACTAGCGAGTAAAGAGCGAGTGGAAGAGGAACGGGTAAACCGTAGTGAAGCACACGGAGACACAGGATTTGTTTGACCGCATTTCCTTCCTTGTTAAGGGAAGTACGTCTGCGTTGGAGGGGTGGGCGGTACTAAGACCACCACGCCACAATAGGCCTCACCCTGTGGTTCTCCGATGGATCCCGCCACCAAAGGCCTGATCCACCTTTCCACTATAGGAGCCTTGAGGTAGCGGTGCCTTTACACAACTAGCGGGGCACAACTCCACAATCAACTTGGAGGCTCCCGTAATGACAACAAGCTGCCACAAGAACAAGTTATCAATAACAAAGAACGAAATCTAGATATTGACAAGAATACTAGATTAGGGATTTCTCCAAATGAATGGAGAGGAGTTGATGCGCTTGATTCGTGATGACGATGACGATTCTCTCCTCCTTCAATTCCCCCAAAGATCGAAGCCTTTGGGTGGTTGAAGTGGGAGATCTAGAATGAGAGCTCTTGCAAAGTGTCTGAATAATTTTGAGTGAATCAAGAGTTTTGAATGTTGGGGAAGGAGGGATATTTATACCCCCTTTCAAAACCAAGCCGTTGGAGTCTTTGGGGGCCGGATTATCCGGCCCAAGTGAGGGCCGGATTATCCGGCCTGGGGAAAACTCCGCCCCAGACTCGGAATATCCGACAGATAATCCGCCCCCTCTCTGAGTGTCGTGCCGAGCTTGCACTTGATCGTCTTCTGGGGGCCGGATTATCTGGCCCCATGTGAAGGCCGGATTATCCGGCACAGGGCGTTGGATTTTCCGGGAGAAAATCCGACCGGACTCCGAGCGACGCGCCTTGGCAGGCTTTGGTCAAATTCTAGGGGCTGGATTATCCGGCCCATGCGAAAGCCGGATTATCTGGCCTAGGGAAGAAAAACTGCCCCAGTTCGGATTTTCCGGGCGATAATCCGCCCCCTCTCTGGGTGACACGCCTTGGCATCCTTTGATCAATGAGGTAGGACGGATTATCCGGCCCTTGGTGGGGCGGATAATCCGGCCCCCCCAAAACTCCTGCACACTTAGTGTACATGAGAAAACTCCACAGTATTGTTATCTAACACACAAAACACAGGAAAACATGAAATGTTCTTTCAGTCTCCCCCTTTTTTGTGTTAGATGACAATACTAGGATTTGCAGGAAAGGATCACAAGACTACCAGCAATAAACATGGAAGAGACTCCCCCTCAAAGTGTGCATATTAGAATTTTGCATTTGAATACAAATGCACACAAATAGGTGAATCTATTCCATTGACATATGAACAACATAATCATACCACCGAGATAGGGAGAGAGGCATCTACCAGCAATAAACATGGAAGAGACTCCCCCTCAAAGTGTGCATATTAGAATTTTGCATTTGAATACAAATGCACACAAATAGGTGAATCTATTCCATTGACATATGAACAACATAATCATACCACCGAGATAGGGAGAGAGGCATCCTTGAAATAGCCACAATTATCAACGTGATAACCAATATAAGCGCCTTCCTCGATAAAGATTCCCAGCATAATAGGATAAAGATTCCTAGCATAATAGGATCTGAATATATGAATCCATAAGCATAATCCATGAGATAAATCCAAACAACCACCGTCACAGAGTCTCAAACAAACCACAAATCACAAATTTAAAGTTCAACGCTAAATGGGCACAAGCGAGAAAACGACGAATAGGAAAAAATGCAAGTGCTTATGCCTGACCCATGCAAATCTTTGAAGGCCTAATAGAACTACTTCTCCCCCTTTGGCATCAATACGCCAAAAAGGAAGAAGAGTGATGCTAGGTGTACAAGGGACTTGTGTACAAGAATAGATGGCTTAGGGGTGGAGAAAGGCTTAGGATTAATAAAGACAAACTGTGATGGTACTATACACTCAATATTGCAAGAACCAAATCAAATAAAATCCAAAATTGAGTGTGATTCCCATAAGAACATGAAATGAGCAAAAACAACCAAAGAGATCCATAAATCCAGTTCTCCTCAAGGGAGAGGGCGGTGGCCGAAGCCACCTTGTTGGAGTGTATGGTGTGACACCGCGAAGATATATCTTGGGTTCACGACCAATACTCATCAATAAGCTCACATATCACAAGATGATATTAAGAGAAATGATTTATCTTTCTTTTGGCATTATGGGGGGAGGGTTAGCCCAATTAATTAGGACCACACTCCCCCCTATATCCATGCCCACATTTAGACCAAAAGACTGAGATGTATGAGTGAGTGCATGGGTAATCAAGACAAACTCCTGGAATCAATGATATTTAGCTCATTCCTCAAGTAGCAGAATCTTGCTTCATCAAGTGGCTTCGTAAAAATATCAGCAAGTTGGTTCTTCGTGCTCACAAAAGATAGATCAATATCGCCTCGAGCAACATGGTCTCAAATAAAATGATTCCGAATCTCAATATGCTTTGTCCTTGTGTGCTGTACCGGATTGTACGCAATTTTGATTGCACTTTCATTATCACATAAAAGAGGCACGTTGTCACAACTGACACCGTATTCCTTTAAAGTTTGCCTCATCCACAATAATTGAGTGCAAGCACTAGCAGCAGCAACATATTCAGCTTCGGCGGTGGAGAGAGAGATACAATTCTGCTTTTTAGATGACCAACACACTAGAGATCTTCCCAAGAATTGACAAGCTCCAGAAGTGGATTTCCGATCATCCTTATCACTAGCCCAATCTAAATCGGTATAACCACATAGAGAGAAATTGGAGCCCTTGGGATACCATAGACCAAAGTTAGGGGAATGCACCAAATATCGAAAGATCCTCTTGACCGCCACTAAGTGGATTTCTTTAGGAGCTTCTTGATACCTTGCACACCCCCCCACACTCAACACAATATCGGGTCTAGATGCGCAGAGGTAAAGAAGAGAGCCGATCATGGACCGGTATACCTTTTGGTCCACATCTTTACCATGTGGGTTAAGTTCAAGATGGCATTTTGTTTGCATCGGAGTGGCGACACCATTAAGATCCATCATCTTGAATCTCTTGAGCATGTCTTGGATGTACTTTGCTTGATTGATGAAGGTTCCTTCTCTAAGTTGCTTGATCTCGAATCCAAGAAAGAACCGTAATTCCCCCATCATAGACATCTCAAACCTGTTAGTCATAAGCTTTGAAAATTCATCATTAAAAGCTTTATTAGTAGAACCAAAGATGATATCGTCTACATATAGTTGGCATACGAAGAGCTCCCCCTTAACCTTCTTAGTAAAAAGAGTAGGATCGATTTGCCCAACTTCAAAGCCACGGTCTAGCAAAAGCTCTTTAAGGTGCTCATACCATGCACGTGGGGCTTGTTTAAGGCCATAGAGTGCCTTATCGAGTTTGTAGACATGGTTCGGGAAGTTAGGATCCTCAAATCCCGGGGGTTGCTTTACATATACCAACTCATGTAGAGGACCATTAAGGAAAGCACTCTTGACGTCCATTTGCTGCAATTTAAAACTGTTATGGGCAGCATAAGCAAGAAGGATACGAATGGAGTCAAGCCGAGCCACTGGAGCATAGGTCTCGCCAAAGTCAATGCCCTCAACTTGACAGTAGCCTTGTGCCACAAGTCTCGCATTGTTCCTCACAACAATGCCATTCTCATCTTGCTTTTTTTTAAATATCCATTTAGTGCTGATAACATTGTGGCAATCTTTGGGTTTCTCCACGAGTTTCCAGACCTTGTTGCGCTCGAAATTATTCAATTCTTCATGCATAGCAACAACCTAGTCCGGATCTTCAAGAGCTTCAAAAACTTTCTTGGGTTCCACCATTGAGATGTGAGCTTGATGCTCACCAAAACTTGCCAATTCCCTTCTTGTAGAAACCCTTCGTCGAAGGTCACCTACAACCTTGTCGAGGGTGTGATCCCTTAACTCAAGGTTCCGATCAGCACGAGCCTTGCGGCGAAGTTCAATAGGCTTGTTGTCTCTTGGTGGAATAGTTTCATCACTTGAATCTTCATTGGAATCATTTGCTCGACCTTGATTAGAATCTAGGATAACAGTAGTAGGCGGTGATGAAATATGCCCTTGAGGTAGGTCAGCAGCCGTAACAGAAGACTGTTGAAAAACAGGTGAGTCAGGGCCGGATAATCCGGCCTAGGAAAACTTGTAGCAGCCTCATCAGGCTGCCTGGGACTTGCTTGAACTGGCGAGGGGCCGGATAATCCGGGGCCAGCCGGAAAATCCGGCCTGGAGCTTGCAGCGATATCTTTAGCACCAGGAGCAATTTGGTCGTCAGGAGTGGGGTGGCCGGATAATCCGGTGTCAACCGGATAATCCGGCCTGGAGCTTTCTGGAACATCTTGGCCTTCAGCAGTTGATGGAGATGGTGTAGAAGTTACTCCCGTGGTTGGAACATGATGAGTAAGTGTAGATGAGGGCTCTTCATGAGTAGAGCATTGTCCTTCCCGATCTGCCACAAGGGGTTCCTCAATGGGGTGGAAAAATCCCACGCCCATTCTTCTTATGGCATCTTGGGGTATTTCAACATCTGCATCACAAACATCAACTTTCCCCGCACGGGAGCCATCATTTCATTCAAACACCACACTACAAGATTCTACAACAGTTCCGGAGAGCTTATTGTAGACTCTATAAGTGTGGGATTTGGCACCATAACCAACAAAAATACCTTCTAGAGCCTTAGATTCAAACTTAGATAAACAAAATCCCTTGATGAGAAAGAAACACTTACACCCGAATACCCGAAAGTATGAGATGTTTGGCTTGTTACCGGTAAGTATTTCACATGGAGTCTTGTCCAAGATTTTACGGAGGTATAAACGGTTGGATGAGTGGCAAGCGGTAGATATTTCTTCAGCCCAAAAATTATAAGGAGACTTGAATTCGGCTTGCATTGACCTTGCCATATCCATTAGAGTCCGATTTTTCCTCTCGCTACACCATTTTGTTGAGGGGTGTACGCAGCGGAATATTGATGTCTTATCCCCTCTTCACTTAGGAACTCATTTAAGGTGTAGTTCTTGAACTCAGAGCCGTTATCACTTCTTATAGCCAGAATAGGGACGTTGTGTTGACGTTGAACCTCGTTGGCGAAGTCGATGACCGTTTGTTGAGTTTCACTCTTCAACTTGAAGAAATAAACCCAAGTGTATCTTAAGTAATCATCAACGATCACAAGACAGTACTTATTCCCACCGAGGCTTGCATGAGATGGAGATCCGAAGAGGTCCACATGTAGGAGCTCTAAGATTCTTTTTGACGAGATAATAGTCTTCCTACGATGAAGAGAGTCATGCATTTTCCCTTCAACACAAGCCTTGCAAACACGATCTTTGGCAAAGGAGACATTTTCTTTTAGTCCAAGGATGTGGCCACCCTTGTGGAGACTTTGCAAAGTTCTCATATTGACATGGGCTAGTCGGCGATGCCATAGCCAACCCACGTCAGCCTTTCCGAAAAGACACATCGGTCCTACAGTGGTTTTCCCCGAAAAGTCCACCACGTACAGGTCATTTTCGACATATCCCACGAAAGCGACTTTTAGAGACTTGCTCCACAAGAGTACCACCAAATCAGCATCAATATAAACTGCAAAGCCCATCTTACCAAGGGCGTGAACTGAAAGTAAATTGTACCCGAGGGTCTCAACAAGCATGACGTCCACGAGAGAGATATCGTGAGCTACCACAACTTTGCCGAGACCCAATACCTCAGATTTTCACTTGGCACCATAGGAGACGGTTATATGATCATGATTTGGCCGCATCTCCGTGATGATCTCCTTGCTTCCGGTCATATGACTCGTGCATCCGCTATCGAGTACCCATTTAGACCCACCAGAAGCATAGCCCTGCAAGAAAGTTACTTCTTGGTTTTAGGTACCCATTTTTCAATGGGTCCTCTCATGTTAGTGACAAGGGTCTTGGGGATCCAAATAGACCAAGGAATGTAACAATCATAAGAGACTACATAACTAGCATAAACATCACCATAATAATCGCAATATAACTCAAAGTTAGGATTGTTAGCCCCTGCAAAACCATCATAATTAGACTTGTCATTGGTGATGTTGCTAGTCTTTGGTTGAGCAGTCTTGCTCTTCTTCTTCTTGTTGTTTTTCTTGTTCTTTGTCTTGGGAATGTAACCAAGACCTTCTTTTCTATTGTTTATCCTTTGCTTGCTCAGTATCTCATCAAGAACATCTTTACCTTTGTGTTGAGAACCTCTTGCAAGATCTTCTTTTCCATAAGATGATGTGGAGGTACTTGGCACATCATACAACTTCAATTGAGTTTGGAGCTGATCATGAGACTCATTTAGAGTAGAGTGATCACTCTTCAATGCCTTGTGAGCACTGTCAAGTTTATCAAACTTCTCCAAGAGTTTAGCATGAGCAGCCCCAAATTCAATCCTTTCTCTCTTTAGTTTCTTTACCTTGGTAAGAACATTGTCACGTTCTTTGATGAGCTGAGTCACAACTTCTTCATGTGACTCCTCAATGGATCCGAGTCTCTCTTCCAAAGATACTCGAGCTTCCTCTTCTTCTTCCAAAGCATTCTTCAAAGAAGCTATCTCCAAGGCATCTTCTCTTTCAATTCTGCCCTTTTCTTCAAGAAGATCTTTGGCTTGATCAAGTTGACTCATAAGAGCATCAAAATGGAGTTTGTGCTCACCTTGCAGGTTAGTGAAAAAGTTGTCCAAAGCAATAACTTCTTCTTTCATTTTAAGACTATCATGATCATCCATATCCAAATTTATGTTAGTCTTAGGAAATGAAGATCTAGAACTTGATACCTCAGACCCTCTTGCCATAAGGCAAGTGGAGTTGTTCTTGATGACATTCTCGTTTGGCGAGTCGAAGAGAGATGATGGAGTCGATGTGGTGGCTATAGCAACCACCTCGCGAGAACTATCTTCATCCTCTTCATCTTCACTTGAAGAGGAGTATTCTTCTTTTGCCACTAAGACGATCTTGGGTTGCTTCTTGTAGGGGCCATTCTTTTTAATAAATGGCTTCTTCTTTGGTGCCTTGGATTTTTCTTTAAGAATGAGCCTGCCACCATTGTCTTCTCTATTTTGATAAGGACACTCGGCTACAAAGTGCAGCCTATCTCCACAGTTGTAGCATGTTCTCAGTTTTGGGCCGCTTTCTCTTCTTCCACTCGACCCATTCTTGCGCTCGAGTTCCGACTTTGCCTTGGCAGGATCCTTCCAAAAGTTCCTTGCGTAAAACGCCATGTACTCACCATGAGCATGTTTGACTTCATCGGGACAGTCCATGGAGCCCCCCTCAAAAGCTCTTTCATCCTCATCTTGCTCAACAACATTGGCCTTTAGAGCAACATTGACTCCCTTTTGCATTCCAATGGCACGAGCCCGGGCATCTTCAGCATTCTTCGCGGCAACTTTGAATGATGCCATTTCTTGCATGACTTCACTGGATGTCATTTGATGGTAGTTGTGTCTACCTTGCAAGCTCTTCAAATCAGTTGGCTCGAAAGGCATTAAGGCACTCACATATTTTATTTTTATCCATGCATCATCAATGTGGGTGGCTCCATGCTTTCTAAATGTTGTTGCAATGCCCTTGCGTCTTCTATACATGTCTTCATGGTTTTCACCATCCAACATGTAGAACCCTTCAGCTTCATTACTCAGGGCATCATACCTATTCCTTCTCATGCTTTCATTCCCAATAAAGAGATCGGTGAGGGCATCCCAAGCTTCTTTAGATGTGTTGAGATGTTCAATGTAGGGCATGTCCTTGGGACCCACACCGAGTTGTATCATGTGGAGAGCCGTAGCATTCAGTTGGTTGTCCACGACTTCTCTTCTTGTCAGATTGGAATGATCTCCAATATGAAGACCCTCTTCAATAATCCTCCAAAGTTCAATTGAGGAGCTGCAAACATGAGACTTCATTAAGAATTGCCATTGATTAAAAGAGGATGCAGTAAGCTTGGGTGGATCATTCCTATTGTTTATATGAGGATGAGGGATAGGTGGATCGAGGGAATATACGTGACGAACCTCACTATATTCCTCCTTACCACTTCCCTTCTTGGAGGTGGAACCATTATGTTTTTCACCTACCACTTCATCATCCTTGGATCCGGTGTTAGCCTTATCCTTGGATGATGGTGTGGCAGCCTCAGAGGAGGATGGAGATGGGTCTATGGATGATGCGAGACGAGCAATCATTTGATTCATCTCCTCCATCTTGGCCTCAAAGGATTTCAACAAGGTTGTTTCCAACGTCTTGAGGTCATCTATTGTGACCTTATCCACAGCCTCATCCCCATCTCCCTTGGTACCCATACTTCTCTTAGGCGGTTAAGCCCGAATAAAGAGCCGGGGCTCTGATACCAATTGAAATGGATCGTATGGGCACCTAGAGGGGGGGGTGAATAGGTGCTACTTCAAATTTTAATGCTTTTTCAATTTTAGGCTTAGCACAAAGGTAAATTCTCTAGATAAACTATTAGGTGGAATTTCCCTATATGCAAACCTATCTACTAGCGAGTAAAGAGCGAGTGGAAGAGGAACGGGTAAACCATAGTGAAGCACGCGGAGACACAGGATTGTTTGACCGCAGTTCCTTCCTTGTTAAGGGAAGTACGTCTGCGTTGGAGGGGTGGGCGGTACTAAGACCACCACGCCACAATAGGCCTCACCCTATGGTTCTCCGATGGATCCCGCCACCAAAGGCCTGATCCACCTTTCCACTATAGGGAGCCTTCGAGGCGGGTACCGGTGCCTTTACACAACTAGCGGGGCACAACTCCACAATCAACTTGGAGGCTCCCGTAATGACAACAAGCTGCCACAAGAACAAGTTATCAATAACAAAGAACGAAATCTAGATATTGACAAGAATACTAGATTAGGGATTTCTCCAAATGAATGGAGAGGAGTTGATGTGCTTGATTCGTGATGACGATGACGATTCTCTCCTCCTTCAATTCCCCCAAAGATCGAAGCCTTCGGGTGGTTGAAGTGGGAGATCTAGAATGAGAGCTCTTGCAAAGTGTCTGAATAATTTCGAGTGAATCAAGAGTTTTGAATGTTGGGGAAGGAGGGATATTTATACCCCCTTTCAAAACCAAGCCGTTGGAGTCTTTGGGGGCCGGATTATCCGGCCTGGGGAAAACTCCGCCCCAGACTCGGAATATCCGGCAGATAATCCGCCCCCTCTCTGAGTGTCGCGCCGAGCTTGCACTTGATCGTCTTCTGGGGGCCGGATTATCCGGCCCCATGTGAAGGCCAGATTATCCGGCCTGGGGAGGAAAAACCGCCCCGGTTTGGATTTTCCGGGGGAAAATCCGACCGGACTCCGAGCGACGCGCCTTGGCAGGCTTTGGTCAAATTCTAGGGGCTGGATTATCCGGCCCATGCGAAAGCCGGATTATCCGGCCCAGGGAAGAAAAACTGCCCCAGTTCGGATTTTCCGGGCGATAATCCGCCCCCTCTCTGGGTGACATGCCTTGGCATCCTTTGATCAATGAGGTAGGACGGATTATCCGGCCCTTGGTAGGGCGGATAATCCGCCCCTAAAAAACTCCTGCACACTTAGTGTACATGAGAAAAATCCACAGTATTGTTATCTAACACAGAAAACATAGGAAAACATGAAATGTTCTTTCAGCTGTAATAAAAGCATCATCCCAATATTTAAGAGGCATAGAAGAGCAATGCCTACTTCAACAATGTGACGATGTTTACGTTCGGCAGAACCATTTTATTGATAAGCATGGGGACATGATACATGATGAACAATGCCTACTCATTGGAAGAAACTATTTAACTTTTCATACTTCCACCCCCAATCAGTTTGCATGGTGAGAATCTTTCTGCCAAATTGGTGCTCAACATATTGTTGGAAGTCAAGAAAAACCTGATACACATCAGAACGTTTCTTAAGTAAATAGATCCAAATATACTTGCTAAAATCATCAATGAAGCTTACATAATATGCATGTTTGCCTACAGAAAGAGGAGCTGGGCCCCACACATCAGAAAATATTTGTTCCAAAGGAACTGTTGAAACACTAGTAGAAATAGAATATGGTAGCTGATGACTCTTAGCTTGCTGGCATGGATCACATATGTAAGAATTTATTTTAAGAGTGTATGACAACTTATGTTTTCTAAGAACTTGCTGAACAATAAAAGACGAAGGATACCCTAGACGACGATGCCAGACGATGACAAGTGCATGCTTGGATGATGAACCCGTTGAGACAGGAACAAGAGGATAGAGACCACCATGATAAGGACCTCTAAACATGATTTGTTGCGTGGCCTGATCCTTAATCAAGAAAAAGAATAGGTGAATTTCAATAAAGGCATTATTGTCTAAGGCAATTTTATGTGCAGAAAGCAAGTTCATATAGGATGAAGGAACATGAAGGATGTTGTTAAGTTTTAAAGAACAATATGGGGTGTGCAAAACTGAATGACCAACATTAGCAATTTCCACACCTTGTTGATACATTGCAAATGTATCTATAATTTTTGATGTTCCATGCTTGGTTTTATCCACTTTCTTGTGTTTTGTTCCAACTTTGGAGTACTTTTCATATGATTTCTTGGACTAACCTATTAACAAGAGCCACAGTGCCAGCTGCCTGTTTTCTACTGTTTTTGGTTCCAGGAAAGTCAGAAAATGAATATTCTCAGAATTCGACGGGACAAAAGCCAAAGTGCCTATTCTTCCGGAAGGGATCAAGTGCCAGAATACGAGACGGAGAGGGGCCAGGGGCCAGCCACACCACCTAGCCGTGCGGCCAGGCCTGGCCCGCGCCAGGGGGTGGTGTGGTGGCTCCCGGCACCCCCTCGGCCTCTGTTGGGTCCGCAACATAGAAAACAAAAAATTTCCTATGATGAGAACTATACACCAAGATCTATCTACTAGATACAGAGCAACGGGTGGACACACATCCATGGAGAACTTACCCTCGAAGACAACGAGTTTTGTTAACGAGTAGGAACTCGTGGTTGATGTAGTCGTACGCTTGCCGATCTCAAGATCGTGTGGAAGTCCGAGCGCCGCAAATCAGCCAGATCCGCCCTCGCACACACGTTCAAGCCATCGGACAACCTCCACCTCCTCGCTCCAGCAAATTAGCGGCTAAGCAAGAACTCCTTCCGCATTTAAGGCCACACTGGAACATGTATCGCTAGTCCGAGACCATGGGGAATATCTAGAGGGGAGAGAGATCCTTCACGAGGAGGTGTGGTTTGTGAGAGGGAGAGGGCTTTATATAGGAGGGAGGAGACCTCCTCCCATAGCCGGGCGCATGAGGGGGACTCCTCCCCTCCTTCATTCATGTGGTGAACCTCCACTCACATAAACATGGCCTCCACCCAAAATCCCACTCACATGTATTTAATTTCCACCAAATTAAATGCAACTCTCAATTAATAAAACTCTTTTATTTATTTTATTCAGAATTTTGTTAATTACTTTAATTAACAAACATTCACATAAAACCCCTTGCAACATTTCAATATCACATGCAGAACCACTTTCTGCAATTTCACCCGAAACAATTCCTGTTTCTATCGAAACATTTCCTGCGCTTTGCAAACCTTTTGTCCGAACATATGTGCTCCTAAATGGTGTCCTAAACCCTTAAGTGTGTCACCCTATGGTTCGCGAATAATGCGACATGATTGAGACTCCTCTCGATGAATAATCGAGCGAGACCGGAGATCCATCGACTCTCGCATATTCAACGATGACTTCTGTGATCGTGAGAACCTTTAACGTCAACAATTTAATCCCTTTGTATCATGATATAATACATGTCCGAGATTCGATCATCGCTATCCAAATACCTAGTTTGATCTCGTTACCGACATGCACTCTTTTCTTGTTCCCGTGATATAGCATTCTAGTGATCACATCACTTGCTTGCAAGCTATCTTAATGTGATATCACCGAGAGGGCCCAGAGTATATCTATCCATCATCGGGATTGACAAATTCCACTCTTGATCCATGAGCCTCAACATAACACCTTCATAGCACTGAACCCACCTTTATGGTCACCCTGTTATGGTGTGACGTTTGATGTTATCAAGATACTCTTCCGGTGTTAGCAATTAACATGATCTCATGGTCCAAGGACTAAGACTACTTTGTATGATGTTATAGCAATATAAACATAATGACTTGATCGTAATGCTATACTTCGGATGAATGTTCATCAGATCATTTCACAAATGCTGTGACCTTGTTATTGACAACATCTAATGTCCATGATCAGGAAACCTTGATCATCTTATTAATCAACAAGCTAGTCTATAAGAGAGGCATAACTAGGAACCCTTTTGTTCATTAAACACACATGTATTGATGTTTCCTATCAATACAATTATAGCATGCAAAATAAACATCTATCATATACAAGGAATACATAATAACAACTTTATTATTGCCTCTCAGGGCATATTTCCTTCAGTCTCCCACTTGCACTAGAGACAATAATCTAGTTTATATAGTGATAAATCTAACACCCATGGAGTTCTGGTGTTGATCATGTTTTGCCCTAGGGAGTACTTTAGTCAACGGATCTGCTACATTCAGGTCCGTGTGCACTTTACAAATCTTTATATCTCCATCCTTGACATGCTCACGGATGGAGTGAAACCGGCGCTTAATATGCTTGGAATTCTTGTGAGACCTTGGTTCCTTGGCGTTGGCTATGGATCCATTATTGTCACAATAGATCACCATTGGGTCCAACGCACTAGGAACCACACCTAGTTCCGTTATGAACTCCTTCATCCAAACCGCTTCTGCACCGCTCAAGCAAAGAATATATTCCGCCTCCGTCGTTGATCCAGCCACCAAAGGTTGTTTGGAGCTCCTCCAACTAATTGCTGCTCCGTTCAAGAGAAATACGTATCCGGATTGAGACTTAGAGTCATCCGGATTAGTGTCAAAGCTAGCATCGACATAACACTTAGCGACTAGCTCTTCTTCACCTCCGTATACAAGAAACATATCCTTAGTTCTTCTCAAGTACTTAAGGATATTTTTGACCGCTATCCAGTGTTCTGAACCTGGATCAGATTGGTACCTAGTAGTCAAACTAATAGCATGTGCCACATCTGGTCTTGTACATAGCATGGCATACATTATAGAGCCTATGGCTGAGGCATAGGGGATCTTATCCATTATCTCTCTTTCTTCCGCCGTAGCCGGACTTTGAGTCTTACTCAATGTCTTGCCTTGCAACATAGGTAAGTACCCCTTCTTACTTCCGTCCATATTAAACTTCTTTAATATCTTATCAAGGTATGTACTCTGTGATAGCCCAATTAGGCGTCTTGATCTATCTCTATAGATTTTAATGCCTAATATATATGAAGCTTCACCAAGGTCCTTCATCGAAAATTTGTTGTTTAGATAACTGTTAAAACTGTTTAAAAGATCTATATCATTTCCAATCAATAATATGTCATCCACATATAATATCAGAAATGCCACATTGCTCCCACTCACTTTCTTGTAAATACAAGCCTCTCCATAAGTTTGGACAAATCCAAACTCTTTGATCACCTCATCAAAGCGGAGATTCCAACTCCGGGTGTTGGGGGGATACCCCCGGGTAGGGTCACTCCGGGGTATAAGGGCCGAGTTAGCCGAGGTTCGGCAAGGTCAAAGCGGATGCTGGCCGAGTCACCTCAAGGCAGGCCGGATCACGGAGTAACCCGGACCAGGGGGGTCGCCTAACATTGTCTTATCCGGCTTAAGGAGTAAGTCGGAAGTACTTGTCTAACTTATATGCAGGAACAGGTGTGGCCGGATCTACTATGATCCGGATCCTCGCCTAGCTTCTGGGAGAAGGAAGGAATCTCTCTGGTCAAAAAAGAAGGTCCGATACACACTGCATGAGCGAATAAAGCAAGGGCAGGACCACCGGGTCATGGCCGACAAGGGTGACGACGCTCACGTTGGCGCCATCGTAGGCTTACGTCGCTAAAGCATGTGTGACGCGGGGGAAAAGCACCCCGGTCAGGTTACCACTTTGGGAGGGGGCATATTCTTAGGAATATGCCTCCATGTATGCCCTAGGCCAGGACTGAATCTCCTCTATATAAGGGGGGTTAGGGTTCTGGTAGAGGGGGTTGGTTGAGCACTAGTTCGTTTGGTAGATCCATAGCACTAGTTGATCTAGGGTTCTTGGGCAAGATAGTAGGCAAGAGTAAGAGAGCACCTTCTTCCTCCTCTCGCCAATACAGCTCAAGGAGCACTTGTAATCTTGGAGATATAGCAACACAAACTTCTGTGTGGAGAATCACTCCACTATCCCTCCCTGGATTCCCCTAGCGCATATTAGTCCCCACCTTTAGCCTATCCATGGCATCTGCCGTGACACCAGCACGACAGTTGGCGCCCACCGTGGGGCTAGCGGCGCTAGCAGGGGTGAAGATCCGGACGGGAAACTTCATCGGCACCGGCGAACGCATCGTCTCCGGGCTCGTTCAGCGCTTTGGAGCGTTGGATTTTGTCAGCGACAACGCTGGCTGCTTCAGCACGCGCCCGCTTCCGTGCAACGGCCTCTTTGTCAAGCTCGGCGTGCACAAGGTCTACGTTACTGTGGACATCTCGTGCGTTCATCCGCGTCGCATCGTCGATGCGGGGGAACCACCCCTCACTGTGGCTCATGGGCTACGCCGCTTCCCGACCATGCGGAGGTGATGATGTGATGCAGTGCGTGCGCAAGCAAGGACCAGCGCGGACCGGAGGTAACACCTAAGGCACCGAGGAAAGGTAGAGGACCTCCACTAGAGAGGCCTGAGAACATACTGAGGGAAGCTATGGATAGCTTGGCTAACCCGGTAGCAGTAGTGGTAGATCCGGCTCAGGCACAGGCCGAGCTTGAGGAAACTCGGCAAAAGATACTGGAGGGCGCAAAGAAAATAGCCGCGGCTCAGCAGTCGCTGAACATGACGCTGCGTGAGTATGCAAAGGCAAACAAGGTTGATGCAGTAAGGGTAAAAGGGAGAAATCTCATAAGTGAGATGAACAGAGAAGGTGATGATGGAGCGTAAGGTCGGAAAACTATCTGCTGGGGTTGCAAGTATAGTACCCGGCGAAGAACCTCGGAAGCAGATGCGGTCCCGAAGTTAGAGGGTTTGGTTTAGGAGGCCCGTCAATGACAACACGATAGGGTTAACGAGCTGGTTCGGATCGCGAACAGGCAGAACGAGGAGCTGCTAAGAGCTAACCCGGTGTGAGCTGGGGCTTCCAAGATCGTCCAGTCGGTGATGGGTAACCGGAGAAATCACCGAGCCGCATCATCGCCTCATGGCGCCCAAGGAGAGAAGAGGTAGTAACCTCGGCCGCACGGAACAACAGATCGTCGTCTGCATTACCCAACGCGTGCGGGAAAAGAAAAAGAGATGCAGAAAGGTGATGATCGACGGAGTGTGAGCCGAGGTGAAGTTGGCCGAGGTAATCACGACCAAGGCAATGCCGGTCAAGGGAACGCTGCCAATGGCAATGCCGGACAGCGCAACTCCGCAGTAGCAGGACAACCGCAGCAGCGGAATATACCGAGGCAAGAGCAAAGCGCCGGCCGAGGTATGCCGCAGAAAGGTGTGCAACGAGAGCAAAACCGGTACAACGACGGTGATTCGGAGATGGTGAATGCAGGGTACCCCAGACCAGACAATCATGTGATAGGGTCGAGATTGGGAAGCGGGGACTTAATGCCGGATGACGCCAGGTTAAAACTGGATCGCCTGTACATGTCGGAACAGATCGAATGTCAAGGTCCTCCGGGTCCAGCGTGCTTTGGACCCCGGATCATGAAGGAACCACCGGTACCCAACTTCCAATTACCCAGAGGCACGAAGACGTATGACGGCAGTACCAAGCCAGAGGATTGGCTGATAAACTACGATACGGCGGTGAAAATTGCAACTGGCAACTTGAGATGGGTTGTACGTTACGTGCCCTAGATGTTGGAAGGCCCGGCCAGAGTATGGCTGAATAATTTACCACCTGGAAGTATCAACTGCTGGATAGATTTTGAAGAAATGTTTATCAGCAACTTCTCAAGTACATACCAGAGGCCGAATAGACCGCAGACCCTGGCAATGTGCAAGCAAAGACCCAACGAGACGGATCCTGAATTCTTGACCCGGTGGTGCACAGTGAGAAAGTCGTGTAAGGGTGTCATAGAGTCGCAGGCCATAGCGTGGTTTGCACAGGGATGCAGATATGGCAGCGAGCTGTGGATGAAGTTGCAAAGGAAAATGCCAGTTACCCTGGCAGAAATGATCCGGATTGCTGATTCGTATGCTTTGGGCGATCCGACTCAACCTAGGCTCGCCTCAAACGAGTCAAACAAGGAATACTATCAGAGAGATGGAGCCGGGTCATCTCGGAGGAATGATTACAGAGGAAAGAGGGGAGATGATAGACTGGATCATCGTTACGGTTCGCAACAAGTTGCAGCCGTGAATCAAGATCAACCCGGATCAGGGAGTAACCAACACCAGAGAACTGGAGGGCAGTGGACTCCAAGAAATGATGGCAAGAAAACATGGACTCCGGAGCAGAAGAAACAGTGGCAGGAAAAGAAAGACCGTCCGAGGTATACCTACGAGTCGATGCTGGACCAGCCGTGTAAGTTTCACACGCCAAATCCGAATAGCCCGGCGGGTCACACGACGAGGCAATGTGAGTGGATGCGAAAGATAGAGCAAGGTGGTTTGGGGAATGCTCAGGCACCCCGGAATGATCAACCTCGGCAGGAGTTACCCGGCAGCAGTTGCTCTCCGGAGCAAACACGCAGCAGCTAATGTTGCCTCCCCCTCCGTCGAGGTATGATAACAATGAGAGAAGGGATGCAGTGCATCAGGTGGAAAATCAGCAACAACCGGATCAGAGGTACCCCGAAAACGAGGGAAGGAATGAGTACAGGGAACATCACCAGAGTTATTGTGTGTTCACGACTGAGGAAACAGATAGAAAGAGCTTGCAGCGCCGACATATGGAGGTCAATGCGGTCATGCCAGCGGTGATGAGGTACATGCCTTGGTCGGACCAGGAAATCACCTGGAACATCAAAGATCATCCTAAACTTATGCCGAGCCCAGGTTCGTATGCGCTAGTGCTAGATCCGACATTCATTGGACCGAACATCAATGCGAGGTTCTCCAAGGTTTTGATTGATAATGGGAGTAGCATTAACATAATGTATGCGGATACGATGCGCAAGCTGGGCATCTCGGAGAACATGCTCCAGGCTATGAGAACAACTTTCCATGGTATTGTACCAGGCATTTCTTGCGAGCCCATAGGCAAAATCCGGGTCGACGTGTTATTCGGCACAAGGGATAACTGTCGAACTGAAAATCTGGAGTTTGAGGTGGTGAACTTGGAAAGTGCATATCATGCATTACTCGGAAGACCAGCATTGAACAAATTCATGGCAAGCTGTCACATCAGTTATCTGAAGATGAAGTTGCTCGGGCCAAATGGAGTGATTACCATTGCTGGAGATTTCCGATGTTCCATGGAGTGTGCTTCAGCCGGGTCTAACCTAGCCGAGTCACTCGTGATTGCGCAAGAGAAAAGAAAAATCCAAGAGGTGGCGGCATTGGCTCAGTCCCTGCAGTAATATATGCCGGCATTAAGTAACCCGCATGGCAGCGTCTCATTTCAAGCCGCAAAGGACACCAAGAAGATTCCAGTTGATACCATGTTTCCGGAGCGCACCGTAACAATTGGTGCCAGGTTAACTGACAAATAGGAAAGCGAGCTCGTCAACTTCCTCCGTGAGAATCGGGATATTTTTGCTTGGTCTACACAGGACTTGCAAGGTGTTCCGAGGGAGTTGGCCGAGCACTCTTTGAACGTAAGACCCGGAGCAAGGCCGGTGAAGCAACCTCTCCGCCGCTTCATGAGATAGCTCGGTTACTAGCAGCAGGATTTATCATGGAGGTACTATATCCGGATTGGCTCTCTAATCCGGTGCTGGTAGAAAAGAAGAAGGACGATCCGAACGTGGCAGTGGTTTGGCGCATGTGTATCGATTACACGAACCTGAACAAGGCGTGTCCAAAAGATCCATTTCCACTGCCGAGGATAGATTAGGTCATAGACTCAACCGCGGGATGCGAACTGTTGTCACTCATTGATGCATATTCTGGCTTCCACCAGATACCTCTAAACCCGGATGATCAAATAAAGACCGCGTTTATTACCCCGTACGGGGCTTACTGCTATTGCACTATGCCGTTCGGTTTACGTAATGCAGGTGCAACGTACCAAAGATGTATGCAAAAATGTTTACACGATCAAATAGGTCAAAACGTACAAGTATATGTGGATGATGTGGTTATCAAAACCAAGGAAAGCGCAACGCTCCTTGACGACATAAGGCAAATATTCGTGAACTTGAGAAGGTTCCGAATGAAGCTTAACCCGGAAAAATGTACCTTCGGTGTCCCAGCTAGAAAACTACTCGGATTTCTCGTCTCCAGCCGAGGTATCGAAGTTAATCCAACTAAGATCCGAGACATCGAACGAATGGAGCTGCCGAAGTGTCTTAACGATGTCCAGAAGTTCACGGGATGCCTGGCGTCGTTGAGTCGGTTTGTATGTCGGTTGGGAGAAAAGGAACTGCCTCTCTACCAACTCATGAAAAAGTCGGATAAATTCGTTTGGACGCCACAGGCCGATGAAGCCTTTGCCCACTTAAAGAAGATGTTGGCCACCGCGCCAGTGTTAGCTTCTCCACTATCAAAGGAGCCAATGTTGCTCTACGTAGCCGCAACCAACCGAGTTGTAAGTGCAGTAATCGTAGTGGAACGCAATGAAGAGGGTAAGTCGGTGCGAGGCGGTGTATTACTGAGGGTATTATGCGCCTCAAAAACAGAACTACCCGCACTTTCAAAAGGTGGCATACGGTGTCTATATGGCGGCAAAGAAGTTAAAGCATTACTTTGAGGAGCACCCCATCAAAGTAATATGTGAAGCTCCCATATCCGAGATAATGGGTAACAAAGATGCGAGTGGCAGAATCGCAAAATGGGCAATTGAGCTAGCCCCTTATGCGCCCCAATACGACAGAAGAGAAGCGATCAAATCTCAGGCTGTGGCGGACTTTTTTGTGGATTGGGCCGAGGTACAATACGAACCACCTCCAACGGATCCGAATTACTGGAGGATGCACTTTGACGGGTCAAAAACCAAAACCGGACTGGGCGCCGGGTGGTGCTTACCTCGCCAAAGAAGGACCAGCTAAAGTACGTATTGCAGATCCATTTCGCGGCATCGAACAATGTCGCTGAGTATGAGGCTCTTGTGCATGGGCTCAAAGTGACAAAGGAGATTGGCATACATCGGATAATATGCTTTGGCGACTCGGATCTGGTGGTGCAGCAGGTGTCCGGAGTGTGGGACGCCCTGGACCCAAACATGACACTATACAAATTTCACGTGCAGAAGATATCTGGTTACTTCGAGGGGTGTGAATTTCACCATGTACCCCGGGCGGAAAACAAGGTTGCCGACATGTTGTCGAAACTCGGATCGACTAGACAGGCAATTCCACCGGGTGTAGCATTGGAACACCTTAGAAAACCATCTATCAGGCCGTCCCCAGGAACCGACTCGATCTATGTCCCGGAAAATACAGAATCCGGAGCTGAGCCCATGGACATTGACACGGGAGGTAGTACGCGAAACCCGGGGACTGCATCAGCAAACCCGGGGACTGCCTCGGCAAACCCGGGGACTACCTCGCTAGACCGACGCTTTCAGCGTGATCCGGCTGAAGTTATGCCAGTGGATCAGATGGAAATTGATGAGGAGATATTCCCTCCACGAGCCATACCAGCTTGGGCACTGCCTATATTCCAATTCCTGAAAGATGGAACATTACCCGTTGAGGAGGTGTTAGCCAGGCAAACTCAGAGGAGAGCAAAAGCATACACAATCATCAATTCCGAGTTGTACAAACAGAGTGTAACCAATGTCCTCCAAAGATGCGTTGACCCGGAAGAAGGGCTTGACATCCTCCGAGATATACACCAAGGAGAATGCGGGCATCATGCCTCATCCCGAGCCCTGGTGGCAAAGGCGTTCTGGCATGGATTCTACTGGCCAAGTGCCTTGGAACAAGCAGAAGATCTGGTGAGAAAATGCAATGGTTGTCGATGCCACCAAGACACATATGCCTATGTCGGAACTCAAGACCATACCAATTACGTGGCCATTTGTTGTATGGTGCTTGGATATGGTTGGCTCGTTCAAACCGGCGAGAGGAAACATGACACACATTTTGGTCATGGTGGACAAGTTTACAAAATGGATTGAAGTGAAACCTATAAGAAAATGTGATGGAGCTACGGCCGTGACATTTCTCAAAGACATCATCTTGAGGTACGGTTATCCACACAGTATTATAACTGATAATGGAAATTTTTTTGCGGAAGGAGCATTTGCGCGCTTCTGCCAAGATAAGAAGATCCGACTCGATGTCGCCTCGGTAGCCCACCCCACATCAAATGGACAAGTGGAAAGATCCAACGGATTAGTATTATCCGGGATAAAACCCCGGCTCATTGAGCTGCTGCAAAGATCAGCGGGGTGCTGAATAGAAGAACTACCAGCGGTACTGTGGAGCTTAAGAACAACTCCGAATCGATCAACATGCTATACGCCATTCTTTCTGGTATATGGGACAGAAGCTGTATTACCAGCCGACATAGAGCATGATTCGCCTAGGGTCACCCAATACACGTCAAGTGCAAGAAGCCCGGCAAAATGATGTTGATCTGCTGGAAGAAGCGAGAGAACTGGCACTGTCCAGATCCGCCATATATCAGCAAAATCTCCGACGCTATCATAGCCGAAAAGTGTGCCCCCGAGTCTTCCGGGAAGGCGATCTGGTGCTCCGGTTATTACAACGTACTACTGGCATGCATAAATTATCCCCTCCATGGGAAGGGTCGTTCATTGTGAGCAAAGCATTGCACAATGATTCTTACTATCTTATAGATGCAAAGCCACAGGAAAAGAACAAGGCGGACAGGTCCGGAGAGGAATCCAAGCGACCGTGGAATGTAGCACTACTTCGTCCCTTCTACACTTAGCTAAGAAATGTATGTATCCGAGTCATCTCATATGTCGATATGTATGTCGGCAATGAACTTATCAATGAAATAGTAGCGCCTCGAGCAGTAACTCGGGGACTGCCTTAATAATATTTGTCGTAATTTCTTAGGCGGTAGCTGGAATAAGTCATTCTACTTAACCCAGATTAGTAATGTGTGAGCACCAAAAACCCAACCCTTCGACTTGCTGCTGTCCAACAAGAATTGGCTTCATGGCAAGCAAGGGAACAAGTTTGGAATTGCATAGCACATGAAAAACGACTAAGGAAACGAATTTATTTGAGCTAACGTTTGTTTTTTCGGACTAACCCTGTATTTATTTTCAAGTTATTATGCTGAATTATTTTGAGCCAAGCCTCAAAGTTTCTAAGTATTGTTAAGACAATTTTTGAAGCTCGGATTCGTAAGTCGTAAAACCGAATCAAGGTAGACACAGACCAAGCCAAAGAATTGGACGAACAAGAAAATGAAACTCGGGGACTACACCCAAGTTAATCCGGCATAAAAACGTAGTAGCAAAATATCACATATCTAGCATACAATTGCACCCGGCATACCGGGGATCTAATAAATTTTCAAGTTTTTTAGAACTAAGGAGCAGCAGGGGAGCAGGTTCAGCGTCGTCGTCGATGTCTTCAATATCTGAAGCATCATCTTCCCCGTCCTCATCCGACCCATGTTCAACATTCTCATTCTGCTCGTCCCCAGCGGATTCCAGGAAGCTCGGTCCTTCAACCCAGTCATGAATAGGAGAATATTCGATGAGGCTGTAGGCGTAGGCCTGGCGCCGAGCTACCCACTCCGGATCATTGGTCCATCTGGATCCGGTATGCCAGCGTGTGAGGAGGCCGAGGTCGATATTCTCGTACCATGTGAGAATGTGGTGAAGGATGGTATCAGCTGCGGCACGACTAGCGGACTCTCTCCAGAGGTCAAGCTGGGTCTCAACTTCCATTAATTTCTCGACGAGAGTTGCGATGGTCTCCGGGCTACTCTCTCCGGGCCAGAACGTATTGAAGATGCGCACTGCAACGTCGAGGATATCCTTGCCATAATTCTTGATGGTCTCCACGCGAGAGGACAAGCTGACCAATAGGTCCTCCATGTCCAAGGGAATGTTCTCACCATCAGGAGCAATGGGGGTACCCCTCTCTCGGCAAAATTTGGTGACAGCAGCGCTTGCAATGGCAGTACCCTCTGGAAAGTGGTCTAGAAACAAGGCAAAGGAAGAAGGTGAAGGAAAGACATATGAGGTAACCCGAAGAAGTATGTCGGATAAGGGAAAGGAACTTATGAGAAATGTGGCTATGGATCCGGGTTAACTCCTTGATGCAGGCATCGCGTCTTTTACGAAGTTGCTCAAGCTCAGCGTTGGCCAACCCAAGCTAGAGGTTGGATTCTTTGAGTAGGTCCTGGCCCTTAGAGATCTGGAGAGTAAGGCACTCACGC
Source organism: Avena insularis (assembly GCA_023614405.1). Classification (NCBI taxonomy): domain Eukaryota; kingdom Viridiplantae; phylum Streptophyta; class Magnoliopsida; order Poales; family Poaceae; genus Avena; species Avena insularis. The sequence goes on along the minus strand of CM042686.1, from coordinate 477,140,383 downwards.
TCTTCGGTGAAGTTCTGGCCAACTTTTTGGAGCTCGGTTTTGTGTTGGGCCTTCATCTTCTCCATCTTAGCCTTGAGCTTGGCTATCTCGTCGTCCTTGGTCCGGAGGAGGGCAAGCTCATCATTCTTCTTCTTCAGCTCAGCTGATCTTGATGCACCTTGTTCGAGAAAATGCAGCATCATATCAGGCACGGGCACACTATCCTCAAGTGATGCTGAAATAATATGTTGACCTGGCAGAGCCAAGGAGTGAATGTTTGCCGAGCCAAGGAGAAGAAGAAATGGAAAACACTGAGAGGTCGAACAAAAGAGGACATACCCCGGATTTCCTCCAAGTTCTTCCGCATGATTTTGTTCTCAGCCTCCACCCCAGCTGCGGAAACCGAATGAGGAGATTAGTTCGGAGGAAAAAAGTAAAGAAAAATGGAGAGGTGCCGAGGGAGAAAATTACCTCTCTTTTCATGTTCCGCACCAAGTGCAACATGTTTTGTGTGTAGGATCTTGTGGGTATCAAGCAGGCATTGGAATTCGGCGCTCCGGCGATTGGTAGTTACCTGAAAAAAGTACAGAATTGTAAAATTAGCTTGGTGCATATTTGAAGTGTGTAAGATCCGGGCCAAGTGGAACTTAACCCGGCTCTAGGTGTGTGCATATTCGAAGTGTACAAGATCCGGGCCAAGTGGAACTTAATCCGGCTCTAGGTGTGTGCATATTCGAAGTATGTAAGATCCGGGCCAAGTGGAACTTAACCCGGCTCTAGGTGTGTGCATATTCGAAGTGTGTAAGATCCGGGCCAAGTGGAACTTAACCCGGCTCTAGGTGTGTGCATATTCGAAGTGTGCAAGATCCGGGCCAAGTGGAACTTAACCCGGCTCTAGGTGTGTGCACATTTGAAGTTTACATGCAGTTATGTTAGTTTTCTAATGAGCATCCGGCCGAGTAACAAGCTACTCCACCGGAGGCTCGGGGACTAATGGTTATTATCTACAGCATGTAAAGAAGAAACGACATACCTCCATCATTCGCCCCGCGAGGTTAATTGCCTTGGCGGCAGTATTCATCTGGGCAGAAAATTCTGCAGGGCCGAACTTTTCCGGGAGATCGTCGTTGTGGATGAACTCCGCCTTGTTCCAGTTCATGACGAACTCGATAAGGCTCGGAGGGTACCATTCGCTAGTGGGCATGTGGGGTGCCACCAAGCCCTTCGCATGAGCTTCCTTCCTCTCAACTAGAGCAAGAGCTGGGCTGGTGTGCAGAACCATCTGCTGCGCATCTGTTGGCTCGGCAGGAACATCCGTCGCTGGTGGTGATTTCTTTGGAACCATCGATGACAGGGTTCGCTGCCCGGCCTCGACGGATGTATACTTGGCAGTATCCGGAGCCTTCTTGCCTTTAGCTTGCTGGGAAGAAGTAACCATGGTGGATTTCCCTTTGGAAGCTGCTGGAATGGTTCCTCGCCGGGGCTGAGATGACTCGGAAGAGGCAAAGGAACTTGGCACTGGAGCTGTTGTTGGTTTCCTTGGTGCCGGGGCAGGTGCTGGCTCGGTTCGTAATCGAGCTGCTGCTGGTGCTGGTGTTGTGATAGACTCGGTGGTTGCTGGTTGCGGCAATGCCGAAGTGGTGGACACCGTCGCCTCGGCCGAACCGACCCCTCCCGCTCCGAGGTCGCGTTCCTCTTGATGAGGTATTGCGAAACCCGGAGCAGCCGCAGAGCCCTCCGGAATAGGGCTCAGCGGGCGTGACTCGTCGTCATGAGGAGGAGAAGGGCCGTACCGAAGGGGAGAAGAGATGCTCGATCCGCTCTGAGGGACCTCCACAGGAGGCCTGCAAAAGAGAATGATGTCAGGAGTGAAATTACCCTGGTGCAAGGAGAAGTGAGTTGCGCAGTGAAAAATGACTTACGCATCCGAGGTCTCGGCCTCCTTGGGTTTCCGGGCCCTCCGTGCCGGGGCTTTGCCTGCCCGCTTGGAGGCAGTCTTGTCTCCGGCCTTCTTTTGCCTTTTTGTGGGCTGAGAAGGTCCAGAGGAAGAACTCGATGTGGCTCCGCGCTTCTTCTTTGACGCCACCGAAACCGGCTCGCCTGTGGCAAGTGGAGGATCCTCGTGGATATGCCCATCGGGGTTAGCTGATGCCGGAGAGGTAAAAGAAAGAGGGACAGCCTCAACGGGTTCAATCACGTCGATATCCGAGTCATCCTCATCATCGGGCCAATCTCTAAGAGAAGAGAATTTACCGCTGGGTCGTTTGGTGGCGTCGGTCATAGGGAGGAACATCTCCTGGTCCGGCTCCTCCTCATCCAGGATTTCTCGGTCCGGCGCCCACTTAAGGGTCGGATCCGTACCATCCTCGAGAGTTTGCTGAAGGAACAGCTGAGAAAAAGCATGAAGAACAGAGTCAGAAATATAACAAAAACCGACACATACTTGATCCGAAATAAGTTTGCCCATGAAGCTTACATGGAGGGAGCACATCACGACAAAGAGTGCTCGATTCCCCACGTCCATTTGGCGGAGAAATCCTTGTGGGTGGTGAAAAGAGCCTTGACCCAGCGAAAGATCTCTGTGTTGCTCAATTCGAAGGAGGAGGTTCGGTTGGGGTCGCGGCAGAAACTCATATGGCACAACTTGTGGGTGCGCTTCTGGAGGGGAGAGATTCGGTTGCGCACGAACGTGATCATAGCATCCTCGTTGTGCAATCCGAGCTTCTTCAGCTCCGCGAACCTCTTGTTGACTTGGTTGGCCAGAGCGGTAGGCTTCTTGGGGACCTCCTCCCAGAAATCCGTGTCAGGTAGGCCGGGCGTGGGGCAAGAACGAATCAAGTCTTCGGTACCCTCGTTCTGGACATAGAAGAAGGTTCGGGCCCATCCTTTGCAGGAGTCGAGCCCGGTAACCCGGGGAAAGACTGAAAATCTCCGAGGAAAGATGGAGGCAGCTCCGAACTGGGTGAGCTGCTTGTCCTCCGACTCAACGTGGATATTGGGGACAACATTGCGACGGAGGCCGAAAAACCGGATCCACAGCTCCTTCGTGGGCCATAGTCCGGTGTAGCCTTCGATCGTAGAGGCAAAGGCGGAAAGGGAGGTGATAGCGTTTGCTGGGAGATGGTGCGGCTGCAGGTGGTATGTCCTAACCCAATCCCGGAAGAAATCGCTCACCGGGAGACCAAATCCCCGTTGGAAGTGGGACAGGAATACAACGAACTCACCTGGATTGGGTGAGGGGGCCAGTTGGCGGAGGGAGACGATGGCGACGCCGGGGAATACGCCTGGTCCGGTGAGCTACCAATGTTGTCTTGATAGACCCATGACCCGCCCACGACCGTCGCGGGTCCACGGCGTCCTCCTCCATCTCCTGCTCGGTGATGATGAGCTCCTCCTCCGTCATCTCGTATCCGCTATCCTCGCTGGAGCTAGTGGCGGCGGGGATCTGAGGCCTAGATTGGCGCGGACCCCTGGCAAAGAAGCTGCGCAACGGCTGCGGTGGCCGCGTGCTGAGGAGCGGTGGCGTTGCCTTGGCAAGCACCGCGCGGCGTGGTCGCAGGGAAGACGAAGGAGAAAACGCAACAGGCAGAGGGGCGCAGAGGTGGAAAAACGCTAAGGGATGCGCCCCTCCTCTATTTAACCACCCCAATGATCGATGAGTGGGATCACGCTGCGCCGACGAGCCACACGGTGTGGCCGTGTATCACCGGCATCAGCCAATCAGAGAAAAGCCACACAGGGGGCCACATAGCAGATGTGATCCCATGGCGTGACGTGCTGTTGCGGTAAACGAGGAGGCAGGCATGACGTGACCCACGCATAGTGAAACTGACAATTATTGCGGCGGTTACTGTGCAGGCCCTTAAAATAAGACAAGACAATGATTAGCCTCCACGTGGGTTGGCGTATGAGAGAAGGAAACGGGGCCCGGATCAGACCGTGATAACCATGGGATCCGAGCCAAAGTGGTGACCCGGCCGGCAAGTGAAAACTTGGAACGTGTGAAGGGAATGTAAATCCATATAATCTGAGATAAGGAGCTAACCCGGAATTAAACGTCCGAGTCTCGGACATAAATGAACCTGATGTGGCCTTAGCGGCCAAGGCAGCTAAGACCGCACCCCGGGGACTACTGTTGGGGGGATACCCCCGGGTAGGGTCACTCCGGGGTATAAGGGCCGAGTTAGCCGAGGTTCGGCAAGGTCAAAGCGGATGCTAGCCGAGTCACCTCAAGGCAGGCCAGATCACGGAGTAACCCGGACCAGGGGGTCGCCTAACATTGTCTTATCCGGCTTAAGGAGTAAGTCGGAAGTACTTGTCTAACTTATATGCAGGAACAGGTGTGGCCGGATCTACTATGATCCGGATCCTCGCCTAGCTTCTGGGAGAAGGAAGGAATCTCTCTGGTCAAAAAAGAAGGTCTGATACGCACTGCATGAGCGAATAAAGCAAGGGCAGGACCACCGGGTCATGGCCGACAAGGGTGACGACGCTCACGTTGGCTGACGCGGGCGCCGTAGAGGCTTACGTCGCTAAAGCATGTGTGACGCGGGGGAAAAGCACCCCGGTCGGGTTACCACTTTGGGAGGGGGCATATTCTTAGGAATATGCCTCCACGTATGCCCTAGGCCAGGACTGAATCTCCTCTATATAAGGGGGTTAGGGTTCTGGTAGAGGGGGTTGGTTGAGCACTAGTTGGTTTGGTAGATCCATAGCACTAGTTGATCTAGGGTTCTTGGGCAAGATAGTAGGCAAGAGTAAGAGAGCACCTTCTTCCTCCTCTCGCCAATACAGCTCAAGGAGCACTTGTAATCTTGGAGATATAGCAATACAAACTTCTGTGTGGAGAATCACTCCACTATCCCTCCCTGGATTCCCCTAGCGCATATTAGTCCCCACCTTTAGCCTATCCATGGCATCTGCCGTGACACCACCACGACACTGGGATGCTTGCTTCAGTCCATAGATGGATCGCTGAAGTTTGCACACCTTATCAGCATCCTTAGGATCGACAAAACCCTTAGGTTGTATCATATACAACTCTTCTTCAATATTACCATTGAGGAACGCAGTTTTGACATCCATCTGCCATATTTCATAATCGAAATATGCAGCAATTGCTAACATAATCCTAACCGACTTAAGCATCGCTACGGGAGAGAATGTCTCATCGTAGTCAACTCCTTGAATTTGTCGAAACCCCTTTGCGACAAGTCGAGCCTTATAGATGGTTACATCACCATCAGCATCAGTTTTTCTTTTGAAAATCCATTTATTCGCAACGGCCTTTCGATCGTGAGGTAAGTCCACCAAGGTCCAAACCTGGTTTTCATACATGGATTCCATCTCGGATTTCATGGCTTCTAGCCATTTGTTGGAATCAGGGCTCATCATCGCTTCTTCATACGTCGCAGGGTCATCTATTTCATCAATCGTGAAATTCATAACAGGATTGCCGTATAGTTCGTGGAGTCAGTGTCTGCTTGACCTGCGAGGTTTGGTAGTGTCCTCTTTCGGAGTTTCATGATCAATATCATTAGCTCTCTCTTCATTAGGTGAAGTTAACTCCAAAACAACTTCCGTGTCGCTTACTCGCCATTTCATGAAGAGAAGGTTCAATAACCTCTTCGAGTTCTACCTTCCGACTACTCACACCTTTCGCGAGAAACTCCTTCTCAAGAAAGGATCCATTCTTGGCAACAAAAACCTTGCCCTCGGATATGTGATAGAAGGTATACCCAATTGTTTCCTTAGGGTATCCTATGAAGACGCATTTTTCCGCTTTGGGTTCGAGTTTATCCGATTGAAGTTTATTCACATAAACATCGCATCCCCAAACTTTAAGAAATGACAGCTTAGGTTTGTTTCCAAACCATAATTCATACGGTGTCTTTTCAACGGATTTAGATGGTGCCCTATTTAAAGTGAATGCAGCGGTTTCAAAGGTATAACCCCAAAATGACAGTGGCAAGTCGTCAGAGACATCATAGATCGAACCATATCCAATAAAGTACGACACGACGCTCGACACACCATTACGTTGTCCAGGTGTTCACAGCCTAGTGAGTTGTGAAACTATTCCACAGCCTTTCATATGTGTGCTAAACTCAGAATTAAGATACTCTCCTCCACGGTCGACCAGAAATTTGATCTTTACGTTACGATGATTTTCCACTTCATTCTGAAATTCTTTGAACTTTTCAAAGGTTTCAGACTTATGTTTCATCAAATAGATATACGTATCTACTCAAATCATCCGTGAAAGTAAAAAATAACGATATCCACCTCGCCGACACACTCATTGGTCCACACATCGTATGTATGATTTCCAATAAACTGTCGCCTGCTCCATTGAACCGGAAAAACGCGTTCTAGTCATCTTGCCCATAAGGCATGGTTCACATGTATCAAATGATTCAAAATCAAGTGATTCCAAAAGTCCATCGAATGGAGTTTCTTCATGCTTAATGCCAATATGACCTAGACGGCAAGTGCCACATATATGCGTATATATCATTATCAAGTTTAATCCTTTTAGCATCAACATTATGAATATGCGTAATACTACTATCGAGATCCAACAGAAATAAACCATTCAACACAGGTGCATGACCATAAAAGATATTATTCATATAAATTGAACAACCATTGTTTTCAGACTTAAACGAATAACCACTTTGCATCAAACACGATCTAGATACAATGTTCATTCTCAGTGCAGGCACCAAATAACAATTATTCAGGTTTATAACTAATCCCGACGGCATATGGAGAGGCAGCGTTCCGACGGCGATCACATCAACTCTTGATCCATTGCCGACCCGCATCGTGACCTCATCCCTTGCTAGTTGTCGCTTGTTCCGCAGCCTCTGAACCGAGTTACATATATTAGCAACCGATCCCGTATCAAATACCCAGGTGCTCATGCGAGTACTAGTCAAGTACACATCAATAACATGTATATCACATATACCTTTGTTTGCCTTGCCGGCCTTCTTGTCCGCCAAATACTTGGGGCGCTTGCTTCAATGGCCATCCTTGCAATAGTAGCACTTGTCGACTTAGGGCCAGCTCGGGTTTCTTTTCAAAGCGTGTATGATTTGCCGCCTTTCTCCTTCCTTACCTTTCTTGTCCTTCTTGAAACCGGTGGTCTTATTGATCATCAAAACTTGATGTTCTTTCCTAATCTCCACTGCAGCCTTAAGCATTGGATAAGCTCGAAGCCTCATATTATAGTTCATCATGAAGCTCTTGTAGCTAGGTGGCAGAGATTGGAGAACACGATGTATGCCTAAGTCAATGGGAATCGTTATCCCAAGGACACAAGCTTATCGGTGTACCCAGACATTTTGAGTGCGTGCTCACTAACGGAGCTGTTCTCTTCCATCATGCAGCTAAAGAACTTTTCGTAGCATTATAACTCTCTCACGGCAGATGGGTATCGAAAATCATTTTCAATTCTCCCATGGTATCAAAGGCATTGCCATTTTGAAACGTTTTCAAGTTCGCTCTAGCCCATACAAGATGCCGCAATGAACTAAGTTGTGGTCCTCTGACGAGTTATATAGACATTCTTTTTCCTCGTCAGGCATCGAGGCTGGTGGGGGGCCTAGCGGCGCCTCTAGCACATATTGCTTTTGTGCAGCAGTGAGGAGACTCCTCAAATTCATAGCCCAGTTGGTGAAGTTGCTACCAATCGCAGCAAGCTTCTCTTTCTCCATGAACACATTGAAATTAAAAGCAGGTGGTGCCATCTACAACAGAATTTGTAAAATATATTTAGACTAAGTTTATGATAGATTGAGTTCAACTAATCCAAATTACAAATGAACTCCCACTCAAAAACGACATCCCTCGTGTCCTTTTGGTGATTACATGAACCAAATCCACTACACCAAGTACGATCATCACGTGAGTCGGTGTAGCTTCAAAGGCAAGCATCTATATGGGCATCATATCAACTATATGACTCATGCTTAACCTTTCGGTCCGTGTTCCGAGGCCATGTCTGTACATGCTAGGCTTGTCAAGTAAGAACCTTAGTATTCGCGTGTGTAAAACTGTCTTACACCCATTGTATGAAAGCGTAGAGTCGAGAACACCCGATCATCACGTGATGCCTCAAAACACGATCCACAAAACGGTGCATACTTAAGGAAGAACACATTTTATCTTGATATCTAAATGAGGGAACATCTTATAATGCTACCAAAAGCGCCAAACTAGCAATATAAGATGCTAACATCTAATGTGTGAAGTGAGGTGATATGGTCCATGCATTTGATCTCTATCATTTGCATCGTGGTATGATCTCTATCATTCCTTTGTGTGTAAGGCCAAGGTCTATGGAACTTACACGTTAAGTGAGTTGTAAGAGTATCTATCATACATCTACTTACAACAATACCATATCAAGACACTAGCCCAGTAACAATCTAAACTAGACGCCTCTAATTTATCAATTGCAAGTTTTACGTGGCTTAGGGCTTTCGGAGATAGAACCGGTCTTACCTACGAACATGAACCACAACGAGGATAACCAAGTTATTAGCAACTCGTTGTAAATCAGATATTGACTATAGTAGGAGACAGACACCCGCTAGACACTTATGCAAAACTAGTTGCATGTCAGTCGTGGAACCGGTCTCATGTACGATGACATGTAAGGTTGGTCCGCTTCATCCCACTATGCCACCAATATCCAAAGTACATAGAAGATGCAATAACATGATCATCATCGCCACATATAAACATATGTGTACTACCGTGCAAAGCACCTACGCATAGATCAGGCTCGATACCACCGTTGGGTCCGACATAGAAAACAAAAATTTTCCTACGATGAGAACTATACGCCAAGATCTATCTACTAGATACAGAGCAACGGGTGGACATACATCCATGGAGAACTTACCCTCGAAGACAACGAGTTTTGTTAACAAGTAGGAACTCGTGGTTGATGTAGTCATACGCTTGCCGATCTCAAGATCGTGTTGAAGTCCGAAGCGCAAATCAGCAAATATCCGTCCTCGCACACACGTTCAAGCCAGGACAACCTCCACCTCCTCGCTCCAGCGAATCAATCAGCAAAGCAACTCCTTCTAGACGCAAGGCCACCGGGAACATCTATCTCGCTAATTCGAGACCATGGGGGAATATCTAGAGGGGGAGAGAGATCCTTCACGAGGAGGTGTGGTTTGTGAGAGGGGAGAGGGGGGCTTTATATAGGAGGGAGGGAGACCCCTTGTTGGAGATATGCCCAAGAGGCAATAATAAAAGTGGTTATTATTATATCTTTGTGTTTATGATGAATGTTTGCATCCCATGCTATAATTGTATTATAAGGAAACACTAATACATGTGTGTTTTGTAAACATAAAAGAGTCCCTAGTAAGCCTCTTGTTGAACTAGCTTGTTGGTTAATTGATGATCATGGTTTCCTGATCATGGACATTGGATGTCATTAATAACAAGGTTATATCATTAGGAGAATGATGTGATGGACACACACCCATAGTAAGCGTAGCATAAGATCAAGTCATTTAGTTCGTATTTCTATAAGCTTTCAAATGCATAGTAACCTAATCCTTCGACCATGAGGTTATGTTAATCACCATCACCGGATGGGTACTTTGATGACATCAAACACCGCTTCGTAACTAGGTGGTTATAAAGGTGTCATTGGGTATTCTGAAAGTATGTGTTGAAGCGCATGGACCAAGATTGGGATTTGTCCATCCATATGATGGATAGATATGCTCTGGGCCCTCTTGGTGGAATGTCATCTAGTTAGCTTGCAAGCATGTGACTAGGTCACAAGGGATGACATAACATGGAACGAGTAAAGATTACTTATCAGTAACGAGGTAGAACTAGGTATGGAGATACCGACGATCAAACCTCGGGTAAGTAGAATATCGCGTGACAAAGGGAATTGGTTTCCTATGTTAATGGTTCTATCGATCACGAAGTCATCGTTGAGTATGTGGGAGCCATTATGGATCTCCAGATCCCGCTGATGGTTATTGATCAGAGAGGTGTCTCCATCATGTCTGCATGTTCACGAACCGTAGGGTGACACACTTAAGGTTCGAAGTTGTTTTAAGTAGATATTGAATGTGCGTTGGAGACCGAATATTGTTCGGAGTCTCGGATTGGATCCGGGACATCACGAGGAGATCCGGAATTGTCCGGAGAATAAGATTCATATAATGGGGATCATTTTCTAAGTTAGGAAATGTTCTGAAGTGTTTGTATGGGGATTCTAGAAAGTTTCGGAATATTCCAGAAGGTTCTAGAAGATATTTTGGAGTTTATTTGAAAACCAAGATAAGATAAGGGAAACTTAAGGGATAAGTAAAGGAAACTTGGGGGGGGGGAGGACTCTCCCCCCAACCCTCCTTGGTGCGCCGGCCCTAAGGGGTGGGCCTAGGGGTGGGAACCCTAGGCCGCACCCCTCCCTCTATATATAGAGGGGTGGAGGCGCCACCCCCCTTGCCCCTTCCCACTCCAAACCCTAGCCGCCTCTCTCCTCCTCCTTCCATCTGCTCTGGCTTAGGCGAAGCCCTGCAGAATTCTCTACTCCACCACCACCACCATGCCGTCGTGCTGCTGGGATTCCGTGGAGAAGATCTACTACCTCCGCTGCTCGCTGGAACAGGGAGAGGAAGGTATGCTTCGACTCCGCACGTGTGACCGACTGCGGAAGCGCTGCCGGAACGCGGCGCCGGAAGGATCGTCCACACGATCTTGAGATCAGCAAGTGATCGACTACATCAACCCCGAGATCCAATCTCGTAACGCTTTCGGATCTACGAGGGTTAGTACAGATCTATCTCGTTGCACATGTCTAATAGATTAGATCTTGGCTTTTATCTAGATTAGATCTGGGTTTTGTTCGTTCTTGCGGTAGAAATTTTTTGTTTTCCATGCTATGAACCCATAAGTGGTATCAAAGCCTTGTCTATGCGTAGATCTGTTGCACGAGTAGAACACAATGGTTTTGTGGGCGTTGGTGCTCGTGCCGTCTTTTGCTTTGTGTACTTTGCATCTTGCGGTATGGTGGGATGAAGCGGCTCGGGCTAACCTTACATGTCATCGCACATGAGACTTGCTCCACGCTTGACGTGTAACTTGCTTTGCACAAGTGGCTTTGCGGGTGTCTATCTCTCCCACCATAGTATAGATCCAATCTACACTTTGCACTTGATAGCACTTGTATCAACATTGTGGTTCAGTTTTGTAGGTAAGATCCGTTCTTATTCGAAAGCCCCAAACCACGTAAAACTTGCAAAGAAAATTAGAGGCGTCTAACTTGTTTTTGCAGGGGTTTTGTGATGTGATATGGCCATCATGTGATTGTGATTATATTTGATGTATGCAATGATCCTTATTGTAATATGGCAACCGGCAGGAGCCTAATGGTTGTCTTTAATTCTGTTAAGACCTGCGTGTCTATTCATCTTGTAATAGCTTTATTCCAAGTAGTTGTAATAGTTGCTAGTGATGATGGACAACCATGAAGTGGCACCACTGACCTTGACGCAATGCTGGTGATGATGGAGATCATGTCCGTGCTTTGGAGATGGAGATCAAAGGCATAAGAAGAAAGGGCCATATCATATCACACTAATTATGAATTGCCTGTGATGTTAATCCTTTATGCATCTTGTATTGCTTAGTTCGCGACGGTAGCATTATAAGATGATCCCTCTCACTAAATATCAAGTAATAAAGTGTCCGTCCTTAGTTGGCACCGTTGCTAAGACTCATCGTTTCGAAGCATCTCGTGATGATCGGATGTGATAGATTCTACGTGTGCAAGCCAGATTTGCACATGCGGAAACTAAGGTTAATCTTGACGAGCCTAGCATGTACAGACATGGTCTCGAAACACGGAATACCGAAAGGTAGAGCATGAGTCATATAAATGATATGATGAACATAAAGATTGTTCGCCGATGAAACTACATCTTCTCTCGTGAAGATCGGACTTGGTGTAGTGAACTTGGTTTGTGTAATCACTAAGACAATGTGAGGGATGTTGTTTTGAGTGGGAGTTCACCTAAGTTAATTTAAGAATTAAAATTGAACTCAATTTATCATAAACTTAGTCTAAACTACTTGCAAATTTGTTGTAGATTATGGCGAACCTCTCCATCAATTTCAATGCGTTCCTAGAGAAAGAAAAGCTTAAGAACAATGGAAGCAACTTCACTGGATGCTCGTGGATCAAGATCGCCTCAGGGCTGGTCAGTTGACCTATGTGCTCGAAGCACCGCTAGGTGACCCACCTACAGAAGATGCCACCGATGACGTAAAGAATGTTTACGCCACTCGGAAGAATCATTACTCCACAGTTCAGTGTGCCATCCTGTACGGTTTAGAAACGGAGCTTCAGAAGCGCTTTGAGCACCACGACCCGTTCGAGATCATTAAGGAGCTCAAGCTCATTTTTGAGACTCACGTGGCCGTGGAGAGCTATGAGGCCTCTGAAAAGTTCTTTACCTGCAAGATGGAAGAGGGTAGCTCCGTTAGCGAGCACGTGCTCACCATGTCTGGGCACGCAAACAAGCTCCAAGAGTTGGGGATAACGATTCCTAATGAGTTAGGGATTCACCGTGTCCTCCAATCACTGCCACCAAGTTATAAGAACTTTGTGATGAACTACAATATGCAATTGCATGAACAAGGCGTTGCGAACTATCGTCCATGCGAAAAGCTGAAGTGGAGATCAAGAAGGAGCACCAAGTGTTGATGGTCAATAAGACCACCAATTTCAACAAACAGGCAAGCCTAAGAACAAGGGCAACTTCAAGAAGGACGGCAAGAAAGCTGCCTTTTGCTAAGAAGCCCAAGGCTGGTCCTAAGCACAAAGAGTGCTTCTACTACAAGGGTGCTGGTCCTTTGGGCGTAACTGCCCCAAGTACCTGGCAGATCTAAAGAACGGCAACATCAAGAAGAAAGGTATATTCGATATACATGTTATTGATGTGTATCTTACTAGTAATCGTAGTAGTGCCTGGGTATTTGATACTGATTCAGTTGCTCATATTTGTAACTCAAAGCAGAGCTCTGAATAAACGAAGACCCGGCGAGGTGATGATGCGCGTTGGAAATGGCTCCAAGGTTGATGTGATCGCCGTCGGCACGCTCCCTCTACATCTACCTTCGGGATTAGTTTTAAATTTAAATAATTGTTATTTGGTGCATGCGTTAAGCATGAGCATTATATCTGGATCTTGTTTATTGCGAGACGGTTACTCTTTTAAGTCCGAGAATAAAGGTTGTTCGATTTATATGAGTAATATCTTTTATGGTAATGCACCTGAGATGAATGGTTTATTCTTACTAAGTCTCGATAGTAGTGATACACATGTTCACAACATAGATGCTAAATGAACAAAATTGAATGATAATTCTACATACATGTGGCACTGTCGTCTTGGTCACATTGGAGTGAAGCGTATGAAGAAACTCCATTCTGATGGACTTCTTGAATCACTTGATTTTGAATCACTTGAAAGATGTGAAGCATGTCTAATGGGAAAAATGACTAAGACTCCATTCTCTAGAATAATGGAGCGAGCTACAGACTTATTGGAAATAATACATACCGATGTGTGCGGTCCAATGGGTGTAGCGTCGCGTGGTGGATATCGTTATGTTCTCACTTTCACGGATGACTTAAGTAGATATGGGTATGTCTACTTTATGAAACATAAGTCCGAAACTTTCGAGAAGTTTAAGGAATTTCAAAGTGAAGTGGAAAATCATCATAACAAGAAGATTAAGTTTCTGCGTTCTGACCGCGGAGGTGAATATCTAAGTTATGAGTTTGGCATGCATTTAAAGAAATGTGGGATACTTTCACAGTTGACACCACCGGGAACACCATAGCGTAATGGTGTGTCCGAACGTCGTAATCGAACTCTCTTAGATATGGTTCGGTCTATGATGTCTCTTACAGATTTACCGCTATCGTTTTGGGGCTATGCATTAGATACAGCCGCATTCACTTTAAATAGGGCACCATCTAAATCCGTTGAAACGACACCGTATGAATTGTGGTTTGGAAAGAAACCTAAGTTGTCGTTCCTTAAAGTTTGGGGTTGCGAAGCGTATGTAAAGAAGTTACAACCTTATAAGCTTGAACCCAAAGCGGAGAAATGCGTCTTCATAGGATACCCTAAAGAAACAATTGGGTATACCTTCTATCATAGATCCGAAGGCAAAGTTTTCGTTGCCAAGAATGGATCCTTTCTTGAGAAGGAGTTTCTCTCGAAGGAAGTGACTGGAAGGAAAGTAGAACTCGACGAGGTTATTGAACCTTCTCTCGAAGTTGAGAGTAGCGCAGCACCGGAAGATGTTTTTGTGCCGCCTGCACCAATTGGAGAGGAAGCTCATGATGGTGATCATGAAACTTGAGCGGTTACTCACGAACCTCGCAGGTCAACAAGGGTTCGTGCCACTCCTGATTGGTATGACTCTGCTTTGAACGTCATGTTGGTGGACAACACTGATGACCCTGCGACGTATGAAGAAGCTATGGCGAGCCCAGATTCCGACAAATGGCTAGAAGCCATGAAATCCGAAATGGGATCCATGTACGAAAACCAAGTATGGACTTTGGTGGACTTACCGGATGGCCGTAAGGCTGTCGAGAACAAATGGATTTTCAAAAGAAAAACAGATGATGATGGTAACGTGGCCGTCTATAAAGCTCGACTTGTCGCGAAAGGGTTCCGACAAATTCAAGGAGTTCACTACGATGAGACTTTCTCACCAGTAGCGAAGCTAAAGTCTGTAAGGATTTTGTTAGCAATAGCTGCATATTTTTATTATGAGATTTGGCAGATGGATGTCAAAACGGCGTTCCTTAATGGTGACATTGAGGAAGAGTTGTATATGGTACAACCCAAGGGTTTTGTCGATCCTAAAGATGCTGACAAGGTATGCAAACTTCAGCGCTCCATTTATGGACTGAAGCAAGCATCCCGGAGTTGGAATCAACGTTTTGATAAAGTAATCAAAAACTTTGGATTTATACAAACTTATGGAGAAGCTTGTATTTAGAAGAAAGTGAGTGGGAGCACTTTGGCATTCCTAGTACCATATGTAGATGATATATTGTTGATTGGGAATGATATAGAACTTCTTAATAGCGTCAAAACCTATTTGAATAATAGGTTTTCAATGAAGGATCTTGGCAAGCGGCATATATTCTAGGCATCAAGATTTATAGAGATAGATCAAGACGCCTAATAGCGCTTTCACAAAGTACATACTTAGACAAAGTTCTAAAGAAGTTTAGAATGGAAGAGAGCAAGAAGGGGTTCATGCCCATGTTGTCAGGTAAGACCTTGAGTAAGACTCAAAGTCCGGCTACGGCAAAAGATAGAGAAAAGATGAATAATATTCCCTATGCCTCGGCCATAGGTTCTATCATGTATGCCATGTTGTGTACAAGACCAGATATAGCACATGCTGTTAGTTTGACTAGCAGATATCAAAGTGATCCTGAAATGGAGCACTGGACAGCGGTCAAGAATATCCTAAAGTACCTAAATAGGACTAAGGATATGGTTCTTTCTTATGGAGGTGATGAACACTTGTTGTAAGCAGTTACCGATGCTAGTTGGAACACCGATCCGGATGACTCAAGTCACGATGGATACGTATTTATTTTGAATGGTGCCTTGAGCTGGAGGAGTGCCAAGCAAAGCGTTGTGGCAAAATCTTCAACTGAATCGGAATACATAGCTGCTTGGAGGCTGCACAAGAAGCCATATGGATGAAGGAGTTCATTCTTGAACTTGGCGTGGTTCCTAGTGCGTTGGACCCGATGGCCATCTTTGTGACAACACAGTGCCATAGCTAATGCACAGAGCCAAGGTCACATAGCAAGTGAAGCACATCAAGCTACGTTTCCATGCTATTCGAGTATGTCCGAGATGGTGACATAAAGATTTGCAAAGTACACACTGATCTGAATGTGGCGATCCGTTGACTAAACCTCTCCCTAGAGCAAAGCATGACCAACACGTAACGCCATGGGTGTTAGGTATATTACCATGTAATCTAGATTATTGACTCTAGTGCAAGTGGGAGACTGTTGGAGATATGCCCAAGAGGCAATAATAAAAGTGGTTATTATTATATCTTTGTGTTTATGATGAATGTTTGCATCCCATGCTATAATTGTATTATAAGGAAACACTAATACATGTGTTTTGTAAACATAAAAGAGTCCCTAGTAAGCCTCTTGTTGAACTAGCTTGTTGGTTAATTGATGATCATGGCTTCCTGATCATGGACATTGGATGTCATTAATAACAAGGTTATATCATTAGGAGAATGATGTGATGGACACACACCCATAGTAAGCGTAGCATAAGATCAAGTCATTTAGTTCGTATTGCTATAAGCTTTCAAATGCATAGTAACCTAATCCTTCGACCATGAGGTTATGTTAATCACCATCACCGGATGGGTACTTTGATGACATCAAACACCGCTCAGAATCGGGTGGTTATAAAGGTGTCATTGGGTATTCTGAAAGTATGTGTTGAAGCGCATGGACCAAGATTGGGATTTGTCCATCCATATGACGGATAGATATGCTCTGGGCCCTCTCGGTGGAATGTCATCTAGTTAGCTTGCAAGCATGTGACTAGGTCACAAGGGATGACATAACATGGAACGAGTAAAGAGTACTTATCGATGTGAGGTAGAACTAGGTATGGAGATACCGACGATCAAACCTCGGATAAGTAGAATATCGTGTGACAAAGGGAATTGGTTTCATATGTTAATGGTTCTATCAATCACGAAGTCATCGTTGAGTATGTGGGAGCCATTATGGATCTCCAGATCCCGCTGATGGTTATTGATCGGAGAGGTGTCTCCATCATGTCTGCATGTTCACGAACCGTAGGGTGACACACTTAAGGTTCAAAGTTGTTTTAAGTAGATATTGAATGTGCGTTGGAGACCGAATATTGTTCGGAGTCTCGGATTGGATCCGGGACATCACGAGGAGATCCGGAATTGTCCGGAGAATAAGATTCATATAATGGGGATCATTTTCTAAGTTAGGAAATGTTCCGAAGTGTTTGTATGGGGATTCTAGAAAGTTTCGGAATGTTCCGGAAGGTTCTAGAAGATATTTTGGAGTTTATTTGAAAACCAAGATAAGATAAGGGAAACTTAAGGGATAAGTAAAGGAAACTTGGGGGGGAGGACTCTCCCCCAACCCTCCTGGTGCGCCGCCTAAGGGGTGGGCCTAGGGGTGGGAACCCTAGGCGCACCTCCCTCTATATATAGAGGGTGGGCGCCACCCCCCTTTCCCCTTCCCACTCCAAACCCTAGCCGCCTCTCTCCTCCTCCTTCCATCTGCTCTGGCTTAGGCGAAGCCCTGCAGAATTCTCTACTCCACCACCACCACGCCGTCGTGCTGCTGGGATTCCGTGGAGAAGATCTACTACCTCCACTGCTCGCTGGAACAGGGAGAGGAAGGTCTGCTTCGACTCCGCACGTGTGACCGATTGCCATGAAGGATCGCCTAAGAATCCACACGATCTTGAGATCGGCAAGTGATCGACTACATCAACCCCGAGATCCAATCTCATAACGCTTTCGGATCTACGAGGGTTAGTACAGATCTATCTCGTTGCACATGTCTAATAGATTAGATCTTGGCTTTTATCTAGATTAGATCTGGGTTTTGTTCGTTCTTGTGGTAGAATTTTTTTGTTTTCCATGCTATGAACCCATCACCCCTCCCCTCCCATAGCCGGCGCATGAGGGGGGGGACTCCTCCCCTCCTTCATTCATGTGGTGAACCTCCACTCACATAAACATGGCCTCCACCCAAAATCCCACTCACATGTATTTAATTTCCACCAAATTAAATGCAACTCTCAATTAATAAAACTCTTTTATTTATTTTATTCAGAA
Source organism: Avena insularis (assembly GCA_023614405.1). NCBI lineage: Eukaryota > Viridiplantae > Streptophyta > Magnoliopsida > Poales > Poaceae > Avena > Avena insularis. The sequence goes on along the minus strand of CM042686.1, from coordinate 477,122,446 downwards.
TTTTGTTAATTACTTTAATTAACAAACATTCACATAAAACCCCTTGCAACATTTCAATATGCCATGCAGAACCACTTTCTGCAATTTCACCCGAAATAATTCCGGTTTCTATCGAAACAATTCCTGTTTCTATCGAAACATTTCCTGCGCTTTGCAAACCTTTTGTCTGGAACATATGTGCTCCTAAATGGTGTCTGGCAACCCTTAAGTGTGTCACCCTACGGTTCGCGAATAATGCAGACATGATTGAGACTCCTCTCAGATCAATAATCAGAAGCGGGACCTGGAGATCCATACTGACTCCTGCATATTCAACAATGACTTCTATGATCGTGAGAACCTTTAACGTCCACAATTTAATCCCTTTGTCTCATGATATAATACATGTCCGAGATTCGATCATCGGTATCCAAATACCTAGTTTGATCTCGTTACCGACATGCACTCTTTTCTTGTTCCCGTGATATAACATTCTAGTGATCACATCACTTGCTTGCAAGCTATCTTAATGTGATATCACCGAGAGGGCCCAGAGTATATCTATCCGTCATCGGGATTGACAAATTCCACTCTTGATCCATGAGCCTCAACATAACACCTTCATAGCACTGAACCCACCTTTATGGTCACCCACATTACGGTGTGACGTTTGATGTTATCAAGATACTCTTCCGGTGTTAGCAATTAACATGATCTCATGGTCTAAGGACTAAGACTACTTTGTATGATGTTATAGCAATATAAACATAATGACTTGATCGTAATGCTATACTTCGTATGAATGTTCATCACATCATTTCACAAATGCTGTGACCTTGTTATTAACAACATCCAATGTCCATGATCAGGAAACCTTGATCATCTTGTTAATCAACAAGCTGGTCTATAAGAGAGGCATAACTAGGAACCCTTTTGTTTATTAAACACACATGTATTGATGTTTCCTATCAATACAATTATAGCATACAAAATAAACATCTATCATATACAAGAAATACATAATAACAACTTTATTATTGCCTCTCGGGGCATATTTCCTTCAGCCTCTCCTTCCGCCTATATATTGCCCTCGGGACGAAAACCCTAAGTACCCGATCAAAAATCCACGAAAGAGTCTGTAGTCGCCGTCATCTCCATCCCTAGATCGGGAGGGATCTGAAGCTCTTCCGGCACCACGGAGAGGGAATTCATACAGAGGCCTTCTTCATCACCATGCAAGCCTCCGGTGTGATGCGTGAGTAGTTCATCCTTGGATTACGGATCCATGTAGTAGCTAGATGGGTGGTTTCTCCTCCTTTGTGCTTTCATGTTTAGATCTTGTGAGCTCCGTTCATGATCAAGATCATCTATTTGTAATCCATACATGTTGTGTTTACGGGGATCCGATGGATATTGAGATGCTATTTCAGATTGATTATTGATTCTATCATGTCTTTGTTATTTGAGATCTTGCATGCTTTCCGTTGTTAGTAGCTATCTTTGCCAAGTAGATGCTAGCAACTCCAAGAGTTAGTATTTATGCTCGATAGTGGGTTCATGCCTCTGGTAATCTGGGGAAGTGACAAAAATCTCTAAGGTACTAGATGTGTTGTTGCTACTAGGGAGAAAACAACAATCCTTTGTTCATAGAACAATCGTATTGTTTACTTTATACGCAGTTCGTAAAGCAATAATCTGTTGCTTGCAACTTAATACTAGAGGGGGTTCGGATGATAACCTGAAGGTGGATTATTAGTCATAGATGCAGTTGGATGGCGGTCTATGTATTATGTTGTAATGCTCAATCAAGTCTCAAAGGAGTCAAGATGATTAGTATATGCATGTATTGCTTTCTCGGTGTTTGTCAATTGCCCCGCTGTAATTTGTTCACCCAGCATGTTATCTATCTAAGGAGAGCCACCTCTAGTGAACTATGGATCTTGGTACTTTTTCTTTACATACAATCTATAAATTGTTTCTGCTTTGTGTTTACTTTCTGCAAACTATTACTTATTTCTATTCGATACGTTTAATCCTTTGTTTTCCGCAAAACATGGTGAGATTGACAACCTCATCACAAGTTGGGGACAAAGTTATGTGGTTGTGTTGTGCAGGTCTCCACGTTGCTACTAGCACCGGTAGTGTGCCCTGCCAAAGCTCAGCTAGCAACACCTTTGGGGTGTTTCCTTGCTCCTACTGGTTCGATTAAACCTTGGTTTTAGAATCGAGGAAAACTTCTTGTGCTCATCATACCTTCCTCTTGGGGTTCCCAACGAGCTCTACGTTGAAAGTCGAGCGCATCAAGATCTTTTCTGGCGCCGTTGCCGGGGAGTCAAGGACATCTTCACAAGGGAAGTCCCTCATAACCAATCTCTTTACTTTGTTATTTTTGTTTTGCTTAGCTTTCTTTTTGCTTTGTTTGCTTGTTTTGTTTTTCAAAAACACAAAAAAAATAAGTTTTACTAGTTTGCTTTCTTATTTCAAAAACACAAAAAAAAATAGTTCCTTTCTTAAGTTGCCTTTATGACTAGCTCTGCTCCAATCACTATTTCATTATGGATAGCTCACTCAGTTTCCTATTTGGGAACAGTATTATGACTGTTAAGGTAATAGGTGAACCACCGCCTGCTAGAACCTCCATGGAATAAGAAATTGCTGAACCTAAAAGCTCATTAGATGAAAAATAGGAGGAGAGTGATGGACAAAAGGAGGAAGAATGGATCTACCCATGCCTACCTTCTAATGAGAGTAACTCTTTATCCCTTACATTATTTGATTGTCCCCCATGCTTATCAAAGGAGGGTGAATGTTATGTTCTCGAGGATTCTTTTGAAAATGTTTATAATAAAGCTCTAGTGCTTGTAGATCATGAAAAGCATGCCTTATGTTATAGTTATATTGTTGAGTTTATTCATGAGGCTACTGAAAATTATTATGAGAGAGAGGAAAATATGGTTATAGAAGTTTTTATGGTAATGAAACACCTCTCTATGTGCTGAAAGTTTTGAAGTTACTTTTGTTTTATCTTCCTATGCCTGTCACTTTGTTCTTTGTACATTTATTTGCATACAAGATTCCTATGCATAGGAAGTGGGTTAGACTTAAATGTGTTTTGAATTTTCTTCTTGATGCTCTCTTTTACTTCAATTCATATTTCCTATGAGAGCATCTTCTAAAATTTTCATGCCTAACTTAAAGGCATTAAAGAAAAATACTTGTTGGGAAATAACCCAAGAGTTTTAGTTAAGTCTTGGAAGTTATTACCTCTGTAATAACCTCTCCTTATCCTTTTTATATGCTTTTTGTGCCAAGAGTAACCTCTAATGAGAGTGAAGTAATGATTGGGAAAGTTGCTGTCCCGAAATAGATTTTTGTGCTTCACCGTAAAAATTCCTGAGAGAGCTCTGTATGTCGGATTGAGCTGTAATTTTTTGTGATTCTGTCCCTGGTTGTTATCTAACTTTCGTTAGTTCAACACTTTTTGATTTGAGCAACAGAAGGTCTTCGACAAAAATCGTCTTTACCTACTGGTCTGTTTTGACAGATTTCTGCTATTTTCTGCATTTACTTCTTGTGGGTTCCTTTTTTAGTTCTTTTGGGGAATTGAGCTTTTTGAAGGAAGTGCTACAGTAGCTAGTGTTCTAATGGAAATTTATTTGGTGTTAGAACTGAACCTTGAGACTTATCTATCTTAAGTGCACTAATGTTGCTAATGAGATTGTGTGAAGTTTTGTATGAAGGAAAATTTTCAGGTGTATGGAAGGAATGAGTAATGAGATGAAGGATGGACTAAAGCTCAAGATTGGGGATGCCACGCGTGTCACCCCAAGAAATATCCAAGAAGTACAAGCGTCAAAGCTTGGGGATTCCCAAGGCATCCCCTTCATCAATAAAAATCCCAGGTTTCTTCCAAACGCTTCGTTTTTATTGTTTCATGCACAGTTGTGTTTTTCTTGGAGCGTCTTCTTTTTTGTTTTCGTTTTGGTTTTTAGTTTGCTTGGGTTGCTTAGTTTTCTGAATAAATTGGTTGGACCCCCTCTTTCATACATTGGTTTGGTTTGGTTTGGAAAAGAGTAGGAAAGTTCATGCTTATGTGGTAAAAACGGTTCGTTTTTGACTCTGGCCTATGCTTTGTCATGCCATGCTTGATATTGTTTTGGCTTTATGCTTAGTATTCTTTGTTGTAGCATGACTTGTTATAAACAATTGATATTGCTTAATGTGCCTTGGATGAATCATGCGTTGTTTTATCATATTAAAGCATATTATAGTGGTATTCTTCTTTGATGCTTTATTTGGGTTGACTTAGCACATGCTCACACCATGTTATGACTATCTCAAGTCACCATAGCCTTTATGATCCTTTAGATTTCAACTTGTAGTATCACTTTATGCTTTGATCAATGATGTTTTGTCACTCTGCATAATTATGGCCATTATTGCTCTCTTAGGTTGTCGCTCCCAGTCTTTTGCTAGCCTCCACCACCAAGTATGAGTTCCACTCATGCATCCAACTCCCTAAACCAAGTTATTCCAAAGAGTCCACCATACCTACCTACTAGCTTATGCTATTCCAAGTATATTCATGCTTTTGTTTACCTTCCACTTGTTATGAGAAAACTAGTGATTAAAGCTCTCACGAACTTGATGGCACACTTTACTTTACTTGCCCTTAATAAACTTGAACCATTGTGTCTTCTATGTTGTATATGCTTGCACTTATTTGTTGGGAATTAGCAGAACCATGCTTTCATGGGGAACGCTTTCAACATTGCACTTGGTACTTGTACCTAGTTGATATCATGCTCTTTTGTATATGGATGTCGTCGGTGTGAAAAATGAAAGGGGAGCTTGTAAGTCCATGGAGTTATGTATATGTGTTAGAGAAACACCTGGGCCGCTGGTCTAATCCATGCTGACATGGTGGAAACCTGCAGCGTAACCATAATGAGCTGTCTATGAAGCATTCTTCTTATAAAAAAGAGTCCTATATTGAGAAAAGAAAGAAAAAAAGAGATACTATGGAAAGAGGAAAGAGAGAAAAAAGCACCATATTCCCATGGTAAATAAGAAGAATGCTGAGATACTCGTTGTCTGCTTGCCTTGTCATTTTTATATGGGGATTCTTCCGTATCATCGGGCAAGGGGTACCCCGTTGGCGGTCTCAATGATACACATGTACTTACAATGACAAGAACTTACCAGTGACTAAACTTGAGTAGCATGAGGAGTGGCCCTCGTATACAAGGGACATGAGATTTCTGACTTATACTTCGTCAAGCATGTACACCATAGTTTGTTCACTTTAACCATAATCACTTCAAGATGCTTATGATAGGGGCAATGAGAGCTGAAAGCTATAAGTACCATAATTTTTGGAAGCTCTTTATGAGACTTGAATCCCTACTTCCTTTTACAAAGGCCTTTCTTCCACCATTATATTGAGTCTCCACCTTCTACCTTTATGCACCTACTTTGAGAGCATAGTGGTCATTCTTAGTTCTATGTGCATTGTCCCAAGACTAGTTGATTGATGCATACTTTGACATTGCTTGTTTTAAACTATTGTATCTAGTCACTCTTATGAACTTTGAAGGTGTCCTATGCATTTATATTTGCTACTCTATTGAGGGACAAGATGAATACTAGTATGCTATGTTTTCTTTATGTGAAACAAACAAACGTCTTGCAAAGCATGTTATTCATGAATCTTTTGTTTGTGCCTTTTCATGTTGCATCATAGTTTCTTTGCTTATTGCTAGAACTTTGTCTTTCATGTTATGATTAAAGTACTATGATCCCAGCTTTGAATGTTTTGCAAATACTTTGATCAAGTCTTTGATGGTGCATGTCACCTCAAAAATTATTCTTTCTTTTTATCACTTACCTACTCGAGGACGAGCAGGAGTTAAGCTTGGGGATGTTGATACATTGCAAATGTATCTATAATTTTTGATGTTCCATGCTTGGTTTTATCCACTTTCTTGTGTTTTGTTCCAACTTTGGAGTACGTTTCATATGATTTCTTGGACTAACCTATTAACAAGAGCCACAGTGCCGGTACTGCTTTTCTGCTGTTTTTGGTTCTAGGAAAGTCGAAAATGAATATTCTCGAATTGACGGGACAAAAGCCAAAGTGCCTATTTTTCGGAAGGATCAAGTGCGAGAATCACGAGGCGGAGAGGGGCTGGGGCGGCCACACCACCTGGCCAGCGGGCTGGCAGCGCCAGGTGGTGTGGTGGCTCCCGGCACCCCCTCGGCCTCTCCTTCCGCCTATATATTGCCCTCGGGACGAAAACCCTAAGTACCCGATCAAAAATCCACGAAAGAGTCTATAGCCGCTGTCATCTCCATCCCTAGATCGGGAGGGATCTGAAGCTCTTCCCGGCACCACACGGAGAGGGAATTCACCAGGGAGGCCTTCTTCATCACCATGCAAGCCTCCGGTGTGATGCGTGAGTAGTTCATCCTTGGACTACGGATCCATGTAGTAGCTAGATGGCTGGTTTCTCCTCCTTTGTGCTTTCATGTTTAGATCTTGTGAGCTCCGTTCATGATCAAGATCATCTATTTGTAATCCATACATGTTGTGTTTGCGGGGATCCGATGGATATTGAGATGCTATTTTAGATTGATTATTGATTCTATCATGTCTTTGTTATTTGAGATCTTGCATGCTTTTCGTTGTTAGTAGCTATCTTGGCCAAGTAGATGCTAGCAACTCCAAGAGTTAGTATTTATGCTCGATAGTGGGTTCATGCCTCTGGTAATCTGGGGAAGTGACAGAAATCTCTAAGGTACTAGATGTGTTGTTGCTACTAGGGAGAAAACAACAATCCTTTGTTCATAGAACAATCGTATTGTTTACTTTACACGCAGTTCGTAAAGCAATAATCTGTTGCTTGCAACTTAATACTGGAGGGGGTTCGGATAATAACCTGAAGGTGGATTATTAGTCATAGATGTAGTTGGATGGCGGTCTATGTATTATGTTGTAATGCCCAATCAAGTCTCAAAGGAGTCAAGATGATTAGTATATGCATATATTGCTTTCTCAGTGTTTGTCAATTGCCCCGCTGTAATTTGTTCACCCAGCATGTTATCTATCTAAGGAGAGCCACCTCTAGTGAACTATGGATCCCGGTCCTTTTTATTTACATACAATCTATAAACTATTTATGCTTTGTGTTTACTTTCTATAAACTATTACTTCTTTCCATTCGATACGTTTAATCCTTTGTTTTCCGCAAAACACGGTGAGATTGACAACCTCATCGCAAGTTGGGGACAGAGTTCTGTGGTTGTGTTGTGCAGGTATCCACGTTGCTACTAGCACCGGTAGTGCGCCCTGCCAAAGCTCAGCTAGCAACACCTTTGGGGTGTTTTCTTGCTCCTACTGGTTCGATTAAACCTTGGTTTCATAACTGAGGGAAAACTTACTGTTGTGCTTATCATACCTTCCTCTTGGGGTTCCCAACGAGCTCTACGTCGAAAGTCGAGCGCATCACTTGTCCACTAGCATTATGAACTTAATCACGCTCTTGATATGTCTCATGAACTTTAAGCTTGTTGAAGTGTCCTGTTGTGTGGTTTGTAGCTCCAGTGTCCATGATCCAATTATTGTCAACTCCATAACCACCATTGGAGTCGGTATGTGTGTCATCTCATCATCATCATCACCACTACAACGCCGCCAACAATCACTAGATGGGTGTCCTTCCTTCTTGCATATCTAACAGATCACACCTTCCTGCCATGGTGTAGCAACACGACCATGGTCGCGGATCTTTCCACAGCCCCCTTGGGCCGGCACTGCTGATCAGGCTTAGCTGGGCCACGGTTCGAAGGGGGAGGTGGGCGCTAGGGAGGTGGAGTAGGAGGGCGCATTTGCAGAGGAATATAGGGCATGGGTGAAGGCGGATAAGATAGAAATTGGGACATAAAATATTGTGGCTATTGCGGATACGCTTGAGGCATGTACTGTTGTGGAGTGGGCTGCTGATATGAGGGTGGAGGAAGCATATACGGCTGTTGATAGCTAGGTGGAGGTGGCATGTAGGGTTGTGGTGGTGCGTGTGGAGGAGCGACCGCATAATTGGGAGGCGGTGGCGGTATGCAACATTGATAGAGGAGGTAAAACAACCAAGAGCTTGGCATGTCAAGAGAAGCATAGCATCATGATTCTCATAGGAGAGAAGCTAAGAGCACATGTCATTGAGGGTAGTAGTGGGAACGACGTTAATGGCAGCAACAAGCGAGTTGAACGTGCCATCAAGACCTTCAAAATATAGTCCTTGAGCTCATCATCATCGACCATCTTCTCGGCAGCGTCCAGCTCAGAGGCAAAACCTTTCATCTTTGTGATGTATTGTTGAGCAGTCATCTCGAGCTTTTTTGTGTTGGTGATAGCTCCACGAAGGGTGGAGGTGCCATACTTGGATTGAGTGCAGTACATGGCATGAAGCGCATGCCACAAGTCGATGACGTGATGAAGGCCGAAAACATGGGGTAACACATCCTCGGAGAGGGAGTTGACGAGGAAAATGACCACCTGCTGGTCCTTGGTCGTCCAGAAGTCGTATGCCGGGTTCGGTACCGACACTTTTTCTGATTTTCATCTTCAGCCTCAAGCTTTTCTGGCGGTGCAAGGTCAGTGCCCTCGAGGAGACCCATCACATGTGCGCTGCGAAGAGTGGGCAACACAAGAGCCTGCCCAGTACAGGAAGTTTTCTCGGGCCAGCTTAATGGCGGGCGGCACACCGATGGTGGCCAGCACCGAGGAGGGCGATGAAGTTGCCATCGAGTAGCTTGGTAGGGATTGGAAGGGTGGAATAAAAAATTGTAGGAGATTTGTTTGAAGGTAATTTGTAGGTGGTTGGTGTGGAAATCGAGATCGGTTCCACGGGAACAGTCCCGGTCGGATCCTGACGTGGGAAAAAGAAAGAGAACTGGGGTCGTTGAAGAAAAATTGGAGGCAGGGAATTGACCGCACCGGCGGCGATCTATGTCCTGGTCTTGCCGATCGGTTCCAATCAGTATCCTTGGCAGCACGACGTGGAGGACACCGCGGCGGCGGCTAGCTAGAGAGAAGAAGGGCTCTGTATACCATATCGATTTTCCTGGGTGGAACGAGATAATCCCTTTCGGTGGTTCTCGGTTACGTGTTATAGACGAGGAATAGCCCCTCGTGTGGCCAACAAAGAATTTGATACGTATACGAGTGGTGTACTACACCATCTCATATACGTACCTAATACATGTCTAATGTGGAGCTCACGACATCGCCTAGAAACTAGTTCCATCTCCTTCAAATCAATCTTGCAGTGTTTTTCAATATGTAATTAGCCTTTCCTCTGATCTTTGTAAGATTGTGGAATGACATACAAATCAACAAATTGTTTTGAGGTTAGATTTGCTTGCTGTCACATCAGATGGATTAGGTTGATTTTTTTTTACGATCTGGTGCAGATCCGGATTCTTCAACACTTGCCCCTTGTTACCGGCGAGCTCAGTCGACACGTCTGCAACGGACGCCACCGTCCAGGAACACCGGATTCTTCGACACTTGCCCCTTGTTACTTGAATTAGCTGAATGTCCGTGCGTTGCTACGGGATAATAAAATTATATGAACACATAAGTGGAACAATTGTCAGCGTAGAATATATCTCAATGTTTTCCGTTGGATCCAATATCCATCACAGTACTCCCTCCTTCCCAAATTAGGACGTATATTAGTTTAGTCAAAGTCAAATTTAATAAATTTTGATTAAATATCTAAAAAATTATATGAACATCTACGATATCAACTCAATGTTATTAGAATCATCATGAACTATATTTTCTAGGAGCTTCCTTAAACCTCGCCCCACCGGTTTATATAGGTTGGAAAATAGCTCAGGGTATCAGCAAGCCAACTTGGTAATCACCAAGCAGCCCACCGTTGATTGGTTTGGATATAATGGTTGCCTAATTACGTATGCATGTGCGCCGTGAGCGAGCTAAACGGAATTGTGTGTGGGCTGGCCTGCTATTGCACATGGCTGGTTGATTAAAGGAGAGTATTAAGGGGGAATTGTGGGCTACCTTGAAAGTGAGTCTACATGTTTAAAAGGAGCGAGCCATGTTTAAGCGGGTATTTGTGGCCTTCACAAGATACATGTATATGGTGCATATAATTAAACGAGGCTTCTTAAAAAAAAGAGTCGTGCACAATTTATAAAGCCATATTGCTCGTGCGGCCTCCCTCCTCGCTCTCTTTGGAAAAGAAGAATTGATCATGTAGGCCAAGACTTGTTTCTTCTCGATGATCATGATTCAATAAAGACTGTCTAGCCATTTTTTTATTTAATATTGTGATCTTTTTTTCCAAGGAACAATTCAGCACCTGTGGACTGGACTAGAGTGCTTGTAATGTTGTGCTCAATTAGTCGATTACCATCTTGTGGTTTATCTCCGAGAGATGAATAGCAGAAGAACAATCTACGAACAGGCTGCTCAGCGTGGGAATCGAGATTTGGTAACAGGAATTAGAGGATTGGGGTTTGATTCGTTTGAGATTTGTTTTAGCGCTACAAGTCTAGATGTGGACAACAATGGTGATCTAAATGTCGTCACGAGGCTGTTCGCGGGGCAAAAAGTAGATATGCCGAATACGAGTCGGTCTCCCGCACATTTTCAGGTCCTTTGACATGCGACGGATATGTGTTTGCTCAGAGAAAAGGTATATAAGCATGTTGTTTCCCTTTCACTGCAACGCGTGGGCATTTTGCTAGTAGTATAAATAGATAGATAGATAGATAGATATATCTACACACTCGGCAGTTTCGGTCAAAAGCCAAGATATATCTACACACTTGCCCCTTAAAAGCGGGATGTTTTTAGCAGAGACATATCGAGAATAGAGAGAAAATAGAGAGGAGCACGGGAAGACATGCGTAACCGTGTCCGTTAAGAGTAAGACAAGCATCCCATGTTTCAGGTTCGTCCAGGAAGGACGAGGGAACCTAGAGCCGCCAAAGTATAACATCCTCAGGGCACACCGTGAGAACCGAGCAATAGCCTAGTGGTTGGATCACAGTTGATGCATCCTAACGACCAGAGTTCGATCCCTATTAGAGACAAAATTTTGGAATTCTCACATCAATCCGCTTCTACTGTATCGAAAAAGTGTCTAGTTCCTCCTAGCATTATTTCATTTTTTTTCTCACAGTACACCGCTAGTAGACGAGGGAGGCTTGGACGATCACCTTGGAAGGCAACACCATTCCGATTCTTCCAAATGTTCCAACAGTAGAGAGTGACAAATGTTGATGCAGTCTTGGCGCCGACAAACGCAGGACCGGCGTAGGTGTGAAGCAGACGAACGTCGGCACCATGTGGGAACGACGCCCCGACACTGATTGGGATCTCCGCATCCTTGAACAACAACGCCCCGGGACGGGGGAATGCACAAGGTGCTCAATGTATTAGTATACATTTTTAAGAAATAACTATTGAATTGCATGCACTAGTCAACTAGACCAAAAGTCTGAGCTGATAGAATGAGCTAGGCAATTTTTTAACACCCACCCTACGTCTTTACCTTCTGTCCTATTGTGATGCGTTTTCTAGGAGCTGTAGTATCTTTTTAATTCTTGCATTGGCCAGGATTTGATCTTAAGACCTCTTACTCCGATATCATATTGAATTGCATGTACATACCAACTCAACCGAAAGCCCGAACTAAAAGAAAGGGCTAGAAATTTTATTCTTGCTCTGATACCATATTGATTTGCATGCATAGCCAAATAGATCAAATAGATCAAAAGTCTAAACTGATGGAAAAAGCTAGAAAATTTATTTCAACAATAACTGTTAATTTTGTAATCGAGTAGCTCAATTTGACATCTTTTACCACATTAATCTTTAAAAATTATACAAAATCATTCTAATTCATAAAAATACAAATAATATATCAAAATTTGCAGAAAAATAAGATCTATCTATCTACACTCAAATATTACATGTTTATAAATAAAAATTAAATAAAACATAAAACATTACATATAATTTGAAATGGGTATAAAAAATTTAAAAACGATCCAAATAATGTACAATCTTCGTGTTGTGTCATATTATGTGATATAGTTGCAAACAAAAATATAAAACTTGAAATATTGTAAATATCATAAAAAAACCTTCTCAAAAAGAGCTATCATGTTTAAGGTTTTATGCCTTTGAAGCTAAAGACCAATGTTATGACTAAAATCATGACATAGTTTGTGATAATGTGTCTATATTATGCACACGTGTGCATCTTGGGATGGCTTAGAACCTTGCAAGAGAAAGTTTTCCTTTTCATCATACCAAAAATCCATTTTCTATTTTCCGAGGAAAAAGGTGTGTTTTGTGAAGCAATCACCAAAGGCATAATTCAAAATGCTACCACCCTATTTTTCAAAAATACTAGACCACCTTACATGGACATTGTCCCCAACCGGGATATCTCAAACTTTTCCATCCACCCCGGGTGAAAAAGACAAATGTCTAACAAATTGATAGGAAGTGGGTCCGGTTTGAAATACAGGTACATGATCTAATGCTCATGATTTTTTGAAAAAAAATCATTTTTAAACTCACAATATGATATTTCTCCAGAGATCCAATGCAAGTTTAGCGAGACTCATTTCCTATCTTCATGCTCGCCGTTTTGACCATAGTTTGAAACGAGAAAATTTGGAAACGAGCATAAGAAATTCAAAAACGGTCCGAACAATGTAAATCCTTCATGTGGTATCATATTATGTGACATAGTTGAAAGAAAAAATACCAAACTTGATATATTGATTGCATCTCGAAAAGTTCTTCTCAAAATGAGTTATCATGTTCGAGGTTTCATGGCTTCTAGATAAAATGACCAATGTTATGGCCAGAATTGTCACATAGTTTGTGATAGTGTACCCATATCGTGCACACATGTGTATCTTGGGATGGTGAACAATGTTGCACGAGGATGTTTTTCTTTTCGTCGCACGGAAAAGCCATTTTCTATTTTACGAGTGCCAAAAACGAGGCATTTTGTGAAGCAACCACCAAAGGCATAATTCAAAATGCTACCACCATATTTTTCAAAAATACTAGACCACCTTACATAGACAATGTCCCAACCGGGATATCTAAAACATTTCCTTCCATCCTGGGTGAAAAAGACAAATGTCTGCTGAATCGGTAGGAAGTGGCTCCGGTTTGAACTACAGATACATGATATAATGCTCATGATTTTTTAAAAGAAAATCATTTTTAGACTCACAATATGATGTTTCTCCAGAGATCCAATGCAAGTTTAGGCAGGCGCATCCTCTATCTTCATGTATGCCGTTTTGACCATAGTTTAAAACGGGAAAATTTGGAAACGGACATAAGAAATTCAAAAACGGTCCGAACAATATAAATCCTTCGCGTGGTGTCATATTATATGACATAGTTGCAAGAAAAAATACCAAACTTGGTATATTGATTGCATCTCGAAAAATCCTTCTCAAAATGAGCTATTATGTTTGAGGTTTCATGGCTTTCGAACCAAATGACCAATGTTATGGTCAGAATCGCGGTATACTTTGTGATAATATGTTCATATTATGCACACATGTGCATATTGGGATGGCATACTTGCAAGAGAAAGTTTTTATTTTTATCGCACCAAAAAACCATTTTTCATTTTTCAAGTGTAAAAAACGGGGTGTTTTGTGAAGCAACCACCAAATGAAAGTTTCACATTGGTATTACCCATTTTACAAAAGCACTAGACCCTCTTACATGGACAATTTCTCAATCATGGTATCTTAAAATCTTTCCGTCCACCCCTCATGAAAACGATAAATTCTTGTCAAATCTGTAGGAAGTCGGTCAGATTTGAACTACATGTACATGATCTAATGCTCATTATTTTTTTTGGAAAAAATTATTTTTAGATTCACAATAAGCTGTTTCATTAGAGATCCACTTCAAATTTAGCGAGGCTCAACCCCGAGCTAAGAATCTTCATACCCGCCGTTTCGACCATAGTTTCAAACAGGCATGAGAAATTCAAAAACGATCTAAACAATGTAAAACCTTCACATGGTGTCATATTATGTGATATAGTTACAAGTAAAAATATATAAATTGGAATATTGTAAATATCATAAAAAACCGTCTCATGAAAAAGACAAATTCCCGCCTAATCGATAGGAACTCAATCAATTTTGACCATAGTTTGAAATGAGAAAATAAAATTTTATCTAGAATCACGGCATAGTTTATGATAAGTTGATATGAATATCATATTTGGATTCGTCTTATTTTTCTGATCAATTTAGACATATTATTTATTGAATTCCGGTTTATGGATTTAAAGATATTAATTATTCCATATTAAATAGAAAAATACAAAAAAGTAAAATTATTATATTTTTATTTGAATTCAATAATATTTTTATTATTCATTGTTGTTTACTTAAATAATTGTTTGTAATTTCAAAAAATAAAAATGTGTGACATAATGATATAAGTGTTAATATGATTGATATCATAGTATTGACAATAAGGTACAAATTGCTTCGCGAGAACTGATTCGAAAGGAATAGAGAAGTTAAGCGTGCTGAGGGTGGAGTAGTGTGAGGATGGGTGACCGACCGGAAAGTTTGATCAAGACTACAATTTGATCGAAGATTAAGTGTAATTAGTGTTAAAAATATTCCAAGTGAGAGATTAACGAGTCAAACAATTCAAAGATTAAAAAAATTTGAGAAAAAATTTTAAAAATATTTTTTTATTATTTTTTTACGACCGGCCGTTAGGCTATGCCGACAGGGCTATGCCGAGGACAAAACCGTTGGCGTAGCCTATGCCGATGGCATGGTCATACACCGACTACCTCCATGGCTGCGTCGAGGGAAGGCTACCCCGAGGAGCCTACGCCGACGGCATCCCTCGGCGTAGCCTATGCCAACGGGTATTGTGGCTACGCCGACGGCTTTTAACCCTCGGGATAGCATCTCATTCCTGTAGTGATTAAATTCTGGAGACATCCTTTTTGGGGGCAATGGTGCCCGGAAAGTTCCTCTACTTCAAGTACTTGGACCTCGAGTATTCATCACTTTGGATGACGATATGTATTCTTGAACAGAAAATGTAGGAAAGGCACCGGCAGTAAAATATAAAATCGTATTCGAAATCATGTTCTTCAAACCTTGATATCTACGTATGCTACTGATTTCTGTCTTGTTTTTTTTGTTCTTCCAAATACCTGAAACTGACATAGCACAACTCTAATAATTTTTCATACATATGGCAGATGAATTTGATAGAATATGCTTAACATAAATTATTCTGTCTTCAATTTGAAAAGGTCGGTGTATTATCTTGAACTAACGGTGCTTTGAGTCAGAAGGGATTGTGTCTAATGGGATTTAGGTCTCGTGGCCATCAGCGACGGCAATGTCGCTTGCCAGTTGTTTATTCTCTTAAGTTGTGTAACGCATTTGCGAAGATTTGCAATGTTGGTTTTGTCTAACAACACAATTTAGAATTGTAAAAATGTTATTATATGTGCAATTGAAATTTTTATATGTGAGAGTTTGTAGATGTTATGACAAACGTGCATTGGACGTGCTTCATTACTAGTGTTACTTGATAACATGACTAAGGTTACCCTCAAGAGAGCAAGATATATCTTTTATTCTTCTCCATTTTACTTGTTGACATGAGATGATTTTTTACTTAATTTTGACAACTTATCAGGTAGATGCTACATAGGACTAGGCGTCACTGTGTGTGAGATTAGATATCCCACAACAACATGTGTGAGATTAGATATCCCACAACAACATGCTAATAATGTATTGAAAGGCTAGAAACAACTACATTATGTGCAGTTCATTTATGCAATGCGCAATGTTGAGGAGTAGACGAACCACTGTATCTTCACGAAACAACGACCAACTTATTTGAAAGTTGTCGTCCTTGTGCATATGGACATCGAATCGATGTCTATAGCTTTGTCCTGATTCCGTAGTGAAATCTTGTTATGGGAGAGCACAGGGGCTAGCAGCGTGCGTGCGTGTTTTTTTTTTGGTTTCACTAAAAACGTGTGCGCGTAAGCATATTTGTTCCCCTTTTTGACATCTATTATTGGTTTTATTAACAAGTAATTGGTTATGCATTTGCTTGAAGATCTTCTTTGGTGAGACAAGTTGTGTCAAGATTGGTGGTTAAGAATTTGAGGCAGATATCCATGGAACTACTTATTTCATGTCCATCTCCTTAGAATTTGCTTCAGCTACAATGGTAATTGGTGAAACGTGACTACAATGAAACAGCCTGCTTCAAGGTACTTTGCTCACTGTAGCAGCTCCACTACCTTCAATTGAGAAGATGGGTGATAGACATCACAAACTGTCCACTCTTATACACCAGAGGCCTGAATACAAATATCTCTAGGGATTCAGTGCAAATCATGCAAATATGTCATTGGTTATTTTCAGGGTTTCATTCAACATGGTCATTTATTCTCATACTGAGCTTCCATCCATTATGCCAAATTCTGGGAAGTCTTATCCGATCCGGTCATCACCATGAGGCATGCATGTATGTTTTATATGCTAATCACTACAGGAATGGGAAGCTACGCCGACGGCCGGTCGCTACGCCGACGGCCAAATATCGGGGCCGTCGGCGTAGCCATCGTCTAGGCCAGCTCCGCCAAGCAGCCGTCGGCGTAGAATTGCCCTCGGCATATCCTATGCTACGCCGACGGCTGCCCTCGGCGTAGCTATTTTTTATTTTATCTCATTAAACTTTGAAAAATCATAACTAAATCATTCTAATTCGGAAAAATACAAATAATATATCAAAATTTGCAGAAAAATAAGACCTATCTATCTACACTCAAATATTACACATTTGTAAATAAAAATTAATTAAAACATAAGACATTATATATAGTTTAAAACGGGCATAAAAAATTCAAAAATGATCGAAACAATGCGAAACCTTCGCGTGGTGTTATATTATGTGACATAGTTAGAAGGAAAAATATCAAACTTGGTATATTGATTATGTCTCAAAGAAACCTTCACAAAATGACCTATCTCATTCGAGGTTTCTTGGCTTTCGGGTCAAATGACCAATGTTATGGCTAGAATCAAGGCATAGTTTGTGATAATGTGCCCATATTGTGCATACACATGCATCATGGGATGTCGAACAATGTTGCAGGAGGAAGTTTTCCTTTTCGTCGCACCAAAAAGCCATTTCCCATTTTCCGAGCACAAAAAACGGACGATTTTGTGAAGCAACCACCAAATGGCTAATTCAAAATGGTACCACCACATTTTACAAAAATACTATACCAACCTATATAGACAATGTCCCAACAGGGAATCCAAACCTTTCCGTCCACCTCGATGAAAAGACAAATTCTGCGAATCGGTAGGAAGTGGGTCAGATATGAACTACAGGTACATGATCCGATGCTCATGTTTTTTTACAAAAATCATTTGTAGGTTCACAATATGCTATTTTATCAAAGATCCAATGCAAGTTTAGCGAGGCTCGGCCCCGAGCTAAGAATCTTCATGCCCGCTCGGCTACAAAGTTTGACGATAGTTTAAAACGGGCATAAAAAATTCAAAAATGATCGAAACAATGCGAAACCTTCGCGTGGTGTTATATTATGTGACATAGTTAGAAGGAAAAATATCAAACTTGGTATATTGATTATGTATCAAAGAAACCTTCACAAAATGACCTATCTCATACGAGGTTTCTTGGCTTTTCGTCAAATGACCAATGTTATGGCTAGAATCAAGGCATAGTTTGTGATAATGTGCCCATATTGTGCATACACATGCATCATGGGATGTCGAACAATGTTGCAGGAGGAAGTTTTCCTTTTAACGCACCAAAAAGCCATTTCCCATTTTCCGATCACAAAAACGGACGATTTTGTGAAGCAACCACCAAATGGCTAATTCAAAATGGTACCACCACATTTTATAAAAATACTATACCAACCTATATAGACAATGTCCCAACAGGGGAATCCGAAACCTTTCCTTCCACCTCTGATGAAAAAGACAAATTCCTGCCAAATCGGCAGGATGTGGGTCAGATATGAACTACAGGTACATGATCCGATGCTGATGTTTTTTTACAAAAATCATTTGTAGGTTCACAATATGCTATTTTATCAAAGATCCAATGCAAGTTTAGCGAGGCTCGACCCCGAGCTAAGAATCTTCATGCCCGTCGTTCGAAAAAGTTTGACGATAGTTTAAAACGGGCATAAAAATTCAAAAATGATCGAAACAATGTGAAACCTTCAAGTGGTGTCATATTATGTGACATGGTTAGAAGGAAAATATCAAACTTGGTATATTGATTATGTCTCAAAGAAACCTTCACAAAATGACCTATCTCATTCGAGGTTTCTTGGCTTTCAGTCAAATGACCAATGTTATGGCTAGAATCAAGGCATAGTTTGTGATAATGTGCCCATATTGTGCATACACATGCATCATGGGATGTCGAACAATGTTGCAGGAGGAAGTTTTCCTTTCGTCGCACAAAAAGCCATTTCCCATTTTCCGAGCACAAAAACAGACGATTTTGTGAAGCAACCACCAAATGGCTAATTCAAAATGGTACCACCACATTTTACAAAAATACTATACCAACATATATAGACAATGTCCCAACAGAATCCAAACCTTCCGTCCACCTCCGATGAAAAGATAAATTCTGCCGAATCGGCAGGAAGTGGGTCGATATGAACTACGGTATATGATCCGATGCTCATGTTTTTTACAAAATCATTTGTAGGTTCACAATATGCTATTTTATCAAAGATCCAATGCAAGTTTAGCGAGGCTCGCCCGAGCTAAGAATCTTCATGCCCGCCGCTCGACAAAGTTTGACGATAGTTTAAAACGGGCATAAAAATTCAAAACGATCGAAACAATGCGAAACCTTCGTGGTGTCATATTATGTGACATGGTTATAAGTAAAATATTAAACTTGATATATTGATTATGTGTCAAAAAACCTTCACAAAATGACCTATCTCATTCGAGGTTTCTTGGCTTTCGTCAAATGACCAATGTTATGGCTAGAATCAAGGCATAGTTTGTGATAATGTGCCCATATTGTGCATACACATGCATCATGGGATGTCGAACAATGTTGCAGGAGGAAGTTTTCCTTTTAAATGCATTAAAAAGCCATTTTCCATTTTCCGAGCATAAAAAACGGACGATTTTGTGAAGCAACCACCAAATGGCTAATTCAAAATGCTACCACCACATTTTACTAAAATACTATACCACCTTATATGGACAATGTCCCAACAGGGGGTTCCGAAACCTTTCCATCCACCTTTGGTGAAAAGATAAATTCTCAGAATCGGCAGAAGTGGGTCGATATGAACTACATGTACATGATACGATGCTCATGTTTTTTACAAAAATCATTTTTAGGTTCACAATATGCTATTTATCAAAGATTCAATGCAAGTTTTCCTTTTTATCGCACTAAAAAGCCATTTTTCATTATCCGAGCGCAAAAAGGGAATTTTCTAAAGCAACCACCAAATAGATAATTCAAAAACGTAGGGTTTGTGATTAGTTGATATGGATATCATATTTGGATTCCTCTCATTTTTCTGATCAATTTAGACATATTATTTGTTAAATTCCGATTTATAGATTTAAAGATATTAATTATTCCATATTAAATAAAAAAATACAAAAAAGTAAAATTATTATATTTTTATTTGAATTCAATAATATTTTTACTTATTCATTAATGTTTATTTAAATAATTGTTTGTAATTTCAAAAAATACAAACATGTGACATGTTGATATAAGGGTTAATAGGATTGATATCATAGTATTGACAACAATGTATGAATTACTTTGCGGAAACAGATTCTGAAGGAACGAGAAAGTTAAGCGTGCTGGAGCTGGAGTAGTATTAGGATGGGTGACCTTACGGGAAGTTCAACCAAGACTGCAATTTAATTAAATAGTAAATGTAATTAGTGTTAAAAATATTCAAAGTGAGAGATTAACGAGTCAAATAATTCAAAAATTCAAAAATTGAGAAAAAAAAAGAAAAATTTTTTTTTTTTTTTTTTTAAAATATATTTTTGCAACATGTCGACAAGCTATGCCGACGGCCGCTACGCCGACGGCATTGCCCTCGGCGTAACATACGCCGACGGCATTTTGATACGCCGACGGCCTCTATGTGCTCCGCCGAGGGAGCCCTTTGCCGAGGAGGCTACGCCGAGGGCAGCCGTCGGCGTAGCATACGCCAAGGGCATTTTAGCCTACGCCGACGGCTTTTTGCCCTCGGCGTAGCGCGCTCGTCCTGTAGTGAATCAGCGATTCAGAATTTTAAAATTATTACATGCAGAGATATGGATGTAATACTTGTGCTGTTAAACGTGATTAAATTCCGGAGGCATCTTTTTTGGGAGCAATGGTGCCCGGAAACTTCCTCTACTTCAAGTACTTGGACCTTGAGTATTTATCACTTTGGATGACCATATGTATTCTTGAACAGAAAATGTAGGAAAGGCACCGACAGTAAAAGACGGAATCGTATTCGAAATCATGTTCTTCAAACCTTGATATCTACTTTATATTGTTTCATGTATGCTACTGATTTCTGTCTTGTTTTTTTGTTCTCCCAAATACCTGAAACTGACATAGCACAACTGTAATGAAATTTTCAGCCAGATGGCAGATGAATTTGATAGAATATGTTTAACATAAATTATTTTTTGAAAAGGTCAGCATATACTCTTGAACTGACGGTGCTTCGAGTCAGAAGGGATTGTGTCTAATGGGATTTAGGTCTCGTGGCCATTAGCGACGACAATGTTGCGTGCCAGTTGTTTATTTTTTAAGTTGTGTAACGCATTTGCGAAGATCTGCAATGTTGATTTTGTCTAACAACACAATTTAGAATTGTAAAAATGTTATTATATGTGCAATTGAAATTTTTATATGTGGGAGTTTGTAGATGTTATGACAAACGTGCATTGGACGTGCTTGATTACTAGTGTTACTTGATAACATGACTAAGGTTACCCTCAAGAGAGCAAGATATCTTTTATTCTTCTCCATTTTACTTGTTGACATGAGATGATTTTTTTAGTTAATTTTGACAACTTATCAGGTAGATGCTACTTAGGACTAGGCGTCACTGTGTGTGAGATTAGATATCCCACAACAACATGCTAATAATATATTGAAAGGCTAGAAACAGCTACATTGTATGCGGTTCATTTATGCAATGCGCAATGTTGAGGAGTAGACGAACCACTGTATCTTCACAAAACAACGACCAACTTATTTGAAAGTTGTCATCCTTGTGCATATGGACATCGAATCGATGTCTATAGCTTTGTCCTGATTCCGTAGTGAAATCTTGTTATGGGAGAGCAGAGGGGCTAGCGGCGTGTGTGCGTGTTTTTTTTTTTTGGTTTCACTAGAAACATGTGCGCGTAAGCATATTTGTTTCCCTTTTTTAATCTGAATTAAAAGGAACCGGTCGCTCAAAAACATAATACATCAGTTGCACCAATGCGGTTAGTTGGATTCACTCATAAGTTCTGAACATGCATTTAGTCGAACGAATTAGACCGAGCTTGTAGAATTAGCTTAGAACCTCTGACCCACGAGGCCGCGACTCCATCTTATGATTTATGATTCATGCCAATAATTCGATATGCTCCATGTGAACAACATCGTAATCATCGGTTCCTTTTCTCCATTTGGCTTCTTTAAGTCGGCACTATTACCCTACAAATCGTCTTTCAGCCAGTTCATCGTCTTGTGTTTCATCCCTTTCTGTCTCCCTCCCCCATGATCGTGGATAGCCAGTTGCATACTGTCTCCCTCCCACAGTGCACACCTAACGCCGATGGGATGCCCGATACATATACATCGAATCCATTTTTGACACGCACACATCGTACCGGCCCTAATAGTAATAGACCAACGCGGCCGTCTACTTCAAAGGTGGCTCGACAGATTCTGAGATATCCATAGGAGAACGTAGAGACAAGAGCGAGCGCACTTGCTTGGGGTAAAGTTTTTTTTTTGAACGATAACTAGGTCCAGAAGAGCCCAGAAGCTGCAAGTTAATATACGTGGCATGTACAAATTACAGAAAGGCCCTTTGCATAAAGCACCCTAATAAAACTAGATAAAAATGAATAGGGCCTCTCTCTTACAAAAAACATCCTAGGACTAGAAAATGAAAAGCAATCAAGTCCTCGAGTGCCTCCACCACCGATCTCCGGAGAGCTCCAGCCTATGGCGAGGTCAAGGGAGTCTCTTGCTCGTGACGCTCCACTATCCGGAGAAGAAGCTACACCACCAGCCACCTTGCAATCAGCGAGGACGCACCACTTGCTGACGGCGAGGCGTCGAGCACCAACACCGCGCTTCGCAAGAGGGTCTCCGATGGAGGTTTGATCCCGTAGTCGCCATTCGAGAAGAAAAGGCAGTAGTCCAGCAGCATCGCCGCCGCCATCAGACCACTGCGAAGAAGCTCCAGAAGCAGCACCACCAACTTTCCATTGGAGCTCGAGGAGGAACAAGACCAACTCACCGTTCTTCGCCTCATCGCCACCATGGCAACTTGGAGAAGGAGAAAAAAGGGCTTCCCCATCCCGCCGCACCAAATCCATCCCCTCCGCAGGGAACCAGAGCAACCTTCTCCAGATCGACAAGATGAGCACAGACCGGCTCCTCCACTCCCCCTCGCCTCCACGGCCGTCCAGGAGCGTAGCAGCCTCGCCGAGCTTGGTGCAGATGCACCCTTCCCCCTCGCCTCCACGGCCGGCCGAAACAGGGCACCCTCCACCACCACCTTTCAAATGAAGACCCGTGGCACCGATATTATTGAACGGCGCGGTTGTCCTTCTGCTCTTCCTTAGCTCCGGCCATCGGAGCAAAAGAGAAACAAAGAAGAACCCTACAAGCTTCAAGATCTAGCCGCCTAGATCTGAAGCACCGCAGCCTCTACTAGGCAAAACGCCCACTACCGGCACAGGGCCAAGAACCCTAGCAACTACAACTACTCCCGCGACCCCCCGCCGTCGCCTCCCTCCGGCTACTCTGCTCACATGAGACTCTCAAAGCTACAGAGAAGAGAAAGAGACGTGCCTCGTGCGTTAGGACAGGGGTTCCAACCAATCTGAGATGGGGGCTCGGGGGTAAAGTAGACCGCGATAAACTGGGAATAAAATTTAGCCAAGATTCAGTGACAGCTACATATGCAGTAATGCAGATCAATCAGATCGCACTGTCAAGATTGCATGAAATGGAACTACTGGCTAGTACAGGTCGGACTCCTTGTGAGTCTCGATAACGCAGTCGGAGGTGGGGTAGGCGACGCAGGTGAGCGTGTAGCCGGCGCCGATCTGCTCGTCGTCGAGGAACGACTGGTCCGATTGGTCCACACCGCCCTCCAGGACCTTGCCGGCGCAGGTGGAGCAGGCGCCGGCGCGGCACGAGTAGGGCAGATCCAGGCCGGCCTCCTCGGCCGCGTCCAGGATGTAGTTGTCCTCCGGCACGTTGATCACGCTCTCCTTCCCGTCCGGACCGATCAGCTTCACCTTGTACACGGCCGCGGCACGGAAGTCCCTCGACGCTCCAGAGCCTGGGAATATTGGCGTCATCCTCGCGGGGCTCAGGTGTAAATGCAGTGGCTGTCTGGTGCTCAGGTTCAGGGGACGCAGCTGCAGGCGTGGGTTGCCCCTGAAGCTGCAGAGAACTGGTGTTGTGAAAGTAGTTGCCATCCTGAATCTTTGAGATCTAAAAAATGGTAATCAGCAACAAGAGAGGAGATACTAGACAGGTGGAAAAATAAAATAAAATGTAAGGTTTTAATGGCACAAAGAAAAATTAAGCAGAAGTGTTTGGCCCCCAATTTTTCATTTCTCCGGCTCTGAGACCAAGTTAAAACGAAGGCTTGCAAAACTAAGTATTGCACTGAAATCCCATTTGAATAATACAATTTTCAATTTGAATCAAAGTTTGTTGAGTTGCACCACAGGAAAAAGGTGATTCTTTCCAAGAGGTTTGAGTGGATGAATAATTTTCTTTTACATGTAGTGTAAAGTAAAATCTTTAGAAAAGTTCCTATGGAAATAGATCCTAAAAACCAAAATGAAACAGCAAAATAACTTCTATGAAATTTCTGTGAAAATCCTATGAATAAAATAGGACCTTAAGGGTTGGTCCTTTGATTCTGAAAACTCAAGCCTTCACTTAGACCTATCCACCGGTATGCTTTAAGACCGTAAGCAAAAAAAAGTACTTTTTCATATGATAGCAGAAGTTCTGAGTACTGTGTTGAGCTGTAGGATGTGACCAAGCAACCAGATCAGTATTTCTGACTAAAGAATAGATCTGAAAGCAATTGCTAATAAAGTAAAGCGTCACAAATACATCATAACAATCTTAGCAAGTTGCAGTTACACAAGAGCAACAATGGCGTCGGTTCACACAAGTTTGGCAAATCCATTTCTAATGCTTTCCCCTGGACTACTTTTTTAATTAAAAAGCGGGAGAATATTTCAATAGGCCATAAAAAGTAGTCACTAGAAGCTGATCGATTACCGTGAGTCATTTAAATAATATGAATATCTGACAGTGAACTATAAAACCATTGGCCTACACCTGCTAAAAGTAGGAACAATGCTATCACAGTCAGGTGCCTGACGGATATAAGATATCCAATTCCAACCAATAGTTTTCCACAACTAGTAGTTCGGATTTGGATATGGATGAGATTGCAGGTGCACGGCACATATCAGATATGTCGTAGTGAATCGACTTTTCCATTTATGTGGGAAACCCTATGTGGAGCTTTGTCATCCGCACTGGAATTACCGTGATATTGTATCTTTTAGGGTTCCTTTTGACCACGAAGCCCTTTCAGAGTAAGCGGAAACCCTTACGACATAAGTAATGCCCATAAGAGTAAGCATTGGCATCTACGGCAGCATGTGCTGTCCAAACACAATAGTTTAAATAGTTGCAGATAAGGTTGTGGTTATTTGTGGTCAGAGTGTATCTGATGTCGAAACAAAGGTAATGTTATTGCTCCTCATGAGTCATGAGAGCAAATTGCATTTCCAGTGTTGGACACTTGGACTGGTGCAGATACAATCAATTCAGGAGTACTGATGCTTATTTCCACTTGAGAAACATGGAGAGCAGGATGCATTGTGACAAGTAAAAAAGATTTGGCCCCCCTATAGAAGCCTGAACCTTGATCAAACCAGGGCAAGTCTCACACATCCACCAGAGGATTCAGAGCATGAGTGACGAAGCCAGGAAAGATGAGCATTGCATATTTGCACTACAGAAGTCAAACTAGTGATGAAACGTAACCTGCTACCGTTGTTTGACTAAATCCGACCCTAGCTAGGGCAGTATGCTGCCTTCTCCCAGATTCATGTAAAAGAAGAAGAGTGGGCATTGCTCTACATATAAGCCCAGGATGCAATGTAAGAGTCAGGAGTCAGGAGGACAGGATGAGACTATGAGAAGAGCATATCAGAGGAGTGACTGACCCAGTAGAATGGAGCTGCAATTAGGAAGACGCCGAGGCGACGACGAAGGGGAAGGGGGGAGCCTGGAGATGGAACGGTCACGGAGGGCTGGGATACGGATTAGGGGAGAGGAAGGCGTCGACGCCGCCTGCACTACAGCTTTCGGTTTTAACTGTAGCGCCGTGGACCTCTGTCGGATCTCGCGTCCACGGCTGGGATCAGCGTGCTCGCGCTGGAGTCCGGATCCGACGGTCGCACTCGGCGTGTTCCGGATGCTTCGGTTGCTCCGCCCGTGTTGGGCTTAGACGGCCGCGAGAGCGCGATGGCTGCGCCTGCGAACGCGGGCCAGGAGAGCTATCCTGCGGGCTGCTGGTTGCTGGGTTGGAAGTAAGAAATGGCTCAACACGTTAGGCTCGGAAATGCTATTTGCCGTCCGCGGGCGGCTAGCGCCGCACAGGGCGGGAGCCCCGTTGAGCCAGGCCAGTTCGCAGAGGCATTTCCAGTTTCTTTTAGTTATCTTTTTCTTTTTATCTGTTTTTATTTCTGTTTCTTTTTTCGTTTTTTGTTACATTTTAGAAACACCATTTTTAAAGATGTTCATTTTTTTTTAAATTATGTTTTTCCAAATTTTGGTTTATGATTTTTTAAATTGGTTCATGTTTTTAATTTTTGGTTCATGATTTTTCTAAAATTGGTTCATGTTTTTTAAATTTAATTATGATTTTCGAAAATGGTTCATGAATTTTTTGGAACCGATTCATAATTTTCGGAAACGGTTTATAATTTTCAAAAAAAATCATGATTTTTGATTTTTTTTTGGAAATTTGTTTACGATATTAAAAATTCTTCACGAATATTCAAAAATATTCCTGGTTCTTAAATCATAATTATAGAGTATGTTCAGAGTTTAAATAGAAAATACAGAAAAAAGAAAGAATAAAAACGGAAATCTCGCAACCTGGATCGGACCTATTTTATTCGAAGAGAGGAAGAGAAGATACTCAAATGAGTCTATATTACCTCGATGATCATGGCTTATGAAATCCGTCAAACATCTTTGTTCTGGATGATTTTCTGTTATTTCCTTTTGCATATTTGATTTCCTCTCATTTTTCTGAGTTCATTGCCGGTCTTACGAGATCGGTACGGGCGAGCGATACAGTCGGATCTGCCTGTACCGATGGTCGTTAATCCTGCTGATGTCGTTGCTTCGTTTTCACATAGTCGGTATGATCGCACCCTACGGACACAGCCCCACGTACAGCTGATCGTTATCTATTCTGTGACCGCCTTCAGCTTTTCGTTTGTTCTTGTGTAAAAAAAAAGAAACATCGCGAAGTCGGTACGGACAGGCAGTACGGGTGGGACCCGCCCATACCATTTAGTCGGTTGACTAATTACCGACTTTGATCCGTGTTGTTTTTGAAAACGACCCGGTACGGGCGCGCCGTATGGGCGTGCGCCTATACTGACAGTCGTTACGATCCAAATTTTCTTTTTTTTGCACTTATTTGTTTTCCTGTTTGTTAGGATTCTTTTTTTGGGCGGTCCTTTTTCTCTCGGTACAAATTTTACCCTGCATCTAATCCTTTATAAGCCTTTTAGAAGAGCTCTATCCTTGTATTGACAATACAGATCTTCTCCACGGTCTACTTCTTTCTCGTAAACTCTTTGGAACCAAGTCCTTCGCATGGAGTAACCTTCAAAAGAAGGAAGTTCTCTATGGATCGTCCTCGAGAATTACGGAGAAATACAAAGTTGATGTACCAGAAGAGAAGGGATTGGAAGACGAGGATAGATTCAAACTGATGGAAACACTAAAGGATGGGCGCAAGGTGTTCAGCCTAAGCATTGGAAATGAAGGTGACTTTTGAAGGAGATATGCCCTAAAGGAAATAATAAATAGGTTTTTATTGTCATATCTCAATTAATTCATAATAATTTCATACTGTGCTATAACTGTATTAATACGAAATGTTAATACACGTGTGGTATGTAAACAAACCAAGTCTCTAGTTACCTCTAGCGAACTAGTTCATTGGTCATGAGGATGATCTAGGGTTTCGAGATCATGGACATTTATGCCAATTGACAATGAGCTCACATCATTAGTTGAATGATGTGATAGACAAACAACCCAACCAGTTGTATCTTAATGAGATCTAGTTACAAAGTTCACCATTAATGATAAACTAAGAAAACCTCGCAACCTGATCCTTAGACTGTGAGGTAATGCAAATCACCGTTCTGGAGGGAGCTTAGATGGTTATCAAATATCACTTCGTGACTGGGTGATCGAAAATGAGCCACTCAGGTTTCCCAAAGGGGCGTGTAAAGGAGTACATATCAAGACCAGGATTTGCCCATCCATGTAACGGACAGATACATTAGTGGCCATCTCGGTGCGTTGCATTAATGAAGCTTGTAAGCGTGTGACTGGGTCACGGAATGCAACGACATGGACACGAGAAAACAAGTTCATCGGTAACGATATCGAACGAAGGTATGAAGATACCGTAGATCAAATCTCGGGTGAACTAGGTATCAAGTGGCAAAGGAAATGGGAAACGACTGTTTACGGTTCAAATGACATTATCATCATGGAGTGCACAGGGGTCATTATGGGCATCCCGGTCCCGCTATTGATCATTGATGGAGATCATGTCTGTGCCATTCCCGAGCCGTAGGGAAATACACTTAAGGGTACGATGAGCTAGAGAACCTCTGTAAGTTGGAATCACCATATGAAAGAGAAAAGGAAACCGAAAAAGTTCCGTGAGAGAACCGGAATCGTTCCGGGAAAGATCCGAAGTCGTTCGGAGGAAATCAAAAGGGAATCGTAAGGTGTTTCGGGTCAAATCGGGTTTTGTAATATGTATTTACATATTAGTTAATGTAATTAATATTAAATATAATATTAAAATCTAATTTGAAGGGGTATTCCACTAATGGGCCAAACTTCCTAGGGAAAAAGGGCCCATGAGGGAAAACCGAAGGAGGAAAGGGGCAAGGGCCAAAGGGCCAAGGCCCGGGTACCTCAAGGGGGCCCACCCGGCCAGCCTAGGGTTGTGCGTAGGATGGGGCCCACCCCTGGCCGGCTGGCCCATGATGCCCATGCACCTCCCCCCTCTCTCCCTTGTTTAGTCCCACATGGGAAACCCAAAGGGGAGGGCACACCCTCTCCCCTTATATAAAGGGGTGCCCATGGGTGGGAATAGACACACCAATATTTGGAAAAGTCCTTTGGTTGACTTTCTCCTTCCCTCTCTCTCTCGTCTCTATGCATTGGCATGGTCCCAAGTAAGGACTGTCTGAGCAAGAGACACCGCACCTACAACACGCCATTGCGCTGCAGGGATTCCAAGCCGGAGATCTACTTCCGCACTCCCAGCAGGGATCAAGGAGCCAGAGGTCGTCATCGTATATCGTATGTGTACGAAACCACGAGGAGCCTCACTTGAGGAACCTTGGATGTTGTGAGCCGGAGCTGCTGCACGATGAATAAGGAGCAAGGGGTGACCTGCGAGGAGCTTCGCGACCTTGAGGTCGGCTATGAGTTCGACTACTTCAACCACGTTCCCCTCAAAATGTTAACCGCGTACGGTCTACAAGGGTATGTAGGTTATACGCTCGGTCATTACTGCATTACTACATAGATGGATCTTGGCAGTATTAGGCGGTTCCAACGTAGGAATTTTTTTGTTTTCTGCTGTGGAACCCTTCAAGTTTGATGAAGTTTAACTTGATTTAGAAGGAGACGAGGAGCTCTTCTTAAAGAAGGTGAAGAAACAAGGGGAGAGGATCCAAGACTCCCTGGACAAGCTCGATCGCCGCATCAAGAAGATTGAGGTAAAATCTTTAGGATCTTCTAAACATATTGAACTGTTGCGTTGCTACCTGGACAAGATGGATCTGAAGATAATGAAAGAGCTGGAAGCGAATATCAACATCAGCCTCAGATCCATTAATACTTAGAAGCAAACAATAGAGATGTACAAGACTCTTGTTGAACAGTTGGAGAAAGTCAATGAGCAACGCCGGATCCGTATCTTGATCTTGGAGACATCAAACAAGATGCTCCCCGCAAGTCTTCGCGATTCTGGAGTTTCTCCCCCTATAAATTAGAGGAGCACACCACGGTATCAAATAATCGCAAGGGGTTATTTGATCCACTCGGCTTGATTCCAAGCTTGGGGGGATCTATGAGAACCTTGTAATCTATCTTACAGTTTTTGCATGTTTACTTTTTGGCATGCATGGTTAGGCTTAAAATTCCAAATTTGCATTAGTTGCATCAACTTCGAGTTCCCTTTGTTCAAGAGAGGACTTATATCCGTTGAGTAATGAGACTTTACGATAATTGAAGTTGTGTTTGATTCATGATTATTACATTAGATGATTGAACTAGGTTGACTGTTATGATACTTGTACAGCTGTCATAATTTAGGGACTTCCACACCAACAAAGGTACTGATTAAGTTATGAGAAGAAGAATTCTGGTAGCATATTATAATTAAGAGTTTTTGAAAGACATTGAAGTAGTGGGCATGATCAAATAGCTGTGCTGAAAAGACAAAGAGAAAATGGAGTAAGTAAAAATATAGACATACAAGTATCAAAATAAAAGAAGAAAGCAACCATCAAAAGAATCAAACATAGAAAAAAAGAAGAGAGAGAAAATGATCATGAATCTTCATTACTAAACCTAGTGCTCTATATCTTTAAACTCTGTGATTATATGATATATTGAATCACTAGCAGCTTCTTATAATTCATTAATACTGAAAAAGGTGTGGAAGCCTCTAAGTTATGTAATGTGTAAGGGTATGGTAATACCCCCGATGTATCTCTACATACGATGTTGTATTCTTGCTTCAATTTCTACCTCATTTATTGTAACGACTCGTGTCTCATGAACATGATGATCGTGTCCATAAGCCACCATCTTGCTCGGGGACAAGCAAGAGCCTAGTTTGTGGGAGTTGACGAGTCTAAAATTGAAGCATATTTACCTTTTGTTCTTGCATAAATAGAGTAGGGATTTTTGTATTTCACTGCGTCTATGCGCGCTATTTTATTCTTGTTTCAACAGGATCCCAAATCATGAAGTCATATATGAACATATCAATTAGAGCTGTCATATTGTGTAACTATATGATATTTCTAAGTGATAAAAGTCATTTTATGGATTTACCTTCGCACCTGGAAGAATACCAAACAAGGAGGAGGCACTAGTACCGATAACGATCACTAGTACGGGCGGAGCCCGCCCGTACCGTCTTCCCGTACCAGGCGCCATCATGACCGCCTTGTCAAATACTTTCTCCTAGCAAAGATGTAACACCCTCAGAATCGACCCTATGCAAGTTTTAGCGAAACCCGCCAAACCCGCATAGAAACGATTCAAAGGTGCCCACCAGGCACTTTCGTGCGGGTGGAAAACGAAGTAATAACATTACACAACAGTCCTCGATGGGACCCACAGAACAGATATATACAACAGCGACTCAAAGAGCCAAGAATACAGATATAATATACAAAGATCCAAATCACATTGAAAAGGATAGAGCGTCCAGCTACGGACAAGATGCAAATGGGGCTAAGAGCCCTGAAGAATAACCAATGGCGTCCATAACCCTGCCCAGGCCAAGCCGGAAGGGTAACCCTGCTAACGACGTCGATCTCAAAACCTGCTTAAACAAAAGGGGTGCCGACAAAGGGCAAAGGAAAAAGAGGAGCGTCAGTACTGAGGCCAGTACACGGCGAGACTAGAATTCGGCGGTCCTCGCCTACATAGGTATGGTGGACTGAAGCGGCAGCGGCAGCATGCACTAAACAACCTATAGAGACTCGATATAACTGTCGGCTATCAGAGAGGGATAAGAAAGACCTATTCGGAACCAACCTGATGCTACCATCAAACAAACCCATCCTGGTGTTTCCCCCTCGAGACCAAACGAGGAAGTCAACCGAGGAACTCACACAGTTGGCAGTTTTATTTATTCAGTTATCGTTGCAGCAATCACTAGTCAGGTATAGTTAATCATCCTGAATTAATAAGCAGTGGGCAGTTTTAGTTAACCATTCTGTTATAGTTACGACACTTACTAGTCAAATACAATTAACATGAGATATCCCAAAACCCAGCAGTTGATGGTACTTTTATTTAGCCATTCCGTTATAGTTGAAATACTTACTAGTCAGATACAATGGTCGCAAGCGACACCCAAACAAGCAATTGTTGGCAGTTTTATTTAGCCATTCCATTATAGTGAAGTTGATTACTAGTCATTATAAAGTCAAATTTATAGCACTACTTTAGTTATAGTTGTCTATGATCGAGAACTGTCTAAGTCGCGTCCATAACCATGACACGGCTTTGAAAGTTTTTACCGAGGGTGCACAAATAGCAACACACACTCGATATGCCTCGGAAAAACCAAATCAAAACCCAACGAGGCAGTCATGACAAAGCAATCACAGGATTCAGAAATATTTCAGGGGCCACCCATTAAGCTACCCAACGGAGTTAGCTGACTCGAGACGGACTCAAGGTTTGCGCCAATGGTCAGAACGGCAATGAGATCCCAAACTGGACTGCCGATACCGAAAACACTCCGCTTCCTAAACAAGACAGGCTCCTCACACAATCGTAAATAAAGCAAGAAAGCATGGCATAGGTACAGGATAGTAAATAAAACCTCAAACTAGTTGTGTCCCCAAGAAATAAGAATGAATCAAGCTCGCTCGGGGTCCATAAGCCTCCGGATGTGGATAGCGATAAATCAAGGAATGTATCAAGCACTGGGTCCTACGGACACAAGTGGGCTCGAAACCAAATATTATCTATCACCCACCGATGCCTCTCGCTTATTTCAATTTTAGTTGTTAAACAGGAATTAAAGTGAGCGATAAGTAAAACTATGATCATCTCCAACATCAACATGCGCAATACGTCAACAATCGTGGCACTTGACGACACGCAACAGCACTTGAGCAAGCGACTACGACGCGCAAGTCCAACTATCTACCAAACAACAGGTAATAGGGTGTGTCCAAGGTAATATAGGGCTGCAAGGGATATCACGGGTACAGAAAACTAAAGCATCACAACACAGATAGCAATAGATCAACAGGAGGGAATAAATACTATAAAAGTAAGATAGGTAGAAAGGGGGAGATGCTGCTTTGAAAACATTGCCGAAGGTTCCAACGAAGATCGGGGCGAAGCTCACATCAACTCATCGGCCTTATCCGCGAAGAAGCAAAACACTAGAATAAACACCGGATGCAATATTTAATACAACGGCAGAAGATCGGCATGATGCATGTATGATGCATGACATGGCAAGGTGCGCTGCAATTAGGTCATATTAAGCGGAACCGGGGTCCCGACATTTAATTAGATGTTGCAAGTTATTTAGAACCCCCGCAATTTAGATGTTGTTTTAACATGGCAGAAGATAGCACCGGGTTCGCTACACAAATTTAAATGAGGCCAATATAAGGCTAGATTTGCCCGCATATGGGCCCCATATTTAATTATGAGGTGAATCGGCATAAGGCCCCCAGACCACACAAATATGCATGCATGAATAAATTAATATGCAACAGGTAATGTTATATTTATAAAATAGGGCTCGAGAAAGGGTCACACATTAGGGCTCGACGATCTTGGTTCCGGGGTTCGGGGTCGGTCTCAGGGTTCAGGGTTCGACGGATTGGTATCGACGGGAACATTCTCGAACAACGGGGCAGATCTTGTCGATCCGGAAGTGACTTGGGTCGGGTCGGGCGATCGGATTCTTCCGGTCGGTGCCGATCTTGTTGTCACGAAGATCTTGTCGGGTCCCACGGGGTCGGTCTTGCCGTTGCGAGGGTCTTGTCGGGACCGCGCCATCGAGTCGGTGTTAGCGTTCGGCGCGTTCCTGAGGCAATCTTGGCGTTCGGGACGACTGCCGCATCCGGCCGCCGGGTCGGACTTGGCGTCGGGTGAAGTTCTTGGCGTTCCTTGTCTAGTCGAAGGCCTTGTTGCTCTGGCGAAGAACTTAGCGCCATCGGGTCCGAGAAGGAGATCTTGACGCGCACCGCACGGATCAGCCTTCGGTTCGGGGTCTCGGCGTCTGTAGCTCTTGGTGTCCAAGGCGCGACTTCAAAACAGCGGGTCTTGTCGAAGAGACTATATTGGCCCTTGGACAACACCATATGTAGACGCACACCGAGGCTTGCGGTCGAACTCGCTATACCAACCAAACAGAGGCAGGGCGAGCCTTAACGCCGGGCGCGCCTCGCCGGCTGCAGACGGAGGAGGCAGCGAAGTGAGGAGCACGCCGCGTGGCCGCCACGCGGGAACCAGAGGAGGCAGGGCAGGTCAACGGGACCGAGGTGGTGGTCGGAGGCGACACGGGCGGGTCGGCGAGGGCGGAAGCGGAAGGCGCTGGGCGCGCAGGCAGACGGGTGGGGACGAGGGGCCGACCGGCGAGTGACATGGGGTCATGGCGCCGGAGCTCGACGGCCGGGAGCGGCGCGGGTGGCGACGCTTGGGGAGGCGCGGGAAGCTCTTGGCGGAGGAGCGGCGACGGCGGTTTACGGCGATGGAGGTCGACGCGGTGGCGCCGGGGGCCGGGCAGCGGAGGAGGGGCTGACGGCGGCGTGAAGGCCGCTGCCGGGAAGCGACGCCCAGCAGCAGAGGAGGCGGGGCGGGCGGTTGTCGGCGGGGTCGAGCGGACCGGGGGAGGAAGGGGAGAGGGAGGGGAGCGTCGGGGTCGGGGGCACGCGAGCGGGAGGATGCGGGAGGGTGGGGAAAGAGGAAGGCCAAAGGGGTGGACTGGGAGGTGGGACATGGACGGATCCCGAGGCGGTTTGTCGGCAGGGGGAGGGAGTGGCCGCGGCTGGGAGTGGGGTCAGGCGCGCGCGTGTGTGTGTGTGTGGGTTGTGTAGAGGGGCCAGGGGGTGGGCTGTTAGGCCATGTGGCAGCTAGGGAGTGGTGGAGGCTAGGGAAAAGGTGAGGTGGCGAGAGGGGTTGGCTGTGGTGATGTGGAGGCTGGGTGTGGGTAGATAGGTCGGGTAGGAATAGGATTTAGAGGTGGACCGTTTGTATTTTTCTGGGGTGGTCGTTCGGGTCATTCGGCCCGTTCGACTGCCCCACTAAAAATAATTAAACCTTTTATTTGCTTTGCAATACATTTTTTTAAATAGTTTTTAGACAAACAAAATATTCTGGAGGCCCGGGGTTTGCGTTTGAACAAAGATGGGGCGTTTTAGAAAACAAAAAGGGCTTTGCGCAAATCGTTTTAGACAAACAACACATGATGATGATGATGCAATGCACGGAAACAACGCGATTTTCTAGTAGTGGTTTTGCGGGATGCCACAATTCGACACCACTAACAATGGATCTCGCCCTCGAGATCCGCCTCATGGTACCGGAAGGAAGGTCAGCGAACTGCGTCTTCTCGCTTCGTGTAGATCCTCGCGACACCACTAACAAGAGGTCGTTGTCCGTGATCGTCGAGAGAACACTCCGGAGAAACAAAGGACGAAGGTAGAGGTATCAACCAATAAAGCCACCTCTAGCTTCGATAAAAGAGAGGACCGATGCATTCTCATCCACTTCAATGTACAAGAGCGAATAGAAAGGGTAGTCGGCATGGGGGCCAATCCATCACGCACCCAAACTATTACTCTGCACAATCAGTGGAAAAGCGTGCAACCATTCTCGGAATCAGACTGAAGATCTCGACAAGCGAGGTTCGGAAACAAAGGAGGGATGCAGACTCTGCATCGGATCTGGCGTAGATGATGTCGTCGCGTCGGAAAACACCGGTATGCACGAGAAGGAACAAAGAGAGATCCAACAGATGAAGGATTCCTCTGATAGCATGAACACCGGATGGCAGAACACCGTTAACAAAGGAGGAAGCGAAACCCTGAAGGTACGACGGAACCCAACCACGAGAAATCCTGGACTCGAAGAGAGAGAAGAGAGCGGATTCAAAACACGTCGAGATAAGAGGAGAATAGCAGAGGGGTAAGGAGTAAAATCAGACCTAATCAGAACTATCCAACCGATTTTGCAAAATAGTTTTGACACTCTACTTCGGCGGTTAGCTAGGTTATCCTACAGGCTGGACTTGTGGGGGTATCGCAACTGCTGTGCTCTGATACCACTCTGTAACACCCTCAGAATCGACCCTATGCAAGTTTTAGCGAAACCCGCCAAACCCGCATAGAAACGATTCAAAGGTGCCCACCAGGCACTTTCGTGCGGGTGGAAAACGAAGTAATAACATTACACAACAGTCCTCGATGGGACCCACAGAACAGATATATACAACAGCGACTCAAAGAGCCAAGAATACAGATATAATATACAAAGATCCAAATCACATTGAAAAGGATAGAGCGTCCAGCTACGGACAAGATGCAAATGGGGCTAAGAGCCCTGAAGAATAACCAATGGCGTCCATAACCCTGCCTAGGCCAAGACGGAAGGGTAACCCTGCTAACGACGTCGATCTCAAAACCTGCTTAAACAAAAGGGGTGCCGACAAAGGGCAAAGGAAAAAGAGGAGGCCAAGATCGAGGCCAAGACACGGCGAGACTAGAATTGGCGGTCCTCGCCACATAGGTATGGTGGATCAAGCGGCGCAGCATGCACTAAACAACCTATAGAGACTCGATATAACTGTCGGCTATCAGAGAGGGATAAGAAAGACCTATTCGGAACCAACCTGATGCTACCATCAAACAAACCCATCCTGGTGTTTCCCCCTCGAGACCAAACGAGGAAGTCAACCGAGGAACTCACACAGTTGGCAGTTTTATTTATTCAGTTATCGTTGCAGCAATCACTAGTCAGGTATAGTTAATCATCCTGAATTAATAAGCAGTGGGCAGTTTTAGTTAACCATTCTGTTATAGTTACGACACTTACTAGTCAAATACAATTAACATGAGATATCCCAAAACCCAGCAGTTGATGGTACTTTTATTTAGCCATTCCGTTATAGTTGAAATACTTACTAGTCAGATACAATGGTCGCAAGCGACACCCAAACAAGCAATTGTTGGCAGTTTTATTTAGCCATTCCATTATAGTGAAGCTGATTACTAGTCATTATAAAGTCAAATTTATAGCACTACTTTAGTTATAGTTGTCTATGATCGAGAAACTGTGCTCCAAGTCGTCCATAACCGCGGACACGGCTTTCAGAAAGTTTTACCCTGCAGGGGTGCACAAATAGCAACACACACTCGATATGCCTCGGAAAAACCAAATCAAAACCCAACGAGGCAGTCATGACAAAGCAATCACAGGATTCAGAAATATTTCAGGGGGCCACCCCATTAAGCTACCCGCAACGGAGTTAGCTGACTCCGAGACGGACTCAAGGTTTGCGCCAATGGCTGTAAACGACAGCAGATCCCAAAACTGGACCTGCCGACATCGAAAACACTCCGCTTCCTAAATGACAGCGTGCTCCTCACACAATCGTAAATAAAGCGGTAAAAGCATGGCATAGGTACAGATAGTAAATAAAACCTCAAACTAGTTGTGGCCCCAAGAAATAAGAATGAATCAAGCTCGGCTCAGGGGTCCATAAGCCTCCGGATGTGGATAGCGATAAATCAAGGAATGTATCAAGCACTTTCGGGTCCCACGGGACACAAGTGGGCGTTCGAAACCAAATATTATCTATCACCCACCGATGCCTCGCTTATTTCAATTTTAGTTGTTAAACAGGAATTAAAGTGAGCGATAAGTAAAACTATGATCATCTCCAACATCAACATGCGGCAATACGTCAACAATCGTGGCACTTGACGACAGAACAAGCGACTACGACGCCGCAAGTCCAACTATCTACCAAACAACAGGTAATAGGGTGTGTCCAAGGTAATATAGGGCTGCAAGGGATATCACGGGTACGGAAAACTAAAGCATCGCAACACAGATAACAATAGATCAACAGGAGGGAATAAATACTATAAAAGTAAGATAGGTAGAAAGGGGGAGATGCTCGCCTGAAAACATTGCCGAAGGTTCCAACGAAGATCGGGGCGAAGCTCACATCAACTCATCGGCCTTATCCGCGAAGAAGCAAAACACTAGAATAAACACCGGATGCAATATTTAATACAACGGCAGAAGATCGGCATGATGCATGTATGATGCATGACATGGCAAGGTGCGCTGCAATTAGGTCATATTAAGCGGAACCGGGGTCCCGACATTTAATTAGATGTTGCAAGTTATTTAGAACCCCGCATTTAGATGTTGTTTTAACATGGCAGAAGATAGCACCGGGTTCGCTACACAAATTTAAATGAGGCCAATATAAGGCTAGATTTGCCCGCATATGGGCCCCATATTTAATTATGAGGTGAATCGGCATAAGGCCCCCAGACCACACAAATATGCATGCATGAATAAATTAATATGCAACAGGTAATGTTATATTTATAAAATAGGGCTCGAGAAAGGGTCACACATTAGGGCTCGACGATCTTGGTTCCGGGGTTCGGGGTCGGTCTCAGGGTTCAGGGTTCGACGGATTGGTATCGACGGGAACATTCTCGAACAACGGGCAGATCTTGTCGATCCGGAAGCAGGACTTGGGTCGGGTCGGGCGATCGGATTCTTCCGGTCGGTGCCGATCTTGTTGTCACGAAGATCTTGTCGGGTCCCACGGGTCGGTCTTGCTGCGAGGTCTTGTCGGGACCGCGCCATCGAAGTCGGTGTTAGCGTTCGCGTTCTCGAGGCAATCTTGGCGTTCGGGACGACCTGCCGCATCCGCGTCCGCCGGGTCGGACTTAGCGTCGGGTGAAGTTCTTGGCGTTCCTTGTCTAGTCGAAGGCCTTGTTGCTCACGGCGAAGAACTTAGCGCCATCGGGTCCGAAGGAGATCTTGACGCGCACCGGCACGGATCAGCCTTGGTTCGGGGTCTCGCGTCCGTAGCTCTTGGTGTCCAAGGCGCGACTTCAACACAGCAGGGTCTTGTCGAAGAGACTATATTGGCCCTTGGACAACACCATCTGTAGACGCACACCGAGGCTTGCGGTCGAACTCGTCATACCAACCAAACAGAGAGGCGAGCCTTGCAACGCCGGGCGGCGGCTCTCGGTTGCGACGGAGGAGGCAGCCCGAAGTGAGGAGCACGCCTGCGTGGCCGCTGGGAACCAGGAGGAGGCAGGGGTCAACGGGACCGGAGGTGGTGGTCGGAGGCGACACGGGCCGGGTCGGCGAGGGCGGTCGCGAAGGGAAGGCGCTGGGCGCAGACGCGTGGCGTGACGGAGGGCCGGACCAGCGAGTGACGGGGGGGGCAGCGGAGCTCGGACGGCCGGAGGACGCGCGGCTCTGGCGGGGAGGGTGGCCGGCGACGCTTGGGGGAGGCGCGGGGAAGCTCTTGGCGGGCGGAGGAGCGGCGACGGGCGGCGGTTTGGCGGCGATGGAGGTCGACGCGGTGGCGAGCCGGGGCCGGGGCCGGGCGGAGGAGGGGCCGGCGGGGCCGCTGTCGGGAAGCGACGCCAAGGCAGACGAGGAGGCGGGCGGCGGTTGTGGGTCAGCGGACCGGGGAGGAAGGGAGAGGAGGGGAGCCGGGGGGGCACGCGAGCGGGAGGATGCGGGAGGTTGGGGAAAGAGGAAGGCCAGGCGGGGTGGACCGGGGGAGGTGGGACCGCGGGACGGATCCCGAGGCGGTTTGTCGGCAGGGGGAGGGAGTGGCCGCGGCTGGGAGTGGGGTCAGGCAGCAGTGTGTGTGTGTGGGTTGTGTAGAGGGGCCAGGGGGTGGGCTGTTAGGCCATGTGGCAGCTAGGGAGTGGTGGAGGCTAGGGAAAAGGTGAGGTGGCGAGAGGGGGTTGGCCAGGGTGATGTGGAGGCTGGGTGTGGGTAGATAGGTCGGGTAGGAATAGGATTTAGAGGTGGACCGTTTGTATTTTTCTGGGGTGGTCGTTCGGGTCATTCGGCCCGTTCGACTGCCCCACTAAAAATAATTAAACCTTTTATTTGCTTTGCAATACATTTTTTTAAATAGTTTTTAGACAAACAAAATATTCTGGAGGCCCGGGGTTTGCGTTTGAACAAAGATGGGGCGTTTTAGAAAACAAAAAGGGCTTTGCGCAAATCGTTTTAGACAAACAACACATGATGATGACGATGCAATGCACGGAAACAACGCGATTTTCTAGTAGTGGTTTTGCGGGATGCCACAAAAGACGAGAAAGATATCCGACATTCACAGCCACCAGAAACCACGAAATACCACATCCGATAGGATCTGAAGGAGGAACTTGGCTGGGGTAAAATCCTAGCTGATTCACGGATCATTCGAGGAAAACGCATCATCCCCTTCATCATCAACCACTGCATCTCCATTGCCACCATTACCCTCATCTCTCATCTATTAGATCTCTTTATAATTCCAGATCCAATTGTGGTTTGCATTAGATCTACCTTCGTACTTTTATCCATCCATTTGATTATGATGATGTTGTTGATTGCATGAGTGAGTAGTTCCATTGTTCTTGGGGAGATGGAGAAACCCTAGCACCATTATGAACTTATAATAAAGATATCTATTCTTGTGTCCAGATGACTTGCTTGTCTATGATATAATTATGATTTGTGTTTGATCTCTCTATTTAGATGATATGTGAAGTCGACCACATATCATTTTACCTTGGGACTAAAGGGAGGGAGAAATCATTTGGACGTGTCTTGGAAGCATACCCGAATGCCCCGTGACAGATTAGCGTCGGCTCGTAACCTACACGGTCAAAGAATGATTAAAGAGGGACTCCCTAAGCTAATTACGATATCCACGGGGAAACCCTTAATTGCAGTGGTTTGTATGGGTGACTGCTCTCAGACATCACAGTGGTTATTTAGAGGTAACCTCACTCTTGGCTCAATGAAGTGGCTTCCTACGAGCCTTGTAGTGAACATATTATTATGGGGCTCTCTCCACACATATCATGACACAAGGAGTATGTTATATAGATTACATATAATAATAATACTATGCTAGTGATATATCCTACATCCCCGAGAACATTTTAGCCCTATTGAGTTCAACCACACTTTCATACAATCTTGTTACTTGTTTTAATTACTTTTGTGCAAACAATCATAAACCTTTCAAACACCCTTTACTTGAGATCAAAGACAACTTATAAGTATACTTTGGTAGAGAGTAACGAGGGGCATAAAGACCTTTACCAATAGTTCTCTATGGGTTCGATATCTTTACTTCGAAACTAGCTACAATTGGTCTATGCACTTGTAGTCATCACCAGGCGCACGATCATTTACAAGAAGATCTTGTCGAGCATTTATGGGCGCTCAAAGTAAATGCACCTCAAAACCCCAAGCCAATGGACCCCCTACTGCTTGATATATTTTTAAATTTTATTTATCCCATGAAACATTCAATTTGTTGTATTAAACTTGATTGTATTTGCATTTGTTGTAATAAACATGCTCTAACTGTGTGATATTTTCCACTTGGGCGTTTTGACCCCTGACGTGATTGTTGTGCGCGATCGTGGGGGGTCGCCGGTGGGTGTGGCTTCCGCGAAGCCGACAGTTTCGGCACAGGCTCCCAACACTAGTAGAAAAATAGGCCTTTGGTTCGGAGCATTAGTCCTAGTTGTGTTACAAACCGGGACTAATGCTCTGGTCCCAACGGCCAGAAAACCCCGTAGGGCTCGATGACCTCTAGTCCCGGTTCAAACGGGACCTTTAGTCCCGGTTGGAGGCTCCGACCAGGACTAAAGGGTTTCCGGCAGGCTGGAGCTGGCTGGGCCCGCGCTTCTCCAACTAGGACTAAAGATGGAACTTTAGTCCCGGTTGGTGTGTCCATCCGGGACTAATGTGATTCCTATATCATATTCCTCCCTTCCCAAGCCACACTCCATTTTCAAGTTGCTTCATTCTCCTCTCTGTTTTCCTCCATTAAGCTCGAGTTCATCCCCATTTTTTCACAAGATTTATCAAGATTTGGTGGCTTCCCATCTATCCAAGGATTCTAAAAGGTAAGCAACTTCAAACTTTCATCTTTCATTGCTAGTTTATCTCATTTGATGCTTTAGAAGTAGAGGGATTTTTGGGTTTAATTTGGGAATAATTTTGGCAACAATAACATTTGGTCACTATTTTACTTTGGTTTTAATGTGATAAACTTGTATTAATTAGGTCACTTCTATATTAATGATGTCATGTAATGGTTTTTGATATACTTAATTATATAATGCAGATTTGGCGACACTCTTTCCCGAGCTCGAGTTCACCCCCTTTTTTACACGATTTATCAAGATTTGGCAGCGCCCTATCTATCCAATTGTTCTAAAAGGTTAGCAACTCCATTCTTTCATCTGTAATTGCTTGTTTATCTCATTTCATGCTCTCGAAGTAGAGAGATTTGTAACCACTTCATCTTCAAAATCCAGATGGATATAAACAAAATAACATCATCATTATGCATAGACATATATATGTACCATAGTAAACAATAATAATCACAATTTTTTTAACAAAAATAGGGTTAATTGAAAAAGCTTCATAAGAAGATACACTAGCTCAATACATCTTCAAGAAGCTCCTCGAGATCAATATATGGGAGTGCCTCTATGGCGAGCTCCTCGAAGATGTCTGAGGACGGGATCCTAAGACATCTTCAAGAAGCTCCGCCGTAGTGGTGTCCCTGTCGCACCATCTTCCAGTTTATAACTGCTCTAGCTAGATCAATACGCCTGGGAGCTAATAAATTTCACATATATGGGAGTGCCTCTATGGCGAGCTCCTCGAAGATGTCTGAGGATGGGATCCTAAGACATCTTTGAGAAGCTCCGCCATAGTGGTGTCCCTCTCGCAAGGATGCATCTTGCCTATTTATAGATTAAGCGCCACAACATAGTGTCGACACTCACCCATGACATAGTGCCGCTACCCACCGGATAGTGTCGCCACTCACGTCATAGTATCGACACTCTGCTCATGGTGTTACCCGAACATCAAATATACATGGAAGAACCTTTGGATATGCAAACAGTTGAGCTATTAGAGTAGCAATGTAATATGTTTGTTGATGAAATTTGGCGCTGCTATCCCTAAGGCTGATGTAGCACAACAATATGTCCGCGGAGAGCCTCCGGTCAACAATGAGATACTCCGGCGTCTGCCAACAAAAATACGACAATTGCATAACTGGTAGTTGAAAGTCATAGATCAAGGCAAGAAATGCTCATAGCGAAAGTTAGAGAGGTGCATTACTTCCTTAAAGACGAGATCCATATTGACCTTTTAGAAATCTTTCAGTTATTCAATCAAAGGGAACACGACAAATCTTTCCTCAGTTGTTATTGTCTATAAGTGATTGATTTATTTATGAAATTAAATCTCTAGCTCAGCTCGTTCAATCCATTGCTGGTAATTATCCTCACTATATCCTTTCGTACGCTATTATGCATAATGAATATTCTGGAATAAAAAAATGACAACCTATTGCATTGGGTTCATTGACCCAAATCGAGTTAGTTCTGTTACGCTAAATATGAATTTCGTGGACACGGAGCGTAACTTGCTAAGGTTTTTCAAGAAGCAGCATTATTATAAGGAAATACTATTTCCTTACAACTTCAGGTGATATTGTTACTATCTTGTACAC
Source organism: Avena insularis (assembly GCA_023614405.1). Lineage (NCBI taxonomy): Eukaryota > Viridiplantae > Streptophyta > Magnoliopsida > Poales > Poaceae > Avena > Avena insularis. Next base: position 477,079,205 of record CM042686.1, on the reverse strand, counting down.
ATTAACTTTTTCTTACTCGATGTTAAGTGTAATTTATGAGTTACTAACGTATATAAACTCTGCACATCTTTCACTGGATTCTGCTATGTATTGCCGTTGACAGTGGAAGAGTTGAAATCATGGACTCATTAAAGAAAAACATGGAAGAGTACCGCGACATGCTTGATATGCTCCAGAAGTATTTTCAATTATTATAGCACTATATCGGTCTCTTTCGTTCATTTTCTGAGATATTAAGTAATTATTAACTCATTCATTCATTTTCTTTGCCATGCAGTGTTTGGAAATGGTTCAAGAATTTGTTACCCGGTCAATGGTGTGAGGAGCTGAGTTTTATTCCGGTTCAGGTAAGTAGTACAAGCTAGGTCCGTACATCTCTTTAATTCTAGTTTCAATACAATTATCATGTTTGATTATTATTTGTTTGAATTCTATTCTTGTAAAGTGCGCGACGCAGCCACAGGGGACTAATTTATGTGGATATTACGTTTGCGAGTTCATTCGCATGTTGACTATTGAGCATGACTTGTAATTTATTCAAGTACGTAAATAATATATTCATAATTTATTTTTATTACCATAATTTGTGTTAAGTTATATTCATAATTGCTATGATGATTGATATATTTATATTGATCTCCTTCTTTATAGTTGTATGCGATGCGGGAGGACCTCCTACCACAGGACCGCCTACTAGCAATTTAAGAGAAATTGGCATGATTTTTGCTTGACAAGGTCATATCCCCAATGGGAGAATACAGTATAGGTAGAGTATAAAGAATCCATGTAATTTAATAATCTCCATGTAATCAAATAAACGGGCTCTAGTCCCGGTTGGGACTCATATACCAAATTGTATATATGTGTGCGCTCGTAAGACAAATTGTATATACATGTGTGCATCAACGTGTACGGTATGTAGTAGCGTAGAATATATATATGAAAACTTATTTCAAATGAAAACACAAAATGAAAAATAAGCCGGACACAAAACACTAAATGAAAAGGAAAACACAAAACCATAAACGCTAAAAACCCATCTCATGCCGCGGTAGCCGATTGCTCCAAAATGCTGCCGCGACAGGAACCTTTAGTCTCGGTTGGTATAACCAACCGGGACTAAAGGTCCTCCAGCCCACCTCCCGAGCCACATGGACGGCCTTTTGTCTCGGCTTGTAAGTCAACCGAGACTAAATGGTGGGGCCTTTAGTCCCGATTTGACAGTCTCGGTTGGGAAACCGGGACTAAAGGTCCGTTTTTCACCAGTGCAAATTCACCGCCGATCTTGCCAGCTGTCCTTTTGGGGCGCCGGTGGAGATGCTCTTAGATCCACACAATGGGAAAAAAAGTACATCCAACCAAGGTGCAATAAAATTAAATATTGTAGCTCATATAACGTCAGTCTTGTTATTAACTCGCCATTGGAACGGAGCCTGAGCTACACATTGGCGGACGCAGGGGACGGGCCGGATGGGCCATGACCCACCTAGAATTTTGGGCAAAAAAATTGACCCTGGCGACTCAGGCACTCAGCGAGCAATCGAGAGGAAAAGAGGCCTGGAGAGCGGACTTGTCTATCTGACTCATCTATGTATGTAACACCCTCGAGATTAGGGTTAAACAAATCCAGACCTTAGTCTGACATAAGCTTAACCTAGAGCTCGAGGATATCCAGTGAGAAATCGGTAACACAACAGTAACCCTGCGACACAAAAATTATTACAGCAAGCTCATAATTAAGCAAAGAACTAAAATATTACAAGCATAGGTCACTGACCACAAACATCAAACAAAGGAAGGAAAATTATGCTAATAAGTATAGCAAACTTAACAAATGGTCTAAGAGGCGTGAAGCATAACGATGACGTCCCAACCCATAGATTCCAGGCTGCCGGCCGGGAACCCCAAGATACTCATCGGTGTCGATATCATACAAAACTTGTCTTCAGGGGAACACTTATTCTGCTATAAAAGTATCAACAAAGCAAGGGTGAGTACAGGGTGTAGTCCGCAAGACTTATGGCTGGTAGGGTTATTTTGCATAAAGCCATCTTTGTTTATAAAACAAGAGGGAGAAGAAACTCGTCTACTTAGAATATTTTAAAAGGGGATAAGAGAGCAACATCTCCGAAGAATTGATCATCATCTTTTGATATCCACCAAAGTAATCCTCATCTCACAACTAGGATCACCACCTCGTACCCATGAGGAAGCATCCTTAAGCACTCGTTGAATTGCCAAGTTTTACGATTAGGTTAATGTTCTCTATGATCTTCACGTCTATTCCCAAGTCGTCCATAAACGTGGACACGGCTTTTCGAAAATATTTAATACCCTGTAGGGGTGTACAACTTTACGCATACGTACGAACCGACTCTTAATGCCACTATAGTTGTGCCCTCGTCCTTAGAAGGCTGGCAGAGGGTGATTGGACACGACCTTTACCTTGCTTTCGTCAAGACCATGAGTCACACCCTAAGGAGGGTTCCATCGTAATGGGTCAAATCCCGAAGCCGGTCCCTAGAGATGTGAGGCGAGGTTGGTTTACCAGGGGCTCCATTGACCCCAAGTAACCCCGTCCATGCTTACCTACCTGTTATGATGCACCTTCGCCCGCCAAATCTTTCAAAACATTTTCTATGCATGTGTCGAATGGAACGCCCGAACTATGTGACTCATGGAATCTACAAGGCAAGTTAGTTGCTCATGAGGTTTTCTAGGCCCCATGTGGTTGTATGCTCATCTTGGTTCAAGAGGCTAGAACTCGGGTCCTAGTAGTGGCAAGCATGGGACTACAAAAACCACATCCCACCGTGGCCTCCCATACAAGCCTTAGCATGTTTAACCTTCACCACTGATCTTACCTCATCAGTATAGCTCATTCTCCTATCATACTAGATTGTTTGCATCTGATACATCATCTAGATGAACCAGCACTGATAGCTAAGCATGGAAAAGAAAGACACAGATAAAAGCTCCAGCAGTGCACACAAGCCAAACCTAGATATGCTAGGAGCAGTGGATCAAGTAATATAAGCTCAAAGGGAGTAATGCAATAGATAGGATACTCTATCTATCGATAAAAGACCATAGTAGAATCGTATGCATCATGGCAAGAATTGAAATGCTTTCAAAACCATAGGATTGTATAATGGTGGGGCTATGCTTGCCTTTGCCTGTTGATAACTCAGTTATAGATCTTCGGAATCCTTGTACTTGACTTGGATATAGTTGATCAAGTATTGTTCCTCGATCTTCGATGGTGTTGATCTCGGTCTTCGATCTCGATCTCGATATCATATTCTACCGAAAAGAATCAAACACCGGAAAGAAAGGGAAACAACAATCAACACATGGCATCGATGCAATGCTCAAACAAGGATGATGATATGGCAGGTTTAATAGTATTGAAATGAAACCCTAAAGCATGCTTGGCAATTTAAGCGGGATCCGAGGGGTCCAAACCCTAATACAGGAGAGACCTCGGAATCACCTGCGGGATTCAATTGATTCTTCTAATTAAACTTGTAATTAAAGTTGTTGAACAATGTATGATATTGATGCTACAGTGTAGATCTCATTTTTTTGAACATTTTGATATATTATACACATTTTTCTGACTTATAAATAATTACTTATTAAATTTACAAGATTTATACCATTTTCTGGAATTTATTAAAGCAATTTAAAAGGTTTACTGCATCAGCACGATGCGGGGCTAGCGTCACCATGAGGTGGAGGTTATTCCTCACTAGGGCTGGGTCTAGCCCCAGAGGCTGACCTGTGGGCCAGGGCCACGTCAGGCTGCCACCATGGCGGAGCTTGGTCGATGCCACGTCACCTGGCCGTTGACCCGCGGATGGTGGCCGGAGCCGGCGATCCAGGACAAGCCAGGAGGTGTGGGATGGCGCTTCGAGACGAGCACGACTGGGCGGTTCGAACTAAGGCGGCGCCACTGGTTAATGGTCGCCGAAGACGCGACTACGACGGTGAGCGGCGGAGGCAGACGGTGGCGCGCGATGTGAGCTCTAACCGGAGCGAGAGGGAGAGGGTGGAGAGGTCTAGCAGGACCAGAAGCTGACCACAAAGACGATGGAGGGGTCGAAGAGGCCAGACAAGGTCGGTAACAATAGCAATGGCGATGACAGTGCTCATCGATGGCGGGGAAGACAACAATGTTGCGCTCGATTGCGGCCGACCGAGGAAAATTCCTTCGAGGAGGGGCACCAGCGCGACGAGGCAGAGCCGATGGTGGTTGCAGATGGACTCAGGGTGGTCGGTGAAAGTGTAAGATAGTTTACCTAGAGGGGGGTGAATAGGTTTCTAACAAATTCTTTATAATCTTTTGCAAGTTTTAGGCTTTGCGGAATATAAGTGTGCCTAAATGCAAACTAGGTGAGGCAACCTAGATGATGATACAAGATACTTCAAGCACAAAGGCTATCACAAAGTAAACAACACAAGTAAGAGAGGGGTTAAGGAATAACCCAAGCACGCGGAGACGAAGATGTATTCCCATGTTCACCACCTTTGGGAAGGGGGCTACGTCACATTGGAGAGGTGTGAGGTTCCATGAAGGATTCCAAAACGCCACGAAGGCCCACCTTCTTCTCCGAGCCTATCCCACGAAGGAATAGCTCACTTACTCGTGGTAGACTTTTAAGGTAGTCTCCAAACCCTCACAAACTTTCCACGGAGCAAATCACAAGCCGAATGCCTCCGGGCGACCCTAGCCGCCTAGGGTTTCCCACAAACCCAAGAGTAACAAGCTAACTCAATGAACTCAAGGGGGAATGAAATTTGGCTTGGTGGAAACGTTGATCAGGACCTCCTCTTGCTTTCTACCAAAGGGATTTGAGTTTGATTGGGTAGAATGGAAGATCCTCAAGAAATTGTGTTTCAACAATGGGGAGAGAGAGAGAGCTCCAAGTATGTGATATGAACTGAATGCCTGACCTCCTCAAGCTGGAAGAAGAGGTATTTATACTCAAGGGAGAAATATAGCCGTTTGTAGCACTTTCTGCGAAACTCAGTTTTAAGTTCGGTTGGACCGGGCCACACACCAGACCGCCCGGTGTACATCCCGGTCAACCGGAATCCAAACCGAGATACTCACTATGTGTGAGCCCTGGATAGACTCGGTATATGAAACCGAGAATCCCGGTTTGGGTTTGGTTGACCGGCGCTGGTACCGGACCGTCTGGTCTGGGAATCGGTTCAACCGGCCTGAGAACCGAGTTTGGTAGAGATGTTATCAAACTTAGATTTCTCTCTCCTCTCTCTTTGGTGATGGAACAAGTGGGTGTATAGGATGTGTATAAGGCTTAGAAAAACATCCGCAGCAAGCTCATCGAGAAAACCTCTCTTAATAGTGCGGTGTTCCTAAAAACTCAAGAAACATATAAAAGGTAAAACTCAAGCACTTCTCTTCATTATCGAAATGGGGGGGGGGTCTTCGATGATCTTCCAACATACCGGCAGACTAAAACCTGTTCAAGACACTGGTAAGGTAGCATTAGTCCGCACTAACTACGGTGTCATTGTCAACCAAAACCAATATAGGGTAAATTACCCTTTCAATCTCCCCCTTTTTGGTTGGCGATGACAAACCGAGCTAGAGTTCACAAGGATATAATAAAGAGCTATATACTAAGGGATTCCATAGAGACATATGTGAGCTCCCCCATAAAGTGTGCACTTGGTTGAATTTGCATTTGAATGCAAGGTGCACCTAAATAAAGTATAGGGAGCATCCCACATGTCTTTATGGAAACAAGCATAATATGACAAGATATAGAGCATGGATATCTATGCAAGTCTAGACAAAAGAAAGAAGTACACATAGTCATAGCACAATAGACATGTCCATGGTTCACACACATAGCACACACTTGTCCAACATACGGAAGTAAAGCAGATAGTTCCAAACACGAAAGCAAATGGCAAGCACAATGCCATAAGAAGCAAAGATAAGGCAAAGGGCATTGTGCAAATGACGAACCCTGGAAAAACCCCGGCAAGGAACCCGTAGAGACCTAAAAGAACTCTACTCTTCTCCCCCATTGACATCGAAACACCAAAAAGGAAGAGGAGTAGGGTGATGCTAACGAACCCAACTAGAAGAATGTAGGAGGCGGCGGAGGGTGAATAGGAGCATCTGCATCTTCATGGATCTCCTCTTCTTCATCATCCTCATCAGCATCAACAGAACCACGACGAGCAGTAGAGGAGGCACTAGGACCACCATGAGGAAACTGACTGGGGAAGTAGCCGAAGAGCTTGTCATCATCAAGGGGCGGCATCTCATAGTTGACATAAGGAACAGGAGTCATATCGGGACCATCTAGAGGAGGAGTGACATGCTGGGTCACGAGAAACTCATTGTGCCTACGCCGAGTCTCTTGGCTCATCTCGAGAGCCTTGTGGCTCACAACATAGGACGAGTGGCACATCTGAAACAGCCGCTTGAAGAAAGTGGCAGCACCACCCTTGGGCCTAGGGCGTGAGGAGGAGGACTCTCCAATAGAACGACAAGAACTCGACCGAGTAGCAAAGTGAGGTTGAGGATCATGGACAACCTTGGTGTGCTGCTCGGGGGGTCTCATCGATGGAACCTCAGGAGACTGACCACGGAGAGAAAGAGTAAGCTGCTCTTGTTCCACATGCTCACTAGCCATCACACCAAGAGGCACAACCCTGTTGAGCAGCTTTTGGACATATACGCAGAAAGTGGGGGTCATCCTGTCCAAAGCAGCCCGCCGTAGCTCAAAGTACACAAAATCACAACCATCAATCTTCCTCAACCTGTCAGGATGACAATAATACAGGAGGTTGGCAAAATACCCACGGCAGTTTGTAGTATGTCCAACACGGGGAACAAGCGATTAACGAAAGATGCTGGCCAAAGTGTGGTAGTAAAAGTACATGCCAGAGATGCATGGAGGAGCATACTCAGAATTCTTCGGATAGCAGAAAGCCAGAGAGTCAGCAGGCTTGATCTTCTCACTATGAATGCAAAAACCACCTGGCTTATCAGAATAGCCCATGACCTCAACCAGATCCGCAAAGGTGGCACGGAAATGCCGCGTGCCGGTCATCCATGACATAGTGCGGTCATCATCATCTTGAAAATAGACTGTGCAGAAGAACTGGCAAATATACTCAGGATAGTAATCCTCCTTGAGACACACAAGGTCAAAGAGATCCATTTTCTTCAAGGCATCATCAACAAAGCGATAATCTGAGGCAGCATACATGTTGAACTAGTCCACATTGAAAGCAAGAATGTTACCGCAGGAGGTGACCTTGAACTAAGTGTAAATATGATCTCACATCAAGGCTTGAGTCTCAGTCCAAAACTTCTTGTCAGTGGTAGGGTAAGTGCGAGACTTGAAGTGATAGGGATTCTGCTTGAGAAGGGTCCGGTACATAGCAATATCCACATTCTTCAGGTTTTGAGTAGTTACATCTTCTTCGTCATCTCGCACGATAGGTTTCTTGCCCCTGGTGGCCTTGCTCTTGAAGCGACCAGAACGGGCGCTGCCCTCTTCCTCACGCTGCACAGCCTGATTGGCTCGATGAGCCCTCTTACCCCGTCCGGTTTCCTCAGGCACATACTCATCACTCACATAGTCATCATCATCGGCACCTATGAAAAAGAGAGAGAGGTTGGGGAGCACAAGGATAAGTACACATGCCAAGCAACAAAAATGGAGGAAAAACTTGGATTTGGGCAAGTGCATGGTAGAAAAGAGACATTGCAGAGAGATTCGGCGCTAGGGCCGGTCAGACCGGCTCTAGAGCCGGACGGTCCGGTGTTTGCACTAGACAACCGAACCGAAACCGGAAGGTCCGATGATAGCACCGGACAACCGAACCGGAACCGGACGACCCGGTGGCAGATCCGGTCCAACCGGGCCTGGAACCAAGTTGGTCGGGGAGGCCCAAAAATTGCTCTGTACAATGTAAAAAATCTACCCATGTCTCAATACTTGCACAAATACAAACTTCTCAAGAGAGGTAGGCCATGGTTTGACGTGGTTGGCATACAAGAACGAATGTGGAAACCCTAACTTAGCAAATCCAACAAAATGTGTAGCAAAACATGGGGATTTGACAAGGAAGAGGGAGAGGAGCAAGGGATTACCCGAGGACATGGCTTCCCGTGGAGGAAAGCCCCAAAAGTCCTTGAGGAAGAAGATTGCAAAAATCTCCCAAACCACCACGAGATGGAGAGATTCCTTCGGTGGAGAGCCTCCAAAGGTCCTTCTCCGCAAAATGGTGGCCCGATCTATGAATCCTAGGGGTGGAAACACCCTAAGAGAGGGGGCGAAGGTGGGAGGGGCGGCAATGGAGAGTGGACGGGTCGGGGAAAGTGAAGGGGTAACTTGTGGAGGAGTGGGGGTGTCCAGGGAAGAAGAAGGGAAAAAGATTTTTTAGATCCCGGTTTGAGTTCGGTCCAACCGAGATGTAAATCGGGCCACTCGGTGCACAGGCCGGTCAACCGAGCCATAAACCGAATCTGCAGGAATTCTGACGCGAGGGAGATTCGGTTTTCAGTCCGGTCAACCGGCTCCACAACCGGAGTACTCGGTTGAAAACCGAACTGGCAACCAAACTTCGTCAAGAACTTACATGAGACCGGATAGACTCGGTTGAGAACCGGGCTGGAAACCGGACGGTCCGGTTCTGGAGCCGGTTGGACCGGGCCAGAAACCGAACTTCAGGAAAAAACTTCGGAATAGTTTGTGAAAACAGAAAATTTTCGAGAATGGCATGTGCAAGGAAGAAGATAGTAGACTCCAAAAGGGTAGAGGAGGCAGGTGATCTAGGCATGCCTATTGGAGAAGAACCAAAACAACACAGTTAATAGCAACAATAAGCATGATTCGAAAATATCAAGAGCCACAAGAGACCAAAGTTGGCGGGGGATTTCTCCCCTATGTTTAAGCACACATTTCATGGCGCCTCAAAGATATATGCTTGGACCCATATCATGACAGAAGATCAATTAATATCGCACGCATAGGTATGCATCAAACCAAGACATGGTAAGATGATTATCCCTATGTGTGTTGTGCAACTAGGCTACATAGCAAGTTCAGAGCTGAAATATAATGCAATAAGTGAATCAATCCAAGTTTTTGGGATCTAGAATACCAAGTTCTCGCCTCAACATGACAAAACAGGCTTCATCCAAAGGCTTCGTGAAAATATCCGCCAATCGGAACATTGTTCCCACACGAGTGAGATTGATGTCACCATTTGCGACATGGTCACGTAGGAAGTGGTGGCGGATGTTAATATGTTTGGTGCGGAAATGTTGGACGAGGTTATTGGTGATCTTTATTGTGCTTTCATTATCGCATAGAAGAGGCACCGTACCAAGAGACACACCATATTCTTTCAAGGTTTACCTCATCCATAACAATTGAGCGCAACAAGATGCCGCGGAAATGTATTCGGCTTCAGCGGTGGATAAGGCGGTGGAGTTTTGTTTCTTGGATGACCAACTCACCAACGACCTGCCAATAAATTGGCAAGCCCCGGAGGTCGACTTCCGGTCAACCTTATCACCGGCCCAATCGGAATCCGAATAGCCAAGAAGCTCAAAGGTTGACCCCTTTGGATACCAAAGCCCGAGAGTAGGAGTGAGAACAAGGTACCTAAAAATCCGTTTGACCGCCATCAAGTGGCACTCCTTAGGAGCGGATTGAAAACGAGCACACATTCCAACACTTAACATGATATTCGTCCTAGAAGCACAAAGGTAGAGCAAGGAGCAATCATGGAGCGATATACCTTTTGGTCCACATCCTTCTCACCTTCTCCAAGGTCAAGTTGCCCATTGAGTGGCATGGGTGTCTTCATTTGTTGGCATTGGTCATGTCAAATTTCGCAAGCATGTCCTTCACGTACTTCTCTTGGGAGATGAAGGTGCCTTGAGCAAGTTGCTTCACAATGAAACCTAATAAGTACTTCAACTCCCCCATCATGGACATCCTAAATTTCCGGGTCATCAACTCAGCAAAAGCTTTGTTATGTGATTCGTTAGCTCCACCAAAAATAATATCATCAACATAAATTTGAACAATAAACAAGCCACCCCCTTTAACCCATTTGGTGAAAAGGGTGGAATCGACTTTACCCACATTAAACCTGTCCATGAGTAGGAAATCCCTAAGGTGCTCATACCAAGCACGAGGAGCTTGCTTTAGTCTGTAGAGCGCCTTATGGAGTAGATACACATGGTTGGAAAAGCGTGTGTTTTCGAAACCCGGGGGTTGAGATACATATGCAACCTCTTTCAAGGGACCATTAAGAAATGCACTCTTCACATCCATTTAATAAAGCTTGAAGTTATGAAAAGATGCATATGCAAGCAAGAGACGAATAGCTTCAAGGCGAGCGACGGGCGCAAAGGTGTCCTCATAGTCAATGCCTTCTATCTGGGCATACCCTTGCGCAACTAACCTTGCTTTGTTCCTTGTGACGGTTCCGTTCTCATCTTGCTTGTTCTTGAATACCCACTTGGTCCCAATAACATTGATGCGATGATCTTTAGGTCTCTCCACAAGAGACCAAACTTAGTTGCGGGTGAAGCACTCGAGTTCTTCTTGCATGGCAATTACCCAATCCGGATCTTCTAGAGCTTCATGGACCTTGAGTGGCTCGAAGTTGGACACAAAAGCATGATGGCCACAAAAGGTAGTGAGTTGCTTCTTCTTGTTGCGAGTCTCAATTCCTCTTGATATGCTTCCAAGTATATTATTGACTTGGAGTCCACTTGCAATAGAGGCGGACTTGATCTTCTGGATAGTTCCTTCATGATCAACGAATTCATCCTTCATTGGTCCTTGATTATTGACCACATCTTGAGCTTGACCTTGATCATGGGAACCTAGAACGTCTTCTTGGTCTTGCTCACCGGGTTGAGGGTTTGGTTCTTGTTCTTCGGTTTGCGAGAGTTGTTCGTCATGAGGTACACTTGATGGTTCAACTTGAGTAGAGCTTGGCTCTTCTTGAGTTGGACTTGATTCTCCCCCATCAACATCTTGATCATGAGAGTAATGCTCGGTGGGCAAGATATGCCCAATTCCCATCAACTTGATGACTTGAGAGGAATCTCCATCACCTACAACATGTGGAACAACTTGCCCCCCTTGGGGACCATTATCTTCCAAAAACTCCACGTCACAAGATACTTCAACACAACCATTGGCTTTGTTGTAGTATCTATAGACGTGAGAGTTTTCCGCATAACCAACAAAGATACCCTCGATAGTTCTAGATTCGAATTTACCGAGTTTTTCTTTCTTGTTCTTGACGAGGCACTTGCACCCAAAGACTCGGAAGTAGTTCACATTGGGCTTGTTCTTTGTGAGAATCTCGTATGGAGTCATGTCAAAGGGAGCTCGGAGGAAAAGCCGGTTCGAGTAGTGAACCACAGTGGCGATGGCTTCTCCCCAAAAGTTGTGGGGTGACTTGTACTCACTCAACATAGTTCTTGCCATCTCAATGATAGTCCGGTTCTTCCTTTCAACAACGCCATTTTGTTGAGGAGTATAAGGAGCCGAGAATTCATGCTTGATTCCCTCATTTGCATGGTATAGTTCTTGAATTCGGTGCCATTGTCGGTCCTAATGGTCTTGATCTCCACTCCATGGGTCCGTTGAGCTTGCTTGGCAAAGATCATGAAGTACTTGTAGGTCTCATCCTTTGACTTGAGAAGGAATACCCAAGTGTATCTTGAGTAATCATCGATGATGACAAGACCATATCTCCTTCCACCAAGAGAATCATATGTTGATGGTCTGAAGAGATCCAAATGGAGAAGCTCCAAAGGTCTTGACGTGGCCACCTTTGATATTGATGGATGACTCCTCCCATGTTGTTTTCCTGAAATGCAAGCACTACACACACGATCTTTGTCAAAAGACACACCGGTTAGTCCAACAATATGTTCACCCTTTAGGAGTTGTTTAAGATTTCTCATGTTGACATGGCCAAGGCGGCGATGCCAAAGCCATCCCTCATCAACTTTGGCCATTAGACATGTAGGAAGAGATTGACTCTCTTGCGAGAGGTCAACCACATAGAGGTCATCTTCCACATATCCAACAAGCACCAACTTGAGATTATCACTCCTAAAGACTTTCACACAAGTTCTAGAGAAATAGGAATCATAACCGGCATCCGCAAGATGTTTTATGGAGAGTAAGTTGTAACCAAGATTTTCAACAAGCATGATGGTCTCTAGGGACAAGTACTTGGAGACCACCAACTTGCCAAAACCTAGTACCTTTCCTTTAGAGTTGTCTCCAAAAGTGATGCTTGACGTTGAATTGACATCATGAATAAATTGGTCAAGCGCACTTCTACCTTCGGTCATATGATTGGTGCATCCACTATCAAACACCCATTTTGTTCCACCGGAGGCATACCCCTACAAGATCAATTCTTTGATTTAGGAACCCATTGAGTAATGGGTCCCCTAGCATTAGCAACAAGATCTTTTGGTACCCAAATTGAGTACCACCTATAAGCATAACCATTGTGAGGGCCAACATACTTGGCATATACATCTCCTTGAGCGCCCTTACATAGCACATATGAGGGATTATATTTTCCCGCAAACTTGTGGTTGGGGTTGCCCCTAGTGTCTCCCCCGTTCACAACACTCTTCTTTACTTGGTCAACCACCTTGTGCCCTTCACGCACAAAGTTGACCCTTTTAGGTGGGCTGGCACCATTCTTGTCGTTCTTGGGGTCATACCCCATACCTTGCCTTGGAGCTCTTATCGTTTGTCGAGCAAGAATCTCATCAAGAATCTTGCCCTTGGTGATAGGTTTGAGATGCTCCATCTCGAGTTGTTCCCTCAACTTCTTATTCTCCTCAAGGAGACTAGCTTGATCCAAGGAAGGGTTAGAAGCACAAGTAATATCCTTGACAATAATAGGATCCTTCAATGTACCAAGAGATTTCTCATAGGACACTCGAAGTTGATCATGATTCTCCCCAAGTTTTATGAGCTCACGCTTGCCAAGAAAATTAGATTTCTCAAGGTTATCAATGTCATTGGTGAGAGAAGCATGAGCAACTTCAAGTTCTTTCTTCGAAGTATCAAGCTCTTGGGACAAGGTGATAGCTCTATCTATGGTATCCATATATTTTGCCTTATCTAGTTCATAGATTTCAATTCGTTCCTTAAGAAGAGAAGTAATGTCCCTTTCCTTGCTTATCTCGTGCTCAAGAAGATTGGATCTTAGTTTCTCATCATCAATATGAGACTCCAAACTATCAATGGTCTCATCACGTGAATTGACAAGGCTCATTAATTGTTTGAATCTAGCACGAGCATTGCTAGGAAGGGACTTCATGATTTTACACATTTCTTGAACATAGTTTTCATCGAATTCATCATCGTCACTATCATTGGTACTAACATGATCATCCAAGATGCTAGAGAGAGATGGAGGGGAACATATTACCTTGGTACTCCTTGCCATGAGGCAAGTACCGGCGACCTTGGGAGTGATGGAGTCATCGGCATAGTCTTTGGTGTAGTATATGTGAAGAGTGACCCGGGTTCGGCAAATGCCAAACCGGCCACCCCCACAACCTTCTCCTCATCTTCACTCTCCGCATTGGATAGGTACTCTTGGCCAAGAAAGCCTTTGCCAGCACGCTTCTTGTTCCTCTTGTATCTCTCGTTGATGGGGTTTGGCTTTAATCTTGGCTTGGCGCCCTCTTCATACTTGGGCTTGTCAAGTCTCTTCTCATATGGGCATTTATCGGCAAAGTGGTCCGACTCATCACAATTGTAGCAATTTATCTTCTTCTCGCTTGGTCCGGTTGAGCTTCTTCTTCTTGTTCGAAACTTCAAGTTCTTGGTGAAGAGAGCAACTTGAGCTAGCATGTCATCGATGCCCTCACTATCACTATCTTCATCATTCACACCACTTTCTTGCGCATACTTGGACTTCAATGCAAGGGATTGAGAAGGCCCAATGGCACCATTGATCTCCTTGATCTTTTGTCCTTCATCCACCATATTGTCCATGGCAACAAGATAGGACACGAGATCATCAGGCGAGAAGTGGCGAGCTGAATCAAGAAGTTGCAAGTTCAAGGCAAGCTTCTTGTCGGAGGCGGCAATCATGGATAGAACGTTGGACTTGATAAGCTCATGATTCAACTTGAACCCATCTTCATACTTGTCACAACCAAGACCATCAATCTTGACACGGAGGGTAACAAGTCTCTTGTATGCTTCGGTGATGGACTCACCATCATTGTTCATGAACATGCTCATCTCTGACTTGGCGGCTTCATACTTGGATTTTTGGATAAGGGAAGATCCCTCTTGGAGAATGACAATCCTCTCCCACAACTCCTTTGTGGTGGGAATGTTGCTAACTTGATCATAGAGAGTGCGGTGAATGACAATCCTCTCCCACAATCTCCCAAAGCTCCACGCTGCAACTGCGAAGATGAGATTCCATAGAAACTTTCCAATGAGATAAGTGAGTTCCATCATAGTGAGGTGCGGGACCCGAACCATTAATATGAGGCATGACGTTCTTTTGTTTGGGATATATATACGGAAATGGATTAGGGGGCATGGAGGCTTTCATCAGGTCACTCTTGCTAGAGGCCTCGTTCATAGCCTCCTTACCAGTGTCCATCGGCGTCCCTTGAGGTACTACCGAAGGTCCGGCAAGCATGACCCCCTCGCCCATCCCCGTAAAACGTCCTTCAAGAAAACTTATTCGAGCAAGGAGATCGGAATCCGCCTTAGCCTTTTCAAGGGATTGTTTGGCAAAGAGTTCACGGATCTCCTTGACCGAATAAGTCTTTCCCTCCTCATCATCGGAGAAAACCATCTTTTCTCTTAGGCGGTAAAGCCCTTAGAAGAGCACTTGGCTCTGATACCAATTGAAAGTGTAAGATAGTTTACCTAGAGGGGGGGGGGGTGAATAGGTTTCTAACAAATTCTTTATAATCTTTTGCAAGTTTTAGGCTTTGCGGAATATAAGTGTGCCTAAATGCAAACTAGGTGAGGCAACCTAGATGATGATACAAGATACTTCAAGCACGAAGGCTATCACAAAGTAAACAACACAAGTAAGAGAGGGGTTAAGGAATAACCCAAGCACGCGGAGACAAAGATGTATTCCCGTGTTCACCACCTTTGGGAAGGGGGCTACATCACGTTGGAGAGGTGTGAGGTTCCATGAAGTATTCCCCAACACCATGAAGGCTCACCTTCTTCTCCGAGCCTATCCCACGAAGGAATAGCTCACTTAATCGTGGTAGACTTTTAAGGTAGTCTCCAAACCCTCACAAACTTTCCACGGAGCAAATCACAAGCCGAATGCCTCCGGGCGACCCTAACCGCCTAGGGTTTCCCACAAACCCAAGAGTAACAAGCTAACTCGATGAACTCAAGGGGGAATGAAATTTGGCTTGGTGGAAACGTAGATCGGGACCTCCTCTTGCTTTCTACCAAAGGGATTTGAGTTTGATTGGGTAGAATGGGAGATCCTCAAGAAATTGTGTTTCAACAATGGGGAGAGAGAGAGAGATCCAAGTATGAGATATAAACTGAATGCCGAACCTCCTCAATCTGGAAGAAGAGGTATTTATACTCAAGGGAGAAATCTAGTCGTTTGTAGCACTTTCTGCGAAACTCGGTTTTAAGTTCGGTTGGACCGGGCCACACACCGGACCACCCGGTGTACATCCCGGTCAACCAGAATCCAAACCAGGATACTCACTGTTTGTGAGCCCCGGATAGACTCGGTATACGAAACCGAGAATCCTGGTTTGGGTTCGGTTGACCGGCGCTGGTATCGGACCGTCTGGTCTGGGAACCGGTTCAACCGGCCTGAGAATCGAGTTTTGCAGAGATGTTATCAAACTTAGATTTCTTTCTCCTCTCTCTTTGGTGATGGAACAAGTGGGTCTATATGATGTGTATAAGGCTTAGAAAAACATCCCCAGCAAGCTCATCGAGAAAAACCTCTCTTAATAGTGCGGTGTTCCTAAAAACTCAAGAAACATATAAAAGGTAAAACTCCGGCACTTCTCTTCATTATCAAAATGGGGGGGGGAGGGGTCTTCGATGATCTTCCAACATACCGGCGGACTAAAACCTGTACAAGACACTGGTAAGGTAGCATTAGTCCGCACTAACTATGGTGTCATTGTCAACCAAAAACAATATAGGGTAAATTACCCTTTCAGTCGGGAACAACGATGACGAACGGCAACTGCGGCAGCTAGGGTTCGGCCATGGAGAGGTAAGAGAGAGGGAGGTCGCCAGGGAGAGCAAGAGAGGATGAGGGTGGGAGAGATCCTCGGGGCGGTCTTATCCTCGGCTCCAGGGCGACAGGGCAGGGATCTTGACGCTGAAGCGATCGACGGCGGCGCGGTGGACATGCAGCTGCTCGCCGTCGTCTGCAAAGACGACGAACAGAGCGCGTCGAAGCGGTACGGCTGGGTGGGCTGCTGTTGGGCCGGCTATGGGGTTCCGAGCTTCACGCGAGTGGCAGATAGAGAGAAGAGGCAAGGTGGGCTGCTGGGCTGCACGGCCTGGAGGCTCTAGCTCTCTCTTTTTTAACAGAAAACGTTTTTCCATTTCCGTTTTATTTTATCCCTTTTATATTTGAATTTCTTTTCTGTTTTGAATCATTTCAAAAATACCAGAACATTTGTAAAACTATGGAAAATATTGTGGGGCCCTATTAGTCCATTTGGGCTCCACACTTTTTGAACTTTTCCAAATATTGAAAACCTTTTGAATTCATTTTAGGGAGAGGGAAAAAATAGCTAGGGTTTAGGGTTTTGCATTATTTCTTTGCATGCAATTTAAAAGATGATGCTCATGAATGCACAAACAAAGCCCTAATTAATATTAGCTAAAACTGGGGTGTTATACTATATCAAACATGGAGCGAGACTATCAGACTGCGAGTGTGAGAGGCAAACCGTCGGGTGGCGACCACTGGCTCCGGGCCTCCGGTGTCCCCTCTAACCCTGCTGACTAGCCGCCTCCTCAACTCACCCCCTCCCGACCAGCCGCCTGCCTGCCTTATGCCCTCCTCCACTCGCCCCTCTGACCGCCTCCGCTGGTTGCTGCTGTCGTCCGCTACTCTAGTCGCCTCCCTCTTGATCTGACCGCTGCTGCCCTGCTAACTCTTGCCGCCTCCTGTTCCAGCAGGTATAATATGGGGCATTGGGGCTAGAGCCAATTTTGATTAAATCCTAAATTTGCAAATTCCCAAAGGGGAAGAATTGGTCTCATGCCCTAAATTTGTATGCTCTAAAGTCTAAATTGTCTCCAAATTTGTTTGATCTGATGCACTAAATTGTCTGATCTAATGTCTAATGTAATTGTCTACAAATTTGTGTTTATGCTCTTCTGCCATATTGCTTATATGTTTTATATGTGAATTGTAGAATTGAATATGAAGAGAGAAAACCACATTGTGGCACTTTTTGAGAAACATGGAGCAAAGAAGATTGCACCTTCTTCATCACTTTTGGTGGTATATGATGAACAAATAGAAGATGTTGGGCTTTGGTTGACATGTCTTGATTCTGCACCTCCGGTCCAATCTTATAGAGAGATTGAGGAAGAAGCAATACCACATCCACCATCACCCCAACTACTGTCTGCAAGGTCATATGATGCTCATTTCCTTCCATATGATCCATGAGAAAGGATTCCTATTTCAATATATAATGCTAATGATCAAATGTTGTTCAGAGAGGATATATCTTAAAATGTGCATGCCAACCATATTGTAACATCCCAAAACTTTAATTCAAGCTTATCAAGATCAAATCATCCAAAAATAGGGTTAACAAAAACTTTTCCAAATTTAAGATAAAAGCATTCATATATGTGTGCATTTAA
The DNA here is from genome assembly GCA_023614405.1 of Avena insularis. Classification (NCBI taxonomy): domain Eukaryota; kingdom Viridiplantae; phylum Streptophyta; class Magnoliopsida; order Poales; family Poaceae; genus Avena; species Avena insularis. The sequence goes on along the minus strand of CM042686.1, from coordinate 477,061,281 downwards.
AATAGGAGTTGTTTGAATTGCCATGATTGAATGATCCAATGCTTGTAAAATGTTTCTTAGGTGATTTGAACATCATCTACATCATTCCCAAACTTTTCCTAAAGAAAATCAAATAAAAAAGAATTAAAAAGGAGGAATGGTCATTTTGGCAAATTTAACTCTCATGCCTACTTTGGCTATTCCTAGTACTCAATTCTTAACAGAAACAATTCTTGATCTTTGCACCCCTTGCTAGTACACATAATGAGGTACCAAGGCCCACCTTTGGATCTGCTAAAAACATTCTGTTAACTATTTTAAATGACAGTTTAAAATTGAATCTAATGCATATGCATAGATCACCCCTATTTCAAAAACCATCTTTTTGAGCTCCATTTTCAAAACCCTTGCAACTAGAGACTACCTATCACTAGTGGAGATCACTCAAAAATTTTGAAATCAAAATTCAAAACTTCCTTTCTTGCGGCCATTTCATCAAACACTTGGCATGCATAATATCACCTCTAATCCTAGCTCACTGTTTACTACAGGGTTTTGCCCCCAATTGATCCCCATTTAATCCCGTTGTCCCCTCCTGATCTAACCAGAGCCTAACCAACATCTCCCCTACCCCCTAGCTGCACTGCCATGCCATGTCGAGCACCACCTCGCTGGTCGACAGTGCACTCGCAGCAGCAGCTCTCTCCAGCCCCTCTCCTCATGTCTAGCAGCTTGCCTGTGGTCCACCTCCACCGCCCAACCAGCCCCAGGCTAGAGACAGAGAGCAGAGCGGCCAGGAACCGCCGCGCTCGGAGCTTGTCGAGCATGCCGACGCCGCCCCCAGAGCACGCCCTGTCCCCGCTCGCACATAACATCCCTTGGCACCAGCCCGCGCCCGCCGCTCCACCTCGACCTGGAGAACACCCCAGACATCCCCGTTCGCCGCCCAAAGCCTCACAGCCATCGCTCGCCGTGGACACCGCCGCTTCGGCCGCACAGAGAGCCACCTCGCCCAGACCGCGTGCCACCGCCCCTACGATCGCATTTAAGTTCTAGAGCACCGCCAGGGAACTGCCCATCGATCGCCACCCCCGGCCATGCCTCTACCCCGCCGTAGCCTTGTCGCTGGAGTCGCCTGCCCATCCCGCTCGGTCTCACCGTCGGGCCTATAAAAGGAGCCCTCCCTAGCCTCTTCTCTCCACACCATTCCACTCCCCTCACCTCTCTGAACCTCACCCACCTCTAGCCGGAGCAAAGGGAGCAGCAGTTTGCCGGAATTGGAGCCGGAGCAGCCAAGGGCGCCGTTGATTTTGACCACCCCAAGCTCCACTGCAACCGCGCATCGCCTCCCCGTCGTCTTCCACGTCGTTTGCCCACCTCGCCGACCCTGCTGGAGCCCTGGTACGCCCCCAGTCGACGATGACACTCAGCCGTAGATTCCTATTCAAATCGCATGACCCACAACGCTGCTGCTTGGCGTTTAAGTGTCACGACACGGGACCCCTGTCACCGAGCCCGCTATGGAGCGCCACTGGGCCGACCCATTCCTTTTCCCGCGCTAGCCCATCGATTCAAATCTGGACTTTTCTTTTTTAGTTAAATCTAGTTTCTGTCCCCTAGTTTGAAAATCAATTCAGAGAGTTTTAGAAATCCAAATTGCATGAAACCAATTTTGTCTGAAAGGTATTAAAATGATCTATCCAAGCCCGTTGGATTTAATTCAATTAGAGTTATAGATCTCTCCTAATAAAAATAAGAAGATAGAAGCTTTTGCAACTTGCAACATTTTTATAAAATCAACCAAGTTAGCTTTTGAGTTGATTCCAACTCTCAAAAATCACATTTCATCATATCTATCTAACCAGGTAATAATATTAAGTTTGAAATGCAGTGACTTTGGACTAGTACCAAAATAATGCTATATAGGCATTTCTAGTCACTTTAAATCATTAAATAATGAACTTAAACCTAAAGTAATATTGATCCAACCCTTAAATCTCATTCCCACAGGTTAGAATATGTGGTGAGGACATGTGTCCACATGATCCCATATTTTGTTGGTGAATATTAAATTTTAGTTAATATTTCAATGAGTAGAAATTACTTTTCTAAAATAAAAAGGATGAAACTATTGAAATTAAACTTGTGATGCTTGTGATGATAATAGATCATCAATTGTGTGTTTTAGAATGCTACTTAGCCTAGTTAAGTATTGTTTGGTGATTGTGCACTCCCTATGTATTTATAGACGCTAGTATCGACCAAGCTTTTGAGGAGGAGGAGTTCTACCAAGAAGAAGAAGAAAACTTGAACCACTGCACCAACCAAGGCAAGCTATTGTTAGCCAGCTAAAATTAAGATAGATGAATGAGCAAAGATGCTTTAGGCATGCTTTGATCACCCCGTCTTTTTAACTATTAGTACCCCAAGCCTTACTTACAAGTTTTACTCCCCTTAGTATGCAAAGTTCCTTACTTATTTTGAAGGTAGCATAAAAAGTATAAAACTTGACCTACTTAGAAACCTTTAGATGTCATTCTATGGCATGAGATTGAACCCATCTTTTCCACCTTAGTGAACACTCTTAACTTAGTATTTTAGAATAGATCAAAAACTTGAGTCACTTTAGATGGGAACACTTGGTGAAAATGAATTGTGAAAACCTTGGAACGATGAGTCATTCTATTGAGATGTTTTGACATGTGTTGAGAGACACAACTGGTTTATGATGATGAAAATGATGAGGCATGAGCCTTAACCCTTTTATAAAACGGATGGTTGGATTCGGATGCGATATCATTCCAAATTTACCGTACAACCACACTACCTGAATTGGGTAAGGCTTAGCTAGAAATTTATATGCATTAGTATTAGTTCCCTCACGGGAGAGGTTTGAGCTGAGGCTACCTCTCAATGTTGTCCACCTATGCAGTGCCCAAGATGACTGATGGTCATGGTTGGGAGGCCATGCTCATAGGAGAGGTGCTTATACTAGGGTGTGTAAAGGGAAGGTTATGTTTGATTATCTGCATACTAAGTATGATGATTCAGGTTATCCCCGATGATGTATCGAATCTTGTGGTGAAAGTGTACCACCTCTGCAGAGTGTCAAACTATTCGAATAGCCGCGTCCGCGCTTATGGACAGTTGGAATGGCCATACTGTTTCGTTGTCAGATGTTTTCTAAATGACTTGAAATGAATGATGAACTTTGACTTGACCACAACAGGGTTGTGTTGATGATAATAGCTTCCCAACTTAAGTGATTCTAGAACTTTACTTTATCTTTCTTTGCTTCAGAACTCAGCTTAGGTTTCAAACTTAACTTGATAGTTAACTTAGATTCAACACTTTAACTTAGAATTATACTCCTTGTTAGTAGTAGTTTGCGAGTACTTGAAGAGTACTCATGGCTTTTGTCCCTGGCTATTATCATGGCCAGACTATGAAGGAGATTATCAAGATGATGGTCAGCAGGACGGCTATGATAACTAGGACTATACAAGCCTTACGTGCCCCTAAAGATGGACCCCACCGCTACGCTTATCTTTTATTTTCGCTGCTTGTTGTATTAAAGACTGGATCATGAGATCCTTATTTGTGTAAAACCTTATGTATGGTATGTAATGGATGATGTACTATGATATCCAATCCGTTATGTCTCGCAAAAATGGTAATTCTAGGATTGCGAGGTATGGCATAACGGGCATCTGGGATTAAAAATCCGGGTGTTGACAAGTTGGTATCAGAGCCATCCTGACCATAGGAGACCCTAGTTAGAATGGACGTCCAAACCAAAAACTTAACTTCAAAACCAAAGTGAGTATTTATGAAAAACTATTTCCCCTCTTACCCTTGTGAACTCATTCTTTCTCAAAAATTCACGTTCCTCAAAATTCTTACATTACTACCTAAAATTTGATACACTTGATCACTTCACTAACTTCGTCATCCTTAATCCTTGTAGATGGAGACTCGGTTCAGCAAGTTTTACCAGTTGGGAAACAGAGGTCAGCTGATCTTCGAGAGGGATCTGGATTCACTGTCGGAGTTACTGGGATGCCCACATCCGGAGTTTCTTGGAGCTCAACTTCCAGGACCCCCAGGAGGAGACCTATAGTGGTTAGTCACCGCGGATCTTGAGGAAGCATCAAGCACCAACTTCCGGAGAATTCAGTTCTCCGTAAGAGAGAACAACTGGCTAGATGGATTAGCCAGGGCAATGCATGAAGCTCTCGCACGTCTATGTGCCCTAAGCGTCAACAAGATCCAAGGAACCCGTTTTGCACACTATGCAAGACGTGACTTCATGGGAATGCCGATGGAGATGCCAAGTCACCCAGAGTTGAGGCGTCAAGTGGAGAACCTTGATTTCTTGCTTCATGACAGACAGCAGGAACTGGACAATGCCAGGGAGTTAGCCAACCAGAACCGTGCCATTGCCGACCAGAAGGCCCAGACTTTCGCACTGCTCGTCCAAGATCGTCAGTCTCTTTGTCGCCAGCGTGCAAAGAAGGATTGCACCATCGCCCGTCTTCGCAAGAAGGTGGCCGACCTCGAGAAGACCGTCAAGGAGCAGGAAGCCCAGCTTGCCGCCAAGGAAGAAGAAGATGAGGGTGAAGACATCCAGGGAGATATGGATTCTTACCTCAGCAACGATGATGACTTTCTGGAGGAGGATGCTATGGACTTCTACACTGATGATGAAGACTCCGACTTCATCGATGATGAGTAGATGAACTAGAGCACTGTTGTAGCATGAGATGTATCATCTCATTGTATCTTAGCTTGCAGAATGGTTCTTCAAACCATCTGTTTTCCCCTTTGATTGTTGTGGTGTGTGTTATATCGTGTGCTTGCTTGCATGAATGAAAGTGAAGTTAGTTAAAAACCTAAGTCTAACTCAATGTTTTAGCTTTTAAAACCCAAAACCATGAACCTTAGACTTTCCCTCTTACCCCTATATCTATCTCAATCTTCAGATGACTCGTGGGAACCAAGGAGGGAGCAGCTCGTCGCAGGACCCAATGCTGCAGATCTTGCAGAATCTCATCGCGGACCGTGAAGCAAGCAGGGCCGAGCGTCAAGCCAACTTAGCAACATTGCAGCAGATCGCCCAAATGGCTCTCAACAACCAAGGACATGGAAATCAGGATCACCAAGGATCCAAACTCAAAAACTTTCAGAACACAAATCCCCTAATCTTTAACCAATCTAAAAACCCATTAAATGCTGATGACTGGTTACAGAACATGGAAAACAACTTAGACGTTGCCAGAGTTGATGAGAATGATAAAGTTCTCTTCGCCACCCACTATCTGGCGGGAGATGCAAGAGCTTGGTGGAATAGCATCCGCAATATGAACCATGGCCAGGTGATGACCTGGAAAGCATTCAAGGTCAAGTTCAGCCACACCCACGTGCCGCAAGGTCTTGTCAACAGGATGAGAGATGAATTCCGCGAATTGAAGCAAGGAAGAATGACTGTGGTGGAGTACCGTGGCAGATTCTTGTCACTTGCCAGATATGCACCGGATGAGATCAACATGGAGGCCAAGAAGAAGGAGAGATTCTTAAACGGACTGCATGATGAGATGCAGACTGTCCTCGTCAACATCCGTTTCGATGATCTCGAAGAGCTAGTTGACTCTGCCATTCAGATGGAAGGGAAGATTAACCAGGGAAACGAAAACCGCAAGCGCCATATGATGCAGCAGTCTGGATCCAGTAGTCACTAGAAGTACCGTCCCAACCCCTCACCAGGATATGCACCAAGGAACAACCGACCCCCAAATTCTCGCCCAAGCTACCCCAATCGTAGCAGAGGCAATGTGAAGTCCGGAGGAAACAATCACAACTCCGGCAATGCCAACAATTTCAACCGTGCCCCTCCCAAGAGCAACAACAACAACATCGCACCCAGAATCGGCAGCAATGATGTACTGTCATTTGTCAAGGACAAGTCCCAGATCACTTTCTTGAGTGTGGAGTGAAGGGTCACTACTCAATGAGTGTCCCAAGAAGACCGCCAATGCCCTGTGAATGCCCCACCAAGCAGCAGGCCGTGTTCAACCAGGAAGGAGATTTGCCCAGTGGAACCCGCACAACCGCAAGTTGTCTATTCCACATGAACGAAGAAGCCCAGAAGCGCCGGATGTAGTGCTAGGTATGTTTTCATCAACTCAGTTTAGCAAGAGTATTGTTTGATTCTGGAGCATCGCATTCATTTGTCACCGAAGAATTTGTATGCACTAGTAAGATTCACCCAACCAACCTGAAGCATGTCATGATAGTTCAAATCCCCGGTTCAACAACAAAAGCTAGAAAAATTTGCAAAGTTGTACCTATCAGAATACATGGGATAGATTTTTATGCCAACCTAATTGTACTTGGAACCAAAGGATTGGAAGTAGTACTAGGTATGGACTAGATGTCAAGGCATAAAGGACTGATAGACTGTGCTAAGAAATCCATCACCATGACCAGAGTTCGAGTAATGAGAGCATATCTCCGAAACCTTACCCCGTCAATTCAAGTGCAACAAGAGTGTAGCCCTGCCCACCATTGACCAAGTCAGAGTAGTCTGTGAATACCCCGACGTATTCCCAGATGAATTGCCAGGTATGCCCCCGGATAGGGATATTGAGTTCATTATCGAACTAATCCCCGGAACCGGACCTATAGCCCAGAGACCCTATACCATGAATCCCTCAGAGTTAGTGGAACTGAAGAAGCTATTGGATGCCATGTTAGCAACAGGCTTGATTCAGCCAAGCGCATTGCCATGGAGATCACTAGTGTTATTCATCGACAAGAAAGATGGAGGAAATCGTCTGCGTACGATTACAGAAAGTTGAATGACGTCACCATCAAGAACAAGTACCCTTGCCAAAGATATAGGATCTATTTGATCGATTGATCGAGCCTGTATTCTCAAAGATTGATCTTAGGTCTGGTTATCACCAACTTAAGATTCGTGCAACGGATATTCCGAAGACCGCCTTTACTACTCGCTATGGTTTATACGAGTATATGGTTATGTCTTTTGGATTAACCAATGCCCCTGCTTATTTCATGAATCTCATGAATAAGATCTTTATGAATTTCCTAGACAAGTTTGTAGTTGTGTTTATCGACGACATCCTTATCTACTCCAAGTCAGAAGAAGAGCATGAGGAACATCTGAGAATCATCCTAGAAACCTTGAGAGAGCATCAGTTATATGCCAAGTTCAGCAAGTGTGAGTTTTGGCTGAAAGAAGTAGGATTCCTAGGACATATTGTGTCTGCCAGAGGAGTCTCTGTTAATCCCACCAAGATCAAAGATGTCGAGGAATGGGAAGCCCAACCAATCAAACCCAAGTTCGTTCATTTCTCAGATTAGCGGGATATTACCGCAAGTTCGTAGAAGGATTCTCGAGCATAGCCCGACCAATGACCCAATTGTTGAAGAAGGACAAGAAGTTTGAATGGACAGACAAGTGTGAAGCCAGTTTCCAAGAGCTGAAGAAGAGATTGATATCCGCCCCAATTTTGATCATGCCAGACATCAAGAAGCCGTTTGATGTATATTGTGATGCATCCAAGATTGGCCCAGGATGTGTATTGATGCAAGAAGGCAAAGTCATCGCGTATCTGTCTCGACAATTGAAGCAACATGAGCAGAACTATCCGACCCATGATCTTGAGCTAGCAGCCGTGGTTCTAGCATTGAAGACATGGCATCATTATTTGATGGGTAATCGCTGTGAGATTTACTCAGATCATAAGAGCTTGAAGTATATCTTCACCGTAAGGAGCTGAATATGAGGCAAAGAAGATGGATAGAGTTAATCAAGGATTATGACCTTGACATTCACTATCACCCCGGCAAAGCCAATGTGGTAGCGGATGCTCTTAGCAGATTGCCGTGCAGGCTTAACACCATGATTAAGGAGAAGCAACCAAGTTTGTATGAGGAGTTGGAACAGTTCAGGACTGAGTTAGTTAGCAAAGGGTTCCTAGCTAGCATTGAACTTCAACCCATGTTGATTAGCCAAATCAAGGAAGCCCAGAAGGAAAATGAAAGTATCGACGGAATCAAACATCGTATTGGTACAGGAAAGGTACCTGGATTCACAGAAGACGAAGAAGGAGTACTGTGGTACAAAGGACGTATCTGTGTTCCAGCAGATTCGGAGCTGAAAGAAATTATCATGAAGGAAGATCATGATACTCTTTATTCTATCCACCCCGGAGGAACGAAGATGTATCAGGATTTGAAAGAGCAATTTTGGTGGCACAAGATGAAGAGAGAGATCGGAAGCTACATCGCCAAATGTGACATCTGTCAAAGAGTCAAAGCAGAGCATCAGAGACCTGCAGGATTGTTGCAACCTTTGCAGATTCCGGAATGGAAATGGGATTCCGTCGGAATGGACTTTATCACCGGTTTACCTACTTATAGTAGGGGAAATGACTCAATCTGGGTCATAGTTGATAGACTATCCAAGGTAGCCCACTTCATACCTGTCAAGACAACCTACCAGAGTGCAAAACTAGCAGAGCTATATATTGCTAGGATTGTTAGTCTGCATGGAACCCCCAAGACCATCGTCTCAGATCGAGGAACCCAGTTTACTTCAAGATTTTGGCAGAAAGTACAGGAAGGTTTAGGAACCAAGTTGAACTTCAACACCGCTTATCACCCGCAAACAAATGGACAGACCGAGAGAGTCAACCAGATCCTAGAGGATATGCTTAGAGCTTGTGTGTTGGAATACAGATCAAAATGGGAAGACTGCCTGCCTTTCACAGAATTCTCATATAACAACAGTTATCAGGCTAGTTTGCAGATGGCACCATTTGAATTCCTATGCGGAAGAAAGTGTCGTACCCCTTTGAATTGGTCGCAAGTAGGAGAGTCGGATCTTTGGGCCCGACATTCTCCGAGAAGCAGAAAAGAAAGTTCACAAAGTCCGTGAGCACCTCAAGACCGCCCAATCCAGACAGAAGAGTTATGCTGACAAAAGAAGGAGAGACCTGACTTTCAATGTCGGAGATTTCGTATATCTCAAGGTTTCACCATTGAAAGGAACTCAACGCTTTAGTCTAAAGGGAAAGTTAGCTCCCAGATATATCGGACCTTTCAAGATTCTAAATCACCGAGGAGAAGTATCGTATCAACTGGAACTGCCTGAAGAGATGTCAGCCATCCACAATGTGTTCCATATCTCGTTACTTCGCAAATGCTTGGAAGTGCCTGAGAAGACTGAAGTTTTCAAGAATATCGATCACAGAGCTGTGGAAATCAACAATGACCTGACCTATCGGGAAGTACCCATCCGTATCTTAGAAGAAGCCTACAGAACCACCAGGACCAGGAGTATCAAGTTTCTCAAGATTCAGTGGAGCAACCATACCGAGGAGGAAGCTACTTGGGAGCGTGAAGATTACATTAGGACAGAGTTCCCAGATCTCTTTAGTTCCTAGTTTTCTTTATAAATCTCGGGACAAGATTTTGTTTAAGGGGGGAAGGTTTGTAACATCCCAGAACTTTAATTCAAGCTTATCAAGATCAAATCATCCAAAAATAGGGTTAACAAAAGTTTTCCAAATTTAAGATAAAAGCATTCATATGTGTGTGCATTTAAAATAGGAGTTGTTTGAATTGCCATGATTGAATGATCCAATGCTTGTAAAATGTTTCTTAGGTGATTTGAACATCATCTATATCATTCCCAAACTTTTCCTAAAGAAAATCAAATCAAAAAGAATTAAAAAGGAGGAATGGTCATTTTGGCAAATTTAACTCTCATGCCTACTTTGGCTATTCCTAGTACTCAATTCTTAACAGAAACAATTCTTGATCTTTGCACCCCTTGCTAGTACACATAATGAGGTACCAAGGCCCACCTTTGGATCTGCTAAAAACATTCTGTTAACTATTTTAAATGACAGTTTAACATTGAATCTAATGCATATGCATAGATCACCCCTATTTCAAAAACCATCTTTTTGAGCTCCATTTTCAAAACCCTTGCAACTAGAGACTACCTATCACTAGTGGAGATCACTCAAAATTTTTGAAACCAAAATTCAAAACTTCCTTTCATGCGGCCATTTCATCAAACACTTGGCATGCATAATATCACCTCTAATCCTAGCTCACTGTTTACTACAGGGTTTTGCCCCTAATTGATCCCCATTTAATCCCGTTGTCCCCTCCTGATCTAACCAGAGCCTAACCAACATCTCCCCTACCCCCTAGCTGCACTGCCATGCCATGCCGAGCACCACCTCGCCGGTCGACAGTGCACTCATGGCAACAGCTCTCCAGCCTCTCCTCATGTCTAGCAGCTTGCCTGTGGTCCACCTCCACCGCCCAACCAGCCCCAGGCTAGAGACAGAGAGCAGAGCGGCCAGGAACTGCCGCGCTCGGAGCTTGTCGAGCATGCCAACGCCGCCCCCAGAGCATGCCCTGTCCCCGCTCGCACAGACTATCCCTTGGCACCAGCCCGCGCCTGCCGCTCCACCTCGACCTGGAGAACACCCCAGACATCCCCGTTCGCCGCCCAAAGCCTCATAGCCACCGTTCGCCGTGGACACCGCCGCTTCGGCCGCACAGAGCGCCACCTCGCCCAGACCGCGTGCCACCGCCCCTACGATCGCATTTAAGTTCTAGAGCACCGCCAGGGAACCGCCCATCGATCGCCACCCCCAGCCATGCCTCTACCCCGCCGTAGCCTTGTCGCTGAGTCGCTTTGCCCATCCCGCTCGGTCTCACCGTCGGGCCTATAAAAGGAGCCCTCCCCAGCCTCTTGTCTCCACACCATTCCACTCCCCTCACCTCTCTGAACCTCACCCACCTCTAGCCGGAGCAAAGGGAGCAGCAACTCGCCGGAATTGGAGCCGGAGTAGCCGCCTCTGGAGGAGAAGGGTGCCGTTGATTTCGACCATCCCAAGCTCCACTGCAACCACGCCTCGCCTCGCCGTCGTCTTCCACGTCGTTTGCCCGCCTCGCCGACCCTGCTGGAGCCCCGGTACGCCCCCAGTAGACCCCCACCGAGCCGCTAGGGTTCGAGCTCGCTGGCGACCTGTTCGTCGTCGACGACGACCCTTAGCCGTAGATTCCTATTCTAATCGCACGGCCCACGCTGCATCGTTTTAGCGTTTAAGTGCCGCTGACACGCGGGACCCCCTGGTGAGCCCAGCGCTATGGAGCGCCAACCCATTCCTTTCCAGCGCCCCCATCGATTCAAATCTGGACTTTTCTTTTTTAGTTAAATCTAGTTTCTGTCCCCTAGTTTGAAAATCAATTCAGAGAGTTTTATAAATCCAAATTGCATGAAACCAATTTTGTCTGAAAGGTATTAAAATGATCTATCCAAGCCCGTTGGATTTAATTCAATTAGAGTTATAGATCTCTCCTAATAAAAATAAGAAGATAGAAACTTTTGCAACTTGCAACATTTTTATAAAATCAACCAAGTTAGCTTTTGAGTTGATTCCAACTCTCAAAAATCACATTTCATCATATCTATCTAACCAGGTAATAATATTAAGTTTGAAATGCAGTGACTTTGGACTAGTACCAAAATAATGCTATATAGGCATTTCTAGTCACTTTAAATCATTAAATAATGAACTTAAACCTAAAGTAATATTGATCCAACCCTCAAATCTCATTCCCACAGGTTAGAATATGTGGTGAGGACATGTGTCCACATGATCCCATATTTTGTTGGTGAATATTAAATTTTAGTTAATATTTCAATGAGTAGAAATTACTTTTCTAAAATAAAAAGGATGAAACTATTGAAATTAAACTTGTGATGCTTGTGATGATAATAGATCATCAATTGTGTGTTTTAGAATGCTACTTAGCCTAGTTAAGTATTTTTTGGTGATTGTGCACTCCCTATGTATTTATAGACGCTAGTACCGACCAAGCTTTCGAGGAGGAGGAGTTCTACCAAGAAGAAGAAGAAAACTTCAACCACTGCACCAACCAAGGCAAGCTATTGTTAGCCAGCTAAAATTAAGATAGATGAATGAGCAAAGATGCTTTAGGCATGCTTTGATCACCCCCTCTTTTTAACTATTAGTACCCCAAGCCTTACTTACAAGTTTTACTCCCCTTAGTATGCAAAGTTCCTTACTTAATTTGAAGGTAGCATAAAAAGTATAAAACTTGACCTACTTAGAAACCTTTAGATGTCATTCTATGGCATGAGATTGAACCCATCTTTTCCACCCAACTTAGAATTTTAGAATAGATCAAAAACTTGAGTCACTTTAGATGGGAACACTTGGTGAAAATGAATTGTGAAAACCTTGGAATGATGAGTCATTCTATTGAGATGTTTTGACATGTGCTGAGAGACACAACTGGTTTATGATGATGAAAATGATGAGGCATGAGCCTTAACCCTTTTATAAAACTGATGGTTGGATTCAGATGCGATACCATTCCAAATTTACCGTACAACCACACTACCTGAATTGGGTAAGGCTTAGCTAGAAATTTATATGCATTAGTATTAGTTCCCTCACGGGAGAGGTTTGAGCTGAGGCTACCTCTCAATGTTGTCCACCTATGCAAAGGCCCAAGATGGTGATGGTCATGGTTGGGAGGCCATGCTCATAGGAGAGGTGCTTATACTAGGGTGTGTAAAGGGAAGGTTATGTTTGATTATCTGCATACTAAGTATGATGATTCGGGTTATCCACAGCGGATGTATCGAATCTTGTGGTGAAAGTGTACCACCTCTGCAGAGTGTCAAACTATTCGAATAGCCGCGTCCGTGGTTATGGACAGTTGGAATGGCCATACTGTTTCATTGTCAGATGTTTTCTAAATGACTTGAAATGAATGATGAACTTTGACTTGACCACAACAGGGTTGTGTTGATGATAATAGCTTCCCAACTTAAGTGATTCTAGAACTTTACTTTATCTTTCTTTGCTTCAGAACTCAGCTTAGGTTTCAAACTTAACTTGATAGTTAACTTAGATTCAACACTTTAACTTAGAATTATACTCCTTGTAAGTAGTAGTTTGCGAGTACTTGAAGAGTACTCATGGCTTTTGTCCCTGGCTATTATCATGGCCAGACTATGAAGGAGATTATCAAGATGATGGTCAGCAGGACGGCTATGATAACTAGGACTATCTGCCTTCGTCAGCATTGCCTGTGCCTCTAAAGATGGACCCCACTGCTACACTTATCTTTTATTTCCGCTTCTTGTTGTATTAAAGACTGGATCATGAGATCCTTATTTGTGTAAAACCTTATGTATGGTATGTAATGGATGATGTACTATGATATCCAATCCGTTATGTCTCGCAAAAATGGTAATTCTGGGATTGCGAGGTATGGCATAACGGGCATCTGGGATTAAAAATCTGGGTGTTGACACATATGAACATTCTTCCCCAACCAGAAAAATACAGGGTAAAAATCGACACTTCAACCCCGTTTGGTTTCTTAAGTACAATTGGCTCGAATATAGTATTGGAAAGGATGCAGCATTTTGCTTTATATGTTACTTGTTCAAAGAAAGATCCAACGGATGGCCTAGGGTGATCCCTTTGTTAGAGATTGGAAAAGACCCGAAGCATTTAGAAAACATGTGGATGGTGTTAGTAGCATTCACAATGAAGCTTATGAGAAGTATAACTTATTTGTTGCACCCGACACCAAAATTGATAATGTTATTATGAGGGTGTCTAACAAGGATCTACTTCTTTACAATACAAGGCTAACTCATTCTATTAGATGCTTGAGGTTTCTTTTGAATCAAGGATTGGAATTCCGTGGACATGATGAGAGTGAAGAATCAAGCAACCGGGAGAATTTTATTGAACTTCTCAAATAGCTTGCTAAAATATTGAAGAAGTTGATGAGGTTGTTTTGAAGAATTCTCCCGAAAATTGTATCTTGAATAGTCCTAGGATACAACATGACATTATTGAATGTCGTGCGACAGAAACTACAAAACTAATTATTGAAGATCTTGATTATGACCACTATGTAATTCTAATTGATGAGTCTAGTGATGTGTCTCAGAAAGAACAACTTGCTCTTTGCTTGTGTTATGTTGATAAATTGGGAAGAATATGTGAGAGGTTCCCTTGGAGTAGTTCATGTTTCCGATACTACTTCATTGTCACTTAAGGTTGCAATTTTATCGTTGCTAAAAGATCATCATTTGAATCCCACTCAAATTTATGGACAAGGATATGATGGGGATAGCAACATGAAGGGTGAGATAAAGGGGTTGAAATCATTGATCATGAAAGAGTCACCATCTTCTTATTATATCCATTTCTTTGCACATCAACTCCAATTGGTTCTTATTGCGGTGGCAAAAGAAAATGAAGCATGTGTGTGGTTTTTTTGCAAGCGTCATGACATGCTTTGAGATGTTAGAGTGATGTCTACGCACTTCTATTCTTGTAGACAGTTGTTGGGCCTCCAAGTGCAGAGGTTTGTAGAACAGCAGCAAGTTTCCCTTAAGTGGGTCACCCAAGGTTTATCGAACTCAGGGAGGAAGTGGTCAAAGGTATCCCCTCTCAAGCAACCCTGCAATCAAGATACAAGAAGTCTCTTGTGTCCCCAACACACCCAATACACTTGTCAGGTGTATAGGTGCACTAGTTCGGTGGAGAGATAGTAAAATACAAGTGGTATGGATATAAGACAACGGTGCCAGAAAATAGCTTGATGGCGTGGAAGAGACTAAATGCACACTGAAATAAAGATGGAAGCTAGCAAACATGTAACAGATCTAGTTGCAAATGGTGTTTCAGTGCTTAGAAACAAGGCCTAGGGATCATAATTTCACTAGTGAACACTCTCATATAAATATCTTCTCTTTATGATACTTCTCTGAACTACTCTCTGGTTGGACACTCTAATCCATGGTAGGGCTATAACAGCACTCCTCAAAGTCTGCTTTCCCCATCTAGATAACCCCACACTGTCACCTTGAGCTCTAGATGGTTCCAACAAACACCACAATTTCATATAAACATCCAACTCAAAATATAACTCATAACAAGTATTTGTAATCTCTAGCCTAAGTGCCACCATGGTGTGCACGCTATCACTTTCACACGCGTGGGGAGAGCCAGAGATCTATTAAAGCACTTGAGTAGCAAGGTAGATCTACTTGATTACAAAGCTCATGATCACAATATTGTCATGCATAGAGAGAGAGATGAACACATAGCTACCGGTAGAACCCTTAGCCTCGAGGAAGAACTACTCCCTCCTCATCATGGGAATCAGCAACGGCGATGGAGATGGTGGTGGAGATCGATGGAGATGGCTCCGAGGGCAATTCCCGTCGGCGTGAGTCTTTGGAACAGAGACTTTCTTTCCCCAAATCTCCCCTTCGGTGGATGGAGGCTGGATTTTTTAGGGTTTCTGTATCAGAGGCTTCTTATAGGCGAAAGGGGAGGCTGAGGGGGTGCCCTAGATAGCCACACCACCCCTAGCATGGGCTAGGCCTGGCCGCGCGGCCAGGTGGTGTGGCCGGCCTCTAGCCCCTCTCCGTCTTGTCTTCTGGCTCCGTGTCCCCCTTGGTGAAATATTGACTTTGGCTTTTTTCCCGTCCAATTCCGAGAATATTCATTTCTGAATTTTTTGGAACCAAAAACAGCAGAAAACATGCAACTGACACTGTGGCATCTTGTTAATAGGTTAGTCCCAGAAAGTGTATAAAAATACTCCAAAGTATGGACAAAACATAAGAAAGTAGATATAAAACAAGTATGGAACATCAAAAATTATAGATACGTTTGCAACGTATCATAGAGCTCAAAAACTTTTGGAAGCACTTGAAATGGGTGAAATTGAAAGTGGAAGTGGATTAAATCAAGAAATGGGTTTGTCTAGACGTGGTGATACTCGGTGGGGTTCTCATTTTAAAACCATTCTACACATTCTTGATATGTATCCCACAATTCTTGAAGTGATTGTAAGGATTGGGAAAGATCCTTCACAAAAGAGTGAGTGGACAAGAAAAAGTGGAGTTGCCACGGCCTTTGAATCATTTGACTTTGATTTCAATCTTCACTTGATGCTTGTTACTCTTGGCTATACAAATGACTTCTCTCAATCCTTGCAAAAGATGGATCAAGATATTGTTAGTGCAATGGCACTTGTTAGATTGGCAAAGCATCAAATGCAACGTATGAGGTCTCAAGGATGGGAGGGATTTCTTGCAAACATGATATTGTTTTGCAACAAAGATGGCATTGAAATTCCTTTGCTGGAAGATAATTATGTGGCTCATGGAAGATCACGTCAGTATTATGAAGTACAAAAAAATGATGATCGTTATAGAAGAGAAGTGTATCTTGGTGTTGTTGATCAAATTATTCAACAGTTTGACAATCATTTTTATGAGGTTAACATGGAGTTTCTTATTTGCATGTCAACTTTGAATCTCGTGAATTAATTTGCTTCTAATGATGCACGGAAGGTAATGAAACTTGCCAAATTTTACCCCGATGACTATACAAGTGTTGATTTGATGAGACTTGAATATCAACTTGATACTTTTATCAAATATATGAGAAGAGATGATAGGTTTAAATTTCTAAATCATCTTGGTGAGCTCTCTATTAAGATTGTTGAGACAAAAAAGTATCTTGTTTATAATTTCGTCTACTTGCTTCTCAAATTGATATTGATCTTACTAGTGGCAACCGCTAGTGTTGAAAGAGTATTTTCTGCAATGAGTGTTGTGAAGAACAAGTTAAGAAATAGCATGGGTGATGATCTCTTGAACCATTGCTTAGTGACATTTATTGAGTGAGATGTGTTCTTCAAGGTAAGTGAAGAAGACATAGTTGATACTTTCATGACAATGCGAGAACGTAGAGTTACCAAATAGCTATCTTGATGTCATGTAAAACCATTATGTTATATTTTGGCATGTAAGACTCTCTTGATATTTTGAACTATTTATATTGGAATGATGAACATGAGTATTGAACTACAATGTTGTGAATCAATTATCTACTTATATTATTCACTTGGAAAATTTTCATCGCACAAGTGATAGTGATAGGATCTAAGCTCTTACCAGGTCTAGGGCATAGGTTGTAGGGGTGGAAGGAAGGATGGCGGTGAGCTGGGCGCGAGCGGTGGCGCGTTGGCGCCATGGTCGCGCGAGGAAGGAAGAGGTGGCGCAGGGGCAAGGCGGCTAGGGCTGGGAACTCCGACTCCTGAAGGAGTCGACAAAAAATATGTTTATTGCTTAATTCCAAATGTAGTGTTTACAAGTTCTTATATAATTCTCACCAGCTCATAAAAATAAAGATAAATTGGGCTAGGCCCCTAATTGGGCCCATTATTGGGCTTCCTCCGGTTGTATACAATGCCAGTCATAACATGTCTCCCCGCCCGCGCAAACATCTCGTCCTCGAGCTGGAAGTTTGGAAAATGCTGGTGAATCTCCTCGAGCCGCTCCCAGATGGCGTCCTCCACTGGAAGGCCCTCCCACTGGATTAACAGACGCCAAACTCCCCAGCTCTGCTTGGCCTTCAACACCTTCACCAGAACCGGAAGAAGACGTCCATCGTATGTTGGTTGAAGTACAGGCGACGCTGCCGGCGGCTCACCCCGGAAAGGCTTCAGCAAGCCCACATGGAAGACGTCATGAATGCGTGTGCCTGCTGAAAGCTGAAGGAGGTAGGCGACCTTGCCAATCCGTTAGAGCACAGGAAACGGTCCCACGTAAAGAGGGCCCAACTTGCGCTGCGTGCGAGGATCAAGAGACTACGTGGAGTGGTGAAGGAGCCACAACCATACCTAGTCGCCCACCGTGAACTCCGCCTCATGGTGGTGGTCGTCATAATATTTCTTGGACAGCTGCTGAGATTGAAGAAGACGCTAGTGCACCTCAGCAAGGATCTCGTCCCTATTGTGGAGTAGGGCGCCTGCCGCTTCCATCCGAGCCATCCTAGGCTCAAACGACAGCATAGGTGGAGGTGGGTGACCGTAGACCACCTCGAAGGGAGTGGCGCACATGACGGAGTGGTAGGATGTGTTGTAGCAGTATTCCACCCACGCATGGTGACAATCACCTGTCACACAATGCAGATACATAGAAATGACCTTGTTAACCACCTCAAATTGGCTGTCTGTCTGAGGATGAAATGTTGTACTCAAGCGCAGCTTCACACTCGCCAGCCGAAAGAGATTGCGCCAGACATGACCCGTGAACACCGGGTCACGGTCACTGACGATCGAAGAAGGAAACCCGTGGAGGCGGATGATGCCATCAAAGAAGGCACGCGCCACGGAGGCGGCAGTGTAGGGGTGGCCAAGCACAATAAAGTGCGCATACTTGGAGAAGCGGTTGACCACCGTGAGGATGACGGACTTACCGCCCATCTTGGGAAGGCCCTCGATAAAGTCCATGGAGATATCCGCCCAAACTTGGGATGGTACCTTTAGGGGTTGTAGTAGTCCCGCTGGTCGCAGTGTCTCCGTCTTGTTGCGTTGTCACGTCACACAAGACCGCACCTAGTCGTGCACCAGCGCACGGTCACCAAGGATGTAAAAATCAGCACGGAGATGGTGGAGGGTCTTCTGCACGCCCTCGTGACCCACCACATGGTCCAGACAGAGCGCTTGATGCCGTAGATCACCGTGGTCTGGCACAAAGAGCTGGTGCCCGTGCAGGAGAAGGCCATCCTTCAAACACCATGGCTCCTCCAGTTTGTCGGCCTCGGCACACTATCATAGAAGCTCTGTGTCCGCAGCGCTAGCAGTGGACCGACGGATGTCGTGGATGAAGGCAAAGGAGGGCCCGGAGCAGATGCACAAGGCCGTCGCCGAGTCCGGGGCATCGTCCGAGTCCGGGTCGGCGTCCAAGTCCGGGGCGGCATCGCGGCGGGACAGCGCATCGGCAACAATGTTGAGGTGGCCCGGGCTGTACTCGACAGTGAAGTCGAAGACAAAGCGCTTGTTGATCCACTAGTGCTGCGGCACGGTAGAGAGACGATGATCCAACAAGTACTTGAGACTATAGTGATCCGTGCGAATGTGGAATGGACGTCCCCAAAAATACGGCTGCCAGTGGCGCACAGCCTGCACCAAGCCGATGAGATCCCGCTTGTAGGCCGCGAGCTTGTGATGGCGAGCGGCAAAAGGCCTACTGAAGAATCCAAGCGGCATGTCGCACTGATGAAGGACGACACCAAACCCCATGCCTGAGGCATCACAGTCCACCACGAATGGCTTGTCGAAGTCAAGCATTTGAAGGACTGGCCCCGTGGTGAGAGCCTGCTGGAGGGCCTGGAACGCCTCGGTCCCTCTGTATCCCAGGCAAAAGCGTCACGGCGAAGTAGGCACGTCAATGGCACTGTGACGAGGCCGAAGTCCCGGATGAATTTTTGGTAGTAGCTGGCGAGGCCCAAGAACCTGCGGAGGGCCTGTGGCGACTGTGGCATTGGCCATGCCGCAACCGCCACGACCTTGCCGGCATCCATAGCGACGCCGTCCGCCGAGATGACGTGGTCGAGATACGCCACGGATGATGTGCCGAACGAGCACTTGAGCGCTTGTTGTGGAGATGGTGCGCTCGAAGCTCGTTGAAGACGATGTCCACGTGCTGCAAGTGCTCCGCCCATGACGAACTGTAGATCAGAATGTCATCAAAGAAAACAAGCACAAACCGGCGCAAGTAGGGTTGGAGCACGTTGTTCATCAATGCCTGGAACATCGCCGGGGCATTGGAGAGGCCAAATGGCATCACCAAGAATTCGAAGTGGCCATGATGGGTGCGGAAAGCCGTCTTCTCGACATCATCCAGATGCATCCGCACCTGGTGATATCCGGAGCGGACTCCGAGCTTGGTGAAGAAGCATGCCCCGTGTAACTCATCCAAGAGCTCATCCACGACGGGGATAGGAAACTTGTCCTTGGATGTCTTGGTGTTGAGAGTCCGATAGTCGATGCAGAAACGTCAGGAGCCATCGGGCTTGTGCACGAGGAGCACCGGCGTGAAGAACGGTGAGGTCCAGATCCGAATGATGCCCTGGGCGATCATGATCGCACACTAGCGCTCGAGCTCGTCCTTCTATAGCTGGAGGTAACGGTACGGCCGCACGACCACAGGAGCCGTGCCCGACAGCTGGTGAATGTGGTGGTCACAGGCCTGGGCTGGAGGCAGGCCCTGCGGCTCATCGAAGAGATCACTATGCTGCTGCAGGAGGCTAGCGAAGAGGGGGTGCTCCGCGTCGACGGCGGCTGCCACTAGCTGGGGCGGAGGAACCGCCGGGGAGGTGCCCCGTACGCCCTCCCACGGAATGCGGCGACCCAGATGCCAGAAGATCATCGTTAGGGTGTCGAAATCCTAGAGAATGGGACCCAGAGTCCATAAGAAGTCGATGCCTAGGATGAAGTCGAAGCAGCCCAAGTTGATGTCGATGCAGGTAATGGAGAAGTGCTCATCACCGATGATGATGATGGGAACATGCTGAGTGAGACCCTCGCACATCAGACGGTCACCGTTGGCGACGGTAACGCGGAACTGCTCCCCGCCGGATGGTTGCAGTCTGAGGCGATGCATGGTCTCCCCTAACAGAAAGTTGTGAGTGGAGCATGTGTCGACTAGTGGGATGAGCCGTTCTCTGTTGATTGTCACCGGTAGCAGCATAGTCTTCTCCGTCCGGAGACCCGCGAGTGCATGGAGGGAGACGACGAAGGCGGCTACGGGTGCCGGCCCCGCAGGCACCACGTCGGTCGCGGGGTGGGCCGGGTCATCCAGCACGGCGGCGACATCCTCCTCAATTTAGTCTGTGGCCTCCAAGTAGAATAGGCGTGGGCAAACATGGCCTGGTACGTAGGGCTCGTCGCAGTTGAAGCACAGCCCCTTGCGACGATGCTCGAGCTGCTCGGCCGGGGTCAACCGACGGAACAGCCGCGTCACGGCCGGGGCGGGGGGCACTGCAGGGGCCTAGGCTGGGCGCCCCGAAGCCGGTGGTGTCGGAAGAGGCTGGGTAGGTGGACGTGCGCCTCTGGGCGGGAACGCCTGCTGCATGGATGTCGCACGATGCTCGAATGCGCGGGCATAGTACATGGCCGCCTGTAGGTCCTGGGGATCCCGCAACTCCACGTCCACGCGGATGTGATCCGAAAGGCCTCCAACGAAGATCTCGGCCCGCAGGCAGGCCGTGATGCCGGGCGCGTGGCACGCCAGGGCCTGAAAGCAGTCAGCGAAGTCTTGCACCGAGGAGGTGAAGGGTAGTCGCCCCAACTCCGCTAGCCGGCTTCCTTGGATCGACGGTCCAAAGCGTAATAGGCAAAGCTCACGGAAATGCTCCCATGAAGGCATGTCCCCCGCGTCCTGCTCGAGGGCGTAATACCACGTCCACGTAGCGCCGCAGAGGTGATAGGAGGCTACCCATGTGAGGTCCAACGCGAGCGTGCGTTGCCCCTAGAAAAACTGGTCGCACTAGTTGAGCCAGTTTAGGGGGTCCACTGTGCCGTCGTAGGTGTTGAACTCCATCTTGGCGTAGCGTGGTGGCGGTTGGCCGTGGCCGTGGGCGGGGTACGCCTCCTCATGGCGGCCCAACGACGATGTGGAGAGGCCGGTGTAGCCCGAGGGCCCATTGAAGTGGTCGGCCGAGGGCAACACCGGCGATGCCATCACGTTCGGCAGAACCGAGGATGTCATGTAAACTGGCGACGTGAGCCACGCCGGCAGCGGGGATGGCGATGGGGGAAAACTGATCTAGGTGATGGGCACCCCTTGTGTCATCGTTGATGGAGCTTGGGCCCAGGTGGCCGGTGACGACGTCGGCGGCCACGACGGTTGATGTGGCATTAGGACGGGCGCGAAGGAGCCCGGCAGCGGTGGCCATAGGGGCTAGCGAGGAACATGTGGATGCCCGCGACCGCCATGGTGAGGTCCCAGAGGGCCGAGGTCATCTCCTCGGGGGTGTAGACGGCGGCGGGAGCTAGCAGCGTGGGCGAAGAGGCGGAGGAGATCGGCCCGGAGAGTCCCGGCATGGCCGCCACGGAGGTTGCCAGGAACATGGTGGCGGTGGAGAGCGGTGTAGACATGATCGAGCCCGAGGCAACTAATACCAGATTGATAGGATCTAAGCTCCTACCAGGTCTAGGGCGTAGGTTGTAGGGGTGGAAGGAAGGATGGCGGTGAGCTGGGCGCGAGCGGCGGTGCGTCGGCGCTGTGGTCGCGTGAGGAAGGAGGAGGTGGCGCAGGGCAAGGTGGCTAGGGCTGGGAACTCCGACTCCTGAAGGAGTCGGCAATAAATATGTTTATTGCTTAATTTCAAACATAGTGTTTACAAGTTCTTATATAATTCTCACCAGCTAATAAAAATAAAGATAAATTGGGCTAGGCCCCTAATGGGCCCATTATTGGGCTTCCTCCAGCTATATACAATGCCGGTCATAACAGCGAAAAAAATTAGAGCGTGCCCATCCTACAGTTTTTTCCTGCGTCCGCCGCGGGAGCTACAAGCTTGATTAGGTCTGTAAAAGAGTTGGTGCGTTGTTCTTCTAGACTGTAATTGACGACTGTTTCACTTCATAGTTAGACACAACTCCAAACCAAAGACAGACTATCAAATTTTAATTTTTGCTATACTTTACTAGCTACGTAAAGTCCAAACGGAGACATGCTGCTATACTTCAATTTGCTTTAAAACAAGGCCAGTAAATCAAAGAACAAAAACTTCAACAGGGCTATGATTATCTGCGACTCAACACAAATACGTAGTATTACACAGTACTGTGTGGTTGCATGTGTCTATGTTCAGAGGTCATGTATTTAAGAGGTTGGTAACTACTGTGCGGATTTCCCACTTTCTAAAAGAAGTACAAGCATGATGTAGTAGGCCAACAAGAGTCCTACAGGGCTATTCAGTGGCACTCCTTAGTCCACGATCATAGCGAACTGACCACGCATGCAGATATATATGGAACTTCTAGAAGCAGCCATTAGCTAGCAAGAGATCCCCGTAAAATTTGAACCAAGAAGTGTGCTAGTTGCAAGATATCGAGTGTTTTTATAAAAAATACAATATACATCGAGTGCACTTCTGAACTTGTTCTAAAGCGAGTGCTACATATAACAAGCTAGGGTATGCGCACAACATGCGTACCAGGTCACGTGCTATAATGCCAAATGAAACCTAGCAAGTTGGAACCGAAGGAAAGAGGCGAGAATCTGTTCCTCAAAAGGAGAAGAAACGAAAGAATGGCAGGAAACCACGTCACTAGCGTTGAAAAGGTTCACCTGACGAAACAACAAGCACAAATTAATTCGATCCTAAGCTTTATGGCGATCTATACCTGCAATCCAATCCTATTGACTCATTAAAGTCTCTCCATAGATATTTTTTTTGACCAAACTATTACATATAAAACCAGCAAACGGTCTAATAATCAAATGTATATAGGAGCCAATTAAACCAAAGGTGCGTAGCCACATATGATATGCCTCTTAACAGTACTAATAGCAAAATAATCAAACCACGGAACAATACATCCATCTATACAGAGCGACGCTCCTCGATCGATAATCACTAGTAATAAAATTTTGTCAATCAACCGATATATAGAAATGACTGTTTCTGGATTATTGGCAGTATAAGCTAAGTAAATAAGCTGAAGTGCAAATGTAATTCTTGAAAAGTATCACCACTGAATCACAAAAAGATGAACAACCTTCACAGCTCCGAAACAAGAAGGATATATGGTATCTTATTCGAGCAAGAAGAGATTAAAGCTAATAGGCATATGTGCATGTAGATATAGCTGAAGCGCGAGCTCAGGAGCAGCCGTTTTGCACCCGGAGAGGGCTGGAGCTGGCGCGGGGCTCCGGTGCCGGGCGGCGCGCGCAGGACTCGGCGACGAGCGCGCGGCGCGCCGTGAGCAATCCGGCGGGGACGAGCGGGCGGTCGAAGGCGGAGCAGTCCAGCCAGTCCTTGAGCAGCTTTTCCTGCCCCCACATCTCCGGCACCCACACCCTCCCCGCCATCTCCCGCCTGTGCCGCTTCAGCCTGTCCCGCGTGCTCTCCGCCTCCTCCTCCTTGGCCGTCGGCGACAGCAGCTTCTGCTCCTCCTCCCGCTCCTCCATGGACGTAGACATTCTTGCAGCTTGTTCGGACGCCTCCACCGCCTCGTGGTGATCGGAGGACGTCGTCTCGGCCGCGACTGGTCGGCCGCTTTTCTTGGTCGCCTCCGCGAAGCCGTCCATGCCAGCGTCGGCCGGGTGAGCCGCGCAGTGCTCCGGCACCGCTTCGACGTCGCCTGAGTATGCCATGCAGCGGATCGCCGAGCAACACACACGGACGCAGCCTTGGCAAAAGCGAGCTAGAAGTAGAAGAGCAACGAATCTTCAGTCGACCTTGGCAGCACAGCACCGGCTCTATTCTGCCCTTCTTGCCCCAAGGCCGGGCAGATTAAAGATGGGGGGAGGTGGGGGAAGAGACGGACACGTTATGAGGAGCAGGAAGGGGGTCGCCTATGGTGGCTGCGAGGTGAGCGTGGCCTGCCGCTGCGGCGTATCATGTGGCTGCCCTTGCCGTCGCGACGTGGCCGGAGCCGTAGAAGTAGTAGGTAAAGTAAACCGCGAGGCGCGCGCGCGCGCTAGCAGGGCGTAAATGTGTGTGTGCGGGACTGCGTCTGCGTGGTTCCGTTCGTGTTTCTGAGGCTGGTGGCCACCCGGGGGCGAGCTGGATGCACCACCGCCAGTTGGTTGATACCACCAGTAGATTTGATCTTTTGGGGGAGCCACCGCTACTGTAGTCTACTGTTCGTATATCCCCCATTAACTTCAAGACTCTGACCCGACATTACTGATGGGAATACGAGAGAGGAAGGTAGGAGGAACGATCCACGACAGAAATCCATGTCTATTTCTATTAGTACTTTCTCCGTTCAAAAATATAAGATACTGTGAAATAAATGTATCTAGACGTCTTTTGGTGTACACATTTACTTTAAATCTATATAAACCTATACACTAAAAGACGTCTAAATACATTCGATTCCCAAAGCTAAAACGTCTTATATTTCTGATAAGACGAGTAGTGCTTAATTAATTTAGTCCTTACCTTTTGAGTTTTGACTGGTGGTTCACCCTGTCGCGCGTACGTGGAACTCTTTTTGTGGACAATCTTGGCCACGCATACGCCGTGTTCAACATGGCACACGGCGGCCCGTTTGCTCGATCTTCTGCAGCTTTGACAACGGCCCAAGGCCCAAGGAAACAAGCAAACGAGAAGCTGGGCAGCCAAAGAAGAAAACGACAAGCGGCTTGCCACGAATCGCCTGTAGCTATCCCCGCATCAGGGAGCGCGATGTTCTTGTCTCCACAGAGCCTGGAATCTGAAATACGTTTGCAAAATAAAATTTAGAAGTAAAAAATTCCATAGATGCATACATATCACATATGTCTTGCACGGATATGCGAAGTTTGTTACTCCCTCCGATCGAAATTAGTTGCTTGGTTTTCTCTACATTCAAATGTATCTAGTAGTAAAATAAATCTAGATACATTCGAATATAGATAAATTTAAGCCAACTAAGTTAGATCGGAGAGAGGACATAATGTGTTAAATTGTAGGCTATAGAAAAGGATAAATTTGTGGCTGGGAGGCAAACAAAAAAAAAAAACTCTGTTCGGCTCTACATGTTTGTATTTCTAGGTAGATCACTGCTCGAAACATATGCGATGAAAGATTTCAGATTTCAAAATAAAGCTTTTGAGCTTATTAAGAAACGAGCTCAATGGACGTCTGGACCTAAGCCCAATTTTCGCGCATCAGACCTATTTGGTTAAATTTCATACTCCTTCCGATCCATTCTGATCCAAATTAACGTTTTCAGATTTGTCTAAATTCAGATATATCTAGAACTAAATACATCCGAATCTAGATAAATCCGAAAACATTAATATGGATCGGAGGGAGTAGGGATTTTCCACATTTTATCCCTTAAGTTTCTTTCTGCATACCGTAGAAACCATAGGATTTTTCCAAATTTTGCACAGTTCTTTTTTTTGCAAGGAAAATTTTGCACAGTTCATACTAAGGAAAAACTGTATTTGGTTCAGTGACAACTACGGTATACACATGTCTGCCTCTCCAAAATGTGAACCGATGTGGTGCTATGAGAGCCATGTAGCTGCTTTTGCCACTAGTTTTGGCATTATGTTACATCTATTTCTTGCACCTTACTGAAACTTTAAGTCATTGAGGCAACTGCCTCACTAAGAGTTCAAACCGAAACTATGTTACTCTGCATGTTCGTGGGTTTCATGCAATGGAGCCTGGAGTAACCGTATGTTATTCTAAAAAAAACTATGATATACGCGAAATTCTTCAGGAAAAATATTTGTTCCATGACACAGGCCTCTTACAATTGCTTTATTTTAAGTTCATGCTGGATCAACATGTCATTGCATCTTGTTCAAATAGTTTTCATAATCCGACATTTTCGAAATCCCATGTACCAGAGCGGTATTCAGTGGTCCGGCAAAATGGATATATTTTTTCTATTGTTGGTGGATTATTCTGTGGTGGCCTAAGAAAAGAAAGTACATTTGTTACACCATGTTTTGTTCGCACCGGACTATACTGTCATTTTAGCGGTCAAATTTAGGGTCAGTAAACAACAAGAGATGGTCAAAAACATAGCTATTAATTCCAATCTTTTTACCGATGATTAATTCAACTTATATTGAATTCAACTATGTAGTTGTTAATTTGGGTGCACAACTTATGGGCGGTTGAAGTTATTGTGAGTCAAGTTTTTGATATTCCTTCTTCACTTCAAAAATCGTTGTAAAGATACAAAACAGTAACTAAAAACATGAACTACTATGCAAATGGTTTTGTGGTCGCTTCTTTGACAATAAATAACCCACTCATGATTGTTTCATAAAAAAAGTTGTGCTCAAACATGGATCAAACTAATCATTATGTGGCCTTAGTTTTTATGAATGCCAGCCAGCATATCAACTTACCATGTAAGGTATCACCTTGAGAATAGTCATAGTATTGAATACCACATGTTAAAAAGCCAGGTAACAAGTATAATAGTAAAAAATCAAATTGTACAAAAAATTATAAATTGTTGAAAACAATGACTAAAGAGATGGTTTTGGCCTTTCTTGTGGCTACTAGGTTTTGTCCATGTAGTTTTCCGCTTTGTAATAAATTGGTTATGTGCATATGTTATTATCATCTAGTGGAAGCAAACATGAGCTCCTTTGTTTGAGCTAGCATATGTGTTATTCAACATCATGTCAAAATACAAAGCAATATTCTGTGCAACTACGAGAGTGCATCCACTTAAATCTTACTATCCAGAGTTTTCTCTTGCTAAGTGTTAGTGAGATGTGTTGTATCATATCTATGTTGAGACGTGATGCTCATATGAATGTGAACCAAACACTACATGGGAGTAGCATCAACATTATCTTATCTAAAAAGCTATACTTGTGCTACCATTTTTATGAGAGAGAGGAGTAAAGTAAACCCATGAACCCCGGTCCATTTTTAAGCACGAGAGACACCTTTTACATTAATTTACAAGAACATTTATGTTTTTTAATTATTTTCAAAATTATAAAACATCTATTTCACTTGCATCTGTAGTTTACTTATTAAAGCATCATCAAAAAAATTATCTACCACCATTGCATTAGTTTTTACTTTTTTCTTTTAGTTTTGTGTTCATCATGCTTGATAACCACTATTAGAGTGGAGTTGGGGATACAAGGAAAAATTTATTTTATTTTGTAGGTTGTTAGAAGAGGGAGAGGATGGGGCTCTACTATTTCCCCGAAAGTTCAATATTAAACCTTGAGTCACTCTTGAGGTAAAAAACACTCTTGCTACACCACTTTGCGTTTGGATTCCTAACAAATTGGTGAACACGTTGTTTTTTGCAATCACTACTCACCTTGAAATATGGAATCCATCTAAAGCTTTTTTTAGCTCTCTAGGTGTTTGAGATATTGGTGCCTCGATCATCCCATCTCTAGGATATCATATTGCAAACAGGACTTGTTTAAAATAGAGGGATATTGTCTCTATGGATCTCTTGAATGTGTTGTGGATCACCCTAAACATCTAGTTATGAACTACAATAAGAAGAAACATAGCAACAATAATGTCACTCGGGTTGGCCCGATCTTCACGGATTCATGGGATTCGAGGGGAGGGGATGTGGGGCCCCTATCTATTGGATCAAAATGCCTCACATTCCCGCCCCAGAAACACGGCAAATGTGGCAACTCAGCAAACAAAGACAAGACCAATATATATATTATGGCAGAGAAATGAAATAGTTTCATATATTACAACGGATGGTGAGGCTTAGCTCATCACGCCACATGTGCACACAATAGTTTGTACATTATTTATTCCACATTGGGGCCTCAGCCAGATCTTATGTCCACGGTGACATAGATAATGAAGTAGATGTGGTAGGCTTTAGACGCAGGGTTCTGCTTGGGATACTGATTCCTATTTCTCGTAAAGTAGGTTTGCGGCAGCGAGGGAGGCAGAATCTGACATGTTAGAAGCCTGCCTGGGTATGTTTGAATATACTCGCAAGTCGTCAAGAAAAGACGAACAACTTAGGAGCTATATGACATGACATAGGTTCTAAATGGTAGAAGGATATAGGCACAAAATATAATTTTCGAGTCCAAGTTAAACAGTTGGACTTAACTTACCAACTTACATTTAGAGGGGATATCATCTTGTCGATATGAGTATTAAGGTTCCCACGAAAGTGGTCACACGGCGGAACAAATACTCTGGTTTCACCATACAATCTTGTCATAACTAAAGGGGTTCCGTAGCAGAAAACAATAAAAATTCCTACGGTGAGAACACACCTATCCAAGATCTATCTATGTAGATGTAAGGTAATGAGAAGTATTCGGTGTTCATATCTTTGAACACCGAAAGAGATTAACATTTCACGGGGAACGTGGATGATAGTCGAACAATGTAGCCGACCTTAAGATCATGTAGACGTCCAAGCTCCAAGCTTCAAGAGAATAGCACCACAAGTGGCGGTGCCTTGTGGCCTTACACACATCTGGTGTAGAGACGTCTCCCGGACTCCAGTCCATCAAAACAGTGAAAAAAATTGATCCGGGCCGATTCCAATAGCACGACCGCGTGCGTATGGTGGAGAATCCCATATCCTTGTATGCAGTTCCAATCTTAGGAACCACATGTGAGGGAGAGGGAGAGAGAGAATATGAAAAGTCAATTGATTTGGTGGGATTGAGGGGAGGGGCTTCCCTCTTTATATAGGTGGAAGGGAGGCACCACCTCCCTCAAAGTCCCGGGGTGGGACTAATCAAGAGGGAGGAGGCGGCTGCCGGCCTGCCTCCACATGGGCCTCACATGGTGAAGAGGCCCATTAGTGGCCTCCGACCTCCCCTTGCCTTCCCTAGGGCATGACCCCCTCTTGCGCCTCCTCCGGTGAGGCCCATTTAGGTGGGCTGCCCCATAATTGAATTAAAAATATTTTTTTAATATTAGTTCATTTAATTAATATTAAATACATATTATTTAATACCTATCACTTTGAAACACCTTTCAAACCCCTCTGATCATCATCGGATATCCCTGAAAACATTCCATTATCACCCCAGAACAATTCAGGAGTTCTCTCTCTTTTCTCCTACAAGCTCGGATCAATCCCTAAGTGTCATCTACCCTTAAGCATGACACCCTATGGTTCGGTAATACACAGACATGATCGAGACACTCTCTAATCAATGACCAACAACAGTGTCTACAACTTCATGATGGCTCCCATGCATTCCACAAATAACTTGATTGCTTGAACCTTGAACGCCGAGTCTCATTCTCTTTGCTCTATGATACCTAGTTTGTCCAAGATCTGATCATAGGTATTGCCATACTGATAACCCTCAAGTGCAGGGGATCACCGTAGTACAATTCGATAAGTATTTGAGTGTCGAATCCACAAGCAGCTAAAGGTAAAATATCTATTCTCTAAGGCCCTATAACCCTCTTATATGACCTTCGATGCAAAGCTAGGATCTAAGTGCGTGTGTGTTTTGTTTTGGTACTAGGTAGAAAATAAATAAAGTATATGTTAGTGGAAACTACAAGTAACTAGTGCAAGTTAAATTGATATAATGAAGTGGAGTGGAGTGGTGGCAAGTTTTCTCAAGTAGCAAGTTTCTCTAAGAGAGTAAATGTTTAGGCAATTGTTATTTCATTCGTATGTTTGGTTGTTTATTGTTTCTTACAGGACGGAGCCTTAATTAGGTACAGCCAAATAAATGTGTATATACAACTCTTATGATGGATACTAAGGCCATGTTAATGAGCAAACATAGGAATTATTAAGACATAATTGTCCCACCATAGCTATAAACTCTAGGGTCCCCGATATATGTCCTCCTAATGTTACTATTTGGATTGCACTATAAGAAAAGTTGGCTTTTACAACGGAAAATTTCGTGGTTGAAGGCCCGTTTTTCATGGCTAAAAAATCTTCCGCGATGGATGGCCTTCGTGGTAAAAGCCCCATCACAAATGAATCAACCACGGTTTTTTTCTGACCATGGGGATCACATCCTTCAGCAACGAAAACTTGTTCCATCATAGATCTATTTGCCAGTCTTGATCTTGACGGCGTCATTAAATCGTCACATGGCTCTGCCGTTTAACGTCCGCAAGTTACGCCGCAGTAAACCATGGTAGAAGCTAGACCCAGCCAAGACCTGCTAATAATTAAATAGGCCAGCCCATGTGGAGAGCCCAATAGGAATATGACCCTTTACTCTTTTGTCCTACACTGTCTGGAATCGGCCCAGTACTGCAGCCAGCAGCAGCTCGCACACTTTCAGGCCCAACACCATTTCGGCCTACTTAAGGCCCAAGTTAGCCCAACACTATGCTGCAACTTGAGGCCTGCACCAAGACGACCCAGTACTGTTGAAGCCTATTGCCAATCTAGTCTTTTACTATTCAGTCATATTATTGTTCCAGCCTTTTAAGAATTTCGCCCTGCTACTGTTTAGGCCCTTTAGAGTTTAGGATTTTCCTATTTAGGCCGGTACTGTTCGACCTGTTACTATAGTGGCCTGCCATCGTACAAGCCTTTTACTGTTCCGGCCATTTACTATTGAGACTATTCACTGTAACACCTCAAAAATATTAAACAAGATTATCAAGTTCTAATTACCCAAGTTTAGGGTTAAAAAAACTTTTATTATTGAACTTTATATGAATGCATGTGTGATTTCCATTAATGCATGAATGATTGAATTTTCCATGATTGATTGCTAGAAATGATAAGTATTAGTTTAAAGATGAATACCACATCATATAAATCTTTTCCAAGCAAAATCAAATAAAAAGAAAACCATATATGAAGCATATGATCATATGGTCACTTTGGCCAAAGTTAACCACTAGCCTACTTTGACCATCTCTAGTAAAAGATTTCTAACAGAAACAATTCTAATTCTTTTCACTCCTTGCTAGACCAAGTAAAAATGAACCTAAGCAAGCTTTACAAACCTACAGAAACTATTTTCAAATTCATTTGAGAGACAATTCAAAATTGAATCAAGTGTAGGTACATAGATCATCATTTTACAAAAACCACTCAAACCAACACCACTTGAAAATTCCTAGCAACCAAAGAATACCAAGTATGTGACCGTCTCACACACCAAAAATCATTGAAAAATTCAAAGATTAAGTTCATGGGGCCATTTAGTCGAACACTTAGCAGACAAAGTACGAGTTCAACAACTATCTACTGTTTTGATCAATCAATTGATCATCTCTTGTACTACAATTAGTCCACTAAATCTCCCACGATCACCCTAGTACCTTGGCCGTGCAATGGAGTAATCTCACTCGCCCCCTACGCTAGTGCCATGACCGTACCGAGCATGTCACGCCGGTCGACCATGGACAAGACGCCACAGGCCGCACCGCCCTCTCCCATGATGGCTAGCGAGTAGCCATGACCTCACCGCCCCTATCTATCCACCCCTTGACCAACAGCGAGAAGTGGAGAAGCTGGAACAGCCGCGCCCATTTAAGCCTCTGCCATGCCGAGAGCACAACGGAGCGCCGAAGCTGCCTCGCGCAGCCAGACCGCGCCTCGCTCTCTCCACTCGTACTCGCACCCGCCGCATCACCAGCGACCGCCCAAACATGACCATTTGCCGCCGCGCGCCCCGTGATCACCGTACTCGATGACGAACACCGTTGTACCTAAACAGAGCGCCGACATCGCCTGGCTGACTGAGACCGCCCCTTGCCGCGCCACTATATGTGTGATGACTGCCGTGGTCCACCGCGTCTACCCATGCCATCCGCCATGCCTATCGCGACCTGTAGCAGAGTCGCTGATGAAGCCCGACCATGCCGCCCTGCCTCCACCGCCGGCGTATAAATAGGAGCCACCCTAGACCTCAAACGACACACCATTTCACTCCTCTCTCTCTCTCTCAGAACCACCCCATACCCTTTCCCAGAGCAAGGCGAGCACCACCCCACCAGAATTTGACCGGAGCCCGCCGCTGTAGTGAAGAAAGGGAGCCATTGATTGGAGCCACCCCAGGAGCCATCATGACCGCCAATCGACTCTCCATCATTGACAAGCCCGTTCGCCCCCATCGCCGGACCAATCTGGAGCCCTGGTAATCCCCCAGCAACCCTCGCCGTGCCGCTAGGTTTAGAATCTCACCGGAGCACCATCACGTAGACGACGAACCTCAGCCGTAGATCTTATTCTAATCGTAGCGCTGAGATTTGCTGATACCGTTTCGGTTAGATAGAGCCACTAACGCATAGGACCAACCTGTCAACAGCTCGCGATGTGCGCGTCGTGCAGTTGGGCCGGCCCATTTCTTTTCCCGCGTAGACCCCAGCAATTCAAATAGAATTTGTCTATTTAGTTAAAAACCCTATTTTGTCAGTAGATTCAAAATTCAATTCCAAGAGATGTACTGAACCAAATTGCATGATTCCAATTTTGTTAGAAAGGTATTGAAAATATCTACACACTCCCGTGGGATTCAAACCATTTGAAATTATAGATCACATGTAGTAAAAATAACAAGATAGAGACTTTTACCACTTTAAACATTTTTATAAAACTAACCATAAATGCATTTGAGTTGATTCCAACTCTCAAAAATCACATTTGCCATGCTATACATGAATATGTAAAAATATTTGGTTTTACAGATATTAAACATGGACTAGTATTAAAAGGATGCTATATAGGCTTTTCTAGCCACTTTAATATTATTAAATAGTAATATTAAATCTTGTAATATATGATCACCACTTTAAAACACTTTCTCAAGTATTGAAATATGTGGTGATGACATGTGTCAACATGATCCCAAATTTTAATTAAAGGATATTAAATCTTAAGTACTTTTAATGAGTAGAAATTACTTTTCCAAAATAAGATAAATAAGAAAGTGTAAATATTACATGTGATGATAGAGATGATGCTAGATCATCTAGTGTGAGCCATGTTTGCTAAATAGAAGTAGTTAAGGATTGTTTGGTGATTGTGTATATTGAATGTATTTATAGACGCTAGTACCGATCTAGGCTACGACGAGGAGGAGTAGTTCGAGGAAGAAGAAGAGAACTTCAACGACTGCACCCAACAATGCAAGCTATCAGTGCAAGCTAACTAATACAAGCCATTCATGCAAGCTATCAGTGCAAGCTAACTAATACAAGCCATCCATGCAAGCTAACCTATGCACTAGGCATGCTTGGTTATGCAACTTTGATTATACCCATCCCAAGTTTTACTTGCAAGCTTTACTTTTCCTTTTACTAAAGTTTCTTACTTAGTTAATGAATTGTGATTAGTGGAAAATAGGATGGATACCATCAAATACATAGAACTAGTCCTGGATACTTATACTTGATTTGCGCCCCTCAATAGTGATACCCTCAATACTAGTGGCTAGTGCTAAACTAAAACTTGATCACTTTAGATGGGAGCACTTGGTGAAAATGATTATGAAAACCTTGGAATGATGATTCATTCTATTGAAATGTTTTGACATGTGTTATGAAACACAATGGGTTGATGATGTAACGGAATGAGGCATGAGCCTTGACTTTGATAAAAACTGATGGTTGGGTTCGGATGCGATACCATTCCAATTTTACCGTACAACCACAATACCTGAGTTGGGTAGGGCTTAACTAGAAGTTTACATATCTTATGGGTTCTCTTGCGGAAGAGGTTGAGCTGAGGCTACCTCGTGAAAATGAATATCCACCTATGTAGTTCCCGGGATGGCAGTTGGCCATGGATGGGAGGCCAAGCTCATAGGGGAGGTGCCTATACTAGGGTGTGTAATTGAAAGGTTAGGATTGATTATCCGCATACCAAGTATGATGATTCAGGGTTATCCCTGACGGATGTATCAAATTTCATGGTGAAAGTTGAAATGGATCGTATGGGCACCTAGAGGGGGGGGCATGAATATGTGCTACTTCAAATTTAATGCCTTTTCAATTTTAGGCTTGACACAAAAGGCAAATTCTCTAGATAAACTATTATGTAGAATTTCCCTATATGGAAACCTAACTACTAGCGAGTAAAGGCGAGTAAAGTGAGGAACGAGGAAACCATGATGAAGCACGCGGAGATAAACGATTTGTTTTACCGCAGTTCCTTCCTTGTTAAGGGAAGTACGTATGCGTTGGAGGGATGGGCGATAGTAAGACCACCACGCCACAATAGGCCTCACCCTGTTCTCCGATGGATCCCGCCACCAAAGGTCTGATCCACCTTTCAAATATAGGTACCCTTCGAGGCGGGAATCGACACCTTTACACAACTAGCAGGGCACAACTCCACAACCAAATTAGAGGCTCCCGTAATGAAAACAAGCTACCACAAGAATAAGTTCTCAATAACAAAACACAAGATCTAGATATTAATGAGAATACTAGATCGGGGATTTCTCCAAGTGAATGGAGAGGAGTTGATGCGCTTGATTCGATATGACGATGTAGGCTGCCTCCTCCCTTCGGGTGGTTGAAGTGGGAGATCTAGAGAGACAACTCTTGCAACAGGTCTGGTTTTTTCGAATGAATCAAGAGTTCTTACTGAAGGGGGGTGAAGGGGCTTTTATACCCCCTGTCCCAACCGAGACGTTGGAGCCTTTGGGGGCCAGATTATCCGGCCCAAGTGAGGGCCGGATTATCCGGCCTGGGGAAAACACCACCCCCAGGCTCGGATTATCCGGCACATAATCCGCCCCCAGTCAGAGTGACACGCCGAGCCAGCCCTTGCTCTTCTTCTGGGGGCCGGATTATCCGGCCCAAGGTGAGGGCCGGATTATCAGGTCGGGGAAGAAAGTCCGCCCCACTTTGGATTTTCCGGGGGGAAATCTGCCCCCAGTCAGAGCGTCGCGCCTTGACTGTCCTTGATCATCTCCTGGGGGGCGGATTATCTGGCCCAAGGCGTGGGCCAGATTATCTGGCCAGGAGAGGAAAATCTGCCCCTTTTCAGAATTTCCGGGGGAAAATCCGCCCCCAGTCAGAGCGACGCGCCCTGCCTGCCTTTGCCTAGTGAGTCAGGCTAGATTATCCGGCCCTTGGGAGGTGGATAATCCGGCCCCCAAACACAATAACTTTTCCCTGCACACTTAGCACACATGAGAAAACTCCATGATATTGTTATCTAACACGCAAAACATAGGGAACCATGAAATGTTCTTTCCATGTCCCCCTTTTTGGTGTTAGATGACAATACTAGGATTTGAAAGATAGTTCTCAAGACAACAATATTTTAGTGAATGAAAAATACTCCCCCTAAATGTGTGCATACTAAAATTTGCATTTGATTACAAATACACACAAGAAGGTACAAGTCTATTTCATTGAAACATACGCGAAAAATTCATACCACCGGAGGGGAGATAGATGCGTCCTCAAAATATTATAAGAATATCCAATGATAGAGATAATGAGTGCCTCCTTCAATAGATATCCAATATAGCCAATATGATAGATGAATCCATAAGAATAATCCACAAGATAAATCCAGAGCCACACAAACATAGTCTCATACAACACAAATCACAAATAAAAGTTCAACGCTAAATGGGCACAAGCGAGATAAAGACCGAAAAGCTAAAGTGCAAATGCGTGTGCTCGACCCACCATGCAAATACACGAAGACTTAATAGAACTACTTCTCCCCCTTTTGCATCGAAACGCCAAAAAGGAAGAAGAGCGATGCTAGCGCCCCAAGGGATCACTCGTAGTCATCATTGTTGTCCTCGTCCCCGTCCTCGTCCTCATCCTCAAGCTCCTCGGTGTCATCCTCCTCCTCATCATCAAAATTGCAAGAATCCAATCAACTAAAGGCCAAAATTGAGTATGATTCCCATAAGAACATGAGAGGAGCAAAAACAACCAACAAGATCCACATAAATCCAACTCTTCTCATGGAAGAGGGTGGTGGCCGAGGCCACCTTGTAGAAGTGCATGGTATGGCACCGCGAAGATATATCTTAGGTTTATGACCAATACTCATCAATAAGCTCACATATCACAGAATGATATAAAGAGAAATGATTTGACTTGCTTTCAGCATTATGGGGGGAGGGTTAGCCCAATCAATTAGGACCACACTCCCCCTATATCCATGCCCACACCTAGACCAAATAAGACTGAGATGTAAGAGTGGGTGCATGGGTAATCAAGATAAGCTCCTTGAATCAACGATATTTAGCTCATTACTCAAGAAACAAAATCTTGCTTCATCAAGTGGCTTCGTGAATATATCAGCAAGTTGGTTCTTCGTGCTCACAAAAGATAGACCAATATTGCCTCGAGCTACATTGTCCCGAATAAAATGATTCTGAATCTCAATATGCTTCGTCCTTGTGTGCTGTACTGGATTGTACGCAATTTTCATTGCACTTTCATTATCGCATAAAAGAGGCAGTTTGTCACAATTGACACCGTATTCCTTTAAAGTTTGCCTCATCCATAATAATTGAGTACATGCACTAGCAACAGCCACATATTCAGCTTCGGCGGTGGAGAGAGATGAAGGAAATATGCCCTGAGAGGCAATAATAAAGTTGTTATTATATATTCCTTATACATGATAGATGTTTATTTTACATGCTAGAATTGTATTGATTCGGAAACATCAATACATGTGTGCTTAATAAAAAAAAAGGGTTCCTAGTCATGCCTCTCTTATAGACTAGCTTGTTGATTAACAAGATGATCAAGGTTTCCTGATCATGGACATTGGATGTTGTTAATAACAAGGTCACACCATTGGTGGAATGATGTGATGAACATTCATCCGAAGTATAGCATTACGATCAAGTCATTATGTTTATATTGCTATAACATCATACGAAGTAATCTTTATCCTTAGACCATGAGATCATGTTAATTGCTGACATCGGAAGAGTATCTTGATAACATCAAACGTCACACCGTAACAGGGTGACTATAAAGATGGGTTCAGTACAACGAAGGTGTTATGTTGAGGCTCATGGATCAAGAGTGGAATTTGTCAATCCAGATGACGGATAGATATACTGTGGGCCCTCTCAGTGATATCACATTAGGATAGCTTGCAAGCAAGTGATGTGATCACTAGAATGTTATATCACGGGAACGAGAAAAGAGTGCATGTCGGTAACGAGATCAAACTAGGTATGGAGATACCGATGATCGAATCTCGGACATGTAATATATCGAGAGACAAAGGGATTTAGTTACAAGAGTTAAAGGTTCTCACGATCACAGAAGTCATCGTTGAATGTGTAGGAGTCGATCACGGATCTCCAGTCCGCTGCTGATTATTGATCGGAGAAGGGTCTCGATCATGTCTGCATTATTCGCGAACCGTAGGGTGACACACTTAAGAGTTACCGGACACCATTTTGGAGCACATATGTTTCAGACGAAAGAATTGCAAAGCGCAGGAATTGTTTCAATAGAAACCAGAAATTGTTTCGGGTGAAATTGCAGAAGGTGGTTTTGCATGTGATATTGAAATATTGCAAGGGGCTATATGTGAATATTTGTTAATTAAAGTAATTAACAAAATTCTGAATAAATTTAATAAAAAAGAGTTTTATTAAATGAGAGAGCATTAAATTTGGAGAAATTTAATGCATTTAAAGTGGAGACTTTAAAAGGGAATGTGAAGAGGCATTTTAATGTGGAGGGGTTACCACCACATGAATGGGGAGGTGAGGGGTCACCCCCCATGCACCGGCCATGGAGAGAGGGGGCACCCCCCCTCCTCCTATAAAAGGCCACCCATTCCCTCCTTCATCCACACACCTCCTTGTGAAGGATCTCTCTCCCCCTCTAGATTTATTCCCCCATGGCCCCGGATTAGCGAGATACATGTTCCCGGTGGCATTTTGTCTGGAAGGAGTTGCTGCTTCCACTAGATCGCTGGAGCGAGGAGGTGGAGGTTGTCCGGTGGCTTGAACATGTGTGCGAGTGCGGATGTGCTGCTGAGTTGCGGCGCTCGGACTTCCTCACGATCTTGAGATCGGCAAGTGTACGACTACATCAACCACGAGTTCCTACTCGTTAACAAAGCTCGTTGTCTACGAGGGTAAGTTCTTGTCGGATGTATTTCCACCCGTTGCTTTGTACCTAGTAGATAGATCTTGGCGTGTAGTTCACACCATAGGAATTTTTTTGTTTTCTATGCTGCGGACCCAACAAGAGATATAGAATTATGCTTTCTAGAAGACCAACATACTAGAGATCTTCCCAAGAATTGACAAGCTCCAGAAGTTGATTTCTGATCATCCTTATCACCAGCCCAATCTGAATCAGTATATCCACATAGAGATAAATTGGAGCCCTTGGGATACCAAAGACCGAAATTAGGGGAATGAACCAAATATCGGAAGATCCTCTTGACCGCCACTAAGTGGATTTATTTAGGATCTTCTTGATACCTTTCACACACCCCTACACTCAACACAATATCGGGTCTAGATGCACAGAGGTAAAGAAGAGAGCCGATCATGGACCGGTATACCTTTTGGTCCACATCTTTACCATGGGGATTAAGTTCAAGGTGACATTTTGTTTGCATCGGAGTGGTGACACCTTTAAGATCCGTCATCTTGAATCTCTTGAGCATGTCTTGGATGTATTTTGCTTGATTGATGAAGGTTCCTTCTCTAAGTTGTTTGATCTCGAATCCAAGAAACAACTGTAACTCCCCCATCATAGACATCTCAAACCTGTCAGTCATAAGCTTTGAAAATTCATCATTAAAAGCTTTATTAGTAGAGCCAAAGATAATGTCGTCTACATATAGTTGGCATACGAAGAGCTACCCCTTCACCTTCTTAGTAAAAAGGGTAGGATCGATTTTCCCAACTTCGAAGCCACGGTCTAACAAAAGCTCTTTAAGGTGCTCATACCACACACGTGGGGCTTGTTTAAGGCCATAGAGTTCCTTATCGAGTTTGTAGACATGGTTCGGGAAGTTAGGATCCTCAAATCCCGAGGGTTGCTTTACATATACCAACTCATGTAGAGGACCATTAAGAAAAGCACTCTTAACATCCATTTGCTGTAATTTAAAATTATTATGAGCAGCATAAGCAAGAAGGATACGGATGGACTTAAGACGAGCCACAGGAGCATAAGTCTCGCCGAAGTCAATTCCCTCAACTTGGGAATAGCCTTGTGCCACGAGTCTTGCCTTGTTCCTCACAACAATGCCATTCTCATCTTGCTTGTTTTTAAAAATCCATTTTGTGCCGATAACATTGCGGCAATCCTTGGTTTTCTCGACTAATTTCCAAACCTTGTTGTGTTCAAAGTTATTCAACTCTTCGTGCATAGCAACAATCCAGTCCGGATCTTCAAGAGCTTCAAACACTTTCTTGGGTTCCACCATTGAGATGTGAGCTCGATGCTCACTGAAA
Organism: Avena insularis; assembly: GCA_023614405.1. Lineage (NCBI taxonomy): Eukaryota > Viridiplantae > Streptophyta > Magnoliopsida > Poales > Poaceae > Avena > Avena insularis. Next base: position 477,021,317 of record CM042686.1, on the reverse strand, counting down.
CTTGCCAACTCCCTTCTTGTGGAAACCCTTCGTCGAAGATCACCTACAACTTTGTCCAGAGTGTGACCCCTTAACTCAAGGTTCCTATCTGCACGAGATTTGCGACGAAGTTCAATTAGCTTGTTGTCTCTTGGGGGAAAAACTTCATCATTTGAGTCTTTGTTGGAATCATTGTCTTGGCCTTGATCTGTAGCTTGATTAGTAGTAGTAGGAGATGATGAACCTTGCCCTTGATATTGATAAACAGCCGTAACAGGAGGCCACTGCTCTTCAGGAGTTTCAGGCCTGGATAATCCGGTTGTGGGTGAGGCCAGATAATCCATCCTGGGAGAACCTGAAACATCTTCGCATGCTGGACTGGATCTTGCTCGAACTGGATAGTGGCCGGATAATCCGGGGTTAGCCAGAAAATCCGGCCTGGGACTTGCAGCAATTTCTTTGATAGGTTGATCATTTTTTCCAGTTGAGGAGTTATGGCCGGATAATCCGGTGTCCACCAGATAATCCGGCCTAGAGCTTTCAGGAGCATTTTGATCTTCAACATTTTGTGTGGTTGGTGTAGAAGATTCTTTGATGGTTGGAGCATGTTGAGTTTGTGTCGATGAGGGCTCCACTTGAGTAGAGCATTGTCCTTCCCGATCTGCCACAAGGGGTTCCTCAATGGGGCGGAAAAATCCCACGCCCATTCTTCTTATGGAATCTTGGGGTATTTCAACATCTGCATCACAAACATTAACTTGCCCCGCACAGGAGCCATCATTTTGCTCGAACACCACACTACAAGATTCTACAACAGTTCCGGAGAGCTTATTGTAGACTCTATAAGTGTGGGATTCGGCACCATAACCAATAAAAATGCCTTCTAAAGCCTTAGACTCAAATGTAGATAAACGAACTCCTTTAAGGAGAAAGAAACACTCACAACCATATACCCAGAAGTAGGATATGTTTGGCTTGTTACTAGTAAGTATTTCATATGGAGTCTTGTCCAAGATCTTGCGGAGATAGAGCCGGTTGGATGAATGGCACGCGGTAGAGATTGCTTCAGCCCAGAAGTTATAAGGAGACTTAAATTCAGCTAGCGTAGATCTGGCCATATCCATTAAGGTCCGGTTCTTCCTCTCGGCAACACCATTTTGTTGAGGGGTGTACGCAGCGGAATATTGATGTCTTATCCCCTCTTCACTTAGAAATTCATTTAAGGTGTAGTTCTTGAATTCGGAGCCGTTATCACTTCTTATTGCCAATATAGGGACATTGTGTTGACGTTGAACTTCGTTGGTGAAATCGATGACCATTTGTTGAGTCTCGCTCTTCAACTTGAAGAAATAGACCCATGTGTATCTTGAGTATTTGTCAACAATCACGAGGCAATATTTCTTCCCACCGAGACTTGCATGATATGGAGGACCAAAGAGATCCAAATGGAGGAGCTCTAAAATCCTATTGATGAAATAATGGTCTTCCTTCGATGGGGAGAACCATGCATTTTTCCTTCAGAACAAGCCCTGCAAACACGATCTTTGGCAAAGGAAACATTTTATTTTAGTCCAAGGATGTGGCCACCCTTGTGGAGACTTTGCAAAGTTCTCATATTGACATGGGCTAGTCGGTGATGCCATAGCTAGCCCGCATCGGCCTTTCTGAAAAGACACATCAGGCCTATAGTGGTTTTCCCCGAAAAGTCCACCACGTATAGGTCATTTTCGACATATCCCACGAAAGCGACTTTTGGAGACTTGCTCCACAAGAGTACCACCAAATCAGCATGAATAAAAACTGCAAAGCTCATCTTACCAATGGCACGAACTGAAAGTAAATTGTAATCGAGAGTCTCAACAAGCATGACGTCCACGAGAGAGATATCGTGAGCAACCACAACTTTGCCAAGACCCAATACCTTAGATTTGAGACGGTTATGTGATCATGGTTTGGCCGCATCTCCGAGATGGTCTCCTTGCTTCCGGTCATATGACTAGTGCACCTGCTATCGAGTACCCATTTAGACCCACCGGAAGCATAGCCCTGCAAGAGAGTTACTTCTTTTAGGTACCCATTTTTCAATGGGTACTCTCATGTTAGTGACAAGGGTCTTGGGAACCCAAATAGACCAAGAAATGTAATTATCATAAGGACCTACATAACTAGCATAAACATCACCATAATAATCACAATATAACTCATAGTTAGGATTATTAGCCCCTGCAAAACCATCATAGTTAGTCTTGTCATTAGAGGTGGTGCTTGTCTTTGGTTGAGCAGTTTTGCTCTTCTTCTTCTTCTTCTTCTTCTTCTTCTTTGTCTTAGGGACATAACCAAGACCTTCTTTCCCATTGTTTGTCCTTTGTTTGCTAAGCACCTCATCTAGGACTTCTTTACCTTTATGTTGAGATCCCTTTACAAGTTCTTCTTTTTAGCCTTGCATTTTCCTCAACAATGTCTTCATGTCCACAAGATAGAGTGGAGGTGCTGGGAATATCATACTTGTCCAATTGAGTTTGGAGCTGATCACGAGACTCATTTAGAGTAGAATGTTCACTCTCCAATGCCTTGTGAGCAATGTCAAGTTTCTCAAACTTCTCCGAGAGTCTAGCATGATAAGCCCCAAATTCAACCTTTTCTTTCTTTAGTTTCTTTACCTTAGCGAGAGCATTGTCACGTTCTTTCATGAGCTAGGAAACAACCTCTTCATGGGATTCCTCAACTGAATCGGGTTTCTCCTCCAAGGATACTCGAGCTTCCTCTTCTTATTCTAAGGCATTCTTCAAGGAGGCTATCTCCAAAGCGTCTTCTCTCTCAATTCTACCCTTTTCTCCGAGAAGAGCTTCAGAATGGGCAAGTTGACTCATAAGAGCATCAAAGTGAAGTTTATGCTCACCTTGCAAGTTAGTGAAAAAATTGTCCAAAGCAATAACTTCTTCTTTTATCTTAAGACTAGTGTGATCATCCATATCCATATTTATGTTAGTCTTAGGAAATGAAGAAATAGAAGTTGATACATCGGAACCTCTTGCCATAAGGCAAGTGACATTGTTGTTGATGATGTTTTCATTTGGAGAGTCGAAGAGTGATGATGGGGTAGATGTGGTGGCTATAGCAGCCACCTCACGAGAACTATCTTCATCCTCTTCGTCTTCACTTACAGAGGAATATTCTTCTTGTGCCACCAAGACAATCTTGGGTTGCTTCTTGTGAGGACCATTCTTTTTGATAAATGGCTTCTTTCGAGGTGCCTTGGACTTTTCTTTAAGGATGAGCCTGCCACCATTGTCTTCTCTATTTTGATATGGTCATTCAGCCACAAAGTGTAATCTATCTCCACAATTGTAGCATGTTCTCAGTTTTGGTCCATTCTCTCTTCTTCCATTTGACCCATTCTTGCGCTCGAGTTCTGACTTGGCCTTGGGTGGATCCTTCCAAAAATTCCTAGCATAGAAAGCCATGTACTCACCATGAGCACGCTTGACTTCCTCGGGACAGCCCATAGAGACACCCTCGTATCCTCTTTCATCCTCATCTTGTTCAACAACATTTGCCTTTAGAGCAACATTGACTCCTTTCTGCATTCCAATAGCCCGGGCATGAGCATCTTCAGTGTTCTTAGCTACAACCTTGAATGATGCCATTTTTTGCATGACTTCATTGGAAGTCATTTGATGGTAGTTGTGTCTACCTTGCAAGCTCTTCAAGTCCGTTGGCTCAAATGGCATTAGAGCACTCACATATTTCCTTTTTATCCAAGCATCATCAATGTGAGTGCCTCCATGCTTTCTAAATGTTGTTGCAATGCCCTTGAGCCTTCTATACATATCTTCATGGTCTTCACCATCCAACATGTAGAATGCTTTAGCTTCATTTCTAAGGGAATCATACCTATTTCTTCTCATGCTTTCATTTCCAATAAATAGGTCAGTGAGTGCATCCCAAGCTTCTTTGGCTGTGTTGAAGTGCTCAATGTGGGGCATGTCCTTGGGACCCACTCCGAGCTGAATCATGTGGAGAACCATTGCATTTAGTTGACTATCCACAACTTCTCTCCTAGTCAAGTTGGTGGGATCTCCAATATGAAGACCATCTTCGATAATCCTCCAAAGCTCAATAGACGAACTGCATACATGAGATTTCATTAAGAATTGCCATTGATTAAATGAAGATGAAGTAAGCTTGGGTGGATCACCCCTATTGTTTATATGAGGATGACGGATAGGTGGGTCAGGAGAATATAGATGAGGAACCTCAATATAGTCCTCCTTACCACTTCCCTTCTTGGAGGCGGAACCATTATGTTTTTCATCTACCACTTCATCTTCCTTAGATCCGGCATGAGCCTTATCCTTGGATGAAGGAGTGGTAGCCTCAGAGGAAGATGGAGATGGGGTTGTAGATGATGCGAGGCGAGCAACCATTTGCTGCATCTCCTCCATCTTGGTCTCAAAGGATTTCAACAAGGTTGTTTCCGACGTCTTGAGGTCATCCATTGTGACTTTATCCACAGCCTCATTCCCATTTTCCTTAGTACCCATACTTCTCTTAGGCGGTTAAGCCCGAATAAAGAGCCGGGGCTCTGATACCAATTGAAATGGATCGTATGGGCACCTAGAGGAGGGTGAATAGGTGCTACTTCAAATTTAAATGCTTTTTCAATTTTAGGCTTGACACAAAAGGTAAATTCTCTAGATAAACGATTATGTAGAATTTCCCTATATGCAAACCTAACTACTAGCGAGTAAAGGCGAGTAAAGTGAGGAACGAGGAAACCGTGATGAAGCACACGGAGACACAAGATTTGTTTCACCATAGTTCCTTCCTTGTTAAGGGAAGTACATCTGCGTTGGAGGGGTGGGCGGTACTAAGACCACCACGCCGCAATAGGCCTCACCCTGTTCTCTGATGGATCCCGCCACCAAAGGCGTGATCCACCTTTCCACTATAGGTACCCTTCGAGGCGGGAACCGGCGCCTTTACACAACTAGCGGGGCACAACTCCACAACCAAATTGGAGGCTCCTATAATGACAACAAGCTGCCACAAGAATAAGTTATCAATAACAAAACACAAGATCTAGATATTAACGAGAATACTAGATCGGGGATTTCTCCAAGTGAATGGAGAGGAGTTGATGCGCTTTATTCGATATGATGATGTAGGTTGCCTCCTCCTTCAATTCCCCCAAAGATCGAAGCCTTCGGGTGGTTGAAGCGGGAATTCTAGAGAGAGAGCTCTTGCATCAGGTCTGGTCTTTTTCGAATGAATCAAGAGTTCTGACTGAAGGGGGTGAAGGGGCTTTTATACCCCCTGCCCCAACAGAGCCGTTGGAGCCTTTGGGGGCCGGATTATCCGGCCCAAGTGAGGGCCGGATTACCGGTCTAGGGAAAACACCGCCCCTAGACTCGGATTATCAGGCACATAATCCGCCCCCAGT